>OX346234.1:0-10000000 GCA_947049295.1 Ligdia adustata | reverse complement strand
TAAGAGACACCTTAGTCAGCTTTCCACAGAAGTGCAAGTACTGCTGAGTAAGCCGTCTCTACATCAGAGCAGAAGGGCGAGGGGATACATAACTAGCTATCTGAGGTATTGGAAACAATATTTTTACTCGAATAATTTACATAACATCATTATTGATACATGTTGAAAAGATGGGACTCTGCTCAAACAGCTTAATAGTAATCAAAGTGCAAAATGATCCGGGGATCCTGGACTACTAATAATTGATCAAAAGACTATCTAAATAAAATCAATGGCACGTTAAAAAGTCTCATTACTAAATAGGTGTTAAATGAAATCCTCCAATGAAATGTTATTATTTATTACTATTATAATTCTAAAATATTTCAAATATATAATATCAAGTCTAATGCATTGAAGAACTAAAAGTAGACTTAACGACCCCGTACAAAGGAAGAAGACAAATATATTTATACATGGATTCCATTTTAAAGGCTATATAAGTAACAGTTATATAAATCATAAAAGTTTAACGTCCACTCCCGTTACTAAGAAAGAGCTAGAATGCCTTAATGTGCTTTAGCATTAATAATCTTTTGTTTTTTTTTTTCAGAAATGTCATTAACAGCCTTCAGAATGGGTACCCATTATTCAACCATAAGACTATTTGATCGCCGTTGATATAATAATTGACTTTAAACACCATAGAATAACATAAAAAATCTTTGGCACACATCTACGACTCTTATTTTATTGTCTGGCGAGAATTGTTATGGGCGATAACAGCGCCTAACGCATCGCCATTTTTTATATCACATGTACTTTTAGTGTCCAGTATTCTTTTGTATTAATTAACTGCTATTTCCTGCTTATTCGATACTAATTATGGATAATTTGCGTCTCAGTATCGGTTGTGACGCAGAATTAGCCTCAACATTCCAACATTTATACATTTTACGACACTTTAAGAACGAGCAACTATATTTCTACAAGTACAACTTAGAAATACTTCAATGTTACACAAATTTTATTATTCCTGGAACTTTATTTCAAAACCGCTTGAATGAATTTGTCATCGCTTATGACGTTTCAAACGTAAAATATGCAAATAGACGCTCTTCTGCGTTTGGTACCATCTTTCAAACTGTCTATAAGAAAATAAAATCATTTTCTACGGTTGGTACAGTCTGTCAATCTTTTCTTCATTAGAATTCAAATACGAGTGGCTTCGAAGCTTCTGAAGAACTTGAGAACTGGCACAATACACAGAGTGGTGGCCAATCAAGAAAGAAGAAAAACAAAAATACGAGTGGTTTTTACCATTCGTTAGTTAGCGAAAGGTTATGAATTTTTCAAGAAAGAGACGCGTCACTTTGCATATTCTACGTTTGTGACGTCTTAGCGAGTGATGAATTTAAAAGAGTTGTTCAATAATTATTTTTTTTTGTGCTTCAGTTAAATTACTAAATTATGATTGCAATAAATATAAAGCTGATTAATTCATCGTTTTACAGACGTAAAGTGATAAAGCTACCGTTTGAGTAAGTCGTATAAGCGTGTAAAAGATAGTTTATTGATATATTTCTAATTATGGGACTAAGTACACTTCTTAAACTAATTAGATGCCTACTACGGGCTTAAAGATTAGGTCTGTACTAAGCTAAAGGGAAATAATTTCTCCCATCATAATGAATCAAGTTTCACTATGGGACCAACACGTAATTCTAGCAAAAAACGAGGTGTTTTTTATCAGCTGTTGACAATAATATACGAAGCTGATATCTTTTATCTCGAATGTTGAGTTTGTGAACATTGAGTAAATTACACCCTTTCCGGATTGTAACCTTTTTGTTAAAAACTTAACAAATAAAAGATTTTACGCAACCATATTGTGCTTATTTATCTTCATAACTTTTTATCCTACAAAAAATATATATACGTAATATAATTTTAAAACCGATTGGAATTATAATTTTGAGATCCGATCTTAATACTGGTAAACGTTCATAAAATTTTGGCACGAATTATTTAACTACTATAATCACTATAGAAACCATTAATAATAGATTTAACTTAAGGTTAAAATTCTGATAATACATTTTAAATTCCAAATCACAGGATAGTTATACCTTTTTAAAAGATAATCATTATTATTAGAGTCCGACCGAAACTGGTTTTCCGGCCGAAACCGAGACTCAGTGGTCAAGTATAAAATTCCTTAAAATACTAAAATTTGGTGCATTTTATCCATTATTCTGCATTAACTGGGACATGAAATGAAAACACAGTATATAATGTTTGTTCAACAAACCTAAGCGATAACGCACTCACTAAGTTTTTTTGCTACGGAACTATCCGAACGGAGCACGACAACAACTAACATGGCCGCCAGCGTCCGAAAAAGCATTGTCGCGAGAAACGAACTCAGGCGAGCTTGCACGACAACCGAAAACAAGTTTCGGTTTCGGCAAAAGTTTCCGAAACCGAAACTGCAGCCGAAACTTAATTTTAGGCCGAAACTCGGCCGAAACCGATTTTTCAGTCGGACACTAATTATTATAAAACTATTAAAAAATACCTTGGAAGCTTATTGAAGAAGACCGACAATCTTTGATAACTTCAAAAATGTAGTGAGTTATCTAATATTGGACGACAAAAAATATATTATAAAGAAATTGTAATCACAAATGTTATGACAATACTACATAATAATTGACTACACATCTCAGGCGTTTAGGATTTTGTATCCAGTTGCCAAAAATCATTTTTAATTTTTTTACAACACAAATATATTCTTTAGATCAAATTATAACTTAAATATTTGAAGAATATACACTTGAATAATATGAATTAAATTAATATTTAATTTATACCTTCACTTTAACTATTCTTTAAATATCTACTTCAAATCTAAAAATTTCATGGTTTATAATATTCTTGTCATCAAATCAACAAAAATCAAATACCGAAGAAACTAAAATTGTTGCAAAGTATGCTATTCAATAGATGAACCTAACATTTGGTATAAAATGTGGAATTGACTTATGTATAATTTTATATACACATTTTACTAAAGATTTCAACCCCTTATTGCATATTGAAATAAATACGATTTCGCTAGTTTGTTACTTTTCAGTCTAATGACACATTTCGTATTTATTGCACTCAGCGTGAAATCTATAGGGTTATCGATTAGGGGTGTACTAAGCCGAAAGGGGGTCACCACACCGTCATTAAGAACAACTTTTATTATATAACTAACACTGAATTGGAAAAAAAAAGATGTCATCATATCGTTAAAGAAGACGGGTTTTCACGCGTACGCGGCGCGGTTTGCGAGAAGTGTCATCGTTGAAGACAAGAACGACTCATTTCATATCTGATGAAGTTAACCGAATGTGAATGAAACTATAGTTGGACCTTTACAACAATCAGATACGCGTGAAAACCCGTCTTCTTAACAAGAAGAACGAAACACGAGTTAGTTTTCTAAATAAAAAAGTTTATTGGTCGTCAATGTGTGGTTTTTTTTGACGAATTCAGAGTTGGCCCCATAGTGGAAATTGTTCCTTAGGATAAGTATAGCCACCCCCTCTCAGTTTAGTACACACTAACCTAACCGATAATCCTGAATATTTAAACCGCGTTAGAAATCAGCTATTCCAGAAATTTTTATCAAGGTCATACGTTTTACGATATTTAAATTCTTTATACAATAGTTTCGGGTACAATGTAGGTAAATATTCCCACATCTGCACATCGGATTGACGAATCGTGTACCCTGGCCCGTACTCTACGACGAGACAAAAAGATCTAAAAATCGACACAGCACACCAAAGGACATCGTTTCAAGAAGTTTTACATTTTAGCAAGAGTTCCGCAAGTTAGTTATTGATTGACAATGATTTTATGTTTCATCACCCAGTATATAGGTATAAAAATGAAAGTCTTTTGTCCAAATACCTCGAAGATTTGAAATGAGTAATGCAGCAAGGGGTTAAAAACTATGTACCTACACTTTTATTGCCGAAGCGTGATAGAGAACAAAACTAGTTATCCCCATCAAAGCTGTTTAATGGAACTTAATTCATCCATTCCTATAAAAATTGTCTGGAAGTGATTATTTTTTTATGAATATGCCTTTTGTGCCGACTTTTGATGTTTTCATATCTGATGTTTTATTTTTGTGGTGACAATAAAGGGTTTTTAAATTTAATTTTTCGTTTCAAAGACGGTAAAATAATCGAAAATCTAAATGCTATATTACTTTAATTTGAGCAACAACTACTGACTTGTGCCGAATTTAGTTTAGTAAGAGTATACTTTTCTTATTTAATTTACCACACTAACATTACAAGCCTAAGTCTAAAAAGTTCTAGGTCTAGGTTTCCTAAGTTAAATGTTACAGCCTCTTAACATTTATTTGTACGCAACATTCTGCGACATCGAGCCTAATTCTTAAATCATAAATTAAAGATTTTAAAAAATAAAATTCTGACAGGATTGACAGCTAAATTGGTAGAATGTTTTTAATGACATATGACACATACGTCAGACTCCACTTTAGTCAGTTTTTTTAATTCTGTTATCTTGCTTCGTTTTTGTCAGAAATCGACTAAAGCGGCTGGTTTCCATATTGCGAGACCCTTTTTCCACGAATGAACTTACGCTTATATTATATATATCACGCTTCGACAACAAAAACCAATATCAAGTTAGCAGCCAACACCGAGAAATGCATAAGTGACGTGACGGCCGAGTTGTCGTGGAGATGTAGCGACTTACCGTCCGTGAGCGAACGTGGCCGTCGGCGGAGGGAGAATGCCAGCGGACTGGTAGAGTTCTGCTCGGGTGAGATGGTAACAGACACGGATTCGGATGGGATGAAGCTGGAAATTAAATCAATACATTATTTTAACGATTAATTATTTATTTAATGTTAAATTTTATTTACATTCTGTCATTTATATTTTACTAGATGTGCCCCGCGGTATTGCCGCGAAATCTTGACTCTCACGGGTACATAAAAAGTATCCTATGTTCATCTCCTGGTTCTAAACTACCTCTCCAACAAGTATCAGCCAAATCTTTTAAATATATAGATTAACATGTCTTCATAACATTTATCAAGCCACAACATTGTGTTGTCAAACATAATACCCGTCCCTGATCGCTCCCGGTGCAAATGTGCCCTAACGCTTGCTGCATTACCGCGCTGGATGGCTATGGCCAACCTTCGCACTAAGAAACAACTTTGAACAAATCAAACATATATTTACTTAATATTATAAATTTTCATTAAATTAAATTTTTGTTTTAATTAGATTAATAAGTGGACATGCGCAAACTTGCCCCCACCACGCCACTTTTAGTTCATCATGTTCATGTAAATTTGTATCACTGATTTCATTTATTTTAATATAATTTAAGAGATGACTTTGTTTACATGAAATAAATGTTGTATTTATTGATAGTACTTACCCATCCGCCTCTGCAGATATGTTGTAGTGTCCCGGGAGTAACATTCTCCAGAAGTAGCCGTCGACAGTGGTCCGCACCGTGTGGTTTATGCCCTCCACGTGGATCCTAGCATCCTGGTGAATGAGCAACCATGTAATATTTGCAAAATTTTTACAGAATTCTTGTAGGACAAGAATTCTGTAGAATAGAAGCAGACCTTTTTAACAATGTTTTAAAAGGCCGTGGGGCCTTTTATAAAAATCGGTCGAGTTCAATATAATTTTAAAATGTCTCTATTCAAATAAGTAAATAACAGTATTTATATACTAATGTACATAGAAAATCCAAGCAAAACCATAAGTATATGATATAATTATTTTTGTAAACACACGGCTTAACAAAAAACTTTTTACACGTTCATTATACATTATAGATAATAAAAGAGTAGCAGGTAGTTATATTAATAAGCATTGGCATTTCTTACGTAAGCTTTAAAAAAAGCAATTCTTTTTTTGCAAGAGAAAAGTATCGAAACATTCCGAAAGATAGACGGTACCTACGCAGTTTAGTATAAATGTATGTAAGATAATAAACTGACGGCGGCGGCAGTACGAAGCCAGCAGCAAGAAATCGGTCAAGTAGTTTGATTTATATATAAATATAACTGAAAAATTTGGCTGCCGAATTTAAGTTGGTTTTCTAGGTGATAGATAGAATGTTGTGTCCAAATTTCATATTCAAGCCCTGCGTTGATTCCTAGCAAATATCTATATTCTTTTAAATTATGTAGATTTATTTATATATTAAAAAATACTCCCACATTTTCAGTCACGCAAGACATGTGGCGAGTATAGGTACAATCCAAACATGCAATTCACAACGATTAAATATCATTAAGTATAGAGGGTGATTCTTATTAGTAAATTTAGTATAATGAAAGTATATTTAAAAATTAAATATTCGTGTTTTTTGTTTAACCCACTTTAATACAAAAATATTGAAAAAACTTCAATTGAAGTCATGCAAAGTGAACACGAAACTCATGGTCACCCTAAGCCGCGGCGCCGCCCCGATGCGAAACTAGGTCACGGCAAAGACAAGCGCGTTTGCATGGCCCCCATTTGTGTAGTCGGGCTTAGGTGAACATATTCCCCAAAATTGCAAAAAAGGTGTGATTTTTTTAGCGAAATATGTTATATTAACGATGCTGATTGCGTGGTAAAAATATACGCAGTCAATTTAGAATTAGCCCGTATACTTAGGGTACATCTATATTATGTCAAAATAACAAAGTAGATAAAATATTTGAAGGAAACTTATGCGAACTTCACATGTAGAGTTTGTGTGAACAAATTTTTGTAGTTGAAGGTCCCAACTAAATTTCTAACTGACCATTCGTTCATTTGAAATAAAACTTTCAAGCCCGTTGAAAAAATGGATTATCATATCTTCAGTAACTGACCTGTATAGGCACCCCGTCTTCATCTACCACAGTCCCCTTGGTCCCAATATGTGCGAGTTCCATAAAAGCCAGCAACGGCTCTCGGTTGAGTGCCCAGAAGTGGGGCAGCTCGCTAGCGTGCGGGTACTTGCAGCACGACAACTCGAACGTCACCTCGAAACAATTCGAGTGGAGGTAGTTGAAGTCTTGCATACCACCTGAGGGCGAAGAAGAGAGGTCAATAAACTTATATCGGCTATCGATAATTTATTCAGTGTGGATTCAGGTCGCAAGTCTTATTATCATTTATATGGAGATATATTTTATATTTATTTGGATTGTATCGAAATTGCGATTGCACCGAGCCACTGTGGTCACTTTGACAGTTTTGACAGGCTGCTAACGAAAATATTAGTAGTAAGATTATCGTTAGCAGTTCAAAATTCAATAGTGAAGTTTTACAAATTCGTAATTTCATGCAATGGTTTGAAAAACAAATTATAACCACCTTAATGGTCTGATATATACCATCATATTTTTAATAAGATGGTATATACAAGATATTTAGTGTTTTTCGTTTGTGTGTGTTGACGAGGCGGAAAAACACTTAATATCTTGTATATACCATCTTATCATCTTACGCCTGACTCCATTAATTATAATTTTTAATACTAACTCTGATCTATTCTATGTCGAAACGGCCATTTTGGCAAAATGCAATTGTAATTCTGAGACAATTAAAATACATGGTTGACCACCAGATCTGTCATTCTCAGACCAACCACCTTATTCCTTTTGCAAGCAAGAATGACGCTTTAGTTTTTTTTTTTAAATTATGTAGTGCATGCGGGCCAGTCGCTTTGTTAGTTCAAGACAAGTTCTTCTACTTGTGTTTGTAATTGTAAGGAAAAAGCCGTACATTGCAATTTATAATTTGCTACAAGTGTAGTTTACGCGGCTCGCGGGCCTTGCAGCAAATCATCAATCAGTTCGCAATCAAACACCAAATCATTATAACGCGTTCTCATTTAATAATCAATAACCTGTTCAATATTATATTTTAACACTCATATCTAAGAATTTGAATCCTAACTATCCTAACTAATATTATCAATGCGAAAGAAACTCCGTCTGTATGTCTGTCCAAAACCACTGAACCGATCTGGATGAAATTTGGTACACAGGTAGATTGGACCCCCGGAAGGGACATAATATACTTTTTAGTAGACTTCAAAAAAAGTAGTTCCCCATTATCTCGATAATCCAATGGGGAACTACGCGGGTTAAACCGCGGGGCACAGCTAGTAATTATCATAAATCAACCCAAAGAGAGTAATTCTGGTAGATAAAGCAGCATCAGTCCAGCATACCTTGTACAGAGTACCACTTGGCGCCGTTGGTGACGCCTCCGTCGAAGCTCTCGGGCGGGCACTTGTTCCCGGCGCGCATGTCCGCGTGACGAGACGAGTATGTCTCGGCGAGGTGTTTGAACAGATCGTTGTCTGGCGTCGGACTTTCTTCGCAGCACTCTCGCAATGATCTGACGTGGAAATATTGAACGAAAGAAATAAATAACCCATTAATTTTGAACACACAGTACTACTAATATTATAGTTACTCCTTCACGCTCAAACGGCTTACTCGTATGTCCTTGATTAACACATATATTTCATCGCGGAAAAATACAGTGTTCCTGTGGGATAACCAACTTTTCGCGAATAACATTGCAGGGCGCAGCTAGTAAAGTTTTGTGCGTCTAAAAACGTTCGATATCACCAGCTTTATGCTGGTGATATCGAAACGAATAGAAAACGGTCCATGCCTGACGTCAGTGCGTCCTGCACTGACGTCAGGCATGGACCGTTTTCTAGTGACTATCACATTACACTATAATATAGTTGCGAAGTTGAAAAACACTAGACATTTCTTATAGAACATCTTACATATTTTTTGACGACAGGGATGACATGTCCTGTCGGTACAAAAGGTCGCCGTTGTATATAAAATTTAAGTTTCAGCCAACATTTAATTTTCCATTCCTAGCAATAGACGTTTTGTGCTAGTTTTTTGTTGTTTTGATTCTCTTATCCCTGATTTTCTATGTTTTGTGGTGACCATACAGATTTTTATAATGTGATGTAAATATTCAATAATATTAGTTCCGCCCAGTTTGCCTACATGTGTAACTTGCACTTAGGCCCTGGTTCAAAAATCCCATTGTTTTCAATAACCTATTGTAAGTAACTACATGGCGTGAAGGCTGCGGCCGAGGCTTGATTATGGTTATTGCAGTAGTAGGCATTAAATTCAATTAGTTCTGATAAGCGCGCGCAATATACGTAATCGGTGCGTTTTATAGTCGTTGATGAAAGTTTATTAGTGACGTGCACGAGGCGTTTCTGTTTTGTTGGTGGCTAGCTTCCGTATTGCTTTTGCAGATGAATAGAGATTCTGAGTTTGACTAAATAAGGTAGAAGAATATGGCTTTGATTTCCTTTGAAATAGTTATTACAGACTTAAGCTTGGCAAGCGTCGATAGAATATTTCAGTTATTATTATTCAAAAACGACTAGAACAATTTTGATAGTATTAAAATGAAACAAAAACTAAATATTTTTTTAATGTTTCCATCTGTATCTGAACATTATAAACATTGAGAAAAAAAAATTGAATACTACTTTTTTTAAGTCAGTTAAAAAATCTAAAATATAATAAATAATAAAATAAATTCAAAAATATACCAGGACATATTTATAGAAATAGTAATATTCTCTGACTAGTAGCTGTCACTCACGGCGTTGCACGCAAGGGGTTAATCCCACATCTATACACCCTACACACCATAATGAACACACCCTACAAATTTAATGTTCCTAGGTATAGCGACTTAGGCTATATGTTGATTGCTAGCGATTCTCAGTCAGTCAGGAATTAATACGCCTTACATATGCTATATAACTCGTTCAAGCAATACTAAAATATTACAAACTTACTTAGCATCATCGTAAGGGTAGCTTGCTACTATAGCCCCTCCGTGAAGGTTCCCCGACAGCACGAACTGCTTCTTCATGACCCATTGCATCAGAGCTGTGGTCTCAGGTTGCCGTCCTCCAAACAAATATTCGTCCTCGTTAGACTTGTGTAGATCGAACTGGTCGGGAAAGTCGCGGTTCAGGTCCACGCCTTTAGCGTTGTTTCTGCCTACGTAGTTGGCGAGAGATTCGCAGTTGCCTTCCTGTAAGGTAAAAGGGTATTTGTAAGACTCGCTTTCTTCTAAGCAAGGATGTTAGCACTGTACAACAGGCGACTTGCATAAATTAAGCTTATTTCACATAACTTAAACAAGACTCACTTGTTATTTAAAAAAAAAGAATGTTCCAGAAAAGTTTTTAGATCCACAATATGACAAGAGAAGCGCAAGATGACAAGAATTTTAGAAAATGTTGGTAATTGATTTTGTAATTGTCAAGTTTTATTTAAAATATAAGTGATTACTGACAGCTACTGCTATTACGACAGGGCGCAGGCGCGCTTAACGGAACTTTTACACTTATTTAGATTTAAAAATCAAACCTCTGGACTGATTTTTAAAAACCTAAAATGCGACCACGCGGGGGGGGGTGGGGTAATAAATACCCTTTCAAACAAAAAATAATTGGATTGAGTACATCCTCTTTTTTGGAAATCTTCAGAAAATCAGAAGAAGACCATTCATATCCTAACTATTCACATACTACAAATTATACCCAAGGATTATTATTATGAGACTATTATTAAGTTTCAGTATTGACTCATTCCAATTTCAAAGCTCAGTGGAAATCCCCTGGCCCTGAATTATGTCAACATTTTGTATTACCTATGTAATTATATTACATTTATTAAAACAAAAGAAATCAGGTCATGTTTATGTTCATAACAGTGACTGATAAGCATAGGACATTTCCAGCTGATTGATAAGAAAATAAACGAAATGTAGTTGGCTGTTGGAGTAATGGTAACAAACTAATCTCTCAAATTCATTGAAAAACAATTATAACTGAGATCTTTTTTTGTTGGACTAATGTTATCTGCAATAAACGATTTTGAATTGATCTTGCCGTAGAACTGACAACCAATCAGGTAGACAATATCACGGGTGGAGTCTGCAAAAGAACAGGTACAAAGGCAGGGACAGAGTAAGTGATATAGTAAGTAGACTTCTATATTTACCTTTATTTTATGTTTGTACAAGATGCATGAGATATGTTTATATAAACTTACTTTGCCATACATGCAATTATTTATGTACTTACTTGGTGCACATATCTATTAAATAGTGTCACTGACATTTGCATAAGCGCATGCAAATGAGCATAGGTCGAGAGAGTCAGGATGTGATATGATAAGATGTATGCAGTACCTTGAACTGTGTATGAGATGATAGCAAACAATTCTAAATAATTTTAGTTCATACATATAATATTAGTACAAATACAAATTATTTATTCATAGGACATATGCTACAAGTCAGTCACTGTAAATTAAATTACATAAAAAAATACAATAAATAAATTAAAATTAGATAACATAATTACACAATAAAATATACAATTTTAAATAATCATCAATTTTATAAAATAACTGCTCTTGCAGCCAGGCTCTCAGCCTGTTCTTGAAAACGGTGGTGGAAGGTGCACTTTGCACGGCTACAGGGATGTGGTTGTACACAGCTGGACCAAGTATGTACTCGTAGACTGATCTTTCAAATTTGGCTAGACGGTGCAACGGTGTTACCCATTTGTCTTTGAGCTTGTTGCTTTAATTCCAATTACAGTTTACACCCTTCTGTTGAAAAATATCAAGGTGCAAATAGGTAAACAATGCTACCTGATAGATAAGTTCGCAGGGTAAAGAAAGGATTTTACTTTCCCGAAAATGCTCCTGTATGAAATGAGATGTCTTCCTGGTAGTAGCATCATACTTTTACACCAGATTCAAACGGGACGGATTATTTGACTAAATGTGTGTTCTAAATGTAGTAATGTATGCCTTATGTTATAAACATTATGTTGTCTTTATTATAAATTAAAAACGAAACAGTATTTATAAATTACTGGACCCTTAACTAACCCAATTTAACAGGTTTTTAATATTTTGATTTTTTGTTTTTTCATAAGAGGAGGTTCCCAATTTACTAGTTTCTTTTTTATATTTCAATAGGTATACTTTACAGGTTGTTTTAATTAAATTTATTTAAAATCGGTCCAGAACTGAACACATCGAAATACTGAAAGTTTTTGCGAAAAAGAATTAAAGGTGCTCCTTTTATAAGATGATTATTTGTTTTAAACATACTAAAAATAAAAACGAAAAAAAAACTTATCTGGTGCCACAAGTGGCGGAGTTATCTCAGTTATTCTAAGGGATAGGGAATGAATTAAAAAATAATAAGGAATAATTGTGTGCAAATAATTTCCAAATGTTTGCCTTCACAAAGTAATAATTACTCTATACATGTATTGATCAGCTAAGATTGATATACAATATAAGAGTTTAGCAAAACTTTTGCATTTGTAAAGCAAAGATATAAAAACCAATCTTTAAGTTTTTAATTAATTCAGCTACAGTATTCAAAACTTTTTTGTATAGGCATACATATAGAACAATTTCAGCCTGCTTATAGTATAATACACGCAAAGTTTGTATGTGCGGCTAAACTGATATGGATGAAATCTGCCACCAAGATAGCATATGTTCTGTGCAATTTTTATCCTGGAAAAATGCAGTGTTCCCACAAAATCAAAATTCCACATGTAGCACTGCAGGGCGCTGATAGACTACGATAAATGTCTACTTACAAAAAATATCTGTAGCAAACCACCATCAGAAATGTTATCAGAGATTTCATAAATACATTGACATAATAACCTAGTTATAAACCAGTTCACAACTGTTAACACAGCTATGCCGTTTAGGAAGTGGTCAGTTAAGTCATACAGCTGTCTGATACTTTGGCCTTGAATTAATGGACCTTTCTACTCCATTGTAATTTAAGGTAAGTACTAAGGTTTTTGTACAGTGAAGCTACCACTGTATATATCCGTGATCAACATATAGGATCCTTTTTTTTTCTCAGAAAATCAATTTGATAAAGGAATACAAAAATAATAAATACCACGAGAACAAATTTTCAGGCATCAGCTAGTTAAGAATATGTGAAATGTTAAAACATTTACTTGTGGTATTACTTTTGAAAAAAATATCAAAAAAAAATAACAGATCTATTGCATATTTTATACTCTTTAGAACCCAGCTCAAGCGTAAATGATAACATAATTAATTTGAAATTATACATCAAGTTTTTACTGTTGAACTAGATACATTATGGATACATTTTCGTAGTCATTAGAGAACTTTGATTGTCATACCGAATAGTTAATGGACATCTCTACACTACAGGGTGTCCACTCTAAATCGTCAAAACATTTCCCTGACTTTTCCCTGACTTTCCCTGACCACTTCTAAAATTTTCCCTGATCTTTATAGCTGTAATTTTTCGAAGTAAAAATGTTTCTCTTGCGAATGATTGTAAGAGACAAAAATTATGTCTTCACAAACACTCTTAGAGATTTATGTTATTGGCTTCCCAAGGTGTCCAACTATCAAGGTGAAAATTTTCAACACAGATTGCTACACCATAACCATACCGTACCATACATACACCATACCCACAATTAATTATACCGAACACCACCTTACCTTAATTAAACGATATTACCACCAGCCATTACCTGGGTATAGCCTACGACAAGGTCAGCGTTACGTCCGTTTTTTTATTATCTACATGGCAAAGCCTATTTGCGCTTGAAAAGGTATCGCTGACCCTGTCGCAGACTGCAAACCATGATACCAAACACCACACACCCTATTACAGGACTAGGCTAGAATAGGTATTAAACATCATCACATCTATGTATAAATTTTGGGTTGGAAGGATGCTAACTACGTTTGTTAAGAATTACCACCATATAAAACTTTGACATTTATTGAGATCAATAACACATGTTAGGAACTGAATTAGGAAGCTTCAACTTATATGTAAGTGCAATAATTTAATCAATTTTTCTTCTTTTCTCTTCCAGAGCGTTTTTCAAAGTTTGCAACTCTACATTTTCTTTTTCTCTTTGTAGTTCCAGTTTCTTTTTTTTCTCCTCTACGTATTTTCTTTTCGGTTTTGCGTTTTTCAGCTTGTTTCTGATGTTCTTTAGACTCATTTTCTTTCTTTTTTTCTAGACACGCGTGATATTTCTTCCTAGCACTTCTGACAGTCACTAGTAGGCTGTTACTCGTGATGTGGTTTTCAGGACCATCAATGGTTTTAAGGTAATCATAAACAGTTCTTTGTGCAATCAGTGACTCTTCTGTCAAATTTTCTACCAACAGTGATTTGTTGACAGAAAACCCGCCCTCAACACTTGCATTACCGTGAGAAATGATGAAACAAATTTTCATGACTTTCCATATGTCTTCATACTGTTTAACTTCACCTATGAGTAGATGGTAAAACTTGTCCAAACCAACCGCATCCTCATTGAAGTCTTCGAACTTTTGTCTCCAAGTTCCCTGAGCTTCAGATAACATTTTTTTTGGCTCTGTCGGCCACCTCTCCTTGAATCTTGTCTTGTTCATGTAACGTTTCAAGCACTATGTCGACGCGATTCGATGCTATTTCGGAGTAATTCAAAATAACTCGTGGATCGCAACACGTCAAACCACGAACAAAACGAATCTTAATGGGACTTTTATCCAACAGTTTTACAACCGTCAAACGCTAGCTCGACTCGCGGACTGCATTTAGCATCTTTAAGCAGGCGCTTTGCTTCATATCCGATATCTGTCTTTTCTAACGGCAGCAGATTGTCTTTATCGTCTAAATCAAGGTTAAAAATATTCTGACTCGAAGCCGTTTCTAGTTTGGATGGCTTTACAATCTTCGCCATGAGATTGTGAAGTAACTCTAGGAGGGCAGTGTAGAGAAACGGAGCCATAGGTTTCTCGCTTTGGAATCGGCGCAAAAAAGTTTCGAATTCGTTAGTCAAACTTTTTACAGATGATAGGTGGACTTTTACCACGGGATTCTTCATAATGTCTTTTAAGATTTTTTGATTATGGTTTTCAGGGACTGTACGATCATTGACAAATTGGTTGACCTTGTCATACATTTTGAGAGCTCTTTCAATGCAAGGACCATTTTCTAACCATCTAATAGATGTGAATTTTTGTGGAAATACAGTCCCTTCTGTGATTTGTGTGTATAAAGCTCGTCGTGCTGGACTATCTTTAAAGAGATTGTACATAGTTTTCAGTACTTCAAAAGTCTTCCAATCTACTTTTTGATGACTACTGTTTTGAAAGCACCATTGACAGTGTGCAATCCACACACACCTATGTCCAATAAGGGACTTTTTGTTTCCTCGGAAGAAAGAACATTTTTCAATTTTTTCAGAAAACTAATGTTCGCATTGGGGCCATCCATAGAAACTTGTAGCAGTCTTTTTCTACCTAAATCAGCCAATCCTTCCAGAAATGAGTCTACAAGATTATCGGCTGTTTGCCGTCCCAGTAAAACAGAGGTCAAATATCTTGTGGCTACTGTGTTAGTATTAACGCACCAATATCTCACGCACAAGTCCATCTGACATTTTTGGGCCACTTTATTCAGGGATTCGTCAAATGAAATGACGTAATATAAGCATTCTCTAAGCAGGCTATTCAGTGTCGTCTGAATGAATGGCGCAATGCCATGGTTAATCACATATGACGCTTTTGTTTTACCCATGGTAAAGTTCTGGGCGATTTTGCTATCGGGAAACATTCTATTAAATGAGGTAGAAATTCGGTCACATGAATTCAACGATAGTTTATTGTAAATTACTTGGAGTGCCCACAAGATTTCTGACGATGTTACATCATTTTCATTGTAGGTTTGAATCACAACTTGTTTATGTGTTTTATTGTCATGAGCTTCAACAGTTGGGGCACGTGTGGCTGTTGTTTCATTGTCACCTACATAAGCCGCTGGCGATTGTTTTTCCACCACAACTACATCTTTGTCTACTGCAGGAGCTGATTTTGTAAAGTATTAAATAGAGGGCTGTTTCTTGCGTAATTCCATATTTTGACGATGTTTAGGTCCTTTGCTGTGAGAAGTGATGGCCTGTTTTCCCATGTTACTAAGTTTGAACGTTTTATGGCATACTTTACAAAAAGCGCTAAGCGGGTCATTTTTTACTTCTTCTAGCCAGTCCGTAAAATCAGGATGCATAATAGGGTCCAACCATTGAACATTAAACACTGTACTCTTTTTGGCACTCATAGCAACACTTATAATATAGTTCACGTTAGTAACAAACCTGCACCATAGTTAAGTTTAGGTTAAGTCAAATTAAGCGATGCATTGTCGACATTCATAACGACAAAATTCGGGTCGATAGGATATTGTTGTCCTACCTACAATACATAGAGTCGAAGCACGATTACTTATCAAACCGAATTTTGTCGTTACGAATGTCGAGACTGCCGGCCCAGGTTAGTATTAGCACATGTAATAGCAGCAGTTAAAAGAAAAACAACCAAATGAGTTATGGAATTAAGGGACCTGCAAAAGAATGCTTCAATAGTCTGGGTTAAAACAGACTAGAGCATGAAGGCTTCCCTCACTTACCGATCACTGGGAAAAGAGAAAGTTTGATAAATTAAATATACTCCAACAGCTAATTAGAGAGAGGAAAATGACAGCAGTTTGATCATAGATTATTTAGGTAAAAAAAAGTTTTTTTTTGTATTTTTTTTACTTAATCTATGATAAAAGAACTGTCATTTTCCTCTCTCTAATTAGCTGTTGGAATATAAATATGTAAGTATATAAGAAGTACTGATGACTGATAAGATAATATTATTTTTATTTATTCTATACTTTTTTAAACTTTTACATTAATTTTAAAGATCAATCATCAAAAAGTCCTGGTTTTCCCTGACTTTTCCAGGTAGAGAAGTCATTTCCCTGACTTTCCCTGACCCACAATAGCTTCCCTGACTTTTCCCTGACTTTCCCTGACCTTCCAGGTCCGTGGACACCCTGCACTAAGACACAAAGGTGTGTATTTCATTCAAAAGAAAGATTGTGGAAAATTCATATTTAGTATGACACTACAGGGGCCTATAATCTGGCAATCTACAAAAAATGTAAAACAAATTCGAAATTAATTACAACATGCCTGAAAATAAATCTAAAACTTTCTGAAGGTAGAATCAAAAAGTAATAAATAGTTTTAAAACTTCCATTGTGTCATAAAATAAAATTATTACTTTACATATATCATCTTACCTCACTATGTTCAAAGCCATCAGGATTGAGGGACGGCATCAAGTGTATATCTGTACTGTTGACAAGCTTTGTAACTCGATCATCCTTCCCATAGTTAAGCAGCAAGTATTCTGCAAGGTACACCACAAGTTGGCGCCCTACACTTTCATCTCCGTGCATATTCGCAACGTATTTGAACGCCGGCCGCTCCGCATGATGCCCTTTTACACCTTCCGTAATCTGCAGCACTAGAAGATTCCGCCCTTCCACAGATTTCCCAATAGAATACACCTTCGCTAAGTGCGGATAATCCTTCTCGTAATTATCACATAACTTCACTAAATCGTCGTATTTTGTGTACTTTGGAGCGCTGAGGAAAGACTCGTCATCTTCCTCTATAGAACGGAGCGCACACTCGCTAATAAATAACGAAAATAACACAATTAAATACGTGTGAAAGTACAGGCCCATGTTTTGTCTACGTTCGTTAGATAATCATGTGTTCAAGTGAACTAAAAAACTATTAAATTGGGAAGAAGTAAAAACACTACTTTCTAGATTAAAACATTGTGCGGAGTACTAGTACAGTTTAAACAAAATAATACAATTGATAAAGAAAACACTGATTCACCACCGCACAGTCACCACTTGCCACCAATTTGACACTGTCTTGCATTGACTGACTGACACACACTCCCCCCAGACTTGACACTGACGACAGCAACGTGATGTGACAGACATTTTTTTAACTTTTGTCTTTTTAGTGTATTGGCATATTTTTTATATTCTCAGCTTAACTTACTAAAAAATCCTCTGCACAACTCGTTTGCCGAAAAAATGGTTTCTTTGTCTGTATGTTTATTGCAAACCTAAAGATTCTTCAAATACTGTTATATATAAGACGAGACTTCACCAAAGGGAAAACTGAAGACGGTAACTGGCCAAATAGCTTTAGCTTGACCTATTGGCATTTTTTTTAAAGTAAAATCTGATATGGATATCTAGTTACTGTCAATTGTGTCAATGTCACTGTATAACTAAACTTGTCATGTGATTGTCAATCGACGAAGTTGTTTTTTGTAATATTGTTCACTAAAAATTTTAAAACGCCGCTAATATTGTGCAAATAATGATGTTCTTTACTTTTGCCACGTAATTCTGTATATTGTTATTTCGTGCTATTAGAAAAAAAGTGCAGAATTGTGATGGAAAGGGTTAGAACTGACTTTGGCGACATGAATCGCCGTGCGGGAGAAATTTTGCGTCGGTTGAACCGCTTCGCTGACGGTCCTATGACCAGGAAGAAGATGGTGCTCCTGGTTCTAGTTGTCATCTTCTTGATACTATACATAGGGCCAACTCTGATGAATTGGTTTTACAGCGAAGACGAAGGGTCTCACCAGAACGTGTGTCAGAAGAATTTCTTAAAGCCATACGAAGCGTCTTTATTGGAATACGATGTTTATCTCAGACACGAAACATCAGCTACTCTAAAGTCGCAGAGTCACAACTATGTGCCTTACGTCGGGAATGGACTATTAGGCTTAACATTAGAACACGACTCTTACTTGAACATCAAGTATGGTAGAACATTGTCACTGCCTTTGAAATACCATCCACTATACATTGTAGATGACTATGAAATGAAAGAATTCACCTTAGCTGACTACAAAAATGGCATTGTACATAGATTTCAGTGCTCTAGTATAGGTCTACAGGTGTCTTATCAATACTATGCTCATAGGACTATACCATCCCTGTTTGTACAGGAAATATACATAAATAATCCATCAACCAAACATAAGATGTTGCACCTGAAATCACCTAAAATTCTTGACTGGTCAACTGCAGTACAACAGGTGGTTAAATTACATCAAGGCATTGATACAAAAGAGTATGAAGTAGTTACAGGCATGATCCCAATACCTGACAGCGAAATGATTATAGCTGCTACTGTTGTATGCCGAAAATTGCCTTCTACTATTGTTGTAGAAGCCAGAGATGGAGTAGATTTACTAGTACTAACTACTATTCAATACAGCAAGCCAATAAAGAAGTCTGAGTATGCGAGACAAAAAGACATTGTTGAAAAAAAAGCTTTGGATGAAATGGAAAAAGCCATAGGTTTAACTACAGATCAGCCAGCTATCAAGAAGCTGCAGGAGAATCACTCACGAGTTTGGCAAGGGCTCTGGTTTACAGGCTTTTACATTTCAGACTCAAAAGCAGAAGGAATAATAAATGGAGACAGAATAAACGCCACTATTTATGCAATTCTATCCCAAGTGCGTAGTTATGAACATGAAGAGCATATCAAACCAAAGATGAAGCAAGAAATACTAAAAAACTTAACTTATTCTGAAGGCTGCTATGGAGGTCATTCAACACTAAATGCATTCAACTTATGGAAGCCATTAAATACATTAGCAAATATAAATACTGTTACTAGCATCTGGCTTTTGACGCTAGAAAAACAGGGTTGTCATAACTTACTCAAAGCTGGAGCCAGTGGAGTTAACCAGGCAATGATATTGAGCTTTGGAGCCTTACGCTTCAGCAACCAGCATTTAGAATACAATATCCATCCGTCTAAGCTACATAGAGACTTTTTATTCCGTCGAGTAAACTATGGTAACATGACTCATGTCAACATTAGTATTATAGTTCAAGAAGATAACAAAGCAGCTATATTTGTGGCATTAGATCGCTCTGATAAGTCTTACTATGCTTGTGACGCAGGCTGTCTCGATTCGCCCGTCCAGTTGGGACCATACATGAAATATTTCCCTGTTAAACTAACCGATCCATTGACAGCTATTTTGTATATAACTGCTGATAAATTACACATGGAAGATTTAAGACATGCAATTCACGTTCAAGAGGTCATTGAGGCACCACCCCATGAACAACATGTGATAGCCTTACATAAACATGGACATAGCTGGGGTGGTCTTAATCCTCTGTTTTGGATATCAATTATAGTCTTAATTGTAGTTTTTCACTTATTCCTGTGTAGAATAATAATGAATGAGTTTTGCGATAGTGGTGTCAGTTACCGTAGGCTGTATAACAAACCATGAACATAATATTTACATATGATGCCTTATAATGTTTTTTCATTGGCAGAACTGAGACGCTGACTGAATAAGTATGCATCTTGATTTTGCACTGCTTTTCAAATTGTTATAGCATTGATGGCACTGCCAATGGGTGTGAAATTAAGTAATGATTCATGCATTGACAAGTACAACATATTGCACAAATGTGGTTGTTTAAAAGTAGGACAGGCTTGATTTATAATGTTAAAAGACAATTTAAATTACTTATTGACATATGTTTCTTTTTTCGCTTAGTCAAATTGTGTGTGAGCTTAATTTTTACATTATATAATATTGCTTTATCTAATTTTAAGTTTATCCATTAGTAAGGTTGAGCATGTTGACTCTTAGTGTACATTAAGTATGCCCAATTGTACTGCTAGTTAAGGGCAAAAAAAACTTAGGATATTAAAGATGATGCTAGATAGGTAACTATATGCTGGTTTTGTAAGCTTGGGTTTTCATACAAAAATGTTTGCGAATATACTTGACTACTTGTAAGCAAGAGAGTATATGTGATCTCTGTTCAATTCACTTTCCCAATGTATTCATTACATACATTGAGCAAATTTATATTTAATTATACCTACTGGTATAGACCGTTTACCGTTCTAACCAAAATATAGTAAAAAATGTATGTTTCAAAAAAACGAGAGGGAAAATTCAGAAAAAAGTTTGTATGGAGATGGAACCTAAAATTACATTGTCGAATTGGCGACGCATTTTTACGGAAACTGAATTGCTTTTCTCATGCTTGTGATTATTACAGCGGAGCGATACCATAGTCGCAAAGTAATATCTCTTTTTCAATCGCACCTACTGCGTGCGGGATCAGTACCTACGCGCAACAGTGATGACACAAGACACTATGGTTTGTCACAATTAGCTTGATCAGTTTGGCAGATAAAAGTATCTTCAGCATACTTATTTACTATGCATTAAAAAGAGACAGTCAGGGTCTCTGTCTCCCTATAAGACAAACTATAAGTTATGCTTCCAGTGATAACGGGAGGTTCGTATTTTAGGTTCTGGTTAATGTGTAGTTTGATAGCTATACAAGTAACTGTAACTGCCTTGTAAGAATAGTAATATGCTGGTTATCTTTTACTGAGCCGAAAGAAAAGCTTCTGTATTATAATTATGAACAACTTTCACTATGGACCAATGTATAAGAAAAAAATAGCTGTTACATACATATTAGCAATCAACATGTTGATTTTTGGGATTGCCCTGAAGTAAAAGTTTTTCATAGTAATGAGTAGCGAAACCCGTTTGCGGCTTAATACACCCGCCCGCCTTTCTGAGACGGATATTTTAAAATTTTACGATAATAATTAATGTTTTATCTAGTATGTAATGGAAAGATTACAGTACTTGTACTTACCACTAAATATGTGCTGAGAACTAGACTAAAACAACAAAATAAGTCAAAAATTACGTGTAATTAGGATTGTAAATAAATAATACGATTGTGTATGTTAGTATTATTATAGATTTATTAACTTGTTATAAGATGTGTATATTTTTGAAATTAAAAGCAAAGTTGTATGTTAATATTTTGTATTTTATGCATTCAGCTCTTCCAAAAAATGTATGCAAGGTACTTTATAACTGTGTTTTCGCTACAGCCTAGCAATAGACTTCTTTCTATACCCTAGCTTATTCAATATTAAGAAAACTAATAAATAGTATATTTCTAAAAATATATTTACAAAATAGGTATACTAAGGTACATTTAAGGCACATTACGGTAAATATGATTTACCTACTCTAAAGGCCAATTCAGACAACATTTTTGCTACTCTATAAACCCAACAGCATCGTTGAATACAACAACTATTGAAATTTAAACTGAGTCCCCGACGAACGATTAGGTACGTACAGTTCATGAGAAACATCTTGGACTAAAAACGACATAGTGGCGCCAAAATTCTCTTAGAAAAAAATAATTAACGGATCATTGGTCTTACCGAAATCCCTGCCGTGCTCTCTACCCCGCGCCAAAGAGACTTAAAATCGTCACTACGTACCCAAGGTCCATTGGTTCATGATATTTGCAACAGATTATCAAAAATATTGTTGTTAATACCTACATGATTTCGAAATTTCGTGGCAGGAATACGACGATAACTGTTGAGAGAAATAGAGTCCGCATAAAATGTCGACTGCCTTAGCATCTAACATTCATCACAATGTTTGACCACACTGTGGGCTTATCAAGAATTTTACGCAGCTAGCTATCGAAAATATTCGATTAGTAAATGATAGCTTAAGCAGCGCCCCTGGCGATGGCGATGAACAGTAACCTTAAATTTTCAAATATTAGGACATTCAATACTTCTTTATAGATATGGTCTGTACCACCACTCGGCGAAAACGTGTACAATTAACCTTTGACAATTTATTCCTCACTTCTCGAAAGCACGCCACTCACGGGCTAGTTCCCGCGTCTCTCTCCACACCACGTACCAACACAACGCAAACAATACCGGCAAATGTTATATTGTAGGTCTACTGAAGTCGTCAGAAACGAATAATATAGAAACACGTATTAGAACCCTTTGCACGTACGAAAAAAATAGTGTAACTGCTTAAAATTCCCGCTAAGTCCCAGGTGGTCAAGTCTGTTATTTGAATTGTCTCAGAATTACAATTGGATTGTGCCGAAATGGCGGTTTCGACATAGAATAGGTCACAGTTAGTATTAAACAAAACAAGATTTTTAATACTAACTGTGACCTATTCTATGTCAGAACGGCCATTTTGGTACAATCCAATTGTAATTCTGAGGCAATTCGAATAACAGACTTGACTACTTGGTCAGTGCTGTTAGGCACTAGAAAACGACAAATTACTGCATGACCACGCCGAGAAATTACGAAATATTACTTTTTTTAAATTAATGGGTTGCTCCGATGACTAACGGACTAACATTAAAGTAGTTTTTTTTATTGATTGGCCACACTGTGCTGTTTGTGCATTTAAGGAGTTAACTTTCATAATTAGACCAACACCGAAAACTCGCTTATTGCATTCTTATATAAAAATACATTTGTATGAATAGGCTGATTTATACTCCACTCAGGGACTGGTCTCAGAGTTAATAAGTAGGTAAGGGTTTCGTAATATACTTCATTCTCAACGTGGTAATACAGTTTATCACAATCACATACAAGTTGAGACGATTAATACATCCGTTTGTAACATTGTTTTACATAATAAGGCAAACTATGAATCAACCAACATGGCAGCAAAATATGTCATATTTTCAGCATTTTTCTGATACGCGAAAACTTAGCGCGCGCTTTTAATTAGTCCGATTTCATCATTTTTACAATTTTTTTAAATTAAATATTTATCCATTTTTTTATTAAATTTTATGCCCTTGCGTTTACGGAAGCCTTGAAAAACGTTGGGGTTAAATCATAGAAATTTTGACATAACAATCAAGTATAGAGTTCAAGGCGGATATACAGCGACGATATAAACACTATATAAAACATCCAGAATTTGAGGACAAATCTAAAAACCATTTACGGTTTTACCGTTACAATGGGCAGCATAAACATTACAAAACGTTAATTATTTAATTTTTAGTTTGGATATTTTATATAGGGAAGGTATGTTTTGTTTGAAGGTAAGTAATCTATAGCTACCGTTTTCTATGATAATAACAAATAACATCATTTATGAATGTATTTCTATATGCATACACATTGGATAATACACGAAGAATCTTAAAAGTAATAGACAAAGGTACGTCATAGAATGGTTCGGCATTATATTTGAACTATTCAGATACAGGCTTGGTTTTATTTATTTATATTATACACGCGTACTATGGTTAGGGGTGTAGTAGGTCAAAAGGAGGTTCCTATAATCATCATTATGAACAACTTTTTCTTTAACAACTTTTTTAAATAAACATTTTTTTTATGAGCTATACATTTAAAGAATAATAATTAGCTAAGTGCGTATCTAAACACGCTGTAGGATCCCGTAGCATTATATAGCTGTTTTAGTTTTTTCTTTAATTACTTTAAAAGTTATCGATCGATTATCTTCAAATCAATTTTACCGAGAATTTTTGACATGGTCGAAAGAACTCAAGATGTTGAGAAAAAAATAATTATGATATTTCAATTTCAAGACTTATTCGGTGATGTGATACACCAAACGATATGGTTGGGTAATAAAAAGTGTTCTTCCCCACTTCACCGGTTTGGGAGCCGCCCTTAAAGTACCAAAAATATTATTATTTTATAATTCCAAGTCTATAATCTATATGCAACTATAACTGTACCACGGGTTTTGATACATAAGTGTTAATGTTACAAAAGGATGCTAATTGACTTCTAGTAACACTGTATTCAGATTTTCTTGTCTTTAATAAAACCAAGCCAGTAACTGATTCTTGAAAACTTTAAAATACCTACTTAAACTACATTATTAAAAAAATTAAAAACGAATGTACTACAGAATTGAAGACATGGACAATTATACGCAGATCTAAATATACTTAGATATTAAATTATTAAATAGGGTTAGTATAAAAAGTTTTCCGAATTATACTTTTTTTTTCAACATCACTACAACAGCTTTGTCATTACATCAAATAAAATATTTATACAATTTTTATTACATTTTCAATTCATTATTATTTTTTTATTTAGAGATCATTAGATAATTAAACACGATTAAATATACAGTGCGTGATGAATAACGGAATTACTTAAAGACTATTTGCAAAGGTCTTGTTTCATTTTTGGCCAGGGCGGTGTACGTCGACCAAAAAAATGCCTCAAGATGTGGTTCATACAGTGTATTAATGAAAAATGCGTCAGTCGCTCCTTCATTGTGTACAAAAATATCTAAATTCTGTAAATTGTAGTGGAATTATGGCATCTCTGTAAGATTTATGTATCTTAGGTTGACTCCAATAGTAACATTGGTCTATAAATTGTCACAATTGACGAAATAAAAACGCACAAAACATCCTTTTGTGTATATAACATGGAAATATTTAACTTGTTGAAAATCTACACTTTACTCTTAAAAAAATATACTCCTTTACCTTTACAGCCAGTGAAACTATATCGGGCTGTTTTTTATAAAAAGTTTTGACAAATATTAACACCTATTGTCACTATTCATGAAGATTAGGTATTTTGCAATATATTAAAGATTTAAAAGATAAGAGATTAAAAGTTTCTTTAGCGCATAGATGAGTTAAACAATGGAAAATTGGCTAAAACATCGTGCGCTTTGTAATTTCACATCTTATATATATGTAGCATAACCTCATCTTTGTTTAAGTGTGAATTAAAATCAAGATAGCTAAAGTCTATGTCTTTCTATGTCTACGAAAAGTTTTCACTTTTAACAGAATTGACTCTAAGTACTTCCGTTATTCATACAAACAATAGTTTATTTTAGTAACGTAATATAAGAGAAATATTCTTTTTTTTAAACTTTGCCTTAGGAACAAGTAGCCAGTCATTATTTTTCAATATTTTATTTTCATATTTGGTATAAAAATCATTACGAAATTGTTACAAAAACTGTATGAACTTATATTATGCTAGTTTAATAATATTTTTCTACAATTTTGTCACTTACAAAATTTGATTATTTTCCGTCGTCGTTTATTTTCTTCTTTCATTTTATTATAGTTTCTATCTATAGGAATAATAATTATTTATGACTATTTAATTTATGTAATAAGTATTGTCATTTCATTGTTTTGTGCGCTAGAAATGGTAACAGTAGATTCATCTGTAAGCAAAAGAAAAATTACATAACTATAAGTTATTCAATACAACCTAACTTGTTGTCACCCGCCTCAGTTTCTTCTTTGTGGAATATTTTTTGAGTTGTAACTTAAAATTACAATAGCATGCTTTTTAACATATAATCTACCTTTATTTGAGGGCCGCCATGGGCTAGTGGCTAGTATACTTGCGTCGAGATCCGACGGCTCCGGGTTCAATTCCCCGTCGAGGCAGGTATTCGAACGTTGAGTTTTTACATTTGTTTTCGGGTCTAGGTGTCTTTGTGAATGTTATATTGCATCCCCGACGCAAGATAAATTTTATTAGCTATGAGTGGGAAACGTACTTTTTTTGTATAATTTGAGCAAGTTGGTCTATCACCTTCACCCCCTATGTAGGGAAGGCCTGTGCCTAGCAGAGGGACGCTATGGGTTAGTACGTACCTTTATAATTCCTCATAGAAGGCCACCCGTGTCTTGGCCGATCCTTGCTTGAGTCTCCTCAGAGTGGAGTACTTGTTGTCCCCAGCCTGCGTTTGTTGTTCGTGCAATCTGTCCAAAGTGGAGGTTGTTTGATCGACGCGCAGTACTGAGAACTCGCATCGGAGTTCGTCTAGCTGCTGTTGTAAGTGTTTCGATTTGGCTAGGTATTCCACTCTGTAAGACGACATTTATGGTTGGAGTTCTGTTTTTGACTGATTCCCCAAAAACGCTAGGAGGTTCTTAATTCAATCCGTTTTTAAGTGTGCTATCATATTTTGCTGAGACGGCTGGAGTGATTTGGAAAATCTCTCTTTTCGTTAGATATCGTTATAATTTATTAAAAACTGTCGTGAGGAAACTTGCGTGTCGGAGAAGGCTGATAGCTTTCGAAGATAAGTAAAGTGCCCAACACACAATTTGGCCAGCATAGTGGCTTACACCCGCTTCGTAGGGGAGACCCGAGCCCAGAAGTGGAACGTTATGGTTGATACATTTAAAAGCGTATAGTATTCATATAGTTCCATGCCTAAATACCTTTCAAAATGTTTACGTCATTGGTGACGTAATTTCTCTATGAACTAGAATGAACGCAGCAAGCTTTTTAACTTAGCAACACTCTAGAGTATTCAATAGTCTAATGAAATTATTGGGAGCAAGAAAGTAATCGGGTAACGACAAAATATGAAAAACTATCGAATGTCGATGAAAAACTATCGAAGTTCGATGAAAAACTATCGAATGTCGATGAAAAACTATCGAATGTCGAAGAAAACTAACGAAACTTGATGAAAACTATCGATTATCGATGGAAAACTATCGACAATTATAATTCTCACCTCTCCTTCTCAATCTCTATGGAGAGTCTATGTATGTGAGGGTCATCATCAGGTACCAGTTGATACGAGTCGTGTTCCGGCTCGCTCAGACCGTTGACGCCGTTCATTCCGTTGAGGCCGTTGACGCCGTTAGTGACGTCAGTGCCTAGTTCCGCAGGCAGGGAGCATGTTGATGGGAACAAGCTTGACGGCACTGTTGATGACTAGAACAATGATTAATTCTTTATAGTTACTACACAAAGAATGAAATGCAAGAGAAAGTTACATAACTACGGCCAAATTTAATACACAGTTCGAAAAAAAGTCAATTTGCCAAAACAATGACAAGTTTACTTATAAATGTAAAAATAACGGTATAAATGTATGGCAGCTTCAATGAAAAATGTTCAAAGATTATGTGACTCATAAATGGAAAGAGCTTTGTGGTGTGGAGTAAAATTCATGGTTTTTGTATTTCATATTTTGTTTGTGTTTTTTGTCATCTTAAACTTTCTATATTTAATACAAATGAAGAAAATATCACTGAAGAAAAACGACTGATACCATAACATAACAAAATGTATACTTGAATTTAATGAGACAGTAAAAACAGACAAAATTCTATACTAATAAAATTTGTCTTGAAGATGTCGTATTTAGCGATAAAACCACCCTTTATGACTGTTTTCTGTTGTATTAATTATCTGATGTTGTATTTTCTTGTGAAATTACATCATTTTTAACGAGCTTTTGACGAGAATAACATTATACGAAACTTCGATCTTCGATGTTTAAAAACCTCTAAAAAAATAATTATTACATTTTGGGTAAAATAAAAACTAGAGAAAAAAAATGTTGAAATCTTACATTGGTAACAGAGGGCGGCGGCAGCGAGCCATTAGACGTCCTAGTGAGAAAGTTGAGCAGTTTTTCTTTGGCTTGTTTCTCAGCGTTCCTCGCGGCGATTAGCTCTCCTCGCAGTCTCTCCGCCTCCGCCGCTCGCTTCTCGGACTCCTCTACCAGCCGAGCGGTCAGGTACTCCGCCTCGCGTGTCTTACGCTCTAAATGTACCTGTCACGATAGAAAGTTTGTTTCAGTATTCAAATATCTTTATATGTTTATGATATAAAATGGAATTTAAAGAAGATATTGGCAACAACTTTTCTTTCATACACCATATCATGAACGAAATCGACAAAAACACCCTCCAAATTGTAAATGTACTAGGTTCAGTTGTTTAGGCTCAGTGTTGATTACTAGTTTTTTATTTTATATTTAATTAACATAATTTTTCAATGCCGCCCATAGGTACAACGAGATGATTTTGCCAGCTTTCCGTACCACAAATAAGAACTTACATTGGAGACATAATTGACATTACGTCATTAATATCGAGCAAAAAAACACATGTCATGTCTTGTATGTGACACCCCCCCCCCCCCCTCCCCCCACTAAATATGTAAATTATTCTGTTTTTAGTATTTGTTTTTATTGTTGTGCTCGTCAACATCACCATCCCGCATGATGAGAACCTCGTGAAGGCTGAAAAGGACAAGGAAAAGGTCAGCAAGTACTTTAACTTGGCTCACGAGGTTACCGCCATGTGGGATGTAGATTTGACGATCATTGTTCCGATAGTCATTTCGGCAAACGGCCTGATAGCGAGAAGCTTCAACCAACATCTCAAGAGACTCTCGCTAGATGGTTGGATCAGGGGTCAGTCACATAGGGCGGTGATCCTCGATACGGCACGTATTGTCAGGAGGTTCCTCTCTCTGTAGTCCCTACCACCGGTAGCTTGGGTCCTACCCCGCTGCTGGCGGCACTCTAGCTTCAAGTTATTTATAATATTTATTGTTTAATATTTATATTGTAAAAAACTTAGATTTAAGAAATAAAATAAATACGAAGATGTTAATAATACAAATTTTATTAATACATATTTTAATATTTTTTTTATATAATATGATATGTATAGGGCCTCTCATTGTTGGTTGGGACCCCAATGATGCCTCAATAAAGGACCGGTCTTGAGCCGTGTATGAAAATAATATAATAAGGTAAGGAATATTAATATAATAATATGGGACAAACAAACAAATGACAGTCACTTACCTTCTCTTCTTCAGTCTTGATGTTAGAGAGTCTGAGACGTGCGTTTTCTCGTTCGGCGTCTGACGCCTTCTGAGCTAGCAGGGACGCCTCTTCTTCCGCCACTCTGCCTTTCTCCGCTAACAGTTCCGCAGTCTCTTCTGAGCGACGCTGTCAGATGAATATAGAGCTACATTTATTGACGGCATACTACATCTCTAAATGGTATTACAAACAACAAAAATAGAGTTAAAAACCAACATTTATTCAAATATCAATAGTCCATTGAAATGTTAAAAGCTTTAAATTTTTTAGAGGACGCCATTTTATTTTTGGGACATGTGTCAATAAAGAAAATTTCTATAATTTTTTTAAAAAGAAAGTACTTACAAAGTTCTTTAATTTTAAATGAACGTAGGCAAAACAATTTGCTACAAATTATGTTTTCACGATTTTTTTGTAGGACGCATACTTAGTTTCCGAGGTATCTTGAAAAAGGTGTTTGCACCCCTTTTTCGAAGATGGCGGTAAGGGACAAGGGCGGCAACTCCACAAACTTGTTGTTAAGCTTCTATTGGCCCTCCACACCTGTCCCAAAAATAAAATTGCGTCCTTTAAAAGATGCCCTTAAATTTTTAATAAGTTTTTTAAATTAAAAAGGTCATTAAATTGTAACATTTCAATGGACTATTGATAATTATTCAGATATATTGATTTATAAACTAAACTATTCCACTGATTTTGATAAAACGTATACGTGCAATTAAAAAGAGACATTAAAACAAAAATAAAAAAATCCATATTTGTCAAGACGTCTACGATATATCGGGAAATATACATATTTAAAAATAAATGCTCAAAAGATACAAACGAATAGAAAGCTCATCTTTTAATCGACTTCCCAAAACAGGAGGACTAGATATTCAATTCAACTGTACTTTTTTAATGTTTGTAACAAGATTTTTTAGAGAGGGCTGGACCAATTTGTAAAATTATTTTTTGTTCGAGAGGGTCTCTTCAAGTGAGCGCATTTAAACTTTATCGAAGGTCAAGTCCTCAGTCTAAAGGTATGATTGTTAAATCAAAATAACTAAAAAAGTTTTACTAACTTTTATCTTCAAAAAAACTTGTGTGTGACTACAATAAAGTGTATTATCAACCTATTATTGTTTTGAAGTCGGTTAACAATAAGTGCACGTACCAGGGCTTCATTGGCGAGTCGTATTTCCTCCTGGTATTGCAACAGCCGTTGTTCCATGGCAGTGCGTTCACGCTCCGCCGCTTCCCGCAGCTGCTTCTCTCTAGCAAGCTTGTTGCGCTCGATCTGACGACGCTAATCAATAAATAATAAACAATATAAATATATATAATATAGTAAATATGTGTCATAAGAACGATAACAGCATTTAAATACGTATTTTAAGTAATTAATAATTCAAAAGTAACAAGACGTTGCCTGTAACGAACGTTATTCAAAGGCCAATAAATATTTCTTAGTCTTATTCTTAATAAAATAAAACCTTTATTTAATACGAATATATCATATTTTACAATTGACAACATTTCATTTTTGGAAAGTGATGGAAATTCGAAAACCGTTTTGAGATAATGTAATGAAGAGTTCATACAAAAAATACTAGATCCACTTTCTTCCGAATATTTACAAAAAAAAATTTTTGTAAAAAAAATTCTCGTATTTATATTAAGACCGTGAGATGTCACCAATAAAAAATATTATCTCAACTGTCATCTGTGAAACATACAAGAAAAAATACAGATAATTAATGATTTAATTTTTTTACGAGCTTTTGACGAGAATAACATTAGACTCAACTTTTCTTATATTATAAAAAATCTCCAAATACGTAATTATTACATTCTGAATTAAATTAAAAAATAAGAGTGCGTTATTTTTCATTTATTTTCACCATTCTCGTAATAAAAATGGGGGTCAAAATATTAAAATGTTGACGATTAACATACATTTACACTTATATTATCTGATTCTGATTGACGAATTACTTGTCCCGTTTCAACGAGTACCATACGCCCCTACGATCCGCCAAAGAGTCCTAAAAATCGTCACTGCGAAGTTTTGTACCTGCTTTTCTTCTTTGGCTTGCGCTTTCATTTGTTGTACCTCCATGGTGTCAGGTTTTCGTCGACGCATGTACAGGTCGTGATTACCGATGCATAGATCTAATATCTGAAACAATATTCATATATTATATAACATAGATGAACTGCTACAACAAATGTCGGCTTTATAGCTAATAGTTATATTTTCATGGCAATCTTTCAACGGGGACATTTGAAAATAAAAACAAAAAAAAACAGTATGCAGTAGGTTTATAATGATACAAGTATGTATGCGAAATTGAAAATAACTTTAGTAATTTGTAATGTAATTTAACATTAAACACATTATTTTTATGATTACAGTGGTAACTTACCAACTTGTTCATTCCTATAGGCGACAAGAATATCAAGTTGACAGACTTGACGACGAACTTCTTAACGTCTAACGATGATATATTGATCTTGATCTCGGACCAAGGTAATTTCCAATGCCTTAAAGGCCACCTTTTTAAGGTCAATTTTACTCGTTGAGAGCCTATTACAACCGCCACAAGACCTGCCTCGAAAGGCCAGAATTACATCAAAAGATTGACATCCCAAAAAATACTATAAAACCTGGCTAATATCCGCTTTCACAGCACTGTTAACACAGCTATAGACCGCCAACTTGTCCATAAAATAAGATATAGCTCTTTTCTACCTTTTAATGTTGTCAGATTGAATTGGTTCTTTTTTAAATAGCAAACACATTATTTACTAGGCTTTACCGTTTTACTATTTTCTGTCTTTTATACCAACCACTATAAAGTTACAAGCTTCCTAAGCAGTCATATTTTTGCGCTGATACGGGGGGTGTTTTATTTAATTTTTAATTTAGGGGGTGAAAAGAGGTGGGCCCCGGAACGAAAATTCTATCAGAAATACGAAAACAGTGAAGGTCGGTGATACTCTTAACTTACCAACTTATTCATTCCTTTAGGCGAGAAGAATATAAAGTTGTTGACCGACTTGTCGACGAATTTAATGACGAACTTCTTGTCGTCGAACGATATATGCTTGATCTCGGACCAAGGGAAGGTGGTCTTAGGCGTTAGTTTGTTGTCCTTCTCGTATATATTGAGACCGAGTGCTGTCACGCCGAGATATAGTTCCGTGTCTTTCTTGTTCTGCAAAATATATGAAGAAGTAATACAGAGAAATGACGTATCTGTGTGTGACATCGCAGCTACTGAACGGAAGAACTAATTTTGATTACATAAATTGGATATATAACATTTTTTCACAACACCTACAACATGGGTAACAAATGGCACTATTATAAATTTGAGATCCAGGAAGGCCGTGGCGGCCATCATAAAATGGAGAACTTTTTTTTAAATTTTGTTTCGAGGTTTTAAAAAATAAGGCTAATAAAAAATAGAGGTTTGTGAAAAATTATATGTTAATTTTACTTGTAAAAAGTATTCTATTTAGTGTCATCTCTTGTGTCAATTTTTACAGTTGATATATTGAGTTTTGTAATTGTTTTTGCCACATACTTACCTTTATAGCGAAATAATTGACGCCGTACATGTCTAAATCTTGCGCAATTTTCAGATACTCCATTTCAGCTTCATCTCGAGACATTCCTTTGTGATCCGCGTACCTTATAAATAGTAATACGATATTTAAGAAGAATACAGTTGCTCTCACTTGATACTAATGATTTTCAAAAATACAAGTAATATGACGTAATTTAGTATATATATATATATATATATAATATCTTCCAAAACCTACACAATAACTATGAATAACTAACATTTTACTATTATATAATAGAAAAATGATTCGAAACGAACTTTTCTATCAGAAAAACGGATTTTTCTCTGCCCAATATATGCCCCATTACTTTAGTCAGGGTTTTCATAGTTGCGCCACATCTCAGCTTTTATTAAACAATTTCTGAGTCGCCATTATACATAGAGCTACGCATTTACCATATCTTGATCCTGTCCTCCCACATCTCTGGCGTCATCTGATACTGGTCGATGACCCGCTGCGGTAACAGGTCTTCGCTGGCCAGCATGCCTGGTTTGTATGCGCTCTCGTCGTAGTCACCGTACTGGGGACAACGGAGACACCACGTGAGCAATGTTGAATTTGTGGCAAGCAAACCACCCACCACGACAAGCAACTATCTGTACGCTCACCTAGCTCTCATTATATTCAACACCGCCTCTCCGACACCAAAAGTCAATTACAACGCTAGGCCTGCATCGCGCACGCGACATTTCCAGAGCTTTAACGAAAGTATACCAGCAACAACACACAATCGGTGGGCTGTCCTCGAGCACAACACCCAGTAGGAATACTTACACCTTTGATAAAATGGAGTTCCTCCATAAACTTCTTAGAAGTGACGGGTAGTACCCACATTGTTGTGGGTATAGAATTTACTCGTATACAGGTAATATCTATATGTTTCTGTATGTATTGGTTTATTTATAAATATTCAGTAATTTTGTTTTTTTTTAGTATCCGAGCGCCATTGTCGACTACGACAAAGCTCGTTAAAGAGTTTAAAGAGACAAAAAGTTCAACCTGAAATCTCAGTTTACCCCTCAGGGAGGTGTGGGAAAATTTGCTCTTAAAGTACTAGCTAGGATGATACTTCAAGGAGTTAGCGATCGAAGTCACTCCCCATCTGGGACGCCCAAGCAGTTCTATAGGCCCTGATCATTATTTGTGTTGAAGTCTTCATATTATAATTTATCTGTTCTTCCATTTTATATTATACATTTCAATAAATCCTTTTAAAATGAGTATTTTTAAAGTAAAAACTCTCACTAACCACAAACATATGTACCTTGGCCTGGACCGCATAGCTCGCGAGCAGCACGCTGGCCTCCGGAGGACAGTAGATGTCCATGCTCAGTATAGCTTGCTTCACTTGCAGGAACAACAGGTGCTGGGTGACCTCTTGGATCAACTCCTCCGCTACGTCTTCAGGATACAGCTTGCAGAGAAGCATGAACGGTGTGCCTGGCATTTGGGAGACGCATTGATCTTGCACTGGGAATAAGATATATATATTATAAAATAAAATAAAAATAGCTTTTATTTACTGATATCATCCTCCCACCTTTTAAATTATATTCCTTTAGCTCCTTTCTCTAGGATACAAAAAGTGTGACATATTTAGTCCATTTGTCTCTTTTTGATCTTAAGATATGGCCTGGCATGGAATGTGACATTAAAAGCCTTTTAAATAAACAAATCTCTCTTATATTATTTATTATATTATATTATTTAGCTTATCTTGCACTGACAAAATGTTCTCTATCAGATAAAACAAGACAAAAGACGCTCAAATTTGAAACGTGTTTATGAATACAACCATTGATAATGAGTTTCTAAGATCATGAGAGACAAAAGGTGTAACAACAAGCCTGATAAAAAAAAATTGCCTCGACAATAACCACTTGACTGACGTTTCCTTGATTTGAATTGATTCCCAGGTAGGGCAGATATTTAGACAACAAGTCTGTAAATCTATTTTCTTGTCTGGGTATGTTGTGCATGTGTTTGCAAATGGAGCATTTCCAACACAGGAAAAATCCCAATGGGGAGCTGTGAGTGTAAAACATTTTTTATTTATTTTTACCTTTTATTTATTATATACCTCTTTTATCCAACTTCAGCCAGCTTATGAAGTGCTTGGTATCCTCGAACTGCAGTCCGAAGAACCATGTTTCCCGCAGGCCTATGGTCCGGCATACTAGATCAAATAAATCCCTGCCAGTAGCACGCCACTGTTATGTAAAAATAGAAAAATTATAATTATAGACAGTGAAAGTTAGGAAGGTTTGACTATAGTTTCATTAATATATGTAGGTCATCATAGTCTAGATGAGAATATATACACAAATAAAAACAAAGTTAAATTGACAACCATATCATATATTCAGAAGTATGGCAGAAACATATCCTACAAATGTTAATTAACTACACAAACTTTTAAATGTGTTTTATTACTAGCACATCACCTTTAAATTGGGTAATATTCTGCAAACACGAATTTTCGCCCCTCCAATGCGCACATATAATTTTACAGCCATGTTGCACACTTTCTTTGCATTACAACAAACAGTAAGATTTTATAAATTTTAAAAGATAAAATTAATTAAAATCGCTGAAAAGTCTAAGCACAACTTGACTGGACTCCAAGTTATAACCAATCGAGAAAATTGTGAGCAAATTGATAAATATTTTTCAATTTAGGGCGAGCACAACTGCTATTAAAAACCTGATACTTTACAGTCCAGTGCAAATTCAATATTCTATAACACACATATTCATAATACATATCATGTTAATGCAATTCAGTGTTGAAATCAATAATCAACGAGTGTAAAAATTACACATGTATGGGTAACATTTTGCACTATTTACCCATATTTGTCGGTCATTATGTAAAAACATGCATACTAGAACAATGATATACAAATAGTGAAGTAATTGTTGTTATGTGTTGATTCCTTATAGGTATGTATATACATACTATGTACACTATGCTATTGCTTGCTATCTAGGGTCAGAGGCCAATAGTGGTATTTACAATCAAGGAAGTATATCACTCTATTCCAAGACGAATGCCATACTGGCAGTTTTGAATTTTGTGTTGAACTGCATTTTAAAGTTTTATGATGCATTATGCACTCATTTGCTCTGAGAGGAACTTAGAAGACAATATTTTCTAAGTTTTTGTCAAAGTTTTGCATTTGTGTGGCAATCTCTTCCAGTAAGGATGATAAAGTAAGTTGTTTTATCAATTAGAATGATGAATATACAGAAGTCTGCAGTCATTTCTGAGATACATACATAAGAGATATATATTATAAGAAAAATAAAGTTAATTTACTTTTTGATAAGCAGACATAAGATTTGGTTCAAGAAAATAATTTTCTAATGGGGTCTTAATAGGTGGTGTAACTTAGTGGTTCTCTATGTAAAATAGAGGATATGTTTAGCCCAGATGTGCAGTAGTCCTGGTGCTGCAAATGGGAAACCATATTATTCAATGGCAAGTATGAAATATGTCAAGATATTTTAATAGTTGTATGTCAACTTGTGGATAGTTGCTATATGTGAGAATATCTAACCAATACTTGGTACATACCTACTATAGACTAAGTGCAATTAGCGATAGGTACATTAACAATTCATCAAATTAACTCACTGGCCCCAAGACCTGCGCTATGCTTTAATCTGTTACCAATGAGTCACAGAGGAATCGTTGTATTCCACCACACAATCACCTAAACAACAACAAAGTATTTTTAGCCTTTTACCTCAAGGTTGAACTCCAATTCCGCATCTAGCGTGCACACTTTAACTGGGAACGACTTGGTAGTCTTCTTTCTTAGAAAAGGGGGCATTATTAAGTCTCATAGCTTAATTACAACATCACAACTGGTCCACACAAAATCGGAATAGGTTATGATAATTCCACTGCCATTTAACTAATTACCGACCAATGCTACGTTTACGTAATGTGCGGTTGATAGAGGAATGCGATAGTTTTCACATTGCGTACTATTTCCAGCGGTTATTATTTACAAACAAGAAAAACGTCAATGAAATAATAGAGACGTGAATGAAAAATAATTTTATTGGTGTATTACGTTCCGTCTATCTAAAACTGTTTGCGTCAAATAAAAATATATACATGTATGCGTAGAATGAAACGAATGTAAGTTAGATTAGGTCTTTCATAACACTTTTTGTATATGGCAAGTCTGGTTAATTAGTGCTGGTGTGTTGGCAGCCATGAACTGTCAATTGACAATGACAGTGACGCTGTCATCAATTTCAGCTAACTTCACTTCATTTTTAAAAACCCTATCCCTACCACGTGTAGTGTGTTTTTGTGAGATATTAGCTAATGAAATAAGAAAAATGGGTAAATTCAGATCTAAACTCAAAGGGAAGTCGAAAGGCAAAAGATGGCAGAAAGGACAATCTTCAAATTCCAACCCGAAGATACAAAAGTACCGGGAGATGGCGAAATCCCGGTTCTTTCAGGAGAATTTAGGTTTGTCTTATTTTGCCCATAAATTATAAATTTTTGTTACATTTGAAACTAAGTTTCACAATAATATTACTATTTCTAGCAGCTTCCTTAACTCGCTTGTAACGATTTTTTTAGTAATATAATTTGCCTCAACCACTACTCATCACATTTTTTATAAATTTCAGGCAATACAGGGCTTACCCAAAAGGCAGTGCTAAAGCACGATGCTATGATAACTTACAGCCATAATAAGCAGAAGTCTGAATCAGAGAATGAGCTGACAATAGCCAAGGAGTTTGAGAATATGTCTGTTAAAAGTATAGATGAGGGTAGTGAGTCCGAATACACATCTAGCATGAAATCTGGGACTTACAAAACTTTTCAGACATTTGCATCTGACTGGAGTCAGTGTTCTAATATAAGCTTTAGCAAGTAAGTTTTACAGATATAGCATAAAAATATTTGCTATGCAGGTAGGTAACTAAATATTTACTTCAATCAATATCTGTATATAGGTATAACAGGATTTTCTTTTTTTTTACTATGTTCTCTGTGTAAAATTTTTAGAGCACTGTATAATCATTGAATTCATAATTGGTATTTAACTAAATATCCTGATTTGAAGGTTTTTTTGTGTATTTGTGAAGCTATGACTAAAATATATAATCAAAGTGTCTTCCTATTAGCTTTTTCTTTTTCGGTCAATGAAAGCGTGTATTTATTAGGCAAGTAAATATTACGAAACATACAAAAGTTTATGACACAAGAATTTTTGAATTTCAAAAAAAAAAAGAAAAATGTGTAGACATATTCTTTGATTGATTACTTTTTAGGTGTTGTAATTACTTATCGGACTAGATTACTAATAGAAGCTTGAAACAGGAGTGTAAAACAAAAAAATATATATGAAGATTTTCTCCCAAGATATTGTAGTACATCACATTAATGATATAAATGCAAAAAATTTTTATATGTATGCTAGTTGATTACTCCTTCCTAGTTTGAACTTGAGATTACCACATATGCTACCTTTTTAATTATTACTTTTTTATATTCGTATAGGCTTGCATTAGACTGCTACTCGCCTGATGTAAAGCAATAGTATGCTTGCCTAGAAGGAACAGATCTATATGCCTGTTTATATTTTCCAATGTATATTTTTCTTACAGGTTATTAAACAGATTTGATTCAAACAATGCTCTGCACAAAGAGATGCTGGCAGTCCTCGCTGCCGTCACAGAAGTCATTAAAGAACAGGGGGGAAAGGAGTCCACCACTGAATATTTTGCTGCTTTAGTAAGTACCAAAAAGCTAAAGAATTCGTTCTATATAGGGTCAGAGGGGTGTACTGAGCGAAAAGGGGGTCATAACAAACATTTTTTGTAAATTATAACACTTAGGCATCTGAACACCAGCTTGCAGGAACAAGGAAGTCAACAACACTAGCTCTAAAAGCATGCCTAGTCTGGAATATACTGGATCTCGAGGAAGGCTGCCAGTACACACCGTTTGGCCTTTCTTTCATTAACCACCATGCTATGGTTTCCTCACAAGGTTTTCTTTTACCAGTACTTTTGGGACCAATTCCGAAATCAAGAAAAAAAACAATTGTGTTTTCAAGTCCCAAGAAAATATTTTCTATTTAGATGTGCCGCTTGCTCTTGCCTCACTGTTGCTTTAAATCAGGCAGGTTGCAGTCAAACTCACTTCAAATATTTTAACTAAATATATAATTAATAACTCCACAGATTGAAACCCTTAAAGCTTCAGAATTAGAAGAAAGCCTCGTCGCTACCCTAACACTTCTATCCATGGGCATCAAAGCTGTTCCCCAAGGAGTCCTACGAAAACAATTCTCTGATGCATCTGCTATATTCACCGATATTCTAGAAAAGAATGCAGCAAGTGAAAATGGAGCATTGCTCAGGGCTGCTATAGGATGCCTATCAGTGTTGCTTAGAGCTCAGGAATATGCATTGTGGGGTGATTCTCATACGATGAAAGTTTTTGATTCAGTGCTGGCATTCTCTTTGCATTCTAAGCCTAAGGTAAGTTATTTCACTAAAGTTATGTTAGTGTCTAAAATATAACTGTTCAGAATAAGCCCTTATGTTTTTATATAGTGGGAAATTATTCGAGAAAGTTGTAAGTAGAAGTACATTACTTCCTTGTTATGTTGCTACTAATTATGTGTTCAAATGAAAATCAGTTCAAAGATTACAAAAACATATAATCATCATCATTGCCATAAAATATATAACTTAAGCATGCTTACGCTAAGTTTCTTGTAGAAAATCACAACAGTTTTTTTATCTCAATCTGAGAAGTCCGATTGCCAGTCTCCTAGAATAAGAACAACAAAACATATTATCTTCTTTTAAGAGATCTAAAAGAAATTTGTTTCAGGTGAGGAAAGCAACACAACACGCTATTACATCAATTCTAAGAGGCAGCTGTTTCATGATACATTCTGAAGACCAGAAAACTAAGGTAAACATTTTTGGACAGTATGTATTTATTAAGAGTTAAATTTTGATTGGGTCACATCCAGTTTATTTATAAAATTACACCAATGACTCCATAATAATTCTTTGTGCAACCTCCTTCCCATGACACTCAATTGATGTTGTCAAATACTGTAAACGATAGTTTAATCATGAATAAACTTATTGGGGCGATATTTTTGATTTCTCCTAGTGATAAATAAAAAAAAATCGAACAACACAGTTGAAATATAAAATAAAATCTGACTTAAAAACTCAGAAAGGTGTTAAAACACATTTTTCAAATTCGGTCTAGTTGCCGTATATAATATCTAAAAAATGCGTCTCTGGAATGGAAGTTGGTTTTTAACTTTATTGAAATGATATGTCATTCGCAAGGTACCTCGAGTGCACCCGGCATCCAACCGCGTGGCAGAATACTGCCTCTCTCAGATTAAGGCTGAAGCATTACTGTCTGGTCACCGCACCGTTCTACACACGTTGACAATGCTCAGGGATATATTGCACATTTTCAGCAAGGAGTATATCAAGGTAGGTCTTACTTGATTTAAGAAAAAATTGAAAATTTGTTTGTTTAACTGTTTGATATGAACTATTTTTTTATATTATAAACTATTCTGCAAAGAACAATGGATTTGTGTTCTGCTCGACTGGATATTACAATGAACCCAATTTTTTTATTATATATTATGGGACAACATCCACACAAAGGTCTTCAGGTCCCAAACCAGGCATAGCTTGTGCTATGGAAACCTGATGATTGATATAGATACTTATATACGTAAATACAAATGTTTGACCTGTCGGGGGATCGAACCCGGGACCAGTGGCACAAAGCACAGATTGCACCATCCAGCCTATCAAATAAAATTGTAAGATCTTCAGTAGAAATAAAGGCTGCTTTCTTTAAAAATGAGGGAAACTATTGGATAGGGGTGCACTGAGCCGAAAGAGAGTCACTATACCTACTCATGCTCATTATTAAATATGAAGCCTGAGTTCGATGAAAATATATTTCATACATCATGTCGACGACCGATAAACTGTTTTTTTTATTTTTGTCCAATTTCATGGTTGGGCACATAATGAAAATTGTTTGTATACACTTTCGGCTTAGTACTATTTAGTACTCATGTATGGCTGGCATATCAATCGTCTTTTCAGTCAATCTGCGAAGCAATCCTCTCGCTGATGACACACAACAACGTGTACATAAAGACATGCTGCCTCCACACACTCCACGCTCTATTTTCCGCCCCCCGCGAGAGTACCAACCTGACTGCTCCGCTGACTGGCCAGCTGAGCCGAGCGCTGTTGGCGGCGCGTCCGCCCGCCAACGACGCGGGACAGGCCCTGGCCTGGTGTGCGGTTATGCAGCAAGCGTACTCCTGTTTGGCTAGGTCAGTTGTGTTGCTCTCCTAGATAGTTTTAGCTGCGATTAACACATTTTTACAGGCAAATGACACTTATACATGGAACTGGGAAAAAAAAATTAAAAAACTTATCGTACCAAGGGTATTTTTACCTTCATCAAATACTCTCTTAGGTATCGAAAAGACACCTATGCTTTAAGAAAATATACTCTTGCATAAAGAGCGTGTAGTGACAGCACGTGTCTCTCATACACTACACGCTATATTCTCTTCGTGTCGCGAGAGTATCAACCTGAGCGGCCAGCAGAGCCAAGCCCTGCTGGCGGCGTGTCTGCCCGCCAATGACGCGGTCCAGGCGCTGGTCTGATTAATTGTCACACAGCAAGCGTATACTCCTGTTCAGCTAGGTCAGTTGTAGGTAATTAGATAACTCTAGATTCGATTGTAATACTTTTACTATCTAATGGCACTTTTACACTTAGATACGAAATTCTTACCTTAAGAAACGAAGTTCTTACTATAGAAAAGACACTTGTACCACTAGAAAATACACTATTACATAAAGATCTGCTAAGTTTTACGTAGCCTGTGTCTTGTTTCAGTTTGGATCTAAATCAGTGCATACCAAACTTGTCGCAGTTTGTGAATATCTGCGTCTCGGAGCTGTGGCTGTCGGACGTGGCTGATATCAATTCAGCATCCACTAATGCATTGAAGGTAACAAAGATGTTTCTAAAGCAATAGTGGGGCCAAGTTGATGTCTTAAAATGGCTAATCTGAAGTAATACGTAATACGTTTTCAATATATTTCTTTAACTCTCTGAAATAATCAAACGGCGCTGTTTTAATCTAATATTGTTAAGAAAACAGACATGTAAGAAATAAATGACACATTTATTTGTAACATACAGGACACTACAAAAGAAATTTACACGTAAACAATATATAAAATAATAGAAACAATAAACTAAGTCGAATGGCAGTGTTGCGTGCATCTAAACCTACACCAGTCTGATGCTTTTTTTATATTCACCCAAATTTGGTGAGAGAAACCATGGAAAATATTGCCTTTAAAAAGTTAATTTACCTTCCAGGCTTTATTAATAGACTGCGTGAAGCTGGCAATAGAAAACGACGAGACATATTCAAAGCACAAGTCACATGTTGAGAGTATTTTAAAGACAATCGGCACAGGATTAGATAATCCCTTCAACCAGGCGATCAGACATGTCATTATGACTATTGCTGTTTGTTTTGAGGTAAGAATACTTTTACTTATATTAAATAGAAACTGACGAAACGTCTTCGAAGCTAAACTGAAGAAACGTCTTCGAAGCTAAATTCAGTTATTTGGAATTTTTAAACGACAAACTATGTTTAAACAAGTGATCAGATTTGTCACTTTGACTGTTACTCTTTGTTTTGAAGTAAGAATTCTTTTACTTGTTTTAAATAAAAACTTCTTTAAGTCTCATTCTTAGATAGGATGCAGAATCGAATTTACGATATCTTTCTTAGAATGAAATCGCCGTGATTTCTGTTATTTGCATGTAATTCCTGTGGAAATTATTTTCACATGCCTATTTAGGTAAGATATGCAGATCTATCTGTACATGTGTTACGTTAAGATCTCAATCACTTATATTATATTCATGATATCATCATCCACAACCTACTGCTGGGTATATGCTTCTCTCATATTATGCCATCGTCCTCAGTTCTGTGACAATCGTGTCCAGGCTGTACGGACCCGCGACAGTTCTAACATCGTTGACCCATTGCCAGCCAATTCTTCGTCGGATTTCAGAAACGTTTTATTGTAATATATCTGAAGCCAAGTAGAAAACTATGAAAACAAATATCATTTGTACAGATTGCCAACGAAAGAGTAGCTCACATTCTGGCACCGCTTCTGAAGAAACTGAACGAACGTCGCGAGAGTCACAACTTTCACAACGACAAGGAAGTGGAGCACGCTACTGGGTGCGCTGTCAAGTCTCTCGGACCGGAGTTCGTACTCAAAGGTAATATCACAACACAAACTTTCGCTTTTACATTATTAATGTGATACTAATATTATTAAGGCGAAAGGTTGCGTGTGTGTTTGTGTTTTTACTCCTTCACGCTCAAACGGCTTAACACATTTGTATGAAATTTGGCACGACACATAGGCTAGTACGAAAATAATTAATGTACGTATCAACCCATAGTGTCCCACTGAACACTGATCTCTACCGTGAATGAATTAATGATGATGAATGACGGTTGGTGACATAATTAAAGTTGTTCGTAATGATGCGTATAGTGACCCTCTTTTGACTTAGTACATCCCTAACTGATAGTTCTGTAAAAATATCAATAAACAATATATATATATATATATATAATATAAACATATAAATATATATGTTTATATTATTTATGTTTTATAATATAAATATAGCAATAAAAATATCTAATTTTTCAGTTATACCGTTACGCGACAACCCGGACAGCATAAACTTAGAGCGCAGTTGGCTGTTACCAGTTATGAAGGAAAAAATAACCAACTCACACTTAAAATACTTCGCCACTGACATTTTGGAAATGGCAACATTTTGCCGAAAGAAATCCCGGGAGTTAACCCAAGCGAAAGATGTACCAGGTTCACATACTTACGAGCTACTGTGTAATCAACTTTGGGCGCTTTTGCCCAGTTTTTGCAACAGTCCCAAAGATATAAAAGAAAACTTCAAAGCCGTGGCTCGGGTTTTGGGAAATGTTTTGAAGGATAATCCTGAATTTAGGTAAGTGTAAATACGGTAAATAATAAAGTAGCTCTAATCAAAAGTAGCCATAATGAGAAGTAGTGCATTAGCGAGTTGGTTCTCATAGTGAGAATTAGCCCTAATGTGCCTCAACCGTTAATACACTGATGTTAAAATAAATTGCTTTCTACCACACTCTATACACATATTAATATCAAATATGTCACAAATAATCCATTCATTAATTCATTCTATACACACACGCAATGGCGTTCTGCGAACTGTTGATCTCGCGACCACATGTCTTTTGCGAGCTCGTATCTCGACAATTTCTTGGCAGATTATGTTCATATTTAAAATTCTTACTGAGAGTTAAGTAGCGTATGTCTTTAACAAATATTATTGGCATAGATCTGTAAAGAAGCAACTTCCACCCTTATTGGTAGAAAAACATATGCAAGTTGTAAAATCTGTCGCCAAGCACCTAATGGTTTGTTCCGCCAGGATTCCTTGAAAGCCAGTGTATTCCAGACTAGGCATGCTCCATCTACGGCTACAGTATCGCTGACTTGCGTGGTCGCACGATCTTGTGGTCACATGCCTAGCTGTGTAGGATAAATATAAAACAACAATCACCGATTACTAATAACAAAAACAAAATTGTACTTACTGTACGAATTTCGTCCAGATTCGTTGAAAAATGGTTGCACCAACATTACACTGATTCACATACATATTGCGGGCTAATGCGAAATTTTGCGAGACTCGCAACAAATTCGTATCTTGCCGCGATCGAACCTATACGAGCATCAATATCCAAATAGACCATACATAACTACAGACAAATATATTTTTTAAAACTATAACCAGTTTAGTTTTGCTCGTTCCAACAATAACATTATTAATGAATAACATTTTAGAATGTCAGTGATGCAAGCTCTCAGAAAACTAATAACGGGCAGCGAGAGTGAAGAGGACAAGGCGGAATTGTCGAGATTCGCTAAGAACTACCTGCCTATACTACTGAACATTTACATGTCGCCTGCCAAGGGAAGCAGCGCGGAGGGACAGAGGCTGGCCGCTTTGGAAACTATACAGGTTACTTTATTATATTACCTACTAGCCGTGCCCCGCGGTTTCACCCGCGCAGTTCTCCATTGGATTATCGAGATAATTGATGGGAACAACTTTTATTGAAGTCGATTAAAAAGTATTATATGTCCTTTCACGGGGTCCAATCTACCTGTGTCACGTAATCGGTCAAGTTGTATAGAGGACGCAAAAATTGTCTCGTATTTTCCAAAATTTTGTTCTGCTATGGGTTCACTTTGATGGGTAGACTAACACCCTTAAGTATTGTCACACCTTTCTGTTACATGTTGTGTACAAGAGCATTTGTCATTCAATTCCCCTTGTACATCTCCAGGTATATCTAACAATCACTGACCAAAGCCTAGTAGAAGAACTGTTCACAAATGCGTTACAACAACTAGAAACGTCTAAAGACAATCACCAACAACGAGAGTCCATCCTAGACATCATAAGACTGCTAGTTCTATATCAAAACAGCGATAAAATCACACAACTATTCGACGAATGGGTCTATCCATTATGCGAAACGGTCTTAGAAGACCCGAGAAAGTTCAAAAAAGCGAGAAAAGCAGAAGCGAAAGAAGCCGAAGCGATGGAAGCGGACGATACAGAGAAAAAACCATCTCTAAAGTACAAGGAGAAAGCGAAATTATTAGAAATGGAACATAAAAAAGCGTATAGGATATTGGAAGAGATTTTCAAAAGCGGTAACCCTAGCTGTAAGGAGTTTTTGAAGAGTAATTTTAAGAAGATTAAAAAGTTGCTGATGAGTTCGTTGAATAAAGTCGCCGATAGCAGTAAGGCAGCTAGGTTAAGGTTAGTTTGCTTTTGATTAGATTGTATTCCGCTCTCCGGGTTGACTCCGTAGTATATATTGTAACTAGTATTTCTACTGAACTGTTGACTATTTTAATTTGAAATGTATTAACTACCAAAAATGATCAACATAGGCGTTGACAAACATGACACAAGCCTGTTACTATTTCAAACAAGTGGTTAGAAGCGAGTTTGAAAAAACCCGAATGCTAAATCGTTAAACCTGTGTATCATCCTTAATTATTTTTTTTTTGATGTACCCAGTGTCACTTTCACGACTAAGACGAATCTATTGACACCACTCACATAAAAATACAACAAGTCGTTTACTTTCTACGGCGTGCTAATGAAATATACATATATGCATACACTCGAAAAACGTTACCCTACTTCTTTCGCAGTCGGGTCAAAAAGTAAACGCGTTTCCGAAGTCAAGTTCTTTTTAGCAATTGTATATTTAGTAGTATCGCCAAACCTCGTTAATTCTTCAAATTTTCCGAAGACTTAAATGCTGACTATTCTTGACGCAGATGCGTCCTTAAGAAGATGTTTTGAAATTGTTTTTAAGTTAAATTCTCGTTATACCTTCTTACTAGGTATGTTAACGGTTATGTAGCAGTTTCAAAAGCGCTCATAGTTATAAATCTGAGTATAGGCTCTGAAGACCTTGTAATGTTGTCCTGTCTCACTTGCAGTATAATTTCGGATTGTGAAATTGATTATGAACCTTATTTCCAGATGCATAGAACACTTGATAACTTCGACGCCGTTCTTGAACGCAGAAAGCAAACTTCTAAAGAGTGCCATAGCGGAATCAGTGATATGTACAAAGGACATCAATTCTAAATGTAGACAATGCGCGTTCAACGTCATCAATACTGTTGGAAATGTTCTCAAAGTGCAAGAAGGAGGTATGTACATATATAATTTTAGTAACATGTGCCTTTATTAACATAAACAAAATGACCAACAACAAAAAATATAGCAGAAAGATTAGCTGTAGGTTATTAATTATTAATTTTAGTATCCGAAAGGTTACAAGTGGTTATAAATGGCTTCTGAAAATCCGACTTCAAAAGCTAGACCACTGTATCTTAATGAAACCATAAGGTCCATCTGCAGATAAACACAAATTAACATGACACCTCTCACAGCAAAATCTTTCTCATACTAACATACAGGTTTTTTCCCGCGTTCGCTGAAAAAATGACGTTTCTGTCTGTGTATTTATTGCAAAACTAGTGAATCTGCAAGCTTTAATGTGTAATATTGGTGAATTATTAACCATTAATGTCCATTAGCATGACGTGGTTTTCGTATTCGCGGGAAATCTACATAGAAACCCTGGTAAAGTCTTCACCGCTTTACGAGGGATGATGTGAATTTAACTTGACTACGATGGCTTATTACTTGATATTTTGATTGATTAATAACTGGAAAATTTATAAACTTGACGGCAAATATACGAGGGCGGAGTGATAAGTCTGGTAAAAATTAAACAAGGAGTGATGTTTATTTAAAAATTATTATTTATTTTTCAACGTAGTTTCCTTCTAACTCAATGCACTTCATCCAGCGTGTCTGTAACTTTTCGATCCCCTCCATATAATAAGACGTAGGCAATCCTTCAAAATAGGCGTTGGTTTCATGCATGATTGCTTCATTGGAGCTAAATCTTTTTCCACCAAGCCATTTCTTTAAATTGGGAAACAGAAAATAATCGCAAGGGGCTAAATCTGGCGAATATGGTGGATGAGAAAGCAACTCATAGCGTAACTCATGAAATTTGGCCATGGCAATCGCGCAGGTGTGCACTCTGGCGTTGTCTTGGTGAAAGAGGATTTTCTTCTTTGCCAAATGCGGTCGTTTTTCAGCTAAAATTCTGTGAAATTGTTCTAATAAATTGGCATAATAAGCGCCATTAATCGTTTCACCCTTCTCTAAGTAGTCAATATGGATAACTCCACGGGCATCCCAGAAAACTGTAGCCATAACTTTATTGGCCGATAAAACTGCTTTGGTCTTCTTAGGAGCTGGTTCACCCGCAGCAATCCACTGTTTCGATTGTTGTTTGGTTTCGGGTGTATGGTGGTAGATCCATGTTTCGTCTACTGTTACAAAACGTCGCAAGAATTCCGTCGAAACAACGCCAAACCTGCTTCCGAATTGGTCACACGGACGCGTTTTTGATCAACATTCAGTAAACGCGGCACCCAACTCGCGGAGAGCTTCCTCATATCTAAATGTTGGTGTAAGATATCCGGGCGTCCTGGACGTTCGGCATCACTTGTGTTTGTACGACCACATTATTTTAAAATCAGTAAACCACTTATGAATCATTTTAATTGACGGAGCGGAGTCGCCGTAATATTTATCAAGCTTTTTTTTTGTTGCCGTAATAGTTTTTTTTCTCAAAAAGTAATGTTTAATTAACACACGAATTTCTCTTTTCTCCATTTTTGCGAAAATGCGTTCAATTGTTTTTATTTAATGGCTGTTAAAAAAAATAACCGGCGGTACGGGCTGAATTTTTTAATTTAGTCCTTCAAAAGAGTGTTTAACATGGAGGTTTCATGCAATTTGCGATAACTTTATTCCAAAATATTTTTTTACCAGACTTATCACTCCGCCCTCGTACTAATCGTGTGGTACCATATATCAAAAGAAAAAAAAAACAAACATACAGTAAAAAAACATTGCCCTCAGTTTGGGCAGTCGGGTAAAAAGTAGGAGAAAGTCACAAGCCTTCCGGCAGTCTAAATAACTGTGACCTCAAGACGGGCCCTTCCCACTTATAATACAAGAACGACCAGACCGATTCATCTCTGATTATTTTATTCGTCTGTTCTCTGAATAGCATTATAACATGATATTAAAATATGGGAAAATGTTACAAAAAAATATACTAAAATATATAGAAACATGAATTGAATGTTAGGCGGTACGAAGTCCGCCGATTCAGCTAGTCACATTTCACACTAATATCATAAGAGCGAAAGTTTGTTTGTGTATAATTGTTGCGCATTCACGTTCAAGCGGTTTAATAGATTTGTGTGAAATTTGGTACCAGGATAGCTTAAATCCTGGAATAACACATACCATCTGTGGGATAAGCAAATATCTGCGAGTAAAACCGCGAGGCGCAGCTAGCAATATTATAAAAACATATATTATTTATACAGAGTTGTCTTTTCTACATATATCAAAGAGTAAGTCCAGACTGATTGATATTTGATAGCAATCAATGCAGAGTTTAAACCTAGAGACATGAAGTTTGGGGAGTGTATTCGTTATAGGACGTAGGGGTGTACTTAGTAAGGAACTTTGTAAATTCAACTCTTAAGGGAGTCAAATTAGGGTTCAAAGTTTGAACCTTCTTTATATTCCATTTTGTTCCGGGTGATAGCTACTAATCTTATCTTATATTGTGCCAGGAATGCAAGCATACGTCAACATGTTGCTGTCAGGCCTCTCAGCACCCTTACCCAGGGTGGTGTCGGCTACTCTTCGCGCAGTCGCTTCAGCATTGTTTAATTTATCTGAGGACATGGGGCTAAAGACAGTCCAGGGTCTGCTGGAGACGGTGGCTGGACAGATGATGAGTGGAAACAGGGAGATTGTCGCCGCTTCTATGAGTTTCCTGAAGGTAAGAATGAATTAGTGAATGGATTAACGTCATTCATTCAGTGATATTTTCGGGATTTTTTAATTTATTTAAGACTAGCGGCCTGTCTGACTGACATTTTTGTTCTGTCACGATACTTTCCGCTGCCTTGGCGATGTAAGAAGACTTCATATGACAATTTTTATACACCTTAGGTTGGTTTTATTACGAATTTCTAAGGATCTCTTATATGTTACTCAGCGATGTTAGTTTTTAAATTTATTTGTTACATACATAAAAAAATAGTATACATTACTGTCGCGGTCTATAATGATTGCATTGATGGCCGAAAGCGCTGGTTAGCGCAGCTCTAGATCATCACAGCGTGGTCAGCATTGCAGCTCTTGACGTCCAAGCCGATGGTTGAGTGTGATATTTGAAATGTCTCAGAACTACAATTACATTGTTACAAAATTGCCGTTTTGAAATAGAATAAGCCACAGTTAGTATTAAGCAAAACATGATTTTTAATACTAACTGTGATCTATTCTATGTCGAAACCGCCATTTTAGCACAATGCAAATGTAATTCTGAGACAATTCAAATAACAGACTTGATCATCTGGTATAAGAGCCGATACCGAAGGAGCGGACAGCAAGAGCTGCTATGCTGACTTAGCTTAAGAGTATCACACACCCTAAATTGTGACGTAATTTTTTGTCATTGGTGTCAATCGCTTCACTATGATGTATTTTAGGCCTACACATTTATTATTTTGAAAAAAGTTATTGAATTCCGCATAATGAAACTTTTAATAGGCATTGTATCAGCACAAAAATATGACTGCTTAGGAAGCTTTATAGTGATATAAGAGATAGAAAGAAATAAAAGGGTTAAGCCTAGTAAATAATGTGTTAGCTATGTGAAAAAAAATTGGAGTCGGACAATATTAAAGGTAGAAAAGAGCTATATCTTATTGTATGGAAAAGTGGGTCTTAAAGGTTGAGCGTGTACCTAGGCTGAGCCATCATAGTATTGTAGACCAACAGTGCAGTTTATTGCAGACCAAGGGTTCTATGTGTTTCCTAAAAATAAGATAAAGTGAATGATCATCATTAAATCAGTAAGTAAAATGGAAACATTGAAGTGAAGAACACCTTTAATCGATAACACTTTGTAGAATATGGTTGTTTAAAGTATTGATATATGAATGAAATGAAATCTTATAACCACTTATGTACACTAGGCTTGCTTCACATATACCATAGATCATATTAATTTGATAAATGTCAAATATATGTAAAAAAATATATTAGTCACTTAATTACAAAATTTAAATGGTTAATATGACTGACTGCAGGTGTACACCAAAGTGCTACCGACCGACGTGCTGGCGGGCAGTCTGCCTCTCATCCTGAAGACTCTGTCTACTATGAACGAGGATTGCAAGCGACATTCGCGACTTGAAATCGGATATTTTCTTACAAGGTATGTATCTAGACCGAATACTATACGAGGCCAAGCGGCCCACCATTACATTACGACTGTCGCAATGTAATGCCTGTAACAGCATTTGGGCTAAACAACTTTCAGGCAGGGCCAAGGTGCTGTTAGAGATTTGTGGAATGTATGTAGACTATGTATGTCATTGTTGTTAAATTATTTTTGATTGTATAATATTTAGTGAAGCATTACGAAGTGACATTGGCAATGATGACAAAACCCCATAGTCCGGTCAATCTAGACCAAAAAATGAGAGTGAACGTCTGGCACATTTACTAGTAGTATTTTTGCTGACGTCGCTGATTTATGATTATCAGGATAGTACGTAAGTACGGCGCGGACACGGTAGAAAAGCTGATCCCGCCGACTGATGACGTGATGCTGAAGCGACTCAGGAACATCAGGAAAATGGACAACAGGAAGAAACGAATGCGGGACAATGACAGGTGAGATAAGAAAGAAAGACAGGAAACCTACCCAACACTAGGGAATCGATCGAAAATGTTACTGCAGAGTAGTTAATGTTAACACTACTAACAAATTTGTAGTTGGCAACCATATTAGTGATTTTATTTAGAAAAATGACGCGAGTTTGGTACGTTTTGTTTAGGAAGACGGGTATTCACGCGTACCTGATTGCTGGAAAGGTCCAACTATAGTTCCGTTCACTTTCGGTGAACTTCATCAGGGATGCAATGAGTCATCGTGCCCGCCACACGCTATGATTTGATTATTGTCGACTAACATCGTTTATAATGGCTAACATCGTAGATTATTATCACCTAACATCAATTGTTATCAACTAACATCGATTGTTATCAAATAACATAAATGACTATATGTTAGCCCTGCAGGTTTTTTCCCAATAACCTGTATTCCGTAAAATGACCGTTTTGAAAAAGATCTTATAAAAAAATTGCCTTCACTTCATCAGGGATCAAGCGGAATCCGATTCTGATAACGAAATCAAGGCCACCTCGAAGACTTTGGACGATATCCTCAAGGATAGTGACTCAGAGATGGAATTCCTGGATGATGATGAAGACCAAAGGCCTAGGAAGCCGAAGGTAAGCCAATCTCGTTCAAAACGCTTTGCGTCGACTTTTATTGTTCGAACTGCAGATACAGAAAGAAGAAGAGAAAAGAGAACAGATAGTGAAATTCGCTACCACTATTCTTTTTCCCGATAGCTGTAATCTGGGTATTTACCCGGCTGCGAAAGAAGGAGGGTTATGTTTTTTGAGTGTATGTATGTATATTTCTTTGGCACGCCGTAGAGCCTAAACGACTTGTCGTATTTTTATGTGAGTGATGGCAATAGATTCGTCTTAGTTGTGAGAGTGACACTGGGTACATCAATATTAAAAAAATTAAATTAAGGATGATACCCAGGTTTAACTTACTTACAGAACCGTAGCCAAATTGTCTCGATTAATGAACAAATATCTACAGAAGGTAGGATGTCGATTTGAGTACCACAAGGCTCTATTTTAGGCCCAGTCTTATTTTTGATATATATTAATGATATTACCAATGCATTGCCAAGTTGGGCTCACATAAATTAATTTGCAGATGACACACATGTAGGTATCAGAGACAAATGTATACATAATTTAGAAAATAAAGTTAGTATCGTTATGGGATTGCTAAAGGAATGGTTTGACGCAAATGGAATTGTTCTTAACTCTGATAAAACCATCTCTATGCAGTATCAGTCAAAGTTAGGTATTTTCGGGAATTCCATTAGTAAAACAAATATATTTCTAGGTTATACAATAGATAATACAATTAGCCATAATGCGCACATCGATAAAGTTGCAAAAAAATGGCAAGTGGTAATTAAGCTTTATTTAAAGTTAAGCCATAACTAGATAAAAAGTCGCTCATCTCTGTGTATTATACCTACGTGCATTATATTATAAGATACGCTATTACTGTTTGGGGAAATGCTAAAGATGTCATCAAAGTCTTAAAATGTCAAAAACAGTCTATAAGAATAATTGACGGTTTGAAAAAACGTAGTCCTGCGAGAAAACACTTTAAAAAAGATAAAATAATGACAGTTATATCACTTTATATTTATAGTTGTTTATTAGAAGTACACGAGGATAGGGAAATAATGGAAAAAATAAATTCACGCAATAATAAAAAAGGGCGAATCCTACCAATAAATAGATTAGCTAAATGTAAGAAGCAGGGGCTTTATACCAAAATACTGATGTACAATAAATTACCTAATAATGTAATGGATCTCAATTTTATTACATTCAAACAAAAATTGAAGTATTTTTTTGAAAGCAATCCTTTTTATAAACTCAGCGAATATATGTCAATGCAGCTTGTACGAGTAGAATCATCGTTCTTGTGTAACGAACAACCATAATAAAATATGACTAATAACTAAACAAAGCAATCATAATGTAAATATTTGTCATGAGAACTATTCAACTAAGAACTAATATTAAGTAATCGTATATTAATGAGATTTGTAAGTTACATTTTTTAAGTAATTATTAATTCAAATGTAATAGGACTTGTCTGTAACGAACGTTATTTAAAGGTCAATAAATATTTACTTTGCTTTAACGATTTAGCAGCCGGATTTTTTCGTACTCGCTTCTAACCTCTTTTTTCGTACTCGCTTCTAACCTCTTTTTTCCGAGTGAATCGATGTCTGTTAAGTAAGCTTCCTTCGTCTTAGGCTGCATCATGGTTTTTTATCATGCAAGATGCGGTCAAACGCATGTAATTCTAAGCATTCATTCAATTCTAAGAAAAAGGTATGGATTCACGATAACGTTCCAAAAGCGAAAAACAACGTATTTAATATCGTTTTTCCCTTTTGACATCTTTTGTTTGGGATTCTTGAGATTTTAAATATACCCATTACATTTGAGCTGTAAGGCCGTTACTTGTGGAACTAGTTGCAAAATGTGTGATTAAGTATTAATTTTGTGCATCAGTATATATAAAAATGAATCACTATATCCCTCGGTGACGCTATCACGCGTGAACGGCTTTACCGATATCACTATTATTTTTTGTTGTGTTTGTTATTGTCAGGAGAAGGTTCTTATGACAGATTTTTTTAAAAATATTTGTATATATTTAAATGAATCCGTTTGTTTCACTAAAACTCGAGCACGGCTAGGCCGATTTGGCTGATTTTTTTGGTTTTGAAATTATTATCGTACTCCAGGAAATGTTTAAAAGGTGAGAAACATACATAACTGTTAGGCGGTACGAAGTTCGGTGGGTCAGCTGTTCTACAATAAAAATTGAATATATATATATATATCTGTCAGTGTCACTGTCACATCTGCCCACTTCATTAAACGTCATATAATAAGTGTTTGTTTTTCACTGTAGGCGAAGAAAGCCAAGACTCAAGCTTGGATCCAGGACGACCCTGAAAACATTGTAGACTTGGCTGATGTATCCGCCTCCAGAAAGATTACAGGTAATCTTTTTTTAATCCTGCACAGCTAGGCATTTCATCAAAAGTACGCACGACCACGGAAGTCAGCGATACTGTAGCCCTGGATGGAGCATGCCTAGTGAACACACTGGCTCTCGAGGAAGGTTACCGGAACACCCCGCAAGTTGCTTGGCGACAGATTTTACAAATTGAGGGTGGTAGGTAGCCAGGCGAGCGATAGGAAACGCCCTACCACCATGCTATGGTTTCCTCACGATGGTATCCTTCACCGGTAGCTTGTTAACTTACACTAAATAGGGTAAAGTACAGATCTAACACAATGGACTACATTTTAAAAAAAATACCCTTATTTTTATTACCATAATGGAATGATGAATGAAAAATAACGTATACCTATTTTTTTACTTTAGTCAGAATGTAATAATAATATATTTTTTTGAGAATAATTAAAATCTAAGAAAAGTTCCGAATAATGTTATTCTCATCAAAAGCTCGTAAAAATATGATGTCATTAATTGTCTGAATCGATCCAAGCGCCTCTTAAAAAATCCAGAGCATAATCCGACTAAAAGAGAACCTTGATCAGTCGGTTTCATCATCGTTTACCTATTTATCTGTATTGTATTATAGCAACCGACCCGACCCGCCAGCAGAAGGCTACCGAAGTGAAACAGAAGAAGAAAGATGGCGGATTCAAGACAGCTCCTGACGGCAGACTGATCATCGCTGACGACGCCTCCGATGATGACGATGATGACGCGCCGCGACCCAGCGGTGACGTCGACACTGACACCGATGACACTGGTAATAGCCATAGTGAAATAAATTAACAATTATAGTGTCCCACTGATGGGCACGGATCTCTTATGAAGGGGGTGCACCACGCTAGGCACGCTGGCCAAATTGCGGGTTGGGAACTTCGCTTATGTTTGCAAGCTATTAATCTTTTCCTATAAGCAGGTTTCATCGCGATGTTTTTTTTCACCGTTTCAAGCATAGTAGTCATTGATACATATGAAGACATAACATCAAACAAAAAGCTACCTAATAACATTTGTTCTATAAGCTCGACTTGTAAAAAAAAATCATAAAGCCACAATATTTAAAGCATTTACCCAATTCATTTACTTCAATTAGGCAAGCGGAGCGAATCAATTTTTTCAAGTTGATAAAAAACATTGAAAATCTTTCAAAAAAATATCTTTTTAATTTTTAATTTGTTACTTGAAAAAGTCCTCCTCATATGAAGTCATAAAAACTTATATTTAATACGAAAAAAACAGTTACTTTATTAAAACACAAAAGCAAAGAAAAAAATCATTTACAGTTATGAAAACTAATCTAATAATAACCCCCCATTCTGGTCACACGCCGCTTCCACTAGAAATTTTGATATTTCTAAAAATAATTTTAAAGCGCTCGGTCCCCATGTCCCTAAAGTTTCTACTGCAAACGGCACAATTATGGAACCTCTGACAAGGTTTTCATAGCACCGCGTTAAAAGTTCCTCATTTATCCGAAATAAATACTTAACATACTTTATTCACGCAGACGACGAGAAAACCGACAGCAAATCTTCCAAGTTGCTGAAACCTGGCGCCAAGCGTCGCTACGACGATATACTGAGCGTGAAGAGTGGCAAGTCATCCCGGAGTCGAGCCTCCACTGCTACTGTGGGGACCAAGTACAGGGCCGGCGGAAAGGGAATACACAGGTCAGGAACTACACACAAAAAAGATTCTATAAAAATAACAAGTCTATCCCTAGGTCCCTGGTTCTAACCCGGCTCGAAGGACCATTTATGTAAGGGACATCTACGATCCTAAATAAACTGATTGGTTATTATTGTAAGAACTGCTGTCGAAAATAATAATGCATCGTGAGGACCAAGTATAGAGCCAGCGGGAAGGGAATACACAAGTCAGGACATCTTAATAAAAAAAAAACTTCACATTTTTGACCGCGTTTTCATTTACCATCAGCTGATATTGAGGTCACGTTACCTAGTTTGTTATAAAAAAAATTAACAAGTGTTCCATAGGTCGCTGGTTCAAATCCGGCTCGAAGGACCATTCCTGTAAAGGCTCTCTATGACTGCACACGACATTCGTCGTAAATTTGTGATTGGGGAAAAAAGTATTTCTCCCAAAAGGGAGGTTTGAACTACGGTCAAAGTCGACAGTTAGCGGAACCACTAGTTCATTATTCATGTTATGTTTTTTCAGACCGCTCGGCTCAGCTGCGTCAGTGTCTTCATCTGTGGGTACAGAGTTCAAATCCAAAAAGGCCAAAGGTGACGTCAAGAAGAAAGGAAAGCACGACCCATACGCTTACCTACCATTGTCTAGGACTAATCTCAACAAAAGGTGAGCTTCTTATGTTTTATTTTTTAGCTTTTAACCAGTGTTAAAAGCTAAAAATATTATACTAAACTATATCGGATTTAACTAAATATTTGTTACAAAAAAATTCTCGTATATTTTTCTTTTAAAATATGGCGTCATACAATTCGTATATGTGCCAGTTCCAAGTGAAAAAAATATGAATTTCAAGTCAAAAAAAAATATATCTTAGACTAGTCTTGGAAAACATCAAGTTTAAGGTCTTCGAGGTCGACACAGTAGTCAAATCACATACCCTAGTAAAGTTGCGGAGACTTTACTAGAGAACACAGAAATAACGTTATTCTTAACTTTATATTACTTGATGTTACTTCAGTTTTATTAGTGTATTCACAATTTAATAATGTTATATCTTTTTATTTTAGGAAAAAAGCTGCCACGTCGAAACAGTACAAGGGCATAGTCAAATCCAAAACGAAAGGACTCAAAATAAATAAAAAGTCCAAGAAGAAATAAATTGTATTAAAAAAAACTAATTCAGTAACTAAATATAAGCGTAACAAGGAGCGTTTATTACTTTATTAACTTCAACTTTGCTATGCTGATTAGTTATATTATATGTAATTATACTATTAGCTGACATCCGCGGCATTATATTATAATATAAAAAAGATTCAGAATTTGAACCCTTCTTTGACTCCCCTAAAATGTTGAATTTATCCCCTTCAGTCTGTAATGAATACACTCTCCAAATATCATGTCTCTAGCTAGGTTAGGCGGTTTAGGATCTGCATTGATTCCACGCGAATATCAGTCAGGACTTTCTCTTTTTTATACAGGATTATTGGCTAGGGGTGTACTAAGCCGAAAGGGGGTCACTGTACCAATCCTAAAGCACAACTTTCACTATGGGACCAACTCTGAATTCGAGAAAAAATAATCAGCTGTTACATACATTTTGTCGACGAGCGATCAACTTTTTGTATGGAACAGCTGTTTTTTTTTCTCGAATTCATTGGTTGGTTCCATAATGAAAGTTGTTCCTCAGGATGGGTATAGTAACCCCCTACACCCCTAGCCGTTAACCCCGTATATAGATATGCAAATAATTATAAAAGCAAACTTTGGTATTTATTCTCTAATTTCATCACTAGCTCCATCTATAACGTGCCTTTTCGCTATTTTGCAAATTGTTATATAAAAGCCTGCTAGCATATAAGCCTATCTCAGTTATTGAACAGTGTAAAATGCAATATTAATAATGAATTGTTAAAACTGTTAGCTAAGGTCTTAGGACTGTTTTAAATAAATGAAATTATATTCACAATTTGTGCTTTTTTTCTTTTTGTATTTTGGTATAAAACTATATATTATTACATCGCCCTACTAGCTGTACCCGCGACTTCGTTCGCGGTTGCTAACCTTTCATTATTATGTCAGTGGGACTTTTAAAATTTGAGAAATAATTTCAGTAGTCCATCTCAAATCTTATCATTGTAAAAGATACAATAAGATGCAGTGTATTCAACTGTAAATTTTACTAATTAAAGCGATATAGAGATGTTCACACACTATGTTCAGTATGATATGATTCTGCATATCATAAACGTCTATTCAATTTTACGAATTCTGCACTCATTTTAATTAGTAGGATTTTGTTTTGCTAATGTATGTATCCCGATCGCCTATTTATTTTTTATTCAAGACAGCTAGGCATTTGACAACCAGCTCGCACGACAACAGAAACTAGCGACAGTGTGACCCCTATATGAAGCATGCCTAGTCTGGAATACACTGGTTCTCAAAAAAGGCCGCCGCAACACACCATTAGCTGTTTGGCGAAAGCTTTTTCAACTTGAGGGCTAGCTAGTTAGCCAGGCAAGTAATAAGATTGCCCTTCCACCATGCTATGGTTTCCACACGATGTTATCCTTCACCAGTAGCTCAGGTTCTTCTTGCGTATTTCGTGGGATATAATATAAATATATGTACAATCATAATCTATAAACTCAAAAAATATAAAATAATAATGAACTCAATACCGATGACGTATTTTTTTCAGTACAATAATTTCAGATAATCCTTTCTAAAAAAATAACTATGCAAATAAAATTTCAATAGTAAAAGCTTCCTTGCTACAACTTTATATGGTGGCATCCAATAAAAGATTTTTGATACAACTACAAAAATGAAGTAGGATTTTTTGGCTACAATAATTTGAGTTAGTCATTACTAACAAAAAAACATCCTTACTGAAGCACGTGTTAGTAAGTTATAGTTAAATATGACTTTTATCCCCTCTCTAACGGGTACCTCCACAAATTTTTCGGGTAACATCATTTGAGTTACACCTTTGTAACAAAAAAAGAAGAAGAGAAATCATACAAATCGAAGCACGCGTTACCGAATTATAGTTAAATACAACTTTCATCCCCCCTCGCACGGGAACCCCTACTAATTTCTGGGATAACATTAATTTCAGTTAGTTCTATCTAACAAAAAAAGAATCATCGAAATTAAAGCACGCGTTACCGAGTTCTAGTTAAATACGATTTTCATCCCCCCTCCCACGGGGACCCCCTACTTATTTCTGGGATAATATTAATTTTAGTTAGTTCTATCTAACAAAAAAAGAATCATCCAAATTAAAGCACGGCTTACTGAGCTATAATTAAATAAGACTTTCATCCCCTCCCACGAGAACCTCCACTAATTTTCGGGATAAAATCATTTCAGTTAGACTTTTGGATTAAAAAAGAATCATCGAAATCAAAGCACGCGTTACCGAGTTTAGTTAAATACGATTTTCATCCCCCCTCCCACGGAACTGCCCCCCTCCCCCTAATTACTGGGATAACATTAATTTTAGTTAGTTCTTTTTGACAAAAAAGAATCATTAAAATCAAAGCACGCGTTACGGAGCTATAATTAAATAAGACTTTCATCCCCCTCCCACGGGAACCTCCACTAATTTTCGGGATAACATCATTTCAGTTAGACTTTTGGAATAAAAAAAACATCCAAATCAAAGCACGCGTTACCGAGTTCTAGTTAAATACGATTTTCATCACCCCTCCCACGGGAACCCCTACTTATTTCTGAGATAATATTAATTTTGGTTAGTTCTTTCTAAAAAAAATAATCATCCAAATTAAAGCACGGCTTACTGAGCTATAATTAAATGAGACTTTCATCCCCCCTCCCACGGGAACCCCTTCTGAGTTTCGGGATAAAAAGTAGATAAGATCCTACCTCATGATATAAACTTTAAACATACCCAGTTTCATGAGAATCCATCCAGCAGTTCCGAAGTTATGGAAAGTCCAGAAACTACAGACAAACAAAAATTAAGAAAAATATAGATGGTGTAAAAATTAAGAAAAGTATAGGGGTGTAATTATATTATAAGGTAAGTAAATGTTGATGATGACCGTTTCGACTAACTCTGACGCAGCCCGATTCAGGAAGCGTTTCAATGCAATTGTAATTCTGAGACAATTTAAATAACAGACTTGACCACCAGTTCTATGTTGAAACTACAATTTTGACACGATGCCATTGTAAGGAACGGATGTCTTTAATTATTTTTTCGCTGAGATTGTTACTAAATGGTTGAAGGTGGAATGGCATTGACAACTGGGCGCTACCGTGGGTCGGATGACACGTTAAAAATGCTAAGTGTAGGCTATAGTCATAATAACATGTGGGTTTTCGCTTATCTTTAAAAACTAATAATTAACCTTTTCCGACAAGCAAGTTTTCATCGCGATAGTTTCCTGCGCCGTTAAATCTAGTTTAAGGTAAGTCTTCTAATCAGCATATAAATTAAAAACTTACAGTATGTAGTATGTCTATAAACTGAGATCGAAAGGAAAGAGTAACTAAATAAATTGACTAAACAAAAATCTCTTAAAGGTTTTACATCTCCCTTAAGTAGCGCTCATATCGGTGTAAGAGGTTCTAGCCCATTACAAAACGTCTCCAAAATTGAGCGGAATTTAGTAAAAAACAGAAAGACTAAAATAAAATTGACCTAGGGATGTCGAATCCAGTGTCAGTTTACCATTTTCCGTAACTTTGTACAAAAATATATGCAAAAGAAACTCAGAACAAGTAAAATTGAAAAGCCCCCGAAATTTTTTGTGGTAGCCATATTGGATTTGAAATTATCATAGTGTACGAGTATAGTATTCTACTAGTCAAGCAATTTAATTTGATCCATATTGAGGTAGATAGTTGTGACAAAATTTGTACTTCGCCATTTTATAGTGGCAGCCATCTTGGTCCGATTTTAATCAAATATGGCTAAGACTAATAAACCTTACATACAAAAATATCAAAATCGGTCCATCCGTTTGGGAGCTACGATGTAACAGACAGACACGTCTAACTTATAACACACCGTCGTTTTTGCTTCGGCGGTTAAAAATATAATTATCGTTAGGATAACAGATCAACTGTATTTTTTTATCATCCTCTTCTTGTCGATTGAAAAGTTATTAAAACCAGAAAGGTATAAGCAACGACCTCGTACAGCGTCTATCGGAGGCCGAATTCTCCATAGCCTGTTTTTCGGCTTCACTTACAGCATGGACAAGGACATTTCTGATGCAATTGTTGAGTTTGGGGATTAATGTGCTGGATCTAGCTAGTTTTATTATTTTTCGTCGCTGCTGATATACCTAAGCGGAATCATCGAGAATTTGCTTGATGTCCTTATCTCTCAAAAGCGGCGGCAATACTGTTAAATCCGTAAAATAACAATATTACACTAGCAAATACTAACTCAACGTTTGTTAGCCAAGTGTTAGGGTCCTGCACAAAACAATTGTTTCAAAAAAAGTTGTTATTATATTATCCGACTAAAGAAAGCAATAACAGGATAAAAAAATATACAGGGCATAGAGCTTAATTCATTTACCTACATTTTACCTACATTTATACATTCGATTACAGTATGCCTAAACCCTGGATGAACACAAAAGCAACTTTTTATCTCGGAAAATTTAAGTCTTTCTATAGGTGACCACAAATAAACCGCGGGTAGATCCGCGGGGCACAGCTAGTTAGTTTACAAATAAAAGTACTTTTTATAGATCGTCTAAAGATCAGGTCGCGATAATAGGCACGTTGACAAGCTTGTACCTGAAACGCGGACTGAACACCGATCAAAATTTGAATGTGAACCGAAAGCAATGTTCTTTTTAGCTGGATTTCTATCAAAATAAAATTTTAAGAACTACCACATTGTATTGAAGGGTTCTGATAGGGCTAGGCTACCTTTGAATTTATGAAGTTTCAGGTTTTCGGCGTATTAGCTCCAGTGGCGGAAATTCTAGCAGCAGCGAGGTGACTCGCCCAAAAGGGCGAGTTACCTCGTAAAAATAAAAGCAAGTAACAAAGGTTACTTACTTTTTTAGGCCACCCGAAGGGCTATAACATGACTTATCAATATGAAGGCTGGAACGCATATATAAGCAGCTTGCTTAGCACCTGGAACCTAGTTAATCACCTTAAACCAACGCGAACGTCTTTAACGGAAGTCCAGCGCGGGTTGTTCACAACCGGCATCGTGCTGAGCTGGGATCGGCTTGTGGCAAAAATCATGCTTCCCTACTATTGTATTTACTATTTTTGTTTCAAAATTGTTTGTTGCTTTTAGTCGCAAATAAACCATATTCTATTTTATTCTTAGTAAAACCAATGTTGTACAATATTCGCGAGAGCCGCACTGCGAGCTTGGCGCCTAACCACCATGTTTCCTAGGAAAGCAAGCCACTAAGGTCTAGGTGCTTAGCAAGCAGCCTAAAGACTAACAACCGATACTACTACCAACCGATGCTTTTAGCGATAAGGACATGTAAATTTATATTTTTGTATTGTTATGTTTTGCGTATCTACAATAAAGCGTTGATCTATCTATCTATCTATTTCACGGTCATTCGTTCCACGGTTGCAGGTCAGTTAGCTCCAAAAAATAGTAATTCTGATACAATTCAAATAGCAGTCTTGTTGCCCTGGCCTACCTGGCGTTGCCTAATCTAAATGATCGATTAAAAACACCTCAGCAGACTGTTACGAGTTCTACTTACAAGGTTTGTTCTTGTGTTTAGACTGAGATCAGGGTCTAGTGGTGAAGTCTGTTATTTGAATTGTCTCAGAATTACAATTGCATTGTGCCAAAATAGTTGTCTCAACATAGAATAGATCAAGGTTAGTATTAAAAATCATGTTTTGCTTAATACTAACCGTGGCCTATTTTATGTCAAAGCGGCAATTTTGTAACAATGTAATTGTAATTTTGAGACAATTCAAAAACAGTACTTGACCACCTGATCACAGATTTAGGCTGAGGTTTGGTAAGAAGTTACGCAAAAATTAAAACGACATCTAATAAGGCAATAAATTTTTGAAGTTAAATTGATTAATTAATAAAAAACTACGTGAACGATTTTGATAAGATGTAGGTATTCTATATGGACTGCAATTCTTTTTACACTTATATGTAAAAAGAATGGAAATTTGAGGTTCCTTTCACGTCCGCTAGAGGCGCTGCACGAGTCTGTAGAACTGACGAAAGCTTTTGAGTAAAATTATAACTGAGATATCAATCAAACAATTGGCATAGGATAATGACAACGTTCTAAGTTCTTTATTCAACCGTAGAAACAAGTACAACCCATTAGTACTGTGTCGGTAGGCGCCTATACAAGTTTTATAGTTAAATGAACGTAACTGGGATATAACAAAATTTTATCTTTCTGACAAAAGAACATAAATATATTAGAATCGACAGAGTACAAGCTTATACCACTGTATATTAATGAGTATAACAGCAGTATTCAACTAGTAGTCTATGACCAAAGCATATGATAATCTCTAACGAGAGCCTATGACCGTCTGCAGATGAGATGAAGGTAAATCTAAAGACATCTCGCACATTTCGTCTCCCGGTTTATACTGTATAGGGTTACAAAAACTGGATGTAAGAACATCCTTACATACACTCGAAAAACATTACCCTTCTTTTAATCAGATTTAGGCAGTCGGGTAATAAGAAACGCTTTGCGTCTTTATTGTGTTAACTAAGATGTAAACCTTCCAAATCGCGAGTGAATCGTTTTATTCTAGGTAAGCATGCTACATCGTAGGCCGCAACGTCGCTTTACATCAGGCGGTTATACAAGTATTACTTTAACAAAAATAGTAAAACCGATTTCTATTTGACAAACGTCCAAACAAGTTTTTCAGTTATTTTGATTTAAAAACCAAACCTCTGCAGCGAGTAGCGATTTCGATAGAATTTATATAAAACCAGTTTTTTATATTTATCCTAACTAATATTATAAATGCGAAAGTAACTCTGTCTGTCTGTCTGTTTCGCTTTCACGCCTAAACCACTAAACCGATCTGTATGAAATTTGGTACACAGTTAGATTGGACCCCGGGAAAGGACATAGGATACTTTTTAACAGACTTCAAAAAAGTAGTTCCCCCATTATCTCGACAATCCAATGGGGAACTACGCGGGTGAAACCGCGGGGCACAGCTAGTATTTATATAAAACCGCAATTTTTATTTGATAAAAATTGAATGATCCAAATCAGTCTAAGCGTGTAAGAGAAAATGAAATATACTGCATTGTAATATACCGACGAATTAAGAACCTCGTCTTTTATTGAAGACAGTAAAAAGATATGATTACTTTTCCATGAAAATAAAATGTGTTAGTTAAGTAAATTAAGGACTCAAACCCGTACTCTCCGATATCAGTTTACTAACAAAATTGCTGGTTATAGAAACATAAGTATGATTAGCTAATGAATGTAAAACATTCTCGTAATGAAAGTGTTCCGACGGCGCGGCGCAGCGTGGGAACCGCGAACAAACCAGTTTCCGCGGAGGCCTACCTTACAAACGCGTATCAAAACTTACTAACGCAATTAAAACAAGCTCATAGTTATTGAGGTATTTGCCTTTATTCTCAAAAGGAGGCGATTTATCTATTACGGATATACTTATTTTTAATATTATTTATATTTTTACATGGAAATTTTCATCACATTAATCATTATTATTCCTAGGCCATTTATCAGTATTCAATTCAGTATCAACAATGAGTAACATTTCGAAAAAATACAACCATTCTGCAATAATATCTAGATCTGTTTAATTCATTAATTCTCCGTAGAAAGCGGTCTGAGCTTACCATAACAGAACAATTTTAAAAAATCTTAAAAATAATATACAAAATAATTCAAACATTATTTAATTCGCGCCTCCTCTAAAACAATGAGATTTAACATTACAGTAACATTTATTCCCTTTCGGGAAAAATTCGTGATTAATTTACAATTTTTATTCATAATTAGTGAGTCCGATTCGATTTCATTACAGAAAATAAATTATAAAATGTAGAGTAACTACACAACCGGTCATTGCTTAGCGAGAGAGAGAGCTCGTGTCTCAGCACTTTTCATCGGCGAGGAGAGGGTCTAAGAAGCCGAGCTCCAGGCCAGTGGAGCCTTTACTGTGTTTGAGCGGTGGCCTAGACTTGCTCACATGCCCATTCAGTCCGTGCCTCATGTCTCCACCAAACAGCTCATTCAAAGTCTGCTGCTTCCCCCCACTATCACTACACGTCACAATCAGTTTGCGCACTTCGGGTTTGTTACTTTTGCTCGCGTTCATATGTACACTTTTGGATAAAGTCAGCGAGTTCTGGCCGTAATAGAAATTGTTCGTGGCGGCCGTCGTCTTGCTCGACCGGGATAGGGAAGATTTTATGTTGCTGCGGACGGTGGCGTAGCGCTTGCCAAGCGTGACGGCGCCGCCGGCGTGCGACGCGTTGTACGTGCACAGCGCCAGTGGGCGCGGACACGTCGCGTACCAACACACGTCCGCGGGAACCAGCGCGGGCGGTGCCTCGTCTCCCCGGGCCCGCGTCGCCGACCGCTCCGGAGAGGCTATGCTGATCATAGGCACCTGAAGCAGCTCCGCCTCGTCCGGCAGCACGAAGTCCATCGGCTGGCTGAGCAGCGGCGTTATACTCGACGTGTCCGGCAGCACCGGGTCCTCCGCGCTCAGCAGGCTCGCGTAGATGTCGTTCACCTGCTGTTCGGCTGTCAGACCGTTGAACGCGCTCAGGTCTAAGGAGGTGTTGACTAGGAGAGGTGGGAGGGAGACGGGTGGAGGCGCGGGCGCCGGGGTGCTGGCCGCTACCGCCGCCGCCGCAGCGGCCGCGTTGGCGGTGGCGTCGCGCGACGCGCGGTGCTCGGCGAGGAGTGTGTCGAAGGACTTCGCTCGTCCCTCCACCAGCCTCCGCAGCGACAGCGCGTGCGCCTTACACGTGAGGGAGCGCGTGCAGGGTTTGGTGCTCTCGGCGGTGACGACTCCGCAGTGCTTGTTCGGATCGTATTCTCGGAGGTTGAACTTCGTCTTGCTAGATTTCCGCGACGGCGTTTTCGTGGTGGGCGTGCTTGGAGTCGTCGGCGTCGGTTTGAGCGCCTTCCCTGCCGGCTGCACGGCGCTGTCTATGACGGGCAGCAAGGGAGGCGTCGTCGCCGCGAACTGCAAGTTAGCCAGCTCCGTGTCCGGTAACGTGTAAGTTGAGAGAGGCGTGTGCAGCGCCGGCGCGTACAGATCCGACGCTTGCGCCGGTTCGGTGGTCTGAGTAAAATTTAAATCTTGTAAGTTACCTATATCCCTAATAATATTTTTCCAGTCTGCTGAGTTTGTGATATCGTCGGCGCTCTGTATGCCCTCCGAATTCATGATGGCGAATATGTCGTCGGTCAGGGTTTCTCCGAGCGGAAGCTCCTCTGTGTCCTGTATACTGACGACGGGCAGCTCCCCACTCTCTACGCAGACCTGAACCTCCCCAGACACGGGTGTGGGGCTCGGGTCCTCCAGGTACTGTAATTCTTGCTGCGGTAGCACTATCCTTGACAGCGGGGGAGTGGTTATGTGAGCTGGGGACATCTCTCTTGGTTTGACTGGAAGCAGGTCTATGGGGGAGGGTGGGAGCTGCTCTTTTTTATGTCGCGTGCGTTTGGTGAACGGCGGAGGCGGCGGCAGCAGCGGCTCCGTGCTCGCGTGCGCTTCCACCAAGTGTCTGTACGCGGCACTACACTTCACTATGACCCCGCACATGTGACACACAGCCGCGTTGAGGTTGTCCATCTGCGGGAACAGCCCGTGCAGACTCATGCTGTCGTGCCGCAGGCGGTGGAGCCCCGACCGGCGGTAGCGCGCGCGCTCGGCGCCTCCCTTGTAGGGGTGCGCGTCGTGCACACGCCGCGACGCGCTCCCCTTGCTCTCCGACGGCGCCGGCGCCACGAACGTGTCATCATCGGGCCGCGGCGACAGGTGCCCGATCTCTCCGATCCACGAGTCCCAGGGTTTCTCGTTGCACTTGGCCGGACTCACTATCTTCCCGGGGAACCGGTGCTCGCCGGACATGGTGCACTGTTTCCAGGTGATCCGAGCGGGGAAGCGTCCAGCGATCTCACGGGAGCCTCGCCATACCGTAACCAGCCTCGCTCCCCTGATAGGTTATTACCCCATATCTGCTCCGTGATGGGTACCCGTCGTGAGCACTCTCAGGGTCACATCGTTGTGCGCTTGTTTACTTCATCGTTTATACACGCTATACTGAAACGTGTTGTGATCGTCTTAGCTTTTATATTTACAGGGACAGATGATCTCTCACTGACAGCTGATTATGCAGATTGTAAGTTTTTCTCGACCACGGAACACTTCCATCTGTCGACAAAGTTTTCAATTCTCTTCAGCAGATCTCGTCGATAGAAACCTGTGTTAATTCAGCTTTATTCAATTGGTATTATTCTCGTTTCACACAAATAAAATGTCTAAAATTGTTTGGTTGGTTGTAATTTACTATAGAAAGCATCAACACTTTTTTGAGTATTTGTAAAGACCGAAATGCAGTCTGTGATCGTTCTTTAATGAATGAAACGAACGATCAATAGAATGAACGAGTATAAAATATCACAGAAAACATATATTTTACATCTTCCTTCGATTATATTGTTCGATTATTGAGTCGATAAATTTTTCTAGTATGGCAATAAATTTGACAGTATTCGTCTGTGTCAGTGTCAACGTCAAATCGTGACAAACAAAAAAAATTCTGACCGATTCCATAGTGGATAGCTTCGTAACGTAGTAAAAACCCAGTTATTATTTAAAAATTCTAAAATGAAGATAATATACATCTAAAACAATGCATTGAACCGACTATGTCGGCAGCATTTGTGGTACCAAGTCACGGACCGGCACATTCATGTTTCTCAGAACGTTCGGTCGTTCTGTCGTATTTGGTATACCCATCGGCATAACCTTTCTGGATACTGTCGGCTATGTGGCTAGAGTGGAAGGAGTTTCAATGCAGCCCGTGCTTAATCCTGAGTCTCGGAATACCGACTACGTGTTCTTATCACGATGGGCAGTCAGAGACTACAACTTGAGGCGTGGAGACGTTATATCAGTAGTGTCTCCAAAAGATCCCCATCAGAAGATAATCAAGCGAGTTGTGGGTCTCCAGGGAGATATTGTGAGCACATTAGGCTACAAGAACCAGTATGTGAAGGTACCAGAAGGTCACTGTTGGATTGAGGGTGATCATACAGGCCATACCCTGGACAGTAATACATTTGGCCCAGTGTCTTTAGGTCTAGTAAATGCAAAGGCTGTAGCCATTGTGTGGCCTCCAAGGCGATGGCAGGCTCTCGAAGCCAAATTGCCTCCCAACAGGACACCTCTGAGCAGTCCACTTTAGTACAATGTTATAGAATTAGTAGTTGTAATTATTAGCAATAGGTAATTTAAGTGTTTTATTTTAAATGATTTAACACTGCTATTAAGTCCTCATTTTCTAGCCAAATTTATGTTTTCTCATTGTGCTGTGGTGATTGTAAATATATTTTCTAATAATTGTTTACATCAAGTCTGTCCTTGATCTCTTTGCTAGTCTGTCTTACTATTTCTTACCTATTTACCATAAACCATACCCTGTCTTTGTAATAAAATTTTAAAAAATCCAGGTAAATGTAAACCACACTCTGTTAATGTAAAAAAAAACAGACTAAATTTTAATTATTAAGGTTCAAATGTGAGTTCCTGTTGTGATTACAATTGATAAATAAAGTTTTAACAGCTGTATATTGTTTTTTTTTCATTTATTATCTGAAAAGCCCAAGACATGCCTTTCCTCAAATGTTATCTAACAAAAAAAAGCAAATTAATAAATGAAGAAGTACATAATACTTTACAAATTTATTCTATCACAATTGATATCTCACAAGTTACTCCTTACACTTTATGTTGTAACTGTCTACAATTCCAATTACTTTCTCGTAAGAAATCCCTGCTCTTATAACTTTATAACATCCTTCTACTGACAAATCAATAACTGTAGAGCCTGTCCTACTTTGGTCCTTTCCTTGGTTTAACAAACCTCCATCAAAAACAGCACCCAAATGTACAAATAAATGTTCAAACTCTTTCACTGACAATGTAGAAGGCTCATTGCTGGAATTGGCACTTGTTAAAGCTACTGGCATGTCAAATTCTCTAGTCACAGTATTTATAAAGTTGTGTCTCGGTATTCTTATTCCAATCTTAGATGTAGAAGGATTTAAATATGGATTATTTAGATGCATTGTCTTCTCTAATACAACAGTGACTGGTCCTGGAAGTAAACTGCGAAGTAAATCATCCGGTAAATGATCTGCATGACCCCATTTTCGCACATCAGATATATCAGTAACACAAATAGCTACGGGTTTAGCTGAATCTCTACCTTTAATTGTGTACAGCTTCTTAATTGCATCCGGGCAGTTAGCACTGCATGCTAGACCATATATTGTGTCTGTGGGGACTGCAATAACTTGACCCTTTGCAAGGTACTCGGCAGCTTTTGATGCCGCTAATTGTTCGGTGCACTGTATGATAGTCGCCATTCTGTCCAACTTCATCTTAGGAGCACTTTTGTAACGAACTAAGAATCTAGTATACACCTTTAACTTTTTTAGCAAATTCATAATAATTTGTACAAGTTTTTACGAACACTATATAATTATTTCCAGGCTTTATTAGTCCCTCCAATTATGAGCACACTTATGGTTACAGCATCGGTAGAATGTAGTCATAGGTTCATCAGCAGATCGAGTTTGTAACTGCATGAAGTATGCTCGTCCATGACTACACTTAGGGCAAACGGCGTCAGTAGAATCTACGTTTTCCCAGGCGGCAGCTCCGCCCATAATATAGTCCAATTCCTGGAAAATTAAAGAATAAAAGTTAAATAAACAAGGATTTATATTCAGATGTATGTGTGTTGTCGAAATATTTTGGACAGTATGAATTTTACGTAACTTGGTCTTTATTTACCGTTAGTATAACTATCGAGAGAGCTTAAGAATAAAAAATAGGTGCTATATATAATGCTATATTTCGAGGAACCAGATTGTAAGAACAAGTAAATAGCCTAATTACCTTCAATTTAGGAAATGTCCGTGCCGACACCTTCGACTGTATATTGTACACGTAAGGGCATGAATTACAGGCGTATCGCAAGGCTGCTTCAGGGCCTTCTTCTACCATTAATAAGTTCGCACACGTTGGACAGAACAACATTATCTGTGATAACGCAAACCTTTATCATAAAAATTTGTTTAAAACTCAAAAGTTTCGGTAAATAAGGCGATGCCATGAAATTCATTTCTTTATAACATTTCGTTGCAGTAATATGCAGCTGCAACTTATTTATTTCGTGTATAATACTGCGCTATTATAATAACATTAAAACGAAAACAACATTATAGTTTAGGTTATATTTTTCACTCACACACAGCACAGCACAGAATGAACAATAACATAACAGCATAGATAATATTTTAAAGTTATAGTGGCTGTACACTATAGCCGAGGTATTTATGGTGGCGATACACTCACAAACTAACAGTAGTTATAGCGTAGACAGAGAAAGAAATAGACGACGGGTACCTGCCATCTCAATCACACTTTCACAAGGAAGGAGATATCCAATGTCCACTAAATTAAGAGACAGAGCGACCGATTTTTGTACCGTAGTGTATGGCCGGTTTTTATCCTTGTCTCTGTCTACTCTTTACTATACAATACATGAAATATTACATGTAATTGCTATTTCGGTAGTTTAAACAGAATATTAATCTATACGTGCTACTTGACATAACTAGTGGCACTAAATATCGCAGTAGGATTCCCTATGTCACGGCAGCTAGTGTTCTTCCATGGATTATAATTTAATTTAGTATACAATTCATAATATTCTACTGGTTGCATCATTTACATTCAAATTAATATTAAAAACTAATTATTAAAATTATTTGCTTACAAAATATTTATTTATCCGCTAATTCTATCTAAATGTTGTTGCTAGATTATTTGGATATAGTAGGAGATTAATATAGGTTATAGTATTGATAATGCATGATTTATTATACCATTATATTACAATATTTTATGCCTGATATTAATTGGAAGTCGCGTTTGAAAGATTGGGATACTGCATAGCATCCATAGCTAGTAGTGATAGTTATTTTTGAATCTACTGTCCTTTTCGCAGGCACGCTTGGAATGACTATTTACTGAACTCTGTGCAGTAAAGCCTAGCCTGGAGCACGTGTAACAATGCCCATATCCGATGTATTTCTTTTCTTTTGTTATTTATTTGTACTGGCAACGGGTAATCTCATTCTTATCATTCAAACCTTCCATCTATTTGTATCTTCTCAATAATTTTAAATTATCTGTGGCATTTCAAAATCCTGACATGTCGTGAGCTGAGCGGTCGTGTCTAACATTTAATTTTCGATGTGATATGAGGTGTTAATTTCGTTTATTGCCTTTTTAAGTGGCGTTAACGCCGCTGTGCGAGTAGTTTGGTTTATTAATTGTGATAATGTTTAGTTCGGTGTTGAATACATTTTGGAGTGAGGCGGTGTGGTTGCCTCCCAACACAACTTGGGAAGACCTAGCGCCGGGCCCTGAAAAGCCGGTGGTTTATCCAGACTACAGACATCTTCTGTATCCCCTGCCCTTGGCCCTGGTCCTCATAGTCCTCAGGCAATTATTGGAGAAGTAAGTCGACCTACTTTCTGTTGTAGCTGTAGTTATGGAAGTATGTTACCACGGTTGGATGGGTACCTATTGAAAACTCTCGAGTTATCTATTCTACGATAGTATGATAATTATCGATAGTAATTTGTCTGCGCTTGCATTATGTAATTTTTTTAACTTTTAAGAGCTTAGTTTTAGCCTGCAATTAGGAACTAGAAGTGAATGGATTATGGATATTTTTTTACTTAGTATTTATTATTTTTTGTAACGCTTATCAATCTAAATTATTAAGAAGGTTGCTGATTTTGATCACTAAGGTGTACTCATTATACTAGTGAACGATTTTTTTGGAAAAACCTTCCACATCCTGAAATATCCATCAGGAAGTAACTTCATAAAAATAACATTGTTTGAATATTTTTCTCAAAACTATAGTTGTTTATTAACAGATTATGTTATCTTGAATTTGTAGGCTAGTAGAGAAACATACATGTTTCCTTATAGGGTAGGTACTTTGTTTTGGATTCCACCTGCGTGATCCTGGATGGAAATAGAAATAAACTAATTATATATATAATATAAACATTTTACAGTACAAATAAACATTTGCGTATTATTTTTAATGTTTTTAAATTATAAATACTGTAAATTAAAACAGACTTATTAAGTTATTCAGCAATGATTATGTGTTTATCTACAGCAAGTAAACGTTTCATTTATGTAGTGAAAGACTGCATTTTATGTTTATAGTTCTTCTATAAGGCATTAAAATATTGTTGGCCGAATGACACTCGGTATTCTCAGCCCTCAATTCTTGTTATAATTCAGTAAAATATATTATGTGCTAAGTATTCAACCTAGTCATGTAGAGAAATGTAATAATCATTATGGTCTATTGAGCTGTGCAAAGAGAACTTTGGTTTAATAAATTTAATATATAAATGTGCATAGATAATATACATTATTTTGCTGTTGTGCTTGCGAGTATTTAAATGTAACTATTATTGAATTTGCGATTGTTTGAATAGATAAATAAAGTGACTTATTTTTGTTACAGGTATTGCTTTGCCCCATTCGGCAAATCTTTAGGTGTAAAGAACACGAGATCAAAGAAAGCCCAGAACAATCCTAAACTAGAGTCTACATACCTAAGCTCACCAAAGATTAAGCACAAACAGGTTAGTTAACTTATTATCGTGATATATTTTAAAAACTATAATTACTTTTGTGACCTCGAAAAAGGCGTAGAAGGAAATGTCCTATTTTAATATTTCAGTCATGGGTTTTGTCCTCATTGGGCGAAATGTCAGCGAGTTCACTATCGTCTGACGCTGAATTTTAGGCGATTCCTATACTACTATAGCACATAGAGGGCAAAAAGACCACGCGGTCTTTTTGCCGCCTGTGTCTTGTTTCGACGTCAAAAAGACTGTTCCGCCCCGCATTATGTAAAGCTCCAGAATGGGAGGCATCTAGTGCGTCACGTTGCGTCTACGCGGCGTCGTTTTACAGACTTAAATAAGCAACGCATAAATATTTTACACGCATAACATTAATGCGTTGCGTCGTCGCTAGCGTTGTTTCAATGCACGGACAAGGAACGAAGCGAGTGCGATGCGCTGCTGGCTGCGGTTCGACGACGGGCTGGATACGCTACCAAAATCGTGCCTCGCCGTAACTCACTTAGGACATACAATACAATGGTCCGTTGTGACGACGCAACGCATGGCATACCCGATATCAGAGAAATCATAGAAATCGTAGTTGGCCGCGAAGTGCTGTCTAATATTTGGAAAAGATGGCAAAGTGAGTAGCAGCACTGTTTTGTTCATCCAAGTAACATCCAAGTTCATCAAAGTAACAATTTATCCGTCTGCTAGGCTCTAACGGCCGAACCAATAAATCGGTTTTGATGAAGCATATGCAGTTAGGTAAAAATAGGCATGTTCCATGTAGACCCACAGTGTCGCTGACTTCCGTGGTCGTGCGATCTAGTAGTCAAATGTCTAGCTGTCTAAGATAGAGGAATAAACCTTGGGCCACCTTTTACTGCTAAAGTCTTGAAATTGTTGAAATATGGCATAAAACTGTTCATACTCTCGAGAGGACTGACAAAAGTTAAATAGCAATACACACTGTGCAGTCGGACGATCCTACATGATACGTTATAGCACATTTTCAAGAAAAATCTTAGTCCACGCGGATGAAGTCGGGGACAAAAGCTAGTATTTCATATTTTATTACCAACTTATGCCAATAAACATTTAGATTAGTTATGAAGAATCAACTAACACGCATACTTTACGTATTTATATGAAAACATTTTATCAGTACGCATTGGTTCTTAGCAAAACGATTTCCTTTTTATTCGATTAGCGATAAAAGGTAATTGACTGTACTATTTTTAGGAATACTTATCGTGTTTACCCTTTACAAAATCTATCTGGTACATTATACATATATATATAACTACCGAGAATGGTGACGATATCATTGACAGTATATAATTTTAGTACTTACTGTTATTCTAACACAATGATAGGAACAATATAGCAACAATTTATTCTTTTTTACTATCTAGTAATATTTTATAGAATAATACATCATGTTTGAATACTATCTCCACTACTAGTATGATAATTGTGGTATTATCAACGTGCCTGAAAACCAGTTGCAGATAAATGTTAAATAAGTAGTAATTAGTATGTTAAATGGCGCACGAAAGACGTTCGTCTTTATCACTACAGCAAATGTTTCAGCAACACATCTGTTACGAGTAGCTCGGACTGGTTTTGATAGCGGGGAAGTACAGTATAAACCTAGCTTTACTTTCTAAGTACCTATCTCCCACCAGCCTTACATAAAAAAATAACCCAAAAACCTAAGTGCACATATTAATTGTAATCCTGTATTTTGAAATACGTTTTTAGCACCACCTAATTTTAATGTTCCATACCTATGCCAAAGTCGAAAGTTGCAGAAGATAGGCGCAAATGGCGGCCTTATTTTTAAATAATAAGGCCGCCATTTGTGCCTGATTTCTTTTGTATTTAACAGACTGATGGAGACAGACAATAGTTTTGTTATTGTCATAAAATTGTAATTGCATTGGGCTAATCATCATAGGAGTATATAAATGATGGTTAAGTAGTTGCGCATTCAGCGTAACTAAGAACTTTCTGGCCTAATTACTTAATCCCTGTTGACGATAGAGTCTTAAGAATACAAACAAACCACTAAACCAGGCAGGTTTATCGTACTTAGATAACTAGGTAAAGTATAATTCACGCAACTAATCCACACGTTTAGAGATCGTCAGAACATATAATACTTCAGATATATAAATCATTTATTATGCGGAAATTATGAGATTTCATGACACCATCAAAACATTATGATAACAAAAGAAGCTTGAACATTTTTGTATCATATTAAGTATATAGCAATTCATGTTTTTTCATGCATGCTTTTGTCATTAGCTAGAGTATCTTTAAAATGTATTTTTTAAGTCTCAAAAATCAGTCGCTGATCGATTTCTTCTATGAAAACGCGCAACATCTTAGATCGCATCGTCGCTTTACATCAGGCAAGTTGCGGTCAAACGAACACACTGTCCGCACATATCCGTATATATTATAAATGCGTAAGTGTATTTGTTGGTATATTAGTGTGTCACATTCGTGATTTATTATTGCATAGAGATGGTGCGAGGACTCGAGAGTGCCATATGCTAATTTGTCTCCGAAAAACCAACAACGTGGAGCGACGAATAACACTACTCACTGCAGTGCATAGTAGTCATAACAGACACCAAATTGTGTCAATGTTCAGATTTGATATTGGTCTTAATTAAACCACTTGCACTACTTCTGTTTGACTATGATTTCAATTGTCTCAATTGAGCGAAGAATTTTTTTATGTAACTGACGATGGTAGCTTGTTAGTGTTTATTACTTTCTATATTATTGTGACATTGTGTAGATGCACAGTGTGCTGGTGGTGAAACAGGAATTTTATTATACCATATTGTCACACTGCTGGGCAAAGGCCTCCCTTCCTTTCTTCCAAACGGACGAACTATTTTAATAAAAACGTAATTAATTGAATTCCTTGTAGCTACAAAAACGACGACGATGAATGCTTTAGCTTTTAATGGTCTGTCAAGTCAAAAGAAATATGTTGTATTGCAATGATTTTTCCATGACATTGCATCAAATATTCCTACAAAAAAAATAACAACAAAATCTTGCAGTAACCGTTTTAAATCGGTATTCTTTAAATCGAAGGTTAAATCACTAGAGCGGATCGTTAAACGACCTTAAAGATGAAAAAAGCCTTATTGTTTCTCCATTATGATATTTACCGCAAAAATAGGATACAAGGTTCGAATGTCGAACATTAAAACATCAGATACGAGTAATACTATAGAGAACTGTGGATTAGATTTTGTTTCTTTTTTCGTACCTACTACGAAAAAGAAACAAAATCTAAGCAGCAGTTTCTTAAATTATTTTTATGAGCTTGACCATGAAAAACACTTGTGGAGCTATACTCGTATGTAAGATTTCTTTATAGTATTTCTTTTTTTGTGTCTCCACCGTAAAGAATGAATAATTTAATCATTTTATACTGGTTTTGGCCCATATTTATATATAACAGGCGGATTTTTACTGTATCGGAAATGCATTCCGCAGTTCTCAAGACAAATTTGAAATTCTTTATCAATAGGGAGATGAGAGAATTTGAACTTTTGGAGAACACCATTGATAAACCACCACTAAGTCATAGAATTCAACGAAATCATTATATATTTTTTTTAATAAGGCAGCCATCATCGGCTTAATTTTGCGTTACTTTTGATAGGATAAATTATTATAATAAAAAAATTACCTTTAATCGCTATATTTCATCTTATTCACATTTATTCTACCAAAAGTAACGCAAAATATATAATATAGCTAAATAATATAATTATTGTAATCGGAAAATATATCCTTTTATCGCTATAATATTTGATCTTATGCACATTTATTCTACCAAAAGTAACGCAAAAATATGCTCCAAATTCCCATTTAAAGTTACTAATAATTCCAACAATCAGTAACTCATATGACGAACAATAATGCGTACAGTCTTCAATCAGTGTTGCAGGAAACCGCAATGAGAAACTGGGACCTATTTTCATTGGTTCCGATAAACCAATTCTAATCGTTAGTCCGATCGAAAGATCAAAAGCAGCGAAGTGATATCCAAAGAAAATGAAGGTTTGGATGTAAATTTATCTTGACCTACAGATTTCTTTGTTAGGTTTTTTTTTTTAAATCTATCGTTGTTAAGTTAAAGTCATATGGCACATATATTCATACTATAAATCTTTACGCATTGCGGTTATCCTTTGCGGCTGCATCGCCGCCCGCAACGCATTGCGGAACCAAATCTCTTTTGAAGATGAAAATAAGCTATAAATGAAATTAAGGTACAAACAAAAAAGTATGTGTTCTACTAGTATAGATCTCTTTGGTCTCGATGCCTTGCTTAAAAGCTTTATCCACTCATAAATAGTATTTAAACATCGTAAAGAGGTGAAAGCAACCTTTATTAGCATGTTTGCTGTCGTCTCCATGTAGGTTCTGTGTTAACACGTCGGCGATAAATGGCCACGGGACTATTGTCTAATCGATTGTTTGCTGTCTCTATGTGATTTTATGAGCCCAACGATGTTATTTTGTGGGTTTTGTACTGATTTGTTATGAAAAGAAAGACTAAAAAATCTTGCCTCGCTTTTCTACCGACTTTCAAAACAGGTGGGGTTCTCAATTCGACTGCAGGTTTTCTGTACCTGAAAACGGGACCCTAGGCAGTATCATGAACCGTTGTAGCTTGAGAGCTGAAATTTTCGCAGATGATGTATTTCTGCTGCCGCTATAACAACAAATCCTAAAAACAGAATAAAATAAATATTTAGAGGGGATCCCATACAAAAAACGTGACTTGCTGTTGTTTTTTGACTACAGGGACACGCTTGAAATATTCACAGAATATTTAACTGAATATTGACTTAAAAATAAATAATAAAATGAAAATTAAATATATATTTCTTGAAGCTCCCATTCAACAAACGTGTTATCTGTAATAAATATTATTAACAACAGGTAGAAACTTTAACTACTGTTGTACGGAACCCTTAGTTCGCGAGTCCGACTCGCACGTGACCGATAATTTTTTTTTTAAATTTGTTGTGATATTTCGGAGACGGCTGAAAATATCTATTTTTAGTTTGAAAGGTTTTTACTTCTCAGGTTTGATTTAAAATCGAAATAACTGAAAAAGTTCTCTCGCGCCTGTCGTAATGAAAGTGGGTAGATAGTCACTTTTTTTTCCAAAAGAACAAATTAAAAGCAGTCGTTTAGATTTAAGTTACTTTTAATTATTGGATATTTATTGCTTTTGTACATATAGATTATAACTTTGTACAGTGTAAGTTTTAGTTAAAATTTTATCGTGTTTTATAAGTTTGTGCAATTATTTTTCTAACATTTGATTTAAGAACAAGTCACTATTAAACCGGTTTGGCGATTAACTTTGCCGTACCATTTCATCGACCGATTTTATGTTAATTAGTTAGAATTAATTGGTTACCTACATAAGAAAGGTTTATTTTTCATTATCAGTCGGTTTTTCCTAGACTAAGTTAAATGTGCTGCACTCAAGATACATATTTAAGAGTTATTTAATTTGTCATTTTAACTCAGCTGCAGTCTGCATTAGATCATACTATTTACATTATTTTGGCAAAGTCATATTATTTTCTGTTTCTCACATTATTGTTACTCATATGGCACACTAGTGTTAATGACTATTAACCTTATCGCCACAACTCGAAAGAGACTCTCGTAAATCTCTATATACCTATAATTATTTATTTATTTATTAATAGGTCGTCTAATAGCTATACTTATACTGATAGTCGTAGGTAATATAAATAGAAAGCCAGTTAAAGGGCAATACGAGTAAGAGGCTAATAGAAATAGCTACCAACATTACAGATCACACAACGAAACTAAACTAGTAGCGTTGCTCACGATATAAAATGAAATATAAACAATTTTTAAACTAGGAACCCCTATTTGATTCCCTTAGGGGTAAATTTCCAAAGAAAGTAAAATAACTAATATATACTTATATATTTAGCTATACGGAGTTTAGCTGCTAATTTTGAGTCAGAATAGGTCCGATGTACGCAATCCAAGGCAATAATGAGAGCCGAGCCTAGCCTATATTTAGAGCATTGTGTATTGTCCATCAGCGCCCAAGACAATATGCGTTGATTGGCGTACAATTATCGCCCACCCGAGGCTGGCCACTGGCCTTGATTCGGCGGGTGACCCAGTTGCCGTGGTTTCCGAGACCCACCTGCACTTACTGACCCACCTTAGGCTGCCAGTTGCTACTCACGTTCGTAGAGATGTGTGAAAACTTGGCAAAGTTTCGTGTTGTCTAAAGTCATGCGGTGCGAATCGTGCATTGAATGGCTTCGACAGAATCTAATAAAACCAATCATGCAAAATGGACTCTAGAATCTCAATACCTCCATTCTTGTTTGATATAACACTGGGTTGAACGAGACATTCTGAGTCAGTATGCCTCTTTTCAAACTGTTTATGAAGTCCGTGTCCTGACTCGTAAGTCTTAGGTCGCTAACTACGAGTATGGTTTGGGTCAATTAAATTTTTTAAAACATCTCACTGAGGTACAATATGTACCAAGGCCTCTGGAGATCTTTTCTTAATGTACTTTATTGTAATTTACTTTGATAAATGATACCTTTATAATTGTCAACATCAGATAGGTACATGGCAGTAGGAATAAAATTTAGTTCATTTCACGTCATGATCACATATTATTGCGCTTAATTTTTGCTTTTGTATGAAATAGTTTTATAATAACTTTTTTGAGTAAGTCTGTGATAAAACTGCCTGTCCCATAAAAAGAATTCATATACAAAGAATGTAAGGAAATCAATTGTACTCAATGTTTCAAACAAAGCGTCTTTTCCAGTAAGTTATTATCTCAACTCGCCGCACGAAATCCGCCCTTGATTCTTCTGACCTACTTCTTGCTTTCATAGCCTGGATAAACGTCATTTATGAATTGAGAAACAGTGAATCAGTCTACTAGAAATACTTATAACCACTCACTAATCGTTTCAGATGTGATTGTAAACTGACGTCAATACATAAGCTCAATGACTGGTAAAAATGTAGTGAGATATATCTTACAATGGGGATAAAGCTTTGTAAAGTATTAATAGTTTCCTCTGCGGTCTAAAAGAGCTAGTCCCAACTAGGTACCTAAACATTTATTCTTAACAAAATTTGTAAGTCTAGAAACTTGACGATAATACCTACGAGTCATATAATTATATTCAACCACCTAGTATGAAAACAAAATAATATCCCTTATCCCACATGTCCTTGCTGACATATTCCCATTGGTAGGGATACTAGGATTTTATTCCATTTATTTATTTATTTAATTCTCCCACATTTACAGCAACGCTAAGGCATTTGACGAGTTATACGAGTATATAATACATAAGATTTATAAAAATTATGAAATATTAAAATTATATTAAAATCAAAAAATATTAAAATTAAATTACAAGTTCAATAAACAAACATTAAAATAAATTACATCAAAAAACGCTCACAAACACTTACAAAATACATTGATATTGTCATAGAATATATCGATTTTCTGGTGTTGAGCAACCAGCCATTGCTTCTTTCAGGCCACAGATTTATCATAGACCAAACCAAAAGGTCTTTGATATAAAGGTCGTGACACACTCGATAAAATTTTGCGTGTTTATAACATAAGGTAATTTATGTTTATGGTTCACTGAACCCGAAGGTATGGGCTTGAACTTCAGAATTCTTTACGAGTTGAGAAAGTTCTAATCTAATTATTCTAGTTATTGCCATTTTATTAATACAGGCTCATTTAATTAATTGACTTATTCATTGACGTAATCTTTGTTATTCGTAATTTTGTAAGCATGCTGAAAATATTATATAGTACACTAATATCACATAATACTCATATTGCGTATATGTGAAAATGCGTATTTACAGTTGGTCAATTTAATACGCATGTTGGCTATTATGCGTTAGAATGGTATTGAGTATGTAGATGTATGTAGCTGACCAAGCTAGCGAAGCGTTTCTACTTCAAGTGTGGCCAACATTTTTTTAATTAGTCAATATCTAAATGTATGTATGTTTGCTTAGCTGTTGGTACTTGCGTATTTAATGTTTATACTATTGTTCAACAAAATGTTTTTTTTTTATTTGTATATCGACAGCCCGCACATAGACATCTGTGTGCGTAAGCCAGATCTGATTTATTGTCAATAACTCTCAAATATACTTAATTTATTCGAAAGCAGGAGAAATAGGGGTACATTTATATATATATTTAACTGCACTGAACGCAAGATGGTTTTTGAAAATCTTAGGTCAATTGAAGCATTGGGGGCTTTTATAACATTTTGTTTAACAATGCGGGTTTCGACGAGTCCTGATTGATGGACAAGTCCAACTTTAGTTTCGTTCACATTCAGTGAACTTCATCAGAAATGAAATGAGGCTTTGTATCCACCGACGCAAAAATGACAGGGGGTTATAAGTTTGACGTGACTGTGGCATCGTAACTCCCAAACGGTTAAGCCAATTTTGATCTTGTTATTTTGTTTGAAAGTTGAATTAGTCGGGAGTGTTCTTAGCTATGTTTGATTAAAATCGGTCTAAGATGGCCGCCGCCACAAAATGATGCTTTACATTGTTTCACAAATCCTTCACTATAGATACGAAATGTAAGGCTAATAGAATACTATACACTATGATAAATTTCAAATCCAAGATGGCTGCCACCACAAAAAGCGGTGACATTTTTTTCATTTGTATTATAATGACCTTTGTTATCAAAAACCATACGAGCTACAGTACTGTATACTATATGTGAGTAATATTCTACACCTGCGTGGTTTATGGAGTTCCCATTCCGTTACTTAGCGTTCGATATTAATAACCACTATCAAGGACTGCCGCTGATTGAGTCACAGTTACTACACGGAAGGCCAGATGGAATCACTTCATCATACTATAAATGCGAAAGTTTGCTAGTAGATTTTAGCAATAATAAGGCTAGACAAAATATATTTATTTTATCTTAGCGTTAATGCCAAAAGCATTTCTATAGTAATTGACACAAGCTTGAGGAAAAGTCACGTGGGTATTTTCTTTGATGTTCTTTAAACCAGAAGTTCATCTAGCATCTGCCAGGGTTACTGAACAAGTTGACCAATCGATTCTCGTTGCGATCGATTCTTCTCAAGTGATATTCCTGCTAAAGGAGCCTTAATTTTAAATATTCGAGCAAATTCATGCTCTGCAAGTGACGGAATTTATTTTTTTGAACAACTAACTTTTATCTTCCACCATCCGCGTTATGTTTTTTTTTAGGAAAAACTATGACACTTTCAGAACCTCGAACTATCTCTGTGCAAAAAATCAAGTCGATCTATCACACAATTGCTGAGAAAAAGACGAACAAAAAAACCAACAAACACATTTATTTATCCTGAATTCAGTAATTAACCAACAAACACACTTATAAATCCTGAATTCAGTAAGTTTGCTCTATTAGCCAATGAAACTTTTAAAACAATTTTGTTACTTTTAATTGTTGATCTATTTCTGAATAAGTATTTTTTTTATGGTACAGTTGGAATACTGTATTTCTGTAATTTTTGTGCTAGGTAAGAAAGTTAATTTAAACCTAGTAGGTATTCATGTAAAAAGTGACATGCGTACGATAATACGAGTAATAGACAGTATTTTGTTATTTTAGTATAATAATTGACTGTACTATTTAGTGAAATAAATCATTCATTCATACATTCATATGCAATACACAATATACTAAAACCTACTATAATTACATTCGTTTCTATCGCACACATATTACGCATCGTCATAAAACGAACTATTTTAAGGATTGGCTATCTGGAACATTATCAGCAGTAATACGTTTCCGAAGGCTCTGTCGTATCAAATCCGTGGATTGTCGTGATACACTGATAACTGTTATCTGTATCGTTGGAGTTACGTTTCACGCGGAGAACCATGCGCTTCGTGAAATGTACAATAACAGTACTTACAACTAATATTACTTATACGATCGAAATAACACGAATTCAGCCTTATTAATAAACGCGTCTTAACTTTAATCGTCATTTGTCTTGTTTTGGCGCGTGACGTTCTCCATTATATAGAACAAAACAAAAGATATTCGTAAGTTAAGACGCGTTTATTAATAAGGCAGTATATGTAAATGTATACTGCCAGCCGTGAAATTCACCTATACATTAATATGAGTTTTTTTTAAATCTCGATTTGATCTAACACTTGTAAAAATAGATTTTTGATATTATTATGACTTGTATTATTACTAGACATAAGATGTTTCCTGTATACTTGATGTTTGTATGGCTGCAATAAAGAGTTAATACATTCATTGAAATGGGGATATTGAGTTAATGTCGTTGCAATTTATCGGTGTATTTGAATATTTGGCAGGTGGATACGAGAAGAGTTGTCGTATTAGTTAAGAAAAGGAATGTTGTAGGCACACGTATCAAGTTACACTATTTGCTCATTATCCAGATATACGCAGTAACGGGGAAGGAAGGAAAAACTACTAATATTTATACGAATAGTATATTTATCAATATAAAGGGCGAGACGTAGATTATCGTGAACTCTGTTACACAATTACTATTTAGGAAGTAGCAATGCCCAGGGGATATCAGAATTTTTTTAAGCAAAAGCTGCCAGGTATCCTTTTCAAGATAGTAGCACGAGTATGCTAGCAGAATTTTTTGTATTTATAATAAAATCTTTTTAAAAACAAGTGGTTAAGACGAATCTATTGACATCACTTACATAAAGAAAGAAATAAATACACATACACTCGTAAACATAACCTTCCTTCTTTAGCAACCGGGTACAAAGTGATTGATGACTTCTATTACGGCAGGCGATGGAACTTTATCAGTAATTTCTATTTAAAAATCATACATGCTGGACCGATGTTGATAAAATTTTAATGTGACCATTTGAGAAGATACACTTTCAATAAAAAAATAATTGTAGCCGTCTCAGAGAAATCAGGTAACAAACATTTAAAAAACGCAGATTGAGTACTTCCTCCGTTTTGTGGGAACTCGGTAAAAAAGCACCTGATTTGCTGATCTAAACAATTCTTAAAAGAGTTGATTATAATAAATACTTAGATTAGCACATAATGGGCTTATGTTAATCACACCAGTCAGTGTGGCCACGATTAAAAGAAATCACTCGTGGCCACACTGGTGTGGCAAAGCATTGTGACTACGAGTCTGTCTTCTTCTGGTCTAGTCTGAAGTGGTGAACGAAAAAAAATTATAGTGTTGGCAGCATGACGTTTCCCAAAGAATAAATGTCCATGCTATACAATAATCATGCAAACTTATATGCTTAGACGCATATAAGTTGTTACCAGTTTAATTGAAGTATAACCATAGATTTAGAAGAACAGAGTGTGTGGAACAGTTTCAGTTTACAGCAGGCAGCCAGCATTGGCAACGCAGCGGTCGCTCGAGTGTTAGCCTTCGTGCCAGTAATTGGTCTCGTCGTAGTCAGAATGTGGTTATTCTTCACATAGTTATATCGATTCACTTTTGTTTATAGTGCTCGAGGATTAAGGGCGTCGTCCTTCGATTTCTATAGTATGTACCAGTAGACTAGATGTTTAGAATAGATACCTTGATTTCGAGTTATTAGTAAATACTTACACAGGCTTATTGTTAGATAAAGTGAAGGGTTGTTGTGCTAATTTTCGTAAATATAATTACGAGAAAGTAATCACTCTTCGTATAATACTCGTATACCGGCGTTTTGCATTCGTCCCAGAATTGACAACATTTTATTTTTGCAAAGTGATGGAAATTCGAAAATAAAAAATAATTTCGAGATAATGAAAGGAAGAGTTCATACTAAAAATACCAGATTTTTATATAAGATTAAAAAATATTTATTGGCCTTTGAATAACGTTCGTCACATGCAAGTCTTGTTACATTTGATTAATTAATAACTTTAAAAAATTAAACATAAAAAACTTATTTAATACTTATTATAGTTCTTATAACATATATTTATTATATTATATATTTACATTGTGATTTATTTCTATAGTTATTAGTAATATTGTGTACTGATTGTTCGTCACAAGAACGATGATTCAACAAGCTGCATTGACATAATTATATTCACAAAGTTTATAAAAAGGATTACTTTCAAAAAAACTATTTTAATTTTTGTTTAAATATTTTGAACTTAGTTTCAAAATTCTATCTGGTAATTTATTGTACATTAATATTTTGGTATAAAGTCCCTCTTTCTTACACTTAGCTAATCTGTTTACATGCAGGATCCGCCCTTTTTTATTATTGCGTGAAATCCTTTTTCGGTATTTCCCTATCCTCATGTACCTCTAATAAACTAGTATAGATAAATAGTGATCTAACTGTCACTATTTTATCATTTTTAAAGTGTATTCTCGCAGGGCTACGTTTTTTTAAACCATTCATTGTTCTTATAGACTGTTTATGACATTTAATACTTTTATGATATCTATAGCGTTTCCCCAAACAGTTATAGCGTATCTTATAATAGAATATACGTAAGCATAATGACCAGATATGAGCGACTTTTTATCTAGTAATAGCTTGAGTTTCAATAAAGTTTAATTGCTACTTGCTATTTACTTGCAAATTTTATCGATGTGCGCTGTATGACTAATTGTGTTATCTATTGTATAACCTAAAAAATATATTTGCTTTACTATTATAATTCTCAAAAATACCTAACCTTGACTGATACTGCCTACCTAACCTTGACTATCTATATCCACTTTCTTCCGAGTTATTTACAAAAAACTGATATTTTTTAAACTCGCATTTATGCTAAGACCGTCAGATGCCACCAATAAAAATATTAACCGTACCAAAACAAATAACAAAACTACAGATAATTAATGACATTATTTTTTACGAGCTTTTGACGAGGATAACATTACTTATGCTGAACTTTTGTTATATTTTCAAAAATCTCTAAAAACTTAATTATTACATTCTGAATAAAATAAAAAATAGGAGTATGTTATTTTTTTAATTGTCTTTCCGTTATCATTAAAAATAAATACATAAAGACACGCCGTCTTCTGGTGGTGGGTTAGAGCATTTGGATTATCTGTAGATCTAGAGTATTCCGTCTGCAATTGTTGTTATAAGTCATTTCATTTTTCTTAATAAAAGCACTTGACCGGTAAAAAAATATGGTAGTAATATCGAAATGCATAATATGTGCAACTGCAGACAGTGAATCAGAAAGTGCAGGTGAGGTGACTGACACAAGTCGATCTAGATAGCGTGAACAATTCGATTCTATTCTAATTATTGTTATTGAATACTGTTACATGGACTGTATGGACAGCGGTCGTTCTTACTAATATTTTAGGAATGCGTAGGCACGCGTATAAAATGCAGGGTTACCTAATTTAGATGTCAATAATAATTAAAAAAGAAATATAAAAAAATATACAAATATTGATAGTAATCTTCTTCTCTTATATATAAAAATCGATTGCTATTCGTTAGTCTCGCTAAAACTCGAGAATGGCTGGTCCGATTTAGCTGATTGTGGTTTTGAAATGTTTGTGAAGGTTCAGGGAAGGTATAATTAAACATATATAACTGTTATGCGGTACGAAGTTCGCTGGGTCAGCTAGTATTCTTTCATTTAAGTTAAACTAAATTCTCACCAGACCGTAATTAAATATATAAATTTGTAAATTTGTCTCGTTTCCAGATATGTGCGTTAGCCAAGCAGTTAGACATGACAGAGCGGCAGGTGGAGAGGTGGTGGAGACTCCGCCGCAGTCAGGTACTTCTACATTAACTACTACTACCGTGATACAGGAAAATACGAGAAGTTACGCCATTTGTTCGTCTTGTATGAACACCGTGCCTTCATTATTTTGGCGTGGAGGCAATCTTCTAAAAGATTAGGGTGAGCCGGATTATGTTAGATATTACCTAAGATAGTATGAAGGCCCAGAGGGTAAGGCGGTTTAACTTGTTAACTAGTTTTTAAAGATTTTTTTTCTAGTCTTTTACCACTTGTTAATTTTAATCACTTCTGGGTTTTGAGTTTGAGCAGTTTGAGATTTCCGGAATGTAACGCCTGACTCTATTGACTTGTTACTGAAGATTTTTAACAAATGACTATTTGTAACTGAAACTGGTAACTGAAAAAAGGTAACAGAAATATTTGTATAATTAATATTTCTTGACTATTTTTCAGGACAAGCCCTCCACACTAGTCAAGTTCTGCGAGAACATGTGGAGGTGTACCTTCTATTTGTACAACTTTTCATACGGACTTTATATTCTGTGGGACAAAGAATGGCTGTGGAATATAGACTATTGTTACATTGGATATCCACATCAGGTGAGCATTTTTACTCGTATTTTTGGTTAATTTTCTTCATTTATGAAGTGATAGAAAAGAAGAATGAGTAAACGGTAGGCGTTCTCCTTTTGGCAATTTGGACATTGCAAAAGCTTACAAAACTTAGGACATAGGGGACTGAGCGCAATTCAGTTTACGCTAAATATCCATATTTCGCGCAATGCTCAATACAAATAATACCTAATTAAAAACTAACGCGTGTTTGATTCAACAAATCACACTAACAATCAGGTACGCGTGAAAACCCGTCTTCTTAAACAATATAGATTATCTATAAAAGTTTTTGCGAGATGCTAAACCACTGAAAAACCATATAGTAATTGTATCAATTCTATTCAAATTCAATAGGCCAGCAGCCGCCATCGGTTTTTTTTTACAGATTAATAACAGGCAAATACTTCTAAAGTAGTTCCAGTTCGCCAAGACTCGTAAGTTTTTCATACGAGTATGTAAAATTCACGATACTGATTGCTACTTGAGTTACAGTGGAATGGAAACTTGTAGACGTATTAGGGTACATGAAATGAACTTGATCACGCTAACTTTAGGCTTGATATTCAACTTTAACTTAAAAACTTGACGCTGGCAAATATACAAATCGTATGGTGCCATGTACAAAAAAAAAACTTGTTTCTGTTAATAAATGAGGTTATTGTTGTGTTGTTGCAGGGAATAAGTAGCGACATCTGGTGGTACTACATGGTGTCGTCCGCGTTCTACTGGTCGCTTACCATCACACAGTTCTGGGACGTGCGCCGCAAGGACTTCTGGCAGATGTTCGTTCACCACATCGCTACTATCGCACTACTCTGCTTCTCCTGGGTGTGCAATCTTCATAGGATCGGCACATTGGTGCTGCTTTTGCATGACTGTGCTGATATATTCCTAGACGCGGCCAAAGCGGCGAAGTACGCAGCGTATCAGAAATTGTGCGATTGTATATTTGCTGTGATGACTGTGGCGTGGATCACTACGAGACTGGGATTCTATCCGTTCTACATTATATGGAGGTGAGTTAGTTATTACCAGAACGCTCAAAATAAGGGTAAAATTTTTCGATAGTATGTTTTTGAATAAAAGTTATAAATAAGATTTAGATTTTTTTTTCTTGTTATATAACAAACAGCCTAAAGCCTTAAATATATATTTTGCTAAGTCATCGGCAGTGCTGACTGAATTTCCTCTTATTCTTTGTACTATTCAATCAATTCATTATTTAGTCCATACGGACACCCAAAAGACTGTATCATTGTTATATAAATTCTTGATACCTGACCTACGTGTCACTGCTGCAACAAACACCACCGCCGGCTAAATCGACGCTAACGCCATCTAGTTCAAATTGGGGAAACTAACACGCAGTACATAAGTATAGACTTACTTACTAGGCTGGCACAGTGACCCCAAAGTGGATGTTGGGGTCCGACAAGAAAAGGCGCTGTTCTGTGCAGCACGCCACGGGCTTTCGCCAGTCTGGCACCTGGATCTATGGAACTAGCGCAGATACCCTTTCACAGCTTTGGACCGGCGCGGGCGGTACCCGGACCGGCCTACGACACTGTCCGAATCTCCTCCATCCGTGCGACATGTCCTAATGATGTTAGGCTCGCCAAATAGCTCTTCTACCTCCTTGTTTTTTCGGACATGCCAACTGCTGTCTACCCTATGTACTTGTCCCATTTCCGAAGTGCCTTCCTCTCAGTTACTAGAAGCTCACTTTAGTTTATATTAGTGTATGGTATATCATAAAACATATGTATTATGTTCTTATAGAACCCTTGTAATAATTTTCACAATTATTGAATTTTTTTTTGTAGAAATCGGACTTCAAATTGTCTCACACGATCACAATCATGTCGGACCGTTTTGCTATATTCGAAATATTGATCATTAAAATTTATTGAAGCCAAAAATAAAACTTATACCCATGCAAAATAATTATAGTTGTACCTTTCACACATTTATATATGAATACTTGTAAAAATTAGACACAAGTTGGACAGTCAGATGAATGGACTAACGGGTGGAGTGAAACTCTTAGAGTTTTGTGATATTTTTGAAACCTACTTATAGTAAATTTGTGTTGTTTCCAGCACGTCGATCCGCGCTCCGATGCTGTTACCAATGTTTCCCGCGTACTACATCTTCAACTCGCTGCTCTGTCTGCTGCTGGCTCTGCACCTCGTGTGGACCTGGCTCATACTGCAGGTGGCTTACAAGGCCATACGCTGCGGACAGGTGAGATGTCGCGCTCCGATGCTGTTAGTAATGTTCCCCGCGTACTATATCTTCAACTCGCTGCTCTGTCTGCTGCTGGCTCTGCACCTCGTGTGGACCTGGCTCATACTGCAGGTGGCTTACAAGGCCATACGCTGCGGACAGGTGAGATGTCGCGTTCCGATGCTGTTACTAATGTTCCCCGCGTACTATATCTTCAACTCGCTGCTCTGTCTGCTGCTGGCTCTGCACCTCGTGTGGACCTGGCTCATACTGCAGGTGGCTTACAAGGCCATACGCTGCGGACAGGTGAGATGTCGCACTCCGATGCTGTTACTAATGTTCCCCGCGTACTATATCTTCAACTCGCTGCTCTGTCTGCTGCTGGCTCTGCACCTCGTGTGGACCTGGCTCATACTGCAGGTGGCTTACAAGGTCATACGCTGCGGACAGGTGAGATGTCGCGCTCCGATGCTGTTACTAATGTTCCCCGCGTACTATATCTTCAACTCGCTGCTCTGTCTGCTGCTGGCTCTGCACCTCGTGTGGACCTGGCTCATACTGCAGGTGGCTTACAAGGCCATACGCTGCGGACAGGTGAGATGTCGCGCTCCGATGCTGTTACTAATGTTCCCCGCGTACTATATCTTCAACTCGCTGCTCTGTCTGCTGCTGGCTCTGCACCTCGTGTGGACCTGGCTCATACTGCAGGTGGCTTACAAGGCCATACGCTGCGGACAGGTGAGATGTCGCGCTCCGATGCTGTTACTAATGTTCCCCGCGTACTATATCTTCAACTCGCTGCTCTGTCTGCTGCTGGCTCTGCACCTCGTGTGGACCTGGCTCATACTGCAGGTGGCTTACAAGGCCATACGCTGCGGACAGGTGAGATGTCGCGCTCCGATGCTGTTACCAATATTCCCCGCGTACTTCAACTGATTTCAATAAATTTTTCACAGGAAATTGCGCATTACGCCCTTAGTATAAACAATGGGTTTATACAATGAATCGGAATAAGAGATTGTCTTTTTGAACGTCGCAAAAAATTGTACCCAGTCTCGATTCAATAGTTCAGTTCGTTATGTCATCATATCAGGTGAAATTATTTTAATTGTAATGTACTCACTGTTATTGTTCAGATGGAGGGCGACATCCGCAGCTCTAGCTCCGACGTGAGTGACAGCTCGCACAACTCTAACAACACTACACCCAGTCGGAATCATAAAAAGTAAGCTGATTATTAAAAAAAATTACATTAGTTTCCGTCCTTTCACATCCTGAATCAACTGAACATATATGATATTTAGGTTCATTGGTAAAAGTATTTAATTGACGGAGTCAGGAGATATTGACTTTCGAGCGAGCGCTTGAAGAGTCAACATCTCCTAAGGATGCCTTGTGCTAAGGCGAAACACGTGTCGAAGAAGTCGGATACTGAGAGAAAGAGAAATAATAAGGTGGAGGTGTGGCGGTGGTGAGGAGGAACCACACCATAAAAACAAAAATATTTTTCGAATTCTCAAGCTGACATCAATAATTCACCAAAATTAATAATTAAAACTTGCAGAATCACTAGTTTTGCAATAAATACACAGACATAGACGCTATTTTTTCAGCGAACGCGGAAAAGTTCCTATCCTTTATCTGATATAATAAAGAGGAAAAAAGGGGAATGATATATGACTGATTTTATTTATTAATGTTGGCAATAAAACTTATTTCTTCTTCCTTCCTTATTGACCTAGCGAGCGAAGCGTCTAAGCATTAACTAGCTAAATATGCTTTCACCTGTCCAAATGTTTGTATGTATGTATGTATGTAGGTTCTCGTGTACAGGCCGCAATTTTGATCCGATCTTGACGAAATTTGGTAGGTATATAAGTTCTTTGATTTTTCATTTTTTTTTTGTCGTCGCCGATTTTTATTGGGGGGTGACTATAAAAAGAGGGGAAGTTTGCCACTGCACTATTTACCAACCGATTTACACGAAATTCAGAATGTAAATTAAATACATTATTATCACAAAATCTGCCAAATATGAGCAGAATTGTTCAAATGGTTGTCAAGATATAGGTTTCCTTTTCTGATTTTGATAACAACTTATCCAAGCAACGTTCATCGCGGTCAGGTCTTAGCTGGGTGACCGAAAGTGGCATTTAACAACTGGGTGCTTCAGTGGGTCGGATCATTGTAGGTCCCGGCTGTTAGTCACAGTATAGCAGTCCTTAAGCCATATCAGAGGCCCCATAACATGAAGTTGTTGCTCTTGGGAATAGAAGAAGAACAGCGACTCAATCTATAAGCAAAAAGGAATTAACTGATTCAGTTTTCGTTAAATTAGGTTGTTTAAACTATTAGGTACCTAATATATTAGAGTTGGATGAAAATAACTTTTCTCGCGAGTTCTGCGTTACTGTAGACCAGTTCGCAAATCCACTAGTATATTTTTCTTGAACTTTCAAGTGTGAATGTACTATTGTCCATATGTTTCCAGAGAGACATAGTGCCGGTCGCGGCGGCCAGGGCTCCGCCCACGGTCCCGCTCGCGCTCCGCCCGCGCCACCTCCACGCACCGCAAGCTCACTGCGACACCGACACCAAAACACGTCATATAAACTATTACTATTTACTTGCTTTATATTTAAACTATCTTATGTACTTCGTTTTACTTTATTTCGTTTACAAATGTACACTTAGGTTTTATTATCACATTTGTAAAAGTAAACGAAAATATGTTCTAGTGTCTAACATACCTTAGATGGTACTAATGGCATTAGGACGAAAATAATCCGCATATCTACGATAGCCGAGTTAGTAGGCATCTCGGCGTCTTACACGGAAGGATGAAAGTTCGAATCCTGCCCATGTCATGATATTTTTCGTTCGCGTTTTTCTTATGTGTATATATTTGTATCGTTCTCAATCTAAATGTCAACGAATAATCTTATGTTGAACGAAATAATTATTTACGGTCCTATAGCAAAAGAACGCACTATTGAATGAACGTATAATTATGAATGAAGTTATCTGATAAACGTTCATTCGTACATATTAATCGTAAAACCAAAAAGACACAGTAAATTTCTATACAAAATTTATTGTGCTATTAAATAAGAATTGCTATACATATTATATCGAGGCTTACTTTCTTCTTAGTAACGAATTTCATATCAATATATAAGTAATGTAATAAATAGACATTATGATACACACACATACCAGGTAAGAAATACGCTCTTTAATATCTGTATCAAAATTGGAAGCTTTAAAATAAATATCTAGTTTCGAAAAAATATCAAGTAAAAATAAGATAAATACCAAAACATTAAAATTTGATGAGAAAATTAAACTTAATTAAAAAAAAATATAGAAAGGAGATAATTGATGGAGTCAGGCGTTGCTTTGCGGAAATCCATTTATGATAAGGTGGTGTATAAAGAATATTTAGTATTTTCCCGCTTCGTCTTGATATCAGCTTGAGAAATCGAATCGCTCGAAAGAGCTTTCGAGCGAGCGCTTGAAGAGTCAACATCTCCTGAGGGTGCCTTGTGCTAAGGCGAAACACGCGTCGAGAAAGTCGAATACTGAGAGAAAGAGAAATAATAAGGTGAGGTGTGGCAGTGGTGAGGAGGAACCACACCATACAAACAAAAATATTTTTCGATTTCTGACGCTGACGCTGACATCAAGGCGAAGCGAGAAACAGTAAATATTCTTTATATACCATCTTATTAAAAGAAATAATATTTAGGAAGCTTTAATGTTTTAAAAACAAATGCCGAAGATCCATTCCTTTCATTATTATTGTTACTAGTTTTTATTCAGTTAATTTATGTCAATTAGCACATTTTCAGCTTTCCAGCCATTAGCAATGGTGAACATATACATCGACATATATTTTTTTATAATAATTATTTTCTACAGGTTGACTATTCGACCGCTCGTAGTGCACTGAGATATGATAATGTTGGGTTATGTGAGATGTATTGCATCGCAATCCACGTTGTTTTTTTTAAATATTTGCTATCTTTCTAAGCACTGATATATATAAATATTGTGAACAAAATGTATTAATAGTTAATATCATTTAGCGTAATAATCCGATCCCTAAAGCATTTTCTTGCACAAGTGCTTACTGTACCTAGCTATATTATAAAACTTAGTGTAACTTTCAAATTTTAAAGTTTATTATTCTTTTATTATAGTATTTTTTATGAACGATGGAAAATAATAACCACTAGTGAACTTCTTATGAATGTTGTTGTATTAAAATAGAGAATGCTATATATTTTAATCGAAATATAAATTTTTGTTGTCTATATTTGGGGAGTAATCTTCGATGAGCGACCGACACTGACTCACGCCGATTCCTGGCTTAACTTTGATTTAAATATAATTTTACGCACGCGTTTCGAATGTTATTTTAAAGCGCAGAATTTGAATCTATTCAAATATATTTTTCTTTATTTGATTTTGATTTCTTCTTTCGTTCGTTCATATCACTATTAGACAAATAAAAATTACTTTGCCTTTAAATACCTATTGTATTTACAGAACATAACAAATTAGGCCCAAAAAATATTATTTCATTTCGAATACCTATGTTTTCATACATAAAATTGGCAACATTTCGTCTCATGTAATTTTTTTTATAGGAATGTTGTGTATATTAACAGCTATGATATTATTTTTAACATAATGGCTGAAGCCGTTTTTTACGTTTCCGTTCTCTTAAATACTTACTTAAAACATATACTTTGCTGACGTATTAAGAAAGTCGTCGAGTAATCTTTGTGAACCTTGCGTGACATGTTTAAAATGTCACCTTGTATAGGATATTTACATGATGAATAGTCGATTTTTTTTTTCGTATTTAATTATGTATTTTACGTCAGCGTGTTCTGTTACTTTCTGCGTAACTTAATTATAGTTTTCTATGAGTATTTCGTGCTAGATTTGCGACCAAAGTTGTAATTATTGAGCTAGAGTTATAAAACTGATTCTTTGAGGTCATATTGTAGATAGCATTGAAATAAATTTGGAAAAGAGTTACTTCTATTTTCGTATGATGCATTATGCACTATTATAAAATCCCAAAAAACAAAACACTTTAACACAGATATCGTATTCGTAAACGTAATATGTGAGTGTTCTTTATTTTTGATTGTAAAAACAAGCTATGAGAATGTAATTCTATGTTTTACGGCTCACATAGTTCTGGAGTCAAAGTTATATTTACATATTTAATATTCTTGTTATGCTTGCTTACGTTATATATATTAATTTGCTCTGTACTTATGTTTTAACAAGTACTGTAAATATAAAAAATAGACTGTCTGATGTCACATTAATAGCTGCCTTTTTATCAATCTTCTTATACATTGACATATTATTAACGTCAAAATTAAACCACAGAAAATATATTACAATTATTAGTTTTTTTTCCTTTTTTGCTAATCTAACAATGTACATTTATTGTTGTTGTTTTTTTTAAATGTACGCACGCACACATTAGTCATACCAGTTTCCTTATGTTTATTTAGATAATTGTATGTTACACTTTAATAATATACACAAATACACAGTAATATACTAACGTCAAAGTTAACTACAGAAAAAATAATACGTTTAATCCTTTACTTTTTCTTTTTTATGAAATATACATGCCTCTAATATTATGTGATACTGATATGAGATTTCAAAATGTTATTATTTTTTAATGTATTAGCGTATAATATAATAATGTACTAGGAGAACATAACCAAAGCATAGTAAAAAATCACAAATAATATAATGACGCGGATTCGTGCAGCCCAAACTAAACTAACCTAATTTAACAGTTCTAAATTTGTATCCTCTCTTTTTGTTTCCGTAAGTGAGAAAAGGATGGATATAAATTTAGGAACTTTTAGTTTAGTCAGTGTGAGTGGCCGAATTGGCGTCATTGTGCTGATGTTTGTCAATTAACACAAAGAAAAATAGTATTATTTAAGTTCATATTTCTTAAAAACTTTATTGTTATGTTAAACTTTAGCAGATTATATTCTTGGTTTAGATATCTAGATGGAAATTATTATTTTTATTTGTAAGAACAATATAAAATTTTGTTGACAATACTTTAAATTTTTAGATTTAGTTGTGGCTGGGCATGTCGTTGTTCACACGCGTCATTTTTAGGGTTCAGTACCAAAGGGTAAAAGCGGGACGTTAATAATAAGACTTCACTGACCGTCCGGCCGCCTGTCTGTCACCAGGCTGTATTTCATGAACCGTGATTGTAGAAATCCCAGATGATATATTTCTGTTGCCGCTATAACAACACACACTAAAAACAAAAACAAATTAATATTTGAGGGAGTTAATTATATTTTATAATCAATATTTTATTCAATTTATTTTGACGTTTTTGCTCGATATTAAGAACGGCAACAGATATACGCTTGAAATATTCACATAATATTGATGGAGGGCTCGCATACAACAACTGTTATTTTTGGCGTAATTTTCTCGATACTTAAAACGACATCAGGTAGAATCTTGAACTAGTGTTGTATAGATAATGGTACGAAACCCTTCGTACGCAAGTCCGAATCGCACTTGGCCGATTTTTTAAGCAAGCTTTTGTAACAAAGCCTTTGATCAAAGAACTTGAGATCTGGCGCAATACAAAGAGTGTGGTGGCCAATCAAGAAAAAAAAGCTTTTGATAATTATTCACAATTTTACCATAAATATACTATTCGAATAACATCTTGCGCTAAAAGCGACGCGGCGACGTGGAGAGGGAAAATTCGCGATTACTTCTAATTGACTAGGTGCTCCAAGATCCGTCAAAGAAACCTCAATATTGCCACTCAAAATCATCAGTTCAATTTGCTTACCGTTTTTATTACTACTTATTGATTTTCTAAAATCCAGTTCAGGAAGAAATATGTAACTAACGCCTTTATTTTCATTTAATTATAAGTCAGCAATTGCAAAGTGTCTGTCCCAAGCGAGAACGCAACTGCTCGGTCTCGGGCTCAGTCCTGCACCTCTGAGTTGTTTGCTTGTATAGGAACTTAATAAAAGGAAAACATATCAAGGATTCTTATATATCACAAAAATTAAGGACCCTTCGAAGATGAGTGATGTTCCCAATTCGCTGATAGCGAGCGTGGTGGACTATGGCCTTATTGGGGAGATCCATGCCCAACAGCTGAACGCATATACATTTAGATATACAATCTACTGGATTTGTAGATTCAAATATCGTGCATATGCCGTACAAGCTAATTGCATATCTTTTTCTATTAGATAGATAAATTTATTTGGGCTCTCTGATAATCAGTTAATATCTTCTTAGGGGTGGCTCGTGAAAATCATAGGCATCAACTTCTGTTTTAGACTTACATTTTTGCCGTTCTATACAAAGATATCATTGACGCGTTTAGTATGGAACACCAATTTTTATTCTTGTGAATTTTTTTTAAGTACTAGAACGAATGTTGCTTATGATCATCTAGGGCCACCTTTAAAGAGATGCTTATTGATTCTCAGAAACCCTATATACAAAAATGATAACATTATTTCCTATTGAATAGACCTAGTGCCTGAACGTGCGTGCATTTATGAATAGGTTTAATTATTGCTAATACACGAAAAAAAAAGATTTCTTTATCAAAGAATATCAATATTCTCAGACATTTTGTCTCAATCCAAGTATATATTTTTTTAATATTAGCAAATTTTTTCAGATCAAGAATAGTTTTTCTTTAAGAAACAATATTTTACTTAACTCAAAAGTATATTGTTTTCCTCGTATATAAAACTACATTGTCTAGACCGAGTACATATTGCTTTGATTGGAGACATTTTTTTTCCGTGTAATGTTTAACAGCAAATAACTATTAAACGGTGGTGCTAGTGAGATCGAGATATCTTAATTACATATTATTACTACGTTATATTATATTGACCACAATTCGGCCAGTCACACTGACTAAAGTTCTTTAAATTATATTCATCCTTTTCTCACTTGTGGAAACAGAAAGAGAGGAGACAATTTTAGAACTGTCAAATTAGATTACTTTAGTAAGTTTGGTCTGACCGAATTGGACTTGTCAATGTAGGACTTTCATATATTAATTGCCCCTTTTTTAAAGTAGGTAATGTACTTAATAATTTGAAACTTGCGTCATTTCGAAAGCAATGTAAATGACGCTAAGACAATATAAAATTGTTATTTGCTGGTAGACTATACTTATAATATATTGCGAATGATAAAATAATTATGAATGAAATGTTCTATTTATTAAGATAATTCATATCATTTGGCGTTAAATACATTGTTGCACTACTGTAGTAGGATAGTGAATTATTGCTATTATATATTTTAAACGGCGTCTTGAATTAGATCCAAATGTGCTTGTGTTGGCTTAAACCGTAGTTAAAAAACATTATTTTTATGTTAATGTCGCATTATATTTTACAGACTGTTACTATTTAAATGATTTGTATTACATACAGGAGATTGAATATGGGATTATTGGTTAAGGATGTAAGCCGAAAGGAGGACATTGTACTATTTTATTTAGAAAACTAACGCGTGTTTGATACATATTGTTTAAGAAAACGGGTTTTCACACGTACCTGACTGTTAGAAAGGTCCAACCATAGTTTTGTTCACATTCGGTGAACTTCATCAGGGATGAAATGAGCCGTTCGTGTCATCGTTGAAGACACGAACGTAAGAAAACCCGTTTTCTTAAACAATAGACATTGTACTAATTACAATGAACAAGTTTCGGTATGATACCAACACAAATTCGAAAAAAATAAACATCTATACGTTTTGTCGGCGGCCGATTAACTTTTTCTATAAAGTAGCGGCTTTTTTTTTGATTCCAGATAAGTCCCTTAGCGAAAGTTGTTCGTCATGTTAAGTAGTGTGACCCTCTTTCGGTAGTACCCCCTAACTAACTAAATAAAAATATATTATTATGCTGACATAGACAATATTATTGTGTATAATCTGCTTTTAAATAGATCCCCTGTATGACTTGAAGATCACGTTATGTTAGTGTTGATTCGTGCATTATTTAGTATTATGAATAATTCCATTTTGTTACGTTTTATTATAATTCTTATTTGTTATAAATATTTAAAATGGCGTATTAAACATGTGTTTGTAATATATTGTATTTTCTTCATACTTAATAATTAATAAAAAAAATCCGCCATTTTGTGGTGGCGGCCATCTTGGACAGATTTTCATCCAACATAGCTAAGAACACTCGCGGTGTTCTAAAATAATCGGTAAGTAGAAAAGAAAACGGTAATCGGTGAGTAAATCACCTTACGAACAAAAAATTGAAATTGGTTTATCCGTTCGGAAGGTTTTGCGCCGAGGCTTAAAAATTAATCAAACACATTCATTCTTCGTGTAATTTTTTTTATGAGTGATAAGCGAATGACTTGATGCTCAAACCCGTGTCCCCATTAGGCCCACAGTGAGCGCCTGAACGCCCGGCGCTGCAGTGCAGTGAACGAACTGAGCCGCGTACCACCACGACACAATGAATATACCGCGAGCATGTTCGCTGCGACCATTGATTATCAATGCTGCGACTCAGCCGCTAATTGAATGTGTTCGAAAACGAAACGTCACAAAATGCGTAGTGTGGACACACCGTTTAAAAACAGAGTACTTATTAGAGAGGCTCATTAGGGGCAAAGAGTAAAGCCGCTCACACTTCGCCAAACGGGGACGCGGTCTACATGAAACATTCTTCAGCCTTTCTAATTTCTATAGAAATAATTAAGTATTTCAAAACATCTGCCTGAAGAACATCTGCACGGGTATTTCTACTAGAAGAGATACCGGCACTGATAGCGCATAGCCGTAGAATATGGTCGCCAGGTAGTCGATGCTCTGAAACAAGTGCAAAAACAAAAACCACCAGATCAATACCCATTGAGGTAGGAAACTCAACTTCTCTTTTGTGTCTGCCTACAAATTTGAAAAGGAACCCCTAGAGTAAAAAACAATGTACCTCAACCCTGTATCATGACAAACAAAAAAAAACATGAATGTAGAACCTCTGTATGAATAAAGTCGGTTAAAAAGGAGGAATCGGTAGTCCAAAGAGTTTTTAATGTTTTTATAGTTTCAAAATTCGATTTGGTATTTCGCCAAACTTTGTAAACACGCGTTATTTATATTATACAAATGTCGTGGTAGGGGTGTTATAAAAGCAAAGACAATAGGACTCACCACGTCGAAGGTGGAGGTGTGATAGGCGACTGGTCGCGCGGTGATGGCAACACCTACGATCCAGTGAACCAACATCATCGGCAGAGAGAGGCGAGCCGGTACGCGCCAACCACGCCACCCGTAGAATTTTCTCTGACCGCCTGTAGCCATTGAATAACGTTTCACAATCTTGCCTCCCTACTAGGATTTCTATTGTGTTGGAGATGCCATACAACACAAATAGCACGTCGAGACTCGACAGATATATAAACTCATGGTTTAAACACGTGCCTCAGCCGGGTTTCGGACCCGGGTCCGCCGGCTCTTGAAGCTTTTGTCTAATTATTTATTGGCCTTATAACCACTTATGTTATATACTAGGCAAGACACATTACAATATTTCACATAAATTTAATAAATGTCAAATGTGGGTACCTATATAAAAAATTACACTTACAAGTCATTTAATTACAAAATTTATATAAGATTATGTAGGTATTGATAAATTACATGATATAAAAATAAAAAAAATAAATTAGATACATTAATGTTAGTTGAATTGAATAAACTCAAAATGTAATAAACCTAGCTACTTAAATACGAGTATATTCAACAAAATTATGTTCGTTCACTCAAGAACGAAGATTCAGTGACATCAGTGTTCATAAATTATTTAACCGAGTAAATTGGGATGGACTCAAAAAGCTGCTTTATTATACGTTTAATATAATTCGCGTTTTCAAATTAAAAAACAAAAGCGACAAAACATAAACAAACGTTATATTCCTTAGTTTCATTGAGGTTTCATATGAAAGACTCTTGCTTAAACATTATCGCATACAGATATGAAATTTCAAACGTGAATTATTTAATTTAATTAGATTGATATTTTGAATTTATTACTGAAATAACTTACTTTCAAAATTGATGAATGCTAGTATCGCAACGAATAAATTGCAAACGTTGAGAGGCCTCTCTAAGGCGGTGACGAGCGATATCACCCATCTGTAGGAGTAATCCCGTGGGATCAAACCCACGAGGTACGTTACGATCGTTCCTACCAGCAGGTTCCACGTGGAGACGCGTTTCAACCACTGGAAAAATGAAGATTAATCGACATCGATTACTCTTTTGTCAAGGAAAAGGGTCAATGAGGGTCGGCCATTGACGTAGGTACTCAACTTCATGCACCGGCAAAAATCTTGAACCAAATGGCGTTGGTTGCGTGACCTTGGGTGAAGTGACGATATCTAGGTCTCTTTGGCGCGAGTCAAGGTTTTGTTCGAGACTCGACTGTTGATTCGGCAATTAGAATGGCACGTGTGAAAAAAATATTCCCACTACGTCAATTTGAGTTCATAAAGATTGTCGGAAACAAATCATAGGCGTCGGCTTCGTAGCTAATAATGAAGCAGGATACTTCTAGCAGCAATAGGTGCAGTAGAAATGGCATCCATAATTTGACATCCAAGAAAAAGTTAAAAAAAAATTGACGTGATGTTGGAAAAACAGTTGATTCCCTTTTTCCTGTCTATTCTGGGGGGATGCTGATCAGATTACGCCTTATCAGGTGTTCGTTGCGCTAGTCGTAGCAGTTAAACTTAAAAACCTGATTCTTGTTCCAATCATGTTTCTTCTGCTGCAGCTCGTAATGAAGGTGCGCCAAGAAAAGCCCCATAAAGCATGCTGGTGCCGAGCCCCAGCTCGTCGTGTAGAAACTAGTAAATGACGGTTGCCCTTTGAAGTAGCCGCGGAGGATACTGTACAAATAAATAATGAGAAGCCACAATTAAATACGCCACCAGTCAATATTGTTTTTCTTATAATTTACAAGTTCTTTAAAAAAAGTGATTTGCACTCTCAGTTATTTTGATTTAAAAATCAAATCTCTTGACAGATTTTTATAAACATTAAATGGAAACACTTTAGTTTAAAAACCTTTCTTAAAAAATAAACTCAAATCGATCCAGCCTTCTACATACGTCTCCGAGAAATCCAGAAATTTCTGATTCTATGGAGGAATCCGGTAGGTAACAAACTTAAAAAAATTTGGGAAGGCGGTAAAAATTTAAAACTTACTCTGCGATCGCTAGGAAGCCCATAGTCTTCCATCCGTTCCAATACACAACTCCCGCGCAGATTGTTACGCTCGTTACGAATAGAGTCGCGTACAAGCGAACTGCGAGCTGTCTCATGTGTGACGTCATGATGGTAAGCGCACACGACACGAGGAATAGATGCATGTCTACTGGCAGGAACCTTCAAATAAAAAATAATAATACTTAATAAACATTATACAGCGTGTAACAGAAAGGTGTTACAATACTTAAGAGTAAACCCATTGTAGAACTTAATTTTTCAAAATTAAAAACTTTCCTGCATACAACTTGGCCGGTCACATGACTAATATTTGTATGGAGAACTATTTTTTTTCTATTTTTCCAAAAATTTAATCTGCACTGGGTTTAATTTTTTTTAGACAACACCCAGCTATATAGATGTATGCGGGTAGACGGTTTAGTATTGTCACACCTTTCTGTTCCACGTTGTATATGTGTTTTGTTCTACAACTAAAACTCGCCTACGAAAATACTAAACGACGATGAAATTAAGAAATCTCTTCTGTGGGTGCCACGTGTTGTGTTACTAAAGTAAAAATAGCATTTTTTTTATTTTCTTTTCTGTCCTCTCATCACTGACCAGCACCCATATTAATGAGTTTCCGATCGGATTTGAAATATTTGCACGAATAACGCAAAAAAATTATTCGTAGATCCAAAATTATTACTTTGAAAATCGATTCTAAATCTAAACTAAAATAATAATCACCATTTAATATTTTATATTACGTAACAAGCTTCGCGTAATTCGTGTTGCAAAGTTTTCGAATCCGATCGGAAACTCGTTGTGAATCTGGCAGCAGAAGGGCTATCGGATAGAGTTGATCAGGAAAGAGGCGACGACCAAAGCAAACAAACTTGGTTTCGTTTTGACGGTTCATCGCTGTCATAATTAAACCACATTTGCTTGCACTTGTTTTCATCTTTGATGCCTAACTCTAACCAATATAATATAATTCAAGCCTCGCATTATATGATATATATTATGGCAAATCGAATGTATTTCAAAATACCGGTAATTAATTTTAGAGATGTCGTAGAACCCAAATTTTTTGGCTCATTAATCTGGTTCAATAAAGAAACCCAGCGATATCACTAAACTATATAATTATCATAGAAGTGGTTAATTTCTTAGGTCTTGCATATCTTTAGTGCCCTCCTTTTGTATAAATGGAGTTTTCACCCTAGTGTAAGAGTTCTGGGGCACAACGGTCCCTTGAAATGGATTAATAGTATCTAAACATAAACGCATATAAGTATACCTACAAGTTTTTAAGTTTGTATCTTACCATGTGGGTATCAAGCAAATATCCTCCTTCTCCACTACGTTGTTAAGAAAAAGAGCATGAGTCCAGAACTTCCTTCGACAGGAGGCGCTGTACTCGGCTATGACAGCCGACGTGGCGCCAGACCGCATCGCCGGCCAATAGGTCGCAGCGAAACCAACTAATAACAGGTGTACTGGAGATATCCTGAAGATATACAAAATTAGGCTACTTAGATATACTATTAGGCACCTTTAAAGATTCAGAAGAAAGGGTTCCAATCCAATGTGTCTAAATTATATCTTTACGTATTTTTTTATCCAAGACTATTCATGACTAATCTTAGACTAAACTTCACATATTATTTTTCATATATTATTTTTTTATTCAAGACGGCTAGGCATACTACTATGGTTGTCAGTGACACTGTTGCACCAGATGGAGCTTCACAGTCTTAAATAAACTGGCTCTCAAGGAAAGCTGACAGAACACACCGTTAGGTGCTTAAGGGTGGTTGCTAGGCAAGCATTAGAAAACGACCTAGCACTAAGGCTCTTTTTGTGTTTTAACGTGATATCGAACCTCACGCACGACAATCGTTCCGTGATTAAATCATCAATGGTTTTGGAATAAATAAATAATATTTTGTTGATATAATTTAGTTGGTGTTATTATTTATTTGTCTCAGTTGCATCGCACCTATTCTTTTACTTCTTACACGAGTACCTAATAATCCTTTTAGCTAACATCACAGGCAACATCAGAAAGCTTAGCGCATGCTTCTCGGAGTATATCAGCATGTTGTAAGAAGTCAGAAAGCTGGATATCAACACAAACATCTGCATCAGGTGGGTGCCGTTGGCCATGATGATGCCGTAGAAGCGACTCGTTACCTGAAACATGGTTCGAGCTCGAGATAAATCGACAGAATTCCAGATGATATTTATTTTTATGAATACAAACAGTTTTTTATTATTTTTACCAATTTCAAAAAAAAAATGGAGTGGTAGGTAATATATTCGACTGCATTTTATTATTTTTGACCTGGTTTCTCTGAGACAGATGTTTAATATGATTTGTTTTGAAGAATTTACTTGCTACGTAGTACCTTATTAATGTTATCGTAATCGGTTTGGTTGTTTGGTTTTTAAATCAAAATAACTTGAAAGTTGGTAACGTTGTTAGTGACTTTATTTAATACTCCTTCTAGGTATAGTGTCTGATAGCAGCCTCGTGGCTATACTTTACAAACTGAAAGTTACTTTTGATATGTTTATCCCGTATTTTTTATGTGTATAGTAGGTAAACTTATCTTGCTTGGAATTCTCAGAAGTGTGTTTAATTATTATTATTTATTTTTTCTAACCGCTTCTGAACAAGTGAAATGTCATAATATGATTTCTACCATAGTTCATCTTGAAGGAAACCCGAAGTAATAGTGAAAAAAGATAAAAATCTTACTGCCTCTAGAAACTGTGGATTAGTGACGTAGAACTGGTGCTGCTGAATCAATACATGACTGTATATTGCTAGCAGCAAGGCAGTCACTCTGAAAAACAAGTTATTGCTTTAATGCCCGGCAAACATCTTGAGTTCGCTCCCGAGTTTTCTTTTTCCCTCTCGAAATAATCTCGGTCTTTTAAAATCGCAAGTGAATCGGTTTCTTCTAGGCGTGCCAGATCTTAGGCCGCAACGTAGTTTTACATCAGGTGAGTTGCGGTATATTAATTATTTTTAAAAAACCGGCGTGGTGAGGTAAGGGTAGAGCATGTGTACAGCCTGATTGAAATCATGAACCGTTTTCTCAAAAGATTTAAAAATCGGCACTGTGCAGATAGGGTGCAAGTTGTCTACTGCATAATCCATGGTACAAGCGGGTTCTGGTGACTATAGTGACTACCATTACTTTATTCTTCACTATTTAATAAATCATAAAACAGCTGATATGACAAAAAACCAAAAGAAATGTTTAGGACAATATCGAGGTTTTAAATATTAATTAGGTTATAGAGTAATATTATAGTTATATAACCACCTCATGCCCTGGATAGGTTCCAGTTGCTTCAGCCGAGGGTCTCCATCATCGTAGGTGGCAGTTAGTCGACGCCAACTGACGCGCACGGACCATGCCGCTATTAGGCGGTTTTCTGAAAGTAAAATCATAATTTACATATTTTTATAACTAGGCTGCTTCCTGGTTTGGATTAATTGAAGGCGTAGCTAATTGTTTTTAAAGCAAAAGGTGGTCATTAAATCTCATCATTATGCTGAATTGTAAAATGAAATTACCGAACTCATCCTTATAATCAATTTTATACTATGAGACCGAACCTATAGAAAAAACAATCTGCAGCTTTCTGAAAAAAGGTTGTCCAGCGGCGTTCGACAAAATATATTAGACAGTTGGAAGATGAAGAGCTAATTAGATATTTTTTTCTCGGTTTTTAGCGGTCGTTTACTAATTGCCCTTTTGTAGCTATTTTCATGATGATGACTAAAGACCATCTTGGGGTTCCAAAACTTACTTTTTTCGCCGCTATTTGCGATATCATACACAGTTCCAACAATATTCAACGCGAATATGGCAAAAACTACCCTCAAAAACAGTTGTTGCGCTGAATCCGGTTGTTGCTCTAAGCTCTTTCTATGTTCTTGTTCCGTGGTACAGTAAATCAACGTGCGCAAACGTGCTGAAAGCGCGTGCCGACGTGCTTGCTCGTTCACGCAATCTTCAAAACGTTGTGTAGAGGTTTTCCCCGTTTTCTCTACTGTTAATGCGGATCTTGGCTTTGTTTTGTGTTCTGGACATCTTTCACTAACGCAGTAGCCTCGATACAATCGTGAACGGTTGAACGTCTTTACGTTGCTAGAGTATTTCTGTAAATATTGTCTTCAATTAATTTTAAGTCAAAGATATCGAGTAGTAGAGTAGTTAGGTTTTCACCGGTTCTGGCTCACCGGATCCAGAATTTCCTAAAAAAAACAAGCGCCGGTTCGACCTCGCCAACTAAAAAAAAAAGGAAAAAAGTTTGGTGTCTTTTCCTAGCTTTTCGGGGTCGCTGAATCGATCTGTTGCATTAATTCTGTGATATCTTGCACGGATCGCGAGATAGGTAACCGATTTAAAGAGCTCCACTACATTGCTAATCATCTATTGATAACCTAATTGTTTCCTAATCACAAAGTGAACTCGGTGTGCCATTGTTTGTTAATCACCTCTGACGCATACCTGAAGCTTAATAGCTTATTAAAATAAGTACAAAATAGTTTGTATAAAAATATATCGTTATTTATTTTATTGCTACTGAATAATTTAATAAAATCCATCATTGTATTTCCATAAAATTTGTTATAAAGATATGTTATATTCTCCGCAAACTAATGTAAAATCATCTTGTTATCTATACCTATTAAAATCCCACTGCTTCGAAATTCTGTTCAAGAAATCCCTATGATATCCTGTAGGTGGTCGTCCATATGAATCAAAATACTCACCAAACCTATTTCTATCTATGTGTATGGCCACCCAATGAGAACCTGGCATGCTGTCGGTGTCCAAATTGCTTATCAGATACGTTGGAACTTTAACGTGTAGGGGTAACCTGTTTGCTGCATATACATTTTCCGGCACTTGTTTTTTTTAGAAAGTTCTGGATCTGGTGAGCCAGAACCGGTGAAAACCTAACTACTTAGTAGTAGGTAGTACATATATGGTAGTATATCTATTATTAATTCCCGATTTCGATGTCCTATAGTGAATGTAGCATGCTATCTTCACAGTAAAAATCGTATATAAAATAACAAAAGTTTTTAAAGTAAAGATACTTTAAAAACTTTTGTTAAAAACGTTATTTTGCGCATAATCTCCCTTTTTTCACGATAGTCAGGGTTAGCTGGACCGATTTGATAAAATATTTTTATACTCATACTTTCAAATTGGTCTCATAGAAATTTTATGTAAATCGGTCTGACAGTGTTTTATAATCTATACCACTTTTAATATTCTTCAACTACACATTTTTGGAAACTTAGTTTTGGCGAATTTTCACTTTTTTAAAGTATTCAGTTTCAGTTTAGTTGTTGTACTCGTAAGCCAATTGCAACATGTGAGAACGTCATTAGATATTCGTTACACGAGTCTTGTAAATAATATATAAAACGTAGATAATTAAATTGTTCATTTTCCCATAGCCTCGGCCACTGTGTGAATTATAAAAATATACTTAATGAATTAGTTTCCCTTTTTTATATAAACCGGCTGCGTATTAAATGTGAGCGATACCTTTATATTTTCGTACATTTCACTGGTCCCGACCGGCAACAGGTCGAATTCTCCGAGGCAGTAGAGGCCATTTTCCTGCAGCAAGCAGCGGTCGTGGTCATCCAGGTGGAACAGACGCGGCAGACGGGCATTTTTTTCGTCTGCGAAAATATGTTCGATTGATAGATAGATAGAGAAGAAATAGATGTACTACCTGCGTTTATACAAGATAGTAGCCTATGTGTTATTAATCCAGGGTCTAAGCTATTTCCGTACCATATTTCATCCAAATCGGTTTAGCAGTTTTTGCGGGAAAAAGTAACAAACATACATCCACACAATCTTATAAACTTTCTCGTTTATAATATGAATAAAGTAAATTTATTCGGTTTTATTTTATTGTGTGAGCTATTGAGTGAAGCTATTTTAACATTTTTATTTTTTTATTTTGACATGCAGTAGGTTTTTTTTTCTGGTCTCGATGCTCATTTGTTCTTGTGATGTTCATTTGTTTCTACGATTTTCAATTGTTACTAAGCGATGTAACTGAACAGTGAATAAGTCAGAGCAATCTAACTGATCTGATCTGGCTACGGATATCTAACGCTTTGGAGGAACAAGAGCTTAGTAGCCTCGATAGTATCTTTAATCCCTTTCAAGCAGCATTGAAGAAACTGCAAAGACAAAAAAACACAGTGGTTCCTCTAAAAGAACTACTGAGAACAAATCGTTAACTTTATTTACAAAAAAATATTTTGACTATTTAAGAGTATTTACTTGTGATACTATATAAATCTACATTTGGTATCCAAATGTAGATTTCCTCGAGATATTCCTCGAGTCGTACAGCTCATATCTGTGTGTTGTGACCACCACCTCCCAAGTGTCTCTCCTTTTCTCCATCTCTTACAGTGTTAAGCCATCTTCCCCTATCCTCGGCAACCCTCAGAGTAGACTGTGGTGCCTAAAGTAGATAGTGATTGAGAGGACCATGGCATTTTTATATCTACCTATTCCCTATAACCCCATTTTTGGCACTACCTAATTATATAAATAATAGTAAATAATTAAAGCTTATTTTTACTAAATTATTTCGCTTACCAGAAAACAATGCAGTAGTTTGACCAACCGCTACAAACAATAGGAATTTTATCAAAATGACTCTCATGGTTTTAAAAATTTATGATTAATTTCGAAGACTGCTTCTATTTATACCTTTTAGATAATTACGCAGGCAGGTACTTAGTATTATATTTATAGAGATAATTATTTACTTATGTATATTACATTGTTTTAAGAGTTGTGTTACTCACGAGAGGAAAAAAGTTGTAGTGGAACTCAAATAAGGGTTTTGTGTTTAATGTTTTGCTATTGTGAGTATCTTTTTGAATCTATGTTTTTGGTTATCTGTACCAATTAAAAAATAATAGCTATCTATGTGAATATTCCACTGATCACCTACTTAGACTCTAATATGAATTAAGTTGGATAAGATATAGTCACAGGTTCAAAGGTCAGTAATGAGTAAATACTGTAACTATTACTAAAATAACGTGCAAGTAATCTCAGAAACCACATAATAAAAATGATTAGTTCTTTGTCATCATGTACAAAATTGTACAGTTGAGTGTACAACAACAGTTACCTGTTGTCATGTACAACTCGTATTCAACGAATTTTAATATTATTTGATAGAAAAAAAATACAGATTTCCTATTCAAAATGACCTTCAGCCGCAAGGGTCAATTAGCTGATTATTTATTAGCTGAAATTCATCAGAATAGTGGATTAGAGCGGCACATAAAGTAGAATGGATTTGTCAAGTGCTAGCGATAAGACCTCCACTTACGGCACTAGATGTATGAATTCTCTTTTGTATTTCGTGTTTTGTTTGTTGTCTCTACTAAGTCAATAGGGGTTCATTGTACCCATCATGACGAACAACTTTTATTATACGACCAAATCAAATTCGAGAAAAAAGTCATCTGGCCTATACATTTTGTCGACAGCTGATAAACTTTTCCTATGAAGAGTCTGATTTTTTTCTACCAAATTTCGATTTGGTCCTATAGTGAAAATTGTTGATTATGTACAGTACAGTGACCTCATACAGAGTACAGTGACCTCATTTTGGCTTTGTACACATCTACCCAACAATACCCGTATAGTTATATAAACGTGCTTTGTATAGGTAGAGCAAATCGTGATGAAATATCAAACTTTTATTTCACTACCTACCGATATAAAACTGAAATCTTATTATTTTACATTACATTATTTTATTTAGTGGTATAAGAAGAATACCTGAACAGAGAAAAACCGAATTTGTGAGTCTCGGTTTTTGCTCGAGTTTTAAATATAAATATTATACAGTTTATGGCATAAACTCATGTTTTTCTAGGTTATTTCATAATAATTGTATCACAATGAGCCATTGTCTAGAATGAAATCAAAATCAAATACATGCAGTAATAAGGAGGCACAGGGCTCGTAGAGTCGCACCTATCTATATATTTCTGTGCTCCTAACCTATCTCGCACGATGAGTAAATTATTCATTGTTTTATTTTTACGTAATAAGGCGTTTTCCTTTTAGTATATTACCAAAAAAACGCTTCGATGTTCTCAAGATATTCTATTGTAATAATAACGTGTCTGATAATTGTTCCAAAAAAATTGGTATTACTTATTTCTTTAAATTGGCATATTTTTTTATATACTCACCTTACACACACAGTACAGGTATAGGTTAGACATTTTTGTATACAAATACAAAGAAAAACTCAATACATACGTAGGTTATAAAATACATTAGTCAGTGAAAAAAACTGGCAATGTGCCCAAAATGCTGGCTGCTGTGAGCCCCGCTGGATCGTCAAAATCTTTTAAGTAGGTACGTTTATATTTCTTCGTTTTTCTTTATTAGCATATTATTTAATAAGTCAATTAGTATATTATTTCATATCTGAATAAAGATGATTTCTTGATAAAGAAACTGGGATCAACTTTAAGCAAAAAAAAACTTTAGTGCTGTGATGCATATCCATACCTCTACAAGATATGCATCACAACTTGTATATCTAGATTTAACAAGTTGTTTTCAACAATGGTTCTACTGACGAATTTTATTTAAGTACTTACCTATGTTTTTATAACTTTAACGTGAGTACTTAAATTGTATTTCGAAATTTAGCTATCATTATCATATCATTAGAATTCAGAATACGCATACGCATCAGCATGTCAGTAAACTTATGTTCACTGCCATGCGTATTCTGAATTCTGTACCTAAATTATAATGAAACTGAACAAGGCTGAACCGAGTATGTATTTTCTAAGGTAAGTGTAACATTTTCTAGATACTAATTATTATTTACTATTTACTCGTATTTACGTTTACTTCCTAAAGTTAATCGAGATAATATATTCTATTCTATCTATAGAGTCTTTTGTTTGAGCCTTTTTGGGTTGAAACTCTCGGGCCTTGGGGACCGGGAGCAAAATTATTTTTTAAAGCCCTAACAAAGCGTCTAGTTGACGCTACTCGAGATCAAAATGCTGGCCTCTACCTGGGTCAGCGCATTGGTATTGCCATTCAACGAGGCAATGGGGCCAGCATTTTGGGTACTCTACCAACTGGCAGTGGTTTAAATTTAAGTTATTTTTAATTTTTGGATATTGCTTTTGTACATATAGTTTATAACTTTGTATAGTTTTAGTTAAAATTTTATCATGTTTTATAAGTTTGTGCAAATACAAATAGAAGCATTAATATATCATTTTTGTAATATTCCGAATTAAAGCACATATTAAAAATTTACTCATAAAACAGCAACATTCTATAGAGTCTATTTTTTATGACAATACCTGTAAATGCCATGTAGGTCAACTTGTAAGAGAATTATTTTAATACGGCCAATGGAAATTCACCTTTTTAAGCCAAACAATAATTTAAAGACAAAAAAAGCATATTTTCATATTCAGTATTTTTAGTACTTAGAAAAAGGGAGTAGGTATTCATTAATGAGTGATATTTGTTGCTTGTTTATAAAATTTGTATTCATAGCATGTTTAGATTAACGAGTGTTATGCTTTACGAGAAAATATGTATTTGACTATATACCAACCCCGAAGTAACGAGAAAATAAGCAGTTCCATACAAATATTTCAATGACTTCGAACAAAAAGAAGAAAAGAATAAAGCTAAATCCTCATGGATGACGCTGCTTGGTTTATAAATTCTCTGGGACAACTAGGAGAATTTTCGTTGTTAACGTAATATGTGTGAAATTGCGTTTTAAATAATTCTTTTTTGGATGATAGATTTCTCAATTTTTTCGAAAAGAGGATAAAGAGTAGTATAGTTATCTAAGATGCATTAATATAAGCTAGCACCATGCTCATATATAAAAGGTCAGTTGGGCTGTTATTGCGATCGTACTACGGGTCGGTACTCGTCCATGAATGCATTGGTTCTTAATGATCAGAAGTTGAGAACGATGACCCTTTCAAAAATGTTTTTCGTTCACCCAAACAAACAACCTATATTTTACTTCTGCTATTTTTTCAAGTTGTGTATTTGTGTTAATTTGTATAAGTGGCATATTTTATTATTCAGCAGATTTTTACTGGCATTAACTTTGGCAGATATAACTATCTAATTGCAAGTTTTTGTCGTAAGTAGTATTTTTTATTCTATAGGTAGGTATAAATGGTATGATAACATGTAAACAGTGTTAGTTCTCCTGAGATCTGCAAAGTTAATATGTCGGGTTTTTTTAATTTTACGGGTAATTGCAGCTACAATTTTATACGCGGCGCTGACGATAATGTGGTTTACGCCGAAGCACGAGATCTTTGGAGTTTGATTCCGCTCACATTGGTTATTTTGATAACTAAATACGTCTCTGTAAAGTAAGTTAGTTTGTTCTGTTATCTTGAGTCAACGATCAATTCAAAATCAGCTTGCAGCCTTAGGACTGTGAACCTAATCTAAAGCGCGAAGGATATCATGCTAATGCAGCCATAACAAAGGTTATTAAAGCCACCAAGCCTCGGATTTGCTCATATCAACTCTGTAGAGAAACTACCTACTTTCCTCGCAAGCAGTCCTCGAGCATATGACCAGTGAACATCTCGATCACAACCTGCTGTTTGTATGCATTTGACCGCTCACTGTCAAAACAAGGCATGGTAGAAGAGAACCGATACCTGGCAAACTATTCAGGTATTCCCTCCGAGGTTCCCTGGGTGACATTACGGACTGGACGACGAAGCAGCGCTGGAGCCCACATCTGTTATTTGAATTTCGTTTCGACATAGAGTTGAGTTGGTATTTTACATTATATTTTTTAATACTAACTCTACCAATACCACTCTAGTGATGCATGCGATACCGAATTATTGGATAGTAATAGACGATTGGGTTCGATATCTTTGCAACAGGAGTTTTTGATAAAACGTTATTAACATTTATAATAAAAAACATATTAATAAAATACACTCATTTCAGTTACTGTTTCGTGCCACTTGGGAAATGGTTGAAAATAAGTGACGTCAAAAGAAAAGCTGCTGTTCACAATGTTGTTTTGGAGGCTGCCTTTAATAAATCAAGACTATGTAAAAATGTAAGTACGTATTAAGTAGTTAGGGGTCTTTATAAATAATGATTTAATTTTGTTAATGCTTTTGATTTTCGTGTGATAATTTGTTATTGATTTCTTTCGTACACTTCTTTTATATTCTTTCGACTATTATGTCACAATAAATAAATAAAAATAAGGTACCTACTTTATCTAGGTATTGATAATTGATTTAAAAAATATATCAATGAGTACCCTTATTATATTATAGTGTCCAGCAAACCTATGTTGAACGTTGAAAGCGACGTAGGGGTGGGGTACCAATTGACTCCTGTCGCGATGTATCCCTGCCGCGCACTCTACTCGCGCCAATGAGACTTTAGAACTGTCACTGTGCAGCCAATTACAGGTTCAAGTTCTTTGCCGGTGATTGTACAATATATTATATTATACAGGATTATTCGCAAGAGGTGCACTAAGCCGATAGGGGGTCACTATACTTTAGGATGCTAAAGAGTAACTTTTACTATGTGACCATCCCTGAATTCGAGATAAAAAGTCAACTTTACTCTTAGCCGATAGCCCTGTTATAGGTATACAAAAGTAAATCCCAACCTACTGACTGACAGGTCACATCAAAAACGGAGCCAGAACCTAAAGACATTTAAAGCTAACATTTTGGAGAGTGTATTCATTAAAAGCTAAGAAAGGATTTATGAAAATTCAACCCTTGAGGCGATCAAATGGGCTTTGAGTGCGGCGACCGAATAAAGTAATTCCGCAACGAAAATAAACCTAACACTCGTCTAACGTTATTTCAGTTTGGCACGGTGTTTGTGTGCGTGCGACTAGACGTATTCGTATGCAATAGCTCTACCGCGGCAGTCCCCGAGTGCCACACGTATTTTTTTATGTTCCGTCGTATATCGCGTGCAAAGCCGCCTGTGACAGCTGGTAGTTAAATATATATACATATTGAATAAGCTTTAAATATTCCTCGACAAGTTCTCCACCCAATTCCTGCCAAGCTCTACTTGTGGTATGTCTATTTAGTTAATTTAGATTTCATAAATTCCAGCTGACTTCTCTCGCGAAGCAGGTCGACATGACGGAGCGTGAAGTAGAGCGATGGTGGCGTCTCCGTCGCAGTCAGGACAGACCCTCACAGCTGACCAAGTTTACAGGGAACATGTGGCTAGGATGTTTCTGTCTCTACAACTTTACCTACGGCCTCCACACGCTGTGGGATAAAGAGTGGCTGTGGGATATGGACAAGCTCGTTACCGGCTCCGAAATGGTGAGACTTGATTAGAAATTGTATTTTTCACAATTAGAAATGTAGAAGCTTTGATATCTTGGAGGCGGTTTTGCTTTTATCTACGGCCTCTACACGTTGTGGGATATGTAGGTACAAGATCTGGTAACAGGATTCGAAATGGTGAGACTTTATGATTTAAATTTTTATTTTGTTATGAGGAGAAAACGGTTCACATTAAACATGTGGCTAAGTAGCTTCTATCTCTTCACTTTTATTTACGGTTTTTACAAGCTGTAGGATATAGACAAGACCGTTACCGATTTCGAAATGGTCAGACGTGATCATTAGAGATTCTATTTTTTACAACGAGTTGTTTTAGGGAGTATTTCCTTATGTTCTAATTCACAAGGTCATTGATTTTAGAAAGCAGTCTTAAATCAATGACAGATACATGGAAGGAAGCTTCTATGTGTTTCACAGGGCTTAACCAACGACATCTGGTGGTACTACATGGTGTCGTCCGCGTTCTACTGGTCGCTCACCATCACTCAGTTCTGGGACGTGCGCCGCAAGGACTTCTGGCAGATGTTCGTTCACCACATCGCTGCTATCGTTCTTTGTACCTTGAGTTGGATCGCTAATCTTTACAAGTAGGTATATATAAGTAGGTATATATATTTATTTTAGAGTTTAAAAGATCTGTAATGCATTTGAACAACATAAAGCTATGTACTGTAAGAACTGCTATTTAGCCATGATGTAATATGTGTCCCACACTACTCCGTGTCCGTGGTTAGCATTCAATTGCGACTAGGTACTTAATTAACCAGTATTTGCATGTAGGTTATAAATATAGTAGGTACTTAAATAATATCTCTTTTTTACAATCAAACGTGTTATAATTATGTATTGAACAGAAAAAACGGGTAATACCTACATTCGTACTTCACGTTAGTATTCTTTCTGCGGTCAGTCTCAGTGGACTCGTAGGTATATTAACCTACAAGCGACGTTTGCGCAAAACATCTTGCTGCAATAAAGAGCGAATTAAAATTATGGTTTATTACCAGTTTTGCTACCAGAACGGTAATTATATTATAGTTGAAAGTTAAAAATAAAATTAAAAATAGGACACGTATTTGTATTTTAAACTAATTTTCATTTTACCTCGAAGTAACTGACTGCTGCAACACAGCTTTTTGCTAAAGAAGCGTGCAGGGTTTAAATATAATTATATATATGTGTGTATTTTAAACAAGTGAACATCACAGAAACAATTAAAATTGCAGAAATAAAATCGCACCGTACAAAACAAGTGAGTGTCTCAGAAACCAATTGTGTTTTTTGGACTATGGTCGAATGGTTGACCATAATCCAAAAAAATACAGGTAGGTACTTGATGAACATTTTGTTCTCGCGATGAATCATAAATGTCGAGCATTAAATGCATCGCGCTAAGGCGGAGACGGTAAGGACCTCAGAAGGCCGTTTTATAGTTTAGATCACATTTAGTGTATGTCTCAGTCCACAGTACAGCAAACATGGGCAGTGCATCGAGGGTCACATTTAGAAACATCCCAGCACAATGGCCGGCAAACATCAAGAGCTAAGAGCGACGCGGGGAGGAAAAATATATTCGTACTTCCGATCCCGTCTCGATGAAATACTTGCCTCACACCTTACGATCCGCCTAAGAGACAGCCAGTCAGCCATAGCCCTTATTCTCTAATGAACAACGAGATTCGTTGCTGAAAACGCGTGACGTGTTTAACGTTTTTTTGTCGCGAAACATTATTCTGAATATGCAAAATAAGAGCGTGTTACGGCATTGGCTTAGCAACTACCGTCCACATAAATTCTACGCGCTTATAATGCAGCGGCCGCGTTACGTGTTGAAATGTTCGTTGTGAATAAGGGTCCAGGCATTTCCTGAAGTTGTTTGCGGATGATTGTAGTGATCTCCTGTTCACAGGGTAGGGTCAGTGGTGCTCCTACTCCACGACTTGCCGGATGTCGTGTTAGAGTTGGGCAAGGCGCTGAAATGCACTCGACTGATCAGCCCTACGTTGATATTCGCAGCGTTCACTGCCTGCTGGGTAGTCTCGAGGCTGATTCTGTTCCCGTATTGCGTGCTGTCGAGGACTACGTAAGTGTAGGAATACTTGAAACTATACATACTAATTCGCCACGAACTGAAACTCGCGATATCTCAACCAACTCTTTCGTAAGTACCTACCTACATCTACCTATCTAATTAGGATAGTATACCTATTATCATTATCTTATCCAGAATCTTTGAAATTGGTATTTATACTTATACCTAACCATTGACGATGCCTCTATTTTAAACATCATATCTATTATAGATTTTTCTAGATTGCTCAATTGGATTGATTGATCTATATTTTATCACCACTTTAAAACCGCGATCGCGTTTGATCAATGAATAAGCATATTATAAATACCGTAAAACGGGGTGAATAGATTGGTCTTTGATCTTCCATCTGCATTTTCGTAATGTTGCAAAATGGATACCCCAAATTTTTATGCTTGAATTTACAGAGTTGTAGGCCAAACTACTGATATATATTCGTTTCTATTCGGATATCTGAATAATAAATGAAAAATCGCATAAAATATACGTGATTTCTATTCACCTTCCTTATGGGGACAATAGACACACCAGAGGGGGGAATCGAAAAATATCATAGGGCTGCCTCACTGTAGTTCCCTTTATTGAATATTATTATTTGGATTGAAGTAGGTATCTACATACAAATAAAAACATTGTTTAAAAATACTTATTTAATGTCATATTTTCAAAGTGTTACAAACTACAGACCCTAAAATAAATTTAACTTTGGCATCAAAAGTATTTTTTGTAATTAATCCTACTATTTTCATCATATTATTATAAAATTATTTCAGACTCATATAATCAATATCATGCACCACCAATTATTAATTATTATATACTTATTAATAATTATTAATACTTAATCAACATTTTTAACATAGCATAATGAACTTTCCAACTTGAAAACAAAACTAAAATATTACACTCAAGACAAAATAATACTTTTTATAGTGAATCAATTAAGTATTTCGTTATTCTTACACACATTAGGTAGTAATATATGTCCGGCAAAGGGGGGTAAAAGGGAGGACTCAGCCTCCCTCCCCACCCCTTCCACCGCCCACTACCCTAAATTCAGGCAAACCGATTCAATAGATTTACCCACAAAAAACTCAATAAAAATATCTTGTAATTATGCTTTTTTCAGACCAACATTAAAAAAAATAACATTAATACAATAAAAATACAATACAATAAAATAAGAGAACTTAAATTAGAAACTTGTGGCAGCCCTGTTTTAGTTACTGCTAATCACCCCTCGTTCGTAACGAATAACCCCATTGCCGTGTCTATTGACCACATTCTCGCGTCTATTTACCTTTCAGGCGTGTCTATTCACCCCTTTCGTGTGTCTAAACAACCCCAAAAATTCAAGAAAATAAGGCTTTCGAAAAATTTCATTTTAAGGTAATAATTCATGATCTTCCCTCAATTTATGCAGCACCATATATTTACAAAAACACAGACAATACTTGTAAACAAAATTCAAACCACAAACACCAAAATGCAAAAAAATAGGGAATATTAAACTCAGCATATGTATCTGAACTATTTTAGTAACCACAAATAACGTCTAATATTGACAGATATTGTGATGTTGCCACATATAAAACGTTGCCAGACGAAGAAAAAAAATACTACCAAACTAATAAATACGCGGATTTTTTAAAGGAATCACCAAGTTTGCCGTATAAAACATTTAAAATTGTACCAAGTTTTTTTTCTCTATTCCCCCCGCGATTTCTATTCACCCCGTTTTACGGTACGAAAGTTTGTTTGTTCGTCTTCTGCTCAGCAGCTGAATGGCGGATCAATGTGATTTTTTGCACAGAGATAGTTCGCCAAGTCCAAAGAGTGCCATACCTAGGCTATTTTTATCCTGGGAAAACAAACATAACGCGGGCGGAGCCGCAGGCAAAAACTAATAGGTACTTAATTACCTACTTTGTATAATTTAAGTTTTTTTTTACTATTTGATATCTATGACCGCTGTATAAGTTGCTAATTGGTTGCCAACTTATTAATGACTGTATTTTCAGGATCCAGGCGTTCGCTTGCAACCAACTGTTGATCCACATACTAAACGCTTTGCTGTGGATGCTTCTACTGCTGCATGTCATGTGGACCTGGATGATATTCCAGATCGCTTACAACACTGCCACTTCTGGAAAGGTAATAGAATATTGTTTGCTTTTGTCCATATATTATTCCTCCGTCAGAGTTGTTATGCTCACCATTTGCTTTTGAACTCTGTTATTTCAAGAATGGCTAAAATAGTAGCATGATAATTTATTTATTTATTTGTATAAACACAGTAATAACATCATAACAGTAAAACCAAGGCAATGCTACACTTAAACTATTTTATGGAACATGAACTTTTAAGTACAAAAATTTCACAGAGTCTATTTGCAGCCTCTGTGAATTTTGCCAGGTTACAATTAAAAACGTCAATATTTTATAGATATAGGGGTGTTTGATTGAACGACATAGAGTATTTTTGTAGTCGTAAAGGCGAGGGGCACGCTTTAGTCAGTTTCTGGAACCACCTGAAGGACTTCAACATGACTCAATGGATTAGCTACGAATCCTGTAGGACCATTTTATTGTACTTATGTCATAGGTAAACAAATGTGTATGGTAGGTATTGTAACAAACCTTATGTGTTCAATGTTATTTCCACACAATGTTTGCTCCATAAATTGACTATACCGCATCGCATGTAGTACATACTCATATGTTCATTGAAACTATTAGTAATATTCCTCATTTCATTTACACACGTGCGACTTTATGTATGCTGTCCTTGTTTAATTCTTAAAGGCAACTGCGTGAGAAAGTTATTTAGGGTTTTACCAAATATCTGCAGTTCACTTGTTCCTTATAAGGTCTTATCTTCTAAAGGATTGAGTTTATAATGCTGGTTACTAAAACAAATCAACGGTAACCTATTCTGGTCATTTAATTTCTGAAGGACTTTAAGCGTTGAAAAGTAAAGTAGTTAGAAAAAAATATTTCAGGATAATAACTTTACTGGCGTATCTAAAAGTTTGACAACATTATTGAGTGTTACTATAAACTAACATTTGCCTAAAAACCAAGTGCTAGACGTAAGGTTCGCAGCACAAGAAATTGTAAATAATTAAATATTATTGCGTATGTTATGTCCGAGGTTAATTAGGTCTGTAATTGTATTTGCGAGGTGTATTTAATTGTAGTTAGTAGAATCAATACTAATCATTTACACGTTGTTTTAATCAGTTTAAAATACATTAAAAGTAAAGTTATTTTTCACTAAATATTATCAATATCGAAACAGTTTTTCTAATTTCAACTTATATTTAGAATTTATTTTAGCTTGCTGATGTTATAATTAAGATAGAGTACGTTAGTTCTCAGGAATAACTTCAATAAATAAAATTACAAGCAAGACTAATTTTGCCAACCCTACAATGGTCAATACCTTATACCCTAGCGTTGAAAACACATGAGTGTTCAAGCAAGAGGATTTGTATATACAGTATCTCAATTTTGGACAAATTAAAGACGGTAGCGAATTGCGTTTTAAGTAAGTTAATAATGAGTAATACAGTTATAATGATAAACTAAAAAAAAATGTAATATGTTTTAATAAATATTTAAGTTCATAATTATGGTAATCAGATATAAAACAATACAGTCATTTTGAAATTACGATTACCAAATATTCTTAAAAAATTATAAAGTATAACACTACTAAGCATAGATCGATAAAGTACATCTAGTAACAACATTGAGTAATAATTTTGATCTAAGATTGACGAGTTTAAACATCGAATAGACATTGTAGAAGTTTCCTTACTGCATTGAAAGTATACGATGTCCACCAGAATTTTTAGCAAAAAATTAATGTTTTCAAGTGCGTTTAATTTTTTGTTCAGTTTTACGAAACATCATAAATAAAATTTTATTGCCTGACTTATTTATTTGACAGAATAGAATTCCAAAAACTTATAAGTGTTCTAAGTGCAAGAGAGGTTGCTGGGAATTACTAAAAAAGTATGTTTAGAGGGACAGTCTAAAATTAACCACGGAGAGAGTGGGTCGAAGTTCCAGGCGCGAATTAAAAACAGAGTGATATTAAAAACTCTGAAATTCGGGAGTGTTCCTAAGTCCATTTTATTCAACTGAAATAAATATTATAAGTGAAATTTAAATAATTATTCGTTCCGCAAATATAATTTTCGTTGACGACGGATCTTACTGTGAATAGTGAAATATTGTAAAATTTATATAAGTGATCTAATTATCCATTGTGAATGTGTGACGAAACCTTGGATGTGCAGTGATTTATTTGGGAGTATACCTTATATATTATATTTTATAACTAATGTTCGCTATTTTCCTAAGTTCTCAGCTGGTCAGGAGGTGTCGTCGGTAGACTACGTTGTCTTTACTTTATGTCACAGTAGGGACAAATTAGGAGGTGCGTTACTTCCTTTTATTTTCAGCAAGCTGTTTGCGGTGGCGGTGTCTACGTTTTTATCACGGGTTATTGTATGGGTAGGATTCACAAGTCGCTATATATAGTTATAGGGACCATATTAGGAGGAGTGGAATTTGTGCTGATGTATGAAAGTGTCAAACTTAAACTGTTACAAATTACCATTAGCTAGCAGGGTGTCCACTCTAAATCGTCAAAACATTTCCCTGACTTTTCCCTGACTTTCCCTGACCACTTATAAAATTTTCCCTGATCTTTATAGCTGTAATTTTTCGAAGTAAAAATGTTTCTCTTGCGAATGATTGTAAGAGACAAAAATTATGTCATCACAAACACTCTTAGAGATTTATGTTATTGGCTTCCCAAGGTGTCCAACTATCAAGGTGAAAATTTTCAACACAGATAGATTGCCACACCATAACCATACCGTACCATACATACACCATACTCACAATTAATTATACCGAACACCACCTTACCTTAATTAAACGATATTACCACCAGCCATTACCTGGGTATAGCCTACGACAAGGTCAGCGTTACGTCCGTTTTTTTTATTATCTACATGGCAAAGCCTATTTGCGCTTGAAAAGGTATCGCTGACCCTGTCGTAGACTGTAAACCATGATACCAAACATCACACACCCTATTACAGGACTAGGCTAGAATAGGTATTAAACATCATCACATCTATGTATAAATTTTGGTTTGGAGGGATGCTAACTACGTTTGTTAAGAATTACCACCATATAAAACTTTGACATTTATTGTGATCAATAACACATGTTAGGAACTGAATTAAGAAGCTTCAACTTATATGTAAGTGCAATAATTTAATCATTTTCTCTTCTTTTCTCTTCCAGAGCGTTTTTCAAAGTTTGCAACTCTACATTTTCTTTTTCTCTTTGTAGTTCCAGTTTCTTTTTTTTCTCCTCTACTTCTCGTATTTTCTTTTCGATTTTGCGTTTTTCAGCTTGTTTCTGCTGTTCTTTAGACTCATTTTCTTTCTTTTTTTCTAGACACGCGTGATATTTCTTCCTAGCACTTCTGACAGACACTAGTAGGCTGTTACTCGTGATGTGGTTTTCAGGGCCATCAATGGTTTTAAGGTAATCATAAACAGTTCTTTGTGCAATCAGTGACTCTTCTGTCAAATGTTCTACCAACAGTGATTTGTTGACAGAAAACCCGCCCTCAACACTTGCATTACCGTGAGAAATGATGAAACAAATTTTCATGACTTTCCATATGTCTTCATACTGTTTAACTTCACCTATGAGTAGATGGTAAAACTTGTCCAAACCAACCGTATCCTTATTGAAGTCTTCGAACTTTTGTCTCCAAGTTCCCTGAGCTTCAGATAACATTTTTTTGTATTGTTTTTTGGCTCTGTCGGCCACCTCTCCTTGAATCTTGTCTTGTTCATGTAACTTTTCAAGCACTATGCGATTCGATGCTATTTCGGAGTAATTCAAAATAACTCGTGGATCGAAACACGTCAAACCACGAACAAAACGAATCTTAATGGGACTTTTATCCAACAGTTTCACAACCGTCTGAACAATTAGTTTTTGAAAGTCGGATTTAAACGCTAGCTCGACTGGCGGACTGCATTTAGCATCTTTAAGCAGGCGCTTTGCTTCATATCCGATATCTGTCTTTTCTAACGGCAGCAGATTGTCTTTATCGTCTAAATCAAGGTTAATAATATTCTGACTCGAAGCCGTTTCTAGTTTGGATGGCTTTACAATCTTCGCCATGAGATTGTGAAGTAACTCTAGGAGGGCAGTGTAGAGAAACGGAGCCATAGGTTTCTCGCTTTGGAATCGGCGCAAAAAAGGTTCGAATTCGTTAGTCAAACTTTTTACAGATGATAGGTGGACTTTTACCACGGGATTCTTCATAATGTCTTTTAAGATTTTTTGATTATGGTTTTCAGGGACTGTACGATCATTGACAAATTGGTTGACCTTGTCATAAATTTTGAGAGCTCTTTCAATGCAAGGACCATTTTCTAACCATCTAATATAAGTGAATTTTTGTGGAAATACAGTCCCTTCTGTGATTTGTGTGTATAAAGCTCGTCGTGCTGGACTATCTTTAAAGAGATTGTACATAGTTTACAGTACTTCAAAAGTCTTCCAATCTACTTTTTGATGACCTGTTTTGAAAGCACCATTGACAGTGTGCAATCCACACACACCTATGTCCAATAAGGGACTTTTTGTTTCCTCGGAAGAAAGAACATTTTTAAATATTTTCAGAAAACTAATGTTCACATTGGGGCCATCCATAGAAACTTGTAGCAGTCTTTTCTATCTAAATCAGCCAATCCTTCCAGAAATGAGTCTACAAGATTATCGGCTGTTTGCCGTCCCAGAAAAACAGAGGTCAAATATCTTGTGACTACTGTGTTAGTATTAACGCACCAATATCTCACGCACAAGTCCATCTGACATTTTTGGGCCACTTTATTCAGGGGTTCGTCAAATGAGATGACGTAATATAAGCATTCTCTAAGCAGGCTATTCAGTGTCGTCTGAATGAATGGCGCAATGCCATGGTTAATCACATATGACGCTTTTGTTTTACCCATGGTAAAGTTCTGGGCGATTTTGCTATCGGGAAACATTCTATTAAATGAGGTAGAAATTCGGTCACATGAATTCAACGATAGTTTATTGTAAATTACTTGGAGTGCCCACAAGATTTCTGACGATGTTACATCATTTTCATTGTAGGTTTGAATCACAACTTGTTTATGTGTTTTATTGTCATGAGCTTCAACAGTTGGGGCACGTGTGGCTGTTGTTTCATTGTCACCTACATTAGCCGCTGGCGATTGTTTTTCCACCACAACTACATCTTTGTCTACTGCAGGAGCTGATTTTGTAAAGTATGATATAGAGGGCTGTTTCTTGCGTAATTCCATATTTTGACGATGTTTAGGTCCTTTGCTGTGAGAAGTGATGGCCTGTTTTCCCATGTTACTAAGTTTGAACGTTTTATTGCATACTTTACAAAAAGCTAAGCGGGTCATTTTTTACTTCTTCTAGCCAGTCCGTAAAATCAGGATGCATAATAGGGTCCAACCATTGAACATTAAACACTGTACTCTTTTTGGCACTCATAGCAACACTTATAATATAGTTCACGTTAGTAACAAACCTGCACCATAGTTAAGTTTAGGTTAAGTCAAATTAAGCGATGCATTCTCGACATTCATAACGACAAAATTCGAGTCGATAGGATATTGTTGTCCTACCTACAATACATAGAGTCGAAGCACGATTACTTATCAAACCGAATTTTGTCGTTACGAATGTCGAGACTGCCGGCCCAGGTTAGTATTAGCACATGTAATAGCAGCAGTTAAAAGAAAAACAACCAAATGAGTTATGGAATTAAGAGACCGGCAAAAGAATGCTTCAATAGTCTGGGTTAAAACAGATTAGAGCATAAAGGCTTCCCTCACTTACCGATCACTGGGAAAAGAGAAAGTTTGATAAATTAAATATACTCCAACAGCTAATTAGAGAGAGGAATATGACAGCAGTTTGATCATAGATTATTTAGGTAAAAAAAAGTTTTTTTTTGTATTTTTTTTACTTAATCTATGATAAAAGAACTGTCATTTTCCTCTCTCTAATTAGCTGTTGGAATATAAATATGTAAGTATATAAGAAGTACTGATGACTGATAAGATAATATTATTTTTATTTATTCTATACTTTTTTAGACTTTTACATTAATTTTAAAGATCAATCATCAAAAAGTCCTGGTTTTCCCTGACTTTTCCAGGTAGAGAAGTCATTTCCCTGACTTTCCCTGACCCACAATAGCTTCCCTGACTTTTCCCTGACTTTCCCTGACCTTCCAGGTCCGTGGACACCCTGGCTAGAACGTTTGATTTTGAGAACATGTAGCTTAAGGTTTAAAATAACTACTACAGCAGAAGGATGTTGTCGCATTGTACGAGGCTAAAAGGAATTTTAACCACCGACTTATCATACCTAATGGAAAATACGAATGCTGTAAAATATTATCTTCTCAATTGTTTAAATTGCTGGAATTATGCACTCATCCGTAATTCATCTGCGTAGTTATTATTGAACCCAAAATCTTATTGGAATTGAATAAAATTCCAATTAGGAAAATTTTATTGATAGTTAGTTATAATATAAAATTATTATATCTTTACACACTTGCACGCTAGAACACACATAGAGCGACCGGATTTAGAACATTGCCGGCTGTATCCGAGAGACGGGCGCTAAATTCCGTGGCTCATCACTACAGGGACCCAAGTCTGATCAGCCAGGATGGGGCGGGAACTCAGAATGTAATTTTGATGTTGGCTTCTGACTAGCAGGAGTCAAGCACAATCTTACATTCGCTCATGCACTAGGTACACACACCACACCGTCAGATCATTTGATTCCTGTAGGGATAGTTAAAGTCGCGAGGAATCTCTTGGTCATAAAACCAATTAGAATAGGATAATAAAAACAAACCGCGTTTAAGATGGTATGACTGAGATGAATGATTGAGAACTGATGAAGAATGAAAAGGATCGGAACGAGATATGAAGGTTTGCAAGATTAGAAGTCATTAGAGGCGAGTAGGTCAAACCCCGACGGATTTGCTCTGGTCTGGAATGAGGTGCTAGGCTGGAAGGGAGCCTCATTATAATCTTATCGCTTAGGCTCCTATTCAAAGACTTAACAGTCTTGTTTCCCTTTCCCCTTCTTAGTTATTATTTCAGGATTCTTCCAAGCTGTTGCTGTCGAACGGTTATTTAGATAAGAATCTGTTTGTAAATCGAGTATCAATTAAAGTTATTCCTATTAGAATAGAAGTTTTACTTAAGCTAAACTCTGTAATTATACTGTATATGTATATGTGACATGTTTACTATATCATATTATATTTCTATATATATTTATGGGGAAAGTAAAGTGGGAATCACGGTAATGGCCATGAAGAAAGAAGAAGATCGCAGGCGGTTCCGGGTTCCTGAATTTTCAGCTAAGTTGCATGCTTTCAGTTGCTCAATGCAAATGTTGTTCTTATTTAATTCTGTTCTTGCTGGTATTTTACGTGTGTCTTACTTGATTTGATTTTACTTTATTTTATTTGTACAGTATTTTAAATTTATTTTGTTATATGTTTAATATAAGATTACGGCTAATTTTATTTAAATAATCGGAGTAAATTAATATTTTCAATCCTTTGATTAAAAATATGACCTTTAATTCAATGCGGTAAGGCCTTTATGCCTTACAGTTACGATTAATATTGCGTTCGTATCAAAGAGGCCTTTAAGTTTCTCGGTTACCGTTAAAATACATTTATTTATTTACTTTAAATTACATAATTAAACCTTAAATACTCTGATTTTCTAAAAAACTTCTCTTGCACATAAAACTTAACGAAACAATAGTTAATCACAACGTAGAAATAACACAACGTAAAGGGTCCTTACAAAATAAAACACCATAGACGATCACATCCGGCCAATTACTAGAAAAATGTTCAGGTAGCGAAATAGTATCATTATGGATAGGTAGATTTAGTTTAACTCGTTTACTTAAAATTTAGACATTTATATTTTTAAATAGGTAGCGTGGTACAGTATACAACCCCACCTCAAGGGAGATCTGTTGCTCACGATTGTTTTTTTTATTTACAGGAAGCTACTGATATAAGAAGTTCCAGCTCTGAATCTGGTGATGAAGTTCACCATAAGGATAAAAGTACTTGAATTTATATTAGATTTAATTTAGAACCTACACGTTGTGTTTGTCATGTGATATACGTAATTATCTAAAAATAGTTATTTGTGCAACAAGAGAGCAAAGTGGATTTTTGCAGCGAGTGCAGATTTTGAGTCTCGAAAGCGAAATATTCAATAATTGATTTGAATCTTGAGCGTTGAGAGACTCAGATAATGCACGAGATGCAAATATCTTTGCTCTCGTGTAGCACATACAACTTTTCAAATCAGAAGTGAGAACATCACAAAGGATAAACAAATATTTTGTTTTTTTTTCAATGTATGTTGAATGTAAAGGAAACTACTTTTATTCATAATCGAACATTATATTATTACATATAATCAAAAATTAAAAGTTAAATGTACCTACAGTTGTTACAGTTTTGTAAATTAAAAGTCACAGTTTTGTGCGGAGCCTTGACTTGAGTTCGAGTACACGAAGTTTGCGTTTCATTTCTTGGGGACTGAGAGAGCACAAAAGTATAAGTTTTTTTACTCAGGGCGGTTTTCAATATTTTAAATGTATGTCTCTGGAAGTACCCGGACGTGGTTGTAACCAGGGGTCTAAAGGCTGGTTTGGGCAGTTTTCAATATCGAAGTCCCTGGAAGTACCGGGACGTGGATGTGACCATGGATCTGAGGGCTGGTTTAAATGTATACTTTCTACGATACGGTTACTTATTTTTGATTTATTTATATGCAAAGAACTGCAAAGAATACTATTACTCTTTTAAAAAAGAGTTTTATATGGTGTCAAATTAGAAACAAAACTTTTTCACGTAATATATATAAAGAAAACATTTAATTTGACAATCGAAACCAGAATGAGGTTACGAATTATGAATGGAAACTAATTTCGGAGGGAGTTCGATCTAAAAGGGAGTTCGAAATACTAATAGGAACTCTTTGCATTATTATGCCACGGCGATTTGCGTATGGAGTTGTTTTTTTTAGTGGCCAAAACTGTGTATTGTGCCAGTACTGATATGAGTTTAAGTAATTTTGAATCTGTTTCTGTATGAAAATTAAAAAGTTACTTTGTCTCTCTAGAGAGCAAAATAGGGTTTTGCACACTAATTTCTCGCAGCAAAATGTACTTGTTCGAGCTGCTGAGGTGAAAAAAAAACTTATTCCTGAAACTAGTTTATCTTGAACGTAGGTCTCATTATTATAAGTACCTATGTCATATTTTTACCGAAATATCAAAAATGGAGGAGGTACTCTTAATTTGACAGCATTTTGTTTTATCTTTGTTACCTGATTTCTCGTAGACGCGTGATTCGATTAGATTTTTTTTAGTTGGTAATGATATTCCTCCGAAGTGAGTCCATATTTTAGTCAAATCGGTACAGGACTTAAGTTTTTAAATCGAAATAACAGATGGTGTTGTAGGCGCCTAGCGAACTGATTTTTTTAAAAGAACCTGTAGAAATAATTAATAGTTTGTAAATACACTATGCCCGAAACGAAGAAGAAATCCATTTACATTAAGTTTTTTAGGATTTTAAACATTTGGTAAAAATATTTTTTTTTTTTTATAAATTATAAAGACAAAAATTTATAAAATCACCAAACATTTATTTCAGTAATACATATATTCCATCAAGCGATTTATAAGTGTATGATGTACAAACACATCTAGCATTAATATTAACATCCATTTTCAATTTATTAACTATCTACATACTAAGTAATTTAAATAAATTAAACAAAAATATACAAAAACTTGTAAGAATTGTCTCGTACACTGTCAGACTAGACTCGGTTTAGGATCTTCGAGCTTAGTGCGAGTTTTATTAAGGGTCAGAATTACAAGCAAGCGCCCTCTCGCTCGCACTATCTATTTTATTAAGATAATAAATTATTAAAAATCGGCCATCATGTTAATAACATAGCCAAGTTTTTAAATGTTTATTATTTCAATCTTTTAATCTGATAAAAAAAAATTAATAAAAACATAACCAAAGTATTAAATATAGTAAGTACCATTTTTATGTATGAAAAAGTATTTTTAATATATATTTTTTTATCATAAAAACAGTTTTCAATGTTCAATTTTTTTTATTAATTTAAATGAAAATGAAGAATAATTTATTTAACATTACAAACAACAATGCGATTTACAAAATAACGTGTCCCAATTTACAACGTATAAGCTAATAAAAACGTAACTTAATTATAATTTAAGTATTTTCAATCTTTTAATATAATTGAGATAACGCGAGCGAGAGGGATACATGCCTTAAATTCTGGTTAATTACTCGATCGCGGTTGCGTAGAGTCAGCTTTGTATGAAATTGACATTCAACAAAACATTGACGCTAGATGGCGCTGTTTTGATTCCATCGAGTAAGAAAACTCGCACTAAGCACTCTGAAGTGATGTTCGTATTCATTCGAATTTATTATCGGTCAGGGGTGTACTAATCCATAAAGAGGTCACTATGGACAACCTCATGTAAAACTTTCACTATGGGACCAACTCTAGAGTTCGAGAAATCGAGAAGTGTTTTAACACTACATAAGACTTTATAAACAATTCAGTTGTCTGCTTTCCTCAAATTAAAAAAATACGATAATCATTCCAGACGCCTCACTACAGATATTGAAAACTATTCTAATAATGCGCATATTGATTATAAAAGCATGCAGTTCATATTCCGAAATAAAAAAATCTTAAATTTTATTTTTTTAATGGTACCCTCTGGCGTCAACTGTAACCGTCATTTTGTCACTAATGGAAACAAAAAGAAACGTCAAACATCACTCAGGACCACAAAGAAGTATAATTAGTTCAGTTTTGTTACATACAGGTTAAAAAAATTCAAAATTAGTTTAAAATATAAAATCGTGTACGAGACGATTAAAAATACTTGTTCTATCGTCTGTAAGAAATAACCTTACATTTATGTAAACGCTATAAAATATTAAAAAAATAAATTACAATTAGTTGGAAGTGCAATAAGAATGTTTTCTGATTGAGATAATCTAAAAAAATGCTTTACAAAGTTGGAGATCGATACAAACACTGCTTTAAAAACGTTAAAAGATTAGAAACACAATAAAGAAATATTTAAGCAGGCTTAGTAGAGGCATTTGTTCTTAGGGAAAAGGGATGATTTAAACTTAATGTTATACGAATAATTTGCAGTGACAAAATTTGACATTTTATTGTACTTTTTAATTTGGAGGTATGTTTACGAATTTCTAATTATCTCCCATTTACATCGACGGGGAATCACAAATACGCAAACATACTGCTAAATTAAAACGAATGAACAACATATTTTGTTGATTAAACATATAGCATTTTAGCTTTTCATTTCCTATGTGCCACGTCTATGTTACTGTTCAAGTCTGTCAAGAGTCTGAAGTGACTTATAGTCTCACTTCGAGTTTTGTCGCGTTCGCAGAAAAAAATGCCGCCTTTTTCTGTATACTTATTGCAAAACTTCTTATATTATTCAAGTATTGTTTGTGTAATAATGGTGGATTATTAACGAATAATGTCTTGTTTATGAACACAAGTATGGGTAAGTGATAAATAGACGGAATAACGTGATTTTCGTGTTCCCGGGAAATCTCCATAGCAACTCCAGTAAAATAGTCTCCACTGAATTATAACGGCACATGGTATGACTATAACTCGACCACGATAACTTTTGACTTGACATTCGACAATAACTTAAACTTGACGCTGGCAAATATACAAATCGTATGGCGCCATTTATAAACAACAAAAAACAAAACTCACTTGGACTTTCTGACCACTTTGATTAAAGTTCGAATAACGAAAACTTTCACAGACAATCGTTTGAGACTACCTTTAGAGTTGAACAGCAACATAGACAGAATCCCATTAGCATTAATTAAAAAAAAAATATTATGTGATGTTTTTCACGAAAACTTGTTTTAAAAACAATATATTCACAAACAACACATACATATCACATTATTATTAACATTATATCATTTAATTTCCATTATATTTCATTAATAGTTACATTAAATATATTTGAGTCCAATTTTTTTATTTATATTTATATATATAGACATGCTTACATACTGGAAAGTATTAGTGGTATAACAGTAAGGTTCATTACAAAATTAAAGGCATTTCTTGGTAGAAAAACGTACTAGAAAAATATAAAGTAAAACCAAGGTGTGCTAGCAATATACTAAGGTTGTTTAAATATATACAAGTTACATAATATACGAGAATGTATATAAAGATATCATCGACAGTTATTATCATATAGAGTGTAGAAAATCTTTTTTGGTTTTGGGTATAAAGGGTTACCCGTTAGGGGTGTACTAAGCCTAAAGGAGGTCATGGTGTTCAGTCTAACGAACAGTTATTGTTATGGATCAAGTCTTAATTTAATAAAATTAAGAGCGACTTACCTTTTCCATGGAACAGCTGTTTGTTTTTTCAAATTCAGTTTTTTCGTAATTATGAGTATAGCGATCTCCTTCCGACTTATAACACCCTTAACCGACACATGACGTACACTACACAATAAGTATTTAATTTAGACTGCGTAGATTTAGAAATGATAGAATAGTAACGGTGACGTCACTAGCTCCCCACTGAGATTTCTCCCTAAACGCCATGGAACTTCTTGAAAATTATGCACAATACCATACGATTAAGTAGATTATATAATACGATTAAGTCCAAAACAGGTACTTGATTATCGTTAAAAAACCTGCCCTGAGCCTAGAATCTAACCCGAGACCGTGATTTTTTATCCAAGCCGTCAAAAAACTTTGTTCCTAATACATAATTTCTCCATGTAGTATCATTTCTAATTCTAACAGCATTCAGCACATCTTATTAACGTAATGATCACCATTCACGTTGCGAAAGTACTGACAAAAACATAATACAAAAAAATGTTTTTTCAATCCTACCTTCAAGTCGTGTAAAAGCTCAAATATTTTTATGCAATCCATACAGGCAGATCAGGAAATTCGGAACGCGAATAGAGAACTTTACAGACATATTATAATTATATATTATATTATATAACTAGCAATAAATCAGGAATAGCATCTTTGTACATTAGAACTATACACTAGCAACACTGATTATACATTCGTTTATTAATTATTATATTCACTAACTAATTTCAAGAATGCTTTTGTTGATTAATATTAACTAATGGTTCATTTACACGGAGTGTGAAAGAGCGAGAGAGATGATATATTTTTCGCATTATTTTTTCTCTATTTTAGCACAATTAAAAGAGAACGTCTCTGTATGGGCACCATAGTTAGATAGTGATCAATTGACGTAATTCTATCAGAGGTGCCTTGATTGGCCGGTTGGCGCAGTTGGTAGTAATCCTGCCTTCTGCGTCGCTGGTCTCGGGTTGGATCCCCGGACAGGTTAAACATTTGTGTGCATGAACATGTCTGTTCGACCTGTGTTTATTATATATATAAGTATGTATATCAGTCATCAGGTTACCATAGTATACGCTTTGCCTAGTTTGGGATCTGAAGACCTTTGTGTGGATGTTATCCCTTATAATATGTATGTTAGACTGCAAAGTATCAGCGACAGAGGAATTATTGTGAGTGTCAAACCCCCCATTGACTGGATTATTTATTCATATTTATTTTACATGATACTTATTACAAATACGAATTCATCACATCTTATCTTAATTACACTTGTTTGTGTCCAAGATATAACTCGGTTTTTAGCGAAAATTCTGTTTTAAGACAGAAATTCTCAATTTATATATATCTCACGAAACAGTATATTTGGTTTAATTAAATAACGCTCTGTAGCGCTATGAATAAATTTGATCGATATCTCTCTCTCTCTCTTTGCACTACCGGTAGTGAGAAAATGTTAATATCGCGTAAATCGAAATTCAATAAACCAAGAGTTAGTTTTTACACAGTTAAGGCGGCTTGCATCAGCAAATTAACCATCGTAAAATCAAGAATTAGGAAACACAAAATGTTCTTAATTCTAAATTTCAGTAGTTGGTGCAAGTCACTTTTAGACTGCGTGTATATTAGGCAAACCATTAGCGACTCATTGTTCGCGCCCGGTAAGCTGGCCACACATTGTATTTTAAACTAGCTGTGCCCCGCAGTATTACCCGCGGAAAATTAACTATCCGACGGGACCATAAAAAGTATCCCACGTCCGTCTCCTGGTTCTAATCTACCACCCACCCCACCAATTTTCAGCCAAATCTGTTCAGCCGTTCTCAAGTTATAAATAACTAACACGACTTTCTTTTATATATATATATATATACTAGCTGACCTGGCGATCTTCGTACCGCCTTACAGTTATGTATGTTTCTCACCTTTTAAACCTTCCCTGGAGTACGACAAACATTTCAAGACCAAAATCAGCTAAATCGGCCCAGCCGTTCTCGAGTTTTTGCGAGACTAACGAACAGCAATTGATTTTTATATATAAGATATATATATACATAGATGTATATATATATATATATATATATATATATACACATAGATGTAGTGTCCATACACGGCGTACTATAATATAATATGTAAGTATGCAGCGTTTTGGTTTCAAAATCATTTTCAGTCAAGTGAGCAGCAAACTCGCAGCAAAATTACATGCAAGGAAACTACTCTTTTCAGTGCATTTCTTGCTACAGTTTATCGCTCACAAGACAATAACATGAGCCGCTCTGATCCAGCCGGCATGCAGCCGCTCATTTTTCCCTTAATGAGAACGCAGCGTTAACACCAATATTACACAACAAGTAAGATAAGACGTTTATATAGATCGCCACGTTTGTATACTACTACCACATACTATGGAAAGAACAACGATATTTAATTTTATCGAATTTAAATTTAAAGCCGATAAACACCGTATGATGTAAGGTTTCCACATGATCACTTGCATTCTGACTTGTAGAATAGAATAGAATAAATATTTATTTGAAACAAAAAATTAACTTAATCACCCAATTTATAAAATCAGACTAAAGTTACAAATTACTGCTTTAATTACTAATTACTAATACGTCGAAACGAAACCAGCGTTGATCTTCCCTTTGAACTAAGACCTACTTATAGTGGTAGAAAGTGTAAAAAGTGTATATTCTATCGGCTAGCTGAGGTTAAGGCAGCTATAGAGCGCCAACTCGTCCATACAATAAGATATAGCTCTTTTCTAACTTTTAATGTTGTAAGATTACAGTGATTTTTATATCACTATAAAGTTACAAGCTTCATAAGCAGTCATATTTTTGCGCTGATACGATGCCTATTAAAAGATTTTATTATGCAGAATTCAATAACTTTTTTCAAAATAATTAAACGTGTAGGCCTAACATACATCATAGTGGAGTGATTGACACCAATAATAAAAAAATACGTTACAATTTAGGGTGTGAATAGAGGTGGGCGCCGGAACGAAAATTGTATCAGAAACACGAAAACAGTGATGAGTCGGTGATCCTCTTAAGACCAATAGATAGCGTCGTATTTTCTACTGAGTACATTGTATTAAATAAATATATTACAATTCAACCAGTAAATTCACAAGCTGTATTAAATTACGTGTTCTTAACATAGTTTGTAGTAATTAATAAATACGCATCGAAATATGCACTCAAGCGCTTCAACCGACGACCTAATAGTTTAAAATCTCAAAACTACCCTCATTTTCATTCACAAATTTCTCTAAATATTGTAATCTCTGTTCCTGTACTGATTATACTTTCGATTAGCACTCACTCGATAACTAATTATTTTAGTTCGGCCTTGTTTGTCTAAAAACTTTTAAATTATTTCATTCGTTTCCTATAATTAAATATAGTTTTATTTATTTGGGTTAAGATATTGATGTAAACAGTCTTAGTCTGCGCCTTCCCTCCTGCCTATTTACTGCCTACTAATGCAAAAAAGCTCTTTTTTTGTAGTAAGAAAAACTGAGTCCAATGCGGGTAGTATAAACATTAAAACAGTCGAGCAAAATAACCCAAGCTCGGCTTTTAAAATAACAAAAAGGCCGAACTATTACTACACAATATCACTGGCACATTATGTTAAATTTTGTTCTAAGTGACATTTTAGAATTATTTATATTTTTCACAATGGTAACATTTAACGCTACTCGAAATCACAAACCGTATATTACACCGAACCAATCTGATGAATAACACGCAATAAAAAGTTCGCACCCTCTACCTGGACACTCAAAATATTGAGTATAATACCGGGATACGATGACGCCAATTCGGCCACTCACACTGACAAAACTAAAACTTCCTAAAATTATATCCAATCTTTTCTTACTTGTGAAAACAAAAAGAGAGGAGACAATTTTAGAACTGTCAAATTGGGTTAGTTTAGTTAAGTTTGGCCTGCCCGAGTCGGGGTCGACAGGTTGGAAAATTTCATAATATGAGTTTAAATACCAGTCCCGACGTGGTCCCTGCTTTGCAAAATAAAAAGGTACAATATGGTTATAGCACACCGAATTATCTTGACAACGACGCGGCCGACATCAAGTACGGGATTAGTCATAATAATCAATACAGGTTTATCGGCTAGGGGTGTACTAAGCCGAAAAGGGTTCACTAAACTCATCCTAAGGGAAAACTTTTACTATGGGACCAACTCTTAAATTCGAGAAAAAAATACATCTGTTCCATACAAAAAGTTGATCGGCCGTGGACAAAATGTATGAAACAGCTGATATTTTTTTCTCGAATTCAGAGTTGGTCCCATAGAGAAAGTTGTTTCTTAGGATGAGTATAGTGACTCCCTTTCGGCTTAGTACACCCCTAGCCGATAACCCTGTATAACGAAAAAGCAATGTACGTATCTCTTAAAATTATTTAAATAGCCGTTTTAGTTGTTAATGTATTCTTTAGGTCTGAGTGTAGACAATGCGGTGCGCAAACGCTTTCAATATTTAATACTAATTAAAAACAGTAATTCGCTAAATACTTTGTGAAGATGATTCTACTCGATTCCAGGATTCCGTATTCATAATATATTATGAGCTAACAAAAATAATAGTTAATTTTAACGTGAAAGAATATAACTAGTTTATAACAAAGATATACAAAAATGTTTGGTAAAATAGTACAGTTCATTGGTACGAGTGTGTCCATTTCATTTTACACGGAACTGTAAAATGCTCTAAATTTTACATCTTTATAAGTAGAGATATTAAGATTAATTTTCTTTGACAATTAAAATTAAATAGCAGTTTGTGACATCAATAATTATATACAGAATAGTCGAAGAGACGATGGACATTATTTGAAAGGTTATCGTAAAGTGTATTATAACGATTATTTTACGAAGGCGTTATCGTTAGCTGAATAGTTATATAGCGGCTCACTGATAAAGACTTAGCCCTTTTACTGAAATGTTGATTTTTACTCTTCCTAATATCAATCACCCAATTAAATCAGAAGTTTCATTAAAAAACAATTCCGCAGGTATGAAACAATGATTGAATCTAGCGTTTCACGTATAGTTTCATAGAAAAAAAATGTTTATAATGACGAGTACAATGACATTATAAAGTATTTTTGACTTATCATTTCTAAAAATGACTTCAGTTTATTCATACTCCTGGTAAATGATAATATTAAACTTTCTGCGTTCAACGATTTACGCAGAACGTATCCAGTTTCACATAATATAAAGTGTAGGGCCCTCGACCATATTCAAAACACCCGTCAAAATCCACGCACGACACTCGAACGAAAAAATAACGGGATATACTTAACGAAATACCTACTGCTGTGTACCAAGGACTGTCCATAAAGTGGTTAACGTGCTGTGCCTGAAACTACACCCTGAAGGGGTCCCTGGATTATACTTTCTGGAGATCTACGGGCCGGCGCGGCGCGTGAGTCGGTCAAGGAATAGTTTTTGAATTTTGCCTATAAATATATTAGATCGCGGGCGCGACATAAAGAAAATGGCGTCCATCTACGCATCATATCTTGAAATATAACGACTTAAACTAAGCACATTAAGCTTATATGTAACTTAATCTAACCACGAAAAATCTGTACGCAAATATCGTACCCAATAAGAGATTGCAAAACTAGTGAATCTTCAAGTTTTAAAGTCTAATACTGGTGGTTTATTAACAATTAAGGTTTTGTTTATGTCTAAATGAACACAACTAAGAAGAAAAGAGATTTTGAATCAAGTTATCGATTTCCATATTAATTAAAAATAAAAAACAAAACAAAATGTATTAAGCAATTTCGACTTTGTTTTCTTTTCATACATATTATATTACCACATAATGTCAGACTGTTCTACTGAAGAAAAACTATTTTGTTTATTAGTTTTTAACGTTCGGCAAGCATGACGAAGATGCGAACAAAATTATGTTTTTATTTTAAGCCTCTATATTTTTGTTATCAAACATAATTTATTACGGTCCAACGTGATATTGTTTGACAACTGCATTAAAAAGAACATTCTAGTATCAAAAGATAGAAATGTTAAAGAAATAACACAGCTTTAAATAACTTTCGTTATGTCACATTTTAATTAAAAAAGACCCTAGAAGTCCTTTAAAGGAATGTTTGTGTATAGATTTTTCGGTATTTATACAGGTTTTACAATTTACAATAAAAAAATAAAACAATTATACAATAACGTAAAATAAAAAGCATAATCTTATGATATCCCCAAATTTAAAAAAAAAATGGTATAAAATAAATATCATTCAACCATTTTGGTCCTGACAGTTAATATCATAATATTCTATAGTATATTTGTGTTAGACTAATATTTTGTAATAATACGGTTTTAGAATATAGTGTCCTCCTTTATCGTAGTTGGGTTGAAAAAGTATTCTTTTAGCTTTTGTAATGTGCAACAAGAGATTAAGCTTACCCAGCTGTAGTAGATTATAATCCTCACTCACTGTTGGCTTTTATGACTCTGTAAAACAAGTAAAAAAAAAATACAACGATGTTTTAGACTTAAGCCTTTTAAAGAAAGTCATCATCAACCTCAATCAGGCACACGAGTATACATATTTTTTTAAAAGTTATTTTGATTAACCTAACTACTGGTGAAGTTGAATATATATATATATATATGCTTACTTTTTGTTTTTGACTTTGGGCGTGCTGTGGTTAGAGTTGTGCGGGCTGTCACTCAGCTCGGAGCTGGAGCTGCGGATGTCGCCCTCCATCTGAACAATATAAACAAACATCATCACTACAAAAGTAAACACAAACACGTCGAATAGTTTACATGAGAGTTACAAATAGATGCCATTCAGATTCAAGCGTAAGCGTAACATTTTATGAATTTGATATTCATAATCCACATCGTTCGTAATAATCAAAATTGCCCAGATCTATTTGAATAGCACCTCTTAGTTAGTAACATGCATTTATTTTGCCATAATAGCCTTTTATACAGTTTTGTATTTCTGTACATAGAAATTATTTTATTGCAATGGTTGTCCCTTATAGTGTTGCCTCTGATGTCGGTGTTCCACTGATACCTCAATAAAGGTACGGCCCAGAGCCGTGTTTACAAATAAATTAAAAATGCTGTATAATATGAGGATATTATTTAATTTTTTAATGATAACTTTAAAGATAATATCAGCTCCTTAGTGTAATAACCGGCAAACTACTTGAGCCAATGATGCTTATTTTATTTATTATTTATTTTCTTTTACGTTTCACACTCATAGCTCCCCACTAGGATTTATTTAACATTAACAAACACACGCCCAAAGACGCCCAGACCCGTAGACAAACTTGGCAGCGTAATGACGATTTTGAGCTATTTTAGGCCAATCGTCTTACTCGTCGTAGCTTTTAGTTCCAGATGTTTGCCATTCACTGTACATACCTGGCCAGCCTTTATAGTGATGTACGCGATCTGCAGTATGAGCCAGGTCCACACAACGTGCAGCACTAGCAGCAGGCAGAGCAGCGAGTTGAAGATATAGTACGCGGGGAACATTGGTACCAACATTGGCGCGCGGATCGACGTGCTGCGATATAAATAGAAAAGAAACAAAATTGTTTATTTTATTATTTAAAAAATCTGTCTATATTATTTGAGTGTCGAATGGCAGACGATTGTTTTCATTACAGGAACGATTATTATATAGGTCTAGCTGACCCTAAATACCCTGAACCCCTATAGTAAATATGTTTGAACCTTCCCTAAACCTTTACAAACATTTCAAAACCAAAATCAGCTAAATCGCACCAGCCGTTCTCGAGTTATAGCGAGACAAACGAACAAAAATTGATTTTTTATATATAAGACAGACATAGATTGGCTAGAAAGTGTACTTTTTTTAAACAAGATGGAGTCAAGAAATCGTCAAAGTTCATGGATTTAGATGGTTTTGAGATTTTGTATTGTTTTCTTAAAACACTTTATTTACCATATTTTCTTTATGAAAGATGTTACCTCCATATGATGTAGAAGGGGTATATGCCGACGCGTGTGAAGATCCACACGACGATCAGCATCAGGAACAGAGTATCGCACGTGCGCTGGTAGTTCGCATACTTCGCCGCTTTCACTGACTGAAACAGACCAATTAAGACAGCTATAGAGCGCCAACTCTTCCATACAATAACATATACTCGTAGCTCTTTTCTACCTTTTAATATTGTCTGATTACAGTCGTTTTTTTCACATAGATAACTCATTATTTACTAAGCTTTACCGTTTTATTTTTTCTGTCTTTTATATCATTTTAAAGTTACAAGCTTTCTAAGCATATTTTTCATTTTTTTGCGCTGATACGATGCCTATTAAAAGCCTTTATTATGCAGAATTTTTTCAAAATAGTAAAACGTGTAGGCCTAATATATCATAGTGAAGGGATTGACACCAATAACAAAAAATTACATTACAATTTAGGGGGTAGAAAGAGATAGGACCCGGAACGAAAATTGTGTCAGAAACACGAAAACAGTGAAGGGTCTGTGATAATATTAACTGCTAAAATAATTCACATTATAATTGAGGAATATTTTTAACTAGCGGTCCGTCCCGGCTTCGCACTGAAGGACATATTTTTTTCTATCATCAATTCGTCCCACAGCGCATTCGATAAAAGACATTTTATGTCTAATTTATTCACAGCTTGAAATCTCTTTCTTCTGTTCTGTAGTTTTTAAGTTTATTCGTTTAATACATTATTCGTTAATCATTAAAAAAATGACAAATGCTTGGTAAAAAAATATATCCAACATGTTTAAAAAGAACACATGAACAAATAATAATTACTTAGAGCCGATTTTTTGTTCTTGAATTCATGGTTGGTCCCATAATGAAAGTTGTTCATAATGATGAGTATAGTGACCTCTTTTCGGCTTAACACACCCCTTACCGATAACCCAGTATTTAAATTAAAGTTATTTTATAATCTGTGATAAACAATGCCCCCTTTATATATAGTAAGGTTATCTCAGTCACATATCTTATTGCTACACTCAATTCACAATTGCCAAATATCTATATAAAAAATTACATATAACAATATTTTTATAAAAAATGTAAGTAAAACAATGTAATCTGTACCTAAAGATATTACATTGTAGGTACAAAATCAATTACATAACTCAATTCGGACATATTTTCTGAACTAAACCAACAAAATTCCGTGAATTTGTAGACTTCTCCTAACTTCGATGAGTTTTAACCGCAGATGTTAAACTAAAAAAGGATATGGTGAGCGGGTGAAGTGAGAGTCGTCTCAATATGAAAAAAAAAACAACGGAACACAATGCTCGCTTTAATAATATGCATACAGTTGGTGCTTGGATATCGTCTGTCTAACTTCAAAAATTGTAAATATATATTTATATATATAGATGGTAATTTATAAAAATTAAATAAACATATATCTAAGTCAAATGGAATCGTACTGTCGTAAAGTTCTAAGCAGAATATGTTTTTCTTACTAAATCTATGTGCATGTGCATGATTAGATTCCCCCTTAAATGCGACACCAGGTCCAGAGGGATTGACATCTCTCTAGATCTCAGTAGTTCTAAAGGCAGAAACGAGTTTCCATTACAGAGTTCCAACACTCTATGGTTCTAAACCTCTTAATAAATACGTTACAATAAAGAATCACTCACCTCAACAAAAATATCAGCACAGTCATGCAAAAGCAGCACCAATGTACCGATCCTATGTAAATTGCAGACCCAAGAGAAAGACAGCAGAGCGATAGTAGCGATGTGGTGAACGAACATCTGCCAGAAGTCCTTGCGGCGCACGTCCCAGAACTGTGTGATGGTGAGCGACCAGTAGAACGCGGACGACACCATGTAGTACCACCAGATGTCGCTACTTATACCCTGCAGCAACACAACAATAACCTCATTTATTAACAGAAACAAGTTTTTTTATTGTACATGGCACCCTACGATTTGTATATTTGCCAGCGTCAAGTTTAAGATTATTTTCAAGCCCAAGTTGAATATCAATACAAAGTCAGCGTGATCAAATTAATTTTATACCCCGCAACAACCATTAATAACATGATTTCTTAAAAGAAATTAAAGAAAGGACTTCTTTCATTTTCGGCTAATACGGTGTATGTCTACCAAAAAATGCCTAAAGATGTGGTTAATATTATGTATTAATGATACATTCATCAGTTGCGTCCTTCATTGCGTACAACATGTCTAAATTCTAAATCTCTAATTTTTTATAGCCTATGTTACTCAGTCATAGGGTAGCTTTCTAAAGGCGAAAGAATTTCTGCAAAACAAGCCAGTAGTTTTTGAGTTTACTCCTATTACTTTATTATATTAGTAAACAATACAGGGTTCAGTCTAACTTAGTTTTTGCCGATAAGTCTTTATAGTTTTGAGAACGATCTAATTATTCTGTGGCACGGTCGGTAAAGTCATATTGAATAAGACTTCAGACTCGGTAATGTGACATGTAGAAAATAAGTAATTTTAACAAACGGTCACGATAATTAGCCGTAATGAGCGACACTTTACTTCAATGTCGTGCGGCTTGGAAATGGTTACCTACTGGATGTCTGAAGTACGTCACACAAAATTACTTACTATATAATATGTGGTTGGACTATTTGTTTTTGCTTTTTATATATATTATATTTTTCTACCAACATTTATTTTTATTTAAGAATAAAAGACCAGCATTATTTTATCTTCCGTAGCAAAATTAATTGAAGTGAAATTTTACCAAAGAAGATATCACACGTCATTGATATTACGGTATTTAAGTGTTTAAACAGAGTATAAATCTATTTGTGCTACTCACACTTTTTATTACAAAATGCAAGTCACAAATTATTTTGACCCATATAAGGTCACGTTAACATTAAAGAGTTCCCATGCCCATTTAAGAATTGTGACATATCGTTTTATAAATGTTTACTATTGCTTTACAAATAACGACAAAAAAAGTATTACCGACTGTCATTATAGCAGACGAGGACAGAACTTTTTCAGTTATTTCAATTTAATAATTTAATCTCTCATTTTAGATATGATTTAAACGGGAGCTCTCGAATTTGTATACCTTTGCAAGCAAACAAAAATAATTTTTCAATCAGTCCAGCCATCTCTGAGAAATCAGATAACAAATTAAAAAAAAACATACATTAAACCTTGTGACCCCAGTTGTACATTAGTAGTATTTTCTGCAGTATTTGTACGTATTTTGTTTCTTTTTATTAGTTGTCACTTTTATTTTTAGATTTCCATAAAGAGGAGGTGCTTAATTCGCCTGAATTTTATGTTTCTATCTTACCCGATTTCTTGGAGATGGGTGGCTCTGATTAGAATATTTTTTTGTGTATACCTAACACGTTTTTCCATTTTAATTTCATAAAAAACTGTCAAAAGGTTTGATATTTCAATCGAAGTAAATGAAAAATTTCTATCGCTTGTAATTAAAAAGTTTTTTTTTTTTACTATGGTTGGTTGTTACACAATAATGATGATTCCACGAGCTGCATTGACATATATTCTCTGAGCTTACAAAAAGGTTTGCTTTCAAAAAATCAATTGTGCTGAGATAACTGAATCCATACAGTGCTTGCCTACAATAATTCTTACAATACGCCATTGACCTCAAAGCGCCCATTGTTAAATTACACAGTAAAAACCACCGTTTCACGTTTCAATAGTTTTAGTATGAGTACTAACTTACCGACGAGTTTTAAACTTAAATTATATTTTTAGACATTATAGTAAATGATATTTTTTGAAAGTATATATTTTGCGATAAGGCCGCCACTTGTGGCATTATATTATGTAAGCATTGTTCTCTTATATCTAATGTTTAGTGTGTCTAAAATAAAGAATTTATCCGTGTATCTATTTATCTGAATTTTTATTCTAATATTCAGAAAATGACTAGGTTTTATATTGTTCAGCATTAGTTAAGAAATGCTACAGGGCTTTACTATTCAGCTCAAACAAGTTAAATGTAAACAGACTTAAATTCGATGGCCAAATTATTCTAATCTAGTTATGTCTAGATTAGAATAATTTGTTAGTTATTTCTAGACTGATTTATGGGACCAACAACACAACTAATTTTCTAAATCGGTCCAGTTCATTTGATTATTAATTCCCTGCTATAAATTACCTGATGCGGATATCCCACGTAGCACTGGTCAATGTCCCAAAGCCACTCCTTGTCCCAAAGCACAACCAGTCCGAAGGTGAAGTTGCACAGGTAGAAAGTGAACTTCCACATGTTCTCAGTGAACTTCACCAGCGTGGATGGCTTCTCTTGACTGCGGCGGAGGCGCCACCATCGCTCCACCTGGCGCTCCGTCATGTCTACCTTCTTCGCGATCGAGGACAGCTGGAAGATAACACTGCTCATTATTATTGGGTAATAATCTTTATAGGGAAACGAAACGTCGCTCGACCACCAGCATGATAGGTTAACATAAAATCTGTCGCAGGTCCAATCTGGACAAGATTGGTATAGGAGACCGAAACGGATGGTATAAAAATGAGAGAGGTTTACGCCTAACAGTGGTATAAGGAAGGCTGCGGTTGATGATGATGTTGATGCATTTATAAGCATTCTGAAAAATTGATAGATTTTCCACTTACAAAAGTAGTGTGTGGAATTGACTTCGAGGAGTTCGTGAGAAATTAGAAAGAACTGGCTTGTGAATGAGAGAAGGGGAAGAAATTTATATTCCGGATTGGAGTACTTTTGCTCATTTTGTACCCGCTATAGGGGATTACTTTTCAAAGATATATCAACTCAATAGTTTAGGTTCAGTGCTTTAGGCTCTGATATGATTGACTTGTCAGTTAGAACTTATTCCTTTATACAGAATATGACATTCAAGATACGGAAGTAAGTCTATGAAGCTATATGAGCAAAGTTTTACTTCGATGTACGAAAATTGTGAAAACCATTGAAAAGTACTGCGTTTATTAAGAAACCGAACTTGGAGACATGACTTAATTCCCCCATCCCGTAATACGTAAGTAGAGATACTGTAACGCGCCACCGGTTCATGGTAGAGGTATCACGGGCTCGTTCAAAACGCTTCGCATCTACGTTTACTGTGCGAACTGCCAGGTTGTGGAACTCGCTGCTAAGTTCTCTATTTCCTGATAGCTGTAATCTCGGTCTCTTCAAGTCGCGAGTGAATCGGTTTCTTGTAGACAAACGAATTATATCATTACTTTTATCCCAGGTATAACAGTATATTTATTATCAAGTTGTGGTCAAGCGAGAGACTAGCATGTCTATTAAAAAACATCGTTTGAAAGAAAACTATCAGCATTGATAGCATTTACATACACATAGTTTAGTAGATTTCAATAATAATATATGAAAATGTATTCTAAAGCATCATCTATCAAATTATAATGTATCATAATATATTTGTAAAACAAATAAGTGGTAAAAAATTAGGTGAAAAGGTCCATTAATTATTATTAGGACTATACGTGATTAGTGGGCGTCTTGATATTTGTAAGCTGAATTTTAACGGCTGAATGTTTAGTAAAATAGTGTAGATAACACTAGTGATAAGTAAATAACTACAAGTCCATGTGTTATCGGCATCTGGTTTACAGCCGGGCTATAAAAACGAACGATGAATTCAACTAGGCTTCGGAGACCTTCAGGTGATTTATTAGGTCGTACAAATATTTTACCTTTATACATGCTTATTTAATCGGGTATTTTTTCTTTAAGAGTATTAATGTAGAAAGAAATGCGCGTAAATAATCCAACATGACCCATTATTTCAAAATGGTGCACTTTAAAAAAGGGTTAGTTTTAGACCTCTATGATAGGTAAACTTTACGATATACATAGTAGTTTCAAGAAAAAAAATTTTTTTTTTCCTATATTAAATTAAAAATGTCTATTTTGCTATGCTAATAATAAAATTATTGCTACGGCGCCTTTCAATACTATTTGGCAAATACATGCGGCACTCGACTTTAAATAGGGATTCTGAATGTGAAAGAAATCGGTCAAGAGGTGGTCGATATATTGCCAAAAAAGTGCGCTCACAAGGTCGACAGGGCCACCATTTAAATATTTATTATAGTGTTTTATTAAATTATATTATATTACGTGAGAACCAAAATATGTGGTGTTGTCTTGAATACCGCTACCAGTTAATTATTAACTATGATTTTATGAAAATCAACATAATGATGAGGTTGCCCATACAACCTTGAACTCCTAGGGCAAACGATACAAGCCTCCGAGCCATACAATTTTATCGTTTGTATATAATCACATAGACGAGCCATCAAGTACAACATTATTTTATATTTTGTTTCACACATATGTGATGTTACATTTGACTCCCGTACTGGGATTTCTCCTGTGTCGTGTGATCATTTGTAAATTGAAATCTACGAATATATTCTACAGTCAATTTAAAAATGGAAAATGGATAACAAATAATAAATGTATTAAATGCCAAAACTGTAGACTGTGTCGTAATGAGTGAAATACGTAGTATAGCCTATGAGCATCTACAGATAAGGTCGGATCCAATGACACTACGCACATCAAAATCGGTTTAACAGTCATACATACACTTTAGATACATTTCCCTCGTACCACGCACAACTTTTTACAGGCAAAAACTTGTGCGTGTTAATTTATCCTTATTCTAGTCGTACTACATAGGTCTTTTTTTATTAAATAATATTCGAAAGAGGAAGACAGGAAACGTTCATTGCACAGGATTTTTTAATCTCCTTTATTTTTCTATGGAAATAATGACAATGAAATATATTCACAAATTGAAAATATGCTTGCGTTTGACCGCATGTCACCGTTAACTGATGATGCGGCCTACGTTGTTGCAAGTTTGCCTACAAGAAATCTATTCAATCGCGTCTAGAAAAGAACCAGTATAACCACAATCTGGCAGTTAGCACAGAGTAGCGGCAAAGCGTTTTGTAGGATTTTTTGACTGAAATAAGTTGGTCAGGTCAATAACAAAAATAACCTGATTTGTGGAAACGATAACACAATCGTTGATGCTGGGCCCTTATTCTCTAGCGATCAACGAGTTTCCTTGCTGAAAACGTGTGACGTGTTTCACGTCACGATGATGCAATAATAATGCACAACAAGCGCGTTCCGTGCCACGTCACGATATTGAGAATTAGCTTTGCCTTAGTGAATACCATTCCACGTGAAATAACCGAGCTTAAAATAACGCCGTTTTATGTGTTAAAATATTTCATAGATATCTGGAACTGATAAACTGGCTTACTTTAGTAACTCTGGCTAACATTATCCTGTCGTCATAGAATAAATTAGACCTAATGCGGTCCCATAATTTCGTAGCTAAATATTAAATTACATAGCAACAGAGCTGTGGGATGGGACATGAAAATACTCATTTAAATTATTATATACGCGAAATCGTTTAGGCAATTTCACCTTCGAGGCTGGTATAACCCAAATCGAGGAGTTGAGTAAAAAATGCGTAACCAATACTATTACACAACATCTCAACTAATTATTGTTAAACTTGTTTAGAAACTGCAATATCAGTGTAATTTATTTTCTTTAACTAAATTAAACTGGTTTCATTTTATTAGCATAATCTCCTGTTTTTTATCCCATTTTGGGTTATGGGTCTCTCTTATTATGCCACCTGCTTTAGTCCTGTACCAATCTTGTCCAATGACTGGTATGTAGTAGAAGTATATTTCTGCTGTGAGGGTGGTGTGTTCTGCAGTGTCGTTCCGCTATGGGAGCCCCTAGCTAGCTTAATCCAACCAGCTGAGCAGCTCCTTATTATAATGGAGCACAGCCCTGGGGCTGGCAGTTTCACTCCCTATGTGGTTGTTATATCATGATGATTACACCACCTGTCATCTACCAAAAGGTCTGTCTGCTATCCAACTCCATTTAGGATTCATTTCTGTTCTTTGGTTTACAAAGTAAAAATGTAACATTGTCTAGATCATTGACATACAAAAAAGTGGTCAAGAGCAACATCAAAAAACTGAAAACTGTTGAGATGCAGCCAATTAACTGCAGATAATTTTAGATTGCAGTTTTTAGGCTGAATAGGGTTGCATAGTTAGGAAAAAGGAACTTACATTTTTCGTTCTCGGTGCTTGTCTGTATGCCTCTTCAAGTTTAGGATTGTTGGGAGCCTTCCTCGGCCGCGTGTCCTTGATGCCAAGGGACCGCCCAAACGGCGATAAGAAATACCTACAAAACATTAATTACTTAAGAACATTGTCAATACTAAAAACTTATTTGTCACTTAAGGTATGTAATTACAAGTAGCGCTTTGTATAAACCAAACTTCTGGATATTTCGGTAAAATTTATCAAAAAAGAATACTCTTTCATTGAAGAAAATAATTTTTATAGTCCATATGTCTGTAAACCTAAACAATTTCTTTAGAAAGATTTGATTACTGACTTACAGCGGGTCTCGATACAACTTTTTCAGTTGTTTCGATTTAAAAATCAAACCTCTGAGACAATTTTGATGAAATTTAATAAGGGACAATCCAAGAAGTAGTATTTTAACACTTTCACAGTCCACGGTATCCACATGGATACGAAAACAGGGTTACCGTGGAGTCCATGTATCCGAAAGAATGCATGGGCACTGAATTTTAGATATGAAATATTGGAGTGGACTCGAGGGACTAGATTTTGTTTTTGTAAGGTGGACTGTGAAAGTGTTAAAACAGTTAAAATATGTCATGTTATTGATTACAGTCACAATTTTAATTAAATGTGCCCTAAACAAATTTCATATCAAGGGATAGACTACAGAAGTTGTTTATCAGTTAAATATTTAACAATTATAATGTTTTTTATCTGATAGAGTAAATGGTTTCTTATTTCTATGACTTTTTGTGTCATAATGTATTATACTGAAGAGATTACTTGTGGCACTAGATGCAAAAAAATATATTAGTACATGAAGAACATAATTAAATCACATTTTGCCATGATATCAAAGACAGTTAAATTATTATGATATTTGTGTGAATTAGGTTTAACATCATCACATTAGTTACAAGTTAAATAGTTTAGCAAATAAAAACGTACTATCCTACTATCCTAACTATATTGTAAAGGCGAAGGATAACACCGCAGGCGCAGCTAGTTTCAACATATTTCTAGACATGCAGTCTAGTCATTTATAGAGCATGACTCACTCAGGCATATAAATCACCAACAAAATCATTTATGAATCATTGCTTATATATACAGATATTTATAGGAAAATACTAGTCACACACACACACAGACAATAATGATGATATACACACACATACACCACAAATAATTCCAGAAATAATTCATTCAAGTCTTCCTATATGTTTCTTTACTTACAGTTGTAGTGATTAATTAGCTATAGAATAACATATTAGCTTTATCATAGCATAACTGTACAATTTCATGTCATGATCATACTAATTGTTAGTAAACCTTGTTAGTCCACCATAGACTCCAAGTCCCATAGACTACTGCATCCATGGAGATATTTGGATGTTTTGTTCTGTATATTTTTAGTATCGTAATATGGGATCATTGACTACACCAAATAAAAATTTGGTCCTAATTTAATTTGATAGCTCCATCAGTTATAAAAGAAATTGGAGATTTGTGAAATATTTTAATATCTATGTTAAGCAAAACATTGGGCGTGAGTAAACACTAATAAATCATTGTTGGTACTGACCAATAATGATTTTTAGTGTAGCTAGGTTCTGACCTAGCTGCACCTATATTACAATTTTACACAAGTCAGATACAAGTTCTTCTTTGTAAAAAATTTTACTAGTGTCCAGTGAGCCATGGCCATCAGAATATAATTATAAGTTTTTACTTCTGAATTTCATGCCTACTGCTGGCGTTTGAAGACAGGAAACGGAAGACATGACTCCTAATCAGGAAAAATGCCGCTAAGTCGCTTACCCAGATAAGCCAGGAAAGCTTCAGATAAAACCTATTGATTATAGGTCACTGTCCGTGAATTATGATATATTTACGCGCTCTGGAGTAAATGTTTATCTTTTTTCATACTGGAACGGATTATTATTATTCAAATGACTTCAGATGATATCGCAATCGCAGGTTATGTAGGTTATCGCCTACCCTACACCTATACAGGTGATTCGAGTAACGATCTACTAAGTTAATTAAGTAAAGGGCGTCGTACTTACTTGTCTAGAGCCCATCGCACCACCATAATCACAAATGCTAACGGTATGGGGTAAAAAACGTGCGTGTGGTCAGTGTATGTCACCGCTTTATCCGGTCCTGGCTGGATGTCTTTCCACGTTGTGTTCGGCGGCAACCACACATTTTCGCTCCAAAATGTATCGAGTAATTGTTGCAACATTTTTGGCACTTAATTATTACACAATTATAAGTATAAATATGTATTAAATAAACCACGAGAAAGACGCACACAACCGCCTCAACAACTCCATTCAAGATGAATGAAAAGAACGGAAGGATTGAAATTCATTGAATGTTATAATAAATGACAGTGGCAGATAAACTATATTGCCAGTGATAAAAATAGCTTTATACTGCCATCTGTTAACAAATAGGTAAACTACGATTGATGTCTATTCGCGCCATCTACTGACGAGTACGAACGTTTCAAATATTAAATATTCACCCTACAGTAGAAGTACCTATCATAAACTTCATGAAGTACGTATTCACAATCCGTCGTTCATCTTATACGCGCGAGTTTTAATTTAACGAGAATTATCTAAATTAAAGCGAGCAAAGGAGGCGGGGCAACTCGCCTTGTATAATATGTTATACAAGACGAGGCTAATTACTCTGAAAATAAAATTGATTTTCCGATTTATTAAATATATGTGCATATATTTTTTTATCCTACGCATTTGACCACAAGTTCGCACGACCACGGAAGCCAGCGAGCATGCCTAGTCTGGAATACACTGGCTCTCAAAGAAGGCTGCCGGCTAGCCAGGCGAGCGATACCACCATACCTACCTTATAAATTTAATATAACCACAATAGACTGGTAATTTATTAGCGAATAACGTGCTACGATTTATCTAACCCGTGTCACATTATAATCACAGAATAAATAGTATTGTGATTAGTTACTTTTAATATTCATATACATACGTTGCAGACTTTATCGAAAAATAGTTGCCTACCACTGAGTTACCACTACAGCCTAATATGTATACCCCGGGCATCTTGGAAACTAAACCACGTAGGTATATGTATAAGTTGAAAAACATTTGTATCTTTGCGTTGATTTCAAAAGACCTTACCGGTGACATGATACATCACACGAACGTACAGAGAACTATCTTAATACTTAAGTAAACTTATTATAGTTCCTGTCCTAGTAAAGCTATTTTCACCCTAATTTTCACCGAAATAAGAACACAAACATAAAAGCAACTTCTGAAATCGAAATAAAACTACAATTTATGTAACTGTACATTTTTCTTTTTATTGGATTAAACCATGTATTTAGGTGGCATAAACCATTTTATTAAAAATAATAAAGCTAAATTACTTAGCTAAGCTACGACTAAATTATATATAACACATATGCTATTAGAGCATAATTTTTATATAAGTAAACGGTATAATTCAAAATGTCATTACACAAAAGAAGGTTGGCAGATATTGTGATCTTTGTCCAAAGCACAACAATTGGTTTAGATGACAGTCTCTGTGATTTACTCGTATTCTTCTGTCTAATAAATACATTTTAAATTCTGTAAGTACTTGAGAATTTACTGATCACTAAACTACTCAAAGAAGGTCCACCCACTCCTTTTAATTACTTAATAACAGCACATTACACATTCAACGGTTATTCAGAATTCAAGTCCATTTAACAGTCTGAATCAGACAGTTCAGACCCAGAGTAGGTACTCCGGGTGACATATTTATGTTAGAGTATGTTGAGGTTTATTCTTCTGTCTTGGATGGTATCCATGTGTCTAGTCTTGACAGCGCGCTGTGCGTCGAAGGGTGTTCGGAAAGCAACGCGCGCATCGCCGGTCGGCTGGCCTCGGTCGTTGTACCGCCTGATGATGTCGTCCTGAGACAGCTCGAATTCAGAGAAGAATTGCATGATCTCATCTATAGTAGCGCGGAAGGGTACGTTCTCCATGGAAACGACGCATCCCGGCGCGCCAAAGTCTTCGAGCGCGGGGTCGTGCTCGTCGGGAACACCGCGAGAACCGTTCTCGTAACCACCGCGGCCGCGGCCCCGTCCTCGACCCTCGTAGCCACCGCGCGAGCCGCGGTCGAACCCACCCCTACCACGGAAACCTCGTCCCGAATCGAAACCACCCCTGTTGTTGAAACCACCGCGGTCGAATCCGCCACGCCCGCGGAATCCTCGTCCCGAATCGAAGTTCCCTCGGTTATGGAAGCCTCCACGGCTCATCGGAGGTTCATAGAACTGAGGCGCTGGCGGCCCGTTGATCAGGTTGTCTGGGATCGAGTTATCCATCGGTTTCGGCCCTTCCAAAGCTTCCTCCACGACACTTCGTGGTACTATATCGACAGTAACGCGACAACCTTCTAGGTTGTGTCCGTGCTTACTTGCTGCCTGGCGAGCCTCCTGTGTGGAGCGGAACTCGCAGAAACAGTCACCGGACGGCATGCTGTTGGTATCTAGCATGAGATGTATCCTGGCCGGCACGGCGCCCGTATCGGAGAGGAAGCTTACAATGGTTCTGTCGGATGCATCACGTGGGAGACCCTTCATCAGGACGCAATCGAGCGGCTCGTCCTCGATGTTACGGTTAGGTTGTGGTTTCTTAATTTGGTCCATTTGGTTCGGGAACTGCGGTCGGTTGGCCCAATTCGAAGCGGCAGTGCGTGGGTCCATATTGGTCGGTCCCGGAAAGCCGCCGAACTGCGGCCCAGGGGGGAACTGACCGGCCGGCGGGAAGCCCTGACTTTGAGGCGGGAAGGCCGGGTTCTGCCCCGCTGAAAAGTTTTGCCCAAACGGCACGAAAAATTGCGGCCCTTGCGGGCCCTGCGTCTGTAGAGGTGGTGGGCCGCCCTGCGGTGCGTTATTATCGAACTGGCGGCGCTGGCGCGGGTCACGCGGCGCTGTTATCTCTTGCTGTGGCTCTTCCTGAGGCAGAGGCTGTGGCCTTACTGTATCGATTTTCGGTATCATATTCATCTTTTCTTTCTCAAACTCTTCGTTCGACAACGGCACGATGGTTGGGTGTCTTCTATTGAAAGCGACTCGATCCCTTCTTTCAAACGCTAGTCTAGCGTCTTCAGCTTTTGCAAACTGCACAAGCGCGATCTTAGAGCGCGTCATTCGACAGTCAGTCAATGTGATTGATAGCAATGAAAAATCATTAAACGCCTTAATGATGTCGTGCTCCTTGATAAAATGTGGCATGTCAGAGACTTTGAGCACAGTATAGGTGGACTTGACGCGCTCGTGCATATCAGCGATTATGACGTCCGGATCATCAGCGCCGTTGTCGTCACGGAACGGTAGGAACGAGTCAACGGCCCCCTCGTAAGCTTCATCCTCCAAACTTTCCACAACAACTTGGGCGCCTTTAAGCTCATTGTTTTTACGTTGCAAAGCGAGCTGCTTAGAGCGAGGCTCCGTGAATCTCACGAATATATTTCCGGTACGACGACCCATATTGTCATTGATCATCTTAATTCCGTGCTTGTCTATCATGAAAGGGAAGAAACGGCGGACATCACCGTAGCTCGTGTGGTTAGGCGCGTTACGGATAGCGACACAGCAGTCGCGCACCGAATCGTCGGGCTGCCCGAAACGCGATCGTCTCTCGCGCTGGAAACTAGGACCGCGATTAGCTCCACCTCTACCGCCAGCCACAACAGGTGGTTTGCTACCGTTATGATCAACCTGAAAAGCATTCGGGTTCCGTTTCTTTGCCAGCTCCTGCATCTTGCTAATTGTGTCTGAAACGGACGGATCGTTAAAGCGAGGTGAATCCTGCGGTGAGGGTATGTTCTGCATAGCATTAGCTTGCAACATCTGATGGAGTTGTGGTGGCAAGTTACCAGGGTTTCCAAAGGGATTTATAACATTAGCCTGCGGAACATCACGGATCGGGCTTTCCTTCTCCTGCGAGTGGCTCGGCGACTTGCGGCGGTCGCGAGAACGACGCGATGGAGACCTGTCTCTAGAGCGACTGCGGTTGATCCTATCTCTTTTCCTATCACGTCTGCCTTCCCTACTGCGGCTGCGATCTCTCCTTCTACGTTCTCTGGACCGAGACCTATCACGACGATCTCTTTTTCTGTCTTTGCGTTCCCTATCGCGTGACCTAGACCGAGATCGCGAGCGGCGCCTGTCTTTTTCCCTGCGCTTAATCTCGACCTTTTCCTCCTCTTTCTCCTCCTCTGGGTTCGAGTTTTCATTAGGGCTGACATGTGCAGGTGGAAGTTCAATCACAGCCGGCTGAGGAATTTCCTGTGGATTGCCTATACCAGGGATGCCGAAGCTACTAAGAGGGTTGTTGCCTAGAGCTGCAGAGAAGGGGGTAATAACCGCCGGTAGGACAGGAGGCGGTGGAGCGACAGGGGCCGCAGGAGGTGGTATTTGAGCCGGAGTGGGTGTCGCTACGGGCGCTGGGGCTAAGTTCAGAATTGGTACGGTCTGTCGCGCAGTCTCGATGACTTTGTGCATTTCGGAGCGAGAGCTCAAGTGCAACTTGACCTGGATCTCCTTGATCTTGCCGCCGCCCAGCATCATCGCTTGGCGCGCGTCTTCGTCCGTGCTGTAACAATAGAGAGGGGAGGTGAGGGTTCTGCTTCAGCAACTGGGCTTATACCTACTCACTACTTCTACCTCAACGAACTCTTTCTTTCATGCATCATTTACTGTGCAAGCTATCCTTCTGTGGAACGCGCTGCCTTTGTCAATCAGACAGGCTAAATCCCTTTTTATATTCAAAAACATGCTGAACATTCATTATCTTTCTTGTAATTAATTGGAACATTGTTATTATTATTACGAATATGACGTATGTTGTATCTGTTGTACCTATGTGCTTAATATTACTATATTATATGTATATATTTTCTGTATTTTTTTTGTACTACAGTATTTATACTATCTCGTTTGTTTTTTTTTATTGGTACACCAACGACGTTACTGTTTGCACTTAGTCCGATCCATCCAAAGGTTGCCTGGAAGAAATCGCTTTAGGCGATAAGCCGCCCAATGTACTACCAATGTTTTGTTTATAATATATTCGCTAAAATATTCATAGATGGATATAGTAGTACTACTTAGTAGGTCTAGTTAGTAGTAATGTTCGAAGGTTCCATGCATAGAAGTACCTACCTAAGTATGCTCTACACAGGTTCTATTCTCGTAAGCTTGTCGGTACTTTGTAGTCAATAAACATTGTACAGCATGCACTAAAAAGTTCACTTACGAACGAATGTTGCACTCAAATTTACCCTAAACTCATAGAAAAGTTGTTTATTGAGCCGATTCCGATTTATAATCTAGTGGTGGTATCGCGAAGAAATGAAACAAGTGATGAAGTGACTTTCTGTGAGTGTTCAACTCTGTCAATGCCTAACCAAGTTTGCTGTCCCTTGTTTCATTTTATTCGCCGCCAATGTTACGCGATACCACCACAGCTCTTAAAAATAAAGCTTCAGATAGGTGCAGGGGGCACCTATCGGATAGAATTAGGCATGAAAGAGGTAAAAAACCAGAACAAGCAAAATTGGTTTCATTTTGACAGTTCGCCATCAATGCCGTCAATATTGAAACTGATTTAAAAATTACGCATTTGCTTAAGCGCGCCTTAGCTGATATTTTAAATATTTAGCAAGTAAACCCCTACCTTTAACTAATTCTTTAAAAAAGTGCTAAACTTACTTCAAATCAGCAGGCAATTTTTTTTTAAAGTTATTGTTAAAATATACAACGTGAAAATATAGAAAGGTGTGACAATACTTAAGGGGTTAGTCTACCGATCAAAGTGAACCCATTGCAGAACAAAGTCTTGCAATATTCGAGATAAAATTTGCCTCCTCCATACAACTTGACCGATCACGTGACCAATTTTTGTATGTTTGAGATCCTAATATTATTTCGAATTTAGCAAAATTTTGGTGTACAATGGGTCACCAGGGTGTTAACCCTGTATTGTCACATCTATCTGTTACACTTTGTATATCGGACCAGCTGGAAACTAGGTACTATATCTGACCATTTCGAACAAAAGAAAAACTGTTAAAATCGATCTAGGCGGCTTTGCAATAATCTAATCAATTCCGAAGATTTGAGAACATCCGTATTTTACTTTTTTAGTAATCTAATTATCAGACAAGCGCCTACTAAATTGACAACTACAGAACTACAAAAAAATATATAGCAGATGGATAACTTATAGACCACTTAATATCTTTAGATAAATGCATCAGCCTACCACCAGAGGGCAGCGTGCCCTGATTGTTAGCGGCATTACCACGCTTAATGATAATGCTTACCTATTTGTTAGGCCAGATAAACACAGGCATTCTAGTCACGCGTCCTATCGAAGTCACGGTCTGATAAGTTTGGGAAAATAAGATGAGCTCCCGGTCCCCACGGCCCTAAAGTCTCGGCTCCGATTCGCTCAAATATGTACCTAACCTCTACCGAAGCTAGTACCTCTATTTTCTTGCTGTTACTGGTTTGTGGTACAAAATACTAATATTTTTGCAAAAAAAATTATTAGGTGCGTCCTGTGATGTTGTCCGCGGATAATAACCCCTTTGCACTCCTTAATTCGGCCTTGTCCCAATATTCCTTTCATACCTGACGTCTCCTGCCAGCCATCTTTCAGTCTACTACCTTTAGGTATTATTATATATCTATATTAGTTCGGTTTCAGTTTCGGTTTCGGCCAAAATGGCCGAAACTTTGTGCGGTCGTGCTCCGTTCGGATAGTTCCGTAGCAACAAAACTTAGAGAGTACGTTATCGCTTAAGTTTGTTGAACAAACTTTATATACTGTGTTTTCATTTCATGACCCAGTAAATGCAGAATAGTGGAGAAAATTCACCAAATTTTAGTATTTTAAGGAATTTTATACTTGACCACGTGAGTTTCGGCCGAAACTGAAGCCATGGCCGAACATTCGGTTTCGGTTTCGGCCGGAAAACCAGTTTCTGTCAGACTCTAATCTCCAGGAGTAATTCCAAGATTTCGTGTTTAGATAGATAGATAGATAAATTCTTTATCGCAGACACACAAAAAAAATACAAGAGTAAATTCTTACAAAATATAGTGCTACAAGTGGCGCTCTTATCGCTAAAAAGCAATGTTTAATCAATTATTATAAGGTAGGCGTGTACCTATAATTGTCCAAAAGAGATTCACTACATTTATCATTACTAACAGCTTTCATTATAGGACAAGCCCTGAATTAGACAAAACATAACAGATGTTCCATAGCAAGAGTTTGCCGTCAAATTATAACAATCAATTTTACTAGAAGTCAGAATTGGTCCCTTACCCGCACACAATGGGACACTTGAAGCCTGAAGCCGACACAAAGAAGCTGAATCGCGCGACAGACACTAATGGCCCGTGACCGACACTTGCAGTCGGCGGCCACTACTTTTTTAACCTTTGCTTGAAACAGTATCATAATAAATCCGAAGAAAAAGTATTGATTCAGCATAACATAGCGATTGAGCTTCTCTATGAGGAACAGATTTTTTCCATCTATTTCTACTAGTGGGGAAAAGTGGAAGTTTTACTTTTATGTATTTCTACTATAATAACGTACAAATGGGTTATATACATCGCAATGATTAAAAAAGTGGGAATTGTCCATTTATGATTACTATTATCTAATAGTTTACGTTATTTTAGACCTAAATGACATATGTCAGAGTATCAACATTATAGACTGTATAGAGATGATTGGGTTGTCTATTGTTTACCCGAAATATATAAGAAATAATACTAATATGCCCGAATCGTTTGTTTACCATAAAATTCATTTGATATTTTCTTGTTAGGCCGGACATTAGATTAGATAATGATACGAGTGCCATACGTATTGTTTTTCAGTTTAAATTGAATATAACTAATAATAACTTAACAGAATATTTTAACGCTATACTAAATTAATTTCAAACACATCCAAGCCTTTCTATAGCACTTCGCCAGCCGCTACCTTCGTGCGTTGTTTTTCATTTTTTAACCTAACCTATTGATCGTTTAGTTTAAACCGATTGTAGATATTTTTTCTAGAAGTAATTTCGATGGCAGATAATGTTATGGCATATGATAATTACGGCTTACAATGGTGATAACCAATAATGTTATTGAAATTGACTTTATGGGAAACAAAGTTTTTAGCACGAGATTAATATAGTAAACAATGAGTATGACATAATAAAAATATGAGAAACAATATTGTGTCTGTTGACAAGTATAGCAGGTGAAATTATGGCAAATGAAATTCTGGCACCCCACGTACGACTTTCTTTTGTTTTAACATGTTAATTGTCATTAGTTCGCTTGCAGTGCAGAGAAATATTGTAGCTATTATGTTATCTGCCATTTCCTTTCAAATAGAATAAGTGTCAAACAACGACGCATGCCAACGCACTTATTGTTTTGTTTGGCTTGATATGTAGTGAAGCGCGTAATTGCACAGCACAGCATCATACGTGTGGCGTGTCATTTCTCATAATATTAATATTACATTAAATTTTCATAAGAAAAATAAAATTGATAAAGGAAAGTAAGTTTAATGTTTAACTATAGTTGAGAAGTGAAGGAGAGCCAATGGAACATTTGGCATACACACGTAGAAGGTCAAATTCATTACAGTCCTTTGAGCGTGGTCGTGTAAAAAGAACCATCGATTTGAAAGGGTTAACTAGTGTCTCGTGTCGGCGTTTGTGTCCAATGTCGGACACCGGCTTCATGAAGCCGGTGGTCGCTCGCGTCAAATAGCCTGAAGCGGCGTTTGTGCCCGGCATCGGCTACAGGATTCATTAATGCAGTGGCTGCCTCCCGTTAACCCACCCCTCTCCCCTCGCTTCAGTTAAGCCTTTCGAATTTATTTATTAATTAGGCCCTTTTTACACAACTACGAAAAAAAGAGAGTTATAATATTGACCGTCTATGTCTGAATGTACAATAATTATTCGCTTGGGTCAGAATAAAATTATTATAATATTGTGTTAATGAGGTGTCAATCTCAGCGGATCAACCTAATTAATCACATTATAGATGGTCATACGTAACGTAGGTACAAATGTGCAAATATACAAACATACACTCGAAAAACGTTTCCGTCTGTTTTTGCAGTCGTGTAAAAATTAGGAAGTTTTCAATACTTATAAGTCTTTTATTCGACTGCAAACTTACTAAACAATAATTTTAAAGTCCGTTATGACTATACCAATGCAAGCAAGGGTTAAAAAAAGTGTCACAGTGGCTGTGTGTGTCCCGTTTAAGATTCTTTTTGTGCCTGTGTCTCGTGTCCCGTGCCCGGGTAGTGACTTTTGTTCATTAGATTATGTAAAGTGACTTCCTTTCGAACACCCCTAACCGATAACGCTGTATATAGAGATACTAGCACGCCCCGCGGTGTTACCAGTGAATTCGCTGGGCAAACGCTTGTAGAAGATAACAATAATTTGGCGTAGCAGCCATATTGGATTTTAAATGATCATAGTGTATAAGTATTCTACTAGTCAAGCAATTTAATTTGATACCCATATCCACCGATTATCATGAAACATAGCTAAGAACACTCCCGATTAATACACCTTTCAAACATACCGACCGATTATCATGAAACATAGCTAAGAACACTCCCAATTAATACACCTTTCAAACATACCGACCGATTATCATGAAACATAGCTAAGAACACTCCCAATTAATACACCTTTCAAACATACCGACCGATTGTCATGAAACATAGCTAAGAACACTCCCGATTAATACACCTTTCAAACATACCGACCGATTATCATGAAACATAGCTAAGAACACTCCCGATTAATACACCTTTCAAACATACCGTCCGATTATCATGAAACATAGCAAAGAACACTCCCAATTAATACACCTTTCAAACATACCGACCGATTGTCATGAAACATAGCTAAGAACACTCCCGATTAATACACCTTTCAAACATACCGACCGATTATCATGAAACATAGCTAAGAACACTCCCAATTAATACACCTTTCAAACATACCGACCGATTGTCATGAAACATAGCTAAGAACACTCCCGATTAATACACCTTTCAAACATACCGACCGATTATCATGAAACATAGCTGAGAACACTCCCAATTAATACACCTTTCAAACATACCGACCGATTGTCATGAAACATAGCTAAGAACACTCCCGATTAATACACCTTTCAAACATACCGACCGATTATCATGAAACATAGCTAAGAACACTCCCGATTAATACACCTTTCAAACATATTATTACAATCGGTCCATTCGTTCGGGAGCTACGATGTCACAGACCGACACACACGCACAGCACGTCAAACTTCTAACACCCCGTCGTTTTTGCGTCGGGAGCAATCAAAAGGAATTCAACTAGAGCTTGCATAACAATGTAAAATTTTTCAAGTCAAGGAATATTTCGTTGCAAACTTCAAGTCAAGCTGTCTGACTCTTGGCTTCGGTATCAGGGAACGTAGGGGACGTCACTAATGATATCTCTGAGGGGAGACAAGGGTATACTAATAGTATCCATGTGTCCCTTCGCGGTCTGTCTCCCCCGCACAAGGGAGACACGGACGCTGGTAGTATGCCGTTGTCTCCACTCGGGGAAGATACCAGGGGAGACACGGCACTAAAGCCTAAGTCCCTAACATCCCGGTTTTTGTGCTATTCATTCTGTTTGTCCGATAACAGAGGCCAAAAATATACTTTACGCGTTTGGATTGTTTTCCCGCAGCCAATTCATGATGCGCGTAAAATTTAGGTTTCACTTAACTCGTAGGTATATGTATATTTTTAACAAAATCCAAAGCCTACCTACGTATATTAACAACATGGAATAATTACAAAACATTTCTGCTTTGTTGTCCCCAAAAAAAGCGTGATAGAAGTGGGCATCGCGGAAATAAACATCAAGGAAACAAGCGAGCACCCTGGAAACAATGGAGCAACCATCTACATACACATATAGACTAGAATCAAAAATCTCTAGAAAAATAGTACCTAAATCATCTGCGAACTGTTGACTTTTTTCGCAACTTCATAAAAAATCAAAACTACTTGACCGATTTTTTCTTATTGAGGGTTTTGGTAACCTGTCGTACCTAGTCTGCTCTAGGTATTATACCTTCAGATAAAGCTTTTGGCTCGTAATTTAACCGCAGTTTTCCATACGCTTACATGAGTTAAGCATATGGAAAACCTAGCATAAAGAAAGCAAGAGGTGGCCTAAAGATTATCGCCTATAGCGATCACCAAAATCGGCTTTATCGTTATGAGAATGACGAGTCATCCAACTCCTCGACCACACGCACATAGAAGGCTATTTATCAAAGCAGTTCCAATTACCTGGCAATTTATAACAAGTATATACCATATAATAAGCGATAGTGAAATGTACACTATCACTACAACCATAGAACACTTGAACAAAGTATCTACCTAAAAAGTGTAGATGGATAAACTAGAGACTTTACTTTTAGAAATTATTGATTGTAGGTATTACCATAATCAAGCCCTAAGCTATGGGTGTTTGGTTTTTCTTATAATAACTTTGTATTTAGACAGGTAGGTATTGAGAGTCAATCATGGTCAATCACATTTTTATTATTTTACGTTATTAGTTATGGTATTATCTTGTGTATCAAAGAAGGTCAGAGCTGAAAATCAGCGCTGCGGTGAATTCTGTGCCTTCTGCTGAGCTTATGACCTTTTTTGACGCGCAGGTAAAACACTGTTTCCATTAATGTATGTATGTGTTAATATCATTATGTATTATTTGTCTTATCTTTGTTATCATTGTAGTAGTGTCTTTTGTCTTAATAAACGCCTTCTTTCTTTTTCTTTACCTAATGATAGTGACATTAATAAATTTAAAAATATTTTATAGAAAGTACGTGTAGCAAGACGACCGTTGGCAAAATTCATCTAACTCGTATCTGCTAGTAAATACTGGAGTTAGAAATTAATCTACCATTTATATCTATTTAATCTAGAGCTCTACCAGCAAGCAAACCTGGCGACGACGGCGTCGATATACAGTACCTAGGTAATGATTTTTTCAAGTCTCTTTACAACGCATAACAGAAAAGTGTTACAATACTTCTAACTAAACTAAAGTCTAACAATCAAGATGTACAAGGAAATTTTGCAAAATTCGAAAATAAAATATTAGGTTCTCCATACAATAATTGGTCACAAGATTGGTCAAGTTGTAAGGAGGCCGTAATACTTTTTCTCGTACTTTGCAAAATTATGTACACTTTGATGGGTAGACTAGAGTAACAAACACCTTTAGATACTGTCACAACTTCCTGTTACATGTCGTATAGACACGCATTCTGTTGGGAATCCGTAGTATCTGTACTCGTATTTTATTTTCATACAATTATTTTGACTTCCAACATAAATTAGTGTCCGTTTGAGTTATAATAAATAATTTTAGGTTTCTAATGATCCAATAACTTAAAGATATAAGAAGTTGAAAAATTACACTGGTGAAGTGGCTAAGCAAGAGAAGAGAAGACAAGTGGTTCGAAGCGACATAAAATACTGGTGTAACGTTTTTACATTGGTAAAAACGTTACATCACTGGCTTAACAAGTGAAATCGTGGATTGCAACCAGTACCTATTGCCGAAAACCATCTGCAGATAAGGAGAACCCAAATGGGTTCTTCCACCTTGCACATCAAAATGGGTTCAGGGTTTAGGCTGTAGAGGATCACTAAAAGCATACATACAACATGTAGGTAGGTACATAAAATATAAAAATATTCTCGAAAATCATTCAGCAGCAGGGCATTCGGATAAAGAATAGACAGATTTAGCTCAATACGAGTTTTAGCGAGACTTATCCGAGGTTGGAAAATCATATATTTTATTGACTTAAGTTTGGAGATTCAAGGGCCCTCACGAAAACTTTTGGGCCAATAAGATGAAACAATGACAATATAAAAAATATATGAAACCTCGATATAATCGAAATTTACAAAAGTAATGATCCAGTCATCTTTGATTTATATCTCGTAATTAAGTCTTTAGATATATAAATATAAATCTCGTAATTTCAGATACTAGCCAGAAATTAATTTTTGTGACGTTTGAGCCTAGATTTATTATAAACGCGGTCATCCATGTATCTAGATTTTGATACAACTTTTAGGATGACAAAATACAAGTTTGTACGATTTTATACCTGGGTATCTCAAATTCCGAGGTTAACTTATTCATTTTCCTGATTTCACACATATTTATCCATTTATCCGTAATGAAGTTGACAAACATTTATTTCTAAAAATTACAAAATAATCTAGAAAAAAATACGAGAGTAAACTGTGTTTTTACTTTTTTCTATCATTAAAAAAGGCTGAGAAAATTAAGATCAAAGCGCGAATTTTCATTCGACATAATTTCAAAACATACTCGGCATTCTAAAGCGGGATGATGTCACAGGTCGTGTAATAGGCGGGCGGGTATGGCCAATTAGTTCGCTGGCTGCTCGCGCTACGGTTGAAAGCATTATACTTATTATAATAACGCGCATCTTGTTAGTGGCTAATAAGCGTCTAATAGTGATAAAACATACTATGTCGTGCCTCAGTAATTTATATCCAATTAAAAACACCGGAAAAGCCATTTTTAACATGTCGCGGGATCCAAAACGCCGAAAGAAATGGATGCATTTAGATCTAAAACCACTGCATACCGTCACGTTGTGAATATCAATTTGAAGAATTTTTTAGTCGTTGGGGTATTTCTCCCAAAAAAGGGCGAAACTTGCTACGGCACCATTTACTGGCCGATTTCAATAAAATTTGGTACAAACATACAAAACTCCACATTATTCATATTTACAGATTCCTGATAATAAAATAAAAACAGCCAAGTGGTTGTCTTTTTTTACCCGATTGCGAAAGAAGGAGGGTTATGTTTTAAGAGTGTATGTAAGTACGTATGCATGTAACTTTGTATGTAGGTATGTATATTTCTTTGGCACGCCCCAGAGCCTAAACGGCTTGTCTCAGTCGTGAGAGTGATTCTGAGTACATTAAAAAAAAAGTAAGGATGTTACACAGGATAAAAAAATTAGTAGTCGGGTTTTTTCAGCCAATCACTTGTTTACAGTTGTAAAAATATCGCGGTACCTAACTATACAAAGTTACATCGGTATATTGCCGATTACTTAAGTGAATGTATATGATTAAATTAACAGAATAGGTTTCATATTTAATAAGTAGGTATTTTAGGTTAAGCACTAACCCAACAGGCGGACAAAAGGCAACCTTAGAAAATGGATACATACTCGTAAGTAGGTACCTAAATAACAAAACTTTACAAATTCATAGATTACCAATATAACCTGAAGAGATTTTATTATTTATTTAAGAGGATCTTACTTATCGTATTGTAATAAATATTGCCTAAAAGACATGCTTACTTTTTCATTTTAATTCTACGTAGGTATTTCAGTAGCCGTAAAATACTTATTTTTTATAAAAAATATTGTTGTATCATCAAGCTATCCACTCTTAGTAGTTTGTTTGACCGGCCTTTCTGGAATTCTTCCAAGAACGGTATTAAAAAATAAAAATCAGTCTTACGAATTAATACACAAACAACAAACTATCTGACGCATATTATTTAGGCAACAGAATCCAAACGAAGAGCGCGAGAGTTTCTTAATTTGTACGAGATTCACTGTACTGGCGAGTGGAGCACGGGCGTGTTACTCGACCTACGACGTCATCATAAGTTGGCGGGAAGCTCGGCAGTTGAAAAAAGTGGTCTAAACTTCTCGCAGTGATAACTTTGTTAATACATGTTGATTTTACATTTGTTAATAATTTGCATGTATTTACGTGAAATTACCTCTTCCTTCCATAGAATCTGGTCTTCGGTTTAGTTGGTCCAGTTTTATCGTACTCAACAAGATCCTTATGTCACTTTGTCTGCGCCAACTATCTACTATGCAGGGTAGTTAGAGATGTCCCCGAAAGGGAATCACTGTACCTACTTATCATGACGAACAACTTTCACTATTAGCTTTTGATGCAGGCCGGCAGGATGAGGCTAGGTCATGGCTTAAGACATGATAGTTGTAGTTATTTCCAGAAATTGAAACGTCTTTAGCACAATATTCAGCGTTTTCATTTCCCGGAATACCGACATGGCACGGAATCGAAGCAAGGACAACCTGAAATCCTTTTGAACTATACCGGTCACTCTTTTCATTGTTTGTCTTCTTAATCACGCGACAGTGGCAAAATAGCGGCTACACCGCAGAGACCATATATAAATATAGAATAGAAATTTTACTATGAGACCAAGCCAAACTTCAAACATTTTATACATAAATATAATCGAATAGTGCAAGTTTTCTCTAAGATCGTATGCAGACTTAACCATTCAACCGATTTTGGAGTTCCTACAGTAGATGCAGCAGTAAAGACACATAGCGTTAAACTTGTTATGAGGTTCGGATTGTCACGCGAGTTTTGTATGGGCTTATTTTTATTATTATGTAGTCTTTATTTTTTATTATTATGTCGTGTGAGTTGAAGATGTAAAGTAATTAACACAAAAAGTCGTCCATAATGCTTTGTGTTAAGTACTCCGTTTTTCGTCATCCCCCACTTACCCAATGTCAGCACTGTTAGTATCAATTACCCCGTTCTTGAGTGTTACCACACCAGGGTTTATTTAGCAAGTCTTTCGCGGAGTTAGCAACGCAGCAAATTTATAACCAACTTTAAAAAAAGGAAGAATTTCTCAATTCGGCAGATTTTTTTTTGTATTTATTTTTAATGTAGATTTTAATTTTTTATAGGCGGTTGGACCTTTATGAAAGAATCTTTGTTGGTTTGAAAAACTTTCCAACTTTCCCATATAAATATTATCAAAATTAGTCCAGTTGTCTTAGAGTTAACGTTAATGTTTATGCTTTTAGTTATCTTCAGTTGTATTTGACTACGAGGATGACGGACGTTTTATTTTGAAACGTAAGTTTAGCCAAATTGAAGTTGGTTTTAACTCTTTAAGACATTACTTGTAATTTTACGATAGCGTATTAATTTTGTACTAAGTATATTACCACTTACAATTTTATTTGAGTGTGCATTAAGCCATAATTATAATGTAGACGATAAAGAATTTAATGATGAGCACGAGCTGTGACCAAACGGACTAATACTGATTCCCGTATACTTTTATTCGTCCATTCGTTGTGTGAAGATGAAAACAGATCTAACAATTTGTGAAGGTACTATTTACCAGGCACTTTATCGAGCTGTTTAATACGGTTATATGGAAGCGTTATAAGTAAACTCAAGATCATAAAGTACCTATATATATAAATCTGTTTTTTGACTGGCTGGTTGATGCAGTTGGTAGTGACCCTGCCTTCTGCGCCGCTGGTCACGAGTTCGATCCCCGGACAGGTCAACCATTTGTGTGCATGAACATGTCTGTTTGATCTGTGTCTGGGTGCTTATTATATATATAAATATGTAATTATGTATATAAGTATGTATATCAGTCATTAGGTTATCATAGCACAGGCTTTGCCTAGTTTGGGACCTGAAGACCTTTGTGTTTTCCCATATTATCATTTTAAACATTTATTAATTTATTTGTAAATAAATTTCACTTTCAACATTCAACGAATCTGTTACCAAACAAGCTGTTCAAAACTTAATGAAATTAATAGTGAAGAATATAGATGCCCATAATAAATTTCTGGCAATATTTGACGAAGCATTTGATACGGTATCTGTCCCGCTACTGCTTTAGGTTCAGAATTTAGGAATTGAAGGAATAGTACAATATAACTGATTACCTAGTCACAGGGCAGCATCCTACGACCAACATTATTCTTAATTTATATAAACAACAAGTGCGATATCAGGCTCAGAAACTGCGAGTGTAGTGACTTTTGTTGATGATATAGTCCTATTATTTTCAGGACGCACGTGATCCGAAGTTAAGGTTTTTGCTAAAAAAGCACCAACATTAAATGTTCTAAAAACCGCAAACCAAATCTTTAACATAACTTTGGTGAACAACCACCCAAATTACTGAGGACAGCATTTGCGCTGAATTAGTTCCATCTAACGAAATAAAATATTCAGAAGAGGTACTGTACCACAACCGTAATTGGAAATCACAAATCAAATTACAAGATGAATCAGTCACAATCAATTATTTCTTATATTCCAAACCCTCAGATGTTTTTGAAAAATAAAATCAACTTATCAGCATATCGCAACCGTGGCAACTGGTGAGGAAGTTATTTCAGTTGGTAATAATCAATAAAGTTTGCGTCAGGTAACTTTAAGGATCTAAGATGATTGATTTATGAATTATTGTAGTCCCGAGGTTAACAGCCCAAAGAACTACTAGTGCTTAATAGGTACTTAAGAACTTAATAAGAGATCGGACAAAAGATTATACGACAGACAGGATATGAACCTACATCTTTCTGGCCTTTACTATTCGATGCAGATACTCTGCCAGCCACATAACGTAACGAAGTGTGTAGTTAACCACTGATGAAGCAAAAACCTACCGTAGATATTTGTGATATGAGTACTAGGACTTTCGAATTGATATTCATTATTGTAAATTCATGTTTGACTGACGGAATATTTCTCGACGTATTAATTCGAAACCGGGTCGCGCAAAACACTTAAAAGAGGATACGTACAACGTATAATAGTAAGAACTGACTGACTAATAAAAAAAATAGAAGCTATTGTTAAATGAAGAATTGTAAAATACCTTGTAAAAAAATATTTGTCTACAATGTCACAGTTTGGATTCAGAAATGAATAAATAACAGTAGATCCTGAAATCCTTGGATAAGTCAAATAAAAGCGCCAGTGTCTTTTGTGACACATCAAAGGCTTTTGACTGTTTATGTAATGACGCTTAGGGGAACATATGTTTTGAAACAAAAATGCAACAAAAATATGTTTTTTCCTCCCCAAAATATGTTATATTAACGATGCTGATTGCGCTGTGAAAATATACGCAGACGACTTAAAATCACCCCGTATATAGTAAGCGGCACATAACTAGAACCAAGATGGCGGCACGTCCCTTTCACTCTCACGGTTAGTTTGGTAAGTGCGAACAGTACAACACGTCTCGCGCAAGGTCAAGTTGTTTGCCGCCTACTATAGCTATTTTATACAATACATAATTAGTCATCAAGTGGTTTAAAGTGACATAGAAAAACCCGACCGCAAGAATTTTAGACCAACGTATAAATCGCGGGATGCGGCAAGTTATAGCCTATGACCATCTAGAGGTAAAGACGAATCTATTGGCACCACGCACATAAAAATACGACAAGCCGTTTAAGCTCTAGGGTGTGCCAAATAAATATACATACATACATACACTCGAATAAAATATATTTTTCGCAGTCGGGTAAAAAAGGCACATTGATAAAATTAAGTAAGTAAATACATGGAGAGTCGTATTTATTTAAACTCAAGTCATTACTAGATAAAAAGTCGCTCATCTCTGACCAACATGTCTACATACGTACATTCAATCATAATAACCACGATACGTTATTACTGTTTGGGGAAATGCTAATGATATCATAAAGGTTTTAAAATGTTAGAACAATCTTAGAAGAATAATTAACACCTTGAAAGAACTTAGTTTCACGAGAATACACTTATCAAGTGGTAAAAGTAACTAAGTAGATCATTGTTTTAAAAGCAGTCAGTATAATGTCAGCGAATATAAATTTTAAACATATTTTAGATTCTCTTTACTCGGCTCTGTTGCAAAATCCATTTGTAATTGACATCCGAATTTCATCTCTGCAGATATAGCGTAGGCATTTGGTACAAATTTTAGATAGCCTTTAATTCGGGCTTATCGTAAAATTCGGACGTTCACTAAAACCAACCTGTTACCACATTTTATCTACGTAGAATGATTAGTTTAAACTTTCATAAAAACGTTCTAACCACCTCGATATGACACAGTTCTAAAATTCTGTTTTACTTGACGTCTACATATGCCAATTTTTTTGTCTTAGTAGGTTGAGATTTTTATACTAACTTATGTGGAATATGGGGTACAGAGGACCGTGGGAGATAGTGGATAGATAATTATAACCTTGTACCTATAGTACAAACCGCCGCACTTACACTCCTTCCGCATCTGAACTAGTTGCCATCTAAGTTTCGAAACATTTGCTCGTGGAAGTCGCGGAGCTGCACACCGATAAACCAGTACCTAACCCAAAAACTATTTTTTACGTAAATAGTTTTCTAAAACTAATTACTTTTAAGTTTTGATGAAGTGCAGCGATTTATGGTTAATACATAAGGTTTTTGTTTGTCTGGTTTTGTTCATTCAGCGACTAACAAAAAGTATTTCTAGCATCTTAGCCTTAAATTACAATATATATGCTAGGATTTTGTCAAAACACTGGCTCATTTGGGAACATAAAAGTGAAGTTAGATCCCATAAAAAAAATTGATCCACCTAAATTGTTTTTTGCCCCTTCCTAGCTGACTTGTATTATAAACCGATAATACTTGAATCGCAAAACCTCTTGCATACATCGAGGAAATAATAAAATAAAAAAGTTGAATAAATAATCCACAGTAGTACTAAACTATTATTGATTTTCACTTTTCATCTAAGGGTACAAAATATATAGCGTATCTTATAAACTACTTTGGTACTTTTTATATTAACTTTTGACCCTATAACCCTCTCCTACTACGTCTACTTACTACCAATAAACTACCCGTATGCCAAATTACATCAGTGTGGGTTGAGTAATTTACAATTTAGAGAAACTTTAAAAATACGGGATATAGTTTCCCCTTCCACAGAATATTACCTACCTTACCTATTCTACCTTTATCCGTCCCTGTTCCAAAATTATTTTCATAAGTATTATACTATACCTATACTATTTTAATACGGCCCTATCGCAAAATTCGTTCTTTGCTGACGTCTCCTTCCTATAAACTATACTTACTCGCCTAAATTCATCTTGATAGGTCAAGAACTACGACGAATAGAACACAAGGACGCAGCCCTTCAAGTCATGAAGCTGAAAATTTGACACCAGATGCATATATCACGACAAATCTATAATTTCCTTTTCAATGGATTTTTCTACTCGTTGTTGTATTCTGTGGCAAACTGGCGATGGCACAATGTGACAGATAAAGCCAAAAACAAACATTATGCTCATCTATATTTATACTTAAATTATAAAGAGGAAAGATTTGTATTTATGTATATAAAGAATAAATTTAAAAACTTATAGACCAATTAAAAAAATAATCGCTACGGCGCCATATACTGGCTCAATTAAATGCTTCAGTAATATTGGTACAAATTCGGATCACCACGTTAAGCAAGATTTCTGGATATACCTCCTCTGGAAATCTTCATTAATAATCCCCATTACCAACCGCAGTGACCCAATACAAACGCTGCGTCGTCTAACTACCCACTACACAGACAGCACATATAATGTCGTTTTTGTACAAGCACTAATGTGTGTGTGACGTCTAGGGATGATAAGTGAGTAACCGAACGAACGACGTTTGGTCGTTACTGCTTTGAGTTTGCCAAAATTTGCTTTTATCTGCCAGAAAGTATGTTAGTATGTATGTCTTGATGCAGGTTGGTATGAATATATGAACAGCCAAGCGAAGCGTCATTGCATCAAGTCAAAGAACAATTAAATAAGTCCAGAGGTTTCCGAGATAAGATCACACAAAGTACGTACTCGTTATGCCAAGTGTTAGTAGGACTTATTATAATTATTTATAAGTACAGAGAAAATCCAAAACAGGATAATTATTATTTCACTTTTCCTAAGGAAACCAGTGGTGCTTGATGTTCTTGTATTTTGTATAAGACTTGCTCAAACCACATTTTAACACAAAAAACGCAACCATAACAACGTGCGCGATGAGGCGCCTCTTGCGATACATTTCTCAAAGTCGACTCCAAATCGGGTGCGGGGCGAGGAAGAGGTTCCCCAACCGTGGCCGAGAACTGAACCAGAGAACTGAACCATAAAAACCGAAACGGTGCAACTTTGGAAAGTAGTGGCACATCACAAAATAAAGTTCAATAGTATGTATAATAATAAAAAAAACATCGCCAAAAGATCTTGTAATAGTAGCGGACGTCAGTAAATATTCGTTCAGATGTGAGTTCGTGCCATATACCTTTCTCTGAAATTTCTTACTTTGCTAATGGGATCTGCAACTTTATTACCTCGAAAGCCAGTGAGTGATGGAATCCATTGCAATCTAAGTTTTGGGTCCAAAAATGCACATTAAAAAATCTAATGTTTTTTCCCAACATTCCAACCGTAGCATACAACAGGTCTCCTAATTTACTCCTGCTAACTACCTAAACTTTTAGGGTTAAAGCAGTTGACAAGTTAAATAGGTCTGCGGTTTTTTTAAGTGCCGTTACTTTACTTAATATAATATGAGACTACCATCGTCGAATTGAGAACAGGAAGTTCTGAATTCGACTTGTTTTTTTAAAAGTCGGTAATGAATATGAAGCCAACTACACGCCCGTTTTGTGATTTGAAAAAAAAGTAGTATTGGCGAAAGTTCATTTGTTTTGGCCACTACTACATTTTATATTCATTCATTAGATGTTTGTCTATTATGTCCGCACTTATTACGGCCTAAAAGTTGTAGGCTTACTGAGGGCTGGTATTTGTGGGAGACTCCAATATTGTCATTATTTTTGTAACAAGGCAGTCCTAATCTTTATGTTTGGTAAGCTAATGATTAGTATACAAAACATTAACTACACTAGAGATTAGGAAGATTTCGCCTACGTATCTACTCATAAGTACCTATTTAAAAAATCATAAGTTATTAGCACATTTAATAAAAACATCCTGAAACTAGGTAGAATCACCGCTGATGACAAATCACTCGTTTAACCTGCTGAAACAATTTACAAGGTATCATCTAAAGAGAGATCAAAAATAATGCATTGTACTTTGAAGCGCTGCAAACGTAAATAACCCTAATTCAGATTAATCAAAATCGAAAAATATCCATTAAACAATATATTTATTATTATTAATAGGTTACGTCGAGACCAGTAAATTTATCATTTGTCTGTCGGTTTTTAGGGTTCCGTACTTAAAAGTTAAAAACGGGTCCCTATTACTAAGACTTCACTGTCCGTTCGTATGTCTGTCACAAGGTTGTATGAAAGCTGAAAATTTCACTGATGATATTGTATTTGTGTTGCGGCTATAACAACAAATATCATAAATATTTCAGGGGGCTCCCATACAACTAACGTGATTTTTTTAGCATTTAATGCTTGATATTAACAGGTGAATAATGTACGGAACCCTTAGAGAGTTTCGTTCGCACTTGGCCGATTTTTCTGTTTTTATGTTAATATCCGTGCGATACACGGGTCGTAGCTTCCATTCGATCTTGTTAAAAATTAGCTGGCGCAACAGGTTCTATATTTTTATAAGATTGATATGGTTATTTATTAGGCCCAAAATATTATGTACCTACCTACAGTATAAACTACTAGTGGTTAGTCAACTTAGGTATATCCCTGTAAATATTCATTGAAAGAAACAACGCAAAGGGTTATAAAATATCGTTTCTTAGCTAATGAAGTATTTTGGTTAGACACTTTTTTCTTGACCTCTTTGAGGCGTATGACGCTCTGTTTCTGTTTTACTATTTCTCGAAACGTTAATTAAAGAGTTTATTATGAGTGCAGTCACATAAGCTATAGGTAGATACTACCTAGCTTGAAATGTGAATTATCAAAATGTTTGTTAGCTCGCACTAAAACATGACGCTGGGTGTAACACAAGGTTCCGTCTTAGGACTCATAGGTTTTATATTGTGTTTGAAATTTACACCAGCTTCCGGTAACATAATATAGCAGTCATCCTAACGACAAAGTCTTAACTTCATGTTGCTCATCCCTTAAAAGCAAGAAATTCTTAGACTTAATGTCAACATGACGAAGTATTATGTACCTAGTCAGCTAAAGCAAACTGGCTACTAATACCGACACAGCTCATAGTTGCAACTTTGAGTAAATGACAGCTAGCACGTATTTGCCTTGCAATCGAAACATATAACACAAAAATCTTAGAAGCAGTTATAGACAACACAGAAAATTTGAACTCGTTAACTTCACCCTTTGTCGAATGTATAGCACGCATTGACTCACGTATGTCAGACCTACACACATATATGTGGCTAATTATTTGTACTTCGCAAGTATGCTTTAATTTGATCCAGTTTGTAAAAAGCGCAGGGAGTCAGTCTGCAACGTTGAACAGTGTCAAACAGCTCTCGCCGACCGTTATTCGAAATTGGTAGCATACACCTACATAATGCTTTCCTTGCAATCCTCAAATATTGAAAAATATGTGTTTCATTCATATCTTCAGAATTCTACATATGAGACTGCTGTTATTTTTGTTATTATGAAGGCTTATAAATAGTTGTACCATAAAATCAACATTAAAATGTTAAATTCAGTATTCAGATATGAAATATTTTTGAGCAGTAAGACATAACTTCAATTATACTGCTTATAAACTGTCATGAAAACCGTAACATCGTGGTATGGCATTTTCAAGCGCTCGCCTGGCTAGCTATCACCCTCAATTTGGTCAAGGGCGGTAAGGGTCAAGTTGAAAAATCCGTCACCAAGCATGTAACGGTGTGTTCCGGCAGCGAGTGTATTTCATACTAAGCATGCGTTATCTAGGGCCTCATTGTCACTAAATTCCGGGCTCGCGAGCCCGCCAGGCGTTTGACTACCAAGTCAAACGCCTGGCGGTTATAATAAATTAATCGCTACCCTGATTAAACCTGAGAAAACATCAAGACAATCTTCCAAAATGTTGTATTTCAGAAGTAGTTATGCTTATTTTGAATAACAACCTAAAATCTGCTAGTAACAAGACCAGTATCTAGGTAATTTTATTTAGTTACTACTACTAGTTTTGGGGGCAGCATTTATTGGCAGTAGTTAGTTAATTATTTGGTAAAACAAAGTGCACAGCTCTGAACCGGTATGCACTACAGGCAAACTGTGTCTGGGAAGGCACTTTTACTAAGTGAAACAGCAACTCCCTAGGTAGATACACAAAAGTAAAGAACGGAGCTTCCACACACACATTAACAACGACCTCCACTCTCGCAAGACGAAGAAATAAGTAGGTATATAGTCAGTACCTTTGGGTCAGTTACGTGTAGGTAAAAACAGATTAAAACGGCTGACTGTCATCTCACTGCGATAAGGTGAAATGGTAGCTAGCTACGGTAAAGAAGGGCTTCATTTAACATTTAAGTAACGAAGTGTCTGCAAGACGTTGAGCTAGGTCGTGTATAATACACAATGTCCGAGGATCTTATACGTCATTCGCTCACATTTTATGGCGCTTTTATGTGCCGATCAAAACCAATTGGCAAGCAAGATTAGATTTGAATGTGAACATTCCTAGTTTTAGCATCTTTAAATAATCATATTTGAGTAATTCTGTATATGCGCAGAGGTACCTACTGGTGAATGGATGAATGCTATCCACCTCTTTGGGCGACTTTCAGTGACTCAATCTATCAACTATCCAACATTCGCGAAAATAATTAAATATTCCATAGTTTTTTGAGGCGTGGATTTTCCGCTCGAAATCCACGCCTCAAAGAACTGTATAGGACAGCTGTTTTTTCCGCGACCTGCTTAAAGTCGTAGATAGACCTAATAACTTTTATTATTAGGTCAGTAAAATTAACCCATAAGAGATTCCTGATTTCCTACAGTTAATACAAATAAATAATTGATAGATACAGGAATAAAATATATTCGCAGAGAAACGTGTAGTGTGGGGCAGGCTGGTCCGCAACAGGTGGTAGTTGGAGAGAGTATTTTATTACTAATGTATGTCTTCGCAGGGTATTTGTGTTTGATTGTACATCCATCTATTTAAGTAAGTGCCTTACTTATACCTTAGTTAGGTACTAACTCGTTTACTTATATTTAGATGCCACGAAAAGACGATGGATAGAAGTTGGTGGTTATCCCAACGAAAATAAGCTCAATTAACCACCCCTGACTATTCCTGGTGCAAAAGTACCCATAACACTCGCAGCATTGCCGCGTTGAATAGCAACGGCCATTCTCTGCACTAGGAACAAATTTTATTCTCATCTATTCCATACAGTATGTATAACTGTAACGAGATTGCACACCATATAAAAAACCATATGCAGCCTCTGATGATCAGCAAGCATAGACAAAAAACATTTATGCAAACGCAAATGCAACTCAAAAAAGTATCTGAAGAGTTGACGTATATGGAAGTCGCTTAGGGAATTTACTTGTGATAACCACCCCAGGGGATTTGATTAAGCCGTGGAAACGACCCCATATAACGATTCAAAGAATTTCAACCACCATACAGTTTGAGTCATTGTTAGCAGAAATGTATTTTGTCTGGGCCTGTTATACAGCAGTTGTTCGATAAATAAACTGCCTTACAGTTTTCCGCACGTCAACCAATTTCTGGAGAGGACCACTTCGATTATTATGTTTGGATTAAAAGTTATCAGTAGTACTAAGTACTAACCGATAATAAGGCATCTCCCTTGCTTAGGAGGTTGCTAACTAATACTCATGACAGTAGAATGTTCAGAGATGTTATGTAGGTATCCAGTTTTTATCCATTTTTATTGCTCCTTCTTAATTAACAGTAGCTACGCGCAGTTATTTGGGCTTTTTTAAGATAGTTGTGAACAGTAAAATCACACATATTGCGAGAAGACGCTGGTTTCTGCAACATTTTTAACAGGCTTTGCTCTACTTTTGTATCAAATTTAAGTGTCAATAAATACTTGATTGATTGATAGAAAAAAAATAAGTATTGAACATCCAGTACCTACAAAGTATAAAGTCCATTATGTTCACTCTTACAATCAAGAAATACGTAAGCTTTAGGCAAAACGAATTTAAACCTTAATGATACCCTAAACTAGGTGGGTAATTACTCAGACTAGCTTCAATCGAATTGAAATAAAGTACCGCTAATATATTGTATGTAAGTATGATTTACCGCAAAAAAATTACCCAGCACAAAAATTTATGACATTTTTATACCTATCAATTATCAAGAAAAGACTTTTAACTACAAGACCGCTAGTCCATCAAGCGAAATTAAACATCGTATACATACATCGTAACATCAAAATCGAACTTTAAATAAATCTTAAAACTACTTAATACTTACCAAGATTTAAAGTCGAGACACAGTCCCTCCTTGGATCAAGTACGACCAGAATCTAATACTTAATTCTAAAGAAAGATATTTAAGAAAAATAATCAGCTGAGTACGTCTCATACAAACCCATACATCAGGAGTTTCCATTAAAGTTGATTCAGCATCTTATAAATCTACTAGCTTATAATTAGCTAAATTTTATAAGTAGATATCTTAATTTAGATTTCATAGTATATAAAAAGCTTTTATCAATGGGAGAAACATTATTGTGAAAAATTCGAGTTAAGAAGTCTTAATTATAGAACTCGACTAAGTTTAGTGCTAGAGTGTACGAGTATATTTTATTCGAGTTTGAAATGCACTAGTAATGAGAATTGGAGACTCATCCTCCTACAAGTGAAGCCACAAATGCAACAGCATGACACTATCATTTTCGTCGTGAAGTTTACGTCAAGCGACGCCTAAATAAGAAATTAAGATTAGGGTGAAATGTATGAAGCTCGACTCATAAAGCAGACTCATTCTTTTTAACATTCTGTACTATGATGACTCGGTTGACCTTACTCTGGGTTCCTGAATGTTACTCCTAACTGTAGCCTCCCTTGAGATATAGGTTGCGTTGCTGACTCAATATTTATTACCTTCAAACGAGTTCATTTTGAGGCACCAGCAATAAATTCTGCATATTTGAGTAAAGTTTGTAAATGTACAACACTATGTTTGTACAACACTATGTTTGTATGTTGTACTTATTACCTATTTAAGTGCAGTAAGATTTAATTTTCTCCACTTCAGCAGGTATAACAAGTTTTTTTTGAGATTAAGGTATGGGATTCGAGGTTTAATTTTACTTTTCAGTGTCAATTTATATTTTATTTGGAGTTGTAGTTCATAGAATGTCATGAACGCTCAGTTGCAGAAATCGGGCATTTTCAGGCAGGATTGTTGGTGGGCAAGTCTATTTCGTGAGTAGCTTGTTTAAACACAGTAAGTGCTGTTTGTCATTTATTAAAAAGTTATTGAGCGTAAAATAAATACTTAAGTCTAGTCAGCCTTATCTTAGTAAAGAAAAATAATTATGAAACATACTAGTATGTGTTCCAATGAAACATGTTCAATGAAACAACTAGATATATGATTCACATTAGAAGTATATCTTTTCCAGACAAAATAATTAGAGCTTCATATTGCAGTTTGACTGTATAACAGATTTTCTGAAATCTATAATAGAAAAACTACAAAAGAATCCTAACTATTTGTTCTGAAATCTATTACACTCATTACATTTTTCAATTACAATGTTTTGAAAGATGTAATGATTTAGGACTTCCTTCAAAGATGAATCAGTGATGTATTTGAAGTTACGTATAGCTACCTGAACGCAATGAAAGCATCTCCGAGTTCTCCGCCTACGATGTGTACACCACCTTCAGGAATTGAGAGTCCCCGAAAGAAATTCCTAATGTCCAGAGCATTGGCTGACCATGGCAGGTTTTGTAGTCTAATGATGACACTCATTGTTGCGATTGATGTACCTATAAAGAGAGAAATTGCTCGTCCATTTTATGATTTTATCAGGTCATTCTAAAGGAAGAATGACAATCATGTAGCTCAATTTGCAGATATGAAGTATCATATAACCTATAGATTGACACTGTTACATAGAATTTTTGCTGCTTGCCCAATCCATAGAAGACTGAGACATCAGGCATTAGATTTATGCTATTTGGGGTTGTGTATTTTGGTTCATATTGGCCAAGTAGAACAGAAAGTTGAGACCATAGAATTAAAATTGGGTTGTTCCTATAATGTCTTGCCCTATATGAGAAAAAAACCTCAACCCATCCTAAATTATTTTCTTTGTCAGATATGAATTATTAGTGTATTTAGCGCAATACATGGTGATAGTTTGACACACACGTCAATGGCACATGAGATTAGTACTGTTTTATCTATTAATATCACCCAATATAAAATATCAACCCATAGTGTCCCAGAGTTGGGCAAAGGCTTCCCCTATGATGAGGGTTGAAACATGCAGGTTTCCTTACAATGTTTTCTTTATTATTTATGTAAGTGGTCATTCAAGTTCTTATAACATAAGTAAAAAACATAGACAAAATGCATGCCTGACCTGCACCCTTTCCCTGGTGAGGCCAGGAGTTTACCAACAAGGCTAACACTATCTTTAGACACGACACTTTTATACATACATATATACATGCTTACTTACACATATCTAGTTTTTTTTTATTTTAGACTGGTATCCAATACCGTAAATGTGACTATCATACAATTATACAGGTGACAACAGGTAAAATTTTTAGAAGTAAATGTTACTGTATGCTTAGCATGCTTTAGCATTTAGGTTTAAAAAAGTAGTACTTAGTAGGTATACAAAGTAAAACCTAAAAGTAAAAAGCAAGTATATGCATACAGTAACATTTTTAAGTTTTTATATTGTGCTTTAAATTGTATAATAGTCACTTTCGCCATAATGGATGCCGGATGACAATATTATAACCAAAGATCATGTATAAAGAGAAGCAAAAGAACTATGAATTATTACAGACGGGCAGATCTAGACTAACCCAATGAGAAAAAGGTGACTTTCTGTATGGACGCACAACTGTTAATTATACTACATAAGCAAGGAAACTCAGTAAAAATATAATGTCTCAAAAACAATGAGGTTATACCGAGTTAGGTGTAATCATACATAGGAATACATACAGCAACTGTAGTGTTTCAGATTGTTGTGTAGAAAGTAAATCTAACGTTTATATTAAAAATTAACACAAATATTCCAGACAAATCATGTACTTAATGTGAAGTGGAGAGTTCCTTAGAAACCTCATTGTTTTCTGTGATGGACATCAAGTTGATATTATTATCCATCGAAAGGCAACTCTTGTCGATTCGATTCTGCAGGAGACGATTAACTACAACACTAGCGATTAAACTGTCCTGGTACGGTTTGGAACTAGATCTGATAATGTTAGCGTAGGCATTGTATCGTATTTTGAAGAAGACATAGAATCTTACGGTTTTATTAAGCGCCACGGTCAAATACTTACTTCACACAGATAAGATTAAAGAATTATTGTGCTCTTATCAGTATCCCTATAGAAAGAATCAATCCAAGAAGTTCTATTAAATGCTCAAAGCCTAGCCTATAAATGGCGTAAGCAGTCACCGATCAATAAATCACCAAATCACAGTTACTTACCCTATATATCGCTATTATAGACTTTGTATGAAGAATTTATAAAAAATATGGCATTTTAGAGTACCAAAAATCACAAATAAAACGTTTCAAGCACAAAGATATTCCCAAATTCATTCAACTTTACGGATTGCTGATCACCCAACACGACGACTTTTGTCATTATAAACAAGATGGCGGCGGCGGTGGGCAGTGGGGGGCAGTGCTGCCAGTAAAAAAAAACGATTCGGCGTCAGTGTTGTCCCGCTGTTCTTTAAGATTGATTCTTTGCAAAACCCCGAATTGATATTTTTAGAATATATTGTAATATACAAAAGCATTGCAAAACAAAACAAATAACAAAGGGAGAAACGGTGGCAAACTGTTATCTTAAACTGCTTCATCAAGATAATGCTTCCGTGCACAAGTCCAAGGTTGCGATAGGATAAGATGATGATTTTAAAATATTGAAATCACTTCTTTCACTGGACCTCACTTCAAGTCGTAATTTCATAAATAAATTCAATAGTAACTATCACTACTAGGTATGGCTGCTATGGCAGTAGTAACTACTGCATCAGCTATAGGAGAAATCTTACTTCGCTTTTACTGTTACAGCCACTTTAACCATATCGCTCCATTCTCTACACAAAGTTTCGTCAAATCTTTATATCTTTTATCACAACAATTTTATAGATAGGGATTTTACATCAAATAAAGGAGCTAACCTCAAACTTTGTTCAGCACATCATGTGCTAAACAATGTAAAAACCGGCTAAATGCTACAGAACAAAAAAATCGGTCAGTCTATCTCTTTCATTTCAATGGTCATTATATACCTCCTTCCTAGTTGTAGTGTGATTGAAATAGCATGTACCCTTCGTCTATTTTTTTCTCAGTTTACTAAAATGTGGTATAATAGGAAGCGCGGCAAAGATATCACATAAACGGAGTCTTTCTAACTGTGTCAGCGAAATGAACAGCAGTTTCAATAGTAACTATTACTTTTAACAATTAATTAGTAACTATTACTAGTAACAGTAACTATTAATAGTTACTAGCTAAGGCTGTTATGGTGGCAAATGTGACTATTGCAGCAACAATGGGAGATTTTTTTCTTCATTTTTTTGTTATAGCCACTATAACCATATCGCATGATTCTTTGATGACATAAACTTTCATCAGATCTTAACACTTTTTATCACTAAATTTTTATAGATTAGGAATTTTACAATACGTAAACGAGTTAACCTGAAGTTTTATTAAGCACATGAATTGCTAAACCACGAAAGGCTGGACAGCTACGCATTGAAAAAATCGTTAGCTCTGGCTATTGTATTTTTTCTTAAAAGTCCTTAATTGTTATAGTATGACTGAGAAGGCATGTAGCCAGTAGTAGCCAAAATTATTACATAAATAAAATAAGTGAAAATATCATCCGGATACCTGCGTACCGTTTGCACATATTAAATTATTAACGACGTTAATGAAACGAATGCTAATGCTAATTAATTACATCGTGGACATCCCTTGCAGACTTATGTTTGCCTATGGTCATCTTAGTTTCATTCTTTTTTCTCAGTGTTGTTCATTCATTTCATTCGTGAGTCGGTCTTTGCTTGCTTGTCCCTTTGCGTTTGTCATGTATTTCCAAAAACTGTGAATATCCTGTGCATATATATATACTGAATATTTAATGAAGAAAATACAATACTTCTAACGGTGTTACTAAATAGATGTAAGTAAATATCTTTATATCTATGTGTGAAGGTTAAATTTGCAACCACAGTATCATATGTGTTATTTTGCCAGATTACATCAAATTTATTTAAAAACATCAATTTCTTTAAAGAAATAGGTTTCCTGATGCTGTAATTCTTTACTTTCATGACATGCGCTTGTCTTTACGATGCTCCATTGGGTATTAAAGCTTAAACCAGATGTTAAACCTAATTTAAAATTGTAAGGATTCCCACGCTAATAATCGATAGATACCTGCTTATTTATAGTTTAGCGTAGGATGCGATGCTTAGGTATGATTACTATGTTGACAAATAATTATAAAAGTTATGTTTCTTTCAATACTTATAAACAAAAGAATAACCTAATATTCGAAACCTATTTATCCAAGGTTATTGAACTGATTTTGTAAGGGTCAGTATCCTGATGGTTTCATGGCTACATAGATTTATATATATAGTAAAAAGAACTTTTCACTAAAGATAAAGTTTGCTAGAACATAATACATATTGCTCTCACATTATTTTGTTTAATTCTTCTGCTCAGTTGGATAAGCTAACCTCGATTTATTGCATATATATATATTCTACTCGATTTATTGCATATGTGTATTCTCCCGTAAATGTATACAGCAATGTAGCATGTCTGTCTGTTACACTAAAGCATCAATTGATTTATTACAACAAACCTTCAAAGTTTGCTAGAACATAATACATATTGCTCTCACATTATTTTGTTTAATTCTTCTGCTCAGTTGGATAAGCTAACCTCGATTTATTGCATATATATATATTCTACTCGATTTATTGCATATGTGTATTCTCCCGTAAATGTATACAGCAATGTAGCATGTCTGTCTGTTACACTAAAGCATCAATTGATTTATTACTTACTACAATAAATTATTACAACTAGGTATGTAATGAATATTGAGTGTAATGAAAAAAAAGAGTGGTGTTAAACACTGAACAACAAAAGATGCACATGCTATACTTATATATGTGTACTGTAATACAATTAACTTAGACTTGCATAAGTATTGAATAGGGTAAGACTCTTCTAATATTGCAAAATAAGGGAAAATTGGCCAGGAATTGCTGAAGTTATTTAAATAATACCTTATTTACAATAGCAAACAAGTAAGGTAAGCATTTATGATTAAAATTTTCAGGTACAGCTACCAAGAACAAACATCAAAATATACATACACAAAAAATAAAATCTATCTAATCCTGCTCGTTATAAACCAAAAACGTAACTGTAAGTTTGATTTTATTAGTATTACAAACAGTCAGAAACAATTTTTCATAATTTGAGTTATTGTAGGTCTGAGATCAACCCAGTGTTTAAACTCTAGAAACTAAAAATATTTAGCAATTTTGAGTACAGTTTTTGTGAGTGTAAAACTGGGATAGAGTAGGTGTAAAAGTGGGATAAATGTGTGAGAGGTATCCAGGATATCTGTTCGGTGGGACGCCTGTCAGTAGCTGGGACAGGAGTTTTAACACATTGGAGAATGTGAGTACGAAACGGTAACTAAGATGTGTAGTTTTTGTTCATAGATAGCTAGATTTCTTTATTGTTGCTACTATAGTTTTTTATGTTAGCTAGTTTTAAGTTTAATTATTTGTTAATGAATTTTGAGTATAAAAGTAGCCTAACCTGATCTACAACATTTTTCGAGGGTCACATTCAAAAGTACTGGTACATTGTAATTTAATTAGTCTCAAAACACTGAACACATATTGATAACTTGATTTTAATTTGAGGTGGTGATGCTTCCTGTGTTGATATGCCATTTGGGTTGCAATGAATATTTCCTACTGCTATGTTATCCATGCCACGACATGTCATTGTAGGAGCTTAGGGTATTGAAATGAACTGTACCTATGTCATGTTTAATTAACATAATTTAAAGGCTACTTAAGGGTACTTTACAGTGTTTGTGGTAACAGAGTCATCCACAAAGTAAATTGAAATAGTTGTACAGTGACCCTTTGTGATGAAAAACTAAACTAAAACTTGATGTGGAACATCAAGCAATACTGAAGAATATTTTATTATTAAACCTAATAAATAATATTATGTAAATTACAATCATGAAAACCTAAGAAAATATTAAATTGGTGTGAATTTAAAAACTTGAATTTCTGGTGTCATTATGTAGCTATTAATGTGTATGTGTGTACTTTTCATTAATTGAGTCCTCAAAATATTTGATCATTCAAAATCAGCTATGTAAGAATGTTGTACCAAATAGTGCCAATGTCTTACAAGATGTTCATAACATACCTTTTCTAATATATTTTGAAAGCAACTTTTTACAATATTTTTTTCACTCCACTTATATTCAGAATGGCCTCATAGATTCAGCATTACATCTAGTTGGCTGAAAACCAACAGTTTTTCTTATTTGTTTCACTGAGCATGTGTTTTTTCATTATTGCCTTTATTTCAATGCATTTCCTTTAAATTTTGTCTTTTCTATGTATTAAGAGTAGTTTTGTTGCTATATATAGTGTAGGTCTACATGTAAGAGCGTGTGATTTTACTAAAGTAAGTTCTTTTTATGTTTGCTCGAGAATTTTTCACATAGTTTTTACTTGTTCTGCATAGAATAGCATTTAAATAATTAAGTACTTAATGCTAGCAAAACTAACAGATGTCCTGCAGACAAATAACAAAGAATTGAAATTGAAAAAGACAATTGAAGATTAAATGAAGCGTTGTGGGCCAATGAAATCAAAACCATTGGATCAGTATAGTAAAGACCAGACTATTATTGCAGTGAAATTGACTTTGCTCCCTGCTAAAGGTCATCATTGTAACACAGCTGTCAAGGGTTATGTTAACTTAAGGTCGACTGAGTGTATTTTGTACACTCTGCCTTAAAAAGCAGTGCTTAACATTTCTTATATACTATGCAAAATAGAGAGCTTCTTGACTGTCTTCCTTTGCATCTCACTTAGTGCATATATCTCAGAACAATTAAAAGAGGAGGCTTATACTACAATGCACAGAAAATGTAATGTTGGTCTTGTAACAAATAAATAATTCTACTACATATTACTAGACTGAATGCATTTTGTATCTTCCATTTCTAAATTAAACATACTGTGACCACAAAATAATCCGAAAAAAAAAAGGATATTAACCAATGAGTTCTTAGCATGAAACGTCCCATTTTAGAAATTGAAAAAACCGCAGCTAATGACGTACCCCGGGATCCATTATTAATGAAGCAAGCAATGCTCGGATAAAAGACGGTCTCTATTCTCATTGGAAGGCTGCCAGACACCCTTGTCGGCGCCCACTTGCCGCACGTAGGCTGTGCCGCCCAGGCTCCTGATTCGGGACATGTTTTACTACTAACTTTCAAATAGGTTGTTGCAATATGCATATCGCTTAAATAAAAGTCACGTTCACAATTTGTGCTACTGAGGTATTATGTTATTTAAGTTCAGTTTGGTCAGATAATTGTGCTAAAACTTTCCAGCTATATAAGCGCTTCCATGGACAGAATGCCACTTGTTAATATAAAATCCCAGTTGTTTGTCGTAGGATTTTAATCGTAGGCGCCTCCAGAGGCTTTCGGACAGCTTATTAGCTCTAAAGCTAAGGCGTTCAATTGATTACATTTCTCAGAAAACGCATGGAAATTAGCACCAAGTACTCGTATAAACGTTCTCGATAAATACGTAACAAGTATCTATAGCGTAATATAAGTGCGTTTTTAGAATTAGACATACTCTCTAAAGTAAACATTGCTATACATTTCTGTATAGCCTAACTTAATAATTATGCACACAATAACTCTTGGATTAGTTCGCGTGCCAACCCGTGAAGCAATAAAAGACACTTGACCCATGATATAAATCGTACCGCGAATCCATATCAAACTTTGGCACAAATACACATTTCGAGCACCCCTGACCTTGATAACTCGTCCCAGTGTCCCACTTTTTTCAAGTACTGTCCCACTTTTTCCAAACCCATACCCACCACAGACCTTAAACGTAGCTATTGCAGTGAGCATGTCACCGAATGCGAGACATTTTATCATATTTGGCCCCGGCTACCTTGTTCTCGGCTCGCGGACGAAGTTGTCCCATTTATACGACTAAAAAGCTTGTCCCATTTACCTTGTAATATGAAAATGGGAGCCCAGAAACTTAATTTCATTTCTTTTTTGTTAGTTTTCACGTCTCATGAAGAGTTAATTTATTTATTTGATATTTTGCATGTTTGCTGGATATTAATATAAAACATTGCAGTGCTATAACTTATAGGTGTTACGAGTACAGTGCTGAAATACAATTTATCAGCGTAATAATGGAAACGATGAAGCGAAACAACTGGACAAAAAATACGATAATTTAGTCGTCAACTATCATGAAGCTTCCATTTTTTATACCTATGTTTTCTAATGTACCTTAAGTAATTGTTGAAAACAAATTAAGATAAATGTTAACCGTAAGTCAGTTTTAAGGGGGGCTTTAAAACTGAGGTAGTATGTTAGACCAAGACTACATTTTTCACACTACTACAGTTTTTATTGCAATTAATTTATATTTTAATATTAGAATCTGTCCAATGCACACAAAAAAGAGAAAATGTCCAATCAATGAGGCAATTATAAATTATTCTTATCTGCCAGTAAGAGGGATGGGAGGCCAGTAAGTGAGATTTATTAAGTCTTACTAGTTCTGAGGTAGATGGGGATAAATCTTATTTGACACAACCTTGAAACCCGCTCTTCACGCCTACTCCCAGACTTTCCCAGTTAAAATTTAATATTTATGATTATGTCCCTCTACGTTCAACCAGTAACAAATCTAAAGGGCGTGTTGACTTTTTACCCTGGAATAACTAATCACACGGGCTGACGTTTCGAAATGAAGGGTAAAATAACGTAACTCAAGTTTATTTTGCTCATTATTCATTTATACAGCGTTAGCGTAGCGTGTCCTCTACATCTTGGGAAAACTTTACATATTTCTTAGTATAAAACATATCGAATTGAGTAATATTAAGATATACTTGGTACAAGGTTTGTAAGTGGTATCCTAGTCGGTAAACCCCTTGCCTCACGAACGAAAGGGCGCTGGTTCATCCCAGGTACAGGAATGCACCTCTGTGTTTTTCTCTCACGTGCATATTATACACGGTGAAGGAAAACATCGCGAGGAAACCTGCTTGTCGGAGAAGGTTAATACATTTCAAAGATAAGGGAATTCCCCAACAAGCAATTTGGCCATGGTCTACACGCCCTTCTTGGGGGAGATCCAGCCCAGCAGTGGGACGTTAAGGGTTCAAACGATACTTGGTACAAGCAGCTAATCTTAGGCCCAGTGTTTTAGTAAATATTTCTATAGAGAGTCGAGCTTACATTATGATTTTAATTCTGCGAATGAAAGGGTATTTACTATGGAGGCTGTCGACGTGTATAACTCACCCTGTGTTATAGTTCGTATAAATTAACACATTGTATCGTTTTGTAGGTCACGGCCTCCACTAGTGCCCCATTTTTTCGTACGATTGTAAAGTTCAGTCGGCGTTGGTTTGTTTGTTTCAAATTGGCATTTTCATCGTAGTTTAGGAGCGTACTAACTGAAAATAATTGTCGGTAATTAAAAGCTTTAATTTGAATATGTTTTAGATTTATATAAACTACTGCCTCCTCCATTTTTAGGGTTCCGTGCCCAAAGGGTAAAAACGGGACCCTTTTAGTAAGACTACGGTGTCCATCCGTCTGTGCGTCCGTCCGTATGTCTGTTACTAGTCTTTAACGCATGAAACGTGATAACTAGACAGTTTAAATTCATAGATGATGTAATTCTGATTGAGCTACAACAACAAATACTGCACTTCCATATATCAAACGTGATGTTTTAGCGTTTTTTGCTCAACGTTAATAACAGCAACAGGTAGACTAATTTAAATATTCACGCGCCTAGCAAATTGGATTCGGTTGTCACTTTTTTTGTATTGCTCGTTAATGAGCCCGTTGGCTAATGGGCTCTATATACTTAATAACAAATAAATGAGATATGAATATACCGCCAGCTCCTCAACTATGCGTTGTTTGTCGCAAGCCTGTATTGTTCCATTTGTGCGCGGTTTGTTTTTAAGCTGCGAATGTTTATAGCTTGCATGCTTGTAATACAGCTCTACATTTTTATTAGCTTTTTAATAGCTTCGTTTATATTATTTTAATCTGGCAATTACGAGTAGGAGTGCCAGTTAGCTAATTTTATTTTTTGTCCGTGAAAGACATTGGTAATAATATGTTTAATAGTGCATTTGTAGTTTTTAGTGTAAACCGGATTGCATAGGTTAAGAAGCTAAAGCCAGCTAGTGGGCTTATTTAGAAGATATTTTTGATATTATGGCCTATTTTTAAATAAGCCATGGGAATAACACTTCGGGAATTATACTGTCTAATAACCTTAATGTTGAGAATTCCTTCGACCAAAAAGTATCCAAATACTTATTTAAAAGAATTCGGGCTCCCAATGCTGTCAAAGTACAAAAATAATAAAGAATTTAGTAACTTTCTGGCACTGAACGTTTCATGACCCCTTATCGTTATATTTTACTAGCTAATAGTAGTAATTTAAACGTAATTACGAAAACACTACCCGATTGAAAGATACAGATGCAAATTTATTTAATAAGGAAAGTTAGAACGGCGCGCCCATTTCTTTTATGATAATTGTTATATTAAGGAAATGACGTCGAAATGTTGCGTGTCTAACTCTGAACTCAATAAATATATGTTTTGGCTTAGTTTCCTCGCTCTTGACCCAAATTTGCTTGTATGAGTCATCGGCACTACACGGAAGTAGGCATCTTGAATTCTGCCTACTTATTAAATGGGCAACTACGAACTTAGGTATGTAAGGCTATACTCATATGTCATTGGACTAACCACGAGACGTCTTATAGCTCATTTTGTATACTTTTAAATAGACAAACTAGCTTATGCCTGGGGCTCTTATATGTTTGTTATTCTGGAATGAAAGTAACCTGTGCCATTGTCCGACCTTGAACTATCTCCATGTAACAAATCAAGTGGATCTGTCAGTTAGTTGCTGAAGTTAATATCATAGTAGGTCTATATTTGATGGTTAAAAACAGGTGATACTTATTATTCTACAGTGCTGAAATTGAACTTAGGAGTCATTTTTGGAAGACTCAGTAATGTTCAAATGTGAAGAGATTCAGTAATGTTTAGTGGTCTTACGATATTTAATGTAAGAAAGGGTCAAAGTCAATCTAAAATTGCTTGTAATTATCAAGTCAATTTTCTATATCTTATTCACTCTTAAATGCTCGTCTTTCGCCATTCCAGCAAATCCAACACCAATACAGAGGCAGATCCGGGCCGGGGCGGTACTGGGGCAGCATGTCTGAAGGCGGAGGGATATCGGGCGCCGGCGGCGACAACGCCAGGACCAACCTTATAGTCAACTACCTACCGCAGAGCATGACCGAGAAGGACCTTTACGCTATGTTCATGACCATCGGGCCAATAGAGAGCTGCCGAGTGATGAAAGACTTTAAGGTAGGACAAATAATTATAGTTGGTCGTTTATTTATAAAGAAATAATCTCCTAATAGGGTAATAATTAAGAAAAACGTATCATAAACGGATCTTTTACTTGGTATAAGTCTTACGGGTATGGTACGAGGGAAGCATGTCTTAGAGTAGGCAACAACGCCAGGACCAACCTTATACTGAACATGAGTTAGAAGGATCTGTATGCTATGTTCATGACCATCGCACCAATAGAGAGCTGCCGCGTCATGACTGTTATGACAAGATTAGAAAAATATTTTTGATCCCTTATTATTCAATAAATGACCTAACAGGTAAGAATATATATAAGAAAGAAAAAGAAATGCTTTATGGTTGTGTAATCACCAATTTCTTCACTTTGCACAATAAAAATCGACACAAAGCGATTAGTACGAGTCCGTGGAATATCTATCATATATCGATGGCGTCTCGGAGTATCTCTAGCCCGACAGAAAAGGGATGCTGGAATTAAATTGTGGAATTCTAAGGCATACTCCCCGAAATGTATACGTTAAAAAACCTGTAGGTTAGGCACACACGACGATGCCCAAGGCTTTAGAGATTAACTTTGGCTAAAACAACGGTGCCTTAAGTCTTTTAGTTCTCCTTTTGACAGACACCAATGCTTCAAGCTGGTATTTAGCTGGTTGATTGTATCTTTGGATATACATAATTGGATGGTTTTTGTTTCAGACTGGATACAGCTACGGGTTCGGTTTCGTGAACTTCACCCGCGAAGAGGACGCGTCGCGCGCTATAGAGACCTTCAACGGATATCAGCTCAGAAATAAACGGTTAAAGGTAATGACTAGTTTTTTATTTTTACAATGGGACCAACCCTGAATTTAAGGAAACAAATCTGCTGTCTAATAGAGCTGCCCCTCTATCGACTACAGTTATGCATGAAAGGGGCAAAAACAAATTTCCTTCTAAACTTCGTTTCATTTTGACAGTTCGCCGCTTCAACGCTGTCAGAATGATACGAATTCATGTCGAAATTTGATACTTAGAGTGGTTGAGTCTATCGGTCAATGAAAATATGTATGGTTCTTACAGGCGTTTTTTTTTCGGATTCCTTATTCGCCAGTAGTAAATGTTGGTCGTCATGATCAGTATGGTGACGGCTAGGTACCGGTGACCGACAACCCTGCATATTTATTTAATTTTCAGGTATCGTACGCACGACCGTCCGGCGATGACATAAAAGACACCAACCTGTACGTGACGAACCTACCGCGAGCCGTTAACGAGGACCAATTGCAGACAATATTCGGCAAATACGGGAGAATAGTGCAGAAACACATACTGAGGGATAAGAACAACGGCACGCCGCGAGGGGTCGCTTTTGTGAGGTAAGATTGTGTTCTACTAGCGCCATCTAGTTACAACACCTGAAATTAGCGATAAACGAGGACCAATTGGAGATATAATTCGACAAATACGGGAGAATAGTGCAGGAATGCATACTGAGGGACAAGAACAAAAGCACGCTGCGAGGGGTCGCTTTTGTGAGGTAAGATTGCCTATTACTGGCGCCATCTACTTACACCTGCAGTTAACGATAAACGAGGACAAATCGACAAATACGGAAGAATAGTGCAGGAACACATACTGAATAGACAAGAACAACGGCACGCCGCGAGGGGTCGCTTTTCCGAGGTAAGACTGCCTACTACTGGCGCCATCTACTTACACCTGCAGTTAACGATAAACTAAGACCAATTGGAGATATAATTCGACAAATACGGAAGAATAGTGCAGGAACACATACTGAGGGACAAGAACAACGGCACGCCGCGAGGGGTCGCTTTTGTGAGGTAAGATTGTGTACTAATAGCGCCATCTAGTTACAACATCTGAAATTAGCGATACAACAAGAGACAATATTCAGTAATAGTGCAGAAACTCATAAGGTACATGACCAATGGCAGAACAACTTCGATCGAATCAGAATATTTTTTATTATTTAAATAACGTCTTGTTATAAAAATCTTTTAAAGAGTAACGCTTGAATCATTTGGTAATCTTCGGATGTATGTTCTTTAAATTGTTTAATAGTATCCGTTAGTATTAAATGTAAAGTTTTGACTATCGTCCCTCTCACCTTTCCAGATTTGATAAGCGCGAGGAAGCGCAAGAAGCAATAGCAGCGTTAAATAATGTGATACCGGAAGGTGGGACCGAACCGCTTTGCGTTAAGGTCAGTGACTTACTTATTACATATTAACCCATAATGAATTATTTAAAAAGTTGGGGATTTTCCGTGTTTGCGACAAAATAGCGTCATAGTTTTTATTATTACATGCAGGACGATTGTAATATAACCCTTCCTCAGCGCTTACGCATCAATGGGCTTAACTTTATTTCTTTTGATTAATGGCACCATATGATTTGTATATTTGCCAGCGTCAAGTTTATAAATTTTCGAGTTATTAATCAGTAAAGTTAAGTGAAATATCAAGTAATAAGTCATAGTGGTCTAGTTAAAGTCATATTATGTTCTCCCTCGTTAAGCGGTAGAGACTTTACCAGGGTTTCTACGGAGATTTCCCGCGAACACGAAAACCACGTTCTTCCGTCTATATATCGCTTGCCCACACTTGTGCACATAAACAAGACAATAATGGTTAATAATCCACCAATATTAAACATTAAAGCTTGCAGAATCACTAGATTTGCAATAAATACACAGACAAAAATGCCATTTTGTCAGCGAACGCGGGAAAACTCCACCCATCTTCGTTTTTTCTGGGCTTAACTTGTTTGCCAGTAGTTGTCATTGTGTTTGACTTCTTCTGTTTGTATATGGCGTCATATTTGTATATTTGCCAGTGTCATGTCAAATTACCACGATGAATTTTAATATCAAATTAAAATTCATCGTGGTCAAGTTATTGTCATGTTATGTATCCTTATAAAGCTATGGAGACTACTAGAGTTATATGAAGATTTTCCGCGAACACGAAAAACACGTTAGTCCGTATTTATATCTCTTGCCCCCCTTACTTTTGCCCCTTGCCTCTTACTAACCTCATAAACAAGACTTTATTAGTTAATAATAAAAAAATATATACAACAATAGTTGATTACAATAATTAAACGAAGACGCCATTTTTTCGGCAAACGAAAACCTGTGTTTGACTTTGTATAGGCATTTTGGTTTATCAAGCGTCAGAGGTTCGAGGACGCTCGAAGGCTTCTAACATGGCCAACTATTTTTCTTAAGAGGATCACTGACCCTGCACTGTTTTCGAAATTCTGATACAATTTTCGTTCCGGGGCCTACGTCTTGAAATTGCGTTACAATTTAGGGGGTGTTAAAAGAGGTCTTTTAACACCCCCTAAATCGTAACGTAATTTTTTGTCATTGGTGTCAATCGCTTCACTATAATGTATTTTAGGCCTACACGTTTTATTATTTTGAAAAAGGTATTGAATTCTGCATAATAAAGGCTTTTAGTAGGCATCGTATCAGCGCAAAAATATGACTGCTTATGAAGCTTGTAATATTAAAGTGATATAATAGATATAAAAAAATAAAACTGTTAAGCATAATCAATAATGTGTTAGCTATGTGAAAAAAAATATTGCAATCGGGCAACATTAAAATGTATGGCACTCTATAGCTGCCTACTCGTATAGCTGTCTTAAGATAACCGGAGCAAAGATTCATTTGCCGTCTGATAATAAAAACTGTTTTGTAATTTCTAGATAGCGGAAGAGCATGGAAAGCAGAAGGCGGCTTACTACGCCGGCTGGTCGGCGGGATTCCATCATAACCGAGGTAATTGAACTTTATATGTTTACTATTGATCGTGTAACAAAATTCCGAAACGAAAAGACGAAAATAAGACGTTTGATGACTCTTGGATATTTTTATTTATTGGCTGTTACTTGATCTCGGGGCGTCGGTCGGTCGGCCGGATAGTTATTGCAGATGATAATGTTACTTGTCGGAATTAAATTAAATAATTAAAAAATACTTTGTAAAATGAACGTTTAGACACGTGTTATTACAAAATCTACAATACAATACTATACAAATAATTTCTTTATTGCACACCAAAAACCAAATATACAATAAGATATAAAAAAGAACAAAACATCGGTAGTACATTGGGCGGCCTTATCGCTTAAAGCAATTTCTTCCAGGCAACCTTGGGATGGATCGGACTATGTGAGAACAGTTACGTTGGTGGTGCATCAATAGCAAAACTAGAAAAAAGGCATGGTCCAAATACAGTACCGCCAAACAACAACAAGAAAAAATAAATAAAATTAATCAATACACATAATTAATAAATACCTTTATATACATGTAATACTCACTATAATTTTTTAATTAAAAAAAAAATATGCTATGCAAGATTTGTATACAAATCTATTTAAAAAAGAAACAATGTTTGCTATGTAAATTTCACGATTTGAAAATGAATATGAATTTGAAATATCTATAATATTTTATCGTTTGTTCATCATGACAATATCGTGTAAATAACCAACGCAAATTATTTTTGTTTAAAATTAAAAAAACTATATATATATATTTCAATCTTATCTACCGGCTCCCAATGTTGAGTCAACGTTCGGCCACATGAAGCTACATCACATAGTTCACAGGCCTGACCTCATAGCTAGATTTTAAAATTTACATTATGATCGAAAATCTACAATAGCTATAAAAAAATCAACAATAACTACCAAAAAATTACAATAACTACCAAAAAATCAACAATAACTACCAAAAGATCTACAATACCTACCAAAAAACCTACAATAACTACCAAAAAATCTACAAGACCTACCAAAAGATCTACAATGACTACCAAAACAATCTACAATAACTATAAAAATATTTACAAAAACTGTCACAAAATTAATGATTAATAAAAAAAATCCTCAATAATTATCAGGCTATCACCGACCGCCCATACAATCCGCGCCGACCCAAACCCAACCTTTTGTACGTAGCTGGTTTACAAATAGAGACTTGTCTTACCTTATCTTATAAAACTAATTGCGCACGCTGCTCGGATAGTACCACCGATCGTGCCACAGCGCCACCACAGCCTAGACCAGCTCGACATGATTCACAGCCGGCAAGACTACACGACACACCACTACCCCAACAATCGCTACTTCAACCGCCGCGACCTATACAATAACACCTCGTACATGGCCCACCATCGTCCGTTCTGAAAAGGGGTTTACTGCAAAAAGTTCCGTCTCAACGATACTAGGATCTAGACGGACGGACTGCGTGGCCGTGTGTAGTGTCGGTTTTGTGTCGGGTGTTGCGGGGTGTGGAGGGATTTCCGTTTTTGTTTTGTAGCCTTGATTGTTTTTTTTTTATTACTGACGTGGCGTCAGGTCGGTTCGATAGCTGTTAAGAGTGGAACACGAAATACTCTGATATTTGCCTTGCTTGTTGTATTTGTAACCGATATATTCGCGTTAAATAAAGCGAAGAATTGTTATTTGTTGTAAACTAATGCAAAGTTGCTTTTTAACTGCATGCCCAATTTTGATGCCTGATACGAAGGATTCTAAAATTGAATCACTCGCTGCGTTCGTGATTCAAAAATTAGAATCCTGAGCGTTAGTGAGGGATCACTAACGCTCAGGATTCTAATTTAAAAGAGCACGAGTTGAAAAATCTTTGCACTCGAGTGCAACACGTAACTTTTCATCCCACCTCAGCGAGGAAATGACTAAATGCAAAAAAGATAAAACATTTATAATCACAAAATATAAGTTCTAATAGTTTAAAATAACGGCGCGCGCAAAGGAAATAAAAAAAAGTACACCAAGAAGATTCCGAGTCTGAGTTTTTAACAAATTAAGAAGGTTGTATTGTAAATTCGGCACCATAGAGGTTAATAGGTTTAATAATGTTTTGAATTCACAAAGTTAGTGCAGACGATGTTCTTAATTCAGATTTACTTTATCCTCTGAATAATGTAAACGGCTTTTGCACTCAAGATATCGGAGAGCAAAAATACTTTTTCCGAGACATTATTTGAAGCTGTTCTTTCAATAAGTTTCGAGCAATGACAATAAGAGACTACGAGTAGTTTGTGTCATTGAAATGAAACATAATGGAAAGACAAAAAATAACGTATTCCTATTTTTTATTTTATTTTGAATGGATGGATATATTATGTTATTCTCTTCAAAAGCTCGTAATAAAATTACGCTATTAATTATGTGTATTTTTTTGTTTGTCTTGGTATGGTTCACACATGACAGATATATTATTAATAATTTTTATTGGTGGCATCTGACGGTCTTAACATAAATACGAGGTTTTTTTTTGTAAATAACTCTGAAGAAAGTAAGTAAGGATATAATTATCTGGTATTTTTAGTACGAACTCTTCATTACATTATCTCGAAATGGTTTTTGAATTTTCTTCACGTTGCAAAAAAATGCTGTCAATTAAGCCTTCTATTGTCTTAGAATAGAAACCATAAATTACGTTTTATAAACCTTTGATAAGTCAATGTATTCAGTTTAAAATTTATGACTTCGTCTTCTACGAGTACCTCTGGACCGTTTTTTATTTTAGAGGCTGTTTTTGCTCGGACGCTTTGTGAATTTCTTCGCGATATTTTAACGTAACTTTATCGGTTATTAATATAATAATTGTATAAAAAGATTACTTAAAATTAAAAGAAAAGAGATTAAAAGAAGCTTATTATAATTCTATAGATTTACCTATAGATCTATAGAATTCTTATATGGCTTTTAGAACAATTCTTTCTAGTGTAATTTTATCGAACTGACATAGTCGCAGTTATTAAACTTTTGGTTTGATTTTAACTAGAGTTTTTACTGAAAAATGTTTCGTGTTGTTTAATCCGTTAGCAATTTGAAATTATATTTTATGTCTACAATTGAATCACTTACAAATTTCAATATACTTAAAAAATATGAATTAATTCTGAGTACACAATTAAAATGCCAGAATTTAAACATTTAGCTATTTGTTTTGTTAGACAGCGGCTTTTTGGCTTAAAACTGGAATTGTTAAGATTCTGTATGGCCAAGCTTTTTAATAGAACTATCAAGCTATACAACGAGAATACGCATATCGATTCGATAAAAGTCAAGTCGATCGTTTAAATTCCATAAAACATATCGACAAAGAATTTTGGCGATAATCACTTTTTTGAATCGAACATACGTTTTGCGCCTGCGTTGCTATTTTGAAGTAAGAGTAGATCTGATACAAATTAACCAATTTAGGACGATCGGTTGTTAGGGGTTGATACCGAAAGAGGGTCACTGCCCCATCACGGCAAACGAATTCAACTTTATCAACTCGCAATTCGGGAATAAAATCAGGTGTTTTTTTTGTGTTCCCATATAACACAAACACATTTTTCTGTTATTTAATATTTTTCAATAAAACAGCAGATTTTTATTGATATCCGGATTGGTTTCATATTGAAAAATTAATATCTCGATGAGTACTGTGACCTCATTTCGGGTTAGTACACCCCTAACCGATGACCCTATATAACGACAGAAAGCCATGTTCTTGCTGCTTTTACAACTACAGATATAGAAAAGTATATTTTTGTATTGGATATAACGTAATACTGCGCTGAAGCAATAATGTAAATACATCGATTACACTTTTATTTTTGATTAGTAAATAAAAACGTTGGTATGCTTTGCTTTATTGCACTGTTATACAAGAAATCCCTGTTGTCGCGCCTGCAACGCCTTTTTAATATAATTTGCGTACATCCCTTCCACTGTTGAATTCCTAAACAGCTTTTTATTAGTTACATAATTAAATAAGACAAAATATAGACTACGAATGAACGGTTAAGAAATACCGGTGCTGTCATTTTTGTAGGCACTTTTTGTATTAAAAATTAACAGTTTTTCATTCGTAAATAAATGAAAAGTGCCTATAAGAACAATCTTTATGTGCGTTGTTGACTGAGGCACGTAAGAAATATTGAAATTGTAATATTGGATGTTGAATACTTGTCTATTTAAATTAAAAAGTCGTGTTGGATTGAGGTTATTTGATATTTGAATGTGGGCGTTCCTTGCCTTTGGTATTTTATTAAAAGAAATCACGTTTAACCGTTCTATATTTTCGAGAATTATGTCGTTTTAAGAGTTAGTATCATTTTATTTTGTAGTTTGCATCGTGAGTTTGGGATTTATATTTGTGAAAGGTAAATCTTAGAAATTTGAAACAAGCGCGGTCTCGGTTTCCGTATCCTAAATTTTCGTACCAATACTCTTTTACTCGTCTGCTGCCCCGTAAATACTAAATCGAGAAATTAACTATAGCTATCATGATTAACGCGATGAGTTAAAACTTATTACAATAGCAATCTTAAACTTTCGGGATAAGAACGGATTGAAAATGATTTGTCAAATTTGTGGCATTTTGATTGTTATGGTAAACAGTAATACTCACTTATGTCATTGTTTTTATCTCCGTAACAGGTTTCAGTCTAACACGACAGTATTTGTAAAAACTAAGGGACCCAGTCTCAGCACAAAAATCCAATGTTGTTAAATTTCTAGAAAAATCCTAGACAGTTCTTAGCGATCTCGTAGTTTTATGCACTTGCATTGCAATAGTATTTATATTATATGTAAAATTTAAATTAAAAAGAAAAAGCAAGCAACTAATCATGTTTAGATTTCATATTTTAACTGAAAAGATTAAATATTTTGGAAATATAAATAGAATATTGAATACGTTGAAAATTGTTCAATTAAGTAACAATCACTAAAACTCACGAGAAATGTATTGAAGTAAATAGTTAAATGAATGAAACTAAGGTATAGTAAGTAGGTTGTTTAGTTTTCTGAGACTATAGTGTTGTGCAAATGTCAATTTCTGGTTTAAATTTAGGGTGGTTTATTCACGCAGTGGTCTTTGTATATTTTCTTTTTATTCGTGTTTAGTTTAATCAAGTAGTGGTTGGCGGATTTTATTAATAATTATAATTGTTTTTATTTTATAAAACAATTATAATTGTTTTTATTAATAATTAAATTGTTTTTAATTATAAATTAAATTGAAAGATAAGTCCCAAAAACGAGAACACGCGTTCGTGAATATGAGCACTTATAGATGCGAAAAGTATTCGGTGACGTTTTTTTATCTCCTTATTAAAATTCTTCTAAACGAAAGACTCTCAGCCATATACAATTTTTTTTACATTTTTTTTTCTTTTTTTTTGGTACCACCTAGGCCCCAATGACGGTCCCCCCGAATTCGAATCGGATGAGGATTTCACGCAGACGCCACCATCTATTCCACCGATGCCGCCGATCGCACTCATGCCGCCGATGGGGCAGATGTACGGACCTCGCCCTAGGAGAAACCTCAAAATGATGGGTGGTGAGGATATTTTTTTTTAACTTTAATTTTTGACCCGGATGATGTTGGCCAGATGCTGGCGATGGCGATGACGCCAATGACGACAATGACGCCGGTGATGACATGAACGGAGGGACGTCTGAGACGACTTGCCAAAATGACCCGTGGTGAGGCTGTTTTATTTTTGCTTTTGTTTCTATTTTATTTATTATTAAGGCTTTTTTTCTATTTGTTTAGTTTTTTTTTTCTAAAAAGGTCAACTCAGAACAAGATTGGTAAGTTGTTTTTCAGCACGAAAATGGACACAAATATGAGAAGTTCAACGTGAAAATGGATTAATCAGTATATGTACTTTACGTTAACTTTTTTTTTTTTAATTTCGTCTTCTTTATAATATAATCTTCTTTTGTTTCTTGTGTTTGTTGAGAAGGACGTTTTTGGTTACAAATTAAAATCGACTTCTTACAAAATGTTTTGATAGTTTTCCGCACGGAACGCGAACTGTCAAAATATATGTATGCATAATTTTATTTTTGTTTCGTTTGTTTTCGAGAAGGAACTGAGTGAATAAATAACTCTATAACAATAGCGGCTTCCATACATAACTTGCTCAATAATTAACTGCAACGTAAGCTATAGGTTTGTACAAGTTGCGGTCTTAGCACACTACATCGCCAGGACACCACTCAATAAATAAATAATAATAACGTTTATTGATACTAAACACCACCATAAACACTTAAGGTTTTTTTTTATTTTACGACTTACAATTTGGAGCCGAAATATAATAATTCATTGTATAGCTAGCTGGATAGTCATACTAGTAATTAAACTGTGTTACGGCTCCGAATCAGACAAAGAGAGGTGACATATAATAAACTATTTATTATTATTATGCAGACACAAAACATAAAAAAATAATAGTTTCGGCCTTATTGCTATTTTTTCCAAGATGTGATAGACAAACTTACTTTATCTATACAGTCGTCGAAGATATGTTGTATAGATAGATTAACACTGTCTGCTCCTTTCACATATTTTTCATACTCACGTTTAAAGTCTATTTTAATTTTTAACTATTTAGGTCAGTGTTGAGCTGATGTGGTATGCTTAGACCATAAATGCATAAATTACTATGGTAATAGTGACTTTATACTGAACAACGCATATTGGTTGTGTATTTAGACGTTGTTCGTGCTGACAGATGTCCATAAATGTATTTGGTGACTTTTATAACGGGTATATTAAGCTGAAAGAGGGTCGCTATAATCTTCCTAAGGAACAAATTTAAGTGTGAGACCTACTCTAAATTCAAAAAAATTAAGCAATCATTATAAAACCGCAGGTTTTTTCTTGATTTCGGGGTTGGACCCATAACGAAAGTTGTGCGTAATGATGAATATAGTGACCTCCTTTCTGCTCAGTACACCTCTTATCGATAACCGTGTATAGTTGACACATAGTACCGAAACTGTGAATTTTGTCGTACACGGCAATACAATTGAATCGTGCCGCACAAATCGTTATAAGAAATAAAAAACCTACTAAAGTCCAAAAATATGTAAATTCTAAAATCGTCTTAGTCACCGAATACATTTTGATAAGTACATAGTGATAGTTCCGGTTTATTGCAATAATCATTATTATGAAGTTGACTCATTACTATGTGTTATGTATATCGGTGTTAGTTTATGTATTTGAAAAGTGAAGAGCGACGGCAATGATTTTCATAGAATCAGTTCTTTTAGCAAACTTAATTTATAGCGATATGTTGTTTCACAAGATGCACTTTGTTTTGAACGCGCCTTGCATGCGTATATAAGTAATGCAAAAGAATAAACGCCATAACGAGAGAGAACGTTCTGTATTCGGTGGTTTATTAGTCTCTCATATTAAACACAAAAATATAATGAGGTAAACTTTTATAGTTATCCAACGAACTATATTTAGCTTGCTCTGCTTGTTTTTTGTGTCAGAACTTTAGTACTTTAAATTTTACTACCTTCCTGTTGACAGATTCACCTTGTGAATCTGAGATGTCGGATAACATATGAATATCAAATAAAAGGTTTTGGCTTTTAGAATACCGTTTCAGTATTAAGAAGAAAACAGATCATTTCTCGTTTTTCAGGTATTTGTTTAATTATAATATAGATATCATTGCCGTCTGTCGAGTGGTTACAGTGACAATATAAAGGTGGTGATGAGTATGTTCAGTAGTTTCGGAGTCTACGCGCGTTGTTTACTACCTTTGGCGGATGTCCGTTCCTAATTCCTTGTCGTATGATGCGTACATGTGATGGGTATACTGAATGTCTTTTGATATTTTATAAACATTCCAGTTGGTAGTCAGGTAGTCTTTTCAGACCCCCCCCCCACCCCGCCCCCCATTTCCCATTGAAACCTGAATGTAATTGAAACCTGAAAAAAAATGATCATCATCTCCGTTGGACGGCAATGGAGCTTCTTTGAACTAAAAACATCCATCATCATCACATCACATTTTTGTCACCGGCCCTATAGAGGCTGAGAGCGGCCGGTCCCCACGGACCCATCGTTTCTACCCCAAACGGGACAAACATGTACTCCTTTTTATATATTATCAAAGTGATTGATAATCGCTAGTCTTCAATTTATAGTCCTATATCTGTAATTGCCATACGATTTGGTCTTTTGTCGATTTGGATTTGGCCTTTTTTATGCAGAAATGTTGAATCCACTAATTCGGCAAATATCCTGCGGCATATGAATTCATTATACCCATCGCAATCTTTCTCGTCCCTTACTTAGGATAGTTAATTAAATTACTACTATTATTGTTATAATATAAAATACTGTACATTTATCTATTTCATAATGTGTAGCGGTTTAATAAGGGACTCGAGTTCAGTGAGGACTTTAAACATTTGTTTAGTGTCGAACGTAACATATTATGTTTCATTTTAAGGTAGACTTGCACCGACGACGTCTTCAATACCGATTTTCTTTTTCTGATTTGGTCGTCACAATTTGTGTATTGTGCCATTCTCAAATGCGAACTCTCGAATCAAATTTAAATTTATTTGATTGATTGGTTGATTAATTATTTATCGTGGATACATAAAACATGGAATATAAAAGAAAAATATAACATAATGCAGTGCCTCAAGTAATGGCCTATTTGTTGGTTCAAGCAGCTGTTTTTAGTTATTTCTGATAATTATGAAAAAAAGCTTTTTATTTTTTAATCTTTATTACCTTCGTAGTATACGAGTATAAAATGCTATGTAAATACAGTTTAATTGATTTGAGATAATTGAAATTTCTTAAAACTAAAATACCACTACGAATCTTAAATAATAATCTAGTGTCTCACATAAGCACTAGAAATACTGAAAGTATCATAAAATAAATGTGGCATTTGTTCCAATAAGAGGTCCTCACTGAACGCGGAACTTAGTAGACCTAGAATGCTAGAACTAGTTTCCATGATGTGAATTGTGCCTAAATAACGTGTATTTTCTAAGTATGACGTAATAATCGTTGTCGTGCCGAATAACGATTACAGGTACCGCTAAATTAATTAGCACGCTAACGCGAATGCAAATTTTCCAGTGAATGCTATTCATACTTAACGAAAACATGCGACGTTGGCTATAGCAACCACTTTTAAAGGTTTTTGGTGTTTTGATAGCAGGTTTTAATTAATTATCAAAAGGCAAAATAATTGTTAATAAAGTTTATATGAGGCTCAACGGACATTTTGTTTAGCTAGATTGCTCAAAACGCTAGTATCGAAAATAGCATAAAAGTTAACAATCTGACTAAAACTGTTAAATTGATTAAATTAACAAATGTAAAATTATGTACGTTGATGGCTATAGACAACTTATTACTTTTATATGCATGACGGATATGACTTGTTTAAGCTATAACTATTTAAGATTATAATTTAATAATATTAGTATTTAATGTGTGGCTAATATAAATAAATAAAAGGTTAGTTAATTCTATATATTTTCTTAGATTAATAAAAATTCTGTTATATTGGCCTTATGATAATAATTATAATATTCGTTTAAGTAATCTTATGACGTTGTATCAATTATTATTAATATTATCACTTTACGTAAAATAATTTTTAGCATATTATTATTAGTGTTAGCAGTTTGAAAATAAATGTTTCTATTTTAAATTGTAAATCGTTATGAAGTTTCTGTGTGACTATTCTCTAGGTAATACTGAAACGATGGAGGTATTTAATTTCAATATGTAATATAGTAGTTTAAATAATTATTTGAATTTGCGAGAGTGAAGAGATAATTTCAAAGCTTTATATTTTTAATCTATAACACCTGCCTATATGAAACAAAGATTCTGTAAGATTTTACTTAAATACAATTTGAGGTACATATGCTATTTCGTACTGTTATAATTTAACACTGTGAAATATGATAACATAATTGAAATTTAGCACGTGATATCCCACCGTGCATCCCTACGTCTATGAGAAATATGCACGATCTCAATACACAAACCACATATTATTAACGTAATATTGTTGTAACTTTCTTATTGTGTGGTAAAAAATGCCATCTTGGATAATGTTAAGAATAAATTACATGCCAACATTTATCATCAGAAAAACCCGAATAAGTTTTCAACTATAAAAGTGGCACATTTTAATTTTTTCTGTAATGTACATTTTTAACATACAATGAACGTAGAGGTGTTTTTTTCAAATTTAATATCTGTTAAAAAGTAAAAGGTGCAAGCGAGAGAGCACCATTTGCAGAATGATTCGTTAAATAGTTAAAATGATGCCAGAGGACAATGATAAAAAATCATGTTTCTGATGATCGAAAGCCACTGTCTTGACAAAAGGCAAACTTCACACGTTGTACGTCATTTAGTTAAAGTGTCCTAACCTAACCTAACATACGCCTCCTTTTTTAAAAATATATTTTAATTTAATACTTACCCACATGTTGAGATTTTCATAGACATGGTAATAATAACAATGTATAGTATTTTGTGATTGCATTAAATTGTAATGATAATTAAAAAAAAAATAGATGACATGTGAACGACGCAAAGTATTCTTCCAATTTTAGGCCAAAGATACTAGTCATGTAAAAATAAATACTATTCAAGAATTTTGTTTTTTATTAATGTAATAAAATCTTAGTACAATTTTAAGTTTCGTATCGATATTTCGAGGCTGGAATATTCAAGTCTCGAGTCTCCATTTAGGCAAAAAATCTTGATAATTTCAAGACCGAGAGTGGGATGGAAGCCCTAACTTGTAGACTTATAAGTATATGATCGAATATATATTATAATGGTTGACCTTTGAAATAATTTGTTCAGGTAATACAGGCCGTGGAAAAATTCAATTATTGAATAGTCACTTTCCCAGTGTGCTAAATTAAATGTACTTTACTGCAATGCTAATATTATTGTTTTCAAAGTGCAATCAAATCCATCTGATATCGGATTCTCTATTAAATTTAACTTATGACTGAGTTCAATAACTAATAATGTAGATATATGAATATGTCAACTGTTGTATGCTAAGACTGTTCTTTTAACATTTCAGGTGATTGGGGCTCTTGGGGCGGCTGCGGCAACTGCATGACCTCTGATCCCTGGGAACAGTTCCCAACCCAAACCTTAGGGGGTAGTCAACCTCCCACTCCGAGGAATGGCTGCCGGCCTGGCATGTGCGCTAACCCCCGTGGCCCTTATCCTAATTACGTTCAAAAGGGGGGTCCCCGTGCAAACAGGGGCAGAAACCTCCCCTGGGCACCAGGGTATCCGGAAGAAAGGTTCAAGGGCCAAAGGTGCAGGAGCGGTCCTTCACCGTATTGGTAAAAAAACCCGCTCATTTTAACGGTTCTAGATTTTCCCTACTTTTTTGTTCTTCAAGAACTTTCGTCTTTGTAAATATTTTGAATGTTTGGGTGTTTGATGAATGTATAGTTCGTTATGATGGTCGAGTTGGGGGTTTTCTTGGTTTTAAGAGGAGATTAACGTTTTTGTCGAGTTTTATTTTATTTTATCTTGTCTAGTTGCATTCTTGTTAGAACGAATGTGCGATGAAGTCTACTTATTTCTAATAATCGACTTACCAATGCAATCTGTCGATGATTTCTATGTGAACGTATACATGTAGAGCTGTACATCCTAAGTATTGATTTTAGTAGATGATTATGTAGAACTTGTTTTACAGTAGGTGGACGATATTCTAGTTCAAAAACAGAATGAAAGAGTGAGTCGTGGAGTGAGTGAATCTTATCTAATGATGTTCGTTTCGGGGCAGCTTTAGAGAGTTGACTTAATAAAGTAACTAATTAATGCATATGTTGACGAAAAGCTTAAACACTAAAGGTGACAACTTTCATTTGAAAATTTCCTGATCCTTTCTTTATAAGCAAGCTATAAATAGATATTAATGCTCTGGTACCTATCTAGAAATAATTTTTGGAACTAGCTTTTGAGCGTTCAAGATTTATATTACTGCACTGTAGGTATGTGAGAACCTAAAACTAAAATCATATTTAAAAGTCCCGAACATGCATACGAATACAATTAAACTCTATTGTTATTTATGAATGCGTTCATTATGCTTCACCACTAAAATGAATTCTCCTATTCTACCTATAATATGTACATTAAATTGTGTGATGAAGCATTAAGGAGCTTCTCCATTAGATCGTTCTGTCTTGGTCGACAAAGGTCCAGGCTACGAACAGTCTTTAGCAATCAAAAGCGCTTGACGATGAGTCAGTCTATATATATTGAAATAAAAGGTTGGTGTTGTTGCAAATCGTGTTTGTATACACGTTTGCACGAATGTTGGTAGAATGGTTATCAAAAGAATGAATCTTTGTTATCTCATTCGATAACAATAAATTGTTTTCCGTAGTTTAAGTAATAATTAGTAGAAAATTAGGCTCACGCGCTTTCGTGATTTGCAACAAGTATATTAATAGTATGCCTCTGATATGTTAATCATAGGAGCTGCCTTAAAATATTTCGGTCTTAAAATCTACCCCAGATTGGAGTCACAAAAAAGTTTGTAGTTTGTGAATAATGTAGTTTGTGAAATAAATATACGTACGAGTTCGCAGCCCGAGTACTTGTCTAGGCAGCTATTCGAATGGACAATTTAAAATGTATTTATTATTGGTTTCTTAGTTATCGTGGAGAGTAAATTGTTTGAAAGCGTTTTTGCTAGTACATATAAAACATGTCAGGTATTATCACATACTACTCGCTGGAACGTATAATCGTTGCGTCCGCGTCGTGGGTTCTTACATAGTTTATACAGATTGTCCAAATTAAACGACGGCTGATTTTTAGAGGTTTTGTACTCATCATTATAAACGATTCTTACGATAGAATCAAGAAGCAAAAAATCTTAAGATAGAGTTAATATACTTTCTGTATTTATGGAATTGATGATTTTTATTTAAAGATCTGAGTAGGTACTATAGTAGTATTGGTTTACAATTATTAGCATAATGAGCATACCGATTCACCCGAACTATTATATACTCTGTAAACTATTATTCATATGATCAAGTGCCTAATTAATGACCGAACGATTTAATGAAGAAGGGTACTTCTTACTAGATTGGGTTAAATATATTTCTTATTATTAATATTCATTAAATACGTCTTAGTTGCTGCATTTCTATAAGTTAAAACGTATGTGTTGCATTTGTGTTAATTTTAGTTATTTTTATGAGTTGCGTGGTTTTGGTTTTCACACCAATAATTTTGGTATTTTTTTTTAGATTTAAAACGTCGTTTATTACTTTAAGATTGACATCATATGGCATGTGATTAATATGAGACTTTTGACATTGTGGCATGCGCCATATTTTTGTCAGGCAATTGCAGCTTTTTACTTTTAAAGTATAGTATTATATGTTTTTTTTTCTTTAGCTTGTGTCCTATGTTATAGGAAGGGTTTATGTATACATTTTATTTTTTATTATTCTAAGTATGTAGCTTTTTCTTCGGCAAAGTTTCTCATATTTGTAATATAGGACGTTCGTGATACATTTTGTTGTTTTATTTGTAGTTTTAAGTATTTTATTTAACTACTCGACGAACATAGTAATCTTGCAGTCGGAATTTATACTATCGTGATTTTAATTTTAACCATTCCAGATAGTCCAGAAATTCAGTGCTCGTCCGGTTTGCTCGGACGAAATGCGCTCGAAAAATAGGCCGTAGTATTTTATTAGCAACAAAGAATAATTAGTAATAATGAAGTACTACGGCCTATGTCATATTATAAATAGTAGACAGTAGGATTTCATTTAACATCCGCGACATTTTAATGAACTAAGAGCTGTAAAAGTTGGTTTTTGTCTGGCTACAGATATTATAAGAGCACATTAGTTTGAAGTTAGTTTTATATTGTAAGTTTGATCGCGTAATAAGTCTGATATTACCTAATTAAGGTAAATTAGGAGATAAAATCGTACAATAATGTCGTAAGATAACCAAAAGAAAACAAATATTTAAATAAAAAGTGTTTATGGAAAATTCTCTTATCAGTCTATTAATATTGCGGTCGTGTTTGTGTTATCTTCTAATTTCACAATCGTTTTTAAATTAATGAGATTTGAATATAAATACAATAGTAGTTAAAATTAACTTACGAATCCAACAACCATTATTAAATTTTACTTATGTTATAGGTTCTAAAAGAACGGGTTGCCGGATGAGGTTTAACTATGGTACCAACCCCGATATCATACACTTTGTTGAAGTTTGTCGTAAGCTTGAAAAACACTCGTAGCTACTCATAAATTTTATTTTATATAAAATTATATAAATCGCAGGTTAAGTGCAATTCTCATATTTAAATAACAGAAGTACGTAGTAACCAAAGTTTAATGCATTAACCAAAGTGTAATAATGGTTGACATTTTGTCAATACAAGGTAAGAACTTGCCCAGGCTTGTATAGATGACGTAGTGTGACGATTCACATCTGTATTCTGTAGTTACTCTATTTATATTGCCTTTAAAATAAAACTTCTAAAGATTCTCATAATTAAATAACAGAGATTAACCAAAGAAAAACGCATTAACCAAAGAAGAATTCCTAATAATCATTGACTTTCTGTCGAGTGTAAGGTAGAAACTTGGCCAGGTTTTGTAAATTTGACGTAGTGAGACGATTTACACTAGCATTTTGTTGCTACTATTTTTCCTTTAGAATATTTTTTTATTAAGAAATTATCATATTTAAATAACAGAGATATTAACCAAAGGAAACTAATTCCTAATAGTCGTTGACATTCTGTCGAGTGAAAGGTAAAAACTTGGGCACGTTTGTAAATATGACGTAGTGTGACGATTTACACCAGCATTCTGTAGCTACTATTTTTCCTTTAGAATATTTTTTTTATTAAGAAATTATCATATTAAAACAACAGAGATACGCATTAACCAAAGAATAACACATTAACCAAAGGGTAATTCCTAATAGTCATTGACATTCTGTCGGATCCATGGTAGGAACTTGGCTAGGTCTGTGAAGATGACATAGTGGCTTGGATCACATCTGTATTCGTTTTCTCTGGCTACGGACACGGAGACCAATCCTCGGACGTACCAAGTGTTCCCAAGTTTGAACACCATGCCGCCGCCGCTGTCGCCGTTGCAAACCGAAGTCCCTGAGGGGTAGATTTTAGGGTGAGTAAATACTCTAATATGTTTTCTATGTAAAAACAATGATGTAAGGTTTTTCTTTGCCTTAATTAGATGACAATTAATTGAACTTCAGATTTTTATGACATATGAGAGAAATGGGCGTGCGTTGTGCGATAAGTGCTTTTCTACTAATTCGAATTTTGTATTATTTTTTATCGTATGTTGATGATGTTCTCGCCTTTTTCGGATTGTAATACATTGAAATCAAATTAGGTAGATTTATAAAATTATCTAGTCATTGTTTATAATTTGTTTATATTAAGCTTAAGTCATCCTGTAACCACGGATTCTAAATTTACGTGGTCAGGTTTCAAATTGTATAAAATAAACAGGATGTGTAGGTAAGTGTCTGCAAAAACTTGTGATTTGTTCAATAAATATATGCTTATCTTTCGGTAAATATGGTCATCACCTTAGTAACGTTAAATAAATGCGATGTGATAATGAATATACATTATTAATTTCTAATCTATTTCTACTTACTTATTCACTGCTTTCCTAAAAAGTAGCGACATTACTAGATGGCCGCCATACAATAATGTACAGCCCACCCATCGGAGGGCTCGGCATTTCGATCAAGTCTCCTTGCCCGCCCTTCAGCGTTAAAAAAACTGACGTTATTTCGCAAAATTATTGTAATTTAAAATCCAACCTCTCTCGACAACGGTCTCGACATGAGATTTAAAAAAGTTTGCTCGGCGATGGGCGGGCTCGGCAATGAATGTGTTAAAGAGTTTTTAGAATTTAGAGTGACCTTGTTATTGCATAATCTTATTGTGCCTATATCAACGTCCAAGGTATAATTACTATAAATTAATTATTACAAGCATATAAATATTACGAAAGTATAATTTGTACTACTTGTTAAGCCTACGAAGTGCGCTCTACGATAATTGTACCTAAAAAGATTACCCATAACCATAACACCGATCAGCCAAAGCATTATATTTTATCAGCGGTGCTACATTACGACCAACATTTCAGAGGTAATTAAAAATATCTATATGGTGAAATTGTATAGGTAAGTATATAATGCTTCTATATAAGTCTTTCTTATTTCAAAAACGGTCTGTTGCTTAGGATAAGCCAATTTTTAACCTCAAATTTCAAATAATTTAATAAGCAGATTTTAACTTATTAAAAGTGTTATACTCGATTTATTAATTGAACTTTAAAAATGACTAGAAATGTTTGTCGCAGTGAAGTTTAAGAGTGCTTGAGCATAGAGGATTGTAAAGGCACGCACTTGCGTTGGGCGTAGACAGGAAGACAGGCACGTTCGGGTCACTGTCTGTACAACAAACGCACCGAAATTTACAGCTATTATATATTGTACAGAATATGAAGGTAGATCCTTAAAAATAAATGTAGTTGTTGCAAAATAGCAGTGCACGGGGCTGTAAGATGCTGTGAAAGCCGTTTTTGTATACCTACATGTGGATGTGTGCGTGCATTTAAACACACACACTCACACGTATGCAGTATGGTTTAAAAAAAAGCATACTTTTAATTAAAACGATAAATATGTAATTACAGTTCTTTGTTAGATAGTCTTATATCTTACGACTAGTTATAGGTACCTAACTACACACGTGTGCAATAAACTTTATTTTGAACCGCCAACCCTAAAGTTTAAGATTTAAAATAGCTGCGTTTGTGTTAGTACGGTCTTTGTCACCATTAAGCCAATAAAAAGGGTAGTGAAAGGCCACGTACTGTCCCATTCGCCGGTACTTTCATTGTAGAACCCTGCAAGCAACGAAGCAACAAACGTATTCTGGCCTCTTAAATAAACTACGAGTAAGTTAAGGGGTGCATCTGGCGAAACGGGTCATAGAACTTTAAATAAATATAAGACTTGTACATCGAATGACATTATAAAAATATACTTTTAGATGATACATTAATCTACATTAACGCGATGCGTCACTTTTTAAATACTTATAAGTTTTTATAAAAAATACCATATAAATTGGCCAACTTCAATTTCGACATTTTTGATGAAATAATTATTTCGCGTTTCTATAGACAAATGTTTTTAACAATTGTTTATTTTTGTAGTGTCCAACAAATCTAATGAACTCTTCAAATTTTCCAAAGTCGTAAATGCTAATTTAGCTTTGCCGCAGTCGCGTCCCTAAAGTATTCAGCACATAAACTTTATACTTTAAAACTAGTAAGATATCGTGGCTTTGTATGCGTAGACAGTCGTCTAATCCTGGTTTAAAAAGCCTACATAGACAAACTTAGGCAAAAAACTTCGATTTGACATTTTATAAGCCTAAAGTTAACATTTTAAAAGAATTATTTCGGTGTTAGTATTTAATAAGTAGGTACAAAATTAAGGTCTCGTTAATACATAGAGTCTCAATTTTGTCTGTCTTTTATCTTGTTTTGACGCGTGATTTTCTCCATCGTATAAAACAAGACAAAAGAAACTCCAAGTTGAGATGCGTCTATTAATAATAAGATCGTAAATGTAGCGAATAGATTTAAATTATGTATTAGCAACATGTATAAATATTCTATAGCTATTTTAGAGGCCAGACTAAATATAAATAACTAGAGGCATAACACAAAAAGCATAAATGAAATCCTTATTAGCAGGCTGAATTTTTACAGAGCAAGCAATCAAACATCCACTTCAAATTTAGGATAGTGCCTATGTCTAATTTCTGAGATTCAAGGACCGAAACAATTGTTTTTGGTTATTTCTATTTGTCCCCTCAACGCACGTCTTTATCATTTCCGCCGCGGTCCTAACTTATCTATACAATTGCAAAATTACATTTTATCTCCACAAAAACGACAATATCCACCACAGAATAAATGCATATAGAAAGCATAAAACGCGATTGTATGGCTGTAAAGCGCTCTCTTCTAAATAACCTTTGTTTTGCTTTCCTCTTCCCTTTCTTCCCTAAAATTATAGCAAAAACGAAAGTAATAGGCAGGTAACTTACCGTCTCTAAATCCGGCACAGTAAGTGTACTCCGAGGTGAATCTGACGAAGAATTCGCTGTAAGATCTGATGCAGGTCTCCTGGTCCACGATGGGCATCTCCACCAAGGACAGCTCTTCGGTCGCCACGCCGGTGTCGTCATAACCCCAGCCTACCACCTGCACAAAACGGTGACGAACATTTTATTTACTGAAATTACAATATGGTCGAGATTCTGTCATAGAACTAAATGTATTTTAACCAAGTTTTGTCGTGATCATGTTAAATGGCGAATAATTAAAAAAATATATCATAGCTTTTTTTAAAGTCGTTCAATAATGTTCAGAACATTTTAGGACAATGGTTTTTTTTCTAGCCTATTCGGAAAACCACTTCTCTCACAAGCGAAAGGTGAAGACAATTCGCGGGTTTAATTCCAAGTTCAGGCATGCACCTCTGAGTTATTCGCTTATGTGCAAATTATAATTAATTACACAAACTCAAACGACTACTGATAAATTAACAAACGTTCAAATTATCCGTCATGCGGTGTATTGCCTCGGGAGATATTTAGAATTAGATTTAATAGTTAACTCACCGATCCTTTCTTCCCCACGACATTGTTAAGTTCAATCTGGTTATCAGGCCAGAGGCAGGCCGGGCGGACCCAGTCGGTGTACGTGACCGGGTCCTTCAGCTGCAGGATGGCCAGGTCTTTACTGAAGATAGTTGCGTTGTAGTCTGGATGGACTATTATCCTTTCAACCTGGAATAAAAGACGAGTGAATTGAGGAAATTAGTATTGAGCTTGAGCTTCGCATGTATTTAAGTAATAAAAAAAGTATTTAAGTTCAACTCCTGCACTAGTCAGAGCTTTAAAATTCGATCAGAGTAAACGTCGATATTCACAGTTTAGCTTTAATGCGTTTTTTTTAATGTAGTAACCTAGGTACCTACATATTGTTTGCGATACTTAAGTCTCTGTCGGCTGTGATCCGTTTTCAATAATTCAATTATTCATCTTTTGAAGTGCGTCAGAATGGTGAGGGGTAAAATCACCCTTAAATATTAATTCTCAATTTCAGCCGAACAAAGCGTAGTAACCACGTTTAAGAACGTGACTGTATGAGGGAGATAAGAAAGATATCTTAAGATTAAAAATAAAAAAGTAAACGCCTGATTCCATATTCAACTGCTTGACTTATTTTCAGCTTGTTTCCAGCACTAAGAGAAACATAAAGCTAATATTGGAGATTAGCTTTTTGTTTAGACCCTAACCCAGTCATCCGCGAGAAATCGAAGACATAATTTAAAAAATATTTCGACGAATTGAGAACTTCGTCATTTTTTTAAGTTATTCAAAAACTTACAAATCTGATCTGCACGCCGTCCACAGAAGTCCTCAGGTTGTGTTTCCCCAGGTATACAGTGAGGGTGTTCTTATTAACGGCTCTCCTGGAACCCTTCAGTGTGATGCAGTGTGCCGCCGTAATAATGTGCTTGTGGGAGACCAGAGTGCCTCCGCAGATGTACTTGTTGTCCACTGTCTGGAAGTTGGGAAATAATAAGTGTTAGGTGATATTAGTATCCCGCTTCGCCTGTATTGATGGATATCAAGTTTGAACACACTTCCTGGAAAGTGTGTTGAAACTTGATGTCCATTATCACTGGAATCATTTTTAAGGGTTTTCGGCAGGATATCAAATAAAGTAGGTATATTCTTAATCAATGGAGTCAGACATTAGAAATCCATTTATAAAAAAATGTGGTACAAAGAATACCTAGTGTTTTCCCCTTTGTTTTGATGTCAGCTTGAGAATACGAAAACTATTTTATTTTTTATGGTGTGGTTCCTCCTCACCACCTCCGAAGCTGATTATTTCTATTTTTCTCATTATCTGACATCATGGTATGACATTGAACCTAAAATAGAGAAAAGCTGGGGTCCAGAACAAAGCTCCGTTACTCATGTCATGTGCATTCAAAGAAGTTTCTAACTTTGACCCCCCTAGGGGTTGAATTTCCTAAACCCTTTCTTATTACACCCTATACTGAATACACCCAAATGTCATGTCTCTAGGTCCAGCGTTTTAGGCTCTGCGTTAATTCCCAGCAAGTATTCTTACTCTTTTATAAAATAGAATATAAATAGCGGAGTTTCTACGTTACGATTTCATTTCATATAGGCGGAATGCCTCACCATAGAGTCAAGCACCAAGCAAGTTCTGCACCCTATACTTTGTCATGGTCTATGATTGTAGGTACAGAGTGTCTACTAACTAACGAGGAATCTCATTAGGGGCACTTCTGTATCAACTTCAATTTCTCTTTCTATTTCTCTCTGAATATAATATTTAGTAGAAAATAATACACTTATAAAGTATCGAGGCACGCTCGCGTTTAGGACTTCTTAGTTACTTAGGTATATCAGAATTTATACTTTCGTACAATTATTTTAATTTTATTCATATTTATTTTTTAACGAATCCCTAAAAATTAGATGGTCCATACAAAAAAAAAATGTTTACGCGTGGCCATATCTATGGAATAACTCAGTTCTTTATTCTACGGAGTTTTCAAAAGTCGCGTGGAACTTGATGTACTAAAATCATAAGGTTCTCGTAAAACTGTTTGTCTACGTGTTAAGAAGCTTCGTGCTCACCTGAGTCTGGTATAGTGCGATCTGCCAAGGCCACTGCCCCTCCAGGGTGGGTGTTCCGTTTACCACCAGTGGTATGGGGTTGTTCAGGGTCACCTTCCCGCATTGCTGCTCCCTTTGCTAAAAATATACACATGCTTGTCGATTACTTTTATTGGAGGTATGCTACGGTCTGTTCCTTGAAGTCTGAAGGGGAGAATTGTAAAGAGGACAATTATGATCGTATAAAGCAAAAAAAAAAAATTTGATATATGGATTAAAAAACGTGTATATAGGTAGAAGCTCGAAAACATACCAAGGTACTGTGACTTAATTGGAGTAATTAATGTTGGGGTTTTATCATAATAAAAATTATATAATTACGTAGGTTTATGAAAAAGTTATTAATAAATTATAAGTTTGTAATAGCCGGACATACCAAATTGTAATCATCGTATTCATCGTCATCATTAAATGTTTATTTAAATATTTAATCAATTTAATGGAGAATTTCGTAAATAGCTATACATTCAATAAAACATAAGTAACTAAATAAGGATAACAAAGAGTGTCTTAAACTGACAAAGACTTCGTTAGAACAGACCCTTTTTTATAAGTTAGTAAACTAAGTTGGGAGTTTCATTAAGTACAAATTCTAACTTCTCATAAAAGTGCAATGTTAAAAAGAAGTTGAGCGAGAAACAGAAAACTACGGGAAATTTTATAGGTGTTTTATTTTCTAACTATGTGCAGATTTAATCTAGTTAACTAATAAGGAAACTAACTACGTTAGTTAATTATTTCTTGGTTGTTTGTGCTATTGTTATTTTACAATTATCTTATTTACTACATTACTTATAAGAAGCAGTGCCGTCAACTGCGGTCGCTCGAATTTAATACGCCCGATGATTTTATAAATTTCTTCAAACATTTTCTTATGTTTTCGACTTAAAGTCGGTTAGAAAGAATTAAAAACACCGTCTGCAAAAAATTTTGATCACTGTATCTTAACGAGAGGCTATGATCATTTGCAGATAAGAACAATCCAATGACACCTGGTAAATTATAAAATCTGTCTACCTGTTTAGCCTGTAGAGGGTCACAAAAGAGTTAAAAAAACATGGACAAGAGAAGAGTTTCCCAAATCGGACCTGGCAAATAAAAAACGTAAAGTTTGACACACACATAAAATTACAATCGATTTGAGAACTCTCTCTTTTTCTGAAGTCGTTAAAAGTAGATATTGTATTTATCCTACTAATTCCTCTACATGACCCAAAATTAGTCCTGCGGTGGAATCGCGTAATGTTAGCAGCGAAAGAAGTGAAACAAGTAACAACAATCTTGGTTTCATTTTTTTTCACACATTTTTGACAGTTCGCCCCTTCTAGTCTTTTAAAACCGTTTAGTAATTTTTGTGCTCCTTCAGAGTCAGCACCCTGTGCCTGAGCCTTGTTGACACCGCCCTTATTACGGCATTGCGAAAAAGTAGATACGAAAGTCAATAAAAAACCTTGTTAGTTCTATTGTAAATTTCGTTTCAAGTCTACATTGTTAATTCTAATTATCCTTTGTCAATCTATCACCCCTAAGTGATGATTACGTAGAATTATATGATGAATGTATCTCTAGATAGTAGTATGAGATACATATCGAACTAGTCGAGTTTGCTTAAAGTATTTCCTCTGTTGACAAACCTACTGGGAAAAGGCAAACTAGAATACAATGTCGACTCAGAATCGGGTAAACTATAATAGTACCTAGTTCCGAGAATGGTGTGTATCAAACTATTGAAATTACCCAGCAAATGGCGCCACCCTAATGAATAAAAAACCCCTTTTCACTAAAAAAGTTAAAAATATGTACAACCTATATACCAAGTTTCGTTATGATTGGTTGGAAACGAGAGTCCTGTACGAGTGCGAAAATACTTGCGGAAAAACATCCATACATACCAACTTGTGATAGAAAGCATATAAATAGTAAATATTATAATTTAGGTTGTTCTAAGATATTTTCTATTTCTAAACTGCCAGACAGAAGACCATTTTCCAAACTCGAAGCAGAGATGCTTCGCTCGCTCGGTCAAAATTAGCTATAAGTAACTAAAGAGTATTGTGTTAAAACCAGATTTGTACCTGCTTGATTGGATCTATTGTATCAATCTTGACTGTGGGAAAACAGGTGTTATTAAAATTCTTGGCAATGATTAACGATTTCTTGTACCGAGTTAGAGATGGGTCATAAAATATGGGACAGGTTTTGTATGGAACACATAAAGTTTTAACGCGATATTTTTTAAGATAGAAATGTCATTGGATAAGATAATTCACCCCACTAAATGGCGATTGCGATTAAAATCTAGGGCCCAATTCTTTTTACTTAATTGTTTACAATTAAACATTGTTTTGTTTAATACTAACTCTGACCTATTGCAATTGCAATTCTAAAACAAATCAAGTGACTGACTTTGAATATCTAAATTTTAAGTTCACATATTACTTAGCTCAACATTTTGATTAAAATGTATAACCACTATCAGTAAATAAAATTTCTCGTCAATATAAAACTGTATCTTTTTTGCAATTTACAGGCATAATGGTAACGCGTATAAAATATGATTTAACGATTACTGATAACCACATAATAAAACTCGCCTTTTACTCACTGAGTACGGCAATAAGTAGGTAATTTTTCAACATCTGTCATCATTATGCGTAATGTTCTGTCTACACGCACACCGTATTCTTTGCAATCCTCACAAACCGGTTACAACGATACTTTATTTCTATACATTGAATTGTATAACTTTTATATCGATGTTTGTTTATTATTGCCGCGTGTAGGAATTCCCCGCGCGCTTGAAATACAAGTGACAAAAATTTACGGAATTCCAAAAAAGTTTGGTTCACTATGTTTCAGAATAACTAATGAATGAACATCGAATCACTTTGTGCCAAAGTTCGACATCTGATCAAGTACAAATACATATCATTTAAGTACTGAAATACTTAAAAGTATTTTTTGTCATAATTAATCAAATTAAGGACTTTTAAAGCTCAAAATGTTTTGATAATCATAATCAATAATTAATAAATCCTTATACTAAATATTCCAATAGTTTTATCTACCAGAAGTATCACCTAAACAAGTACATTTTAATAAGAAGAAAAAATACATAATAGACAAAATAAAGTAAACACGTCAAATATTGTCAAGCACATTCTTATGACTGAACCTGGTTTCTTGATACTACATGCTGGTAATAGGATGTGCAAACTGAAGGACTCTTGGCGTTCGTCAACTGACTCTACGACTCTAGAGGGCTGTAAAGAGCTTTTGACTTCTAATGGTGATGAATTTGGGAAAAGTTTCAGTTTTTCTTATTCTTCAGTCAAAAACTAGTTTGTTTTAGATTTAACATGAATCCGTCCGGTTTTTTCGACAGTAACGATTTCTATTAGGTATATTAAGTGCTCGTTTAAATGTGTATACGAGTATACAACGTGTAATAATACTGAAGGGTGTTAGTCTATCCATCAAAGTGAACCCGTTGCAGACAATACTTATCAAAAATAAAAAAAAATATTAGGTTATCCATACAAAAATTGGTCACGTGAACGGTCAAGTAAGTATGGAGAACGCGATTTTTTTTTGAATCTTACAAAAATACTGTTCTACAATAAGTTCTCTTTGATGGGTAGACTAATAATACCCTTAGGTATTGTTACATCTTTTTGTTACACGTTGTATATATAATATTTTTATACTTTGTTCTCAGCTATAGTTGATAATTTTATTATAAATTTAATAACGCCATATTACGAATGTGCGAAGAATCTTGAACATAAATTGTCCAACGCCAATATTATACAAGAAACGAAATCATTTTATCGTTAGCTAAAAATACGGGTTGTACAGAGAAGTTTTATTGCAGGTACACATTTTGAGGTCAAACGCCCTTCACGAAGGGCGCCGTGTGTAATTGTACGACAAAAATAACTCAAGCACATATATAATGCGTAACTTTCAAGTTGAGGTGAAAGAATTTGGTGGAAACATATTTTTTAAATCTTGATTAGAGCTCTGAACAAATCTGCCAAATACTATAGAAACTAGTCGTTTGCATTTTATACCGATTTCAAAGAAGAGTTTCTATTGAGAAACTCTTCCTTTGAATTGTCACAAGAAACTTTTTTTATGTATTTACCGCAATTTCACAGCTGATTTGTACGTCTGAAGCATTTTGGATTTTTTTGATCTGTTTGATACACTTTCTTGATTTTTGATATACACTTTCTTGATGATTTGAATACACTTTCTTGTTGGTCTCATATACATTTTATGAAAATCAGTCCAGAGGTTTGTTTTTATACTGGGTAACCCTTACAAAGGGTTAAAACTTGATAGTAAGTATTTTCAACTACGAAAGCTTCTAAAGATAATCTTTTAAAACATTTTCGATAAAGAACGAGGTTTCAAAATTTCTAAAATATGGCTCAAAATACTGTTAGGTTTAGTACTTACAGTTATTCGTCGCCTTCACCTATAGCCTCATACATATTTGTTGAAAACACGATTGTCCTTAAAAACAAACTGGTTTTAATTCGCAACACGTAATTTTGGAGCTTTGTTCCGGATTCAGAAGCTAGATTCGAATGTTATACAACTTTCTCTCTTAAAGCTTTGTATTAATAAGCATTATGAATTTCATTATCACGGGATCACTGCATTTTTCAAAGATGGTAAGTATCCTGTATGTTAATCTAGGATGTTAGCTATCCTGGTCCCAAATTTCATCCAAATCCGTTGAGCAGTTTTGGCGTGAAAGAGTAAAAACATACATCCATACATGAAAACTTACGCATTTATAATATTATAGTACGATACAAGTATAAAACTATAGTTTTTTACTCCAAATCTAAACTACTAGCGAATAAAAAGAAAGAAGCAATTTTAGTCTTTTATGTAGGTACCTATTAACATAATTGTTTGCTACAATTAAATCAGTAGCTTTCTATTTTACCACACACAGCGATGGTAATTATTTTTTCTTAGTGGTAATTAGACATACACAACAAAACTATTCTGGGCACGCTGCCCTCTGGTGGTGGGTTGGAGCATTTGGATTATCTGTAGATCTAAATGGTCTATAGGTAATCTTTGTGCTATAATTTATTGCTGTCGTAGTTAGTCATTTTGTTAATGTTAATAAAAGTTCTTGCCACAGATAAGAACACTATGCATCAACTACAAATTGAAAAAGCAAAACAGGCTACGAGTAGTTATTCCTCATCAATGTCAACCAACGTCGACAGCCTATATCCGCCTAGCCTACTCCTGGCCTAGTGCCAATACCATTCAGTGCCAGACTAAGGACACGCTGCCCCCTAGCTGTTTCTACCGAGGGGACCTGTCAGCTATGGACACTTCAGTAGTAAACTGCTTTACGTTTTTGTGGTTTCCAGCCTGATAACAATGACGGTGCCTCCTTGTAGTGACTTGGAGCATTTGGAAATCAGGATACACACGAAAATACTTGAATCGAGTATTCTATTATCTGATGTTATATTTTTAGTTAAAAATAAAGACTTTTGGAATAAAAAAAATATGTTGTCTCTAGGCACTGATTGAGCGTCTTAGCAATTGCTACTCTCATTATAACCCTATTCCGTTATTGGTTTTAATCTCAATTCTTAGTTTATAATTTAAGTTTTGGTTTAGTTTTTATGTGCTGATACTTTTTAAAAGTTTTTCATACAAAAACTTAAGATCAGCTACAAAACCTATCATATTTTTATCAAAGGCTTATCATATTTTTTTTATATTTTCTTTTTTTGTAACCTTTCCTTTTCCCTGTAACTCTCGACGCAGTTACGCGTTGTGTTGGTAAGAAAATGCGTTAAAGATTTGTAAATAAAATTAAGTGTCGTCTCTGGCACTAGTGCCAATGCTTAGTTGTTAGTGCTACATACACTCACCTGCGGTTTGTTCTTGTTAGAGTTAGTACCTCCACTACTAGGTATAGTGAACGTGATGGACCCCCCGCCGAAGTAGTCGGGGGAGGACGGCCGCCGGTCGTCATTACTGGAAACAGATACATTCACGTTACAAATCATAATAATGATGATGGGTGTGTTCGAGCGCAGGGTGAATAAATTTTTACTACATGCACACATACATTTATGGTACATCTTCGACCGCAAAGTCACCTACTCGTACCATCAGGAGAGATCGATCATGCTCAAACGTTGCCTAGTATGTTTTAAAATAAAATGACGATGATTATATTATTATTATGTTATTTGTTTATTTATGTTATTAATTAAGAGCAAAAAACGGTAAAATGTTGTATGGGAGACCCTCTTACATATTTACTTAACTATGTTCTAAGTATTTGTAGTTATATCCACTTCAAAAATACATTATCTGTGAAAAGAAACGCATTAAAATCGTACCCGTGATTTGAAACCACGATATTATATGCGAGCAAGTCAAACTTTGCCTACGACGGAAGATGGTAAAGCCATTTCAAAAGTCCCGAAAGAAAGATATCAACGCGCGCATATTATTTTTTATGATTAGCACTAATAGCAACGAAACTTTAAATTTTCAATTGTCAAGAAGGCGAAGGTATAACAAAAATGGATCTCTTGTTGATTTACACCTTGCATAATGCATGACCTCTTGTTGATTTATTTATATCTTGCAGACTTACCTCTTGTTGATTTATCACCTTGCTAACTTTATGCGTACCTTACATTATCATCACTAAAGTCGGGCATCTCATATCGCTTGGTGGTGGTGCGTCGCGGTGGCGTCATAGTGGTGTAGTAGTTGGAAGGACTTCGAGTCGGGACGTTGTTGACTCCTTGCGATGAGCTGCCTCCATCGCTGTTGACATTAATGTTTATTGTACCTGGTGATACTGAACAAGTTTGTTAAATATTGAACAGAACAATAGATGTATGTACAGATCATTTTACAATTTTTTAAACGATGTCAAAGAAGGAAAAGTTTCTTATTTTTTTTTCTTAAAATACTTATAAAGTTTATTTATAAATACAGCTCTGGGCCGTAGACTAGCCCCTTAACAATAAAATAAGGTATACAAGTTTATTGTGACAAAACTTAAAGAAACAGTAAAAAAAGAAAATATTTGACAAAAAGTCCGTTACTTGAGGGAAAGGTGGCTAAAATGCTGGCAGCATTGCCACGTTGGATAGCAATGGTGATTCTTTGACCCAAAAAAAACCCAGCATTTTTGTCACCTGTACTGTCTACCAAACGCTAGGCCAAATCCCTATAAAGGCTGAGATCAACTAAGGTATACATATAAAAATACAAAACTATAGAAAAGGCTTCATGGTATTATAAACTATCGTAAGAAATGGTATTGAAATAGATCTGGGCCATTGTGACGAATCGTTGTTGATTGTGATCTGAGCTATGGGCAGAGATACGGCAACCGCCAATTCTGCTTCTCAGAATTGGCGAATTATCAAAGCCCCCTACTAACAGCTGCTGCTGAGGAGAAATAAATCTTTCTTGTATGCAAGGTTAGCGCGTCGTACTTACTTTGAGGCAGTATTATATATTTTTATCAAAACTCGATCCAGTTTGATAAAATTATATCAAACATTGAATCTAGTTTTTACCGACTGTTCAAAAAGTAGAAGAAAGAAAGAAGAAACATTAAATGACAAATTACTACAAAAAATAAATTGCCGATGGATTGCAAGTAAAAGACGTAGGTACGCAGCTCAGAATTCCCGGAAAAGATTTATCCATTATCACAAAAACACCTATTAGGCAAAAAACTAAGATAAAATAGCACTCACAAATGAAGTCTATAATCAAAAGGTCGTTTTTCTAATATCATAACCACTGAATACGTATCAAGAAGTACTACTAGGCATTTATAAGTTAAAGATTACATATAGGTTATTTACCTAAAGACATAGATGGTATAATAGTTTGTCTGGGTAACATCCGTGACGAATATTCTAGTAAGGTATTTTCTCAAATTTTCCGACATCGTATCTCTGGGTTTTTTTAGTGGGATTTTATATAAACTAAAATCCCAAGACTCAGTTTTACATTAGAAACTTAAGATATGATAATTAAAATTAATATGTAGGCGTGCCGATATTATATTATACAAAGATATGATCAGAGCTTTATGAGCATTCCTTTCGAAATATATGCTGAACAAAATGAACGAAAGGGTTTTAGTGAAAACAGTGACCTGGATCAGTATTTACTATTTAAAGAATATGTATATACCTACCTATTGTATTATAATTCTGTCTAGATTTGTGCATATCTCAAAGCAACATATTACGCAACAGAGAGCATTATAAAATTACAGAACTAGACGATTATTTTGCATAACTCGTATTTACATACACACATAATGATACGATGACGAGTGTGGTTCCATAGTATCTATATCGATAAATTGGCATTGTATCTAATGCATACTTGTGACGGAGTCTAGATAAAAGCAGGAAAAGCTATGCTTATTCAAACAAAGACAGTTTTCTTTGATGTTCTTTAGAATTAATTTACAATCGCATACCATCAGTCTTCCCAGATCGTCCTTTTTGCGTTTGTACCTTTGGGTAGAACACTCTGGGATACTTGAAGGTATCATACATTAATATTGTTGATATTATTTAGACCAAAAACCGTACTTACAAGAGGTTACAAAACTTGATCATTCATATTTATTCTACAAGATTAAATAATATTTTTAAAATCCCCGATATAAAAATCATTGTTTTGTAGTGGCTGCCATCTTGGATTTGGAATTTATCATAGTATATTCTATTAGTCAACGCTTTTCATTTAATATCTATATTGAGGGAATTGTGATAAAATATGTAATCCACCAATTTGTAGCGGCGGCCATCTTGGACCGATTTTCAAAAACAAAGCAAAATCGGTTTATACTACGTTCGGGAGCTACGATGCTACAAACATACATACACATAAACACACACACAAACACGTCAGCTTTATAACACCCATCGTTTTTGTTTCAGGGTTTAAAATATGAGAACAACATCTGTTGGTCAGCCATTATTTATACGGCGGAAAAATTACTCTTAGAACGGTATTCTGAAGCTCGTCACTGTTTTCGAGATCAGTGAACCGTACTTCTCAATATCACTTTGATTCTTACCAAGAAAATATCATTCTTAAGTAAAATGTCTTATTTAGATATAAAGGTCACTCGCAAGTTATAAATATACCTGTATATATCTATGCCTAGTAGGCAGGTACACGTAAGAAGTCTTGAGATACTTTATGTAAAATAAATTATGTATTTAATAACCTGCAGTCTATTAATAAGCTCAGCGGTAATGTGACATTCAGTACCTACTGCTTTATAAAGTAACAACTGACTTCAAATTGCCTGTTGAATTGAAGCCTATTCAAATTGTTTCAGTTATGTTAATTTAAAATGTATATGGTATTTACCGTGGAACAACTCCACAAAAAATTACAAAGCCTTTTTTCGACTTTACTTTCAATAGCCGTCGTCCTCGCATTACTGTTAAATACAGAATGCGTTTATTCAAATATTTTTTCAGACATCCCAAAACTATTGAACACAATAAGTAATAAAATGGAAAACTTACATGCTTGAAGGGTTGGGCTGGTTAGGTGGCCTCTCGTACACCGGGCCTACGCTAGAAGTAGGCCTGCTGTTATCATTATTCGTAGGCCTTCCGGACACCGGCCTGGTTTGAGGCCTATCCTCAGGCCTGATCACGGTCTGTGGCCTATCAGTAGTCTGCGACGGCCTTGACGTCGTTGCAGGCCTAGTGTTAGGTCTAGAGTTCGTCGGCCCATCTCTATCTGGCCTGTCCACCGCCGGCTGTGGAGTATTCGCATTGCAGATCTCTCGTCCGTTCAGTCTTATGGCTTGAAGCTTCGGGGTCTTGTTCAAAGGATTGTACTGGACAAAGAACCGCACGGCGATTGCCGGACCAGGGTTTATCTTCATATCAGTGTTCTCGATTTTGAAGTCGATGTTGTCAGTCGTGGAAACATCGCCCACCCAGTTCTGTGAAAAGTTTGTAAGTCGTTTTATTGCGTTGGAATTTCCCGCTTGGGCATTGAAGACATGCAGTGGAAAAGTTTTAGGTGCTGCAGTCAGAATTATTATATCGATTTGAAGGTAACTATATTTTTATAGTTACCTTCAAATCGAATTTAAGACACATTTTGTCCTTTTAAATACTTAACATCGAATCTAAAAGTCAACTTATAGAAGCAGCAAAAATATGCGAACTAATTCATCTTCCTTTTTACAATAGTGTTGTGGTATAGGTAGGTATTCAATTGTATTATAAATATGTATTAAATTAAACTGTCTGCCTGACTTGTATGTATCGTCCTACGTTTGTTTTTTTTCCAGGTAGCCACTGTTCTTGGTACAATGACAATTACAACGGCAGGTATTTAAAATTATAATAATCAACGAGTATTTAATAACACTAAGTTAGATCTGTGCATCCTTGACTGCCTTGACATTCAAGTTGTTTGGGCCGCAGCAGACGCTCTCTGCGTGACTTTTATTTATTTTAACTTTATTTTTCGTACCCAATTTTATAATATTTGACGACTACCGTAGTCGAGTGGTAAGTATACAGCCATTGCAGTTGTTCGTGCCATGAGTATGAATACTTATTTTCTGTCAATAGCACAAAATATAGCATGCATGGTGGTAGGGCGTTTCCTATCGCTCGCCTGGCAAGCTTGGTAGCTACAGATTTTACAACCATGGTCCCTCAAGTTGTAAAATCTGTCGCCAAGCATACGGTGTATTCTGGCAGCCTTCCTTGTGAGCCAGTATATTCCAGACTAGGTATGCTCTATCTAGGGCAGTATCTCTGTATCCGTGGTCGTGCGAACTTGTGGTCAAATGCCTAGCTGTGTAGGATAAAAAAATGTCGCCCAGAATAAACTAGATTCGCTTGCGACTCGGGAAAATCCAAATTATGGCTATCGAGATATAAAGAAACTAGTAAGGAGTTCCACATGCTAGCTGTTTATACAATAAAAGTTACGAAATAAAACACAAAATGTTTTGTATTTATCTGCGGAACCTCTACCGTGTACATGTGGCACTCTACCGTGTACATGTGGCACTCTACCGTGTACATGTGGCACTCTACAGTGTACATGTGGCACTCTACCGTGTACATGTGGCACTCTACCGTGTACATGTGGCACTCTACAGTTTGACTAAATACTACTAGTATTTATTTATGATGTTAATGTAACTCACCCCAAGAATATCAGCCTTGGTGTCCAGCACAATATTGAGCCAAAGCGAGTGGAGAGTGCTATCAGTAGACAAGTTGACCACTCCGTACCACCTCCCCGGCTCTGTGCCAGGAGGTTCATAGCTGAAGACATTGGGGCACGGGGAGATGGGGCTGCTTTGCTCGTGCGTCGGCACGGCCAGCGCTAGGAGACAGGGGACGAGTAGTCTTATCTGGAAGAAAAGAGACAAATGGGAGCACAAACCGGTTATACAGGGCTTGGGTTCGTATTTAAATTGTACTCATAAAGACCTAAAGAACTGCTCCATCCCGTGCTCTAAGTATGAAAACCTAGGTCAGAGTAAGTATTAATCAAAACAATGCTTAATACTATCTGTGACCAATATGTCAAAACGGCCATTTTAAAAAAATGCGATAGTAATTCTAAAACAATTCAAATAACAGACTAGGACCTCTGTGACTACACGGAAAGCTGTGGGTGTACTTAACCGAAATGGTAGTTTTAGGTATTAAACATCATGAACAAATTTATTGACCATCTAATAACTTCATGTACACTAGGTCAGTGTACATGAAGTTATGTTATTTAAGTTCTTTATCGATTCCGTAATACGAGTATGACTTTATATTGGTACTTATTTGAAATATGCTGTTAATGGATGGTTTTTAATAGAGTTATTTGTTGTAAAAAATCTTTATTGGAATAAAGAATTTTAAATTATTATTGTTGTTCTTTATATTCTAATAAAGCATTTTAAGTAGCGCAACATGCACCTTTAATATTTTTGGAATTCAACATTGTGGAAACTCACTATAAATAATGGCCTTGAAGGAATATAAATAATGAATTGGGTCGTGGAGTCCGGGAGCTCATCCTATTTTCCGTAACTTATCGGAGCGTTCGATCGATTCGACGCGTGACCAGAATGGCGGTTTTTATCTGGCCCAACGTATAACCATTGCCATTCAGCGTGGTAAAGCGGCTAGCATGTTGTACATGCTGCCCTCTGGTGGTGGGTTTTTAGCATTTAGATTATCTGTAGATCTTAAATGGTCTATATGTAATATTTCTGCAATATATTTTGTTTTTGTAGTTAGTCATTTTGTTTATGTTAATAGACATAGTTCGAGTACATTACTACACTAAGGTCCAGGCATCTCTGACAAATTGGTGAACATACGTTAAAAAGGCTTCAACGAAAGCAGAACCTCTCTTTTTGAAGTCGGTTAAATAAAATTTGAAATACCTTATAATTATTGACGTTAAGCATACAGGGGCTTATCGTCGCAGCCGATTGTAGAAACTTTCAAACTAACACAAAATACAAAAGTATTTATTTTGATTTGATAGTATTTAAACTTTTTTCAGGTTTCTAATTCTAAATGTGGCATTTAAAAAACTCTGGCAGACAACGAGACACTCATATTCCTCGTATAGAGCACAATACTCAGTAAACAATTAAAATTTTGTTCATTAAAACACGTACATACTAAAATAACTCGAATTTTAGTAACACGCTTTACAAGTATCTCACATTTATACGATTTCAAAGCAAGTTGAATTGCCTTTAGGCGCTCCAAATAATTGTCTCATATGAAATTATCAAAAACAGGGATAGGTATTCATTCCAGTCATTTCTTAGAGTACAGACCACAAAATTCTACAATATTTGTGAATTATTGAATTTACAAGGAAGTCTATAACACAATGCCTACCACATGTTTTCAATTAGGTAGGTAGAGCTCAAACCAAAACCTTTGATTCCATTTCGAGCCCGGCTTTCTTTGGCTTATTCTCAAAGGGGTGCATTCATGGAAACCCAGCTTCACTTCTTTCATTCGCATTTGAAGTCTCGCTCGGCCTATTTCGAAACAACATCTGTAAAATGGAGCCGCAAAGCAAGTACTTTGCTTACCTAATTGGTACTTTACTAATTAGTAACTAGCACCATTTGTTTAATTATCTTATATGGTATGTTGATTTCAAGTATGTTTTATTTAAATAGGAACGTCAGAAGGTACATAAAAAACAAATAATTATTATGTGCACGTCGTTTAAAGTTTCAAAGTTTATTTATAGTAGGTTCCAACACAAGTTAGCTAGGCGTTTCAGCTATGCGATGTTAAGCAACGATCAGGGTGGAGGTGAGTGACCCTGAAGTGGTATTTACAACTGAACGCTACAGTAGGTAGGATGTAACTTTAAATTGTAGGTTTCAGTTGTTTGTCTTAGAGCAATAATGTAAAGACATGTCAGATGTCTCCGGGTGAACGGTGGCTTAGTGTGAGGCACTCCGCCTATACGAAGATAATTTTTTAATACGATATAGGCTTAATGCGTTTAACCGCATCTCGCCTGATGTAAAGTGACGATGCGGCCTAACATGGGGCATGTTTGCCTAGAAGAAACCGATTCACTCGTGACTTGAAAAGGTCCAAGTTATAGCTATCAAGAAATAGCTAGAGCAGCCGGCAGCGAGTGATGATAATTAGTGAGGTTTAAATAGATTTTTCGAAACCGCTGGTTTTATACGCTCTGCTTTAAACTAATTTAATTTAAAAAAAATGATAGTGACTTCGATTACAGCAGGCACCAATAGAAACTTTTCAGTTAACTTGATTTAAGAATCAAACCTCGAGCCCGATTTAGATAAAATTTAACCCATTTGAGAAATATACCTTGTCAAATCAAAAAAAATATTTTTCAAATTGGTACAGCCTTCTCCGAGAGACCAGGTAAAAAAAATGCCGTTAAATTGAGTATCACCTCCTTTTCTGAGAAGCCGGTATAAAATCTGAGTATTTGCCAAACTGTTAAACCAAAAAATCTTTGCTGTGTCGTCACAGTTGCTAAAGTACCAAAAAGATAGAAATACTTCATAACGAGTCATAATTACCATTAAGCCTAGTAGCACTATTAGTGCATATATAACTATATATAATACAATGGGACTGTGCCTGCTTTAATGTGATTATCTACGTACTTGCGCTTCAGTCACAATTATCTGCTAGTTGCTTTACACGCAAGTCGGAGATGTTATGTTTGTAAACAATGTAGATATCATACGTGGTATTGAACTTTTCTAATCAGCAAATATGTTTTACCGAAACTCACTTTGGATATCAAGGGCCACGTGTCTTATACGGCTCATAATTAAAAGACTAGATCTAGTCAAACACTTAGACTTAATATGACATGGAATATTAAACTTTTTAACTATATTTTAGATAGAACTAGCTCTTACCTTGCTTGGCTTTGTCCGTACTGTTTGAATCGTAAGAAGCGAACTATATCTATGCAATAAAATCAAGATGATGAAGTCGCTCAGTTTTGCAAGGAAAACAAGGACAAACAGACCAACAAACAAACTTTCGTATTTATAATATGAGTGTGAACTATAAGTTTACGTTTATAATATTAAAAAAAACCTAGTCATATGCAACCACTAAACGTTATCAAACTGGACCTCGTTGTATGGAACTTGACTGTTTGATATACTGAACATTTATGAACATATGTGATATACGACCATTCATAGATTTATAAATATTGGTTACATTTTAATCAAGCTCTAATGGGTGGACGTCCTTGCAACATGTTAGGTGAAAACGGGACGAGTTCTGACGTAAGATAACCGGGATATCTTTTTAGTATAATGATGGATGTTCTATGGTACTACGTCTACGTATGTCTCAGAGCAGGTGAAGTTCAATACTGATAATGGTAGTTACTGCTTTCGTGCTATATTCTCTTATAGGCAAACGACTTGGCTTACATGATCAAAAATACGAGACCTGGTGGTCAAGTCTGTTATTTGAATTGCCTCAGAATTATGATTGGATTGTACCAAAATGGCCGTTCTGACATAGAATAGGTAAGAGTTAGTATTAAAAATCTTGTTTTGTTTAATACTAACTGTGGTCTATTCTATGTCAAAGCGGCCATTTTGGTACAATCCAATCGTAATTCTGAGGCAATTCAAATAACAGACTTGACCACCTGGTCTGTTAATCTTTATCTGCAGAAACTGATAGGGTTTGTACTTATGAGAGACCTTTTTATGAGGACATTACTGCATCAGTAGTATTGATCAAAATACCTTAAATAAATAAAATATAATGCATGGAGCACGCAAAAATTCAGCTATATTTATCTAAGAATTTATAAAAATTATTAAACAAAACTTTAAATGTTCTCTCTTTTTTATCTCTCATTGCCAGGATTTCATTTTTGAAATGTATGTTGCGACTAAATTTTGTCTATGTAGTTCGCTATTTTTATTTATTTGACGTGCCGTACTCCGCCCTCTTATATATTACACTTAAGTAAAATCTAGGACAAAGTGATATATATTCGTACTGGAATGGTCATGATAAGCACCTTTGAGTAGAGTTCACTAACATAACGGTATTCCATCTAACAAATCGTTTTTAATTTAATTGTTAGTCCAATAATTCTTGATAACCGTGTCTATTCTGAGAAGATAATAGCTGACACACACGTTATGATATCATGTCTATAATAAACGACGTATTTAAGTTATAGATTTCGTTGTAGGTTACTTTAAGTATGTGGTTTGAGATTTTCTTTCTGGTATATTCTGGTCAACATAACTAGTTAATTCTTATATTGTAAGTTTTGATTCAATCAAAAATCACTGCTCAAATTTCGCTGTACATCGAATTCTCTGTACTACGAGACGCAAAGATGCTGCAAAATGATGTGAACTGTGGCCTAGATTGTTAGTATATTTTGTACCTATGATAGGTGCAGTGAAACTTTTATTTCTTATTTCTTCCGGATCTTTGGGTTTCTTTTCTTCTCATTTGAAGTACAATGTGGCTAATTTTATTGGACTGCACTGGAATATTTAAAAGATTGTGACAATGTAACCTATAAATAACTACAACACCAAATTTCTACGTCATTATCAGCTAGTTGACTAAGCCTAAGGGTAAGAATATTCTTTACGTTATTCTTAAAACATCGCAGTGTTTTTCTGCATAATTTTCATACATATCCCGTCTGTCAACCCATAAGATGACTGACTTAACTAGTTAGTTAGGGACAAGGAATGACTTCCGTGACTCTTTAGTTGCAACAGGTAATATATTGATCTAGCGAGGTGGACGCAAACAAATGAGAGGTACTTTAGGGAAATACTTTTCAAATATTATTCTGTGGTAGTATTGATATACTTAGATACGATGAAACTAAAGAGCGTTGGACCTGTGTAAAAGAAACTTGCCTCCTTTGCCTTAGAAAATAAGGTTCTAAGGATAAAACTAACTGTTTTTAAACTTGCCCCAGCCGTGATCCTATAACCCCTTACTTACCCTTTTGCTAGAAGTTAATCTATAGAGCACTGTCAGAATTTAGATGTAATTGAACCAGACACTAAAAGTTGATGTTAAGAAATATGAAGACATTTAATTGATGCTGTTATTTTTAGGCTCAATTACCAAAAACCAGTTCTAAAATTCTCCATCGTCTAAAGCATTTTTGTGGTTTTCTATTTTGTTTATGACTCCGGACAAGTTAGTTTTTTTGGTAATAGCAAGATCGTCTACAGATAATATTATTTTTTGATATTGTAAATGTATAGTTTAGTTATTAATGATAGTTATAATGGTATTGTATTCTTTTATGTGGTATTTGAAATGTTAAGAAAACTGCATGGCTATCGTGTATCGTCTCATTCTTTAGAATTTTTAAAAGATCGGAATTTTCCTGTATTTGCAAAGAGGGGAATCCGTCATACTTACACTATTAATCCATGCAAGACATTGGTAGCTCTTGTATATGAAGGGCTAGGTATATTGACGCAAGATTTTTGGACGCTGGAGATTGAGATTCGTTCTTAGGTAGAATTCAATTAATTCGTGAAGCGTTTGGTTATTATGGGTGTTCTAAAGGTATTGTCAGAAAAATGTTCTATAGTTAGTCAAATATCAAATCGCTTCGTTTTTTACTTTGACGTCTGAAACGTCACTGGAAATTTATAGCTTTAAACTTACAAAATTCAGATCTGCCCCATAGTGGGAGACAACTAAGACTATATTTTGTCTCGCTTGATCTAGCCAATATCAACTTGCTACGGCTGTACGTGTCACTAGCGTAAAAAAGATGCAGTAAGAAGTTGTGGAAGTGGAATGCTTTAAGAGTCAATTCAGAGAACCAAAGTAGTTTTTTACTTTGTTATTAACAGGCTGTAATTATTATTTCGACGCATAACTTTGTATTTATTGTTAAATGAGTATGAATCTGAATTACTTTATCAATCAAACAAAGAATATATTTTAACTCTATAATTGACTTTTGATGGTTGTGAGGGGCATATAGTCGGAGAGGGTAGTACACCTTTCAGAGCCTCTATAACGGATCCTGCGATCCATCTCGACATGAACCGGTCCGCCTCGCTCCACGCAGCCTCTCCGAAATCACTCATCACGAAACTTCCTCGAGATAATCGCTCGATTATTCAGGAAAAACACAATTTTAATTACTCACACGCGCACAAACAACAAAATTTCAACTATTTATCCTTACCATTTTGCTTTAACACTTTATAACACAAAAACAACTAATTGTTCACACCAAAAAAATGTTCACGTATTATTTAAATAAAAACGCGATATGCGTCTGCCCCTGTCGGAAGCTGCGCGACGAATGAGAAGTCAAGAAAAATATTACAACAATTATCATAAGGTCAAGTTTACGATGGCAATCAAAGCGAGATAGGTTATATTCTTTCTTACGAGTAAATAGGATGGCTATAGAACTGTTATATCTCATTGCTCATACGCAAAACTGGTTAATATGATGGATAAAACTATTGAAGAATTTATAATTTAAAAAGTGCAGTGTACTTTGATTGTACACAAGACGATTGTGCACAGTTTGTTGTACCCGTGAACTAAACCTACCGGAGGAAAGCAAAGCTTATAAAGCAATGTCCAGCTGCATCCGCTACAATGTAGGTGACGTCATGAAAAACTTGCCAGAAACTATTTGGGCTGTGTTATTGGAAATGATGTTTAAGCTTTCAACGAAATTTGAGGAAAGGGAACAATCGTTGATGAGTGTTAGAAAATGTATGCTAGGAATTATTTCCTTAAGGAGAAGGAAGGAGTTTCCTACTTACAAGACAAATATAAATCTGTCTTGTAAGTAGGAAACTTATAGGTATTTTTTTTACTATATATATATTAAAAGAATACAAATACAAAATGTTTTATTCAGGTTTGAATAAATGTAGAAATAATTCAGCCATGGCCACCAAATTAGGCGAAGTTGCCCGTATCTTGGCTATTGATTTCCGACGTGTGTAACAAGTTCTAATATTTGTGCTTAATTTTTTCAAAAATTACATATTAAAACAACTGTGTCATCATTATATCTAAGAATAATAATTAAACGGAAATATTTAGTACACGTAAAAACTAAATTAATTTAATAAAATTTTAGATATATTTAATACATAATTTTTTTTAAATATAATCAAAATGAATAATAATTAACAATAAAACAACATTACCTTAATTTTAGGCAGATAAGCTAAGGTATAAATAGATTATCGATGCGCAAGCGCTGATGGACAGAATCTATCCTTCTTTCTTATGTTTCAAACTCATAAAGCAAATATTTTCTAATTATTTTTTTAATGGTATAGGATTTACATTATTAAATTAATTATATCTACCATATTTCTAGAATCATACTGAAAGAGTAATTCGAGAGCTTAAATGCGTTTGATTAAGCACAGTTAGGTCAGTATAAGTTATTTCCTCGCGGTGACTCCTCAGATTATTTAGATCAGATTTAGATCTGTTGAGCTCTAATATCAGTTGCGGTCTTCTATAGCTTCTCATACAGAGAAGTCTCATCATGATCTTGCAGAAATAAAAGTCCTGAAGCAGTTAAGCTATAGTATTCTAAACTAAGGTTATGGTTACAAGATGAGTTATTTTATAACATAGACGAATATTTAAAATTGAAAGAGATTATAACATGTTAAATATTATTATTCATTCAATATTATTAATTAATTTTAGTTTATTATTTATGAATTGTATATTGGTATATTAATAAATGTATTACTTTAAATAATTAATTTCTGATTCGTGACTTGTAACTTTGAAGTTATTAATAAATTATTGTATTGTATTCTGTTTGATCCAGCGCATGAATTTGTTGGCGCGGTCGTTGAAGGCGACATAAAGTGGTTCATTCTAATGATATAATAAAATTGGTCTTTCATTTTATAATTCGCAAATAATTCTGTGTTTTGTGAACTTTAATAAATGAGTAACGCAAGAGTTTAGATTTTCCTAATCATTAATCAACAGTCTATAGTATTCTACTAGTTTGGTACTCATATTAAAGGAATTGTGAAAAAATATGAATCAGCCATTATGTGACGGTGGCTTTCATGGACCGATAGATAATAAAGATGGTAAATAAAGACCGTTGATGGTTGCGGGTACCGGGCGTGCTGCGGTCTGCGCGGGACTTTTGTCCACATCGGCTGTATCAGCCAGAGAGGGTACGCACCAAAATGGCACGATACACTCCCACAGTACTAGCTCTTAATCTGCTCAGTGATCTGATTACGCAGAAACCGGAGGTTGACATCTTTATCTGTAAATTTAAGTCCTTCCTAGCCCACTGTATATATTTTTTAGTAACGATAATTACTGTAAAGACCGCTTTGCTATGTGATTTTGAATTTTTAAGTGAATAATTTTGAATTGTTAAGAATGTAATTGTTTGGAAATTATTTTATGTTGGCTTGCTGTGCGCGTTGGTCAAGACTGTAAGCACAGTAAGCATTTGATATTAACTAAATAAATAAATAAAATAGAATAACCTTGTCTAATTCATTTTCAAAAATAAAAAATACAAAATTAATATCGGTTCATCCGTTCAGACACAGACATGTCAAACTTATAAGAGCCCGTGGTTTGTGCGTCGGGGTTTAACAATAAAAGTCCAGAAACAGTTTAATAAGGTTCTATATTCTGCCTGATCCAGGGCAAGTATTTGGCAATATCGGTGAAGACGACGAAGTGGAACGGATCGCAGACATTCTCGTTCTCCTTGGCTGGGGCTATGGATACCAGACCACGGAGGTGCCAAGCGCCGTTAAGTCGGAAGACCATGCCGCCTCCACTGTCACCATTACACGCTGATTGGCCTGGAATAGAAGATGGGTTAGAGCAGGAATAAAGTTACCTATTGATATTATTTAACGAAAGAAGAAAGAAAGAGATTTGGCACTCGTATTCAGATTTATGACAAGTAATGCAACCGTTAAACATGATTTTGATTAAAAGAAGCAGTTGCGCCTTTTTCATCATATTTTAGGAAGAACATTAAATTATTGATTTCATGATTTTACTGACCATAATACAAAATTGGCCTGCGTATGCTTGGCAAATCCTTACGTTATAAAATACCAGAAAATGGGTCTCCGTTTCTTTTCAGGCACTTCTATATCTATAGGATAGTCTATAGCTTTGCCACTATAGTCCACATTCTTCAGCGTGGCGTGTCCCTAGTGGAAAGAATTTTTGATATTAGCAGTACTTTCAAAACTATAGAACAAAGGTTAACTTACCATTTCTTTGTCCAGCGCAGTATGTGAACTCCGAAGTGACGCTCACGAAGAAATCCCCCTTAGATCGGAGGCAGGTCTCCTGGCTGACGACAGGCATCTCCACCAGAGTCAGCTTACCGGAACCGTCGTTTCCCCACCCTACAACCTGAGGATATTTACATGATGACATGAAGAGGTTTTTATTCAGGGGGTTAGCATAAGTAGCTAATAATGTTGTGTGAACCACTTTGTGCTGTCACCCTAGAACACGTATTTCTTACCTAATTATAGCACGTATGGTTTAATATATATACAGCTTAGATTAGAATAAGTTTATAATTCTGGATTAGGTATTGGCTATTTTATTGGTATTGGTTAGATATTGAGTATGGCTGATTTTATAAGATACATCTGCAGGAAGTCTTGCTTGCCAAGGGTCAAGAAAAACCTTTGTTAACAAGAACATACGGTTGAGGCCTTGAACCTTAGAAGAGGTTTTTTAAACATTTCTGATAGCCCTCTCATCACAATGATATTGTTGAACCAATTTTACTTTTAAGCCACGCTTTGTCCATCAGTTTCATCACTATCTTCGACTCACCGATCCTTTCTTATCAATAACTTGGTTCAAATCGGACAGGTTGTCAGGCCACAAGCAAGCCGGTTGCACCCAATTGGTGTATTGGACTGGCTCCTGGAGCTGCAATACGCTGAGGTCTCGGCTGTAGGTTCTAGTGTCGTACTCAGGGTGAATGGTGATCTTTTCCACCTGGAAGAAGTATACATATTAAGTTTCCACATAGCTAAATATCAATTACTGCAGCATGGCATGATGCAACGGTTACTTAATATTTATTGTTTTCAAGTAACTTCAGAGAATATAAAATACTCAAACGGATTTTATTACCTTTCCGGACCATAAACAAACCTAATTCAATATCAGCTGGTATCGCATCTGAGAATAATGCGGCGCTACACAAATGGTATTAGCCAAAATGTGAGAAAATCCGTAAATAACTTCATATATTTTCTACGTCTTACTCCAGACACAGTTGTTTCTGGACTTCGTTTGTTAAAAACGTAAAAGTTTATAATCACTTACAAATCTTATCTGCACTCCAATGATCGAGGTGGCCAGGTCATGTTTCCCGAGGTAGATAGTGAGGGTGTTCTCGGATACTTTCTGCGCTGGTCGACTGCCTTTGACGGTGGTGCAATGGGCTGCTGTGATCACATGGTTATGGGAAACTAGAGTCCCGCCGCAAATGTATTTGTTGTTAACCCACTGAAGCAGAGAACGCAAGAATTCCACTACAGTTAAGTCATAACATCCATCAACTAATCATCTCAATTTCGCGCTACCTCATAAAACAAAAGTTTTCACTCGACTTGCGCTAATATTCCAAAGTCTTCATAGATTTCTCAAGGCTGTACGGATTCATGGGCTTGTTTTGCAAAAGTAATTTCAGTTAATACGAATATGTTTGACATAAAAAACGCTTGATGCCTAGAGTATTTTTAAATTGTATATTACTCCGTATGTAAGAAAGAAACGTTGCTACCTGTGATAACAATACATGTAAAATTTATCCTTTTGTATTTTGTGTGACGTGTTTCCCTGTCTAACCTAGACACCATTTAGGGACTCTGTTTGTAAAATCTTGTAAGTTAATACCTCAGTTCTGTATAGAGCTACTTGCCAGGGCCACTGCCCTTCCATAGTAGGTGCGCCGTCAACCACCAATGCTATAGGGTTGTTCTGCTTCACAATTCCGCACTGCACTGGCTGAAAATATACGTAACCGTATGACGTGTCGTACAGTTTAGATTTATTTCCACTTGCTTTAGTTGTGAACGACAATTGTTTATTAGATTACAAAAAGTTATTAAATGCAGTATCTATCTCAACGTTCTACATGGTATTTGATAAAATTAGACTGCATAAGATTACAAGCTGCAGAATCAATAAAACCTCCACTTTTTTTAAATAGGGTTAAAATAGAATGCACCTACAAAGGTGCACAAAGGTTCAACACAAACGCTATCAACTCATTACAGCCTGCAATTATTTTATCATAAACCCGTCTTGGAACTGGTTTCTTTTTCGTCTCGGACTTTGTTCCGGATGCAAAATCGAACTCAAAATCAGAAACTGCTTCACCGTTTTTATCCTTAATATGTACAAAATAAAATTTAAAATTCTTTGATAAACTATTGGATAATTAATACTTAGGCACGTGTTTTTCATATGAACTTTCTTAGCGTGAAGGACGACTAGATTCCTGGCCCTTATAAGGTGAGGCTACTTTCTAAACGATGTGTTGTAAGGACAACTGGTTGCTTTAGGAAGTGTTTGTCCGTTTTTTTCATGTCCGTGAAGGAAAACATAATCGTTTTGTTTTGCACATTGTTAGTGGAATGCTAAAGGTAAAGGCCGCTAGCGAGATATGGATTGGGAAAGTCCATACTCATTATCAGTAGAGGCTCTTAGAACGAAGGTGGGTACTTTGGTGTGGGGATCAACCATAGTCATTATTAGCAGGGGCTGTTAGAATGAACCGAAGGTACTTTAGTTTCGGGATTCCACCCATAGTCATTATCAGCAGGGGCTGTTAGAACGAACCGAAGGTACTTTGGTTTGGTGATCCACCACAGTCATTATCTGCTGGAGATGTTAGAATGAACAGTAGGTACTTTAGTTTGGGGATCCTCTAAAGTCATTACCGGTACGCTGTTAGAATGAACCGAAGGTACTTTAGTTTGGGGATCCACCATAGTCATTATCAGCAGGGGCTGTTAGAATGAACCGAAGGTATTTTAGTTTGAGGATTTATCTTAGTCATTATCACGGCGGGTTGCATGGCAATGACAAAATGATATTTGATTTGGGTTGCAAATTAATGACTTTTTGTTCAGGTAGTTTTAGTATAGCTGATTTTCTTCCCAAATTCAGAGTTGGTCACATAGTGAAAGTTGTTCCTTAAATGAGTTTAACGCCTTTGGGTTTGTACACCCCCAACCGATAGCCCTTTATAATTATGTTTTCCATAAATATAGTTACTTACCCCTTTATTACTGAAATTATTAATCGGCACTATGAAATTTGCTCGGTCAGGGAGTGGCATTTGTCCTGAAACACAGGAAAATATGACTAGCTACTATAATATATTACCGTATATTATAAATAAGCCAACAGCAAGAGTAAATAATAAGTTATCCTGAGTAGAGGTCGATTACTAATTTACATTATTTACAAGTACACAGTGGACCCTTATTCTATATTTTGGTTTATCAGAGGGTTCCGACTAGTATTATCTACGAGTATTTAAATAAAAGAGTGAGTCATGACTGACTGATATTCGCTAGAAATAAACGAAGAGCCTAAGACACCACCGGTAGATGATAGAGATTCAACGGACTCGCACTAAACTATTTGCCTCTCTTCTTTTCATGCAAACTGCCAGATTCAGAAATTATATTACTGTTTTATCTCTTTCTTGATGACTACAATTTAAGTTTTTTCGATGCGAATGAATTGGTTTCTTCTAGGAATGTGTTTTATCTTAGGGGCATGGTCGCTTCGCATCGTACATCAGACGATTTGCGGCAAACCTATGTACAGGGTATAGGTATGGTATTCTTCAAGTTATTGGCTTACATTTTTAAGTAACTAGATAAGTGATAACTCACTTTAATTTGTCAGGTTTTTTTTGTTATTCTGATTCAAAAACAAAATTACTACACCGATTTTGATACAAAAAAAATATGAGACATCTTGGAAACAAAAACATAATTTTATCCAGGTCCAGGCATCTTTGAGAAATCGGCAAGATTTTGACTACTCGAAAACCTTCTGATTTTTTTATGTACATCATTAATAATAGAAGTATTTGTAACCTATCACTTGCGAATGGAGCTGCGTTGTACGGACGTGGCTTCTGCGTGGCTACTTCCTGTCTGTAAACAAAAAAATCATTCTTAAAAATAAAGTGACTAACAACTTGAATTCGGCAGGTGCTGATACAATTTTGCAGTTATTTGGATTTGTAAAAATGTATATTGAACCAAATAGAAAAAATCCCGCAGGTCCGAAAGCAATTCATTTTTTGTAATATATTTATGTTTTAGTCATTTGAATGTCTACGATAACAAGTGATACTTAAAAAAACAGTGAAACCCGATTTCAATTCGGCAGGCAAAACTTACGTTACAAGAATATTATCATCTGTATAGTCTATGAAAGGTAAATGTTACTTAGAATATAAAAAAAATGACTGTACCGATAAAATTTATATGGAATCAATTGGGAAGCATACCTTTTCGAACCAAAAAAATATTTTTATAATCAGTTTAGCCATCTTTGAGAAATCCGGGAAAAAACATAAATAAAAATTCAACGAATTGTTGAGAACTTCCTCCTTTTTGAAGTTGGCTAATGAGTTAATTTGTTTATCGTTCATGAATCTTTTACTAAATACTGGGCAAGTGCCTTTATTACGAAAAACAATATGACTAACGACAACAAATAAAATTAGTTGATAGATTACCTATAGACTATTTAATATCTACACATAATTTAAATGCTCCAACCCACCAGGGAGCAGCGTGCCTAGCTGCTAGCCGCTTTACCACGCTGAATGGCAATGCTTATACGTTAGGCCAGATAAAAACCGGCATTATGGTACGCGTCAAATCGACCAAATGCTCCGATATGTTTTAGAAAATAAGATAAGCCCCCGGTCCCCACGGCCCTAAAGTGTCGACTCCAAAAGGTTCAAATATACAACCTATACCGAGGCTAGCATATTTTTGTCGCAAGTCCAGGTGGTAAAGTCTATAATTTGAATTGTCTCAGAATTACAATTAGATTGTGCCAAAATGGTTGTTTTGACATAGAATAGGCCACAGTTAGTATTAAATAACACATAATTTTTAATACTTACTCTGATCTATTCTATGACGAAACCGCCATTTTGGCACAATCCAATTGTAATTCTGAGACAATTCAAATACGAGTAACAGACTTTACCACCTGTTCCTCCGAATATGACTGTACCTTGATCTTTATAATGTTGGCAACGATAAAGAGTGAGTAGTTATACAGTAACGTACATGCGTGGGTTGGCAGCATTGCAGATCTCCCTGCCATCCAGTCTTATGATCTGTACTTTCGGAGGTGGCTCCTCAGGGTCATGCTTGACGAAGAACTCCATCGGTTCTCGTTTGGACTTTATTGTAGGGTTCTCGATACGAAAGTTGATATTATCTAGAGTGGATACCTCGCCTATCCAGTTCTGGAATTTGTGAAAATAATAATGAGCTTAAAAGACATCTTTAACTTTATTATACGAACTTAATAATGTAGCTTCCATGCATCTGAATGAGTAGGGATAATTTTAATTTCATATAAATCTAATTTCTCAATTGTGTGAGGTATGACCGAATAGATTTTTTGAAAGGCAATATTTCATTCATATTTTACTAACAAAGTATAACTTGTATCAAAACTTTTAATGTTTGCATACTTCATGCTGTAGGTAGCTAGGATTTCTCCGGCACAACAGACCCAGAGAGATATTTAAATATTAAATAGTTGGTGTCTCTGATCTTTGAATCCAACTCAAACTTACACCTAGGATAATACTAGAAGTATGCAAACATTAAAAGTTTTGATACAAGTTATACCTAGAATCTAGCAGCCAACGACGCTAGGGATAATTTACGATATTGCTGGCTTTTTGCACCTAACATAAACCTACACTAAGAATATCAGCCTTATAAGTAACGAGAAGCCAATGACATTCTGGTGGGACGGTGATCTTCCCATACCACGACATGAAGTCTGGGCATGGCGCCTATAAGCTTGCCTGGCAGGATCAGCTAACGCTAGGACATTAACGATGATATTCTTGGTCTCTATGGACCCAACAAAAACTTACGCCAAGTATATCAGCCTTAGTATCCAGGACTATGTTCATGAACAGCCAATGTCCTCCGGGTGGGACGGTGATCTTACCGTACCACCTAGCCGGGTGACCCGTCCACTCTCCCTTGCCTTCGTACGACAGTATGTCTGGACATGGTGACTCTAAGGCTTGCTTGGTCGGAGCTGCCAGCGCCAGGAGGGTGACTGCTAGAATTGGTATCTGTAAAATTAGCAGGAGAAGGAGTTTTATCCTAGTACCAATAGTTTCTTAAAAAACATTTGCCCTAAACTCATCGATGCCACTGGGGACAAGAGAGCTGGCTTATTCATTGCTCAAAGGATTTCTGTGGCAATTCAACGCGGGAATGTAGCCAGAGTTCTTGGGACTTTGCCACACGGACATAATTATTTCACACGGATATCATTTTTTTTCAGACCTTTAATAATTTTTTCAGGTTAAGTTCTTTTTAAGTTAGTTTGTGTATAAGAATTATATATTTAAGTTCTATATAACAAAAAAAAAACAGTTTGTTAAGTTTGAGGTCGATTTTTATCAGATTAGATTAGAAATGAATATTTGCCATATTGCCAAGTTTATTGCGGACAAAACTGTCACGTCACTGAAATAACGAAAAATTATTCGGTTAATTAATCTAGACACGAACATTAGGTACAATTGTTAACGAAAATAGGGTTATATTACAAAAAAGTTTTTAATTTATAAGTGCTCATTTTTTACCATAGTATCATGAACTATTATTATTTTTCAAATTATCATATATTAAATATCATATATTAAATATCATATATTAAATATATGATAAATTGGGGAACATACAGAAAAAATAAAGTAAAAGAACCGATCTTTTGCAGTAATAAGTTCGTTAAAAAAACGAGGCATTTGCCATAGAAAATAGGATATCTTATTTCAACGAAAACTCGTGAGCTTTTCAAGCCCGGCGTCCATTTATTTGCTCTTGCTGTGCACTAGGCAACTAGTTTTCATCAAGTTCATTAGCTCGGCCAGACCTAGAAACCAGTCTTGGCACAGGTTCCAACCGAGTTGCTCTTTTTGTAGGCTTCATGTAATATGGAGTTACTTATTTTATAGCCTTCAAGGTGTTTAAGACTACGTAAATGTATTTACCTTAGTAGGGGATAATTTTAAAAATACATTTCAAGGCACTTTGTTTTTGGTCAACTATCCATTTTTTCAATGTGTCGTATCTCATAGATTCAACGGAGTTTGACTTTTTAAATTATAAGTACCTCGAGCCGTATAATTTATATTCGAATCGTCTTCATTACCATGTTAATGAAGATGGTACTTTAATGATAACACATTTTTTATCCTACACAGCTAGGCATTTGATCACAAGCTCGCACGAAGTCAGCGATACTGTAGCCCTAGATGAAGCATGCTTAGTCTGGAATGCTCTGGCTCTCAAGGAAGGCTGAACACACCGTTAGGTATTAAGTGACCTTTCTAGGTACGTCTACAGTCCTAGGTACAGGAAAAACACATCCAATAGTAAACTTACCTACTAGGTAAATAGTAACTTAGAAAAACCTAGATTTACTTACCATTATAGCACAATTGTCGTATTTATCACTGAACACTAACTTTATAATAACTTTATATAAACTAAATATTGTAAACAGCCACCTTCAAAGACGGTCACATCACGTTTAATAAAAAAAAACATCGACCATTATGAATGTAGGTAAGCAATTGCAAAAAAGTACGAAACAGGAAAATTTGTAGCAAATAAATACGTGTTAGTCTGAACTAAGAACCAATGAATGAATGAAGTCAAAGATTAACTACTAGATGAGTTTATACTCGTATTTATTTACGATCACTATAAGTAATTGGAAACTTTTATATTAAACTTTATAAGAAGTCTTCTTAAAAGCACCCAACAGTCTCGAAAGCTGTTATAGGACTGCCCGTCTAGGTCTAGGGTTAAAAAAGGGATCGGTAATTTTATAATCTTGTTTCCTTTTTAATACTACAAGTTTAGTCGCGGTTACATGACTTGATCATTCTTATGCATTTATTGTGGTCATCTAGGTAAGATACATAATAGATCAAGAGCTGGGGCCCGAGTCTGTCACCATTTTGTTTATACTAACTACTACCTATTCGAAAACGAAATTTCAGAATTACAATTTTAATTCTGAAATTATTCACATAACAGACTTGACGTGCGTATAAATGCGGGTTCTGTGGCTATATAGATATATGTTCAGAGCTTAATTAGCGAAATTATAAAGAGAAGAAAAGTATTTTTTTACATAAAATGTTGCTAATATTGTTAATCCAGGGAGAAATATAAAACAAGCCGTAAAGAACTTTAAGGAATAGAGTACACGTTTTGCTCTAAACAACCAGTAGCGATTCATTGTCTCAATGGTTTTCTTATCTTATAATCAGTCAACTGGGGTTCCCTTTTCTTAAGGATGAAAATGCACAGGCAGGCGGCTTGCACTCATAGGAAACATGATGGTTACGCGCCAAGCTCTTAGTGCGCTCGGCCGAGAACACCGCAGAACGTTGGTTTTAACATAAAAATAATAAAGGCTTTTGCCAAGGTGACTAACTAGGCTCTGTGCGTTTCAAGCCTTAAGGTTTTGAGGGTTTCTACTACTCGTAGGCTGCTACAGATGACATATAGCACCGATGACTTCCGAGATTTTCATCTTAACGACTATTTTTGTTTTAATGTAACAGCTGGTGGTTAAGTCTGTTATTTGAATTGTCTCAGAATAACAATTAGATTGCGCCAACATGACCGTTTTGACTACATAGAACATTTTATTTGACTATATAGAATAGGCCACAGTTAGTATTAAACAAAACATAATTTTTCATACTAACTCTGATCTATTCTATATTCTATGTCGAAACGACCACACAAACATGTGTGTATGCCGAATACAGATACACGTCATGACAAATTACAGACCCCGAAACCAAATATTTGAGACCAAAAGATAATCAAATTCACTATTAAAGTTACACATACCTAATAACCTTATCTTACTCAACTTCATGTAAACAGCGCCCCCTTGTCGGATAAAGTTAGGCATGAAAATAAACATCTTGGCTTAATTCAGCGTTGAAGTGGTGAACTGTCAAAACGAAACCACGATTGCTTACTATTGTTTTCCCCTCTTTCATGTCTGACTCTAGCCGATAAAGGGCAGGTCTAATATTACAAAACAGAGCGTCAGTGTAAAGCTATACACAAGTAAAGTACCTGTAGCAATCAAATAGTAGGCCCTCATGACCTAACTATGGTCTTGATTAGCGCCTGATCATATTGATTGAAAGAGATATGCAGCGCCACATTTAAAGGGGTACACTGTAGTACACTGGTCAATCAACATTCTTATCTCCGGCATATATATTTTGGTGTAAAGTTAAAATAAAATGAAATGTATTTATGTGCTAGGAATATAGATGGAAATAATGTTGGCTTAATATATTATTGTGCTCCTTGCAACCTACTGTAGTGCAAATGTTTGGTAAAAATAAAATTAAATAGGTACATAAATACAGGTACTGACGTAAGACTAACATAATTTAGTTTATACACAACCAAAGTACAAAATATCTGTAACACCGTAAAATTGGTCGTAACTAGCGTTAATTAGCGCCTGATTATATAGATGGAAGTAAATGTAAAGATATAAATAAGGGTTTAATATTGTTTAAATTAGTAATGTTTCACACTACTACCTCCCCACTAGGATTTCTCCTGTGTATAGATGTAATGCAACATTTACTTACTCACCCAGAATCGAACAATAACCAGAAATAAAAACCAAATCGCCCAACTACAAATACATATTATGTGCAATGTTACAAAAACAGGATATTCCAAATACACAATAAATGTACAAAATATCTGTGATACACTCCTACACCACACCCCTCCTATCCACTCCTATGTGTCCTGTCTAGTTTTGATTAGCGCCTGATTATATTGATTGAGCGAGAAATGCAACGCCACATGTAAAGGGATAAGGGTCGTAGCACACCTAACAACACAAGTGATACTAAAAAGTAAAGTGATAATAAAAAGTTAAAACAGACCTTAATTTGTTTGGCAAAACTTACGTACCTAGCCAAATTTGTCATCTATGTACACTCAAAGGATATTCAAAGTTATATTACTTTATAAAATAATATTGTTTTGATTTGGAATACATTTGTATGGGAACAATTGGAATGTACTATCTTTACAAACGAAATAACATATATAACTGAAATCAGTAACGCCAATTCTAAGAAATCGAATACATAAAAGAACGCAACGATGAATTCCTCTTTTTTGAAGTTGGATAAAATACAATTTGTAGCAAATCTGGTTCTAACGGGCACGTAGCGCTGTTAAATTGGTTAAAATCATCATCATCAATATATATAAAAATCAATGCCATTTTTCGTTGTAATTTTATAACTAAAGAACGCGCTCACCTATCCAAACCAAATGTTTAGGCTTTGTTACGACTATTCAGTAGATGGTTTATGTGAAGTTTGCACAAAATCTGTCGAGCGGTTCTTCATTTATCACATTTTTTGTAACAAATGAATTCAATTAATGGTGGATCATTTTGTTAATGGGGATTTTGCTGTCAAACTGTAACTTTTTTCGGATGAGAATTGTGCGTATGTACAAGCATGTCGTTGTTGTTTTTTTATTATTTCACTTCATAGTTGAGCCGCTAGTTGTACATAAAAGCCAATTACTAAATTCTTTGATAACCAAGACAAAAATGCTTTTTAAATAATAATATGGACAAAAAATAAATCGGTCTAAAACCTAATCGGTCTAGGCGTGTCCGAGAAAATAACATTAGAAAACAGGTTTCGACGAATTGAGAACCTCCTTCTTCTTTTTGTAGACTGTTAGAAATATATAGGAAATTGTCACGATCGAACAGCTGCGGAAACTCAGCTTTGCTAATGCAGGCCCTTTTCTCCAGTATGGCAACAGCTTTATTCGTTGCATTCGACGTATGGTTCGTTAAATCGATATTAGCTGTTATTAGCTAACGCGACGTCTACAGCTGAATTTCAAAGTCCAAATACCTACCTACCTATTCCAACTAACCTCCGTAAATTATTGCTAAGTTAGTAAATGCTAGAGGAGGCATTTATTTTGTTTGACAAGCATTTTAGTTTTCACAGCACTAATATACCAATAATTTAATTAATTTTATTGGTCGTAAGAAAATATTTTCATGTACATTTTATCTAAATCAGTGCCGTAGGTTGATTTATAAATAAAAATTACAAAAAAAGTATGAGTATTGAATTATCAAGGCTGTTTTCCACATTTTTTAAGTAGGTAAGAACATCATTTTTTTTAGTCATCATCATCCGCAGCCTTCCTTATCCCGTTGTCGGGTATAATATCTCATATTTCATACCATGTAATTTAGATTTATTTAAATTTCATTTTAATTTATTTTAGAAGTCAGTTAAAATAAAAACAGAAATACCTGAAACAGTACTTTGTCATATCGCGGATATTATGATATGCATAGCTCATGACTACGTCGTTCCTGGCAGCCATTTTTAAATCTCTTCTTTATAGATCTTCCACTCCAACCAATTTCTTTGTAGCGATGATGACCAGTGGTTAGTGGGGTCGATTGCCGAGCAAGAGGTACCAGGTTTGATCCCGCTAAATATTCATAAAAGAGCCTGAGCTATCGGTGAAGTAAAACATCGCGAGGAAACTATAGCATGATGGTACTATAGCATCTAACGCTCGCCTGGCTAGCTACCACCCTCAATTTGAAAAACTTAAACCGGTCAACTGATTCATAAAGGGTTTTTTGAACCCCGATGCAAAAACGCGTGATGTTATAAGTTTGCATTGTGTCTATCGGCATCAGCAGCTAAAAAGGGGTTCATGTTTATGAAACTATAAAACCAGTGTCTGAGTCTGATCTCTAATATTGAGTTCTAGTTTATTTTTGTGGGTGCTTAAATTCTTGTCATTTCTTACTAAAATAATAGTATATATTATGTTTAAAAATATTTTTTGAGGTAAACCGTTACTTGTCTACTCGCAAGAGGCGCCATCCGTCACTTACCAGCTTCAGCTTAGTTTAGACATTTCAAAACTTAGACTAATTCATCTTGGAGCCTTCGAGATTGATGCATGTGGCGGGCTCGAGAGACAACATTTGGAGAGGGTTATATATTCTGAACAGTTCTTTTAAAAAAGTGACTTCCATTACGACAGGTGCCATTAGAACTTTTAGATTTAAAAATAATTCTCGTTACTAATGTTGGTAACAATTAAAAAAAATAGGGACCATTAAAACAAAATAAATAATCAAATCTATTCACGCAACTCCGAAAAAGCAGGTAATAAACATTAAAAAAAAACACAGTTGTGTTGACTACCTCCTTTTTTTTGTAAGTCTGTAGAATGTACTGTAAATATCAGTAAACTATATGCCATAAAATAAACCAAAAGCGTTGTTGTTAACGAAGTAGGATTATAATTTAAAAGCAATTTGATCAAAACTAAAACTTAACTATGGCAAAATAATTGAGAATCAAACGAACTTAACAAGTGAAGTTCGATGACAATTATGCGAGCAGATTTATTCGACGCGATTTTTGTTTACATTCTGTAGTTGAGACATTTTAGATTTAAAATAAATCGTTTGTCACCATTTGGTTTAGGCACTACAAACACCGACGACAAGAATTCGTCTGGTTCGTGGTTGCAGCAAGATATTGCGTTGACATATAATAGTTTTTTAATACACCTATCAAAGTCTTTTCGTTCCGTTTTTGATTTTCCGTGTATACTAGGCCTATCAGTTCTGTAAGGTGTTGATTTAAATGGAATAGTATAACCCTGTATCCATGAGAGGATAGTTTTATCGTTAGTGATTTCGGCCCAGTTCTGAGAGAAATACTGAAGCCTGCCAGCGTAATGTACCTGGGAGTTGATTATCTCCGGTTCGAGGCTGATGTCCTCGTCGGTTGCGGGCGATCGGTGGGTCAACGCGCATTGTTGTTCCCCGTTTGTCGCTGAGGGTAGTTGGGCGCTCGGCGACTGTCGTTCGGCTTGTTGTCGGGTTTTGCGGTGTTGAGGCGCGTAGTTTAAACGGTTCTTATTATTATTTCCACTGGTGAAAGCCGCGTTTTGTCGTTGTAATTTAGGCTTTTGAGTGCTTTTTAATGCCTCTCCAGACTGTTGAATGGTTTTTGCCGCTTTTAGTTTTTCTGCAACATTCTCGCCAAACAGATATTTGTCTCTGCTTGATTCTATTAGAGCTTCTCTAAGTTTTGTATTTATTGAGTTTATAGCAAAACCTCGACGAGTTTTTGTATCTGAGTAGTGATGGTCGCAAAGTATGCGACATGCGTCACTTAACGGTTTCAGTAGCTTCTGCTTTGTTATTTCATTAGCCAATATTAATTCAGTAACTCTGCCCAGGGTAGCCAGCGCAATTCCTAATTGTTTCTGTTTGTGTGCTAGCGCAGCGTCCCGTTTTACTAAAGTGTCGGGTAGCGCCGCCTTGACCTCTGGGTTTAGAGCAGCTGGTAGTAGAAGTTCACAGTTGCTGGGGATTAAATACTCTTTTATGAGGTTATCTTTTACCTCTTTAGATACCCCTTAGCAAGAATCTCTTGCCATCGGCGCGCCACATCTTTATGAATAGGCGAGCCAAGGGGGGTTTCTGGTTTTGGTGCATCGCCAAGCAACTGAAGGATTTCCTCATCCAGTTCTATTTCTTCTTTTATCTTATTTTCTATTATCTGTTCAGACCCATACCTTTGGTATTTAGAGAATTTCGATAATGGGTGATCTAGAATTCTACAATGAATTAGAAGATACCCTCAGGGTAGAATGTCGCACTATTGAGAGTCCCGAACTGTGTAAAGCTCACTTAGATAACTATAATTTCAAAGTTCTGTCTTTTAACATAAGTATTAACAAAAAATTCTGTAAACTACTACCAACCCTGAAGCGATTAGGAAGCGAGTTTGATGTAATGGTTCTCTCTGAATGTTGGCTACAGCCGTACTCCCATATTCCGCAGCTATCAGGTTATAACATGTTTCATACAAATAAATTTACTAACAAAAGCGGTGGTGTTACCGTCTATATAAAAGACTGCTGGTCGGTAACGGTGCAGGAGCCAGATTTTGAAGACGCTAATTGTTTGGTTATTAATGTAGAAAACTATCTCAAAGTTGTGGGGATTTACAGATCACCGGGTGTCAATGACCTTGAAAGATTTAATGACTCACTTGAAAATATTCTTATGAGTACAAAGGATAAAACTACCGTCATTGTCACTGGCGACATCAACATAAATTTGCTACAAGAACCTCCAACTGCAGACAATGCGACTTATCAATGCATTATGGCAGCTCAAGGTTTTCTCCCGACAATAAATGAGCCAACACGGAATAAGTCCTGCCTTGACCATGCTTTTATAAAATCAAAAAGTAAAGCATTAGGAATTATTTGCAATACTGCGGTAACGGACCATAGCATACTGTTAATAGGTATAGCCGCCAACCTCAAAAATACTAGGAAAACTGACCGGATAAACACAAGAACTTGCTTTCATGCGGCTGCTAATGAGCTTAAAACTGTTCATATCTTTAACGAGATTGTGGTTCAATGTATTAGAAAGCATACGCACACATATAAAATTAGTCGTACGAAGCTTAACTTGAAGCCGTGGATCACGCCAGGGCTCATAAGGTGCATGCGTCATCGTGATAATCTACATCTGAAACTAAAAAAAGACCCACATAACGAAACTCTCAAAATTATTTACCACCGTTACAGAAACTTTTGCAATAATTTGCTCCGCAAACTCAAAATTGAACATGACAATGCTCAACTAGCACAACATAAAGGAAACCCTAAGAACCTATGGAAAGCCATAAAAAATGTCTGCAACATACCAGCTGCTAAGAAAGACTGCTACGAATTGTTAAATGGTGTAACAGATAAACAGGAAGCTACAAATAACTGTAACAAACATTTTGCTACGGCTGGAGCTGATTTGGCTGCAAAGATATTAACCAAGCAGGGTACTACCCAAGAAACTCTGCACCGTCAAGCATTTGCTGAACACCGAAGGGCAAACTCACTTTTCCTAGCTCCAACTGATGAAATGGAAATTAACAGTATAATTCAAGGTCTAAAACCTCACAGTGCCCCAGGTTTAGATGCTATAACTTCACTTATCTTAAAGTACGCTAAATGTTGTATTCTTGCTCCTCTGAATCATATTTTTAATCTTAGTTTGTCTTCGGGAATTTTTCCAGATTGCTGGAAGACTGCATTAGTTGTACCGATACACAAAAGTGGCTCTAAATTGAGTCCAGATAATTACAGACCAATTTCACTGCTCAGCATAGTTTCTAAAGTTTTGGAAAAACTTGTGAATAAGAGGCTTGTAGACTTCCTGCAAAAGTACAAGTTATTAGATGATCGACAATTCGGGTTCAAGCAGGGTAAGTCTACAGAAGATGCTGTGCAATTGCTTACAGAGATAGTCTCATCCCACTTGGACGGTGGACAAAGGTGTGTAGGGGTCTTTCTAGACCTTGCCAAAGCGTTTGATACTGTGTCGATACCATTATTGCTAAAGAAATTAGAACGTTTTGGCATAAGAGGGAGCGCCCTCAGCTGGTTCACTAGTTACCTGTCCCATAGACGCCAGTGTGTGAAAATTGGTGACCAGACAAGTGGCGAAATGGAAATTACATTTGGGGTTCCACAGGGTAGTATCCTGGCTCCCACAATTTTCACAATTTGTATGGACGATATCTTCAGGCTTGGACTCCGAAACGCCGAACTTATCTGTTATGCTGATGACACTGTGGCCATTTTTCATGGCAGTAATTGAGAAAATGCACGAAGGAACGCTGAAATTGGGATGGCAATTTTGTCTTAGTGGTTAAACCAAAACCTTCTAACCCTGAATTTAAAAATCACGGAGGCCACCAGAACAGATATATCCCAACTACTTATACATGAAAGTAGCTGCAAGATAAGCAATGCTGAAGGGTCAGCCGAGTCAAGTTGTAATTGCAGCTCAATCTGTAGAGTCGCATTTACCAAATATTTAGGTGTGATAATAGATCAATATCTGAAATTCAAGGAACATATATCTTATATATCCAAAAAGATTCGCAAGCTTATCTATGTAATGAAAATACTAAGACCTGCTGCTAAAAACGAAGTCAAGCTATTAGTATATAAGAGTCTGTGTCAAACTATCATACAGTATTGTATAGGTGTATGGGGTGGCACAGCCAAAACTGACATGATTGAAGTTGAGAGAGCTCAAAGAGCTATCCTTAAAGTCATGTTAGGCAAACCACGCCGATATTCAACAGAAAAATTGTGTGAAGAAGTTTCGGTCCTTACAGTCCGCAAACTGTTCGTCTTGCAAGCAGTATCAAGAAGAGCCCGAGTTTCAAATGCAGACTCCAAACTTCCGAAAATAAGAACCATTTTTGCTTCGCGTCTCCCATGCTATGTACACGTCTTTACATATAATTCAGTATGCAGACATGTTAACATTATAAACAAGAATCTAGTTGAGGTTAAAAATATACTACGTAAATGGCTCCTATCGCTATCATACCTACAGACAGAGAAGCTTTTTATTTTTAGTGAGATGAGAATTAGAGAAGTTTTTCAAACACGATAAATAAAGTATGTTGCAGTACAGTCTAAAATAGAATAAAGTCCACAAGACGTTCTGAGCTCTTCCTATCCCACGTCCCCTTCCTTATTACTCAACACAAATCCTAAGTGGTGCAATGGTGTGTGTGCTATTATTATTCGCTGGCTTTATTTGTATGTTTATTAATATCACAAGAATGGATCGCTAATTGTATTTCATAATTAATTTTGAAACAATTTGGAATTTTAAAATAATATTAGCTAATTTATATTTCTTATTTGATTTATTTTATTATTATTGATGTACTTGATATCTTGTATTCTAACTATAATTATAACAGACTATATTGATACTAATCCAATTTTATTTTTATATTGTATTAATTGAGATTCTATTATAAATTACCTGTAGTTTCATGTATAAAGGCCACTCATATGATAATGTACAAACTAGCGCAATTCCATCCAAAGAAACTGTGAACCAGGGTGCCCAAGACACAGGCTCTGCCTAGTTTGGGACCCGTTGTAAAACTATAAGCTGACTTGCAAACGTTTTCTGTACTTGTGTCATATGTACTCTATTTAGTTATAACTCTCGTTTTTGGCAATAAACTATTTTTTTTATTATTTTTTTCTGTAGCCACCTTGCTTCTTTCTGTCGATGAGGCGGCTTCCGGCAGCAGCGGTGAAGCGGACTGGGGCTGTGCGGACTGTTGCTGTGGCGCAGTGGCGGGCTGTTGCTGCGGTGATGTAGCGGGCTGCGACGGTGCGTTTTGTGGAGAGCTATTCGGCGAAGGCGAATAACGGTCCGGTGAAGCTTCATAGTATTGAAATTTATCAGTCACCGGCGACACGCAGTATATGGCTTCCGTGAATGGGGTATCCGACGGTATATCTGCGAAAACATAGTTCTTTTTAAAATTATGTCGAGGTACAGTGAAAGTAACAGCCCAAAAAATAGCAGTACGCATCACTTTTTTACGTGACAGAGGTAGCCCAAGTGTGGCATCTCGCATCACTTAATAATAAAATATGATCAATGTTTTCGTGACAGTAACAGCCCAAGTATAGCAGTACGCATCACTACATGATCAAAAAATAAAATATTTAAAATTAAACCGTTGGATTTGTATAAGGACTTACGGTTTGAATTTTCTTCACATGGTGTATCGCCATTTACTTGAGTCCTTTTAGCTAGCTGATTTTCAAGCTTTTTAATTTTTCGACGAATTTCTTCTTCATCTTCCTCTTTTTTCCCATTTTTCTTAAGAAACAAGGCGGTTAACTATTTAAAATTGTTTAGTTCAGGACACGTGCGAAGGCTTGAGCACAGAAACGCAGAATGATTTGAAACTAACAACGACCGTTCAGGAAAGACCGATAGTGGGGGTAGTCAGCGACAGATCATAGACAACAAAACAGCCACAGAGAAAAAAAAAAGACAACATAGGCTTGCCACTCTAAAAAATCCGTGCGAGGGTGGAGGCTCGGCCGCAACTACAGAATGTAAACAAAAATCGCAAAGAATAAATTCTGCGAAGCATAATTGTGTTTATTTCTTAGCTCGAATAAAATGCTACGAAACTTCGTATGCAATCATTTTTCTACACGAACTTTACATATTTATAATTGCGACTTTCTAATCTGTTAACAATGAAGTCAAAAGAAAGAAATAAGTTATACTATTGTAAAAAAATAGACAGAAATTAAATCATAAATGATTTACAACCTTCAAGTTTACATTCGAAACATTCTGTTGATATAATTATATATTTTTCGTTATCTGTATGATTCGAGGCGATGGCGTCACTGGGGTGTAATTTGTCACCCCTGCGAGATTGAGTCGGGAGCGATATCCCAGCCAATTTGCGTTTTGACAGCTTATAACGCTTATCGCGAACTCACGAGCTTTAAGTTGAGCCGAGCTGTAACTTAAGTTAACGCTTCATATCGTAACTTAAGCTTGAGTTAGGATAAGTTGATGTATGATAACCACTACATGTTGGTGCTTTAAGAGGCGCGGCTCATGAAATGTATCATAGAACTTAAAAGGGGGTTGAAAAAGCGTAAAGATATCATATTTCAGCTAAGACAGTTTCGCCAGGTTCACATTACCACTAATTATTATACTTCAAACCTACCTTGCCTCGAATCCTATATTTCCTGATAACTATAATCTTGATCTTTTCAGGACGCGAGTGAATCGGTTTCTTCTAGGCAAGCGTGCCCCATCTTAGGCCGTATCGTCGCATCACATCAGGCGAGTTGCGGCCAAACGCAAGCCACCGCACAACCTATAAAAAAACCTTGGCATGCCATGTCTAATATATATGAATATTGCGAGCAATCATCTAGCGAAAATTATGAGTATGTATTTAACTTATATCATCCCCCTTTTTTGTATTTCGGAGGCTAAACATAAACGTATTTTCTTCCTTAAGCTCTGTTATGGAAAGCGGTACATTTTCTCGGACATTTATAAAACAGAGTGAGGCTCCTGTGGTTAATTAGATCATTAATAAGGCGCTTGCGAGAGAGAGCTAACAAAAAAAAACATTTTTAACCCAGTCTTTTGCCGGTACACGGAAGTTTGAAAAAGGGTTGAAAACCAGTCATTTCAGACAAATTTACAAAGGTTCTAACTGAACCCTTTTTTATGTTTGTTCCATCAAGAGGACAGATTGGGTAGACAAATAGGAATTAATCGTACAAAATATCTAATACTATAGAAGCTTTGCTCAAATCAAATATTTGAAAAGTACTGTTGCATACATAAAAATCTATTCAGATGTTTTTTAAACTCTAAATTATTTTCCTATTTCTTGTGTTGAGACCACAACGAAGCGGAAAACACTAGAGCCTAGGCTCCTTAGTAAAAGTGACGTTCTACAATGTTCGTGGCCGGTCGAACTACGTTTTTGGCGCCTAGCCACCAAGCCTAGCTTCCTAGGAGTGCGACTACTAAGCCTTTAGTCGCTATGTACCTAACAAAGTAAGGGCTGGTTCAATTAATTTAAAATGTATATATTTTACCAAAGCAATAAAACTTTTCAATACAATTATCGTAAGCAGACGAAAATATTTTTTTTAAATTTTTCTTAAGCATTACTTAATTGTTATAAAAGAAGAGCTCTGGACAACATTACAACTATTCCTAATCCTGTTGTTTAATACAAAGAATTTCCATGGCCAGTAGGTTTAAATAAAGATGTTTCTTTTCCAATGTGTCCAACGCTTTTTGACCAGTGTGTGTCATGCCTTCCACGACGAAGGAGAAATTCTAGTAAGTATAGCCATGATTTTTATGAAAACAATATAAAAATAAGTAAATATGCCTATTCAGGTGCATACGGTCAAATTACGCATGTTTTAAGCCAGCAAGGCATGTTTACAACAAGCTGCCGACCTTTTTCATAATCATCTGCAAGCATAAACAACGTTGGAAAATAGTTTCACATTTTTAAACCGCGGGAAAATTGAGTCCAAGTTATGGCGTTTTTTAACGTACAAAAATGCAGCATATACGAGTATACCACATTACTGCTAGACAAGATTCATAATCAAGCTCTACGCATTATTGGGGGATATATTAGAAGTACACCGATTCATGTTATGGAGAGTGATCTACATCTTCCACCTCTTCAATTCCGCAGAAGGTTTTTAGCTGCAAAATGTTGGTTAAAAGCTAAATCTTTTTCAAATAATAAAACAATCAAAGTCAATCACATTCCTTAGCCAATACCACAGATTTCGTTTTTGGCGCAATAAAAAAAAATCCTTTACTTGTTTCGAATCATGCAGAACTAAAATCGATTCCACTTCACAGTATTAACCAGCCAAAGATGTTTTCATTGGAGACCTGGATGAGTAGCATTGACCTGTCACGTGTATTATTCGACTCAATCCCTCAGATAGAACGGGCGAAACGAACTTATGCTAACAACATTCTGAAGTCTGTTTATACTAGCTATATAAACCAACAATATGAAAACTCTTATAAAATTTTCACGACGGTTCAAAAAATAGTAATTATGGTGGCGCGGCTTTTTTAGATCCTCATCAAGCCACTACCCTGTCGGCCCGTTTTGTCAATAATCCTATTGTACTTAAATGAACCCAAATATCACGGGCAAAACCACGCAGCGTAGCCACATAACCGCAACATAGTATATTTAGTTATAACGTGTTTTTATGACGTCATAAACGTGGACTTGTGACGGCGAAGGTGCGCCATTTTATATTGAAAAATTCCTCAACTATTTTACTGACGGTACGTTTTCGTAGTAGGTACGTAAGTTACGGTTTTCGACGAAGTTTATGGTTCGGTGTTATCGTATTTTTGATGTTACCGAACCCAGTAGATAGTAACTACTAGATATTTATATTTAAGTATCTAGGTGATCAGGGACCCGTGTTTGAACGATAAGTTCGCATTCGCATGGAGGAATTAAATTATGTAATTCCAAAACACACTCCCCGAAATGTATGCTAAATATCCAATAGAGAATCCAGTTTTCGACGATGCGTTTTTAATGTTTGACCCTCAATTTAAGAGAACTGCTAATGGGTTATAGTTTCACATGACAATTATCTGTATTTTCCTAGTCAACTGCGTAAGGAATTTAAGTCTAAAGAAATACGAAATTTATGATTAGGATTAGATATTGGATATAAAGTTGACAGTAGAATGGTATAAATATACAATTGACCGCTACCGTAGCTCAAAAATTCGTCAAATTTTATATGAAGCAATTGATGCAAATATCATTAAACGATTGACACACCCAATGTCTGATGAGACACATGGGTGTTTCATTAGACATTAGGTCCTTCACCTGGGTTAATTTCAAGGTCATGAACAAATTACAAAAGTTTGTCACCACAAAGTATAAGGTGAATTGCGGTCATTTTAATTTCCACTTAGTTCACCCAGGTGAACAAAGTGGAATATACCTCAGCTGCAATCAAAGCAAACAATATCATGAAAATCCAGTTATACGCGTGTTTATATTATGGACAATCAGTACACAAATTATTTTCAGCTACAAAAAAGATAAAAGAAATTTATCACTCGAACACTTTGGGGTCATAAATACGTGAATAAAGCATAGAGGACACCTGTGAAACATTAAAAAATATTGTTTTTTTTAAGCGCTCATTTTGGTCACGTAATTCGTATGATACGCGTTCGGACGTAAATCACGGATAATCCCGCGAAATCGCGGCTTTTCGTCGCCTTCGATATAATATTTTATGTGGACAGTTTTTATTTATGTTTTCCTTGGGAATTTGCTTGGTTTTTTAAAAGCGTTGTAAAGGCGAACACCAAAATTGAAGCCATACCTATTTTGAAAACATACTTAAGGGCCAGAAATGGAGGTATGCTCTCTCTTGCTCAGTTTTGTTTTTAAAATCAAAAAATCAAAAATCTTAATTAGTAAACGTATTTTCACCGAAGGTTACGAATGTTAGCCTTAAAAGCCTTTCTTAGAGCGACCTAAAAGTTATTTTCATGCTTCACGTTTCAGAGTTGAGTAACCCTTATCTTCGAAAGCTATTATTAATTTTCTTCGAAAAACAGTTTCTGACGATGTTTTCCTTTACCGTTTATGAGCTGTGCTTATTATTCAGGCAGTCTCAAAACTCCGACTACTCTGCTAACGTTATCTCGCCTTTGTTTTTTCAAAAACCAACCAAAACACAGCCTTCATCTAACTACGAGTAATGCATTAAGCTAACAGGCATTGGCTTCATAATATCCGGAAAAAATAGCACTTTTACCTCAAAATACTTCCCAATTCCCGACCTCTCAGCAGCAACTTACCCCACTAATCTTGTATCGGCTTGTGGCACACCGACCCCCATAACTCACAATACGCCCGATGAAGATTTGTGGCCTCTCAGTGTGCGACTGACCTTATAACCCTCATTCCTTCGATTGATAAAGATTTTTGGCCCTTGTATTAAAGGGATACTTTTTATGTGTCCATGCTCTAACGTTGTAGTTAAGAGGTAGCGTGTTGCTATAGGTATATATAACTTCTGTAGCGTATTGTATATATAAAAGAGTAAGTCCTAATTAACACTGAGCCTAAACCGCTAAATCAAAAAAACATGAAATTTAGAGGTTTTTATTATAGGGTGTAGAAGTGCACTAAAAAGAATTTATGCAAATTGACTCCCTAAGGAGTTCAAAGTATAAGTCGCGTTCAACGCCGCGGGTGACAGTAAGTATAACCCAATTACTGTGAGCTAAGTGCTATTGCTGTTTATTTATTATTATGATGAGTTCTACTTAAGTTTCTTGTTTTCGGATAGCTAAGTTACTCAACAAGTACTTAGGTACCTAAAATATAAATAAATAAATAAATATTGTCGGACTCTTTTCACACAGCGCCATCTAGCCCCAAACTAAGCAGAGCTTGTACTATGGGAACCAAATGGTTGATATATACTACATATACTATTTTTAAATACATACTTATTATACATAATGAACACCCAGACACAGAACAAACACCCGAGTTCATCACACAAATGTTTGTCCAGAGTGGGAATCGAACCCACGACCTTCAGCGCCGAAGTCAGGGGTACTAACCACTGCGCTGTGAGGCCAGAATATATATATATATATATATAATTCTTTGCAAAATTTTGAAAAAGTACCTATAAAGCGTTGCACAATGAAGAAGTTATTTCTTTTTCAGAAGAAATTTCCAGTTAATTTAACATTTGAAACATTTATTGCAAAATTCATTCACTCATTCGTAAAATCAAGCTGAAATTCACATAAATAATTGAAAATATTTGTATAAACCATGTTAATTGATTTTTAGTGTAGGATAATTTTATATTTCAATAGTAAAAATGAATTCAATTGAAATACTATAATAACAATACAAAAACACAAACATTTAATTACAAAAAAAAAAAAATGAAATATCACGGTTCACAATCCGCTTCGTGCATCAAGATAGCGCGACGAACGTACCGGAAATGGTAGAAACTGAACACCACCACCAACGAGAAGAAGTACAGCACTGAAACAAATGAGCAAGTATGTGCTTACGTTGACATAACGTTTTAGTCCTAACCTTAACGAACCATCAGAACCACCCACCTGGGTGGTCAGTTAGGAGTTTAGCTCCTAACGGTTCAACGAGCTCCTGGGTGGTTATATTGTTTAAGAAAACGGGTTTTCAGGCGTACCTGATTGTTGGAAAGGTCCACCAACTTTAGTTTCGTTCACATTCGGTGAACTGCAACAGGGATGAAATGTGCCGTTCGTGTCTTCAACGATGACACGTCTCACACCAAATCGCTATAATTGGACCTTTCTAACAATCCGGTACGCGTGAAAACCCGTTTTCTTAAACAATATGAATCAAACACCTGGGTGGTTAGTTAGCAAAAATGGGTTTTAACAGCCCACCCGCTGCCCACCTGGGTGGTCCGTAGGAAAAATACATCAAAAAATTGTAAAATCCGCATCTACATTCGCATCTGCGGATATTAAAATTATTGCACCCACAACACTGGTCTTACGAGAGAAAGACATTATCATTTGAGAATGTTTGCTTTTGCCGGGTTTTCACTAGAATGAATATACGAGTAGCTAGGATGATTAATTCAGGCCTATGTTCGACTATAATCTCTATAATAATCCGTAAACTAAACCTCAAAAGAGATAAATTAGTCTGACTTTGTGTTGCTAACTTTAATAGCTGTACGATGATGCTCTCAAATAAGTACTCCCAACTTGAAACCGCGGTAGTTGCTTACTAAGTAAGTAAGATATTTAACTTAGCTCCTTTTAGTTCTCGCAACTAAGTAATATTGAAGTTTTTACTTCTTTTAAAGAGTTTATTTTTGTTCCATATGTAGGTAATTTATTAATTAAGATGGTCACGACTATCATTGTTAGATTGATAATTAAATAAGTCGTAGTAGTAAATTATAGGTGAGTAGTTTCTTGCTAAAGTGGCGGAAAATAAAAGAATTTATTTTACACATACCACATCATTTCTGCACAATATTACATGCGTTTATAAAATACTGCATATTCAATAATGTTAAATATAAACATTTTAATGTGATTAATTTAATACGCGAGCAATTAGCGGAGTGCGTTTCATACGAGCACGAGCTAGGGTAACCATCGTAGGTAGTTATTATAGGACATCAATTATAAATTCAAATACGGTTTGCAATTGTGATCCCACGTTTTTAAATATAATGTAGCTATTGAAATGCAGCAATATGAAATTACATCATTACGTTCATTACACATATAATACCTACTTTTTATTAACCTGCAAAAGTACCACTTTATAGTGTTTAACTTTTCTAACTTGAAACTTAATCTATAACTTTGAATATAGTTTTTACTTTTTTTCTTTTATGTCAAAGTCAAGAGTATCATCACTAAGTCAGAGTAAGAACTTAGTTACATTTATTATTTTAGTAATGTGAGCATGACATTTTGGCCACTGAATTTTGAAGTAAAATGTAATTAGAATTATTTTTTTTTAGGAAATAAGCTCGCACCTTGCCTGGCGTTATGCAACTATATTCCTAAGAGACGCACGCTTGCCTAGAGTAAAGCGATTCGCCCATGACTTGAAAACACCCAGATTATAAATATCGGGAAATAGAGAAGCCGGTCGCCTGTGCTACAATCTGGTACTTCACTTAGTCAAAGTAGACGCTGTGCGTTACGTTCGAGCACTTGGTACCTCTACAATGTACCGGTGGCGTCTGGTCGAATCTAGTTTGATGTTGGAATGGCGATGGGGGAATCAAATTAAATCTGAACATAAATGATATACAATACGTCTTTTACCGTTGGGTTCAAGAGCAGAAAGTGAAATGTCCCACAAAAAAGGAGATATCTGGTCAGCCTAGCGCGAGGCCATTTGCGTAGTAATTAGTAAATGCACTTCGCATGGCTGTTTGATTGAAAATTTGAAACCAAAGGGAATGCGGTTTGGTCAAAAATATATAACTGTAATTTAAGAGCGTACTATTATGAAGTATTTATTGTAGTCAATACTTCTAGATCAATTGAAAGAGTTTTTTGCTGAAAATAAACGTGCTATAAATTTATTGGGCTGTTTCACACGGCCCACCTTTTAAAAACACATATATCGTCACTTACTTTACATTAATGCTAGTAGGTCTCAAATATCCTTTAAAATATATTATCTCTTTGCACTCACTGCAAATCTAAACAGTTTTGGTAACAAGGTGGACAGTGGAATTTTAATATCCTACGCCCTTTACACACAAAGAACGCACGTTCTAAGGAACACCCAGGTGTTCAAAGGCGGAACATGGGGAAAAAATCCACGGGTCAACCAGGTGGATCTCAAGAGTCAAACTGACTTTTGCTATGACAACAACACTGAATTAGCAAATTAAATTTAGAGGTATGAAATAACTAATTTTTTTTTTAAGATCAGTAAGAATAGTAACGGGATGAAATTTAATGACCACCAAAAAAAAAAACAATCGTTGCCTTAAACAACCTCACGCAAAAAAAAAATGTACAAATAAATGAAACCTGTGCCAAAATCTTTCAGGCTATTTAAGTCATGCCTGCACTACTAGAAGACTTTACGTTTATTGGTGATAATTTCATATTAAAATGGGGATTAAATTCTGGTAAGTACTTGCGATTTTTTGGGCGTTATATTTCATTATATCTTGTGATTGCATAAACTTAAGCCAATAGTAACTAAATAGACACTTGAGAGTTGTTCATATCGAAAGTGAAATAAATGTCTAAATTGTGTTTTGTTATAATGATGCAATATTTTTTGTCTGAAACTCGTCATAGGTGTCGTTTGCATACTCACCAGCTCCAAAGAACGTGAAGAGTCCACTCACGCACGCCAGGTTGCCCAGTCTATGCATCTCGTCTTTTATTTTAGGCGCTGTAATCAAAAGGAAACCAGGAAACAAAAGCCTTAGCGCTACAGTAACATTTTATATGGTTTCTATTTCTTATCATTAGAATTAAGTTGGGAATCGAAACAATTTATTTTTTACTGAAACTATTTTATTTATAATTTATTTGGAAAACTAAAGCGTGTTTGATTCATTTTGACTATATAACATTTTATACGGGTTTTCACGCGTACTTGATTGTTGGAAAGGCTCAACTATAGCTTGCCACACGTGTGGCCACATCCTGCCACTTCACGTTGGAAAGCGGTAGGAGAAATCATAAAATAGCCAAAATGGCGATGTCTTTAATGTTCTTTGTTTCCAGCTGTAGGTATCTAATATTTTGCCACTTGTGCTCAAAATTCAACTCTTTCTCCAGGAGACTCTACGCGAGCTACTTATTGTGTACTACGTACAGCGAAGTGAACGATATCTGTGTTTTCGTTTGTTAACATAGATATACCTACTCCTTGCTTACCATCTTTAAATCTTACGCAAGCTCGTCCAATTTTAGTAATTGCCAAACCAGTGAGCCCCAACCATAGCATGAAGGCAACCAGCAAATAGATCTGCAACCACAAAGATAAAATGAAACTAATTGAACAAGTCAAAAATAACCCAAATTAAAAGCTGCATAAACGAATTGAATTATAAATTCTTTATTTTGTAGACACGCAAAACATAAAAAATAAGAGAAAGTTATCCTATATCTATAAAAGGCTTTCTCCTGTGTTGCCTAAACTGCTGAACGTAGAGAGTTGAAATTCGAAGTGTTTGTTCGAAAAGTTTTGTGGAAGCTCATTAAGAAAAGATTTTGGAAAAATCGCACCCTAAGGTTGCATCATAAAAATTAGGAATGTTGACTTCAAAAATAAAATATACTTACACATGTTCAATTTCACAGTTTTTTGAAACTAAACCATCTTTTACATGGTAAAATAAAACATACAATTTGGCGTGTTTCTTTGGGAAGGGGTGCAGAAGAGTTTTAGAAAATGCAAACCAAAGGGTACAAGAAGAAATATAGTAATTTCAGTATTACCAAATCTTTGACATGTTTGAGTTTGATTTGTAGCAAACTACTGCAATATTTTTCTACAAATCAGAAATTTGACAAGAGAATATTTAACGATATCGGGTAATTAATAGAATACTGATGGATTCGTCTTTAGAGCCGGATATCTCTAGTTCAATTTCCGGCTGACGAGGCATTTTGAATCGTATGAATATTAAGGTTTGTGTTTGGGAAATGCCTGTTTTACAATGCTTGTATGGTCAATGACATCCACTTTATGGAAGAGTTCCTAGTCAAAAGAGATAGTCTTAAAATCGGTCAAGACGAGTCGGATTCGCGTACTAAAGTTTAAGTAAATATATTTTTACATAATTTATTCATGTTTCTACATGTTGTTATCAATATCGAGTAAAAAACTGCAAAAATACACGTTTGTTGTATGGAAGCTCCTCTTAACATATTTAAATCTGATTTAACTATTTATTTTACAGTGAATATACAAGTAAATATGATATGAACGCATGAGGTGTCTATATGATGTCGTTCAAAATATTAAGTAACAACTAAAATCAAAATTTAGAGAACCTCCGACTTTTATCATGGCAGCCATCTTGAATATGATATTATTATTATGTATAGAATCTACTAGGCAAGCCCTTTCATTTGATACCCATATTAGGGAAGTTGTGAAAAAAAGTATACTTCGCAATATCGTGGCGCCGGCTACCACAGACCTTGGATATTCGTCAAATATAGCTAATAATACTCATACACCTTCCATACAAATAGATCAATATCAAAATTGGTACATCCATTTGGGAGCTACGATGCCTCAGACAAACACACATACACACACAAACACGTCAAACGTATAAGTTATTTTTAAACCCAATAATGGGTGTCATAACACCCATTAGTATACCCATATATTATATATAATATATGGGTATATATTAGTATATTATATACTAGCTGCCCGTCCCGGCTTTGCCCGCACGGGTTGACATATTTTGTTAAAACACGATTTTACGATAATTGAAGATAATTTTCCTATCCAACCATCGAGAAAGTTTGTCCCTGGGATTTATTTATTGTAAGGGCAAACGATGTCTTTACAGGAAATTGTAATCTTTTAAAAGATATAGGCAAATCAGTCGGTATCATCGGGATCCGTGGAATGTGTGCAAGCTGACCGGCCGCGGGGCCCGTGATAATGCTTGCTACAATCACATTTTCTCTGAATTCCTTAATCAAAAGTCTTGTACCATTACACATACTGGGAGGGCATAAATTTCTCAGTAGCATAATAGGAGTGCCTGCTTTTAATTTAAGTTCGTGGGCTGGCAAGCCAGCATGATTGAGGGAATTTAAAATTCTTGTGGGTAGTGCACTGTGTCTTCGATATTGCACACGGTATCAACAAATTTGTAACATTTAAAATCACCGGGTACTTTTTCCATAATCATATTATTTATTTCATTCACGGAGTCGTTTCTTGGTGACAATATCGCCCTCGAACAGAGCCAATGGAAATTTCGATCTGTAAGATTTTCGATGTCAGGATAGATTGTGTCTATAAGAGTTGCTAGACTGTGAACAATTTGAGCCAATTCATTTTCCAACAATATTTGAGAGCTGTTTGTGACTGGATTTAAAAAAATTCCGTCTCCTAATTTGAGTATTTTTTGTGAGAAATTGCCACCGTGGTTATTACTTAAATGTGCTCTCATATTTGTGCGCAAATTAAGGGTTTCAATTGACTGCCACAAAGGTGATGATTTGAGGCACGCTTTAATAACGTCGGCGCGTGTAGCCTTTGTTATAACCGGCAGTGTTTGGCAAAAGTTTCCAGCGAAAACAAAAGTTACGCCTCCCATCATATTGCCCGAGTTTCTGATATCCTTTAATGTGCGGTCCACTGCTTCGGCATGGGCTCTATGGCTCATGGTGCACTCATACCAAATAATCAGCGACTTGTCCTGTAAAAGCTTTCCCAATGGACCATTTTTGCGGATTGAACATACAGACTGTTGTTCTAAAGACACAGCCAAAGGTAATTTAAAGGTAGAGTGGGCTGTTTTTCCATCATTTAATAGGGTTGCAGCAATTCCCGAAGACGCCACTGCCAGTGCATTTCTTCCAGATTGTCGTACTTTTGCCAATATCAAATTGGCAAGAAAGGTTTTACCTGTGCCACCAGGCGCGTCCAAAAAAAATAGATGGCCAATGTTATTTTCCACGCTTTTATTTTAAAGGTTGAATAAAATATTGTGTAAGTAATTTTGAAAAAAACTTTTTATCTGGACACAACAATATACTATGAACAAAATTTAAATATTCGATGGCGGTTGCGTCCACTGCGTAGGGAGCCTATTTCGTAGATGAGCACACCTCTCCCGCACTCCGGTGCCCCCTTTCCCGTGGTAAGATACCGTTGTCGGCGGCCGGCGCGCCATCGGCGTTCATATTTTGATTTCATAATATCTTTTTAATAAAATATCCGATTTAAATAATTATAAAAGTAATCAACAGGTACTGAAACATTCTTGAATACGAAATAATTTATTTGGATAAGACTACTACAAAGGTATGAATAACATGGTCTGAGTTTGATCGGAATTTATATTAACTTTTAAAATGTAAAAAAGTTGATAAAGTGACATAACTACAATAGTTAGACATATGGTCTCCTGAAGTTTTTGTTGATATTAATATAATCTATAATATTGTAGTTTTTTTTGTTCTATCATAGATATTTTTCGCAGCATTCGATGAGAGACAATTTATGGCTAACGTTTTGACACCTTGAGTTTGTTTTAGTAGGGATCTCTAATGTTAAATATAATGTTGTATGTTACTGAGTGACAATGAAGCTTTCCACCAGCGAAAGAATTTTTGAAATCAGCCCAGTATACAAATCTTTCTGAAGATAACTTTTAATTTTCTAAGAGGCCATTATAGGTAACGTAAGTTTAGCGAGTTTCGAATGGAAGTGGTTATCACTTTTTTAGATATGACTTGTTATTTTTTAATTTCGTAATATCTTTTGAATGGTACATCCGATTTTAATAATTCAAACAGTTATTAACAGGTATTGAAACAGACTTGAATACGAAACAGTTTATTTTGATAAGAATTAATACGAAGGTATAGATAAATTGGTCTGAGTTTGATCGGCATTTCTATCAACTTTTAAAATGTATAAAAGTAGTTATAGTGACATAACTTTAATAGTTGGACATATGTTATCGCGAATTTTTTTGTAGATATTAATATGCTCTATAATATTGTAGAACATTTTTTTGTTCTATCCTCAATACTTACCGCAGCGTATGCGATGAAAGGCATTTTATGGCAAAAAAAATTACACCTTTAATTGGTTATAGTGGAAATTTGTAAGGATCTCTAACTTTTCCTATTATTAAATATAGCCTATGTTACTCCTCGATAATGTAGCTTTCTAACATCGAAAGATTTTTTGAAATCGGTCCAGTAGTTTTTGAGTTTATTCGTTACATACAAAAATACAAAAATTCAAAAATACAAAAATACAAATCTTTCCTCTTTATAATATTAGTATTAGTGACATAACTTTAATAGTTGGACATATGCTATCACGAACTTTTTTGTAGATATTGATATGCTCTATAATATTGTAGAACATTTTTTTGTTCTATCTTCAATACTTACCGCAGCGTATGCGATGAAAGGCATTTTATGGCAAAAAAAATTACACCTTTAATTGGTTATAGTGGAAATTTGTAAGGATCTCTAACTTTTCCTATTATTAAATATAGCCTATGTTACTCCTCGATAATGTAGCTTCCTAACGGCGAAAGAATTTTTGAAATCGGTCCAGTAGTTTTTGAGTTTATTCGTTACATACAAAAATACAAAAATTCAAAAATACAAAAATACAAATCTTTCCTCTTTATAATATTAGTATAGATTAATTTCGTAATATCTTTTGAATGGTACATCCGATTTTAATAATTCAAACAGTTATTAACAGGTATTGAAACAGACTTGAATACGAAACAGTTTATTTTGATAAGAATTAATACGAAGGTATAGATAAATTGGTCTGAGTTTGATCGGCATTTCTATCAACTTTTAAAATGTATAAAAGTAGTTATAGTGACATAACTTTAATAGTTGGACATATGCTATCGCGAATTTTTTTGTAGATATTGATATGCTCTATAATATTGTAGAACATTTTTTTGTTCTATCCTCAATACTTACCGCAGCGTATGCGATGAAAGGCATTTTATGGCAAAAAAAATTACACCTTTAATTGGTTATAGTGGAAATTTGTAAGGATCTCTAACTTTTCCTATTATTAAATATAGCCTATGTTACTCCTCGATAATGTAGCTTTCTAACGGCGAAAGAATTTTTGAAATCGGTCCAGTAGTTTTTGAGTTTATTCGTTACATACAAAAATACAAAAATTCAAAAATACAAAAATACAAATCTTTCCTCTTTATAATATTAGTATAGATTTAGTAACAGCATATTTTTGCGTCAGAATAAAAAAAATCGGCAAAGAAATCAAGTTTGTTGTATGTGATTACATATTCTTATTTTATTCCGATTTTCGTATTTGTTGCTATAGCGGCAACATAAATAAATCATCTGTGAAAATGTTACCTGTCTAGCTGTCTCGTTTTTTTTTGTCACAAGGCTAGACATCTCGCATGAGAGACAGATGGACGGACGGGCAATAATAGCAATCAGTGTTTACCCTTTGGATATAGAACCAAAAACCCTCAGGAAATGGGCTATTGGATAATTAAAAATGCTTTTTTGGTGTCAAAGGGTATAGTTACCAGCATCGCACGGCAGTTTTCCGTGAGAGCTACGGTAATCAGGAACACTCCAGCTCCAGTGATACCGGTCAGAACAACGCCGCTTGCCAGACTCATGACTAAATAGGAATTAAAAAAATAAGTAAGGTAGGTTGTATTGATGACTGATCAAAGTCTGTTTTATTAAAGCAATATATGCGCCAAAGTGCAAGAAGAGTTGAAGACAAGCATGGCGTCGATATTTAGAATCGAATACATTATTAATATTTTAATTTGCTTTTTTTCACAATTTTCCATACATATTAGGCAGCGTTGAGCCGGTGAAATGTCAAATATCTGCAGGTGACTCTACGAAACATATGTTTTATAGCTTCCTTCAAATACAGGATTTCATTCGAAGGGTCTTTACCATTTTGTGTGGTTTAATCAACGATCTCAATGCAAGGATGGCAGCTAAATATCTAGGATGGAAAAACAACGCCATCTCTTGTGGTATTATTTGATTAGGGTCACATCACATTACGCGATACAAGGAATTTGTATCGCGTAATGTGATATGAAAACTGGAATTGTAAGTTAAATTAGGAAACCAACGTGCAACGTTAGGTTGCATTGGAAATAGACCGCAAAATGAGCAGTGTTAGTGACCCAACCATGGCACTGCTAAATACTCACGGATGACCCTATGAAGCCTTCCTTACGAAGTCCTTGAAAGTCGAAGTCCTTACGAAGTAATAATATTAGCTCATATAATTACTTCGTAAGGACTTTTTTCAGGAGGCTTTTTAAGCCCAAAGAGATTTGGGCTTAATTTATTAAAAAAATGCCTATACAACTTTTCAGTGTGAACAGTCTATTACTCGTAGTATGATGGGATATGTGGTTAAAACTGGGTGCCCAAAAAAAGCACGCGAGTGTTCACAGTAAACTCACACTGTGTAACCGGTGTCTGATGCATATCGTCGTACTGTTTCCCATGCGTAAGTATCAGGGTTAGCAGAACAGCTCCAACCAGGACTTGGCTGAAAGCTATCAGGAGTACTCCCGGAAACAAGTTGCAAATTCCGCAGCAGCTCTCAAAATGGCAGCCCTGCTTGTGCACTGTAAAGTGTAGAGGCACCTGAAAAGATGTGATCTTATTAGAAAACCTTCAACAAAATATACTGTAGAGTAGAGATAATATATAATATCTGTAGTCAAACGGCAAAATATGCTGAAGTGTTAACCAGATATAGCTAAGTAACAAGAAAGACTGTAGTCCTAATTCGACTTAAAAACGGTGTAGTTGTAGTAGAACTCGTATTTAGGGATGCCTTCCAGATTTTGTATAAAATAAGTACTCATCTACCATACTGACATGTTCATTTTATTATGTAATTGTATACTGAAAATAAATAATCTTTAATTAGTCAAAAAATTAAGTTCAATACGACGTTTATAGGTCAGAATCAAAAGCCCCTTGAGCAAAAGAGCGCAGTTGCACAATATTTTACCTCGTCCTTTGAAATGGATTTTAAATCTTTTGTGAAATTCAGTATATTTACAATGATCTTCCATCTCAAAACCATCTTCGAGTGACTGCATGACTTTAGGAGTTTTTTTAAGTCGGTATACTACCTCGGTTGCCCCCGGATTTTCCCAATTGGACTTTTTATTATTATCATAGCTTATCATTACATGTTGGTGTATAAGGGTTATTTACGTTAGTAACTTGCACAGTACTTCTGCTGGCACTTCTCGGTCGTTTATCGGATTTAGAATATTCGTCCGTCACACTTTTATTAGTCATTTTATATTATATTAAATATTATTTTATCTTGTATAATCTCTGTATATTTGTATAACCTCTGTATATTGTATACAGAGAAAACTTTACATTTATGACTAAATAACATCACTTTTGACGCATGGACGCATTGTATTTTATCTCATTGACGTAGGAAATTTAACTTTGTTTTATCTTTGATTTTGGCTTGCTTTTGACTATTACAAACAAAAAAGTATTTTACTAAAAGAGAAAATTGCCTACCACATACGACAACAATTTTGAAGTTGACTCGGCATGATTTTAAATACTAACTAATATTATAAAACGAGAAAGGTTGTCAGAGACGTTCTAGCCTATACAAATACTTTAAAAAGTGTCAACACAGGGTAACCGGTACAGCAAAAATCCCTTTGCAAAGTAAATTGCAAGATTTGCAATTACACTTGGAAAACATCCGAGTCTCCTGATTCGACAAAATTAAAGGTACGCGATTAGCTTTAACGTCGAAATCCAATTTTAACCAATTTGGATTTGAATGCGCATTATCGCATTAGCGAAAGTAATAGGGAAGGTTCATTTATTGCTCGTTTTGTTAATGATGTAAAGGAATTGATTAAATATAGTCAATTTATTTAAATTGAATCTGTATTAAACTATCTCATTATACTCAAACGAGTCTCAACTGGAGCATTTTTTGAAACATAAGGTTTATTTTCCAACGTCTTTTGGTTTTTTGTTTTGCGCATAACGTTGACAAAATACTTAGATGTTACACTAATATACTACATACACTACGAGTATGTACTTAGTATATCATCTAATTTTTTTAAACAAAAGACTCCTTGTAGTAGTCGGTTATAAAGAATTAGCCGATGAACGAGCCAGTCTGGTATATTTTGATAAGTTTATCTATTTATAATTGCTAATGTACAATCATTACGTATGCCTTAATGTGTATTTAACGAACATGTATTACATCTATATACAAGTAGGTACTTTGTTGTTAGTTATTTCGATATGTGGTGTCGTTCGAAACTAAAATTATGTTATCTATGCATTTTGATATGTTTCTTATTGCAATTATGGTCAGTACTATGCGCGAGATCTGTAAGTTATTTCATTATCTGCAATATATATTTATTTACACTAACTTAGGAAACTAACCAATACTTTGTCAAAGAAAGCGCGTGACATAGGGAAAATATGAAAGGTAGGTAGTAAGAATTCAACAAACACTGACACTTAAAGAGTTTATATTCTTTGGCCACTTTAGATGGCGATACTAAAAAAAGTAACAGCTGAAAAGACGTGGAGAGCTATGGGAGAGATATAAGCCTATAAGTGGGATAGTATTGGTAAAAAAATATTGTTATAACTCTTTGCCTATATGTACGCTAGGAACAAACGATTTGATTGAATAGTGAACTGACAAAGACATTTTTCCCTTGGCTTAGGACTAAGGGAAAACCCTTCTTAACGAGCTAGGTTAAAACCACGAGAATAATTTCATGCCGAATTTTACGTCTGAATTGTAATTTTTGTTATTACATTATTTTACCCAATTTGACCGCTATGGGAATAGTTAAGGAGCGCATAGGGATATAGCTATCCTGCGGGCAGACCTTGAGAGATTTAGGGTTCATCATAACATGAGTAAGTATCACAGCACATATTATGTATGCGAAATTGCACTTGTTAGTTTGTTTGTCCTTCTTCTCCTTCTCAGCAACTGGGTGACTAATCGACTTGAATTGTTTTGCACAAAGATCGTTCGAGTTCGGAGAGTGCCATAAGATACTTTAACATAACGCTGGCGAAACCACGAGAATTGAATTTGTATTTTTGTATCTAATGAATAGAACAGGCAGAAGTGGAAGAAGTTAGAAGAGGCCTTAGTCAAATTAGGACAAACGGATTAAGTGGGAATACTTCATTAATATTTAACTTAGCTAAGAAATCTTACTGTACTATCCGAAATAAAGGCTTTATTCATTAATTCATGTAACGAATAATCAACAAATAACAATAAAAACTACAGGATCGATTAAAAAAATCGTGTGAAAGAAAGAAAGAAATTAAGATAGCTCTATTATCACTGAGGCTATAATTATTACTAGAAATACATAGAGATCCACGAATAACTCCGTGGAACGTGGATAGTAGGATAGTAACAATATATATATATATATATATATATATGTATATATGTATGAGTACTTATGTTCTAAGCAAAATAAAAACAAAGTTCTATAATATAACTTCAGGGTCCATTTAAATCATCGTTTACAAAGGTGGGTCCGTGTCAGACCCCCACCCCTCCGTTGGACCCCGACCCTCCGTGTCTGTACCGCGCTGAGCTATATAACACCTCCACTGAAATCAATCTGATGCGGGGAAACATCACTGTTGTCAAGGACTGTAGAATGAAGAAGGTAAAGTGAATCCGTTTCCCACATTTACCGTAAATCAACAAGATCTTTTTAGGGTTCCGTAACTAAATGGTAAAAACGAGACCATATTACTGTGACTTATGCTGTATACAAATGTGTTTTTTTGCCGCTTTTTGTTCGATATCAATAACAACATGTAAAAACTTGAATGTTGTACGACACCCAGAGGCAGGCACCGATAGAACTTTCTCAGTTATTTCGATTTTAAATAATGAATTAAATATTATTTCGACGTCTCGATCAATTGAGAATTTTCTTATGTATTTTTTTTAAGATTTGGTCCATAATTATAAAATTTCATTAACCATACCTAAATATAGCCTGGGGTGTACTGTACTAGTATTGGGTGTGTTTGTATTTGTGATCTTTTCATGTATTATTTAACAAGGAAAACTTTATTATGATTTGATGATGATGATATAAAAAAATATGTTATCTAATTTAGTAGAAATAGACATTATGTAAAACTAATCTAATTTATTGAATTATCTGATATACAAAAAGTCACATAATGAGAACCCACACACATGATTAGATTGATTTTTTAGAATTTGATTAGTTAGTATTAGGTTAGGGCCGAACGGCTTTAGTATGAAGCCGAAAGGGGTCGCTATACTCACCCTCATGACCAACTTTCACTATGGGACCAACTATGAATTTGAGAAAAAAAATCAGCTGTTCCACACAAAAACTTGATTAGTCGTCGACATAATGTATGGAACAGCAAATTTTTTTTTCTCGAATTCAGTGTTGGTCCCATAGCGAAAGTTGTTCATGAGGGTGTGTATAGTGACCCCTTTCGGCTTAGTATACCCTAGCCGATAACTCTGTATATTAATCAAGCAAGCCGCCCCTGAATGTTCCTGAGTGTGATACAAAGGTAAGGACGCTAGCTACGAGCCAACCTTAGCACTAGAATCATTTCGTGGCGGCTTATCCACTATTCCTTTACCAATCTCTATAAAATTCTCCATTTTAATTAGGACTATGGGCTGGTTCCAAAATAAATTATTGAATTCTATTCTATTGATGTAGTAACTCAACTCTGTGAACGGACAGACTTTTTTTATATTACGTTTTGTGCCTTTTAACTTTCAAGTCTTCCTGTCGAAGACTTTTTGTGAATACTTCTTTTCTTTCTAACTGTGCCCTATGGTGATGATCACAGTATTTTTTTAGTAATTTTGAGGAAAACTGCGTTTTTTGGGAGTTGGAAATAGCTGTGTTTGCCCAGAATTAGAAATAAGTTGTTTTGGTATTAAAACTCTTTTAAGGTTCAAATGCAACATACAGAAGTAGACGTGGCCTACAGAAGTACCAACTAAGAATAAGTTAATTTACTTTAACCCAAAACACTACGACCTTTAAGCAAGTAATTTACCTAATGTGGATCAAATTAATAGTGTAAATATTACAGGTAAAAGCAAAAAACTACATATGGGACAGCAACAAGTGGAAGGTTCATTACCAGATCAACAACATGGGGTGCAACAGCGTTTACTTTCCAGCCCTTATCAAGACCACTGGCCTTAGGTACAACGCCAAGACTTGTACTTTCTATAAGGTACATATAATTTTATTTACCCCTTTTGGAGTATCTTGCCATGGCGTCAATATCTTTAGGTCAGGAATCGACAGAAATCTTCTGATATGGCATCGGACAATTCCCAAAAAATAACCAATGATTTAAATTCAAAGTGCCATCAGCCTAGAGTAATGTTTGTGAGTACTCTAAAATTATTTATTATTAAAATTCTACTTAAAAAATTGGACAGTTTTTTATCGTATTTTTTTACCTGTAATTCCAAAACTATCAAGAACTACTTCAACAGGAGTTCAAAAATATCTGCTGGATAATGGTGGAACCATGGGAATGGGAAATGGGAACTTTCAGCTGCAACTACGGCTACTGCTGCAAGTAGAGCTAAATTATAATAGCCACAAAATGGGCACCCATCGAAGGACTGACTGAGCTATACGTGATTCGTGATAATTTGAAGCTCCTCAAAATTCAAAACGTGAAATTGCTTTGATTCCCGACTGGTAGTTTTTAATCAATTTAAAATTGTATTTGCCTCTGAGATGACATTTGATTTTTCCAGGGTGAGTTTCTCTTCAGCAACTTCAACATAAACAAGCTGCAGCACTCGTGGATGAGTAAACAAGAATACGGCAGGATGCTGTGGAGGTTTGAAGTTTACTCCAACGCGGGAACCGTCTTTTGCTATGAGTACGAAACACTTATAGAGCAGAATAAATGATATAGTTGTGATTGTTAGTAATTCATTTAAACCTTAACTTTGAATATGACTGGTTTAACTATGCCTATGCTTATATAACTTTGAATATGACTGGTATAACGCTATGCTTGTAGAAAGTACTCGGTACTATAGGTAAAATAAAAAAAAAATGTTACATAAATAATTCACATGATTCTCATAGCAAGCGCAACAGCTTACCTTTTAACAGATTTAAGGAACTTTCGAGAAAATTTGATTTTTTTCACATGAAAAATAAACGAACAGTGGCTGAAGAGCACCAAGCCGTCAAAAATAGAGAGAGGTTAACGATTAGGTGCATAGTATTGTCGACATCCCGAATTCTTGGGTGTTAAATCGATTGAGGTACTAGACAAACAGGAGAGTGCAAGAAGTTAATGTACAATTTATCAATACAAACTACGCTTATGGTTTCACTTGAGAATTATTAGAATATCACATGCTATTAATATTTTCATACTTGTGTCCAAAGTTGTGACAGGCTCTCCCTTAGAAACATGTACAGTACAATGGGCCTGCGTCCGTTTTCTCGTACTCCTTGATGCCTACTATAGTTAGTGATGGGTGGGTATAGACAGTTTGAATGGAAGGAATCACTGCATCCCTATTAGTAATATGAAGCTTACCAGGTGAACCGTCACAACCTGCATCCATCTGTTCTCTTGATCTTTTATTACACGGCGCTAACACTGACTCAGTACAGTAGACTTTTTCGATATAACCACCGGTGGAAGGTCCGGCGGCTCAGTCGGTTCAGGTGATTATGGTCTCCATTTCCCCCGAACAAATAAACAAATAACATTTACCGACCCCGAGTTAAAGCTCTTAAAGAATAATCTCTAGAATGGAGCGCAGCCAAATTTCTTAAATTAACAGCACAACCACTACAACACGTGTGTTTCCCTAGCTGGAAGAATTACGAGTCCAGGTGGTCAAGTCCGTTATTTAAATTGTCTCAGAATTACAATTGGATTGTGACAAAATTACCGTTTTTATAAAGTAACGAAGTGGCCCAAGATGTGGTACGCTGCGATGTAGTTATAGTACGTTTGTGCGCTTCCATACAAGAAACCAATTTACTAGCGACTTCAAAAAGAGCAATCATTACGAGTATAGATCATTTAATCCGAGTCCGTATATCAGGAATCTCTATATTGTAGCTATTTTGTAACCAAGTAAAGATTTTTATGCGTGTTTATTCATGGCATCCATCTTCTGGGCACGGGTCTCCCTACAAAAGAGGTGTAGGCCAAATTCCACTATTTGTTTTTTTTTTTTCAAATTACTTAGTAGTAAGTTATACTACATTTCGTTCAAAACATTCATTCCCAAGAACTTTTTGCAAGGTATTTCAGCGTCAAAAGTTTTTTACGTAAAAAAGGAAATCAAACAAATGCAATAACTAATCCCTTCATATTTTTTTTATCTGAAAAACAGATGTAACTTAGTAATTTAATTTATACATTGGTATTTTCCCATTATTGGGGTATTGAATACAGTATAGTGACCCCCTTTCAGCTTACACCCTTAACCGATTACCCTTTATTATAGGAACCTAAACATTAAGACTCATTGGACAATTATTCACTGATGATCTGTATTGTATTTAAAAAATCTGATAAATACATACCTGACAGTCATCTCGAGTTTAATGAGGCATTACTAACGATTATAATCTGTCTATCCTAACTTATAACTAGGTAGTTGAAGCCTTGCAACATAGAAACAAGGAAATGAGTTTTTATCTCTGATTTTTTATAGAAAACATCTGTTTAACAAAGTAGACATTTATAACTGTAACGATGAAAGTGGTTTTCTATTTAAGTATATTATTAGCTGTGCAATACTACAAAGTGGATGCGGCGAAGGTGAATGGATCTAAGTTATTGTGAACTTGCATTCAGACTTCATTTTTAACCCCAATGCAAGAACGACGGAGTGTTAAACGTTTGAATTGTCTGTGTGTGTTTGTGTGTGGAATAAAAGTTCTCGAACAGATAAACCAATAATATATTTTTTTTGTTTTAAAGGTGTATTAATTGTGCGTGTTCTTAGTTATGTTTGATTAAATCGGAACAAGATGGTTGCCATAACAAAATGGTGATATAAATATAAGTGGCTTTTAATTTAGGCACTTTATCTTATCTTATGTCTTAACTGACAATTCATCTTTATGTAGTTATGATTTTCAATTTCTTAGTAGAAGCTACAGATTCTGTTTTTTTTGAGAAAGTAGGCGGTGCTTATTCACGTGTGGTCTTGTACATTTTATTAATATCGGGCCGGTAGTTTGGTTTGTCAATCGAAATAATTGAAGAGATTGTTTAGGCTCAAGTCAAGATAGAACTTTTTCAGTTATTTAAAAATCAAACATAAAAAATACAGTCGATTTAAATATCTTCTGTTTTTTGGAAAATCTTGCAAAAAATAAGCAGAATTTTCTATTTCAGGGACCCTTCAAAGCTACTATAGTCAGTATAAAGCAGTGCAAGCAGCCTACTTACCCATTTGCCGTCGATCCTCCTCTGACAATTAATTTGGAAATATATAACACCAGTAAAAAGAGCTTTCTGTTGCGGGGCAACGTCACGGTTACCAGGGAAAACCAGCAAGTAAAGGTAACTTGACCACACAGCAACAACGGTAACATATTATACCTAGAAAAAGTAAAGAAGAAAGAAGATTTAATTTGTTCCAGGAAACCTAAGCCATTTATATAAATTTAAATAACACAAAAAAGTTTTCTGGCACAAATTAGCTCCACCTCAGCATAGCTGGCGCCGGCAGGTCTATCTCTATCGCTAGCAGGTTGTTTATCGAAACGACAATCAGAACAATTATCGTCGAATTAACATCTCCAATGCCAGTAACCTCGTGAGCCATATCAAGATACTTGCTGAGCTTGTTCTTCTCGGCCTTCACAAGGTTCTCGTTATGTTTGATGATGATGAGCTCTGCGCTCGGACGATAGTAGCTTCAATAAGCTTAGTATTATACCCCGTTAGTATTACCACCAGTTGCACCCGATAAGACAAGATAAGATAAGACAACTCTTTATTAAAAACTAGCTTATACACTATTTAAAAAATAAAAACAATACAAAAACATGCTAGATTTCTAATGGCGGCCTTATCGCTTAAAGCGATCTCTTACAGGCAACCATGCACGTACACGATATTACAAAAACTAGAGCGGCCTTAGCGAGGTAAACATAATAACATATAGGTACTAAACATAACTAAATAGATAAAGTAGTTAACATAATTTAGAACAAATATATTCACAACGATATATTTTTATTATAAAATGTATATAAAATATTTCCAAAAATACTTCGTTAGTACATACCTATAATGAATACAATGTAAAATTTTCTTGTCTCTAGGTGTCTTGTGTCTAGGTAGGTGTAGTTTAACCTTTGCGTTGATTTTGACCTGTCAGTCAGTCAGTCAGAACTTGATAATTGTTTTTACATAATGTTATTACAGCCTTAACGCCTTGTTTCCAGCTAAAGATCAAAAGCCTGATTTGGCAGAACGGAGAGTGGAAGGTGATGCAAACGGTGAACAACATCGGTTGCCACAGCGTGATGCTGTACTTGATGATGAAGACACTCGGAATCAAGTATAATAGAGAAAACTGCGGGTTTTTAGAGGTTGAGTATAATATTTATCTAAACATAGGTTACAATATTGAGAACTGGCACAATTCACAAAGAGCGGTGGTCAATCAAGAAAAAAACTACAATGCATGAGTATTATGCTTGAATAAATAATATGTACATCAGTCTCATTACGAGGACTTGCATACTTCACGCTGTACCTATAAGTTTAAACAAAGGATTTCTTTGTTTCTTGTTAATGTTTATTATAAGTCAAATTTCTATATTTTTTGATTAACTCAGAATCATGACGAATTTATCCAAAGAGCGTTGGCCTCCCTGCAAAATAAACTTTTAGTCATTGTTCTGAGAATTTCTTCATTATCTATCTTTCTAAAGTTCATCCTAGAATATTCCATAAAGCCACATTGTTAAAATACAGTAACAATCTTGAGAAAAAAGTGTCACAAGACAAGTACGTGCCAACAGACCTCGAGACCGTAGCCCTACACGTTGGTCGGATTAGATTCGCACCACTAAAGCTGGAAACTAGGCTGTTCTAGCGTCTGGAGCCAAGTGGCTTGCGTTCCTAGGAAACACGGTAAAAAACTTAGGGCGTCAGTCTTGCCTGCAGTGCGGTTGACCGTGAATGTTATAGAACGCTGGTTTTATTAAAGAGGTTCACGACGCTACTTCGAAATTAAAGAACCCTAGCGAGGATTTAGACGCGAAACAAGCCTTATAGGAGAAGGCGGTCACACACCTCAAACATGAGAAATACGACGAGGAGGAGAAAGAAATTACCTCACTATGATCTTCCATGCCTATGTCCTTCAATTCGGATTTCGCATTTTCCAGGGTCAGTACTACTTCGAAGGTATAGATCCTGACATCCTCACGCACTTCTGGTCATCAGAGATGGAATATGGACGCATCATGATCTTCAGTGAAGTTGTAAGAGGGACCTTACATACACTTACATTTGCTGGGGCTTCGAAACCATTTACGAACCATTGAAATAATATTACATAATTGTATATCATACCGAAATATGAGTACTTGCTTCGTGGATATAAATGCTTGAATTTTCTAAAAATAACTCGTTTGATTATTATAATAAAGAAAAATTATGTAGAAGTATGTCGACGTTAATGATAAATCTAATATTTGTTTCTTTCAGTAATATCTATCTTCAAGAATTTCAGAAATAAATTACATGAGACTGGTACGGAGATATAACCCTGTAAAACAAAAAATATTTATTCAAATCGGTTAAGCCGTATCCGAGAAATCGGGTAAAAAATATAAAAAATGCTGTCAAATTGAGTATCTCTTCCTTTTTGAAAGTCGTTAAAAATACAACTATGCACGATGTTGTGTATTTCTCCAGAGCATTGCAATATCAAGCAAAGGGAATTTTCTTTCAACGCGTAGTTGCAATATTGCACAAAACTGGGCACTTATATAAATAAAATAAAAACAAAATGCGATAATATTTTCCTGACAAAACTAGATCCCACTTCTGAAATAAAGCCGAGAGGTACAAAGGCTCATTATGTATTTACCGTAATGGCCCTGCATCGCACTCTTCCAACTTATTACTCGTTATGTACGGTGTACAATTGTACATTTTCTGTACAAAATGTACAATTCTCGAAGTAAATTGCTCACGTGCTACTATTTTCTATTGTTTGAGTGCTACCACGCTTGGTTCTGTTTTCTGTTTTGTAAATGGGTGTTTAGTCGTAGTTTTTGTGTGAGTACTAAAGCTCGAATTATGTTTGTCAACAAACTTGTGTCGGCTTAAGCTAGCTAAAGCTTAAGGATCTACTAAGCCGGAAAAAAGCACGGTACTCATCATTACGAAAAAATTTTATAGTAGGACCAACCATGAATATAAAAAATAATGCTGTTCCATACAAAAAGTTTATTGGTCGTCGACATAATGTATGAAACAGCAGTTTTTTTCTCGATGTCAGAGTTGGTTGGTGAAAGTTGTTTATAAGGCTATGTAGTGGGTGAGCCCCCTTCAGCTTAGTACACCTCTAACTAGCCTATAACCTTTTATCTAGCTGATAACCTTTTATAGCATGATTAGCAAGCTCTTATAGAAACGAAGTTAAAAATGTGCGAATCTTGTTAACTGTCTCAATATCTAGTTGTATAAGTTTTGGTTTATTCACACTTGCGTATGAAACTGTGTAGGTCGGCGGTAACCGCTTGAGCATACGGCCATTCATGTGGTGTAAACTAGGGTTAATGCTGCATAGTATTGCGGTAAACGGCTCCTTTCTATGAAAATATTTACTAAGAAAAGCTTACGTTATTTTTAATACTTCCAATAAGGATGAGGTTCTATATTCACCTGTATTTTTTAACTTTGATGTGTCCGGTGACACTCTCACTACTAAGGAGAATGTATTGACACCACTCATATAAAAGTTTAGGCTGTAGGGCGTGCCAAAGAAATATACATACATACGTACACTCGAAAAACATAACCCTCGTTCTTTCGAAGTCGGGTAAAAATATAAAAGTTAGATAGGTTTATACTCCCACAAATATTCCAACACATTTCTCGTCGATGTATAATCCCGAGGTGGTCCCATTATCTTTAAGTCAGGATCTGATGGCGGAATCTGAAAGAAATCGACGAAAAACGAACTAACAATGAAATAAAATCTTAGAAGTCCGATGGAGGTGATATAAAAAATAAGGCTTGTTTTGCACTAAAAAGAATAAATACCTTAGCTTACTAAACATTGCCCTCTCAAAGGTTAACCTCCCTTTCCGTTTGGAAGATGGGAAGGGAGTCTTTGCCCAGAACTATGAACTTATTATTAGCCCGCTGTCTTCGATGAATTATTCGCTGAAAAGAATTTCGACTTTCATTCAAAAAAGGCACAATTTTAAAGGTTTTTTGTAGATTTTCTACGGGTAACACGGGAATTTAAGTCGTGATCCTTGTGCACACGATTAACTTAAAAGCTCCAGAAAGTATAATTTAAGTACTGTCTCTTTTCTTTGTTTCGCTACATTTGTTTTTGTTGTTTCTTTCTACCATTTCCCACTATCTAAACCTAGCACAAAATACGGATAGTACAGAAGTTAATCTACATACAAAATGTGCTCAAGCAACGCACACATAGACACTGCTCACGGGCAAGATATCTCGGAACGATTGCGAACAATGCAAGCACGAGTGCCATCTGGAGACACGCGTCTGTCAAGTTTTATTATTGGTCTTTATTTCCAAAATTAAATTAAACAACTAGATTCGAGTAAAACTACCACGATATTTTTCTGTGTATAAGTCAAAGTTGACTAGTCTAGCGCTAAGGCCGAGCGTAAGCATTAAGAGTGAAGTACATTCATGTGTTTGACTTCTGAACTATTTTTCTTCCGAGCCAACATTGCTCACGCTGAATCGAATATTTTCGTCTTACTAATAAATACACGCGTCTTAATTTAACGCATCTAATTAGTTGTTTTAGCACTCATGCTCGTAACGTTTATACAAATAATCTTTGTGTTATAGAGACACATAGGTACGTATTTTTGTTTCCAGTGTCAAACTGACTAATGTTTATTAATTATCAAACAAAAAAAATATCTATAACTATAATCTAAAAGAGCAACCACTCAACTATTCACGACAGTGTCAAGTCTAGATTCTAAAATGAAACTGTTGGTAAACACCGTCTGATATTTACTCAAAAAGTTATCCTTTGGAAAGATCACGTCATGCAGAAATGCCGGACAATAGTAACGACGATCGGGATATGAATTTATACAGAAAGTCTGTCCAGCCGTCTGTCTGAGGTTCCCAGTAGACTGGGCGCAGCCAGTTAGTCTATATCTGGCAAAAGAGGCCGGAGTAAGGGAGAGAATTGAAGGGGGAACTTGGCCCTGAGAAAGTTCAAATCTGGGCAGTCATTATGGAAACAAAAACATATAGTTATCTGTAATTCGTACATGGCTATTTGTTTACCTGAGCAGTTTTTTAGTTATCAAAAGACTTAGAACACGAAGGGGTCAGTTAAAATATAGGATATAAACCAGGAATAATTTTAATGAAATGCAGGATTTAGGAAACTATAATGAATATTAGTAATTCTACATAGTCTTGCACATGCTTTGTACATAACTGTAGGTACGAGTGTATACATCTGAATGTATTATGTCACTTTTTTCCAACTGTATATTTTACCTTCTCTAGGAAATGAGTACATAATTTTGAGTATGCGACTTACTAATGAAGAGTTTGACTGTCATCTGTGTTGCCTGTGTTAAGCAGATGATAAACTATTTTTGAAAAAAGTTTAATGTAAATAACGGTGGCTGTTATTATATAGTAAACAGCTAGTTTTACGTATTATTTTCCCTGAACTTTAGTCGAGTTCTGAGTACGCCCTCTTGAATGACTAATCTTACACTTACTTTAAAATTGCAGTTCTGAATATGACAAGGATGTGTTATAAATGACTAAGTTTACTGCGAGTTAGATTTGTTTTTTGTAATGCCCCACACTTTAGTCAAGTCCTGAGTACGTCCACTTGTCTGACTAATATGTAGCCTGACTGGCACTTACTTTGTACAGTGCTACTGAAAATAAGACAGAGAACTGTTATACACTTTACTGTTTATTCATTCTTAAAACATCTTTAACAAGTTATGCTTTATAAAAAAAAGTGATAAACTGACTTCCATTCAGCGCGCAACTTACGTTAAAATATATGTCCTTTTGGATAATTAAAAGGTTGTATTGAATAAAAACACCGCAACTGCATCGATTTTGATATAGTTTATATGGGACCATCTCGGACGTACTCGTACGTCGGATATACCCTTACGAACTAAAAAAAATATTTTATCGATTCACAATTGACGTATTTATCGGTGAACATACACGAAAAATACATGCAGACAAACATAGTATATCTCCTTTTTTTGCAAGTCGGTAAAAAAGAAAATATTATCAATTCGTCGGAATCATTTTTTATGTATCCCAATTGCTCAGCCAAACCAGAACCTATTGGAGTTTTTTTTAATTAAAAGTATCACCAGATTCACTAGTCCGTATAAATCTTATCGAATATGATATATAAAGACTATAGTTTGTCTTTAATTCAGTTGTCACATTACTAGCTGTGCCCTTCGCTTTTACCCACGTAGTTCCCATCAAATACAGAAACTCCTTTTTTAAAGTCAATTAAAAAGTATCCTATGTATGTCCTTTCCTGGAGACTATTCTACCTGTGTACTAAATTTCATCCAGATCGGTTCGGCTTTGGCGTGAAAGTGAGGCAGACAGACAGACAGAGTTACTTTTGCATTTATAATATAAAATACATAATAATAATATTGAGTATAGTTAGGATTGCCCAGAGTCAAGTCCTTAGTACGTCCACTTGTCTGACTAATATCTAGTCAGACTGGCACTTTGTACAGTGCTGCTGGGAATCAGAGGGAGGACTGTTATAAGTTACTTTACTTCGAAGCCTACTCCGTCGGAGTGGTATTGGAGCTAGGCATCTGTTTGTAAAGTTAGTTTGCAATGGAAAATTTATACGTCAATAGTCATAAGCAGGCTGCGGTATGATTAAATTTAGGAGGTATATCGAATATAAAAGAGCAAGTCCCAACTGACTGATATTTTATAGGAATAAACTTGGAGCTTAAATCATTAAACCTAGAGACATAAAATTTAGTGGATGTATTTATTACGAGTATAGGGTCAACTCAAAAGAATGGAGGCTCAAATTTTTTTTATGTTTAATTTTGTCGCGGGCCGGGTGACAGGTACTAGTTGTGTATGTAACAAGTAATACTGTACAAATTTGAAAACCGACTGCGATTCAGCAGGCAAACTAAAGGAGGAAGGCCTCATTTTGTAGGTATATTTTTATAGATATTTTGTACGTTCCTTAATTTCTCAGAAACGCCTAAACTGAATTGAAACATATTTTTTTTGAAAAGATATACTTGCTCTTCAGTTTCATATAAGTTTTATCAAAAGCGGCCTTATAGTTTTCTTTATAGATCAATATTACTGAAAAATTGCTTTTTTATAGCTTAAGGCGCTTGACTGCAACTCGCCTGATGTAACGCAACAATGCGGCCTACGAGTATGATGTGTCACGCTGCTTAGAAGAAACCGATTTTAGCAATTCCAATTTTAGCTACCGTAGACCGAGATTAGCAAAGCACTTCGCACAGTAAAAGTTGACGCATAGTGTTTAGTACAAGTCATTCAAATGCACTCTCCCCGAAATGTATCCGATAAAAAAAGTTTTCGAGGATGCTCAAGGCTTTGGAGATTAACTTGGTCTAAACAATCGTTACTTATAAGTCTTTTAGCTCTCCTACCTAGCCGAATTGAAGTCTGCTTAATTTTTTTAGAACTTACATACATACTTGTACTTTGTAACTTTACGCTCTCAATTTCAACATGATAAAAATATGTTACTTGAAATATAAAGAAAAATCTATACTAACTATAATTTCTGTCTGTCTACCATGCACTGAAGTAGACATAATCACGTGTTCAAAGCTCATTGAATACGTACGTATCTAATTATTTATTCTATTATCGTTCGTCGGCGCAGTTCGTAAGGTTAACTAACCGTTTGTTTGTAGGTACGGTAGTGGACTGCTGAAAACCACTGTTTTTACAAGAATAATATTTTTAGCGCGAACAATCAATTCCCCCGTGAAACAAGCCCAGGATCTTCACCGTCTATGTATTAATTTATTTTTTATTTTTGTATTAGTAGAGATAATAAAATTATGATTGACGTATCCTTCGCTGACGTCATCAAATCATACTAATTAATATTACTAAGTATTAATTTAATGAAGGTAGGTAATAGTATTTATTAAAAATAAAATATACTTACTTAAAAATATTTCATGAATCTATAGAATCGTCAAATATACTCCCACGCAATGCACCCTGCCCAAATGTGCCCAATACTGCGGCAGCATAGCCACGCTAGATGGCTAGAGAAATTTATAGACATTTTTTATTATTTAAACATAAAAAGGCAAACCAAATAAACATGTTCGCGTCTCGTATGTAAAAATAAGCGTCTCGGCTTCGAGACTGGCAAAATGTTATTTTGTATGTAGAATAGAAAATACGTACTCGCTAACAGAAGTAGTAGTAAAGTGTAAGAAAGACTGAAGGTTAATTTTTTTTCGAAATCACAAGTATATTGTGGTTTCGAAGTCAACAGAACTACTGGTATTAAATGGACAATCAAGTCCCAATCAACCAGTAACAACCAGTTTATTGGCTCACTTTAAGGCCTACCTAAGGTACCTAAGGTGTAGTTCAAGTTTTATTTGAAAGTAGAGAACGGACAATTCAGACACGACACAACAGTTGAACAGAGTAATTACCCTAACTGAAACAATTATACTCAAGTACACATGGAAACAGCTGGAAAGGTAAATAAGTGATTAGCAGGTCTGTAGCAAACAAGAGAGCCTTTAATTATGTAGATCTCAAAAAGGATGTCTGTTTGTCGGGGCATACGCAAGCTCGGTCAAGATATATTACGACTTGGATGCAGTTACTGAGTTTTAGAAAAGACGTTTACTCGTAGCATAGAAGCCTTTAGCCAGTTCAATTTAGAAAATATGGATCTAATTCACAATTTAATTATTTCCTTTGTGAAAACCTGGACAGAGATTTTATGTTCATGAACTTTGAATAGAGCCGACTAATTTATTGCACAAACTTATAAAACATGAAAAACATTTAAAATTTTAATTAAAACTTACACCATACAAAGTTAAATTGTAACTATAGAAACAAATGCAATACCTAACAATTAATATGAACTTAGAGCCGAACGATATTTTCTCTATTTCATCAATACAGTCAGTATGTGGGGAATTTTCCCTTCTAGCAGAGTAAAGTTTTAGTGCCAATATTTCGAATATGAAAAACATTATTTTTGAGTATATATAACCTTTGTGTATCAATAGATAACTCATCTCTCAAGAGTGTCGTAAAGGTCTATCACTGGTCAACGTCTTTACGATACACGTACGTACATACGTCAAGTTTGCCGTCATAAAGACGAACTGACCCTTCACAGGTTGGCTTTTGTTAAATAAGCACCTGACCTTTCGACCGCAGCATTTGACGAAACTGGCCTTAGGCTTGAGACCCACAGAGGCAGAAGCCGCGAGAAAGCAGTCGTGATCCAGCAGTATATTCGCAATGCGTTTCTGATGATTTGAATTCTTTGCAATGTAAATTACACAGAGCTGTTAGAATATCCCAAACTATGTCATTGGAAATCGATTGTAGATTTAAACTAAAATAAGTAGTTAGAAGCAACTTGAAAAATCTCTTCTGTAAATACTTTAGATCGCGATAATTTTATGAATACGGTATCCTAACAAGTGAAACCGCGGGCTTCAACCAGTATAACCTGTGACTATCTAAACATATCTGAAGCGAAATTAAGGACATTGAACAAATAAAAACACCTCGCAAATCAAAATCGGTCTACTGGTTAAGCTCACAAAGAAAAGATAACGCATAATACATACATAATAATTTTTAAATATACAGTTGAAAAACATTACCCTCGTTTGGGACAGATGGGTAAAAATACACTCCCATTTAAAACTATGAGATTTTGAATCGCCATCGGGCGGCAGGACGGATTTTACTTTAATGTACGAATTTGTACGTAACTTGTTACATAGAAAGCGGTTGACATAATTATGTTATATGAAATATGTCATATGACATTTAACATATATGTTACATACATATATAACATATATCCTCACCCACTTCGTATATGACAGGTTGCATACAAATTCGAATATTACAGAAAAATTATACCCTGGATCGAGGCTGCTTTCCCGCTGCACCTCCGTGGGTTTCGGGCCTTAACGTTACGTATTACGTAATGACGCTAATCTTTCAAACTAACAAAGATTCACGTGTCCCTTGTCCCGCTATTAGTCTTTAAATTTTAAATACTTTTCTAAGATTTTTTAAAGGCAGTATTCAAAATTTTAAGGACCAGCGCTCATTTTATATTTAACAAGTTACTACTAATCTACGCAACACTTTAAAATTAGTTAAAAACCTTAGTAGTTAGTTCACTTCAGATTTATATATCAAAATCAGTCCAGTAATTTTATACAAACAATAAAAAAAATACAAATAGGATTTGGTCTCTGAGAAATCGGTTGAAATATATATATATATAATCATAAAACAAAAATTTCTGACAAATTAAGTCGAATTGAGTTGCTACTTGTTATCAGTAAAAAATTAACAAAATAGCTTCATTGCTTGATTCATCTAATAATGAAGTTTATCTGGTACAACGCAAAAGTACTGGACCTAGCATTATAATTGAAGACATTGCATATAAAGTTAAAAATAGTTTAAAATAATATTGCTCTAGCTAAAAATAAATACAATCTATTGTTCAACGAAATTTAATTAAGTCAATATTATTAATCCATGCTAAAATTTTTTAAGAGTCACTATAACTTCTATTACGGCATGCAACGATCAAATTTTATCAGTAATTTTGATTTAAAAGTCAAATCTCTTAATCGATTTAGGAAAAAAATAGAAGCACATATCCTTACAAAAAAAATTTATTAAATCGGTCCACCCGGCTCCGAAAAATCGGGTAAGAAAAAAAAACTACAGTCAAATTGAATACCTCCTCTTTTTCGGAAGTCGGTTAAAAATAAATACAATTAATTATGCATATTTCACATATCTATTTACCTTATTGAATTGGATTTAAACTGTCATAATAATATGTGACTTATAAACAGACAAACATATCTATTGATAAACTAGCCGACCCGCCGAACTTCGTACCGCCTAAAAGTTATGTATGTTTTTCACTTTTTAAACATTCCCTTAAGTACGAAAATCATTTCAAGACTAAAAATACCCTACCCGTTCTCGAGTTTTAGTGAAACAAACGGATTTTTTTTCTGTCAAATGAACCTTCTCCTGACAATAACAAACACAACGAAAAAAATTATGAAATCGGTCCAGCTGTTCACGCGTGATGGCGTGACCAAGGGATATAGTGATTCATTTTTATATTTATAGATTTAAAATTATAAGCCACCCCCTTTTTTCAAAACCTAGCCGTAGTTAAAACTACTTAGGTGCGGAAACATATTATTATAGTCAATACAATACTGTATTTTAATTAAATACTTACGCAGGTAATCTATGAACTATTGTTTAGCCAAATAGCCCGCGCCAGTTGAACATAATATATCTACCAAATACTGGCGGTACTTATTGGCGGTACCTACGATTTTCTATGCTTATTTTCTCCTATATTTTTAGTCTAATTTAATAGTATATATATAGGACTGAAATTTGATAGGCAATATATTTATTGGTATATTAAATTTAATATAAAATACGTTTATTAAATAAACATCTCGGTGAAGGTCGTTGTATATCGGGATCTTAGACTTTAATCACTTAGTTCTCAAAAATGCATGAACCTATTTGGGTAATTCTTTTTTTTGGTAGTGTTATGGTTAGTACCTGACCTGTTTCGCCTCTAACATTACGGTATCGCGTAATGTTAGTGGCGAAAGAAGTGAAATAAGTAACAGTGATTTCGATTTCATTTCGACAGTTTGCCACTTCAACTGTGTCAGAACGAAACTAAAATCACACTTCACTAACCTTTCGTAGCTAACGTTACGGCGATACTACCATATTAGATAAATTTCATGAGAATTTTTACAAAACACTTTGTCAAAAGTATTCAACTTATTCTTCAGATTCAAATTATTTATTTGCTGAGTATAAGTACAGCAGATCTTAAATATATAATAGTTCTCTACAATCTGCTCTGATTGGGCGTGAAATTGATTTCAAATTTAATTCAAATTAACAACTATGAAATATGTCAATATAATTAGAAATATTAAACCAATCTGCACACACATAGCTAACACAAACCGATATATGTGAATGCAGCTTGTGGAATCATCGTTCTTGTGTGATGAACAACAATTACAAAATGTTAGTAATAGGTAAACAAATAAATGACAATGTAAATGTATAATATAATAACTATTTATTCTTAGAACTATAAAAGTATTTATAAGTTAAGTTTCTTTTTAAAGTAATTAATAATGAAAATGTAAGAAGACTTGCCTGTAACGAATGTTACTTAAATTCCAATAAATATTTCTTATTTTTATTCTTCTTATAATTAACATGGAACAAAGAACAAAATTGTGTCAAATTTTCATATTAAAATCTTTAATATCTTATCTAACAAAAATGATTTTATTTTTATAAAGATTTAGTCGGTTTCTTTAATTCTCAAAGGCAATGTGTTATTAATTTTAATGTTCATGTTATTATTACTATAGAGCTTCGTCCGAGTGACTTTCAGTACATAATTTAGTATCATATCTACTGCTTGTGAGAGTTTTATAGTTACTAAATTCCGACCTTACTAATGAGATGCTTCATAAATTAACTTTCTTTTTCTCCCTTGTAAGGGTTTTTAAAACACCTTAGATAATATGCTGCATACGCCACTTTAAAGTGATCATTACTGAGTGAATCTGTTGTGTAGATTCAGTGTTGTTTACTCAGCTGACTATGGAGATACCTCGTGGAATAATGATACGAGACTGGTTTAAACTAATTTGTTAGTCGAACCTAGGGTTACCATATCTCCCGATATGTACTGACATCTCCGGATCTTGGTTAATATACAAAAATCTGTAGATTGGTAGCATATTCATGTCAGACAGCTGCAAGAGGTATGAATACCATATAAGTTAAAGTTAGATTTTATATTACTAAATGAAATAATTGAATTGATTGAGATGCGATTGTAGAAATAATTTAATAATATTAATTAGATGTTTTTTTATACAATGGTAAACAAATACAACATTTTTATTTTAGACAACAAGATCCATTTTCTTAGTGCTTATTATAATGAAGAATTACTTACACACTAGTAATATTATGCTCAATTTAAGAAGTATTACAGCTGAGATTTATGTGTCCTGTATGTGTACGACCATACAAACTTTTGATTTTTACTAATTAAAAATCTTCTAATTGCCACTATTTATTATTTTTTTATCTATAATGTCGCTTTGGATACTTTTACCTTTCTACCTGGTAACCCTGTTGGAAGATGCGTCCCGTCTTCTCGCCGTCTCAGCAAATGTGTCACACCAATGTTTGCCGTACGTCATACAAATGTGTTTGCTAAAGGAGACGGTAGCAGTTTCGTGTGAGAGATATGGTATATGCTGGGATTTAAATAATTTGCTCGAAGACATCGTCATTTCGTGATATTTAGGGTCGCAACGTCATCAACATGCTAAATATTGGCACGCGAAGTGTAGGGTATATTTGCTACGGTCATGAAACAAATCCCTGATCCAGCGGAAAAGCATTTTGTAAATTAAACCTTTACTTACTAAACTAACAAGAAATTTACATGATTATAACATTATTCCAAAACACGAATAAAATACAATAAATACAGATATAAAATTATTGCTGGTATATGGAGTATAGTAATAGTAGGAAGGATGGATGTGACTAAATGAATACAGTCATATCGTTATACTTTTGTTTGTGAACCGATTCTGATGATAATCTTGCATATAATACTGTATAAATCATGATATAAGACCCCTTTAAACGTCGCGTCGTTTGACTGTAACGTTGTATAACTTTTTATGGCATAGTAAGGTTCAACGCATTTTTTAATTTTTTTTAGTAATAACCATTCTACGTCGGCGTACAATTTAGGTATAAATAGACTTAATTTAGGTATTTTACTATGCCGCCCTAACAAAATTTAAAACCTTAGCTTTAGCATAAACGTTTCTCAGGTAAAATATAGTACTGAAAAATCTGAAGGAAATTACTCCATGAACGCTGAAGCTTTAATTAAACTCGGTTAATGAACATTTTGAATAAAATATGCGTGTATTTGCGAACTCTTTTTACTATACGCACTGCGTTGGACTAACGCAGCGTTAATGACACTATTATTAGTAAGTTACTTACCTGGCTTAGCGCATGTAACTTACCTATAGTATAACATAACCTAAACATTAGAACTTGATTGTCAGATTAACGATATAGAAATAGTTGTTTTCAAATTGCATATAATTTATTCTTCTTAGTCGCTACGATCTTGTCAGAGCAGCCGCCACACTATGCGCATCACGATGTTTCTCCATTTTTAGCAAGTAGAGGTTCTCCTGCTGCATTTGTTTAAGGAACCACTCACTGCAGACTTGATTTAATAGGTCCATATTGTGGGTGACCTTCCGCGCGGTCTAGTGCGTTCCACCTTTCCCTGGATAACAAGGTAGACTGAAATAACTAACTACTGCAAAAAATGCAGTTGGATCACGTATTTTTTTTTTTTTTTCTATTGCACAAGGAGAACCCGTAATGACTTTCCTTGATAATATTACAATCTAGCCTAAGTCTAAGGCTAATAAGTAATTTTAGTTTAACTTAATCTTCTACAAAATAATGTCTCTAAGTATTTGTCCATCGGCACTTTTCTTATTACAGTTGTTAAGGCGAAAACACTTTGTTCATGTGTTCTTAAGTCTTAGCACTTTCACTATTATATTTCACTATTTTACTTTTAACACTACACTAACTCAAACGGTTTAGTTCTTTTTAGTCTTCTAGTTATGTCAGTGTGGTCGAGGAGCTGGATAGCCTCGACATTGACATGATAGTGAAGCCGGTTTTGGTGAGCTTCGGCGTATTTTTTTATCACTTGTTCAACGAATTCTACTTTTAAGTCCTGGTGAAGATCGTTGTTTCTTATGTACCAAGGTGCATCGGTAATATCCCTCGGTACTTTATTCTGGAATCTTTGGATCATGAGCCTATTACTTTGAGCGGTACAGCCCCACAGCTGTATACCATAAGTCCATATTGGCATCAGGACTTGTTTATACACTAGCAGTTTGTAATGTATTGACAGCGGAGAATTTCTTCTAAGCAACCAATACATTTCTCTATAGCGTAAATCCAGCTGCTCTTTTTTCTTCTTGACGTGCGCTTTCCAGCGAAGCTTCACGTCAAGGGTCATGCCTAGATATTTTGCTGTATTCTCATATGGTATTACTTGACTGTTAATGTAAACTGGAGAATACTTGTGTCGTTTATTACTAAAGTCTATGTGAATTGATTTGGATTCATTTAATTTTATCCTCCATTTCTTCGTCCAGTCATAGACTTTATTCACAGCCATTTGAACTTTTTCTGCAGCTTCTTCATGAGTATTCCCTACGGCCATGATTGCAGTATCGTCAGCAAAAGTTGCAATGGTGTTATTTTCTGGCTGTGGTATATCACATGTGTATAACAGGTACAGGACTGGACCTAATACACTTCCTTGTGGTACACCGGCTTTAATATTTTTTAGATCTGAATAGGCATCTTCATATCTTATTCTAAATACTCTATTTGTGATATATGATTCCAGAATATCCACGTACAATTTTGGTAGCATGTTTCGCAGTTTCACTATCAAACCTTCCTGCCAAACTTTATCAAATGCTTGCGCCACATCTAAAAACACTGACGAGCAGACTTTATCTTCCTCAAGGCTTTTCTCAATCATGGTTATTATTCTGTGCACCTGGTCTATTGTTGAGTGCTTTTCTCGAAATCCAAACTGATGGTCAGGTACAAGTTTTAAATCTTCTATCACTGGCTTGAGCCTTTTCAGTAACAGTTTTTCAAGTAATTTTGATATTATTGGTAAGAGAGAAATGGGTCTATATGATGTTGTTTCATGTGGTGGTTTACCAGGTTTGGCAATCATTATTACCTCGGCAACTTTCCATAAATGTGGCACATATTTCAGCCTTATAACAGCGTTTATAAGTGTAGTAAGTTTGACTATAGCTTTCCGCGGTATTTTTTTTAGCACTTCTCCGGATATTAAATCATAGCCGGGAGATTTACGAGGGTTTATACTCCTTTTGATTTCACCTAGTACTTCCTTTGGAGTTACTAGTTTTATATTATCACGGTCGCAAGAGTCAAATACTTTGAGAACGGGAATTTCGTAAAACTCGCTTTCATTTGGTTGAAATATTGCTTCTAGATGATCTGCGAATCTCTTAGCTTTTTGCACGTTATTTTTTTCCCAAACTCCAGGGCTGATTTTAATCGGTGGAGAGTGGTCAATTGGCTTCTTTAGCTTTTTTGTTGCTTTCCAAAGTGAATATCCGGAACTGCTCTCACCAGTTATTCCTTGAAGGTATTTGTTTGTAGTCTCATCATTATAACTTTGAATCATTCTACTAAGCTGTTTTGTCATATTATTGAGTGTTCTTTTATCTGCAGGGCTTCTAGAGTGCTGCCATGTTCGTCTTTGCTTCCTTTTTACGGCAACCAATTCTTTTATTTTATGCGGATAAATCTTGCCTTTTGTTGTTAGATTAATTGCAGGTGTATTGTTCCAAGCAGCATGTTGGATTTGTTCTGTAAATATGTTGACCTCACTGTCTAGATGTTCTTTTGACTTCAAGGGAACTTTCAGATCTATATAGCTATCGAGCTCTATTTTGAAGTCTGAAGTCTGTAAATTTGTTTACGAGAGTTGGAGTTTTCTCTATAAATAAGACTCTCTCACTTATTTCTAAGCACACGGAAGAGTGGTCCGAATTTAATTCATATATTTCATTTATTTTCAGGTGACTAGACGGCAAGTTTTTGTAAACAAAAAAGTCCAATAGGTCAGGAATTTTTTTTGGATCTGTAGGCCAGTTTGTTGGTTTTCCAGTTGAGTTTGCATCAGCATTTGATTCTCGTATGGCATGTAGTAATTCTCTTCCTTTCGTATTCGTAAGTCTGGAGCCCCAGTATGTGTTTTTTGCATTGTAGTCACCTCCGATTACATATCTGTTTCCAAGAGTATCCAAGAGACTTTTATATGATTCTCGTTTCAAGTTGTGTCGTGGAGGGCAGTACACTGAAGAAACAGTTAGGTACGATCCTTTAGTCTCGATCCGTATTGCTACGGCTTGGATTTCTGCCGTTTCATATTTAGAATCCACGTAGTGTTTAATATTTTGTTTTAAAATAGCTGCGCTTCCGGCTTTAGCTGGATTATCAGGATGAAGCGCATGGTAAATTTTGTATCCTTTAAAACTGACGAACGATTGTTTAGTGAAGTGTGTTTCTGAAATTAAACACACATCAATATTTTTCGTATTTAAGACTAACTGCAATTCCTTTTCATGATTCAGTAGTCCATTTGCATTCCACGTTATTATTTTTAAAGTTCTATTCATTATTGATGAGAAATGGTAGATGTAGCGATTTTGTTGCTAGTTTCAATTTTTTTTAATTGTTCATCGTACGATTTCATTAGTTTTAGGATGACATCGAGTTTTTTGTCATTGTCCTCTGTACTTTGAAAAGCTTGGTGAGCATTTTTTATAGCTTTAGACGTTGCTTGAGCATATGTAACATTTTTTGTAACGGTTTTGGCTGCAGCTGCGTTAACTTGCTTTTGTTGAACAGACCTAACGTTTAATTCAGAAATTTCATTATGACGACGGACTGTGATATATTTTTTTAAGTTTTTATTTCTAAGTAATTGTATTTCTTTTGCAATCACACATCCCCTGTAGTTAGCTGGATGCGGTGCACCACAGTGTACGCATTTGGGTTTGTCTTGTTCTGTTTTTTTACAGTCTTTGGTAAGATGTTTTCCTATGCATTTTACGCATCTTGGTTCTTTGGCGCAGTATTTTTGAGTGTGGCCGTAAGCTTGACACTTTTTGCATTGGGGAACCAATTTGGTTGATTTAAGAGCCTGTATTTCAACTTTGTATCCAAGTATAGTTTGGATTTTGAAAATTGTATCTATGCTTTCTTTATTTTCAAATGTAAGCATAAACATATTAAGCGGATCTTTTGTTTTCCAGCTCAATTCGTTTACAGCTTCTATAATTTTAAGTCTTTTTTGCTTTAAATCTTCCACAATCCTTTCTGGCTTGCAAGTAAAGTGCAGTTTTTTAACTATAACCCTTATGGGTCTTTCTTGTTTGTTTTCGTAAGAGTGCCAATTGCAATCATTATTGTTGAGTGCTTTTGTAATAGCTCTGTACGAGTCTTCATTGGTGGCATTTATTTTAATAGTATTTCCACTGCGCATTTTCATTGTGAAATCACTATCTTCGTGGTCTTTCGATAAAAATGGATCACGTATAGATAATTTAAGATTTACTTATTATGCAATTGCTCTAACTATACTAGGGTAGCGTACCCTGTTGTAAATATACACAACCGGGTACGCTACCCTATTATAGTTATATATAGTATCCATATAGTATCCTGTGACAAGTTTAAATAAAAAAAGTCCTGACAAAAAAATTCGCCACTTTGTGGTGGCTGTAACCCCGGATTTAAAAATTATCATAGTGTCTACTCTAAGCTCTTTTATCCGATACCATGTTGAGGGATTTGTAAAAAATAAATGTAATCCGCCATTTTGGACCAATTTTCATCAAACAAAAATATTTCTGCCTAATTCACCTTTTCAACAAAATAAAATACAAATTCGGTTCATGCTTTTGAGAGCTACGATGCCAAAGACAGAAACATACACACACGTGTCAACCTTCGTCGGGGGCTAATAATAGCGCTGTTTTCACTATATTCACATTGTTTTTCTACCGAGTGCGTAGCTCACTCCAACGGTTTGTGCCTACTTGTTTGCTTTGGTTGCTATTTACACAGTTTCCGCCACCCGGAGCGACGACGGCTGAATTTATGACGTTTTCATGAAGCTGAAGGTAATCTTTGCCACTTTATTGCTGTACACCCACCAGGTAAGGAACCTTACCTATACCAAAGTGCGAGTAGCGTAGGCGGTACAGGATTATAGGTCACCAGAAATACGCTTACGGTACTTGTTCAGCATTATCACTAATTCTTTATTATAGGCTCGCCACTGTCTCTAAGAAGCCTCTGCCTGGTCACTACTGATATCTTTAGTCAAACCACCCAGACCTTCAATTTAATGTAGTGTGCAGTCCAAAGTAGCGCTCTTTGTAATAGTCATAATATTGTAATCCGTTAGAGACCTGACCGGCTTCAACTTTGCTTGACTTCGGAGTTCTCATCTTGAACTACCTTTGCAATATCCCTGAAATAAGGATACAAATAAAAAGCAAAGTTGTGTGGACTTCTCTTGTACAGCTGATTTTGCTCTTTTATCGAAGTCGTAATTTTTTTTAGAAAGGACTGACCTCGGTCAGCTTGACCGGACGATTGGCAACCGCAAGTGCGTTGGGCCACGAGTTTTGGTTTTGGGGCCACAACCACAATGGTGCCTCAGACGGCACAAACCTTGGCTTGAGCCGTCGTACAGAAAAGGACTATCAAACAGGGCACACAGACGGGGAGTGCCTAGAGCCCTAACCACTGCTAATTTAGGCAACTGGTTAGGTTATTTGTCCGAACTGCCAATTAACTGGGTGACCTTAAGGATCGTAAGAGACCATATCCTCGCCGACGAGGACGCATTTTGTTTCGTCGAATTGGCGAAGTCGTCTTCGAAGACCATTCTTTATCTTTAAGCACTACAGACTAGTTTGCCATCTCGTTTTAGATCTACCTCCAGATCTATAACCATAAAGCTAGTGAGCCACATTTTCTACTTATTCTGGATACGTCCATAACTGAACTCTAAATTATGACGACCACCTTGGTCTAGTAGCTAGCATGCTTGCTTCGAGATTCGGTGGTACCGGGTTCGACTGCCGGTCGGGGCAGATATTTAAACTATGAGTTTGAATACCTTTTTTCGAGTCTGGGAGTTCTGTATATGTTTGTGAATGTTGCGTGATATACCCGACATAGGAGAAATCCGAACTGGAAGCTATGAGTGAGAAACGTTATTTTATTACTGTTTAGAGAAAATTATACAGAGATTTTTTTAATTCAGTTTATGAAATAATTTTAATGATGAGACAACGCTAAAAGAAACATGAGCTTCTCAAATTCCTCAAACCAAACGTTTTCTACGAAAAGTCGAAAAAACAAAACAGACCTTACCTTGGTTATTCTAAAAATATGTAATTAAAACAGCTTTAAGTCATTAAAGTCAACAATGCTTTCAACTCAACTCATCTTGCTCAACGTTTCGATCAAGTTTTCATATAAAAGTAAAATGTGTGTTTTGAGTATCAAGGAATGACTGAACAGTATTTTTTTTCACTTGTCTACTTAAGAATATTATTATATTTTCTATGGTCTATAATAAAATGGTATAATGGATAAAATGGACCCGCGTTCTCAGTTGCCGGATTTATTATTTTAAATACTTTCGTTTCGGTGTCTGTGACCACCCAAAAGACGCCCTTGTTATAAATGACGCGCTTTATAACTAACAGTTCTACATGCTGTCGACCTCGCGAATGCGATTTATTTTGCGATTTCATAAAAAACTAATGCCATCGTTTTGAACAATGAAAAAAAAAACCTCGTGAAAAATACCTAGGCAAACGAATATTTCTCCTTTTTTGGAAAGTCAGTAAAAACTGCCAGCATTGGACTCTTCGCTCCCTTGGTCAACAATAGCGTAAATACAGACAAATCCGTTATCAATTTAAAATTGCAAGTTTAAAGAATATACCTATAAATGTATGTGATTTTTTTAAACACGTTTGTAATAGACTGCTGCCTTAATTTCTAAGCAGAAGCCCTCGATGTTATACATTTCTTTAACAGACCAACTCCCCTCGTTTCCAAATAGTTGTACAATTAGCTTTGGGTTTTGCACTTGAAACTGATTTATTGGTTTCTGTCCGCGGAACTTGAGGAGAGTTTACTCGCTGCGGTAATTGATTGATATTGTTCACAGAATATCTAATAGAGTTAACGTTACACGCATTTTGGTGCAGAGTAGAGTAGTTCAACAGAGAAGCGGCTTAAACTTATTGCCTTTTGAGACTAGAAACCTAATTAACCGTGCAAGCAAAGCGTCTCTGTTTCAAGTCTAGAAAAATGTTCTTTCGTGTACAGGTTGAAGTTTCCGCGGGTAGGGTACTACGATTTTAAAATAAAAACGGTCGTTACAGTCTTTTGATCAGGGTTGTATTTCTACCAAAAAGAGGAGGAGATCGCTACGGCGCCATTAACTCGCCGATTACATTAGTTAAGATTTTCAGAATAGAAAATTACTCGTAATTAAGATTCCCGAATATGAAAAAATGATCTCATTAGTAAACACTAGTATAACACTGATTTTGTTACATCATCACCAATAACTCTGTCAATATTTGATAAACAAAACACATATTATTATGTATATTATGAAGATGAAAAACTATTTACTTATCTCGTTCTACGTATTTTTGTGAATTTTTAGTTTTTAGGATTTTTGGTTGAGGAAAGTTTGCTGTGGAGCATTTTTATCTGTCGATTTTAATAATCAATACTGGGCAGGGACATGCGGTAAACAAGTTACATTTATTAAGATTTCTAATAATAAGTATTTGATTACAGAATAAGTTTGGTCAAGGAATTTTATTTTAATGCTTTAAGATTATTGTGTTCGTGACGTCAGCAGCTGGTGAAGCTACTAGTTATTGATGCTCATTACAATTTGTCTACAGTCTACCTTCTGTTAAGTGTCTACTCTTCGGTTATATTATCTCAGCCAGGTACTTAAACAATGTTGGTATTAGAGTACTCCAAGTTTACTTCAGATAAACTTTGAATCTAATTAAACTATTGGCGACACTTGATACTATAGAACAGATACAATGCTAGCTGTCTCACTATTGAGTCTGGGATGAAACTTGTGTAGTTAGTGAATTAATATTGGTACGTATTTGATTTAAATCTAAGTTTTGTTAAGGGTAGATACCAAAGTATAAGTACCAAATTCAGTTAAAAACCTATTCATCGTAAAACTTATTCTATTACACGGCCCAAAGCCGAACCATTGGCGACAAAACCAACATACACAGGCCATTTACGATAAGAAATTTATAAAATACAGATATAAAAGAAAAATTTTAACTTTTACGAGGCGAGTGAAAATCTGGGCTATTGTGCGGAGTTTTTGATGACTTGGTACTGGGTTATGGGGAGTGGTACGTCACCCGCCAATTTTGTCTCTTATCAAAATATTGCGGCGGGTGGTGACTAATAAACGGGCCCGCACTAAAGGCTGCCGTATGATGACGCTGAAGATGCAAGGTTGGTATGGGCGGCTACCAGAGCACGCAGAGGTGTGCTGCGCGATCAGTTAGAGCTGCTAGCGGCATTATTCCCTTTAACACTTCCACTCTAGAGCTTAGGTTCTTAGCTCTTGCGTTTTCCACCCCTGGACGGCCAATTAGCAGGCCAAAAGGCAGGGGTTCTGATTTATTCCCGGAACCGGGGTACGCGGTGTCACAATACACCGACAGCTCGCCAAAAAACCCCTGCGTCTATTCATGATTATTATTGTTATAGATAAAATTATTAAACCTAAATTTATTAATTGAAGAGAAAGTTATTATTTATGTGTAAAGATGTAAACAAAAAAAAAACTTATGTTCATTAGGAAATCCAACTTATAGAAATTAGTTTACGTAATTCCAATTGCTTTTGTCTGTTACTTTTATACGAGGAAGCCTGGATATCTTAATTTAATTAAGGTGTTCAGTAAAAAGTCATAAACCAAGATATTGTAGAATAAAATTAATTAAAAAAAAACTTCTCCCATTCCATTCTCGTCCGCGCAGAGGTTCGACCAGGTTGCGGCCCTTTAGAGAAACCCGAGTGGGGAGCTAACAGTGTAACGTTTATATATATTATGAGACCTTACAAAACTCAATATAAAAACTTGTGCATTAAATATATTTCCAGTTTTTCACTAACGTGCTCGATTCAGCGAAAGTTTTCTAAACTCCTATCGCGTTCAGCGATTTTTGTATTGACTTTTGAAATATTCTTGTTTTCATAGTCGAAAGGCTTTTAGAAATTCTCTAGTCCGGCTTCGGGCTTGTTTGCTGTTGTTTTGAACTAGGTATTAGTTGAGCGCTTGACAAACTTTTTTGTTTATGTAAGGTAATTATCCTACCACACTATTAGGAAGGTATAATTTGTGCATATGACTGTAAAACTAAAAATATATTTATGTTTTATTAGCAACTCTGGGGCTAGAGCGTGGACAAAATGGGTTTAGATCTGATATTTGAAGACATATTTCTAAATCCTCGAAAAATTAAGCATTTTTTGTCCTTTTCATTCCATGAGGATAATATCCTATAGAGGAGAATAATCCATGGCCTTTTGTTATGGGCAAGCGTACCATATTATTATTATATATTAACCCACAGTGTCCCAATGCTGGGCACGGCTCGCCTTTACGAAGGGGGTTAACTTCAAGGGGGTGGCTTTAGTTATATTCGAAAGTTATAACCTTCTCCGATAAATAAGATCCATGATATTTTCCATTACCCTTAATGCAAGTGGTATACGATTTTAATTCTAACAAGCACATATTATGTAAAGTACTATTAAGTGAAAAACTCCTTAAAACTCAGAACTGCATTCGTGAATCCGACTAAAACAAAAAAGTATAATTTTTTTAATGTTTACGATCTAATGAAAGTGTTTTCAGAATTTCTGTTATCGCTTCAACTGCACTGATAACATATCGTATGGTAATGATATACCGATGGCATGGGTCATCATAGGCTAAAAACAACTCATTTGCAAACAATGACGATCCATGTTGCTGGACTCGGACTGATATTTGGACTATTTGAAATGACTATTATTAATAGATTTTTGACTGGCATTGGAACTACAATATTTTGTAGGAATTAAGTACGTGTGATAAAATTTATTGCTTGTGTTCGTTTTTTTACTCGCAAACGCAGAAGGAGGGTTATGATTAGGTAAAACCATAAATACATTTTGAATTGTGCTTACTTAGTGCTGAATAGTCTTGTAGTATACGCTATTATTAGAGTACGCGCGAAAAACAAATTCTTTTGGCCACACGCGCCATCTTGTATTTGTTGTTGTTTTGGAAACAAAGGAAAGGAGAGTTAGACATAAAAGCGTTAAAGCGGAGAACTGTTAAAACGAAAACTAATTTCCTTGCTCTTGATATCACCTCTTTCATACCTATCTCTAGCTGATAGCCCTGAATTGAAATACGAAAGAGAAACTGTCGAAGCGCGGGCTAATGGAATGAAATTACAGAGTAGGGCATTGGATAATATTAATTTACTTATAGAACCAATCACTCATTTAAATTGCAATAATCTAGGCTGCGTTTCCACCAGATGTGTGTGAGGATGCGAAATGAATAATCTTGTTTGCTAAGAACCTAGAATCTTTTCATTTGCCTGGCCCAGCTCAACTTGTATAAATGTAGAAATCAAACAAGATGTGTGAGATGAGGTATGTAAGAAATGGGAGTGAGTGTAAAACTCCTAGAAGTCACTAGACGGTCAGTGTCAGAAAAGAGCATCACAAACGAGCCCGCTACGCATTCTCGCACTGCTCATCTAGCATATCTCTGGTGAAAACGCAGGCTCAAATCTATGTAGTTTTTTTATTTTAGTTTACCCCTTTTTTCTGTAAATTTATACGGAGATAAACACCTATGTGGGTTTTGGTAACTCCCAACAGTTGTAAAAAAATGTGACATTTTCTCCTTTTTCGGAAGGATACTTGTCGGTAATATTATAAAATCCTGAAAAAAATATTGACAGTAACAATTGACGTTAGAACCATGGCTATGTGGACCGTATACAGGCCGATATTTATTTATATGTCGCCAAAAATACTTTTTTATCTTAACTAACATTTAATTCGAGTAGTAGAAATGTACAACCACAAGAAATAATCCCATATATAGCCATAGTTACCATACACACGAATTTGACAACTTCCTCTACAATCTATCTACAATCAACCTGAAGTATTAAGAATATATTTTTAAAACTATGGTACAGATACAGACAGCAGTATAAATATTGCTTTGTTTTGTTGACAAAACATAAAACAAAACTTATAATCAAATCAACAGTCGTTTATCTGCCTATATCAAGAAAACTGAAATGACTAAATAAAAAACGATCAGCCTAAGATAAAAACACTACTTTGACACTAGAGAGGTCAACTGAGTAACCAATGCTTGATTAAAAAAGGTTTGTCAGGATTTCTCAGTTTCAATTTAGTAACCAAGCAGACACTTCTTGGAGCAATGGTCAAAGGCTCTTAACACAAAGACATTGTTTTAAAAGGAACGCATGCGATCAGTCGGATTTGCATACATTTTAAATCACCCCGTATGAATTACAATTTTTAAATTGTCCATTTTAAATACATTCGTGGATTGTCACCTTGTCCAGACGTGAAGTGGTGGTCTGCCGGTGCCCACGTCCCGTGTTCAGTTCTCGACTTGGAAATATTTGGACAAACAAATTCTTACAAAGTAAGTTATGTTTTTTAAAATTATTTTCATTGAATGACACTTTTAGTTGGAGGCTATTTGTTCTATAGCTTGTTGAAATGAAGACTACCCGCTCCTAAATAATTTTTCAATAATGGTCAAGGTGATTTAATGGCATTATGACTTCGGGTCTAAATACTTTAAAAAGGTCATTTTGTTAACGTTCTACAAGGTTGTACGTTTCAGTTATAGCACTTATTAAATGATTATTACTTTTAATTATTATTATTTACCCTTTTAAATACTACTAACTACTAGTAGCCTTCTTAATACAAGATTTATAACTGAACTTGTGATTATTGTCTTTGTTAAAATAATAATTTAAAAAGAACCCCACTTGAATCGAAACAGTATATTAGTACAATCTCTAATACCTGGCCTACACCCCGTTAATAGGGGAAACCCGTGCCCGGCTATAAGAACGATAAGTGGGATTCATACGACGAAAGCAACGACATTTTCTAAAATGTCTAATGTTTTGGGGGCATAGGCGGTAAAACCGCCTATGCCCCCAAAACATTCAGTATTTCATACTTTCGACTCAAATTGGGTGCATATTTTCAGGTAGTTGTATCAAAGTTTCAAGAACCAATTTCGCGAAACGAATAATTTGTTTGTAATTTTAATTCAACAAAACTGTGATTGACTTGCTAGATTAACTAGCTGATCCCTGCAGTGTTTACAAAGGATGCAAATTAGCCTGTGTTAACCCAGAGTCTAAGATATCTGCGTACCAAATGTCATCCAAATGTATGTTTGTTACTCTTTCACGCAAAACCTGCTAAGCCCTTAGCAGGTTTTGCGTGAAAGAGTAACAAACATACAGACACACATTCTTACAAACTTTCAAGTTTATAATATTTATAGTAGAACAGACATACAAAACATGAAATACATGGATCATAAATTTATTGCGTGACTCGATCTCTTCCGGAAAACTGTAGGATGCATGCAATTTATGATCTGGTTGCATACGCTTTCTCGCTCGCTCTATATTAGTTTTATAATAATACAAAAGGTATTAAATCTTTGAACGATTGAAAACATAAGAATTGGAAAACATCAGCGTCGGCATATTACTGATATATAAAATTGATACAGTGCGAGCGAGATGAAACATGCTCCAATTCTGCGCCTTAAATACAAGTATTAATAAGACGAGGCATAGAGCAAAGAATTGTTCATATCTCTGGCTAAATTATAAAATTTTATTTCCGCAACGAATTTGTGAGGTATACCTAAGATCAGAAGTTAGTTTATTTTGTTATTAATTGATGAATATGTTTGAGCAGTTTTGGAAATTAGTTTTACTATATATTACGTAATAAATGAATGCTTTTACAATTCAATAGAATCGCTAACACTAAAATATTATTATCATTTATCATGTTCTTGAAGTATAGTAATTAGACTGACAAATGTAAGAAACCAACAAACACGTCCATAAATAACACATATTGTTGTTATTTTTACCAGTAAAACTACTTAACTGTATTTCATACGAATTCATTATTAATAAAGTTTAACCATTACCGAGAAATACCTGCCGAAATTCAATGAAATCTCGAAAGACTCGATAATAATTCTCTTATAATATAATTTGGATCAAAATTGCTACTCGGGCCCTGCGACTCGGTTTATATTTTGGAAAAAAAGATGGGTGAGAGTTAAACCATGCAAAATACAGTGTGGAAATATTACTAGCATACTGGGGATGCTACTCTTTGGTAGAGATAATCTTTAGATGTCTATGAATAAATTGCTCAGTTTTTGTTGCAGTTGGTTAATTAGATTTTTATAATGGGACTAGTCTGGTAGTAGTTCAAATTAAACGACAAGCAAATAATTTAGGAGGCAAGATTTATCGAGTATAATTGTGTTAAGTACATATATTATTCTTAGCAGTGCCATTATTACTAGAACATAAGCTTCGAAATCAGACGTGGCAATGCGAGGGATTTTCTAGAAACGTAAGCGCGTAATTTCCCTGTTCAATTTATAATTATTTCCTTTTGTTCTATCCTAATTAGTTTAACAGACCTATCAGCTAGAGTAAAACATGACAAAAGTGATATAAAGTGCAAGCAAACTTGTTTTTTGACAGTTCGCCGCTTAACGCTGTCAACATAATGAAAGCAAGTTTGCTTGCTTTGCTTTCATGCCTAACACTAGTAGATGGGGGCTGATTAGCTGTTTATATTTTCAAATAAAAAAAAAGATCGGTTTTCTAACCTTCTTACAAGCTTACCTTATTAATCCTCCTAGAATACTTAAGAGCCTTGCGTTGCCGTATATCTACATAAAATACCTAAACGGAAATATTCAACAAAGCTCGAACCAATACTGGAATAGTATCATTACTTATTTATAACGGGCTATAATCCAGGGCCACGTGGTTATTCAAATTAAAACGTGGTTAAAATTCAAATCCTTTCTGTAACAATGTTTTCTAAGTGATGAATAATTAAAATCTTAAAATCAGCCTGACCCCGGTTCAAACTACGGGTAATAGAGTATATTATTTGCATAAGTTTTAAGTTCCATTACTTGTTCGGTATTTGTGGGTGTTAAATGAGCTTATATACGAATTTATAAATGTAAATTATTGTCAAGTTGACGTACAAGTTGAAACTGTTGTTTACTTGTTTTTCCAATACCTATTGTATTTGACCGATGTGAATGTTGGTATTGTTACTGACTTACGTTTTTTACCACAAGCTTTATTTTATTAATTTATTATATCATTTTAAATTACATAATTCTCTCCTTTACTACAAAATTTAGCTTGATCTTGGGCTAATAGACTTTTATATTTAATGCTCTGACTAGTTAGCACAAAATATAACTACTAAGAATAAGCATAAGTACAAGACATGAGCTAGTTCTAAGTGCCTCGTACTCGTAGAACTCTAAACTGTTTCTTAAATGTCTATGTCAGTGGTCATATTTTGGCTTCCATTATTATCGAGATTTGCAGTAACGTCATTGTTGCCTCTCCTTTCTTCTGCGATACAAACAGAAAAACTTACATTCTTCACTTTCTACAGTCTTCACCGCAAAGCAACGCCGAATGGATTCTCTGTGGAAAGATGTTCACTAGCTCAGTGTACTCTACCTTCAACCACACTTGTATATCAGTTACATATAATAAAACCTAACCTTGTACATTTTCCTCAGATGGCTCCAACAATAGTAGCGGAAGATCGTCTGACGTCGGGGCACCGGCTGTCCCATCCCCCGCCCGGAGACGAAGTCCTCATCACCGGAGTCTCAGGGTACTTCCCCGACTCGGACTCAGTCGTGCATCTGCAAGAAAACCTTTTCAATAAGGTTAGAGTCTTTTTAAAACTGAAATAAGTGATTTAGGAAGTAGTAACGTAAAACCCTGACTTGACGTTACGATCGTCGATTGCCAGAAAATGTCCTGTCTAATATTTATCAGTCAGTATCAAGGCTTCAATTCCTGGAAAAATACAGCTAGGCTATTATAGGCGAAAGACCATAATACATACAGAATTTATGTCGAACACTTTTGAAGTCGTTGGCAAAATAAATAGCTGTAAAAGTCAATCATGCTTTAAATTCTTCAAAACACATCATGGATAACAACTAGAACATACTCAAAATCCCTGTCAGAAAACAGTGTCAACAATAGTAATCGACCGAAACGCAAAAATCAAGTATACATTCACTAATTAATTCAGATTAGTTCCAACCAAAGCTCGGAACAAAATCTATTGATATCAAATAAGCCCGATCAAATAAAACCGTTCACCGTACAGGATTAACATCAGAAATTCATGATATTTCGCTGGGGTTGCCAGTTTCGAGGATTTCATTAACCTCCTGCCACGTTTTCCCCGTGGATTCGGCAGGGCACCCTAAAAATGGCAATTGATTGAGGAAAACCTATTCTCTTCTCTCCCACGCTATAGTCTCGAAGCCAGCGATGCAGCAGATTACGTCGTATGATGAGGGTAGGCGATCATTACCCCCATTTGTTTGAAGATGTTGCTAATAGAAAACGATAATAGTTGAATCTTTTCTTGTATCCTGAGTCAATTTCCGGGGTCGGTAGTTTGGTCATATGTTCTTGCTTGCATGAAAAATAAATGATTTGAATCGAATACTACCCGAACGATTCGAGAAAGTAAAATCCGATTAAATAAATAAAATTGCATTATAACGTTACGTTAGAACAATTAGTTATTACGAAAATTCAGTGTGCACTTCATTGCATTTAAATATAATGCCACATATTTTTATTTTACTTTGTCTATTTGGAACTGAGTAGTGTGACAGTAAATTTTATTTTTTCTCAAACAAAGCGATAAATGGATAATTATTTCGGGGTTTCGTAGACAACTAGCTGCGCCCCGCAGTTTTTCCCATGCTAATCAGAATCAAAAGTAGCCTAGCTTTGTATTAATTCTTGGTACAAGCTGTATTCGTGCCAAATTGCATTCAAATCTGTTCTGCTGCTAAAGCGTGAAAAGTTTAACAAACATATTTACAAACTTTAACGTTAACAATATACCTAAGTAATGATTTATGCAACCCAGCAGCTCGCAGACTATAGCACACAACCAAACTATTTCGTCAGTTACATTAATCTGACCCCAACTTATTCTACCCTGAGATCTGAGATGAAGTTGTCGTGACGTTGAAATATTAATTCGGAGGCCGCAGATGACATACGACGTCATTTGGGGGAATCACCGACCGTAGCGTGACGTTTCTGAAAAAAGGCATATTGATGTGGACGAAATATATGGATGAGGCACGAATATGGAATGATGCAGCCTTGAACTAAAATAGAGCCAAGATTTTACATTTGGAAAATTTTACCTAATATATGGTATAAGTTTCGTATATTTTCAAGATGCAGCCTTAAGAAGGGATTAAATAGATCTACACAGCAACTTTGAATTTTACCAGTAGATAGATTTTTTAGCTTTAGCTTTAAATCTTTTAGCCCGTAAAAGCACCTCAAAGGAGCGGATACGTTTATGAATCAAAAAGTAATTCTGCTATTAAAGATTTAAGGAATTGTTTTTTTTTTAATTTTAGATTTTTATTCTGAGACAAACTACCAGAATCTATAATTTAACATGTCTATCAACTATTGCACTCTCTCATAAATACTACTTAAGATTACCCATCCAAGACCAGAGCGGACTGAACGTTCCTTAGGTTAATTAATTCGTTAGAAATTAGCTATGGTATATCCTAGGAGCAGCCAGAGATGAGATTATTGAAGTGAGGTATTATGTTATCTTATCGCGATAAGAAAAACGTTAGGATCGCTTCCATTAGATTTATTGTTACTATTGTATTATTATGGCGTGGAGTAAGGCACACTCAGGATCAAGAGGGGGTTTTGCCAGAATCGTCGAAAATGATTCGATTTGTTTAAAACCGATAGGAAATGTGAATAGCCAACGTCCAAATATTCACTGACTTGAAGTACAGACTGTAGCAGCAATGCTTCTAAGCGTTATAACACCAGATTTTGTAAGTCTATGTTACCTTCTCCAGGTGGATTTGATATCAGCGGACGCGCGAAGATGGAAGCTAGCTCACCCAGAAATTCCGCAGCGGACAGGAAAGATCAACAATGTAAACAAATTCGACGCCTCCTTCTTCGGCGTCCATTATAAGCAGGCCCATACCATGGATCCCATGTGCAGAATTCTGCTGGAAAAGGCTTATGAAGCTATCATTGATGCAGGTAAGACCACTTTTGCCGTAAGAAAAGGCTAGCTTTTGGCCGCGTCTGCACCCGCATTATGTTATTTTCGGAGTAAAATTGTCTATGACACTCGACTTTAAACTAACTTTGTGCAAAAAATCAAGTAGATCGATCACTACCCTGCAGAGGAGAACAAAGACCAATAAGCAAGCCTTAAGTATAGAAGTGAAACCCATGTTTAGCAAAGTAAGAACGTCATATGTCTACTCCATAGAACTGTATATGACAATAACAGAAAATAACAATTAGGCATCTTAAAATTAAAAATTAAAAATTTGCATAAATAAATAAAATATCAACTAAATTAATTATTGAAGTTCCTAATAAAATTGTATGTCAATAACATAATGTGTATATCAAAAGAAACGAGAGATGGAAAGCTATTGTATACGAGTATAGTGTCCATTTCTTCAAATAAGATCATTAGCTCAACTCGAAACCATTAGATCATTAGCTCAACTAGAAGCCGGTTTCTCTGCACCGATGATGTTCCTATTACAAAGTACATAGCAAGTAGAAAAAGGGTGAACTGAAACAATGTTTCAGGATCCCTTAGCCTGTAGGATGTACGCACATCGTGCCATGTATGCACATCGTGCCATGTTCCTAGATTACATACATCCTTATAATTCTAAGGGTTTACATGTGTATAACCAACGTTAGTGAACGAAAGTAGGTACATAAGATAAAAATCTTATCTAATTATCTTATCCTTTATTCAACGGCAATCTGCATCGGCATTCTAAAACATTTGTCAACATTATTATTAATTGCTATTTAAATGCAAGTAAGTTTTTATGCTTTAGTTTCTCTCCATCCAAAGGTTGCCTGGAAGAGATCGCTATTAGCGATAAAGCCGCCGCTTGTTGCACGTAATCATAAGTTTTATTAAGTTTATTGTATTATTTATATGTGCATACAATAAAGAGTTTTCTATTCTATTCTAATCTGGAAAGCTCAAAGCGGCTACGTTATATAACTCATATATATATTTTAGGTTACAGCTGATGTAACTCATTAAAAAGCTTAGAAAATTTTATTATAATTATATAAAAACCATCCAAAACGGAACTTAAAAAACAGCTGCGAAAGTTCGAACACCTTTCCAAAACTTAGTCAAATGAAGTCAAGAGAGAAAAGTCCGAACTAAAACGTTGATGACCTTACCTTACTAGTTTGAAGAAACTTCGTTCGTATAAAGTTTTTGAAACCGACATACTTTCTTTTTACCATCTAGAGTTCCTAGATATTTCAGTATTCGACTGTTGAATAAAATAGTTTTGGTAGAGATTGCTCCAGTATCTTTTGCTCTTCTAGCAAGTAAGTTTGTACGTAACTTCCCTACTTACCCATACACAAAATGAATAATATTATATCGCATTTAACTATCTTATTTTTGGTAAGCTGCTCTCTGGTAGTGGATTGGAGAAATTGAACTCTAGATTTTTAGCGGTCTTCAAATTATAATTATCTCATTGCTGTTTCTCGATAGCTTTGTCGATTAAATACATTAATAATAGTTCAGAATAGTCACTGTTTATTAATAATTTGGCACTGGTAAAAATATCTTCATGACATAAAAACGTTAACAAATAAGTAATTATAATGCGTTATCGTCGGTATAATTGCTCGATTTACCGTTGTATGTAAATTCGTCATTTACGTGATTTTATTGAGTACTTACAGGTGATTCTAAATTGAGTGCGTATATTTAGTATACTGAAAGAAAGAATATTGAAAAATAAAATATCCGTGTTTTTTTTGTTTAATACGTTAAATCCAATAATATTGAGAACGCGAACGCGTTTCGTACAAAGTGAACACGAAACCCATGGACACCCTTAGCCGCGGCGCCGCCGCCTCGGTGCGAAACTAAGTCAAAGCGACGAGAAGCGAGTGATCGCATTGCCCAGATTTGTGTAGTCGCGCTTAGGTGAACAATTTCCCCCGTATTTTGTAAAGAAAATTACAATAAAATAAAGGTTTTTTTATATATATTAACGATGCTGATTGCATGGTAAGAATGTACGCAGTCAATTTAAGGCTAATATTATCCATGTAACCAAACTGCTGGCCATTAATAATTTGAAAATCAGTTGATCTCATTGGCTTTAGTGACATACATTCTTGACTACTAGTCGTTCCAGTCAGTGGGTTAAAATATAATGACATTTAGCACATAGCTCTTTAACTAGGATTTATCCTATACGGGGTTTGCCTTACCATACATGACTCTCGAATGACTATGCTAACTAACTACATTTGCAAGAAAATGGCAAGTGGTAATTATGCTTTATTTAAACATAAGCCATTACTAAATAAAAAGTCGCTCATCTCTGTCTATTATGCCTACGTGCATTCTATTATAAGATACGCTATTACTGTTTGGAGAAATGCTAAAGATATCATAAAAGTCTTAAAATGTCAAAAACAGTCTATAAGAACAATTAACGGTTTGAAATAACGTAGTCCTGCGAGAATACACTTTAAAAAAGATAAAATAATAACAGTAATATCACTTTATATTTATAGTTGTTTATTAGAAGTACACGAGGATAGGGAAATACCGGAAAAAAGAATTTCACGCAATAATAAAAAAGGGCGAATCCTACCAATAAATAGATTAGCTAAATGTAAGAAGCAGGGGCTTTATACCAAAATACTGATGAAATAAAAAGATGATTTATTTAAGTAATTATTTAATCAAATGTAATAAGACTTGCCTGTAACAAATGTTATTTAAAGCTCAATAAATATTACTTTACTTTAGCCACGCTGGATCTCATCTAAAATGAGAGCGATGCGATACGTTGCATTACATAGCATCGCTGTGTTACATTTCATGACACAGCGAATCCTAAGTAAAATTTCATTTCATTGAGTGGACCTGGGACTTAGTCGAGGGTCTGACCAACGGAAGGATTTCCTAGAAAATCAAGTAAACGGAGAATGTAGTCGGTTTACCTGAAATTATACGACATTTTGTGTTGACATAGCAAAGTGGTACTGCAAATTAAAAAAAAATGTTTTGATAGCATTTTGGCAAGAAGTCGTATAATAATATTATTCAGCAGTAGGCTTTGAATCATTGAAAAAAATGTGTATATGTAGTACGACTACACCGATTAGGAAGTCACATAAGTTTTGTGAAAGGGGGCGACGCGACTACTTTGGTTTATGAATCAAAATAAGTAACTAAAACATTTGACTGCCAAATTTTTAGATTTATATTTATTTACTTCGAGTATCTATTATTTGAATTCTGAAGCGTTCGTTTAACCAGTCGACGATATCATTTTATCATCAGGTTAAAATTCTATCAAATTGAAGCTTACGATTTAGTAATAGAGCAAGTCGATAATCCTAGAGTAAATGAAGATTAACAGAAACCGCGGGGTGATGGGACGGATTGGTAACTCGCAGTTTCGTATCCCGCGCTAATCGGGCCATCGATACTGTTTACCTACTGAGAAGGACGCCTGTTTAACCGTACTGTTAGGATGTAAATTCATTATTAGTTCATCAGATTAATGCTAAAAGTAGGGTTTATTTATCCATAGTCCGAACGAGTACCAAAACGTTATCTTCTAGTTTCAGCAGTCAATTCAAGAAAAAAAAGTGTTTATGTTTTTTTTACGACAGTATTTTTTTTAGTGTCAGAGTTTCTAGGCCACCCGAAAGCCTCTGATTTCAGATTTCAGGCCGATTCAGGAAGCGTTTCCGCCCGGATTCGAAAACTGCACTTCTAATTACGCAAAGATGTGCACAAAATCTCAAACTTTTAAATGCGTTTGTTTTCTTGTATAGATCTATCGTTTGTCAATGCCATAATTTAGAATCTTTTAACAGGCTTTGCGTAATTAGAGTTGTAAAGTTTCGAATCCGGGCGGAAACGCTTCCTGAATCGGGCTGCAGGACCTACAATAAACCATGTCATCCGACCCACAGTAGCGTTCACTTGTAAAATAATGATAGCATAAGGGGTGATTTTTGATACCTGTATTGATACTATATTATGGCTACTATTAACTAAATAACAATACTAAGCATAATAAATGAGCAGAGTATCAAAATCGCAAAATACAAATTGACAAAAAAGTATAACAATACCAAAATCCAAATCTGACACTGACAACATTCAATTATTTTTATTTCCCATTTTTATTCCAATAATGGAAAGTACTGGAAAATAAAGGATAAATAACGTATCCCTTTTTTTACTTTACTCAGAATGTAAAATAACGTTTTAGACAGTTTTGAACAGCTAAGAAAGAATCGGAATAATGTTAATCTCGTCAAAAGCTCTGTAATTACTTATGTTGGTCGAACACGCGAATTACCGCGGAAAATCTGAATATTTCGCAGAGTACTAACCGTGACATAATTAAATTAATTAATTATTATTAGCTGTACTGCAATTTGTACCAATATCGAAAGGTAATATAAAAAGTGTTCAGAAACTACTTAAAAAAACCGTCTGCAAAAACTTTATATTACTGTATCTTAACGAGTGAAACCACGGAATGCAACTAGTACATCCTATGTCCATCAGCAGATAACGACAAATCCAATGACACCTCGCACATGAAAATTGGTCTAGAATAAGAATAAGAAGAATAAGAAATATTTATTTGCCTTTAAATAACATTCGTTACAGGCAAGTCTTCTTACATTTTAATTATTAATTACTTTTAAAAGAAACTTAACTTATAAATACTTTTATAGTTGTAAGAATAAATAGTTATTATATTATACATTTACATTGTCATTTATTTCTTTACCTATTACTTACATTTTCTAAATCAATTATCAATCACTATCAATCGGCTGAGACTGCAAAGGGTCACAAATCAGACATACATACACACACGCTTACATACAAATATACACTCGAAAAACATCACCCTCCTTTTATGCAGCCGCTTTTAGCTGCAGGAAAATTAAAAAATCAAGCCCTAATAAAATTTTGAGGGGAATTCATTAAACCTCATTTATCAATTTAAACGTCAAACGAACCGTCAGCAAAAATACTCCTTGTAAATGTGCCAGACGTCTAGATGTCTTGTTTATTTTTATTTTCAACAAGCTGGCGCAAATTGAGTCTCGCTTCTAGCTTTAAGAGCAAAACTGGAGTCCTAAGTTTACATACAATCTTTCTCAGTTCCATCTATACATATTATATATATATATATATATATAAATGAATCCCTACATCTCTTGGTCAAGCTATCACACGTGAACAGTTGGACCGATATCACTTTTTTTTGTTGTGTTCGTTATTGTCAGGAGAAGGTTCTTGTGACAAGAAAAATTAAATAAAATTATATACAAAAATAAATCCGTTTGTTTCACTAAAGCTCGAGAACGGCTGGGCCGATATAACTGATTTTAGCCTTGAAATGATTGTCGTACTCGAGGGAAGGTTTAAAAGGTGAGAAACATACATAACTGTTAGGCGGTACGAAGATCGGCGGGTCAGCTAGTACTCTCATAAACCTAAGTACCGATAACTATGATGCAATTGACAGTTTATTGTTTAGAAGGCGTTCTAGGGGGACTATGTAGAGCAGTGGACGTCTTCTAGTTGATAATGATGATGATATCCATACTTACATAATTAGTAAAACTTAAAAAATAAGTCATTATTAATTCTGTATTAAGAATAACGACCAATAACACTCTTTTATAAGGAATTCTTATACTAATACTTGTTTATTATTATCATCAGCAATCTATTTTTTATTCAATATGCCAAAACCCCTATACAGTCCTCTATAAAATAAAAAGCTATTATAAACTTCAGGTATGTACCTGAAGTTCTTAATAGTAATGATTCCTATTTTTAATTAATTAATTTAAAATATATTTACTCTTGGGTACCAGGTAGCAAATTAAATGATATATATATACACTTGTATGAAATACTATGTGTTAATATTCGCTTTTAAAATAGTTAGCAGCTGAGAAAAATCTACTTTGAAAATGTAATACGGTACATACTAATGCGACTAGAGTGGAATTTGCTAGTTTTCACCTCTATTTTCTGACTCAATTACTGACACGTTACCTACAAGAAGATATTGTAATATAGCAACAGAATTTAAGTTATATAAAATTCCAGTTGGCCTTACGAGTTGGTACTATGCAAGCAAGCATTTTATAAATAAATAGGATTGCATTGACAGTAACTCACTAGATGCAATGTGATAATGCTGCCTTAGATAAATCACGCTTGCCTAGAAGAGACCCATTTACTCGCCACTTTAATACACCCAGATATATAGGTTATCTACCTATCTCTATTTGTGCTTGAATCATTTCTTTACCGACTTCGTACAAAAAAGTGGGGGTACTCTATTTGACGGAATTTTGTTATATGATTTGCCGGAGACGGCGGGACCGATTTGAAAAACTCTTTTTTTGCTTGAAAAAGTATATTTCTCAAGTGGTCCCATATAAATTTTACAAAATCGGTTAAGAGTTTTGATTTTTTAATCGAAATAACACTTTTTTTAAAAGAATGCGTTGGACACTTTAACGTGTACATGTATTAAATATGATGAAGTCTAGTTCGGGGTGAACAATTAGACTAGTTGTATGTAGAGGTATTTATATACTCATGATTTTATTAGGGAAAAAAGGAAAACAAAACCCTTTCCTCAATTAAGGGCAACCCATAAGCTACGGTACGGTGTGACAGCGGCACATTTTATCGCGTACCAATCAATACCACTTCTCTTTCTGTGGGTGTAATGAGACCAATTTATTTGTAGCCAAAGTCTGTGGAGCACTCAAATGAATTAAACTCCGGGGCGACACTCTCGTCTTATTTAACTTTGAGAAAAGATCGCCTTTACAAGAGCTCGGCTCGATTCCTTTATATCGCATGATACGGCTAAAAATGTTCGGGTGTTTTATGAGAATGTCTGGCATCAGGAAACGGTATTTCTTTATGATCTTTGACCGGGGACTCTAATTTTAAATATTATACTGTACTTCTTTGATTTTGATATATCTTTCTATCTACTAATTGCATTATTCTAAAAATGGTTGACAATACAAATTTGCATTCTTCTTAAAATAAAAACCTTAACTATGTTGTTTATATATTGTGTAAGAACTTCATATATATTACAGTTTAAATTGTTTAAAAAGTACCTTGTATCTGTACAAATAATCAAAATTTTGTATATTTTATATGTAATGTAGTAATTCTTTTTTGTAGCACTACCCGTAGCTATGCGTATTTTCGTAGCAGTTCGTAGATTCTACGCTTGAGGCAAAAAAATCTGCGTGACTTGTTGACGTGTGTTGCTTGATTTTAGAGAGACGCATGCACCGGTTAGAAAATATCCTTTTTTTTCGTTTTAAAGTGCACTTCTCACTCATATTTGTTTCTCATATTTGTTTTTCAAATTCGGTCTAATTTAATAGTTATAAATTAAAATAACTATTATAGGCGCTTCCAGAATTTAACTCAGCTGTCACTTTTCTACAAATTTATTATTATTTGTGGTCATATTAGCATTCACATCAAAGTTTTTAAATCATTATAGTAAGACCTAACCTGTTGTCTCTACAAACGTAAACCAAGTATTTTTTTTAAACATCTTAAAAATTTAGTTGGTACAATACAATAGTAGTATTTAATTCATCCCGAAGTTAGTATTCCTATTCTTGAAAAATCTGTCCTGGAACTTTGCTAAATTAGTTAATTTGCTAACAGACTAGCTACTCTCAAAAGGAATTACAATAAACGCGTTCACTTAATTTAACAAACATCTTCTGAATCCTTGTTTATAAAAGAAAATAAATCGAGTATAAGTTGCTAAACGGGCCAATTAAGTTTGGACAGCATTGAAATACTTCCTTTAAATAAATCGTACAAACTCCTAAACAAGAATTATCTTCTCCGTCTGTAACTACGCCAGGTAATTCGAGCTTAAGGCGCGTCCACAGATATGAAAGAAAACGTAGATAGAACATTAGATAAGTTCGTTTTTTCAAACTGATTATCGACTTTGATACGGTAAGTGCCGATTTAGATAAACAAATTAAATCTATAGAACAATTTTAATTAACTTTAAATGGGTCTTATCGAGAAGCAATCCCTTTCAAAATAATAAAATAATGAACTGTTCAGCTGTCTCCGAAAAATCAGGTAAAATACATAAAAATAGTCATCATAATTTCTCGTATTGAATACTGTTCTCTGCTTAAAATTTCGTTTGGCGGTGTAGCAGTTCCTTACAGTACTGAAGTTAAGAACTTAGGAATAATACTTAACACCTGCTTATCTGGGAATCAGCAACTTCAATCTGTTAGCCGTAAAATGTTTGCTTCAGCTGGTTCCTTGCGACGTCTACGAAATTTTTTACCTATTGCTACCAAAGTTGCGCTTGCACAGTCCCTTCTTCTTCTTATTCTTGTGCTGATGCATGTTATCTTGATTTAAACCAGGATCAACTAGATAAACTTGAGCGCCTCCAGAATTACTGTATAATGTTTATTTTCGGTCTTCGTAAATATGACCATGTCTCCCAGTTTCGTAACAAGCTCAAGTGGTTACCCATTCGTCTTCGCCGGGATACTCACATTTTATCTCTTCTTTACAATATTTTGTTTAATCCTTGTTCTTCTCTTACCTGAAACCTCGTTTCACTTACGCGCACGAATCCCATTCTTGTAACCTTAGGTCGTCCTCTAATCTTCGTCTTCAAATTTCACAACACAATAATACCTTTTATGGCTCTTCCTATTCCATGCGTGATGTTTGACTCTGGAATGCTCTTCCATTGGCTATCAGATGTGCGCAAAGCCTTAATTCATTTAAAGCTCAGGTTAAGAAATATTATCTTTCAAGTATTGTTCACTAATTTTTGTTTTGTCAATCTATTTTTATTAGTGTCCTGTTATTCCGTAATAGAATATACTTATATATACAGTGCTCGCCACGGATCTTTATGTTTGTGAAGTTAGCTGACTTGCGTCTAGCGGCTCCCCGAACGCGCCCCTGCGCCGTTTTTTCTTCATTGCGCAGCCATTTGTTGCTTATTGTTATTTTTATATATGATATTATTATATGTACTCTTGTAAGTTGTGTTCATTACTATTTTTATTTAAATTTCTGATATCTGTTTTACACCACCGTCTACGCAAAATTTTATTATTATGTTCCATTCCTATAAAGGTTGTCTGTAAGAGATCGCTTTTTAGCGATAAGATCGCCTTTTGTGCCATGTTATTTGTTTGTTGTATTCTTTTTGTGTTGTATTTTTGTGGTGACAATAAAGAATTATTGTATTGTAAAAAGTAGTGTGATAGAGATCTCAAAAATCATAGTAAAAAGTCATAATAAAAATAACTAGTTGTGCATAAAAATTCCAAAAAAAAAATTCGGCTTTGCTATATCACAAACGGACTATATCCCAAAGAGACTATATCACAAAGAGACTATCACAAAGAGACTATATCACAAAGAGACTATCACAAAGAGACTATATCACAAAGAGACTATCACAAAGAGACTATATCACAAAGAGACTATCACAAAGAGACTATATCACAAAGAGACTATCACAAAGAGGCTATAACACAAAGATATTCTATGATTTTTTTAAATAAATTCATTGTAAATAGTGATCGTACGTAGCTTATTCACAAAGTAACTCTATGGCAAGTAACTTTGGGGGGCTCTGTGAAGGACTTCGGATCTACCGTTATCTGAGAATCCATTAAAACTTTTACTTTCTGAGTAATTATAACTCAATATTGGTTTTTACAACCATTGGTTACTATTACGTAAACTTGGCCTTCCTTAATGTTAAAACTGATGCATTCTTAACCTACTTCAAAAAAAACAGGTGGTTCTTAATTCTCCGGATTGTTTTTTTATATATGTTTTTTCAGATATGAAAATACTTATTTTTGCTTTATAGAACAATTTTTTATACTTTTTAATTGGTCCCAAATAAATCTCATCAAAACCTGCCCAATGGATCGGTATATAAATCGATATAACTAAAAAAAATGTCTGCTAAAAAATGTACATTATACTCTATGGGGCTATTAATGACAAGTGTTTTACCAATTTTAAGTTAATTTTGAGCGCCTAATTAGGCTAGGTATAGTGAACTATGTATTCTCTACCATCGAATTAAAGTCGTTTATCGCTTTTTCGAAATGTAGTGGATTCTGTTATTTTAATATCGTTAGTGCCAATTTTCCCTAGTTCTTCTTAAGCTGAAAATGTGTTAATTATCTCGGCAAATCGTCAAATTAATCTAAGTAAGAGCCAGCAACTTCATAATCGCTTTTTCTCCAGCGAAAAGATTAAACATAGCCAGCTCTGGAACGCAAAGCTCCTTACTATTATCTTAGTGACTTATTAGGGTTACCAGTTTTAAAATATAGCATCAAAATTATTGTAAGAAATATTAGTAATAATTTATTTAACTGCATTATGGTGATGCTGATAAATATCTCAATATTATAGCAAACATAATTATATGATCTACCTTTATGATAACTCAACAATAAGAAAATCATTAACCAAAGAAAAATAACTCAATATTAAGATAAAAATAGTAGAAAAAAGAACTTTACAACTATTAGGAAATATAATAGTGAAAGTTCTAAGACTAAACAACACCAAGACTAAGAACACACGAACAAAGTGTTTTCACCTTCACATCTCCAATAAGAAAAGTGGACAAATTCTTAGAGACATTATTTTGTAGACGATCAATTTAAACTAAAATTACTTATAAGCATTAGGCTAGACTGTAATAATATCAAGGAAAGCCTTTTCCGGGGTTTCCTGTGCAATAGGAAAAAAGAAACTATTAGGAAATTTTATTATATACTTATTATTAAATTGCACACACAAAAAAAACATATATATATATATATCTAGGGTCAATGTGTCTATCGTACTATCCTGATATCAGGATAGTACGCATCAAGTCAGTCAGTCAAGCTTATACAAGGATAGTATATATTCATACCTGTACTGTTTAATATAGACTGGAGTTGGCAACCCTAGTTCGTTAGTTAATTAAAACCCGCTGACAAGGGAAGTTGTTTGTAGGGGTACAGAATGATAGTTGTGTTTCTGTTATTTGATATAGCGTGATAAAGAAAATTAATTTAGAGCTTGGCCTCTATTTATTTAACAAATTAAATTGTAGTTGTTGGGGGCTTAGAGGGAATTATACGCTGAAGCGACCGAATTCTTCGATAGTTAAATGTATAAACATCAAAAGTTCATTCAACCTGAATGGGGGGGTTCGAGTTCGAGTGATTATAAATTTTTAACCAACTTCAAAATAAAAGAAAGCTAGGTCCTTCCGTTATATTTTTATTTTATTAACCCCCGACGTAAAATGATGGTGCGTTATAAATTTGACTTGTCTGAGTGTGTGTGTCTTTCTGTCTGTTTGTCTGTGGCATCGTAGCTCCCAAACGGATGGACCTATTTTAATTTAAATTTGAAATGTCTATTAGTTGGGAGTGAGCTATGTTTGATGACAATCGGTTCAATATGACACCCGCCACAAAATGGCAAAGTAAAATTTTTCACAACTCCCTTAATAAGGGTATCAAATAAATGGGCTTGATTATGCTAATTTCAAATCCAAGATGGCTACTACAACTAATGTCGGGGTTTTTACAAAATTTTCAGTTTTACCTGTCCTCATGGAAGCCTGGACTGATTTGGTTATTTTTTATTTATGAAAACAACAACGCAAATGTATTATTTATGAATCCTGTTCATTATCAGGAAAAAAATATTGTTGTATGGTATTGTGAACGACAACCAAATTAATTTATCAATCGGAAATCCGCCGATATTACACAAGGCCTGTTAAAATCCCGCTTTAATGTAAAAAGATCCTCAATCACACATCGTAATCCAAGGATCATTCAAAACAATGAGATCGAAACTCGTCGGTCCACTAGTATTACGTTCCGTATTCCATCCCACTAACTTTATCGGCGGCGTCGCCCGCGTTATGTTTGTTATAAAAACTGATAGACGAGAACAATTTTTTCTCTTCGATAGTTACATACAAGTACAATTTAAAATGTATTAAAGCCTCGAAAGTAAATAAGAAAATTATAAGTAGCCTTTTTTGTGGTGGCAGCCATTTTGGACTGAATTTCGTCTTAATTATATAACTTAATTAAGAACACTCCCGACTGATTTACCTTGCAGACAAAATCGTTTCATTCGTTCGGGAGTTAGGTATGTACGGAGGAGGTCGTACGATACCCCAAACAGACAGACATACAGGCAAGTCAAAATTATACCATTTTCGCGTCAAAGGGTCAAAAATCAAATTGATACGTTACTCAGTTGCTGAGAAGAAAAAGGACATACCAACCAACAAAACACTTTCGCATTTACAATATTTATGTGAAGGAGGCTACGTCCCGTATTCCGCATTATGTCCCATGTCCCGTATCAAGTCTCGATATTCCATTATGTCACTACCATCGGGATTAGGTGTCGTGTTGGTTTTGTTGTTGAATTATTCAACGGACCAATATGTCTTGTCATAATGTTTCTGAAGGAAAATACGCAAAGTTTATTAAATTACGTTGTTGGGGCTTAGCAAGTTTAACATCTGTTGAGGGATTACGGGGATAGAAAAGTGTTGACTGTATTATGACGTCACAGTTCTACAGAACTAGTTGGAGTTAATGGTTATTTGAGGTTTTTAAAGTAAAGACTTAAGACCAATTTCAAGTTGCAATGTTTTATGTGGCTAGCATATTCGGCTACGTTGTTTTCAGGTTGGATCTTTGATGTGTGAGATTCAAATGCTATTCATGTAGTACCTACAAGTTAAGCATTTTTTTCTACTGTTTCCAAAGCGAGGAGGTACTCAGTTCGTTTGTTTTTTTTTCTTACCTGATTTCTCTGAGAATAAATAAAATCTTTGTTCGTTTGAAAGGTCTCCCTTTCCTATGTGGTTCCATTTAAATTTTATAAATGTTGAGACGTTTAATTTTTGAATCAAAATGACTGCGAAATTCTATCGGTGCCTGTCATAATGGTAATCGATAGTCACTTTATTCTTAAAAAGAATTACTTGTAGTACATACACGTCAGGGTTTTATTATTAATATATAGCGAAAACTTTTAGAGTGTGGAGCTCACATTACATTAACGGTTGAACTAATTGGGTGTAATAGTAGGAACGAACCGTTTATTGCACTCGCTTACTCTTATGTAAGAATTATATTAATCACGTATAAATAGATTTCTTATATACATGTATTATTTAAACAATCTAACATTTATATACCCTCCAGTCTAATAATCCAAGGCTGTACCAAATAATCTAATATAATATCGCTGTTACTATTTTAAATTCAACGCTAAGCACATAATAGATTGAGCAAACAGCACATGATATATTCGAAAAGATTTTCAAGAATAGAATCTATTTAGAATATTCAAGTAGATTACATTTGTAGCAAACGTATCGTAAAAGAAAACCTTCTTACTTGTCTACTGGGATTTCGCTACAGCTAGCGTATGAAATAAGTACCTAATACTTGACCACCTTACTCATGTACGCAGTGCAATGCAAAGCGATTGCGAGTAAATTGTAAACCGTTCTGATGTACCTACTAGCAGTTCTGCAAAGAGTTGACCTCGAAAGCATCGTGAGCTTCTTTGAGTGAAGAAATGATTCTTCGTCAATAGTGATCGATTGACGAAAAATCACTTTATTCTTCGTCACACTCTAAACGTCGAAAGTTATTCTATCAGACTGAAACAGCGACTGAAGAATTATTAATAGATTTAAATTCCCCATTGACTGGAATATAGCGTGTAACCAATGCGCATGAGTATACAACCCGTCCGAAACAAAACCCTTTCCGATGTCCACAGGGATTTTGCAGTAGCACAATAAATACGTCACACAAGTCTTTCATATTTCTCAACGTCAATATTTCTATTATTGTCAACAGGCGTGAACCCCAAAGAGCTTAGAGACACGAAGACTGGAGTTTTCGTCGGAGCTTGCTTCTCAGAGTCGGAGAAAACATGGTTCTACGAAAAGATGCAGGTCAACGGGTTCGGTATTACCGGGTAAGATATTTGTATGATTTTTTCTCCTTTATTGTCCTTATATATAGCCTTATATGTTGCTGCGACTTAAGAATAAGTAAACTCTATAATAGAAGTATAAGTAAAAGTATTGGTGGAAAAATTTTTGCAGAAACTATTTTAAGAAGATGAAAATTTAATTATGTTTAGCCTTAGGTCTGTAGTAATATTAAAGAATGCATTTTACAAGAATTTACTGCACGTGAGTTCGAAATATCTACGGACAAACATCCATACATAACAAACAAACTGATAGACAAACATACAAACTGATAGACAAAAGAACATTTTTTAAGACTCGAAGCCGAGACGATTCTCTCGTTAAATCAACAAAAAAATTAAAATTATTAAAAAGATTAAATAAAATATATTTCATCATCAAAAGATGCTGAAAATTTCAAATAGTCTAAAATCAAAGGGTCTGATCTAGATAATACAAAATGCTAAAATAAATTTTATATCTTTTTAACTGACTAGATAGCTGGGACATTTTACACTGGGTCCTACGAGTATTTTAGTGGGCAAAATCTTTTTAAAGAGATGAATATTTTCAGAAGTAAACCCCGAAAAGCGTCGACTTATCCTGCCATAGATAACTCCACAACGACCATTCACAATGAGTTCTTGTAAAACTATCTGACTTTACGTACTTATTCAGCAATTTAAATTCAAGAAATTCTCCACGATAAAAGCGTGTTTTCACTGGGCGACAAAGTGACGGAAATAATAAGAAACCTAGCAACGGTTGGACGCATTTCCAGGCCCCTTCATTGTCATCGTCATCGAAATACTCGTACATAAATAAGTCTATTACAGGAACGTACATAAGAGTCAATATTGGAGGTTAAGGTTATCAATTCAATATATATATAAATGTATAAGTCCTGACTGACTGATTGACAGATCACAATCAACGCAGGGCTTACAGCGCTGAACATAGAGAAATAAATTTGTTTATTATAGAGTAAAAAGGTGCATACAAAGATTTTTTTTAATTCAACTCCTAATAAACCATATTTAAGTCGCATGCAACTCCGTAGGTGACAGCCGCAAAGATTACTTGGAACAGATTGGCCTTTTTGCCAGTTTTTATTGTTTTTATTCTTTCATATTTTATTGTTGAGTTATTTTATTCCCTTAAATATACCTAGTAAAGAATTGAATAAACGAAATAAACCTAGGAATTCTGAGCTTTCCACGATAAAACTGTATCAATACTAAATACATTGCTTTAAAAGTAGTCGTAAAGCATATAACCTTTGACTTTGAATAGGCCGTTCAACGATTTTTGTCTTAAAGTGAATACGCGCCTTACACTTCGCAGTAGCGTTTAAAACTACAGCCATACAGAACTTTGCGCAGATGCAATTTAGTTTCATTATCACAATTGCCGGGTCCCTCATTCAGTTATAAACCGTTTAAACTTACTACTGGCCGGATTATTACTGAACTTGTAGATTAACTTGTACCCAAAGCTTGTACCATATAGAAGATTGTAATGTTGGCATTTAATGTTATGTAGTTCATTTCCACGGCTTAATAATGAAGCATCGTGTTGCCTCTTGGGTATTTTAAGTACTGTGCAAGGCTAAACCTAAAGGGGCGTTTGAAATATAGTTACCGAGCTAGTGAAATGACTCTACTATAGATAACAATCTCACAAGGTATCTCACCGGTTGGGGTTGTACTTAGTCGAGAAAAACAACTTTTACTATGGGACCAACTCAGATTCTGAGAAAAATATCATCTATTTCATACATTTTGTCGACGACTAATGTTTTTTTTCTATGGTTTAGGATATTTTTGTATGTAGACGAAATGGTAGGTTGGAGCATTTAGATAATCTGTAGATCTTCAGTGGTTTATGGGTAATCAATTTTCTATTGTTTTTGTTGTTGTAGTTAATCATTTCATTTTTCTTAATAAAAATACTTGCCTGGTTAAAAAAATAATAGGTCGCAATTTTCAATGACAATCTTGACAAAACTTAAGTATGCGATACCAGAAGTTCAAAGTTCTTGATTTCTCTTCAGATATGGTACAATAAAAGGCTTTAATGTTATAATTATTTATAGATCTACACATCTTTACCTAAATAGGCATGCGAAAAAATATTATGCACAGCTTACATGCAAGTAACATAAATATTCTATACAAATTAGAACTAGTTAATCGTTTAACTTAATAATATCAGTTTCTAAATATTAAAACCTCTATCACCAGTTGCTTTGCATGCTGCATAAAATGGAATTAAAGAAGTTTTAAACTTTAAACTTCCAATTTGGGCTTTTAGGTGTTCAATTTCCAAAAATCGCTTTCTTAGTATACACACTCTAAATTGTATGGCTCTAAGTTAGTTGTGATCTATCAGTCAGTCTTTCATATATATAAAAGTGTATACACGATTTCATCTCAGTTGGTTTAAGATAAGATTTTGATTTAGTTGCAAGATTTTATCCTAACGTATTAGCAAACAAACGTTGCCAGGTTAATAAAAGTTTGTGAAATAAAATACACACGTAAGCTAATCAATGTTGTTAGTTAATTAATGACTACATTAGAATACAAAATAGACATAAAGGTTAAATACGTCATTGAAATACGTCATTGACATGATTTTTTTTGTTAAATATTCGTTTAGTTGACTTGTTTTAGTTATACTGTTTTGTATAATAATATCGATTTCACTTAAGAGGCGCGTCTGCGTCAATGTTAAATTATCATTTACGATTTTGGAAGTTTCGAGAATTCAATAGATTTCGTGATACCACAGAAAATATACAATGTCTAAAAAGACTAGTTTATGGTAACGCGTTGAGTCTTTTTTTTAAATAGATCTTATTTTGAGAGAAGAATTTACTAAATTAATCTAAGGTGTCGAAATTAAACTTTTACAAAGTGTCGATTTTGTCGTTTTTAGTCATATTCGTAATTTTTAGTAATAATTAAAAAATATTTCAAAAGTATTGCATCGAGTTTCTGTAGTTATCTATTACCAATCTACCTAACCGTATTTAAGTGTTCTATATTCAATGTATCGAGTCTTATATTTTTTTAAGGTCTATGACCCGTTTTCTTATATGTGCCTCTTAATTCTTCCACATAATATTAGTAATTGTATTCAGCGTTCAATATTACCAACCACAAAATGATAGAAATCTATTCGAGAGCATTCCATCCGTCACAATTTCCCCTTATAATTTGATCAAGCCGGTCCGGCATCGAATTATCGGCTGCCATTCACTTTTATGTTACCTGCACTTCCAATTATACTTTCTGATGGAACAAACGGCTGGCGACAGGCTTTCAATTCAGAATGCTAAATAGATTTGTCGTACACCGCAGTCGCTTATTCTGTAAAATATTGGTTTGCGACGGATCGCTCTATAGTTGATTTTGGGTTTATTTAAAATCTTAAATTATACGTAAATAATAATTATCGACAACGTTAGGCATGAAATAGGTGAAAATAAGAGCAAGCAATGACGACGATGTTTGACAGCAATGAAGCGGTGAACTTTTATACAACGTGTAAAAGAAAGGTGTGACTTACTAAATACTTAAGGATGTCAGTCTACCCATCAAAGTAAACCCACTGTCGAAGAAAATTTTAGCAAATATCGAGAAATAAAAATTCGGTTCTCCAAACAAAAATTGGTCACGTCATCGGTCAAATTGAATGGAGAATGCTATAAGATTTATTCGAATTTTGCAAAAAATTGTTCTATAAATTCACTTTGATGGGTAGACTAACACCCTTAAGTATTGTCACATCTTTCTGTTACACGTTGTATAAAAGTTCACTGCTTCATCGCTGTCAAATATCGTTATCATATATTATCTAGCATTGCTTGCTCTTGTTTTCGCCTTTTTCATGTCTAGTTTTAACCGATTACATCTTACCAAAATGGTAAACCAAGAAGTAGAATAATAATAGAAAATAAAAACATGCTCTACAGCTTCTGAGTTAGAGAGTCATTTGTCATCTTTGAGCTTCCATTGATAGTAGATAAGGTATACTAATTGCCACCATAAAATGAATGCTCTCTGTCTACTCTAAATAAAGTTCTAATTGCAGTTCTATCTATAATGTCTATAATAGTTATTGGTCATACTGATTGTTCAAACAAATTGCGACTGGCCGTTTCCAAACTTTTTACAAAATAAGCACGCCGCCGATTTGGTGGTGTAATTGTGATTGACGATATAGACGAATTTGATTTTGATATTTGTAACGTGAGTGGTTAGTTCAGAGCACGTGCGGATTAATGTGGTTTTCGTGTTTGTACGTTTATTTTGAATTTTGCATGTCAAATCTAACGTTATTGCTGGTTTTTGCAATTGGATCACGTGACCAATTTTTGCTGGTTTTTGGATTGAACTTTTAACAGACCTCAAAGAGGTTCTCGATTCGTCGGAGCTTTTTTTATGCATGCTCCCCGATTACTCGACCTATACGAAAAATTAATTATTATTCCAAATAGTAATTTGTAATAATAATTAGATTACTATAGAGAATTAGATTAAACACAGGTTTAATTTGTAAATCGAAATAACTGAAAATGTATATCGATGCCTATCGTAGTTGGTAATTACATTATCTTAAAGAAATTGTTGTTAAGCTTGTTATAGAGGCACTAATTGAAATATTCCTTCCCCACAGATGCTCCCGCGCCATGTTAGCCAACCGAATCTCATACTGGCTGGGTGTGACCGGTCCTTCCTACACGGTGGACTCGGCCTGCTCCAGCTCGCTGTATGCTTTAGAACACGCCTTTAGAGCTATTCGAGACGGACACTGCGACTCGGCTATTGTTGGAGGATCTAACTTGTGTCTACATCCTTATGTGTCGCTGCAGTTCTCTAGGTAAGCATTCAAAGAGGAAAATATTTAAAACAACATTACTGACTGACATATTATTTTAGTCTTAACATACAAAAGTTTATGTCTGTTGATAAAATTACCACTAATCAAATAATCCACCCTGACCGTTCCCAGTGCAAAGATACCCATAAAATTCGCAGTATTGCCACACTGAATTGCAATGGCCATCCTTTGCACTAAGAACAAACCAGAGCGGGAGTCATCAGTTTGAAAAATTAAATTTTACCCTATTTCTTTAATAAATTCCTGATCCTCAGAGTCCTAACAGCCCAGTTCCACAGCATAACGCAAATTAAAAAGTATTAATTATATGCTATCTGTCACAAACCAGCTCCAACTCAACATAAAGCTGAACTCAATTTAATGTTGGTTGAAACAAGCAGAGCTGTGGTGACGTCACGCATTTTACAATACGCAGAAATACGTCATTTTACTATTATTATATGTTATAGGAGCCGCTTACACTTATCAATGGATAAAAAAGGTTAATAACCACGACGATGATGTTGATTCCTTCACTTAAAAGCTGCGTGACGCGCGTAATGAAGAGAAAGCAGATTCCCGGAGACCTGAGTGGCCCTGCGCCCAGCCTCAATATGAGTTTATACCTCAGATGGTACCCTACCTCCCTGAAAAAAGGGGAAGATGACACACGATACGATGTTATTTGTTTTTTTTTTTTAATTCAAAATAAATAACTAAATTTAAATGTATGTTTAACTACATGCTTCTTATTTCTGGCCCTTTTGTTTATACTGACGTTTTTCTTTAGATTGGGTGTACTATCGCCCGATGGCAGATGTAAAAGTTTCGACAACAGCGCCAACGGATACGCACGGTCTGAAGCCATCGTGGTCGTTTTCCTGCAGAAAGCTAAGGACTCTAGAAGGTAACTCTTGACAATTTTTTTGTTTTAGCTGGCATTTTTTTAATACAGTTTTAGCTTGCGCTTAACCATAACTCACCTGATGTATTTTGCTAAGCAATCCCAATGCACGATCGAATTTGTGCTTTATACAAGGTGAGGTTAGGTTTTTGGCCAATTTCATTATTTATTTTGCCAATAGAAGTATCGCATCGCGTTTATGTACTGTCTATTACCTCATTAGTATATATTTTTTATAACGTCATTTGATGTTCCGAGTCTCATATTTTTGAAAATTTACAGACTTGTCGAAACTTATGGAAATCCGTCCCGCAGTTAGGTTTTTATTCAATTTTTTTTTTACTATTTCTTGCTTCGATGTTTTTGTAAATTTTAAAGTATTTTAAGTAAAGTAGTATTTGAGCGTATAACAATAATGTAGTCATCATTCTATTTGGTATTCTAAGTGTCCGTACAATATGTTTAATTTTTTTGGCTCTTTCTAAATTGGGCTTGTTTAGTCCTAATGACTTTAACATAATTAGCTTAATCATATGATATTTTAGAATATCAGTAGATAAACTTAACTTCACAGTGCTTTAGAAAATGTAACAACAAACTTCCATATATTCGGTATTCGTCTATACAAATATTTCTGACAATTTGATTTTTACCTGACGGCGAAAGAAGTAGGGTTATATTTTTCAAGTATTCAGTCAGTAAGTATGTAGATAAGATAATGTTTATTTACCAAACAGTGTTAAAGTTTTTATCTGGCCCAACGTATAAGCATTGCCACTCAGCGTGGTAATGAGGCTAGCATGTTAGATACGCTGCCTTCTGCTGGTGAGTTAGAGCATTTGGATTGTCTGTAGATTTTAAATAATCTATGCATCTGCTATAATTTTTGCTACTTTGTTTAATAAAAAAGTTAAAGATTAACTTAAGAATATTGTTGAAGATTGTTTTAAATTGAAGGTTTTTTATTTATAAACTGAACAACTTCTTACCGGTTTTGATAAAGGCTATATGAGACCACGTACTATAATCTTAAAAAAATTAAACTATATCCAGGCGTAACTGAGAAATCGAAGATACATATCAATAAAAAGATTCCAACGATTTAAGAGTCTCTTAATTTTTTTTTTAATTTGGGTAAAAAACATTTTTATTTTGGCCGGTATAAATAAATCAGACCGATATTACCATGATTTCAACGAATCCGTAAACATTTGTACAATATTTCGGTTAAATTTTTACTAATGGCCTGATTTCACGTTTCGTAAATACTGAATGATTTAGTGAAATTCAAATTAGTACGAATGAATATTTTATGAATTTGAACTGTTTATTTTCTGGTTTACTCGTGCTAAGTATTTTGTGGTATTGTTTAACGAACGAAGATGAGGAAGAGAGTGCTAAGAAATATAACAATTTTTAAAGGAATATGAAACGTGTTGTTGGAATTTTGTTAAGTATGTTACCCGATTCTGAATTACTCCTAGTCGGTTATGAAATTATTTTTTCTTGTTTGAAAGAGTATACTTCCGAGTGGTCTATTTTTTTTTTATCAATAACAATAATTTAGTATGTTTTATATAAATCGATAACTGAGATACTTTTTTTGCCTTGCCGAATTAAAGTCAAGTTTTCACTTTGTACTAATGTATTAAAAACTAGTATTGTAAAACCATCATTATTGCCTATTTTTCGTTGGATTTATTATCTGATATTCTATTTTTGTAGTGCCAATAAAAAGTATTGTAATTTTATTCCTTCCAAAGGAATATTAATAAACTTACGTCCATTTATAACATCCTTCACACTCCACTAACTTGTTTTGAAAACCCCCAGGGTATACGCTCAGCTTCTCCACGCGAAGACCAACTGTGACGGGTACAAAGAACAAGGTATCACGTATCCAGCTGGTCAGATCCAGAAGCTGCTGCTTCGAGAGTTCTACGAGGAATGTTCCATACCCCCGCACATCTTAGAGTTCGTTGAAGCTCACGGGACTGGTGAGTTTCATAAGTAAATTAATTGGCAAATTTGAAAAGTAGTAATAATTTAAAAGGGCACGCCAAACCAATCAGTTTGGCGTGCCCTTTTTTGCTTGCACGATGTCGTTTTCGACGAGGTCAATTTGCTGATCGGACAAGTTTTTAAAAGTCTTTTTGCTTCTAGGGCGCTCTTTTCATAGATTATTTTATTCAAATGCACTCGTCACATCTTTTCGATAGAAAAGGACTGGATCTCGTTTAAAATAATTTCTGTGATTAAACTAATAGTTACATTTAGATCTCAAACGGTGTAAAAATTTATGCATAGTTAACGCATCCTTTATAATATACTATCTGAATCGTATTTATTTGTCTAGTTTTAAAATTAAAGCTCATATCAACCTTTCATTTTGAAAATTAACACGCTACACCCAAAAGCACAATCTACGGTAACAAACCACTTTCTTAATGTGAAATCCTGAACTTTTATTACTTAAAGTTCTACACACCTTTCGCTTAAAAGTCCCTCCATTATTATTGTCAAGTATTCAAAGCACGGGTACTTAGCTAGGTATGAGTTTCATTGTGATAAAATTGTTTATAAAAGCTAGACGAGGTATCACGCCTTTGTGCCAACAATGCATACAGCACATAGCTACGAGAGCGCGCGTTTTGGTTGAGAGTGCTCGGAAGCTCGAGACCACGTCTATTTTTAATGTTCTCCATTTTACGACTCCATTTTTTTTAAATTAGTCTAGTGTTTGTTTTGTTACGTATATTAGTACTGCAATGTTTATGTCTATGAAGTCTTTATATATTTTTGTCGTAAATAGCATTGCTAGTCATTCAAAATCGAGTGCTAAAATTATAACCCGATCAATTTGTTTCGGCCGTCATCAAAGCTATCGCTTAGTATCGTAATTTTGATGAATGACTGTAAATGTCTAAAAAAACAAAATTACCACAATAACGAGCAATTATCATTTATTAAGTTTATCTGCTTTAATAACCAATGGTCTACATTTTCACTAAGAGGTTTTGAACGATGCGTTTTAATATCTTTTTCAGCATTGATTCAACTTGATTTATCGCTTCTTTTCTTGTTGATAATAGGATACATCTGAGTATATAGAGGACTTGTTTAATTTTCTTATACTTGGTGGACACTAGTGGTCACCATAGTTTATAAATTGCACCGCCCATCACAAATGTCAAAATTGACACAATTATAACCCGTAAACCACCTGAAAGTTTATTACGCTACGATAAGTTACGTTATTTTAAATTTGGTTGATAGATTGAAGTTTAATAGTCTCTAATGTATCTATAATATCATGTACACTGCTCCAGCCGGAGCTCCATACATTTTTGAAACAACTATTTTGTATTAAATACACCATACTTTTAGATTTCAATATATCATGATTTTCCTCACAGGTACGCGAGTAGGAGACCCCGAAGAGTTGCTGGCTATCGACGAGATCTTCTGCACGGGCCGCTCCGACCCACTCTATATCGGCTCTATAAAGTCCAACTTGGGTCACAGTGAGCCTGCTTCTGGACTGTGCTCTGTTGCCAAGGTAAGATGAACTATTCCTATTTATGTGATCTTGGAATGCTCTACATCGAGTACATTAAGTTTGTAGATTACAGCCAACAACAAGAAAAATAATATTCACAGGTAACCTACGTCTGGACCAAAGAAGAGAAAATGTACATATTTTTCTCTTTTCGGTGGTCTAACCTTTGGCCGGTATAGCCATGTTAAGGTCATTTTACTTATTTGAAATATTGTCTAGAAAAGTTGCGGGAGAAATCAGACTCGAGGCAGAGTCCAAAAAAACTTTGTGTACCATAAGCAAGTAAGGTTGGAATTTGATGTAGATAATAAAGTTAGAATCGTTCTTTAGCTTTAAAATATTATATCATTAAAGATAATATATTATATTATATACCTATATGATTACTTTGTTAACTCAATAATTCGCTGACAGTCGATCATTTTTACAAACATATTCTTACTAAAAAAAAGAAATTAGCGATTTCAATTCGACGGGCGACGACACAATTTTTTCAGCTATTTTTAAAAACTATTGTACTTGACTGATTTTGATTAACCCATTTAAACGAAAAAAGTTTGTTTTTAATTCTGTTGAGCCGTCTCCGAGAAGTCAAATAGTAAAACGCAAAAAATACTATCGAATTAAATACGTGGAATTTGGAATTGCACGTCAAAAATTAAGTTTTTCATATCAGTGCTTAGGATGTTTTTGCTAATTTAAGAAAAGCTTGAATTTCGCTTTGTAATAACCATAAACGTTGGGTAATTATCCCACAGAGTTTTGATACGGGCATTTAATTTTCCGAAGCGTTAACAAACAAATACATTACTCCCATTTCCATTTTCGAGTTTAAGTTCAAACTCAAACCTGAAAATTGAAACGGAGCGCTGAAGGTAAACAAAAAAACTCTGGCAACCAATTAGCAAGCTGTCAAGAGATGTAGACGAGAGCACACGCGCCTTCCCTTCCACTTTCAGCCCTTCTACTGTCATTTACACACTCGAAACAATAAACTTGCTAATTAGTCTGTCGGATACCTGGTTATTTAAAAATAACCTGTGAATATTTTAAGCGTCTACCTGTTGCTGTTATTAATTCAAGCAAAACACGAAAAAATCATGTTTCTTGTATGGAAGCCACCGTTTAATACTCGATTTTATTTTATTCTGGTTTTAGTATTTGTTGTTATGCGACATCTGTAAAAATTTCAACTGTCAATTTCAAATTTCACGGTTCATGAGATACAGCCTGGTGACAGTTGGGCGGAGGGACAGCAAATTATAAGTAATAGGGTCCCGTTTGTAGCCTTTGGGTACAGAATCCTAAAAAGATTATCGCACGGGTTCTTAGCATGCTCTAGCAGATCAGGGGGTATTTAATTTGATCTATATAATTACTCGTAATGTACTTATAGTATTACGTAGTATACTTGAAGTATCTTTTGTCAATTTTAATATAGTGAATAGTTTATACTTGTACCTTGTACATATTTGTGATAAAAAAATAATATTAGTAAATCAAAGATGATTAAATAAACTAAACAAGGCTTAGGGTCATATGCTTGAAATAATTAGGCAGAAATAATGGATAAGCTTTAGTTTACAATTTAAGTAAAAATTATTTTTTTATGAAAAGGCTGAGGACAGCTTATTTTTTTAACTCTTAGCTTAAATAAGCGTAATTAAAATAAATATTTAACTAGACTAAATTTAAAGAGATTGCGACACATTGCCACATTGGCGTAGCTCACCCTTAGTATTCAATAGTTACCCGAGTGCACGGTCTTATATATTTTTTTAGTATTAACTTTTTGGGATTTTGAGCCGCCTGATGGCTTCTGATGTGGTTTATCCTAGGTCAAACTACCTATGTAGGGAGCTACGATTCTATATGTCATCTGACTTATGGTAGTGCTTACATGTAAATACTTCAATTACACTTGGATAAAAAATTCAATTTAAATTATATATTTTTTTTAGAAATATAAAAACGCCTAGTGGAAGCGACATGTAAATAGAATGCTGGCACTTATTTTGGTCAAAAAATTTGCATTGCCATTTAACGTGGCAATGCAGCCAGCATTCTTGGAACTTTCCCTTCTACTAGGGGTTTATTATTAGAATAGTTTTTATACCTGTGAATGATTTTTTTTCTTTTGTTTCTGTGGGTTTCTCTTTATTACCAAGTGAATATTTTTTTTCCAATTTAACAAAAACTCTTCCTTCCAGATGTGCATAGCCTACTCCACTGGCTATATTCCGCCTAATCTGAACTACGTGACTCCTCGTGAAGGTGTGGCAGCCCTGGCTGAGAACAGGCTCCAGGTGGTCACAGACAAGACCCCCTGGAACCGAGGCATGTCGGGAGTCAACAGCTTTGGTTTCGGAGGGGCCAACGCTCACGTGTTGCTCAAGAATATTGCTAAAGATAAGGTAAGGTGCTTCCTGTGAATGGCGTTTAATTATTTATGGAGTGCTTTTATTAAATTAATATGCGGGTAGTTTACACAATACTGGTAGTTGTAAGTATGAACATTACAACGAGTCATCCCAGAGTTGCAATTACTTCTATTGCTCGCGTGATGTTAAAGCGACGATGCGGCCTAGGACGTAAGAAGAAGCTTGCTTGCTTAGAACAAACTGATCTACTTGCGATTTGAAAAAACCGAGATTATAGCAATATCCTACGAGTCCCTGTGGCAGTATGCTGTAAAGTATTCGAAATTTATAAGTAATCTAAATATAGTAAAAAAATAATGTCTTGTTAACTAACAAGACATTATTTTATACAACTGATTTGGCTGAAAATTGGTGGGAAAGTAGGTTATAACCAGTTTTTTTTCTTAATAAAGTCTGAAGTCTGCTCATTGATTGCATCTAAGGTGGAACTAAGTTCACCGGGTCAGCTAGTACATTTATAAAGTGAAAACCAATACCTACTTTGATTTGAGAGACAATCCTTTCAGTTATTTTGATAAAATAACCAACAATATTTTGATTGGACCAAGTTTAAAGTTTTTACCCTTTCGATAAATAAATAGTTTTTTTCTAATCGGTTCTGGCGTCTATGCGAAGTTGGCGAACTTTTTAAGTATTTTTAATTTAAAAAAAACGACTAATCAAGAACCTCTTCCATTATTAAGTCTGTTTCAAAATGAAACGGTGATTTATCAACGTTTGATTTTGAAAATGTTTTAAATTTTATTGATATTATATTTCCCTAGGATTTTTCAATTAAGTTTATATGTTTTGTTTTCCTCAATAGGTGAACAAAGGTCTGCCATTCGACGACCTTCCGCGCCTGGTGTGCGTGTCAGGTCGTACGGAGTCTGCCGTGGCCAAGATCCTGGACGATCTAGAGACCAGAACGGTAGACGTTGAGCTCGTGAGGCTGCTACATTCAATACACGATGAGGATATTCAAGGACATGTTGTCAGAGGATACTCGTTACTAGGTAAGGGAAATTTTGCCAAATTTTTTGGCATATCTGGTTTCCATATGACGACTATGGATTTGCGGAACTGGTACGGAACTGCTTTATCTAATCTAGGTAGTTTTATCAGTTGCAGTGTAAAATAATTATTGGGCAGAATTTATCACTCAAAGGGAAGCCTACAAAGACCCGATCACGACGTCTGACGCCAAAAAAGTAGCTTGATGATATTTGCGAATTTCTCCTAATTTACCCTGCACTGGAAGCCTATAGGGATACACGGAGCAATATGAAAAACCTTTATGCAAGAATGCGAAGGAACAATAAGTTGGGCAAAAATAAAATTAATAAAAACTGTCTAATCTGACAACTGATATGCTTTGATTAACCAGGTTCAACCCCCGAAAAGAGCGTTCCTCTAGCCCGTGACGTGCAGTACTTCTCAGGAGTACGACGCCCGGTATGGTTCGTGTACTCTGGAATGGGATCTCAGTGGGCGGGTATGGCCACAGAGCTTATGAGGATACCGGTCTTTGCGGCTGCTATACAAAAGTAAGTAATTTTAACTAGCGTCCAACTAATCATTATCATTGATCAGATCGGAAGATCAGCAAACTTCATACTCGTTTATAGTTATAATGGTGCCTATTCTAAAGCACGCAGTTTTCTTTTAGTTTAGCAAACATATTTTGCCTGTTGGCTGTCTAGTATGCTTTTAAATTATAATAAAAATCTTTGCGTTTTTCCTCTCTCGTATGATCTGGTGTTCAAAATAAAGAAAGAATAGACGTTCTTGTTTTTGGTTCTATCGCCCATTTAAATTGGCAAGCCAGTTACTTGCATTAAAGAATACCTAAAACTTCTTATTTCTTCTTTCAGATGCCACAAAGCCTTAGAGCCTAAGGGCATCAACTTGACGGAAATTATCACGAAGCCAGACCCCAAGATCTACGACAACATTCTCAACTCGTTCATCGGTATCGCAGCCGTACAAATTGGTCTCACAGACGTACTCAAAACTATAGGCATTGAACCTGACTACATTATTGGTACGTAGTTTGATGGATATTTTGGTATAAAAGATTACTATCTTTTATAGGTCTTCTAAATAATACTTTATTTAGAAGACCTGTGCCAAAACATAACTTGGTCGTATTAAAAACCAATATCCACACATATAAGTCACAAATTTCTCTTTTACCAATTTTTGTACCTAGACGCACTATGCATGGTGCAAACCTCTAGGTTGTGAAATTCGCTTTCACGTTTTCTGTTTTCTGTGATCGAGCTCGTTTTTGACGGTTTCTTCTAGGCAAACTCCCAACTTCTTATGCCACAACGTCGCCTAACCTGGGTAATTTGAGGTAATTCGCAAGTTTCATTCAGATTCCATATATCAGCAATACTGACTTGTTAACTTAGAATGCAAGGTATTTTCGTCTATGGGTATAAAATATTTCTTTCCCCACCAGGACACAGTGTGGGTGAGTTGGGCTGCGCGTACGCTGATGGCTGCTTTACAGCGGAACAGACGATCCTGTCAGCTTACAGCCGTGGCCTTGCTTCCATCGAGACTCCATTCATCAAGGGATCTATGGCAGCTGTTGGCATTGGATACAATCAGGTAAGCTAATATTTTGTTTATGTAGTTTGCTGTTACAATAAAGATATATTGTATTATTATATTGTAAGCGTTATTTGGTAAACTAATTCAAAAAGGTCATGGTAAGATATATTTGGAATAAAGTAAGACGTTGACTTATCCCGCGTAATGATGATGATGTAGCTTATAATTATGGAGAGGTTTTCTGATGTTATAACTTTTTTCTTTGTAAAAAAGCTTATAAAAAACTTGGTCTTACTAAACACAGATTTAGAATGTCAAGAAAGTATCCTATTATTATCTGTGCATTTGTCAGGCAGTACTCTAAACTTGATAACGTTACGATTAAAACCTTGTAATTTGGGTCGGTTTTTGCCAAAACCGTATAGAACATTTCAAAGGGCTTGCTTGGGCTTGGTGGGAGAATCTTTTCACGGTATAAAAATACCTTACATATTGTTCCACTTCAGGTAACCACATTTTGTCCCAATTTTCGAAACACACTCAAGTGGCTCACGGATGCCTCTGTTACATAAAAGAAACCTTGATTACGGTACACCCTCGAGACTCTACATTTTCGTTATTAAAATTGTTTTTCGAGAGTTTCTTGCTTGTATTTGGTCGTATTTTTGTCACTGAACAAAGTGCCGTCTGGCTATGAAGACCGCCTTGAATTTTTAGCAGAACCCTTCTCAAAAACAGTGTCAATTTATGATTTATGCTGCAATCATTATGAGATTTATCGTTATTTAGGATTAATAAATGTATGTTTTGATATATTTGATATTATACTTGCCCTATAGTAAGTGTTTTCTAAGAATTCACAAAACACAATCGTTATTCGTTTTTTTGTTTATAACCTCTCATAAAAGCAATTCCTAGCAAAAATGCAGCTGTTCCATGTGTTTGGCGTTTGTTCATTTTTTTTGTATTGAAAATCTTAACAATACAAAAAAGATTTTCAAAAGAATTAGAACAAAAATATCTTTTTCATGATCATTTAAAGCCGCCTAGTTATTTCAAGAGTCAAATTAGCAGTTTTATAAATTAGTTTTTTGTGGCTGTTGTAATTCACATGTTGGCATATAAATACCTTATTTTATTTTTAATTTTTTATTATTAAACTTTTTTATATGCATCGCCAATTGAAATCAAGCACTTCATTACGAGTTTCAACTCACATTAGGTATACTAATAAATTTCGTAACAAAAAAAAATCTTCCAACAGGTTAAATCTATCTGCCCGCCCGAGATCGAAGTCGCGTGTCATAACGGCCCTGACTCCAGCACTATCTCTGGACCTGCTGAAGCTATGAAGAACTTCGTGGCTAAGCTAACTGCTCAGGGCATCTTCGCTAAGGAGGTTCCCTGCTCCAATATCGCCTATCATTCCAAATATATTGCTGAAGCTGGTAAGTTGATTACAAACGTCACAAAAATAGCGGTATTTGACAAAGAATTTGGGAAATTAGTCATACATACTTTACATTACATTTTTAATAACCTATTAAAAAATATAATACTTAGATGCCGTTAATAGAAAATAAAACGAACACAATGCTTATTATGTTTTCAGTAAATCATAACTTGTATTTAGGATGATAGATTAGGGTAGACTAAAATTCCGTTCAAACACTGCAGGTCCAACCTTGCTCAAGTACCTGAAGGAAGTGATTCCGACCCCGAAACCGCGTTCAGAGAAGTGGCTCTCAACATCGATTCCACAGGCGCTGTGGAAGGATCCCAAGAATGCTCTTTCTTCTGCCGAGTATCACACAAACAACTTGCTGGTAAGCTATATTCTGGGTTCCAAAAGAAATAACGGTGAGTTAAGCCCTCTGTGGGTCCATAACTCCCAGAGGGTTTAACAAACCTAGCCTAGGCTAGGGTTTTATTTTGAACTTTCAGACTTATACCTCTCTGGGATTTCTCCTGTGACGAGGATACCATGCGATATTCAGAAACACATATGCAAGTGTCAGGGTGTTAAGTTGTTCAACAAGATCCGAAGACAGATATTCAAACTCATTTATTAGACTCAACGATCAACCTGCCTGGACCAGGAATTTGACCCGGGACCATCGGATCTCGAAGCAAGCATTAAAGTATTCGTGTTTTTTCTTGTAATAATCATATCTTCTCTCATAAATTGTATACATTTGTTATACCCAAAACTGTATTCTGCAATCTCAGAGCCCGGTTCTGTTCGACGAGACTTCCCGTCAGATCCACCACAACGCCATCACGATAGAGATCGCTCCCCACGGCCTCCTGCAGGCCATCCTCAGGAGATCGCTGAAGAAGGACGCGCTTAACATTCCACTAACGCAGAGGAATAACAAGGATAATGTACAGTTCTTGTTCAACGCGCTGGGACAGTAAGTACCGATGTTGTACCAAGAAGAATCTCTGCTTCGAGTCTTGCAAATTTTTCTTTAGTTTGTCTGTTTGTGTATCTTCGTACTTGCGCACATGTATGACGTAGTTTCTGATAAATTTCGGCAAAACTTGATATGCTGGTTGTAATACGAACTTCTAGATTTTAAATCGTCGGAGTATTTTGATTACTACAATAGGGGAAGTTAGCTACTGCCAAATAAATTGCTGCGACATTGTACTGTCAGATTCCAAAAATTTTGTTGTATTTTTACTTGATATGACAGATAGATATATGTGGCTGATTTTTAGTATTATTTCTTGTAAAAGAAAACAATCAGCAACATTCCGTACGATACCGATGTACCAAGATATCTATCGGTAAACCAATTATGTTGAACTTTTATGTTTTTGTGAAGTTTTCCTTGTTCAGGCAGAGAATGATCTGGTGTCCAGAAATGGTCTTAATATCAATTTTGTAAAGATATCAGACTTTGCAAAGTTGAAATGGGACTGTTAAACACACTGAACATTTCCGGACACTGGACATTCTCGGTCTGAACGGATTTTCTTCATTGTTTTAGATAGTACACTTTTATTAAATGCGTCTTTATTTCCACAGAATGTACGAGGCGGGTCTGAACCCGCACTTGGCTAACATCTACCCTCACGTTCCGTTCCCCGTGTCACAGGGCACGCCCATGCTTGCTCACCTCGTGGAATGGGAGCACAGCGAGGATTGGTAAGTAACATAAAACCTTTCTTTATCACCTTCACATGCTTGCTCTAAGGCATGAGTCTCTCCTAAAACACGTTACTCGGAAATATCCTGAGCTTCTCGTGTGACTTCTGTTTTCCGCTCTCTGACTGCTATTCTCTGTATGTCTTTTTAGGATTCCGTACCCAAAGGGTAAAAACGGGAACCTATTAATTGATGGAGTCATTTTTCGGAAAAGCGTTACTTTTCGGAAATCCATTTATAATAAGATGGTATAAACAAGATATTTAGTGTTTTTCCGCCTCGTCACGACGAGGCAAGGCGAGGCGAGAAAACACTAAATATCTTGTATATACCATCTTATTGGGAACCTATTTCTCTTGCCACTATTAAAACAAATACTAAACACAACGAAACAAATATTTAAAGGGGGTTGCCATATAACGAAAGTGATTTTTTTGCCGTTATTGCTCGATTTTAGTAACGGCAACAGGTAAACACTGGTATAACAGTTATACGCGATAATGGTATGGAACCTTTAGGGCACAAGTCCAACTCTCACTTTACCAGTTTTTTTATGCTCGTGTGTAATAGACCTACGATTGGAATCAAACGATGAAAGGATATAATTTCAAAATTGGTTTAGTAGTTGCACTTCATTACATGTACCTAAACTTTAGAATATTTTAACAATTACCTAAATTATAAATTGGGCAATATTAAAAACTTTTCTTATATTGTAAACATCTTTGTTAACACAGTTTAGCAATAAAACAAATTCTGATTCTGACATCAAAAACTTCTGTAAGTAAGTATATATTATAAAGAGGAAAAAATTATATTTATGTATGTAACGAATAAACTTAAAAACAACTGGTTCTATCGCCGTTAGCAAGCTACATTATCATTGACTAACATAAGCTATATTTATTACTAGAAAAAATAGCAATCCTTAGAAATCTTGACTAAAACCAACCTAACGCTGAAAACAGTGCTCGACCTAGCTGCGAGTATATCTATGTAAGTCGCAGAACGCGCCCACAGCCTAAGGTGTAAAAAATTGCCATAAAATGTCCACCAGTGCAAAGCCGGTACTGGCCGCTAGAATTATTAAACCTTTAAAGAACGTTTGCTGCAGGCAAGACTTATTACATTTGAATTAATAATTAATTATAAAAATTAAACTTATAAATCTTATTTATATACGAGTAGTTAATATTAGTTCTTAATTTATTTAATAGTTCTCATGACATATATTTACATTTTGATTGCTTTGTTTACTTATAAGTAATATTTTATCATGGTTGTTTGTTACACAAGAACGATGATTCCACATGCTATATAGTCATATATTTGCGGAGGTCATAAAAAGGATGGCTTTCCAAAATAGACTTAAATTTTTGGTTGTATTAAAATTGAGATCCATAATAATCTATCTGGTATTTTGTTAACTAATAAAAATCAATAACTTTATTTCTACCACAGTCATTTCCGCTTTAGAGTATCATCACGAACGGTCTACACGCATTGGTATAACTTTGTCAAAGTGCATATAAAATGAGATTATCCAAACCCACACTGGTTTTGTGACAGCTCTTAAAATACAGCTAGCGCAAAAGCGCACGTTATTTTTCTGTCAGTTCTGCAAAAAGTTAAAAAATGCTGCCAGCTGTACTAATCTGTGTGTAGCATTGGCTGGCGGCCAATTCTAGTGCACCTACAGTTAAAATATTACCTAATTCAGTCAGTGGTGGCGACGGCTCGTATGTTTCAAGGTACGAAGTAACTACGTGCTGAAAAATTGGATTAAGATACTGGAAGTATAAAGTATGCTACATTTTGATGCCTAATTTATAAATTCGGAATTAGGACTAGTATAGATTCTTCAAGACGCCACCGTAAATGGTAGAGATTTCACGGGCTCGGACTTAACGCTTTGCGTCAACTTTTATTGTGCGAATTGTTAGGTTGTGGAATTCGCTACCGATTTCTCTATTCGCTATAATCTCGGTCTTATCAAATCGCGAGTGAATAGGTTTTTTCTAGGCTAGCAACATTACATCAAGGAAAGTTACATCGTAAGTCGCGTTGTTGCGGTCAAAAGCAAGCCATAAAAAGCAAGATTTTACTAGCTATATAAAAATCAAACAGGTCATCAATACTAAGAAGAAAATATTTTTTATTATATATATACATAGACTACCTTAAAACTTCTTAAAATTCTATTTAATGCGGAGGGAAACGACGCAGGTGACTGCTACTAATCTCTTATAAGTATTATAATACTTAGTGCGGTTTAAGTAACACTATATAAGTCTCAACAGAAGAACTAGAAATAACAGTGTTACGACAACTTTTACAAATAAACATAAATCTACACAACATACTATAGAAGTTTTAACCCTGAATCCACCTGTCGCACGCACACATTCACACCCAAAATGAAATAAAGAGCCCCTCTTATTAATTGTGGGGCATCACTCACTCGCCGCAAACAAATACCCCGCAACTGATGTATCACCCGCACTTTGGTGTGTGGTAGCCTTTATTGCTATCGAGATACGGTCCAATTTTTCAACTGTTTAGAACATCGAGTGGGGTTTGATGAGGAGGCAGAGGTCAGTTTTAATAAGGCGTTTGGATAAACAATTTATAAAACGATTGCGCTTTGCAATCAGTACTCAAATGGATGACGAGTTCATTTTAATGTCATAAGTTCATGATAATATCATCAGGCTTAGCTACTTATTAGAGTTTACGTAATCATTTTCAGAAAAAGAAAAATAGAGGACATAGTACACTGACTTTCTGCCTTACACTAAAATAAAATTTATCTGGGAGACGTGTCAAACATTATATAATACGAAAAAAAACACGCGTTTTAGTAGTTAATTTAACATTAAAAACTAAATATAAAAATTTTGGTTCTGATTCTTTGACTTTTAGCGCCTACTTACGAGTAATAGTAAGAAAATATTTTCTCACTTTAAACATTTCAATATATGTATCCCCGCCTAGGTCAATATAGAGGACTTTGGCAGGCATTTTTCAGCGTTGCCCTTCAGGATCGGTGCGTCGGGTAAGCTTCTTCCAGCGATGTGATGGATCACCACTCTGCAATGCGGGTTGCACACTAAATGATCGATTTTTGCACAAATCGCTCTACGGATTTAGAGTTTCGGACATTAGCTGCCCGCGGTCATACTCATTGTTTTGATTTCATTTACTTTCTAGTGACTTCTAAAAAGGATGTTTTCACTTCCTTTTTTGTGAGTTTTCTCTAGTTATCCCAGCGACGCCTGAACTGATTGGATTGTTTTTGTTTGATAGAGTATACTTTCGAATTGAGGCCATATATGTTTATCTGAATCAGTCCAGTACCTAGTAATGGAAAAAAAAATACCTAGACAACTATAATTGTTGCCATATTTTCAAAAGTACATGTTAATTGTATGTACCTAAAAAATGTATAGTACTCACACACTATGATTGGTTTGCGCACAAAAGTCTAGGTTTATTTGTAATTTCGAAAATTTACCCATACCTTGTAGGAGTAGAACTTTCTTGTATTTGATTAACTTTTAAGTCGTGACACAAAATATGTGAAGAAAATTTTTACACGTACCGAACACGTCACTCGTTTTCAGAAAAGAATCTCGTTTTTCGTTAGATAATAAGGGCGCTGAAAAAAACCACTGAGTAGATCCAATGCTTTACGACTCCTTCCTATCCATATGGCACTAACATGTCAGTATTTCCATATTACGAGCCGTGTAAAGCCTTTTTGCCGCATTAAAGTTTTACGGCACACATCTACTCCACGCTCATTAGAATTTCTGAATAGCCCCATTCATTGTGAATGTCAACGTTATTCCCACAGCGGACCTGTGAAGTAAGGGAATTAATTACTCTATATTTAAGCTGGCCTATGAATTAAGGCTGTGTAGGAGTTTGAATTGATTTTAATCTGAATTTGGATGGAATTTGTTCAGTGACAGATCAATAAGTATTTGATTAACATTACTAAATACATAATAGCTCTTTGAAGAGCTTATACACCTGGATAAGATTGCTTTTAGCATTAGCATACCTTAAATTTTTTTTGTCGTTTCTATATCAGTAAACATGGAAATGCCTGCCTAGATTTATTTAAATTAAATCATACCCAAATTTTAAACAAGCAGCTTTGCCATGTTTTAGTGGACTTAAAAATGAAGTACAAAACCATAAACACTACACTAAAAAGAAAATTACTTATTTTAATTTATAGTGATAGTGATAACCGGCCTACTTCAATTCGGCAGGAGCCTAGACATTTTTTTCACTTATTTTGATTTAAAACCAAACCACTGAACTGATTTTGATATTACAACATGGAAATCCTACCCTTTTAAACATCATTTTTCTAATCGGTCCAGGGCATCTCGGAAAATCTAATTCTAATATAATCTATTCTAATTGAAAACTTGACCTAACCTCTACTCTATAACAGAAAAACAATGGAAAAAAAGCTCTGAGCCGTTATTGATAGTATTCAATTAATAAATTTGGAATGTATTTGTTTTAGGTACGTGACTTCATACAAGGCCCAGGAGAAGATGAAATCTGGGGAGAGGACTGTGAGGATGTCTATTGTAGATGAAGACAGTGAATACATGGCTGGACATGTTGTCGATGGTGAGCTACTTACATTTTTTGAGCATCTATCATAAGGGATCCATATAATAGTGATTTCGTAGCGATGATGGCCTAGTGATTAGTGAGTTGGATAGCCGTGCTAGAGACACAGAAATAGCCTTAGCTACGAGTGAAAGAAAACATCGTGGGGAATAAAATAAGTATTGACACCTGACATCTACAACTTGATTTCTGTGAAATGTGCAAACCTAAACCTGTATTTTACAGCTCGTAATCTCTACCCGGCTACTGGATACCTGGTCCTCGTATGGGAAACTCTTGGTATGATGATGGGAGAACTGTACACGGAAGTGTCCGTCGTGTTCGAAAACGTTCGATTCCAGAGAGCCACGAACATACCCAAGGATGGAAACTTGGAGTTCATTATCATGATACAGAAGGGCAGCGGTAACTTTGAGGTTAGAGGCTTCTATGATTATTATTACTAAATTTTTCTTAAAATTGTGTAGATAATAAATAAATATCTGAATTTTACTGATGTCATGCTTAAATAGTAAAAAAAACCTAAATTTTGTTTCTTTCCTGTGTAATATATTTTAAGTCAATTTCCTCATCCACCACCTTCTTTTCATCTAGATTGTGGAAAGTGGTGCATCCATCGTCACTGGTCGTATCTACGCCAAGAAGAACGTCGGTCAGGATTACCGTGTGCTGCCGTTCCCAGCTGAAGTGACCGGCCCTAACATCAAGCACTTGCTCACTAAGGACTTTTACAAAGAACTAAGGCTTAGAGGATATCAATACAGGTAGATTTTGCGACCTTATTTGTTTCTTTAACTGAAAAAGTTGGCTATAAGTAATCAAGTTAAACTTCATTTGTATGTTTTTCATTTACAATTTTTATCAACGTACAAATTTGAGGGATTCTATTCAAAATACGATAAGTATGAAAACTTCACAAACTTTACTCATAATTTCCCCACGTTCGAGTAGGTAATGAGTTATACCTTATTTTCTAATATTATCATTCATATCTGTCGTAGCGGTCTTTTCCGCGGAGTCCTCGGTTGCAACGTCCAGGGCACTCGTGGTCGCATCAGTTGGGTCAACAACTGGGTCACCTTCATGGATTGCATGCTGCAACTAAAGATCATCGGTAACGACACCCGCGGTCTCTTCGTGCCAACAAGGATCGAGAAACTTTCTATTGATGCTACTATGCATTACCACGCCATTTCTAAAATGAACCCAGATTCCACCAGGAACTCTTTCGAAGCTAGAGTATATCCGGATGTAGATGTTATCAGGTAATTCAATATTGATACAATATCTTTTAAGCTTTAATTCTTCATTTTTACTTTGAGATGTCTTCTTTTTAACTTTTTATGTGATTTTAATTCTATCTTTTAAATTATATGTTAATACTTTAACATACGTAATAATGTTGAATGTAGTTTTGTTGATTATTTACACTCTGAATTGTTTTAGGGCTGGAGGTGTAGAAATTCGTGGACTTCACGCAACTCCCATCACAAAGCGCGTGCCACTTGGTGTTCCTGTGCTAGAAAAGAACGAGTTCATTGCTAACTTTGGAAATAACAAGATGAAAGTTGAAGACATCCTCAGGACTGACATTCAACTGATCCTTGAAAATATTCAAACCTACAAAGTTAAGACCATTGAGCTTGTCGACGAAGAGTACAAGAAGAACGGATATGAGCCACTTTTGGAAACTGTTGGAGACATTCTTGGAGACTTGCCTCTAGTGCAAGCTGAATTACTCCTTATTTCAGAGGAAGCCATTGAAATGCCTCAGAATATCACAGTGGAGAATAAAAAACTGTCTGGAGAATCCAACGCTGTTATGTTTGTTGGCGCAAACCTATTAAGCAGACCTGACGTAAGTTGCTTTAAAAGAATCAAATTATACAGTATCAAAGAATTATCTTTTATCCAATGGCAAATTGTTACGCAGTTGCATACAGTGCGAAAAAAAAACTTATTAGATTCGAAATCGCGGAAATTTTTTGCTAGTTCATTATTTTGTAACACTCCAAATAACTCTAACATGTTTTACCAAATTGTTGCTATCATCACTTTAAAAACCGTCCTTCAACAGATCCTCCAGCAAGCAGTGGCTACCCTCCGAGATAAATGCTTCATCATCAGCCGCGAGAAGGAACGTCCCGACCCCAAGCAGTATGCCGACAAATACGATACCATATGTATCCACGACACTGGAGTTGAGTACTTGGTTCTCTTCAGGAAGAGGGTCGGTGCCAGGCCCGCTAAATTTGTGAAGGTCACAACAAATGACCAGTCATTTGCTTGGGTGGAAAAGGTAATTTAATCAAACTTTTACAAATATGATATTTAGGACGTTAAGATGTCTGAAAATTGTCTTCAGTTTTACGTAGTTCTTAAGTTGCGTTTGTGTTTTGATGAAACAACATACATTTTATTTTTTTAAGTTATGCTGGTAATTAAGGAATAGAACAACGAAGAGCAACATCACATCCATGTTTTTCCCACAGGTTAAAGAAGACCTAAAAGAAGGCCAGAAACTAGTCTTATACAACCAGGATGAGCCCCTCAACGGTCTATTAGGTCTGGTGAACTGCTTGCGCAAGGAGCCTGGTGGCGAGATTGTGAGCGGTCTACTAATCGCAGACCCTTCTGCTCCCGGCTTCAACCCTGACCTGGAGTTCTATGAAGAACAGCTTGATAAGGATCTAGCCATTAACGTTTATCAAGATGTGAGTAATTTTTTGTACGTCCAAGAACTCTATGAGTGTATATAACAAATTAATTACAGTAATAGAAAATAGCAAAAACATTAAAGGTTTCTAATATTCTCAGGAGAAATGGATATAATATATGACACAAGACGTAAATTGTGCAAACCACAGTGTCCAATGATAAAGCCATATACAGTAAGCGAAACAAACGGCAAATAAAAAAAATCAAAATATATAATTTTCATCTTTATCATACCTGTTGTCACTCAGCATTACAAACTTTGTGACTCTTCGTGATCTTTTAGGTACTTAATTTCACCGTGATCTTTTAAAATGGCTTGCATAATTTTATTGACATAAAGAAAAAAAAACTATATCTACAAAGTAGCGTTGAGATTGCAACCAATAATCGATAGACAACTGTTGGAAATCATGTTTTCCCTATTTTACTTTCATAAATTATATTTTAGGTCCACTTCTATATTTTCAAAAAAATGGTTGCGCGTAATTATATTATTTTCCTTTCATTCTTTTTTTTATCTTAACAGGGTCAATGGGGAACCTATCGTCACTTACTCTTGGGTGACCTGGAGACGGTTCGCGCTAACCACGGGTATGTCAACACCGTCACCATCGGAGACCTATCTTCACTGAGGTGGCTGGAAGGTCCACTCAGAGAGAACCACGTCTTCAAGGATCCTGAAAGGATTCTTGTGCATGTAAGTGTCTTATGTTTAATTATATGATAAGACAATTCTTTAAAAATAAAAACAATACTTTATTAAAATCAGTTTAACACTAAATATTTACTACTAAGCTTACAAATATATACCTACTTGCTTTTCAATGGCTAAGTAACTGTCTGACTAAGTGGAGAATCAGAATTTTATTCATGCCTGAAATCGAAATATTATTGTAATCGGTTAACAAATCACGCTTCAGCAAAATAGAAGGTAGTTATTATACGCTTAGAATAACAATCTTTCATATGTAAGTTCACAATCCATTTAGTAAATTACTAAGTACTTACTTTACAGAAACAAATGTGCTGTTAAATACGAATAGGCACAATGTGATGCCCCGAGTCGCGCTTACAAAACATCTCGCATAAAAATCTCTTCCATCAAAAGCTTTTATGTAAAATTCCAAGAGCGAACCTGCAAAATGTGTCACATCTAAGGCCTGCCCTTCGTCTTTCAGATAATAGAGTTTTATTATTAATTTACATGCTAAAGGGTAAAAGCGAAGCGCGGAAAGTTAAGAATTTGATTACTGTCATTTTACGAACGGCGCGCGGCGTTGCAGGCGACTGCTAGTTTCACTAAAGTTTCGAGGATAGGGGTTAACTGTATCGGATTTGAAGTTTAGTCTAGTTAACTAGCTTTAGTTTTGTGGTGAGCTTTCACTATTTCTTTTCTCTATCGACCAAATTAATATATTTATTTAATTAAACAAGTAAAACAACTTTATTTAGAAAACTAACGCGTGTTTGATTCATATTGTTTAAGAAAACGGGTTTTCACGCGTACCTGATTGTTGGAAAGGTCCAACTATACTTTCGTTCACATCATGTTCGTGTCATCGTTGAAGACACGAACGGCCCATTTCATCCCTGATGAAGTTCACCGAATGTGAACGAAACTATAGTTGACCTTTCCAACAATCAGGTACGCGTGAAAACCCGTTTTCTTAAACAATATGAACTAAAACAACTGTTATTAAGCGTTGAAACGGACTGACTGTACAAGTTTCTTGCAATGACTTTGAAAATTGTGTAGAAAAACATCAAATACGATATAAGGATATATACTAAGGATATGCTGATGTTTCCAAAAAATAGCGGATACAATATTTCGTATATTTCGTTGACGCGCGTATGTACGGTAATGTAGATTTTTCTTACTAATATTTCAAAACTGGTATAGTGCTAAATGCTGATGTGTTGATTTAAGAATTGGTCCAAAATGTCGATATGTCATTTTGAAAATGCAGTTTTTTTATTCATATTGGTCAGTATATGTCAGAACGAAAGGTAATGTACCAAACTTCTTTCTAAAAGGTACCTTAGGTAACATTGACCCCGCATTATTTATGATCACATTCGATAGTTCAATTTTCACCAACTTACGATAGTAAGGCGATCCCAACGAACATCGACGCGAGTTTCAATGTCTTAATCTCAAGATATTAGATAATTTAACGTGGGTAGTATTATGACAAGACAAAAATTATAATAGATATTCTAATTTGTAAATACGCGAATATTTGTAATTAAAATACTCGAGCAAGCATAATTTGAGTCGTCTAAGCACTTTTATAATCGAACTCAGCTTTATAAGCTGTAATGTAACCACCGGCGCTGTTTGGGACATGAAATGTTGCGTAAAGAAGATTCAAACTTTGAATCTTCTAAATAAAATAAAATAAAAATGAGGAATATTGAAATACAAAAAAATGAAATAGGGGACCAAAAACCTTTCCTACCCCTACAACCTATAACAAATACACGCTTCTAAATACTAGGTTCAGGAGTTAAGGCTCTTCGTTGATTCCTAGCGATTATCAGTCAGGCAGAACTTAAGTATTTTATATATACTCGCACAGATTTGTTTTTATTTTACTTATAATGAATGATAGTATACTTCGTACGGGAATACCTTACATATTAGTCTTTCTAAAGTAACCGTATCTTCCTAAACCAGTTTTTCATAGTTGCGAACCTGAGATTATCAAAGTGGGAAGTTTGTTGAATTCGCACTCAGATCACGTATTACGTCACTGCTTACTTCATAAGTTTGTAAGTAGGTTGTAACAGCCTTGTTGAGGTGGATGGAAGCTTTTAGAAGTTCCCCTTTCTTCAATAAATAATCTCTAATAATATTATAAAGAGGAAAGATATATATTTATTTTTGTATGTTACCAATAAACTAAAAAAGCTACTGGACATTGACTTTAGTGACTTCCGAAAAAGAACAGGTCCTCAATTCAACAGCATATTTTTAACTGATTTCACGGAGACTGAAAAGACGGCTTTACTGATTTGGTTTTTTTGTTTGATATTGTATATTATTTCTCATAAAACTGCCATAAATATTTTAGTAGTTTGATTTCTAAATCAATATAACTTAAAAGTTTGTATCGACACTTGCCAAATTGATGTAGGTATTCACTTTTTCTTATACTCGTTTTCTAAAACCTAAAAACATGAATAAAAAATATGCTGTCGAACTGTGGATCTCTTCATTTTTTGAAGTCAGTAAATATGCTCTGAGTTCCCACAGCCCAAAGACTCAATCATTGAAGCGCCATGTCTATCCAGCTATAATAAGCTTATCTTTCCCAGGTGTACTGCACAGCCCTTAACTTCCGCGACGTCATGACAGCCACGGGTCGCGTGACAGTTGACGCGGTGGCGCGAGGCAGACTTGCTCAGGAGTGTGTGCAAGGTTTCGAGATCGTTGGCAAGACGCCTAAGTAAGTACTCACGTCGTGAGTCATAGAGAAACACTACCACCGCTGTACCTCGACAGGTGCCACAGTCGATAGCTCGCAGTTGCACGAGGGCGTTACGTGACCGCACTTCAGCTTAATCTAGCTGGTTATATATCTCCACGTTTGTTTTCAAAAGTTGATTGGTTTTTAGTACAACAAAAAATTAGCCTCTTTTTATTGGCTTGCGCTTGATCTCAACTCACCTAGAAAGTGACGATGCGGCTTAGGATGCAGCACGCTTGCCTAGAAGAAACCGGTTCACTCGCGACGTGAAGAGCGATCTTTGATCATCTAACTTTGGATAGAGCACTGTTGCCTATTAAGTTTTTTAGTCACCTCGCTCGACTCCAACGTTTCAGGCTGGCATTTTCCTGATCCATCCCATAGATGAGCGCATCAGAGTCCGGAGTTCAGTCATGTCTTCCTATTCCATTATTCAATAAGTGTTGCAGAAATTGTGCTACAAAATTTCCAATCCTGGCCAAAAACACTTGTCAATGATACAAACTAAGCAGATTGCTATGTCTGATAAATTTAAAAAAAAATAGTACCTCGTCATCGCCATTTCGTGGTGACGGTAATCTTGGATTTTAAATTTATCATAGTGAATATTCTACTAGGGGAGCCCTTTCATTTGATCGCCATATTGAAGGAGTTGTAAAAAAATGTGTAATGCACCATTTTATGGCGTCGGCCATCTTGTACCGAATTTTATCAAACATTCACATAAGACACTCTCGACTAATTAACCTTTGAAACAAAAAAAATATCACAATCGATTTATTCATTCAGGAGCGACGCCACAGACAAACACATAAAAACGTTATACGTCAAACTTCTAAACCCCCAAAAAAAAACAAACCCATTAATTTTTTTTCTAGTTTTTGCTTCGAGGCTTAAAAAATTAAGCATGTCATCTGAATTTCCATTGACCTCTCAATATTCTTCTAGAGAGGGAACTCCAGAAATGTAAATAAAAATGTTATTACTATCCAACGGCATCTGTTTGTAAAAGGTCACTTCGTAACAGACCTTATCGTAAAAAAATAAACTAGATTTTTATCTCCGTTTATCAACGCGAAACCAGACAAGTAATGTAAACAACTTTTGGTATAACTACGTAAGATGTTTATTACAACATAAAAATTGATCTTACCCTTTGGATGTATTGGCGGAAAAATTATGCGGAGGTATTTTCTTTTGCAGTTTTAATGTATGGATATCCGTAAAATATAAGTTTGGGGCGTACAGAATATATTTTTGCTTACTTGCCCAGTTTGTTAGAATATTCTGAATAAAAGGTTTACTACATGTTAGCAAATATAAAAAAACACAGCAAAATATTAAATCGAAGTAAGTAAGATAACATACTAAAATCATGAAGTTATTAATTAATAAACTTATTGCTAAAATAAGTTGTAAAATTAAGTCGTATGCCGAAACCCGGGATTGAACCGGGGACCTTTAGATCTTCAGTCTAACGCTCTCCCAACTGAGCTATTTCGGCTATGATACTAACAGAAAAATACTTAATCAGTAATATACTAATTTAAAAAAAAAACCAGTAATATCCTAATATAAAAGTTGTGATTTGATTATAATATACAATGCATTTTGAGGTTATATCAATATTATGACATATTATTTCCAAACCCCATGACCCCTCGATAAGATTAATTTTAACTAAAGAATACTTCAACCTACTCTGTAATGATTTAAACATTTTGGTTCTGTAAAAAATTTGGCCATTCTTAATCACAGTAGATAAAAGCTATACAATAATGACAAGTCGTGCTTTGGATAAAAAATAAACCTGTTTTGCATCAAAGGCAATTTTTTTAATAAAAGGTTATTTTACAAACGTTGAAAATTTGCTCAATACAAATATAAATCACGTGACCAGTAAAAAAAAATTGCGTCCTCTATTGACTGATCACGTGACCAATTTCTCTGCAAACAAATTTTTTGTCTGATATTTAAAAAAAAGTATGGATCTGTTCAGATTCCAGAAAAAAAAATTAAAAAATAATTAATTCAGCATGGGCTGTAATAAACTCGAGTTACAGTCCCAAATGCCGGATTTATTAATACTAAAAATTTTCGACATAATTTAATAAATCAGGGACTACTACGATAAAATTCACAGATCTCCTTTTAGCGTAGTTCCGCAAAAAACTGTCTTCCCATAGCCTTATAGTGCCTAGGTTGCTATAATTACATGTATGGTTTCCCAACAGTGGAGCCCGTGTGATGGGCATGATCCGCTCTCGCGGTATGGCCAACGTTGTGGAAGGAGACAAGGCGCTGCTCTGGACCATTCCCGACGAATGGAGCTTCGAGGAAGCTGCCTCGGTGCCGGTCGCTTACGGCACTGTTTACTACGCCATGGTAAGCATAGAGATTTTTTGACTCATCGGTTTGTCTTCATCGTGCAACTAACTCATTTAAAAAGTATAAAATTTCTTTGTTCTAAAATCTTTTTCTATTCTTATATACTAATAGTTCTTTTATATGATTTTTATGAAAATATATGCATCAATTTAAAATATGAAACTATTCAAACTATTTCGGCTCTGCCGGAAAATAATTATTTACTATTACGTTATACGAGTATACGTCAAGTTTATGTATATGAACTTATTATTATTACTCTTATTCATCCAATTACAAACTAATCACTATGTTGTACATTCTAGGTGATGGTAGGCCAAATGCAGCGTGGTGAATCCATTCTTATCCATGCTGGGTCTGGTGGAGTCGGTCAGGCTGCCATCAACGTAGCTTTGCATTATGGTTGCGAGATCTTCACCACTGTAGGAACCGCTGAGAAGAGAGCCTTCATCAAGAAACTGTTCCCACAGCTTAAAGGTACGTAAAACTGTAGATAATCTGCTCTATTCCACTTGTCTTATTGAGATTGGTCTCATGGGACAACTGGCACTGCTTTAGTACTTTTTATCTCATTGAGTCAAATAGATGTGCTTACATCGATATTTTATTTTCATCTATTAAAGTATTTTCTTGTAACTACATATGACATGCTATAACTTTGAGCCTTGACAGAATGGTTACCAATCGAAAAGAAACGTCCGGTAAGCAGAACACTAGTTCGATGGCTCTAGGATATCAGATCCATCGCAGGTATAAATAATATGGTTGGGATTAGAACAGGTACAGTGAGTTCAGACCAGGCTGACAATGGTGATGATAACTTTGAAGTCAACCGATAATACACGTCATAATAGCTCAACAGCTGAAGATGAGTACCCCAAAAACTCACAACCCAAAATACTGCCCAATGTTAACCTGTACATGCAACTTCAACTATTTTTTATAAGTGGAACAAGGTCAATAGTCAGAATTTTCTAATTTTGACCTCTATGATTCTTTGTACCTAGGTACAATTTGAAGAATCTAGTGGTCCTAGCACCAAAGCTAGGCTCCAGGAATAATGTCGATAGTTAAACCTTTGTCTCACAGTTACATAACTTTCTCCACACAGATAGCCACATCGGCAACTCACGTGACGCTTCCTTCGAGGACATGATCAGAAGAGAAACTAACGGCAAGGGAGTTGATCTCGTACTGAACTCTCTATCTGATGAGAAGCTGCAGGTAATTTTTAAAAGTAATTCAAAGTAGGTTTCAGTAGCTGAATTTGATGTCAATATAAATCTAGTTACTACAGGGTGTCATCTACGTAATTGGATCGCTTTTAAAAAAATTATATCTGTAAAGTTTCATTTAAGTTTTTTAATTTTTCAGTCGTTTTTGCCCTCAATTTAACCTCATTAAATACTCAGTCGACTTGAAATAAATCATCAATATTGTTTAATCCTTCCGTTAATATTGTTAAATGTAATTCTTTTAATAAACCCATCCTTATCCGGAGATGTTAGACTTACTTTACGTGCTACCTAAGTTGACAGCTCTAATATTGTTGGTTCTCTTTTTGTTTCCGTAGGTAGAAAAGCATGACTATTATTTTTAAACTGTCAGCGTAGTTAGTACCTATAACATGTCGATATGGTGTATATTGTTATATGATATCTACAAACAATTTCTATAATCCAGGCGTCAGTTCGGTGCCTGGGCTACCGCGGACGCTTTCTAGAGATCGGCAAGTTTGATATCAGCAACAACACTCCCATCGGAATGTACTTCTTCCTCAAGGAGACTTCCTTCCACGGCATTATGTTGGATTACATCTTCGAACAAAGTTTCGATTTTAGAAAGGTAAGTTTTTACAATACTCTCCATTACATATTAATAAACGATTATATTTTTATTCTGATTCTAGAATTAGGTACCTAACAATAGGTTCCTACTGTTGTATGATAGTTCTTTAAGATGTATGTAATGAAAGTAATACTTTATCTATAAGAGAAATTGTAATAAAAAAAGCATTATAATTATATTACGGTTGGCGTTTGGAGAAGTAACCTAGGTAAAGAATAAATAATTCTTGCAAACGGACAAGTAAATAGTAAAGGAGTTAATAAGATGGTATATAAAAAATATTTAGTGTTTTTCCGCTTCGTCTTGATGTCAGCTTGAAAAATAATTTTATTTTTTTTATTTTTTACATACCATCTTATTATAAATGGATTTCCGCAAACTAACGCTTGACTCCGTCAATTAGTAAAGTAGTGCTACTTAATATATGCTAAGGATGACTGATGATGATGATGCTTTTGCAATGGTCATGCATTGCAAAAAATAATGTTGAAGATATTAATACTCAGACATATAACACTGAAGAAACAGAGACAAATAACCGTCTTACCATCATTGACAAATATATTTAGGCATGCCTTTGGCATTGAACAGACTTTTCGTTTCAAATCTTACAAAGTCCGCGGCTGATATTTGAGCTAACCACTCCTTTTAACTTAATAAAACCTCGAAATTTTACTTATCTGACAACCAATTTTCGATGTCTAGTATTTTTTCTAGTAAATGTTCTGAAGGTGTTAAAATTCCTTTGGAAAACAATAGTTGAAACCATGTTTAAAACAGTTCTTTGTGATAAGACAGAAAGATATTGCTATATTATTTGAAATCTTCCTTGAGAGACCTTTGTAGAAAAGGAAAGTTTTTTACTTCAATATTTTTTCTTTCATATACAGAGACTGCAAGATCTTCTGTTGACTGGTATAGAGAGCGGCGCAGTTCGTCCTCTCACCTACTGCACCTTCGAGAAGAATGAGGTCGAGACAGCCTTCAGATACATGGCTGCCGGCAAACATATTGGCAAGGTACAATTATTCAACTATTAAATGCTACATTAAATGCCCTTATTTACATGTATAACGTCATCCCCTCCCCCTTATAAAAGAGAATGTTATGGCGTCGATATTTGAAAAATTGCAAACATCGACGCCATTGTTTGCTCTTGTTTTCACCTCTTTCGCGCAGAAAATTACTCATTGCTATTACTGTTGTGTGCTAAACTTTTTGTATGAAACAGCCGATTTGTTTCTAGTAAACAGGCTTGATTCCAAAATGAAAGTTGTTCCTTAGGATGAGTAAAGCGACCCTCTCTCGGCTTAGTACACCCTTAACCGACAACATGATGTAGTCTGTCTATGTTCGGTTTACCAATAAAGAGGAATACTTGACAGAATATTTAAGTACAATATATATATTTCCATTAATTATTTTAACAGGTAATCATCAAGATCCGCGATGAAGAACGCAGCAATCGTCCCATCAAACCTACAACAATGCCTGTTGATGCATTGCCAAGGTAACGTCACATTCTATTTTTCAGTCGTAACTCGTGTATTTATTATTTTAAATAGGTAAGTTTATCTCTTATTTATGAAGTTGTATTCTACTCTCTCATAGCAATGCTGACCTAGCACCCAAAGTTTTTTGAACAAATGTTCAGTATTTTACGACAATACTCTGGCCGAATCCGGGCTAAGGGTTTCCATGTATCTTCAAGGCAATTCAATTGTATAGTTATGTTATATGAAACCTTATAGTATAATCATTGTTGTGAAGTAAGTCGCCACGATGTCTTTTTACCGAAAATAAGTGAAACACTCTACAATTTTTGAAACCCGCTATTTTTTTAAATTTGTTTTGGAATATGTAACGGGAAAGGCAATTGTTTACCTGGCTGCTATTAGGTACTAATTTATAACAATTTTAATTAATGCCGTTGACTTATTCAGAAAATTTCTGTTAATATTATGATGATAATTCTAATACTTTTTGAACTAGGTACATTTGCCACGAAGACCACGTGTACATCGTGGTTGGAGGTCTAGGAGGCTTCGGTCTGGAACTGGCTGACTGGCTCATCCTCCGCGGCGCAAGGAAGGTCATGCTCACCTCGCGACGAGGTGTTGTCAACGGATACCAGTCTTCCAGACTTAGGTGAGAATATGTTATATTCACTTATTTCCATAATCTAGGCCGAGCCTTATTGTAGGATAACACGTTGAATTATAGTTCTAGAATATCAGTTGTCGGCATTGTCAGAGAAGACGTTTTCAGAATGCTTAGGAATTATGACACAAGAGCAATTCACTCAGCATAAACGAAGAACTAGACTATATTTTACACCTCACTCATCTTACGAAACAAAAGTAGGTAGCTTAAAAGAGCTTAAAGAATTGGCAAGACTTCAATCTTCATAAAACCAAGTAGTGTTACAACGCTATTGCGGTGGAAATTTGGAACAGATAAACACGCTTTCACATTATTGTCTATTGTCTTCGAGTTTTACAATAAATTCGTTTTATTAGTTTAACGATTCATCATTTTTGTACCAGCCTTTCTTGATTTTTCTAAAGTTATGATGCAATAAGCTGCAATAACAGATAAAACAAAGTGATCATACAATTTGTTCTCAGGGCTTGGGCGTCATATGGAGCCGATGTCCAAATCTCCACTGCGGATATTACCACTGAAGCTGGCTGCGAGGCCATGTTAAGAGCTGCCAACGCTATGGGTCCTGTCGATGCTATCTTCAATCTTGCCGTCATCTTGAAGGACTCTATTTTCCAGAACCAAACCCCTGAGACATTCAAGACGTCTTACGGACCAAAAGCCATGGCGACTATCCATCTAGATAAGGTTTCGAAGAAATTATGCCCAGGATTGAGGTAATTTAAAAATAGGTTCCAGTTACATATTTTTAAATACTTTTTGTAGGTATGTATCTACGATTATTCTGATTTTATCACTATATAGTGATTTGATTAATAAAACTAAACTTAAAAATGATCATATTTGACAATAAAAGATTTTCTACGAGAAATATTTTTTTTTGTTTCCAGTTTGATACTCTATCAAAAATATATCTAAATGTAATAGACGAGCCATCTTTACAAACTGTAATAATGATCTAATAAATATATCTGAAGCATACGGATACGGGTATTTTCCACTAATTTTACTGTATTATTTAAACAGAGACTTCGTAGTATTTTCGTCGGTATCGTGTGGTCGCGGTAACGCTGGACAGACCAACTACGGTCTATCCAACTCTGTCATGGAGAGGATTTGCGAATGGAGGAAGAAGCTTGGTCTTCCCGCCCTAGCTGTTCAATGGGGAGCTGTTGGGGATGTAAGTAGACCAAGGTCTTTCCGAGATATTAATACTTGTAAATAAAATGAGAGAAAGTGTGCTTTTAAAATATACTTTTAATTGAATTTAAATAGATAATCATACAATACTATAAAATATTTTAATGACATAATTACTGGTAACATTGAGAGGTACGCTGGATTCCCTAACTTTTTTAGATTTGCCCACTCTTATATTATTTTAAGTACTAACATAATGATTTTGTACACAGGTGGGTCTTGTAGCAGACATGCAAGACGAGGATGTCCAGCTTGAAATCGGTGGAACCTTGCAGCAGAGGATATCTTCCTGTCTCCTCGCTCTCGACAAGTTCATGAAGCAAGACGCAGCTATCGTGTCCTCTATAGTTGTGGCTGAGAAGAAGGCTGGTGGTTCTGGATGTGGAAATATTGTGGATGCTGTCGCACAGATCATGGGTAAGGCTGCTGCCAGTTTATTGCTAGATATTGAATTTTCTGATCACTAGAATACATCCTCTATTCATCTTTATGGGGTGTGGTTCTTTTTAGTCTTTAACGCCACTCAACGATATATCTTCCTATATTTATCTATTGTATAACTAACAACCTTCGGATGGCTTATGTTAAATTAAAACTCGTATTGAATTGTTTCAATTTAACACAAGCCATTTCTAAGTTTTACAATTCTGTCACAAAAGACTGAAATAAAACAAAACTACTCATGAAAGTATTGGGTATTGAAATATTAAAATGTTTGTTTTTATTCAGGTATCAAGGATCTGAAGACTGTCTCCCAGCAAGTTTCCCTCGCGGAATTGGGTATGGACAGTATGATGGCTGTCGAGATCAAACAGACGCTGGAGCGTGAGTTCGAGATCTTCCTAACTGCGCAGGACATTAGGACTTTGACATTCGCAAGGTAACAAAATGTGCATGATTTCAACACTGTTTTTTGAAGATGTCAACAATAAAGTATATGCCTACGCAAATTATAACTGTGTCAAGTATAAAGCACTTAAGGTCAGAATTGCAAAAATTGGATCTAGTCAACAGATTGTATGCAGTTGGGTTATAACCACTTGTTTTTTATTGTATTCTAGGCTGGTTGAACTAACTGCTCAGCGTGAAGCCGCCGCATCCACGTCCAGTCGCCCAGTGACAGTGGAAGCGGCCGCCGGTCTCAAGGTTCTCATGAGGAACTTCGGAGACGAAAACTTGGTTTCAGAGCCACTCATTTACATGCCTACAATGGTTTCGGATGGTGTAGAGGTAAATTATGTATGAGTACCTATAACATAACGAGATTGTTGTGTGATTGTGTTCTAAATATTGTAGATTTACAAGAACAAGTAAAATAGGATTGATATGTATATTAAGACAGGTGAAAAATCCGGGTTTTTGTTTTAACAACTACGTACGAGTTAGCAGGGGGTTCAAAAAATATAAGTACCTAATAAGGTACTAATTGTTAAAAACTTTTTTTTAGGGTGAAGAAGCAATTCACGTGATGGAACGCGTGATGTTCATGGTACCAGGTCTTGAAGGCGCAGCGGCTGCCCTGGAGCCACTCTGTCGCCGACTGAAGATCAAGGTCTGCGTGCTTCAGCTCGGAGTCGAGCACCGAAACGAAGACCTAGATGCCATGGTCTCCAGGCTGCACCAGGTGAGACTATCCAACATACTCGTATATTAAAAGAGTTTTAAACACGTGTTACAAATTACAAATAAATTAAGCAAGATAGTAAAGAGATGCAAAAGCGATTAAGTAGTTTAGGGCTCTAAATTTGGCGCGGCAGATCTCTTCGTTCCCAAATCCTGTGTTACATCCGCTTCTACATTTTTATTTTCTTATGTTTACAAAATATAAATAAATAAAACCATTAATTACCCTTTAAACCTTGCCAATCTTCATCAATAACTTTAGAAACAAGAATATAATATATATATATGTGTGTGTGTGTGGTAAGGTATAAATTAGAAAAAACATTATGGTTTGCATCTAGGTTCTGGTTGTCACTATTTAGGTTGGGTTAGGAGATAGAGAAATTACTGTTGTTTTTAGATTTTAAAACGCTTGTTTTTCTGTTCCAGTCGGTGAGATCAAGATTAGCACCTGGCGCACCATTCTGGCTGCTCGGATACAGTTTCGGTTCCTTACCCATTTTGGAACTGGCTGCGAGATTAGAGCGGGAAGGTAGGATAAAATCCTGAAGAACATGATTAATCAACTTCATTATCTCGATATTAATTTATATGTTTTATTTTAGGTCTGAAAGGAACTGTATTCTGTCTTGACGGTGCTCCTGAATTCCTCTACGCTCTGTTAACAATGACCATCAGCTTTAAAACTGACCATCAGCTTCAGAACAGCCTTATCTGTCACACCATCGACATTGTAGCTCCCAACAATGAGGTCTCAAAATCTTTAATGGACAAACTCAACGAGATTGAATCCTACGAAGAGAGGATCGAGGTCGCGATCAAAGAATGTCCGGTACAAAGCAAATACTCCAACAAATTCATTGCTGACATGGCATCTGTGAGCTACGACCGTCTCAAAGTAGTTCTAAACTACAACCCGAAGTCTGCCACCAAGCTTAAATCACCTATTGTCCTTCTACGTCCTAAAGATAACCCAGCTAATGTGGCCATCGATGAAAACTACGGCCTTGACAAACTTACTGAGAGCAATGTAACAGTACATTATCTTGAAGGAAATCATATCAGTATCATAGAAAATAAGGATGCTGCAAATATTGTTAACCGCGTGCTTGTAGAAAGCGATAAGGACAAGGTAGAAGGCAAAGGAGATGAGAATATTGTAACAAGTATGGTAGAAAACCAACGCGAAGTCCAAGCTTAAAACCTCTAGCGCTTAGTTCATTTTGAATTATATAGGAGTACTATATTCTAAACGAAACTGCTGTTCCTAACTGATTTATCAATCTGAGAGTTTGACAAGAAGTGTGTTATTTAATTAATATATGATATTTGTTTGTAAAACGGTTTAGGCTATTGAAAGACTTTGAGGATTTTTTGCTTATTAGGTGTTTGTTAGACTTTTTGATATATGAAGTTTTTGTTGTGACTTAGGTATTGTAAGATTAAAATTAGATGGCCGTATTTTAAAACTAACTTAGTGACTGATTTATAAGACGTTATTTATTTATTTATAAGCTTAATTATAGGTTAGATTAGATCAATTGTCACAAAGACACCAGTACCAAACAAAATATTCATAAGTTTTAGGAATTTTTAACGGTTTCATAAAACCAGTTGTTTTATATTTTCTTGGGGTATTAGAGGGTTTCTGGGAATAGTTTTGCTCACTAGATTCATTGGTAGGCTGTATGAACAATTTAAATTTATGTTTTAAATAAGATTTTATTAAACGTTTGTTAGAAAGATTGTATTTAGGTATTTCAATCAGGTGAAAGATATAAAATGGCTATGTTTGAAAAATATATTTATTTCACATGGAATTTTGGTTTTAATTTACACAAGCGTTAAAACGGTGCTATCAAATTGTTGTTTTAAACCTAACAAAAGTTCGCGGTAAAAGTTCTGAGTTCTGAAACAAAGAACACTATGTTTTATTCAAACTCTCCGCTCAACTTTGTCCAATTTTCTACCAAAATCAAACGGAAATTATTCGCACTATTAATTATTTAAAATGCTTTGTGACCCCAACGAATTAATTAGTAAGTTTTTATGTTAATAAGTGCTTAGGTATATAATATTCCGTTAAAATAGAGTGACTATATTGATTGAATAGTTAGGTATAATCTTATAACCAAAAAAGATAAGATCATACAAATAGTAAAACAATAAATAACAATAATGGTTCATAATGACTTGTTGTAAAATAAATTTTTTCTTGTTCTTCTTCTGAGGTCTGGCCTACTCAATTTATAAAAGAGAGCGCACTGGTAGGTAGACATGGATTAAACTAAATTCTTTTTAATCGATAGGTGTAAACAAAATTAGCATTATAGCTGATATTTATCTGCAAATGATTTTATTTTTACACGTAAGTTATAATATTTCTTGGTGTTATTTTATTCTAGTATTTCAAATAATTAATTGATTCAACTAAGTTCATATGAATGTGTAGAAAAATGCTAATTGTCATAAATGTAGTAAGAAGGTTATTTGGTTGTTATAAAACAATTTCCTTAAAAAATATAGATTCACGACTTCTCTTTGGATAACACCGATAATAAAAAACAGTTATTTTGATTTAAAAATCAATTACCTGCCAGTGGGTATTTTGAATAATTTAAAATAAAAATAGAAGAAAACATATCAAACAAAATATTTTTTTTAATCGGCGCAGTATATAATATTAATTAGATATACTCAATTTTACCCATTTTTAATCTAACATTAAATATTATCTTAAATAAATGTGTATACATACATTTATTTATGTAATGTACCTACCTCCTCTTCTTTTGGACGTCGATTACAAAAATTCATCGGTTATGCCTCTTATACAGAGATATATATACTCTATATACTTTAAAATATTACCTTAAATACTTCTTACTACAAAAACAAACAAAACTAACCTCAAACCATTCAAATGTTCATAATGCCTGAAATTTGACATAATGCTGAACTGAAATCACTTGTGCCATGAACGCGGGACAAACAAAGGTGGCTATTCAGCTGATTCGGAGATTCGACGAGTATTTAGCCGATGAAACGCTATAAAATACGGCGGTTCTACTGAATCAAAGCGTTTAATCAGATAGAAATCAGGAACTGACGTTGATCTCACTGAACGGGGAAGAACTGTGGAAAACAGTGATTGAGCTCAGAGGTTTAATATTTCTTGGAATTTTAGAGATAATAATAATAGCGTATACCTCTCCAATTCCAGTGTTTTTTTTAGTTAAAATATTTATTTATTTACTTCGAGTATTAATAGATGACGTTTTGTTATGTTACGTAAGTTTAGCGTGCGGCATTGAAGTCGGTTATTGCAAATGTTATTTACTTGGATTATGAGACACGTTGGACATGTTGAAATCGTTTAATTGTCCTGTACCGAGGCTGGCATATTTTCGGCGTTTGTGCCATTTGTTCTTGTATTACTTACGATAAGTATGATTATATTCCGTTAGAGTTTCACTACTGCAACATTAGTTACATAAACCCAAAAATAAATAAACGTTTTCAATTGAATCGCGACTGCGGATGAGTCTGTGTGCCATGGCTTGTCACTCTCCATTGACGATTTATTAATCTTTCAGCCGTATCTTTTGTATCGCAATGCTTTGATGTTGTTCGGGTGACATGCTTCTGAAATCAACAGAAATATATAAAGTAATATCGAAAAAGTGTCCATCGATTTCGGTTAGGATAGGTTTTTTTTCTGCTTTATTTTTTAACCATCACACTTTGTGTATTGTGCTAGTTTCAAAGTTGTTTCAATTTTCAAGTTTTAAAATGTCAATAGGAAAAGTCATAGTCGTCATGGTCAAGTAAAGTCATGGCATAGCAAAGCGGTGTAAACTTTACTATGGTTGACTAGGGATCTCCCGCGACCACGAAAACCACGTTATTCCGTTTTCATATCTCTTGCTGACACTTATGTACTAAAACAAGACAGTAATGCTTCAAATTCCACCAATACATAAAAAAAATAACATTATTAAGACATCAAAAAATGCAAAATCACTAGTTTTGCAAAAAATACACAGACAGAGACGCCATTTTTTCAGCGAACGCGGGAACCCCATACAAAATGTTACTCTGAGCATCTAATTTATCTCTAGGTATATTGTCTAGGTATTATTTTATTGTTCTGAGAGGAATGTAAAATGATCATATCTTTTTTCTAAGCTCTTTCTAAACAATTATCATGAGGAAAAAAGTGAAAGGTGTTGGGAAATTACATTTGCAAAAACAATTCTTTCTATCATATATAAACGCGAAGTATTTATAGAAAGTATGGATGTATGTTTGTTGCTATTTCACGCAAAAACTGCTCCGGTTGAGCAGTCTTTGGATAAATAATGGTACGGAGATAGCTTAGACCCTGGAATAACACATAGGCTACTTATTATCCTGTATTAACGCGCGTAACAGTTAGATGCGATACTCCTTGAGTAAATCAGCATCTGAACCTCAGAGTAATTAAAAAAAAATACTACCAATCTCAGTGCATTAGGCGCCGACACATTTTTTTAGTAGTTTTGAATTAAAAACCAATCTACCGGAGAGATTTTCCTAAAACTTTGTGAAAAGTTATAATCTTTCAATATAATAAATAAACAAGTAACTAGAAGCGACTTCAAAGAAACCCGAAATCTTTATACTGTTTATATTATCTTTAATTTTTTTTATTTTGAAGTACCCAGTGTCACTCTCACGACTAAGACGAATGTATTGACACCACTCACATAGAAATACGACCAGCCGTGTAGGCTCTAGAGTATGCCAAAGAAATATACATACGTCATACACTCGAAACACATAACCTCTTTCATAGTCCGGTCGAAAAAATTTCGATTCAATCCAGCCGGCTCTAACAGAAAAAATCATACAGTCAAATAATTACCTCCTCTTTTTTGGGAGTTGCTAAAATAATCAAAAAACATCGAACGCTATTCCGAAATTCGAACGCAGCTCACCTACCTTACTGCCTAACTGCACCCATCTAATCTCTCAGTTATCTCAAACAGGAGCTCCACAGTGTGGGGGAACACCAATTTTAATTAATAATACAGCTACAATGCGGCTGCTATCAACTTTTTTGCTTGTTACTTCTTACTGACTCAGCTATGAACTTATCTACTTGGTTGCTTTTTGATCTTGATTATTTTAACTGATCTTTTTTTCTCTCCTCTTTGTTTATTGGCCATCACTCTGTGTATGTGTGAGATTCTCAAGTTCTTTGCATTTGCAAGTTATATTGTTCAAGTTGTATCAAGTAAAGTGTCAAGTGTGTAGACGAGTCAAGTAATTAGTCGTGGTGCTTAAGTTCAAGTCACGTCATGTACCTGGAGATTTTACTAGTGTCTATGGAGATTTCCCGAAACGACAACACGAAAGCCATGTTATTCTCTTGCCCACACTTGTGGATATTAAAAAGTCGTTATTAGTAAATAATGAACCATTATTGCGCAACAATAAATTTAATAATGACTAATTTTGCAATAAATATACTGAAGAAGACGCCATTTTTTCGGCAAACGCGGGAAAACCTCTTAATAGATCTTGATAACCTATGTGTCTATGAGTCTTCAAAGTCATAAAAGCTATTGTCATATGTTACTGGTAAAATCTATTGCATAATAACATGGTAAATAATAAATATTTAGTTTTTTCCGCCTCGTCGAAAAACTAAATATTCTTTATATGCCATCTTATTATAAATGGATTTCCGCAAACTAAAACCCGACTCTATCAATTATCTCTATTGCATAAGTTGTGGAATTGGAAGTTCTTCGATCCGACAAGCAGGTTTTCTATAAATGAGGGCAATCAGCTCTAAATTCTAATTTACTTATGATTTAAAATTATAGAGGTGCATGCCTGAACTAGAATCGAATCCACGCCCTAAAGCTTCAAAGGCAAGGGAGTTTCTAGCTAAGTCGCCACTAGCAAGGCTTACAGTATTAAAAGTTATTAAATATGAATTAGTTGGTGCCGTTGTTATTAAACTAAACGCAAGTGTTCCAAATGTTTCCAGTGACATATTCAAAATGAGATTATTTTAAGTTTATTTGCAGCTTTGTGAGAGGCGATACAAAACCAAAGCGTTAACTTTCTGCTCGCGAGATTTATATGTCTGTAGCTTGTAGTTTAGTTCTGGTTTTGTGACACACTGTCGAAAAAGGCCGCTGACTACCCAGCTCTGTTGTTTTATTAACCAGTTATACTTTAGCATATTGACGATAGAAATTTTTATGTAAATTTAATTCACTGGTCAAAAACTAATTGATCGATATTGATAAAATTTATGAAATATTGAAATTTTATGTTTTATATAGGTGATCATTTGGAAAAACGCTATGAAGTACTGGGATAAATAATTGTACAAAAATGAGACAGATAATAATTATAATTACAGAGAAGAGCAAAAAAAGGGTGATAAATAAAAAAGAAATAAGGAAAGAAAAATAATTGAGAGTTTGAAGAAAAAGAAAAAGAGTTGCTTTCATTAATCCACTTGAATCATAAATTTGATAAATGTGAGGGATCACCGAACAAATTTACTGCAGAATCAGTTTTATTGGTCATGTTTTAGACCCGTATGTCCCCAGCCCAGATAGCACCCCATTACAGCGGTCGAGTTCGCAACTACCCTCTAAAGTTTGATTAATAAGCGAAACCACACTACTGTCGGCGCTTCTTTTTACTTTTTAGCGAAACTTTGAAGTAACTCGTTTGGTGGTTTGTTGTTTACGAGGATGCGCGCTTTTTATACCACAAACAATACAGTGTGAATGGTACAATGTTCAAGGCTATATTTCAAGATAATGTACTTATACTAAAATAGAATAGAAGAAATAGATGGCAAATATTGATTAACAACAATGAAAACATGCATTCAACATTATTCCACTAAATACTCTCGTTATATAAACTTTTTACTTTTAACTCTTGAAAGATCATTGGTCTCAATTTAGAAATGTCATAAGGACCAAAAATAATCAGATTAGAGCAGTTCCAAATTATAATCGAATGTTATATCCCTTTAATACTTTATTAAGTAGGTTTAGGTTGTTCTCAGGAAGGTTCTCATATAGGTAGGTTTTAACCTATTTCCATCCATCCAGTTCTTATAATTCCCATAAGTTGAAATAGTACTAAAACTATTAAATTTGACGTAAGAGCATTAAAGTATTCTGTCGACTATCACAATATTAGTGTACCTTGTTCTCTGTATATGCCCGCATACCTATTACAAATAGAATAATCCAACCAAAATCTACAAGGTACCCATAGCCTTTGATCTCGGAGCGCCATCCATTATTTCATACAAATTATGATGAAAGACTTCCATCTGTCATACGCACAACAAATCACACAGCCATGGCAGCTACAACCGTTGAAAACCCCATTACAAAAGCATTCTCGTACAATCACGCCATGTCCGTCCGCCTTTCAACGGCTAACAAAGAACATCTTACGGTATAAAGCCATGTAAACCATATAACTGTTAGAAAAAATACTACACTGGCCGCATTGTATTGTAACTACACTATAAAATATTCAATTGGTTTATTGGCTAAGTAGCCAACTTCAAAAAAGAGGTTTTCAATTCAAAGGATTTCTTAAGTATGTTCTACGATCACTGGTGATATCGCGTAACGTTAGCAGCGAAAAAAGCCAAACAAGTTACAGCAAGCTTGGTTTTATTTTCTAAGTTCGCTCCTTCAACTTTTTCAAAACGAAACAAAGATTTCTGTCACTTCTTTTATCGTTAAAATTACGAGACATTTCCTCTGAACCGAGAGTTCACTGTATTTTCTAGTTGGTCTTCTTATATAAATTTCATCGAAATCTCTAAAGGAGTAAAGTTAATAATTATAATAAAGTATGTACTTATAAATCGTCTATCTATCAAGAGCAGTAAAATAAAGTAAGAAATAGTTTTTCGTAACACAGCTGGTGTTTACCTTACACTGCCCCATGCCCATAGCGACATACGTCATCCGCCCTAACACCCCGCCCGCCCTACCGCCGCTCGCCCTACACCTCGCGTGATGAATCACAAGCGTTTGACACTCGCCGTGTACCATAAATCCGCGATTGTAGTGATTACTTCGCGAAACTAATATAGGAAACTATGGAGGTGGCAAGATGAATAAATATTCATAACCGTATTGCACGCCACGCAAAAGATAAAAGTAAAATAAAAAACAATGGCCATACATTGACCAAAATTATGTTCCTAAAGATATTTTTTTTATGAGAGATCTGTGGTAATAGTGAGAACTGACTTTAATTCTGCAGGCGCCTACACAAATTGTTCATATGTTAAAATGTATATGATGCCACCTGAAAATTATAAAAGTATGTAAAAAAGATCGGCCCTAGCGATTTTGTGGGATATCTACTTTTTTAAGGTGGTTAATAAGGTGGTCACATCATCATCGCCACATTCATTAAATTCGTACCTCCATACCACACCCGCGCATAGGTAGTAAATTACAATAACGGAGACATTGACAACGATCGCGTGTTGCTGACTGTACATAAGCTACGGTCTATACGTTATTTATGACTGACGCTGACTGTCTATCTATATGTCTTTAGTTGGGCACAAAACACCTGCTCGCGTTTGGTATTGTAGAGAACATAAATTTGGTATTTATTGCAGAGAACATAAATTTCAAAGTAGTGGTGACCTCGAGAAATTTTCTGATTTCAAAAAAAGAGGTTCTCATTTTATCGCATGTTTTGTGTTCCTCGAGTTTAGATATAATGCTATGCAACCCTACAGTATGCGCGTCTCAAACGCACTTGACTCATTTATTTTACTCTTGATACTTGGTAAGTACCAAGTCACGTCTAGCAAATTAGCATCAGTAAATCTAAATATCAGTAAATAATATATAAAGTAGGTCCTGACTGATTTTCGCTAGGAATCGACGCAGAGACATGTGTAGTGTTTTTGGAGTGTACTCATTAAATGTATGTGTATACAAAAACATTTTTTATATTACAAATAATATTTTTAGAGTTTCAACCTTAAAGGGGGTCGAATTGCGTATCAAAATTTGAAACTTCTTTATATATCATTTTATTTTGAGATCAACGCCAAGGGTGATAGCTACTAGTAAATTATAAATTTTGTTGCAAAAGCATATAACATTTTATTATTTAACCTCGTGTTGTGTTCGTGACCATCCTGACAAAGTACGATACCATGAAACTGCCCATCGTAATTTGTCCTGAATTCCAAACGGCACATTTGAACGCTTTGACCGAAGGGTCACTATTAAAATTGCGGGTCCCCAGTGACCTCTTGCATATTTAAAATTTTGGGGAAACAGTTTGCAAGCTATCACGGAAAGGGTTAATTGTGAAATAAATTAGAATTTTTATATCCTCAATCTTAATTTAGACTGAAATAACTCTTAGTGTAATTACTGATTTCAGTGGATTTATTCCCTACGGAGCGGCTCAAGTAATTTTTGAAATCTTTTCTTTTTTACCTGACTGCCAATAAGAAGGGTAATGTTTTTCGAATGTATGTCAGGTTGTCTCTCTGTGTACTCTATGTATATTATATTTATTAGCAACAAACCAAAACCAATGATGAGCGAGGTGTCATTGGATTTGTCTACAAAGATGCACCTGCAGATGGTCAAAGGCTAAATAAGTGTCATCCCACGGTTTCACTTGTTAAAGTGCAGTAGTCTAAAATCCAAAAAAAAAACAAAATAACTTTGAGAGGTGTCAAGGGACACCCGGATGGAACGAAGTTCCTTTCGATGAATTAGTGAAGGAATAATATTTAAGTTATTATTATATATATTATATTGAAATAGTAAGACGAAACGAAAATAACTGGCTTGCTTTCTATGAGAGAGAGAGAGACAGAAAGAGAAACAGACGCACGCCGCACGGCTTACAACTATAGCAAAAAGTATCGTTACAACTTTTGGTCATAATTTTTTCCGTCTAGCCCCCTTTCGCAACGCGTGATAAAGAAATTCGTTCAAAAAAAAGTTCTACTAATCCCGACTAAGTCAAATCGAATTTTTTGAAGTCACTTCTAATCACTTGTTGTTGCGCGTTGAGGTAACGTACGTTAGACAATTTGTTTTATAAACATAATTTAATCACATAAATGCTACAACTAAAGCAAGCAATGCAAGTCTCTGCTGTCTACCTGTCAAAAAATAATCGCTTCTCGAAATCGATACTTCTAGCACTAGATGAAAATTCATCTTTTTTTGATTTTATGTGTCGTCGTGTCTACTATAAAGCTTTAAATAAACCAAATCAATCTGAATAAGTAAATAACTAACTTACAGTCAAATTTAGTAGACTTGTAAAAGTGGCGTCAACTAGCTGCCTACGTCTAAAGCACTCGAACACTGTGTGTGTGAGTGTGTGCCTGTGTTTGTGACGCCAATCGACCGCTACTAATTACCGGTACCACTCGCCCGTCGAGATTGGGGAAACGATGTGATGACCACAAACTTACGTGAACAAAGGACTATTGAAAAAACCTAGATTTAAGGTCAGGATCATAGGTATCTAAGTTTTTTTTTATTTTGTAACAAGTGACAAATTTTGAAAGTAAAAATAATATAAAAATTTAAAAAACTTGGACATCGCCATTTCTTTGTCCGGCATTCAATACCGCGAATGTAACTATTATACAATTTTACAGGACGACATAAAATGTTATAAGTTACGAATGTATTATACTACGCATACATTAGCAAGGAATAATACAAATAAAAGGAATGTGTACTCAAAACGACTATAATTTTGGAACGAAGTTCCTTATCACGCATTGCGAAAGGGGCTAGACGGAAAAAATTAAGACCAAAAGTTGTAACGACACTTTTTGCTATAGTTTTAAGCCGTGTGGCGTGCGCTTGTTTCTCTGTCTGTCTATCATAGAAAGCAAGCCATGTATTTTCGTTTCGTCTTTCTATTTCGAAAATTATTATTAACAATTAATCTAAAGGAATTTCTCTTGACACCTGTCAAGTTTTTTTTATGATCTACCGACTTTCAAATAACAAGGAGTACTTAATTCGATTGTTTATATATGTTACCTGATTTCTCAGAGATAGCTGGCTCGAAATAAAAGTTAAAAAACTTCAGTCAATCATGGTCACCCTCACCGGGTAATCTCACCACCAACCTTTATTAGGAATGGGTGTCATTTAAACAGAAAAAATAATCTTATTTTGCAACTTCGTTCGTGATTGTAGGGTTTTTCATGTCAACACTGGCGCAAATGACTACCAGCATCCTACAGAATGTTCCCTTGTTTTTTTTAATATATTTTTTTCGGAGAATGTTCGCGACTGCTAGAACTTTCGAGATGGATCGCGCTATTTTCCTATGTAGACATCATAGCTGCAAGCGGGATGTTTTTTTAAGTAATAAAAATATTTATAATATGCACGTAAATGAAAAATCCAGAGGTGCATGACAGAATTTGGAATTGAACCCACTCCTTTCGCTTGTGAGGCAAGGGGTTTATCGACTAGGCTTACTTGACCACTAACTTAAGAGAAGTGGTTCCTAATCTGCTTCAAAGTTGTTTGTTTTTTAGCAGGCTTACATTTGTCCCGTTTGTAACAAACTGTTGACACGTAGTTTCATAAACTTTGACTTTCGTTTGTTTGGCTCCGTTTTAATTTAACTTTCATTGTTAAGATTGCTTTTTGATTTCTTGTACTTAATTCTTAAAGTAGTCTTTGTTATTGTACACCATAAACATCATGTATTTTGGGGCGCGGGTTTATAGAAAGAGTTAGTCAATGAACTGTTTCTGATATACCGCTGAGAAATTAGGGAATATAAATCGGTCAAGTGCGGGTCGGACTAGCACAAAGGGTTCTGTACCATTATCTAAAACACATTTTTACAATTTCATGTTTTCTTTTGTCGTTATTAATAACGAGCTTACTTTTGGCAAACATATCACATTTACCGTACCGTACCGTATTTACACCCTCTGGGTACGGAACTCTAAAAAACGATTCCGAATTAATTAACCATTTATTTTTGAAACCAGTTAAAAATTTAGTTTTCAATACCCTTTACAGACACTCGGCTATAGTCATAGTTCACAGAATAACCTGTATTGTCCACGAGTTTATTCAGAAAACAAATCTAAACAATCCTTCCTCCTTGTGTGGTAATAAATGAAAGAAAGGTCGTAGCCTCAGGGGATCCAGAGAAAACAATAACATGAACGTCAAAAGCCACTACGAGAAATGTTAATACTGACATCAAGAACTTGAAAACGGGCACAATACAAAGAGTGTGGTGGCCAATTAATAAAAAAAAAGAAAAGAAATACTAACATCACAATAGCCTTACTAACAACCGGGCAATTGCATTTATTATGAACAAGTAAAATTTTTAATTTTAAAAACCCTTTGACTCTAAATATTAGGTCTTTACATATGGAATTGGCGTTTTGTCGTACTGGCCACTTTGATCTCAAATATCTCTTCTTTGGTTAGGGATTCCAATTTCAAATTTATACAGCTATTTATTCTTACATTTGTATTTCGAAAATCGTAATTCATTTGTTTAGTCCTCGTTTGGTTTTTTCTTTGCGTCACGCAGTTTACAAAATGGAAAAACTTGAAATATCCAAAGATCCGATTTAAAATCCCTTCATTATTGTGCCGGTTGAGTAATGTTGAAAGGTGGGTACCTCATGAATTGAGTGCAGCAAACTGACAAACGCGCGTCAACTGCTGCGTTACATTACTCAACCGGCACAATAATGAAGGGATTTTAAATCGGATCTTTGGATATTTCAAGTTTTCCATTTTGTAAACTGCGTGACGCAAAGAAAAAACCAAACGAGGACTAAACAAATGAATTACGATTTTCGAAATACAAATGTAAGAATAAATAGCTGTATAAATTTGAAATTGGAATCCCTAACCAAAGAAGAGATATTTGAGATCAAAGTGGCCAGTACGACAAAACGCCAATTTCATATGTAAAGACCTAATTTAATGTAATTAGCCATTTCGTGGCGGCGGCTAACTTGAACCGATTTTCATCAAACATAGTTGAAATCACTCTCGACTACCTACCTACCTACCTTTCAAACAAAAAAAAATCTAATAAAAATGATCCGATCGGTAGCTACGATGCCACAGACACGTATAACTTATACGTTTTTGCATCGGGGGTTAAAAAATGATATATCTTATTACAACAAAAAAATAGCAGATGGATTACTTATAGTCCACTTAAGACCTACAGATAATTTAAATGCTCCAACTCACCACTAGAGGACAGCGTGCCCATTGTACGAATACAAATATGATACAGATTCGAACCTACCTAGATTTTAATCACGCACATATTATAAATGCGGAAATATGTTTTTTGGATTGTTTGCCATTCTTCTTATTAACTAAGTACATATAGTCGCTAAGTTGTAGGTAACTTTTAGCACAATATATAGATCTAGTTCCAGTTACTGTCATATGCTATTCCGGGATAAAGACTGGTAGACGAATGAAACCTAGTAACAAAACTGATGCAGTCCATATTAGCTACTAAAGCTCATTGCGGCTTTACCTTTCGATGATCCCTCGGGAAAACAGAAAGAAACTTGTACAAATATGACGTATAACCAAGCCATAATACAATACAATGAAAACCCATATCAAAATGAAATAATAAAGATATGCAGCCATTTTTATTTGGGAACAATATTTTTGATATACGAGTATACACGTTCAAATTAGGTACATTAAAAAAAAAATTATTTCCATTTTTTTTCAGATTTGAAGTTGCTTACAACCCAATTAAAAATAAATTGATTTTTTTGCAGAATTATAAATAAAAAGATGCTGATTTGACTGCATATATTCTTGTGGAGCAAACCTCACGCTCTGCCTTAAATCGCGCTGTTTACGCACGCACCTACCTACGGGATGTCACACCGGCCATTTTTGTTTGTGCTATTGTATGTATATTGTCTTCAACGTTCTTTACATCTGCTATTTCCCTTTGAAAATGTTGAACATCACTGCGCGTTTACGTGCGTAGTGATTTAGTTTGGTTTAGGTTGTAGCGACGAGCGTAATTGCATAGCGTCGCGTCGTGCGTTTGGTGTGTCATTTCTCATGTTTCATATACAGTAGAACCTTGTTAAGTCGAACCTCGATAAGTCAAAAACCTCCAATTCTCGAAAAAATGTTTTGTTCCCTTCCCTTCAAACACCAAAACCTCCATTACTTGAAATCTTGACCCTCTGTTAGTCGAAATAATCACCGAGTCGCTCCAAGCCATTTTGGTACATATTTTCACTCTATAACTCGAAAAATTAAATTTAAACTCTGTATCTCGAACATAGCAACGTTTTATTTTACAACCTTTACAACTTGATCATTTGGAATTTATTACCTCTATTGTTCGAACAAAAATAAGTTACCGACTTAAGAACTTGCCGACAATGTGAGTACACTATTGTTTCTTAGAAAACATTTTAGGAGTATACGATAATAAATTTATGACTCACGTAAACACGTGTTTGCTTGCTTGGTGTCAGGTGTTCAATTTTGATTTCCTTTGAAATTTAGCTAAGCAAGTCATTTGTTTATGACTATGACTGCTGGGACATTATTTGATGACGAAATTATCGTTCAGTAGCTCAGAAAACCGATACTAATGATTTAGATGACATAGAAGACGTAAATAGTACATGCGCTCCATGGGTTTCCATCAAAGAGGCGCGAACCGCATTGAATACCTTACGTAATTTTATAGAGCAAGCCAGTAACTCTGAAGAAGAAGAATTTTCTGCTCTTTATAGATTAGACAATGCTGATAGAGAACAACTAAATTATCTAAAGCAAAAAAAAATACTGACTTTTTAATGCTATATTTTTTATTTTAAAATGATTTGAAATAATGTTGATTTATAATAAATAAAAATATTTTTGTCACCTCTGCAAGTTGAATTTTTATTTATTTTTACCCTCTCTAACTCAAAATTTATAAGAATAAACCTCAAACTCTTTATGTCGAATCAAAATCCGCCTAAGTCGAAATCCTCTATAAGTTGAAAACTCTATAACTCGAATTTTTGGCGTCTCCTTGATGTTTGACTTATAGAGGTTCTACTGTATTACAAACTCATAAGCTGTGCTGGGCTGCGCAGCACTACATGCAGTGTGCCTTTAACCCGATATTTTAGAGACGCCAGGACGGATCATAAAAATAATATTTTTTTGGTTTCAATGTTAGGTAGGTAAGCCTTAATTTTAAACTATACTTAATTTTTTTCTCTGTAAATATTGTGTGAGAAATCAAAAGAAAATAGTTTTGCCAAATTCGGTCTGATAATCTTTTCAATCAAATTATATAAAAATGATATAAGCGCCTGCGCTAATGATATAAGCGCCTGCGCTAATGCCAGCCAACTATATACTTTATCCAAAATATATACTTATACAATTATAACTCAATTAGTTTGAGCCATTTGTCAGCGCAGCCTGCACATCTGTCGGCTGATTAATCACCATGCAGGTATACCTAGAGAATAATCGTGGACCTAATGACTTAGTTACACTGGCTTGCACAAAGCATAAATCTAGACTTAAATTTCGAAACCACTTACACACTTCATCTATACCATAATCATATTATAAAAGGAAAGATTTGTATTTTGTTCTTTACGAATAAACGCAAACACTACGGACTTGATTTAAAAAAAAAATTTCGTTGTTAGAAAGCTAAATTATTACTGAGTAACGCTATGAAAAATGTTAACCCACGGGTAACACCGCGGAGCGCAGTTAGTCATTCATAAAACCTACAACACATTTGCACCTCAATTTACTTTTGTACTAAATCAAGTTATCACTAATCAATGACTAAATAATCACCATAAGTACTTTAAAAAGAAAGTGATAACAAACTTTCTTTACATCATACTTTATCAAATATAACGATTTCACTTCACCCTTTTTAAATACTTTTTGCATGGTGGTAGGGCGATTCATATCGCTCGCCTGGCTAGCTACCACTCTCAATCTGTTGCCAAGTACCTAACGGTGTGTTCCGACAGCCTTCCTGGAGAGCCAGTGTATTCTAGACTAGGCATGCTCAATCTAGGGCTACAGTATCGCTGACTTCTTTATTTGGCGATTTGGAGAACAGGTATAAAAAGTCACAACCATTTTCTATTCGACACACGCCTGAAAATAATTTAATAACCAAACTAATAAATTAACTACTAATTAAAAGCCGTAAGCGGAACTTCGGTCGCCTACCAGCAAGATTTGTTAACGACATTAAATCTGTCGCGGGTCTAACCTGGATAAGATTGGCACAGAACAGAAGCAGATGTTATGAAATAAGACATGTCTATAGGTAACCAACAATACAAAAATGAAAGCTGCGGATGATGATGAATTTAAAGAAAATTAGCACAAATATGACCTAGTAACGGTTGTTTGATAAACACACATATCATGTATTTTATTTAGAAAACTAACGCGTGTTTCTTCAACGGTGACACATGTCATCGTTGTTCACCGAATGTGAACGAAACTATAGTTGAACCTTTCCAACCATCAGGTACGCGCGAAAACCCGTGTTCTTAAACAATACCCATATAATGTATAACAAAACCTACAGACCGATTTTGATAAGATGTATATAAGGCCACCTGAGAGTATACTCTATCAAAAAAGACATAATTTTCCAAACCAGTCAAAGCGTCTTTGAGTAGTTGGAATTGGAGAACATAGAATAGTTCTAACACAGTTTTCTATTTCCCTATAGTAAATTTCGGTCTCTTCTAGTCGCAAGTAGATCGCTTTCTTCTAGGCAAGCATGCTACATCCTAGGCCGCATCATCACTTTTCATCAGGTGAGACAAAACTGAAAAAAGATTTTGACTAATCGCGAACCTCCACATTTTTATGACAGACGATCTAACAATCAATAACAAATTAGTAAATATAATATAATATATATATATATATATATACACAAGATACTTCGTAACTTCCGCCTCTTTGATTTCCGAACAACAAAACAAATAATCAAAGAAAACAAACTCTATTATCTCCACGATTAACAATATAACATTATTTCTCCAACAAAGACAAAAGTTATTCTCAAATTTGGAGCAGGTTCGTTAGAGAAAACTTCGGAACTCTCAATTAAAATTACCCGAATTTTAGGGAAACCTCGAGTTTCGGGGAGAATCGGCGAACTCTTCAACAACATGGATTTGTTTGCATAAATTTAAAATTTGCTTTCCTGTTATGAGACCTTTATGAGACCTAACTTTATGGAATAAATCTGCAGTAGGGGCCAATACATCTGGCGTTTTCACTACATCTCTCTAATTTAAGCAACTTTTGATTCCTAAACTAATTCAGGAACTGCGATTAAGAGAAAGAGTAGTTAGGTTAGGTTGCTGCAATCGGACAAGTAGAGACGCTGCCGGTACATTAGAGATTCCACGGACTTGCACTAAACGCTTTGAGTCTACTTTTATTGTGCGAACAGCTAGGTTGTAGAATTTGCTGCCAAGCTCTATGTTTCCCGATAGCCATAATCTTGATATTTTCAATTTGCGAGTAAATCGGTTTCTTCTAGGCAAGCATGCCTCATCTTAGACCTATTATATATATTTAAAAAAAGTTAGGTAACCTTAGACGACCGTTATGGTTATCGTACTCGCTTCGAGAACTGACGGTATCGTTTTCGATTCCAAGCCCGCTAGGTGTTTAAACGATAAATTTGTGTATGCGTGTGTGTTTGTGTGCTGCGCATGTGTTTGTGGGTGAATATCTTGCATGGCAACGCACAGGTCAATCTGGAAACTCGATGGAGAAGCTTCGGGCAAATAGTAATTATATTCAAGCTTATTACTACGATGATTAGTACGCAGAATGCCTGTTACCTAATTGCAAGGTAATACTAGAACTTATTAGTATTACCTATATATAACTAAGCAAGTGCCTTTATTAGGAAAACGAAGAAACTAATTACAACAAAAAATATAGCAGACTAGCTGCGCCTTGCGACCTTGGTCTATGTGTTAGTCCAGAGTCTAAGCACAAATTCATCATACAAGTCAGTTCAGCAGTTTTTGCGTGAAAAAATAGCAAACATACTTCCATACATTCTTATAAACTTTCGCGTTTTATAATTTTATAGTAGGAAGTAGGATAGATTACCTATAGACCGTTTAAGATATATTACCTACTAGCTGACCCGGCGAACTTCGTGCCGCCTTCCCTGGAGTACGACAAATGTTTCAAGACCAAAATCATGCTAAATCGGCCCAGCCATGCTCGAGTTTTAGCGAGACAAACGAACAGTTAATTTTTATATATAAGAGAAAAGGATAGTATAAGTACAAGAAACAAACGCAATTATTTCATATTTTGCTTTAATATTATCTACAGCCTGATGATCTATTAATTCTGATAGCGGTTTATTATCGCCATACACTATGGTCAAGTTACTTACGTACGACGATACATAAATCAACGTTATAATCCCTTACTATAGAAAAAATATATATTTGATGTGATTTGTAAAGTTATCGCATATATCACATGAAATATAAAAAAAATACGGTTCTGCTCATTATTTTTATAATTAAATGCAACTTTGACGCAGTGGGTACACAGGTAAACAGGAATTACCCTGCGCCCACCGGTGGGTGAAGCCAGTGCGAGCCATATTATTCAGATAACACATTTATAGTTAAAAGCTTTAACATAATTTCAATCTTTTTTAAGAAAATGCTGTGAGTGACAATCAAAAGTTTATAGAACTCTGTTCGCTAAACTATGAACCGTTCGCGAGTATCAACTTCCAGGCCAACATAACGATTTTTTTTATAAACTTCAATTTTTCAGGTTATTAAGACCTATTTTTTACCTATTTTGTAAACGAGTCCGCCCAAATAGGAATATCATTCTATTTCCGAGGGTACCAAAACCAATTTGTCGTATCTCCAAGGTATTTGCATCTATATTGGATCACCTTACATAGTCAGAACTTACGACTTTAGACAGAGTGGCCGTAGTACGAAAAAACCTAAGAGCATGATGGTGACTATTTTTAATATTATATTACTCGTCGTGACAATACTCAACTACTGGCAGAATGAAGAAATTACGGATGATAGAGTAGAATAGAAGAGAACAAACATTATGTGCCAATCCCACGTAGATAAAACAGCTATAAGATTATTCTGAAACTTTCTATAGATATCTTAATAAGAACTTGTTCGGAAGTTTTGTTTAAGAACTAAAATAGGTCTTGAAACAACGTCAAATACACAAGCAACTTTCATCAGATTTATTCCTGGTGAATATAATCAAATATCAGCACACGTGCCAACAAAAAAGCTTCTTTTTGCGGCTCTGTCGTGTGTAATATCGCTTACCTTGAAGATACCGATTACCGCTGGCTGGAACACACGTGAACTCGCTAACGTAACTGCTTTTGAATGACCATACTGCGCCCGGCATATAAGTCACATATAAAATATGCTAATCACACCGTTACTTTATTTGTCTAGTAATAAGTATGCCATTTTCCTTTTTGTATGAGCTTAAAACTAAAATAATATTGTTAGAACTTAGTAACTTTAATAACTAAACTGTACAATATGTTTTATGTGTAAACGAGCTATGTATATTGCAGGCACCGGCGATGGCTATAATTAAACAGGGTAGGTTTTCATTAGATAAGTGCGTTCTTAAAATGTACAATCACTATCAGCTCAGGCTACGACAGCGCGCTTCGGCCGCCAACGCAAAAGTGTGGCCTCGGCGTGTGCCTCGTTTCGCGTTGCCTCGGAGTATGGTAACAGTAAAAATACTCATAAATTAGTAAAATTACCGAAATCTGTAAAAGTACGTGGTACCTTTTCTAATTTTATAATTTTAAAAAGGCATGTAATCATTTTACTAAATTATGAGTTTCCAATAATTATCAATTGTAAAAACTTGAATTGTTATTTAGTGAAAAAACTAATAACTTACTTACTACACATACAAAGCTTAATAAGATACTTGGCGAACTACCTTGAATTATGTAGTCAATGATACAATAGCACCTACATTATGCACCAGAGTTTCCGCTCTACTGCTTATTACAAATCCATTGCATCACCTTACCCATTTGACAGCGATAAGAATCTGGGACAAAAACACGGCAGTATCACCCTAATTTTATTCGATTTTATTTTTAATAGCTCTCGCAGAATGGGCTATTAAGGTTACAATACCACTTACTGCAGGGTGTTTTGTTCTCTATATGGTCTCAGTAATAAATAAATAAAAAACAAAAACAAGCAAGATCCTTCTCAGAACACGTGTAATAAAAAAATCTGTACCTTATAAGTAATGTGTGCTTTTCATAACCTTTTTATTACTAGGTTTGTATGGAAAATAGTTAAGTAGATTATTGTTATTCTCATTCATTTTGCGTTTGACATGTGCGTAAAAATATGTTTTTTATGATTTGAGGTCGTATATATGAGAAAATAATATGTGATTTTTTAAAATCAAAACTAGAACCTGTCTGTTGACCTCAAATCATAAAAACATTTTTTTCAATTTAATATTGATACTCCTATTTATTTCTGAGAAAATGGTCTTGACCGACAGACAGACGGACAACAAAGTGATCCCCTACCTATACCTATGATACATATGTTTCTTCTTCGTTTTTCCTTTCGTTTTACCTAGCCTTAAAACTTAAAAGATAAATATCTTTTTTAGAGAAATGGGCGATGCAATAAAGAAATCTTTATTGCCTTAAAATTTATTAAGCTAAACTTACTATTGAATAAAACAACACGATCAAGATTTAATTTAACATTTTTATTTACATGTTTAGTTCAGGATATGTATTCACAACTACGATTATAAAAATTTAGTCTAAAACTTAACATAGTATTAAGTAAGCCAGATCTATCTAAGTCTTTATTCTAAACATTATTGTAAACAAAAAAACTTAATGCGTGAAAATAAGTAAATTCATGCGTGAAGTTATTTTATTGCAGTTCAAAAAGATTTAATTTAGCTGTACGCTTGGTAATTAAGCTGTTTTTACAGCTTAATTAACTACCAAACAACCAATGCAATGAAAAAAAGAAAATTGTAGATAAAACAATCTAACCAAAGCTCATGTTCATATTATGATGGTTAAATTAAACAAATTCAATACTTTAGTAATAGTAATAACTGTATTTCAAATAATTAAATGAAAGAATAAGTTGTTTCTTAAATTCTAGCTCATCGATTCTTGAATAAAATTCAACATAATGATACAATTTATTTCTTGAGAGAAAAAAAACGTACGTAAATTTCTGAAAAATAAATCAAGCCAAAACAAAACATGATCCTTTAATTATGACATTCAATCATTTTAATCGGTCTATTAAAAGAGAAAAGAAGTTACTTACGGCATATTACTCTATGCCTTAGGGCTTGCTTTAGTACTGGCCTCACCCTGAAGCAAAAACGATGGGGTGTTATAAGTTTGAAGAGGCTGTGAGTGTCTGTCTTTCTGTAGCATCGTATCTCGCGCCGTATTAAGCTGATTTTGATTTTATGGTTTTATTTAAAAGGTAGAATTAATCAGTAGTGTTCTTATTTACGAGTATGTTTGATGAAATTCTGTCCAAAATGGCTGCGTCACAAAATGGCGATTATATATTTTTTCAAAACTTCCTCAATATTAGTATCAAATAAAAGAGCTCGACTACTAGTATACAATAACACTACGATACATTAAAAATCCAAGATGGCCGCCCATAAAAATGGCAACGTCAGGGTTTCTTTACATATATTTTTTCTCTTTATCTTCTGATTGTAGTCGCAGCGTAGCTTCGTAGGCTTACGTTGTAGAACATCGTAGCTACGTGCATCGTAGAGCCTTTACGCTATATGCTACGTGGAAAAAGTTTGTGGTCGAATCTATATTATATGAAATAGATTTAATTTCTATTGGGTAATTTTTATAACACATGTTCTTTTGTAGTACTCAGTTCTAGTTTCGAGTTAAAAATCGTTAGGGTTTGATAGTTTTTTATTTTAAAACTTACTTATAAACTGTGACAAAAAATCGATTTTAAAGTTATTTAGAGCCAAATTTGACTTGATTTTACACAGGTGTATAGGAGCGAGTACACTCAGTAGTCATGTTAAAATAAAGCTTACTTTAAAAAATACTTATTAAAAATAATAACGCCCAATCGGAATTAATTATGTTTTTTTTTCTGTTTCAAGCCACTAACTACCAAAATAATTAATACAACATGGCATATTTACATGTCATACTATATTTTCTTTGTTGTCTTTTAATATAAGAAATAAAGTCAGGTCGAAACTAAAATACTTAGTATCTGCTTGCGAAAAAAAAAATATTACATAATATTTTGTTTAAATGTTTGTATGTTGTAAATGTTCAGAAAGAGTAAATCTCAATCAACACAGATAAGTTTGAGAAAACGAATTAATTGATTCAGATTTGTTTAATTTACCGTGGTATTAATTAATATCATAGCGCGCATGGCGTCTTATTATTTGAGTATCTATAATTGAAATTTATAGACTGTCTACCTTATCTTTTAATAAACGCGTCTTAACTTCGAGTATATTTTGTCTTGTTCTATGCAATGGAGAACGTGACGAGCCAAAACAAGACATATGACGATTCAAGTAAAGACGCGTTTATTAAAGGCTGTATCTTGTTACATAATGTCAATTGAAAAGAATCCTTACAAAATTATACAAAGCCGCAGATAGATTTATAACCACAGTCTTCATTTACTCGTTTGACTTTGATTTAGAACCCAACATGGTTCCGACGTGTCGTTATTTATTTGAAATTAAATCTTACTTTAACCTAATAAAGTCGAGTTTTAATTAACACATGTCCTCGTTATGGCTTTATATGGCTTGAACTTAACGGTATCGTCTACAAACTAAGTTTTTTGAAAGTTAACCTTATTTAAACGAAGATAAAGTCTGGTTTGAGACAGCAGTCGCTCCACTTGTCCGGCGTTGACTCAGACTTAATCCATTTGCCGTGGCAGTGTGGTGCTACGAGCGCGTAGTAGCGGGTAGCGTGCCCAGAAACCCCGTGGCCGCTGCAACGCCACTTGAGGTCGCGACGAAGCGCCGCCGTCTCGCACTTGACGCAAACTGTCGCCCCTGTGAGAAAATAAAGTACATTTTTAATACACCTATTTATATTCATTCATACATTTCTTTATAAGAATCTGATTTGAAAACGTTTTTTCTTCAAGATTTACTACAGACAGCTACTCGTTATGCAACGTATTATGGATAAATTCAACCAAGTCAATAATCTTCTTCTTCTTATATATAAAAATCAATTGATGTTCGTTAGTCTCGCAAAAACTCGAGAACGGCTGGGCCGATTTAGCTAATTTTGGTCTTGAAATGTTTATCGTACTCCAGGAAAGGTTTAAATGGTAAGATACATAAATAACTATTAGGCGGTACGAAGTTCGCAGAGTCCGCTAGTTCAATATCAAACAAAACATTTATGTTTAGGCGAGATTTTTAAGTTTTATAATCATTAAATACCAAATTGAATAATAAAATTGAAGACTCGAGAGTTGACAAATATATTTAATTAACTATGAGCTAAAAAAAGTGTTAGTACAAAACATAGAAACTTTATATTCCTGGATTAAAAGTAGTTAGAGTAGCTCAAAAAACGGATAACTGATGGGGAAGAAAGGTTCTTGAGTGGCGACCACAAACCGGAAGACGCAGCGTAGGTAGAGACCTCCCACTCCTACAGTGTAATTAGCAGCTTGTCGTTTGGTGTTCTATGGGAGAGGCCTATATTCAGCAGTGGACGTATTCTGGCTAAAGATGATGATAATGATGAAATAAGTACCTATAAGTCTGTAAGACCTTCAGTATTTCGGGATACAAGGAATATTTAAAATTTAAAAACTACTGACATCGCAATTTTGAGGTAGTCGTCATCTTGACTTGACTACTTGTTAAGCTCTTTATTGAGGGAGTAGTGGAAAAATGTGTAATACGCCATTTTGTGACGGCAGCCATCGTGGACCGATTTTTATTTTAGCTAAGATCACTGTCGACTAGTTCACCTTGTCACTCAGCCGTTTTTTCGTCGGGTATTCTTAAATAATGGCTCTGAAAAAGCCGACTTACACGTTCTTAGATTTACTTATAGAGCTTTTAACATTGATAATCTATGCAGTTAGATATACACATCCTACCAAAGTGTGATGGCCATCACAGTTGGCTTAGAAACCAAAGACTACGTTTTATTGAATCGGGAAAACAAAAATCATGTTTTTTCTGCTTATAAGTTAGAACGTCACCTGTCTACCTCTATACAACTGTCATTGCACGTTAATTATAAGAGTATACGAGCTCAAAAATTCTACATTGACGAAATCAAAAAGAAAAAATTATCAGAAGTTATTTCTGTCCTCACAACAGCTATTTTGTATGGATTCGCTCCGGCTGAAAACATACATTATTTGAGGAAAAACATTTCACAATTCTTTTACGGCGAAAGTACCAAATATAGATTAGCTAACACGTGTATTATTGTACATTTATTTCTAAGTGAGATTTTCAGAATTTTTATTTTAGTTTACATCAGTCTTTGTGGGTAAATACGAGTAATCTATCAGTGGGTGTGCATGTAGCGCGGTTTGTTATTATTATACTTAACTTTTGTAGATAGATAGATATATAGACAGATAGATATATAGATCAACGCTTTATTGCAGACACACAATACAAAAATATAAAATTACATGTAGTGCCACAAGTGACGGCCTTATAGCTAAAAGCGATCTCTTCCAGGCAACCTTAGGATGGAAACATTTGAAAAAAATGTATAGGACGGTAGTGTACTTAACAATAAAGAAAGTAATCTATACAATATTACAAACTACACTTATATTCTATTAGATAAACTAAATTTAAATATAAACTAATACATATTATTATACTGAACATATAAGCTAATACATACATACTAATATGTATTAGCTTATATGCTTATTAGCTTAACTATTTACCTAATCTAAGGCAAACTTCAAAAAATCTAATATAAACTTCTTTGCCTTTGGTTATTGTTCTAAGCAACTAACATACAAAAGATTTTTTTTTAAAGAGTTGATACAAAAATGTGTAGAGCCTGGCCAGGACAGCGTTTTTGTTGAGTCAATTGTCGCCTACGGAATCGAGGTACGCGATGTTTTTTTTTTACTTTTATAAGGTTTGAAACTTACACATAGGCCGCTTACTTAGAGCCTAGTGCCTAATGAGTCACGTTAGCAAAACCAGCGTTGTACAATGTACGCGGCCGCACTACGAGCGAGTCGCCTAGTCACAATGTTTCCTAGGAATGCAAGCCACTAGGTTCTGGGCACAGCAAGCCAGGTTACAGCCTAAACAATCTTCTAAAGCTTTACGCAAGTGTTCATACAAATGTAATTTCAAACAGAATATTATGTCTAAAATTATAAACACAGTACTTTACTAAATATAATAAAAAAAAAATGATTAATTATTAAAATAATTATACACAATTCTTACTTAATAATAACTAATAATAACTACTACACCTACCTTAAAACAGAAACGAAAATGTAATAACAAAAAAAACCTTAACTGTAAATCTCTGTAATAATTAAAAGTCATAATATTCTGACACATGTCCTTCACTCATCGACTTTTATTGTGTGAACTGTCAGGTGTGGAATTCGCTGTATAGTACTCTATTTCCCGATAGATATAACTTGGTCTATTCAAACCGTTTCGTTTCGAGTTATCGGTTTCTTCTAGACAAGCGTGCCACATTCTAGGCCGCATCTTCGTTTTACATTAGGCGAGTTGCGAGTTGAGAGTTGAATATACTTATTTTTGGTAAAATTAATTGTTTATTTAAATTTTCATCATTTTAACACAGAAAAAATGCATACTTAGCCAAAGCGTTCATAATAATAGACATTTCTACTATGGAACCAAAGCAGGATTTATTTAGCGATCAACATATAAAGGGGTAGGCACTCGAAGTGTTACCAACTTTAAGTTACTATAGCCACCAAGCTGTTTACAATATGGCGCCCATTTTTTCCCTAAACATACAGAAGCTCATTGTTTTTCGTCGCTGCTAAAAAAAGTTATCCAGATGGAATTCAAACGCCACAGTGTCATTACTTTGTATTTCGCTGGAAAATCGCAACCAGCCATTGTTAACGCGCTACGACATTTACATCTGAATAAAATGTTTGTGTATCGGACCATCACGCGTTACAATGATACGGGTAGCATCAAGAAACGCTATGGAGGTGGACATCCAACAACAGCAACATCATCAGAAATGGTTCGAAAGGTAAAGGCTAGAATTGAACGAAATCCACGACAAAGCGCAGTTAAATTGGCGAAAAGTCTTAATGTATCTGCCCGGAGCATAGGACGCATATTAAAAAATAAACTACAACTGAAGCCTTACATAATACAAAAAGTGCAAGACTTGACACTTGCACAAAAGGCAGTTCGCCTAGAAAGAGCTAAGGACTTAAAGTAGTTGCACGTTGATAGCAAGCTTGAAAATTTGGTATTTTCCGATGAAATTTTTTTTTACGGTTTAGCAATATGTGAACAAACAAAATGATCGCGTATGGTTAAAGTCTAAATCAAACGACAATTTAGACCAACGAATTGCTCTGCGAAAGCAAGCACAAGCATCAGTGATGGTTTGGGCCGCGGTAACTGCTACGGGACGTTCACCTCTCGTTTTCATTGAGCAGGGTGCAAAGATAAAACAGCAAATCTACCGTGAAAAGATTTTAAACGATGCTTTGTTACCTTGGGCACGTAAGAAATTCGGTAGAAACCATTGGACGTTTCAGCAAGACTCGGCACCATCCCACAAAGCCCGTGAAACCCAAATTTTTTTGCTAGAAAAAGTTCCGAGCTTCATTTCTTCGCAACAATGGCCACCATATTCGCTGGACTTAAACCCAATGGATTTTTCCATATGGTCAATTCTAGAGGCTAAAGTGTCAGCAATAAAATATGAGACAGTCGACGCCTTAAAGATTGCTCTTCGCCGAGAATGGAATAAAATATCAGACTTGATGCTGTTATCCGCGCTAAAGGTGGCCACATCGAACAATATTTTTTTCTTTTTAATTTTAAATGTTTTTTTTCTATGTATTGAAGTTTATAAATAAAAAGAAACAAAATTGTCAAAATTACAGCATTTTGAATTGGTAACACTTCGAGTGCCAACCCCTGTATACGCTACGGTATGGTGAAATTGTGAAAATTGATCGTGATGGTTAGTACAATGACCTCCTTTCGGCCTACTACACATGTATGAATAATATCATAGATATAGCTACCTTCTCATTACTCAAGAAACTACCGCTCTACTCGTATCTCTTAGCCAGTCAAAACATTGGCTATATTTGAGCAACTCTAACTAATTATGTACACAGTAACCCTACACTTTGATAATGTGCCGACGACTAATTGCATTGAGTTCAATTATCGCAACAATAGTTTACAACAGACTTAGGGCATGGCTAGGAGGGACAGGTAGGGGCATTTGCCCCCCTCTCTAGAAATTAAACAAATGAAGCTTTAATAAAAGTTTGAAAAGGGCAAGTCTTTATTACCAAAAACAAAATGACATCAAAAAAGAAAATGTAGCTGAAAGATCACCTATAGCCCATTTAAGATCTACAGATAATCCAAATTATCCAACTCTCCACCAGAGGCCAGCAAGCGTACAAAAATAAAAAAAAAATTGAATTTATAATTTCAAAAAACTTGTCCACATATTTGCCTTTGTGAGATACTTTTTACTATCTTCGTAAGGCTAAAACACTGTTTTAGTTTTTGAACGACTGTAATTTTTGTACCTTTTATCCCACTTCAAATAGGATGAGATTCTCAATTCACTGAAATTATTTTTTTTCCTTTTTTTATGAATGAAACGATTTTTGAGATTTATTACTTTCTTTTATTTCTTAGTCAGCTTTTTGTTCGAATGTATATGTTTAGGTATCTATTTTCTAATTAATTTGTTTCATATACATTGTATAAAAATCAATACAGTATTTTTGGGTTAACTTCAATGTGTATGTTGGCCATACACATTGAAGTTAACTATACTATAATATACGGCTGGCGTCGCTCTTGCAATAGACTGAATTTGCTATTACATTGCTATTCGTATATCTATTGTTCAAATTACTGTATTACTGCAATTGCCAATTTGCAATGTGTAAATTGGTGATTAAGGTAATCAAAAACTATAAACACAAGCTTTTGTTAATATCAGTGTGTAATTAACGCTACTTACTTAATAAGTGCTATAAAATTTTATCATTACCAATTAGATTTTACGACAGTGGTACGAGCAATTACGTATTTTCGATAAATTCAATAGGTCAAATACAAATGTCACAAATTGTCACAATATTAATAAGAACTTGAGAACTGGCACAATACACAGAGTGTGGTGGCCAATCAAGAAAGAATAAAAAAAAAACAATATTAATACATGTCAAAATAAATTAGTCGAACAATCCACCCCGAGTTGTACCCGGAGCAAAGGTCTAAGGTTAACGCTGGCTGCGTTAGCGCGTTGAATGGCAATGGCCAGCCTTTTTACTAAGTAAGATCCGGAGAGAGAGTCACCGACAGTAAATTAAATATAAACGTACAAGTAATTCATCTAGTCGTCCTATACACCTATTGGGCCCAATTGGGACAACTTGCATTAAATCAAAATAAAAAATATTTCCATTATGCAACTATTTTTTTTTTGTTTTTAATATAAATTTTTACACATTTTTATATCAAAATATTGTCAGCATTGAAACATAAAAAATTACACATCAACATTATAATGTGTAAAAAATGATATTAAAAAAAAATAGTTGCATAATATCGTTGAAAAAGATTGTTGAAAAATGTTGCAATTGTCTCCATCCTAAGGTTGCCTAGAAGAGATCACTTTTAAACTGCATATAATGTTTTGTGTGTCTACAATAAAGAATTTATCTGTCTGTCTATATATCATGTTAGATAAAACGATTATTAAATTAGTATTTTTTAAGATATTAATAAATTGAAAGCTTCCTTTCTAACTCCCGACACAAAAACGACGGGCTGTTATAAATTTAAAGTGTCTGTGTGTGTGTCTATGGCATTTTAAATTTCGAACGGAGGAATGGACGATGTTTGATGAAAATCGGTCCAAGATGACCGCCGCCGCAACCAAATGGCGGAGAACATATTATTTCACAACCCTCAATATGTGAGTTTATCAAATAGCAGAATTAGACTAGTTAAACACAATACATATACTCGCATACACTAAAACTACAAATACAATATGACAGATACAACAGAATGGTGTATTTTTTTATTGTCTGTGGTTTTTTTATATTTTTCAGTTTTACTCGTTAAAGAGTTAATATTTAAGAATAGTGATATAGTTTTAGGTACTCTCCAAAAACTATGTCCATAAAAACTACCTGTACTAGGTCACTCATAACTTTAAATACTGAAACAAACTAAAAATAAACTATTTCACGTCTGCACAAAACATGTTTACTTTTTAAAAAGCTCGACAAGCGTCTTAAACACTCATATTTCGTAGCATAAACGAAAAATGGGCGAAAAACTTTTTATAATAAACTTGCAAGCTAAAACGTACCTTCTCTCAGTGTCTTATAGTCGGAATCCGTGTGGCACGCTTTCGACACCTTGGTCACCTCGTACTGGGCACAATACCTGCAAACCATTTCCGTTTTAGACGTGGGAAAATTGAAATATATCAACTAGAGATGAGATAGTGTAGATATGAGGTAGAGTAGAGATGAGAATATTCGCCGGAGAGCAAAGCGCATCTTATTAATCGTATCCGCGACACAAAGTCAATACGTGTAGATGTTTCAAACTTTCATCCCTCTTGACCATAACTAAACCTTACCAATTTGACTCTGAGCTGATTTTTTTATCGAACTCAGAGTTGGTCCCTGCGGGTTCCCCAACCCTGTGCACAGATACCATTTAAATAAAGCTTAATTAGAAATAAATAAACTATTAGAAACCTAGAATTTTTTATTTAATTTTTTACCCTTGACACGTTGGCTTTTGATCACCAGCTCGCACGACCATGGAAGCCATCGATACCATGATGGAGCATGCCTAGTCTGGATCGAACTTCCTACCTCTTCCTACCTCACTAACTACTCGGCCATCAATTCAATATTAGCAAGCTTATTTGTTGTACTAAGTTAGCTATTGTTAAACTGTTTTTTTTAATGAATTAAGGACTGATTTTTTAAGGATTTATCTTATCTTATAGTATTTTATAATTTTGTCGGATTAGATGGTACATCTCTAGTATAAACTTGGTTGAATAGGAACATATCAAGTGGACTGTCTGAAGACTTTTAGCGAAACTGTATTTCATGTAACTCTCTACTCGCGGGGCTTGCAAATGTGTTTATGTTTGTATGGACAGGAAATAAATATTATTGTGAAATTGAAATATATTTGTATTGCTAATATTTCAGTCAGGTTCCTGAAATATTCATCAACTAGTTTCTGTCCCCTACGGCGTTGCCTCGACGTATTTGAATATTATAAGTTTTAAACTTTGAACCCCTAAGGGGTAAAATTGCCAAAAAACTTTTTTGGTGTGTGCCAAGAAAAGATTTTTTATATACTACACCATACAATGAATACACCCTCCAAATTTCATGTCTCTCGGTTCAGCGGTTTAGCCTCTAAGTTGATTCCTATAAAATATCAGTCAGTCCTGACTTGACATATAGCGGTCTTATTAATAAACGCGTCTTAACTTACAAACGTCTTTTGTCTTGTTTTATCCGATGGAGAATCCGTCACGCGTCATAACAATACAAAAGAAGTTAAGACGCGTTTATTAATAAGATCGTAAAAGAATAAGTTAGGACTTATTCCATACAATGTATAACAAAAAGGTGTGACAGTACTTATGAGTCTGAGAGAGATTAGTCTACTCATCAAAGTGAAAAAAACTTTGCAAAATTCTATTAAAAAAATCTTACTTTTTTCGCACAACTTGACCGATCACGTCACGATCACGATTTTGTATGGAGAACTTATTTTTTTTAATATAATAAATTTTGTAAACTATTGCTCTGCAATGGGTTTACTTAAATGGGTAGACTAACACCCTTAAGTATTGTCACACCTTTCTATGACACGATGTATAGATGGTCTTATAACTATTAAGTATGAAATTTCTGCCACCGAACATTATCGTACCATGAATCTAATACTTTTAAAATGTGACAACTGAGTTCTATTCTTTAGGCGCCTATACAAACATTTTGTAGAAGAATAAACATTCCTAAGCCAAGTCACTATACTCGTATTTATAAGAGAATTAACAATAATAATATTAATATGGTTATTTAAAAATTGTATTAGCTAATAAGCAGGCTATCACATTTATGACAATCTGGTTGGATAGTTGCTCCCATAGACCTATAGATAGGTACTAAATTCACCGACTTAGTTTACATTCGAATTCACAACTTTTTATATAAATATGAGTGATTTTGCCTTCAACGATGGCCAAATGCAAAAATAATCCCTCGGAAAAACCGTCTTGCATTTCCCTACAAAATTCAGCCCGAAAATGTACAGTTGGTAGGCAGTCCACGTATCGGCCGCAGTATTTAGGCTGCAGATGCGGGCTGCATTTCGGAACGAGTGAACCCCGGATCCAACGTGTACTATACAGGGTTGCTTATTAGCAAGAATCTATTTTGCAAATGAGAAAAGTAAGTCTGTACTGGTTCCTTAGTCGCCGTACAGGGGGTACAAACAGGGGTTAATTTTCTTGGCTGTGCCATGCGATATTTTTGAGGGGTCAAACAGAAATATAATTTCTTGTCTCTCTCTCACAACTAAAAAGAGAACAGAAAGAATTTTTTATGCCTGTTTGTCACCTTATGGGACAGATTGAGGGGTCAAACAAAAATAAATCCTCTTTAGGTGGCTTTTACCATGATGTGTCTTGTGATTTACGTAAATTTGAAGCGCAAAATTAACCGTTCAGTATATTTAAACGACTTTAAACAAGTGGTAAAAAGTGAATTCGAAAAACCCGACTGCAAGATCTGTAGACCAACGTATTGTACAAGTAAAACTGCGGGATACAAATAGTATCCAACTACAACTTGACCGATCATTTGAAATATTTTTGTATGGGGAAATCTTGAATTTTGCAAATTTTGAATTTTCGTCTACAATCGGTACACTTTGATGAGTAGACTGACACCCTTAAATATTGTCACATCTTTCTGTTACACGTTGTATATTTGCAAAAATGTGTTTTGTTCGGGGGTTAAGTTAAGTTAAGGTAAATGGGTTGTTATTATTCCAAGTGGAAGCACATATTAAAATTTGATCAATAACGGTCCAATAATTTGTTATTCAAACTGTTTTTTTTATACCTACCATATTGAAGTTGGTTGTCAAATGTGTAAGTAAACTGTCTCCAGTTGCCAAATCCAAAAACCTTGTATGTTATACACATAGGATAGTATGTACATGTAGGAATGAAGGCGGACGGTTTTCGACGGGGCCGGGCTACAACTTCGAACCAAATTGTGTTTGATATCTGCAGTCCAGCTGAGTTGACAGACTGTTAAGTTCGCTCTCTCATTTATGCCGTGCAATAACAAGTCTTTAAAACACGTGATTACCAACAACATTTATATCGATTTAAAAATTAAACCTCTTTTTATTAAACCTCTATCGATTTTGATACAATTTAAATGGGATCTAATTAAGCTAAAAAATCGTATATTCTAGTTCTTCTTCTTCTTTAGTATATTCTTCTTTAGTTTGAACCTTCTTTAAAATCTATTTTTATGTCGCGGGTGATAGCCACAACTATTATATACAGCGTTATCAGCTGGGGGTGTACTAAGTCGAAAGGGGGTCACTATACTCATACTAAGGAACAACTTTCACTATAACTCTGAATTCGAGAAAAAATATCAGCTGTTCCATACATTTTGTCGACAATCCATCAACATTTTGTATAAATTACTGATTTTTTTCTCGAATTCAGAGTTGTCCCATAGTGAATGTTGTTCCTTAGGATGAGTATAGTGACCCACTTTCGGCTTAGTACACCCCTAGCCGATAATCCTGTATAATAGAAAAAATCAGTTGAACTCACTCTCTGTGCGAGTTGGACTCGGGGTCGTCAGGGTTGCGCAGGCGCAGGTTTTTGCGAATATCGACCGTGTCGTTGGAATGACGGCTCACTGACAGCCCACCCGGGAGAAGCATTGCTGTCTCTTCTGAAAATAAAATATACAATTAAGTATAAAACATGGTGAGGAAAACTGCTGCGTCTCGGAGAAGGTTAGTAGTAGTAGCATTCGATGATGAATGAAGTCTTCAACCCGCAATTTGGCCAGAGTGGTGGACTATGGCCTACACCCACTTCATAGAGGAGACCGAACCCAGCAGAGAGACGTTATGTGTTAAAATGTAATAGAGAATTAATGTAGACGAAATTAGTGGCAGCTTTGTAAGTTAGTGGTAGCCTAGTCGGTGAATTCCCTGCATATCCAATTTTACTATAATTACTGGATTAGTTAGCGGCAAATGAAAACACTTTAAAGAATTGCTTGTCAGAGGAAGATTAATAGCATTCAAAGAAAAGTTAAGTATAGTAATATTACTTCGCCCTAGAAAACATAATATCTTAATAACTTTGCTAAGCACTTGAGCGAAAGCGCCAATCCGTGACAAAGTACATCAAAAAAGACTCATAGCACTAGCCGCGATGATGATTTGAATAACGATGGCCAATCTTTGCACAAAAACAAGCCGAAGTGGTTACCAGTTTTTTTTATTGAATTCTATATTATTTCCATTTCACACAACTGATACATAAGACCAGTTTCAAGAATTCAACTTTTACAACTGCAAGTATCAAGTGCTTCGCCTCGGGGAGATTGCAACGCTAGTCTGGCAACAGTTGTTAAAGTTGAAGTCTATAGTTTGCAACTCATCGCCGCTTTAGGGCTTTGATACTCCCGCCAGTAAAAGATGGACAATGGATCAGGGGAGGGAACTTTATGGTAGTACGTACACAAAGTTTCTCTCTCTCTAAAATGATATACCTTGTGGTATATTATTTAAAAGAAACGCTCAGTAATCAATTTCTCACGTTGGTAAGGCTATTTTAGTTTTCTAGACGTCTGAAAATTTTATCACCAGCTCGCACGACCATGGACGACACTATAGTCTTACATGCTTATATAGGAGCATGCCTATCTGGAATACATTGTCTTTCAAAAAGGCTGCCGGAACACACCGCCAATAGTTTCGTACCTAGCAAGGTAAACATTAGGTAAACGCCCTACACCATGGTTCTTTTTGCGTATTCGCGGGATCGAACATTTTCCAAAGTTTATAGCAAGACGCACGACGTCACAAAACATATTGTATCTGTACAATAATCTTGGCTGACTATTGCTACAACTTCCAAATTGACAACATGCTAAAACGAGTTATTCATGTTCACTGCCTCTTAGTCATGCAAACATCTTGTGCTTCATGCGACGTAGCGATAGAAAGGACTTGTTTCATTTTCGGCCAGGACAGTGTACGTCTACCAAAAAATGCCTAAAGATGCAGTTAATACTTTGTATTAATGAAAAATGCCTCAGTCGCTTCCTTCATTGTGTACAAAAATATATAAATTCTGTGAATCGTAGTGGAATTATGGCATCCCTGGAAGATTTATGTATCCTTTTGAATTCAAGGTTGAATCCAAGGGTCACATTGGCCTATAAATTGTACCGCCCGTCACAAATGTCAAAATTGATACAATAAAATCGCGTAAATCACCTTTTTGCGTACATGATATGGAAATATTTTGATTCGAAGAAAATTTTGACACTGCGATAAGTTACGTTATTTTGAATTTGGTAAATATATTAAAGATTAATAGTCCTGGCCGGAGTTTCTAAAATTTTTGATACAACTCTTTTGCGCACACTTCAAATTGTCAAATCTCTGGTCTCATACGATCCACCGAAAAAAACCGTCACAGCGTAGCCAAGGTTGGCTTCAATAGTTCGCCGGCGTACCTCGCAGTGGCACTGTGCTGTCAGCAGCGCAGCCCCGGTGCTGCTGGCACGCGCGCCGCTGCACCAGCGAAGGACATCTCTTCCCGCCGTGCGCTGCTGCTTGCACCACTCGCCTGCTGCGGACCATGCTGCCGGAGCCGCAGAGAGTGTCGCAGTCCGACCACGGACCCCAGCCGGAGACCACGCAGTCTATTACTGTGGACAAGATAAATAAACGTTTTAAAAAAACAAACATCAAAAAAAATGCCCAAGATCTAAAACAATTTATAAGAGTGAAATAAACCTTAGCAACAGCCACAAGTTTTACAAATAAAGTTCTACATAAGCGGAAACATCTTTGTTCCCAAATAAAGACGTCGAAATTCTGCCTTTAAGATAATATCATGTACAGTTTAAGTTGATACACATAGCATTTTAAATAAATAGTCACAATTTTATTCAATCTTGTCTGATAATAAAATCGTGCTGTATCTCCATTTATAGTCTCATCTTGATATTTTCCTTCAGTAAAAGGTTATTTATAGAAATCCGCTGAAAGTTTGAAACAATATTCCTCATAGATTTCGTTAAAGTTGAGAATTTTGAGAGTTACCAATTAATAATAATTTTATTTTGAAACCAAAAATTAAATAGATAAAATGAAAAAGGGGTCACGTGAAGTTTAAAACTTTCAAATAAAAATTTAAATCTATCAAACCGTCACTGAGAAAACAGATAAGTGTCAACTTGAGGGCCTTCTCTTTTTTGGAAACTCGATAAAATTTCAATGCTATAAAAAAATGAATCTAATAATAGACCCCTAGTATAAGACTCATCGCTTCGTAGCGGTCGTAGCAGTGTCGTAGCAATATCACTTTACACCAGGCGAGTTGCGGTCAAACTGCTTATTACTTCTATAATAATTAAGTTATTTCTATTAATATCTACTGTAAAATACAAGGCAGAAAACAATGCAATTTCCACCCCCATGGCGCGTCTACTGAAACGCGTCTTAGAAATTAAAATTATAAGACTGCCCATACATGGGATTATTTTATAAAATCCTAGCTGAATTCCGCGGTGTTACCCGCGGATCTATAATTTTTTAAGGCTTATATTACTAAATGATTATGTAGCTTACTAACGCCGAAAGAATTTTTGAAATCGTTTATACTTTTTAAGTTTATTAGTTACAACCAAAAATAAAACATCTTTCCCCTTATAATATTAGTACATATAAACGTTTATGCAATAGAATAATCTATAAAATCGCGACGTGACGTTTTCGAAATACTTTTTAACGTCTTCAATGATCTCCAACAAAAAAAATCTCATCCCATGTCTGTAGACTTGTCCTTATAGCATTTTTGTGGAGTATCACCATCAGCGACTTATATAAATGTTGAACTTGAGAATAAAAATACAAAAAAATAAAGTTACAACTCGAGGCTTGCTTCAAACTCTAGTTGACCAAACCAACCCTGACTTATTTCTTCTTTACAAATAATCCAAGCATAAAATCCGCTTTAAACTGAATTAAGTCAACGCAAAATAAACCCAATAAGAACCGTATTGCAAATAAGTAGACTCTGAACCGTTCCAGCTACTCGTCTAGTTACGGGGAAGTTCTGCGCGAGTGGTTCGTTCCAGTCGAGTGAGCATTGGCAATCGCTTGCAAATACCCCTCTAGTAAGTACGCTCCAAGCTATGCTACTTAACCAAAGTACCTAAATATAATGTTATATGGACTAGTAAGACTTTGTGGGATTTACTTACAGTTATATGTCTATGTATGCGAGTAAGTTGTTTTGAAGGAATTAACAATGGTTTTAGCTTTAGGAGTTCTGCTTGCTTTAATCAAGAAAACCATTTAGAATTGTTATGAGAAAGTGAATAATCCTAAATATCAACTTATATTAACTCTTGAAATTTATTGCAAGATTTGATATTTGCACTGATATGAATGGCAACGCATTTTTGTTTTTTATAAATTGAGTAAAATATCTTTTTTTACAAATACTTCATCAAAACCATTTAGTAATTAAATATTTCTGTATTTATATCTCTAAAATCATAGAACAATATAACGTTTCATGATGTTTTCCCCTAATTTTTATCGCAATATATTTTTCCACCAGGAAAATATCGAAAGATACACGCCCAAAATATTCTCAAAAGATCCTCAAAGTGGGTGCTCAATGACGTCACAGTCTCTTCGTAAATAATCTTGAAGTGCTAACACTACATTATTCGTTCTTAAGTAGGATTCGCCCATTCGCCAGATTTTCTTGGATGAAATAATATCTTCTACGATGTCTTTGATGCTATTTTATTGATTGTTGATCGAGTGAAACGAAAGTATCAGAGTTCAAGGGAATCACTGTTAGAAAATATTGTTTTTCTGTTAGACAAGAAATAAATAATTTTCTGTTAGACAATAAATAATATCTAAATTTTTTTTTGTGGGTTCATAATTTTTTTTGTGGGTAATACTGTATCAAGTAAGTAAGTATAAGTGAAGTCCCTAACCCGCAATTTGTTGATACAATACGATATTGTATCATATGTACCACATTTTGTTTGTTTTGTAAACACCTAGGTGAAGCATGTAGGTATACCACGAGTAATAAACCTCTAAACCACTAGACGGCCTTACAAATAATTAATGTACATAGTATGAATAGGTATAGGTATATTTACAACATTAGTAACTTGACAGGTATACATTCTTATAGCTTATTTCTTATTAGTTAGTTTGTTTCATGTATAGTTACTTTTGTACTTTTATTAGTTTGGATGCACCAATAGATTTTTTTATATATAAGTTCTATCCATCCAAAGATTGCCTGGAAGAAATTGCTTTAGGCGATAAGGCTATAAATTTGTCTTGATGTATCTTTTTATATTTTGTTTGGTGTGCAATAAAACTATATTCATTCGTTCAATCATTTATCAATGCGTTTTAAATAGTTTCAATGTAGAGTGCCTTTTGTCTTTCATTTGATTTCTATCGGATAAGTTATAACAAAAGTATCTCTAAGTTAAGACATGTTTATTAATAAGAATAAGAATGTTTACATAATGATATGGTATATCGACTAAGTTAAGTAACTTAAGTCATTCTAAGGTACACAGTTCAGCGCGACTTACTAGATATTGACCTCAATTCGGCCAGTCACAATGACCAAATCAAAAATTCCTAAAATTATATCCATTATTTTCTCACTTTTGGAAACAAAAAGAGAGGAGACAATTTTAGAACCGTCAAATTATGTTAGTTTAGTAAGTTTTGCCTGCCCAAATTGAGGTCAATGTATCATGAAACACTTTTCACCTACGAATAACACTTTTTTATGTTATGTTGGTTAATAATAAATTTTTTACTATTGTAGGTTTCATCTGGCAAGACAATATTATATTCATAATTTTGTATATTAGTTGATGTGACAGTGAATCCATTTCATTTTCGCCATTTTGGCGCTGATGGCAGAGTATGCGTCCATGGAACTAATATTAGTGTGAACTAATATTTATATGAAATAGTAATTTGCAAGAAATGTCCATTTTAGTACCAAAGACGCACACGGCGGGGCTTCGAATCAACAGAAAAGCAACTGTCATTTCCCAGTGAATATGTAGTCCATATAATAGAGGTCAGTGCCTCTTAATACGGGATTTGAAAACCCACGGAATTAATAATAGCACAGCTATTGTTTGACAAAGTCTCAAGTCAACAGAAAAAGGGGTCAGCAATAAAAGCGTGCTTCACAGTAAATATTAGATTGTTGATGGGTCATAAAGCCGCGGCCATTTTGTCATACGATAAGTCCTCACTCTCCGAGACTATTATATGGGAGATCAAGTTTCAAGTGAATCATCTGCTAGATCAGATGTCTCTAGTGGTAGAAATATGCAACTAAAGGGAAATAGGCTAAAACTATTTTATCTTATACAATGGATTGAATAATACCATTAATTATACTATAATGTATAAAGTTAATGTTTATTGCGTCTTCGGATAAGAATTCTGGATAAGAATTCTTCATGAAAAATACCAACTAGGTAGCCAATTGCGGTGTTTTATTTTTGCCGACTTTCAAAAAGGAGAAGGTACTGTGTTCATCTGTATGTATTGTTTTTTGTGTATGTTCGTCTATATTTTTTCTTTTTTAGTCTGCAAAGGTCCCATAGCTCGAGGTGTTCCTATATAATTTTTTATAAAAATCGATTCAGTCATTTCTGTTTTTTTCAACTTTCCTTTAAATTTTCTAAGAGGAAATCATTAGTAATGTATGTAAGTTTTGTGTGTCGACTGGAAGGCGGTTATCACTTTTTGAAGTACCACTTATGTTGTTGAAATGTTGTCAGGCTTCTTGATAAATAGTCACTATATTTCCTTATTTTAACCTTTTCAACCTTTTCAAACTATTTATACTGACATCTAAATAGAGTAGGTACTTAGTTCACCTGTAATTTTTTTGTTTGTTATCTGCTTTCTCGACAACGGGTGGACCGAAATAAAAAAATCTTTATCTTTAATGTATTGCCTTCACATGGTCATATTTTACATAATGTATCAAAATTGGTCAAGGGGTTTCTAAATCAAATCAGTGGCTGCCGTAAGATAAGACAATAGTCACATTTTTCAAACCAATTATTTACTATACAAGTTAGCCTATGTCTCTAATACTAACTTAATTTAATATCTCTAAAAATGCAGCATCAATATTCTACAAAATATATAAGGACAATACTAAAATAGTCCAGTAATAATAGCTGTGCAAGTTATTCACGGCACAGTGGACCGAGTCAGTGCAGCTAGCCCAGCGGGGCGGAAACTGCAGCGTGTGTCAATATTATAAAGCTGAATTAAAAAAAATACAATAATGTTAAATCAGAGTGCCATTGCTAGGTGCCGGGATATTTTAGTGATTTTTTTTTCTCTGTCACTTTCATTTGATTTGGCGTCGTACGGTATTTATTCACGAAGATTTATTTTTTACACAATATTATCATATCGAGATGTCGGCGTGCGAATTGTGTTTTTTTTAATAAGAGGAAAAGGGGGATATGTACTCCACACTTCTCAATCCAAACTGATAATCCCCGATAACTAAAAAAATTGGAAATTACGTAGAATATGAACAAGTTTCGTCAAAACTGTACGTTAGTACCAACTTCTTGACAATCATTATAACATATAAACATAAGTGCATACTGGATGAAAGCAAATTTTGCATAGACGTTTCCCTTATTTCGCTAGCTCGGTCTGCAAATGTGGATTTCAGGCTATATATGAGCTCCCATACAACCTTTGATACTAGCTACGTAATCCGCACGTCCGGGGCATTGTATACCAAACAAAAGCATCAGTATAATGTATCTAACGTGGACATAGCATGGTTGGTTATACATTGCCTGCATTGTATCAGTGTATTATCAGTCGGGTATCAAGTGGAAAGCAATCACACGTGATTTATAATATATTTACGCAGCAGAATAATTTGTTTACTGTCTCAATAAATCTTTTATTACTCATCAATACTCAGTCATTTATTATGCGTGTGTTTTGACTTAATTTTATCATAACACTTTGATTCCAAATGAAAGCTGTAGCACTTCCTAACAAGTATATAGACATTTTAGTAAATTAAATTTAAAACTAATATAATATAAAACAGCACCATACGTTGGATTCCATGAAAGGAATTTAGTCATGAACTTCTCCTACTTGACGATATTACTTGTATTCAGATACATGCATACGTTCCGGAATAAAAACTTAATACCTAGGTATATATATATATATATATATATATAATTACACTTATTTTTAGTAAAATTCTTGTAGTAAAATTTTCGTGGTACTAAATTATGCAAAAATTAACAATATCTTCCTGTATATAATATTACCACGTAAATTATATAATAATTTCTTCATTATCCAAGACATCAGCTATCGCAGAGTTAGGTTGCAGTTTACAGCTCTTAATAGTCAACCTTTTAATTCCGATTACTTAACTCATTATTAGAGTTAATTGTTATATCTAATGAATACCTTTTTTATCTTACAATTATATCATACTTCTTATGGCTACAGTAAAATGATAAGTCCGCGCTGAGCCTGTGATTTAAAAAACATCCTCAAATAATCCTAAACGAAATCTGTATGCAGTGAAGGCAAACATTCTACGTAATGGCGTCCAAACTTTTTCACTTTCTTTGCAAACTGTACGCCTGAAGCGTACTCGTATTTTACAAACGTTTTCGAATTTCGGCCTCTCCGGCCCGCGGCAACGTTCAAAACGTCGAATTCGTCTGAACAGCCTCCGGTATTAATCTCTGGAGACTGGATTGTTGGCCACGTACTTAATTAACGGGCACAGATGGCGCGAGGCCGAAATTCGGTTTCGTCGTGTTGCAATTCGGCAATGCTTTCGGCCAAGCACAAATATTGCGGTACAACACAATATTTGTGCTTATCTGCGTGACATTGGATTAATGAGGTTGTTAATGATATTGCTGGGGGCGACAAAATGGTTAACGCGTTTTGTTGAAAGCCACCATAATAGCGGTATTAATAAGACTGTAATTGCGATAATTTCTCACGTGGTTGCTGAAACGTTTTATATGAAGGTACTGCTAATTTCTATTTAAAGTAGGCAGTATTTTTCACTTAAAATATTAGTTTACTTACTTAAACATAAACTGTGTCATTAATAAAAAGCGTTTTAACCTTTAGCAAATTTTGTCTCATTTTAACCTATATAAAGAACTTCATGTGCCAAAACAAGATAAATGACGCTAAACATTAAGACGCTTTTACATTAAGACGCGTTTTATTATGTAACAGTATGTAAATTTAAGGCTAACCTCTCATACAGCGTCAAGTAAAGACGATTGAAAAAAATTAGTACAAAACATATTGAATATTCCAGAATACTCAGTCATGTGATTTTTTCATACAAAAAACCGATGAGAAGTCCTTAAGTTTTCGAGTCTCAAGTAGTTTAAGAACCGTCTTTATATTTATACAACGAAAATAAAAACTGCGTGTAGCATTTATATTTAAAAAAACTATTATGATTTTTTTATTACTTACAAAAGGTAACGCATCGAAGAAGCAATGTTTTTGTTTCGCCCCTACTTATCAAGACAGTAAACCAATAACCATTTAAGTTGATGCCGTATCCGTCCCAGTCCAAGAGCTCGAAAACGTCTTCCAGCGCATTTGTAAACAGTCTCGGAGAAATGACATCTCCCTGCCTGCCTGCCTGCATCTCACACCTTTCTACAACTTAGCTTGCTCTTATCCCGTAATCGGATCGACATCCACGAAACCTACATAAATATTAGGTCCTTACATATGAAATTGGCGTTTTGTTGTACTGGCCACTTTGATCTCAAATATCTCTTCTTTGGTTAGGGATTCCAATTTCAAATTTATACAGCTATTTCTTCATACATTTGTATTTCGAAAACCGTAATTCATTTGTTTTGTCCCCGTTTGGTTTTTTCTTTGCGTCACGCAGTTTACAAAATGGAAAACTTGAAATATCGCGTTATACCACTCACTACTGTCACTTATCCAAGGACCTAACGGGCCATCATTACTTATTTAATAAATAACAACGTCTAAAATAGGAGAAATAATCTCCTCGTTAACAAATGAGAAGTGAAATTAGTAAAGTAATTAACGATAAAAACCGAATTTCGGTTTGGAGCTTCGAACAACATCTCTAAACGAAACAATCCGATTCGAACAGAGAATTGCACCGAACCGACGTAATTAGCAATGTAAATACCTAGCAGCTGAACAACGGATCAAATTGAACTTCAAGCTCGTTTATTACTAAGTAACAGTACCTTGCAAGATAGGGATCAACTAGGTCAGTTACTGGTACAATTTACTAATTTTGTGAAATTGATGGGAAAAAGACAGCAAAATTACTAACTAAATGTAAATCACATTTTATAAAACTGTTAGCTATTTATAATTACAAAGCAGCACATTAAAAAAAACAAATAAGTTAAAAATATATACTAAAAAAACTAAATTTTTTTATTCTAAATTAATACCCGCCCCATACTTTACGCGGTCTTGCCTTATTTATACCTTAAAAACCATAACTTTTGGAATCCTCTGTATTATAAGAAATAAAAAACAAAACCTTCTCCCTTTTTGGAGTCGGTTAAAAACACATGCATTATACAGGGTTGTCGGCTAGGGGTGTACTAAGCCGAAATGGAGACACTATACACACCCTGATGAACAACTATCACTATGGGACCAACTTTGAATTCAAGAAAAAAAACTTCAGTTGTTTTATACGTTTCATCGACCACCGATATTTTTTTTTATGGGACAGCTGATTTTTTTCTCGATATCAGAGTTGCCCCTATAATGAAAGTTGTTCGTAATCATAAGTGAAGTTAGAACCTTTCGGCCATCCCTAACCGATAACCCAGTACATTTATACAGCACCAGGGGCTCTGTTTTTAAACCGCTGGTATGAATTCATGACTCGCTATAACGTCACAAACATAGTATACTCGTATGCAACAAGACGTTTTCTTAAAACATTCATACCCTTCACTAACTAACGAATGGTATAAACCACTCGTATCTTTAGAATTCCATTATTAGAATTGAATAAAGAAAGAAATTTATTTGCACCAAAAACTACTTGTACACACAAGCTAGTTCATAACATAACACTAAACGAAAAATATATATTCGTAACTTTTACAATCTTAATACTGGGAAAAAAAAACTAAAACGTCATTACTAATAAAAAAAATAGGAATGACAAATTAAAATTTAGACCTGATTATTAATGACCATTTGTTACTGGTTTCAATAACATGTAGGTACACTAAGTATTTACAAAAAAGTAAAATTTGTACATTGGAATTTGGCCTCGATCTTTCAGAAAAGTAACATAAATATAATTTCAAAATGTTGTCTACCGATATCACTTCCTGACAATTCAAAGTTACGAAGACATAGGTAACTCGTGAAATACGATGTCATGACGAGAAAATTGGTAGACATAAACTTATCGTTGTCAGTACTTTTTAGCACTTCTGATCGACAATCAAACTCGAAGCTGGCTTTCAAATCAAATACGCTAACAAAAACGTTATTAAAGTGCTCTTTCTATTCATAAATTATATATTTCGCAACACCCCATTTCGCCAAAAAATTACCTCATCGCAACTCGACTCACTTTTGAGTCGTTTAATCCAGAAATAAACCGACAATGGCCTCTGAGTCTTGCTAAAACAGTCGACCGTCGTTTCCTGCTATTTCCCACCATCGCGATAAACGACGTCATTCTTCCAAATGACGTAGAATTTCAGCAACCTTCCAGGATAAGACGCGGTAGGACGGAAGAAGTATTTCGTCATACGAGACGTTTTAGAAATGCAAATTAAGTGATGCACTTAAAGTTATTTTCTGGTACTGTGGTGTTGTATCGATATCCTAAACGTATTGTCAGTGATGTCATTAGTTTATTGCAAGTTACATGGCTTGACTGACGTTGGAGTTTTTCTCGCGTTTGCTGAAAAAATTGCGTCTGTCTGTGTATTTATTACAAAACTAGTGATTCTGCAAGTTTTAATGTTTAATATTGGTGGATTATTAACCTTTAATGTCTTGTTTATGTGCACAAGTGTGGGCAAGTGATATAAAGATGGAATAACGTGGTTTTCGTGCTCGCGGGTAATCTCCGTAGAAACCGTGGTAGTCTCCACCACTTTACGAGTGAACGAGACTGAACATATATCAATTGAAAAAAGAATGACTGACGTTGTCATTGTTACTACAGATTGTAATGTAATAAAACCATACCTACTGAGTAATTGAACTTTTTAGTCAAATAGCTATCGTTAATTTGGATTCTAATGGTAAATTTCCTTGTGTTGTCTTGAGAATTGCCTTCCGTTGCTGGTGGAATATCTTGTTTAGATAATAACTCCAGATGCAATTTTAAATTTGTGTTAGCCATTATTTGCATGTTAACAAAGGTGTGACATTAAATATAGTTTTATCCTCTTTTTAATTATAACTAACGACAAGACAAGTGCCTTAATAAAAAAAATTTATGACTAACTTTAACAATAAAATAGCAGATGGATTACCAATAGACCACAAGATCTACAGAAAGTCCAATTGCTCCAACCCACTACCAGATGGCAGCGAGCCAAATATTCCAAGCATTTGGATTATCTGTAGATCTTAAATGGTCTATAGGTAATCTTTCTGCTATATTTTTTTGTTGTTGTAGTTAGTCATTTTGTTTTTGGTAATAAAGGCACTTGCTCTTTTATGATTTATTATTTAATTGTTTTCTTTATAATTTTTTGTATCGTGTTCTTTTATGACGTATTCCTGTTACTTCATGCTGTTACCTACGTAAAATAATTTATTGAATTTGAAACGCCGCGTCCATTCTCCTTTCTTCATTAGTTATGTCTCGTTTTTGCCTTTTTCAGGAATTTTCTGTAAATTTTTAAGTCCTCTGCAACGTTTAAAATGTAAATTTCAGCGCAAATTCAGTAGTTTCACTATGAGGTGGGTAGAATTATGTAAATTAGTTGCTAAAACACACACAAATGGAAAACTAACGATAAAGCCTGCTGTTTTTAAAATTTTCCTGTTACAATACCAAATATAACGTAACTTGTGATTGACAACATTTAAAATTGTTGACCCCACATTTTTATTTAATTAAATGGTAAGACAAATAAAAAATAACGTACCCTCAGAGATTTTTGAATATATAAGAAAAGATCAGCATAATATTATTCTCGTCAAAAGCTCGTAAAAAAGTGATGTCATTAATTATCTGTATTTTTGTTGTTTGTTTTGGTAAGATTTACAGATGATAGTTACAATAATATTTTTACTGGTGGAATCTGACGGTCTTAGCGTAAAGACGATTTTTTTATCAGTTTTTTAAGTAACTTGGAAGAAAGTGGATATAAAGTATGAACTCTTTATTAAATTATTTCGAAGTAGTTTTCAAATTTCCATCACTTTCCAAAAATGATAAGTTGTTCCCAGGGCGGACTGACAGACGGACAGAGTTAGACCAAGTGTAAGTTTAGTCTTTTGGCTTACTGATTATTTATTAGACTGGTACATAATCATAATCATAATAGTTTATTGCATAACTGTACAGAAATTGGTCTTAATGTAGAATTCTTATCGTTTCAACAGTATTGTCCTTGCGAACATACAATAATTTTAGTATACTACTTACTTAAATCTAACATGCAATGAGAAGAAAATTATGCTTATGTCTTAATGTAACTACTTTATCTTGCAGAAATTTTTTAACCGAATAGTAACCTTTCAATATCAAAAAATTAAATAATTGTCTCTTATATATATTGATATTCTCCGATTCAAATGATGACGTAGGCAAGTGGTTATAGATCATAGGTACCATACCTAATACACTTTTCCTGAACAGTACGGTTCTATGGCGGAGGGCACAAATTTTACGTTTATAAGTTTTGCGGTCACTATTATATCCCTCAAACATATTCATGTTAGTTCTCATAAAAACTATGTACATCATATATACACGACTGCCCAAAGAGAAGGTAATGATTTTCGAGCGTGTGTTTGTATGTAAGTAAGTAGGCATGTTCTATAACTCTTTGACATTACAGCATAAACAGTAAACGGATTTCGTGTCCGAGATGACATTGTATTAGTATTTATCTGCTGGTGGCTAAATGGTCATAGGCTGGTTGCAACCCGCGGTTTCTCTCATAATGATAAAGTGGTTTTTGTACTCGGATTCGTACGTATTACTAATTCAATGGCTGACTCGTGCCCATTATTAAGAAGAGAGAAAAAAATACTAAAGTACCGAGACTTTTCGAGTCTGCTCGCTCATGGTAGGAAAAGAGGAATTTTAGTGCAAAAATACCTACACGATTTGCAAACTCTTTCTTAGTCTAGTATTAGTTCTTGCAGTTGACTGTACCTCATTGGCGCATGCAACTTTTCCCTTTGATACACAATCTCAAAGGAAAAGCAGTTGCTAGCGATTTCTCGGACACTTCGCTAAATAATGTTTGATCTTGGATCAATGAGCTGCGGGACGCGAAGAGTACGCACTCCTAACACTAATTTTACCTATTTCGCATGATTATTATACAACGCCAGACTTTTACAAAGAAAAAGACAAACCACTTAAAATGTTTTAAATTATTATTTTGATAAAACATGTTAAAATATTAAACACCCTTCTAAAAGATATAATAGAACTGAATACTAGCGATTGAATGTCAATATTAGTTGTCAGACACTAGTTAAACTAGGTAGGTAGGTAGGGTAAAAGTGTGTGTTTATACCTTATCTATCGACTGGCTGGTTGGCGCAGTTGGTAGCAACCCTGCCTTCTGCGCCACTGGTCCCGGGTTCGATCCCCGGACAGGTCAAACATTTGTGTGCATGAACATGTCTGTATGACCAGTGTCTGGGTGTTTATTATATATATAAGTATGTATATATGTATTTCTAAGTATGTATATCAGTCTTCAGGTTACCATAGAACAGGCTTTGCCTAGTTTGGGATCTGAAGACCTTTGTGTGGATGTTGTCCCATATTATTATATTATTATTATCTATATATATATATATGTCTAAGAACCATTATCCCTATCGACATCGTCATTAATGGTTGCGGGCCTAGTGGGCGTCATGACGGTAAAATGCGAGCACAAAACACAATAATCACAGTTTCACTATTTTTATTTAGATTAAGACAATATTTCTGACACACACTATACACCTATTTATAAGTTGACAATAACTCCGAACGAAATATGAAGGTAGGACCGAGCAGTGGGTTCAGGGCACCGATCTTACTTTAACCAACGATGGTTTTTATTATTTTACGCTTCCAGCGATCCAACTCGATCAGTGGCTATCTTTCAAATGTCTCGCGAAAAATGTCCGTCTCATTAAAGTCAAAATGGTGCCTCGACCCCACTCGAGGCACGTGCTCTGCTCTGATTGGTCGACCTTTAAAAAATCATATTCATAACTTTTAATACATTGGTAAAGATTATTTAGTTTTAAAAGATGTAACAAATCAAATTAAAATTATAATAAATACAGCAATCAAGCAACAATCAACCCGACTCATAACTTCCCCCGACATATACAGGGGTAGGTACTCGAAGTGTTACCAACTTTAAGTTGCTATAGCAAACAAACTGTTTACAATATGGCGCCCATTTTTTCACAGTCGTAAGTCTATTGTATTGTTCCTAAACATACAGAAACTCATTGTTTTTCGTCGCTGCTAAAAAAAGTTATCCAGATGGAATTCAAACGCCACAGTGTCATTACTTTGTATTTGGCTGGAAAATCGCAACCAGCCATTGTTAATGCGCTACGACATTTACATCTGAATAAAATGTTTGTGTATCGGACCATCACGCGTTACAATGATACGGGTAGCATCAAGAAACGCTATGGAGGTGGACATCCAACAACAGCAACATTATCAGAAATGGTTCGAAAGGTAAGAGCTAGAATTGAACGAAATCCACGACAAAGCGCAGTTAAATTGGCGAAAAGTCTTAATGTATCTGCCCGGAGCATAGGAAGCATATTAAAAAATTAACTACAACTGAAGCCTTACAAAATACAAAAAGTGCAAGAATTGACACTTGCACAAAAGGCAGTTCGCCTAGAAAGAGTTAAGGAGTTAAAGCGGTTGCACGTTGATAGCAAGCTTGAAAATTTGGTATTTTCCGATGAACAAATTTTTACGGTTCAGTAATATGTGAACAAACAAAATTATCGCGTATGGTTAAAATCTAAATCAAACGACAATTTAGACCAACGAATTGCTCTGCGAAAGCAAGCACCAGCATCAGTGATGGTTTGGGCCGCGGTAACTGCTACGGGACGTTCACCTCTCGTTTTCATTGAGCAGGGTGCAAAGATAAACCAGCAAATCTACCGTGAAAAGATTTTAAACGATGCTTGGTTACCTTGGGCACGTAAGAAATTCGGTAGAAACAATTGGACGGTTCAGCAAGACTCGGCACCATCCCACAAAGCCCGTGAAACGCAAATTTTTTTGCAAGAATAAGTTCCGAGCTTCATTTCTTCGCAACAATGGCCACCATATTCGCCGGACTTAAACCCAATGGATTTTTCCATATGGTCAATTCTGGAGGCCAAAGTGTCAGCAAAAAAAAATTAAACAGTCGACGCCTTAAAGATTGCTCTTCGCCGAGAATGGAACAAAATATCAGCAGACCACATTCGTGCAGCGTGTGAAGCCTTCTCGGACAGACTCGATGCTGTTATCCGCGCTAAAGGTGGCCACATCGAACAATATTTTTTTCTTTTTAATTTTATATGTTTTTATTTCTATATATTGAAGTTTATAAATAAAAAGAAACAAAATTGTCAAAATTACAGCATTTTGAATTGGTAACACTTCGAGTGCCGACCCCTGTATATATTGTTTTGGTTAGTTTATATATATATATATATATATAAAACATCTGCTCAATAGGCATGTCCAAATCTATATTACGGTAAGACAAATAGTGTTTAATACAATATTGATGTATCTTCCTGGTATATATATATGTGACCATTAAATAAGTTTTAATTAAGTGGCGCTATGAATAAAGTAATCTCAAGAAGCATCAAAGTCGGTCAGGCAGCTGGACGGGAGACGGCAAATCTTATAGGCCTGGGAGACTGAATCTTAAAATACGCCGCTGCTAGGAAAGTATATATAAATACATTTATTTATTCATTTCTCCCACATTTACAGCAACGCCAAGGCATGTGGCGAGTTATGTTTATACAGCTATTTATATATATATTTGTTTTCTTATGAAATATACAATATTTAAGTTCAATTAAAATCAAAAAGCGTCTCCGCGCTAGGAGCTGACTAACACGTCCAATGACTATTTGGTCCAATGTCCAATCTAGGCAGAAACATTTGCGATTCAATCGATATTATGCAATCGAGAACTCGATACCAGTCGATCCAGTATCGAGATATTGGGTACTTGATAGTTTTGAACTTTCATATTATTTGCAGAAAGATTCCACGGCAGAACTTTTATTTCCCGAACTTAATGAAATGGAAATGAATTCTGTAACTATAAAAGATCTTTAAAAATAAAGTAAGTGTCGGCTTTAATTCGGCACCGCACTGATTCAATATTTATAGTAGGAGCCTAAGAGGGGATTTTGTGACATACTCGAGCGTGGCAGATTAACACATGGGAGATTCCTTAGGTCCTGTTGAGTGTATCTGCCAATTATAAGCTCTCAATAAAGAGCCGAGCTAATAGCAGCCCGCAAAATGTTAAAAAAAAAATTTGTTTGCCTGAAATAATCAAATGCGTCAGATTAAGATACGGTAAGTTTATTACTAGCTAAACAGTGTGCATGTCAATAATTAAATGATTTGAGTGGAATGTTAGGGAGTGGGGGGATTTCTTATTTCTTAACTATTTTCAACCTGTGTGGCCACCCCCACCATGCAAATTGTCAGTTTAACATATATTTGTTATCAGAAGCATGATGGAGCATAGAAAATATTATAATCTGACACGCTCAAACATTTACATGTTTTGATTTCCCTATAAAAAAAATGTATATCCTTCCAGATGCTTCCTCCACCACTAAAATGGGAAACACCTATAATATTTTCTACTTCCTATCATCCAAGCTTTGCAACGCAATACGTCTCTATGACGCTCGAGTAAATCCCCATTTCGCATCGTGGGCTCCCCTACTATTTTAGTCATTTTAATTTAATAACAAACCTATATCGCTCCACGATTTTAATAAAATTAGGAAAATTAGTTAATTATAAAATTAGTAATTAGTAACATGCGAAGCATACGCTTTCAAAAGAAAAATAAGTTTTTAATATTGATCCAGATCTTGCTGAGATATCAGGTAACAAACATTTAAAAAATACAGTTCGATGAGGTACTCCTATTTGAGAAGTTGGTAAAAAAGTCTTAGAAAGCCTAACCTAGCCTAACCTTTTAAGACAAAATATTACAACTCTCATTTCGTAAGTGCATTACGTATATACATATCAGATGCTAGTTATATGTATATCAAGCATCTTATACAAATAAATTTTCACTCATATTTTATCTCTAATATTATCATTATCATAAAATTTCCTTTGACTTCGTGTTTCACGAGAATTTTCCACAAAGAAAATGAGCACTTAGAAAATGTCCTCCATGCATGGTATGTCCCCCTTTCTACGTGGCCTGTCTTTAATACAAAGACATTGCCACTTTGCCGTTTGGGCACACTTTTTAATATTTAAACGTTCAGGCGCAGCTGATGCTACAATATACTAAAAAGTCAGTACGTTGTCTCAAACTGCAGACGAGGTGGCCGAAAGATAGCATATTTTTAGTGTGCTCAAGAGCATATTCTGAAAGTGAAATACGCTACTTATACTTCAGCTATAGGTATACAACAAGTGGTGAGAAGTGATTTCAATAAGAACCCGACTATAAAAACTTTAGACCACTGTTTCTTAACGTGTAAGTCACGGGATGTCGGCACGACATTTGCAGATAAACGAAAGTACACAAATCCAATGACGCCTTGCATGTCAAAATCGGTCAACCGATTTAGACTATAGAGGGTCACAAAGAGTTGGACATTCAAACATACAAATATACAAACATACACAATACACTCGAAAAACACATCCCATTTAATTCTTGTTTGTCACCTTGTAAATATCGCACGGGGGCAAACAAGAAAAAAGGTCAGGTCTGTCCCGTCATAACTAAAAAGGTGACACAAAGGAATTTTATTACTATTTGTCACCATGCGAGGACAGATTGAGGTGACATCAGGAATAAATCCTTTTGAGCAGTCTGGTAAAATTTTTAATATGTTTTGTAAAGATATCAGAACAATTTAAATAAAAATCACAACTGATTGATTTGTCCGCTTGGGGAGTACCCTTCTAAACTAAAAATAATTTGCCAAATTGGTAAGATATTATATGGGCTCTTTTTATAAAAGTGCTAAGTTAAATCACTGATTTTTGGGTACATTGTGCTCATTTTTGTCATTTTATTCACAGCCATAAAATATTTTACATCGTCGGAAAAATTTCTTAGCACTAACGTTTTATAAGGCATTTTACGGCGGATGCTACATTTATAAAGACTTTTTATACTTTCCGATATTGGAAGACTGTTTTGGCATTGCATTAAGCTATTTAAGTTGGCTCGACTAACGTAAAAAAAAACAAGTTTCGAGTTTTAGAAAAACGTAGTATGACTGTCCAAATTTTTGGATACATTTTATTCTGTTATTTTGATTTACAAACTACTGGACCGGTTTTGGTAAAATTCAAATGAGACGACTCCAGATGCCAGCGTTTCATCTGTCAAAATTGAATCGATTTTTCTTCTGCAAAAAAGATATATACGCATTATTTTTAACCTTATTTAACACAGTTTTGTCAATAAACCTATTGATTCTGTTTCATAGACTCAGCTGTGTCTAAGAAATCAGGTGTCAAACATTAAAAAAAAACCTTCTTGAAAAGTCGGTTAATAACAATTTCAAATTTCAGTACCGTAATATAATTCATACAGTTCAAGGACGCATATTTGAAAAGATCATGAAAAATAATAATTAATAAAAATAATAATAAATAATTAAAATAAATACCGAACTTTTAATTGGTCATTAAAATTAAAAGATATAATTACACATTATTAGAAATCAGTTTTAGAAATAACCAACGAATCTTAAATAAAGAATTTTACCGCCCCCACAATCCCCTGTCGTCACTTTTTGCTCCCACTCAAATTAAGGGGTTGGAAGGAGGGGTAAGAAATTGCCGGGTAAATTGTTTTGCGTCGCCACAACCTTATATTGTGTTTTTTTAAATCGTGCATAAGAGCAGAGAGGTCTCCTAAAAGCTTTAAAAAGGAGAAAACAAAAGCTCGAGGAAAGTGGATGCAGAGATTTAATTACTTTCTGAATTGTATACAATTACTTTAGGCTTCACCTCGGGAGTATTTATACTCATAATATGCAGATTATATTATTTAAAAAACCTGCTTCGACATTAAAGGGAAAGATCGTAAGGAAATAGCTTAATTTATTGATTCATTGAATATACAACAAAAACCAAATTTTTGTTTTCCCCAGTAATTAAAAGTCCTCGGTGGACAAGTCTAATATTTCGAACAATATTGATTAAAAATTACTACCTCGTTACTATCAGTTAGAGTTAGACATGAATGAGAGAGAAATCAAGTGCAAATAAACTTGGTTTCGTTTTGACAGTTCGCTGCTTCAACGCTGTCATAATGAAAACAAGTTTGCTTGGACTTACTTTACGTCTCTCGTGCCTTATTCTAGCCGATAGCTGTGCCGTACGTAAGTACCACCATCTATAGCTACAAGCTTGACGTTCAAAAATTTACTAGTTTTGGGACAGGATCGCTCGCAATAGTGTGGACCTGCTGCGGCTTAAGTGACATAGAGTGGGTTCACTGATAACTGGTCGCAGGAGGACCTGGGGCGTCTAGAAACGGGGTCGTCTAACGCCCACATTGTGGTATGGTCCTCGAGCTGGTTGCTGTGCGTCATTTGTCCAAGAACGGACAGCCGTGGCGGGTCGAGGACGAATGTGAAAGCGTACCCGTGTTCCGCCACTTTACAGCAGGGAGTGACATCGTGAAGTATTATTGTTTAAAAGTACCACATAACCGCTCTGTCTCCTCTGTGCGGCTCATCTGTGTGGAGCAGTAAGCACTTAGCATTTCTCCACGTAAAATAAAAGGATCGCATTATTAGCTATCAATAATCACTAATCAAATCGCAACCAACCCTTATAACTTCAATCCAGCATCAAATAATATAAAGTCTATCGTTCCATATCGAGTTTATCATATTCTTTTATATTATTACGATCACGTACTACTTGGTACGTCTGCCAGCAAGATCTGTCAATTGTGACAGGTCATGCTTGCTGCTGAATTATAGAGCGTTTTGTGAGAAATAATATTGAGAGTCAGAGAAAACCGGCAAAGGTAGTGATCGCTCTTTAGCTACATAGTTGTTTTTATGGTATTTTTAGGATGACGTAACCAAAGAGTAAAAACTGGACTCTAATTACGACTTCACTATCTGTCCGTCAGTCTGTCACCAGTAATCTCATGATAGCAAGACAGTTGAAATTTTCACAGATGATGTATTTGTGTTGGCGCTATGACAAACATAATATATATATATATATATATATATATATACATATATATTACCTAAAGCTAATGTTGTATATACAGAGTTATTACGGTTAGGGGTGTTCTAAGCCTTAGACACACTCTTTACTATATGGGGTCCCCAAAATAAATAAGCTGGTTCATACATTTTAACAGCTGTAATTTTCTTGAATCCAGATTTGGTCCCATAATAAAAATTGTTCCTTAGGATAAGTATAGTGACTTCCCTTTCGGCTTATTACAATGCTACTTAATAACCCTATATAATGGTACGAAACAATAAGAGTGCGAGTCCGACTCGCACTTGGCGGATTGTTTTGCAGTTGGTAATTTTGTGTTTGACGGAATAAATTAAGTATGTAAGATTTAAGTATCAACTTATATTATATTACCTCTCGCCTCAACAGTTACCTGCCTCGACGGGGAATCGAACCCGAGGGCCATATAACTTCAACTCGTGTCTAACCGCAGCATAGGTCGTCTCAATAAAGCTTTTACAATACGAAGTGCCTAATGTCTTTAAAATATTACATTACTATCAAAAGCGAAATAAATTACGGCCTCTCAATGGAGCACGTAAAAAATATTCGTTTCACCATTTATGAGCAAGAAAGATGCTAATTTATCATCGTTATTTGGAAATGGATGGGCTCTGCCTCCATTAATAACTTATTTTGCGTTTCTTTCGGCCATCGGAATTGTAAATGAGTTATAAAAGTACTGTGTAGGTACTTAATTTACTTATCTTGTTATGGCGGCGTAGCAAAAATAAATCACACAAACATTAATATTCTGAACACAAACAACAAGTGGTTGCAATTGGCAGCTTGTTCGGAATGGCGTACTATGGCGGGAGACCTATGTTCAGCAGTGCCATAAAAACATAGGTCTTTTGGCTGATGATGATGGTCAATATTATGAAAACGAAAATTTGTAATCTTGTAAATCCATCACGCTCAAACGGGTAAATGGATTTGGATGAAATATTGCACTGAGATATTTTTTTGATTTAGATGTGTCTGGAATAACACACAGGCTACTTTTAATCCCGGAATAATGTTCAAGTGGGATAGTCAAATCTCCGCGGGTATCGCCGTGGGTGACAACTAGTTAACAATAAAAACAAAAGCTTTCCGAAATGTCTTTTCTCTTCTATTTAGGTTTTGGCTTTGCACGATAAGTGATTTAGCCAGCGACGAGCAGAATTTATTCAAATTACTTAGTAGCGAGTGAAAGACTAAAAACAAAAGTTAAGTGAAAGACAATTTTTATAGGCTATAAAGGACGTGTTTCATTTTGGGCGAGTACGGTGTACGTCTACCAAAAAATGCCTAAATACGTCAGGGATTTATTAATATAATCTATCAACCTAATCCAAAATAGCGTAAGTTATCACAGTGTACATAATTAATTAAGATTGAAAATATATTCACGTTTTGTTTTGTTAAGTCAATTATGACATTTGTAATGGGCGGCACAATTTATAGACCAATGAGACCACTGCAGTCAATGCTAGAATAAAAAAATCTTCCAGGGATGCCATAATTTTTATACAATTCACAGAATTTCATATTTTTGTACACATAGAAGTAGGCAACTGATGCAAGTTTCATTAATACACAATATTAAATACATTTTTATTCATTTTTTCGTAGACGTACAGCGTCCTGGCCGTAAATGAAACAACTCCTTTGTTATAGTCTCCAAAAGTTATAATTTATGTAGTTACATAATAGTATGTAGGTATAAATCTCTTTCGTTACAATGTCCGAGAACATATAAAATAAATAATCATAATGTAACAGTGATTTCATGAAAACGTTACCAGTCCAAAGGGAAATCCGGTTTAAACACTGGCAACATAATGAAATGAATATAAATGGTGGGCAATGCAATATTTCCGGTTTCATGTTAATTAAAAATGTATAACTCTTTTAAGTCTCTCAGAGGTGAAAAGCTCAAAAGAGCTGTGTGATGCGAGGCTTTACGTATTTTTTCCATGTTAATGGTACTTATGAACATCCACCAGTATATTATGCAGAAAGATTTTTAAGTAAAATGCGGTTTTTACTCGACTGCCTGGAAGGTAATATAAGTTTTTAGAGTATACGATTGCAATTTTTTTTTTAAATTTGTATATTTATATTTAAGTATGTATGTATGTATGAATGTCTAACTTTTTGTGACTCTCCAGCGTACACTGATTTTGATTGGATTTGTCTTATATCTGTCTTATGTTTATTTAAAAAAGTGTTACGACCTTCTTTGGGTAATCGGAGAAAATATTAAAAAAAATGGTAACAGACACCAAAGTAATAAACCAACTTTGATCAAATTGACACAGTGGAACAGTACAGCTGCCATAGATATTGTTTTTCTCCACTAAGCAAATATCAAAGCTTTTTCTTACAAAAAAATAAAATTCATTGAACAAAAGCTCTGTTATATCAGCCTTTTCAGTTATTTAAACGTGTCTTTTGAAAAGATTTTTCTAACCATTTATCCTTGTCCAAAGACTAGAGTCTAGACCAACGTATAGCACCTATGTCACGTTCACCACAATGGTTGTACCCTTTATGTCTACCTTTTATTCATTAGAATTTAGGAATGTGCAGCACTAAAGTTTTAAGCAGACACTAGAGCGTTATAGTTATCTTGAAATTATATTGAGGGTAGTTAAAAAAGAAACATGGACACTGAAGATCAAAGACCGCCAAAAGATCGATGCTTTGGAGACGTGGCGCTCTTCAGAATCCCATGGACCGTACTAATGTGTTCGTTGATCTTGAACGAACTCAACGTCGATTGATCAATTACGAATTTTTAATTTTTTTGGAGTTACTCTCAATGAAGACTCCACACCTCACTCCTCACTTTGCTACTAAAATTTTATACTAGCAAATCTATAGCAACCATAGTGGAGCTTTACCTTACGAGCAGCCGTCTCTAGGCCATAACTCAAGGTGGAAACGTGGTTCTAACTTAAACCTCTAACTTTTTGCTAGTGTGGGTACTCCGCGGAACTTTAGAACATTTATCAATCGATTCCCGAAAGCTTTCTCTGAGAAAACAAGAGGGGACTGGGTAACTGGGTAGAAACTTGCTGAGCTTTTTACCCGGCTAAGATAAAGTCACCACTTATTAACCGACTTCAAAAAATTTTAAGGATGTTTTTGATTCGTTTAAAATGATAAAGAATTTATTTTAATAATTTATATTTAATTTATTATGTTACTAAATAATCAAATTAAAAGTTTTGATATATCAAGAGTTTCGAAAAGTAGCTTATGCCCTTTATAAGTAATGTCCGGGTACAGCAATAATTAGTTTTACGAAAAAATTAAGTAAAAAAAATAATAATACTTAGAAAAGTAAAACAAGAAAAAAACTGTATATGTAAACAAACGGCTATAACCAAGAAAAGAATCATTTTTATGATTACAAACCCGATTCAACACACAAATTCATTAAAGTAAGTAATTTATGATAAATACCTACTCAAATAGCTCGTTACAAATGATGAAATCTTACATGAAATGTTATGCATATCGCCCGTCTCGTTGAAAGATATTAAAAATATCATTAAAATGTAATCTTCGAATAAAAATGCGAAAGGCCCCAACTTCTGTGCTCTTGTTCTAAGTACACTTCGCAACAAAAGCATATATAAATAAAATTTATTTACAAAAGTAAAAGTATATTAATAAAGTATATGTACTGTTTATAAAATATATTTAAGATCTACAAAATTTCTTTAATCTAGTGACGCAGTTGCGATAACGCATAAGTGAGCATAAGCTCTAACTAACAATAACAAAAAGTAAGAAAGGCATCACCGGACTATTTAAGATCTACAGATAATCCTTCACCAAAGGACAGCGTGCCAAGGATGCTAGCCACAACCACGCTGAATGGTAATGCTTTCAACGTTAAAGACGACTTCAAAAAAACCTGATTGCAAAACCATTTAAAACCTGATTGCAAAACCGTTTAAAACCGCGGCATTTAACCTTTTATCAATATATAATATGAACATAAAAACAAATCCAATGACAACCCGTACATCAAAATCGGTGTACCGATTTAAACTGATTTAAGCTGGAGAGGGTCACAAAGACAACGTACTCTTGAAAAAGATAACTCTCTTTTATTTTTTAAATAAATTCTTAAAATAAAAGAGGTTCCTACCAATAAATCTAATCGAAAGTGACCAGTGGTCTGGCTTTATTTTATCAATTTGACTTATAATTTTCCTCGAGCAATGATTGTTTTCGTAGATGATATTGTTGTAACGTAAGTCTTGCATGCAGAATTTTTAAGTTAGAAGTTGGAAATTAAAGTTAAAAGTTATTGAAGGTTTGATATATACTTAGCTGAAATTTAAAACTGTCAAAACTGCTTGACACAACACTTTTGACTCAGCCAGTGCAATATTAAGGCGACGGTTATGGTTTTTTAAGTTTTTTCTGTTTTAACGTTAAAATTAACGAACAATTAATTCATATAAGTTTGATAAAAAACGGTCAAAATAGTTAGATTTATAAATAAAAATATTCTATAAAAAATTTATCTAAAACAAGTAAATTGGCGAAATCATCGATGAACGTTTACTTATAAAGATTATAAGAAGTGATATTTTTTGTTTTCGATTCTTCTTATCTCCCATTTGTATATTATCACACTTCTACAAGTAGTGTCAAAATCACGGCAGAGAATGTTTCTAGTAAAACACACTCGCTTATAAGTATGTTATTACGCGCACGCGGTAACTATCCTAGGAAAGAATATTATATATAATTATTCTCACACTGCACTAGATGAAGTCTGACAACGTCGCGCACTACGCGAAGTGACAGAGATGAGGCGGGCACGCATGCAACGTCTCATAAAACGAACGCTACCCGCTAGCTAAGCCAAAGTGCCTCATTAAAATATGTGCTAAGTGCCTAGTTAAATATATTAGCAACGTGCTTTTCTAAATGAATACTTTTTAGTAGGCTCTAATAACATTTATCTTTAAAACTTCACTTACGTATCATTCTAAGACAAAAACAATACATTAGCCTGAAGGTGCCAATATTTTGATTTATCTACCTCAGCATTACAAAGTAGACATTCCACGTATACCGAAAGAAACATGTTCAAAATAATGAGATAATGAGTTCTTCAAAAATATATTAAAATGGTTTGGTAAAATAAGATAAGCATTTTGAAAAATCATGCTTTAATTGAGTATATGTATTACATGATGTATTAACTTCCAACATGGCACAGTATACGGTAATGCTAGAAAATGGTAACAAAAACGCATCTATTTGGGAACCATCACCTTAAGAATGCGACCCCATAGCGTTGTGCCGCTCGCGGAGGTATGCAAACGAGACGCTCCCTAGCGGTACCAACTTTACCTAATGCTTCCTTAGGTGATTTAAACGATACAGGGTTATCGATTAGGGTTTGCTAAGCCGAAAGGGGGCAAGCGTACTCATCATAACACACAACTCAATATTTAAGATATTGAAAAAACTTTCTGAATTCCGTCACTCAAAAAAATTATTTTCTACAGTTTTTTAAATATTAATTATCTTATTATTAGTTTTAGACATTTGTCCTAAACTTATCGATGCTACTGGGGACAAGAGAGCTGGCTCATTCCATGCTCAAAGGATTTCAGTGGCAATTCAACGCGGGAATGTTGCCAGAGTTCTTGGGACTTTGCCACACGGACATAATTTTTTTCAGATTTTTAATATTTAAGTAACTAAATTTTACTGAATTTCTTTTCAAATAAACGAAATATTAGATATTTGTCCCTGAAGAACCCCTGTCATCACTATTTCGGTGTGTGTTTACTGTGTTAGCATGAAAATGTCTGTTTAACGTGTGTGTCCAGGTGATTATATTTATATAAGTATGTATATCAGTCATCAGGTTACCATAGCACAGGCTTTGCCTAGATTGGGACCTGAAGACCTTGCGTGTTATTAAAAAAACATGTCAACTTGGGTACACAACCCGAGCTGACAATAAATGAATTGAATTGTATATCATAAACTTCTAGTGTTATCCTATTCTGTGCTTGATATCCCACAAAATAAGAAAATAAAATGTGTTACTACGTTTATAATAGCGAGGGCCTAGCGGCCGGTAATAAGTCTGATTATCAAAATATGGAATAATATAAAAACTTTTTATTGTATGCGCATGTAAATAATAGAATTGACTTAAAAGACTTCGGATTAAATGAAACTAAAAGCGGCCTTGACATATATTGCAGTCTCTTTCAGGCTCATACTTGTGATGGGGAAGATAAACATAAAAACTTAATTGCATTTAAATAGCAATTAATAATAATGTTAACGTATGTTATAGAATTAATAAAGTAAGTATATTAAATATAATATCCACGGTCTTATTACTTTATTTAATATAATAAGGAATAAGCATAGCCTAGTCGGTAAACCAATTGACTCACAAGCGAAACGTCGCGGGTTCAAATCCAGTTTCACGCACCTCTGTGTTTTTCACTTATGCCTTTATTATTAGAATTAATTACCACACGCTTAAACGGTGAAGGAAAATATCGTGAAGAAACCTGCTTGTCGGAGAAGTTTAATAACTTTCAAAGATAAGTGAAGTCCCCAACCCGCAATTTGGTCAGCGAGGACTATAGCCTATACCTCCTTTCTAGGGAAGACCCGTGCACACCAATAGGACGCTATGGGTTGATACGTACGTGTGTACGTGAGAGAAATAGATTACGCATAGGTAATGTACCATTCGACCCCACCTAAGTGGATAGCGGTTGATCTTTGTTAATATAAATTTAAATAGAAAGAAAAGAAAATTCATTTATTTTGTTCTCTTTAAAAAAAAACTATAAACATTTGATTCAACTTAATTATACAAAATACAAAAATACAAAATAACCTTTTTGAAGCTCTGTGCTCCACACTAGGTCTCCTGTGCGCCTGTATTGTACAGCAACAGATATGCAACGTAATAGTAATAATTATTACGAGCACTTACAACCAATGTCTATGCTAAAAATAGATACTAAACCATTAAGGTGAAATTAAGACAAACAAAATAAATTTAATTATGTACAGCAAAACAAACAACAGCTTTTTATAATATAATAAAAGCTTGCGGTTTCAATTGAAATCACAGTTCGTCATATTTAAATAAGGGATGATTAAATTTCGCAATAGCTGGTCAGTTTCCCCAAATTGGAAACAGATCAAGGGATGAATGGGATTAAAAGGGTTGAAAAGGGATGTATTTTTAATTTTTCTAAAGCTCTGTACCCGTTTTCGTATCAATCCAACTGCCTGGCCATTATTAAATATTTGCTCGTATTACTAGTGTTTGTTATTTTAGTAAAATGTCTGTTATATTTTAGAATATCTAATTACCATAGTTGTACAGCCTAACAAGTGTTACCATAATAATAAGAATATGGGACAACATACACACAAAGGTCTTCAGGTCTCAAACGGCAAAGCCTGTGCTATGGTAACCTTATGACTGATATACGAGTACATACTTATTTACATAAATACATACTTATATGCATAATATACACCCAGACACAGGTCAATCAGACATATTCATTCACACAAATATTTAACCTGTCCGGGGATCGAACCCGGGCCTGCGGCGCAGAAGGCAGGGTTGCTACCAATTGCGCCAACCGGCCTGGTTTATCTTTGCAAACTACACTAAAAAAAGGTCTTTAAAAAAAATGATTGCCATTGCTGCAGGCGCCCATAGTTTTTTTACAGTTATTTCGATTTCAAAACTAAACTTCTCGACAGACTTTATTAAAATTTAAATGGGAACACACAAAAAAAACGGTCCAGCCAGAAACTCAGACAAAAATAATAATAAAAAACAACGTCGAATTGAGTATATACCTCCTCTTTTTGAAATTCGATAGAAACCATTTTGAACTTTGCTAAAAAAAAGAGTAATTTGCAACATTTATTTAAGTATAGAATATCGGAGAGTGTTGTTATGGCTTCGTCTAAAATGAGGATACATGCAAAACCTCTGTAGTTCTTAAAATAAACTTCTGCTAAATCTTTATATTGCTTGCTATACTTTCGATAAAAAGATGAAACAAATCCTCTTTTTGTGTTCTTTCTGTTAAGGAATGCAATTAGATGTTTTGTGAAACACGGATCCAGTTAATTATTTTTATACCTGACTGCATAAAAAAGGTTGAGATTTTTTGGGTCTAGATATATTTTGGGTCTGATTAATATCGTAGATAGACCTTTTTCAACTCGTTAATTTTTTTGCTTCGGCCTGTTCCGGATTTTCTGATTTATTATGAACTAAGTGATGATTATATATTGCACCTAATCTAACAACTCATATTTGATATCTGTCTATCTTCATTCAACATCATCGAGCAACTGACTGAACTGACTTTAGATCGACGACATATTACTTTGCTTTATGTAAAAAGATGTCTGAAATCATACGTGAGGTACGTTAACTCAAAGTTATTGCGCGTAGATTGACACTTTAATAAAGAATAAAACAAAATAATTAAAATAAAGTCAATAACTCACCTCCACAAGTATCCCGAAAGTCAGGACAGCAGTCTCCGAGCTTCAAGCACGCGTGGTCACAGTAACAAGGCTTATCCGGCAGATCATCTAAGATGGCGTTCGAGTGTATTTTTTGTACTACACATGAACTATCTCTTCCCGGACAGCAAAGATTTGCATCCCTACAGTAATTCGCCCCACAATTTCCCGCCAAGCACAACGCGCTGGCCAAAACCCAGAATCGTATCATATTGATTAAAAAAAGAACTGGCAATGAACTGTCAAAAGGAAAGGAGGCTAAGTCGAAACTTTTTTTAATAAACTGGCTGTAATCTCTTTTTAATATTTCATAAATGGATTTTTGCACGGCTGTCACGTCATTCCGCGTTCGAATTGGTGTTCTGAAACAAACGAGAATGAGTTGATTAGAGACGTGTCCAATTTAAGAATTTATTATTTTTTCTTTGTAACTTAACTTCCTATTATTTTTATAAGCTGACAGGTTTTAAATTGTTCCTGGAATAGCAAAACGTGTTGCAAAATAATCCCTTGACAAAACAAGTTGCCTCCTGTGAGGTTTGAACTCACGACCCCTGGTTTACGAGACCAGTGCTCTACCACTGAGCTAAAGAGGCTCATGGCAGCAGGTTGAAATTACACAACTAATATTACACGCTTAAGTTATACTTAGAAACAAAGTTAGTTTGTTAATTTTTTCATGAATACTTGCTAGCGAGCTTTAAGTTAAGCATTAAATGAGCATTCAAATTGAATATACCCAGATACATTACGATATAAAACATGTAAGTCGCAATGTCACTTATGTGTACATTATTGCTCTTGGTGGCACTGCGGTACTGGTTACTCCATGGTCGTGACGTCATCATCATAATTAGTCTAAGTATTTCGGCTCCAACATAATGACGTCTAGTTTAGTCATGGACTGCTAGTTTACTTAAAGTTTACATAGTATGTAGACTTGAGACAGCATGCACTTACATAGGTAAATGACAATGGGCGTTTCTGTAGTATAAAAAATGATACCTTATTTGATCCCACATGCCAAAAATTTAGGTAATAAAATTCCAGTTTTTATTTAATTTTTGTATTACAACATTTACAACGGAAAATAAAAAGCATATTAACCATAGAATCGGGAATCCCAAGTGCGAAGTATTTTTTAATTATTGATAACAGATAAGTACCTAATACTTACTTTAATAAAAGCGACAGATGATACCTATACATACTTAACATCTGATCCGACTTTGACGAAAGTAATATGATCAAACCCTTTAAACATGAAAAGGGCCTATGAAAGAGAAGACTTCAATTCGGCAAAACTTCGTAAAACTAAAGATTTTAACTTATATTGCAAATATACTTTTAAAAACATACAAATGTTTTTTATTTGTATATTTTGTCCAGTCATCGACGAATCCAATCATCTCTGAGAAATCGGGAACCATTAAAAAAAAGATTCCGACGAATTGACAACCTCCTCTTCGAAGTATGTTAAAAACAATAAAAAAACGATGCAATACCCGAATTCCACATTTAAACATTTAACATCCGAACACGACCCGGGGTAGTTGACCGCGGCCGAAGGTCCCCGAACTTGTTCGCGCGACAAACGCCACATTTTAACCCTTTCCTCGCGATAAAAAGTTATTTATAACCGTCCTGCGATAAACTGGACCTACTTTTTCATTATTTAGAACATGATTAAAACTATTATGGCCGAGAAAGAAGTCATTCAGTGATAAAGAATTTTTATTGATAGTAACAAGTACTGGCCTGGGACCAAAATGGGAAATAATATGAAGGCAAATTAGGGTCTCACAAGAAAATATTTTTATTCTTCCAGTTAAGACCATGGCAAGAATTAAAAAAAAGCCTTAATACGATGGTTTTTGCGGCCGGATTCGATAACTTTACGAGAATATTACATTATACTATTATTATTATCATTGATAATCGGTTCAACAATACAAAAGAATAAAATTGGCTAAGTGCGGGTCGAACTCGAGATCTAGGGGTTCAGTAATATTATCTAAATATATAACATTAGTCTTAGTTTCGATATTAATAATGACAGCAGGTAGCTGTCATTATTTATTTTATTCTGCATTTTTTAATTACTAGTTATAGCGGCAACAAAAATACATCATCTGAAAAAATATCAACTGTCTAGCTGTCACGGTTCAAGAAATACAGCCTGGTGACAGACAGACGAACGGACAGCGAAGTCTTATTAGTCTTATTATAGAGTTACTTTTTTCATGGGTACGGAATCCTAAACAAATAATCACGTTTAACATTTTGAGAATTTGTTCCGAGCTTTGCGTAATTCGTGGTACAAAGTTGATGATTCGTCTTGATTGACCGAGCGAGCGATGCGTCTCGGCGTCGAGTTTGGCAAAATGGTCTTTTGTCTGTTATATGTTTATATATAGGTATGGATTTTATGTACTCGCGTTCAGGTCATAGTTTCCAACCAATCTGACGTTTGACGAAACTTTCTGGTATGGGATCTAAGATTTTTTTAATTTATTTTTGATAGTAATTTTCGATTGATCGGGTGTTGCTCTTAAATAAGAGGAAAGTTTCGTTGAAAATGCAAATTCCACAATAATTTTGTAAAAGTAGACTTTATTTATAAAGGTCTCAAATACTGTGGCAAAATACACGAATGGAATAAATAAGTATACACGGTAACTAATTAGCTGTTATATTGAAAATTTCAAAAGTGGCATCCGCTGTTCAACAATTTCGGAAACCATTGGAACCCGAAATAATAACTTTATTTCATAAGGCAAAGGGTTTTTATTGCTCTGAGATTTAGAAGCTAGAAATATAATCTGAAAATCAGTGTGGTTGCAAGGTCAACAGTTCGCAGAACCGCGAGTTAAGAAGGTCTGCAAAAAATTATACTAATCACATGTGATCTTTTCTCTTCTGTGTCGGCTGCAAATACACGCAAGTGAAATTCGCTAGTCAAACACTGGTCGAGCTGGCTACCTCTGTTTGAATTCAAATTTAGAATGTTTGTATTCAAATAGAGAACGAAACGGTTTTACCGACTGACAAGTGTTTGTTTGGAAAATGAATTAAAACAGTAATCAAATATTACGTGGAACGAAATGCAATTTACATTAGTTTCGTAAGGACCTTCACCATTTCCGTAGTTATACATAGCTTAGTCAAAAATGCAAAAAAAAAGTAGTTTTTATAAGTAAAATATGTTATATTAACGATGCTGATTGCGTGGTAAAAATATGCGCACTCAATTTAAAATCGTCCTTTATAATACATTCTTGTAAAACAAATTCAATTTCGTCCACGTAAAACATTTCCAGTTCAGAGATTCCACGCAACAGTGGATGTAAGCAAGTAATTTAAACTGTCATAAACACCTTATAAGCTAACGATCTACCGTAAGTATTAACGAGGATCCATTGTAATGAAAATGTAAAGGCATTAGGAGTTTTATTCGGGGAGATTCCACTCTGAGCACCGGTTTCTTGAGCACTTGTGATTGCGCACCCGCAGTTTTCATAGATCACTTGTGTTTCATACACAGTAAAGAAAAAAAATAATAAAACGCAATTGCTTACTATCTTTTTTGAGTAGAATAAACGATTTTTGCAAACAGATTCGGTGCATGCAATTAAACATAACTTCACAATCTATATGTATAAAATATTTTGTTCATAAAATAAACATATTTACTGAAAACATCCTTTAAAATCTATTGCGATAAAAATATAATTTAGTATATTTTTTTCTTACAAATGTATAAAAACATGAATGATCTAAGTAATATTTTTCTAACAGTTCAACAGTCTAACAGTCTAACAGTTTTTCTGATAATTAAACTGCTTTTAAGTACCAATAGTGACGTATCTAATCATTTTTACGAAATTGTTATGTAACTCCTTTTGGAAAATTAAACTATGTTTTATAGACATTAATATTGGCAGACTTACTGGCTTTAAAAGCTTGTACAAAAAAAACTATTTCTTCTATTTGATAACAAACAAATACTACTGTAAATCGAATACTTAAAGCTGAATGACCCTAAAATAATTATTTTTAATTTTTTTGCTCACCTTAATGATAATTTCAATCTACCTTGAACGGGTGCGCAAGTCACGGGTGCTCTAAGTATAGAATGGTCCTTTAAGCACCTCGCATAGAGTCGAGTCAGGTAACGCTTCCGACGGGTTACTCTTGAAATATTAATCAAAACATTAGGAAGTTCCTTTCACGGGACTTGGTATAAGTAATAGGGAGGACTATCCATCTTAATTTGAAACGGCTCTCAACTTTAAAAGTGTTTTGACTATAATTTTCTGGTTCAATCGGTCTGGGCACGCTGCCCTCTGGTGGTGGGTTGGAGCATTTGGATTATCTGCAGATTTTAAATGGTCTATATGTATTCTTTCTGCTATATTTTAAATGGTCTATAGGTATTCTTTCTGCTATATTTTAAATGGTCTATAGGTATTCTTTCTGCTATATTTTAAATGGTCTATAGGTATTCTTTCTGCTATATTTTAAATGGTCTATAGGTATTCTTTCTGCTATATTTTAAATGGTCTATAGGTATTCTTTCTGCTATATTTTAAATGGTCTATAGGTATTCTTTCTGCTATATTTTAAATGGTCTATAGGTATTCTTTCTGCTATATTTTAAATGGTCTATAGGTATTCTTTCTGCTATATTTTAAATGGTCTATAGGTATTCTTTCTGCTATATTTTAAATGGTCTATAGGTATTCTTTCTGCTATATTTTAAATGGTCTATAGGTATTCTTTCTGCTATATTTTAAATGGTCTATAGGTATTCTTTCTGCTATATTTTAAATGGTCTATAGGTATTCTTTCTGCTATATTTTAAATGGTCTATAGGTATTCTTTCTGCTATATTTTAAATGGTCTATAGGTATTCTTTCTGCTATATTTTAAATGGTCTATAGGTATTCTTTCTGCTATATTTTAAATGGTCTATAGGTATTCTTTCTGCTATACTTTAAATGGTCTATAGGTATTCTTTCTGCTTTATTTTAAATGGTCTATAGGTATTCTTTCTGCTATATTTTAAATGGTCTATAGGTATTCTTTCTGCTATATTTTTTGTTGATGTGGTTACTCATTTTGTTTATGTTAATAAAGGCCCTTGTCCTTTTTAGTTTGTTGTTGAGTTAATAGGACATTTTTCAGAATATCAAGTAACATGAAATATTAACAATAAACACACAAATCTAGAGACAGATATTCAAACTCATCGTTGAAACAATCAGTATGCTAACCACTAGGTCACGGCGGCAAATTAACATCATTTCAGCTTATCCCACTACGTGGGGTCGTCACAGCATATCTTCCTCTTCCAGTCTACTATATAAAACGTAATGTCTTCAGTCACTCCCTTTTCACATATATCCCTGTTCACAAAACTTATTCACGTCTTTTTAAGTCACTCCCTCCCGGCACTTCATTTACCATCATTTTTATTGACCTCTTCATCATCTGACTATCCCTTCACAGCACTATTCATCCAAACACTGTATATTATTTCTATAACTTCATCTTACATTCTCTTATAACTTACACTACAAGGTAGCTCCCAAGTTAAACTTAACCAAATCCGTTTTGGAGTTAAAACACGATATTTCAAAGTTAACACAAGAGGTATGTAGCTCGATTACACTTCATTAAGTAATGATTCAGTTAGAGTTAAGTTGCCAACTTATTATAACACTTGAGGTAGGGAATCCTCGTGTGGTAAGGGTTTGGGTTTTGAAGTTTTGTAAGTGAAATTGTAACTTGGTTTTGGCTCGGTGTTAACAACTTTACTTTTAGTTTACCGAGGAGGGGTTTTCTACTGCTTTGAATAGTATTTTACGTTTTTAGCTACAAAAAAGGCATTTTGGAGATCGAGGAAGAGACTTACTACATTATAATAACGCAATTTTATTATATATATTTGTCAATCTGATTATGGATGAAATTTGGCAAAAATTTCTGCTCATTATCTGGATTAACACTTAGGCTACTTTTGATTCTTATCACCGCGGGGCACAACGAGAAAAAAATAAATTTAAAAAAGATTCCAACGAATTAAAAACCTCATCTTTTGATGTCAGTTGAAAGGGTCTACCCACAATTTTATACTTGAAATGTAAATTTAACCCCAACCCCATTAGAACCCGTAAGCCCTGAAAAGCGGTCGCAAGTTTTCTCAAGCAATTTGCATACAAATCTCACATGCTCACACTCCACTTACTTATGGATTCATTTTAATTAATGCGTTAATAAATTAGAAACGAAGGCGGGTTGAATTAATCACGGATTAACGAGACTCTTGAATGAGTTTAGAAATGGCTTATGCTTGTTTTCATTATAGTCAGCTTACTTAATTTGACTAGTGAATTAACTAAACTGTGTAGTATTTTTTTTTATTTGGTACCCATATTCCCTCAATATGCGTAGTCGTAAAAAATATATCTAATTCGCCATTTTGTGGCGGCGGCCATCATGGGCTGATTTTCACCAAACATAGCTAAGACCCGACTGCATAGAATGTTTCTCAAGTAGACACGACACGACACGACACGACACGACACGACATGACACGACTCGACATAACACAACACAACACAAAACAAAACAAAACAATACAATACAATACAATACAATACAATACAATACAATACAATACAATACAATACAATATATCTTTATTGCACACCAAAAACAAAAATACAGCAAAATATATTATAAACAAAACATTGGTAGTACATTGGGCGACCTTTCGCCTAAAGTGATTTATTTTTGTTAATATATGTTTTTGAATTCCAAAATGCACCTATTATTGATAATATTTTATTGTTTACAAAGATCTCGTGGGCAATATAGCCCCAGGTAGTCCATTATAACGTTTATCAAAATCAGTATATTAGTTAGGTTTAGAATAAAAATAGGTTACGTTGGAAATTCCTACCGAAACTATCGAGAAAAAAAATAGCAAGTAATACCAAAGTTGGATTTTCTGCGTCAATGACTAAGGCAGTTCTAGTAATTCTATAATGTTGCCGGTTTCTCCTGTGGGAAAAAAGGCACAAAATAAGGTTAGTTATACAAATTAAAATAACTGAAAAATGTGTATACGTACCTGAAGAATCAAAGTTGATTTTCACTTCTTAAAGTTGTACTTTCAAAATTACAGATGATAAATTAATGTCATTGTCGTGAAACGTTTGATCCTAAAAATAACATTAGTTATTGCCATCCTAAAATGAAAGACAGTAAATTATCGTATTATAACCTAACCCCCATCTACCTAAACAAGTGTCTATATAGATAAGAAGACAATAAATTGCCCTTACACCGTCCCGCGACTGCCTACCTGTAGGTACCGTATTACGGAGAAAGAAAATAAACAGAGAGACAGCTCTAAAATAATCTCTATGGCCAGGAATTTGTTCATATTTATCCATACCTCAAAAGAAAAAAGGAACATTTATAGGATCAATGTTGTCAGCCTGCCTGACCATTAAATTACCCGGCTGCGAAAGAAGGAGGGTTATGTTTTTCGAGTGTATAATATAATAATAATAATACGGTACAACATCCACACGAAGGTGTTCAGGTCCTAAACTAGGCAAAGCCTGTACTATGGTAACCTGATGACTGATATACATACTTATATATATATATTATAAACACCCAGACACTGGTCATACAGACATGTTCATGCACACAAATGTTTGACCTGTCCGGGGATCGAACCCGGGACCAGCGGCGCAGAAAGCAGGGTTGTTACCAACTGCGCCAAATGGCCAGTATGTACCTACATACTGGCCATTTAGCGCAGTTGGTATTAATATGTATGAATATTTCTTAAGCACGACCTAGAGCCTAAACGGCTGGTCGTATTTTTATTTCTATATGAGTGGTGTCAATAGATTTGTCTTAGTTGTGATAAAGACTTTAAGTACATCAAAATTTAAAAAAAAGATACTAAGGATGATACACAGGTTTAACGATTAAGAAGTCAGGTTTTTTCGACCTCACTTCTAATCACCTGTTCTATGAAGTCCTTAGGCTTCTGGCATTACTGACTTCTAATCATGATATCGATGTCTATGTAGACTTTTCTTAGCAAATACGAGTCGAGTACGTATTTTTCATAAGATAATAGACCGATAAAAATAAGAAAGTGACATAGATCCCTGAAATTATTCATTTCTTCGGCTTGGCATACATTTGTTATAGCATAGCAACCGTTGCCCCTCTGCCACTATCCTAGCAAAAGTTTTTGGAGATAGGAATGAGAATGGTTTTTAAGGAATTTATCTGGAAAACTTTTGGTCGCACAGAAAATTTGTGAGGATATTTTATGTTGCAAGTTTAATTCTCTATAACTTTGGTCTAATACATACAGCTTTTAGACGTAGAACAATCAAATTTGCTAACGCTGCAGTATCGGCTAACGGAAATCAGTTACTGTCCTGACCCTCTCCTCTGCAATTCTCTACTCACCCTATCTACCCTTGTCCAGGGGTAGTAAATCTCGCAATATGTAAGGGATAGCGGTAAGCGTTGCGGCCGTTACGTTAATCCTAGCTGAGCATGGGATTATGAGCACGAGAACATATTTTTAGCAGCAGTATGGGTTGACTATAACAAAATACAAATTAACAAGACAAATAATTTGCTACAGAAAACTTGTGTTATTTAAACTTTTTATTCAGTATATAAAAAGAGTAGGTCTTGACAGACTAACTGCCTCGAGACATGACAGTTCTAGGGTGTAGTATAGCCAGATAAATAAAAGCTTTATTGTAGACACACAAAAAAAATTAAAAATGGGTTTTTTTTTGTCCAAAATGCGAATCGGACTCGCGCACCCCGTATAAACCCGTAGGAAAGGGGTAGTAAGTTTATATTTTATCCCCTCACGATTAAAAGAGTGACAGAAAATATATTTTTTTCTTGTTTGTCACATTGCGGGGACAGATTGAGGTGACAAACAGGGATAATTCTGTAACAGAACTTTTTTTGCAGTTTTTTCCTTTATCTGTGCTATAAGACATCGCTATGTACCAAATTGGAAGTAGGGTTTGTTTCCCTTGAGATTGTCGAAAATATGCAGCATAAACGACTGTATCTTTTGATTTTATTGTCTTAGAATTTCTATTTTTTAACTGCTTTTGGAGACAGTAGGCCTGAGAATTAGATAATTTCATCTTGATACCTCCACATATTTTTGAGAAAAAGTTCTTGTTATACAGACAGACGGACAATAAAATGGTCCTTTAAGAATTCCGTTTATTTTTTTAAGGTACGGAACAGTACCACCACTCTGACCAAATTGCGAAATACCATTCACTAATCTTCGATAGCTTCCGAAATTGTCCAACAACCAAGTTTCCTCACAATTTTTGTCTACCTTTACATTTATATTTATTTCAATGTCTTTTATAATATAAAAATAAATCTCTGAATGTGTTGCTAAGCGAAAATCTCGAGAGCAGCTGAACCGATTTAGCTAATTCTTTTTTTAGAATATTCCTTGAAGTACGAGGAAGGTTTAAAAATAACACGTTTCTATTCTCCCATACAATCGATTCGTTATAATATTAAAAGTAAAAAAAAAATCAACTTTGAGGCGGTACGAAGTTTGCCGGCTCAGCTTTTTTTATACATATATGGAAATATAAAGTTATGCTTCCCTTATAAAAAATTAATATAAAAACTAGAATACAGTTAAAACATTTGCAATCTGACCCCAACTGTCCATACTGTTTATAAACTAAGAGATAAGCTTGATTAGTGACCAAGAATTAAGCAAATAAAATTAATGTAAAAAAGTTTTACCATCGGAGAAAGGCGATTATGGTGCCATGTTTTTATAAATTATTGTACGTCCGTAAATACCAACATGGACTTTCATTTTATATGTTCGAGTCAATGCTAGTAACTGTAACTCGCGGCGTTGCACGCGACGTAAAGTTTTGAACCCCTATTTGATCCCCCAGGGGTGTAATCTCCAAAAATCAATTGTGGCATACACCCCTTAGTGAATACGCCCTTCAAATTTCATGTTTGTAGGTTCAGCTGTTTAGGCTCTGCGTTGATAGTGACTTTGTGTTTATTTATATACAGGGTTTTGATTTACAATCATCGACTAGGTGAGTACTAAGCCGAAAGGTGGTAGGTATATACTTATCTTACTGAACAACTTTCACTACGGGACCGACTCTGTATTCGAGAAAAAGAAAATTAGCAACATTTTATCGACAACAGATCAGCTTTTAGTATAGACCAGCTGTTTTTTTCTCTTGATGATGAGCTTGATGGGTAAAATGAACCTCTTTCGGCTTAGTACACTCCTAACCTAACATACTATTAAAATCAGTTAATTATAAATTTTTATTAAGTTAAATAAGAAAATTTAAGTCAATTTTTAAACAGGACTTTGCTTAAGTTTAATTTGCTAAATAGAGTAATGTTTTTACTGCACCTATTTTATATATATTAAGAATAAATATATATTGCAGATATACTCGTACCTAAATTTGAAACTGTCTTAGTAGGACGTAAACGTACCCAAAGGTGAATTCCCGACCCTATTATTGTCTTTATACCCCATAATAACTATATCGCACAGGTAAATTCCTGCCTAAATTATAATGTTCATATTAACTACACCAAAATCGTAAAGTTGTATCACCTAAAGTTAATGGCGTCAAGACATCGACCTCTTTGATACAAAACAGATGGACTGGCTGTGTAATTGAAAAAAAAGTTCTATTTAACGTACTTAGTTTGAATGTTTCCATTGCTGGATTTGTTCTATATTTTATATATTACTAGCTGACCCGGCCACGCGTTGCTGTGGCTATTTTATAGCGTCAACAACACGTGGTAATTATGCTGTTAAAATGTAGCTTTTATGACACGTTCGTAGATTTACCATAGCAGCGCCATCTATTGATTACTTACTCAACCCAGTCAAAAGGTATCGACATCTGTTAGAATCATTTGGAGTTAACAGATAATTGTGACTGTCAAATAATAACAGACAAATAATTAGCAATAAATTAAAATTGCGACTATAATTTGAGATTTAAACTATCCTATCTCTCAAGTTGGATCGAACTGCACATGGTGTGCGAATTTTATTATAATCGGTTAAGTGGTTTAGGAGTCCATTGAGGACAAACATTGTGACACGAGATTTATATATATTAGATAAAGGAAGTTAGAATTATAAAACTTAAAGCTTTTCAATTCCAAGTGCGCAAAATTTTTATTCAGAGCGTGCTTTAAAAAGTAAGCACGTCAGATGACGAGAAACTTTTTGCTTAAGTTCTTACGCTTAATATCGTTAATCGTACTAATATATTATCTCTATATTTGGGTGCTCATTGAGTTGCATCACTTCACTTTTATATAAAATCAGATCTTAACTTGGTCAACCTTTACTTGATATTGCAATTGAATATCAATTAATGGTGACCGAAATTGTCTTGTCTATGCACAAATTGTCTTAGATACAAACAAACCGCAGCCTGGTATCAAGACTCAGGCCTACAAAATTAAATTTTTATATTCAATTATTTAATAAAAAAAATATATAGCAAAAGTAAACATATTTCAAGTTTCTTTAACTTTGAATTCGGAAAAGGACTATGATATGATATTGTAAATAGAAGAATAGCGGTATGGACAACATTAAAGATTTTGATATCAAATTATTTTGATATTTTTACAATAGTTATTGCTTATTGTAAGGCTAGTTTTTAGTAAAAAGTTATCTTTTTATCTCACAATAACAGTTTTTTACAACATCAGTCAATAGCCAGTCTACCGTTCTGTTTGCTATAGAGTTCAGTGGCTGTAACTGTAGTAAAGTGACGGAGAACGAAGCTGTAAAATTATAAAACCTTTACAAATTAAAAATAGAATGGGAGTGCTTTTGTAGGGTTCTTTATTACTTGAGATGACATATTTTTTTTAATTTAAATACTGAGTTATCTTTATCTATCTATTTTAATTTAAATAATGAGAATCAATGAATGAGTTAACTCTTTATTGCAGACACACAAACATCCAGGAAAAAAAGAAAACAAGAAAACAATAAAAAATTTACAGGAAAACTCTTAAACCTAGCGTCACAGATGGCGGCCACTCTTTCAGCCAACCTTGGGATGGATACAATTTACAAAAGAAATACAGTATAGAATGGGGTATACAATAAAGAATATTAAATATTCAAAATTGAAAAGAAAGAACATGAAGGAGGCGAAAACAAGAGCAAGTAAACTTCGTTTCAGTTCAATGTCAAGTAGTTTAATTTTGAAACAATATTAACGGACTAAACTTTTTTTAGGTATTTAGAACTTAAAGTAAGTTAAATATACAAAATAACAAAAAGAATATATAATGAAGTCTTCAAAACCGTAATTTGGGACTGCGTGGTTGACGATACCTACACTCCCTTAGGGAAGACCTGTATCAAGCCGTGGGACGCTTTGGAAAATATAAACCACCAGTGAAACCTATAAAAACAAATCCAATGTCACATCGCACACGATTCTAATGGTTAAGACTGTAAATCTAACGACTAAAGGCTAGAAAATCAAATATGAATACAAAATCTGCCAAGTGCTTGTATTTTTTAGTCTTTAATTTTTATTATTGTTTTTTGTTAAATTTTTTTTATTATTATTATTCCATTGCTAAATTATTACAGTCGCGTATTCAAGAGTTCTTATAATAATAAAATAAGCCTATTTTATACATAATATAATAGTAACTATGTATATGTAGAGGACAAATTTATGCGTAATGAAAAAAATGCAAAAAGACGGGTCAAGGAAAGTAGAAGGATGTAAGTCTCAAGGATGTAAGAAGGAAAATAGATCTTATTTAGACTATTTAGACATTTTTTTGTTTCTCTGCTTGTTTGTCTATTTGTTACACAGAAAACGCAAAAAGAGTTCGACATACACACATACTTACAAACAAATTAACAAACATATACTCGATAAACATAACCCTACTTTTGGGAGGTCATTTAAAGAAAATTTTATAGGCATATTACGTTAGCGAGCCATATTTCAATACAGACACGCAAGAAGCTGCCATAGATAACGGGGTCATTGGCTTGTGCACTGATTCTCTTATCACACTTCCTTATCTGTACCGAACAATTGGACTACCTACTTACGTACTGGCTCCTGTGGAGCGAATGAACTTTTCAAGGCAAATTTATATATTTAGAGGATTAAAAAAAATACAAGGGCGTGTCCACACACGCACAATATAGAGTTCCGTAGTACTTATATTATAAACTTAATTTTCGAGCAATTTCTTTTCATAAAAAAACGATTATATTCGATCTTAAAAGTTCGATCTTATTAATCTCACAGTTCTCATGAAATTCTCTCATGTTTTACTTTTGCAGTAACAATTCAATATTTTTGTAATAATTCATATTTAAAGTTTTTTCAAAGGTTTTCAAGTTTCAAATCCAAAGGACCCCTTTGGGAATCCAAATTCATATTTAAAGTTTTTTCAAAGGTTTTCAAGTTTCAAATCCAAAGGACCCCTTTGGATTCCCAAAGGGGATTCCCAAAGGGGTCCTTTGGATTTGAAACTTGAAAACCTTTGAAAAAACTTTAAATATGAATACTTTGGATTAGTCCCCACCAACTTGCAAATAAATCTCAAGGCCGGTATAACTTCAGTATAGGCCTTCTTGAAGCGATTTTCATGAGGGCTAGAAACACTGCCTACTAATTCAAACCCTATAATATTGGTTCACATACGAGTATACAGACACGTCTTACTCGTACTTCTAACAGCCCGTCGTTTTTTATGCGTCTTGATTGTAAAAGACCTATTCAGTGATTCGTAGCTAAAAAAACGTTAGCGTTCTAAATATGAAAAAAAACACAAACAAGTGGTTGTAGTTATTTTACGTAGCTAAAATATTAATATTATTGAAGAGTTCTTCTAATAATAAAATAAGGTAATTCAAGCCTACATCTATATACATATATTATAAAACTATGGAGACCGAATTTCCGCGCAATAAAAAAATGCAAAGACAAAAACGAGTCGGGGGGGATGTAAGAAGTGAAATAGAACTTATTTAGATTTTTCAAATTTTTTGTTTCTCTGTTTATCTGTCTGTTTTGATTGTCTAATCTCCGAAAAGACTAGACCGATTTCAATAAAATTTTATATGGTGGTAGCTTACATCCCTGGTCAACATGTAGAATACTTTTGATCCCGGTAAATTAACCGGTAGAGAAGGAATAATAAATACTACGCGGACGAAGTCGTGGGCATCAGCTAGTCTACAATAAATACGTACAAAACAGACGTTGACAGTTTAATAGGTTGCTTGCATACGAATTAATCTCAGTTCATAATAAAAAGAAATCAGTGTTTCTGATAGATATCGCTGTTTGCAACTCACATAACCTGACTTCTACTCACACTGAAAAGATTGCAAAATATGTCGACCTTTCTATAGAAATCAAAACTCAATGGCGCGTAAACACCACAAGAACAGTACCGATAATAGTGTCAACGACTGGGATAATACCTAAATCACTTCACACAAGTCTGAACATCTTAGGAATCCCTCCAACAATATATATCCTACTGCAAAAAGCGGCTATTTTGAACACCTGTAGAATATAGTACGCAAATTTTTAAGCAATTAGATTTTAAGTTCTGCACTTGGCTTAGGCCCGTGCTTTGTAAACCTCCTGTTGCAGGAGAGAACGAGTTTCGTTTACATAATAATAATAATAATAATATGGGACAACATCCACACAAAGATCTTCAGGTCCCAAACTAGGCAAAGCCTGTGCTATGGTAACCTGATGACTGATATACATACTTAGAAATATATACATATATATATATAATAAACACCCAGACACAGGTCAAACAGACATCCTGGAGTTCCTGGTATTAATAAGCAAAACAATAAATACTCGTATTAATTCTGAGAGCTGATAGTGCTTTCTAGAATGCTTTGTCAAGCTTAGCCATAGAATTATTAATAATACTATGCTCTCCCCAACTAGAACAATTTCCTGGGAGATGCAAACAAAGGTCTTAGACTGACGTTCTAAACTATCTTCAGAATGGTCCGAACGGTTGACTTAGTCGGGAACAACGACAATTCTCTAAACGTAGACAAGTGACGTAGATTATTAACGTGAACATAATTTAAAAGCACTTATGAAATGAAATGAAATTATTTATAACGATAACAACTTATGTTATACGAGGTAAGTCACATTACAATATTTCACATTAATTAAATAAATGTCAAATGTAACTATGTCAAAAAAATTACTAAAATGCACTTAATTACAAAATTTTATTAGGATTATGTACTATCGATAAATAATAGATATAAGTTACTTCCAGTACTAATACTTCCAATATTTTTTCTAGCTTTACCTAGCTAGGGTTTTTTACAAAAAGTGCTTTTTGTAGATAACTAACTTAGGGTGCTTAAAATGGGAGAAATTATTTTAAAGTAATTATTTTGCGTTCTCAGTGATCCGTGATGAGTGTGTTCAGTTTTATATTAATGCGACGTTTTATTTTGCTGTTGAAAATAATCACTTTTGTTGTATGTATGGGAGCTTCCTTAAATATATATATTTTGTATTTGTTTTTATTGCAGCCACAGAAATACATCATCTGTAAAAATTTCAACTGTCTAGCTATTACGGTTTTTGAGATATAGCCTGGGGACAGACTGACAGCGAAGTTTTATCAATAGGGTCCGTTTTTACACTTTGTGTGCGGAACCCTAAAAGATTCCGAGTTGAGAACCTCCACCGTATGGAAGTCGGGTAAAAATCCATTTCATACCGAAGAGACTCAATCCCGGCAACACCGCACCAATCTGGGGTTATTGCGATCGCAGTTGATGGGAAACTGAATCGACATTGCATTATTCGAATAATTGAAATAGCAGATAGCTCGGCAATAATCGAATCGCCGATATGTATTCGTTTGAGGAACTGAGAATTGACAATTTTTATTACCATAATGGAAAGACAAAGAAAAAATAATGTACTCCTATTTTTTTTTTATCTTATTCAGAATGTAATATGTAATTAAGTTATTAGAGATCTTTAAAAATATAAAAAAAAGTTCAGCATTATGTTATTCTCGTCAAAAGCTCGTGATTAATGATGTCATTATTGTATGGTATGATTCACAGATGACAAATACAATAATATTTTTTATTGGTGATATCTGACGGTCTAAACTATATTGTAAATTACCCTAAAGAAAATGGATATAAAAATCTGGTATTGTTAGTATGAACTTCATTACATTATCTTGAAATGGTCATAGAATTTCGATCAGTATGCAAAAATGAAATGTTGTCAATTAAAATACCTGCAATACATGTTATGAATTTAAAAGTACAGAGATAGTAATTCTGTTATCTGCAAACAAAATATTTTTTGGGAAGACTGTAAAATTAGTAGGTATACATGGTTATCAGCTAGGGGCGTATTAAGCTATGCTAATAAAGGGGGTTATATACATATCCTAGGGAACTACTTCCAGTATGGAACTAATTCTGAATTCGAGATTAGCTAATTTATACATTTGTTTGACGGCCAATAACATTTTTGTATGATAGCAGGTTTTCTTTCTCGAGTTCAAGGTTGATAATAGTGAAAGTAGTTGCTTAGGATGAGTATAGTGACCCTCCTTCGGTTGAGTACTGAGTAACCGATAACTCAGGTTTTCATGTAGTAATTAATCGTGATTGTTATTTAGCGAAAATAAGCTATAAAAAGTTGAGCTTGAATAATAAGTTTGAGGAGACGTTAATGTACTTATTATGCACTGCCTCGAAATATGTGTTATCATTACCAGCTGAAACTAAAAGACTTAATAATCTTAATCTCTCGGACATAGATACTATAGGTACAAAGTGTAACAAAAAGGTGTGACAATAGTTAAGGGTGTTTATCTACCCATCAAAGTGAATCCATTGTAGAACAGATTTCTATAAAAAAGCGTCTTCCATACAACTTGACCGATCACGTGACCAATATTTGCAATATTTATTTTTTAATTTTTGTAAAATTTTGTTTTGCAATGGGTTTTCTTTGATGGGTAGACTAACCCCCTTTAGTACTGTCACATCTTTCTGTTACACGTTGTATATTCTCTGCCTCGGACACCCTGGTAATGATATGTTTCCCCGGACAAAAAAGTAGAGAGTAGACTTGCGAGAAGAAGATAGACAAACAAACCAATAAACTAACATACACATATGATCGCATTGATAATATATGAGGTGATGCAGAATAGTGGTTTCCGGAAGCCTCGGCTTTTCACAGTATTATTATCCGACAGAATCGGTTACTATACGGATTAAAGCTTCATTCAAATAACCCTAGATCAATGGACGAGCTGGTTGGATTTCAATTTAAATACGACGAACATTCTGTCATTAATTGCTGGCAAATAGTACGCTTTATACATACATACATAGATATATTCAAAATATTTAAAGTCCTGCCTACTGATATTTGCTAGGAATGACTTAAATTGTTTGGTCTATTCATTATGGGATTTCTTGAAGATCAATTCCTAGGGGATCAAATAGGGATTCAAAGTTAGAAAATTCATTATATTTTATTACGTTACGTCCTGTACACAGAAAATAACCGAAACACCTGTCTAAATCTTTTGTGGTAAGACGGATATAGTTTCAAATCAAAACAGCAAATTAAGCTGCATGGTTTGCAAATGATAAAAATGAATGACGCCACATTTTAAGATAAAAAAAACCACACAGTTACAACAAAAACACAATCTCAATCGGAATAATGCGAATAGAAAGCTTATTTTCCACACTTCATTCATACAATATGTTCCCCTCGACGCAAGCGGTGTGGTATAAGCCGCTTATTTTCTAAGCGCCCGAAGAAAATACAATATTATTTACCTATACTACTTATTCTATAGATATTTCCTTACAAAATAGAAATGTATTATGCGTGACTGCGGACCGGAAATGGATGTTCAACTGAATTACACTTATCCTTCGGGAAGTATTTCTATGAATGTTTCAATTCGAAGTATTTCTACCGATTTGTAAGTGAAAATGTACCATTGATACATAACATCTTCCCTAAAGCAAAAGCTAGCATAATTTTGATAGAACTTCACTTTAGGTAAGTTTGTTTAGTCTAGTGTCTTCAGTGTATAGTGTGTTCGTGTTTTCCTAATTAAATTTACTTGTCCGCCTATCGTAAGTAAATAAAAGTTAAGTCGTCCAATTTCTGATATCACGTCATGTCGCGGTGAAATATTAATAATCATAATCCACTGACCTCAAGATACGTCTCTAAAGTAATATCTTGAAAAAGAGGGTAGTCCTTTTGAAAATTACCCGAGCAGCTTACGTAAGGGTTTTGGCACGTTGAATAAAGTTAGGCAAACGTAAAACTCCTGACAGATATAGATATCGTCAGAAAATATCCACTTTGTGTATAAGCGCCTCAAGACTATTGTGAAAATCATTTTCAATATCTTTTTTTTGAGATTATGTGTAAATTTATTATATGTAAGTAAAAAATTGAGTCAGTTAACCTTTCTTGTGTTTTCATTTTTGCCAAACTCTTCAATTTTAATACTGAAAATTCTTAGAACCCATAGCAAAATTTTCGTCATAATTGGATGTTCACTACGACAGACTATACCTAGAAAAATTTAGAAATGTAGAACCTATACGCAAGTACTACCTTTCTTGCGGACAAACAAAACACTGTTAATTAAAAATACTTAGAGCTGCCATTAAACAGCAAAGAAAAATGCGTAGCATATCCTTCCTAAATAATAATAAAAAGTATTTTCCCTTAATAAACAGAGAGCTCAGTCGTGCCTTATTACACATTACAATATTTGAACAAGAGAATATGCTGCGGATCGTATTTTTTTTACTTCTACCTTTGAAGGCACAAGGTTATTTCAAGGAAAATGGTAGGTTGGTACTCATACTTTTGTATACTATAAAACCATATCGCTTATTTTCAACTTTCAAAAGTTCTAATCAAAACAAAAGCGTTTGGTACTTTTTCTATAGAAGATTGCTGAGAAGAAGAAAGACATACAAACCAATAAACCAACAAACACATTTTAGGATTTATTTTATACTGTGTTTGGAGATGTGGGCATAAGCTTGCTTTATATCACAACTCGCCTGATGTGAAGTGACAATGCGTCCTAAACCTAATTGGCAGCTTGTTGTTCGGAATGGCGATCTAAGGGGGAGGCCTATATTCAACAGTGGACGTCTTCTGGCTGATGATGATGACCAGTAACCCTACATGTACTCATATCTGCTACGCTACGGAAAGTAGTCTAGAGCGATATCGCAATGAGTGCTTGAGTAAGGCAAGAGTATGAGGCATGTCAAAAGAAAATGTTAATTGAAATGGTGATGTCATCCGAAGGATTTGGCAAGATGTGTCTCTCTGACAATTTGAGATGTCACGTGATGTGAATGGGAGATAATTTAGAAGGCTTTGCCGAGGGGGAGGTACGCAATGGATTCATTTAAAAAATTAGGTACCTATCTAAGTAACTGTACGTATTTTGTGTTTTTGAGGTCGTGGTATATGAGGTAATTTTATTAATACCTACGTAATTTGTACTATTTTTCTTGTATGGCATAAAAAAAGTTATTATCTGTTACTTGTTAATGCGTAAAGGGGCGCGACTGCTTAAACGCGTCAAAGAACTTAAATAAATGTAAGTCCATCCATAAGTGGTGTACCTACATGACATGACAGTTCAAAAAAGTATAGACGTTTAGGTAAAAGAACTATCTACAATACAATATATATTTATTGCTCACCAAAAATAAAAATACACCAAAATATATCGGCCTTATCGCCTAAAGCGATTTCTTCAAGGCAATCTTTGGATGGATCCGAATTAATGCAAACAGTAACATCGGTGGTGTACCAATAAAAAAATGAGACTTTTTAGCTTTTGAAAAAATATTAGCCCATAAACGTTGAAATCGCCTTCTAAAAGTCCAATATCGACATTTTTGATAAATTTTATTGAATTTCTCTTAAAAGATGATCTGTTTAAGAAAACTCAAAGTGTTTATGTAGACCAGTCATTTTAGCAATCACATATAATTTTAGTGCCTTCAAACCTAGTGAATTACGATTTGCCTGGTCACTGGTAGAAGTGGGCAGGCCTAAAACAAAACTTTTGCAAAATAAAATAAAATCCAGAACCTATTTTTGAGCAATTGGTTAATAAACATAACTTAATACTCCAAGTAACTCCATTTGATATGAGACTTTTAAATCTAAAACGCCGGCTGGATTATGGGTCTCATGAGTGGCGCTAGCAATAAAGACGTGTTTCTACGTGATAAAGCCGCGATATATGGGCGCTTACGCAAATGTCGGTTTTAGGGGAATGATGGCCTTACATTCCGCGGATTGCTTTTTGATATTACACCTTCGATCTGGCTTAGGTATTACTGGCTTATTTGCTCTAATACAGGGCTATCGAACATAGTTGTTTATTGACCGAACGAGCGAAGCGTCTCTAAAATGGTCTCGTCTGTCAGTTTGTATGTATAGATGTGATAGGTAACATTTGTATAATGAAAAAAAACTGGTATTAGAGATTTAATACCAGGTTTTTATCGTTCAGCTAAGGTGTCATTTTGATATTAGGCCGACTTGCTTCTATGTCATTTTGCTAGTAGGAAGTTATGTTAATATGCCGTTTTGCTTTAAGGACGTTTTGCTATTAGGGTGTTCTACTTATATGTCTTTTCGATACGAACCCAATTATTATACTCGCGTACAGGTCGTAGTTTCCATCCAATCATGACTAAACTTTGTCCGTGGGTTCTATGAATGTTTAGAATAATATAGACGCCGCGAATTTTTGATTACTTGGGGGTTATTTCTCCCAAAAAGAGGAAAGTTGTCTAGAAAATACAAAGGTCACGTTACACATCAGCAAAAGTAGATTTTATTACCCACTCTTTAGACAAGAACTAAAATACTCTGTGAATGACAACTAGCAATGAAACAATTGAAGATGTCAGTTTCTATGGTTACGCAGTTTGTTATTATCTGCGTCACCGCGTTTGACACTTCTGACAATTTTGGAAGCCATAACGGGGCATACTCTTAGGTAATTTTTTTCATTGGTCATATTGCCCCTGGATAATTTGGAAAAGAAAAACGTGAAATGATATTAAGTTCATTCATTTTCATGTCAATCTTATCCTTCAGTCACAGATAATTTTTGAAAAAAAAACTATTACTACACTTTTTAAATCTTGACGTTTCAATAAAATTAGGATTGTTATTATTTTTAATTTGTGTTTGATTTTATTTTTTTGTCTGTACAAGCAATTTAGAACCTACGTTTAGAACCCTCAAAAAGAACTTGAGAACTGGCACACTATACAGAGTGTGGTGGCCAATCAATTCTTGCAGTCCGAGGTCCACGGTCGTGGAACTACTAGTAAATATGCAATGAATAAAAAAAAATACAATTACGCATATCGACGTTGCTAAAATAAGGTTATCTCAGATTTAAAAATCTTTACCTATTAAAGAAATGATCTGACTAACGCCATTTTGTTATTAATATGCTTAGATAAGAATGTTATTGTGAGCTATCCTTCTTACAATATTGTTATGCAGTAACTTTCAGTGTGTGTATTATGGCTATCCATATGATGAATATACGTGCTTTATTGACCAATCGAGAAAAGCTTCACTGTCTGCTTTGAGTATGGCATTATGTTAGTTCGTCTGTCAGCTTGTTTGGGTGTTAGTACTAGCGTACAGGTCGTAGTTATTAACCAATGATAGCGAAACTTAGGATCTGCAGTTTGTTTTCATTATTTATAGTTTTCAGAGATTTCAAAGAACATTTTCCCCAGACAAAGTAATTAATTAATTAAATTCTAATAAATATTCAGTTATTTGAAAAAAAAACCGGATAGTGAAATGTTCTCGTGGAATGATCTAATATTATATAATATAGTATATATAAGCGTAGTAATAATTAAATATACTTAAGGCAAAGTAAATTACAAATAATAAAGAAAAAAAGTGATTAGCAGCGATTCAAATATCCCGACTGCTAAATTTTTATACCTGTGTATTATCTTTGGTTATTTTTAATTTTAATTTTGATGTATCCAGTGACGACGTCTACGACGAATCTATTGACACTACTCACATAAAAATACGACTAGCCGTTCAGACTCTAGGACGTGACAAAGAAATACATACATACACTCGTAACACATAACCCTCCTTCTTTCGCAGTCAGGTAAAAATTACTTAAAAGTTGTAAGGTTCATAAACCTTATAAAAAGCACTTGCACCAGCAGCTCTCTCATTAATCATCCAGCTACTCTCTCGTCTAACTAGTTCATCCAAACACACCACAAAGAGGCGCAAGGTAAGAAGACCAGGGTACAATAGGCACAAAGCCGAGAACAAAGGTGTTGCCTTTCTTTTAAACATCCCTTTCTTTACGATGACTGGTATCTTTCGACCATTGTCTGTCCGTTAGTTTAGGGTTCCGTGCGTCAGGAAAAAATTGAACCGCAGGCGTAAAGGAATAATGAAATAACGAATTGGATCAGACGTTGTATTAAAACAATTTGTTTTATGTTGTATACCTCTATAACATCATGTACATTTTATTTTATTCATTTTCCTTGTCAAGTTCCATCAATAGTTGAAATCGATTTATAATTTTGTTAGTTTAGGTTCTTTTTTTCCACATGATGTCCAATCGGTATAATATTTAACCAACATCAAAAACAGAGGAGATCCTCAATTCTACTGTATGTTTGCGACGTGATTTATACACCATTAAAGAAACTATACTAATAATTATTTTCATTTGTACCTCATAACTATGTCATGCGGAGACGTATTTCACCAAAACCGTTAGTTTTAGCAGAATTTTATATCAAACTAACTGAAAAATTACGTATGCACTACTCGTACTGACTTGAAAAAAAATTGAGTACTGTCCTTATTTGAATACTGTTAAAATGTCGATGTTACTTACTACTGCCCATGTAAATTACTACGGAACCCCGAATGCGTAATTTAATTACACACTTTGCGAGTTTTATTTATTTTTGTTTGAGCTTTATGGTGATTGTTAAAGGAGGACTATAAATAGACACTTAAACTTATGATTGTCTTGAAGCCTACATAAAAACTCTACCATTGTTGTATGGGTTTGGTTTGAGTTTGTATGGTCCGTGTCTATCATTATTGTATATACTGTGGTCATGCGTAGGAAAACTATTCAATTTGCGCTTTTTAGAAAAATAATTTACTATTGCTAAGAAGCAAGTACAGTAGGTATTTACTAGCAGAATCATACTGCAGAAAATTATGTCATCATTATCTTCACTAATATTATAAAGAGAAAAGCTTTGTATTGTTGTATTGACCGAATAAATTTACATAAAAGCCAGGTATTGAACAGATTTCAAAAATATTTTTTGTGTTGGATAGCTATATTATCACTGAGTAAAATAGGCTTCGTGTAGTTCATATCTATTAACAAAAGGAGTAAAGATTTTCGCTAGGAATCTACGCAGAGCCTAAGCCCCCTGAGCCTAGAGATATGACATTTCGAGAGTGTATTTATTGACAACATTTCAAATTTTTTATCCCCATTTTTACTACGATAATGGAAAGATAATAGAAAAATAACGCATCCATGTTTTTTTTATATTATTCAAAATGTAATAGTTACTTACGTTTTTAGAGATTTTTGAACAACTAAGTAAAGTTTGGAATAATGTTATTGTCGTACGAAGCTATAATACAAAGATTTATGGAAAAGATTTTTGAAAATTCAAGCCCTAAAGTCGCGGGTAACAACTATGTATACTAGTTTATATAATTTTGTAATATTAACAATTTTTTATTTAAATCCCGAAAGTTATTCTTAAAATATTGTCGTCATTGAATATTTTTATATCGTATAGAATATAAAAGCCTACAAAGGTAATAAATTCAAGGTAGAAAGTGTTTCCGAATCGGCATAATCCTTTCTCAAGAAGTACTGAATCCCCAATTTTCTGTATCAATACATTTCTTTCAGAAAAACCTTATTTTTCCTCTATTTGGCCATTTTTGGGTAAAATCTCCTATATCACTAGTAAGATGTAGTTAAATATAAAATCTACTTTATTTTTTCTTAGTAATAAGAGATGTAGGTAGTCCTAGTCAGTGTTTCTCAAATTTCAGTCAACCGAAAACCGTTGAAGAATTTAAACATAAACCGTTATTTAAATTAAGTACTAATTAAAACTGCATTACAGATATAACAGTACTGTAGCTATACATACATTAATTTCTTTACTAAATGCTAAGCATTATCAATCAAACATCTGGAACAATAAACTTCACTATTTAGTGGTGACGGCCATCATGTATTTGAAATTAATCATAGCGTCAATATTCTACTAGTCAAGCCCTTTAATTTGATACCCATCTAGAGAGGGTTATGAAAAAATATTTAGACGACCAGCTTGAGCTGAATTAACACAGCTAAGAACTCTTCCAACTAATTCACCTATCAAACAAAAAAAACAGTGAAATAGTTCCGGAGCTACGATACACAAAATACCTCGTCGTATTTCCGTTTAGGGGTTAAAAATTAAATAAAAAATGTGTAACTTACCTACATTTATCACATAATTTTTAAACGATCTAAACGAAAACCTTCAATCGAGTTTCAGCCCTCTGAAGTGACCACTTTATATCGCTAATTACCTTTTGCTATAAAAAGAAATCTCAACCCAAACTCACAAAAAATACAGTTCATATTAATTTGTATTATATCACGCAAAAAGCTAAGCCTTGATAGGTTATTTCAACTTTATTTCTTGTAAATAATTCATAAAATTGCTGAAGCCGTCATATTAAAAAAAAACTTAAACGCTGTCAAGCCAAAGGCAGTGCGGAGTTAACAAGCGTTTACGGACGTTTCAAAGGAACTCTGAACCCTCCTTGCATGGCAGGGTTCTGTCGAGGATGAATACATGTTGGGAGGTGAAACCCGTATCAGCGCAACTTAGCGCATTTGAAATTATCTAGAGCCCGCCCGCTGATATGCTATGATAAAAATTTACTGAGCTGTTGCTGAGTGTACGTACACAGTAACACCGTTATAATTTAAAGTGTGCTTGTAAGTTCTTATCATTCTTAAATACCCAACTTTGTTGTGGAAATATTACGAAAACTCTACCGGTTTGGAAATTGACGATCAGACAAGCATCAAACGTTATAAATAATGATACCTTAAAGTGCGCCCTTGCAGTATATTCTTGGGGTAGATATAGGTCTACAAAATCATATTTTCATTTATTAATAAAAAGCTATTTTCTCATGTAGCTTTATAAATACACGTCATTGTAACGGAATGATAATGTCTTTGTACAGATAATTACCAAAATACCTACTTATAACCACTACCAAAATTTAAAAATAAGACCAGGCTTCAATAAAATACTCGGCGATACACCACTGTTACCTATCAAGTAAATGTACCCAGGTGTAATTTACAAACATCTAACAAATTCTTATAGGAAAGTCTCAAAGTGTTAAGTCCGTTTACTTATTTGTCCAAGAGTTGCGTACATTAAAAAGATCAAAGGACCTTAATTGTATGTGGTAAGATTGGTTTATTTCTTTGATTTCAAGTGAAAAGGAATTTTCGTTTAATGAGGTTTTAATTATTTAGACCGGAAATAGCGCGCCATGTTTTTATTCGGTACAAAAATATACGTAAACATCATGTCAAAGTAAATAATTTTCTTTATATTTATTAATATTCACATATTTATCTATATTCTAGCATAAAAAAACATATCGAATAAAATATTACTTATGTGTGAGTCAATACAAGTCATGATTTATTTAGCTTATTCTAACATAAAAATATTTATTAATATAATTTTTTTATAAGGAATGAGGTAAAGTAATAAATAGCAGCAAACTTGGTTTCGTTATGGCAGTTCGCCGCTTCAACGCTGTCAGAATAAAACTGAGTTTGCTTACTCTTATTTTGGCCTCTTTCATGCGTAATTCTAGCTGATAAGGTTTAGGATCAAGTTTAAAAAATAGGTACATACAACGGCAGTCAAACATATTGCAGCTTTATCCTCTATAGCAATTTCTTCCAGGTAGCCGTTGGATGGATAGGACTTCCAAAAAGGACAAGGTTCTATGTTCGTTTGTTTTTTTGTACCGTTTTTCTTATTGTTTACACGTTTTTCTTAACTGTAGCCTATTCTATGTCGAAATGGCCATTTTGGCACAATGCAATTGTAATTCAGAGACAATTCAAATAACAGAGTTGACCACCAGAATGGTAATTGAATATAATACTAAACTTTTCTTTGTCGTTAAAATCCTAACTAATATTATAAATGCGAAAGTAACTCTGTCTGTCTGTCTGTTTCGCTTTCACGCCAAAACCACTAAACCGATCTGGATGAAATTTGGTGCACAGGTAGATTGGACCCCGGGAAAGAACATAGGATACTTTTTAACCGACTTCAAAAAAGTAGTTCCCCCATTATCTCGACAATACAATGGGGAACTACGCGGGTGAAACCGCGGGGCACAGCTAGTACTTTATATGTAAAATGGAATATAATTAATAAGTTTCCAAGTATGAACCTATATTTGACTCCTTAAGGGTTGAATTTGCAAAAATTCATTCTTAGCAGATTCCTTAGACACCCCTTTTAATGAATACACCCTCCAAATTACATGTCTCTTAGGTTCGGCGGCTCTGCGTTGATGCCTAGCGAATATCAGTCAGTCAGGAATTCCTCTATATAACGCAATCTCAAATTCAGATTCAGATAATTTATTGCTTGTAAATAAGTACATTGTAAAATGGACCCTGTCGGAAACAGCAAAGTTAAAATAACGGAGGACGCAACATTATCTCTACGAGTTAAAAATCAAATTACCTTTAATAAAAATAACATCAAGAATTTAGTTAATTCAACTAATAATATTTATCAAAACTTTCATTAGTACATGTCAAGATTATAATAAACCTAATTTTTTACCAGTAAGACTTTTAAATTAAAAATTACTTCGAATTCTATTTAAAGGAATAAAATCTCTTATTTTTGTTTAGGAATTCGTCTACTTAGTTATAAGTTTTTAAGTAAACGAATTTGTTTTGTTGTTATACTTAACTTCATTATATCTACTTTATGTTTTTTCTCTTTCAAACCAGTTATTATATACTTATGTAGCTTTTGTGAAGCTATTGTGCGGCTGATTTGTCTTCGCCGATTAGGAACACACAGTAGCTTGCTTGTCAGTGTGTTTTTGGCATAATAAAATGTTCCAAATGTCTGATCTTATAAATTAATTTATAACTAAACTGATATCAGTGCTTCTTAGTTAGGTACCTTAGCATTAGTGTACGAAAAAGTTAAAAGGCTTTTACGAAAAAAGTTTAAAATTGGAATTAAATTTTGTGACATATTGTTTTTTTATTTTGATATTGTATAGTTAACAATTCTATATTTAATAGATCTTTTAATAAATAGATTTAGTTTTTATGCAGCGTAATTGAAATAATAAATACTTTATATATGTACATTTATATTATCTTGCGCAAAACTTAGGAACGTGTTTTTATACAATGTAATATATGAAATGCAGTTTAAATGGATTTTTAAGCCACTAGTCAATTTTTATCCACTGTTCCTTTTACTCCTGTAAAGCAAAAAAATAAAACAATCGACTAACTATCAAGTAAATTAAATCAACTTACAATAATTCTCCGTCCAACACAAGGCACAGTCACTGCCCGCAACCGGTAACGCTCGTGAACGTCTAGCAACGAGAAGCGACACGGGACGTGCTCCCGCTTCAGCTGACGGGAGCGGAATGACGACTGTGAAGTCGCCGTGGCTCGGAATCTCGGATCCGGTAGGGAATGTCGACAACTTGAAGATATGTTGACCGATCCTGTTTGTTTTGTAGTTCCACGTTTGAATTTGATACGGCTGTTTTTGGCATCGCAAGGTTGGGTTATCCATTTATTTATTATATTGATCAGACAATCAATCAGGTTGTCTTTTATGTATATATATTTATATATACATAAATAAAAGGGCTGTCTGACAGGTCACTACCAACGCAGAGCCTAAACCTCTGATCCTAGAGACAAGAAATATGGAGAGTGTATTCATTAGAGGGCGAATGAATAAATTAATTAATTAATATAACTTTATTGCAAACCAAACAAAATAACAAAAGATACAGCATAAGAAATATGAATAAAATGGTTGTACATTAGGCGACCTTATCGCCTCAAGCGATTTCTTCTAGGTAACTATTGGATGAACAGAACTAATATTTTACAGTAAAACGATTTGTGCAACAAAACTTATACGTATAAAAACATATTAATGAGCTAAGAAATAAGCTTGAAAATTGAAAATAAGCTATATAATTGTATATTTACCCGACTGCGGAAGAAGGAGGGTTATGTTGCACCTGCAGATGGTCTTCGGCTATACTAGCTGCATCCCGCGATTACGATACGTGCTTCTAAAGTTATTGCAGTCGGGTATTTTCAGGTCGTTAATATAATATTTTGGAATCATAATTATAGGGATTTACTAGCTATCAGTCACATTACATAATAAGCGATGAGTAAAGTAAAGCGCCGTGTACACGGACAGAACAAATGGATGCATTTTGATGGATGGTGTCATTAGGCAATATGGCGGAGTGAAGCGGGGAAACGTGATAAATTATCATTTCATCTCATACAATCACACTCAGATATATTATTTTACATTATCTATTTATACGTTGTAATAATATAGAAGTAAGATATGTTATAATTAAACCAAGATCGCTTTCACTTATTTCGCTAGTAACTTTACGCTAAACCGGTATTGCCCCCTTATCGGCTAGGGTCAGGCATGAAAGAGGTGAAAACTAGAGCAAGTATACTTGGTTATACCCAGCAGTTGGATAAGGAAGGCTGTAGATAGTGATAATGTTGGATAAAGAATACTAAGGTCCAAAAAATTAAAAATTATACGATACATCAGTGAAATGCAATATTTTTTATTACACAGCTAGGCATTTAACCACAAGTTCGCACGACCACGGAAGTGGTACTGGAGCATACCTAGTCTGTAAGCTCTCTGGCTCTCAAGAAAGGCTAGCGGAACACACCGTTAGGTGCTTGGCGACAGATTTTACAACTCTCGACCAAATTTTAATACTCCAGTAACTTCCCGCTTAAATACCAGCTTCCAGATTCCAGATGAAATTGTGTAGATAATAAAATGAAGCTCTATACCTATGTCCTCCATTACTATTTCCGCCATCTCCTAATCTGCCACACGTATGCCCGTATTAAGAGTACCCAAGACCTCCCGGGGCGAATGACCCTCACGCTTGTTAGTCGTCGTCTCCGCGAGCGGATATTTATAAGAGAGAATTAGCCAGTAGGTCAAAACAAATCTTTGGTCGGTTTTTGTGTTTTGTTTTGAATCAATCTTACTAACTAATCTGCAGCCTGAATCTGAACCTGCTTAGTGCGAGTTTTCTTACTTACTCGATCCCAATGGTGTAACTCAGTTTTGTATGGAATCAAAACAGCGCCACCTAGCGTCAATGTTTTGTTAAATGTAAAATAGTCGACGGAAACGAGATAAGTAGCAAGAAATCTCGCTTTAAGTACATAACGTTTCCTACCGGACTCATATTGCGCATAGCTTGTAGCGAGATTCTAAATGATGACTTTGAAAATCGATTGTAGGTAAATCTACTCGTATACAAAAAATACTTAAAACTTTGAGATATTGTAACAAGCTTTGCGTACGAATTCGTGGTGTAGTTTTCGAATCAGGACGGAAACGCACACTGAATCAGGTTACTATAGTATGATATACCAGTGAAATATGGACGCAATAATGAGAATCGTCGAAGAACCGGAGTAACCGACATAGCCCGTAGGATTTGCAAGCTGAATGGCAATGTGCTGGCCACATCGCTCGAAGAACCGATCACAGATGACGAAGAAAGGTTCTTGAGTGGCGAACACGGACCGGAAGTCGCAGCGTAAGTAATCATCCCACTAGGTGAACTGACGATATAGTGGAAGTCACAAATAACCAGTAATCCTATTGTCAGCTTTTCTTTGGAAATAGCGTTTTAGCCTCCCCCTGTTCAGCAATGAACGTCTTCTCACTGATAGAGGTGATGATAATGACTACCAGGAGTACAGTGGGTCAGAAAAATCACCATGGAAACTAGTAAATTCTCCATCACATCACTAGGGTACATGACTTCATAACGTACTATCTCGCTAATATCTCGCAATGTTAATTCAAATTAATCAATAATATTTTATTTTTCAGTCAACCTCTTTGTGACGATCGCTCGTGCAGACGTTTCCTACGTCTTCAGCATAGGCTCCTGCTACACAGTCGGCTAGTTTTCTCGCTGGTAACTTAGTTTGGAAGTGGGACATTCGGCCATCTTTCGGAATGTGCCTTTATTTGATGTACGGAATGAAAGTACCGACCTGAATGAGAAAGGGAAGCTAGTACAAAACTTTTTCAATAGATACGTTTTTAACCGACTTCAAAAAGAAGGAGGTAATTTTTCAAATGGCTACAGCCACACGCTCGAAGATATCGGGGAACACATGAAGGACAGGCAGACGTAGTTTGTTTATGTAGTTTGTAATTTATTTCACGGACCGTCAGACCAGTCTCTTGCTGGCGCTCCAATAAAGCGCATGTCTTCAAGCCTAAACTGCATTTCATTGATACTATATAGGATACTCACTTCAATTAGTCAGCGACTCAACATAGACTCATCAACCAACACACAACAGTATTCCAGATATAGATGAAAAAAAGGTTCCAACGAATAAAGACCTACTCCTTAAAGAGTCGGTTAAAAAGCTCGCAATTAATTTTTTGCACATCGATGTTAAAGACCCTTACTCAGAATAAATATAGATCAGCAATAAATCAAGAGAACTAACTAATAATAGCAATCAATTCGGGTTGTCGACCGCTTCATCCGGCCTTATCGCCAATATAATTATACCTACTTTACATCTATTGTATTATACCTACTCATTATTTGAGACTCATTGTAAAGTCATTCAACTTCTTGACTTACATCTTTTATCTACTCTCGAGACGTGAATTCTAGAATGTTTGTATCGTTATCCAACTCTGTTGAACCATTAAATCTTGAAGGATAATATACATACATATATATTTTATTCGTTTTAGTTAGTTTTGTTAGATACACGGTTACTTTCTTTTTTATTAGTTAGTATTACTTTGATTGCACCATCGTTTTTTATTATATTAGTTCTATCCATCCATAGTTTGCCTAAAAGAAATTGCTTTAGGCGATAAGGCCGCACACCATTGCATAGATTTGTCTTGATGTATCTTTTATTTGTAGTTTGGTGTGCAATAAGCTATATTCATTCATTAATTCATTCATACTCATATGTACAAACCCTAACCTAATGGAATATATTGTAGATAAGGTTGATACGATAGAGTAACACGCTATAAGCTTAGAAAAATGTAGTATATAATTATATAAAAAATCTTTGCTATAAGCAACCGGGACATACAGTCATGAATGAAGGTATGAATTTAATTAATTCGACAAACACCAAAACTATTTCAAAAACTAATAAACAATACTAGCGGCGCCCGGCGATGTTACCCGCGGTCATACTGGTTAAAAAGTAGCATATGTGTCAATCCAGGGCCTAAGCTATCTCCGTACCAAATGATATGCATATCGGTTAAGCCATATTTGCGTGAAAGAATGAGAATAAGAAATATGTATTGGCCTTTAAATAACGTTCGTTACAGGCAAGTGAATGAGTAACAAACATACATTCTTACAAACTTTCGCATTAATAATATCAGTGGGAAGTAGGATTTTCATAGTACGATTTGTTTGTCACTAACTCATAAATCTTACAAATTAATTAATAATAAACTATATATATACATAAGAGTGTTCCCTACTTACTACCCACGGTAACAGTCACGTATCGAATCGCTCTGAACGTTGCATTTTGGTGATCCGAGGCTAAGGCTAAGGCATGACAATATAGCAGCTGCTTGATTTTTATGATTCTAAACTATCAAAAAGTATTCGTTGAACGATCATCATAAATTAAACAAATAGGGTTATCAGTTATGGGTGGACTAAGCCGAAAGGGTGGAAAGCCATATATATACTAACATAATAATTAAGTAATGCTGATTAGGTATATAGGAATACAATAAATTTAATGTAAATACATTTGATGTCAAATTTATAACTAGGAGTCTAGTCGAGCAAAGCACCCCTGACTGTTCCCGGCGCAAAAGTACCCATAATACTGGCCGCGTGGCCACACTGAATAGCGATGGACAACCTTTGCGCCAGAAACATCCCGGAGCGGCTCTACCGTCTTTTCTTTCACTCTTTTGCCTATCTCCTCAACAAACCGCTTGGCCTCCGCACCCCAACAACCCATGCTGTCCACACTGATTTTAGGGTTAGCCCCATAATGAAAGTTGTTTGTAATGAGGAGTATAGTTACCCCCTTTCGGCTTAGTACACCCGTAACCGAAAACCCTAAAATGTGTACCTACTGAGATTTTTCTCTCTCTGCCCGGTAGATAGAAGTACTTACTATATTATTAATTTAATTATTCAATATTAAATTACATGTTCACATTTTAGTTAATAACGCTTCAAAAGGTTCCTTCTGAAGCGGTTTCAAAAAACTAACAAATTTCATCAAAATCGGTTCTTTTGCCGTTTGGCGTTGTCTAGACTATTTAAGTGCCAGCTCCTTGCCGTTCTCATTGAACAAACGTTTGCGTGTTTTAAGGTGTAACAGCGCCATCTAGTATTATTTTGGAAAACTAAATATATCATACATTATATTTTACATGTCACCATATTTTACATGCTCCGCTATACTTTTCTTTTCTTTTTACCGAGTGTTTAGACACAGGACGGCAAATTTCTCTCATGTTTAGGTACCCAAGGACGATTTCAGGAATACGGTGTTCAAATTATATCACTTCGTCCCATCATATTGTTCGTCTCTAAGATTCTTTGTAAAAAACGTTGTTTTATTGTTTGGAAGGTATTTCTAATTGTTTCTAGCTCGATGCTATACTTCTTATCAGTTACAAAGCAGATAAGATGCTGAACTTTATCAGTACCTATAAAATTATTACTATACTATAATGGGTATCTATACTCATATTAAGAAGAGGAAATATTAGTATTACTCTTTATTAGGTTACATTTGTCAACTCAGGGCGTCCCACTTCTGGACACGGATCTCCCCTTTGAAGGAGCTGTAGGCCATAGTCCACCACGCTGGCTAAATTAAGAAGGGCTTTACTTACCTTCAAAAACTATTGCTAAGCTAAAAGCTATTTTTCTGATAAGCAAATTACCTCACGATATGTTCCTTGGAAAGCAAGTGGTGATCAATTCTAATATGTACATTAGTAAAAAATCTGAAGTGTGGATGGCAAATAGAAAGTTTTAGGTGAATAAAGTTTAGAAGAAAGTAGATTACTTTCACTATTGTATTGTTTTCACGTCTTCCATGCGGAAGTTTAGGCAATAAAGGGGGCTGATCCCAATACTAATATTACCCTAATTACCTACGAATTATATTTTCGCTCTCAAGCATGTCTGTCCGTACAAGTCACCTGCAAGCCCTTCACTCGACTAAAGGCACAACACCCACTTTAGCCGGAACCTTACTTTATTACTACACAATGTACCTTTTGTGTTTCTAATTGAACGCCGGCCGAGCTTGACTTTTATAAACAGTAAGGGCGCTTTTACTGTCATTATCCTTCAGATGCTAATCGAAGGGTACGGGCCTCGCGAATTCTGGCCCAAGAATTCCAGGACAATCATAGAAATATAAATTCAAATAGTCACTCAGATGCATATACAACGTGTAACAGAAAGGTGTGATAATACTTAAGGGTGTTAGTCTACCCATCAAAGTGAACCCATAGCAGAACGAAAATTTACAATATTACAAAATAAAATAAATTTCTCATACAAAAATTGGTCACGTGATCGGCCTAGTTATATGGAGGACGCAATATAATTTTTTTTGATTTTGCAAAATTTTGTACAGCCATGAGTTGAAGCTTGATGGGTAACGAACTAACAGTTAAATATTGTCACACCTTTCTATTACACGTTGATAGGGCTCTTTTGTCGTCCCCCTCAGGGAGGTCTGGGTAAATTCATTTTAGCTAGGATGGTACTACTAGTGGCTAGGGTTCTAAGCAGTTCTTGTCTAGGATGCCAGAGGGCAGTTCGACGATCCCTCAGTGAGCGACGGCTCAAGCCGAGGTTTGTGCCGTCTGAGGCGCCCTTGTGCTTGTCGCCCCAAAACCAAAACTCACAGCCCAGCGCACTTTCGCTTGCCAATCGTCCAGTTCATCTGTCCGAGGTTGCATTCGATAAACAGCTGTAAATGTAAAAAACAATAAATGTGTCATTATTTGCCGCTCGCCTGGCTAGCTACCTAAAGTTGTAAAATCTGTCGCAAAGCACCTAACGGTGTGTTCCGGCAGTCCTCCTTGAGAGATATTTTAGACTAGGCATGCTTGGGCTACAGTATCGCTGACTTTCGTGGTCTTGCGAACTTGTAGTCAAATATCTGTGTAGGATAAAAAAAATGCATGAAATTGAAACCAGTAACAGATTGCTACGGTGGGAAAAATAATTCCTAACGATTCACATACATTATGATACTGTCAGCCCGCACGCCACGTGTGTTAAGCTAGCCTATACCCGCGGCTTTAACCGCGTTTTGTTTGTTTTCCTAAAAAACAACTTATGGCAGACTTAACTATCTCTGCGCGATAAAAATCGCTTTTCTTTCACTCTCGTATTTATAATAATGTTTGTGTGGGAGCATGAAAAGTCAAAGAAAATATTTTTTTGTTTTTTAATGTTTTTTAATAAAATAAAGTTTCATAAATATATGATGATGATAGTTAAACTGTTGTAATGGGGCAACCAGTAGTATCTAAAATTTAATAAACCCCTGACACAAAATAATAAACGGGCTTTACTAGGTACTATCCCATATAACCCGGTTGTATCTTAACACAGCCGGGTATCTTGTGGAAGATTACCCCCTCGTTAACAAAAAAAAAAACAGAGAAAAACAATTAGGTACTCATTAATACTAAGAATTTTTCCCTTTAGTTTTACTCGTAGTTTAGAGGTGGAACCCTTACTGTTCATTGGTGTCTAGGGGTCGCCGTAATAAAAGCTGTTTTCGATTAATTTTATGTTTGTTTCGGCGTCGAATCGAAGCGAGCCATTTTTATCACTTTTGTTAGTTTGTATAGTCGATTAACAATTTATGGAGATGGTCTATAATAATACCATAATCGTTATTCGGCGAACAATTTGCCGTTTCTAATAATAAAGTCGTTTGATGTGTTGTTTGTTATGTGCATGTTATTTGCAAACGACGCTGTGATAGATTTTGTATTTATTAACATACTTTAAAAAAAGAAGGAAGGTCTCACTTCGGAGTAATCTTTATTATAGTGATTTGTTGTAAATACTTCCCAGGGACCTCATTTTAGAAACGTTCGAATGAATTGGTCACTTACGAACGATATTCAAAAAGTCGCATTTATATTCTTCGTAAATAACGTTATTACTTAACGGATGATAAATTCATTCGAACGATTCAAAAATGAGGCTAATATAAATAATATATGATATAAATAATATCGAAATCCAATATAAGTAATATCCAAATCGATAGTAATTGGTTTTGGTCTAAATACTTGAAAAAGTTGTATGGGGTCTGGCAAACCCAGTTTTTTCATAGAAAGTTATACATAACCATGTACCTAAAATGCCACTAAATTTTACTACAGCCCAGCTCAAACAAACACCAAGAAATGGCGCTTTCTTCCAAAAATACAAAGTAAATTAAAGTTAATATTTATCAATACATAAATTCAATCTTGGTATGTTGATTTGCTTACATTCCATATCGTACTTATAAAATAGTCCATCAGACTGTGTCATCGCGCGACAGTTAGAGTCAGGATAGGTCTGCTGTTTGGCGTGGTATTTTTTCTTACTCCAAGAGTACTAGGGTAATCATATGAAAAAATAATCCAGATTTTTGACTATATTATGCTATACTAACATAATTGTAAGTGTTGGTGAAGCGCTTGTGTATAACGAAACACTATGTATGTGCTTATTTTCATTTTTGTTATCAAATGAACCGCATCCCATATGTCAGGGTTTAGATCTATGCAGATCTAAACTCAATCGCGAGGTTTTGATAAAGCCGACAGATGGCGCCACACGTCGGAAAAATGGCTTGTCATACCATTCTGACGTAGTCTTCCATGAGCTGACATTAAAAAGAGTTGCATCAAGGCCGTCACCGCGCTCGGTTGATATTCTGCTGTTTTTTGTATACCCTTTGCCGCGACACCCTCTTGTGTTTTATATGTGTTTTCGTGGATCATGGACTTTATGACTGTGATCTAATCAGCCCGTAATAGGCTGCCGCTCCGCGCACCTGGAATCTAAAACCCGTATCTTCAAGACGTAGTTCATCGGACGCTGCAGCTCATCAGGAGGCCCATTACTGCTCTGGTGGAATCGGGACTTACGTGGTTTGCAGGTTTGTGTCTGTTTGATCTTTACCTCGATATTTGGGATCGGTTTATTTCATATTTCCTAAAGGTACTTTATAAACTTTTTCCACACCCGGTTTGGGCTCAAACCGCTCAACCAACTCTTATTATTATATAATTTTAATTTTGACATGTTTGTCTAATCATATATCGGAATAATAAATTGTTAACTTATTTAATAAAATAATTGGCGAAAATATCGATAAATATAACAAATACATACACACGAACATAGTACCTACCTTATTATTTAAATAAAGGAGTTTCTTTTACAAGGAATCCAACCTTCTTGGTAAAAAAAACTTAGAGATACATGTCCATACCTTCTCCCACACTTTCTTTCTATGCAAAGAGTTTAATGACTAGGCTGTTAATTACCATACTTCTGCGGCATATACGTGAACAGTTTGTTTACGTATTATAAACTACGGGACCTGTTATTCCAAAAATACTTAAGGTGATGTTTCCCAAAAAGATGCGTTTTTGTTTCCATTTTCTAGCATTACCGTATACTGTGCCATGTTCGAAAGTAATACATAATGTAATACATATACTCAATTAAAGCATGATGTTTCAAAATGCTTATCTTAGTTTATTAAACTATTTTAATATATTTTTTAAGAACTCATCATCTCATTATTTTGAAAATGTTTCTTTCGGTATACGTGGAATGTCTACTTTTTAATGTTGAGGTAGATTAATCGAAATATTGCCACCTTTAGGCTAATGTATTGTTTTTGTCTTAGAGTAATAGGTAAGTGAAGTTTTAATAATAAATGGTATTAGAGCCTACTAAAAAGTATTCATTTAGAAAAGCACGTTGCTAATATATTTTAACTAGGCACATATTTTAACCTAAATATAATTACTTAGTTATGTTTCTGAGAGGACAGGCAGGATGCGTTGTTTTATTTATAAGTTATTATATCAAGAACGAGTCATGTGGCTCTGGACTCCTGCTGAGATATTTATAATTATCATCATTTCAGAACTAAATTATAACCAACTATCTTTTGCCTGCGGCTTTATTATTTTTTTGGAGGTTATGGCACTCCTCGGACTTTTGCTCAGAAATTGTTCGAAGACCGGTTGTTTCCGGGAAACCTAACATATCGCGGGCTAATCCGCGGGTAAAAAGTACATAGTTCCTTGTATATCACTAGCCTGTCCCGCACATAACTATCGGTGTGAAATCAGCATTAAACTAAATAAAAAAGCCATTTATTTCCGCTAAGTATAGTCACATATCAATATCCACAATGTTGGTATACAGTTCACAACTATTCACATATACTATTACGATTATTATACATATTTATATTCATTTTCCATAATTTTGTACTTGAGAATTTCATTAAAATATATCGTACAAAAATTTATGTCATAATATGTCTTCAAAGCGTCTTTTTTGTCTTCCTCTGCTTGTTTTGTCTTCTCTAAGTACCCATTCTATTGATTTTTTAGTCCATCTACTATCCATGCGGCAAACAAGTCCTGCCAATTTCTATTTTAAAATTCGTTCTAGCATTAAACTAAGCCGTCTATAATCCAACCAAATTATGAAAGATTTTTATCGACTTACAAGGAAGGAAAAAGAGGTCTTATTCGACTCTAGTCATACGGCTGCATTGTTTATGTTTCTTACTTGATTTCTTGGAGACTTGATTTCTTCACACCCTATTTGATAAGTTCTTTTTTTTTGTTTGTAGGTTAGGTACTTCAAGTCACACTTTAATTCAAAAGGGATCTAGTAGTATTAAAATCAAATTCAGATCTGATGACCATAAGCAACGACATATGTTATACAATTATGTATAAACGCACAAAAAAAATACTTATCTATACAAAAATGTTATTGACGCGCAGCCAAAAATATGGAAGATCTGTTTTTCTTTCTTGTAATTTTCAAAAGTCCCCAACACGAAAAAAATATATACTACCAAAGACACAGAAAGTCACAGACTATGGGTAGGTACATCTTGCTTTCAGTCACACAGGATACCAACATCTATGTAAATTAGCGATAAACAGACAGAGCGATCGATTTTTTAGTACCGTACGGTCGATTTTTTATTGTTCAAGCAACCTTTTTTACTACTTAAGTAGTTATTATCACCGCCATAGCAACAATAGCAATGTTATAGTAATTCATTCAGCTACTGCCTTTTCTCCGACGTGCTTAGAACGGCTCTGTAGTACCATACCATACCTCTATGGACACTACGGATCCAGTTTTTTCGAACGAAACGGCGCGGGTTCAATCCCGAGTACAGGCGTGCACCTCCGTGTTTTTCATTACCTATAATTAATTACCACGAGATTCAACGGTGAAGAAAAACATCGTGAAGAAACCTGCTTCCTAAGATAAGTGAAGTCCTCAACCCGCATTTTGGTCAACGTGGTGTACTGTGGCCTACACCCCTTTCTGGGAGGCCCGTGCTCAGCCGTGGGTATATATGGGTTGATACGTATTCATGATTATGTTTGTTTGAACGTTGGCACTCGCGTATAAGAAGAATAATTTGTAAGAAATTTTTGTCTTCGATTGTACACTGAGAGCATGCTTTTGACGATTCTGAGAATGACTAATTAAATGCAAAATGTTAATAAATTGGGCCATTTATGCTGCTCAAAATTAAATTAACCTAATTCGGATTTTCTTTCGATCTCGAAATTAATTAATTATTAGTTATCAAAATCATTATTGATCATGGTAGGTAATCATATTTACCCCCGTAAAAAATACGGTGATTTTTAACAGAACAGATATCATAGACAAATAAAATGTTTTTGCTACCAAAAAATATTTTATTAGTCTATGGTAACTACCCGATAATGAGGTGTCTGTTTCAGGAGAGTGGCAACCCCATCAAGTTCTAGCGTGGAGAACTCCTACAGCGACAAAGAGTACGACAAGGGATATTTACTGCTCACCGAACCTTGGTTTAGGGAATTCGTGTTTGAGGTAAATATATTTTGATACTAGCTTAGTAAGATATATACATGCGTACGTTTTACATGTACAGTGCACATTAAGCGACGTAGTTTTTATTTATTTAAGTAATGTATTTGACTGCGAGTTATCGTCTATCTCTTTTGTCGTTGTCAATTCAGCACGTACAGTTAGTTATATAGTCTCCTTTTTTTAAAAATATTAATCAGATAAATATTTCTCTGTTACGTTTAGTATACTACGAAACTAACTGATCTTAATGTTCCTTTATTAGAATTTGTAGTTTATAACCTCAAACTACGGGACCTGTTATTCCAAAAATACTTAAGGTGATGGTTCCCAAATAGATGCGTTTTTGTTTCCATTTTCTAGCATTACCGTATACTGTGCAATGTTCGAAGTTAATACATAATGTAATTCATATACTCAATTAAAGCATGATGTTTCAAAATGCTTATCTTAGTTTACCAAACTATTTTAATATATTTTTTAAGAACTCATCATCTCATTATTTTGAAAATGTTTCTTTCGGTATACGTGGAATGTCTACTTTTTAATGTTGAGGTAGATTAATCGAAATATTGCCACCTTCAAGCTAATGTATTGTTTTTATCTTAGAGTAATAGGTAAGTGAAGTTTTAATAATAAATGGTATTAGGGCCTACTAAAAAGTATTCATTTAGAAAAGCACGTTGCTAATATATTTTTACTAGGCACTTAGCACATATTTTAATAAGGCACTTTGGCTTAGCAAGCGGGTAGCGTTAGTTTTATACGACGTTGCATGCGTGCCCGCCTCATTCCTGCCACTTCAAGCAGAGCACGACGTTGTCAGACTTTATCTAGTGCAGCAGCGTGAGAATAATTATATATAATATTCTTTCCTAGGATAGTTACCGCGTGCGCGTAATAACATACTTATAAGCGAGTGTGTTTTACTAGAAACATTCTCTGCCGTGATTTTGAATTGTTTTTATCTGAATCGGAAGGGTGAATTCGAACGGCATTGCCATCATAGATGTTATAGCTGATGGTTGCTACGGAAAGAGATCTTATAAAAAAAAATATTATTCACTGTAAGGAGCAGCTGCCATTATAAAAATATCTAACTGTTTACCTTTTATTTCAGTTATTGTTGTTTTAAAGTATTTTCCTGTTTTCTTAGAGACGTTAAAATTAACGAAAAATTCCATCATATAAGTTTGATAAAAATCGGTCAAAATAGTTAGATTTAAAAATAAAAATATGCAAAAAAAATATATTTGTTTTATTAAAAATTTTTGAAGTAAGTACTAGCTGACCCAGCGAACCTCGTAGTTGATAAATAATGTCATCAATGATATGAACTGTCAATTGCTCACGATGGCTGAATTTTGAAGGGTACAACTCGCACGATATTCAACGAACAAACTCGAACGATAGTTTCTACGCAATTTTCTAAATTTTTTTTAATGTTTTTACGAGGTACGAGACAACATTTTTATAAAAGTTCAATGAAATCGAGTTATTGTTATTCGATAATGAGTAAAGTTATATTTGAATTGAGTAATTACTACATACTTCAACTTCTGTACAATAGTAATCTTTGACCTAACTTTCAGAAAAGTACGATATTATTTCTCTGAACTTACATAACTCTATGTCAATATCCAAACTGTGCATAAGACACCATCTATCTATACAGTTGACAAAATTATAGACGGCAGGCCAATGCCCGTTTCATTTGTTTCGCCCAGAATCAAACAGATGGCATGGCATAGGTAAGTATCAGTACATACTATTATTTATTCCGTGGCTCAATTCTCAATTGCGTTTCTCGTTACCCGTCGCCAGAAAAAAAGTTCTAAGTAAAGAACTACTATAGCACGGCACTTCGTGCGTGACTTATGCACATCAGTCCTTCTCGCTCACTCGTGTCGATATTGGAGGTTGACAGACAGAGACAGACAGACACTCGCGGTTGCAAGCGAAGTTGACACACTATAGACATCGTACTTTTTTTTCAGGTGGTAGTAGACAAGAAATACGTACCCGACACTGTCCTAGAAGTATTTAAAAAGTTTCTACGTCGGTAATAGTTTGTTTTTTCATTAATATTGACCACACGCTGAAATCTGCAGTAGAAACGTAAGTAAATAAATGTTAAAATCATCACGTATTTAAAAGCTACTTACAAACATACTTTCCTCAACACTTAGCACATCCAAATAAAAAAATGTATAGTTCGCACATGAGCAGTTAAAGTTTCCGAATCATTAACTGACCCTTGAAAATAATCAGGTAAATGCGTTAGAGATGTCTATGCCTCTATGCGCGATAAACAAATTCAATATCACAGCAAGCATCTATTGTCACAGAATAAGACAAGGAAAAAAATTTCGCCTGGCCGACCGAACTTACTACGTCTTATTCTGTGACAAAAGATGCTGCGTAACTAACTATTCCGTATTCTGTGTCACAAGGCACAGTCGTAAACTGCAGTATTCAAGAGAACGAGGGTAGATTTGACTAACTGTAACTAACTATTACGTATTCTGTGTCACAAGGCACAGTCGTAAACTGCAGTACTTATGCAAGAGAACGAGGGTAGATTTGACTATCTGTTATTTGGTTTAACATTTTTCTATCATTCGTACCTAATAGTGACTTTATCCGCGCGTGTGAAGTGAATTGTAATTGTTTTTAAAGTTATATTTTATTTATATAGCTATATACTTAGATCAAAATTGTGCAATGTGCATACTTTGTCTTTTGCGTTCAATATTAACGGTTTTACCACAAAAGAATTGGACATGGATATAGAGGAATTATTCGCTTTATTTCGGTTCTTTATACAAATCCGTGGCTATCTGTTTAGTGATAACCACGCTGTTTAAGTTTATACGTACAACCACAAACTTGTTTAACCAGTGTCTGATAGCCAATTTTAACAATCGATCTCTAGTATTTTATTCCCGACGTAAAAACTACTGGGTGTTATGAGATTGACGTGTGCGTGTGCGTGTGCGTGTGCGTGTGTGCAAAGTGAGGCACTCATGACTACCCCTAAATGATAACCAATTATATATAGAGTACAACAGTATTTAACGGAAATATTTGCAACATACCTACTCATGTCGTTCGATAATACTTTGCAAAGAAATAAGTACTTAAGAAAGGCTTGGTTTGCGGCTTATAATGTCAAAACTAAAGATAAGGCTCGCTTAACTAATATGTGGTAAGTAAGGTTTTTACTGGTTATGACATTAGACCAACATTTTTTTACCAAAATTTCAAAAAGGATTTGTTTTCCCCCGATTTTTCATAGATGGCTAGACCGATTACAAATATTCTATTTGGTTCGAAAGGGTGTATTTACTTTCCATATTGTCCCATATACATATTCGACGGGTGAAATTGTTCTATTCTTTGTTAGTTCGTTTGTTTGCATGCAATAAAATAATAAATAATTAATAAAATTAACTATAAATAATCAATTAATTATTAGTGAATTAATAATAATATTACTTACATAATTCTTGTAATTATTATTACATAACAATTACAAGAATTTAAAAACAAAATTACTTCCGACTTCCTTCATAAAATCAAATAGAACTTAATCAGTAATTTTGATTTAAAGATCCAGTTTTGGGTCCGTGACCTGGTGGGACCTCTCTCGGGGAGCTCTCAGATTTTACTCATATAAGGATTTGTCGGGGCGTCAGAAGGACTCTGCGTTAAACATAAATCTTTTGTACATATATACATATCTAAAATATCAATAAAGAGTTGTGTTTGAACACATATAGTACAATACTAATTCAATAAATGAAATGTTTTCTTTACCTTAAAATCCAACCTTTTGATCGATTATGATATAATAAAATTATAACTTTCAAAAAGATAGGACCACAAAAACAAATTCAAATCGATCCAGCCGTCTCCGATATCCCGGCAACAAACATTTAAAAAACAATACAGTCTATGTAGGCAATCAAAATACTAGGTTGCGTGTAGCGCATGGCAACTGCCACGTCGTCGGCGTCGTGGCCTTTGTTCAGCGGGGTAAGGGGCGAGGGTTGGGGACGCGCCCGGGCACTCGCCAGCCGAACGACGCGCGCGCGCCCGCACCGACAGTGATGTGTACTTATTGATGTCTTGTGCTATGGATAAACGCTAAATTCGATGTAAAAGTGTTATCAATCCTCACCGCCGACGAAAACCCTGCGCCTAAATTCTATATTACTTCCAGCCGGATCATTAAAAGTCGTCGGCGTGCACCATGGCGAAGACGGATGGCATCAGTACGAGGAGCAAAACTGCTCAAGCTCGTGCGGTTGGAGAAGACCACGTGTCGGATAACACGCGCGTTCCGAAACCGAAAGATGAAATCGAAAGATGGCGAAGCAAACGGTAAGTAATACATGTTTTTCTATATTTCTGTACATATAAAAGTCGAGCCTGGACTGCTGAACCTAGAGACATAAAAATTGGAGAGTAAATTAATTCATTATACGTGTACTGAGAAACGATTTACTGAAATTCAACTCCTAAAACAAACAAACGAAGCTTTAAAATTTAAAACTGTTTTTTTTTTTATTTTGTTGACAGTCAACGCCGTGTGTGATGGATACTTATATTTGAAGTACTCGTTTATTATGGATAAGTATATTACAAAATAACTATAAAATCCTGGCCGACTGATTGACTGATTAACTGACTGGTCACAATACACGCAGAACTTACTACCGAACCTAGAAACATGTAATTTGGAAGGTGTATTCATTATAGCACATATGTAGGGATGTATTAGAACGAATTTTCTGAAATTCAACCCGCAAGGGGCGTCAAGCGGAGGTTGAAAGTTTGAAACTTACCAACTTATATACGAGTATAAATTTAAATTTACGCCGCGAGTGATATCTTCTAGTTATAATACACAGTATACTTTGCTGATATTGTATTTTGGTGTAGAATATGATGACTATATGGTACTCGAAATACTAATAAATATAACGCCAAATATTTTTTTTGGTTCCTATAATTGGTCACCAAATTATGACACACCAAATTTTAGGCAACAAGGTCCGCAGTAGGAAGTCATTATTTATGACAATCCGAATACTTTCGACAACAAGGTTAATTTTTTTTATGACATTCTGAATAATTTTGGCAACAAGGTCCGTTTTAGTGACCATTTATCCATATTGGTAACCGTTTAGATTAGAGGCGACTTTAAAAACCCGATAGCAAACAATTTTACACAACATGTTAACAAGTTTTGAGATGCAACCAGCATAGCTTATGAGCATCTGCAGATAAAGTAGAATCAATGAGACTTCGCACATCGACATTGGTATACCGGTGGGTATTTATTACACAATTTAAAGAGTTTCATAAAGATATACATACACTTCCATACTAGTAATAAACATTATAGTTGGGTAAAAAGGTTTCGCAATTAACAACTTTTAAAATTTTTCATCCCTCATTTTTATTACGAGAATGGAAAAAGAAATTATAAATAACGTATCTCTCTTTTTTTTATTCAGAATATGTTAATTACGTTTTCAGTATTTTTTGAAAATCTAAGAAATATTCCCGAAACAGTTATTCTCATCAAAAGCTCGTAAAAAAATGATGTCTTTAATTATCCCTATTTTTATGGTGTTTAATATGGTGATTACTAATTTTGTTAAAACTTGACATTCAAGCGAACAACGTTTATACGTGGTGCTGAGCAAGCGGATGTGATGGGGTTTTTTCCAGTCCCCATCGCATTCTCTTCCGCAGCATCTCCGATATCTTCAGAATCTTAACATGTGTTGTGGAGAGTCTGAAGATATAGGTGGTGCTGCGGCTGAGCAATCTTCGCAATATACTGGTAAGAAGAATTATTATTATACTCAAAGTTTATTTCTCTACGATATGAATAGTTCTAAAATAGTACTCATTATACTCCAGAAGACTTTACCTAATAGTCCAGCCAGCTGCGTCCACCGTTTATGGAACTGCTTCCGTACGAGGCTTTCTAGCGGATGTTTGTTGATTTATAACAGGTTCAGTCATTGTGAGTTTAGTTCGACGAGACGGTAGAAGTGAAGTTTCTCATCATCATCATCAACATCTTTCTGACCTTTTCCCACTACGTGGGGTCGGCACAGCATGTCTTCCGCTTCCATTCTACTCTATCAGCTGTCATCTCTTTATTTAGTCCTCTTTTACACATATCCTTTTTCTTACAATCCACATCTTCTTAGGTCGCCCCCTCCCGGCGCTACCATCTACAATCAGTTTCACGGTCTTCTTCGTCACATGGCTTTCTTCCCTACGCATAAAATGTCCATACCAGCTTCTTAACTTCCCTCTTAAAAGTTTCACACTTCCCCTAACATACTCATTTCTAATGTTGTCCATTCTTGGCAAACCACTTGCGAAAAAGAATACATCGAATTCGTCTATTAGAATTTAGTGTATTCTTTTTAGCAAGTTGGTAGGATCAATCCATATTTTTCTAATATAATGATGAAAGCTGATATAGTGCCTGAGTTCGATCCAGAAAATTCCAACATACCCGCATTACAATGGTTGAATAAGATTGAACAGTTAGGTGCCATACACAACTATAACGACAATGACTCACAGGCCTCACAGCGCAGTGGTTAGTACCCCTGACTTCGGCGCTGAAGGTCGTGGGTTCGATTCCCACTCTGGACAAACATTTGTGTGATGAACTCGGGTGTTTGTTCTGTGTCTGGGTGTTCATTATGTATAATAAGTATGTATTTAAAAATAGTATATGTAGTATATATCAACCATCTGGTTCCCATAGTACAAGCTCTGCTTAGTTTGGGGCTAGATGGCGCTGTGTGAAAAATGTCCGCCAATATTTATTTTATTTTAATGTGAAAAGTTATTACATGCAAGCTAGGTTAGCTGGTTTAGCAAAAGTGTGGCATAGCTCGTTGTACAACTACGAATTCACGTGGCTTGAATGGAAGAAGAAAATTTTGGAAGCTTTTCCTCGAAATACTGATTTTGCAGAAGCTTTACGAAAAATGTTGTGTAGAAGGAAATTACCTAATGAATAATGACACATTATTTTTATTCCAAAACAACGTTGCTTACCAAATGTGAAATAATAGGAGAAAAAGCGGTGTCTTGCAACATTGAAGGGTTACCTTTTCATCTCAAAACTTCGGCTAGAGCAGGAAATTATAGGAGCCCAGTAGAATTGTATTCCTAGTTTTTATGCATGAACGACGACAAACGAGTGGTGCCGGCCCATTTGCAAAGGAACTTTCAGCGGACCCGTGATTTCACTCGCGATGCTGCGATAGCTGGACCATCCAAGGACCCGGCTTCATCAACCAATCGTTCGAATCTAACCTTAAATGATAGGAAGCCTCTGACCTGCTACCTGTGCAACGAATCTGGTCACGTTTTTCGGTTCTGCCCGAAGAATCCTAATGCTCTTAAGGCTGTGGCTAAATGTAGCATCTGCGGCAAAATCAATCATAAAACTGAGAAATGTTTTTACAGACAAGTCAACGTTGTAGATGTTTCTCATTTAAATGACTGCTATTTTAAACATATAACTCTTAATAATACGGAGATTACTGCTTATATGGATACTGGGTCGCAAGTAAATCTAATAACTTATGAATGTGCTGTTAAATTAGGTTTAACTATAGAGCCGTGCTATTGTTGCCGTGATAATGTTTTCGTAAAGGGTTTCAACGGATCACCGAGTAGAGCTCGTTGGCAAGCGTCGGTCTCTCTGGTCTCTCTCTGATGGTTTAAAAGTCGTTTCAGATGTTGTTGTTACCGACGTTCCCCTGAACCATGCTGACAATTTTATTCGACAACCGATATTAAACGATAACAAATACAAATTTGCAGTAGCCGGAACTAAAGTTAGCCTTCAGGACAACAAAACTATGGAGTCTCATATTCTCACTATAAATACATTCACAGAAGTCGATAAAATCAAGCTGTTTTCCTCAAAATATCATCTAATACCGCCAAAAACTACGATGTACGTCAAAGTTTCCAGTGATATTGAGCTCGAAAAGTCTACTGTTCTCTTTGTCGACTCACTTGCATGTTCATTTAATAACGTTGAGTATCATATTCCTGCGTCAGTTTATTGCTTTCCAATTAAAGTTTTGCCAATCACTAATTACAGCGACAACCCTTTACCAGTCCAGAAAAACCAGTTGTTAGCTCGTGCATTTGTTTCAGCAGAAACAAATGAACGAATGTTGTAAGACACCGCTTTTTCTCCTATTATTTCACATTTGGTAAGCAACGTTGTTTTGGAATAAAAATAATGTGTCATTATTCATTAGGTAATTTCCTTCTACACAACATTTTTCGTAAAGCTTCTGCAAAATCAGTATTTCGAGGAAAAGCTTCCAAAATTTTTTTCTTCCATTCAAGCCACGTGAATTCGTAGTTGTACAACGAGCTATGCCACACTTTTGCCAAACCAGCTAACCTAGCTTGCATGTAATAACTTTTCACATTGTCGTTATAGTTGTGTATGGCACCTAACTGTTCAATCTTATTCAAGCATTGTAATGCGGGTATGTTGGAATTTTCTGGATCGAACTCAGGCACTATATCAGCTTTCATCATTATATTAGAAAAATATGGATTGATCCTACCAACTTGCTAAAAAGAATACACTAAATTCTAATAGACGAATTCGATGTATTCTTTTTCGCAAGTGGTTTGCCAAGAATGGACAACATTAGAAATGAGTATGTTAGGGGAAGTGTGAAACTTTTAAGAGGGAAGTTAAGAAGCTGGTATGGACATTTTATGCGTAGGGAAGAAAGCCATGTGACGAAGAAGACCGTGAAACTGATTGTAGATGGTAGCGCCGGGAGGGGGCGACCTAAGAAGATGTGGATTGTGAGAAAAAGGATATGTGTAAAAGAGGACTAAATAAAGAGATGACAGCTGATAGAGTAGAATGGAAGCGGAAGACATGCTGTGCCGACCCCACGTAGTGGGAAAAGGTCAGAAAGATGTTGATGATGATGATGAGAAACTTCACTTCTACCGTCTCGTCGAACTAAACTCACAATGACTGAACCTGTTATAAATCAAAAAACATCCGCTAGAAAGCCTCGTACGGAAGCAGTTCCATAAACGGTGGACGCAGCTGGCTGGACTATTAGGTAAAGTCTTCTGGAGTATAATGAGTACTATTTTAGAACTATTCATATCGTAGAGAAATAAACTTTGAGTATAATAATAATTCTTCTTACCAGTATATTGCGAAGATTGCTAAGCCGCAGCACCACCTATATCTTCAGACTCTCCACAACACATGTTAAGATTCTGAAGATATCGGAGATGCTGCGGAAGAGGATGCGATGGGGACTGGAAAAAACCCCATCACATCCGCTTGCTCAGCACCACGTATAAACGTTGTTCGCTTGAATGTCAAGTTTTAACAAAATTAGTAATCACCATATTAAACACCATAAAAATAGGGATAATTAAAGACATCATTTTTTTACGAGCTTTTGATGAGAATAACTGTTTCGGGAATATTTCTTAGATTTTCAAAAAATACTGAAAACGTAATTAACATATTCTGAATTAAAAAAAAGAGAGATACGTTATTTATAATTTCTATATCCATTCTCGAAATAAAAATGAGGGATGAAAAATTTTAAAAGTTGTTAATTGCGAAACCTTTTTACCCAACTATAATGTTTATTACTAGTATGGAAGTGTATGTATATCTTTATGAAACTCTTTAAATTGTGACCCACCGGTATACCAATGTCGATGTGCGAAGTCTCATTGATTCTACTTTATCTGCAGATGCTCATAAGCTATGCTGGTTGCATCTCAAAACTTGTTAACATGTTGTGTAAAATGTTTGCTATCGGGTTTTTAAAGTCGCCTCTAATCTAAACGGTTACCAATATGGATAATTGGTCACTAAAACGGACCTTGTTGCCAAAATTATTTAGAATGTCAAAAAAAAATTAACCTTGTTGTCGAAAGTATTCGGATTGTCATAAATAATGACTTCCTACTGCGGACCTTGTTGCCTAAAATTTGGTGTGTCATAATTTGGTGACCAATTTTAGGAACCAGAAAAAATATTTAGCGTTATATTTATTAGTATTTCGAGTACCATATAGTCATAATATTCTACACCAAAATACAATATCAGCAAAGTATACTGTGTATTATAACTAGAAGATATCACTCGCGGCGTAAATTTAAATTTATACTCGTATATACAAGTTGGTAAGTTTCAAACTTTCAACGTCCGCTTGACACCCCTTGTGGGTTGAATTTCAGAAAATTCATTCTAATACATCCCTACATATGTTCTATAATGAATACACCTTCCAAATTACATGTTTCTAGGCTCGGTAGTAAGTTCTGCGTGTATTGTGACCAGTCAGTCAATCAGTCAATCAGTCGGCCAGGATCTATTACTTTATAATTCTTTTGTAATATACTTATCCATAATAAACGAGTACTTCAAATATAATCACACACGGCGTTGACTGTCAACAAAATAAAAAAAAAACAGTTTTAAATTGTAAAGCTTCGTTTGTTTGTTTTAGGGGTTGAATTTCAGTAAATCGTTTCTCACTACACCCCTAAAACGTATAATAAATTAATTTACTCTCCAATTTTTATGTCTCTAGGTTCAGCAGTCCAGGCTCGACTTTTATATGTACAGAAATATAGAAAAACATGTATTACTTACCGTTTGCTTCGCCTTCTTTCGATTTCATCTTTCGGTTTCTCCTTGCAATAGTCGAATCCAGAATCCAATTTGATGCAATCTAAAATAAGATACGAGTATGTTATGCAAATAGGCTCCACCATACTACGTGTGTTAGTCCACCCATCAAATAAGATACGAGTATGTTATGCAAATAGGCTCCATCATACTACGTGTGTTAGTCCACCCATCAAATAAGATACGAGTATGTTATGCAAATAGGCTCCATCATACTACGTGTGTTAGTCCACCCATCAAATAAGATACGAGTATGTTATGCAAATAGGCTCCATCATACTACGAGTGTTAGTCCACCCATCAAATAAGATACGAGTATGTTATGCAAAGGCATAAGGCCGCCACTGCAGTATAAACGGAAAACCCAATACACTTCATACCAAAGATAAGACAAGGCAAAGCTTGCCTCTGTCCGGAAGACAAAAAAAATGATGAAGAAGTCGAACTAGCCATACAAGCTGTATCTGACGTACCGAATAACTGAAAATGAAACACCGAACCGAGACCCAATTTCAACATGTTACAAAACCCTATCTACTTCTCATTCCCGTCGCCACAGGGTCGTATACAACCCCTTCATTTTACAGCTAACGATAACGATTTTAACCAAACATGGCGAAGTCTAAATTCGTTTAAAAATATAGTACAGATTATAATTCAGCAGGCTCCGATACAATTATGTCATTATTTTGGTTTAATAACCAAACGAATGGACAGAGTTCGATAAAACTAAAAAATACTTAGGAGATATACCCGTTCATATAAAAAATAACAAATCGTTTCAGCTGTCTACAAGAAATCAGGTAAATATTTTTTTTTAATTTCGTCGAGTTCCGTACCTTCCCTTTATGGAAGTAATCACAAATTTAAAGATGAACATTTTGGCCAATTGCTAATCCTGCTGGATATCATATAGATAAGAGATACGATTTAAGTAAAGAGCATTGAAGTGCTCTTTTCTTTTGGTAATCTGAGCTTCTTTACAAATTAAGGGACAACACGGTAGTATAACATATTCGTATCGTCGTCGTCGATTGTAAATCAGCAGACGCAAAAGTAAAACTCAAATGTCAACCACCGAGTAATACGCTCCATGTTAAAAAGTCAAACGAGACTTTACAGAGAGATGGACTGATCTGGATCTGGCTTTGTTTAGTCATAACTTTTCAAAGATGGAGATGAGGGTGGAGAGAAGATGATAAATCGGAATGGTGGGTTTATATATTGGGACCTTCAATTTATTATCGCATACCCTTGTCCGTACGAGATGCACCTCCCACTGCGTGTTTTAATACTCACTTTTGTTTAAATAACTATTTAAAAAAAACTAATTGAAAATTTTTGTTCTTCTTATTAAACAATATGTAATAATCTCCTTCACAAAATGACCGAAGCTGATTATTTCAAAAATGTATTCAATGATTTAGTATTTTTTTATAACTACGATAGTGCGAGCGAGACAGCGCATGCCATTAATTTTGACCCTTAAATAAAAGAGCCCCTGAATTTGCAGGATTTTGTATGTCGTTTCCAGCATCTTTCTTGCTTCGTACCCATTTCGCATACACTGGGCAGTCGTGGAGTTAATACAGGGTGCTACATAAACGTGTACTCCTTTGTCCCGGACAATACATGCAACCAATTGCAAACCGATGTGTAACGGCACTATTGGTTCTTGATAAGGTAAACTTTTCTTATATGTGGATAACAGTGAGTTTAGAATTCTTATTTTCTTATTCGATCATTGATATTTTAAACTGTTTAAATCGTATATTATTTTTTCATACTAACTTTTTCGCACAGTTTAGTGTAGAAAAAGATGTTTCTACTTTTTACCGTTCTTCCAAAGATGGTTGAAAAAAAAACGACTCTAGTCGCCTACATTTTTTAAAATGTGCTACTTGGTTTCTTGAAGACGGGTGAAAAAACATAATTACTTTTTTGTTTTTAAAGGAAAGTATATATGTACCTACATCGGACGAAGTAGTCCCACTTTAATTTTACCAATATCGGTGGTTTTGGTTAAAAGTAATTTAGATTTTTAAATCAAAATGACTGAAACTATTGGCGCCTGCCGAATTAAAGCAATTATTTTTTCAAAAATAAACTTAATCGCGTTTGATCATAATCCAATAACGACATGCAACTCGTAAGTACCTACATGCAATATGTAATGCCAACACATTGCATATACTCGTAAGTACCAATTATATATTCTTTACCAGGGCTGTAAATACCTAGACGGCGAGCATTTTCGCCACACCTAAAAAAGTTACAGTAAATATTTAAACGTAGGTATTTTTGTCTCGTCTTGACGAATGAACATGCCACAAACTAAATTGAAAGCTTGCGTTAAAAACCAAATGGAAAGTTCGTGTCGGGAGCCGTGTGTTTCGTTTTTTACGTAAATTGGACCTTCCTGCGGTTTTAGTGAAAAAAGGCATTGAATGAACTGAATTTGGGGAGAGCGATGTCATGAAAAGGGCTCTTTTCTTTCACTGGCTGATATGGGTTAACACCTCATGCAGCGGGGCTGTTTGTGAGTGTGCTATTTTGTGTTTATTTACTGTGTCTACTATTTTTACTTACATCTACTGTATTTTATATTGACCCGAAAAGTTAAAAATTGGGTTACATCGGAGGAATTATGAAGTAATGCGCATTAGTAGCGCATCATTGTGTAATTTCGTAGGTAAATATTAAAAATAAGAAAATTTGATCGTCACTTGTCTCGGCGGATTAAGATGAAATGGTTATGCCTTATACTCTATACTTTCTTAACCTCAAATACGGTACAATTTCTTCAGTACCTACTTAATAAATTATTTTCCAATAGCTCTCTTCCACATTACATTAGATTTGATTATCTATCTAATGTTTGCTTAATATCAAATGACCTGAAAATCCTTTGAATGGGTTACGTTTCCACAATTTCTTACATTACGCTCTCTTAGTATTAAAACGTCGCACGGCCATTTCACCTGATTTGGAATAATGCAGCCAATTTTATATCACTTACTACCTCGTGAGGAAGAACCTGAGGAAACTCGCTTGCGTTTCACGTTATATCCACGATAATAATAAACACATTGGTACATTGCTTTCTATAAAATGTGACTCAAATATCGATATCTTGACATTCTTCCCACGTATTGAGAAATAACAATTATTGTAAAGACTAAGATTAGTCAATACGAAAGTTCTTAATTTCATGCAATAAGGTCAAAATGCTGTCCGCATTGCCCAGCTGAATGCCAAGGATAACTTTTTGGGCAAAAATTTAATGTCAGCATTTTAGGCGTGAAGAAATGAAAATCCTATCGAAAAAACAATATTTGTCAAATAATGTACAGTTTTCAATTTAAGTCCGTCATTGGGTAGTTTTCGTTGATGTTTTTGAACATTCATTAAATTGTTTTCTACAGACTTCCAAAAAAAGAAGGTAAGTAGGTACTCAAAAAGGAGACTGTATTTTTTTATATAAAATAAAATTTATTTATTTTTAATTTAAAAATAAATATTATTTTTTTTGTGGCCTCATTTTTATTTTATTTAAAATTGACAATAACAACAAAGCCGTAGTGGAAGTTTGCAGTTTTTTTTAAATTATATGTTTATGTATAAGTTATTGAACACCTGTCAGATAATGGGTATTTTTAAGTAATGAATCTTGGACACCTGTTTGTTATCAGTGTCGGGTTAACGATAGCTGATAAATTTTCGATACGGCGGGTACAGTCAGCACACAAAATAAATTCGTGAGAAAATAATGAGAGTCCGTGTTTGGTAATAATACAGATTTATATCCTACTAAGAGCCGACTATTGACAATGACACTATTAACTACAATTTAACTATTGATAATTAATTGCACAATTCTGATTTGTTAAGATCAGCAGGGCTATCGGCTAGAGTTAAGCATGAAAAAGGTGAAAGGGCAACCAAACGTTTCGTTTTGAAATTTCAGCGCTACAAATCTGTCGAAATGAAACAAAATTTGCTTGTAATATGCCTAATTCTATCCGATATCCCTCTAACTAAAAACTTACCTAGTTTTAATAGGTGTATGGTAAAGCCATCTTTCTAATGCATTTTTTAATGTAGCTGACCACAATACACTTTCAGTTATTTGTGACGACGCCTGTAGGTACCTGCGAAAAATCACAGCAATGCTCATTTTTGTTTTTTCAGTTTGAACTTTTTTGGGTTCTGTGTTGGTAAGCTCACCCATTTTTTTAAATACTTTATATAATTTTTACTAACAACTAGTAAAACTTTACAGTGACATTAATTTAACCGCTTCGGCCACAAGTGGTTAGAAGCGACTTTTAAAACTAGACCTCCGTATCTCAACGAATGAAACCTATATGGACCTAGTATAGCCTATGATAAAGATAAAGAAAAACCAGTAACACTATCAAAATCGGTGAACCTTTTTAGGTTGTAGATGTACACAAAGAGCCAAACATGCATACAAACATACAAGCTTACAAACATGCAACTTGCACTCGACAAACCCTTCTTTTGGGCAGTCAGATAAAAACCAAACTACTAAGCCGATTTTAGTAATTTCCTCTCCATTACTTCACCTAATTCACTTTCTTTACCGTTTTGAACAAATAAATGGAGAATAAATAAAGGTTCCGACAAATCGAAAACCTCGCCCTTACTTTGAAGACGTGTTAAAGTTTGTAGGTACTTACATAAAACTGGTATAATGCTACGGAACCTACAATATTATTGTCTTGACAAGTACTTAACCGATCCATTTAATATGTCCATAGAACAGTTACCCCAAAAACTATTTGTTATAAGCTATCTGTGCCCTGCGGTGTTACTCGCCAAAATAATAAATAGCTTTGTGTTAATCCAGGGTCTAAGCTATCTCCATACCAAATTTTATCCAATTTGATTCAGCAGTTTTTGTGTGTAACTAACATACATTCATACATACATTACAAACTTTCGCGTGTATAATACTAGTAGGACTATTATTTTTGCAAAAGAATCACCAAAAATTTTGCAAAGGAATTACCAAAATTTAAACGATTTATTCCTGTTTGTCGAATCAATCTGTCCCCGCAAGGCGACAAACATGAATAAAAATTCCTTTCTGTCGCCTTTTTAGTCGTAAGGGGACAGACAGGAATACTTTTTTTCCTGTCTGTCCCCGTGCGATATTTACAGGGCAACCATCAAAAAATAATAGAGATCGAATGTCAAAATTGGTTATCAGAGGCTCTGCTTAAACAAGGGCTTATGGTTGCATACATTTAAAAGGGATGGTTACTCGTATACCTAAACAAGTGATAGCCACGAATTTTTATATAGAAATTAATGTCCAAATTTTTAATGGTAAGACGGTAATTAGTCTTTTATCTGTAGATACGTAATCACCAATAACTCATAATTATCTCAGTATCACTGAATCGTGAACAGCTGTCAGTAGTCGTTTATTGTAAAGATGTGGAAGGTTTTATTTTTTCTTTTTATTTGTGCCATTTTTGGATATGCTGACTGTCAAACTACTTCGGTTAGCCAGTGTAAGTTTTCATTATGTAATAGTATCACAAAAAAAAGCTAGTACTGGAAGCTGGAAGAGATCGCTTTAAGCGATAAGTATTTAAAAACTGGTATATAATTAAAATTGGTTTTCTATGTTATATTTATTGTTAAGCTGGTTTTTGAATAAAGGGTCTGATGTCTATCTAGTATAAACTTTAATATTAAAAACCTCCGAAAACGACTGATTTACATCAAACATTGAACACTACTAACTTACCTTTGAAAACAATATCAAAATCGGTTCATCCGTTCGGGAGCTACGGGCCACAGGCACACGCAGACACATCAAGCTTATAAACACGCCGTAGTTATTGCTTATCGAAGAAGGTTTAATATCTTCTACGATAGTTATTTCACTTTTCTTTGAAAGTTTCTTCAGTGTTACTTGCGTGGTGAAATTAGCCTACCAAATTGATACCAAAATCTCTTATTTGCCAGCTTGTTTTTTGAAATCTACGGGAGTCGGTAAACTATTTGAAAGGTTGTTGCATAAAATTCTGTATAACACAGGGTAATCGGTTAGGGGTGTACTAAGCTAAAAGGTGGTCACTAAATTCATCTTAACGAACAACTTTCACTATGGGAAAATCTCTGAATTCTAGAAAAAATAAGCGGTATTCATAAATTTTTTCGACGACTGATCAACTTTTTTAATGGAACAGCAGAATGGATGAGTATTGTGACCCCCTTTCTTCTTTTTACACCCTAACCGATAACCCGGTATATGCTGGTTATTTATGTAATTCGCGACTGCGAATAAGGGAGGGTTATGTTTTTCGACTTACAAGAGCCTTAACGGCTTTTCGTATTTTTATGCAAGTAGTCAACAGATTCGTCTTCTCCTGCAGATGGTTGATGGTTGATGGATAGACTAAATTAGCTGCATCCCACAATTTCATTTGTTAAGATACGTGGGTCTAAAGTTTGTAAATTATTTCATTTATTAATTTGCTATTAGCTCTGTTATACTTCCAGGTGTGATCGACCCAGGTCCTCTTCCATTGCACACATACATCGAAGGTTGCATCACGCCACCGTGTCAACTGCCACAGCTGCAAGATGTGGTGATCAACATCGTTTTCCAGGCTCGTATGTGTTCCCTTATAAGTATCAGAAGAAAAAAGTTCTATTGACCTAAACTATCACTATATATGAGCAGCACCATTCCTATTGACCGAAAAAGCGAAGGTTTCAATCGCAATAGTTCCATCGCTTTGTTCATGACGGTACTACTGCGAATATTTTTCCGCGTTAGTTCCATTAATGCATAAAGATGAAATGATGGGAACCACTGCGAGTACTCAAATTAGAGTTCTCATATGTACCATAATGTAAATTATATGGATAGGTAAAAAGAAGAAGCATTTCAAATTTTGTACACGCGCAGAAGTCGTAGTTTCTACCTAATCTTGACGAAACTTGGTATTTGACTTATTACAATTTTTTAGTCGTCGGTTTTCGATTGGTTACGTATTTCTCTCAAAAAAGATCGATGTTTCGTTGAAAATGCAAATACCACGACGATTCTATATGTATGAGTAGACTTTATTACTCATGATACAATGTCTAAAATACTGTGATAAAATACACGAATGGAAGAAATAAGTGTCTATGGCAACCTAATTTGTTATTAAAATCCCGTCAATATTGAGAATGTCAAAAGTGGGGTCCGTTATATCAGATGCCACCTTTGACATTTTCGGAAGTCATTGGGAACTCAGTACAATATTAGCCTTATTACACAAGACAAAGAGTTTCTTCTACAGAGTTTTTATTGCTCTGAGATTTAGAAGCTTAAAATATTATCGCAAAATTAATGTGGTCGCGAGGTCAACAGTTCGCTGAACTACTAGTTGAATTATGTTACGGTAACTTTGAATTTCTGCTAGATTTTGAAGTGCCAGATGGCATTCAGATATTAGCTGGCTTCTGAAGTATATAATTATATGATGGGTGGGACATAGGAGCAAACATTAGACGGTCTTACAGGCTCCTTCCGATCTGAAAATAATTATAGTTTTCAATACAAGTGCTTAAAAAAAAGAATACCAATTTCGATTACGACAGGAGTCGATATCACTTTGAACAGTAAAGTTATTGCGATTTAAAAATGAAACTTCTCGACCGATTTTAAATGGGTCCACTCAAGAATATCAAACAAAAAAGTATTTTTGAAATCGGTCCAACCTTCTCCGAGAAATCAGGAGTTTTAATAAACATAAAGTACCTACACGTCTTAGACTTCCTACCTTTTCGTTTTTGGGAAGTCTGTAAAAAATTGCTTTTCCAGTTCCGTTTTTTATCTTCTAATAAGCGATCTGTCTATTTTATGAAACTAAACTCTGAAACGCTAGTCTTTTATCTATTAAAAAATGTATTTCCAGGGCATACAATCCGTAGCATGAGAACGTTAGCACGAGCTTTCGTGTTAGGCGCCATCGGTATAACATATCCTCTGGGAGCCGAGGAGGTGACCTGCAACTTCCTCACCAACACGTACTGTCCACTACTGCAGGATGAGGTGGTCTCTTACACGCTGAGGATGTACATAGAGCCTACCTTCCCTGTTGTAAGTTACCTGAAACTTGTTCACCAACATCGTTTTTTGATATCTAGAGAGAAATATAAACAAAAATTCCCGGCAGCCTCGTGGTGCGAGTAAATCGTCAACTCGTCCCATATATTACGGCCTATTTGGGACGACTTGTGCAGCAGGGCAAAATAATATAATTATAGCTACTAAAGCCATCTCGGTGGCTGTGTTTTGATTGTAAGTTTTTTTTTGTTTGAAATGCGAATTAGTCGGGAGCTTTTTTTGCTATGTTTAATGAAAATCTGTTCAAAATGGACGCCGCGCCGCGCCGTTACCAAAACACAGATTAAGTACATATTTTGTTCTCAATACATATCAAATTTTAGCGCTTGACTAGTAAAATACTGTAGACTTCATAAAATTCAAACCACCACAAAATTGTGATTCCAAGCGTCCTCGTGAGTCCCGCCACTGTTCCCCAAGGAAAGTAAAATTGCTCTGAGGAGAATGACCTTTTTATTCGTTATGTTCCAGGGTACTGCAGTGACCATAGAGTTCAGAGTTCTAGATGACCTCAATGAAGTCGTGATGTGCATCAGAGTACCCATCAGGATCATACAGGCGGTCACAGAGGGACGAGCTGATAATAATACTATGTTGATAAATTGATAATAAACATACTTATATTTCATTAGTTCTTCTTCTTGAGGTGCTATCTCGCACCGGAGGCCGGCTGTTATTAGGACAATACGGAACTTGAACACAGCGGCGCGGAATAAATATCTTATACCTACTCAGGTTGAACCATGTCCGAAAATTTTTAAGCCATGAAGTACGCCATCTTCCTGGTGGTCGCTTTACTTGGATTTTGCCCTGAATTATACTCCTATAATTCCTTTACTAGTTCTATCCTTAGAGGTTGAATCTTCAATTAACGCTTTTTGGTACACACTATACTGAATACGCCCTCCAAATTTCGTGTTTCTAGGTTCAGGCGGTTTAGGCTCTGCGTTGACTCCTATCAGTCAGTCAGTCAGTCAGTCAATCACGACTTAGTCTAATATATACAATGAAAGAGTTGATCAAGATCAAGTCTAGGCGATATCAATCAACCTTAAAGTCATTGATGTGTGTCTTTTGTCAGTCCTAACCTACGATGTTCAGACTTGACCAAAATTTCAGACTACTTGCCTTGGTATCAAAAGGACGGACAGAGTTTAAAAATAAATAAAGTAACTATAACGTTGGGCACTCCTAAACTCCTAACCATACAGCGCCGAAAACGACCGCCGTGGTCTAGTGGCTAGTATGCTTGCTTCAAGATGCGACGGTCCCGGGTTCAATTCCCATTTTCGCAGGTGTTCGAAAGATGAGTTTGAATATCTGTCTCCGAGTCTGGTGTCTTTGTGCGTATGCTTGTGAATGTTGCATGACATCTTCGACACAGGAGAAATCCTAGTAGGGAGCTATGAGTGTGAAACGTATTTATTTTATTTATTTTTTATATTCTTCCTGTATAGGGACACGCAACATTAACAAATATTGCACAACACAGCCACACACGAAGATTGATATACTAATTCATCGTCTCAGGCCGTGCAGGGTGATTCAGGTAGCGTTTCCAACCGGGTTCAAGAACATCACGAATTACGCAGAGCACGATAGAAGAAACTCTTAAAGTTTTAAATGAAATTATAATTATGTTTTTTGTTTAGGTCTACAATCAATTTTCATTGTCATAATTTAAGATCTTCAAACAAGCTATTCGTAATTCAAGAAGCAAAGTTTTAGTTTCCAATTAGAAACGCTACCTAATCTCCCTGCTGGAATCGAACCTGTAACCGTTGGATCTCGAAGCGAGTATACTACTGAACAAAGTACTCATTTAAACACTACACTGTGTTCTATCACATGTGCCGTTGATTTAGCCACCTGTAGAAAGCACAGCAAGGCAAGAGTCTGTATTGCTTTGCTTTTGTCTAGTCTGTCAGTCTGGACTTGTTGACCATCGAGCAAAGGAGCAAATCATTTAAAAAAATACACAAGTTCTTTTAAAAAGAAGTCTTCGTTAAGACAGGTCGATACAAATGTTTAAGTTATTAATTTAATATTTATATTGTAACATAAATTAATGATATAATTATTATTAATGCCGATTTAATAACCAAACTTCTAGTAATAGTACCGCTCGAGAAAGTACATTTTTAAACAAAACACATTTTTTTTAAATCGGTTATCCGTCTCCGAAAAATCAGATGTAAAAATGTAAATTTTGAACATAACCCGATATTTCTTGTGGCGGCCATCTTGGATTTGAAATTGTCATAATGTATTTTACTAGTCTAGCCCTTTCATTCGCCTTTCACCCATATTAATAGTCCAGGATGCCTAGAACATTTTTGCACTTTGATTACTATCAAGCTAATTTTCTGTGAGCAGCTTGATTTCGATGAGACGCCCAACTATATCCTGTATAATTATGTCTCTCGGTTGTGGTAGCTAACAGAGATAGCAAGCATGATATATAGAGATTTGACAATTCTCAAATATGCATTACTAACTGTTTCTTTTTTGCTTAATCTCAAGATAATTATCAATATTATTCGATTTATATTTTGTCCTACAAAATGTATGGTTTGATCCCTAGAGTCCCCCTTTTCCAACATGTATCGATAACGAGGTCATCATAAATGATTACTAACCAGCTGACATTTTTTATTTTTACTTGGTTACATAATATTTATATAATTTAACAGTCATATTGTCCTACAAATTTCGTGGTACGTTTTTATCAAATATAGCTAAGAACACTCCAGACTAATATAGTTTTCATACAAGCAGAATTCCTCAGGATGTTTTCTGTTCAGACTGCAGTCGGAATGTAATGTTAGAGCGTAAGATCTATAAAACTCAAAACTGAACTAGATGGCGCTTGCGTCGGGCTGAATCGCGCTGACGAGTTTTGCGTGAAAGTTATAGCTACAATTTGTATAGTTTGGATTTATTGTCCAAGTACGCTAATACCTAGTGCATAATTAACCATCGGTCTATTCTGTGTCTCACCGGCCATTCTGAACCAATCCAATAGTAAGTAATCCCGAGGCAATTCATATAACAGACTTGACCACCTGGTACAAGCATGCACCTTTGTGTTATTCTCTCATGTGCATATTAAGACTAATTACAACGTATTTAATCAATAAAAGACGTTTGGGGGTCGACTACTAGTGGGCAAATATGCACGAGGTATTAGTGAACTTGGACAACTTATACAAAATGTAGCTATAACTTTCACGCAAAACTCGTCAGCGCGATTCAGCCTGACGCAAGCGCCATTTAGTTCAGTTTTGAGTTTTATAGATCTTACGCTCTAACATTACATTCCGACTGCAGTCTGAAGCGAAAACATCCTGAGGAATTCTGCTTGTGTGAAAACTATATTAGTCTGGAGTGTTCTTAGCTATATTTGATGAAAACGTACCACGCAATTTGTAGGACAATATGACTATTACTACTTACTACAGTCCATTAGTTTGTTGCCTACATTGTTGCAGGTCAGTTAGCAAATGGGTGTAGTGTTTTCTTTCACTGAATTGAGTTTTTAGAAATTCTTTGAGTTGTGGCCAATTAGTAAACTCTTTGACTGAGCAGGCTGTTTGCGCCTTGCCCTGTAGTTGGCACAATATGTATTTAAAAAAAACGTCCTCTTGGGGCTCAGATGCTAATTCATAGGCATTGTTACAGTTTACTAAAAACGAATTAAGAGTTTCCCTAGAACCATCAAACGGTTTGAAAAATTTGAGGAGTGTTGATAATTCCAGATCTGTTTTAGTGGCCGCAATGGTTTTCTTTTTGGCCGCTGACCTGGTAGTAAGTAGGTCCTGGAGGACAAAAGGTTTCCTCCTCTGTATCTGTTACCGCAATTTCGGGTCTTTCAGGTTTCGGACTAGCTGATCTACTCTCTGCCATTTTTATAATATACACTTAAAACAAAATATAATTACAAATACAAAGTTTGGGAATCGCAATGACCAATAATCACTCACTTGAAAGACAGAGTTAGGATAAGAACAATCATAATCTTCTCGGCGTAGTTTGGTTGTACCGGATGTAGGTCCTAATGTAGTTGCTCGTAGATGCTTTTCGCTTACTCGATGCAAATACCGGTCACAGCACTGTGTGGTGGTGCGTGACAGTGGGTATGTTCTGCTGCTCTCGAGATGGGCCGGCTACAGCACAAACTGTGCGCAGCAAGGGGCCTTTAGCAAGGCACAGGACTTCAGCAAAAACTAGAAATTCCACAAAACATAGGGTTTTGTGATATTTAACCCACTTTTTGCACTTCACACTTCAACTGAGTGTACACACTTCACAGGCACTCTCATACACTACACAGAATATTTGTTAAAATGACGGAGACGAATCCAAGGATTTTTAAAATCCCTTTACGCTGCCACCAAATGTTAGAAGGATTTGGGGATGAGCCTTTAAAAAAAAATACAATTTATTTTATTAGACAACCGTCTGATTTGGAATCTGGATAGAGACTGCCTGGAGTGAAAGGGGGGAAGGTATGGCATGATGAATAGAAATCCTTAATCAGAGGAAAAACAGGAGAGTAGGCAGAAAGGGGTACAGCCAATAGTTATAACACCTCCCTGGGGTAGACTAAACTTCGGGGTTGAAATTTCGAAGTTTAGGAAGGAGACATATCGAAAGTTATATATTGTGTCTGGTTGTAGGGGATGGCATATCTTCTGGAATCTGTCTATGCTTGCTGGAGGTGGCTTTGATAGTGACAACGGGAACAGGATCGGTTGTCTGATCAATTGGGGTAACAGTAGGGACCGATCGGGAAAACATGGGGAAACTATAGGAAAGACGGTTGTGCGATTTAATGCACAAAAACAATTTAGACATAATAAACAATAAAAGGAAAGAGATAGTTAACACTAAAATAATACAGTAATGAGTCCCGTATTTAACTATATGATGTTAGTTTATTAATTTGTCAGTTTCGATGGACATCGATTTTAGTTTAGATTCTGTTTCAGGGGTGAAAATGCCCAAGTCGATGTTTTGTAGTTTAATACGAGGTACATGACTCCATGGTTCTTTAAATTTATCTAAACTGCAACAAGAGTCGTTAATTATATTAAAGTCAGTATGGAAAGCAGATACATTAATTTTTATATTACTAAATGTAGGTATAAGCCTACAGTATAGTGCTCTTACAGTAAGCGTTGCAATTATTCGGTAAATATATAATTCCTGTTCCGATAATGTTTACTTCTATATTCTTCTCTGTAGTACATTCTATATATAATTTGTTGCTCTGTGATTGTACATATATCCAGTTATTATTATAAAGTTGTTTCCAAATATCTTAATGTCCATATAGGTAGTCGGTTTGCCAAGAAGATTTACAGTTAGATATGAGGCCTTGTACCGACTGCGCTAAATGGTATCACGAGGTTTGTGTTATTCTAACACGAAGTGATCGGGACCCATTTTTATGTCCTGACTGTGATAAAAATTTCACATAGACTGTGACAAAAAATCACATAGTATTAAGATCAACGTTGATTAAGACTGATTGAATTTTCTAATACATACTTACTACCTCTAAATTTGATTATAGGCCTTATTATATCACAGTGCTTTAATAAGGCCTATTATTTACTATAGTGCTATGAGAAAGTATGTTGATTTTTAGTTTATTAGATCTAATATCTTAAAAACTTTGAGATATTCTGATTTTCTTTTTTAATGTAAGACAATAAGTCTGATTTCTAATTTTAGTACACTTAATTTACAATAATTATGTTACAAATTCTATTATCGGATATTTAAAAGTGTCTGCTCACAATTTTTAATTAGATTTTTTTTATAAGAACTTTTGTTTTAGAGATTTTTTGGTTGTAAGGCTATAGGCCTTATTAAATAGGGGTGATTTATTATGACCAATGTGAAAGGTTTAAGATTTGTTAATTTTTACTTATTTTTTCTTAAAACTAACACTGTTTCATCATTATATCTTGTAAAACACAAATAAATGAGTCTGATTAACCACGTTTGCATTTGTTTCCTTAAATTATTTATTATGTTACAAGAACTTGAAATAAGGTAGGCCTTATTTGTATCACTTACCTGTACATAATAAAAATAAGGCCTATGCTCTAACAAGACCTAATATGCCTAAAACCCAAATAAATCGTGTTGAGAATTGAATACTTCACGCACACAAATATATAAGAACTACATAACGAGGGGCGCGGGCGCGGGCGGCTCGCTCTCGCTCCCTGCGGTAGTGCGGACGAGTTTGTTGTTGAAGGTGGTCGTTTCATGTTGCGAGTTAAAATTTTCATAATTTTGTGGTAAGTTTACAGTTATTTGTTACCTGTTTTCGTTTAGTTAGCTAACACAATCTGCTAAATAATAAATTTTTGTGTGCATAAGTGACTTTTAACTGTTAATTAAAGAATATTTGTATTTATTATAACCTTTTAAACTATACAGCTAGTATTCCACAAATAAGGCCTAGGCCTTTGAAATTGCTCTTGTACAATCACTTCTGCTTCCCATTCCAGATTATGCCGATGTATGTTACCCAGACCTGATGGAAGACCAACTAAATAAACTTGAGCGTATTTTTTGTATAACGTTCATATTTGGCTTGCGTAAGTATGACCATGTTTCTCAATTTCGCACAAGGCTCAAGTGGCTTCCTATTCGCCTTCGTCGAAACGTTATTTTTTATCTCATTTATAATACTTATAATGTTCAACCCTACCACCCCCTGCTACCTCAAAGAACGTTTTCAGTATGTACACTCCACTCATTCTCTTTCATTAAGGTCTTCAGACACATATGCTCTTTCCATACCAAAGCATTCTTCTTCCTTCTATGCTGAATCGTTCACTGCTCAAGCTACCATTTTATAGAATTCTCCGCCTGTCTCGATAAGAAAATCGAAGTCCGTAGCAATTTTCAAAAATCAAGTAAAGACATTTTATTTTTTACAGTTCTCACTGGCAGTTTTAGAAACTGCTTAAACATCTGTGTTATTTCTTTTCATCATATTGACCTAAATATATATAGCTATAGCTATACATTATATAGCTATACATTTTTCAATTTAGTTTAGTCATGAAGAATTTTGTTCATTGTATATCCTGTTGTTTCTTATGTAATTATTAAATCAAATGTAACATGTAATTTAAATCCTCATTCAACTCTGTGAGTAGTAAGACTATGTATATTAGGTATATTAATATTATATTCACCTTTTTAATTCTCAAACATTTGTCAACATTATTATTAATTGCAATTGAATTACAAGTAAGTTTTTATTTTTACTTTCCCCGTCATTACTTATGCTTTAGTTTCTCTCTATCCAAAGGTTACCTGGAAAAGCTCGCTAATAGCGATAAAGCCGCCGCTTGTTGCACGTAATCATCAGTTTTATTAAGTTTATTGTATTATTTATGTGTGCATACAATAAAAAGTTTTCTATCTATCTATGTAATATAAATCAAAAAACGTTTTCATCCCACCATCACGAAAAGAGTAAGTATTTTTGCTATTCGATATCTGAGTCCGTTTTTATCCGCTAGAGGATGAAGTAAATTTGAATTTAGAATATCGTGTGCACTAAGTTTGTGAATTAAAAACCTCATTCAACCTATTTACCTCTGTGGTGCCGAATTCATCACACAACCTTTTTTATTTTGTTAAAAACTCAGACTCTGAACCTTTTTGCTGTACTTTTTTTTTAATTTGTTTTGCGCGCCATTATATTTTCACGTCATATTGTTAAAACCTTATGTTAAAAATAAGTGAAGACACTAAAGTGATTACTTTTTTTTATTTTGTGTGTATTCATTTCCTTGCTGAGGTGGGATGAAAAGTTACGTGTTGCACTCGAATGCAAAGATTTTTCACCTTGTGGATTCTAATTTTTGAATCACTTGCTGTGCTCGTGATTAAATTTTAGAATCCGTCGCTTGCTCGGTCATTAAAAGTGAGCACGCGGTTAAAAAGCAACTTTGCATTCTTGTATAACAAATAACTATTGTTTTATGGAAGCCCAAAAGAAATTATGAAATACTTCACCTGTGAAAATTTTACTGTTTAGCTATCACGGTTCATGAGATACAGCCAGGTGCCAGACGAACAGACGGACAAGGAAGTCTTATTAATAGGGTCCCGCTTTTACCCTTTGGACACGAATCCCTTAATATCAGTAGGTTTATCTCGTGGTTTATTTCCAGGACATGTAATTCGGAGCTTGAGAACGTTGGTGCGGGCTTACATTAGTGGCGCCATCGGTATACTTTACCCACTAGGAGCCGAGGAGGTGACCTGCAACTTCCTCACCAACACCTAATGTCCACTGCTACAGGAAGAGGTGGTCTCTTACACGCTGAGGATGTACATAGAGCCTACCTTCCCTGTTGTAAGTTAGAATAGCCCTAGTTAGAATGGAACCAGTGACAAACCCGGTGAGCGACATTTACCCCAGAGGGAGTGCTAGGGCTGACATTAGGTATACCGCCAAGCCGATGCTGTCACGATATGTCAATACGCGATATTTTTTCTTTTTTTTGGCCATCACACTGTGTATTGGGCCAGTTCTCAAGTAACAAAATTTTAATTGGAAAATTCAAATATCAAGTCTACTTGGTCAAGTAAAGTCATGTGATATGCCCATAGTAGGGCGTTGGAGATGTTACTCAAGTTTTTTTTTATCCTACAAAGCTATAGTTATTTGACTACAAGTTCGCACGACCACGGAAGTCACCGATACTGTGAACCTAGATGGAGCATGCCCAGTCTGGAATACACTGGCTCTCAAGGAAGTTTCTAAGGAGATTTCCCGCGAACACGAAAACCAAGTTATTCCGTTTTTATATCTGTTGCTCACACTTTTGCATATAACAAGACAGTAAAGGATACCTAATATTCCACCAGTATAACACATTAACACTTGAAGAATCACTAATTTTGTGACTAATTTTATACGAACAGTACATATGACTTTGAAATATTTTTACAGAACTATACAGAACATTGAAATATTTTTTTTCTAAAAAGCGAAAGTTCACTTTTATTTACTCACTGATCAAATATATTTTATCAGTGAGCTTTAAAAGCTGAAATTTGGCAGATGGATAGTTTATAAGTAGGAGATGTCAGCCGATGTTTCGATTGTAGAGCTGTATTAAGAATATCAAAGGGCTATATAATCTATATGTACGGCCTAAACTACTCGACCTACAGAAATTAAATTCAGCATACGAAAAACGGATATCGAAATAAAGCGGAACTTACCCAAACTTTGTACGAAAGCCCGAAAGGCTATTAGGAGTGCGGCACGAGAAAATGAAAATATACAGAATTTGACACAGTTTTATTATAGATCAGTAAACACATATTTCATACATATATATAAATAGTAAAACACTGCATGATGTTATGTGTTAATATCTTTATGTATTTATTTGTCTTATCTTTGTTGTTATTGTTGTAGTGTCTTGTGTGTCTTAATAAACGTCTTCTTTCTTTCTTGGAAATATAGTAACGTGTAATGAGAACAATAATTGTATCAAACATTACTTTAAATTATTACTTAAGTAATCCTACTATAATGTAATTTAAACGTTTCCATTATTAGGGACTGTATCATTCCCAGCGCGTCTCGCAGTCCCATCACTGGACAACGCTGGTACTATAGCCACAGGGACTCGGATGCACATAACTGGCTTGCTTTTATCATCGACAATCCTGAACTCTATGGTCACTGAGGTACCCTGAAAAACAAAATTAACAATAAACAGCAGGACTATCTGACTGAACACAAAATCAAGCAACCGCTTTGACAGTTCGCCACTTCAACACCTGTCTAAATGAAAGTTTGCTTGCTCTTTTGATATTACTCACAGGTATCCCATAAAGTTAGTGTTAAAAAAATCGAAACAAGTGACAGCAATTGATCTCAAATATCTCTTCTTTGGTTAGGGATTCCAATTTCAAATTTATACAGCTATTTATTCGTATATTTGTATTTCGAAAACCGTAATTCATTTGTTTTGTCCTCGTTTGGTTTTTTCTTTGCGTCACGCAGTTTACAAAATGGAAAACTTGAAATATCGCGTTATTTACGAGTACGAGTTCCACCGTGGTACCAGTGCTGCAAAAACGGCTCGAAGGATTAATTATGTGTATGGCGGCGGTGTCGCAAAAGAAAACACAGTGCGTTTTTGGTTCCAACGTTTTCGTTCTGGAAATTTCGACCTGCAGAACAAGCCCCGTGGACGGCCGGAGACTAAAGTTGCTAATGAAGAATTGAAAGCTATTGTAGAAGCAGATCCATCGCAAACCACGTCCGAGTTAGCTGCAGGCTGCGGTGTTAGTGATAAACTGTTTTAATCCACTTGAAGCAAATTGGAAAGGTGAAAAAGCTTGAAAGGTGGGTACCTCATGAATTGAGTGCAGCAAACCGACAAACGCGCGTCAACTGCTGCGTTACATTACTCAACCGGCACAATAATGAAGGGATTTTAAATCGGATCATTACCTGTGATGAAAAGTTACCATTTTGTAAACTGCGTGACGCAAAGAAAAAACCAAACGAGGACAAAACAAATTAATTACGGTTTTCGCAATACAAATGTATGAATAAATAGCTGTATAAATATGAAATTGGAATCCCTAACCAAAGAAGAGATATTTGAGATCAAAGTGGACAGTACGACAAAACGCCAATTTCATATGTAAGGACCTAATACGATTAAATAAGCATCAACAAAACCCTAGTAAAGTCACCACTGCTTTGTTAGGGCATATGATGTGACATCTTGCCACGACGGCTTATTAGGTACTTAATATTTGACTTACCTAATAACTTGATGAATTTATAACTTCAAAATTCATAAACTTGACGCTTGCAAATAAACAAATCGTATGATGCCATATATAAAAATAAATTGACTTCAATTTGACAATATTTACAAGTTACAATGACATATAATATAATAACCCCAGACACTTAGTAAAAAACGGTTCATTCGTTCGAGAGCTTTGATGGCACAGTCAGACACAAGCATAAACACAAACACACACACACACATACGAAAGACACATGAAACTCGTCGTTTTTTCGTCGGGTGTTAAAAATACTCACTACTGGGAAATAAGGCTGTATATACATCCTCAATGTGTAGGTTACCACTTCATCCTGTTTGACCGGACAGTGGCCGTTATCCAGGAAGCTGCAGGTGACGCTACTGTCGCCCAGGCCGTAAGGGACGCCGATGGGGCCGAAGAAATACGCGGTCGCCAGCGTTTTCATTGATTTTAGGTCGTGAGCTGAGTTAGGTACATAAAACATAATAAAACATTTATAATGGTCAGTAAGAGTCCAAGTGTCTCCGAGAAATAGGAGAACATACTGGAAAAAATGGTCTGACTAATTGAGTCATCTTCATCATCAGCCAGAAGACGTCCACTGCTGAACATAAGCCTCTCCCTTAGAACGCCATTCCCAAAGCCAATTGCATCCACTGGTTACTTGTGACTTTCACCTAGTGGAAGACCTACCTACGCTGCTTCTTCCAGTTCGTGGCCGCCACTCAAGAACCTTTCTTCCCCAACGGTTATCGGTTCTTTGAGCGATGTGGCTAGCCCATTGCCACTTCAGCTTGCAAATCCTACGAGCTATGTCGGCAACTCTAGTACTTCGGTAACTAATAGAGTCCTTTTTACTCGCTTTCCCAAGAGGAGGGTTTTTTCGAGTATATCTATAGTCTTATATATAAAACTGAAAAGTCACTCACTCACTTCACGCTCATTCATCAAGCAGAAATATGGGAAATAGGTAAGTTTTAGTCAGGTTACTAGCTAAGAATTGCATTCTAAATTAGCGCTTCCAACCGTACAGTATTGAATTTGATTGCAACGATAAAAAAATTTAGGCCCGGTACATATTAAAGAGCGAAAATACCAGTAAAGAGAGTGTATGACATTTTATTTTATTTTCAAAATTAGAGGAATAAGCAATTAGCCAAGTTAGTAAATTATTTTACTAAGATTTTTATCAAAGTGACGCCATATAATTGCTTGGAATGAACTCGGGAACGAGCAACCCATGTGGATTTGCTAATTTGCAGGCGAGGAGTGACACTGTAGGCTTTTGACTGAATTCTTATCACCACCAGGTAAAAGTCTAAGACCACGCAGACGGACGAAATCGCGGATTGTTATCCGCGATTTCGTGTGTTCGCTAGTGTTTGAATATATGTATATAAGTAGTGTAATAATACATGCTATTTCTAACACTATATGACCTTATGCAGCCTACATTATGATACAGTGGTCTAAAATCTTTGCAGACGGGTTTTTTTAAACCGCTTCTGACCACTTGGTGCAGTGATCTAGGTACAAATGTGATTAGTTTGTATTGATTATTTTGTGAATGTACGCACGGGCTTTGAATTTAATATGTATCACGACATCCTGTAGTTGTGGCAGCTTGCATGGCGGGTTCACGCAGTTTTCAATATGCGTTTTAATTGGCAGAGGACCTTTGTGATAAATACCTGTAAACAAGGAAAATTACAAACTTCGGATAACTCCTACACTTATTTTCACACAGAGCACTGCAAGCATTGCTCTGTAAAATTAAACAGGCACCTGAGTAAACTTTTCATAACCCTAAAAAACAATTGTTAAATTCGGTTCACAAGTTCACAAGCGACGCTTCAACTAAGCTTCAACCCACCACCAGAGGGCAGCTTACCTAATTTCTATAATAAGAAAGAGCTATATACCAAAGATAAATCCTCCTGGAGTGGGTTGCCATGTTTTATATTTGCGTTATACTCATTTTTTGCTCATAATTTTTTTTTCTTAACTGGCATTCATATTCTGGGTATAGTGCCAGTTCTTAAGCTCTTTGCATTTGCAAGAAGCAAAATACCTAATCAAGCTGTAAAGTCGCATATCAAGTTATTAGTCGTCGTATCCATTGAATCTCTACTGCGTACCTAGTCACGACTTGATCGAGATCTAGTTGTCACGTTATGTAAATATAGTAAAGCAGTGGAGACTTTCTAGTTTATTTAGAGGTTTCTCGTAAAAACGAAAACCACGTTATATCTCTTGCCCACACTTCCATCTTTGTCTCTTGCAACCACTTGTACTGTCTTATAGAGTTAGCCATGAAAGAGGTGAAAACGAGAGTAAGTCACCGTGGTTTCACTTTAACAGCATTGGACCGGTGAACTGACGAAACGAAACCACTCTAGATAAGGGATGTCCCCTTTCTTTATGACTTTTTAGTCTCGATAAACTTATTTTTAGAAAATAATATTCGATAGGTACTTACATTTATTAACAGGAGTAGTCTGACTGCTCACTAAAGATAAAAGCCCAGAAATTAGTATCAAAATACCTAACATATTCGTCTAGCAAGCAGTAAAACTATCTAAAGAATTCGGACAAGACTGGGGCATTATAGTTCTAAACAAGCAAATAAGTAATAATTAAATTAGGTTAAATTTGCTGTGCGGTGTCTCAATCCATGATATCTACAGATAACGAAGTATGAAGAAATTTAACTAACACTTTCATACAGGGTTATTAATAGGCATATGGAAGTTTGGTACCTATGTATATAAATCAGGATCCGGAGTGACACCTATCCCGAAAACTGGATATAAGACCAAAGCATAAAATTACCGACCTATTGCGGTACCTATTATCAAGTTTTGCTAAGATCTTTGAAAGTGTATTGCACGAACATATGTACAGGCAACTAGAACCGTGTAGGTGTCTGAGCGACGACGCACAGCACACCTTTAGTGCAAATACAGTAAATACATTACATGTCATAAAAACTTGATAAACCAACATAGGTAGATGAGGTATATACTCGTAGGAATACCTACATCAAGACTTTTATTTAGAAAACTAACGAGTGTTTGATTCTTATCGTTTAAGAAGACGGTCTTCCACGATGACACGCACGACTCGTTTCATTCCTGGTGGTCAAGTCTGTTATTTGAATTGTCTCAAAATTACAATTGGATTGTGCCAAAATGGCTGTTGTGGCACTCTGATGAAGTTCACCGAGTGTGAACGAAACTATACTTAGTTGGACCTTTCCAACAATCATGTACCGGTGAAAGCCCGTCTTCTTAAACAATAAGAATCAAATTTCATCCAAATCGGCGCAACTGTTTTTGCATGTAAGAGTAACAAACATACATCCTTACATTCTCACAAACATTTGCATTTATAATATTATATATACGTATCAACCCATAGCGTCTCACTGCTGGGCACGGGTCTATCCTAGAAGGGGGTGTTAGCCATAGTCCACCACTCTGAACAAATTGCGGTTTGGGGACTTTACTAATCTTTGGAAGTTATTAACCTTTTCCGACAAGCAGGTTTCCTTACGATGTTTTCCTTCACCGTTTAATCATAGGGCAATTAATTATTTGCACATGAGTGAAACACTCTGAGAAGCATGCCTGAACCTGGGATTGAACTCGAGCTATTCGCTTGCGAGGCAACGGGTTAACCGACTACCACTGACTTTATAATATTAGTAAGACTATAACGAGCCCGTTATGTCTCATTGTAGAGCTAATGCCTGTCTTTAAATGTAGTCTAATATTATTAATGATAATAAATTAAATTGTTGACACCAGCCTAACATCAACTTTAGATTGATTTTAATAAAAATTATATGGGTCATATGGGAAGTTATAAAAAAATCAAATCGATAATACAGTGTCCGTGGTCAGATCAATCGAAGTAACCGATCTGACCACGCATTAGGTATGCGTGGTCAGATCGGTTACTTCGGTATGGTATCATAGAAAAACGATACTGGTGTAAAAACTATTGTCGGTGGTCCCATGAGCAAATGGGTCAACGATTAAATGACTTTTTCCATCGTCCCATCCATGGGACATCCAATGGAACTGCGGAAAAGCAGCGGAGAAATCTTCAATTGAAGTCATGCAAAGTGAACGCGAAACTTAAGAACACGCCGCGCCGCGTTCGCATGAGCTAGATTTGCTTTTGTTTAGCGAAATATATCATATTAACGATGCTGATTTCGTAGTAAACATATACGCAGTCAAGTTAAAATCACCCCATATAAGAAGCATTTATGAAATAAAAACAACAATGTTACAAACATTATCAGATTTATTTTTATATTTGGAAGAAAACTTAAGCAGAAGTTGTTGACACTGTCCAACTTGCGTTATACAGCAATAGTACCACACCTTTTCTCTTATCTGTGCAATTTAGTTTCTAAATTCGATGATAAATTATATGTTGCGCCTACAATTTAAAAAAGTTCCGCTAGCGGTGCTTTTTTAAAAGAGGTTAGTGTATTTTGATACACTAACCTCCTTTCTTTTACGGTATTCTGAAATATATACAAATAGTTTTACCACCATGACAGTTCTGTGCCCTCACAAATAACATCGAGTTTTGAAACTAATAAAAATCACGCGGTACTACAGAAGGATTACACAGGATCATCCGTTCATTATACCTTCGCAGGTAACTTAAATATAAAACAAATATTACGTAACTAATCACTAATATAGACAACTTTAAACACAAATGCCAAGAAAACACGAATAATAGAACAGAAAGAGCTGCAATCAACATTACATTGATAATTATATGTTCGGCAATACGAAAAGAAAATCTAAATTAACGAAAAAACTGGTTAGTACAAAATTACAACTTATCGCTCTTTAACAAGACATATCTTAAATATAAATGCTTGATCGGAGAACTCCTACTTAAAATCTAATATGAATGTTTTTAAATCACAGATTATCATTATATATCTAAAACACTTCTTCAATATTTTATGGCATTTAAGGACAACTTTTTTACTTTTAATGCGTATTTTTCAACCTCTTCCATTCACAGGCGACTGAAATGAATCGTGCTTGTTTTGATAATCATATAATGCCACGAACATCACCACCAGCTATTTTTCACGACAGCCTGCTGAGTCAGAGAAAGAGAACTACAAAATGTTCTGCATTTATCCTAAATGACAGTCTATTGAAATGTCTTCGTTCTAAATACTGCCAATCAACGTGACAATGCAGCCAGCATTGTGGGAAATTTCCCTTCTACTAGAAGTTTTTAAAAATACTTCTTCGATTGGTGTTTTTTATTGATGTTGATGCTCAAGGTGGCTAGTCGGCTAGTAGCTAGAATGGCTAGTCGATTAAGGACATTTCTGCCAAATTCCCCACGATCATCGATAGATATCCCCAATGAGAATGAGAGCTTTTAAACAATCTTTTCAGGTCCGAGCAAAGCAGAAAATGGATCTATAATTTTGAGGATATTTGTTTTTTTCACTTTGCTTTGGTGATATTTACTTGTATGTTTGCTGATATAGCTGATTTGTGATCCTCTGTGTGCCCATATTATTATCTTTACTTTGATCATTTTTGCATACCTAATTTTATAAATAAGCTTTTCATTCATATCATGGAAATAACATCTGTACTGAAACAATTTTCAACGTTTTTGCAAATTATAACACTACGTTATTCTTTTTAAAATATGCGTTATAAATTCAGCTGTATTATAGCCGTAATAAAGTTTGTGTTACAATATTTCGGCGTTATTTCACTTAATATCTAATAGGAAATGACCAATTTTTGATGTCACATTAAGTTGGTATCAACCAACAAATCAGTAAACATTGTAAACGTTGGTGCAACAGTTCAAAACGAATGCAAAACGTGGTTTACTAACATAATAAAATGTACCTAAACACTGTTCTCATAACAAAATTGAAATTAAGCTTTATTCAGACTGTCAACTTTTATAATCCTTGATTACGACTTTCGGATTCATTTGTAGTGAACCACTTAATTTAGTGACATCCACGTCTACAACAGAGCTGTACGTCGGCATCTTCACTGTTATATTTTTATAATGTTCTATAGGTGATGGTTTCGTGCCGTAATAAGAGAATTCCTCGATTTCCGTTTGTTGTTGGTCTACGAGAGGTAGTTTAGTTGTAGATTTTTTGGCAACTGCAGAGTTTGACAACTTGGATGTAGATTTTCTAGCCACGCGCTTAGTCGACGGTCCGGCCGCTTCCTCTATCTTCCGCTTGCCGGTTTCAGAATCTCCTTCAGTGTGCAAATGATGACTGAACGGTATAGACGTGTAAGACAAAGATAGAGATGTGTGACTAGCTGAGTGATGGACTTTGAGATCTCGTAGGAACTTGAATTTCTTGTAACAATGTCCGCAACAATAGATCTCGCGTTTGTCGACCTGTAGTTTGAAGTAGGCGTAATTGTCGAGAACTATCTCGCCAGGATGGCACTCGTCGAAGTGATCTTGTAAGGAGGTAACCGATAGCCGCAAAGAGAGGCATTTACTGCACTTCACGACGACCTCGCCCCTCTTTGAAAACTCAGCTTTTACGTTCCCGTGAGAGTGAGACTCTATTTCGTTTTCCGGAACGGATTTCTCGCAGTACAGGCAAACTTTTTTCGCAATGTCCTCAGTATTAGAATCGCGAGTAGGTTTCGCCGCGGGCTCTGCGACCTTGGTATCACGTTTCGCCGTTTTAGCGTACTCTTCCGGCAACATATTGGGCACTTCTACAGTTATGAATCGTTTTCTTAGATTGACATGTGTAGAGTCGAGATGAGTGCCGATACCCGCTCTGCTGCCTTCGAAAGGACAATAGAAGCACTTGTAAGGTTTGAGGTTGTAGTGCTGTTTTAGAATATGCTCCCTTAGATAACGGGTGTTGTTTACGACATACTCGCAGTAGGGGCAATTTCTGTCGTTTTGTTTTTTAGTGGGAGGTTCGTCTATGACAAGTCTTTCGTCATCGCTGTCGCCGGTGGGCGCGGTTCTTTTGGCCGGCACGAGGGCATGCTCTTGTATATGGACCGGCTCGTCGTACAAGGCTACCAATAACGAGTTCTCGTTGGTATCGCATTCTTCAGAGTCTCTCTCCGGTGTAGGTTCCCGATTAGTCTCTGAAATGCACTTGATAAATTGCTTCTGGGTGGCTACGACGGCTTTCACCCACCCGGATCTAAGAGAAGGATCTCGTATGGCCTCTTTGGGCCGGGCGGGCGGAATGTGACCACTTCTGCAGTGAAACTGCGCTTCGTGGAATGTAGTATACTTGCCGGCGCAATTGGAGCATCCCCACCTGTAATCGCAATTGTCCACCTTTATACATACATGCAGTAATACACTTTGTAAGCGACTAAGCGAGGACTAAGCGGTATTTGTACAGCAAGCTAACAACGTCAACGTCAAAATAGTTGAACAGCAAGAATATGTTATAAGTAAACTTACCGTATCTTGCTCAATTCACTTTCTAAATGGACGACCATAAGTCTTTCATCTTTAGTAGTGAACTCGCATTTCGGGCACGCATACAGCCCGTCCTTGGGAGCACCGAATGTGCCGAAAGCATTCTCTAACTCAGTATCTGATGCGCTGACTAGATGAACAGATTCAGGAGTTTTCGATGCAGCGGGAGTAAGGGAGACTCTTTCTACCTGTATTTTTTGGATGCTCAAATTGCTCTTATTTTTTTCTATTGCCTTAGTCTGATGGTCCAGCATACCTTGGACCCATTTTTCAATGGATATGTCTGTGGGCAGAGCTCTCGGCGCATTACATTGTCTAGAATGTTCCGAAGCCATGTGGTCGTTCAGACCATTCTTGTGGAAAGCTTTGTACGAGCATATGACGCACTCCCATCTGTAAATAAAAAGACAAATAATCAACTTTAATTACAACATTGCATCCCATTTAGAATGTAACAGTTTAATACTACCACACATTAAAAGTTGATGTCTCCATGGAAGTTGAAAGGAGACAGTATGACTTTGGGATGTTTTAGCTAACTCAGAATTATAGAATTAAGTATTGATTAAGCTTTAAGAAATGGTCAAATTATCATTGTTTTAAATGTAACCTCATGACACATAAGCAGGCTCGGTAACAGCATTAAAATTAAATTAAAAACAGACCTGTAGGAATTCATGGCATGTATGTTTATGTATTAAATCAAATTAATAAAACAATAGACAATTGTATTCTAGGACAATGATATTATTATTTTAATCAATGCCTTAGTATTTGTCATAATGAATTATTAGTTGGTACTTACCGTCTATAGTTAAGTTCTTCATACAAATGGCACTGCATGGCATCCCTGGAGTGTTCCCTGACCGCCCCACACAAGCAGCACTTGTACTTGATGCCGTCAGGTTCACAGAACTCGCCAAACTTCTTGCAGAGACTATCTATTGACACGTCTGTACTAGGGATCGGTTCCTCAAGTACTTCTTCCTTGACTATGTTGAGGTCGATTGCTACTGCAGCCGCGATAGGCGTTATGGATATTGGCGTCGCAGGCAAGCTCTCCGCTGCCGTCGATTCGCGCTCTGTTTTCAAAACCTGCTCGTTTAAACCTAGCTTCTGTCGTTGTTTCTGCCAACGAGGAACACCGTCAGGTTCGTCCGGAATAGAACCTTCTCTATAGAAGTAGTAGAACACATCTTCGGGTTTCGCCGGGTGTGCGTTGGTTTGATGCTTGATCACGTTCTCTTTGGCCGAAGTTCGGAATGGACAATAGGCACATTTGAATTGCATCTTTGACTGATGCTCGCTCCCGCAGTGGTTGACGACTTTAGGACGGAGCATACTGGAGAAGTCGCATAAGCCGCATTGCCACGGCTTCAGGTCCATAGTGGGAGCGCCCACAGCTGGCACAGGAGTCGCCGGCTCCGGCTGGTATTCCTCCCGGACGACCCTCACACTCCCGTCTTTATGTACATCCGATAGATGTTTCTCGACGCAATGTTTTCTGTAGTGGTAGTATGTGCAAATTGAACAAGCGTAGAGGCTGACGTCGTGCATGCGGAGGTGCGCCAAGATCCTAGCGGCGGTGAGCGGGATGGACGTATCCAAGGTCTGATTGGGAGGGCAGTGGACGCAGCGGTACTCTTCCTCTCTAGCGTGGAGAGTCTCCCAGTGACATCGGAACATTGCCATATCCACGGATATGTAAGAACAAGCCTTAGCGCCACACGTGTATCTTACGCGTTCTGGGACGTATTTCGGATAGCGAGAGGATTCCAATGGCGGTATTTTAAGAGTAACGGTGGGCTCGTCTTGTCTCAGCTTGTCCGGCGCTCGGTTAGCGACGGAACTCGATGCCAGGTTTACCATCCTGTCAAAATGCATTTCGTTAGTTTCCAAATGAGGAACCGGGTTGACAGGCGCAGTGCGTGGGACGGGTACTTTCTCCGCGTGCTGTTGCAGATGACGCACCATGTTCAATTTCACCTTAGTTCCGAATTCACACAGGTCACAGTACACGGGTGTGTCTAAAATAGGCGAGATAGGTAATTTGTCTATGTCTTCTATCCCGTAACGTTTCTTTAACTCTATGGATGTCTTCCTGGGTCTACTCACGGCCGGTTCGGCTTGGTATCTTTGCATTTCCGTGGAGGTCTTTCTACCCGAGACTCTAGTCGGTTCCACTGGTTTGTCTGCGACGTCTCGTACATTAATTATATTATACCCGTTCTCGTCCATCACTACACTAGTGTAGTAGTTTGTCACCTTGTGTATGCTTCTAATGTGCAATTTTGCTCCAGCTTGTGTAGGGAAAGAAGTGTTGCAAACTCCACAATAGGTTTTTTGTTTCAATTCCATGTGCACTTTAACATAATGCGCGATAAGCTTCGTTATGTTAGAAACGATGGTACCACAGGAGCCATGCGGACACTTAATGTCGGATTGTTGTGGACCGTCACAAGGTCCTTTTACATGAGATCTAAGGACGACTGCCGATTTACAAATCTGGAAACACCATGGACATTTATAGAGACCAGTCTTATCCGGTATCTCGGGTATCTGATCCTGTTTGTTAGACGAAACTGATGTATTAGGTAACTTTGGGGTACTCAAAGAAGTAGACTCATCTTCTGACAAATCTATGATACTTTGTACTTGTTTGTTTGCTGCATTTTGCTTAGTTTCTTCAACAGTCTTCTTAGGATCTTCTTCTGTGATTTTAGTTATAGAAATGTCATCTGTTACACTGTTACTCGATACGTCTGTGCTGATTTTTTTGGCCGCTACTTCTTCGTTTACATTGCTTTTGGATGGATCATCTGTGGTGGTCACTGGTGCATCCTCAGTTTCTATATCTGATTCAACATCACTGTCCAAACAAATTACTTCTGAAATCTGAATATTTCTTGGCACTTCTGCTGGCTCATTTTTAACAATGACAGCAGTACTTTGTGAATCAATAGTGACGCTTTTTCCTGTCGACTGCTTCATTGATTCTTGATCATCCTTAGAAGGTATTACAGTAGTAAGAAGTGAATCAAGACCCGTGGTCTCATTGTTATCATCACGGACTTCTTCCGGTAGATTCTCAGCGAGCACTTCAACTGGTTTTTCTGTCGGGTCCTCTGAGGTGCTTTGACTTGCTGCCGCCTCTATCATCATCATTGTATGACCGATAAGTTTTTCTAAATCAATAGATCGTTCTGCTTCTTTGACTGGATTTTCTTTAGTGGTGTTAGGGACTACTTCTTCGGTTGGCACTGTAGATTTATTCAAATTAGCCAGAGGCAGGACTCTCATACTTCCGTCCTGAAAAAAGTAATCTTCTGTAATATACTCGATGATTATAGAACTTATTAACTACAAATACTCGGTATAGCGTTTTTTATTTGCCTGTAGAACCAAGTCATTTATTCAAGCTATTCTTAATTTATATAATACAAAACTTTCGCCAAAACTAAAATTACCAACTGTTGAAGTACTCGTATTTATGTTACCTTGCCCTGAGTGATGACCCTGACATAGGCCTGCGGCTGCCGGTCGGGGTGCCTGGCTGCGACGTGGGCCAGTAGTTCCACTTCAGTGTTGGAGCCGTGAACGCACCACGTGCACTGATACAGCTTCAGTCCGTGCGAGCGTAGGTGGACCACTAGATCGACAGGAGTGGGCGGGGCGGTGGGGCATAGCTAAACAAAATACATGTACCTATTAAATAAGATTATTTGGCGAGTTACTAGTATCATACATGCACTTGCAATATAATACATAAATAAATAAATAATATAGCCTATTATTTATGGGATAATGGTACAATTTTTTTAGTCTATTATAGCTTGCGCTTGACCGCAACTCGCCTGATGTAAGGCGACGATGCGGCCTATCGAATGTAGCGCGCTTGCCTAGAAGAAACCGATTTACTCGTGATTTGAAGAGACCGAGATTATATCTATCGGGAAATAGAGCACTTGGAAGTGAATTTCACAACCTGGTAATTCGCACAATAAAAGTCGACGCAAAGCGTTTAGTGCGAGTCCGTGTAATTTCTACCATATAGCGGTGGCGTCTTGCAGTATCTCTACTAGTCCGATTGTAGAAAGGAATTAAATTGTGTCATTCTAAGGCACAATCCTCGAAATGTATCCGAAAAAAAACCGACAGGTTAGCCACTTTTCGACAGTGTTCAAGGCTTTCGAGATTAACTTTGGCCAAAGCACCGTTAGCTGTAAGTCTTTTAGCTCTCCTCTCGACAGACTTCAACGCTTACAGTTTACATGTAAAAAGAGTTGTTTCAGAAATGAATAAAGCTCCGGCCAGGACAGTGTTCATGATACCATAAATACGTTAGGGGCCATTAATCTTTAATATATCAACCAAATTCAAAATAACGTAACTTATCGCAGTGTACAAAATTAATTTCGAATGAAAATATTTCCATGTTATTTACACAAAAAGGTGATTTACGCGTTTTTATTGTGTCATTTTTGTCATTTGTGGCGGATGGTGCAATTAATACACCAATGTGACCATTGGAGTCGACCTAGGATACATAAATCTTCCAGAGATGCCATAATTCCACTACAATTCACAGAATTTAGATATTTTTGTACACAATAAAGGGGGCGACTGACGCATTTATCACTAATGCACAGTATTAACCACATCTTTAGGCATTTTAGGTAGACTTACACCGTCCAGAAAAACATAGTCCTAACTAAATTAACTAAATTTTATAAAATGTTCTTTAGCTATCTTTTGGCATAGGATATATTCAATATAAGAGAACGAAAATAACACGACAGCTCGAAACTGCATTCTTCCTAGGTTTTTCCATCTAAGCCTATGTCGGAGCGGCTACAGCAGATAGGTTGCGATGTTTTATGATGACACCGCAACTGAGGCGGGCTGCAATGTCGCAAGACAGTGCAGCCAAAGGATGGGGCCGCGGCGGGAGAGGAGTGTCGGTATTGCTGTGCGCCGCTCTCCCTGCTTTCGCGCGGTGGGACCGCAGTGGTGTTAGTCTGCTGGGGCCGTACGCCACTGTCGCAGGAGAACCATCTAGACACGGGGTCATCCGAAGTTCTCGGGCTTGTAGCGGTACGTAGTACCCCGCGGGGTGGGTCCGGTGACGGACAGACGTAGCGAGTCGCGGATGAGTGCCACAGCGATCCCGTGTCCCAACATTTATTTGACGGAAATGACACAGTGGGGTAGGTAAGAGTTCCGACATAACCAGTCTGCCTCCTTGAGGTGGAGCGGTATGCATGTAGCAATTCTCCACGTTAAAAACAGAAGTGTTACCAGCAAGGATGCAGGTTCCTAATTTTGTTCGTTATTTTTGTTAGCTTTCTAAGAATATTATGAAACCTAATGAGGTTTTACACTTGCAAAATAAGTACTTACCTAATATATGTTACAATACGTTACAAAAATTCCAGGCTAAGACGGGTCTGCGATTCATTAAAGGACATGGAAAGCCCCGTTTGATATATAAGCGGGTAAATAAGATCTAGTCACAGCAAGTACATTAGGCTGTAAATGTGGACTAGATCTACTTCCTTCATCTGTATCACATTCATACGCTTGCACTGACGTCACCAACCAAGTCCTCGTGCGTTTATAAAAACTATATCGAATACATACAAATCGAAGCCAAGTAACTTAATTAATGCTATTTTACGTATCATTGTGATAGAAAGACGAAGACGCCGAAAGCTAGTGAGCTCTGTGAGCTTCTACTTCGCGAGCCTATCTTTACTGAAATATCATATTTTTATCAACCCCAATCATGAGAATTTTCCAATAGTCTTGTAGAGCGTCTACGCTGGGCATCCACTGGTATGGCCGGGCATGCGATAGCATATTTGTCCAAGTTGAAATGAAGACCTTACTTAACCCTCGGTCATTAAGTATTTTGTAGGTAGGCACATGATTCAATACTTACGTTGCACGGATGAGATGTCGCATTGGGATGTTTTTGCTGCAGATGTTCAATGAACTTACGATGAGTGTAAGTTTTGAAAATGCATGTACCCTTATCTGTAACAATGAAAACATCACCACTTCATGGAATTGTTTCATTTTTGCAATTTTCTGTATCTGTAGTATTTAGATACTCAGTTCAATAAATAAAATGCGTTTATTTATAAACCTACCGTGACTGCATACGAAGTGTTGCACGGCGACGAATCTCGTTAGCAGATTGGAAGAAAAGCTCGGCCCCACCGACGTTATGGATGCAGTACTACGTAGGACATTCTTCAGGGGCGCCGCTCCGCTGTGTGCTTTCTTATAATGCACCTCAACCAGCTGACTAGCAGCCGCTCTATAGAAGCACAAAGGACAACAGTATTGGCATCGACTGTGGTCTTTAAATACGTGCATCACCAGATCTATTCCATTGTTGACCGCATCGTAGTTACAATAAGCGCAGTCGAGCGCCCCTTCGCCCCCGACCCGCTGATGAGCCGTCGCGTGCAACAACGCATCGTCGACCACATCAGTTGTAAATGAACAGAAACGACCGGCGCATTTGAATACTCGCACCAAATTCTCTTTCGTCATCATCGCATCTAATACCACTCGGTGTTTTTTCGACATCACTTCTGCCTGCACGTCTTCATACAGGAATGGTCTCTCCGATTGTGGAGCCTCCTCGACGTTTGTCGGATAACTAGGACTCTGCTGTGACTGCGGCAATTTGTCCTCCCCGAGTCTCACGACGGTCTCAATCTTAGGTAGAGCTATAGGAGTTTCTACAACAAGCGGTGCCTGGATCTCTTTTACGAGTTCTCTCGATAATAATTCTGCAAGAGGACGAACGGCGATATAGGAAGGCGAAGCGGTTCTTTCGACCGGTGGCGTAGCTACGCGAGCGGGTATGGCAGGAGATATTTCAGGTACAGCAAGCGGCAAGGGTGACGCCGGCGTCGGGGGAGGCGAAGACGGTGGGACATTCGATGCAGATAGGCTTACAGTTACGGTCCTCATATCTTGTCTCTCCGCATCTTGTTCCAATACTGGGAAGTCATCCATATGCTTATCGAGTAAATGTGACAAGCAATCTCTGAAATCTGACAGGACTCCTTGCAGAGTAACGATCACTTTACATACACAGCAGTAGCCGTCCCATTTTTCAGAATGTTTCGATTGAATATGTTTTTTCATAGATATCAAGAGGGACGTTTTGTAGTGACTGTCGTTTCCGTTGATGCAACAGACGTACTCTTTGGAACCGGACTCAGTATAGTTGAGTTTGAAATGAGGATAATCCACAATTACATCAGAGTTTCCTCTTTGCAATTCTTTACGACTTACGCAGGCTGATTCTTGATTGGGCGTATCTTCACATTGAGAAATTTCATTTTGTTCGTTTATATCATTCTCATCTTGTTCTATTTTAATGGAGGTATCGTCACTGGGTTCATCATTTTCAAATGTGAGTTTAGATTTAATTTTATCAATTCTTGGTTTCTGTTCGCAGACTTCCGCTTCTGGTACATCGCTCTCTTGTGTCGCTGCTTGAGATGACTCGCATTCGCTGTCTTGACCACTACTTTCAGAAGCATCACTGCGGTCATCACGGGTATCACTAATATCTGCAGCACTTTGGTTTGAACGTAAGCTTCGCAATACTCTTGGCTTTTCTAGCTGTGAGCGTCTTAACATTGCTTTCATACCTTTATTCGAAATTACAGCCAAATTTATACTGAATACTTCTGTCTGTTCGTCACTGTGGTGAACAAGAACGTGAGTCTTTAAATTTTCTAGCGATATTTGCGTAAAATTGCATTTTTTGCAAATGTATCCAATTAACTGTCCCCCATCTTTGGGAGGTGGTGGTATATCTAATGTAAATGGACAACGGGTTACATTTACGCATTCTGGGCACAAATGTTTAAATTCGCCGGTATGATTACTTACAACGTGCCAGAAGAATGATTCCAATATCATTCTTTTGTTAGCAAATTCTTTTGAGCAGAATCGGCATGTATATTTATCGGATGATAGTTTTCTAACAGCTTGAAAAATCTCCTGTTCACACTGTAATATAGCAAGTTCAGCTGTTTTGGGGTCCATGCGGGATAGTGGAATTTCATTGTGTGGGTGTTGTTGTTTGTAATGTTTAACGATGTCTGAACCACTGTACACACACAAGCGACAATCATAAGTTGTGACTCCTTTTTGGAAGCAATATGACTTATCAGTAAAACAATTGCGGTCAGGTATAGTGATAGGCCTTAGAGGCTTTACCTCCAAAGACTCTGACTTTTTATTATCTTGCTTTAGTTCTTTCTTTTTCCTATTTTTAGGTTTAATGATTCCGGCTTGCCAGCCACCAATACCACGACGTTTCTTCTTAGGCTTCTTCTTAATGTCAGCTAGCACTTCACTACTACCGAAGCTACGCGAGGAGGTCAGTGACCCGGTCTCGGAATCAGAGCTTTCATAGTCGCTTTCTTTTGTAGTGCTTGTATCAGCAATAGAATCTGTGTCAAATTCATAAGGATCTCTATTTTCAAGTCTTGTTTTTGATTTAGGCCCTGGTTTAGGTTTAGATGCACTTTTGAGTTTGTTTATCTTAATATCGTCTTCTGGTGACTTGGATTCCTTTTCCAGTAGTTTATTTTTAGGTTTAGGTCCCGGTTTTTTTCTCATTTTACTCGGTTGTTCTTGAGTTTGTACACCTTTGACTTTTTCTAATAAAACAACAGGTCCTGATTCAATGCTGTCTTTTTCACTGACCATTTTCGCTAATCGACACATCCTTATACCAGTTGCATTTAGTATATCTTGACTCATAAACATTTCTTTGATATCTTCTTGTAGTTTCTGCAGTTCTCCTCTTTTTTTTACTGCTGTTTTGGCAGGAGTTCGTTTATTGACATTTTTAGTAGTTGTCAATTTGAGTTTTCCGACTGTTTTTTTACCTTTTATCTTTTTTGTTATTCTTCTTGCTAGAGGTTCATTATCTTCGCCGTTTGACTCATCGTCCATTTTGTCAGTGTCGGCAGTGTTTTCAATAACAATTTCATTTTTTCTATTCTTTATGACTTCACTTTCACTACACATCGCAGTACTTGTGGAATTCAACGGTTTTTCATACTTTTTGTCTGCATTAAGAGTCTTTTCATTTTCCGTTTTACTCGGACTTCTGTTTACTGCTAGTGTATTATCAAATACAATATCTAAAGTCACCGAATTAGACGTATTGTCTTTATTACTTCCCACAACATCTGATTCTGTGGTTTTCGTTGTCTGTGTGGGCATTACCTCGACTTTTTCAGTAATATTTGTTACCATTTCATTATCACTTTTATAGACATTAGTTTTCTTTTCGAAATCATCCAGTTGATCGATTTTCGCAGTTTCTTGTAATTTTTCAATGTCTTCTTTAGTTTTGCTTTCAACGTTTTCTTTATGAACGACAAGATCTTTTTGATTTTCATTTTCATCTTCTTCATCCGAAACAATTTCACGTAATTTTTCAAGCTTTTTCTTAATTTTATCGTTTTCTAAATTAGATTGTTCACCTAACATGGATAATAATTCCTTTATTTTTGATTTATCTTGTAAAATTGATAGCAAACCTTCCATCGGGTTGAATGTCTCTTTTTGAGGTGTACTATGTAGATTTAATTCCTGATTTGGAGTTTTGACATTGTCATAAGTGGAGGTCACATCTGAACTCAGTTCACAATGTAAGTCATTCGTACTGTCCGGCAATGTCTTACCCGAAGCACTTTTATCTATTGTACTATCTGGTACAGATTTATCTTCACTGGTAATCATATCTATATCTTCGTTCATTTTGATGCTTTTCTCTTGGGCTTCTTTGCTTTGAGCTTCTAGAAGTGGGTCAATTTCCGAAGTTGAAACTATATCCTCGTTAACTTTTGACGCTATTGTGTCTACTGATAAATTTTTCGAAAAAACTTGCTCAATTTGGCATGATTCGGGTACAATTTTTGTCAATGCCTTATCAACTGACATATTTTTTGAAATATGAACTTTTTCACTTGCATCTTCTAAGCCTTTGACAATATGACATGCCGGGGCATCATTGTCTTGCAGGGTATTTTTTGATGAATCTGGGATTTTTACTATATTTTTCTGCAAGTTGGTTTCCGTCAAATCATTTTCTATTATTTCAGATATATCTCCCAAACTGTTATCTTCAGGACTATCTATGCCTTCTAACATTTTGTCAATTTTCGATGTAAAAGTATCATTTGAACCTTTAGAAGTATCAAGATCGTTATCTAAATCTGCTATTAGAGCATTTATATTTTCTATTACTGGATCGGATACTAAGTTTTCTGAAAATATTTCCATATCGTCAATTCCAAACGATGAATCAAGAGCTTCAGCAACAGGTTTATTATGCAAGACTTTGTGTACAGCCGGAGTGAGACGGGTTGCCTTTTCTGTATCATTCGGTTTCTTTGTAGAAGAATAGAGTGATGATTCTACAGCTTTAGTACTTTTAATATCTTTTTCTGTGTCAGAATCTAAGTCTGAGTCATAAATAACAGCTTTTTTATTCTTTTTTGGCCTAATAATGCCTTCATCATCATCGAGCGTGGCTTTGAATTCAGTTGCATCGAGACTTTTCTTTGATCTTGTCACTCTTCCTCCTGTATCATTATCACTACTACTGCAAGCTTTGATTTCCTTTAAATGTTTACTTTTAGCCGGTTCAGCTTCAGTTGCCTTAATAGATTCCTTTGAAGATTTTGTAAATTTCTTATCGCTCACAACTTTTTCTATCGTAATAGCAGTTTCGTTCTCTTCTTCTTTCTTTTTATCTTTTGTATTTTTCACTTCTATGATTTCCGGCTCTGGTTCCTTGCGTTTAATTTTTGGAATTTTATAGTTCTTTACTCCGAACCCAGATCCCATAATAGTTCCTTTTGCTATGTTATCATTAGAATACACAATGCCCGTTTTTTTATGATCTCTATCATTTCTTCTAATTATTTTATATCGGCTTCTAATTTCGACCGGTTCTTTACGTATACGTGGATCACGGTTATTTTTCTTTGGGGAATACTGCTTAGATTTTTGCTCTTGAGTTGAGATAAAACCTTTTTTTCCTTGGCTTGTGTTATCGTTAGTAGATAATGGTTTAATAATAAGATTTTTCCTGAATGCTTCAAAATCTGCTTTTACCTCTTCTAAAGATCGCATAGAGTTGACTACGTCTCGCCCTACACTACAAGCACGTTTAAATTTATCATTTCTACTATCTCTGCTGTGAGAAGTGATTATACTAGTTTTAGGCACTGTAGATCGCATACAGCCAACACTACTTTCACGCATCCCACCAACACTACTCCCACGACCTAATGATCGGCCGACACTAGCAGCTCTTTGCCTTCTAGCATCAGACGAGTATTCGAATACCTGGATTGGTTTACCACTGGGTAGGAAATCTTGAAAAGTAGATTGAATACTGGTATTTATAGTAAAATTTCTACCAGTATCAGATTCAAATGATATCCTGTCTTTATTTAGATTTTCGCTAGAAATTCTACCAACACTCTGCGCTCGTGATCTCATTCGCGTTGTGTCAGTGCTTTGTTTAGTATTCGACGTTCGACTTATACTTCTTTCTCTTTGATTTTGCCTCGACTCTATGTCCTCATAATTTTGAGAGTACCTTCCATCATAACGACTTTCGCGATTTCTGGTGTAAAGGCGATTACTCTCTACGTCTTTAGAAGTCGAACGTCCGAAACTTTTGTAGCGACGATCTCTGTCATAGCGATAAGTGTTACGGTCACCATAGTTTTTATCAGTCCGCCCTACACTTTTTTCTCTTTCATAGTTTCTTAATATATCGGAACCAGCGTAACGCTTGCTTTGTGATTTGTATGAAAAATCTTTACGGCCTCGTTCGCTTGAACAATTGCTATCTCGTTCACTATGTGAGCTTGATTCGTATTCTGTTGGTCTTCGGTTGAGCCTCGGGTCTTTTAAATAATTTTGTTGGGAATTATTTGAAACATCCGGCCTGCTATTTGATATAGTTTCAATTCGTCCAAATGGATGGGTAGGTGTTTGCGGACATTCGTTTCTTCCAAAGACATGAGTAGGGGTCGGTGGACAATCAGATCTGCCAAAGGGATGACTTGGTGTGCTTGGACATTCTAATCTGTTGTAAGAACGGTTCGATGTTTTTTCAACGCTTCTTCCGCATCCACTACTTGGTGTAGGAGAGCAATCTGCCCGTCCAAATATGTGCACGGGCGTAGCAGGGCATTCGGATCTGCTGAAATGATTTGAAGCTTCTTGTCTTCCAAAAGCACTCCCAGGTGTAGCCGGACATTCTGTCCAACCGAAAGAAGGCATAGGTGTCATCGGACAATCAACATTGTATGATGAAGACTCTCTTTTGTCGTGATATTTTTCAGTTCTTAAACGACTGCTAGATTGATCGTATTTAGGTACACACGAATCTTCATATTTAGGTGTGTGTGACCCATCATTTTGAAATGAATTACTTCTAGGGTCACGACTGTCCCACTTAGGGCCACCTATCGGTATATTCGAATCCTCCCATCGGTTGCGATAGCTTCTTGATTCACTTGTATTCCTATCCCAAGAAGGACCATCTTTTGAGACTGACGATTCCCTTTCTCGGTTTTCGCACGCTGAAAACGAAGGCGCGTATACGTGTTTTCGTGTCGAAGAACTGTCTAATTCAAATGTTTGATGTGTTGGAGTCATTTCAAACGTCCTCGCATTAGGAGTCATACAGAGCATACTGGGCATATAGACTCCAGTAGTGGGGGTCATGTTTGGTGCTCTACTTGGTGTCATACTATGCGCATTGGGAACGACATTAGGATAAGGAGATCTTGGCGTTCTGTCAGGATTACCTACATCGTCACGTCTAATCCGTGGATCCATAGAACTAAGTCTGTTTTGATCAGGAACTGTTCTACTTAACTCTGCGCGATGGGCTTCACTCGAATTTTTATCAACATTATACGCTGGCGAGGGTGGTATCGCATTAAAGTGCCCTAAAGATGGAACGAATGGTGGAAGAACAGACTGAGGAGAAACGGTTGGTAAAGGCGCTCTCATGTCTACATCTCGTTGGGAGGAAACACATGACGAATTTTTCACAGGATCCATAGGTATTATAACTGGTAGAGTAGAGTTTTCATTCGTAACTTCGTTGTCAGGTGACTTAGGCGCAAGATCTCCATATATGACATCTAAACCAAAAGACTCATCTTTGTCTTCAGTTAAGTAATCGTCATCAGATATGCAATCAATATCATTATCATCATCGTCTAGGGACAACCTTTTGGGAAAGTTAAATCTTTCACACTCTTTTTCAGTTAACTTCAAGCTTTGTTTTTTGTTCATAGCATCTCGATAAGCTTTGCTACGTTTCTTGATGAACAACTGAGTCGGTGTCGACGTTGACGACTTTTCTTTATACTTTTCGATGGAGATCCTTTTTTTCGGCATGACTTCTTGTACACTAGCAACTTTAGTAAGTTTAGGCTGGTGTAACGCAGGTGTACTTACTTCGGTACCTGGCACAGATATTGATTCACTTAATATTTCGTTCTTGAGTGCCTGTAATATATCTATTTCAGAGAGCATATCTGCTTTTACTTTTGGTGGAATTGTAGGTTCATTAAGTAAGGGTATACAATGCAACTCAGTTTTATTTTCTTTTAAAATAGAAGTAGATTCCTTATCCTTATCGGATATATCAATTGTATTTAAAGTATTATTTTCGTTATTATTCTTTTCTTCCGATGTGCTATCGTTTTTACTATTAGCTTTATCATATATTAGAGCTGCATCACCATTATCGGCATCACCTTTAGTTTTACTTAAAGTGGCACCAGTCAAATTTTTGTTACTGCTGTCATTTTCGTTTTCTGGATTAGTAGACGTGACTTGTTGAGATACGTTCTTTTTATTATTGTCAGGTTTATTTTGTAGTGATTTATTTGTAGCATAATTTGAAGAATCAGATGACCCTATGGATTGTTCTTCTATTGGTTTATAAAAGTTGGCAATAAACTTTTGCTCAACAGCTGTTGTATTGTGTGTATTTTCCAAATCGTTATGAGAAGGCCGCTGTTTACTAGTATCAGGAGTTTCGACACATATGGCATTATCAGTTTCGTGATCAGTCACCATAGATGATGGCACAGCCTCATAAACATTTTCTCCGTCCAAAATTTCAACTTTCTGGTCCTTCTCTTCTTCAACATCATCTTCCATGGTAATACATTCAGTAGTTTTATCAGTCTCTGTAGTACAATTTACAATAAGAGCTCCATCAACTTTTCTTTTGGGTTTTATAGCTTCTCTGGTTTTTTTGTTACTAGATCTTTTTGCTACTGGCGACGAATCAGAATCAATGGAAACTATATCCTTACTTTTTTCACTTTCATTTTCACTAAACATCTCAAATTCAGAGTGATCAATAATAGGAGGTTGTTTAGTAATGTTTTCAGTTATATCTTTATCTTCGTTAATAACAAAACTGATCTGAATTTTTCGTTGTTGGTTATCCTTATCTTCGATAGTTTTGACTTGGGCTAATGACTTCTTTTCTTTATCTACTACCGACAAACTACCATATATGCATTCAATAGCTTCACTTTCACTGTCGGATAACTCACCTTCTTCTACGTCTTGTTTCGAATTTTTCCGATTTATATGTTTGGATTTAGACTTCTTATAAGATTGCAAAATTAAATTAGAAATATCGTCATTGCTCCCAGTTTCTTTTAATTTTCCAAGGATTTGGCTTCTCATTTCACGTAGGGTGTCGATGTCGATATCACCATCTTCGCAATTCATGATTCGCGGCAAAATATCTGCAGTGCTGAAGGAGTTCAAGCGTTCTTGAGGGACATTTAATGTAATGTTTACGTTTTTTGTTTTTCGGGATTTTACTTTAGATTTTTTCTTATCTTTCTTTGTAATAGGTTGAGGAGAATTTTGTTGATGAGGCGTTCTCCGACTGAATAAAGGCTTTTCAGAAGAAGAACACTCTGAAGATGGCCACCGTCTAGGACTTCGATCAGGAGACACCAAAACTTTCGTATAGTTTCGCATCTGCATTGCACTAGATTTTTCTTTTGAATGGGTTGGTGATTTATTTGGCCTTCTCTGAAATAGCGCAGGTTCTTTACTTCCAATGTATTGTAATTCAACGTCGTTAGCTCTAGCTATTTCAGGCAATGTTTCAGCGCAATCACGTATTTTAGCAACTGTTTTGAGCTTATTTCTGACAGTCTCTAATTCAGAATTGTCCTTTGGTATTGAGGAATTTTCACTGTATACTTTTGTATCTGAAAATGAGTCTCCCTGAAAATGAAAATATATACGTTAATAATTACCTACATTTCATGCATATCTAGTTTGATAAATATTTTAATCAGATAAACATTGACAAACCTTTTCTACTTTGGTGTACAAATTTACCAACACTTGTTCACATTTTAGCAAATTCTCCATCTTCATTCTGAAAACATTAATTCTAGAGTCAGTTATGCTTACTTTACACACACAATATTCAATTAATAACTTGACCATTCAAGCGAAATCTATCATTTCATACTAAAATATACTAACTCTTTTGTAGCACATAAAGCATTATTTGTTTAGGTGTTTCTCATGAACCCGGTTCTCAACGTTCAGCCCATGCTATTTGAGTCAGATGACTTTTTACACCAAACCTCTACACTTATACTTATGATGAAGGAGAACAAACCTTTTTTTCTTATCCATTAGCAAATCTCTTAGAGATCTGATCTTATCTAGCTGTGCCTGACGTGGATTCCCTGAGGGAGAGTTTGTACTTTCAAGCCTTTTTATCATGCGTTCCAGAAAGGGGATATATTTTTTCATCTCATGAAACTTTTTGTCATAGTCTGACTCCATCTTGCTATCTGTAAATAAGTAACATTTTAGTAAATAAGGTCATTTAATTAACACAAGTAACATTGTAATGTTTAAATACAATTAATACTTATAATGAATAATCCATAGAATTGGGCTCTAATTGTACCTTTTTTTTATAAGTGTGAATGTTAGGGATATACTCAATAACAATCTGTCAGGTGTTTGTCGAAACATGCATATTTCCCACAATATGAGTGTCCTAATCCCGTAACATTATATTTAAATTTATTTTCATACAATTGTTTTTAATATTGTACATATTTCTTGTCACAATTTTCTTTAAAGTATAAAATAGAACTAACTGCATTCCCTCGCAGTCTCTCCACAACTGTTCATACTATCTACCGACATGCTATAAACTAAGTCATTGTAAAATAGTTTACAGAACTACTAAAAATAGCAATGAACTCGGTCCTAAACTAGATAGAAGGTACCTAGATACTCAAAACAGCCTAGCTTACTATAATAAATGCGCACACGCATCTCACGCACAAAAATAGTAACAATGCTGCTCTCTGGTACTAGTAAGAATGAGGTGCATCAGAACGTTAAGTCTTTTTATACTTTTTGACATGAATAATTGTGAATTTACACTAAGTTTTTCCCTTCTTTATAATACTCAAAATCCAGATATATCAACATTATATTGACACAGTTTTCTAATCCTTGAGAAGTCCAAGTACCTCATTAAAATTAGTAAAATCATGATTATTCTCCACAATGATATTTCATACAGAGCTGACAGACAACATCCTAACTTTTTTTAAATATATGAGTAGGTAAAATTGGTAAGTACCAATGAGAACACAGTTCTGAACAATTTAGTACTTAATTACACACATGTTGTACTGTCTTAACGTATAAATGCACAAGAAGGCAAAAAATGTGGGTACTTTTTATTTATTTTTCTTGCAGTTATATCTAGTATGTATGGATTTTAAGCCTATTCATTAAAATCACTACATATTCTGGCACTAGCTGTAAAAAATTTAATTACCACCAAAAGCCACCACAAAAGCCAATAGTTCACCAACAACAGACAAGCTATGAAAATATCCTTTATGCCATACATGAGTATCTATAACATTTTCAGAACCATAATTATGATTGAGTATAATTCTATTTTTCAGTCATCATGGATATAAATATTTTAGCAGTCATATTCATAGCGTATCATAGACCCCATAAAGAATTTATTGTACATTAGATACACACGTTCCACGGAATTGATGGCCTAATTTGTCCCAGCAAAAGTTGTCTGTGGTCATACCATGTTCTCATTCAATTGTTTATAACAAGTGACAACGCTCATAACTCAGGAGTGTGACAATCTACAAGTTCTTATTTTTAGTCACAAAGCACATGCCTTCTCTCTGGTTATTTCCTTGCGCACCCCTTGCAACTCTAGTCTTCAGATTTGCAGTATGAACAGACATGTTCAAATGTGTTATTTTCTATCATTTAATCCTGGCGTGGGTTGATAGAGACTTTTCATTTTCATATGCTTTATCAAGCTTCAGAGACCAGTTACAAAGCCTTGTAGGGTGTGCAGCAGTATCTACAGCAGTGCTACAATTGACATTATCTTTAGTTATATATTAGAAACATGTGTCTGTATCTCACTATTTTAGTAGATCAGAAATAAGCAACTACCCTTGTCGAATGCAACAGCAATTTAGTATTCTCGTCATGTAAGTTTTGTATGAGAGTCTCCGGGTTAACCTAAGAAATCGCTTACTATCAAGATCTCAATTTGAATTGTAATAAATAACTATACTTACATTGAGTAACAATGAAATAATTTTAGATAAAAACTAGATACAGTAAGCTCACACATAGTAGAATTAGTAGGTAAGTACCTACATAATTGTTTCTAAGCAAACAACAAAGAAAATTACCAATCCTATTTAAGTAGTCCAAACTAAACAGACGCATCGATTATGGCACTAGCACGCCGCTCGCTGCGTCGGTAGCACGAAATACGACATGACACTTCAACATCACATTACAAAATGGCATCACAGAATGCGCAGCTAACTAAATTGCTACATAATACCTACTTACTTTCTCTCCGTTAACGTACTCGTGTATTCAGCCATCCCAAGGTATATTATTTTATTTGATCCATGATCGATCCCAACTCCACCACCACACCAATAACTAACCAACAACCACCACTCGCCAGTCCTCCCTCAATGTCGCCCACCATCAACCACCAATCCAGTAGTCAGTCAACTAACACCAACCAAGGAACTTACACCAACCCGCCACGACCAGCAGAGGAAAGAATGAATGAAAGTACCTACTACTAGAATTGCAATAAGATACGTCACAGCTCGCGAAAATGAGATGCTATAATTATGATAAACTAGTGAAATAAGAGAGAGAGATATACCGATGTTCCGTCCTTATTACCGTGGCCGGATTTTTGTTTGGGCATCTGTCTAATCTGATAGAAGTTAGCCAATCAACTTGAGGTATGCTTGCCAAAATACCGATTTTCCCAAATCTCCATCATGTCAGAGGCTGTGGGATCGACCGGTCTATGAGCCAAAGAAGTAAATGGTTTAAATTACTTCTGAGATAAATTTTATCCAATTCAGGATTAAATTAATAAAAAAAAATGCAATACTAAATTACCCTTATCAGGATAAATTATTTTTTTACAGGAATACCTTTAGGAAGAACGAAAAGTACTATAGTAGCCACGCGCGTTGAGATTCTAGTACCTAGTACTTCTTCTGAAACGCCAGCTGTACTTTTTTTTATTTGTATGTAGCCATTTCTCGTACTGTCCATTCAAGTCCTTTGTCATTATTTTTTATTTTGTTTTTACCACTATGGCAATCATGCGATTAGTGTTGCTAAAATCATAAATTTGACTTTCTCAATAAATGCCATTGTTAAATTTGGAACAATAAAAAAAATGTATACTTATGGTGTATCAATTGACATTATATCGTTGTACCAATTACTCGTAGGTAGAGAAGATATTTTTTTAAATTTAGTTTCAAATGTAGCGATGTGTCAATCCGAAAAATCTTATTTTATCAGAGCATAAGAATTGATAAAGAAATAATCGATTTTACATTTAAAAATATCTAAATAAATATTATGATACGGAGGGCCGGCCCCAAATGAAATGGGAAAGGGCCAGGCAAAGAAGAAGAAAATATAATTTTTACCCAACTGCGAAAAAAGGAGGGTTATATTTTTCGAGTATATACATGCATATATGTAGGTATATTTAGTTGGCACGCCCTAGAGCCTAAACGTCTTGTCGTATATTTATGTGAGTGAAATCAATAGTCTTAGTCCTGAAAGTGACCTGGGCTAAATACATAAATATTTTAAAAAAACTCAAGGACTTTAGGCGCCAAAAAGTGTGGTATCAAAATAAAGTTTTTTTTAAATGTGATTATATTATATATATAACTTACATGTTTTATTGAAGTTGGGAATAGGAAATATTAAGTTTAAGATTTAGCAGTCGGGTTTTAAACATAACGCGGAACCGCAGGCAAAAGCTGGTCTTATATAAATTAAAAATAAGTTACAAAACAGTTAGTTGAAGCCTAGGAAGTCAAAGTAAGGCCGCGTATTTAATTTTAGATTCAGGTATGCACCTCTGAGTCTTTTACTTAAGCTTGTGTTTATTTGAATTAGTTATCTCATGCTTTAAACAGAGAAGGAAAACATCGGGTAAACATGCTTGTCGAAAAAGCTTTTGACGATAAGTAAAGTTTGGCCGAACTATGGCCTACGCCTGTTTATAACCGAGACCCGTGCCCGGCACTGAGAGGCTATGGGTTGATTTATACAAGAACACATTTTACAACTTTGAAAATAATAAGAATTACTGGAGACGTGTCTAATACGTGGATTTAACTGACGAGTTTGCAACGCACGGTATTGTGTCGAAAAATTTTGGTGCCCAAATGGTACGCTCTTTCGAAAATCTGTTGAATCGAAACTGGTGTCACGATTTTTTTTTTTTTGCATATAGTACGCTAGGTCTATAGTCACCATATCGAAATTCATTGTTTCCATTAATGTACCTATCGTTTCTGTAATATGTAAGGCGTTAATAAACTTAATGTTGGAGTGATACGGATAAAATTTCCGGTTTTTTTAACGACTGAAAAAAATTATCTACAGTTTTTTTTTTAATATTAACATCGATTAGAAACGTTTTACCAAAGATTTTTTCCATATTACTATGCCGCTAGATTCATTTAATTATTGAGGGGGGGGGGGGGGATCGAAAAAAGGTACATACTTGTTTAACACGTGCTGGAGTATCTTTCACTTAGCAATCGATTGATAATTTTCGATAGTTTCACACGATGTAATACAAGTGGCTCTGTGGTTTTGATTTCGCGAATTTGCCCGTCTTTGCTGGAATATAATTTTCAGTCCAATTTATGGAAATAAATACTAGAATCTAATTAACCCATAACCCTCCTTTCGCAGTCGGGTAAAAACTATGTCGGCAAGCATTTTTTAGTTTTTTTTTTTTATAAACCAGACAAACAAATCGTAAACCGACCACGGCGTCACTAACAAATCACGGATCACAAATCAAAAAATCCAACGAATTGAGAATCTTTTCTCTTTTTGTCGGTTAATATATCAGTATACGAAACCATGAGACCCAGATCGTGATTTTCAAAAAAGTATATATTATTTTTTTAACGTAGCAATATTATTTTTATCGAGGCGTACAGTTCTCAAGAGCTAGGTCCTAGTTTTATAATATTAAATTAAAGCAAGTACATACTCTATGCCAATAGTTTTAAGTGTTTTAAAAAAACTCCGCCAAGTGCATCTCAAGATAAGGTATAACGAGGTCCATATTATCAGGACCAACTACGAGTACTTTTATTATTTTCACGCATTTATTTACTATTACGCTCGGTAGGTATGTATGTATCTATGTAACGTAATCTTTGAATGATTTTCACCCAGACTGAGTTTTCATACGAAGTACGTACATAGTTCTATAATATTTATTGAATATATTTCCAAATATCACAAGAACCAACTCGAACTCGAAACTACTTAACTTACCTCAAGTTAAATTGATTGCAAGAAAATAATTAGCTAAGAGCTTGTCGGTTCAGTTAGGAGCAAACAGCTAGAACGAGTTAAATCCGCTAAGAGCTTGTCGAGACATCGCGAGGTCCAGTTCAGAGCAAACAGCTAGAACGAGTAAAACTAAGACGGTGTCCAGATTATCAAAAGATCCAGTCAAAATCCAACAATACAAATAAATCAGCTAAGAGCATGTCTAGATATCATATTATCCACATTTGTAGGTTACCTACTCAATTGAGCCTAAACTCTACACTAAAACACGGCAAATTCCGTAGTAACGGCAACACTGCTACTAGATCGCTCGCTCGCCCGCCAGGAGACCAATATTACGCCAAAATGGCGTCGATGTCGTGCTACTTGGAATTTTATTGTGCGCTGCTTTAGTGCCAACCATGTCATTCCAAATCAAAATGGCGTCGAGATTCAGTTCGTGGAATGGGAAGAGTTTTTAAGACGTAGGTAGCGGATCTTGTCATAATTTTTTTTCCATAATTTATTATATTACTTAGTACCTATATGCAGCGTTACAGCCACAAGTTTCTAAATACCTACAACTATTAAGTAGGTAGGTATGGATTAGCAATACCTACGTATGAAGAGTTCGTGCATGCCAAAATTCTAAAACGTTGCAATATTCATCTACGTATAGGCAGGTATTTTAGTGATTTTGGAAAAATGTACCTACCTAGGTACGAGCTGCCATTGTCGGAACCGAAGTTTAGCAGTAAGATCTGCAATTAACCTTGTACCTACCCAACCTAATAGCAAAAAAATAACATTCTTCTAGTTACATCACTGATTTGTCAAACGTACCTTTTGTGACGCATTTATATTTGTCAGTCTTCGGCATATAGGTACTTGATCCGCTATCGCAATAATTCCTTCAAATCTCATACCAATCAATCTAACTAGCGAACACACATAGGTTTATAGACAAAACTTTAAAATCTATAACCTAATTTTATAGGTAGGTAGGGAGCTAATCACTGCACAACGTGAATAGTTCTACATCGTTAATAGTAGAATAGCATTTATTCAATTAGTTAGGTAATCAAATGATATTTCGAGATCGTTGGTTCGCACGAAGGCGTAGCATACTCTCAACTATCTGCGTGTTGATTACATAGGTATTTCATATCTGATTTTCCCTTCACCACAAAATCGTGGCGGCTCGACCGATGGCACATTCGAGCAGCCCAAAGCGTCGTATTTTTCTACGCTTGCACATAATTTCACGATCCAAGCGACGAAAACGGAGGACGGAAGACGCCATCATGCATCGGCCCACAATCTTTCCTTTGTTAGATTTGTATCCATTAGGTATGTACTTATTCAAAACTTCATTGCACTGACCTGGTTTTAAAGTCTGATCTATTCAAGAATATTCTCTAGTCGCAGCTATCCGGCTCGATGAGTACAAATACTTATGATCATTTTGCGTTGCATGCAAAATGCCTGGGATTATTATAACAATATCTGTATGTCCCTTTGGGGTGCGGAGAGCGACTGGCTGGTGTGCACGCAGCTGTAGACCGAGGCCGGCGACCCACGCCCCACCCGCGAGGGGCTCCGACAACGTCCCGACAAGTCGCGCCAATCGTGCCGATCCGCAGAGCAGACCATTCCTCGGTAAACTGCCGCCTGAAGCGCACGCAATTTTCCGCCAACAGTCTCTGAACCACAGTCAATCGCCTCACTCTTGCAACTCCGACAGACTGAGCGGACGTCGCCCACAATTCATTATTTTGTTTCAATTCAAATGCGATTTCTCTCTACCTGCCAGTTAGTGCACCGACAGTAAGGAGGTGAGGTTAGCAAGTGCCATATTTAAACCGCTTTCGAAAATAGATCAGCAGAAACCTTTAGTGTCAGTGATTATATTATGTCATCAGGCAGTCAGTTTACGTTTGGTAAAATAATTATTGCGCAGAATATAATGTGATTTGTGTTGCGTAGTGAAATCAAAGTAGCTAGGTGCCTATATAGTGATACTAAAGAGACGTTCAATGCTTAGGTATTTATTATATCTTATCATGTTTCGTTTGCTTTAATAAATCTAAAGAAATATGGTAAGTGGGCAAGTGGTTGCTATTATTATGCAGTGACCTTTGATATCCAACATAGGTACTCTAAATAAGAAATTGCGACTGCAAAAGAAATTACAACGGCGTTATCGGACTATAGAAACACTGGATGTGGTATGACGCGGCGCGGGGTGCGAGCAGCGTAGCGTAGTCTAAAAATAAATAACGAGAATTCCGATATTTTCGTAACATATAGTCAGCGCTTAAGTGATGTAGTTTTATTATTATGTAAGTATTAAAAATCAAAACGCAAATTATACAGCTAGGTATTTTGAAAAAAATCATGGCTTTATGGAGGAGAATGTCCTTATTACCCCCTGACTAAAGAACGGGTGCAATAATATTGACTAACGTTGCACCCGAACGCATGAACGTATTTTGATTTTGTTTGTTTTTTATGTGAATTAGTCGGGATTTTTCCAAGATGGCCACCGCTACAAAATGGCGGATTATATATTTTTTCAAAACTCCTTCAATATGGGTATCAAATGAAAGGGTTATGACTAGTGAAACGCTACGATAAATTTCAAATCCAAGATCAGCGATGAAGATGTGATGCTGGCCCGCACAAAATGTCGAATATATTGTTTCTGTCGGGAATTTTTTAATTTAACTTGTACATAACGCGATGATTGAGCATAGATATACATTTATTTGGTTGTTAAATAGGTAACACACATAATTGTTTGACGTGTTTAACTAAGTATGGGTAACTTCAGATCCTTGGCTGTAATTAACTCCTCATATGCTAAAAAAACATTTCTCATATATTAAATGTTGGAACAGAATTGAAATTATAAGATCATCTAAATTGTTTGGATGCCACCTTTGTCAGGATTTAATATTACTACAAACTCTGGGACACCTAGTATAAGTCTAAGAATTGTTTATAAAGTATCTACCTAACTAAAGACTTAGCTACATACCTGCTGGCGATATTAGCACATTGTTAAACAGGATAAACTTAGAAGTCCAAAGTAAGTTTTGTAGTTATTATAATAATCGATATAAATGGGTACTAACATACCTGTGTTTAGCGAGCACTTTTGAAGCACTTCGCAACTTGTATACCATGCTCATATGGTGCACTTTTTTACAAATGAGTGGAGATTTGATTAAAGTAGCGAAACATTCTGCGGATTTTCATATAAAAAACAACATGAACGTGATGTTGTATTTTTCGGAGACAGAATCTGCGGATTGCATTGAAACAAAATAACTTGAACATTTCTACCGCGGACCTTGATGGCGAAAGTTTCCAGATTGTCTAAAAAAAAATACCTAAACCTACTGTTGACGTCGTCGGTTTTTTTTAAAGTTAGTTATGAGATTACTTAAGATGTTTTGCTAAATTAAAAACTTTATTTAAACTTACTACTTGTTAAAGTACCTACTTGAAATGTCTCTGTTGATTAAAAGAAAATTACTATCGCAAAACCAAAGATTTTTTTAATTTGTAGTAAATTTTCCAATTTTACAATCATCTTAAAAAAATGTGTTCGTTTTGCGAAGTGCACCAATAAACAATTAGTACCTAGGTACAGTAGGTACCGTATACAGCCACGGTAGTACACAGCCAAGTATCTACTTACATCGAGGTTAGCAACAAGCGACTGGTCAAATAAATTATATGCAAGAAGACTGGCACAGCTCGGTTTTCGACAAGTCATACTGGCAGGTAAACTTACTTAGACTTTCTCGGAAGCAAGACATCCTTTGCATACCTCACCTTCCTTCATTCAGGTACTTTATATCATTAGGCCACAATTGTTTGGTATGAGTACGGCGCATCGATGACTCAGTATAACAGGGACAACGATAGGAAGGAACCTACTACACTGGATTACAGAAGTAATGGTACTAGTTTATTGTGTGCATTAATACCTAAGTACCTAAGTAGGTACTAAGTTAGTGTCAAATGACTTTCTTGACTCGTTCACATAATTGTAGTTACCTACCAACCACCACTTATGCCATGAGACAACCTTGATCTTTTAAAATTAGTATTTCTTTATATGGTTGTACGAGAGGCGCTCTTCACATTTAATCCACCCTAATGACGTCATTATGTTAATTATAGGGTTAATACTTAATTTTGGTTTGGAGAAACATAACAAGTGTAAAACAACGAATGTAAAAAGTTTTGACCTATGTACCTGAATGAAACTGCAGCATGCAACCAAAGACAAATATAATGACACCTTGAACATTAAAATTAGTCAACCTATTTTGGATGTGGAGGGTCACATGAGGTTTATTCATCTTATAAACACTTACACATACAGGTATACAATAAACTAGCATACATTGCAACAGAGTTGCGGCAGGTTTTCTATTAGGATAGACAGTATGTTGTTTCCCATTAGACTCCGAAATCTTTTCGTCACGAATACCTAAGTCTAAACTATCTCATAACTAATTAATTATACCTTGTGAAGAAAAAACCCTACATAAACAAAACAAAAGAAAACAAAGCGAAGACGACACTCGATTTTAATACCAAAAATTTAATATTTTTAAAGCTTTGTTCAGGCCTAGCATTTGCTTTTATCATTAGATTATCTACCAGAAGTCGAATATTAACGCGAAATGGATATTATTTATGCACGCTTTTATTATTAATAAAGGGCAAGCTAAATTAGACCCACTTTCCGACGATCGATTGGATTCAACAGGGTGATTTAGGTTGTATTATTTCACCGGATCCAAAAACTTTGTTCCTTGAAATATGCAAAGCTTGTTAGAAGATCCTAAATTATAACATTGAAAATCTATTGTTTATCTAGACAAAAAGGATACTTAATCGCATTTATAAGTTTGAGATTTTGTTCCGAGCTCTGCATAATTCCTGGTTCAAAGTTTTCAAATCGGGTCGAAAACGCTACCTGAATCTTCCTGCACATTTTTTGTAGGTACTTGAGTATATTCGGTGACAATACAATGATATGGTATCATGGAGCTGGTCTGATGGTAATAGGGTGCCATAGAGTAAAAACAGGACCCCATTACTAAGACTTCGCTGTCCGCACGTCTGTATCCAGGCTGTTCCTCTCGTGAACCTAGATAGCTAGAGAGCTGAAATTTTCTTGGATGATGTATTTCTGTTGCCGCTGTAAGAGCACATACTAAGAAAATATTTATGAGGGGGCTCTCATACAACAAACCACCGATTTTTTTGCCGTTTATTGCGCGATATTGATGACAACAGGAACCCTTAGTCCTACACGTAGGTACTTGACAAAATTTTTTTGTTTTTTCACTATTATTTATTAAATTAGTAGTATTCAAGGTATTCGAATATATAATTTTGATATCGAAGAGGGACAAAAATTACCTACCACATTACCATATTAGTTACGAAGAAAACATTCGTAGAAAAAAAAATAATTTAAAAAAAAATTTTGAAATGTGTATTAGTCGGGAGTATTTTTAGCTATGTTTGATGAAACTCTGTCCAAGATGGCCGCCGCCATAAAATGACAAATTACATATTATATGTAAGACGGGGATTTTTTAATTTAATCTTGTTTATGTAAAAAACGCAAAATATCGCCAAGTCCTCTTTTGAAAAACAAAGTCAAGGTTTCCAGTCCAGTACGTAATGTAAGTAGGTATAAAGGTGTAGAGCACTTGCGTCAGCATTCTGCGCATTTATTTTGTATAGTAGACTAACAGCGCCACGCGGTATTACCAGCGGAGATTTGCCGGAGATAACTATTTGTTTTTGGAATTAAAAGTAGCCTATACCTATGTTTTTTTTAGTAGGACGACATCCACACGAAGGTCTTCAGGTCCCAAATTATGCGAAGACCCTGTGCTATGGTAACCTGATCCTTATGACTGATATACAAATACATACTTATATATATAATAAACACCCAGACACAAGTCAAACAGACATATTCATGCACACAAATGTTTAACCTGTACGGGGTTCGATTCGAAGGCAGGGTTGCTACCAACTGCGCTAACCGGCCAGTCACATGTTATTTAAGGTTGTAAGCTATCTTCGTCCAATTTTTTAGCCAAATTAGTCCATCCGTTTGATCGTAAATCGGAGTAACAACACACACACGTCCTTTCTTCGACTGATGGTTACCTTTGACACTATTAATGTCGTATATATCTCCCTATGTCAGACAGTCTTGGAATACTGCATAGTAGTATGGGGTGGCGCGTGTAAAACCTACCTCGAAAAATTAGAACTTGCCCAGCGTGTTGTTCTTAAAGTTGCGCATAAGAAACCGCGCCTTTACCCTACAAATGATCTATATGCTGAACTAGGTCACTTAAGAGTTATATATAACTTCTGTAGTCTTACGCTTTCATAAAACGGCACCCAAAATACTCATTATTAGTCATAGACACATAAGATGGAAACTGCCACAAAGAAGTACTGCGTTCCGAGTGCGTGCGAGTGCGTTATTGCTCGTGGATGGCAGCTTATTTGTACAATAAAATTAATAATAAGCTGGACATATTTTCACTCACACGATAATTGTGTCAAAAAACAGCGTGTAAGTGGTTGTTGACTTTAAATTACAATTAAACTGAGGAAATTCTTGAAGTGTTCAAGTAGTGGTAGGTAGATGCATTATAATATCATTACAAGGTAACAAAGTGCCGAAACTAAATTAACATCAATATGTACAATATTATATATATATATATATATATATATATAAATTATACATAGAAATATGCAATATTTCTATGTATAATTTAACAATACACTATCGTTTCATTAACCCAAAATGAATATGACTGACAATTTATTCCCAACAACCAATCGCCATCAATTGCAGTATAATGTGTACGAATAGTTACAGTGCCGATATCACTCTTTTATAGTAATAAATAACAAGACAAGACACCTCTGTGAGTCTAACTCGACTCGACATTGTTGGTGCTAAGCTATGACGTCACTCAGAGAGACGACGACGTCAAACAGTCAAACACATTTTAGAGACGACGACGCCTGTACCGTTTAGATAAGAATTACTTTTCTATTTATGTTTTCTCCGCGTGACAGGGAATCCTCGTGTGGAGATCAGTGTGTAATTGTTTAAAATATATGTATTTCTTTGTGTAATAAAGCTATTTGTATTCTTTCTTTCTTTATAATATTAGTGTATCATGTGATAGTGTGATATCTAGGTAGTAACACTAGTAAAGGCCTCACAAACGAAAGGGCGCGGGTTCAAATCCAAGTTCTTCATGCATGCACCTCTGAGTTTTTCACTCAAGTGCATGTTATAAAACATCGTGAGGAATCCTTAAAAGGTTAATATCTTTCGAAGATAAGTGAAGTCCCCAACCGGCAGTTTGGCCAGCGTTGTGGACTATGGCCTACACCCCCTTCATGGAGAGACCCGAGCCCAGCAGTGGGACATCATGGGTCGAATCAATCAATATACCTTACTTATCTTTACTTTGTACCTTGCGTGTTCCATAAAATACTGAGTAAAAGAAAATCTTGTGCTTGTGAGATTATCTGTTCGCAGAACGTCGCGAGCTCATTATTTTTTGCGACCTTCTGACTGATTGTATCTTTGCTGAAATCAGGCGGTAAATGGCATCAAACTACCCTTATCATTGTCATTCCTCCTTTTTTCGTTTCGTCCCACCCGACTAAACAAAAATAGTTACAAATTAAATGTGTATCTAGACTAACATACAGATGAAAGATGAAATTTTGCCAGACTTAAAGCCTTCTCGCCAGTTAATTGTGTAGTTATTGCCAATTAAGTGAATATAAATGCTGCAATCAACTTTAATAGGCGACAACGAGAACCGACTTAATTCCTTCGTTTGCAATCTATTAGATTCTTGAAAAATTAAAGTATTGGTTAAAAGTTAGGTAGGTATATATTTTTTATTAAATTTTATTTATAAAATTTTGATATATGAGATCACTTCTAAAAACCTAGGTACCAGCCAAATTAAAATAAAAACCTAGGTACCAGCCAAATTAAAATAAAAACAGTAAAATCTATGCTTTACTAATAACCACTATTACCAATGAATTATTAAACGACTCAGTCGAATTGAAAAGTTTCTCCTTTTTCAAATACGGTTAAAAATATACGCGCCTATTGTTTAAGGTGTGACAGCGTATTCCAACGAGTAACACCCCGGGTGGGCAAGTGTAATTGCTACTTCCATTTTCTCCTGGTGCAATGGATCCGAACAAATACCTAAAAAAGTCCAGTAGGTCAACTAGAAAAGTTTTTCAGTCAGGAGGTAGAAAGTTTCACTTTTTTTTCATGTGGTAATTCTTTCTGAAATATTAAATACTTATGTTAGTATTCATATAAGTATGCCTCTACGATGCACAAAGTTAGGTAGCTTACTAGCTAACTTACTAATCCTAATAACTAGGTAGGTACCTACTCCTTAATTTATGCTACATTGCCAATGATTTTATGAAGGACAAACTACAACAAAAAATAACACTTCGGTGCGGTCGCTCGGCGACAAAGTCCTTAAATAAATTTAATAAAATACTTTTCTTCACACTATTTTGCAAGTGATTCGTCAACTCGTCCTACATACCTACGGAACCTATGGGACCTCGTAGAAAATCAAAATCAATATTATTTCTATTATGCAACTCGTCACACTGCTGCCATACAGTAGGCAGTTTACCTGTTATGCTAGCGGGAGCTAGTAAAGCTTATAATATGTATCTTTGTTACTCTTTCAGGCAAAAATTGCTGAACGGATTTAGATGAAATTTTGTTACCAAGGTAGCCTATGTCCTGGTATCTTATTTTTAAGATTGCTCGTATGAATACGAATTCACGAGCAATATATATCACCGGTGAATTTAATTTTGTATTGTTAGCGAAGGGTATGAATATTCAAGAAAACGACCATTGCGTATTATTCGTAAGTGACGTCATTAGCGAGTACAGATGAGTTCATAAGCATAAATAGCTAAAAAAACGAACGTTTCAAAAATAAATTTCCTTGATTTATTCAAGGGATAAAAATATATATTTTATCCCGAAAAATATGTAGTGTTCGCGTGAGCTAATCTTTCCGCGGGTAGCACCGCGGGCCGCAGCTAGAAATAACTTTATATAAAAATGAGCAATTTAATTTACCTTCATGCAAATGTATTAAATTCTACATCGACGAATTTCAAGAGTGATATCTCCAATCTTCATCCAATATTGTACACAGCAATAATTATAGGTACGCATATGTATAGGTATTGTTAAGCCTCTGCGAGTTCTCCATTTCTGAGCTCGCCTTAGTTTCGAAGCTCCGCGACCCACGCTGAGATGTGAAGTATTGTGAACTAGGCACTGGGCACAGTTAGTTATTTTCATCGCTGGTGCCTCAAATCAATACGTCACTCGACCTTGTTTGCGCATGTGCAGTACTAACTATGTCAGTATCTGTGGCGCCATGACACGGCCACAATCGCGTTGGCTTCGCTTTTCCTCCTCACTCACTCAGTCGACCTCCATACAAGCTCGGAGTACGGTTGTGCGCTGCTTGGCAATTTACATTTAAAATTACTCTATTTTTAACGAATAACTGTTTTGGTTTAGTTATAGGTTATTAGTAAACTTTTAAATTAATTTGAGTAGGTATGTATGCAAGACGTGCGCGGCATAGTATAGTAGTATTTCTTATCACTAGCTAGCGGTACTTACTGATATCAGTGTAACCTTTGTTAAGCTGTTATCATAGGATAGATAAATAAATAACTTTGCTGTACTGTGATGTTTGATTGTTCTGAGATGCGATGGCCGTATTTAAGATATTTAGTTTTGTCCGGAACATTGTATGTAACTCTGGTTTAGCAGTTCTTGAGAAACGATAGCAGCAAAGCAAAAAAAATATAATATACTAAACAATTTAAAATGAATAGTTTTGCTTCGCCGGATTTTCCCGCGTTTTGCTAAATAAGTACTAAAATTGTTTGAGCGAAGAATGAGCCAATTTCGTTCACCGGCCAGCTTCGATTGTGTTTTTACAATTTAGGGATAAGTAAGTGATACGTTTAAATGTTTAAGTAAGTACATAAAATATATTTTTTTATTTATACTTTAAGTTTTGACATGTACCAATACGCGTTACTAATAAATAGTTACCTAAAATCGTGAATTTTAATTCCTTGATTGCATATTACCTTTTTTATTGGGGATATGTACCTACCTACCAAATTGGAAGTGACTAGAAATATTCTAAAGGTACTCCTAGTAGTTATGTACCTACAGGTAACAGTTTCTATAATGCCCGAAACTTGAAAAATAGCGAACTTTTATAATTATCTTATTCTTCTAAACTCCTCATTTTCTTACTATAGGTTAACAGAGAACTTTGAAATAGGTACCTAATTAAATACATAATATTATTGAATAATATATTAATAATATTATGTTATATAATATAATAACACTAACCTAACTTATATATAATTACGTAAGAGTAATTTATCGTTCTTACTAGTGATAATGAACGACCTAATTCTAAATATGTGGCCTTTAGGTCGGTCACATAGAAACTACGGTATTCTGTAGTAGTGTGCCATGTTTATAATAAGAATCCAACATTTATGACAGACTAGAGCAATAAAGGCGCGCATCATAGATTAACCAAATCGAAAGCGCTGCTTTTTTGTTTCTCCGATGTTAACTTGTTTCTTTGATGCTAATTTATTTATGCGAAAAATAACACATGATTTTTTCAAGTACGTAGTCATCACATAAATATACAGTGATTTAACAATTTTACAGTCAATTGTACTGTTTCTGTCCAATAGCGAACAATCGCATAAAGGTAGGTAGTGTAGGGTAATGAAACAAGCGCAAACTTTCAAATTTTCTTTAATCAATAATTTAAAGCTTACACAGGAGACTTTTTTGTCTTGTAAGTAAAAAGCGACGCGGGCCGAACCCCGCGGAGCGAGCCACGAGCGACCCTCGCTCCGCGGTTCACAATAAAATGAATTTTCTACAACTAGGTACGTAAGAACCGAAATCGCTTGACACATCTAATGCGTTTCCACGTTCGGCCTGCCGGAGTCTAGCAAAGAAAAGAATAATCACGAATCATGATTCAGAGTATTAGTTTCCATCGTTTTATTTTTAAATATCAAATCGGCGAAATCTACACGCCATGTTTCGCGTGTTCAAGCTAAGATTGATATTTTTAAATATAAATAGTTATTGCTTGACAGTACTTATTGAGCCAAGAGATATTTGACTGTTTCGAAAGATATGGACGGTAACAACCTCTATGTGACAACACGAAACCATAATTGACAAGACGTCCGCGACTGTATGTATAGCTATACCTACTCCCGAATATAGAACAACAAATAAATAAACGCAAAAACGTTTCTAATGAGGGTATCCCGTAAAATGTGTACAAAATATATCCGGGAATTATAAACACAAATGCGCGCGACCGACGTACACTTGTGCAAATTCCAAAATACGATCGTAAAAAAAGTAGTCTCAATTGAAAACTTAAAAGTGTCACCCTAAAACCTCCATTCTCCCGTATTCAATAGATAGACATGAAAAATGACAAATATCTCTTTATTTACATCATCATTTCAACGAAAAGTTCTTCTCCTCAAGAAAATGTCGTAGTAACAAAAATGCTCGCAAACACAACCATATAGACATACTTAGATCTTTATGCCAGTTACACACTTCCAACCTCACGTCAAGTAATATCGCCCTGCGGTGTGCACTGGCTTTATTTAAACGCCACGTCACGTCAGTCCGCTTCCGCCTGTCGCTTAGACAACTTAAGAGTTAGCACAACAAGAAGATACTTTACTACTTATCTCCTTTTATATACATCCCAGGGGCGGTAAAAGGAAGCTGACAGGGGGCGGAAATAAAAGGGGAACGTTGGCTCTCGAGATATGCCAATAAAAGTAGACTCTATACAACAATAAGGAATATAAAGTAATACATCAAAAATTGCATCCCGCTATCAGCTTTACCCTTGGATCCTAACGTAAACTAGGTCGAGAGCATGACTACCTCGAAATGACTTTCACGCGTTTGTAATATTTTCGATATTATTTTTGTATCAAGTTTTGAATATTTTATAGAAATTTCGAACATATTGCGCTCCGCACCGCCCAGTATACGTTGGCCCTTACAGTTTATATTCGTCACTGCGTCCTTCTTTTCGACTTCTGTGAAATATAACCACTCGAATTGCTCGTTTTTATCAATAACTTTATCTGACACATACAAATAACTGATCTCTCGAGTGTACAACGACTTCAGTTCTTATTATCTCATTTGGTCAACAATAATTCAGCTCCATCCCTTTGCAATCGGGTGAGAAGGTCCACACATGTACCTAACACTTTTTGAACATGCAATTTACGTTTAATAAATGTATTATTCCATATAGTAGGTATATTGATTTTGGGTAATGAAAATGAAAATGACATACCTTAAATTAGGAGATCATTATTACAAAATTTAACAACGAATTTTTTCAACATGCAAAATAAAACTTTATACAATGCCATTTTCATTCCATAATACTATTTTCATAAACTGGTCTCGTCAAAACTGGATGGTATACTTACGTATTTTTTTTATTTACAACTTCATATTTAATGCAAGTACGTAAGTAAAGTTTTGTAATTCATTGTTTTGTTCTCGAAGACAAATTTAATTTTATAATACACATTTTCGGGGCCGAGTTGATGAGGGTAAATATTCATTTTATTTTCCAAATAGTCACAACAAGTCACAATTTATCGACGCATAAGACCACAGTGCACTTTTTATATACAAATCTTAATGGCCTTTAATGTACGCTTAATATGTTTCAAAATTAACGCTACGTACGCATAAGGCAAGATCAACATTGGACATGTTTATTAATAAGGCCGACAATGTACACATCATTCACGCACACATCCATACATGTGGCGCTGGTAACGCACACAAACAGACATTCACTTACACAATCCACTCGAATCACACTAATAAAGACTGAGAGCGCCATCTGTGACGATCCACGAGAAACGTTAATAAATTTGTTCAAGCTTCTGACAGCGTCATCTATTGTGAATCACAGAAATGCGGTTCAGTTTACCATTCACACCGTTTCAGACCTAGAGCGTCATAGTCGACCTTTATTCGAAAAATTAGAACCTTGCCTATGGGTACGTACGTTGTGCACGAGTCTTCCTGGTACAGCTACAGTGGTATTTAAAGGGGGTGTGGGTGATGCGTGAGCTCAGTTGCGCAAAGGCGGCGCTGGCGAGTGGTGGTGTCGCTCGAGGTCTTCAAGGGAGAGCGCGTTAGGGACATGCACGGAGGGAAGCTTGCCGGCGCTTGCTCGCGCGAGTAGCTCCGGGCTGAACCACCTGGCGAGCTGGTTGTCTCCGCCTCCCGCGCCCGCTGAGTTAGCCATTTCTGACAACAAACGTACATTAAATTGCGTACCATATAGAGTTGGATCAACCAACAGTCCTAACAATCAAAATCAAACAACATAATTGTATTTCATGTTTATTGCCTATTGCTGTGTAGAAAGACTGCACCAACAGAATATGTGGATGAATTGAGCTCATTACTTATATTTGTATAAAATTTACATATTCACAATAACAATTTCAAGTTATCGATGACTTTATAGTGTTTGTGAATATTGCACGTCATACCCGACACAGGAGAAATACTAATGGGGAGCTGTGAGTGTGAAACGTTAATTTAATTAAAATTACTTTACTCGAGTAAATTAGTAAATAAATTAGAGTTATACAGTAAATTAAATGAACTAAATTGTTTTAAATTTTATAAAGACTTGGTTATTGTAAAATGTCAGCGATATCAATATACTGTGGAGAGATATAAATATAATGATATTTTATTAAATTAAAATTAATTTATTGCAATTATAATATTACCGTTGAGGGTCCTCTGATGTGACTGCGCCAGCAGCTGATGTAGCGTGCTGTTCCCCGGCATGCCTCGACCCATGTTGTTCATGTTGTTAAACTGCACAACAACAATACACATTGCAAACAAACGGCATACAATTATTAATTTCTAGTTTTAGGCTTCACTTATTTAAATATCTAAAAGAACAAGGCCTTTTAAAAAAATATTAACGGTTTATTTATCCTACATAGCTAGGCATTTGGTTAAGTTGACACGAGCACGGAAGTCATCGACACTGTAGCCCTAGATGGAGCACGCCCAGTCTGGAATACAGTGGTCTTCCATTCAGACATGCGCCGATACAACTTTGAAAGTTATTTCATTTTATAAATGAAACCCTCTGGACTGACACAGATAAAATTCAAACCACATCAGAAGTACGAGTACACCCCAAAATTAAGTTTTTTATTTGAAACACTTACAAACAAAAAAACTGTCTCTTTTTTCTTCAAATCGATATAGACAGCTTCGAGTTATCAGGTAATACGAGTAATCATAAAGAAATCCTGTAAAATTTTGTACCTCCTTCTTTTATGCGAAGTCAGTATTTTTTATAAAGTGTGTGTGTGTGTGTGTGTGTGTGTGTGTGTGTGTGTGTGTGTGTACTTACAGAGTTAGTAACCTGCTGCCTCTGCGGCTGGTGGGGGAACTGACGACCGCCGCTGATCATCTGTTTAACACAAAACGTTAGGATCACTTTAATTGGTTATAGGTTAGGGGTGAACTGCGCATTAAGCTGGCCACACTACTCACCCTAATAAACTACTTTCACTATGGGACCAACCCTGAATTCGAGAAAACTAAAAAAGCTTTTCCAAACATTACGTCTACCAAGTTTATTCTGTTGATAGTCAGAAATCTCCTTAGAAGTATGTGCACTTGGAAGTCAAAGTGCACGATTACAATATTTACGACTTCTACTATCTTATGGTTCGATAGTTTAGAGGTTTTTATAACTTGATAAACATCAAAACTGATGCCAGCAAATACACAATATATAATCGTATTAGGCCATAAACAAAAAATAAAAGACATATTTTTGACAGCTGTAAAAAGTGTAGATATTGTTGTACATAAGTGAGTAAGTACGTACCTGCTGCGGATTCATGTAATGCTGTTGGTAGTCAGCCTGCGACGCGTAGCCCATCGGTGGGACACCGCCGCTCTGGTTGCCCTGATATAACGAACATACTAATTTACTTAAGTAAAAAAAAACAAGCTGTCTTGGTTTTTTTAAGTGGGTGAAAATCGCGTTCAATAATTCCGGTATATGGATACAAAAATTAACATAGATACAAAGTTTTTGTCCGCGTTATATTTCACCGGGGAAACAAACGATCGAAGTCCGGAGAGTGCCATAAACTGATTCCGTTTTTTTGAAGCCATTAGTGAGAGCTAGTAATTTATTTATACAATTTTACCACTTTGACAGCAACGCCATGGCATGTGGCGAAAAAAATATCTGTATACCTTGACTATCGGGCGGCCCATCTGCGGCATCTTAGGCGGCTGCGCCCACTGCTGCTGCTTCGGACTCAGGGCGTCGGCTTCCTTCTCGGCGGTCATCTTGCGGAGCACCTGACACAACCACGAACACATTAGTTATCAATTAATTTGTTAATACTTTAACTAAAATAATATTTTGTTTAGAAAACTAACGCGCGTTTGATTAATATCGTTTAAGGAGAATGTACCTGATTCCCCCATCCCATTCTTGATGAAGTTCACCGAATGTAAACGTAACTATAGTTGGACCTTTCCAACAATCAGGTATGCGTGAAAACCCGTCTTCTTAAATAATATATAATAATATTAATAATAATTTTTCGCTCGAAACTTTCAAAGTTTGAGAAGTGTTTCTGAAATAGTTAAATGACAAAATATCGGAGCAATTTCTGCGTTTAGAAGTTACATAAATATACAACACAATAAAATATGTATACAGTATTCAATGGCCGGCCAGAAGCTTCATAAACTGATCTACATATTAAAAACGATGTTCATGGCGTTATGGCATCTTATGCAAATTAAGATGCATAAGATGTTATGCATCTTAATTTTCCAACAAAATAACCATAGAGTGAGCGGTTTGATCTTGATGATAGCATTTCGCGTAAACTGCGTGTAGCGACTATAGCCTGGCGACGTCGTACGCGACCTAGTCTGTCTATCTCTGTCTGTCTACTTACAAGATGGAGACAAGTGAGCGAGAAAGACTAACGTGCAAAGGTCACGCACAAAGCCACGTATAGTAAACATTGTAGTCGCTTTCTGTAGTAGTTCTCTCTCTGTTCCTCTAGCTTCTTCTAGAAGATTACGTTCAGCATGATGATTTAAACAACTCACCGATGTAGGCGTGAAGGATATAGGCGTGGGCTGCTTGGCCTGGTGGTGAATCTCCTGCCGCCTTCTGTTGTAGTTCTCTCTCTGCTCTTCTAGCTTCTTCTTGATGAGTGCGTTTTGCATGATGGACTGCGTGTGGACGGCTAGTTCGCGCGGCGACGGGATGCGGCCGGGGACCCCTGCGGCCGGTGTCAACGAGTTAGGGACGTACAGCGAACGGGTTAATCGTCAATGCGGTTTGTCAATAATAATAATACATATTTTTTATAATACGGACACTAAAAAAAAAAGATACAGTAATACAGTAGACTTACTAAAATTGAGGCTCTGATTCAGTGTTATCACATCAGCACAGTCTACTTTCTAAAATCAAAACAATTCAGAGTGCTTTGCGAAAAAAAATGCGTGAAAAGGTTTCATCTGAGCACGCGATCTTTTTTTTTTAAATTGACCATTCGAGCGAAGCGTCTCTTCTAAATTTTCTCTTTTTTTGTGTCCAGTCTGGAAATGTGTTCATTCGTCTGACAGTATGTATGAAGGATGTTAGTCCGCAAGAAACCTCGTACAGCTCTTAAGTTTCCAACCAATCTTGACGTAACTTAGTTTACAGAATTCTATGGATTTTAAGACTTACGGAATTAATTTATATTGGAGAGCTAAAATTCTCATTTTTATACAAAAAAACCAAACTAGTCTGATGTAAACCGGCGATGAAGCCAAAGATAGTGCGCGCTGGCCTTAAACAAACCGATTTATTTGTGAGTTGAGAAAACCCAAATCAAAGCTATTGGGTAACAACAGATATATTGTATTATGCTTTAAACGCAATACCTGGATGGTGCACGCCGAGCGTGTTGGGACTGTGAGCCATTATTGGAGACACACAGAAAGCTGCGTCCGCATCGACAATACAGTGTTAGTTAATACATAGGTTATATTAATATATAATCACACTAATATTATAAATGTGAAGCCTCGTGTGTTTGTTACACATTAACGCTCAAACTGATGAACGAATTTAGAAGAAGTTCAGCGCCAGGAGAGCTTAAGTCTTTGATTAACACATATGTCATTATTACATAACGGATAATATAAATTATAATAAATAGATTATTAAATAGATAGAGATAATCATATGGCTAGTACAACTATATATAGATATAACTATATATACAACTATATTAGTATTTTGTTAAATTGCGAAACTGGCGGCTATTGAATATACTGTAGTCATATACGCCTCGTTATAAAATAGGATCAACCCTGAAGGTTTTAAAATGACTGTTCAGTTATTTTACTTTGAGGCAAGTTAAAAAGATACCTAAGTAACAGAACTTTTATTTTTGAGAATATTATTCGGTAAAAAAAAGTATATAAAAATTAAAATCTACAATCGACGTCTCCTACTGAGCAAACAAGTAAAATATGATGAGCTTTGACTCTTATGAACACTTTAGATGTGCTGAAATCAACTATGTATCTCAACAAGGATTACATTTTATAAAATTCACGGTAATTACATTTATTAGATATATCATAAAGTTCCTCAGTTCGAGTTTAAAGTGTGCTGCTGGCCGTTTTAAAAAAAACGAACAGGTGTTGCAGTTATGATGTCTAGTGTGTCTTAGTAAAGGTCTTCTTTCTTTCTTTATCGTAGATAGTTACCTCCTTGATGCGGCAACGGAGACAGTCTCAGCGGCTGATGGTGCGGTGGAACCACCAGGTGCGGGGCGGCGCCCATCGGCAGCGGAGAACCTCCCATCTGCTGATATTATACATATATATGTAGACATGTTCACTTTAAAAATAAATAAATCAAATCAAAATATAATCAATATTTAAGGAAGGGCTCATATACAACAAACGTGACTATTTGCCCGATATTAATAACGACAACCTTGACCTGTGTCCGGGTGTTTAGTATTTATATAAGATGTATATCAGTCATCAGGTTACCATAGGCTTTGCCTAGTTTGGGACCTGAAGACCTGTGTGTGGCAGTTGTCCCATATTATTATAATTAATTGTATGGAACTAAGAGTGCGCAACTCCGACACGCATTTGATCGGTCAAATGCGTGTCGGAGTTGCGCACTCTTTTTCGTCTTTTCTGTTCCTCGGGGACAAACAGCCATGCCGGGCCTGTCAAGGGTACGTTTTGTATGGAAGTAAAGGTGTGTGGGTAGTTGGTCACCTGGCGCTGGTGGTGGTGCAGCCGCAGGATGGTGAGCAGCATCTCCCGGTGGCGGCTCTGCAGGCCCGGGTTGCCGAGCTGCTGCATCAGGTGCGTGCCCGTGATCTCGCCACACTTCAGACCTGGACACAGGAACCGTGCACTTAAATCTTCACGTAAAAGCGACAAAGTGGGAAAGTTTTTATTTCGTTATTAATACACAAATATTGAATACTAGCTGTCCCGGCGAACTCCGTATCGCCTAAGAGTAATATATGTTTAAACCTTCCCTGAACCTTCACAAACATTTCAAAACCAAAATGAGCTAAATCAGCCCAGCCGTTCTCGAGTTTTTGCAAACGACCAGCAATAGATTTTTGCATATAAGACTAGCTGACTCGGCGAACTTCGTACCGCCTAACAGTTATATGTTTCTCACCTTTTAAACCTTCCCTGGAGTACGACAAACATTTCAAGACCATAATCAGCTATAGCGGCCCAGCCGTTCTCGAGTTTTAGCGAGACTAACGAACAGCAATTGATTGTTATATATAAGAAGAAGATTAATTTATTCGCTAATGGTATGTAAATGAGATCACTCACCGTGCAGTATGGCCTGTGCCTCAGGTCGCTGGAGCAAGTCCCTATCGTTGTGCGTCAGGTGCGCGTTCATCTCGTTCTGTTGCTGCTGACGCTACAAGCATACATACATTAATGCAATGTAAAATCATATACAGGGTTATCGGTTACGGGTGTGCTAAGCCGAAACAGGGTCACTATAATCATCATTACGTATAACTTTCACTATGGGACCAACCCTGAGTTCGAGAAAAAAATCTGGTTATTCATACAAAAAGTTCATCGGTCGTCGACAAAATGTATGTAACAAATGTTTTTTTTGTCACAGGTATACGTAAAATACTTTTTCATTCTTTTGCTGTACTGTACTCATCATGACCCACCACGAGGTCAATTTTTAGAGACCCAATTTTAGTTTTGTACACCCTGAAGTGATACCCCTGTATTTCTATTTCTGCTTTCCCTGTATTTGAGATGTGATTATGTACAAAAATGTTAAATACCCTGTTGATGTCATCCTGTTAGGCATGAAAATAAAAGAGACATGTTAAAATCACTGTTTCATATTTATTTTAGTGGCCCAATACAGTGTGTCCAAAAAGACGAGTTCACTGTATAACATTAAGTAATCGACAACACTAACATAAAATACAACATACAAATATTTAGAAGCTTTTGCAAAAAAATCCTGCAACAATAAGCTTACTCATAAGTAATACTTATTTTTACTCGAGTGCGAAAGATAAACCCTCCTTGGTTATTGTTTTCCGTGTGTTATCATGGCATGTGTATGACGTGGGTACCCTACCACACCCGCACGTCACTCCCCTCGCCCCAAACTTCTCCCCACGCAAGCCACCCGCTAATCGTATACCTATCACACTAATAATAAAGGCGAAAGTGTATGCGTGTGTTTGTTTGTTCCTCCTTCACGCTCAAACGGCTGATGGCATTTGGATGAAATTTGGCACGAAGGTAACTTATATTCTATATTAACATATAGGCTACTTTTTATTCCGGAAAATTGAAGTGTTCCCCTGGGATGATCACATATCCACCGCGGGGGCACGGCTAGTAATTGATATTTATTTACCTGTTGCACTTGAAGCAGTTTATAGAGAAGGTCTTGCGGTATGTGCGGCTGTTGTTGTTGGTTCTGTTGCTGCTGATGTTGTTGTTGTTGCTGCTGCTGTTGTTGTTGTTGTTGTTGTTGCTTTTGTTGCCGATCCATGCTTTTGTTCAACATCTGAAACGTGAGAGTCAATAAGTCGCCTTGGACTTGGTGATAGCAAGACACTGGTAGTAACCAAGTGTGAGATGGGGCGAGGCGATAGAAAATTATGTCTAAAAAAATTCATTTAAAAAAAAAAAGTTAAACCCTTAATTATTATTTTTATTATTGATGTACCCAGTGTCACTCTCACGACTAAGACGAATCTATTGACACCACTCACATCAAAATACGACAAGCTGTTTAGGCTCTAGAGCGTGCCAAATAAATATACATACATACATACACTCGAAAAACAACCCTCCTTCCATTACGGCAGGCACCGATAATATTTTTTCAGTTATTTCGATTTAATAACCTCTGGACTGAATTTGATAAAATTTCAATGATACCACTTTAGAAGTATACATACATCTCAAACAAAAAAAGGAATGTTTTCAAATCGATGCAGCCGTCTCTGAGTAATCATCACCCGACTTCGTCAATCACTTTTTAAAAAGAACTTGTGGTGACAATAAAACTTTTGTAATTTGTTTTCAACCTTATAAGAATTGACAACATTTCATTTTTTGGAATGGAAATTCAATAACCATTTCGAGATAATATAATGAAGAGTTCATACAAAAAATATCAAATTTTTATATAAAAACAGTAATTGAGAAAAAAATTTTTTTTTTCGTATTTATGCTAATACCGTCAGATGCCACCAATAAAAATAGTATTGTATTTGTCACCTGTGAACCGTACCAAAACAAACAACAAAAATACAGGTAATTAATGACATTATTTCTTTACGAGCCTTTGACGAGAATAACATTATGCTCAATTTTTCTTATATTTTCAATAATCTGTAAAAAAGAAATAATTACATTCGATATAAAATAAAAAAAATTAAGAGTAAGTTATCTTTCATTTGTCTTTCCATTATCGTAATAAAAATGGGGTCAAAAGTTTGTTAGTTGTCAATTCACTTTTGTCAAATTCAACTATCTGTGCCTTAAGGATTGTATATAGAAACCTAGTGGTGTAGTTACCTGCAGCAGTGTCAAGGGTTGGTGCGGGTGCTGCGCCGGCGCGGGCGGCTGGGGCTGCGCTCGCGGCTCCGGCGCCGCGGGTACCGCGTGCCCGCCCGACACTTGCGCGAGCTGGATATACAAAAAAATACATAAAATAATAAATGCATAGATGAAAAACATTTAAAAGATTTTTCTATTAAGTGAGAATGTAAAGAAGGGATGCTATATTTATAAAATGATTTTTTCTCTTCTACAATGGGTAACAGCAAGCTGTGATAATACTTGAAGGTGGTAAAGTCTACTCATCAAAGTTAACCCTGCGTAGAACAAAGTTTTGCAAAACTAGGAAAAAAAAATGTTCTCCACGAGATCGGTGAAGTTGTATGGATAACGCTTTTTTGTATTCGCATTATTTTGTTCAACGCAGCGTTCACTTTGATGGGTATACTAATACCCTTAAATATTATCACACCTTTCTGTTACACCTTATATAATGATTAATAAGATTGATAGTTTGTTGTTACTAGGTACACGTGCTACATTTTCGATTACATCTTCAATTACCATCAGGTGAGTACGTGGTCAAACGTTGCATAGTTAGTTGTAAAAAAAAACCTCCGACTAGAAGAAGACGATTCACACGCGATTTGAATACACCGATATTAGCTATCGGGAAATAGAGAACTACAAAAAGAGTGAAAACCTCAACTTTGTGTAACACTTTCGAGTTCAATCCCATTCGCCAGGCAAAATTGTTCAGTTGTTTATATTTATAAAACACGGTGGACGGAATTTAAAAAAAAAACATATGCAAATGCATATATAGAAAATTTTATTTACCAAACGCAGGAAGTTTTCTAAATGGCTATTTTTTTTTGTTAAATATAGAAGTAATAAACATATCTAGGTAGATTTGTCTTAATTTAGAGTTACTTTCGCATTTATAATATTAGTTAGGATGAAACTAATATTCTAAATGCGAAAGTAACTCTGTCTGTCTGTCTGTTTCGCTTTCACGCCAAAACCACTAAACCGATCTGGATGAAATTTGGTGCACAGGTAGATTGGACACCGGGAAAGGACATATGATACTTTTTAACCGACTTCAAACCCACCAATTATCTCGACCCAACACCCATTATCTTGTCAATCCAATGGGAACTACGCGGGTGAAACCGCGGGGCACAGCTAGTAATAAATAATTCCATACACGCAAAATACATAGTAAATTAAAAAATAATACAATTCATAATTTATTATTTATATCCATCAAAAATGTCTTAATTTTACCTTTAATCGCTAGCAATGTTTTAGAGTTACTAATTATTTCCAGTAAATCATGATACTAAACAGCGGTCTAAGTGACGATGACGCTACGACAGCGGGGAATACACACGTCGGAATACAATGTCAATAATGAAAACAATCAAATACTAACATATAACAAGGTAACATAGTAAAGTACACTGACCAGTCGCCTGAACGCGGAGAGATCGTTCTCCGGCACGGCGTGAGGCGGGTGCTGCGGCCGGAGACGCGCCTCCAGCTCCTCCAGGCTGTGGATCTTACCACCCGCCGGGTTCACTTCTATAACATAAAAAGATAATTAGTGTTTAAACAACCGCCCAAAAATCAACCTATTTTACTAAAATGGATAAATGGTCACCAAATTAAGTTTCCTAAAACGGACCTTGTTGCCGAAAGTATTCAGAATGTCATAAAAAATAACTTGAACCTATTGCGACCTTGACCTTGTTGCTGAAAGTATTCAGAATGTCATAAAAAATAACCTGAACCTATTGCGACCTTGACCTTGTTGCAGAAAGTATTCAGAATGACATAAAAAATAACCTGAACCTATTGCGACCTTGACCTTGTTGCTGAAAGTATTCAGAATGTCATAAAAAATAATCTGAACCTATTGCGACCTTGACCTTGTTGCAGAAAGTATTCAGAATGACATAAAAAATAACCTGAACCTATTGCGACCTTGACCTTGTTGCTGAAAGTATTCAGAATGTCATAAAAAATAACCTGAACCTATTGCGACCTTGACCTTGTTGCAGAAAGTATTCAGAATGACATAAAAAATAACCTGAACCTATTGCGACCTTGACCTTGTTGCAGAAAGTATTCAGAATGACATAAAAAATAACCTGAACCTATTGCGACCTTGACCTTGTTGCCGAAAGTATTTGGATTGTCATAAAAAAAGTGAGCTGAACTTACTGCGGAAAGTATTTGGAATGTCATAATTTAGTAATCGTTAAGCCATTTGTGGAACCAAATATATTATGATTTTTTTATTTAGGATATTTGGTGACCGTCTTAATTATAACCATTAATAAATAATACTAGTGGAAGGGAAAGTATGTAGAATGCGGGCTGCATTGGCTGTTGTATGCGTGTGTTACCTGCGTGCGGTTCGTTGGCGCGCATCAACAGCTCCATGAGCGAGGGGGGGTGGGCGCGCGCGGGAGAGATGGGCGCAAACACGTGAGCTGAACCGCCGCCGGTGTTACCGCCTACGGGCTGGCGATCAGACTTGTCCAGATCTAGGAACAAACGGTACAATATTATAATTAAGAACTTGTAGTTGCAGTTGCAGCAAGAACACAATACACAGAGTGTGGTTGGCCAACAAAGAAAGATAAAAAAAACCCGCGTTCGCTGAAAAAATGGCGTCTCTGTCTGTGTATTTGTTGCAAACCTATACATCCTGCAAGGTCTAATGTGTAATATTGGTGGATTATTACCTATTAATTTCTTGTTTATGTGCACGAGTGTGGGGAAGCGAAATAAAGACGGAATAACATGGTTTTCGTGTTTGCGGGAAATTTCCATAAAAAAACCCTGGTAAAGTCTCCACCACTTTGACTTTCCTTTCAAAATAATTCATAAGTGTTTTTCTTTTCTTATTTCACCGTTACTCTATAGCGTAGCAAAAAAACGATAGTCTTATGGTCAATAATGATGTTTGCATTTAGTGACTCACCATCGACCATGTTGTGCAGCAGCCGCTCGTAGTGTCGGTCGTTGGTGGGACTCTCGCGGTGGAACCACTGGCTGAACCTGCTGCCGCCTTCGCTCTCACCGGTGCCGTTCTGTAAATATACATTATCGATGTACTTCAATCAGATTAGAAGAAATACTGCAAGTCACCACAAAGACATGTTAGAGTTTCCATGTGCTCCTGCTCTGCACCAACTTGTTGTACGCACTGCCAGATTGTGGAACTATGTACTTATCTATAACCCAATAGCTATGATCTCAATAGTCAGTCTTTTCAAGTCGCGAGTGAAGCGTTTTCTTATAGGCAAGCTATTCAACAGTATTCAGCGTGCTACATTCGCTCTCGACCTCTTGCTGTTCCAACCGTCGTCTTAGACCGCATCGTCACTTTACATTAGTACGAGTACAGTTCAATCACAAGTATATTTTACTATCAAAAATAGTGTACAGTCAGAAGAGTTGGTAAAAGCATAATTAAGGAAACAAGTGGTTAGGAAAGCAACCTTAAAAAACTCAACTGCAAAAACTTTAGACCAATGTATCTTAACACCTATGATAACTGAGAGATAAAACTAGTATAACCTATGATCATCTACAGATAAAGATAAATCCACAACCGCACATAAAGATCAGTCAACCGGTTAAGGCTGTAAAAGGTCACAAAAGGTAACATACAAATATGAGAGCCTAAACTACTCGTGAAAGAAAACAACGCATGGTGGCCACACTAAATTAAAAAAAAACTGTCGTGAAACACCTAACACTGTGTTGGCAGTCTTCCTCGCTGACTTTCATGGTCGTGCGTGCTGGCGCGTCAAACGTCTAGCTGTCTCAAAAATATATAAATATACAAATGCACTTGAAAAACACTTTTTGGGCACTTGGTAAAAACAGCCAAAAGCAAACTCACCGTGAGCACCTCAGGAATGGAGTCGAACTTGAGGAAATCGTCAAGGTTAAACTCTGGCTGGTCGCAACCCGCCGGGGGCTCTTCCGACTTGGACTCCACGCCGGAATCCTTATCCTGAACAAAGTAAGGAAAGACCGTTACTTAAAAAACACTAAAATGTTCAATCTTTATTTCCTACTTGACAATATATAACAACTTTAACCAATATGACCTTGACGAATGACAGTGACGATTTATAGTATTTAGCAGAGCAAGTGTGCGGAGGCAGGATACTCCCCGAGATGTGACTGGTGATTCGTCAATCAGAAGTGTACATGCATGAAATTTTTCCCCAAAATGATTATTTTAATTTAAAGTTTGTTTTTCCCGGGGGAGAAGTGGTCTATATGGCACTCTCTGGACCTCGATCTATCTCTGTGCAAAAAATAAAATCGATCCGTTGCTCAGTTGCTGAGGAAATGACGAAAAAGCAAAGCAATAAACCAACAAACGATCATAATTCAATCGCAATTCTGACACAATTGAGATCACAATGACTCACATTGCTGCTGTTGGGCGATTCGTTGTGCGCGGTGTTGACGGGCGAGGATGTGTCGCGCCACCGGTCAGTCGCGGGCGCAACCGCAGCACCGGGCGACCGTGCGCCGCTGCTGTTGTTCCATTTCTGTATACACAACGTTAGCTTTCATTATTTCATGCTAAGCAAATCGATAAACGCCGTATACGAGTTCTAGAGAGAAGACCGCGTTTATGGTAACCTAATTTAGAACGCCATTTAGCCAGGTAGGAGATTGACTTGCTGAAAACGGCGGGCATAAACTGCAAGGGTGGAATTGGAGGCATGAAAGAGGCAAAAATAGAGCAAGAAAACTTGGGTTTCATTTTGACAGTGTTGAAGCGATGAACTGTCAAAATGAAGTATGCTTTTGTTTTAATCTCTTTCATGTCTTACTCCAGCCGATAGGGGATGGATAGAACGAGCTTTTTACTGAGTTCAGTGGCGTTTCTTAGGAGAGATCTACGTCCAGCAGTGGACGAATTTACTATTATACGTCATAGCTCCAACTATAGGCCGCGGCGCCAGCCAAATTAAACTTTAAAATTGTAAAAGATTTTTAATGTCATTAAAACCACTACCGAAGCTTCAGCAAGCAGCAGCTTCGAAAAACCCTGTGCTAACTTTGCAGCACTCGAAAAACCGCGCTATAGTAAAACTATTTAATACACATACTCAATTTCGGTCCAAAATTATGCATTTTAAACGAAATATTTTGTATACATTATAATATAACTAATGTAGTAGCTACATGCGTTCTTAGAACTTCTTTCTATTGGCTTTACAAATCTATGAATACTTAAGGTACAATACCTCTAAAAATCTAAGATTTTACTACTCTATACAAAAAGTCAAATAATTTTTCCCACAAGACTATGCACCCACGCAGTTTGATTTATATTTTACTAAATTTAATGTCAATTTAAGACGGTACCAATATCAACTCTACTTAGCGACTGAGCCATGAATAAAATATAACCGAGAATGGCATAAGGCTAGGCCATATGCCATCTCATTACGGTTTATTTTTGCAGCACTTTGTTTGCAACTGCTCATGTGGCCATACCTACCCTGCTTAGCACAAAACACTTTATTAACAAAACTACAGTCCACAATCTCGAAAATTTCCAGACAAAGCTCAAAATAAGACGCGGTAAGCAGGTACGGTACGGCTTCTAAAGATTTTTTTAGAAACTGAAAAAGGCTAAAACGTTTGTTTGAAAGGTCCAACTATTATATAGCTTCGTTCACATTCGATGAAATTAATCGGTGGTACGCCTCGTATTCTTGGTGCGAAACATGCCGTCGCTGTGGACACGAACGACTCATTTCATTCCTGATGAAGTTTACCGAATGTGAACTTAAACTATAGTTGGACCTTTCCAACAATTAAGTACGCGTAAAAGCCCGTCTTCTTAAACTAAAATGGCTTCTAAAGATTCTATCTATCTATAGATGTTGGCACACAATACTAGCCTTTTTATCTGAAGTCGCGTTTGAAGGTTTCCCATTCTTCTGCGTACCATCTGCGTTCTCCTGGTGCGAAAATGTTGAAGCGTTTAGTTATACCGCGGTTTTAGATTCCGACCGCGATCGTACGAGCCAGCTAGTATTCGAAAGTTCTTATACTGGCTGAGATATCTTAAAACGATTATTCTTTTTCACTACTTAAAAAAATAGTTTAGTAAATGTTGCATAAACAAAGTCAATCTTATTATTATTCGCAAAAGTCCAATTAATTTGACATATTTTGTACTATTTTGGTCGCATAAAAAGGCATGCTCTTCTAGGGCTAGTATAGACGTCCGTTGGTCAGATACCTAGCTTGGATAACAAGCAAACAAAACAAAGTGTTTTATGAACAAGTGTGTTAAGCAATAATTAGTGCGGTGTTTACAGTGTTTTATAAACAAGTGTGTTAAGCAATAATTAGTGCGATGTTTACGGTGTTTTACGAACAAGTGTGTTAAGCAATGATCAGTGCGATGTTTACAGTGTTTTATAAACAATTGTGTTAAGCAATAATTAGTGCGATGTTTACAGTGTTTTACGAACAAGTGTGTTAAGCAATGATCAGTGCGATGTTTACAGTGTTTTATAAACAATTGTGTTAAGCAATAATTAGTGCGATGTTTACAGTGTTTTACGAACAAGTGTGTTAAGCAATGATCAGTGCGATGTTTACAGTGTTTTATAAACAATTGTGTTAAGCAATAATTAGTGCGATGTTTACAGTGTTTTACGAACAAGTGTGTTAAGCAATGATCAGTGCGATGTTTACAGTGTTTTATAAACAATTGTGTTAAGCAATGATTAGTGCGATGTTTACAGTGTTTTACGTACAAGTGTGTTAAGCTATATATATTCATATTTTGTGTATGTATGTAAACTTACATCAGTCTGTTTGTTGTTCGCGTCACCGTTTTTCTTGATAGGTTCGTCGAAGCCGCGGAGCTCGATCGTTTCCAGCTTAGATGTCGGCCCTCCACTAAACCTGTATAAATTATAATTTATGTTCACTAGTTCCATCTTATGTTTCTGATATCAATATATCTATAGTTATTCATAAAGTAACTTACCATTCGGGTTCATCTTCCTTCTCAAAGCGTCGTTGAGAATAGCGACCACCTGATCTGCGGTTGTCCTCTCTACAACAAACAAAATTAATTCATTGGCTAAATGTAATAGGCTTACACTGAAAGGCATAAAGTTTACTCTGTACTGGATTTTTTTAAAAGAAATACTTCAATGCCAGGGAGCACGCACTTATTTCACATTTTAACTCATGTGCGTATTAGAATCAAATATCACTTGCGTAAATGGTGAAGGAAAACATCGTGAGGAAACCTCCTCGTCGGTGTACGTTTCAAACTCCCAAAAACATTCGGGGTTGACGCAAATACCTATTTATTGTTATATTATATGGTTGTATACCTATCTCGCATCTTCTCGTTGTTGAACCGGTCGTCCCTCTCCCTCTTGATGTCAGAGGAGTAGGAGTCCCGCCCGAACGAGCGCCGCTCGAACCTACGAACACAATCAAATACAATAACTATACAATAATATTAAAAAAAACAATTGTTATAAAATGAATGATAAAATAATAATAATATGAGACAACATCTACACAAAGGTGTTCAGGTCCCAAACTAGGCAATGAATACATACTTATATACATTATACATACTTATATCATATATAATAAACACCCAGACACAGGTCAAACAGACATGTTCATGCACACAAATGTTTGACCTGTCCGGGGATCGAACCCGGGACCAGCAGCGCAGAAGGCGGGGTTGCTACCAACTGCGCCAACCGACCAGCCAATAATTCTTTATTGTGACCACAAAAATATAACAAACAAAGAAATTAAAAACAAATAACATGGCACAAAGGACGGTCTTATCGCTAAAAAGCTATCTCTTCCAGACAACTTTTATAGCTATGGATAATCACAAAAAAAATTTAGCGTAGAGTGGTGCAAAACAGTTGAGGAAAATATAAATAAAAATAGTTGTGAACACAACATACACGAATACATATAATAATATCATATATAAAATAACAACTATGATATATATACTAGGTGTGTCCCGCGGTTTCACCCGCGTAGTTCTACTAAAACTAAAATAAACTAAAACTAATATCGTACTATTTTTTTTGAAGTCGGTTAAAAAGTATCCTGTGCCCTTCTCCTGGTTCTAAGCTACCTCGCCACCAATTTTCAGCCAAATCGCTTCAGCCGTCCTTGAGTTAATTAATAGTGTAACTAACACGACTTCCTTTTATAAATATATATAGACATACGAGTAAGTATTCAGTTAAGATTATTAAGGATCAACGTGTATAGCACTTATAGTTTGATACTAGATACAGTGACGTCACTACCGTGCCGGCAAATATTCTGAACTAAAAGCGACTCAGTGGAGGAATCTTTTTGAGTACATCATACAACATCAGCCAGAAGACGTCCACTGTTGAACATAGGTCTCTCCAGTGCTGGCTTATGCAGCCAGCATTTTGCTGAGTTACACATTATTATTAAATATACTTCTTTTTGTTAGATTATTTGTTAAATGTGTTTGTCATAAATAAACCATTCAATCATTCTTTTGACGGCCGCCGTGGTCTAGTAGCTAGGATGCTTGCTTTGAGATTCGACAGTCCCGGGTTCAATTTGCAGCGGGGCAGGTGTTCGAATGATGAGTTTGAACATCTGTCTCCGATTCTGGGTGTCTTTGTGAATGTTGCATGACATCCCTGACTCAGGAGATATCTTAGTGGGCAGCTATGAGTGTGAAACGTTTATTTATTTTATTTTAAAACGCTATTTCGAAAGAACAGTTGCCAATTACATCTACTGGTTATTTGTGAATTTTATTATGTTGTCGGTCCACCTGGTAACATCGGTTAGCGGTTCTTCGAAAGACGTGGCCACCCCATGCGCACTTCAGCTTGTAAATCCTACGAACTATATTTGCTAATTGTCGAATCAACGTCCGCGTCTCTACGAGTACCAAGATGACAACTCAAGAGAATAAGTTATAATTAAAAAAATAAGCGAAAGCCGACTTTAAGTCCGAAACAGGCAAATATTTCCGTGAACAGGTAGAAAAAAATACAACGAATTAAGAACCTCTGCCTTCTTTTTCAACTCGGTTAAATATGTAGATGATGATGTACAGTACCTGTCTCCATTGAGGCGCTGCTGGGGTGGCGGGCGGTAGGGCTCCGAGCGGGGCTCCTCGCCGCCGCCGGCGCTCCACCGGTTGTTAGCCGGCGCAGGCACCGCCTCGCGAACGTCGTCCCGCACCATGATGCGACCGGAACCGATGCGGCGACCGCCTGGACAAGAAAAAAATAGGTTTAACAAAATACGATAGTAAAAAAAAAATACAAGAAAATTAACTGCCGAAATAACTGAAAAGCAAATAAGTTCTACTTAAAAAATAGTGACTTTATCCGTCTTTTTTTATCGATTTAAAAATCAAACCTCTCACCTGACTGTGATACAATTTAAATGGAATCACTTGAGAAGTGTACCCCTTACAAACAAAAAAAATACTTTTCAAGTCAGTGAAGCCTTCGCGGATATATCATAACGAACATTTTTAAATAAGGTAGGATTTAGTAAATCCTTCTTTTTCGGGGAAACTTTTTCGCAACAACATAAATCAAGTCTCAAGATATGCTGCCGCTTTTTCTGTCGTTCCAAATTCTCTAGGCCGGTTTGTTTGCAAAAATTTACTTATCGAACTATGCATGTAAACATATAGCAAATATATAATTTTCATGATACAAGGCCGTTGTGCTATCTTACAACGGATAAGGGGTAATGATTATGACACTTTTGTGAAATTGAGATTAATGCGTAACTAATTATCGTCGCGTTGCTAGGAAAATAGACTAAATATTAGGAAATATTTCTACTGGTTTCCCTTGTAAGATCTTTACTTTCTACTGGTTTCCCTTGTAAGATCTTTTTGAGTTCCAAAAAAAGAAGGAGGTACTCCATTCTACGGCATATTCTTTTTTGTTCTCATAGACGGTGCCGTCTTTGAGAACAAAAAGAAATATGATCGATTAAAAAAAAACTTTTTTTGTTTGTCAGGGTTATACTTACTTCTCAAGTGGTTCCATTTAAATTTTATCGTAATAAGTAAAGAGGTTAGATTTTTAAATCGAAAAAAAATACCAGAATGTTCTATTTACCCCTGCCGTAACTGAACACGGTTATAATTTTTTTTTTAAATCTTTTATATTTCTTTGAATAGTGTGCTCATGCTTTTTGGTCTTGAGACACACATTAACTAATTATTTTAAAGAAATATACAAACGTGATTTAGACTTACAATTTTATCAAATATGGTCTTTTTTTATAGTGAGGTTAATTTCCGTTACGGGACTTTTAAATAATTTTGACACATGAATACATATCAGGGTACAGCTTGGGTAAGTGTCGGTCTCACTATTAGTTTACATACCAGGGTCAGGCTTGGGTTGGTGCGCGGCAGGCGCTGCCGGCTGCGCGGCTGCGAGCGGCGACTCCGGCCTGGTGCGCGCGACCAGCGGCGCCGGAGCACCCGCGCCCGGCGCGCCGCAGCCCGAGGTGAACGAGCGACGTTGCGGAGACAGCACGATGCCGCCCGCGCTCGGCTCCGACTCCTTGCGGACGCGCTCGCGAGGGTCAGCGGACCGGCCCGAACGCTCGCGAGGCGCGGCGTACACGCCCTGTCATAAAAATGTTAACTCATACATTCAAATAAGTTTACGTTTTAAATCTTAACGTTCAGTGGTATGTTATTGAGAGTGAAGACCATAATCCACCACGCTGGGCAAATTGTAGGTTAGGTAGGTTGAAGACTTCACTAATCTTTGAAGGTTAATTTTCTCCGAAACGCTGAGTTCTTAACAATAATTACCTTTACCGTTTAAGCACGTGGCAATTAATTTTAATATGCACATGAGTGAAAAATACAGAGCTGCAAGCCTGGGATTGAACCCGCGCCCTTTTGTTAGAAAGGCAAGGGGTTTACCGACTAGGCTACCACTAGAAACAAATAAGTTTACTTGCTCATATTATGTGTTACATAAGGTTTTGTTTCAAATATTTTACCAGTAGGTTACAGGGCAGATAAACATGCGAGCAGATCAGATATTTTTTAGCGTGCGCTTACCTTATGATTCTCGCTTGGCGCATCGCCTCTACCACCTCGGTCTTCTTCGTTGGGAGAATCAGAACGCTTCTTCAGCACTCTGTAATTAAAACAATTAATTATGAGATCTGTCTGTTCCACGCGACTGTAAGAATGTAATAAAAGAAATATATTTGAAGGTCAGCTCCAACTAATTAATTAAATCTTGCGGATGAGTGGGTTCGGTGTGTGTATAAAGTATAACTTTTGCATAATTAGTCAAACAGTCTTAGACCAAGAGCTTATAAACTAAGTTACAGATTAGAATTTGTTGTATATAGGCCATTTAGAATAAAGTTATATTCTCGTTTAAAACCTCTACTTAAGTTCCTTTTTTTATTTCTTGATGTTCACTTGTCTTTTTTCTCTGTCTTGCTACACAGCTCGAATAAACAATTAATAAACAATTGCTCGAAAAGCAACTCACAGCGCGAGTGCCTCGCAGCCAGCGAACGCGTGCTCGAGGTTGTTCTTGACGAGCGGCGAGTGACGCAGCTTCATCAGCTCGTCGCGCGAGTAAGTGATGGGGCGTCGCGCTGGTCCCACCGCCAGCACCGCCGGGTCGCCGCCCCCGGTACGCGGCGCGCCGCCGTCTTCATTGCCTGACGAGATTCAGAGGTGGCATAAAAAAACTATGCGAGGTAGTGTGTGAATACGAAGGGAAACGTTTGGATTTTATTTTTTCTTCTCTCTTGCAAGGGCTCAGACTTCACACGACTTGTGCTATTGGTCATTGCCATCTTCAAGTTTAAGACTTCGGTAGCTTTGACAGTATTTCAGAAGTTTGAGAATAAATATTTTATAACAGTATTTACAAGTTTGGGAAACGTATGTAACGTATATTGGATCGTATGTAATGTAGATTGAATCAAAGAAGCAGTAAAAGTTTGGGTTAAACATAATTAAAACAATCAATATTGTGTTGATTATTTTATACTCGTATCTTTTATTACGATTTATCCCGTGTAGGGGATGCCATCGAACATTTACATACACGACACTCCCAAACCAGAAGATAGTTCATACTGAAAGAATTGAAACTATGTTCATAGAAAGAACATAGTTCCATTGTTATATATGGTCATTTTAGGTATTTAAGACGGTAATAATAATATTAAAAAACAAAACAGTTAAAAAACTCACAAAGTTGTGTGGCAAGTTCATGTCTGACCAAACCGTCTATAAAATAAATAATAAACTAGAAGTTAACAGTTATTTTCATAGTCCAGTCCTTCGATGAATCATACCTAATAATCTCAATACAATATAATTTAACCACAAAAAGCATCACAGGGCGAATGACCGGCTAAGTGAATTAGCTGATGTATGCAATTATCGCAGTTTTAATACAACACGCTATACTAATAATGTGCTGATTACTCACGTCTTTGTGCATTAATTATTGATAGTATCTGCTACGCAACATCGTAATTTGCCACTACATTTATAAACAACTAACTGAGCCGCGCGGTTCCACCAACGTTATCTATGTATGTATATAAAAGTGTAAGCCCTAATTGATATTCGCTAGGAAACAACGCAGTGCCCAAACCGTTGAACCTAGAGACTTGAAATTTGAAGGGTGTTTTCATTATAGGGTGTAGGTTCGTATTAAAAAAGATTTTTTCAAAATTTGTCCCCCAAGGGGGTTAAATGGGGGTTCAAAGTTTGATACTTTTTTTATAATTCATTTAATGTTGCGGGCCACGCCGTTGGTAATACCTACCAGTTATAATATTAAATAACTTTATATTGAAAACCAACCTTTAAAAAAAAAAATCACACTTTATAATAAGAGTTTCTTTTGACAGATAAACCAATAGCCTAAAGCATTTCCAAACCTCGATCTATGCAAAAAAATCAAGTCGATCTTAAATTCAGTTGCCGAGGAGAAGAAGGTCTCAAAGAAACAAACAAACCCAATTTTGCATTTATTAAATACATATATGTGAGGATGTAGGGATATAGGATGCATCACACCTGACGTTAAATAATATTACTAGATCAAAGGGCGGATGTTCCACCGACGTTCCTCGTTGATCAACGAGTCGGCAATCACGAACCGCCGCCGGTCGAAACAATCGTTATCAATCACTGCATTGACTTGACAGTGTGCCGTGTTATCAGTAGTAGGTAAGTATATAACATACACTATGCGTTTATAAGTGCTACCACAAAAACAGATAGTAAATAAGCCAATCTACATACAAAGTGACTGACTGGCTAACTCATATTCGCTAGGAATTAATGCAGAGCCTAGACGGCTATAAACCTAGAGACATGAAATGTGGAGGGTGTATTCATTATAGGCTGTAGGGGTGTACTAAGTAAGGATAATTCGAATATCTAACTGAGACGAAAGAAACATTTGTAAAGACCCGAAGCAGAGACGCTTCGCTGGCACGGTCAATTAGTGAAAAAGCTATAATACTTCAGAGAAGAATGTCTCAAACTACTCACTCAAGAACACTACTACAGAATAATATCTCAAACACTCACACTACAAGTTTTAAAATACAATCGGAATAGCCAATGCGTAGATTTCTACTCTAACAACAACGGGTACAAAAAGCATAATTAATATATATTTGTTTAAAAAAAATAGTCTTTACCGTACAAGAGATAAAGTTCATATTTACATGAACTGTTTAGATAGTAGAGGTTGCAGTAGCCTGCATTGCGTACATAGGTATGCAGTCTTGTTATTGTTACATGTTTTGCGAAATCCTAATATTTCCAAAAAGGGCAACCTTACTTATCCTATACATAAAAATCAATTGCTCTTCGTTTGTCTCGCTAAAACTCGAGAACGGCTGGGCCGGATTTAGCTGATTTTGGTCTTGAAATGTATGTCGTACTCCAGGGAACGTTTAAAACATGAGAATCGTAAATAACTGTTAGGCGGTACGAAGTTCGCCGGGTCAGCAATTTACATATAAAAATAAATATTTGAAAAAAAAGGAAAAGTTGAGATGTCACCAAAAATAATCATAAATATTTATATTTCGCTTGTTTTTGGGAATATTAATTCCTAATAATGTTTCAGTTTTTGAAATCATTGTTTAAATAACGCAAACGGTCTATGACTACTTTTTATAAAATACTGGATCAATTTCAGTAAAATTTATATGGTGACCTATGTTTTTTCAAACAAAAGTCATGACATTTCGAACTTAAAAAAATACAGTCGAATTGAGAACCTCCTCCATTTTTAAGTCGGTTAAGAATAAAACTTATCCACAGATAACATAATTTGCCCTGGTTTTTGACCTCAGCTGTTTATTTTATTAAGATATTTTACTAATGTACTTATATTGCTTTAAAAGTAAACGAGTCTAACAAAATATTTAAAAACCACGACTTTGTTCATGTCAAATTCTATAGAATAATAAATAAAGGAAATATACCTTCGAAACAAAAATGTACAATTACAATTAACAAAAGCTTACAGGTTCTTTGTTTTAGTTATTAATAAATATGCAAATATAGATTGAGAGCTGGTTGCAAATAAACGTAACTTACTCATAGACCAAGAAACACGTTTGACTCTCTTCGAAGGCGGGCCGGCATGGATCTTCGGCGGCAATTGAGTCGGCACCAGCCTTAACGCATTCTGGTAACGGAAGATGAAATCATGGACAGCACATTTCACTAGAGAAACCGGAGCTTGGACCGGCAGTTTTAAGGTCACACTCGAAGATTTGGCTGAAGACTTTCTTGCCAACCGCCTTGAGACCTTGCGGGAAATTCTTCGCTTCCTTCGAGGCTTCTTTTTCGGCTCATCAGGTGTCACTTCTGTCTCGATGGTTACAAGCTTTACGTCAACAACAGGAGGTTGTACTGCCTTGTTCTTAGAGTTTCCAGCTTCTGCCTTTGGTTTTGCATTTACAGTCGATTTCACCAATACATCGGATGTTTTTCTTGCGATGTTTTGAAGTATTTTTGCGTTAACTGGAGGGAGTTTTGCAGCTACAGTTGAGTTTCTCTCTACGTCAGGGAGTCTTATCTCAATGAGCGGTGGCTTTTTGGTTGCTACAATAGCATTTTTTGGCTCGTTAGTCGATTTCGCCGCCACAACTGGGGGCTTTATATCAGGCTGAAGATGTTTTGGCACAACAACTTGAGGTTTTACTTCTTCAGTTGATTCTTTTGTTTCCACAACTCTGACCTTTTCCTCGAAGGTCTGAGTCTTAATGGACTCTTCGGATGGAAGTTTTGCTTCAATAGCTAGTTTAACCTCAACATCCGTGATTTTTCCCTCCAATGGAGGTTTCTTCTCTTTTCCGGGCTGAATCACCTCCTCAACAGGAGGTTTGTCGTCGGCAGTCTGAGGCTTCACTTCCGCCTCTATATCGCCATCAGACACCATAGCTAATTTATTTTCCATTTAAATTTAAACTCGCGTCACACGGTCAACACAAAATGGCGGCACAAAAACGTAATAAAATATACACTACGTCGTCTTAATAACTATACCTAACCACTAACTTAAACTTAACGGAATAAAATATATAATAAAATAGGAATAAAATATGAAACGATTAATAAATATTTGAACTAAACACTACAAAGGCGTCCGAGACACGAGTTCGGCGCGAGTCGCGTGTCAACCACTTATTTCGGATACAATCCTTTGGCTGCGAAAAACTAAGACAACAACGAACTAGGCATAGAAACTGCAAAGGTCCGGAAAAAAATCGAGTTTTTAGCAATAATGGTCACTGGGACACGTACCGCACACGCGTTCGTCTCAAAGACTAACACTCAAAGAAATTTACGTACGTCTTACTCAAAATATATTTGCAACTACCCTCATTTAAAATTTTCTTTTTTAACGTTCGAATGATTAGTACTAGGTGAAATCATACCATAAATATTTTTTCTCAACTACCTACATGTCATTTTAATTAGGGAAAAAACACTTGTCCATTTATACAACTTAAATTTATCGATCAATGAACAGTGACTCAAAAAAACATGAGAAGATATTTCAGAACATCTTTTCATGTTCATAAAACATTAATATAACATGGGAGAATGCTTTGATATGTTATTGATGTCTTCTTCCAGCTTTGATTAGTGACCAAACTTCGTAAAGTCGTTGACATTTGGTCAAATTCTTTTTGGCTTACATTTTAAATTATAAATTCGGCGGAAACAGTCACTATGGAAATACATGATGATTGCTTAAAAATAATTCATTTTAATTAAGTTTCTATTCTTGGTAAAAATGACAATTACGTTTTGCAACAATGAAAATATATTACATGTATAAAATTCACCACATGTTTAAGCAGATTTAGCTTAGCCAGTATGTAATGAAGTTATATTTTATTGTTTGGAATTATTAGCTTAAACAAGATTATAAATCAATGTGTGAAGTAACCAAATTAAGTATTTATCTCCATTACCTATAGTTAAAATATTAATGCACATAATAAGTCTTCCAAAGGGTGGCAGACATTATAAACCAGTAGGATGAGTGCAAAAGAACCTTTTGTGCGACAAACAAGGGGTCGCGCCGGTCCACCCTTGACCTTCATTTCCCTCACACCCCGTCAGATTCACCCCAGCTCATGCAAAACACTAGGGACAGATGCTAATATAAATAGATAGGTATTGTCCAATGTAGAAAGAAAGAATGAATACCTAACTATTTAAGCAAAAATATTAATCAAAACAAGACTTTCACATTCAAAGTTCACCACTAAGTTTTTTTTCACAAGCATACAGATTTATCAGTATGGTGATGGTGGTACTAATTATGATTAATTTCACAATGTGTGCATCTTAAATTTGATAAAAATATCAGACATTCTATACTGTCAACAGCCATTACATTTTTTCTATGAAACGGCAAGTTTTTTCTTATATATTGTTGCAAGGTTGGTCTTGTAGTGGAAAGATATAATCATATTAGACCTACATATTTAATTATTCAAACACTTTCAGAACAATAAAGTAGCTCGATGAAAATGTTGGAAACTTCAGTTTTTAAATCTTTTAACTAGCTTCAATAATATTAAGTCAGGCCACCAACCCAGTAATTACTTTTGTATAAGACAGTTGGATCGCCCTGGAGTCAGTTTCTACGGCATGACATGGTCCGGGAATTGACAGACATGGTGGGTATCAGATAAAAAAGACAGTATACCCATGTTCCTCCAGTAGGCGTCCTGGAGTGACAATGTGGTTTTAGTTCATATAAGTGCTCTGCTTCTCATAGAGCGGTATGCTTTATGCAAATCTCCACATTAGATATAAAAAACCTTGATATGATCCACAAATATAATCCAGAGACAACCAATTCCACAATTTAAATTACTTACTTTTTTAAATTTAATTTACTAGATATGTCTGAAGACATAAAATGAAAATCGACTGCAATCATGCCAACAAAAACAAAGCTTACCACATCCTCAGCAACAGAGTAGATCACAACTGGAACATATTGCCTGAAGATGTTATCACTGCATTGTCCATTCTTTTAAAAATCAACCAAAAATGGCTAAACAACAATTGACTATCTCGTGCAATCCTTTAAAGACAATTTGCGCAGTGCACTCAATAATATTATTGAATTCAACACAATATGATACAGGCACATCAGCTTTAATTTAAGCATAAACAACTATATTAACCTAGCGTAACAGACAAATAAATCATATCATTTAATTTCATAACAATCTTCATATACAAGAAGTCCTGACTGACTGACTGGTCACAATCAAGAGCAGGCAGGCTCAACTGCTGAACCTACAGACACAAAATGTTTGAAGGTGTATTCAATTTAGGGTGTATGGGTGTACAAAGAAAAGATTATCAGAAATCACCCCCAAGGGTGTCAATTAGGTTCAAAATTATATTTTATGCGAATGAAATGCTGCTAGTAATTATAAAAGTGAAAACGCCTTTCCTAGGCACATTATTTAAAATTAGATTATAAACTTATATGGGGCCAAATAGAAAGTCAGACAACTCATTCAGAGAAAAAAGAGTTTTCCCAATCGGTCTTGGTCTCACTAAAAAGACCATATTCGCTAAGTGAATAAGCCTTAATTAACTCTGAAACAATTCAAATAACAGACTTGGGACACAGCCGGGGCTGAACATTGTTTAACATCTGGTACTGTTAGTGAGATAACTGTGCTAGGAGCAGTACCATTAATGAATGCTCTCTTATAACATTCAAAATCAGGATACTTACAATTACCTATTTTGATTTATAAACCAATTTCAACCTACTAGACTGATTTTCACAAATTTCATTTGATAGAATGATTGATTCTTCATTGCAGTGCAGACACACAAAATATGAAATACCAAAAGAAAATTGGTATAAAACATGTAGCAATCTTATAGCTAAAAGCGATCTTATCCAGGCACCAGCAATATAAATGCGACCAAGTAGAAACTATACTCTTCAACAATATTTCTAAATTGGTCAATATTTGTGTAACGTTAGTAATGAAATAAGTAAAACAAGTGACAGCAATCTTAGTTTTGTTGGACAGAGTTGAAGCGAACTGTCAAAATGGAAATAAAAATGTGAAACTACTACAGGTATCAGTGTACTCGTACATGTGTAAAGAAAAGATTTCATTGTATTGAGAAACTCCTTCTTATTGGTTAATAAAAAATTTGCAGTTTTTGAATTGCAAATAATATGCACTTGGAACATAAAACAATCTATAGCAGGTTGGTATAGAGCTCAGTTCTCAATTCCTAGTATTCTATTGGAAATGTATTGTTAATGGGTTAATGGTTATACAATGTGTACTTATTTTTCTGTACATATAAATTTTGGTCATAATTTTGAACATAATTTGAATAATTTTTTAACTGTTTGCGAATTGAAGCAATTTACTTCTCCATCTTACCAACATGATCAGTAAAACTACTTCAATTTCAACAAGTTTTGCCCTTGTTCTATGATCTCTTGCTGTACATGCTAAATGTAAATGTTTTATATATTTTACAGAAATAAGTAAAAATGTAGTTGTGTAAACTATTATTTAAAAAATCATTACTTGGTAATATTTGCTATCAATGATAAATTATAAAAGAAAAGAACTCAAAAAGAATATCTGCACTTTATTTAGGACAGAATACAGTTAGGCAGCCTTTGTTTTGATTCAAGTTAGGTGACCTACTAAGCCAGGCAGAGGCCATTATTCTATGCATACATTTAGACAAAGCCTGATAGAACAAGAATTTTTAGGACTGTGTGTATGTATGTACACAAAGGTACCAAATTGAAAGTCTGGATACAGCTAGCCATATCTATAGTAATTGGGGTGATATTCATGGCTGCTTTTGAGGCATTTTCGTAACAAGGAAATCGGATATTTGGAGTAGATTGAAGACTAATATTGATTATTATTAGTAAAATACTCACCTTCGTGATGCGAGCCATCCTTTTGGCATAGTTTCGTAGATTTCTCTCTAACAGACTGGCCAACAGCTGACATATCTTGGAGAACTTGCACACGGTTACTCAGTCTTCTCTCAATTACTAAAATTCTATAATTTACAAAACTGTTCAGGAAACTATTCTATGTTCTAATATTGTTTATCACAGACTTTTCGTTTTTCATTAAATCAAAACGTCCACGCACGAAAATACTATCATATAATTATAAGACTCTAGGTATAATAAACTTATTTACACATTAAAAACTAACTGTTATCATCTAATTTATACGCTCTAGCGGTCACAAGATTCTCATAAACATAACTAAAAGAATTTATCAATTTTCGAATTTTTCGATGCAAAATATAAAACGTCCGCCATATGTCTTTTTGAAACGTATATAACATGAACTATTCACGAATGACAACAATCAATAGCAATTCGCAAAAAGCTGCGTCTTTTCGATTTATCCGTATAATATAGAGTTGCCATTATCCGTGTGGTACCGTTTTGTTTTGTTTTTGTAAATGGCGTGCCTTTGGTAATCCAAGGAGTTTCCTAAGGTTTATGGCGTAGAAAGAGAAAGATACTGAACTCTGTGCTTTATGGTTTCTAATTTATTTTTTTATGTTTTCTAGCTTACAAGATTGTAGAGAATACAAGTGATTCTACAATAATACAAAGACCCGACGGCATGACACTCGTTCCGAGAAAGATGGGGCTGCGTTTAGTATGGGACGCTACTTGCGTCGACACTCTTGCACCGTCTCATCTTCCCGTTACTAGAAATAAGGCTGGTGCGGCGGCTGAGTCACCTGAAGGCCTCAAGAGGCGCAAATTTAAAAATCTAGACAGTGGTTATATGTTGGAGCCAAAATATTTTTAAAGATCTAACATAGCGTCTGGTCGACGCTACACGAGACCAATATGCTGGCATATACCTGGGTCAGCGCATCAGTATTGCTATTCAACGAGGCAATGGGGCCAGCATTATGGGTACTCTACATAGGGCAACCCGGTAGGGAGTAGCCACAAACTAATAAGAAGATACTACGGTAGCAGCCAAAAGCAGTGTTCCCCTCTGTTGAAGTACAAGCGCAGATGAGCATACACATTTAATAAAACTAGTGAATGGTGTTCTAGGCCGCAGAACTTAAAATGCCTTCTAGCTCAGTGTTTTGTTTTAAACAGAGGTCTTGGAGCGCCATCGACAGTCGAGCGATAAATCCGACTTCTGGCCGATGAACACAATTTAGTGATGTTTCCCTACGTAGTTTGCCATGTGTCGATAAATATGACTGACGGCGCGGTATTAAAAGCATTAAGTTTGTTTAATTATTTGTTTCGTTTGTTATATAGGTTGTATGTATTTGTATATATAGGTTGCTTTTTGTAAGTTTATTCATTCAATATGTTGATGAATGTAATATATTAAGGCCTTTTTGGTGCATGGTGTCCTGGAAGAGATCACTTTAAGCGACAAGGCCGCCATTAAAAACCTATTATATATTTGTAAGATTTTATTTGGCATAATTATTTACCTGTTGAACTGGTTTTAAAATAAATATATAAATGTTATATAAATTTGTTATTAATGTTCGCGACGGCTAGAACTTTCAAGATGGATCGCGCTATTTTTCTATTTAGGCACATCACAGCTGCAAGCGGGATCGTTTTTATCTTTTCTTTAGTTTCTCCTTATTATCTGCATTTAAAGTAATGTTTTAGCATATTGTTATTTGCATTTTTGAGAGCTTATCTAATAAAGAGGTTTTTTAACAGATTGAAATAATATTTAATTATTTCAATCTTTTATATTTTCCATAGTTCAAATCTCCCGTCTTCCGTTCTTCCTAGTGAAATTGATAAATTCTGAAATTCATCGATATTGAGGTGTCGGCAGTTGAGTTAATCACTATAGATTTGTCGATGTGTGAGTCGTCCGTAACTCACGCGTACACAAAAATCTAACAAGGTGTGCAAGATGGGATGGCGTTTGTTTATTTTTGTATGTGTGAGTGTCGTAATTACAATTTAGTTTCTTAAGTGTGTTACGCAAGGCTAACGCTTCGCCTGCATCGTTGCACATAGATACCACGCTGCCCGTGTTGCAGCGTTAGCAGAATATGCATTGACGTTATTGCGCCGGATACTGGAAACCACACATTCTGAAGCCGCCACTTTCAGTCAGATCTAATATCGATCATACATACCTTTTTAGCTTGTAATATAATTGTAATGTAATTAAAGTTAATAAAATAAATTTCTTTTTTTGCATCCCCAGCTATCGCGATCGTAATTAGTGTGTATACTAAACTGCGCCTGTGAGCACATCCCCCCTTTTGCAAATAATGCTAGAAAGATTTGAATGCTAGGATATTGCTATGGCTTCTCCCCTCCGGGCGTGCGCAGAGGTCTGTGTTGCTCTATGGTACTCTACCGACTGGCTACGGTTTGGATTAGTTAGTTTAGTTTAGTTATACTTGGTTAGAATATATCTTTTTATCGTGTAAGTTTAAGTTAAATTTTAATCATGTTTTATAAGCTTGTGAAATAAAAATGTATTCTTACATGTGATTCTTCTGAGGGCTACTTACTCGGAGTGAATAAACTAAAAAAATCAGCTGTTGACATTATGTATCGAAAATGTCGACTGTCGATAATCCTTTAAAATAAGGGCCGTACAAAATCCGATCCGATAATTATTATGACCAGGCACATAGCCCTATCTTACAAAGAATGCAATATTTTCAAAAACAAATCAAAACTGTTTATTGCGAACATTATTCTTTATCCGTTCATTTTGTCCATCGACAGACAAACATATTGTTGTGAAAATAAAAAATATTTTTATGCTTATATTGCACGGTTTTGCACATTTTTTTATAAGTTGAAGCTATGATTTTGTGTATATTTAATAATTTAAAGTCATTTGGACACTGTTGAACAACAGTACAATATGAGCACGTGTTTTATTGACCTGAACAATTTTGTAGGTCAGGAAAAGCACGCCCTATTAAGCCATGTAGACGGATTAAAGGACCAGGCGTTAATTAGGTCGTACAATAGCTAGTTGTGTATTATCAAATCGACTTCATCCCCCCTATGCTTATTGCAAGACGTTATGCCCTTAATGGCTTTAGCTCTATGGGCAAATAAAAAAAAAACTATGCTAGTATGCTAGAGTAAAAATGTTCCTTGATTTGCATTGCCCTTTTATTAGGGTTCCGTACTTAAAAGGTAAAAAAAGGATCATATTACTAAGACTTCGGTGTCCATACGTCCGTACGCCTGTCACTAGGCTGTATCTCATGCACCGTGATAACTAGAAAGAAATTTTCACAGATGACGTATTTTTGTTGCCGCTATAACAACAAATTAAATAATATAATAAGGATATATCCTTCAGAGCCAGTTTATTCTAAACTAGGCATGCTCCATCTAGGGCTACCGTGTCACTGACTTCCGTGGTCGTGGTCAAATGCAAAGTGTCCGCAAGTCACTATATTTTATTAATGAACAATAATTATATGGTATAAATATTATATGGTTACTACAGAATTTTATCAACTAATAAACATAGTATCAATATATGACAAAGTGGTTGTGTATTTACTCCCATTGAACCGACTAGGTTAACAATCGATTTCAATTACAACTTTTAACGACAGAAAAACTGTGATGGGAGACTTATACATTTTTGTACATGTAATGTATATACGGGATCTTATTACTTTTTATATGTGCGTTTCGATGTTTTTCAAATATTATTTCTTGTGGTATTAAAAATTAAGTCTGAACCCGGCCCCGTTTTCGTTTTTCGGTCGTCAACTTAACTCAACTCGAATGGACCTGAAATCAACCCGAACTCATCCCCAGCTAGACCCCACCTCGTCTCCTACTCGACCCCACCTCGTCTCCTACTCGACCTCAGCTCGTTCCCAACTCGACCCTAACTCATCCCAACTCATTCCCAATCGTCCCTAGCTCGTCACAGCTCCCCCACTTGACCCAAATCGTCCCTCACTCGTCACTATTTCGTACTCAAATCGTCCCCAACTCTTCCCTAAATCTTCCAAAACTTATCTCCACCTCAGCTCAATGTACTTGAGAATTTTTTTAAGCTCTATTAATTACACTAATTTTGTTTAAATTTATTCGCTCATTTGTAAAAATAACTTTATTTACATACAATCTGATGGGATTTATATGATTACCAAGATACCAAGTTACATTATTCGGATTGTATATATTTTGAAAACGGATCTATAAATTTGGAATGTCAGATTTTTCCCTTACCTAATAGGCTAAACAATTACTATTACTATTTTGAACGTTAGTTCTTCGAATGATATAAGTTGGATATATTATTACGTAAATGAATCTTAAAGTCATATTCTAAAGCTTATTTTCAATAAACATTCATCACTCTGTCTATTTTGGCTCTACACGAATTAGAAGAATGTAATTGTATTTTATATATTGCGTTTACTCTAATGGAATTTAAAAAAATAATGTTCTGCGTAACAAGCAATGAATGATAAACATTTGAGAATTCATAGTATCTATCTTATGTGTTTGTAACTTAGTACGGGAAAGTGCGAGTGAAATAGATGTCTACTTCAGTCAAAAGCTTCAGTCAGCTGGGCTCGTGTTTGCTCTGTCAGCAGCTTTGGCTAAGCTCAGCGTAACGTTCGCATCGCCTCGCGGTGAACGCCGCGAACTAAAGATATGTTTGTATTGAAAGTGAACTAGTGAAGGTTGAACTAAATGCAACTGAAGAAGGACTCTTTCGCGAACTAAACATGACTTGACTAGAAACTTGAACGCATTTTGCACGGAACCCTTAGTGCGCGAGTCAGTCACTTGGCCGATTATTTATCTGTGTTAGTAGCAGTACGTAATGATAGTTCCTCTATGACACTCAGTGACAGTGTTTAGTTAGCTCCGGATTTATCTATTATTTTCTGCTATTATTCCGTAAAATACTTTAAACTATGTAAAATATAACAAAATGTCGACAAAGTGGACTAAAAATCCTGCTGATAGTGGAATTTTAAGAAAAAGTGAGTTCAAGGAGAAGAAAGAAGAGCTTTTCGTGTTTGGCTACTCGTGCAAGTTGTTCAGGAACGATGATAGGGCTCTGCACATTGACCAAGGCAAACACCTCATACCATGGATGGGGGATGAAACGTTGAAAATCGACAGGTTCGATCCGTTTTTTAATATCAGACTGTTAATGTGGCGCTAAAGTACCAAAGCGATAGTAAATGTCAGAAAGATATAACTTTTGGAAGATATTTAAGATTTTCACAGAGGATGTTTGAAGAGCTGGACGAGAAGCGGACTACGTCGCGGGAGACAAGTTCGGCGACGCGATTAGTTACGGTGACACGCAGCGGTGGTATGTATAATTTACAACGGTATAATTGCGTATGTAAGTACTTGTTAACTATAAAAATTGGGTATAGTGTGATTTAAGGACTGAAATCTTTAGCTGGCAACTAAATGTCCCTCTGTTATAAGAAAAATAATGGTGCATTTTGTTTAATTTCCTAAATATTCATCGAATATAGCGAATATGTTAAATGTGGAAACATTGCCAATATCACTACAATAAGGTTACAAATTCTCCAAACAGTATACTAAATGGATAATTCATAACTTTCTGTGTTCAAACCAGGAACACAAATGAGTTCTGAGTGTCGATCCTCAGACGCAGTTTATTTGGACAGGTATGACGCAAGAGGAGCTCTCCATGAACTGTCAAGACACGAAGCTCCTCCAGGCGGGTACGACTGGCGAGTTGAGCTCACCAGGATGGAGTATGAGGTGGAGCAGATGTGTGATGAAGAGAGGTACCGTGCACTGCATACTAATGAAGATGAAGAGCTTATGTATAAAGGTTAGTTACATTTTGTTTAAATTCAAAGAACTATTTCTGCCTGTGTAATGTAGTCTTTAAATATATTATTTGTTAAGCATTCAAACCTTGCCAGTGTTGTTTATGTGTCTTGCTTCCCTATTAATCATTGCAAAATACGAAGTCTAGTATATCCTTTGTAATTGGTAGAAGACAAAAAAAAAAGGATGTAATTCCTTTAATTATGCTACTCTAAAGTAACTATATATTAAACTCTTTTATTAGGTGTTATTTATGCTCAGGTATTTACTATGTTAGTTATTCTCTCATTCTCAGAAAGTAACCAAACTAATTACTTATATTTTTAAATGTAATAATCTAAATTATGGTTCTATTGCCAGAATTAATCTTATCACAGTAACTAGTAGCCCGCAACAAATTTGAATATTATAGCAGTTTCAATCTGCCAACCTATGGGTTAATTTTCTAAAAAACCTTTCTAAGTACTTCCCTACACCCTATAATGAATATACCTCTATGTTGATATAAAAAAAAAAAGATAATAGATTAAAAATATTGTTAAAAACAAAATGTTTTGATTATATTATTGTTCTTATTATGTATACAAAAGCTTAAATGATCAATCTTTAAAATAAAATAAATCGGCGTGCTCCTCTCTGCTCCACACAGTGTGAGTGAAAGTGTTGTGTAGAGTTATGAATCGTAATTGGTGTGAATTGGCATTTTTCTTTTTTTTTTCCCGAACCCGTAGCTCGTAACAATATCTATCTGTATTATAAAAACAAATTGCTGAATGTGTTGCTAAGCTCAAATATTGAGAGCAGTTGAACCAATTTTTCAAATATCTTTGAAGTTGAGGATGGTTCTTAATGAGATAAAATTTTAAAAAATTGCCTGAAACGATCTAAAGACAATACTTGAAAGTTAATTTAAATAATAATAGCATATCTGAAGTGTAAGTGTTAGTGGAGAGGTTGGGAGAAGGCAAAACAATTGAGAGATGTTATTATCTTATGAGTATAAATAATAATGTCAACGATTGTAACATTACTCTTAAACAATCGCCTGTTAGGTATTAAGAAGTTCGCCAGGTCAGCTAGTAGATAAATAAATACATTAAATAGTATTAATATGAAATGTTATAAAATAACTTATTAATATTATTGACCTTTTATCTGAGGGCAGTAGTTGGGAGGCTGATAGTTGACTAAAGAAATCATCATTAACTTCATTGGCCCATTACAACTATACCACTCCAATGGTTAACATATTGATGGGATGGCATAGTTGTATGACTGTAGGCCTACATTAAATTGGCACTGCAGGTGATTCATATCTTAAGACTTGATATGACATTGTATATTGTTGCCTACATTTGTTACTTTAACGTATTTCTAAAACTAAATATCCAGTATTTGCAAAATAAATATCAATAGCGCTACCAAGACTTAGTCGTGCTTATTCTATGTCCATGGGACTACCACATCTTATATTAAGCACCTTTGGTTGTGAGCACGAGCTCTGAAGAATCACAGCTGACGTACTGACTGCTGACGTAGCTGACGGACGAAGTAAAAGACTTGAGTTTTGTACAACACTAGTTGTAAAAGCTCAAGTCTTTTAGAGTTCCTTTTAAGACTAGAGTCGATTATCTAGACTAGGACTCGTTAGTCACATGAATCCAGAGTCCTTTGAGTCCTTTTGAGTCTTTTAAGTTCTTTAAGCTAGACTGAGTCATGAACTTGAGTTGGTGTATTATAAATTTATAATAGGTAATAATGGGTGATTTCATATCATTTATCCATATATACCATAATAGCTCAAGTTTTATTAAATAAGACTCCAAAACTCCAGTTTCTGACAACACTAAGGCAGTTGGATTATTTTATCTAATGGTGTTTCTAACAATTATTAGTTAGAGTGAAGCAGAACATATCAGTATGTAAAAATTCTAAGCATAAAGAAAAACAAGTCACGAGGCGGATTTTTTATAAAAACAAAAAAATATTATTATGATTGAGTTCAACAGTTTGCTGATGATCAGTTTATTTAGCAGTCATTTAAAATGTTTCTATTAACAGAGGAAGAACTGAAGAGGCTCCATGCAGCTGGCTACGGCCAGGTGGGGTTCAACTATGACACTCCAGCTGAGCCCAAAGTAGAGCAGCAACCAGTCGAAGTTGAGGAGCCTTTCGTACCCACGCCAGCCTTCAAGGCACTATTTCAACCTGAGGTCACGCTTGTAAGTAATTTTCTCATAGTTATTTGCGAGATGTTAACAATTGCAAATGTGTGGTACTATTGGATGTACCTTATTCTTTATTTAGAAAACGAACACGTGTTTGTGTTTTCAACGATGACACGTCTTCCTTCAACTTCATCCCTGATGAATTTCACTGAATGTGAATGAAACTATAGTTGGACCTTTCCAACAATCAGGTACAAGTGAAAATCCGAAAACAGTTTATATTTTGTTTCGCGTTTACAAGCTACAAGTTTCTTATAGCACTCTTTGTTGTAAGGTGTTGAAATCTTTATAAAATAGCTTATTCAAGCCTAGATTCTAGCTCTCTACTTTTGTTGCAAGGGTACAGGGACAACACATATTATTGAAATTGGCATGTAAATACTTTGCACTTCTGCCTTATTATCTGAAAAAAATATCGAAAACCACCCTGATTTAAAAAAAAATTATAGAGCCTGTATATTTTTCGTTTAATGTCTGTAGTTTCAAGATTAGTGAATGATACAACCTGCAAATCCTTTTGAAAATGGAAATCTAACATGTATTTTTTGGATAACTTTACCCAAAACTTGCCTGATCCATAAATAACCTTTTGTCTTCACAGCCCGATACCCAAAAACATAATGCCATAATAGAAAAGACAGCTAAGTTCATAGCGACACAAGGCGCTCAGATGGAAATCCTCATAAAGGCCAAGCAGGGAGACAACCCGCAATTCAGGTTCCTCAACAAAGATGACGTTCTACATCCGTATTACACCGCTTTGATAGCACTCGTGAAGGCTGGGAAGTGCCTGGATAAAGAACCTGAAGTCATTGAAGGTACACATCTGTTTATTTTAGCATAATTTTTTTTTTTTAATGGCGGAAACCGAGTTTAATCAATTCGGCAGGCGTTTGAGTTGACAAATAAATTCAATAAAACGAAGAAATTTTAAACATATCTATGCGTATATAAAAATCAATTGCTGTTCGTTTGTGTTTCGCTAAAACTCGAGAACATCTAAATCCAATTTAGATTCAATGAAGTACGATTTTTGTTTTGGAAATGTTTGTGAAAGTTCAGGGAAGGTTTAAACTGTCAGAAACATACATAACTTTTAGGCGGTACAATGTTCGCCGGCTCAGCAGAATTTTATCATATTTATCACATACCTACTTTTTTAAATGTTCCTTTTCGTTTTTCTTTATTTTAGTTATAGATCAAGAGAGAATTCTCTTGATCTCGTTGCCGTTTTATAGTAATTTGTTTTTGTTTTTAATTGTACTTCTGTTAAATTGCGAATGTGCTGAGTTAATAATCTGGTAAATTGATCCCGAGCGTAAAATAAATTTCAATGAACTGTAACTATAATATAATTCTTCTACATATCACATTAATTCTATTATTGATGTAATAGAGTAAATCTAAATTAAAAAGTGATAGAGTAATGTCATATGGTAATGTTATTTATGAAAACAGGCTTTTCTAAAATAAACAGAAACTTCATTAGAATTCTTCAACTGAAAACCGTATCAAGATATAAAGAATACACTAAACATACTTTATTATTATTGTTCTCAGAAAAACCACAGGAACATGATGAGTATTTGCATCCGAGTCTGGCTTCTACTGTCATTGAATCCGTAAGTTTATTTACCCTACTAATATTATAAATGCGAAAGTCTGTCTGTCTCGCTTTCACGCCAGAGCCACTAAAGCGATCTGGATGAAATTTGTTACACAGGTAGATTGGACCCCGGGAAAGGACATAGAATACTTTTTAACCGTCTTCAAAAAAAGAAGGTTCTGTATTTGAGGGGAACTACGCGAGTGACACCGCGGGGCACAGCTACCTTCCTACTGTCCTAGTTCCTTCTAATATTATAAATGCGAAAGTTTGGATGAATATAAGTATGCTTGTCTGGAGGTATTTTTGTTACTCTTTCACGCAAAAACTGCTGAACCGAATTGGATGCAATTTAGTACGGAAATAGTTTGACCCTGGGTTAGATAGATAGATATTGATCTATCTATCTAACCCAGGGTCTGTTTGCTTGCAATAAGTAATTACTGTGCTACTGTTTGCAATAAGTAATTGTACTTATTGCAAACACAACAAAGTAAAATTAGGTACAAAAGAAAATTCTTACAATATATAGTGCTACAAGTGGCGGCCTTATCGCTAAAACAGCAATCTCTTCCAGAATTAACACATAAGCTAACATATTCTGTATTAACGCTGGGAAGACGACGGAGCGCTGCTAGTGAACTATAAATTACACAGATTTTTCTACAATAGCTTAAAGTTGTCATTAATTCTTCTAACATTATCCTCTAGTTATACTTTTTATCCTACTGCAAAAGAAGGAGGGTTATGTTTTTCAAGTGTAAGTATGCATTAATGTATGTATTTATATTTCTTTGGCACGCCGTAGAGCCCAAACCAAGACTAGAGGCTTGTCGTTTTTTTATGTGAGTGGTGTCAATAGATTCGTCTTAGTCGTGAGAGTAGTAACACTGGGTACATAGAAATGAAAAATAAAATAAATTAAGGGAAAATACACAGGTTTAACGATTTAACAGACGGGTTTTTTTCGAACTTGCTTCTAACTTGTTTAAATTATTGTTTACAGAAGAACCACTATAAATATTTACACCAGTCTAGCCTTAAGTTATTGAATCAGTGGGTACATAATAATTGTCTCTTTTCTATTTGCCTTGAGAGTCAGGGACGACAATATGTCACAAAATCCACGTAAAATTAGTGTTCAACATGCCTGGAGAGAAAGAGACATCAATTCGATTTTTGAAACCGTCATAAAATTGTTTCGTATATCGTGTTTGTTATGACAGGCTCCATCGATCCCAAGCATCCACTACAAGCCGTCAGCGGACTGCGACTACATGATGCTGATATCCAAGATGCGGTGCGAGGGAGACGCGAGCTCCCTCGCGCCCGGCGAGCTGCCTCCTCCCGGCACTGAGCTGCTCTACAACGCACAAGGTACGTTCAACACTAATAGCTCTGCGAACTGTTGACCTAGCGACCATAATAAAAGTGATGTTTCAATAATTTATGCAGCGTCCAGGACAGTGTACATGATACCATAAATACATAGGGGATTATTAATCTTTAATATATCAACCAAATTCAAAATAACGTAACTTATCGCAGTGTACAAAATTAAGTTCAAATCATAATAATATGTCCAGCTTATTTATGCAAATTGTTGATTTTCGCATTTTTGTTGTGTTTAATTTAGACATTTGTGACGAGCGGTACAATTCATAGACCACTGTTACTATTGAATTCAAGAATACATAAATCTTTCAGGAATGCCATAATTCATCTGCAATTCACAGAATTTAGATATTAGTGTACACAATGAAGTAGGCAGCTGCTGCAGGTTTCATTAGTACATAATATTAACCACATCTTTAACCATTTTTTGGTACACAGCCTTGGCCGAAAATGAAACAAGTTCTTTGCGGCTTTAAAAACATATCAAGCTTCCAAGTCATATTGTTTAAGAAGACGAGTTATCACGCGTACCTGATTGTTGGAAAGGTTCTACTATAGTCACATTCACATTCGGTGAACTTCATCAGGGATGAAACTTTATTTGATTTAGAAGATTTTTTTTATCCTGAACATAGACCACAAGTTCGCATGACCAGAAAGTCAGCGATACTGTTGCCATAGATGGAGCACTGAATTCATGATAAATTCACTGACCCGAATTCGACCTGTCACACTGACTAAACTAAAAGTTCCTTAAATGATATCCATCCTTTTCTCACATGTGGAAACTAACATAGAGGAGAACATTTAGAACTGTCAAATTAAAATATCAAATAGTTTAGTAAGTTTGGCTTGTCTAAATCGGGGTCAATGGCTCTCAAGGAAGGCTGCCAGAACACACCGTTAGGTGCTTGGCGACAGATTTTACAACTCGAGGGTGGTAGCTAGCCAGGAAAGCGATAGGAAACGCCCTACCACCATGCTATGGTGTCCTCATGATGTTTTTTCCTTCACTGGTAGCTCAGGTTTTTTTTGCATGTTTCGTGAGATCGAACCTCGTACCTTGTGCACGGCAATCGATCCTACTAACCACTCGACTATCATCGCTACAAAATGTAAATATTGATACAAATGACTTTTAATTATAAAGTAACATTTGTTACTCGTTATTTTAAAGTAAAACAAAATTTGTTCATACTGTTGTCTTGGCATGAGTGCGCTTGATTCCCATCTCACATGCTGTGTCACGACTCAATCTTTCGTCCACAGTTCCGCCCCCGCTAGCGCCGGTACCGCTCCAACCGCAGTTAGCGTACCACGCGCCCCCCGCGCACCGCCCCCCGCAGCTGCCGCCCCCCGCGCCCCCGCAGATGAGGCCGCTGGTCGCGCCGCTCACCGGACTCAGTCTTATGCAACACTACGGCTCAGGAACTGATACAGAACCATCAGGTTAGACGAGTTCAAATAAAACAAATATGTAAAAAAACTGGGTTTCAATGCGACAGGCAAATTTATAAACCAGTCTAATGGGTAGACTTAAAAAAATATAATCAAATATGGAAGCATCAGTGATAAATCAAACTCAAAAAAAAACAATAGCGAATCTGTCCAGGTGTCACCGAAATATTTTTGTTTAAGATTATTTTTAAAAAATTAATTCATCGCATCTTATAAAACACATATATATTGCGGGTAGTATAAAAATATAATTATACATAGTCCATTTTGAACCAAAAATTATGTCGCTGTAATATATAATAGAGGTTCCTATGGAATGAAAACGGTCTCCATTTTATAATGGTATAAATGTTACTTAAGCATTGATTTCAGCTGTTAGTTTTTGTGTAAACAGTTCTTATTTTTAGATTTATTGACCCCAATGCGGTCTGTTAAAATAACGAAACTGACCTTTCTTAAAAATATATCCGTCCTATTCTCACTTATGAAAACAAAATGAGAGGCGACCATTTTATATCTGTCAAAATTGGGTTAGTTTAGTTAGTCGAGCCTGTCTGAATAGGGGTCACTGACCCGGATTGGGACAGGCCAAACCCACTAAACTAATCTAATTTGACACTTCTTAAATTGTCTCCTCTCTTCTTGTTTCCATAAGTGAGAAAGGAATGGCTGCAATTTCAGGAACTTTTAGTTGAGTCAGTGTGACCGACCCAATCATTATCTATTTTAATTACCTTTTTATCTAATATTTAACACTTGTATTTAGATTCGGAAGACAGCGCGACGAGCGACAAGCCCCAGGTGGCCATACCGCCCGATGACGTCAAACTAATCATAGAAAAGATGTCAACGTACGTGGCGAGAAACGGAGACGAATTCGCTGACATAGTGCGAGCCAAGAACGACCCTCGGTTCACCTTCCTAGACCCAGCCGACGTCTACCATCCGTACTATAACAACATGATGCGGGGGAAGAGAGGGGAGGTCAATGGAACTAATGATAAGAAAACTAAACGTATGTTATTTAGTGTTGTATTTGTAAACTATCTGTGCCCTGCGGTTTTACCCGGGGTGGAGATATTAAATTTGCCGGAATAAAAAGTAGCCTATCCAGATTATAAGCATTCTTTGTGCCAAATTGTTAGATGTACTTTTTTTTAAAGTTGTACTCGTTTTTGCTTGTATTAATGTTTTAACACACATTTTCCCAGCTCCAGTATCGTTTTCCATAAAGAAAATGAAAGAGCCGGACCCTGTCCTGCCAAAACCGGCGCTACCATACGAGTCCAGTTCCGATGAAGACCCGGAGAAGCATGCAGACAAACATACAGAAAACAACGAGGAAGCGAACCCGACAACACAAATGATTCAGCAACAATTCAACAACATAACCGCAGTGCCACAAGCAGTCATATACAAAATGGAGGGACAACTTACTCATAACCTACCCACGATCAAAACTATAGAACACGCGAAACCCTTCGTAGCTAAGCCGGCGGTGGCGACGGAACCCAAAGAAACTCCAAAAACCGAAAAAGCAATCCTTGAAGAAGTCAAAATCGTTGAATTCAAAAAAGTGGAAAAGACCGAAGAAACGGTCAAGGAGAAACAGGCTTCGAAAGAGTCTTCCCCCATCGTTGAAAAAACTAAAGAAAAAATAGAAAATTCTCATGAAAATAATAAAAAAGATACCAAAGTCAAAGAGAGTGGGAATAGAGAGAAGGATGAAGGTAATACTTATAAACGTGATAAAAAGAGACACAAAGAACGTGAAAAGTATAGATCTAAGTCGGAAAGTAGAGAGAAAAGATCTCGAAGTCGCGAGAGAGAAAAGAGGAGAGAAAAGGACAAAGAAAAGGATAAAGATAGGGACAAAGATAGGGAGAAAAAGAAACGGAAGATAGTTAAAGATGATTTGGAGAGTGAGATCATTTCTTTGGAAGACAATTCGGATGAAATGATCGACTTGACGGGAGACCAGTCCGATTCTAAAGGTGAAAAACATATTATAATAAATAAACATATACTTTTATTAAGATAAATTAAAACAACAATCTTAAGTTTTTTAATAAATGACCGTGTAAGGGAAGCGTCTCTGCCTTGAGCCTGGCAAGTTTTTATTTTGGCTGCTAGTATGTATATATGTCGAAACAGTTTACTTGAAAACTACAAGTGTTTATTCTCTTTCGTCAGTCGAATGCGAGTCGGAAGCGGAGAGGGCTAAACAGTTAGAGCGTCGCCGTCGCGCGGCTGAGTTCCTGCGGAAGGTTGGCGTGGACCCAGCCGCGGCCGCGCTGCCTGCTAGTTCACTAGCCAGTGCTATGGTGGACACTCTCCACTCTATACGTAGGAAGAAGGAACAAGAGGAAGATAAAAGAAGACGGAAGGAGAAACGACGACGAAGGGAGAGACGTGGTAAGTAGAGCAAGTGAGTCAATTTGTTTCCACTCGCCAGTGCCACTGTGGACACTCTCCACTCTATACGGAGGAAGAAGGAACAAGAGGAAGATAAGAGAAGACGGAAGGAGAAACGACGACGAAGGAAGAGACGTGGTAAGTAGAGCGAGTGAGTCAATTCGTTCCCACTCGCCAGTGCCATGGTGGACACTCTCCACTCTATACGGAGGAAGAAGGAACAAGAGGAAGATAAGAGAAGACGGAAGGAGAAACGACGTCGAAGGGAGAGACGTGGTAAGTAGAGCGAGTGAGTCAATTCGTTCCCACTCGCCAGTGCCATGGTGGATACTCCACTCTATACGGAGGAAGAAGGAACAAGAGGAAGATAAGAGAAGACGGAAGGAGAAACGACGACGAAGGGAGAGACGTGGTAAGTAGAGCGAGTGAGTCAATTTGTTCCCACTCGCCAGTGCCATGGTGGACACTCCACTCTATACGGAGGAAGAAGGAACAAGAGGAAGATAAGAGAAGACGGAAGGAGAAACGACGACGAAGGGAGAGACGTGGTAAGTAAAGCGAGTGAGTCAATTCGTTCCCACTCGCCAGTGCCGTGGTGGGCACTCTCCACTCTATACGGAGGAAGAAGGAACAAGAGGAAGATAAGAGAAGACGGAAGGAGAAACGACGACGAAAGGAGAGACGTGGTAAGTAGAGCGAGTAAGTCAATTTGTTCTCACACGCCAGTGCCATGGTGGACACTCTCCACTCTATACGGAGGAAGAAGGAACAAGAGGAAGATAAGAGGAGACGGAAGGAGAAACGACGACGAAGGGAGAGACGTGGTAAGTAGAGCGAGTGAGTCAATTCGTTCCCACTCGCCAGTGCCATGGTGGATACTCCACTCTATACGGAGGAAGAAGGAACAAGAGGAAGATAAGAGAAGACGGAAGGAGAAACGACGACGAAGGGAGAGACGTGGTAAGTAGAGCGAGTGAGTCAATTCGTTCCCACTCGCCAGTGCCATGGTGGATACTCCACTCTATACGGAGGAAGAAGGAACAAGAGGAAGATAAGAGAAGACGGAAGGAGAAACGACGACGAAGGGAGAGACGTGGTAAGTAGAGCGAGTGAGTCAATTTGTTTTCACTCGCCAGTGCCATGGTGGGCACTCTCCACTCTATACGGAGGAAGAAGGAACAAGAGGAAGAAAAGAGAAGACGGAAGGAGAAACGACGACGTAAGGAGAGACGTGGTAAGTAGAGCGAGTGAGTCAATTTGTTCCCACTCGCCAGTGCCATGGTGGACACTCTCCACTCTATACGAAGGAAGAAGGAACAAGAGGTAGATAAGAGAAGACGGAAGGAGAAACGACGACGAAAGGAGAGACGTGGTAAGTAGAGCGAGTGAGTCAATTTGTTCCCACTCGCCAGTGTCATGGTGGACACTCTCCACTCTATACGGAGGAAGAAGGAACAAGAGGAAGATAAGAGATGACGGAAGGAGAAACGACGACGAAAGGAGAGACGTGGTAAGTAGAGCGAGTAAGTCAATTTGTTCTCACACGCCAGTGCCATGGTGGACACTCTCCACTCTATACGGAGGAAGAAGGAACAAGAGGAAGATAAGAGAAGACGGAAGGAGAAACGACGACGAAAGGAGAGACGTGGTAAGTAGAGCGAGTAAGTCAATTTGTTCCCACTTGCCAGTGCCATGGTGGACACTCTCTACTCTATACGGAGGAAGAAGGAACAAGAGGAAGATAAGAGGAGACGGAAGGAGAAACGACGACGAAAGGAGAGACGTGGTAAGTAGAGCGAGTAAGTCAATTTGTTGCCACACGCCAGTGCCATGGTGGACACTCTCCACTATACGGAGGAAGAAGGAACAAGAGGAAGATAAGAGAAGACGGAAGGAGAGACATGGTAAGTAGACAGTTCATACGGTAGGTGTGGGCAAGCTTCACTCCACCCGGAGGGAGAAGACGCAAGAGACGACGGTAGGAGAGAAGATGATAGTTTTTTATATCTCCTTAAATATCGTTTGGAAAGATCCATCTATAGTATACACATTCGGTTAACTTCATCATGGTGATTGTATTGAAGCGATCGTGTATCTGACGGCGACATTGGTAACACAAGGATATTTACGAATTTCAAATATATTTTACCTAAATCACTGAAAATCACGGACACGCTTTTTTGCTTATTACATAGTTGTAAAAAAAACATAATTTCTATGTGAATAAAAAACTATGTAGGACTAAGATTTGTTTGTTAAATTTGCAGAATATGAAGAATCCGAAAAGTCCCATCGCAAGAGCAAAAGAAGAAAGTATAAGTCGACGGACGACGAGGAATCTGATTATGAAAGGTAAGATAATTTGTCTACGTACAATATTGTACATAGACACAAATTTCTTCAGGTTTTTTATATTTGGTCGAAAATATGATCACATCTTATATATAGAGTTATTATGCATCAATAGTTTTTTTGTATAATATTAGATCTATCTATTCAAAGGTTGCGTGCAAGAATTCGCTTTAAGCGATAAGGCCGCCCAACGTACTACCATTGTCTTTATAACACATATTAGATATTTTGTTTGATAATTCAAGTTGTTCACTTTACTGCACATAAAGTTGTATTATTTCATATATTCATTCATTGTACGAAGTAATATTTTTTAAAATAACTTACTGTATCTTTGCACTCATCATAATAAATATATTGAATCATGGAACTTATTGAGAAATAAACTGTTTCATACAAAAATAGAAATATATATATATATATTTTAATTCAGTTTAAAAAATCGAGGGTCGATTTCACGAAACATGCAAAAAGAGCCTGAGCTACTGGTGAAGGAAAACATCGTGAGGAAACCATAGCATAGTGGTAAGGCGTTATCTAGGCTCACCTGACTAGCTACCACTTAAATCTATCGCCTAGCATCTAAAGGTGTGTTCAGGCAGCCTGCCTTGAGAGCCAGTGTATTCCAGACTAAGCGTGGTCCATCTAGGGCCACCTTGTCGCTGACTTCCGTGGTCGTGCGAGCTTGTGGCCTACTTAGCTGTGTTCGATAAAAAAAAATCTAGATAGATATGTCTCATTTAACACTGAAACGAAAATCAATGTCAAAGAGTATTTATGAAAATCGGTTCAGGCGTTTTATAATTTAGAACTCTTTTGCAGACTTTCACGCTTGTTTATCATTCGCAGCCCAAAGAAGAAGAAACGCAAGAAGGACAAGAAGCCATCGAAGAAGAAGAAGAAACGCTACGAGGTCGTCGAAGAGGGATCCGAGGTGGAAGAGGAGCAACAGCTGCCAGCCAACATGGACCTCTCCAGCACATTGAAGGAGTTACGGACCAAGTCACCCACCAAGGACCTTATTTTACCGGACATTGGTAAGAGATTTCGAGTGTACACATTCATCAATCTCTTTACATAACATATATTTATTAAAGAGCTCATATTAGAAAAAAAATAAGTTATTTTTTATGAAGTCTGTAGATTATTAAAAAAAAAAACCCATTGTCCGGTGTTTTTCGAGTGTATGTTTGTATGTAAGACTAACTCTTTGTAACCATCTGTCTATGACATAGTTCGGTAGACTGATTTTGATGCGCGAAGTGTCATTGGATTTGTTTTTTTTTAAGATTACACTGGTTGCATCCCGCGGTTTCACTTATATTTAGACTAGCTATTGACCCTGGCTCCGTCCGCGTTATGTTTGTTTTCCCCGGAATAAGGCTATGGCAATCTCCGGACTACAATCTATCTCTTCACAACAAATCAAGTCGATCCGTCACTTAGTTGCTGAGGAAAAGAACGAACGAACAAACCAACAAACAAACTTTCGCGACGTATTATAATAAGTGTAGAGATGTGTCGGGATACAGCGGTCTAAAGTTTTGACAGTCGTATTTTTTTGAAGTCATTTCTAACTCACTCGATTGACTATCATATCATTTATTTTTTTTGAGATTTAATGTAAAAGTGTCGTCGGAGGCACCGAATGAAATAATATTCCGAAGTATACTCGTAGTTCGCAACTGATTTAATTCTTAGATTCCAGTAAACATGTAAACAATAAAAATACGAGATAAATTTTGCGGCTGTCAGCATATCGACAGTGAAGGCATGTGGTCGTGTTACCCAAATGATGCAGGTTCGAATCCTGCCTGTCGTGAAATTTTATTACATATAATACTTGGTGTGGTTTAACCACTGACCTGAATTACACATTGGGATTTGTAAGTGACGATCAATCCATCGTTTGCTTCAGATTGACATAAAAGCAAATGTCATTTAATTTTCCTAGTAAATACTTATTAGTCCATATAATACATGTCAGCTTAACACTTGTAAATAGAAGTAAACGTGTAGTTGTGAAAAGTTTTCTATTGCTTAAATTATTAATGCGTCATTTTGTGAATCAGAATGTGTATGTATTGGCCATTTTTCAAATCTAAATTAATCTAAATAATTTTCTAATCCGTTAATATGCTGATGTATCATTTTACAAATGCGTCGTTATAAAAGATCAGGTTAAATTGGTCAGTATGCATCAGAAGGTTTTTTATTCTTTTTTAGAAGACAACATTGCAGACGAGACGTCCTCCGACGAAGACAAGGTAGAAGACAAGCCTAAGAAGAAAAGAGACAAAGATAGGGAATACAGCGAGGGCGAGTGGTCAGGTGACAGCGAAGGGGACTCGCGCTCCTCGGCGGAAGAGAGATGCAAGATCGAGGATAGACACGTGGAAGGGAGAAGTCCGAGGAAAGAAGAAGATTATTAAGGACATACATCACAATCGCATATCCGAATGCTCGGTTTAGAACGAAACTCGAATACCGAATAAATTATCCGTCAAGCTTGAAGTCAATGGATGTTGACTGCGTAGTGACTTTTTCTACTAACTTCCAAAATTGAGAAGGAAATTTGATAAAAATATTTTTTGTTTGACATTGTAAACAATTTAGGTCCCATTTTAATTCTAACAAAATCACTCCAGATGTTTGTATCTTAAATTAAAACCACTGAAAATGTTTTATTGGCGCCTCCCGGAATGGAAGTTGGCAGTCACTTTTTATAAAACAGTTTTTAGATTTATTGTATTTATTTCGACGAATATTATTCTAACTTGCTCCATGCGTCTATGAAAAATCACTTAAACAACTCAAGGCGCAGATTATAAAGAGATGGAGGGTGCGCATGCAGCCGAGTCTGGGCCTTAAGTTTTCGTTACTTATTTCTCACAAGATTATGTCTAGGAATGAAGAGTACAAAAAACTTCTGAATGTTTAATTGCTAGATTTAAAAAAAAAAACATATGTTGATGGCTGGTATTTTTTAAAAATAATTAAGAATTTCACTATACACCATTATGTGCATGAAATTAAAATAAAACTGTTAGAATCTATTTTTTTTAAAGTTCTTTTTAAATTATATTATAAAATGTATTTGCATGGTTTTATTTAAATATAGATTTAAAAATACGTTTTCGTATTTATACTTATGTAATTTTAAATTTATTAATAATTCTTATTATTCCTAAAGAGTAAGTTAATATATTTTATGTTTTTCTTTGAATAAGCATAGATATTACAACTTGACAAAGCTCTATTGGCGTGTAAGTTACGATACGACTATTCTAGAACTAGTCGAATAGTAGTAATACTATTCTAAAAATTGTACAAATACATAACACGTAAAATTTAAAATTTATAAAATCCCCGACACTAAATATAACAAAATGTAATTCGCCATTTGGTGGTGGTTGCCATCTTGGATTTAAAAAGTATCATAGTGTATTCTACTAGTCATGCCTTTTCATTTGTACCCACATTGGGGGAGTCGTGAAAAAAAATGTAATCCGCCATTTTGTGACGGCAGCCAATTTGGACCGATTTTCATCAAACATAGCTAACAACACCCCCGACTAATTCACCTTTTAAACATAAATAAAATTAATTAATACGATGCCGACACCCCGTCTGTTTTTGCATCGGGGGTTAATAAGTCATTTTAAGTTTGACCTCGGCGTTAGTTCCGTGCGTCATCGCCTGTCAGGATACTTTGTCGCACTGTATTTATTGAACAATGCCCAGTACGAAGTATATCTAGTTCAACGTTCAAGTTTTCAACACGTGCTTGTGATCAAGGAAAGATATAATCCGCATTTAGTATGAACTGTCATGTTTTATACAGAATTATTTTTATGTAAAAGACAACCATATATATATGTAACATAATTATGTATACAAACTGTGAATAGGAACTGGAATCAAAAACAAATTGTCAACAAGAATAATAAGACAACGATAATTTGGTATACTAATTATCGATACCTACTTACTGGGATTGTAATAAAAACAAAATAGTTTGACAGCTCTGATAATGTCACTTTGACATTTAGAGTTGTCACGCACTATTTTGTTTCTTTTTAATTTAATTAACGCAGCTCAGTATGTTGCTTTCAGTTCAGTTAAGTAAGTAGGTAGTTATTTTTTTTTTATAATTACGTACAGATTCATATTATGTATAATTTGTCGCTAAATAAACTTAATTTGTTACGAAATACGGGGTTTTATTTTATGGGTTTATACAAAAATATTTCGCAGGGCTATTTATAAGGAAATTAAAAAAAATACTAGTGGTACTTATTTAGATAAAAGCGTGTTTGATTCATATTGTGAAGACGTGTCATCGTTGAAGACACGAACGAGTCATTTCGAGAATGTGAACGATACTTTAGTTGGACCTTTCCAACAATCAGATACGCGTGAAAACCCGTCTTCTTAATCAATACCTAGGTCATTGGCATCGTTCTTTATTAATCTTAATTCAATTCAATGTTTAAATTATGGCCTCTACAGCGTTGCCGTAAATTTGCCAATGTCGCGTGTAGAGCTGAGAAGACAGACGTTAGAGGATTGGCCAGTAAAATGAATATAATGTCCTTGCGCAGGAGTTATTAATCTTAAGACTATGCCATTGCACTTGATACCTATCGGTTAGAGTTAAGCATGAAAGAGGTAAAAATTAAAGCAAGCAAACTTAGTTTTTATTTTGACAGCGTTGTAGCGGCGAACTGGCAAAACGAAACCAATCTTGCGTGCTCTTGTTTTCCCCGCGCTCATGCCTAACTATAGCCGATAAGGGAGCAGGTTTGAATCGAGGAAGTTTATTTGACTAAGTTTATATTTTGCTATACAATCACAAAACTTTATTTTCACAATAAAAAATTAAACACCATATACAATAAAATTAACAGAAAGCTGGCACAAAAGGCGGTCTTATCGCTATAAAGCCATCTCTACCAGACAATCTATGTAAATTTGTAAAATTAAAAATGGCTCTATGTATGTCCTAGCTGAGATCAGGATTACAATTGTAATGAGGTACTAGCAAGATATTCTTTCGTCTGTCGGTTTGTATGTTTGTCTGGATATTGGTACTCTTGACTACCATATACTAGCCGATTTCAATCAGACATATTATGCCAAATTATGAAAAAAAAACGTTGCTGATGGCACTACAGGCGTGGCATATTTTTTTTTATTTGTGGCTTATGACACGATAGTCGTGTTATTGTTTCATCGATTGTAACACTCTCAAATTAATTTTAAGTCTATGGCGCTTGACATGTCAGTCGTGTCATAGAAAATTTGTTCATAGCTATAGCGCGACAAGTTTTCTAAAATGGGCGCCACCGCAACGAATCGGTCAAAAGTATTTAAATTGCTCAATAAGAACTAAGTAGGTACATTTAAGATACAAAATTCTATAATTAACGTATTAGAGCGACTAACTTTAGAGAGCATTGGACTCCTTGTAAAAGAAACTTCTTTTAGTACTTACTTCTTTTACTTTTAGGCTAAGTTTAATATGACAATAAACAATTATTTATTATTATTATTATTAATAAGTGTATTTATTATTATTAATAAGTTTATCAGAGTATAGTACTCTGAATTACTATAAGTTTATAGTAGTTCAGAGAGTTAACTAAGTCTTCAAACAAAAAATGACTACCATCTTTGGTCCATCGTGCGTGATAAATCTTTAATTATTAATCTTTGCTCCAAACATTTGATAATCCAAATACCTAATGTCTGATTTTTCTCCAAATCATTGATAGTAAGAAACTCGACTATCCGAATGGATTGTTATTAAACGTCATCGGGTCACTCAGAAACATCATACTAGCTAAGAGGATCACCGACCCTTCACTGTTTTCGTGTTTCTGATAAAATTTTTGTTCCGGGGTCTACCTCTTTTAACAACCTAAATTGAAACGTAAATTTTTGTCATTGGTGTCAATCACTTCACTATGATGTATTTTAGGCCTACACGTTTAATTATTTTGAAAAAAGTTATTAAATTCTGCACAATAAAAACTTTTAAAAGGCATTATATCAGCGCAAATATATGACTGCTTAGGAAGCTTGTAACATTAAAGGGATATAAAAAACAGAAAAAAATAAAAGGGTTAAGCCTAGTAAATAATGTGTTTAGTAGTAAATAAAGTGTAAAAAAAGACACAGGAATCGACCAACTTTAAAAGGTAGAAGAGCTATATCTTATTGTATGGACAAGTTGACGGTCTATAGCTGTCTTAAATAATCAAAGTATCGTCAAGTAGGACAAATGGTCCCGCCTCTAAGAGTGGCCTATCAAATCGCTGCAAATTGTCGCACTAAAGCACGTGATTTGTAAATTGACTCTTTATGCTAAAAATAGAAGAGCTGGCCTGGACCTTGTCATATGCATATCCTCACACACGTGACATTAACTACGATTCAGGCTTACCAGACTAAACTAAGTATTTATTACCCGACTGCAAAAGAAGGAGGGCTATGTTTTTCGGGTGTATATATATGTATATATGCATATTTCTTTAGCTTCCCCGAGAGCCTAAACGGCTTGTCGTATTTTTATGTGAGTGGTGTCAATAGATTCGTCTTAGTCGTGAGAGAGACACTGGGTACACCAAAATAAAAAATATATTAAGGTGATAGACAGGTTTAAAGATTTAGCTGTCGGGTTTTTTGAAGACGCTTCTAACTTGTTTCTTTTTTTTACCGAAATCCAAAAAAGGAGGTACGCAAATTGCCTATATGTTTTTTTGTTTAGATAATTGATTTCTCGGAGACAGCTGACTTAAAGTGTATTAACTGTTTAGTTAGTGTGTCGTGGCTGTATTGCAGTCATATGATTTAGCAATTGAGTGCTCAATAAATTTGTTACTCGAAGTTCAGGGTTGTTGGGAGTTATATGAATATAAAACTTACTAAAACGGTAGGTACTTACTTTGAAATGTTATTAGCTTACGAGCAGGATATTATTTATGACAAAGCACTCGTAGTTGGATAGTTTCTCCCGTAAATAAACGTTTACTGAGTCAAATGTGAACCAAGTCGGTTAGACTAGCTTTACATTCGGTTTCACAACTTTGTAACGGTAGAAAAAGTGCGCAGCAAGACTTGTGTACCTACTATTGTACATGTAATGTTTATGACAGGATATATTTGTCTTGCTGTATCTTTATATAAATAATATGTTTGGTGTACAATAAAGCTATATTCATTCATCTACATTATTTATTATATTTTCTCATCAGCAGCCCTGTGCCCGTCTTCACTTACATCTCCTGCGCAGTTTATTACTTCCTTCACGTGGTTCATTGCTATGCTATTTTTAGTAAACTAGTATAGACTGGGATACTCTGGTCACGTGACTCATCATCTTCTTCTTAACCTCTGCGGTGCATCGGAGACAGTATGGTAGAAACCCTCTGAGAAGGCGAAGGCGCCTTGTTTAGGCTGTAGAGACTTACGTCGTTTTAAAATATTTTTTAAGTTGTTGTTTGTTATTTTATTTGTTATATTGTTTGTAGCAGATTTTAAAATGGCGCAAGCAACGGTTTTATGCCAGTTATGCACAGAGATTCCAATACTTGAGGCGAGTATAATTAAATTTGTATTACTTCCAAAAACATTTATTCATTTAATTTTCATTATTCTTTTCAAGTCTATGCTATTATATATATATATATATATATTTATGCTACATATGATTTTTCTCTTAATTTCCATTAAGATAACAACTTTCACTCATTTTGCTCAGCTACTAAAGCCTAAATCCAGTTACCCAACAGTGATACCTAACGAAACGGTATATATAAGTATTTTTTCTAAGCGTACGATTATTTTCCACAATTCTTATCTTTTTAGTAAATTGGTCAAAATTGGCTAACATAAAGATATTATATAATAACTTCAGAAAAAAGTAGACAATAAATTACTTTATAATTTAAGTGTGCATATTTGAACATTACAGCCGTGGCGCTAGTTATTAATGCAAACGAGTGACATACGAAATTCTACATCACACATTCAGTTTCAAAAAAAGTTTAATATAACTTTGTGTATTATGTTTTATACTAAAGCAAGACAGTGCGATTTATATGTCAAATTATTTCTAACTGTTTTTAACCAGATACAAAACATACAAAACAGCTTCCTTTTACTATACTTATACTTTAGCTGTTCCAGCGCGTTAATGTAATGTGAAAAAAGTGTATGTGCCAATGGCCATTACGCACATGATAAAAATGGCCATTGGCACATACACTTTTTTCGTTCTCGATGGTGTATTTTTTGTTCTACCGACTTTCAAAAGGAGGAGGTGCCCACCTCGACGTATGTTTTTTACAAAAAAGAGTGTTGAAAATAATATCATATAATTTACTATAATAGTTGGACCCTTTGCTAGTTTTTCTGGCCATTGAAGAGTTTATTCCCTCGTTACCTACTTTACTCACGCGATAGAGCGAAACTATAAGGATCCGTTGTAGTACTACGAAACCCTAAAAAAGCCATTGAAGTACTGTCAATATCATTGCAAATAAGCTCACTCATCAACTAAACACATTTTTGGTAATAGACCGTAACGTTTTCGAATTAAGAGCTACTTTTGATAATCACGATACTTGATCATACAGTTCGGCGTGTGTTTGAAGAGCGCCATAGATTTAGATAAAGTTAATTCCTATCCGCTTTAGATCTCTCAAGAATTGCAAAACAATAGTGATATTTGCCGTGTGTTCAAATGAACGCCTTATGAAATATGACAAACAACTAACATACCCAATACCTATATGTAAATAATATATGTCACGGTAACCATTAAATATTAATAACATACATATTTAACATTAATGATAATATTATAATACTCGTAGGCTATTTCATTTTTCAATTTATATTTTTAATGATTAAATACTAATGTAAAATGTCTGTAACGAACGTATGAATAAATTAAATAAAGATAGAGATATTTATAACATATTTATTTATCTTTTTAAATTGATTTATTATACGTAAATTATGTACCTATATTAATAAGTAGGCATCAACACCGAACTCTAGAAATATTACATTATTTTTGCAAAATATGTTGTGACTTGTAACTTTGGGGTTATTAAAATTTATTTGTATTGGTAATAATAATAACATTTCTAATTCGACAGGCGCTTATACCTTTTTATATTTATTTGAGAACCAAACTACTAGACGATTATGATAAAATATTCTTGACTTGAGAAATAAAAGAGTTCTGTTGTCCTACAATTAAGTACTGAGGTAACACATAAAATAATACGGTCCAATCGATTCCTTTTTTTTCTCATTTATTAAGTCTGTTAAAAGTTTTTCAATATTATGTGTGTCATAACTATTTAAACAACGCTTATAGCCCTTTCGAACACTCTGTATAACTTAGTAGGTATAAATACCTACCCTAGGACCTAACTATTGATAATTTTCCAGTCATCTTTAAAATGTGACGAGATGGGAAATTGTAAACATCTATATCAAGTATGTATATAAAAATAGGAAGGTTTATTACATCTGTTTGTAATTTTACTAACGTAAAGGAAAAGGTCCCGTTGACAGTTAGGTATTTGATATATTTAAGAACATGGATCACGTGGTTTGAGTACGTTTACATTCCCTCTTCTTAGAGGAGACCCGATACTAGGTAATATAGTAAAATAATCTTATAAACTTTAACTTGCTCACCGTAGAAAAATACCTACCTTTATATCAACAAATGATCCAAATGCTCCAAGCTATTAGCAGAGAGCAACGCGCCCACAATGCTTGCAGCATTACCACGCTGAATGGCGATGCTCGTACGTTAGTAAGTTAGTAAAAAGGAATTAAATTCCTTTTTACATCTTCCGAAAATTCGTGTCTAAACAAATGTCGGCGGTGAATAAAACTACAAGTTCCCAAGAGGATACTCACACCACGCACACAAATAATTCATGCAATATTTATTTGTAATTATATCTGGAAAGGAAAACCCGGGCGCTATCACTGGTATCAAGATCTATTCTAACAAATAAAGGAATTAATATTATCTCGCGGGGTTCCTAGAGTTATCTCTAGTTCTCAAGTTGTAAACGTAGATCTCTATATAAATACCTAAGTACCATCACAGCTGCCGTTATTGCTTTGTTGCAATCTGAAGCTGTTTTTACTGAAGGAGGCTCCTGTGTTTTTGGAAAGAAAAATGGCGTCTGAGGTACGTGAATAAGGCCTGGAATTTTTATACGACTTAAAAAAGGAGGAGGTTCTTAATTCGTCTATAATCTTTATTTATCCGTTACCGGTTTCTCAGCGAGCCTGCTCGTTCTGGAAAAAATATAGCTTTGTTTAATTTAATTGGGTCTCATGTCCTGTATACATTTTGACGGTCTAGTAGGTGGTTTGGTTTATAATTTAAATAGACAAGATCGTTAAATGGCAAGTAAAATTATATCAAGCAATACTTCGAAAAGTGACAATCAACTTATATTCTGCGGGCACGTTTGATTTATTGTAAAACCAAACTGACAGAATTAGTAAATTTATTATTTAAAATAATTTTCTAAATCAGTCCAGGCGTTTCTGAAAAATTGGGAAGCATAAAATTACATTAAGAAAACTAAAAAAAAGACAATGTAAGCCTCCTTTTTGGGTACGGTCTTTCTTAAAATGTGCATCCCTAACCATAAAATCAGGAAACGTATTCTTAAATCAGTGTCCTGAACTCCTAAATAATAAGTACTTACCTATAATATTGCAAACACGTGTGTGATTTGCTTTTTTATGTTCTTTACTCAGTATGTAACGTCTCGACGTGCCTTTTGAGAATATGACGGATAATAATTTCTCACGATATGTAGATAAACCGCGTAGTACCTAATAGAAAACAGAATAACATAACGGAAACATTACAAGAACAACCATGATGGTAGATAGACATTTAAATATTATACATATAAATTCTCAATATCATACGGATTATCGGCTCGGGGTGTATTAAGCCGAAAGGTGGTCAATATACTCATTGTACTAAACAACTTTCACTATGAAACCAACTCTAAATTCGAGTAAAACAAACATGATATCGCATCTCATTCGTAACATTTATAACGCTATTTTTCAGACAAGGACCTTGCTCGCAATATTAAATTTAATTTAATTTTCCGTTCCATGATATGTGGTCAGGTAGTCATCGCATTTGGCATAAGACCACCATATTTTTATCGTATTTATTCTGTTGTTGTATTTTTGTGAACTTTTTCAACATAAATGCACAATTTTTCTCAAAGAAATTTCCCATCTAGAACTTTTTCTGTTTGTTAATGCAAAGTAGGAGCAGTAGAGGACCATGAAAATGATGGTAGATGGTGTCGGGAGGGGGCGACCTAAGAACACGTGGATGAGTTGTGTGAAGAGGTATATTTGTGAAAGGCGAGTGAATGAAGAGATGACGGCTGATAGAGTAGAATGAAAGAGGAATTCATGCTGTGCCGATCCCACGTAGTGGCATGAGGTCACAAATATGATAAATTGCATTGCGCTATAGATAACATACATACATATAGGTGAGAGTTAGTACTAAACTTAATGTTAATATCTGTCAAAAAAGATCATTATGACGCAATGCAATCGTAATTCTGAAACAATTGAAATAATAGATTTGACCCACGTGAGATAATAGCCCATTCCATTTTTTTATCCTAAACAGCTAGGCATTTGACCACAAGTTCGCACGACCACGGAAGTCAGCGATAGTGTAGCCCTAAATGGAGCATGCCTAGTCTGGAATACACTTGCTCTCAAGGAAGGCTGCCGGAACACACCGCTAAGTGCTTGGCGACAGATTTAACAACTTGAGGGTGGTAGCTAGCGAGGCGAGCGATAGGAAACGCTCTACCATCATGCTATGGTTTCGTCACAATTTTTTCCTTCACCGGTAGTTCAGGCTCTTTTTACATGTTTCGTGGGATCGAACCTCGTACCTTTCGCTCGGCAATCGACCCCACTAACCACACGACCATCATCGCTACATAGCTTTACCTATTTATTTTATTAGTAGTAAGTAGGCTGAAACTCTAATCTACAGTAAATCAAAAGCCTAATCCCGCAATCTCTCTTCCAGAAAGGTCCAGTATCCATAATAGATCCGTCGCAGCTCCTCCGCCCTGAAGCAACGTTCAATGACAAGCCGATCGACGCGTTCCGTGACTACACCGTGGATGACTCCGACCCCATCAAGGAGCGCGTGCGCAGGACATACTACGCCATGCACACTAATGTCACCGTGGATCTTGTCAAACGTAAGTTTAACTAGTACTTCTGCGAACTGTTGACCTCGCGACCACATTAATGTAGCGATTTTAAAAATATTTTTAGCTTCCAAATCTTAGAACAAAGGAAATTCGGTATAAGAAATTCTTTTCGTTATGTAATATGGTACAATAATAACAATTTGATATTTTTGACTAAGTAAATTGGAATTCATAACAGCTAACATTCGTAATCGACAATCGTCGTAGTTTTTGCATGCAACGCAACTTCACCCTTTTTTGAAAGAAATACCCGACTGAACAAAAATTACCGACGACTTAAACAAGAACAGAATATTCGTAGGACCCAGACACCAAGTTTCGTCAAGATGCTTGGAAATTATATATTAGGTTCCCAACCAGACACGGTGTAACAGTTGGAGCTGTTACTCGTTGAGAATAACCGTGTACGCGAGAACGAAATTTCTCGCGGACAACATCCATACATACAAACGTACAAACTAAGAGACGAATTAATATTTTGCCAGACTCGAAGCAGAGACGTTTCCCTCGCTGGGTCAATAAACTATAGCATCATCAGTTAGTCCATGGCTATTTGAGCATAAAACGTCTTATCGAAAGTTTTTTTCCACTCGACAGAATAAAAAGATTTCTTGGCCCTGTTGTATCTAGGGTAAGGTTCATTGTTCCCTCACTGCGTTAAATTCAATAAATTGATATTGCAGCTAAAATAAATTTCGACTAGCGTTAACAGAATATCAGGTTTTTTTAACTTTTCATCTTCACAAACAAAATTACAATCAGTTCATCCGCTCAGGAGTTACGACGCCACAAAGAAACACACAGACACGTCACGTTTTGCGATTGCCGGAACTTTTTCCTATTCTCAGAGAAGCGCGAGAAATGGTTGAAGTTCAACCACTTCAAGGCCACCATCAAGGAGGCTCTCATCAAACTGAACGACCTGGTGGACGAGTCCGACCCTGATACTGACCTGCCCAACATCATACACGCGTTCCAAACCGCCGAGAGGATCCGAGAAGATCACCCTGACGAGGACTGGTTCCATCTCACTGGGCTGATACACGATCTGGGAAAGGTCGGTATATAAAGTCTTCAAAGTTTATACCGATATCCAAAAAAAAGGAGGAGGTACTTAATTCGACCGGTATATTTATATTTGTTACCTGATAAATGGAACAATTTGAAAAAAAAGGGAATGGGTATTTACTTATCAAGTGGTCTCATTAAAATTTTATCAAAATAACTTCGTATTTTGAATCGAAATAACTGAATAATTGCTATCTGCGCTGCTCTAATGGAAGTTGGTACCTAATCACTTTTTTAAAACATCTTGTTTAGTGAGGTGCCTTAAAACCTTAAGCGTAATTAAAAGTATTAGAAAACAATTGCCAGACCGACGTGAAAAATATGCCCTTAGGATGACAACGACAACTGCCCAAAACGACAACTACCGAAAATGACAATTTCTTAGAACGTGCATTGAAACTCGTTTTTTTTTATACAAACAGTTTTTTATATATGTTTTTATTATTTTATATTATGAAAGTACAGACAGCGGCAAAAGTCTTTTAGAAAAGGGTAAAAAATACGCGTTGTCGTTTTAGGGAGATCTCAATTTTAGCAGTTGTCAATTAAGGTAGTTGACGATTTAGGAGGTTGTCGTTTTCGAAAGTTGACATTCCAGAAAGTTGTCGTTGTCACCCTGAGGGAAAATATGAATATGTAAAAAAATAATTAAATAATAAATTTACAATACAAAGTTGCAGATTTTACTAATTTTATACAAGGGAAAATACGAAGACAACTAATCGAAAGACTTTCAAAATAAAGCCATTTATTGTCCACATACAATTAGCTCACCAGATAACATGTTTATTACTATAACCTATTATAACCCTTGCTTGATAAATAAATCGTAAAGATTATGTAAATATTTAGTTAAATAAAATAATCTTCTCAGACGTCTTTAAAGATTGCAAACCGTGTAATTTTATTGCTGCGATAATGAACTTACCGAATCATTGTTTTGCACAAAGTATGAGTTGGGAAAAAACAATCAAAGGAACAAACGAGACCATTTTAGTTCCCATTGAAATGAATTTTTCCGTATAGGCTTTTTGCCTCGTCGTTACGTCAGAAAATGTAGGTTATCCGAAAGTCCTCAGATTTAAGCAATCATACTCGTAGTATAGCCTAGTGGAAACATTTGAACAAGATTAGTGTAAATCAACCCTGCCTTGCGTGCCTACTACTACCCAAATTGACGTAATATGACTTTTGCCCTACGTAAACTGGGACGTATATGATGAGGGTGATGATTGCCTTTAGAACACCTCTATAAATATATATTTCTAAAGAGAGACTCCCACTGTCTACTTCCTAATCTCTTCAGACTTGAGTTCTTGAATAATGTGTTCAGAAACTACCGTGGGTTTATCATTTTCAATATTCTATGTGATACTCCTAGATGTCCCAACTATTGAAATACATTTCAAAATACTGCTTTATTTTGGGAACTACCTAATAATATTTGCGTGTGGCAAACAGTTCCAAATAAAGCATTTTGCGCGTGTTAGTGGAACCTTTGAACTATAACCTTATTTCATATACAAGAAGTTTATAAACAGATATACAGAGTTTCACGCTCTTGTAGTGGAACCGGTGTTAAGTAGGCAAGGGTGTCTCGCCGTATCTATATTAGTCCAATGGTGGAATAGAGATGGGAGTATGGACTACATACTACGTTTATTACCACGGCAAATTACACTAGTGCCTATTGCATAGGTATTTCATTAAATGACAGTTTTAGCATCTCGAGAAAATCCCCTCTCAGAATAAATCTGTACTGATGGTCTGGTGTCATTCGCAGGTGATGGCATTCTACGGCGAGCCGCAGTGGTGCGTGGTAGGAGACACGTTTGCGGTCGGGTGTCGGTGGGTTGACTCCATCGTGTACGGACACGACAGCTTCAAGGACAACCCCGATACAAACAACCCTAAATACAAGTATGCACTTATGGGACATGAAATAAATACAACTAAATGAACTTCTCCCAGTACCATTAAAATCTTTTGTCATTTTAAAGACTACCTGGCAAACTCCGCCCTTCTCCACTAGTATTTTTTTTAATCAATTTTTAGTAATACAACTTTGTCTTAGTTAAGTTCTATCGCTGTCGCTGTTTAGCTCCACGTTGTGGTTTTCCAATTAACTGGTAAGCTCTTGGTTATTTCGAAGTATACCACTTTACTTCGAAATAACCAAGAGCTTACCAGTTAATTGGAATGAAAAATCTCTTCCTAGACTTCCTGACATGAAGACAAATTACTCGTTGGTACTTTTTCTGTAATGGTGAAATTGATTAAAAGAAGTTATGACTAGTGGACTAACTATTAGAAAGGCCATTTAACTTACAAAACCTTCTGATCTAATTAGCTTTTTTTAACTTTATAGCACCAAATACGGCATGTATTCCCCCCACTGCGGTCTGGACAACCTGCTTATATCGTGGAGCCATGACGAGTACCTGTACCAGTTCCTCAAGCACAACAAGGCTAAGCTGCCGGAGAAAGCGCTCTACATGATCAGGTACATATACCTATCAATCACTAATTACAAATGCCCTTCAAAAAAACCTCAGCTACACTTCTAATTGAAAAATCATCCGTTGCGTCTTGACAATATGCCTGCCATGCACTCTACAATCCGCTCTACTCTACAAAAAAAAACCAAACCCAAGTTCTAGATGTTTGCCAGTGATAGATTTAAAAATGCGAGATTGGATAGAAACATTTGTTAGGTATGCATTTTTTTATAGTAATGTAAATCAATCTCTTCGAATCAGGTTTCGATGATGTTTTAAAACCTCCAACGCTAAATACAATCAGTTGTCACTGGTGTAGCTGATGGTAGCTGTGCTGTAAACTGGGGCCCCAAAGCTCAGGGGGCCTATACTATACAAAACAAACTAGCAAAAAAATTTGAAATCGAGGAATAAGCTAAATTGCTTCCTTTCTGTAAGCCTTTCATTGTATAATTTGAAGAAAGAAAAAATATCGATCCCTAAATAACATAAACAGGAACCTTGATTTTTTACGCACCAGGGTCATTGGTTACTTATCTATGTGTAGCATTGAAACAAGTAATAATGGTTTGTGAGAAAGAGTGGTTAATTACTTCCAATTCATTTGTTTGACGATTTGATCCCAACAATTCATTATTCATTCCTAATTGATAATTTTCTTCAAGAGAAATGTAATTGTTAACTTTTAATACTCTTTTAATATCAGATATCATTCGTTCTACCCGTGGCACGCGGGCGGTGACTACCGCCATCTCACCAACGACAAGGATGAACAGATTCTTCATTGGGTGCTGGAGTTCAAGTGAGTTCATTGTTAATATATATAGAGTGTTATCGGCTAGGGGTGTACTAAGCCGAAAAACGGTCACTATACACACCCTAATGTACACACCTGGACTGAATATAATACCATCAATACAAAGCGACAAATATCGTGTCCTATTAGAAATTTCTTCTAATTTGAGCGCCAATCCTAATTCGCGCAAGCAGATTATTCAGAACACTGAAAAATGGATACACATTTTAATAGGGTTACAGAATCGATTCTGACTTCGTACTAGAAGCCATATTTTCATGGGGCACAATATTCGCTTGGTCGAAAATTAAAAACTACATCATCCTTTATTATTTGTGCCTCGACTGCTGCGTTTCTTAATTTTGTCGCTAAGAACAAACAACAACAAGTGTACAAGCTCGCAAGAGACATGGGCCCAAATCTGTTATTTGTATTGTTTCAGAATTATAATCACATTGCGTCATAATGGTCTTATTTGACAGATTGGGTACTCTGTTAGGATTAAGTTCAATACTAACTCATTCTGTCTTTCTGAAACAATGTAGACTTTGGACCAGATGATTAGATATGAAAATTATTCTTATTTTTTTTCTCTTTTTTCACAGCAAATATGATCTGTACACTAAAAGCGAGAAGGTCCCAGACATTGAAGCACTGTGGCCCTATTACGAAAGCCTCATTGACAAGTACATCCCTGGCATCTGCGAGTGGTGACCACAATACTTATTATTTTAATTTATAGGACAAAATACGCACAGGTTTAATTTATATATTTATTATTGAATAAACCATCTATCTATATATCTATATTTGCTATAGGTATAAATATTTTTTAAGTATGGTAGCACCAAAGTAGTAAAATGTCTTGAAAATGTGTGATAATTTACATTATTAAATTGACTTTATTTATACCTATTCATTAAATTAATAAGTTCAAATTAGACTGATAAGTTTTAAAATTTTATTGTTACTATTATGTGAATATAATGTTTTATTGGCACATTTATCTACTTAATCCTTTCTTCGACCTAGTCCATCCTTCGGTCTCTTCCAGTTAGGCACATCTACTTCAAGTATATAGGGTTACTGGTACCTAATCAACAAGTATCCTCCTCCTGATGATCATAAGAAATAACCTATGTTATACAATTACTCAAAAATTACAAGTTTTTTTTACTGTTTTTTCCATATAAAAAGATCATTGACGCGCGGCCAAATGATGAAATATGATGAAAGAAAAAAAATGTGCCTATGATCACCAGAAGCCACTCTTAAGGGAATGCTAGTTGATTACCAGTAACACTGGTAACACGTAGCGTGGTTCTAAATTAAAACAATAAGATAATATTATTTCGTCACTGGAAAAAAAAATACCTACAACTGATACTCTATACAACTGATTATGCAAAGCTCTGCTACTCGTATGCTGATCGATACCAACCGGCACTAAGTTTTCAGTGTGGTAATGCCGCTAGCACACTTGGAACGCTGCCTTCTGTATTGTGTTGGAGCAGTTGGATTATCTGTAGATCTTAAGTGGTCTATTGGTAATCCATAAATATTTTTGTTGTTGTAGTTAACCATATTTTTTTTTCTCAATATAAGGCATATTCCTTTATGTATGGAACGAGGTGAAACTTTTCCATATTAGAAATGTCGAATCGAAGGTCAAATTATAATGGCTAGGTTATCAGCACATAAAACATCACGACTTCACGAGTTATTGCCAATGAAAGCAGATGACAGTCGCTTTAATGAAACCTACTACTGAATACCTAACATGTACGGAACGAGTAAACCTTGAAAAACAGACTTTAATTCGGCAATTTTCAATCATCATACTTTGCATTAATAAAATTTATGTGAGCACCTGGAAAATACACTATTTAAAATAAAAGAAAAAAAAAGTTTGGTGGAGCCGGTTTTGAAACATTAGGGGACGTATATAATTAAAAATAATCCATTTAAAAAACGACTCCAGACTTAAAAATCAACCCTCTTGAAGGAATTTGATATAAATAAAATAAGACACATGCTCTTCAAGTGTGCTCTTGAAACAAAAAAAGAGAACTCCTTCTTTTTGGAAGTAAGTAGAAAAGAAAAGCCAATTCAGTCCAACCAGTTCAGAAAACTCCGGGAACATAATACTCATAATTAAAAAATCCAAATAAAAATATTCAGACAAAAATCTTTGTCATACATATAACCTCAGTGTAAAGCTATTAATTATTATTTATTACCCGATAATTTTCGCCATGTGCGTCGACACCCGCTAACCTTCAATTACTATTGTAATCTATACCAGATACGAGTATCAGAGTGACCTTTGACTGAAATTAGTTGTTATCTAACAGCATTTAAGATCTGCGGAGACTTGAAGACCACTCAGTCGTTTAGTAGCCGAAGGAAATCCAAAATGAAAATTAAAATAGTGAGTGTTTTTATAAATCGTATTAAAAAAAAATATCATACGAATAGGTAGTTTAATCATCTGAAAATGATAAGATTTCTGGAGATTTCTCCGTGATCTGTTTGCCTATGTAACAAATGTAGGTACTGATGTAAAACCACAAAGCTTAACGAGTCTAAAATCCTTACGAGTCTACATTTAAGTTAAGTTACCATTTCTCTTTCCAATGATAATTTGAGTCGGTACCTACTACCTGTCCTACAGTCTTATCAATTACTTACTTTATAGGCAAGTAGTTTAAGGTCAATCGTTCAAAAACGCGTTCGATAATCGGCCGAGAGCTTCTGGATATAGTTAAGATGATTGTTTATAATATTAAGTAAATTTACTATGATTTTTAGATAATTTAAATTTCGTGCGTAGGTATCTATTATAGTATCTAGCGATTTAAAAAAAAAAAAACTAAGACGTACCTCATTCGACGGGTATGTATTTATTTTATTTACGTTTGTAAAATCTTGTTTTTATTTGCAAAAAAAAAACTACTCGAGTGATCCCTTTTAAAATTATATCAAATCGGTGTAAGGGTTTGATTTTTAAATAGAAATAACTGAATAAGTTTAATCGGCGGAATAATGGAAGTTGGTCTTTGGACTTTAAAAAAAAACTTTCTTGCTTAATAAATATATAAATCACATGTACAGCTTTTTATAATCCGCGTTCGGGTCATTTATTAGCGATAGATGCGATATAAAATGAACATGACTGCTTAAAAAGCAATTATCTTGCAATAAGACTACCACACACTACACTTGTGAATATTCGTCAGGATACTCCTGTGTCCATGGTGGACCCTTCGCTCCTCCTCCGTCCTGAGGCTAAATACAACGACAAACCTGTCAGTGCCTTCCGTGACTACAGCGTCGATGAGACAGACCCCATCAAGGAACGAGTCAAGAGGACTTACTACGAGATGCACCAGAACATGACCGTAGAATTTGTTAGAGGTATGTCAATCGTTTTACTTACACCTAGTTTGGTAGTTATTTGAAAAGGGCTGTAATGGCGCGGTTTGTTTCATTCTTACTTACTATTAGCTATCACCCGCAGCGTTCGCGTGACATAAAAATTTAATATAAAAAAATCACGAACTATGAAACACTTTTTCCACCATTTCAATTTTCAAAAATCTTTTTTAGTATAACCATTACAACCCTACACCCTATAATGAATACGCCCTCCAAATGTCATTTCTCTTTAGGTTTAGCGGAAAGTCTCTGCGCTGATTCCTAGCGAACATTAGTCAGTCAGTCAGGACTTACTGATTTATTATATAGATAGATATATTAAAGTTGTGGAGATATGACCTATTAAGTAAGTACCGTAATAGTTCCGTAACCTTTCCGCTATAGCTATAAACACTACTGGTCAAAAGGATATAATAATATGCTAATATGTGAGCACTACAAACGCTTTCCCAGCCTATCGAAGTCTGTAACCTATACATTTAGTGATAGGTATATCCGATGACAATAATGCGCAAAGTTCCTCAATTATCATTTATATATTTAAAGAGAAAAAGTGCCTAATTTCGAAACTCATAAAGCTTTCGCAATAAATACATATAAATCGCCTTACCAATGCTCTGTCGCTAGCACCATGTAACATCTTCTGTTGTTGAATAAAATACTGATTCTGCCTTCGATATGGATTCATATTAACCAATTTCTCTTACTTTAAAGGAATCCTTATCTATCTTCTATCTTATCATGTCTTGTCTAATCTTTAGATAAAATGACCAAATGGTTAAAGTTCAACCACTTCAAGGCCACTGTCAAGGAGGCTCTCATTAAGTTGAACGACCTGGTGGACGAGTCCGACCCCGACACTGACTTGCCTAACATTGTACACGCGTTCCAAACTGCCGAGAGGATCCGAGAAGACCACCCTGAGGATGACTGGTTCCATTTGATTGGACTTATTCACGATCTGGGCAAGGTACGTTGAACAAAAACATATTTACAGTTCATCGTTTGCAAGTTTGCTCATAATGGATGACCTGAAATCTGATCACTTATTAGTTTTAGTTAGGATGTAGGTAAAGATACATTATTCACTGCAATGGAATCAATAAAATTATAGAAAAAAAAGAAAGTGTAAAGCATTACACAAGTAAATTGGTAATTTTTCATAGAGTCATGTCGTTTTTCCGCAGGTGATGGCGTTCTTCAACGAGCCGCAGTGGTGTGTGGTGGGAGACACGTTCGCAGTGGGGTGCAAGCCGGGCAAGACCATCGTGTACGGAGATGCTAGCTTTGAAGGCAACCCTGATATCGAAAATCCTCTTTACAAGTAAATATATCCGAAGTGTAGCAGAATAAGTAAAATATTTAAATAGCTGCAATAAACGTTAGACGATATGAGAGATGAAATTGACCTTTAAATAACGGTATCTCTAAGTATGCATTAATATTTTTATATGTATAAATATTACATTGATTGACCACACAGTATCGATCACCAGCGTCACAAAACATACCTACTTATGAGCGAAAGTATTTCATGTCACCAATTTCCGCTACGAGTAGGTAAGAGCATAAAACCCCCTGTTGTTTGTTCCTAACATCACTATTCGAACACAATACTTTTCTATTGGTAGGTAATGCTGCTAGAAAATTGCTTTCTTGTCTATTTTACTACCGTTTACCAAAAAGAGGAGGAACTCAATTCGTCTGTATTTTTTTATTGTTACCTGAATTGTGTAAGAAGACGGGTTTACACTCGTACCTGATTGTTGGAAAGGTCCAACTGTAGTTTCGTTCGTTTGTTATGTGATTTAACGGAAACGGCGGATTTGCACAGAAAGATATTTTTCGAACGAGTATTTATAACCTGAAAGATATTTATATCTAAAAAAAACGGATTGAAGTCATTGTAATCACTTCAAGAAAAGGCTTGTTTAAAGATACTTATAGGATTTGCCGAGATGATCTTGACAGATCCAATAGTTTCGACCTCGTCTTTGCTACATTCTTTGGATGTTCTCCTAAATTTCATATATCATGTTCCCAGTACTGAATACGGCATGTACGCGCCTCGCTGTGGTGTGGAGAACCTGTTGATGTCGTGGGGGCACGACGAATACCTCTACCGAGTGCTGCTTCACAACAACGCTAAGTTCCCTAAGGAAGGACTCTGGATGATCAGGTAGGATTTAAATAGGGGGAACCTGCTTACCTGTGGGTCTATTTTTGAACCGCTCGTATGAATTCATCACTCGCTAATGAAGTCACAATCAATGTAAATTTCTCTATTAATAGAATAAAATTTTAACCATTTGTTAGTCAGCGAAGGGTGTGAATTTATCAAACAAGCAAGCGGTTATTTGTATATACCTACTACGTCTGGGACGTTATCAGCGATGAATTCATACGAGAGGTTCAAAAATAGAGCCCCTGGTGACAACGAACCCATGAAAAATTTGCAACAGTGAAAAGTTGCCTTGGTTGCAGCAGAATGTACAACCAGTTGAACAATTTGCTCGAGGTTCAACAGTTACGTCTTTTATTTTGGGTATAAAACTTCACAACTGATTTCGGAATGGCGTGGTTCTTAGTTCGTCGCAAATCTCAGAAAATAAAAAATTTAAATGGGTATCTATTAGATTGGATAGGCTCTATTTTTTTTCTGTTTATATCCTTGCAGGGACAGATTATGCGACAAATAGGAAAAACCTTTGGGTCCCATATAGTTTTTATTAAGATTTATTTAAACGTACCTCGTATACCGCTTGTGACATTACAAGCAATATTTAACATAACAAATAACAAGCTGAATTGCTTGATGTTGCTTTTCAGTAACATTTAACAATTCTACTAAGTGACAGTTCAGCAATTCGTATTTCGCGGCCATTTTACGAAAATCCATACAAAACTGTCAAAATAATATCGACAGTTCATAATTTGAATTGCCGGTAGGTATGTAGCTATTTTACGGATCGCTAAGCAATTCACTAGATTTTCCTATTATGATTCATCTAAAGCGGCCATTTTAGATCTCCTTGAAATTTCTAATTAATTCAAGTGACATATTATTATCGAATTAGTGGAGTGATATGAAATTTATACTTAATGCATGTGTCCCTATTCATACGACGCGATGTTGAATAAAGGCTACTTTTATTTTATTTTATTTTTATTTATTTAGATACCACTCGTTTTACCCGTGGCACGCCGGCGGTGATTACCAGCACCTCCTCAAGGATGGAGACGAACAGATAATGAAAGCAGTCAACACATTCAAGTAGGTACTCGTACCAATCACCTACCATACAAAAAGTTTATCGGTCGTTCACCGCAAGTAACCCTGTAGTGTAGTCGGTAAACCCCTGCCTTTAGAGCGAAAGGGCGAAGGTTCAATCCCGGGTTCAGGCTCGCAGCTCAGGGGTTTTCACTCATGTGCATATTATATTTACTTACTACTTGCTATTCAGTGAAGAAGCCTTCTTGTCGGTCGAAGTTGTATATATCTATGGGGTCAGAATCTGATATCTGCGTAGCTTTGTATACAAAAAGTAAACCTGCTATGTCCTGCTAACTAGGTATTTTCCGGCAGTTCCACATATTTCTACTGATCTATCCCTATGGTAGAGAAGAATGGAATTTTAAAAGAATAAAATATTTAATGTACCTGTACTGTGCCCTATATTCATGCCCATAGGTATTTTTGCCTAAACATATACCAAGAAGTAAAGTGTTCATGACTACAAGTTTTGTTTTGCACTAATAAGTTATATTATAATTATTATGTCCATAATTTGATTGTAACAGTATTTGATACGCGTAAAAGTAGGTATATTTAATGAACTAACTCGTTTCAGACTAAATACCGCGACACAGGCTCGCCTAGTTCCCTGTTAATGTTATATAAACTTTTTGTACCTATATTTCTTGTGAATAAAGTAATTCTTATTCTTATACTAATTAAGGAAATAGAAATACATTTAATTGCAATAGAAAACATAACTGAAACAAAAACAAAAATATGTAACATGTATTACTAAATGCTTTCTGTCACAAACCGGTCCCAACTCAACACAGTGCCGGCTGAAGCCAGCGTTAAGGGGTGCAATAAACATTTGTTTTCCCACTAGTCCTGTCGGTTGTAAGACTCGATTCCGCTTATTACGGAATCGAGTCTTACAACCGATTATTGCGGACACAAATGGACGTCGTGGAAACGAATAAACATCAAGGAGACAAATGAAAATCGCGTTAACAAGTTTAGTGAGCGTCTTGTAAACGAGTGTCGCAATAACAAATTCCCATTAGTTCTGTCAACAGAACTACTGAACGGAACAGGTGGGAATAAACGACTTCACCATTGCGAATAACTTTCAGTATGGGATCAACACTGAATTAGAGAAAGAAATGCTGTTCAATAAAAAAGTTTATCGGTTATCGACAAAGTACGTGAAACACCAGATTTTTTCTCGAATTCAGTGTTGGTCCCATACTGTGAGTTGTTCCTTATGATGAGTATAGTGACCCCACTTACCTATTATATTGGCATAGCGTCTCTGCTGTGTTTTTTGTAATTTCGGTGATTTTTATCCGACTAACATATTTTACTTACAGCCAATACGATTTGTACACGAAGAGTGCAGCGATTCCCGACATTGAGGAACTATGGCCCTACTACGAAGGACTCATTGACAAGTACCTCCCCGGTGTCATCGAGTTCTAAAACTTTACATCTCATAGAACTAAACTAGGCAGGTAGGCAGAGAATATTGTCCACTGGCAAGAAATAAGTACCTATATCTGAAATCTGCTGGTCAGAAAATATAGGAATATCTATATATTATTTTATTACGGAATTTCCGTAATAAAATCCGTGTGTATCAATTATTTTGTTTTATAATACGGGTTTTAATTTTAACACGAATAACTTGGACGATTCGCACCGCGCGGTCCGAATTAGGTAAATCGTGCTGCGCAACGACTATACACCCGTATCTACGATTTGAATTATGTCAGAATTGCAATTGCATTACGTCGTTACGTTTGATTTGACACAATATAAGGTCAGAAACAAAAGTAATGTTAGTGACTACTCAGTGTGTCCTATTCATAAATTATGTCAAAAAGGTATATACAGTAAGTTATGACACCTCGGAAAAATTTAAATTACACACAGCATGATTCAAGAGTCATTTTATGACTTCGAGAAATTTATCCCTAAAATTAGGTGAAGTAATGTATCTACATATTTTTATTTTATCAACTATTATTATTTTGAGTGACATACGAATTTATGCAATGAATTGATTACTTTTTTTATACTTTAATATTTTTATTTTTATGTTGTTATTTTTATTCTAAAGCTTATATTGTTATTAATAAGCTAATGTTGTTATTTTTATTCTAAAGCTATGTAACGTTAGTACATGATGTGTAATTGTTATAAATAGTATTCTATATTTGACATGTAATTTGTAACAATTACCAATAAATGAACTTGAACTTAAACATGACGAAGTCTGCTAACATACCCTGCTGATTGCGTTGTCACTAACGTGACGCAATTTTCAAATAGTAAATTGGGCTCCAATTGTTGAATAGTTTCAACTATAATTTTGATCGCATTCGGTGAACTTCTTCAGGGTTTTATAATGAAACGTTCGAGTCCCAACGATGATAAAGTGCGAGACATATGCATGTCAATAACAGACATAAAAGATCCCTTATTATAAAACAAAATCACCTTTGAAGGTAATTACCTTCCAAGTAGTTAACTAGGTATTTAATTAAATAGTTAACTACTTGGAACCTAATTTATAGGGTATTTGAATTAGGTTTAGAGTACAACGCCTAGTAGCTTTTCTAATTAAGGTTTAGTAAATGATAATTTAATAAAATACTTTATATTTATATTTGAAAAGATATGTTTATTCTATATTCTAATAGTTTGGTCATTTATGGCCCCACTAAAGTGGCCCTACTCGCACCTATTCTAATATTAACTGTTTAATTATATTTAAAAAGTAATCATAATTTATTATAATCAGCTACATATCTGTTAATATCGTCAGAGTTGTTTGTTAAACAAATTGTAATTATTTGTACCTATAATTATATAATTTTTGTGACATCAAATGTTATCGGTTGATGACGTCAATGTCATGGTTAAAGCGTAATAATATTATTTATTGTTGTAAAGTTATCTGTACCTACTCTAGATTTTATGACATTGTAAATAAATAGACACGCGAATTTTTTTTATGGATTTCTCTTATTTAAATATATATTGAACGCGGATCCTGGAAAATTGCATTGACTAAATTCCTATCTTAGTACGTACCTCTACATAGGAATGCGAAAACGTTAAAATACTCCTCATATTATCATAAAATAATTACTAGAGAAAAAAGAAAACACTGTACTCTGATATTTAAGATTAATAATTAAGATTTCGATTATATACATTATCGAAGTCTTTACCATTACTTAAATCTAAGGCTTAATATCTTTGACGTACCTACATCCTATAATCCTATATTATCGAATAATTTTCATAACGTCCGCGACTTTTTCATTTTGATACGTTGATAGAGATAAAAGAAAACCATGATATTAATAAATCAGGAACTTTATTTATGCTATATTTACAAAAATACAAACATCTCAAAATAATACATTAACTAATTATAATCAAACTTCGCCACTTCTTCAACCAAAGCCGAAACAACACGCGTATCATAAAAAATAAAGGTTTTATTCTTAATACATCGTTAAAAATAAAAGTTTACTAATCTTATAAATTCTATTTCAGTAGCTTCAGTTTCATTATGTAAACATATTTTTTATAAGAAACAATAATTTTGGTTAAACTTATAAGACGGTTTTCCTGACAGATGCAAGCTTAATATCAATTGCTGCAGACACAATTAGCTTTTTTGCCATTCGTACATAAACTATTTTGTATAAATACAGTACAACAATATATCTTTATCAAGAAAAATAAAGACAGTATCAAAGCCTTTATTCTGTATTCGAAGTAACGCGTTACTTTAAGCGCGTAGAATTCTCGTGAAACGATGTTCACTAAGCCAATGTCATTTAAATCGTGCCGTGTCACGGTTCGCGCTCGTTTTGCATCATCAGAATAACATAATGCGTCAACGTAATGTTCAACTTATTACGCGTTTAAAGCAAGGAATCTCGTTGTTTGTTAGAGAATAAAGGCAGAGTACTAACGAAAAAAATCTAAAGTAATAATAATAAACTAAATTTTGTCTTCCCTTTTTCTAAGCAAGATTAAATTGACCGGAATAACAATTTATAGTTTAGTTTAGAAGATTAGGACAGTCCTAAATCTTCGGAATTGGACTCAATCTTTTGTCGAAATATTAAAAAATAATTCTACATTCGGACTCTCTAAATAAATCCGAAGGTTTTGTTGTCGTTAGCAATGTTCTTTGGTATAACAAACCAAGAATAATTTCTAAGAGATATATCAAAATATGAATTTTCAAATGTTTGTCTAGTTATAAATACAGATTGAATGATAAACTATAGGTATTTAGATAGGTAGGTATTTGGTTTTTCAATATCGAAAGCATTACAATGATTATTATTAATTCGAAGTACAGATGCATCAAATGGACTAGATATAACCAAGCATTAGGATACAATAAAATACACATTTAATAAATATCCGTTCTTGAGATTTGTAATAATTATCTCAAGAAATTCCAATAGTGTAGATTAGATACAAAATATACGTATAATTTATTTACATTTATTTCAATTCCAAGCAGACTTCATACGAATTTAACAGGTTTACAGATTTCTTTTTTTGTTTGACCACCACACTAGGTGTATTACGCCAGTTGTCAAGTTCTTTTTTGTGATTAGACGTCACGTCTTGTTACTATTATTCCGGAGCATATTCCGTATTTCATATAATTAGGATACACATAAGATTAGAGGTATATAATATTATAATTCATCGATAGGAATAAATATACCCCATATAATTCTTTTTTTCTGATTGTGGTTTTAGCTTTTATCTACATTTATTGAGTCGTATCATCTTGTAATTATTTCACGACGTAGATTGAGATGTGTAGATTTTCTACTAATAAGTTCTTTACCTAGAAAAAAGAAACAGTTTCTGCAAGTGGCAATCTTTTAAAAGGCGAACGAAGCCGCGGGGATATACATACTATAGTTAATATGTAAAGGCCATCGCAGCGAGGCAACACCTACTTCATTTACGTATAAGAAACAACACTATCTAAGATTGATTATTTCTTAGGTACAATTTCAAATACTTATAAGAAAATTAATTCTGGCCCAGTTCTTAAACATACAAAAAACTACACCCGTTGTTGCAATCTCTTACAAATCTAGTATCAATCAGTCTTCAACATTGGAAAGACGGTTACAATCACTCACCGTATCTAAGGCCGATTCAAGGCAGATCTTTTCGAAACATAATTTTTTACTTCTACCCTCTTGAAAGGGATATTTTGACTTTGCAAGGTTTCTGTTGCTACTCTTTACTTATCACCACCTCCCCGTGTTTACATGAACGATGGACATATGTACAGGGTTATCGGCACTAAGCTAAAAGGGGGTCAGGATATTAATTATTAAGAACAACATTAATTATGAGACCGACTCTGAATTCGAGAAAGATAATCATTTAATTCGTTTTCTATACAACAGTGGTTTTATTTTTTTCTTGATTTCAAGGCTGGTCCTATCAGAAAAGTTTTTTTATAACTAACTAGGCTACGTTTGGCCACGATCTCACCTGGTGGTAAGTGAAGTAGCGATCAAAGATGTAGCACGTTTACCAAGTAAAACCCTATTCACCTTGAACACACCCGGGTTGTGTTTATTCGGAAATACAGAGAATGGCAGAATGTTCGTCATGATGAGTACAGTGAGCCCCTTTTGGCTAGTACACCCCTAACCGATAAACCTGTATAGATAGACCGTTGCAAGCATGTCCTTAGTTCATTCCAACAACCAGTACAAATTCCCATTTTTTAATATCCATGTTTATTCCAATCTAGCTATCTATATTATTATAGGTAACTAAGCAAACGAAAATAACTACTAAAATATTCATACTCTAAAATAGTATAGAATTTTTAGCGAATCAAGGCTTATTAACATTTCTCACTTTCTTTCACGTCTTATTTTTTTTAACTTTATCTTATTAGGCAATATCTGCCTTTTAAGTAAAAAAATAATATTTAAATATAAATTACGTTTACTAACAGCGTGTATGTTTTATCTACGCATAACGATAAAATATCCAAAAATATCACACTAGCGCGTACAAAAGCTACCATATTATTAGGAATGTTTTTTACAACCTCTTTTTTACTTCGAATTTTTAAATATTTTTCATTGGCAACACCTAACTGCATTACAAATCTTGCATTTCAGTTCAAAACAAAATAAATTCATATTATAATAGTAAAATTAATTGCAGATTTATGAAAGAACACAAATAGTTTCCAAACTGTTATACTGTAACTAACGCATTCGGTAATATTTAGTGAGTACAGACACCGTTAAACAACTTGAGCCAATGACCTTGATGTTGACCTCGACGATTTTTAGATCTGATAGGGGGTGATTTGCCAAAAAGACGTGCATTTCAACGAACTTTCCCCGACAATGTCGCTTTTAGCTCAAGATGTTTGCCGAGCAATACATTCGATTGTCGCATCGGAACGACCGACAATTGTTTTAATCACATTATTTGTAGGCATATAAGTAAGTTGTGTTCTAAGTCTCGAAATGTTTATAGATGCTGGTGACGTAGGCCATCACCTGCTGCCAGTCGGGCCTCTCTTGCTGGATCATGTCTTGGATGTTCTGCGAAGAGAACACTCGCTTTAGAACTTGACAAAGTTTATTTTTAGCTATGTAGTCAAGTTGAAAGTAGGCAGCATATTAAACGGGCGGCGAGGTCCCATGCTTTCATGTTGTTCTCTGACGCGCGATCATATACAAAAATCTAAATTACTTATAACTTATTTTCATGTGAAAAAATTATAATTCTAAAACGTCTTTTTTTAATTATTCTATTGTCATCGGTCTTTCAAAAGTGTGCAAAGTTTCAAATCATTTCGAAGTTTTAAAGAGGCACATGCCAAGCTAATAAAAAGCGTGCTGATAACAATAACTGATGACTAAGTTGAAGTAAGAATTGAAGTAAGATACAAAGTTATAAATTACATGTATAATGGGCCTCCAATATAAAAATGTGTATTTACAAACTAGCGCATAAACCATCTAAAGAAACTGCGAACCGGGTGTTCAAGACACAAGCTCTGCCCAGTTTGGGACCCGTTCTAAAAACAATAAATTTACTTGCAAACGGTTTATATATTTTTGTCATACATATGTACTATAGGTATGACTCAATTTTGTTGGCAATAAACTATTTACTTTGAAGGCTATCACTAAAAGATTGCTGAAATGTTGGTCATAGTTACCAGTGTAGTAGGAATGCCGACGGACTCTGCCGCCGCGAAGGCAACGGAGAAGTTGGTGCGCTTGTCGTGAGGAGTCAGAGTGGAGTACGGGATCCGGCCCTCGCCCAGGTACGAGTGGAGCAGGGCGCACAGTGCCAGACCATCGTTCCAGGACGAACTGTAGCACAAAAAAAGTAATTCAACTAATTTGTAGACGTAAAAAAATGTAAGGCACTTGTTTCATTTTCGGCCAGGACGGTGTACCTGAAAATGTGATTACGGTGTATAAACGAAAAATGCATAAGTCGCGTCCTTCATTTAGTACAAAAATATTTAAATTCTGTGAGTTGTAGTGGAATTATGGCATCCCTGGGCGATTTATGTATCCTAGATTGACAGCAAAGATCGCATTGGTCTAGAAATTGTACCGCCCATCTCAAATGTCAGAATTGACACTCGTAAATCACCTAATAGCGTAAATAACGTGGCAATATTTCGATATGAAATTAGTTTTGTATTTTTGTATTGTAATATTACCTGAAGTTTGTGATATCGATGTTGTTGTAGCCCAGGGTCTTCTGCTGGCACCACTTCAGCAGCGCGTTACGTTTGGAGCCTCCGTTCTTCACTTGCAATGCGTTCAGGGGATCTTTCCTTTCGCCTAAACCATACAGTTGTTTAATTATTTTTTATGATAATTTGATAATTTGAAAAAGTGGACCACTGAAGGAGGGACACACAAAATAATGTGCAGAAAATTCGTTTGTTTAAATATTGTTAGATCATTGTTAGGTCATAGTCACAATTAATTACACAACACTGGATTAGCATATTGAAGCTGGTAAGTAGGTGACATGCATAATATTAAAGAATTACATTTACCTACCTTCCTTCTTACTAAGAGAAGTGATACATACCTCAGTTTCAAAAAACTAATTCATATTTTTTTATTACAGGTATAAAACAATTCATAGTAGGTATGGCAAGTGGCAATACCGGCGTTACTGCCCTGATACCTATACAGTTTAGACCTATCACATTTATGAAAAAGTAGATACTTTACATCAGATCACATTAATGTTATAAAGGCGAACATGTATGTGTTTGTATGTTTGTTACTCCTTTACGCTGAAATGACTATACAGATTTTGAAGAAGTTGGCACCAGGATAGCTTATGTCCTGGATGAAGACATACATTTTATCCCGAAAAGATAAAGTACCTATTCCCGCAAGTAATACCGTGAGACGCAGCTGGATTTCACTGCTCATAAGTTAGCTTGCGTGATTTAGGGTCCGTATAAGTCAACCTCAAGTAGCAGGGCACCACCAATATGTGGATATCAACAGGTTCAAATACACTCACATATATCTCCGTAGCTGTTCCTCCTGACAAAGGACTCCATGGCCTTCTGCTGCAGCGAGGCGAGCGCGCGCCTCTCGTCCGGTATGTTGGCACCGGTAGCCGCCTCTGCGCCCGCACGCACCAACGTTAGACACATTGCAAGCGGGTGGATTGTGGTACGAACACGTATGGAGCGGTGGTCAGTGCCAGATACGAGTCACATTGGGTAAGAACCCTTTATGTGGAGTGGAAAAACCAGGACAAGTACGTAATACTTTTAAAAAGAAACAACATACTCTAATTCGGCAGAGTTTATTATTCAATTATTTTGATTTACAAATTAAATCCAAGTGTTTTGTAGACATTTGAATGATTCAACAATTCCAATAAATGCAAAGAAAAAATAATGGTTCTGTTTCTCGCAATCAGATTTTAAATATTAGGCAATTGAAAAATCTTATCAAAAACAATTTTAACTACTCTGAATACATAAATGATGTAACTCTATTTACGAACTAACAGAAGACAACCGCTCCAGAGCAGAAATAAATAAATACCCTCATTCCCGACTGACAGTGAATGAAAATATTTTAGTCCAGTCACAGATATTGGATGACCATTCCCAGTTATAGCGCTATAGATTTACCTCTACCAGTACAATATAGTCAATAGGCAAGATTAGAAGGCATGCATGCGACATCTACTACTGTTATTTAGAAGATCTAAATAAATAGGCAAATGTTAAGTAAATACGAAGAAAAATTGCCCGGCAAACAACTTGAACCAATGACCTTAACTGCGCGTGACGATGATTAGGTCTCATTGGCGGATCGTAGTGGGCGGGGCAAGGTACTCTAAGGTACACCAATAAGAAGTGTACAGGTGCTTAATTTGCCTCGTCGTGTGAGGTCAAGAAATTTGCCGGCTATTATATCTACCTATCATTAATGTCTTAATCGTTTTAACATACGATTAATTGACGTCATAATCTCCACTCTACTCCCGTTGATTCAACATAAGAGATGCAAAAAGCAATAAAACACAATATAATATATCTAGCTCTATTTATATATTCAGCTAGTTTTGTAAAGAACTCATAAATATTTTTATTTATTAATATAAATAACACAAAATAGGTATATAATTACAACAGACTGAAACGATCCCCAGTCTACGCGTAACTACATAGGTACGAGTACTGGATAATAATTAACAACAATTAGTAAAAAACCCAAATATAATTTAGAGTTATAATTATATAATAAAAAAATATTTTTTTATTCACTCATATGCAAATTAGAATTAATTACCATGTGCTTAAACGGTGAAGGAAGACATCGCGAGGAAACCTGCTTGTCGGAGAAGGTTAACAACTTTCAAAGATAAGTAAAGACCCCCAACCCACAACTTGGCCAGCGTGGTGGACTACGGCCTACACAACCTTCATGGGGAGACCCGTGCCCAGCAGTGCGACGCTATAGGTTGATAAAAAAAATCACAGCCAAACTAATGGAGATACTGACTAACATGCATTTTACGTATATTATAAAATACATATACATAAACAGGTAGTAGGTATTAGTGTAGAGGCAGACAACACTCAGGTTATATAGTTAGATATAGAGGTATAGAGTATGTTTGGCAAGTCGGCTAAGCGCCTCTGTCATGCCGCCATGCTGTAAAATAAGCACACATGCAACTTTTGGAAGATTCCATTCATATATATTTATTTTTAGTAATTATAAGCATTTTATAATAGCATTTTTTTTGGTTTATTTGTACATTTTTTAAGATATGTAATAAGTTAAGCAATTTTTTTAAATTTTTTTACGTTGACAGCTATGCGTAAGACCGTAAGTCGTTTGATAAATGTGAAAATACTCGTAATCGAACACTGACTCGCCAATAAAGATAGGTGTAGAATCTGCAGGCATAGTATGGACATTTAACCTCTGATCAAATTAAAAAGGGAATGTCTACATCAGATTAAAAATTGTAAAATAAAAAGTATACAATTTTTTGATTATTTTTTCCTTTTTACACCATTACTTTCTAGATGGGAACTCTGAGTAAGAAAAGTGAAACATGCCATTTTATTCACGGCCCGTACTAGACGTACATCCACTCATATCTACGTCTATTTTTATACTTTATGCGGATATCAAGCCAACTTCGAGGTTACATACAAATAATAATTAATGCTCTATTTCCTCCATGCTTATCAAAACTAACTTAAAAATAATTTATATTTTACATTAAATGACTACAAAACTACCAAGTGTTTTTGATCATTATTTCATTTCATTTCATTTTAATCAATAACATTGTTTTAAATTTAAAAGATAAACGGAGGATAAAAATCTCTATAAAAAAATTCTTAAAGAGGGTCGATATGGATTTTAGATAAAAAACCTAGTTTCTGAATCCACAGAGGAAATTGAGGAAAACATTTATACGGAAAGTCAGCGTCTATTATCATTATAAAAAATACAGTGTAACTTACCGGCTTGTATCGGCGAAGGCCTAGCCACCCTGGCGGCGGGGGGCTTGGCCGAGAACGTGGAGGTAGATATTCCATTGGAGGGGGGTGGGGAGGGCTCGGGGATGCCGTTCTTGATGGCCGTGGTGGAGCTCGGCGGCGGGCCCACGGGTGGCGGTACCTGCCGGACAAATACTAAAGTTTAGATTATTGAGTAAGGCTAGTAGGAATTAAACGTTAAAAGCTATATTCTTTCTTGTATATGCGGAGGGTCTCAATATGCTTTCAAAGATTTTAGGTCTTATTGTTAGAACATTTTTATTGATGTACGATCCTAAATAATGAAATACTTTTCTATTGATTCTTACATGTAAGATCTCCTGATATCAGTGGAGTGAAAAAAGCGAGCGAAATCATTGTCTAGCAGAGCTAACATAATTCAAACAACATTACTATACAAAAGTCAACAGCGTCAAAGTAAGTGCAGGTACAATGAGGTGCATGCCTCCTTTTAAATAAACTCTCTAAAATAAATATTATTACTTCGGTATATTTACAATACTTTCCTTATACTGATGTCACTCCCCGTGGGAATAATTACTAAGCGAGTGAATATAAAAAATTTAGACCTTTGTTAAAATCAATCATATATTACATGTAAGCATTTAAAACAGGGCATGTGAAATGTGAAGGAAGCGAGCAATATATGCAAGATCTTAGTAGACACTCGTGCTTTACCTGCGGCCATTCGGAGACAGGCGGAGATGCAGGCGACTGCTTGGCAGCCTTCGCAGCGTTCTCTATACTCTCGATCAACGACTTCACCGACAGCCGAGAGTCTTGGCGGCTCACACCTGCATCAGTATTGAAGATGATGTCTAGTAGTACGTGTGCTAATTGAATAAGGGACGCGCATATTAGAAGCTGTGTCTGAATACAGACATGGTGGATGCTCTGGTTTTAGGTTATAGGTAAACATTTTCTAAGAAACTGTACATAAATAGTATGATATCAGGTTTCCGGATCACCCAGTTGCCGATGGTATAAGTGATGCACAATAGCGAGACCTTAATGCGCGACTCCCGCCCGATACAAGATATTAATACCATATTTATGTATCAAATGAAGTGTGGGCATTCTGTTTGGATAGCGTTCGAGATAATTTTCCACCACTAAAGTTATCCGAGGAAAGAGACTGCAGAGAACCTTCTTCGATAGCTTTTACAAGTTTTATCTTCCATGGCGTAAACATATAACATGGAGGAGTACAATTGGTAAACAACAAAAACCTTGACTGTGTAGTGTTGACTTTTCCTTTAGATTGGATTTAGAATTTAGGATAATGTAAAATAAGATATTTAAGATTTTAATAAGACCATATTGGAAATAGTTTAATTAATAATAACCAAAATTTTTGCTAACTTTTATAATATAAAGTGGTAACTGTTAGCTAAAGTGGTATTATAACCGTTGTATCTCAATAAATAAACGAATTTCAGGTCAATATAGCGTATCGAAAGATTCCGTTCAGAGTTCCAGGCGTTGCGACTGTCTATGCGCCAATGAGTAGGGTACAACAAGCCAACAACTTTTCCTAATCGCAACATTTATTTACAAAGATTTTTGCCGGGCCTTATAAATCCAAATGGAATTAACATCAGTTGTTGTGAAACCTGTAAGTAATTATAATCTATGTTTTGCTATACCTTTGCTTCTCCTATGGTTAGCTGCAGTGGCCATGATGTCTTGCAGCGATGCGCTCGTCAGCAACGGAGGCGGTGGAGGCGTTTCTTCCGTTCGCACCGGCATAGCTGCAAGTTCACATAAATAATGCTCAGGTTTGTGGGTTTGTTGAACGGGTTCGTTTGAAACTGATCCGATCAAATGTTGAGTTCAATAGACGAGGCAAGGAGTATCACTATACAAAAGCTTAGTAGGCAGTTTCCTAACACATAGTACTTGTATGAAATTGTGCCACTTGACGGCTTTTAAATAAACAATGTTTTGTTAAATTAGAATTATTTTAATAGCAGAACTTACAAAACTAGTAGGACAGGCTCAAATTTAGAGGTCGGGATCATTACCGATTTATTTGCAACCAAAAGCAGGCTTTATTTAAAAAACCTCGTGTGGCTTCAAACACTCAGGGACTGTCCAATAAGTTCTAATTTAATTTCTAAGACAGATTTCTGGTACATTTGTTTCTATTTAAACTCTACATTTATGTTCAATCGACTGTCTAGTTCATATTGACAGTTTGTTGTGTAGATAGTAATGCAGCTAAAGTTTCAGCTATAAAAATCTCATGACAGATGTTTTTTGAAAGATGCGATATTTAGCCCGCCGAGAACTTTAGTTGCTTGTGAAATTATGTTTGTTTTAGAATGTTAGGCCAATTTGTACCTACACCTGCAAAAATGAAATCAGTCCTTGCACCAAACTACACCAAAAACTCTTTGAAACGTCGATATTTTCACTTCGCATTGCAATAATGATGCGATAAGAATAATCATAACGAATGTTTATTTTGCAATACGTCTAACAACGTTTTAGTGTGAGGGTAGTTAGCAAATACATGAAGCAAAAGCTTTTGAATCTGCATTACGGAGCGTGCGCTGCTTAAATGACACATTTTGGTACTGCAAAACAATAAATACTCGTATTCCAAAACAACACATTACTTATAACCGCCACCATAAACCGACACCAAATGAGTACAAAAACACACTACAAACATTATGTTCCATACATTGATACGAGTTATTTACATTTTCACACTTGGACGTTTAGCCTCCGGACCACAAAAGCCATCCACTTACGTAGGAGACGCGACGATGTGTTCAACGACCTTATAGGATGCGAGAGTCTTTTGTGCTCCAGTGTCTTCCAATAAGGCTTCTCTCGTGGCAACGAACTAGTATTCAGTGTTGTCGAAGACTTTGGAGTTTGCAACGACAGCTTTCTGGGAACAACTATATCTGGCTGTTCTAGACTCTGTATCTTTGCACCAATACTGCTTGTCTTCTTCGCCATATCATTCCCACTTGGAGTTCTCGATAAAGATATGATATTTCTAGTTATCTTTACAGTCTCTTTGGCAATTTCTTCTTCGGTCATTTTAGTTTCTTTTTTAGGTTTCTTTGGTTTTCTTGGAACTTTAAGAAGCTCCTCTCTTGTAACAGCCTCGAACTCTTCTTTGATGGAATGTTTGTTATTTTTAATGTTTGAGAGTTTTTCGTCGTCAGCTATGTTGTTATTACGTATGCTGGGCAGCGTTGGTTCTCCTATTTCTTCGTATAAGTTTTCTTGCTCAGATTGCCGTCTTGACGAAGGAATAGAAGGTAAGAATGGGTTAGTATTACTAAATTGCACGTTTTCTTTGATTTTATTATCAACTATCTTTGGTTTTGAGAATGTTTGCACTGTGTTTATAACAAACGGAACGTTTTCCATAGGTTGGTAGTACTGATTGTCTACTAACCACTCTGGTGTTTTAGACAACTTTGAAACAGATGGTTTTGAACTATCTGCAGGTTTGGAACTAGAACTTTGAACAGATGTTGATGATGTTCCTTCTGTTATGCTTTCATTAGATCCAGATTTCAAAGGAAGTAATGGCAAATGTTTGGCTTTTGCATTCTTTTGGTAGATACCTTTTTTCTTTGTGTTATCATCAAGTTTAATTTCTGTGGGCTTATTGCCTCTATTTGCATCAGGTGCTACTTGATCCGTATCGTCGTAGTAAACAGTAGATTTTTTAATTTCAACAATTTCTGAAGGATTACTGGGCTCTATTGATATAGAATCTATAGGTTTTATTTCAAATATTGGTCCTTGAGAATCCGATTTTACTGATTTTATAAGAACTGGCTGAATCAGAACTGGGCTCATTATGATAGGTGACAAAGAATTCACGGTAGTACTTACAATGTTAATTGGAGCCAAAAAAGCTTTATGTTTTTTTCTGGGCATTGGGACAACTACATCGGTGTTTTGTACAGGAACGATTTTTGTTTTCGTGTCGTCTAAATCTCTGTTATTTATCTTTAAATGATAACTGACATCAACACTCACAGGGGCAAGATTGATATCACAAGTACCTTTATTAACAGGTTCAATCAATGAAAGTTCTTCGGGATCTTTCAAAGTTTCTGGTTGAGGTGTAGGAGGTTCAATATTTATTTCAATATCATCCTTTCTCTCCATTTTGCTGTCATATTCCGTATTGGTCTCCTTGTTTTGACTAGTATTATCACTATTTACAATTGAACCAATTTTCTCGTAATCACTATCTGTTTTATCATCACTGGTTCCGGATATATTGGAAAATGTATCGTTATTGCTATCTAATTCTATTTCTTTCATTTCATTGCATATACGTTTTTTTTCTTTTTGCCTATTGCTACCAATAATTCTTTCAATGGCTGCTTTGAATGTCAATTTCAGTTCATTGTGAACTCTTTTTATATTTTTCTCCACTTCGTCGTTAAGATCTTTGTCAGCTTTGGAAAGAGGGATATAACCTAATGTATGCGTAGTTTTCACATCATCGCCATTTTGAAGTGGAAGTAGTGATTCGGATTTAACTATTGGTATCTCGTCAGAATTAAATTTTTTGATAGGTTTTAGTTCTATATCATTTATTAGGTTTGGCTGTCTTTTGTTCATTTTTGCAATATCTTTTTTAACGACTACAGAATCTACCGAATTGTATTTAGATATTGCATTTAAATCATTATTATTTTTTTCTACAGGAGATAGAAACACATTATCTGACCCCTCTGTAAGTAACGAGATACGACTGCCCTCATCGTTTATTTTGAACAAATCTATACTAGTAGTCTCTTTTAAAACATTTTTAAATTCATTGCTACAGTGAATATTTTCCATACTAAACGCCTTTGGTTTTCCTTTGTAGATACCCGAATAATCTGTGCTAAAAATTGTTCTATCTCTAGGTTTTACTGTGTAAGTTGATTCGGACTGCGTTATTATTATAGGGTTCAGATCAATGTGCTCATCAGCTAGTTCGGGTGAGTCGTGTCTTTCATTATCGAAGCCGTCCTGTCTGCTTATCTTATCTTTTGTGAGATCGATAGCATCTTGCCTCATAAGCACTTTGTTGTCAAAGGGAGGTAGGACGGTCTCAGCGAGAACTTTACAATCAAAATCAGGTGATAGAGCTTTTTGGCTAGCATCGTCAGCAGTTTCATCTGTAGTCACATTTTTAATTTCAAATTTGTATTCGTCAACATCACCGTCGTTTATCTGAGAGCTATTCAGTTTATAAAATGCTTGATCCACGATGCTATTGATGAGTGGTGGATCCGTTACACTGTGTACTCTTGACAAATATCTCGATCTGATATTTTTAAATACTTCTTTGGAAGAGCTGTCACTTTCGAAAAGGTCCGATTCTCTGGACCTCCTCAGTTCATCGTCGGAATAATCTAGTACACTATCCATAGAGTCGGACCTGTCAATACCTGTTTCGATACATCAAACGCTTGATTAGAATTTATCAACAAGTTTACAATATGAGGATAGTCGAACATTTTCTACTGTTAGTTTGTGACATTTCTACTACGTTGCTGGAAGCGATTACACAGAATTAGTGCACGATGACTGCTTGTTAACTCGGCTACTTATGGAATGATTCTACATTGAACTTTACATTTTAAACATGCACGCATTGATATTGGCACAGTTCTCTAGCATCTCATTTTCTTGTAATTCTTAATTAATTTGAATTTCATTAGAAGCCCGATTTTATCAACTAGTCAGGAACAAAATGATAACAAACATTAAGGTCCAAAATTCAATCTAGTGCAGGAAATTGAAATAAAGGTAAAAAAACTGTACACGCAACTAAATCAGCCACTAACCATGCAACGTCAACCTAAAAAATAAATCAAAGCGCAATATGAAACCTATAGCTGTCCCTTTATATCACGGCTATGTTACATCTTCTACCTCCTTCTTACCTTTGAGTGTGTGCATCTGGTCTTCTAGCATGCGTATGCGATCTCTGGCTACTTTATTTTCAGAAACAAGCCGTTCCAGTTCTCTTTGCGCTTCGGTCTTAAAGTCGTTGGCAACACGAACTGTCATGAGCAGGTCGCTTTGGAATTGTTTCCATTCCGTCTCCTGTAAATAAAGGGTAAATAAGTTTGGTTTCGTGTCTTACTTGAAGAATTTCGAACACTGCTTAAATTCAAAATATTCTAGTAACGCCTCTCCCGCTCGACTCATCAGCGCAAGCTTCTCGTCGCTAGTCAGCTGCACGTGCAGATATCACTTACGTCTCTCTCCCGGTCTCGCTGCAGCTGTGCGTTCCTCGCGCGTGCGTCTTGCAGCTGCCTCTCCAGCTCGGAGGCGCGCGCTAACGCCTCCCCCGCTCGACTCATTAGCGCGAGCTTCTCGTCGCTAGCCATTTGCACCTTAACAAATATTACCAAATGGACTTAATTCTTAACTTGAATTTATGAAGCTCATAACTAAAGTCTTGTTTCAACGACTCTAACTAGCCACTAATTATATATATTACTAAGTAACTCGACACAATGTTGTGCGTCATTTGTGTTTCCTAGATACGAGACCGCATATTCAATCGGATAAAACATGACAAAATCGCTCAACTCCAGTAAATACTCCTTATCGACGATGCTGCTAACGCTAAGAAGGGTTCAAGAAGTATTTTTTATACCTAAGTAATTTGACAGTGACCTGTGAAACAGATCTATTTAGTATAACCGATCTAATATATGACATATTAGAAAAATATATTAGAACGAGAATAAAGGTTATACGTTTGTGTTTTTTAATGATTATGCTAGTGTAAATAGTTTGACGATACCTGCAATTGCAGCTCATTCACGTTATCCTGCAGAGTCTTAATCTCCCCCTGCGATGCAGACTTCTCCTGTCGCAGCTGTTCCAGCTGGAACTCTAGCTCTGATATTGTGGACTTGGCGTTGTTGCGGGAAACCTATAAACAATATCAGAATTAATTAACTTCACACATAGGATATCAAATTAAAGTTTTAAAACGGAGACGTTTAAAAGGCTTTTGGTGGCATACAGTTAAAAATGTTGCAAGTTTTGATGGAGTTTGGGCACAGCTTTGTTTGTTAGTTTTATAAGTGTCAATTGTACATACGAGTATGTAGATCCAAGCAAGGTGATCAACCTTACTTATCAGGTTGGTTGGTTACTATAAAAAAGAGACCAACTTTATTCATATTCTCCGCGCGAACTCCAAGCAAACGAGGCTGAAGCGTCGGGCGTGTTGCCCCGCGCCCGCACGCCTCTTCATACCCCGTACACTACCACTACCAGTGAAGAATTTTGACGCAAGAATCTGATTAAGTTTTGTTGTTAAATCCTAAATAGTATGTTTATCCTATTTGTTTTTTTTAAAGATTTATCTTGGCTTGCGCGTGTACTAGAGCTACCCTAGTGAAACTTATTTTAAGTTCTAGAAATGACGAATTGTTGCTTCACTTGTGACAGCGTGACGTCACCTCCCGGTTCCAACGTAAGATTAGCGTTGATTGTTTCAACCAGCATTATGTTGAGTTAGGGCCGGTTTGTGACAAAAAGCAATAATTAAGTTTTTTTTTGTTATGTTGTGTGTTATACTTATTTTTTCTGTCGCAAATAAAGTATATTCTATTGTAGTGTCTCACCAGTGCGTCGTCGTGCAGCTTGCGTGCGTCGGAGTGCGCGCGGTCGAGCTGCCGCTGCGCGTGCGCCAGTCGATCCGCGAGTGCGTGCGCGCGCGCCGCCGCCGCCTCCGCCTCGCGCCGCGCCGCCGCCGCCGCTGCTTCCGCTTCCGCTGCGCCTTCAGCCGCGCCCGCACGCTCCGCTAACTGGATCATACACCATAGTCATAAGAAACAGTAAGAGTATTGGTTCAATTCTGGTAAAATTATGCAAAAACGGCAGTTACTTTGCATCTACTGTCTCTTTCGCTCACGTTTGCATTAATTAGAATGGATCTGGGTAGATATGTACCTGCCAGTGGTTCCACTCGCTCGAGCGTTCTTTCTAATAGGAATGTTGTATGTATGCATGTACCTTCGCCTTGGCAGCGTCCAGCAGGTCGGTGAGCGTGGTGAGTTGGTGCTGGCGCGCCGCCGCTAGTTCCCGCGCCGCGCCCGCCTCCTGCTCCCACTGGTTCCGCTCGGCCTCCGCTCGCTCGAGCGTGCCTTCTAACACCCTAGGGATAAACGTTTTACAATGATTGCGATGAATAAACGCCGTAATATCCACTTCCGATCCCAAGGAGTTATTTAAGATAAGACAAGACAACTCTTTATTAATAAACCAGTTTAACAATAAATACCTATTAAATTAAATAAAAAAATAATCTTATAAATGTACACCAGGTTTTTAATGGCGGCCTTATCGCTTAAAGCGATCCCTTCCAGGCAACCGTGCACGTAAATGAATATTATAAAATAAGAGAGGCCTTCAAGTATTTCATTGAACAACTCATTTAAAAATGAACAAATAAAATAGAACCAATACATACAAATAGATACACAGATAAATACATATAACATACGATACTAGTATGGAGTATATGAGTGCAATGAGGTCCTATTCAAAAGTATTACTTATTGTCCTCACTTGTTACTGACACTTAATTTTATATTAGGTAATTTAAAAAAAAGAAGATCTCACGTTTTTGATTTTACGGCGACAAGTGGACTGATTTCAAAAACTCTTTTTGGTAAGGGTAAAATCAAAGATTTCTGACTGCTTAAATAATTAGTAGAATGTGTAATCAAATATTGTCAAGACAATCATATATCAACCAACACAAAGAAGGACCAAACGCTTTAAAAAAATAGCTACACGAGAGAAAATCGAGCTAAAAATTAAATACAAACTTAAGTTACCTTACTCTCTCGGCAAGTGATTCATTTTCTTTGGTTTTGTCTTCAAGCGTGGACTTGTTCTGCGCTATCTCAGCCTCTAGCTGCTCCTGCTTGCTCAATAGGTGCCTTCGTTCTTCTTGGGATAACTGTCGTAATTAACCATAGTAATAACTTGACATTTGCAAAGGTTGTCAAAAAGCCGTAAGTGGCAATACCTGCTACTAACACTAACTTACAGGCAAATCTAGTCCCAATAATCCATTAGCAATAACCCAAGGATAAATAAGCAAAGTGACACAATTTCAATGCCGTTTTGGCAAACGACGTTGTCGTGTATAAGTTAAACTGTAACTATAGATTTTTACTCACACACATTCAAATAACCTAGTTCCGACCAATGAGTCGACGACAATCAGCAGATATACTACACAAGGTGGCGATAGTCAAAAATTGAAATTGGAAAATGACATAGGGTAAAATATATTTTTTCCACCTGACATGTAATAAGTTGTACTTACTTTGAGCACGGCGAATAACTGCTGGTCTGCGTCTCCAGAGACGAGGGTCTCCGGCTCCACTCCCTCCCGTAAGAGCAATTCTTGAAGCGTGTCCACCTGGAATTAATTATTAACAATTAATGTTGGTATGTTATACAATAATCCATTAACAGCGACCAGGCGGCCCGCACACCGAAGGAAACGGCACTGTCAGTTTTTTAATTCAAAACAACTCTCAACTTCCGATACATCTATCGTATAACGATTTACGTGTAAAGTGGATAATAAACATATAGATATGTCTGTCACCTACGGAGGCCTGGCTGTGACTGAAATTCGGCCTGTGATGCTATCGCATAGAGTAAGAGATGAAATATGTAGAGAAGGGTGTAAACATTTTCTTAGATCTGTTTTGATTCTTGATTCTGTTTAATCAGTTTGCCGCTTCAACTTGGTCAAAACTAAACGAAGCGATAAGGCCGCTACTTGTGGCACTACATGTAAATTTATATTTTTGTATTGTTATGTTTTGTGCGTCTACAATAAAGCGTTAATCTATCTATCAAGATTGCTAACTCGTGTTTCACTTCTTTCATCGCTAACTGTACGTGATAGGCCGGCTGTTGCGCAAGCGTCCATTGAAGCTCTCAGTTTGTACTTACCTTCGTCCTGCTATCCTCCAGTTTCTCAGTCTGGCGACACAGCGACTCGAGCAGCACTTGCTTCTCGTCAGCGAGCCGCTCGTTGTCAGCGTGTGCGTCGGCCAACTGAGACTGTAGGTCGGCCAGTTCAGCCAGCGTCGCTTGGAGCTCTTCGCTGGTACTAGAAAAAAAATCTTAAATGTAAAAAGGTAAGGTCTATTATAAAGTACAGCTTGTCTTATGTCTGTAACGATATATGGCAAATACAACATTTTGGCAGTTCAACATTTTAAGATTCAACGTTTTTATGTCATCAACTTTATAAGAATTCAACATTTTGGCAAATTCAACTTTCTGGACCCCAAGGATATTGTCGACCATCGTTATGCGACCGCTGAATCTGTTCAATAATAAAAATAGTATAATAATAATATGGGACAACATCCACACAAAGGTCTTCAGGTCCCAAACTAAGCAAAGCCTTTGCTATTGTAACCTGATGACTGATATACATACTTAAATATATAATTAGCACCCAGAGACATGTCAAACAGACATGTTCATGTTTGAACTGTCTGGGGATCGAACCCGGGACCAGCTGCGCAGAAGGCAGGTTTGCTACCAACTGCGTCAACCGGCCAGTCAATAAGCTCATAAGGAGCTCACGGAGATTTTTCTTATAATTAGAATTTCATATGGAATAGCAAAGCCAAAATACAGTAAGCAAACAGCCAAATAAGCGAATTAGATCTTCAAGGTTAAACGTTCCTTAGTTGTATTAATTATTAACACGCCTAAGTTTACTAAAACATGTACACAACGTTCAATTTATTTAACTCGGATACCGGTTTTCTCAATTGAAGTTTTCTTGGCGAGCGAGCCAATAGATTAGATACAATTAGTTTTAGTATTCGAATGTATTTCATTAAATTAACGTTATCGCTTTTACTCGCTATGTTTTCTGCAGAAATTAAATGAAACATTTAATTATATTATCATACGATCAGTAATTAACTGCCGCACTGAGAGATGTTAATAGTAAACATTTCAAAAAGTTTTCAAATTAGTTAATTTTGATTAGGCTCACTAACAACTTTTTGAAATATTTACTTAGTGATGGTTTAAATAAGCATTAACGTCTCTGAGTGCGGCTGTAAGTGCTATAAGCCTCTTTTAGAAGTAGGTGTACCTGTAATGGTGTTCCTCCATTTGCAGTATGCGGTCCTGCAGACACGCCACCGACACCTCACTGAGGGACGAGGACGAGTGCTTGTCCCACTCCGGGGTGCTCGCCTCGCCGCTGTCGCCTTCGCCCTGATAACATCACCACATTATATTTCTAGACATTATACATCGTGTAACAGAAAGGCGTGACAATACTTAAGGGTGTTACAATACTTAAGTCTATCAATCTACGTGAACCCATTGTTAAAGAACATTTTGTAATGTTCGAAAAAAATTATAGGTTCTTCATACTAAAATTGTTCACGTGATCGGTCAAGTCATATGGAGAACGCAATATTTTTTTCTCGAATTTATCTAAATTTGTTTTACAATGGGTTCACTTTCATGGATAGTATATTGTCACACCCTTAAGTTTTGTCAAACCTTTCTGTTACACGTTGTATAAGTGGTAGCCGAGTCGGTAAACCGTTGCCTCGCAAGCGAAAGGGCGCTGCACGGCAGAGACCTCTGATTTTTTCATCCATATAAATTTTATAATTAATCACCACTTGCTGAACGTGAAGGAAAACATCGCAAGGAAACCTACTCGTCGGAGCAAGTTTATAGGTTTCGAAGATAAGTGAAGTTACCAACCCACAATTTGGACAGCGTGGTGAATCAAGGTGAACACCTCCTAGGGAAGACCGTGTCCTGTAGTCGGACGCTATGGGTTAATACGTACATAAGTTAGTGGTAGGCTACTCAGTTAATCTCTTGCCTCACACCGTCTCTTTAAGCCGTCACAAACCGTAATGTCAAATTCAGTGTTGGTCCCATAACGAAGGTTGCTCTTAATGAGAGGTAATGTGACTTCCTTTCGATTTAGTACACTCGTAACCGATAACCTTGTAGATTTATGGACTTTGTCTTCACGTTTTTCGTCTTTCAATCATCTCCATCGGATAAAACAAGATGCTCAAAGTTGAGACGCGTTTATTAATAAGATAGCAAAAGTTTGACCACCATAAGCTAAGACAGGTAAACGTCAAATTTTAATAATATGAGTAGTAACTCCTAAATTATTAAACGAAAATACGAATAACCTGTTTTAAAAACTTTGGGGACATCGGAACCAATCGCTTTTAAATTACAATTAGAAATATCAAAACTTCTGGTAGAAGTAAGATGTGACCAGAATGCTGGCTCTTATTTTGTTCATAAAACTTGTATTGCCATTCAACGTGGCAATGCAGCCAGCATCCTGGAAACTCTTCCTTCTACTAGGGGTTTATTATTGAATTAAATTTTATAACTGTGAATGTTATTTTTCCTTCGCTTTTGTGTATTAATTGATTGTTATTCTATTTATTTAAGTATTTTTTTCAATTTGGCGGCGTTTATCAGTCTTAAGCTTCGTCAGCTAAACTGTAGTTGTGCGTGACGTACATTGTGTGCAAGTGCAATGGAGGCGGGCGCCGACGAGTGCATCCGTCGCGGCGCCGGCGCAAGCAGCAGCTGCCGCTTCTCGCTGTCCGAGAGCGGCGAGTGCGCGACGCCGCGCAGCCGCGCGCGCAATGCACCATTCTCGTCCGCTAAATGGACCAGAGTGGCTTCTCGTTCCGCTTCTTGGCTCTGAAATACACGGTAAAGATCAATCACTGAGTCAAATCAATAAGAATCTTCTTCGTGGTGTCGATGGTGTTTGGTAAACTACGATTCAGCGGTGGCATGGACTACATGGTAGAAGCTTCAAGGTGTCATTCCGTAGACTGCTACTACTGCGGTTTTACGCAGCAGTACTGCCTGCAACACTGATTCCAAGCAAGAGAAGATACTGCCGCGCAGCAATGCTGCAGCTGTATTAATAAGATGTTATATAAAGAATAATAGTGTTTTCCCGCTTTGTTTTGATGTCAGCGTGATTGTTTCGAAATTGTATTTTTTTTTGTTTTTATGGTGTGGTTCCTCCTCCCTATATCCACACCTCACCTTATTATTTCTCTTTCTTCAGTATCTGACTTCCTCGACTCGAGCACACGGCATCCTCAGAAGATGTTGACTCTTGAAGCGCTCACTCGAAAGTTCTATATATAACATGTTATTATAAATGGATTTCCGCAAAGTAACGCCTGACACCATTAGTTATCTCGGAATGTATTTTCATATAAAACGCAGCGAAGTACCTATAGTATGTACTTCGGATTCGTTATCATACCTATATTTTTGTCATCCATAGTATAGCTGTTGGAGCACTGGATAGGTAAGCAGATGCTGTATTATTTATGTGGCACAACAACCACAGTAGACAACATCTGCGTCACATTATATTCATTTTGCTTTATATCTCAAATTTTGCAGTGGCATGTTTACTTCTAAGGAAAAATTCTAGATTTTTCAATAGTATAGATGACACAGTGTACATTCATCCATAGGTATCCGTGTCCGTGGATTGATAAGACAATGTAAGTAAGCGAAATACTTTTACAGGTACAACATATTAAAGTTATTACCTGCTTAGTGTGTTTACAATAAGTTAGAGTATGTAACATGCTTCAGTAGTGCTCGGCGACTTCTTTACTCTTTCTACTTACTACTTCTCTCTGCATGCCCCACATGCTACCCCGCGCCAACGGCCAAGGTTATTGGTACAAGTTACAATGGCTCACCTTCAATCTCTCCAGTTCTGCCCTCAGCCGCTCGGCATCCGTGGCTTTCTCCAGTAGTTCCTCCACCTTGGACTGTAGCTGTGCTCGCTCCATCACGCTGGCTTCCAACTCACGGCGCAATGACTCCAACTCACGGACACCAGACGCGAGTGACGCCTAGAAACATTATATATAGCTTTAGCCGCAAGGAAGGTTATTAAGAATCTATGACTGTTTAGCTATATAACCGATGCCGTTAATAGCGTTTTTTGTTTTATTTCTTGTGTGTAATTTTTTTTTCGGAATTATAACAATAATACATTCTGTAAAAGAATAACCAGGGTAAGGTATTAAAATTGGTAAGAGTAGTCTTTCGTTGAGGACCAGCGTATGCTTGTTATCTATTCAGAAATTTAACAGTTCTTCCACTGTTGTAGACGCAAAACAGCATAACAATGTTCCCTTAAACTTGCCAAACACATATATCAAAGCAATAGCCTAAGGATATAATCACATCAACACACCTCAGATGGTATCCTCTGCCTGAGCTCTACCTCCTGGAAGCCTGGCATGTGTTCTGCGCTCAGCATTACCGGCAAACTGACGCACTCCTGCGAACCTCGCTCCCCTATCGAACCCAGCTCTTCCACGCTGCCATAATCGGGAACCCTGTCCGTGGCATCTTCAAACTCCCCCTCCCTTAGCTCAGGGTCTTCGAGAACCGCATTGTTGTTCCCCAAATCTTTCTTTTTGTGCGCTTTGTGAAGCTTCTCTTTTGACCCGAATATCTTTAGGGTTTTATCCCGAGCGGGAGCGACCTTGTGGTGCTTGGAATCCAAGCTTGAAACTGAAGGGGCTCCCTTGAGAGTGGACTCCTGCTTGCCCTGACTTGGCCCTCTACGGAACAAGGATTTGAACTTCATCATCTTGGCGGTTATATCATCGTTTTCGTATCACTGATCGAGAGTTCGTGTTGCATATTCGTTCGGTCACTGACAATTTATATTTTTTCACTGTAAAACTGCGCGGATTTTGTATTGTAATCGGAATTTTAGTCTTTAGACGCGATTATGTAGCGGTTGTGAAGAGGGAGCATCTCGGTTGTTTACTACTCGTTCTTATCGCGTGTCTAGATAAAGGCAATGAATCAAAGATAAGCGATGAATGGCAATATAATAAAACACACTTGAGGCACGTTTCAGACGTGACTGCCTTAGGACAATCATGCACATCCTCAGTAACAGGATAACTAGTGGTGCTTACTATTGAAGCAAAAAAATTACATAGCTCAAAACTCAAAAATATACCTCGCTGGTTGAATAAGGTATAGAGATATGACATAAACATTTTCTCGCGCCTAAAGCTGTGTTTTGTTTATCTATTTTTATGAGGATAAGCATAAATAAAATATGTTGTACTACACACACGTAATCAGTTTTATGGTTTGAGTTGAGAATAGTTCAGGTGTATCATAGCTAACTTGAGACTATCCACCTTTCGAACTCGTCTAACCACGCCTTTTATTCCTGACAGCTATACTACCTACCTATACAACGAAAGTTACATCACATAATCGCCTTTCTAAGGTATTCTATCTCTGTCTCCAAGCTCAAATAGAAGGACCATTCCTCGAGCAACAAAAAATAACGTACCGAAACCACAGAATAAATAAACCAAAACTTGTAATAATAATAACAATAGACCGTATTTAAAACGTATAGAATATAAATAATGTAAATATGGAATGTTAAATAGTTTCGTAATCAAATGACTTAATTATCGTCACATGGATTATGTATTATTCATGAACTCATGAACAAGATGACAATGAATGTTATAGGTACGAGTACTCGAGTGGGATCAGGCGTGGCTGTCATGTATAAATTAGAGAGCAAGAGGCATTCATCAGCTTTATTACCATTGCAGGTTGATTGCTAAATATGTGCGGCTGAAAACTAGTATACGAGTTGGTAATTCGAATCTAGATAAGTGGGAAATAAAGACCTTTGAATGAATGAACTGAACAAAATCATCGTCTGAAAACCCATAGAGATAGTTTTTGTGATGCTAAAACATTACATATTATCATATTCGGACAGCCCATGGTACTCGCAGCTCATTCAATCCACCGGGATCAGGCGCGATACCGACACTTTGATATTAATTATTGTGTAAAAATCAACTTTAATCAAACATTTCTTAAATTTAGCAATCGAAGTTATTTATTTTCTATTAATTAAGTATAAGTAATTAGTAATCTGTTTTCTTAGAGTCTCATCTTTAAATGTTTGGCACAGTTTCTTTTAATTTTACCCTTTCTCCTAACAGCAGTGTTATATTTACTAATAATCATATCACATTCTTCTCTTGCATGCTATTACTATGATATCAACCTATGATGACAACTTTTGAAAACACGCACATAAGAAAGAAGAAGAGAAGCAAATGACATTTATTTTATCATCTCTGAACTTCAAAGATATTCTGATGGTAAATACTCCCTCTCGGCTTCTTGATGGTACTCTCGATTTCCGCGAAAGTTATCTCACGAAATTTTCAATTTTCCCGCGGGGATGCGGAATCCCGTTTTGCGGGATTACAATCCGTAGATGGTACGCCCTGTTGTCACCCGAAGGCCTCTGCTAAGGCAAGTGAATCTTATCCACAGACAAACAACTGATACCTACAATTACAGTGTCATCCGATCATGCTCAGTCGTTACTACCACTACTCGGTCACCCATCAAAAACCTGACCAGACAGAACGTTGCTTGACATCGCTGATTGTTTGGAAACACCTCAGAGAAATGCTACAAGTGCTATAATACAGCAGCAGTTTTGAAGGCTCATAATATTTATATAGGTACTTAGGTCTCGACTATGTATGTAAAATAGAAATAGAAATATATTTATTTACAACAGATAACACAACTTAAACAAAAACAAAATATGTAACATGAGTAAGTGCTTTCTGTCACAAACCGGTCCAAACTCAACACAGTGCCGGCTGAAGCCAGCGTTGATCTTCCGTGTGATCTTATGTGTTAAAGATTCAAAAATTTTTGCCTTAAATCGTCGCGAGTACCTACTATTTATTCGTGTTTGTAAAAAGTGATTACATATGAATATCCAAGGCACGGTGCACAGTGCACGGACCTACTGCAGTCTAACAGTGTTCGTATTCAAATCCAATAATCCTTTACGGACAGAAACGTACTCAGTACTAAACCGACTGGGGCCAATATTCCTCACTATTCATTTGCCTCTGCAATGCTCATTAGTTTATGCGACACAATGGGCATAGTGAGATAAATATTATTTAAATATAATAGATTATGTAAAATACGAGATAGATGTCACTTGTAACATGGGACTGGTAAAAATCGTTATTGATTTACTTATCCCTTCATGGAACAGCCTTATCCACAGACCCCTAATCTGTGTGAGTTATACTAAATATTACTTTTTACTAGTTTACTCATCTCAATATTTTTGTTTTTAGAACATGCACTATTTTAAGATCAAGGATGAGATCGTAGGTAGCCATCAAATTCGTAAAGTTTGAATATAATAACAAATATCTATTATTAACACCAGCAAATAATTCCTTACAAAAATAATCGTATTATAAGTCAATAACTTATATAGTTATAGAGTTATAACTTATTTTACGCGCAATTGCAATCCAACGTATCATAACAAATATTTGCCAAGATGGAAGATAAGAGCATTATTTTTCAATAGATAGCCTCCGCCCCACCCTGACTACATCTCACGTCGACGGTCCCCCATACAAATACAAATAGATAGGGGGCCCCACCTTCGCAGGAATAAATAGTCCTTTGTCTGTAGAATAATTGGTTTTAACTACGAGTATGATGGGTTTTATCGACATATATTACAGACTTGTTCATAGTTGCCTGTAGAAAGTAACTCTTAGGAAAGAAGAACAAATTACTTAGTCTACGCATCTTTAAGTATAATTATGATATGAAAACCTCCTCCTTTTTAGCAGTCAGTTAAAGAAACAGGTGACGAGAAAAGGTCATTTTGTGACGAAGCGAAATATATAAGTACCTACTCGTAAATATAATGTGTAATTGCTTGACCACCACTTTCATAATACAAGAAGAATAATCCAAGGCTCGAAAGTAAATCAAAATTTTGTAATTTCAGGCGACCATGTTTTGGTTAGGGTCAACATTGTATTAAAGCTTATAATACTTTTATTTACTGTGTGCCTCTAGAATGTGTATAATAAGAAATTGGTTAAGCATATCTCCTTATATATCAAAATCAATTGATGTTCGTTTGTCTCGCAAAAACTCGACAACGGCTGGGCCGATTAAGCTGATTTTCGTCTTGAAATGTTTGTCGTACTCCAGGGAAGGTTTAAAAAGTGAGACGCATAAATAACTGTTAGGTGGTACAAAGTTCGCCGTGTCAGCTAGTCTACAATAAAAATGAAATGCATACTTACTCAAATCGTATCAAAAAGCCAACGGGTACAAGCTACGAATGAATTACATGACAAATAGGCCGCAAGTTCAATGTACAAACAAACTATCTACGTTTTGATTACATAGTGAGTGAGAACGTGAGAATAATATGTTATATAATTCATTTAGCTTAACAAAATGCAAATGAGACAATAACGTGAAAGTTATTCTGTAAATTAATTATGGAGATAAATTAATTGATTTCAAATTAATAATTCAACCTCGATTAGAGTTCGATATTATGCAAGAACATGAAAGTAGATTATTGTGATTAAGCAAATAAACAATTTATAAATGAGCACAGTTTTATTACCAAGTCAGAGTGTAGGTAGGTATAAAGATTTTTGTGTACCTACCATCTTGCTTTTGACTATTTATAAATTTATATATTTATAATGGTACAGTCACAGACAAAAAGTTATTATTTATTTATTTGGATAAATACAGTAATAACATCACGACAGTAAAACCAAGGCGATGCTACACTAAACTATTTTATGGAACATGAACTTTTAAATACAATATTTTCACAGAGTCTATTTGCAGCCTCTGTGAATTTTGCCAGGTTGCAATTTAAAACGTCAATATCCTCCGCTATAATATTTAACAAAGCTATTGCGCGTGATGTGGGAGCAAACCTAAGCAAATTAGTTCTGTTCTCGGGCATCCTGATTGTAATAAATGACCTCCTACGGCTAGTGGCTACCTCGGGCGCGAATAAAATAAATATTAGGTCCTTACATATGAAATTGGCGTTTTGTCGTACTGGCCACTTTGATCTCAAATATCTCTTCTTTGGTTAAGGATTCCAATTTCAAATTTATACAGCTATTTATTCATACACTTGTATTTCGAAAACCGTAATTCATTTGTTTTGTCCTCGTTTGGTTTTTTCTTTGCGTCACTTAGTAATGCCATAATGTCTATTTATTGTACTATTATCGATATCATTTCAGCTTTATCGACTACCAACAGCAAGTTTGTGATTTGCAATAAAAAACATCGATTCTATCTACCAACCGCGTCAACTAAGGGTTGCAATATATCACCCCTTACTATAAAATAAGTGTTGCGAGCAACCCCATCCTTTCAATACTGTTATCTTTAATGTCTTTAAGCACGAGATTTTAGTTTGCTACGAGTATAACGAATAAATTTTATGCTAAACAGAATAAGAATCAAAACAGCATAATCTATCGTCGCAGACATTTTTTTTGTATCCTACACAGCTAGGCAATTGACCACAAGTTCGCACGACCACGGAAGTCAGCGATACTGTAGCCCTAGATGGAGCATGCGTAGTCTGGAATCTGGCTCTCAAGGAAGGCTGCCGGAACACACCGTTAGGTGCTTGGCGACAAATTTTACAATAAGAGGGTGGTAGCTAGCCAGGCGAGCGATAGGAAACGAACTACCACCATGCTATGGTTTCTATACGATGCCACAGACATGGACTACATGATGGTCTATATAAGGAATCAGTGACTTCTGAGCTAAAACTGATAACACCAATGTGTACGTCACAGTTGAGTATTCAATTGTCAAAAAAACCAAAGAAAAAGGTGGAGGTACTCAAATGTTTGTAACCTGATTAATTTTTAAAACGAAATAACAGTTCTATCATCTCATTCCGAAAAGGATGTCTGTAATCAGTTTTTTTGTAAAAGTACTTCGTGAACGTCACCTAGCCACCTAACTGTCATTGACTATAGGTCTACTTGTCTAGACGTATGTGTGATATGTAAATGTGAAGCTAATTAGTATGTGTAAAGTGGTCCTGTCCAGCGGACACTGCGTTTCCTTTTTAGGACCTCCGTTGGCTGTGAATAGAACTAGGTACGTTTTATAGCAGTACCTACATGAATAAATCAATGCTTGCTTTAATTTTTACCCGACTGCGAAAGAAGGAGGGTTGTTTTTCGACTGTACTCGTATGCTATGCGAGTGGTGTCAATAGATTCGTCTTAGTAGTGAGAGTGACAATGGGAACATCAATATATATAAAAATTAAGGATGATACACAGATTCAGAGATTTAGTAGTCGGGTTTTTTTCTAAGTCATTTCTAACAACAGGTTGCAGGTATCAGAAGTGTCAGGAATAATTGGCGTTTGTAAGTTTTCTTGTATGTCAAACTATAAATACTCGAACTGTTTGACTTAAGTAAATACTGTTTCTCAACCATATATCCTATATATTTCTATAAATTCTCCTTTCATTTTCCCGTTTTATACCTCGACCCAATTAGTTTCTAATTTTATAACAATTAACCATTATTTGACGAGAGTTTTGTTACCATTTGATCTGTATACCTACCACAATTATAAATCTTACCAGGTACCCAATTAATTTAGTCAAATACGAGGTTTATTCAAAAATAACAAACACATCATTAGTACTGAGACAGGTCATACTGGCCGAGTCATTGTTAAAGTGAGTTAACTGTGGGAGACCAACGTCGAGACACTTGTAATTATCCGTTGTATTCTAAGAATAGAATTATTTACGTAGTGCCGAAGGCCTCAGAGCAAAAGGGCAAAAAGAAATATATTGAATTGCTTTGAGAAACAATAAAAATGACGTGCTGGGTGTTAACACTTGTGGATATGAATCAGTTTTAGCTGGATATGAAGTAACTGCTTATTGTGATGATTAATTAGCAAATGCATTACAACAAGATTATATACTTATCTGATGCGAAGGCAGCTGCGTTAGTGGTTGAAGAGGATCACCGACCCTTCACTGTTTTCGTGTTTCTGATACAATTTTCGTTCCGGGCGTACCTTTTTTCACCCCCTAAATTGTTGTTATTGGTGTCAATCGTTTCACTGTGATGTATTTTAGGTCTATACGTTTTATTATTTAGAAAAAAGTTATAGAATTCTGCATAATAAAGTATTTTAATAGGCTTCGTATCAGCGCAAAAATATGAATGCTTAGGAAGCTTGTAACTTTAAAGTGATATAAAAGACAGAAAAAAATAAAACGGTAAAACCTAGTAAATAATGTGTCAGATATGTGAAAAAAAAAACCATTAGAGTCGGACAACAACAATATTTTGAAAGATCTTATTGTATGGACAAGTTGGAGGTATATAGCTGCCTTAAGTATAACATTCGACAGATCATCGACAAGGTGAAAGAACAAAATCGTTAGGGCTCGTTATAGCCTCAGGGCCTTATATAACTTCATTGATTTCACCACAGGACCAGAAAGAGTGTTGTAACAAAGAAAATATTAGGATCCACTAACATACATTATTAAACTATAATAAGTACCAACTAAAGATATACATACAGACTAACGCAGAGATGATGTAAAATAAAGCGGGAAAGTAAAACATGACTTATATCATACTTTAGGCCCAAATAACGAGCTAAAGCTATCTAAATACGTATAAAATAAAAATGAGGTAACATACATAACAGATTACTATACTTACTTAACTAGGATTGTATATGATCTAGAATTATAAACAGTTAGATAACAATTTAATGCAAATACCAAAAGCACCACGCGAATGTAACAGAATAACAAACACCCCAAATAACTACAGACACACTTTCACCAAAACGTGGCTGCATTCTTAAAACGAATGCTTACATTATAGATATATTGGTCAATAACTACTTCAGAGAGTTTAGATATATAGGTAAATATAGGTTTTTAAGGAAATTCAATAATAATATGTTGATTTAGTTTTCAGAGATTTAGAAGCCAAATGTAATGGTATTAAACATTTGAAGAAATCCGTTGCCGGATAAAATATGAAGGTATTATTATGAAATATTGGGTATGAATATAATATACCTAAAAAAATAATGGGTATAAAGTCGTGGGAGATATATAATTTTGAAATTGATAAAAAAGGTAAATAAGAAATGTCTTGTTCTAAATATTAAATATATTTAAATATAAGTCACAAGGTGATTGGAAAAAATAGCGTTGTTCTATTAGAACGACAACGACTTTACGGGTAAATGAACTAAGCCAATAGAAATTCATAGACCTATAAACACAAATCCAACAGCATACTTGTATGAATCAAGGTATAAAATAATACAAGTCTGTATTGGATTCCATGGTGCGGCGAGGTAGCTAGGCTCGGGTGAACGACCAGCCGTGGCCGCCGCGGCCTAGGGAGGTCGCTCGCAACTCGCTCAGTACACCAATATGGCAGACTGCTTTTGGCTTATTTGGAGTCTCGTACTACCTCAAAACTATGATCAACTACGCTTTTGTTTTATATTTTGGGCATGACTACTACGTGGAAACAACTTAATATTGTTGCGTTTAACGGAATCAGTTGCATGGTAAATCGTATATATACAAAAATGTACTAGGAATAATGACTCTACCCTCTTATTAAGGATACAACATAAATAGTATACATAGTTTCTTTTTTAAAATGGAAATGCAGTTTTAGTGTTGCATCTAAGTTAATATTACTATTAAGTTTAATTTAATTATATATAGTCATTAATTCAAATACAACATGAAATGCATATAACAAATGTTATTTAAAGGTTAATAAATACTTCTTTCTATTGTTTACCCTTATTTTTATCTTCTATCACTGGCTACACCAACCAGAAGATAAATATATCTATAAGTTCGCCTATCATGTGTTGTATTTAATTCTGTCACTAAGAAAATGTTCATCGAACGTTAAAAAATTATGAAGCCACTAAAATCTTGCAGTAGCTAACGAAGCCAAATAGCAACCATCAAATTTTCGGAGCCATTAAGAAGAAGCCAGTTATAGCTACTAACCCAATAACTGTACTTATTGCAGGAAGTGTACACAAAACATCAGTCAAAGAACCTGGACGGTTAGATTTACGAGCTTAGAGTCGCGACCTACAAAGGTCGCTTTCTTGCAGTGACGGGAACCGGTTGCTTACTCTTTGTAATGAGTTTTTATATGTCATAGTCACACGATACACGTGCAATAAGAAATGGCAATGAGTAAGATCTAGGCCAAAAGGTCAGAGATGGTAAGGACACGAGAATGTACTAATAGTTTGACGTTATTTTTAAAAATTGCAATTTGCTTTGAGCGTAAGCAAGCATTTCAGCAAGAAGCAGTATGGGGGCAGCTGTTGGGGCTCTGAGGCTAGGGCATTTATTAACGAAGTAGGGCATAGGCTCAAAGTTAAGACTGGTGACTCCCGCTCTGGTTCTTTCCTGGTGCAGAGGATGACTATTGCTATTCAACGTGGCAATGCTGCAAGTGTAATGGGTACTTTTGCACCAGGAACGGTCAGGGGTGGGTTATTTGATTAGAGGTTATTAATTGTGACGTAATTATTTGATTTAATTAATATTATGTGATTAAGAATATTTTTATTAAGAAAAGTGTATTATGGCATACAATATACTATAACAACAATAAGATGAGACAAATAATACATAAAAATTAACGTATAACATAAAGGAAGTACATAAGAACTAATCTTATACATATTCGCTCATTTTCAGCCCAAAATTAAATTGGGACCGCACGCGCCGCCGCAACAAATAACGAATAGAAATAGACTATCCTTTTCTAAAATATAAAAGAAAAATTAAAAATGTATATTATTTGACGTCAATAAATTTAAACGGATTGTTCATAAAATACACTACTGAATGCTACATGGTAAAAGTACATCACGTTACAAACACTTACTCGCGAAGCAAGAACAAAATTCTGTAACCATAGTCTTATTTTGTCTGGAAATAAATTGAACTTCAATACCTTGCAATATTACAACGATTGCAGGGAGTTGGTTTAAGGATACTGAATTCCTTTTATTGAGCTTGTGAGCGTATTTATAAAGAAAATAAAACAAGAAGGGATTACACTCAAGCACATTCACGATACTGTTTATTTTTGCGAATGCCGATGTTTACTCAAGCCAGCTTATTGACATTGAGCGAGAAAAGATTTGGCTCCGTTCACTGATTTTCTGTACGACTGCACAGCCGTTTTGGAATCCTAATTAAAACTTGTAGAGAAAGGAGGATATCTTTAACAAACATTAATCAGTATGAAGTTAGAGTATAAGCTAGTCTAATGTAACGTTTGGTCAATGCTGAGCTCAGTTGGATGTCTTTATATATTAGTTTGGACTATCAATAAACATCCAAATCATAAATTACAAAGAAATAACCAAATTCCCAAACTAGGGAGACCTAATATAGCTACATTTCATAGTATCCACTTATCATAAGTCATTATGAAACGAAGATAAACCGAATAACAAAGAGCAATTCACATTCTTTCGTGCCGTGCAGTGAGATACAGTATACTGGTACCAGCATACTTTCTCCCCGAGCCATCCGAAACCAGTTTGCAAACCCAAGTGCATACGACTGTTAAATTTCTATCAGAGGATGTAAAAACTACTTATAAGTCGGTCTCAACTAGTGGTTGATTGATCGTATAAGTCGAGAGCTTGTTCGGTATCGAGTTGGTGATTAGCCAACTTTAGAAAGGCAATTGCCCTCCATGGGCAGTACGAGTACATTGGTGCTCTCTCATGTCAAGACTGAGAAAAAACTCGATTATTTAGTTCTGTAGGATTTTATCTAGGAGAAGACTTCATGCCTTACTTACCTTACTGCTTTAAAAAGTTTAAAGATAATAAAAAATATTATAAATTTTAAATTTATTAATTATTTAAATTTGTCAATTTGATTGTTATTTGTCATAGGCAGGACTAGCTAGCTAGCCAAAGCGTAATGCTACGATTGATCAGCTTAATTTGGTGCAGGCAGGATTTTGACCGACAACGCAGACGGTGAAACCAATGGTCTAAGCCATTATCCGAGCATTACATCGAAATGTATATCTTAACTTTTAAGCTTGGTTCTAATTCAATTCCAGTAAACTTTTAAAAAATACTTAAAATCCGTATAAGCTTAGTCGTATTAACAATTTTTATAATTGAGTAAACGCTAAAAGTTAAAATAACGCTTGCAAATGGCAAGAGCTCGCAAATGACGTACAGAAAAACGGTTGCCATAATAAGTAAGGTAGAAAGGAAGTTTAAAATTGCTAAGGGGGACCCCACAATGTGACTTTATGTGACAGCCTTCGATGCAACGTCAACCTAGCAATTATGACTTCAATACCAGCACCACACAATGGCTGTTCATTTGAATTAAACGTGACGGTAAAGCCAGTAACGGTCCGAATGGAGTACGAACGGAATAACATATTGATTCCAATCTTACTTTTCGCACATGACATCAATTCGTTAAATATAATATTTAAATATGTAGTTCAATTGGCAATATTGAGCTCTTTCTGAATTGATGTTTGAAAACTAGTAGTCAATTTTGAATATTCGTTAGATCATTTAAGAATCTACACTTATATTATATGCCCAACACATGTCTTTTAATACTATAATTTCTTTGTACTTTTTTAATTATTTTAGTATTAGTTCACTTTGTCGCATAGGAATTATAGGATCTGAATCTGACTTGTAGGGAAGGAAGCGTTAGTTAATAGATGTTCATATACAATTTATAATATTCATCTCACGCGTAGCTAAAGATTGTACGACTAAAATAGCATTGTATTTTATGTAGATACGAGTACAAATACTAACAACAATAATTGAACTAACCTACACAAAGGTACATAAACCAACAAAAAGCTTGTAAAGTATATTGCAAAATGATGTGACACCATTGCATACTCGACGTCGCATTCTAAACGTGCTTTCATCAATAATATGGCGCCAGTTAGGTAGTTATTGCTGATGATTTGTTACGTGATAATATATGAACGAGTTTTTAGTTAAAAAGGGAGACTTGAGAATAGTTTAGCGCAAATAATGAATTACTTCGGACAACTGTAAATCTAATACCTACAAAAGAATTACTGTTGTTTAATGTTACGTAAGAACCGATTGAAGAAAAGATTTAAGGTTCAGAACTTGAGATTCCCTTATATTCCTAATTTCCAATGCTCTACTAATGTTTTGATCTTTTTCTAATACGTATAATTATGCAAGGTCCATTTTCGTTAATACAAATATCCAAATTTTCTAGTATTATTAATGATTATCTAATATAGTAAAATAATGATTTAATAATGAAACTTGAACATTTTATATTAGAAACCTCGCTAGAATCTTAGCTCAAAATGCAATGTAATACGTTCATTCACAACTAGAACACTCTAAAAATGTATTTCACAGACATGAAAAAGACTGAGCCAAGCACGTGACTATGACAAACCCACGATGAATTGATCAATAGCGAATTCTATAGGTAAACGAAGGACAAACAGGAAAACCGTACAAATAAATATGTGGCTTCAGGAATTATAATCGTAAATATCTTTGTACTTAAGTAAGTGTACGTAGTATATATATATACTTAAGAGGAACATTTTTGAATGCTTTGCATGCGTTGTACTGCATCCAGACTCTATGATTATTCTTTTCCACATATAATATTACAATAAAAACAGCCTGAAGGAAAGCCAAGATTATACTTGTCTTTCTATATCAGTTCTTTGTCCCGACGTGGAGCCCTATGATACCAAAAAGAAGAATCGTCGCGCTGACTAATATTTGTCATGATTATGATCAAAACTGATCAAGAATGCAAACCAATGACAATCTTCTCAATAAATCTTTCTCTGATAAATAATTAAGAGATTAAAAAGGCCAGATTGTTCTAGATATGGGATCCTGCTGTAACGCAAATGTGACTAACGCCAACCAAATTGGATTGTTTTCCATGGTAGGAAATCACAAGGAGCACTTAGCGTCACCCAGGGGGGTAACCTTGCCCACCGCTGATGCAATGTGATGAACAATGAGCGAAAATCCTTGGCTAACACTTGGACAAATAGTTATCCAATCTAGCTCATTGGATACCTATGTCGTGGCCATATTTGACGCTGTTATTCGTATGAGCAACTTTTTTGGGCATTTCAAATGTTCGCACCAACTTAAACATATCAGTCATTAGATGTGCAAAGGTGCATACCTAATAATATGTTTGTGGCAATATGCCATAACTGAAAAAACTTACCACGCAATTGTTCGGTAGATTTTCGAAACGATTGTGTATTGTTTTATGAGTCATAATCACACGGTGTTTTTATATACAAAGGGGAAATTGTGAAGGCCATAATATTTTGAAAGACAAAATATAATAAATACAGATTATTAAAAATTCATAAGCAGCGTCGGAAGAATCTAAAAACTCTACGTGCGCTGAATTGTTAGAATATATTTCATGCTGAATTCCAATTTAATGAAGCGATACTATTTTTTTTCCGCCAAAACCGAAGGTTGTCACACGACCTTGTTTGCACAGGCAGGCGGGGCCATATAGGTATTCAGAATTTTGCGTTTATATCATCTATTAAAGACTAGTAATTTAAGAAGTGAGATAACAACATAGTATCTTTTAAACGTATTCCCCTAATGCATCTCGAGTTTTTGACACTTCACACAGCAAATTATACAATTGGACTTTTTAAACGAAATTATCTTTTTGTGATACTGTTTTTATCATTCTCACACTACAGCAACTACTTGTATTCATCAATTGAACTGATTAGAAACATATTTGCTATACACACGTATGTCTAATCAAAATCATAACTAATGTTTTTCATAACCTTTTCATCAAATTCTAATATTACTTTAGCAAATTTGTTATGTACGGTAGTTCCGTTAGTTTTTGCCTTGTAATAGCTACAGCCATCCATATAAACCGCAACATGTACTGTTTACTAACATTATATATTAATATTATAAACAATTTATTTGTGACTCAAAATCCATTTGTAACGTGTAATCGGAAATAAGTATAAAATATTACTTGTAGACGTCTACAACAGATAACAAATACATATAACATTATAGTTTTAATTTTTAACAAGTGAGTACTATGAGACAGTTTACTTCAATCAACACTTCAAGTAAACTTGGCGATTACTCAACAACTCTGTATCTGTAGCCCTATTCGACTTATCTTAATTACCCTTTAAGAATCGAAATTCATAACATTGCAGTGAGTCACCGCAGAATAACGAATAGCAATTGGATTTAATAATCCGAGAGTTTAATATATTGAACCTGTGTTTCTTGGAATTAGTCGAAGCCTGTTGGCAAATGTCGCTACATTAGCACATTCTTGCAATTAGGACCGACGACGACGGAGCAACCGCGTCGAGATTGAGTTTGATTCCAAGAAAAAGGTTAGGACACTAACTTTGGGAGCAATGTTCAGGTATATTAGTTCTGAGAAGTTTTGTAACTGTAGATGATTTCGTGTTTAGTTACATTAATATAAGTAAGTATAGTTGCCAAATTAAGCGAAGATAGCCAGCAAAATAAATCAGATAAACATTTGTGTAAGAATAGAGGTATACGTTGTATAAAGTTGTAAAATGAACTAAAGAACGGGAAAATTTAAGCACAAAAATAATAATTTTGATGGGCCTTAAAAGCGATGAGAAAATACTTATATAATTGAATGCATGTAAGAATAAAAACCCACGACAAAGAACATTTGACAGCAATTGCAGCTAAAGATTATATTTGATTGATGAGAATTCGTATCAGATTATTCCTCGCGATTGTCAAGCCCGAGAGATCTTTGCATACATTTATCTCAGGAAGGTCTTTCATCCAACACTATAGCTGTTTTTGAGATTATACAACTGCACACCTTTATAGACAAATATTATTATGCTGGATTATCTTTAACCAAAGTTCGTAGGTATGTATAACTTCTTACAAAAAAATATGTTCTAGAAGAGTTAAAATTTCCTTTTATTTTATCAATGTTTCTTTTCACATACTTGATTACTATCGTACTAATTAGGCCATGAAGTATTCAATATTTTTAAGCATGTTCATAACGAATAGAACAATCTTCTTCTCAAAAAAAATTCAATTATTTCGGATGTTTCGCGCGTATTGTTCAAACGGCATTGGGAATAGGTATTATAGGCATGTTACTCGTATTATACTCGTTCAAGCAGTGAGCTGTTGTTGCGAAACAGTCTTATTTGATTAACTGTGCAAACAGCTGTAAATGCTGCAGAGGCGACAAACGCTTCTTGCTTACCGCCATTATCAAGTTCATGTAGGTGGTATTAAAGGTCACCTACTTGGGATCTCTTGTCACCAATCTTAATTACGTCTCTTTCATTGTACTTATCTCATTTTTTGTTTTTGACTCGTGTATAAGCTTGTTGTCTTTTTTAAATATATCAGACTAAAATGTTCATGAAACACTCTTGCGTAGTTTTCTATTGGTGGTTTGTATTCAGCTTAAGCTCTATACTTAAGACCATAAGTTCTAGTAGATACTGCTTCGAGTCTGGCTATTTGTACTTTCGTTTGCCGTCTGTCTGTCTGTCTAACTGTATGGTTGGACGTTAGTATTTTTCAATAAATTTCGACGAGACTTAGTAAGTATACCTAAACGTTCTCCGAATTTTTAATCGCCCGTCAGCGATTTTTGAATTGGAGTGATTTTTCTTAAATGGAGGAAAGTTTGCTAAGGTGTTATTTGACGACTGAATTGAACTAGTATTTTGCATATGAAAAAAATAGGTAATGTGGTTGTAGTTTATTTTCTATAAAATCGCAAAAAATATGGTTATCGTGAGGTTAACAGTTCGCAGAACTACCAGCATTATGTTGCGTTATTGACAATTCAAGCAATACTCGGTATACTAGGTGATTATTCTAATTTAAATTCCTTTTACAATGTCTATTCCTACAGCTCTTGGATAATAGGGTTATTGGACAGCTGAGTTCTTTTAGGCAGTTGTGTAATCGTAAATGTCATTTGTGGACCACAGGTCAATCAGATCAGAAACATTGCAGTCTAAGTACAACTTCAAAGTCAACGTATGGTTCGGTTAAAAACAATTTCAAAGGCAAGGTTACTAATCTTAATTTAGGACTTGAGATTTCTATGAAGTACCTATGTGTATAGGTACTTACCTACTTCGATTTTGTAATTTTAGTGGAGGTGAATAGATTTTTGGTTGATAAAGTATGTTTAAATATAAAATAAATACCTACATTGAAGAAGAATTAATGCAAAATTGATGTGATGTCATGTTATTTAAATAAGTAGGTACCCCTCAACACTTAAAGTGCTCAGATAAACATGAAACACAAGAAAAATATACCTACATACTTAAGTCGTAGCAAGCAATACATACAGTAGCAATTACATTAATAGCTTTCTTGCTCATTGAATTTTGTTCTGCTGAATGACAGAAATTATGTCAAGTAAACGGCAAATGAAGTAGGTAGCAGTAAATCTACTAGAAGAAAAAGTAGGTAAACATAACACTAAACAGGCACTGAACATTAATTCTACTAATCCATAGTCACTGGCCTATGAAAGTGATGAGGTCGACTAAAAACCAGATAAAATTCTCTAAGCAAGGAATCAACAACAAGACAGCAATACATAAAAATGTGTTGTCCCATTGGACAAGACGGCTATTATTCACTATTCAGCACGCTCAGAGCCGACGCAGATGCTCCAATAAAAAACTAACAAAATCAAAACTAAATTCCGATCACACACGTAACAAAATAACACCTCACACAACGCTGTATGTTTAATTATATTAAGAAAGAAGAAGTTCGTTTTGTCACTAACACAAAAAGTTCGAAAAAAGAACACGGAGTCGTCGCGACGACATCCGCTCCCGACCGAACCAAACAAACTTGTCTCGTTCATTCGTGTATGCTTGCTTGCCTTGCCTGTTGCTGAACTCGATTCAAAACGGCCAATTGCGAACCTTATTACACAACCAATTTAAAAACACTTGCACTTGATAGTGCAACGAACTTTTAACTATCTCCCTAACTGAGTTGTCTTGTAATCGTTGAACGGGATCCGCGCACCCAAAGAGCTCAGTCGTATGCTGTTTCTTTCTTTCATAAGTGCCGAAAGAGAAAAAAATATGAAAGATAGAATGGAACAGGTATAAAAATGTTGTGTCACGTGTGCACGTATGCGTAAACCGAAGTGACAGTACAGAAAACTTGATTATGGTCTCTACTTCAACGAGATAAGATAAAAAATTGATTGATTAGATTGTAAGATTATAAGTATAGTTTTTTGGCGCGCATTTTAAACACCGAACTTGAGCACGAACTTCGATCAGTAAAACGTGTAATTAAAAAAAAGAGACTAGACGCGTCTTAACTTTAAATGTATTTTGTCTTGTTTTGACGCGTGACGTTCTCCATCGGATAAAATAAGACAAAAGACGTTTACAGTTAAGACGCGTTTATTTATAAGACGGTAAAAGTATTGACTTACCTCACAGGAACGACCGGCAACGAAGTGATCCTATTCCGATAACTCTTGACCTCATTTCCGTTTGTCCATACGTCATTATTGTTTATGTTCTTCGTAAGTTTCTTTTCAACAGATTTCTGTCTCAGAGTGGGTGGCAAAAGAGAATCCGCAGCTTTCGACGGAATCACCTCCGAGACGGATTCTGTTTTTTTCGGCGCAAGGAATGCTTCCGCTCTTTTTGGCGCCAAAATTGGATTTCCTTTTATTGCTAAAACTGGGTCGGTTTTTGGCGCCGGTGGTTTTATAGGTGCATGTGATTTTTTAACTATTTGCAAGACTACATTAGAGGCTTTAGATTCTTGTTTCTTGAGAGGCTTGGGTCCTCCTGGGTCTGGTGTGGTCGGCTTGCTCCGTATTGGTCGTTCAGGGTCGGAGATTGGCTTGTCAAACCGCTTGACGGATGGTTTGAGAAGATCAACTGTACGCCTGACCTTCGATCTAGTAGATGATTCTGCTGGCACTGCAAAAAAGGGGTTGATCCTTACTCATATTTTTTAATTCATGGAACCAGGCAAGAGAATAGACTTAACAAGTAGATCTACTTTAAAAAAATGATATCAAACAGTTTATGATCCGAAAGCGCGTACCTACATATATAATTGTTTTAGTATATTTCATATAACAACCAAACTACTGTACCGATTTTTTTTAAAACTACATCAGACTGTTTAATTTTAAGATATAAATTTTCAAACAAAAAAGATAGGAAGATTAGTAACTGGGGAAGGATGTCGACCAATCGAATTATTTTGTCGTAAAAAAATAAATGCAGGTAAATATAATTGATTTTTCATTAAAAAATACATAGCGTTTTTGTCGTATTTGAACCTAATGATTTTATGACGGGGCGTGTACCAATTTGTAGTAGCTAGTGTTGCAAATATTTAAGTGTGGTTTACTAGGATTAGATACATGATTTGTAACAAATAGAGTAATGTGGTTACCAGTCCTCGGCCTGTTTCTAGTGACTGGCTTGGTCTCCGATTGGCCTATCTTGGTGGTTTCCTCGACGGAGGTGGAACTGGTCGGCGGGACCGCTTTGCTTCGAGAGCTGAAGGTCGCCTTGAAGAAGTTCGCTGTAAACGCCTTGCGGGTAAGGCTTCTGCTGTTTTGCGGTTGTCTGGTGAAAATAAAAACAGAAAAAAACCTTCTGTGGGGTCACTGTAAAATAACACGTCAGAAGGTAATAATTACAAAGGATTTAAATTTTCGAAAGCGAGTGCTAATAAACGTACCTACAGTCACTTTAATTTGAAATGCTTTTCTTCATTCAAAACTGAAACAAAAAGACATCAGTCAGGGGACACCCGGGTTTGAACCGGGGACCTCTCGATCTGCAGTCGAATGCTCTACCACTGAGCTATATCCCCCTTGCTAGCTAATGCGAAATTACTAAACAGTTGATATTTTTTACAAAGCGCCCTCTATGCGAATCTTCTGTAACTTAGCCATAGTTCCCTGTCTTTCAGACAGATGGCGCTAACAGGTAAATACCAAGCTGTTTCTAGATTATTTTTGCACTTTCGTAACAGAATAATATGTATTTTAATATTATTTAGGCTTATATTAGAATTACTTACTGGAGTTTTAAGTTACTAGGCACCCCTGGCGCCCTCTGCTGCATAACCTCCTCTATCTGCAACAAAAACATACACAATTAGCACAATATACGTATAACACTACAATCGACACAAATAAAAAAAAACATCAGCGCTTTGTAATAATTTGCGTTCATAGGATTTTTGCGTAGAACAAGCTTGTTTTACACGCTTAAAATTTTATCAATAGCAAATTAGTTAAAAAATTAAAATCTGCACTCACATCACTGCAGCTCATAATTTGGCCTCAAACTAAATTAGCTAGAGATAATTGCAACAACGCTTAGCTTATCTCTTGGTATATTTTATCAAATAGATAATGATTGATTGGTTACCACTATAAACCTGTATTCTCTAGATCTTCTGACGCTGTGATACATGTTGCTAAATTAAGAAACAAACTTGTTTTTAATAAATAATTAATAAGGATTTTATTTTGGTTTTTGCGATCACAAACAACACTTAGGGTCGCCTTGTCACGATGACGGTTGGAATTCAAATGTCGTTATTTTTCTTTTTTTTCTAGCCTTCTTGAACAAGCAAAAAGTTTGTATAGGTACCTAAGAGATTATTATCGTTTTTTTTTTAATTTTAAACTTGAATAAATCCTTAATTTTTTTACGAAATATGCATATCTAACTATAGGTTTATTTTCAGTAGATAAACGGTAGTGATTTCCTACAGAGTCGAACGAAATTTTTTGCGTCTTCTTTTATTGTGCGAACTGCTAGTGCTCTAGTGCTCTGTTTCCCGGTGACAACAAGTAATTTTTTTCCATGTCACGACTGTATCAGCTTCTTCTAGACAAGTTTTCCACGTCTTAGACCGGGTCATCGCTTACATCAACCAAGTTACGGTCAAACGCTAGCAAGATATACCTATATAAAATAACAATAATTTAAAGTTCTCTTCACCTCCGCTACGCTATTTCCATACAGTTACCAATGAATACTTTTCGTAAGGTATTTGTGTGGAATTCTTGATACCAGCTTAGAAAAAATACTAGTGTTTCTGATCTCAGATACCAGTATCTTATCTTGGTATAAGATTAGGTACACAGATTTTATTTGGCATTGTAAGAGGCACCGTTAGAATTACTTATCTGAAGGCTAACAATGTTTTCGCCGCATGATTATATTTTTTTATTTTAAAGTAGGTAAGTGTGAAAACGGTTGATAAATAAAGCCTAAAGCTATAAAGCCTATCGACGCTTGAGCCAGCCATGTGAACTCACTGAAAAGGGAATCAATTTTTACCAGACTGGGTGACAGAATGAGGGTTATGTTTTTCGAGTTTATTTATTTATGTATAAGAAACTAGCTGACTCGGCGAACTTCGTACCGCCTAACAGTCGATTCTATAATATATTTTTTGAATACTTATAATTGTGACTGTCAAATAATAACAGACAAATAATTAGCAATAAATTAAAATTGCGACTATAATTTGAGATTTAAACTATCCTATCTCTCAAGTTGGATCGAACTGCACATGGTGTGCGAATTTTATTATAATCGGTTAAGTGGTTTAGGAGTCCATTGAGGACAAACATTGTGACACGAGATTTATATATATTAAGATATAATTATGACAAATAACGACATACAATATGACAAGCTGTTTAAGGTCTAGCTTAAACGGCTTGTCGTGTTTTTATGTGAGTGGTGTCACTAAATTTGTCTTACTCGTGAGAGTGACACCGGGTATGACAAAATTAAAAAAAATAGATATGATACACAAGGTTAACGCATTAACAGTCGGGTTTTTCTAACTCGCTTCTAACCACTTGTTTTGTTACAACTTTCCGAAATTAGAAGTACCTACGGCGGTTTTGGGACCTCAGTTGGGACTATTTCCAATTAATGTGATAAGGACGAGTACTTGCTGCGACGAGGTGACGCCGATTGCCAGCCGATTTCAAAAATATCTTCCAGACACATGCGGCATAAGATTTCTAAATATAATGAAAATGGTCAGGAGTTTTTTTTTTTAATTGAATAAAAATTATAGTCAACAGTGGAACTCACTACTAGTAATTAATTAGTAAGTATTTAATTTAAGGACTTCTATAATTAAAATCAATTAATTCGATCACGGTAACACTGTATTATTACGGGATAAAAATAAGCCTATATGTGTTAATCCTGGACATAATGGACTATCCCGTTGCAAAAGCTCATTCAAAACCGTCCAGCCGTTTTAGAGTGAAAAAGTAAAAAACATATATACACGTGCATACAAACTTTCGTCTTTGTAGTATTAGTGTGATTATGCGTTACGAATTTAGCTGATGAGAGATTTTCATATTGTATTTTTGCTTCAATTTATTTAGAACCTAAAAAACTGGTTGGAAGTAAAATACCTAAAGCGGCAAGTTGGTTTGCATCGTTTCGATTCAATAAGCAATTTGTAAGCAAACTGCATTTACTGGACGTACTTATTCGAAACTTCCTAATGTAGTCTGCCTTGTATGGATTCAGCTGGGCATAAAAACCTTGCTAATAAAATTAACAATTTGCAATCGAAATTAACGACAAATTGTGTATACATATAGCTGTGTGTACTAAGCCATTTATGATGTGGTTTAAAACAAATCACATTGACTTATCATATTATATTAAGTTTCTAATAACTGGCACATTCAGCGTTGGCAGCGACGAAATAGAGTTTAAAGCATTTTCAAATTTGGAACCCCCATTTGATCCCTTAGTGGTTCAATTTTCAAAACTTTTATTCCACCCCTGCACCCTATAATGAATACATTCTCCAAATTTCATGTGTCTAGGTTCAGGCTTTAGGGTCTGCGTTTTTCCTAGCTAATTCAGTCAGTGAGGACTTAGGTCTGCTCTTTTATATACATATATGTATAGATTATAAATAAATAGTAAACTTTTCACACTTATACCTCCCACTAGGATTTCTCGTGTTGGAGATGATACGCAACATACTCAAACCTGGAGTCAGACTCAAACTCATCGTTCGGACACCTGTACGAACCGAGACTGGAAACCAAGACCGCCGCGCCGGCTGGTAAGCCCCCACTAGGCCATAACGACCGTCAAATACAGGATTAACCCACTCAAGAATGTAAGCTCAGTGGAACTATTAGACACAGTTTTAGGCTGTAGCGACACCACTGGCGAGGAAACGGTTATACGAGTAGCTATCACCAATTTTCCCGCTCAAGAAACGAACAAAACATATAGATTCCGTGTCTATAAACACTAATAGAAAGCATTTAGTAGTAAATATTATAATTTGAGTAATTGTCTAAGATATATTCTTTTGCAAATAAGTACCTATATTTCTATTTATAATATCATAAAGAGCAAAGATTTGTGTTCTTGTACATAACGAATATGTTTGGTAATAAATAAACATAAAACTGCTGGACCGATTTCAGAAAAGCTTTTGCCGTTAGAACTACTTTATTACCTACTGAGTAATATAGGCTATATTCATTACAGGAAAAACTTACAGATCTTTAGAAAACAGAAATCACCAGATCTACAAAAAATCTACTACTTTTATGGCTAATTTTTTCACCCTTTTTTATAATGGTTTGGCCCGAGGTGCAATAAAAGCATTGACGATAAAAAAAATATACCCACCCGTGCGAAGCCGGGACACGCCCTATACTCGCTACTCATCTATACTAGCTCAGCGTTACTCTCTCTGCGATACTCGCTCTGCGATACTCATTATGCGTTACTGGCTCTGCGATGCTCGCATGGGATGGTCAAAACTCATGAGAGGCGCCAATGACGCGCGAGTAATTCGCCCCTTCACTTTAAAGCCCAGCGAGACTACTACAGAAACTCAATACTCGCTTCTTGCCTCGTCATTCTTAGTTCCCATCTCTACTTCTCGCTCGTAGTTGGTGGTGAACTGCCTTGAACACCAGATTTGTGAGCGTGACAGACAGATGTACGAGTATCATTGCGAGATCGATATCTAGAACGGTGAGCGGTGGTGGTTGCAACACCGGCCCACGCGAACACACCGCGGTTTTAACGGGTTATGCTGATAGCAATTCGCGCGATTGTCAAGGTATGATAAATAGTAATGTGCTATGATGTCACGCTTTTCTTCTTAGTTAGGTACTTAATTTTTGGGGTACTACAAGTTAACAGCTTTAGCAATTTTGCACATTTTGTTATTATACGGACAGTACGTACGAGTACACATTAACGAATGAATGTTTGAAGAATGATTCTTACTCGGCTGAGTGACAATCGCAACATAAACTTAAAATAAAGGTATATATTCCATAAATTTACACAAATCTGATATCATAATAATTTCGGCAAATTTCTTATCGATAGGTACGGATAGGGCGTCTGTTGCTGAACTAGGCTATACGAGTGCGCCTGTGTTTCGGCGTACATATACTCCCATAATTTAAAAAATCATAACAACGTTGTTGCCTATGTAAATAACATAATAGAACATGCATTGTGTATTTTAATTATATTAAATTGTAGTAGATAACGTTAGTTAATTACGTGTACTAAATGTTAGTTAAATTAATTGTAGCTGTTTACAAATAAAGCAAAATATATAATACCTCCCTTTCTGTTACCAACACGAGTACAATTTCCCATCCCATATTTATTTTTTATCCTACACAGCTAGGCATTTGACCACAAGTTCGCACGACCACGGAAGTCAGCGATACTGTAGCCCTAGATGGAGCATGCCTATTCTGGAATACACTGGCTCTCAAGGAAGGCTGCCGAAACGACAGTTTTTCAACTTGAGGGTGGTAGCTAGCCAGGCGAGCAATAGGAAGCGCCCTACCACCATGCTATGGTTTCCTCACGATGTTTCCTTCACTGGTAGCTAAGGCTCTTTTTGCTATTTCGTGGGATCGAACCTCGTACCTTTTGCACGGCAATCTACTGCACTAACTACTCGACCATCATCGCTACGCCATATTGTTTAAGAACGCTTTTTTTTTTCACTTAAAGGTTTTCACGCGTATCTTATTGTTGGAAAGATCCAACTACGTCACACACACACACACACGTTTTGCGAGACGTGTCATCGGTGAAGACACGAACGACTCATTTCATCCCTGATGAAGTTCACCGAATGTGAACGAAACTATAGTTGGACCTTTCCAACAATCATGCACGCGTAAAAACCTGTCTTTTTAAATAATATGGGATACTCGTAGGAAATTGTACACGTGTATCAGAAAGGTGTCTAGTATATAACATAGTCTATCCATCAAAGTAAACTCATGGTAGAAAAAAATGCAAAATTAAAAAAAAAACTACTTACAACTTGATTGATCACGTAACCGATTTTTGTATAAGGAACTAATTTTGTTTTTAATTTTGCAAAATTCTACAATAGGTTTACTTTGATGGGTTGAACACCATTGAGTATTGTCATACTTTGAAAAGCTCGGAAAATTTTTTTTTAATACGACCCTATAGGGAAGGGGTTAGGGATTGTTTTTCTCATAAATTCTTTATTGGGACACCCTTGCACCCTCAAAATATTTACACCTTCCAAATTTCATGTCTCTATGTTCAGGGGTTAGGTTATTGATTGATTAACAGTTGATTAACAATATGGGTTTTCACGCGAACCTGATTATTGAAAAGGTCCAACTATAGTTTTGCTCACATTCGGTTAACTTCATCAAACGAAACTATAGTTGGAACTTTCCAAATTAAAAATAAAATAAAATTAAATAATATATTAAAGTGGTTGTCGTTTTTTTTTATCAAATTGTAATAAATATTTTGTGTATCGAGGTCTCCAGTACGCGGACTACGAATACTAGATATATTATGTACTTACTTTCACTATAAGTAGATAAAATACCTGCACTAAAATGTTAATGAATGAATTCTGTATTTAGTTTCTAATCTATTGAATGAATTTCCTTAAATTCATTGAAGTTAGTTTGCCTTGATCTCATTAACTAAATATCTAGTTGTCTCGTTAGGTATGCTAATTTTGCATGTTGTTTTATTTTGGCATAATGTATGCATAGTATTGTATAGGGCACATATTGGCTTATCTTTATAAATATATAATTCTACAGTGCGTGTATATGTCACTGAATTCCGCCTAAATTTCAATATCCGATTTCAATGATTTTTTTTTGTATGCATTTAGGTGGCACCCTGGATCGTTTAGATTCACAAATCAGCCCGGCAGATGGCGCTGCAGTCGGTATCTTAGTTTTTGCGGGAAAATACCTATCGAGTTCGCTAGAATAAAATACAGAGATACTTTAAAATTAAGTAGTTAGAAGAATTAGAAGAATATTATTATACACTTGCAATAATATTAAGAGGAAAGATTTGTATTTTTGTGTGTAACGAATAAAATTTAAAAAAATACAGGACCGATTTCAAAGATCCTCACGCCGTTTGAAATCTACATTATCACTGAGTAACATAGACTAAATTTATTACTAGAAAAAATAGAGATCCTTAGAAATCCCTACCAAAATCAACCAACGGTATAAAAAAATAAGCCATAGCATATCTTTCAGTTATGTTATTTACATTCGATAGTAAGTCACGGTGATTTGAAAATCTCAATCAAATATTGTTTTAATTTAGACTATGTCACTCAGAATAATTAATGTAGCTTTCTATTGTCTAAATCGGATCAATAGTTAACTGTTAAAAGATATTTCCAACAAACAACAGAAAAACTTTACCTGTGATGTATTATTTTAGCGTATATTGTCCAATTATGTTGTTTCCAAAAATTTTGAGACGAGATTATCAAATGTTTACTTTAGAATAAATCACTTCTGATAAGGATTACGAGTAACTTTGTTAAGAGTTTTCATTGCCATTTGCTTTTGTACGGGGAACGTCATGATAATTATTATACCTACTAGCTGTTACCCGCGACTTTATCCGCGCAGACTTTTGTAGAAGATTTTGTAAGAAAATTTACTATTTCATGTAAATTATGCGGTGTGTATTGCTAATGAAATTTCGCCAGGCTCTTTGTTAAGGGTGAAATCTTCAATCCCTTATTTCGGTCATTTCAAGCCTTTTAAGGTGATAAAAGTTAGCGTACGTACTTTTTTAACATTTTGCCTATATTTGTATCAAATTTAATCAAAATCTGTTAAGAGGTACAGGCGAGAAGGCACTACACTTTCCACTAAAGTTACGTTCGCCTTGATAATCTTATATAAGTTACGTTTTGCCGAAGATGCGAGGTGTCCGATCGTAGCATATGGGGTAATATTGAATTCGCTGCCTACTCCTATGCGAAAAATGGGGTAGGGAAAAGCAGGAAATAATTTAGATGTCCGTTCTGCAACCTTATCCGCCTTTAGGGCACTCATAGGTACATGAGTATTTTTTATCCCTCTGATCTGATGACACGTTTCATTAATTTATTATACTATGAATATTTACGTTGATCACATCCTATTACGTAGAACGGTAAGTACTTTCAGTTATTCTGTGACGCTATCAATTTTTACGTGAATTCCATAGCAGTTTTTTTTTCCCAGTTTTATCTGGAGGCTTTTGTTTTTAGTCAAAACAATAGATAAAAAAACTACTTTCTTTACTTTTGGTAAGGTCAGCTAAGGCAGTAGATATTTTGAAATATTTTAACGTACTTATCGCCTTACTTGGTATGCTTTAGATTCCCACAGCTTGACAAAAAAAAATTGTCTACTATCGGTCATATTACGCCTAGCCCATTCTTCACTTACCTACTCGTATGTAGATATCGTATTCTTGACACTGTTGACGATATTATGAACAACACATTCAACCACTGACGTCTACTATATGGACTGAATAGTCATTTGGAAATGACAGTTGTATTTATATCGAAATCTAAATTCCCCGTGTGCGTGTTTGGTGCTAAGACTGACATTATTGACATTTCTTGCAAATTACTATGTCATGGGTCCCATCACTAATATTAGTTCCATGGACGCATACTGAATGCATCTGCGCCAAGAGGACTATAATGAAATCGATTAATTGTCGCATTGACAATGTTAAGTCCAGCGTACTTGAATATTAAAGGTCAGCGACGTCCAACACTTTTCATAGAAAATTAAATTATAATGCACAGGTTTCAGGTTCATTGTCTTATTTACTTATAAAAAATATATGACTTCTGTAGAAATACCATAAATAATTCTGGTAAAAAAATATTAATTGGACAGTTTTTTTCAGGAAAGTCCCGTGTGCACTGCGGGGCAAAGACCTTTCTATCCTCTTTCCATCCCTCACAGTTTAGGGTATTTTTTCGTTCCATATATTGCAAAAACATATTTATCTATACCCCGATTATCCTAAATGAGGTAATATTATTAATTTACGTTTTGAAAAATAATATTATTAGCATATTAAGTTTGTAATGGTCAACAAAATAATAACCGTAGGCTTTTAGGCGGTCTAAACACTCTAGACTCTAAAACGAACCACTCCGCCTATATAAAGAAGACACGTAGCGTGTTTCATCTAAGCACATAATTCACATGATAATGTAGACCCAACAAAAAAAAACCATAAGAAACCTTGTATATACTCGTAACTTCCTACCTTTATATATTTACGATCTTGCTAAACGACCTCTACTTCCCCGAAATAAAGTTTTTAGACAGTCATACCTGTAAGTGCCGGTATGGCACTTTGAATCAACACACAGAATCCAAATTCGAAAACTTCACAACACAAAACTCTTCAAAGCAAAAAATAACCGTTAACAACTGAAAACGCCCGTTACACCAGACACGACCGACTGTTATCGCTATTACAAACACACTGATAACAAATTTTTTAATTGAGAATCACGTGTTCTTTTTTTACGGACGTCTTTGCAACTCAATTCATCTATATATTTTTTCGAATGGTTATGATTTGTATCAGAAACCTCTGAAAAAATATTTTTTTGTATATAAGGGCGTTACAGTCGTAGTGATCCTATTAAGATTTTATTAAAATCAATCCAGTATTTTAGCTTTAACATCGAAATAATTGAACAAATTGTATCGCGCCTGTCGGTTTGAAGCCTGCAATCACATTTTTTAACAAGAATTTGTTCCTAACTATGTTTTCGCGCGTTCACATCGCATCAATACGACTTACTAACCAAAACAGTGACAGAACCTGCGCGGGAGTTGTGTGCGGTTGCGTCAAACCTGTGGGTGTTGTGATAAGACTTCTTGCATTACTCATCCGCGCCCGCAAGAAGGGCAACGTCTTTGTAAACATAACGTATGCGTGCGAATATAAAGTGGGTTCACCCGCTGACCCATTGTGTGTCGCTGGTTGTAAAGAAAATTACAGATACTTCGGTGAATGTGCTATTTTTATTAAATGAAATATTTACACTCAACAGACTCTTCGGCCCGTGCCATTCATCAAGTTGCACAATTATTATTATTTGAGAATTTAATTACTTCTTTTGAGTTTCTAGGCTTTAGGAAGACAAATAACTACTTCGCTAAACTAATTTTTAACCATGATGTTATTTAGGACGTCACTTAGGTGGTCACTTGCCCGCTTGTCACGCCTATGACAAGGCTGCCTCTAAGAGATCGCTTTGAGCGATAAGGTCGCCATTTGTAACACGAGATGTAGGTATTTTCTTCTATATTTTTGTTAATGTATTTTTGTCTAAAATAAAGAGTTAATTCATTATTTAATTCATCATCTTTTATAATATATCGTCTATCGTCTATTTGTTTTCCTTCGTTTACAAGTATCTGTGTCCCCTATCCCCTTATCACAATGTGTTTCCGATCAGTAAAAAATCTTAAAATTTTAATTTATCTTTATTATATAGATGTCCAATCGATTTTCAATGGCATAATTTAAGAGTTACTGACAAGCTTTAAGTAATTCAAGAAGCAAAGTTTTCGAATTCGGTCGGAAACGCTATACTTGAATCTCATGCTGTTGGTCTAACTATGTATATCTACTCGTAAGTCTAGTTGTCTCTCTGCTGTCGTCTATTAGTCTGTTACTCGGAGTTTTTAGTTATTCTATACTTGATCTGCATTTCAAGAGCAAAGAACTGGTGAAATGGACATAACATTCTTCTTGGGAATGCTGGTGGTGTTCGATTAGTGACGGATTCTGGACACATTTTTCAAGGTGTTTAGAATAAATTCACATAAATAAGCACTTGAAATACAAATTCTTGTATCATATGAAATGAGACACATATTAGACCAGCCGGGGCATCGCGAAGAGTTAGCGATGAAAGGAGTGTTGGAACATTTCATTCACTCCTCTTGACAGAGTTGAAGTGGAGAACTGTCAAAACGAAAACAGATTGCTGACATTTGTTTCTAGGTTCTTTTTCATTTTCAGTAGGTTATTTAATTTTGGTGTATTTTTTTATTATTTCGTAAGAGTTGTACTTAATTAGTTAATTCGTATTAGTAAAATATTAACAGATCTTCTAAAAGCAATAAATATTGGTAAATAAAATGTTTAATTAACTTTCAGCGCCTAGCCTAGGCGATGTTTTTCTAAGAACGCGAGCCATTAATTCCTCGATGTAGGCTAATGTCGTCGCAGGGGCAGGTTTGACGCCTACAGCCACTGAGATACGACGCAGGCGCAAGGTTCTTACCGTGACTGCTTTTAAGCGATCCTATTCACGCACAGAGTTACACGCTGAACCGTCTCCCGCTGTAATAAGACGCTTAGTCGCGCAGCGGTACCTGATGCGCGTGTAAGGGATCGCTAAATGACGACCACAGTAAGACTGGTCGGTGATCGGTTATTGCTACTTGCGCAATGCACCAACCGGCGACAGGATGCAGTTTCGCAATACACCCACCTGATGCATGGTGAATGCCGTCCATCGGTTTTTTAGAGGATAGGCTTGTTTGTGTTGCTAACTCTCCTAGGACCTTATTAAACAAACAACGAGATTCAAAGCTAAAAACGCATGACGTGTTTAACGTTACGTATGATGTATATCAAAACGAGCCATTTACATTGACTTAGTGAATACTGTTCCGCGTGAATTATACTTGCATAAAGTAACGCGGCAGTAACGCGGCGGTCACGTGTCGAAATTTTCATAGGGGCTGATGAAAACACCCTAAGACAAAGTACGTTCGCCTTAAAGAAACGCAATTCTTTAAGTAAAGTTGGTTTGGATTTACCACCATTGAGTCTTTTATTACAGGTATGTAGCAGTAAATCTAAAGACTCTGTTTGGAACAGTTTCGATGTAAGTATACCTATCTGTAACCTTTGCTTGCCGTAAGAATAAATTATAAAGGCGCCGTGAGTGCGCGTTAGTGATCTATACTATATAAGTCATTAATAAGTCACTCAAAAAGGATACTGTAACGAAGAAAACTTGCTAAGAAATGTGACAAAGCGTTATAACTGCTCTCGTTGCGTTGGATGAAAGTGTATCTTAGACAAGCGGGCATCTTGGAATGCCTTTGGACATAAGGTTATAGTCCAAAGGTTTACATGCACATGCACTGATATAATTTTTTTTTATAGGTACATGGCATCAGAGATGTCATTCTCGCTTTGGGTTTCAGTTACTTTATCATAAGGCTTACTTCCTATTTCACATTCTCCTCTAACATCTGGGCCAATGCTACAAATCTAATTAACCACATCAATCAAAACCATTCTTGGCTAGTCCAACGATATAATTTTGCATCTTATTTTTTCTAATGTAGAGTGTAGATTCGCTTGTTAATGTGTTATGTCACATGAATATAATAAATCAATTAATCATAACAACGTTAGCGCAAATCGTAATTGAATTTAATAAGGAATACATTAGCCTGTGGGTAGTTGACACACTCGTTTGTATGGTGACAATAACAACTTAGTGTATTAGAGACAGCTTGGAATGGGGTCCTTTTGGAAAATGCTATCCGTTTACCAAAACAACTGAAAGCAGCTAATTTTTTTAGGCCTCTTATGCTATCTTATATCGGTGATCCGATCCCTATAAATACGTTACCCGTGTGGTAAAGCTTTGCCTTTAAGCGAGAAAATATGTTTAATCCAGGGTTCAAGTGTGAGTTTGGCACTCATGCAGAATTAATTGCTACTTGGCGTTATGAGCAATGAAAACAACGTGCAGAAACCTGTTTGTCTAAGAAGGTAAGTGAAGTATGCAACCGCAATGGGCACGCTGCCCTCTGGTGGTGGATTGGAGCATTTCGATTATCTGTAGATCTTAAATGGTCTACAGGTAACTAATCCGATATTTTTTGTTGTTGTACTTAGTCCCTTATATATATATAAAGCTTTCAACTCTTGTATATGTTATGATACATTTGCGTTATATTCATCTTTAAATCTAGATGACAAGCATAGATCGTATCTAACAAATTTAAATGAAGTCATTCGAAATTCGAAATTAACTTACATAATAAGCAAAATGTTGAAATATTCAAAAAAGTGACACCAATATTATGTAGGGTCAAAATTCATTTGCATAATGAGAGCGTTCTGAAATCAATATTGCAATGATGTGGGCTCTTTTCTAGCTATACTAGTATCTAGCCGCATTTATCATTCATAACTTTTTGTATAAAATTCGTGATCATCTTCAAAACGATACAGACGACTATCATCTTCCCTCCAGTACACAGGCTGCGCACATCAGTAAATTAGCAGCCATGGTTTTTAAGGTCAGTATGACTGAGTGTGTTCAATTAGATAATAGTGAAAAAGTATTGAAATTTTAATCAGTTTTTCTTATATTGTTACAGGTATGGTGTATGTGTGTTTCAATATTGATCGCCTCCGTAGATGCACTTCGCTTTGATCTGGGCCCACAAACGTTCTCCGAATCTTTGTCTTCCGCTCTACCAAGTGGCCGGAATGCTGAATCCAAAGAAGTAGTCCTATATTTAACACCCAGTGAAATAGAAGCTTTAGAAGCAGATGGTGCTGTAGTGAGACCCGCGGAGCCTGAAAACTCTCCTGAGGAAAGGTCAGAAGAAGGTCAACAGAATGAAGATCAGCCCGAAGAGAATTATGAACAAGAACAAGACCAAGATCAAGAACAAGTTCAAGATGATGAAAATGAACCTGAGCAGCCTGAACAATTGGAAAAATTTGAACAACCTGATCTTAAGCAGGAGAATGACGATGAACCAGCTGATCAGGATTTAGATTTGGAAGAAATTTATAGAATAATAAACAAAGACCAAATTCAGCAGGTTGACGTCAGAGAACAACAGGTTCGTAACGAGCCACAAGCATCTGTTGAGTCTTCTGAACAGGAGAATTCCGAGGATGATCGTCAAATTCCTTTGAGATTCCGAACCCGACAAAGCCAACAACAGACTCAGACACAAAGGCAGGATAAATACCTTGCTCCTGCAATACAAAACACTCGCTCTAAAATATATAACGATATTCGCTACCAACTTACTGAACAGCTGCAAAAAGCGAGAACGGTGGCCCCTCAAGAAGAATTGACTAACCAAAACCAAGTAGAACAAACACAAACTGTAGCATCTCCAGCAAAACGATACGGACTTGTAACTTACGAAATTGTGGAGCAACCCAGAGAATCCATCCAAAAACAACAACCACAGCTGGCACAGGGAGAACCAGAAGCGCAAAAAGAGGTCCAACAATTACCTGAAGAGCTAAGAAACGAACAACAGGAAACCGAAGAAATACTAACTGAATTATTGACACCTCTTCTCACGCCAGAAAAGTTAGCTGAAGTTATCGGTCAGCGTAACAACAAATTTTCTCTCAATGAACGTAAACTGCAAAGCAATTTAAGGGGACTGAAACAATCAAACAAATATAATCAAAAGTATGGCATTAATAATGAAAGACTGCGAGTCAATCTGGAAAAGAAGAACATTATCAGGAAAGAAATCCAGAAACAAAATCCTATTGTTTCCGCAAAGTTAATCAGAGCGTCAACTGGGCGTAAACCTGAGTCTCCGAAGCAGAGAAGCTCCAAGCCACAGCCCGTGCTTGTAGAATTTGGGAAACATCTTCCTGCCGCAGTATACAAAACGAAAAAAGTTGCGAGTCCCGTACCAGTAAAAATCGAGAAGCAAGTTCCAGTACAACTAAGAAGGAACGTAAACAAGCGTATCGCTGCTGTGGGAATTAAGAAGGAAATTCCTTTAGAGATCTCCAACAGAAAGTCACAAAGAGTAACTATAGGTAGATATTAAGGGAAAACTGATTACTCTAGTTAAATTATTAGGTACAGATTTTATTGCTAATTGTTGAGGCTAGCTGTTATTATGGTTTTTAATACAATATTAAGTTTTCATATTAAGGACTTGTTTCATTTCGGGCAAAACCGTGTGTCAAAAATATCTAATTTCTGTGGATTGTAGTGGAAATATGGCATCCCTGGAAGATTTTTGTATCGTAAGTTGGCCTTGACTCCAATGGTCACTACATTGGTCTATTAATTGATCCATCCATCACAAATGTACAAATTGGCACATCAAAAATGCGAAACATGCCATTTTGCGTAAAGTAGGTGGAAATATATTGATTCGAAATTAATTTTGTACACTGCGATATGTACCTACGTTATTTTGCATAAGGTTGAAAGATTACTGATTAATAAATCTAAACGTATTTATGATACTGTCCTGGCCGGGGCTCCATACATTATTGAAACATCTCTTTTGACGTTGATTTTACTACAATGACTTTAAAGTTAAAAAGCTTGCGATATCAAACACAACTTGGTGCAGTAGAGTTAATTGCTGTGTTAACCTTATTATCTTCATATATTGCTCTGTAGTAGGAACGAGTAAATATTGGGTAAATACGTGGAATTAGAAAGACGGTAGGTATTAGTGCAAAAATATACCCTCTATATTTATATATTATTACAATTTACAAAAATGGTATTTAAGTGGTGAGCTGAAGCGTGACTCGTTCTGGTTGCGTCAGCAAAAATGTACCTAGTGACTTTTCGAGACGTTAACGAAGACACGGGTTTCAAAGAGTAAGATGTAGGAACGCTATCCCTAAAGAACCTTTTACCTAAGCAAAGCGTCTACTAGCACGAAAATAAAAAAACTACGAACTGTATTTGTAAAACAATTTGTAATATCCATTACTCAATGATCAGTTTATTTTCGAAATGCACAAGTTAAATAATATGCTACAAAAAAACTGCTGGAAAATCAAATGCAATTAATAAATACAACGTGCCAGCTAAAGTCCCAAAAGTATCTGTCTCAATTGGCTATAATAATCACTATCAATAACACCGACTGCCTCTTTTTTGGTGTCAAAACTATTTTTGTATTCTAATTTGACGATATTAGTGGATCCAGTATGTCTATGCTAATTTATGGACCCATGTCGTGCTGAATGATGGTATGTGGGCGCCATAATGCTTAAGCTTTATTTTGGAAAAACATATAAAGAAAATCACTCCTATCACAACGAAATAAAGTTAAATTTGAAATGTCAACTCGCTTAAAGATCAACGAACTAAGGTTATAATTGTCGTAGTTTCAAAAGTGCATACATTAACGCTTAACTTTACAAACATGATCAGTTGTTGTAAGTTTTACGCGCAATGGTTTTAGAACTGGTACAAAAAATGCCTGAAGACGGCAATGTATTAATTAAATTGTCGTCGTGGGCGTGTCTGATGGTGACACACGAACTAATACAAATGGACTCAGTGCCGCAGATTAAATTCTAGTTACTAAGAAAATTGCACAGAATACTGCATAGTATTATCGTGGTGTTGAATGACAAAATTATACGATATCAAACATATTTGTCATTCCTAATAATAGATGGGATGTTTTATTGTGATTTGTTGTGACTTGTGAGATGCCTAGGATTTTTTGTTGCGTGGTTTTGAATCGATTTGCAATTATTAGATTAATATGTTTGCCTAGATACCTACTAGCGGTCCTGAGGCGTTTCAAACGACATAAAAAATTAATATACATAAGTTTCAAACTTTGAACTTTCATTTGCCCGCTTAGGAGTTGAATTTCCAAAAATCCTTTCTTAGTACACCCCTATCTTATAAGAATACACCTTCTAAATTTCATGTCTCCTAGGTTTAGCGGTTTAGGCTCTGCGTTGATTGTGTCCAGTCAGTTAGGACTAGGGAATGAATACCGGTATTCATTCCCTAGTAAATTGGAGGTACGTGGTACGTAATTGGTTATTTTTAGCTTATAATCCTTGTAAACTGGTTTTTTTAGTCACATTTAGAATAATAAGATTGTTATTTCTTTATGATACATTTAGAAGTGTCTGTAATTTATAGCTATTAAAGAATCGTACATTGATTTCCTTATTAGGTTTCAGACGATGCTGCTAACTAATGTATCAATAGTATGTTAATATATCAATATATGTTGAAAAAATCTAGATTTTGAATATATAAAAGCACCTTGCATGGGTCAACTAGTTCCTTACTGTAGGGACAAAATGGAATAGCTTCACTAGCCTGCGATTTTATAAGAACTAATCATAATCATCTATTTTTCTAGAAACGTGGGATGGTGCGTATTTCTCTTTGGTTTTTTCTGCCTATATTTTTATAACCTTAAATAGAGTTAACATATGAATATTAAGAGAACATTAATCTTCATTAAGAGCTAAAAAATACAGACACAGAAAAGGACCCATTCTTACCGCAACACCTTATAACAATAGAGACAGAGCGTCTCTATTTGTAAAATTGATTATGGCTTAGAACAAAATTAATAATAAAAGAGACAACAGAAAATATTTATCTGTATTTAGTTATCTATATAAAGCATGTTATTGTTAGCTAATAACTCTTTGGCAAAAGTGGATACATATTTAAGGACAAGCTAACTAAATTCCAAGCTTATTATTATTGATAAAACCTTATTTTCACGAACAGCTTTTTATTTTAAATGAGATTAACTATAAACAATTTTGGTTTCTTATTATCAGACAAGAAACTAGCTTTTATAAACAACTATATATTCATTATATTTGTGTTTTAGTTGATTTTAATAAGTTATTCTGTCACTCATACTTTCATGTAAATTAATTTAAAATTAAATTAAAAAAAAATATTATTTTAACAGTAAATACTGCGATCTTATAATTTAACTAATAAAATACTGATCAAAATATTGTGTTCCAAGACAGTAATCAGAAATAATTGCTTTTTTTATTATAAATCACCTAATATTTAAATTTTATCTAAGTGTTTGGTGGTATCGTACCAAACATACATATTAAATAAATGTATTTATACTAATAATGTACGTTTACATGTAAATGTATTTATTTACTACGTATTTTTATCATAAATCACGAATACCGGTATCAATACCGGTATGCCGGTATTATGGTACAATACCGAAACCAATACTGGAATTGGTTTCAGTACCGGTACTGCATGCCCTAGGCAGGACTTACTACTTTATATATATTCCTACGACTTCGTAAGCGTATTATTACCAGTCATAAACTGTGATACCCTTTTTAAAGGCATTGGGGATTACCTTTACGGAAAATAATGATGAATAAATAATTTATTAATACATAATCACATATTACATATATTGTAAGACAGTGTGACGATAGTTTTTTTTCTAAATGTAAGTGTTGATATTCTGTTAGTTAGAATAAGTTTTAGTTAATTTTCCTTATATTTGCGAGGGGATAATTATTAAATATGCATATATATACACATATGACCTTAGTGAAACATTCAATTGAACTCAGCTTAGAATCCATTTCTAATGAACATACCATCAAAAACTAGGGAGTTTAGGTAACAAAAACAAGTGGGTCTAAATCCTGTTCCGCATTCGAGGTACCTAAGTATGTCATACTAATTAATGTTAGTATTTAAATAATATTAGGTCACTACTATTTTCAACATTATTAACCAACCTGGACAGTAATACCATATTTGCCACAGTTAATTGAACTTACGCAGAATTCACATAAATCGAGGTTTGAGCCCAATGAATATGCAACAGCCTAACTAGGCCTAACTTGAGTCTGTTTACATTGAGCGAGTATGTGATTCAAGTCCGAAAGTTTAGACCGAGACTGCATTGCAGAAGTTCCCGAATGACATGAATATTTAGTAATTACAAATTTCAGGGACTTGAATACACCAGATCTGAAAAATTGCGCGAGTTTATTTATCCAGTGCATATTCGCTGATAATGCCACAATCCTAACTAATATTATAAATGCGAAAGTAAATCTGTCTGTCTGTCTGTTTCGCTTTCACGCCAAAACCACTAAACCGATCTGGATGAAATTTGGTACACAGATAGATTGGACCCCGGGAAAGGACATAGGATACTTTTTAACCGACTTCAAAAAGTAGTACCCCATTATCTGGTCAATCCAAAGGGGAACTACGCGGGTGAAACCGCGGGGCACAGCTAGTTTGCAATATTTTCTCTATTTATTTATTATCAGCAATGATCGCGCTAGTGATCGATGTAAGTAAAACAGTGTAAAGTAGAATCATAGAAATCAATTAAATATATGACAATTCAAATTATTTTTATGCATATTCCGACATGCTAATGACTCAACAATATTTTAGTGCTCCTCGGGATTCAATTCATTCAATCAAGGATTCATTAATTACAGGACAACAAATGAAACTATGTATAAACAACAAATAAAAATATGTAGTAACTAAACTACAAAATTCCATTTAACATTTTTGCCAAAAGTAACAAACAAACACCCAACTAATTTTTCTGGGCAATATTTTTGGCGATTATACATAAAATTCACGACTTGCACTTGTACGTGCAAGGTGCAAGTAACTGGAACTAAGCAATTAAGCTGTTAATGTAATGAATGGCAGTTGGGATTAGTTTGGAAGGACCCCGAGAACTATTAATTATTTTGTGTGAGGTGCGTCGGCGTAACATTCGGGTCAGCGATTGTGAGCCACACAAGCCTGGGGAGGCATTTTAAAGGGAAATTGATTCAATATTTATTCGAGTTAGGTTGAGTTTTGAAGTTCGTTATATCCTAAGTAATAACTGTTTCATCATTCGTCAGGTCATTGGACCAAGTCACTCGCACAGCTCTGGCAACAATCCAAAGCTACTTTTCCCTTCTTCCAGTGGCTGATTTGGCTTGGGTACAATATATGTATCTTCCCTAAAAACGGGACGGCGGCACTTGCCTTCCCCAAAACGAATAAAAACCTACTGACGGCAAGCAACCCCGTGACTTTATTTATGGCAAGGAGAAACTTTCTCAAAAATACAGGCCAGCGAATCGATGTCAAACTTAGCAGCATACAACCTCTTGTTTAGTGGAAAATCAAGATCTACAATTTCAGAATATGCTTGCGTAGGTATTATAATATATCCAAGTTCTATTTCAAAACCGACCGACTGACGGCCGTCGTCGGTTGACGGCTTGGACTGCTGACAGGAACATGAATCTACACTGCTTGTCCTCTGACCTTTATATTATGTGGGCGTAGCGTAAAGTGGGAGGTAGGGATGTCCCGAAGTTAATTCGTGACTTGAAAAAGCCTCGATATTTATAGGAATATAGAGCAGAGATTTACAAAAACATAGTAACTGACAGACGAAAGAAAAATTGGCTAGACCCGAAGCAGAGACGTCTCGCTCTCTCGGTTACTACACGCGTCTCAACTTTAAGCGTTTGTCTTATACTATCTGATAGAAATCAGAAGACAAAAAGTTTCGTTAATAATTATCAAAACTTACCCATATTTATAACTTTTCTCACAGCTTCACTGTATAAAGTTTCAGTTAAACTTAGTTCACTATTATCACTTCTTTATCACAAGTTCTTTTTGGTTTATTACACTTGTAAATTTCATAAGTCATGAAATGTCGCTTCTTTTATTATTACCTGCAAATGAAAAGAAAGAATCATTAAAATCCTACTTTATCAAAACTCAGTTGAAAGCTTACCAATAAGTTCTCTACTGACTTCCAAAACAAGGTAGTAATACTCAATTATTATTATTTTTAATGTTTATTACTTTATTTCTCTAAGAAAGAAAGAAAGAAAGAAAGGGTATACCTCTCACGTGGTCCCATTTTATTAACAAATTCGGTAAAGAAGTTTGGTTTTTTAATTGTAATAACTGAAAAGTTCTATCTGCTCCTGCCGCAATGGAATACGTAGTATTTTTTTTTACAGAACTCATTTATATTATTTATTATCTTAGACTAGAGTGCAATATTATAGGAAATAACCTTAGCTAACTTAAGACGAAGAATTCGATGCATGTGAACTGTCACTTGCACTATCACAGTTTTAAATTATCGAATAACTAAGTGAGCCAGGCAGTTTCACCCGCGTAGTTCTACTAAAACTCAAACTAACTTCGAACTACTTTTTTTTGAAGTCGGTTAAAAATTTTCACATGTTCTTCTCTTGGTTCTAAGATCGGTTCAGCCGTTCTTTAGTTATAAATAGTGTAACTGACACGACTTTTTATAGATATATAGATTATTTTTCAATCGGTATCGGCTTCGGCCATATAGTTAGGAGAATATACTTAGTAGCACATTTTTTTTTGTAATCATAACCTGTTATTATAGATGCATTTTCATCATAAAAAATGTCCTATTTTTTCTTTTCCATATTTAATATTTTGTTAATATAAACTTTTCCGTGTAAAAACATATATAGATTGAAATAATAAAAAATGAAAACGTCAGCTATGTTAGTTTATCATAAAGACCGATACCGATATTTCATAAAAATATTTATATTTTTTTAATGAAGATAGTGCCAGAGGACGCATGTGTCCAATATTGCACCATGGAGAATTTTCCTCCCGGATAACCGAGGCTATATAGAGGGAGAAAAAGTTATACTATGAGATTATGCTATATTTTACAGGTAAATAATACATTTCCGGACGTATATCAGTTCATAAAATATTGATAGTAAGTACTAATACTAGAGTAGAGTATACATATAAATACAAAATCTTACAAATCAAAATTTAAGTATAAACAAGTCTTAACGTTGAAAAACTTGACTGGAAACTGGCTAATAAATCAAAAGACGACCGAAAAAACTAGAATTACTTACTTAATAATCTTTTTGCGAGTGGTTAAAAGCGATTTCACAAGAACTTTAGACTCACGTATCTTAACAAGTAAAATCGGGGGATGCAGCTAGCATACCGCGATTACACTTGCTATGCTATGACCATCCATGATTATCAAATAAAGACTAATCTATTGACACTACTCACTTAAAAATACGACAAGCCGTGTAGGCTCTAAGGCGTACCTAATATCCACGCGAAAAACACACATATAAGTATGTGTGTTTTACACATACACTCAAAAAACACACGTCAGCTTCTTTTGCAGTTGGGTAAAAAGAGATATCCAATTTCGATACAGCAGGCAAATGTTTCAGATAATGACAACCTCGTTCATTTAAGAAGTGATTAGAAATATGTTCATCCGTTTGCTATGTACAATGTCATACAGACACACAGTTATAAAAATACGTTATACTCTTATCACCTTTCTTGTTTCGATTCGTTTTACGAGCTAGTGCCTGGCTTGCAACTACTTAGCTTGTTAGACCGCAGTTATGGTAACCATCGACTCCGCGACGATTTCTATCGCAGGGTGACCAAACGGAAGCAGGAACTTTAAAAGTTAGGACTTAGGTTAAACTTGAACAAAAATAGTGTATCCAAGAATGAGTCCTTACACGTATCTTAAAATGTTTATTAAAAAGGGGAAGAAACTTTGTTAATGTGTTTTTCTGACGTAGCACTTGCACTAAATTTAACTATCGCTAATAACACACTAATAGTACACTAATTTGAAAATGTTCGTGGTTTTAAGTCTTCTTACTCTAGAACTCATAACTTAGGAATAAATATATGTATTAACAAATCTATGTTAGAAAAGATCAAAAATTGGGAAATTTATAAATGTAAGTGTTGTTTTTGGATTAATAAATAACTTTACAAAAAAGAATTTCATTATTAGTCGTGCTATCATTTAGTACTTTCAACTTTGGTTTTCTATACATTTAATTTACTTAAACCGAAAGAAAACTAAGACGTGCTACGTCGATTAAAACGCGCGCGTTGAAATCTTTTTGAGGGCAAATATTACGGATCCAAAAGACTTCAACGCGTAATAAGATCAATTATAATGTTATGAATTATGTTTTCATCCCACCGTCTCGGAAAAAGTATTTTTGCTGTTCGATATCTGAGTGCAAAAGCCGTTTTTATCCGTTAGAGAATATAGTACATTGAATTTAGAACGTCGTGTGCACTAAATTTGTGATTTTAAAACATTATTAAACCTATTTATTTCTACCTCTCTGGTGACAAATTTATCATACAATATTTTTAATATGTTAAAAACTCAAACTCTGAAGCTTTTTGCGGTGTACTTTTTTTATTACAAAGTGGAAGCTTTGATGGTCAATTATACACACTCGTATTGCTATATTTACAATTGAATTTTGCAGTGCATATTTTGTGCCAGCTATGGGCGAGGATTTGAACCCATACCGATCGCATTGGAGATGTCAAAAATAAGCAAACCCGTTGAATTCATTCGAAATTTCTAGTAAAATAATTTTATTTTTATGCTAGTGTCTTTGTTTCATGTATTATTTTTTAATTTCTACTTAATTGATTAGTTTATTTATATATGTAACTAGCTGAACCGCCAAATTTCGTACCGCCTAACCATTATATATATATATATATCAACCTTCCTTGAACTTTCATAAGCATATCAAAACCAAAATCTTCTAAAAATTTAGCTAAATCTTTTAACGAGACTGACTGATTGTTTTCACATATATGAAATGTATTTCTTTGGCCGGTGATTCTACAAAACTAAGATTTTTTATAGGTATCATGTATGTATGACGTCAAAACTATATTATAAGAATTCTGTAGAATTCTGATACTGAACAGAACCTTTGGCCACCTTACAATATAACGAGCGTAAACACCAATCTGGCGACTGGCGCTATTTGCAATAAAACAACAGTTGTTACCGTGACGCGCACTTTCCTTCACTACCACACCACTACGCCAGGTGGTCACTTGAAAGTGCATTTGACGTTAACATCTGTTACTTCCTACTAGCTGTGCCCCGTGGTTTCACCCGCATATTTCCCCATCGAATTATAATGGAAAACTACTTTTTATGAAGTCGGTTAAAAAGTATCTTTTCCCGGGGTCCGATCTACCTGTGTACCAAATCATCAAGATTGGTTCATTGGTTTAGGCGTGAAAGCGAGACAGACAGATAGAGTTACTTTCGCATTTATAAGTTTAAGCATTAAGTTAGGATTACAGTATTAACTTGGCAGGTGCAGGGTGGTTCACATGCTCATTAACCCAATATGTATAGTGCTTATATTTGTGTGTGCCAACCCATAGTATCCCACTGGAGGCACGGGTCTCCCCTATTAAGGGCTGTAGGCCATGCCAGCGTGGTCCTGACCAAATTGCGGGTTGGAACTTCATTTAATCTCGAAAGCACACCTTAAAAATACCTTCTCTGACAAGCAGATTTTCAGCTATTATATCTATTATTCAAGCTATTATTAATTATTATACCCAATTTGCATACCTACGTTGCAAAATATTCGTATTTACTGTAAACCCGATCATAACGTGTCAACGCCAGTCGTAGCAGTTCCCATTGCATATAGGTACTGTACTGACAGTAAATGCAATATTATCCTAATTTGCGCGATTCCAAAAATACATATAAAGAATTTTCAAACTTTGAATTCTGCCTCTTTATGGGTTGAATTTCCGAAATACTTTTCTTAGTCCTCCCCATAATTAATACGCCCTACAAAATGTATGACTCTAACTTCAACAGTTGAAGCTATAGTATAGCAAACATAGGTTCAATCTGTTGTTTTCTTCGATGATAATGTTTATTATATGAGCAGGGAATGCACACCGTTAGTTGTAACAAAGATTTCTACATATATCTTTCTAAGGTTATAAGTATTTATTAAGATTATCACCCTTCACTCCTTTTGTGTTTCTGATAGTATTTTCGTTCCGGGGTCTACCTCTTTTCACCCCCTAAATTGTAACGTATTTTTTTGTTATTGGTGTCAATCGCTTTACTATGATGTATTTTAGGCCTACACGTTTTATTATTTTGAAAAAGTTATTGAAGCCATTATTATAATAGCTTTTAATATGCATTGTATCAGCGCAAAAATTAGACTGATTAGGAAGCTTGAAACTTTAAAGTGGTATATAAGACAGAAAAAAGTAAAACGTAAAGCAGTAGATAATAATGTGTTAGCTATGTGAAAAAAATCTCACTGTTATTGGACAACATTAAAATGTAGAAAATAGCTATATCTTATTGTATAGACAAGTTGGCACTCTATAGCTGTCTTAAGCCGGGAAAATATCTTTTCATTCCACTATCACGGAAAGAGTATTTTTGCTATTCGATATCTGAGTGCAAAAGCCGTTTTTATCCGCTAGAGGGTACAGTAAATTTAAATTTAGAATATCGTGTGCATTAAAAACCTCATTGAACCTATTTACTTCTACCTCTGTGGTGCCGAATTCATCACACAACCTTTTTTATTTTGTTAATAACTCAGACTCGGTACCTTTTTGATATACTTTTTTTTAATTTGTTTTGCGCGCGCCATTATCTTTCCACGTCATATTGTTAAAACCTTATGTTAAAAATAGGTGAAAAAACTAAAATGAGTGATTCAATTTTTTTATCATTGAGTTATTTCCTCGCTGAGATGGGATGAAAAGTTACGTGTTGCACTCGAGTGCAAAGATTTTTCACCTTGTGCTCTTTTAATTCCCACGCTAACGCTCAGGATTCTAATTTGTTAATCACTCGCTGAGCACGTGATTCAATTTTAGAATCCATCGCTTGCTCGGTCGTCAAAAGTGAACACGCGGTTAAAAAGCAACTTTGCACTCTTGTACTATAACAAATAACTATTGTCCACGCTTACAGAAGTCGCGGGTAACAGCTAGTATTATAAAATTGGCTCCATCAGCAACAAAAAGGGCATAACAAATTACTAATCAGTTTGAAGCGGTAAAATACAAATTGTCAAACCGTAGTGAACCGATGGGGTTTATTTTTATTATTTCTGCCATCAACAAGATTTACGAAACTCGCTAAAAAGTGTTACAATTAGAATCATAGATACCGTAACGAGTTTTGATCTTTTTCTGATCACGGATCACGTGATCAGGGCGCCAAGTCTGTTATTTGAATTGTTTCAGAATTACGATTGCATTGCGTCAGATTTGGTGGTTATTGACAGATGTGGTAGTCTGTTAATATTAAGTATAATACTAACTCTCACCATTATGACGCAATGGAATTGAACCACGGGCGTTTTTCATTAAAAAAACATGATCCGTTTTCCAGTCAGAAACAAAATTATATTTAGTCCGGAGATCACGTTACACGCGAACACGGAAAAAATAAAAACATTTTCGAAATTAAATGAAATTTTTTGTTTTATGCTATTTACAATAAGGAGAAAAGTTTAAATTATAACATTTATTCAATACTAACCAAGGAAAAAATGGGATATGGCCCACTGAGATTTTCTACATGGTACAACTGAGACTGCTTTTGTCCTAATTGTTCCGCTGTGTCCAATGGATGGAGTTACAACGATATTTAATTTTGAACGAAGTGAACATTGTTCAATTCGTCAGGCGCGTATACATTTTCTTTATTTTATGGAACCTTATGAAAACTAGTCATTATCAAAAATAATCCGTATCAGTCCAAGCGAGAAATCTAGGAAGACGCATAAAGAATTCAGTTGAATTGAGAACCTTCTCTTTTTTGAATTCTGTTATGAATGATCTCTAGAGCAGTGGAAATGAAATAAGAATTTTTATAATTAGGCTATGTATGTATTTAAATCGTCGCTAGATAACCCTGGTGTCAGAATTACTAGACCTCTCAATACTCTGGCATTACCTAACGATTGCTCTACAAAAACATAGAAACAATAAATACCTCTAATTAATTTGTTCAATTTGTTTAAATTAGCTCTTATCAAAGCGACGGATAAGGAGCTTAAATAGTTGACCTCGTTAGAAGTGTTATGTTGGCGTAAGTAAAATGGTCTATAGGTAATCTTTCTACTATATATTTTTTGTTGTTAAAGTAGTTAGTCATTTCGTTTTTGGTAATAAAGGCACTCGCCCGATAGTTTGATTTATTAAGTAAGAACATTTAAAAAAATATTCTTTCTTTTTATGAATGGCAATACCAATGCTCTGACCCAGGTAGAGACCAGCATTTTGGTCTCGAGTAGCGTCAACTAGACGCTTTGTTAGGTCTTTGAAAAATAATTTTGCTCTCCCCAAGGCCCGAGAGTTAAACGTGGCAATGGGGCCAGAATTTTGAGTACTCTACCAACTGGCAGCGGTTTAGATTTAAGTTAGTTTTAATTATTGCTTTTGTACATATAGTTTATAACTTTGTATAGTTTTAGTTAAAATTTTATCATGTTTTATAAGTTTGTGCTATAAATTCTCAATATACTTATACCTAAAATATCGAACCTATATTTAAATTGGTACTATATATTGTTATGTTATTTTTATGAAATCATTTTATTTTCCTTGAAAATAGTGTATTTCGCAATGTATCGGTGCTATCACTGCTAGCTTAGACAGGCGACAGTCATAATACATGAATAATTTTAATAAAATTATTTGGTATCATATAAAAGTGATAATAGTTTAATTATAAAGTATACATATTTCGGTAATTATAGGGACTATACATACATAACCTAACAAAAACTATATAAAGTTATAAACTATATGTACAAAAGCAATATCCAAAAATTAAAACTAACTTAAATCTAAACCACTGCCAGTTGGTAGAGTACCCAAAATGCTGGCCCCATTGCCTCGTTGAATGGCAATACTTATGCGCTGACCCAGGTAGAGGCCAGCATTTTGGTCTCGAGTAGCGTCAACTAGTCGCTTTGTTAGGGCTTTATATAATAATTTTGCTCCTGGTCCCCAAGGCCCGAGAGTTTCAACCCCAAAAGGCTCAAACATATATCCGCTATCTAAATTACTATATTTGCGCCTTTTGAGGCCTTCAGCTGACTCTGCCGCCGCACCAGCCTTGTTACTAGTAACGGGAAGATGAGACGGTGCAAGAGTGTCGACGCATGTAGCGTCCCACACTAAAGGCCGCCCCATCCTCCAGGGGATAAGTGTCATGCCGTCGGGTCTCTTACCATCGCTACGCATAAGACCACTCGGTTCTAGAATAGCTGCACAGTTAGCGGTGGTAAGAGCCCGGCGAAGGATATCGTTAAGGCTAGCGTGACGGGGTATCCTGCCTGCACTTTTCGAGCAAGATAGGCCATGGTGGCCGAGCTGGTCGACATTTGCGCCACACTGGCAGCGGTGTGGAGCACAACACGTTGCACCCAAGCGAAGGGAGATTGCGATTCTATTATATATATAGTATCATATTATTTATAAATATGAATGCAATATTGTACACATCTAAGATTTTTTGCTCAACTTAATAAGATTTTGCAGTATACGCCGTAGCGCTGTCTCGAGTCCGTTTAAAGTCCATTTAGTCGAATACTATTTATTGTGACAAAAACTTAAAGAACAATTATAAAACACTAAATAAACTAAACCTAATTACAATAAAAAAATAATATTAGTCAAAAAGTCCTGTTAATTGAGGGAAAGGCGGCAAAAAGGCAGCATTGCTACGTTTCGTCCGGATGGATGGCAAAATGGAGAAAAACTAGTAGTAATACCATGCAGCATAGTTCCTAGCTCTACTAGACTAATAAATTATTTTTTTAAAATTATGCTCCACAGACGCTTTGTTTCGTGCTTTTTATGTTTTTATTAGTCTGATTGTAGAAAGAGGAAGAGGGAATTGAATCAAATTATTGTAGTTCTAACATTTTATAATGTATATGCATATAACTCCGCGCCCGCACAGAAGCCCATTGTGGCTGCTCACTGCTCAGTGGCCGGAGTAAGGTTTCACTGTATTTGGACCGTGACGGTACTGTGTCGGATGCTTTGTTGCCTTTCAAAGCTGAACCTTGGGCTTCTATGGACAATATACTACTGAATACTGGTCACACGGGACACTCAGTTAAAGTATGTAACACTTATCCCACCAAAAACATTTTCTTTTTTTTTATATGCTTGATCACAACTAATAATACAATACAAGAATTCTTTAAGAACTTGAGAACTGGCATAATACACAGAGTGTGGTGGCCAATCAAGAAAGATTAAAAAAAAAGAATTCTTTATTGTCACCACAAAGATACAACATCAAAGAACAAAGACAAACAAGAAGAACGCCTGTTGTAAAGCAACGATGCGGCCTAAGATGATGCGCGCTTGCCTAGAATAACCGATGCAATTGCGACTTGAAGAAACTGAGATTATATTTCTGGTATACAATAATTCTTGTAGTAACGAAATGTTACGCTACATATTTTGACTAAGGTATAGAATTTGTGAAGTTAGGCCTTGTGAAAGGCTTGAGCCGTGTACTTGTAGAGTTAGAAGCTCGCTATACATGACATCTAATATCCTTTAGACTTGGATATCTCGCAAAAATATAATGCTCATGTGTTAAAATAGTGTCAACTGAGTTTAATTCCGCAGGCAACTTTAAATTTACAGTTCTATTTATTTAATAACCGACCGACTTCGATAAGATTTTATACGAGACTAACTGGAAAATTCGAATCTACCATATCAGATAAAAATACAAATATCCAAAGACAAATCATAGAACATTCAGCACAAACGACTTTCTCTTTTTTGAAGTCGGGTAATTATTTGTACTTAGGTGCATATTATTAATTATAATCCATTAATCATCAAGCGTAAAATTCAATAGGTATTACAAATTACAATATGGACTCTAGACCACAAACGCGCGTTGGTCCTATTCACTCTACAGGGTTTTTTATTGAGTGTACAACTTCAAAGCGTGGTGGTAAACAAATTTAATCTAGTAACGTCATTGGGGTTTGCTACTAACGTGAATGATAGGAATAGTGTTTTAGCTTGATGGCTACGTGTGAAAACACATCTCACCAAATCACCCAATGAATATACCTATATGTAGTTTCATAAGTAGTGGCCTAGCTAGTCGGTGACTCCTGCGTATCCCAAGCGATAGAGCGTGGTTTCGATCCCAGTAATGCGCTTTTGAGTTATCCCCTGCATTAAAGAATTAATTACCAAATGCTTTTACGGTAAAGGAAAACATCGTGTGGAAAACTGCTTGTCGATGAACGAAGATACATGAAGTCCCCAACCCGCAATTTGGGCTGCTTGGTGGGCTTGGTGGCCTAAGCCCCCTTTCTAGGAGAGACCCGTGCCCGGCAGTGGGACGGTAGGGTAAGTAGTGACGTAATCTATTTACATGTAAATTCATATAAGTAATGCTTTTGAAATGTGACATACTGCAAGTCTCTCCTGGATACGCCAAAGCAACTAGACGGCCACCCATCCAAAACCTGACCGAACTGAACGTTTTGCTTTACTTCGATGTTCTAGACAAGCGCTAATCCAGTCATATCAAAACAATAATTCAAAACGGCCAATCTTCACAAGCGTCGAAAATTGGCTCATAGATAAAAAAACTTGTAGATCTAGTTGTGCCGGGTGAAGAATGCGTGCCTTCGAGTTTTGGTAATAAGTACCTATCTAATAACAATGTATGTTTCGTATGATCCGGTTTGATTCGTCGAATCTAAGTTGATAAATATTTTTTAGAGTGCGCCAGAGACAGTCTTGTTAGACTTCTAACAATTATATTTCCCAATGCTTCCCAACAACTATGAAGTATTCACAAGAGTTTTCGAAAAGATTTTAAAAAATGCAAAAAATTTGAATTATCCAACATTGTAATAAAATTTAAATCATGTTAGTAGGTAAAATATTAAATAATTTAGATTGGGAATTTCAAGTTCAAACTGAACTACTTATCAGGGGTATGCACACTCAAATCTTTCAATTTTCTTATTTCCGATAAACTTTGCCCACTTGGTCTCAAAATGGGAAGTTGTAGTTGAAATGCTCAGGTATAACGCGAAAAAAATAGTGTAAATGGCCTTGGTACATGTACCTATTGGATATGTATATATTTGTAATAGTTATATTAATACAAAAGAACCCGCAACATACCTACTCTAGCTCTACCTAAGACCTAGGTACTGCATATTCTTGTGGTCAGGATGCCTGGGTTTCGCCTTACACAGCGATCAAATGAGCAATGCAGTTCTGTTAGGACACCTACACTAAATACTTAATATAAGTTTACAGGCGGGTTAGGTATGTTAAACTAATTATTAGTTTCGTCATCCTTCTTCATGCATGACTTAATATATTCTTTCTGCAAGCGAAAACAGAAATAAATAATATTCACTTGATTAACTATATGCACGTTTATCTTTAAAGTAGATAAGCAAGCGTTAACTTAATTTGTTAGCATTTATAATGTTATTATCGCCTACTCTATTTTGTCACAGTAAGTCGAAAATTGGTTTAGCGCTGTGCACTGCAAGTGATGTGTAGAGCGTTTTGTGAATGCGATCGATAACTATTAACCCCGCGTTCTATTAATAGTTCGGATGCGACGGTCGCCACAACATATCGTAAGACGAGAAAGCTCGTTTCAACGTAAACAACTACATTAACTCTATGCACCGCACTGCAGTAGCCGTAATCGATAAAAAAACAAATAAAACTTACACGTCATTTTTCCCGCCTTTTTCTTTCACTGCGTTTCCTGTGTTCTATTACTTTCGAAAGTCACACTTCACTATATCGATTTTTGTGTAAATTTGGTTACAATTTTCTGTAGTAATTGTTGTTTGTTGTGAAATAAACACCAGATGCGGCGTTTACTACGTTCGTCGCGTAACTGGCGGCCGGCGCTTCGGCTAGGGATCGCGTTGGGACGACGACGCGCACCTAAACTATAACCTAGCCAGTTGAAATAGAAGGGTAGACGGGACTTGCGTTGGTGCGACAGATGGTCGTAAAACTGGGGCGGGTTACGGCCATTCATGATAGGGGCGAGACGGCGCCGGTTTCCGCATTCATGTGATGTTTACCTGAGGGTCGGTGCTCGGTTCCCGTTTATAGTACCGTAAAGTATGCTCTACGTGTACTCGTCTACGAATTGGAGTATGACCAAGTACTTAATATTTTAATCTACATCTCAAATGATTGTAGGTAGTTATTTATTTCAAAGCTCCTAGGTAGCAACTAGCATTCCATAGCATATGTTCTTTGTGATCTATTTTGTATCTTGCCATTGGTAGCAGATCATGCACCTTTATAAACTTAAACCGTACTTCCCATGTGTACTAGCAAAGATGCTAGAGGCTTAGCACGAATTTCACGCAGGCTAGCTGCTGTCAAGAAGTACCTAGGTTAATTATTCGACATTAAAAAAGTAATATGATTATTTATATTATTTTTTACGTTACTCTGTATCTAGCCAAATGCTGCTAAATCCCGAGAATCATATTGATCCAATCTGTACGCCACAGAAGTAGTGTATTTATATTGCGATTCTTTAGACGAATCGGGGTAAAAGTATTGACATCTGTAATAATGTTTTTTTTGTCTCAATTAAGTTAATAGCCTATTACTGTTATAGTTATTGGGGTTTATAGCCTCTACTAAAAACTAGGGAGCTCTAAAATATAACAATAATACTAGGGCCCGATAAAATTAACAATGAAAATCCGTTTTCTATTTCATACAAACTTTATTTAAATCAAAAAATAAATTCTACAATAAACCTCTTTACTCTCAGTATGTATAGAAAATTTTATTTTTACTCGAGAATCGTACGAGACGTATACGCACCTCGCTCCACTCACGCATAATACAAAAGGCAAAATTACCCTCAAACGTTAGATCACCCCACTCCCTTAATATTAGACCGAGGAATATAAAGACTGCTCGACATTCCACTAACCAGTCAGAAAGACGTATGTATATTATACATCGGCTAGAGGTGTACTTAGCCAAAAAGGAGGTCACTATACTCATCATTACGGAAAACTTTCACTATGGGACCATCTCTGAATTTGAAAAAAAATTGCTGTTTCATTCAAATGTTAATCGGTTATCAACAAAATGTATAGAACAATAGATTTTTATTCTCTAATTCAGAGTTGGTCCTACGGTTAAAGTTGTTCTTAAGGATAAGTATAGCGACCCCCTTTCGGCTTAGTATACCTCTAGTCAATAAACCTGTATAAACATTTATGATTTTTGTCATATTTTGTAGTCTACGTAATATGACAAAGATCACAAAATTATAGGAGCGTTATTCGTTGAATAGCTATCTCACAGAAAAAGTGATACACAGATGTTGCAAATGTTCAATACATTTCGGTATCACGGCAGCCAGCAGTCTATTATTCCCCTGTTTACGCCTTAAATACATCCCATCACTTATATAGAAATGCAAGAAATTATTACAAAAAAAATTGGACTAAATAAACATGAGATGCCGCACTCCCACATAAGTGATAGACATACATACAAATGCGTCACGAGTTACTTGCAGAGTTAAGATAAAAGCACTGTTACTATAACTACTAGTTCTGTGAACTGTTGACCTCGCGATCACAATAACTCGGCATTATAAGATTACCTCATGGAAATTGTCCAAACTGACCTATATTGTTTACCAGTTGCCACGGTCGCGACAAACATCTTCCATTAGTGTTTTTTCTACCGACTCGTAAAAAGAGGAGGTATGTTCAATTCGTCTCAATTTTTTTAAAATGTTTGTTAATTTTATTTCTCGTAGATTTTATTTCATAAATTATTTTTTGATTGAATAGGTCTCCCGTGTGGTCTCGTATTATTTATATTAAAATCATAAGTTCGGATTTTTAAATCGAAATAACTTAAAAAGTTCTATAGGCGTCTGTCGTAATGTTAGTTTGGAAGTCAGTTAAAAAAAAAAGGTTTACATTTATTCGAGTCGATGTCACAGTATTTTAGATCTCGTTCCAAGAGTAATACAATAGATATTTATAGACTTGTCGAGGGTTTTTGTATTTTCAAACGAAACTTCTTCAGGGAGAAAACCGAATCAAAAATCTCTTGACGACTAAAAAAATTCTAAAAATTCGTTGAACTCATTCATACACAAAGTTTCGTTTCAAGATTGGATGGAAACTACGACCTGTACGCGAGTACGCAATTTCTCGCAGACAATATACGTACAAACTCACTGCCGAAAGAATATTTTGCCAGACTCGAAGCAGGCACGCTAGAAGCAGATATCAGCCAGCCAGTCAGAACTAGCTCTTTTATATATAAAAGTGTAGTATAGTAAAGTGATTTAAATTATTACACGCCACAGTGGCAAGAAATAAAAGAATTATAAAGCTGCATATTTTGGTATCAACTGCATGTAACTCGAAACGCGTCTTCGTACAATAAGCTTAACATATATTAAATCCTCTTTTACAGTTAAATTACAATGCAATAAATTTATATTCTCAATAAAAAATACATATCTCAATATCAAAGAACACTTTTTTCTATCTATTTTTATTTCTTGTTATATCGGTAACGAATGAGGCACATTATTATTACATAATATTTCACCTTATATGATAATTATATTTACAAATTACATTGGACTCGCTTAATTACATCTTTTACATAAGAATTGTCAGTCCGTACATTCTTAGGTAATGAAACATCCATCACAATCTAAGTATACAATATTATTATTTATTTACGATACAGTATGATTACTTTAATCGTTGCAAATTATTTGCTATCCTACCCCCCTAGCATGGGCAGCAGATAAAATAGTACTTATGCATTTTGGACAAAATGCGAATAATTCTAATTTAAAACGTCATTCATATGCCTCTGAGCAAGCGTCGTTGAAACATTTCAATTTGGCCGTTCACTATCTGGGGTTTCCCTTTCCCCGGGGAAAAACGCCCATGCTAGGGGGGTGAAGGAGAAACCCCGGTATGTAACTGTTTGTTGACAGCTTGACACATATATAGGTGTAGGAATACATTTGCTGATATGGTTGTTATTGAATTCTTATCCCTCCGATAAATAATGATACAAAAATAAAACAATACTGAGAAATCGTATTATTTTTCTAAGTTAGCAATTCTGTATGCAATAGTGTGGTGGAAGATGGACAATAAGATATCATGTACTATATAGAATGTAGTACAAGATGGAGCACATTGAAATTTAACATTTATTTCTTCCTGTATTTATTCAAATAAAATTTTGTTAGTATTAAATTGCTTAATTTAGATTAAAATTGTCATACTGTACTAAACAAAGTAATGTGTTCCTGGTCAAATTCTTAAGTTACTATGTGTTAGCCAAAATGTAAACTATCTTGTTTTTAACAGCTCCGTCTTCTATGCTTTCAAATCACTAAAAATCTTTCAAAATATTGCACTATGATTATATAAATTCCTTATACTTAATATTTTTTTAGGGGTCGATAGCCAAATAACAAATATCTATGTTTATTTTTTTTTATCAAAAACAATTCATCTTATCGTGGTAGTTTTAACAGAAGCAGAGTTATCAAAACTTTACTTTGTGCTGTGCTTAATATTTAGTTGAATCTTCTGATCGTTGAAAATTCCTTCTTCAGATGACAAACTTAATCTGCACCTCCAAGTTTCAAAACATGTACAAAATTACATATCTTAATAAGAATGTTTAAAACTTGACATTTTACATGGTAACGGCAGTTTTTATAATCATTTTAAAGTATAATATAAAACCAACATATTTGGCTTCCGCAACATAACATCAATGGTTTCAACATCACATTGGTTTCAATAGAAATTTAATTAAATGGTGAAGTTAACTATAATAATATAACAACTATTTGCAATAAAAAGCATATATAGAACACAAGTGCAACAAATCATGCACCAAGTAAAAGTCTACTATTGTAGTGTACTAGAAAAAAAAAACTTTATGCGTTCTTTTTTATCAGATGTCATAGTAATCATGATTCGCTCTTGACAAATCTCCTTACGCTGGTGTAATCAATAACATCGATATTCATTTATAAAGCAAAACACTCAACTTTGATAAGGAAACGTGTATAACAATTCTTTTCCCAAAAGAATAACTTTTCATTTGCCTAAAATTCATAGAATTAAATGAAAATTTAGAGCACAATAGAAACGGAAAGTTTTGGTGATACCTAACTGTACATATCGATTTACTATTATATCTACCATATTATAAATCTGATCCGTTAGCACTATCACTTAATTTTAATCGAAAAGCACTCTCGGTCGATAACTACGTCTAAGATTTTAATAAAGATTTTTAATAATATTGGTTAGGTTAACAAGGTATCAAAACTTTATAGATCTCTAAATTTTTCAATAACTTCGAGTTTGGAATCACCGCATCGGGAAATCAACGCGTAGCCTCTGATAAGATCGACCACTATGAAAATCACATTTTCATATACCCCACATAGTTAAATGCAATGCAATAGAAGCTACAAATATAGAGAAAATAAATATCTACTACGGCTAGTTAAATCCCTCCTGGTCCACGCGTTAAACTTACGAGTAAATAGTTATCGTTTGTACTATAGTTCGGCCGGCGCGGGCGGCGCCGGGAGATAAAATTATAACATCAACAACATAAACTCAACCGTATACAACGCACTCATCTTTGGATCCACCGCGGAGCTACTTGGCGAGCCGGCGACGCAGGCGCGAGCGCAGTGCCGCCACCGGAGCCCACGGACCCGACGCACGCTTGCCTAGAGCACGCGCGCACCGCTCCCCACCGCTCGCACGCAGCGCCTTGCCACCCGCCCCCGCGCCCGCCTCCTCGCACCGCGGTCGCTTGCACGCAGGCGCGGGGGGTACGGGGGGCGCCGTGTCGTTCCGCGAGCGCAACGCTCGCGGCCGCGGAGGTTCCGGAGCGGGCTCTCCGACCAGGCACGCACGACTCTCTCCCGTCGTGGAGTGCACCTCGTTCTGGGGCTCGCGTGCACTATCCGCGCGGCGCGTGCAGGCCCGCGGTGGCGGGGTCGGCGGGCGAGGCGGCGACGCGGCGGGGGCGGCGCGGGCGCGCCCGCGGCCCCTCGCGCCGCCGAGGTTCTCCTTCGAGCGGTGCGCGCCCTGTCGCCGCGCCGCCGGGGCCCGCCGCGCCGGCCCCGGGGCGCGTGCTGAGTTTCCCGCCCGTACGCCCGTCGCCACGCCACGCAGCTCGCGCGCATACGCGCCTATGCTACGCGTGATTTTTTGCGCGAGCGGTGCGGGGGGCGGGGGCGGAGGCGGAGCAGCAGCGGAGCGAGTGGCGCGGCTCGACCGCTTGCCCTCGTCCTCGAGGGGCTCGGGGGGAGCCTTGCGCGTAGGTCGACGCTCAGCGGACGCGACGCGCGTCTGTGGGGGGTTAACTTGGGGCACGGGAGGCAGGGCGGGTGCACGCCGCGTTAGTACGACGAGACGGCTGGGGGGTGCCGGCGCGGGCGCAGGCGCGAGTTCTGCGCGCTCGGCGGCGCGGCGGGTATGCGGGCGCACAGGCTCGGGCTCGTGGTGTGAGCGCAGCACGCGGTCATGCGCGGGCGCAACTGCCGCGAGCCGGGGCTCAGCGCGCGGGCGCCGGCCGCGCTGCCTGGCAGGCGCTTCGGTAGGCGAGCTTGACGACACCTCGTTAATTTGTATCCCGGTGTCGTCTTCGTCGGGTGGCGCGCGCGGCTCCGGCTCCGGTTCGGGCCCGTCGAGAGGCATGGCGGTAGGAGAGGGCACGGGAGCCGCGTCCGGATCTTTGTCAGCGGGTGGCTCCGGCAGCTCGGTGGCGGGCAGCGACTCGCGGGGCGCGGGCGGGACGCGCGGAGCGGGCGGCGCGGTCGCTAGCTCGGCCGGCACGGCAGCGAGCGTATTGCAGATGCGCGTGCGGTTCAACAGGCGCGTCATAAAGTTGGACTCGGCGGGGTTCCCATAGTTGTGTATGCCGTCGGTCTCGTCCCCGTCGTCCGTGAACGCTGGTATGGGCGGCACGGGCGCGGGTGCGGGTGCGGCGAGGGGCGGAGGCGGCGCGTCATGCGTGCGCTCTGCGTCCGAGAAACGAGTCATGATGGTGAGTCCGTTCTCGGGCAGTGCAGCGCGCTCGGGCTCCGGCCTGGGTGTAGGTGCGGGTGCAGCGGGGGGTGGGGCTCCAGTACGAGACCGCAGTACGGTGGCTCGCGGTGGGCCCGGCGGATCTAGCATCAATGTCACAACTGAAGTGTTGTCAGCGCGCATGCGAGTGTGCGACCATCTGAAGTACATACATGCATGCATTAAACTTAAATAAGATTTACAACACTATAGTGTACTAGCTACGTAAGTACTCTTGTAATTGATTTTTAAAAAGAGGTTTTTCGTAACGAGTTGGATCATGTATGCATGAGTTTCTTAATTCAACATAGTCGTATTTTTAATCTTCTAAAAAAATAAGTAAATCTTCGATTGGATGTATGATGATACTATATGATATTATCAACTCATTACATGATACCATTAGATCCTAACAAAAACCATCCCAAGTAATATATGATTCAAAACAATACAATACTGCTTATTATTACCAATATATTCTTTATGTTTCTTCGCAACAGCTTAAGTTATATATACATATATGTACATACCTCTCTAAAGCGTGGTCCACCAAGCTTTTAGACGGGTTGAGCCAGTCCCTCGGCTGGTTGGGCGCGCCGCTCACTAGCGCTGCCTCGTTGTGCTTCTCCGTGGCTTGCACCAAACTCACAGCTCCCTCCGGTGATATCATGTTCCATAGTCCGTCTGTGCCGAATATTAAACATCTGGAATGTGTCAAAAATACATGAGATTAGTAACACCAAAAATATAGCTTTAGTGTTATTTGAGATTAAAAATATAAAGATAAGATTGTAAGTTCAGTCGGTCGACCTAGGTTTAGACTTTGTGAGTTATATTACAGATTGTGCTCACGGTGAAAGGGGGTACAGGGGCCAGGCCACACACTTCACCGGCTCATTCAGTGAGCGGCTCAGTCACGGCGAATAATGCTCACGGTATGTTATTTCTTCCGAGTCTAATGGGGACACAGCTTAAATGGCACTTCTCAATATTTGTTTTGCCTCTCCACCACAGTCAAATTATTACGCATAACACTTAAGAAACATTAACAATTACATTATGTTTAGGTAAAGATAGTTTTGTAAGTTTTTGTTTTTCTACTAATTTATTAAGCATGTTAGGATCATATCTGAATGCACTCGTAAGGTTATTATATAAGATAATGTTTATTTTTTCAAGTGTCCTGCCAGTTATATGATCTTCCAATAAAAAAAGACATTGCAAATTTGTGTGTGATTTTAATAATAAAATGTCATAACCTTTTAATAACTACATTTATATTAAATCTTGAAATACATCCAGCTTGTGTAGTGTTAATCAAATAAATAAGTTATGTTGTACACGAAAATATAGTATGTCACAAGTTAATGTTGTTTCTTTGATGTAGTAGTCCAACAATTGGGTCAAAGAGTATTTAAAAACATGACAAAAGTTAGAAGACTGGCCTTCTAAATAAAATATGTCTGCCCATATTCCAATTATGAAATATTTTTTTACATATCATTTCTCAAAATATTTAAAAAGAGTTTCCTTATTACCTGAATTTTGCAGGTTCAATAATCAACACACCAACATCTGGATCCGGACTGACAATAAACTCATCATTATTAGGGTTATAGCTCCACAGATCTCCGAGCGACCTTGCCACTGCTAAGAAAGGGATCTCATCCATTGGAGTGTTCTTTTTGATAGGACCCTTGTGACCGAGTCGGGGTCTGTTCCAGACTACTCGTGGAACTCCAGCCTTGCACACAACCTTTCCGCCACATTGTTGTATCCGCTCTATTTCAGCGGTGGACTCGGGCTTGTGATCTAAGGTTAAAGGTTTCGCTGCCCATTCTTCTGAACCTAGAAAAATATTTATGTATTTAGTTTAATGTTTTTCTGTCTATTTAAAAGTATAATTCATAAATGAGTAAAAAAAATACAAATAGCTATATTATTTTCTATTAATGAGAAATAACATTAACAGAAAGGATCCTCTGTTACTAGGTAATCTTAGCCTATCAGTGATTTAATGGTGGTGCAAAAGGTATTTTTATGTAGTTATATAAACGTATAAGCTCAAATTCTTATCGTAACTTATATAATTAATAGACAGAGGTTATATAGACCATTAAATACTGCTGAAGGAAAACTCATAACAAGGACAATGCTATGGAAACACAATTTCATGCTCAACTAACTGTGATAGCCTTGTGGGAGAACCATGGCAAGGTTAACATGTTAAAATTTATAATATTTTATTGTGGCTCTAATGTTATTACATTTTTCTTTTGGTTGATACTTTCTGTTTCGTGTATTTGAAGTAGTAAGACTATTTATCTATAAATCAAATCATTTTTTTTTTTCAGAAAATCTTTACCTTAATAAATAATAATGACAACTTAGTGACAAAAAAGATTAGACTAGAAGAAAGTATAGGTAGAAAAATTTGAAATAGGTAAATGGGATACATCAATCTGTCTTAAAAATTACAGATATACTTGTGGGCCCTGCACTAGATATGAGACCTGTGTCACAGGCGCCCGCTATCGACTTACTTACTTACAGTAGAATTGATTAAATCTTTACCATCTAAGTAAGATATGAAGGGCAGTCTAAAAGTTTGCAGTATGGCAATATTTGCTTAAGTTAGATACTAAAAACTTTACAAAAACAATAAGCAAAGATATACTTTGTTTGAGTGGTAAAGCTGAAATATTAAAATACCCTAATGAATTGGGATACAGCCAGTTTATGGAGGATTTTGTCACAGCATATATGAAATGCTCTATTTCTATTAGAACACCTCAAGAGCCCCTTTCCTTGCTACTGAACATCTCGGAATGCAATGATAAACTAACCATCCTTCTGATATCCAAGAACTATAGCAGAGTCTCCAACATGCCCAATGTAAATCTTCCCTCGGCGTATAAAAGCTACACTGGCTGTAGTACCAGCTGTGCTTGGTAGGCCTGTTACGGTTTTTGGCCATTTTTCTGGAACAAAACATATGGTTATCTGTAGGTTGTAGGCTGGCAGAGGGAAATGTATAATACACCGCACACACTACTGTATACACACCTCATGTAGAAAAATTATTGATGGATTTATAAACTTATTTACAATGTTTGCCAGCCACACTAATGTTTCGTAGGAATTGATATTAAGACTGGCAAGGCCGATTGTGACCCAGGGCTGTGCTCCATTTTATTAAGGAATTTAACTGATTGGGACAGGCTAATGTGGGAAAAGGCCAAAGTTATGTCAGCACATATTTTCCACAGATAGAATAAGATTGTTTATTTGTTAGGCATCCATTAGTGGTCAGCATATTTTTTTGCGATGAAACACTTTTACAACACTCAAAATTTTTTTGATAATGTCATAACTCAATAATTTTTGCCACACAGAGTAACAAGCAGTGACTCAGCTGTTCAAGGCCAAGAATTGAGCATGCATAATATTTACTTTGATGTCAACAATACAAAACAATCAAGGTAGAGAGAGCTAAATCTCATAATACCCAAAATGTATGCAACATTGTTTAAACGTTTTGTGGGATAATTTAAGTAAATGTTTTAAGATGTAAAGTGAGTTCATGATCAGACGGATTGTCATAATATACTAATATTTTTGACTGCCTCTAACAAGGATCATACAAACGTCTTAGATCAAAATAGGGGTAAATTCAATCATATCTCATCAATGTATGTATCTTCTCAGTGCTCTTAGCACTTTTAGCTGCCCTTCACAACTAGCGAATTGAGTAACAAGTGTAATACGTTGTAATATCGTGTTACTGTCAAAATTTTATAACAATCTGACCTTCTTATTAACATTTTCGTAAGGCGAAACTCAGGGCAACTTAAAAAGAAACTGGTATAACAGCTTTCACTTAGCGAAATGAGTGGGAACTCCCAAAACTTGAACCTAACTTACCAACCAGCCATGAATCAAATGCGTTATGTCCTTCACTACCTAATAAATTAGATGTAATCACCACCTAACAATGAACTATACGAAAAACTTCAGCAATCTCAATGTCAAACCAGTCAAGAAAAAATAACGAGTACTTAGATCTAACAAGGTCAAGCCAAAACAAATTGTAGTCATTTATCTCCTTGGTCATAAAACAATAAACATGATCACTTGCATGAAACAAAACATGGTTCTAAAAATGTGAAACTCGATGTTTACCTAACTCTTTCCACATGTTCAAGTGGGTCAACATGTAACCATTTCTGATGGCTTTCAGAACATCCTCGTCGTTGTCTGACCAAAACTGTCGCTGCTTAACTATAGAGTCCATGAGGTGCTCCTTAGCGAAGGCAGCCGCCTCACTGCCTCCGTGGCCATCGTAAATCCCGAAGAAAGCGTACTCCAAATCCCTCTCATCTTCCGTTTGTTGATATGCAACGGAAAACAAGTCTTCCATGTACTTTCTCCCGCCTTGGCTGCAGTGGCCAGTCACACGCAAATTGACACCAATTGATGCAGGCATTTTTTAACTAATAACACTACAACTTAGAACAACAAAACAATTACTATTTCATCGTAACACAAAACGTTTCTCTGTACATTTTGCATTTGCAACTACGCGAGCCGAGCTGCGAGTGACTTGACGACAGATCACGTGGACATATTGATCACTACGCGTGCCTAAAAGTAATAGGGAGTTACCGCGAGTGGAAAAGAGCCAAACATACATTCCTTCGTTCTGTTATGAAAAAAAAATAGACGCCATAATTCTTTCCGCCATTTTCTATTTCATTCAACATAACTACTAACAAATTATTTATTTGTTTTGGGTCCATAATTCATAAAATTTCTTCTAGTGTTTAATTATTTCTAAATAATTGTATTTATTTAATGTAAATTTAATAGGGTCACTAAGGTAAATTCAAATTAAAGTTTAAGGGTTTTATCACGATTCGTGTACTATTCAATATGTCGGAAAAAATCGTTCAGAAATATCCGTTGTTGACTTTTCCATTAATAATTATTGTTGTAACTGGCATATTCTGTTTAAAAATATATTCATCTTTTTGTGCTTTATTTAATAGCTCAGAGAGCAATATTTTACCATTTTATGGATTTTAAATTTTAACTAACTATTAACTTTCCGCTTGCACGACCAGAATACCGACCGGTGTATATCTGGCCCAACGTAGATATAAGCGGTATACATAGGTTTAAATAAGCATTGCCATTCAGATTAGATTATCTGTACAATGTACATCTTAAGTTCTCTATAGGTAATCCATAGCCATGTGCTATTTTTTAGGGTTCCGTATGTACCCGAAGGATTCAAACAGGACCCTATTATAAAGAATTCGCGGTCCGCCCGTCTGTATCATATGAACCTACAGACAGTTGCAATTTTTACAGATGATACATAATTCTGAAAACGAGAAATATCTCCTAAAATGAATAACATATATGGGAGTCTCATATAAAAAACGTGATTTTTGCACTATAACGTCAACAGGACGCTTTACATATTTACAGAATATTTAATTGCAGCAAAGCAATCATGTTATGCTTGAACTAATTTAAAAAAATATGTAAATTTTAGCTTGAACTTGGTGATGTGGGAACAAAAGTATGGAAATTTTAGTGTGTGACTCCGACACACACTTGGCTGATTGGTAGACCTCTTAAAATTACTCACGACACTACTGGCGAGTAGTACAGAAGGGAAAAAAATATTCCCTTATAATAGATTACCTATTTATAATAATAATAGACACTACATTACCAAAAACTGAGCAATATTTTGACAGGGCATTAATTTGGTATGTGGTAGGATAACTCCGTAACTAACCTACTTATTGACTTTATAAAGCTAAATCAATACTTAAAAAGTCTTATTTATCATAAACAAACAAATAACAGCTTTTACATTCCTTTAATAATAATCTTTACACTACTACATTCGATTAACAAAATAATAACTTAGTAATACTATAACTATTCATGGACCTCCCAAGGTTTTTCTGGCCTTAACATGTCCCACGGGTCTGGTCTTTTGTATACATCAGGTTCCTCCAATTGTATGCCACCACTAGTAACTTCATTAAGTAACTTTTCGATTTTACTTCCTTCTCTGACTTGTATGTCACAGTACATTTCTGTGATACCAAATTCAAGGCACCTTTGAGCAAGAACTCTGCCTAGAGTGATGTAAGCACAGGTGTCAGTAACACTGTAAAGCTGTTTACGAAGAGCCCATTCTGATGTTTTAGCTTCAATTACTGGACCATTGAGATAATGGACCACTTCTGCCTTGACTGTCCTGCTGCTAGGTGTTATAACTAGCCTGAAAAACACAAGTAATTTATAATGGCGCTGGTCCCGAGTTCGATCCCCGGACAGATTTGTGTGCATGAACATGTCTGTTTGACCTGTGTCTGGGTGTTCATAATATATATAAGTATGTATTTATGTATATAAGTATATATATCAGTCATCAGGTTACCATAGCACAGGCTTTGCCTAGTTTGGGACCTGAAGACCTTTGTGTGGATGTTGTCCCATATTATTATTAATATAAGACTATGATAAAAGTCGTTTTAAGATTATAGATAGGTAGATGGATTCTTAATTTATGGATTTTGATAATAGTGTCATAAATTTGGAGGTGTCTTACTAAAAATATGAATGGTTTGTAGAGAGATGTTTAAAGATGTAGGTATTTATAAACAAGTGTTAGTTTAACATACTTGTGCCAAAACTTCTTGCCAGGTTTATCGAGATGGTAACCGTCAGGTTTACGCGCAATCCTGATTTTCTCTAAATTCCTTGGGTTCCTGTTTACAAATTCAGCAGGAGCACTAGAGCTGAGACGAATCAGTTGCGGAATGAAAAGTGTCTTTCTTAATGTATTCATATTTTGAGGAATAATAAATGCCTTTCTCCCAACTATTGTAGATTTAAAATAATGATTTTATTTTTTAATTTATTTATTGAATTCTTCCTTATTTTTTTCTAACCAAAAATTGGTATTATCGTCTTGCTTGACTTTGACAATTGACAATGACAATTTAAAAAAAATGACAGTGACAATAAATATATTTGACAGAATAGAGTGCCGCTAGTTCTAGTCCAATTTGCATGTATCGATTGTATACAACTACGATTCGAATTCACACTCCGGCTACTTTAGAGTCTGTGGCTCCGGCCTAAAAAATCGACAATGCGGAAGCACGGCTCTAAAAAAATGACGTTTTGTGTATTCATTTAGCCCACCCACACGTTGATTTTTGGAAATAAAAATAATAATTTTATTAAGTACTAGTTTATGTTCATTCTGAGCACGTTTCTTTGCCATATCTATCTCCCACGGGTATGTGGCGATACTCGCGGCACATGTATTGTGAAATTTTATCCGTGCTTATTATTTTGCAAAGCTGGTGAACTCGTAAAGATTGCACCGTCGTTTCGGAACTGCTTCCACCGAACAACTACATGTTTTGTAATTGTTTCTGACGCCCACTGAGTGTGTTTATCGTCGCGGAGATGGTGTGTAGTGCGTGATGTTACAATCTGATGATTAGGTATTGTGCATTGTGTACAATATGTCCCTTCAAAAAAGTGTTAGAAGCGCTGGAGGCGACCGCAGTGAGCAAGCCGACACAACGTCTATATGTTCATCAGTGACCACTCAGCCGGATAGACACGGCTTTTTCGGAGGTGCTCAATATAGTCCAGAGCCGTAAGTAACCTTGGTCTACTATTTACTCTATATGATATTTACTCATCACCCCTTGAAGGGGTAGTTCTGCAGAAAAATATATTGCATTTCCACTCTATCATGTTACCAGAGCCACTCCTTATTGCATATTTGTTATGCACATAAGTATTCAATACAATAAGTCCATATTGTTCATCCCCCCTATCTATCACTCCAGCTACCCTATGTATTATAGTATTATAATTAAAGTACTGCAGAATGATTGTTCCTTTGGGATTCTGGCTAACTAGCATTGGTTGTGAAGATGTTAGTGATAATGATTTGAGCTGCTTTGGCCAGACCATTGCTTGCATTTGCTACCCATGTTGTAAACAATACAAATATCAATTTTTTTATCGAAGTTTGTGCATCACCTGTGTGCAATGTATTTGGAATTTCTTGTACATACTTATTTGCACTGTCAGATAGTATGTAATCTTGAGCATATAATACATTTACTGCTTTACTGAGATTGTACAATACGTTATATATCAGATGAAATCATTAGATACCATAGTTTTCAGCGTGTCTTATTCTGAGTGGGGGCGATATGTCCTGTCCATAAGAGTAATTTCACTGACCTCCCGCTTGGGGTGTTTTGTGCATTTCCCCCCACCAGCCTAACCCAGCCAGCCGAGCTGCTTAAAATAACGGAGCACAGCCCTGGGTCTCTGGCACAACAGTTCCACCCCTATTGTGTCAGGTTTAGTGGTGATAATAGTAGTGTATATAGAAAAGCATATATTGAGTCGCAGATATAATTGTATACCTACCTATCTATCCCAACTAAGTATTGGCACTTTACTTACCATTTTAATTTATTATCATAAAGTAGATGATGACTACAGGATGTGTCACAATCTACAACACACTGTCACAGTCTTTCAACATTATATTTAACTTTCAGTAGGTTTAGTTGATAACTGTTTCTTTCCTGCTTAAAAATTACATTAAGTAATATATATAATATGAAGTCAGTGTAATATAAGTAAACCTAGGTTAGTTTCTGTTTATCCTTGTTTCCACTAAGCCAGTATTTTACCCTTGATAAAAATAAACTATGTAATAGCCAAATAAAATAGAATTCATCGAGCTAGATTTTGAGAACATGAAGTGTCATTTTGCACCATGTATGTATACATGCATTGTGAATCAAGCCGTTGTACAAAAAGCTAATAGTTTTCTTTAGAAACATTAATTAAAACTGAGGTATTTTAAAAAAAAATTAATTAAGGCTTATTCGCTTAGCGAATATTGAATTACAATCAAATAGCATTCTGGCTGTATCTGAAGTGGGCTCAGCCAGAATGCTATTACAATACCCCATCTGACATAAACAATTATCAGGGATAACTCTGCCTCTAAGGTTCGCGTTCCGGCCCCACTCCAGCAAATTATGTTGCATATCATCTATACTGTCACAAAAATTTCACTTTGGGCTATCCACTTTTTTCATGACATAGTCGAAGAATAATATTTAAGTAACACTTGAATGACAAGCAATATCTAATATAAGGAGTAACATAAAATTACAAAATGTTGGCATTCCTGTGAGTTTTAGACATATTTTGCATCTTTCTAGTTTACATCCTTTGTGACTAAAGTTGTGTTATGACTCACACAACACTCAAGAGCCTACTTTCTTGATGATAGTACAAACAAATATTAATACAGGTGTGGAAATATAGACTGTTTCATATACTGTATGTTGTGCATGCTGGTATATTACTTATTCCTTACATACATATATGAATCAACACAAAGCGTTCCATTGCTGGGCACAGGTCTGCCATATGAAGGTGGTGTAGGTAGTCCACCACACTGGCCAAGTTGTGGTTTAGAGACTTCACTTATCTTTGAAAGTTATTATCCTTCTACAACAAGCAACATTATCCCCGCACATATTATAAATGCAAAAGTATGTGTCTTGGTCCTTCTTATCTTCATCAATTGGGTGATGGATGACTTGATTTTGCACAGACATAGTTTGAAGTCTAGAGTGCCACAGGCTACTTTTTTCTCCGGAAAAACAAACATAACCCAGATGAACCAGCGATGAGTATTGTTTAAGACTTTTTTTTTATCAATGTCTATACATTTTTAATCGTCAAAAATAATATAAAATCACAAATCAATGCTCATCAGCAATCAAATAGCCCACCTTTGATTGTACCTGGTGCAAAAGTACCCATCACACTGGCTGCATTGCTCTTCTTTATAGCTATACCTAGTAAGTCTTTGCACCAGGTGCGAACCTGAGTGGGAGTCTCCAAATTGTTTAAGACTGAACTATTATATTGAAAAACATACATTACATACTTGGAAAAGTAGTTTCAATATATAACAACAGCAAAAACCTATGAACATATTAAATTATATACCTGTAACATGCTGCTAGCTAGTTGTCTTTTCTTCAAGTAGAGGAAGGAAGCACTTTTCCAACTTCCCACACATTGTGTTTTACTTGTTACAGACTTGATCAATACAGATGTATTACTGACTTGTTCTATTGTATGGATTTCAATATGCTTTTAGTATGCAGTCTGCCTACAATAGTTATTTATGTATTAATTAATAATAATATTAAATAAAACAAAATATATTTTCTTTTTTATTTATTTTATATAATAATAATATTTCCTATTACAACCATTTTCAAATTACTTTTGGCTATTCAATAAATAACCCCAATGTATAAATGTTCAGTATCTAAGTGGTTTGTTCCGGCAGCCTTCCTTGAGAGCCAGTGTATTCCAGACTAGGCATGTTCCATCTAAGGCTACAATATCGCCGACTTCCGTGATCCTGCGAACTTGTGGTGAAACGCCTAACACTGTAGGATAAAAAAAATATTTACATTTGGTTTACTGTTGTAGTAAGTAGGCACACTTCTCATATAAACTTATACATAAATATACCATATAAATAATTTACCGTAATACTCCCGCTTTAGACAACACACTTCAGAGTTACCACATTGTCGGTACTCTAGTCACTGTCGACTGGCTGACACAGGTATGTAATCGAGTGCATACGAGTGATTTACGGTAATACTTCCGCTTTAGACAACACACTTAAGAGTTACCACATTGTCAGTACTCTAGTCACTGTCGACTGGCTGACACAGGTATGTAATCGAATGCATACGAGTGATTTACCGTAATACTCCCGCTTTAGACAACACACTTCAGAGTTACCACATTGTCAGTACTCTAGTCACTGTCGACTGGCTGACACAGGTATGTAATCGAGTGCATACGAGTGATTTACGGTAATACTTCCGCTTTAGACAACACACTTAAGAGTTACCACATTGTCGGTACTCTAGTCACTGTCGACTGGCTGACACAGGTATGTAATCGAGTGCATACGAGTGATTTACTGTAATACTCCCGCTTTAGATAACACACTTCAGAGTTACCACATTGTCAGTACTCTAGTCACTGTCGACTGGCTGACACAGGTATGTAATCGAGTGCATACGAGTGATTTACGGTAATACTTCCGCTTTAGACAACACACTTCAGAGTTACCACATTGTCGGTACTCTAGTCACTGTCGACTGGCTGACACAGGTATGTAATCGAGTGCATACGAGTGATTTACGGTAATACTTCCGCTTTAGACAACACACTTAAGAGTTACCACATTGTCAGTACTCTAGTCACTGTCGACTGGCTGACACAGGTATGTAATCGAATGCATACGAGTGATTTACCGTAATACTCCCGCTTTAGACAACACACTTCAGAGTTACCACATTGTCAGTACTCTAGTCACTGTCGACTGGCTGACACAGGTATGTAATCGAGTGCATACGAGTGATTTACGGTAATACTTCCGCTTTAGACAACACACTTAAGAGTTACCACATTGTCGGTACTCTAGTCACTGTCGACTGGCTGACACAGGTATGTAATCGAGTGCATACGAGTGATTTACTGTAATACTCCCGCTTTAGATAACACACTTCAGAGTTACCACATTGTCAGTACTCTAGTCACTGTCGACTGGCTGACACAGGTATGTAATCGAGTGCATACGAGTGATTTACGGTAATACTTCCGCTTTAGACAACACACTTCAGAGTTACCACATTGTCGGTACTCTAGTCACTGTCGACTGGCTGACACAGGTATGTAATCGAGTGCATACGAGTGATTTACGGTAATACTTCCGCTTTAGACAACACACTTAAGAGTTACCACATTGTCGGTACTCTAGTCACTGTCGACTGGCTGACACAGGTATGTAATCGAGTGCATACGAGTGATTTACGGTAATACTTCCGCTTTAGACAACACACTTCAGAGTTACCACATTGTCGGTACTCTAGTCACTGTCGACTGGCTGACACAGGTATGTAATCGAGTGCATACGAGTGATTTACGGTAATACTTCCGCTTTAGACAACACACTTAAGAGTTACCACATTGTCGGTACTCTAGTCACTGTCGACTGGCTGACACAGGTATGTAATCGAGTGCATACGAGTGATTTACGGTAATACTTCCGCTTTAGACAACACACTTAAGAGTTACCACATTGTCGGTACTCTAGTCACTGTCGACTGGCTGACACAGGTATGTAATCGAGTGCATACGAGTGATTTACTGTAATACTCCCGCTTTAGATAACACACTTCAGAGTTACCACAATGTCGGTACTCTAGTCACTGTCGACTTTCTGACACAGGTATGTAATAGAGTGCATACGAGTGATTTACCGTAATACTGCCGCTTATATAACACACACGCTTTACGTCTACTTTTATTGTGCAAACAGCCAGATTGTGGAATTCGCTTCCGAGTTCTCTATTTCGAGATAGCTATACATATATATAATCTGAGTCTTAACTGACCCGACTCCGACTGAATCGGTTTCTTCTAGGCAAGCGCACTACATTAAGTTAAGATAGAGGACTGAGAAGAATAATTGCTGGCAAGCGCAAGTCTATATCAAATATAACCGATAAAAAAACTCCGTCAGAGTTGCCCCTCTGTCGCACGTGTATCTTTTCCGTGTTGTAACCACAGCTGCCAATATCTTTACTTCTTACCCCTACATTCGATAGACATAATCGATTGTGTGTTTTGCTGTAATCCTCCCACGGCATGATAATGCGGCGAATGAGAGACGTTATTGCTTTTTTATCAGCTTCAAATCGATTGGCGAAGCATAAAAAGTAGCGTTGCTCACTTACGCATTGTTTATTTGATTTATGTAGTAGTTGGTGTTAATTCTTTCGCTCTTAAGAAGATATAATTAATGAAAGCAACTTTATATTTTTCTTGAAACCTTGAAAAGAAAAAACCAAAGTGTGTAATTAGTATAGTATATTTGCTTGTCCTTCTTCACCTCAGCAACTGAGTGGACAGTGTCATAGGCTACTCTTTGGCACGGTAAAACAAACAACGCCGGCGCGGGCGGAGCCACGGGTAAAAGCTAGTATGAACATATTTATAGAAAACTCATAGTGTATATCCAAATAAGCATTATGTAGAAAAACTTGAAGAATTAAAAAAAACCGTCTGCACTTGATGTATTTCCTCTTCCGATCGTTTCAGACGTAAATGGCGTTCACCACATCTCAACCGCGAATGCTAAATTCCACTCTAATTATCGCCCGCTGGAATACTGCTGAAGTATCGTTTAGAAACTGATTGATTGACTTATATAAATGATTGCACACCAAAATGCAAAAGTCAAAGGATGCCAGCAACACAATAGGTTCATAATTTGTGAAGTAAATTTGCTGATGTATGTATTTTTAGTAAATAGCTCAAATTAACTATAGGGCGAATTTCTCGCGGCTGTCATCCAGCGAAGTTTCAAGAAAGGTTTGCCCATGCGCGCCCAAAGGCAAGCAAGATAAATGAAATCCAGACTATTTTAAGAACACATAAATAATCTATTAGTTTACTTAGAACCGCTTACATTGGATGAGACACAATTAGTTTTTCTAGAAGCATCTTTCTTCAACAAACTACGGTGAAAATAAAAATATAGAATTCGCAACGGAAACCAACACCAACGCATCAATCATTAGAAAAAGCGATATTTATTCGAGACGGTCAGCCCCTCGCGGATAGCACAGAAAGTCAGAAACTCTCATGACTTGCACAAACATTGATCTAGATCTATTTTACGCATGGCTGCTGAGATTTAAGAAAAATGTTTTGCATGTAGAGTTGTGAAATGCGAAATAACAAATTTGAATTAAAATGCGAGTGAAGCCATGGTCTCAAATGTGACAAAAGACGCTCAAAGTCCTCATTATAGAAAACAGTTTATATGCCAGTAAATTGTTTGGATCCCAAAGACCTATTGGCGGGAAGCAGTACAGGATCCGATCCGATGGCAATATCTTGTGTCGGAGACCAAGGCCTATTTCGATCGCTGCGCCATCTAACTTAATAAGTTCAGGACGAACTAGTATACTAGGTAGCGAAATAGACTCACACGTAAACAAGGAATAGTCCAACATTACTACTTCTGACGAACAGCACCATTTACGGTTCAAATGCTCCAATTAACCACGATGTTATAATAGGAAACTTTAGCGTTTAGCTTCGCTTACCTTGCTATCTAGCCTGCATTTAAGGACCACAAAACCAATTCGGCCCGCAGTACCGGCATCCGGTATTTTGCCTATACGACATACTCTGCTTGAGTCGTCTGAGGCAATCATCCAATATTCTAGATACTAACTGACAATGGTCTATTACGTAAGCATTGGTGATAGTCTGATGATTAACAGCTCCTCATATTATTGTGGCGCGATGGGTTTGAATGACGGGGTTGTACGTTACTCATCCTACGTACAACGTCTCATCCATAGTCTTAATTTTATCGATTCCCAAATAAGGAGGAAGTACTCAAATCGACGGTGTTTTTGTAATGGTAAAATGTTAGTTACCCGATTTCTCTCGGAGACGGCTGGATCGTTTTGAAAAAGTATTTATTACTTTGAAAGGTAAGGTCAGAGAGGTATGACTTCCGAAGAGATCCCATTAAATTTTTATCTAAATCGGTCCCGAGGTTTGATTTTTAATCGAAATAACTAAAACAGTTGTACCCACACTTGCCGTAATTTAAATCGGTTTTTTTTTTATTTAAATTTGTTTGTTAACTCTACATACTTCTATTCTCAACTCATCCTACAGTTTTTGAATTATATAATTACTCTTCATTAATTATGGCTCTAAATACTAAAACAAAATGCAATTGATTATGTATTACTATCCCAACAGATTCACAATAATAGAGGCGATTAGTGAATACACTAAGCAATACTCGTAAGTAGACTTGTTCCGCATAATGATATTCGCTAGTTATTCATGTCTCGTAGGTTCTCTGTCCCTTAAGTGCTATTGAAAGGCCCCCTCCGGATGTCCTTAAAATGGGCCACTGTCCGTAAGAATATGTCCCACAGGTGGGCGGTGGGACGGACACCAACACAGTTTCGATTCCACATATAAGATGAAAACTTTCTCTTTCACCATTTAAATTTCTTACATTGTAAATTTATATTTTTCTCCTCAAAGTTAATTACCTCAAAAACTTAGAAAAGTATGTATCGTATATTTACGAGTAATAGCATTATGTGGGTTTTTAAATGTAATTTTGAAACGGTTTTGGATAATATCTTTACTATTTTGAAGAAAATCGGCCCCGTTGCACATTCGTGTTCGTAACTACATTCGTGTGTGAACAATAGAACATAGCTGTTTCTACGATCTTGATTGTAATTAGTGAACGTTAGTTTCATTCGTCGTCGTTAGTATGCTGTGTTTGTTCCAGATATAAGATTGCGATGGTTTTTGGAATTTTCATTCCATTATAGTGTACAAAATTTTGCCCGCGGCTTCACCCACGTCTTTTTGATTTGCCCGGGAAAAGGCCAATGACACTTTCCGGACTTCGCACTTTCTATGTGTAATAAAATCAAGTAGATTATGTCACTCAGTTGGTTTTTTATCCTGTTCAGCTAGGCATTTGACCACAAGTTCGCACGACCACGGAAGTCAGCGATCAGCCCGTATTCATCCACCTCCTAATGTACGCCACCGAGCTCGATCTCCAGCTCGTTCCATCCAGTTCATGCCCACCGCTTTCCGCAAGTCATTTTCCAACCTGGCCGGCTGGCATCCTACATTACGGTTGTTTTCACTCTCAGAAATAAATGAATAAATATCGTTTACCCCAACGGTTGTCGGTTCTTCGGGATGAATGGCCAGCCCACTGCCACTTCAGTTTGCTAATTCTTTGAGCTATGTCGGTTACCTTGGTTCTCCGTCAGATCACTTCATTGCGAATTTTGTCCTTAAGAGAAACTCCGAGCATAGCTCTTTCCTTAGCTCGCTGATCTACTTTGTGATATGTGTGTGGACTAGCTTCACCGTGAGTGTCCACGTTTCGGCGCCGTAAGTCATAACCACTGATTAAAGACTAGTATTGAGGCACTATGGTATAGATGACGTGAAGACCTGACGAAGTTTGCCAAATGCTGCCCGGCACAGCTTGAGCCCTTCTGTTGGCCTCTTTCTCAAAGTTGGTTTTACCTAACTGCAAGGTCTGCCCAAGGTAAATATATTCCTGAACAACTTCGAGAGGAGTTCATTCCGAGACCGATCAGTAGATCAGCTAGGTCCGTCAGCATTGATTGTACGTCTTGCCTAGGAGCATGCCTAGTCTAGAATACACTGGCACTCAAGGAAAGTTGTCGGAACACACCGTTAGGTGCTTGGCGACAGATTTTAAAACTTAAGGGTGGTAGCTAGCGATAGGAAACACCCTACCACCACGATATGGTTTCCTCCTTTTTTCCTTTACAGGTAGCTTAAGCTCTTTTGACATGTTTGCTAAAGATAATAAAATAAAGAAACCAACAAACACGCTTTTAGAATCAATATATATATATGGGAATTGATTCCTGGATGCTTTAATCTGACGTTGGGGCGAGCCACATGAAATGCGCGACAGAAAAAAAGTTACAAAAATTCGACTAATTAACCTGTTTCCTGTTGGTAATCCTGTACGAGTAAAAATGCATTTCCTTACTCCGTTTATCTTCCCTGACACCATTTATCTTCAAGAACTAGGTTACGCGTGACGGAATGTTGTTCTGATCAAAGCGAGGTCGCTTTGATCAGGCCATCCATAAAAATATTTTGAAAAATCGGCCAAGTGCGAGTCGAACTCGTGCGCGAAGGATTTCGAACCATTACCGTAACGTACTCGTATTAAAATCGAGCAAAAAATCGTCTGTGTTTAGTATAAATTTGTTGTTATAGCAGCAACAGAAATACATCGTCTGTGAGTATTTAGCTATCACGGTTCATGGTACCTATATAGCCTGGTGATAGACAGACAGATAGACGGACTGCTGGCCGTCCGAAGTCTTTTATCGTACCTTTTAGGTACGGCACCCTAAAGAGAATAATTTTGACTCTGAGAAAATTACATCGTTTGTGTATTATTATTGTTGCTGAATGTGGCTTTTATTGCGTTCAATTTCAATTAATTTTAACTTTTGTAAGGATGCTATTTAGCGTGTTGATGTTATGAATGAGTTTTAGTTGCATTAAAACAGTCCTAAGCCTAAGCCAGCTGTACTTATTTAAGTAACATTTGATATCCAATCGTTTCAGTCACGAGTTCATGGTCAAGAATTCAGTGTTATTGTCCTATTGCTTTATTGTGCTTCTTTTTGCTAAGGAAATGAGAATTGAGTTTTTTTATTGCTTTTCAATGTAAACTTTTTTTTAAATATTTTAGTTAGGTTACAATGTCGAATCGAAGTCGGTTGTAATGTGACGTTTTTGAATTTGTAATTGTTTTTGTTTCCCTTTACTTTTTGTTTATCTGCTTGGTCGAGCTATTGAGGCCTTTACTGATGTTCTGCTAAGGGTTACTCTCCCTCAAATCAGATTACTCAAATCGCCCCGTTACTTGAATTAATTATATTCAAGTAAAGGGGCATATATAATTATATTATATAATTATATATGTATTGATAATACAAACAATTTTACAAAAGGGAGGAAAACATCATCGCTAAAACCTTGAAACATCTAAAACCGGTTTAAATTATTTACTGTCATTTAACACCTCTTTAGGTGTTTCATGCTCTCTTTCGTAAAAAACTGCGTTAGTTTACTACACGACTTTTGAATTAGCATAGTAAGCGAAGGTTGCATTACGGAACTTTCTGTTTTCCTGGTTTTCTCTTTTGTCTTGTGTGCCATCCGAGGCTTACAAATTCCTGATTGATCAGGTGAATCATGTAATCGTGGCGAGCATACCCTTGTGACCCTTTTTATATCTATCCGTTCGGCAATGCTAATGCCGACGTAAACGCGAATGAAAGTTGCGTCGGCGGCTGATACTATTCAAAAAATGCGTTTGAACCGAAAATAATCCGTTTGATGCGCTGATACATGCGATGCGGAATTGCGGAAGCCTATCTAAGGCTGCGATGCCTACAAAGGGACTTTAGGTGCGGAAACTATCAACTTAGTTGTAGCAAAAAACAACTTTTTGATAGTTTTCGTTAAAGGCTGCCAATTGCAATAAATTAATGGCCCAGTTGCCAGTTACCAAGATTCTAAAGAAGCTTTTCACACTAGCACTAGTTTGACGTATTGCGATTGCCGATTGGGGAAACTTACTAAAGTAACTTACAATAAAAAGCTAAGTATTTATTGTCACCAGAATAGTAACAACGTCAATGAATAAATAATCTTTTTCAGATAACCTTTCCAGAATAACAACATTTAAAACTTGTTTGATATTGTATGCATACTCGTATAAATTATACTTATTTTTGAATCACATGTGACGAATACAATCCATGAGATCTCCGGCATTGGTTTATTATAGAAAAATATATATGTATACATACGTAGTTTGCATCTCATCGTCAAAACGTTTTGAATCGGCATAATCAATATTTTCTAGTAAATATCATGGATGGCTACGATATGTCATGTTGATTTAAAAACACTGAGGCACCTGAGCAAATATCGCAAGCTACATAGACTTAAGTACATATGCACGTAAGTACTTGTTTTGTAGTAGCATACTGTAAAAATTACACAATCTTTTCTTCTTGTTTTTTTTATTTTTAAATTTTTGTTACACTAATTTATGAAACACAACAAAAATAATATAACTATAAGAATTTAATAAACAAATTAAAATTAAAAAGTTACCCAGGACATGAAAAAGACAAGGAAAAAACTATGCAGGAGAATGACCGGTAGGTCGGATCTATAAGTGAGGTCTGGGGCCTTACCGTAGCCGGTATTAAGCGATACTTATCACGCGAAGTTAAAAACTCTTCGCGATCTAGCACCTTAAAACATCGGAATCGGTTCATGAACGCGCAGCGTTTAACACTGGAGCGCTTATTACTGGCCACGTTAAGGCCCCTGTAGAATCACACCTTCACTTGGCGCCTCATTTTTAATCATTTAAACAGTATACCTAAGTACGTAGCCTTCAGTCGAATTGGATAAACATTGACGATTCTAATTAATTAGGCATTTACCAACGTTTACTTTTCCAAGCATTACCTATTACGTGGCTCGGTTTCACGTATCAACTAGTATGTACTAGTATATGTATTACATTACGTGTGAGTGTGTATGTACTAATAGTACCTTTAGAAATGACGAAATGCACGTATTTCACGATTACACTCATGCCCTGTGTAATGGTTTACGTACATACTTGGTTAGACGAAAATACCGTCTGAGATAGTAGGTTTGTAAGGCATATTCCCCTTTAATCCTGTCTCGGTAATTCTCGCTCTAGACTGACCTCACTTTCCAAAATAAATTCATGCTAGTGATTAAAATAAAAAGACCCTGATCCCAACTTTCTTGCTAAGTAGGAAATAGAGTGAAACCTATTTTACCAATCATTCAAATTATTGTGCAGATAAGTATTTTACAAACAATCTTACAAGCTGAAATTCATAATAGTTACATATCATTGTAAATTTTCAAGTAATCGATTAGTTTCACTTGAAAAGCTATTGAAATTATTAACAGAGACTATTATACCTACCTAGTTTCATAGAGTCGTTAAAATGTTAGGTCTGCTGCCTTGGCGGTCGTCATTAAAAATTAACAGCGGAGGAAGTAGCTAATTGTACATGCACGCGCAAAAATTCAACAACAATTGAAATCACTGAGTGAAATCTGCCTATTATAATTATGATCCAACTCCGAACACCCCACTCGACGTCAATCAAAGTGAATCCCGGCCCGGACCTACTTGTGACCGCGTTGCCTCGTTTAGCACTCCCAATTTGACACGATTGTCGGGTGAGGTAATGTTATGACTCATAACATGTATGCTAGATAATATTATGTGTGTACAAACTGCCATAGAAAATGCTTTACTTCATAGAAATTTCCTTGTAATAACTTTTTTTATAAATAATAAACTCGCACTTGATCGCAACTTGCCTAATGTGGCGACGATGCGGCCTAGGATGTGGCACGCCTGCATAGATGAATTCGATTTGAAAAGTCCTAGATATTAGCTATCAGGAAATATAGAACTTGATAGCAAATTCTACAACATGTTTGCCAATTAATTTACGTCTTTTCCTTTTTCTGTTAATCTCATCAATTTGATTGTGTCTAATTATGGTTTTCTTAGCGGCAGTGAAAGGTTTAATTTTTTTACATCTCTAGTGCGCTTTACATGCACTGTATAACAGAAGACTTAATAATTAGATATCTTCTAAAAACTTTCATTAATCTAAGGTTTTTAGTATTTTCCATAATGGAAACTTATAAAGAGACTGCGGAAACGAGGGGTTTTTGTCTGCGCGTCACGTGAAGGAAAATTTAAGGTACTTTTATTGGTTGTTCATCATGTGCGATGTCCGATATAGTTGTAAGTATTTTAAGCGATCTACTTTGACAGAGTATAGCACCCCGAAGATAGTTCCTTGTCTGCGCAGTCCCGGCCACTCGGCCTTTGGCTTCCTACTCTTGCAAATAATACAAATTCTTTGCGGAGTTTACTTTACGTCGTGAGTCATGGACGGTTTTGGGATATCGGTCAGCGTCTGTAATAGTGCAGACCTTAGGAAAACAATTAGTTTGTAGAACAGTAGCTTCATGATTCAAAACTGAATAGTTTCACATTCATTTCAATATTAATAAAACGGGTTTAACTCTCGGACTTGTCGTCATACTATTATTAAATTCCTTCTGTACTATATTCGGTCGGAACTCAAGTAGGTACGTGACCAGTAGATCGAACAAAACATAATAATAACATATATATTTTGCATATAATGTCTCCCTGAGGAATTTTACCGAATGTGCTCAAAACTATAGTCGGACGCTCATGAACGTGTCGAAACCCTTCATTTTCTAAGATAAGAGATTATTCTTGTATCTTACTTACCTACCGTAGTGCCAACTTAGTTCTTTCGCAATTACATCTACTTTTCGAATCACTCTCAGTCGATCCATTTAAGGTGTAAAAGCAGCAATAGCTGCGACACTGTAGCCAACCTATAAATTTATCTTTGATCCTTATTTTGAACCCGTTGAATTGCAACTTTGTGGATATTCTTCACAACCTCGTACATTTAAGTCCATACGTCAATTATAGTCCATCATTTAGGACAATGTGTCTATTAACTTTTTTTAATGGCGTTTAATTAGGTAAATGTGTTAGTTCGTTTCTCATCGAAGGCAGCGTATTCACAGGCTATTTTGTCTTTTATATATAAATGCCGTTACCTCGCCTTAGCCGATAAGAATTCGCATTTTGACGTACCTACATGAACCTACTCGTAAATAAGTAAAGCGACGCCGATCACCGCCTGTACTCGCCTAGCACGGCGAAATGCCTTTAGGTCCGGCCTTCGGTACACCATTTGCATAATTAAACGATCGAACCCTGCTATGTATTCACTTTCGTTACCTACATTGTTACACACTGGAAATCAGTTATTAAGATCGCTACATACAAGTACTGTGATATTGTTTGCCGGACTTCAAAATGAAACATGTTCTCTATTCAACGTTTTTTTTAAATGTATGTTACTTTACCCGGAGACTTATGGACGGATTTGAAAAAATATTTTTCATACTTTCTGCTAGTTGGTACCATATATATCAGAATTGGTCAAGTAGTGTGATTTATAAATTGTCTGAAAATATATAAACTGAAATAACTGAATAAATTGTCCTTGAAAAAGTAAAATCTTATGTACTGTCTCTCAGTCTACGTTGTCTTACTCTAATTTCACTGTGCCAGTTAATAATTGCTTGTGCCTTATGTCTGTCTCAGATTTCATTAGGAATGCATGTTGGTAACAATCGAAAACAGTCGGCTAGAGTCTACGCCTACAATGTCGGTAAGGCACATATTGCCTAGAAAATATAATAATAAATATATAACTAGTTTTTAGTATTGCTGAAAAGATAAAAGTATATACTTCTGACGATAATAAGTTTGTATTTCCGAAAACTAAGCATAAAATAATAGGAATCCTTCTGAAACTTATAAATTTTTTATGTACATATATATATATATATATATATATATATATATATATATACATACATACATACATACATACATATATATATATATATATATATATATATATATATATATATATATGTTATGGACGGATTTGATAAAAAAATTGAACGGTACATAAAAAAATTTATATATATAATATATATATATTTTATATATATAAAAAATGTTTGACTGGTTTTGTTACCAACATGCATTCCTAATGAAATCTGAGACAGACATAAGGCACAAGCAATTATTAACTGGCACAGTGAAATTAGAGTAAGACAACGTAGACTGAGAGACAGTATATATATATATATATACTGTCTCTCAGTCTACGTTGTCTGTATATATATATATATATATATATATATATACATACATGAATTTTATTTATAAAAATCAAAAATGCATTAAACAAAATATTGCTTAATACTACTTCTCTATTTCTTTAAATTTTTCCGTCAGTACTTTCGATTAGGTCTCTATTCCAGCTGAAGCGCTACGCGTTTTTATTTTACTCCATTCTATCATCCCTTATATTTTGCAAGAAATCCTTTACTTACTTGCATTGGTACAGATGCCTATTCTCTCATGACATTCAACATCAATTCGTATCATACATAATACAAATCAAAGCATATACTTTATATTTTACATAAACTCTTATCAGAACTAATCTAAATTGCTTAATACAAATTATAATCCGCCAGATTTCGTAAATGAAACAAAACGTCATTTCCTCCGTGCTCATGTATTAGTTCTCCGCATTAGCTGTAGTAATTGTTTCCCCTCGTAGCATCGCTAGGTCGAATAGCATCGGTTTACTGACCTTACAGCCAAGGTTGACTGTTAATTAGATCTAGTGGTGCTTAGGTCATAAATTTGTCTGAGATACGTAATCATTAATTGAGGAATGTGATTTAGTAGTGATGATGGTCGAGTTGTCAGTGGGGTCGATTGCCGTGCAAAAATTTACGAGGTTTGATCCCACAAAACATGAAAAAAGAGCCTGAGATACCGGTGAGGGAAAACATCGTAAGAAAACCATAGCATGGTGGTAGGGCATTTTCTATCGCTCGTCTGGCTAGCTACCACCCTCAAGTTGTAAAAATCTAACCTAACCTAACGGTGTGATCCGGCAGCCTTCCTTGAGAGCCAGTGTATTACAGACTAGGCATGCTCCATCTATGGCTACAGTATCGCTGACTTCCGTGGTCGTGCGAACTTGTAGTCAAATGCCTAGGATAAAAAAAAAAACTCAAGATACTTATTGAGCTTGGTTGTCTGGTCCCACTCCACTGTTGGCCGCCAGCACAGCAGTCTCGTCTTATACCAATTCTCCTCTCAATTATTCAAATATTACCGCGCCTTCCTGAATTGATTGATTGAAATTTAAATAAATTAAATGATTTATTAGTGTGTCAAACTGGCAGTTTTTGTGATTGAAATACTATCCATCTCTAGCTCCACACTTACTTACAGGTATCCTAGGCCCAGGATACCTATTATTGTTATATCTGGGACTATTTTATGGGTGTAATAAAGACAATCTTAGTGAATCTGAATCAAGCGACATAGTTCTTCGCTAGATATTACTTTCCCTGGTGGTATATAGTCAAGCTTTATTTCTTAATCCAGCGATTCCCTTTACCAACAATTCACAAACAAACACACGAATAATGACCAAATGCTTACTTGCTTTTGTCTGGGCATTAAGCGTGGGAATGATCAAGCTGGCTACATGTACTCTCGTAATAGTGACTCTGGTATAGTAAGAATGAACCAATTTCTAGAATTACCGATTGCGGGCCTCATCACCGTCACCTAATTGCGAGATGGTAGGCCACCATCTCGCAACTAGGTGACGATCATAAAGACGATAACTAAACATACGTTTGTTTCAAATTCAAACAATGTTTATATCAGCAAGATTTACTTTAATGAAAGTTTGAATGACCCACTTCCTTATCTAGCCCAATATATACCATGCCTTGATAACGCTTTAATTTAACTGAAAGCGACTTGCTGATACCTAATATCACACGTGTTTATATGAGTAGAAATATCTTAGAAATCGAATACGTCATCTTTTTTATTTGTTCCTTCATTTCGCTAAAATATCCTGATGACAAATAACAATTGCAAACTTATACTTGTTTTATCTTCTTAATCTTGATGAATTTCACCAAAATTTTAACTGAATGAAGATAATTCTAGTAGTTTAAGAAACTGTTGACCTCGTGGTCACGTTATTATTTCTGTCTTCTTAATAAAAAATCAACAACCACTTGACCGATTTTGTTTTATATCCAGACGTTTTAATTCATGTCGTGTTTCGCATGTATTTACCAAATATTATTAAAATTGGCCTGTAAATGGCGCCGTAGGAAACTTCTCCCTTTTTGGGAGAAATAAGAAATCCCCGTCGATTAAAAAATGGCACAACTCGTACAGCAAGTTTTATCAACATTTGTTAGAAACTGACCTGTACGCGAATATCGAAATGTCCAGAAGACATACGAAACTTACGAACAGACAAAAAAAAACCTGTCTCGTAAAAACTCGACTCTCTTCGTTCGCTCGACCAAAAAGTGAATTCCGGTTTTTTTTCAGAAAGAGGACCGTATCGCCCAGCACTATACTGAAGCGGGAACAGAAATGGCTGCGCATGCTGAACAACTGGGAGGGGTTCATGAGCAAAAACTACAAGAAAGTCCGCGAGCGGTGTCGGAAAGGTAAATTGTTCATAATAGTATAATTCAGGGTTGGATCTGCCTTTTATGACGCGATATTTTTAAAATTCTTAATATTTTCTGTAAATTTTTTTTTCCAAAAGTTGATTCTTTGTTATAGTTCAATTTCGTCATTTTTGATGAAACTAATTAATTTTGCAGTCAAAAATACGATTTGTTTGAGCAAAAACAACGCGTTTCTATAGACTAGGTAGTTTTGTAGTGTCACAACAACTACCTAGTCTACACTAGTGTCACTATACTCGTAGAAGACTACAAATTTTCCAAAGTCATTAATGCTAATTTAGCTATGAGGCAGACGCGCCCTTTAAAGGTTTAAATCACACACTCAACATAATCGGTAAAATCCTAAAAATGGTGGTGCCGTGAAATGTCAGTAGTTCAGTGTAATGGACAAGTGTTCGAAATAATCAAGTAAGAAGTAGTCCACAGCAGTCATACGCGTTAATTTAGTTGCACGCTATATTTAGTAAACATAATAAAAGTTTTATTAACTAGCAAATACTGGAGTTAGTTTTTATCGCGGTAAAACCCGTCACACCGTAACAAATGAAAGATAACTGTATTAGACTGCGATGATAAAATGCAGGTTTTCAGAATGTGAATATTTACTTTCTCTTTGTGGAGCGTCAGCATTTTATTTAGCACCCCGCGAATTCAGTATAATGGAAAGTTAAATAATAATATGAAATTGCAGTGAAAGTGAGAAAAATAACTCTTGTGTAATTATGCTGTACCTATGTTATGTCTTTGAAAAGGACCAAACATTATTTTTAACCACTTCAAACACGAGGAGGTTCTCAATTCGTCGGAATCTTTTTATTTTTAAGTAAATTCCATAAGTTCTGAGATACACCTTAATAAATTTGAAAAAATAATTTATTGTACGTGTGGTCCCATATAAAATTTATCAAAATTATACCAGTAATTTATTCTTATTATAAAAATGACTGAAAAAAATCTGCCTAATTGATGTCTGTTTTTCACTTTTTTTAGAGTATTACTTATCTAGAATGCATGTTGTATTAATCCATTTTATATGCGTCCTTCTTAGAAGGTCCTGCCTAGCAGTGATATTCTCTACGTAGGTACAAAATGAGTACGCTATTGTAGCTTTCCGCGCTGACCAATCAATCAATCGATATAACCTTATCATGCACCAAAAAAGTCAAAACAAGAAATACAGATAATGTAAAACATTAACAGGGCAATGCAAAAAAAGGGATAAACGGTATTGATTCTCTGATAAACACACGTTTATCCTGTTTATAGCTTCCCGCTCTCCTTGCGATGTATTTCTTCAATATCAAGGCAATTGGCAATTAAACTCAAGAAAAAGTGACATGTCCACCGGCGCGGTCTTTAGAACCATATAATTAAATAGAATTATAAAGTGAAAGTCGGAGTAGCTCGTTAATTATCATAGCCGTCCACAGGTCGTCATCCTAGCGCGCGTCTATCAGTTTGTTTATTTGTTCTAGACAAGGCACAATGGCTGCGCGATCTAAACACGCGCTCGTGGAAACTGGACCTGTCGTTTTTGCGCAATGTTATAAATATGTCTATTAGAATGGATATTTTATGTAGCTAAAAGACAGGGTTTTCTCCCGTCTAGCTAGCTTTTTAAAATTCTCTAGTTAGATCTTAAGTATCCTGATTCGGAACCATTTGAAAGCGTACTTAACACGACAATGAGATTTTCTGATTTCATGTCACAGTTTAACGTTTTTGGATTAGGTCGGAATCATTTCCGAGTAATTCAGTATTTGAGGACTATTCCGTCTTCTTCTAAAATTACAAACTCAAATGTTGAAGAAAAAGACTAGTTCATAATTAGTTCGCCGATTTTAAAATAAAGAACAATAACACAAAATGACCGGTTCCAAATTGTGGTCCTGAAACCTTCAGCTATAGAAGCGAGTATTGTTACTCTACGAGCCACGGCGATCGTAACTAAACATAACTAAATCTTCTTCACCAGGCATACCAGCGTCAGTACGTCCCAAAGCGTGGCTATACCTCTGCGGCGGGCAGCTGTTGCTCGAGAAACATCCGAACGAATACGAGGAGTTGCTTCAAGCGCCGGGGGATCCTAAGTGCATGGACGATATCAGGAAGGACCTCCACAGACAGTTCCCCTATCACGAGATGTTTATAAGAGAAGAAGGGATTGGGTCAGTATTCTTGACAGTTTTTCACCACAAAATAAATAACAGTTATAATACATAATATTGTCCGTGAGGGCCTCTTAGCCTAAAGAGTGCCGTGTGGTAAAGCAAGCAAAAAGACATTTTATGACAACCTTCATTATCATCATACTGTTCTTATCCCACAAAGTGCGTCGGTACAGCATGTCTTCTTCTTCGATTCTACTCTATCAGCCGTCATCTCTTCAATCACTCCCTGTTCAAACATATACCTCTTTACACAACTCATCCGCGTCTCCTTAGGTTCCCGGCACTACCTTTTACCATCATTCTCATTGACGTCTCCGTCACATGTTCATGACTATCTTCTCTGCGCACGACATGTCCAAATCATCCCAACCAATCATTTTATAACTTCTCAGGCACTGGAGCTGTTTAAACTTCCTCTAACATACTCATTTTTAATTTTGTCCTTTCTTCTTTATAATTCTTCAAACTTTTAATCTGAGTTAAGACACTATAACGTTTATAACTTAAACCACAGTTATGTGTCGATATCAGTGAGTTCCATTGTAGTAAATCACAAGCGAGAATCATTGATTACGTCACACTTAATTAGATTGTATTTGTATCAATGCATTACATTATAAATTATTATACGTCATTATTTAACGTATTTGCTATTGTTTTCTCAGAAAACCGGAAAGTTGCATTTGTATTTTACAATTCTAATTCAACACAGATATTTTACTGCATTTCTACGTTTAATTGACCTTGCGAGCACTAACATTTTTTGCTGCCGTATATCAAGGCAAGCTCTTGACCGATATTTTTCATATTCAGAATTCTTATTTATAGTTGACTATGTGGGATATCCCTGTCGCATGTTATTTAAATCAGTCGGTAAACGGCAAATGGCGACGAAACAACCATTCTTCGCATTTTTGGAAAGTTCAAAAAAATACTTGTACTAAGTTTCTCAAAAACGCTTCGATTGATTGGTTGATAAATATAAAGTAGTACTTGTCTAAACATCCGCCGAAATACATTGATCAAGTATGTAAGTAGAACAAATTAACAGGCAATGTTGTGTGATGTTTTTTCATATAATTTTCCTCACTACATAACTTTAGCGTGATTCGAATTAATGCAATTCGCAATTCACCTGTTACGAACTAAATTGATAATGTGGCATGAAACGAGTTCAGACAATCTAGTTGGATTTTATAGATACTATTTGACACTAGGGAAATATCAGACTTTTCATTTGAATAATTAACCAAGCACCGCAATTACGGTTTTATATCAATCGAGGGCTTAATACACTGGATAAAAAAAAAGTTTAACTGACGATTAATTACAAATGAATTAAATAGATTTCCAATCAAATTGACTTCAATTCAATGTTGTACTTGCACTGCTGAGAAGGTTTTTATAACAAAGACTATAGCAGTGGTTGAAAAATCATCGTTTGCGAAGGGATTTTACCGCGAGAATTGAATAATTATATCCTTAATTTAATTTAAATTTGTGTTAGATACTTTAAGAAAGTAGCGATTCAGTCACTAGACGTTATTAGACTGGACACGGAAACTAGGCTGTTCTACAAACTGGACATTCCTAAACACAGACACCTGCGATAACGCTTAATATTCTATTGTAGACGAGTTATTTCTGACCTACAGCTGATCCGATATATATATATTCTGAACAGGTAGGCATTTGACCAAAAGTTCGCACGACCACGGAAGTCAGCGACACTGTAGCCCTAGATGGAGCATGACTTGTCTGGAATATACTGGCTCTCAAGGAAGGCTGCGGGAACACACCGTTAGGTGCTTGGCGACAGATTTTACAACTTGAGGGTGGTAGCTAGCAAGGCTAGCGATAGGAAATGCCCTACCACCATGCTATGGTTTCCTCACGATGTTTTCCTTCACCGGTAGATCACGCTCTTTTTGCATGTTATATTATTATTGTATGGCGTGACGCCCAACACTTCTTTAGTTATAAGTTGTTGCTGTAATCATATAAATAAATGATTCTGATTCCTTACCAAAGTGTGCCAGCCATCACAGTTGAGCCGTCAGTTATTTTGGAAACCAAAGAGTACCTACGTCTTATTGAATCGAGAATAAGGAAGCTCACGTTCTTGAGCTTGAAAGTTGGAACGACGTCATCTGTCCACACCTCTAACATTTAAATAATAAACTAACAAATTCACAACAGTTCAAATTTTGACCCCTGTTTTTTTATTACGATAATGTGAAGACAAATGTAAAATCCGTAAACGTACTCCTATTTTTGTAAGAGATTTTTGAAAATATAAGAAAATGTTCAGCATAATGTCGAACGAGAATATCATCAAAAGCTCGTAAAAAAAATTATGTCATAATTATCTGCATTATTGTTGTTTGTTTTGGTATGGTTCACAGATGACAGATACAATAATATTTTTTATTGGTGGCATCTGACGGTCTTAACATAAATACGAGTTTTTTTATCACTTTTTGTAAATGACTCGATAGAAAGTGGATTTAAAAATCTGGCATTATCGAGAAATGGTTTTCGAATTTCCATCAGTTTGCAAAAATGAAAGAAAAATTGTGTACGTTAATTAAATTTATTTAAAATTATCTAATATCACGCGTATTATTTTCTCCACAGTCAGCAAGAGCTGTTTTCAGTCCTCAAAGCGTACTCGGTGCTAAACCCGAAGGTGGGGTACTTCCAAGCGCAGGCGCCGGTGGCCGCCTTCCTTCTGATGCACATGCCCTCCGTGCAGGCCTTCTGGTGCCTCGTCAGCATCAGCGATAAGTACCTCAGCGGGTACTACAACCCGGGACTGGAGGTCAGTGGGGAGTATTATATAAATTATATTTAACACTCACAAGAGCGCCATATAAAAAATTAGGTCAAGCAGCATTCGAAGCTGCGTCCTTCTGGGTGACACGCCCGCCTTGACCATTCGGAAGCCTATACAATGCCAGCCAGAACAAAAATCACGAAACCTCAAAAAAATAATTGAATGGTTGCCTGGAAGAGATTGATATAAGCTATAAATCCGCCATTAAAAACCCAGAATATTTATTGTATTGTTTGTTTAAAAAAAATATTTCTTTTTGTTATGTTCAAACCATCAACTCATCGCAGTTTTTTCGCTTCGTATCGGTCCCATACATACGTATCAATTCTCATATCGGCCCGGTACGGGTCTCCCATATGAAGATAGTTTAGTACACCACGCCCTGGCCAAATTGCTGGTTGTGGATTTCATTTAAAATATCGAAATTTGTAAAAAAATAACAATCAGTTTTAAAGTATTTAAACTCTTCAACACTCGATAATATATTTAAAATTTGTGGTTATACGTACCTGCATTCTCTGTAGATAAAAGCATATAATATTATTTGAAAGCGATACTGTTTTTTACTCTCAGATAAGAAGCCAAGCCATCTGTGAAACCAGATGGCTTTATTTCCTAAAACGCCCACTACAAATTATTTATTCTGGGTTCTTTGCTAAGCCAGATGCGCTTCCATCGCAATATATAACGAGAAACGTCATTTCGTCTTCTATTTATTTTAATTTTCGATTTAGACTTTATAAGGATATCTGCCTAATTTTTCAAAGCTAACGTCTGACATTAGGAAAATAGGTTTTGTCTAATTCCAAACACCGAGAACCATTGGTTGGTGACAAGAGTTTTAGGGATGTTTTTCTTGATGTTGGGAAGATAACCATTTAAAGTTAAAAGATCATAAGCGCTTTCATGGATTTATAGGATAATTTTATTTTATATCTCATGTTATTCTTATTGTTTTATGAGTCCATCGTATCTCATTATGGGACAGAAGCCTGCCTACCCTCCTTTCGCGTGTCTCTTTCTAGGGCTATAATGGACCAGTTATTGTAGTGTTCGTCCAGCTCATCTCTCCAATGCGTATGTTACGTGTCCTCTTTATAATACTAGGTCCTCCAACGCGACGGCGACATTCTCCACGCGTTACTCCGTCGCACCGCTCCCGCCGTGCATCGCCACCTCGTCAAACATAAAGTAGAACCAGTGCTTTACGCAACGGAGTGGTTCCTCTGCGCTCTCACACGCACCCTGCCCTGGGACAGCCTGCTACGGGTATGGGACTGTTTCCTGTGCGAGGGAGTCAAGGTAAGCCGTGAGCGGAGCCAGCCTAAACAACGCGTAATATGTGACTCGATCGAAGCGAGCGGTAAAAGTTTATGTGAGGTGCGAGCAGAGCAATAAACGATGTGATGAAAATTCGGAGACCATTTCGAGATAATGCAATGAAAAGTTCATACTAAAATACCTGATTTTTATATCCACTTTCTTCTTATTTATTTGCACTTAACTGATGATTCTCGTATTTATGTTAAGACCGTCAGATGCCACCAATAAAATATATTATTGTATCTGTCATCTGTTAACTATACCAAAACAAACAATAAAAATACAAAATTAATGACTTTTCATGACATTTCTTATTTTCAAAAATCTCCAAAAACTTAATTATTACATTCGGAATAAAAGAATAGGAGTAAGTTATTTTTCATTTGTCTTTCCATTATCTTATTAAAACTGGAGGGTCAAAGATTTTAAATGTTGTCAGTTCCCATTCACATATACTCGTAGTTTCTACAGCAATCGCGTGGATACACCAAATTTGTAATTCTTGAACTGTGATTTTATTATAACTAAAGCGGCGACCTGTGGTTGCAGTTGCACTGTATTCATTTCGTTTTGTTCGTACGAAATAAATATGAAAAATATTATAATAAAGTCGCCGGCAACGGGGTAGACCTCAAGCTATTAGGGGTAAGCTAGTAGGGGTTAGATAGACGGAGACCTCCGCAGAAGGCGTGCCATGTTGAGGATTACTGCCTGTATCTGTATCTGAATCTAATGTCAGCCACTTAAAAGTTTGATCGAGGTTTTTCACTAGCAGGCCGTTCTGCGGAAGTTTATAGTATTGTACCAATATTTATTGTTATAATCAATTACTTGTCCATCTCCAGGTGCTATTCAAAGCAGCGCTGGTGATACTGGCAGGCGCACTAGGACCGGCCAAGGTGCGCAAGCGCGCCGCCGGACTCTGCGAGACACTAGAAGTGCTGCGACACCCTCCTGAATCCATATTAGCAGAGGTAAGTACAAAGGCAAAAAACTACTGGTTATCAATCACACTAGCTTCAAGTTCATGATAAGTCGATCTGGCGTTTTCTCATGTCCTGGTGCTGACTGAAAAGTACTGGTGTTTACCAATCAAGTTCATTTAAAAAAATAGGCTTGTAAAAGTAGGATGTGATTTTTTTAAGTTTTCTGGTGATGGCTCTTGATATGTTTTTTCATAACCATTGCAAGGTGCCATAAGTTCATACAAGTAAAATTAAATATTATATAAACCCCTGACATAGCCATTTTCTGGTGGCGGCCAGATTAGATTTGGAATTTATCATAATGCTACTACTCAAGCCCTTTCGTTTGATACCCATATTGTGCGAGGGGAGATGGAAACAGCTATTTTGGACCCATTTCCACTAAGTCAGTATAGCTAAGAACACTCCTGACTTATACAGCTTACAACCAAACAAAATGGAAATGGCATAGACATGTCTAACACCCCATTATTTTTCCGTCGGGGGCTCAAATCGAAATTGTTGTGGGTGTATTCCAGGAGTACCTGGTGTACCACATGCAGCGGCTCGGCCTCACCGAGGAGGACTTCGAGTTCGAGCACCAGCGACAGACCGCGCGCCGACGCGCCATCGCCGATAGAAGGTACTCGTAAGTTGACAACCATACTACTTACCTTCTTGCTTGCGTGCTGCATACTGCATGCATTCACTACTTGGCTTGCCTTACTGTCTATCTATTGTACGAGTATACACTAACATACATGACATATGTCTTAGTATCCAATACACAAAGCTATTAGAAATCGGCCAAGTGCGTGTGGGACTAACGCACTGTTCTGTACAATACTAGCGGCCTAGTACGTGCTTCGCTGAAATAATAAAAATGTGATAAATGAAGAACCGCTCGAACCGATTTAGTGGAAACTTCACATAAACCATCCACTAAATCCTTGATTATTTAACCACATAGATAAACCATGTCATACTCGGGTCCATTAGTTAAAAAAAACCTACAGATGGCGTTACTGGTTTCAAATGAGTAAACATTAAAATAAATTACTCGAAAAGAGTCAATTTACAATATTCATGGAGTGACTTTATAAAATTATTTTATTATAAGATCAGAATAACTATTTTATGGGGTAATAAGCTATGAAATTCATTTAAAAAAAAGTTTTACGCGATATTTTTTGGTTGTATGACATGATTTATCTAGGCGTTAGCATATAAATAATCAATGACTAAATAGTCCGAACAAAGCTAAAACATTTGGTTTAGATAGGTGAGCCCGCTCAAGAGTTATAAAATTACAACGAAAAGTGGCATTGGTTTCTATATAAGTATTAGCTGAACCTAAAAACCAGGTTATACGAACTAAAAATGGGTCACTAAAGTTGCGCTGCGACTCGTACGCTTGTAGTTTCCGTCACTACCAATCGGCAGATAGTCAAAAACTCGTTTGAATATTTCCGCCATAGAATATGATATTTATTTAAACAACTATATTCAGAATGGTTACTCGCTAATTGCAAACTTCAGAAGATATATACCCACACTACATAAAAGCTTATATATTATTATATTTTGTTTGTTTCAGTGGCAGCTGATTCAGCGACTGTTCCTTCAAGCGTTATTCCAAGAACAACGCCAGGGACATATTCAACACATTGTAGACTTGACTCGTGAGTGTGGTGAACTTGAATCGTGAGTGCAGTGAACTTGACTCGTGAGTGCAGTGAACTTGACTCGTGAGTGCAGTGAACTTGACTTGTGAGTGCAGTGAACTTGACTTGTGAGTGCAGTGAACTTGATTCGTGAGTACTGTAAACTCGAATTCAGTGTTTCAATAACTCGAATCTGCAGGAGTCTGATTTTAAGAATTGAACCCTAACCACGAGACTTCACCATTAAGTGCAGATGGTAAACCTCATTGGTTATTTATATATTATCATTAGCCAGTAAGCATGCTGTATAACATAATAAATTTAAAAAAAAATGTCTACAGAAAATGTTGCTCAAGTTTCTGAATAGAGTCTTAAAAGATTTATTATAGACTTCCGGATTCGAGTTTTTATACACTATCGCTAGTGCTATTGTGATAAAGAATGTAATTGCTGCAGTGGCCAAATTAAGGAGTGACCAATAGTCTCGAGAAATAATTTTGGTAGTGAAACTGTATGATTCAATTGATTTTTGTTTAAGTGTGTGAGTGTGTGGGGTGATTGCAGTTATTAATACAATTGCTTTATTCAGTTAAAGTAATTATTCCATAAAAAATAATTGACCTTGAAATTTACCTCGGATAGTACATTTTTCTTTGATATTTCTTACTAAAAGTTGTTAGTATTGATCAGTATAACGACCTCTTATAGTGTGGCTCTCGGTCACCCTGTATGTGTAGTAAAAACAAAACTCAAAATTATCAAAGACTAACAAATATGAAATATAGTGAATCCCCTTCGGCTTCTAAATCTAGGACAAGCATATCGGATGTAGTTACCTTTGGTGCTACCACGTAAAGTTAACAATGAAATATATACAATACGGATACGGATATACAATAGATATGCTTTAAGAAAATAGAAAATTCATTTACTATAGAAAAAAATCTCTATAAAACAAGGATGATAAAATTTTAACCATTCTTATGACTTTCTTTTGAAAAGTTACACTGTTCGGCAGGCAGCCTTACAATTTATTAAGACCGATTTTTAATACAATTTGAATGAGACCACTTACAAATTACTACCTTACCTTAATCTTACTATGTTTTTTTATCCAAATCATTCCAGAAACTTGTAATTTAAAAATTAAAACAATAGAAAAAATTATAGTTATTTGCAGGGAAGTAGAGTTTGAAATTTTTTCAAATTTATACGTGATTTTGTATGTAACAAGTAATTATACAGAGTTATCGGTTAGGGGTGTACTAAGCAGAAAGGGATCGCCCTCTCGGCTAAGCCTTAGCCGTTAACCCTGCCTAGGTATTTATTCTATTTCAATGTTGCTCCATTGTAAAAGATTAGTATCAAGTTAATGTATGTATGTCAGTCGTTATTCCGAACATCGTGTATATTCGAAATGTATATATAGTTTTAGAATAAAAAGACTTTTTGTAATCTTTTGGAATACTAGATTGTGCATAATGAAGCACAAAATGAATGAAAGAAGTGCCTTTAGGTAGATATGTTAGTTGGACAATTTGTAAGGCACTTTCTTTCTATTGTATAAATTTCTGTAAAAATATACATAATTATTTATGTGGTTTAGGTTCTCTTCTGTCGTTCTCGAATTACGTGAAGTATTGATGAGTTAGTTTCGAGGTAAGAAGTGATGATGATTTCTAGGAATTAGTTGAGGTGATTATATGAGTTTTAAGCGTTGCTAAATTTATAGAGCTATATGGGGTAAATGCAGTGAAGTTACCACATTTTTTTTTTCGATTGAAAATAATATTAAACACTCAGTATTCTGTCTGCCTAATAATGTGTTTGTAAGTTATAAATCATTATTGGTCATAGAACGCCTCTTAACTATAAGCAATTTTTGTAAAAATGAGAAATTTCTCTTGCATGACTTCGACTGAAGAAATTGATAATTTCCAGAATTAATATTTTGAATACTACGAAAAATTAAAAACAGAGAAATAGTGCGTTTACACTATTTCTCAGATTTATTTTTCAGACCTATCATAAAAAGATCGGAGTTCTTATATCAGCTTGTCTGACGTCAACCCTCCTTGGGATTATTATTGTTTGTGGAGTAGACGCCATCTAGCGACCATTCTGCATTATTCTTGTCATACATATATCTATTGTATAATAATTTATTTAAATAATGTAATTCGCATTATATCTTTTTGTCAATAAATTAAAAAGAAAGCTGTAAAAGAATAAATATTAGGTTTAATGCGTAAGTATCTAATAATAATGTAAAAATAAAAACATGTGCAAAAGTATTTCATAATACATTGTGATAAGTGTTGTAATAAAAAAATATACATATCTAGTTTAAATGTAAATAAAACTACTTAAAAATTAAATGAATTAAAATTCCATATTTTCCGAACACACAAACATTTGTTGTTAACCCCAAAGCAGAAAATATAACAAAATATTGTAATAGTCATTACATATGGTGCATACTATGTTTCTACATAAACATTTTTGTAATATAAATAAAGCATAATATAAAATGTATTAAAAAAAACCTGTATCGAAGTTCATAGTTTATATTTTAATACTTACTAAAGAGTATAGGTATTATTTGGTTACCTCTTTACCGATATCTTAGCAATAAGGTTTATATAAGTTACCGGTCCGCCCGAACTTAAATGGTTTCTGTTTTGTTCATTATCTGTAGATTGTAACATAATAAAGAGGCTTAAGTTGTTCTTTGAGATGCATATGCATGGTCTTATACTTTGGTCGAGTATCTTTACAAACATATTTGTGGAAATACGTCTAATATATTCATACCTAGTTATTAACATATTGAAAAATTTGTTTAAGTGAAATTGAGGCCAAAATTTTGTATCATTTTCATGATGTAAAAATTTTCTATAAAAAATTACACGTTAAATTCAGCACCTCAATTATCTTTTAATACACAAAGAACTATGTAGTTATTATATTGTTCATAGACCTAATACTTGGATAAACTAATTTGTATGAACACTCGATCTTACAGCCACAACCTTTTTTAAGTATATACAAAGTAGGTTCCATTCCATAATGGCAATTACTTTTGAAACCGCTTATTTAGAATTTTCGATTTGCTTTTTGTATTTTAAAATTATTGGAAATATCAGAATCAGTAATCCTCGCTAGTTTTCGAATGTAAGTTTAAAGACTATAGTTTCTAAGTCGTGTATTGGTGCATAATGTTTTTATTATTCTTGTAATTTTATTTAATTATGTTTCTCTGATAGCTTACGATCGATTTACCTTATTATTTAGTTTTATAATTGGAGTTATGTGAAACACTATATGCATTTTGCCCTTTTCTAAAATAATATTATCTGGAGTCTTGAAGCGGAGTTTTTTATAACTGTTAGGTGCAGTTCCTAAAATTATACCCATCCTTTTTTCACTTGTGGAATCAAAAAGAGAGGAGACAATTTTAAAACTGTCAAATTAGGTTAGTTTAGTTAGTTTGGCCTGCCCGAGTCGGGGTCAGTGTTTCTGCTCTTTTGAGAAAACTAAAGAGGGTAAAATGCTTTGTACGATTTATGTTTTGAGTGTAGTGTGCGTTCTATATTATTGTTTCTTCTGAGATATTTAATGTATCGTTGTCTATTGTAGATTTATTGTATATTATTTCTTGTTGGTTTTGTAATGATATTTCAACGATTAGTTTTAAGTCGATGTTGATTCTACGAATGCTATTATTTTATTTTGTATACGCACATAGTTTTTTATGTTGGCTGTAAAATTATCAAATGTATGAGCACATTTCGCGCCAGCGTTGTGAAGATATGAACATGACATGTACGTATTCAATTACATGAATGTATGTCTGATTTGTTTTATAACGGTATCTAAATGTAAGTTTAAAAGATACAGATTGATTATGAGACGTTTGGCTAACCACTATTAATTTAATGTATGTAATTCGTGATATTGACCGCGCGCCAAATCATTAAGAACAAGATGACAATGACTGCGTCTGTTTAGTAAAGAGCAAGTCCTAGGATACTTGTATCAAAATTGTTTTGTTTTTATAAATTTATTTTCTACAGATTTCAAGGTACGTGCAAAATTTAACCTTTTTTAAATTATATTATTACGAATTTCTCGGCTTAAAAAATTGTATGTTTGTTCATGTGTATCAATAAAAATAAAGAACAATGATCGCTCTTATATATATTTATCTGACATATTTAATTCGAACACTGCTATCTTGGTTATTTGGCTCGCGCTATACCTATTATTTGACGATAGAAATGACGTAAATGTTATTTCTAAGAGCTTTTTTACAGTCCGTACCTATAATTCAATGTTCCAATATATCTGTATTTGATTAGAAGGCAATTTATGTAGTAAGCATTCTGGTCAAACTGTATCTAGAATAACATAATATAAGACAAATTAATTCCAATCCACGAGTTCAAATATAAAGTTCCATATTTCACATTCCGTGTTTCAGACTGTTCTATTGTAAAATAGTTATTGTGGATACTTGATATCATATTTTTGTAAAACGCGAGATTTTCATATTGCTGCAATATTTGTGTTGTAAATAAATAAGTTACAATATAACTTTTTTAGTTTTTCATTTAATCTTAGGTGATTGTCAATTAAAACATGTTTTATATTAATATTGGTAGTATAGCAGTAGTACAGCAGCTGTTAAAATCAATGAAAATGGCTCTAAATTTGCAATAGAAAAGGGTGTTAAGCAAGGTGATCCGCTCTCTCCCAAATTATTCACAAGTACACTTGAAGAAGTATTTAAGACCTTGGCGAGCTCCTGGTTGACAAGAAGGATGTATGTCGGCAACAAAAAACTTAGTAAACTTAGATTTGCGGACGACATCAAGCATTTGCGTCAACGGCATCTGAATTAGTATCCTTCGCGAACCGGCAAGACAAGGAAATTGAGCGCCGCGTCGAAAACGCCTGGAGGAGCTACTGGTCTATGAAAGAGTTAATGAAGGGCAACTTGCCCATATATTTGAAACGTAAACTCATGAACATCTGTATATTGCCCGTCCTAACCCACGGTGCACAGACCTGGTCTTGCTTTGCCAAAGAGCTATGGAACGCAGCATCCTCGGTATTATAAGGACGGACAGACTTCGAAATACCACGCTGCGTTCCATTACAGGTGTTGTTAACGTAGGCCACAAAGCCGCAAGACTTAAGTGGGATTGGGCGGGTCACGTTATGCGGATGCATCCCAACCGATGGGCACAGATCGTGACGCAGTGGAAGCCTGATGGCCTACGTAGTCGAGGACAGCCTAGAACTCGCTGGCGTCGCGATCTCGACTCATTTAAACCAGTCCATGGCGGGAGTTGGCCCAGGATCGTGAAGCATGGAAGGATATGGGGGAGACCTTTGCCCAGCAGTGGGACAGTGTAGGTAAAAAAAAAACATTGGTAGGTTTCGTGATGGATCAGATGGTGCCTATAATAAACATCTTCTATAGTATAAACATAAATTGCTGAATGTGTTGCTAAACGCAAATCTCGAGAGCAGTAGAATATTCTTTTAAGTACGAGGATGGTTTTTACGGAGAGAAAAAGATAAAAAATTGTCTGAAACGGTCGAAAAACAAAAAAAAACTACTTATACTCCCAAACATTCGATTAGTTATAATACTTAAAAGTCAATTTGAACTTTAATTCCATACTATAAAGTTTAAGTGTTAGTGAAAAGGTTATATTAATGTACATATTTATAGGATATAAACATTACTCTTAAAGACGATTCTCTAGGACTGTTAGACTGTACGAGGTTCGCCGGGTCAGCTAGTATATAATACTGTCGCGATGGATAAACAACATTGTATCCATTGCCCATGTGAGGAGGTGGAACTATCCACTTTCGGACGACGAAAATCGAAAATTTCTAATTTAAAGAGTTATTAATTACGCCTCAGTAAGGTTCGTTGTGATATTTCAATTTAGCCGTGTTCTATTTTGTCTTTCCTTTTTTCTGGAATAAACGCCCATTTTTTTCAAATCTACTTTGAATTTGGGTCTTTTGCCAACAATGGCAATCAGTCCCATCGTGTCTTAAACTATATTTGAGTGCTTCGAACTTATATACTAAACATATCATACAACATCAGCGCGGCCTCAGCCAATGGTTCCGCTAATATATGGGTGAATACACCCATATCGTAACGATTCAGCTTATAAGTAATTAACAGTACCTAGTTCTCGCTGTTTTGTATTCCGTGTACATTCCAACAAGTGATATAAATCTTCTTTAGTCCCACATATCTCGCAATTCGGGGAAGATTCCTTTTTCATCAAATATCCAAAGCTTTTTGTTGGAAAGTGCCCGGATCTTATTCTATTAGCTAATACAATTAATCATCTACTAATTCTAGATGTGGTGAACCATGGAACTGGAGGTGGTTGACACTGAATGACTTTGTACCAAATACCTTTTTCTTTGCTTCTCAAGTCAAAATATTCTTTGAATTTAAACGAAACTATTATTTTACTTCTATACATAACTTCTGTATAATTCGAATTAATATCTACTTCAGTTCCATCTTCTGATGCTAAGTTTGCCAAACGATCAGCCTCTTCGTTTCCTTTTAAACCTATATGGGATGGAATCCACTGCAACCTCAATAATACGTCTTCCTCTTCAAGCTTTCTAATCTTGTCGAGGATTGGGTAGGCTACCAAAACACCTCTAAATCCAGAAACGCATCGAGGCAAATGTTGAAGCGTCTTTTACTATCAGATAATATTAAAATATATTTGTGGCTTATAGTAGCAATGAAGTCAAGGGCTTTTGAGATCGCAATGAGCTCCATCGTCATAATAGATACATCAGCCACGGTATTAAACATAGCTGAAATACCATATTTAAGGTTGCAATAGGCGGCTCCAAGGCCTTTTTTATTTTTTGACCCATCTGTATAAAATTAAGCAAATCACAACTATTTGTGATTTGCTTAATTTTATACAGACTATTTTATTCTATTATAGATAACTATTTGTCATTCAACTCATTCATAATGTCAAATTTAAGTGATTTTTTTTAGAACCAGTAACACAATCTAGTCTTCACTGAATAACCCCACTAAGACTAATATAAGTGACCCAAACAGGTAATGAAAACATGTCAAGAACATCAGAAGAATGAATACTAAGATCTTTACAATCTTGTTATGCTGAGACTATTAGCGGTTTCTTTTTCCTTTGCCAATACGGTAAACTAATTTGATCATCCAGTTCTTTAATAAGTTGTATAGACAGACGAGTTATTGGAAAATGATATACTTTTTAAGCAAAATGTATGAGCCAGAAACAAGCGTCTAAGATGTAATGGTGTCAGGTGTAATTCGCTTTTCATTACATGAATGGGTGTATTTCTAATAAATCCGCCAATTACCCGAATTGCCTGATTTTGTACTTTATCCAACTTGTCTACATGAACTTTTGCGCTATTGTCATATAGGAAACATCCAAAATCTAATCTGCTTCTTACTAGTGAAATATACAGTATGCGAATGTACTTAGGATGGATTCCCCATGGAGATCAAGCTAATACCTTCAGTAAATTTAGATATTTTGTTGTTTTTTGTGCTATTTCGATAATATGCTTGTTCCAAAGTAATGATTGGTCAAGCCATAATCCTAAATATTTGACAGTATTAACTCTTTTAATAGCTTTTTTATTTATTTTTAAATTCATGCTATTCAATCTACGACCCCTACTGAACAAACATAATTTGGATTTACTATCTGAAAGTTCTAAACCTATCTCGCCTAACTTACTAACAATCGAATCAAGTGCATTTTGTAGAATTTCAATTATTACTAGAAATATATAACACAAAGTCGTCAGCGTATTGAACTATTGATACTAAGTCTGAAACTTCACTGCAAAGTTTATAAGTAGTTATATTGAAAAGAAGGGGAGATAAGGGATCACCTTGCGCAAATCCTTTGTTTTTCCATCTATTCATAGGTGCAAGATTATCATTATCTGATTTCATTTAAAGACATCTTGAACCTAAAAATTCCCATAGGTAGTTCAAATCTTAGTACCAACTTGCAATTCATCGAGTATACTTACCATTTTTTCAACTAACACGTTATTATAGGCTAAACGCCCATGCTAGAGCGACTGGGGGCTTTCGTGTTAAATAAAATACCAAAATCGCTTTGAACTGGGGGCTTTAATAATATCAATCAATCATTATTATTATATTTGTATTAATTTAAATAATAAACCATTTTATTATCTAGATTTATGTAGCGAATAAACAAAACATTTGAGCCATAAAAGACAGTTGAGTTACAAAACTAACAATTTTCTTGACTACATTGATTAATGTTAAAAAGAGTAAATGACATCAATCACCACATGTTTCTCATCCATACAATAAACATAACAAAATTCATTGTATTAAAATATACACAACATATATTTTACATAAGATTTTATAATAAAGGTAAAAAAGGAACTGAAGACAAATCATACACTGCAACGTGCTACCATTTGTATGCACGAATATAAAATCGCATTTCAGCTACGACGTCTCGTCTTACATTATATTTTTAAACTGGCATCAAAGCAATTTTAAAGTATAAACAAAGGCATAATTTGTTGATTTATTACAGATAACTAAAGGCTCACGCTTTTACTGCCTATTAAAGTCTGCTATAGCACGCGGCAAAAAACTTGACCTTGCGCGAGACGTGTTGTACTGTTCGCACTTACCAAACTACCCGTGAGAGTGAAAGGGACGATGCCGCATTCTTGGTTCTAGTTATTTGCCGCGTATTATACCTCCCGTACCTCCACACCGGGGCTGCAATACCGCCGGCAATATAACACCTTGCAGTCGATCTGCTAATTCACCTAACTTAGCTAAAGAGTTGTTGGATCGCGAGGCTAATGTCGTTGTAAGTTGCTGGGAAGGAGACTGATCCACAGTGCGAATTAAATCCGCTGTCGTACGAACCAGCAAATAGTTGTAGGCGTTTAAGGAACTCCGATGTTTTACGCTTCCCAAGCCTTTCTTGCATAAGCAACCTACTAAATATACTATAATTAGATGTCGCCAATTTAATTAACTGAAACTTAAGCGTTTTATATTTATTTGACTCCGGTGGAAATATGATTATGTTTTTTACTTCATTCCATTCTAGAGCTTCTAACTGACCAATGACGAAGTCTTTTTTATCCTACACAGCTAAGTATTTGTTCACAAGTTCGTACGACCACGAGAGTCAGCAATACCGTAGCCCTAGATGAAGGATGCCTATAGTCTGGAATACACTGGCTCTCAAGAAAGGCTGCCGGAACACACCGTTACGTGCTTCGCGACAGATTTTACAACTTGATGTTGGTAGCTAGCCAGGCGTGCGATAGGAAACGCCCTACCACCATGCAAAAGTAGTTTAATTTATTAATGTCAGATGTTATTCTTGAGGCAGAAAAATGGTCTTCTATTTGAGTAAACCATAGCACCGAGTCTTTGGATGAGAAGGGTAACGGACGTCTATTAAGGAAAGTATCGGAGAGGGGAGTTGACACAGTGTTTTGAATGTTGGGACTTTGGCCATATAGAAACGGAGTCTCGGAAAAATCTTTGGTCATTTTACTTGTAAATACATTTTAAATACAAAATTGGCATTAGTAGCACTTGGGCACAGGGTTTAGGGTTAGAGTAGAGGGATCTGTGACCTAATTTTATATCTCAATCACTTAGCTACGTTTAAAAATTTTATGTAGTCCATTAGCCCTATCAAGGAGTAAATTAAAATTAAGTAAGTCAAACCGCGTCTTATCGTTTGTACTGCTTTATCTACACTTCAGTATGCAAAATGAAAAGCTATATTTAGCCACATCTGGAGGCGTGAGCATAAACAATCGCAGTTATGTTGGTGTAATAAACGCTTTAAGTTCTTGCTATATTGAGAAATAAATCATTGTACTGAGTTCTATTAATTAATCAAAGAAAAGAAAGCTAGTCGTATTCGTTGATATTTATAAATATAATTTAATCACAGATACGCTATCGTGCGTAATCTCAGCGGCCAAGTCTAACCATCATTTTTGTATTACAGCGCAAGGATGTGAGTTCTCAGCGAGCAATCAAATGTATGGGAAATACTTATATATATATATATATATATATATATATATATATATATTATTTAAGTAATTCCCATACATATATATATTATAAATATACAGAGTTATCGGTTAGGGGTGTACTAAGCCGAAAGGGCGTAACTGTTTACGAACAACTTTCATTATGGGACCAACCCTGAGATCGAGAAAAAAAATCAGTTGTTCCATAGAAAGTTCCTCCGTCGTCGAAAAAAAGTATGTAAGAGCTGTTTATTTTTTCACAAATTCAGAGTTGGTCCCATAGTAAATGTTGTTCATGAGGGTGTATATAGTGACTCCCTTTCGGCTTAGTACACCCTTGCCGATAACCTTGTATGTTGATAATACAGATTTCATGTTTTAATACATTATAAATATTTTGTAGAAGGGAATTATATGCAATTAATTATTTCAGTAATTGACACTCAATTCAACAATCAAAAGTTCTGTTAGCTTAAACTGTGATTGCCATTGGTCTCAAAATATAATAATAGGTGGGGGTGGCAAGTGCTTTTATTAACATAAACTAAATGACTAACTACGACAACAAAAAACTATAGCAGAAAGATTACCTATAGACCATTTAAGATCTACAGATAATACAAATGCTTCAACCCACCACCAGAGGGCAGCGTGCCCAGCATGTTAGCCGCATTACCACGCTGAATGGCAATGCTTATACATTGGGCCAGACAAAAACCGGCATTCTGACCACACGTCGAATCGATCAAACTTAATATTACTTGAACACTTAAATAGCGAAAAACTAGCAATAATATACACAAACATAGTCAGAAAAAAAACTGTTATTTAATAAATGCACACAACTGAAACGAAGCTATTTTAAAAAAGGTCATATAATTTAAAAAATAACATATATTTAATTGTACTTGTTCATTATAATTTCATTTGCGCGATGTCACTTACTCCCTTTTATTGCAAAGCTGATACTGATCGACTGGAACAGATAGCGCACTAGCTTATATAATACAACGCGGATATAGCCATACAAGTAAACTATGTACAGGATATGTATTACACATATTCATATTATTTTCTATGTCGTATAAATTGTGAATGGTTCGAGTCTTGTGCCATTTTTTTTACAGGCGTTCGGATGAATGGTAGCAATAGTTTAGGGACATACATAATTGACAAAAAGAGAACCTCATGTTTTTTGATATGTTATACATTGTTTCCGGTAAGGCGTGTACCAAGCCAAAAGAAGAGCACTGTACTCATCATTACGAACGAATTTCGCTATACGTGTAAAGAATTTAATAATAATAATTTTGTGAACGCCTTTTTTAACGGTGTTAACTTTATTTAAGCGACGCGCGCTACTAGCGAAAAAATGTGTAGATCGTAATTGTGAAGCAAAATGGTGACGTACAAGTACGATATTAAAGTAAAGTATATTATAAAGTCGTAGTTTTATGAAGTGAAACCCGTTACTACGACCCAAAGTAAACTCCCTGTCGAAAGAGGGTACTACAGGGAAGTGTCCCGACAATAGAACCAATCCTAAATTCCAGAAAAAATAATCTATACAAAAAGTTAATCGGTCATCGACAAAATGTATCAAACAGTCAATTTTATTTATCGTGTGGAGGTATCTCATAATGAAACTTGTTCCTTAGGATGAGTACAGTGACTCCTTTCGGTTTAGTACACCCCGAACCGGTAACACATATTACATTACGACATGAATACTTTACGACTAATTGCACTTCTATATATATAAAAGAAAATCGTGTTAGTTACACTATTTATAACTCAAGAACGACTGAACCGATTTGGATGAAAATTGGTGGCGAGGTAGCATAAAACCAGGAGAAGGACATAGGATACTTTTTAACCGACTTAAAAAAAAGTAGTTCGAAGTTAGTTTTAGTCTTAGTAGAACTACGCAGGTGAAACCGCGGGGCACAGCTAGTTACATAAAAAATTGTAAGCAAAACTGCGAACCAAATATCACAAACAGAAAACAAACACTTCACATTTTTTTCTTACTCTTGCGTCATCCTTATAACTGGTATGCCAGTGTCAAGTAAAAATTACATACAAAATGGATATCAAGATTCACTGCACTCTGCAATAAGAACTTTTGTGATCACCTGTAAAACACGCGCGGCTCCACACATGAATTTGAAATCGAAAACAACAAAATAATTTAATATGGTCAAAATGTAATATTATTATAGTTAAAATTGATCGCAATACACATAACATTAACTATATAATATGTACTCTGATGTATGTCTGTCTGCCTTAAAACTTAACAACCCAATGCGCAGGAGAGCCATGAAATTATTATTATACAATTGAATGATTTCGACTTCATACATATTTAAGTGAAACATCAAACTAAATTTCACACACTGTGTTCCATAATTACAAAAATAGGAAGGGCGAACAAACAAACGGACGGACAGAGAGAGATATCTTTTTACTAGGGAATCCCAAAAAGTGTTAATTTCAACCCCCAAAATTAATTGCATGTAAAAAATCGTGCTTGTTATCCATAAATGCTCTAAAATTATTCGTTGCTATCCCTCGCACTTAATTTTTGTATAAATAATATTCACCATGACTGAAAAAAAAAGCAATTGTACTTCCCCACAAATTACCTCAAACCATCAAACCGAACGACTCAACAGCTTAAGGCCACATCACTGTATCAGACTTTTCAAATATTTGGCTTTATTCTTCAACACGTTCCTAACATCGCTTATCATGTCTATTCTACCGTTTTTGAGTTTATTTTCAACAAGATTATTGTATTTACTATTTATGTCCAATTTTGCAAATTCTTCCTCTAAAGTGGAAGTCACATTGTATTCTGGTAGGTTTTCGAATATTTTTTCTAAATCTGTGATATTGGCTTGCACGGTTTCGTTCAGGGTTCTTAATAGTTCCACGGTTTTTATTTCGTCGGGTGATTGATTCGTTTTCTTTTTCGACTTTTTCGTATTGTTCGGTGTGTTCAATTCGTTGCAAACGCCGAGTAGATAAGTCACTATGCCGATGAACTGAAATACAGATACAAATATTATTGTAGACAAACAAACGCAATTATAAACATTATTTTCTCATTATGTTTTCGTACAAAACATCGAGGAAAACAAAAATGCCAATTTACACCAAACATCAAATTCAAATTTCAAATCCTATTTGACTTTATCATATTTCGTAGCTCGCGAAATATGATAAATGTGTTTGTCTATTGTACATTTTTGACTATAAAGATCGGATGAATTTTAATATGTATCCGGGGATCTATCGGCTATCTGTATTGCTTTCAGTATTGCTATAGTCTTGAAAGCAATACTGTAGTTTCGTACCGGCCTAGAAAGCAAGACTCTAGTATTGCTTTCAGCAAAGCAATGACAATTTTCAAAACAAGAAGTGAACAAAAGATTGCAAAGACTACATATATTAGACAGATATTGGCATCGGCTAGCGCGATATAAGTTCCACTGCTTTGAGTCTAGACATCGCCATCGTCATAGCTTTGCCCTCTGGGCTATTGAAAGAGGTACAGAATTCGCCAATACCGAATTCTCCCAAAATATTACGGCATTAACACCAGCTGCACCGCGCGTTTTAAACGCACTCATCAATTGATTATTCCATGGGAAAACTTATATTTTCCGTAACAAAAAATATCTTAATGCGGCAGTTAATCAGACACGATAATGGTTACTCAAACCATCACTAAGTAAGGATTAAAAAAAACCATTTGAGTTAGTTTTGATCAAACTAATCATCAAGTGACTCTTTGGCAACTTATTGAAATCTTTACTTAGTGATAGTTTAAGCAACCATTAACGTCTGAGTGCGACGGCAAGTGTTAATCCAGGGTATAAGTTATCTTAGTGCCATATTTTGGTATTAATATTGGTGTGAAGTATTTTATTTTTTATCCTACAGCTAGGCATTTGACCACAAGTTCGCACGACCACGGAAGTCAGCGATACTGTAGCCCTAAATGGAGCATGTCTGGAATACACAGGCACTCAAGGAAGGCTGCCGGAACACACCGTTAGGTGCTTGGCGACAGATTTTACAACTTGAGGGTGATAGCTAGCCAGGCGACCGATAGGAACGCCCTACCACTATGCTATGGTTTCTACACGATGTTTTCCTTCACCGGTAGCTCAGGCTCTTTTTGCAGGATCGAACCTCGTACCTTTTGCACGGCAATCAACCCCACTAAGCACTAATACGTATGATTGTGGTGTCACCTCTAGATAGTTGGCGAGGTCCTCCAGCCGCTCCCGCAGCCCCCACACGGCGCCCTGGCCCGCGGCGGCGTGCAGCTGCGCGCGCGCGTCGCTCACGAGGCGCGTCACTGCCGCACACAGCCGGTGCGCGCGCTCCGTGTGTCCCACGCACAGCTCGCCCACCATCAGCAACGTGCTAGAGTATAGCTCTCGGTACGGCACTGGTGAGTTCACGAACGCTGGAATACAAAGTTAAACAATTTCAAAAATGATCACATGTTCAAATTCAAGTTTATTTATTCAAGCATAAAGCCCATTCTTACAAGTGACGTCTTTTTATACAAACAATTTTTAAACAAGGTTAGATTTTTATCTTAATAATTTCTATGGCGAATAGGCTAGTTCGTGGCTGTAAAGATTCGCCTTACCTTCCGAACTAGTCCAAGACTGTATCTCGAAAGGCAGTGTTCCTCTCACTCGCACATGTGAGCATGATTACGCGCTACTTCTAGAGCAATTGGTGAAGATTGTGAAGACATTTTAAATTAATGTGGTAAGTTGCAAGTTATTTCCATTTTCAAGTAAAAGTTTTCTATTCCCGCCTTTTTTATCTATTTTAAATTATTTTTTTCAATAATTTTTTTGACCTTCGCCGTTCGATATTTAAAATTGATGACTATTATACTCATACGAAGACAAGGCTGAATAGTATAGTTATTTCCGCCAGCGCAGTACTCAACTGTCATTATCAATCACTTTATGTAGGGTTATTCATATCAGCCCTTACATAAATGGTCCTTCGAGCCAGATACAAATAATAATAATAATAATTAAATGAAATATGAAATGAATGGTGGGGCCAGGTTAATAGACGTGTATTGCAATGATCTCATTCAGAGGCAACCTGTTGTTGTTGTGAATGACTCTGTTGCTCTGTCCTTATCACCGGCAAACATTGATGACCTTGGCTCATTGACGAGTTATGAGTTTCTGACTGGAAAGGGCTAATCCGGAATTTAGATGTGTCTTTTTCTTGTGTAGCATATCACATACTTTAGTCTGCGTCAGACCACCTTAATAAATGTTATTGAAATTGAGTAAGTGTACAAAAATTGAGCAAAAGTACTCATATTTATAATTTGAATACTTTAGTTGAAATAAAAAGTTATATTTTGCCCAGCTCTTCTTACTTATAATCCTGCAAGATAAGGGTATCAATATGCTTATCTTCTCCTTACCAATAAATAATCTTGCTAGGGAAGGGTGTGGATATGCTTATCCATTACTGACCAATAACCCTGCTAGAGAAGGGTGTTGATATGATAATCCTGTTAGGGAAGGGTGCAGATATGCTAATCCTCTCCTTACCAAAAATCCCGCTAGAGAAGGTTGCAGATATGTTAATCCTCTCCTAACCAATAATCCTGCTAGAGAAGGGTGTCGATACGCTAATCTTCTCCTTACCAATAATCCTGCTAAGGAAGGGTGTCCATACGCTAATCTTCTCCTTACCAATAATCCTGCTAGGGAAGGGTGCTGATATGCTAATCTTTTCCCTCTCGCTGTATAACTCCTTGCACTTTTCCATGGCTGTGCTGAACGCGTCGAGGCAGGTCCTCAGCTCGTCGTACTGCGGCATCTTCTCCTGCACGGGACGGGAGTCCGCAGACTCTATGCACAGAGCTAGGGCTGATACTAGCCCGTCCTGGAAGCGGAATAAATGTTTAACTATATACTTATGTTGCTCACTTCTAAATATTAGCAGGTTTTTAATCATACAGTTTTTTTATGTGTGAAAGTATATTTCTCAGAGAGGCTTGAGTGATTAGAAAAACCCACGCGTTGAACTTTTTATTTACCTGATATTAAATAATGGGAAGGATTTTAATAAAAACAGTATTTCTACAGTGTGAAAGTATATTTCTGTGCTCAAGCATCTGCTTGATTGGTTTTGCTAAAAAATAATTATGTTATTCCAAATAACAAAGAGTGTATACTTTCTAGGTGGTCCATTATAATATAAATTGTATTAACTACGATCAGTAGTTTGGTTTTTAAATACAAAACAATCTGAAAAAAAGCCAAAGAAAATATTAGCGCCTTCTGATCAGAAGTCAATCAAATCAATATAAATATTACCTTCAACCGTAGATAAGCCACATCCTGCTCGAAGGTCCTCTCCTTAAGAGTGTGATCTTGTAACTGCGCCGGCTCATAGTTCACTATCACGTTCAAATCGCGGTTGTCTCTGCAATTCATACAGTAATAGGTATGAAGTATGACTATGGATGAATAAATAGTGATGGAGTTTGCAACGTTGTGAAGAATATTATGAGTTAAGCTTGTAGTCAATGTATTCTCAGATTATATGGTTCAAAATTAATTTAGGTACCTACAACATGAAACAGAGAGTGTGACCCGTATTAAACAAGCAGTTCATACCACCACTGCTGCGTGTATTTTGTGCGATAAAACAAGATATAAAATGTTGTACTTACTCAACGCTAGACTAGTGGCTCTATAGATATAAGAATTTTCTTTTGTGTTTATTGTTTTTGTGTGTACGCGCACGCACCGATGTAGTATAGTACTCACGTGGGCCGCGAGTGTAGTGTTTGTGGCGCGTGTAGCGGCTGCGGCGGGCCGGCCAGCAGCGCGAGTGCGGCGCGCGCACGTCGAGTCGCGCCGCACCACGCGCACGCGCCGATGTAGTATAGTACTCACGTGGGCCGCGAGTGTAGTGTTTGTGGCGCGTGTAGCGGCTGCGGCGGGCCGGCCAGCAGCGCGAGTGCGGCGCGCGCACGTCGAGTCGCGCCGCACCACGCGCACGCGCCGATGTAGTATAGTACTCACGTGGGCCGCGAGTGTAGTGTTTGTGGCGCGTGTAGCGGCTGCGGCGGGCCGGCCAGCAGCGCGAGTGCGGCGCGCGCACGTCGAGCCGCGCCGCACCACGCGCACGCGCCGATGTAGTATAGTACTCACGTGGGCCGCGAGTGTAGTGTTTGTGGCGCGTGTAGCGGCTGCGGCGGGCCGGCCAGCAGCGCGAGTGCGGCGCGCGCACGTCGAGTCGCGCCGCACCACGCGCACGCGCCGATGTAGTATAGTACTCACGTGGGCCGCGAGTGTAGTGTTTGTGGCGCGTGTAGCGGCTGCGGCGGGCCGGCCAGCAGCGCGAGTGCGGCGCGCGCACGTCGAGTCGCGCCGCACCACGCGCACGCGCCGATGTAGTATAGTACTCACGTGGGCCGCGAGTGTAGTGTTTGTGGCGCGTGTAGCGGCTGCGGCGGGCCGGCCAGCAGCGCGAGTGCGACGCGCGCACGTCGAGCCGCGCCGCACCACGCGCACGCGCCGATGTAGTATAGTACTCACGTGGGCCGCGAGTGTAGTGTTTGTGGCGCGTGTAGCGGCTGCGGCGGGCCGGCCAGCAGCGCGAGTGCGGCGCGCGCACGTCGAGTCGCGCCGCACCACGCGCACGCGCCGATGTAGTATAGTACTCACGTGGGCCGCGAGTGTAGTGTTTGTGGCGCGTGTAGCGGCTGCGGCGGGCCGGCCAGCAGCGCGAGTGCGGCGCGCGCACGTCGAGTCGCGCCGCACCACGCGCACGCGCCGATGTAGTATAGTACTCACGTGGGCCGCGAGTGTAGTGTTTGTGGCGCGTGTAGCGGCTGCGGCGGGCCGGCCAGCAGCGCGAGTGCGGCGCGCGCACGTCGAGTCGCGCCGCACCACGCGCACGCGCCGATGTAGTATAGTACTCACGTGGGCCGCGAGTGTAGTGTTTGTGGCGCGTGTAGCGGCTGCGGCGGGCCGGCCAGCAGCGCGAGTGCGGCGCGCGCACGTCGAGCCGCGCCGCACCACGCGCACGCGCCGATGTAGTATAGTACTCACGTGGGCCGCGAGTGTAGTGTTTGTGGCGCGTGTAGCGGCTGCGGCGGGCCGGCCAGCAGCGCGAGTGCGGCGCGCGCACGTCGAGTCGCGCCGCACCACGCGCACGCGCCGATGTAGTATAGTACTCACGTGGGCCGCGAGTGTAGTGTTTGTGGCGCGTGTAGCGGCTGCGGCGGGCCGGCCAGCAGCGCGAGTGCGGCGCGCGCACGTCGAGTCGCGCCGCACCACGCGCACGCGCCGATGTAGTATAGTACTCACGTGGGCCGCGAGTGTAGTGTTTGTGGCGCGTGTAGCGGCTGCGGCGGGCCGGCCAGCAGCGCGAGTGCGACGCGCGCACGTCGAGCCGCGCCGCACCACGCGCACGCGCCGATGTAGTATAGTACTCACGTGGGCCGCGAGTGTAGTGTTTGTGGCGCGTGTAGCGGCTGCGGCGGGCCGGCCAGCAGCGCGAGTGCGGCGCGCGCACGTCGAGTCGCGCCGCACCACGCGCACGCGCCGATGTAGTATAGTACTCACGTGGGCCGCGAGTGTAGTATTTGTGGCGCGTGTAGCGGCTGCGGCCGGCCGGCCAGCAGCGCGAGTGCGGCGCGCGCACGTCGAGCCGCGCCGCACCACGCGCACGCGCCGATGTAGTATAGTACTCACGTGGGCCGCGAGTGTAGTGTTTGTGGCGCGTGTAGCGGCTGCGGCGGGCCGGCCAGCAGCGCGAGTGCGGCGCGCGCACGTCGAGCCGCGCCGCACCACGCGCACGCGCCGATGTAGTATAGTACTCACGTGGGCCGCGAGTGTAGTGTTTGTGGCGCGTGTAGCGGCTGCGGCGGGCCGGCCAGCAGCGCGAGTGCGGCGCGCGCACGTCGAGTCGCGCCGCACCACGCGCACGCGCCGATGTAGTATAGTACTCACGTGGGCCGCGAGTGTAGTATTTGTGGCGCGTGTAGCGGCTGCGGCGGGCCGGCCAGCAGCGCGAGTGCGGCGCGCGCACGTCGAGCCGCGCCGCACCACGCGCACGCGCCGATGTAGTATAGTACTCACGTGGGCCGCGAGTGTAGTGTTTGTGGCGCGTGTAGCGGCTGCGGCGGGCCGGCCAGCAGCGCGAGTGCGGCGCGCGCACGTCGAGCCGCGCCGCACCACGCGCACGCGCCGATGTAGTATAGTACTCACGTGGGCCGCGAGTGTAGTGTTTGTGGCGCGTGTAGCGGCTGCGGCGGGCCGGCCAGCAGCGCGAGTGCGGCGCGCGCACGTCGAGTCGCGCCGCACCACGCGCACGCGCCGATGTAGTATAGTACTCACGTGGGCCGCGAGTGTAGTGTTTGTGGCGCGTGTAGCGGCTGCGGCGGGCCGGCCAGCAGCGCGAGTGCGGCGCGCGCACGTCGAGTCGCGCCGCACCACGCGCACGCGCCGATGTAGTATAGTACTCACGTGGGCCGCGAGTGTAGTGTTTGTGGCGCGTGTAGCGGCTGCGGCGGGCCGGCCAGCAGCGCGAGTGCGGCGCGCGCACGTCGAGCCGCGCCGCACCACGCGCACGCGCCGATGTAGTATAGTACTCACGTGGGCCGCGAGTGTAGTGTTTGTGGCGCGTGTAGCGGCTGCGGCGGGCCGGCCAGCAGCGCGAGTGCGGCGCGCGCACGTCGAGTCGCGCCGCACCACGCGCACGCGCCGATGTAGTATAGTACTCACGTGGGCCGCGAGTGTAGTATTTGTGGCGCGTGTAGCGGCTGCGGCCGGCCGGCCAGCAGCGCGAGTGCGGCGCGCGCACGTCGAGCCGCGCCGCACCACGCGCACGCGCCGATGTAGTATAGTACTCACGTGGGCCGCGAGTGTAGTGTTTGTGGCGCGTGTAGCGGCTGCGGCGGGCCGGCCAGCAGCGCGAGTGCGGCGCGCGCACGTCGAGCCGCGCCGCACCACGCGCACGCGCCGATGTAGTATAGTACTCACGTGGGCCGCGAGTGTAGTGTTTGTGGCGCGTGTAGCGGCTGCGGCGGGCCGGCCAGCAGCGCGAGTGCGGCGCGCGCACGTCGAGTCGCGCCGCACCACGCGCACGCGCCGATGTAGTATAGTACTCACGTGGGCCGCGAGTGTAGTATTTGTGGCGCGTGTAGCGGCTGCGGCGGGCCGGCCAGCAGCGCGAGTGCGGCGCGCGCACGTCGAGCCGCGCCGCACCACGCGCACGCGCCGATGTAGTATAGTACTCACGTGGGCCGCGAGTGTAGTGTTTGTGGCGCGTGTAGCGGCTGCGGCGGGCCGGCCAGCAGCGCGAGTGCGGCGCGCGCACGTCGAGCCGCGCCGCACCACGCGCACGCGCCGATGTAGTATAGTACTCACGTGGGCCGCGAGTGTAGTGTTTGTGGCGCGTGTAGCGGCTGCGGCGGGCCGGCCAGCAGCGCGAGTGCGACGCGCGCACGTCGAGCCGCGCCGCACCACGCGCACGCGCCGATGTAGTATAGTACTCACGTGGGCCGCGAGTGTAGTGTTTGTGGCGCGTGTAGCGGCTGCGGCGGGCCGGCCAGCAGCGCGAGTGCGGCGCGCGCACGTCGAGTCGCGCCGCACCACGCGCACGCGCCGATGTAGTATAGTACTCACGTGGGCCGCGAGTGTAGTGTTTGTGGCGCGTGTAGCGGCTGCGGCGGACCGGCCAGTAGCGCGAGTGCGGCGCGCGCACGTCGAGCCGCGCCGCACCACGCGCACGCGCCGATGCGTTGTCCCCACGCCACTAACTCCACGAGCTTCTCAAACGTTCCGTACTTGTACGCGTACGTTATATGTTCCACACTCTATGGACAATTATTGGATTGGCTTTAATTTATCATTTTTTTTACTACTAATTAGGCAACGATTGACCAGGATCTCATCTGATGGTAAGTGAAGATGCAATCGAAGATGTATCACGTTTACCTAGTAAGAACCTTGCGCCACATTGCGCCTATTCACCTACCTTTAAGTACTTATTCAAAAAACTATAAAAAACAAAGTTTTTAATTAAAGTCGCGACGACTAAGCGGACAACAGCTAGACTAATAGCACGAGATCAGAGTTACTCACGTCCTTGGCATGGTGGTCGTGGAAGGAGCTGGTGTCCTGGAGCAGCTGCAGCGCCCGGCTGGGCGCGCAGGCGGGCGCGAGGCGCGCGCAATGCACCCAGCCCAGCGAAACCAGCTGGATGTGCTTCACCTCTAGTGTCTGGTATATTGTGTCCGCTGCTAGAGCGTTGCCTGTGGAATAACACCATTGAGTTCATACTAAAACACATTATGCATGGATAGGAAAATGCTTTAGTAGCTTTTATCTGATCATTTCTTATGGAGTGTGACTGTGTACGAACCTCTATGAATTTGTATTACAATAGCAACTTAGAGAAAAAAATTGTCAGGTAGGTAATTCTTTGTCTTTTTATTTGATCGTCGGATGTAAAATAAATTTCGTAAATACTTAGTAGACAGAAAAGAAAATAATAAAGACGTAATGTACATTAACTGCCACGAATTATTGACTGTTGAAGACATGTAGTTGAATTTTTAATCTAGTTCTTTGTAATTGTTCTATATTCTGTTTAATATGAAAAGTTTAATTGCGTTCTGTTCAAGCAATCTAGTATGATAGGTAATATTTGCATGGGTTCCTATTCATAAAGGCATATTAGACAACAAAACAGTCGACTGAGATACTAAACCAATACAATCAAGATAATGGATTTTCAGGATATCAAATATTAATTTCACTTCCTTAATTTCCAATTAAGGATCAACTAAACGTTTCATAAGAAAAGTAAGTAAAATATTTCAATCCCACCTAATACATGGTAAAGCTTGATGAGCAGCAACTTGGCGTGAAAGTTGGACGCGGAGTTTTCGAGCACGAGCTCTAATAGGTTAAGAGCTTCCACTATCAAGGCTGGATTCTTCTGTTCCATAGCTGCAATAAATGTAAAATGATAGTAAATGATACTTATTAACTGACAATAAAAACCGTGATTGCGCAGCGAAACACCATCTTTACACAAGATTTAAATTTCTCTGTTCGCAGTCACTGGTAGCTTTTCGAAGAATTTTATACGGCACTTACCAGCAAAGAAATAATGGTGTGCTGCCAACAGCCCATAACCGTCAGCTGCTCCAAACTCAGTAGCCGTGGCTGTTACCAGCCCATTTTTTAGACACCGCAGGTAGTGCCTTCTGAGGGTCTTTGCTAGGGCTTCGGAGCCTTCAGGCGGCAGCGGAGGCGCCGTGAGACGCCACGCTGATACGCATGAGATATGGCGCTGGATGTCATCAGTCTGCAAACAGTATAACATTTTGATAATTTCAAAACTTAGCTAATTATTAATTTTTGTAAACCTTTTTTGTTACTGTTACTTAAAAAAATTCTATACTCACATTATCAGGTTCACTATTCTCATCAAATCCTAGACACGTCAAGAAATCTCTGCACTTGTCTTCTCTCTCTTTCTGTGGTATCATTGCTAAATACTGTCTCAAATCGGGGACTGCACAAGGTTTGTGCGCAAACACCCTTAAATACTGCACACATAATGCTATCCCATCGCCTAGTAAAGACGTAGGGTCTCCGTCAACGGCCAGCCGTCTCCAAAGTTCTAACCTAGCTAAGTACGGCCCACGTAGCGTCCGACCAGCAGACATACTTTCAACAATGGAACAGATAAACTCATGACACTTTTCAGCTGTATCATCAGCAGAATTGTCCACGCTTTCCGCACTGTCCTCAGTCTTTTTCATCAATTGAAATACAGAGTCGAAATAAGGCATATAATAGTCCCAACGATCTTGGTTATCGTAAAGCAACTCTTTACAGAGCAGGTTAAGGCGTCGCCAATGGCCGAGTTTCGTTAGATATGGTATGCAAGCTTGTGCATTGGAACCGGGGACTAATTGAGCATATAGTGGTGTCTCCAGGAACTTGAGAATGTCATCCCATTTTTCTTGCAGCTCGAGGATCATAATGTACAAGCGTATTTCCTGCTCTGCCTCTAATTTGTTTTCGGTGATAAAATTTTCTATCATTCTTTGGGCGAGTGCAAGCAGAATGCCCCTTTGCTTGGGATCTCCAGCCGACTTAGCCTGCAATAAGTTACACTATATCTATAATAAATGCTACTTCAATATGTGCCACTGAAGCGATAACTAAGAAGATATTGTGTAAATTTTGTGGATGAAAGCAAAGTTGTAGCTTTCTTAAATAGCTAATAATAGGCTTTGTACAAAATCAATGCTAACAATCTATCACTAGTAGATTCATTGCTCACTCATATGGCAGGTTCTATTTTGACCATATTTATAAGAAATATGTAAACTAATGACTTAAATATTCACCTGCAATACAATACTCATCACCGCCCAGAAGTAATATGGGTTCTTCGGTACGAACTTGTATAATGCCATGGCGGATCTCTGCTGGGCACGGTAGTCTCCTACCCTCACATAGGACATGAACAGATGAGTGTGCAACTCTTCATTCTGTGGCTCCGCCTTCACCGCCGTCTCATACAGGGTGCATACTTTATGCACTGCAATTATTTTTATTTTGTTTGAAAAGCATTCCTTTTGGTAAATAAAATTTGATCGCGCAACCAGTTTTTGAGATTATAAGCAAACAAGGTGAGTGCACAGATGTAGCTCAATATATTCAATGACTAAAAGATCGTAGAATCCTAAATCGGGCAAGAAACATAACAAAAGATATTTCTACTAATTTTAAGATAATCAAAATATTAGTTTTAATTACCTTTAGTCTTGTTATCAACATTCTAATAACAGAAAGTAAAAAATCAAGATAACTATTTAACTCCTCATAAGTTTTCATTCGCACTATTGGAATGGATAACTAAAGTGAGCTGAGAAAAATGGTTATTCTGAATTATAAATTAGATATAAAATGATGTTTTCCAAAATATGAAAGTTCATTCTAATGCTGCTTTTTATGTGTGCCTTTGGTTTCTGGAAACTAATTAAAAAAATACTATACAAGGTCAAATTAAAAACAAGACAGGACAGGCTAGGAATACTGTTATAAAATACAGTGTCATAAAAGCATTGCAAGTGGTTATCCATGACAATTATTCCATAAATCAATTAAAAATGGTAATGGAATTAGTGATGGTAACAGATGGTCAATCGCTAGAATGGTTAGGGAATCTACCCAAACCACGTGACCCATTTATGGAACATTTGTATGGAACTTTTTTTCTCAATTTTTTTTCTTTTGTTCTTTCATCGATCTGCTTTTGGCTTAGTACACCCTAATCTGATAACCCTGTCTAAGACCTAATTATAGTGATCAAATGAGGTGTAATGATGACATTTCAATTTGGAAACTTTTTTTTTCTAGAGCCATTTTATAAGAGCTCAACACAGGTTTTGCTTACTGTGGGGTTGAAAAATGTTTAACATCAATTATTAGACTTGAGACATCTGGTGGCCAAGTCTGTTATTTGAATTGTCTCAGAATTACAATTGGATAAATGGCTGTTTTGACATAGATTAGACCACAGTTAGTATTAAACAAAATATAATATTTAGTACTAACTCTTATCGATTCTATGTCGATATGGCCATTTTGGCACAATGCAATTGTGATTTTGAGACAATTCAAATAGCAGACTTGACCACCTGGGTTGTCGCAATTGTGAACCGAAGACAACTGAAGTTAATTTACTTGTCTTGTTAATTAAATATCATTGGATGTAAGTAACTTTGCTATTGGTATATTATTTTCATTCTTAATGGCACAATTATTTACAAAGATCATAATTGAGTATATAAAAATTACTTACGCTGTTGAGATTCTCGATAAGATATCGTCATCGCTTGTAGCGTTGAGTCGTCGCTTGGTTTCTCCTCAGCCAAAGCGTCAAGAACGACTTGGGCCTCGGATCCTTTTCCTAACCTAAAAAGTGCAAGGGCTTTCAGCGCCCGAGCCGCTTGTAGAGAAGGTGCTTTTTTCAGAACCTTCTCTGCTTCTTGCAGAGCCTTTTTATTATTCCCATTGTCTAACCAGTCTGAAAAATGCATATTTTCATTGATAAATAGACAAGTTCCCTGGAGTGTTTGATCGAATGTTATGTGCACAATATTTACCGTAAATGGGCCGTAAACGTCGTTCCACTATACCCCCGTCGTGCATATGCACTGGACGCACTGCCATTTTTCATTTAAAATACGTTTTGCCAAGTTTCGCAAAATAAAATGCGATTTCGGTTCTTTTCAAGCTTTTTCACAGCACGTTTGTTATGTGATTTTTAATCTGTGCTTTTGCTTGCTTTATTGACATTTTGACACTGACGTCCGCTTACGACTATTTATTTTAGTATCTTTATAAGGCATCATACAATTGGTATAGGTACTTGCTTAGTTGATTATTATTTTAAGTCGCAAGGTTTGCCGTAGGTTAGGTATGCCGTATGCGTCCTCTTTCCATCATATTCTCATCTCAATTTAGCCAGAATAAAAAATTGCTAGTTACATTATTAAACAAATCCACTGAAAGCATCAGTTTGAGAAGAAACTAGAAATAAGAAAAAAAACCGCAGGATTTACAACGATTTAATGAAATTCCATTCTCACTCCTACTTGAATTTTTCGTACACTACCCTTTGGTACAGAAAAAAATGTTTAGGTTATTAAAATAGTAGTTAGGTACGCGACTAGTCGACCACGTCATTTACGATTGTGTAAAAAAAATTCAACTACTTGACGATTATACCTAGACGTGTACCTATGCATCAAATATTACTAGTAGTTCCACGAACTGTCGACCTCGCGACCACGGTATTTTTTGTGACGACTAAAAAAACAACAACCACTTAACCAATTGAAATCGGCAAGTAAATGGCATCGTAGCAAACTTCTCCACTTTTTGGGAGAGATAGTCCTCAATCAAATATCCCCCGATGATTAGTAAAACGGGTTTTTCATCAATTTGATTTTTCTACAATTTATATAACAGTCTAATGCAAATCAATTCTGAGCGGATTTAAATACAACTACACCTACATAACTTTCTTCTAATTAATAACAACTTCTAGTTCCTTGTATTTTACTTTCGCTCTATTACTGGTTTTATACTAACTACCTACCTACTTCATTACATCATAATATTGTATCACTGATTTAATTAGCATTATTGTTATCTAACTAGAAAACAAAAAACTTCAGAAGATTAATTTTGTAACATTTAATTTACTAACATAAATATAATTTACAAATGTCACAATAAGACTTATCTGCTACAGAGATCTATCACAATAGATCCGTTTAAATTAATTTAAGTATAAATTCACAATCGATCACTTTTTACATTCATTCACAAAATCATCTCATTAATATCACTATCAAAGGGCAGTATTTGGCTCTGAGATCTACGGTTTCGAAGCCAGAGTCTGGGATCGTGGCCACTTTGGAGGGGTAGAGTTCTGGAGGTTGTTCTCTCGAAAGTGATGACCTCTTGTGCCTCGGAGGTGGAACGGGTGCAGGCGGAGGAACCTTCGATTTGAGCAAGCTCTTGATCCTCATGCCACCTCTGTAGTAGTAAAGGTAGATCGCAGCGAGCGCTGCGAGCGTGACCAGCAGTGCGATGACGGCGATGACAACACCGTACCAAGCACCACCGGTTTGTTCTTCTGCCGGAGCAGGCGTCGAGGGCTGTCTGCCGGGCGGCACGTACGGTGGCCTCGGTCGTCTCGTTGTCGTCGTGAACTTGTCTCCTATAGCGATATCAGCACACGCTCTGAACTCCTCTTGCGGACCGCAGCCGACGGCTTCCGTCCCATTCTCACACGCCCCCCAGTTATTCCCAGCGATGTACCTCCACTGCATCACACAGTGAGCACATTCCAGACCCTCAGGCAATCGATACTTCATCTCGTAAACTTTGTTACCGTCCCTCGGGAAAAACTTCGTGCCATCCCTGCCTTCGATCTTCAATACGTTTTTGTCTAGACATTCTTGAGTCGTTCCTTTAGGTTCTTCGCAGACTCTGAACTCGAAGAAGCCGTTGTGGTTGGCGGTTAATTCTACTTTGATGGTGATGGGATCCTTGGGGGCGTATTTGCGGACGATAACGCCCTTGCCGAAGCGTCCGCCGAGCTCGTGAGCGCGGGGAGTGGGAGCATCCCAAGCGTCTCCACAGACTCCACATTTCCCACCGTTCTTGTTCCACTGACGAGAGAAGCCGCCGCAGTATAGTTCGTGGTCGTTGTAATTGTGCGGCGTGTCAAAACCAAAGCGCCATGCGGAGGCGCGGGACGGTGGCTCGATGAGTCTACCGTGGCCGCTGGCGCCTCCCCACGCCGCCGCTAGCACCGCCAGCCAGCACCATATCACCTGCAACAACACAGAAGACAATTGATATTTATTACAATACTACCAGGCAAGCGCCTTTATTGGGAAAAATGAAAGGACTGGAAAAGGTACAACTAAAAACGAGCACTTGAATGGTTACCTATAGAACTATTTACAGATAATCAAAATGATGTGACTTTTTATCAGAGAGCTGCGTACCTAATATCTACTTATTACGATATATATTGAATTTCTATGTTCTAATTCTTAGATAAAATGTGCGTAGAGAACTAATTAGTTTTGGTGATTGGCCTAGAATTGCAAGTGTGTACTTGTGTTAGTAGACAGAATAATAGTTATAGTAGCAGTAGGTACCTCGAAGTCTCGAATTAAATTAGTAGCGGCAGTTAGATCATTCGTTTATTGGTTTTGTAGGTGATCGATCTGACCTAGAGCCATTTTAATTAACATCGATTCGTTTCAAATCTTCCATATTATGACTATGACTATGACTATTACGTAGTTAGTACCTACCTATTACGACATAAAGTCGAATCAGGCTGTTTTAGTGGCTTTCGCCAAGCTTCTCAGATTGGATAAACTTCACGGCTGATCAGATTTTAATTTGAGATTTTTGATGCTCGTAAAGATATTATGATACGGTTCGAGATTATATTTTATTTTTGTAGGTAGGTAGAATGTTTTTTTTTGATAATATAGATAGCGTATAGGTTTAGGTACGTAACTAGAAAGATTGGCATCATGACCTTGGTACTGGTAGCTGTTACCCGCACATAAAATTGAATTTCGAGAAGTTTCGAATTTTGAATCCCCATTTGACCCGTTTAGGGGTTGAATTTCCAAAAATCCTTTCCGAGTACCTACACTCCTACCTACACCTTATAAAGAATACATATGCCGGTCATATGTCATGTAACATGCATGATATTTATTGTAAATATTATAGCTATAATAACGTCATTGTGCTAAATTTAAAAATTATCTATCTTATATATTTATCTATATATAATGTCTCTAGGTTCAGTGGTTAGGCTCTACGTTGATTCTAGCGAATATCCTTGGAACCCATAGACTAACTACTAAAAATTCTGCTGAAAAATGTCGGTACTATAAAATAATGCTAGATTAATCGTTAACAATTAACCCATGTTACTACAGTAAAGGCCTCAGATATTAAGTATATAGCTATAGTACCTACCTAAAGAAAATCTGCAATAAAAAAATAAAGTCATTGTCCCGCAATCACAGCTGTCAGAAGGAACTTGAGCGTAGGCGATAATGGTTCAAAACACCTACAGATTATATTAGAGGTATATACACAGTGTGACGAGAAAGTTACTTATAAATGGCAGAAATTTGCATATCCTTATATAAAATACAATGTTTATTCACTGTTCCGCATCAAACTTGTTTACTGTCACTGAAGAATAGTTTCAAATCGCTAGGTTTGTAGCGATTCCTGATTCTATGGGATTAACTACGAAGAAGTTGTATAATCAGTTTTTATTTTATTTTATAAACCTTGTATAATAATACAGAGAGAATTCTTTGGTTACATTAGGTACTAATGATAAAATAACTCGAAAAAAAAACATATTATTTAAGCCGTTAAGACTGCAACAGCAAAGTTAACTGTTAAGGTAATAATAATAAGTGGGTGACCAAGTACAATCACACTGCAGTCATTACCATACCATACAGGTTAATGACTCTTCGTGACGCAATCTGCAAAGCGCCATCATTTTTATAATTCCTCATTCTGCGCAAAAAGCCGTTCCAATCTTATGGTGTCGTGATCATGACAATGATCGTAGATTGTAAAGAAGATTCGTTACATGGTTTCGTATGTAATCGTGGTCATACGAATGCTAAAGTATGATAATTATAATGACGCTATACGATTATAGATTTGCAATCGTGGGAAAGCTAAAAAGGCGGAAAATCAAATTGAGTAATTTGCCGCCATTTACGTGCTATTAACAGGTTTATTATTATAATTAAAATACAAACTAAAATTTTTAGGAAGAGTTTTAAAAGTAGAGGTACAAAATTGTTTAGTCCTGTAGTGAATCAAATCATTTGCTATTTATAACTTATGTAGTTGTTATAGCTTACCTAAACGCGAAAGTTTGTATGTATGTATGTATAAGTAAGTAAGTATGTTTGTTACTCTTTCACGCATAAACTGCTATACGGATTTGGACAAATTTGGCACCAAGATACTTAGCATATATCCTGGTGGTCAAGACTGTTATTTGAATTGTCTCAGAATTAGCCTAGATGGTCGTTTGGACATAGAATAGGCAGTTATTCTTAAACAAAACATAATTTTTTATACTAACTCTGCAGGTCTATACTATATCGAAACGGCCATTTTGGCACAATCCAATTGTAATTTTGAGACAAACAGACTTGACCACCTGGATTAACACTGATACATTTGATCCCGGCAAAATGCAATTTTCCTGTGGGATAAACACATGTCACCAAACGGGCGCAGCTAGAATTATACATAATTGGCTTATATAAAGTATAAGCCAATTTTATATACTTTTTTATATATAAGCCAATTTATTTTTCTTATATTCTTAGTCACAAAGATTTAAGTAGATTTAAAAATGTGGTTTGTAAACTTATTTCTATCAAAGCGTTTTCGAAACAATCTAGATATAGGTAGTTATGTGCTCAGTTCAACCATGACCTAAGCGTATAATTAATTTCAACAAAGATTTTTCTCACAACGTATTGAATAGTGGCGTAACACGTATTCACTTGAGAAAGCCAGCTTTTTACCAACGTGCCAACCAGCAGAAGTTCGAAGTTTCCTAATAAAGGTTACACCATTAATTAAGTTAAATGCACCTAAATATCAAAAAATAAAATATTCTTTATTATATTACTTACATAAAAGAGTAGGTAAGTCCTGACTGATTGACAATTCACAGTCAACGCAGAGTCTAACCTGCTGAACATGAAGGATGCATTCATTATAGTGTGTAGGGGTGTGTTTTTGGAAATTCTACCCCTAAGTAGTCAAATGGAGGTTCAGTTTGAAACTTCTTTATATTTTATGACCCGTGCAAAATTTTGTTAGTAGAGACCCACATGCAAAGAAATTGTACTAATAGAATATCCGTTAGCAAGTACCTCTAACGATTCATTTTAATATCATAAACTCCTATGACTATAAGACTTGATGAAATTGACCGTGGTCTTGAATAAAATAATTTATAATTGTCGTGACTTACATTTTAATACTAGCGCCCTTGATGATGACTTCAGCACGCAACTTGGCCTATTTTTAAAACGTGACGTGAAAATACTAGAGGAAAGTAGTAAAGAGCATTTATTGTAGTAGTAGGGAGCATTAAAACATATTGAATACTTAGTAAATCGATACGAATTAGATAATTGCTACATACATTGCTAGCAGTATTTACTATGCCAGGTTAGCCATAGGCCACAATTAGAAAAGTATCAATTTCAAAACTTTTTTTCATTATCTCGGAAAGAATATTTTTGCTCTTCTATATCTGAGTGGAAAACCCGATTTTATCCACTAGAAGATAAAGGATATTGAATTTAGAACGTCGTGTGCACTAAGTTTGTGAATTCAAAACATTATTTAACCTATATTTTCTTCTACCTCTATGGTGCCGAATTTATCATACAGCCTTTTTAATTTTAATTTGTAATAAACTCAGACTCGGAATCTTCTTGGTGTAGGTTTTTTTAATTAGGTACTTTACGTGTGCCATTTTTTTTTTTACTTTTAGTCATTCATTTCTGTGATAGTTCCTCTATGGTAATTTCCTCGCTGAGGTGGAATGAAAAGTTACGTGTTGCACTCGAGTGGAAAGATCATATCGTGCTATTTTGATTCCTATTTTGATTGATTTAGGATCCTAATTTGTGTATCACTCGCTGCGCCCGTGATTTAATTTTGGAATCTTTTGCTTTCTCGTGCAATAAAAATTGAGCACGCGGTTAAAAAGCAACTTTGCACTCTTGTATAATAATAATTATAATTATCTTGTACATATAATAAAAATAGAACATCAGATAATAAATTCAACAGAAAACAGGCAAAAAGACCGTATAAATGATCATTAATCCAACCTAAAGTTTAACAGCATCGGTAAACGGTTAAACAATCTATCACAAGAAGATAGATTTGAAAAAGGTTGCTAATTTTCCCAATAACTTTATGCAACAACAAATGCATACGACTATACGACAGACTGGTTGACCGATTCACGTTTTCGCAAACAAAGGTGGTAACACATTGGTTGGTACATGCGCTGAAACAATCGACTTGGTTTAGCAACTGCAGGGCAGTTTGTACGTGAGCCGACTATAGATTCGGTTGCCTTATCACTCGATGCTGACTAGGTGCTAACAGTAGGTAGCTTTTTTAGCTGACTTCAAAATAGGAGCCATTCACCGATTTTTTTGTGTAGGTATTGCTCAATTCCCCAATGGCTCAGCGACTGCTAGACAGATTTGGACTAAGTAATTTTCCAAATCTGTCTAGCAGTCGTTTATGTTTCAAAGGTTTTTACTTTCCAGGTGGACTCATATAAATTGTATCAAAATCGGACTATAGTAGTATGATTTATAATTCAAATTGTATAGACATCCCCAGTTTTGAAGCCGATTGCTATTTTTTAAGTAATTTCTCATATTCTCTCATATCTGACAGTTCAAATATGAGAAGTTCATAAAAATCTCATCAGTTCCATGAGAACCGGTTTTAATTAATCAAATCAATTTTGATTAATGTAATGCTTCTATTAAAATTGAATGATAAGCGTTTAAAAACCAAATCTTTCCAATCTGACATGTTTTTGGAATTTATTTAAAAAATCTTGGTAATATGCGTGAGTATTGTAAATACTTAAGGTCTTTTTCGATCCAATTCACCTTCTCGTAGATTTAATACTTTAGTATAAATATTAACATTGTGCCTATTTATTTCCGATTAGATAATTTCTTAATAATAATACAACAATTATAATGTATGTAAGTCGCTGACTGTTTATACGATTTGAATATTATTGTTTAACTGCGGTTGAAACAATACGATCACGGAATAAACAATAGTGTTTAATAAGGTTGAATCATTTATGATCAAATTCGAGGTGACTTAACCATATAGTGGTTTAATAAGTCAGATTTGTTAGGCAGATTAGGTAGTAAATTTAACGATATTTAAGAATAATATAATAAACAAAATTATGTGAAATTATTAAAAATTATTAAAAATATATTATATCCGAAAAATTGGCTCCACATAACAGAATATGAGTGATATACACAGAACCTACTCGGAATAAACAAAATATAAAATGAAAAAAGAAAAAAGGAAATTTATATAGATTTATATATAAATGACAAAATGTATCTATCTCTTTTCCACAGATACACATATTATGTTCCTACCTACCTTAACTATTCATTTCTATTCTCGTACCATTTATCTACCGGTTGCGAGTATGCTTTTCCCCCTCTGTTAAAGTTATAAATAAACAGAAAATTATTTTAAAATCTTTACATAATTAAAATATTTCTAATGCCATTAGTCGAATAGCATCTTCCTTCACAGCGGGCACAGGAAAATGTGAAAATTCATAAGATTCTATGCGAAGAAATATACCTAGAATACCAACTTGTGTTTGAGGAACTTGGCAAGGCTGAAGGGAGTATCGAAGAAGGCTCGTCCCAAACTGGTTGTTTTCCATTCACACGGGCGCGCCGCGAGTTCGTGATACGAATCGAGACGGAAAGTGAAACCACATCGACAACGGAACTTTCTGACCATTGTCCAAGCTAATTTTTTGTTGTCATTAATGTTATTGCCCATTTCACTGTGCCTAATTCGGTTTCTCGTGAGTAGGATATAATCTACGTACATAGATACCTAGCAACGATCTTGTTTTGATGCTTCGCAATTTTAGCAGGTAATTGAGTTACGTACATAGCAGCATATATTATCGTTTGGTTATTGTGACGACATGACTTGCGGTCGTGATGTGTAAATTAGGGCTCTACTTTTGTCAGGATTTTAATAAATAAGATGCTGCTTCTTAGAAATATAATGCGGAATGCCTATCATATATGTATATATCTATATAATATGGTAGAGGTAATCGGTCTGCAATATATTTTTTGTTGTAGTTAGTTATTTAGTTTTTGGTAAGTAATAAAGGCACTAAAATAAAAATTAAAAAATTAATCTATATGTACTTATAAAAAAGTAAGGAAATATGCGAGAAATCAATGCAGAATCTAAACCGATGAACCAAGAGGCATGAGATTTAAAGGGTGTATTCATGATAGGGATGTAGTACTAAATGTTTTTTGGAAATTCAATCCCTAAGGGGTCAAATAAGGGTTCAAAGTTGGAAACTTCTTTGAATTACAAAAATAGTGGCTGTTACCCCATATAAAAAAAACGTAGATAGCTCTCAGCTAAAACTTATTTATCTTACGAACATAAATACCTAAGTAGATAATAGTGAAAACTGTTGTTTAGGGTTTCTCCACTTTAGAAAGATGGTTGTTAAATCTATTACCTATTAGCCTATAAGTATAGGTGAGCAACTTACCATTTGTGGTAGTACATAACGAAAACTAGTTAAGATAAGATTATAAGAACGCAACTTGTGTAGGTAGGTTATGATTAGGTACATTTTGTGAATGCATCAATACTCGTAGCACCAAACAAATTGTTACTGGCGATTCATCTCAGAAGAAAATAGATTTAGATTTTTAAGTGCATGGTATTTGGCGAATAGTTTGCTACTTTCAAATTATTTATTGGATCACTTTAATGAGTTATAATTTTTTTTTTGGCAGTCTATAAAAAAAATAAGAGCATGATTTGCATGGGTAGGCACTAAAAGCAAATTGATATGCATCTACTCGTGTGAAGTTTAAGAATTTTAATTTCATGAAGCATTGATTAACAGCATAGTACCTTATTTTTGTTTACGAGAGGGGAATCATCACAAGATACCCAGGTCAGACCGATCAGATGACCCCGGAATCTCCGTAGCACGCAAACTAAATGCTTTGGTGTGCTTGATAGTTAAGTACCTACTAGCTGCCGCGTAGCCATAGAAAGTCCAGTGTATCTTGGTTAACACTGCACTAAAAATTGCACAGTTAAATGCTGTATAACATGTGAGAAAATTGACCGAGGAACTGTCGAGATTATATCACTTCCTAACATTGTTCGGATGAGTGGTTACATCCATAGATTGTATAGTAGCTAGTATGGTGAGAAACTCACGAATTTCGATCGAGGTTGGCGTATAAAATAACTTTGGTTGGGGTTGCGTGCATCACGCGATGCTACGCAGTTTTTAGCATCATTTTATTTTCTACATGTGCTTATTTTACCAGTTCTTAGGTACATGTAGGATGTAAATATTCTATTCTTAATATTTTAAAATAATAAATAATAAACATGACGCAGCTTTTCCACTAACGTTTCTAGAAAGTTAATAGTAAGATATTTGCATAACTTTAAGCGGTTGTTACACATTAAACAAGCTTGTAAAATAAATGCGATTAATCGAGTAAACTAGTAGGATGTAGTAAACAGTAGGTATGATGGGGTTAATCATGAATAATGATACCCAAACAGTTAAACTCCTCGGTAAAGCAGCTGGCCAGCTTAGCATTGTCTAAGAATAAAGGTACGTACGTAGCTCAAAAATTTCTAATTGACTATGATATTTTTGAGACATCCAAAAATTTGAGACGACTCAAAAATGTCTAGATACTTATAGTCTATCTTGAGCGAGTCTATCTTACACCACAGTAGAAATAGTAGTACTACCGTACGTCTAGACGAAGTTTAATCTCCAATTGAATTGAAGAAATGTGAGGTTCGTGCCAATTACAGATTCCACGGTTGACTGCAATATTGTAGGTACAAATAGATACTTAAATACCCGTGCATGCGTACTCGTATTGAGAAATGGAATTACGACTATGTCGTTAGAATTAGGATAGTGGCTGTTGCGTAATGACCTAGTGAGCTAGTAGGCTAGTGCCTTGAATAGGGTAGCTGTAAACTATTCTTGCAAAATAATAACCCCCAGAGGGGATCATAGGGGTTAATTATTTGGCACCACCCCTCCCCTAGATCATTGCTCCCGCCTCGGGATAGCGAGAGGCGAAAGCGATCCGAGACGATTTTTTGTGGTAATTTTCGATTTTGAATGCAGGTTGAAGTCATATGTCGTAAAAGTAGTAAGAAACATTGGTCAATCCAAAAAAATCGAATATTAGAAATGTAAATCAGAGAATAATTTCAAAAAAAAATTCACACACTTGTAATGTTAATATGTGTGCAACCCTTATTTCACCGTGTGCAATAGTGCATAATACGGTAGCATCCCATTTCCTAGTCACTGACTGCACATTACTCATTCAGGTGGGAATTAGCCGGCAGTTGGCATCGGTTATGTAGATACTAAGTACTGTCCCTACTAATTACTTGATTAGGAATAGAAATTCAGTAAATGTAGGTAGTTGTGTAATATGGATTGTATAAACTAGGAACGTTCGATTTCAAAATCAAGTGAACAAACTATGCAAAGAGGTTTGCTGACTTATAGTTTTAAAGTCCGGCCAATTTTTGAGTAGGTATATAAAAATCTTAATCTTATTTAATTTAAATGCACATTGTGCGCGAGCAGATAAATTATCTACCTATCGTATGGTTCCTTTAAAAGAGACGAGCAGTGTATAGACACAAGCATGCTTTCTGTGTAGTCAGAACTATTATCCCCTATCTAAATACTGTGGATGAAAACATAATTTGACGAGTAATAATATAATAATAATAATAAAAAAACAAATTTTTATTTAAATAAAAATAATTACACACTAAAATAATTTAAATATTGGAATTCAATGAAATAAATTGAACACTGTCCTGCATGCCTAATGTATATATTTATTTATACTGTTAGATTAGAAATAAAAAAACCTTTGTTAACAAGCTTCGTTCTTATACAGCGACAAAGGCTTTCCTATCTTCATCATGAAATAAAATAATAATTCTTTTCGGTCATCCTTGGCGTTTCAGAGTTTCTATCAAACTTATTTCCCGACAAATAAAGTACGGAATGTCTATGACGTCACCATCCTCTAGAACATGATAATAGGCAGGAATGTTTCCAATAGTCTAGTACTTAGACCTTCTTTCGCACCATCAATTGTAATATAACGATCTCCAAGAGCTCAACTACAATTCAAGAACCTCTTCAGACAAGCTTCGTTCTTGCACAACGACAAAGATGCTCTAAACTCAAAGATGATCCTTGGTGCTTCCGAGTTCCTATCAAAGTTATTGCCCGGCAAATAAAATACGGAATGTCTATGACGTCACAGTCCTGTAGAAGAAACATTCCCAAGAGTTGGGTAGAGCTGCTTTCGCTCTTCCATTCAAACGTCTCCAAGAACTCAATACAATGTAAGAACCTCTTTCTTACACAGCGACAAAGGCGTTCGTATGCCGGAGGTCATCCTTGGCGCTTCCGAGTTCCTAACGCGTGACCTGAATGTATCCGTGGCTTCCTTCCACCACCCATTGTTTTAGTCGTGTTTGACTGTTGCTAATTGGAGCCATTTATCAACTGCTAATTGTATAAATACCTACAACGTTCCCTTCGTATTGTCCTAACAAAACTAATCGGTTGATTCGTTAGGGGAATTTCAGGGTCTTGATATTTAGAAGACTTGAGCAATGAAGGTTAATTTAGAGTAGAACTGATAATCCAACTAGAGGTCTTGACTAGATGTTTTTAACCTAGACACCTATGTAATACTTACATCAGGGTTATATTGTTTTGTGGTTATATCGTAGGGTTTATACGGGTCTCCGGCTGAAGAGGTGCAGCCGAGCTATGTATTATTGTACCGCTCTGCCCCCGCTGGCCTGCCTCAGAAATTGAGAGCTTGATGAAAAGGTCATCGAACCACCGGTGTACACACATCTACCTAAGAGAGACGTGTTACGACGTCGGGATATAAGTCTCTAAGTACTGTTTGTTCTAGATTTCGCTTATTAAGTACCTTCCAATGGTTCAGAATTCACTTACAAAGACTTGCTTGTTTGCAAGTAGGTGTAAATATAGGAATATGTTTGTTCATAAATCTGTTGTTTTTGTTGAGAATAAACCTATTATAAATAAGACAAGTGAAACAACTCTAATGTCAACACCCTAATCACATTTCACACTTTCTCAATGATGATTAACGTAATTAGTTTAATTATTTTTTAACTGTCAAATACATTTTGCGTTTGTTTTATATACTAATCGATTTTTGGAAAGTGATAAAAGTAGTAACGTATTTACGAACTTTTAGCTTAATCGTATGTAAAGAAATAAGAAAAATGTCTTAGATATTCGGTTTATCCTTTCTTAATTTGTAGTTTCTAACATAAACTGTATTTATAAATATTCATGTTCGTTGTAAAAATCAATTCTAATGTATAGGAAATATGAAAATTTATTGGGGCCACAGAGTGCTGCATCCCCACGCATATTATAAATGCGAAATTATATTTGTTTGTTTGTCTTCTCCTCAGCAACTGAGTAACAGATCGACTTGATATTTTGCACCGAGATAGTTCGAGGTCGGAGTAGGAAAGGCTCCTTTCCCCCGGCAAAACTAATACAACGCGGGCTGACCCGCGTGAAAAAGCTAGTAAGCATACATAATTTATATCGCTCTAGGCTAATTTACTGTACATGAAATAAATTGGCATGTAAGATATTCCATGTTTATTCTAGGCAATATCTAGTAGTTATATATGCAGTGTGGTTGACACACGAGGAATTCCACAGAGGCCGTCTTACCTAAGCCGGCGCGAGGTCCGCCGAGCCACTTTCTACACAGCTTGCTTCTGTTTACTTAGCCACCGTACCAGCTATGTAATGTAGAGCATTATTCGACTACAGTTACGTTTATGTGCAGAGCTCTTTATAATATTCATAAATAGGTAACTTAAAAATAATGTTAGGCACAACAGACTTCACAGCAATTCAGCAGGCGCACAATGGAGATATTTTATTTGAGACGATTAATTGTTTTACCCTTAGGTACAGTCTTCAAACTTTTCAGTTAGTACAGACAAGTTTAGAATCTTCCTTAATGATGTCGGTTAAAAAATAATTTTCATATTTTTTTCGCTATAGGAAAGGTAATAATGCTGCAGAACGGGTTATAAACGGGTAATTTAATAATATATTAACAATTTACGTACTTACAAAACAGCTGCGCCAAAAATAATTTTGGTGAAGGAGATAAATTAAAAAGTAACTACGTAATAGGAAAATATACGTGCACGTGTATTGAGGGGTAAATACTCGTAATTCAGCCCTTACCGCTTAACATTTCCTGATGTACTTGGAAAAAGCATACTCTCCATTTTAGTATATATTTGTGGAGTTAAATTATCTTTGTACATAGAAGATAAATTTTTAAATAAACCAGGTTATACATTAATTTATTTGGCATAATTGTTGTTTTTTATTGTATTTATAAAATGTAATAACTATAACTACACCAAACAATTAGCAGATGGTTTACCTATAGACCACACAGATAATTGAAATGCTCCAATTCCCCAAAAAATATATTAAAATCCTATTCTGCGTAATAACTTTCTACTTATACAATAAACGCGAATGTTTGTAAGAATGTGAAGATGTGTGGATGTATGTTTGTTACTCTTTAGAAATTTGGTATAGAGATAGCTTAGACCGTGGACATAGGCTTCTTTTTATCCTGTATTAACGCGGGTAACACCACAGAAATATTAATAAATTGAATATACTTATTGGTGTATGTACTTTCATCCATGGCAACAGTAAACGTGATGTAATAGAAACTATTATTATGTAATAGATACTATAGGTATGTCGTTAATTCATACTATTTGCACCTAGCTACACTATTGCGGGTTGGTGCAGATTCGTGGGAACGAGGGCGAACGAATGCACCCAGATTAGATCTTTCTGGTCTAAAAACCGACGTGTAACTAAACAAAACAACGCGGGATCGCAGCTCTCAGTATTGTTACAATATATATGTAACTAAGAGTTATGCAATTCATCTGTGATTTGGTGCGGATATTCGATTAAGATCGTATAAATCAACATTATATTGTTATGCCATAGTCTGTAAAAGTGTTACCTCTTGAATATCGCAGAACTGATTGTTGATTGAATTTGAGAAAGTTATTGTTAGTTTTATTTCATTCATTTCATTTTATTTCTTTGTTTATTTGGAAAGGCATAGACCATTCCACAGAACCCATGCATAACTTGTTAAACCGTAATGCATAACGATCATATTATAGCGCTAGGTATTTTATACCCTTGGATGCAGTTCCATGTCTATGGTTAGGTAGAGTTAGAAACGATACCCCTATGTTATGCTCATTTTTCATAATACGAACGTATTCCTATCTAATTACGAGGTGAAGCCTGCAAATGGCCGCCTATTTCATATGTGTGCATGTATTAGTTTTTTAGTTCTTTATTGCATCTAAATCTTAGTGTAGGTTTACATACTGAGATGCCTAAACTAACATAAAGACACAAAAGTGTAGCAAATTGCATGCAACTTAAATTAAATTAAACTTAAAATTTTATGAACAATAATATTATACAATAATATTTTAATACTATGGCATATTGAAATAAATCTAATTGTAAACCGAATAAATTTTATATATTTTTTTTTATAATAGTTTAATTGCTATGTAACTAAGTATTTATTAGTATAGTTAATGATATTATTTTCATTAGGTGCTCGCACTCGTGCCGTGTCCATGGCGGTAATGGCGACCGACTTACTATGGTGTGAATATGTGTGTGCACTCGTACGTGTACTAGCGGGCTGACTTAAGATGGATGCTTCAGTGTTTGTTTTGGTGTAGTTCCATCCGTATTTTTTCAGGTCCGTGGTAGAAACGACCAGTCTTCAAAAGACCATACTACCTTGCCCGACAGATTCAAATATAGGTACAACTATCTACTCGTGTATGTGTGTACATAAGATTTAGTTTCTTTGCTTCTGCAAAAATTCTTAAATTTATACGATGATAATATTTTTGTGCAAAATTTCAATGCAAGATCTCAGATTGATTTGGGTCAAAAAATCACTTAGTAAATAGTTGTGTTTAATTAGTAACTTTCTATATGTACCTACTGCTCACTATAGCTGTAATTTACCCAAGTGTTATGTCAATAACAAGGTAAGCTATATTAGTAAAGTATGTTTAAGGTCCTTAGTCAAGCATTAACTATACAATATTAATTTTGTCAACAAGGAAGACGAAGCACAATTTTTAACAATAGCAAACAATAAGAGAACTTATTACTTGTCAAACACTGTCCGGAAATAAACAAGAACAATCGTGAGATGCGACTAACGATCTAATCTTTCGTACAGTGTTATAAGTACCTTAACAATTAATCAAGTTAATGGTATCCTAGTCGGTAAACCCCTTGAATCATAAGCGAAAGGGCGCGAATTCAAGTCTAGGTTCGGACATGCACCTCTGAGTTTTTCACTTATGTAGATATTTCAATTTATTACCACAAGCAAGCGGTGAAAAAACATCGTGAGCGGACAACATAGCATTCGAATATAAGTGAACTACCCAACCCGCAATTTGGCCAGCGTGGTGGACTATTATGGCCTACAACCCCTTCTCTTTCCCTATAAGGGAGAACCAAAAGTGTCAAAAAAAGCTTATTAATAAAACTGCGGACACCATTTCAGTATAGGTGAAGATCACTATTTTTAAAGGTCACCCACCTTTAACATATGAAAAAAAAGGTTATATTATGCTCTATTATAACAACTAAAACATGTAATCGTAAAACCCTGCATTACAATTCCCGAAGATCTATTTAAAGACTTCCATGCCAATCAAACATAACCAAACACAACAAAGATAATTCCTTACAAGCAGCCTAGCTAGGCATATACCTAAAATGTATAGTGTAAAGAAAGCCAGTCACGATCCCGGCTGGCCTTCTACGCGTTTAGTGCTGACATTGCTCAATCTTTGTGTACAAACGATTGCCGAACCGTGCAAAATTTCAGTATTTAAATATGAACAAAATGTAACCTTTTTATGCAGGAATGTTGTGCATGAATTTTGGAGTGGCAGAGGAGGAAATATTTACAGCAAAACCTACACAAAGACTGAACTAGAACTAAAGTTTAGACAAACAACTTTCGATTTATGCGTAGTTACGCTTAGGTAGGGACTGGCAATGGACATTAAATTAGATACCGGTCTTACCTGATTTAAGTCTAATTTTGTTGTTTACGTAAGGAGGTAGTTAGTAACTTATACATACGCTGGCTCTACTCGTACTCTACTCTTAGCAAATCAATTCTATAAGTTTATAAAATAAATTGTTATCTGTATTACAGAAACAAATACATCAAATAACCTGTTACTTACTTAATGAAATATTCATTCCAGACTTTGTACATGGGTATATTACTTACCAAAATAATACTTAAATAAAAAAAATTTGGTATCTAGGTAGTAAATAAAATTAATAACGCAAAGTTAGCCCTGTATACCAAGTTAATACCAATAATATTAAAATATACACTGTCTGGTTACAAATGACAAATTGATAGGTACAGGCTTTTGTAGAACTTCAAGTAGAATATTTTATTGAAATCGTAATATATTTAAATTAAATAATAAAACATATAATATATTTAAACACAAAAATATCAGTAATCACACTCACAGCTCTCTAGTAGGTTTCTCCTCAGACTGTGACTGAGACAAAATGGTAAAAATAAGACGTCGCACCGTTTCGATCTGTACCAACTTTTTAAATGAGAGATAAAGAAAATACAATGTTTCCATAGATCAGTTAAGATTGTTTTTTATTCAAGTAAACATATTACTAAAATTACAATTATTATGGAAAATAATAAAGAGAGTTCAGTCAGTACCTAGTCACAAAACCATTCTACTAGCGTAGATCAAGGATCGATTCCGGAGCCGCTATTGTTTTTAGTGATGAACCTATATATAGTCCGAAAATTGCTAAACTGGATAGAGGTTTTCAGCTGCCACATTCCCGTGGTAGAGCTAAGAATAAACTAGAGGATATGGGCCAGCAACTATGCAATTCAAAGATGTTTGGCAGGGCGTAAGTACGAGTAGACATTGAGTTATCACAATGCTTTTTGATCTACAATGAAAGTAGCCATGATTCAAATTAATGTTAGTAGACTAAATATAACTTGTTCTGTTTGACCCTTATCTGGGTGTTTATTATATATAAGTATGTATATCAGTTATCAAGTTACCATAACACACGCTTTGCCTAGTTTGGGACCTGAACACCTTTGTGTGGATGTTGTCCCATATTAATATTACTAAATGACACGGTGACCGATTGATAAATATTTAATTTAGCTATGCAATTAGCAAATAAATGTTTTGTGAATACAAAGACTCGCAAATTTTCAATTTTACACAATTCTAGATGGTAGCCCGGCTGACTCTAAAAATCAGTGGTGGAAAGTATTGCAGTTAATTATAAGTGTATACAATGAATAAAGTTAACGTGTGTTAAATTTTTATTAACTAATTTGAAGGAAACTATTTATTGGTATCTCTCGAACGATCGTGTGAAATCCCGTATCATGAAATTAAACTAAACGATTGTTTAGTTGTTATGTATTTCATTGAAACGAAAACATTCGAACTACAAAGTAATGATATCGTGCACAATCAAATCACTTTCTGATATAAATTGTGCGTAAAATGGTTATTACTGCCTGCTGTTATGTTAAGCGATACCTACATTATATTATTGCAACGTATATAGACAGTATGGTACATAAGTACTTTCGATTTCAACGTTTTCATCAACTTAATTAAGCTAACATACCACAAGTAACGTACCCATTAGGTAGACTTAACGTTTCCATTCGTGACTGTGCATTTTATCCCATCATAAATATGACATGTACAAAAATAAACAAGACTCGCAGCGTTCTTTTTTTCTGCCGTAAAAGTTGTCAAATCGAATGTAACCCAAGTCCATCTATGGGAGCAATTATCTAACCAATTTGTCGTATATATAATACCTTGTTAGTTGGCTAAAATAATTTTATAATACCCAAATAAATATTATTATTATTTATTCCTTTAACAACTATAGTGACTTGGCAAACAGATACTTGAAATTACAAAATCATGATCTCTTATCGTATTTCTTAGCAAAGGGCGGCAAAGGGATGTTAATCTATACAGATGCCTAGGCAATGTAAGAAGAGTAATGTAGCACCTAGTCGGAGAATTCAATTAATTCAGAAATTTTATGTCCGGGCTCAACTGACTTGAGCATAGTTTATTAAATAGTCTAGACATTTATAATGTGAAGCCATTTTTAAGTTGAAACGAGCTGTTATTAACTTTATACACCTAAGTAAATGCGCTAAGTAAAATATATAACTTACAGGATATTTCGACATTGTGCCTAGACACAAACCGTCTAAGTAGGTATTGATAATTTAGATTTCCTTTTTAGTCGGCTAGAATCTTGATTCTGCCGCTGAGTCTTTAGATTAGGTTTAAATCTTAGAACATCGATAATAATTAAAATATGACCTCTATTTCCAGGGACACTTTACTTATCTACATACTTCTTTTATTTATTTAATACATATAATTATTTGATACAACTTTACTAGCAAATGGATAACATATATATAGACCACTTATGATCTACAAGTAATCCTAATGCTCCAACCCGCCAGCAGAAGGCAGCGTGCCCGGATTGCCAGAATTAATTTTACTTAAATGTTGACTGCATATATATAATAATAAATTCCCGATTATGCTGTAATAAAATGCTAAGATCTAAGATAGATAAGGGTAGATAATATGTTTAAGTTTATTTTTTATGAGTATACACGCATTACACTTTCTTTCAAATGCAATGTCGAGCGATCAACTATTGAATAAATCGTGCTTATATTAAATTGTGAAAGGTTCTTATCAGATATTTTACGTAACAGGCCTTTGGGCTGGCTGTATAAAGTTACGTAAATTAAACCTACGTGATTTTATTGCGGAAACAAAACGTGATTTTTCATGAATTAATCATTAACGCACTCGTATCATGGGAATTAAGGCCTCGATATGTACGCACATATAATTGAACGAACTTTCGTATCGTATCTACATATTTTCTATGGTTTGTATCAACCCATATACGAGTATATATCGCCCCACTGCTTAGCATGAGTCTCCCCTATGAAGAGGGTGTAGGCCTTAGTCTACCACTAAATCGAATTAGATTTCACATAGCTTCGAATTCTTCGATAGCTATAAATCTTCTCTGCACCATGTCTATTTCGACCACACATGTAAGAAAATTATTTCTAAACAAGGAAAACATATTTGAACTGCAATAACCTTTTGACCTGGTGAATCTGGTTTTAATAAAACAATAATTCGCGGTATAACTATTATTCTATATACGACGATATATAGTATTCTATATACGACGGACGGTCAATCGTGACCAACCAAACTTCTTCCTTAAAAATACCTACCTAATACGTACGTAATTCTATGACTCATTACGAATAACTTAAATTGTATTTAGTATTTATGTTATAAATAAAGTTGACGGCCGTTCTCACAATTTAGTTCGACTAAATACTAAAAATGTTAAGTAGGTACAAAAAGACTGGAAGTTTTTTTACATGCTGTTTGGGTAAATTACGAGTAGTATGTAATATGTAAATTAGTATGTATACTACATGCCGGTATGTATTTAATTTTAATTCTTACATAGGTAGCCAGCTCTTCAATGAAATTCTTGATAGCACTTTAGTAGTTACTGGTAAGTTGAATTAAAAAAAAAATATTTTGATGATATTATATATAAAAAATTGTGGTAGTGCGAGCAAGAGGGCGCATGCCACCAACTCTAGCCCTTGAGTATATCCGTTACAGTACGAGCTACCTCACTTCAGAATCCCTAACTCCTTGAAACAGGTCGATACTCGTAAATAATCATGTGAAAGTAATCGAGCAAGGCAAGGTAAGGCAGATATAGCGTTACTGTCCACGCTGGTCAATACAACCACCTTGGTATACAGGGCTAACTATTACTAGGGGCGTGGGTAAGTGCACACTAACAAAACAACTATACAGATACTGTTATATTTGACAGCGCTTCAACATTTTAACAATTAATTTAATTTTTGTAACCGACTTAAAAAAGAGAATTTCTGACTGCGACTGCATTTTTGAAATGGTTATCATAGTGGCCGACGCTAAGGTTTTTTTCTTGATAGGATACACTTGTCATTTGGTTTTCAAAAGGTTTCATATTTGATTAAAACAGTTCTAGTACGTAGTGTTCTAGTGCTTTGTAAATCATAATAATTTAAAAAAAATGTCGCCTGTAGTTCTCTATTTCCCGATAACTATAATCTTTTCAAATTGCGAGTAAATCGGTTTCTTCTAAGCAAGCGTGCCACATCCTAGACCGCATCGTCGCTTTACATCAGGCGAATTGCGGTCAAAAGCAAGCCTTTTAATTATAAAAAAAAATCGGAAGTGTTCTCTCTATCCATACTTTTTTGCGTTCGATTAAAAATTAAAATTAATTATTTGCTAAGCTGTAAAGAAAGTTAATAGGCCGATTATAACTAAGTAAGTAATAAGGCATACTAATAGGTATTTAAAAATAAATATCTTATAAGTATGTAGAGCATCAAGGGTACCTAGCTAGAACAACGCAGGCTTCCTCATATAGGTATATCAAAGCTTATATCTCTGTACAAAGTTTCTTGCTACGCTAATTAAAGCCGTATAACCACGGTTAATAGAGCTTTAAATCGGTTGCGTTTTTGTTTCGAATAATTAGCGTCAACTTTTTTCTTTCGGAATGGTGTCGTACGTCGCGTTTATGTGCATTTTGTCTTGAGCAGGCTTGTCACTCATTTTGCTTTCGAAAGTAAGATTCTGTTTTGGATAACTAGCAAACCGTATTCGTGTACGGTTACTTTTTACAGACTACCAAAAATAAAACCACGTGTACCTACCTACAACTCTACTGTAAATAGGTGTTAATCGTTGGGACTAACAAGAAAAGCAACGAGTAACATTGTGACTGGATTTTTTAAAATATTTTGTTCCCAACCAGTCACAATGTTACAGTTGGGAGTGTTACTCGTTGGGAATAAACCATATTTTTGTCGCTTTAAATGCCGTTATTAACATAAACTAAATGACTAACTACGACAACAAAAAATTATAGCAGAAAGATTACCTATAGACCATTTAAGATCTACAGATAATCCAAATGCTCCAACCCACCACCAGAGGGCAGCGTGCCCAGAAAATAAGAAAATATAAGATGAGCTCCCGGTCCCCACGGCACTAAACTCTCGACTCCAAATGGCTCAAATATATAACCTCTACCGAGGTTAGCATATTTTCGCCGTCAGTGCTGTTCGACTGAATAAGCCGCCGCCCCTGCCCTACTCTGTGTCAAAGGAAGATGAGATGGCGCTAATGTGTCAACGCATGTCGTGTCCCACACAACAGGCCTACCCAACTTCCAAGCCACAGGCGTCATTCCGTCAGGTCTTATTCCATCGTCAAAAAATTATATTGTAAGTAATGTCAGAAACTTTACAAACTCTTAACACCTAATTAAGCGAGCTATTCTACCTAATCTAAGAGAAGTTTTATGCTTCTGCTAGGTTCCTTTCCCTAGAGGAGGATATTTACCTTCCCTAGGAGAGTCCAGGTAAGTGCTGAGGCATTGAGGCATGAACAAGATCCGAAAACTCTTCATCAAGGGCTGAGGCAGGCGTAACTCGGCTGCACCCGAATGTAGCCGGGTATATTTTGTCAATTTCCTCTTCGTCAATAAAAAGGACTTCTTATGTAAAGTACCTACTGCCTCTTAATGCTAAAGCTTTAGCTTTTCTAGAAACTTTTTAAGTGTAGGCACTACGGTGGTAAAAAAACAGGTTGCGTTTTGCTAAAACATTTTAAATTTAAAATATTTCATCTGTCAAGACTAGAACCTACCAGAACCTACTAGTTAGTGAATACTACCTAGTTATTGCAAGGTCTTTGAACTGCAGGCTTCCAAAGACTGAGAATATGAATGTCGTTTCCGAATTCTTCGTAACTAACCATTTCCGTAGCTTGAGACGTCGATCCGGAACACATGTTCTGATCCTGCCGGACGTAAATTATTTTATTGTAAAACAACGATTACTTTTACAATTAGATATTTTAGATCATAAACGTATTTTTATGTTTTCACCTAACATATTATTTGGCCTATACTTTGTACAACAGGTTATTATCATCGGTTATTTAGCCCTAATGACCTCCTTTTAGCCTTGGATACCGCTCACTGAGAATCATGTAAGATTTTACTACTAGAGATACATTGCTCTACCAAAGATGTTGAGTAGGTATCATAGACAACATTTTGACAGTTTCCTAGTTTCATACAAAAAGGCATTATAATTACGATGCTCATGTCGCGGAAGTAAAAGTTTCCTAGAAATCGGTGTAGAATACTTAACAAATTTCTGGGTCATTTATCAAACGCTTGCTACTGCAGGCTATACTTCATTTCCTTTGTCCCTTCCCTTCAATAAAAAAAAAGTTAAATAGCAAACGACCACAGAGGTGTTACTAGCTCACTTTCAAATTAGAAACTTCGGCGTGCGAAAATATAAAAACTTTCAAGCTGTACTCACGTTCATATTCCTTCGTTCAAATCCTCAGCACGACATTAAAAATCACTGGTCACAGCTTTCTTCGATGGTATCTTGTTTGATTATTAATTTGGTTAGTTACCGAACCGGTTTGGTCTGGTTTCGGACGGACGTGGTCGCGGCGCGCGGGTGAATCGCTGACTGTTGGAGTCGAACCGTTTTGGGGGGGAAATGGTGGTGAGAAATACTAGCTACTATCTATGGCTTCGCTTTGAGCTGATGTTGATGACCTACCGAGCGAAGCGTCACTGTTTTAAGTCTGGTATAACTTTCTTTCGTCTGTCAGAATGCCTATTTGTCTGGATGTTGGTACTCGCGTACCTGTAGGGCGCAGTCTGCTAGTGTCGAAACAGAGATTACATTAAGCCATTCGGATGGTTTTGTACAGATTCGGTAGTAGGTAAACGCTGACTCTATTTTATGCTATGTCAATAATAATAATAATGGCTTATTACAATCGTATTTATTATAGAATTCAGTTTCGGCTGCTTACAAAACCGGGCCCTTGCAAACAGTTACGGCAATAAGAAATATTCTTCTTTTTTAGCATGATACTGGTAAATAGAAAATGCTTTTTTTTTCTTCACACGACACTGACTTTTTTAGACTAGGGGTAAGGTCTTCGCGAATTCGTTTTGACCTCTGTAAGTTTCATTTCTTACGGTTTCAAAGGTAAATTTTTTTTGGAGTTTTCTATAAATCCAAGCGAAATTTTCAGAGTCATGGATTTATACTCGTACAGTTAATAAAATTTAAACTGCTAGGCAGTTTCTTTAGGGGTGGCGCCATAGGACTAAAAAAATTTAAACGTCGGTACACCGAATGAAGTCAGAAAAAATATATACGTTTAGGTAGTAGGTTAATCTACAGAAACTCGATACGATTCTTTTGAAATAATTTTTAATTTTTGAAAAGGACCATAAACGTCGAAATATACACTTTCTACTCGTAAAAGCTGGATATTGACATTTTCGATGAGTTGAATTGATTTTTTCTCACAAATAAGAACTATTTAATAATAATCAACGTAGTTCTGGACATTTGACCAGTCTTCTTTGTGGTTGTATATTTATTTGTGGTGTCACCAAACCTAGTGAATTCTTCAAATTTATAAATTCTACTACCTACTTAAGTAGGTATTTACATAATTTTATGATAGCTTTAGTTAATGTACCTAGGCTGTACTATCACTTGTTTAGAAATAACCATCCCTTTAAGTTTATGCAAACACAATAACTTGTTTAACCAGTGTCTGACAACCAATTTTGATATTCGATCTCTATAGTGAGTAAGTATGCTAGTATATTTTTGAAAGGAGTTTAAATTTTTGAATTTTCTTAGGAAAATAGTTAAAACCATGTTTAAAAATATTTTTTTGTGGTAAGACTGATATGTAGTGCATAATGTAGACCAAGAATGCAATACGCGCAAAAATTGTTGCGCGTATATTATTTAATTTTATAATTTAATGATTCAGAGTTATTTGGAGTTTCCGATTTGCTATATACCTACATTAAATTTCCTCATCAAATTACTTAGTATAATAACACTAGGAAATCACTCGGCAAAATATACGAATAATTAATTTATAATATATAACACTAAGTCCTGACTGGTAGAGAAGACAAGCTAGAAATTAACGCAGAGCCTATGGAATTATAACCACACATGGAGCTGAAAGTCCGTAATATCATTTTACGTAGGAACGTGGGTAGGTACTCTCGTCATATTGAACACAGATACATATTACTGAAAAATGATATAACTGATGAGTTAATTTAAAGATAACACTAAGGTTTCTGTTGCAAGTAATCAAAAAGCTTAGTAACAGATACGTTGCATTGTCCCCAGAATAACCCACAACCTATTTCTAAAACCGCTACGACCTTGGTTCAGTGGAGGAGGCCATAACCTAGAGAGCACACCATTGCCATCGAGACTTCCTTGACAATGTGGGAAATCATAGGTAGGAACCGCAAAAATATGTATTTATAACTGCCTCGTAGTATAGCTCCTCCGATACAATTTCCCGAAGAAGTTCACCTCATGTACCTAGTACTACCATTATATTTTTGCGTAAGGTAGGTATATTTTGTTTGTATGCATAAAGTTATAAATCATTAATTCTATTATATATTTGATATTTATTGTGGTATGTGTGAAAATTGTGAACTTTGTAGCATCTAGGTTTGTATATCATTTTAGCTACTTACTTAAAGATATATGAAGAATTATAAATTGAAATTTGATCGCGCTAATAAACTTTTGTAGGGAATATTCATCGGCAGTCGACCTACTAACCTAACTATCATATAGCTACAATCTAGAACTAGAGGGAACAATGCATCATGTAAGCATGGTACTTTCTATTCAGTGTATGTAACCAACAATATCTCACTGCATGGCTAAAGCCGCATTCTTTTCAATATCATTGTTTGCAGTTTTAAAGGAAACTGGTAAATCAAACATTCTCCGGAACGTTTGTTTTACGTTCTTCATCAGTTTTGCGAGATGGTTGTTTTGCTTATTTCATTCCCCATTCATACGAGTTACTGTAATGTACATAATCCTACGTCAACACATTCACATTGAATTCCAAAACACGGTTATTGAAATACTGATAGAAAATAGGTACCTACCTACTTAATTGGTCTTGATAATGGCGATATGGAACTGCTATTTATATTACACAATACATATTATTAAGAACGGAGATTTTTATTTAGGTATTACTGGAAGTAATGCCTCGTGTTCGTAATATTTAAAAATAATTAGCCTTAAACAAGTGTTTTTTTTATATTCAACTCGGCAAGAGTCTTTACTATTTTTCACTTCTTTTCATTTAAGAATCAAAGTACGCTAGACCGCTTTTGACAAAATTAAAATGGGATCACAAGCGAAGACCTTTTCAAACAAAAAAAAGAAGAATCAAATCTCCATTTATGACCTAGATTTGTAAATGATTATTTAGTAGGTACTCTAACACCAGAACATAGTCAATATAATTCACCATGAACACTGTATATATTCTTTTAATTAGCAATTCTACTTTATCCCACTAGTTGCCGAAACAGAAAATAAAAAAATAGTCATATTTGATCCGCTAGGTAATTGGCACAGGTGTTATATTTATGTAAAAAACCCAAGTATCACTCTAAACTATTATTTTCTTAATTAAAGAAAACATAATGTCAGGTCACGTTGAGTGAGTGGCATTTACAACTGAGCGCTGCTATGCGCTAGGGACTTCAAATTGTACCTACTCACAGGTCCTATAAATTTGCGACACAAGGTGGAGTATACGCAATAAAAATAAAAACTATGAAGTGATGGGTGTGTCACCTTTATTTGTGTAATAGCTTCATTAAAGGCATATGCAGCAATTGCTTTAGAAAACGGCCTCGTAGCGAGTGCTGAATCGCGCGCTTCAGCGGGCATTAATAATGTTCATCTACGATTTCCTAATATGATTATAACTCATTTGAGTATTAGTAGTATGCGTAAACAAGTAACGCAACTAGACTGAGCTGTGATCTCTTGCGATCTTATCTTTGCTGAAGTATATTTTTACGTTTTCAAATCCCATGCTTACGCCAAATAGAAAAAAAATTACAAAAATTTATCTAACCGAATGTTTCACGTTTATTTATCTCCATGGCAGACTCGTGGTAGCTTTGCTACACCATTGTGACCACGAGTAATTTCAAATGTACCGATGAACATAATAATACAAGGTCAAACTTACTACATAAATAACCTGGGTTCGTCTGCGAGTACCCACCCATATTCACTAAGAACATTTAGAACCCGTAACGCGGCGTTTTAAGCGCGTAGAATTCACGTGCAACGCTTATTTACTAACCCATTGTCAAATTTTATATCGTGCCATGGCACGGAACTCGTTTGTTTTGCATTTGCTCGGTGCCGTATTTTCAGATTCAGCCCACCATTCAAATTCTTCAGGATCAGGACCTGTAAAATATTGTCTATACAACCTAATGAGTTTTTTTATTCAGAAATAACACGTCAAAAAGCTTAGCCAAGTGCGCCTTGCGAAGCCCATCGCAGCTTGCCGTCCCGAGCCATGGGTCATTCTGGCCCTAGGGTAAATACGCTCCTGTATGTGCCCACTTGGAATAAATCTAAAATTCTTGTAAACCTCACAGTTTAGAGAATACAACGAATAAATAAAATACAAATAAATGCTGATATCATCATTTATTATAAACAGATAACTACCGCAGCAATCAATATTACAATAATTGGGCGTACAAAAGAACAATAACTGTAGTTGCACGAAATTAACCCTTACCCCAAATACATAAGGCATATAATAGCGCTACATATTACAAGCAAGTTAATAGATGTTGCCAACACTAGTAATTATGTAAAATTTAGTTAAATTTAGAGGTTTGTAAAATTTAAAAATAAATGGCGAATTCTGAGACACTGATAAAAATCGGATAATCTGATGAATTGTTTATTTTGAGTAACGACAAAATCCTTCAATTTCACAAATGCAATAAATGCTAATTAAGATTTACCATCAATAATATATTAATTATCCTGGAGCCTGATTCAGGTAGCGAGTCCGACCTAATTCGAGAACATTTCACCGCGAATTAAGCAGAGATCGATACACTATTAAATGCGATTATCTGTATCTATTTGTATACGAGATCTACAATCTATTTTCAATGTCATATCCCCTTACGCGATACCGCAAGGGATTTATGGACTAAAAAAATCCACAGATCCCCTGTGCAGAGGATTGTCTAAGAGGATTTGTGGAATAAGCTTAATTTAGGATCTTCTAACAAGCTTTAATTCGAATCTTGTCCGAAACGGTACCTGAATGACTCTCACATAAGTTATAACAGTTGTAACAGTTACAGTAGTGGCACAGATTATTGTAATTATAGAAGTTAGTATAAATGTGTCAATGTGTATATGTTCCAGTGTGTATGAGTGTCGGTGAGTTATGTAGAGACGATTCAACGCCTCGTGACCGGCTGCCAGTCGTCCCCGTCAGAGTCGCGAGCTGGAAATAGACACAACACGATTGTTCAAAAATATTTTAAGGGATTATCTTCTTAGTAAAACGTCCCTTTCGCAATGCCATGATCGCAAAAGGTGTTTTACGCATACATAGCAAAAAATATGTAGATTAAAATATGTGAATACCTATTTCAAATATTAACAAGAATTTATTTTATTCTGGTTCCATTTTTTTAATAAGCTTTCTATCAACAATGAATTTCACTTCCGTTTCAATAGTCTTAAGAGCCTTACAGCACAATCACAATACATAATACAGAGAGAAGTAATACAGCACAAAAGTTTATATTTGTTTTAATGGCTTCTCTATATTAAAATTATATTTTTGTCAAATAAATAAATACAATAACAATAATTTACGTTTCTCGTCACGGCGAGGCGGCGGCGGGCGGCGGTCGCGGTCGTCGCGTCTCGGTGCATCGCGCTCGTCCCGACGTGGCGCGTCACGCTCGTCACGTCGCGGACCGTCGCGATCGCGGTCGTCACGCCGTGGTCCGTCGCGGTCGTCGCGTCGCGGCGGGCCGTCACTGTCGGTGACATATTATAGCAATCAAGTAAACGTAAATAATAAATCATAAATCGTTTATTTTTACAAAATTATTACAAAAAATGTCACTAAAATAATAATAACGTATTGATGTAATAATATTCACAATATAAAAATTTAATGACGCGCAGCACCTACACTAAGATTATAAAACTTGTATCGTGGGTGGCTGCGTCCCTTGATGGTATTAATTGATTGTGACTTTCTGGACTTCATTAACATGGGTAAGTACATTTAACAATATTTCACATTACTATAAAAACGGCACTAAATGAAATATGAAAGTTTTGGCAGAGAGAATACCCGACAAACATCGTTAGGTAAAAGCGATGTGATGGGAGAAAATTGGTGTATGTGCACTTCTAGTTGACGATACACTGGTCGAGTCTCGGCTAGTACCTCGCCCTGCGCACCACGATCCGCCAAAGAGACTTAAAAGTCGCTACTGCGCAGTCAAGGTCCATATTTGAAAGTCGTTTGCCGGTGAATGTAACACAAACAATACTGTTGTCTACATTAACAAGCATAAACCAATCAATAAAAACTGATGACTTCACAAGTTTTGTCTATATGTGTTTTACTTGTGATTATGTTAATATAAAGACCACTTGAACAAAGTGCCTTTCCTTTAATAGAGATTTTAAGATACTTGTTAATAGACACATTCTTAGAGACACATTTTTGTAGAAGATTAAAGCTATATTAAAATTACTTATTAGCCTTAGGGTAGATTGTAATATTATTAAGGTATACCTAGATGAGTATAATAATATGGGACAACATCCACACAAAAGTCTTCAGATCCCAAACTAGGCAAAGCCTTTGCTATGGTAACCTGATGACTGATATACTACTTATATATATAATTGTGTTCCTTCTTATATAGGGTTGTGGTGAAATAATAGTTGAAGTTGTTGTTCTGAAATAATAGAGTATTTATTAATAAAATATTAACCTATTTCAAACACCATTATGAACACTTAAAAACTACACTTATCAAAATGAACCCACCTGAAATAATAGAGAAACAACATTCAAAGTAACTACTCCACAAGTAAAAGTATTAATTTTATCAATATCTTTAAAATAAATCTCAATTCACATTCAAACTATATGCGTTGTTCTCCATAATAAAATCTAACCTCCAAACCGTGAGCTTCAACGGTGAGCGCGGCAAATTCAAAACATGTATAGGCGGTACATTTAAATAAGCATAGACAGAGTATGTGTATCATACTTTGTCTACATCTCCCCTCCTCCAAGAAGTTTTAAACTGGAGTTTAAAAACTTTTATAACTTTTTCACAGGTATAAGTTTGGTTATGTGAAAATGGTTAGATTCACATTTTTTATGACCAGTGTCTACTATGTACACCGATTTAGACAGTTTTTGTAGAATTTTAAATGGACCAATTTTCAATTCATCTAGTTTTTTCCTATTTAAGCGATTTCCGTTTTCAACATACACATAATCTCCTTCTTCTAATTCACATGCTTTCCTATTTTTATCAAACAGCTTCTTGTTATAATTATGTGATTTGATAGTCTTATCCAATGCTATTTTTCTATCTTGTATTAAATTGGTACGGGTTAATTTTGGTCTTAATTCCTCTGGTACCGCATCAATATTTGTTCCATCCATTAAGTATTTTGGAGAAAATCCCGTCACAGAATGTTCTGTTTCATTGTATCTCTGAGTGCATTCATGAGCGATAGTCGTCCAAGCTGATTTTCCTTTATTTTCATTAACTCTGCATCTGATTTTATTGACCAATGTTTGGTTCAGTCGTTCGTTCAAACCGTTTGAAAATGGTGCGTTTACAGCAGTAAAAATAATAGGGATATTCTCTTTATCTAAGTAGTTTTTAAACTCTTTTGAGTTTATACCTGGATATTGATCAGATAAAATCATGCCAATTTTGTCTAATTGGACCACTCTCTGTATCAATTTTATGAAATCATTTGAATTTTGAGTTTTTGATGTTAATATCCAAGCATATCGGGTGAAATGGTCAACTAATAGGTGTAAGTATGTTTTTGTTGAGCGTGAACCACCGAATCCACCAATAGTATCAATGGAAACTATTTCAAATGGTCGAGTTGCGGGGCCTAAATGAGACATTAGCCCGTATTTACATTTTTGTCTTGATTTATTTTTTATACAGATCTCACAATCCTCACATATCTTTTTAATGTTTGTAGCCAAATTTTTCGCTGTATAGAACGGTCTAAGTTTTTGTAGTATCTGTTGAGATCCTATGTGACAAAAGTATTTGTGTATGTTCTCTATAATCTTTTTACTAAACTCTTCAGTTAGTATAATTTTTTCCTTTTTCTTATCCATTTTATAATAAATTGTTTCCTTTAGTTTCAAGCTGTTTTTGTTAAGTTGTATATCTCTGTTACTTTCTTGATCTTTTTTTATATCTTCCATTTTAATGAAGTTAATAATTTTGAAACTCTCATCTTGATTTTCATTTGGTCCCAATACAGGGTTTCTGCTCAAACTATCTGCTTCCAAATTATATTTTCCTGGTGAGTATATAATTTCAAAATTATATTGGGACAGATAATAGGTGAGATCTCCTAATTCCTCGTCTGTTCTCGCTTTAATGTTCATTTTTTCTAGAGGTTTGTGATCAGAAAAAACAGTAAACTTTTTTCCCATTAACCAATGTTGCCAATACTTTACTGCTTCTTTTATCGCCAAGCATTCCAGATATATAGCTTTCTTCTTCTTTTGGGCATCATTTAATTTTCTTGAAAAGTATGCACAAGGTTTTTCAGTTCCATCCTCTTGAGGTTGTTTTAGAACGGCACCAAGCCCTTGGATACTGGCGTCTGTATAAATATGTACTGGTAAATTAGGATCAAATATTGCTAATATGGGTTTAGAGCACAGTAATCTTTTTATTGTATCAAATGATTTTTGACTTTCTGTTGACCAAATAAATTTCTGCCCTTTCCTTAATAACTTGTGTAAGGGCTCTAATATAATTGATATGTTTTGGACATATTTTCCGTAAAAGTTTATTTTTCCTAAAAACTGCCGAACATTTTTCTGTGTTTTGGGAATTGGGAAATCCTGGATGGCTACCAAATTGTCTTTTAAAGGTGTTATCGTATTATCTCTTATTATGTGGCCTAAATACTTCACGGAATCCTGGGCAAAGTGACATTTCGAAAACTTCAGTCTGAAGCCCTCTTTCGATATTGCTTCTAATAGAAGAGACAAGTGTTTTATATGCTCCTCGAACGTTTCCGAATAAATCAAAATATCGTCAATGAAATTTACAGTAAAATCCATTAGTTTATGTTTTCTTATGATGCTGCTCAGTATCCTTTGAAAAATTGCCGGAGATGTTTTCAAGCCATATGGTAGACAAGTCCAGTTGTAATGGCCTTCCTGAGTGACAAACGCAGTTTTCTGCCTGTCTTCAATTTTCAGGGGAATGGACCAAAAAGCAGAATTAATATCAAGTGTAGAAAAGTACTTACAGTTTCTCGTTTTTACCATCAAGTCCTCAATTAGTGGGAAAGGCTGTGATTGAGGCACTACAATCTTATTTAGATCACGAAAATCTATGCATAGTCTTGACTTTTTCCCTTCTTCTTTCTTGAATGCAAGTGTGACTGGTGCTGCAAAGGGACTATAAGACTCTTCAATCAATTTTCTTTCTAACAGTTTTGATATTTGTTGTTCGATTTCTTTTTTATCCTGTATAGTACACCTGTATGGCCTTTTACTACAATATTTATCCACTAACAGATCAATATGTGCTTCATATCCGGATACTGTTCCTATGTCGTATTTATCTTTTGCAAAAAGTGTTTTATGTTTGCATATTAATTTATCTATTTCCAATCTTTGTTGGTAGTCTAGATTATTTACCGTAATATCGAAATCTGTCTCCTTTACATGTTCATTAAAATTAACTTTATATTCATCAATTTGTGTGTTACTTGAACTCTGTTTGCCTATATGGCTACCCGTTAAGCCGGGAATATTGTTTTCATATTTTTCCGTGTTGTTTTCCTGTCTAGGAAGAACCTGCGTAATTTGTAGTTCCTCATTTTGAACTAGACGAAAATCTCGTATGCAATCTAATCCGATCAAAAAGTCATCTTCAAAATTTTCTTCATCTACCACAAAAACATTTATGTTTTTTTCAATATCGAAAATCTTGATTTTTAACTCAGTCATTCCTTTAGTTCTTTTTACACCATTAATCGTTTTTAAACCTGCACTTTTATTCACAGTTTTTTCTTGACACTGTTTTATTGATAATAATTTGCATTTATTATAGAAACTTCTGAGCCAGGATCATAAATTCCTGAAGTACTCAAAGTGCTGTTTATCAATAACTTAACTTTGATTAATGGCGGAGTAACTAGTTTTTTGGATCAAAGTCGTTCAGCTCGACTTCTAATTTAGAATTATTGACATTCCTTGTCGGTTCCCTTCTTGTATTGTCATTATTTTTACTCTTGAACCAGCATTCTGATTCCGGATGATATCTGTTTCCTTTGTTCTCTTTTTCACAAATTCGACACTGCTTGTAGTTAGATTTCTTTTCATTAATCCTGCTTTCATAGCTTCCTGTCTTCTTCTCATAATTTCTTTTATTAACTAAATGTTCTAAGCCTCTGATACTGTTAAACAAATCCTCAGATTTCTTAAGATTTTCTCTATTTATTTTATCAGCTATATAGTTTGGTAACCCTGTAGCAATTAGGTCAATCAGAGTGGTATTGTCCATAGATACATTTAATTCTAGTAATAGCTTTTGTTTTTTTAACGCATATTCAATCAAAGTGCCTTGTCGGTATTTATATAGAATTGCATATCTCACCGGTGACCAGCCTCTATCAGCATAAGTTTCACAAAAGCTTTTTTTCCACGTTGACCACTCAGAATCAATTGTGTGTTTTATAAGCATAGCACTGTACCAATCAAGAGAACCATCTTCTAAAAACAGCCGAAGAATCTCAATTTTTTTTGTATCTTTTTCTACTCCAACCCGAGCACACTCAGCTTCAAATGTTGACATCCACTGAGACACATTAGTAACTTTCTTACAACAAAATTTTTCAATAACAAACTTTTCTGAAATATTTTTCACATTTTGAGGGTTATCTATCTTCACTTCAGCAAAATTTTCTAAAATTCTTGTTAATGCAGCTTCTGAAGTTCCTGCAGTAGGTGTATCTCCATGTGGAGACTGGATCTCTTCTAGTAAATAGCCTTTAAATTGCATGTTTCCATCTTCATCCATATATGCACTGCTTAATTCAGGTGTTAGTGAAATCCACACTTTTCTTCTCTCGTGTCTTCTTTGAAGTGTATTTTTAACTTTTTGGTAAATCTCTGTCTTTAAAATAGCGTCGTGCTGCTTGGCATATTGATGCTTCTCTGGAATTATATAGGTTTGTCCGTTGGTATTTGTGATGGAAGTAATACACATGACATTGGTCTTTGTATCTTCACTGGCTTTTATCAAAAATTCAAACTTTAACTTATCCATTGTAGATTATAACCACAAGAATGTTGTTTTATAATTGTGTTCCTTCTTATATAGGGTTGTGGTGAAATAATAGTTGAAGTTGTTGTTCTGAAATAATAGAGTATTTATTAATAAAATATTAACCTATTTCAAACACCATTATGAACACTTAAAAACTACACTTATCAAAATGAACCCACCTGAAATAATAGAGAAACAACATTCAAAGTAACTACTCCACAAGTAAAAGTATTAATTTTATCAATATCTTTAAAATAAATCTCAATTCACATTCAAACTATATGCGTTGTTCTCCATAATAAAATCTAACCTCCAAACCGTGAGCTTCAACGGTGAGCGCGGCAAATTCAAAACATGTATAGGCGGTACATTTAAATAAGCATAGACAGAGTATGTGTATCATACTTTGTCTACATATACATAAATACATACTTATATAATATATAATAAACACCCAGACGCTGGTCAAACAGACATGTTCATGCACTCAAATGTTTGACCTGTCCGGGGATCGAAACCGGGACCAGCGGCGCAGAAGGCAGGGTTGCTACAAATTGCGCTAACCGGTCAGTCAATATACACTTAATCAATTGAAAAAAAATATACATATATATATGTTAGTTACCTAAATAGTTATAAATTAAACTCACCGGTCATCCCTCCTCGGCGGGTAGCGGTCTCGGTCGCCGGCGCGGTCGCGGTCGCCGCGGAAGTCGCGGTCACGGTCGCGCGGCGGCTCGCGACCAGCGTCCTTGGAGCGCCACGCAGCTGAACGCTCCTGTCATACAGACAAGTCATCATTTGGAAAAGGGGTATAACGACTTTTTTTTTTATCTTGAACAGCTAGACATTTCACCACAAGTTCCCACGACCACGGAAGTCAGGGACACTGTAGCCCTAGATGGAGCATGCCTAGTCTGGAATACACTGGCTCTCAAGGAAGGCAGCCGGAACACACCGTTAGGTGCTTGGCGACAGATTTTACAACTTGAGGGTGGTAGCTAGCCAGGCGAGCAATAGGAAACTCCCTACCACCATGCTATGGTTTCCTCACGATGTTTTCCTTCACCGGTAGGTCAGGCTTTTTTTGCATGTTTGGTGAGATCGAAACTCGTACCTTTTGCACGGCAATCGACCCTAATAACCACTCGACCATCATCGCTACAACTTCACTATTAGAAGCTGCCCCTTATTGAAGTCTCTCCGAAAGGGTAACACTATACTCATCATATTACTTAAACTATTGTAAATATTCTAGAGTTAAATACCAATGTCTGATAGTTTTTTGATATTTTTGTTAGAGATATGGTTCTCATATCTAGAAGGCCGAATGCGCTCGTATGGTTATTTTAGAAGATTATGTTTTATTATCTAGTGTTTTGCCAGTTTTATGACATACCAATAAAAAAAAAATTACAAACAACTTTTACTATGGGGCCAACTCTGAATTCGACAAAATATATATAGGATAGTTACAGTAGGCGCGGGCGCAGGGTCGGCTGGTCCGCGACGCCAACTGCTACCGGTGTCGGGGCCGCTGGAGCGTCCGGCGTAACGCGGCCTGGAAATATAACAAAACATCATTTATTTAAATATTCTCACAAAACAATTTAGGCAAAGATTCGCGCCACACAACGCCTCACTGAAGTTAAAATTATCTTTAAAAAATTGTAATATGGATTGGCAAGTTAGTACAGTTGTTACTTTCTAATTATACTATTGTAAAGCTCTCAAAACATAAAGAAAATAAGCTTTTTACTCGTGAGCATTAGTATAAATTAACTGTTTTAACGTTGAAGAAAACACTGTGAAGTGGTGTATGCCACAGTCAACTGTGGCATACACCACTTCACAGCGAGAGCCTCATGCCCACTAGCGATCGCCAATTATTGTAATAGAATAAGGTTATATTCGAGGATATGAACATAACCAAAAGAGTTGTTGAGCTGTGATCACTTAATTAAAATTCAATAATATTTCTATTTCACTTGAATCATTTGAACAGTATTTGTAGTGTGTACCTCTCTGGCTCGCGACGGTCGCGGTCGCGGTCGCGGTCGTTGTCACGGTCGCGGTCACGTCGCTCGGGCTCCGGCGGCGCGCGTGCGGAGCGCCACGCGCCTGCACCCCCCGGTGCCTCGTCGCGGGGACGCTCGTCACGCGGTGGTCTCTCGTCGCGACGCTCTTCACGCGGTCTTTCCTCGCGTCTATACACAAATATGTAGTTACACGCTACAATAACATACCTATTCAAGATCTTTGAAAAAAAAATGATTACCGATTTTGATAAAATATGGGACTAGTTTAAATTTGGGGATACAGGGAAACAAAAAATATTTTTTTTATTGGTCCAGCAGTCTACCTACAATATTAAAAAATACCGTAAGAATTGAGCACCACCTCCATTTTTCGAAAGTCGATAAAAAACAGAGATGATAACACAGAGTTAGCAAAGAGTGAACTGAAACGATAAGCAATCTTAGTTTTGTTTCAGCAATTTGCCGCTTCAACTCTGAACGAACAACGAAACCGAGATGTTTATATTGCTTTCACTTCTTTCATCGCTAACACAACGTGAAAGCACGACAAGTTTATTTTATTACAAAACATCAGACTAACGCGATACAAGCTATATCGAGAACATTGAAAACTAACTTATATCTATATATATTTATACATTCACTTGGATTTCTCGTGTTGGGGATACCATAAACCGGCCCGGGCGGGAATTGAACCCGAAATCGGGGCCTCCTTTATAAATCAGCAGAGCTTATAACCCAAATGTTATTCACCCTTATTATTTCATATAGGTGTATTTGACATGGGTAATGCAAGATCACGTATTGTCAACACGTCTCGCGACCATAATGACAAACACTTACTGTTGGCCTCGTTTTGACTGTTACAGAGCATTTGGCTTTGGTCAGCTTCGAGCGGGCCAAATATAAATCATTCATATCAATCTACAATATTCCTTAGTTCTTTCAAGGCTATACAAATATTAAATAGTAGTCTCACGAACTGTTGACCTCGAGACGTTTTTTCGCGACTTTACAAAAAAAAAAACATACGACAACCACTTGACCGATCTTTTTCATATTCAGAATCTTTAATTACAACACAATACAAAATGTTTATTGACTTTTAAATTTACACACTTAGACATACACGTTACAAACACTAGAACTTAATGTTGTATTCCACATGAATATTACATATTATTCAAATCGGCCTGAATGGCATCATAAACAACGAGGTATTATTGGGGGTAGCCCCATAGAATTTATAAAAAAATTCAGTCAAATCAAGTTTAGTTGGAAACCATAACCTGTACGAAATTATCATAAGATAAGAACTGTTTCACTTGCTCAGTCAAAAAAGACTTACTTGTCATCCCTGATAGGCGGTCGGTCGTCGCGGCGTCGCTCCGGGGATCGCACGCGCTCCTCTCGCGGCGGCTCCCGAGGACGGGCTGCAAAAAAGACCAACACTTTGTAGATAGGCACTGCATGAACCTTCCACTAAGCTCGGTATAGTTTCTAAATCTATATTCCTAATTACACATGCCATCTATTACAACCCGGCTCATAGATTAATTTTAAAATTCTCTTTTCAGTAATTCTGTAGTGATGAAGGGAGTTGTAGCTCATTGTACTCATTCTAATGATCAACCTTCACTATGGGACCAACTAGTGTTCCGAAATCAGCAGTTTCAATAAACAAGCTTATTGATGTTCAACAAAGTATATAATTCTAGGGTGGCTCACACTACAACAAGTGCATGGAACCCCTATTAGCTTTGTACACTTAAGTGATGACAATGTATATAACACGAACCATGATAGCTACCACAAGACAAATAAGGCTGAGTTATTATATTTCATCATCAGCCTGTATTCATCTACTGCTGGACGTAGGAGAAGCCTATGTCCAGCAGTAGACGAATACAGGCTAATGAACGCCACCGAGCTCGGTCTCCAGCTCGTTCCATCCAATTCATGCCCGCCTACTAATTATATTTATATTTATTTAACCTACAAGATTTAAATTGAGCAAAGAACTTCCGGAGAAAATACTAACATAACTCATAACTATCTGACCATTGGCTAAAGTAATTAAAAAAATATCTTTGACATGGTTAATGGTTATGCAAGATCACATATCCTCGAGACCTTTCCTGGGGGAAAAGCATGTGGCACTCCCCGGACATCAAACTACCTATATGTATAAAATCTAGTCGATCCATTCCTCGGTAGCAGTAATGTACACTGCCTTTTACCCAGGATTTTTGCGTTTGGTAATAAATCTGCAATAATGATGTATTCTTTGAAGATCACACTGGCAGTTTCAATTTCGGAGTTTACCAACATTCTGTGAAGATATTGTATTTGACATGGGTAATGCAAGATCACGTATTGCCAACGCGTCTTGCGACCATAATGACAAACATTTATTATCGGCCTCGTTTTGACTGTTACAGAGCATTTGGCTTTGGTCAGCTTCGAGCGGGCCACTTTGAACTTTTAGCGTATTTTGAGTTTTTGCGAAAATGGTGTTTCCCTTATTATTAGGAATGAATATGGACAGAACTCAAATACTCATTATACACTTTACGTGGAGATTGATTAAAATAAAACTCCCAGGCAAGTGACCAGCGGTCCCAAACAAGTATCTCAGACTATTCCTGTTTTCTCTCTCAATAATATTTACCAGTTCTCCAAGGCTCCTTCTTCTCAGGCTCCCTTGTCTCGGGTCCCTTGGCGGAGCGCCAGACGCTGCCGCCCTCTTCTTTAGCCGGGGGCGGGTCCCCGCGGCGCCAGCTGGAGCCGCCGCCCCCGCCGCCACCCGCAGTGGCCCTCTGTTCTTCTAACTTGCGTTGAACCTCGGCCTCCTTGGCGCGGATCTTAGCTTCGGCGCGCGCTAACATTTCTTGGTGTTCCCTGTAACGAGTAGCAAAAAAATTAGAAATTTTAGTAAAACTATTATAACCGTTAACTTAGGAAATGAGGTCAGTTGATCGTGTAATACCAGGGTAACTTGGTTTATTTTGATTTAAATATCTACTAACTTTTCTTTCTTTTCTCGTTTGGCAGCCTCCTCTTCTCGTTCCTTCTTCTCGCGCTCCTCTCTCTCGCGTCTCTCTTCTTCCTCCTTGGCGCGGCGAGCTTCTTCCAAAGCTCGCTCTTCCGCGCGACGCTTCTCAGCTATTTTCTCTGCGTGCTGTATGAGAAAATTTTGTTAAGCAAAAATGTTCGTGGACTTTTAAGGGCAGAATTATTAGGTAATAGAATAAGGTTTATCATACCAAAGTTATTCATTTGCCAAGTTAGTGGTAGCTCATTTGGTAAACCCCATGCCTTCCAAGCGAAAAGGTGGGAGTTTAATCCCAGGTTTAGCCTACAACCTCTACATACGGAAGACTCAAGCCCAGCAATGGGACATTATGGGTTGATATATTTATTGACATTATTCAACTTTCTATACAAAAAAAGGGTCTACAAATTTGTATTTGACATGGGTAATGCAAGATCATGTACTAACAACACGTCTTGCGACCATAATGACAAAGTTTACTTTCGGCCACGTTTTGACTGTTACAGAGCATTTGGCTTTGGTCAGCTTCGAGCGGGCCAAATATAAATCATTCATATCAATCTACAATTTTCCTAGTTCTTTCAAGGCTATACAAATATTAAATAGTAGTCTCACGAACTGTCCACCTCGCGACGTTTTTTCGCGACTTTACAAAAAAAAAAAAAACGACATCCACTTGACCGACCAAAAGGACACAATAAAAGGAATAATTACATGCGAATATAAGCGATTTATTGGTTTTTAATTGCACAGCTACTGCAGGGCTATGTAAGAGCTAGACTATGTTTGAATCCGGACCAATTATTTGATCGAGATATTGACTTAAATCACCCTTATCTTAACAAAAATGCTGACAAGGATAGTTCAATCGTCTGGACTAGCCATGATTAATATACTTAGTCCAGACGAGTTAACTATTCTATATAATAGTATAGCGCGTCCTTCTCATTACATAGTTTGTTCTTAATAGACAATAATCTCAGTACAATAGCGATGGGCTATTATTACTAAAAACTAATCGAATAAGTCGAATGTTCTGGTGGTCAAGTCTGTCATTTGAATTGTCTCAGAATTACAATTGGATTGTGCCAAAATGGCCGTTTCAACATAGAATAGATCAGAGTTAATATTAAAGATTATGTTTTGTTTAATACTAACTGTGGCCTATTCTATGTCAAAACGGCCATTTTGGTACAATCCAATTGTAATTCTGAGACAATTCAAATAACGGACTTGACCACCTGTTTAGTCGATAACCACTATCTCATACCTGCCGCATCAGCGACGTTTCTCTTGCATACGGTAAAGTAACCAATACACGTAATAGATCTCACCTTCTGCTTCCTCTCTTCGATCCTGGCGGCCTTCCTCTCGGCCAATCTCTTCTCCCTCTCGGCGGCCAGCTTCACCTTGAACGCGGCCAGCCTCTGTTCGTGAGCGGCGCCTCTCTCAGTTCGCAGACGCGCCATGAACGCGTCGCGGTGCACCTCCATGCGAGCCATACGTGCTTGTGTCGCCACGTCACTGGTGCGGGCCTCTGTCAATAACATCATGCTGTTAATGTACGGTCACCGGCTAACAACTTATTTATTTGGGCAAACACAACAAGCCGATGATATATAAAATTTTGTGAATAAAATGAATGTAATAAAATACCTCCTACGGCTAGTCGCCACAAAAATACAACAAACAAATAACATGGCACAAAAGGCGGTCTTACCGCTAAAAAGCGATCTCTTCCATACAACCTTTATAGGAATGGAATATAATAATAAAATTTTGCGTAGACGATAGTGCAAAACAGATATGAGAAATATAAATAAAAAATAGTAGTGAACAAAACATACAAGAGTACATATAATAATATCATACATAAAAATAACAACTAACTATTATATATATATAAGTATATTAAATTAAGCAATAACAGGACACTAATAGAAATAGATTGACAAAATAAAAATTAGTGAACAATACTTTAGAGATAACTAGAATAAAAACAGACTTAACAACCTATCTACTTGGACCAATGAAAGTAAGGCCCTGCGGTTAGTACCCGCGGAAATATGATTATCCTACGGGAACACTGTACTGACAGTCTTATGAGAGCGAAGGAGTAACAAATATACACACACACATAGAGACTTTCGCCATTGGACATATCATTTGTATAAGTTTACATTTGTATTTGACATGGGTGATGCAAGATCACGTATTGTCAACACGTCTTGCGACCATAATGACAAAGTTCACTTTCGGCCACGTTTTGACTGTTACGAAGCATTTGGCTTCGGTCAGCTTCGAGCGGGCCACAACATTATGCAGACAAATCTTGACACAATAAACCCACACGCACTTTTCCTTAGCAACTGAATGGCGGATCGACTTTTCTTTATGCACGGAGATAGTTCAAGGCGTGAAGAGCGCTATAGGATTTTAATCGGAGGCCCGGCCAATAGACACTAAGCGACCGTTAGGCTTATATGAAGATAGTCATACAATTAGAAAACATACCAATAAGTGTAGCAATGCGTTCTTTCTCTTGTTGCTCCCAGAAGGCCTTATCAGCCACTTGCTTCTCTTCCAGACTCTTTTGCAGCAGAGGAATCTCCTCCAGTCGCTTAGCGCGTTCGAAGTAGTCAACCTACCGAAATTATATAATTATATATTAAAAGCGACAAAATTATGCAGCATATAAAATGGTAAAAAAAACAATCGAATTCTCACAGGGGAAGCCCATACTCAGCAGCGGGACATTGATATAAAATTAAAGAGTTGGTTGAGCAGACAGTCAAATCTGTCAAAATTTACCATGACATTACAAACTGTACTAGCTTGCCGCGTCGACTACATCAAAACGAAAACGAAATTGCTATCGTTTGTTTCACTTCGTTTATTGCTAACTCAAGGCGATACCACCACTTGTTTACTGATCTGGGTAAATCGGCATAAGAACTTGATAATGATTTATATGAGTGCACTTACCTTCTTCTCTTGCGACTTGAGACGTGCTTGCAGTTCGCGGCGCTCCTTCATCAACTCTTCCGCCTCACGCTGCGCTATAGCTTCGGCGTCCATTTTGTTGAGATCCTACGCAATTAAACAAATTCTTAGTCATTTGTCCATCATTTACTAACATGTTCAATTTATTCAATACATTAAGGGCAAGCAAGAAAAACGTATCCGCTTCGGCTTCGACAAATTATCTTTCGTGTCAGTTGGTATGTTTGTATGTATTCTGAAAATTTCTTAAACGTCGTAGTTTCCAACCGAACGACAAAACTTGGTTTATGGTTTATCAATGAATTTTTTTTTAATGTCGGAGATTTTTGAGCGGGAGGAGGTATAAGGTGATGTTTACTATAAGCCATTCAACTAACTTATAATAATAATATAACATGAGAAAACATCCACACAAAGGTCTTATATAATATAACACCCAGACTCACACTTCCTGATACACTTTCTATATTTCTCTATTAGCTATCTTTTTTAATCTTACACAGCTATTTGATCACAAGTTCGCACGAGCACGGAAGTCAGCGATACTGTAGCCCTAGATGGGCATGCCTAGTCTGGAATACACAGGCTCTCAAGGAAGGCTGCTGGAGCACACCGACTTGTAAGACTTGTTCTAGTAAGTATGACTTACTTCCTGGTCTATCTTCTCCAACATTTTCTTGCCGTGCGCGGTCTGCGAGACGAGCGTGAGTCGTTCCCTGAGATGTCGTTCGCGCATCGCTTGTTGCTCCTGTTCGTTGCGTCGTCTCTCGCGTTCCTCCCGCTCGTGCTCCTGACGGCGCGCCTCGGCGGCGGCGGCGGCGCGCGCCTGCTCCTCTTGACGTCTGCGGGAAGAAGGAGTTATAGTTGAAAAAATACATTCGGTAATAAAACTAAATGAGCATTAATTTATTTTCAAGCCGCGTTTTGTTTGTATTCTTGTAGGAAAAGCATGTGGCACTCCCCGGACATAGAACTATTGCCCATACTAGTCGATCTGTCCTAACTACCCATCCATCGGTAGTAGTAATGTACTGAATTTACGCAGAAACGATTTTTGCGTTTTGTGATAAATTGTTGAGTGATTATTGATGTGTCCTTTGAAGTTACACTGGCAGTTAGAATTTTGGAGTTTATCTACATTATGTGAAGATATTGTATTTGACATGGGTAATGCAAGATCACTTATTGCTAACACGTCTTGCGACCATAATGACAAACATTTACTATTGGCCTCGTTTTGACTGGTACAAAGCATTTGGCTTTGGTCAGCTTCGAACGAGCCATACTATAACAAACATCTTTGGCAGACACATGATGTGTACACGAGACTAGACCCTATTAAATGTATAATAAAGCATATGTTCACCTGAGCTCCTCCTCCTCGCGTACAGTGTTGAGTCGTTCAATGTACTCCTTGCGTTCCTCGATGATCTTGTGTCGCTGCAGCACTCGGTGGTGCTCCGCGTGTTTGTTCTCGTGGTAGTGTTGCACCATGGCTTGTCGCGCGCGGTCTCTCTCGGCCGCGCGGCGTGCCGGGAACAGGGTGTGCACGGCGCGGGTTAGGACTTCGGCTGCGCGTACTAGTTGTTCACGGACCTGTATAGATTGTTTTCTTTAATAGTAAAATGTGTGCTATTGACTCAGATCCACTTTTTTCACCGAGTGGTTCAAGTGGAGAAGGTGAAATATTTCAAAATGTTAACGTGACTTCGCTCCACTAGTACAAATTTGTTGATCTTCATCGGGGTGATTGATTTCAACAATACCACTGCAATCTGACAGTTACGGAGTCCAAATCAAAATTATATTACGTTTACTTTTTACAATTTTACAAAGTAGATGTCTTACGATCATAATCGTATTATGTAGTGGAAGTACACATTTTTACAAGCTACATGGCAAAATAGACTGAGTCCAATAAAAAAAAATGTTTATGTATCCAAACATTACCTAAGCAATTTTTCTTCTGTTAAATTATATGTTAATTGTCAACCACATCATTTTATTTATGTGTCGAACAGGTTATGTGTTTACCTGTTCAGCGGGCGTGGCCTGCAGTATGGCGCCGCCGCAAGCCTCGTCGGCGGCCGAGCACCACTCGCCACCGCCCGCCTCCACGCCGAAGTGCACGCATCTGCGAAATAAAAAAAATAACATTGTAAAATAAATCTTTCATCCAAAGACTTGGTGTCTGGCAATCTGGAGAAAATATCAGATGGTCACAACGTCAGTGAGACGTAATTAGAAATTACAAAAGACCACTGACCCGTCGGCGTCGGTTAGCCTAGATTTCGCTGTAAAATCTAATCTAGCTGATCTGCAAATCTTATCAACAGCAGCCTAAAGCTTTTAACATATAATGCTATCGACAATGTAATACAAAAGATTTTTTTATTGAGTTACAACATCAAAGAACTAACACAATAGACGGTTTATCGCTAATCAATTATTTTGATACGAGAGAACACCAAGCGATTCAATCCCGCCATCAAAAATTATAGCCTTCGAGAAATAGAGAAGCCAGTAGCGAGTTACACAATCAAGCACTTAACACTTTGCAGAATAGCGACACATCTCGGTAAGAGCGCTGGTGTATCGCGCTAGGGGAGTTTTTTCGTTCACAAATTGCTCGTATTATGTACTGACTTGTTAGCGTGGTCGACTCGTATCTGCATGTCGTTGTGACGCACGCAGTCGACCAGCAGCCGCTCCAGATGGAACAGGTCCTCGGTGCCAGCCAGCTCCAGCAGCCGGGAGAACTGCACGCACGCGTAGCACTGCGCCACCTGGCGGATGAGCCGGACTAACGCCACGTCGGTAAGCGCGGTCGTGTATTGCGCTAGCGGGGAGTCTGTTGCGTAAAAAATACCAGACATGTAAAAATAGGTATTTATTTTAAAAAAATATATTAATTTTGCTCTTTTAGTAGCGATGATGGTCGAGAGGTTAGTGGGGTCGATTGCCGTACAAAAGGTACGAGGTTTGGTCCCACGAACCATGCAAAAAGAGTGTGAGCTACCAGTAAAGAAAAACATCGTAAGGAAACCAAAGCACGGTGGTAGGGCGTTTCCTATAGCTCGCATGGCTAGCCAACACCCTCATGTTGTAAAACCTGCCGCCAAGTACCTTACGGTTTGTTCCGGCAGCTTCCCTTGAGAGCCACTGTATTCAAGACTAGGCATGCTCAGTCTAAGGCTACAGTATCGCTGACTACCGTGCCAAAAAAAACTACAAAAAATTACAGGTCAAATGTTTTGAAAAATAAAAATAGTACGCCAGATAACCCACCTCTTTTTGCAAGATGGCGGCCGAAAGTCTAGATGTGCGATCTCACTAAATTTACCTCTTACTTATCCCCCCATCTTCAAATTCATTGGCAAATACAAGCAAATGTACCATTTTAAAAAAGAGTTCTTTTTAAGATGACCAAATTTATCAGATCTGTTCCATTCACATGCTTTTTATTAATAATTATAAAGAGTACTGTACAAAAGGGTAGCAAGGTTAATGTGCAGGCATATATTAACACAAAACTGCGTTGTTAGAGGCAGCTTGTCGCGTCGAGCCGACAGCACAATGTACCTCCGAGGCCTACCATACCTCAGCTACCAACCAGCTAGGCATGGGATTTATTTGGAAGGAGACACCACTTACTACCTTGTAACTTTGAAATGTGTCAATTTATAATTCACGGTTCTCGGCCTGGGGGAATACAGGGTTGGACCCATACTGAAATTTGTTTGTAATGATGAGTATATTGACACTCTTTCGGCTTAGTATACCCCTAACCGATACATAGATGGTTCATGTACCCACTAAAGAAAACTATTCATTTTCTTTTTTGAACAAGGTATAAAAGTGGTGACAAAATTTCCAATTACATGCTACAAATATACATAACTAGGTACGAGGTTCGATCCCATGAAACATGCAAAAAGAGCCTGAGCTACCGGTGAAGGAAAACATCGTGAGGAAACCATAGCATGGTGGTAGGTCGTTCCTATCGCTCGCCTGGCTAGCTACCACCCTCAAGTTGTAAAATCTGTCGCCAAACACCTAACGGTGTATTCCGGCAGCCTTCCTTGAGAGCCAGCGTATTCCAGACTAGCCATGCTCCATCTTAGGCTACAGTATCGCTGGCTTCCGTGGTCGTGCGAACTAACTTGTGGTCAAATGTCTAGCTGTGTAGGATAATTTAAAAAAAAAACTAAATTAACATGCATAAAACCAATAATATTAGTCTATGAAAATCATCAAAACTCGAAAAACGCAATCACTAACTTTTAAAACCAGGTCTATTGTGGAATCTTAATAATTATGTGTATTTAGTCCAGCCTGGAGACGACTGGCACAAGTGGGATGGCACTTTATGGCCTATAAACCCAGCACTTGGATAGTCTGTAGATGATGAGGATGACAAGTACTTACTAGGTTCTTCCTGCAAAGCATTGACAACTCCTTGCACATTGTGGCAGATGCTCAGCGGGTCGAACTCAACTTCCAGCCAGGAGTACAGCTGCTGCAGCTGCGGAGACGCCAGACCCACAACGTTCAGACGGACCACATCTGTAGATATAGTTATTATTGTATGATTCCTCTATATTAAATTGCACACCATATTGGTATGTTACAAGTAGGACATAAGCTTAGCATTAGGATCTGCATTGTACCTTGTAATAGCAATAAATATCATTTCATTTCAATGTTTAACATTGTATAGGTGAGAGTGGCTCAAACTAGTGTTCAGTTTCGAAGCCTTGGAGACGCACTCAAAGGCCCTTATTAACACATACAAAAACAAACAAATATACACATAAATTTTATCAAAATAGATCCAGTAGTTTAGTTTGAAAATCAAAATAACTGGAAGATTTGCTGAGAATTTTAGTTGGCAGTCACTATTTTAAATACTCGTCAAAATTGCTACAAATCTTTGAAAAATCGTAAAAAATATTCAGACACTATCTAAATTCATTAAAACCGATTCTGTAGTTTGCATTACTGTATCAAATTATATTTGAAAATTCAGATTACCCTTCAGCAAGCTGGCCCTGGTAGGAGGCTGCGCTAGGCCGAGCAGCACGGCCAGTCTTTGAGCCTTCTCCACTGGACTCTTGTCGGTCTCAACAAATCTGTCGAACTCTGGATGCAAGGAAGGGAGCGGGACAGATAGCACGGCGACCAGCACTCTGCAGGCCATCCTAATAATAAAGATTAACAAAATTATTTTGTGAGTAATTGTTAGAATCTAAAGAGGAAAGATTTCAAAAATTCTTTTGCCGTTAGATAGCTAAATTATCACTGAGTAAAAATGGCTATAGATATTCGAGATCTGCGGGTAACCGCGCCCAGTTAGCCACACTACTATGTGTTTGTTTGTTCCTCGTTCACGCTCCAACGGCTTAATGAATTTGGATGAAATTTGGCGAAGATAGCTTATGCCCTGGTATACTAAGACGAAGACAGTATAAACTGCACTAAATACGTAAAAACAAATATTAAGTTCTATAAGCTTGCAATATTTTATTTTATTTGCCCTCATGCTCTTACTTTGTAAATTTTATAATGATATTAAAATGATGAAAAGCAGCTTATAGGATCATATTGAGCAGGAAAAAAAAAATATATATTCAGATATTAATTTCACAAAAAAATGGTTCATTATTCAATACTTTGTACAAGTAATATAACACTTTCATACATTCAAATAAAACATCTTCAATATTACATTAAACACGATAGCTTCAGCTGCGTTTTATCAGTTTTGAACTCAATGAGAAATTTTAAATCATTCATAAAGTGCAAGCAATAATGTAAATACACTAAATTCTAAGTAAGTTTAATTGCAATGATAAAAGCACCATCACATCACACACACTGAGTTAACAACTATACATAGACAAATCTTTATTAAAAAACCAGTTTAACAATAAATACCTATTATAAACCGAAGCTTACAAATGTACACCAGGGTTTTAATGGCGGTCTTATCGCTTTAAGCGATCTCTTCCAGACAACCATGCACTTAAATGAATATTATAAAATTAGAGAAGCCTTAAATTATTTCATTCAAACTATGTTATAGTAATGTTATTGTGCAGGCATTATATAACACACACTGCATAGCGTTCGTGCAGTCTGTCGCGTCTAGCCGACAGCATACTGTCCCTCCGAGGCCTACCACTCGCGGCCACGGACTAGCTGCGAGTGGGATTTATATCGGAGGCAAGGGGATAAAAACACACCATAGATATAGTAACAAACAAACATTAATACGTGAAGGAATTTTCCCGCATACGCACTTCTAAATAACAAGCACTTAGTAACCTAGAGCAGGCACTCCAAAGACATCTAACAAATGGTAAAAAGCCACAAAAGACATTTACTTACATAATCGCTTTTATATAATTTTAACAAGACCACGAATTGTTGCACCTGTGTAAAATTTATCTTTTTTGTGTTTTGTGTTTACAATAAAACATGTTTGTTTTAAAAATAAAATATCTAGGTACAATTTTTAAGTATCTACACATATACTCATTAACAGCTGAATTTTTGATTGCTACAACTTCGCTCGTCTCACGGGGAAAGCTTTTAAATTGCTCTAAAATTCTACAAGAAGCACACGCGTACATTTCATAAATACATGCACACAATAGTATTACAATACTTCACAACTACACACCGCTACACTATTGCCTAAATAATTAGTTCAATTATACTAAAATTATATTAAAAACCACAATCATGCAAAACAACTCACTTCTGCAGTTCTTCTTGAGTAATATTTTTCTTCATTTCCCTTGACAGCTGGAATAGCTTTAGCAAAGCTGCAGCGTGGAAGAGGCAGTGGCCAGCCTTCCAGAAGACAAGGGCCAGCTTGCCGTAGTAGTTGGCCATGGTTTTGGCCACGGGAGTCTTTTTGGACATGTTCATCAGGTTGTGAATGTCCTCAATAGCTTTGTAGGCTTCCTGGAAAGAGTATGGGATTTTGAGTAATGATAATGGATTTCGTCAGTGATATTCCGAAATTATGAGCAAAAAATTAGATTTAAGTACACTTGCCAAATATATGAGAATCTAAAACACAAAAAAAATTTAGTAATTTTTTTATTTGGAATACATACTCTTCTACTATTCATGATCTACATAGACTAAGAGATTTGAACACATATCTACCAAATTAATTTTTTTTTAATTTGTAGTCATACTAACAAAATAACAATATTATCATCACATCTAGTGACAAAGACCGTCAATGAATGATGGCGATCAGACAAATTCTAAATAACCAACCTGCCACAGCTCCATCTGTATAGCACTGTCCAGCTGGAACAGCCTGGTCTCCAAGTTCAACTGCTGCGTCTCAGGTTTAGAGATGCTCACGTTGCCCGTCTGCACCTGACCAGGACATCGTTATAATAATCACATTTTGTAAACTACAACTAACACAGTCAAACTGTACAATACAACAAGTGAAGGCATCTTGGCAGGTTTATTTATTTCAATTGTGGTTAGGTTATACTCAGTTATCGGTGTTCTAAGCCAAAGTAACTATAGTCATCCGAAGGCACAACTTTTACTATGGTACCGATTCTGAACTCAAGACAAAAATACACTGTTTCAAACAAAAAATTGATCGGTCGTCGACACAATGTATGAAACAGCTGATTTTTTTTTCTCGAATTCTGAGTTGGTCCCTTAGTGAAAGTCGTTCCTTTGGATGACTCTAGTTGACCACCTTTCAGCTTAGTATATCCTTATTCGATAACTATGTAATATATTTAGTTTTGAAATGCCCATGCGCCAAGATTACCCTTGTCAGATTGTACAAATAAAATTTTATTTAAAAACGCAACCCTTACTTTGAGAGGATGATGGTTTCCTCGACTAGTTTGTTGACAACTAATACAAGAGGTAGAAGAGCTAGCAATGTCGTATATCAAATTAATACAACATAAATTGATTGAGTATAGTAAAAATCGTTAAAAGAAACGTAGAGGTGCGTTTTTGTTTAGTTTATTCAGTTGTTCAGCCAATTTATAATTGGTCAAATAAAACATTGAATTTATGTTTTTATGAATATGAATTGTGAACAGATTGAATGAATTTAAGAGCGCGATTAACACCGTTAAGAGAAGCTTATTTATGTGTAAAATAAATGAGTTTTATGACGTGACAACGTCTTACAATTCGATGGAGCCGGCTGAACGCACGAAAAAACATGACTTGTGCGGCGTTACTCGCTCTGAGGCGTTCCATTTAAGGCTTGAAGTGAAAGCGAGAGCGCGGAACGAGCGAAAAAGAGGCACAATGGGCCTCCGCGTTCGGCAGCGTTCGACATCTGTCTCTCTCCTACTTGAGTGTTTCATTTACATGTTTTCGTCAAGTATGAAGTGCAGTGAAAAGTGAATGTGATGTCAATTGTTTATAGCAACCATAATAAAGGTAATGATTCTTTCGATACAAAATGTCTATCAAACAAATAAAATTAAAAGTTTCGTTTGAATAATGAAACCATTCCATCAGTATTTTCTTATGACGTTGTCACGTGTAACTATCGCCAGTAAACCGACTTTACAGACAACCTTTTTTTTATTAAGGCTTTTACACGCGGCGACACAAGAGCTTCCCACATTAGTTGTTGATTTCTTGATCTATAGCTCGCGATTGAACGAACGAGTGTTCGAATTCCTGAAAATTACTGGTTACAAGTAAATAAAATGAATGCAATTTGAGCGTTTAATTACTATAGTTATTACATTTTCGCGCTCAAAAGTGACTCACGATGCGATTGTTTTCGCTCAGTTACTGCGCAGTCATCTGCGTACCTCATTTTCCAAACGTTAGGAAACCATCGTGTGTTAAGACCTTTACCGACATTGTCGTCTCATCTCTAATTTGTTAACTGTTTGCATTCAAGACTCAAAAGATAGCTTCTCTCGTGGTAGTAATTGCGCTCTATAGTTCCTATATCTTACGATTTGGTAAGAGTTACAAAAACGAAACGAGGCATTTTTATGCAGGTTTATTGGTAAGAGGTGTACATAACTTAAGAATATATGAACAAGATAGGCAAGTAATCAGCCAATCTTATTACGTTGTCGACGGCGTAAGTCGAAGATTTGGTTATTTTATTTATTCGGGACAAAATCAGTGACAATAATAAAACTTATATCAAATCATATAGAATTCATATTGATCTCATAATAAGAATTCATCATGAAAGTAACTCCCAGGTTTTAGAACACTGCTTACCAATAACCCTGCATATTTGGCCTTCTTCGGCTTCTCTTATATCTGTATACACTTACTGACAAGTTAAGTTTTGCAGTGTACAGTAATTATTATCCATTAAGTACTATCAAACAACAGGTAATTCTCACCGTGTTCCTGTTCCCATGATATGCGTTCTAGCAACAGATAGAATGGTTTAAAACTGATGAGCATGATCACAAAAACATTTCGATAAAATGACAAAATTCGCAATTTACATACGACTACAGTGGTATCAGGTTACGATGGCAGCTCGACTAAAACTAAAATAAAATGGTTTTGTACATAAAGTCGAATAGATGATTTAAGAGCAAGCGATTCTGCTTGGTTTTTGTACATATATTTTCCTCTATATTTGATAATACATACTAAACAAAATATAGAGTATCAAATGTACCCAAAATACCTTAGCACATAGTTTAGTGAAGAAACAGAATATAATGCATGCTAAAAACTTACTATCTATATTCAAAAAGTCGCATTCCTATTCTTCGTAAGTGACGTCATTAGCGAGTCATGAATTAATTCGATCATTTCAAAAACAAGGGTCCCAGTATAAAAAGACATTACCAACTTTGATTTGATTTTGTTTGGACAGTCATCATTACGAGTATTGCAATTGCTACCATCAAGTGACCATTTTAGCTATTGATTTTCAGTTGCTTAAAAATGTAACAATGACACGTAATGCATTAAAAACCATAACATTTTAAAACCACAGAAGAGATTTTTTTTTTGAAGAAGATATGAGATAATTCATTCTGTGTGTAGACCACACAAAATGGTTTGGCACAACATTGACCCCGATTTGGGCAGACCAAACTTACTAAAGTAACCTAATTTGACATTTCTAAAATTGTCTCCTCTCTTTTTGTTTCTACAAGTGAGAAAAGGATGGGTATCATTTTAGGAACTTTTAGTTTAGTCAGTGTGACAGACCGAATTCGGGTCATTATAGTTCTGTCTTGTACCTGTAGCCGGATTCAACTGTACTTCATTCGTAATATGACCAGAACACTATCTGGTAATCAACCTATACTGTGAATATTATATTCTGTTCAGAGAGTATCAAAATACGACATGAAACAGCATTATGGTATGAATCTTGATATTTCCTTTCTTATACAATAAATGGGCCCAATTTCAAAGGTTTTAAGTGTCAGTTCTGAAAATCTTAAGTTTGTAACTTCCTTGCTTGCTTAAGCAAGTAAAAAAAAACAACTTTAAGAATTAATGAATGATTAATTTAAACGAAGGATACTTTAATTGGTTTAGAACTGTCAACGTGTCTTCAGAATTGGTCCCAAAAGCTAAGTATAGTACAATAAAATATATCTAACGCTATCATGCACAAATCTCCCACTAGCCTTTTTAAATTGGTATTAGTTATAGAATATGCGTTATATTTTACCTGTTTTCGTGAACACAGATAATCTCTTATAGATTTTGTATGCATAACCATATTCTTTAATCTACCAGCTAAACAATATGATATACTCTGCTGGGTCTTAGGGCAAATATTAAGCACATATTACACAAAATAATTTTATTTCTTACAAAAAATAATTGTAGCTTTAACAAAGAAGGTATTACATGTTATTGAGTATTTAGTTGTTTGAACAGAGTATAAATCTATTCTTACTAGTTGAGGCAGTAGCTGCCGCAGTAGGATACCCTGTGTCGCGGCACCTAGTGTTCTTCCAGAGATTATAATTTTATTCAGTATACAATTCATTATATACTAATGATTTCATCAATTGCATTTGTATTGCCGTATAATGATTTTAAATTACCCTAATTCCATTTTGCCTTTTCCTTTCTCTGGGGATAAACGCCTGTGCACGGCCTGCTGCTGTATAATACAATCCTCACATTACACAATGCATATCTATTTAAGAAAATCTGTGGCACTTACCAAAAAAAAATATAAGAGAAAGCAAAAGATAAGAAAACCCTCTAGCCTTACTTCCCAAAAAATATAAAAAACATAAAAAAGGGTAACTCACTCTTACCGTAGGCTTGCATATGTCTTCTAGGTGCTTTCTCAGTTTATCGCAGAGTTTTCTGAACTCGGTTTTGCGAGTGTACTTGAGACAGAATTGGAACGCCATGCGAGCTATGTCGTGGTAGAGGGTCTCCACGTGAGCGTTCGTACGGAGAAGCTCTAAGCATTGGCAGTAAGACTCCCACAGGAATTTCACCTGCGGATAGAAATAAGATAATGTTGTAATGGGCGACATTGCAGAAGCATTTCGAAGAACTTAAAAAAAATTAGTAATGGTAGTAGTGAGTTTATACACAGTACATAAATTGAAATGATATATACAATATGTGCATGTACAGAAACGCGATGCAATGTTTTAAAAATACTTTTTAGTTTTTGAAAAAAAATCTATTATACCTTTACACATGTATTGGTAAAGCAATTAATCACACATCTTCTCAGGTCTACATTTTAAAACAGGCTGCTGCTTATTCCAAATAATGCTATGATTTATACTGGCATAATAATCTCAAAGCAGATATATCAACTAAGGCCGCCATGGTCTAGTGGCTAAAATGCATGCTTCGAAATCTGACAGTCCCAGGTTCAAGTCCTGTCTTCGCGTTTGGGTGTCTTTGTGAATGTTACATGGCATCCCCGACACAGGAGATATCCTAATGAGCTATGAGTGTGAAATGTTTATTTACTATATTTTATTTTAACTTACTACTTAACTAGATTATGTAACTTAAAGAGATATGAAAGGCACACTGGGCAGATCTCTGCAGATTAGTGGGACTATTCTATTCTATTCTTAGGTTATGGCCTCTGCTTTGTAGTCGCAATTTTGCCAATGACACGTGGCTTAGAAGACAAACGTTGATAAGATTGGCCAGTAACTCGTAAGATTCATTGAATATCATAATAAATCTTACCCATGGAGTAAGTATAGTCCTGTCGGACCTGTCCTGCGCATCCTCCCCTGACACAGCGCTAAGCAGGATGCTTTCTGGAGTGGCGAGGTTGTCTAGATCGTCAGTGTCTATGACAGCCTGCGTGGACTGCGCCCGCGCAGCCTCCGTTCTCTCTTCCGCCATGCGCAAGTAGCCTCTGTAGGTAAGGACATAGTGATATTTTAATCTTTGATGACAATAATATGCTGAAATTAACTAACATGACAAAACAAAAAAAAAATTACATTGTTATCGGTTTGGGGTGTACTTAGCGGAGAATGCCAATGATTACTATCCCACCCTGAAAGTTTCTCTTCAAATAATGCATATTTTAGTTTCCATATAAAAAAATTAAAAATAATATCCATTTTGAAATCGCGTAACCCTGTGTCCTGGTACTATAATACATTTGTCTTACTCGACGTACAAACCAGCCTTGGCAGCTCACACACACACACACAAGCCGCGGCACTGGAGCCGGCGCGCTCGCTCGCGGTACCTATAGGTAGGTACATCACATATAGGCCATAAATTATTTGCTTTGGTTAGGCTTGTGTTTGTGGTGTCAAAAATCGCCTAGTATTAACCTGTATTCTAGTGTGGTGATTGCTGCTGCGCCAGTCAACAGCTGGAGAGCTGATGACATGTAACCCGGTCAAAATATCTGTGCACCTCGCTGGAATGCGGCGCCTCTCCCGCTTCCCCTGTCACCTCTCTGAGCACTCCCCGGTGCAACAGTACGGTTAGCACACCGTACCCAGACCGCCGATATGACTTCACGAGCTCAGGTGCTCAGATATTGTGACCGGGTTGTAAGTGTCTGCGATCCTAATTATTTGTTGGAGGGCCATTCGAATAAAGCATGTTTTGTAACAATACTTCTGTGTTTTCACCCTCAAGCATTATCTATCCTCAAACATATAAAAGGGCTGAGGATAGATATTCTAAAGACAACAAAATTCTATGTTATTAATGGCTTCATAAGTTCAAAAAATATAATATCCGGATATAGACCTAGCTTAGAATTAATATTAATCATATTTAGAGCTAGGATAGCATTTACTGTACTTTAGCAAATCTAGCAAAATCAATCTTCCATGAATGGTTAAAATCATCAATATTATCATTCTGCTATAAATATTCCCCTTATGTGGCACCAACACAGTACAACTTTATAAACTGCACTCTATCCTATCAGCTGTTATCTTTTCACTCATACACATAATTATCATGATCAATTAATCCAGTTTAAACCTAGATTATCCAATGCCATGAAAGAAGTACCATCTTGTCATATTCATTGACATCCATACTCAATAAATGGTACCTATTCTATTAAATAAATATACTAATAAAAGCAACTCATGATATTATAAAAAAAAACTAAATTGCTACTATGACTTGACAATATTGGATTATTTTATTTAATATCAGACAGAAATCAGACCTCTTATTTCTGACATAAATGCTATCCTAAATAATCAAAATATTATCTATTAAATTGAAAAGCAACTTTACCTTATAACTTGCTCCAGAGAGCCAACATTAACAGATTGAAACATGTTCCTATACTGAAACAGGCCTTCCTTTGCTATGTGAGACTTGCGAAGGTCCACACATAGCTCCAAGTATTTGAACATGATGGGCTCCAGGACAGACTCAGACCAGTTGTATGCCCACTTCTTGTTGCGGAACACTTCCTGAAGAGTGTCCAGGGCCCGCGCTGGCTTCTCCAGGTCCATAAACTCTGTAACATTTATTTAGTAATTTACTACAAGGTATACTTAAAAGTGTAAACCAATTCAATTCTCCAAGTATACTGGGAAGTGGGTCAAAATTCTAAGATTTTATAAAACTAATAAATCTTTTTCTTAATCAGTTCACAAATAATTAAAACTAAAACTATATACATACAGACAAACAAAGAAATCTCGTTTTCGGAAGTCGGTTAAAAATATAGACAAGCAGTGTAAAGATGATGAGCAGTGGGAGCTGATATAATGCATCGTTGGATATTTCATGTCTGGCATTACAAATTGTACCTAACTATTAATTAGAAGTGAACTAAGACGAGAGTGTGGGTAATGGGACTCCTTATCACAAACAGCCCATTTTTTTTAAAGTTTTATTATTCTCCATGGCTGTAGTAAGGAACAGCAACATAAAGTTTTGATTATGACCCCTTTCAGCTTGCATGAGAATTTACAATAAATACTTAGTCTACTCAGGATTAAGATGATAAGAATCAAACTATTTACCCAAAAACTACATATTGAATTTGTAAAATTTTTGTATGTTGAGTTGTTCAGGACTGAATTAGAAACTTTAGGTAGCATTTGACTGCCTTAATTCGGCCCTGTTGCAGAATATGTTTACAACTGGCGACTATAACCTACAAACAGCTATAAAATGCCATTTTTTGTAGAATGAGTAGTTTTGTAGAGTGTGTGGTGTCTCCACACTGTTAAGATATGATCTGGAGCCTGCAGGCTTTATGTTGATCATTTGCACTTTGTATTTAAACTCTATATCCCTGTTAATGAATGACATAACATGAATGACCTGCATTTCCCCATCTTTTCAGCGTTTATCTTCTAAGCCACGCGACACTGGCAAAGTTGCGGCTATACCGCAGAGGCCATAATCATAGATAGATAGATAGATAGACCTGCATTTTCTTGTTTTATCATTTTAATATGGTGTTATATTCTTGTCAGTATCCAAATAACATAGCAAGTATCGCTCAATATCCCTATAACATACATAATTACTGCAGACATATGGTGCCAGTTTTCATGCTTTGGCACCGGGCCAAAAATGACTGCAATATACTATTGATCTCATCGCATCCCATTAGACAGATGAACTATGTTATAGCATAGTTTATGTAGAGACTTATATTTCGTCAATACGCAAATTGCATAATTCTAGATCAAAGTTACTAGTAGGTGCAGCCAGCCACATCATCGTATAGGCAGGAAGGTAGACTTTTGTTGGTTATGTTTGGAAAATACACAATATAATAAAATACACCAAAATAGTGTGCTTTATAGAACGGACAAGTTACTATAAAATATTATACTTTGGATGAGTACTATCAGTTATAATCATGGGACACTCGCAGGCTGTGAAAGGTCACTTCGGAACGCGCAACGTGGATGATAAGAACTTGTACTCACCATTTGCCCGTTTGAGGGCATTTTCCGGTCTTTGACCGTATCTCGCCATATTTAACGTTACACTTTTCACTTCATTAACACAAATTTACGCACAAATCTCCGTGGAGAAGAATATAACAAATAATTCTTCTCACACCGGCCCCCGAAATCGACAGGCAGTTTTAAAATGGCGGAGATATTTTTTTATTTTTTCTTTGTAGTGTTGGCACTGGTGAGTGAAATTGTCTATGGCATTAATATGATTGCCAAAACAAATAATAATCAACGTAAAACGTAGTTTTGCTACTTACCTCTAGATGGCATACTCTAAAAATTTTCCTAACTAATCATCTTGAAAACTTCGTCAGTCGTGAGGGCCGATAATTATTTTAAAAAGGGTTGCCGTTGAGCAGGGGATATAGAGCCTCTGGATATATCCGAGTGGCATGCCTTGGGAGATGCTTTATGTCCACCAGAGGACTAGAGTAAGCTAATGATGACAGGGTTACTGGTACCACCGGTAACAAATAAGAAACCTAGCGGGTGTCATTCATAAATCAAGTCTAATCAAATCATAATGCAGTAAATAAAAAACAATTACTCCATACATTTCCGCGCGTCAAGGAACTTTAAGATATTTTTTTATATAACCATTTGATTTTTATCTACCTACCGTATATTTACGAAACTAGTGCTCCTTGTATTATAAGGTTTCCTTTAAGAGATTAGTTACCAGGACGTAACCCTATATCAATCAGAGCAAATCCTTCTACCTTATATCATAAAGAAATTTTAAATTCAAGATGAATTTATTGATTATAACTAATAGACAGCCAAGCCGTATTAAAAGAAATTAATATTGCAATGCGATGCGTTACGGCGGTACGATTTGTCACACTTAGATTTAGAAGAAACTGCACTGGACTTCTAAGAAAGTGAGGCAGACATTCTGTAAAAATAAATACAATCTTACGGTGGCTCATACTCAAACAACAGTTTTATAAAACACAGCCTTTATTTACAATATGCTCTGAGGATCGCTAATTTTAACAAATTTTAGAGCGACAGAATTTAGTTAAGAAGTGAGTCAACGAATTTCTTCATAGGCAGTTCAACGAGAAGACAAACGGGCACGGCTATCACGTATGAATAAAATAGCGTCGCAAGCCAGTCGATGCTCTGAAAAAGAAAAGAAATAAATATTGACTATTAGTATGTAGGTATTATTAAAAAGAGGATTGACTGAAGAATTTGAAACGGCAGCTAAGGCTTGCTAATTTAATATATCGATGGTAAAATTGATTTAGGTTATCAGGCGAGCAATATTCAAACGCATGCCGTATCTAGCTAGTATTAGAAAAAACATTGTTCCCGCGAGGAATCATTCATCATAGTGCCCATATAATCAGCAAACCTAACTATACCTAATACGTAAAACGAGCGGCCAATAGATGACCGCAGGTCAGATGCCCGAAGATTTGCTGTCAGAGCCAAAGAGCGTTCGACTCATTGTAAAAAACTAATTTATAGTAATAATTTGAGGTCAGAACAAGGGTCAAATATCTAACTCAGGCTCATCTACCCTCAGCTCAGAAAAATAACCGCATTTCTAAGACAGAGCTCCTACGTTCTTTGGGATTAAGTACTAAGTACAGGTAACGTGGAAGCTTCCTTCTTCTTCCTGCTTCCTAAAAGAGACGTCAACGAAAAAAGTCCTATCTATGAAACTATCTAATCCAAAGAGGTAATAACATCTAGCCCCCAAACAGGTTTGATTGTTTATTTGTGAAGAATCTCCTTTCTTTAGCCTTTGAACTCACAACACTTAGTAGCGAGGAGGCTATGAGATGGGGTCGCGCGGCCACCATGGTTAGGTTGACGGTCCAGTGCACCATAGCGACCGACAGCACCAGCCGCGCCGGCACCGTCCAGCCGCGCCACGACAGCAGCCGCGCCCATGGACCTACAACAAATATTAATCGGATTAGGGACCGACAGATTGATAACGGTATTTACTAACACGAACATTATCAATTATTCGTAAACTGGAAGGCTCTGAGTCTCACGACATAGGTTATCCTGTGTGAGACACAGAGAGCTAATAACTTCTTTGTACAAGTTTACCTAAATTGTATCCTATAGATGTTAGTTTTATTATACTTATCGTGTTTTACTTAAATAAACTTAATATATATTACTACATATGTTACTTTCTATTGGTATTATTCACAGCTATATGTCTGGCTAAACCTTCTCCGACAATCCAGTTTCCTTACGATGAATGAGTGAAAAACTCAGAAGTATGCCTAAAGATAGGATAACTTGGCACCTACCTAGCATAAGAATCAATAAAAAGTGAAACTTCTTACATTTTGAAGGGGTTATATTAATAAATGTAAAATATGCTTAACGGTTACCTCTAACAGTGATGACCTGTAACAGCTGGCAGGCGAATGTCAAGCTGAACATGAGTCGCTCCAAGCCCACGTATAATGCTATGACTGGCTTCGACTCCACCTCCTCGACTCTCGACCCGACTATGACCCAGCAGAGTAGGACGGGAAATGTGAAGAAATGCGCGTACCGGAGCAGCTGGAATAAATTACCGAATAATATTAACCTACCTGCAAACTTAGGAGAATATTGTTATTTTAGATGATCTTCGGATTTTTTTCATTTGTGGAGTATTTTCCCTAAAAAGGCCATTGGTATTTCGTTCTTTGCACATTTATGGGCTGACTAGTAACAGTTACCCGCGATTTTGCCTCGCGGCATAATATGGAATATAAAGAAATTTCAAACGTTTGATCTTCTTAGGGGATAAATTTCCCAAAAATCCTTTCTTAGTACTTTTTTACGGCAAATTACGTTAACACTGAGCTTACGTTCAATGATTATGGAGGGGCGCCGCTTTGCGAGTGAACATGCCTCTACACCCTATAATGCATATACCCTCAATATTTCATGTCTCTAGGTTCCGTGGTTATGTTCTGCGTTGATTCCTTGCAAATATCAGTCAGTCAGTCAGGACTTTTGTAATACAGACCTCAACTATATTGGGAAAAAATATTCGGAACATTCTAGATATGAAAAAAAGGCGTTGACTGTTTTTCCTTTTTTATAGTCGTTAAAATGTTATTATAAATAACGCGAGGTGAGAATAAGTGAGAATTATTCAAAGAGTCATAATTTCAAATATACTAAACTCTTGAGGTCGTATAAAAAAACAAGAAACAATAAAAGGTTCTTCTGATTCTGACGAACGATAGAGTCAATAAAGATTGAGTTGAGAATAGAAATATGTTTATTTGAGAAAAAATAAGACGAAGGATGAGTGAGACGTCATAGGATGAGCAAGAAATATTACAAAATAATTAGGGCCGAAAAGCTCTACTAAGTATTGGTCTACGGGTATATTAGAACTTTTCGGCCATTAAAAAAGCAGGTTGAGGCTAGCTTAATTTATTAGGTATTACAATGTTATTGCAACAATACTTACAATATGAGCTCTATTTTTACTGCCTTTTTCTACTTTAGTGAATCCATTTTGGGCATTTCCACGTATAACTCCATTGCTTGTCTTATCAGAAAAAACGAGGTCACCATTGCTGATTGTACCATTGCCGTTCAATTCTTCGGTCACTTTCCTACGAGTTAGCATATTTTCAGCGTAATATCCATTTTCTTTGTCACATGTACCATTATTCTTATCTGATATACGTTTTTCTTTGACTAATATTCCATTTTCGTTGTTGGCAATTCCATTTTCTTTGACACCAATTAGTTTTTCTTTATCAGCTATTTCATCTTCTTTGCCACTAACTTCATTTTTGCTGAGCAAGGGGTTATTGTCCTGTGTTAATCCATTTTGACATGGTGTCTCATTAACACTGGCTTTCATGTGTTCTATCTTGACTTTCTTTCTGTTCTTTTGTTCGAAATAGAGATGAGCTACTAGAAGACCGAAGATACAAGCTGGGAGATTACTCCACGGAGACATGTGAAGGTGAAATAAGGATTGGGAACCTCGGAACTCGACTCGTAATACCCTGTTGTAATAAATAAATATGTGATCAGACTCTTCAAAACCAGCTTAAATAAATAATAATAATAATATAATATGGGAAAACATCCACGCAAAGGTCTTCAAGTCCCAAACTAGGCAAAGCCTGTGCTTTGGTAACCAAATGACTGATATACATACTTAGAAATACATATATCCATACAAATAATTCACATATAATAGTGCATAAATCGAAAAAAAACGGAATGTTTTTCCGACAATGATAATATTTATAATGAAATGTAGGTACCTTAAGGTTCGACTAAAAAAATCGATATTTATTTAGATATTTCTTAACAAAAACGATATAAGTAATCGACATATTTATTTCAACTTTAGAGCAATTTATAATTTAATAAAAAAACTAATTTAATTCTTCTGTAGCATTTTGTGGTATTATATATTTTAATTATACATAATTTTTTAGGCTGTTATTTATTAATATTAGTAATAATAATTCTATTGGTAAAGAAGAAGGCTAATCGACCTTTACGTAATAAATACGCACAAATATAATATGACATAATCTTAGAACAGGTACAAGTTCTATATAAGGTCTTTTTAATTTCAACAATTTAACTTGTGTCATCTAACAAACGTAAATACGGATTAACAAACTAAGAAGTTTTCTCAATTCATCAATTAAGGTATCAATTAAGGCTTCTATGGCGAACTAAGGCCTTAGTCAACCAGATGTTTACCTTGCCTTGGCGCTTGCCTAAATAAATATCGGAAGCTTCCAAATCCGTCAAACCACGGTTAAGTCATTTCAGCGCGATAAGGCAAAAACAAATTAATTATGTAGGCAACTATTTTGCATTTAGGTAGATACGATTCGTCATATGCATAGGTACCTAAATTTCTAAGCGTGGCGTGCCCTTCACATACCGAAAATTACTGTATTTACATTTTTAAGACTCATTACCCTTTGAATACGTTAGCGGAAGTTGGTAGTTAATTTGTAGTTTAGAGGGTTTTTTATCGTTTGTTTGTTGACACCAAAAGCGCTATAAAAACATAATAGGTAGGCAGGTAAGTAAGTATATAACAATGCCCTTCTTAAACCCTATAAGTGTGTAGATCATAAATATACTACATACTCGTATATGCAAATTTATAACTATTTACTCCGGTGCCTACTGTGTACCCTTAACGTCTAACAGCTGCGCATGGGTCTCCCCTACGAAAGATAGACCAAAGTCCACCACATTGGTCAAGTTACAGGTTGGCGACTTTACTTATCTACGAAAGCCATTAAAAGAAGAATAAGAAAAACAAAAACAGAATAACAGAAAAAATAATAGTTTAGAATAGCTAAGAATAATAGCAATTCTTCTAAACTTGTGGTAATTAAATATAATATTTTTCACTTACGTAGTGAAAAATTCAGAGATGCATTATGAACCTGGGATTGAACTCACTCTCTTTCGTTTGTTAGGCAAGGGGTTTACCGACTAGGCTGCCACTAATATTAGGATATTAAACTTACTATACAAAAAAAAATTGCATAGTGTACCTAGTAATTACGGGAACATAAAACAAACTTTTGTTTCCTTGTTCATTGAAATACGAGAGAAACATAATACAGTTCACGGTATCCAGGGTTATCGGTTAGGGGTCTAAGTTTATTCGTCGACAAATTGTATTAAACAGCTGTTTTTGTTATAACGCAAAAACCCTAGAAATAATTCCAAATAAAGAACCCAAAACATGCACCGACAAAATTCCGCTAGAAACAAGCTTTGGGTTTTATGGTTTGCGTAAAACATTGAGTTTTACATATGTAAATAGCTCTTTACAGGTTCCGAGCAAACCATAATGATTCACACGTTAATTAGTTAATTTTATTCATAGACATATTTACTATTTGCGTAGCGTGACAAAATACGTAAGTAAATATAAAATTTGTAGACAAACAGCCATTTTTAATCCGGTTAAGTATATAATTTTAAGTGATAATTAATGTTAATAGTCCAAAGCACTATTTTTTATAGCTAGCAGTATGTTTTGATTTATTGTATTTGCTAATTGTGACACTGATTATGTCGTTTTAATACCTTTGTGTATGTAGCATGTAACTAAAATAGAAAAATCTCGAAAAACTGGTATTTTGGCGCGGATCATGTAAATTTTATTATGTTTTTGACATTGATTTAATAGGTACGTGTAGATCTAAATTGAGTAAGTCTGAATCATATACATTAATTCTTATTATTTTAAAAGGTATTTTTAAACGAATTTGAGAAACAGAAATTCAGTAGCATCGCACTCAAGACTCTAAATCAGAAACTGATTATTAGGATTGATGAGTCACTCGTCAGGCTTTCAATAACGAAAAGCTATACGTCATGGCAAACAAATCAATTTAAAAGCTGAAACCTCTAAATAATAACCTTATTTCATAAAGCAAAGAGGCTTCTTAACGATCTTTGCGTTGGACTCCTTGTAAAAGTTTTTGATTCTTATAGAAGTTTTTGGTTGAAACACAGAATTAACTTTTTTTAATGATTATAAATAAATTGATTACAGACTTCAATTACTGTTTGTCTCTCTGGACAGATTTTGATACAATTTTAATAGGATTACACTTCCCGTGTATCAAAACCCTTTTAACAAAAAATAGCAACAATTTTTCAAATCGCAAAGATCCAGCCGTCTCCCAGAAATCAGGAAACAAATATTAAAAAAAACAAACATACATACTCGTAATCATCGAATTGAGTGCCTCCTTTTTTTGGAAGTTGGTAGAAAAGCAAAGGCTCTCAACCTAAGATGAAAAATTGGACTCGGTTCTGTTGAAGTGAACTTACTCTGGCACGATGATCTTGACCATAGGGTCCAGCCCAGCAGCATATGCCAGCGTGACGTTGAACAGGCATGATGCAGTGAACATGCCTGCTAGGACTGGCACCGCTCGCACCCTTAGCCTCATGAGAGCCAGAGTCAGGAGTAGAGAAACTAAGAACAGCTGCACTTCTGTAGCCATTGCCCTGGAAGATATGGTGTTGTTGGGGATTGTATTTTCTTATAACAGCACTCACCTCGGCGCTGGGTAGTAAGTAGGGTCACTACTGAAGGGCTGTGTGTCCTTGCGCCCAATCCAAGTCCAACAAGGTCGCGGAATAACTTTTGTACGGATTCATTCTGACAGCGTTGAAGCGTTTATCTTTCAAAACGAAACCAATTTCCCTCGGTCTTGTTTTCACCTTATTCATGCCTAACTCTAGCCGATACTCTTATAGAATTTCCAATTCCATTCAATTTCTCTCAAACTCACTTAGATCATTTTACCAATGAGACAAAGGGCGAAAGTATTAAATACTGATAAACAAGTGGATTGATGCGATTTCGAAAAAACCCGACTGCTAAATCGTTAAACCTGTGAACCATCCCTAGTTTATTTTAAAATTTTGATGAACCTAGTGGCACTCTCACGACTAAGACGAATCTATTGACACCACTCATACAAAAACACGACAAGCCGTTTAGGCTCTAGAGCGTGCCAAAGAAATATACATACACTCGAAAACCATAACCCCCTTATTTCGCAGTCAGATAATAAAATAAGAATAGTAATAAGCTTACCAAGATTGCACCATGCAGAGTTCAGTAGGGTCAACAAAGTTGTTCAAGAAGAAAACTTGAGCCCAGAACTTTTTTCTACAAATGTGGCTCTCTGCTTCTACCAGCGGTGTCCAAAGAGGCCCGTCGTCGTATCGAGGCAACCAGGTCGCGGAATAAGCTGTGAGCAGAACAAATACTGGAGCTATTCTGAAAACAAGTAACAATACTTCTGTGTTAGTACTTTATTAAAGTAATAATTAGAGTTATAACAAAATGATGACGCAAATGATTTACTTAAAGCAAATTGCGGGTCCGATTTTGGTAAAAGAATTATGGGATCACGGGCAGGTACCGATGGCATATATAAAAAACTATTTGTATTTTTTTTAAAATATATATTAATTGTTTTAATTAAAACTACCATGAGACATTTTAACTATTTACGCGTTCCTCCTAAGATGAACCTCCTCCTTCTCTAAAGTCGGTTAAAATAATTGTCTGTGTCTGTCTAGTGTTGAATTGATATCTACCTACTTTATTATCAATTCTAAAAACGATTGGTTGATGAGATCATCGCTTATTAGCCTAATGTTAATTTGAATTGTCACAATAATTCATATTGTTAATAATTTAGGTTATTTGCTATATTCAAATTCAGCAATAAAACATAAAAGGTATTTTTATTGCATTTTCCGGAACACCGTATACTCGTAGTGTAGTGCTAGTGTGTTTACTTTGAGTTTCAAAATCCGATGGTCCCGGGCTAATTTCCCGAGAGTGGATGAATTTGAATAAGGAGTCTGAGTGTGTTTGCGTTTGTCAATGTTGCGTGGTACGAGTATCTCTCACACGAGAGAAATACTTGAGGATAGCTAAGAGCGAGCAACTTCATTGTTATATTAAATGTCCCTCATTATTTTTTAGCACCCCAAACAGCAGAATTATCTAACAAAGTATAAGTGCTATTTCTGATAGGCTATTTCCATGATTACAATAGAATATATATAATAAACAAAAATATTAGTACAACATTTATCGATATATATCTATTATATAAAAGAGTAAGGATATAAGGATAGAAATTAACGCAGAGCCTGAACAGCTGTACCTAAGACATGACCATTAAGGGGCAAAGACGCCATTTTTATAAGAGTGCTCTTAGAGTATATCAAGAAAGTTTATTTTAAAATGCAAACTTCTATAAATTCAATTTTATTTCGTAGGCTGTTATGTACAAAACTAGCTAGACACTTAACGTCTAGCACTTCTTAGCACATAATTAATATTGACTGACAGCTGAATTATTTGCACCAACTGCAAGAAAAGCTACGACTAGCCAACCTACCCACAAGAAGTCTAAGCATTTGAAACAAATACTGTTTTAACCGATTTCAAAGAAAAGAGGAACTTTCAATTCACCGAAATCTCATTTAAATAATTATAACAGGGGACCCTATTACTAAGACTATGAACTACGATAGCTAGACAGTTGAAATATTACTAAGACTTTGCTGTCCCTACGTCTGAGTGCTACCAGGCTTCATCTCATGAACTACGATAGCTAGACAGTTGAAATATTACTAAGACTTTGCTGTCCCTACGTCTGAGTGCTACCAGGCTTTATCTCATGAACTACGATAGCTAGACAGTTGAAATATTACTAAGACTTTGCTGTCCCTACGTATGAGTGCTACCAGATTTTTTTATCTTATGAATTACGATAGCTAGACAGTTGAAATATTTTCACAGATGATGTATTCCGTTGCCGCTATAACAAAAATATAAAAAAAAACAGATAAAAATCCCATACAGCAAACGTGATCCACTTTCGGGCGGGGCCAAGGTGCTGTTAGAGATTTATGCAACGTTTATGAACTATGTATGTCCTTGCTGTTAATTTATTTTATTTTTATGATATGTGTGCAGAATTACGGGGTGACATTGTCAATGATGACATAACCCCATCAAATAAAAGAATAAAAAAAAAAAAAAAAAAAAGCAAACGTGATTTTTTCTGCCGTGTTTTGCACGATACTAGTAACGACAACTATTTTAGAATTTTTTTATATGAAATCCAAATACATTTTTAAAAAATTATGTGGAATCGAAGACGGTCTATCAGTTTTTTAAAAATAACTAAAGTAGTTTTATGTCTTAATAAAACTACGTATTGCGAGCGAGATGATTCATGAACCCAGTTTCGCGTCTAAATTATTGGCACGGACCTCGGATTCTATGGAGTAAAATTATAAAAAAAAATAATAAAAAAAGTTTCTTCCTCAGGATTCCTTACCTGAATATCCTCTTCAGTATCCACTTGACAGTAACGGCTGGAGTGATCTTGGTCCGCTGCGCCATTCCCAGTACATTATACCCAGTAAAGAAGCTGGATATCAGTATAAATACTTGCACCAGGGACGTGCCGTTCTTAATAACTGAGTTTACGAAGCCGTCTCGAGACTAGTGGGAAAGAAAAAATATTTTGTTTATTCGCAAGTACACAAACAAAGGTCCTTAATGTAAGGTATGTACAAAGCGTCTTTTCTTCGTTCGCTAGACCTCGTCCGTACCACACCTGGTGGTCAAGTCTGTTATTTGAATTGTATCAGAATTACGATTGGATTGTACCAAAATGGCGGTTTTGACATAGAATAGGCCACAGTTAGTGTTAAACAAAATATCTTTTTCAATACTAACTCTGATCTATTCTATGTTGAAACGGCCATTTTGGCACAATCCAATTGTAATTCTGAGACAATTCAAATAACAAACTTGGTCACCTGCTTTCCTTCCATTATCTACGCACATAGAAACAACACGTATCGTTAAGTGCTGCCTGGTGATCTATCCCGTGTTAACACTATTCCCCATGTCATAATTTAGGATTATGCAACAAGCTTTGCGCAATTCATGGTGTAAAGTTTTCAAATAGATTCGGAAACGCTAACTGAAGAAAGCTGCAGATTTTTGTGTTTTTACTTAAAGGAAAAAACGTCTACCTACAGACATCTGACACGGAGTGGGGCATAAACTACTAAAACCTACTATTCAAGGTATCATTCGAGCCCTGGTATCACTTATTATAAGGAATGATCCACGATTTAAAAGCGTACCTTTTCCATATCTTCAGGATTATGAACGTAGCTCATGTAATGTAAAAGCGTCGAATGAGTATAAATAATTATACCATGTAGTATGATCCTGGAACAAAATACATGATTATTATAAATATTTAGTTTAGTTATTGGACGGAGCAAATTCAGTTTATATTGAAAAACACTATCCTACCAAACTGTGAGGAGTTTTCCCCATAGAGTTATATATATATATATATATATACTATTATATAATTACATGGTAGGTATTCCCGCACTCGCTGTAAAAATGGCATCGTAGGTATATTAATTGCGAAACCGCGTTAAGTTCCGCGGGACTTCATTCATAAAGACCACTTTACCACAGGCTTTACAAACAGAGCTATCCGCTAGAGCTAGACATGAAAACAAGAGTAAGCAAACTTGGTTTCATTTTGACAGTGTTGAAGCGGCGCACTGAAATAACGAAACAATGTTTTCTTGTTCTTGTTTTCACCTCTCTCATGTCTAACCCTAGCCGATAGGTAGCCAGAGTCTCAAAAAGGTTACTTTATCACAATAATGTATTCTTTGTATATCTTTTGAACTGCGATGATGATCTAGTGGTTCGATACGGTACGAGGTTCGATCTCACGAAACATGGAAAAAAACGCCTGAGCTACCGGTGAAGGAAAACATCGTGAGGAAACCATAGCATGGTGGCAGGACGTTTCCTATCGCTCGCCTGGCTAGCTACCACCCTCATGTTGTAAAATCTGTCGCTAAGCACATAAAGTTGAGTTCCGGCAGCCTTCCTTGAGAGCCAGTGTATTCCAGACTAGACATGCTCCATCTAGGGCTACGGTATCGCTGACTTTCGTGGTCGTGCGAACTTGTGGTCGCCTAGTTGTGTAGGATAAAAAAAAACTCACTTAGAACTTTGCACTGGGGCAAATACAGAAGATCCGTCGGCATCATTGATGGTCGTAAGGCTTTTCCAGTTGGCGGGAATCGACCACGCAATGATTTCTTTGTTTTCTGTTTGGACACAATATTGTTCATAATGTTAAAATAGTTAACTACAGAATTGTGTCAGCAAAAGAGTAGCTACATACTAAAATATATGAAGTTCAACTATATTTATCTTATTACTAATTCTAAGTTTTTATATATAGGTAAAAATAGAGATGCGGCGAGACTTCACCGACATTTCTGACAGTTCGTCAGCTAACATTAACAATTACTTTGTATCTACTATTCTAAATAAATACTACGTATTATTTCGTTTGTGGAATCTAATAGTATTAATTGGAATGGCACAATGTTGTACATTTCTAACACAATTCAACTAGAAGCCTTTGTCCCATAGTTACCTCTAATAGCTGAACCAACTCAACTAAAAAAAGATCAAGGTACTTGTTCGTGGAAGTAATCTGCATAGTTACATTAAAATATCCCGTCTTCTAAGAAACCGAAAATAATTGCATTACCATAAATAATATCCATTCGTACCCACTTAGTTAATGCTAAGAACTAATTTAACAAATGAATGTAAAATTACGCTTACTAAGGAGGTAATATAACTAATTCGTACCTGCTAATACTTAAATTGACCTAATGATTAACCATTTGAAAATTTCCGCCCAGATTTATTGATAATGTCAACGCAGGGTCATTTTACACCGAATTTTTCTTTGATGAATTAAAAATCATAATACTGTAGGAATAAATCAGAAATCATACAAAAAATAAGCAACTTAGGCTTTGTAGAGTCAACAAACCTTTATATACATGGTTATCGGTTAGAGCTGTACTACTTAAGCTGAAAAAGGTTCACTATTCATAATTACGAACAACTTTCATAACTTTCAGAACTTCTTTTGGCTTAGCTCTAGCCGATAACCCTCTATTTGCAGCTACAGTATATTATTTATAGTAGTTACTAATAAATTATTTATAGTCGTATACCATAACCTACCATATATTTATAACACTTATTTAAATTTCATGTTAAACTGGTTTATGTAACTGGACATATCTACAAAGTAAATTTATTTGTAGGAGTAATATGATGTTGATTGATGAATTGATGATAAAGAGGTTTGTTTTACGACAAATGTTGAATATAATTAAAGGGACCTTGTCTGATAGTAGGTACTTACTACGTACGAAATTTCATCACTAATATCATAAAAGCTACCATTTGTGAGATTATTTTGTCGAAGCAATTGTACAGATTTGATATACATTTGGAATATAAGACAGCTTATATAGGTACGCTAAAATAAGGCAAAGGCTACATTTATTCAGCCTGGTAAGGTAGTAGGTACCTAATAAATAATTTGCTGCTGCCGTCATGTTTTCAATCATTAGGAGTCTATCTTCGTGAATTCGTTCTATAAAACTTGTTTTTTTCCGCGAAAACTGTGGTTAGTTCTGGCCACAGGAATTCAAACTACTTACCTTCCAAGCATCAAACATTATATGTCTCTAAAATGTTACCAAAATAAACAATAGTAATTCAATGAATCCTATGCGTCACTAGATCGATTGCGTTCAATTACGTTCGTATTTTCTAAATCACGTATCTAATTATCATGAAGTCTTAGTAATCAATAAGTATATAAATTTATTTGTATATAGTTGTAGACAACGCCTGTAGCTGACGTAATGGCAACGTCAAACTTATGATTACCTTCGAATATTTACTAATTAGATACGTGAAATCACAAATAAGCGCCCAATAAGAACAAATTACTCAGGGATATAATATAACAAAGATACTCACTTTTACCAGCACAGGACACGTCATAAATCGTCCCCAGTATGTTAAGAAACATGATAGAATACACGGCGTAAAGAAACAACCTCTGCGGAAAGTCAGGCTTTTCCGTTAGCTTTGCTCTTCGATCCGCGTGCGTTCTACAATACGACAGTTTCTTAACACGTGCAGTAAGTGCGTGATTACGCACTAACTTGTTAGCGCATTGTTCGAATCGCAATGTCGTGTTCCTTTCGATGGACTGACATCGTTTGGTCAAGCAATAACCGCGATGTAGGAGTCTTCGGTCGAAGGAAAATGCTTGTTTGTTTTGTTCCTGTGTAAAAGATAAAAAAAGTGCCAATTAATAATTATTTTTCATAATTGTGCCGTTTGCAGTAGAAACTTTGGGGACATGGGGATCGAGCGCATTAAAATTATATCTAGAAATATCAAAACGTCAGGTGGAAGCGACTTGTGACCGGAATGCTGGCTCTATTTTGGTCAGAAAATTAGCATTGTCATTCAACGTGGCAATGCAGCCAGCATTCTTGGAACTTTCCCTTCTACTGGGGGTTTATTACGTATTAGATTAGTTTTTATAGCTATGATATGTTTTTGTTTCCTTTACTTTTGTTAAAAAAATTAAATTTATTGTTATGTTACAAATACACTTATAGCTTAAGTTACAAGCTATAACTTAGCTTGCAAGTAGAAATTAAATATTAGCAGTCTGTCTGTTTATAGTTATAAAAAAATAATTATAATGTACTTACACATGTATGTACGGAATTAACATGTACCTATACTGTGCATATATATAATAGTTATTGATTCTGATCAACTTGTGTGTGTGTGTGTGTGTGTAATTAAGAGTGCGGGGAAATGCTGTGCTGTACAACCGGTTGGCCTACGGGCCACTTCACTAGGAGAATTGTTCCAACAATTTTCAATGCTGGACCTCAAAACCATGTTATAGTCCCATGGTACAATTATCAAAATAAAATAACATATTAAACTATCTGTGTCTCGCGATGATTTGAATGTCCCATGGAAACACTGCATTGTTTCCGGGTTCCAAATGTATCCTATATTTTACTCAGAAATATATAATGTAGTTTACCTACTGCGTACTGATAAAATCATTTTCAATATTGATGAAGTTCTTAGTTCAAGAGATTACATAGTTCCTACAAACAAACTTTAAATCTTTTTTGCTTTATAGTCTATGTTTTTATTAGACAAAAATAATATACAAAAATAATAATATACCTACTATGAATGATAAAAAATATCATCGGCGTCGGTCTCAAAATTTAGATCGTTTTAAATATGTCAATAACTAAGAACGGGATTAGTACACGAATAAATCATGTTTTTGTGCGTTATTTATTCTGATCATGGTAACGCCCGCGCTATGTGACTTTTTGTATCCAAGACAGCTAGGTAAGTATTTTGACCACCAGCTCGCACGACCACGGAAGTCAGCGACACAGCGGCTTTAGATGGAGCATGCCTACTCTGGAATACACTGGCTCACAAGGAGGGCTGCCAGAACACACCGCAGTAAGTGCTTTACTACAGATTTTTCAACTTGAGGTTGGTAGCTAGCAAGGCATGAGTTAAAAACGCACTAAGTACCTGGTCTAGGTACAAGTGGTTAAAAGTGACATCAAAAAACCCGACTGCAAGAACTTTAAACCCACGTATCTTCACAAGTGAAATCGCGGGATGCAGCTCGTATACCCTAGTAATAGTATGACCATGACAATGTGCTGGTGAAGATTTACGCTCTAGAAGACATGCCCAAGAAATCTTTATATACAAACACTCGAAAAACATAACCCTCCTGCTTTCGCGGTCGGGTAAAAAAGGGACTAACTCGATTGAGATGTGGAAGTGCGAGACGTGCCACCGTAGTCGACACGATCGGCTCATTAAATTCTTGATGAAGTTCATCGAACGTGAACTATCGGGCTGCGATTTACAATTATTCAAAAATAATAAAAAAACGTTACACTATTACTTGTGTGTCCATGCTTCGCTGAGAAATCTGGGAATATCTATAAAGCCTATTTTGATGATTTGACAAGCTCTTCCTTTTTAAAGCCAAGCTATAACTTAGGCACAATAATTATTTTTAATTGCAATGAGAGCATATAACAGTGGATATGAGTGGAAAAGTAGTAATATGTGGAAAAATACCTTCTCTCCCAGTAGGTATATGTTGAACTGCCGCAAATAGCTTACCGTGATGATGTTATAGAATAGGTTAGGTTCTATTCTGGGTGTAAGCTCGAAGGTTCCAACACAGTAGAGGCCATTTTTCTGTGACAAGCATCTGTCGTAGTCATCGAGGTGGAACAGCCTTGGAAGACGATGGAGCTCTTCATCTGAAGATGGAAAGGTTTAAGTAGGATTAAGGCAGCAATGCAATAAAGATAAAGGTAGCGATGCATAGAGCCTTAAATTACACGTAGAGCAATAACTGAAGCTGGCGTTTTTGTTTTAATTTAGGTACATAATAGTGATCTATATAATACCTTTCGTGTCTTCGAATTAAATATTCACTTTTTTGGAGTCGGTTTTTTTTCTTCGTATAAGAATTTCCTATTTTTTATTTAAATATAATTTGAAAAATGAGAATATAAATGTTTTTTTTGGCTCTTTTCATAAAGCAAAGAAATAGTGAAATTTCAAGTCATTCCCTTATACTTATAGCTAGATTTGTCCATCTGTCCAACCGCACGTCGTACTTTGTACCAAAATACATTGATTTAGCAACTATAGTTTAGGTATTATTCATTTTATATTTTCACATTTTGGCATTATAAAATAAATTTAATTTTTTATTTAATTTAATATTTTTCCCATATTATATTGTGAAGTAGTGATGAAAGTTTTTTATTTACTGTGTTTTATTTACTGTTGAATCACGGTGAATATCTCATAATGTAGGTATATCGTTTTTAAGTTATAAGCCTTGGGTAGGTTTGAAAGTCCGTTCTTAAATTTCCAAACTATAAGACGCAGAAGCAAAGAGTAATAACATAAATTAATTTTATGATGAAATACAAATAACCTGTTTAAGAAAGTAGTTTTGACGACAAATACTTTTTAAGTAATTAAAAAAAGGAACATGGCAACATGTAATGAAAAAAAATTGTATGAAAATAAGCTCTGATTAATCACGGAATCCCAATATTTTACTATTAAACCTGCCTATATAAACTATAATTTATATCTAACTGACCTAAATTATGTCATGTATTTTGTCCATTATTCCAGGGCGGATTTTAGGTACCTACATATAGACAGAGCGAAACTCTCAAATCGAAGCTACGAGTTCTACTAAGTACAGCACTCTAATGAAAATAAAAATAGTTAAAAAAACTAAAACACACATACAATTCAATGGTACAAACTTAAATTATTGCTGTGAGCTTACGATCCTTGATAAGTGTGGAAAGTATCAAATTAATCCAATGTTTTTATTAGGGAGGTCTTCTGATTACATTTGAAGATTCCGTTTCACTAAGAGCGCGTTAAAAAGGCACGTACTAAATCGTCTGAGGAGTGTTAAAAAAAGTAGGTACCTTTACACATCTATATCTATTTTTAGTCGTATAAGTAATACCTAAATAAGGTCAACTAACTTACCTGACACTTTACTCGCCACACAAACACTAACAAACACCAATACCAACTTCACTAAGCACAACATTTTATTTAATTAATTAATAAACTATTATTATTAAGTAGGTATATAATTAAACACTTTTTTAACTGGATAAAACATAGAGTTCAAATATTAAGGTATCTTAAAAAGCTTTTCTTCACTTTACTTTAGTACAGCAAGTTTATGTAAATACTTAATAAAAAATTGGTTAAACAAACGCGTTCGATCTAACCGGTGTTTTAATCAGTTATAATAAAAGGCATAGCGTCGCTAAGCGAAACCATTAGTGAATTCTTGCGATTATATTGACGCAGTAACTGCCTACTTCTTAATAAATGATAATTATGACACTAGGCACTACCCATTAGAAGAGGTCTTTACGTTAGAATTTTGCGACCTGCACATTACAAGTCTTACCTGATGCTATTATTGTTCCAAAATAATGCATTGCATGAGTCATCATAGCATGACAGAATAAAAGTATTTCCAACAAATAATATCGTGACTAGTTGGGAATTTGTTTTAAATTTTGTTCCCAACCATTAAGTGTTACAGTTTGGGATGTTAATCGTTGGGAATAAGTAAATCAAAACGAATTTCTGGAGCTTTCTCATGGCATTAATTTATGGATAGATGCGTGCTTCTTTTTTTTTTAAAAGAAAACATAAGTGTGTTACATATATGTAAGTATATATAGTAGAAATATTACGCTAACTCCGTAGTTAGCGTTACATTACATTACACCTCCATTTTTGAGAAAAGAACGTCCTTTTCTCAAAAATTAATGTGTTATGTTTTTGGGGTTTGTTGAGGTAGTTCACTCACGCTCCTCTAAATGGAATATATAGATGTTTGAAAATTGTAACCCCTATTTGACACCCTGAGGGGGCTGAATTTCCGAACAATCAAAAAGTAATTTCAAAATAATTTCATATCTCAAGCCAGCAGCGGTTTAATATCTGCGTTTATTGTAACCTGTCAGTCAGGACTTACTCTTTTATATACCTAGGTATATCAGTTTTCTTTGTCCATCCCGAGTAAAACGTTTAATGACGCAATTTTTTATATGCTGGTAATTTAGATTCTAGGAACATACCTACTTAATCAACAGTTGTTATTCTATATGCGTTCAATAATAATATTAGGTTGAAGACGCTTCCACGGACACTAGGCTGTAAATGACTACTCATATCTATGAGATTATTTCACCATGGTAGGTTCCTATACAATAAACATTGAATCTTAGAAGTAATAAGTTCAAAGTTCTTTATTTCGCTTCTTAACTGTTATCTATGACAACATATCTACAAGTATGCTTATATTAAATATGCGAAATTATACTAATTAAGCATCATATAATTTACTTACCTTCCCAAATCCAAAAATTTGCTCAATGCCTGATTGATCTGACCCCCGTAATTTGCTCCCAATCAGTCTTCTATTTTTTACCTTACTTGGCTCAACTGCCAAAAGTAAGTATCCTCTTACATCTCCCGCGATAATTTATTACAGGTGGTCAAGTCTGTTATTTGAATTGTCTCAGAATTACAATTGGATTGTGCCAAAATGGCCGTTATGACATAGAATAGGCCACAGTTAGTACTAAACAAACCATAATTTTTAATACTAACTCTATAGCTCGGTCCGGCGTAGAATAGGTATATGTGGTTATTACGAGTATACCTATTGATTGCAAATTTCTTTTCACGAGATTCGGATAAGAAATTCGAACTATAAGTAAGAACGGCAAGCATTTGTGCCAAAAGCTGAAACGGAGACCTTCGCTAACGTTTGACCTAAAACCATATCGCCTACATACACCTGGTAGTTTACTAAACTTAAATACAAATTAGTGTTTTTTATTAGTCTAGGTAACTATTCCATTGTATAATGGATTTGCATGAATCACGGCCGACCATGGCCAAGTCGTGGCTTTTACGAGGCTAACTGGGTAACCGAATATAGATTAATTCAATCAATAAAACAAACAAATATTAGCCTACGTTACAAGATATGGTTATTAATATATTAGTAGGTATACATTTATTAATATATTATTTGACGTCATCGTTGGAGACACAAACGACCTTTTCATCGCTGATGAAATTCACCAAATGTGAACGAAACTACAGTAGAACATTTCCAACAAACGATTGGATTGTACCAAAATGGCCGTTTTGACATAGAATAGGCCTAAGTTAGTATTAAACAAAACATAATTTTTCATACTAACTCTGATCTATTCTATGTCGAAACCACCAAGTAAGCGCGTATTGTTTCTCACCATGAATCAAACATGCGTTAGTTTTCAGAAGTTTAGTAACAAGTATGGCGAGGAGAGACTTCAAAAAACCCGACTGCAGAAACTGCAGCCCACTGTAAATTAACGAGTGAAACCGCGGGATGCAACTAGTATATATGACCATCTACAGAAAAAAAGAGTCCTATGACATCTCGCACATCAAAATCGGTCTACACTAATCCGTGTACGCTGTAGAGCGTCATAGAGTTAGATATACATACAAATATACACTCGAAAAACCTAACCCTTCCTTAGCGCAATCGGGTAAAAAGAAGTAAGATAGGATAAGACAACTCTTTATTAAAAAACAGCTTAATAGAAAATTATAACAAATAAAACTTACAAATATATACTAGGTTTCTTAATGTTAATGGTAAATTAAAATAAAACTAGTATTCATAATAAACAACCATTTATTAAACATAATAAAACGACATTGGTTCGGCATACTCATAAAAACAGTGTTATTGGTTAGAAGTGTAAGTACTAAGCCGAGATGGGCAAACTATACTCATCATCACGAACAGCCTTCACTATGGGACCGAACAACCGACGAAGAAAAAATCAGCTGTTCCATAGAACACTTTTATCTGTCCTCGACAAAATGTATGAAACAGCTGATTTTAATAACCCAAATCCAGAATTGGTCCCATAGTGGAAGATGTTTATTAGGGTGTGTATAGTGACCCTTTTTCGGCTTAGCACAGCCCTGACCCATAACCCTGTATAAAACTACAATGAAATTAAATTAAAAAAAAACTACAATATTTTTATTAGATCCTAATACATAATATACAATACTCAATTTGTGATAAAACGGTGATATATTCCATTCATATAGGCATTGCCTGGAAGTGATCGCTTTTGTAGCAACAAGACCGCCTTAAATGCTACTTCTATAGTATTATTTATTTATCAAAACTTTGAATTAAAAACACATTAAAAAAGAAAGTAAAAACACATTTATTTTGTACACACAGGACACTACTACTACAACTGATTACTTAAAAGTAGACAAACATTTAAAATAATAAAGTAGGTCGAGTTGCAGTGTCCCGTGCTTCAAAAAACGTCAGCGCTCAGCATGATGCTAGGGATTGCTCCTCAGCGCTGACTTTCAGCGTGACCCTTTAGAGACGCGCGAAATACTAAATCGATCTTAAAAATTCTTTCACCAGTACGTAGATAGCTAAATTAGGTATTCCTTAGTGACTTGGCTACGTTTGATCCCGAAAAAATGCAGTGTCTCCGTGGGATAATCGAATCACCGCGGATAACAGCTAGTATATACCAACATATATATATTTTTTCCAACAAGCGAATAAAAGTTAAGATATTATATATAACCCGACCACGTAGTTAGTTTGTTCACATGTTTTTTTAATTTTCGATGTAATTATATTAGGTTTTAAATTCCATTAAGTAGGTATATAAAATTTATGTCCTTTGGACACCCGAGCCATTACGAATTGATACTTCATTAATTAAAATCGGTTCAGAATTTTCGAAGCGTTAAGGTAGAACAAACAAACCATACATTGTCTACCAATAGCATTACCCTTCCTTCGCCGTTACGTAGTCGGGTATAAAGGAAAAGTTTAATGCAATTTGTTGGATTATTATTATTTATTTCCGATTTTCCGAGACGGCTAAAACAATTAGAAAACGAGAAAAAAACTTACATTTATAAAATAAAGTCGTGTTAGTTTCTCTATTTATAACGCAAGAACGGCTCAACCGACTTGGCTTAAAGTAATTGGTAGCTTAGAAACGGGAGAAGGATATAGGACACTTGGATTTTTTGGAATAGGTATACCCAGAAAATCTAAGTGTTCCTATGTGATGATCAAATATCTAGCACGGGTAAAACCGTCCTTTAAAATGTGGGTTCCAAGTGGAACCATATAAAATTTTATTAAAATCAGCAAAAGTATTTGAGTTATCTTCAATGCGTAGGTGTTTAACAACTACATTGATGACATTCTGTTTTGTAGCGTAAGTTTTGCCAGTCGAATGTAAGTCGGTTTATTTAGGAAACTAACGCGTGTTTGATTCATTTTCTTTAGGAAGACGGGTTTTCACGCGTACATGACGGTTCGATTCATCATTCACATTCGGCGAACTTCATCCGGGATGAAATGGGTCGTTCGTGTCTTCAACGATGACACGTCTCGCACTGACACACTCTTCGGTGGACCTTTCCGACAGTCAGGTACGCGTGCAAACTCGTTTTCTTAAACAAAACGAATTGAACTCGGTTTTTAAATTTTCTAAGTATTAGTTAGTATAAGTACGTATCTACGTTGTCTGTATAAGTACGTATCTACGTTGTCGGTATAAGTACGTATCTACGTTGTCGGTATAAGTACGTATCTACGTTGTCGGTATAAGTACGTATCTACGTTGTCGGTATTAGTATGTATCTACGTTGTCGGTATAAGTATGTATCTACGTTGTCGGTAGAAGTACGTATCTACGTTGTCTGTATAAGTACGTATCTACGTTGTCGGTATAAGTACGTATCTACGTTGTCGGTATAAGTACGTATCTACGTTGTCGGTATAAGTACGTATCTACGTTGTCGGTATAAGTACGTATCTACGTTGTCGGTATAAGTACGTATCTACGTTGTCGGTATAAGTACGTATCTACGTTGTCGGTATAAGTACGTATCTACGTTGTCGGTATAAGTACGTATCTACGTTGTCGGTATTGGTACGTATCTACGTTGTCGGTATAAGTACGTATCTACGTTGTCGGTATAAGTACGTATCTACGTTGTCGGTATAAGTACGTATCTACGTTGTCGGTATAAGTACGTATCTACGTTGTCGGTATAAGTACGTATCTACGTTGTCGGTATAAGTACGTATCTACGTTGTCGGTATAAGTACGTATCTACGTTGTCGGTATAAGTACGTATCTACGTTGTCGGTATAAGTACGTATCTACGTTGTCGGTATAAGTACGTATCTACGTTGTCGGTATAAGTACGTATCTACGTTGTCGGTATAAGTACGTATCTACGTTGTCGGTATAAGTACGTATCTACGTTGTCGGTATAAGTACGTATCTACGTTGTCGGTATAAGTACGTATCTACGTTGTCGGTATAAGTACGTATCTACGTTGTCGGTATAAGTACGTATCTACGTTGTCGGTATAAGTACGTATCTACGTTGTCGGTATAAGTACGTATCTAACAAACGTTACATAATAATAGTATAATAATTACGCAACTGCCTGAGAACTAAATTATCAAGTCCTAAAACAACGAGAAAATATACACGATTACATAAAACGAAACTACATAGGAGTATTTTTACATAGTTTGGCGATTTGGTTATAATAATTTTATAAGAAAACTCAGAAATATATGTATATTGGTATGTTAAAATACGTAAATTTAATAACTTAAACATTCTCAATAACCTACAGGATGTTTAAGTGAATAAAAGACATACTTTATTTCAATACTGTGGAGGACGGCGGACCGAGACTGCTACGGCGAGTGGACTGTATGTGGCGTAGTAGATGGAAGAACAGTCTGACCCGAGTCGCTCCACGGATGCTGGGGTTGTAGGAAGTCTCAAGAAAAGATGGTGTAGGCTTCGGTAGTACTGACACGGTCAGAGTCTTGACAGAAGAGGGCGGAGAGCGAGAATGTTTTCTTGATAGCACTGTATCACTGCAGAGGCAAAGCTGAAGTTGACTGATCTACTGCTGAACTAATGCTGAACTCAAATGCTGAACTGTACTGTTGATTTCGGTTGCTGCACTCTTGCTGAACTGTTGACTCTGTGCAGGACTGTTCTTCCATCTACTACGCCACATACAGTCCACTCGCCGTAGCAGTCTCGGTCCGCCGTCCTCCACATTGGTCCTTCGAGCCGGATTTTAAGAAGTTTCAAGACAGAAGATGGTGCTGACACGGTCCTTGAAGAAGGCGCAATCTGCGCCGCGCCACAGAGTCAGCCAGTCTACAGGAGATTCCTCGTGTAAGGTGTCAAGAGACTCCACTGTCATCACAGCCACGCCTGAGGTGGGATTGCCGCAGGGCTCCAGAGCCGTCGAGCCCTCCTCCTTCTTCACCGCTGCGAGTCGTCTGGGGGCGCCGCAGGACTCCAGTGCCGCCGAGTCCTCCTCCCGCTTCATCGCAGCAAGCCATCCAGGAGCGCCGCAGGGCTCCAGTGCCACCGAGCTCTGCTTCCACTTCACCGCCGCTGATCGCCTGGGAGCGCCGCCGGGTTCCAGTGCCGTTGAACCCTCCTCCCACTTCTCTGTTGCAACTCGCCTGGGAGCGCCGCAGGGTTCCAGTGCCGTTGAACCCTCCTCCTACTTCTATGCTGCAACTCGCCTGGGAGCGCCGCAGGGCTTCAGTGCCGTCAAGCCCTTCTCCCACTTCTCTGCCGCAACTCGCCTGGGAGCGCCGCAGGGTTCCAGTGCCGTCGAACCCTCCTCCCATTTCTCTGCTGCAACTCGCCTGGGAGCGCCGCAGGGTTCCAGTGCCATCGAACCCTCCTCCCACTTCTCTGCTGCCACTCGCCTGGGAGCGCCGCAGGGTTCCAGTGCCGTCGAACCCTCCTCCCACTTCTCAGCTGAAACTCATCTGGGAGCGCCGCAGGGCTTCAGTGCCGTCAAGCCCTCCTCCTACTTTTCCGCTGCGACTCGCCCGAGAGCGCCGCAGGGCTCCAGTGTCGCCGAGCCTTCCTCTCACTTCAACGCCGCAAGCCGCCTGGGAACGCCGCAGGGTTCCAGTGCCGTCGAGCCCTACTCCCACTTGGTCACCGCAAGTCATCCAGGAATGCTGACTCCAGCTCACTCGAGGCCTGCTTTCCACGCCACAGATACATCAACGTGCTTCAAAAGAGTGCAGGCGCTGCATCCCGCCTCGTTCGCCGCCACGCCGCTACAGCAGCATCCGCACATGCCGCCTTCGGTGTCATTCAGCGTGTCACCAGCAACGGATGTTGCCGCGCCAGCCTACGGAGCATTAAGGTCGGATCTACACTCCAAGAAACCGACATCTACAACGCCTGCACGCCGACGCCGTCTCTCCAATCGAGAGCGCGAGAGACTCCGCCTTGAAGAGGTAATCGCCCTTGCCGAAATCCAAGCATCACGCGCACGCCTCGCGCTGCTGAATGAAGAAGATGCCTCACGTAACGAGTTCTCCGAAGAAGACATCACTGTACCGCGACATGTTGAAACCTGTTTCCAATCTCAGGAGATTGTCGCCACGGAAACAGAAAGCCTGCCAGAGTCTTCGGAGCTGCCGCCACAGCCAACATTGACCCACGTGCACCAGCCGCAAAACGCCGACGCATCGTCAAAAAGTGCCGAAACGCTCGCGAAGTATCATTGTGAGCCCGCCTTTGCACCGTTGGTAGCCACTACGATCGCTCTTGCCCCAGTTCCTGTTCAGCCAGACCTAGCCGTGTCTCAGAAGGGCAAGTCCGATCCCAGCAACTACGGAGATCTACCACTGTTTGACGGCTCGCACGACGACTTTGTGACATCCGAGACTGCGTTATACGACAGTGTGAAGCACTGCAATCTGAAAGCTGACACGACGACAGGAGACCAAGTCACGCCAACGTTGAGCACGGACATTGCTGCGGATCGTCTGAATATAGCGCCAGAAATTGCCTCTACACCGGCGGGAGCCGCCGCCACCTGGGCCCTACGTGACGATGGGCCAACGGTCTCCCAGCTTGGATATAAGAGCACGAATCAGATTAGCGTCCCAGGAATTACGGACAAGGAAATTGACGCCGCGGGGTCTCGTCGAGTCACCATCACGCTGCAAGGACGTGACACAGAGGAGCAACTACAACGGGAACACATAATCGACAAGCTACACCTCACCCCTACGGAGATGCGCATGAGACACCACGGCCAGCCAATCGCATTGCTGACGCCGCTTGGATGTGTATCAAATGATACCCACACTCGCTCCGGTCATCAGGTGAACTTCATGGCCCAAATAGCTGACTCGACCGCAGAGGAGCGCGTGGACGACGCCCTCTGCCACAACTTAGCCCTCGAGTCACTCGCCGTGCCGCCGACGAACCCACGAAGCGATCCTGACCAACTAACTCAAGAGATCCTAGAGAGACCAACGCGTCAGCTTCGCGACGAACGCCATGAGACTGCCCTTCTGCGGAAGAAGGACAGTGGAAAGCTATCAGAAAACCGTGAGGCCGCACTGAACCGCCTTATCTCAGTCAGCGCCAAGCAAACTGTCATAGCTACCACCAAAGAGCCGCGACACCCGACTGACGAAAACTTTTACGTCTTTGTGAGCTGTGAAGACCCCAACACGCTAACACCGAACAACTTCCTGCTAGGCGACCCGACTCATGTACTATGGCCGGGCCCATTCTACGCCAAGGATCTCATCTGGCACAGGTGGCTCCAGAAATATCTGCCCGAGCTACAACACCGGCGGGAGCCTCACTGCCGCAGGCCCGCTGTGAAGATCGGTGACATCACGCCCGTCGCAGACTACACGCTGCCATGTAACACATGGTTACGAGGCGTTGTCACAGCCACCTACCCGGAACCAGATGACAATGTCCGGGTAGTCGACGTGCGCACAGCCGGAGGGATCCTGCGACGACCCGTCAAGAGAATACCTGCCGACTACGCCCGCCGTTCACCAAGGAGATTGCAGCGCAATGGACAGCGCCGCACGGCGGGAGAATGTTCACGACGGGCGTCACAATAGCCTAAGCTTAATAGTATAATTGTAAATAGTGCAGGTGTTAGCATAAGTTTATTTTATAAGTCGCATTGTACATAGATTAGGTGGTAGCATAAGATTAGTTAGAAATAAACAATACTGACACGGTCTACATCAATAGGGCGGCGGAAAGCGAGACAAAGAGATTATAGGATTAGGGATGCAGATAACGCTGCACCACGGTGAGACGGGCAGGTGCATGAAATTCCACGTAGTGCCCCAGCACACAGCCCTTTTCGTGGAATTTCACCCAGACAGGGTTGGACAATCACTACCCGTCTCACTCACACGCTTAGAGCGCCGTACATATAAAAGCGCGTGGTGTAGCGTTATAAAATCAGTTCAGCTACAGTTCAGCATCTGTGCAGCAACCGAAATCAACAGTAGAGTTCAGTATTAGTTCAGCAGTAGATCAGTCATCTTCAGCTTTGCCTCTGCAGTGATACAGTGCTATCAAGAAAACATTCTCGCTCTCCGCCCTCTTCTGTCAAGACTCTGACCGTGTCAGTACTATCGAAGCCTACACCATCTTTTCTTGGAACTTCCTTCAACCCCAGCATCCGTGGAGCGACTCGGGTCAGACTGCTCTTCCATCTACTACGCCACATACAGTCCACTCGCCGTAGCAGTCTCGGCCCGCCGTCCTCCACAAATACATTCCCTTTTAGTTATTCCATCATACTAATGAAGACTATGAATGAATTTATAATTTATAACTTTACTATGTCGACGGTACTCTAACCAAAATCCTTAATTAATTTTTTTTTTTAATTTTGTGGTACTCTCACGATCTAAGCAAAATCTATTGACATCACTCATAAAAAATACGATAAGCCGTTTAGGTTCTAGGGCGTGCCAAAGAAATATAGGTACATACATACTCTCGAAAAACATAACCCTCCTTCTTTCGCAGTCGGGTAAAAATAGCTAAAGCAAAACGGTTCGACTAGAAAAGAACCTATGTGTACTTTTATATTTATATATATATATATATATATAATTGACTAGCAACTGTAACCAGCATAGTTGTCCTCGATAAAAGTATCAAACTTTGAACCCTCATTTGACCCGCCTAAGGGTTTAATTTCCAAAAATCCTTCCTTAGTATACCTCTACATCATATAATGAATACACCCTCTAAATCTCATGCCTCTAAATTCAGCGGTTTAGACTTTGCGTTGATTGTGACCTGTCAGTCAAGTCAGGAAGTCTTTGTGTAGATTTGTTACAACTCCAAGGAACAAAGCGGATAGTATTGGCAGTGGATAAAATAGTTTTTATCCACTTTCGAGGGCCAAAAATCTAATACTTCCAATTAAAAACGCCAATCGTTGTGCCTCTGAGCAAACGTTTTCGTGACATTCCAATTTAGCCGTGTTCTACTTTGCCTTTACCCCGGAATAAACGCCCTTGTTAGGGGGGGCAGGTCTGCCGACAGAGAGCCCCCAAGTAGCCGAGGATTATGTGAAGAATTTCTACCGCAAAATAATGCAATGCCTAAATCGGGACTCGTGTCTCTCGCTTGGAAGTCGAACGTTGGACACCGAGTTAACATCGCTTCAGGTTGTGACTCACAACTCCTAAACCTTCTTCTCATTTTATAAAGTTCAATGTCGACAGACCATGTCAATAATCGAAGCAAGGCGGTAGATTTGATGCCGAGGCGTGATAATGGAGAGCGATTTTATGCTGGAATATCCGCGACTAGAATTCTAGAAAAATCCCTAACTTATCATTTTTGCATTTTGTCAAGGATATCCAGTTTAGACGTAAGTAATAATAGTAGATTAGTAGCCAAGGGCTGTAAGGCATCAATTGCAGCCCGAGATATTTAGGCGCACGAGCGCAGCGAGGGCGCCTATAGTTCGAGGGTGCAATTGATGCTTACACCCGAGCTAACTACTCTTTATTTTTGTGAGGTAAGTAGTAAAAAACCGGCATTACAATAATAAAACATTTTAATTGCTGCTTCAGCTTCCATTTTCATTGAATCGGGAGTGCAGCTTATATCTTCATCACTTCATCGCAGAACTCATGTTTTTTTCCTAATTAGCACGTAATTATAAAAAAAAAACCCAAAAACAAACAATATTTAAAGTAAAAGTTTTCTATTCCTGCCTTTTTTCATCTTTGTTTTTTATTTTTATTTTATATGATATGATGTATGTATGATGGTTACATGTACGCAAACTTTTTGAAAAAGTGAAGTTTTTTTTTTAATTACTTACCGCCCTAGGGCTTTTCTAGCTACATTATTACCCTAGAGCGCTAATTGGTCACCTATAAGCCCTATTTGGGGGTAATAAGGACCTACTTACCGAATATGAGAGATGTAAAACAGGAGTGATACTAAAAATATATATAACAAGAATAGAAATGTAAGGGCAAGTTAATAATTCGTTATAATATATTATTATAATATATATTAACAAATTATTGTATCTGATCTATTTTATAATGAAATCCACACTGATATTATAAGGAAAAGAGCTTTTTATTTTTGTATGTAAGGCCGCGATAAGGCCGCCATTTAAAAACTAAAATATGTTTACAATTTTATCTATGTAATTTATTTATTGTTAAGCTGGTGTTTGAATAAAGAGTTGTCTATCTATCTATCTATCTATCTATGTAACAAATAAACTTAAAAACTTCTGGACCGATTTCTTCCACGGTCACTCATTTACAACGTGACCTGACAGAAAGTTGTTACTAAATTCGTGATCGTTTGCCAACGTGATTGAACACCAGCCATTATTCAGCCATCTGTGCTATGCACGTTATTTATTTATTCCACGGTACGCATTTCACATAAAACCTTATTAAATATGACAGTCCTTCGAATGTTTGAACAGTTGAACGACAGACGCGTAAGTATCATCATTAATGCTATATATGTATACGTTCACATGTACATTTCGTAATACCGTTGGTGAATATTTTTTGTCACCCGCTCTAATAATAAATGCTCATAATCTTATCATAGGCACTCTCCGGACATCTTTTCTGTGCAACAAATCAAATAGATCCGTCACTAATACTCAATACTACTCAATACAATAATTCGGTTTGTGACAGAAAGCAGTTAACTAGAAAGTAGAAAGTTAAATGTTAGTTTGTAAATTATTTTGATTATTTGTTTTTAAGATAGTTTTATTTGTGGTGTGTTATAATGTTCTCTGTTACAAATAAATTTTATTGTATTATATTGAATAAATCTATTCTATTCTATCTTTGTTTATGGCTTCTGTGACTGAGCCACAACTTTGCCAATGTCGCGTGATTAGCTAAGAAGATAAACGTTGAGGATTGGTCAGTAAAAACATAATATTCAAATAAGTCGCGCGCGGGTGATCGGTAATAATTTGAATCCGAGCTTATTTTTGATCCCGATATAAAATCTGAAACAGACAGGACATACACAAAATATATACATGGGTTTGTAATAATATAATACATTTGAATAGTAATATTATTATAGTTTAATATTGTTAGTAATTATAAATCTACTTAGGACATACACAAAGGGAGAGGGCACATGGGAAAGAAGAGTAGGAAAGTTAGTGGGACGGGGGATTTCCTCTGGTAATAAGTCATAAAGGGAGCAGCGACGCTTTGAGCAATTAAAAAAGATATGGTCGGTGGAACCTATGTCAAGACCGCATTCACACAGGGAGTGGTCACGGACTTTAATTTTCGCTAAAAACACTGGGGTACAAGCTTGGCCCAACCGTAGTCGACAAATAGTTGTTGTAGTGTGTTTATTAATTTTTTTGAATTTAAAAAACCAAGGTTTGGTCGGAATAGATGGTTGTATCTCACCATAGAACTTACCTTTTATCTTTCTAGATTTTTGCCAAACATTATCCCAAGCACTATAAAGTTGCGATTGACAAGTAATTGCTAGGTCATGGCAGTAAATTTGATAGTGCTCTAGATTACCAGAACTTGATGCCTGTTTAGCGAATTTATCTACGCATTCATTCCCTGGAATCCCAACGTGGCCCGGAATCCAACCAAGAACTATCTCAAGATTTTGGCGATGACACTTTAACAGCTCTTCTTTAATTCTGAGAATGATAGGGAATTTTGTTTTAGATCTGAAGAAGTTAGACATGATGGCTTGTAGGCAGCTCTTGGAATCTGATAGGATGATGGATTTCTTTATGTTATGAGAAAGAATGTAAGAAATTGCTTCAAGGATTGCAGTGGCTTCCCCAGTAAATACAGAAGTAAGAGATGGGCATTTAAAGCTAAGAGCTATATGATATTTAGGGATCCAAACAGCAGCTCCTACGTCACTATTGCTATTTAATTTAGATGCATCAGTAAATACTGTCACCCAGTCATTCCATCCACTTTGGATAATACTACTGAAGAGAACAGCTGGTTCAATAGAATCCTTGGTTATTCCAAGATCAAGTAAAACAGTGGGCTGGAAAGTTAGTGCATTATATTCTGTAGAGAACAGTGGATTGATAGGGAACTGAGCTATTGGGAATGGGAGTACGTACATATACTTAGTAAAGCTTAAGACAACACAAGGGACATTATTTTCAAATCTAACATTGTGCGAATAAATGAGGTTGTGTAAGGTTTCAAGTTTATGCAAGAGGGGATGTGCTGAATTTTGAAAGACCCTACATATGAAACGATCAGATAAAAATTGTCTGCGCAGATGAAGAGGAGGGTCAACACATTCGACTTGCATGGCATTAATGGGGGAACATTTCATAGCTCCTAAGATTATTCGGAGGCATTTGGACTGGATATTTGAGAGTTTAGATAGGGCAGCGTTATTGCCTGGGTCTAGAAGGAAGGAACCATAATCTAAGTGGCTTCGGATAATGGCATTATAAAGAAGTTTTTGTGAAAAAGGATGAGAGCCCCACCAGACACCAGCAAGGGAGCGGAGAACATTAATATTTTTTTCACATTTCTCTTGAACATATTTAAAGTGAGGGATGCCAGTGAGCTTTGAATCTAGCCATATTCCCAGGAATTTCACGGATTTTTTTAGAGGGATGTTTTCGTCACCATATGTAATAGTAATGTCAGGAATAATTCTTTTCCTTGTGAAAACCACCACACTGCTTTTAGAAGGAGAAATTGATAAGCCGTGATCAATAAGCCAAGAATCGAGGTATACTAGAGAATTATTAACGTTATCTTCGGCTGTAGATAAAAATTTAGAAGAAGTATATAAGACAAGATCATCGGCATATTGCAGAATGTGGCAGTAGGGATTGACGGAGTCTTCTAAGTCTACTGTGTAGAGACTATAGAGAAGTGGGCTAAGCACCGACCCCTGGGGGAGACCTTTCCAAGTGAATCTAGATGTTGAAACAGAGTTCTGACTTCTAATGATAATGTGTCTCTCCATTAAGAAGCAGCAGATAAATTGTACCATCTTCGCTGAAATACTCAGCTGCAACAGTTTGTTTCTGAGTATCGGAAGAAGGACGTTGTCATATGCTGATGCAACATCAAGAAAGACCGCTGCAAGGTATTCATTATTTTTGAAAGAAGTATGTATATCTGTAGTGATAATACTGAGGCTGTCTGATGTGCTTAGTCCCTTTCTAAAACCGAACTGGGATTTAGAGAGGAGACCCTTGTTTTCAACATACTGTGGCATAGCCGCATGCCCCATTATTTATATCATATAACTAAACTAACAATATATTAATTATTTATTTAAATATATATTACATTATATACATACATAAGTATTTACTAAATTCACCATATATATTAATACTAAATATCATTGTTATAATTTGCCTTCCGACCGAGAATCGGATTGGTAACCGATCGTGTCGTGAGGAAGTAAAGGGGACTAATAGCACGGTGCTTGATGTCACCCATTGTTTCTAATGCGCTGCACGAGCGCCACTGGCGGCCGCAAGCGAAAACAGCGTTTTGTAGCTGTCAAAGTCAGTTGTCAAATCAATCAACTCTCGACACGGTTGGGTTTTGTTTACGTTTGTTTTGATTGCTGTAATTAATTATTTTCTGCAATAAACAAACAGTTTAAAGTGTGTGTTATCATTGACGGAGGATCGGCGGCTCACGGTTGGAGTGAGTAGACCATAATACTACCACATTGGTGACCTTTTTGTGAAAATGGCCAACGCAGAACACGCGGTCGACGATGGTACAAAGACATTTACACCATACGATTTATGTCGGGTCGGTGTACGCCTCCCTAGTTTCTGGCCAGAAGAGCCAGCTGTGTGGTTCGCACAAGTCGAAGGTAGTTTCGCCTTATCTAGAATAAAAGACGACGAGACCAAGTACTACTACGTCAGTGCACAGTTAGACCACCGATATGCAGCCGAGGTCAAGGATATTTTGACCAATCCTCCAGCGACCGGTAAATATGATTTACTCAAAACTGAACTCATAAAACGGTTGTCAGCGTCACGAGAAAAAGAAGTGACCCAATTGTTGATGCACGAAGAGTTAGGTGAGAGACGTCCATCACAATTCCTGCGTCATTTACGGCACCTCGCAGGTAAAAACATACCTGATGAATTTATCCGCACTATTTGGACCAGCCGTTTACCAGCCAGCCTGCAAACGGTCATTGCTTCCCAGCCAGAATCAACACTTGAAGCCCTTGCTGAGCTGGCAGACAAAGTAAATGAGCTTGTGCCTTCAACGCCGCAGGTCGCTACAGCAGATGCCGTTCCAGGATCCCTTCTAGAGAAGTTGACCAGGGAGGTAGCAGAGTTGAGTCGTCAGGTACATGCGCTTTCAATGAATAACGCCAGAAGGTCCCGTTCCCGTGGCAGAGGCAACGTCAAAAACCAAAACCGCACCAGGTCCCAGTCTAGTTACAGAAAGTTTCCCAACTGCTTTTATCATAACAAATACGGAGACGACGCAAGAACCTGTGTTAAGCCCTGTGATTACCGTCAGGGAAATGCCAGCGGCAATCGTTAATGGCGACGAACGATTGCGTTACCTCCTCGGGTCGCCTGTTCGTGACAGACCGAAAGACAAAGGTACAGTTTTTGGTCGATACAGGTAGCGACCTCTGTGTCTTTCCTCGCACGGCTACAAAGGACAGACGATCAAGATCCACCTATGAACTCTTCGCAGCTAATGGTTCACCAATCGCTACCTTCGGATTTGCACAGTTGGAACTCGACCTAGGCCTCCGTCGTGCATTTTCATGGCGTTTCATAGTAGCTGACGTGACAAAAGCTATAATCGGTGCCGATTTTCTGGTGCACTATGGCCTGATAGTCGACTGTCGCAACCGCCGACTCATCGACAATCATACGACGCTGTCAACGAGCGCAGCACCAGCCCCGTCTGCCGACGCTATTTCTTCAGTTAAAACTATCATCGGCGAATCCAGATACATTGATCTTCTCCGGGAATTCCCAGAAATCACTCGTCCACCAGGCACTCATAAAGTTGTGAATCACAAGACAGTTCACCATATTAGAACCACACCTGGTCCACCTGTTCACTGCACGCCGAGAAGATTAGCGCCAGAAAAGGTCAAGATAGCAAAAAAAGAGTTTCATGATATGCTGAAGGCTGGAACAGCTAGGCCATCCGAAAGCCCATGGTCTTCACCTCTACATCTAGTCCCGAAGAAGGATGAAGGCTGGAGACCATGTGGTGACTACAGAATGCTCAATTCTAGAACAATTCCGGACCGATACCCTATAAGGCACATACAGGATTTTTCCCATAATATCAGTGGCTGCAAAGTATTCACAAAAATTGATCTGGTGAAAGCGTTTAATCAAATTCCTGTCAATCCGGAGGACATACCTAAAACGGCCATAACTACACCGTTTGGAATGTACGAGTTCCCATTCATGACCTTCGGTTTACGAAACGCTGGACAGACTTTTCAAAGATTCGTCGACGAAATGACTAGAGACTTGGATTTTTGCTATACATACTTAGATGATTTTTTGGTATTTTCACCAGACACCTCTTCGCATATCCAGCATCTTCGTCAGCTTTTCACTCGACTGAAAGAATTTGGAATGGTTATCAACCCCGCCAAATGTGAGTTTGGATCAGACAAAGTCAGTTTCCTCGGTTGCATCGTTTCTTCGGCTGGAATTCAACCTCTTGACAGCAAAATTGAAGCCATCAAGCAATTTCCCATCCCGAAAAACGTTAAAGAGCTGAGAAGATTCCTCGGAATGATAAATTTTTATCGTCGTTTCCTCAAAGATGCAGCTAAATCACAAGCTCTTCTGCATGACATGCTGACTGGAACAGTCAAAGGCTCTCATCCCGTGACACTGACTGGTGACACACTGGAAGCCTTTGAAAATTGCAAACGAAGCTTATGCAACGCCACACTCCTGGCACATCCAAATATGGACGCAGATTTAGCATTGGTTACTGATGCCTCTGATACTACTATTGGTGCAGTCCTGCAACAACATGTTGGCAAAGAATGGCAGCCCTTAGCTTTCTTTAGTAGAAAACTCAATCCAGCCCAAAAGAAATACTCACCATACGATAGAGAGTTGCTGGCGATATATGAAGCAATTAAGCACTTTCGTCACTTCGTTGAAGCGCGTCATTTCTCTGTGTTTACGGATCATAAACCGATTTGTTTCGCGTTCAACCAACGCAAAGATAAATGCTCACCTCGCCAGTTCCGTCATTTGGATTTCATATCCCAGTTTACGACAGACATACAACATATTTCTGGGAAAGATAACATCGTAGCGGACGCCCTCTCTCGGATTGAAGAGCTAGTACAACCCGTTGACCTAGAAATCTTAGCCAAGTCACAGATTAACGACACGGAGCTAAGCCAGATACTACTAGGTAACACCTCACTGAAGCTAACTAAAATTACCATACCTGGAACTCGGACGGAGTTATACTGCGACCACACTACGCAGACACCTCGCCCGTATGTACCAACTGAGTTGAGAAAACAAGTATTCAGCAGCTTGCACTCACTCAGTCACCCAGGAATGAATTCTACAGTAAAATTAATAGCACAACGCTACGTTTGGCCAGGTATGAACAAAGACTGTCGTGGATGGACAAAATTTTGTCACGCTTGTCAGACCACAAAAATCACGAAACATGTGACACCAAACATGGGAGATTTTTGTTTGCCACGCGCGAGATTCCAGTTTATTCACATTGACCTTATTGGACCACTTCCTCCATCAGACGGATACCGGTATTGCCTTACTGCAGTAGACCGGTTCACCAGATGGCCCGAAGCAATACCGCTGATGGACATATCCGCTGAAACGGTGGCTAAAGCTTTTGTAGCAAACTGGATCGCAAGATATGGATGCCCGACTGAGGTCGTAACAGATCGCGGTAAGCAATTTGAATCCTCTCTTATGAAGCAGCTTGCTGAACTTGCGGGATTCAAAAGGAATAGAACAACCGCGTACCATCCCGCGAGTAATGGTATGGTTGAGAGAATGCACAGACAGCTAAAAACAGCTATAAAATGCCACGAAAATCAAAACTGGACAGAGAGCTTACCATTGGTCTTGCTGGGAATGAGAACTGCATTCAAACAGGACTTACAAGCTTCGCCTGCTGAGCTCTTATACGGCGAGACGCTACGGTTGCCGGGAGAGTTATTAGAATCCCGCATAACAACGCATACTACAGACATCGTAGACTTCACAGCACGACTACGCTCGCTAATGAACAATATCCGGCCTCAGCCCGCGTCCAGGCACTGTAAAAGGAACATTTTTGTCTTCAAAGACTTACCTTCAGCGACCCACGTATACGTTAGAGATGATAGCGTACGTGGGCCCCTGCAACCGCCTTACTCAGGACCATTTAAAGTACTGCAAAGAGGAAAAAAAGTTTATAAGTTACTAATGAAAGGAAAACATCAAACTGTAACAATAGAAAGGCTAAAACCAGCATATATACATACCTCCGAAGAACAGCCCACGAAAACAGTGACAGTACCTGAAAACATAGAAAAGTACATACTTACTTCTGGAGAACAGCTTACGAATACAGAGACTGGATCTGAAAACATAGAAAAGAGCGATAAAATAGACAATAAAAGAACACGCTCAGGACGGGTTGTTAGATTTCCCGATTACTATCGCCCGTCCTAGGACGGTCTCTGGAGGGGAGAACTGTGGCATAGCCGCATGCCCCATTATTTATATCATATAACTAAACTAACAATATATTAATTATTTATTTAAATATATATTACATTATATACATACATAAGTATTTACTAAATTCACCATATATATTAATACTAAATATCATTGTTATAATTTGCCTTCCGACCGAGAATCGGATTGGTAACCGATCGTGTCGTGAGGAAGTAAAGGGGACTAATAGCACGGTGCTTGATGTCACCCATTGTTTCTAATGCGCTGCACGAGCGCCACTGGCGGCCGCAAGCGAAAACAGCGTTTTGTAGCTGTCAAAGTCAGTTGTCAAATCAATCAACTCTCGACACGGTTGGGTTTTGTTTACGTTTGTTTTGATTGCTGTAATTAATTATTTTCTGCAATAAACAAACAGTTTAAAGTGTGTGTTATCATTGACGGAGGATCGGCGGCTCACGGTTGGAGTGAGTAGACCATAATACTACCACAATACCATTCTAGTCGGTTTTTGATGAGAATTTCTGTGATCTTGGCTGCTACACATGAGAGGGCGATAGGGCGACGAGAATTAGGATCAGAAGGATCTTTACCGGGTTTGAGAATTGGGATAACTATCTGAGTTTTCCATGAGTCGGGGATGTGGCCATTTTCGAAAAAAGAGTTTATTAGGTTAAGGAAGAAGTGTTTTGTATGATCACTAGCTTTAGTAATGAAAGAATATGGAATACCATCAAAACCAGGAGTTGAATCTGATAAACCATTCAAAGACAACAATAATTCATCATAAGAGAAAGGGGAATCGAAATGTGTTGATGAAAGAGTAGGATTTAATACGTTAGAAGGAGGCATCTGTTGGACAAAGGGGGGTGCTAACTTGTTTGCAAAAGTTTCTAGCCAAGCAGAAGGGTCATTTGAGGAGATATCAGAATAGTTAGAAGAGCTTCTATATCTTCTTATTTGTCTCCAGACAATAGCTGAAGGCGTGGTTGGCGACAGACTTTCACAGTATTTCATCCAGCCAAGCTTCTTCTTGGTTGAGAGAGTTTTCCGACATTTAGCTGCAGTTCTTTGAAAATTGAGGAAATTATGTAATGACATGCACCTATTGTAACTGTTTTCAGCCAAATTCCTTTCCTTTACAGCTCCAGTGCACTCAGAATCCCACCAAGGTGGAGATGAATAGTGTTGCTTAGGTTTTTTGATAGGAATATAAGTGTTTGCAACATTTTGGACATGCTCAATGAATTTGCTGTAAGACATCAGGGGGCTTACATGATTTATGGTATTGTCTAATAAAATTTTGTTCTCAAGAGAAGACGAGTAAGTGTCCCAGTCAGCACCAGACAGCCTGTACTTTAATAGAGGGGGAGGAGGAGGGGGGAGCGAGAATGTAAGTTTCAATTGGACAACTATCGGGAAATGATCACTTTCATGTGTAAAAGGATGGATATTCCAGGTAAGGGAGGAAAGAAGTGATGGGGAGCATAGGGTAAGGTCTACAGCTGAATTGGGAATTCTGGTGAGGATATGGCCTGCGTGTGGGGGATCCACTATTGACCACACATAAGTCTAAGTCGTTAAAAGTCTCAAGCAAAAGGCGTCCCATTGTGTCACAATGATAGGAGCCCCAAGAAGTATGGTGGGCATTAAAATCTCCCAAAACAACAATGGGAAGGGGAACAGAGGATAGGATTAAACTAATATCAGGGATATGGGAGGAGTTGGGATGGGGAATATATATTGAGATAAAAGATATATTACATGTGCGAACAGCAACAGCATTAATCTCTGGGCTGAATGCAGGAAGCATAACCTGTAAGAAAATCAGGTTACGTTTTAAAAATATAGCACAACCGGCCGCACCATCTTGGCGGTCGTTCCGGAGACAGGTGAACCCCGGGACTCGATACCGAGTCCCAGGGACAAACCAAGTCTCAGAAACGGCCACCAAGGCAGGGCCATATTTTTTAATAAGTGAGCGGAGTTCAGGAATCTTCTTTCGAAGGCTCCTGGAGTTCCACTGAATTATTGGGAACAGATCCAGTATGGGTAGAAATAGAAGTAAGTTGAGAGATCAGTTGGGCAACATGGTCCGGTAAATAGTGGGAAAGTTGAGTAACTATATTGATAATTATAGATAATAATTGAACTAGCATATCATTCTGGGGTTTAGAGGAGGGCTGGGATGATTGCAGCATTTGAAAGGAAGAACCATTAGGTAGAGAGGATTGCGGATCTCTTATAATAGCCTGATGGGCAACTTTGTCATATGATTTCCCCAGTGGGGCTTTAGAGGGAGGATTGCGTAAGATTGTTTTTTTGTGAGATGGTAGTGGTTGCGCGCCTCTTGATATTGGGGTAGAGGTAGGAGGAGAAGGAACCGAGGAAGAAGGGGCAGATCTAGCTACCTCATTAAAGGATCTAGAAGGCCTGCATTTAGATGATGCCTCATAGTATGAGATACCATCTCTGGCCATAGTAGCTTTAATGGCCTTTTGCCTGGACTGTTCTGGGCAAGACTTGTTGGTCGCAAAATGGTTGATACAACAAAATATACAGGTGGCTGATGCCTCCGGGACACTGCACTCATCTCCTTTGTGGGGCTGTGCACATCTGTAACACCTGGGCTGGGATCTACACTGTGTTTTAATATGGCCAAACCGACAGCAGGCCATACATTGTATGGTGGGATATTCGTACGTCTCTACACTCAGAGCAGAATAAAAACTATATATTTTGTCAGGCATTCGTTGACCCCTGAAAGTTAGCACCACCGTTTGCGTTGGAACCCAAGTTACTATATCGTCTTGTTTCACTTTTCTATTTAACCGACGAGCTTTTAAGATATATGTTGAGTTGCTTGGTATTTCTACTGAAGCAATAAATTCGTCCATGGACCAGTCAACGGGGACGCCGCGGACTACACCCATTCGTGTGACATTATACGTGGGTATATTCGCTTCATACTTGTGGGCGATCAAAACGGGGTTTTCCACAAATTTATTAGCACCTGCAGCAGATTTGAATTGTATAGCCATTCTATTCCGACCGACTTTTTTAATTCCGTCACGGCAAATGTCTTCAATTTTGTTAGCGTATAAAAATTTACCGAATTTAATGGGTCTGAATGTGGTGCCTGTTGTAGGTTCAACCTCAATCTTACTGACATGAACTATAAATGGGCCAGTATCACTTGTAATGTAAGATTTAATGCCCATGACAGTGAGTTCCGGGTGTGTAAATATAGTTTGTATGGAGGCGTTCGCTGACTCCCTATCTGTCAACACTACCTTTCCACGAGGAGCGCCCAGGCCCTCCTCCATAGGTTGTGCAGGACGCTTGCCGCCTGGCTTCGATGCTATTGGCATCACCACCGGAGGAAGGTCCGGCGGTTCGACCGGTTCAGGGGAAATGGGATCCATTTCCCCTAAACATAAATAATAAAACCCTTACCGAAGCCCGATGTTAGTACAAAAATAAGCTCTGGAAGGTAAAAACACAGCCAAAAATCCGTAAATCGCAGCACAATCACAACAACACGTGTATCCACTTCGCTGTCGGAATTGCGACCTTGTAACTTCTTTAGTTAAAAACAATACAAAACAATGAAACAATCTCCATTGAATAAATCAACAAACACACTTTCGCATTTTTATAACATGTGTGTGTTATATTATGTTTTAATAAATTTATCATACTATGTGAATGTGAAATTCGTTTTCAAGTTAGCCATGTATAGCTTTACTCAAAATGATTTAAAAGAATGGCCTATCTCCTAATAATATTAGAATCGCGAAAGTATGTAAAAATAGGTGTACGATAGCTACTCTTTCAAGCAAAAACTGCTGAAAGGATTTGGATGATATTTTACACCAAAATAGCTTATGTCCTGGATTAACACATAAGATACTTGTTATCAACGGAAAATGCAGTTTTCCCTCGATTAGTTGCCTATAATGCTTAATAAAAAGTTAAAAACTACTTCAATTGAGCAGGCGCGGGCGCAGGCGGGAGCAGGATACAACTGTTACTGGGTGTTTATTATATATATATATATATTTATTTATATATAAAAGTATGTATATCAGTCATCAGGTTACCATAGCGCTTTGCCTAGTTTGGGACTTGAAGACCTTTGTGTGGATGTTGTTGTGAATCAAAATAACTTTAAAAACCAAGCACCTGAACTAATTATTTTACATGGGATCTCTTCGAGAGTGTACTTTTTGAACGAAAACTGAATTTTTCAATTTGGTACAGTAATTTCTGAGAAACCGGAGAACTAAAAAAAAATCCTACGAATTGAGAACCTCCTTCTTTTTTTAAGTATAAGCCATTTAAAAGCTGATATATGTGTATAAGCTTTTCTTTAATCATATTTTATGTTTTGTAGCTGGTTTTTAAATAAAGAGTTGTTTTTTCTTATCTCATCTTATCTTAAGTTAGTTAAGTGCTAGCTTATGCTTAGCTTTTTTAATCTAGTACATACGGCCATACCCAGGGCGCAGCGTATTGCATTGCAAAATTGCGCTAAGAGATGCGGCTCGGCGGAACCTACCCTGTATAATGTAGCAGTGCGTTAATTAAAATTAAATTATTATTCGTACTACTTATTGAGTTCAACTGTGAATACATAATTTTATATCAAGAATTACTATAGTAACACAAAGGAAGAGGAGACACAGAATAAACGCAAAACAAGTATTTAAAAAAAAGTGATCCAGGCTTCCACTACGACAGGCGCCGATGGAACTTTTTCAGTTATTTCGGTTAAATTAAAGATCAAACCTTTGGACCGACCTAGTCTCCAAGAAATCAGGTAACAAACATAAAACAAAAATGCAGTGCAATTGAGTGCCTCCTCTTTTTGGAAGTTGGTAGAAAAAAGGAGCACAGCTCTGAAGATGGGCTAAAAAAGATAAGATTACCCGCAGGGAGATTCTGGACAAGAATAGCTAGAGACAGAGAGTAGTGGGGAAGGCTAGAAGGATGCCTTTGCATTGCCCGAAGCACCGATTAATACAATAATAATTAATATTCTGAAATTGTAAAAATTCAGAAATAAAGGCATTTTACGTTCATTTACTTAGTAAACAATACTGCACGAAATTAAATAACTAAAGCCCATAACGCAATTCTTTCACTGCTGGTTTGTCGATAGTAATGCACACTTATGAAATAAATGAATTAGATAGTAGTGTACAATAATAGTTTAAATAAAATCTATGAAAGTGATGTAGTAGGATTTTTGTTAGTCAGTGTGGCAGGCCACGAACTGCACTAGCATTTACTTACAGATTTCAGTGTTGTATAATTTTTTTACCTAGCTGCGCAAGAAGCATGGTTATGTTGAGTGTATGTATGTATGTATTTCTGTGGCATGCCCTAGAGCCTAAAGGGCTTGCAGTATTTTTATGTAAGTGGTGTCAATAGAATCGCCTTCACATGCAGATGGTCATTGAGTATACTAGCTGCCACCCACAATTTCACTTGACATACATGGGTCTAAAATTCTACTAGTCAGGTTTTTTTAAACCACTTGTCCTATTCAACATATCTTTATTGCACTCCAAAATATACAAAGAATATAGATAAAACTAAGCATTATGTTAGGCAGCCTTAAAGATTTCTTTCACGCCATCTTAGATAAATTGAATTAAGCTTTACCATATTTAATTGACATTTCATACCTAGTTATTACCTATCACATATACCGTCTCCTTGATCCTTACCCAGTTTCCCACGTTTTAATAACTTCATATATTTCAATTTAGCCCATACACCTAAACACATCCTGTGCAATCTTCTATCTTGCGTTGATATGGCAAACTGGTTGGTTGTTCTGACTATGTGCCTGGCAGTGTGTAAACAGCCTTTCTGTGCTGTAGCTATGGCTAGGTATAGCCTGCTACGGGCTGCTAGTGCTTCGTCACCAAGCATTTTGGATAGTTTATACTGTCTTATTGATATTCGGCCAGCTTCTTCTGCCTGTAATAAAAAAATAAAATCATTACAACTACATACACCTAAGGCTTTAGACATGCCAAGAAAAACACATATATAAAGAACTTATAGTATGTAAACTCAAGAGAAAAATTTAACATAATTATTTAATGTTGGTCTTTTTTTAGAACTTATTACAGTAAGAGTTTGTTGTATTGTTGTCAAAAATATGTTCAAATCACCAAATCTAGGGTATTTGTGTTTTGTTCATGACTTCTTGAATATTTCATAACAGTATGAGAAAATGTAGTAGGAAATTACAAGTGAGAAACTGATACTAATAACAAAATATACTTACCTAAATATATTTACAAAACACAAAATATATTTATCATACTCACACAATGTTGAAAGTAGTCTCCCAATGCAGAATAGGCTCCACCAAGAGTGGATAACCATGAGAAAGCATTTTCAATCTCTACTCTGGTCCAGATCAGCCTTAGCATTCTATCATTCCTGAAAGTAAGACCACATCAATATTATTATTACTAAGGTCTTATTTCAGAATTTATTTACAATGTCTTAAATATATAATTTCAATTATGAAGTCATTTATCAGCGCATCAGGCAATACTAAGGCTTGCTCCAGCGCTCTCTACTCCTTGCTGTCTCTAGATAGTCTTGTCTTGATAGACCCTGCGAGTAATCTTATCTCCTAGCCTGTACTATTTTTTTTGCACTGACGCAACAATAGCCAATAATGTGTTGATGGTTGGACATAGCACCTAACATTTTCTTTTCTCAACTTACAAACATAGTTGTATTAAGTCTTAAGGTTTTAAATGTCAGTCCTAAGTAACATGTTTAAGCCACTCCTATTTATTACCCTTAAAACCTTCAAAAATTTTCCCAATAAAAATTAATCACTGTTCGTTTATCTCGTTGAAACTTGAGAACGACTGGGCCGATTTAGCTGATTTTGGTTTTGAATTGTTTGGGAAAGTTTCGGGAATGTTTAAACATAATATTAAGCGGTACGAAGTTCAACGGGTCAGCTAGGTAATACAAAATAAATTATGCAGAACTACGATTCACACGACGCGTCAATTAGCACAAAGCAACTTACCAACCGTAATCGATGATTTCTCTATCTGGTGGTTCAAGAATTAGCTTCAAACGAACTGTCTGGCTATTGGGCCATCCGCACAATTTGTTCAAATTAAGCACCACATTCATCCTGTATACATCAGACTTCAAACACTTTACAAAACACTGGAGGAACAAAGCACTTGCAGTGTATTTCAGGGCCCCTATTTTGCCCTCATTATCGTGATTGTCTGATTCGATACAGTAGTCTCCAGCTTCTATACCAAGAGATTTGTAATACTGGTTTTCAGCAATCACTAAATAATCGTCGGAAATGAAGCATGTCGTGTAGGGAACCCGGTAAAGAAGTATTCTTATCACTACCTTCATTCTTTTGCAGGTTATGTTGTTGTCTAAATTTTTTAAATGCACTTGTTTATCGAAAGTTAAAATTATTTACTCACTAGAATTATCGCAGTTTTTAATTAACAAGTTCTATAAAAAATTTCAAGTTTTACAGAATTCTCTGAAATCGAAATCTCGCAAAATGAAATTCAAATCAAGTCATTCATGTCAGTCAATTGTCAAACTGTCAAATATGTCAAATCAAATAAAGTTTGACAATGACAAGTATATTTCTCGACGATCGTGTTTTTTTCTTTTGAGATTTTGATTCGTACGGTTAGCGTACGAAAAGACAGCTTTCGTGACTTCATCCATGAAGATCTATTGACCATAAAAATGCTGTATAGAATACCAAAACCTTACGAAAATTTCCGCATAGCCTTTGAAATCCATGATAAACTTCCATCAACGGAATTAAAAATCAAATAATAGAAGAGAGCGAGGCCAGAATGACTTCCGAGGTAGTGGAAGAAGAAAGAGTGGAGGAAGAGGCTTACTACAGTAAAAAGAAATATGAGAAAAAATACAATAATAATCAGGATGCTAAGAAGAAACTGATATGTGACTATTGCTACAAGAGGAGGCATTTAGACACTACTTAATTGTTGGTCAAAGCAAAAACTACAAGGGAATATAGCATCTGAGGCTTGCCTATCTGTCAGACAACCAGAAAATTGGTGTCTTGATAGTGGTGTGTACATCGCATATGTGCAATGATAAAAAACTGTTTATTGAAATGACCTCAAGGAATGAAAGTCTCAAATTGGCTTCATCTGACAAAACAGAAAAAAATAAGGAAAAGACACAGTAAGGATATAAGTAAATGGCCGTAAGATTAGATATAATGACACTTTGTATTTACCTAATCTTGCTATAAACCTAATTTATATTGCCAAAGCAACAGCACATGGCTACAAAGTTATATTTAACGAAAAAGAAGCCTCGAATGTAAATGAAGAAGGAGTTTTGTTGACGGCTACAAAACAAGATGGTTTGTATTTTGTCATGAATGATACGACAGAATTTTCACATCTGGCCGATGAAAATCAAATTGACATTTCGCATAAAACAAATCTCAAGAAAGCATAGAGACAAAAGAGTCCATTCGGATGTTTGTGGATAATGCCTGTGACAAGCAAAGGAGGTAGTAAATATTTTGTGACATTTACTGATAAATTCAGCAGATATTGCAAAGTATATATTTTCATGAAGCAAAAGACCGATGTCTTACAAAAGTTCATTGTAAACAAGAAGGAAATGGAGAGTTTATATAGAAAAAACCAAAATCATACAATTTAGAAACTATAAAGTTTCACCTCTACAATTGAATATAAGTATTGAAATAATCATATGGTAAATAAAGTTAACGTAACTAAATTTTTAGGTGTTGCTTTTGACACCCACCTTTTGACAGTTTATAAACTGCAAAGCATTGAAACATGCCGTAACATATTTAAGGATGAAAATTTGTTAACAGTAACTTGCATATATATAATGGAACTAAGTATGTCTCTTTGTAAAAAATAATCAGCATTATTTTTTTGATAAAAAGTCATCTCGTTTTGGTGCTTTACGATCGAAACACCAACTAAATGTATGCATTCCGCAAGTCAACAATGCAATATTCCATAAAAGTTCGTTTAATAATGCTATTAACGTTTACAATCATTTACATGTAATAAATTTAAAAACAGTCTTAAAAAATGGCTTATAGCTAGAGTTTTCTACGATTTAGAGGAATATTATGATTATTAGCCATATGTTTTTCTAGATAATTATGTACTACACACTAGCTAATCTTTATTTTGTAAGATAGGAACATTGTTATGTTACCTTAATTTTGTATGTACCTAGTTAATATTATAGATTATTTTATGTCCGAGAGTACAAAGACTGTTGAGACATGTTTACAACTTAAGACCTCTGTAGGTACACTAACTTTACACTGTTATTGACAATAAAAATTGTTTCTACATATTTCTATTTCTAGAAATTCACAAATCAAAAGATATCGTTTTTCCAATCTCATAATAGATCATCTGATGTATGGGATGACATTACTACTAAACTCATCAAGGAACAGTTAGTAGAAGGGGCCTCGGGAGCTGATCTTACCAGACTTCGGGCTGTATCACAGCCGGAATCGGGAGCATGGTTACAAGCACTACCTTCACCCCATCTGGGCACTTTAATGGACGACAACTTTTTGCGTGTGGCAGTGGCTCTTCGCCTGGGCTGCAAGGTGTGTGAACCTCATCGATGCACCTGCGGTTCCATGGTGGAAGCCGATGGCCATCATGCATTAAGCTGTCGTCGTTGTTCAGGTCGGTTTTCTCGTCACCATGCTCTCAACAACATAGTCCGAAGAGCTTTAATATCGGCTGATGTCCCGTGTTTGCTCGAGCCGCCCGGCCTTAGAAGATCTGATGGAAAGAGACCGGACGGTATGACTTTGGTGCCATGGAAAAACTCCAAGTGCCTTATTTGGGACGCCACGTGCGTCAGCATTGTCGCTCCTAGTCACCTCGGTCGTACTGTCCTTTCTCCCGCCGCAGCTGCTGAAGATGCAGCTGACAAGAAGCGCAGTAAGTATGCGGCTTTATGGGTGCAGTATTTATTTGTGCCCTTTGCGGTGGAGACAATGGGCACTTGGGGCAGTGAAACGAAAATATTTGTGACAGAAATGGGGCGCAGGATTAGGGAAAAATCTGGAGACCCCCGCTCAGGGTCGTACCTGGTGCAAAGACTTGCCATTACTATCCAGAGGGGCAATGCAGCCAGTGTAATGGGTACTTTTGCACCAGGTATTGACGTGCATTTAATTGTGATTTTATTTTATTTTGACGAAATGTGTTAAAAATATTTTTGTGATATTATTTGTAATATTTTTTGAAAAAAAATTTCTAAGAATATCTGAAAAATAATGGAATAGCTCGACAACTATCAGCAGCATACACAAAAGCTCGCCATATGCTATTTGAAGCAAATTGAGATAAAAGTTTTTGGGCTGAAGCTATCAGTACAGCAAATTACATAGTAAATCGATAATCAACAACGGAAGAAGAGAATACAACGCCATTCGAACATTGGGTAAAGCATTTCCAACCTTTTGGAATAAAAGCGCATGTAATGAACAAACAAAAAAAAAGTTTATTTTTTGCTCAAAAAATGGTCAAAAAATTATTCCACTTAGCCCCACCAAGCTTCCCACGTACCTATTGTGTTTTTTTGAAGAAAGTCCACCGTAAGTACTTGTTGCCACTTAATGCAATAGAAGTTTTTTGAGAACAAAAGGTGTTATTTTATTTTACTCAGTGGGTTAATTAATTGTTGATGCGAGCCTCCCTCAGCGACAATGCGGGCACTCTTGGGGAGGGGGGGAGGTATACCTACCTAGTTTCAAATATGTAATAGTTAATACTTATACTCACTAACCCCGTCAATGTGGCCAAATTTATGCGCATACTAAGAACCTAGGTACGCTACGCTAGGTTTCCGCTACGCTGCATCGAAATATTGGATAAGGATTCTGATAAGGAATCTGCGTTGCTTGCATAATTTTAAAAATAAGCTCAAAATATCCATATTTTCACACCAAAAGGCAGAGGAACAACTAGTGCAGGACACCAGTGCAATTAAAAAAAAAAAATTCATTTATTATTGATATCGTATATTAATGTAGGTACCTACATGTGTTTAAATTACTGCGTTTTTTATGTTGATAATATTTCTATGTATTCGGGTATGTAAATCTATTGTGCAGTTCATATAACATCCATTTATGTAGAAATCATAATTATTTTTACTCGTCCAAAAGTATCAAGCACCATTGATTATTTATATGCTAACGCATATCTGTTGTATAAAGATAAAAATCCCGGACGTAATCAAATATCAAGAAGAGACTCTCTTCAACCACTTCTAGTAATAACATTTTTTAAAGAAAATTCTCGAATACGAGTATGTTCAGCTCAAACTTTAGTTGACTACCTTGAGTGAACTAAAAACGTCCGTAGCTCTGCTAGTAATTTGTTTATCACTACCAGAAAACCATACAAACCGGCATCTACTCATACATTAGCTAGATGGATAAAAGATACCCTGACTAAGGCAGGAATTGACACTTCTGTATTTACAGCACATAGTACTAGACACGCCTCAACGTCGTTAGCTAAATTAATTGGTGTTAATATTGATCTTATTAGAAAAAGTTGGCCAAGTTTTATAATAGACCCATAACGCGTAAAAATAATTTTGGTAATACTATATTACGTAGTTTAAATAATGAATAATGATATCGTATGTACATTTTCTCGTATTATTAAATATTAGTATAAAAATGTATTAAATTTTTTCTGTAATCAATTTTCTTTTTATTCCATTGCAATCTTATTCTTTGAACATCGACTAAGTAATGACAGACAAGGCGTTATGAATACAAGTATATGATCAAAGTAACTTATCTGTAAGTGTCCTTCGATCATAATTGTATGAAATAACGCCTTGTCTATGTACAACCCACCCTCTATTTTGGTAAGTCCCATACCCATAGATTGCAATGAATCATAATTGTTAACTATTTTATACCTACTTTAAACTATCAATGACGAGAGGAGCAGCTGCATTGCGGCGGGACAGGCTGAACCATTTTTTTTTGTATATGTATAGGTATATTTTTTGCTTTAAATATTTGTGAGTGAGTGAGTGAGGCACGCGGGAACGCGACGAATATTTTAATAATCAAGGTCAGTACTTCTACTTCAATTGCCCTTTTTACATATTATTAATTATTTATATTCACGTGTTTTTGATTTTTTGGTGATTTATGTGATAGATTTTATGATTATCTAACAACAAAATCGTTATTTATTGAACCCAAAAATAATCGCAGAAAATGTGATATTATTTTGACATAATTACTGTAAATTTAATTCCACAGATTGGAAAACGGACAGTTAAATTGCATAACATTTTTGAGAACAATTGTTCTACGCGTATAAAATTAACATAACTTGTTTGCTCCTGCTTTGTGGGTGGAATTGACATGTTCTTGAACCATTGCATTTTTGAAATTTCTATTTAATAAGTAAGTGTTTTAGTTTTTGTTTAATCGTAATTACGAGTATAAAATTTATTTTAACAATTCTTGTTATTAGTTATTTTACCCTCCCGCGGATTACCTAGTCTTTGTGGCAAGGCATTAGGTATGCACATTTTGCGTAGGTGTTTGTATGTTTTTGAAGTCAGATTTTGACGAAACTTGGTATATAGGCTCTTTGATTTTTTAGATTCTTTTTGTCGTCGGTGATTTTTGATTGGGTGGTTGGTATGCCACTGCACTATTTATCAACTGATTTGCATGAAATTCAGAATGTAGATTAAATACATTATTATCATAAAATCTGCCTAATATGAGCAGAATTGGTCAAGTGGTTGTCATGATATTAAGGTTTTGATAATAACGTACTTATCGAAGCAACGTTCATCGCGGTCAGGTCTTGGCTGGGTAACCGAAAGTGGCATTTAACTGGGTGCTTTCGTGGGTCGGATGACTCTTTAAATTGTAGGTCCCTGTTAGTTATAGCAGTCGTTAAGTCATATCAGAGGCCCCTAGGGCGGCTTAAAACTCTTGACACAAAAATACGCCACACGGAAACAAAAGAAAAATGAAGCAGTATTATGCATGTACTTAGCAGTTTCATTATTATTGAACAAAGTAAATTTCCAATTTTTTTGGTTGATTTATTATTTCTTAGAAATTAAATATCCTAGAGTGTAGCAGTTCACAATCTGGGAAAAGAGAGACCGCTCGCACATGTGCGCTCACATAAAAATATTGAATGAGATGTCGGAAGAAACTAAAAACATCAATTATGACTTGAACCATTTAAAAACATAGACAACAAAGCAGTAAAGTTGGCCTTTCTTTAGGGCTATTGTTTTCTTTTCTAAGGTTGTTGCTCTTGAGAATAGAAGAATAACAGCGACTAAATCGATTAGTAAAAAAAAAATTTACTGATTTAGTTTTCGTTAAATTAGGTTGTTCATACTATTACATTCCTATCATATTAGAGTAGGATGACAATAACTTTTCTCGCGAGGTCTACAGTTCGCAGAACTACTAATATTAGTAGGAAGGAAGCAGGATAGTGGGAAGTTACTTTATTGCCTCTGACATTTCTGTTATTTGCCACCTCTGAAATTATCACTCATGTGCTTGTTTGAATTAATTATTACATACTTTATTTAATGGTGGCAGAAAACGAGACATTTTCCATGCTCAGACCTATGGAATTTCCATAAAATGAGTAGAGGTAGTAGGTACCTACTACTCAAATTTCTCTGATTTAGGTACCTATGGACTAAATATGAACATATCTGCTTAAGTGCTTCTAGTTTGCGTGACAATTCGCTGCCTTAAGGAATATTACATATTGTAAGATCGGGTCAAACTTGGAAATGTAGACTTATAACACGCGGAAGCACTGCGTGATATAATCCTCATGTGTCAATAGGTATACGATTAGTAGTTAGTGAGAGTCAGACTGACATACATAAATACATACATAGACGATCAAAATCATAACGTTTTTCTTTACGTCGAGTTTATGCAAATGCAGAGTAGGTATGCCTATATAGTATTCGTGTTATTTAGTGTTACCTACATATTACGTATCTACCTATACCTAGATTCAAATATGTAATATCTTAGAAAAATATACTAGAAATCTTTTGTAATACTCAGGAAAAACTTTTTGTTACTCACTAACCTTAATAGCCAAAATGGTAAAAATGTATGTGCATACTAAGTAAGTATTATGGTATAGTCACGTAAAATAATGAAGCTTAATTATATACGGCCCGATTTGTTATTGATTAAAAATATTCACTAAACAGCGATTTATGTGCATTAAGGTATTGTTTAAAATTATCACTCTAATACAGATTTTTGCTTATATGGTGCACTGGGTATAGGTCTCATCGCTTAAGTGTTTGCAATTTTTTAAGCTAAAATAGATATACTGATCCTATCATGATCAAGTCTCTTGCACTTTTGCTAGTGTGGCAAGTAGCCTAATTAAGTGGGCCGTCTTTTCAGGATTCTGTACCCAAAAGTGTAGAAACGGACCCTATTACTAAGACTTTGCTATCCGTCCGTACCTATGTCTACCACCAGGCTGAAGTTCATGAACTGTAATAGAAACTATTTTATTTTTTATTTTAAAGTTAATCAGTTCATAATTAATCCTCATAAACCTTACTCTTTCTCAGTCATGCCATAGTTGCTTATTGTCGTTTTTATTGTTAATTATTATATTTATAATAATTAACAGTAAAAATTATTGTCCTTGTGATTGCTTATTATTACATAATTGGTATATGAATGTTCATTTATACCGTGTGTTTTTAAATGTGATTATTGAATATTTTCTGTCTATATGTGCCAATTCATAGAATATTTACTTAAGTTGTATATTCAACTTGAAAATAAAAAAAATTTATAAATTTATAACAAACTAAATACAACAACGTCAATTCTGCTGTTTTTGCTCATTATTTATGTAGAAATATATAATGTTACGAAACCCTACGTGCGTGAGTCCTCGTACTTAGCCGTTTTATTATTGATCAATAGGTATAGCTATCCAGTGAATATATTTTACAATGAAAAATCGGGCCTAACTGCCGTTTAGAACGATTTAGTCAAATAATTATCATGCATTTTAAAGTCAAATGTCACACAATACTTGCTTGAAGTTTTGTAGTTTAATATACATAAATTACTTCATTTTTTAAAGTGACAGTTTAGTTTATAGACCAATACGTACCTTAGTAGGTATAGGTTGGTAGATATGGTTTGGATTAGATACATACTAAATTAAATAGTTAAATTATTCCGTTGCTATCTTAATCTCCAAATTGTTCGCATTAGTCAGTAAACTCGCATCCCTACAACTTATTCAACAGGGTTGTGAGCAAGGTTAGTCAATTATGAAGAGTGTTCCCATTGTTTTGTTAGTACTCGCTTATACAGGACAGACAGTCGGATTGTTTTCGGGTAAGTAACGAGTAATTTACGAATACAAATATTTTATTAAGAAATGCCCAATGTAAATGTATGTGTAAGTGTATGTACGAGGACTCACGCACGTAGGTTTCGTAACATTATAATATATTTCTACATAAATAATGAGCAAAAACAGCAGAATTGACGTTGTTGTATTTAGTTTGTTATAAATTTATGATCTTATATATTTGAACAATGAAACTTAAAATTATATGAACAAAATACTTATCATATAAACTTTCGAACCTGTTCCTGCGTTGATACTGTGTTTCGGTAGCCGGTGGCTTTTTACCAATGATACGAGTATATAGGTACGTGTTATGTACCGTATAGTATATAGGTACGTGTTATGTACCGTATAGTTTATTCTTCGTAATATTGCTACCTACTACTACAGGTATTGTGATAATTGACCAACCGAGCGAAGCGAACCAAGCGTCTCTGCTTCGAGTGTTATAAATAAAATGTTCTTTCGTGTGTCAGTTATACGATGTTTGTCTGTAGGAATTTCACACTCGCGTATAGATAGATAGTTGTTAGCGTAGTTTCCAACTAATTGTAATGAAAGTGGGAGCGTGGGTTGACAATTGACTTGGGTTTCTTATTTTTAGAATTTTTAGTTGTCGGGGATTTTTCACTGGGGGTTATTCTCCCAAAAAGGGTTTGATTTGGGAGTTTGCTTGTTCGGCCGGCTTTAATAATATTATGTATAAATATGCAGAACAAAACATTAATTAGGATTCATATATTTAGAAAAAATATTCAAGTGGTTGACGTTTTTTACAAAGTTGTAAGAAATATAGTGTTCGCTAGTTACGGCAACGGTGCGGTGGTTTTTTCTTTCGAAAAAAAATACCAAAGATAGCCGCGCCCACGCCATCGCGCCACTGCAAACATAATTAGATAAAACATCATAGTAGCGATAACTATATACTTTATAGTATAAGTAGGTACTTACTCGTACTACCAAATGTTGTTAAAATTAATAAAGAAATAATTCCTCAGATCGAGAAAATGCCCAGCTCCCGAGACTGTTTCACTTGGATGATCACGACCGCTGCTTGCTACAAGAAGGTGGTCTTTACTGCCTCGGAGAGTTCGACCTCTCGCCAGTTGGCTATAGTGAAATGTATGAAAATATTAAGGTACAGATACTATAGTGAATATTTTATAATGCAAGATGAATATAATACAATACTAACTTAGAATAAATACGAGTAATATTTTAATTTATTACGTACCTACGTAGGTACCTATTATATAAAGCGATATCATTGACTTCTGTTCTTAGCATAACGCATAGTACATACACTTACACCAGTTAAATTCCTCCAACATCCTGGCCTCCTGGAACTTAGGGCCTCCTGGCTCTAAGTTCAAATAGAAAACTCGCTAGAATGGCTTACAAATGAATGACATGTTGCCTATTTCCAGAAATACAAGGCAAGGGATATAAGAGCGTTCAACCGATCAAGACTTTACCGAGGTTATTGCGTTAGCGAACGATGCCCACAAAAAACATTAACGCTGAAAAATGAGTCGCAACGCTTTGAAGAATGCGTGAACAAGCGCGCAAGACGACACGCGCTTACCGCACGCTTACGCACGCTCAAATATTGTGTCACTGAACAGCAGCATAGAGAGAGAGCGACACAATCGCCCGATTCCGCACAACAGCTTTTTTTACGAGTTGTTTATGCTTTATTGGCGTTAAATATCGTTGGGACAGTGTACGATTTTACACATAGTGATAAGAACAGTAAGTTACAGTAAAGTATGTATTGGATGCTATTTGCTCGTCGATATCTGTGCTCATTATTTTATGTATAGGTAATTTCGTATGTTCTTATATCATATTCGATAATTTTTCCAATAATATAAAGGTTGTCAGAAAGAGATAGCTCTTTAGCCATAAGACAACCTTTAGTACCAGTTCTTTTGAGGTTGTTCTTTGTCGTTGTCGACGCCTACACCACGCATCGACACGGTGCATCCGCGTGCTACAATATGGAGCCGCAACCCCTCCCACCAAGGACACAGATTACGACGTATCTAACGATTATATAAGGCATGCTTGCGCGCTGCCTCGTCCTTTATTACTTAGTACAATGTTGGCGAGGGAAGAATAGGACGAGGCAGTTTTTTTTTTTTTTTTTTTTAGAAAGGACTGAGCTCGGACAGGTCGTGTTCGACCAGCAGCTCAGTCCTTTCTAAAAAAAAAAAAAAAAAAACTGCCTCGTCCTATTCTTCCCTCGCCAACATTGTACTAAGTAATAAATAGCACTATTCATTTTCTAAAGTATTTCAATTGAACCGACTGCACTAAGTCAGACGACAAAGATCCTCGATAGGAAGCAAGCGAAGAGTCGAAAACCCAGCGACCTTAGGCACGCACAGTCGTGATGATTAAAAATTCTAATGCAAAGTTAAAGCAAAGTTAAAATTCTAAGTATGTACGTACGGTTTTCTTTACTGATTCCGTTCATAATAATTATTGAAGTTTTTAATAAGCATGCGTTACGGTAAAAAAGAGTTGTACACTAGAACAAAACGTGCAGTTGGATTATGAACTTACTACTAAAGTTTTGCATATAATTAAAATGTCCCATCTAACGCACTTCCAGCGTATCCAAATAAGCCCTGTATATATTATTTCAGAAAATATGATAATCGTATCATGGTCTATACGTGCAAGTTGGCGTCGTTTGACAGCTATATACGAAGACGGAGACCCTCGACTAAAGCAGTTGGAATCTATTCAAGGATTGAGGTGATAACATATTATACAATAATAGCATATTTATCCGTAATAGTTATAATTACCATTACATTTGGGCCTGATACTAGAAGGAAGATGTTTTCCTGATATGTTTATTTTATTGGTATTGTTATGAGCTACGGGTTCGGGATAAAAATAGAAAAATGCCAATTCACACCAATGACGATTTATTCCTCACAACACTCAGAAACTGACACACAAAAACACTACACAACACTTTCACTCACAATCACACTACACTGAGCACTTCGATTCGCACTTGGTTCGCACTAGAACTGTTCGCGGTTATAGCTTCCGATAAACTGACTCCCCGGGCTTTTTTTTTTTTTTTTTTTTTTTTTTTTTTTTTTTTTTTTTTTTAAGAAAGGACTGAGCTGCTGGTCGAACACGACCTCGGACAGCTTGACCGGACGTTTGGCAAGCGCTAGTGCGCTGGGCCGCGGTTTTGGTTTTGGGGCGACAAGCACAAGGGCGCCTCAGACGGCACGAACCTCGGCTTGAGCCGTCGCCCAGAGTTGGACTAACGAACTGCCCTGGCAACCCAGACGGGGAGTGCCTAGGGCCCTAGCCACTGGTGGCATCCTAGCTAAAACTTTTTAGAGCGAATTTGCCCAGACCTCCCTGAGGGGGAGGACAAATGAGCCCTATGAATCTGAGTGACTATTTGACCTGATTGTCCTGGAGCTCTGAGTCCAGAGTTCACGAGGACCCTACACTTGATTGGCATCTGAACGACGCTTTTTGGAGAGAGGTGCCCTGGCCCGCGCCAGAGCCCTATCATTAGATCGACTTGTGTCCATGGCATCCCGGGGAGAGGCCTGGACCCTAAACCTAGCTAATTTAGGCAACTGGTTTGATTATTTGACCGAATTGCCCTGGCCTCCCAGACGGGGAAAGACCTAGGGCCCTATCAATCAACTGGGTGACCCTAAGGGTCCTAAGAGACCACGTCCTCGCCGGCGAGGACGCATTCTGTATCGGTGTGTTAGGAGACGAGTCAGGTGGGCCGGGCGACCCCAGGGCGGCCGATACTACGGCTGCAATGGGGTCGTCCGGATCATCCAAGAAGTGTCTAGGACGCCTATGCAAGGGGGGCGGACCGTTCGGGTCAGTCGAATAGTCCGCCGCTTGAACCACGAGCGGGTTCGGGTGGTGGGGAGCAGAGTCGAAGTACCTACGCGAGGCATCCTTCATAAATTGACGGATGGAGGGAAGCTCGAGGTCGCAGTGGAGGTCCGAGTTGCGCATATACCATTGCGCGTCTACCGCTCTACGGATGAAGCGGTTTTGAATGACTTGGAGTTTATCCAGTTGATAAGAGGGCGCGTGTGCGAAGACAACAGAGGCGTAGGTCATGACGGGGCGGATCACGGTCTTGTAAAGTGTCACCTTATTTCTAAGGGACATTTTACTTCTCGCGCACAGGAGGGGGGAGAGACGGCCTAGAAAGAAGGCCGCGCGGTTACGCACCGTGGTGATGTGTTTTTCGAAGTTGAGCCTATTATCCAGGGTAACACCTAGGTATTTGGTCGAGGAGGCCCAAGAGATGGGCTGGCCATGGAGGCGTAGGGACCTATTCGGGAGTTTTTTACGCGGAGTGAAGTACACGGCTGCACTTTTCTCTGGATTAACGGTAATGGCCCACATGCGGAACCATTTACCCAAGGAGAGGAGCGCTCGGTTGACGAGAGCTATTTGTCGAGTCACGTGCCACCCTCTGGCGTAGAGGGGACTCCCCGGGCCAACAGTCGGTCCCTTATATACCTCAGAGCCGTAATTCTGTAATTATCCAGAATATTCCTCTAATTGCTGGACACCGAGAACAATAGATGTTTACAAATAGGAAGGTACTTGAATTCGAGACAGATCCCTTTTTTTCTATGCGCGATAAACAATAGCGCGGGCGATGCTTACTATGTCTTATTCTGTGCATACGGGCGCCGGTTCACAACTACTGCGTATTCTGTGGTACATAGGGTACTATCGTAACAGTATGAATACAAAAGTTTCATTTTTCAACATCGGTACAATCCTTATTAGCCTAACTCCATAATATTCAATATTAAAATTAATCGTTTGATGTATTGTTTCAGAGTGTTCGTCATGTTGATTATGATTTGTGCTCACTGTGGCTCACAGCCCTTTCAGTTTTATGTGACTACTCCACAGAATCTGGAACTTGTAAGATTATTATGTCTTTATTCATATCTTCATATTGCATATTTTTATTTGTCCTTCCACATGTGAAGGATTTCAACAATATACAAAATAAATAACATAGATGGTCACTTTACAGAAAAATAAGTACTTAGCCAAACAATAAATAAGAGCAAAGATGGTTGTATCTTAGTAAAAATATTGACAATATTTTTCAGTTATTGACTAGTTTTTACGGCGTTATCGTGGCCAATGGTACCTCAGTTATCCAGATGTTCGTGATGTTATCCAGCTTTCTCACAGCATACAACGTGCTAATACACTCCGAGAAGCATAAACTTAGCTTGTTTATGGTGCCAGTGCTGGTTGTTAAGAGAATTATTAGGTATGTTATATTTTTCTTGTCTCGACTAAGGTCAAATTTAGTTGTACCAAAAGTACCACTTTCTTTGTGTGAAGAAAGTGGTACACAGAACAAAAAGTCTTGGTGAAAAATGTTATTAATATTTTTGATCTTTGAATTATATTATAATCAATGCTTTAAGCGATAAAGACACCATTAGAAATCTAGCAAGTGTTACTCGTATGTATTGTTTTTTTTAATAGTGTTCTAAGCTTGTTTTTAATAAAGTGTTGTCTTATTTTATCTTATAATTTATAAAGCTTTCACGATTTCACGATCATTAAAACATTAAAGGAAATAAATATATTAAAGAATACTTTACTTACTTTCACACATACCGTACATGCTCAAAGACAATATCTTTTGAAGAAGTATCATTTAAAGCAAATAATAATTTTAATGCATTTTTTGTGTATAATCTTTATTTGCATTATGCGTGGATTGACAAAAACGGCGTGTAAATATAATTGTAGATAAACATAAACAAGACCAAAGGAAACAATTTATAAATAATTATTTTACCCAATACAAATTTTAAGACAGTCAATGGTTTCACAACATCGCTTAGGATGGAGAGAGATCAACACTATGGAGAATATTAGTGTCTGTAGCATAGTTATACTTCTACCAATTAGATAGTTTTAGACTGGACGTGTAAGCGTACAGGAAAACGGTCTCGCCAACTCAAACAAAATCATGAAATTGCGCTACGCTGCTAGTAGGCGTCCACACAAAAAGAAGTGCATTTACAATTCCAGACGGTTCAGACATACCCGCAGTCTTCAGGTTAAATTTATTCTGACTCGCATTCATCATGTGCTAATGCTGGTTTACGGTATCTCATTCGCTACTGTTCTCCGCCAATTTAATAGCTCTACTTGAATATTAAATATAGATACGGTAAGTTGCGTAAACCAGTCCATCTCAAGAATGCTACATCACATTTGCATTTCTTCTTGAAGACATGAATTAGAAACTTCGCCTAAGCAGCATATATTTCCTACCTAGCAACCGTGCTCGAGCATAATAACATTTAAACTACGTACAGGAATCTCTCCAGTATATCAAAAACGCTTAATACTCCATCCTGAAGAATCTGATCGACCAAAGCTTTTAAATTCTTGCGATGGTGTTTATTGCTTGTAGACTAGAAGACGACGAGGCAACTTGGCTCTTTACTTTGCATTACATTAGTTCACGCGCCTGACGTGCCCCTCTGCTATTGCTTAGATCTTTTGCTTACTAATGATCCTGAGTAATATGCCATCCCTGTCTGTGTGGCGAAACAAACAACAGTATAATGGGATACAATGCGCCGTTCCTTCGCTTCTTATTTTTGGATTCAGGAGTCTTTTCTTCTTGTGAACCATCAAATTGAGATAACTCAACCTTCCTTTGTATGAAGCGAAACAAAGAATTTAAACTTTTTTTAAACTGTGAACTAAAAAACTCTCCAGTTAGTCTTTGGCTGCATATATAATCTTCTTTAAAATTTTGTTAATGGCCTATACAGTAAGATTTAGCTGAAAACATATTTTATGGAATATTTTGCAGTTGCACACAATAGGTTCATATGAAAAAAAAAATTCAGATAGTCAGGCTGATTTACGTTTAAAACAAACGGATAGTTACTCGTAGTTACTAGTATTACTTGCCCCGACTCCCACCTTTGCTCTTACGGAGTCAAGGTTCTAATTATATATATACTTCTCTTTATTGCACATACTTATAAAAATGATAAAATTTTAACTAAAACTAACACTATAGAAAGTTATACCCTATATGTACAAAAGCAATACCCAATAATTAAAACTAACTTAAATTTAAACCGCTGCCAGTTGGTAGAGTACCCAAAATGCTGGCCCCGTTGCCTCGTTGAATGGCAATACTAACCCAGGTTAGCGCATTAGTATTATAGAGAAAAGCATTTTGGTCTCGAGTATATTATCTTATTATATCATTGTTTATATCTGTTTTTTAGTTTCATGGTGTACAATGAAGTTACGCTCACTCTTTTTTTTGTCAACATATCGATGAAATTGTTAAATTTTAAGATATAACTTAACTTGCATCTTATTACTCGGTAAAAATGTATCTCAAACAAAGAAATGTTTGTATTAATTTTATTTGTACAAAAATCTGCTTTTATTTTTATCAAGCTATCTCTGAAAGTAAGTGAGATTTCGAAACATGTGTTTAGAGAAACCAAAAAAAGTATTATTAGTGTACAAAACCTTTAAAACGCAATTTTACCGTTTGGCACTGGAGGCACAGAATTATTTTCTGTCAGTAATTAATTAGTGTCTGTTTGTATCAACTGCTTTATTAGTACCGAAATACTGGTGAGCTCGTACTTACTCACCACGAAATAACATATTATGTCTAAACATGACTGGTATGATAAAATTGCTTAACTTGTACTAATACAAAATTATTTGCTTTGATCCAGCTCCAGAAGGACCATTTATGTAAGGGCAGCTATAATTAAACTCTACATAAAGTGATGGATTGATTTCTATTGATATTTGATTACTACACTGGTGGTAAAAATTGTGCACGTGTGATTGCGTCAACTGCTTCATTAGTACTGTAGTACGGGTGACCCCGTACATGTTCAGTTACACTAAGCCGTCGAGATATAATTTTTTGGATTAATTTTGCTGCTACATAACATCTCCTTTATTCCAGGACAGCTCCAGTCCACCTCTTGATAGTTGGATTTGCCGCCACTTACTGGCCAGCAATGCGTCCTGGAGCTACCTCAGCTCTTATAGAAGAAAACAGTGTGATCTGTCGACGGAAATTTTGGAGTCACGTTTTGTTTCTCAACAATATAGTTGAAAAGCAAGATCATTGTTTGCCTCCCAGTTGGTGAGAGATACTCCTTACACTTTAAAAAATAGTCTTTTACCCGCGTGTCCAAAAAGGGTCGTGGAAGGGTAATATTTTATATTACTAGGTAATTATTTTTTCTTAGGTTCATACCGGTTGACCTGCACATGTTTATTGTGGCAAGTACGCTAACCATCATAATGTCTCGCCGAAGTAACTACGCAGTCTACTTGTACGCGTCTCTGTTCGTCTTAAGTTCAGCATTATGTGGGCTAGTAGCCTATATCAATGAATGGCAGACTATTGCTTCAGTAGCGTTACCAGAGTAAGTTCAGAAAAGTTTTGTTTTATAGTGTACAGTGTGTTTTATAGCTTTTTCATTTCAATCAGAAGTGCACATGCACATGCATGTACATGTGCACGTCTGATTGGAGGATGACCGATCGCATCTCGATAAAATCTCCGTCCCGCACCCTACCCCGTGCCAATAGAGACTTAAATAATATCGTCAATGAACAGCCAAGGTCATTGGTTCAAGATGTTTGGCAGTCGTTGTACCAATTGCAATCAGATGTGCATGAATAAGTTCCATTGAATTTTTTGGAAAAAAAAAGGAAAATTAATTGAAGTTATATAAGTGGGCGGGTATTTTGTTTTTTATTTATTCTTAATATTACAGTAACGTTCTAGGTATATTGCGAAACCAAGCCACATTTACCGAGTTTTACATGTCATCCTGGGGTTCTCTCCCTGCGTGCTTTCTAGGTTTGTGTATGGCCCATCTACATTACGAGTTGCAGAAAAAGAAGTATGACTGGAATCAAAATCAGGTTTGATCAATTAATATGGTAATAAAGAGATTTAGCAACCTAACTTATTTGCTGAAATGTCGCAGTGACGCTATAGGCTAATTCTTTGCACATAGAGCTTTAAAATCGCTTAGGTTTAAGCAATCAGCAGATATAATGAAATATAAAGCCCAAAAAATCGTAAGTACTTACCAGAATTAATCCCCATTTTAATAAGAAATTATCATCAATAAACGTAAAGTCTGCTAACCTAAAAAAGGCAAGTATCTTCAGAATAATCGCTGAGGCTACCCAAAAACGCATATATTTGTATGGGCCACGCATGCACCCATACAAATATGTACTCGCATTTTATTTAAAAATTTCATCCAAATATGTTACATAGTATTCAGAATGTCATAAAAAAATTACCTGAACCTACTGCGGACCTTGTTGCGCAAAGTATTCGGATTGTCATAAAACTTTGCTAGTTAAAATTTGGTGCACGCGTGGCCTTTTGGGTTATGAAAAGTTTTTGTAGTGCAGGCATGACTTAAATAGCCCGAATGATTTTGGTGCAGGTTTCATTTATTTGTAAATTTTTTTTGAATGAGGCTGTTTAGGGCAACGATTGTTTTGGTGGTAATTAAATTTCATCCTGTTAAGTAGATAATAAATACATAAATGTATTAATAAACGCAAAGACGCGCGTTATGTAAGAAAAAAAACTTTGAAATGTTTTAGCTAAGTTTTAGCTTTAGTTAAAATATTAGTAATTTTGCAAGAGCAATGACTCCTAATTATGACTCAAATCTAGGTTGTGCACCAAGTGATGGAAATTTTATTTATTTTTCTTTAGTGGTTGAAACGTCTGAGCCCTTGGAGTATACCTGCGATTATGTTATCAACGTACGTAATGGACATGTTTCGCAAAAAGTATAGCCAGCACTGGGTAATGTCGAGCTGCGTGGCTATCGACAGACCGCTGATAATCTTCACTATTTTCGTTTCATTGATAACGGGATTAAATATTGAAGGTAATATATTTTATTTTTTTCTTTTAATGGGTGTGTTCTTTTGTCGCGCGGGTATGATCATAATAGAATTAACTCATTAGAAGCAGAATATTTTTTAATATAATTTTTTCTTAGGATTTCGTAAGGGTTAAACTTTACAAGTTTTCCTCGCGATTGTTTGGTCGATATATCCAAGAAAAAGTATTTTAATCCCAACACTGTTTTGTAGACTACAAATTCTTATTTTTTTCTGCACTATTTAGTTATTTGAAATAGATACTCCGAAATTCTTTTTTCTTTATCGTGCATAGTGTACCCAGAGTATCCAACAGTTTATTGTTATGAAAATGCAAGTATTATAAGGCTGAAATGAAATAAATGATGCTGCAATACCTCTATATTTTTCTTATTTCTTTAAATTTATTTATCCGTTAGTTGATATATTAATGATAAATGGGTTTCTTGCTCTCTTTAGATGTTCAGCGTAGGTTCTTCGCGTGGCGCGGCTGGCGAGTGCCTGGACGTCTATCATTGCCCATGATGTTGTGTCACTGGATCATCAGTGTTGCTATCGCCGCTCGACCAGTTGCATACTATACATCCGTATTTGATATAGTAAGTACCTTGATACATTACTATTATTAGTATCATAAGATATGAACATTACTTTGTGCTTCATTAATCTGAGTCGTACAAATATGAAACAATATAGTTACTTCTAAACGTAGAGTGAGCTTGTGGTCAAATACCTAGATAGAAAAAAAAAACAAAGTGCTAATACCACTAGCAAGCTGTATACGCTAGCATCTGATAGTTGGTAGGATTTATTTATATCATCTGCAGGACTTTAATGGTCTACACATAGTCCAACTGAAAGAAAGGAGGACGAAATTTTCTGAAACTGAAAAATTCATAGGTTTTATATACATTTACTATGTTTTGCGTTCATTTACAAAGTATATTTTAATTGTTTCAGAGCATCGAACTTTTGGCGACTGTATTTTACGGATATTTAATATCAGTGCCGGTAGCGCTTCTGGTAGAAATACCCATACAGAGACTTTTTGCACAATTATTTTGAAAATTTTACTTAAGTGTGAACTTGGAGTGTCTTTTAAATAACAAATTATTTTAAATAATTTAGAGATTTTATTTTCATGTTTACTTAAGGTAGGAAGTAGTAATGTAGGTATATACAGGATAAATTAAAAATATAAAATGCCTCTAGATTTAATTAACTAATTAATATTAGTTAATTAAATCTAGAATCTACTTTATATTCCTCCCTTACAAAACGCCAATTTCATACGTAATGACCTATCATTACGTATGAAATTAGCGTTTTGTAAGGGAGGAACATAAAGTCTTTTTTTTATAATAATATATTTATTTAATCAAAGTATGTACCATTGCTATCTATGCACTTTTACCATCTCATAGGTAGTTCATTGATCCCTTTACTAAAAAAACCATTAGGACGAGAATCAATGAAATCTTTGAAGGCGCTTTGGACTGCCCCATCGGAGTTGAATTTTTTCCCTTGCAAGAAGTTATCCAAATTTCGAAAAAATGGTAATCTGTTGGAGCCAGGTCCGGGGAGTACGGTGGATGTCTTAGACATTCCAATTGAAGCTCCTCTAATTTGGCAGCCGTCTGTTGTGCAGTGTGTGGTCTAGCGTTGTCCTGAAGCAGCAGTGGCCTAGAGCGATTGACCAACCTCGGTTGTTTAGCAGCTAGCTTTTCCATCATGGTTTGCAGTTGCTGACAATAAATATCTGCTGTAATCGTCTATTTAAGAAAGCTGTAGTGAACGACACCGGCACTAGTCCACCAAACGCTCACATGTAACTTTTTTTGAGTCAATTTTCGCTTGGGGCAGGGTTTGGCTGATTTGCCAGGATTCAGCCATTGCGATGAGCGTTTCCGATTATCGTACAGGATCCACTTTTCATCACAGGTAATGACCCGATTGAAAATTCCTTCATTATTGTGCCGGTTGAGTAATGTAACGCAGCAGTTGACGCGCGTTTGTCGGTTTGCTGCACTCAATTCATGAGGTACCCACCTTTCAAGCTTTTTCACCTTTCCAATTTGCTTCAAGTGGATTAAAAGAGTTTTATCACTAACACCGTAGCCTCCAGCTAACTCGGACGTGGTTTGCGATGGATTTGCTTCCACAATAGCTTTCAATTCTTCGTTGGCAACTTTAGTCTCCGGCCGAAAACTAACGAAAACTTTGGAAACAAAAACGCACTGTGTTTTCTTTTGCGACACCGCCGCCATACACATCATTAATCCTTCGAGCCGTTTCTGCAGCATTGGTACCACGGTGGAACTCGTACTCGTAAATAACGCGATATTTCAAGTTTTCCATTTTGTATACTGCGTGACGCAAAGAAAAAACCAAACGAGCAGAAAACAAATGAATTACGGTTTTCGAAATACAAATGTATGAATAAATAGCTGTATAAATTTGAAATTGGAATCCCTAACCAAAGAAGAGATATTTGAGATCAAAGTGGCCAGTATGACAAAACGCCAATTTCATAATAAGATGGTATATACAAAATATTTAGTGTTTTTAGCCTCGTCTGTTTTGACGAGGCGCAAAAACACTAAATATTTTGTATATACCATCTTATTATAAATGGATTTCCGCAAAGTAACGCCTGACTCCATCAATTATCGCCAATTTCATATGTAAGGACCTAATATTATTCTAATTTTTATAAATAATCTAATAATGACTTGGGAAACTGTTCAAAATAAATTATTTATTGATTACTTTGTACCTCAAAAATGCATAATTAAATAATTTTGCTATATTATGTCACAGAAAAAAATATCCCGTAACATTACATGTACAAAAATGCACAAAACACGCAGCGCAGTTTTCTGCTGGAAAAAGTTATGAAATGGTAAATTAAAATGTAAGATGTACTAAGTCGCTTAATACAGTATCTACCTATTATATATGAAATTAAATTAAATGACATGTATTTATTAGGTACTGAAAATGTGGTACAGTAGGTTTTTAGTAAATAAACAGTTTCTTCACATTTAACTAATTCAAAGCGTGCAACAGTTTTTAAAATATTATTAAAATAAGAAAATATAGTTTAGAATAATGCAAAAATCAATTAACACTAATATATTATTTTGTCATCTACGAGGAATCCATGGTACTTAACACTGCCGACACGTTCTAATTTTGGACAATTACACGGGAGATTGAGTCTAGAAGCACATGTGTGAAGTTGGAGGTTAGTGAGCTTAGGATAAGTCCAGCGTACATGTACCTATTTGGTTTTGGACGTATTTAGTGTTAACATGTTGTTTTGAAGCCAATTCGTAACCATTGAAAGCCCGCCCTGTGCTACATCCAATACCTCAGCCCAGCTTTTACCATGAAATACTAAAGAAGTGTCATCATTAGTCTTAGTGCCGGATTTAAGGACTGGAATTATGTCCGCAGCCTTAAAATAGTTTGGGAGGCTTCCCTGCGCCATACTCAGATTGCACAAGTAGGCTATAAGGGACACCAAAACATAACTAGCTTTTTAAGGAGCTCATGACTTATTTGATCGCTGCCAGGAGCAGAAGTTGTCTTGAGGCCAGATATTATTATATATATATAGAAAAAAAAAACGAAGTTGACTGAAAAAATTCAACTACAATTAAGTCTCTTAATCTCTGTTCAGTTGTTTGCAACCTCTGAAGAGTATCATTAGCAAGATTTTCGCCAACTGAATAGAAAAACTCGTTGACTGAGTTCAATGAGTCCAACTCACTAGGTTTGTTTTTCAGCAGTTCGTGACAATCGGATCTAGCTGTTTTAAGGTTACAAACATTTTTCACTGTACTCCACAGCTATTTACTATTTCTTTTGTTGGCAGCAATAAGATCAGATTCGTACTTGGTTTTTTCTGTTTTCAGTAATAAATTGTAGTAATTGCGAAATTTAACGTATCTTGTCTGTAGCGCCTGATGATTAGGGGAATGTTTAGCTTTTATATGAAGGGAATCTCTACGCCTAGCGCAATTTAAAAGTTTGGGAAACCTTGCATGACTATCCAAGGTTTTATTAATAGTTCAGAGCTTCTGAGTTTTGCTTCAACTGTGTTTTTTTGAACTGCAAGGGAGATATTTTTGATTAAAAAAACAAAACCTAATTCTACGTCACTTATACTATAAAATGAATCCCATTCGATGTTCTCTAGGTAGGTAGGAGATTACATTACTATAATCAGTTTTCTTGATAATCTTGGCCTTGGGTTGGTCTTTGATACGGTGACTTTCGAAGCCTATTATACGATAGTTGTCTGCTCTAAGTACGAGTAATTAAATAGTTTATACCTACACTCTTCTGCCGATCCCACGCTAAAATTGTCAAATAACTTTGTGTCATCGGTGCTGCTAATTAAGTATCAATTTTCTGTCATGTTTTACATATATGAAAATAGATATTAAATACAGCACAGGAGACTGACTGAATCTGTATTATTATGCATCGATGCGACTTAGCTACTTGACAACTGTTAAGCGAAGGATTGGTTAGGAGATAAGGCATTATGCATAACGCATATATATCCCGCTATTGCTATTTGGTATAGTAACTTGATGCCCATTTTGAGGGAGTCAAGAATATTTAATTTTCATCGATTTTCATCGTACATGGCTAAGAGTCCCATTCCCGACAAATTCACCGTTCAAACAAAAAAAAATCACAATCGGTTCATCCGGTCGGAAGCTACGATACCATAGACAAATACAAAGACACTTGAAATTTATAACACCCCGTCACTTTTGCAAAACCTCATTGTACTGACATAATCATAACTGTATCATATAGTATTTATATCAATTTATATATACTACTACTACTTCGCTGGCGCAGCGACCCGAAGTGGGTCTTGGCCTCCGAAACGAGAGAGCGCCATTGGATCCGTCCGATCCTGGGCTAGCCACTCAGCAATACGAAATTAATATTCTCGGTAATTTATGTATAGTTGATAATAATTCAAAGTATATATACATAATTAAATTTATTAACTAAGTCTTGAATTTGTATAAGTGTTGTGCACGTGTTTAATAACATGGTATCAACTGACTATTATGATTTTTAACTATCAAGAAATGTACGTATTCAGAAAATTGTTGCATAAGGAACATTTCCTTATCATGTAGTTTTACATCCATATTATTACTTAATTTAAATATGATTGACCTTTAAATCGATTCCAAGATGGAAAATTGCTTGGTGCTCGTTAACACACCTTATAGGGTAAGTATTTGGGTTTGGGGTGTACTGAGCGGGGAAAACCAAATAGTACCTACCCATCATTACTATTCTACCCTAAAATTATACTTCAAATGAAGCATAGTTTTGTCTTCATACAAAAATCTAAAATGGATTTGAAATTGCATAACACTAGTGCTATTCACTTACACATACACACGGTTGATTAGGTATAAGTTAAAAAAAAACATGTGGCCCTGAGACTGTATTCGGGTATGTATTATGCATTGTTAATATAATAAATACATGTATTATTTACAATAAACCCCACTGAATAATGAGTAGATTGGTACAAGGCCGGATATTTCTTTTGACTATTTAGGTATCTTTAAAGACTTTGGTTCTGAAGTGGCATAACGTCATTCGTAACCGAATCTAGAAAAAATAATTAAACGCATATTGAGTTTTACCACAAGAGAAAGTGTTTATTTTAATACGATTTCTAATTACAATGAGAAGCGTTTTGGGTATATTATCAGTGGTAGTAGCTGCTAGACCAAATAACGCATTCTTTTCAGGTAAGTACCTGTATTTTATACTCGTAGTACAGCTAATTGTGTTTATTACTAATGTGACTAAAAGCCGGTAACGGAAATGAATGAGATGCAACAAAAAATGCAGTTTAATTTGTCACTCCGCTCTGTTTGTTTAGTCCGGTGTACAGATCCAAGACAGGTAGATTGGACTGTGTAAATCATCAAGATAAAAGTAAGTTACGAAGAAATAATAAAATTATTCGTTTTTTTTAGATGAAGATAATGCTCAGCTACCAAGACTCTTTCACTTGGATGACAGCGATCGCTGTCTTATGCAGAAAAACGGTCTATATTGTCTCGGGGAATTAAACCTGTCGCCATTTGGGACTAGTAAAATGTATGAAAATATAAAAGTGAGTATAAGTAACGAGCTACTTGGCAGTTCGTAACTTTTGAACTTTGATAATGCAGTTGGATTAGGTTATTAGTAATTCTTTAGCTACAAATGCTTTTCTAAAGTTACAAAAAACTGTCATTATTTTTTACAATTCTCGTTTTTTTGACATTTCTGATACCTACTGTTGATGTTGTGCTTGGCTTGAACCGAGGCGAATTATAACAATGACAATTACAAAAGAAGTCAAGTAATTTCGGGTCTAGATTTTGAAATGTTTTATTTTATAGACACGCTTTTTTTTAGAAATATTCCAGTGACGTAGCAGCGTTTAACCGATCACGGCTGTACCGAGGTTATTGCGTGAGCGAACGATGCCCACATCAAACAATGACGCTGACAAATGCGTCACAACGCTTCGAGGAATGCGTGAACAAGCGCGCAAAACGACACGCGCTTACAGCACGCTTACATACGCTCAAATATTGTGTCACTGAACAACAGCATAAAGAGAGAGCCACTAAATCGCCTGATACCGCACAACAACTTTTTCTCCGAGTTGTTTATGCTTTATTAGTGCTAAATGTCGTTGGAACTGTTTATGATATAACAACGGGCGATGAAAGTGAGTTGAATAGATGTCTATATAACATTTTGCAACACATTATTTATCTTTAAAGTTACTGTCAAGCTATGTTATTGATTAATAAAGAAATTGAAAAAAAATCTAAAATTAAAAGTCTTTCTTTCTTTTTGCGCCAAATAAAAAATATAGGAATTGATATTATTTCAGAAAACCGTTTAATAGTAGCCTGGTCGGTGCGTAACAGCTGGCGGCGACTGACAGCCGTATATGATGAAGGAGACCCTAGACTCAAACAGTTTGAAATTATCAATGGCATAAGGTGATAACTCTCTGTAGTAGGTACTTAAAATTGTCATATAGAGGAACTATCACTACGTTAATAGTCAGTCAGGCGGATCATCTTAGCGCTCACAGGGCCAAAAAAAAACTATTCTGGAAGCCCAATGAGCAGGCCAGGCATCTTTTATATCAGATAATGCTTTCCAACACTTAGAAAAATGAATAAGCGGACAGGCGCGTTGACAACCGTACCTACGCTGAAATATTGCACTTGACATACTTTTTATATGTTTATGTTTGCCTAGTATTTAAATTTAGTGTGATGTACCAATTTTAAAACGTTGTTAACATCTTATAAGATTGCTAAGTGGTTTTCCGGCCTGTGCTCACCTATTTGAAGATACCTAATCCCAACACTGCATTTTTTTGGGATAAAAATTAGCGTGTATGTGTTAATACTGGACGAACTTTATAGATGGTGCCAAATTTTACAAAATCCGTTTAGCTACGTCCGTTTAGTTTAGCGTGAAAGCGAAACAAACCTACATACGAAACAAACTTTCGCGTTTTATAACATTAAAGTACTTGCTACGCCCCGCGGTTTTACCCGTGTTAATACAAGATAAAAACTGTGTGATTTTAACAAACATACATACAACTTTCACGTATATAATATTGTTAGTTGCGCCCTGCGATGTTACTCGCGTTAATACAGGATAAAAATAACTTATGTGTTAATTAAGGGTTTAAGCTATCATTTCATCAAATTTCATCCATATCAGTTCAGCAGTTTTTGCGTGAAAGAAAATCAAACACATTCTTACAAACTTTCGCGTTTATAATATTAGTAGGATAGTAGGAAACCGGTTCTAAACCGATTAACTCGCGAGTCGAAAATACCGATATTATACTTACTCGTAGAACTGGAAGCGAATTCAACAACCTTTTTACTAATTAATTTATCCAAACAACAGTAAAAGTTGACGAAAAGCGTTTAGTGCAAGTTCGTGAAATCTCTACCATATTCCATTGGCGTCTTGCAGTCCTAGTCACTAGTCCGATTACAGAAAGGGGATGATGGAATTTAATCGTGTAATTTCGCACACTGCACAAAATAATAAATTTTATTATAGATTGCTATCCGATAAAAAACCAATAGGCTAGCCACTTTTCGATAATGCTCGTGGCTTTGGAAGTGATATTTGGCTAGAGCATCGTTGCCTATAACTCTTTTAGCTCGTCTTTTAGATTCCAACGATTTAAAGTGGTAGGTATTTTGCTGGGCATTTCCAAAGCTGCCAGCATCCATTCTCGATGGTATTAAGAACGTACCTATTGTTTCAGAGTGGCAGTCATCTTAGTAACAATATATTGCCACAGTTGGATCCAGCATTACCAGTTTTATGTCACTTCTCCACAGAATCTGGAGATCGTAAGATTATTTTTTAGCTTTTCTATTATCGTTCTATGGATAATAAGTATATTACAAGTTTCTTTAAAAAACTAAATATCAAGACTACTATGGAGAAAGAATGAGGTGGTGGTGTAGAGAGCTAGAGAGTGACTTCTACAGTAAAGCTCTGCATTTTCTCATAAGTGCAGGTTTTCTTACCGAGGAGCTGTTGTGTTCGGGGACTGCTGCCCGGTTTTGTGTTGTTCGAACTGATAGGTATTTTCGTGGTAGCTCTGTGAATGTGATACCAGCAGCGCAACCAGTGGCTCATTATATTATTTGGATTATTCCGAAGGACAGTTCAAGTTTAGAAGTATTACATTGTGTCATTATGGTCGTTTTAACATAGAATCGGTATGAAAGATTAAACTTAATGCTAATAAACTAGCAAATTTGTTAAAAACTACCATTATGACGCAATGCAATCGTAATTCTGAAGTAATTCAAATAACAGTAATGAGACCTTGATCGCGCTACCAACATATTGGTTACAGCTTTAAGTAGGATAATCCTACTTCTGATAATTTGTTGGTTGCACGACCAAACACTGATTGGTTTGGCAGCGGTTCTGCCCTAGTGAGATGATCCCAACAGTTTCAACATTTCAGGTGTACAGACGTTTCGATGGTATTATCCTCGGCACGGGCACCTCAATCATCCAGTGGTTCGTAGTGTTGTCCAGCTTCCTTACAGCGTATAACATGCTCATATACTCCGAGAACCATCCGCTTAGCTTCCTAATGTTGCCTGTATTGGTGCTTAAAAGGATTATCAGGTATTTTACTAAATTAACTTAGGTAAGTGAATGAAATAACAGTCCAATTATATTATGATTATAATTTACGATTAATTCAATTAAAAAAACTTTTATAGAAAAACTGACAGTTTGTCTAATGTCTAATTGCCTTAGTTGGTGTTTTATTTTTATGATTTTGTCTAAGTTAGTCACTTGTAGCCAGAGATGATATTCTCAACATTTTCATATTACAACCAGTGAGCTCAGACTTTTTTGGCTATTATTTTACCTTTGTAATGTGTTTTGAATATTTTATCAGGATAGCTCCAGTTCACCTTATGCTTGTTGGTTTCGCTGCAACCTACTGGCCGGCCATGCGTTCTGGCGCGCTCTCGCCAGTTATAGGAGAACTAGGCGCCACCTGCCGACAGAAGTTCTGGTCCCACTTCTTCTTTATAAGTAACGTTGTGGATAAAGAAGATTATTGCTTGGTGCCGAGTTGGTAAGAGGGTTGAATACTGAGAAAATGTATCATAAGTATTGATAACCGTAAAATATAAAAGGATGGGGCAGTCTAACACCTAATTGTAATCTAAGTTCCGATTGTAACTTTTATGCTTTTCTAACTGAAAGCATATATTCTAATTTTCACTATTTGTATTCGAGAAAACTGCAATACCAAATTGCGCTGGTTTATTGTAACTTACTTTATGGATCTTTATGTAAAAGAAAAAGTTTTAAAAGTTATCTAGCAAGATGTTGGTCGAGGTTCTACGATCTATATCCTAAATGGCGCTCATATCGTGAACAATATAAAAGCTAATTACTAGCTTTAAATTTCTAGTCTTCAGGGGGTTCTCTTCATGTGGGATATGGTGATATTATTATTAACCACCTTCGTATTTTCTAGGTTCCTTTCAGTAGACATGCACCTGTTCATTCTGTCTTGTGCGCTTACCATCACAGTATCACGGTGGAGGCATTTGGCCGTTCGCCTATACTTAGCTCTGTTTGTCCTGAGCTCACTGTTTAGCGGAGCGGTCGCTTATGTAACTGGCTGGCAGACAGCTGTGTTTTTTTCAACTGCAGAGTAAGTTAAAAATGTTTAAACTACGTAGTTCCGTAACTGTCGACCTCGCGACTACGATATTTTTTGCAACCACATCATTTTTATACGAGCATTTGACGAGATTAACATTATTCCGAACTTTTCTTAGATTTTTAAAAATCTCGACAAATGTAGTAGTTACATTCTGAATATAATGAAAAATAGGGATAGGTACGTTACTTTTCATTTATCTTTCCATTACTGCAATAAAAATGGGGGGGGGGGGGTCGTAAATTGGAAATGTTATTAATTATAAACAAACAATAACTCGACAAATAATAGATTACTTCGCTTTGCTCAGTCAACCATAACGGTATTATAATGAGACTTGTGACTTACAATGGTAATTTAGTATAAGTTCATGGTATGGCATCCATTCAGCAACATCAGAGGTATCTTCCGCAACACGCCATCGTTCAGCGGACACTATACGGCAACTTGGGGCGCGCTGCCGGCTTGCTTCGCAGGACACTACCTGGCGCATTTGCATTACGAGCTGCAGCAGAGGAAGTTCGACTGGAATCAGGAACAGGTCAGTGTTAAAGGTTCAAACCGGATTGAGTTTCCTTACAAAGGTATTCCTCTATTTCCTTCTTGATTTCTGTATCCCTAATGATAAATATTAACATTAATTGGCAGAACATATATGTACCCGCAATTTCGGCGGCTTAAAAAATCTCTTATTAAAAATAATCAAAATTTATTTATTTCAGGCTATTAAACCTATATTCTAGATATATTAACAGTATTACAAACAGCCAGATGTAAATTCAGAGAAATAATTATGCTAAATGTCAAGATATATTATACAAGTCAATAACGATTTCTGCTTACACAACACTACTCTAATACACAATATAGTCTAGTACCTTCTCTCCGGCATTCGCACACCGATATTTCGCTCGCAGCAATGTCGGAAATAGGTACAGTCCATCCTGGCCGCTACCATTTACAGGACTGTATTGGGGCTGGCCCGAACTCTGCGCACCAAATACACGCCCTATGGTAGCATGAAAACATGCAGTGTGCGCAACAGCGAACATGCCCGAGGCAATGCAGATTCGAGGCAGCTTCAGCAAAATCCTGAATGCATTATTATATAATATGCGGAGGTTACTGTACTTTCTTTTACTGTAGTTAACCCACAGGCTGCCCGTACAGAGAGGCGTACAATACACTGTAAACAACCTTTGCCTCATTACCTCTGCCGAACAACGTGCAAACCTGCGAACTATCATATTGGCTCTCTCCGCTCCCGCTCAATGTCTTCGTTGTTCTTTAGATTGGCAGTAACTAAATGCCTTGAATATTTAAATCGCTTAACCCTTTCTAGGAGAGTAGCATTGAACAGCACAGGAGGTGTATTTTTGGGATATTTTCCATCAGATTTAAATATTATCCCGATACCCGATCAAAGGCCTTTGATAAGTCGAGAAAGCCAGCATATACTGGAGTTTTATAGTCTAATATTGACACCATCTTTCTGCTTAATGTAGAATTGCTTTTTTTAGTTGCTAGTATCTGAATATATAGTATCTACCGGTTATTTATTTCTAGTGGCTCAGACGTGTCCGCCCGTGGATCCTACCAGGAGCAGTGTACTTAACATATTTGCTAGGAGTAACGCTGCGGGAGTACCCTCAGCGCTGGGTGACAGCTCTTTGCGTTTTCATCGAAAGACCTCTGTACGCTAGCTGCCTCTGTTTATTCTTGCTTGCACTTATCAATTTCGAAGGTGAGATAAAGTACACGATCAAACTGTTTCCTTGCTATTACGACCATGACCTATCTAAGCTCGTCGATTTTCCTCATATTTAAGATTACCTAAATATCATATCATATTAGATTGGGGTACGTATTAAGGTACCCCAAGTCAAAAAGTCTAAATCAAGTTACGTTAAGATTAGTTGGAAACTAACATCTGAAGAGTCCTACCAAAATCTAAACAAACAAAGGTATCTACATATACTGATAGAGGAAAGTAAATTCAGAGACGCTTTGCTCGCTTAGTAAATTATTCTTACCGAAATACAGCAATTTCTTTACCACTTGCACAAACAATACCAAGGACTTGCCACGCATGATTGACACATTTTACCTAATAAGTGTAAATTTCTAACACATGATGGATACCTACGTAGTACGTACCTATACCAGTACCTCTTTTTGACCGAACGAGCGAAGCGTCTCTACTTCGAGACTGGCAAAATGTTATTTATCTGTTAGTTTGTATGTATCTATGGATGTTTGCCCGCGAGAAATTTCGTGCTCGCGTAGTTTCCAAACAATCTTGACGAAACTTGGTTCTAAGAGTTATGCGAATTTTTTAGTCATCGCGAATTTATGATTGGGGCATATTATGCTAACCAATGGTATAGTACGTAACACAAGTTTAAGAACTTGTTTGTAATGAATAAAAGATACCTGTCCACGTTCCTTAATAGTGAGTCTGTTGTTAAGGAATAGGTCTTACTCTTAGTCTAGTCTTGACAACATGCTTATCTTATAACCTACTTCCACCCAGATTGACAATTAGTTTCCGCTAGGATTCGAAAACTTTGCAACACGAATTACGCGAATCTTGTTACGTAATCCAAAATAATAAATAGTGATTATTATTTTAGGTTGGATCTAGAATCGATTTTCCAAGTAATAATATAGAATCTTCTAATAAGTTTTGCGTAATTCGTGTTGCAAAGTTTTCGAATCCGAGCGGAAACTCCTTGTGAATCTGGGTGCAGGTCCTCAGCGCAGGTTCTTCGGATGGCGCGGTTGGCGCGTGCCAGCTCGCCTGTCTCTTCCTGTTACGTTGTGTCATTGGATCGTCAGCGTGGCCATCGCCGCGCGACCTGTTACCTATTACACTTCACCCTTTGATGTGGTAAGAGATAAAAAACCAATAAATCATAATAATAATGTTATTATCTTATATTTATTCATCCTTTCACTTCAACTCTGTAAAGTCTGCTATTTATCAACTGTGTACCTGACAGGGTTCCCATGATACAGGCTATGCCTAGTTTTGGACCCGCTGATAATTCATACTCAATTGTTGATGTTACTCTGTGTGTTGATTCGGTTTAGATATAAGTTTTCTACCTTTGGCAATAAATCATCATCATCATAAAAAAGGGGTAAGGCAATAAAGGTTGTCTGGAAGAGATGGCTTATTAGCGATAAGACCGCCATTTGTGCCCTTACATTTAATTGTTTTTTTATTCTTTTTGTGTTGTATATTTGTGATGACAATAAATAATTAATGTATTGTACCGACTCATTGTCACACTAGTGTGACGAACACTATTGTTTTTGTGACAAACGAGAATAAATCCTGCTTGTCACACTGATGTACCTACTAGTCGGTCATTTATAAAAGGAATATCAAATATGAAATCAATATTATCTTATCATATTAAAATTTGATTAGCTACGAGTACCTAGTGCTCGAATAGAACAAATAAGTATAACTATTATGTCATTTAAATAAGTAGGTAAATTATAAAGATAAATTGTTACTAACTATCGGAAAAAATCGTATTACAGAAATTCTACAAGTGCCTATACTTCAACAATATTGATGAACCTATGTAAACGGTCCGTTACCTATGTACGACTATATCTTCAGCGAAAAAAACTTCTAATCCTACTAATATAATAAACGCAAAAGATTGTATGTATGTGTAGATGTCTTGATGTACCCATGTTTGTTACACTTTCACGTAAAAACTGCTGAACCGATTTGGATGAAATTTGGTAAGGAGGTAGCGTACACTCTGGATTACCACATAGGATTTACTTTTTATCCTTTATTACAGGGCGCAGCTATTTAATTAATATTTGTTTGTTCCAGAGCATCGACTGCGTGGCTACGATAGTATTTGGCTACGCGCTGTCAGTGCCGATTGCACTTTTGGTCGAAATACCCGTGCAAAGATTTTTTGCGCAAATGTTTATTTCTCTTACATTTAAATGGTTTATCTAACCTAAAACTAACAATCCCTATCCTACTCGTACTAATATTATAAATGCGAAAGTAGCTCTGTCTGTCTGCATGCTACCTTTTCACGCCTAAACCACTGAACAGAATTTCATGAAGAGTTATTTCCGGGTAGGACAGTGTAGGTATATGATACTATAAATAAGTTAGGTATTGTTAATCTTAATCTATCAACCAAATTCGAAATAACGTAATAAATGTATTAAATAATAAATTCAATAACTGACTATTTATGTTGACCATAATATAGTCTCTTTGCTGCCTGGTTTCGTCTACTATTTCTAACCATCCACAGGAATAGTTATGCCCCCTTTTTAAAATTCTATACTTTTTATTAGTTAACCACCCACTTTCGTATCAAGCTAACCGTATCCGTTTCTAACATGAATCTACACAGCGAACAATGACTGTACCATCGTTAACAAAACAATATTTCCAAGGTACCGTCAATGCACCATTGCATTGACGGTACCTTACCTTATCATTTGTTTACCGTGGTACCATTACCACGGTAAACAAATGATTCTAACGAATAAAGTATTTTGCTATGGAAATCTAATAAAATATGGTTTATACGATTAAGAACCGCATAAGTAGGAAGTCCACATCATTAGGTATAATATTCAATTATTTAAGTTTGTCTATTTTATTTAGGTAATTTACTATCGGGAAAATGACTGTCCATGGTGACGGAAGCCTCGGGTAAGAGCTCTGTTGGTAGTTCATACATTTCGCTCTACGTCTAATAATTGTAATATCGTAGTTAATTCTAAATAAAAACATTTTATCTTTCTGCTATTATTTTTTGCTGTCGTAGTTAGTCATATTGTTAATGTTAAATAAAGCCACTCGCCCCTTTTATTTTGCTATAATTATAGTTTTTTGTTTTATGCAAGAATTAAGATAGGAACATAATTATTATAATTTGATTTCATTCAACAGATTCCGCTTTCGTCAGGTTAAAAAATCTGTCTCAATATGGGTATTAAATAAAAGGGCTTGACTAGTAGAACACTATACACTATGATAAATGTCAAATCCAAGATGGCCGCCACCACAAAATGGCGATGTTGGTTTTTTTACATTTGCAGCTTAAGTAAAGCTGCAAATATCAGTGTTTGGATATTTTAGTTCAGTTTTGTCCAGGTATGCCAAAAGTGAAAAACTTCAAGACCATTCCGCTTTAGGATTCCCGACCCGTGACGTCTGGAAGATTCCCCTGGGAGTGTCCAGGGATACTCTTGGGGTTCAGCGGTATTTTCTAGTTGTACCTTGGGCCCGCAATCTCTAATAGATCCAAAACCCAAGTTATCAAAATTTGTTTAAAAACAAAAGTTATGGGAGAAAACTAAACATAAATTGATGAGGTATTATTGAACCATTATGCCTCATTACTTATAGATAATAAAAAAAATAACCTAAGGCCCTATTTCTTTCATTGCTAAAAATATAAGCTAAATAGCTTATTAAGGTTAATCGGAGCTGACCAGCTCTTTTGGCAACTTGCCGCACAAGCAAAAATGCAAGTGACCCGAATAAAATTTGATCTGGAGGTATGGGTTATCTATATCTATTCAAACCAATGATTCAAACACAATTGATTGGTATCTCAAGTACTCGTATCTAAGCCGGGATTAAAATATATCTCGCAGAAACTTAAGCGTTGATATTAGAATTTTAGTATGCTACAATCTAGTTATAATAGTATCTAAATCCAAGTGGAAAATCTCCTTTATTGCCTTAATAAGCTTTTCAGCGAATATTTTTAGCAATGAAAATCGTTAGATGATGAACTATCAACTATTTTCTCGCTAAAGATAATGATAAAAAAAATAGATTCTGTGTGGAATAAAATCAGACGTCAAAGACATCTCGATGCTGGCATGCGCGGTTGAGGGGACGAGAAGCTGAGGTTGCTGATTCTAATAATAGTTAATCGCTCCCGGCGACAACCATTTCTTCACTTCAACGATAAAATTCGCTCAGCGACTCTCTCAGCGATGTTCGCCTAGCGATCTGAACTCGCTCACTCGCTTTATAGCCCAGCGAGACAACTTTACGAACTACTTACGAGTAGGACAAGAGCCTAAGTAAATAAAAAAAAAACACTCATATTATACATAACTCTTTTATTTCCAAACTGAAATTTGCATAAAATAATTAGCTATAAAAATACATTTCATAGTTTATTGCTTAGTTAGCACATTCATTGGTAACTTAATAATGAACACAGTTATTTGATTGGTTTGAGAAAATGTCTACCATTCCCTTAGATATTAAGGTATTGAGCATAGTATTTTAGAAAATAAATTTGTATAAAGACTAGCTATTACTGAACAACCTTAAGAACAGAGACATCGTCTTTTAATTTAATTATTTCAATCAAGAATTAAATATATGAAATTACAACTATAGTAGAGATCTATATAATCTAAATGTTCCAACCCACCACCGGACGGCAGCGTGCTATAACATTAATCAGCATTGTAATTCAACGTGGTAATGAATCTAGCCTTCTGAATACACTATCCTCTATACTGACTGTCTAGACTAGGGAGCATTTGGATTATACCTAGATCTTTAAGTCTGTTGGTGATCCAACTGCTATTTTTTGTTGATATAGGTTATTTCATTTTCACCGATACAGAAAAGAGATATTTTTTTTTATTAGAATGGCGGCTAAAGCATTTTTGCATGAAATCCATTAATAGCCAGCTACACGCAAACACATTACCTTATTTTTAGTATAAAAAATGCCATAATTCGTCAGTATCGAAAACCCGTATGAAAAATATTGTTTTTAGCACGCTTGAAAATGAATTCCGAGCAATATTTTTATACGACGCATTAAAATTATCTTTTCATATATGGACAAACATGAAACGGTCAAGTCGTACAAATTTAAAGAAAACAAAAAAAAAACTACTGTTCCATACATTTGGTTCAAACTCAATGAAACACATATAAGTATGGAACTAGATTTTTTTTTCAATATCACCTGTCTTGTTTATGGTAAATATTAATGTTATTGCTCCTGGCAACACAGTGTGCATGCGAGCGTGCCCATTGGGTCCCACGCTGGCAACACTTTGGGCGTCTGTTTAAATACTTCTAGGACGGTGTCGGGTACGTATTTCTTGTCTACTACCACCTGGAAAATAATGTATTATGTCTACAGTGTGTCAACTTCGCGTGCAACCGCGAGTGTCTGTCTGTCTCTGGCTGTCAACCTCCAAGATCGACACGAGTGAGCGAGAAGCACTGATGTGCATAAGTCACGCACGAAGTAAGTAGTTCTTTACTAAGAACTTTTTTCTTTAAGTATTTTGGAATAACAAACTAAGGGACCTGCCCTTAGTTTGAGGTTATAAACTACAAATTCTAATATAGGAACATTAAGATCAGTTAGTTTCGTAGTATACTAAACGTAACAGTTCTGTTTAATATTTAAAAAAAAATGAGACTAAAAAGAACTGTACGTGCTGAATTGACAACGACAAAAGAGGTAGACGATAACTCGCAGTCAAATACATTACTTAAATAAATAAAAACTACGTCGCTTAATGTGCACTGTACATGTAAAACGTACGCATGTAATATATCTTACTAAGCTAGTATCAAAATATATTTACCTCAAACACGAACTCCCTAAACCAAGGTTCGGTGAGCAGTAAATATCCCTTGTCGTACTCTTTGTCGCTGTAGGAGTTCTCCACGCGGAACTTGATGGGGTTGCCAATCTCCTGAAACGGACACCTCATTATCGGGTAGTTACCATAGACTAATTAAATATTTTTTGGTAGCAAAAACATTTGATTTGTCTATGATATCTGTTCTGTTAAAAATCACCGTAATTTTTAAGGGGGTAAATATGATTACCTACCATGATCAATAATGATATCTTGATAACTAATCATTAATTAGGTAATTACGAGAGCGAAAGAAAATCCGAATTAGGTTAATTTAATTTTGAGCAGCATAAATGGCCCAATTTATTAACATTTTGCATTTTAATTAGTAATTCTCAGAATCGTCAAAAGCATGCTCTCAGTGTAAAATCGAAGACAAACATGTCCTACAAATTATTCTTCTTATACGCGAGTGCCAACGTTCAAACAAACATAATCTTGAATATGTATCAACCCATATATACTCGTACCCACGGCTGAGCACGGGCCTCCCAGAAAGGTGTGTAAGCCATAGTACACCACGTTGACCAAAATGCGAGTTGAGGACTTCACTTATCTTTGGAAGCAGGTTTCCTCACGATGTTTTTCTTCACCGCTGAATCACGTGGTAATTAATTATAGGTAATGAAAAACACGGAGGTGCACGCCTGTACTCGGGATTGAACCCGCGCCGTTTCGTTCGAATTTTTTTTTAATTTAGTCACACTAAGTAGCTTATAAATAGAAATCTTCACCGACTACGCTACCACTATTTGTTTCTTAAATTATTATACATACTGACAGTTAAAAAAAAACATATCTTCTTTCTCTGATCAGCTAGATGTTGGTCTTGAAATGTTTGTCGTAATCCAGGGAAGGTTTAAAAGGTGACATAACATGAATACCTGTTATGCGGTACAAAGTTCGCCAGGTCAGCTAGTTTTTGAATTATACATACTGACAGTTAATATAAAACTCCACTAGAGCATTGATTCGTATAAATAACTAACTGCTCCCTGCGGTGTTACCCGCGTTACGGGGATAACAAGTAGCTTATATGTTAATCCATGCAAGTTCTAAGCTAATCGGACCAAATTTCATCGAAATCCGTTCTGTAGTTTTTCGTGAAAGAGTAACAAACAAACATACATACATACTGACAAACTTCCGCTAAACTAAACTAATCTCTCTATATATATATATATATACATATACTAACACGACTTTCTTTTATATATATAAAAGAAAGTCGTGTTAGTTACACTATTTATAACTCAAGGACGGCTGAACCGATTTGGTTGAAAATTGGTGGCGAGGTAGCATAGAACCAGGAGAAGAACATAGGATACTTTTTAATCGGCTTCAAAAAAAGTAGTTCGAAGTTTTAGTTTTAGTAGAACTACGCGGGTGAAACCGCGGGGCACAGCTAGTTACATAATATTAGTAGGATCAATGACTAGAGTCTAAACACAAACGGTTCGCTCGCTCTGTCGATAATTTCAAGAATAATAGACAAGCTTACGTCAGTCCCAACAGCAGTGAAGACCATAGCGTGCGTCATACAGGAGTCCCCATACATGAGCCGCTCGGCCTTCGGCAGACCGATCTGTACGTCCGTGTTGAACACTAACTTGTAGTCGTGACTGTAAACAATTAATATTAATTTATTGAAAATAAACAACGTGTAACAGAAAGGTGCGACAATACTCAACGGTGTTAGTCTACCCATCAAAGAAAACTCATTTTCCTATTGCACAAGGAAAGCCCGTAAAAGGCTTTCCTTGATATCATTACAATCTAGGCTAAGCTTAATAAGTAATTTTACTTTAACTTAATTGTCTACAAAATAATGTCTTTATTAATTTATCCATCGACACTTATCTTATTGGAGTTGTTGAGGCGATAACACTTTGCCCATGTGTTTTTTAAGTCTTAGCACTTTCACTATTATATTTCACTATTTTATCCTCTATTGATGGATAAATAGGCTTTCTTAGACTTACGCGTCCAAATCTTCAAGTCCGTTTTTCCGTTCGAACCGCTTGGAGACCTCGCATCCGAACCACACCGCCTCGCCGCCCGCGATACTGTCTTTAACCACTCTGAAATTAAAACAGGATAATACAAGTTGTAATGGAGATTAATTTTTCATCTAACCATCTCGGAAAGAGTATTTTTGCTATTCGATATCTGAGTGCAAAAGCCGTTTTTATCCGCTAGAGGATAAAGTAAATTTTAATTTAGAACATCGTGTGCACTAAGTTTGTGAATTAAAAACCTCATTCAACCTAGTTACTTCTATTTCTATGGTGCCGAATTCATCACACAACCTTTTTTATTTTGTTAATAACTCAGACTCGGTACCTTTTTGCTGTACTTTTTTTTATTTGTTTTGCGTGCGGTATTATGTTTTCACGTCACATTGTTAAAACCTTATGTTAAAAATAAGTGATAAAACTAAAAGGAGTGATTCATTTTTTTTTTTCGTATGTTGTCATTTTCTCACTGAGATGGGATGAAAAGTTACGTGTTACACTCGAGTGCAAAGATTTTTAACCTTGTGCTCTTTTAATTTCCTCGCTAACGTTCAGGATTCTAATTTTAGAATTCTTCGCTTGCTCGGTCATCAAAAGTGAGCACGCGGTTAAAAAGCAACTTTGCACTCTAGTATAACAAATAACTATTGTGTAAAAAAAGGCTTAATTCTATAACGCTGCTTTTAATTTGGTCATTTTATATGTAAGAGCCAGAATGACAAGGCATGATCAAGACAGACAAATAATGGGTATTGCAAAATTATAATATATATTTATTAAATACTTAATTAGCTTTAGTGTAAAATAAGACATTTAAAATGGGCAAACACTGACTCAAGATGGACCAAGCAATCAGAAATATGAAAGATTACGATAAGTGCGTATATATACTGATTTTTTTTATATGTCCAGCCGTCTCCGAGGAATCAGGTAGAAAATATTAAATAGAAACTTTTTTTGGGAAGCAAAAACTAGTCTAATCCTAATAATTTATGATTGGTATGTGTCTTTTATCAGATATTTTAGTCAAATAACTGTGCGCTACACAAATCTTTCATTCTTCAACAGTAAACTAATAGCTATGCTAATTAATACCTATTAGCCGTTAGGTATGTCCCGCATTTCAAGCTAATATTTATTCAAATGAAATCAAAATAATCTAACGTACTCTTATAACTAAAACAAGGGAAGTTTTTCTGCATTTGCTGGAAAAAATGACGTCTCTGTCTTTGTATATATTGCAAAAGTAGTGATTCTGCAAGTTTTAATGTGCAATATTGGTGGATTTATTAACCATTAATGTCTTGTTTATGTGCACAAGCAATATAAAGACTGTATACGTGGTTTTAGTGTTCGCGGGAAATCTCCATACAAACCTTGGTAATGTCTTTACGAGGGTGTATTATGTGACTTTAACTTGACCACTATGACTTGTGACTTGATATTTGATTAATTTGATTGATTAATAACTTGGAAATTGATAAACTTGACGCTGGCAAATATCTAAATCGTATGATGCCACATATATAAAAAAAACACTAATACGAGTACATGTCAGTGGTATCACATGAAAGGCCTTGAATACAGTTAGAATACAGTTTGTTCACAAAACCTTGTCTTATTATAAAACATACTAAATCCTATCTGCAATAAGGTCGGTTCAATCTAGAAACCAACCTAGAACTAGAAACTGCTGGAACCTACTTTATACATATTATTAATTGACATAATAACCGAAAAAGAACTTAAATGTATAATTCTTATATACAAAGTAACTTAAAAAGAACTTAAACAGTATAAATGATTAAAAGTCTAAAAAAAAATTATGTCCGTGTGGCAAAGTGCCAAAAACGCTGGCAGCATTTCCGCGTTGAATTGTAATTTGAGCAAGGAATAGTCCAGCTCTCTTGTCCCCAGTGGCATCGATGAGTTCAGGGCAAATGTTTTTTAAGAAACTGTTTGAAACGCTATGCCCTTGCCCCATAAACTAAAAAAATTACATACTTCATAAGTGTCTCGATAGGCTGGTTGTTGTAGGCGGTCTGTCGGCCGCCGACCACGTTGCCAAGGCAGTGCAGTGTGTACAGCTGACCGAACGGGTTCGACTCCCGCGGGTCGCTCACAAGGCACACCTATGCAGTTGACACATACATATATTAGGTCCTTATATATGAAATTGGCGTTTTGTCGTACTGGCCACTTTGATCTCAAATATCTCTTCTTTGGTTAGGGATTCCAATTTCAAATTTATACAGCTATTTATTCATACATTTCGTCGTTCGGCATTCAAAACCGCGAACGTGACATTTTTCACGTAAATCACATTTTAATATAACTTGATTCTACACGTTCAAATACGCAATCCTACATATAAGTTTTGACCGAACGATACTCCGGTTCTGTTGTTTGTCGAGGCATTCAAAACCGCGAACGTGATTTCCCGCCATCAAACCCGCGAATGCGTCAGTTTCTTAGTGCCGCCATAACCACAGCGAGAGTAGCACTGTTCCGCGTGATTTCTGGGTAAGTTTTTTGTTTTAATTAACGTATTTCACACGACTTTTTGCAAGAAATGTGTATTAATGATTATAAATGTGCAATATATATTTTATTACTTGAAATGTATACTATTTGTTGAAGTATTCGCGGTTAAAGTATGAGTTGTCGTATTCGCGGTTTTAACTGACCAAATTTTTACGCAATTTAAACAGGTTCGCGGTAATGGATATGAAGTTCTAGTGTTGTCCTGGGGTTTACTCGAGTTAATCCAGGATAAAAGTAGCCTATGTGTTGGTGGTAATGGTGTTAGCTATCTACTATACCAAATTTCATCAAAATCGGACCAGCCCAGCCGTTTATGCGTGAAGTGGTAACAAACATACACACACGCACACACCAACTTTTGCTTTAATTATTTTTAAATGAGTTTCATTTCATTGATCTTTTCAATAAATGTATGTTTTTGCATAAGGATTAATAAAAGAGTGATTATTAATTTACAAAGCTATTATTGAAATTGTATATTACCTATTTACCCGACTGGCAATAAAGGGTAACAATCTATCAATTATTTTTTTAGCTCTCGATTTTTATTCTTTACCATGATTTATCCATCTAAACGTATCAAATCCAGCCAGACTTTACTCGGCATACTATGAAATGGTAATCCTTATCCTAATTTGCCTTTTTACAGCGTAATGGAAGACTCATCAGACGAAGAAAATAATATTCTGAAGTGTATGGGGTTTAGCAATCAAGTAATAGTTCTATTAAAATTAAGAAAAAAACGCGGTTGAAGAACATTTTCTCCACACTATCATCATGCTCATCATCAAGTTGCTATAAAAAAGTCAGTCCACATATGCAAAAGTCTGTACGCAACAAAGAAGTCAGAGATAGAGATGTCAGTGTTTTGAAAGATTCTTCCGCAATAGAACCCCAAAAAGACCTGACATCTCCTAAAAGCTTTATCGATATTGCCGATAACTTAGTAATGATGGATATGACCAATACAATGATAAATAATGAATCTGATGAACATTCACTAAGCATACTATTGGATTTAGGAGAAGAAGATTTTGTACATGAATCACAGATTACTTCACTAGCACTTGAGCCGTCACTCTACACTTCTGAAAACCTCGAAATAGATTCACAGGCACAGCCCACCAATCTGAAAATTTCACCGCAGCCAGCTTGTACAGATTTGCCAAACCTTGTTGACACCCAGGTAGAACTACAATCTCAGCTCAGTTCACTCGATGTCCGACCTGAAGCTACCATTTTGGACCGCCCTGAAATAGAGTCCCAGCCACCTCCTGAAATAGCGTCCCAGCCACCTATGAACCTAGAAGTCACGGATCTCCCTTCTTATACGTATTTATTTCATCAGCCTCAGCAAAATTTTGTTAACACTCAAGTGCAGCTGCACTCTCAAATCACATCAATGGCAGTCCAACCTCTACCTCAACAGTCTTTTCTGGATCAGCCTGAAATAAAACCTCAATTGCAACTTGCTGACGTAGCAGTTTCGAGTCAGCCTACTACTGATTTAGTCATTCAACCTCAAAATTCAATGTCTGATGTGCAATTAATGACTCCTTCTCAACTGGTAGTTTCTTCTGATGCAGATTTAACAGGATTATTAGAAGCATCTACATCAGAACCTCGTCGTGGCCGAAAAAGAGATATCGAGAGAGTAAAAAGAATGAAAGGCGAATCTTTTTTAGGGTTTCGAAAACAAAATGATAAGTGGATTCAGGATATTGAAAGAATGAAGAGAGAAATAGGACCACGATGTTCATCAGATGCATGCTTAAAAGGAGGTCTGACCTGCCGGGACATATCAGAAGAAGATCGAAAAAATATTTTTGACTGTTTTTGGCCTGAAATGGATTGGGATAGCAAAAAAGTCTTTATCAAATCTATGGTTGATGTTATACCACCAAAACGTAGACAAAAAGGCAATTCTTCCACAAATTCAAGAAAGGATACGACTAAGAAATATCACTTGAAAGTAAAGAGCCAACGTGTAAGAGTCTGTCGTATTTTTTTTCTCAATTCCTTGGGGATAAAAGAATGGACGGTGCGTTACTGGCTTAATCCAAATGCTAATAAAGGTTGTGATGTTTTACCAGCGTCTGCTACATCTGCTAGTAAACTAACTGCTACATCTAATGATACAAGTGTTCCGCCTCCTAAAAGACGCTGCGGTAATACTTCAAAACACCATACTGACATAGATTTCATAGAACTGATGCCAAAAGTACCATCGACCTATTGCCGAAAATCATCTTCAAAACTATACCTTGAACCAATTGTACACAGCGTAAATCATTTATATCAATTATACAAAGAATATTACGAGGAAAGAAATCAAAATACAGAAATTGTAAGTAAGAGGACGTTTGATAGAGTTTTTGATAAAATGAACATTGGAATATTCCAGCCGAAAAAAGATGTGTGCGATACTTGTAGTAAGTTTAAAGTCGGCAATTTAACCAAAGAAGCGTATGACAAACATATTAAAGAAAAAGAAATGGCTCGTGAACTGAAGACCAAAGACAAACAAAAAGCAATTAAAGGAGAGTGTTACGTCTTCACTGTCGATTTGCAATCGGTTAAACTAGCACCGTATCTCCGAACTAGTAGCATGTACTATAAAACAAAATTATGTGTTTACAATTACACAGTGTACAACTTAGCTGACAACAGGGCGAGATGTTACTGGTTTACAGAAGTGGATACCGATCTGACTGCATCAACTTTTGCTAGTTGCCTAGTAGACATTCTCTCCGAATACATTCAAAATAAGCCCCTACCCATTATTGTTTATTCAGATTGATGCACGTATCAAAACAGAAATGCAATAATTGCGAATGCACTTCTTGATTTGTCAATAAAGACCAATGTGGTAATAGAGCAAAAATATTTGATAAAGGGCCATACGCAGATGGAATGCGACTCTGTCCACAGTTGTATTGAAAGAAAATTAAAAAACAGAGAAGTTTACCTGCCCAGCCAGTATGCACAAATAGCCTCTGAAGCAAGATATAATCCGTTTCCCTACGAACAAAAGCAGGTCTTTTACGACTTTTTCAAAGATTACAAACAATTTATGCGCTACAGTTCTATCAAGCCTTCCCGCACAGCAGTTGTGACAGATATTAAATGCCTAAAGTATGAAGATGGCAAGATAATGGTTAAAATAACTCATGATGACAATGACCCATACGAAGAACTGGCTATCCGACCACGTGTAATCCCTACCAATTACACTTATCCAAACTTGCACAGGCAGCAACTTCCTATTAAAAAAACTAAATTTCAACACATTCAAGAATTAAAACAGTTCATTCCCAGAGACTGTCATGCGTACTATGATAATCTGCCTAATAAAGATAAATAAATAACCTGTAAGACTTACAAGATTTTAAAATATGATGTGAAAAGTAAAATATAATAAATAATATTGTCAACAAACAAACATAATTTTTGTTTTATTTTCTTGTACATAACCGCCAATATGATAGAATGTGACCAAAAATAATAGGTAAAAGCCGCGAACGTGACGTAGTCTTACCAATATTACCTAAAACTGGAAAAAAAGGGTTTCAAACAATCATAACATATTTACATAACTAAAAATACAATTCATTGAAAGCATACTAGATGTAGAGTTTCATTTAAACATTTTTTTTTGTCTCCTGTAAAAGTGGATGAATGTTGCATTCGCGGTATTGAATGCCGAACGACGATTTGTATTTCGAAAACAGTAATTCATATGTTTTGTCCTCGTTTGGTTTTTTCTTTGCGTCACGCAGTTTACAAAATGGAAAACTTGAAATATCGCGTTATTTACGATTACGAGTTCCACCGTGGTACCAGTGCTTCAGAAACGGCTCAAAGGATTAATGATGTGTATGGCGGCGGTGTCGCAAAAGAAAACACAGTGCGTTTTTAGTTCCAACGTTTTCGTTCTGGAAATTTCGACCTGCAGAACAAGCCCTGTGGACGGCCGGAGACTAAAAGTTGCTAATGAAGAATTGAAAGCTATTGTGGAAGCAGATCCATCGCAAACCACGTCCGAGTTAGCTGCAGGCTGCGCTGTTAGTGATAAAACTATTTTAATCCACTTGAAGCAAATTGGAAAGGTGAAAAAGCTTGAAAGGTGGGTACCTCATGAATTGAGTGCAGCAAACCGACAAACGCGCGTCGACTGCTGCGTTACATTACTCAACCGGCACAATAATGAAGGGATTTTAAATCGGATCTTTCGGATATTTCAAGTTTTTCCATTTTGTAAACTGCGTGACGCAAAGAAAAAACCAAACGAGGACAAAACATATGAATTACGGTTTTCGAAATACAAATATATGAATAAATAGCTGTATAAATTTGAAATTGGAATCCCTAACCAAAGAAGAGATATTTGAGATCAAAGTGGCCAGTACGACAAAACGCCAATTTCATATGTAAGGACCTAATATATACAACGTGTAAAAAAAACGTGTGACAATACTCAACGGTGTTAGTTGTCTACCAATGAAAAAGAAACCAAACGGAAAAAAAATTGCGTCCTCCATACAACTTGGCCGTTCTCGTGACCTATTTTTGTATGGAGAACATAATATATTTTTTTTTATGTATTGTCACACTTTTCTGTTATACGTTGTATACAGGGTTATCAGTTAGGGGTGTAAGTCAAATGGGGATGACTAATACATCTATATATATACATATATGTATATCATCATTACGAATAACTTTCACTATGTGACCAATTCTGAATCAGAGAATAAAAATATCTGCCGTTCCATACAAAAAGTTTATCGGTAGTCGACAAAATGTATGAAAACAGCAAATTTTTTTCTCGAATTTAGAGTTGGTGTCATAGTGAAAGTTGTTCAGCAGGATAAGTATAATGACCCCCTTGCGGCTCAATACACCTCTACTCATAACCCTGTATATAAATATTAGAAAAATAAACCAAATGGGAAAGTAATAAATTAAGAAAAATTACAATAGACACGAATTGGGCGCGCAAGTTTTTTATTTATCTCAATAAAACTTTTATGGGATAACATACTTTCTAGTAATTACCAATAGAAATAAAAAAAGAATATTCTTAATAATTTCAGGCGTCGCTGAGATTATCGCAAGGAGTTCCAATTAGCAAGAGAAGGTTAACAAAGGTGAGCTTTAGAAGACAAGTGAAGTCTGCAACGTTCAATTTGGCCAACATAATTTAATAAAGGAATCATTTTAAAGTCTCTCTAATTTTATATTATTCATTTACGTGCATGGTTGCCTGGAAAAGATCGCTTTAAGCGATAAGGCCGCCATTAAAAAACTTAGTATATATTTGTAATCAGGGCAAGTGCCTTTATTAACACAAACAAAATGACTAAAAAATGTAACAGAAACATTACCTATAGACCATTTAAGATCTACAGATAATACAAGATCTTTGTAAGCTTTTATTTGTTATAATTATTTATTGTTAAACTGGTTTTTTTTTAATAAAGAATTGTATTATCTAATATAATAATAATAATATGGGACAACATCCACACAAAGGTGTTCAGGTCCCAAACTAGGCAAAGCCTGTGCTATGGTAACCTGATGACTGATATACATACTTATATACATATAAATACATCCTACTAATATTATAAACGCGAAAGTATGTAAGAATGTATGTGTGTATGTTTGTTACTCTTCCACGCAAAAACAGCTAAAAGGATTTGAATGAAAATTGGTACCAAGATAGCTTATGTTCTGGATTAACACATAGGATGGACTTTTCATCCTGTAAAATGCAATTTTCCCGTGGGATAATTGAATTACACAGCTAGTACTTATATATATAATAAACACCCAGACACAGCTCAAACAGGCGTAAAACCCTTCATAGGAAAGACTCGTGCCCAGCAGTGGGATTTTATGTGGTTGATAGGATAGATAGAGATACCTTGTCGTCGACATTGAAAAGCGGCCGCACGTGGTCGCTGTAGAACTGCTGCGGAGTTATTGTACCGAAACTCTTGTACGCCTTGTCCTTGCCGTAGTACTCGAAGTGGAACTTCTCCGGTGGGATACCTACGTGTTTGTGCGAAATAATATTGAATTAAATTACTACACACTAGGAGCATCACAGGAATATAACCTACCGGCCCAGAAAGTTGAATTTGCCATAATGTTGAATTCTTTTAAGGTCGAAAATATCAAAACGTTGAATAATAATCCTAAAATGCTGAACTGGCAAAATGTTGAATTTGCCAAGATGTTGAATTTTCATAATGCTGAACAGGCAAAATGTTGAATTTGCCAATATGTTGAATTTTCATAATGCTGAACAGGCAAAATGTTGAATTTGCCAAGATGTTGAATTTTCATAATGCTGAACAGGCAAAATGTTGAATTTGCCAATATGTTGAATTTTCATAATGCTGAACAGGCAAAATGTTGAATTTGCCAAGATGTTGAATTTTCATAATGCTGAACAGGCAAAATGTTGAATTTGCCAATATGTTGAATTTTCATAATGCTGAACAGGCAAAATGTTGAATTTGCCAAGATGTTGAATTTTCATAATGCTGAACAGGCAAAATGTTGAATTAGCCAATATGTTGAATTTTCATAATGCTGAACAGGCAAAATGTTGAATTTGCCAAGATGTTGAATTTTCATAATGCTGAACAGGCAAAATGTTGAATTTGCCAAGATGTTGAATTTTGATTATGCTGAACAGGCAAAATGTTGAATTTGCTAAAATGTTGGATTGTCATTATGTTCAATAAGATAACCAATGTGACACGGGAATATAAAACAAAAATGATGCTATAACACGAGACACAGGAGTAGGCTCGCAACACCTCGGTCAAATCTGTTTATGTAGGCGGCCTATATCAATAAACCCATCTACCGGATTGTATTAAGAATGCAGCTTGTGAAGTTTTATTTGTCATCATTACTTGTCTGCTGTATGTGTTATTGTCTACCGTGGCTTATTTGTATTATTTACCTATCATATATTTTTATACTATTTAGTAAGTCAATGTTAATATTAAGTAATCGTATATAAATGAGATTTGTAAGTTAAATTTGTAAAGTAATTATTAATTCAAATGTAATAAGACTTGCCTGTAACGAACGTTATTTTAAGGTCAATAAATATTACTTTACTTTACTTTATGCATTGATTATAATTTTGTGTATTAGTTACTTAAGTATATTTTTTTATTGCATACAGCGTCCTATTTCATTTTTTCTCTCTCAATCCTAAGGTTGCCTGGAATAAATCGCTTTTTAGCGATAAGGCCGCGACTTGTAGCACTATATTTTGTGAGAATTTTTCTTGTATTTATTTTTCCTTGTGTCTGTAATCTGTGAATTGATTTACTATCTATCTTCTGAAAAAGTGTTTAAAAGCAAACATATATTACTGTAAGGGAGTATTATATTATTCTACAAAATATTTCTTTAATGATAAATATTAACGAATAAATTTGTATACATCGTATATTTATGATACAATTTGAATATATTAATTAGAAATTGATGAGTGATTTAATTTAATAATTTTAATGTAACTGATTTGTAAATGATTTTACCAATAAAATTCTGTATTCCGTATTTTAAATGTTCTATACATTTATATTAAGTAACTATTACTCGCGGTTTCGCCCGCGTTACGTATGTGTTTTGGGGAAAACGTATCTTCGGATTTAAAAACTATCTCTGTGCAAAAAATTAAGTTAAACTTTCTTTCACTTGCCAAGGAGAACAAGGACGAACGATCCTGTTTTCGCATTTATAAAATGGGTTACATTTAAAGCGCATTTTTTCCCCTAATTCACTTTGTCATTATGCATGTAGCTTAATATATAACGTCATAATGTAACTTTCGCATAATAGTTTTTTGGCATAATGAGTTTTAAGCATAACAATCTATTGTACTACATTCAATTCGACTATTGATGAGACGCATAATAGTCTTTAGGCATTTTTTATTTTTTAAAATTTTATTATACCATAAGATAAACGATGTTGTACGATAGTGTACCTAATAGTTTAAATACCTACGCATTTTGAGTTCTGACTATAGGTTTAGATGCGGTGCTATTTATTTTATATCTCAGGTATTGTGTGCCTTTAAACATTATGCTAAGTTATTTTTATGCATAGCATAAATTGTTATGCTACTAAATATAGACCCCTATAATATGTGTAGGGATAGACAGGACATATTTTACTAGTATTTACTGTTACAGAAAACTACACGACAGCTTCTGCCTAACCGTTATTCAGTTTGAAGTCCTTAACCTGCATGTTTTAAGTATGGCGGATGTGCCCATTTATAGGGTAAATCCGTGCCCAGCAGTGGGATTAAAATGCAGAAATATTATGTAGAAAATAAATAAAATGGTATTTTACCTAAACACGTAGCAACGATTTGATATATGACAGCAATTTGCTGCTGGATTTTCTTCTGTATGTCTTCGTTAGAGCTCTTGGCGGCCACCATGCCTCGCAGCTCTTTGGCGAATTCGCGGAGCTGAAATAATAGCAAACAAGTGCTTTCAAGGGAGTTCGACAAAACCGGACTGTTAAATCGTTAAATCTGTGTATCATCCTTAATTTCTTTTTTTATTATGTTTATATACCCAGTGTCACATTATATGTAGACAAAAAAAGCATACACTGTCTTGACAGACAGACGGAAAACAAAGTGATCCTGTAATCCGGCTCCGTTTTTTCCTTCTGGGGTACGGAACCTTAAAAACTATACTTAACAAGTGGTTAGAAGCGAGTTCCAAATAAACCCGACAGCTAAATCGTTAAACCTATGTATCAATCTGTAATCGTTCTAACACTAAACACGGCAACTGTAATTGCACTACTTTAGATCGTGTAGATATAATTAAATATCTAGGAGTCACTGTCGATAGTAAAATGTGTTGGACTCCGCATATACAGTCAATGTCCAAGCGAATCAGGAAACTCATTCATGTATGTATTTAAATTGTTACGTCCTGTAGCTGATAGAAAACTTCTGCTTGAAACTTATAAAGCACTTGGAGAATGTGTGATAATGAATTTATTAACAGCATTACTTCTTGGGGAAGTGCTGCAAAAAGTCATATTATTCAAGTGGAGCGTGCCCAACGAGCCTTGCTTAAAGATATGATGTCACTTCCATTTAGATTTCCTACTTTAAATTTATATAAAAAATGTGATGCAATCTCTGTTAGAAAAATGTTTGTCTACCAGTGTTTAAGGAGGTACCACAAAGAAACAGTACCTAAGCTGCCCCTGACCAAGACAGACTAGACAGATGTCCGATCCCTCGTTATAATTGTGCTCTTGTTTGGAGGCACTATAATCATATAACACCTATTGTATACAATCGCTTTAACGTGAAAACCAAAGTAAAACAACTTCGAACAAAAGAATTTAAAAAACATATTTTTGAATGGCTGAAACTGTTTGATTATGATTCCTTAGAACAACTTCTTATGCGTACTCAATATGTAAAATAATTAAGGTATGTATTATATATATATATATGATACATGTGCCTGTGTGTGTGTGTGTGAGGATGAGTGTGTTCAGTGTATATATATATATACTATATTTATTTTTGCCTTGGTAATTAAAACTACACTAACACATATATAATACACTGAACACACTCATCCTCACACACACCCAGGCACATGTATCATAGCAATCAATCTTACATTAAGCAAATTGTTTTTGTATGGAACATGTTGTTTTATATATATATATATATATATATATATATTGTGCTAAGTAACTAATATGCTATGTAAAATGATCCTTTTACCGGGAAGAAACAGACTGCTGCAACACAGCTATTTGCTAAAGTAGCAGGCAGGGCCTCAATCATATTATGTATTCGGTATTTTAAAACATTAAAACATTTTGTATTTTGTACCTTGGTCTTTATAAGAGCGTTCATGTGCAAGCTCTTTCTTGAGCTGAACGACTCTGGGAAACATTTCTTCGGCATCAGTCCGTACTTGTTGACGAGGTTCACTATCATGTCCCATTGTCCTCCGTCGTTGATTGGATCCTAGAATTACAGGTAATATACATTTATGACACCTTTTTATGCTCATCTGACCCCGATTTTCAATTCGAGGACAAACGACACACGTATTGGATAGATAGATCAATTCTTTTAAAGTTAAATACAAAAGAAAAATTCTTACAAAATATAGTGCTACAAGTGGCGGTCTTATCGCTAAAAGCAATGTCTTTTAGGCTCCATCTGACACCATTCATAGTCAGTGAACAACTTGCATCTCAAGAAGAAGAAGAATTCGATAGACTTAATTGACTTAATTACATATTTAAAATAAACTGCCGCTTCTTTTAATACTGAATGAAAACACAGTGAAGAAACCTGCTTGTCGGAACAGCTCAGTTTTCGAAGATATGAAAAATACCCAACCCGCAATTGGCCAGCGTGGAAAACTATTGCATATATCCCCATTCATAGGAGAGGATCGATTACATTTTAAATCAAAATAAATTCCTTTTGTGGTGATGAGTGCCTTATGCTGGTTGCTGAACACCAGAACATCATACTCGTATATTCTATGACAATACTAATGTATTCGTAAAGGGGCGTCCATTAATTACGTGAGGTGTTCTAACATAAATCTTTCCGAATTTGACTTAGAATGGGGGTTTTGGCAAATATCACAGCATCAAAGGGGCCTCCCCCTTTGATGTACTTAGGGGTACGAAAAATTCTCAAAATAAGCCTCACGTTACTAATGGCCCCCAAAGTGTTTGTGAGCGTTTTTTTTTTTTATTTTATTTAATTTCAATGTTTATTTATCGAACTTGTAATTTAATTTTAATATTTTGAATGTATATTTTTTATACAAATTAATTACAATTATATATAACTCGCCACATGCCTTAGCGTTGTTGTGAATGTGGGAGAATTGACTACTAACTATCCTAACTGATATTAGAAATGTGAAAGTAATTCACGTCAAACCCACTGAACCGATCTGATTGATATTTGGTACGGTGGATTAGACCCCGGGAAAGGACATCGGATACATTTCGACCGCATCCAAAAAAAGTAGTTCTCCTACGGGTGAAACCGCGGGGCACAACAAGTAAATAAATAAATAAATGTCAAAATGTAGGTAATGGGATTTACTTTCAGCAAGAAGTTGACGAGGCGTCCGTCCAGCTGTTCCCCCTGCTTGGCGGTCAGCACGATGTTGTTGAGCCAGTAGTGAGAGCGCTCGATCTTGTCCCAGAAGAACAGATAGCTGAAATTGTCAACATTTATACCAACCAACGATAATGAGCAAATAGCTTGAATAAGTGAACTAAGCGATTGTGACGATTTTTACCCAACTGCGAAAGGAGGGTTACGTTTTTCGATGTATGTACCTATATTTCTTCGGCACGCCCTACAGCCTAAACGACTTGTCGTATTTTAATGTGAGTGGTGTCAATAGATTCGTTTTAAGTCGTGAGTGTGACACTGGGTACATCAAAACTAAACATAATAAGAAATTAAGGATGATACACAGGTTTAACGATTTAGCAGTCGGGTTATTTGGAACTCGCTTCTAAGCACTTGTTAGATCTCTTTGTCGGATTGTATTGTGAAAGCAGGGCACAGATCTTCTAGCTTGGAATATTTCATGTATGAGTAGGCACGTTTCATTATCGCAAAAACAATAGTTATTATGTATCCACCTAACACAAGTAAGCAATATCAGTGTACCTATTCAGTATCTACGTTGTTATTTTTCTTTCTCAACATCACGGTGATGATAATTATTCTAAATTGTGTAAATGCGACTGTATTTTACAGAGGAGCGTATTCATTAGACGATAAAAATACTGAGGCATTGAAATGCTAAGAGAAATTGTAAGTGTTCTTTGTAGTACAAAGGTACCTTAAAAATAGGTTCCGCTAGCTACGAGTATAATTCAACAAGAAGAGGTTCCTGCTAAATTATGGAGTTGATTTAAAATTAAGAAATCATTGCATATCAACAAGGACCAGTGTAAAATATAACGTTTATTTCGCATTTTTTTAATGTAGGTAGATCAAAAGAGTTTCAGAAATATATAGTGCTTTGGTCAGGACAGTGTACATGATACCATAAATAAGTTAGGGATTGTATTATTTAGTTTTGTACACAACGAAGGAGGCGACTAAAGCAGGTTTCATGAGTACACAAGATTACCCACATCTTTAGCAATTTTTGGTAGACGTACACCGTCTTGGCCTAAAAAGGAACAAGTCCTTTAAGTAGCAATCATAATCATCATAATTTCATAAGCGAAGCTGGTCGCTCTGTTTTTAGAGTACCTAGGCCACCCGATAGCTTCTGACAAGGCTGACACTGTTATCCGAAGACAAACAATCGGGATTTATGACTTCACATGCCTTTCACCCAGTTTTAGGAGATTTGCAGATGGCGGGGGCGTGCGATTTGATCGCGAATGATGGCGCAAAGAGAAACCTATACTACCAACGCACATAGAGGGCAAAAAGCTCGCGTCGCCAGTGCCTTGCCAATACGTCAATACCCGCCCCACTGTATGCAAAGCGCCTAAACAGTGTAATGAGGTTACTCATAATAATTATTCCCTCCGGTCCAAAATTCGACACATCGTAAGTCAGTACTAATATATTTTCGTTGACACCGGCACGAGAATACGCACATTACACGACTATAAAAACCAACAAGTGGCAAGTGTGCCTTAGTAGATATAATATGTCGACAGTCAACTACTGAAGTAATCATATGCTTGCTTTACAACACATTATCTTACGACTATCTTAATTATGTGTTAGTATTTAATTACGATAAGGTATGTACTTTACTCTTTTGTAGCTGTAAAACACAAAGCCGTTAAAATTTTATCCGACTGCCGAAAAGGAGGGTAATGTTTTTCGAGTCTATGTTTGTATCATCAAACTCTTTGTGACCCTCAACAGCCTAAACTGATTTTGATGTGTGATTGTGTCATTGGATTTGTCTTCATGTGTAGATGGTCAGCTTTATTAGTTGCCATCCGAATTGACAAACTAGCCACCTGTTATAGTTTGTCAATTCTCAATATTATTTGCATGATTACAAAACACAAGATACTGCAATACTTTGAGTGAGTAATGAGCCAATGAGCTTCGAAAAGTTTACTTCCGCGAAAACTCAAATATCCCGATTGCGTGGTATAGTATCTTTAGGCAAGGGTGTCTGGAAGAGGTCGCTTTTTAGCGTAAAGACCGCCTTTTGTGCCTACTTTGTATTATATTGATGTTCTATAATGAAGAGTATAGTGATTGTAAGGCAATCCAGTCACAAATATTTTTTAATGTCAGATATGTTTAACATAGTTTCATCTATTTGAAAATTAAAACAAATAAATATTTGTAAATATTTGTGAATTTTAATAACTCGTAGAATGAGTAACGGAGTTTACCTCTGCGAGAACTCGAACTCTTCGATGCCGTATTTCTTCATGAAAGGCAGGCGCATTACATTGAGAGCGGCGAACAACCAGCATCGGCCAGAGTTCTCCTGGTTGGTCACCGGCTTTCCTTCAGATTCTAGCTAGAATCACACATAACTTTTTTTAATTCACAACAGCTGGGCATTTAGCCACCAGCTCGCACAACTTCGCAGCCAGCAGTCACCGACACTGTGACCTTAAATGAAGTATAAGCAACGTCTGGAGCAGCTTTCCTTGTGAACCAGTGTATGGCTCTCAAGGAAGGCTGCTGGAACACTCCATTAGGTTAGGTTAGGTTAGAGGGTAGTAGCTAGCCAGGCAAGCGATGCAAAACGCACTACCCACCATGTTTTCGTTCACATCTTTAACATTTTTTTACAGCTAGTTTGTAGAACTTAATACAGAAATATGTGTCTATTTCCCTATAACTACAATCTGGGTATTTTCAAATCGCAATTGAATAAGTTTCTTCCTGCCTGCTACATCTCAGGCCGCATCGCCGCTTTAATCAGACGAGTTGCGGTCAAACGCATGTAATAGACATGTCTAGGAATATAAAAACATCAAGAAATTGAAATTGAAATATTTTTTTTTTATATATATTCGTATACTAGTAGGTATATATATGTTACCAGAATTATTTCTGATAAAAGATTGTAGTAGGTAATTCATCAAACTTCAATTATCTATCCATACCTAGGTATACATTATTCCTGAAAGACATAAGGCTAAATTTTAGTTACAAAAAGTTTTTATTGGATTGGATTATGATGACAACTTAACTGTTCAGTTAATTTTTGTTCTATGGAGTAATTATTTTTAAAGGCCCTTTACCCGGCAGTTTTCAGCGCAAATGAATAATAATAATTTACTTTCTATATTTATAAATATGTATTTTGTGCAGAAATAGAAAGTTAATTGATTTGTACTTTATTCTATTTCATTTATATTTTTAAAACTAATGGAAAACATATCAAAGTGGTTTTTCACCACATCCTGTGATAGTATAAATGCATAAATAAATAGAAAAGAAACATGTGCTGAATTGTCCTGAGTTTTGATGAAAATATTATGCTACTGATATATCTTATTATCTTTCTATACCAGAAATAAATCTATTTTTATATCTTTCTGGTATAGATATGTAGACATATCAGCAGCAGAATGTGGTGAAAAACCTCTTTGATAATAGGCTCTCCGTTAGTAATAAAAATATATATAGTATTCTGTGTATATTTCGTAATAGTTGTTACCTACAGAGATAATGGATAAGTTTCACATGCAGATACTATCAGCACTTAAGATATATGGCATCAAATAAAAAATGCTCAAGTAGTTACATATAAAATATTATCTGTTATAGGCTTTTCATTAATTTTCTTAATTGGATAATTATGTTAACCTGGGACGATATTGAAGATAACAGATAGCAAAGATTTCTGAAGCATAGAAATGCTTTTATGTTATCTTATTAAGGTACCTACTGAAAATATTGGCAGATAAGATTGCAGATAATTTCTTACATAACTTCACTTTAGGTTATTATCTATTAAATTTTTTTCATTTGACTTTGTAATTTGCCAAAAATTTGGGATATTTATACCAAGCTTTTAAAACATATATTGGTATTAAATATCCAAAGTTGGCACAAATTTGTATGACAAGTAACAGCTTTCAAAGGCTTCTAGCACAATAATAGTTAAAATGTGTCCAGATGATGAGCATGGGTCTCTGCTTTGAAGGGTGGATCAATCCAGCTCGTTAGATTAACATATTGTTATGTATTATTACAACATAATCTGGTCCAATGATATGGAGGTGGGTTGGAGCATTTAGATTTTCTGTAAATCTTAAATGGTCTATAGGTAATCTTTCTGCTATATTGTTTTTGTTGTTGTAGTTAGTCATTTTGTTTATGTTAATAAAGGCACTTGCCACGTTATGGCATGTATGATATGGTTTAAATATTAACAAAGAAATAACAGTTGTTTTTCTGTACATTCAAAGCACCCTTGTGTAGGTTTTCAGTACTTCAATTAATTTTATCCCAACACTAATATTGGTTCCATGGCCTTAACACTGGACACACGCGCTGCCATCAATGCCAAAATGTCGGAAATCAAATGGATTGAATGTGACTTTGACAATCCAAAGACTAACCTACTTATATAATTAAATTTAGTGACCTGATCTCACCTTAATGTTGTAAACATGGAGCGAGGTGTCGGTCTTTTTTTTGCTTATGGCAACCTCAAAGGGATCAAATCTTGTGCATGCATTCTGTGCAAGCTCATTCTTAGGGTCCGCATAGAAATTGTTACGAAGTTTGGTTGTTGTTTCCAAAGACAGAGGCACTGAAACAAAAAAAAAATAGATTATCATAGAAATTCATTCTAAGTTAAACCTCAGAACATCTTAACAAGCTCTTATGTATAACTGCAAGGTGTAAGTTATTACTACATACATTTTGGGATAGTAGAGGTACATCAAGTCGCCACTGATACATGGTAGAAATTCCAAAGACGAAATGCTTTGTGTCTACTTTTATTGTGATAACGGTCAAGTTGTGGAATTTGCTGCCGAGTTCTATATTTCCTGATAGCTATAATCGTCGTCTTTTCTAGGCAAGCTTGCTACATTCTAGGCCACATTTTCGCTTTACATCAGATAAGTTGCGATTAAGCACAAGCCTGTTATTACTATACAAAAAAAAACTCATATCAGAATATTACTAACTACCAAACTACTTGTGTTCTCAGTAAATTTAAAATCTAATATTAGTATGAGGCCAAGAATAGCTGAAACTGAATTAGGAATTAACATGTGTAGAATCACACTCGAAATTGATTTATACACTGGCTAGCGAAATTCGTACCACTTAACAGTAATACATGTTTCTCAACTTTGAAACCTTCACTGGAGTATGACAATCATTTCAAGACTAGGTATTAGCGAGTTTTAGTGAAACAAACGGATTCACTTTTATAACCATATATTTAAAAAAAAATCTGTCATAAGATCCATCTCCTGACAATAACAAACCCAACAAAACAAAATTAGTGAAATCAGTCCAGCAGTTCACGCGTGATGGCGTGACCAACGGATATAGGTATTCATTTTTATATATTTAGCAAATTTTGACACAATGCTGATACATTTATTTTTATTTGGGATTTTTATATGAATTTCCATGAAGTTCTTTCTCGTTAAGATACTCACTGACACTGTAGTAAGCTTTATGAAGAAGCAGTTAAGTGAGAGATTTTTATATTAGTGGACGTTATCTCAATTCTAATTTTAGTGGGTCAATGATTAAATAGTAAAGTTAAAGTTGCTTAGAGTAGACTCAGAGAGGGGAATATCACATAACCGCTTTTCCAAGTTTACCGTCACATAGCTTTGTAGATATTTATTTATAGTTTTTCTTTAACATACAAATATCAACCTACAGCATTATTCTAGAGTAGTGAATTTAGAATTTAGAATAGGTAGAATTCTACTAAATTACTAATGCTAAGTTTATCCCAGAAAAGTCAGACTCGAATGGGATACTATTACACCCTTCTATAAACAAATAGGACATCAGACAATAAATACAACAGAAAACAGGTACAAAAGGCGGCCTATCGCTAAAAAACAATCACTTGCAAACAACTTTTGTAGGTCTTTCTATATTTGCCTCACAAGGAAGTAAATTTCTATTTCTATACAAACCAGACTTGTCTGTCTTAGATTGCTCTCCATTGATAAGCAGCTCCAGTGTTTGCTCAAATCTAAGCCAGTTGATGGACAAACTTGGTTCAAACGTTTGGCAAAGGAATCACACTCACATGAAAAATTTGCTGATTTGCAGCCAAAGCTTTTAAATCTCACAGTGTGTATAGACAACTTTAATGTTTTGATCATTTCATGGTGGAAAGTTGTTAGAAATTTATATATTATTATATTATATTTATATATTATTAAAATCAATACAAAGCAAGAATTTTGACACTTATATGACAGTGTCACTATGTGCCAGAATCATAGTATGACATTCCTAAAAGAGGTTGATTTAATGAATTTATTTATTAGACTAAAAAGAGTTCTTTCACATGAGTTACTCTTTCAATACTTTTAATAGCTGCCTTCCATACATAGCATGTAGGATATCTACCACATCCTAGTAAATTGTGTTGCGAGCCTATGAGGTATTTAGATTTTATTTCATGAAACTTCTGTTAATATGAATGTAATATTTATATCTTGAGGCCCTGTTATCTGGTGTACATAGGATGTTACATCAATCTGCCTAAAAGCTATTGATGGATAGACTGTAAGCTTATTTTGTTCATGAAATCTATAGATGTGACATAATCTTAAGATATTAACTCCCTCAAAATAGGCAGTTATAAAAAGCTATTGTTGTAAAAACTCTTTGCTATTTTAAATATATTTAACTCTGGTTGGTTTATTTGTATTTAAAAATCAACATTAAGGTAACGAGGATCAAGTCAAATAAAATTAAAATACCACTGAAATCTAAAACCTGCAGCAAGTAAAGGTAAACAAAGAATATAAAATGACAATGCACTATTTCATTCGAACATTAACCTTTTACTGAACAGTTAGACAAAGTAAGTAGTGATAAACTAATGCCAAGTACGAATTATTCTGACAAAAGTATTAGAAATATTAGCAATAATTATTATACAATGCAAAATTTGACTTAAGTAAGGAAGTTTAAGGTTGTTCATTCATTCGTATAAAATTAACGTTTACTTACTTGAAACCATACTGAGGGATGACAATTTTCTACACAAAGAATACGTCCTACACTTTAAAAGGGCCGATGAGAATGATTTCACGAGCATTTACATTTAATTTTATAACAAAGCTGTAGCTGATATACTAAACATTTGAGTATTTTCTTTAGTTTTTTCTGCAAAAGGGTGCTTGATCTTTTGACAGTGACAGTTCACAGATGATGAAACAAAAGAATTAATAAGAACCTTAGCACAATATATTTAAAACTTAATTTTGTTTGAAATATAAATACCAATTACAGTAAAGAATTACGGCTATCTCTTTCTAACTCGTTTTAATGTTGTTCTTCACAGCTGAAAGTTCATATATATGCAAAGTTTATTGAACTCAACCAACTTTTTTTTCTTAAAAATATGCTACGAGTATATATTATGCTGTTAAAATTAACGTACTTCATAATTGTTTAATATTAATTACTGTAATACTGAATTAGCATTTTCTTAATAATACATAGTAAAAAATAAAATAAAAATTCCTAGTCAATTCTTTTACATGTGGCAATATTATTTTTGCGCGGAAATATTTAAATATCGTTATGTTGTTCTACCACTACGCATTTTATTGAAATTACATCGATTGAAATAGCTATTCACTAATTATTTCAGAGTTTACTTAAAATGGGTGAAAATTATTACTTCACCGAATAAAAACTTTTTGTGAATGCTTTCCAAATGGAACAACCATTTAGTACAGTCGGAAGAGTAAAATCAATACGTTCTACAATGAAACCAGCTCTCAGATATTGCGCCAACTTTTCCTACATTTCCCTTAGTATCAAAATAGGCCAAGGCTGTTCTCCACACAGCCTAGTTTACTTTTAAAGCATCAGTGTTCTATTTTAGCTAGTTTTTGGTAAATTGTTGTGTGAAAATGTCTTTGAAAGCCTACGACGATGCGTGTACAAGGGCTGAATTATTTGGACAGCCTTTACCAGACAAAGAAGATTTTTTATCGAAACACAAGCATTTGGATGTTGCTGAATTTGAAGAAGTGGAAATTAAAACAGCTGAGGTAAGCTATTTATTTTATGTACTTTGTTAAATAGATTAACTCGGACCGAGATTTGGCCTAGACTCTGTCTAAGCTTAGAGTGCCTAACTAGGAACCTAGTACTATTTAAATAAATAAACAAGTACCTACCTATCTATCACTTCAAAAAGAGTGAGAGCGGAATTTAATGCGGCTGCCACCTTAATGTAGGTACATTTTGATTTAAATTTTTTTTTATTATTTAATAAGTCTAGCAAAACTATTGGCTCGTTTAACCTCGAATTTTCGAGCATACCCGATAACCTATTCTATATTGGACTGTATATATTCTCTTCAGGCCTTAAATAAGACAATTATCATACAGTGGATTCCCTCACATATTGGTATCATGGGTAACGAGGAAGCAGATCAAGCCGCCAAGGAAGCATTTTCAGAAGGGATCCCTTACTATTGCTTGCCACTGCACAGTGAAGCCATCTGTAATTTTAAACAACTATGTCGTCAGAAGTGGCAAGAATATTTTGACGAGCGCTCGTGATCTAAAGGCATCTGGTATAAAACCATCCAATGCGAGCTTCCCCGTTACCCATGGTTTGATAATATTGATATGACTAGGAAGAATGTTGTAGCTCTACTGCGGTTTCGTGTCGGACACATTCCGAGCAACAAATTTAAACATCTTTTGAGAAAAGCCGAGTCACCAGCTTGTTGTACCTGCGGAGTGACTGAGGATGTGTACCATGTGCTGACGGAGTGTGTTCGATACGAGGCCAAGCGGCGAGCCCTTCATCATAACTGGCGCAATGTGGGTGCCTGTAACAGCATTTTGGCTAATCCACTTTCGGGCGGGGCCAAGGTGCTGTTAGAGATTTATGCAACGTTTATGAACTATGTATGTCCTTGCTGTTAATTTATTTTAATTTTATAATATGTGTGCAGAATTACGGGGTAACATTGTCAATGATGACATAGCCCCATCAAATAAAATAAATAATAATAAAAAAAAAAGTCTAGCAATCCAGCGCAACGGGGCAACGCAGCCAGCATTTTAGGCACGTTGTCCGAAATTCAAATTTTGTTAAGTGACTTATTTTTTTTATAACATAAGTATAAATAAAAAAAGTGATTAGGTACTACAATTCAGTTCGCGATCATAATTTTTTTTCAGTATTTTTGATTTACGAGTAAAAACCAAAATATCTAACCCATTTTGTTATAATTAAAATTGTTTGTGAAAAAATTTCCTGCAGCCAATGAAGCAAATTTTTTGTGAGAAGGAATTTTTGAGAAATTTTTGTGGTCTTCGCCTAAACATCAGGTAATAATCATAAAAAATATAGTCAAATTGAGGACCACCTCCGTTATTGGGATGTAGGTAATAAAAAAAGAAAGAAAATGCGTATATATTTTTTTGGGGGCAATTTTGTACTTATGAACCGTGACTTGTGCTTATTTGGCCGTGGCCGGTCAGTTTCACCGCGAACGATAGTGCAAAGAGAATCCTATACAAGAAGACAGCGTCTCCAGTGACTTGCTTCGCGGTCAAAAAAAAGGCCCACCTCGCCGTCTGCAGAGTGCCTAAGGGGGTAAAAGGCTGGTTCAAAGTTTGAAACTTTTAAATTCCTATTTATGTCACTAGCACCGTCGCGAGGGACAGCTACTAGTGCTTAGATCATAATTTCTTTGCGATGGCGGGACAGTACTTAGTAATAATAATATGTGAAAACATCCACACAAAGGTCTTCAAGTCCCAAACTAGGCAAAGCCTGTGCTATAACCTGGTAACCTGATGACTGATACTTAGAAATACATATATACATACTTATATAAATAATAAACACCCAGACACAGGTCAAACAGACATGTTCATGCACACAAATGTTTGACCTGTCCGGGGATCGAACCCGAGACCAGCGGCGCAGAAGGCAGGGTTGCTACCTACTGCGCCAACCGGCCAGTCTTATACAGTATTTCCAGATTTTATTATATAGGTAGGTATTTAATTTGGTATATTCCCATCTGTCCTAGTATCTATCCTATTGATGATTCAGATTGTAGAGTTATAAACAAATACTTACCTGGTTAATTTTACTATGAACGTATGTAATATTTCAGGACAGTGCAATGCTAGATGACCAGCTAAAAGAAGGTGCCAGGGGCTTGTCTGAACTTAATACCATATTAAATTCTACGCAGACTAAAATAAACAAACTGAAGGTATGCATTTTTAAGAAATAACTGTATAAAATGTTATATTATTATTATTATACTATATTATATATAAATAAAATGATAGATGACGGGACAGGTGAAAAAAATGCTGAGTATTACTCGTACTTGGGTCAGAGCATTCCATCGGAATCTTTGCGACCTTTCCCTCAACCAACGAACTTTTTGACTAGGGCTTTTTGATAATATAATCGTTGTAAAAAGATTTAGTTTAGTTAGAGAGTTTTATTTACTGTTTTTTTATTTTTTGTTATTTAATGTTTTTTATCATGTACGAGTAAAAGTATCATTAGTGTCTCGAATTAAGCTTAACATATTATTGATTGTAACCGGAAACCATTTTAGCATCTTCATTATTACTACCTAAACTATTGTACCATACCTACTTTCGCCTCGTTCACATACTAGTTTAATCGACCCCAAGCGAGCGAAGCGGATGCGTATGCTTCGGATCTGGGTTTTTTTTCTTACGTCTGTAAGTTCGAATGTTTGTGTCACCTGAAATTTTTCTGAATTTAAATTTTTCCAAAGCCGATTGTTCAACACAGCCTTCGCTATGTTTTACAGGGAGTCTGCGGCAGCCTCACAAACTTCTTCCGCATCAAAATAACTGCCAAAGACAATCTATCATACTCCAGTGAACCCAGCTACATAGGCCAAACAAATTACGACAAAGACTATGTGCAACCAAAAAATGAACTAACTTCGATCAACGAAGGCCTCGGCCCGGAAGACGTTGAAATGACACCGCGCGCGGGAAATTCTAAGATGGCGTCGCAAAAAATGGCGGCTAAAATTCAAAATGCCGGCGACATAAACAGCGCGTTGGAAGATTTAAAGGAAATGGAAAAGTTGGAAAATACCAATTTGGTGAGTAAAGGAACGGTTGTGGATATAAGTCAGCAGGTGAATTCGCAATTAAGTAAACTTGATCTGATGATTAACCAAGCTGATAGGGCACAGACGTCTCTGCATCAACAGAATAAGCAGATGAGATCTTATTTAAAATAAGAGCAATAACAAGAGTTGAATTTTGCATAGGAATTTTAATTTTAACGTATATTTGACGAAATTAAGGCTGTTGCTATAAAAATGTGTAACCGATTGCGGCGCTGTTAAGTGTATAAATAATTAGTAATAATGATGTAAAGTAAAAAGAAGCATGAAAAAATATCTGTTTACGTAATTAAAACGTGTAACAGAAAGGTGTGATAAAGCTAAAGGCTATGATCTACCCATCTCTATACAAAACGCAATAAATAGGTCGTGGTAAGTAAATTTTTATGGAGTAGGTACGCCATTTTTTTCTCTAATTTAAGAAGCTTGTATTTCACAAATTGTACCCTTCCATCGGTAGATCAGCATCCTTGAGTATTATCATAGATTTTTGTTAAACGTCGTTTACTTATGTTTTTAATGATTACTCGGGATAATTAATCAGGCAGCCTGTTTAAGTACGTAAGTATACAGATACAATGTATCGATAAATTCAGTTTGATCCGAAATTTCTCGTGGATTATTTACACATGTTTAGCGTTATTTTAAAAATACGTTGTATAAACAAAGTAACGTGTGGCTTTGAATAAAAAAATCGTGCCTGAAGTAAAAGTGGATAATATATAACTTACATATTTATTTAATATGTATTTAATATATCTAAGGGAAAATGTCATGTATTTTAAATACTAGATAATTCCAGCGGTTTCGCCAGCGTTATTTTTATTTTCCTTTAGAAAAGTAGACCTCAAACTATAGATATCTGTGTAAAAAAATCAAGCCGATCCTTCACTCACACAGGAGAAGAAAAACAAACCAAAAAATACACTTTCGCATTTATAATTGTGTGGAGATTAGTAGATACTAAGTTCATAATTATAAAATACGTGTATCGAAAAGTAATACTAAAATCTATTAATTAATTTCTACGTTTATTCTCAAGTTAACTTTTAGGCATTGCTTCAGACATAGACTGTATCATTACCTATCATTACTAATTATGATGACATGTCATTAATTAAGAAAATAATGAAGATAATGTTATTAAATTTTGGTGCTTGTGTAATAATAAATTATCATTAAAAAATCGTTTTGTCGACCTGCATGCATGTTTCACTGTTAACTAAGACGAAGTGTTCTAAAAATGTGTAAGATTTTCTTCCAAATATAACAATGTACCTATAAGGCTATCAGTAAGGGGTGTACAATGCAATAAGAGTTACTATGCTCATCATTATCAATCACTTTCCCTAAGGGATAAATCCGAAATTCAAGAAAATAAATCGGTTGCTTCGAGCGACGCGACGCATAAACAAAATTTTTATGGAAACTAACTTACCTACTAACTTTACTTCACTTTTAAACTTTTTTCCGGGTGCAACACGGAGTACAGTGATCTTTGACTTAGTACAGCCCTTACTAAAAACCCTGTGTTAATCTTAGAATAAGCAAAGGTCATAGCACACTCTATCTTACAATAAGGCGCGCGATATTTAACTAAAACGTTCCACAGGCCCAGCTAGTTTACGGCTATTACCATTTTAATTTAAGTACATATTATTTATAAAAAAGGTCACTTTACATTAAAATCGAAACTTAAAACACATAATAATCGAACTCTCGGAAGCTGCTTGGCCTAAGTATAAACGTGAATTCTGCTAGGTAGGCAGTAAGTTAGAAGACGTAAGCTTAGAAATAATTTTGCGCCTGGGCCCGACTAATTAGGTAATAGGCTACTTCTAAATAATGTTTGTATGAATGCCCTAAACTACTCAACTTACATTGGATTTTCTAAGTCAATGCAACTTAGAGTACTGAAAGTAGATAGCTTAGGGATTTCGGAACAGAGCTGCTCCATAGAGTTTTTACTCATTTACACTAAAGGCAACACGGGACGAGCTATGACGCCTTGCTCCTCTATTCTGCTGTCTATTGTCCCAGCTTACTAATTGTTATTTTTCATATTTACACTTAAGTATTAAATATTATTTAAATTATTATTTAAATTTATCCATTGCTATTAGTTTTACTTAATTTAGGCAATAATTATTTGTCTTGGTAAATTACGAAACAAAACCATCGAAAGCCCTGCTTTTTGCAACACAGCGAAAAGCAGTGCCCTATTTTTCTATGTACCTACCTGTACTTAATTTTTTATAATATTTTTTTTTGTGTTTAAAGCTTAATATATGTTTTATTGCAATGTGTTTCATAATATCCAATTGCAGGGCAACTTAACATATAACTAAGTGTGTGATGATCTTAAACATCTTTAACGTGTAAACTTTTTCTCTTGACAATACTTAAACCTATATTATGTAGAGTAGTACCCTCTCTTAATATATGGGTACTATACAGTTAGGGGTTTACTAAGCCGAAAGGAGGTCACTTTACTTATTATTACAAATATTTTTTACTATGGGATCACCTCTAAATTCAAGAAAAAATATAGCTGTTTTACAGAAAAATTCAATCGTTTGTCGATAAAAATTATGAAACAGCAGAATTTTTTCTTGAATTCATGGTTGGTCCATTAGTGAAAGTTGTTCCTACGGATGAGCATAGTGACCGCCTTTTAACTTTAGCACACACTTAATCGATAACCCTCTATAGGAGTCAAATAATATCGTTAATAACCTTTTTCAAATAATTCTGTGAGTGTCAGGCATCTATATAAAAATACGTTTTTAACAAATTTAGAGATATATATTTCTAATTATTCTAACACATATTTCAAGATTCTCAACATACATTGGTCTAAATTAATACTGTTAGTATTATTTTTGATTAATGTCTGTTGCCTTGTTAAAACATCCTACATGCGAAGTTATTTAGTTTTACTTCCAATATCTATATAAGAAAATATCTAATTTATTCTCAGACTGTGCGAATGTATGAATCAATACGTGATATAATAATTGTAAAGTGTTGGACACAAAAGTTATATTTTTATGGTTTATAGCAATATTGAACGAAATAAAGCTGTGATTACGAAGAATTAGTTGTTTTATTTTAAAATAAATTATATTTAGAGAAAATATCGACACGAAACAATTGTCTAAGTAATATTTTATTTAGCTGAATGACCTCGAGTCATCACAGATTACTCTGCTGATTGTTTCTGGGTTCTAAGCATTTCGTGAAACAATCGTCTTCAAAACATACGTATAGTGTCCCACTGCACGCACGGGTGTATGGGGTGGAGGCTATGTATTATAGCCCACCACGCTGGCCTAATTGCGGGTTGGAGACTTGGCCTTATCTTCGAAAGCCCTCTTCTCCATGAATAAGTTTCCTCACGATGTTTCTTCACCGATTTTAGGCTTGTGGTAATTAATTATAATATGCACGTAAGCGAAAAAACTCAAAGGTTCACCCGGAAACTTGGGATTGAACCTACGCCGTTTTGTTTGTGAGGCAATGGGTTCACTGATTTAACATTAACTTCAAAACATTATATCATAATCAAAGAGTGCAACCAAAATTAACTATGAGGTAAGTAGATTCTCAAACATATATGTACGTACATATTATGTAAATAATAGGCATTCCTAAATAAACAAAACGTTTTTCCTGATCGTTCCATAATGAAGATTTGTTTGACATTGAACGTTGTCACGCTGCCTGCCACGGTCGAGAAAAAAGCAGCGGTTACAACCGTGAAATCAACTTATATAAGAACCGGATTATTGTACCATGACCCGTCATTATCAATAAACAAGTGGTCGAGATGCTACTCGAACTCTTACTTTTACAACTTACATCTCTAACGCTAGCCAATCCATTCCACAAATACCCATACGTATTTCTTCTGGATGTTGGGAATGAAGAACTTGAAAAAGTCAACACGGAACAGATTAGAGTCTCAAAACAAGGAGGCTCTCTAGCTTTGCGATATCCAGCTATCGGTAATGGAGAAGACATAGCGCATGTGAGAGTAAGTGGCATTGATTTCGGCACAGACTTAAAAGCGAACATAGTAGACGGTGGTCCTGGATACAAATACGTTGTTTTAGTATTGATGGGTAATCCGAGAGTTAATTTTGAAGCTGTAATTACTATACAAACTGTGCCGACTCAAAGTGATGAAGTTAGTTTGCAAAATATAGACAACACTGACAATCAAGAGTCAGGAGAAAAAGATGCAAACGATAGTGCAGAAGACTTAAGTGACGCAGCAGAGAGTGAAGAGACTAGTCAAGTTAGTGTTGATAAAAACGCGGAAATTACACAAGAAAGCTCAAACATTTACAGTTATGCAGTAAACGAAGCTCTCAATGGATATGGTAGTAACGTGCATCCTAGTACAAGTGACGAAGACAGTTATGAAATAAGTGAAAATGGTGACGATATTTATAGTAAACAGAAAGATATTCACGTACCTCATAAAGAAAATGATATTCAAATTGAATCAAATCCACAATTGAATTATTATTCTGACGACGATGATAGCTCAATTGAAAATCAATCTATAGAATCACACAATGATGCTGATTATGCTTCAGTATTAGACGATCAGAATGATTCTTACAATACTGAAAACCAGAAAGTAGTAGAAACTGATTTTTATGAACAATATGATACATCTAGAGACAATCCACACTACGGAGATGACGTAGTGTACCCGGAAACTCCACAAAGATTTATCCCAGATGATTCCGGCGCCATTTATATTGAAGAACCAGGTGAAAACAACCGTGCATTAAATATGGAAGAAATATTTAGCAATGATTATGATGAAGAAGATACTGTCAATAGAAATTACAACGACAAAAATAATAACAACTACATAGAAAGCAATGGTGGCTCAGCAATTGCGTATTGATTATATTTATATAAAATAGCATAATGTCTACACAGTATTATCTAATAATCTATTAATTATTATTATCTAATAATCTAGTATCTAATTTAATAAGTAGGATGTACGAGTTTGATTTAAAAATGAAATAAACATATTTATAAAACTTGTTTTCACATTATTTGCAACTATTAAATAATACTACCCATTGTTAAAACAATGCTATTATTTAAATTAAATTGCTTTTAAGCTCACTAAATATACTCATTAAATATTATACAATAGATGAGAACCATCTGATCAACTTAGAAGATTATTATAAAATTATAATTATTGTACGCGGATCCTTTTGAATTGAGTATCTATAAAGAAATATTTTCTTAGCTAATGTCGGAACTTAGTGAAATGTCACATTTCACAATACGATATACAGCGCCCAGGATGCCGCTACATCACTACGTAAGTAAGTCTCATCGTCGTCAGAAATCAGGTACCAAACATAAAAAAAATTGTCGTCTGTCGAATTGTGTACCTTCTCCTTTTGGAAGTCGGCAGAAAATAGAAGTGAAACAAACAATTTTAATTCATGTATCATCCCATCAAAAAGTTCTTGAAATAATAAAATATGTTATTCTTACTAACACTTCGTTCTTTACTTGCGAAATTGCATTTCTCTAGGTCTAAGCCTGCATTCTTTCAAAATACAACACGATTAGTTTATATCCTACTAATATTATAAACGAGAAAGTTTGTGTGTATGTTTGTTACTCTTTCACGTAAAAACTGCTGAACGGATTTGAATGAAATTTGTCACCAAGACAGCCTATTTCCTACAATAACACATAATATACTTTGCGTCCTGGAACAATGCAGTGTTCCTGCGTGATAATCAAATTACCGCAGGTAACACCGCGGGACTTAGCTATTACTTGCATAAATAGGTTATATTTTAAGCAGGGTTTACACGTGGTACTGGCAGTAAACTACGTGCAAAGCATGCCCGTGTATCGTTATCTTCATTATTTCTACTACCTACTACGTATTGTAGCTTCAGATAATTATTTTCTGGATAGAATCAAAATTGCTCTTGAGATTTATGATAAAAACGGTTCCAAAGAAGTGTGTTTTTGTATGAAAAATGTTATTAAGATGTGTCTGTTATCAATAGATTATCAGTAAGTAGAATTTTAGCCCCGGACGCAAAAAAGCGTTGTAATAAGTTTGACCGCTGTTGTTTATTAAACTTGTTTTTAGCGACTTTCCAAGAAATTAGGAGGTACTGAATTTGTTGCGAGTTACTTTTTCATGTTTGTCACTGTTTGATTTTTTGGAGACGACGGCTGGACCGATTTAAAAAACTCTTGTTATGGTTCCATTATTTTTTTATTGAAATCGGACTAGAAATGTCATTTTTAAATCGAATAACTAAAAAGGTTCAAGTCGGAGTCTGCATTAATGAAAGCGTGTATGGTAATAACTTAAAAAAAAAAGAACTTTTATAATAATCGTTTCGACTTTTTCTGAAAGTCAAACGTGATTGAGATGGTTGTAATTATTATTTACTTGTTAGGTATATGTAATCTGCTTCCTGTCAGCGCAAGAAATAAAACTCTTAGACTGAGGTACGAATCTGATGAAGGCTACATAACCAAATAATTGTATGAGTATAACCTGGAAAATGCCACCTGTACGCGAGTATACATATAGACAAAGATACTAACCTACAAATAAATAATGGTTTATCGAAGCAGAATCACTATTAATATTAATTTTTATCTTGATACTGATGATCATACAGTGAACTTCGTACCGCCTCGCACATTTTTTAAGAGTAGGTAATGTTATGTATGTTAAATAGTAATGTTAAATGTTACCATCGTATATTGACAAATATTGACTTTAATATTTATACGTTACTAACGTTACTCAATTGTTTTGCCTTCCCGGAACCTCTCCACTAACACTTAAACTATATGGTATGGTATTAAAGTTCAAATTGAATTTTAAGTATTATTACGAATCGATTGTATGGGAGTACAGAAAAGTGTTGTCTATAGACCTTTATAGGCAAATTTTTATTTTTTTCTCTTTGTAAGAACCATCCTCGTACTTCAAAGAATATTCTAAAAAAAGAATTAGCAAAATCGGTTCATCTGCTCTCGAGATTTGCATAAGCAACACATACGTTTTTATATTATAGATAGACAGAAGATGATCGATAAGAACGATATAAGCACGTTTATTTGACAAGCATTTACAGTGTTCGTTTTGTTTTTACTTTTATTCTATTTTAAGCTATGGAATTTAATGCATTTACTCGTATCATATTACGACAATTTCTAATGAGTTCTCTTAAAAATTGTAATGACTTTTCCTTAATGCCTAAAATAAGTGAGTTGGTATCGGTGAGCTATTAATATCTGTCATAGTTATTAATGGTAAATCTATTTAACACATGACAGACCATGTCTGCAAGTGGGAGGTTTAGTATTAGACCTATTTAATATCGATTAAATGCATAAGCACGCACAGAATACCTAAATATCGGTCTTGATTATGTATAAGCATATAAGTAATCAAGGGTATAGGTCAATTATCCTTGACGGTATACAGAACCATCTATGATTCAGCTTTGTTATATGAGAACTAAGGCTCTATCTAAATGTATAAAAGAGTATGTCAAGTTCTGACTGACTGACTGTCTGATATTCGTTAGGAATCAACGAAGCGCCTAAATCGCTGAAGCAAGAGAAAGGAATTTTGGGGGTCGTATTCAATATAGGATGTAAGGAGTTAGGGATGTACAGTTATAAGAAATTAGTTTTAGAGATTTGGAAACTGTAAAGGTGTCAAATGAGGGTTCAAAATTTAAACTTATAATGACCTTATTGGTCATTATACTTTGTAGGTTATTATAACTATTTATTCTAACTATTAATATGTGTCACTAACGAGTACGTCTACATCAGGAAGTTACCCAAATCCTTTCCACCCACAAGCAATGTTCTATTTACCTACTTCGATAATAAGTTAAACACACCAATCGGTTTCCTAAACACCCTAAAAATAACCACCTGCATTCAAATCAAGGGAAATGTAGGCGTACACGAGTCACTGAGCAAGTAATTCAGAAGCACCCCCTGGTGGGAAGATCACGAGCAAAGAAGATATAATCATACCCACGAGCATCATTTTTGTCCCAAGGCCTGCCATATTATTACTCGATTTTCTCAGCAGGAGAATTCTTTCATTGGGGTAGTTAAGTTTGGAATGTTTTTTGGATCTACACGTGTATGAAGTTTTTTAGAATATGGCTAGACGGCGAAAAGTTTTTTCAGAGCTAGGATGTTATTTTTTCAATAAATTGGCCTGTTTAATGATTGTTTTACCTAGCAGAGAACTGAGTGCCTACCGAGACATATTTACTTCGTCTAGAGTTTAATAGAAATCAAGCCGCCCACTGCTGGACACGTGTATCCCCTTAGGGGGTGATTAAAAAGCTCTTTCACGATTAACTGTCTTTGAAAAGGTTTATCTCTCTCTTTTTTCTGCGAAGTTCTCTGTAATATTAAAATGTAAACCGTAAAATAATTAAAAAACAAACTCAGTTTCATGTCTGATTCTATATTCGTAGTTAAATTTAAATTATTTTAAGATGTTAATTAATTAAGATATAAATTTATGGTTCATGTAACGTCCTATAACGAGGCTTGCCTACTTCCCAAAAAAACTTGAACTTTCTGCAGATTTTGAATTCTGAAATAGATGATGAATTCTCGACAGCTTCGGACTCCGTTTTATTATTATTATACTAGCTGCAATCTGCGGTGTTACCCACGACCCTCTATTTTATTTCTATTAAATAAATTCTGTCTATGTTACTCAGTGATAATGTAGCTTTTATACTGCGAAATAATTTTAGAAATTGATCGAGCAGTTTTTAAATTAATTCGTTACAAAATTACAAATCTTGCCCCGTTATAATATTAGGTCCTTACATATGAAATTGGCGTTTTGTCGTACTGGCCACTTTGATCTCAAATATCTCTTCTTTGGTTAGGGATTCCAATTTCAAATTTATACAGCTATTTATTCATACATTTGTATTTCGAAAACCGTAATTCATTTGTTTTCTCCTCGTTTGGTTTTTTCTTTGCGTCACGCAGTTTACAAAATGGAAAACTTGAAATATCGCGTTATTTACGAGTACGAGTTCCACCGTGGTACCAGTGCTGCAGAAACGGCTCGAAGGATTAATGATGTGTATGGCGGCGGTGTCGCAAAAGAAAACACAGTGCGTTTTTGGTTCTGGAAATTTCGACCTGCAGAACAAGCCCCGTGGACGGCCGGAGACTAAAGTTGCTAATGAAGAATTGAAAGCTATTGTGGAAGCAGATCCATCGCAAACCACGTCCGAGTTAGCTGCAGGCTGCAGTGTTAGTGATAAAACTGTTTTAATCCACTTGAAGCAAATTGGAAAGGTGAAAAAGCTTGAAAAGTGGGTACCTCATGAATTGAGTGCAGCAAACCGACAAACGCGCGGCAACTGCTGCGTTACATTACTCTATGAGTAAATAGCTGTATAAATTTGAAATTGGAATCCCTAACCAAAGAAGAGATATTTGAGATCAAAGTGGCCAGTACGACAAAACGCCAATTTCATATGTAAGGACCTAATATTAGTGCTCATGTAGATTGCTACCTACCTAGCACAGAGTTCCGACAGAAAACGCCTGATGATTTATTTTTACAGCTTAGTAGCTGGGTGTGATATGTTTATCAGGCGTCTAATAGAAATACAGAGGTACAATATTTCTTAAAATCTTATTCTGGGACGGGTGGTTTACTTCAGGCATACTAAAAACAATCCGACTTTATATTACCTATACAAGGTGTTATTAAATTTCTTCTTGTTGTATGCCGAAATCTATGAATAACATTTTCATTTAACTACCCATGTATGTATATATACATATATATATATATATATATATATATATAAATAATTATCTATTGTCTGCGTACGAGGCCTGTACGAATATTTTTTATTACGTGCCATAATTTACTAGCGTGTTTCTTACTCATACTTACAATCAAAAATATCTCACTCCTTTTGGGTAATAAGGTAAAAATAGCGACCTAACTTTCCTATTCTACCTTCTGAACAGTAATATCACGAAATTAAATAAATTGAAATTAGACAGCATTTGATTTTTAAAAAGGTGAAAATATAGAAGACTCTAGAATGCGAAAAAGTATGCTATAAGACTCTAGTATGCGTTTAATACCAAATCACAACTCAGTCCCATTATCCCGTTGTAGGTGACTAGGGTTTCCATAAAAAGTTATTGAGAAAAATGCAATAACTTCTATAAATACGACGTCAGATTTTGTCACAAACCTAAATAAAACCCAAAAAAGAAAATTAATCCAAGTCCATTCCAGTGTCAGTCAGTTGTACCAACTAATTTCAAAGAATAAGACTGTTATTTTCATAATATTGTTTCTGAAATGCAATTGCATTGCGTCGTAATGGTCGTTTTGATATAGAATAACTCATTTACTATTTATTAATGTTACCAGACTACCAAACTGTCTAAACAACCATTATCACGCAATGCAATCGTAATGCCGAGACAATTCAAATAACAGACGGGTCCCTGGTTGGTGCTCATTGAATCTATCATTTTTTAACTATGGTATCTACGGTCTCTGATTACATAATAATAATATATTATATTGCCGCCATAATCACCTCTCCTTGGTAGTCAACAATGTCGAGTCGAAATCACGGCTACAAATCCCCGATAGAACCGACAAACAGGCTCGCTTAGAGCCTTACGATTTGATTTCTAGGAAACATGGTGGCTAGGCGCCAAGCTCGCAGTGCAGCCGCGAACATTGTAGAACTTTAATTTTACGAAGGTGCCTAACTAACTAGGCTCTAAGCACTTAGCAAGCCCCCTGCCTGTGTGTCATCAGCTTAAGTCTACATGAAAGTCAAAATAACCACAACTTAGATGCAGATACTAAAAGTATGGTCACCCCACCTTTAACGGTCAAATTTAAATTTCAGAATCGTGGAACGTTTAAATTCAAAAGGTCTCTGAAACCGTTTTGTGTAAGAGATTCGATGTCGCCCTAAATGCATTTGAAAATGTTATTCAAACGCAAACAACATCGAGGACTGATGCATTTGGAATTGTTATGATGAATTTTGATTCCCTTTGTTTGTTGGCTTACTATTTGTGATCGAATTTTGTTGTATACAGGGAACAATGCTTCAGTATGTACCATACTAAACTACCATACACTCCTCTAACTTAGGTGTCTATACTTATTATAAAACGACTGTCCCTACGTAGACAATCGAAACTAATAATTGCCATTTTACAGGAGAGCAGTTTAAAGATGTTTTCGTCAAATTTTTTGCTATATCTCATGCAGTTTGGATTTCAAGACAATGTTTTTTTGAGAAGTATGATAGTTTTTACGCAGGTTTAATTAGTTTAAGTCCAGTTGTGACAAAAATATGTAGATCTGTGAAAATAAAGATTCACTTCATTCTTTGAATCGAATCTTTCAGTTTCGATTATATTCATGGATATTTTTACTAGACGTAATATATCGTATGTGTCAGATTCAATACTTCACATTGAAAAACAAAGGAAGTTTTTGGTATGGAATCTTCTTAATTCTCTTAAAAGTATGATATATTCGCAGGTACTATATTTAGCCATAATAATTACTATCACTTATGTTGTATAACATAAAGTATGTTGCAATAAAAAGAAACGATTACAAATAAAATAAACATCAAATAACTAAAAAACCCTAACGTAATTATACTTCGCAGAATGTCACTTACATACCGAGAGCAATCCGGCTCCCGCAAGCAGCACCCGTCCACGAGTTGACGCATGTGCCAGCCATCGCTCTCCTCAACCATATCGGAGGGAAGAGAGCGACCCGACACACGACGCCGCCGCAAGAAGAAGCTTTTTTGTTAGCATGAATACACTAGGTGTACGCGTAATTACTAATATACCTTATATTTTTCTACAATTACTTAAAATAATTATTAAAACCCAAATAGTTTCTTAAAGAAGCCCAAATCAACAAAGAGACGTTCTAGAGCTACCTGGCGACGCATGATACGGAGGGCCAACCCCAAATAAAATAGGAAAGGGCTAGGCAATGAAGAAAATTAAAATCCAAATAGTAAACAATACAAATTATAAAAAAAATATGGTAGTTCGAATGCTTTTAATGAAAATTCCAATCGATGTCTAAGGGTCTCCACCACTACCTCGTTTCGATCTTTCACGGCCATTTTGAGGTTGTACTTCTTCTTGTCTTTGGTGTCGCTGTACTTGTTCGCCGCACATTTTGTCATTTGCATCATTATCGTCATCGGCGTAGTAATTGAATGTCCCAGTGTGCCGCGAAACTACGACGACAGCGTGCGCGACACTGTCATGCAACTTCAGATTGCCTTTGGTTTTTATGACGATCACTAACTGTTGATTATGAGAGTCCCTGAGCTTCATGGATTGTAAGATCTCGTAGGTCCGGGCCTGCATCGTAACGCTGGCTGGCAAGGGTTATAAGGGTTCTTCTTGCATGTGAAACAAGAAAATCTCAAACAACCTCTCTTAGGAAGGCTGATTGAGATTTACTGAAATTTCTTCTGAAATTTGGTAACCCGAAGACTCTCCCTGCTGGGATCTGATTTGGGCAGCTGAAGAGTATATGCCAGAGTATATCTCTCTCAACGCGTATGCGACTTCCATTGGGTTCCAATGAGTGCACAACAACTCCTGATTAATGTTGGCCAACAGGTCGAACGAACTGTGGGCAAGAACCACGACTGAATGGCTCCCATCGGTGACACGGCCACGTGGCAGACCACCACAGAGATGGCGAAACGAGCTTGACTCCTATAAAAAAGACTGGACCAAAGAGTTGTGGACAAGACAGAGAGTTGTGGAGGGAATGTAGGGAGGCCTTTGCCCTGCAATGGGACGATAATGGTTGATATAATGACAATAAAAAGGATCGGGCGTTGATACCTCAATTCAAAGAGATTTTCCCTGTCAATATAATGCAACTGGTTGACATAGGACAAGTTCATCTACAGCAGACAGCCGTGAGGCTATTACTATGGCTCTAAAATGGTTCATCAGAGCGTCATCTACCATAAAATGGTTGTAACGTTCATGATTGAATCCATTTACTAGAACAAAAGCCATAGTGCGTACTCTGGTTTCCACCAAGTTTCCTTTTCGATGCTGATAGCCTCTCTCTTAGGTTATTGGCTGCCTCAGTTGTCGTAGTAGTGATAGTGTCTCAATCCACATCAAAGTTGCTAGAGATATTTATGACAATCAGAAAACAAGTTATTGTAGTAATATCATAGTCAAAACAATGTTTTTCCATTTTCAGCTGAGTAAATATTTTTTTTGTCACTTTATTAAGCAATTATTTTAATAGTGCAATGCAATGCAAAATGTATAATATCTACTGCATTAGCTATAATCTACATTATACATTACTTATTTAGAGCTAAATGCAAAAAGAACTCTTAGGATGTATTTTACATACTATCTACGTAACAATGAAATATTATCTCGATTTCATCTATACGGATATTTATTTTGGTAAATTATAATAACCCTTCGTCAGTCTATAAACCTAAAATACTACTTAACTGTATAATCATTATCAAAATAGATATGGGGGTCACCACTATGGAGTGAACAGTCCGCCGACTCTTCACCCGCTTTGCTTTTTAGGCTTCTCGTTCTTCTTTCTTGCCGGCCGTGCTATCGCGTTGTACCCAAGGTTGCCATTCACTAATCCTATATGTGCGCCAATTCCTGTGTAGTGGCGGTGTTGCCACATAGACTTTGAAATAAAACGTAATATATATTATCGAAACCACCTGTTTCATATAAAACTTTAAAAAGATTTTTATAAAGTATCGAAACTGTTACTTAATTGATATCTAAATCCACGAATATCATCGAAACTTGTTCTTTCGATATTGACATAATTTTTTTTTACGTAGTATTGGAACTGCCACTTTCGATACAATTTATTATGAAAACTCCATCGTACAGAATCGAATCTTCGAGTTTCGATACTTTATTAGGGCATATCAAATCAAATCAAATTCTCCAAATTTACCTAGCAGAATATTATTTCATGTTTTAAGTTGTAATTACTTCCATGTATGTGCGCGGACCGTATGCAGTGTAAACTAACGAAAGTCCTAGTTACGTCTCGCTCTGTAGCTGGCGCGCGCAATCCGATCAAGAGTGAACTGGCGAAATTTAAGTTTCGTCAGTTCACGAGGAGTCAACGACGTTAGATTCGATAGTTTACGTCTTGCTAAAACTGAAATTAATGGAATATTTAAGGTAAATTTTTCTACATTAAAATATTATTAATGTAAAACGATATGCGCTAAAAATAAAAAAAAAACACCTTTTTTGAGATTCGATAGTCTACGTAGGGACAGTCGAAAACTGTAACAGGTCAAATTTTGGAAGTACATTGAACATAATATTTCATAATAATTATGTACCTACACCTACTTTTTTGTATATTTTTATGTGTTAGTGTACGAGTATGTAACGTTTATTAATATAGGTAACATCTATAAGTAATTAGATTAGTTATTTTTGAGTACGTACTTTGGACGAAAGTCTAGTACCATTTGATCAGCAAGTGGTTCCGACTTGAAGCCAAATCGGCATAAAGAGTTAGGCATGAAAGAAATCGAAATAAGAGCAACCAAACTTGGCTTCAGTTTGACAGCCCTGAAGCGGCCAGCTGTCAAAATGAAACCAACTGAGTTTACTACTTGTGTCTTTTCAAGTAATCCCATTTAAAAGAGATGTTTCTATAATGTATGGAGTCCCGGCCAGGACAGTGTACATGTATCCATAAATACGTTAGGGATTATTAATCTTTAATATATCAACCAAATTCAAAATAACGTAACTTATCGCAGGGTACAAAATTACATTGGAATCATAATATTTCCAGCTTATTTATGCAAAAAAGTGATCACTATTGTGTTCATTTTTACATTTGTGACAAGTGGTACAATTGATAGATCAATGTGACCACTGGAGTCCACCTAGAGTTTAAAAATTATCCAGGTACTTCGAGAGTTTCACTAAAAAAAATTTTTTTTTTAAAATAAACAGAAATTAGATATTTTTGTACACAATGAAGTAGACAACGAATGCAGGTTTTATTAGTACCTACATAATATTAACTACACCTTTAGGCATTTTTTGGTAGACGTACATCGTCCTGGCCGAAAAAGAAGCAAGTCCTCTTATGAAAATAGGTCCGGGGGTTTGGATTTTTAAATCGAATTACCTGCAAAACGCCCGATAGCTCTGTATACTGCATTCAGTATATCTATGTCAGAATAACTGAACAAAACGGTCTATTTACCATCTGTTAAATAATCAAAATTTCGATTCAGTAAGTGGTCAATACATTATTTAGCTCGTAAAACGGTCAACATTGGAAATTATAATTGCATTTAGAAGTGGAGCAATGCAATGTCATGCAACGGGGCATGAGGGTGAGATATGTACAGACAAGACTTTATTGGTGCGTCGTTGATGATTTCATGGTGACAAATAGTTAAATAATAATATCTATATAAATTATACTAAGTACAATAAGAACCCAATTTCGTCACGGTCCTTATTCACTATGAACATTTTATCATGTAACGAGGCTGCGTTACGCGTGGAATTGTTTTTGCACAAAGATAGTTAAGATTAGCATTGCCATTCAACGTGGCAACGCAGAAAGCATTCCTGGAACTTTCCCTTCTACTGGAGATTTATTATTAGAATAGTTTTTATAGCTGCTATGAATGGTTTTTTTTTTCTTTTGCTTTTGTATTTTTATAAATGTTTGTAATCTTTAAAAAAGTTAATATTGGTAAGTTTAAAATAGACGCGAGCCGATCGCATGCGTCGAATTAACAGGAAAACAACATCTTACAGTTGGGAAATCCCTGGTAATTGTGAAACGGAAACACGCCGTTGTATTTCACTAGCCTACGTCGCCATTAGCGTCTAAAGTGGCGAAAACTATCCAATAATGCTTTCAACAGACTTACTCGATTCGCAGACAGTACACCAAACGAGTATCTGCACTAAAGGGTTATGCAGACAAAGCAACTTTGAGTTCCAAGTTGCAGCTACAGAACTCCCAGCTAGCTACTTGTTTCCATACAAGTAAAATTAAAAATTTTAAAAGCGACTGACACAACATAATAACATAGTACAGTATTCTACTAGACAAGTCCTTTCATTTTATACCTTAATATTATTTATTTGATTGAATTTATATGAAATTCTGTCCGCCATTTAATGGTAGCGCTATCTTGGACCGATTTTCATCAAACATAGCTAAGAAAAATTTCGACTTATTCACCTTTCGAACAAACAAAAAACAAGATTAAAATCGGTTCCTACGTTCGGGAGCTACGATGCTGAATACAGACAGACACACAGACATGTCAAACTTTTAACATCGCGTCGTTTTTGCTTCGGGGGTTATTAACTTGATCGATCTTGGGTAATTAACTAGGCCTTTTTTGCTTGAACTGGCCACCTTACCCGAACACTATGAAATAGTTGACACTTGCAACTGAGCTGATAGTTACTGCTAATAAAGTTGCTTTATGTGCATAGCGCCTTATTCATCGATTCGCTTGCCACATACTTAAAAAGATCCAGAATAAAGTTATCTGCGAATTGAGTAAATTCTAAGGTTTTTATCCCTAAGTACCTACGTCAAAAAGCGAAAACGAATAGAATAGCATATAATAAGTTTTATATTTAGCTTTTTGACTTACTTAAAGTCAAAAGAATATATTCTAGAATTTTTTCTTTTTTCACAAAATGGCAGTTCTCACAGTAAAATTAGAAGCAAAGCGTTTGGCGCGGGTCCGTGGAGCCTTTAATATGTACTGGTGGTGACTCACAGCATTTCTACTAATATACCACATTTTTATTCTAATTTGTAGATTTTTTACTAATATTATCACTGTAACAAGAGTTTAAAAATAATGTTTATCTAGTGGAGGTATGTACACAAAAATAATGTTTATTTATTTGGATAAATACAGTAATAGCATCATGACATTAAAACCAAGGCGATGCTATACTAAACTATTTTTTTTTATATTCATGGAAGAAAAGTTAAAAGAGAACTCCTAAGGCTGGCAACGCACAGACATGCAGCTTGCTTAGGGCCAGGAGCCGGCCTGGAGCCTAGTTCGCGGCACATGCTGGCAAATGCAGGCCGCACTGAGAGCTTCACGCCTGGCCACCATGTTTAAAAGACAGCTATAGACCGCCAACTTGTCCATACATTTAGATATAACTCTTTTGTACCTTTTACTCGTAATGTTGTCCGATTTCAATCGCTTTTATCAAAATAATAAAACGTGTAGGCCTAAAGTCATCATATCACATCATAGTGAAGCGATTGATACCAATAACAAAAAGTTACGTTACTATTTAGGTGAAAAGAGGTAGGCCTCGGAACGAAATGTCTATGAGAAATACGAAAGCAGTGAAGCAGTTAATGCAAGCCACTAGGATCTAGGCGCTTAGGTTTCCAGCCTTACCAACCTCTTTATATTACTCCAACGAAACCAATGACAAAAGCTGTTATTTTAAATCTATGAAGATGTTTTATAAAATACTGTTATATTAGGTACGTCTTTTTACAATATCACAATTTAGGTCACGGTAAAATTTAACCCAAATCCAAAGGAGAACAGGTCCAGAGACAAAATGAAAATGTCTTTACCAGCCACCAAGTTTTAACATCCGACCTTGCTCTAAATCTTATTCTATTGGTTTAACATGTAAATACAAATATTATTGATATTTTATTCAACCATTGTACATGGTAATTTAATCTTATCCTAAATCAAGATCGCGATGATATCAAATGTAATTTACGAGAATTACTGAAAATTCTAGATTTGTGAAATGGAATGTACATCTTTTTATTAACCCACATTTATTTAGTTTAAGGTCAAAAGGTCTTAAAAATATGAAATAAAAAAACACAATTTTTTTTTTAATTAAAAATCTTGATTATTATTGCTAGCCTCAGTAGAGGTTTATATTTGAGCAGTTTGGAGTCGACACTTTAGAGCCGTGGGGACCGGGAGCTCATCTTATTTTCCAAAACTTATCGGAGCGTTTGATCGATTCGACGCGTGACCAGAATGCCGGTTTTTATCTGGCCCAAATCTTTATAAGTATTGCTGTTTAGCGTGGTAATGCGGCTAGCATTCTGGGCACGAACCCCCCTCTGGTGGTGGGTGGGAGCATTTGGATTATCTGTAGATCTTATATAATATTTCTGCTATATTTATAAAATATAGAACTCTATCTATAGATTTTTGATATAGTTATTGATTAGGCACGAATCAAATCCAATCAAAATTATATACTTGCTAAAAGTAGAGATAGAAAACAGATGTTAGGAGTAATATTATTACATAGTTCGCTATTAATAAGCCTAATTAGGAGAAAGTTGAAATTAGAAACAAAACATGCCCTTAATGCGCTTCCCCACAATGGCAACGGACAGGGGGGGGGGGGGTTGTCATGGGGGTATAACCCCCCCCCCGCCCCTGAGCTGGTTCCAGGACTTAGATACCTCTAGCTGTTATGACAAATCATTCACCATGGAATATAAATAGGCTGCCTCATTCCGTGCGTGATAGTGCTTCTCAGGATGTCTTCGAGAGAAGATGGCGATATGTACGTGTATAACTGTATATGTACCAGTTATTATGTGTGAAGTTTTTCAAGTGTACAATAAAGAATAAATATTTTTAAGTACATTACTTACATACATTAATAAAATACCTAATTTTTACTTGTATCTATTAAATTATAAGTTCTTAACTTGACCACGACTATGTGACCCCCTCCTGGCGCCAAAGCTGGATCCGCCCTTGCTTGAAGTATACATACATGCATTCCTAGCTGCTTGTTTCTTTAACTTTTAACCAACGATGGCTACCAGACTGCATGAGCCCGTGCGAGCTTATGATTACAAAACAATTAGTCAGTATAACAAACATTGGAATTAAAATTAGATGAACATTATTTCTGGTTGGATTAGTCATCGAAAGTCAAGTACTTTTTGTATAAGATTGCACCAGGGCTCTTATTCTTTAACGAACACAGAGATTTCTTGCTGAAAACGCGTGACGTGTTCAACGTTATTCTGATGATGCAAAATGATGATTCCGATTCTGATAATGATTTAGCATGATAGATGAAGAACGCTTGTCTTAAAGAAGCAATTCACTCGTTATGTCAAAACATCAAGATTATGGCTATCGGCTCATGGAGAACCTCGTCGTCAGTACCTATGTACAATAAAAGTTGTGGCAAAGAACCAACACGTAGAAAGAAAGAGAAGGAGGGTTGAAGTCAACCCAACAAAATGTTCTGTTTTCTAAGTCGCAGAACGTAAATTAATAACGGTAATCTAGATGCTTCAACTAATCACCAGGGATGCAAATGTGTCGGGTTTGGTAGTCTGTTAATATTAAATTTGACGGCCTCCGTGGTCTAGTGGCTAGCATGCTTGCCTCGAGATTCGAGTTTAATTTCGGTCCCGTGTTAAATTTCCGTCGGGGTAGGTGTTCAAATGATGAATTCGAGTCTGGGTGTCTTTGTGCGTGTGTTTGTGATAGCATCCCCGACACAAGAGAAATCCTAGTGGGGAGCTATGAAAGTGAAACGTTTATTTATTTAATAAAATAATAATACTCATTCTGACCTATTTAATATCAAAACTACCACTATAATGCATTTAATCGCAATTCTAAAACTCAAATAACCGACATCGGCCCGTGATTATCAGAACATTAGCTAAATGACAAGTTTCCCATTGTGTTTTGCTAATTTATGTTCTATTATGTATAAGAACTATTAATTGCAGAATTTCTGTAGGAACAGTAAGCTGTTATGCATTAATTCACCCTACACCTACCAAAACATCCGCTTTCTTAATTGGTAGTTAACTTTGCAAATCTCGTTAATCAACTTTGGGCAGAAATGGTTTTGGGACATAATAAATTTTTAATTGGCGTCGCAAATAAAATATAAATATTTTCCAATATTGTGTAATTTTTATTAACTTCTACAGCGTACTGTCTCTATATTTGTTATATTTATATAATGTAAGTGTATACGTATTCGTAGTCCGCGTCATGAAAACGATACCTATTTCACGCAGTTTATTTCGCCAAGTCGTGTATTTATGTCGAAACTCATCGCTTTTCGCTAAGAGACGGCAGTTTCAAGGTGGACGGACTCAGTGTCAAGTTCAGGGGCACGCAGTAGTGGCCGTACCAAAAGTTGGCAGCTATTGTATATAAAAAGTCATTAGCTTGCGAACTAGCGGCTTCTGCGCATGCTAGTTCGTATTTATTAACCAACTTCAAGGAAAGAGGTTCTGAATTGAGAACTTCCAAATCGGGTAACACAAATTACAATACAGGTGAATTCAACTGTGTTTGATGTGTGTTACTAATTTTAGAGTGACGGCTAGAACGAATTGGGTAACTTTTTTGTTAGATTAGTTTATGCTTCTGACTCACCTGGTTGCATATAAATTTTATTTTATTTTGTTTATATGTCACTGTCTTTAAATAAAAATAATAAATAGAACACTAAAATTGTACACAAAAGAAGAGGTAAAATTATCATAATATCCGTATCAACCCATAACGTCCCACAGCTGGGAACGGTTCAATAGCGGGCTGAAGTCTTCAATTCTTCTACAAGCATTGACTTAAGTAACAAGTAGGCAATGTCTACTAGCAGGTTTTCTTGTGATGGTTTCCTTCACCGTTTGAAGCAAGTAATTAACTCTAATTGCACATGTGGACATGTGCAATTAGAGTTAAGAGGTGTATGTGTGACCTTGGAATTGAACCCGCGCACGTTCGCTTGCGAGGCAGAGGGTTTACAGACTTGGCTACCAAAACATTGCTTACAAAAAAAAAGTAGTTTCTATCAACTTCAATTCAACCAGCTTTTTATAAAATTCAATTAAGTTTTCAGTAAAAAAAACATACAGTTGATTTAAGTAGGTATACCTACCTCTTCTTTTTGGGATATCGTTTAACAAAATAATTAAACTCCACTCTGAGTTATACTATTTCCTGAGTCCACCCCTGTATCTGTCTGCGTTCGTAAGAGCTGTATATTCATCCGCGTGACATTAACAGGTCTCCAGTTTCTATTTAGATCACCGGATTGAGGTAAACGTACTGTTTTACTTATAAAGTTCAGGAGTCTCGTGTCTTGAACTGGTAACAAGATGAGCTGAAGACTGGATTGTATTGTGGAAATAATAAGTCTAAAAATCGGTTGTTATCTCGAAAGGTCTTAGTGCACTATGTAACAAAGGTAAACATGGCAACTCTTTCCGGAGGATGCTGATCTTTGCTATGTATCGCACATAGTTCTTCTTCTGTTTTAATTGGTCATCACACTCTGTGTTTTGTGCCAGTTCTCAAGTCGTTTCAATTTTCAACTAATAAAATTTATAATCATACATAGACGAAGACGACATTTTTTCAATGAACGCGGGAAACTAACTGTATAACCGTTACGTTCCCCAAAAAAAAAAAACAAATTCGTACATAGTGTTATATATAATGGTTACAAGAGATACATATAACACTAATACTACATTAAACCTTTCACTTTTCTTCTTTCTTTCTTTCTTTGGACCGTTCAAAATAAGAAAAGAATTTATCAATAAGCTTCTTTTGAAACGGATTCCGCAGTAGTTACCCAATCCTTCTTCCTCATGAAAGTTTGCAAATACTGCTTAACTGATTGGAGTTAAATTTTATACGGAGATAGCTTAGACGCTGGATTATTAAAAAGACTACTTTTATCCTGTACTAGCTGACCAGCTGAAATTCGTACCGCCTAATAGTTATACATGTTTAAACCTTCCCTGATTTTTAAAATCAGCTAAATCGGCCCAGCTGTTCTCGAGTTTTAGTGAGACAAACGAACAGCTCATGCACTTGAAGTATTTTTAAAATTCCTTATGGCGGTGAATCATAACGTTCAGTTCATGTAACTAATGTATGCAAGATTGCAGATCTCTTGAGAGTAGCTTCCATGCCCCGAAAACTCCCCGGAGTTAGTATGTATTTAGGCATCATACAAGTTCAAGGAAGCAAAATCAGAAAACCCTCTTTTAGATAGAGCACTTATGAACAATAGCAAACAAGTGGTTAGAAGCGAGTTCGAAAAACCCCGACTGCTAAATCATTAAACCTGTATATCATCTTTCATTTCTTTTTATTAAATTTTTATGTACCTAATTTCACTCTCACGACTAAGGCGAATCTATTGACACCACTTACATGAAAATTCGACAAGCCGCTTAGGCTACAGGGAGTGCCAAAGAAATATACATATGTACATACACTCGAAAGACAACCCTCCATCTTTCGGAGTCGGAGAAAAAAAATTGCCAAGTATTAGTCAGACTCGCGCACTAAGGTTTCCATACCTTTATCTATATATACAATATTAGTTAAAGTTTATACCTGTTGACGTTATTAATAGCCGAAAACGACCAAATTCGAGTTTGTTGTATAAGGCCCCCCCTTGAATAAGTTTTGACGAATTAAGAAGATATTCTCCGTTACATTTTAAATCCAGTTATTAAAAACTATAATACGTGAATATTATAGTCTGTCAGTGTCTAGTTCATTGACCCGCCAGATGCTCCCGAGGTGAACGTTCAATGAGGACAGCGGTTTATCGTTTAGTATTTAATTTTCAGAGCTTTGATAGTCATAACTCTACATCCGTTTGCAGTTTGCACTCTTAGTCATACTTAAGCTGGGGCAAAGGCCGCGAGACTGATTTACACATGTGTTCTACTAAATCTAGATTTGAGTATAATTTACTGTTGGATAAGAATAAAAATAAATTTATTCACTAAAATGTGGGTACAACAAGTTATACATATAACACAAGACCACTCTTTATTTGAAAACCAGCTTAACAATGAAAAATCAGTGGAAAAACTATTAACATGAACTAGTTTTTAAAGTAGCGGCCTTATCGCTCAAAGTGATCTTTATGAGACAATCATGCACGTACATGATACTTACTAATATTAGAGAGGCCTTCAAATATTACACAAATATATAAATACATACAACGGTTAACAGAAAGGTGTGACAATACTTAATGGTAGTCTAGTCCTCCAATCAAGGTAAGCCCATTGTAGGAGAAACATTTTGCAATATTGGAAAAAATATATATTAGATTCTTCATCCAAAAATCGCTCACGTTATAAGGAGAACCTAAAATTTTTTTCTTGAATTATGAAAAAAACTTTTCTATAATCAGTTCACATTGATGGGTAGAGTAACACCCTTAAGTATTGTCACACCTTTCAGTTACACGTTGAATGGATTGTTATTTTAAGGATAGGGTACATAATGATATGGTACCTACAGACATCTGTAGTTCCTCTGACGTGCGCTAGGGGCGCTGCATAACTATACAAGCAAAATCTAAACATAATAACAAACTTGGTTCAGTTTTCTGATGTTTCTGCTAAGTTGTCGTTTGGATAAACAATATTTTACCGTTTCTCTATTATGTCGAGATTTTCTAACGTCACTCGCGAACCAATGAAGCGTTACATTGCGTGGGATTAATAGGTAGATAGGTATATGCAAGAGAGTTTTTACGTTAGGATATACAAATGTGTAAAAAATTATATAAGACGTGGGCAGTCCTCCAGATCTTCTGCTTCGGTAATAGACTGCTATTGCTACTGATGGAAAGTATGACGCAAATATCAAGACCAAGTTCATTGATTATTTTTTTAAAGGGCGCGCCTACATAAAAACTTAACGCGACGGGCGACGGGTAAAGAGAAATTCAATTGAGAATTGAGCCACGGAATAAATAATAGTATGTTCTGATACTTACCTATGAGATGCCATCTGTTTGATTCTGGGCAAAACAAATGAGCGGCATTGGCCTGCCGTCTATAATTTTGTCAACTGTATAGATAGATGGTGTTTTATGCACAGTTTGGATATTGACATAGAGTAATGTAAGTTCAGAGAAATAACATCGTACTTTTATGAAAGTTAGGTCAAAGATTACTATTGTACAGAAGGTGAAGTATGTAGTAATTACTCAATTCAAATATAACTTTACTCATTATCGAATAATAATAACTCGACTTCATTAAACTTTTTTAAAAATGGTTTCTCATACCTCGTAAAAACATTAAAAAAAATTGAGAAAATAGAAACTATCGTTTGAGTTCGTTCGTTGAATATCGTGCGAGTTGTACCCTTCAAAATTCCGCCATCGTGAGCAGTTGACAGCTCATATCATTGCTGACATTATTTATCAACTACGAGGTTCGCTGGGTCAGGTAGTAATTACTTCAAAATATTGTAATAAAACAAATATATATTTTTTTGCATATTTTTATTTATAAATCTAACTATTTTGACCGATTTTTATCAAACTTATATGAATAAATTTTTCTTAAATTTTAACGTCTCTAAGAAAACAGAGAAATACTAAAAAAACAATAACAAAAATAAAAGGTTAACAGTTAGATATTTTTAGTATGGCAGCTGCTCCTGACAGTGAATACAATAAGTTACTGTAACAAGACTACTCTGTGCGTTGAAATTCGAATTGATTCAGACGAGTGTGTGTTTAGACTCAATACGTAGGTGTGAAACGAGCGAAGCATCTCTGCTTAGAGGTATATTTTTATTTTGTCTGTCAGTTTGTATGTATGGATGTTTGTCCTCAAGAAATTTCGTGATCGCGTACAGGTTTCCTCCTAAAAAGCGTTTACAGTGTAGGTACTAAAAAAGAAAATTGTTTTTATCTGTTTACGATTGGCGAAATCATCGATGAACGTTTACTTATAAAGAAATACATACAAACGAACATAGAACCTCCCCCTTTTTGGAAGTCAGTTAAAAACAAAAGCGTTTATTACATACTCTGAGGAATCAACAGTATCAGGTATGTATCAGGTTTTCTTGCACTCTCGATCTTCTTCCAGCAACCGCAAGGCGCGAAATAAGTTTTCGCTTAAACTTTAGTAATAATTTTTGTTTTCGATTCTTCTTATCTCCCATATGTATATTATCACACGTATACAAGTAGTGTCAAAATCACGGCAGAGAATCTTTCTAGTAAAACACAATCACTTATAAGTATGTTATTGCGGGCACGCATGCAACGTCGCATAAAACTACAACCCGGTCACAATATCTGTGCACCTGAGCTTGTGACGTCATATCGGCGGTCTGGGTACGGTGTGCTAACCGTACTGTCGCACCGGGAAGTGCGCGGAGAGGTGATAGGGGAAGCGGGAGAGGCGCCGCATTCCAGCGAGGTGCACAGATATTTTGACCGGGTTATAACGCTACCCGCTTGCTAAGCCAAAGTGCCTCATTAAAATATGTGTTAAGTGCCTAGTTAAAATATATTAGCAACGCGCTTTTCTAAATGAATACTTTTTAGTAGGCTCTAATAACCTTTAATAAAGTATAAAGTATTTATCTTTAAAACTTCACTTACCTATTACTCTAAGACAAAAACAATACATTAGCCTGAAGGTGCCAATATTTTGATTAATCTACTTCATTATTACAAAGTAGACATTCCACGTATACCGAGAGAAATATTTTCAAAATAATGATATAATGAGTTCTTCAAAAATATATTAAAATGGTTCGGTAAACTAAGATAAGCATTTTGAAAAATCATGCTTTAATTGAGATTATGTATTTCATGATGTATTAACTTCTAACATGGCACAGTATACGGTAATGCTAGAAAATGGAAACAAAAACGCATCTATTTGGGAACCATCACCTTAATTAGCATTAATTAAGGTGATGGTTCCCACTAAATTCGCAGTAATTAAAAACAATATATATAATTGCTCAAAAGATTGGTGTACAAAAACGAGTTGAGTTTCTACAACAGATCTTTTTGTGAGAATAATAAATTGAATTCATAAAAAAAGTCCGAATTAAACTTTTTTTTATCAATTACAACGTTTTTGACCTAAAACATAATCATTTATTTAAAAAGAAAAATAGAAACATTTCTCAATAAAAAATAAAAATCTGAAAATAACTGATGTTAGTTGGCAAAATCCCAAGAATGCTGGCAGCATTCCCTAAACTAAAAATTTATTGAGCAAGTAATGAGCCACCTCTCTTGTAGCCAGTAGCATCGACAAGTTTAGGACTAATGTTTTAAAAGAATTTTTGGTATTAGGACACCCCATGGACCAAAAGTTTCTACACCAAGCGGTACGAAAATATATCAAAATCATTTATATATTTTAAACTAAATATCATTGCGTTTCTGTATCTTTTACCTAACCGTATATAATTTTCGTAACGTCTTTCGATGTACCGAGTTTTTTTTTTAAATACAAAGACGTTTTACTGTTGACGCGCCCCCTTAAGGAGCAGGTTGTTACCTATCTATTTAATTCAACTGTAAGTTTTTACCTGACACGCCGATTACGAAAATTCTTGTTTTCGCTTGAAAGGTCTATTTCCCACGTCACTCCATATAAATTTAATCGAAATCATTTCAGCAGTTGGTCTTTAATTCAAATAGGTATATAAAGTAATATAAAAATATATAGACATTTAAATAACTGAAAAAGTTCTATCGGCGCCTGCTGAATAGAATTCAATGGTGTGAAACTGTAAACTTGTTCATGCTTTACTCGTGATTAGTACGACAAATCGAACAATTTTTGTTTTTGTCTTCTGAAATAGAAAGAAACAGGTACACCATCATTTATGTTATACATTTTACAAAACTTAAATATCCCGACTCGATAATATGTGATTCGCAATTTTGTAGTGGCAGCCATTTTTGATTTGAAATTTATCATAGTATATTCTAATAGCATCATACTAGTCAAGCCATTTCAATTGATACCCATATTAAGAGAGTTGTGAATAAATAAATTAAACATAGCTTAGAAAACTCGACTACCTAATACACAATTCAAGCAAAAAAAGACATGAAAATCGGTTCATCCGTTCTTATTATTTATTTATTCATAAATAGATAAACAGACACTATCTTTCTGCTATAATTTTTTGTTGTCGTAGTTAGTCATTTTGTTAATGTTAATAAAGGCACTTGTCCCATTGTAATTTACATTGTAATTTGTATTATTGTAATTTACACATAAAAAACAGACACACACACGTCAAATGTTATAGCACCCCGTTGTTTTCGCGTCGGGGTTAAAATGCTTGCTGCAGTGACTACCTTCTTGCTGCTAAGTATAGCAATAAGTTTTCAATGTATTACGTACTCTATTGTCAAAAACGTAGAATGAGATTGACAGATGACACGTTTTCATTCTCGAACATCGGAGACTTGTATTCCCATATGTACCCGAATGGGGACAGAGGTTCGGCAACAAATTGAAATAGACCATGAATACGTTTTTATGAAAACTCCTATCGTTAGTTCATCACCCCTACAAAAAGCGTTTGTTTACAGCTTCCACTAACTTCCTTTATTTTGTTTACGTACCTTCTTTTTGTCCTATTTTTTTCAACCTTTCAAGGGTCGCATAAAAAAGTTTTCAATCGACCTTTATGAGTAATTCGTCTCTTCCTCGGTCATCAATCGAATGTTTTTAAATGGCGTGAAGTTAATGGTTTTCTTTTGTTTACGATTTTTGAACCATGACAGCCTTGGGGGTGGCCTCTTCCTGATACTGCCAGTCACCAGGCTATGAAGACTTGCGAGGTAGTGATAGAGCCTTGAATAGCTTTATCAGGGCCTAGATTTGGCAAAGACAACAGTTTTTTCAGATTTGTATATGTACCCATTAAAAAATATATACAAAAAAGTAATGATAATAACACTCTAAAATAATAAAAAGTAATGAATAAAGTGATATTAAACATTTATATGAAAATAAGAAGTAATGATTAATAGTTATTTGTTATACAAGAGTGCAAAGTTGCTTTTGCGCGTGCTCACTTTTGATGACCGAGCAAGCGAAGGATTAAACTGCTTTTGCACTCAGATATCGAATAGCAAAATTACTCTTTCCGAGATGGTGGGATGAGAAGTAGTTTTTTATTAGTGTTGAACCAAGATTCAATCGGCAATCGTTTTATGAGAAAAGTTAATTCAGGATTATATATTATCCCTACGGCTTTTAGTTCAATAACTTTTTGCTTTTTACTTTGTTTATCGTTTAAAATTCTCACTTCGGTATGCAGATAAAACGCAGAAGTACTTAATACGGTAAAAGTATTTATCATTAATGATAATATCTTCACTATATTTTGTCTTCAATTACTGTAAAAATGTATTAATTTAGCAAAACAATTTGCAAAAGTACTTAACTTTGCCAAAAGTTAATTATTCTTAGTATATTTGTAGTAGTTAAAAAAAATCATATATTTATATGATATGTAAATAAAATTGAACGATGCGGTTCCCCTCGCGTTTAAATATATTACTCTACACAAGTAAAAATGTACTTTAAAAAAGTAAATACTTTTTAAATACTTTAAGACTTCATTTCGGGAAGCAAAACTTACGTTACAAAAATGACATCTATGAATGCTCGAAAAAATGAATAAAAAATATTAATATTGATTGAAATGGTGGACCGAATTTGATAAACACTATAATTCGAAAGGGTATACTTTCCTTATGGTCCCATGTGGAAAGTATACCTTTTCGAATCAGAAATATATTTAAATAAAAAGCACCGACGATATGAGAAACTCCTTCTTTTTTAAATCGGTTAATAATAAATTGTACGGTATAAAGCTATGAGCAGTGAACCTGTCGTTCGTAGGTACTTTTGATACGCATAATTCCTTGTACGAGTTTTTTTCTTATACTTATTTAAAAACTAAATTACTGGATCGATTATGACAAAATTCATTTCATATGGGACTATAAAATATGAAATGCCTATAAAATATGACATACCTACTCAAAGAAAAAAACAAATTAATTATTGGCTGAATAATAGCGTAACAAACTTACAAGAAAAATAACACAGTCAGATTGAAAACCCACATTTTTTGGAAGTCGTTTAAAAAGGACTCATAGACCACACTTTAATTAAAAAGTGTAAGATTTTAAACCAGAGCGTTCGTCTTAATTTCTCTTAAAAATAATTAATAGCCTTAAAACAGTCAATCAGATGCTTCAAACATTTTCGTTAAAAGGTTAAAACAAATAAAATTACATGAATGACTTTAGAAGTGTGTTTTTAAAGTGGTAGGGACTTTTATGTGTTGAAGACGTTTATTGCCAAATGCAGAATAAAAGTAATGCATCTACTGCATTAACCGCGTGAAATAAACAGGTAAAACCTACCTACTGCCAAAGTATTTTGTTTCTATACGAGTATATCCATTTTTAGCTCGAATCAATGGTTTTTAGACCCTTTTACTATATATAAGACTTCGTTTCCCTTCCGTCGGTCACAAGGCTGTATCTCATGAACCATGATAGCCATGATATATGTATTTCTGTTGCCGCTATAACAACAAATACTAAAAACAGAATATGATTAATATTTAAGGGGGCTCCGATACAAGAAACATCATTAATTTTCCGTTCTATGCTTTATTAATAATATTGAATAGAATAGGAATCCTTTGTGCGCGAGTCAGACACGCACATGGACGATTTTTCTTTGACACAATACCTAAAATAACTGTGATAGATGTAAGTGAATGTTTGGAGTTAAAACCAATAAGCTTTGAGTTAAAACCCCTCGCTAGGAGCCCTAATTTTTAATAGCTCGTATTAAGTTTATTCATTACTCGAAAATAATTTAATTCTACTGATATAAAGTGACCTTATGACATAGACCATCATGACTCATTGTAACTGTAAATCTGAATAATTTTAATAACATACTTGGGCTCCAGATCTATGCTAAATGATAGGAAAGAATACTTTTCTTCCCACCTATTACTACTAGGGAGGAAATTCGGATATACATTTTTATTTATCCAGCACAGCTAGGCATTTGACTACAATCTCGCACGATCACGGAAGTCAGCGTCACTGTAGTCTTAGATGGAGCATGCCTTGTCTGGAATACACTAGCTCTCAAGGAAACCTATCGGAACACACCGTTAGTTGCTTGGCGACTTGTTTTTCAACTTGAGTGTGGTAGCTAGCCACGCGAACGTAAAAAACGCCTTACCAACATGTTATGGTTTCCTCATAATGTTTTCCATCACCGGTAGCTCAAGCTCTTTTGGAGATTTTGAGGGATCGAACCTCGTACCTCGTACGGCAATCATTGCCACTAACCACTCGGCCATCATCGCTACAAACATCGAGAATTAACTAATCTAGTACTACGATAAACAGCCGAGACTTTTCACCGTAATTAACTAAAAACTTTTAAAGGCTGACTAATCTAATAAATTAATTCGTAACGCGTTTTTTATTGGAAAGCGATAAATTAAAGGATTTTCAGAAGAAGTTTTCAGGTCGTGTGCCCATTTTAATTAGTCCAAGGACGGAATTGGACCTAAGTAAATACGTAGAATTTAAATGATTAATTTGTTAATATGTACTGCTTGTAATATAGCTCGATAAGACTTTTTAACTGATCATCGATTTTAAGTAACTTTCAGCCTATAATAACATCCTTGACATATGTGTGACAATAAAACAAAAAGCAGCATACCTGTTTTTTTTTTCGACCTGACCTGACTTGACTGTCGACTAATAAAAATGTGACTATTATTTTTATAATTTTCATTAGCTTATTTTTTATTCAGCTCCAAAATAGGAGGAGGTTCTTAAATCCTTGGAATATTTTATTTAATTTTGTTAATATATTCCCGATTTTTAAGAAATGCCTGGACCGATCCGGAAAATTAATTTTATATTGAAAATGAAAGGATTTATTTTAAATTTTGTTTTTTTCTTGTATATTTTATGCATTTATAATATTTATTTTATAAAATTGAGTCCAATAGTTTGGTTTTTAAATTAAATAAACTAATAAAATATTGCGTCTGCAAAATTGGATGCGGTTAATATATTTTTTTATCATTAAATTTTATTATATGTCTGGATAAGGTTTTTTTTTGTTATTGCTCATATAATTTTGTAACGCTGCATTTAGTAATTTGACAAACCAATCCATATGTAAGTATATGAAATAAAACATAACAATAGGTACATGTATATTTACAAAACAATCTCATGAATTCACTTACGTAATCATTTTTCAGATATTATTATACTCCTTGGATCGAATGCAATTTTATCAGAAAACAACGTGACACGAAACTATGTACTTGTTATGCGAATGTATGTACTATTATGTACATACATTCGCATACCCATAAATACTTGGTGATACCAGAGATGATGTAGCAGTTGCTATGATGTCAAAGCTTATGAGCGAGTGAGTATAACAATTACTGGAGCCAGCACTCGACCTCATTGCATGGAGATCTAACTCTCGAATAATCAGAACATGATCCTGAGCTTGCTATTAATAGATTGTATTGAAATGGTGTGGTAATTGAAATTAGTAAGGATTGGGACGTACGAGTACATCAGATATATTTTTTCAAGCCGGTGGGGAAATGGTAGATTGTTTTATACAACCGAAATTTAAACATGATTTTTTACTTAATAGAATAATAATAAAATACAAAACTAACATTGTCGCTGTACGTGTCCACGTGGTGTTTATTATTCCTTCTCTTTAATTTACTTGGATCAAAAGTATCCTATATGTAGACCAGGGATATAAGCTACCATACCATACAAAACTTAATTTAAATCACTTACTTAAAATAAGTAAGTGATTTAAATAAGTAAGTAGAGTAGTATGATTTAAATAAGTACGTAGTTGATCACCTGGGTGGGTAATTTGAGGTGACAAAATCTATGTGATTTTGTCACCTCAAATTACCCACCACAAATAAGCCTCCCCAGTAAGCCTCCAACCTAACTCCAAAGGGCACGTACAGCCTGAATGAGGTAAATATGTCAAAGCCACAGCAAATCAGACGGGAAGGTTGGATAAATCGTACCTTGAATAAATCAGGGAGCACATACAAATATACATTAACTCTTGGTATTGGTATTAAGGTTATTACGTAAAACTATGTAAAACCATGTTTATCAACATTGGGTAAGCGAATTCAGAAACGTAATTGGGATAAATATATTATTTAATTTGATACTAGCTGCACCCCGTGGTTTTACCTGCGGTGAATACGTAATCCTCAGGTACCACTCAAGTACAACTCAGAATATCTGGGTTGTACCTTAGTAGTAAGTACCTGAGTTGTACCTGAGTGGTACTTGAGTTGAACTAGCTATCGCTATCGCTATCGATGATGAGCAGGTTGTAGAGTTCCTGCTAAAGCACTGCCGTGCCCCCAGATCATCTCGTAGGTTCATTTTCCACGATTAAAAGTTGCCTATTTTTTAATCCAGAGTCAAAGGTATATTCTAGCTAAATTTAATTCAAATCCGTTTACCGTTTGAACGTGACAGCTTAAAAAACATCTATAAATACACACTCTCGTGTTAACAATAAATAGTAAGGAAGGATTAAGAACTCAGAGAAGATATTTAGCTTGTCTGAAATAACGTGCCTTTCTTATGGTTCAATCTTCCGTTATCTCTATTTTTTTTACTTATTTAAATGAAAATGACACTTTCTTGTCAGATTTTTCTATGTCTATGATGTGATAATGTCTTAGACAAAATTCAGTCTCTTTCGTACTTACATACGCCTGAAATACGAGTAACGTGTCGTGGTCGTGGAAGCCATAATCTAAGAAATGAAAAATGCATATTTTGCAGGCTATATTTTATTTTTATTTTTTACTATAGTAAAACAAAAATACATTTTTTTCCACTTTTAAATATCCATATATATACACGTATATATAAAACATTGTAAATGAGTGACTGTATATAAACGCCAAGACCAATTTATTGGACCAAGTTCCAAAGAAAGGTGAAAATTTCAAGTTCAAGCAATTTTTGACCTTATTATTTTCCAAATATAAGTACCATTACAATATATTTTATACTGGAAACTATAGTTAATAGTAACTTTAAAAAAACTTCAAAGCTAAAAGGAATTTTCGTACTAGTTATAGATTTCAACCAATATTGACGAAACTCGATAAACAGGTTGTTTTTTTGACATAGGGGAAGTATTCTTCAACGCCATTTACCGGCCGATTAAAAATTATATTATAAATATTATTTAAAAAATCCAGAGGTTGTCTTTTTTAAAGTCGCAAAATTATTGCGATCTACCGTTCTCAAAACTATTAGTTCATTTATCAACTTATAAAAATATTAATATTACTATTTAAAAGTTATCAAACATCTTTAGATATTTATAAATTAAAATTATTCATTGCGCAGCTAATGTTTTAAACTTATAATATTTATTGCAAATAAATACAATAATAATACATTATGTGTTGCGTCACAACGGTGAACGCCCAACCAGCTCATTACTTATTCCCAGTAATCCTGAAGGCATGGAATCGTAATAAAAACGTGCTCTACTCTACTACTTCTACTCAAACTATACAGCATTGACACGTTTCGATAATCAGGTCGAACGTACTGCCATCTTTTGTTATTGTACTGTTAGCGACAGAAGCCTTTGAATTCTTTTTTATAAGAGACGTTTTTACGTCACTGGTACATGAAGGTCTTGCCACAAAAATAGTAATTAAACATAGTTTAAGCTATTAATTAGCTAAGAATTTTAAAATGTAAACACCCTTAGTAATATCACCTGGTTGAACAAAGTGTAACACACCTTAAAACAGATACTAAAGCAAAATATTAGGGATCGAATAGTCATGGAGGCTAACAGCTGGGCACGTGTCTTCTAGCGAATATCTGAATGCCAGTCAGTCAAGATTTACTTTTTTATACAGGGTTATCGGTTAGGTGTGTACTAAGAATAAAGGGGGCACTGTACCCATCCTAATGAACAACTTTCACACATTTTGTTGATGACTTTTTGTATGAAACAGCTGACTTTTTTTGCTCGAATTCAGAGTTGGTAACATAGTGAAAGTTGTTCCTTAGGCCGATAAAAAATACCTATTTTTATAACAAATGTACATAATGATACCAAGGAGTGTGACATTGTCGATTACATTAAAATAAAAACAAAAGAGAATGTGTTTTTGGAAAAAGTGTACACAAAGAAAGCATTGAACCACAAAGCCTATAAGTTCTTTGTGTCTGACTCTAAAGTATCTCTGTTCTTAGACGAAAAAATATGGCCCGATGGGATAATATTCAGACGGTTCGTACATTATAAAAATCGTCGAGCGGACGGATTGTCAGCGGTAAGCGGCCCTTTACCTTCGAATCATGGCTAGTACGACTTACAAGTTTGCCAGCTATAACTGTAAAAACGTAAAAAGCGCCCATTACGACATTCGTAGTTTATGTAACGAGTGTGCTTTGATAGCACTACAGGAAACTTGGCTGCTACCAGAAGAGCTGACGTACTTAAATATTATTGATAGCAATTTCAGTTGTACGGGAACATCAGCTGTAGATACAACCGCCAGCTTGCTTCGAGGAAGGAAATACGGTGGAACAGCTATACTATGGAATACCCGTGTGTTTCCCTGTGTAACAGTGATATGTTGCGATAATCCGCGTGTGAGTGCTATTCGCATTATGACGGACGTAAGCCCGTTTATTGTTGTGTGTGTGTATATGCCTACAAACAAACCGGATAATCTGGCGATGTTTACTGACTGCATAGCAACTGTAAGTGCTATCAGTAATGATTATGATAATGAACCAATTTTTATATTAAGAGATTTTAACGCTCATCCTGGTGAATTATTTTTTTACGAATTGAATAATTTATGTGACGATTTTAATTGGATACCTATTGACGTAAAGATCTTAGGTTTAGAGTCTAATTTGTTTACTTATGTAGATGAAGTGTGGGGATCTAAGCGTTGGTTAGATCGTATAATTATATCTCATTCATTAGCTTTATCTGTGTGAAATGTGTACGTCAAATATGACGTATCATGGTCGGATCATTTTCCTATTATTTGTGAGTGTGATTTGGGAAGGTTAACTCCATTAAAAGTAAAATCGGATGTTCCTTGCAATAAAATCAAGTGGAGAGAAAAAACAGATTAACATTTCACACACTATAGTACAGAGTGTCACAAACGTTTGAGAAATATTGATTTTCCAACCGAGTTCCAAAAGTGTGGCGATAGGTACAGTTATGACTCTGCTCACAAGGTACTCATTGATAAGTTATACTCCGACATTGTGCTCGCGTTGTCACAGGATGCTGGTGAGGGGCGGGGAGGTGAGCGTAAGCAGAGTAAACGTCGGCTTAAAACAATAGTGGTTTGGAATAAACACGTTAGCGACAGTCATAGGGTTGCTAGGGCCAGTTTTCGGGAATGGTTGGTGTGTGAAGTCCTACCACGGGAGTTATGTTTCAAAAAATGCGTGACAGTCGGCGAATATTTAAATCACGATTAAAATGGTGGCAAAATCATCAAGATTAAATTAAAATGGATATACTTTCAACTAAGCACTCCGCGAAGAATTTTAGTGGGTTTTGGAAACACAACAATCATTTAAAGAGTCGGCCTAGTATACCTGTGAGTGTGGGCGGTTCGGACGATCCAAAAACAATTGCGGATACATTTAAAAATAATTTTGTTGTAAGTTCACCATTGGGGCCATCATTATCGCGGATTCCGGGCGGTATGAGTGATGAATGTGTAAATACCAGGATAACGGCTAGAGACGTATCTATGGTAGTGAAATCTATTTCTAAGGGCAAGTCCCCTGGCCACGATGGGTTGAGTGTGGAGCATGTGCAGTGCGCTGGACCTCACGTGTATAGGGTGTTAGCCATGCTGTACAACCTTTGCATGACTCACTCATACCTACCTACTGATATGATGAGAACCATAGTGGTACCGGTAGTTAAAAACAAAAATGGAGACTTATCTGACTTAAATAATTACAGGCCTATTTCTTTAGCAACTATTATAGCGAAAGTGTTTGACAGCATTCTGAATACACAATTAAACAAGTACATGCAGTTTCATGATAACCAGTTCGGTTTTCGACCGGGACTATCTACAGAGACTGCAATATTGTGTTTAAAGAGTGCTGTCAAATACTATACTGAGCGAATAACACCTGTTTATGCTTGCTTTCTTGACCTTTCTAAAGCGTTTGACCTGGTTTCATATGACATTCTGTGGGCGAAGATGGAAGCATCTCATATACCGAAAGAGCTCATATTTATTTTTAAATATTGGTACGGGAACCAGGTAAACAATGTTAGGTGGGCAGGCACAATGTCGCACCCTTATAAGTTGGAATGTGGCATGAGGCAGGGGGGGTTAAGTTCACCCTCCATTTTTAATTTGTACGTTAATGGCCTGATCCAGGCGCTCAGCGAGCAACATGTCGGTTGTCACATAGACGGCGTCTGTTTTAACAACATAAGCTACGCGGACGACATGGTGCTGCTGAGCGCCTCGGTTTGTGGAATCAGAAAGCTTTTGAGTACCTGTGAGAGATATGTAGCCGATCATGGCCTAATATATAATGTCAAAAAAAGTAAGTGTATGGTCTTTCAGGGAGGGAGGAGAAAAGTGATGGAAGTACCACCTATAAAACTGAATGGAATACCGCTAGAGCAGTTACATGTTTTTAAATACTTAGGCCACTTAATAACTCCGACCCTGAAAGATGACAATGACATTGAACGGGAGCGAAGAGCCATGTCGGTCAGAGCGAATATGGTGATCCGCAAGTTCGCACGTTGCTCCACAGATGTTAAGATCACCCTGTTTAGAGCTTTCTGTACCACGTTCTATACCTGTAGCCTGTGGGCCGATTATACGCAAAGATCGTACAGCGCCATTCGCGTCCAATACAACAATGCGTTCAGGATGTAGTTGGAGTTCCCTCGCTATTGCAGTGCTTCCGCGATGTTCGCTGAAGTGCGAGTAGATTGTTTCTACACAATAATGCGCAAGAGAGGCACGTCGCTGGTGCGGCGAGTGCGGGGAGCCCCTACAGCATGCTGGCTGTGCTCGCGGACCGGCTCGACTGTGCTTACGTCAATGCTGTAGACTGCACGATGCACGCGTATATTAATATAGGGGCATATTTAAACTATTTGTATAAATTATCCTGCCCATAATTCAGATATAAATTTTTGTGTGCGTTTTCTTTTTGACTATTTTAGGCGAATCTTATTGTTCGTGTAATTATAAAGAATTGTAATGAAATGTATATATATAATGTGACTGATTTGATTTATTATTCCTAATTATATGAGTGTAATTTGCCTGAAATAAATTGAGTTGATTAGGATGGGTACAGTGACCCGCTTCAGCTTAGTACACCCCTAGCCGATAACCCTGTATATCGATTACAAAAATGAAAGTACCTACTCAAAAAAGTAGATTTTCTTTCATGCCCGGCAAATATCTTAAACTAAAAATGATGTGTTGGTGGATATTTCGCGCATGTGCACTTCTAATTGACGAATCACCGGTCGCGTCTCGTCAGTGTCCTCACAAGGTCATTGGTTAAAATAGTTTTCCGGTGTTTGTACTTAAAGCAGGTTTGCTTCATGTTCAGTACATTAGTTGTACCTACTTCTGAGTGACGAATCACGGTTCTCGTCTATACGAGTAGGTACCCTGACTCCTATTGCGAAAGAGGCTTAAAATGCGTCACTACTAACTCATGGCCATTGGGTCAAGTATTTTGTCGGTGATAGTACTTAAAGCGCTTTTGCTTCATGATCAGGACATCGGTCTCGTGCGTCCGAGGCTAGCGCTGTACAAGATGCGCTCTGCACGTGACTGTCTATTGAGAGCACGCAACTACATAATAACATTCACATAATCATGTTTAATAGAAATAGAATTAAATCAAGTCATTGATAATGCGATATGTTATACTTAGAAAAGGTGAAGAGATGGACGGACATAAAGAAACTGTAAGGGTTCTAACGCTCTTAAAAATTGAAGAACCGACGTCTATTTTGTAGGCAAAATGTGCAGTTATTTTGATTTGTAAGCCCCAATACTAAACCAATTTCGATTATTTTTTTGTAGATGATCAACTAGAAAATATACTCTTTTAAACAAAAAATACATTTATGAATTGGTTCTGTCGTCGCGTCGCTTACATTTTATCTTCGGGGAACATACAGACATAAAAAAATCTATAATAAGCAATAAAAAAGGTGAAGTCGTAAAAATTGAGAATGTCCAGTTATTTAAAGTACAATGATGTCAAAACTTTTAAGAGAGTCAACTAAAATTCTGGGTTGTTGCCGAGATGTCTTGACCATCGACGGTGTTTTGAATATCGACAGTTGCCTGATGGTCAAGGCATCTGGTCTGTTACCCTGAAGATGCCGATTCGAATCGTGCCTGTCCTAAAAATGTTGTTCGCTCTCATATAAATGCTAGGTATTATTATACCTAACCTAAGGTAGGTGGCCTTAATGTGGTTTAACACTCTTGTAACAATTTTTTTATAATTAAAAAAAAAGTGATTACTCACTTTCAATATGGCGGGCACTAAAAAAACATTTACAGTTATTTCAATTTAGAAATAAAATCTCTCAACCAGTTTTGATAAAAACTCGAGCCCTAAAACCCTATCAAAAAGATTTTTCACACCGGTATCCAAGAAATAAGGTAAAAAAAACACACTTCGAATTGAGTACTTACCTTGATCTTTTTGAAAATCGGTATAAAAGAAGTGATGTCTCAACTCTATGTATGTTTAGTACCTGTTTATCTAAGGTAAGTAACTTCGGCTATTGACCCTCTGAAGAACATTATCCTGTATAAAGGCAACTAGACAGTTCCCCAGGTCGTCTAACGTGGAAGTAAACAATAAAACATATTGGATTACTTACTTGTCTTGTCGTAAGTCTGAACGCGACCTTATGTCTGAGTGGTGTCAGCTCGCGAGATAGGTGTGGGGTAAGAAAATTTCAAAATAAAATTTTCGTTTAATAATTACTTATTGTTTTATTTATACACACACAAGACACTAACTTCTTCTCTGTCAAATTTCAAGAAAATTTGTAGACAGAAGTTTTTTCAAGAAAATTTTTATTTTTAGTATTATTATGCAGTTATTTTCAATTTTAAACCGAACTACTGCAGCAATTTTTGTAAAATCGATATGGAACTAACTCATCGGAAAAATAATACGTGAAATAGTCTGATATAGCTGATAAATCTGTTAATATACATCGAATTAAAAAATCTTCGTATTTAAAGTGAGTAAATAATAAAAATTATGAAAATTAATTCAATTAAGATTTTGTTGTCTCACATGTATTAGTAACTGTAGTCTCTATCATAAAGTATTTGGTAGGGATCACTTTAAGCAATAAGGCCGCTACTTGTGACACTAGATATTAAATCAATTTAATCAAAGCTATCAGAATCAACATTAATAAGTGACTTTTGTGTTAAATCCCGAGACTTTTGTTCTTCTAAATATATAAAAAGCTGCAATACAGAAATGGTATATTATCTATTTGTCAAAATGCTAAAATACCTTAACCTTACCCTAAAAGTAACTTAAAAAAAATATTGAAGAAATTGAAAGAAAAAACTGAACTGCAAAGATTTATCGTATTAAAAAAACTAACTAGTATAGCCTATGGCATTCTGCAAATAAAGTCAAATCGAATGACACCTCGCACATCAAAATCGGTCCTGCAGTACACCGGTTAATAGGAAATACTCGAAAACATAATCCTCCCTTGGGGCAGTCGGGTAAAAACCAAAACAAACAAGCCTTAGAAAAAGCCAAGAAAAATATAATAATTTACTATAATTTTATACAAAGCGTAACACTCAATCTTCACACTCCATGCGTAATGAAATGCGATTTCATAATTTTCATGTCACTAGGCTTGAAATTAATATTACGAACTGCTATTTGTCCCTCTGACCTTATTTATTCATTATCAAAGCTTAGCAGAATCAATGCACTTGAAGTGATCTGAAGGGACAAGCTTGTTTACCAAGTTTGTTTAATGTGTAATCATTAGTGATAGCTTTTCATTAGTCTAAGTAAGAAAATTCTGACATAATTCTGTAAATCAGATAAGTTAAAACAAAATTAGATGAACTAAATATGATATTATATACTCGTAAGTTAATTGAAAAAAAGTAGTAGCGGTAAAGTAAAAGAAGTTACAGTTTTACTAGTAAATTTAGTAACATATTCCAGTATAGAAAAAAATTTAGTTAGCAATGTTCGGAGATAGAACAGATAATTTCTGTGTATCATCCTTATTTTATTTTTTTAATTTGATGTACCCAGTGTAACTCTCAAGACTATATATACACTCGAAAAACATAACCCTCAAACTTTCACAGTCGGGTAAAAATACAGTCAAATTGAGTGCCTTCTCTTTTTGGTAGTCAGTAATACCTGTCAATAAACTTTTCTAAAGATGTCATTAGCATAATTATTTTTATAACATTGACACAAATGAACCTAAAGTACTTGCACGCACCCTTCCAAACTAACCGATCGATACTCCAGTTTAATGAAATTTATAGCATGATCTCGGGTTTGCCGTGAGTCATCGATATAAATATCGATACGATGTTTGTAATGGACATCACTAAATCGATAAAAGCACCATTAGGGCTCGGAGGCTACGCCGAAACGATTCAGCGATGCACTCGTAGATGGCTTTATTCTGTATGATAATTTAAAAAATAATATCAAATGCATAGTTAATTAATTTTTCTTTTAAATTTAAATTAATTAAATTCATCTTAATTGTTAGTCTAACAATTAATATGAACCCATTGTAGAAGGAAATTTTGCAAAATTCGAGAAATAATAGTCTCTCCATACAAAAATTATCACGTGATAGAGTACAGTAACAGTAAAGTTTTATTAACTTATAAAATTACTAATTAAAGACATTGACCATTTCTTGAAATGAATATTACTTTAAAACAGCTATAAGAGCAAACGATTATATCTTGACTTAAGGTCTGAAAATCGTCACAATACCAATGCTAAACGAAAACATTTTCAACCAGGAACGGTTCGGGTCAATTCCATTTGCAGTTTCAAATGTACAAGATTTGAATGCAAATTGTCTATTCCTGACATAGATTTTGTAATACCGTAAGCCATCCTTTGACCCTCAGTTCGTTGTCCTCTCGGCAGGCAGCCCATCCATCTTGGATGTTCAGATTAACGGTACACGGAAAGGGTCCATTAATACCTTTTGAAATGGGTCTGCATTGGGCTGGAAAAATGGTTTTTGTGAAAATATATCTTTGAAAAGATAAGATGGCAGTTTTAGTTATAAGTAGCTGGTGGTTCAGAGATTTGCAATTTGAAATATGGCGCAGATATTATCATATAACAAATAAAGCAAGTTAATATTGATTTCAATTCGGAAGGTGATTGTTTCAGCTACTTTCAAACTTAAGTTACAAGGTAAGTATTTACAATTCAACCCATGACGTTCCACTGCTGGGCTCGGGTCACCCCTATGAAGAGGACGTAGGCCGCAGCCCACGGTGGCTAAATTACGGATTGGGGACTACACTTATCTTCGAAACTTTCTCCGACAAGCAGGTTTCCTCACGATGTCTTCCTTCGCTGTTTAAGCACGTGGTCATTAATTATAATATGCACATGAGTGAAAACCACGGAGGTGCATGTCTGTACCTGGGATTGAACCCGCGCCCTTTCGTTTATGAGGCAAGGAGTTTACAGACTAGGCTATCACTAACATACATAACAAAGTACTTGGATTCCTGTTTCCTCGATAAAATCCTATTTGACCAACAAGAAGGTATCAGACCCAGGGATTCGAGCTACAAAATGATTTTCGAAATACTGGACGTATTGTATAGTGACTCTCACAAAATTGATAATCATAAATACGAGAAAGCAGTTCTTAAAAACGATAAAAAAAATCATAAAGTTTGCATTCTTAAAGTTTATTTTTATCAAAATCAGAATAAGCTTCCAAAACATCCTTGAGAGCTTCAAAACAGAGTTGCGCTCGGTAAGGATTTCCCCACAGTTATACGATTGCACCGGCAAATTGAATATATATTTATAACAAACATACTGACATTAAATACGTAGCTAACCTGCACAAAGGAGACCTTGTTTATTTAATTTGTCGAGCTAGTCAGGTAAGCGATGCGAGTAAAGCGTATTTACTTTGAGTCTACGGTAAAATGCCATTTGTACTACTAATTTGAATACAAACTTTATTAATATGTTTATTATCAGGAATATTTATCAAAACATATTGATTTTCTTATATTTTATTTGTAACATTTTATGTATTGAGTATTGCATGTATCGGGAATCTAATGAACTATTTCATTCATCATTTAAAACAAAACCTATTTTTTACTACTTATAGAAGAGGTCACAAATTGAGAATAAGGTTAATAGATTTTTTGTATATATTTTTACTATCTGCCATTACGCAAATCTGTAATTCTGATAATCTGGTATTTTGCTTATCTGACCTTCTGCGGCAGAGAAACTAAATGGCGTCTTAGTAGTAATATCCTATAAATCTCTACGAAACTTGTATGGAAAACCATTGAAACTTCTTTATTTTACGTATTGTACTCGAACTTTTATTTTCTTTACTCTACTTCCTTTTTCTTCACTATTTAATTTTAACTTGTAACAAACCTCAATATTTTACTTCAAGCACTTTCTTTCTTTTGCCAGCTTTTACTTGCTAAGGTTTTTTACGACTTCCCAAAAAAGGAGGAGGTACTAAATTTGACGGTATGTTTTTTTATCCTGAACAGCTAGACATTAGACCACGACTTAGCCCTAGATGGAGCATGCCTAGTCTGGAATACACTGTCTCTCAAGGAAGGCTGCCGGAACACACCGTTAGGTGCTTGGCGACAGATTTTACAACTTGAGGGTGGTAGCTAGTCAGGCGAGCGATAGGAAACGCCCTACCACCATGCTATGGTTTCATTACGATGTTTTCCTTCACCGGTAGCTCAGGTTCCTTTTGCATGTTTCGTGGGATCGAGCCTCTTACCTTTTGCACGGCAATCGACCCTACTAACCACTCGACCATCATCGCTACAGTATGTTTCTTTTGTTGCCTGTTTGCTCGGTTGAATTACTTTTTTTTTGTGCTCTCGAATGGTACCATTTGATTTTTATCAAAACCGGTTCAGAGGTTTGATTTTGAAATCGAAATAACTAAAAAAGTTCTATCGGCTCCTGCCGTTATAGAATTCATTAATCACTTTTCTCAAAAAAGTACTTTTTTTTTTTTTAGGGAACGACATATTTAATAGCTTTAAGTATTTTCGTAAAGTTTACATTGAGGATAGGTAATTAAATCACAGAAAAAAATATGTCGTCAAATTGACCACCGGTTCTCCTTGAACCACTGAATTTAACCAACCATTCAATGTAATTTACTGAAAAACCTTAACAAAGTAATTTTCCCAACATTTTCCGTTAACAACCGTCAATCAAGAAAACTACGAGAAAACCCTTAATGACAAAAAAACGTGTAGAAAAACTAGTTCATTGTTCTTGTAGTACGAATTCCTGTTTCTGCATTGATTGAGTACTTTAGTTTTAATCTATTGACGTAGTTTTATCAGTGCATTGTGTATAAAAGTGTAAGTCCTGACTGACTGATATTTGTCAGGAAAAACGATATACAAAATAGAGACATGAAATTTACAGATTGTGTGGTTGTTATGCATATTTGTTACTCTTTCAGAGGAAGGTTTTTTTCTTTTGCCCCAGAACACAGGCTCTCAGGAGACTATGAAAAATAAAAAAACTTTTTACTAATTTCACGCAAAATCTGCTGAACAGATGAACTTTGGCACCACGTTAACTTAGGTCCTGGTTTAACACATATGATACTTATCATCTTGAAAGAATGCAGTGTTCCCGTGAGATAATCAAATAATATCACGCAGCAATTGAAAATCATTTTCACCAAAGATATTCGAAGAATTTGCTATGTGATTATTTACGTTCTTTCCCGTTCCCATAGGTCGATGGCGTGATTGTTTGTTTTAATTGCCGGATATGATGGTTTCCTTGCGAGGTTCTGTGTAACGATTACCAGCTGTCGATATAGGTAAGGTAGTTAGAGAGAGTGTCACTGGTTGCTAAGAACAGAAGCTATTATTAGTACCGACATCAAAAAATTACAAGGTTCTCGATTCAAGTTTGAAATAGTGTATCAAACCTCACCTTGATTTGAAAACACGATTTATGCTCAAGGAAAAGAAAAATTTCAACCCCACTTCACTAAGGAAGCATCCGCTTTTAAAAGTATTTTAATTTTACAACGCCAATAACATAAACTGTACTGTAATAACTATTCTTAATACACGTATTTTGGTTTATTATAGAAAAAGTACTATATACAGTCGTATTGCTCGTAGTATTTGCAAGCTGAAGTTGCATAAGGCTAGCCACAGATCGAAGAACTGATAACTGGTGGGAAGAAACTTTCTTGAGGCCTCTCACTAGGTGGAACGACGACATAGTAAGAGTCACAAATAACTAGTGGATGTAATTTACAACTTGTTGTTCATAATAGCGTTCTAAGGCAAACACAGGTGTTCAGCAGTGGACGTCTTCTGGCTGATGATAAAGTGAAAGTTAGAAGGAGTGGGAAGATGTACAGACAGAGTGAATCAGCTGCTTGTATCTTGATTTTCTTCTCTTTCAATCGTGATCATCACGTTGTACGATGGCGGGTAGATGTAATGCGTCTCGCCACTTGCCTGTGTCAATGGTCACACTCATTTATCCTTGGATCCTTGCATATACGAAACTCTAAATCCGAATCACATACCGCTCTCAATACTTTACATGTCTGTTGGCCTAAATGCACTCCAGCCCATAACACGCGGATTGAGTAATGATTGAAAACAAACCACATGGCCTGCACTTTGTCTGGTATGCGACCTCTGTCTATTCTGTAGACAAAGCTTTTGATAGCGACAATTATTATTGTGGTAACTGCCTGTGATTTCACTGGCTAATTGATTTTCCAAATTCTTTTTTTACAATAGAGGTTTTATATACATGTTCATCCCAGCTTGAGAAGCTAAGAAACAATAACATAATCTAGAATCGTCGTTTAAATCTTTATACTAATAGTAAAGGATTCCTAGAACATGTTTGGCACTTGATTACTATCAAGCTAATTTTCCGTGAGTAGCTTTGTAGAGTAGATTCCGAGAGTAGATTTTGATGACACGCCCAACTAAGTATGTCCTATATAAAACTGTCGGTTGTGGTAGCTAACAGAGATAGCAAGCATGAAATACGTCGATTTCTTGATACTCAAGTTTGTATTACTAACTGTTTCTTTTTTTGCAAAATCTAAAGATAATTATCAAAATAATTCGAAAAAATATTTGTCCTACACTATCCATGGTTTGATCAAAGAGTCTGTCCCCCTTTTCCATCATGTATCGATAACGAGGTAATAATAAATGATGAATAAACAGCTGTTTTTTTATTATTACGTAGTTAATACATATATAATTTAACAGACATATTGTCCTAAAAATTGTGTGGTACGTTATCCATATTAAAATTAGCTTGATAGTAATCAAGTGGCAAACATGTTCTAGGGATCCTAGACTACGAGTATACACACAATTTGATTTTACATACTTAACACTTATATTGCTGTCTTGCTAAAAGAAGTACTCAATTCGACTGAGTTTTGTTTAATTGTTTGTTCCCTGATTTCTTGGCGACGGGTGGATTGATTAGAAAAAAATCTTTATTAGCTGGAAAGGGTATATACTCGTACCTCCCATGTGGTCCATTGGCCATTCAATTTTATCAAAATTTAAGTAACTGAAAAATTTCTATCGGCCATGCCGTCATGGAAATCAGAAGTACTTACAAAAATAGTAAAAGAAGAGATTACCAATTTCCGTTGTAACAAAAACTTTTTGTAATCGATTCAGCCGTCTCCGAGAAATCAGGTAACTAAAAATTAAATCGGCAGAAAATATTGTACAGTATTTTTGAACCCCATTGGCTGAAAACTAAATCGCTTTTATTGAAGTAGGTTATATATTATTTTGTTCTTTAATTATTGACCTCACTTCATTTTATTGTTCTAAATGCTTATTATCCGTATAGAATAACAAAGTCTGTGCTATTTCCACTCTGTCAGGTTCAAATTGAGCTCAAGTGGAAACGTGAGGAAAACCAATCGAATTATTAGCATAATTTTTAGGCCGACAGATTTCAAAGCGGTAACGTCGACTTAGTTTTTTAGCGGGAATTTCGTAAGAGTCCAGCACTACTGACCTGAATTGCCTGTTGACAATCGACTTTATTTTGAATAGTAATAATGTAAAGTTTTAGTTTTCCTGTATTTTCGAGAATTTTCTTTGAAAATAACTTTGTTGATGACTATTTGAAAGTTTTACGGTTTTTTCCCTCTGTGGCTGTTTTTTATAGACTGGAAGGTACACGATTCTCGGGTTCCGTATATTTGTATGTATGTATTACTCTTTATGATCCTGTACTGATTTTGATGTACAAGTTGTCATTGGATTAGCTTTTATCTGTAGATGGTCATATGCTATAATTGTTACATCCCCCGGGTTCACTCGTTAAGATACAGTGGTCACAAGTTATTGCAGTCAGGTTTTTTGAAGGCTCTTCTAACAACTTTTTATACACTACGTATACTAAAAGCTGCTAAGAACTGTCAGTAAATACCCATAAAGTTTTTTCTCGTTTTAGTCATGTAATAAACTGATCGACCTAATCTTGAACTCTGTTTTGAACCCATTTGACTTATGTAAACATAACAGTCTCTCCAAAACAGCTGCATAAATATTTTGCGTTATCGCCTATGTTATATGGAAAGCTACATATAGGTATTGTTTAATTCTCGATTTTTATAGGCTTGCAATGGACCGTATCTCAACAAATGTGAAGCGATGATTAGGACTCAGATGTAGAACGCTTGCCTAGAAGAAACCGTTTCAGTGGCCAAAAAAGTAAAAGCTGTTTTATTCTTGAATTCAAAGTTGGTGCCATAGTAAAAGTTGTTGCTTAGGTTGAGTATAGCGACACCCTTTCGGCTTAGTGCACCTCTAACCGATAACTCTGTATTTGAATAGTAAAGAAGTGCGAGCGAAACTATAATATACCAAATTCTGTCACTTAAACTATAGTAAGCACTCCGCCGTCTGCCGCGCACATACTTGGCACGATGCCAAATATGTCACGAGCTACTATTTCAGCTATAGTTGCGAAAACTTATGAATGGATTGTGTTGCAGATGTACCTACAATGAGTGCATATATTCTTATATCACTTGGGATATTGGGTAGGTACATTCACTACAGATCTCTGAGTTACGTCACATTATTATTATTATAATGGAGGCCGAGAAAACGCGCCTTTATTCTCTAACGAACGAAATTCCCTGCTGAAAATGATTTCCTTGTTTTTTTACGTACTAAGTACCACTATTTTTCAGTTAAACTAATGGTCGTTACTTACCTGTTCTGTGTAAATGGATGATGCATGAAATGAGTTCAAAGATGAGTGCGAGACTTGTCAACGTTATGGACTCGAACGACTCATTTCATCCCTGAAGTTCACCGAATGTGAACGAAACTATAGTTGAATCTTTCCAACAATCAGGTACGCGAGAAAACCCGTCTTCTTAAACAATAATTGTAGGGTAATAAACTCCGTCATTATGCTACGGAACCTATCACTAAGTGTGTCTCGACACGCACTTGACTTTATTTGAATTATAGCAGCTCGTCACAGCGATTGATTTAGCCGTCGTCGCCGCTAGAGGGCATCGCGGACTAGACGTCTATCGTCACGACATGTGGTGGCCATCACACGACGCACAGGTTATTTCTTCTGTATTTGTAAACAAAAATATTGACGTCATTGGTCGACTCATTTATCCACAGGTCGACAAAGTTTTGACAGCGCGACTTGGCTAAATTAAATACATTCACTGGCATACAAATTGAACTCGGCACCGAATGATTTGCAAAAACTCCTTAGCAACCCTGTAAATTTTATTCCTAAATATAAGTTTATTAGTAATACTTGAGGTTAATTGTAATATTGTATATTACTCGTAATAATTCAGTAAATATTTCAATAAGTTAGGCATTAAGGACTTTGTATCCAGTTGCCAATAAACAATAATAAAACGACATTGGCTGCGTAGAGCCGATTTTTCGATCTAGATGGGCGATTGGTGGAGCGCGGGGCAGTGGTCTCGTCAAGATGCAACCGGTGATTCGTCATCACCTGACTACGCCTTTTGGATGAAGAAACTTGCCTGACTCTCTACCTACAATTATTTTTGTAAAGAAGATAATTACATAGTAAAATAAAAAAAATTGATTAGTAAAAAACTAAGGCCTTGTACACTGTTTTTTTATTTACTTTAAATATTTATGAAATACTAAGTTTTTTTGCTAATTAATGACGTTCTGCTAACTGATGATGGCAAAAGTTTAACGGCTACAAAATATCTACAAAATAAATTTCATAGACATCTGACACGCGCCACGATACCCTTGTCTTGCTGTAAAGATGAAATAAGTTCAACTTTAGTTCAATTTTTTACCAACTTTCACGAGCCAAGTGAAATAAGATTGTCGTCAAATTTTAAAAAGCGCACTTTCTGGAACGATTTCTTGGCAGCTACGAGAAGAAACTAAAAATTACGGTACACAAAAAAACAGACGGATTAATCAGCATGGATGGATTAATATATTAAATAGAATTTAATGAGCGCTTATCACTGAAGTCAGGCTTAACTTCGTGAAAACGTGAAAATATACTTTTTACTTTCTACTTTTTTTTACTCTTTTCTTTTTTTATGGATATTTTTTAAATAGCCTAGTAGTACAACAATGAGTGTAGTAAAACAACCAACATCGAGAATATGCGAATTTTTTATTAATTTTTGCGAAATAAACTGGAGCTGTTTTGATAAAAATGAAACTATATAGGGTTACCGATTAGCGTGCTAAGCTATAAGAGGGTTACCATACAAATCATTACGAATAATTTTCATTATGGGACTAACCCTGAATGTTGGTCCCATAGTGAAAGTTGTTCCTTAGGATGAGTATAGCGACCCCCTTTCGGTTTAGTACATCCCTAACCGATAATATAATATAGATAGTTTCGTACCACAGTATAATGAGCATACATGATTATTTTAGTTGAGTGTATTAAGGAGTAATTTTACTACTACTACTTTTATTTTTCAGTTAAACTTATGGACGTTACATAACTTTAAGTTGCTTTTAATTAACTTTATTTTATACTACCCTGACGCGAGCAGTAACATACTGACAGAATAAAGAAAATTATGTCACACTCGAAGTAGAATTGCTTCTCTCGCTTAGCTCGGCGATTGATGTACCCAGTGAAAATAAATAAGCTCAAGGTACAAAGGCCAAGATAGTAAAATTACTTACACGTGCATGCTCTATATTGGATATCGAAGGATGCTATTACGTAGCGGCGATATCCGTAGACTAGGAAAATACAAACACTCACACACGACGGATATTAAATCCAAATAAACCTAAACAATTCATTTGCAGCCGAGCAGTAATAGGTAATTGCGACATCTCTCGATTGTTTCTGTAGGCTGACTAATCGGTTTAGCATTTTCTAAAGTTTTAGGAAGCAAGAAGTCTGTATGCCTACTGCGAAGAATAACCCAGGCCCTTAGCCATGTTCTTTTCATGGCTAAATATTTAAATACTATCATAGAATATCATAAAATCAGATTTCGACGATATTTTCCTTCACCGTTTCAACTTGTGGTGATTATGTTTATTTACCAGAAACTTAAACACAGAGGCGTATGCCAGAATCTATGACTGAACCACTTTTCACTTGTGTGGCAAGGAGTTTTCTGACTAGGCTACCCTTAAGTTAGCTAGCTTAAGTGTTAAGTTAACATATGCGTATAATCAACAAACAAATAATAATTTTTTTTTCAACAACTTCTCTGCACCTGCCTATGATTTTTTACACAAGCATAGCCTTTTTTTGGAACGCAATGCTCAAATCTATACGTGACTTCAATTTAACAAGGCACATTTATACCCCTATGTAAAAGAAGGAGGGTTATGTTTTTCGAGTGTATATAAGTATGTGATGTATGTATATTTCTTTGGATCGACCTAGAGCAGAAACGGCGAATTTCTATGTGAGTTTGTGCTATTCGTCTTAGATGTGAGAATGACACAGGGTGCATCAAAAATTAAAAAAAAAAAGTTGATATAAAGCGACTTAAAAACCCGACACTTTGTTTGAGTTACGTGTCTTTATTTACAAACCAAGCTTTTGGGACCATCTCGAAAGTATGACCTTTGGACACAAAAAAACCAAATCAGTCCAGCCAGGTGTTTCTGTAATTTGAAAAAACAAAATTGTTTAAAATATCCGAAGTAAATCTACTCCTCTTTTGTCGAAAGAAGCATAAATAAGCTAACAAAATTACGGCTAAGTTCGGTAGACACAACTGGTGCAGATAATTTTCAGCAGTTCACGTGTCAGGGATCGCAGTCTAGATTCCCCACACGTGATCGATTCGCGTGGAATCAATAAATCATTGGATTTCGATCGCGCCGGCTAGTTTACTCGCCACATTCTTTGTCTAATTGATTCTATTTCAAAGTTTAAACTATGAAGTAACAAGGGTTTTTTTTCTTTTTCGTCGTATTATACAAAGTGCCTTGCGTTAGTGATTGATTATGGAATGGAATAGCAATAAGAAAGTTGAATAGTTATTAGGACTTTGCCCTACTAACATCCAATAACTTTATAACTTCACACCATACTTGATACTGGCAAATAATTGATATATTTAATAAGACTGAAAATGTACCGACATAGTAATAGCGACACGACTTTAACCACAAATGCTGTGTCAATGAGCTACGCCCATTTTCCCTTCTCTGCCCACATTTGCTGAGTCATGACATGTATTTAATGGTCATTAGTAAAAGTATTTTTTATATCTATTAGTATTGTATAATTAGTCGGTTTAAAGCTCGACATGTGTTATTTTATGTATATCATAAAAATCACTTCATCACCTCATCACCAGATACATCTTATAAAAATAAGTCCAGTTGTGTTGTTTTTTTTTCATATCAACCAATGATATATATTTTTTATAGGCATCTGCCGAAATGGTTAAATATTTGACACATTATTAATCATGTAAATAAATTATTTTTGTCTTGATTGTAAAGACTGTATTTTTCTTGAGTTAGGTTACAACTTGTTAAGAAACATTAAAAATGCAGTCGAAATCGAAAAAAAATGTATCGGGTAACAAACTGAAATCTTAAGATTCGTTAGCGTCATTAAAATGGTCAAAGCTGTAGATAAGACTAATAAATCTGTGTAAAGTCATGTGATACTCAATGTTAGCAGCTCTTACAACCTTAATACCTATTTTATGATTTCCTTTATTATGTTTTTGTCTATTTCCATGCACGTAAACTATTGTTTTGTTTAGAGCAATGCATCACACGGTATTCTGATTATAATTTATGAAAGCTGTAAATGTCATAGAGAGTCGTAAACTTTACTATAATAAGTATATGCACAAGAGACAGTACAGAAGTCAAAGACATGTATGTATCTCACTTTTCATACCTACGCTCTGCGATTGTGCTAGGTTTATCAACCTTGGCTTATGCAAAAAATCTAGATAATTGATGGAGTCAGGCGTTACTTTGCGGAAATCCATTTATAATAAGATGGTATATACAAAATATTTAGTGTTTTTCCGCCTCGTCTTGATGTCAGCGTGAGAAATCGAAAAATATTTTTGTTTTTATGGTGTGGTTCCTCCTCACCACCGCCACACCTCACCTTATTATTTATCTTTCTCTCAGTATCCGACTTGAGGAAGTCGGATACTGAGAGAAAGAGAAAAATATTTTTCGATTTCTCACGCTGACATCAAGACGAGGCGGAAAAACACTAAATATTTTGTATATACCATCTTATTACAAAAAAATCTATAAAATCTATATATCGTTGGTAATCTACGTAATATACCTACATATTGTTGAGAATAAAAGAGGAAGAGGAGCACCGGGATCTCCGTAGAACGCACCGGTGGCCTCCTAGCACGTGCATTTTCACCTCCTATTATGTCGCACTGCCTCTTACGACATCGTGAGCTACGCACGTTGTCGTCTTCCCAGGGAAGAGGGTGGACCTATGCTTGCATTTTTCTCAACCGTTCCGAGATATCGTGTCCGTGAGCAGTTGTCTATGTGTGCTTTGCTCGGGCGCGCTTTGTATGTAGATTGATTTCTGTACTGTCCTTTGTGGTAGAGAAATAAGGCGATTAGAAACACAATTATTCATCACAATAAACACAAGATCACAAGATTTTTAATTTATTCAAAAAACTACGTAATTAATAATTCTTATAATACTAAACTGAAAATGCAATAAAATATATACTAAATCATAATAAATAAAAATCGATAGGTCCCCAGAGTATTGACGTCAATAAAACCAGCATTTTGAAGACCTGATGCTTCAATCCTAAAGCGCTAGCAATATTGTCAACTGGTTTAATAAAAAGTTATAACAGACTATCATAATGGCAGGGGCTAATAGATTTTTTTCAGTTATTTCTCTCTCTCTTGAGAAGTATATATAACCTACATCAAACAAATAAAGTGTGCTACTCAAGTTGATGAAATCTGCACTGTGACCAAGTCTTGAGCAAGCCTAGTCTGGAAAACACAGGCTTGCTCCAGACTTGGTCACAGTGACTTCCATGCAAGCCGCGCTATTGTAGTTTTATCGTAGAATTCAAAAACAAAAGCTCGACTTTCCTATACATTGCCTTCAATGTAACCTCCATTTCCTCAAGATTTGTAGCCAGTTAGTTTTCCAATAGCCTCGACGCCGACGCAAAGGTAACATTGACCGGATAACTGCAGGTCGCAAGAACCGCGATAGCTGGGAGCGGTCTGCTCCACACGTGGAACGTCGTGGAATTATTTTATTAGGTAGATAAGACTGTTCTTCACGTATATCCTAGTACGACAAATGACACTACGTCTGTAAGTTTAATATCAATAGAAGGTAGTTTATTCTCGAAATTCCCATTATCAACCGCTGTGAGGGTTTAATGAATATAATCATCCCCATTGTTATGATCATACATTTCAAATACGCACGTACCTATTACGATTTTATACAATACTGTCTTGCGGACCACGGTTGTGTCAATCGAATTGGAAAAAGCTGTTTGTTTCTCACCTCCGCTATGAGATGCTTCTACACTTATGTTTCGAAGTTTTTATTGGATCCTTAACTATTAGGACTTTACCCTTAGGATGCAATAATATCGCGGAAAATTAGAAAAAAATCATGTGTAGTGGTGGCGAGTTAAAACTTTTAAATATCAGTGCTTTGCGACCTCTATGCAACCAAATATAGACAGACTTGCAGCGGGACGCGATCACAAAATAAGGCCGTAAGTGGTTTTCTTATTCTATTCTAGGCCCATAATGTTTTTTTTCGATTAGTAACTAAGTAAAGTAAACATGAGTGTGGAATAAAGATTTATGTTTTCTTGTTTGAGGCAAGGAGGTTTCTAAAAATAAGCGTCAACTGCGGAGTCGTGCTCATACAAAGTGCTTTTCTACAGGCCACTCTATAGTGAGGGAGAGTTTTTAATGTCATTGGATTGAAAAAGAATATACACGAGGCTACTTGTACTAAGTATGTATTGTAACTATCTAGGCACCCCGTGGCTTCGTTATTACAGACATTGTTAGATGTTTACTAGGAAATATATATACAGTGTTATCGGTTAGGGGTGTACTATGCCGAAACGGGGTCACTATAGTCATCCGAAGGTACTACTTTCACTATGGAAGCAACTTTGAATTGAAAAAAAAACAGTTGTTTCTTACATCTTGAACCGTTAAAAATTCAGGGTTGGCCCCATAATCAAAGTTGCTCGTAATTATGAGTTAACTTGTTGAACGTTGAACTATAAGATTCCGACGCATTGAGAACCAGTAGCCACTAGCCCTACTAATATAGTTTTCTCGTGTTTTATGTGTGTTTCCCCATGTCTCAGAGATGCCTGAATTAAAAATATGTTATTTTTTTGTAAAAGAGCATTCAGTTGGATCCTTTTTGAAGTCAGTTAAAAAACTACACCTAATTAATAGCGATAGAAAAGTTTATTTTTAATTATTCTTAAAAAAATGCAACCTGTAACTAACATGATAGATAGATAGATGAATGCTTTATTGTAGACACACATAACATAAAAACAAAAAAATATAATTTTACAAGTGGCGTTCCCATTGCTAAAAGCGATCATGAATAAGTATTTACACCTATTACTTCAACTAAAACCAGATCAGTAATTAAAAACCACTCAGTACTCAAACTTTATGACAAACATAATGAGTCAACGTATTAACGACTTTTCAATACTTCCTAGTGGCAATAAGCCAAAGTAAGATTTACGTTAACGTGTGCGCATTCGATCACGTAGATCTACGTATCATACGTGGATATTTACGAGTACTTCCTACGTATGACAATGACCTGTGTGGACGTTCTACGTAAAATGCTAAAAAAAGAAATAAAGAATGACGCTGAGGTTCGCAATGACTTGGTATAAGGTCAGATTTTATCTTGGAGTTCATGCAACAGGTGTTGTGACAATAAATCAACAACAAGGGCTGGAATCTCAATTGCATATACTCGTAAGCAAAAGAATTTCGTATTATATCTTATTACCGCGGAGTTAACAGAAAGCGGAAATTTGATTACGTCACGACAGAAATGCATTTTTCGGCATGAAAAGTAGCTTATGTGTTAATCCTGTAGTACATAAGCTATCCTAGTGGCAAATTTAACAAAAACCATTCAGTCGTTTGAGCGTGCAAAAAGTAACAAACGTACATAGAGACTTACGATTTTATAATATTAGTAGATTATTATACGCGGCGTTGCTCGCTACATAAAATAGAATATAAAAAGTTTTTAACTTTTAAACCTCAAAGGTTTAATTTCATAAAATTTAAAGAGAATAATTATCGGCCGTATCAGATGCCTCTGGGCAGCTTATATTCATCTGACGCTGGATAGGAGATATTAATGTTATTGGTATTGTCAATGAACTGGCATATAATATGTAACTATTTTTCTAATTTTTCTACCTTACTTCACTTTTTCCAATAATTTCATTTCTGAACTCAAAAAGTATCCCCAACATAAATCAAGGTCATCAGAACTAATCTTGTGGCATTGGTTGGAACTGTTCCAGTAAAGATAAACAAACTCGAAATTTTGCGAACTTCGGTTTAGTTCCACGGCAGTTTTCAGTAACTATGAATTCCACTGGTCTAAATTTGCTGATCTGGGCAAAAGAATCCCCTTCCTTTCTCCCAAACAGCTTAAGCTTCTCTTCTGGTGGTCCAGTATTTGTCATAAAATTCTAGGTCCTTAGGCCTATGACTGATCTAGTTAAAACACTTAATTAAATGTGGGTTTTTTCAAGTCACGAGTGAATAAGTTTTTTAAACGAGATACATCTTAGATTGCATTTTAGTTTTTAATCAGGCCAGTTATGGCGAGCCTATCTGTCTACTAAGTCTCTAAGAAATATATACAACTCTAAAATCAATCAAAAACAAGCCCAGTAATAAAATCAAGAGGCACTCGGTCCACATGGCTTTGCCCTCCAAAACTCGGTTTCTTTGCTGTGTAGACGGCGCAGCCAAGAAATGATATCGATTTAAAAAAAAAACCTATGTACGACTTTGATGAAATTCAAATAGTTTGAAATTCGATAAATATTAAAAGTTTTTTTTATCCATCCAGCCGTCTCTTAAACATCAGGTAACACACATTAAAAAAATCTTACCTGACGAATTGAGTACCTCCTCCTTTTTAGAAGTCGGTAGAAAACAGTACCCTGGTCATCATGGCTAGCTGTATTTAGTAATTAGTCTAGTTTCACAGTCACCGCATAATCCAAATCTCATATTAAGGACAGTATGTGACCATCATTTATTCATTATCACGTTCCTGAACGAAACGCTGTTCCACCAGTCACAAAGGAGTTTACCAATAAAATGCCCATTTTCACAAGCTATTAATAATTAACTGTTACAGATTTGTGAAAGGCCTACATTTGTAGATTGAATAATTTTTGGCAGCTTTGTTTATTTTCTAACCGACTTTTCAAACTTAGGTAGGAAGTATTTTTTATATTTATTTATTCTCGGTGACGGCATTTGATACCCATATTGTGGGTGTTGTAAAAAAACAAGTATTCCGCCCTTTTGTAGCGACGGCCATCTTGACCCGATTTTCATCTAACATCGCTACGAACACTCTCGAAGAATACACCTTTTATATAAAAATTAAAACAAAATCTAAAAATCATCAAACACACCGTCATTTTTGCTTCGGGGGTTAAAGAGATTTTATTTAGATCGTGTTAGGTACCTACTAAACATTTAAAATGAAATGCAACTATTTATTTACTTAATAATATATTGTAGGCACTTAATTTTTATTTTAAAGACTTACACTTGAAATCATGAAAAACGTCTGTAAACGTATTTTAACTTATATCGACGAAAATATATAAAAAAATAACAAGCAACATAAATAAAACCTTTATCTCGTTATTATATCTGATAGCAATCTAAACTTTTCCACCAGTGGACGTTGGGCAAACATAGTGTGGCGTAGAATACATAGTAGTTAATAGGGTTGGGGTGAAAGTCCTCATTTTCCCGCCCTGCCCTCGGGAGTCACCCACGAGGAAAGTTTTACTTTCCAATCATGCAGCTTTGTTGGTTCTTGCAGTTATATGGAAAAAAACGTCTGTTGGATGGGCACGGAATACGGATAGCTTGTTTTAGAGTTTATAACAAATTTTAAATTTTAATATAGTAAAAATTTAAGTAAATTTGAGTGGTCGTCAACAAATAGGTCAGTAAAAGACCCTAAAATCGCAAAACGCAATATAAAACTGATTTATTATATTATTTGAATCCCTTTGGGAAGTGTGAAACGAATATTTTTGTCTTTTTAGCTTAATTCAAACAAACAAATTGATACATAGTTTTTTTCGTTTCATGTGCGATATTTAGAAGTTTTAGATGATTTCTTGAACTATACTCAGACAAATAAAATTTCTGATACTCCACAAAATAAAAAAAAAACGAGTTGAAATCCAAGATCTCTATTAGTCCTAAAGCCATCCGGCATAAATGAGCTCAAATACACAATCGAGCTGAAATCTCGATTGTATATTTGAGCATGTTGGCTTCAGTCATCTTCGGACCGCAGTACCGATAACTCAGATGTCTAATTGACATTAGGACATTATTTTCAATTAAATGAACAATAAAAAGCGCAATATGAAGAAAGAATATATGTATGTATGAATGAATGTATAGATGTGGATTCTTTCTGCACTTGTATTAAACTAGTCTCTAACAGAGTGAAGTTTATTTCTAATCAATAACAGATTTTTCTTTTATGCTCGGTGTAAAATAATGTAAAAGAAATAAGTACCTACCTATTTTGACAGGCCGGTTGGCGCGGTTGGTAGCAGCCCTGCCTTCTGGGCCGCTGGTCCCAGGTTCGATCCCCGGACAGGTCAAACATTTGTGTGCATGAACATGTCTGTTTGACCTGTGTATGGGTGTTTATGATATGTATAAGTATGTATTTATGTATATAAGTATGTATATCAATCATCACGTTACCATAGCACAGGCTTTGCCTAGTTTGGGACCTGAAGACGTTTGTGTGGATGTTGTCCCATATTATATTATATTATTATTATTATTTGTTTTTTGAGGTTTTCCTCTACTCAAGCCTTTTGGGCTTGGCTCACCGAACCCCCGCCCCGAGACCCTCAGGGAAAGGTTGGTTCGGCTTCCCCGCTAACGAAAACTGTGTCACCTAAAACTTTACTCAAAATGGTGACTGTGTGTACTGCGGCCTGTTTTTGTATTATGTGTGTGTTTATGTTGGAATCTAGTTTATTGCAATACCTATCCAGACTCTTGGCTACCACTCCTGTGGCTCCTATCACAATTGGGATGACCTCTACTGGCGTCTTCCACAATCTGGTGAGTTCCAGTTTTAGGGGGTGGTACTTGCTCAACTTTTCTATTTCTTTTGGTCCTATGTTGTAGTCGGAAGGCACTGTTACGTCTATTAAGTATGTTTTGTTTTCTGTTTTGTTTATGTATATAATGTCTGGTCTATTGTGAACTATTGTAACGTCTGTTTGAACCGGTATCTCCCACATTAGTTTAGCAGTGTCATTTTCTCTCACCTGTGGCTGGGTCAAGTGTTCCTGCCACCACAGGTTTGAGACTGGGAAGTTATGTTTTTTGGCTAAGGTCCAATGAATGTACTGCACTATGTTATTGTGGCGTTTTGTATAGTAAGTGCCGGCCAGCTTCTCACATCCCGAGATAATGTGCTGAGTGGTCTCATCTTTGATCAGACAAAGCCGACACTTACCGTCTGTCGCTCTTTTTAAAATGTCTCTTTCGTGTTGTCTAGTGAGAACTGCTTGATCCTGTATGGCAAATATAGCCGATTCTAATGAGGGGGATATTGCTTGTTTTTTGAGCCACTGGAAGGATTTTACTGAATCTATATTTTCTTTCTCTAAAACCGATTTGTAGAATTGACCATGAAGTGGTTTTGCTTTGATTTTATCTATTTTTGTTTTAGTAACGGCATTTTTGATTTCTTTATCACTGTATTTTTCGTTCCTACTCAGACCGATTTCTTCTAAATTTGTTTGTGCATCTTTAACTATTGAGTATTTATCTTTATTTCTATCATGTTCTACTATTGCTCTCAGTATGTAATCTTTCTCTGTCTCTAAATAAGCTTTATATTTAATTATTTGTGTTTTGTGCACTGGTAGGTATAGTCTCTCTATATCTGCTTTTTGTTGTTGGGCTTTGCTCATTGCTAAAAGTTTTCTGGTCTTTACATCTATTTTTACTAAGTCTGCTGTTTTGTAGTTGATTATGCCGAACGTGTACAATAAAACTGGTACCGCGTAGATGTTAATCGCTCTGAGTAGGTTACGCGCATTGAGATGTGATGTGGTTAGTTTTTTAACGCGGCGGAAGTATTCTTTTTGGATTTGTTGCCTGATTTCGCTGTGGTCTATTTTTCCTGCTTCGTTAATCCCTAAGTACTTATACTTTTCGTCTAGCTGTAGATGCCTGAACTCTTCACCGGTTAACAAAATGTGCCCTTCCCCGTGGTGTTCCTTTCTCCTTCCGCTGGCAAGATGTAAAATGTTGCATTTGTTTAGTCCGAATTCCATTCCAATATCTCTAGTGAATATTTCAGTGCTGTCTATTAAAACTTTGAGGTTGGTTTTATTGTTTGCATATATTTTGAGATCGTCCATGTATAACAGATGGTTTATTTTGCTGTCGTCCTTTAGTCGGTAACCTTTGTGTTCATATTTGTTGAGTATTTGGGTGATGGGATTGATGCCAAGGCAAAATAGGAGAGGGGATAGGGAATCACCTTGGAAAATTCCTCGGCGAATATGTATGGGGTCGGTGGTTACAGACGCGTTCGCACCGCGAGCCGTCATGATAACGTTCCATGTAGGCATGACTATCTCAAGAAAGCCTTTGATAGCGGGTGGGCATTTGTAGATGTCTAGTACTTTGAGTAACCACTCGTGTGACATGCTATCAAAGGCTTTCTGATAATCAACCCACGCCATGCTCAAGTTCTTTTGGCATTTGTGAGCGTCTTCAAGGATGGCTTTGTTGATCATGAGGTGATCTTTGCAGCCCTGCACTCGGCGCCTGCAACCCCGTTGTTCTGGAGCCAAAATGTCGTTTCTGTCGCAGTGTATGTAGAGTTCGTTGGCCATTATTGACGTCAGTATTTTATACATTGTTGGTAGGCAGGCTATAGGACGCCAATTTTTTGGATCTTGAGTGTCCTCGTTTTTCGGAATCAATATGACTTGCCCAGTTGTAAACCATCGGTCAACAGGTTCGGATCCTTTCATCATCTTATCAAACAGTCTGGCTATGTATTTATGAGTGCTTGTGAGGTATTTTAGATAGTAGTTTTGAATTTTGTCTATTCCGGGTGTCTTCCAATTTTGAGTTTTCCTAATAGCTGCTGTTACTTTGTGTACGTCTATTTCATCAAACTGGTGTTGTTCTATGTCTGTTCTTTCTATTTCAGTTAACCAAGTGGCTTCTTTATTGTATGTTATGGGTTTGGACAGTATATCTGACCAAAACGTTTGTATGTTATCTTTTGACGGGATTGAGCTTGGATTCTGTTGTGTGTTATTTAGTGACCTATAGAATTTGTGTTGATTTTCAGAAAACATTTTGTTTTGTATTTTTCGTTCATTTATCTCGTCGTATCTACGTAGCCTACCTGCCAATGCTTTAACTTTTTGTTTGAGTATTTCGATTGTATTATTTAATTCTTCTTCATTTGTTATTTTGTATTTATTGGAAAGCGTCCGTTTGATTGTCATCATTCTTCTACTGTTGGCTCCTGACTTAATTTCAGTTAATCTTCCTAGTTCTTTTCTAAAGCTTTCTACTTTCTGTTTCAGCCTTCTCTTCCATGGCGGATCTGTTGGTGGTTTTTGCGTATTAGGTGGTGTGTATGGTTTTTGGTCGTTGAGTGTTATTAGTGTTTTGGCAGCTGCATAGATTATGTCGTTAATGTATGTGTTATTTTGTGAAGACGTGGACTGTTGAATGCTAATTTGGGTTTGAAAATCAGGTACGTTTATTACGTCTGTGCTAGATGTGCTGTGTTCGGGTATGTTATCTAACTGCGTGTCTGTGTTGTTGTCTGTATGGTCTGTCTGTTCGGCTCTCTTCTTAATTTGTTCAAGCACTTCTGTGGCTATGCATCTTCTAGATAGAATACTGCGTACCTGATTAGATAGTGTGTTTCCTGTGAAGTTATCAAATTTAGGTTTGTGTGAGCCACTGGCTAGCATTCTGTCACGCCCGACACCAGCCACGGACGTGCCCCGGCGATCGCCCCCGGGCAGCGGCCCGATACGTTCATTGTTAAGGTTGTACTCCATGTTACTGGGTTACCTTTACCTAGTTAGCCGTGTAAGTTTCATTAGTACACGTTGCCCGTCCCCCACGAGGTCTGATGTTCGACTCGGGCGTTAGGTAGGATTTCGGGGGACTTATTATTATTATTATTATTATTATTATTATTATTATTATTATTATTATTATTATTATTATTATTATTATTATTATTATTATTATTATTATTATTATTATTATTATTATTATTATTATTATTATTATTATTATTATTATTATTATTATTATTATTATTATTATTATTATTATTATTATTATTATTATTATTATTATTATTATTATTATTATTATTATTATTATTGCCCTAAAAAGTGATCCGACTTAAATAATACACGCAAAACCTACGTTGTTTAAGTAAAAAATGTTTAAGTTATTATGATTAAAAAAACTACAAAAACAATTCTTGCTTGAACAACTGTCATGGAAAACATTAGCTTTCGATAATTTATGAAGTCGAACTTTGGTCAGCGTGGTAGAATACGTTGTGCAAAAACATTTTGTAATCTCCTTTATTTTTAGAAATGACACAATCACCTGTCACTGACTTAGGTATGGGAGAGGATGACTAGCTTTTTGTCAAAGGTGCGTGTAATCCCCGACCAAATTGTGTCAAAGCCGCGTTAAATTTCATTGTCTGTAATTAAACTTAATTGCGAGTCATCATTTTTCGATGAATTCACAATGTACCAATTACAGAAAATCCCATCACATTGCAAAGGTACAGAAAAAAATATTAAAAATATTAAACACATTAATTGAATGAATGAAAAGGTATGAATGTTCAATTTCAATCATAAGTGGATGTAACATTTGAAAATTTTCTATTAAAAAGAAAGAAAGAAAGAACACATTTATTTTGTACACATAGGACTACTACTATAACTAATTACTTAAAAGTAGACAAACATTTAAAATAATAAAGTAGGTCGAGTTGCAGCGTCCCGTGCGTCAGAAAAGGTCAGCGCTCAGCATCATGCTGGGGATTGCTCTTCAGCGCTGATTTTCAGCGTGACCCTTTAGAGACGCGCGGGGTCATAAAAATATATATAAACATAAATAAACACTATAAATACTTTAAAATGAGCGTATTAAAAACCTGAATAAGAATGTGTAATTAGTACATATGAAATATAATATATAAATAAAGAAGAAAAGACTAGCAACTAAATAAATAGGTCCTAACTAAAATTTAAGATGTGAATATAATTTTTAATAATTAATAGAACTATATATATTACATATATATCAATTCAGTTTAGTTATATTTATAATTAAATTGATTCAATTTGATTCAATGTCACTATTGACTATCTAAAATATAAATAATCAAATTACATTCAAATATATATAATCAAATATATATAATCAAATTATAAAATCAAATTATATTATAAATGTTAAGTTTGTATGTTTGTTACTCCTTCACGTTCAAACGGCTGAAGAGACTTGAAAGATTTAACTATGTAGAATTGCTTATATGTTTTCTAAACGCATAAATTACTTTTGATAATAAAAGTGATTTCTTCCTATGATAATGGTATGTCTTACTAGAGGTAAGAAACACCACGTAGCATAGCTATTAATTAATATTTTTTGTCACATTTTTCTTTTTTCAATGTCAACAATTATTATTTTAAATTTACTGTAAATTATTTTGTATTAAATTATTTAATTATAACCATACACTTTGTTTATTTGGCAACGTCAAATTAAGGATTTTTTCAAGTTATTTTTGTTAAGTTAATCTGTCTTTGGTCTTTCTTTGTCATTCTAGATTTGTATTCTATGACGACGGGTCGTTGCTGAGTCGGTTTTAGACGAGTAAACATAACAACATTTTGGCATTACATTTCAAAATGTTATGTATTTTCGGAAGTATAAAAGCCAAATAGATCTTAAGATCTACAACTCGCTGCCACGTGTATGAGCAATAACATCATAAAGTTCATCCTCGATGACTTGTAATGAATTGCAGTAGTTACTTATTTAGTTCAATGGTCGTACTTAGGGTATTATAGTACCCGGCAATCTTCGTGAACCAAAAGTGTCGTAGACGAAAATACCCCCTATACGCTCCATATTCACTATGCACTTGTTACTCGTATTGACGAATCAAAGATCGCGTCTCAGCGAAGGTACCTAAAAAAAAAATTACGGTGCACCTAAATTCATTTAGTCGAAGTGGTTTTCCGAGAACTGTACCAGAAACTGACTGTACTATTTCTAATCATTTTCGTTGAAATACTCTTACCTAAAGAATTAATTACTTTTAAGTCATACGTGTCGCTTGCAGCTTGGGATGTTAAACTGCTTTTTTCTCTCTTTATATGTAAAGCAAGCAGATATAAAAGGAAAATATAAAAAAGCGTAAAAATATAAGCTATATTAGAAAAGCTTGGGCACCTCTGCCTCCAACTTACCCAGTTTTTGTGGATTTATTCCGTACTTGAGCGCTCTTGATTTTGGCATTCAACCCAGACTTAGACAGATCTGCCAACTAATTTCCCTTCTGCGAAATCTCAACATTTTGTCTAATAACTGCAACATTTGAAGCTATTTGTAGCATTAGTTGATAGCTAGACGTTTACTCGTCTGGCCAGCTAATCTTGGCGTGTAATTGGTGAAGTGTTTGGAATTTAGATGTTTATGCGGGTAGGTATGTGTTATGATTTATGTATAAGTTAGGTAGAGTGGAAATGGATAACGGCCAATATTAACGTGTGATCAGTATGATATGATGTCTCAGAATTTTAAACCACTTAATTTTTTTGGGTTCAATACCCAGAAGGTAAAAACGGGACCCTACCTTATGTCCGTCCGTATGTCTGTCACCAGGTTGTGAACCGTGACAGTTGCAATTTCGACAGATAATGTATTTCTGTTGTAGCAAAAGCAACAAATAAATAAACAAAAAATGGGGGGTGGGAGGGGGGGGGACACAGCATACAGCAAACGTAGTTGTAGCCGTTCTTTGATTGAAATTGATAATGACGAAGGGTTGGAACTTAAACTAATGTTGTACCTCGATGATCGTACGGAATTCTTAGTGCGTTAGTCTGATTTAAACGTGGCCGATTTTTTTACTATGTACTAGTATTGGCAACTGGATACAAGTCTCTGATGCCCTTATCAACATTACGGCCTCCGTATTGCCTACAATTGGTATCCTGAAACCACCTACAACACTATACCTACAGATATACTATACAGCTAGGTAAACTAGGTACCTACTTTAAGTACTTGGCATGCAAATATACGATACCTACTTATACGGTAGCCGACGGTTTATCTGGTGAGATTTGTATAATATAAAAAAAGAATGATATTAATAAATATCGGATAATTCGGGTTTATGTCTCACGTTTCGATTTACGCCATTAAAAGGTTTATTTAAATAATCTATTCAGAAATATCGAAGCCAATGTCGCTAAAATATACCCAAGAGGTCATCGTCCGTTATGAAGTTTCAACATTGGAATCTTTTAAGAAATATTTCCTCTAAGCAAATTTTAAGATTTGTAAAGTAACTCTTGCAAGAGTAATACTTAGATCCGAAGATTGTATAGATATTATAAATGACAAAATTTTCGATTTTATTAGCGAAAAAAGCTTACCAAAGACCGTAGCGGTTGCATCATGTAAAGTGATAAATTTATGATGTGGTTCGAAACAAAAAATATATATCTTAGCAACGTAATAAAATATATGAATGATAAGTGAATATAAGTTTTAAAACAGTACATACATATTTTTGTAAATTGCGGAATTGTGACATTGTGCAGTTTACATGTCTTTATAATCATACTTTTATTTGCTAGAACTAAATGCATGTCGTAAGATCTAAAAAATATTGTCAAAGAGTTGCAAATGTTGTACTATTAAATTATTATTAATAGTGCCGCGATTCTGATTTGGTCTCAGGCTTGTGTCTGGCTAATCATGATTCAGTTCACGAAGGCAAAAAAGCTTTGCATCATATTATTAGCAACGTTAAGCATGGATAATGCGCGGGAGCTAGATTGTGGTCACGGTAAAGTTTCTGAAACCGAATCACTACAATGAGCGATGACCATAAAGCGTAAAAATATGCGGTAGCAAGACAAGCAAGTATGTTTTAATGTTAAACTGTATTTGGTTGTCGAGCAGTAAGTGTATTTATAAGACCAAGATAAGATACATTATTTATACATTCCCTGACCGTGACTTCAGACTACCAATTGACAATATAAAGTTTTAGGTGTTTGTTTTCTTGTCCGTCCGTGCCAGCGTCATAAAATGGTATATAAAACAGTTTTAAATTTTGTACCCCCATTAGACTTCCTCTGGGATGGAGTTTAAAAAAATATTTCTAATGCCATCTTTACGCCATATAGTGAATGTATCCCACATTCACTAGATATACCAAATTTCATTCCTCTAGGTTCAGGGGATTAAGGCTTTGAGTTGATTCCTAGAGAAAATCAATCAGTCAATCAGTCAGTCATGCAGGACTTACTCTCTTATACATATAGATAATTGAAGGTAAGGCTTATTATTCTTATTTAATTTTTACGCGTTGTACTATTTTTTTTAACAATACAGGTTTTTACTAAAATTATTAGTATTTCGTTTGTCTATGAAGTACAATGCCGATGAGTTAAGTTAATTAATATTAATAATTAATATAATACTAGAAATTAATTAGAAACAATAATCTTATCGTTGTATTTAATTAATTAAATTATGAATTATCTCGATGAATTATCTCGGTCTTAATCTACAGCACCGTTAAGTTCTACAGAACTAGCGATTTAAGTTCTATGGAATAAATGAGAAAGTTTTCGTTTCACTAGTTCTATTATAGAACTACGGGGATAAAATGGTCGGCTGGTACACGTGAACGTATAAGTGAACGTTTTTGTAGATTTATTTCTACCAGTATTGACAGGTGTACTGTCCATTTTACTCTGGTACACTTATGCTTAGGTACTGAGCTATCATTACTGGTATTTATACTCATTTTATGTGTTTACATCGTTTAGTTACAACATCAGTAATGCTAACTTACTTTTTAATTAAAAAGTGTGACCATCCGCGAAGGTACCCTCTTAGATTTAAGCATATAATTGAACTTCTTAGATCGCGACTAGTAATGTTCTGGGTAAAAATTCAATGGCAATAAAAATGTATAACCAACTACCCGACTATATAAAATATGTTTAAAATTGTTTAAATAATTTTTTTAATTATTAATTGTTATTATAATGTAAATCCTGCTTGTCGGTGAAGGTAAGTGAAGCTTTAGAACTTTTCGGAGCTTTCGAAGGTAAGTGAAGTCCTCAACCAGCAATAAGATAGCGTAATAGGCTTATGACCTACAGCCCGTACGTAGGACAGTTATGGGTTGTACTTATATAGACAAAAAAAATCTCTGGCGATTTATTATTATTATTATTATTACATTTATTTCAGATAATCTCCATATAAAATTACAATAGAGATACATATAATTTTTTTTAAATAAAATAAAATATCATAAGTACAGTAAAAATAATAGAAAAAGAAAACGAAATAAGAATGAAAACTAGAAAATGTCAAAACTACACAATATACAATATATGGCTTGTCGCCCATCATTATTCGTATTCATCTATATTGTATGGGGCAGTCCAGTCGGCAAACAATCATCTGCAGGATACTATTGCGAGTGGCTCGCGTCCGCCGCAGCACGGAGTTTTTTTTTCTTGCGAATGATTGCATGAAAGCAGCGTCCTTCAGCGAACATTTGTGATGCGCTGCAGTAGCGAAGCAGCCGCATCAGAACACTGAAGATATCATTTTACTGAACTCGTAGGTTACTAGCAGCCCGGCGAGTGTGATTATCCAGAGACTGCTCGAGTAGAAAGACTGGCAATGAGCCCTAAAAAGAGTAAATTTAACTTTAGTTGAGCAGAGCAGAAATTATTGCGAACATCTCCTTTTTTGAGATCGGTCGGTGTTAGCGCAGCCACCAAATAGTATGGTGGAGTTCACGCTGGATACGGTATGCGGTAGTGGACTGTATATGTATAGGAGCGGTGAGAGAGGAGAGAAAACGAACGACTAACCTGGGTCTCCTCGCAGCAGCGAATGCAGACACCCTGCCGCGTCCTGTAGATCGGGACCTCTTCTTTTTACAGGCTGCTTGGCTCAATGTAATTTTTAATGCGTGCGCGCGAATGCTGCTGGTTAGCAGTAAGCGAAAGCGGTGACGAGCTTCACACGACCGAGGAAACCCTCGCGAATGACAGCGGCGGTGGTTAGAAAATGGCGGGCGGTGCTTCGATTATAAAGGTTTGGCGGACGTGCTCCGTCGACGCGGGGTGAGAGGAGACTGCCTCGCGGTAGCAAGCCTGCTCCCTCCTCAGCCACGATTGGACGGACAGAGTCAGCCGTCGTTTTCATGGGTAAAAGAGGGTAGAAGGAAAAATGAACGAGTAGGTAGGAAGCGCCTACAAGTGGCGCGAACAGTCGGTATATCACAGTTTTTGGTACAGCATGATGTAAAACTAAATGACGTAACCGCCTAATGTAGACAATGAATATATTTTCAGCTGAATAGACAGACGCAATAAACTCAATATTTACTCTATTCACTTTAAATATTTATGAAAACAATCGCCGCAATCGGAAATTTGTAGAATTAAAAATTGATGGAATATTTTTAGACTTTAGCAGATTTAGGTAAATGTTTTTTGTTGTTTAAAACCGTTCTCCGAAAATTATGATTGAGGTGTCATTCGATTCAGAATAGTATGTAGATATTTATCGAGAATTATTATTAAAGGGCTGCTTCCAAAAATTGTAAAAGTAAAAAAAGCTTAGGCTTTGCTTTTCGGAATATCTCAAAAACTATTTGAGATTGTACAAAGTTAGAAAACATTTCAAGAAAGGAAAAAAACAAAAAAGTAAGCCTTTATTTATAATTTTCCCAGAGAGTTGAAAATAATTCAGGCGCCTACAAACTACATCAACGAATAGTAATCCGCGATTAAAAAAATATCACTATTTTTGTAATCCCTCAGTTAATTTTCATTTTTTAACATTAATAATGCAAGTAATTGTAAAACTGTAAATTAAAAGTTTTTTTTCCTTTAGTAAAACTTTTTCCAAGGGCCTTTGAATTTTTTTTATAGAAATTAGTAATTTAGTTTTAAAGCTTCATTTAACACATTATTTTGATTTGATTAGTCCACGGAAATACTGAAGGATAAAAAATAGGATACTTTCTTTCTTTCTAGGATAAAAAGTATCCTCAAAATAAAGAAAGCAATCGACAATTAAATTGTAAACGGCAAAATAATATTTTTTTATTACTTGTCTATTAGAACTGATATTTAGATAAATTAATTTACTACGATTTACTATCGCTTCTCGTTTTTTGAGAATGAATCTCGCGGCATCTTAATTATTTCGTCTGCCCGCCGAATATTACCTTGTAAACTGATGTTTTGTTTACTCTTGTTTCCATTATTCATTACTCACATCCGGAGATTTTCATCGCTTTAATCTCCGCATACATAAGCATGTATATATTATGCACAGGGTTATCGGTTAAGGGAGTACTAAGCCGAGAGGGGTCAATATACTCATCATAAGGAACAACTGTTACCAAGGGACCAATTAATCCGAGTAAAACGACGACTGATAAATTTTTTATATGGAACAGCTGTTTTTTTCTTGAATTCCGTGTTGGTCCCACAGTTAAGATTGCTCGTAATGATGAGTATAGTGACTCCCTCTCGGCTGAGTACACCGCTAACCTATAACACTGTCAACCTACTCGTGTATATCTTTAATTATTGGACTTGATCTGTAAAGGTTTATGCGGACTGAAGCAGTGAGTATACAATAATAATATATTTTTGCATACAAAAATAATTAAAAATAACTTACTCTACCTTCTATACTAATATTATACAGAAGAAGGTTTCTTATTGAATATAAAGAATAAACACAAAAACTACTAGACCGATTTCAAAAATAATTTCGCTAAAAAGCTACACTATCACTAAGTAACATAGGCTGTAAAAATTATAGAGCTCAGCAAGTAATCTATATACATAAAATATATGCATATATATAAATAAAGGATAAGTATATTCGCCATAAATCAAAGCGGAGTCTAAACTGGTGAACCTAGCGACGTTTAATTAGGAGAGTGTATTCATTATAGAGTGTGTAGGTATGTTCTCATAAAATATTTTTATAAATTCAACCCCTAAGGGGATTAAATAAGGGTTCAAATTTTGAAAATTCTTTAAATTAAATTTTATGTTGAGGGCAACGCAGCGGGGTCAGCTGCTAGTTTTAAAATAACTGGCAACTGAATTAAACTAGAACTAAATAGATTATGAATGTACTTGTATCAACAGATAGCGTCCACAATTTTAAGTGATGTTGACTGAGTAGTTAAGTTATGAGCCAGTGTATTTCAGACTGGCATGCTCCATCTAGGGGCCACAGTGTAGCTGATTTCTATGGTCGTGCGAGCTGGTTGTCAAATGCCTAGCTGTCTTGAATAAAAAATTAAATGGACAATCGAGATGCATACATTTCCAAAAAAACCCTACAAAGTAAAATGAGTGCTGAATCCGCAAAATTAAATAGGCGTTTATGCTATGCATAATTTTTAGTTCTTCAGAATTGTATACTCATTCTGAACATAATTGGGTGAACTTCTGTGTATCGCTTAATTATTCATATTTACAGTTCATAACACAGCTATCATATTTTGCCTTTTACAATGACAAGACTTTCTGAAGTACCATTGATTTATTATTCTATATTTAATTTAAATTCCATTGACATAATAATGCAAGGTTTGCAACCGCGAAAGATGTCGCGGGTACAGCCTGTGTTATTGATAATTGTGTAATCGGGACACATACATAAAAAAATATTCCGACGAATTGAGAACCATCTCCTTTTTAAAGTCTGTTACACCGTCTTTACCGCATCGGTAAAAACACGACCTTATCATTGATTCCTCCTTGATAGTACCAATTTATTCCACTGAAACATCAGCCATCTTGGAATCCTTCAATCGACAAAGCATAAACAAAACGACTGTGAATTATTACGTCGATTTGTTCCATATTCACGATCGACATATCATTGAATCTTTCTGTTTTTTCAACAAGGTTTTTTCAGTTCCGTGTTTGGGAATTTGTTATGCATCAATACAGGGTTTTTAGGGTAAGAAGCGACTTCAAAAAACCCTACTGCAAAAACTATAGACCACTGTACCCTAACGAATGACACCACGGGATGCAGCTAATATGAGTATAGCCTATGACCATCTGCAGATAAATGCAAATTCAATGACACCTCGCACATAAAATAGGCCCACCACCGGTTTAAGTTCTAGAAGGTGACAAGCAAATAAACACACATACGATATACAAATTTACAAACATATATTCCAAAAACATTATTCTCATTTTGGACATTAAGGTAAGGTATAAAATTACAAAATTCTTTATAGTCACCATAGAAATAAAGCATCAAATAATAGATACGATAACAAATTACAAAAAAGTAGAGTTAAATCTCTTAAGACAAGTGCATTCATCATTAAAAAAAGTGCTATTATTTCGATAAGTAGCAGTTTTTTGCTAAAAAATTGCCGATTTTCTTTCTCAAACTAGACCAACCCAGTCCTATAGTGAAACTTTTACATAAAAATGAGTACAGTAACTTTTTTTCAGCTAAGTCACAAAAATAAAATACAGTGTAAGCGATTAGGGGATCCTAATCGCTTACACTGTATTGTATTTTTGTTAGTAGAGATGATTCAATCAATGTCCGAGGATGTTTGTATTAGATTTAGGAAGTAGTAAAATAATTTATGCTTCTAATGAGTATCATATAACATATATAAAGCTTTCTTATAAATCGTTGTTTTCAGGAAGTCATGTAAGCAGCAGTTTATGTAATGGTTAGTTCGAATAGTGATTTTCTAGAGGATGTTTGGGTAAATTTAGTCTGCAATGTACGAAAAAATTATAAAAAACAAGTTCCGGTGTAAATGTAATATCTCAAGTTTATGTGGAATTTGTTTGAAAGATTTGATGGTTGATTAACTATAAATAAATACGTCATTTATTGGAAGGGATATTGGGAAATAAAATAAGAGTTAAAAATACTTTTCTTTTTCCAATGTGTTTAAATACATTTTAATTTATATTTCGCGATAATTAAAATGCGCTTGTTTTTTTATCAGTCATTATTAATAATGGGAACCATCTCTTTCATCGGAATTGATAATTACAATGATTAATCATACATTATTTAAAAGTAATGAAATATGTGAAAAAGTAAAATAAAAAGTTTTTGTCCATCATACTCAATGAAGAAAGGAGAATTTTGTATTTCACTAAAGACAACAATCACAAAGTATGGGATATTATAAATTTAATAGCAATGCATAGAGCATTGCTATTAAATTTATAATATCCTGTTGTTTCTTTGTTCACCTAGATGATATTGCCTTAGTGTACTAAGCGGAGTATACCGTTAGTAACCATAGAGTGACATTTACAAGTATATCTAAGTACTATAATTGTCGTCGACTCAGCGACGTCTTCGGTCGGTAATAAAAATAAAAAAAAAAACAAAAGAAACTGTTTTGTTTTTTACTTTTGTGATATATCTTCACCTCGCTTTCATCCATTCGCATTACACGCTGAATAAACAATAACAGATGCTTGAAAATATAAACAAATTAATCATGAATTACTATACGAAAAGCCAGACAGTATGGTGTGAGATACTTCAGGTAAATTTAAATGGCCCCTAAAAGAGTTATTTACTCGGTGGTTTATTTGATTTTGATTTAGAGTAAAGAGTAACATTGATTTGTAAAATACATTTGTACATAAGGGCGCGTCTTCATTAACGCGACACACAACTAAAAAATATTAGACTGGGCACGTTGGATGACGGGATGACGTTACAAAAATATATATATAGAAAGAGAGATAGGTTATGTTTTTCTAGTGTATTTATGTATATATGCACTTTGGCACGCTTTAGATCCTAAAAGGCTTGTCGTATTTTTTGTGAGTGGTGTCAATAGATCCACCTTAGTCGTGAGAACAAAATTAAGGATGATACACATGTTTAAATATTTAGCAGACGAGTTTTTTTGAAGTTGCTTCTAACCACTTGCTAAAATTTGCAATAAAAAAATGCAACAATATTGGTCAAAAACGACGAAATCGATACTTTCTGAAAGATGAATTTCGATATTTTTGAACAATTAAATGATATATTCTCTCAAAATAAGACCTATTTAAAAAAGTAAACGCGTTTCTGTAGACCAGTCTTTTTAGCAGTTGTATATTTTTTAGTGTCACCATAAGTCGAAAATTTTTGAAATTTTCGTTTTTAAAAGTCGTAAATGCTAATTTAGCTTCTACGCAGACGCGCGCTTTCACAATGTGTAATTTATACTGTAAAATTTTCTACAAAGGCACGTATGTGCTATTATTGCTTCTATGACAAAGATCTCAGAATAAGTAATTAAACTATAGAAGTTTTTTTTGTGTTTAAATATAATCATGTTATCTCAACAAAAATCAGCTCAATTTTGCAAATATCAAATTTATTAATGATTAATTGTATTGGATTTTTTTGACTTTTTTATGTCAATTACTAAACTTAATTTAACTTAATCGCGTAGGGCTGAGAAACTAGAACTTTGTTATTATACAAGCTGTGATTTTTTTTTTTTTTTTTTTAATATCACATCGTTTAATAAGAATTTATAAAATATTTAATGTTTATTTTTACAAAAACAATTATTAATAGAATAGTAAAAATAGCTGTGAATAGCTTATATCATACAGATTTAAATTAACTGTAAAAAATAATAGAGCTATTCTCACACTAGCGTATAAGCATCTTAAATTGAATTTAGACAGAAGATTTATGGATATATGTAAAACGTTTTAAGTATTTGTGAGTCAGTTCAGTTCGTATGGAGAGGCAGAATACAAAAGTTCCTGGCATTAAAAATAATTCAGAGAAAACGTGCTGTAGAGAAAAGTGAAAATAGCGAAGAACGTCTATAATGAAACTATTACCCGCGAGGTAGCACACGATATACAACTTTGAACCACAATTTTACTCCCTTAGGTCGAATTTTACAAAACCGTACAAAACGTTGAAAAATGTCGTAGGATCGAGATCCGCATTTCATTTTGGTACCTGTCGTATGGCATTAAATTGCCTGAGGTCCAGTCGGACTCGTGTTCCAAGGGTTCCGTACCATTTTAGTACAAGTTTCTACTGGTTGTCGTTATTAATATCGAACAAAAAACGACAAAAAGATTACGTTTGTTGAAGGGCCTTCTCTTGAAAATATTTTATTCTGGTTTTGGTAATTATAGTCCACCAGAACTACATCATCTGTAAACATTTGAACTATGTAACTATCACGGTTCGTGATTACTGCGTGCTTTTCTGTCTGTTGACAGACGGACGGATAGTAAATTGGGTCCCGTTTGAACACTTTGTATAAAGACCCTTGAAAATTAAATAAATATATAGATAGTTAGCCAAGTTAGTTAGGGGATTTTAATTTATATATGTTTTAAAAAAAGCGCGCGTAACAAAAGGTTTTCCTTAGCAATACAATACAGTAGAAACGTAAAATACAAATTCAAATATACATTTAAGAAGACCGTGAAAACTAACACCGATTTCCACTTCTCATAACATTGGACATGGTTCAAATTTTCCAAGCGATACTAATGTACATTTTCACTGAATTCAAAAATTATTAAATGCCAGAAAGACAACTTCGGCAGAAATTTCATACGTCTGTCTTCTTATATATTGGTTTCATAATATAAACGTATATATATAACAACAATTAAAATAATTTTCAAAATTATTAGTAAAATGTTTATCTGTTTATATATAATTCTTTTTTTTTAGTAAAAATAGAATTAAAATGGGATCACTTTCTCTTTCTTGAAAGAAATACGGAAAACAAATATCATCACAGAGGAAAAAATATTTTTTTCCGTTCTCGCGCTGACAAGTTTAGCGGAAAAACACTTTTATATCTTGCAGTGAAGTCGTCAACCCGTACTTGGTACTGGGCGTGTATCACGCCCACAAACACAGTATGTAACCAATGCAGATGCAGTGTTCACCTGAATTGAATAAAAAAGGTTGATTTGGTCGAAAGTCGCCCTCTTTTTCACCATTATTGGATCCGCCGCTGGGGTGACAAGTGCAGTGGTACGTACGAGTATTAGTGGGTTGATTTTATTCTGTATTATACTTCTGTTGTTTCCTACTCGGAGTTGAATTTCTCGTCAGCAGACCTCGGTCACGTTTGCAGAGATGCGAACCGTTTTTGTAACTCTACTATCCCTTTGGCACTGGTGACTAGTGTATCTCCTTCGGCGGCGGATCTTCGAGGACAAATTTAGACGGTATTGGAAGAAGCTGACGAGTTTTGTTTGGTTCTGAGAACTTCGTCACGGATTCACTTTACTGAGTTTAAGGGTTATAGGTTAGGGTTGTACTAAGCTGAAATAGGGTCGCTTTACTCATCATGACGAATAATTTTCCTTTTTTTTACTATTGTAAACCGAAGTATGAAAAAATAATTTCATACAAAAAATTAATCGATAAGCAGTAGTTATATAATGAGTATAAAACTACTGCTTATTTTTGAATTTTTTCTGAGTTGGTTTAATAGTAAAAGTTGATCGTTAGGATGAGTATAGTATAATTTCGGCTTAGTACACTCCTAGCCGATAGCTCTGTATATATCCTACTCAATATCTGCCGCGTTAACGATTACTATGGCAAAATTTATAGCGGCCCTAACGCGCCACTAACGCGTGTAGAACTAAAATCAGTCAAGTCAAAGTCTCTAGCTACAAAAGTTTATTTTGCGTTCAAATACTAGTTGATACTCTGTTAATTCGATACCGACTACGATAAGTGACTTCAGACCTAAAACAAATCCTGCAAAACAGTATATTAATAAGAGTTATGACAATGACAATGGGCCTGCGCTTTATATAAGGCCTAGGATGTAGCACGCCTACCTAGCATAAACCGATTTACTCGCGACTTGAAGATACCAAAATTATAGCTATCGGGAAATAGAGAACTCGGCATGAAGCTCATGTTTGCTTCAAAATTAGAACATCACCTGTCTACCTCTATATAACTATCATTGGTCCCAATACCTTCACCCGTAGAATGATTTACCAAGTTACTTTACCTCACAATTACCCGTGTGCCATAGTTGTCCCCGATGAAGGAATGTATGCTTTAAGATTGAACGGATATAATTTATATATGGTTACGCAAGCCTAATAATTGTTATGCAGCTAGGTTGCCTGAGCCCGTTGTACGGCTGTTCCTAGTTTATACACTATCACGGATATTTCAAGCAAATCCTAGTTAGCTTCATTACATAACCGACCTATAATGTCTAAGTGTTGCATCAAGCACTGACTATATTAAGGGCGAGACTAACTACGCTGTCAAACTTACTTAGTTGACCAAGCAAACGGATCGAGCGAAGCTTCTCTTCTTAGAGTCTTGAAAAATGTTCTTTGGTTGTATGGAAAAATGACAGCTTGTATGATTGTACCTGTGTATAGATGGATATGTTTGTCTGCAAGAAATTTCGTACTCTCATACTCTCTCAGGTCGTAGTTTCCAACCAAACTTGACGAAACTTGGTATATGGGTTTTATTTTTTTTTAAATTTTTGAAATTCATTATTCGTATGGGGTTTTTAATTGAAGTGGGAAGGAGAGTATTTCTCCCAAAAAGGGATGGAAGTTTGCCATCATTTTAATAATATTTGGTACAAACAAGCAGAACACAACATAAATTAATATTCCTGAAAATAAAATAAAACGGTCAAGTGGTTGTCATATTTTTACAAAATTGTGCTCTCGTCGCGAGGTCAACAGTTCGCTGAACTACTAACTAGTTTTATTATAATATAACCGACTAATAATTATTGCATCGGGAACTGAGTCTTGGGTACTGCAAAATAAGAATAAAAAACAATTTATTTCACGCAGCCAACATTGCTTCAAAACATTGGCCCATATTATAAATAGTTTGCAGAGTAACATAAGTATAAAATGTACTTATCTAGCACCACAGTACTAAACTGAACACTACGCCTTGGGTTTTATTGTATCTCGCTTCCAAAAAGCGTCGGAACACAAGTCCTTTCGGTTAGAGGTCTGGAGAGAGTAGCGCGCCTTTGTACTCTCCACTACGATAATAAAGGTCCGGCGTTAGGCCGTGCTTATCAATAAATGAGTGAAATAATAATTAATTATAAAAAAAAATTCTGTAAAACAAGTGACTTCCATTACAGCAGGTGTCTATAGAACTTTTTTAGTTATTTAGATTTCAAAACCAAAAAAAAATATTTTTAATTAGGTTCATCCGTCTCCAAGATTCACTTAACCAACATTATAAATAAATAGCATCCAATTGAGTAGATCTTCTTTTTTAGAAGTTACTGAAAAGTAGCCTAAGTGTTAATTCAGGGTGGAAGCTATCTCCGTACTTACCCAATTTCATTCTAATCGGTCGTGCAGTTTTTGCGTGAAAGAATTACAAACATATATCACATCCATACATCCATTCGTACACATGTTTATAATATTAGCAGGATTAGTGTTATGGCCAACAATCGTGACAATGTAATTTATTCTATCTATATAATAATTATTTTTATCTATGTCACACTTGCCTAATGCGCCGTTCGTTACTACAGATGAATGTATCGACACATGTTTGGAATTTCCTAAACAAACATATTATTTCCAAATATTGTAGTATGACTCATCACACGTCATGTCTGATATAATTATATTGAATTTAGTATGACATCTGTATGATTGCATGATTCAACGTATACAACTGTAGGAAATACAAGCAATAAATATTACTTTGAAAATTCGGCCAAGTGCGAGTTGGTATATTTTCCGTCTGTCCCATATATTATTATTTTTTATTGTTTATAGGTAATATTTGTGCTGTATTGTTTTTGTTATTGTAGTTAGTTTTTGCAATAAAGACACTTGACACTAAAAACCGGTCTAGTAGCTTTTTGTAAATCATAATAACTTTTGATTTTATTTAACTTTACAAGATGATATTGTGTTTTATTACGTAAATTTTGTCTGCGGAATTAAAGTTGGTTGTCACTAGTTATAATTTTGATTCACTAACCAAATTGCAGGATCAATTTTGACAAAATTGAAAAGTATCGAGGATTCAAAACGAAATACCGGTATATAAAAAGAAGAAACACATGATTCAGATATATTGAGAATTTCGTTTATTTAAGTCGGGTAAGAAAATTTTGCTTACAGCACACTTCGACTTTCGGAATTCAATATCTTTGTAATTCCTTACTAGTATTATTTCATTATATTTATTTATTGAGCTAAAACTGTTACAATACCACTTACGTTAGCTAACAATTGCCATTTTATATAATAATAATAATTAGTTAAAAATGTGGTTATTATTAATTACGCTATTTCGAATATGGTCTTATTAAAATCTTAAATATCTCATCACCGATACATTATTCCAAAATAAGACATCTGAATCTATAAATATAAATAGTACGCGACTCTCCTCTAGGTAAAGAGTTGTAAAATACAAAGTCCAAAAACACCGATATGGAGTGGGAGTACATTTGTTTATTATCTATAACAATAATATATTGCGTTCAGAGAATCGTATTGATTAGTAGGTAGTAAGTAGGTAATTCGAGCTGTGGACGCCCCTTTTTGACGACCGGTGGATAGGATTTTGCTAGCTATTTTTTAATTATATAGGTCACTGGTAATCATCTAGCTTTCTCTTAAGGGTGGCTTCTGATGATCAATAATTACAAATATAGTTTTATTATTTTGATAAATCATAAGATAAAATTAGAGGTCTTATTTTTGAAACGTTTGAATGAGTTCGTCACTCTCTCCGGACGTCGCTTACGAACGATATGAATGCGACTTTCTTAACATCGTTCGTAAGTGACGTCATATATAGCGATTTATGAACTCATTCGAACGTTTCAAAAATAAGGTCCCAGATGTTGAATATTTTGGCCGCGCGTAAATGTTTTATATTTTGTATGGATGTATGGAACAAAATTAATTGCGTATTTTAAAAAGTCCGTAAACAAAAATTGTTGAAGAACCACCCTTAAGAGGCTACTATTAGAATATCAATGTCCCTGTATAAATGTAGTTACCAAAGCAGCAATTCACCTAGCTTTTATAAAAGCACTAGAATTGTGTTTAAAGATTCGAGAAGGTTTTTTCATAATTTGGAGCTCTTATTATGTATCTACCCTGATTTCTCAGAGATGGCAGAACCATTTTTTTTTTTCGGTAAATTGGTCCCAATTGGTTTAGTTTTGTTTTCACTTTTTTAAAGAATTAGGTACAGTATTGCAGTATTGCAACAGGTCCTAACAACGGGTTAAGTAACCTGTTGTTAGGAGGAAAAGCAGCTATGGTAAAATTACTCTTAAATAAAATAACTGAAAAACAAGTATTGTTTAATATTTCGTAACTCCAATTACGAAATCAGGATAATTTCAACACCACAACACAAGAAATATTTCATTTTCTCACAACTCCCGTTACGAAAACGTCCTAATTAATATCCAAAATAGGATATTTACAAAACCACAGTCCCTTAAAACAAAAACCAACAAATTACTTAAATTTCTCGTTTTCCTTATTGTTACCTCGTTGTATTGTTTCGAGTTGAAATCTACCACTTTAGTAGAATCCATATAAAAACTCCGAAAAAGTTACAATCAAATGTCGACATTGTTTTTCGGGGCACACGAAATATTAGAAGGATAATGGTGCAATAATAAAATGGCTACACAGGTTTTTTTTTGAATTATATGACGTAATTTATAGAATATTGCATCAAATTGAGAAACTATAATATTTATGTTTCAGAAGTCGTTAAAGAAGATAAAGTGAGCCAAAAGCTTGTACTCGTGCATAGCAATAAAGTAGTTAATTACTGATGTTTGTTACAATTAGCAAATAAGCTTTACGATATAATATACTAGTTGCGCTGCTCTCTGGTAAGGATATAAGCATAGCAATCTAAACGCATTATTTTCGTTATTGATTACCATCATATAAAGGCACTTCCCCTGTAGTTGGTTAGGTTTATTCCCAAAGTACTCGTTCAAGATAAATAAATATTGTTTTTTATTAATAATAATTGTTTTTATTGCTTGCACGAACTTTCTGCAAGTGCGTAAGTCATTGACTTGCTAAGAAAAATGAGATTACATAAAGCTAGAATAGATAGATACACATTATGCAGTTCTAACTGATTTATTAATAAATAAACTCTTTAGTAAAGTTTTGCTCATCTAAAACAGATGTTAGAGTGCGTGTGATCGACCACGTTGAAATCCACGTGATAATTTAACTCAATTAGTACATCGCCGGTCATCGATCTGCATTAATATTCGATTTAACAAGCAACACTTATTACGACAAAAACTTAATATTAAATAATTGTGTAATTTTTGTTATGTACAGCGTTCCACAAATAAAATATGCGGTATTAAAATATTTACTTTCTTAAGATTGTCTGATGAAACAGATTGTAAAAAATCTACTATTGTTTGCTAACGATTTCTCGAAGAGGGGTTGGAACGATTAGAAACAATATTTTTCTGTGAGTCTCATTTTAATGTTTCCAAATGCTTCAAAATGTTTGATTTTCAAATAGAAACTACTGTAAAGTTACAAAGGCGCCCGCCGTAATGGAAATCAATGGACACTATTAAAAAAAATAACTATCAATTTTTTTTTAAATATCATCAAAACATTTTTAGTGGCTCTTATTACCCTTTTATTATGTAACTAATAGTTTTCCTATTGAATACGTTTAAATTTAAGGCAATTTTGTTTTATAAGACCTCTGCCTTAAATTGTAACGGATTCAACAGGAAAACTATTAGTTACATACTAAAAGGGTAATAATAGCCCCGGAAAAAGGTTTTCTTCCGTTTTCCACGTTTGTAGTAATTAGGTAGCTTTGTTTACGTACGTACCTACTGTAAATGTTGTAAATATGGAAACAACATGGTCAATTATTTAATTGACCAAACAAGCGAAGTGAATCTGCTTAGAATCTGGCAAAGTGCTCTTTGCAGTGCTCTTTGCTGCAAATGTTTGTATTTCTCCTGAAATTTCGTACTCGCGTGCAGGTCGTTGTTTCCAAGCAATTTGATGCGGTTTTTTGGCTATTGCATAGGTTTTATCGCAGGCTTTGAGCGCGGCGACCGAATCAAGAAATTCCATATAGAAAATAAACCAATCGGCACAGTGGTGCGGCGTTGAAAGCCGTGCATCGTCTAACGTCGTTTCAGTTCGGCAGACTTCGGCACTGTCGAAGTCTGCCGTACTGAAATGCACTGCACACAAATACCGACTAGACTAGGGCATGCAATACCAGTACTATTTCCAATACCGGTATTGGTTTCGATATTGGACCTCAATACCGTATACAGGTATTGATACCAGTATTCGTGATTTATGAAAAAATACGTAGTAAATTAATAAATTTATATTTGAACGTCCATTATTAGTAGAAATACATACAACGATACCACCAAACACTTAAATAAAAAAAATAATTATTAGCTGATTTATACTAAAACAAGCGATTATTTCTGATTACAGTTTAGAAACACAATATTTTGATCTGTATTTCTATACAAGGTCCTAGGTGTGATAAATAGAGATATGTAATCAAGTGTTTATTTACTTAAATTATAAGAACGCAGTATTTACTGTTGAATTATAATTCATTTTAAATTAAATTGTAATATAATTGACACGAAAATATGAATGACAGAATATTTATTAAAATCAAATTCCTAGTTATAAAGTCCTAGTTTATTATATAGTCCATTAAAGAAAAGACTTAATGAATTTATTTAACTAACCGTCTTAAAATCGAGTATCGATATCGTCAAAAAGTTGATGGACATTTGAGACTTTGACATTTTCATGACTTGAGAGACATCTGACATTTTTTAGATTATCAAACGAAGACAAACAATCAGAATGCCATTCGACCTTTAATAATATTAATAATAATATGGGACTGGACTGAACATCGAAGTTGAATGTGTCTCGAGCTGTCTAACCACGAAATATATTTTTAAAACATAGTGTTAACCATTTTTTAAGGAAGAACAAATATTTAAACAGCCTACAAAAATATTAGTACAATAACTCAGAAGAGATCGAATGTCAAAATTGGTTGCCAGAAAAAAACAAGGTTTAAACAATGTTATTTTTATTTTTTGTATTTTTTTTTTAAAGTTTGGCTAGTTAAACAAGGTTTTTTGTTTGCATAAACTTCAACGGGGTGGTTTTCTCTTAACTATTTATAACCGCGCATTTTTGTAAAGATATGAACTGAAATATCAGCTTATGTCATAGCATGTCTACATATTTCGTGTTAAGATGATAGAAGTCCATTTTTTTAATTAGACCTCGGTTTATCTTTAGAATGACGCCGAATGCCCTCTTCGAAAGAACATCTAGCATTGATAGGCAACTATTAACGGTCTTATTAATAAACGCGTCTTAACTTTTAGCGTCTTTTGTCTTGTTTTGACGCGTGACGTTCTCCATCGGATAAAACAAGACAAAGACGTTTAAAGTTAAGACGACCGTAGAAATTATATTGAATTAATCAACAATTTTCCCACAATGATTAATTAACCTTCATTACACTTCATGCCATAACTCTGCACCCACATGACTTCCAAAATTGCCAAAAACTACAACGATTAGTTTGTCTTTAGTCAATCTAGTTGGCATCGGATAAACTTGTTGTTAATTCTCACTGATTGTCACCAATTGGTCTGTACTTGCGGTCAACGCCGCGTGCTCGTACACATGACTAGGCTCGTGAGAACTTAGAAACACGTGTTTTTTGATGGACAGGCGGTTTAACGTAAATTGGCTGCTGTATGTGCACATTAATTTCTGTCTCTTGAAGTTGCAAGTGAATCGATATCTTCTAAAAAAGCTTGCTACATCATAGCCATATCGTCGGGTTACATCAGGTGTGTTATGATCAAACGCAAGCCTATAAAAACAATTCACAAATGTCTTTTCATGTCTTCTAAAAATATTGTTTTCTCACAAAAAAGAGAAGTTTCCACCATTTCCATTTCCTAGTAACCAGTACCTTACATCGAGGAATTTTTCATCTGCGGTTACCGGTTACCAACCTCCGGTTTCGTACGCGACTAAAGCGGACCTTCTTAGTAAACTCATTGTTAGCGACCGATTCTGTTCAGATTCTTAATTATTATTTAACCTTGAGTGCCGAAGGTCACTACCGAGTTATAGTATAAAAAAACTTCACCAGCTATTTGCTGAAAATACTCTCATTTCAATCGAAAACTGCAAATTATTATGAAATTCTAACAATTGACAATAATAACTACATGTACACCGTATGACAAGCAATAATGCTCATCATTATAAATATTACAATAGCTTCAAGGTAAATTATATGAGTGGCCAATTGTCAACGTGCGCAGCGCTTGATATATTGCGAAATATTCGCGCCGTATAAGTAATAGTCAAGGAAATATAATAATAACACGAAGATTATTATAATTCAATGTTCATAAGCCCACCTCTATTGTACCAAAGTAAGTAAATGGTTATATGCTACGGATCGGTACTAGGGTCTGTGCGGAAAGAGAACCGTCATAAGATTTAAAGTCGTCACTGTTTTTATTTAACTTATTTGCTACATTAACAACACTTACAAGTAGCGGGACTCAATCAAAAATGTACTAGGTTCAGGTTGCCGTATAAAATTCATAACGTTAGTTTCACTTAATGACACGTTGGTTCTCTGTCCGCACATACTTGCAGGGTTATCGGTTAGAGTTGTATTAAGTCGAAAGTGGGTCACTATACTCATCATAAGGAATGACTTTTACTATGGGACCAACTATGAATACGAGAAAAAAAATAGCTGTAACATACATTTTGTCGTATTTCCTTTATTATATTTTCGCACAGTAAAATTTGTTGGTGATTTCTGTGCTTTTTGAATGTGTGGTGCTCGTTCAGCCAGTGACAGTCCATTTTTAATGCATAAAGATTTTTTTCTATGTTTTTTGTTGACTGTATCGATAGTGACTTAGCAAAAAATTCTTAAAAAAAAAGGAATATACCGACTTCTACTACGGCACTACTCCTAGAACTTTTTCTGTTATTTCGATTTTAGAAATGATACCTCTGGACCGATTTCGATAAATTTAAATGGGACCTCTGGGGGAGTAGATATACCCATTCAAACAAAAAAGATATTTTCAAATCGGAGAAGTAATGTTACATAAAAAAACATACATTCGAATGAGTATTTCCTTATTTTGGTCGGTAAAGGCTCGATCAAATTTGTCCCCCCGCCGTCTAAGAGAAATCACATTAAAAAAACATTCGAATTGAGTACCTCCTCTTTTCGGAAGTCTGTAAAAAAATAGACACGTGAATGTATGAATGAATGAATGAACTCTTTTTTGCAAGCACACAAATATCAAATATACAGGAAAAATCTTACATCTAGGGTCACAAGTGGTGACCTTATTGCTAAAAGCGATCTACTATTACAACGTAGTAAAAGAGGACTCTTTAGGGACACGTGGTGCTCTTTTAACCTATTTCCTGCGACCCGATTGGCTTTTATATTTTTGGCTCTGACGGGCTCATAAATATGCTGAAGTCATCGCCGAAAATTGTATCTTGACAAATTTAGAATATAATAGAGTCGTGTTAACTTAGGATTACCACGTGTCTTCGTATCCGTGTGGAATGACTAAAGGTTTACTTACACCTATGTGTTTATTATTTTCCTTAAATGCTTTGCTCATTTTTTTGCCGAGTCTAGCGAAGACAAATAGTAGGGCTGTATATTAGTGGTCTTTGCAAAACTTAGAGGCCAACTTATGAGCGCTGAATCCATGTTCTTCACAGATCTCGATCTCTAAGGTGTCCTTGAAGCCTTCACGTTCAAGAAGTTCTTCACCTGGAGGTGGTGGAGTAAATATTAAACTGAAAATTACTGTTCAAATCGATGTTTATACACATACGAGTAGAACTTGCAACCAAGACCGGTTGCAAAATTTAATACAAAATAATCATTAAACTCACGTTTACAGAACTCCGTACTTCTTTTTCTTTTAGTTAATTGTACGGTACCCTCGGAGCAACAAACGCATTTCTGTTATAGTTATATCATATAACGGTATTTCTAGTTTTTTAGCCTATTTGTAAATAATTACTTGATTTCCAGGGTTTACTTGATTTTTGAGATCGCTCGTCGACAAGTCGTAAATTTAATTTTGTATTGTTGGCGAAGGGTTTGGATTTTCAAGAATGCGACTTTATTGCATGACGTTCGTAAATGACGTTATTGCGAGTTATACACGTAATACCTATATATATGTGTTCAAAACAAGTACCTACGAGTACTTCATACTTCTACGAGTAAAATAGTGACAACATAGTGAAATAGACTTCAATTCTGCTGTCGCCTTAAACTTTTAAGTTATTTTGATTTGATGACCTACTCAACTGATTTTTTTTTAAAATTATATGTGACTTTAACTTTATATGCACCATAAAACAAAATTATAAAATATTTTCTAAATCGGTTCAGTCACCGCTAAAAATCGGGGAAAAACATAAAAAACCTTAAAGTTAACAACCTCTCTTCCTTCGATAGTCGATTATAAAAGAAACATCCCACAAATTGGCGTTTATCTTACTTCACCAGCAAGCAATGTGCTTGATAGATCACCAAGGAAGCTTCAGTATGAACATGCGCCAATTTGCTCCATTAATAGGGCAATTATCACAGACATTATAGAGCTTTTGTTGGAAATTGCATTCTTTGGGACATTAACCTTGAGTTTTTACGAGGCCTTGATATTATTAAAATTCTGTACTTGGTGTCTGAAGAACTTATTTTGATGGCTCACTTATGTTGGATCCATCATTCAGGATGATTGAAGTTAAGCCTATAAAGGTTCCGCCGACTCATAAGAAATGTTATGCGCTTACGTGGATCTTAACCTGATAGTACTGAAAGTATTTTCGTCGACAACAACTCGTCTTATTTAATTAAGTATTTCTAATTATTTATGTATTTTGTTTTTAGGTCTCTTGTGTGTGCATTCCACTTGACGTGCGTGCGTTCATTTGTTTTAGCTATCACGACATTAAGACGTTGCGGAGAGTCCTAACTGTAACAGTCCTATGATGAAACCTGCCAATATAACAACTGCTGCCATGGTTGAAATCTAGGGGGTCCAACAGGAACATCAAGTATTATTTTTATTTCTTATCAATATTTTGGAGGCTCATGCGAGTAGATTGGACGATCATGTGAGTAACTTTCTGCGCGATCTACTCGTACTGTCATCCACTTTTCCCACAACAATCAGTGCTATTCACTATGACATTTCATCATATAACGCGGCCGCGTTATTTTAATCACAAAGAATTCTCGTGGAATCGTGTGGATTGAAGAAAAGGCCCTTAGTTATTATTGCGGCACTTACGGAAGGGAATCTAGATAATATAGCGCGTTCTTCGAATTGTTGTAGAAATATGTAATTAATTGGGCATTTTGCAAGCAAGACTTCGGTACAGAGATATCTGGCGCCAAGCGATGCTTTGAGAGGTAAACAAGATGTATGTTATCATTGTTCAACATTTAATCGACTTTAAAAAGCCAGAGAATTTTTTTATGCCACATTTATTTTGACGCGTGATAAACCGTTTTCAGAGCCGCCTAGACCGATCTGAAAAATTCACGTGTTATTTATAAAGGATAACCTACCCATGAATGAATGTAGCTTTATTGACACCAAACAAAATATGAAAAGATTCTGCAAGACAAATCTATACAATGATAGTACATTGGGCGGCCTTATCGCTTAAAGCAATTTCTTCCAGCAACCTTTGGACCTTGTGTGTACCCATGTAATTAAAATCAAAATCAGCAGATGTGCTTAATTTTAAACTGAAAGTTAAGAAAAAGATAAGAGGTACGTGCCTTTATTCAAATCAGTTGTCACTTTTTTAAATCTAATTATTAGTTATTTAACCTAGAGTAGGTATGGTTCTTATGCGTCTACTTATTAGAAGGTTGAATTGATAACAAAATGCGTATATTATATCCTTCCTCCATTTATTGATAATCCTACTCAACGACACTCTTACAAGAAGTGTTTGTTTATTATGCACCTACGGGTATTAAGACCTCAAGTGGGATATTAAAACTACCAACTGCAAACGATAAAGAGTTGTAGGTATCATGATCGTTAATAGTGATTTTACGTGCATATTTTTCTGAACTTTTAGCATTATGTGTATTAGCCTCGAAATACATTAACACAAGTCACTGCTCATTTTAAATTGAACTACTGGACGGCCGTCTGTTATTAAAATTCATGTAAAAAAATTAAACTTGAGAATTAGTCTTTTTTTTATACCTGCAAACAACCCTTCTCTATATATAGTCAGTACGTGTCGTAAAATGTGTAAAATTTTATTACAATTATAGTATCCTCAAAGATTTCATTTTTGGCATAATAATGTAATAATATTTTTAAATATTAAGGATGGCTCCCATGCGTCAAGTAGATTTTTTTTTTATCCTAATCTATTGCTGTGACTGTAATGAATTATTTAATTAAGATAACATTTTAAGTTACGGACCTAGAAAGAGGCTTGCAGGTTGCCCCTAGAAACATTATATTTAAGAACTTACTACGGAATTTTAATTCCTGGTTTTTTTTTATCCAAGGCTGTGCATTGACACCCAGACATATACAGACTGACACCAGCTCGCACGACCACCGACGACGACCGACGACGAAAGTCAGCGTTACTGTGGCTCTAGGGCCACAGTAACGCTGACTTTCGTATTCCAGAATAGGCATGCTACATCTAGATGTAGCATGCCTAGTCTGGAATACAATGGCTCTCAAAACAGGCTACCAAATCACACTATCAGGTGCTTGCTGACAGATTTTAGTACGCTAGCTAAGTTTTCAGCACTACGTTTTCCTTTACCGGTTTTGTAGGATCGAACCTCTGCTTGCATGGAAATTGACCCACTAACCAGTCGGTCATGACCGATACATGCTTATTGCTAGTACACGTATCCTGCATGTTAGTATGTAAGTAAAAAATGTTAATCTAATTATCATTTCTATTCTACACATTATCTTACTACTTCAGAAATCGCATGCGATAAATGTGCAAACAGCCGATAGCGCAGGAATTCCCCTGATTCAACAATCATAGATTATCGTACGTCAACTCAGAAAAATCTGACTTAGTTGAATTATCTCATGAGCACTTGATTGTCGTTTTAGGTCTAGTACGTAAGACTTTAGGGATAGTAAGAGACTCTCCGTTGAGTATAGCGGTTGGTGACATAACTGTCAAAGATCACTATTAAGTAATAAGTATAAAATGTGGCATTATTGTTAACCAGAGAACCATTGATTAAAAATTAGCAAGGTACAAATTGTCATTGATAAATATTTCATGTTAAAAAATAAAAGATGTTATTCAAATCAGGTTTAACAATTAAATGTAACTTTTTTTAACTGAAAAACTAAGTAACCTAAAGTTTTTCAGAAGCTCATACATTCGTCTTTGGTCTGATAGTCATACATTCATTATGTTTTGTACATAAACCTTGACTATGTCTATTTATGTATATAGTATTTAGAAATGATAAATAAGGACATTAAAAAACTGTTAATTATTGTATGGATAAATTGTCGCACGATGCTTGTCAATGTAATAGTGAGAACTGTTAAGGAGAATGCGGACAAGCTATTATTTACAATATCTAATCTATGTATTTACAAAAAAAAACTGACAGACTAATATTCGCTTGTAATCAACGCAGAGCCTAAGCCGCTTAACATAGAGTCATGACATTTGTAGAGTGTATACATTATAGAGTGTACTCGTAGAAACTAAGAACGGATTTTTTGGAATTCAAAGGCGGTCCAAATATTTACTAAAATTACTGCTACTACTACCGTTATACTACAACCCATTGCCATCGCCTCACTAAAATTGATTACTTAGCTATTAACTTTTATCCGCTGCTTCACCCGGGTTATGTATATATTCCCGGGAAAAATCAAGTGGATCCAACACTCACTTGCTTAATAAAACAAAGACAGACAAACACACTTTCGCATTTATAATATGTTTAGGAATAAAAATAGATTTTACATTAGATTAAAGATTGCAGGTGGTATGCTGCGAGCAGGTACTTAATCTTAGGTCATTAAAATATAATTTGATACATGCTCAAATGTTGTTTTGTTAGAACAAAAATAGACGCAATAATTCAGACTAAAAATAACTTAGTAATTACCAAAATCGCGTGTGTTTGAAAATTATTTAATAGCCTTCTCAAAAAAACATATACTCTTGTTCTAACGAAATTAATAGGCTATTTAGAGGGAAATAATAATATGTTATTGGAGTAGGTTAGTCTGGACAAAATGAAACTAAACCATACTTTATACATTACTTATACATACGACTAATTTTAATTTAATCAGTGTTTAGAAGATACTTCAAACATAGCCAATTACAAACACTTTAGAGCACTGTACGTTAAGTAAAATTGCGGAATGCAACTAGAATAGCGTATGACATTTATTTACCTTTCGCAGATACTAACTAATCCAATGACACGCACATAAAAAAAAATTGGTCGAAAGCTCTAGAGAATCCCTGAGTCAGACATAAAAATATACTAATTTACAAACATATTTCTCTCCTTTTGGGCAGTCGGGGAAAAATATTAAGAGATTCTCATTAAATTATCTCAATAATACTGTCATTAAATTTAATAGTTGTAATAATTGTGTAGGTTTTATTTTTCGTAATACGTCTTTAAAATTTATTAATTAATAAAACAAAGAACGAAGCAAAAATATAAAAAATTACCTAAACACTTACTTATAATAAAAAAAAATATTAATTAAATTTACTAAAATTCAATAAAAATTACCATTTAAAAAAGTCAGTTGAACCCTTTAGTCTATAATAATACCATTCATATAAATCAATACGGTTGTAACACGGTCATAAAATATCGAAAAATTTTGCACTTGACTTGGTCAGTTACAGATCATTTTCTAGAAAAGATTGTCTAAGCCTCCTTATCTCAGGTGACAAGGATTAGGCTGATAATAAATGACTAATAGTAAAGTAACCCAGGTATGTAGCTCTAGAATCTATCCTAGGTGATAAGTTCTTGTTAAATTGCAGGTAATTATAGTAGAAACTCATAATAAAAGATCTTTAAAAAAAAATGCCGACTTCCATTCCGGCAGGCGCTGATAGGACTTTATCATTATTTCGATTGAGCTATGTTTGATGAATATAGCTAATCTGCTTCTCATTTTGTATTCACTAGTGAGCAAAGGAGTGATATAATTTTAAGAACTGTCAGTTTAGTAACAGTATCAGGCTGAATTGAGGTAATTTGGGGCCGAAATTAACGTAAAAGTTACACGCGCTTGCTCAAAATGTATAAACGAGACCCTATTACTAAGACTTCGCTGTTCGTCCGTCCGTCGTTCCGTCCTTACCAGGCTTTATTAGTCTTAATTTAAAACTGCAACAGGGAGACGCCTGAAATATATAGATAATATTTAGTTATAATAATAATAATAAATTTTTATTTTATTTCAAACAGATACAGCAAGTTATTTATACTTAGACTAATTAACAAACAAAATACATGCAAAAATGATAAAAATTAAAATACAATTCATTGAAATTTAGGAAATTCTATGATAAAAACTTAAATAACACGCAAGTTGAGGCCCTAGCTCCCGCACTAAGATTTCCTGGATTTGCGGGAACTAGTTCTCCAGGGGGGTACCTACGAGTAATTTGTAAATACACATGATTGCTAAAAGTAGCAAATTTACTTTAAAAATAAAAAAAAACTAAATCAAAGGAAAATAAATATTTCGGGGTGCTTACATACAACAACGTGATTTTTTGCTGTTTATTGAGGTAGAAACTTAAATTAATGTTGTACCGAACCTTTAGTGCGCGAGTCCAACTCGCACTTAGTCGACTTTTATAGGAATTACTTATCTTACGTAAACAAAAACACGTCAGAGACTATAGAATGCCATGGAAACTCGCGACACTCAATCAATACAAAAAAGAAGACCTCTTTTTGGATTATTTTTACTCTTAAGATATTTTTTACCGTATCTTTCTATTCGCCTAGGGTCAGATGATACCTCAAAAATCAGCAAATTTTAGGATTTCCAGAAATATTTCCAAATATTACATGTACCTATTTAACCGGAAAAATAAACTTATTAGGAAACATATGGAATATACCTCCCAATTATATATTAATTTGATAAAAACCTAATTGTTCATGAATGTTATCAATAGGGCAAATGCTTGTTTTTCCAGCGGCATTACCGTAGCCATCCGGTTGACGCGTGCTATTTAACGATGTGCGATTTTGAACCATATTCTATTGAGTAAAGGTGCGTGGTCGCTTAACGTGAAACGCCGTGAACCATATCGCGCTGTAGCAACCATATTTGTAAATACAAGTTAACTAAATATCATTTTAAAAAATCAACGAATTGTGACCCTCTTCTTCTCATGAAACCTCATGAGAAGAAGAGGGATCGTTTGTGAAAATTGCTAAATTCGAAGAAAAAATCACTCATCTTGTGAGCCTGGAAACCTAGGTCGCGTTCGACTTCACATGATAGTAGCTATGTCAGTGAGATTTTGTATCATATTATTCCCCATAGACAAGTAGGTATAGATACTGTTAGACACCATAGTAGGCAGATGTTCCACAGACTAAACGCTGTCTCTACCTTTATTATGCTAATTGCCAGATTGTAGAATTCAGTTTCTCTAACGAAAGCTATGCTATAGATATATAGCATATAATCCGGATTGTTTTCAATCAAAACAAAAATCTTTAAACAATGTCATCCCTATCGTAGTTTTAGGTATGTACCAGGAGTGAATATTCCGTCCCCATTTAGAATAACCCAGTTATCCCTTACATACATCATCATCTTAAATATTAAGTCACACAAAAAAGTTCATTTTAAACATATCATCACTTCTATACAAACTTTACCACATTTCTAAAATCGTACATTGTCTTGTTGTTAAACATAACTTGACTTACATTACTGTGTACTTACTTTATGACGTATGCAGGAAGGCAAGTTCCAAGTTTGGTCACAGCGGCGCTCGGCGCGATAAAAGAATTTAGACTTGACGTCAGAATCTTTACCCGTAAGTTCTGAGAACGTGTTTTTCACATAAGATTTACAATCGGAAGGTTCGGCCGCTAATAATGTTAACATATCAATCTACTAATGATTTCAGATTATACTTTTCCTTAACTTTTAAGTGACGAACAAAACTCTACATTTTTTACGATGAATATTACTCTACATAAAATTGTTGTCGTAGACAACAATTTTATTTATTTTAGTAAAATGATGTAGCCAATAATAGTTACAACTGTACTTAAATTTCAATCCAAAACGTCTTCTCGGGCTCAATAAAAATAATGCTATTACTTTTAATAAAATGTAACTACTGGGCCTTAGAGCGAATGGTTCCCAGAACGCTATCGGGATTACCACGCTGAATGACAATGCTATTAATTACATTCAAATTAATGGTTATCGCGTCATTTTACATTAAGTACTTATAAATAGAACTAGTTTTTCGAGACATCATAATTATAAAAATAGACAATTAGATAAAATTTAATAGTAAAAAAATATTAATAAGGTAATTTTTGCCATTTTGAAACTATAACAATAGTAAATAGCCTTAGGATTACATAAATATATAATATATTAGATGTTTTTAAGTATACCGATAAATATATGGCCATAAAACTACATAACTTAAATAACGTTGAAAAGTTTGTGAGTCTCTTTATATATATACCCGGTATCTTAGTCTTGATTAATATAGAAACGAGAATGATAATAGTCTAAAACCTATAGCAAAAAAAAGTCGTGATGTTCCTTCGTCATCGTCAGTTCGAAAAACTGAACATATTTCAAAGATCATAGTTGGAAATTCAGAGAACGTCAAAATCTACGGGATGTTGACCGAGATTAAGGTTTAATTTATTCGCACGGTAATAGGTACATAGTAGGTATAAAGGTATACCTATATTGTGCGAGGGAACGCCACGCGAACGCTGGCTCCGCTCGAGCCAGTCAGTTGTCACCCGACAGCCAAACGAGAAAGACGCGGCCGTTCCGACCAGCGTGTTCTCAAAACTTTACGCGACTAACAACTGCAGTGAAAACAAAACATTGGACTGAGAGTGTTTAGTTGTGTCTTGTGTTAGTGATGACATTCAAATGGAACATTCGTCTCTCGCAACTCCTGGACAAACGCTGATGTCAGAGGGCATGGAACCGAGAGACAGACTTGTGGAGGAGATCGTACTCCTAGCTCTGTTCCTGGTGTCGACCGCGGCCAATTCCCTGGCACTGCTGGTCTTCTGTCGACGACCCGGACTCCGAACTATCTCTAACCGGTAAGTTTCCTCCGTTTGATGATCGCCTGGTACAATTCCAAAGCTAATTCTTTTAAGTTTGACGTTAACTTCAGGATGCGATCGTACGAAACACCAAGGCTAACTCGTTTCGAAATTAATGCAAACCCGCCGTGTAATAAATTTAAAGATGTTTCGAAACCAACATACTGACGAATTTCGCAGAGAGAGTTCAACAATATATTTCTGAATTGACGCATACATGAGCTACTTACAATAAAAGTGAGAGTAATAAAATATAACTTTCGACTAAGCACGGCAAGAATAATGATGTAGGCTGACGCAGGGTTGGTACAGCATTTTTAATAGTCGAAACAATGGCTGGTAATGAGCGCGCAGACATAGTAAATTTGGAAATAGTAAAGCAAGAATCAACAATCATGAACGTAATGAATCCATTCAAACATACGTTTCTAAGCGACGTTTGAACTTTAGCTGTCGTGGAACATCCCTAAGTTGGGCTGGATGCCAGAACACACAGTATTATTAGACAATTAGTGGCCGGTGCGGTCGTATCGTCTACCTGAGACCGTGCGTTTGCTTTCAATGGTTTCTGTTCCGCTCGATTTACTGTCTACAATATTTCAAAATTTATTAAGAACACTACGTAAGCTTTTGAAAGATCAATTGTTATTAGAAAATAATCTTTTCGTCATTTGCTTCTTAGGTTGCTTTTACAATATTTATCAGTTTCTTTTGTAGCGTAGCTTTGTGATATTTATAATTATAAATGCTACCACGGTGTCTAAATATGCCAAGTCGTATGATTAACTTGTTCCCACGACCGCTTGAGGCGTTTTGTCTACCGGAGGCCGCAGTCATCCGTTTTGCTAAACACGGTTTTGGTTAAAAGTTTGCCGATTGCCGTAACGGTTTTTATAGCACGCTATGCAATTATTTAAATGCTTTTTATTTCTGCAGAAAGCTACTTTATCTTTCAAAACTCTTTCCTTACTAAATCTTCATCGGGAAATTAAAACTTCAGCTGATATTCACAAACTTTCTTAGAAAGCGTTAATATTGATGACAGCAATATACTAGATTTGATTTATCGTCGCACTCATTTTAAAATTTATGAAAATAAAACTTTTTACATTTTATGATTTGCGTATTCAGATTGACGTACATAAAGTTCTCAGAATAAAAGATTAAAAAAGTTTAGAACCTGAATGACCTCGAACTGGTTTAACCTGGCAACAGGTACATAGTAAGCTTATAAACTTTTGAATACCACCTACCTATTGTAAATTCTAAAACCAGAATATTGTGGTTTAACCAAAATCCGTTATTATGTCTAAAAGTAGTAAAATCGTCAAATGTTAGACGTTCAATTTCAAAATAGGTTTTTGTTTTACATCAGACATATATTTTATCAACAATATAATTTTTAGGGCACATTAATCTCATTATCAATTTATTTACTACCCAATTTAACTTTTTTACATATTTTTGTAACAATTTTGCTTAATATTTATGGTATTTTTGACGTAGTCGCTAAACGATCCAACTTAACCCTGATTTCAAATACCAATTGACCAAATTGGCTGATTGAGCCAATTTACTCTATATCAATTTATCTAAATTCTATTTATATTGTTCAAATAATTAAAATTTAATCGTCTTATTTGGCTGCCCGAGTGCCCGTCTTGGTAACTGGTCCGTTGATTTTTCCAGACGACCTTAACTGTTCCGGTTGAGGCTATTATTTAAACTGCAATTTACTGCATTCTAATTGCTTTTGTATTTTAGTTTGCCAATATTTACGGTGCCAAACGAGATTTTAATTATATTTTGTGTAGTAGGTAACGAAAACTATTGTAGCAATATGTTTGTTAACGACCGCAATGATCAGAATATTAAATAATCGGTTGTGAATATTCTAATAAATTTCTTTTTGTAGGTAAAAACAGATGTATAAACCAAGATTGTAATTAACCGCAATTACTTATTAAAATTAATAAGTAAAAAAATTACATGTTTTCAATAGCAATAATTTTGCTCAGTTTCCAAAGGTTAGCTCTATCGTAAGAAATATCTTCCAGAAAGATTATAACACTATTACGTAAGTCTTGAAAACCGTTCAGGCAATAGATCTGAGTTCTTGTTTGTACGAACTAATTTGATTTCAATATAGGTTGCTTCCACAACCTCTTTACCTAACTGAAAAAGTACTACTTCAGAGGAACTGTCTCTTTGTAGAAATCATTACAAGTATTCATTAAATCATTAAATTAAGGAACCATTTTTTCGTATCTATTACTATTGATTGTCATTTTTCAAAGTCATCGTGAAAAGAAAGCCAATAATTGTTTTATCTGATTACGGAAAAGCTAATATAAAAGGCAAAAAGATATGTGTTCCAAATTCTTCTACCGTTAACAAAAGCGATTGTTACATTTAAGAGTATTTCTCAACGGATATCTCAATTAATACACTTAACAACGATTCAATCCTTATTAAAATTGAATTACTAGTTGGTAAATCTTAATTTCTTTTCAATAGCAAACAAAATATCGCACTGGCATTTACTAATGCGCTGATTGCACAAATAGATCTCACGTTGATTGTCCAATCTAAAGAAATAAAATATGACGAAACCAACAAACTCCACATTGCACGCTACTAAGGCTTGACTCCTCAAACTAAATCATTTGAGGCAATTAAGGAACAAATTACAGTGTACATTTACTGAGAAACCATTACTGGTGACCAGTTTTGTGTTGATATATAAACAAACAATTATATTGTTCTTTAAGTTTGCCGATTAGTAATTGCTTGAGGCGGTGAAGTGGAATGTCTACTATTTTTTGTCCTTTATGACGGTCAAAGTTCTGATGAGTATCTGGTATCTTTATCATATCACAAAAGTTGATCTTTTATTTCAAATAAACTTTGATTTTATATACGTAATCTAATAAATTACTTTTTTTGTACAGACTCTGAAAATCAAAGTACGTAGATAAAATATAAATAACATAAAATTATTCAAACCATTTCCATGGCAACAAGGTTTGTCGGAGCTTAATAAGATACATTCGGGCAATATTTCGATGGAATGTAAAAAATATACGAACAAATTCGTTTCATATTGTGATTGTCAACTTCTGTGAATTTACACTTGAGCGAGATTAAATCACAAGCTTAGCAACTAACCAGAATTGGAGCTTAGTAACAAAAAACCTATATCTAAGTGTAGATAAAATTTAAGCTATATCAAACCCAAACTGTTGTTCCGTTGTTTAACAGGAAATCCTGATCTGTCAAAAACCCTGAGTAGAATTTGCACATGCCGTTAGGGCAAATAATGACAATGCAGGCAAAAAATAAATTAAAATACTGCTCTACAATATTATGGCAAATACAAAGAAGATAATACAAACTGTTTAAACATATTTTATTTCAATAAGCGAAAATCAATAACATTTATTGTATTATCATAAACTATTCTTGATACTTTGAATACACTGTACAGCATATTAAAAAAATAAAACTTTGTCTGCTCATGCAAATACATTTACAATAAAACCTAAAAAATGTTCTTAACAGTCAGTATTTTAACAAAACAATAACGTTACGATTACGTTTAATTACCAAATTCGCACGAAATTTTCCTGTTTTTTTAACATTCAAAATGTATAAATACCGAACAAATTCCATATTAACACAAAACATAAAAACATTCACTTGTCTCATACCACAAATAAGTAACGACTACAACCGTTGCGACATATCTTCGTTCCTCACGCGTGACATGTGACATAAATAATTTATTTACAAATTGAAAAGGCCGTCTTGCACTATATTCATTCATTTATCTATGTCAGTAAAGGTTTCTGAACTATAAGTGTTTATTTTTACAATCCCAGCGGCATTCTCCGCTTAGATAACATTTCATCGTGAATCACCCACTTCTGACCCCTGCGGTGCAATTGTGGATGTCCGCATTACTAGTGTTATAGTTTTAGTTGTTCACTTAAGTTGCTAGTTCCAATTTTAGTTTCGTTGTCAAGCTGGAATTTGACTTTCTTTGCAATGAACAAAGCTGATGTAGGCTCTAGAGCTACGATTAAAGTGTGTCATTAATTGGGGACTTAACATCTACATTTCTGTTGAGTTGATGTGCTATTTTGTAGATTAATTTAATAACCTCGGCATTTTTACAAATATTGCATTTGAGCGTTTTTATATTTGCTAAAATAGTAAAACATAATTTCTTAATATTTTACATATTATTTAACATAAAAATCTGTGCCGTTATTTTACTTATCAATTTTATTGTTGTCGGGCAATCATCCTTCTGTGATTTGTACGTGAAGAATTAAAGATAAGAAGATAAGCAATAGTGAGTCAAAAATTTATCATACATTATAAATTACTTTATCCAACAAAGAAAGTACTATTTCTATTTGAGTGCATTCTGTCTACAAGAACAAACTGAAATCACAGTTAGATATGGATGGTTTTATTACCAAAACAGAGATGGGCATAAATATCTAGTTTTTTTCGTAAGATTAAAGTCACCTCCTTATGAAAATACAACAAAAAATAACGTTCATTGATATAAACTATCCTTTTACGCGAGACGAAAAATAATAAAAGCTATTGATAAATATATTTTTTGCAAATTCCCTTACCCGAATATCTAACCATACCCAAAATAATCAGCAAAAAAAGCAACCTCATCAACACTACGCAGCAATATTAAAAATACAGAAACTTATTTTATTAGCTATATTTTTCACCATATTGTAGAGCTCAAAATATCATCTGAAACAATGAAAGAATTATTTGCTAAAATTTAAACCGTGAGAAGTGACACGGAATGTCCACACGCTATTTTAATGTACATATCTAAATAGTTTTTATATTATTACATAAAACTTAATTACTGTCAAATGTCATGCTATTTCGTAATAAAATTGTTCCTCTATAATTATGAATAACATGTTGATAATGGCATCAGATTTAGATTCAGTAGAAATAACTTTCTCGTTAAATATTTTACTTGGAATTAAAAAAAAACTATACGAAATAAAATGCCCCGTTTATTTAATATCTCTTTTTTGTCACGAACAAAGATTATATTTTGTAAAAAGTTACATAATTATATGTTCAAATAATAATAAGAAAAATTAAGGCTCTAAATTCTAAAAAGTCACTGAGAATGAGAGAGTGTCAGAGTAGAGAAAGTTAGTGTAACATTTAATTAAAAAAAAAATATTGTCGTTTGTAGGTACCCAAAATTATTTAATATCATGCGAAACGCAAACGACGGCATAGAATTATGCCAATACGATATCTAATCTCTGGTAATATTCCGCTTTTGCTAAGTACATACATATTTTTGTAAGCAAAGAAATTCATAATCAGTAATTCACATCAAGGTTTTCTAATAATATCGTGGAATTTAATAAAGATATGTAAAGGTACAATACCTATTCGAATCAAGAGCAATTAGTTGCTTGGTTACAATAATGTCTGCACTAATCTAGTGTTATTTATGTATTTGTGAATTATTTATTAACTTATTATCATATAAAGCTCACTTTGAATGTTTTATTCGATACAAGTGTCAAATAGCTCAACTATGCTGACATCAGGAAAATTTTAATTATTTTTAAATATAAAAATAGCAAGTCCTCTTTATTTTTATACAGATACAAAACACACAATCTGCATATATTAAAGAAAAAAATTCACTGCGATCCTACACTAAACAATGCTATATACATGTACTACACTCTATAGCCCATTAAAATATTAAAATAATGAGAAAACCGGCGCGAGCGTGAATAAATTTCAATTAGTGTGGCAAACTAAAACAAAAACAAACTTATTCGTTTAATAATACTCTCATTCAAGAATTCACTCTCGGTTTCTGACTCAACCTTGTATATATATTTGCAATAACACATACAAATCAAAGGATAACCCTTCCTTATCAAGTGGAAGAAACCGATGGGTCACTCTGCAGTAATCTGTGTTCTTGAAGTGCCAATAACAAAACGGGTTCGTATTATAGTAAGTAATATAATTAAGAATAGGTATATAATCATAAGTATAAAAATAATATATATAAGTACGTATTTAAATCATGATAATAACAAAAATGTGTGCTAAAATATGTCTGTCGCAGGATATAAAGTCTAAAAACTTAATAAATGAGCACAAACTATTATATTATTATAATTTAATTTAATTATGTGGACAAGGAATCATACAAAAATATTTTAGCATTAGTCGTTATTCTTATTAAATTAAGAACGCATTTTGTTTTATCAGTGTTATTTTATGAGATTTTGGGTAAACCCAACGGGTTTATTTAGACGAATCTTACGCATTTTTATTTTTAACAAATACGATTGCGTAGATTTAATATTTGAATATTTTTTATTAAACGAATCACTACTGCAATAATCCGATAAGACAAAAATTAAATAAGCGAGTATTGAAAAAGCAATTTCAATAAAATCATTATTGTAAGACTAATATATATGTATAGAAAATTTCTTGTGTAACAGAGCTTTTGTCAAGCAACAGCAAAATTAACAATAGCAATTTTTTAATGTCATTTCTATGTACTCATGTAAGAATAATTAGTTAAATGAATAATAATTTAATCTTTCTGCTATATATTTTTTTGCTGTAGTTAATCATTTCACTTGCCCGATAGTCATATTTTTTCTTATGTACTTTTATATACAGTAATGATTAGCAAATCATATTAGGTATCAAAATTGTAAAAAATCTTTTGACGTATCAGCTTGCTTGGAGGTTTACAATTCTACATATTTTAACTAAATTGTTAACTACTACAATAAACTTCTCAAATAAATTGGCTCGTAATACTCTAAATATAAAAAAAAAATACTTTTAAACTAATCCATTCAAAAGCATTTTGGTCAAGTGGCTGGGTGACATCATCATGATCCGTTTATTATTAAACTTGAAAACCGGTGGTGAAGTAAACAAACATGAGTATTTACACTTGACCGATGACGATTTTCGCATTATTGGGATAGAAAGGAATAATAAATAATAGACATTATCGAATTGGTATTCCTCAAGCGCAATTTAATGGGAAAATAAATGTATTAACATTATAATAGCCGTTTAGAAACTTTTTTTTTTTTTTTTTTTTTTTTTTCTATTGCACAAGGAGAACCCGTAAAGACTTTCCTTGATAATATTACAATCTAGCCTAAGTCTAAGGCTAATAAGTAATTTTAGTTTAACTTAATCTTCTACAAAATAATGTCTCTAAGAATTTGTCCATCGGCACTTTTCTTATTACAGTTGTTAAGGCGAAAACACTTTGTTCACGTGTTCTTAAGTCTTAGCACTTTCACTATTATATTTCACTATTTTACTTTTAACACTACACTAACTCAAACGGTTTAGTTCTTTTTAGTCTTCTAGTTATGTCAGTGTGGTCGAGGAGCTGGATAGCCTCGACATTGACATGATGGTGAAGCCGGTTTTGGTGAGCTTCGGCGTATTTTTTTATCACTTGTTCAACGAATTCTACTTTTAAGTCCTGGTGAAGATCGTTGTTTCTTATGTACCAAGGTGCATCGGTAATATCCCTCAGTACTTTATTCTGGAATCTTTGAATCATGAGCCTATTACTTTGAGCGGTACAGCCCCACAGTTGTATACCATAAGTCCATATTGGCATCAGGACTTGTTTATACACTAGCAGTTTGTTATGTATTGACAGCGGAGAATTTCTTCCAAGCAACCAATACATTTCTCTATAGCGTAAATCCAGCTGCTCTTTTTTCTTCTTGACGTGTTCTTTCCAGCGAAGCTTCACGTCAAGGGTCATGCCTAGATATTTTGCTGTATTCTCATATGGTATTACTTGACTGTTGATGTAAACCGGAGAATACTTGTGTCGTTTATTACTAAAGTCTATGTGAATTGATTTGGATTCATTTAATTTTATCCTCCATTTCTTCGTCCAGTCATAGACTTTATTCACAGCCATTTGAACTTTTTCTGCAGCTTCTTCATGAGTATTCCCTACGGCCATGATTGCAGTATCGTCAGCAAAAGTTGCAATGGTGTTATTTTCTGGCTGTGGTATATCACATGTGTATAACAGGTACAGGACCGGACCTAATACACTTCCTTGTGGTACACCGGCTTTTATATTTTTTAGATCTGAATATGCATCTTCATGTCTTATTCTAAATACTCTATTTGTTATATATGATTCCAGAATATCCACGTACGATTTTGGTAGCATGTTTCGCAGTTTCACTATCAAACCTTCGTGCCAAACTTTATCAAATGCTTGCGCCACATCTAAAAACACTGACGAGCAGACTTTATCTTCCTCAAGGCTTTTCTCAATCATGGTTGTTATTCTGTGCACCTGGTCTATTGTTGAGTGCTTTTCTCGAAATCCAAACTGATGGTCAGGTACAAGTTTTAAATCTTCTATCACTGGCTTGAGCCTTTTCAGTAACAGTTTTTCAAATAATTTTGATATTATTGGTAAGAGAGATATGGGTCTATATGATGTTGTTTCATGTGGTGGTTTACCAGGTTTGGCAATCATTATTACCTCGGCAACTTTCCATAAATCTGGCACATATTTCAGCCTTATAACAGCGTTTATAAGTGTAGTAAGTTTGACTATAGCTTTCCGCGGTAAATTTTTTAGCACTTCTCCGGATATTAAATCATAGCCGGGAGATTTACGAGGGTTTATACTCCTTTTGATTTCACCTAGTACTTCCTTTGGAGTTACTAGTTTTATATTATTACGGTCGCAAGAGTCAAATACTTTGAGAACGGGAATTTCGTAAAACTCGCTTTCATTTGGTTGAAATATTGCTTCTAGATGATCTGCAAATCTCTTAGCTTTTTGCACGTTATTTTTTGCCCAAACTCCAGGGCTGATTTTAATCGGTGGAGAGTGGTCAATTGGCTTCTTTAGCTTTTTTGTTACTTTCCAAAGTGAATATCCGGAACTGCTGTCACCAGTTATTCCTTGAAGGTATTTGTTTGTAGTCTCATCATTATAACTTTGAATCATTCTACTAAGCTGTTTTGTCATATTATTGAGTGTTCTTTTATCTGCAGGGCTTCTAGAGTGCTGCCATGTTCGTCTTTGCTTCCTTTTTTCGGCAACCAATTCTTTTATTTTATGCGGATAAATCTTGCCTTTTGTTGTTAGATTAATTGCAGGTGTGTTGTTCCAAGCAGCATGTTGGATTTGTTCCGTAAATATGTTGACCTCACTGTCTAGATGTTCTTTTGATTTCAAGGGAACTTTCAGATCTATAAAGCTATCGAGCTCTATTTTGAAGTTCTCCCAGTCTGTAAATTTGTTGACGAGAGTTGGAGTTTTCTCTATAAATAAGACTCTCTCACTTATTTCTAAGCATACGGGAGAGTGGTCCGAATTTAAATCATATATTTCATTTATTTTCAGGTGACTAGACGACAAGTTTTTGTAAACGAAAAAGTCCAATAGGTCAGGAATTTTTTTTGGATCTGTAGGCCAGTTTGTTGGTTTTCCAGTTGAGATTGCATCAGCATTTGATTCTCGTATGGCATGTAGTAATTCTCTTCCTTTCGTATTCGTAAGTCTGGAGCCCCAGTATGTGTTCTTTGCATTGTAGTCACCTCCGATTACATATCTGTTTCCAAGAGTATCCAAGAGACTTTTATATGATTCTCGTTTCAAGTTGTGTCGTGGAGGGCAGTACACTGAAGAAACAGTTAGGTACGATCCTTTAGTCTCGATCCGTATTGCTACGGCTTGGATTTCTGCCGTTTCATATTTAGAATCCACGTAGTGTTTAATATTTTGTTTTATAATAGCTGCGCTTCCGGCTTTAGCTGTATTATCAGGATGAAGCGCATGGTAAATTTTGTATCCTTTAAAACTGACGAACGATTGTTTAGTGAAGTGTGTTTCTGAAATTAAACACACATCAATATTTTTCGTATCTAAGACTAACTGCAATTCCTTTTCATGATTCAGTAGTCCATTTGCATTCCACGTCATTATTTTTAAAGTTCTATTCATTATTGATGAGAAATGGTAGATGTAGCGATTTTGTTGCTAGTTTCAATTTTTTTTAATCGTTCATCGAACGATTTCATTAGTTTTAGGATGACATCGAGTTTTTTGTCATTGTCCTCTGTAATTTGAGAAGCTTGGTGAGCATTTTTTATAGCTTTAGACGTTGCTTGAGCATATGTAACATTTTTTGTAACGGTTTTGGCTGCAGCTGCGTTAACTTGCTTTTGTTGAACAGAACTAACGTTTAATTCAGAAATTTCATTATGACGACGGACTGTGATATGTTTTTTTAAGTTTTTATTTCTAAGTAATTGTATTTCTTTTGCAATCACACATCCCCTGTAGTTAGCTGGATGCGGTGCACCACAGTGTACGCATTTGGGCTTGTCTTGTTCTGGTTTTTTACAGTCTTTGGTAAGATGTTTTCCTATGCATTTTACGCATCTTGGTTCTTTGGCGCAGTATTTTTGAGTGTGGCCGTAAGCTTGACATTTTTTGCATTGGGGAACCAATTTGGTTGATTTAAGAGCCTGTATTTCAACTTTGTATCCAAGTATAGTTTGGATTTTGAAAATTGTATCTATGTTTTCTTTATTTTCAAATGTAAGCATAAACATATTAAGCGGATCTTTTGTTTTCCAGCTCAATTTGTTTACAGCTTCTATAATTTTAAATCCTTTTTGCTTTAAATCTTCCACAATCCTTTCTGGCTTGCAAGTAAAGTGCAGTTTTTTAACTATAACCCGTATGGGTCTTTCTTGTTTGTTTTCGTAAGAGTGCCAATTGCAATCATTATTATTGAGTGCTTTTGTAATAGCTCTGTACGAGTTTTCATTGGTGGCATTTATTTTAATAGTATTTCCACTGAGCATTTTCATTGTGAAATCACTATCTTCGTTGTCTTTCGATAAAAAATCATAAAAATTTTGATAATTATTTATACCGTCCACTAAGATTGGCGGTGGTTGAGGCACTTTTTTGGGTTTCGTTTTATCTTCTTTTAAATCTTCATCTTGGGAGGGCGAGGTATTCAATTTCCTTTTTTTTCTGCTTTTCATCCTAATCCACTCCGTTTCTTGCGCTAGTTCGTCCTCATCAGTGGTGTAGTTTACACGTGGAGGAGTTATGTCCATGTTTTTGTTTCCAGTTTTTGTTGGTTTAGTTTCTGCAAGGCATTTAAGCTGTTGCTGCAGAATCTCATTTTGATTTATTAAATCTTTTACAAGACTTGACAGCTTTTTTCGCTCTTCTTGCTCTGCACATAAATGTTTGTACAGAAGCTGTTCGGTTTCAGTTTTGATGGTGAACTTAACTGTTGGTGAATTCATTGTTAAGACATTAGCACTTTAGTCGCCTTAACATAAATCACGATCACTCGTCAGTCTGACGCAATAACTATCTAGGTCATCGCGGTGGGCCGACTCGACGGCGTTTGTTATGATACGTTTGCACTTTGACTGTTGGTACGCGCGACGGCGAGACACAACTATTCTCAGCGGATATTGAACGATCACTGAAGTTTAGAAACTAACAAAATGTATTTCATTACTTATTAGGTAAGTATTTTACACACAGAATAAAATTCAAAAATAAAAAACACGCAATTAAACTCTTTGTTGCAATAGAGATGGAAAGTAACCCATAGATACTCCTTATCACATAGAGCTGTTAATGTAGCTATTGTAATCTTCTCAATTAGAATAGAGAGTTATTATGTTGCCAGATAACTTAGCAAATATGCTTTAAATAACATCCACAACATCGAAACGAGGGCAACGGAGCCACAAATTACTTTAACTCAAACAAAACGCTCCGATAACGATGTTTATCCTAATTCCTTGACATTGCAGTCCTCGACGATTGCTATTGAACAACTGTGTCAAGTCAATGGAATCTTGCAATCGCTTATTATCAATATTCATAAGCAATTAATACATGTTGAACTAGCAACAACAATAATTATAATCTGTGGAATAGACTCGGACCATAGACTTTTTCGTGAACAGTTTTTTTTCTCCATGCTGATTATTATGACCGTCTTACTGACTTTTCTGGCAAAGGATAATAATAACATTGCGACGAAAGGCAACGTCATTATGAATTATGATTAATGTCGATTTAATTAAGGACCACATTCGTTCAACGCTTTTAATAAAAATAATCTCAGTTCTGCATCATTTAAGACGTAAACACTTTATTATTTGACATTCATTAAAGTCGTAAATTTACTTAACAACGCTGTTAAATATTGTTTTGACGGTATATTTGCATAGGAACAGAAAAATTTACTGATTTTAATTTTTAATTCTCAATATGCTGAGTTTAACGTAGCTATAGAAACAGCATAAATCGTAAATGAAAGCTTCATATCAGGGACTTGTCTTAAAACTTAGTCATATATCGAAAATGTGCGTGTTTGTGGATGATATAATTTTAATTAGGTACTCATGCAACTTTCCAACGTGTTAATAAAATAATGCCTTTGAATTAACCCGAACTATTAGCAATGGAAATTTACCGATAGCGCTCCTTATCCATCAACACTAAAATGCAAATAACCTGTTTAGAACCCGTAAAACCTATGTAAACACTTAAGTGCAGCCGTTATGTTGTGCAACCTAACGACATCTAAGTAACTTTCTATGGCATTTCACTCTATCTAAATGAGTAAAGCGTGAAACGGAACGCAAGTGATATACTAGCTGGAAACGATATGTTAATGCATTTCCATTTAAAAAGTAGAACAGCTAAACCACACGTGTTTAACAGAAACAAAAGGCATTCGATTTTCGAACTGTAAAAGCGCGCCAACATGCGACTTTGATCGATCGCGAACGAACGCGAAACTAGAAATGATAGAAGCGAACGATATGGAATGTTAAGTTGGAAAGTTGCAGTGATTGTACCAATCCAAAGAAAGCTTTGGCATCGTTCAATTTGTTAAAACAGCCTGTCTCTTGCCGGATCTTTTATTCTAGCTTAATTATATAAGCGATTTATTTTTAAGATTTAATCTGTTGCCTTTGTTTAGTGGAACGATTACGGACACCTACACTGACTGGTCCCGGCTTCATGATCTATTTGAGTTGTCGCGTCATGGTACGCCCGCTATAAATCATGCTACAGAGAATTTATAAATATCCCCGATGCCCATACATGACCGGAGCTATTTAAAATCAGACCACGCGTTTAAAGTTCAGTAAAATTAGGCGTCGATTAGGTTTGAAATAGTTCCGTATTGTCTGATATACATGCGTCGGGTGCATGATATCTGATCATTCTTTTTTTGTTCCTTCTTTAGCTTCTCTTTAATCTTTTGTGTCAAAGTATATTTGGAAAACTATGTTTCTTTAACTCCAGGATAGTCTCATAGGGAAAATTGTTCGTTATGATGAGTACGATGGCACTTAGTTGACGTACCCCGCACTTAGTCGATGTACTTACCCCGCACTTAGTCGAGAGGAACCTGAATAATCTAACGTTTGTTTCAGCTTCATAAGCGGCAAATTAAAACTACATTTAATAAAATTGTGAGATCACTATGTTCAAAATAGACCTTAAAACACATAATTATTTTCAGTTACATATTATTTTCTCCTCAATGGCATGTTTCCAGGTGTTCAAGAAAATAAATTTTATTTTTTTTCTCCTATATAGGTATAAACTTATAACTTTGGAAAATTTTGCATTACTAGCGTTTCTTATTGTCTTTGTTTCTAGTATGCTAATGGATTTGAACAAATACACTTCCGAGTTTTAAATTAGCACAAAAGTAATTCTTGTTGCTCAATGAATTAATTTAAAAAAACTAATTAGGTAGATATTTATTAAAGTTGATTTCAAATGATATCAATAATTTCCTTCAACTAAGTTCAAAGGCCTTTCAAAAATCAATTTTAAAGTGTTTAATTTAAAATTAAAATTGCTGTGACACTGAAAATATAGCTATTTAATTTTTTGTATAAAAAATGGCGCGTCTCCAATATTTGATAGATTTTCTTCGTCAATATATGTAATTAATAGAGTTAGGCTTTTTTGAGAAAATCCATTCGTATTTTTCTTTATTGGTGATAAAAAACCTGTCTCCGTTTTATTATAGATTCCGCTTTTCGTTTAATTCACGAAAATAATTAAATAAGTAGCTAGGTAGAATAAATTGATAAAAAACTCAAATTTAAAACACTTTAAATTTTCCTCAAATGAGTTAGTTAGTACTTGTACGTGAGGTTTCAAGCTTATTAGTAGGCCACAGATAACTAAGTATCATACGAAGCTATATAAGCCATAATTCAGGTGATAAGTGTCAGTAAAATGTAAATTAAAAAGTTAATTAGACTGCGATAGCACTTAATTAATAAATTTAAATTAATTTTAGAGAGAAAATGAGAAAGAAATGAGGACAGCGTCGATCAAACACATGAGGTGTCATTTCAAAAACAAACCGAGAATACATATTTAGAAACTAAATAATTTTTTCAGACACGCTTCCTTTTAATAAGGTGTCGTGTACTTTTTGGCACCGAGCAAAGAAGAATAAATATGTACCCAATTTAAAATTGTGATTTGATACATATTCTTTTGCGTGACGCGCTACAGTGACGTTGAGATATAAGAGGTTTTGTTGTTCTTATTTTAGAGTAATTTCTTATTAACTTCCTTCTTGACACCTTCTCTTTTTTTGCAATTACATACTAGGTTTATAATCTGCGTTTTCTCAAGTTGCGATTGAATCGTTTACTTCTAGAGCATCTAACACCACTCTACACACTTTAGTAGTGGTGAAAACGTACACATTTGATTAATATCTCGATATCTTGATATATATACTCGTATCGTCTTAATTTACATTGGGTACTTAAGGATCAAGTACCTTTGGGCTCAAACTACTAAAATTATCTACACCAAACTTAACCATAACAGGCAAAATATTAATTGTAGTAAAAAACTAAATAAATAGATACGTTTGACCTTGACGTTTAAAAATAAACGTGGGCACTAGCTTAATTTGGATTATAGATAGACTTGACAAATCTCTACAAAAACATACATACAGGCTGTTTGAATTAATTACTGGGTAATGGTTTAGGGGTGTACTAATCCGAACGTAAGTTTATGTACTTACAATAAAGAACAATTTTTACTATATGGCCAAAGGCAGTACAAATGGCTGTGTTACGTACTTCTAAAAATGAAACGATTAAACTTTAGCATCTAGGACGTAGGTATTTAACCTAGGGCCATAAAGGCCATGGCCCGGGCGGCAAGCTGCGATGGGCGGTAAGTCCTACAAGCCTGGGGCGTTGAATCCTAAAATTTGCGTCTGATAAGCATCTTAACCAACAGTAAAATTAACTTGCAATTTCACTATAAAGCTAGGTCTAGACATTAAAATAAAAGAGCAGCTCAAATATCAAAGAACTAATTCAGTTTTATTATCTGTAGAGCATTTTGTATAATAAACAACAGCTTTTAAATTTAATGTTACAACGTCGTTTGCATGGAAAAATAAGAAAGTGCTATTCATATGCTGAATAGTGATTGCTTTATATTTAAAAATTATGAAAAAACTTTTTACTTTTGCTGTTTATGAGCTGTTACAAACCTCAATTTCTTTTTCGGTCGTGGGTTGTTTTAGAATTGCCTGACAATCTCGATGGTTTATAAGATGAACACATACTAAACTTATTAAAATAATCTATTGGCACAAAAAATTGGTTCAGGGCGTGTAAGTGCAAGAAATTAGAAAAAAATAAAACTTAACTACCTATGTTAAGAAGAGTTCCTTTCACGCACAAACCTCTTTAGGCTGCGGTTTATATTGTGGCTAAAAACCTCTTTTGCTTATTCTATTTGTTTATCTATTTGTTTTTAGGCGATCTTGGCTCACTAGGCATATAGCCAAGATCTAACGATATCAGCGGTCGCCGGTCATCGTGACTCACTCACAGCTATTTGAGAAATCTGCTGCATAAAATTAAGTTCAGGCAATTAATATTTCGCTTTGAAATGGCACACTGAACTATTATAAATCCGATCAACGAATTTAGGAAGAGTAACACGCAGATAGCTATCAATGAGAGCTTATTACAAGCGCATGCTTTGTACTTATTCCGTATAGCGATAAAAACAAACAAAAAGAAATCCAAGCCATAAAATTTAAATTTAATTGAAAAAATGTGTAAATATGATGTTACTTTAAGCACCATCTTTACACACCAAATGTTTTAATTTAAATCTTTATAAAAGTGACTTAAGAGCTACGTCACTAAGTTAGATGTCAGTGCCGTAAGTGCTTTTACTTTACGTTAAAAATATAGGTACATGTAGGTCAAAGAACGTTGGACTTTGTAAACTAACTCCTTCTGTAGATATACCTACACGTAGTTGTCAAATGCTTGTCAAAAATGTTAGGAAATAAAACAGTCATGATATAAATTGAACTAAAAACATTGCATGACTTTGGACAATTTAATGAAAGCAATAAATCAATGGACGCTTTAAAAAGCATGACAGTAAACTTACGAGTATGTACTTACCTCGTATTAGATTTATAAATAATCCTTCCTACCTACTTAGGTGCTAATTTGATGTAATTTATTTATAATACCGTTTTATTATTAAATGTAGATACTTATTTTATATTAATTGGTTCTGATCATAAATTAATTATGAATTTCACAGTGAATTTATATTGCATTGTCTATAAGTCCGCCATGTTGGAAATCGATTTCATGGAATTACCTGCCACATGGCCACTAGTATATACTTATGTATTTTTGCCATCAAGCGTGATTAGAAGTGATGACAATAATCACTGCGTTAATGATGATATCATTCAGCGGAATAGTGATGGCAATTCCTTTTGTTTTTAAATTCTCACGCTTCAGGAAAAATTGACATCACGCATTACTGATACGGACTGCTCTGTCTGCTATCGGAGAATAAGCCAATAATTATTAACCGGGAGGTAATACAAACTTACTGAGTAGACTTTGACTATTATAATCCATTTTAAAAACTAATTAAGAGCTGATAACGTAACAAGTAATACTTTAAAATAGTGGAAACGGACATCAAATCGACAGTTTTTCCCAAATTTCCATGAGAGTCTATATATAATGGGACCCCCTCTGGGGTATAGGTACCCTTTCGAACTAAAAAGCATTTTTTTCATAGGTTTACAAATGTTTCTCTTTGGAAGTGTGTAAAAATTATGCTATGGTAATACCGTACATATTACACAGAGTTAAATAAAATACTTACTAGTACTTGAATCCACCTAAAGGCCTCTAGGTGCCATTATTATTTTGTCGGCGTATGCGTTATAATAGGTATAATTTTACTATGTTGTTAAGTACGCACATTTAGAAATAGACTAGAATAAGACACCTTATAAAGTGACAGATACTACAAAGTCTACAGTATATAAATATAAAATAAAATGTGTTCACAAGGGTAATAAGATACTGACACAAAAATTACTAGGAAGTTGCACTGCTGAGTCGTGAATAAGTTTTCTATTACACGGTAGCAATATTACTTTTTCAATTGCACAAAATTGGTTTAATTACGTGTTAGGTACTTGTTCTAAGTTATTAAGTGTAGTAAGGCCACTGACCACTGTAACGATGGCGATAGGCAAAACAATTACACCTTAAGGCCGCAGCAATCAAAGTCTTACAAACATGTACGAAATACCATTGTTTATTTCCATAAAGGCTTAATAAGTCTAACGTATGAAGCCAAACTGGAGGTCGACCAAAATGACATTGGTCAATGACACCTGTGACATTGCGAAATTATGATAAAATAGTGTTCTTAATTCAAAAGCAAATGATGCAGTTGAGAGTTGAATAAGATATGTAAATTAGATCGTGATGATATGCAATAATTACTACATAGAGACGTGATGATGTCAATTCGTGACATTATCAGATTTGTTCTAGAAAATTCTGTGTATTGTTTGAATGTTAAAACTGTGTGTGCGTATTGACAATTATCTATCATCTGGATAAAAATGATGTTTGGAAATATATTGCTATTAGGCCTTAAACTTAGTATTCAGCTTTCTTCAGACAGATTAAAATTCGCAAGTATGCGCTGCTTGCTAGTACCAATATTTTGCGAAATGTACTCAATACAAGGGCCCTGTGGCAGGCTATCATTGACCTATATTATCGTAAGTGCTTTGCTGCATTAGCCAGGTTAACCAACCGTGAAACTACAGCAGTGCTAGTCTAGTAGTTCAGGTGGAATTTTATAACTCCCAGTAAAGGTTAAAAGGTTGGGATGATAGTTGACTTTGGAATTATTTACCGTTGTGCATTGATGATGTTAAAACGACAAAATATAATTTTAGAGGATGCAAGATTATTAGTTTTTTGTTGGTTTCAAATGAATAAAGAGTCAGAACAAACATACATATTTAGATTGTTTTCGTACCATAGTACAAATATATTTATGATAACATTTTCATCAATACCATATATTATCTAAAAACCTGTCAATGAAGGACAATTATCATATTTTTGGACCTGCCATTCAAGGTACCTTTTGGCAAAGAACAACTTTAATCACTAAGCCCAGTGTGGTTTGATTCTATAAATATATATTATTTTTACACTTGCTTCACATCTCGTATCTTATTAAAAGCGTGTTTAACCACATGTTTTATGGCACGTAAAAATCACAGTTAGCGAGAATCTTATTTATTTTAATATACCTCAGACAACATAATTTATTAGAGTATAAGATTAGGTCAAGATCAGACGTTAAAATTCACGTTTTTAATTAGCTTATGATCATAAACACAGGATTTCAAACAAGAGAGAGGAAAAATCTAGTGAAGAAAGTCGGGAGATTCTAAAGTTGCATACAATAAAGAAATTAAGAAATGAAAATGCTAATAAAATTTCAAAAGCGCGTTTTAAGTTACTTACGTGATAAACTGATATTCCTACGGGGTTTTTCAAAAAGTCTTCAGAAGGTAATTAAGTAGTTACAACTTACTTTTTCACTTCCCAAAAAAGAACAGTATATTTGCAAAAATTTTACCGATTTTTTATGTTTGTTACCTTATTTTTCGGTGGCGGCTGAACCTATTTGAATAATTCTTAGAAACGATATACCTCTAAAGTGATTCCATATAAATATTATCAAAAATGCTCTTGTGGTTTATTTTTAAATCAAAATAACTGGAAAAGCTTCTAGCGGCACCTAAAGAAATGAAATCGGCTTATTTCAGGCAGATTAAAAATGGTTCCAGTAATATGATCGTTATTTATCCCATTTTTCATTGATACGCAACACTCATATCGAAATATTTATAGTCATAAAGCTCAAGAATATCTCATCTCAACATTAGCTCTAAGCTGTAAAGCCTCTGAAGAATTAGGTCACGTCTAGCACAGGCTTGCAAACAGCCAGGTGAAGGCCGATGCATTTGAAATGGACTTGTAATATGAACAAACTTTCTTTTTAATTTAAGGTCAAACATTCTATGAAAAAAAGTTACTAGATATTTTTATTATTTTACATTAACAAGGTTTTAGAAAAAAGTGATTACTGAGTTCAGTTAACACGTTGCACGATAAAAAAAATATCAGTTATTTTAATTTTAAATCCAAACATTAGGGGGGCCGATTTTGCTAAAACCATACCTGTCTAAATGAAAGATATTTTTTATTGGGTTCAGCCGTCTCTTAACCTCCTTAAGTATCTCCTACTTTGAGGAAGTCGGGAAAAAAGGTAATATTACTTGGGGTGTCAACTAAATCGAATTATTGTTAAAGTACTTCAAAGTAAATAGGTAGAGTAAAAAAAAACGCTAAACGTTAAACAATTTCGCGTAAAAGTAATGGTTTATTATTAACATTATCTTTGGCGCATTTTTAACGAGTCACTAAGACTAACAAGATAAACGTTCGAGCTAATGCCGCATTACGTGGCTATGATGTGACATATTTATAATTCTTATATTTAAGTATCTTATGTACATGCAACAGACGCATACCTACAAATGCTACCGATAAGAATATCCGCAATCTTTCGTCCAATTTAATTTTAATGTATTTTATTAGAAAGAACTAACTACGAGTAGAATTAAAAAAAATTAAATAAAAAATGTGATTCGCAATTTTGTGGTCTTTGATAAATTTCAAATCCATCTTGGATTTGAAATTTATCATAGTGTATTCTACCCTATTATATTCTATTTGCTCTACTAGTCAAGCAATGATGTTGATGGGTATATTGAGGGAGTAGTAAAAAATATGTAATTCGTCATTTTGTGACGGCGGCCATGGACCGATTTTCATCATACATAGCTGAGAACACTTCCGACTAATTCACTTTTCAAACAATAAAAAAACAAATCTGCTCATCAGGAGTTACGAGTACGATGCCTACAGACAGACTGACATACGTCAAACTTACTGCACCCATCGGTTTTGCGCCTTCCTTTTTCTAGTAATGTTTCGTACCCACTAGTTACACATAAATAGAGAAAACTTTATGAGTATTTTCTCCTAGCAACTCTGCTATCTCAATTATCTAACAGCTTTATTTGCTGTTCGCAACTCAAAATAATGATTAGATCACTGAACCATCATGGCCGAAATAGTCACGTTTATATCTTCGCACTACGATTCCCGCCGTGTCAACTACTTGACCTATTCTATTTTCGAATGTGACATTTCAACGCGAATTTTTTCGTCAGCCATTTTGTTTCATAACAATGTGTTCTTGTAACAATGTGCCATTGTAATGGAACAAAGTCGAGTGCTTTGGATTCATACGATTCCTTGAAGGAATGTTGAAGTGGTGTTAGTAAGGTGTAAGCAGTCTGCTTTCGTCAGGGCTCGGCTTCATAATACAGATAAGAGATAAGATGGTAGACAACCTTACATGGAAATCTTTAGAGAAGAGGTTTCATTCAACATGTTGTCTGAGGTTTATTCCCGGCATCATGAATCCACAGATCTTTAAAAAATATTCTATTGTCTATGCATGAAACTATTGAAATGAAAAGTGTTTTGATAATTAGGTTGGGACACTGGCTCTAGTAAATAAAATAAAAAAAACTAGTAATTAATTTTATATGGACAATAATAAGCTACTGAGCCCAGAAACGGTTTGATGGTTGTTTCAATAATATTGACAAATATGAGCGATTATAAGTACTTGTTTATAGATTTACAGATTTGGGTACTTCAGGTTATCTTTTACCTTCTCAATCAGGGTTCCTTCAGGGTTTGCCCTTTTCATACGACAGACCTGTGCTCCAGTGGGACTCTATGCTTTTGTAGAGCAACTTCAAATAAATAAATTGCAGCTACTTAAACTATCAAATGGCTAGAATTTATCCTTTCACTATTCGTGTAGTTGTTATTAAGAATAATAACTGTTACTGAAGGCATAGCTTCCGCCATTCATTTTGTATGCCAGTTTTAAGGTTAAACTTATATTTTTATTTGATTTTACCGCAGTTAAAAGTAGTTTTCAGTACCTTATATAGACTGGCTCTGACCACATTTTGTTTTTTTAGACCCTTCAAAAATTCCTCAGTATACGAATGTCGTATTAATTCAGTTAGCGGCTTATCAAGGTTTTTGCATGCATTTAGGTGAGTTTTATTATCTGTTCTATTAATTATTAGTTTTAATTTCTTTTCTACACATTTAAAATTTTATTGTTACCGTTTTTCTAATTTATTACCATTCCTAACTCTAATCTATCTCTATTGATTTGACTTTCGTTGGTACTTCGACCTGACTAAATTTTGTCATATTATACATATTTTTATACAAGCGATTATTCTTCACTCAGATTCTATAAGACAATCAGTGGGTCTACGAGAAATTACTCTCCCTTGTGGACCCACCAGTTGGACAAAAGTGGGCCCGGGAACATCAGTAAGAGTTGTCAATAGTTGAATATACACATGTTGAAATTGAGGAAAAGGCTTAGGCAGTTCTAGATACCGAAACACTATTTTTTTGCTTCCGAGAGCAGTATTTATAAATATTAGTCTGTCTATGAATATAGCTCAATAGATAAACTTTGAGCTAGGTCATAAACTAGACTACCTAACCTGAAGTGTAACAATGTAAGGAAAACGCGTAAAGAAAATCGCAATAAGTACTCAATACAATTGCTTTTGTCAAGACTACAATGCTGATTAAATCAATGCTAAAAATATCCGCTTGAGCTGGCTACAGACTTGTTACGAAAAAAAAGGAGCTACACGCGATTATTACTAAGATTACAATACAATTTTAATACTTATTCTCAACAACGCTTGCCAATTATATCAATTAAAAGATACTAAATAATTAAATAATGATTATATTCCTTATAATTTGTAACTTAGCGTAAAAATATTTATAAAAATTGAGTTACCTATTAAAAATTACTGAATATTTTGCTAAATCGTTTGCAACATAATATTTAGAAGTTTGAATATAAGAATGAACAAAATCATATTATATTTTTTAATCTTTGTATAGCACACGCATTATCTATAGCCCACATTATATCTACAGCTAATCTAAATGCAAAAAAATATGAAGGTATATGAGGTATTGTGTTCACTGAACCTAAAACAGCAGAACGTATTTAGGTAAATTTTGTATGGAGACAGCTGAGAATAATAGAAAAGACTACTTTTGATGTCACATTGCTAGTTCATTAAATAAAATAAGTATAAACCTAGGAACAGAAATAATGAATTTGAAGCACGTATGTCTTTGTCCACAGTTGAGTAACAGCGATAATATTCAACACCCAATGACACGAAGGTCTTTTTGGTACGTGATGACGTTTTATCCAATTATTTGTATGCAATAAAGTACTGGGACTGTATCTTCAACCGCTCGTATGGGTTTATCACTCGCTAATGACGTCACAATCTGTAAAACTATATTTTTAGTATAGATAGTATTTTATTATATCAGTAGAATTCAAATTCAGAGTTAGACCATTCGTTGGAAGCGAAATTTATTTATATTGAAATTATTAATTAATTTATATTGTTAACTATATTTTTAATATTTTTAATTATATTTTTAATATTATTAATTATATTTTTAATATTATTAATTATATTTTTGGCTAGTGATGAACTAATGCAAGCGATTAATGAATAAAGCTCATGGGCCATATTTTTTAAATTACTCTTAAAAATTCAATATTCACGTGCAAAAGTAATCACCGATGAATTTTATTTTGTATTATTTAGCGAAGGGTGTAACTTTCAATAATGCGACTTTCTTGAAAGTTGTAAATGACGTTTGTATTTGTATTAAATATCGATGTAATTGACGTCATTAACGAGCGATGAATTCATTCGAACGCTTCAAAAATAAGGCCCCTGGTTTGTAATATTCATTGCGGCGATGTTCATTTCCATAGGGAAGAACGTCATACTTGTAATGATACGGGTTTTATGATACGAGTCATTGTTAACTTTTTGTATGGGTTTTTAAATATGTTTATACCTATGATAGTCATTACCTTACCTTATAAGGCAAACAATCAATTAAAATTACTTTTAATGGCAAACGAAACATAAAAATTAAATACTTACTATTTTAGTAGAATATTATATCGGTACTGTTAGGTATTATGTAATAATAAACTTGAGTATTTTATGAGGATTGACACGCATATTTTGTTTTATAAATTTTTGACAAATTTGACCTGTTTGAATTGTTAAAAGAAGTTAAAAATCAAGATTAATTCCTTAAAATAATTTTCGTATCTTCATATCTAAAATGTTTTTTATAATAATAATTATGGACTTCTCGGTGTTATCCGCGGATCTTTAATTTTTATAACCTGTGTTATTAAGTGATAATGTAAGCTACTTAATAACACAGGCGAATGTATTTTTGAAATCGGGCCAGTAGTTTTTGAGTTTATTCGTTTCATTAAAAAAATACAAATCTCTACTCTTTATAGTGATAGTATAAAATGTACATTAATTAACTTGAATTCAAAACACATAACCTCTGGTAGGTATTTACATTTAAACATAATTAAATAAATAAGTAAATTTCTGTAGGTGCTTCGAGGGAAGTTACCTACTCTAGGTACTTTCGTTGAACTTTACAACAATACGGAAAACGATTTAATTTCCGTTGTATGAATGAAAGTTTACCTTAAGTAACGCGCTTCCTGTACTAATTGTGTGCGTCAGAACTAACCGACGAAAATAAAGCGATAAAAGAAAGCTGAAGAAAAAATTAAATAACCGAACATTCAAGATAAATATATAATGTACATGTGTTAAAAGAAGAAAAATTCCATTTATAATTGGTAGCTAGATGACTGAAATATTTATAGTGGGTCACTATTAAAATAATACAAATAAAATGAGTTTATCTGAGAAATAATTGTTAGAGTTATTTTATAAATATTTTCCAACGCTATACCGATAACGAGGACCACAGAATATATCATAGTTCTACGTACATAGTTCTTAGTTGTGAAACTTCTTATGCCAATGTCAGTATAATGCAAGCCTTCTAAATGATTTGTAAATACACGAATCGTATGGCGTTTATTTTCATTATCAGTTCGAAATAATAGTAGGTTATTATCGGGAGCTCTCACAGCTTATTTTAAGGAATACGTATATTGTAGTTCAATTGAATATTATAACTTTCTTTAGTTATCGCGACAATTATGTTATATTCGATCGATCATTGTGCTACAAATTACTTTAGCCAGTTTATATATATATATATATTTCATATACTGACTCATATAAGTACTTATTATGTACTTACGCTATATCTGTAGTACCTAACTCAGATCTTTGACAAAACTAGAAGTTTGGATTAACTTAACCGGAACTAGCCCCTATTATATTGTCAACGTGCTAATGAACTTTATAATTAGGTAGTTGCCTAATATATACCTAGGTATAAATACCTAGGTATGTAATGTTCATGAGGCGCCAGAGAGAGTGCAATTTCTAACTTATTGCAGACTAGTAACGCAGGATTCTAAACAGGTTTTATACTACTCTAAGCCAGGGCCAGTCTCTTACAAAACAAAAAAAGAGGATAAAAAACAACAAATTTGAAGCTATCGCACGCAAATCTAAAATGGCGGGCGATTTATTTAATTAGTTACTTCGTATATAAAGATAAACACATTGCATTTGTGGCCTCAGCTGCGTCTAAGAATCTAAAATTTTCCATGGCGTATACAAGTAGCACGTATGTAATTAGTAAGTATATAATAGCCCATTAGCCGTTGGAAAGAATATGAAATGGCTTCCAAGCCGAATATAGGTGGCGCGTTTTTTTTGACATCCATTTTTGGAATCACATCACATACTTGTATTTGCAAGCAATGTCCGCTAATCCATTGTCTTTATAATTAAGTACTAATTATTGAATAGGTTCCGTGTGACGCAAATTAATATAATATTGATTAAAGCTTTATGTTTTTGACTAGGATGATTCCACTGATAATTCAGTGCAATACATCCAATTCAAAAATCTTCCTCATTTAATATACGAAAGCGTGAATAACAAACTTTGTTGTCTAATTAATGAATACCATTACACTACCAAACAGGATATAGGCAAACGGGGAAGCCCTAAACCACAAAAGGCCTATTAACATCAGATATTAAACTACAGTATAATTTAGTAATTAATAAACCGGTAAGCATTAATAAATCCTATTGTTTCTTAATTGATTATTTTACGGTTAAGGCAACTCGTCCTCCATCGCTTCCTGTTTGGATTCTGCTGTGGTCTAATAGTCTAGACCTTAGGTACTAACTTTCATGTGGATATAAAATCAAGCTTAATTACTTTGCTCGTAAACTTATAGTTCCGGTGAAGTATATGCATATTCTAATTCCTTAAAGCCTACAAATGCAAACACATGAACTAAACTAGTTGTAATTTGAACAATAGCATATTAGTATGAATACTAGAATTTTACCAGAAATTTTCAATAGATTAATTGATACTAACACACTTTCGTTTAGCAGTTATGTCAAAAAAACACAACCTAATTATCAGACTGACTGACTAGTTGGTGTGAAAACCGCAACAATGAATACAAATGATAAAGTTCAAATCTGACAGGTTTTGATGATATAATTTTGGAAAACCCATATTTAGCTGACAAAGGAAACGATAGTTTAAAAGATCAACAAAGAGATTTTTGAATTGCTCTAGAATTCTAAAACACCTATTCTGTCATAATGACACATCAGTAATGTAAGCAAGGAATGCCGACAGATAGACTGACATACATATAGATAAGATAACTCATATAATATTAGCACGATTGTTGAATAGAAGCTAAGTGCCATGACAACAATACCCTGAAGGATATAGTAATGTGTAGGATTAGTTACCAAGTGTAAGTACAATTCTACACTAATTTGAAGGAAAATTCATGAAGATACCAATTTATATATTATACTATGGAACTTTTGACAACAGTATGAGTTTAGTTAATAATAGTCGATCAGTCTTAGAATCGTAATATCACTGTACACCAATCTACAATACATATGTTTGTTTTTGAGTTTGCGAAATATCGGCAAGGATTGGACTATCCATAAAACTTTAGTGTCCGTCAAACTAGTGGTTACCGTGGATTAATGACTCGTTAGTAGATTACCACTTAAGTTTATGAGTGTGCCAAGCTTCATTCACGTGTAACGCGGCTATGTCAACACACGGTCAAGTGTGAAGGCCTGTGGGTGACCTACTTCGGCACTGCAACTTCATAGAGAAAACTAATAAAAGCTAGCTTAGGAATAGTTAGGTCGACGTGATGTAGGCAACAGAAAGTAGTCCATAAGCGAAGATGTTCAATTGGAAATTCTTGGTACACATGCATGTTAGAATTAAATTCATGAAAATGTACCTACAGAGATTTTGTTATAGTAAATATTTAAACTCTAGATTTACTGTTAGCAATCGTTTATTATTCTTAAAACTTGCAAGACATTGCAACTATGCTGTTTAAATATAATCTCGTATTGCAAAAAAATCAATAGGAAAAATATGGTACATCTACACAGTTTTCGCTTCAGCATATTTGATAGTATTGAATAGCTTGAAACTATCAAAACATTCGAAATCTTGGATCTTTTATTTTTGCAGTTGCAATAGGAAGGAAAATAAAATATTTAGAAAATATAATGTGTTAATCCTTGGCTTTTCGATACAAAAATCTTTGATATCCCACTCTGTCTTTAAGATCAAAACGTCATATCCCGGGAAATAAACAGAAAGTATGTCAAACTGAAATATTTACGACTGTTTATTTTTTCGTTAATATTTTGAGACTCGATATTTGCTAAAGTGTTCCCTTGGCCACTCTGGTTTTATGACCATGCCATTGACGATCTAACGCTGACTCACATCATTCGGCGATCAAGTATTTGCTGCTATAAAAAGATTGTTCATTAGTAAACAAATTGTTCTTATGCAATGTAACCTTTAGTTTGAAATTGTATGTTGAAAGCTTTCATTGCTTTGCTTCTATCTGTTTAACATCGTAAATAACTTTAAGAATATAAAGGCGCATTAAACAATCCGATCTTGATTTGTTATTCGTAAAAGGTTGATGTAGATTGGTAAATTTTATCGAGCAAGGTCGGGGAAACCCCGTCGTATACACTCTAAACCAGTTTGCTTAATATATTTGCTTAACCTATGTTGGGTATGCAATGTAGTAAATAATGTGATGCATTTATTGTTTATTTTAGAGATTAGATTACTTTATAGTAAGATGGTCTACTTAGTTATTTGTGTTGAAGCCTTGATTCACTATCAGATTTCTACTTTTCGTGTTTCTATCAGATTAAAAACAGGATGCATCTATTTCTTTCACGTTGAATATAATAAATCAGTCAATCAGTTCGTATTTTATTTTAAATTATTGAATTGAAATGAAGCCAATACTCAAAATACAGTTTGGCTTTCAAAAATTATAATACGCCGCCTTCTTTTAATCTTTGATCTTACCTTTTTGTTCTAATGATATCTAAATAAGACTAACATCAATTTGTAATTCATTATGTTGTACCATATGCTTACGACGTATGAATGAACATCTGTACCTAATCTTATTATTGTCAAATATCGTAGTTATAGCAGCTGTCTGTAAGCATTCAATCATCATGATGACTTCAGCACCACTTTATCAATATGTTTTTTTTTTAATTAAATTAAACAGTGTCTATACTACAATGTGAGATCTAACAAAATGTGCTCTTTGAGAATAACATAATATGAAGATACGAATAAAATTACCTCTACAATTAACTTTTGTCGACGATAAAACAGCGTGCGGATACGAACAATACGCTTCATCCTTTCGCTAGCTATCATGGAGAGATACCATTTCCTGATATATCATTTTATACGGCAAATTGCAATCACGACAACTGGTAGTGTCTCAATCTTAGATAATGACAGGATGCAAATTTGACCGAAGCGACTCACAAAGAGCTCTCTTATATTAAATTGAATAGTAATATGAATGTATTTTATCCGATTCTATAGTTTTATTAGTATGTATGTATTAGCATATATGTATATTATAATATTATATATTATATTGGTATATATTTATATTTAGTTAATGTAATATAATGTAATTGTGTATATTTGTATGTGTTTTTAAGTATATATATTTATTTATTGTAAGTACACCCCCGTCCTATACATCTTTTTTTCTCAAAGGTTTCCATCCCAAGGTTGCCTGGAAGAGATCACTTTTAGCGATAAGGCCGCCACTTGTGGCACTATATGTAAATTAATATTTTTGTATTGTTATATTTTGTGTGTCTACAACAAAGCGTTGATCTATCTATCTATCTATTAAGAGGGAGGATAGCTCTGAGTTACCATGATAACACTAAATATTTCTGTTTAATGTTATAACAATACAACAAAATATGTTACGATACACATATTGCTTACTAAAAATAACGTTCTCATTTTAATTTAATGGCTACCAATTTTATTAGTATTGCCGAATTTTCCCCTCAACATTTGCTTTTGTAAAAACAGTACATAATCGAAATTAAACTATGTTTTGGTACCCCTAAGAACCTGTAAGGATTCATCATAAAGTCTATCCATAAACAAAGAACTAGTACTCAATATTTAGCTAAAGTCGATTATAAAACGAAATTTTATAAGCTTTTGCTATACATATCTACCTATAATGTCTTTAGTATCCAGTGCCGATGTTGAAATATTGCTGCGCTTCAATTCGGTAGCCTTCGTAATTGCTGATTTGCTTATTCATAACACGAGTTTATGATTTGGTTGTACACTTTCCTCAATCCTAAAATAGAAACTAAATTTTGATTACATGCAAATAAAATGTATAAAGTCAAGAAAGCATACAAGTTTTTTTTTTCACTTATATCATTCGTTATTTTGTTAGGTACTTAGATACATCTTTTTCTTGGTAATCCCATTAAGTTACTACATGAAAATATGAGCAAAATTTTGAGTTTTTGAGTTTTTCTAAACCCTGAGGTATAAGTAACGTTCTTTTTAAGCGAGTAACATTACACTTTCTACCCAAAAGAAATCATGGACAGTTTAGGAATTACTATTAGTAGATCGAGAAACATTAATTTGTATCAAAAGCCTTACAAACCATTGTCGCTAATGCATTATACCCACACATAACTTTAAATGTAGTTGGCCATGACACAGTTTTGAAATAATTGCTATTTTTGTTGCTTTGTCAAAATGGCGAATAGATTAATGAGCCTATAATAATGTGTTTGGTGAGGTCTCTAACATTTAAATAAGCTAAGAAGGCGAAAGTCTTATTTTGGCCAGTACATATTTTTATTTAATTTGCCAAAAGTAACAACAGGTTTTAGTAAATGGCAAATCTAACCTGGTTGTATGTAATTGTGATATCTAAATTGATGATTACTAATAGATATGCATTGCTACATACTTCCTCACTGTGGTTTAACAAAATTAACAAAATGACTTACTACGACAACAAAAAATTATAGCAGAACGATTACCCATAGAACCTTTGCTTACTTGCATCAGTCTAAAAAACTTTTTTTTTTTAATTTTTACAAATATGGTCTTATTTTCGAAATATCCGATCATTATATCTTGGTGAAAATGCGTTTGTATAATAATGCTGATACAAAACATGATGCAAAGATATATGATTCCAAAGAAAAAAAAGCTTGCCTTTCAAAAACCTTGAAATTTGATCAATTAAACATGACAAACCAACGTAAACTAATACATTAAAATGAAACACTCAACCTTATTCATCAATACAGGCAATCTGTGAAACGATTCCGCCTGCAAAGAAATACATACACATACATCATGCATAAATGCCATTTTGAATGCAAGCATTTGATTTTCTATAAGGCATCTTTTATTCTAGAAGGTCGTAGGAAAGCCAAGGTCACAGGAATATGAGAAATTTATATCGTCAAGGGTAAAAATGCTGATGCAGGAACAATCTGGATGGAGGTGTTTAATAAAGATACAGTGTCGAAGGTTGAAAAAGATAGTACCTATGGTGTTGCATAAGAAATTGTCGAGAACATTCCAATCAATTCGTATTCCATTGACTGTCACTTGACCTAGCTATATGACATGAGTTTGTATAAGTAGATACATAATTGATATAGATTTACAAGGATCAGTCGGTTTGGTGATAGAAAGAATCTGAAATCATACTTAATCCAAATAATTTACCAAAGTAAAATAGTCAAATCAAATAAAAAACTCATAAATATCTATCAGTCAAGCAATAAAACTATAGTTAATAGAAAAAATACGTGATTACTTAAATAAACAGTACACGTTGTCATTCCACAGCTACAGTTTGTGTACCGGCCTTCCCTTGAAACTTTAATATATGAGGAGAATAAAAAGAAATCACCTGTTCTAATTCAGTTCAAAACATAAATAATAAGCAAATCAGCGAAGGTGCTCAACGATGAAAAAGGTCGTACACAAGATATTAGACAAGGATGCTATATGAAGTTCAAAACATAGTTGACCATGAAGTAGGTACGAAACATCTTTGAAATATATGTCCGGAAATAATATATCGAAAGCAAATGAAGGAAACAAATTCGTGGTTTTGCGCAACTATGGAGCTATTTGACCTTTTAACCGGTTCTTACTTCCGAATACTCATCATTTTAATGCATAAGTACGTTTAGTTTTCTAAGGATATTTATGAGGCTTTATTATTCATTTATTGGATTTCTACCTTTAGGTATAAGTATCAATTTTACTTTTGATTGTAAAAAAACGTGTTAGTTTTATCTTTATTATTTTCAAGATGCAATAAAAATCCAATGCAATAATTTCAAAACTTGCAACGATCCATTACTATCACGACTTGTGTTGTAACTTCGCTTTATCATTGGAATCGGACACATAACTAGTTTGAAAATGTATTGTGATATTTGTATGCGTTCAGAAACATAGTAATAGTGGTTAAGGCAAAACAATTGTAATTACAAATGATATCGTATCAAATAGCACGTGAAATGAAACTCGGTCACGTCGCGCTTGCGTTGCGGAGGGCTTACGAAAACTTTCTTGCATTATGTTGAGCCTAATCTTTAAACGCATCAAGCGTTGCGACAGCATATCAAAATCATAAAATAGACAAGTCACGAATTCCAGTAAATGAAAATGGCACATTCATCCTAAAATAGGAATGTTCAAAGTTTAATGACTTGCTACTAAGATAGCGCGAGAATATTCTCGTCCCAATCTAGAACCCATGATTCGTAGTTACTCACACAACCTAAATGTTTTCATTCTTTGTTGATTTTGGACGCAAAGCGGGAAATGTAAATTATAAACATCGAATCCTATAACTACCACATATAACTTGTTTTACCAATATAATTACAAAAGGAATCACATTTGGATACGCCACTGTTATGGTTTCCGTACAATAAATCAAATTAATGAGAAATAATTCAAGCGTAATTTATAAACAGTAGTACGCGACGCAGGGAGTCAGGGTGGCGAACAACCTTGAGCGAACGCGTTACCCATGTTTGCGTTTAGGTAAACATGCCCTATGTAAATGTTGGCATACGAGGAGTGTACTCAAGTGTGTTTTTCATTGTTCCAGGTTCGTTATAAACCTGCTAGCGACGAATCTGCTGACGACCTCCCTGCTTGCGCCCGCGCTGTTCGGCGAGCACTCTGCGAGGGAGGAACTAATGCACTTTTGGACGGAGGCGGGAGACGCGGCAGCGGCGGCTTGCAGCTTGGCTGCATTGCTGGCTGTCACGCTCATTTCGTTGGACCAGCACCACGCGGTCACTGACCCCCTCCGTTGCCACATGCGCCTGCTGCAGCGGCGGCCGGCCACTCTCTGCGCCGCCACTTGGCTCATCGCACTCTTTGTCGCTGGTATTCGTGCTGCTGTCGCAATCGTCCGCTATTTTTACCCGCTCGAACCTATCGTCCAGGGAGTCGAGCTGGCTTATTACGTCGTGTACTTAATCCTTGGAGTTATGTTGCCAACGACAATAGTCTGCATCATGTACGCCCGCATCTACGGCGCCGCTCGCTCGTCTGGGCTACGAGCACGCGCTCACGGAGCCAGCGCACTGCAGTTACATGAGCCGCAAACGCTGCCCGATCTCATCGAAGAAGGCGAGGGTTTGACGCTCAGAATAGATGGAAGAGATAACGTAGCCACAGAGAGCGATCGCAAATTCGGGCCGTTCCTTTTGCCCCCAGATAGACCGATGCGTTGCCCGTCCGTCGCTAGCCTTCGCAATGCCAAGAAGGAGAACAAATCGAGTGAGGATCTCAGAAAGGGCCTGCCCGCCGTGAGTTCGGCGCCTCTCTTAGCAGCCCCGCTACTCTCCGTGCAGAGGCCGTCGCCTCAGCCCTCGCACAACGGATCGAGGATAACGTCAATACGGTGTAGAATCTCGAACGCATCGCTATTCCGATATAGAGAAGAATCACGTGCCGCGCGCGTCGGACTTTTGACTGGAGCGCTGGTGATGTTGCATTTGCCGCACGCGGTGACTGCGGTGATATCCGCTGCGGTGCCAGGGATGGCGGAGTGCGCGCGGACGCCTTCTTTGGCTCTTCTGCTGCTAGCGTCGGCCGCATCGCCGTTTCTGTTCGCGCTACGATCGCGCCGCGTGCAGCGGGAGGCACGGAGGTTGCTTCTTCCGGAGAAGAGCGCATGGGAGAGAGGACAGGCATCGTCTGCTGCAGCTGACGGTCAGCGAGCCCGCGCCGCGCTGGATCTGCTGCGGACGCTGACGCCAGGCAGTGGGCCGGAAGCGCCGCCGCCGGGAAACGGCAGTGAGGGGGCGGCGTGCCGCAGCTCGTTCAGCTCGGGCGGCAGCACGCAGCTGTCCTCGGCGTCGGACGAGTGACCCCCGCCCCCCTACCGCGTCCGCTTCGCGCCGCGTCCCACCGCTCTACTCATCTGTGATACTAGGCTAAGCCGCACCGCGCTCGGCGCGACCGTTAGACTGATTTAGTATTAAGTTAATTTATTAATGTCCATGTGTACCTAATTTCCTGCTGAGCGGGATAGATTTTATTACTTGGTATCATAAGTACGTGTATTAAAAGATATTAAATTCGTATCGAAGTGAAATTACATTGTCGTTTCAATGATTTGCTAGGTGACCCTAATAGAAACTATGGTTTGCCCCGACCGCAACAGATCATAAACAGATTAACCAGATATGAAGGCTACTGAGAGGTATTAAGGATGAAATAAACTGCTAATACAAAATATAAGTATAGGTAGAGTTAATCATCAGATAGAACACACGCTACTTAACTAAAGAAATAGAAAACAACAATTATTACTAAAAATACACTAGATTACTGCATTAGGTTTCCCTACAAACTAATAAGTGAATACTTGTAAATGCTTTAGAATCGAACTTTGAAACAAAGCATTATAGTTACTTTACCAGTAATTTATTGAATTCTTATAATATAGCCAAATGATACAGCAGATAGAGTTATCTTTAGAAGGCAAATGATACAGCAGATAGAGTTGTCTTCAGAAGGCAAATGATACAGGAGATAGAGTTGTCTTTAGTAGGCAATATGAATTAAGGAGTAATACCTAAAATACACAGATGTATTTCATACAAATTATGATAATGATATATATATCTATATCACGTTTTCTACACCAACTCTAGTATACTGTAAAAAGAAGAATAAATTTAAATTCAGGCACATACAATCAGGCAGCGGTGAAGAAAACAAAGTACCTTACCTACTGAGAGGTCTCTTCAATAAGTGACCAGAATGAACCCAGGATAAATATCACAAAGATAAGTATACATCCAGAACTATATTGTTATTAACAGGGGTAATTAGGCTATTTCAAAATATGAAACAAAATACAAGCTCTAGAAAATAAAATATAAATCATTAGTAATACTTTAAAAGGTGTAAAACTGACTAAAATTAACGAACTGAACTGATATTAATAATATCTATATACAACTAGGACCAACTGGACCTTTATAACCTTTTCAACAGAAACCTTTTATACCTAGTATTTAGAATATTTTGAAAATTCACGTAAACATACATTCTATTCAATGTTTAGAGTTTTATCCGTCAAGCAGATTTTAATAATTTCATTATATTTTAGTGACTTCACAATCCATTGTTCTCAAAGCTGACGTCATGACTTTTTAGAAAATTTGTAATTGTATCCATAAAGAAAAATAATGCTACGTAATAAGTTAACTACAAACTGAAGCATTCCTTTAAATACCAATAATCATAGGCATTAAAGTTAAATGGACAGAGATCCCTACAAAACAATGCTATGATGTAATGGGTAATAAACAAGATGACATGTCAATTACATAGTTAATGATTTGCTCGTGCAAAGTTATGGTTATGGTGTGGTGTTATTCCACCGCAAGTCTCAGTCTGCAATATTAGCAAAATTATGCAAACTGCAATAACAAGTGATGTAAGAATTAAAGGAAATATCTTTTACCAGACCTTTGCTAGATTTTCTCGTAGAGATTACTAAGTATTAGAGCAATGAATCAAAATCAAACTCGGGGTACCCTAGGCGAGATTTCCCCACAACAGACACCAATGGAATAAGTTAGAGAGGCTCTACATGTAGGTTGAAAATAGTGAAAATGAAGCTAAACAATTCTAATGTGTAGACTTCCCCATTTTTATACTTGACTCAGCAACAAAGGCATCCAAAACTGCTCATCAGATATTATAACCTAATACTAAAGTTAAAATTTGCATGGATACTAACATTCTCAGGGAATGCCAACTTTCAAAATCACTTTCGAGTGAACACTGGTAGAGTCAACATCTCACGACACGTTGACACATGTTTTACCTTTAGCTAAGGCTAAACATCGTGTCGTATCGAGAAGTTCAGAAATTGAGGCCAAGAGAGATTAGGTGATATGTGGTATGAGGTGGTAAGGAGTAACCATATCCTAAACAAACATATTTTTCGATTTCTCGCTCTGAAGCCAACACTCGTGAGGCGAGAAAGAAGAATAAATTTTAACAAAGTAATTCCAGATCCCATTGGAAAATCAACTGCTTTTCACTTTATTTTCCTACAGCGATAAAATAGCAAAAAAGAGTAGTAGACAAAATTAACTCGTATATCTTATCGCACATAAGCTAAATTAATGTGAACAAGAAAGTTAAGCGGGAATTTGGATACAAAAGTCTTGAGACCTGAGCGTAATTTATACCGAACAATATTAATAAATCGTGGTAAAAATCTATAACAATCTCTTAGATTTTCGTCAAAATCTGTCTGAGATTGAATTCTAATTATGTGGGAAATAAACATATACAACTTGTATCTATGAATATTCTAAGGTTAATAATGAAGTTGTCATGGAAAATACAACACTTACTATTAATACCTAATAAATTAAGTAATTATCTATGTATTAAAAGAATATTAGTGCTTTGCTAATGAATACAAACAGCAGTGATTGCCTGTCAACACAAACATTTATGAGCAAAATTTATGCCACGATTATTACAGTCAAGGTGGTATCTAACCGGAACTTTATGCATTCTAAGTAAGTATAACATACTATTTCATTCAAGAATATCCAATATTAAGCGTTTCGTACCTAAAGGGTAAAAATTGTACCCTATTACTAAGAATCTGTCCGTCTGTCTGTCACCAGGCTGTATGCAGATGATGTATTTATGTTACCGATGTAGTTATACACCAAGTTTCAAATCGCGAGTGAATCGGTTTCTTGTAGACAAGCGCGCTAATTATTTTTTCTTTCTTTCTTGCGAGGGTTGTGGCATTACACGGCTAGTGCATATGCCATCTTCAAGTAAATCTTCGCTAATTCGACGTTTCCCGCGCTTCACCCCGCTACATTCTAGACCGCATCGTCACTTTACATCAGGTAAGTTGCGGTCATGCGCAAGCCTATCGACTATATAAAAAAAAAGAAAAAATTGTTGAGATTGTCTTACAGTCAATGGAGTTCCACAATGTGACAGCCTGTACAGTAAAAAAGGTCTGTCATTGATTTATTCGTTTTTGGACCAAAAATACAAGATCAAAATTACAGTGTACTCGTATAAATATATGTAATGTCTATCTACAGGAAATAAAATTTAAAAACGACTTCCGTTAATTGAGTCTAAATATAAATATAGGTACAAAACAGAGTAAAATAGTTTTTTTTACTGAAACGCTTTTTCAAAATGCAAAGTTAAAGTTGCGTTGGTGTCGCTAATATATTGTACTTAATAGCCTAGTACTCGCAGATAGGTCATTCTTTATTGCAGACAAAAAAATTGAATTAATTGTAATAAGAATTAAAAAAATGGGACTTTTCCCGTAGTTAAAAAAGTAAACCCCCATTGTCAGCGAGCGCTTTCACTGAGACGCTTATGACTAGGTGATGCGTCTTGAATGTTAATTGTGTTCGTCACAGAGATATTAAATTTATTTTGTTTTGAGTAAATCTTCATACATAGTTAATTTACAGAGCGAGTCCAGCAAAATGTTCCACGAGTTTCACCGATTGCCACCCTCGGATAGAAAAAAATGTAATCCCATCTGTTGACCTCTGGCTCTATTATTTAAGACCTCAGCTATTAAAATAATGATAAATACTGCAAAACTTCCTAATTAGTTACATCAGTTACATTTTAATGGAAGATTTGTTGGCTATGTTTTTTTTTTTTTTTACAACTGACTAGGTAACGTTTGACCACAATCTCACCTGATGGTAAGTGAAGATGTAATCAAAGATGTAGCACGTTTACCTAGTAAGAACCTATTCACCTTGCGCTTGAAAACACCCGGGTTGTATTTATCCGGAAACACCGACAAAAGCAGGTTATTCCAGTGTTTTGCAGTTCTTATTAAAAAGGAGGAAGCAAAACGTTTGGTACGAATTGGTGGTATATCTACCATAAGTGGAAGACGTCCTGCCGATCTTCTGGAAGTACGGAAGTGGAATGGTGAAGGGGGAATAAGATCAAACAGCTCTTGTGCGCACTCCCCGTGAAAAATTCGGTAAAAAGCAGATAGACTTGCAACTTTACGTCGATGGTCCAAGCTCTGAAGAGCAGATGTAAGAGGCCTCTGGGCGGTCTATGACGAAACACTCCTCTCCTCTCCCTATAATGACCCGTCGTAGGAGTAGGTACGTCGAGCTTCTAGTCTCTGGGTCGTCTGACGTCCACATAGTGAAATAATCCTCGAACTCTGACTATAATAAGAAAAGTAAGTATTACATATGCTTGTATTGCCGGAGTGTAGTCCAATAATAATAACATAAATTCGTATTGATGCGTGCTAAATCTAATCAAACACCCTGTACAGTAAAACCAGCTGAAGCCCTGCAGTCCACTAACCATTGACTTATTAGTAACCAATACACGAAGCAACTGATGGAGCTACGTATATTAAATAGTATTATGAGAACATAAGCATTACTTGATACGTACAAAAATTATCATTTTTCTAGTATTTTTAGTTTAATCTACATTATTATCTTTTTAGCAGATAAGCTTGCGTTTGACCGCAACTCGCCTCATGTAAAGCACCGATGCGGCCCAAGATCGTACCCGCTTGTCTAGAAAAAAGCCGATACTTGCGACTTAAAACACTATTAAATATATAGAGGTCTGTAAAGATAATGTACTCAACATCACATATTGAATTAATACACTTCGCGAGTCGCGGTAGCGCTTGCATGAGTACGCAAACTAACTAATGAATAGTTTTAATTAACCTCACCGTATAGCAGACTTCTTGGCATTCGATGGTATCAGAATGGAAAATGTCATGGAAGATCTTCAATAGTTGAATTATGTAAGAATCAAATGCAAATGACGGAGATAAACATCTTAATTTGCAGACAAACAGGCGATTGTTTTCCTCTAAGACTGAAAACACACAGGTGGCTCAAGTGCGTAGAGCATAGTGGCTTGCATTCCTAGGAAACATGGTGCCTAGGTATCATTTTTATCAGTGCAGCGGCCGCGATATTGTGGAACGTTGGTTTTATTAAGGCGACTAACTAGGCTCTAGACTAACAAGCCGACTGTGCGTTTTCAGCCTAACATAACTAATTGTTATTATTAGTAAAAAAACTTAAATTTTCCTGTATTATTAAGTGTTACCATTACTAAAACCCAGAATGTCTCTCATGTAAGTTTTCAGTGGTTCGATAGTGGTACGAGTACATTATATATTTATTATACAGGGGTCGGCACTCGAAGTGTTACCAATTCAAAATGCTGTAATTTTGTCAATTTTGCTTCTTTTTATTTATATACTTCAATATATAGAAAAAAAACATTTAAAATTAAAAAGAAAAAAATATTGTTCGATATGGCCACCTTTAGCGCGGATAACAGCATCGAGTCTGTCCGAGAAGGCTTCACACGCTGCACGAATGTGGTCTGCTGATATTTTGTTCCATTCTCAGCGAAGAGATCTTTGAGGCGTCGACTGTCTTATATTTTTTTGCTGACACTTTGGCCTCCGTCAGTCCGGCGAAAATGAAGCTCGGAACTTTTTCTAGCAAAAAAATTTGGGTTTCACGGGCTTTGTGGGATGGTGCCGAGTCTTGCTGAAACGTCCAATGGTTTCTACCGAATTTCTTACGTGCCCAAGGTAACAAAGCATCGTTTAAAATCTGTTCACGGTAGATTTGCTGGTTTATCTTTGCACCCTGCTCAATGAAAACGAGAGGTGAACGTCCCGTAGCAGTTACTGCGGCCCAAACCATCACTGATGCTGGTGCTTGCTTTCGCAGAGCAATCCGTTGGTCTAAATTGTCGTTTGATTTAGACTTTAACCATACGCGATCATTTTGTTTGTTCACATATTGCTGAACCGTAAAAATTTTTTCATCGGTAAATTTTCAAGCTTGCTATCAACGAACTGCCTTTTGTGCAAGTGTCAAGTCTTGCACTTTTTGTATTTTGTAAGGCTTCAGTTGTAGTTTATTTTTTAATATGCGTCCTATGCTCCGGGCAGATACATTAAGACTTTTCGCCAATTAAACTGCGCTATGTCGTGGATTTCGTTCAATTCTAGCCTTTACCTTTCGAACCATTTCTGATGATGTTGCTGTTGTTGGATGTCCACCTCCATGGCGTTTTTTGATGCTACCCGTATCATTGTAACGCGTGATGGTCCGATACACAAACATTTGATGTAAATGTCGTAGCGCATTAACAATGGCTGGTTGCGATTTTCCAGCCAAATACAAAGTAATGACACTGTGGCGTTTGAATTCCATCTGGATAACTTTTTAGCAGCGACGAAAAACAATGATCTTCTGCATGTTTAGGAACAATACAATAAACTTACGACTGTGAAAAAATGGGCGCCATATTGTAAACAGTTTGGTTGCTATAGCAACTTAAAGTTGGTAACACTTCGAGTGCCTACCCCTGCATATGATAAATTTATTTATTTGGTACATACAGATTGTTATTAAATCTGTTCCTAAGTCAAATCCCATGCTTAATTTAATAATTTGCCAATAAATCAATCTAAATAAAAATTGCTTAAATAAATATTTATTATCATCAATCTTGAAATAAAGGGATGATGTGTCAAATACCCCTACATAAAATCATAATGACCCATAAACGAAGTTTCAAAGGAAATTTTAATGAAAAATAACTTGGAATATCTGAAAGTATAAATCCTTAATAAGTACTTTATAAATTACTGATAAGTGTTACTTTCATAATATTATGTAAAACAAACCTAGAATACCTTACATCGTGAACAATGCGTATTGTCTGCCGGTTTACTATCGTTAATGCAGGTGTGTTAGACGCCGTTCATTGGAGAAATATAATAAAAAATAAAAGGAAAAAAAGAACCGAAAGAATTCAGCATAATCCGTATTGATGTATTGATAACACGCTCTTATTAGCTTTAAAAACGTTTCATCTATTTGACACTGCACTCTAAACTTATCAAGGACCGATGATAATGCATTCATTAAAATAGTACAGTTATCTTCATACGTGTCTTTACGATTTATTTTCAATTTGCATATATTAATTTTTGTACTAATGATGTAATATTCCATTGGCGTAGCAAGACAAAATCAAAATTTAATACTAATTTTGCAACGATCACGTACGAGATTCTCTCGTTTCAAGTGATATCACATTCTAACGATTTATGAAACGTTCGTATGTTACGACTTTTCAAATGTGGTATTCAAGCAAGAGAGCCTTACATTTATTGGTTTGTGAAAGCTAGGCAATTGATCACTAATTAGCTCGCACGACCACGAAAGTAAGCGACACTATGGCCCTAGATAGAGCATGGTCAAGCTGTAATACACTGAAACTCAATAAAAGAAACCATAGCATGGTGGGATGGCATTTTCCAACGTTTGAATAGGTTACTACCAAATTGAGAAATCTGTCTAGGCCCATAGTGCTGCTGACTTCTGTAGTTGTGCAAAGACTAGTTTGACATATTGTGCAAGCATAATATGTCAAACTAGTCTTTGCTGTTACCAAGTTGGCAACTACAAGAAAATCACAAGGAAAACTATAAGAGGAGCACTATACGATATATTGCCAACCTTGACCTACCAAATACCGAACGAAGGAAAGAATCTCTAAATGGCAGCCATTAATTTAATTAATTTTGTTGTAATGGGATCGCGGCCATTTAGAATACCTAACGATGAGTTATAGGCCAGTAATGTGATGATGTAATGCGATCTTGATTTGTTACCCAATTTGTCATGCATATTTCTATTTTAAGTTACGTGAAAGAAAATTAAAAGAATGAATGTGACAAAAAAGTGATTAGAAGTGACTTAAAAACCCGACTGAAACTTAACGAGTGATACCGTGAAATACAACCAGTATAGCTTATGATGTACTTAGCTGAGCAGGTAAATATAAATCCAATGACATCTCGCACATCAAAATCGGTTTGGGCTGTAGAGATCACAATGAGTTTGACTTACATACACACAAAATTACATACAATCGAAAATCATTACTCTCGTTTGGGCAGTCGGGTAATAACTAGTAGAAATGCCATTAAGTATGAATAATGGTTATATGTTGTTAAGTGTCAAATATCTATTAATTTTCCCGACTGCCCAAAACACTGTTTTTCGGGTGTATGTTTATATATGTTAGTATGTCTGACTCTTTGAGACTCTCTATAGCCTAGATCGGTAGACAGATCGTGAGCTGTCATTGGATTTGTTTTTTCTGCAGTTTGACAAAGATTATACAAGTTGCATCAAGCGGTTTTTCTCAATCGGCACTCGTGGTAAGTAGGGCAATGTCCGATAAGTTTTCTTTTTGTCTTTAACATGTAGGTAGAATGAAATCTCGTGCCAAGGGAAATTAATTTTCGCTTCACACTACTAGGAGCACTGTAGTGCCACAGGATATTCTTTTTTTACCCATCGCAATACCAATAGTGCCAAGCAGTAGTGTCTAAAAAATAAATGGAAATGTTCACTAACATCAAACAAAATAACAATGGTATTGAATTCGGTGACGTATCCGCGAGCACTATTTGCATTGTGACACTTGGCCTGCGTTATGTCAAAGCACGCGGATTGTGCGTGATCCAAAACTACGGCAATGAGTACATACTTACGTAATTACGAATATCTTTGATAATATGAATCCTCTTCACTACCCGTTCATCACGTGCATGGCGTTTCTGTTTTAGTTCTGTTTTTAGAGTCCCGATATTAACCTATGGATACGGACCCGAAAGATAAAAATGGGACCCCATTATTAATTCTTATATGTCCGCCCGTCCGTATCTTATGAACAGTGATAGCTAGACAGTTGAAATTTTCACAGATGATGTATATTTGTTGCCGCTATTAGAACAAATACTAAAAAAGAAAAAAGAAGTATTTAAGGGCAGCTTCCATACAACAAACGTGAATTTGCGTTACAGTTTTTTGTTCGATATTCGAGAAAGTTGTTCGTAATTTGTATAGTGACCCCATCTCGTACACCCCTAACTAATAACCCTGTACATGTTATCTTGGTAACTAAAAAACCATCTTTCTATGTAATATATATCTAAATATATAATAGCTTCTTTTTCATACTAGCTGTTGCCATCGTCGTCGTTGGAGAAATTAAATGGAATATAAAGAAGTTTCAAACTGTGAACTCCCATCTCACTCTCTAAGAGGTTGAATTTCCGAAAATGTTTTCTTAATATATATTACATCCTAATACCCTATAAACAATCAACCCTCCGTATTTCATGTCTCTAGTTTCAGCTGTTTAGGCTTTGCGTTGATTCCTAGAACATAGCAGTCAGTCAGGACTTATTCTTATACATACAGGGTTACATATTCTTATGTATCCGAAAGGGGATCACTATACTCATTCTTAGGAACAACTTTCACTATGCGACAAACTCGGAATTCAATAAAAATAATCAGCTATTTCATACATATTGTCGACGACCGACCAACGTTTTGTATGGAACAGCTGACTATTTTTCTCAAAAAAGGATGAGTGTAGTGACCCCTTCTCAGCTTAGAACACCCCTAGCCGATAACCCTGTATATATAGATTAGGCAGAGTCTGAGCAAAATACTCTCTGTTCTTGGAATATAATAATTATTTTGAATGAAATTATTATCCAACGTGTCTTTGATTAAAGATGATGAAGTGATTCTGCTTCTTTTATTTATGCGTAGTATTTAGGTCGCGCTCTTGAGTCTTGGCCTAATTTGTGATTCTACGAAAGTTCTAATTTGAAGAGTTAATAAAACATAAAGATATAAATCAGTGGTTTGAAACGTCTTTAAAAAATTTAGACCATGACTGTTACTTAACGAGTGAATCCTCGGAATGTAACCAATATATTCTTCGGCTGTCTACAAATGAAAACGAATTCAGCATAATCCGTAAAAAGACCAGTCGCACATCAAAATACATTCGCACATCAAAGGTACATAATGTACTTACTTACTTACAAACATACACTCAAAAAATTATATCCTCCTTTTAGGCAGTTGGGTTAAAATTATTACGGTTGATTGTGACGCTACAACAATATCAATAAGGACCTAGATACTATAAAACAAGCGAAGCAAGAAATAAACGTACATACATACATAAACTCGAAAAACATAACTCTCCATAGTTCGCAGTCGGGTCGGTCAACTTACTTCCATTCGGCGGGCACACTTACAAAATATTGTTTTAATTTACACAAGACAGAGATTGTGGAGAGAATGTAGAGTGGCCTTTGCCCTGTAATAGGGCTATAATGGTTAATAATAATAAAAGAGATGTTTCAATAATGTATGGAGCTCCGGCCAGGATAGTGTACATGATACCAATAATACTTTAGGGACTATTAATCTTAAAAACGTCAACCAAATTCAAAATAACGTAACTGGTCGCAGTGTACAATATTAATTTTAAATCAAAATATTTCTACTTTATTTTTCCAAAAAGGCAATTTTTGTGTTTTTGATGTGCCAATTTTGACATTGTGACGGCTGGTACAATTGATAGACCAATGTGACCATTGAAATTAACCTAGTATATAGGAAACTGCTAGGGATGCCATAATTCCATTATAATTCAAAGAAATTAGATATTTTTGTACACAATAACTGATGCAGGTTTCATTAATACATGTTATTAACCACATTTTTAAACATTTTTTGGTAGACGTACACAGTCTTGGCCGAAAATGATAAAAGTCCTTTGATATAGAGTATTGGTAAAAACAAATATGTTACACTAACTGAAGAATATAGAACTACTAAGCCTCGAGTATTTTTTTTTTACATCCACACAAAGGTTTTTAGGCAAAGCCTGTACTAAGTTAACCTGATGACTGATATACATACTTATATACATACTTATATTTATAATAAACACCCAGACACAGGTTAAACAGACATGTTCATGCACACAAATGTTTGAACTGTCCGGGATCGAACCCGGTACCAGCGGCGCAGAAGGCAGGGTTGCTACCAACTGCGCCAACCGGTCAGTCCTTATATTTATTATTTACCTACAAATACTTCAATTATTTAAATAACTGTTCAATCCCACTTCTATATTTACGTGTATGCCAATGTCTGTTTACGCATTGCTCATGCATGAATGGATATTACACATACCTACATACTGCTACATATAACTTGTGTTTATCATTTACCTACATTACAGAATAAGTAACAGTTTCTACCACATTGCTTCAGTTTGTTTACATCTATGGAATCCTACAAATGCTTAATGTAAGTATATTAGGTACTTTCTGTTATAGATTTAATAACACTTTAGTCGTTCGTGGCAAGCTAAATGAGCAACTAAAATAATATTTGATTTAACAAATTTACCACGTTGTCATATTGCATTTTGCCTTATGTATAAGTTTTATATTAAAAATAACATAAATAAATTTTATTTTGAACGAGAACAGGGCCTTATCGGGTAACGTTAGGCTTGAAGAGGTGAAGAGTAGAGCAAGCAATGGCGTGAATTTTTGACAGTTCGTTGCATCAACCCTGTCAAACAACGACGTCATCGGTTGTTCTAATTTCAACCTCTTTCACTGTTAGATTTTTATTTTATTTTACTCCTCATAGGGCTGTTTTTTTAATTTTGTGGGATTTTCCTTACAAACAACCTTTCTTATTCTCAGTAAGAAACACTTTCTCTAAGTTTATGACACTATCGTGAAACGGACACTGACAAAATTGTGACAATCTATCACAATAGCCATACACCAAGAATATGTCTATCTATCTAACTTTTTCAAGCTTAAACTTGGCCAATAACAGAGCAGGTCTTGATAAAGTGATGTTTAAACTGAACGGTAAATGATACTTTAATAATGAAATTATTTCTGAAAAACTTCCTTTCTTCTGGTGGTTTATTAGGCCCGTGTTTTTGAACTCCTTTTTTTATATATGTTGTCTTTTTCTGCCCAAACATCCATTAATAATTAGTAATAAAATATTTGTTGTTGAACGAGCTGGAGATCGAGCTCTGTGGCGTTCGTTTAGAGAGGCCTATGTCCAGCTGTGGACGAATACGGGCTGATGATGAGAATAATTACATATTTATGTCATGGGTAATGAAATATGTGTGTTATTTTTTTGGGGAAATGCTCCTCTAAGCTAACAATTTCCTTCGCTGGCGGTGAAACAAGTGCTATATTTACCTATTACAAATCTACAGTGATCCTCTTTTGGCTTAAACTCTTCAAACCGATAACCTTCCATTACAAACTGACAGACGAATATTTTTTTGCCAGATTCGAAACAGAGACGTTATGTTTGCTGTGCTCAGTAAGCTAAAAAAATAATGAGATGAAAAGCAGAAGCGAACGTGAGTAGAAAGGTTGTCTAGAACCGATCGCTTCTTAGCGATAAGACCCTCTTTTGTGACTGTATTCGTTATCTGATGTACTATTCTGGTGACAATATAGAATTATCTAATTGCAATTGTATTATTTCCACTTTATATACTTTTTCAATCTTTATATTTTGCGGAAACCGATTGCCAGGTATCCCAGGAAATAAAGAAATGAATGAATATTATTTTATTTTACACCAAAGATACAAAAAAAACATATATAGGTATAGACAATAGTAATACATTGATCAGCCTTATTACCTAAAGCGATGTCTTCCAAGCAACCAGGTTGGCAAGATGACAAAACTAATATTTAAAGCAATATGAAAAACGATTTTGCTACCCAGCTTATACTAAAAACAACATATTAAATAATAGCTACACACTTACTCACTTATTTACCTTTCTAATGAATTAAAATCTTCATAAATATACTTATCAGAGGAAAATCTTACCGACCGAATTTATGAATAACAGAACATTCATACTTAGGTACTTACAGATGAATGAGTAAACAAATGTAATTGAATTGTACATGAAGGGTTCGTATAAACATGTCCCTTCCTCCCTTGAGTTACGTAAATAATAATTTATAGGAACCCCTCCCCTAACTCAGGAGAAAATAACTCACTCGTGACTTGAAAAGACCAGACTATCGTCATCGGGAAATAGAGGACCGGGCAGCGAATTCCATGACCTGGCATTTCGCACAATAAAAGTAAGTAGAATATGCTTATATTTTTTTTTATTAATGTATGGATAATGTTTATGTCGATACAAATGCGTGTGTCTCTATATTTTAATTAGTTACTGCATACACATCGTTAATATGAAACCTTTGCGATAGCGCACAAGGCATCAATTTTCTATAGAAGACTGCCTAACATAATGAATCAAACATGACACTTAATAACTTTAATTAACTTATATAAACATTGCGCAATATCAAATAACACGTTTAATATTACTAGACCAACCTTCATTGAGTTCATGGTTATGACAAATCTGTAGCTACAAATAAAAATTTAATGTGGTCAAACACGTTTATCACGATTTCGTATAAGATGGTACAGTAACTTAAAAATAGTTAAATCAAAAAGGTCGCAGAACATTGACGAGAAAACAATGGTTTGAGATTATCTGTTAGACACAGAACGGTTTATTGTAGTCACAGAAAACATAAAAATACAATAAAACATAAATTTACATGTACTTATTGCAATAAATGGCGGCCTTATCACTAGAAGCGAACTCTTAGAGGCAATCTTTGGATGGATATTATTGACAATACTAAGCCTAAAGGGGTAGTACTATACTCATTCTAAAGAACACTACAATAATGAGTCGCCGCATTATTGGAGCTGTTTGTTTTTAGCGCGGTATCTAGAAGAGCGCATCGAGACCAATCGTTTATCTAAGTCTATTTAATTTGCGAGTTACGTCACTAAATAAATAGCTACTATAAAATACGCAACACGCGGCGACATCAACAATTATCAAATATGGATATTGCGACGGTCTGGAGGATAATGTTATTTGCAATTTGTTTCATAAAATTCTGACAAGTCACACGTATGATGAGTGACGATTACTTGAGTAGTTATTACTTATACTATACAGGAATATAAGCGTATTCTATACTTATTATATAACTGACATAATATGGCATCTTTGACAGGTATTGTTTCTTAAACATGATTTTATAGCAGCTACTCGAATGATGCCTAGAAGAGATCGATAAAGTTACCACTTGTAACGCTAGATGTAAGAATTTTCTTTTACATTTATTGTTTGTATGTATTTTTTCCAAAAATGGGGAAATTTCGGGAATTACAACCCCAAAACAAAGAATCCCCGATGCGAAAAAAAGAACTAAAAAACTGACAATTTTTGTCAATGACATTTCAATTTAGTGTCGAATTTGGCGATTTCTCAGGGACAAGAAATTGAAAAAAAAAGATTAATTTGTTAATAATATGTTGCAAAAACAGATTAATACGTGTAAGCCAAAGATTAGTACCCAAAAAAGTAAATAGAGGTTTGAATATTAATATGCCGGTCTGTATTTTGTATCGTTATTTTTATATGTCTGTTACTAAATTATCTTAATGTGTATCATCACCTCGTAAGAAATAATTTCCTTGATTTAGCAAACTCGTAACAAAGATGCCACAGGTAAGTAAACAAAGAGCTCTACAGAACACGAGTTGTAACTCAAAAGGTGAATGTGTGACCTCCACTCATTTTAAATAAATTATGTGCTCATAATGTTAATATAAATGTTTTTCCATGTTCAACAGTATGCCACTCAAGTTGGGTCATTTATTTTTGCTTTATTTTTTAAGAAATATTTGTTTTTATGCACATGCCCGGTATTATACAACTTAACGTACTATTACTAAATATGAGAATGCATAGTTGAACTATGCGTTTTCATGGATCCCGACGCAGTTATGTATTAAGAAGTACAGGGTTACTTAAGGGAGACCCGTGCCCAGCATTGGGTACCTATTGTTGGCGAATTTGCTAGGTAGCTTCACTTATCTTATGAAAGTTAAATGTTCTCCGGCAAGTAAGTATGAATTTGATTTCAGTTGATTTTGTATTTTTAAAGAATATCTAAAACAATTTTAATCTGCTACTGGCTGTCCCTCGCGGCGTTGCAAGCGACATAGGTGCTTTAATTGCAATGTATAAAAGGTGTCAAACTTTTAAAACCTTATTTGACCACTTTAAGTGTTAAATTTCCGATAAAATATTTTCATAGGAGTGTACCCCTAACACTATTATAAATAACCCCTAAAAATTTCATGCCTCTTAAAAAAACACAATAATAATACGCACTCGTTCATACAAATTTACTTATATTTTCGTGATTGTTTCATCATTTGACATCCAGTGTGTCAGCTGTACACGTAAGATAAGACGGGGGCACGGCTCTACGTCACGCCATTCATACTGATAACAAATATTGTAAATAGATTCACAGTAGTAAATATAAAGATTATTAAATAACAGCGGAAAATTCAAGAGATCGAAGGACTTAGTCTTTCTACGGTTATTATTTTGACTATAATTCTAAGGACTATTATAGTTCTGCCATTGGGAAATCCTGAGTCATTACGCAAGGAGGGCAGCGGTAAGTTTGTTTACAAAACCCTACTATCCTACATAGCCCGGATCAGATTGACTCCATTCTAAGTAGTAGAAAATTTCTCTCAAGTCTCTCAAATTTAAAAGTCATCTGTCCTTTTACATGTATAATTTCACAATCGATTTTTGTAAAATTTGGGAACTGGTTCGATGATTGTCATGGATTTTTTTAGTCGTTTAATTTCGTGGTATAATTTCATAAAACAGGAATATCCACTAGGGTGTACTAAGCCGAAAGCTTTCGGCTTCATGAACAACTTTCACACTGGGACCAACTCTGTATTCGAGAAATAAAAATCAGCTGTTCCACACAAAAAGTTGATCGGTCGTCGACATAATTCATCTAACAATTGATTTTTTTTCTCGAATTCAGAGTTGGTCCCAAAGTAAAAGTTGTTAGGATGAGTATAATGATCCCCTTTCGGCTTAGTACACCCCTAACCAATAACCCTGTACATAGCGAGACTGGTGTTTGCAGCATCTGTTCTAAAGCAAAAACAAAAAAACCTTGCTATATTTTTACATGCTCCCGAAAATTAATTCAACTGTTTTTATGTTAGTTGGATACGGCTGAATCGACCAAAAAAACTTTTTCGAAATATCTGAAAACTGTGCACTAGCTTCTCGTATCTCAAAATATTTCGTTTTTATCTTTGCACTATAGTATGACACGGTACGGACAATAAACTACACTTATTTATTATTCTTGTATGCCATCAATTATCTTAATCCTGGGCTATATTTTCAAAGAAACCTTGCCACCCACCATGATTAACTCGAGATCAATATCATTTAGACTTTAATAGTGTATAGTCATGGAGCTAGCTGAAAAGAAAATAATTTTTCCATGATTTTTACAACAGAATAAATTCATAATTATCCTAAAAGCATCTGCTATATATATTACTTTCTACTAAGTATAATGCAATACATTGCTAGCCATTGGTTTCTGAAAAAAGAGAATTAGGGTTAGGTGTTCATCTGGTGGCCAATGTGAATTGGGCACTTCCCTTTTACCTTTAAAGGCTATGTCTATTCGGTAGAGTAAGTTCCTTTGCTTTTTGTTTAATTTTAAAATTAACTAGTAATCTATTGTAATCTACACACGAGTCGTCAAGACACACTCAAAGGCACATGCCTAAACTCGTGACTGAACCGATGCTTACTTACTTAAAACATAAAGAGTTTACCGACTAGACTGTTTTACGTCACGTTTGCTCAGGGTATTAATTTAAAGACACAACATCTACCTATATTGTTATTTCAAATCCCGATCCTTATTGGGATATTTGATATGACTACGACTTGACCATGTCGACTTTAATATGATCATTTGTGCACAAAGTCACACTGTTACTCTTTGAGAATTAAAACTTAATAGCGTATTTATTACAGTCAAATTAAGGGAAAACTAAAACATAAATACTAGAGCATTCGTTATGAAAATGATCACCGTATCTTGGACTAATTATAATATATGCAGATGTACCTTAAGACCTTGCGGAGTGACAGAACCTGCTGCAAAATGACGGAACCGACACGATGTAAATCTGCAACTTTAAATTGAATACTTGTTTATCAAAAGTAAGAGAAAGAAATATTAAAAAATAATCCTGATCATCTTGAAAAAAATTAAAGATACATTCTGATTCAAGTTATATATAATTCACTAGCTTATACCCGCGACTTCAACCGCAATATGTTTGATTTTCCGGATAAAGAGTCTACTAGACTATTTCTCATTAATTCTCCTATCTTCGATCTATCTTTGTGCAAAAAAATCAAGTCGAGTCTTTCAGGAATGGTTAGGTGAATAAGGAAAAACAGTCTAACAAGCACACATTCCGATGTAAAATATGTGTGGGAATTAGAAATGCTAATTTCTCAGGCATCTAATGTAATAACCCATATTTTATACATCTCCACTGATGGGGCTTTCCCCGGGTTTCGGGTTGCAACTCATAATTTTAACGCATTTGCAGATAAGGGAGCAAGCATTGCGAGTAAAATGAAAGAAGAAACGCTTCGAATATAAGTGAAGTATCTAACTCTCTCTGAATAACTCTTATTAAACCAATCGATTGTAGACTATGGCATTCCAATATTTTTGACCCGTCAGTAGCCCATCAGTGGGGCACATAATAGGGCCCACACCTTTGTATTATTGCAGCTACAATGTGTCATTTATGTCCTGCAATCTAATAACTGTGGAATGTGTATCTAGAAAAATGTGGTCAACGGTTAACCACCTTACGTTGTTGCTTTTATATGGCTGGCTGGTGTTAAGATACGTAACAATGTCACGTTGTACGTATAAACCTTACAAAAAGTATATAATAGAATAGAACAGAACTATGTTGCTCCGAGAAGACATCCACAAGACCGATTTTATTTTTTATTATCATTGAAATTTACTAGTAAATTGCGACACCGTAGCAAAATGTCTCATTGAACACCTAGTCAAAAATCTCTTACGATAACAAAAAATGGCTTTAATTTGCCATCTTCAAATGAAAAGACAAAAAATCAGCAAAGAGCGAGTTGGACTTACCCAATAAGGGTTTCGTTAAGTCCCATTATTATTTATATAACATTAGCTTAAGTTTCTTCATGTTATCGTTATTAATATCGAGCAGAAAACAGGCAAAAATCACGTATGTTGTATGGGAAACGGAAATGGTCACAATAAAAATATATCTTCGTGAATATTTCAACTGTCTAGCTATCACAGGTGCAGCCTGGTGACAGACAGACGCACGGACGGACAGCGAAGAATAAGGTCCCGTTTTCACCTTTTAGGTACGGAACCTTAAAAATAATCAGCTGCTCATCCAAAATTTATGTCAAAGAATAGAATTATCCCAGAGATCCGTTATTGAGTATCCAAAAATTACCTAAATTGATACGAAAGGTGAGCGACCTAGAGCATGACTCACTGGTGTGGGAGTAAAACTATTATGCAAAGATACCCAAAGAAAAACACGTTATATTCCATACGTCTATGCAAAGTTTGACATTAAATTGAAGTAAGCAGTTTTGGATATTTTTTTATAAATTATGTCAAAGTTGTAAATAAATTTAGTTTAGTTAGAGTGTTTAAAATACTGTTTTTTTATTATTTGACTATATATTTTGCCAGACTCGTAGCAGATACGTTTCGCTCGCTAGGTCAATTAAGTACGATTAGTTGAACGAATTTAGTATAAGTCGTCCTTATTACATAATAACAAAATATTGGATCTTGAAAAAAAAACTATTGATGGTTGAGGTACATCCTCGATAGGTACTTACCCTGTTCTAAATTTTAACGATCCTCAATAAAAACGCTAACACGAATAAAAACTAGAACTTTTCCACAATCGAGGACCTAATACATACATCGTAAATATCCATTGATTTTATTGCAATTTTATGGCTATTCTAATTAAAGATCAGGGTTGTACTCGTATTATAAGATAGTAGGTTATTGGGGCAAGATTTTAATTTGATGACATCTATGGGAAAAAAGCTTTTTATATATTAGCCAAGTCACTTTTAGTAAGCAGGCGTTTGTATGCAGGCGGAGCAATCACTTTAATGGCATCGACGAAAAAAAAATTTGGTCTTTTATATTGATCTAAAAGCTATGGACATAGAAATGGATATATATACTCAATCATTTTTATATATAATCATTATCATTATGCCTGTTAATTCTCTACTATTGTATACCAAACTTAGAAGAAAAGAGCCTAGTGTACCTTCCCAATGTTTGTGCGCATCGCTACCCTCGCAGTGTAGTCCTTGGCTACTACGCTGGCTGCTGTAAAGGAAGAAGCGAGCCACATTGTACAACTGTGCAGACATATTTATGTAGATATTTTAGCATCATGCTGACTAGGGTGATTTTATATAGGATTTGCTCAGGGGATAAAGTTGCTGAATGATATGTTGTTTTTTCAAGTGATAAATCAAAGGGCCGGTTGATTTTTAAACGACTTAAGAAAAAGTAGGTTCTCAATATGACGGTATGTTATTTTATTTTTATGTTGGTCACCTTATTTCTCGGAGACTGCTGTGAAATTCTTGATGCCGATTTGTAAATTTAGCATCGTACTATCTCTATTAACCGTTTCATCATTGCAATCATTTATCGTTTAAAAACATTTCTTAGAAAATTACTAACCGCAAAGTGTCTGAATACTAATGACAAGCTTATTATTTAATTTTATTATACAGGAAAAAAATATGTAAAAAACTTGAATGGACGCTACAACTGTTTCTAAATTTATAAATAAAATATGATTGATTATCATGTTTTCGTTGATCATCGTAAACAATTTTTTTATTTAATTGATCCATTCCATTGCTATCCAGAGGGGCAATGCAGCCAGTGTGATCGGTACTTTTGCACCAGGTACAATCAAAGGCGGGCTATTTAATTGCTGACGTGTATTTAATTGTGATTTTATTTTATTTTGACGATTTATATTAAATATTAATAAAATCTAAGTTATATTCGGGTATTTCCAATCTTGATCAATATGAAGCATGATTTTGAGTACTATTTTATATTGAAAAACATATATTTACTTATACTAGGTACATAGAGTATTATTTTAGGTTGTAATTAGTCAATGTTAATGAGTCCTTTGGTTCACCTTACAACTCGTGAGACAGTAAGTCAGCCTTTACAACTGAATTAATTTGGCGACAAGTTTTTTTTCTTTTTTTCTTGGTATTAAAATTTACAATATGTATTTATATAGTATTATTTTTAATGTACATTAATATGGGTGCTAATACCTGCAATAAAGACATTTTATTTATTTTATTATTAATTATTTTATATTACCTCCATTACGTCAGGCTCTAGTAGCACTTTTTCACTTATTTCGATTCAAAAAGTAAACCCCTAGACTGATTTAGATAAAATTTAAGTGGGAACACAAGAAAAGCATAAATAATCCCAAAAAAAAATTCAAAACGATTCAGCCGTCCCCGAGAAATTCGGAAACAAACATCGAAAAAAATATAGTCGAATTGTGTACATTCTCTTTTTTACGAATCGGTAGAAAAGTTTAGAATTCATCGAAAAAGGCTAGAATAATAACTACAATTTTCGCTCTAGCGGTGCTTATTGCATCGTGTTGACCGTCGTGAATATTAGGTAATATCATTAAGGTTTCCCGAGAAAGCCTAAAAAAGCTACATTTTCCTGGGAATATTGTAACAAACAGTTCGTCATTGTCTCGACGTCTCGTGGGTGTCGAAGAAGCTTATACGTCCAATATTATCAATTAACTCATTCTTCAGCGGTCAAAGAGTAAAGAAAAAATATTGGGTATATAACTAATAGGTAAGTAACTTTTTTAAAGTAACCATGTGGCATTTAAAATCTTTGATAATTCATTTATTTTTAATCCCCGACTCATAAATACGCGACGTTATAAATTTGACGTGTCTGTTTGTGGTCTACTAGCTTCCGAATGGATGATACAATTGGGTTTTGTTTAAAAGGTAAATTATTCGGGAGTGTTCGTGTTCTTAGCTATATTTGAAGAATATCGGTCCTATGTGGCCGGCGTCACAACATGGAGGATAACGTATTTTTTCAAAACTCCTCCAATATGGGTATTAAACGATCCTTTCACTTGATATACTCATATTGCCTAAGTAGTGTAGAATAATTTCAAGTCCAAGATGGCCGCCACCACAAAATGGCGAATATTTTTTTTTATTTTTTTTAGTGTTGGAGGTTTATTTTACTTGTGGCTTAAAAACCAAACTACTAGACCGATTTAAAAAAGTTTTGGAAGGACGGCCACTACAATGATTTATAAAATATTTTAGGAAGTATTATCAAACATAAGTTAATGTTTCTAAATTCCTCGACACGGACATGAAATTTAGTCTTCGAGTACCAATAATCACACCGGCTGAAAGCCCTAACCTGAATAGTTAGGTAACAAATTTATACACCGTATAAATTTGTTAACCACGTGCCTCACAAGCGAAAGGGCGTGGGTTAAATCCCAGGTTCAGGCATGCACTTCTGAATTATTCGCTTACGTGCATACTTTATTTGATTACTATAAGTAACCTTACTTATAGTAATCAAATTACTATTCACCTGAATAGTGAGGAAATATGCTTGTCGGAGAAGGTTAATTAGTTAAATATTATTATTGATTAATAGCTTTCGAAAATAAGTGAAGTTTCCAACCCGCTATTTGGCCAGCGTGGTGGATTATGGCCTACACCTCTTCATAGAGGAGACCCAAGCCCAGCTGTGGGACGTTATACAAGTTGATATGTGATATAGTTGGTAGATACTTAAGCCTGTGCACATCTATGGCATTTTTATCATGTTTACTCTTTGCCTTGTCCAACCTTCAACAGTATCAATATATCAGGCAATAATTGGACCATACTTCACAAATTGACAAGTAGCCAACACTACCAATTGCCCAGAGAAAATATTCTAGATTGAAGATAACGAAAATTGAAGTAGGCTCACTTAGATTGCGTCCCGCATAATTTAAGTAAGGCCAAAAAAGCTTAACAAGTAGATAAATGTCAAAAAAACCAACTACAAAAAATGTAGACCGTATCTTAACGAGTGAAGTCGCGGGAGGCAACTAGTATAGTCTATGACTATCTACAAACAAAGACAAATCCAATGACATCAAGCATATCGAAATCAGTCTAGTGGTTCAGGCTGTAGAGATTTACAAATAGTTACAAGTACATACATGCATACAAATAGTCACTCCGAAACAGTATCACCCCTTTAAGGCAGGCGTGTAATAAATAGGTACTGTAGAATATCTTAGTCGCTGAAAAATCAGTGGTTAATACAGCAAATCTTCTTTTAAGAAATCGGACCTATGGTAGCTTATGTAGGCCTCCCTCTAAGTGGTCCAACGAACTACACACTACACTATTTAAAGTTACAAATAACTATTGGATGTTCGCAATGGCGTTCTAAGGTGGATTATCTGATGATGATGATGTATATTTACCAGGTTTATATCGTATTGGTGTGGCGTTTGCAAGAAACTCGAAGGCTACATATTGTAACTTTTAACTGTTTCTAACTCGATTAGAGTACATGCCGCGTACAAGCCATGTACTCTTAAAAAAATTAATAGTAGATCTATCGGCTAGAGTTAGGCATGAAAGAGGTGAAAACGAGAGCAAGCAAACCTGATTTTTCAACAGTTCAATGTAACCAAGTATCAGCTTTTCTTTTCACCTCTTCCATGCCTAACTAGGGTCGATGTATTCCCAGCTTAGTTAGTTAAGTTACAGGCCAAAAGTAAATTCATACTAAATATTTAGGTTTACAACCGAGCGCTCTTTAGCAAATTAGTCATCAACTTAGTTACCAACAAATTTTCAATGAAATTGTTTCATTGAATTTCATAAATTACTGGAATTTAGGGCGCAAGAAGGTACCTACTAATTTAAGGGAAGCGTTTGCTATACCGCGTCATAGAACTTAAAAAATTAAAGACTCGTTATATCGAATGACATTACAAAAAATACGCACGTAGAGGTACTATTCGAAACGCGATGCGGTATTTTTTAAATACTTTTAAGCTTTGAAAGCTTTGAAGTTGTCGAAATCTATACTTTCTAAAAGTTCAAAAAAAAAAAAAACAAATAAGATAAGGTCTATATTAAAAACTCAGCGCTTTTGTCTTATAAAGCAATTTTATGTTTTTGTAATGTCACCAAATTTTTTGCAAATTTTCGGATGTCGTAAATGTATAAAAAACTACATAATTTAGTCAATGGCTCGTGGTCCGTTCGATTTAGTCCTTTCAAACTAATGTCTCAATTTTTTGTTTTAAAATGACAAAAGTTTAGCCGGCCGCATTATTATTAAAGTCGTATCACCTTTTTAAAGTAGATATTACTAAACTTGAAGTAAGTAAGTACATATTAGGTACTAGACTTTTTTTCAAATGTAACGAAACTTAAAAAAAAAAATATAGATAATGGATGTTTTAACTTTTTTTGCTGTACTTTTTGTTCGGTGTGCAATAAAGTTGTTTTCATTTATTAATTAATTCAGTATTGTGTGCTAATTTTAAACCAGTTTTTGCAACGATTCCGGAAGTCAGTAAATAGTAGTTATAATTTTCTTGGTCGGAAGTAACACTCATATAATTATTACTGGCAACAATGGAGCTAATAATAATTGCCTATTATTAGAACTAATATGACTAATAAAAGTGTGGTTGCGAAAATAATAACTGTTTAATGATTAAGTGTAATTTTCTGGATTATTAATAGTTCTCAGTTAGGCAATACCTAACGTAATACAGAACTATTAGCTTAATCATAATTTAAAGAAAAATAAACATTTATGCAAAATATATGAATCTGTTGAGCCAGAGAAGTACAGAATAAAGTTTGTCAGAATGATTACCGATTTTAATTAAACGATTTTTATTTTGATTCAGTTACCTATTTATATTACCGATATTGATAAAATATATATGGACTGCATATGACGCCCTTTTAAATATAAAATAAATTATTTCAAGTCCACGGGAAATTACATAACGATTAGAAAAAATGCAGTTGAATTGAGTACCATCTTCTTTTTAACCCCGGACACAAAAAAGACGGGGTGTTATAAGCTTGACGTATCTATGTGTGTGTGACGTATGTGTGTGTGGGCGTGTGTATGTGTCTGTCTGTGGATGGACCGAATTTGATTTTGTTTTTTTTGTATGAAAGGTGTATTAGTAGTGTGTGTTCTTAGCTATATTTGATGAAAATCAGCCCTTATATGGCTTCCACCACAAAATGGCGAAGTACATTTTTTTTTCCAAGACTCCTTTTTAAATTTCCTTCTTTTCCCAACTCTTTGATGTGGGTATCAAATAAAAGGTCTTGACTACTCGTAGTAGAATACATTACAATTATTTCAAATCCGAGGTGGCTGTTCTGTCACAAGATATGTCGGCGGTTTTTAAAATATTCAATTTTACTTGTTACAGTTGTCCTCCTCATCTATCCGTTGTGACAGAGAAGTAAGATAAAGTTCCACGTGTATTGTAGGAGATTCTTCGACCAAAGACACAAAAATTCCCCGGTTTTATTGTTTGTGGTCAATGCCTAATAATGTTAACTCATAAATCTTTCTATAATGGAAACCACATACCCATTATTTATCTGGGGGTAAAAACCTTACTTCGTAGTTTATAAGGGGTGTCTTACATAAACCATAATTATAATTAATTAGCTGACAAACACACAAACTCACGTTTAACTTGTCACGTGCCAAATCGAACACGTTTTGATGTCAATAGAGTTCATATAACAAAGGCGATGATACAATTTTGCTAATGAAATATGTAATATGAAACCTTAACTAAGTTATTTAATACTTATTTTCCATCATATTTTTTTCATGTTCATCTTATTTTCCAAAACTTATCGGAGCGTTTGATCGATTCGACGCGTGACCAGAATGCCGGTTTTTATCTGGCCCAACGTATAAGCATTGCCATCAGCGATAGTAATGCGGCTAGCATGCTGGGCACAGTGAACTCTGGTGGAGTTGGTTTGTTTGAGGGTTGGAGCACTCGGAATAACTGTAGATCTTAAATGGTCTATAGGTAAACTTTTTGCTATATATTTTTTGTTATTGTAGTTAATCATTTTGTTTCTGTTAATAGAGGCACTTGCCATTTATTACTTTACTTATTATTTATTGTGTAAGTCATTTTGGGGGCTACTGATAAGCTGCGCCTCACGCTTTTACCGGGGATAGATATTTGATAATTCCATGAAAACATTTCAATTTTCCTGGATAAAAAGTGTGCTATATGCACGTGTGTTAATCATGTTCGCTGTCTTTGTGCAAAATTTCATTGAAACCGGTTAAGCCGTTTGGGCGTGAAGGAGTAATAAACAAACACACATGTAATACAAATCGCGTATATAATATTAGTGTGATAAAGCAGAGGAGTACAGCTATATTTAAACTAACATTTACGATCAGTTAGAAAAACCAGTATTTAATTATTCCTCGAAAGCTAGGTATATAGTTTACCGCTTATGTAGTAACTAAAGGATACTGACCTTTCTGCGCCATTTCCATGTTACCCTGATTCCATTGTTTTCTACCACTAATTTATGTTTTTGTTCTCGTTCTACTGATACTCTAGTTGTAGGTATAAATCAACGTAGAAGGAAGTTATACATGCATGGTTATGGTTATATATTATATGGCTGTATATATAGGTATATAGGTTTAGAAATGCCATAGATTGCGTTCGAAATATATTTGTCAATATGCAAACTATTTTATTTAATATTTCGAAAGCGTATGATCGACGCGCGACCAGATTTCCGCTGTATTTATCTTGCCTAGAGTATTCAGCATGACTTACTCACTAGTAAGCTAGTTACGCTGCTTTAAGGTCGTGTATTGGGCATTTAGATAATCTCTTAATTTTTGATAGGGGTAATCCAACCTAGTTTTCATTGAAGAGCTTTTCGTTTTTCTTAATCCACTAGGAACTTAGCTTATTAATATTAGTTAATATGACTTATAATGCACATACCTAATTCGTAAATACAACCTATAAAAATACAAAACAAAGATATATAAATCCTAATAATATAGTAAACGCGAAAGTTTGTATGATATAAATCGTGTATGGATGTGTGTACGTTTGTTACTCTTTCACGCAGACACTGCTGAACGGATTTACATAAAATTTGGCACAAAGTTAGCTTACATCTTGGATTAACACATAGAATACTTTTCATCCTGAAAAATGCAGTATTTTTGTGGGATAATCAAATTCCCGTATGGAAACCACGGGGTACAGCTAGTAATATATATATAAATAGATTAATGCTTTATTGTAAACACACAAAACATAACAATACCAAAATATAAATTTACATATATAAGGTAGCCCTAAATACACACTTTTAACATCAATTATAAGACATTGTTTACTTTGCGTGACCCATATTCAATGTGTTAATACTGATTTACATTTATTACCTCTGAATGTCTGATTTTATTACAAAACCGCGTGGTTAACGTTACTATGTCGGTCAAGTGTCCTGAAATTGGATACGAGTATCTAGATATATCTTCCTAGTTATATAGGGTTCACAGTCAATTTTTTACAGCATCCCTAGCTACACCGGAAGATGGTGACGCAAGGACACTCTGGAACAGTACTAAATTAACTATTGTATCACTTAGTAAATCTAACAACCCTTCCCTCATAGCTGCGGTCTGGACACATTCTACAAGAAAGTGATACCTATCACTTTCTTGTACGTTTCTTGTACCTATCACGTCTGTACCCTCAACTACACCAACACCACATGCAAAGCAATATGGATTGTCAATGTAGAATTACACTAATATTTTAAAGGAGAGTGTGTGCTTGTATTTTTGTTAGTTACTCCTTCATGATCAAATGTCTAATAGGATGTAGATGAAATTTGGCACTAAGATAATACTTACTAGTTATTAGTTAATACTAGTAAGCTAATTGATTGACAAAACTAATACGTTAGGTCAAATAGACACTGGCAATTTAAAATAACTCTCCGCCGCTTTTCCGGTTCACTCTTTAGATTCTGAATTCTGTAGGTTCCACTATTCTATTTTATTACTATGGAATTTCATGGGTCCTCATACCGATAAAATTCGAACTTCCTTTGTGACCTCGGCTTCAGCCCTACTTCTCTTAAACTGAACTGAGGTCAATCCGGCAGATATCGTCATCTATCTATACCAAATCGCTATACATAGAAGAAAGGCGAACTACTACTAACTACTATTGACTTTTATTATAATTAATCGTGCTTAAGCGGTGAAGAAAACATCGTGAGGAAACCTGCTTGTCGGAGAGGGTTAATTAATAACTTTCGAAGATATGTGAAGCGTCCAACCAGCAATATGGCCAGCGTGGTGGACTATGGCCTACAACCCGTTCACAAAGAGATCCGCGCCCAGCAGTGGGACGGTATGGGTGAATACGATTATCCCCCTTTGTTAATCTCGTCTATATTATAAGGTGACAAATATTTTAACACTTTAGTTCTAGAAGGGAGTTTTCCTGCGTATATATATTGCAAAACTACTGATTCTTCAAGTTTAGTAATTGTGTAATAATAGTGGATTATTAACTATTAATGTCTTGTTTATGTGCACAAGAGATATTAAGACGCAATAACGTAGTTTTCGTGTTCGCGGGAAAACTCCATATAAACTCTAGTTAAGTCTCCACCGCTCTCCTAGGGTACACTTGACTTTAAAATGACAACAACGACTAATTACCTACTTGAATCGACTTGACTATAAAACTATTAACCTTTTAACTACCTTTTAGCAGCGTCTTTGCCCGCGTTATGGGGGTTTTCTTAGAAATAAGTATCCTGTCACTCTCCGGACCACGATCTCGGTGCAAAAAATCATGGCCATTCGACTCTTACGAGTATTTGCTGAGGAGAAGAAAAACAAAAAAAAAAACAAGTGATATACTTTCGCATTAATAATATAATTATGTGGGCATTTGCTACTACAAATAACTTGAGGGTTAACACAATAACACAGAGTGTTTATTTATTTATTTATTTAGGCTTATCATCGAAAATTGCACTATTACAATCACCAAATTCATTACCAACTAATAACTAAGTACATTATCTATAAAGATAAGCACAACATGCAATACAATTATAAACCAAGAAGAAAATCTTAAAAACTATTACATTATTTGACAAGCATTATAGCAATAACTTAAAGAAAAAGAAAATGAAAATATGTAGTAGTAAGAAGATATAGAGAGAATTTATTTAGCCTTGATTATAGAGTTTGATTTAAGTTTAATTTTCGATAAAGAATCCCCAAAAAAGTCCAAAGTGTGAATATGATATGTATTGGTTAGGTTAGTGATTCTGGGTACAGGTGAGTTTGTCCCAAGAACAGTTCTACGGAATATTGGAGCAAGCGGAGTTAGAGTGGAAGGGTTTCGAGGATATCTGTGTGTGGATATTGGAATGTGGTGGTCAATTAACAAAGAAGAAAAAAGTAGTATGAATCTTTTAACTTTCTTTGGAAAACTAACGCGTGTTTGAATGTTACTATTACGAGACGGGTTTTCACGCGCATCTGATTGTTGGAAAAGTGCGAGACGTGTCATCGTTGAAGACACGAATTACGAAGACTTATTTCGTCCCTGATAAAGTTTACCGAATGTGAACGAAACTATAGTTGGACCTTTCCAACAATCAGGTACACGTGAAAACCCGCCTTGTTAAACAAAATGGATCTTTCAACCTACTATAATCATGCGAATGAAGCAAACAAGTACACTCATGCAGTCATTGCACCCAAAATTCATGCAATAGTGCAACACTGCAATATTCAATACCGTACAGTTCCCGGCAAATAACTTGGTCTAACAACAACTTGTGACCTTGAATAACGATTTTTAGGGTTCCTGAACGGTTGAAGACGGGACCGGACCCTATTACACAAACTTCGCTGTCTGTCCGTCAAAAATATTTAAGGGAGCTCCCATATAACAAACGTGATTTTTTTGCCGCTTTTTTGCTCCTTATTAATCATGTTTTATAGATAATGGTACGGAACCCCTCGTGCGCGAGGACGACTCGCACTCGGCCGATTAATAAATCTCTTTAGCACGAGGTAGAGTGTGGTGCAGGAATTTTCGCCAAGACTCGATCGGTGATTCGTCAAAATGAAGCGCATATGCGCATAAATACTACGTCGTTATTGTATCAAGAATATTGCCGGGCACTATACCTACCTAATAATCTCGATTAGTGGATGGCACGTGAATTGAAAGCGATGTAGTCACGAGGCTGAACATCTGACTGTCGAATTGTCAATTGTCGATAGATACAAAGAGATTATACGCAATTAATGATATTAATTAACTGATGATTTCACGTAAGGAGGAGATTATCAGTTCATCTATGTTCCCCGATTTCTCTTAGAATATTTTATACTACACATGTGGCGCGATATAAATTTTGTTGAAATTAGTTCAGTACGAGTAGTTTGACGTATAAAATATGACAAAATAAATTGACACAGCTGAATTAAAGACAGTAGTCACTTTTTAAATAGTTTATTAGCAGCTACTTTCATAACATTATGCGATGTTTATTTTTTATATTTCGGATCAAAATTGTTAGTTTTATTTATTAACTAGTCCTGGTAGCTGTCAAACGAAGCGTTGCGTTGAAATTGAACATTAAGAATTTGCAAAGTTTGGACCCCTATTTGACAGTTTTTGGGCTTAGATTTCCAAAAATCCTTTCTTAATACAAACTTACAACATATAATGAATACACGCTCTAAATTTCACGTCTGTAGGCTCAGCTGTTTAGGCTCTGCATTGATTGTAACCTAAGTAAGGACTTACTCTTATACAGCTTACTCTAATAAGGTATGGTTATTTCTTTTTCATTGTATTCATAACATGGTTATCGGTGTAAGATAAGATAAGATAACTCTTTATTAAAAAATCAATTTAATTTATTTTTTTGTATCCTACACAGCTAGACATTTGACCACAAGTTCGCACGACCACGGAAGCCAGCGATACTGTATCCTAAGATGGAGCATGCCTAGTCTGGAATACAGTAGACCTACTCTGAAATGGAAAAAATAAAATCAGCTGTTCCATAGAAAAAGTCTATCGGCCGTCGAAATAATGTATGAAGAAACAGTTTTTTTTTCTCGAATTCAGTGTTGGTCTCATAGTGAAAGTTGTTAATTAGGATGTGTATAGTGTAATTAGGTATAGTCTTTCGTAGTAGGATAACAGATATCAATTTGTATAGGTAGTTACTACTTGTAAACATATGCTTACAACTTGCAAAGGTTAGTGGACTCTGTGGAAAATATTTTAGACGTACATCAAAAATCTTTTCTAAAGAGTCAACTTACATTTCAAAGACGAGAAATGGAACGTATCGGCCAAAACTAATAAGTTTTCACTCGAGTTTAGCTCTAGCATCGCGAGTAACCAGGCCGAGTAAATAAACGAGGTAAATGACGATGTTTAGCGCTAAATCTCTGTTTGTTAAAGGAACGACCTGTGGACTCGATTTGAAAAGGTTTCAGCTTAATTTAGTGTCCATTGCACTGTGATGACCTGTTTGAAAAAGAATTAGAACTCTTTTATTAGTTAGGTATTTATACGTACTTTTACTTTTATTAATGTAGGTCTTAATCCAACCATGTAGGTTATCTTTAAAAAAGTAGAAGGTTCTCTATGACTGAATATTTTTTGTGTGTCTGTCAAACTACTACTATGGCAATAGCAAATAGTTTTTTTTTTAAATAATAGGTAAAAAATATAGGTACTTTAGAAGTATACATTTTATAAAAATATGTCAAAATATGTTTTGATTAATCTACGCGAATTTTTAATTTGAGGGGGGTATTTCTTCTAAAACGGGGGAAGATTACTGCGGTGCCATTCACTGAACGATTTTTATAATGCTTGGCATGGACATGCCAAAAAACAACAATTATTAATATTATGGAATATAAAATATATCGGTCAAGTGGTTGTCTTTTTTGTATAATCGCAAAAAATATCAACGGACCAACGCAAGCACAAATAAAATTTCATTTTTTTTTATTAATAACAGCATAATACAATTCTTTTAGTAATATTGATTTAATAACCGAACTGCCGGACCGATTAAGATTAAATGTTTATGGGATCTTAGAAAGGTATACTTTTTCAAACAAATTATAATACAACTAAGTTTAGAATCGTATAACTTAAATATATGTTCATAATATTAAGTTGTCCAAGCTTCTCTTAACAATCATATTTGATTTAGTAAAAATCAGCAATGATATTGACCCCAATTTTGCCAGTAACACTGACTAACTTAAAAGTTCCTAAAACTGTTTCCAAAAGTGAGAAAAGGATGGATACAATATCCATCCTTTTCTCACTTTTGGAAACAAAAGAGAGGAGAAAATTTTGAAAATGTCAAATTATTCATTCACTATTTACTATACTCTTTGATCAGTTTAATTTCATTTAATTACTTCATTTGGACCTCCTTAGTATTATGTAAGTAACATAATCTTAACTCATGATATTACTGATTTCAGCATTACTTACGTAATAAAATTCAAAACAAAACTCGACAAATCACTTTCAGAAAGTTATGTTTTGGTTCTAAACAACAAATTTCAACATGAGCTCAAAATAAACATTATAATAAAAAGTTCTAATATTACTTATAAAAAGTCTTATCTGTGGCGGATGCAGGGCGAGACGGAAGGGGCGAATTCCCTCCTCTACCTCCAGAAAGACCCAGTATTCTATACTTTCGACTTTTAAATTTTATTCAGATATATTTTTACGCAGCAATATTACCTACATTGCATCTGTCAAAGTCAATCAATACATCAAAGTTTTATGAGAACTGTTCGCAAAATTACTCTTTGGGTGCAATGACTGCATGAGTTTACTTGTGATTTTAACTCTAGCTCCGAATGTTTCAAAATGCCCTACACCCCGTCATGGAAATCCTGGATCCGCACCGGCGTTTTATACAGCTTCTAACTAATCAACTTTTCTAAAAATAGTCTCGAGAAAGTTTACGTCGCAATAAAAAATGAGAACATGTAACAATTTTGCCGTGTACAATATCTAATAATAGATTAATGTAATTGCATAACAGATGCTGTAAAGGGCCTTTTACGTTGTAAACTGAGGCCAATGTGAATAATTTTCGTAAATTATTTAAAGGTGAAGATAAATTATTAACTATCTATTTATTTAAAAAAAAATAAGACTTCTATAGAATACGGTCACCACTATAGAATATTGTTTGGGTGTGTTGGTTGATGAGTCTATGTGGTGTCGCTGGCTAGTTGAGGTGAGTATTCTATATGGGATCAATTAAATGCAGTTTAGGCTTTAAGACATGCGCTTTATTGGAGCGCCAGCGAGAGACTGGCGTGACGGTCCGTGAAACGTAATACAAACTTAATATAAACAAACTAAGTTTAAGTACATGTGTGATGTAGGCGTGTGCAGCCTGCCCTACATCTACATCCCCTTAAAAAAAGAATAAAAATACATTCCTAACTTATTATAGACATAAAATAAAAGTTAGTAAAGCTAAAAATGTATACAATAATAAATGGTATAACTACATTGTTTATATGACTCAAAACTTGTTGCACGTCACTTTGATGATTGTATTCGTAGCGCGGGCAGTGTCGCGACGTAATCAAAGATTAGTTTATTATTGTATTGAGTCGTAGTGTCGATGACGGGATGAAGTGTCGGTGGGCTCATGTGTTGAATCGAACAGTTCTCTTGATTGTTCGACCGGACCGAGTCATAAGTGGTTGCGAACGATTGTCTTTGTTTCTGCTAGTGTTTATGGTGTTGGGTGGCGGCGGTGCGGCTGAATTGTCGTCGGCTGGTTGATGTTTCGCCGCTATGTCGCATGAAGGGTCGGGTGACCCGTTAGGCTTCAAGCTGTTGGTAACGTAAGCTGGTTTAAGCCTATCGAGTGAGATTGTGACATCCCGAGAACCCATTTGAATGGTATAGTGTTTTTGATGTTTGTTTAAGACTTTAAAGGGGCCTTCGTAGGGTGGTGTGAGAGCTTTGCGGGCCTCGCGTCTTACAAACACGAATTCTGCTTGTTTTAAGTCTTTATGTACAAAAACTTTGCGGTGACTTGTTTGGTTGCGGGAAACTGGTCGTAGTGATTTCATGGTTTCCATAAGTTTTCGAGTATAGTCTGTGTCGTTGATATGCTTCTCAGATGGTACGAAAAAGTCTCCTGGTAGACGGATAGACTTTCCGAATGCCATTTGAGCTGGACTGTACCCGATGTCTTGTTTGATTGTGGCTCTCAATCCTAGTAGAACGAGTGGTAGTTCTCGGGACCATTGGTTGGTCTACCTACTCAGTTTCGAGAACAAGCGATAAAAAGTACCCATACAATAAGCCACCCAGGCGCATCTGCAACACGACGACTTATCGCAGATAGGTACTTTTGGCCAGGTATGAATGCCGACGTTACTCGTTACGTGAAACGTAATACAAACTTAATATAAACAAACTACGCCTCAGTATATGTGTGATGTAGGCGTGTGCAGCTTGCCCTACACATCGAATGTTTTTAATGTTAAAACCATTTTAGAAAGATTTGACATTCGATCTTTACTAAGTTATATACAAGAGGTTGAATCTTAGCTAATTCCTTAATGTTAGCTTTGGAGTTCCGTAGTACCCTAAGGAACCCTTTTACCATCCAATCGTCTGTCTCTCTAAAACCAAAATGCGTACAATTTGGAGATAAAAGTAAGGAAAACTGATACGTCTTTTTACTGGCTTTGGGCCTTCCATATGAAAGGGGTATGGGCCATAGTCCACTACGCTGGCGAAGTTACGGGTCGGGCACATCAATTATCTTAGAAAGCTATTGACCTTCTTCGACAAGCAGGTTTCTTCGCGATATTTTCCGTTACCATATTTGCGACGAAATTCAACGCTGTCAAATATCGACGACATTGCTTACTTTTGTTTTCACCTCTTTCATGCCTAACGTTAGCCGATAAAGGAGCAATTTTTCTGTCGCGAAGAAGAGAATATTCTGAGTGTCGCCAGCTGCCTATTTATAGTAATCAGTAAGTAGGTAGGTTGAATACATAGAAATACGATCGTCATGTGTAAAGGCACCTGATATGATACCGAACAATTTTGCGTCGCCTTGGCAACTCACTGTTGCTAGCCACATGATGTTGAATGCTTGATCAGGTTTAGGCTTGAACCGCACTATAACTGACTGCATAAATAGTCTATAGCGCGACAACTTCGCGAGTTTCCTTTGCGTGTCTTCTTGCTCTCTTATTCTCGATCTTGGTGGTTGAAAACAGGCAGACGCGTGAGAAGACTCCAGAAGATTCTGACGGTAGCACAACCCTAGCCAATACAACGATGACCTGACTGCTACTGCAGAGAATTGAGTAGTGTTGGAAAAGACGGCAACTCGGAAGGAGTGAGGGAAAGTGGGTGAAGGCAGTGTGGGTCCGAATGATTTGGGATATCACTTCTTTTTATTGTGCTCGGTAAACAAGAAAACGAGATATTAAAAGGAAGACAAAAATTAATTCAATTGTTTATTACTTAAAAGAAAAAAATCTGTTGGCTTTAATCAAGATAATGTTATACGAAGTTAATGTCATACATTAAATCCAATTCAAATTCATTCCTACTTACTTATTTAAAATTACAAAAAAATATTTGTTGACTATAATATCAGTATATGAACGGAGAATTATCGGTTGGTAACACGTTGGAAAAATTGAGATAGATATTTTCAGCGTGTTACCATCGAGTACCCATCGATTACGAAATTATTTTTTTAAATAAGCTTAAATACTTAATAGAAAATACACTTCCGTTTTCATACCTATACAAAAAAAACGAAATCAACTTGAATTCGTTAACGCATATCCCAGTCGCTAAGAGTAATGGGTCGTGAGACCAATCGTCCGTTTTCACACGCTTTCAAAGTCAGCATTTAATACTCGTGTAGCACAGATTATGATATCCGGGTCATCTCGAATAATGCTGACCGATTATAATCAAACACTCGCCATAACCGATTGTTTTATTCGAGTAGCGATTACGTCATCTACACCTGTCTCTAATTTGGTTATGCTTCAGCTGATAAAGTGATTACGATACTTAGTCATCGTCAAAGTCAAAACTGAACATGATCTTCCTGTTTGTTTTGCCGTTGTCAGAAAAATAGATTTTCGGCTCAAAAGTTGAGTTGGGATCTGCTTGTGACAACGAGTGATTAGAAACGCGAATTGAAAATCTCGACAGCTAGAACTTTATATCAGTGCATCTTAACAAGTAAACTGCTCGATGCAAAATCAAACAACTCAATTTAAATTTTAAAATGGACGTGAGAAAAACGTTTTTATTTTTAATATTTAGTTATTGTGATGGAAATTTTAAAATATCTTAATGTAATAGTAATAATAGGTATAAATGTAATGACTAGTATAAATTAACCTAGCGGTACAACGGTATGATAGTTCAAAACTTATTTGCCAAGCTCGCAGGCTTATATAAATTTTTAACATAATTATGATAAAGTAACTGATGAATGATATATATTATAAGAATACTAGCTGGCCCGGCGAACTTCGTACCGCCTAACAGTCGATCCTTTAAAAGTAATGTTACCATCGTTACATGTTACCATAAATATTGTCATTAATTTTTATACAATACTAACGTTACTCAATTGTTTTGCCTTTGGAACCTCTTCACTAACACTTAAACTTTATGGTATGGTATAAAAGTTTAAATTGACATTTAAGTATTAATACGAATAAACTGTATAGGAATATAGGAAAGTGTTTGTTTTTATACCTTTTCAGGCAATTTTTTGAATTTTTACTCTCCGATAGAACTATCCTCGTACTTCAAGGAATATTCTTAAATATAATTATCATGATCGGTTCTGCTGCTGCTCTCAAGATTTGCGCTTAGCAACACAGTGAGCGATTCATTTTTATATTATAGAAGATAATATTGAAATTAAATAGTTACAAAGGCTTTAGGAGAAGCGTTAAGTTTATGGCAAAAGTTTATTATATTTAATCAATCATATACCTACCTGATATGAGCTAGGTAAATTATTAATGAAAGAGTTAAGCAAGCAAGTCTACTGGTTTAGGTTGCAGAGGGTCACAAAGAGTTAAACATACATACAAAATTACAATCGATAACATTACCCTCCTTTTGGTCAGTAGGGTAAAAAACTAGCTTCCCTATTTTTATAATTACTGTAATTTCTATATACAACGTGTATCAGAAAGGTGTGACAATACCTCTAAGGGTGTTAGTGTAACCATCAAAGTGAACCCAGGTCCGAACAAAAACATTCAAAATTAAAAAAAAAATACTCCATACTAAATTGGTCACGTGGTCAGCCAAGTTGTACGAAGGATGCAATATATATATATATATATATATATATATTTAATAATTTAAATTGTTGTTCTGTGGTTTATTTTGATGCACACTACCTTTCTGTTACACGTATATATCTATAGATACCATTTTGTCGCGGGCAACGCCGCGGCAGACTACTACCTAATAGTAGCTCATAAACGACTTAGCATTATGTTCTACTATCACATTAAATGTCATTGCTTCTTCCTATAACTAATAACTAATTCATCAATATAATAACGAATTCAACGAATCCATCACAATCACAAACCCAGCCTCAAGCAACATAAGACGATTGAATACACTTGCTTATTTCAAGAAAGACATTCTGCTTGTTTTCCACGAGCGAGGTTCAAGAACCCATAATCAAATGGATGTCGTGGAAATTTTCTACGACATAAGTTGAACGTCGCTGGCACACCTTTCATTAAATTCATGATGGTTTTCAGCGCTCGTTAAGGCGATGGTGCGCTGAAGTAATTTGCTATATTGAATTTTTGTAAAAGCATTCATATTGAACGTAACCTTTATGATGTTTATGAAAAGACTACAAACAAGTGGTTAGAAGTGAGTTCGAAAAAACCCGACTGCTAAATTGTTGAACCTGTTGTCATCCTTAATAAAAAAACTTATTGATGTACCCAGTTTCACTATCACGACTAAGACGAATCTATTGACACCACTCACATAAAAATACGACAAGCCGTTTAGGCTCTAAGGCGTGCCAAAGAAATATACATACATCTTTCGCAGTCGGGTAAAAAGTGTGAAATACTGAATGCATTGGATTTTTTTTGGGTTCTGTTATCAAAGGGTAAAAAGGGGAATCTATTACTAAAACTTTGCTTTCCATCCCTCTGTCCGTCTGTCTGTGACCAGGCTGTATGTTATGAATAGTGATAGTAGACAGTTGAAATGTTCACAAACGATGTATTTCTGTTGCCGCTATACTAAACTTAAACAAGTGCTAAAAACAGAATGAAACAAATTTTGAAAGGGTACAACAAACACAATTTTTGCCGATATTTGTTCAAATTTAATAACGACAACAGTCACCCTTATTATGCAAGTCAGACTCGCACTTGGCCGATTTATGTTTACCTATATCAGCAGCAACCAGCATTACGCTGAGTTGGAGCCGGTTTGTGCCAAGAAACTTAAATATTATTTGTGAAGTATCTGTTAGTACTAGAAGTTTTTTGGTATAAATTCTTTCTTTCTATGTGTTACGTGATTTTTGAGCGGTACTTACCTTTAACTATTTAGATATTTTTTTTGTTTCAAGGGGCTTTTTAATTGGCTCCACTTAAATTTTACGAGATTTGGTCTGGTAGTTTTTTTATAAATCAAAATAACTCGCAATAGAGAAACGGTGTTAAATTTGTAAGCCAAATTAAAGTAGAGGTTCACTTTATAAAAGTATTACTGGACAAGTGCCATTATCGAACGTAAGTATATTAGACTTTATCACCAGGATCAACAAAGTGAAAGACCAACGTATATGAATGGTACTGTCGCTGTCATTCTGGACACCCTGCCCGTTGGAGCATTTGGATAATCTGTAGATATGAAATCGTAATTCTTTTATTATTATTTTGTGGCACTTAGTCAATTTATTTTTCTTAATAAGGGTATACGCCCGGTAATTAAGGCGCCTAAAATAAAATAGAAAAACAATAAAGTTTAATTAAGTATATAGATACTCTATATTAGAAGTCAATAGAAAATAAGGCCCTTAACAACTGCAAAGATTTCCACGCAGTAAAACCGCGTCATGTTCCACACGTAATCGCTTGCTTGTAATCCGTATGTTTATCTAGCTAAATAATAATTATGGTACCTAACCACCGTGCCACCGTGCCGTAACGGAAGGATTATTCCATAGCATACAAGTACCTGTTCTCCATACTACCATAGAAGATGCAATTTTACCGGATTGTAACGGTATGTTTTAGAGAATCTAAGAACTCGAACTAAACGCTTTGCAACTTTTGTTCTGCGAACTGCCAGGTTGTGGCTTTCATTGCCGAATTCTCTATTTCCCGATAATTGTTGTAATTCTAATTCGTATAAATAATCTTATTATGACTGAAAATAAATCAATGTAAAAAAGCTTCTTGTATTTTTTTACTAGCTATACTTTATTTTGCTATACCGTTATTTTTACTATACGTGCATTTTTTTTATTCGTTCGCTGTGAAGATTTTGCGTTTGAGTTAAAAGACTTAGTGTGATGTATATACTTACCTGCAATGACTAAGACTTTAATCCCGCCAGTATTAGTTAATTAGATGGCAGTAAATATAATACCTATCTACTTAAGGTGCGCCTCTCCTGAAACGCGTCATAGAACGATAAAAAATATAAGACTGTTCATCGTATAAAGTTGCAAAAATATATACGATTAGGAGATAGATTGATCTATAAAAACGTAATGCGAAGTATTAAATTTATTTTTCTATTAAAAAAATTAAAGAAATTGGCCATTAATTCTTAAAGTTAAATTTCGTCAATTATGATAAATTTAATTAGTCTTTCTCTAAAATAAAAGTGAACTTTACGTAAACTTTACGTGTTAATATAGATTAGTTTTTTAGGCAGTTGTATATTTTTGTAGTGACACCAAAACTAATGAATTTTTAAAATTTTCAAGATTCTTAAATACTAATTAAGCTTTAACGCAGACGCACCTCTTAAGTATAACGAGAAAACTACAGCATGTATGATTAACAACACGCTTGTTATAGTATATGGGTAGATCATTACATAAATACGTTAAAATTACCTTTGAAGGCCTTGGATCTTGGAGATTGTTCTAGTCTCAGAGTAATAAAAGCATGGAAACCACCAGAAGTTGTGAGAAGTTGCAAAACAACTTGACGTATGAAATGAGAGATTTCTTGAGACTGCTTTTTTTGAGGTTTTGTGCTTTATTTAATTTTCTGTTTTTCTTATTACAAGTAATGGGTACTTAATTACTTATAAAAAGTGACAACCGATTTCGATTCGGCAGACGGTTTTATTTGTTATTTTTTCACTTACAAACTAAAGTCCTAAAACGATTTTTATAAAATTAATAGGCCCTTTAGGCGTATCCGACGAATCCGACTCGCGCACTAAGAGTTCCGTACTTACCGTTTTTGCCTGTTGTCAATAATAATATCGAGAAAAAAAAACTCATTTGTTAAAAATATTACATAAATATTTGTTATTATAGCTTTAATACAGCTACAAAAATACATCATCTGTGAAATTTGTATGGCAACACAGTTGACACGGCTCATGAGATATAGTCTGGTGACAGACAGACGGACAGCGAAGCGTTAGTTATAGGGTTCCGTAGATAAAATAGGTCAGTAATAATGTCTTTTTGATCACAAAAATCATTAATACTATTTGTAATACTAATTTTTGATACATACGTTTCATACGTGCCTCAGATTACAGGTCGAACGTGCAGAATTGAACGTTTTATTTACGAATATTGATAATTAAGTAATCTTCTTTGATAGTCCAAGTCGTCACTCTTAACATATCATTTGAGGACGATTGCTGGACAAATGGTTAGCATATCCGCTTTGAAGGTATCGGATTTGATTTCTTGCTGGGACAGGTTTTGATTGGATGAGTTTACTATACCAGTCTGATTCTGGTCTAATGTTGCTTCGCATCCCCGATACAGGAGTAATCCCAGTGGGGAGATATATGTATGAAACGTAATTTTTAATTACGTAATATTTTTACTGCAGACGCGACTGTCAAACGCAAGCTTTACGTTTCAACCCATAACGTCCTACTGCTGGGCTCGGATCCCCTATAATGGGGGCGTCGCAGACTATGGTCTACAATAGTCCGCCACGCTCGCTGGCCAAATTGCGGGTTGGGGACTTCACTTTGAGCACTATGAACCCTCTCCGACAAGCAGGTTTCCTTACGATGTTTTACCGTTTAAGCTTAGTAGTAGTAATTTTGCACATAAATGAAAAATCAGAGGTGCATGCCTGTACCTGGGATTGAACCCACACCCTTTCGTTTGTGAGGCAAAGGGTTTACTGACTAAGCTACCTAAGCTAAAAAATATTAAATAAATAAATAGTGGCATAAATAATATTAAATTGATAAATTTAACTACAGGTTAGTCTTATCTATGTGTAGTGTGGGGCTATTTACTATTTACGTGCTATTTATAAATTGATTGATAATTAGTACTGATGTAATAATTTCACAAATTGCCGCGAACGGCCATGACTTGACTAGGGACAAGATATAGTCGATCAGCTGCCACAGCTAGTACCAAGGTCAATCCTACTTGTCCTATCGAGTAGGTCCATAATAGATATATAATAATTATTTTGAAAAACAAAATACGCAGAAAAATAGCTAAGTGAAGAGGTAAACGATAAGTATGGTAAGCGGTAGTACTCATATAGGGAGGGGGCGACCTGAGAAGACGTGGATGAGTTGTGTGAAAAACAAGTGAGTGAAGGAAGACATGCTGTGCCGACCCCACGAAACGACCGAACGAAAATTCTTCGTCGTAGCTGGCCACTTCAGTATGCTAACATTTTACCTAAATTTGGCCTCTTCCTAATTAAAATCCCTGACCAATTGGTATAGATTACAAACTCGTAATCTATACCATTTTTTATCTACAGGGTTATTGGCTAGAGGTGTACTAAGCCGAAAGGGGGTCACCGTACCCATTCTAAGGAACAACTTTCACTATGGGACCAACTCTGAATCCCAGAAAAAATAATCAGCTGTTTCATACAAAAAGTTGATCAACTTTTTGTACAACCAACTTTTGGTACAATGACCGCATTTCGGCTTAGTACACCCCTAGTCGATAACCCTATCTATTAGTTATAAACTACGACTTCACGATTTTTTTAGATAAACGTCCATGGATATAATTAATTATGAAATATGACATTGCATAACTCAAAGAATCAGGTAAGAAAGTAATCTAGACAAGCACGCATACCTAATGACAGATTAATTTGTTTTAGAGTTAATCTAGAGATGCTTAGCTCATAGACACACACATACAAACCTACAATAAGGGAATGCTTACTGTCTCACGAATAAAGTTACAAAAAACAAACATAGTGCGAGGTGACTTCTGACGCCACACTAACCGAGGTAAATACCGTGTTACGCAATATTAAGGGTTTTTGTTAAATACACCCTCTAAATGTCATGTCTCTATGTTTAGCGGTTTAGGCTCTGCGTTGATTTCTAGCGAATATCCTTACAGTTTTTTAACTAGAGGAGATATAAATCTCTTCTTTATCATGCCCGTCTCACACTTAAAAGTACTTAAACTGTTTTTGTACCCCTCTGTAAAAATAATGCCAATTTTGTCAAGTGGAACAGCTGCAGACCTCAACTAAAGATGCTTATGGGCAAAGTTTGTTTTCTAATAGTCTGGCTGGAGTCTAGACGGTTTTATTTGTACAGGGTCACTAGGAATCTGGTAGGTACCATCTTTTAAAGGTAAGGTAAGGTGGTTTTTTGCTTTAGTGCTCCTTGATCTATGCTTTTGGAGACTTTAAGCAACAACTTCGATACAACGACTTTTGAGATTTCTTTATAAAAAAGTTCGAAGGTGCACTGGCCCCTCCCATGGGAACCCTTACAAATTATCTAGAAGACATTAATTCCAGTTAATCCTTTCTAACAAAAAAATAACCATCCAAATCGATGCCCGCATTACTACTAACTTAAGTTAATTACGACTTTCATCCCCCCTCCCACGAGAACTCCCGCTGATTTTCAGAATAAAAAGCTGATATGATCCTACCTCATGGAAAGTCTTGAAAAAGACAGATAGACAGAAAGACAAACAAAAATGAAAAAAAAATACAGTTTTGGGGTTCGTATCGTTAATAACATCCCCCCGCAAAAGACTTTTTTAAAATAAATTCAATGTACAGAATACCTTACCTGTTACAGTTTTAGTATAGTTTGTCTACCTTAACCTCATACCGCATGTAATTTATCCTGTAACGTCACGTTAAGATGAAAAGCGCAAAAACTAAACTAAGAGAGAGCTGGTAAAAGTTAAACTTATCATAGAAATGCAAAGTTTAGTAGAGTGGTCCTTCCATGTTACCTCTTATTTCATAGAAGATAAGTGAAGCTCCCGAACCGCAATTTATCCAGCGTGGCTACACCCTACACCCCTTCCATAGCGAAGACTCGTGTTCAGCAGTAGGATGTTATGGGTTGAAACGAAAACACTTAAATATAAATATATTATGAAAAGTTCCCAAACTTTCTATAAAGTTTGACAGTTTTCTTTTAAGCGTTGCTCTTTCTACCGCGCGTTTAGTTACAGATTTTATGCTGTGAGTATTAATTTAAAGTTTATATTCTTACCCTAAATGCTTAAACAAATAAAAATTTTAAAACGAACATTCTTTAAACTGAATATTTGATTGTTGGGTCTTTTGTCCTTCTTCAACGTAAAAATATCAATGTAGACTACGTCCATTTCTACATTCATTTTCATTTCAATCAATTTTATATGTATATGATTAACATAATGCATACTTACGTACTTTCAAGCGTTTTTTCAAAAAGGCGAACTTTAACCTAATTCGTTTTTTATTTCAGTTAGCATGATGAGCACGCTGCCCTCTGACCACCAGAGGGCAGCGTGCCCAACATGCTAGCCTATTGGTTGGAGCATTTAGATTATCTGTAGATCTTAAATGGTCTATAGGTAATCTTTCTGCTATAAGTTTTTGTTGTCGTAGTTAGTCATTTTGTTAATGTTAATTAAGGCACTTGCCCCATATAAATATACGCTTTATTAAATACTCTATATATCTCAAACAAGCTGTGCAAACAAAAGTACGCTTTATTACGCACTAAAGTTCTAACTAGAGTGAGAGATTATTTTTTATTGTTTAGGGCTCTGCTTTGATAGCATTTTTATGAAAGGTTTATAAACGAAAAAAGATTTAAATTTTAATAAATGTTTTATTTAACATTGTACTAAATTTCACTATTAAGTTTGATCAATTTTATTAATGAACCAAACACAAAAACCAAAAAAAAAAACGAAATTTGATATCGATTTGCAGAATTTTACTAGAATTCGCCAAATGTACTTACTCTAAATTATTATCGGACAAGGAGAGATACTATAAGGCGCCACCGGTACATGGTAGAAGTTCCACGGACTCGCACAAAACGCTTCGCGTCTACTTTTATTGTGCGAACTGCCAGGTTGTGGAATTCTCTGCCAAGTTCTCTATTTCCCGATAGCTATAATCTTGGTCTCTTCAAGTCGCGAGTGAATCGATTTCTTTTATAGCTAAGCGCGCTACATCCTAGGCCGCATCGTCACTTTACATCAGGTGAGCTGCGGTCAAGCGTAAGCCTTTGACTATAAAAAAAAACCCTGATAAAACTCAGATTAGCTCTTTCGGGCTTAAATCTTATAGATATTAAGGTAGACAAACTATACCTAGAGAAGAATGTCACATTGATGTCTGTAAATGTTAAGTAACCTGTAGTTTTTGGAGTCTTATCATGTGCATTATGCACCTATAATTTTTTTACCAATGACTTAAAAGTGCAATCAGGCAGTCGTCAAATCAAAGGGTGACAAAAAAGAAAGTAAACAATTCGAGAAGAAAAAACAGCTGTTATATTTAAATTATCAGCAGTAATGTATAGAGCAAGATGTTTATTCTTCTCGAATATTACATAGTTAAGTTGGTCGTTATGATACGAGTAAATAAAGTTACTTCTTTTTAGTTTAGAACACCTACAATTGGTAATTATGTATGTCTGTGAGTGTTTTAGGTAGGGGATTTATCTCTAATATATGTTGGAAAAAAGTAGCTCTAATATCAAGCTTCCCGGTTCTCAGAAATCGTAGATCCGGGGCAGTCAACCGCAAAACGTAAGTAAAAAATTGAGGAAAGTTTCAAAAATTAGTCAGATATGCCATTCGAATTGCTTACTCAATAAAATAGCTATCAATGAAATGATAGTATATGTACGTGTTAGTTGAAAATGTATAGGCACGAATAAAACATAATTTGTGTCAAATAACCTCGCATCATTATAGTTGTGAAGGTCAGAAGAACCCTATCAAAAAGTCTCGAGGCACTTTACAATATTCCAGAGTTTGACCTTCAAACTTTTCTTTAGCTTATTTGATAATGAAGGTAGATCGGCATACATAATCTCTTTTCTATTGGACTCCTAATAGACAAACTCAAACAATACTAAAAAAAACTATAAAGAGGGAAGAAATCTTTGTGAAATATAACTACGAGCAGTTATATAATAATCTGGTCACTCTTTTCTAATTCAGGTTAATATTATAAAATACAAGCTAAAACAATCTAGACAATCGGTGTTCGATGGACTTTCGCAAGAGTTTCTAAAGTTTTTAAAATAAATGACCTTACAGAATAGAAGTTAAAACCACAGTAAAATATATTAAAGTTGCGGTAGAGCAAAAGAAAAAATTGGGTGGTATGCGACGATTTAGAGCAAAGACATTCTATAAAAAAGATTGCAGGCAGGGGGTGAAAACGGAAATCTTACGAACAAAGAGATACCTTACTAACCGTGACGTGTTTAACTATATGTTTATGCCATATTTATGCTCATTCTTTTTTATTAAACTACTATTGATGGCCACTCTAGCTTAGTTACAAGCTCAATATTTTCGTTACGTGGAAAGTATTGAAATGCTTTACTAGAGCTGAAGACGTCCGTGACATCTGTCAAGAGATGACGTGTTTTAGAACAATTTCAACTCTATTTTACGTATTTTGTTATGTCAATATTCAAGACACATGATTTACGACCTATGGGATTCTGTTAAGGCTGTACAGAGCCAAAGGGGTCACTCACAACATCATTACGAACAATATTCGTTTTGGGACCAATTTGAAAAATAAAATAAAAAACTGCTGTTCCATACATTTTGTCGACGAGCGAACAGCTTTTCCATGGAAAAGCTGTTTTTTTTAATTCTACAACAAGTATTTAAACATATACTCGACAAACATTACCCACGTTTTGGGCATTTAGATAAAAAAATATTACTATACGGAACGAAATCGGTTGTCATTATACAAAGGCATTACTCATTTTGAAAACACAGCTATAGACAAGCAATTGATCAGTTTCCCTGACCATAAACCTTGCGCTTCAAATGCAGAGAGAGAGAAAAACTTTCATTGTCGCAGCTAACCGAGTAAATAATAGGATTGACTGTTTGGTTAATATGAGTTTTAGCCGTCGGTTACACCGAATCGATTTGGACAGCATACAATTTTATTTTCACCTCTTTTTAAACTCTCACCAAACTCAGTTTGACGTGTCTGTGTGGACACCAAATGGGTGAAATAGAATTATTTATAGAATACAATCAGAGATTTATTTCATCCGGCTATATTTATACAAAAAATCCTACTAATATTATTATATTATTGTTTTTGTTTCAAAGGCATATTAGCCAGAAGTGTTCTTAGCTATGACTGATGAAATTGATTTCATATTTTTTAACAACACTTAATCCATTGAAAAGACTTGAAACAGTATGAAAGATTTCAAATGCAATATGGTTACACCCAAAAAATGACGATTCACATTTTTTTTTAATTTAGTGTTGTGTGTTATTTTATATTTTAAATTTTACTTGATCAGAAATAAAAAAAATTGAACATTATATTCCAACCAGCGCGCTGGAGAGCCGAGAACATGTGCTCGGGTCTCTCACACAAAGGGGGTAGGCCATAGTCCACCCACCACGCTGCCCAAATGGTGGGTTGGCGATCTTCGAAAACAATTAACAACAACAAGTAGGTTTCCTTACAATATTTTACACAATATACAATATTATCTCTTCTAGACAACCTTTGGCAGAAAATAACAATTTAGTTTGACCTGAATGTTTTCCATTATAAAAATAATAATATAATTATGTTAGGTTGAAACAATCTCGGATATTTATTTTAACTAAATAACGTACATATATATTATACACTACCTACATACAATAATTATAACATATTACATTTTTAACATTTTATATATATTCGATAATGGAAATAAAAACAAAGACTTGAGTGCGTTCCAAGTTCACGAACTCCAAAAGGTAACAGCTAAACAAATATCTGTACAGCTGTGAATAAATAGTGCATTTTGTTCCTTTGGTCTATTGAATTCAATACGCAGGGACTTTATATATTATAAGAAATATTTCAACACGCTGGAACGGTATTCACTGAACCAATGTAAATTTTTATATCGTGCCATGGAACGCGGTCGTTTTGCAACGTAAAAATAACAACATAATGTTAAACAAGTCACGAATTCACAACAAGGAATTTCGTTTTTTGTTAGAGAACAACACTAGCAATACTCATTATAGAGTACTCGTATTTGATTCTTGTTCATAATTCAGGTTCCGGCGAAACACAATACCGAGCTACACTCGCCTGAGTTTTGGATCAAAGGTAACGTGGTAATTTTTTTTCTTCGGTTTACAAACTAAGCTAAAGTAATCGAACAATTTCTATAGACACCTGACATATGTATTAAATATAGTTTGTCACCTGACTAAATTGTAACACGTTACGGTCCGCTTCGTCAGTTGCAATCCGGTGTGAATGCGGCCAAGAACTCCACTAGCCTCCAAACCCCACTCGGTGTTATCGGGTGTAACCTTCCGTTCCACATCGGGGGGTGAGATTCAAGGCGAAATTTATTACCGCTCTATACAAACTAGCAGATTTACTCTGAAAAATATGCGATATTGTCCCGCGCTCTTTCTTCGTAGTGTAGGGTGCATTAAGGTCACGTAGGACGGCTCTTGTGTTCGCTATTCTTTAAAATTTATAGCAGATACTCCGTCTTACCATATAGGTTTGAACATGCGTATTGAGCAGATGTTTTGGTTCATTGTACTAATCCGCGGCTATCGCTTGTTTAGAGATAACTAGGTAGGTGCATCTTTTAGGTTTTAATTCTTGTTTAACTAGCGTCTGACAACCAATTAAGAGTTTCGATCTCTAGTGTTTTTAACCGCCGAACCAAAAACGATGGGGCGTTATAAGTTGACCGGCCAGATTTGTTTATTTCGTTTGAAAAGTGTATGAGTGTATGAGTCGGGAGTGTTCTTAGCTATGTTTGATCAGAATCGGTCCATGATGGCCACCACCGCAGTATAGGCATTGGTTTTATATTAGCATTCTAAAATCAATGATATGGGTGTCAAATGATATATTGACAAGTAAAATACACTATTATAACATCAAAGCGAAGATGGCTGCAAAAACAGATGTCGAAAGTTTAAAAAAAAAAAAATTTTTACTTGTGTTCTTTAGTTTTTTGATAATTTCTATAATTTCAAATAATATTTTATACTATGAAATGAAAAGGCTTGACAAGTAAAATACTAGACATTATGATAATTACAAATCCAAGATGGCTGCGACTCCAAATGTCGGATATTTTATAAATTTTCTGGTTTACTTTTGTTCTATTATATTTAAAAGTTGTTTTAATTATTTATCATAAATAATATCATATTATAAATAGAAACAAACATTTAAATAAACTTAATAAAATAAATAATTTTAAATTTAATCTTAATGGTAATTTAGGTAATTTGATTTTGTTTGATTGACAAGTCTAGATGCAATTATTTATTTTATTTTAATATATTATGTAAACACATGTGTAAAATGGATCTCTGCGTCCGATAAAAAAAAAAACATTTTATTTATATTCTATCTAATTGATTGTAGTATGATTTATTTATTCAGGTATCAGATACATGCAAAACACATGAATGTGAGTTGTGAATATAAAAATACGGGTTAAGAGTTTGTGTTCTTTCTTAAAGTATAGGACAAGTTACCAACTAATCTTGACAAAACATAGCTTTCGAATGTTTAATCGTTGATTGTTTAGCCTAAAAAGAGAGAAGTTTGGCTGTCCAGAAGGAGGTTTTAATGCTTATTCGTGTCTATTTAAATCTTCCCTCTTTATGATATTAATTTAGAAGTGTAGATGTATGTATGACTTTTTATAAACCTCTACAGTATTAAAGATTGGTCTGATTTTGACGTGCGTTGAATTCATCCGCTCAGCAAAAAAAAAAGCATGCGAGATAGTTCAAAGTTTATGCAGTCGGATTTTTATAGGCCATGTAATTGCAAGGAACCCTTACCAGTATAATCCTGTTATATCTACATTTGACACCCAATAGTCAGTATTGTGGGTTATAAGAGCGCGACAACGAAAGCGGAAGGACCTTGGCCTAAATGGAAACAAAGGTTCGCACGTGTGATCTTGCAGTGACGTATCAATATTATGTAGATTATATTGTACGGTTGAATTGCACACGAGTTCAAAGATCGAATCATATGCAGGTATAAGGCTCCGAAGCAAGTATACGTAGCGTCTCACTACTGAGCACGGGTCTCCCCATGAAGGGGGTGAAGGCTATATAGTCCACTACGCAGCCAAATTGCGGGTTGGCGACTTTACTTATCTATGAAAGTGAATTGACTTCTCCGACAAGCAGTTTTCCTCACGATGTTCTCCTTCACCGTTTAAGCACGTATGAATTAATTTTAATATGCACATGAGTGAAAAACACAGAAGTGCATGCTTGAACCTGGATTAGACCCGTACCCTTGTAAGGCAACGGGTTTACCGACTAGGTTACAATTTCCTAAGACATACTCAAGGAACTTAGCTGTGGTGCCATTTACCCGCCCGTTTCATTAATATTCGGCAGGGGACGGAACTTTTAACTGCTTAACTTAGGTAAACACATAAGCAAACTTGGATAAGAACGCTATAACAAACCAATTATGGAATACGCTGGCTCTCATAGGAAGACTGTCCGAACACACCGTTATTTGCTTGGCGACATATAATTCAGTTTGAGGGTGGTAGCAAGCCAGCTACTTTGAAAGAGGTCTGTATCCTTTTCAGTCATAAGTAGGAGGTCCGAATATAAATAAAATATCATGACGGGTACATTTTCAGTGTAGAATGTGTAGGCAATAATTAGTTTTCCCCGACCCCACTCCGCCCTTGACCCTGAATATTGAAACAAACAAATGCAACGTGACTTGCTTCATTTACTTATCATTCATCATCATCAGCCTGTATTCGTCCACTGCTGGACATAAGCCTCTTCTAATGAACGCCACCGAGCTCGATCTCTAGCTCGTTCCATCCAGCTCATGCCCGCCGCTTTCCGCAAGTCATTTTCCCACCTGGCTGGCTGGCGTCCTATATTACTTATCATTACCTACATTCATACCAAGTTATCGGTCAAAGGCTTTGGTTAGGGTTGTACTCATCCGAAAGGGGGTCCGAAGGTTGTCTTGACGAGATCTCATTTAGACATAAGGCCGCCAATTGTGGCACAAGATGTAATAATTTTATTATGTATTTGATTGTTGTATGTCTGCTATAATAAGTTAACTCATTCATTCACTGTGCACTTCGTTACAAACAACTTGCACTACCTACTCTCTCAACTTGACTTACTTTGGAGTCTTTGGATCTATTGTTTTTGTGATATAACTTTAAATTTTCAGACCAATCCAAAATGCGACGGCGAAATTCATGTGTTGCATACATTGTATAGACTACTGTTAAACATTAGAAAGTTTCCGATTTGTCGAAATCTAAGTATTATTTTGTGTGTGATCCCGTTTTTAATGAAACTTAGACCGATGTTAGAAAGAGTATCTTCCCCAGGAAAACCCCTATAAATAATATAAAACAGGTTTCGTATTTTGATTTATGCAAACAAAATACTTTAAAACAGTAGAAGCACTTGCAGAATTGAAGTCGGTTGAATTTTTTGTTATTTTTCGACTCCGTATTATTCCGAACATCTCTTTATCTTGTGTAGTTTGTGTTTTTTTCTGTTCTAAATAAATAAATAAAATTAAGAATTCAGCGGTGTCCTAAGCAGAAATTATGTCACTAATAAGGCTACGAATAGACCTGTATTTAACTTACCTTCTGTGAGTTTGTGACCATCCAATCTGCACATCCTTACGTGAGGAATGGTAATGTCAGTCAGTATATGACAGATAAATTTATTTCAGGGCCGTAACATGTACTTATCTAAAAAAAGTTAAATATTGTAAATAAGTTTTTTTTTTTTAATAGGACTGCGAAAGAGTTACGTTTTTCGAGTGTATGTATGTATGTAAGTATGTATGTATATTTCTTTCGCACGCCTTTAAGCCTAAATGGCTTGTCGTATGTTCTTAGTCGTGAGAGTGACACTGGGTATGTACAAATTAAAATAAATCAAAATTCAAGACTTCCGGCGCCAAAAATAAAACTAAAAAAAATACATGTCGAACCGTAATGGTGGTATTAAAATGCTAACTTTAAGATTTAGCAGTTGGGTTTTCTGAAGTCGCTTCTATATCAACACAGATGGCGCCACTCAGTACTCGTCATCTTCTACATATTGTAGTTAGCCCTAAATGAGTCTCAGTTTCTAGGACCTCCTAACGACCCTTTTTCGTTCTTGCTCGAGTTTACTAACATCGCTTTAGACGATAAGGCTGTCCAAAGTCTTATGTTTTACTGTTGTTTAATAAAGACTCATTCATAAGTATATTGTAATTACTTTGAAGTTAGCTGCCCCTAACGATTATATCATGTGTTAATATATTTTGAACAAAAAATAGTGATCAATTTAGGACCTAAAGTGCCTTCGAAAATACAACACTTTGTCTAATTGACGCATAATTACGAAGAATATATCGGCTCGAGTATCAAAAATTACTTAAAGAAATATCGTTAATCTAGCCACATCTCACACACGTAAGTCATCCACAGGATTTATTTAATTTCCATCTTATTAGTATTAGCAAGAACAATTGAACATTTTGAAAAACCCTCGACATTTGTTGTTGCGGCCATCTTGGATTTGAAATTATCATAATGTATAGTATTCTACCAGTCAAGCCTTTCATTTGATACCCTTTCATTTTATATTCCCTAATGAAGGAGTAGTGAAAAAAATATATTTATGGCGTTGGCCGTTTTGAACAGATTATTATTAAATCTAGCTAAGAACACTCCCGACTAATACAACTTACATACAAATAATCAACATTTAAATCAATCTATCCGTTTGAGAGTATACATATACATATACATATACATATACATATACATATACATATACATATACATATACATATACATATACATATACATATACATATACATATACATATACATATACATATACATATACATATACATATACATATACATATACATATACATATACATATACATATACATATACATATACATATACATATACATATACATATACATATACATATACATATACATATACATATACATATACATATACATATACATATACATATACATATACATATACATATACATATACATATACACAGACACGTCAAACACATCCGCCGTGTTTGCGTCAGGGGTTAAAAAGCAGTGACATGACGAACAATCAATATTTTTATTTTTAATCAACTCCGGGATTTTTTATACTAGAAATGCTCATGTTACTTATGTTTACGTGAAATAGAGACAGTAACAAGCGGAAGCGACATGTGACCAGAAAATTTGTAATTTTTTTTTGATCAAAAATGATTATGTCGAGTATATAAATTATTACAGAATCTATTACAATATTAGATATAAGTAATTACTCAATCCAGATATTTTGCCACCGTAATTCGAAAAATCCGTGTCATCCACGCAATGTCCACGCATTTAGGCTAACGGTGTACCATCGTGTCATCCAATAAGTAGGGCCCATTTCGACATAATTTGGGGCGATTAAGTAACGCCACCGATCGGTAATTGGGTTCCGGACACTTGTAACATTTACCTAATTTGTGTACCTATTTATTTTTATGGCTCCTGTTCACGGAATTTAGATAATTTCGTTAATGTTACTTAGAATAAAACTATCACTGTGCAAGGGCGGATCCAGCTTTGCCGCCAGGAGGGGGTCATATAGTCGTGGTAAAGTCAAGAATTTACGATTTAATTTTGATAACAATAGACACAAGTAAAAAGTAGGTATTTTATTAATGTATGTAAGTAATGTACTTATAAATATTTATTCTTTATTGTACACTTGAAAAACTTCACTTCACATAATAACTGGTACATATACACGTACATATCGCCATCTTCTTTTGAAGACATCCTGAGAAGCACTATCACGCATGGAAGGAGGCAGCCTATTTATATTCCATAACCGTGGTGAATGATTTGACATTACAGCTAGAGGTATCTAAGTCCTGTAACCAGCTCAGGGGAGGGGGGGGGACATGACCTCCATGACCCACCTGGATCGGCCGTTGTTACTGTGTATTATTTCAATCTTATAAGATACCTCTAGCACATAAGTGTTAGTAATAGGCCCTATTGTTAGACAAAATAGAACCTAGATTTAATTAATTTTTTTTTGCATCCTTTATCCCTGACGCAAACACGACAGGGTGATATAAGTTTTGACGTGTCTGTGTGTGTTACAAATTTGAAAGGAAACACCCGGTCGTTTTTGCGTCGGGGGTTAAAAAAAGGAACAAATCTACTTAGTAACCTTGGACGTGTCTAACGTGTGGACGTTACTTGTAGGCTCTCGTTACTCGGTGTTAGTATTATAATTTTTTTTTGAAAAGCGACGCGTGTTTATATTTTGTGCCATACGTGCCATCGTTGTGGACACTACCAACTCGTTTCATCCTTGATGAAGATTTTTTTATTTGTATCAGTTTGGTTGCACGAATCGGTTTTTTATAATATTGCTTCTAACCATCTAAAGGTTGCCTGGAAGAAATTGCATTAGGCGATAAGGCCGCCCAATGTATTACCATTGTATAGATTTGTCTTGCTGTATCTTTTATATTTTGTTTGGTGTGCATTAAAAGATAAGTTTATTACATAAAATTTACAAACATATTTAACAATATGAGTATTATATTCATTATATAATAATAAAAAACAATAAAGCTATATTCATTAATTCATTCATTCAAATGTGAGTGACACTAGACTTGGATCTTTCCAGCAATCAAGCACGTGTGAAAACCTGTGTTGTTGAACAAAATTATTATTTCTTTCGAATAAAAAAATTCTAAGGAAATGTCATTAAGTCGATTACAAAAAAAAATGTCGTGATATCGTAGTTATTAGTAACTAGATATGTCACTATCTCTTGCACTCCGTTACACATCGGATAATGCATTTATTGAAAAGGTCCTATTTTAAGATCGCTCGTATCAATATTCGCATGCAGCAGAAATCACCGGTGAATTTGTTTTCAAATATTAATTCGCAGTTTTGAACCAGTTGAAAGCTGCAGTATCGTTTTATTACAGAAACATTTAAAACACTTAATTTCATACAGAAATAGTATGATGTCATTCATATGCAAGTACTGCATTTTGACATTTGACATTGGAGTTGAAACTAAGAACGTCGAAAGAAACATAAATAAAAAAGAAAAGAGTTTATTTTACAAGGAGTCCAACGCTCTACAGTAAAAAAAAAACGATTCTTTACGATTGGTACCATCTGTCAAACTTTCATGAGTAGAATTTGAAATAAGCGTGGTTTAGACCATTATTTTGCATATTCTTCGTAACTGAAGATTAACGAGTGATGACGAACGTTTTAAAAATAAAGCCCCAGACATAAATTGATTTTTCTTGTTCACAATTTTATGGTATACTATATTCCACGTTTATCGAACTTTTTTGTTTTCGCAAGGTTTAATGTCAAGTGATTTGTAATAGAGATTTAAGATTAGATATAAATGCCTAATTATGTGGTTTTCCGGGTTCATTTGCGGTTTTTCACCTAATGTTATTATCCGATAGTGCAGATAACATTAATTTACTTATTTATTGGTTTACACCATACACTAAGTGCATGCAAGTTGAAATACAGTCAAAGGTGAATATGAGGGAATCTAAATATTTGGGTTATTATAGGTACCTATAGATCGATTGGCATATTTATTCATTACTAGTAGCCATCACCCGCGGCGTTGACCGCGAAAAAGTTTAAAATTAAAAAATGTAAACTCTTTAAATGTCACTTTGAACCCCCTTTTTGGATATTCGATCCCAAAGAGGTTCGAATCCGTTAGGGATCCTTTACGGAAATATTTTTCAGTACACCCCTGCAACTAGTAAGGAATACAACTTCAAATTCTTTAAATTTATACAGGTCCAGCAGTTTGGTCTATGTTGATCTCTAGAAAATAATAAAATAAATATATTGGGAAATTAGTAATTACTTATGCAAATGCAAAAGAAAAATGCAAATAATGTAATAATAAACAAGCTGCGCCCCGCATTGTTACCGGTAATCTGTAATCTAACTATGCCACGGGAATATTTCATTATTCCTAGATGAAAAGTAGCCTATGCGTTAATCCAGGATCTGCTATCCTGGTACCTAAATTTAATTGAAATATTATAAATAAAAAATAAAAATAAAAGTTTACCCATTTGAGCGTGAAGGAATACGAAACAAACACACACATATACACACAAAGTAACATAATAAGAATTGTCTCGATCCCATCTTCACCTTAACTAAACATGACCAAAGATACTATTATTTAATCTGTGTTCTTACACATTATGATATCATCAAATAATGCTGGCGCAGACTAAGGGCCTCCGCAGCGCAGAAAAATGCGAAGTGAAGAAACTGCGACGAGATTTCTTGCGATTATATCAGAGGTTGTCAAACGAAGTCATTTCTTATCATAGGTACCTACTAGAATTAAAAAAATTACCTTAAGAAGACAGACAAAATTAAGAAAAACGACCAAAACTGCCAAAACGATTATACAAACCCAGTTTAGATGATTCAAATAGGTAGTTTCGGTTCTTAAGTTTTTAGCCTAAGTTAAAGGGCTTCATATAATTTTAGGGCAATGGCTATCAACCGATAGTAAAAATAAGTCGTAAAGACTTACTATGTACTGTCATACGAAGTAGGCCAATCCTACTAGCCCCACCTAGTTTGATGATGGGACTACTAAGACTATTTTGTGCCAGAGTCCCACGAGACTATAGCTGCACTTGCTCATACTATAAGTAATGCAGAAGTCTTTGGTATTGCGATTTCGCTCGTCTTAGTCTGCTTCAAGCTTTATAACGACAAATTAGGAGACAAACAGCGTCTAAAGACTGTCAGCGACTAAAGGTCGCGTGGTAACAGTATTATAATGAGGAAGGAATCAAGAAGGCATAAATACGAAACAATATAGGTTCGAATTTAAAACAACGTTTTGTTATTTTTGGTTTATGTTTTACCGACCTATTTCTTTTCTAATAAAAGAGAGCCTCTTTATATTTTTTTTTAAATACTCTATAATACATTGCCTTATATTTATAGTCGATTGGTGGTTCGCCATGAGAGAAAAAGTCAGCGGATTGGAACGACATTGCGTCACTGATAGTATTAGAAGAGCAGAAATCTATAAGAGTACTTAGTTAGATAAATATACGGCGCCGCGCGACCATGCTATATGCATGCATGCGCATAACATTTTTTCGCTTAAAGCCGGAGTGAGGTGAGGTCATTTGGAAGAAGCACGTTGCACGACAAGACCGCAATACTAGGCGAGCAGAATTTTTAACTCAACGTGTATGATTTGGTATGCGATCTCTATGGCAAAACCACACACAAAGAAAAAATCTGTCGGCCGATTGGAACGACATTGCGTCACTGATAGTACTAGGAGAGCAAAAAATTATAAGAGTAAAATATTTTTGGTGCTGGAACTCATCATTTGCAAGAAGCACGTTGCATGACATGACCGCGCTACTGGGCGAACAGAAATTATAAATCATATTAGTATTTAGATCTGGTACGCCAAATGGCGAAACCACAAAAAAATAGGCGGATTGGAACGACATTGCGTCACAGATAGTACTAGGAGAACAAAAACTCATATGAGTAAGTAGATGGATAAACGGCGAGGCGCGTCCTTAGTACCCGTATATTTTTCCCGCCGGAACTCATCATTTGCAAGAAGCACGTTGCATGACAAGACCGCGCTATTAGGCGAACAGAAGTTATAAGTGAACGTTTAGTTAGATCAGGTGGTCAAGTCTACTCTGTCATTTGAACCGTCTTAGAATGACAATTGCATTGATATATAGATAAATTCTATATTGGAGACACAAAAAAAAAAATAAAAAAAATATAAGGGGAAAATCCTAATAAAATATAGTGCTACAAGTGGTGGCCTTATCGCTAAAAAGCGATTGTCTCAGAATTACAATTACATTGTACCACATTGGCCATTTCTACATAGTATAGGCATAGGCCAAAGGTAAAACAAAACATAATTTCTAATACTAACTGTGATCTATTCTATGTCAAAACGGTCTTTGTGGTACAATGCAATTGTAATTAATTCTAAAACGATTCAAATAACAGACCCACGTACGCCATCTCGATGGCAAAACCACAAAGAAAATTCTGACACTGCGTCATTACGTCACTGATAGTACTAGGAACGCAACAATTCATAAGAGTAATTAGATAGATAAACGGCGCGGTGCGACCTTATATGTATGTATGTACAGAATCTGTATTGCCATCTGAGGTACTATTTTTCCCGTTGAAACTCATTAGCAAGAAGCACGTTGCACAACATGATCGAGCTACTAGGCAAGCAGAAGCTATAAGTTAACGTGGATAAGAAGGAATCCAAGTGATCGACATATTAACATAATTAAATATGGAGGTTCGACTGTATTTTGCGAGCTTGAAAAAGATGGTTTTGAACAGAGATAACCTAGTCTATCTGTTTAAAACTGTCTTTTCCCGATCTTATAAATCATAGAGTATTTTTTTTAATTATTTTAATAAGTATACAATAAAATAAGAACCGATATTTTAATGTACGAGTAAATACGAAACGCAAATACATCTTTTAGAAGCATCGAATGATGTTGATGCAAGATGTTTCTATAACATTGGAATGAATTTTGCTAGTACTAGTAATAATCCATATTGCAAGTTTTAGGTTTAACATTACTTACACGTGGTATAGATATATTTTTTAAGAATCTAAAAAAATAAAAATATGTAAAATAATATGAATTGAAATGAATACACGAATGAATGTCTTATTGTATGCTAGTTTCATGGAACAATGTGTCTTTTAGCCTTAATGTAAGCTGCAACAGCCATGGCTGGTTTGCGCTGGACCAGTCCGGGCAGTGAGTCCACGCAAGTCTTACATAGATAGCATAGGGTTGTGATATACCCTGTTGCTCTTAAACAAATGAAATACACACTTGCACACTTGTAGGATTTAAATTAATGAGGAGATTACTTTGAATATGTTTGTACACATAATTAAGTTGACTAAGCTTTTTTATTTTATTTTATGTTATAAATTAAAAAAAGCTTAGTTATGGGGCCAGCATTTTAGGTACTCTACCAACTGGCAGTGGTTTAGATTTAAGTTAGTTTTTATTTTTTTGTATTGCTTATAAGTTATTTAGTATTTATTTACACTCACTAGATATAGACTTCATACAAGTTTATAATTGTATAAGACACTGTTTGTATATTGTAATTATCTGACCTGTTCATAATATTTACTAATAAATATTAATATGAGTACACACTCACGCCATATCTATTATGATCAATTTTGAAAGAAAAATATACTTACACTAGCGGACCCGATAGACGTTGTCCTGCAAAAACCTAGATACGACTACATCGCCACCTGATAGGCTGATTTGTTAATCTAAACCACCAGGGTGCCACCCAAACAAGACAAAAAAATAATTAAATCGGTCCAACCGTTTAGGAGGAGTTCAGTGACATAAACACGTACAGTAGAATTATAATTATATATTTAGATTTTATATTTACACATTCGTACACTCGTACCTACTAATCTACTAATACATATATTAATACTACAGAATAACTACAAGATTCTAGACTGTTATACTATATTTAGCTATAATTTGCTATAGGATTGTATCAACATCTGCAAATTTATATGTACTTCTTACTCAGTCAATACTAAATCTACTATTACCATAATCCCCTGTAATTAATTATCTGACTGAGAAAGAAGGAGGGTTATGTTTTTCGAGTGTAGGTAAGTATATTTCTTTGGCAAGCCATAGAGCCTAAACGGCCGGCGTGTCGTATTTTTATGTGAGTGGTGTTTAGATTCGTCTTTACCTGCATATGGTCGTAGGCTATACTAGATGCATAACCACTTGTTTACAATGCACTTGCTATTATTATTCTAAAGTAAATATGATACTTTAAATAATTTGAACAAAATTAGTCCATGCCGAATAACAATGCTTTCCACAAACACTCCTTCAATGCTTTCCAGAAGATCGCCCAAAGACTCTTTAAGTTAAAAAGCATGATCTTAACTTTATTGTTAAAGATTAAGGTTTTATTTTGCAACTTTAACGAGGTCACACCTACTATTCCCATCGAATTGTTCAACAGCTACAATTTGGGACAACTTACTCGTCACCAGGATAGTCCCATTAGTCACGAGGATAGTGGTACTTGTTCCGAATAATAAGTAATGCAGAAGTAAACTTGTACTTATTGCGATTTGGCCCGTCTTAGTTTACCTACTACAAAGTTTTATTACGACAAATGTCGTGACAAACGGCTGGCTAAAGGTCGCGTGGCAACAATATTGAATGAGAAAGCAAATAAGTAAAGAATGTATAATGTGAATTAAACTAGAGTTTAAAACAATGTCTGGTCATTGTTTGTACTTTTTGATACGTAGGCACATAGAAATCAACGAAAGTAATAGAGACATCAACATTTTCTTATTTTTAAATTTAAAAATGTAAGAGTTATCTTATCTTTTATTATTACTACTTATTAAATTTGGTACGCCATCTATCTATCAGTAGCAAAACCACTAAGAATAGTCTGTCGGCGGATTGGAACGACATTGCGTCACTGAAAGTACTAGGAGAGCAGAAATCCTTAAGAGCAAGTAGTCGGAGTACAATAAACGACGAGTCCCTCTCAGCAAGCCTATATTCACTTGAAGCTCATCATTAGCAAGAAGCACGTTGCACGGCATGACCGCGCTACTAGGCAAGCAGAAGTTATCAAGAACTCTTAAAACATAACGAAACGCTTTTTCAATTACCTTCAACTCTATTAACTGGGAATAAGGATCAGTCAGAATGGAAGTAATAGGATGAGACCGAATTCCATTTAGTATCTAAATTTCAAGGAATAATGAACCACAAAACTCTCGCGTGAAGGGTTCACTTTCATTTGTATGATTCCGTAAACACTATGCCAGACAGAACATGGGAGACGAAACAATGATCTATGTTGGATTCAAATTCAATGAGTATTGAGTCGTATCAAGAATATATAAGGCTGAATTTGTCGTTACTCGATATCATTGTAGATCGAAAGATAAGAATCATTTTGTAAATTTTACCTCATTAAGTTTTAGTTTTCGTAAAGTAGATTTAGAAACCTGTTCGTTAAGGTTCATTATTTGAAATTGATTTTCATATCAGCTGTGAAGCTATAAAACTGTTGTTGTTTCTGCCTCTTTCTTGGGAATAATAGGGAGTCTGAGTAATAAAGGCCTGATTTTGTTACTCTGGTTCCACAATGTGTTCAATATTGGTGCAACAATTTTATGGTTGCCTAGTCATAACCGATCACAAACACGTTTCTTACCGGAACCCTTTCATTTCATTTATGACTAGCGGGCAAAGATATTTTGGCATTTATATTATGAGTGAGGTTGATTAAAATTAAATTTATCTTGTTTTAGTTTTACAAGGCGTTTGAATAAGATGTAGATTACATCGTATTTTATTATTAGGTATTTGTACATTGCAGATAATCGTTATATTAAACTTAGGTTTTAAATGTAACAGACCAAAATCGTATACTATGCAATGTATTAATGGAATTAATTAATCATGTATCGTCTTACAAAATTTATTTGCTCTATTAGAGCTACTTATACAGATGTTGCAAAATAAAGGTTATTAAAAGTTTAGTGTGATACTAGTATCACATGAGTGCTTTAATATCTAATTATAAACAGCTGTGTACAAAACTTTATCTATACCTGTGATATTTTATGAATCCTCAATAAAAAGTTCTGAAACCATAGAGCCGTCTCATTTGCAGGCCAGGAATATGTTATTTAATTTAATGCTGGTAGATCCCGATCCTGATGTATTCGACGAAGGAGTGATATTAAGAAATTTAATACAACATTATTTACCCCGTTTAAATAATATTTTGGTTATTATGACATTGGTTGTTTTGATGTCGGCAATAAATATGCTACCCGTTTCGAATCTTTTAATAGTAGATTAGTAGCCAAGGCCTGTAAGGCATCAATTGCCATTGATGCTTACACCTGAGCTAACTCTGCTTTACATCTCGATTGTGAGGTAAGTAGAAAAAAACCGGCATTACAATAATAAAGAACTTTAGAACTTTCAGGCAAAATATTGTTAATTGCTGCTTCAGCTTTCATTTTCATTGAATCGGGAGTGCAGCTAATATCTTCATCACTTGCAGAACTCATGTTTTTTTCCTAAATAGCAAGTAATTATAAAAAAATCTCAAAAACAAACAATATTTAAAGTAAAAGTTTTCTATTCTCGCCTTTTTCATCTTTTTTTTAATTATTTTTTTCAAGACCGAAATTGAGCTTCGCTGTTCGATATTTAAAATTGATGACTTACGAAGACAAGGCTGAATAGCGAAGCGACCTCTTTTTTGTCATTAAACTGAATGCATGATTACTATTGCCAGTAAGATGGTTAGATGTACGCGAACTTTTTGAAAGAGTGAAGTTTTTTTTTCAATTACGTACCGCCCTAGGGCTTTTCTAGCTACATTATTACCCTAGAGCGCTAATTGGTCACCTACAAGCCCCATCTGGGGGTAATAAGGACCTTTTTACCGAATATGAGAGATGTATAACTAATTATTTTCTGGTTTTTAAAAATCAGAAAATAAACCGAGAGTGGTTTGCATTCTTTATTAGTCCGTATTATTTTGTTTCTGTGCATTTTGTGCTTAGCATTCGAGTATTCGCAACAATTATCTCTTCCGACTCCCAACGCTGTTCCCGCTATGAACGCTTTAGCCCAGATTCCCTTCCTTTCATTTCAACGTCTCTTCTAGTTATGGCCGCCTGGTACTTTCCGGTCCTAAACGAGCCCGGGACAGGCTGGCCGGCCCGGATTCACAATCGGACATGTCTGCTGTTGTCCACCGCAAAAGTTTCCCGTTTCCGGTCTGGGACAGGGGCGCGACCGGAAGTGGTTACACTGAAAGTTACACGGAGCGCAGAAATGCGGTAGATGCTTGACGCTGAAAGTAGGGAACTATTTTGTTTTATACTCTATTCATTTATTTTATGAATGAATGAAAGTAGGTTATGTATAGAATACTGAATATCCTTTATCTCTGCAAGCGGATTATGTATAAAATAATTTATAAAATCTGTAAAATTTATATCTATCTCTTTGGTTACAAGGACATCTTTTGTGCCCAGTGTCTATTTATTAATAATGCAAATCATTAAACAGCTTTGACTTCAGAAAATGTTTTCCGTAGTTCTGTTTTATGGGAATTTACATGTATTAATTTATTACCCCTGAACATCTGCACAAATCTGTGCCAACCATAATAATAGGTGTCACCTGCGTGAAACACGGCAATTTTATGTCACACAGCTGTATAATGGGACTTTTGACCCTTGTTAGCGATGTCCAGCTGAGCTGCTAATGGTCATCTACCTCATTAGGTAGTAAAACGTACAGTACAACCATGAACAAGAGGTTAGAATGGGACGTTTGGTACGTTGCGTTTATTATTGCAGTATATCACCAAAATAAATATATATATTTTTATTTGTTTTATAGATATCAATAACGTTTTTTTATATTTTCGTTAAATATGTACAAAATTAAATTTTATTTTGCATTTAAGTTTAGCTTTATCATTTACAAAACCATATATATATATCTAACCAAATATGTATCCACATATTTGAATAATTATTAAGAACCCGTTTTGTACCGTTCCTGGGAATAGGCCTCATCTTTTTTACATTTACTACTTAGCTTTCGCCCGAGGTTTCGCTATCGTTATGTTTATTTTACGGAAATAAAGTAGAGTATGGCACTCTAGTGCAAAAAATCATATGGCCGTCTCTAAGTTCCCGAGGAGAGAGCAAACATACAAAAGCAACAAATACTTCCACAGTTATAATATGTTTCAAGAAATATACTCAGGCATTGCTTGAAACTGGCGTCACATTTGAGTAGGATTAAAAATTGAGCCTCAGGTTTTGTAAGCATTTTTTAGGATTAATTCATTGTTATGAAATCCGGATTAACCCGAATTTGTTTTCGGTAAGCCGAAAATTACCGATGTTTAAGAATTGTTTCCAGCTCGACTGTACACAACCAACTATTTTTTTCTAGGAATAATTGCTATCTTTATCACAAAGGTGTGGATTTCGAAAAAATCTTTACGATTATTGACAGGTTAATTAATAAAACATTCTACATATATAAATTGTACATATTCTAGACTAGACATGCTCCATTTATGGCTATAATAAAATGCCAAATGGTAAATAACTAATGATCAAATGCTGTATAGGACTAAAAAAACGGATTCGTATCGAAAGGACATATAATCAGAACGTCTTAGAAGCAAAACGGCATATTAATATAACGTCCTACTAGCAAAATGACATAAAAGTAAATCGGCCTAATATTAAAATGACACCTTAGTTGAAGGGCATAGTACAATTTATATAATTTATATAACCATCTTAGTTTCCTATGTAAAACATCTAAATAAAATTTTAGACGCTACAGTTTTATTAAAATCTTTTATTTAACTTGCAATGTTTGTATGTGTATATGCATGTATGTCTGTACGTATGTAAGTTTGTTCGGATGGAATATTGCAACCTAGTTTTGAGATATCTTCTTTTAAAGATATGCAACCGATAGAGCTGAAATTTGTATGTGAAACCACGTTTAGCTCGGATGACAATGCATGGTTAACAATGTGACGTCATTTTAAATCCAAGCAGACACCAAAAAGAAGGCGGTCTTTTTATTTCTCTGTTTGTTCCGGCTTATCTCTGAAACGGCGGGACCGAGTCAGACGGGACTTCGACTTTCAGGTAAGTAGCTGATGTCACAGCGTAATAAATGTTTTAACTTAATAACTTAACATGTTCATTTTCTTGTGTACATGACTGTCCATGTCGTTTTGATATTAGGCCGTTTTGCTACTAGGTCATATTGCTTGTAGGACGTTATACATCTTGGCCGCATATTCACTTACCATCAGGTGATCAGTTAAAAACTAAGTTCTTTAAAAGAAGTACCTAATTACCGAGTTTTACTACGGCGGGCGATCTTAGAACTTTTTTATCTATTTCGTTATAATAATCAAACATCCAGACCTATTTTGAAAAAAATCAAATGAAACTACTGTTTCAAACAAAAATGGGTTTTTTAAATCGGTCCACGATCGGTCGTAGAGAAATCAGGCAACAGACAAAATAATACAGTCTAATTTATTATGTGTAATTTAATATTAGTAAAAAGTACTATCTATTATAATGATTATATGTAATCAAATTTGTTTTTACTCAACCTGTAATAATGCTTTGGTTATCTGCATCCAAAGGTTTCCTGGAAGAGATTGCTAATGGCGATAACGCCGCCTTTATGTTTCCTGTGAATGTTTCTTTTGTGTGTACACAAATAAAATTTCCTCTATCTATCTTCTTTTGAATTCTATAAAAAAACACGATAATAGTGAAGATGAATATAAATATTCGTGTAGGCAGGAAACTATCGGGTTATTTATTATAATTTTTTTTTTAGAAGTAAGAGCTTGTTGGGTGGATAAGCTAACGCCCGCACAGATTGAGACCATAAGGGTTCCTCAAATTACAACTGAACCCTAAAAAAATGAATGTGTTATGAATTCTATTAAAAACCGCGATAATAGCGAAGACAAATAGGAATATTCCCGTGGCCAGGAAACCCTCGGGTTATCATGTTATCGCGGTGCGGTCGATGACGCAGCATGCGCGCAGGTGCCGACCGACTTCTGTGACTGTTTTAAACGACTGCAAAAAAGAGGAAGTTATTAATTCGACTGCTTTTTAGAATGGAAATACAGCACCTAACCTACATTACTATCGAAATAATAAAAGATTAACCTAAAAACAAGAAAAAAACCCTAACATAATTATATATTTATTTAGTGAGAAACAGACGGACGGACAGTGACGTCTCAGTAATATGGTCCCGTTTTTACCCTTACGGGACCCTAAAATGAGTGTCCGACAATTTAAAAACCTCGTCTTTTTTGTAGTTAGTTAAAAAATATCTCTTGCCTGTTAATAATTAATATTTTAATATTTATATAAAATCTACGAATCATCATTACATATATTTTTGGCAAGCGGATCGATAAAAAATCTTTTGTAGGTCTATAAATAGGATATTCCACGACCACGAGTCAATCGGCTATGAAAAACCTTAAACTATAATTAATTGAGGTCGTTTCCTACTACCAACCGATTTAAAAAAAAAGAGGAAGTTCCTAATTTCTTGAGTATCTATATATGTTCTTGGATTTCTCAGCGATGCGGAAATCGATTCGGTTTATTTAAACGGTCCCTTAATATTTAAACATTTTACTAAAACAAATTAAATAATTATAAAGGGTTAATGGTTAGGGGTGTACTAAGCCGAAAGGCGGTAACTTTACACACCCTAATGTAAAACTTTCACTATGGGGCAAACCTTGAAATAGCGAAATGTTTATTCGTCGTAGACAAAATGTATAACACAGCTTATTTTTCTCTCGATATAGTTATAGATGGAGGTAGAGTTGGTCTCGTGCAGTCAGGTAATAAAATGAGGTCGACAGTTTGGAAATTTTTTTTAAAAATCCCATCATACTTGCGTCGCAAGCTATTTTGTCCTAACTAAACGTAGTATATGGTCCAACTATAATTGATATTACTACCATAAAAAAATTAAAAGAAAAACTAAAAAGTATAGGTATGTTCGACCGTGACAGGACTCGAACCTGCAATCTTCGGATCCGAAGTCCGACGCCTTATCCATTAGGCCACACGGTCGGTATCTGCCTCAGCGAAATAGGGCATACATTCCCACCGACCGAGCCTTACGCGATACGATGACGTCACGGGCGACGTCACAAGGTCGGCCATTGGCCTTTGATTGTAGACCAAATGCCGATTTTTCACGCATGGTTGATTACCAATTTTATGTGAGTTTTACTGGATTTCATGCAATAAAGAGAGATTCTTCTGCTTGAATACCTACTTATCAAAATTATACGAGCTATAGTAGTACATAAATCTCTTATCTTTACATTAAAACTTTGTTTCATTTACAGAGGTCATAAGGAAAATGACATATTTTTTTTCTCACCTGACTGTCTTAGGTATTTAGATGTTTTAGGTATTTGAGTCACAGTATTTATTTGTTACTCTTATACTCATAAACGCATATTACTCGCTAGTATAGTCATTACATGTTTAAGCCATAGTCATCCTATACAGATTTTCGGCCTATAGAGGCTTATCGGCTAGGGGTGTACTTTACCGTAAAGGGGTCATTATACACACTCCAATGAATAACTTTCACTATGAAACCAACTCTGAATTCGAGAAAATAAAATCAACTGTTTCATACATTTGGGCGACGACGGATTAACTTTTTCTACGGAACAGCTGACTGTTCCGTAGAAAAAGTTTCTTGTTTTAGGGTTGGTCCCATAATGAAAGTAGTTCGTAATGATGATCTTTATGAATATTATTGACTTAATATAATTAACAGCGATTTTCAAATTAAATTTCAAGTACGCATAGATAAAATATTACAAAAAATGTAGAGTAGATTCATTGAAATATCGCATACGCTTTGTAAGATATCCTTCCTGTTTCAAAGTAGCATAATATATATTTTTTCATCCCCCATCACAATTTCTTACAATGAAAGCATATTACTCAGTTGAAGAATTCCTAAACAAACATAGAAGATAATTTTGACATGTTTATAATCAGGTATGCTGCGCTTAGTGAATTAATTTTTATTAAAGGTTAGGTTTGCGTTGGGCCGCGATTCGCCTGATGTGAAGCGACGATACGGCCTAAAATGGAGCACGCTTGCCTAGAAGAACCCGAATCACTCGTGACTTGAAAAACCCAAGATTATAGTTATCAGGAAATAGAGAAGCCGGCAGCGAGTTCCACAATCTAGCAGTTTGCACAGTAAAAGTAGACGCGAAGCGTTCCGTTAGTTAGACCTGCAGATGTTGATTTTTTATACAGGGTTATAGGCTAAGGATGTACTAAGCAAAAGAAGTTTATTTTACTCATCATTACGAACAACTTTCATTCGCCACGCACAGCATACCTAGTGTAGATAATCTGATTGGGCACTTCAAAGTTCAGTATCCAACAAGTGGATAGACGCGAAAAGCGAAAAAACACAACTACAGATTTAGACCACTGTATCTTAACAAATCAAATCACGTGAAGCAACTAGTGAAGCTTATGACCATTAGCAGATGAAGACAGTTCCAATGACATCTCGCAACGGTTTCGGACGTAACTTGGTGAATTGGTTTTATACCTTTTAACTTGTAACCCTCTTCACTTGTATTAATATATAATAATATCACCTCTTTTCGTATTTAATTAGCGCGTACATTAATTATTACTAAAGTCAAAATTTATATTGTGATAAATGTCAAAATAACGTCAATAATCAGTTTTAGATCAATATTTAATTATAACCTGTCAAAATTATATCTTCTATGTTTGTTTAGGAATTCTTCAACTGAGTAATATGCTTTAATTGTAAGAAGCTGTGATGGGGGATGAAAAATATATATTATGCTACTTTGAAACAGGAAGGATATCTTACAGAGCGTACCTATGTAATACTTCCACGAACCTACTCTACATTTTTTGTAATATTTTATCTATGCGTCATTGAAATTTCAATTGAAAATGTTAATTATAATAAGTCAATAATATTCATGAAGATGAGATCATTATTTAAATTAATCTGTTTACACAAAACTCACAGACACACCGGCGCGGCGGCGGTCGCGACCATTAGATAAAACGATACAAAACACAAACCTAATTTGAATTTAATTATTCCATTCACGTTTTGTACTCGTAGTATTCAACGTTTTCTCAGAACTGACATCTTGATCAATAAGGATAAAGTGTTCCACAGTAGTTAAATCTAAGCGATATGTTAAAAGACGTACTTAGTGAGGTTCTTACCCTCATATTTACTCATCGCGTTTTGTGCTAAGAAATTTTTAAGGAATTGTTTCAGGCGTTACTTAGTACAAATCCTAATTTAAATTGAGACTCGGGGCTATTCTCCGAAATCCTAAGCACGAGTTCAGTAACATAGTGAACTAGATCTGTCCAGTTCACTGAATCCCACCTACACCACTCTCACTCATTGTCTGTTATTGTCATATCGTCATATCTAATGGTAATACCAAACTCACGTGAAAATTTAATTGCGCCTAACTTTGCGTATAAATTAAGGTTTTATTTTTTGTTAAAAGTTTTAGTGTTCGCTAGTGCAAGATTAGAATATGTGTGGCGTCGTAGCTCTAATTGTTTCCTTTTCAAGATTTGTTTATTATTATCATCCCAGTTGCTTTTACTGATATTTTAATCGGTCTGCTTGTACTTATCATCAATGTAACTTTATTTCTCACGAAACAAAAGGTACAAGCAAGAATAAAAACAACTGCTGATGATGGTATGAGGGTAGATACGCTTTTGTAGCAGCAGGAAATTGTACTTCGAATGAAAGGAAAAGGGACTACCGAATTTAGGGCAGGCGCCGAAAGTTTTTCATTCAAAGTTAAAATCTAACTTCTTGACCGGTTTTATAAAATGAATACCCTTTTTCAATTAAAAAAAAAATACAAATTGGTCCTCCCTTATCCGAGAAATCAGGCAAAGAATATTAAAAAAAAAACAGTCGAATTGAGTACCTTATTTAGAAAACTAACGCGTGTTTGATTCATATTGTTTAAGAAGACGGGTTATCACGCGTACCTGTTTGTTGGAAAGGTCCAACTATAGTATCGTTCACACGATGACACGAACGACTCATTTCATCCCTGATGAAGTTCCTTTCCAACAACCAGGTACGCGTGAAAACCCGTTTTCTTACATAATATGAATTGAGTACCTCTTATTTTTTTAAAGTCGGTAATAATCTAGCTTATAACCTGATAAGCAAAGTCATGATTCCAAATTATATTTTAGATTACTGCGTCTGAGGAAAACTTACATAAGTCACACACAATATCCAGCCACACAAACTGAAATTCTTAGAATAGAATATTCCAGAACATTTCATGAAGCCTGATTTAACAGTGCAATATTTAGCTGTACTAGCTGATTGCTTACTGCCTGCTCATTGAATCCCACCCACGTTCACTCTCACCTAGTATTGTCCTTGTATAACTAATACGCTTTCAAGTTCAACAACCGAAGTCTCTAGAAACATCCATTAGTTATAATTAGGTATAATGATTATGCAAATCTAAGATGGAGGCGTAAGCAATTATTAAATAGTTCAAGTTCCAGTATTTAGTCAGTCAAAAATGTTAGCAAATTAGGCGATCAATTATCTGTTCTATGAATGATTGGAAGCCTAGTGCAACTTGTGACCAGGTGTTCTTGGTTTTTCTAGCCACTTACGGGCACATGCCATGCCATGATAACCCAGGGTCACCATCGGACATGACGCGGACATCATCATCATCATTACTGCTGCCTAAAGGTGCGAATTGTAACAATGAAATTAAACTTTATTAGTACAGTAAAAAGTGTTGAACACCACTTGCTCTACAAGTGATTAGATCCAACCGTTAAAGCTGTACCTACGATATCAGTACATACTTCAATGGATTTGTTAAGACAAATACTCGATTATTTTAATACCATTTAACGCCTACAGCATTTAGACTACTGTTTGTAAATACCCAGCAAATATCGAGACAATTCATCAATGACCATCCCATTAACAATGGGTTGTTTATAGAATTCTATCAGTTGTTCGTTCCCATTATCACTTAAAGCCGGGACAAACGAGCTCCATTCAGAGGGCTCTGACCTGAACCCTTAAAAGCCTTTTGTAGGGCTAATAAAGTATATGAATGACTTTTATGAGCTTGACTGGATCAAAGGTTACTTTGTGTAGTACTACTTATTGTTTTGTTGTGATTTTGTTTACAAGCTAGGTATGCGAAACGCTTGGTACTCAAGCGTATTTAAAATCCTTCCGTAATCCTCTAATATCGTCCTGTGAATTTTAATTCAAATGGCTGTATAGCCATATACCTAGGTTTAAAACATGATTTTTCTGACCTCGCTTAAGTTATAACATGCATGCAGACATTTTATGGAATTAATTAATTATAAGTTATTATAATATTTTGCAGAGGGGATTCATATAAAATGTCTCGACTTATAACGTAATATTTCAATTTGTCCCATAGTGAAAGTTGTTCCTTAGGATGGGTACAGTGACCCCCTTTCAGCTTAGTACACCCCTAGCCGATAACCCTGTATATCAATAATTTCCAACTATATAATAATGAAGCATTTAGAAAACGGTTATGTGAATTCGTACCGCCGGTTGATAGCATTTGTTAATGCGACGTGATAGCTCGCAATTGATCCTTGAAAATCATACTCAAAAGTTTGGTTTCTAGTTTCATAACACATTATCTACATAGATGTGTTCTATATATCTACATAGATGTGTTCCACTTTATTCACAGCAGAAGGAAATTCTGTCGAATAATTTTCCAGAACAGTCTGGCTGGATGCTATGATCCAATTTAAAGTTGGTTTGACTTTGTTGATGAAATAGGTCGTAACGTGTTTAGTAAGTCGATAGTTAAGTAGGTATAGCAACTATTAGACTGGCGGGTAGAGATAACAGGCTTTGGGAATAGGGACGTAAATTGGATAGGCGAGTAACCAAATAAACGCCTTGCAATACTTACGGCATAGAGAGTGCTTACGGCAGCTTTACTGAACGTCAAAGTTGCATGAGCAGTATGTTTACCCAAAGTGAAATTATGAAAATAAGAGCGCTGTATTTTATTGACAGTGACGATTGTCGAACTGATATAAATTGAATAGATACATCTTACTAACGGTGCTCATATCAGTTTTCCTCTCAAGTTTTTGAAGTGGTTGCTTTAATTCCCTGGCTGGCCCTATTCAGTGGGATGAGAGCATGTGGATAAGATAACTTTTTATTCAAAAACAAGCTTAACTAAATGAATAAATCAGTAAAAAATTATAGAATTAGATGATACTTTCTAATAGTAAAGAATCTAGATACGTAGTTAAGTGGACATCAAATCGTAGAGAGATGCATGTTCAACTCTTGCAGTGTGCAATATTGGTCTAGATAATTCTGGCTCCAAGCGGTAATTTAGTGTGTGGGTAAAGCCCTTTACGTAATGACATTTTATTGCATCACTTCCTAATAATTTGCGGCCAGGAAATAATTGTTTTCCATATGAGGTTTGCCTATAATCTTGAGTTGCTGTGTGCTTCGTTTGTCCTCCCGATACATATATTTACCACAAGATTATTCAGATTTTCCAGTGTTGCCATGATAACCATCACGTAGCTCCACAATTTGAATTTCCAATCCCAGTCATGGGTATTTTATTAAACGACTCATATGATGCTGAGCATTTCAGTTCACGTGCACTCAAATTTTAAATTCTAATCATTGTGTTTGGATCTTTTCCTTGAGTTGACCTTGTTTTTTAGAACGGCGGTTTGTGATAATGGGATTTATTTTTTAAATTAAATTACCTAGTTTTTTTTTTATCTGTCTCGTTTATTTTAAATTATTTAAAGCTTGATTTTTAGGACACTTCATTGTGTCATTAAAACAGCGTTGGACTCATTCTTAGTAAAATTGCATGAGGTCCGTTGTCACATAATGACTATAGTTATTAAATACTAGCTGACCCGGCGAACTTTGTACCACCTAACAGTTATTTATGTTTAAAACTTCCCTGAACTTTAACAATTATTTCAAAACTAAAATCAACTAAATCGACCTAGCGAGTTCTCGAGTTTTTGCGAGACAAACGAACAGCGCTTGATTTAACATATGTAATAAAACTTTCATATTCAAAATCAGACTGATTTACAATGCTATTTACGTAATAAATTAATAGTCTAAGATCCCTTCACCGAGATGTTAATTTTATAAAACGTTTTTTATATTAAATTTAATATATCAATAAATATATTGGATATGGGTTGCCTATCAAATTTCATTCCAGGTTATGATTATTTAATAATGTTAAAAAAATATTAAAAAATTATAAGTAATTTTATAATTTCACCGTTTTGATTATTAGACAAATTCCATACGAATCAAAAGTATGAAGCCCATAGAATATCCAAACGTTAGGTTGCCTATTCTTTTCCCGTCACAACTCTCGGGTAGCCAAGTACAAACAGGTAAATCAATACTAGCATTTTGCACCGGTCGGATTATTAATGATATTCTATGTGCTTCATACTTTCGATTGATATGGAATTCGTCTAATAATCAAACCAGTGAAATATTATTATTTTTTTAAATTATTAATTAATCATATCCTAAACTGAAAATTCATAGGCAACCCATATCCGTGAAGGTCGTTGTATATCGGGGTCCTAAACTATAAGAAAAAAGAAAACATTTTGAATTGAATTTAGTTTTAAATTATTTATAGTAGAAGGAAAATATCAATCACCCTTTTTTTCACAACTACGAAAGAAGAATGGTTTTGTTTTTCGAGTGTATGTTTTTTTTTATGTTTATTTAGTATTTATTTATGTTTATTTCTTTGGCATTCCCTAGAGCCTAAACTTCTTGTCGTATTTTTATGTGAGTGGTTGCAGATGGTCATTGGCTAATACTAGCTGCATTCCGCATGTTAAGATACGTGGGTCTAAAGTTCTGGCATGCGGGTTTTTTCAAGTCGTTTTTAACCACCTGTTTATTGCTTGGCACAGGTGCCCACTTAAAGGAGTAGATCCACTGCTAGGAGATCTCTGACGCTACTAAAATAGCACAAGTTCTTTGCCCCAATTTTCTCAAATAGCCCCATTTTCTTTTATCCCTAGGGCATAAGATTATCGTGCCTGTCCCAGGGTTTACGGCAACCTTCTGGCCTATATTTATGTTTTGTTTTATCGCCTAACAGACGGCTCTCTTTAGATAAAGTGGCTAAGGATTGACCGCGTTTGTTCTTTTTTTATAGGCCACCTAAAGGTGGCCTATAAAAAGAAATAATGTGTTTCCATATAACACTGCATTGAATACGGTTAGGTAACGTAGTACTTCTTATGAACGAAGTTAAGTGTCTTTCAATCATTAGTCCAGTCCAGCCCCTTATAGAGTTAGGCATGAAAGAGGAGAAATAGGAAAAACAAAATTGGCTTCGTTTTAACAATTTGCCGCCAGAATTAAACCAAGTTGGCTTGTTCTTGAACTGAGATGATGATGATGAGATTCGGTTAGCCGAATGGGTGATCCTCTAGAACGAAACTAATATTTTAAGACCAGAAGCAATTTATTTAATTACAATAAAATTAGTTACTAACACTAATATTATACTGAAAGTACGCACTAAAACGAGATGGCTTAACATAAACAAATTAATTAAATCAATTGTATCAGTATGGTAAGTTTATTATATTTACTTGAGAGGAGTAAATAACAAATGGACCCTTATTATGCGAAAATTGTCCGTTACTTAAAATTGCACAATATTGAAATGGAATAATTTTAATCAAGTAGGTTCAAGATACTTTACCCGAGGGAGGACGTTCACCTGTTGTGACCCTCCGCGACATTGGTGTAGTAACTAATGTGTAATCTGTGTCAATGTGCAATTTTCAACCATCTCCCGTTGAATGAAATCCTGGTACCTTGTATTGGAGAGCGGAGAAATTTTTACCGGAAATGTGGCATTTGTGGGACCTACAGAAAATATTTACTTGATTTGTAGAATCAGAAAAAATATAATAATTAGATTTTTGTTTCTGATTTATTTGTTATACATCAATAATTAATTAATTGTCCAATCCAGAAAAGTAACAGAAAAGAAACTTATTCCTTGCCTTTACTGATGTTAAAGAAGGCAAAAAGAATTACATAGATAAATATATGCAGAACATACTTACTAACTTGGTACTTACTCGAGCAATTGACCGTGTGCTCGAAGCAATTAGGGTATAATAATTACTATTTCTTTTTATAACTTTTTTACGTTCGCTAGAAGCCCTGGGTGAGAAACATTTATTTTATCTAAAGAACATTATTAATCTCTAAAACTTTGTTTTTGAGTTAATTTTAAATTATTTTCAATGATATTTGATTTTGATAAATTAAAATAGCACTACCCTTTAAAACAATAAAAAAAGATATTTTTTAAAATCGGAACAATTTTGATGTGCAGTGTCATTGGATTTTTCAATATCTGTAAATGGTAATGGTATATATACTAGGTGCTTCCAGCCATATCTGTCGAGTGCTTCTGAAGTCGTTTCTAAATCAATGGAATTTTATGTTTTCTCACTATGATTAAGAAAATAGTTTATCAAACTATGAATTAATGAAACCATCAACCATATAAAGCAAATGTTCAAGAAATAACTATGATTGTCATAATATGTTTGTAGGCATATGACATGATAATATAACGAATTAGAGCCCCCTCTGAATTAATTTAACTTTGAAATTAGATTTAACCCTCTGAGAGTTTGAATTTCTAAAAATCGTTTCTAAGTATACACCCTGTAATAAATTCACCCTTCAAATTAAATGTCTCTAGGTTCAGCCGTTTAGGCTCTATGTTGATTCCTAGAGAATATCAGTCAACCAGCCAAGCAGTCAGACTAAAAGATCTATAAAATTGTCTTGCGGCTTTAATTATTCAATTCGTGCAGCCAAATGGCCGAAACATCTGTTTTCTTTTGCCTTGCAAACTATTAAAAGTCTTGAATAGAAGTTATTGTTTATGGTCATGAGGAGAAACCTGAGGACACTAATTATTACCAGGGGTGTACTGTGCGGCAAAGAGGTCACTATTCACACAAAAATTTTGGCATGTTAATAAACTGAATTCAAGAATAATATTAACTGTTCTAAACAAAAAGTTTAGCTATCGGTCGTCGACAGCAGGTTTCTTTCTCTTAAAATCAGAGTTCGTATTATAATTGTAGTTGTTCCGTAGGATGAGTATTGTGACCCCCTTAGGCTTAGTATACCCATAATCTATTACTCTGTATATATAGCCTTTGATATACAGTTGAATATTCCCAATATCGACACGGGGAATCTTTCCACAAGAATGTCTAATATAATATTTTATGTCATATCCGACCTTGACATTTCCAGTATTCACAAATACAATGGAAAATGCTTTCTAATCGATAAAATGTCCCTATTCTTATAATATTTTATGTTCCCTTTATAGTGAGTTAGGTTGGTTTTGATAGCTCCATAAATTATTACGATTTGCTTGCAACATGAATAGACAGTGGAACTACAGAATATAAATAGAAAGCTATAAAATTTATCAAGCATTTAAACCACTTTAAGGTATTCCTAACAGAAGTAACGGTACGTGATCTACTCGATAATGTTACATAATGTCAGACAAACTACCGGCAGGTGCGTATTTTGAGTTTCAGCGCACTGGGGCCTTCATCTCTAACGAACAACGAGATTCCTCGCTAAAAACGCTTGATGTGTTTAACGTTATGTTGACTAAATGCGATATTATGATGATACAAACGAGCGCGTGCTAGCCACGGCACTACTCGTATATACAATTTGCTCAAAAATCTTCGCGCTTAAAATAACGTGGCTGCGTTACATGTCGAAATATTTATAATGAATAATGGCCCAAGGCGTATAAGGCGCCTCGGCCGCGGTGTAAAATCTATTATTTATTCCCTGTTCAAGGTCTACAGTTATTCCAAATGCTCTAACCCACCACCAAATGGCAGTGTGTCTAGTGTGTGTGTGTCATATCATGTCGACCTAGACAACTTCCTAATTCTTAATATTGTATGTTGTCCACACGAAAAATATTATAAACCCACAAACCATATTGGCGAAATCACTTACAGATCTTGTCAGATAGATAACGTGATACTTACATCGTGAGCATGTTATTTACGGACTAGAAGCCAAAAAGGACGGAAATAATAAAGGTTTGACCCAATTGTTGACAACAGTGACGCAAAATTGGCACAATATTGAAAAGACTTGTATGGGATATCTATTATTGAATGGTACAAAGAAGCTACATTGTTCGGATATTTTTAGCAAGAATATAGGTTGTAGTCTATATTTATAAAAGGGAATGTCCAAACTGGCTTACTGACTGACAGGCCAACGAGATCACAATCAACGCTGAGCCTACACCGCCGAACCTAATGACATGACATTTGGAGGGAGTATTCATTATAAGCTGTAGACGTGTATTAAAAGATTATATTGTGGGTTCAAAGTTTGAAATTTCTTTATATTCCATTCTTATGTCGCGGGCAACGCCGCGGGTGATAGCTACTAGTTATTAAATATTTATAAGTCAGTAGATAGATAAATATTGTACTAATAACGCCTCCGCATATTGATATCATAGAAAATTCATGTTAAGAAAAATGTGTATCGGAATAAAAGAAATATTTTTTTAAAATATATATTATCAAAAAGAAATAAGAGAGAAGGCTTCGCCTTCAAACAGAACTGAAAATGTATTTAGGGGAAAACACCCTGAACTCTAGAACTTTGCCCTCTGTATTAGGAGTGCAGTGAGCGAGAGAGATCGATCACCCCCTGTTTAATTTTCGCTCTTTGCTGACTAAGCACCATTGTATTTTCTGATGAATATAGGCAGGTAGATATCTACGGGATCTAAAGCTAGGCCTATTATTATCCTATTTCCTACTTATGTTATTAACGTGAAAGTTTGTGAGTATTGATGTATGTTTGTTACTACGAGGGCGGAGTGATAAGTCAGGTAAAAAAATATTTTGGAATAAAGTTATCGCAAATTGCACGAAACCTCCATTGAACACTCTTTTGAAGGACTAAATTGAAAATTTCAGCCAGTACCGCCTGTTATTTTTTTTTTAACAGCCATTAAAGAAAAGCAATTGAACGCATTTCACGTAAAAACTGCAGGATCGGTGGAGGAGGACGAAATAAAAAAAAAATCTAACCTCAACCCAGCCTCAATCTAAGCAAGATTTAAAAAAAGTTATTACCAACTAAGTAAAAGTTATAACTTTAACTTTTTAGTTATCAAAACACATGACCGATTTTGATGACCGAGATTGATGTAAATGAGACATCCCGAGAATTATGACTATCAACTAAAAAAAATATTCAGATCGGTCCAGCCATCTCGATCTTGACTAAAGTTGCGTCTGCCAATATTGTCTGTTACGAATTTTTAGGATGTTTTAATCGTTGGGTAATTTCGATTGGTCTGTTTAAGTTGTCTAGCCCCTAAGAAGGCGGAAGTTTGTAATGGAGCCATTTAAAGACGGCTTTTAATACCATTTGATACCGGCATTGGGTACTTTACAGTAAATAAGAATTCTACATGTAGTAAAGGTATATACAGGAGTCGGCACTCGAAGTGTTACCAATTCAAAATGCTGTAATTTTGTCAATTTTGTTTCTTTTTATTTATAAACTTCAATATATAGAAAAAAAAAACATTTAAAATTAAAAAGAATACTTATTGTTCGATGTGGCCACCTTTAGCGCGGATAACAGCATCGAGTCTGTCCGAGAAGGCTTTTCATGCTGCACGAATGTGGTCTGCTGATATTTTGTTACATTCTCGGCGAAGAGCAATCTTTAAGGCGTCGACTGTCTCATATTTTATTGCTGACACTTTGGCCTCTAGAATTGACCATATGGAAAAATCCATTGGGTTTAAGTCCGGCGAATATGGTGGCCATTGTTGCGAAGAAATGAAGCTCGGAACTTTTTGTTGCAAAAAAATTTGGGTTTCACGGGCTTTGTGGGATGGTGCTGAGTCTTGCTGAAACGTCCAATGGTTTCTACCAAATTTCTTACGTGCCCAAGGTAACAAAGCATCGTTTAAAATCTTTTCACGGTAGATTTGCTGGTTTATCTTTGCACCCTGCTCAATGAAAACGAGAGGTGAACGTCCCGTAGCAGTTACCGCGGCCCAAACCATCACTGATGGTGGTGCTTGCTTTCGCAGAGCAATTCGTTGGTCTAAATTGTCGTTTGATTTAGACTTTAACCATACGCGATCATTTTGTTTTTTCACATATTGCTGAACCGTAAAAAAAATTTCATCGGAAAATACCAAATTTTCAAGCTTGCTATCAACGTGCAACTGCTTTAACTCCTTTGCTCTTTGTAGGCGAACTGCCTTTTGTGCAAGTGTCAAGTCTTGCGCTTTTTGTATTTTGTAAGGCTTCAGTTGTAGTTTATTTTTTAATATGCGTCCTATGCTCCGGGCAGATACATTAAGACTTTTCGCCAATTTAACTGCGCTTTGTCGTGGATTTCGTTCAATTCTAGCCTTTACCTTTCGAACCATTTCTGATGATGCTGCTGTTGTTGGATGTCCACCTCCATGGCGTTTCTTGATGTTACCCGTATCATTGTAACGCGTGATGGTCCGATACACAAACATTTTATTCAGATGTATATGTCGTAGCGCATTAACAATGGCTGGTTGCGATTTTCCAGCCAAATACAACCTAATGACACTGTGGCGTTTGAATTCCATCTGGATAAATTTTTTTAGCAGCGACGAAAAACAATGAGCTTCTGTATGTTTAGGAACAATACAATACACGTTCGTAGATTTTTTTAAGTAAACATGTCACAATTATCTTCAAGAAACTCAGCGTGCACGTGTATTTTTATAAACGATGTTGTATACTGTACTGTATTTCGAATACTGGTTAGGCTAACGGTTGTAACAGCTGCTACGAAATATATAGTATACAATAGTAGGTATGTATGTAGTAAGACCCAGACCCGCCTAGCCCCTTCCCCACTTCTCCACGAAATACCTTTTGATGGGCTACAATTTTTCGTAGGTCACTCAGGTATATCTACTCAGGTATATATAATTTATCTTTAAATAGTTATAAATAGGCATCTACGCATATAATTTAAAGAAGATTCGACAACTTTCTCCAAATATTGTAGATGTCTTATTAAATATTAATTTTATTAACTTATTTGTTTGTTAATTATAGTAGTATATTTTTATTTGCAATTTTTTTGTTATCAATGTCACATGTAATCTAACGTTTTTCGAGTAATTAAAGTGTAAATTTTAATAAATAACTCAAAATTATTTATAATAATTAAAAAAAAAAAATCGAAATCAAGTTTTTTTTTTATTTTTTGCATTTTCTGAGAAGATTTACTGTAGTAACATATTTTTTTTTTTCACCATCGGAAAGTAGAGATTTTAACGAACAGAAACCATACCAACTTTTTGAAAAAAAACTGATATTTTGACGGGTGAATTTTCGATTCAAAATTAGGGTGTTTTTTTGATGTTAATTCAAAATAAGGTGAAAAAATAAATATTTTTAATCAAATAAATTACAGCGTATTTGGGACATAAAAAGGTAAGTTTTCACCAAATTTCGTTAAAAAAATTTTTGTGTAAAAGATAAAAATAAAAAACCAAAAACTTGGTTTTTTAGATTTTTCACATAAATTTTGAGGTTATGTGAAAAAAGTGTTAATACAAAAGTTTTAGATCTTTTTATTACCTACAACTTTGCCATTGACTTTTTTCGATACGACTTTTAGTTTAGCCGGAAATCGAGAAAAACCGATTTTTACCCTTAAAAACTCACCCCCATCCCCTTCCCGACCTCAGATCGCCCGTAAATTATTTTTCCTTTCATTTTTATAATATTTCCCTCCTTTTCTAATGGGTTTCATCCTACTATTTTTTTTTCTCTTTTTATTATTTTTCAAGGCCTGGTCTATAATCGATAATTTCGTAAAAAAATTGTTCTGCATCATTAAAAATGTATTTAAATAGTAGTAAAATAGTAATTGAATATTTACAGATTTCAACCTGAGATATAATAATAATATTATCATTTTATGTACTTTTATGTTAGTCGAGTATATACGACGATAATAATCAATAAGATTTTTGATACTTAATAAAAAAGGCGCTTATAGCCACATGCGCCTTTTGATATGGTGGAATGCCATTATTTGGTGATGGGAGTAGAGAGGGCTCATCTAACCATTTGCGTCTATTCAACTTAGGGATTAGATTTGTTTCCGATATTTTTACAAAGATTAAATTTATTTTTACTAAATTATTGAAAAAAATTAAATAAGTTACATACAGGGTTATCGGCTAAGTGTGTACTAAGCCGAAAGGGGGTCACTAATAATTCAGAGTTTACCCCACAGTGAAAGTTGTTATTTACGATGAGTATAATAACCACTTTTCGGCTTAGTACACCCCTAACCGAAACACCCTGTATATTTTGTTCATTGAAATCGAAAGACAATATTAGTGGCCATCATCATCAGAAAAAAACGTTTACACTGTTCAAACATTTTTTTCTCTGTTATAACTTTTATGCGCCTTTTTTTGCTATCGGGGGCAGAGTTGTTATTATACCTCGCGCTGGCACGTACATCGGATTTTCAATGTGTCTGGCAAGCTGTATAAACCATTAAAACTGTCCAGCTATTGAGGTAACATCTTTTTATAGGTCCCCAAATAACATATATAAAATCTAGCTGTTATACTATAACGAAAGTATTGTTATATTTTATTAAAATTTAGGTGTTTCTGGTAGGGGGTAGCAACTGTCATAAGTGTCCGGCAATGAATAACGAGATTTCTAAAGTTAGTCCAAAGAAAATATAAGAAAATAGAGCTTTATACTTTAACGAATTTAAGGCACTATTATACACACCTTTACTACATGTTACCGTCTCGAGTAACCACAACCCAAACTCTATAGTCGCTGGTTGTGCTTACCTGTATAGGAAACATGCACAGCAAAACTTTCAGCTTTTATAAAATAACAAAAGTCTGGCCGTCTCGTGGGCTCTTGCTCTATAATACAATGTGCTAAACAAACTATGTATGACGATACTCCTTCAATGTTATAGGCTCCTATTCCATTACCATCTCATTATCGAATTTTCCATTCGTACTTGCTGCACTCCTGGTTGAATCAAACTTTCGCTGTCTTTTTTTCTTTTATACCACACTTATATTGCATGAGCGAGATAAGACTAAAATTGCCACCGGTATAGTACACATTATGCACGGGCTTGCAAACAAAAAAAAACACCATTACATCAAGAACGGCTGAATAAAGAGTGCATCGCTGTAAACTACAAAAACACGAATTACGGTAAAATGCACCGTTGTAGACCAGGAATAGGTTGATTTTACTGCAGCAGCTATCCCTTTGATCGTAAAGGTATCCAGAGAATTCGGGAGAGCGCGAACGCGATCGGGGAAAGCGGGCCCTATCAGTGGTTTATCGATTAGTTCGGAAGACCGCCCACGGCTTCATGTTCGCCTAGTACTTTCCGATCAGATGTTCATTATCGGCAATCGCCAATATCGCGTTTCAATATACAGTTCCAATATTTATTTGCTCCCAACGGTTTTCAAGTTCAGGTTTGCCATATTCGATTTTAAAATAATCTATTTAAAATATATATAGTTTTATCTGATTACATTATGAATTTATTTACCAGAGAGTATCACGTTCTTTGATAACCAATTTTATTATTTCATATACAATTCATTATCATCAACGATCAACTAAAATGATGATTAGAAATTCTTATTAACAATATGCGATGTTATGGGGCTCTGAAAAGCACTTTATATAATTTAAAAAAAGACGGATGAGTGATGATGATGTATATTTATCAATCCGAGGAAAACTAACTCCTTTTTTGAGGAGTTTAAAGGGTAAGACTAATCTTGTGCCAATAGAAAGACTATCAATACTTTCTAAGAGGTCACCTCGAAGTTTAATACAATTTTTCTAAGATCCACGGGACGATAGACGACACTCTTGCATAGACACCGGGCATTGTCCCGCAACCGAGGCCAAAAGAAGTCACACCCACTTGCACGTTTCCCAGTGTAAGGGGGCCGCCGCTGTCTCCCTATAAAATACAGTAAAAATAACTTTAAAAATATTTACTATACAAATCGTTCCTTCTATTTTATAATAATAATCTCCTCTTAAAAATTAAAAGTTACCCTACCTCTTTCGAACTAAAAAATATTTCTTTAATCGGTTCACAATTGGTGAAAATATCGATGAACATACACGAAAAATACATACAGACGAATATACAAGTAGAACTTCTTCATTTTGGGAAATCGTTTAAAAATAAGTAAGTTGCACTGGGCTCTTATATGCTCCAACGCTGTCGCAAATAAAAAGCCTTAAAGAAAGTAGAAAAAAAAAACACCCCGTCGACGTGAAAACGATTATGAAAAAACGATAACTATTTTTCATACTTGTGCTATTTATTAGTCGAACAGATTTATTTTTTCCAACTTTTCCTAGAAGTAGAACAGATGCGATTTATTCAGAATTATTCAGATTAAGGATACTAATGATATCGGAAACCAGAAAAATTGTTCTGTGTACTAAAAATGTCTGTGTGTTTTGGCAAGAAATTAGGCTCACCTGGCAAGAGTCGTGTCCTTGGTTCCCAGCGCACAGCATACGCGAAGTGATGTTATATTTGTGCTTCACATATTCACGTCTGCACTTTTTTTGTCCTACCGCTGGTATTTTTACTTGCAATAGCTTTGGAGAGAAGGGGTGTGACTGAAAATAAGAATAAGGCTAACTAAGAGTCAAGTCATTGATAGCATATATAGATTAGCATTATGTGTCACCGTATGTTTTAATGAAAGTTAAATTACTGCACTTACCCCAGTCGATCCCCATCCAGTGATATTTAACCCGGTATCTCTTACAACTTTCAGGTCAATCGCCGGAAGATCAACTTTGCCAATTTTTGGCCCAAAAGTGAGTGGTCTCTGTAGTTTGATAAGACAAAAGTCATTGTTGAAAGTTTTATTGTTGTATTTTTTGTGGACGTTGATTTCGTCGACGTCGACTAGTTCACCGCCTCCATTGACATTGTCAGTTCCGACAAGAACTTTGTATTGCCGGTTTCTGGAACGATATTCAGTAGTTGTGGTTTCATTGCCGATTACGAGATTTTTGCTGATGGATACTTTTGCTTTTGCCTTGTCAGGCCACATGATAATCGCCACTAATGTTACGGGTAACAATTCAATGGAATTTTTCAAGCAATGCAAGGTTAGCATTTCCTGTTCACTTTCTGGGTTAGTTTTTAGTTAAAACAAGAACTGATATAATTTTTGTTTCAAAAAGTGACTACCGTGTTTCATTACGGCACGCGCCGATAATACATTTCATCTTGATTTGAAAATCAAACCTCTAGACGGATTTTGGTAAAATTACGTTTCAAACAAAAAAAGTATTTTTTAATTCGGTTCCCCCGTCTCCAAGAAATTATGTAACAAAAAACTGTTTTATTCAACTATGATTTAGGATTCGAAAAGCAAACTATTATTAAGATAATAGTTTGTTTTGAATAGAGTAACTTAAAATATAATCTGTACTCGTATCTGCAAAGAACTGAATCACTAAGATGCGTTTGTTATATTTTAATACAAAATATAGATACTTATATACCTACAATAAAATGACTACCAAATGTCTCAAAAACCTAATGTTATTATTACTTATTAAAAAATAATGAAGTTCTGGTTGATAGATGATCAAAATACACCTAACTAGGCCGCCATTTGAGGCACTACATGTACATTTATTTCTACTATAAAGCGTTGCTCTAGATAACTTACGGTAAGATACAGTGTGCAGCTGTGAGGACGAACTGTTCGTGAATGATGGACGCTCCACACCAGTGATGGGTTCCGTGTATTCGTAATGATGCCATGTACGGAGCCTTCTCGATGAGGATTTGGTGGCCTCCAATAATATCAACATTTGAAGAATAGCTAGCTGAAATACAAACAGTTACGTTCAGAAACTTCGGAGCTTGATTGATGCGACGCGTAACCAGAATGCCGTTGTTTATACGGCCGACGTATATGCATTGTCATCCAGCGTGGTAAGACCGAATACTGGGTAAGCTGCCCGCTGCATTGCTGGGTTGGAGCATTTGAATTATCTATATCATAAGTGGTTGTAGTAAGTGATATTTTTCTTAATAATGGTACATTGTCATGTTACATTCAACACGTTATTAGCGTTCGTAAAACAGCTATAGTCAAATAAATCAGAAACATGGTATCGTTGAAAAGTATCGCTTCTGATAAATTTGCGTTTGAACTTGAACGTTACTTCTCTAGACGCTATTGTTTGCTTTTGCGTTTATTCTCTTGTAGCCAATTAAAAGCGGTCAAAAACATTACAAAAATACAAACAGTTTCTTTAACATCGCGTTTTGTGCTATTAGGATTCTGTAAGAAGATTAAAATGAAGAGACGTCGGCGGATAGAGTAGTATGGAAGAGGAGGTCATGCTGTGCCAATCTCTCGTAGCGGGATAAAGACAGAAAGATGATGATGAAATGTCCTATTACTATTAACATGAATTACTTACTACATCTCTCTCGCTCTGGAATTATACCTGACACAAGTTTATATAAGACAAAGAGGCAGTCGATTAATTAATAAAATTATATGCCATGTGTGATTATCTTACCTATACCAGGATAACATGAAGCTTGATTTAATAGAGCTCCAAACAATAACAAAATTGCCGACGCCATTGCAAACGCTTGAAATCAAAACTAAACTACTAATGAATATTTGAATTTAAATAAATGTGTTTAGTAATAACCACTAAAATTTCCCTACGGGCAAATCATCGATAATACTAATTAGGATAATTATTTACTAGTTAAATTCGTAAACTCATTATATTTTAACAAATATTTTCAGGGAAAACGCTGATAAAATTAACGACTTTATAAAATATTCGGAGCGTTGCCAAATATCTATTTATTTAAACTCACGGTATTTACAATTTAAATTGCACCAAATATTAACATACTTAATTGCATAAATTAAAACGCAAACATTAATACTGATATTCCATACAAACTCATGATTTGACAAAAAAAATATGTACATACTACATTGTTAGGTTAGGTTAGGCAGATTTCTCAACTAGGTGGTAGCTAGCCAGGCGAGGGTTAGAAAACGTCCGAACACCATGCAATGGTTTCCTCACGATATATTCCTTCGCCGGTTACTCAGGCTCATTTTGCATATATGCATATAGAAATCTGTAATCTGAATAAAGGAATCGAACCTCGTATCTCTCGCACGACAATGGACCCCACTAACCACCACTCGCCCACCATCATCTACAACTTCGAAACTCAACAAGTTTGAAATTGGTCGAGATCTTAGTTTTTCCATGTATGTTCGCCGGATTTGAAAGGTTCTTTTTTGATCAAAGGAGTTAGGTATATTTTGTTGTTTCTTATTGATGAAACTCGGTTTGGTTTATAGATCGAAATAACCAAAAAATGTGAAGTATATTTTCTCTTTTTAGAAGTTTTTAACAAGCTATACGACAACTTGGATTTAGATAAACCAGCTGAGTAGTTATTTGTCTTCTTTTATAAGCCTGGAAATCCATAAAAAGTAAATAAAACTTCCAAAAATTTAATGTAAGTTAAAAATTGCATAAATATATTCCACAGACTCTAAGGTCCGTTGGAGTCAATTTATTGTAAAAAAAAAGATGTCTTACGGACCGCCATTGTAAGACGTATCTCCAGCATAAATAAATATATCTACATATAATATCTTAGATAAATGATTAGTTTCGCTGCGCTCGACTAGATACCGCGCTATCTAAAAACAACAGCTCCGTGAATGTGTCAACTCATAATTGTAGTTAAGTACCTATGTGTAAGATCCCAATGTCCTTATTTTTTTAGCTATGTTTTTAAGTGTCACTACGCAATCTGGCATTTTACGAGTACTTTGGTAAATGTCATAATATTTAATTCGATATGTCAAATTCTCAAAATGCTTGCAGTGTTAGAGACTCAGGAATGCCAATTTTGGCGTAGTTATTATATATTATAAGTATAATATCTAGAAAATGAATTCGATCAATGGAAATATCAATGGAAAAATTGATAAACATCAATGGAAAAAAAACGGATTTCGAATGAGCTTGAGTTTCGTCGATTTGGTAATAAATTGTGTTCAATAATATTAAACATCACAATGTCAAGATTTGTACAACGTGTACAGTACTACTAAGCATACGCATGTTACTTAATGTATTTTTAGACCTGTAAATATGATTACCAATAAATTGAGTATGAGTTTAAGTATGGATAAAAAAAAACAAATAATAAGACTTTAAAATGAGGTGCGCCTCAAAGTTTATTGAAGTATGTCAATCATTTCGTTTATCCAGGAAGCAGCAGAAGAAACCCTGGCATATACCCCGGGCATCATCCCCCCACATTCCAGGCCGAAGGATGTCACCCCCACCTGGATGTCACCGACTATAAGGGGACCACCACTGTCTCCCTGGAAAAAAAATAAGTACTTTATAATTTTAAACTAACCTTCATCTAAACTAAACTACTAAGCCTTTAAAAAAACTCTCTTGCTAAAACTGTATATCACTTTTTGTTTACGAGTGAAACCGCGGGATACCACCAGTATAGCAAATATATATACTGCTTGCATCCTGCATTATTTGCAGATAAAGACAAATCCAATGACACTCAGCACATCAAAATCGGTCTACCATCTTGAGCTATAGACGATCGGACGGACAGACGGTTATTGTGATTTATAAAGCAAATTTATATGGGACTAAACTGCTAACTCCATCCAACAATGAAATAATTTCGACCTAGGACTCTGAGAAATTGATGCTACATACATAAAATAAAATAAAAGAAAAGAGAAGGTGGGCAGATATATTTATACAAAGATGTGGGACGGAATCGATGAGACATGCCAGAGACAGAAAATTATGGAAGACATTGGGGGAGGCCTACGCCGAAAAAACCTAACATAGTGTTGCACATAATGTATTGAATTGTAAAATTGACTTAGAAATAAATTGAATTTTTAACTGACAAATTGAACTTATAATTGACATATTGAATTTAATGAAATACTTGGTGAATGTTAAAAGTTATATTGATATTGGAACAGATGTATTAAAATAATATATATGTAGTGGAAATAAAAGGCTTTATCATTTTATTATATCATACATAACATAAAAGACGACTAATTGAGAACCTCCTATTTTCTTTAGAAAACTAATTAAGTGTGAATTTTCGTTCACCGAAAGTTTTAATGTAATATTATACAGGGGTCGGCACTCGAAGTGTTACCAATTCAAAATGCTGTAATTTTGACAATTTTGTTTCTTTTTATTTATAAACTTTAATATATAGAAAAAAACATTTAAAATTAAAAAAAATAAATTATTGTTCGATGTGGCCACCTTTAGCGCGGATAACAGCATCGAGTCTCTCCGAGAAGGCTTCACACGCTGCACGAATGTGGTCTGCTGATATTTTGTTCCATTCTCGGCGAAGAATGGAACAAAATATCAGCAGACCACATAAGGAAAAATCCATTGGGTTTAAGTCCGGCGAATATGGTGGCCATTGTTGCGAAGAAATGAAGCTCGGAACTTTTTCTTGCAAACAAATTTGGGTTTCACGGGCTTTGTGGGATGGTGCCGAGTCTTGCTGAAACGTCCAATGATTTCTACCGAATTTCTTACGTGGCCAAGGTAACAAAGCATCGTTTAAAATCTTTTCACGGTAGATTTGCTGGTTTATCTTTGCACCCTGCTCAATGAAAACGAGAGGTGAACGTCCCGTAGCCGTTACCGCGGCCCAAACCATCACTGATGCTGGTGCTTGCTTTCGCAGAGCAATTCGTTGGTCTAAATTGTCGTTTGATTTAGACTTTAACCATACGCGATCATTTTGTTTGTTCACATATTGCTGAACCGTAAAAATTTTTTCATCGTAAAATACCAAATTTACAAGCTTGCTATCAACGTGCAACTGCTGAAGCCTTCTCGGACAGACTCGATGCTATTATCCGCGCCAAAGGTGGCCACATCGAACAATATTTTTTTCATTTTAATTTTAAATGTTTTTTTTCTATATATTGAAGTTTATAAATAAAAAGAAACAAAATTGTCAAAATTACAGCATTTTGAATTGGAAACACTTCGAGTGCCGACCCCTGTATATAGAAAACTAATTAACTAATATTTACATTATATTGCAAAGTCAAGTAATGAGCTACAACATTGTGTTGTCAAACACACTACCCGTCCCTGATCGCTCCCGGTGGAAATGTGCCCATAACGCTTGCTGGATTGGCTATGGCCAACCTTTGCACCAAGAACGAGCCGGAACGGGAGTCACCACTCTCTAATCCGGCGCCCTATCTCGCGAACAAAATTTATCACCTCTGCAATCCAACTGCCCAATGTTTCAACCGCAATCATGGGCACTAAATGATTTGTGGCTCCAAGCAATCATATTTCAAATACTTTTCAGCCGCGGCATTTTCTGCTGCCGCGGCCGGTTAATTTAATAATTTACTTTGATGTCTTTCTTCCTAGATTACCTGGCAGGAGTCATGGCCGATGTTCCCAGCGCAGATCATGTGTGTTGTAATGGTGTATTTTTGCAATCCATACAAAAGCTTGCATTTTTTTCTATTCACCAGCGGTATTTGAACTTGCAGGAGCTTAGGGGAGACGTCGACGCTGGGCTGGGTAATAAAATATTACAATAAGAAAGCAATCAATTAAATACGTTTATTGCAGATACATTGACATTCGTCCATATAACAGAGACACACACTAAAAAGGCAAACAAATAAGGAAATCAATAAAAACCGTTACTTTTTTTGCTCAATGTAAACTATCATTATTATGTACATAAACTACACATTTACTATTGCACAAAATTATTATTTAGTGACATTTATATGTACATATTTATTAATAGACGAATCTGAATCAGAAACTTATTCTTTAGGATGAGTATAACGACCCCATTTCGGATTGGTATACCCCTGACTGATAGTCCTATATCCAGCAGTATATTACGATGAGCTGATGATGATGATAATAAAAAACTTACCCCTGTAGATCCCCATCCAGTAGCTGTTAACAAACTACCCTTCTGAATCTTCGAAGCCTTCGCTGCGAGTGTAATTTTACCTACTTTTGGGCCAAAAGTCAAAGGTTTCTTCAGTTTGATGAGACAGATGTCGTAATCTTGTGTTTTATTGTTGTAGTCCTTGTGAATGTTGATTCGTTCTATTTCGAATATTTCCCCGTCTCCGTCTATGTTGTCAGTGCCGACGAGTACTTTGTATTCTCGGTTACTGTCAATATACAACGTCTAACAATAGAGTCATATAAAATCAAACCTGGCAATCTCCATTACGTCGAATTGTTAGGGAAATAGAAAAATGATATAAAAAATAGCATGAATGTATTAGTAATGTTATTCCTAGTTATTTCAATGAACATTTCTAATGTTAACTATTATTGATCACTATTTGTAGACATTTACTTAAAAAACCTGTCATAAAATGCACAAAATGTTTGGAGATTGCCGTTTTTGTTTTGCTTTCAAGGACATTGCCGTTTTTGATCTGATTACCTCTGGAGAAAGCCAATTTTGTTATGGCTTCCAGTCTGTACCTCCATTAGACTACACCAACCAATTATTTTGATACTTTAAAAGTGGAATATAAAAATATGCAAATTATGTCAGAAATTATTTATTTTAATTAATCATAGGTAAACTAACTTATATTCTAAGATTATGATCTTCTTCTTGTGGTTCACAAACAATGTTATCTGATGAACTTCTGTTATCTTCAACTTCCGAGTTTTGAGCAAATATGGTTTTATAAAAAACCAGCCCCTCCACTTGCTGCCATTCGTCGCCATAATGAGTACTAAGAAGTTTTTTGACATCATTAATTTTGTTGGTGTTCGTTTTTATCTGACACTTAGCAATAACATTTGGGTTTATGTTTTTGGCCAGCTTGTTTTTTCGTGTCACCTTTTTATACATCCCATCACTAATGCTATAATTCACGTCACCTTTAATTATAACGTTTCCGTCATTTTTAGACCGCGCTATGTAAAATCTTTTGCATTTTTTAAATTGAAAATGCCAAGTGCCAACGTCTTTCATTATAGAAGACATAGCACTTTTAAAGTCATATACTTGACATTCAGTACTACCTACTCTGATAACTGTACTCCACTGGCTTATAATTTCTAAGTACTCTTCAGGCCGCACTATAGTGTCTCGTTTTCGAACTTCTTTCTCAATTTGGGCAAAGACTCGATCTGGAGGGATGAATGAATGTCCTACAACAGGGAACACAAGCTCCAGTGTTTTTACATTGCTAGGTGCAGATTCTACCAACCACTTGGAGCACATTGCTAACATAATTGAATTTTTGTTCTGCCCTCCGCATCCATCTGCTATTAATCTTACTGTTTGAACTTCAGATAAGTCAGTGTTCATAAGTCTGTGATATACAATTGAAGATATCTCATTTGCACCTTTGTTAAACTCGTTTTCCGTCCAGCAGTATGCAAAAACGTTCTTCTGTGTTAGTTGCGACTTAGAGCTCCCTTCAACTACAGTACAGTTATATAAATATATCTGGCGGGAGTAATAAGTGCTCTGGTCGGGTATCTTGGGCAGAGGCATGTTTTTCTCGCAATCAAATGAGAGAGTTTTTATATCAGGACTTTCCTCCTTCACCAATGCAAAAAACGCTTTTGCCTTGAGGCTGTGTACTCGTTTTTCGATTATAAGTGACTTCCGTTTATTTGCATCAGCCTCAAATTTAATTTTCTCGAGAAGTTGTAGGCATGTTGAACAGACGTCTGTCCTAGGACTTCCAAATCCAAGTGAATAGTTTCTGTTGAAAACTCTTCTAAAAAACCCACGTTTAACTCTTAAACATTCTTCTGTTTGTTGGGCATTGTATTGTTTGAACATTTTGTTTATGCTTAGTTCAGCTGCCAGATAATGTCTTTGAGATTTTCCGCGACAATAGTGTGCTTCATCAACATGAAATAAGTTGATAAAAGCCATGACCGCTTCCTTTTTACAAATAAATAAGTGTGATTTATGATCGCCTCCTCTTTTTTCTTTTACTGGTTCTCCTGTTTCTAAAAACTTTCTCATAACATACTGAATTCTATGTTTAGTAATGTCCAGAATTTGCAGAAAGGCTTTTTGACATACTCGTACACGGGTCTTCGTTGATTTACTGTAGATAGTAAATTTGGTTTGAAATTTCTTTTCTGTGTGTTTTTTATTTTTTGGTCTTTTTCTTTTTATGGGTTCTGCATAGCAGCACTTGAGTAGGAATGCATCTTGAGTTTCCTTGTCTTTGTATTTATAAAAAGATGCGTGAAAAGCTTGCAAATCTCGTAAAGTCAGTGTGTCGCACTGATATGCATTTTTATTATGTTTACATTGTGGTTTAGTCGGTAAGGTCCGCGGAGAGTAACTGAAACAAAATTAGATGAGAATCTGTTAAAATTTACTACAAAACATTGAAAAAAAAGTAAATTAGTTAATTAAACTAAATTAAAAAAACTCCCGAGTAATGATTCAGTTTTATAAAAAATTAGCATCCACTATTAACCATAATAGGGTACCAACCTACACTGACAAAAAATAACTTGTGTTAGTCCTGATGTATAATCGATGTTTCAGCCATAGTCGTTACGGAGATGAACACGGACAAACCTACTCTCTCACTTACATACAAAACTTTCGCTGATTTTAAAAAGTATCAAAACGGGTTAATCATTGCATACTTACCGGGCTGTTTTTGCCAAATTTTTCTTCCACTTTTCTGGCTCAGCTTTACGTTTTCTCGTATGTTTGGTAGTACAGGGCGATGCTGTCTGTTCCATATTATCATATGCTTAGGCTGATTTTATAGATAACTAGCGAAAAACAGTTCAAATCATTAAAATACCACAACACAATACACGACAAGACCGTCCGCGTCACCATACAAACAATACTACAATGGCGTCCACATGCCGTGCTCTGATTGGCTGTCTTGGAGAATGCCAACATTGAAACGCATGACGTTGGAGATTGCCATGTTTGTATTGGAATCATACTTTTAGAAGCTTATTTCTATGGGATATTGCCGACTTTGCTGTGTTATGTTGTTTTCAGTAGAGAGATAAATCACAGATAAAAAATCCTGCATTGACAGTTCAATTTTGACAAAATATGGAGATTGCCGTGTTTGTTTTTAGATGCCTCAATTTATAATGAAGGGCGTTAGTCTACCCTCAAAAGTGAACCCATTATAGAAGATAATTTTGTTAAATTCGAGAATAAATTGTATGTTCTCCATACAAAAATTTTGCAAAATTTTGTTTTATAATGAGTTCAGTTTTCTGTTTCACGTAGTCACACATTTCTGTTTCACGTCGTATAAATTTAAATTTATTAAAAAAAAAATAAGTAAATTTACTATATTTTCTTTCTAAATTTCCCTTTTTTATGTTGGTTACCTGATTTCTCGAAGAGAGTTTAACCGATTTAAAAATTCCTTTTTTCATTGTAAGTGTATAACTTCTCATGTGACCCCTTTTAAATTTTATCGATCTCGGTATAGAGATTTGATTTTTAAATCGTATAAAAAAACAATCTGCGCATGCCGTAATGAAATTCGGTAATCATTTTTATTTACCGGACTGCGAAACAAGGAGGGTTATATTTTTCGAGTGTATGTGTGTATGTATAGTTCTTTGGCACGCTCTAGAGCCTAAACGGCTTGTCGTATTTTTATGTGAGTGGTGTCAATAGATTCGTCTTATCTGTGAGAGTAACAATAGGTACATCAAAACTAAAAAAAAAGAAATTAAGGATAATACACAGGTTTTCAGTCGGGTTTTTTCGAACTCGCTTCTTACCACATATTTTTTTTAATTAATGTAATACTCGTTACTTACGGGACAATACAATGTGCAGCTGTAAGAACAAACAGCTCGTGAACTATGGAGGCCCCGCACCAGTGTATAGTACCGTTGAGGCGCAGTGACGCCATGTACGGGGCCCTTTCTATGAGAATGTGGTGGCCCCCAATAATACCAACGTTAGAGATACTATTAGCTGAAAACAATAATAAATACAAGTAATAAAAACTATCAGACCGTATCCGTACAGGCTTCAGAGCGTGGACCATCGACGTAAAGTTTACAAGTTTATCTGCTTTTTACCGGATTTTCTACGGGGATTGTGCACAGGAGCTGTTTGATCTTATCCCCCCTTCACCATTCCACTACCGTACTTCCAGAAGATCGGCAGGACGTCTTCCACTAATGCTTGATATGTATACCACCAATTCATACCAAACATTTTGCTTCTTCCTTTTAATAAGAACAGCTGGAATAACCTGATATTTTCTGTATTTCCGGATAAATACAACCCGGGTGTGTTCAAGCGCAATGTGAATAGGTTTTTATCACTTACCACCAGATGAAATAGTCGACAAACGTTGCCTAGAGTTATAAAAAAAACCCGTCGCTTTTCTAACAAAAAGTAATTTTACAAACTGGTGGTGGTATGTGGTGGTACCTAGGAATTAACGCCCATGCCTTAACTTTTAGAAAAAAAAATGACAAAAAATAACAATTTATTTTGAGGCTCCATGAATGAAGTTATTTACTGACACCCCAAAAAAGAAAAAAAGGAGGTACACATTTTTATGGTTTGTTACCTAATTTCTCGGAGACTACTGCAGTACCGATTTTTAAAAGTCTTTTTTTGTTTAAAATGTATATAAATGTATAATAAAATGTATATATCCGAAATTGTCCCTCTTAAATTTTACTATATTTTGTTCCAGTGGTTTGATTTATTAGATCAAATTCACTGAAAAAATTGTGTTGGCGTCTGCCTCATTGAAAGAAGGTTTTTATTTCACTAGGAAAATTCCATTTTTGTTCATCAGGTGTCTCTGAAAAATCGGATCGGAAAAAAAAAGATTCCGAAGAAATGAGGAACCTCCTTCTTATTAAAAGTCGGCTTATAACAAATATATCTTTGATTATATTGTATCTTACCACTAGGATGGCATGAAGCCTGAAGATATACACCAAACGTTATCAAAAGTATTAAGATGAACGTCATTGTAAACGCGTGCAGCCCTCTTGCAGTCAGAACTTAGCTAAAACTGAATAATATGCTAATGGCAATGCAATTTAAAATAGACTGTTTATTAAATATGCTGACAGATATGGAAATGTTATACTCGTATATTAATTGGCAAAGTTTATCTGTAATTTAATTTAATTGACCGAGCGAACGAAGCGGCTCTGCTTCGAGTCTGGTAAAATGTTCTTTCGTCTGTCACTTTGTATGTTTGTGTGTATGCTTTTGTCCGCAAGGAAAACCGTACGATTCCGTAAAGTTCTTGTACAAGTCGTAGTTTCCAACCAATATTAGGAATCCTAGTATATGACTTCTACAAATATTTAGAAGTTTTTCAGTCGTCGGGGATTTTTGTTTGATTAGGTATTCCATTCAGAAAAGAAGGAAGTTACGTTAAAAATTCAAAAACCACGATGATTTTATAACAGACTGTTTATTGCTCATGAAGCAAGATCTAAAATACTGTGGCGAAATGAACGAATCAACGGTAACTAAAGCTCATTTAATTCCCGTCACTTTATTAGATGCCGCTATTGACAGTTTTTGTAGCCATTTTGAACTGAGTACGGTGATCTTTGATCTTAGATTTGGAAGCTTGGAAGAAGAAATATTTAGTAAAAAAAAAAACAAAATAAGTGTCGGTACGAGGTAGACAGTTAGCAGAGCTACTAGTAATATAATAGTCGATATGTGTAGCGAAAAGTTTAAGAAAAGGAAATCATCATATTATCAGTCAGTCTGTCTGAAATTGAAGATAGAGCAAAAGTTTCATTACCTGTATAAATAACAATCAAGAATAACCTTACTTTACAAGCTCACAAGCTCTACACTAAATCATTCGCAAAATGTATAAGATCCGATACCAAATTGAAGATGTAGAACAAGGATCTCGTCTATGTATAAAAGAGTAAGTCCTGACTGACTCATATTTTCTAGGAACCAACATAGAGCCTAAACCACTCAACTCAGACATATTTGGAGGGTGTATTCATTATAGGGTGATGGAGTGTAACTAAGAAAAGATTTTTCTAAATCCTATGCTAAAGAGGGTCTCAAACAGAGGTCTAAAGTAAGAAACTTTTCTTTATTCTATTTTACAGCGGGTGACAGCCTAAGTGTAATGTAAATATCACCTAAGTGGCGGTAGTCAGAGCAATTGGCAAGATGGTGTCTTCTGATGAAGTACCTAGTTTACCTCGTATCCTTAGGTTGTACCCTATAGGGCCTTAGCGGTACAAAAATGTACTACCATTAAAGTATTCATTAAAGATTGTCCCTGGTTATGAGAAAAAGCTTATGCACTAAAATGGGTCGGTTAAGTTGCATAAAAGGACGATGACGATGTCTGAAACATTGGCGGTACCCATTTGGTGTTAGCATTGTTGGTGTTAGAAATACCGATACGTAGGTAACTTTAGGATATTTTACTCGTTGATCTTTTGAAAGAATGCCATGCGATTATGCGTTCCTAGTACTTTCCAATCTGTGTCCATTAACAAATTCTCATTTCTTCTTGGTCTGATTTTTGTTTGTAAATAATACTTTTTAACATAAAAAATATTATTTATACACGCAATTTAAATTGATTTAAAATGCTCTAAATTGTGATGCGTGTATCTCTTTTGAAATTAATTTTAGATCATAAATATATCAAATGTAATCTGAAAGCAGGTGCAAAGCAGTTAAGTTTAGACATTTATCGTTCATTATACCTAAACTAAAATAATAAACTAGTAAAACATGCATTGTTATCGACATAGTTACATTATCACAAATAATATGTATTTTTCTAATAGCTATTAATTATCATGATTTATATATACTGCTAATCGTAGTTTTCCAGTAGACTATTTCTAACTACTGAATTACTAGCTTTCAGTATGACATTTCCAGTTTTATATTTTGTGGTTATCTTAACTTCATTAAAATTAGTTTCATGCGAATCTGGTAAGTGAACTCAACGAGTTCCTGTGGTATAGTAAGTACTTCATCGTGTATTTTGACCGAGCTTAGTTATTTTACTAGGATTAAATTCTAGTTAAATAACTACCGTTCTAGCCCTAGTTTCTTATCTTCGGCTACATTTAAATGCTAGTCTCGGTAAAGCTTACATATTTGAGACATCTGGAATCGAGATCTTTAAAACCCAGGGGCTGGGGAGTTCATCTTATTTTCAAAAACTTATCGGAGCGTTTTACCATGGTAACGCGTGACCAGAATACAAGTGTTTATCTGTCCTAACGTATAAGCATTGCCATTCAGCGAGGTAACACCGCTATACCGTTGGCGTAAGCGAGCTGCTGGCCTTCCTGGACGAGATTAGAGATTTGATAGCTGGACAGACGCTCGGAACATCCAAACTCACGCAAGAAGGATCCAGCATAAGGACCTAGTCGCGAACAACGAGCCCGCTTGTTAAGAAACAAGTACCAAGTACCTTATAGTGCTTTTAACCCCAATTCATATGTATTTAACCTACTAGATAGGTGTACTACGAAACCCTAACAAGAAACGTTACTAGCCAGAGATAATATTTCCATCCTATTTAGCACCCAAACTTTAAGACGTGCAAATCTGTCACAAGTATTGTATTTGTAGATGATGTGGGCATATACGGCGGTGAGAAAATCCCCATCGAGGATGCTCCGTTCATGGTGTCTCTCAGACTGAATGGCTCCCACCAGTGCGGCGGCTCCATAATTCATGAACAGTTCATCCTAACTGCTGCACACTGCTTGCTTTATGTGTGAGATACAGTTTTTTTAATCCTAAATATTTATCTTATGGCTTAGTAAATACCTAACTTACATTTAACTATTAGTTTTTTCATCTATGGGCAAGATTTTTTTGGGCAAACTTGATGCGTTACATAATGTTTCCCGTTCCTTGGCCAAGTCCGATTTCGTTACATGGAACGTACCTATTTGTTTCAAATTGAGCGCTCTTATTCGTATTAATCTACAAATTGGCAAATAAATGACGTCGTTGGAAATAACCAAACACAAACCCGAAAGAGTAAAGTCGACAAAAGACAGAGGAGTTTTTAATTTTATTTTATTGAAACACAGATTTTATGGAAAACCTAGTATTATTTGTGGGGGCTGCCATAGTAATCTTTACTTGTCCGAATAAAACTATCTGCCGCTTTCAGACGTGAAGAAGTCACAGTTCTCGTTGGAACAGACAGCTCTAACGGAGATGGCGGCAAAGTCTATGACGTCGAAAAGGTTCTTCTTCATTCCGGCTTCAGCTTTCTATCCGCCCATGATGACGTTGCTCTTGTAAAACTGAAGGAACCGGTGACATTTGGTCCAAAAGTAGCGAAGATTGAGTTAGCTACAACCAATACTACTTGAAACATTACTGTTGGAACTGAGTTAAGCATCACTGGATGGGGAATGACTGAGGTAAACTGATTTATGTGACTGAAAGATTTTCTCTTCCCAAAGCTTTTTTTCAAAATTTATATGTTCGTAAAAGTCTTCCATTCATATTATAATCATCTCAAGTATAGAATGCTAGTTGTAGATTACTACAGCTCCATTGGAATTAGAGTTGCACAGATTTATGTCCCCCACATTAGTCTCACCTATCTTAAGCTCAGATAAAACTAGTTGCCTCTCGGCTTGATTTCGGATTGACTTCTGCCTTAACAAACTTACTAAACTATTGCTGACACTGATTTTGTTTATTCTCACTTTTCAGAAAAGTACCGATATTTCTCCGAAGCTCCTTCGTACGCATGCACCTTTGGTGGACGATATTAGTTGCCAAGAGGAATATGATGCAATAAATGTTACTATCACATCAACTGTTTTGTGCGCTGGGAAGACTGGCCATGGCGCTTGTTTTGTAAGACCTAATCTTTTGCGTAATGAGACAAAATGAAATAAATTTCTTCACATCTTTGAGGACAAAATGCCAAGAGAAATGATGAATGAAATGATGCAGAACCTTATTCAGACTCACTAAACTAGACTTTATTTAGATTATTATTAGATCTTAAGCTGTTTAGTGGTGGTGGTGGAAATCCATCCGCCTTTTTTCATTTTTGTTAGTCATTTTATTATTCTCGAAGAATTAGATTTAGACTATCATATTATAGCTTTTATTTGTTGAGTATCATAAACTCATAATTAAATTATCTGATTATTTATTGCAGGGAGACAGTGGCGGTCCCCTTACTTTTGGTAAGGTGCAGGTTGGCGTGGCTTCAGTGAGTCAGGGCTGCGGCGTCGTGCCCGTGGTATACACGAGGGTGTCTGCCTTCTTTTGCTGGATCATGGAGCAAATATATCTGTCTCAATAGACGCTAAAGACATTATAAAAATGTATTTTAGAAGTTTTGGTTTTATTTTATACTACTTATTTTTATTTACATACGTGCGTGAAGTGTATACACAATTATAGAGGTGTACTTAGGGATATTGGGGCCACTAAACTCATCTTAAGGAACAACTTTTTCTATGGGACCAACTGTAAATTCGGGACAAAAAAAACAACTTTTCCATAGATTTTATTAACGGTCGTCGATAAACTGTATAGAAGTTGTTCCTGAAGTTGAGTAAAGCGAGTGTCTCTCTTACACCTTAGTACACCTCTACCGACAAATAAATATTGTTTCATATCGGACGAGCCTTCTTTGATAAATCGGGGTATATAAATAAAAAAATATTCCAACAAATTAAAAACCATCTGCTTTTTACCCGACTGCGGACAGAAGGAGAGTTATGTTTATCGAGTGTATGTATATATGCAATAGAGCATAAACAGCTTGTCGTATTCTTATGTGAGTGATGTCAATAGATTTGTCTTCAGCTGCAGAAGTTCATAGGCTATACTAGTCGCATCCCGCGATTTCACTTGTTAAGATACATGGATCTAAAGTACTGGCAGCCGGGTTTTTTGAAGTCACCTTTAACCACTTGCTAAAGTCGGTTAATGATTAATCGATTATTATTAAAACAACTTGCACAACGAGAAATAAAAAAACCATTCGTATATTTTTTAGGTAAATATTTATTGAGATAGGTATATTTGCTCCATGATCCAGCAGAAGAAGGTAGTAACCTTCGTATAGACCACGGGTTTGATACCGCATCCTAGGCCTAGTGACGTCACACCAATCTGCACGTTACCAAACGTAAGGGGACCGCCACTGTCTCCCTGTAAAACATGAAATACGTAAGATACATGATAAACTAAACAAAGGATAGTGTAATTAATTATAAAATATCAAACAATTTTTCCACGTAGATTATAATAAATTACCAGATAGTTAGATATTATGGATCACAAGTTTAATACATTGAAACAAAAATTATAGCATTTTTGAAAGCATTTTTTTTTAACCTCTGACACAAAAACAACAATGAAAAAAAAATACAAAATACAAAAAAAATACTTTTTTATATTTAATAATTTGAAGTATCTGTGTGTATCAGTGGTATCGTAGGTCCCGAGCGGATGAACCGATTTTGATTTTTTATTTGCTTGAAAGGTGAATAAATGGGAAATGTCAATGGCTATGTTTGATGACAATGGCAAATTGCATTTTTTTGTACTCAGTATCGGGAATTTTTTGTATTTTCTTTTATACTTCAAAGTCTTTTAGGTTATTTTTTAGATATCTTACATTACAAGAGCCACGGCCGCCTCCTCCTGCGCATAGAACAGTCGGTGTGATGGTGAAGTTAATGGCATTGTACATCTCCTGGCAACGTATGTCGTCAACTAATGGTCCTTGTGTTTGAAGAAGCTTGGGGGAGGCCTCTGTGGCGTTCTGTAAGAATATAACAGAACCATATACTAGCTGAAGCTAGTGTGTCGATAACACACTAGCTACTATAGTAGCTTGACAAGCCGCTGCTGTACGTGTTTAATCTGTGTCTCAAAGAAGGTCCCTACCCGGAAGTGTGGAAGCTAACCCGAGTAATTTCGGTTCCGAAGGGAAGTTCGGGTTCAGATGTGAGCGGATATCGACCCATGGCAGTTTTTTAAGCGTTTGGAAAGGTTTTCGAATCTGCACTGCACAAGTGCATACGAGTGTATGAACAGGTCAGTTCGAGTTTGTCCGATGTTCAACATGGCTTCCGGCCGGCTCGAAGTACGGGGTGTAACTTGCTCTCGTTTTTGTCGTATTTGTTTTCAGCTATTGATACGGGAGGGCAGGTGGAAACGACATCTTATTGGAGAAGCTAGCGGCAGTGGGATTCACCCCGTTTTTCTAACGGCAAAAGATTTCTTAAAATCAGTCCAGTTGTTTTCTAGTTTATTTGTTCAAAACATAATTCACACAAACTAAAATGTTTTTCGCTTTATAATATTATAATCATAATGTAGATTGAACTCACCAGAAGCGACTTCCAGAAACCCGACTGCTAAAACTTTATTCCACTGTATCTTAACGAATGAAACGTGGGATGCAACTATGGGTAATCATCTAAATGTCTTTTCCAACTCAACACTTCACATAAGTGATAGAACTTGATAGAACTTTACTTACTGGTAAGTAATAGTTTGTTTAATCAGTCATAGTCTATGATAATCCGCAGTGAAACTTTCAAGATGAATGTCGATGTAATTGATTATCACCTTTCTACAAGTAGCTGATGCCTTGCAATTTGCGTGGTAAAATTTGACCTGTTTTTAATATAATAAAATTTGTTTACCTCAGCTAGTCCCCATCCAGTTATATTTAATTCAGTTCCAACAGGAATTTTCACAGTCGTATTTGTTGTAGTAATTTCAATTTTCGCCACTTTCGGGCCAAATATCACTGGTTTCTTCAATTTTACAAGAGCAATATCATCGTGGGCGGATCTGAAGCTGAAACCGGGATGGAGGATGACTTTTTCAACTCCAAATATTTCGCCGTCGCTGTCTCCGGTAGAATCTTCTGTCCCGACAAGAACTGTTACTTCTTCTCGTCTGAAAGTAAACTATTGTAAACTTCAAAGCAATATATTGTTGAAATGTTAGAAAATGTAATGAAATGTTGTTCTACTTGAGTATACAAAAGTCAGCTGCACTGTACCATAAATGGTGGTTCTACAAGTATATACATAATGATGCAACTACCTAATAGACAGGATAATGTGCCATGGCCTTAAAAAAATTTACTAGTTTGTTTGACCATTAATACTCGTATGGCAATACTGCACATTATTGCAGATTTCTGGATTTTGCTATTCCACGACTGGGAAAAAACTACATAAATACACAAAGGCAATGTACTCACGCTCTTAACAGGCAGTGTGCAGCAGTGAGGATGAACTGCTCATGGATGATGGAACCGCCGCACTGGTGGGAGCCGTTCAAGCGAAGAGACACCATGAACGGAGCATCCTCAATGGAGATCTCATCACCACCGTATATGTCAACATCGTCTACAATTACAGTGTTAGTTAGTTGCCTACATATCATCAAGTCCTCGTAACAAACACAGTAGAAACGTTTTGTTTTTTTTACCACATCCTCCTTCTCTATAGGTCCAACATCTGTTTTGAGATTCAGGCTATTTGCCTCGACAATTTATGTCAATTACTTATCTCTGTATTTACGCAGCCTGTTATTTAAGTAGTATGTCTGCCTTAAGCGTTTGTTAGTCATTTTTGAATGATATTCATTACTTTATCGCGTTAATGTTAGTACATATTAAAATTGATGAGTTCTCGGTTTTTCACTGTAAAGAGTCGGTCGAGTGATAATTTAAATATATTTTGATTGAGACTTGGCTTTTTTCAAATGCACGGTGCAAACGTTGATCGCAAATATCCGCGAACGTTTTATCTGTTTCAGAACATCTACTTGATCTACAGAAGTATTAAATTTTATATGCCGGCTGAGTGGATCTGTAGGTAACATTATTTTAGAATCAAGCTGCAGTCAAGGCGTTGTTACCATTACTCAATTCAGAAACGAAATGTTAAATTTAATGGGAAGACCTAAAATAACAGAAACGAAATCAAGTTTACTTACCAGGAATGCATGAAGCCTGATTGAGTATAGCTATAATAGAAGCAAAATAAAATACTACAACCCTCATTGCGCAACCTTATTTTTACAAGTGAACTTATAGCTCTGACCTCTGACTATGTTTTATAATTATGTGTTTTTTTTTTTATAGTTGGATCATTATACTTATGCTAACATGTAATTAGTAAAGTTCTTGTAATAATTAATTATGGTTTTCGAAAAATATTATCCATGTTTGATAAATTTAATTGGGTCATTTATCTATTATCGTTCATTAATAACTTGTTGTGTAACATAATTTGCTCGTAATGAGTTTCGATTCGATTTTGTCCAAAACTTTCCATGCCAGGCCTCTATAATTATCATAATTTATAACTTTCTTTAGGTATGTGACAAACTCGCAATTTGAGAAAAAAGTCTTCTGTTTTGCGTCCAAATTCATTAGTTTTCTAATATTATATGTTTCTTTTTTTAATATTTTATTGCTCAAGCGGCGTACCTGCGCCAGAGCCGAATTAGCATTTACTACGTTGGAAATTTTAAAGATTTTTTTTAGGTTTGCTGACACTACAAAAAATATACAATTGCTGATCGACTGTTAAAGTTAAAGTTTATTTTATTTAAATTTTTGAGTATAGATTTTAGGAAACGCGGGCTCGCGACTATATAAGACGTCGCGAGGCATTCCCCTGGATAATTCTCATCAAGTTTTATTTCAACTACGTACTACGGCCACACCCGGGCCAGGCAAGCCTGGGGATTCTGTCGGCGCGACCAGTTTTATTTTAAAGTGAATTTTTCATCAAGACATCGCAAGTTCCAAGGACTAAAAGAGGACATGGATATTGTGACATAGACACGTATACATTTGAATGGATGGAGCATTCCTGAAAGTTAAGGTCGGTGCAAACTTGAAATATTATATTCATCGTTCCGATACTGTGAGTTGCCACCTTCGTATCTTCGAACTGCCACCTTCATCTGAGAATTGCCACCTTCAACTGTGAACTACCTCCTTAGTCTGTGAACTATCCCCCTCAGTCTGTGAACTACCCCTCGGTCTGTGAACTACCCCTCCGTCTGTAAACTGCCACCAGTGTATCGTGACCGGCCGTTTAAATTTAGCGTTCGTCAGTTCGATGTATATAGGAGTAGTTTTAAGTTCGTTTAGTTATAAGGTAGTTTTTTTTTAATTTTCATTTTTATTTACAGTTTGTAATTTGTAAATTAAACATTCATTTATATATATTTTCTACTTTCTTTTCCTCCAAAGTTAGGGTCCTACTTACCAGTAGGACCCAAACTTTGGAGAAAAAAAAAATATTTAAAAAAAAGAATTTATCTCCTACCTAGGTAGGTAGGAGATAAATTCTTTTTTTTTATTAATTATAGCTTTGCCCCTTTTTTTGGATAAAAAGGGGTAACGTTATAACATACACACAGACACTTCAAAATAACACCCCGTCGTTTGCATCGGGGGACAAAATAGAAAGTGGATATAAAATAGAGAAATTAAAACTGAATTTGATTACTTCCTTCACTATACACGGAGGCCTGGCAGACAGAATTAATTAAAGAATGAGAATAAGGGATGAACTAAGAGAAGATCCGATTTGACATCACTTTTACTTTTAACCAACCTCTAAAGTTCTCAATCCGCGGAATCTTTTTTTATTTCCGTGGCGGCAGGACCGATTTCAAAAATTCTCATATTTTTTAAAATCAAAATTCATAATTGACCGAGCGAGCGATATCTCGGCTTCGATTCTGGCAAAATGTTCTTTCGTCTATTAGTATGTAAGTACGGTAGTAAATCTGTAAAAAAATTCGTAGTAGTGGTTCCAACCGATGTTGACGAATTTCGATTCTACGAATTTTTTACACTTTTTATCGTCAGGGATTTTCGTTGGTCGGGTATTTCTCTCAAAAAAGGGGAAGTTTCGTTGAAAATGCAAAAACACGACAATCATATAAAAGTAGGTACAAGTACTATATGTTTATCAAATCATCAAACCTTAGAATTTTTCCAAGTAGTGATATTAAAATTCCTGTCATAATTTTCTAAATCCAAATCTGGATTAGCCAAATATATTTTATTCACTCTTAATCCAAAACTCAGGACTTTTTTTATTTGATCAGGAACACGTCGTTTTCCATCGTCTCATTGTTGTAGTCATCGTGAATAACGATATTTTGAACGTCTAACAGTTGACCGTCATTTTCGTTCTCTGAACCGACTAGAGTTTGGTACTCTTGGCCTCTGTGAAATTTTTCAGAATCGTTTTAGGTTATGATAGAACATAACATCGATATTGGGTGCGTAAACCGTAAATTTTACTGAAATCTCTGAGTTCCAATTATTTTGTTTCAGAATACGAGTGTTTTACCTTCAACACGCGTTCAATGTACTTCACCGACCATTACTTCTCACTAAATGAAATGTTTACTATCGATACATTGCAGTTAAGATGCATTAAACATTTTTAAATAAAACGTGCTGACTTGATTTTTGTGTTTATAAAGTCTAATCTAATAAGTCCAAGAAGAAGATGGTATCCTCTTAATCATCGCTGTTTTGTTTGTGTTGTGTACTTGATAATGTATATTAAGTCAGTTTTGTCCTAACTAATAACCCTTCTTCTTTCGCAGTCGGATAAAAATTGAATACAGCCCGATTTTTACAGGCTAAAAATATTCGCTCAATTACTTATTAGGCAACAGAGGAGACGGCCTAACTCCCGTGGCTACTTGCCCCCTACCAAAACTGCAAGTGACTCTCGTCTAAAATTGGATCACTGTATTTAATTTTCTATATCTATTCAAACACATTTTTTTATTATATTCTTTTGAATACCTCTGACTATGGCCTTGCGAGCACAAACTTTTTATGATCGTACGTGTTCACAACCCTAGAACTCTAGATCCTTTAGAATTTGTATAGAAAGCTTAGTATCAAGAATATAAAATTGTCAGGCTCGAAGCGATATTCTAAATTTCGAATCGAGGATTTTGCTCGTGATAGGTATTGTTTTTTCTTATTGAAACTATCGAACACCCGACGTCCTGGACGTCTTTTCCAGTGGTGCAATAGGTCTGGAATAATGTCTTCGCATTATTTATAATAATACCCATGGTTAGAAATAATACGAGTGTCAACACAAATTTGCTCTGCAAAAGTCAAATTAAAAATTGTCTATTTGTTGATATAAAACGATATATGTACTTTAAAAGAAATACCAAATATTTTTCATTCTATTGCGTAAACAACTAAGCCATGAAGGTGCTATAAATTTTAGCCGAAATTTCAAATAACTAAATTGTAACTAATACACGTGTTTGAGGTTCATCGCATGTTCGCTAAAAGCTACGCTGTTCCTATCAAATACCTTTCGATAATTACCTGCACGAAATTAGTATCAACAAAATCTTAATACTAATAAAATTAAATATGCGTATTGAATTTTAAGTTGAAAAAAAGCCAAGGTTTTTTTAAAATAGTAATATAATAGAAAACACAAGATACCATATTTAAGGGAACATACAGGGGATAAACTTGCAATCTCCGCACAAAAACCCGATACCGCAATCCAAATGTCAATAAATCTTATTTTTGTGCATCAAAAATAATGACGCAGGTAAATCATTTATCAAATTTTATTATGAAAACGATACGTAGAAAAAACAAATGCTTGCTTATACTTTTCATTGACCAATGAAACAGAACGTCAAATTTATTTATTAGCAAATGAACAACGGACAGTACGAGTAATTTGCGGAGTATTCCATGAGATATCAATCTCTAGTTTCGTAAACGTTGTGTGGAGATTAACTGTATACATCGTGAAAAGAATCTAGTCTATATTTTGATCAATCCAGTCGAGAAACGTAGACACCTTGACATAAGTCCCAGCAGTGATACCGCAGCCCACACCGAAGGAAGTAACACCAACTTGCACGTCATTGAGGGTTAGAGGACCACCAGCATCACCCTGGAAATTAAGGTTACAGATAAGCTAATTAGCTAGCTCGTATTTTCATTTAATAATAATACATTCGAACGAGGATCGAGAAAGTTTTTCTATCAAGTATCTGATTCTGCACGACCTTACTGAGACCAAATTTGTGCGGTCTTTTTATTTTACTATTATCTGACTAGAGTAAGGCTCTGTCCCTGATTTGAAAGTATTTATTTTATTAGTAAGTATACCTTCCCTATTAGATAAGATCGGTTCGATCACAATATCCTGCACCTGATATTTTTGTAGCCAATATGCGTTTTTTAAGTTGTGTATTTGTGGTTTGATTTAATCTACGGCTCGTCAGGGAAACTTAAACCTTTGAAAGTATGAAGTCCGTAACTTGTAATTAGGTCAGCGTTGCGGACTACACTTCTCAAAGAAGTACCAATACCAAGGTTGATACACACCTGACAAGTGTCATGGCCTATAGACCCAGCACACATCAAATGGGATGTTTTCTTCATATCAAGCTGCTTACAAATTTCCTCGCAAACCTCTTCACCAACTAACGGCACTTGCACTTGGCGGAGTTTTCGTGGATAATCATCAGAGTCAAGCTAAAAAATCCAACAAACTATTTAAAACTTAGCCATATATTTCAGATGATGTCAAAGATGATCATTGCTGTTGTTAGAAGTAAAAACGTTTGGATGGAATAGGGAATTTCGCTTTATGCTAGGCAATATCAAAGCTCTGTATAACAATAACAACAACATTAGTCAGGATCTAAAAGTTGTTACAATGAACTGGTATAAAATATATTTAACGTCAAGTTAGGTACAACACCTTACACTAACCTTAGCATTTCCCCAACCCGTCACGTTAAATCTAATCTTTTTGGAATAGCTTAAACCAGAGTCGGCAATTTTGATTAAAGCCACTTTTGGCCCTAAAACTATTTTTTTGGTCAGTTTTATCAAACAGATGTCGTAATTGCCGTCTTCGGTTTTAGGACTATAGTTGTGGTGTGTAATGATGTCTTCGACTTCGTACACATCACCACCGACACCGTTGCTGTTATCTGTTCCAACGATGACTTGGTACTTGTCTAACGATGCCCTGAAATATAGTACATATAACAGAATAAAAAGATTTGTAAATGAGAGAAAGTCACAATATGCCCATGTTAGAACCCTAAAAGTTTGAGCCAATGGATAAATTGGCTCAAACTTTTAGGGGGTCCAATACGAACATCGGTACCTATTTGCTTTAATACCGTAATAGTGAGTGCAAATTGACATCCTCCTCAGGGGATTCAACTGGGGTCTCAAGCGATATGCGCCAACCCAACAAGGTGATGAACATTAGAGTGAAAAATCTCAGCAGGCTGATCAAAACTCCTGTTATATGTCCATATATCATACCAGAATTAGTCAAATTACTTACGATTCAATACATTGTGCAGCTGTGAGGACATATTGTTCGTGTATAATAGAAGCTCCACACACCTGGTCCCACTCTTCCCCATCCAGGTACCATAATGCCGCCATATAGGGAGCCGATTTGATGGAAATTTGGTGGCCTCCAACAATGCCTACGTTAGCGTGTTTGCCGACTGCATAACAGAGTAAAAAATTATAGATAAAACCTTGTGGATAAGAATGAATTTTGTATTTTTATGAGATATGAAAACAACAAAACTCCAGCATCCAAGGGAAGATTGCAGGAAGGAGACATTCTTGGTTTAAGAATCTTAGGGAGTTAGTTGTTCGCTGCAGCACCACATCGCTCTTTAGAGCGGCAATCTCGTAAGTTAGAATTGCCCAGATGCTGTCTAACCTCTGATAGGACAGGAATGGAATATAATAAGAAGAAGAAGATAATAATAAAATGATGTTTTCTTGGTATCAAAATGCCGCGTAGCTATCGACGAGAAAAAAAAAGTATAACTGCGCGGAGCCGATTAGATGTTAGTGGTATCCAACAGTGGCAACATTGGCGTGTTTGCCGACTAAGTTTTAGAGAGTAGACATTTATAAAACCCTGAAGATATAAATATATAAGCCTTCGGCCCATACCAGTTTGATATACCTAGTGGAAAACCATGCATATAGTCCATGTCCAAAATTTGGTACTTATGGAATCTGATGAAATGAATGAATATTGCAGCGTCATTAATGTTCAGAATTCAAACGTTGCATGTTACTGTAGCAGTAAGACCTTATAACATTTCCGTAAGTTCCGTAATGTAAGCGAGATGTCTCGTCGAACCTTTGATTTAGGTAACTATATTTTGTCTACGCTAATAATTGTTTCATCTTTAGTTAATTTTACCCAAAATCATTTGTACCATGAGATATTTGAATAAAAGTTTATTAAATTAAATACGTCTTACCTTGATGCCATTTTATCGAAGTTTTTTTTGACGCACATTAATACGTGCAAAAAATTTGTAAAAATTGAAAAAAAATATTTTGTAAAATAAATAATTAAATTCCGTTCTTGTGACTTCGGAAATCAAAGACTTTGCCAGAGGCCTTCGGGCAGCCTAGAAACTCTGATGAACCAGATTTGAAAAACACGAACGAACGATAAGAAGATGGATTTGTAGTAAATCTGGTGAAAACAATCATTAAATGGACACGTAATCTAAAAGCTGCGGTGTCAGTTATAAAAGTAGTGTTAAAAATACAAAAAAAATAAAATAATATTATCACCGTAGTTTATGCAGTGTTATTACAGACAAAACTTGTTGGGCCGGTGAAAATTGACAAAAATCTACTGATACCGAAAATGGATTAATGAAAAGTTAAAAGACAAATCAAATCCGTTAATAGATATATTCTATAAATAAGAGTGGAAAATAAACTCCTAATAACTGTTAGTAATATTTTAAATTTATCTACTGAATTTTCTTACCATTAGGATGACATGAAGCTTTGTTTAATAAAACTCCAATGACAAAAATTAATATCGCGGACGCCATTGCAAAGGTTACTCTTAACAGCGAATGTAAAAGTGGCTCTAAATCTGAATATTGAGCTTTTTATAGGAAAATGGTAGTGGATAAAATGTTTACGAAAAAAATATTCATTATACCTATTCAGACCGATAAATGCAACTAAGGAGAATAATGAGTTTTAGTAATTTATTGGAGCTTATCTTTAGTATTCAAAAACAAATGCTCAAATCATTAATAGCTAATTAAAATGTGTTTTATAATTTATCAATTTTTGTATAACAATTTAAAAATTAAGTAGTTAGGAAATATTTACATCAAAACAATAAACTAATTAATTTGCTCATTTGATTCTCATTTGGTCCATCATCGGACATTAAATAAAAGTAATTTACATTCAATTATTCTTAGGAACAAAGTTGAGAAGGGTATGAACGTTATTCATAGGCCTAGTACTTACGCAAATATTATTTGCAACTACATAGTCACGAACATATAAAAATCACCAGCAAACAACTTAAGCCAGCAACCCTGGCTGCAGTGATGATTGCTAGGTTACTTTAACGAATCGTAAAGGAGGTCGTGGAGACGCAACCATTGAATTATCGGTCGTGCATATGCGTAATCTTTTCCCCAAAACGTGACTTTCACAGCTTGCGACCCAGGGCTATCGCGCTTTTGACCCCAGGGTGAATACGCCCCTGAGCCCATAGTTTACGTGCCGCTACAAAACACCGCAACCTACCTTAGGTTGCGGTGTTTTATGGCCACTCCAACATAGGAATAGAGGCCAAAACCTAATAGAGCAGTCCACTCTAGATGCTTCTTGGCTTCACCGACGGTGACCAAGTCAAGGTTTGTGAGCCCCGGATTCGACTATTTGGCACCTTTTATTATTTCTTCTGTGCCCGTACGGGGTTGATGATGTATACTTAACCTATAGTAGGGCCAATTTAATAGGTCACATTTGACACTTTATCAAAATTCAACAACGTAACCTTGTAACGGCGGGCATAAAATATTAGTTATTTTTTCGAAGTTACAACTGCACATATGCTTAACTTTTTTTAAATAATGATTTGCTAATGCTTTATTTTAATTTGCTTTATTTAATGATTTTGTATTGTGTCTATATCGTAAAAATGACCAAAATGGCAATTTTATGATTTACTTTCACTAAAAAACCGTTTTAAATATAAAAATCAATTTTTGTTCTAAAGAACTGAACGTCATTTCAATGTTGCGTCAGTATATCCTTCTTAATCTTAAGTGATGAAACTCTGAAATCGACTGTTGATAAGTAGAATCGAATGCAATGATTACATGTAAAGAATATTTCACCATAAATGAATAATACATTGTGATTAAAATAAAACGTAATATTATCATTTTAAGTGAAAATTAATGAGTGCTGACAGCAGTGATAAAGATGACAATACTAGTTATAATTTGTTATAAGATGTTAGTATCTTACAAATAAGAATGTCAATATTCGTCAATATTTATATGATGGTAACATTACTCTAAACGAATCTACTGTTAGGCGATACGAAGTTCGCCGGGTCAGCTAGTCTTCTTATTTATAAAAATCAATTGCTGTTTGTTTGACTGGCAAACAACCGAGTGTTGAAGTGTTTTTCGTACTCCAGTGAAGGTTTAAAAGGTGAGAAACATAAATAATTGTTAGGCAGTAAGAAGTTTGTCGGGCTCAATTTCAAATTCAGAAAATATAAATAGGTAAAGGATTCCAATGACAAGTTTTAAAACAAAATAATAGTACTTATATGTAACTTTATAATAATAACAGAATTTAATACACATAGAAGTCCGTATCGATTTATTCGCTTTAATCGATGTTTTTAAGCACCTTACTATGAAGCTAAAACTGACAGGTGTCAAATGTGATCTATTAAGTTGGTACCTATCGAGAAATATATTTTAAAATAATCAAATTATTGTACATCATTAAACAAACCCCAGTCTGTTATCGTTTGATAAGCTTTAAATTATTTCGGTATTCATAATGAGTTCGGTTACCAACAAAATAATTAAAATATTACACTACCTAATTAAGACTTAAAAGAGCTATTATCGAGTGCTAAATGCCTAAATAAACGGACGATAATCATAATTGAACAAAATTTAAGTAATTAAAGTATGCCGTAATGACTAGGTAGTTTAATCTTTCTGTTATAAGTTAAAAAAGCTAAGGCTTGTTAGCGTTTATATTTAATCATGAAATGTATTTGTCTCTCTAGGATTATGAACGTGCACTAGAGATGGTCATGTTATTTATATTTTATGAAAGATAAATAAAATTTGTATATTTATTTGGTTGGTCCCGGGTTCGATTCCCCGACAGGTTAAACATTTGTATGCGTGAACATGTCTGTTTGACGTGTGTCAATATGTATATAAGTATGTATATCAGTCATCAGGTTACCATAGCACAGACTTTGCCTAGTTTGGGACCTGAAGACCTTTGTGTGGAGGTTGTCACGTATTATTATTATCATATTTAAATCAAACAAGTCCACCCAGCTGGCCAACTTGCAGTGTAGGGAATTCACAATTCTTCGACAACTTCTCCGATAAGCTAGTTTCCTCGTGATGTTTTCCTTCAGCGTTTAAACTTAAACGCTAACATGATTATGTATGTTAAAAAAGAGGCTAAAAACATTCTGACGAATTGAGAACTTCTTTTTTCTTGACTTCGTTTAAATCTCCGATTGTATTCGAAGAAGTATAGTTTGTTTTATATAAAAAAACTGGTAGCAAAGGGGAAGGGTTTAGCAGCAGGTATCAAGCCAATTTTCTATCTTAGAATTGATTTTATCAACGTTAAATAATCTTCAATTAAATATAAATAATAATACTTCTAATAATAAACGATAAGAAGCCTTCTTTATTTTTGAATGAGTTTTTGGATTGTTTTGTAATTTTAAACTTAAACTTTTTCTAAGCTTTTATGCGTAGTCGGGTTTATACCCGTGCATCTTTATAGCTGTACGGTCGTTGATGGCATATCATGCAAACAGCTGCCTTTTCCCTCGAATTTCGATTTCGAGGAAAACGTGGAATGCGTTGGTTGGAAAACGGAATATGATATAGAGGAAAAAATAATAACGATAAAAATATTTCAAGACATATAATTAAAATCACGCATACTTTATAAACGCAGGCCAATAAATGGAGTCAGTAATTGAAAGTTATTTCCTTGTAAATGGAATCTAATTCATATTTTCATCTATCCAGTCCCACAAAACAGAGACCTTGACGTAAATACCGGCTGTGACACCGCAGGAATAGCCAGATGTAGCTACTCCAATCTGCACGTCGCCGAGGGTGAGAGGTCCTCCTTCATCGCCCTGGAAACAAGGGTTGTTAGTGTATTTTTAATATTAATTTATGGGTACGAGAATGTAGTGGTAGCATAGTCGATAAAGCTTTAAGCTTTCAAACAAGTCACCGGTTCAATCTCTTTTTCTCACATGCGTCTTGAGTATCCCATTCATGACGACAATTAAAGAGATCGAATCACTAAAAATTCTATATACATCATTAGTGGGATCACATTTAGAGTATTGTTCCTCGGTTTGGTCACCAATATACAAAATAGATGCAACTAGTATAGAATTAATACAAAAGCTGTTTTTGAGACAATTAAGCATAAATCTAGGATTAAGGAGAAAGATTTCTGATTATGAAGATTGTCTGGCGCATTTCGAGTTTCAGAGTTTAATACATATACGCAAAATCATTGATTTCTGCATTTATCATAAGATCGTTAATGGCATCTTTAGTGATGAATTATTAGCGAATAAGGCATAATTTTTTATCAAAATATTATGCCTAATAACATTCGTCACATTTTGTGATGGTAGTAAATTCATTTGTAATAACATTAAATCAGAATTATTTTTAACACTAAATAATCAATTGTAATAATCATCCTTGTAAATTACTGTACAGGCTAGACAAATATTTATTTTATTCAAATATAGGGAGAGAACTGTACGCTGAAACACGGGCACTGCCTAGTTCGGCAACAGATACTCAAATTATTGTGAAAATAAAAACTATCCTTAGTTATGTCTTATAAAATTATATCAAATATTATTATGGAATGAATAAATGAATTTGAATTTGAATGGTAAAATCGTCATTTGGAAATTTGTAACTCGTAAACAAATGTCTCTGCTTTATATTCCCTCCTCAAATAACAATGTAGAACGTAACAATCTTCAATTGACACTTCAAAAAATGTGTCAATCTTATAATGAATCTCGCATATACGAGTATGTCCAGAACTTGATATATTTCATCAAAACTTGTACCAGTTTAAGAAGTCACTTCTCAAGTTAGATTTATTAATTTGACGTTGTCTTCCATATTTATTCTGATATTATAATAATGATGTGTACGAAAGTTCATTTAGCAAATTTACCACGTTGTTATATTGAATTTTGTCTTTTATGTAAGTTTTAATTTGTTAAGTGTTATTGTACCAAAATAAAAAAAAACCTTCTGGAAAACACGTCTGGATGCCTGGACTATTCGGATATTGTCGGTATTCTGCCAACCGCGAAATTCACGAACGCTCTCATTTACGGTTCTACAGCGTCCGGTCTGTTATGAATTAGTCTATAAATACAACCCAATAGAAAAACCATGCAAGTTTGAATCCTGCCTGTCGCGTAAAGTCTGATAAATAACAGAAATCGTAACGAACACTCGTCAAATATAGCATCATAGATAAGTGAAGTCTAAGCTGCATATTTGTTGACATTCCTTCAGAAGAGACTTATGCTCGGCAGTGGGTTGACACGTACCTCACAAGCGTCTCGGCCGATGGAGCCAGCACACATCAAGTTTGATGTTTTCTTGATGTCGATCTGTTCACATATTGTCTCGCAAAGACTGTCATCTACAAACGGTACTTGCACTTGATGAAGTTTCTTTGGATACTTCCCAGAGTTAAACTGAAAAACAAAATAATAATAATTTGACAAATTATTTTCTATTATAATAAATAGTAGCAACATTGGGTATGAAGAGGTTCTATAAAGCCTGTTCCTTAAGAAGGTATCCACAAAAATATGTTTTGCGCGCTAGTTGATTGATTGCACTAAAAGCACAGCAGAAGCTGTCGAATAAGTCAAGATAAATGAAAGGAAATTAATATTAAGACCACAAGCTATCCGCCATGTCCGCATGCTTCGTGCATTAGTACAATGTTAGTTATTTTGGTAATAAGTATTTCGATAAGAGTGTTATTTCTCTGAATCGAGGATAAGAATACTGGAAAGCTGTACCCGTAATAAGATACCCAATTGCCTTATAAGCACCGAAAACAATGCCTGCTGCAAAGGCAGTAGATAAAAGACAATCTTGAATTCCATAATATACTAAGCAGCTCAACTGATTTTACTTTCTTACAACGCAATAATGCTACGTTTTAAAAATAATGCGTTCTTTAGTGATACACTAACGTAAATTAAAAATGTATTCCACCAACCTCTGAGATTCCCCATCCCGTCACATTAAACTTGGTGCCTGTGCCAAAATTATAATAAGCCTTGCCGAGCCTAATTAGAGCTACGTTCGGCCCAAATACTATAGTTTTGGTCAGTTTTAACATACAAATGTCGAAATTTTTGTCATCAGTATCTGGATCATAATTATGGTGAATAATAATTTGCTCAACTTCATGTACATCACCATCGGTCCCGTCACTTTTATCTGTTCCAACGTTGACTCGGTACCTGCTAAGCCTTTTCCTGAAATATTTAATCTAATTTATTTAGGGTCATCATTCATAGCTTACATACGCCATATTAATTTCTAACTAATAAATTAGTATATTAACACTTTTATCCAAATATCGCATATTTCTTCATACAAAAAATTAAAACTAATAGCAAGCCACTCTTACCTTCCGTCACTAACTTAGCTCAGCTAACGTAGTCAGTAACTTACCCACACCATTGTACCTTTAAGTACCTCAGCCGCCTTCCATCCAGCATCAGGTGGAGGGAAGGTCTATTCTTATCTGCCGGTACCCCACGGGCATGTACCTACTGTAGTGTAAGACTACACGACAAATAATCAACTTCAGCGTTTTAATAACTAGAACCAAATGTATAGGTACGTGATATCTTGTAAATGGACTGTTTGTTTACTAAGTACCTAATATTTAAAATTTGTTATTGAAAGTTGTTAGTTACCCTAATAAAAGAAATAAATATTGTGGCCACCCCTTACTACAAAAAATAAGTTATCCAAACCGGTCAAGGCCTCTCTAAGAAATCTAGCAACACTGCACAACATACAAGACATAAAGTTCTATGATATGACTGAGCAGATGAACCATTATTAAAGAAACTCACGATTGAATACATCTTGCAGCTGTGAGGATGTACTGCTCCTGTACGATAGAGCCTCCACATATCTGATGCCACTCGCCCTTACGCTGATACCATAAGGACGCCATGTACGGAGCAGATTTGATGGATATCTGATGGCCTCCAACAATGCCAACATTGGAGTATCTGCCAGCTAAATTACAGGGTAATTATAATACGGGTTATCAATTCAAAGTATACTAAGCTGAAAGGAGATAACGACTTTCCCGAGGCAAAAAACAAGTGGTTAAAAGTGACTTCAAAAAACCCGACTACAAGAAATTTAGACACGTATGGCGGTGAAAGTGAAATCGCGGGATGCAGCTAGAAAGCCTATGACCATCTGCAAGTGAAGACGAATCTATTGACACCGCTCACATAAAAAGTCGTTTAAGCTTGTCTGCTTGCATGGCTTGCCAAAGAAATATACATACGTATATACACTCGCAAAACATAACCCTCCTTCTTTCGCAGTCGATTATAAAACCCAACTGTGAAAAGTTTAGATCAGTGTATCAACCGTGGGAGGCAACCAGTATAGCCTATGACAATCTGACCATATAGACGAATCCAATGACACTGCAGACATTAAAATCGATTTGCCGATTTAGGCTAAGTTATACATACCTAATACATACAATAAGAAACACACGCTCGGAAAACAATATCCACCCTTTTGACAGTCGAATAAAAATACACGCGCCGCCTTGACCAATAATAATTGTGGTGCGATTTCTTATATATTATTATTACTGAGAAGGTACATTAAAGTGAAAGAAACAACATAACAACATAAGAATAAGGCTATATAATATATAGATGCCAGACAGATAGCTGCGTTACAAATAAAATATAATCTTTTTGTTTATTTAGGTACTTACAATTAGGATGACATGAAGCTTGACTTAGTAAAGCCCCAACTACGAAAATTAGTATCGGCAACACCATCATGATGGTTTACTTTAATGACAGTGAACATAAAAGTGGGCAAAAAATAGAACAATGGGCCTTTATATAATTTGGCAATATTTGATAATGTATTTGTTAAAATTACATCCATTCGATAAAGCATAACTAAATAGAATAATTAGTTTGTGAGTTTATCTGTACTTACCGAAAATTAACGTACAAAATATTATTTTATACTAATTATTATTATGAAATGTGTTTGAGAGAAGTGATTAACAGTTTTACTAAAAATAACGTGGCAAGTGCCTTTATTAACATAAACAAAATGACTAACTACAACAACAACAAACAATATATACCTAGCAGAAAGATTACCTAAAGACCATTTACGATCTACAGATAAAACTACTAGAAATAGACATATATAGAATTAGATGTGGCGAAATTATAAACTTAAGTTTGAAAACTACCCGACGCGACCCGCGACGCAACAACGACTGGGTGTTATAAGTTGACGTGTTTGTGGCATCGGAGCTCCCAAACGGAAGAACCGTGTTGATGTTTTTACTAAAAGCTGAATTAGTCAGGAGTGCTAGCTTTGTTTGATAAAAAAATCGGTCCCAGTTGACCGCCGACCATTATGGCGAATGACATCTTCCACAACTCACTAAATATGGGTATCACACGAAAGGGTTTGACTAGTACACACACTATGATAAATTTCAAATCCAAGATGGCCGCTACCATAAAATGGCGAGTAAGTTTATATAAAAAGGTAAAACGGGGCCCTATTAATAATACTTCGCTGTCCGTCCGTCCATCGTTCCGTCTCGTCCTTCTGCCACCAGGCTGTATGTCATGAACAGTGATAGCTAGTGAGCTGAAATTTATTCATTTCACAGCTGATGATGTATTTCTTTTGCCGCTTTAACAAAGAATGCTACTGAAACCCAATGAAATAAATATTTAAGAGAAGCCTCCCTTGAATATTTACAACAAACGTGTTTTTTGCTTTTTTTTTACTATTTATAATAAAGGCAACAGGTAGATTCTTAAAATATTCACTGAATATTCAATTGTATATTCACTTTGAAAATAAATAATTCAATGAATAAAAAATTAATATTTTATGGCAAATAAAATGGTTTCCTTGCGGTATTTGAAACCCTAAAATCACGTAATTAGTGAATGTTTTATTGGTAATTGTTTTGATAGCTATAGATAAGGTATTTAGTTGCATTTATCAAGTAGGTATATTTTTAATAAATTCGCAAATCATTTATCAACTACCCGCTCAGCTATATAAAGGCATACAATACGGTTCAAAAACCACTTTAACAATAAAGGTTAAAGTGAGAACAAAAGTACTTACTACTTAGGAGTACTTTCGCAATGGTGGTGATGATACTAATTCTCGCATTTGGGACTTTACTAAATCACGCTCAATGTCATCCTAATGGTAAATATTTTTTTAATACCTATATTTAATTTGAAAAACAATTCAACGGTTTCGTATTCGACTTGTTCAAATGCATAATTTTATTGCCTGCCGTTTCTCTTTCCAATGCACAAAAATTCAACGAGTTGATCCGGGAGCTACAGTCATACGATAAAATTGAACAACAGGCTCTTGCTTGAATTTCCAAAAGGAGGGGTGCTTGATTCGACGGTTTTATAATGTTTATAATTGTCTCGTAGATGACTAGAGCAATTTCTAAAAAAATTTCTTTTTTTGAAAGGGATACTTATCAAGTTATCAAATAAAAAAACATTCAGAATCGGTCCAGAGTTTTGATATTTAAATAGAAATAAGTAAATAATACTGTGTCTGCCGTAATGCAAGAATATTTAGTCACAATTCAAGGCTTCTACCATTGGGATGTTTTTACACTCTAATACCCTTTTTCCTTTACACTGCTCTCTCCGTACACATTTCATTCGTTTTCAATTGCGGTATCTTCTAGGCAAGCGTGCTTGCTTTACAACAAGCTAGTTGCCGTCTAGCTACTAATAAAATAGGAAAAATTTCCCTTTTTTTACCACTTGGAACAAACGGATTGCGAGAAAAAAAAATACGTTCAAGGTATATAATAATTTTAAAAAACACTTACTTTATACTCTGTTATTTAGCTGGCAGACACACCAATCTTGGCATTGTTGGAGGCCACCAGATATCCATCAGATCTGCTCCGTACATGGCGGCATTATGGTACCAGCACAAGGGTGAGTGGTACCAGATATGTGGAGGCTCTATCATACACGAGAGGTACATCTTAACAGCTGCACAGTGTATACAATCGTGAGTTTCTTTAATGCTTTTTTTTATCTGCTACAGACACAGAACTCTGCCTTGGTTGCGCAGACCGTTATTGTAAGAGATGTAAAAGCCTCTCCAGAAAAGTATTATTTATTATTCGGTAATTTTTTAGAACATTATAGTTTCATCAAAATAGATCAATTATCATTAATAGATTCATTTTAGATTATTTTTGATTCTGATGCCTGTCTGTTTTGGAAAAATTAAAATTACAATTTAATTTAGGACTGGGCTTTAAAGCAATCTGTAAAAATACTTGTCTATTAAACGCCCTGAAAGCTAAATATGTACTCGTAAGTCACATTTCTAATACAAACAATAAAAGCTAAACATAGCTGTTATAGCTCGTTGATTTATCTATCTAAATTTAACTTTAGAAAATGCTAAGAATAACTACATACATGACGTCAAGCAGCATGCAAATAATATAAACATTACAAAAATCTAATCAAATCATTAGCTGAAATAAGATCCGCAGCAAAAAGCCAACATACACGCGGTCACCCATCCAAGTACTGACTGCGCCCTATGTTACACTTAACTTCGGTGATCTGACGAGAACCGGTGTTTTCAACGTGGTAAGATCGTTGACGAATGTGATTCCGAAAAACACAGACTAAAACGAATACATAGAAAAAATCTAATCAAATCGTAAGTGTAATAAGACACGGTAGTGCCACCAAGTTGTTAGCTGGAAATTAATATGATGTATGTAGACTATCAATGTTGCTCTTCATCATCATCAACCGCAGCCTTCTTTATCCCCGTCATTTTACTCGGTCTCTCTCATTTTAGGTATTGGGTTAGGTTCTGTGCCAGGCCTAATGATTACCCTAAAATATTTCAGAAAAATGCGAAGCAAGTACCAAGTCATCGTTGGAACAGGTAATAGTGACGGGACTGGTGGTGATGTGTACGAAGTTGAACAAATCATTGCTCACCATAAATACGACCCTGATACCGATGACGTAAACTACGACATTTGCTTGTTAAAACTAACCGAAAACATAGTGTTTGGACGGAAAGTGGCTTTAATTGAACTAGCCAACCCTTATATAAGTTTTGGCAGAAGGGCCAAGTTTAACGTCACGGGATGGGGAAATGCCAAGGTTGGTGGTATAAATTAAAGTTGACGTAATTGCTTAATAATCCAAAAATTAACGTACGCGTAAAGTTTTAGGTAGCATATTCACGTTGTACAAAGACAACATCCAAATATCTGTTTTTGTATGAAGAATTAGTATTGCAGATTTTTGCAACTAGTAGGTATATGACGGAAATGATACCTTTTAAAATATATCGATATTAAAAGTTGCAGGAGGCATCGCCTTCGGTGAACGGTCTAACTCAACAGATTGTGTGTATTTTATTGAGTTTGTTTCTGCACGCCCTCCAATACTAACAGCAATTTGTTTATCAAATGAGAAAATTTGAGTCTTGTTAATTATGATGTGTTTCAGTTTAACTCTGAGAAGTATCCAAAGAAACTTCGGCAAGTGCAAGTGCCGTTTGTTGATGATAGTCTTTGTGAGGCAACGTGTGAACAGATCGACATCAAGAAAACATCAAACTTGATGTGTGCTGGATCCATCGGTCGTGACACTTGTGAGGTAGGTATCAACAACAGCATAGCATACTACTTGACATATACTCTACATACCTATCTACTAGCTGATTTTTTTACCTTTAAAGCCAAATTCGAATAACAGGATTCTATACGTTTCTTTTCTTATTCGTAAACTTCCTTTAATTTTATGAATAATTCTAATTTGTACACGAATGGGAAACCCAGAGATACAAACGAAATCACTATTAATCAGTGGTTCGCTGTTATAATAAAAATATATTAACTGGTGATGTGAATAAGGTTCTTTTTACTATTGAGGAGATTTTGAATAAGACGAACGTGTGCTCACTATAGATTTGTACTGACAACTGACTTTAAGTGTTCAAGGTGTAAACTTCATAATGTTTCTAAAATGCACAGACTAATAATTCGGCAAGTGCAAGTGCCGTTCACAAAATAGGCTTATATTCACGACATTAACCACTCCGTGCCATGGCCACGTATGGGTCGCCGGGTAGATATGGATAGGTTTGAAATGGAAGATTTGAGATCAAATTTCTCTCTCAAGGATCTCAAGTCTTCCATTATCCCGTTTTAGAACCAAATGCTTAATTGACTTCACTACTAGGTACTACTTTATCGTACTAAAACGTTAAAAATATTATATTCTGTAAAACTTTTCCTTCCAGGGTGACGAGGGAGGACCTCTCACTCTCGGTGACTTGCAAGTTGGCATTGCTTCATCTGGTTTATCTTGCGGTGTCACTGCCGGTATATACGTAAAGGTCTCAGCTTTCTGGGACTGGATAGATGACAACATAGAATAAATTATATTTAGATGGCAACATTCCTTAAGCGCCATCTCCATCTTTCTCTTCTACTTAAAAACTAAATGTGTGTTTTAAATCAATAATTATATGTATTGCAAAGAAATCTAAATCATTTTTCCATTTTCATAAATCACCAGTAAGATTAATTACTTTCTTTCCAATCGATGTATCCCCCACTATCATCTTGTTATGAAAACTCATTTAATATTATATTTAACATTGTCCTTAAAAACACAATTTACTATAGGTTGATACCGAAGTTTTTCTTTGCCAAAAACAGCAATGCTGTCTGATGACAGCATTGCTTTTTTTGGCAAAGAAAAACGCCTAATTAAAGCCTATACCTAACTTAGTCTATATGAAACACTAAATACAACCAACTTTCAGGAAAAAAGCAACGAGTATGCCAATTATGCTTTTTACGTTGAGATTTAATCTCAACTTTATGCTAACTAACCGAAGATCAAAATCATATTAAGAACATTTAACTAACTAAACGGCCCTTCTGTATGAAAGTTGGCCTTGCCTTGTCATTCAGAGCCAACACGTTTTCCAAGCCTCCACAAGTACCAGGACTCTATGTCTCTGTAGGAGTAACTGCATTCCATAACCTGTTGCTATTCTTCCCCGCCGGATACCGCGGTCAACGAACCAAAGACAAGGACAGAAAAGGGATCCCTGTATCTATCTCAACCGTTACAAGTAGTTATTCTAATGACAATACAGTTGAAATTCGTTATGCGTTTCTTGGAAGGAATTGTTGATTTAGCTCCAGGCCATATATAAGATCTCATTTAAATTTTAAATTAACAGAAGTCGAACCGTAATGCGTTGTGTTTAGAGATGACATTTGAATGAACATTTCCTTTTGGTTTTGTTTAAAAACTGGGATGAGAGCGTGAGAATTTCGGGAATGGCGTACTGGGATATTACTAGGATAGCATAAGTGGTGAAGCCATGTTTTTCCCACGGCTCATTCACTAAAGATCGTCTGTTGATGGTATAATGAAATAACCAGGATGTTGGGGGAGACTTTCACAAATATTAATAATTGTTAATACACCGTTTTTATTGTTAATAACACGTGGTAAGAGTATGTTATTATTTTATTTCTGTGCAAATATATGAGTGACCATTTAAACTTTTATCTTAGATAGATAATTAAAATAAAATATTTAGTATGTAAATCAGTATATGTGATAACAAAATACTCTACATAAATGCGAATTAAAAGTTATGCATAGGTTGCCCGAATCAAGGGGATATAGCTATCGATAATATTATATTTATTTTATGCACAGGTCATAAAAGATTTTATGGATAAAAAATGTCTCATGACATGTAAGAGAGGGTTTAGAATGACAAAATGTACAATTCTCTCTCGCATTGAACAAGGGTGGTTTCACCCTTATAAATAAATCGGAATCAATCGAACGTATCGCCAATAGTCGATAATCGAAAACCGTTCGGAAAGTACCAGGCGTCCATAAACAGCGAGGCGTTCTTCCGAACGGATCAATACTCGATAGCCTATACGTCTATCTACCAATGGGCGTCCGATCACGCACACATGAGTACAAGAGATACAGGTGGTTTCCGCCCTTAGCCGCATCTGTGCAGTTTTTTACTTTCCTACACAGAATACGAAATAGTATCTATATAGAGCCAACCTTTAGGAATGTAAGTGTGATATCTTGGTATTGATACCTGTGGGAATTTTAAACGCTTTTTTGATGTTTGTGTATTAATGTGAAAAATTTCAATGACCCAATGGAATTTCATTGATACCTTACAAAGATTGCCTCTGGTTGTACGATTTCAGGACGATGATGGATGTTGCGAATTCCTATTTAGTTTAGACAGCTTTATAGTACCTAATATTCAAGCTATTACCATTTACAGTCTTAATGTAAGGACTAAATCGTTTATTTGTTTGATATCAATAGCAATTAAATTTGTATACTATAGGAGTTGTAAGTTGTTGGGGAATGGCTATTTTGGGATTGAGCTATTGGGCAATAGATTGATTGGGCAAAAGTTGGACAGTTTGGATAAACAGATTCATAGTAAAATTTAGACCATAAAAGATAGATAGATTAGGAATGTGTAGGTACCTACTGTTTGTTCTAGTGGGATCCCCGAAAGGTATCAGTGTTTCTCAATGTGTGTCACACAAAAGAAACATCAACAGTCAACATCAACATCGATGTAAGTTTTTAAGATGAAAGAAATGATTTGATTTATTGTTTACGGAAGCACCAGTCCTTATCTCACTCCAGGGTCGGTTCCGGGTACCGAGGATGCTTATGCCTCGAGGTCGCCTTACAAATGAAAATAACCTTCGTATTGAAAATATCCATGTTGTCAGTATAATTTGAAACAGTATAGAAAGTAATCCAAAAGTAGATTATTATTCAATATATAAGCACAAACACAACAGCAATTAAGATGAGGCAGGACGACGATCAGGACAGAAGGATCTTTATCATCATTATCGGTCCGTATTCATCCTCAGCTAAACAAAGGTCCAATGAATGTTTCCAACCTTTCAATCTTTCGTTCCACCCAGTTTAAGCCCACCACTTTCCACAAGTGTTTCTACAACTTTACTGTTGGGGTGGCCATCTTCTACGGCTGGCGTCCTTCATTTCGCTTGTATTATTTCGGTCTTCCACTTCAAAACTCAAACTCCTTTTTTTGTGTGCATGTGGACCAACTTCACCCGTGAGCAAAAAAGGAAAAAGATACAGAAAATGCCGGATTAAATGTGAAGAGCACTCTAGGCTCCCCATAGGCGCCTGGTGAACAAAAATTTGTCGTAGTAGGCGCCGTAGTTGCGTAAAAGAAAATCTTTTAGTTAACATATTTATTAATTATTTTAGTTATCATAACAGTTCCATCGAAAGGAACCGCGAGTTTTTAGTCAGAAGTGACATACATTTTATAGTTCCTTGTCGTTTTATTCATAGAATAAAGTAAGTAACGTAGCAATTCCTGATTTTGTTTTATCTATTAATTTCCTAAAGCGATAGACGCTTTATCAACCAAATTATGTTTAGGTTACTAGTTACCTTTTCGAGTATTGCCCACCGTCTACTTTCTGTGACCACTTGTGTGAACCATAGGTTAAAAGCTATATCTTAATAAACAAAAAAATTATTGCTATAGATCTTTCAAAAGACGCATCTTTGTAAGGAGTAAGTGGTACAACAAAGTAATGATACTGCATACTTCAGAGTTCCTCATATCATATAAAAAGTGCGAATAATATGTCACGAGAAAATCCAAGAAATTTCTTACTTCCCGTATATACTATAGGGATAAGGACAGTAAGGGGATGGGTCACTTGATTCTATTCAAAAGAGGCTCGGCCGTGAACAGTAGGGTAGGCTTTCATTTGACATTGTAATACAGCCTCGACAGAAGATCGAGTAGCGTACAGAAATAATTGCAAGGTCCAAGATGTTGATTGATTTTACACAATAAACACAAGATACCATTAAAATTACACGGTTGTATTTTATAAAGTGGTTTATCCAGGTAACCTTGGAATGGATCGAGTAAATCCTTAAATAACGGTTGGTAGCACAATGAATTATTCAAGGTTATTATTGGTTAGGAGTGAACTCTGCAGCAAGGGAGTCGCTTTACATATATCTTAAGGAACAACTATAGAACACAATAGAACCAACTCTGAATTCAAGAAAATCTGGTGTATCTATAGATTTTGTGTTGACAAACAACTAACTTTTTCTACGGAACAGCTGATATTTTTTCCCTCGAATTCAGAATTTGGTCCTGTAGTGAAAGTCGTCCGTAATGATGAGTAAAGTAATCTCTTTTTGATTTATTACATCCTTTACTGATAACCCCATTACCTGCGTATTTTATATATTTTATATTAAAATAGTTATGTCTTACATTAGCTATTGATGCATTAAATGACTGAATCTCCACAAAGTAAAATATGAAATGCCCCGGACACAATACAGTAGAACCTCGATAACTCAAACCTCGGTAACTAAAAAACCTATTACTTCAAATAATTATACGTTCCCTTCCCATCAGGGCCCAAAACCTCTATAACTTAAAATACGCAACCTCTATAACTTAAATAAGTAATCTCTGTATTAAAGAAATGTTTCCACTAACTCTATAACATAAAATTGTTTGTCAATGTGTCATTTTGAAAGAGTGTGCAAAACAAAAAATTTCGGTATTGCACATGTTCAGTAGTTAAATTGTTAACGTAAACAATACATATGTCACCTATTGTTTGCTTCTTCGAAATTCTTTAAAGCAGCTTCCTTATAACAACGGCTTACTTGGAACATACGTTTTTGAACGCTTTACTGTGTGATAAAACTGGCTTAAAATGAGTTCAAAAAGAAACTACACTCACATACGCTGGTAAATTAAAAGCTATAGAAGCAGTGAAAAGGGTTTGAAAAGGAAAAAAGTTGCAGCTCCTTATATAGACCCTTGATAACTTAAAACCTCTTTAACTTAAAATATTTTGTGTTTCCCTTGGACTTCAACTTATTGAGATTCTACTGTATAGTAAAAAACACGAATTCGTCAATGTATTTGAAATTTATCATATTTATGTATAGTATCAAACGCTTTAATTTAATTTAATTTTGATACCCATTATCGAAAGAGTCGTGAAGAATGCGTTATCAAACATAGCTAATAACACTCGAGACTAACACCTTTCAACCAAAAGAAACAGAAATCGAAATCGGTCCATCCGTTTAGGAACTACGATGCCTCAGACAGACCCATAAACACACACACACTAATAACCCCCCGTCTCATCCACGGTGCAAAAATAATTACTGTGCCCATAGACGAACTAAATGTCCGATGTATCTTAAATCGTAAGATAAGAAACAATATTTTAGTACGTACCTTAGTCTACTAACGTCCATAGATAATAAAGAAAACTAAAGTAATGTCGAGAATATATTTTCCTAAAATAGACATGGAATGCTCCGAAAACACAATAGTAAAAACAATTCATAATGAGAAAGATGTCTTCTTACGCACAAGATAATATAGCTTCGTTCCTTAAATCTCGTATTTACCCTGAAAAAAAAGATACTAGTTAAGTGACTTTAAGACTAGAGCCTAGTAGCTTGCGTTTTTAGGAAACATGGTGCGGCCGGCCACGAACATTGTATAACGGAGCCTAGCGAGGATCTAGGCGCTAAGCAAGCCACTTGCCTGTGCAAACGTAGCCTTAGGGTTTCTACTGTGAGTATTTTTTTAGAAGAATAAGCATATGATAATGTATTGTTATGATGTTTTACTCATTTAGTACGGCGATACGATGGTCAGTTGTATTGCGCGTGTGTAACTGAATCTTTAAAAGTAATCTTTATCTATGGTCACCATCGTCGTGATGACATAAGTTTTATAATTGGTGGCCTTTTTGTGCCTTTTTAGAGTTCCGTACCCAAAGGGTAAAAACGGGACAATATTACTAAGATTTCGCTGTCCGATTCGCATAAACTGTGATAGCTAGACAGCTGAAATATTCACAGATGATGTATTTCTGTTGAGGCTATAACAACAAATACTAAAACAGAATAAAATCAATATGTAAGGAAATTCCCATGCGGAAAACGTGATTTTTGATGTTCTTTTCTCGATATTACTAACGACAACTAGTTGAAACTAGAACTAATGTACCTAGCTATATAAAGGTACGGAATCCTTAGTGCGCGAGTACGACTCGAAATAAGCCGATTTTTACTTCTCTAACTAAGTGCATACTTAATAACTTACATCGGATGTACCTATAGTAAGTACTACTTAATTAATTAAAAAATCAGGAATAACTCTCATATATATAAATCTTTTTAGGTAGCTACGATATTGAAACAATAAAGACCAAAACATTGTTGCTTTTCATCGTTACTTTACAGTACCTAAACAAAATAACAAAGATTTTAATGAATAACTAAGATTAACTTAGACTTAAGATACTGATAAGCTTTACTTTACTATTTATCTTTTACCTATCCACTACCCTTTGCTAAAGATTACTATCATTGATATAAGCAATATGAATGTTTGTAGCGAGGCTGTCGAACTTTATCCCGGGGTAGGTATGTTTGGGGATGAAACGAAAGCAACGGGGTCGCAACCCCAGTTCAACAACATTTAAACTGGGACGACGGACGGCGTAGGCACGTGACGCTTCTTGTGCGGAAATGTTTCGAACTGAAAAGACTTGCTTCATTTTCGGCCAAGACGGTGTACATCTACCAAAAATGCTTAAAGATGTAATTAATAATATGAAGTACCAATGTAGCCTGCATCTGTTGCCATCTTAATACAGAAACATTCTAAAGAAATAGAAATATCTAATTTCTCTGAATTATATTTGAATATGGCATCAATGAAATATTTTTATATCCTAGGTTGACTCCAATGGTCACATTGGTCTATCAATTGTACCACCCGTCACTAATGTCAAAATTGACAAAACAAAAACGCGGAAATCGTCCTTGCGGAAATAAGGTGGAGATATTTTGAAACTAAATTAGTTTTTTACACTGCGATAAGTTACGTCATTTTGAATTTGATTGCTAGATTCAACATAAATAATCCCTAACGTATTTATGGTATCATGTACACTGTCCTGGCTGGGGCTCTATACATTATTGAAACATCTCATTTGTCAAGACACGCACTTGAAATCCTTTTTCTGGCATGTACCTTATTTGACAATATACATTTTTTCACTGAAAACATGATGTACCAAAACTCAAAGCAATTTTATTAGACCTAAATATAATATTTGGTAATGAACCTACAAAATAGGTGTCGGTGAAAAAAAACAGCAAATTGTCACCTATAAAATGATTAAGTATTTCAAGATTCCATCAGTCTTCGTTCAAACTAGCGAGCGAAGCTTCGGGTCTGGCAATTTTCTCCTGAAATTTCGTACTCGCGCAAAGGTTTTCAACCAATCTTAACGAAACTTGGCGTACACCTACCTAGGTCGTATTTTTTAGTCATCGGTGATTGTTGATTGGGTAGGTAGGTATTTATTCGAAACAGTGAAGGGCAAGTTTGCTATGGCGCCATTTACTGGCTGATTTCAATATATATATTATATCAATTATATAGGCATTTGACTACAACTTCGCAAGAGCACGGAAGTCAGCGATACTGTAGCCCTAGATGGAGTATGATGGAATACACTGGCTCTCAAGGCAGGTTGCCGGAAAACACCGTTAGGTGCTTGGCGACAGATTTTACAACTTTTACGATTTGATGCCATGCGGACCATGCGAAAAAATTCGGTGAAATGGAAGGCGTGTTTTTTTTTTATAAAGTCGGATAAAATATCGTGGTTCGCGGAACTACGTACTTAATAGTAATATTAAGTCTAGAGTTAGCCTAATTATCAGAGCGAGAACGCTTCTTTACATATTTAACATACCTACATACGAGTACAATAAAACAATATTCGATTTAAAAATGAGCAGTTCACGCTTACGAATGCAGTTAAAAACATCGAATCAGTCATTGTCAGTCCAGAGTCCAGACAGTTTCTGATATTAGCTGGAACTTATTTTTAAAATTGGCTAAATATCAGAATGGGAAAGTGCATCGATCTTGCGTTAAAGAGTTGAACACCTTTTTGAACGGCCAGACGATAATAATAGAAGGACTTTAACACCACGTTTAATAGAATATCCAGACGTTTCTCGTGAAGTTAAAAAAGAGTTTTACGTTAAACCGGCTTTTTTTGCGGCTTCGCTGTTTTTTTTAAAGGTCTAACTAAACCTGGCCATTGTTGTTGTGCCACTTTAGAGAATTCTGCAGAAGAAAAATAAAAAGTTTGTTGTCGATCGAGCAAATATATGAAATACTAGCTTTTGCCTTCGACTTCACCCGCGTTGTTTTTTTTTTTGGAAAAAGTATCCATTAACTCTCCCTACATCATACTGGCTGTGCAAAAAACACTTTGTAAATCAAAGTGTTTTTTTCTGTGTGTTTTAACACTCAGTTACTGAAAACCAGAAAAACAAACAAACCAAAAAACGCACTTTCACATTTGAAGTAAGTATGTGAATGTCAGTATGTTGCTTTTCAAAATTCGCAGACCTTAAGATTCACATTACCACCAAAGTTGGTTTAAGGGTCGTACCAAAGTTCACCTTACAAAGTTTCTCGTTAGATACAATGTACCGGTTATCCAGTTTAGGATATAGAAACATTTTTCTCCTGGTAAAAGGCATTCCCCGGATTTAATTTGTCCAACATATCTGTTGGTCCTTACTAGTTGCAGAGGAGGCAAAGAATCAACAAGAAACATAAGTATTTTAACCACGGTTTTGTACCAATTCGTAATCATTTCTTTATTAATGACCTACCGTAAACTTTGAGCACGGTTAGAAGGTCTAGCCGGCATAGTTCCTAGACAAAAGAGTTTCGAACGAATGTTTACTAATTAGGTACCTAGGTAACCGGGGATAAAAAACAATCTCTTTTGATTTAAAGCTATCGATGTGACCTCTTTTTAACTGCTTCGCCGATACCTCATTACCCTATTGAGCATGCTTACACTACCCCTTATGCGTTGACTACCTAAAAAAAATACTTTGCACACTTATCACGCCCGATGGCGTTGCATGTCATTTAATGTACTTTTCTACTCTTTTCGTTTATCTGCAAAAGCGTGCTCTTTAGTTTTCTTAATTTATTGATTATCTTTTTACAGAGGCGTTAAACGTGTTAGTCTATCTCAGTCTAGGTAAATGAACGAGCACGGCGCGTGGCTCAATTAATCGCCTCATCGCGCATCCGCTCGACTGAACCACTCTGAACGATCGGACACGACACGACAGAAAAATACAAAGAGTCGAAATTAATTATGTACCTATACCACTAGATGCGACGTTACTTGAGAAAAATAAAAACCGGCGCTCGAGTCCACAAAAAACAAAAAAAAACACGGTTGATGTATGGGAGCCCCCCTTAAATATTTATTTTACTCTTTTTTTAGTATTTGTTGCAATAGCGGTAACAGATATACAGAGATGCGATTCATTTGAAATACTCCTATTTAAAAAGCAAATACAAAATGGAAAATACCTATTTTGTATTTTGCATTTTGTTCGCGACGGCTATAACCTTCGAGATGGATAGCGCAGCTGCAAGCGGGATCGTTTTATCTTTTGTTTAGTTTCTCCTTAGTATTTGTCGGCATTTAAGTAATGTTTTAGCATAATTGTTATTTGTCGCTCTTTGTAACAACTCGCGCTAAATGTTTATAGTTTTATGACAGAGTGTTAAGCCGGCAAATTACTTTCTAAAAATATTGTAAAGTCTATTGTTCTGAATCCCGCCAGATGTAGCTGCAATCCCTCCGTCTCCGTGGGAATAGTTGTGCGCCTTCAAAGTAGTTATGTACTATATCTTAGTAAAATGTAAGTAGGTTCTCTATTATATAACTTGCTAACTAGGTAGATATACGAAAGACACATAAAATCGTAAATATACCGGTAGATATAATAGGCCTAAGTTAGTCAAGTAAGAACCTATGTACTAAGTTTGTAAATAAATAGTTGGGCTGTTTGTGTTGTCATTCGGATCCCCATCGCAGATGCAAGGTCGCTTCGTATTAACATAGGAAATTGATTACGGTATATCTATTCGATAGTTAGGAAAAGCCCACATGGTCAGGTACTCGGCGAGTAAAGGCTGTCCCACTCTACGAAGGCTCTCCCTCGCTGTGGAGGGACCGTAAGACCCGCGCGGCGCGCGGGGTAAAGTTTACAGTTACGGGAGCGGTGGCGGGGATGCCATAAATACCCCAGAGCCGACCATGTGCGCTGTTGTTGCGGCTGCTGTTACGGGTGTTGTGGGTGTTGTGGTTTTCAGCTGAGCAATAGTTGATCGTTGGCTGGTTGTACGCAGACTGTAGTGCTCGTGCCCGCTACCCTCGCGTATCAATAGAGGGGCAGAGATAGTTTGGCAATAGATAGCTGCGACAGCAGGAAACTTCCCAGTCGATATTAGGAATAACTGCATTCGAAGACGAAGCGACTCTTCTGCTTGCGAGTGGGACTCGAAGACAACGCAGTAGCCGAAGTCAGATCGTCACACAGTCTTTTCTTCGGCAATCCCAGCATACGTGGATGCTTCGGGTGGTGGAACATTTTCGAAGCATATAGTTGACACATTTCGCTATCGCACGTTTTTCCCGCCCATCACCGTCGCCCACACATTTAAATGCCTTTTAGTAAAAAACATATTGTATTTTATTAAAAATATCTTTCGAGATGTATTTTGCATTTTTAATATTAATTTCAAAATGCAAAATACTTTGTGATTCAGTTTAGTAACATTACCAGTTAACACAATGAAATGATCGAATGACGCTTGTATTGCCAAATTTGACCGATAGAGGCGCATGCTAGCTATGCAAGCCTTCTTTTTCTTCGGTCCGAGACCTTATGTCCGAGTAGTGTGAAACAAAAAAAGTTGTTATTAATAAAATAAAGTGTAATAATAATAAAACAAGGACTTGATGCTCAATCAACCGAAATAAATGGCCACACAATTCACAAAACAGAGCCATTGCTCTATTTCGTTAGTCTAGTTTTTCTACATTATTTTAAGTGAGTATTACTATTATTAATAACATAGGTAACAAAATTTATTGATAAGAGTAGGTACTGATAAATATGTCCAAAATATTATGCATAGGTGCCATGTTATTAGACGTTTATGTTCGGCCCGGCATTGTGTCTACTTCTCATGATAAATGCCTAAAATAAATAAAAATATCTGAGAGGTGGTCAAAAAGTATTTTATTTTGAAAAAGTACTTTAAAAATACCTATTTTGCATTTAGCATTTGAAATACAAAACGCAAAACTATTTGCTATTTTGCATTTGAAATAGTAAATCTGAAAAGTATTTCGCATTATATAATTAAATGCTTTTTTAAAAAATTTTTTGTATATCGCTGCAGATATACATAATCTTTGAAAATTTCGAGTCTAGCTTTCGTTTATGAGGTACATACAGCGTCTGTTGCTTTTGTTTCTCCATCAAATCCGAAATTAAATTAAATTCAGTACCGAGAGAAGGATAGAATTTTTTCACAGATGGGTCGGTACAGCGAGACCTATATGTCCCACTGAAAACAAACAACGCGGGCGGAGCCGCGAGCAAAACCTATTTAATATTTTAGAAAACCTGCAGGCTATGGGTGCAATATACAAGGTTATCGGCTAGGGGTACCTACCAAGCCGAAAAAGGTTTACTTTTTTTTATAATATTTGTAGGTATGTATATATTCGAGTTCCGATCAAACAAATTAACTACAGCTATGCAGATTTTATCCCACGTATAGATTTGATGCTGATCGAGATTATTTTTAAGACGGCGTGTGAACCTATTGATAATGTGTTTATTAGTAGTGTAATTATTTTGTAGGTAGTTTTATACACCAACGGAGAAAACATTTTTTTACGCCATACGTTTATATTTAATTATTTTTAACTCAGGGTATGGAGTTCAGTAGGTATGGAGGGAATATGGTATGTCTTACGGCATAGTTCTAGGTAAATAGCTAGCTAAATACTGAAAATACACCTGAAATGGGCAGAACCATAGAATTATAGTAGAAAAATGATGCGATGTTTCAGCTATAGGTAGGCATTTAAGGTATACCTAAATACCTACTAAAGAAAACCTCTACGGCGACTGCTGTATCGATAGAACCTCTATCATTCTATCATAATCTCAATATTTGAAATACGAAGTTAGACAATTTGATTTACTAATTATAATAGAGCTATAGCATGAATATGACTAAATTATGGTAACGGGTTACTAAAATAAAACAAATCTTAATTACCTGATCAATATTTATAATACTCTTTTACAGTATCAAAATAATTATAACAACTAGACATGATGATAATAATGATTAATAAATCAAAATTGATACAAAAATAATAATAACCGACATACTTCATTACTATTTAATTAATTTAAAAATAAATTTACATCTTACTACTTTAATAAATAGTTCTCCAAATCTACATTGTTGATGGTCACTATATATATATATATATATATTTTTCTTTTTCAACACTTACTTATAGAATAATCTCCAGTGAAATACTTTTTATCAGGAATTGCATAGATTTTTTCAAATGACTACAATACATACACAGCACAAAGAAAGCTATATTTCGAGAATAGAACTTCATCTAAGACTTAACAATATAGAATAATTATTCGACTTACAACACTACAATCGAATAATGTAACTATTTTGTCTTTATAACTTACGTAGACTCATTATGAAGATAGTAAACCGATATTTTTGTATTTTTTTTTATTCGAAGTTTTGCGCTGTTATTGTACGATTTCAACGATACTCGCTACTAATCGATAACTACTATGTATGCGTGACTAAAAAGCTTCTGACAATCGATTTTGCATTCCGTTATAGACAATCGAGTTATTCATTGATGGTTTTTGTGTCAATCAAATCGATTACGATAGGCTACTATCAAATCGATTTTAATGTGACACACATCGATGGCATAGATATTTACAGCTAAGTATAGTCGAAATATCGATTGTCAGTGATTCAGTCACTCGACATACTTTTCCAACTATCAGAGTGATTAAAATTGTAAGAGACTAGCAAGGTATTCGTCGATGTAGATAATCGAGCAAGTCCGACTAAAACAATCGATTGTTTCGAAATGCAAATCGATTACAGAAGCCTTAGATAGTACGAGTGTTGTGTATTGATTTCGATCCACATTTCAACATCCAATCTCTCGGGTACGATTCATCGTGAAAATTCTTTCTTACTCTAAATTACAAGAAGAATAAGAGATTTATTAGTAACGTGACCCTGGACCTTGCAGTTCGAAAGAACTAGGCTCTTGTGAGTCAATCTTGGGAAGATGTTAATTAGAAGACCCGATAAATTGGGTGATGAAAGACAATTTTCAGCCTGGCAACTCCGTGCGCGACACGTTAGTCTTTCTCGCTCACTTGTCTCCATCATTAAGGTTGAACGACAGAGATATATAGACGTACGAAGTTGCCACACTTTAGTGATTTAGTAAGCGTGGTTGGCCACGAATAGACCGGCGTCTGCGCCCGCACCTGTCACCGATCCCGCCACGTACTTGCCCTGGGAAGCCTGACCGTTAGCCTGGAAAAATAACAAAGATAATGGTTAGATAAGTAATAACGGAGTTTTTTTACGTGACAATAAAGTAATTGTCTTTCGTAAGTAGGTAAAATATTATGACCAAAGACAACAATTCCTTAAAAAGAAACTGATTACCGTCTTTAATTCGACAGGCACCGGATTTTACAGACGAAAGTCTAAAGGCAAAAGAATATTTTTTTTCAGATCTCTTTAGCCGTATCTGAGAGATCAGGTATAATATTTTAAAACAATGCAGTCGAATCGAGTTCCTCTTTTTATTTTTGAAGTCGGTTAAATAAATGAGTACACAAGATCAAACCGCTCAAATCACCAGAAAGCAGCGTACCTAGTTTCCTACGGGCATTATCACTACGTTCCACGTTATTCCAGAAACATCGGCATTTTCGTCACGAGTCGAGCTTAAGTTTATAAATGATATCCATTTACTACTCCAGTTACTAGTTTTAACATTTATTGTTGGGCTTGAACATTAAAGGTACTTTTGATTTATCTCGGCGTGATATCGTTTAGTAAATAAAAAATATTACAGCAAAATTACTGATAGGTGTTTAATGTTTTATATAAATTCCTAAAGGTGATCGCGCTAAAAAAGTTAATAGTTTTGTACCCGAATTCTTAACAATTAATTTCCTGATAGCGGTGCAATTATTTAGATAACTCGAGTAAAATAGGGATTTTTACAATGAAAAGTTAATAGGTAACGAAATAAATAGTAATTAAAAGCGAGCTCTTTGGATATCAGCCCAAATGAAAGTTTATTCAAATACAGTTTGCTTCACTCCGGACTTTTAAATAGTTATTCAATTCAATTTTAAAATGTCTTTATTTACCATAAACAACGTACAATCGCTAGTATTACATAACCTAGCTACATTAGAGCTTAAAGACCGTTAAAATTCGATTTCCAAGCTCTTAGGCTTATATAAACTTTAAACTTTATTGATAAGATATGATAAAAAATATTTAAGTGTAATAATAATTAATTGATTAGCGTTTATGAACTTAACTTTCTTTAATAATTTTATGCTTATTTCGGTGACGCATCTTCCATCATTCGTGAACATTTGTGCAGGTAGATAAGCCACATTTAACGACCACAGTCTCCGAAATAAGAATCCACGCAAAACATTGGGTACTGGATAATGGTAATTACGATTTCGGAATATTAGTTAGATTACCTCATTATCATAAAACAGGCAGGTAGACGCCTGATCAAGAAATTATTACAAAAATAAGAATTACTTTTCGTGCATCAACCCAAACATTTTTTTACCGAATACTTATCTCGTTATTCCTGAAAACATAGCGCTTATTACATTCTCGTGCGTATGAGTAAATTATAACATCAAATTCACAACGGCTGTTTTGAAAACTGTTGTCCCCGCGACCTCATACTACTTTACTAAATATCTCAAGGTTCCTTCCAAAGCCATTTGGAACTGCTTGGCAGTTTGGCAGAAACGAAATTTGAGCCAACGTATTTTTATACCTATCAATAAAATAAAAAAAGCCATTTAAAACTGTTAAAATTACATAGTTGGTGTTGAAGAAAATAACACCCGGCGTAATCGTAGAAACTGATATGTTCGATTAGCTTCATTGCTAGTTGTTGAGTATTTTAGGTCTTGTTTCACAACTTAAAAAGTATACCTACTTGAACAGATTCGTCGCAGTTTTCAATATTTGTAATATTATAATACTAGCTGACCCGCCGAACTTCGTACCGCCCAACAGTTATGTATGTTTCTCACTTATTAAACCTTCCCTGGAGTACGACAATCATTTCAAGACTAAAATCAGCTATATCGGCCCACCCGTTCTCGAGTTTTAGTGAAACAAACGGATTCATTTTATATATGTATTATTTATTTATTTCTTGTCATAAGAACCTTCTCCTGAACAAAAAAAATAGTAAAATCGGTCCAGCTGTTCGTTCACGCGTGATGGCGTGACCAAGGGATATATGGATTCATTTTTATATATATAGATTTATATTATTAATATTAGAAAGTAATTTTTGGGATCTTGGAATGATGAATTATTGTAGCAAGGTCAACGATTCAAAGAACCACTTACTAATTTATACTTTTTCGATGATATCAATAAAAAAATTGACTTCAAAAAAGAGACCCATATGACAACAAATCTATTTAGATCTCTCCAATAGGTACTTTCATGTAGGTACCATATAAGTTTTATAAAAATCTGTAGTAAGTAGGATAGATCAAAATAACCGAAAAAGTTGTCTGCAGAATTCAAGTAAATGCAGATAAAACAATTCAGTTTATTTATGTAACATAGATTTTAAGATTTGATCTACATTCGATGAACTTCATCAGGGTTTCACAATGAGGTGTTCTTTACCACGTCGATGGCACGTCTCGCACTCGAACGAACATAAACAAAACAATAGCTGGCTATCTAAGAGTTACATGTGATAAAAATATTTAAACACATACACGTCAGTTTTCTAAATAGAACCTTATTTTGTCTCTTTAAAAGTACACTTTACTATGTACTTTGCGTTAGTGGAACTACTACCATGCGATTCATCAAATAACTACTGTGTAACTCTCTACTTTCAGTTAGAACTACTAAAGGTAATGAAAGAAAAAACAACACGAAAAATATATATTTATTAAAGACAAGGATTAATGTTACAACCATTGGCAAACAACTTGCACCAATCGCCTTGGATGCGCAATATTTTGTCACAAATCACACTCTCCTAATGTCACAAATCTAGTAATGTCTCGTAATTTGGATTTTTCACTGACGAAAAGACGTGATTTTCAAATATTATACCATGAAATGTAGCCGGACACTATGATTACATTGGAGGTGTCGAGATTTCAATGAATTAATAAAATAATTTGTCATTTTTATGTACATTTAATTCAAACAGTTACCTTCTACGAGTTCTTGATCTCCTAGTACATTTTGGATATAATTAAACTCTGTATTCTATTTTTTTATAGTAGGCAGTATAAATAACGCTCGAAACTCACGTCGAGTTCATTTGATCTATGGTGAGTGCGAATCTATTTTTTGGCATAAAACGTCGCCGGGACATTCAGCTACTGTGACATAAAAACGAGAGGTTTTTAGGTATCTTTGAGGACCGTAAAGCGCGGAGCAGGGAACTCTCCACCACGTTTCTTTTAGCACAAGATGTTTGCCGATCGTTGTTATTGTTGTTGCTGTTAGTAGCTACAGAAGGTAGTTGCAGACTATACTAAAGACTGACCAAATAAGTCTTATTTTCTATCTTTGTATAATCGTACCTCACGTACAGTTTTAGACATGTCTTTGAATAATGCAAAAGAATGTAACTTCAATGCAAGCTTAAAGCGTAAGTTGCATGACAATAATGTACGAAGATATACCTAATTGACAACTATGAGAAGAGAATTTTATAGTGTATTTAGTCAGAATTTAAGTAAGTACCAAAACGACTTATCACGCTAGTTTTTTTTCTGCAACTACCTTAAACTAAACTAAACACATACGTTAAACTTTAGTGCATGCTTTGTAACTAATTTTACTTGCAAACTTTTAGTAATGATTTGAAGAGAATAAAACTATGTAGAATTTTGCAATGTAATTCTTGCATTTTTAAATAAAACGAAATAATGTTAACAGTGAATATTATATTGAATTAATACAGATATGAAATGAAAATTGTTTTGAGACATGACCATATCGGTAGCAATACTTAAGTGCATTCGTAACAACATTCAATTCAATAAATATATAAGAAAATAGAATTTCAGAATGAGGAATTCGAATCGGGTAAATAAAATATTTCAATCATAAATAATATTCGCTTTATTTTTTTCTATATCATTTTTAAAATATAATATTTGTGTGTTTAATTTTTTTTTAGAATAGTCGTGGCTTTAAGCTTACTTTTATGGAATAGTTTTTTAATAGGCGTGAGATTTAACAAAGTTAGATTTAGCCGAAGCAAGAGATGGGATTGAGCCCGCTACGTACTTAGCAGACGCTGCTAAACCGTTAGCCTAATAAAAAAAAATTAAAACGTTCGAAATTTAAATTTTCAAATTCAGAATACCACAGCGGATGCGTGATTGGTCGAGCGCAGGATCGGTTGTCGGTGCAATGCGCGTGCGAGAAAGGAAAAAAATAAAAACAAAAATTAGTAAATACATCTACAAAAAAAATGGTATGTTAAATACACAAATAAGAAGCTAAGTGCAAATACTGCTAAAGAAAAATAATCTTTAAGTCTGGAAGTGCACAGACAGCGGGTTTGCTGAGCGCCTATGATTTTCCACCCTGATAGTATCATTGCTAAATAAATCTTTTAAGAAACAGATCATATTTGTACAGGGTGTTAGAATTAAAGAGGGGCGTACATGTCATAGAAATAAAAAAAATTAAGAACTGTTATTATAGCATTTCTTACAAACAGATTTATCGTCACATCCATCAGACACTAAAGGTAAATTAGAACTAAATTTTATTTTTTAATTTAGTTTATTAAGATTTTTGTAAACCCTTTTGTGTTTAACTTAGTCAGCTTAGTGCGTGGATCATTATCAAACTCTTCATTATGAACAATCGTTGTAATTAGGTTGCTTATAGAGTAGTTCATACGTCGTAGACTTGAATAGGTTATTTGTCAATCGCACTGTTGTTTATAATGTTCAAATTAACGATTTTTCATCATTTCAAGGTTACGCATTGAAAATAAGTTGCGACCTGGTCCCATACTAAAAGTTGATCATAATAATTCCATCAAGTTTTCCCCTCGTTTCTCCTAACAACCCGTACAGCAGTATTTGAACTTAGCTACTATGTAATTAAAGACATCACAAAATACAACACAAATAAAGCATAACTACAAGCACAACATTTTAAGCAAACATACAAGTAAATTTGACGAGTTAATTTAGTGTACATTACCTTCCTATTTGTGTAAGCTCTTAAATCGGGAGGAAAAATCTGGTCACAAAAACCGACGAAAGTTAATAGTGATTTACCTTAGCAACTGCGACGACTTCTGTCTTACGTAATACGCTATCGTGCTGTAATTCTGCTACCCTAGTACATCAGATCAGCTGAATACTACCACTGTGAACACAGCGTTCACCTGCTGAATAAGACCGGCCGCAAAAACTAACTGAACTAGAGTTTATCTTGAAACTGCAACAGCTTTCTTTCTGTCTTTACTTCAGACGACATCTTGGTCTGATTCTGCTACCTTGGTACATCAGATCACCTGAATATTACCTCTGTGAACACAACATTCAACAGCTGAATACGAATATCCGCTATTGTCCCATCCTTCTTCAAGTCCAGAGACTTATCGTTCTATGCTTTGAGTTTATGTTGTTCTGGTACTTACCGTCTCTTTTATGGATACTATCCTAGTAAATTGGAGCAGCTGCGGTCACACGCATCATTATGAGCCATAAATAAAGCACTTACACCTACAAATTTCCTCCACCCTGAATTAGATATCCTCGTTTTCCCATACCTTAGCCCTCTTTATGAGCTCCTGTTGTCCAGCCGCCACATTCTCAGGCTTGCCGCCCCACGCGCGGAGAACGGACGCTTGTAAAGCACGTCCGTAGCTGAAGGTGAGGGCCCACGGCCTCTTCAGGCCCTCTACGGCGTTGATGGCGTTAAGGTGGACAGAGGCCTCTTCTTCAGACTGGCCACCGGAGAGGAATGTGATGCCTAGAACGGGGAAATATTCCGGTCAACCAAGAAATTACATTCCATAATATATTGTTTGGTTGAAGAATTGAGGTCCGTTGCCAAATTTTCAATAGTTATTTTACAACACAAAGCTTATATGCTTATGTGCCCTCCAGTACAAAGGTTATGCCGACGGAGGGTTGTAGTAGTAGATACAATCCAACAGAACTCTTAATCATTTATTTTATTGACATTTTTATATTGCACGAAGTGTATATAATATTTTGTGAAGTAGTAAAAACTGTGCTCCTGAAATCAAGGTCTTCTCTATTTCATAACAGGAACATAATTACAATTTGTTCTGATGTCGATAAAATATAAATGTATGTAGCTATAAAAAACTAAAATATGCGATATCAATGCATATATATGTATGTAATTATATTATACTAAAATATGCGATTGCCTTGGATGTCTTGTGAATATATCCCAGATTTTTTCAAAAATATCTTGAGTATGTATAAGAAATAACTAGCCTTAGAGCATTCGCTAAATTAGAATTAGAATGACAAAACATAGTTTAACATTGTATTGTAAAATGTTAACATACCGGGAACGGCGGCGGGTACGGTCCTCAGTAGAGCAGTGACGGTAGCGCGCGCCACGTCGTTAGGAGTGTACTTCTGCTTGCACGACTGGCCGGCGGTCACCTGCGCAAGTTCAAGTGTTTATGCTAGAATGTTCATAAGCTCAAGTTTGTTTGGTCGGCAATTGTACCACTGTTAAAGGCTGATCAATCGGTTCATTTCATTTCTGAAGTTATAAAATAACACATGAGTACATTATGCTTCGCAGAACCTTAGTATGCCCCACGGAATTATTCGCTGTGAATATTTCACCTTACCTACCTCACTTTTCCGGCACTACATTTCATCAAAATCTATTCAGTCGGTGAAGGATTACTATATAAACACACAAACTTTCGACTTTGTATGAAGTGCGAAATAGCATTTGGAAAAAAATCTCTTCTAGAATTGTTCTTAAATAAAAAATTACTTAAAATATTACTATAAACTTTCATATGCATGTGCCTATTATAAAAGAAGTCATCTATTCATCAATCTTGATAGTAATATTTATCATACTCAAATTAATACATTTATAGACCATCGTCACACCTCACGTGAGTGTAACACGGTATTAAGTGAAAAACAAGCGTGCAATATGGCGGCCGTCCAATATTAATAGTTAAGTCTGTTTATAGAATACTATCTTAGATATTGATGGCATTTCATTCATGTTTTGTTTACACCATCAAGGTCATGAATGATGACTCTACTAGATGGTAGGGATTACCAACAACATTTATTTATCAGATTAATGGATGAGCAGTATTTTATATCAAAGACGTGTTCCTATTTCGCCCAAGACGGTGTATGTCTTTAAAAAGTGCCTTAAGATATGGTTAATTAATATAATGTATTAATGAAACCTGCATCGGTTGCCTACTTCATAGTTTACAAAAATGTCTAATTTCTCTGATTTATAGTGGAATATGGGTTGAATGAAATATTTTTATATCCTAGGTTGACTCCAATGGTCACATTGGTCTATCAATTGTACCACCCGTCACTAATGTCAAAATTGACACAACAAAAACGCGAAAATCGCCCTTGCGGAAATAAGGTGGACATATTATGAAACAAAATTAATTTTGTACATTGCGATAAGTTGCGTTATTTTGAACTTGGTTGATAGATTAATGATTAAGAATCCCTAACGTATTGATAGTATCATGTACACTGTTCTGGTCGGGGCTCCATACATTATTGAAACATCTCCTTTATTGCCACAAAAAATATCGCGTTACCTTAAAAATAATGAGTTAAAATAAGAACATCGAACCCTATCCCTTGGCCTTGCCAAAAAAATCCCTCTCACTTACCATGTTGGGCTTGAGGAGTGTGCCCTCAAGGTAGACGTGGTGGTCGCTCAGCGCCTTGTAAACGGCGGCCAACACCTGCTCGGTCACTTTCTGTGCGCGGTCCAAGTCGTGCTCACCTGGGAATCGTACGGACGTGAATTAAAAGAAAAAACCGAAGGCGTAAAGTATGTACCAGGTAAACATAGAAAGCAACGTTATGATTTGTATTTACTAAGAAAAGAGCGAATCCTACGGATACGATCAGCGATATGCAAAGAGAAACAGGGCTTACAAATGAATGTGCCAGCCAGCTCATGAAAGCTTAGTAGAAATTATTCTTAGTTTATAGTTTAACTCAAGGATCTACCGGATATGCTTGATTTCAGTTATTCCTCCTAAGACATTATACATAGACAATCGATAATATTTAGCAAATAGCGCTTATTATTTTGTATTCTTTTTATTTCTTATTAGCACCTTACTGGAAAGATCTAACGTTCAAAAACAGGCACGATGCTAGAGTTTAATTTTCAATTATAAAGCAACTAGCATTGGTGGCTAAAAGTTACTAGGTAAATATAAGCAGCAAGTAGTTCTCACAATCAGGAATAACCAAGTTTTAGAAAGGCACGATTCGCTTGTGTTTATTAGTTTTATTAAAGCTACCTTGCTTGCAGGATGATACTAGGCACTCATAAACAGAAAGTTCTTACCGTCAGGAAGGACTTCGGGCTCAACAATAGGCACGATGCGCTGGCTCTGGCAGATGGAAGCGTAACGCGCTAGGACATTAGCGTTTTCCAAGATAGCCTGGTACGAAGGAGTGTTGCGGCCGATCTTCAATACACAACGCCACTTGGCGAAGTGGCAACCATCCTTCTTGTACTGGGCGCAACGCTGGGCCAAATCATCAAGACCTGGAAATAAAAGTAGGAACTTATACATAAATAATAAAGTTTATCGAAATGGTGAAATAAACGTAACGGCGAATCAGAACTGTCCGATTCCTAGAGTCCTATAGGAATAGTGTCTGTACTGTACCCTAATTAGAGGAGAAGTGAAAGGATGCTGCAGCTAAAATATGTTTTTAAGTACTTATGTTTTTTATTTACATACTTATTTAAGAATAAATATGACATCTTATCTACTTTCCGCTGATCCTGCCGCCCTGCTGATGGTTTATAACAAGTTATATAAGAGTGCATCAGGTAATATTTTAGCAATTACACGTTACAAAGCTTTAGTCTGAGGAATCTCAACTTTTAGTTGAAGGTAACCAAAGCTAAAGAATGGAAATTTTGGTTTATTGTGATGTTATATACAAATTGACCCTCAGTTCAGACTGATAACGCTTTGTTATGTATACTGATAAACAAATTTAAAGTTATACAAACAAAACTATTGAAGCTAAACAGATAAATAATTTTGCCAATCGCATCCAATTGTCTCATTTAATAAACACACACATTGAAAAATCAGTTTGAAGTTGCGAAGTACCGCTAGCAAAGATTTACACTGAAACTTATTGGGACTTAGCATTTTTTGATAATTTACGAAACACAAGAACACAATTTTAAACAAAACATACGACATGTATTTCAGTGACATAGTGAGAAGACAATTTTCAAGAAAATTCCACTGAAAATTAATGTTTAGTGTATTTTCATAATTATTTTGTATGTGGACAGGTGTCCAAATGACTGAAACAATGTATGGAATTTTGTGAAACCATGTATCGTATTTGTCACGGGTAATCTATGTAATATATACAGCACACGAGTAATACAGGGTTATCGGCTAGGGGTGTACTAAGCCGAAAGGGGGTCACTATACACACCCTCATGAACAAATTTGACTTCAGACGATTCATTTTCTCGAATTAGTGTTGGACCCATAGTAAAAGTTGTTCCTCAGGATGAGTATAATGACCCTCTTTCGGCTTAGTACACCCCTAACCAATAACCCTGTACAAGTATGTTTATCTACACAACATGTAACAATACTTGAGGGTGCTAGTATCCCATCAAAGTCAAACCATTGTAGAACGACATTAAAAAAGACATGATATTCGGAGGGTGTATTCATTATAGGGTGTAGAAGTATACTAAGAAGGATTTTTGGAAATTAAACTCCTAAGGGGGTCAAAAGATTTAAAAATTCCTACTTCTTCTTCGCGGTCAACGCCGCTGTGTTTGCCACTACAAATAAAAGAAGTTCCACGTTTTTTTATTGTTAAATAACAGACAGTACGTGCTTCGCTACGTATAAACATGCTTGTACTGTCAACACTGAAAAAAGTTTTTAATTTGACAGCAAAATACCCATTACAAAATAATCCGTCATTTATTGGATTCATTTGTAACAAAAAATGTGATAAATGCAGAACCGCTCGACCGATTTTGTGCAAACTTCACATAAACCATCTACTAAATAGTTCGAACAAAGCCTAAACATTTGGTTTGGATAGGTGTGCCCGTTCTGGAATTATAAAATTACAACGAAAAGTGGCATTGATTTTATGATAGTATATTACTAGGTAGTAAAAATGAAAAGGCGTGGAATAATAAGATAAATTAATTAACACGCTATGCCTACTACTCGTATGGCATACTTATATAACACTTATCGTGTTTACTCAAAAAACTGTTTATCGGGTAGATAGTCGAGCCCCCACGGTAACAATATTAGATAGGAAGGGTCAGGTGATGTCAATAACATGAAAGTGTAGAATGGTTAAATAACAAGGTTGAAAGTCCACGTAGCGATGAAGTAACACATTCATAGCATTAAAGATTTCATAGAAATTTATTCTGTAATTTTACACTTGGTTTTGACGCTAGAATTTTACCATAACCATTTTAACCTATATAGTTTCGCTCTGTCCATCTGTCCGCCCTGAATAACATAGTAAATACAGTTACGGACCATAAAGCTTGCAATTTGGCGCATAAGCATCGTTCTAATTGGTATAGTAAGCAAGTAGTAAGGTAGGTAGGTCCAACTTACATTAATGACGGGAAGAAATATGTAACAAAAAAAACAGTCAGAAACAGTTTAGTTATGGCTATTTTAAGTGTTCGCATTTGGTCCTTTCGTTCCCTGTCTATTTATATAAACTACAGTAAATTATCTAATACGACGACAATACATAATATACTTCTGCTTTGTAATATAATTTGCAGTAATATTATTGCATAAATAAAACATACGAAGTTAATTGTCGGATTAGTTAGATAGGCAATAATTTTGAAGTGTCCGATAAAGTTGTCAAACGATCAAGCTTGTCCACAATAACGGTACATTTGATCTCTAATCCATGTTTATGAATGCAATACAAACTGTCTGAAGCAGCATTGTAGATGCATAGAGCCTGTTTGTTAATGAGAATATTGTTAAACTTTCTTTAACTTGAATGGGAGAGGTAAGAAAGTTGGAGTACTGCGGCTGTTGCAAAAACAGGTACTTAAGATTGCCGCGGACGGTAATCAGAAAGTTATATCAATCACGTTATTTGATAAACATCTTGTCTTTTTGACAACTAGACAAGGATTTCATAATGGTACCAAGGGATATATTATGCTCAAATAGAGCACGCTTGTAGGTAATATAGCTTCTGCACCAGTTCACATTTATGCTAGCAAAAAATATACTAAATCCTGTCACGAATACAACTGCACTATCCCTTAGACCAATAAGGCAGATGGATCCACCTCTTCTTGGGATATCTCTTAAAAAGTACCAGGACTTCATAGACCTATAGAGATCCCGTAGCCAACATACCTTGTGTGGTGCACTCGTCCTCAGATCCGAAGAGCGGGACAACACCTTTGTCGACCTTGATGCCGGGGATGATGCCGCGCTTCTCCAGAAGTCCGACCAGGGGGGTGCCATCGTCAGCCTTCTGGTACAGGGTCTCGTGGAAGAGGATCACTCCGGAGATGTTCTCGGAAAGGGCCTAAGTGATAATTAAGAGTTCATGATGAAGATTTGAGAACTGAAATCATGATTGCAGTACTAGTAGACTAGTACTATTAACTCATTGGAGCTATGAAGTCAAATTCTAGGCAGCACTGCAAAATAATGGGGAAGTATTTAACTAAACATCAGGTTAGTAATGGCTTGACTCTTTATTACACCATTAACAATATTAGTTGTCAACTGTTCCATGCCAAGTTCAAGTTCAAAGATTTTACAAAGATCCCGATAACTATTTTGTAGCATAATTAAATTGACAATTTGTATCAGAAATGACCTTTCGTCCCCTAGATATCTACATTTAACCTAAACTTTTGAATGTCACTGGTGTATCACGCATTCTATTAGGTGGGCTGGATGCCAAAGTGTTACATATTTGAGATTTAAATTACTATCAAGTGATAAGCACTAGAACAAGTAGATAATCTCTATCGATATCTTTTAGGCGCTGCAAAAAATAATTCTTATCATCTCAGATTTCTTTCTAAAAAAACCTACGTGATCTTTGTCTACACGTTCACTGTAGACTTAAATCTTGCACAATATTAAATTTATGATCTCTTAGTACTAAAACATACTCGGGCAATAAATTTCGATTAAAACACCATTTAACTCAAAGTTTCTACAGTAAAGTTGTTGCGTTCAACTCTTCGAAATGCCATTTTATTTCGCGTAAAAGGAGCTCAGAAACTGGTTGCAGTTAAAAACAAAATTAAGTAGCACAACATAAAATCATTCCTTATTAGAATCATGGCAGCCTGGTATTTTGTACGTGAAAGCGTGGTTTTATCGAAGGACAGCCGGTAATGCTAAATTTTTATGACGTAGGTATCGCTAACCGGTTTACTATGGACACACCTCCAATAGGTACCTTCGAATTCCGAATCATTTTGCTCGTATATTGGTTTCAAATTGAGTCATAACCTGAATAACTGTTGAATGAGGAAGTTATGCCTCAGTGCGTGATTTCATACACTTATACACTAGGTACATATCATGTTGTTTCCAAGCAAAGGATCCATTCCTGTTTTCACTGATTAATCACTATGCTACCTCACTTTTCTATATTTTGTTCTGTGGACAGTAAGGAATGTAGGATACATAAGACAGATAATTATGTATCCTATATTCCTTAATAGGAGTTATAATAACGAATGAAGAAATAAACCAAAGAAGAACAATCTAGCAAGATAAGCGTCACGAAGAATTGGCAACGATGTCCCAGAACGGTATTAGAACAGTATTAGAAAATAATTATTAAGATTTTTTAGATGTTTCGCATACCCAAGAAAGTTTTAAGCTAGCCTACTCGGCAAACCCCTTGCCTCTCAGTCGACGGAGCGCGGATTTAATCTTTACCACTTGCTTCAACTTCATAGGAAAACATTGTGAGGACTTGAATCAGGTGACCTGCTTGTCGGAGAACGTTAACAGCTTTGTATGATGAGTAAAGTCCCCAACGTGCAATATGTCCCGCGTGGTGGATTTGTGGGGAGCCCCGTTCCCATAAGTAAAAATGTAAAGAGTATACTTACTATTAATTTAATTATAATTTATAATCGAAACTTACAGCGTCTGAGCTGAACAGCAGCTGACGGTACTTGCGGCGGTTCTCCTCAGTGTTTTCAACACCGATGTCTTGAAGACGCTTGCCCATGGTGCCTGTACAAAGAACTTAACTTACAGACATACTCCTTGTATTCATGCTACCTGCTTCAGATCTTTAGGATTTGGTGGTGTCGCAATGATTATCACATTAGGCTATGGACTCTCCAAAACGATTATTGCTTTTTTGTTTTAGTTTCTACTCGTATATTATGTTTCATGAGCAATAAAGTTGTATTCATGTATTCCTTCCCTCAATGACATGGCACTTTAATATCCAATTACTTATTTTTGTATGTTTGCTTACCAGTGGACTCATCCGCAGCAAGGATACCCTTGCCAGGAGCCACGATCGCCTGAGCAATCTTCTTAAGCTCCTCCTGCAGCTCGGGAGTGGGGTATTGGAAGTAGGTAGTCATGGTTGCTGCAACAAACAATACAATGTGTAGACTGCTGTATGTTTGGACATATTTATGTACATTGCAAAAATATTTCTCCAGAATCAATTCAATTTAAAAAGCAGGTAATACTTAATTTTAATCAATTTCAAGAAAGGATGAGGATATAATATTAGGTCCTTACATATGAAATTGGCGTTTTGTCGTATCTATATCTATATATAATCTAATCTAACCAATCATGGAATAATAAAAAGAAGTTATTAGCATTTGCAATGTTGAAACTTTATACTTATATTTTTTTGGCAAATAGACACCAAGAGCTATAATATTTCTAAACACAACACTACAATAGTAAGACGGAATGCATTATATGAGAACTCCCCATAACAAACTTTGGTTGGATGTACCACTCTACCGCTCATGTACTAAAAAATAATCAGATATCTACCACATGAATTTTATAGGTCCAAGTATAGAAAAAAGGCCATATACCTCCTTAATTATTTAAACAAGTTTTAATTTTACAAATTTCTTACTAAAAAAAGATTTGTTTTATGGTTCAAAAGGAGTATGGAAACCTTTACCAAATAGGTTTAGTAACAACCCAATATTTAGAATAATTTACTAATAAGCAGCACTGCTCTTCATATCTGTCATGGTTATAAAAGAATAAGCATCTCTTTTTATTTTGTAGGTGAGAGGATAACGATAAAATACATTGATAAAATACCAAAAAAGAAGGAGGCATGTACACAATTCAGTCTTTTTTTATGTTTGTATTGTAGGTACCTCATTTCTTGAAAATGGTTGAAATAATGTGAAATGGTATATTGAAACATGGTATATGAAACCTCCAAGGCCAATTTAAAATTTATCGCAATCAGACCAAACATTTCATTTTTAAATTGAAAGATCCATTAAAATTTTATCAACACCTCCTGAAATTAAATTAGTAATTACTTTCGAAACAAACCTATGCTTCAAAGACAAGTAAGGAGGCTTGATAAAGAGCTCACCCAGTAGCAAAAAATTAATAAAATTACTTACATTAATATTATTTTTCCCCACACTTCTTTACTGCTCCACAGACTAGATCAAAGTGAAGTTAAATTTATCACACATTAATTTAGCTCATTATCAAAACTGGTTATTATTTAATGGTAACCGGTCATTTAAATGTAAACAACATTACTTATCACTCTTCCAATGGATTGTTTGCTTGATTTTGGAACTTCGAGATGTATTTTTATGAAATTATGTTTTTATATTACATTTTAATTATATATGAAAGTGTTAAAGTCCTGAATGACTGACTGATACTCGCTAGGTATTAACACAGAGCCAAAACCGCTGAACTAAGAGATATGTAATTTGTAGAATATATTATATGGGGTGTAGGAGCTTACTTAGAAAGGATTTTTGGATATTCAACCCTGAAGGAGGTCATATGGCGGTTTAAAGTTTGAAACTCTACATATATTACATTTATGTTGCAGGCAATAGGGTAGGTGACAGCTACTAGTCAAAAATATGTGAATATAATAAAAAAGTTGGTCAATTAAATATTGAGACACACATACTGTTGGTGTCCATAGCATTATGTCATGTTTTACCTCAATTACTTACTAAAAAAGGTTCTGGTTTGTATCATGATAAGTGTAGGCCCAAAACATATTTGGTCTAACTTATCAAAAAGGATGGTAGGATGATCACTAGAGTGTAAAGATATATAAGATTTACCTACCTACAGCATAGTACCTATTGATAAAATCCTGTACTCAATGGTTTATTTTAATGGAAATAAATGTTTGTCTACGTAATTATTACCTATTTGAAAAGTCTAGGTATTGTAAAACTTCCTACGGTTTGTACCCATGCCAGGGAACCATCCTGATTCCTATCGCCCTTCTTTCCTTTTTTAGCCTTCTTCTTCCGACCATCACTTTGCAAATTAATATAAACTCGATTTTTTTATATTGTAAGTACTTACATATTAAAGCCACTGTACCTCAAAAATAGTTTTAATTACTTTTCTTTATTTTGAATTGATTTACCAAAAACGAAATTTTCCTGTTTCGCTCGATCACTTGACAATAACATTTCAGTATTTTTATTTTAACCATACGTCAGAAAAAACAATGTTTTTTTAAGTCTTTCTTGATTAGCCACCACACTCTGTGTATTGTGCCAGTTCTCAAGTTCTTAAAAAACGATGTTATATGTTGGAGCCATTTTTATTTTATTTTGATTTATGGCACTATACGATTTGTGTATTTGCCTGCGTCAAGTTTATTTTTCATGTCATTATTCAACAAAGCTGTCTTAGTTAAATATGAATTAATAAGTCATCGTGGTCAAGTTAGTCACATTATGTAAACTCGTAAAGCGGTGTAGACTTTACCAGGGTTTCTATGGAGATTTCCCGTGAACATGAAAACCATCTTATTCCTTCTTTATATCGCTTGCCTTGCTTAATTATTAATAATCACCAATAATATTTATATTATTAATAAAAACCAATATTACGCATCAAAACTTGCTGAATAAATAGTTTTTCAATAAATAAATATTTAATAATACAGACGCCATTTTTTTCAGCGAACGCGGGAAAACTCCGTAGGTACTCATAATAGAAAAAAAGCGTTTTCTTTCTCTGGATCTTATTTTAGTGATGTGCCATTTTGACAGAACATATCTTTATCATAATGTCGACGAAACGATCTGTCGGCGAAAAGTTCGTAGCGGATAGGTCGAATTGTTTTTATTGTTTATGAATGAATCGTTCTGTCGGCGAATCGTTCGTAGTGTCGGTGGCTCATGCGGAGGAAAAAGTTGTAAAAAAGTGGAAGAGCTGTTTCAGAATCAAGAATATCATTCGCGAGGGCTGTTCTTTTAGATAATATAAACCATTTGTCTGTCTCTGGACTTAGAATCACGCCAAAACTACTGTATAGATTATAATGAAACTAGGCATGCTTAAGGTGTATTGTCATGTTTAAGTTTTATACCAGGATCACATCAAATGTTTGCCTATTCAGAAAGTCAGCGAGGGTTCAGCAGTAACACGTGCTTTGATTTGGATCTTTTTTTAAGCCTGACAAATACAAGACATCGGTTTTGTAGTTTTATATGGTGTTACAGGTCCAAATTCGTTTTCGTACATCCCCACGGATCACGGGATTTTTTTGGGTCTCAAATGAGCATTTGTATAACTGTTTTTTTTTTATAGATTATAACTTTTATAATATTTTCACTACAAAGACTTCACTGTATATAAATTAGTTGAAACTAACAGCAATTTGACGATTATAATATAATGATAATGTAAAGAAATTAAGAAGTTGTTGTTGAGTTAAATCCAGTTCAACCAAAGGACTTATTGTGACTTGTAAACGGTGTACATGTACCAAAAATGCCTTAATGTTTGATTAATATTATGTATTAAAGAAACTTGCAGCAGTTGTCTACTTCATTGTGTAAAAAAAATCTAATTTTTGTAAATTATAGTAGAGTTCTGGAATCCCTTGAAAATTTTTATATTCTAGGTTGACTCCACATTGGTCTATCAATTGAGCCACTTTTTGTGTAAGTAAGATGGTGTGGTGATATTTTAATTAATTTTGTAGGTACACTGCGAACATTTTAAAATTTTATTGATAGACATTTAAGATGATTAAGATGATTAATAATCTCTGAGGTATTTATGCCATCATGTACACCTGTCAGGGCTCGATACTTTATTGAAACATCTCTTTTAGCATTATTATATTTATATTTTAGGTCTTCAAAGTGCTCCTTAAAACGAACAAAAACGCAGCCTCGATTTGTTTATAATATAAATACCTATTGTATTTTCTGCTCCTGAACTAAATATTTTTTTATTTACATTGCTAAGGTGTAGGTATACCTTTTGTGCCCATTCCTGGCATCCATCCTGATTCTGGAATACCCTTCTTTTTTCCTTTTTTATTTTTGGGACCCATATATTTTGTAAATCACTCACTCAAATAAATTAAATAAAACTCGACATTATTTTCAAACACTACTATATAAAACTTACCATACAAGTAATTCTTAAAAATTCAAGGAATTCTTGACATCCAGTTTCTAAAGTCAGTCATATATTATTTTAAAATTAGAATCGTCTATATTATCAAAAAAGGATTTCACCTTAGAAAATAGGGATGTGAATATTTTTGGTAAAAGACTCAATCGATCAAAGATAAAATCAAAATTATTTTTTTTAGCTTTGGTTATAATTTATGATAGGTTTATTTTTGGGATTATGATATAGCCTTTAAAGTTTTAGTTCATCCGCTCGCTGGTAGTATTATTTACTAAAATAAAATTTAAATGTTTTTTGGCTTTCTTATAGTTTGAATATACCTAGGTAGGTTTGAGTTGTTACAAAATAATTAGAAATTATTTTCACATAATCTGTAATAAATACCTAGTCTTGGTTTACAAGATGATCCGCGCCATTTATTTACAATCTAAAAGTCATGATATAATTTTTGAGGCTAAGAGGTTACTTTTAAAACACTCCCTAGGAAAAATGTTTAAAATGAAATTGAACAACACCTGCATTATTTAAAATTTAAATATGAAGAATACATAAAGATGTATTGCCTAAGTTAAAATTATGGTACGACAATAAACTCGGATTATATAATTTTTATGGTACGAATCTTGACACGCCCATGACATTATTTTCATACCTGTAAAAACCACTTCGAGTATTGCTACATATTTGTACCTAACAGTTTTCATATAATATGACGGTTGACCTTGAAAGGTCACCAAAACATTTTCATCTTAAAATTTTTATATTTGTATGAATCTTTGGTAGTATTACTTTAGTAAGTAAAATATAAGTAAAAACCATCTTGAATGCATGTGCAATTCATCTTTATAATTTATTGCAAATTGCAATTCATTAAAGCCACTAACAAAATATACAGAATAATTTTGATCAGAAGACATTTATAAATATTATAATTATTTAGTTGAGTTTACCAAAATTAGAATGATATCCTATTTACTTACTTCTTTGTATCTACACAAATTATTTTAGATTTAGTACATTATGTGATTCCTATTAATTATCTTTCAGGTTACAAAATCTATTATATCACGTTTTTCGAAAACATTTATTAGCACTTATATATATGTGTAAAAAATGAGAGTATGCATGCTATTTTTATGGGCATTACGCAAAAGAAAATCTTACTTTACGTACATAACCTTCCAAATGTAAAAACGTATAAACGTAAATTTGTGATTTTATCCTTTCTGTTTTTCATACAAATATATATTATATAAATAATTTATAAGTACTGAAGTACACTTACATATTTAGTATTAATTTTATCAGTATACACAGACACTCCCGGACTGACTATTCGGTAGGTGAAACTGTCAATTGAAAATAAGTCGAAGAGGACAAACACAAAGGTCATTTGAAGGTCTGGTGATAGCTCAATTTCGTTTAAGCGCCATCTAGTCGTTTACCGTAAACCAAGTTCAAGAATATTGCAATGCGACACGGCGCTTGCTTGGCCTCTTCTAACAAATTGATGCTTAACAATGCTTGAACATTTTACCTAAACAATGGAGATGTCGCTTTTGAGAACACATTATAGGTAATATTTTTAAAACAATACTATTGTTATTTTAATCGATCAGAATCTAAACGATTGCTCACTGGTAATTTTTCCCAACACTATTTATATTGTTGTTGTTCTTTGTTTTTACTTATCACGGTTAATGCATTTAGCCAGTTTTGTAAATATATTTATTGCTTTGCCTTATTATTATTTAAGAAAAAGGTATTATTTCCTCTTCATTGGGAATACAACCATTTCTTTCTGTGATACAACGGCCCTAGAATTTAAAGTCTTCTTATTAATAATATGAAATGTCATTTTCTAAGTTTTTATTACCGTGAAGCCGCTGGATGTTATCATTATAGCCTTCATCTTCTGGTGCCTCTCCACTACTGGAGGTTGGCCGACAGCTCAGCGAATCTATCGCGATCTTATGCCAAGCGAAATAGTTCTTGTACGCTGGCAATTTCTGTAGGTACAGTAATAGCCTATACTATAAACATTATTTATTGTAGGTATTGAAAAATTCAATGATACCTCGCACATCAAAATCACTTATCCGGTTTAGCTGTAGGGTCACAATATGTTGGACATAAACGTACCTAAGGATATACCTAGGTAGATACACGCCTACTTACATACAAATATTAAAACATACACTCGAAATATATGACCCTTAAATTGGGCAGTTGGGTAAAATAGTTAAAATAAAATGCTGGACCGATTTTAGTTAAAAATAAAATGGAATCCAAACAAGATTTTCCATATCGATAATCGATTCAGCTGTATCTGTGAAAATGTACCTAGGTACTTTCTCATCGGTAAAAAAACAAGTCACAAGTGCTTGGTCATTGATGGATGCAAGCCGACCATTTTTCTTCGCATCCTGAAAAATTCAAATTACCTACTTATTCAGTGCCAGAATGCTAGTAGTACAAAATTTTTGTTGTTTGGTTCGTGGATAAACATAATAATTTTATAACCCCAGTATCTTTTAAGATAAAAGGTTATAAAGATAACTATTATTATCAATACGAATGCTCAGTTTGTTATTTACGCGGTCATAACTGTAACGTGTTACAGAAGGTACCTACCCACTTATGTACACCTTCTAAGAATTAAACTTATATATACATTTTACATTTTCGGTAAGTAAGATATTGTTACCGTCTTAATAGGAGAAGATTCTTTTATATGTAGGTACGTCGTCTTCGTGTCGTCTTATATGTAATCTTCGTTAAGTAATCGTTTTCCTGATTTCTTAAAGACGATTGGACCGATTTCATAAAATCCGAGTATTTTTATGTTTTTTTCTTTCCAGTTGGTCTTGCCTCGGTAGGTTAACTAGGTAGGTCAGCTGAATACTCTGTGTATTGTAATATGTACATGGGTTTCGGCTAGCAATATAGATATAAGTACTAAGCTGAAGACGCATTACATTCTTCATGATGAATTTTGGTTTGCTATGGAATCAATCCGAAATTTGAGAAAAATGTACCACATGTTTCATAAAAAGTTTATCGGCCGTCGATTAATGTATGGACCAGCTGATTTATTTTTTCAGGGTAAAATTTTATTAGAACTTTTGTTAATTATTATTTGTCTTTGTAACTTTGGTGAAATGAAACTATAGGACGAGCAACAGTATATGATAGGTATGATAGGTATAATTATACCTATCCTGTCAAAAACATTACCTACATGTACAAAAATGCACAAGTTAGTCTTGCTGCGCACTTACTGCCTTAAAAAAATGTGAAGTCGGATGTAAACAAAGTCAGTTAATTTAGTACCTATCTGTTTATATATGGGAGACATTTTCTAATTAATTTGTCATAATTAAGACCCTGCTTGTAAAGCCAATAAACTTTTAAAGAAACTATGTCAATATTTTAAATATTTATTTCATTTATACTATCAGATTACCGATGTTCCTTAGTTTTACCACATTTATAGACCGACCTCCTCTATTGTTATTGAGCTAAATTGATTCTCATTTGTGGTTTACGCACATACTTACATACATATAAGCTAGCTGGTTTATTATGTAAGACAGTATTGATATCAATAATACTACTGTGTTTTCTTGCCATCAAATTGATTAAATGACTAATAAATACCAATTCAACCGAGTGAGCCAAGCGAGCAAAGCGTCTCTGCTTTCGTCGTAGGTATAAAGGGCGTATTTTCCATCAATCGTCTTGACGTATAATTTACGTAGGTTCTACAATTTAAATCGATCAAAAAGTTGTCTTTTTGTCCCAAAATTATTATGTTTGTGTGGAAAACAGATCGCGAAACCATTGTTTTTATCAACCAAACTATCATTACCGATCTATCTAATAAGGCCACGGTATCTTTTTACTTTGTTGTGTTTGATTGCACGAAGCCGGTATACTATTAGGTTGGTCATCAGGCTAAATTGCTGTCAAACGCAAGTCTTTATAAAAAAACATACACGCTCTCGCTATCGCTTAAGCTTAGATGATAGACCCGTCCAAACATCAATTCTAACAATTTAAACGTGTTCTGATTCAAGATATATCAGTACCAGCATATACAGAAGACAATGACGACTTACTTCTCATACCCCAACCCAGCACTCCAAGAAGAGTTGAGGAAGACTGCAGAAGCTATTGTAGCACCTGGTAAAGGCATTCTGGCTGTTGATGAAGCTAATGGTAAGAAAAATTTGTTAATTCACGTCCTTTTACCCGACTGCGAAAGAAGGAGGGTTATAAATTTCGAGTGTAAAAATATATTTATATAGAACCTGAACAGTTTGTCGTATTTTTATGTGAGTGATGGACAAAAGTCATATACTAGCTGCATCCCGCAATTTCACTTATTAAGATACCTATGTGGGTCTAAAGTACTTTAACTACTTGGAACTCCGTCATTTTTAGATGGAATCGGAAAACTTCTGGCAGCGGTCGGTTTAGAAAACACGGAAAACAACAGAAGGAGATATCGGCAACTGCTCTTCACGTCGGATGATGTAAGTTCAGAGGAAACAACTTTTTTTTTTAATTTCAACAACAGTTTTAATTTCTTTAGTAATGAATAGCAACTTCACCGACATAATCCACACACCAAAGGTAGCCTAAAAGAAATCACTATGGGTGATAAAACCACCCAATGTATATGATAGATGCCAGTGTGATGTGCACCTCTGCACCAGGAACGGTAATGGGCGGGTTTATTTGATTAGTTTTTAAATATATTTATTATTGTGTTTTGACGAACTTTATTAATAAACTAAAAAAATGATGATAGATTAAAATTATACTGTTTACGATACAAAATATGAATTCAATTCGTCGGAATCTTTTTTCTTTTTTAATGTAAGTAAGTACGTTCCTCGATTTCGTCGGCTGCTCCGATTCTACGCTTTACATCAGGTGAGATGACGTAAAACGCACGCTTGATTACCTATTATCTAAACCTATTCTAAACTGAATTTAAACAGAATCTAAGAATCTAAACAGAATATAAACAAAAGACTAAAAAGAACTAAACCATTCTAGTTAGTGTAGTGTTTTAAAAAAGTAAAATATTGAAATTTAATAGTAAAAATGATAGGACTAAAGAACACATGAACCTTTACAACTCCAATAATATATAGACATCTTCTTAGACACATTATTTTGTAGACGATTAAGTTACACGGCTTAGGCTAGATTGTAATGATATCAAGGAAAGTTTTTTATGGGTTTTCCTTGTGCAATAGGAAAAAAATCTAACATTCCAAGATACATAATACAAGGTTATAGGCTAACGGAGTACTAAGCTGAAAGAGGGTCACTATCATCATCCTAAGAAGCAACTTTCACTATAGGTACTAACTCTGAATTCGAGAAAAAAATCAGATGTTTCAAACATTTTGTACTACGACCGATAAAACTTTATGTATGGATTAATTTTTCTTGAATTCAGTTTTGAACTCTTAATAAAAGTTGTTCGTAATTATGAGCATAGTGACCCGCATTCGACTTTTACACCCCTAACGATTACCCTGTATATTCTTAGGTAGATTATTTATATTATGTAGATGATATATCCTACCATATAGCCGAGATAAATTCATGGATTAAAGTTGTTTACATTTATGACTGGCAATAAATATGTTTTGTTTATTCCCGAGCCACTTCCCAAAAAAATAAAGGGAAACATTTTGGGAAAAGCCATCGACTACAAACCTACAACGGCCCCACAATTAACGCTATAAAATTTACTTTATTGTTTTTTGCTGTTAAGAACATTTGGATTACGATAGATTGTGGTTATTGCAAGAATTAATTCCCCCTTGTCCATTCTACAATCGGACAAGTACAAATACTGTAAGGCGCCACCGGTTCATGGTAGAGGTTCCACGGACTCGCATAAAACGCTTCGCGTCTACATTTATTGTGCAAACTGCCAGGTTGTGGAATTCGCTGCCAAGTTCTCTATTTCCCGATAGCTATAATCTCGGTCTCTTCAAATCGCGAGTGAATCGGTTTCTTCTAGGCAAGCGCGCTACATCCTAGACCGCATCGTTACTTTACATCAGGTGAGTTGCGATCAAGCGCAAGCCTATCGAGAATTAAAAAAAAACAAGGAAATCAATTTTTATTTTGATCTTACGTAGTAGTATAAAATATTATTGGCCACTAACAAATAATATCAAACTTAGTCCACTACTTCGATTTATAAATAAAAATAATAATAACCTATATTTAAAAAAAATGGCTGTCTAATTAAAGGTGATAGTCACTTTACATACTTATATATACAAAAGATTCTAACGAATCCTTAGCTTCCTTTTTTGGAATCGGTTAATACATAACAACCATCGCGTATGAGTACTCCATTAGTTTATATATTCAACGTCACAAACACAATATCTCCCTGGATGTAGGTACTCGCGGTAGTTAAATATTCAGCCGTGAGTTATTGGCTCGCCGCATCGTCGCAATATATCGCTCTAATGTCGTTCATTTTTCATTCGCTTTCTTCATTTTGAGTCGCGTGAATGTTCAACGTAATGTTATTTGAGTAGGCTCGGTAATTCCACCGTTTTATTTCAAAGGAGGATCTTAAAATTCTATTTTTTCAGTCCTTATCAGATCACATATCAGCAGTAATTCTATTCGAAGAGACGGTGTACCAGAAGACTGACGACGGCATTCCATTCCTAGAGTTGCTGAAAAAGAAAGGGATCATACCTGGTATCAAGGTGGATAGAGACGTGGTGCCACTGTTCCTGTCTGACGATGAGGTTACTACGCAAGGTATGGTTTATAGAAAAAAAATATCTACAGGATTAACATCGATTAGGTGCAAAAGATGTTCACTGTAGTCGTATAAATAAGTAAAGAAAACTTTGAAAAACCTCTGGTTATTTGTTGTGGCAGCCATATTGGAGTTGAAGTTATCATATTGCAGTATTCTACTAGTCAAGCCATTGAGTAGTTAAGTAGACGGAGTTGTGAAAAAAGAAATCTCCACCAATTTGTGACGACGGCCATCTTAAGCCAAACACACTCTCGACTAATATACCTTTAAAACAAAATAATCAAAATCTACACACACACACAGACACGTCAAACATCTAACATCCCGTCGTTATTGCGTGTGAGGCTAATTTCTTTCATTCTAATTTATGACCTTTGAATCTTCATTTCCAGGTCTAGACGACTTGGCGAAACGTTGCGCAGAGTTTAAGAAGCAAGGCTGTAGATTTGCCAAGTGGAGGGCTCCTCTAAAGATCGGAGCTACCACTCCTTCCGTTCGTGCTATTAATGATACAGCTCAGGTAATATTAAATACCTCCATACATTAGAAAAATATATACGCATTCACACGGTAACCTTACATGTTTTTCCGTCAGTTGAGAAGAGGAGTCTGAGGTATCTGCTTGTCATAAATAAAATTAAAAAATGTAGATACTCGTAGATACCCCTGATATTGTCATTTTGTAGTGGCGGTCATCTTGGATTTAAAATTTATAGTGTATTTTTGTAAATCAGATCTAAAACGGTTTTTTTTTTAAAAATACACAATTAATTACCTAACCAAAAATAACACAAAATAATGTTAATGCTAAATGAAGGTAGGTGGTAAAGGTTCGTCCGCACAGTACAAGCGCTAGTAGCTAAAATTTTTGGAGCGCATTGGTCCAGACCTCCCTGACGGGTAGGACAAATGAGCCGTATGCATCTGAGTGACTAGGGCTGGCGCCGCAACTGCAATGGGTTTTATACTGTTCGACCTTCCTCCTCTCCCGCTTCATCGTTCATCTCCAACAGTGTAGTTATCTGCTAGTCAAGCCCTTTCATTTCGTATTTATATTGAAGGAATTGTGAAAAAATATGTAATCCACCATTTTTAGGCGGCAGCCATCTTGGACCGATTTTCATCAAACAAAGCTAAGAACTCTTCTGATTAATCGTACTTAAAAAATAAAATCAAAATCGGTTCCTCCGTTCAGGAGCTACGAATGCCACGGACAGATTGATATACCCTCGCACACACACACCCTTACATACACGTCAAATTTATAAAACCCCGACGTGTTTGCGTGGGTGTAAAAATTTACGTATTTAGTTATGGGTCTAATTTGATTATGCATTTTTAATTTCAGGTGTTGGCTAGATACGCTTCAATCTGTCAGAGCGAGGGACTAGTACCGATTGTGGAGCCTGACGTACTACTAGATGGTAAATCATTCTTACATATCACACTTCAATATTTCACACTATCACATCACACCTGATCTCATATCACACTTATGTTTCAAACTTTGTATCTGTGAGTCGCCTCATGATCAAATGGCTTGGAAGAACATGCAACATGCAAAAAGAGCCTGAGCTACCGGTGAACATCGTGAGGGAACCATTGCGTGGTGGTAGGGCGTTTCCTATGGCTCTCCTGGATAGTTACACCCTCAAGTTGTAAAATCTGTCGCCAAGCACCTAACGCTGTGTTCCTTGATGCCAGTGTTTTCCAGACTAGGCATACTCCATCTTAGGCTACAGTATCGCTGACTACCGTGGTCGTGCTAACTTGTGGTCAAATGCCTAGCTAAGTAGGATAAAAAGGCACAAAGTTAGCTTATACCCCGGATAAACACATAGGCTACTCTTGAAACCGCTGCGCGCAGCTAGTTAAATTTAGAACGAAAATTATTTTTATGCAAACGTTGCTATCCTTCATTTTCTTCATTGGAAAGGCAAAATCCATCGATTCATCGAAATCTTGTCGATGTTTTTGCCAACTACGTGATTCCTTATTTGTATTAAAACCACGGCCATTCGTTTGTCCATAGGATATTAATTGCTAAGTTTTATCGATATAAAGATTATTTTACATACAAGAGAAGAAGAAGAGACTATTGACAAAAAATAATGTATATAAGACGGGTGTATTTACAATAAACAAATAAATGTACTATTAATTACACATACATTCTTACATAAACTAGATTTAACTATCTACTAAGTACCTAAGGGAGACTAAATAAAAAATTGTGTGACCGCATATTTGTCACCAAAAGTGACAAATATGCGGTCAAAATCAAACACTAAGGCTAGAAACGACTACACAGGCAGGCGACTTACTAGGAGCCTAGAGCCTTGCATTCCTACGTAAAATGGCGTCAAGCTCGCAGAGCGATGTGCCAGGTCATTGATATAAAATTCTAAAATAAATGTAAGGTATTTAACTACGAGTAGACTCTTGGCGCTAGGCAAGCCGCCTTTGCGTTTCCAGCCTAACGCTGCTTATTGCTACGAAATTGTCAAAAGTAACTCGCAGATCAAATGTAGCCAATCTTGTGTAACGAAATCACCTTTAGGAGGTTGTACGCAAATTACACGTAACCTTGTATAATAAATAACCTATAGTTCCTATTTTAATTAAAAGAATACTGGCGAACCAGTTTATCTTAGTTAGACTAAACTAGTTTATGCTAAATCTAGCTAAGTTTATAATAAATACCACAAATGCCTACTAACGCAAAATACTGTGTCTGTGTATCTTTACATGGCGTTCGATACGAAATTCAGTTCTATTTGAATTTCAGAGTATAAACACTGGGAAATCCTATTATTGAAATTGGTATGTTCAAACATAATTAATGTCTAATAGCCTACCCTATAGTTTGAACAATTACTAGTTTAGTAAAGCAAATTTATTGACAGGTATTAATTATTAGTAGTTATAGCTACAGCGTACGGAGAGCGTAATTATTACGTTTAATAATTTACATGTTTAATAGTCAATATTGTCAGAATGACAGAGTACATTTTTAAAGGACTAATATTTAGCTATTCAATAAAGTAACTTTGTTGAACTAGCGAAACAAAAGCTACTGAGGAACCATAAAGTAAAATAGGACAACTGTGTTTAGACGAGTTGCGATAAAACGCAAGTATTTTTTGTTTTTTTTCTACTTTTGAAGCGCTAGCAAAAGTTTTAGTTCACTGTGTTGGCTAAAATGTTCACTAACAATTAGTAACTGACTCAATGATCTTATTCTATCGATCAATAATTCCTTTGTTGCATCTGAAAATCTGTCTAAAATTGTACGGGATAAAACTTTTGCAAATTTATTGATTTTGACATAGAGGAAATTCGATTCAAGCTACTTTTCTCCGAAAAATCTAATTATTGATACAAATTATTGGTTTTGGGTACTAGGCGATCATGACATCGTAAGAGCTCAGAAGGTCACCGAGGTGGTGCTCGCTGCGGTTTATAAAGCATTGAGTGACCACCACGTCTACCTAGAAGGAACTCTTTTGAAGCCAAACATGGTAAGTTGGTTAATCATTATATCAGTCTTTTTTTATCTTACCATGCGGGAGATAAAGCTTTTTCTACACCACATTGTTAGCCGACAATGTCATCTTTTGCTTGAAACTTTGCTACTTTATTTAGAAAACTAACGCGTGTATGATTCATATTGTTTAAGAAGACGGGGTTTCACGCGTATATGATTGTTGGAAATTTCCAACTATAGTTTCGTTCACATTCGGTGAACTTCATCAGGGATGAAATGCGAGACGTGTGATCGTTGAAGAAACGAACGACTCGGACCTTTTCAACAATCAGGTATGTGTGAAAACCCGTCTTCTGAAACAATATGAACTTTGCTACCTCTGAAAACTAGGGACTTACATTCTGTTGGAAAAAATCTACTAACCCTTTCAAACAAAAATATATTTTATCAAATTAGGTTATTTAATTATGAGTTTGATTTATGATGTTTTTTTTATAGTGAATAGGCTTAATTGCGCTTTACCTCAAGTCGCCTGATGTAAAGCGACGACGCGGCCTAGAATGTAGCGCGCGATAGGATGGATAAGTAATTATATAGCTTATTTAATTCATCTACCTACTATGAATACCTATTAAAAATTTTAAGACCGAAAATTGGTAATTGCTGGTAAAACAACAGTTTTCTAAACTAATATTCCTTTAATGTCAAAATTGTTCTAAACATACATTATTTCCTATAACAAGTATAATGAGAGATCATAATAATTTACTAACCTTCTTCATGTTTTATATTACTTATTACCTTACCAAACTTAGTCAAAGTCACTATCTGTGTCCTCCCACGAAGCTCACATAAAACGTTTAAATTTCAGGTGACGCCAGGACAAGGTTGGCTGAAGAAGGTCACACCGCAAGAGGTAGCCTCAGCGACAATTACTGGCTTCCTGAGAACCATACCGGCTGCCGTGCCAGGTATGCTGAAATTTGAATAAGATCTAGGACGATCGATTGGGTTTAAGTACTCGTTGTATGTTATCTACTTATATCATGGTTCTATATTTATTTATCTAGTTGTTTAACCTACTTACTATCTCATCCAACCGCGTTATAAATAGTAACAAACGCAAAATACATAAAACTTACGTATTACCTAGTATAAATGAATAAGTATTTTTAAATTATAGACTTTAACAAACTTTGCCTAGACTTTAATAGACTTAAATTTCCTTTGCTAATAACGACAAGTATTTTGTCTTCATAAGCAAAGGAAAGGTTTTATCTTGAAGTAATGTTTCTTACTTACGGAAATAACGATCAAAAGTCTTTGAGTTTAGTTTTGTATATTTTTGATTTCTGCGAAAGTTTCTCGTTTGTTCCATGGTATATCGTGCATCTTTAAAGCTTTTTTAGTTCAATAACTTACATTTTGCCTCGCAGCAATAATTTTCCTCCTATTTGGAGAGCAAATATACCATAATCTACAGTTTGGATAAATTAGGGATGGAAAGCTTATCATCTGAGGAATTTTACTCATGCAGAGATAAAACCATATAAAATATTCCTATTGTATATGGTTTTATCTAGCCTGGAGTGACCTAGTTTTTTTTTAATGCCAAAGAAAAATAAGCGTACCTTTAATTTATCTCTAAAATCATGTTAAGTACCTAGTATTAAACTATTATCTATATTTATCACCTACTACATTTTTACGATTGTTTACCTATTCTTCTTCTTTGTACTAGGAATCACATTCCTCTCCGGTGGTCAATCAGAACAGGATGCGACACTTAACCTGAACGCCATCAACCAGGTGCAGATAAGGAAACCCTGGATCCTGACCTTCAGCTACGGAAGGGCTCTCCAGGCCTCTGTGTGGAAGACCTGGGCAGGGAAAGATGAGAATGTTAAAGCAGCTCAGCAAGAACTGTTGAAAAGAGCTAAGGTTTGACTAATGCAGAAATACGAAACTATTTTCTATTATCATTTCAACATGAAAGTTAAAATCGTTTGTAGTAATTTTATGGAAAAATAAACTGTTTTTTTTAATATGTGTTTTCAGGCCAATGGATTTGCAGCAAAAGGGAAATATGAAGAAGTATCTCTAACATCCGCAGCCGAAGACAAGTCTAACTTCAGCAAAAACCATAAATATTAAAATAAAATATTTGTGTAAATCACGCGGCCTTTAGTTATTGAGTAGTGATAAGTGGATTCAGAATTAGTCTTTATTAGACACAAGATGCACCCCTCGTTGTTACCCGCGGAGATGTGATTATTCCACAGCACACTGCATTTTCCTTGGATAAAAGGTAGCTTATGTGTTAATCCAGAACGTCTATCCTAATGCCAAAGTTCACTCAAATCCGTTCAGCCTGCCAGTATGAAGGAGTAACAAACAAACACACACAAACTTTTATAATACTAGTGTGATATAATAATAGTCTCTACGTATTATATCATGACGTCTATAAGGGAAAATGACGTAGTTTGCAAAACGCCTACACGTGCAATGAGCATCATATTAAAAATACGATAAAAAATGCTTTAATGTAACAAACTATTTAAATTATTTTATTGACATTTAGTCCTTAGTATTTTTGCATACTTAATGCAAAAATTAAAATCAATATTATGTTTTTAAGGAGGCGAAAATCACGTTCAAAGCTTCCGTTACATAGATTCATAGATATTATATATCTATGAACGTCGCTCGATACGATCACGTTAATATTAAATGTTAAAAATTTGACTACAGACTTCAATTCGGCGCCGATACCAGTTTTTTTTTGACGTGAAATTATAATTGGAAACGAAAATAACTTTCGAATTGCTTAAGCGTTAAAAAATATTTAAAAAATCAACATATTTTATTCGGTAACAAGTATAGGTAGCTACGTTCAAATAATCAGCAGCCCATAAATAACTAAAACCGAGATTCTGTGTGACAAAGCAACATCTATTTATATGTATTTATAACACTGCAATGCAGTGCAATGTGCTCTACTTAGTTTTGCTCTAGATTTATCTGTTTGTGATTTAAGCTTGGTAGGGATGTGGCCAACGCATCAAACTTCTACTTTCTACTCGTACATAACGCCAAAGTACTGGTTTAAAAGTATCTTCCAGAATTACAAGGTTGTAATAAGAACGTTGTCCGGAAGCGATCGCTTTTTAGCATTAAAACCGCCTTTTGTGCCAAGTTATTTTGTTATTTTTTCTTTAGTGTCGTATATTTGGTGTGACAATAAAAAATATAGTCCCCATTGTAATTACGAAATTGACAAAGTATTAACTAAAGTCTTTTAGTTAATACTTTGTCAAGTTTAGTTATTAACTAAAGTAGTCAAGTTTTAAGGCTTTTTCTCACCCAGTTAAAAGGGAAAAGTGGGAAAAATCTACTCATCCCACCCAGTATTTTTTCTAAAGTTACACGCAAATTGCTGTTCTTTGCATAGGTACGGAGAAGTCGTTAAAAACAATTTCGCTTCTGGAACATGGAAAATTAGAAAAAGTTATGCGGAAATTCTGACGATGGATAGAGATGTTTTATCTCCGATTTACAAAATGAGGAGGGACAAAATTAGACTGTTTTTTTTTTTAAATGTTTGTTACCTTATTTCTCGGAGACGGGAGGACAGAAAAAATATGTGTTAATGGGTAAACTTTGCATCTGTGAGATAGCATTTTAATTTAATAATAATAATATTAATATAATTTAATATATAAATTTACTAATAATAATAATAATATAATTTAACAGCATAGGTTTGGATATTTAAATTTAATGAAAGTTATTAGCCTAGATGACTTTAAAACATATTTGAATATCCATTTAAATCAAGTCAAGATCAAGATTTTCGAAGCATAAGTTTCTGATATATCTGATACAGACGATGTTGAATGTGCAAGGTTTTGTTATGAAATATCGGGTTAAAGTCTACCAATTCACGCCTACCCAATTTATGAATGAACTGGACCGTGCTGCAAACTAGGGATAAAATAATTAACAGACCTTTCGGAATTTCGAGTCGAAATTGCTAGGTGCATAGCGGTGTGCCTCGTTATAATGTTCCAGTCTAAAAACATTATTTCACATCCGTCTTATTATAATGCTGTTTTTTTTTTATTGAGGGTTAGTTGTTTTTGGTTTTTTCCTTGTACTAGCACAAGGTAATGACGACATTAACATGCACTGCTCTTCGGTCATCGGAAAATATTGCTTTCAAATAACCAACACACTCTAAAACTTTTTTCAAAAACTCTTTTCTGTTCAATCAGGAACGCATTACCTGTAACATAACAAAAAAGCTTCATCACTCGCTATTTTTAAAGATAAAGTGAAGAAGTTCTATTTAGCAACTAAGTACCTTAGATCGTCTGTTTTCTGATGTCTGTATTTATTTATTTTTTGCTTTGTTATGTAACGAATTATTTTAGGTACTTAAAAATTTGACCATGACAAAAAAATTTATACATTACTTCTTTTTTCTCTCTCTTCCGCTATTAGTCGTTTATTTGTAATATTATAAATGTTGAATAGTTAATATTCTTTATTGTTTACCCCGTCCCATACTGTGTTTATTTTGTAAATTGTCTCCATCCTAAGATTGCTTGGATGAGATCGCTTTTAGCGATGAGGCCGCCACTTGTGACACTATTTTTCAAATTTTTCCTGGATATTTTAAAATTTTATTCATTCACTGCACAGTTGGCAACTTATGCACACTATCTATCCCTTCCTTAATTTTATGTGCTCTTAACAGAAAATGTCGATCATTACGTTGCACAAATGCGGATGTATGTCATAGTACATGATATGTTATCTTGGCACCTCTCCTTGCTAGTGGTCATCCTGATACACTTATGAAAATGACTGCCATTGCAGACTTAGTCCGACCGTTTGTTTTGTCAAGATTACCTTCTACGTGGTTCATTGACCTCTACTTGAATAACATTATTAATAACTTTTGCATCTGGAAATGCGTCCGAATGCAAGTACGTATTTGAGATTGTACTGTTGAAAATAAACGCTGCTTGATGCCGAGAACCGCTAGATATGCCAAAATAATTTAAATTTTGCCATCAGACTTGAATTTGTGTCCAGTTTTATTACTACTAGCACCAGTAACTGGAATAATGTAAACGCATGATTAATTAATCGGTCTAGTGCTCTCATACCTGTCCAGCTAGCTGCCAGTGCATTAAAATTTAATTCTACAGCTTTCTACAATGACATGTATTCCTATATCACTTTATTACATGTCATAATTTATCATCATGCTATGAAAATGGACTCGCATTAAGCGCTTTGCGTCGATTTTTATTGTGCAAAATGGCAAGTTGTAGAATTCGCTGCCAAGTTTTCTATCAACCAATAGCTAACATCATCATCAACAGCTAGAAGACGTCCACTGCTGAACATAGTCCTCCTCCTATAGCCATAATATCTACATATCTCGGATTTTTTAAATGGACTCGCACTAAGCGCTTTGCTTCGACGTTTATTGTGCCAACTGCCAAGTTGTAGTATTCACTGCCAAGTTCTTTATCCACCAATAGCTATAAATCTACATATTTCGGAATTTTCAAATCACGAGGGAATCTGTGATTTGACTTAGCGTTTTTCATCGTAGTGATGCTAAAGAAACCCAAATCCACGGCAGCGCTCAGTTGTTAATACCACTCCACGTATCTAGGATCGTCCTAGGCAAAACGTAGGAAAACTAGGGTAGGAAATACTATAGCTAACCGTTTTACGAGAGCTACTGTTTGTCAGTTGCCGATAGGCATTACGTATACATGCATGTCAGCAGTTGCTGGCTTATAGAATCACATACAGGGTGATTTATAATTTACATATTTACTCGTAGTACTTAGTTTGCGCTGAACTAGATCACTTAATTAGTACTCTCTGCTGATTTTAACTATTGAATGTATTAAAAAAATCAAAGAGAAATAAATCAAAACAAAAATCACGATTATTCAAAAACGTACAAAGTTTTTCAATACCCGTGTTTTTTTTTCATACACAACACAAAATACACAAAAAGATCTGGTCAGGTTACAAAGTACTTACATTGATTTGTGTGCGTGTGACACAAGAACTACCTTATGATTTTTAAAAGTCATTATTTTCTAAAAACAATGTGCCAAAGGTAATCCTGCAGTTTAGTGAGGGGCTGCCACAAGTCATGTTCTCTTATTATTATATATAAAGTAGCTTTTGCCCGCGGCTTTGCAAAAAGTAGCATAAAACATACTGCGGATCTTGAACCATCTCTGAGCAAAAAAACATCGAACTTATGTGCAGTTGCTGAGAAGAATTACGACAAAAATCCCAACAATTGTAAAACTTTGCCTTTTGGTTGTCTTAATAGAATCTACCGATTTCCAAAAAGAGGAGGTACTCAATTCGTCTATGTTTTTTTGTTTGTTACCTGGAGGTTAAGCCTAAAATGATGTCAATAGCATATCGTGCCAAAATGACCGTTACGACATAGAATAGATCAGAGTTAGTACTAAAACATATGTTTTGCTTAAAACAAACTGTGCCTTTTCTATGACAAAACGGCCATTTTGGCACAACTAAGGCAATAAGATTTAAATAACAGACGGGTTTAACGGGGTACTTTTCAATGGTCCCATTTAAATTTTATCAAAACTTTTTTCAAAAATAACTTGTTACAAATATTTTGTATTAAAGGAATCAAACTTCTCGATCAGCCTGTATAGACTTTAGTAGGGTTGCTTTTGTCAAAGGCACAAGCTCTTTGAAAGCTCTCTGGCAAGCTGCACTGTTTGGTTTTGTGTTGTATAAAGGACGTACAGCTTTAACTATGACTATGACGGTAGAGCAACGAGGCTGGGCACATACTCGTATAGTAGGGAGTTTACCTCGATACGATATTCAAACGCAAACCTTTGTTTATGGACACTTGTTATTTCTGTATTGAATAAACAAGTTTGTAAATTCGTCAGAACCTTTTTTCAAGTATATTCGACGTATTCACAGACATAGTTAGACTGATTTGAAAAATACTATTTTGTTAAAAACGGTGCAGCCTCGATTAAAATAAAATTTGGTATCGAAGTAGATACGTTTTGCTAAGGGTTGGGGTTTATTCTTGGTCAACAAGGAAAATCTATTGGTCTCGAGTAATAACAACAGGGGCCTGTTATTTATATTATTTCAGAAAAGAACATACAACCGCACTGGTCAGGAAATGTGTATTACGACTTGCCTACGTCATTATTTGAATCGGAGAATATCAACATATTTAATAGCCAATTGTTAATTTTTTTGACATTGATAGGTTACAAATCTTATAAAAATTTCTGCAAGGTAAAATTGTGAAAGTAAAGGTGTAATTTGTATGTGTAATTTTATCTGAACAAAAGCATAATATTCTTGTCAATAGTAATTTGTATGTTAGATTTAAGTTGTAAAATTACAGTTAGTTCGAAAGGACACTGTTGAAACGATAAAAACTCTACATTAATTATATTTGATTGCATTGCGTCATAATGGTCGTTTTGATATACTTATATTAGGTGAGAGTTAGAATTATGCATAATATTAACATACTAATTCTGCGCTTGTAATTCTGAAACAACTCAAACAATAGACTCGGGCCCTTGGAAGATAACTTTAGATAAACTATTGTATAGTTATAAACCCTTGTAAGCACAATATGCATGTTTCGGTTAGTTCCGACCGACAGTTACTAAGCGCTTGGTCCAGTGAAACTTAGTTGCTTTGCTCAAACTTGCATAGCTACTATGTACCTATATTGAGCGAACACTATTCAGGGTTATCGGATAGGGGTGTACTACGCCGAAAGAGGGTCACTATATTCATCCTAGAGAACAACTTTCACTATGAGACCAGCTAAATTCGAGAAAATAAAATCTGCTGGGTCAATAAAATAGATGATGTATGAAACAACTCGATTTTTTTCTCGAATGCAGGGTTGGTCCATTCTATGAATTTCAAATGATAACATTTTTTTCTAATTAGTCCAGCAATTTCTGAGATATCAAGTTAGATACAGTAAAATGGAGTAATGAATATTACTATCATTTTTAGAAGTACATTCTTATAAAATAAAGTATAACGAACCTGTATAAAAATAAACAAAAGATTAAGTGTCTTTATTAAGAAAAATGAGCCTAAAGGGAGTCTAGATAGTCTAGATTTATCTAGACTAGATAAATTAATAATACGCAAAAATGTATCTGTGTATAACACTGTACTGACTGTGCTGAGTCCTCTCAAAAACTAAGCCAAGTTTCCGACTTAGTTTCTAAAATATTCTCTATAAGCCAACTTCAGTGCGATAAAGTCAGGTAGCGCGTTATCATGAAACACCCGATACTAAAACTTGGAGATAGGGGTGCAAACTTCTGCCGAGTTCAGTATTAGGCTTCCAAACTTACGACAGATTCCCAAACTTTATTATAGGGGAGGTAATACCCCTGCTGGTAGATAAGTAGTAAAATGTGAGAAGGATTTAATTGAAAACATAAGAAGACAGCGAAGGAAAATAAGTGGTGTCACTCGCTTATTTCAATTTATACGAATATTAAAAAGAGAAAAGATTTGTTTTTTGTATTTATATGGAATAAACTTAACGTATCGTAACGTAAACGGCTTGTCGCATTATTATATAAATTGTGTCAATAGATTCGTCTTAGCCATAGTCGTGAGAGTGACACTGGGTAGGTACATCAAAATTAAAAAAGTAAGGATGATACACAGGATTAAAGAATTAGCATTTGGGGTTTTTGAAATCGCTTCTAACCGCTTGTTTAAAGTATTACTTGTTACAAGGCACAATGTTTTTCCTACATAAACAACACACAGCTAATGTTTTTCCTTGATAACAATTATTCAAAAAAAATATTTTACCAGCAATTTGTCAAGGTGCTTCCTATCGATAGCGGCTTGCAACTTTAGACATTTCTCCGCATCTGTCGTTAAAACTTTACAGAGTTGTATAGTGTAATAAAATACGACCACTTTGGCTCCAGAAACTTTGTTACTTGTAGCATTACTTTGAGAACGTATTTTGAATACCAAATAAGTACCTACTGTCGCCTTTTGTAATACAATCGGACCTTCATGAGAGACACCTGCGCAGGTATTAGTAATTTATTTATTTAATAATAAGCGACAATCTTCAAGCTGATGTGCCTATGACATATTGTGTTGAATTCCTTACTTGTCCAATGCATTGCACAAATTGTCCGTCGTATAGTCATTTGTCTAGTTGATACTTGGCATTTATCATATTTCTATGAAATATGATAATAAAATAGTTCTGCTATGGGTATAGATTACAATACAATATTTCTTTATTGCACACAAAAACAAAATCTGATGGCGGCTGCGTAAACAATGAAAAAATAGAAGAACAAAACATCGGTAGTATTTTGGGGGGCCTTAGGTGGATAAAATTATAATGAACATTACGTACTCATGGTTTCTAATAGCGTCCTATGAATGCCCTATGGATGGATTGTCAACCAATGCACCATATTGAATAGAATAGAATGGAATGAAGTGGAATAGAATATGGTTTATTTGTGACAAAACAAGCAATTTTTGATAAAAAAATATAAAAGGGAAGCATGTTTTTTATCACAAACCGATCCCAACTCAGGATGATGCCGGTTGTAAGCAACCCGCGCTGATCTTCCGTTCGAATTGATCGAAGGTTCTTGATATTTAATATGTTTTGAATCTGCGAATGCTCCAGTGCGGTATTTTGACTTACAACCCATATATGCTATGCAATATTAATAAGAATTAAATCATTGCTTGCACATACCTTGCTGAGCACTTTTGTGAATACCTCGCTTAGTGAAATTGTGATTATGGGACTTAACTCACCATCAAAAGCTATCAAATAATTATGTCGTGTAACTAATGAACTACAACTGATAATAGAAAACTTTGAATCCTCTAGAAACTTCTTTACTTATAATTAGCGAGTACAAAAGCTATCTCAGTAACAGAGTCTCGGAAGCGATTCAAAATGTTTGGATTATCCACGTTCGACTGTATTATTTTTTTACCTACGTTTTGTCCTCTGGCGTACTTGCTAGAACAAAACTGTACAGTTTTATTGTTGTTCGTAAACATGAGAGTACTTGGATAATGTTACGTTATTATTATATGGAGTATGTTTTTCGCTTACAAATGTCAGGTCTGTAACACAGCGTTATTAGAGATACCTACAATTTAGTATAAAATGAAATGTGTCTAGAGAGACAATTAGGCTTTAAATTAACGACAGCATATTATTAACGAAAGCCTACAAAGATATGTAAGAAGTATTTATACAAAATAAGGGTAATTGTCTCAATAATTTTCGGATACTTTCAACCGTTGCTTTGCTTTAATCATGTCATCATCATCATTATCAACCTTTACATAACCACTGCTGAGTATAGGTCTCCTCTTCCGCGCGCCATCCTTTCCGTTCCTATGTTAATGTCGTCCAGCAACAAAAAAAGTCATGTAGTGCTTTAATAATATGATATCTATGAACATTATATTTTGGAAACACTATTATACTAGTAAATAAATAGATTCTCTAATTTTTCACGAGTTTTTGACTTTCCACGGCTGGTGAGTCGGTAATGCGTCTAATAGCATAAATAGCTTTGTAAGAATTGTAACCGTTTGCTTATATAACTCCGGTAAGTATAAAACGATCTTAAGTGAAAGTGAAAGTTTATTTTTTTTTTCAAAACACACAATAACAGTAAAAAGCATACACTAAGTTTAACGGAAAAACTATAACGTTATAATATGTTTGTCAGAACCCGACCCCAACTCAGCATACATGCTAGCTGCAGCTTGTGCAGCAGCCAGCACCGGTCTTCCGCTGGGACCGGGCAGTGACGTTACGCACGTGTGACGTAGGCAACAAGCTACTAACTAAAACATCTTACACAAAAAAAACCGTACATAAATATTTAATATAAGTAGGTGCATAAATTACACAGGTTTGTTATCTTAAAATACGGAAATCTACAAACGAAATAAGTCTAAAAGCAAAAACACGTTAATATAAATCATAATATATGCGAAGGGCAATTGAAGTAGAAGTACTGGATATATTATTGATACTTTATGTCTTTAGTGTATCCGAATCAATATCCGAACTTTATGTCACGACTTTTCAAGTAGATATCTATGTAGATAGGTAGATAAACAAACTTTTAAAGCCATTCTAGCCGAGCTCGAAGAAAGTTGGACGCGTACACCAGGGACGCGGAGACTTAACTTAAGACAAGTTAGGCAAGAAATTAAGCCAGTGCCACCTGTCACTCAATCAAAAACTTCACTTCTATCTTGACAATTTTTCTTTGGAATCAATCGAATAGTTAGATACCTCAAGTTTCACGTTTTTGTAGTGTGCAATTTTAACATGTACTTTATTCTCTATCATTCAACTTCTACTGTCTACCGCTTCCACTTTTTGTTTCAAAGGAACTCCACGAGTTGCCCTATTTAATTTTTTTCAAATTTCGCTCATAGAATCAGGAATCGCTCCGCTTACTCTATAATCTATGATATGATATGATATATCGTTCAAGAAGTTTGATTTATAAATCAATCAATCATTTATGTATTTGACACAATTTGTACATGACTTGACATATTATATAAAACGACTGAAAAACTTCTATCGGTGCCCACCAAATAGGGAGTTGGTAAACAAATATTTTTTAGAGATATTGTTTTGTACAATGTGTAGGTATATAATAAGCTAATCACTGGACTGTGCTATTGACCTAAAAAATAACGACAAATATCCAGTTGTATTGTCTATTGTAGACACAAGATAATAATTAATTTATTAAGTAATTTATCTTATTATCGATACTACATATAACCTTATTTAAATTTTTTAATTGAGTGAATTGTACATTTTTTGACATAGGTACATTTGAAATTTACTTAATTAATTATTGTGTGAAACATTGTAATGTGACTTGCCCAGTATAACATAGGTGGTTATAAGGCCTAATAAATAATTTCGTTTTGTTTCATTTCATTTCATAATTCATATGCTTGAACCCGGGCACAACATTAATCCAAGTCTTTTATTGGAATTAATTCAAAATTACAATTACATTGCGTCATAATAGCTGTTTTGACATGGAATAAGTTTAATTGTGTATTATGTTTGTGTGTAAAATGTTATTAAAAATATTTAATATAAAACTTAATGTTAACAGTCAGGTATATCAGTCTGTCAAAAACAACCAATATGAAGAAATTATTATATATTTATATACGTACTTCTAAGTATCTATATCAGTCATCAGGTTACCATAGCACGCTTTGCCTTGTTTGAGACCTGAAGACCTTTGAGTGGATGTCGTAAAAAATTACATTCTGGTTTGATGCTATTAACACTTAAAATGGAAGAAGCCCTGTGGACTTATTTGAAATTTGCTATTAGTACCTAATATTTTTTATGAACTTAGGTTTTTTAAATCTTCTTTTATATGTAAGAGTGATTTACTGATATTGCTGCACTACTTCGGAAAAATAGCTGTTAAATCTTAAGACTAATATTCACAACAAAAAAAAGATAGGTACTACAGAGTTATGGAAGCAATCAATCTACTGTCTCATCTACCTTCCCCGATTCTCCTGGGAATAGGTATAAAGTAATATTCATTTTCGAGGCTCTCCCTACATATTTGGTGAAATATTTTCCGTGTATCGTCAAAATATTACCCTTGAAAATATTCAGAATATCGAATACTCTGCCTTTGAAATGTACGCAAAACGTAATGTAGAGGTACAGCTAGGAAAAAGGAAGACAATTTTTGTGAAACGATCAAGGAAAACTATGTTTTTGCTTAGATATGACCACAGATGTAGAGTAGCAAACGAAGCAAGTTCTTTGTGGTTTTCATGATTTTTTAACCGATTTCAACAAATACAAGAGTTTTTTTAACACCTATTTCTCGATTTCGTCTCACAAATGTCCACAGACAAATTTGTTATTTTTATTTGAAAGAGTTAGTATACATTATTTTTGGTAGTTTGGTGTACAAATCAAAATTAAGTAGAAAATGTGTCAATGAAAATGTAAATGGTGCCATCATAGTTGGTTTTCAATTTTTTATGTATTAGTTACTTGGGTTTTAGTAAAATCTATCTTTTTAAATTCATAAGTATATTTTGCAAATAACGGTTTACTTATTCCTATTTGTCACCAACCATATTCTACAATATTTTAATACTGCACAACGGATTAAAATCAACAACTTACATTGTCTATAGTTTTTGTGGATCAGTGAATGTACCTATGTTTTTGCACTTTTTGCTGGGCACGATAAATTTTGCGTCCGCTCGTTTGTACGAGAGAGTCGGTCCTTTATCAAGTTTATTTTGTTTGATGTCTAGGTAAATGATGGATGGTTATTATATGCGACCGTATAATATGGGCATAATATAGTAATAATTCGAAAATGTATATGACGGCGCATGGGCTGGACAATTAAGATTATTTAGTTTAAGCGCCACCTAGTTTAGCTTTAGTGAACAAAAGTTGGAAGTGGCGCCAATTCTTGTGTAACTCTGGGTGACGTGCGCTGCTCACTGATTGGTCATTGGCCGGATGGCGTGTTACCTCAGGCAACCAATAAGCGTTCGATAAGAGTTTCGGATATCGTCCGGCAGAGGCGCTAGTGAGAGCGCGCGGACATGCTCCGAGAGACTCTCTTTTCATTGGGTCGTGAGAGCGTTCGTCACCAAGCGGAACACTTGTCCACTACTTATTCCTAGACTACTTATTGTAAATTCGTAATCAATCATTATAAAGACGATTCTTTGTAAGTGCGATATTTTATTCTCCTCGCCCGCAATACCCACGCCGAAGAACAAGTAACAATCATGTCTGACGCGAATCAGCCAGCTGTTCCGACATCAGAAGTGGGATGCGAAGGGCCACACCTTGAGGAGACGCAAGAAGACCAGCGACGTGATGCAGTTGCAACTAATGTTCTCTCTGGAATGGAAGCGTTGCTGACTCGACTACTGGCTACTACACAAGGTCCGGCGATGGCGAACAAAAGCTCCACTAAGTTCATTAAGTTTGATCCTGACGACGAAGATGTTTACATTGAGGGTTGGTGTTAGCTTACCGAGATAATTGTTACAAGCAGAAAGCTAGAAGGCAGAGTCTTTGAAAGGGCGTGCAGCCACCGCGCTGACTACACTTAGTCTAGTAGATATGACTTAGCCACGTGTGAAAGAACTACTAATGACCAAATTTGCAAGGCCTATGCTGCCTCAAGATTATTTTGATGACATATTGAAATTCCGCATCACTAGTAAGGAGACTGCATGCCAGGCAGCAACACGACTGTGGAGTATAGTGGAACGTATTCCCCGCATGACAATGCCAGAAGACATTATAGCAGGATTTGTCATGTCTGTCCTCTGCTTCAAAGATAATTTAGTAAAAAAAAAGAACTGAATGGACTATACATAATTACAAGAGCACAACTGTTTCGGAAACTTAATGGAATTTAGAACAAGAGAAGACACGACGGTAGCGATTATGATTTTGAATCGAAGCAATTTAAGAGTAATGACAACAGCAACGACACCCGATTCAAAGGCACCTGTAACTGCTGCGGTGCTTTAGGACACAAACAAGTGGATTGCAAGAAACCTCGTGTGGATCAGAATCCTCCATCAACATCTAAGGAAGGTGCTGACAAGAGATCCTGCTTCGTGTGCGGCAAGCCAGGCCACATTGCCTCAGCCTGCCCGGAAAAGGTGGTCAAAGAGGTCCATGTCTGCAACCATCAAACTGCGAGGAGTACATTGGCAACATCATCGGGTGAGCTCGTCCAATTTTTATTTGATAGTGGTTCTGCATGTTCTTTGATTAAATCAGATTTTATTGCTAAATTTCCAGGTACTGAGCGCAATGAGAAAATATTTCTTTCGGGGGTAGGCCGTGGGCCGTTATATGCGAATCTCAAATTCTCAGCAATATTAAGATCGAGGGTATTGAATTAACAGTTTTGTTCCACATTGTCCCATCTGATAGTATTACTGAATTAGTTATTCTAGGTAGGGATATTCTCCAACAAGGAGTAAGTGTTCAAATTAGTGATGACAAAATCAATTTCAATATTACGAAAAATTTTTGCGTATGCGATAGCCTTAATTTCCTTGACGTAGATACTGATCTTGAGGGGCAACATAAAATTGAATTGCTTCGAATCCTTTCTAAGTACAAAGATTCTTTTATCGATGGCATACCTGTTCATCGTGTGAATACAGGGCAGATGAACATTAATTTGATAGATCCAAACAAGAAAGTGCAAAGACACCCCTACAGGCTATCAGCTTCTGAAAAGGAAATTGTACGAGAAAAAGTACAATCTCTTTTGGATGCTGGTGTTATTCGCAAAAGTACGTCTCCATTTGCCAGCCCAACTTTACTAGTCAAAAAGCATGATGAGACAGATAGGATGTGTGTCGACTATAGGGAGCTCAATGCTAACACAGAACCTGAACACTACCTTTACGGACAACATTTCACTGTTGTCACCGATTGCAACTCACTGAAAGCTTCAAAATCGAAAACTGATTTGACCCCTCGGGTACACCGTTGGTGGGCTGACTTAAAAGCTTATTCCTTTGATATTATGTATCGCGAAGGTCATAATATGGAACATGCTGATTTTTTTTCTCGAAATCATTCCCAGAAAGACCAGGAACAACTTCCAACCCTCAACAAAAATGTGAACTTTGTTGAGTTGCACAAAGGCTGGCTTACAGCCGAGCAACAAAGGGATCATGAAATCCAGGATATTATACAAAAGTATACCGAAAATGAGCTTCCTGAATCTATAACTCGTACATATGATGTTAGAGATAATGATTTGTACAGAAAAATTGATAGAAATAAGCGTACATCTTGGCTGCCCGTAGTACCCCGGTCACTTATTTGGACCCTTATCAGTCATGTCCACACTGAAATTCAGCATCTTGGTCAAGAGAAAACATTAAACAAGTTATACGACCAATATTGGTTTCCTCAGATGTCCAAAAAAGTTCGCAAATTTGTGGACTCATGCATTGTATGTAAGGCCTCTAAAGGGCCCTCAGGAGCTCAGCAAATTGAACTACACCCAATTCCCAAGCCAAGTATACCTTGGGACACGGTTCATATTGACATTACTGGGAAACTTACCGGCAAAAGTGACAAAAAGGAATACGCATCAGTAATCATAGATGGATTTAACAAATATGTGCTTCTCGAGCATACGACCTCTCTTGACTCGGGTAGTGCAGTAAATGCCTTGAAAAAGGCTCACTCTTTTTGGTGCCCCGAAACGCGCGTCATAGCAGATCAGGGTGGAAGTTATGCTAGTCATGAATTTAAGCAATTTTGTAACGACCACGGGATTGAACTTCATTTTATTGCGACTGGGTCAAGTAGGGCTAACGGGCAAGTTAAACGTGTCATGCGTACCATCAAAAGTCTACTTACTATAGTTGAAAACGATCCTCACAAAGTTTGGCGAGACGAATTAGGTAAAGTTCAACTCGCTTTAAACAGCACGCGATCTCGCATGACCGGATACTCTCCGACAGAACTTATGATGGATATTACAGCACTGTCTCTTGGCGAAACGAAGGTATCACCGCGAGTAGATTCTGACACACGGTTAAATCTTGAAGCCATTCGAAATGTTGCTTCTGAAAATATTCAGAAGGCTGCTAATTCGGATGCAGTGCGTTTTAATAGGCGAAAAGCAAAAGTAAACCCATTTCAGGTAGGTGATTTTGTTTTTATTAAATGTAGTGAGCGTAAGCAAACCAAGTTAGACAGGAAATTTAGGGGCCCTTTTGCTGTTACTCGTATTTTAGAAAATGATCGCTAAGAATTGAAAAGCGTTGTTGGCTCTTACCGTCTCTATGAGTACAGTCATGAAAATTTGCGCATGGAGGGACGCGGGAGGTTATGCAGGTTTAGCTGAAATTTCCTAAATTTTGACAAACTGTGATGATGATGAGCCGGTGACGGCAGTTACGATTATCGATGATGTTGGGAGTGATACCTTATCAGCCTCAAGTGACACCATGTCAGTTGGCAGCGACACTTTGACCTAACTTCGGACTTGTCTTAATCAAAACCTTAAGATAAGAAATTAAATTCCTTAACATAAATTTACACCCTATCTTGTACTTAGTAATTAATATTGAGCCGTGAATGAAGTTGCTTGGACTGTATGATGTGCTCAATTCTGGATAGAGGACACGTTGGTTTGATGCGTAGAGAGATAGTCGAAGGGATGCAGTTGTCCGGGTCGTACACTGAGGTGTAGATCGAAGAGGCGCTGTTATCCGGGCTACAGTTTATGCGTTGAGTCCAGAGTGAGTCGAAGGGATTTTGTGGTCTGGGTTGAACCCTATAGGCTACTGCGGTAGCCGTAGATCGAAGAGACACTCTTATCCGGGCTGCACTGCTGGTAGGCATTTCGACTTTGGTTTGACTATCACTTTGACTTTGATTCTGACTTTGACTTTGACTCTGTATAGTTGGGCCGTTGCGCGTCTTGTCCGGGATTGAGAGCATCATCAGTGGCTTAAGAAAGAAATCGATAAACCAACCTAAATTAATTGAAAAAAAAAAACAAAAAACGTATCTTTATATGTCAGAATGAACGAGCGGCAGAAAGTACTACATTTGTCTTTTTGTTACAGATAATTAAGAAAATCACACGAGGACGTGTGAGTGTCAGTCTGGCCGTGACGGCGCATGGGCTGGACAATTAAGATTTTTTAGTTTAAACGCCACCTAGTTTAGCTTTAGTGGACTAGAGTTGGAAGTGGCGCCAATTCTTGTGTAACTCTGGGTGACGTGCGCTGATTGGTCATTGGCCGGATGGCGTGTTACGTCAGGCAACCAATAAGCGTTCGATAAGAGTTTCGGATAGCGTCCGGCAGAGGCGCTAGTGAGAGCGCGCGGACATGTTCCGAGAGACTCACTTTTCATTGGGTCGTGAGAGCGTTCGTTACCAAGCGGAACACTTGTCCACTACTTATTCCTAGACTACTTATTGTAAATTCGTAATCGATCATTATAAAGACGATTCTTTGTAAGTGCGATATTTTATTCTCCTCGCCCGCAATACCCACGCCGAAGAACAAGTAACAATCATGTCTAATTTAACAAAAACAAACAATCTTAAAAACAATGTTTGTTTGTCACTACCCGAGTCCACACAGCAAAATGCTGGCTGCAGTAACCAGCGCCGTTCTCTATGTAAATTCGACAAGTGCCCGTAAAAATGAATTAAAAATCACAGGTTGCTGGACCAATTGTCATTTTATTTATAAGGTGCCGCCCTGAAACCTTTTCAAACATTTGGTTTAATTTTATTCTTTTTAAGCGTGCTTGCTTGAGTAATCGCGGAATATACGTAGAAACTAAGATACCGAAGACTGCCCTGCCAACTGTGATCAAGGTCAAAATCACCACAATAACAACTGAATAATTAAATAGTTAAACGCATCCCTGGAGACACCTATTCAACCTAAGGTACATCTATTGTGCAAAGTATAGACCGACTAGACTTTATCACACCGCAGTGCAAGTACGGTTCTATAGATATATTTATTACGGCCAGTATAAAACGATCTTGCCATGGATAACTCAATTCATGGAAGTCAATATGATTAGAAATATATTTTATACATTTTGACATTAGTTAAACGGTTTTTAAATATTTGCGTTCGATATTTATATCCAGTGTATTAAGCCCTCGATAATGATCGCGCTTATACCGGCTCGAATTTTAAAACTAACGATTGATAGAGAACCATACATTTCATTCATTCATTACATACATCAAAGGTATTTTTAATATTTTCCGAGAACCATAAGTAGTCAATAATATAATGCACATAATTATTTGCGTGACTGATCGTACCAAGTAGATTTATCATTATCACACATATCCCTCCCCCACCTCCAGTTCCATTACTCACCTGAAAAGCGAGATCCTGAAAAAACGAGATCGGTTATTAAATATAATCAACATTTTAGATTCGCGTTCTATTTTTTTAGTATTCCGCAGAGACCGTCTGTCTGTCCATTCTGTGTCAGTTTTGTAAAATTACGGATTGAAATTCAACATAAAATAACAATTTTCTATTTTAATTTGTCATCCAAACTTATCGTGTCTTAAGGGTTTTTTCTGAATAATGTATTTTGAAATCAAGATAAAGTTTCGTACTGTAAAATATCGTTTCTTACTTAAGTATATGAAATGTATTTATAGCTGTTAGGTTCCGTTATCCTACTATCCCATCTTACTGTCTACTAATATCTATTATAAACGCGAAAGTTAGTAAGTATGTATGGATGTGTGTGGATGTATGTTTGTTACTCTTTCAAGCAAATACTGCTGAACCAATTTAAATAAAATTTGGTAGAGGTAGCTCAGCCCCTGCATTAACACATAGTTTACTTTTTATCTTGTATCTATGCGATTATAATGCGGGGCGGAATATATAATATAGAGCGGAAATAATAGTTAGTAGAAGGGCTTTCAGGTTGGTTGCCATGGATATTCATGAAGTAGGTATAAGATTAAACATTGTAGTTTCTAAAAACCTTGGAAATACGATTTACAGATTTTGTTTAATATTTATAAAATTGTTTTGTATGAAATTAGACAATAACCGTCTAATCACAAATTTTTGAACATGTCTACAGAGAAATAGTTTCGGTTCCTTTCTTTATAAAGATCTGAATTTGTTTAATACAAATTATCACTTGTTTATTACAGGGTTATTGGCTAAGGGTATACTAAGTCGAAAGGGGGTCACTATACCAATCCTAAGGAATAACTTTCACTACGGGAGCAACACTGAATTCGAGAAAAAAATAATCAGCTGTTTCAGAGTTGGTACCATAGTGAAAGTTATTCCTTAGGATAGGTACAGTGACCCCTTTTCGGCTTAGTACACCCCTAGCCGATAACCCTGTAGATAGCCTTCACTTTTAGATTCATGCAACCTTGTTACTGGTTAAACATCGTTAAACCTTAAACCGCCTTATAACCAATTTCGTTTCACATTCGATGTCTAGAATTTTGTTCCGTTACTTAGAAATATTATTCTTAAAACTACGTTTCATAATGTTTTTTGTTTTATACCATATGTTTTATGAGTTAGGAAGTAATCGAATAAAAATAAAATTGGAGTATTATGTATGAGATAGAAATAATTGTATGAAAACCAACTCGGATAAAATACTGAACCCTACAACTAACGTGTTTCACTCTTAACAAATTTTACTATACAGCAAATTTATTTCGGCAGGGAAATATCAACATTTTTCCCAGATCTTTTGAAGCCTGATTTTACTTTATAACGTTTACTTACGTAAACAGATCACGACAAAATAATATTTTTTCGAGCGTTTACTAACTTTTCTTATTTAGTAGATTGTTAACGTAAAAAAAATTTAAAACGTTAAGTTGCCGGAAAGCATTCGCTTTTGGCAATAAGTCTACTACCGATGTTTTGTTTATATTGTTTTTTTCTGTATCTATTTTTTGATGTGCAATAAAGATGTATTGTATTGTTATTATCTAAATTATGGGCATGAAAGAGGCTCTTAATAAGCCTGAATAACAGCATACTTAGGCTTTTATTCGCTGTCGATACGTTTTCGATAGTTATATTCAATTTACTAGACATTTTCATAACGAATACTTCTCAATAGCCTCTGCGAAAGTAAAGGAGGAAGTACTTAATTTGACATTTAATTGTTCTTTTTTTGTATTTTACTCGATTTTACCAATCAAAATCAATTTTCATGTTGAACTCGTACTCGTGTTTTAAGTCACATATATTTTTGTCAAAACGGTACAGCTGTTTGATATACAAAATACTAAAATTTTAAAAATTTGGATTGGCGTTTCCCGAATTGAAGTAGATAATCACTTAAAATCAAAAACTTTTAACTTCTTACTTAACTGAACCTATTTATGAGTACAATTGTAATGCTTGAATTATAACTCGAACAATATGAAAAAAAAACCTAAAATTTTCTAAGGTTAGTCTGACTAAATTGACATAGGTAACAGAATAAAATATTAAGAAAAGGCGATAAAAAGCACCGTAATTGACATGTTTGGAGAATCTTCAGCGTGTTTTTCATGTAATCCGAAAATATCCGTTTTCTGTAACATCAGCCAAAATCAGGGCTATCCTGTCCCTTACTTCGCAAAAACGGTGATTAGAACCCACAAATAGCCGAGTGAAGGTTTGAGGATAAGCCACATACGTAGTTTACGAATACAATTGTTATAGACTTTTGAGCGGATAATACTTAAGAAAATAGAAGAAAATTATGTTTTAATTCAAAAGTATTAAGACAGCTATAGACCGCCAACTTGTCCATACAATAAGATATAGCTATCCTACCCTTTAATGTTGTCCGATTCCAATAGTTTTTTTTTCGCATAGCTAATAATTATTTACTAGGTTTTGAAGTTTTATTTATTTAAATTAAGCAGTCATATTTTTGCGCTTATACGATGCCTTTTAAAAGACTTTAGCAGAATACAATAACTTTTTTCAAATAAAGAAACGGAACAAAAATTTTATCAGGAACACGAAAACAGTGAAGGGTCGGTGATCATCTTAAGTTACTGCTTCAAACAATTGAGTTTGACATGGTTAAGTTCGACAAAAATATTAAAAAGCACTTAAATGTGACTAAATGTGACTTCAAAACAAATAAACATTAACCCACTTTAGTAACACGTAACAGAACGAATTATATAGCGGGATGCAGCTAGTATAGTCTGTGGCCTTCTGCAGGTGACGAGTCTATTGACGCCACTCACATAAAAATACTATAAGCCGTTTAGACTAGGGTGTGTCAAAGAAATACACATACATACGTATTAAAAAACATAACCCTCTTAATTTTGCAGTCAGGTAAAAATAACAGCAAAAACCGAGCAAACTGTTATTGATAAAGTACTGGCTGAAAAGGTATAGGATGTGTTGTGAGTAAATTAAGTATAATAAAATAAATCTAGAGTCGATTTGGCGAGTTTGCTAACCTCCTTTTTGTATTCTTAGCTAGAGTTTTGATATGTAGGTACCTAATTATGATCGTTTACCTACTAGTTACGAGTAATGGGTAATATAGGTATATACACGTGTGCATGTGGATAAGAAATTCAAAGAAGGAATGACGTAGTTTTTGTGTTTATGGGATATCTCCATAAAAACTCTCCGAAGTCTCTATCACTTTGTTATGGCCAATCTACTACTTAATAACCTTTACAATATTTAAGACTAAGTTGATTATTTAAAAGATCTATAATCCATGGTAGTAATATGTTTCTTAGTGTGGTGATACTTTTATCGTTTTACAGGCTATTATATAATTTCAGCTGAACCGCAATTTTCGTGTACATTTGATGCAACGAGACTAGACAATTTAAATGAGATGGATTCAAAGAGCTTTGAGACTCAAGTATTTTCTTTAAAGAAACGATTTTTTTCCAGATATAAGGTTATTGATTTGATGACCATAGATAAAACATGGGAACCCTTCAGAAGATGGATTAGTAGATGTTTTTAATCTTAGATCTAGCATCCTTTTTATCGTGTTGTGTTCGCTATGGTTTCTGATTCACAATTAAGATTCGGGGCACGCATGTCCATATATGATTGAGGTACCTACGCCGAGGGACGTGCTTCAGACGTGGAATATGTTTGTTTAGGAATTACGGACTGTCACGGAATGTGAAATTACGAGATGAGATAGGTAAGTTAGACGTTTGAGTGTCAGATTAGACGGGGACAAGAAGGCCTGTAATGCATTTAGTAATATGCGAGCTTAAATTTCACAGCCTTAATACAAAGTATTCTGACACAATACACAAAGTGTAGTGGCCAATCAAGAAAATAAAGTATTCCAAACTTTTGAGAACATACAATTTTTAAATAAATACACAAAGCTTCGCAGCCTTTATGAGTAGCGTTGCCCATAATAGCAATACGGACGGTGGACGGTAAATGATCCTCAATCTCCTTCAAAAACCTGTTCAGAATTAAATACTTTTTGTGAGAAATTCCTGCTAATCCCTTAGTTGGACTAAAACTATACCGTAAACACAAGAACCTGCTTTCAATAATACTAAAAGGTTTTAGTTATAACAATAACCATCCAAAACTAGCGAGAACTTTTACCATTCCTGCTTTATTGTCGAAAATAAAGGGCTTATTACGTATAACGTATACCTACCTACATACATATGGGATTGGAAACTTTTTTATTGCAAACTGAACACAGAATCTGTTATTTGAGTTTAACTGAAAGAGTGATTGTAACCGATGTACAACTAATGAACTATATGAATGAATAAATTAATGATTTATTTCGTCTAACAAAACCAGAAGTATAACGATAATTATTTTATTTAGAAAAGTAACGCGTATTTGATTCATATTGTTTAAGAAGACGGGTTTTCACGCGTACCTGAAATGCGAGACGTGTCATCGTTGAAGACACGAACGACTTGGACCTTTCCAACAATCAGGTACGCGTGTAAACCCGTCTACTTAAATAACAATAATTACTTGAAAGTTAGATACATTAAAAAAAACATGTTAAAGTGTTTGTCAATACCCAACTCCACTGCTAACTGCAGCAGCCAGCGCTGCTCTTCCGCTCTTAGTGAGAAGTGATGCACAACTGATGTTTAACCGAAAGCTCTTATTTATTCGATTGTAAAAAAGGAGGAAGCCCTCCTTTCGTTAGAATATTTTTTTATGAACCTATATTAGAAAGTAGACTAGAAATCAAATAAAGTAACTAGAAATTCTAGGTTCCAATGTAAAATCCCATATTTTGTTAAAATCGAATCCGTAGTTTAGTTTATGATCAAAGTAACAAAAAATGAATCGTGCCAAATTGAAGTAAATTTTTCACTCTTTTAAATGTATTACTAGTTAACCTCCTCCTTTACTGAAATTGGTTTAGTAACTAAATACTAAGAGAGGTAAAAGTATTTAACAGAATTAAGAGCGGAGTTCCTTTGGCTCGTTAATGTTCTCTACTAATGAAACAAATAGGTTGTTAATAGGTTCGGACAGAAGTTTGGAAATTTATTACAGAAGTGCTGCCCTTTTATTTTGGTACCTATTACAGACCAGTGGTGCTATCGCCAAAAGTTACCGGTGAAAAAAGTTAAACAAGTCAAAGCAATAGATATATGCTGCCGTCTGGTGGTGGGTGGGTAAATAAGGTAATCCATCTGCTATTGTTTGTTGTAGTTAGTCATTAAATTTATCCTTATAAAGGCACTTGCACATTTATTAATGATATCTTTTAGGATTTGATAGTTATAACTATCGTTTTCTTTTGGGGTTCCGTACTGTTAGTGTAATATGGGACCCTATTACTAAGACTGCTATCCGTCCATCTGTCATCAGGCTGAATCTCATGAACCGTGTTAGCTATGGAGTTGATTTTTTTTACTGACGTTGTGTTTGTGTTGCCGCAATAACTACAAAAATACTAAAACAAAATAAAATTTATATTTAAGAGGGCTCCCATACAACATACGTGATTTTTTTGCCGTTTGTTGCTCGATAGGAAGAAAGGCAACACGTAGACGCTTGAACTAATCTATACTAATATTATGAAGAGGAAACATTTGTATTTTTGTACATAACAAAAAAACTCAAAAACTTCTGGACCTATTAGTTTTTTCGCCGTTAGAAAGCTACATTATCAATGAATAACATATGCTATAAAAATTAGGGATCCGCGGGTACCACCGCTGAGTGCTAGCATAAGTGTTCCAGTATCTCAGAAAACATATGTAAAAATAGCATCATAATATTTTATCGCTCTTTTTGAATTTACTGGCTGCGTCTTACAATCTCGATCAAATATCAGCTCGAACAGCTGTTTTTTTTTCCTCGAATTTAGAGTTGGTCCTATTTAAAATGAGTAAAGTGACCTACTCTCGGCTTAGTACCCCCCTAGCCAATAACCCTGTATACCTTATCATAATCAATTGTAGTCCATGTCCCTCAGGAATAATTTAGCTTTTTACTGGTGAAAGAATTTTCAAAATGGATTTAACAGTACAATACTTTTATAATTTTTTAAGTGTTTTTTTTAAATTTAGATAGAGCGGAAGATGTAGGTTATGGCAGTTAGAGATTTAATAGCTTTCTGTTGGTGAAAAATATTGAAAATGGGTTTAGTAGTTCAATACAGTACTTCCCAAACTTTTAAACTAGTATATTCCATAATACCAAAATGTTTTCAAGAATAATATTCCTTTTACTGTTCGTGTAACCACGTGTTCTCGTGTTACAGAATTTCATTGTACTTTGATTTGCTTTGTAACACTCAGATTATATATAGACAGAAGGGTAGATCTTACAGAAACTTCAGTACGGCAAACACAGCTGACAAATTACTCGACAAATATTTGTAAAATATTTTATATTACTACTCGTTTCTTGTATCTACATTCGATATGTACGAGGTATTCTTAGTTCGTAACTGGTTACTTAGCTCCAGTTTTGTATACAGCTGTAGCAAATTTTTAGCGGCTAGTTGGACCTCTGTTCTTACATAGCCTGTTCGTCAGAAATGAAGCATCGTGAGTTTTTATCTCGCAAGAAAATAAAAAGTTACGTCAGAGAAGAGAAAAAAGTTTATAGCCATACTTACACGAACGGCGATAAAAGAGCGTGGTTTTGAAGTTCAGACTTATACCCCACACGTGTGTCGCGAGGAACAATAGTACAATATTTTTAAAAACAGTGAGGGTTTTAAATGAGGCTTTTAGATCTCATGATCAGTCGACGTGGTTTGATTTTGAGAGCGAGATTTTTGTATCGCTATTTCAGCACGTTATATCGATTGCGAAAGAAGGAGGAACGAATGTTGAATATTATAAACATAATTCAGAGAGAGAAAGAGAGAGACAGAGAGAGAGGTTGTTATAAGATTGGTCAGATGGGGAAGTGCCGTGAGTGTCGTAGAGTAGTCTACGAATTTCGTAGCACGTAGCAATAGGAAGTAGATCGTAGCCCGTAGCTCGTTTTTATAGTAAAAAAGATTTGTAAGAAAAGGTTTTACAAGTTATGATTTAAAAAAAGTCATTACCTACTGCTATTATGTCAAGCGCTGATAGAACTTTTTCAGTTATTCCGATTTAAAGATAAACCTCTACAGCGATTTAAAATAAATCAATATAGAACATGAGAGATAACAAATTTAAATATTAAAAAATACAGAAAGGTCTACCCATCTCCAAGGAATAAGTTAACAATAAAAAAAAATACAGACGTATTAAGTACCTCCTCTTTTTGGAAGTCAGTAGAAAACCTGAGTATTAAACGTACAAATAATTTTGGTGCTATACAAATACTTATTTCACTCAAAACAATAACATTTTTACAAAAATAAAGTAGTTTCTTTTAATGTTTACTTGTTATTAATGGTGTCTTTTCTTGTGATATATGGCACCATGCGATAATAACTCTAAGTGGAAAAACACAATTGAAGCAACACGAAAAGTTTAAACAGCTGTAGATGAATTATATGGCTTGAATAAACAATGAATACTAAACGTGCCAAAATAGATCCACATAGATTTCAGTGAAAAAGAAATAAGTAGTTTTGTTTTGAGTTGAGCTTAGCGAGACCATAACGATACGACAATCTAAAAAGTACGTACTACAGCTAAGACGCCAATGTCAAAATAAAAAAAAAACCTGTTAAGTGTTGTCTCTTTTTAAAGTCGCAAAATTATGATGGTTGCCAGATGAGATTTAGGAGTTTGCACTTAATGCACAAGAAAGTCAGTTAGCGCCAAAACCATTATTATGAGCATGTAAAGCAGGATATCTACTTACCAGCGTCCTTCTTGGTAGCACCACTATTGTAAGGACTTATTCTATCTCCATATAACAATCTTATTTTATAGGGTTTTGACAGAGACAAAAAAATACATTTGTTCTTATACGTTATCCTATATCAATGGTTTCTATTGAAACTTTTGGCTGACGAAAGTATTTATGAATACTTAGTGCATTTTCAAACTTAAACTCAGCTGTGTGAGTTTGAGTTTGAAAATGCACTAGTTTCGGAGAGACTCGACACTTTGATGAAACTGGATTAAAAACTTTTACGAGGCGCGTTTCGAAACATTTCACTTATCTCTTTACGCTTAAGCTTTGATTTAAGGGTAAAGCAGACTGCATATAGAACAATGCTCTATTTGTGACTGAGGTTTATCGAGTCTTCAAAAACTTAACTTCATAAAAAAACTACCTACTTCCAAAATAAGGAGACTGTTTTTATGTTTGTACTCCACGCGATATTACTACAGCTTGTGAAATATGATATCAGGGACAAATATTGTAGAAATTAATATATGAATTTTTAATAAATTAGCATTATTATACTTATTTATAGCATTATAATTTCGCTTTGTAGACACCTGTACAAATTTGTAGACATTGCATTCTTAAAGGTAGTATTCCAACGATAGCGATGGCACGAGGTAGTATTTGACCTTTGACTGAAAGAGTACTAACATTCCTGAAATCCATAATTCAAAAAGATGTTAACGAAGCGGAAACACACTAGAGATTCGTAAAACAACCTCTTTTATCAAGACTGGATTTTCACAAAGCAGCGAAGTAACGCCTTTGACTTCGTAGATTATATCCATAATTATAATTTTTTGTCATTGAATAGTCAACAGATAAAGACGTTATTCAGGTTTCTAGCCTAAAAACTCATATACCACATTATTATACCTTGTTTGGTACCAGCGCACCCTGCACTTGCCAAAGCTGTAAACTAATGGCATACTAGTAATGCTAAACAATAGTCACGGGATATAATGGTAGACCATTTCAGTCACCTTGGATTCGTTCGTCTAATATACACATACATTTCAATTATTAAAATGTATGTATAAGCGAGCTATATAAATAGACTATCTCACTGTAGTATACCAGCACGATACAACATTTCTGGAATAACACATAATACTATTCTATTTTTAAGTTGTTACGTCATAAAATGGTATAAATGTGCTCAACTGAAAACGACAGATTTCAGAAGGTAATATTAATTCATCCAAAATGTTTATTTTGTTTTTAATTTTCATTCAAACGTTGATCGTGTTGTTGTCAAACCTCGAACGAACTGCAGCTAGAAAAGCTTTCTATTCTTACGAAGACAGTTATGACACCAACGTTACAGATACTGAAATGGCTTTCTATAATTACGATATCATTACAGATGGTGTTTTGAGACTGCCGCCGTATTCATTGCTTACGGTAAGATACTTTTAACAACTATAGATTTTTATTGTTTGTCTTGTAGCTTTGCGAATATAAAACATTTTCACAGTTGATTTACCAGATTTTTCAGCCAACTTAGAACAATAAAGAATTGCTTTTTAAAAAACACACAAACTACATATTTTTACAAACCAGCACGGTCAGCAATAGTTTTAAATTTGAGTAATGTTTATAAAATATTTAGGAGTTAAGTAAGCATTTATTTATTTTGGTAGATAAATTTATTTTTTATGGTTTGCACTTAAATTGTAATTATGATAATTTAGTTTGAACTACTACGCACTAACTAATAGGGCGATACTCGGTGTCTTCTATCAAGGATCTGATAGCAGACTATCGGGTTTTTAGTAGATATAATCCTATATGACTAACTGTTTACCAACAACTGGCTTTCTTTTTAATCTATTAAGATTATAAAGATATTAAAAAAAAATGGATAAGACGGTTATACTTTCGGTTGGCACAATTTATGATAAGAAATTAGTTATATTTTTTCAGGTTCGCTATAAGGATACCGAAATCTACCCAGGCGATATGTTGTCAGCCACGAAAATGATACAAGCGCCGAAAATTGAATGGGACTGCGATTACAGAAGCAACTATACCTTGGCCATGTGTAGTAAGTTTCTAAATAAGTTTCGTAAAGTGGACGATTGCCTTTCTGCATATTATGTTATTCAACAAAAGATATATAACTAAATAATAATGCACGTCTAAATCATTATAAACTCTGAACGCAGTATTGATTGCTATATTTGCCATCTCACAGTGCGTAGGTCCACCATGAGATGAGACGCATAAACATTGAATACTATACAATAGTGATTAACTTAAATGAATATATTTTCCCTGTCTGTATTTATCCGTTATCCGTTATTATTGTTTCTTATGACCATCAGAAAGCCAACCTTAAGAGGATGCTACCGGTAACCTCCTATAAATAAGATTCTGACTATTATAAACAAGGTATTATTATAATAGCTTTCAGAGAACTAAGTTGGAGTATATCGATAATTAATGTGAGTATTACCTATATGCAGATCCAGACACGACATTATCTACGCCTGGCAAACCCATGTTGTTCTGGTTTGTGGAAAACATCCCCAACTGTGATGTAAATCAAGGAAATGAACGCGTGAAGTATCTCTCGCCAGTGCTAGCTCCAGGAAAGATGCAAAGATTTGTTTATCTTTTGTGGGAGTTGTATGACCTACCAAGTCAGGATGCTCTCGACTATAACATTCGACTGTAAGTATCCAAACATTATATGTAAGTACGACTACTTTTAGAACGTACCTGTCCTTAACTGGCTATGAATTTATTACGAGCTTTATTATTTATCAAGCTAAGCTCTTAAAACTAACGGTCTTATTAATAAACGCGCCTTAACTTTAAACTTCTTTTGTCTTGTTTTGACGCGTGACGTTTTCGATCGGATAAAATAAGAGCAAAGACGTTAAAAGTTAAGACGCGTTTATTAATAAGACCGTTAGTTAACAAATTATTAACAAAGTTTTCTAGAATTTAGTGGCGTCCCGTGGGATAGACTTATGTTCTCATGTGTGTATATACGATGTACGATGATGGCATTTTCAGTGACAATATAATATTATAGTACCATGGCGCTAGTAATGATGGAGACGAAGGTGACTTGAGGCGTTTTTGAACTAAAGATCATAATCCCACCGATTTCGGACTCGACTTATTCGCCTTGAAGCAAATTTTACACTTTATAACTTTCTCCCAGATAAAGTCTCCATATTAAAATGTTTATTGTTTAATTTGTTTTAGGACACGACTTGGGTTTTCTCCTGATGAAGTGAGCAACACTTATAGAGTTGATCCGTTTGCTGGTAATCTACTCTCGGCTAAGACAGACGTTGTTTCGCAAGTGAGCGGCCTGACCGAATAAGCACTTTGAATCCAGCTAACAATAGCTTGAAGATGGAAAGTATCTATTTTTGTCAATAAACACGACAATAATTAACGATATTTTATTTATAACGAAATTACATGCATATTGAGCGTTTGAATTCTATTTTTAATGAGGAAATGCTATTTTTTTGCTGTTCCACGATTACTTAGGATGGCGCTCGAATAGAAAATTGTTTTTTTTTTGTTTATATAAATAATTCCAATACGGTTCTGACACAGTACAATTTGGTTCGTCATTGAGTATAAAAACTGGTTTGAGACGATCAATAGATATCAGGCCTACTTGGTAATTGCACTAAAAAGCCTTTGAACCGCTTTCTTACCGGGTATGGTCCGTCATTGCGGTTGAAGACATCTGCGCATCACATCATTTCGTACAAATACTTTTTAGCAAGTACTTAAGCCTGGGTGAACAAATATTGTCCTTGCGTCCCTATAAGTCATAGGTTTCGGATGTAAAGTACTGATTACCTTTTAAAGCTGCCTTACGTATTCCTCTCCGTCGACAATACTGCTGTCTGCTTTTCGAGAAATTCACCTGGCAACCTTTGAGTTCTGCCGTATGTTAACTCGGCCGGAGATACTCCCGTGTCGCTGCGAGGTGCGGTTCGCAATCCAAGCATGACCGTGTGCATCTCCTCTATCAAAGACTTCTTATTTACTAACCTTGCTGTCAGTGCAGCCTTAAAGCTTCGATGCCAACGTTCTATGGCTCCATTGCTCTGTGGGTGATATGGTGTCATTCGAATTTATGTAGGTATGCCCAAATATTTGATTTGTAGGGCAGGCTGCACACGCCTACATCACACATGTACTTAGGCGTAGTTTGTTTATATTAAGTTTGTATTACGTTTCACGGACCGTCACGCCAGTCTCTTGCTGGCGCTCCAATAAAGCGCATGTCTTAAAGCCTAAACTGCATTTAATTGATCCCATATAGAATACTCACCTCAATTAGCCAGCGACACCACATAGACTCATCAACAAACACACCCAAACAATATTCTATAGTGGTGACCGTATTCTATAGTGATGAATCCGTCGTGATTACTTGCGATATTTTATAGCAGAGACTCGCGTTTAATTGAACACAAACTCAAACATCAGTTTAGTGCAAAAACAAAAGACAATCATCAGTGCTACAACCACACCCACAATCACCAACATGAAGGAGCAACACAAAATCATCATGGGTTCGGCAGCTGGTGCGGCAGACGTTTCCAATACGCCACCACCGCCGGTGCCCTCACAGCATCCCAGCAGCAGCCACACCCTAGCAGAAATGGCAGCCAGTGCCGTCACCTTGCAGACCCGCTTGTCCGATTTTTGGACAAACCAGCCGCGACTATGGTTTCATCAATTCGAAGCCGTCATCGCACCACAGAAGGTTGGGGACCTCTGCAAGTACCAACTGGTGGTAGCGAAGCTGGGACGAGACGAATTGAGTCAGGTAAGTGACATTCTTGAGAACCCACCCGAGTTAAATAAATACACAACTTTAAAAAACCGTCTAATTAACGCGTACGAGGAGTCCGAAACAATTCAACTACACAAACTTCTCAACGAAGTAGAGCTCGGGGACCAGCGACCGTCACAACTGCTCCGAAAAATGAAATAACTTGGCCGCAACAAAATCCACGATGAAACCATTAAACTGTTATGGCTCAAACGCCTACCCAGCACGGTGCGAGCGGTATAACCGCTTGCAACAACGTACAGTTGGACGACATTGCTCAAATTGCGGACAAAATTATCGTATCATCACCACCCACTCAAGTGTGTAGCATAAATATAAACCGCAGGTTTGAACCATTGTTATCCCAGCGTGAGCAAAACAATCACACAAATACATTAAGGTCACGCTCCAAATCACGTGCATTGGATAATCGCGAAAAATTCAAATCACAAAAGGCAAAACCCGGCGACACCAATTTCAAGTGTTTTTTCACTACATTTACGGGGACGACGCAAAAAAATGCGGAGACGATAAATGTAGCAAAGCGTTAAACTAAAACCGACACCATCGTTGGCGAGCGTTGGTGTCGAATCATCTTATCGCCTATGCATCACGGATATGTCAAGTGGGATGCGTTTTCTCATAGACACCGGTGCGGATGTTTCCGTACTAGCCTGTAAAAAAGGTAACAAACAACCCACTGACTACACCTTATATGCAGCCAATGGCACACTCATCAAAACATACGGAGAAAAAACACTTACCTTGGACCTGGGCCTCCTGCGACCACTACGCTGGACATTCATAATGGCAGACGTTCAACGGTCAATCATCGGAGCTGACTTCTAAGCCAAAAACCAATTAATGGTTGATTTACACGGTAGGAAGTTAGTCGATAAAATCACAAAAATTGCAAAAAATTCGCTGACTACCGAGCAATCTGATGCCACCATAAGAGCGGTCAACACGGCCGACCCATACCATCAGATTCTAACTAAATACCCCGATATCACCAAACCAGAATCATTCAAAGATATCCCCAAACACAACGTGCAACACTACATATGCACGCGTGAACCACCAGTATATGAAAAACCACGACCACTAAACCCACAAAAATATAAAGCCGCCAAACAAGAGTTCGAACACATGATAGAACTAGGTATATGCAGACCTTCCACGAGCCCTTGGGCCAACCCACTTCACGTCGTAAAAAAAAGAATGGGAAGCTAAGGCCATGCGGGGACTACAGACGTCTAAACGCTGTAACAGAACCTGATCGCTATCCCATCCCTAGACTTTTAGACTTCACGTATATACTAAAAGGCAAGACCATACTTTCAAAAATTGACATTCGCATACCATCACATAGCAATTGCAAACGAAGACATTCCGAAAGCCGCAATTTCGCCGTCACACCATTCGGAAGCTTCGAGTTCTTAAAACTAAACTTCGGTATGCGTAACGCCGCACAAAGTTTTCAACGATTCATTAATGAAGTCCTCAAAAGTACTGAAAACACTTTTACTTTTCTCGACGACATTTTAATTGCTTCAGTAGATCATATCAGTCACCTTCGAGACCTAGAAGAGGTATTTAAACGACTCCACAAATACGGCATCACGATAAACACAAGTAAGTGTGAATTCAGCAAGCAAGAGCTCAATTTTCTCGGTTACCATGTGACGTGTGATGGCATAAGGCCGGACGGTGAAAAGGTCAAAGCTATCACCGACTATAAACAACCTGAAACAATAGAAGAATTGAGACGCTTTCTCGGCCTCATAAATTTTTACCGCAACGACCTGCCAAAAGCCGCCGAAACACAAGCAATCCTCGACCAATACTTACACAATTCCAAGAAAAAAGACAAAACAAAAATAGAATGGACCAACGCAGCTGTCGAGGCATTCAACAAATGTAAACAAATGATAAGCGAGGCCACTTTGCTCGCACACCCGGACCCGCACGCGCCACTCGTCTTAGTTACGGATGCATCAAGTACCTGCGTCGGAGCCGCACTACACCAATTGGTAGACAAAAAACTACAACGCACAAACAAAGTATAGCACATATGATAGAGAACTACTGGCTATATACATGTCTATCAGACACTTTCGGTACCTAATCAAATCAAGAGACTTAACGGTTCTGACAGATCAAAAATCATTAAAATATGCACTCACAAAAAAAGAATCGAAGTCAGATGCACCACGACGTTTACGCCAACTCGACTTTATAGCGCAATTTTGTACCAAAATCTACTATATAGAAGGGGAGCTAAATAACGCAGCAGATTTCTTATCAAGAATAGAAGAGATCCAACTACCACATACCTTCGACTACGAGCGACTTTTCAAGAGCCAAATTGAAGACATGGAGTTAGATACCTCACGGCAAAATCCAAACCTACAATTTAAATCATTCAACCTACCATACACACAACATAAACTAACATTCGAAACATCTACTGATAAAGCCCGTCTTTATCTACCTACTCAGTTTCGAGAACAAGCGATAAAAAGTACCCATACAATAAGCCACCCAGGCGCATCTGCAACACGACGACTTATCGCAGATAGGTACTTTTGGCCAGATATGAATGCCGACGTTACTCGTTACGTGAAACACTGCATACCTTGTCAAAAATCAAAGATTCAAAGACACACTATTACACCTCTCGGCGATTTTGAAAAATCTCATCGTTGGGATCGCGTACACATAGACCTAATTGGACTATTACCACCATCAGAAGAATTATTGTACTGTCTCACTATTATAGACCGCGCCACAAAAATGGATAGAAGTTATCCCCACCAAAGACATAACAGCGGAAACAGTAGCTAACAAATTTGTAGAAAACTGGGTTTCTCGATATGGTTGTCCAATAAGAATCACTACAGACCAAGGAAGACAATTTGAATCACAACTCTTCACCCAACTTACTAAGATACTCGGCATCGAAAAAATACACACCACAGCATACAATCCTAAAGCAAACGGTCAAATCAAACGCGTACACCGCACATTAAAAGCTGCAATAATTGCTTGATGCAAAGACACCAACCAATGGTCCCGAGAACTACCACTCGTTCTACTAGGATTGAGAGCCACAATCAAACAAGACATCGGGTACAGTCCACCTCAAATGGCATTCGGAAAGTCTATCCGTCTACCAGGAGACTTTTTCGTACCATCTGAGAAGCATATCAACGACACAGACTATATTCGAAAACTTATGGAAACCATGGATTCACTACGACCAGTTTCCCGCAACCAAACAAGTCACCGCAAAGTTTTTGTACATAAAGACTTACAACAAGCAGAATTCATGTTTGTAAGACGCGAGGCCCGCAAAGCTCTCACACCACCCTACGAAGGCCCCTTCAAAATTTTAAACAAACATCAAAAACACTATACCATTCAAATGGGTTCTCGGGATGTCACAATCTCACTCGATAGGCTTAAACCAGCTTACGTTACCAACAGCTTGGAGCCTAACGGGTCACCCGACCCTTCATGCGACATAGCGGCGAAACATCAACCAGCCGACGACAATTCAGCCGCACCGCCGCCACCCAACACCATAAACACCAGCAGAAACAAAGACAATCGTTCGCAACCACTTATGACTCGGTCCGGTCGAACAATCAAGAGAACTGTTCGATTCAACACATGAGCCCACCGACCTTTCATCCCGTCATCGACATTACGACTCAATACAATAATAAACTAATCTTTGATTACGTCGCGACACTGCCCGCGCTACGAATACAATCATCAAAGTGAAGTGCAACAAGTTTTGAGTCATATAAACAATGTAGTTATACCATTTATTATTGTATACATTTTTAGCTTTACTAACTTTTATTTTATGTATATAATAAGTTAGAAACGTATTTTTATTCTTTTTTTAAGGGGATGTAGATGTAGGGCAGGCTGCACACGCCTACATCACACATGTACTTAGGCGTAGTTTGTTTATATTAAGTTTGTATTACGTTTCACGGACCGTCACGCCAGTCTCTCGCTGGCGCTCCAATAAAGCGCATGTCTTAAAGCCTAAACTGCATTTAATTGATCCCATATAATTCTATATACGGTGAGTATTCACTCACCTCAATTAGCCAGCGACACCACATAGACTCATCAACCAACACACCCAAACAATATTCTATAGTGGTGACCGTATTTTATAGATTAAATGAGCAAACCAACTACTCTCAAACTGCTTTCCTTGATCGCTAGTCAGTTTAATTGGGACGCCGTAACTCGAAATCCATCCGTCATAAAATAATTTAGCAATGGTTTTTGCGCAAATATCTTTAATTGGAAAAGCTTTGGGCCAGCCAGTTAGCCTGTCTATCATAGTGAGGCAGTCCCAATGGCCTTATTCACTAGTTATCAATGGTCCCGTTTTGTCAATGTAAATGTGTTCCATCCTAGCTACTTTCGCAAATTTACCTAACGTGGACATAGTGAGTCTCTGCATTTTCGAACGCTGACACTACGCACGTTCGTGCCCATAGACTATAGGTCTATGGGCACGAACGTCCTTGTTCATACCTGGCCAAAAGTATTTACTAGCGACAATTTTCCTAGTTGTTCTAATTTCAGGATGGCTAAGATTATGGACTGATTCATAAGCTAGTCTTCGAAACTCCTTAGGTGAATAAGGTCTGGCGTTATCGCTTCCCGTGTGGCAAACAATAGCTTCATTGCATGTAGGTACGACTATTTTTATTACTTTCGAATTATCTTTACCTGCCTGCAGTCGGTAGTCTGTACATAAAATTAGGTTTTGACCTTCGATCATGCTTCTAAAATATTGCACCGACATATATAACGCAAGTAACTCCCTGTCGTAGGTACTGTACTTTTGTTGTGTATTAGTCAATCGTTTGGAAAAATAACCCAACCCAACCCAACAACGGTACCCATTTATTATTAACTTGCTGTTGTAAAGTCGCTCCAAAGCAATCATTCGACGCGTCAGCGGTTATAGCAAGTGGCTTACCTGGTATCGGATGTGCTACAACGCTGCGTTTTGCAAGTTGCTTGAACGGCGTTTTCGGTCCACACATTGGAGAACACAAAAGGGTTAAAATGTAACATTAAAAAATATACCTACCATCAAAGCATACACTATGTACATCATATTAGTTAATGTTTCACGCAGTTAATGAGACCACTTTTTTAAACTGCCGAGCTTCCCGCCAACTTGTGATGATGTCGTAGGTCGAGTAGCACGCCCGCGCTCCACTCGCCAGTACTGAATCTCATACAGATAAAAACTCTCGTGCTGCTCTTTGTTTAGATTCTGTTGCCCAAATAATACTTGCACGTGTCAGATAGTTTGTTGTTATTGTTGTTATCTTAGTATTAATTCATAATATTGTTTTTATTATTCAATGCCGTTCATGGAAGAAGGATTCCAGAAAGGCCAATCGAACAATCTACCAAGAGGAAAGCTAGATGGTAGCTCAATATTTATAATAAATAAGTATTGTACGGCTGCTGAAATACGTAGAATTAAAATAGAAAGTAAGCATGTCTCTTAAGCAATATTTATTACAAATACTGTATTTTAGATACTCATAAATAAATAATAAAATGTCTTCGGGTGGTATTGGTAATCTATGAATTTGTAAAGTTTTGTTATCGAGGTACCTACTTACGAGTATGTATCTGTTTTCTAAGGTTGGCGGGTTAGTGCCTAACCTAAAATATCTACTTATTAAATATGAAACCTATTCTGTCAATTTAACAGTATACATTCACGTAATCCACAATACAGGATTATCAGCTAGGGTTGTACTAAGCCAAAAGGGGACACTATATTAAGCCAAAAGGGGTCACTATATTAAGACTAATAACTTTCACTATTGGACCAACACTGAACTCATTGTACTTACCGTTTCTTACTCAAATAAACGAAATTATTATTACTGAATTCAATAAAAAAAAACAGCTGTTTCATACAAAAACTTGAACGGTCGTCGACAAAATGTATGAAACAGCTGATAATTTTTTCCCAAATTCAGAGTTGGTACCTTAATGAAAGTTGTTCTTTAGGATGAGTATAGAGACCCCTTTTCGGCTAGTACACCCTCAGCCGATAACCATGTATAATGTAAAAGTCGTTGTACAAGTAGGTACCGCGATATTTAACAACTGTAAAAAAAATACAACCTCTTGACCGTTTTTTTTATAATGAGGAATCTGTTATTAAATAATATTGAGTTCTGTATTTTTGTACCAAATATTAATGAAATCGGCCAGTAAATGGTACTGTAGCATGTTTCGCTCCTTTTTGAGAGAAACACCTTAACGACTAAAAAAACAACTCTGCGTATAGCTGTCATCCACTTTTTATGCGTTTTGGAATTCTCGACACGTTAAAAAATAGCCTTTTCAGTGTTTTTTGAATTTTGATTAAAACACTGAGGCACTGTACTTCATTGTACTTCTTATCACTATTAAATGATTATTAGCCACTAAAAAGATGTGCGTTATTATAATATCATAATGCTTTTAATCGTAGCGCGAGCAGTCAGTGAACGAATTAGCCATACCCGCCCGTGTAGCACAGGACCTGTGACGTCATCACACTTTAGAATGCCGAGCACGTTTTGAAATTATGTCGAACGAAAATGCGCACTTTGGTCTTAATTTATCAGCCATTTTTAATGATAGAGAAATAGAAAAAGCACAGTTATTCTCGTATTTTTTTCTAGATTTATTGGCATTTTCAGAAAAAAACGTTTGTCTACTCCTAAAAATTCAATTTATCCTGAGAGAATTCACATTTTACTATGTTAATTGTAAGACCTACTTTTTGTAATCGTTCGAAAATAGTCTCTAAATGCTTCTGTAGGACTTTATTTTCACTCGCCAAAATGATGTCGCCAAGATATGAAATACGAATTCGGGCCTAAATTCAGCGAATTCTGGATGAGCTATCCGGTATTCGGATACGAGATTTTGTAATACACAATTATTCATAAAACGCTGAAACGTCTGTTCTGCGTTTTTTAAACCAAAAGACGTACACTGAAATTAGAACAAACCGAAATTTGTAATAATTGCCGTTTTCACTAATTTTTTTCTAAAATTGGGATAACATGATATGCTCTATTGATGTCAATGCAAGAGAACACTTTTTTGTCAGCTAAGATGAAAGTAAAATCTTTAATATGCAGAACTGGGTATCTGTCTGGCTTTGTAATGGCGTTAAAAGCACGGTAGTCTCCACAGGGTCTTATATTACCATCTTTCTAGGGTACAACATGTAATGGATTCGCCCACAAACTTTTAGAGGAAGGAAGGTGGCGGCTCCTTGAATGACTTCGGCTTGGTCAAATCTGGGTACCTGCTTAACAGATTATAACACGGGTGCGACTCGGCAATCGTTAATATAGACGTATGTTCTGAGTTAACAATTGAAGAAATGACGTGTAAGCTAGTGCTTTGATCTATTAATCGTCTGTCTTTTAAATCAACTAACAAATTATAATAGCTAAGGAAGTCCGCACCAAGTATAGGTTGACTAATGTCGGCAATCATAAATGTCCATTTAAACGCTCGTCTCAAATCCAAATTTAACACCAAAATTTTTTCGCCGTACGTTTGAATCTCAGTTTCATTCGCGGAATACAATTTGTATTTGCTTAATTCACTATTGTCACGCACTATTTTATAACTTTTTGGTAACACTTAAATATTCGCACCAGAGTTTATAAGGTAACGCAAACCGTTTTGTCTATCCGTCACGCACAATCGGTGGGTAATAATCGGGATACAGGAACCCACAGGTAATACCTGCTTCCGTTCTAATTTTCCGCTTTCTTCCAGTTGCACGGTGACTCACACCATGTGGCCTGCGCTCGGTAGCGGAAATAATGTACACACAACCAATCTGGGCTCTCTGGTGTACGTCGTGGTCTGCTGCCGCTCCTTCCTCTGGATTTTCCACGGTATCCTCCACGTCCTGGTCTGTCCCGTGATTTTGACCGCTCCATCCGGTCGAGTTTCGCAATCAGCTTTACTATCTCAGCTAGTAACGTCTTATCATCTGCAGGAAACGTCTCATGACCGGCCACCTCAGCGAGTTATTGTGGTCGCATACTCTCGATTACCTTGTCTGCTACCGCTGCTAGCTTCACAGCATCTTGTGACTCTGTAGCTGCCAAACTACTGCAGCAGGAAGATGGTTTCGCCACAGAATTGTAATGGTGTCACGTGTTATTTGCCTCGGGCCAAGTCCTGCATCTTACGCAGTAATTGGCTCGGCTTCTGATCTCCCAACTCCATCTCCTCGATGAGCTTTTGAATTTGTCGGTTTTCCGATTCTTCATATATGTTAAGCAGCCTTGCCTTCAATGCCTCGTAACGTCCGACTTCTGGGGAATCAAGCAACAAGTCAGTCACCTACTGTATAACTTCTTTGCCCAACTTGGAAACTACCAGATGATACTTTGCCACATCGGCGAGTTTCTGCGAGGCCATAATCGAATCGACCTGTATGAACCACGTTCAAAGTCAAAGTCAAATCATTTATTGGCCTTATAACTGCGTTTGTTACACTAGGCAAGTCAATACGTACAATAATGAATTATAATATTATGACGAAACAAGAGTTAAAATTTAAAGAAAAATCAAAAGAATAAATTTGTGTCTAGATAATAATGTTAAATTTAATATTGATGTCTGATTACTATATACATAATACTTAGTTATATATCAGTCCGGTAACATTACAAGTCAAGTATTGTTTAATGTCAATATCCATTTTAATTAATAATTCGAGAATGAATATTCAGTCAGATCAGTTTGTAAGAATTCTTTTATTGAGTAAAAAGCAGTGGATTCGAAGAATTTTTTTAATTTACACCTAAAATCATTGCCATGTAAGTTAGCTACAGGACGAGGTAATTTATTGAACATACATATCTTAATCCAGATGCCTTGTTTCTTTACTTTGGCTAATCGAACTTTTGGTTTTGTTAGAAGTACGTCCGGTCTATTGCGATCTCTAAGATTGTATAGTATGTGATTCGGTTTTATCATTAGATTTTCTTTCTCGTCAAAAATTTCTAAGAGGCAATTATAAATATACATGGATACCGCTGTCATTATTTTGTGTTTTTTAAAGTATTTTCGTGCTGACGTGCGTTTTTTTAATCCAAATACTATTCTTATGGCCTTCTTCTGGGCTCTTTGGACTTTAATCATATCGACTCCGTTGCCCCATACAGTTATCGCATATCTTATCATGGAATGTACGTATGCATAATACACTGACAACATATCTTTCACATCTAATACAGATCTTAGTTTAATGAGCGCATAGTTAGCACTTGCTAACTTCTTACACAGTTTACTTATGTGGTTTGTATGACTAATAGTGTGATCAACAGTATATCCTAAGAAGACATTTTCTTTTACTGCAGGATTCTTGATTACACCTTTGCGAGATTGATATTGCATAACGATGCTTTTATCCGCATTTAATATAATTCCATTAGCATTGAACCACTTTTTGAGAATATTTTTTGCCTCTAATATTTTTATTTCTAGTTTCTCGTTGTGCTTATCCTTTATTCCTACATGGGTATCATCGGCAAATAAACTAATATAAGTCCAATCAGGCATGGCACAGACAAGGTCATTAATATATATGAGGAAAACAACAGGTCCTAATACTGATCCTTGTGGTACCCCTATATCTGTAGTAGCAACTTTAGAATTTACTCCATGTAAAGAAACAATCTGACTACGATTACACAAGTACGTATGCATCATATTCAGTTCAGAGTCATAAAAACCATAGTGGTGTAGTTTTATTAATAATATGTCATGCCTTAAACAATCAAATGCTTTAGATAGATCACAGTATATGCTAGCGCACTTTTGTGATCCATCCAAGGCATCCAAAACATAGTAAAGAACTTTCCTAATTGCCATTTCCGTCGATCGACCTTTACGAAAGCCATACTGAGAAGTTGTAAAAAGATTATTTTCTTCAAAATATTATAATATTCTAGATTTAATAACCGTTTCGAGAATTTTGGATATGGTTGGCAGTATGCAAACTGGTCTGTAGTTGCCTAGTTCTAAACAATCGCCCTTTTTAAAAAGCGGAACAACTCTACCTAGCTTAAGACAATCAGGAAATATTCCTTTTTCTAAGCAATCGTTGATTAAGAAATGTAAAAGTTCTACCAAGCATTCGTTCTGTAAAATAAGTTTTTTCAATGTCTTGGAAGTCATATCGTATATGTCTGGTGTGTACTTTTCTTTTATATTTTTAACAATTGTTAATAGCTCTTTGAGATCGATTGGGTCAAATTTGATTTTCAAAGTCGCTTTTTTCGTAGCATCTAAATATGATATACATTTGGCAATGTCTGTATTAGTATTACACGTTACTTTGTGAGCTATGTGTGTGAAAAAAACATTAAATGCATCGGCTATCTGTATAGGATCAGTAAGATCTTTGCCATCTTCAGCTTTGATATTATTTATAGTTTTATTGGATTTTTGTTTTTCATTATACCTCACCTGTTCATTTATTATCTTCCAGGTCTCTTTTATTTTATTTTTGGAAGTTCTTACTCTATGACCATATTGAAGTTTTTTAGATGATATATATACTTTTCTCAGGACTTTCTTATATTTTCTTATGTGTGTAACTCTTTCTTTGCATGGATCTAATTCTTGTAATTTCTCCATATCAGCCAACTTAGTCTTAGATATTTCTATTCCTTTCGATGTCCACTTTTTCTTATTACTACGTGCTATGAATTTCTTTTTTGGAAAAGCAATGTCATAATAATATTTAATAGCTTCTAATAAAATATTCATTCTCAAATTAGTGTCATTACAAGAAACTCTTTTTTAAACAGTAAATGAAAATAATTTATGTTGCTAGGTGTCATCTCCCTTATAAACAAAACCTCCTTTTTTTGAACATTTTTTTGCAACGATATCGTTAATTATTAATCGAATTGTTTTGTGGTCTGCAATTTTATGATCTAAAATATCTCCTTTAAAGTTACTAAAATTAACAATGAAATTATCGATACACGTAGCACTTGAGCCTTCAGTTCTAGTAGGTTTATTCAATACAAACTTGCAGCCAGATTTGTCTAAAATAGTTAAAAACTTTTTTACATATTTGTCAGCTTTTAAAATATTAAAATTAAAATCTCCTGCTAACACAATTCGTTTTTCTTCATGACTAAGCTTTTGTAGCAATTTTTTTAGCAAGTCAAAGAAGAGATTTTTGTCTTTGTCAGGCCTATATGCTGCAATGATCACAATTTTAGTACATCTTAATTCAATTGCCGCAATTTCAAAATTCATTTCAAACGAAATTCTATTTATGTCATTTCTTATTTTAAACTCTAAATTATTTCTAACAAAAATAGCTGTACCGCCATGTATAAACAATTTTCTATTAAAATAAGTTGCTAGTTCATAATCCCGTGTAACCATAGTAGGTATTTTATCATCTTGTCCCCATGTCTCCGACAGACTTCGATAACAGAATAAGTACTTGTTGTTAATACTCTGAACGTTTGCATGTAATACTATGAGCTTTTGTTTTTCTGTTCCTGTTTGTGAAAATTTTGTAGATTATTAGAATTAGAAGAGTTCTCTGGTAGGCATTTGATGAATTTGAGTGTCGAAGTACTATTAAACAGTTTTGATGAGGCTGAAGATATTATTGTTTTTGCTAATAAATTCTGAAAAGTCTTGTAACTGCTTAGCCTGCCATTATCGTTAGTTACATTGGGGTCTACATATTTAACACTTTGAACCGATGTGGCTAGATGCGCTATGTCTTTATTAATATTGTAGATGTCCATGTCATTCCTGTAATTGTATTTTATTCCACTGATAATCACATTAAATAATCTGTGTTGTTTATCTAGTAGTCTCCTTATTAGTTGGACATATCCTCGTTTTTTAAATATTGTTTTTTCGAATTTATTTATTATTATCACTACTGTATCTTTTTCTGTTAGTTCTTTAGTTTTTTCTTCAAAACCTTCTAAAATTTGGTCGTAGGTAGCTTCTGGTTTACAATAATTTATAATTTTATTATTAAACAAATGATTTGAAGTAAAAGCAGCGATTCCTCTACCGGCCATGTCAGAAAACATAACAGTTTTTCTTATATTAACTTGTACTTTTTCTATTTTATGTTTTTTTGTTGGTAACGCATTTAATATTTTCTGTATTATATCTGGTTTTTAAATTATCATTTACTTCTAAACTATTGAGCCTCGTTTGTAATCCTAAAATCATATGCTGAAGTTGTTCATTCTCAAGCTTCACTTTATAGCATTGTTTTTGAAGCTTCGTCATCTTTTTTGACATCTTTTTACATTTTCTTATCGTGGATTGTTTTGCTTTTTTAACATTATTTGAAAATGCTGATGGTAGTTTTTTAGTTTTTCCTGATTTTTTACAATCAGTGTTACAGTTTTTTTTCAAAGCATTTTTGTTTTTTTCTTCCTCTAACCACTGTTTAAGTTGATTTATTTGTACATTGAGTTCCTTAATAGTTTCCACCTGCTTTTCACATACAGACCTCTGAAGTTCCGTAGACGTCGATTCTCTTTTGCTTGTTAAGAACGTGGTTGAATTTGGATCTATAGAGACGCGTATCCTTTTCCGTTTTCTACAGTTGCTAGGTGTATTATGAACATCACCATATTCTATTTTCTTGTACACATTTATTATTTTGTTGCATTTATCTAGTTCTTTTCTAATTTGACAATTTTCAAACATTAATTTGTCTATTTCGTTATTTGCCGATTGGAGTCCGATCTCCAAGTCACTTATTTTTTATTTCAAATCGAGTTGATAATCACTATGGTCCAAATTCGTTAATGGACAGCTAAGTCTAGTAGATTCCAATAATGATGAATCAGTCAGATTATTAAAAGAGCTGGCTCTCTGCCGTTGTCGCCTCCTGAAATTTACGTTATTCACAAAATCTACATCGCGGCTGATTCGTCCAAAAATCCGGTATTCTCGATGACGGGGAAATTGCAGCTAACCCTGCCTCCTCCAGTTTGATAACCGGTGTTGACTATGGCGTAGCTATGCTTAAAACGAAGACGCTTTTCATTTTCACAGAATGACGATAAAATGTTTGTCAGCTCCCATGAGTTACCCTTTATTCACGACCGTCACTGTGCAATATTTCAATCTCTTTAGAAACATCGTAGGTCACCCGTTTCGGGGTCTTAAGTCTCTATGTTGTAATTCCCGAACGACTCCTAGCCTGTATTCTAACTACCAGGATAAAATCAAAAGTTCAATTATCAGTCCTAAACTAGTGGGAGACGACGAGTGTATGACGTGGCGGGCGCGGGGTAACTGGCTTGCCGTACTTTACGATTAGCTAAAGTAAGCGCAAAGCCAGGTGCTCCTACAGGAATCAACGCAGAGCCTAAATCGCTGAACCTAGACTAAATTCGTTTATTTCATACACAATTAAAGTTCAAGTTGATACATAAGTAATAAGTTCAGTTAATGATTATAATTTAACATTACAATTTATAATTTATAATTATGAGTTCAGATTATACAATACTTAATTATAACTAGATTGTACATTTAAATGTTCTGTCCGCTAGCTACCGCGGTAGGATTCCCTGTGTTGCGGTAGCTAGTGCTCTTCAAGGAACTAAGTAAATTGAAATCAGTATAATAGTTTTACTAGGTATCATAAAAATAAAAATTAGGTTTTCGTTATAATATTTACAATTAAACTAATTAATTCATTATCATTCTGTTAAATTTATTATATTGGTAGTATTCTACGAAATAAAAATTATATAAGTATATTAATTAAATATTAATATTAATTAAATTATTAGGTATTAGTAATGTTAGTAGAAGTAATATTTTATATAGTAACCTACAACAGAGGGACGATTTCTGCGTAGTACATCTAGTCTACATATAATATGTAATGCTGTTTGTGTTGAAAGTGTTTGTGGAGGTGAGGCTAAGTCTGTTTACAAGTCAACTAACAAATGTTACACTCTTTTTTGTTCTTTTTTTATCTGTGGATTTTAATAGTATTCAATTTTCAAGTATAGAATATTTATAAAGTATAGATTAATTTCAAGACATGTAGTTCATATTAAACAGATATTCTTTTACCTATTCCTTGCATATGTATTTTGTGTCCTGTAGTATGTTTAAAGCTTCGTGCTGTTTTTTATATATATATACCTATATATATATATACCTAACTCCCACGAAACCCACAATTTCTAACCCTTATCATAGTTTTTACCCGTAATATTGGCCAATGTGATTTTTGCAATGAGCCAATTTGGCTGCCAATTGCTGTTTTATGATAACGTAGTGCTATTGCCAGTATATATGTTTGCCTTACTGTCAGTTGGTTTGTATTTTTGTGTAATGCCTTGGTTGGATACCTAAAGTTTTTCTTATATGCAACTTTTAGGACCTCTCGTTGAGCGCGTTCAAGTTTTAAAAGATTAGTGGTACCAGCCGATCCCTAAGTGCAAGCACAATATCTCACCAGTGATTGGCAGAGTGCGAGGTATACCATTGTTATCACTTTGTTATTTGCAATAGTGTCTTTTGAACAAAAATAGTAGTTTCCATAGTCGGCCTCTTAAAATTTCGATCTGCTTAGTCCACGTGAGCAGTTCGCCTATATATATGCCCAGGTATTTATAAGACTTTTTTTGTCCTAGTATAGTGCACATACATATGTTAGAGTCTTCTTCATTGCCTTTGTGCAATTTTATGCAGAGATATTGCTGTGGGCTTTTTCTACTAGAAACACGAAATGCAATAATTTTAGTCTTATTTGCGTTCAATGTAAGCAAGTTGTGCTGTGGACAATCTACTACTCTTCTCAAGCCATCATTAGCTGCTTGGCTAACACTATCCCAAGTATTTCCACTAAATACAATAGCAGTATCATCAGCAAAAGCAAACAATCTGGCGTCTTGTAATTTCATATTACAGAGGTCGTTAAGATAAATCAAGAACAGAGATATAAAGACGGATTAACATACTTTTCGTATTCGCTGGTAATCTCCATAGAAACTCTACTAAAGTCTCAATAGCTTTATTTCACACAATACATGATATGATATGACTATAACTTGACCACTATGACTTTTGACTTGATATTCTATAAGAATTTAATAACTATAACTTGAAAAAGTTCTAAATTTGTCAAGTTGTATAAATACAAAGAGAAAAAAAAATACAGGACAACGCAAAGAGCCAAAGAGCCATCTTCCTACTGGAAAGGGTTGCCAAAACGGTTTATCTTCGTGGCAACGTCAGTTCATTAAATAACTTGTTTTATTTTCGGCCAGCAACACTACAATATTTATGTATCCCTGGTTGACTCCAATAATGGTCACATTAGTCTATAAATTGTGCCTACCGCCTTTCATAATTAACACAATAAAGATGCGTGAATCACCTTTTTGCGTAAATAACGTGGAAATATTTTCCTTCGAAATAGATTTTGTACATTGCGATAGGTTACGTTATTTTAAATTTGATTAATAGAGTAATGATAAATAATCCCTAACGCATTTATGGTCTCATGTACACTGTCCTGGCCGGACCTCCATATATTTTTGAAACCTTTTTTATAAACTTTAATCAGAAGAATGAGAAACACAGACTCAAGTTAAAATGAACTAAGTAATCTTATCTTCCTATGTAGTGTTTCAGTACATTCTACTATATTGAATTAATCTAGGTACTTATGACATCCCTAAATGGCGACAGCTGACAATTGCCAATGTTTTTTTCTAGGGTAATAAAAAGTTTATTGTGCAAGGAGTCCAACACTCGTTGGTCGGGTCCATATCGGATCAGTATATTTTTATGAAATTAAATCAGTAGACTGAGAAACATAGCCTCAAGTCAAGTTGAAATAAAATCTTATTTTCTCATGAAGTGTGTTTTTGTACATGCTACTGTATTTTGTGAATATTCAACCTCTTGGGTGCCCCACGACCCCTGTTGAGACTATTTTGTTTCTTTTGTGAACAGAAAATAGCAAGCAAACACAGACATGGATCTGTGTTTACTTTCCTGTTTCTTATTGATTTTCTCATTGTATGAAGAATTAAATATACAAAGAAAATATCCAGGTGGTTTATTCTTACTATACTCTATAAATTATTGTCGCTATTGCAAATAACCTACATTGTTTAAGGATTTAAAGCGGTAGCATATTTCGTATCATTCGTAGAACCTGCACTAATGTAGATTTCACGTTATAAAGATGGCATTACAACGAAAGCGATGATATGGGATTTATCTATTTCATATCTCTTTATAGTTATAATATCTCGCTGTGTGTTTTATGTAACAGAAAACTGACAAAACTTAATCTACCAATTTTCCCGTCTTGTCATATAATTTCGGAGTAGGGATTCCTGTTCTCACGAGATTTCATTTGTTTTTTCTCCCGTACTTAAAGGAAAACAAGATGTAGTTTTTGGTACCTTCATTTTTTTGTTATTTATTCTTTAGTATTGTGTTTTTGTGGTGACAATAAAGAATTCAAATATTGTAGGAATACTAGTAAATACATTGTTATAATATAGGCTGTAGGTAAAAAAACAAAATCACCTTTCAATATCACATACAACCACCCTCACATCTTGCAACTGTCCTCGGACTTTCACATCTAAGGTAGGATATACTATCCATGCAGAGAGAACACATAAAGTAAACATTATTTTTTCATGTGGTTGCGGTAATGTTCTTTTATCCTACACAGCTTGGCATTTGACCACAAGTTCGCACGACCACGGAAGTAAGCGATACTGTAGCCCTAGATGGGAGTATGCCTAGACTGGAATACATTGCATCCTAAGGAAGGACAGATTTTACTGACGAGCGATAGAAAACGCCCTACCTCCATGCTATAGTTTTTAAGTCTTTTTTCATGTGGGATAGGTGTAGGTGTGTAATAAATATTTTTGTAATATTTATTGTTGTATATTCATATTAAATTTAAGAAATAAAAAAATAATATGGGACAACATCACACAAAGGTCCCAAACTAGGCAAAGCCTGTGACATTGGTAAACTGATGTCTTATATACATATATACATACTTATATACTATAAAAATATATGTCACATGTTTAAAAAACTACACTCTTGTTCAGGTATGGTAGACAGTTCGATTTTTCCCTTCAGGGCAACGTCAGCTCAAGCCGATGTCTGAACTGTCTTTGGTCTGTTCTTGGTCCAAGCGCCCTTGTGCTGGCTGCCCCTAAAACTCTCGTAGCAGCGCACGATCAGTAGTGGGGCTTTCCGTGCCTAAAATTTGCGTCCGTTCTAATTTTTTTTAATATTTAGTTGCGGGGTTTATAAAACATATACTTGTAAGGGAAGTATTAGAATCACGGAGTATAGTAGTAGATCGTTTCATACACCTTGGATTCGCTAAGTTAATCACATTTAACTAAATTTATACGTAAGCGAGCTATCAGGACAAATCATCTTACTGTGGTCTACCAGCACGTTATGAAATTTCGACAATAATAGTACAATATGAGACAATTTTTAAGTAGGTAGATTCGTCACATGGATGGTATAAATATGCTTACTTGAAATCTTCAGCTTTAGATGCAATCATTAATTCATCTAAAATGTATCTTTTCTTATTAATATTCGTCCAAACATTTATCGGATTATTATTTAATCTTGAAAAAACTGCAGCAGAAGATTATCAATACGATTACTACAGATTCGACGGCGAGCTTACTGACACTGAATTTGCTTTCATACATAACGACTTCATTAAGGATGGTGTTATTAGCAGTCCGCCGTATTCATGGCTCACGGTAAGATAAGATTTATTCTCATTTTTTTAATAATTTTATCATCATTATCCTCAGCCATCTTTATGAGTGATCACTTTTTTGTTGGTTTTGTGCCACCTTCCTTGTATTACCATCTGCTTCGGTCCTGTGCCAATCTTGTCCAGATTAAGGTCGTCAGATTTTATGTTTTAAACCCATCTTGCTGCTTTTTGCATGAATTTTTGATTTTCTAACTGCTTAGGAACTAGCCTGGGCCATAATTCTGTCACACCTATACTCCACCTGACACATAACATCACTTTACCATCAACATATGTCCTGTCTAATTAATTTCAAATCCAGCTTTCGTCTGTTAGTAAGTATGTTATTAAGAAATGTTGTCTAAAGTTGGTGTATTTATTTCTACGAAATTTGAGTTTTTTTTTGTCGTTGGGGATTGTTGGATCCAGAATATGTTTCTCCCAAAATGAGGGTAAGTTTTCAACGGCGCCATTGCGTACGTATAATCCCCATAACGTTCCATTGCTGGGCTAGGGTTCTCCTATGAAGTGGCTGCAGGCCATAGTCTACCACGCTGGCCAAATTGCGAGTTGGAGACTTATCTTAGAAAACTGCTCTGAAAAGCAGGTTTCCTCATGATGTGATCCTTCACCGTTTAAGCTTATGATAGTTAATTATTTGTGATAAGTCGAAAATACAAAAAGATCGCTCGGGGAATAAATTGTTAATAATTAATTAACGGCGCCATTAATTGGTCAATTTTAATTATATTTAGTAATAGCCGGGTATCGCGGTGTTACCCGCGGTTAAATAGGTCTGGTTGTTTTAAGTTTATTCGTTACATACAAAAATACAAATCTTTCCTCCTTATAATATTAATATAAATATAGATTAGACAGATAGACACGAGGAACACAAAATTATTAGTTAAAAAAAATATAAAAAATCGATAAAATTTTTGCTGTATTTTATAAAGTGGCAAGAAATTTCATGGTCAGTTCGCGTAATAACATATTATAAAAAGATATTTTAGACGTTAGCTTGCTTGTAGAACATAACTTTACCGATGAACCAATATAATGTCTCTGTTTCGAGTCTGGTAAAACTTATACTTTCGTTAATGGCATACGTTTCATCATCATTTTCTAGGTGCGTTTTCAAGACTTAGAAATCTACCCAGGCCGAAAAATATCACCCCTTCAAGTACTTCAACCTCCGAGTTACATTGAATGGGACTGTGATTACAGAAGGAACTATACCTTGGCCATGTGTGGTAAGTTTCTAATGAATTGGGGTATTGTTAGCCATTAGTCCACATTCCTGGTCAAAACTTCTGGGTTATCTTTTTTGCTTCTGAGCAAAAAAACTCATCATATCTATCATATTACCACCAAGATCTTCATAATTAAAGCAGTTGTACCGGAAGCCTAAAGACACTCTGCAGTATTCTGGAGATGCACAATACATCTTTAGTGGGAAGTCAGTGGCATAACTTATCGCCCCCACGATGAATAACAACATTATATCCACTTTCTTCAACGAATTGAAACCAATATAATGAGCTTTGTTCAAATAAATATCAACTGTTTCATACGTTTTGTCGATGATTGATTAACTTCTTCCATGAAACATCACATTGTTTTCTTGAAATCAGTATTGTATAACACTGTACGCAGATCCAGACGTACCAATTACTACGCCAGACAAGCCTTACCTATTTTGGTTCGTGGAAAACATCCCTAACTGTGACGTCAATCAAGGAGACGAGCGGGTGAAGTACTTCCCACCTACGCCACCTCCTGGGAAGGTGCATAGATATGCTTTCCTTCTGTGGGACTTGGGCTACCTCCCAAGTCAGAACGCTCTGGACACCACGACTAAACTGTAAGTACAAAATTTATTGAAATAGATTTTTAATCGACGTTATAATCGACGTTTTTTTGTGTGTCATTGATTTCTCAGAGACGCTTGGACAGATTTGGATTAAAAAATTCGGCGTGTCTTAAACTTTCAGTGCCTAATTAAAGAATCACAGATATTTGGAAGTTGCTGGAAAAAGGTGAAATCTAACGGTATTACCACAATATATATTTTTGAACATAGTTTAATCTACTTTTACTGTTGTTTTGTAAGAAATGACAAAAATTTAAACACCCTTCAAATATGAAACAAAATACTAGAAATAGAATGGCCAATTTGGTTGCCAAAAGTTGGGCTAGACAAAGTTTAGTGGTTTCATGTTAAGAAATGAATCAAAACCCCTGTTTTATAAGTAAGACGGTAAGATTCTTAGTTTAGATCACCTTCTACAGGGCCTTTATTCTCTAATAAACAACGAGATTGCTTACTGAAAAGGCATGACGTGTTTAATGCTATGTTGAGGCAATATGCCATTCTATTGATGCAATGCTCTTTTTGCATCATCCGAATGGCATATTGCCTCAATGGCATGTTCTGAACCACAGCACGATATTAAATTTGACATTGACTTAGTAAACACAAGTTTGTGAAATTTATGCTTTTAAAATAGCTGTGTTAGGTGCTGGTTAGGTTTTTAGTGGATAATTAATAAAATTGCCTACTGAATAATTCTAATTTCAGGACACGAGGTGGATTTTCTCCAAAAGAATTGAGCTACATTTATGGGGCTCCCTCATATGCTGGTACGTTCTACCGGGCAGAGACAAATGCTGTTTCGGAAGTGAGTGGCCTCACTGGACTGCTTTAAAACCATAATCAATAAAGGCTCCAAGAAGAATCCAAGCAAAAATGTTTCGTTAATAAATACAGAACATGCCAGTTAATAACTGTTTTTTTATTTGAAACTAGCGCTCCGTCCCAGCTTAGGCTCGGGCGTAAGTTTTTGTAGTGTTAATATTATGTTCCATAATATTGTAGAACATTTTTTTGATCTGCCATCAATACTTTTCGTAGCGCATGCGATGAAAGTCATTATATGGATCTACACCTCAGATTGGTTTGTACTTTTACCTAGTTATAAATACGAGTATAGCATGTGTTACTTAGTGATAATGTAGCTTTCTAATGGCAAAAGAATTACTGAAATCGGTCTCAGTAGTTTCTAAGTTTATTCATTACATACAACAAACAAATCTTTCCTCTTTATAATTTTTTTTTTATACTAGATGTATATATGGAATTCTTTTATTTTACGTGGCAGCATAAATATTTGTATTTTGATCTTTTGGATGCTATTTTTAACTGACTTCAAGAAAAGAAGAGAAAGTACTCAGTAGGTAAGTGATATTCGATTAGGTGATAGTGCTCTTAAACTTAAAGAAGTCTCTTTCATATAGGTACGTAATAGCATCCTTCGATATTCAATATAGAGCATGCACGTGAAAGTATTTTTACTATCTTGGCCTTTGTACCTTGAGCTTATTTATTTTCACTGGGTTTATAGTATATTTTAAAAATATCCATAAATAAAAGAAAAATGTAAAAATAGTTAAAAAAGAAAAAAAGTAAAAAAATGAGTAGAAAGTACAAAGTAGATTTTCACGTTTTCACGAAAGCCTGACTTCAGTGATAATCGCTCAATAAATTCTATTTAATATATTAATCCATCCATGCTGATTAATCCATCTGTTTTTTTGTGTACCGTAATTTTTTGTTTCTTCTCGTAGCTGCCAAGAAATCGTTTCTAAGAGTGCACTTTTTAAAATTTGACGACAATCTTATTCCCATTTGCTCGTGAAAGTTGGTAAAAAATTAAACTAAAGTTGAACTTATTTCACCTTTACAGCAAGACAAGGGTATCGTGGCGCGTGTCAGATGTATAGGAAATTTACTTTGTAGATATTTTGTAGCCGTTATACTTTTGCCGTCGTGAGGCCATCATCAGTTAGCAGAACTAATCATTATTTAGCAAAAAGACTAAGTATTTCATAAATATTTAAAGTAAATAAAAAAAGCAGTGTACAAGGCCTTAGTTTCACGTACGGAGGACGCTGAAATAATACCAAGCTTTGAAAGCTGTTTGGACCAAAGATAAAATCTACCAAGCCTTTCCAGGCTTAGTAATTATATCATCTTTGGTTTAAACTGCAACATCAAGATTGTTTTTTTTGGCAAGTAACTGTCCAAATGCTCGTAAAAGTAATAATCTGGATAGAGTTCTGGAAAGAATGTTGAAATTAAATGAACACTTAACTGATATCGTCCTCTAGACATTCAGCAGTACTTTTTACTGACCCTTCGTTTGAGGCTGGATATGGGTAGTTCTTTTCGGATTGCGTGAACAGATGGTGGACAGAATTATGATTTCAGAATATAATTATCAAGTATTTAAAACTTACTTACTTAAATGGGAGTAAATAAATAATTGGGACGTCATCTTTGTTGACCCAGAGGGGACATGTTTGTTTGGACATTGGCATGAACAGCTATTTAAAAAAAGTACTTGTTATATTTAATGTTAATAAATTTACATAAATTGACGAAGAGCAGTAAATTATCCAAGAAATATAAATTTTAACAGGGAGAGGTTTTACTGTTCCGGAATTTAGTGACACATATAGAGATTACCCATTAGCTGGTACCTTTTTCTGGATAGAAACAAGATACGTTTATGTTATTATCTTTTATATTTTGTCAATGGTATTTTATTTCAGACCCATTTCAGTGATGTGCTGAGCAATTTGTACGAAGTTCGATCCCACGAAACATTAAAAAAGAGCCCGAGCTACTACCGGTGAAGGAAGCTATCGCGACGAAACAATAGGGCGTTCCTATCGCTCGTCTGGCTAGCTGCCACCTCCAAGTTGTAAAATCTGTCGCCAAGCACCTTACGATGTGTTCCAGAAGCCTTCCTGGAGAGCCAGTGTATTCCAGACCAGGAATGCTCCATCTAGGGCTACAGTATCGCTGTTGTACGTGATTTTGCGAACTTGTGGTCAAATGCCTAGCTGTGTAGAAAAAAACCTATATATGTTTCACTTTTATCCCAATATAACCGGGTATCTAATTATAATTTTCCCTGTTCTAATTAAAACCGTTCTAATTAAATACTTTCTTTTTTATTGAGTTGTCATTGAAAACTTGTAACAGGTCTTTTGTAATATTTTATGTACATTCACACAAATCTGTAAGCCATGTGCGAGTTAGTCCCGCGCACGAAGTGTTCCGTACCATTAACAACATTCATTGAAGTTTCTACCTGTTGCCGTTATTATTATCTAGGAAAATACGCAAAATAAGGTCACATCTGATGTCTGAAAGCAAATTTTTATTTTTAAAGCTAATATAACTAAATCTATACTAATATTTGATAGATTTGTTTTTATGTATGTAACGAATAAAGATGAAAGCATTTTTGAAATCCAGTAGTTTTTGTAAAACCACAAGATTTCAAAAATTCTTTCAACCTTAGAAAGCTACATTATCACTGAATAACACTGGCTATAAAAATAAAGATCCGCGGGTAACATCATGCAGCCCAGTTAGTATGAAATAAACGGACTTGCGCACGGATTTCGTACCAATATATATAGGTACAACATCAGTTCAAGTTTCTAAAAACGGCAAAAATCACTCATGTGATTTGGTAGCCAATAAATATTTATTTTATTCTGTTTTACTACTTATTTTTATAGCGGCAACAGAAATACACCATCTGTGAAAATTTCGGCTGTCAGCTCATAAGATAAAGCCTGGTGACAGACAATCGGATAAACAGTAAAGTCTCAGTAATAGGGTCCCGTTTTTATCCTTTAGGTACGGAACCCTAAAAAAAAACGTCTCCGTAGAAAAGTGTGTAATTTATTCAGCTAATTTACGCTCCAGCTACACAAATATATACAACAATAGTTATACCTACACGGTACCAAATATGTTGAACGTTCGTCATAGATAGTATAAATATACGCAACTGAAATCTTCAGCATTAATACGAAAACATAAATTTGTCCAAAATGTTTCATTTTTTGTCAATTCTTATTCAAACCTTAATCATATTTTTATTAAAAAGTGAGCATATTGCAGGAACATCTTATTATGAAAACGGTTATACCGAGTTGACCGATACTGAATTGGCATTCATTGTTTACGGTTTTCTTGAGGAGAAAGTAATGCTTATACCACCGTATTCATTCCTCGAGGTAAGAAAATTATTTTCAGCTTTTCTCACTTCGAGATATATGTAAAAAATATTATTATTTATTATTCAAACTTATAGGAGCATATGAACGATGCGACGCGTGACCAAAATGCCGGTGTTTATCTTGCAATTCAGCGAGGTAATGCCGAGGGTTAGAGCATTTGGATTATTTGTAGATCTTAAATAGTCTATATAGTATAATAATAATAATATTGTATCTAATCCATCTGCATTGTTTTATAAAGACACATAGAGAATGGTTATACTTATTACGCAGCTGACTCACCAGTAGCCTGTTGAAATAGAAAGTTAAAAAGGATAGAATAAGGTAGGTAGGATATCAGCATCGAAATTTTAGTGACACAACATAACTAAGTACGTCTTTCTTCTATTGATTTGTGTACCTAGACATAGCACATTTCTCCATGTTAAAAAATAGATTGTATGCCGAAGTGAAACTTGAAAAATAGTTTTGGAAAATAATATCTATTTCTTCAGCTTTACTCGTATACGAGTAGAGTTTGTCTCAAATGATAAAACAAGCTATAATCAACACTGAAAATTTTCAGTGTTATGTACAGTCTGACTATAATGAGTATGACTATACTCATTGGTGAATTGGGCAAACTTTGTCATAGTATATAATTTGGTCCGAGATGGCCAGGGTAGACATTTTAACTTTTTTCAGGTTTATTACGGGGGCCAATTGATTGAACTAGCCGAAAAAATATCAACTACTCAAACAGATTCCCCTCCGAGTGACATTAGATGGGACTGTGATAACAGAAAAAACTATACCTTGGCCATGTTTGGTGAGTTTTAAAATAGATGACATTAAGTTTGCAACAAAATAAATCCTATAATTCATTCTGGTTTAGATAGGGGGGAAATTTGCGACTGACTCACCGGATTCCTCGTGCTCGCGTAGATTAGCAGGTTCGGGTCTTCGACGGTGGGATGTACTGCAATTCCCTTTCCTATCTTTCCATGTTGGGGTGCTGATTGCGAGTTGATGAGGGTGATCGCGACGAGAGGGGATCCTGAGCACGGTTCCACCTTGATCGGCGAATTTTATTTGTATTCGACACCTGCGTCGGCTGAGCGCTACGGCGGAAGAGAGCGGTGGTAGAAGAAACTGTCAGTCGCAAAAGGATTGACGTGTAGGTAGGAAGGGAAAAAATTACCTACCCGTATTTTCGGGGTGGTAACAAAAAAAATGTGTTTTGGATGCGTTCAGGATTTATCACATTCATTCATTATCAAGCAATACTCGTAGTGGCAATGATGGGATGGGGCTCAGCCCAGTTTTCTACCGACATCCGTAATATGCCTCTAGTGTGGTCCTATTTTAATTTTATGAAAATTGGTCATGAGGTCAAAGCTTTATCGGCGCCTGCCGTTACAAAAGTCAGTCACACATTTTTTTTAAAGAATTTCTTAAAGATATTTTCCTAACCATTAAAAAATAAACTCAAGCGAAAATGTGTACAACTGCTAAGGTCATAAATAGCTGCCAAATATTCAATCATTTTCTGTGGAGTAATATGAAGTTAATTTGTAAAGACTAAATATGGTATTTGTGTATAATCATTACGCAGACGTAGATGAGACGCCTACTACGTCAGAACATCCCTATTTATTCTGGTTCGTGGAAAACATCCCTAACTGTGATGTCAACCAAGGAGACGTACGTATTATGTACCTTCCACCCACACCACTTCCTGGGAAGGTGGATAGGATAGCTTTCCTATTATGGGACTTGTACGGACTCCCATATCAGAATGGACTGAATCTATCAACTCAACTGTATGTATTTCATTTTCATTTGTGATTTTTAAACATATTTTTTTACCTAGCTTCTTGAAGACCTCGCGGTTACGGCATAAAGTATAATTGAACGAGCGAGTAAAGCAAAGCGTCTCTGCTTTGAGTCTGGAAAAATGTCCTTTCGTTTGTAATTTTTATGTATGAATGTTTGTCCGCAAGAAATTTCGTACTCGCTTACGATCTGTACGCGAGTTTCCAACCAATCTTGACGGAATTTGCTGTACAATGAGATCTACAAAATTTATTATTTTTAATCGTCAGAGATTTTTGATTAGGATGGGGATCTCAAAGATATGGGGAAGTTTGCTACGATGTTATTTACTAACCGCTACCAATAATATTTGGTACAAACATTCGGATCGGAAATTTCCAAAGATTCTTGAATATGATAGAAATTGGTTAAGTAGTTGTCGATTTTTTATAAAGTCACAAAAACACTGTGGTCGCGATGTGAACAGTTCGCAGAACTACTGGTTATAGATATTTTGGTTAAAACTATACTGAATCTATAACATATATAGGAATAATAACTATAATATAGTACTTCACACTCTAAATCTTGTGAAGTTTATTATCCGTTGGGAGTAGGATATGCAGTTCAACAGATAGGTATACTGGTTTGTGATATTAAAATTTAAGTGTAATACCTAAACACTTGAAAAAATGATAGTAGGTGAAAAAAGGAAATATATGTGTTGAACGATCGAGCGAAGAGCTCTAAGTCTGAAATTTTATGTATATGTATGTTTATTAGCTAAATAAAGCTAGCTACGTGGGTATGGTGGTAATGGCGTTACTTTGCGGAAATCCATTCATAATGAATTGATCTCCATGGAAGCGTAGCACCCACCTCAAAAAATAATTTTGTTATTATGGTTTTCCCCTCCTCACTACCGTCACACCTCAACTTTTAATTTTCAAACTTCGTTGCAATCTGTGTGATTTCTTCGACTGAATTTTTAAAATATATTTTTGAATATGAACAAAAGTAAGAAGAATCTGTCGACACGTTAGATTGAAAAAAATATGCAAATTAACCAATTTTATGAAGATTAATAATGAATCATTTTTTATTTTAGGACAGGAAGAGGTTTTTCTGTTGAGGACTTGAGTACAACATACGGAGCTGATCCGTTTGCTGGTACTTTTTTCCGACTTGAGACGCTTGATGTTGGGTGGGTATTGAATGGTGTACTTCGAAAATAGCCTCATCAGAGGCACCATGTCAAAGTCAACATTAAGCCAAAAAGTTTTGTTAAGGAACACAAGACATCATCTAAAATATTATGATTTTTTATTGTAGAAATATATACCTGCGTTCTGCGATGTTACTCGTACATGCGTTAATATAGGATAAAAAAGTATACTTTGTGTTAATCCAGGGCCTAAGCTATCTCTGTACCAAATTACATTCAAATGAGTTCAGCAGTTTTTGCGTGTAAATGATATCCATACATTATTACAAACTTTCACGTTTATAATATTAGTAAGAAGGATATGGTATAAAACAGTGTTTCTTTGCAGCAGCATTAACCTATATACGTAACGTCTCGTGCTTTTGAACTTTACTTTTGAACCAGCTCTCCTATCGGCTATAATTACACATGATATAGTAAAGATTATGAAAGGGTTTGCTGACGTATTAAAGTACCAAAATCTTCAGGCTGGACGAAATCTTTTTACATAGTGACACCATTTCAGAAGAGTTCATCTGACTGTAACCTAAAGATAATCGATCGGAGGTTATATCGTTAGCGGCGAAAGAAGTGAAACAAGTGACAGCCATCTTGAGTTTATTTTTATACAGCGAACTGTTGAAATGAAAGCATGATTACTGTCTTTTGATTCAATTTTTTCGCTTATAACGTTATACGTAATATCACCCCAGGTCTTTTATTAGCTGTTTTGTATGCTGTATGAGGTATTTTTCAGAAAAAAATTGGAAGTTTAGTTTGAAAATTCCAAGATATTGATGAACTACAAATATAGATTCTATTACTTTTAGAACATGGTCCTAGTTACAGTGACAAAAACATGCAGCGAAGATGTTTGTCGTAACTGTGGCAATTAGTGAGGAAGTTATGTCAGTTGGTAATAACTGAAGCAGTTTGCGTAAGGCAATTTTTGAGATCTTAGAATGAGGAACTTTTGTGGCCATGAAGTCAACAGTTCGCATAACTATAGGTAGTATATAAATTACCTACATACCGTTTCCGCACTAAAATACTTGTATGTATCGGAGAACTTATATAGCAAGCGTCTACAATACTTGGTAAATAGGTAGGATATAGGTATTATTAAAGTGGAACTTTCAAAGGCAGATATTAAATTCCCAACTCCAAGAAACGTGACATAGCAATGTGAGACCAATTCTACGTTCAACGTCGCGTCGTCTTACGTTGGTTTTGACATCGTCTTACCTTATATTTTGTAGAGCCTTAATATTACACACAGTTGTTTTAGTTTTGTTTGTAAGAAAATAAGTACAAAACAAAAAAAGTAACTAAACGTTATTTTCTTTGTCGAAAAATCCTTTAACAAGAAGACGTCTGTTCAGTAGAGATCGTATTTAGTCTAAACTCCTCATTTCTTCTCCGACAAGAAAGTTTCCTTACGAAGTTTTCGTTTAAGCAAAGACGATTAATGATATTATGCACATGTTTGAATAAACATAGAGGTGCATGACTGTTCCTGGGATTGAATGCGCGGACTTTCGTTTGTGAGGTAAGGAAGGGATGCCGACTAAGCTGCCACTTACTTATCCGAGCATTCTAACTAAATTATAGTGTTGTGTAATTTATATAATGAAAATAATTATTTTAAAAATCTAGCATGTTTTTTGTATTGTTTTTATTTTTAAATAAATAGTGTATAAGCTGGTTTTTAATAAGGAGTTGTCTTACCTTATTTTATATTTTTTTTAAAGACTATTGATTTCTATTACCGCAGGAGCCCTTTTCAGTTGCGTTTATATAAAAATTAAGCCTCTTGAACGAGTTTGATAAAATAATAATGAGACTAGGTGGGAAGGGGATAACTCCCATGTAGTCTCATTTTAATTCAAAATTCAAACAAAAAATAAAAAACCAATACAATCGATTTCAGAACGTCTTTTTTTGGAAATCGGTAAAAAGTACAGTTTAATTAATGTAACAGGAATAGTCAGAATAAGAGTAGGTAGTTAAATAGTTACCTATCGTCCAGTGTGATTAATGCGAGGAATGGTAGACGACAATGGGATTCGGGTCTGACGAAGGTAACTTTACTTGTCATTGGACTTATTTCTGGTACTAGCTAATAGCTATTGTCTACACACTGTCTCTGAATCAGATAATACATAACCAAACAATCAAATTATCAATACGTATTTTCTAGAAGGGATCTCTTTTAGCAATGAGGCCGCCACATGTGACTCTACATGTAAAATTGTATTATTGAATTTTCGTGTAGATTAAAATCGATCTATTTACTTCGACAATGCTGCCCGATTCTGATTCAATTTGAAAAACTTTTTTTTTGTATTATCCTACACAGCTAGACATTTGACCACAAGTTCGTAGCGCACGGAAGTCAGCGATACTGTAGCCCTAGGTGGAGCCTACCTAGTCTAAAATACACTGGTTCTCAAGGAAGGTTGCCTGAAAACGCCGTTACGCCGTACGTTACAAAACAAAATGTCATCGTAGCCGTCAAATATGTAGAATTAAATACATATTGACAATACATAACTCAACAATGACTAGTCGGATTAGAATAAAACTCATAAGAGATTGTCTTTATCAAGGGTTATAATTATACTTTTCATATAATAATACCATTTCGAATAAAAATAATTGAATTCGGTCCGGTATCTGAGACACCGTTCATATAGAGAGGACCATTTATAAAAAAATTGAAAATAAAGATGTCGATAAATTGAGACCTTTTCACCTATCTTATTAACTAGACTAACTTTAGCTGATTCGATAGTGCATGGGATAAATACTGTTTGCACCTTTGGGATGGATCAGCTAGATATCAGCTTAAAGCGCTGAAGTCTGTCGAAAAGCATGCTATAACAATCGTCGCAAATAATGCCTTAGCCGAGGCTAAAATCTAAATTCTCAATTATCATCGTAAAGTGGCAAGTCTATTGGTTATTTATCAGGCTACATTTTGGGGAGTGTGCCTTGTAATTCCATAATTTAATTCTCGTATCGCATTTTCACTACTTTTATTATGCGAACTGTTCGTTTGTGGAACTCGATGCCGGCTACTCTTTTTCCTGATATCCGGGGTTTTCAATTCACGAGTGAATTGGCTTTTACAGGCAAGTGTGCTTTATCTTACACTGAATCGCTTTACACTAAGCTAGCTGAACACTCCAGTCAATTAAACACAAGCTCGTTTTCTATGTATAAAATACTCCTAAATTGCTAAGGTTGAAGTTTATCTTGGTCATTGTGTGAAAACGCGATATTATTTTTTTACCCCCATTACAATATAAATAAAACACAAGAACTCTTAAACCACTCAATAAAAGTAATTTTTGTAAGGATATCAAATACAGAATAGTGTTCAAAATATTGACGGTTAGACGTTAATTTCTGAGACATCCTATATATATATATATATATATATGTATCTCTATTAACTCGTATAGATACTACAATGTTTGGTGGGATATTAAACTTATGCAGGCTCACAGAACTTTATTGTGTTCGGAAAGGATCGGAAGAGCTTAAAGGAGTTAGACAGACTTATACTATAAAATACCAGCTTAACGTACCCAACTTGGGTGTAGCATTTGAATATATACCAGTAAAATAATATGTAAGTTGGTATATAACTAGTAGCTGTCATCTGCGGGGTTGCCCGCGTTTGAACCACTTAGGGGTTTGTTTCCAAAAATGCTTACTAATATACTAGTAGTTCTGCGAACTGTTGACCTCGCGAGAAAAGTTATTGAAAACTGAATCAGTTAATTTCTTTTTGCTAATCGATTAAGGCGCTGTTATTCTTATATTCTTAAGAGCAAAAACTTCATGTTACCGATTTTGGTTAATCTGTCTAAATTGAAAGGTTCTATTATTATATCTTTTAATTATAGAGCTCGAGAAAGGTTGACATACGAGCAACCCTCAGCAAGTTCTCTTGACCTTATACCTACGACTAATCTTGGTAATGTCGATCTCTCTCTCTCTCGAAAAATCAAAAAAATCACAGAACCTATATACCAAGTTTCGTCAAAATCGGATAAAAATTGCGGCTTGTACGCGAAAACCAACATGCTTATATACTTACATACAAACATTTGGACAGATGAAAGTAAATTCGGTGAGTTGAAGCTTAGAGGCTTCGCTCGCTCAGTCAATAATTCGTAGGGAGTCCCACACCCTATAATGTATACATCCTGAAAAGGTCATGTCTCTAGGTTCAGCGATTTAGGCTCTACGTCGATTTCTAGGAAATATCAGTCAGTCAGGACTTAAACTATTCTGTGTATGTACAGTATTGGTTACCAATTTAAAACCACGTAAGGAAGATTTTTGTACAGCAACAAGATCAAAAATACTTTTTTGTACGACGCGCGGATAATATTTATGTATGCTATTTTATCCTATTCTATATTTGTTTATGGCCTCTGCGGTATGACCACAAACTTTGCAAATGCCGATTAGGTATTAATAATTGTATAACAATTGAAGCATTGATTTGTAGTTTATCCCATGTCACGTGCAACGCCGCGGGTGAGTAACCAGTAAATAATTAAATGCATAATAAAGATTTAACTACTTATACTTCAGGAGCACATTGCATTGCCATGCTGGGTTTTGAAGTGGGTATTTATTTTTTATAGAAGAGCATAGAAGGAGCTTAGAGTCCATGAGTTCGATAACGTTGGCCAAATTGAGCAACTTACCTTACCTACTTTGATATGTATTCCTGTTTGTTCACTTAAAAATATAACAGAGGAACAAACATAATGAGAAAGTATAAAGATAGATTAAATTTTTTAAGTATAAAGATAGATTATATATTTTTTGTCAGACAGGATTTAATCTCTTCGATAGTTATCTAATTAGTAGGTTTATACACTATGTTTTCGTTCATCTTAGACGCAATGAGTAATTATTATTCTCATCTTCATATGAACATTGATTATTGAATGATTTCAATAATAATTACATGAGTGAGATGTATTCATGACATTGGATTTAAACGACGAATACGACGAATATCGGTTTATCAATTAGACTACCACTGTCAGTCATATCCAAGACGTATTCAAGTGGACGACATGAGGCACTGTCGTCCACTTGAATACATCATTTTGATTAACAATACGAGTTTTCACGCGTATCTGATAGCTGGAAAGTTCCAACTGAAGTTTTGTTTACATTCGGTGAACTTCATCAGGGATGAAAATGAGTAGTTCGTGTCCAGAACGATGGCACGTCTCGCACTGCGCTTGACCGCTCGCCGCGCGCGCAATGTCATCGCCGGCTTTACCTTCGAGGGCAAATATAATCAAACACGCGTTAGTTTTCTAAATAAAATTGAATACATCACACACAAGCCACTTCCGAACTAACGCTCGCTTAGTATCCGAAACTGAATAATTGCAGAAACTGGTTTCATTTGAGACGCTGTCATTGGCAAGATTCAGGCAGCTCATAGTGACTAACAACTTATGCTTAACTTATAAAATGAATTTTGGAAATTTCGACTATTTTCTAGATATGTTCTTTCTTTTGTTGCTATTTATGAACCTTGGTATATTCATTATACTATGAATAGTTCTATGAGGTTGGAAACACAACTTATATGTTTCATAATCACTGTTAACGTTTGTGGCTTTTTACATACAGAAACTGTTAAGCAAAAACTAAAAATTGCTTGCTTGTACTTTCGGCAAAATCGTCCGGCTCTCAATTTCATATTAAGAATCGTAAATATGAATAAAGTCGCAGGTGCCTAGTATACATATTATAATATGATAGCATATACATCTAGGTAACGTTAATTACTCGAGCGGAAACAGCGACTCGCGGACAAAGTCCACGTGTCCTAGCCAACCAATGGAGTAGCGGCAAGAGCTAATCAAATATTGAGACGTGACAGGTCGATAGAACCTTCTGAGTAAAATATGTCTATTGCACGATTGCCTAAAATGGTATAATTTGTTTTGGTAAAACGACTACGTCATCCCCTCCAACTATTGTACTGATAGGTAAAATAAGTATTATAAGAATCGACACAGGCTTTTGCAAAAGCGCAATAATGTAAATCGGTTATCAGTAAAAGAAGTACATCATAAATCATTTTAAGCAAAACTTAAATACATAAACGATATAGCAAGTGAAGTCCGAGTAAGAAAAAATTATAAAAGCTACTTTTCCATGCCATGACACTGGAGACAAAAATCCCTTCGGCAGGCAGGTAAAAAGGTCAGCGTATTCCCCCATACATCGAATTTTATTTAAAATTTAAAGAGGGTATGATTTTTGCGCCACTTTCTACAAGTGGATTTTAAATTTTTTGATAAAATATTTTTTTTTTCTCAAAAACGATCTATTTACAATAAACTCACGCCGTTTCCATAGACCAATCTTTTTACTTATTTTTTCAGGAGTCTCATAAAAATATACAATTTTCTGTTTCTTTAATTAGTAGCGGTAATTTTATACCATTCCTTTCTTATTAAGAGGCCTGCTAAGGACACTAGAATGTCCAACAGCCTAGGGGTAAAATACAGGGTTGGTTTAAGTTCGACATTGTGGGTTTGTGAGGTACTTGATGATTTTGATAAAATGTGGGACAACATAACTTTAATTTGCAAAGAACAGTAATAACGTAAGAAAAGATGCAATAAAAAAAATATGATAAAAATTGCCTTCAATAGCAAAGATTTTCACATGCCTAATACTCGTAGTTTATTACATAAATATTGGTTATATTGGTACCTAATGTACCTAATTACATTATATCTAATGACATAACAATGATAATGAAATAATAATGACAACATACAAATACCCATTGTACCTAATGACGTACATTAAACAAGTTTTTTTTTTAAATTTTTACTTTGCCGAAAAACACTCGAGAGATTAAAATAACCATAATTGAAATAATATATATTATTTCAGCACTTACATAATTACAATTTAATAGTAGCAAATGGCTGACTATGCCCATCTCTTCATTGGTTTAGTCCCGTGCCTAGCAGTGGGAAGATACGTACAATTAGTTGCAAACCTCTAATTTTTTTTTATTTTTAAACTGAAAATAAAATAATATGGGGATACCTCTTCACCCAAATACTACCAGTCCGTAATCCGTCCCTGAGTTAACCCGCTGTAGATGCCTGTAATGAGGATGAAGTCGAGGGCCACTTGCCCCGGACCTCGTTGAGCAGAGCTAGCAAAATGATCACAGTCTTCATGCAATATTAGACCTTATTCCCACAAACATAGGGATTGTTATGTGGTGAGTTCTAAATTGGAGTTGACTTGAAAAGCGACATATTTAAATTTCAGATGTTTAGTTGAGTTCTGCGTTGTACATTTTATTGCTGTGCACTGTATATCAAATTTAAAGGCATGCAATTACCTTCCTCTGGCTTATTACGTTTTAACAAAATTTTCATAACATTTTAGTGCTATAGGTTTTGCTAAGAGAAGGTAGGCTTAAGTTCAGTGATAGTTAAGTAGTATTCATTGACTGATAAAAGGGTCATTTTATGAACAAATACATTAAAAAATTAAGCATTTACAATTACCAAGTTTTCAGTGCATACACAAACGTACACATATATATGTATATACTTAGTAACTTTAGATTTATCTATAATACAAATACATGCCGCTAGCATGCATGGTATATCTATCGTCTGGTACATTTTTATCTGCTGACTTCCAAAACCTAACTCCTTTTAGTTCGACGTGTAAGATTTAATGTTTGCTTCCTGATTTCTTGGAGACGGCTGGACTGATTTGATATATATTTTTATTTTTGAAAGGGCTTTCGAATGGTTCCTTTTAATATTTTTCAAAATCGGTCCAGAGGTCTGATTTTTTAATCGAAATAACCAAAAAAGTTCTATCAGCGCCTGCCGTAATAGAGGCCGGTAATTTTTTTTAAAGAACTTGTTACTATATGTTTTATGGCCTGTACTGTTTTATTTATTGTTTTACTTAATATTTCACTAAAATATCAAATACACAATAACAGCTACTGCAAACTCAAAACAACAGTATAAAATAACATAACAAGTAGAACAACGACTGTTTACGCTCAAACTTTAACAAAATAACGAGATAGTACTGTTTGTGAAATGTAAACTAAGTTTCAAAACAACACGAACATTGATTTGCCGCTTCTATTTTATAGAGTGGCCATGCCGTTTCTCACTAATATCGTAGGTTTAAGAGGATCACCGACCCTTCACTTGTTCACTTGTTTCTCATATAATTTTCGTTCCGGGGCGTACCTCTTTTCACCCCCTAAACTGTAACGTAATGTTTTGTTATTGGTGTCAATAGCTTCATTATAATGTATTTTAGGTATACACATATATATAAAGTTATTGGATTCTGTATTATAAAAGCCTTTAATTGGCACCGCATCAGCACAGAAATATGACTGCTTAGGAAGCTTGTAACTTTAAAGTGATATAAAAAACAGAAAAAATTAAAACGTGTAGACCTAGTAAGTAATGTGTTAGCTATGTAAAAAAAAAATCACTGGAATTGGACAATAATAAAAGGTAGAAAAGCGTTATATCTTATTGTATGGACAAGTTGGCGGCCTATAGCTGTCTAACGAAATAACCTATTTAGCTGCGTATACCAAGTGTATTTGTTCGAGATGGTATGTATTATTATTGTGCTTGAACCTTTTCAAATAAATCTGCTCCATAATTATTTCATTGGTCTACATAATTTTTTGAGACTGCTACTAACAAAGATTGATGTCACTTCTTTCGCCGCCGCTAACGTTAAGCGATACCATTACTGTTTCCATTCTTGTAGTTTTTCAAATCTTAGGTTTTAATTCACAACGGACGGTGGAAGTTCTGCGTTGGGGTTGATTCAGATACAATGTTTTGTTATGGAACATTTTATGAATGTACTATGTACCTGCTTCGAATATCTTTGAGCAAATCATTTATGCAAACACTGTATGCTGTGACAATGTTGTTGCCTATTTACCTATTTTATACTAGTACCTACCTGCGGCGTTACATAAAATATTAAATATAGAAGTTTTAAATTCCTAGCGAATATCAGTCAGTTAGGTCGTACTCTTTTATATAAGAGAGTGTTTTTAAAACACAAGTAAATAAATCCCCGCCTTTAGATTTTTTCAGCTGATTTTAATTTCTCGAATCATGAGGTGGTCCCTTAAAGTTGTTCCTTAGAATGTGTATAGTGACCCTCTTTCGGCTTAGTACACCCCTAACCGATAGCCCTGTATACAGAAGGGTGTGACAATACTTAAGGGTGTTAGTCCACTCATCAAGGCGAACCCACTGTAGAATTTTATTTGTAAAAGTCGAGAAAAAAAATTGGATCCTCCTTACAACTTGACCGATCACGTGACCAATTTTTGTATGGAGAACCAAATTTGTGATTGTGCAAAATTTTCTTTTACAGTGGGTTCCACCTTGGTTGGTAGATTAACACCCTTAAGTATTGTAATATTGTAGCCTTAATTTTTCTGTTACACGTTACATAGATTACGAAAAAAGATCCGTATACAAGCTCGATTTTACAAAACTATCTTTAATACAGGAATGTGTATGCCTTAAATAGAAAACATTTATGTTGGCACATAACTGTTGGCTAACGTCATTTAAGTCAATTTAACCATGATTTAACTGGTTACTCCTAAAAGCGTCCAATGTCCAATTACGTTCGGGCGGACGAAGTTTTAACCAGATTTTGGGTTGGGATGACAGATTTATAAGGAAATTGTGGAGAAAATTGCTTCTAATATTTAATTTACAAGTTGTTTTTAACTGACTTTCAAAAACAAGAAAGGATGTCTAACGAAATATAAGTACTGAAAAATTTAATCAGTCGATACCCATATTGAAGGTTTTCTAAAAAAATATGTAATCTATAATTTTGTAGCGGCGGCGGTCATCTAAGACCGATTTTAATCAAACATAGCTAAGATCACCTTCAAACCCAAACCAAGATCAATTGACATTTGAATCAGAAAAACAAAACTAAATCAATATTTGGGAACTACGATGCCTCACACACATTAAACCAATAACACTTCGTCGATTTTACATCGGGGTTAAAAGGAAAAATAATCTAACAGGTTTTTGTATCATAAAAGTTTCTTGTCCAAAAAACTGGTTTTAGTTAAAGATGATGATTTTGCATTGATCGAGAGAATGTTCTTTATGCCTAATTAATCCAAATTCGTTCAGTTTTTTCGGTATTAAAAATTAATAAAATTTATCAAATCGTTATTTTTGCATTTCTTATAATAAAACCTACATAAGATTTATCTACACAAAAACTGCTTACTAGCTGCGGACTTCGGTGTAAACCCGCGTTGATACAGGATAATAAGCTAATTTTTTTAACGCAATCCTTTTTATAAACTCAGTGAATATGTCAACGCAGCTTGTAGAATCATCATTCTTGTGTAAGAAACAACCATACTAAAATATTACTAATAACTAAACAAAGCAATCAAAATGTGCAATCAAAATATATGTCATGAGAACTATTAAACTAAGAACTAATATTAACTACTCGTATATAAATAAGATTTATAAGTTTAATTTTTTAAGTTATTTTTAACTTAAGTGTAATCAGATTTGCCTGTAACGAACGTTATATAAAGGTCAATTAATATTACTTTACTTTTCTGAGTAGCCCATATCTAATCTAGGGTCAAAGCTTCGTACCTACCAAATTTTATACAAATTGATTAGCAGTATTATGTGAAAGAAGAACAAACATACATGCGTACATTCTCACAAACTTTTGCGTATAAGTATAATATAAATAGAATTAGCACACTTTCAAAAAATCATTACCTAGATAGGTATATATAGGCACCGTTCTCGGCCAAACTTGCGAAAATGCGCTACGATAAATTAAGGAAGCTTAAAGTCTACATAGTACCCAGAATTCTTACAAAACAAAGTAAAGTTTAAAAATACTTATTAAAAAAAAACAGTTCTTCCATATTGTTGGTTAACGACGATATTTTTTTAGACCTGTGCTACTGATTTAGTTTTATAAATTCTGAGTTAGTTCTCTAGTAAAAATTATTCATCATAGCGATACAGTGACTCCCTTTGCGGGCGTGGTACGCTCTTTTAATTGATATGCCATTGTTCCCTATTTCGATTAGTTATATACAGAATGCGTTACGACATATTTTTGTACGTATCATTCAAAAATGACTCACTACTGAGCACTCCGCGGTCTCCCCAGTGAAAGGGATGTAGACAATAGTCCACCACGCGGGACATATGACGAGTTGGGACTGCAGTTAATGCGAAAGCTAACTTAGCCAAACTTAGCTAGCTTAATCCATCCATAGCTTGATTGGTAACTCGAAAGCAGTTTTAAGCTTATTATGTACCTATTCTATGTTTGATGTACCAGGGTCGATCTCAGGTTTGGCAAAAAAAATTATAAATATCATTTTTTGTGTTTTTTTATATTTAAAAACAATTCAAGGGTCGGAAAAACTTTTCACAAAATCTGATAAGAAATATAACCATCTGGAGAAAGATATCTTTTATGTATGAAAACATCTGAAATTAACGGTACTACCATGATCTTAAATCCGAATATTCTCTAATTAAATCTAAATGTTGGTTTTAACTCTGCCATTTTCGCCTTGGTATTAAATCTCTCATAAATCTTTAACATTAACTTTATAACAATTAGAGTGTGATTTTAAATAATAGGTTATTTTCGCTGTCATAAACTTAGTATAGTACGCGGCAAATAACTAGAACCAAGATAGCGGCATCGTCCCTTTCACTCTCACGGGTAGTTTGGTAAGTGCGAAGAGTACAACACGTCTCGCGCAAGGTCAAGTTGTTTGCCGGGTACTATACGATATCGTAATGGTGAAAAAATGAAATGGCTCAAAATGTAGCACTAACTACATAAGTGCCTCAGACTTTCTTAACCAATTACTCATTCAAGATTCAAAGTGACATCCGACTAATTTCAGTTTCTATATCGTAAACCAATCCATGCATTTACGAGAGTGGACTGAAATGAGTTGGATAACACTTTCAATCTTAGGTCCATATTAGAGTACTTTATGCATACTTAAAAGTAGAGACAAAAGTGAGGTACTAGCTGACCTAACATGGGCGAGTGTGTATCGCCAGGAAAAAAGTAAAACAAAAACAAAAAAAAGATAATATAATAAAACTTAACGGTGAGACAAAGAGGTCTGTGTGTGTGATTTTAAAATATTGGCCATCGATGGTGGTAAAAATCTATTTAATCTACTGCAAGGCTAGCCAATCATTCGGATTGATTTTTTATGAATGATCGCAGATTGTAAAAGTTTACCTAGTTTTCTTACATAACAAACATTTAAAGGGACAGAAAACACTTTAGGTATCACGAAAATATAGAGGAAGTAATTTCCAGAATTTCTAAAATAAAACAATCAAATATTGAAGCAATGAACATAAGATTTTGTACCCATATACGACTACATACATTCATGCCGAAGTATATAAGAATAAGTTCAGTACGTTATTTCCACTCAGAGTACAAACATAGATATTAATTAATAGATATGAAATTGTTTTTTGGCTATTTCTTACTTTTTAGTTATTGAGTTTCCAATACAACAAATTATATTGTACAAAAAAGTTACTTTTTTAATACTTGATTCTAAATTGATTGCCATAAGAGTTACAGTTGAACTTTTTTACATTTTATATTGTATTTCAATGTTCAGCAACTATAGATTTACCTATATTACTTCCACATTTGACAAGGAAAAATACCAATACCAAACCCCCTTTGGCAATAAATTTTGTTTTCCAAATCGGCGGTTAGGTAAATAAATGTTGGTAAACCTAATTTCTGAATAAATCAGAGTGAATAGATTTGTTTTCGGTTACCGGGACAAACTAAAGCAACTTTTAACGTAAATATCGGCTATTTGGCCTACATATTTCGCCTGAAATATTGAGGTGAAACATAGTATGTGCAAATATTCTTTTAAAAAAAAGTTTTAGTTAACGACATCACTTCGGTAGACGCCGATACAGTTATTGAAGATATTTGTTTTGAAAAAATATATAAGTAGGACCTCAAAAGTACACCTTTTCTGAGAAATCAGAAAACAAACAAAAAATAAAAACCTGTCGAAATGAATAAATACCTCATCTTTTTAATAGAGAAGTCGGCAAAAAACTGTAATAGTCGTGTACCTATATAATTTTGTACAACGATTACGTTGGTCTAGGTCGGTTTAGTAATCATCATCATGCCACTAGCGTCTTATTATTATGTATTGTCCATATGACAGGTATTCTAATTAACCGAGTCTAGAAACTTTTGGCCCTTATGACTTCATCACCCTTATCAACAAATGTCTCTACTTGTTGACAATATATACGTTAGTATTCAACAAAAAACGATTACATTTGTTAAACGTTCTTATTATGTCATTTCACTGTGTGTCATTTGTTTTTAGTTGAAATAAACGTGTCTACTGGATAAACTGGGACTATTTTTGTCATGGGCTTTCGTATGTATTTATATAGAATATTTTTTGATTTTTTGCTATTTTTGTTTTTAGATTTAGAAGATACATATGTGTATTTGACATAATGAAAATATAATTTTCATTTTATAGCTCGTATCTACTTCTTATGACGGTCCCAAATTAGTGATCTTTATAAATAACGCTAGCAATATGGGGTACTATGGCGTTGTGTTATTATTGTTATAGACTCTAGTATAGAAGCCTCGCTGTCAATAGTATTATTTAGAAATTGTAGTACAAGAACGATGTCAATCAAATATTCGGTCATTTAATTCACATTTTACCGCCGGACTTGTAATACAAAGCTCATGGAAGAAAATTCATCAAAACTTCAGGACTTTTCCTGGCGGACTACTTAGAGTTACAGTTGAAGTGTTTTATGACGCTGAAACATCCTAAGAAGACAGAAGTGACTACGAAATAATCTTGCCTGCATTCGTTAAAACACGACGGATTGATGATTAATTTTCTAATGTCTAGTGATAACCAATTCGCCGCTATTTCTTCTTTGCAGCATGGTATATGGCTTGCAGATGCATTCTGTTAATTACAAATTTCCACCTCTATTTTCACGTCTGATCGTCGTATAGATAAACTCCAGGAAAATGCTGTATAAATGAAATGAAAAGTTTCAGGTTTTATACAGGAAAACATATCGATTTCATATTAAGGGTACAATAAGGACTTGCAAATAGCTGATTGTGGTACCAGAAACAGTCAAATTAAATTACATAAAATGTGATTAAGGTTCGAATTCAAGCATTGCTTTAATAATTATTGTTAAAAATATTTTAAAATAATCTAATAAAAATAAAATATACATAAAATTCTCGAAAATAATATTATACTTTTTTAGATATCATAGAAGTGGATTTTCCTATCGTTCTTTATGAAGATCACCATGTTCCGAGTTTTCCAATGAAGTAGGATTTTTATAGCTATGTTTACTACTACTAGGTAGACCACCTACTAGCTGGGCAAGGGCGGTAGGACCTAGATGGACGACATTAGCACAGGACCGGAAAGTATGGCGCGCGCAAGAGGAGACCTTTACTTAGCAGTGGGTAAGTAAATGTTGATGATGATTATGATGATGTTTCCTAATATAAGGACCCCACATATAGTTCGTCTAGTAAATTTCAAAATGTTTGAAGCAGAAGTTTTGAGGTTTAAGTAACAAGTGGGTTAAAACTGGTAGACGGGAACACCGTATTATGTTCAAGTGCTTAAAATTTTCATGTGATATGAATTTGCAAAACTATAGCTTACAGCAAGTCAGAATTGCAATTCCAATTGTAAGTTGAGTTTTGGATGAGTTAATTAATTAACGCTCTCGATGCAATGGAAAGTTCTAGTCTAGTTGGAGCTTTTATGTCTGCGTAATTATTAAAGGGAAACTTGTTCTAGGATTTCATGTTCCTTAGGAAATGTTCAAATTACGAGTAATAGTCAATTTTCAATAACCGACTTTCCTTTTATACGAATATCTTTTATACTTATCTTTTATTCTAAAAGATAATGTTTTAGCTGACCTCAAATAAGGAGATAAAATCAATTCGTCACAATTCTTTTTAAGTCTTGTTCATCCCCAATAATTCACAGACGACTGGCATGATTTGGAAATTACTTACTTTTAAACATGCCTCAAAAACGACAGGGTGTTATAAGTTTGACGTGTCTGTCTCTGGCATAGTTGCTCCCGAATAAATGAAATAATTTTGGTTTTGTGTTATTTTTTTTTGGTTTGAGGATTTTAATAATTTTGCTTTTGTTAGAAAGGGATTCTTTTTCATGCAGTTTTAATAAAAATTTGTCCAGTAGCTTGGTTTCTAAATTATAAATAATTGTATAAGCGCCTGGCGATCAGAAACCGTTTATAATAGTAGTTACTAGTACTTAATTTATAGTACTTTTTATGTTATTTAAATAGTTATATTTTTGATCTTATTTCAGTGAAAACTAAATATTATATGATATTTCAGAACACAGGTAGCAGAAAGAAAATAAATTCCACACTGACCATCAAAGTACTAAGGCGTGACAATGGGCGTGAATATCCATCAATCTACGAGTACATATTTTAATTTACTGGGCCCAGCCTTTCCCAACCAAATTGTATTCAACAAATAGAACATCGAATAGCGAAAAGCAAACGTTTGCGCTAGAAACAATCATGAACAAATACACGCTTGTGTACATAAACTACGGTCGATTTAACCGCCACGGATCGATTGTATATTACAAGTCAATTAAAACTGATATCAAACTGACACTGGTAAAGTCGCATTTATAATTTAAATGGAAGAAACGCCGAGTGTTTCTACCATATGGTTTTTCTCATTGCTAGTTCTGACTTTGGTAATGATACACGTCATTGTAAAAGTATTGACAATGACATAGAAATCGAACATTCTAGTATCATTGCCTGCGATAGACAGTCGTATATTGTGCTCTTAATTTTAAGTGAATTATTTATTTAATAGCTGAATAAAAATGGGAGCAAAACTCGTCTCAAGCTAAAGATAAATTTCATAAAGACTCTTCTATAGTAACTGGAAAGTTTTAAACAATCTTGTCAAGGCATGTGCCATATTTTTAAAATATCTCGTGATTTATATTTCAGGTTTTTAACATATTTAAGTAATTGAATCAAATTTTAAAATATAATTTTAGCAGCTACGAGTAAATGCTAAATAGCTACAAATTATCCTATAACTAAATTTGGATAACAATCATATTCAGTGATTTTTAAACTCGCATAAATAAATATATAAAAAAATACTTTGGAATATAAGAATACAGCAAATAATGCTTCCAATTTATGTATTTTTATGGCATGATTTTCAGATGATGGCTAAACCGAAAACTGTGGGCCTAGTGTCAGATTTGATGCCCAACATCAGACTGATGCGAGTGGCCGGACATTTCTTATTCAATTATTACGATGGTAAGTAAATTACTAAATAGAATTTGTTGATAATAAAATATGTTTAAATTTAATTAATATCGACAGAGGCTGAATAATTTTATTGCTGAAAAAGCTAGACACATAAATACCAACGCTTTTTTTGCCAACGTTATATTAGATAACGACAAACCAATTAAAAAAAGTTATTCTTAATTTGAGTAAAGGTTAAGGTTTAACGGGGTATCTTTGTCTCTTCAACATGAAGATAGTTGATCTCTTGTATTATCTAATTAGATTACTCAGTTATCTGTATAATGTTTTTAGATAACGCTGGCATGAGCATGCTTCTCCGTAAGGCGTACTCCAGTGTCCACGCTGTCTTGATTACCATCCACTTCGTCCTGATGGTTATTAACATGGCCCGGTACGCTGACGAAGTGAATGAGCTGACTGCTAACACCATAACCGTCTTGTTCTTCGCTCACACCGTCATCAAGCTAGTTTTCTTCGCATTAAACTCTAAAAGTTTTTACAGGTCAGTGTTTCACAAGGATCAACACTGCGACCTTGTGTATTCAAGATAATTGCACTTTTGCACTAGTATTTTCTATAACTTGGGTATTCTAAAAAACAAATGAAAATTATCTTGACGGGTAAGGTTTCAACCCACATTTTTCTGAGTATCAACTCTAGATGCCTAGCGACCGTCAGCATGCTGCCAGCTATTAAAATCTAGAAATGAATTTAAATACTATTACTGACATAAAATGTAAGTTACTAAGGAAATAAACATTATTAGGGCTCTAGCTGAGCTAAGGTGTTTCAAACCAAACACTGAAGTAAAGCACTGCTTGCGTGTAATCAGGCCTTAATTGGGTAACCGTGGAGTGGCATATATAACTTAACGCTACCGTAGTCTTACTAGATATCAATCTAAGAACAACATTTTGGGATTAGCACGGTCTAGAAACTCCGCCACAAGAGTAAGCGTGTACAAAAAAGAGGTTTAAATTAATGATGATGTTAAAAAACACGTTCTTATCAGGAAATCGTCTCGGAAATTAATTAAGTATTGATATAAAATAGAAATCAGCAAAACGGAAAAGAGAAAATGCTTAAAACATCTTGTTAACAAAATTATTGAAACGAATCCATCTAAGATCCGGCGAGATCTCTCTAAAATGTACCTTTGCAAAATAATACTCTTAGTTTGGGAGACAAGGTATCGTTTGACTACAAAAAAGAGTAGATTTTTTTATTTTCAGCGAACTATTTCGTTTAAAATAGAAGTTATTCCATTAATTATTCGGTTGTTGTAACGTAAACTCATTCTCAATATCCTCCCTGTGTCTTGTATATAAAATATATGTTTATTTATATAATATAGTTTAGATAGATACTCCGATTTTATGGCTTATAACACAGAAAAAATATTTTTCATGTTTTAAAAATCAATTCCTGGAGTTTTCTAATTTAAGTCACGTACTAAGCGGATTTTTTTTATCAGTGACTTTATGAAGCAGCATCCTTTTTACTAATACAAAGAATCATTCCGATTTCTTCATAAGAATTTCATTTCCATACCAATTTAAATTCAGCGGAAATATAAAATCTCTGAGAATACTTTCCATAGTCGTATTATCTTGTATTTTTGAAGGCAAAATAAAAGAATTTTGTTTCGATTAGCCCGTTAATAGTGGAAAAAAGTATTTTTACTTTATAATATGATAAATTCGAATTGAGGTTCTTAATTAATAATGAGGATATTAATTAACAGCTTAGTTTAAATAAAAATAACTGTTCAAATTCTACAAGGTAAGCGTACCATTCGAATGGAATTCTTATTTTCACTGTGTTATATATTTTTTAATTACTTAAAAATTTAAAAAATTATGAAATTTATTTGATTGGTCTGTCTAGTATTGGAAAAAGGTATTTTTTATTTGTAATACTATTAATAAACTTTTAATGGATACGCTTCGCGTAAATTACGTATTATTAAGTTAAATTCTTTAGTCACTTTGGCAGTTGAGCGTTTTTCATCAATTTGATATTATAATTTGAAGAGCACGTGAAATATATTACCTGCTATTATAATTTATTTTCACCCGACTTCCAAAAAAGGAGGAACTCAAATTGACTTTTTTTTAAAATGTTTGTTACCTTATTTCTTAGAGACGGGTAGACTCGGGTAGGTCATGAGTACAATATTTTTTAATCCAAATAACTGAAAGAGTTCTATTGGCGCCTGCCATAATAGAAGGCGGTAGTCACATTGAGTAAAAATAATTATTGTCGCATAAAATTAATCATTTCATCATTTGTCATCAATTTGAAATTATTATATAACATTATATTTTTACTGTTGAAAATTGATCATTTCATGTGAATATGAAACGTTATAGCACGATGGGGGACATTAAGTACGGCATACGTTCTCAGATCGTTTGCGTCAACGATATCCGTCGAAATGGTTACAATAAAGTTTTACGACGCTTTCAAATATGATAGCGATTGCAATAACAATTTTAGAGACTTTTTATTATTTTTGAAGGAGACCATGTCATCTTCTGTCGTTTAGAATGAATGCATTTGTGATACAAGCCTTTAATAAAAAAAAAATTATTAACCGAATTCAATACAGCAGGCACCAGTACTTTAGATTTAAAGATCAAACTACTAACAGATTAACTGTGTTTCGTCTCCCAAGGACCCTAGCAGTATGGAATCAGTCGAACAGCCACCCTCTTTTCACGGAATCAGATGCGCGCTACCATCAGCTCTCCCTCTCCAAGATGAGGAAACTTCTCTACCTGATATGCTTTACTACTGTTGCTGCTGTTGTCAGTGAGTTATATAATGTTTCAAGTTTTACTTTAGTTCATAAATCGGTATCTCTATGTTAGAAACGAAAATATCAATTATATAACCTTAAGGTTAAAATAATGCTATAATCCGGTGTATGGGTTTAATTAGACGGAGCTGGTAAGTGTTAGAGATTCCACTAAACGTTTTGCATCATTTTTATTGTGCAAACTACCAGATTGGAGAATTAGCTGTCGAGTTCTCTTTTTTCTCGATAAGTAGCTATAATCGCGGATGAATCGGTTTTTTCTAGGCAAGCGCATCACATCGTGGGCCACGTCGTCACTTTTATACTCGTATAAGGCGAGTTGCGGTGAAGCGCAAGGTTTTAAAAAGGCAAACTTGATAAATTTCTGGTTGCATCGTCGTTTCACATCAGTCGAGTCGCAGTCAAACCCAAGCCAAATCTTTATTTCTTTCAGGAATAATTAATTATTTACGTTTATTTTAGGCTGGATCACTCTTACGTTCTTTGGCGACTCAGTACGTATGATCACCAACAAAGAAACGAATGAGACTCTTACGGAACCTGCTCCGAGGCTGCCACTAAAGGCATGGTACCCTTTCGACGCGATGAGTGGTTCTATGTACATTATTGCTTTTGCTTTCCAGGTTAGTGAGATTTGCAACCAAATACATTTTTACACATTAAAATAACATTTTTAGTCGCTCCATGGGAAAAAATTATGGGTCACTGCCAAAATGTATGGAATAGCTGTTTTTTTCTCGTTTTCAGGGTTAATTTCATAGTAAATATTCGTTCTAATGGCTCCTGTTGTAGCTCAACATAACAGTTTTAAAAACTGTACCTTGTACATTTCACACCTTGAAAGTGTTTAACACTTAGATCATTTTTCGTCTGTTTTTATAACAATTACTAATCAATTAACATTTTAACCATTGCCTATTTTGACGATGAAGCGTATTAATCCAAACAGAATTAGACATCTACTCGTTAATGTTCTGAGGCAATTTTTTTGTTCTAGTTCATTTTGAACAGATTTAGATGTATGAGCCAATATAGTATCTTTTAGTAATAACGGATAACACTTTTTAAAAAAAACTTTCATTGTTTTAATTCAATCAATTAAAAAGTCGATCAGATTAAACTCTTCAACTTGGTTTTTTATTATCTACTAAGACTTCGCGTTCCGTCCGGATGTCTGTCACCAGGCAAATCATGAACCGTGATAGCAAGACAGATTAAATTATCGCATATTAAGGAATTTCTGTTGCCGCTATATTAACAAATACTAAAAACAGAATAAAATAAATATTTAATTGAGCCTCTCATGCAATAAACGTGAATTTTGCTACTTGTTGCTCGATATTATAATCACGACAACAGATAGAAATTTAGCTAATGTTGTAATGGCACGGAACCCTTAGTGGGCGAGTCCAACTAGCACTTGCGCATTTAATTTGGAACTATTCTTGTTGTTTTACAGATCTACTGGCTCATATTCTCAATGGCCATAGCAAATCTGCTTGACGTGATGTTCTGCTCATGGCTAATCTTCGCATGCGAGCAGCTCCAGCACCTGAAGGCAATCATGAAACCTTTGATGGAGTTGAGCGCATCTTTGGACACGTACAGGCCAAATACTGCTGAGCTCTTCAGAGTATCTTCAACTGGTATGTCAAAACCAAAAAAAAACAAAGTTTAGGTGTGTAAGTGTAGGCTCTATATCAGTAATTATAACAGTTGGACTAAAACATCATGACATCAATTTTATTATAAAATACATTTGACAGCAAGCGTTTAGCGAGCCGTAGATTATGGTCTGTATATTCGATATCAATCGATATGAGCGTTTATACCGGCTCGGACTGACAAAACTAATGATCGGTATAGAACCATACTTGCGGTAGAATAACGAAAATCGACAGCTATGAATTGAATGGAACAAGTTGGAGTCTGAGATCGATAGCGTTAATTGAGAGAGATGTCCAGCCAGAACCCAGGCCGGGGAGGATGATGTTTTGAAGTTCTTATCCTACAATTTACGGATGAAATCTGATACAGGACGAGGTTTCCGAATCTACAGAATTCTTTATTTTTATGTATGTTTCCAGATTTCCAGCGTCGCCTAAACCAATTAGAAAACTTTTTTATTACTTGATGAAGTTAACTTCACAGATTCCCACATAAATTTAGTCAAAATCAGTCCAATGGTTTGGTTAGTAAATCAGTTTAAGTTGTTGTTACCTAAAGTGTGTAACGGCATAAGGAATACCCACGGTATAACCAGTTGAGCCAATGAGTAATATTTTTTTATGTAATAAGATAATTTAGTTCAATGCTTTGTTAATTTTATGAAGTGATATTCAATATTGTTGTTAAGAAGGGGGTAATGTAGAAAATCTAATTTCATTAACTTAATTATTATCAGTTAACACGCTTGGTACTTATCAGTGAGATATTTTTAATATCTGTTAATGCGGTCATTAATTCTATTATAACTAGTTCTTAGAAACTTAAAAAATGAATTTTCTAGAATAAATTATTCATTCTTTGATAATTATCAAATAACTTTTAAGGTAATGCAGAAGTCGTAATGATGATTTTGTGTAGATTACCTAGGCATCTAACAAAAATGTAGAAAACTATTTTATTAAATTTCTGGATGTGTGCTATTGTTTTTTGTTTATAAAAATATAGCTATTTTTTATACTTTTATTAAAAACGAAAAGCTTACAATTTACCTCAACAAAACTTAAAGCTTACTTAGTTAACTTTACGTCCATATAATTGTCCACTAGACAAATCAGAGAAGATGCCAGACACCACCGACGCAGATATCCGCGGCATTTACTCGACTCAACAAGATTTTGGTATGACCTTGCGAGGAGCAGGCGGAAGACTCCAGAACTTTGGAGGGAATCCCACTAACCCTAATGGGCTAACGCAGAAGCAAGAGATGCTGGCGCGTTCTGCCATCAAGTACTGGGTGGAACGACATAAACACGTTGTGAGGTAAGTAAGAATATTACAGAGATGATAAGTCTAACATCGTTTTCTAAGTCTAGATAAGATTATTCAGAACTTCAAGAGAAATCCCAGTAACTTTATGAAGTTATAACGCAGCATATGAGATATTAGCACGTTTTGCTACTATACACTACCTAGGCGGAAATACTTTTGCTAGGATCAATCATAGCTAAAAAAAACAAGTTCAAATTTAATTTTTGGGACTATGATAAGATCTGCAGTTTTCTGCAAATCTGTATTGATGTGGGTATGTATAGTGCGTATTATAGTTCCCAACTAACATCTTGGACCAATGACTTTGGGTGCACAGTGACGGTTTTAAGGTCACTTTGTCACGAGGTAGAGTGCGAAGCACATTCCGCAGTTCCTGAAGACAAGGGTCTTCAAGCAATGTGTGTTGCCAGTGATGATATAATTATGGCACAGAGACGTGATCTTTCAACTGTTGACTTGCTAGATAAGCTCAGTTGCTCAGCGTGCAATGGAATGAACTATGTTGGGAGTGTCTTTGCGCGATAGAATCCATATTGAGGATATTCGCCGAAGAACTAGAGTTGCTGACATAGCTTAGGATTTGCAAGCTGCTTTGTCGTTCGGAATGGCGTTCTAAGGGGGAGGCCTACGTTCAGCAGTGGATGTCTTCTGACTGATGATGATGATGATGATGAGAGTGCGAGGCAGGGATTTCTATGGGACACGATGTGTCAATAAGAAGAGCAAATAATATGCGGATATATCCCCACTACGTCTCTTTGGTTCAAGAATATTGCCGGGCACTATACCATAGATGCTACAACTGACCCGACTTTGGTCTGTAGTACCTACGATTATGCTCGCTTGACTATCAAGTACCTAACGGGTCAAAAGACATATGTTATCACAAAGAAAAGTAGCTATGCTGTAAGAAGAAAAGCTGCTGATCTAAACAAATTAACTTCGGTTATAGGAAAATACCAAAAGATACTTTAGATCTATTTATATAAGGGCCATAACAGCACAGCTGTGCTACAAGCGCTGTTATTAATATTAAATGACTATTGATTTTCATGACGTTAAACATTATTATTAACTAATTAATTCACACATCAAAAGGAACAATATCATAAACAGTGTGACCGTGACGCTCTCAATGATACGCAGTTGTACGTTGAAACATTAATCGTGTGAAAGGGCCGGGTGTTTTCAATCGATCAAATGCATATCCTGATAATGATCTTGATTATGGCGGTCGTAACATGACGTTGTCGATTTGCCATCGTAGTTCACAGAATCTACACTCAATTTATTGCATATGGTTTTAGGTTCTCATTAAAGGTATATTCTAATTCCAGTGAGTTACTACCGTGGTTACAGTTATAGAATAGTTATTAAAAAGGAATATGTGCCAACTGGTTTGCATATAGTGGCTCCTTTTTTTAACTGGCGGTTACCGACAAAACTATAATCACACTAATATTATATAAAGGCGAAAGTGTGTATGTGTGTGAATTTATGTTCCTCCTATACGCTCAAACTGCTGAACGGATTTGAATGAAATTTGTACCGAAAGTAGCTTCATCATCATCAACCTTTACTTACCCACTGCTGAGTATAGATCTCCTCTTGCGCGCGCCATCCTTTCCGGTCCTGTGCTAATGTCGTCCAACTATTTCCTACTATCATAGTCTTTTTATTACGGAAAATTGAAATGTTCCCATGGGATGATTATATCTCCGCGGGTAAAACTGTGGGGTCTAGCTAGTTGTGACATAAAGGCCTACTAGTGTCTAAACAAGCTATAAAATTGTAAGAAAATATGCTAATAAGCATTACATAATATTATCTTAATTTGAAGTTAATTCCTTAAAAGTGGCAAACTTATTGCAAAAAGCGATCTCTTCCAAGAAGCCTTTTGACAGAGACAATTTATAAAAATCGGCCAAGTGCGAGTCGGACTCGCGCATGGAGGGTTCCTTTATCTATAAAAAATTGATAAAGTTTCTACCTGTAACTGTTGTCGTTATGAATATCAAGCAATAATTGCTACAGAAATACATCATTTGTGAAACTTTCAACTGTCACGGTTTATGAGACGTAGTCTGGTGACATATGGACGGACGGATAGCGAAAGCTTAGTAATTTGGCCATGTTTTTACCCTTTGGGCACGGAACCCTAAAAAGTTAAGTAATGAAAACTCCGAAAAATTGCTCAAACTATAAAATGTATATAACAATTGTTGTTATTACAATTTCAACACTCATTATTGGACAATAAAGAGTGTCGATATTGTTATTGTGAAGAAGCCTATAGCTATATTGTTCCAAAAGATAACCGTAACATTTTATTTTTTTGATTAAACATTTTAAGCAAACAAACATCGGTGAACAAGGAAAACATCGTGAGGAAACCATAGCATGGTGGTAGGGCGTTTCCTATCACTCTACCACCCTCAAGTTGTAAAATCTGTCGCCAAGCACCTAACGGTGTGTTCCGGCAGCCTTCCTTGAGAGCCAGGATATTCCAGACTAGGCATGGCTCTATCTAGGGCTACAGCATCGCTGACTTCCGTGGTCGCGCGAACTTGTGGTCAAATGCCTAGCTGTGTAGGATAAAAACATTTTTTTTTTGTATTTTATCCATACCTAATTTATTTTAAGACAGCTAAGTTATTATTTCAGTCAATCATATATAAGTTATTTGGTTTTTGGAAGCTTTATTATTTCCATAATTATATATATATATGGGACTGCTCAGTCGCTATTCGTCTATCGCGGCGTCGACGCGCTCACACTGCTCTCGAGTACAGTCGAAAAGAAGTGTTTCTTTGTTTTAAATTGTTTTTTATTTGTTAAGTTTTCGTTGTTTGTTAAGTTTTTTGTTGAGATTTGTTATTGTGTTGAACTTATTTGCTATTTTAAGAAATCACATGCCGCGAGGAAAAGGCAATACTTTGAATAGACAGTCGAGAAGTTTGGTGTTTCAATATTTTTCACAAGATTTTAAAATACTCGAAGCTTACAAAATAACGGCCGCGGCAACAAAAACGTCTGTATCGACAGTACAAAGAATTATAAAAGAAAGTAAATCTTCACCGTTTTTAGTGGTTTTTAGAACCCCTGGTAAAAAGAGACCGCACCGTAACCCTGCCTCCGACGTTGACGACTTTGACAAAGGGGTAATTAAGAGATGTACCCATAACCTTCATTTAACTGAAAAAGAATTGCCAACTTTAGAGAAGTTACGAGCAAAATTACATCAAGATATTAACTTTAAAGGATCCAAAACAAGTTTGGGTCGATTAATAAAAAGAATTGGATTTAAGTGGAAAAAACAGAAAATAACCGAAATATTTAAATAGAAACATCAGCTATTCGGTTGTTACGAATCAATTACCTAAAAAAACTCCAAGATTATTGAAGACAAAATAGACCAATCATTTATACTGACGCATCGTACGTCCATGCTACACATGCAAAACCCATGGGCTGGGCTGACGGTTCTACATCAGGTCTGAAAAAGCCTATCTCAAAAGGCCAACGAGTCGTAATCGTTTATGCCGGGTCAGAGGCTGGATTTGTGCCCAATGCATTATCAACTTTCAAGTCGGGCACAAAATCAGGAGATTATCATGACGACATGAATTTTGAAAATTACCAGAAATGGATTCGAACTCAATTGGTACCCAATCTCCTACCGAACTCCGTTGTTGTGGTAGACAACGCCCCATACCACAATAAAGAATATGATATGGCTCCCACATCTAATTCCCGAAAATCCGACATGCAAGAGTGGCTTATAAAAAATGGAATCAGCTTTGATTACAATATGTTGAAACCTCAATTGTACGATATATAAAAAAAACAAACCACGTTTAAAGAAATACTCCGTTGACAAAATTTTGACGGAAAATGGTCACGATGTTCTCCGTCTCCCTCCGTACCATCCGGATTTAAATCCCATAGAAATGGCTTGGGCCTCTATAAAGGGTTACGTGAGTAGTAAAAACGTAAAGTGGAATATTGGCTGCGTTATAGATTTAATTAAAGAAAAAGTGAATCTGATGGGACCAGAGGAATGGAAAAAACTATGTGACAAAGTAAAATCTATAGAAGAAAGCTATATAAAAAGTGACCACATCGTGGATGTGCTTACGGAAGAATTAATTATACGTGTGGGAGAATCTGACGAGAGCGAAGATTCGACAGATGTGGATTTTCCTGAATCATCGGAAGATGAAGACTTTAATATGGAACCCGGCCCCAGTTCCTCAAGTTCCACGATTCCCTCAAGTTCCATGATAGAGGGAATCATGGAACTTGAGAATAGCGATAGCGACTAAAAGTGTTTCACATATTTATAATATTTTTGGTTCAATTTATTTTAATAAACATTTAAAATTACTTACGTTTGATTTATTTGCATAACCAGCGTTTACAACATTACACAAATTATTTAACCAACATTAAAAAATATTTTGTCTTAAGTCTTTTCTTCAAGAGTGTACGTGCGCAGACGGCCGCCATTTGTAGTCATCTTTCGTGAATCGTACTGTACTAAAATATTTTCTATAGTTAGAATTATTTATTTTTCCAGATTGGTGGCTTCAATAGGCGACACTTACGGCACGGCCCTGTTATTCCATATGTTGGTTTCCACGATTACCCTCACACTGCTGGCTTATCAGGCTACGAAGGTGTGTAAATATTCTTATTTAAAAGTTAAAAAAAGTAAGTTTAGTAGTATCTTTCGTGGATTATCCACCATGTAAGATATAATGATTATCTACCTTAACAAGTCAAATTAAACATTTAGTTAAATCTTTAACACTAACTATAATAAAAAAATAGTAAGCCGCCATTTTGGGCGGCGGCCATCTTAGACCGATTTACATCAAACTTAGCTAAGAACACTTTCGACTAATTCAACTATTAAACAAAAACCAATCAAAATCGGTTCATCCGTTCAGGGGAGCAATGATGCCACAGACAGACAAACTTACGAACACACAGACATGTCAAACTTTACCCCGTCGTTTTTGCGTCGGAATTGTTCACAGATTGATATGTAAATTTTCTTCATTACGACAACACCTCTTAATTCTATTCTATTCTACTCTTAATAAGTATAAAATAGCTACTAATTTCTCAGGTAAAAATAGACACTGACATTTATTTGACATTTGACATCTTAACACGTTCTCTGCAAAGAATCCAGAGGATCCATAGCTTAGTTGTACCTGGTGATGAAGATGGACAGACCAATCATTCATACTGAAACAGCCAGAATTATTCCTTAGTAAAGAATTTCGTGTATCTTTATATTTGCAATCATTTAGCTAAAAATAAATTATTTATTTGCCCGTTAGTCATATTTATCGCGTAAGGGTATTATGATATTCTTTTTAATGAATTCCATTATGTTGTACATTGTCGTATAAAGTCATTAACGATTATATATTTACTAGTATGATGTTCTATTTATTTCATAATTTAACATGATATTACTGTTATTTTTTTACTCAGATTAACGGCATCAATGTGTACGCATTCAGCACAATAGGCTATTTGAGTTACACTCTCGGTCAAGTGTTTCACTTCTGTATCTTTGGCAACCGGCTTATTGAAGAGGTTAGTATTGAACATCTTAAAATTTAGTTGTGATTGTAAATGATTGTAATTTTAAGTTTTTGTAAGCTTCAGCTTAATATATTAGTGTGTTTATTACATTGCCAATTAAATCAATATTCACGAGGTGTCTTATCAGGCAGCATACACGTGCCTTTTTAATATCTGTGAGTGTGTTATCTGAGTTTGAAAAAATTATACACCAAATACAAATCACTAAGTACACTCACAAAAAAATCACGTAACAATTAATGCACGTTGCCACAAAACTATTAACGCTGAAGAACTTCTACGCCTAATAACTGCTGAACACCCGGAACGCATGTATGTTCATTTATTCCTGGGAAAACGGAGAACAAATAGAATGCTGCTAAATGAAATTACACAACGACATTTGCTTAGAAGCGCAATGAGTATTCGAATTTTAAATTCTCTTCCTCGATGGTCGACTGCCTATGCTAACCTCGCTGATGAAACATAATATCTTGTATTTTTATTCCTTTTTCAAAGAGTTCATCAGTAATGGAAGCAGCTTACTCATGCCAGTGGTACGACGGTTCCGAAGAAGCGAAGACCTTCGTTCAGATCGTCTGTCAGCAGTGTCAAAAGGCCATGAGCATTTCCGGAGCCAAATTCTTCACGGTGTCTTTGGATTTGTTCGCTTCGGTGAGTACATGAACGAACTTTATTATTATTTGTTACAACTGAAATCTATTATTATTATTCTAATTGTTAAAAATATGTTTTTACGAATAAATTAATATATTTGAACTTCAAAGTTTATCTACTTTTACATATTACTTAAATAAGTAACTTTACAGGTAATATGTAATTACAAATGAAATTATTAAAGAAATGCTATATTTTCCCAGTCCAATTTAGGTAAGTATATTAGGCAAGTAAGCCATACCGGAAATTAGCAGAAAATATGATCAGCTTAGATAAAAAGGTCCATTTTCTTGGATATAATTTTTTTTATAAATGTTACATTTGCTCTACAAAAATAGTTAAAGCTTGTAGAGCTTTTGGCATACCGTCGGCGTTAATGACGTAAAGAATCATTTTACCCCATTGATCATTGCTACCCGACTGCCCAAACGTAGTCATATTTGTCGAGTGTATGTTAGTATATTTGTATACAGGTATGTATTTATGTCTAACTCTTTGTAACCATTTGCAGTCTAAACTGATGGACCGATTCTTATGTGTGAGGTGTGATTAGATCTTTATCTGCAAATGGTTATAGGCTGCTGCACCCCACGGTTTCACTTATTCGGATACAGTTTTTTTATAAGTTTTTGCAGTCAGGTTTTTTTTGAGTCGTTTGTTACCACTCGTTGAAATTATCTATTTTAATTTAATTCCAGGTGCTTGGAGCCGTAGTAACTTACTTCATGGTGTTGGTGCAACTCAAATAAAGAAAAATAATGGTAGAAAGAATACCTTCAAAAAAAAGAAAGTCAGGAAAAATAACAACAAAAGAGTTTGATTTTCGCGAACAAAACTTTAGAAAAAACGACAACAAAATTATGTGGTCGGATTTTCCAAGCGTAAAAGATTTATTTTACTGTTTTTGTATACACACTTTTATTATGCTTCTAACGTAAGCATTTACTTTCCTTTTCCATATCTTAAGATAAAAATATCTTAAAATAACATGTATTTTTTATCAAAAGTAAAATTTCTAGTCAATTTGTGATATTATTTACATTTTGTTTCCTAATTATTTAACTGTCAGCTGAATAAATAAATTCATCACCAGTTTTATTGAACTTAACTCAAAATATTTTATTTTTAAGTATTGTAAATATTATATATTATATGAATAGTAATGTTATATATATATATTGTATAGTTATTAGTCACAAAAATAGAAATAATATTGTGCATTTTAGGAACCACTTTCTATTTAATATCTTAAATTAAAGTTTTTTAACTGAAATATTATATTAGATAGTTAAGTAAAGTACTAATAGCAAAAAAATACATCCGACTTCAATTCGGCAAGCGTTTATAATAGAATAAATAATTTTAATTTTTAAAATATAAATATTTCAGTTATTTTGATTTACAAACTGCTAGACCAATAATAATAAAATTTATATAAGACTATTTAAAAAATATTCCTATATCCTTTTGAATTAAAAAAATCAAATCGTTTCGGGAGTCATTGGAGACCATACTTAAAATTAATATACAAAGACTGGCTGACGCCCTGACCTGTTACCCGCGTTAATACAGGATATAAAGTAGCCAATATATAAAATAAATATGTGTTAATCTAGGGTCTAAGCTATCTCCGTACCAAGTTCATTCTCATCGGTTAAACAGTTTTTGAGTGAAAGAGTAACATACATACTTACATCCACACATCCATATATTCTACAAACTCCTCTTTCGAAGTTTGTTAAAAATTTTAATGTTTTGTGTTTTTTTTTATAATTAAGAAAAATTACATTGTAGCAATTAAAAATATTAATTCACTTACTTATAATTTATTTAATGTAATTCTATAGATATAATTACAAAGGTTATTAAATACAATATTTTCTAATAGCTATCGTTCTTTCGCTATAAAAATCTAAGACCCTAACTTAATTAAAACTTAAAGTAGTTATTTACAGTCAATACGGTATTTTACCCTCAATTTCTAGTAGTCTACTCTAATATTATAAAGAGAAAAAAATTGTATTTTTGTATGTAACGAATAAACTCAAAAACTACTGAACCGATTTCGAAAATTCTTTCGCTATTAGAAAGCTACATTATCCAGGAGTAACATAGGCTACATTGACTACTAGAAATAATTAGAAATCCTTACAAATTTCTATTAAAACCCAAGGTGTAATTTTTTCTGTCATAAGATGTCTTTCATCGCATACACTGCGGTAAGTATTGCTGATAGAACTATTAAATGTTAATTTGTATGCCGACCCTTGCCTAAAAAAACGATTTTACCCCAATTCGTAAAGACCGATATTTTAGCTATCGAGAAAATAGAGAACTCGGCAGCAATGTCCACAACCTAGCTGTTCGCACTATACGAGTAGACGTCTAGTGCGAGTCCGTGGAATCTTTACCATGTGCTCGTGGCGTCTTGCAGTAACTCTTCTAAATTGATTGTAATTATATTATATGCGTAAATATTAAATCTTGTACTAAGCCTCCATCTCAGAAGGAAAGTCTGCCGATGATATACATATGAAATAAAAATCATTCATTCATTCCAGATATGGGTAGGGCAGCATACGATGGCTGACTAGCAACTTACATAATTCAATAATATCTGCAATAAAACAATAAAAAAACTTATTATTTTTAGAGGCAAATATTAAGTGATTAAGATTTATATAATTACCACATGACTGCTCTTGATAGAAATTTAATATTTATATGGGACTACATCAAAATTATTCAATCAAACAAACAAAAAAGTATATTGCAGATCGTTACTTTTACGTCCTCACCTGCCGAATCGAAGCTGATGTTCACATTTTAAAAACAAACTATTTAAGTTCTATTCTTTCTCTGAAAAGTTTCTGTTTGTAAGTAATCCTGAACCTCTGAACTTGTCACCCCCTTTTAACGTAAATAGCAGGACCACAACTGGAAGGCAGTTTGGTAGTTTCTCCGACGTAGTTCGGTAGTTTGGCGTGCTAATGGTAATTATGGGTACCGTCTCGGTTTTACGATAATAGCCTCTTAACGTGACAAATTATTGTATTGGTCGTTACGTTGGGAAAAGTGGTGTTTGGGTTCTGAGATGGAAAATGTAAGGAACAAACTAGTCGCCAAAAAGAATATTATTTCTCGATTTCTCGCTTCTATACCAAAGATAAGAACTTCGACTAGGTTGCAATATATGGAGCATGTATGGAAGTATGTATACTAAATGGAGGTTACATGAAGTCCGTATGAACTGTATATGGAGATGTTTGGAGATATTTGGAGGAGAGGAAAAAGATGGAGGATACAGAAGTAATCAGGCTGTGGATGGAGACTAAAAGCTCAGGATAGGGCCGAGTGGCGTGCCTGGGAGAGGCTTAAGTCCATCTGTAGACAAAATTAAGCTGAAAACGATATCATCGTTTTCAGCTTAATTTTGTCTTAATATAAAAATGTTTCTGTTGTCAATCGTTAATATTAAAATTGTATGAAGTATATGGATAATTTCACTAACAGTCCTACTAATATTATAAATGCGAAAGATTGTAAAAGTGAGCGGATGTATGTTTGTGAACCTTTCACGTAAATATTGTTAAAAAGATTTAGATGAAATTTGCTAGTTTTAATATAATAAGCCCTGCTTATATATTATTTTCGTTGTTTTCCTCGTGAGTTTGACACTAGCGAAGTAATTTTAACACAAAATCTGAAAAATCTACTATGTTGTTAATATACTTACCTAAAATTGCTCCGTGACCCCTGCTCGTTATTTGTTGCCAAGAGAAATGTTTTATATCTGAATCCCTTTTTCGTAGAGTTTATATTTATAATACACAAGTCAATATTAAGATGGATATTGGACTTTGTCCGGGTGTCCAAAATACCGGCGTGCCGAGTTTGGAACCCGCCAGCAACCCCGTCCAATAGATTTTTTGTCAATGCAACTTTTAATTTTCTTTTGGTTTGAATATATATGACATTTTATTATATGTAACGTATATATTTTTTGCCTGACGAATAGAAGCTGGTATTTGACTTTTTAAAGGTATTTACTTGTATTCATAACAATTATTATGTTTCTTATGTCCCTGCTAAATATGATTGAAATATTTTTAATTTTTTTGGGTAATGTTATCTACTTCTCCCTTCAAAAATCTACGGCGAAATAATCTTGAAAATGTATCGTCAACACTTGTACAAACGTACTACGACTGTTAAGTATATTATATACCTACTTAATAGTCATATTATACATACAGATTGAGAGATAAAAGATAAAAATATATACAAAGACAAAGAAGGGTCGGTTAAATGTTCAAGTGAAAACTTAGTGTAGTACTCGTCAATCTTCTTGAAACAAAGTGACGTATATATTCCACGCATATGTACTTCTTATCGACTATTCATCGATAGCGTCTCGGTGAAATCCCTGCCCAGCACTCTACCCCGCGCCATAATAACTAAAAAATAAATGAAATCGATTCGAAAATGATCCAAGGTCATAGGTCCAAGTTGTCTGCTAGAAACTGTAACAAACGTTGCAAGTTCACCTCAAGGCTCAATGAAAAGCCGCTATCGCTCCTTCTATATTTCAACCTTCAGCTTAATTCGGTGCTTTTCATCTGATAAGCAGAAGTATTACAGCCAACAGTTTTATGACGAACTTTCATTACCGTAATAATGTGCCGAAATTACAATGCTCTAACCACGAGTCTTTTTTAATATAATGACTCGTACACACGTGCTGAAATAAAAGTAACTTATGTTCTAAAATAATATCTATATACAACGTGTAACAGAAAGGTGTGACAATACTTTAGGGTGTTAGTCTAACAATCAAGGCGGAACCAACGTAGAAGAAAAAATTTGCAAAATTCGAAAATTATATTAGGTTCTCCATACAAAAATAAGTCACGTGATAGGACAAGTTTTATGGAGGACGCAATAATTTTGTCTCGAGTTTTGCAAAGTTTTGTTCTACAGTGAGATCACTTTGATGTGTGGACTAAAGACCCTTAGGTATTGTCACACTTTTCTGTTATACGTTGTATATACATATTATGATAAAACTGTAGAGGTCGAATTTAAGTACAGTAAAAAAAAAAACAAAAAATCGAATCAGGTAAGTAAGAAGTGAAACAAATGTAATTTAGATTTTAAATTTGTTTTTTCTTTTTGTCTGCTTGTCTGTCTGTTTGTCCGGGCTAATGTCCGAAACGACTGAACCGATTCAAATGAAATTTTGCATGGCGGTAGCTTATATCCCTGGTATTTGCAACAACAGTGATACTTTTGATCCAGGTAAATAAAAGAAAAGATATAAAATCCTCAAAGAAACGAGTCCGACTCGAGCACGAAGGATTTAGTGCAGGTTTCTAGCTGTTGTTGTTATTAATATCGATCAAAAGTAGTGTATTTTGATCGATATTATATGACATACAAAAATAATATTGTATATAAAAAAAAACTTATTCAACCTTTACCTTACTTAAAAGAACCTTAATAATTCGTTATCCGTTACGTCATATGGTAATATTACGTCACTCTCAGGGTTGTCTGAATTGGCGAGGTGAATCTGGTTCAAAAATATACGGAAAGAGCAATATTTCAGCAACATTGCGAAGGATAACTAGTTGAGTATCGAGTTCATCATACAATTATTTATGTTATAGTAGTTGACTAATTGGGTGGGTTGATTCGAAATTAGGTTACTACTGCATTGCGCTGCCGAATGTCTGCAAACAGCTTAATAACAGCTATAGCAAGAGATTAAAATATTCACGAGCGAGTTTATCGCCGTTTGAGATTATACTTCGGTTTTATGATAGCATCGGAGTCGAAGTTCGTTTGTGAGTCTCCAGGGCTAAACTTGTTAATGGACGACGTTATTGTTAGGGTTTTGAGAATATACAAGCGTTTACCTGCGACCTCGCTTGCATTATAACATACTAGTAGTGAATCTTGAGCACAACGCTGCCGAGTTCTCTATTTCCCGATAGCTAAAATCTCGATCTTATCAAATTCCGATTAAATCCCTTTCTTAAAGGCTAGCGTGGTACATCCTAGACCGCATCGTTGCTTTACATCAGGCCAGTTGTGATCAAACGCAAGCCTTTTATTTGTAAAAAAAAAAAACATTTTTTTCCGAGCCTATCTATCCTACTTCCTACTAACATTATAAACCGCGCATTGTATGTATGGATGCAATTTTGTTACTGTTTCATGCAAAAACTGTAGATCCTATTAGTGTGAAATTTGATGCGGAGATAGCTTAGATCCTGTATTAACACATACATTACTTTTTACTGTATTAACGCGGCTAACACCGTAGGCCGCAGCTAGAACTAATAAATTTTGTTAAGTTTCTTGAGAATAAAGTGTGTTTATGAAATAAGCTGACCTGACTAGTTTTGAAAATACATTAGACTAATTCGGTAGTATGAGCGAAGAATAAGGATTTGGGAGAGTTGAGTGGTTTCTTCACAAATAATAAGACGTCATAAGACAAGTAATAAGGGAAACCCAGCTTATTGAAATATTTCAATAGTAAATTTAATTATTAAGTGACTTTAAAAAGGAGATTGTCATAATTTTGTGGGAATCTTTTTTATGCATTATCCACGATTACTTAGAGATAACTATGCAAGCCGATATGAAAATATTTATTCTTATTAGTCCCATATGCAGTCTGGTTTTTTGAGATCTCTTTAACCACTTTTTAAAGTAAATATTACTTGTTTTATACATTCATCATTAATCCTTCATTTAGTCGTAGTCAGCTCCGCTTCGCTTCACATACACTACTGCGATACTCGAGATGGGTTTTATGTGACATTCACCGCACCATACCTTTATTGATATTTAAGATCTATTTATATTTTGTCTATGTTTTTGCAATAAATTATTTGAGTATTGAGTTTTTGCAGTAGACGTGCAGTATTCAACTCAAAATTATTTATATATATATTTTTTAAATTACTATGAGTAGATTATTGTTTGTTTGTCTGACGTAGTACATACTGTTTTTGTGTAAATGTAGGCGTCACCAACATACAGACAAATATACACACAATACAATATAAAACCAAAATACATGGTGGGCTCGGGTCTTCCCTAAGAGGGCCGTGAACCACGCTTTCAAAATTGTAGGTTAGGGACTCTACTTATCTTCAAAATATTTTAACTTTTCCCGACAAGTAAGTTCCCCAACGAAGTTTTCTTTCATCATAGCATGTGGTATTCGATTATAATATGCACATGAGCGAAAACGACACAGGTGCATGCCTGAACCTGAGATCGAACCCGCTGACTTTCGTTTGTGAGGCAAAATACATATGAAAGCTAATTATGCCAAATTTGAAGTAGAAGTTAAAAATAATTAAATACCTACAAGAACTCTTAATTTTTGAGACCAAACACACTGGTCAACAGCAAGTCACGTTTAACATAATAATTATTATCTGGGGAGCTTTAAAAAAAATTAGTATCAAGTGTGTCACACACAATTATTTTGGATTCATACCTACATAATTTTATGTTCTGGGATATGTAAATAATAAATAAATATATTTGATAATATTTTATTTGCAAGTTTAAATGCCTCAAGCAAATATTTACAAAACTACTATTTATGTTGAATCTTTGTGCGTGAGAGTAATAAAGACAATTCTAATAACATCGAAAAGTATTAAAAAATTTTTATTCAAATTAAGCAATAGAAATACAACTTACATAAATAGGTAAGCATGTTAACTAAATTACCCGTTATGACTCAGTCCTGGAGCAAAGGTGCCCATAACACTGGCGGCATTACTGCGCTGTATGGCTATGGCCAACCTTTGAACCAAGAAAGAGCCTATTTGATAATATAAAAATTTGGCCTTGATCAAAATAATTTATTACCTGAAGATCAACATCTTACATCATTAGAATCAACATCTTACAATCTAGAATTTGAAATTTATCATATGCTTTTTGACAGTATGCTAAGTATCTAGTGGTTTTATTTTAATTTAAAAAACTACTTATATTTTATGGCGATAAGATTTAAACGCAATTATTATAACTAAGAGTTTGTCTAAAATTTGACATAACATTTGACTAACAAATTAACTTCAAAAATTCTTAAACTAAACCTTAACGTCTAACTAAATATAAAACTTTATCGTCCCAACTAACGACTTAAAGCTAATCATCTAAAAGCCTCTCGAATTTTATATATTATTGAGTTTAAAACGTAATTTCTCTTCGTTGTTTTAATTAAACTTCAGAACGCCTTTGGAAGGTTGCGGAGGTAGGATGAAATTTGGGGGACCTCCCCCCTTTCCGATAACAGCGATAAACTTAATTAAGACCCGGGAATGTTGGCTCTATTTTCCTGCAAGACGTTTGAAAAACATTAAGTTAATTAGCTGCGTACTTTCGGGGAAAATTGAATTATTTCTATGAAAGATAAGATCAATACGATCAAATTTCGTGAGTAAAATTTGGTTGTTATAATTTTGTATCAGAGCAGAACATAGTTGGTGTTTCGGACAAAGTTTTAATTCAGAATGTGTATTGTAATATCTTTGAAAACTTTTAGCAATATCACGTGATATTGTATTCATTTTATTTGAAAATATAAGTAATAAAAGCACCTATATGTGTAACAATCTAAGGTTTACGTTATTTACGCTTATAATAACTGTTAAAGGCTCAGAAAACATACAACCTTCATATAAATAATTTAATATATACTTTGTCTTTGATTAAAAGTTCAATGTTTGTGTATAGTTAGGTACTAAACTGCCGGAAACAGATAAGACAAGTAATTAAATGCTTTACTTTTTAATATAAATGACAATTAAAAGTATAGAAAATCATGAACGGAGAAGTTTGTTTAAAGTCACTTAAGTCGTAAATTAAACTTTTATCTATTATGCTTTCTTATATGTTTTAAGGGACTGTGTTTTCTGTAGTACTACAAGGAATTAATATTTAATAACACGTACCTTACGTTGCCTTATGTAAGTTTCATTTGGCAATTTGTTTTAAGCGCCTTGAAATAAGGCAGTTTTTATAAGCTTGCAAATTTGAAATATTCTTTATGTTTGAAAACCCTGCTGAGTTGAATTCAATTTTTCTTTTTTTAAGTATTACTTATAACCGTTCATCCCTGAGTACTTCTCTGTTGTTTAACGTCTGAAATTGCCCGTGGAAGGCTTGATGCGATAAATTGATTGCTCGATAAAGTTTAATTTGCTACGAATTCAGGTGAGAACTCTCCTTGATTTTATTGCCTTTTAGGCAAGCTTTGAAGTTAAATTGTTGGAAAAGGATAAATGGGATTAAGTTTATGACCGACACAAGTTAAAATTGTTGAGATACTCATAAGATAATTTTGTAATTTAAAGAGAAAATGTATCAATATCGTGTTAAAATGCATACTGTAGGATTCCGTAGCATTATATTATAGCCTAGTTTTTTTTCTGCTTTAAATTCAACTGTGCTAGTTTCATGCTTGTAAATACACCAAATATATATCTATATACATATAAGAGTTAGACTGAATGGCTGACATTTGCTAGGAATCAATGCAGAGCCTAATTAGTTAAACCTAGAAACACGTAATTTGGAGAGTGTATTCATTATTGGGCGTAAGAGTGTAGTAACCTAAGAGGTTGTAGTACATACACCCCACAACCTCTTAGGGGGGCAAATAATATGGGAACCCTTCAAAACAATTCAAAATCAAACATTTTCATATCAATTTTATTTCGCGTTGATAGGATGCAAACAAACGGCACAAAGAGATAAATGATTTGAAAAATAATTATACTCTTCTATTTTGTAAATCGCGTTGCAGTAAACTTTTTGATAACAAGCAACAGTATGGCATGAACGTAATATATCGCTCTAGGGGATTACTTTTTTATTGAATTGATTAACTACTCACTAGTACTCACTTCCACGTTGTGGTTTTTTAAGGATATTTTTACTAGAAAGGAGAGAAATATTTCGGCTGATTTCCATTATACTAGTCAAAGACATATTATCAAAATTTATAAAGAATAAAATGCTGAATGCCAAAAAAATTATAGAGTCGACCGATTTGAAAATGTAAATAGAAGGAAAGAAAATAGGAGAGTATTATGGCGTTGTACTCGTAATATTCTTAAGAGTCAACCGACCCTTATTATTAAGCTTTTGTTATATGTGTTGCGAAAAAAAGAGCCTATTTCAGAGTAAATCAAAGATACTGCAAACAATAAAATTGGCAGATATACTCCCAATTTTATTGGATTAACGGTAGAATTGGGAAAGGGAATTGGGATCAACAGTAAAACACAGCCTACAACGTTACGGAGAGCGATGGGCCTCATTGGGTTTACCTGAGCATCGGTTTAGCTGGAGGGATAAGTTTTTGGTTGGAAACCTACCGGGTTTTGGTTTTATAAAAAACTTACACTGGGCTGATTAATCAGCCCAGTGTATCGATTAATCGATTTAAATCTGACAATGGGTAACGACTGAATAAAATTGCTACTTTGAATAAAATTAATTAATATCTAACAATTGACAAGTCTGTGAATTAAAAGTTAATACTTTAAAAGAAGTGACTACAAACTCGGAATATGGGCACTTCACTCAGTTATTTTTACTGATTTCCATAAAACGAAGTGTCACTCATAATATGTTTATTTTTTTTATTTATCAGAGTTCTTGTAGTTGGCTGAACAATTAATTTGGATTATTTTATTGAACAATTAAAAATTCTTTTATTGTTCAGTCCCGAAGTTTGATTTTTAAACCCAAATAACTGAATAAGTTCTATCGGGGCCTACAGTAACGAAAACTAGCATTCACTATTACAAAATCGGTTAAAAATACAGTTTTAAAAGATGTAGCACTTCAGCAATAAACTAAACTTATCATCACGGTCTTAGATCAGAAAACAAATAAAAGCTAAATTTTAAAACAATCCAGCCTCAAGCCGCCTGTCTCCTTTCCCTCGAACCTACCAACAAGTGGTTGTTCCTACGGATACGACAAGTACTAATTCCACGGCTGGCTTGACGACGGTCACTGCGACGGAGCTTCTTATTTACTTGGCTTGTAATGGGTTTTTTGTTTACTGTAGATACGATAGCGCCGCTAAGGAAAGCTGGGACCACAGCCCTTGGAAACTAAATCGAGATGTGGTGACAAGCGGGAAGGTAAGTATGACCCAAAAATCCAAAAAAATAAAAACCCACAAAAACGGAACAGCTCGCGGCAGTAACAGACGTATTTGGTCAGTGTTTTGATGTTGGCTGCATAACTTACGTCCTTAAAGTCTTGAATAGGTGATCGCGAAGTGGCATTTGTAATTGAAAGATTTGAAATTATTCCGTGGGTTTGGTCACAAGTATATGTATTGAAAGTGTCGGATGTCTGCTCAAGATGACAACTGGACGCCGTGGCCTACAATTTATAGCCATACATTAGGACTCTTTAGTGTTAACGACAAAAACAATGCAAGTTTTTGTATTCAATACACTATTCGCGATATACCAGTATATCAAGGATATACCCACAGTAACTAATTTAGCAACTTCTTACAGCCAATTTTAGGTGTCTAACTATTTGATTTCATACTACGGCTGTCGAGAATAGCAATTACGTACATTTTATCCAAGATACTTGGGTTTGTATACACGGATCTCGTGACTGATGAGTTCCGATTCAAATAATACTGTACAAATTATGGTAAAATTTATAAGGATAAAACTAGAGTATACACCCTTAAAAAAAAAAATTTTTGGAACATGAAGAGAAAAGTAAGATTCCAACGAATTGAGAACCTCCTCTTTTCTTGAAATATGTTTAGATAAAAGTTTATTTGTTATCAACTTTGTAATGCAGTTTGACTCTTACTTTATCCAATCAACTTTTTTGGAGTCAAAAGGTCATTGAAATACCTCTGAGATAGCATGATGGTATTGTAAACAGTACATAAGTCACGAAGGGAAAATTTAACATACTCGTACTATATAAAACGTGTAAAGGTGTGATAATACTTAATGGTGTAACTCTATCCATCAATCTGAACCCATGGTAGAATAAAAAATATTCTCTATAACGAATTTGGTCACGTGATCGGTCAGTTGGACGAAATTTTTGTTGCTTTAATTTTGAAAAAATTCAGTAAAAATAGGTTCATTTTGATGTTTAGACTAACATCGTTAAATATATTGTCACACCTTTCTGTTACACATTGTATATACCTATATAAGTAAACTTGATTCATATTTACAACTAAATTATACCTATACAAAATAATTTCAATGATACAACGTATCTTTTTTGTAAGGTAAAAATTTGGAGGCAGACATAGAAATATAATAATACAACCCTCATTCTCCTCTTATAATAGGTCCCGATAGGAGGACAAACAACAACTATTCCGCGTAGTTCGCCCAACATTTCCTCAAAGAATGAGGCACTTATGTCCACGAATACAACCTTATTTGCTATATATTTTCCTTTAGTAATGCGTCTCTGTGTGAGTGTGTAAATACAAGGAGATATTTCCGGGGTTGTAATAAAGATGTGTGCTTAAATTGAGATAGTATATTCGAGTTTGGACTCGGCACAGTGTAAATATTAATACGGATTTCCGGAATAAGCCGTAAATAGTCCATTGAAAAGTTACATTTGGGGTTGCGTTTCTTAGAGGACGCAATTTTATTTTTTTGATGTGTAGGGGGGGTAAGTGTAAAGCTAAAATCAAGTTTGTGGGGTCGCCACCCTTGTCCCACGGCCGCCATCTTGAAAATAGGGGTTGAAATGGTTTTTACGATATATCTCTAAAACTATTTAACTGATAAAAAAAAATTTTTAACGTTTTTTGTTGCAAATTAAATTCTCTATAACTTTGATCCAGTAATTTTTTGTCGTAAAACTATAAATAAAAAAGTTATAAGTGAAAATGTTCAGAAATTCGAGAAAAAATGTATATTTTTCGATATAACTTTTTTTTTATCATATTAAGAAAAAACGATATCAGACCATTTTTGTAGATCGTTTTTTAAGGAACAACTTTTATATGCAACATTTTTTCATTAAGTCAATAGCTAAGGTTTTACAGCGCTCCGAAGTGAGTACTATTTTTCAGTACTCTTAACTATACATATTTTATACGTGGGTACTAATAATGTGTCATCAGTTATTTATTTATTTATTTTATTTTGTTATTAAATTCTTTTAATTAGTAATTTTGCAATGTTATTAATAATTAATTATTGACTCTTTTCCTCACCACCCACGAGGTAGAGTCTGGAGGCGCGTTTTTTTTTTACGTGGTATCCCCAATAGGCCTAATCCACGGTGATTTTATAAATTTGAACTACTCCGTCCTCGGTCTTTTCGATGGACCAGGCTGCGGCTCAGCATCTGATCGGTTTTCTAAATCAAATATCAGTGGGAGAACTGGAGAAGGAAGGGGTGTCAATGTCGGCGGTTCATCATCAAAGTCATTTTCATTTATTAATTCTGAGAGTTCCATTACGTTGCTGCAAGTCTCTCCAGAACAATGGAAGCACACTGCGGAACATTTTAGCCCTGCTTTTCGACATCCACACATCGCTCCACAGTTTCCTTTGCATTTGCAAAAGATCAATTTTAGAAGCTCAGGGGGTGCTGGAGGTTTAATAATGGTCGCTTGGGTATTTTCTACCTGGACAGCATTCTCGGTAACGGCCGTCACATTTAAAATTATTTTAAAAATCAATAATTGTAAAATTCTGTAATGGAGTGGAAAAGAGTCAATAATTAATTATTAATAACATTGCAAAATTACTAATTAAAAGAATTTAATAACAAAATAAAATAAATAAATAAATAACTGATGACACATTATTAGTACCCACGTATAAAATATGTATAGTTAAGAGTACTGAAAAATAGTACTCACTTCGGAGCGCTGTAAAACCTTAGCTATTGACTTAATGAAAAAATGTTGCATATAAAAGTTGTTCCTTAAAAAACGATCTACAAAAATGGTCTGATATCGTTTTTTCTTAATATGATAAAAAAAAAGTTATATCGAAAAATATACATTTTTTCTCGAATTTCTGAACATTTTCACTTATAACTTTTTTATTTATAGTTTTACGACAAAAAATTACTGGATCAAAGTTATAGAGAATTTAATTTGCAACAAAAAACGTTAAATTTTTTTTTTTATCAGATAAATAGTTTAAGAGATATATCGTAAAAACCGTTTCAACCCCTATTTTCAAGATGGCGGCCGTGGGACAAGGGTGGCGACCCCACAAACTTGATTTTAGCTTTACACTTACCCCCCTACACATCAAAAAAATAAAATTGCGTCCTCTAAAAAACGCAAGGTAAGGCCTAAAAAATGTAACATTTCAATGGACTATAATTTTTTGTGAAACTCTGTGAAACATTCTTGAGTTATTTGAAAGTTCATAATCATAATCATCATAATCATAATCATCATAATCATAATCATTTATTGCATAACAGAAATTGGTCTTAATGTAAAATTCTTATCGTTTCAATAGTATTGTCCTTGCGAACATACAATAATTTTAGTATACCTACTACTTACTTAAATCTAACAACACGAGAAGAAAATTATCCTTCTGTCCAGATAAAATAACATATATAAATTACACCTTTACATTATAACTACTTTATCTTGCAGAAATTCTTTAACCGAATAGTAACCTTTCAATATTTAAATAAAAAAAATAAAGTTGGGAGTAAGAAGAGACAGTACATCGATCTTTGGAAGTTGGGTAAGCCTCTGTTGGATGCCACATGCGTCGACACATTAGCGCCATCTCATCATTTGGTGCGCTGAAGCACAGGCTGTGAATAAATGCTAGCCTCGGTAGAGGTTACATACGAGTATTACATAGTTGAGACATTTAGAGTCGAGACTTTAGGGTCGTGGGGACTTATGTATTGTCATCTTATTTTCCACAACATTATAGGAGCGTTGAATGGATTCGACGCGTGAAAAGAATGCCGGTTTTTATCTGGCCCGTTTTATACGTTATAAGCATTGCGTTCGTGGCATTGCGGCTAGCATACTGGGTTCGGTGTCCTCTGGTTTGGGCGTTATCTGGATTATCTACAGATCTTAAATTGTCAATTGGTAATCCATCTTATGTATTTTTTTGTATTTATTCATTTAGTTTTTAATAAATAAACATAAAAATTTATCTAAATATGAAATTGAAAAATTTGATAAGCATATTGCAGAATGTTGGTAGGTACTTACTTGACTTTTATGTTTTCAATTAATTATTGGTACTTAAAATTAGTCAAGGCCTTACGAAATCAAATCTACGCCAATGTTTAAGGTTTAATTGCATCTTAGCGATATTATATTTACACATGCAGATGCTTGTATGAAGTTTGTTTTTTAATTAAGGCACTCATATTAAGGTAATCTTTTTGCCCGACCGAAGGAAGCGTTTTTGCTTCGAATCTCGCAATTTTATTCGACAAAACAAAGTTTATTCGTCTATCTTATGTTTAACTGTAAATTTAGTACGCACGTACAGTAAAAAGTATTTTCCATTCCTACAAACTTTGCCCGTATATATACAGAGTTATCGATTAGGGGTGTACTATGATGAAACGGAGTCAACGTACTCATCCTAAGGAACATCTTTCTCTATAAATTTCAGTACAACACGTACATAATTCTAATTCAGGCGTAATCTTGATTCCACCTACAATATTAAACGTACCTGTCGTTCCCAGACTGAGTATTTGCTCTCCACTCGGGAAATCGTGAAATTGGTCGTCCTCTACAAATAAAGTTACCTGGACAATGGATCCAACGCCTACGTCATTCAATACGTCATAATAGTAGAGTATTTTAGTAACCAGTATCGGATAACAAATAATTTTTCTCTCGTCGTAACTGGTTACAAGTCTCCACTTTCTTAACTTAACTTGAACGAAAGGGGCTATGAATCACAAATCTAATTATACAGCAGAATAACTCAAGTTGTCATAAACTCAGGCAGAAATTATTCGTTCTGTCCGCCGGAAACTTTTTTAATTTTACATCTTTGAGGACGCAGATGTGAAACAAAAACAGAATTCTGAAACATGCTATTAATAAATTAAGCAAGTTTAATTCAGGGATAGATTTATACAGATGAATAGAATAGATTTAAACTTTTTTATTAATTACTTTTCAATTTATTTTATTTACTATTACAATCCAACATAATGACACGATTGCATAGTAGCTCTCGTAGTAATGTTATTTGAAGATCGCCAATGTTAAGTAACGTTCAACGCGGCAAGTTTTTTGATCACTCAATTATCACTTCACTACACCTATCAAATCGCTTGGTCACAGAATGCCAATTTAACTGAAGCTGACGCCAGGATCGAAGGGAATGCCAATCACTCAAACTAGCTCCCGCAGGGAGGCATGTTACAGAGAATCGCACTGCAGGTCCTGGATGGGTGCCCGAGTAGCATTTACAACTGAGCGCACTATGGGTGGAATGTTCAGTTATAGGATCTGATTGTTAGTCTTAAACTAAAGTTATTGTAAGCTACGCTTGATCGTCTTGAACCAAACTCAAATCAAACATTAGACTAGATAAAATATCTAAGACTGACAGACGAACTGTTTGTCTATTCCCCTGACCAGACACTCTGTATAACGCTGTTAAACATTTTGGTTCTAATCCGAGACGCCAATATTCGTCGACATGGTATTTCCCGAAATTCAATTTAACGATCCAAGATTCGATCAATACATATCCGGGAGACTGTGTGTCGCTCAATCAATGAATTATTTTGGGAAGAGCAGAAAAGAAATGGATTTCGTTATTTTAGAATGGAAATCCAATCTTTTTGTACGCGTAAAAATCAGCCTGTCTCTGACATGTCTCCAATAAACATCGCCGAGTTTCTTTCGGCAGATTTTCTTGATATTTTTTCCTCGGCACAGGTTTGGAATGGGTGGATTTTTTTCTTCGTTAAAAATGAGTTATTATGTGTTTTTAACACTCGACGCAAAATCGACGAGGTGTTAAAGTTAGACGTGACGGGGTGGGTGTGCTTTTGACTTTGTCATTTTTTATTTGAAGGGTAAACTAGTCGGGAGTGTTCTTGTCATGATTCATAAAAATTGGTTCACATATTTTTATGACAACTTCATCTAATAGAAGGGCTTTACTTATACACCAAAACTCTGAAATCTAAGATGGCTGCCATCACAATATGAGAATATTAGTTTTTTTTTTTCAAGTTAATTCAATTGTGACTAAAAAGAAAGAAAGAAAATTTTATTTGTTTCATCAAACATATGCTTATTATACAATTTTAACAATACAGAAATAAAATTTGAAATGTGCTTAATTCTTTAAATCATATTTTTTCTGACTAATCTCTAAGCGGCAAAGTACTTGGTCGTGATTTCAATTAGCAGCAAATCTAAAAAATCTGACCAACAACAAGCTCTAGTACAGTTGAATATCCTTTTTCAACATATTAGTGTGTAAGAAATTAAGAGGATTGGTCAGTAGACAAGAAGTAGTAAGCTGTCTGCTTGGATACAAGTAATAAAGTAGTTAGGATTATAATCCAAGCTTCTGACATAATTGAATAAAATAGTGATAGAAGAGTGTAGTGTAACTATTTCGTATCAAATGTCTACATATACTAAAACGAATAAATTTAGATTGTACCTATACGAGTACCTACACTCCTAAAAAGTTAAATAAATAATGTCTGAGATGATTTTGTTTTATATTTTATATCCATCGCTTCGCTCACCTTGTGTGCTCGAATAAGGAGCTTAATATTTTGCAAAGCGAATCAAACTAAGGGCCAAATGGGATTTGGGTTGCAGACAAAGTTAGAATTTGGGAAATTTCAACCCCAATTACGAAGGTTTATGACGCCGTTATTCATGGTTTGTACTTATTAAAGCTTGAGTAGTTTGATATTTAATTTGTTCGAAGAGTATTTATACGATAATTAAAGCTTGCTTAATATAATAACTATATCAAATTAAACAAAATCCCCATAAATACGAAAGTGTGTTTCTTGATTTGTTTGTCCTTCTCCTCCTCAGAAACTTGGTGTGGTATCGACTCGCTTTGTCAGAAGTTCATTTTATAAGGAGTCCAAGGATTTTTACATAAAGGTATAGTAAGAGTCTAAAATCTGAATCGCAGGCAAAGACTGGTACGCTAAAAATATACGCTGTTTTTAAATCTATATATACAAAAGAGTAAGTTCTAACTGACTGACAGGTCACAGTCAACTAAAAATCTAGGTTCTTAGTCAAAAGATGTCTAAAATGTGTAGATTTATACCTATTTAATATTTTATAATCGTGAAATAACTCGATAGACACAGGAATTTCAGATGGAACGTCAATAAATTTCAGAATGAAACGATGGTATTCGACTGAATAGATTTTAGATGTATACATACGGTTTGATAAAATGCACGTCGTCGTTGCGTCTTACATTTCAACAATTTTTGGCCACAAATAATGTAGATAATATTGTAATAATGACCTCTAGTGATGTAGAAGTAAATGGCATGTCTACACTACAACGATTTTCGGGGCAATAAACCTCCCTGCGCCCCTCCTTTTTGGGTGATTTTTAACTGAGGGAGCCCAATCAAAAATCCCCGAGTATTAAAAAATTATTAGCTAGGTACATCAAGTTTTGTCAAGATTGGTTGGAAATTGCGACCTATTCACGAGTATGAAATTTTAGGAAACGCAAACATCCTTAATGACAGACGAAAGAAAATTTGTCGGACCCGAAGCATAGATACTTCGCTCGCTCGATCAATTATCATAAGATCTATTACCAAAAACAAAAAAAACCTGACAGTTGAATATGCAAAAGTATCCCGTATACAACACACAAAGTCGTTAAAATATTTAATACGGCATAAAGAATTGTTCTTTAATGAAATTGAGAATTCATTTTATCTATTCAAAATTCCATTGGGAAATCTGAGACAGTTAAACCCGACTTAACGGGAACAACTTCAGTTTCTAATTTGATGATTTATTTGGCTCAAAAGGATTCCAGGCCTTTGATGGTGGTTAAGTTAGTTTAGATGACATAGCGTTGTTTTTTTTTTGTTTTGAGCTCAAATTTAATTTAGATTATATCTCAGTATTAGATTATTATAAAGTTTTATTGCAGATACCATTGCAAGTTGTACATAAGGCGATACCTAAGAGAAGGGTTATGATTTTAACCATAAACAAATACGAGCAGACAGGTACTGTTCGTTTGTCGCATAATACTCTGCCAAACTGCTTTTAGAAATCCATATTGAATATCGACATATGATTATTTTCTTGAGAAGTTCAGGTACTGTTACAGATCATAATGAACTCTACAATTTCTCGTAGAAAAATTATGATTGGTTTTGATTGACTCACAAAAAGAAAATATTTGACATTACTATTCATTGGAAGTGAGAAAAAAATGGTAAGGTATTTCCCTTGACGCCCCTATATAACAGAACTATTACTAACTAACTAAAACTCGTTTTGGGGAAATAAAACTTGTATTGCGTTGTATTTTAGGAATGACGCTGTGATATGAGTAATATTAGCGAGTCATTATAAATCAATCGCGAAGCGTACCGTTTTAATTAAAAACAATATATTTATTAACTGAATTCAGCTATTACATATTTTCAAACTGGCATTTCTGAACAAAATGTGGTCATTATCTGTCGCGTTCATAATAACAACAGTTGCTGCAAAACCAAGCTACCTTGGAATTCGAAATACAGGATTTGGTAATGTGGTAACAAAATCACCTGGCAGTTTTCACCATGCTTACCATGTGATAACAGTACCGCGAAACTGTCCTCGGGGAGAAGTGTGGTTACACGGTAAATGTCGAGAAATCTGGATTTCAAGCCTCAACTCCGAAAACACGGTCACAATGCTACCAAACCATTTACTGCAACATATTGTGAATGATCATGGGGTATTTACATACTCAATTGAACCCAGGTATGATGGCTTCTTAAGGCTTTATTCTTCTTAAGCTAAATTTAACCTAGACCTATTTATTGTCAACCCATCCCGATTTATCTCAAATCATTAACAACATTTGCATCCCTATATCAATTTTCTATCTATAATCTACCTCCTATAATTCATACCTGAATTAAATATCTTCAATCTATTCCATATGTTTAACTTCCACGATGCTCTCCTTCATCACCAAATATTTTAACATCTAATCCAGCCTCAACCAACTTTTTAAAACTATCACCCAGTTCATCAATAAAATCTAATTCAGAAGACGTTTATAAGATAAATAATTTTAGTTTAAGAATCGAAATAATTGCAAAGTGTGAAGTTGTAGGTGTCTGTCGAACTTATCGGTTCAGTAGATTAAGAGTGAAATCTTGATATAACCATATAAACCAAAAAAGGTGTCTTTCTACACCAAGTCTGCGGGCCAAGAACTATCCCTCTGGCATGGTCATTTAAAAAATCACAAATAAATTAATCTGGTGCCTTTGGTGGATTGACATCTTTAGCAACGCTTTCCTCTAAACTTGTTTTATTCATATGAAGTTATCAGAAATATTCATACCCTGCTAATTTATTTCAGGTCTTCCAAAAAATAATATCTTGGAATGAACATATTCTGTTAGAATCATATTAGAATATTTAGGGCTATCAGTCTACTAATTTTTATCAATATTATCTAACCGAGATTTTTTAGAATCATGCTCTAATATCAGTATTCCACTGTCATAAAATAAGTATAATATTAAATTCGTTCCTTGAATTTATTCTGTATTATAATTTATATTTCCTCCGAAAACAAAAAAATATCTATTTTAGCAAAAAAATTAGGTACCAGCTATTCTACTTAAATTGTTTTTATGTTGTGTGATGAAAATGTAACACATAACCGTGAAAGTAATATTTATTTAGCTATATTATTTCGTAGGATATTTACGCTAATATAGGATAACAATACAATAAAATATTACAATATATTATCTTTATTGAATAGGTACTAAAAAAAAAAAATACAGTAAAATATATAATAAACAAAGCATTGCTAGTACCTTGGGAGGCCCTTTCACCTAAAGCAATTTCAGTGCAGACAGTCACGTCGGTGGTGTACCACTATATAAAATAACTACACAAAATAAGAATTACTTAGTTTTGAAATATTCATAAAATTGCGCTATAGAAAACTATTCATTATAATATCGAACATAATAATATTCCAGAACATTGACCGCTATTTATATCGTAATAATATGATCATGAAACTGCTCCCATTTCAATCTTCATAAAATAATAACACTCAATCCAACTGCACTGAATATAATGTTAGCATACAGATAACATTATCATTATCAAGTACGTTCCAGTCTTATCATTTATATACTAGACGGAAAGCCAGATAGAAATCAGAAATCAATTAATGTTTTGTACAATTAGTGCTCACTGAAACATACTTTGTTTAATACACTCTGTGAAGCAATGTGGGTGTTACTGTTTGCGACTGCCTTAACAAGTGTTACCGCTAGACCAAATGATGATGTGGGGGATAGAAATGTCGTGACTGTACCACCTAATTGTCCTGATGGACAAGAATGGTACAATGGAGCCTGCCGTGAAATATGGAGATCTATTGACACTCAAAATGTGGTAACGGTACCACCAAATTGCCCTCCTGGCCAAGTATGGTACAATGGAGCCTGTCGTGATGTATGGAGATCTACTGACACACGAAATGTGGTGACAGTGCCACCAAATTGTCCTCCTGGACAAGAATGGTACAATGGAGCCTGTCGTGAAATATGGAGATCTGTAGATACTCAAAATATGGTGACAGTACCACCAAATTGCTCTCCAGGACAGCAATGGTGGAACGGAGCTTGCAGAGATATCTGGAGCTACTTAGAAAGCAAGTAAGACTCCTCATTTTTATTTTGAATTTCTATTAGATAGCTTATCGGAGCATTTGATATACGCAGGATTTGACCAGAATGTCGGTGTTTACGGTATTTGTCTGACCCATAACCATATACGTTATATGTACGCATTGTCATTAACCACAGTAAAGCCGCTAGTCACTAAGTACGCTGTCATTGGTTGCTCTAACCCACCATTGTTGGAGCATTTTGACTATCCTTACATTTTTAGTGGTTCAACTGCAACGTTTTCTGTCGTTATTAGTTATTCCATTTCTCATTATAAAAACTCTTGCCATCTACTCGCATTTATTACATTTGAATTTGAAAACTAGCTGAATAATGTAACAATTTTTGATAGAGTACCGATTGACTGAGTAATAGCTCGCTAGATGATATAAGAGTTATAAATCGTTCTTCTCCTACTTCCCTGAAGTGGTGTAAAGCGGTAGAGACAACAAAGACCATCCTTCAATTTCTGTATCATGAGCCTGCAATATGACATATAAACGCAACAGGGTAAATTAGTGTAAGAAAGAGGAGGCTTATATATGCCATATCAGGCTGTCTATGATGATGATAATGAGAAGTGTAAAGTTTAACGAATCAAATAATCCATCTCGTATAAAAGTACAATACTGACAGTGGTTTATTGGCCACATGACATCAAAATAATAAATGTACTGTATCAAATTAGGTTTGCTCCCACATTACGCGCAATAGTATTGTTAAACATTATAGCAGAAGATACTGGCGTTTTTAATTATAACCTGACAAAATTCACAGAGACATTTAATAGGATTTGTGAAAATTTTGTATTTAAAATTTCATGCTAATAGTTTAGTGTAGTATCGCCTTTATTTTTAATGTCATGATGCTATTACTGTGTTTATCCAAATAAATAAATAGCACGTTCGATCAAATTCTATGTCAAAGAGGCTAGCATTAGCATATTAATATCATTATCGAAGTCAGACTGGTTTTATTGCGCAATAATATTATTATTAATGCTGAATGCAATTATCCTTTCTTAGTACTAAGTACCTACTACATTATCATTATGCTTTGTTATTTGAAGCACCACTAGTGAAGTTCTGGCTGGTGATTCCCCTACGATTGATACCTACATGTAGCATCATATATTATTTTCTATTTGTACCCTTTTAAGGGTTCCGTACCTAAAAGGTAAAATCATCGTCTCTCACCACACTGTATCTCATGAATTGTAATATTTCTATTGCCGCTATAACAACAAATATTAATAACAGAAAAAAATATATATAAAGGGATATATCAAACCCATACAACAACCCAGTTTTTTTGCTGTTTTCTGCTCGATATTGATAACGGCAACAGGTAGACGATTTAAACTGTATTTGCAAAATATTAAGTTGTATTCTCATTTTAAAAATACGAGTAAATAATTGACCCCATACAACAAACGTGACGTTTTTCCCTATTTTTTGTTCGATATTAATAACTACAAAAGGCAGAATCTTGACTAAGAGAGAGTCTGACTTGCACCTTTGATTATTTATATATTAAATAATCAAGGCTCGCACTTAGCCTTGTTTTTTTCATTCATGGTGTTTCAAATCTGTAGGTGCTTATCGGTACGAGTTAATAGTCATTTGTTATACAAGAGTGCAAAGGTGCTTTTTAACCGCGTGGTCATTTTTGATGACCGAGCAAGCGAATGATATTAGAATCCTGAGCGTTAGCCAGGGAATTAAAAGAGCACAAGGTGAAATATCTTTGCACTCGAGTGCGAGGAAATGTCTTCATACGAAAAAAAATAATTGAATCACTCATTTCAGTTTTTTTCACTTATTTTTAAAATAAGGTATTACAATATGACGTAAAAGATAATGGAGCGCGCAATACGAATTAAAAAAAAGTACCGCAAAAAGGTTCCGAGTCTAAGTTTTTAACAAAATAAAAATGGTTGTATGATGAATTCGGCAGCATAGAGGTAGAAATAAATAGGTTGAATGAGGTTTTTAATTCAAAAACATACTGCACGCGATATTCTAAATTCAAATTTATTTTATCCTCTAGTAGATAAAAACGGGTTTTGCACTGAGATATCGAATAGAAAAATACTCTTTCCGAGATGGTGGAATGTAAATGTTATTTTTAAATCGCAAAACATAAAAACTACGTAAACTTGCAAGAAGCATATGAAGAAAATTTTAATTATGGCTTACACATAAGTAACAGCCTCTAATAAAATTTTGATAAAAAATGTAGGTACCTACGAGTAATAGTTATCGCAAAGTTTTATTAGGTATTTTCTCATTATGATTATTTATGATTGCTTTTGAGATTCGCGAAATCGCCCTCTTAGATCAATAAAAATACTAGATTTCTTTAAGCCTGAGATTATGAATAACAATCGAGATTATCCAAAATAATGTAACAATTACCTAGATAAAAAAAATATAGCTAAAAACTTACATGACTGACTGATCTCTATGATTGACTAGATACCGCGCTGAGTAAAAACAACAGCTTTAAGAAGGCGGCGACATATTGTTGTAGTGTTTGTAAGATCCCAATGTCCTTATTATTTCTTGTGGTAGGTGTGTATTTTGTCACTACCAAAACTGGTATTTTATTCAGGTATATAATGCTAGCAAGTAAGACACTGAATACATATGTCGCTGGGATATAACATTCGGATGTTTGGGGACAATAAATTTAGGTCCGGTAGGAACTACTTTTAGCTGTTTTGTTTCGGTAAAATAAACAGTTTCTTCTTAAATGAAAAATTGAAATTATACACAGCAATTATGATGGTAATACATAGCTTAAAGAATATGTAATACTAGCTGCTCCCCGCGGTTTTACCCGCGTGAATACAGGATAAAAAGTAGCCGTATGTGTTAATCCAGGGTCTAAGCTATCTTTCCTATCAGATTTCATCCAAATCAATTCAGTAATTTATGCGTAAAAGAATAACTAACATAGATCCAAACATCCACACATTCTCACAAACTTTCGCGTTTATAATATTAGTAGAAAAGTGTGGAGCTCTTACCAGTGTGTGTAGCATTGCGTAGAAGTTTCAAAATAATTTGAACTTCCCTTAGGCCTTTACCCTTTTTTATAAGAATACTTTCCAAGTACACCACTACACCGGTATAATCAACTTTGACACCCTACTTCAGATACACTCTCCAAATTTAATGCCTCGAGGGTCAGTGGTTTAGGCTCTGTGCTGATTCCTGCTGAATATCTTTACTCTTTTAAATATTAATTATTAAATATTAATTCGCATGGTGGCAGGGTCGCTATCGCTCGCCTGGGTAGCTACCACCGTCAAGTTGTAAAATCTGTCAGCAAGCACCTAACACTGTGTTCCGACAGCCTTCCTTGAGAGCCAGTGTATTCCAGACTAAGCATGCTACACTTAGGGCTACAGTATAGCTGACTTTTATGGTCATACGAACTTGTGGACTGATGCCTCGCTGTGTAGGATAAAAGAAAAATATTTCATATAATGTGTCGAGGACAACTCTAGATGGAGTTTTCTTGATTGTTATTGTTTTCCTCTTTAAACGTCAACGTGGAAACGTCAAGACAACAAATTGTCTTTCTGTTTCCGCGTGTCACTTTGAAGCTGTGTACTAGTCAGCCCATCTATACGTCCCTGCGCTGAACTGACCGCATTTCCATTGCAAGCGAACGTTATCTTCAAATATCTTGTTGATCCTACAGTTATTTTCCGAGATTGTTATTTAAATTAATATTAAACCTGTAAACTACACGTCGTGTCATATGTACTCGTATCTATAAACATATGACGGCTTATCAATATAAGCTGTTGTGTAATTTAGATAAGATGAACCCAGTGCTTGCACTACTATCATATCAATTATGTTAACGTTTTATTTGACCCTAAACAAAACAGTTGTAATGTGTTATTTTTTTTGCCCAGGCCAGCTCAATAAAGACGTTGTATTATATGTTTGACGTGTCTGTGTGAGGGTGTATATGTGTGGGTGTGTCTATGGCATCATACTTCCCGAACGGATGAATCAATTTTGATTTTGTTTTTGGCCGCTGGCTGCCACCACATTTAGAAAATTTAATCTTTATTGTAGTTAAAACTTTTTACTGAAATAGGCATTCTATTAAACGGTCAATAAAATGTTTTTTTTTATGTCTCCAGTGCTATAGTTAAACAATCAATCAATAAAGGTACCTAAATATTTTTTAACAATCATTATAATATAATAATTTTAATGGTTAAAATTATTATTAAATGATTTCACAAAAAAAAAATTGTTGGTGTCTTTTAATGGCAAAAATTTTAGTTACTCAAATTAACAACAAAAATAACTTTCTTTTTCAGATTTGCTGGACTAGTAGACGCTGTTGGCCAACCTGTAACTTTGAAAGATCCAGAAGCTTCTATAAAAAACATCATAAACGTACCTAACCAATGCCCCAATGGTTACGCTCCCGACGCCTTAGGAGTGTGCAGACCTATCCTTCCTTTGTAAATCTACAACAAAAATACACTAAAAATTAATTAATACTTTTACAACGAATAGGTAACTAAAATTTCATGCTTATAGCATTATTATTCCAAAAAAAAAATTATCATATCTGAGTAGATAATAAAGTGAGATCAAGCCAGATTTATTCATTCTAGTAGTTTAATTGCATTTTATTTGAGCCCTATTTTGTACATAATATTTATTTTTGATATTTTCGACTCATAAAAATAGACAAATAACTACTTAGCTACTTAATCTAATTCCAAATCAACATAACATATTATTCGATTAAATACAATATGTTACGTGTTTGCCGGTAGCATTCCGGCTCCCGCAAGCAGCACCCGTTCGAAAATGCATGTGCCAGCTATCTTTCTCTTCAACCACTCTAATATAGTGAAAGGAAGTGACTGATTTCAATAAAAAATTGTGACTAATCCCACAATTTCATATTGAAATTGATTCAGAAAATCGAGCAACATACCTAATTAAAAAAGAAACAAGGAAAGATTTTGATGAATTGAGAACCTCCTGCTATTAAAATACATAAAGTTTCTCGTCCGTACTGCGGTGTCGTAAAACGTAAGCTTAATAAAGTACAATACTCAACAGGAATTCAATCAGCTCTAGATTAGGTGGCCCGGAGTAAATAGGGTACCGTGAAACTGATTGCCAATTATATCTTGTATCAAGCTACCAAACTAAAGAGACCAGTAGGTAGCTTGATCTGGTGACGTACTAGTAGAATATTCGGTGACAATAGACCGGATGTTTTATCTATGTACTCCTAATAAAATTTCAATAGGTCGAATTTTGCGTTCAGCCAGACAATGGTCTAGTATCCAGAAATGCCCAGTGTGTTAAACCGTCTTCATTTCAACTTTGTAAAGTTGAAATGGCACTGTTTAATACACTGGACATTTCCGAACACTGGACATTCTCTGTCTGAACGGAATTTCGTACATAGATATATTTTTATTAAAGGGGGTTTTAGTTATCTATATTTAAGCCGAATCCATAACTTTTTTCATTTTTGTCTGTCTGTCTGTATCTTGACTAGGCATCACGCTGAAACTACTGGATGGATTCAAATGAAACTTGGGATACATATAGTACATACCATGATGTAATATTATAGTTCCTTTTTATCCCGAAATTCACCGGGGTTTCTGTGGGAGAGACATGAAAAACATAATGGTGTATTAAGAAAACTAACGCGTGTTTGATTCATATTGTATAAGAAATTTAGACTCACGGAAAACATACGGTACATGAAATATGTTGATAGTAATGGCTCGGCAGTGGTAGAACATTCTCTGAACTCCGGCACGGGTCACTACCTCCGTTTCGATAGAGCGAAAGTCCTGGCGTGCAAAAAGTTTTTCGTGCCTCGTAAAGTTTGAGAAGCTATCTTAAATTAATAGGCGACCGCATTTTAATAGAGACGGAGGATGGCACTTTCAACCTACCTGGAGACCGCGCCTCAATAATATTTGTGAAAATTTCTGTGTGATGAGTGAGGAGTGTGATATGCATGCTGGAGTTTTCCTGGGGGAACCCAGAATGTCTCTAGCAGCGACGAATTCGAAGGCGAACTGGCGGAGCAGTACTATGCACCAACCGCCCCAACCCAGCAGCCCACCATGACATTGCGCGCGCGGCGAGCAGCTGAGCGCAGTGCAAGACGTGTCATCGTTGAAGTGACGAACTGCTCATTTCATTACTTATAAAGTTCACCGAATGTGAACGAAACTATAGTTGAACCTTTCCAACAATCAGGTACGAGTGATACCCGTTTTCTTATACAATAAAAAAAATAATTTTGAAATCGTTTCTGCAATCTCCAAGTAATCAGATTAAAAAAAACCTAAAAATATATAGTTGAATTGAGTACCTCCAACTTTTTTGGGAAATCGGAAATAAAAATGAGTGAGTTTCACAGTAGGTCTCAAAAGATCACGGCGTCAGCACGCGTACCAGTTTCACAGACCTAACTGCAGGTGACCGTTATACTGCAACTGTTAAATGTTGCATCACAAGCAACCGTGCTGAATACTGAATTACAAAACAGCTACTGTAGCTGAGAGATTTTCAGGTATTCAGAATCCAAAACAGAAGTACTGTATTAAGCTGATAGTTACTTTTAGTTGTTGCTGAAAGTTGAATTAAAATAATTTAATATTTTGTAGTTTTGTGAACTTTAGAAGTGAACTAATACAAAAAAAATATGAATCAAAAAGAATACAATTTTTACCTGACCGCGAAAGGAGGGTTATGTTTTTCGAGTGTATGCATATATGCATATTTATTTGGCACGCCCTAGAGCCTAAACGGCTTGTCGTATTTTTATGTGAGTAATTTCAATAGATTGGTCTTAGTTTTGAGAGTGACATTAGGTATATCAAAATTAAAAAAAAGGAAATAAAGGATGGAGCAGTCGGGTTTTTTCGAACTCACTTCTATCCATGACTTGTCTAATTATTTTGTGTTCCGCATGTTCTTATCAAATAATATTGCAATTGTCTGGTAAATTCAGCCGAAGCAAACTACCCCTATGTTTGGGGAAATACTCCAAACAACCAAAATTATCGAAAACTATAAATTTCTAATATTTTTTAAAAACTTTATACCAAGTTTCGTCAAGATTGGTTTGAAACTACAAACTGTAGGTACCTCCATACCATACATACTCCTACCCAAGTACCACCATCTAGATAAACTTACTCTTAGATTTTACTGTTAGAAAGTTTTTTCCGAATCACAATAAAATACGCTTTGTTCGTTCTATAAATTATCTAGGCAAGCGATCTTAATTAAAATCTTATACAAAACTTAGAAGTTTATTTTTGAAACATAATCTTACCAAATCATTTCAGAAAAATATAGTTAAAATAGTGAAACTTTGAACCTCCATTAGATCCCCTTAGGGGTTGAATTTTCAAAAACTCCTTTCTTAGTACACCCTAATACCCTATAATGCATTAAATCTCTAAATTTCATTACTCTAAAGTCAGCGGTTTAGGCTCTACGTCGATTCGTAGCGAATATCAGTCAGTCAGGACTTACTCTTTTGTACAATATACTAGCTGCGCCCTGCGGAGTTACCCGCGTTAATACAGAATTAAAAGCAGCATATGTTTTAATCCGACTCCGGTGCCGTGTCTCCTCTGGTATATCCCCGAGGGGAGACAAGGGGATACTGCTATAGTCCGTGTCTCCCTTGTGTAGGATACACAAGCACCTTTCATTTTTAGACTCATTATTGGGTCCCGGGTCTCCCCTTATATCTTCCTTGGGGAGATAACGGGATACTACTATTATCCATTCCAGGGTCTAAGCTATCTCCGTTTCAAATACCATTAAAATCGGTTCAGCAGCTTTTTCGCAATTATAATATGATTAATAAAATATAGATTGAGAAACTTTTATCACATATCTCGAAATTCACGCAATCTAAGCTGTCACTCGCATGTCTGTTTGTTATATTCACATCACTACATTATTCAGGCAGCAAAGAGACTATATGGCCTACATAAATAGTCTAACATATTAAAGTAATCATTGATTTCATTTAAAAACTTTAGTTAACTGGTCACGTCTTGTTAAGATTTCCTATTATCACATGAAAACCTCAAATTATATCTTGTAGATATATTATTGACATTATTACAATTTCATAGCTTTGTGAGCGATGTATACGTATGATAGATTGTATATGCGGTCAAATATCTCTGAGGAGGAATTTCAAGTAATTTAGCAATGATTCGCTTGTGGCGTACATAGGTTATATAGATATAGCTACTAGGCTGAAATAGAAGTAATTGTATTGCTTAGAACTGTGTACGTAGGATGTTACATATATGTAAGAGTTTCAACATATTGCCTCTTTCGAGCGTCCGGAAATACAATCCTATTCTACTGATATAATAAACGCGAAAGTTTGAAAGAATATATTGATGTTTGGATTTATGGATGGATGTTTGTTACTTTTACACCCAAAAACTTCTGAACTAATTTGAATAAAATATGGTGTGGAGATAGCTTAGACCCTGGATTAACCATAGGCTACTTTTTATCGTTTTTTAACGCGGGTAACATTACAGGGCTCAGCTAGTTCAGTTAAAGATAAAACAGTGATAAGTAGTCCAGGTTATAAATTATGGGTTACAATTTTGTTAGATCAAATAGATCATTTGTGTGAGTTTCCTTTAACAAATCCAACCTCTTGGGGATGTGCATTTTTATTACCCTTGCCTTATATGACGTGTTGGCTCATCATGGAGCCCATGTCTTTTACGGCTTTTTAAAAGAGTTTCTTTGAAAACGAGGTTTTTGACGTCGGTGGCCTCGAGTAATGTTTTTCTTATTCCACGTGCTTTATTCACTTTTGAATGAAAGTTATGCTTCTCAATGAAAGTTATGCTTCTCGTACAAATCTATATTATATAAAAGTGTAAGTCCTGACTGACTGACTGATTTCTTTCCAAGAATCAACGTAGAGCCTTAACCGCTTAACCTAGATACATGAAATTTGGAGGGTGTATTAATTATAGGGTGTAGGGGAGTACTCAGAAAGCATTTTTGGAAATACAACCCATAAGGAGATCAAATCGGGGTACAAAGTTTCAAACCAGTTTATATTTAATTTACTTACTAATTAAAGAACTAAAATATGTCCATAACAACTTTGACCAGTGCGAAGCCGTTACTTATGTAATAAATTTACTGTGAAATCTATATAGCTGCGGTTTCCTTAGCGCTTTGGTAATATTTACTTACAGGTAAATTGTTTGAACTGTGGAAATTCAATATTGTGTTGCCTTCGATAGGAAACTATTTCTGAGATATCAATATTTCATAGGTTAGAATCGTTAATATATAATGTACTTATCCGACTTATTCTACGTACACTTCCTTACGAATTAGTGATAGAAATATGACTTTTTGCTTATAAGTAGGTATGTATTTGTAGTTTTATAACTAAATTTAGTAGCTAAAGGTGTGTTACAGATATATATGGTGTCAGAAAACTCATTGCTACAAACTGCATTTGCTTTGAGCTAATAACGCAGAATTCAAGAAAAAAATACCATACTAGTATCATAATTTCTTCTTTTTCATACAATACATACGTATATATCATAATTTCTTCTTTTTCATACAATGTACCGATATCTAAAAGGTATGGAAGAGCTTGTTTATTAGGATTTCGTACCCAGAAGGAAAAAACGGGGCCCTATGACTAAGACATATTCTATGTCCGTCTGTCTGTCACCAGGCTGTATCTCATGAACCGTGACAGCTAGATAGTGGAAATTTTCAAAGCTGCTCTATTTCTGTTGCCGCTTTAGCCGAAGACTCCCGTAATACAAACATGATTATTTTTCCTTTTTAGGATGATATTAACCACGGCACTAAAGAGACGCTTGAAATATTCAGATAATATTTTGCAGTATACATATATTAAAAAAAACAAGTAAAATACATATTTAAGGTGTACTATAAAGATGTGATTTTTGTCTATTAGGGGTACTATACAAATCAGGTTTTTAAAACTTCAAATTAACTTTGTAACGATAAATATTAAGACGACTTATTTTGATTTTTATTATTACTTAAGAAAAGATACTAAACTTCAACTTGACCTATATAATCTTTTCCCGATTATATTATTACTAGCGACTTCGTCCGCGTGGACTTTTTAGTTTTACCTCAAACAATATGTGTACAAAGTTTCATGATGATCGGTTAAGTATATTTCGCGTAAAAGCGTAACTTACATTCTCATTTATAATATTAGTGGGGAAGTTATTTTATTCTCATAACAAACTGCCTCGCCGTATTATAAGATAAAATATGATATAGTATGATACCTATGTTAACTAAGTAACTCCTCTATGAAAAAATAAACACTCAGAAGTCTGGGTAATTAATATAAAAATTGATTCATCAATATTTTATTTTATTAACCCCTGACACATGAACGACGGGGTAATTAAGTATACAATAATTTTGACGTGTCTGTGTGTGTTATCTGTTTGTGGCATCGAACCTCCCAAACAGATGGACCGATTTTGTTTTTTTTTTGTTCACAAGCTGTAGGTACTCGTATTAGTTGGGTGTGGGGGAGGTTCGCGGGAGCAGTCGGTAATCATTCTTCTTAGCTGCTGGTCTGCTATGTTTGATGAAAATCGGTTCTAGATGGCCTCAGCTACTAAATGGTGGAGTATTTTTTTTTTCTCAATTCCTTCAATATGGGTATCAACTATCAAAGGGCTTATGTACCTACAAGAAAACCTATTGCTGTTCGTTTGTCTCGCTAAAACTTGAGAATAGCCGGACCGATTTATCTGATTTGGGTTTAAAAATGTTTGTGAAAGTTGGACTGTTAATCGGTGAGAAATATACATAACTGTTAGGTGATCAACAAATTAATTAATATATTACTACAAAAAAATGAACGAATTAAAAAAATTATCACCAGAAAACTACTTTTTCTCGGGTTTAGAGTTGGCCCTATAGTGAAAGTTGGTCCTTAGAATGAGTATAGTGACACCCTCTCGGCTTAGTACACCCTCAACCGATAACCCTGTATATGTAATCCATCTTGTGTTTTTTTGTATTTAGCCATTAAGTTTTTCGTAATAAAGGCACTTGTTCGATAATAAAAAAACAAATAGAAAATTTATCCAAGTATGAAATTGATAATTTGATAAGCATGTTGCAGAATGTTAGTACTTAATTAACTTTGATGTTGTTTATTGATTATTGGTACTTTAAATTAGTCAAGGCCTTACGAAATCAAATCTACGCAAATGTTTAAGGTTTAATTGCATCTTAGCGATATTATATTTACACATGCAGATGCTTGTATGAAGTTTGCTTTTTAATTAGGCACTCATATTAAGGTAATCTTTTTGTCCAAGCGAGGGAAGCGTTTTTGCTTCGAATCTCGCAATTGTATTCGACAAAACAAAGTTTATTCGTCTATCATATGTTTAGCTGTAAGTTTTGTACTCACGTACAGTAAGTAAGTATTTTCAATTCCTACAAATTTTGCCTGTATATGTATAGAGTTATCGATTAATGGTGCACTAAGACGAAAGGGGGTCGCCATACTCATCCTAAGGAACAGCTTTCATTATGCGACCAACCATTAATTCGAGAAAAAAAAATCCGTTGTTCCATACAAAAAGTATATCGGCCGTCGACAAAATTATTTGTAACACCTAAATTATTTTTCTTGAATTAAGAGTTGTTCCCATACAGAAATTTGTTCCTTAGGATGAGTATAGCGAACCCTTTTCGTCTTTGTACCCCTAACAGATAACCTTGTATAAATCGCTTTTTAGCGGTAAGACCTATATTATATTCTCCGATATTGCAATAATTTCGTGTTATTTAAGAGGTTTTTATTTGTTATTGTACATTTCAGGACAGATAATTGATTTTAATTTCAAAACCACTGGTAATCCAACTTTAGCCGTTGCACGATTCCACCTACAATATTAAACGTACCTGTCGTTCCCAGACTGAGTATTTGCTCTCCACTCGGGAAATCTTGAAATTGGTCGTCCTCTACAAATAAAGTTACCTGGACAATGGATCCAACGCCTACGTCATTCAATACGTCATAGTAGTAGAGTATTTTAGTAACCAGTATCGGATAACAAATGATTTTTCTCTTGTCGTAACTGGTTACAAGTCTCCAGTTTCTTAACTTGAACGAAAAGGGCTATGAATCACAAATCTAATTATAGAACAGAATACATCAAGTTGTCATACACTCAGGCAGACAAATTATTCGTTCTGTCCGCCGGAAACTTTTTTAATTTTACATTTTTGAGGACGCAGATGTGAAACTGTGAAATTCTCAATCATGCCATAAATAGGCCGGTTGGCGCAGTTAGTAGCAACCCTGCCTTCTGCGCCACTGGTCCCGGGTTCGATCCCCGGACTGGTCAAACATTTGTGTGCATGAACATGTCTGTTTGACCTGTGTCTGTGTAAGTATGAATATATGTATTTCTAAGTATGTATATCAGTCTTAAGGTTACCATAGCACAGGCTTTGCCTAGTTTGGGACCTGAACACCTTTGTGTGGATGTTGTCCCATATTATATTATATATATATATATTAAATGAAAATTATTGAAGGAACGCTACGCCTGATCGTCATGTCCTCTGACCTCAAGCCAAAGATCCGACAAAAAAAAATCAAAGACTTTTAAAGTTAATTCTTTACTCTTTATTAATACTGTATTAATAATTGTATCTCCATCTGATTGAGAGCCTAGAGAGAAATGTTTGTCTATTTCCCTGACCTTACACTCTGAATAACGCTGTTAAACATGTCGGTTCTAATCCGAGACGCCAACATTCTATTCGTCGACATGGTATTTCCTAAAATTAAATTTAACGTTCCATTGGTTTGATAAATACATATCCGGGAGACTGTGTGTCGCTAAATCAATGAATTATTTTGGGAAGGGCAGGAAAGAAATGGATTTCATTATTATAGAATGGAAATCCAATCTTTTTGTACGCCCAATAATCAGCCTGTCTCTGACATGTCATAGCATTTGTATACAATATGTGTTCATTATTTGTCACGTTCATAATAACAACAGTAGCTGCAAAACTGAGCTACCTTAGACTTTAAAATACAGGATTTGACAATGTGGCAACACAACCACCAGAAAGTTTTTAGCGTGTAATAATAATACTACCATGCTGTCTTCGAAAAAAAGTGTGGTTACACAATAAATGTCGAGAAATTTGGATTGCAAGCCTCAACTCCTAAAATGCGGTCACAATGCTACCAAACCATTTACTGCAACATGTTGTGAATGCTCATGGAGTATCTACATACTCAATTGATATCAGGTATGATGGCTGACCAGAATAGCATTTACTAATCTATCCTCAATTAACTATGATCTAATTGTTCAAAAGCACATTTGAACCTAACTCGATTTATCTCAAATCATCGACTCTATTGTAATGATCCGTATTAAATTTATTAAAAATAGTTTGTAATCAAGCCATAAATTCTTGCAAACATGGCAATACTAACTTGAGTCATAACTGTCAGTACTGGCGGAAGGATGCCGGCAGCGCCAAGCCATTAGATGGTAAAAAAGGAACTAATGGAGGGGAGTGCCGTGGCTTGGCGACTGCTGGCACTTTGGCTCCAGCCTTCATACGAATAGGACTAGTAATAGGACTTGAGACTGTAACATTTTAATAAAAATATAAGTACCTATAATATTTCCATAAAAGTATTTTATTTATAAAATCTCAGAAGTGCGATAGTAAATTCAAGCCTACAAATTTGTGGTTGGTGACATCCTGAATGTAAGTACCATGATTGGATTTTTCTTGATTTCAAATGATTCTTTCATGCTTATATTTTCATCTGGCCTGTTCATAAAAAAAACGAAATATTTTATTCGTCCTACTTTTATCTTTCGGAGGGTAGATGTGTATTATCAAATCTGAAGATTTTTAATGATTTAAATTACTTAATTATTTATTTTTTATAGAATTTATACTGTAAAATCATTTACTTATAGCAAATTTAATTTCTTTTGGTTAAATTTTATTCAGACTGTTCGTAAAAATATCACGAAACATTATTCTTCCCATTTTATTTTTCGGAGAGTAGTTATGTTTTATCAAATCAGAAGATTTTAATCATTTATTTATTCGTGGTTCTACAGAATTTATGTTGTTATATCATGTATATTATGTTGTTATATCATGTATATCATGTATATCATGTAGGTACTTTTGGCAAATTTTATTTCTGTAAAGTTATATTGTATTCGGGCTGTTCATAAAATTCCACGAAATACTATTCGTCGCATTTTTATTTTTCGTGGGGTAGTTGTGATAAATTAAATCGGAGAAATGTTAATGACTTAGATTATCTAATTCGCCAATTATTAATACCGTCTGAATCTGAATAAAACAGGTAAAGGGATATTTTTTTCCCTTTTTGTTTTCTTTTTACAAAGTTTGAGAATGTCCGACTGCTTATTCAGTTAATTATTTCTCAGGTACAGTAGTGATATTAAGTTTTATCACCAAAAAATATTAACAGTCCTTTTTTTAAAATGTGTTGTAGAGGTATGGTATTAAATTATTTTAAAGTACCTACGTGCCTACCATAATTTTACGAATCTTAAGCACGATTTAATTTGATAGCTAGTTAATGTAATGTTGCACGTTACGCTGCCGTTGTACCTACATTTATTTCAAAATATTTTTGTGGGTGTGGTTTTCATTAGAAAATTTAATAAAGCAATAAACAAGTGAATTTAAACTTGCTATTTCAAAAGGAACAATGAAATAGTTTTGTGAAATTTGTAGTTGAAGCAGTAGGTATTGCTACTACATTACAACAACATTTTATTAAATTTTAAGATTGGACATAGGTGCCCTCAATAATATTTATGAAGATTCAAGAAGACATTTGTATCTTCAATAATATTTTATGATTGTTATAATTATGACATGTATAAGTCTACAATAAAATTGATTAAACTGTATAACTAAGACATGTATGTGTCTTCAATAAAATTGAATGAAGTTTATAATTAAGACATGTATTAGTCTACAATAAAATTGAATTAAGTTTGTAATATGGTTATGTCTTCACTGAAATTGAATGAAGTTAATAGTTATGACATGTATGTGTCTACAATAAAATTGATTATACTGTATAATTAAGACATGAATGTGTCTTTAATAAAATTGAATAAAATTTATAACTAAGACATGTATATGTTTTCAATAAAATTGAATAAAGGTTATGGTTATGACATGTATGTTTCTTCAATAAAATTGAATGGAGTTAATAATTATGACATGTATGTGTCTTCAATAAAATTGAATACTATTTATAATTAAGACATGTATATGTTTTCAACAAAATTGAATGGAATTAATGCTTAGTCATGTGGGTCAAGTGTGCGCATTTAAACTTAGATGCTTCAAAAACTCGAATATTATTAGTAGAATGAAACAAAACTGTGTTAATTAGTTCTTCTGTTTATTTTTCATCAACTTAGACACAACAATAGTATTATCAGTAGCTTATATTTTTAAGAAACTATAGAAAACAAAGACCCTTTCATATGCGCACTTTTACCCCAGTATCGGGGTATGTGTACGCAGTACTCTGGGTAAGTGTACGCAGCAGCAAAAACATATATATTTTAGAAGATAAACAATATTATATGTTCATCACAGTTACTTAAAGTAACCAACATAATAATCATCTTAAATCAAAATATGAGATCAACTTGAGTTTAGAATTCTTTAGTTACTTCGTCATACACGTATAACATATAAAAGTGCCGTGTTCGGAGCTGGTGCACTGTTCGTGCCACCAGGCTCCACAAAGGCTACATTCAATCCAATCTTCAGTCGGTGGATCAGAATACTTTTCGCCACATAAGGGGCAGTAATACTCATTTTCGTCATTGTTTCGTTTCTTGATGGTCTTATTTTTGACATTCTTTTTTTTTGCAGTCTCAGATGATTTTGCACTAGTTTTCTTAGTATTAAGTCTTTCATTCAAATCTAGTCGAATTTTCTTTTTGGCTAATTTCTCTTCTTCCTCTTCTTTCTTTGCTTCTAACTCAGATTTATAGGGACTATCAGTGGCAATTATTGACTTTTTGCCTTTTCGTCTTCGATTTTGTGACGTCACTTTCGGTAGAGCTTGTATAGACGACAAGGGTATGAATTATTTGCTGGTTGAAGCTACAGATGGTGAAGATGCAGTGGTAGCTGAACTGCTGTTTGTCACTGGACATGATAGAGTGATGTCTAAGAAGCTTTTTTGAGCTTGCTTGTCGGTATTGGATGATGTCAATATATTCTCAGTAGTCAACAGGTGATCTTGTGCAGGTTGACTGATTGATGTGGTAACTGTAAAGTTATGCAAAGAAGAGTCTTGCTCTGATGTAGAAAGATTATGTAATATCGAAAGTAAAGTAGTTCAGCAGTTTCTAAAACTTTTTGTGATGGCTGTGTAGAAGAGGTGGACGCTACTAAATTTGTCAAATGCTCTGCGCTTGATGGAATTGAATCTTCTTGCAAATGTTCTTTAGAAGCTGTAGTTGGCAACATCTCTTCTAAATTTTGTGCAGGGATCATGTCAGTTACAGAAGCTGCCGCGAAATCTTCCTCCGAAAAAATGTCTCTGTCTATTGGCCAGATTCCTGATACTTTGAAACCTGAAACCGCATTGCTAAGCGAAGCTGCTTTTTGGAAGGCCTCATTCACCAATTGAGCTATTTCTGTTTGTCCAATCACACGGCCTGGATGGTGGCTTAGCCATTTATCACATGCGTAAGATATTATACAGCCGAATATTAAAGCGTCTAATCAAAAATTTTATAAGACGATTAATATTGATAATACATTATTGCAGGCATATGTAGATTTTAGCAGTGACTGCACGTTGATCCGATTATCCGATGCAAAAAGACTTGGTGTAACTGAAGATAGTAGTAGCGTTCCAATAGTACGTGGTTTTGGCAACGCGGCTATAAGACCTTTATTCAAAACTTTAGTAAATGCAAAATTAGACGATATAGAAGCTCGTTTAGAAGTCTTAGTTGTAGATGATGAATATATAACACACACCTATGCTTGTTGGCCGAAATTTTACCGAGCTGCCTAATGTTATGGTATTGAAGGACAAAGAAACCTTATACTTTTACAATAGTCCAATTGAAGCGGCTAATGATGTGACAACAGATAAAATTGACTTATTTGTAGTAAACAGAACAGTTATAAATAAAGAGGGATTAGTAGAAGTCTGTTTAAAAGAAAATCAATCAAGTGACATTTATTTGGAAGGTGATACTAGATTAAACCCAAATCAAGAGTAAAGATTGCACAGTGGCTGTTAGACTAGATTTATCTAGTATATAACATCTATAAAGGAAGGGGTTTTATTTTTATTACAGCACTGACCATTACTCCTATAGTACTCAATGAAAAAGTCTTGATTGCTAGAGCTAGACCCGTAACTGAATGCCATACCCTTAAAATTAATTCGGAAGATATGACAAGTTTTCTACCATTAGAAAAAGACGACATTAAAATAGGATCACAATTAGATGAGAAGTACGTTAGAAAACTGTATGAACTTTTACAAAAATATAGGTCGTGCTTTGCTACAAGTCTTAGTGAGCTGGGGTGTACAGAAAAAGCTGAAATGAGTATTGAACTGAATGAAAACAAACCGGTAGTCTATAGGCCTTATCGTATGTCTTTTTATGAACGTGGAAAAGTTAGGGAAATAGTAGATGAATTAATTGACAATGGTATTGTGCAGGAATCCGAGTCTAATTATGCTAGTCCAGTGTTATTAATAAAAAAGAAAACCGGTGATCATAGACTTTGCATTGATTTTAGGGCACTGAATAATAAGACAGTAAAAGACAAATATCCACTACCACCGATATATGATCAAATCTCTAATTTAAGTGGGAATAAGTTCTTTATAACTTTAGACATCAGGGTACTACCAGATACCGATGGCGAAAGAGAGTCGTCATCTAACTGCCTTTGTTACACCGGACGGGCATTACGAATTTAAGCGTATGCCGTTCGGTTTAGCAAACGCACCTGCGGTTTTTCAAAAAATAATCAATAAGGTACTGGGGTCGCGCAGGTTTACGTCAGCTTTGGCGTATATGGACGATCTTCTTATACCATCGGAATCTGTAGAAAAAGGGTTCGAACATTTAGAAGAGGTGCTAAAGTTGCTGAGAAATGCGAAACTTACTCTTAAATTGCCTAAATGCAGGTTTTTTGACACGCAATTAGAGTATTTAGGTTACGAAATTTCTGCCGAAAGTGTCAAACCAAGTGAAAGGAAGATTATAGCCGTCAAGGATTTTCCTGTTCCCCGTAATGCCCATGAAGTTAGGCAATTTTTGGGGCTAGCCAGTTATTTTAGAAATAGCTAGACCTTTAACAATGTTACTAAAAAGGATTCTACATGGCAATGGGGCAAAAATGAGAACTTAGCTTTTTCGACATTAAAGGAACGTTTGATAGAACGCCCGATTTTGGCCTTGTATAATCCTAAATTGGAAACTGAATTACACGCAGATGCAAGTGCACTAGGTTTGGGTGGTATACTGTTTCAATGGAAAATTAATCCCAGGGTACTGAAACCAGTCGCATATTTTAGCAAGCAGACCACACCAGAGGAGCGGTTCTTTCACTCTTACAAGTTGGAAACTCTGGCAGTGGTCTGCTCATTAAAAAAATTCCGCATATACCTATTAGGTTTGAAGTTTACTGTATTTACAGACTGCAATGCATTAAGGACCACCCTTACAAAACGAGATTTGATTCCCCGAATTGCAAGATGGTGGTTGCAAATCAGTGAATTTGACTTTAATATTGAATATCGCGCTGGTTGTCGAATGCCTCACGTTGATGCGTTAAGTCGTAATCCAGTAGTTGAGGATTCAAATTTAGGAATGCTTAACGACATAGAAAATCTAATCGTAACATATCCACTGAAAATTTGCTCTTAACCCTACAATTAGCTGATCCTGAACTTGTTAGAATCACCAAAATACTTAACCCAAAAACAGATGATGAAGCTGTAGAAATCAAAAAGAATTACACAATGAAAGATAGCGTTTTGCACAGAAAAGTTGGGGATCAGCTAAAGATGATGGTACCTCGCAATGCTCGATGGCAAGTTTGTAGGATGAATCATGACGATATTGGTCATTTCGGACAGGCAAAGACCCTTGAAAGAATTCAAGATTAGTATTGGTTTCCCAAACTTTGACGGTTTGTAAAGAAATACGTAGCTGAATGCATTAATTGTGCATACACCAAAGATAGTGCTGCTAAAGTTAAGTCCGGATATTTGCATCCGATTGAAAAGAAAGACATTCCGTTCTATACTCTTCATATAGATCATTTGGGACCTTTTGTGAAAAGTAAATCACGAAATAGCTATATTCTGACTATTGTAGATGGTTTTACAAAGTATTTGTTTGCCAAACCCGTCAAAGATACTAAAACCAAAAATGTAATTAAAGTGCTAGAAAATGTATTTAATGATTTTGGGGTACCTGAAAGAATTATCTCTGATCGTGGGTCTTCATTCACATCGAACATATTTAAAGATTTTTGTGTCCAAAATGGTATAAAACACATTTTAAACGCTGTTGCCAGCCCACGTTCAAATGGGCAAGTAGAGCGTTTTAATCAAACTATTCTCAATGCATTGTCTTCAAAGAATCTAAATAATGACGAACGAGACTGGGACAAACAGTTAGGTAGTATACAATGGGGAATTAATAATACAATTAGCGCTATAACGAAGAAGACTCCATCAGAACTTTTATTTGGTATAAAACTTCGAAATGCTTCTACGAATAAATTCGGCATTGGCAAAAATAGTAGCTCAGAAGATACAACGTTAGGTAGGGAAACTTTAAGGCAAGTAGCATATGAAAACATTAAAGCATCTCAAGAAAAACAAAAGATATTGCATGATGCTAACAAATCTCCAGCTAAAATTTATGTAGAAGGTGATTTAGTGAAGATAGTTAAGTCAAGTTTTAATAATGATGGAAAGAGTAAAAAACTATTACTAAAATTTGTAGGGCCTTACAAGGTAATAAAAAACTTAGGAAATGATAGATACAATATATCAAATGTACCGGGGTTTAAATCAGAACGGTTGTATAAAACAGTTGTTGCTGCGGATAGAATGAGACCGTGGATACATATTGAAGCACTTAACATGGATAATGACAGTACCAATGAAATAACAACTAGCGAAAGTGAAACAAATAATGATACAGAACGAGATCATATTTAAATCCGAATGCATGCTAATTAAAATAAGCCATGCAATGACTATGGATAACATTATTTTTTATGATTTAGTAAGCGAATGTAATGATAATTTTGATGATTTGTTTATTTTTTAACATAATTATGATAATTATGTGTATTATGAATGCTGCTCGATGTGAATAACTTGTAATCATTAGTCTAAATACCTGCGTACCTCATAAAGAGGTTGATTGTTGATAACATTAACGTAAGTAGTATAGGTACATAGACACTGTTATGAGTAAGGCTAGCATAGGTAGATTTAAATTATAGTAAATAAGCAAATTATAAATGTTACTAAGTAGGTATATAATTTTTTTATTATATTGAATATTTCATAAAGTTTAGTTATTTCTAGATAATTTTTAGGGATTATTTAGTTATGGATTTTCATAATAATGAAGTTAACATAATAATTGTTATATTTATTTAAATAAAAATAAGTCAGCTGGAACCTTTATGTAAGTTGAATGAGTAAGTATAATTTATAGTATGTGTAGTTTTTGTACTACAGTTAATACATTACTATACATAGGTTAAGTACCTATTTCATTCAGTAAATTATTAATTAGTGCACCAGGAGGTAGCACTAGTTCAGGTGGCCGAATGTAATGATCCGTATTAAATTTATTAAAAATAGTTTGTAATCAAGCCATAAATTCTTGCAAACATGGCAATACTAACTTGAGTCATAACTGTCAGTACTGGCGGAAGGATGCCGGCAGCGCCAAGCCATTAGATGGTAAAAAAAGGAACTAATGGAGGGGAGTGCCGTGGCTTGGCGACTGCTGGCACTTTGGCTCCAGCCTTCATACGAATAGGACTAGTAATAGGACTTGAGACTGTAACATTTTAATAAAAATATAAGTACCTATAAAAATATAAGTACCTATAATATTTCCATAAAAGTATTTTATTTATAAAACTATATTCTTTCCTACATCAGTTTTCCATGTACCTCCTATAATTTCATACCTAAATTAGCTTATTAATTAAAGCTTCAATCTATTCCACTTGTTTAACTTTCACGATACAATCCTTCATCAACCATATTTAAATACCTAATCCAACTTTAACTAACCATTTATAACTATCACCCAATTCATCAATAGAATCTAATTCCGAAAACGTTCAGAAGATAAATAATTTTAGTTTATAAATCAAAATAATTGAAAGGTGTCTGTCGAATTTATCGGTTCAGTCGATCAATATTGAAATCTTGAATTACTATATCAACCAAAACAGGGAACTTTCTATACCAAGTCTTCGGGCCGAGAACTATATTTAATAATCTCATTATAAAAAATCACAAATAAATTAATCTGGTGAGTTTGGTGGATTGACATCATTAGCAACGTTTTGCTTTAAACTTGTGTTGGTTATCATTCATATAAAGTTATCAGAAATATTCATATCCCGCTTAAGTACTTATTTCAGGTCTTCCAACAATATATTGAAAAAGAATATATTCTGTTAGAATCATATTAATTAGGGCTGTCAGTCTACTAATTTTTATCGATATTATCTATACGTGTTATTTTAAGATCACTCTTTTATTACCGTTCCACTGTCTTAAAATTAGCATAATATTATATTCGTTCCTTGGATTTAATCCATCAGGTCTAAGGTTAATTTTATCTGTCCTCCGCAAGAAAAAATATCATTATTTTAGAGAATAAATTAGAACATTATAGCTGTTCTAATTAAAGTTTTTTATCTTGCGTGATGAAAATGAAACAAGTGATCACAACCGCATAAATAATATTCATTATTTAGTAAGATATTCACACTGATAAGGATAACATAATAATATCAATAATGAGAAAAGTCATTGTATATCAGCTATTCTTGTTATATAATACAGCTGGGTTTTGGTTGCTGCTTTGTAGAACGTATCGCAATCATAATCCGGCAAAACGTGAAACTGTCACATTTTACAATCCGTAAATACTGCGTATAGCTGTGCTGTCTACCATTCGATATTCTTTGGTCAATTCAGATAACTTTAGGGTGCAATAATACATTTATTAAAAATACATCGTTCATTGCTTTTGTCGAATCACACTAGATAGTAATGTAATAGCAAAAGTTTGTATGTGTGTGTGTTTATTTGTTTGTTCCTCTTTCACGTTCAAGCGGCTCAATAGATTGGGATGAAACTTGGTACGAAGATAGCTTATACTTTGGATTAACACATGGGCTACTTATTATTCTGGTAATTTGAAGTGTTCCCATGGTATGATCTAGTAACTACCGTAAGAAAAACTGCGGGGCACAGCTAGTTATCTTTATTTTTATTTTCAGAAAATATTTTAATGGGTTTCAACCAACTTTTTTTTTAATTAACGACTCACCTTTATTGCTCTCATCAAAAGTATAAATAATACTATAATATATGCATCGCTAACTGCCCATCAGTCGGCCCGATCCGCTTAGTAATCGAACCTTATATTTGCATAAAAAAACGACTAGACTAGTCAGTACGAAATATAAAATTGTGCTTTAGAAAACTATTCATTACAATATCGAACATTGGCGCTATTTAAATCGTAACAATTTTATCTTGACTGCTCCCATTTCAATCTTTGTAAAGATAATACTCAATCCAACTGCGCTGAATATAATGTTAGCATACAGATACATTATCATTATCAAGTACGTCACAGTCTTATGATTTATATACTAGACGGAAAACACAATAGAAATCAGAAATCAATTAATGTTTTGTGTACAAAACATAAATTGATTTTTGAAATTAATAAATGTTTTTTTTAACAAAACATAAATTGATTTCTGTAACAAAACATTAATTGATTTCTGATTTCTATATTAATGCTACTCACCTAAAACTATTTTGTGTATTCCACTCTGTGAAGCGATGTGGGTGTTACTGCTTGCGACTGCCTTAACAGGCGTTACTGCAAGACCAAGTGATGATGTGGGGGAAAGAAATGTAGTTACTAGACCACCTAATTGTCCTGATGGACAAGAATGGTACAATGGAGAATGTGGCGACGTATTGAGATCTACTTACGCAAGAAATGTGGTGACTGTGCCACCAAATTGTCCTCCTGGACAAAAATGGTACAATGGAGCCTGTCGTGAAATATGGAGATCTGATTATTTACGAAATGTGGTGACAGTGCCACCAAATTGTCCTCCTGGACAAAAATGGTACAATGGAGCCTGTCGTGAAATATGGCGATCTGATTATTTACGAAATGTGGTGACAGTGCCACCAAATTGTCCTCCTGGACAAAAATGGTACAATGGAGCCTGTCGTGAAATATGGAGATCAGATTATTTACGAAATGTGGTGACAGTGCCACCAAATTGTCCTCCTGGACAAAAATGGTACAATGGAGCCTGTCGTGAAATATGGAGATCTGATTATTTACGAAATGTGGTGACAGTGCCACCAAATTGTCCTCCTGGACAAAAATGGTACAATGGAGCCTGTCGTGAAATATGGAGATCTGATTATTTACGAAATGTGGTGACAGTGCCACCAAATTGTCCTCCTGGACAAAAATGGTACAATGGAGCCTGTCGTGAAATATGGAGATCTGATTATTTACGAAATGTGGTGACAGTGCCACCAAATTGTCCTCCTGGACAAAAATGGTACAATGGAGCCTGTCGTGAAATATGGCGATCTGATTATTTACGAAATGTGGTGACAGTGCCACCAAATTGTCCTCCTGGACAAAAATGGTACAATGGAGCCTGTCGTGAAATATGGAGATCTGATTATTTACGAAATGTGGTGACAGTGCCACCAAATTGTCCTCCTGGACAAAAATGGTACAATGGAGCCTGTCGTGAAATATGGAGATCTGATTATTTACGAAATGTGGTGACAGTGCCACCAAATTGTCCTCCTGGACAAAAATGGTACAATGGAGCCTGTCGTGAAATATGGAGATCTGATTATTTACGAAATGTGGTGACAGTGCCACCAAATTGTCCTCCTGGACAAAAATGGTACAATGGAGCCTGTCGTGAAATATGGAGATCCGTAGATACTGATAATTTGGTGACAGTATCACAGAATTGCACCGCAGGACAGCAATGGATGAACGGAGCTTGCAAAGATATCTAGCACTACTACTAATCTACTACTACTACTTAGAAAGCAAGTAAGACTCTTCTCAATTTTTATTTTGAATTTCTATTAGATAGCTTATTGGAGCATTTGATATACGCAGGATGTGACCAGAATGTCGGTGTTTACGGTATTTGTCTGACCCATAACCATATACGTTACATGTATGCATTGTTATTTACCACAGTCAAGCCGTTAGCCCTAGGTACGTTGTCATTGGTTGCTCTAACCCATCATGGTTGAAGCATTTTGATTATTGTTTCATTTTTAGTAGTTCAACTGCAACGTTTGTTGTTGTTGTTAGTTATTTCATTTCTCACAATAAAAGCTCTTGCCATATACTAGCATTTAATACTTTTAAATTAAAAAACTAGCTGAATAATGTAACATATTTTGATACAGTACAGATTGATTGAGGTGTTTGCTCTTGAAAGTAATCATTCTATGACTACGTGCTTCATATTCGGCCACATCGAAGTCCTATAGTCACTAAAAAAAGATGATATATGGATATTAGATGCTTTTTCTCCCACTCCTCTGAAGTCATGTAAAACGGTAGAGACAACAAAGTCCATTCTTAAATTTCTAAGCGAACGTTATCTTCAAATATCTTGTTGATCCTACAGTTATTTTCGGAGATTGTTATTTTACACTGAAATTAAAGCTGTTACTACACGTCGTGTGTTGTAATGCCAGCGTAAAAAATTCTGTTACTCATTTAAACAAAAACCTAATTTTCTTTTTCAGATTCTCTGGACTAGAAGACGCTGTTGGCCAACCTGAAACTTTGGAAGATTCAGAAGTTTCTATAAAAACATTATAATCGTACCTAACCAATGCGCCAATGGTTACGCTCCCGACGCCTTAGGAGTGTGCAGACTTATCCTTGCTTCGTAAATCTTCATCAAAATTGCACTAAAAATTTAATACTTTTACAACGAATATTTAGCTAAAATTTCACGCTTATGGCAATATTATTAAAAAAAAAATATCATATCTGATTAGATAATAAAGTGGGTTTAAGGCAAAATAAATTATTTTAGTTTAATTTCGTCTGAGCCCCATTTTGTACACAATATTAATATGAACATATTTATTTATGGTTATAGGTAATTTAGATTTAATTTTGATGTTTTAGAATCACTAAAGTAGATAAATAATTACTACTACTTACGAGTAGCTACTTAATCAAATTTTAAATTATTATAACATATTCGATTAAATACAATATGTTACGTGTTTGCCGGGAGCAAACCCAGCACCCGTTTGAAAATGCATGTGCCAGCAGTTGTTCTCTTCAACCACATTATTATAGGGAAAGAAAGTGGCGGATTTCTCTCATAACTTTTTAATTTGGTCCATTTAAATCAAGCAACATAATTAAAAAAGAAAGAAAGAAAGATTTCAATGACTTGGGAACCTCCTGCTTTTAAAGTCAGTTAAAATACATAAAGTTTCTCCTCCGTACTGCGGTATCGTAAAACGTATGCTTAATAAAGTACAATACGGTTTGTGAGCGTTAAAATTTTATACTCGTCTCGCTGAGCTCATAAGTAATTCAATCAGCTCTAGATTAGGTCGCCTGAAGTTAAGAGGATAGCATGAAACTGATTGCCATTTATATCGTGTATCAAGCTACCAAACTAAAGAGACCAGTAGGTAGCTTAATCTGATGACATACTAGTAGATTACTTCGGTCACAATAGTCCGGGTGTTTTATCTATATATCTATGTACTACTTATTATAGATTTATTCCTGTTTGTCACCTCAATCTATCCCCGCAAGGTAACAAACAGGAATATAACTGTAACCTGTATAAAGGTTGAATTCTGTACATGAGATATATTTTGAAAATTTCACTCATGGGGTTTTAGTTACGAGTATCGATGCTATCCCGAATCTGTAACTTTTTTTCATTTTTGTCTGTCTGTCTATCTCTTGACTATGCATCACGCTGAAACTACTGGATGGATTCAAATGAATTTGGGATACATATAGTTTATACTATAATGTAGATCATATCATCTTTTTATCCTGAAATTCCCCGAGGTTCTTGTGTAAGGGGAGATGAAAGAAATAATGTTGTATTAAGTTTTAACTCAGTAACGCGTACTTTGATTTCGATAATTCTTTTTTATTAGAATGGACTAAGTGGAATAAATGATTGATGTTATACCGAAAATTAGTCAAAGTTCCCAAGGGAGGGAAGATGAAATTCGTATTCGACTATGTAACTCGGTAACGCGTGCTTCGATTTGGATGATTCTTGTTTTGATAGAAAGGACAGATTAAAATTAATGATATCCCGCAAATTAGTGAGGGTTTAACTATAACTATATATTTAACTATAACTCCATATTTAACTAGTTATCACTCTCAATTATAATGATCAGTCGCAAAATGTATTCTTGCAGCCTTACTTCAGTGCCAATGTATTTCAAACTAGACACGCTCCATCTAGGAGTCACAATATCACTGACTTTGTAGTCGTGCGAGCTGGCTGTCAATTGCCTGTCTAAAAAAGCTGTCTGTTATCAAACATAAAAATTGCTATCTTTTTTGTTTGTGAAACCAAAACATATACTACTTTAATTTTATATGAGTCAGCGCTAGACGTGTCATCGTTGAAGACACGAACGACTCATTTCGTCCATGATAAAGTTCACCGAATGTAAACGAAACTTTAGTGGACCTTTCAACAATCAGGTAAGTACGCATGATGACCCGTTTTCTTAAACAATATAAATTTTATATAGATCAAAGTATTGTTATAAGTTTGCTTGAACAAATCCATCCTCTTGGGGGATGTGCATTTTTATTAGCCTTGCCTTGAAAGTGTGGGATCATCATGGAGCCCATAGCTTTCACGAATTTAAAAAGATTTTCTTTGAAAAAGAGTCTCTTTGGCGTCGGTGGCCTCGAGCAAAGTTTTTCTAGTTCCACGTGCTTTATTCACTTTTGAATTTAGTTTTCAATAAACCTTTATGCTTATCGACGTACAATTTTTTATATACAAAAGTGTAAATACTGACTGACTGACTGACTGACTGACTGACTGATTTTTAAAATGAATTTGGAGTATGTATCCAATATAAAGTTTAGTGATGTACTAAGAAAAGATTTTTGGAAATACAACCCCTTTTTTTCTTTTATATTTATATTTTTATATTTTATCTTCGTAAGATACCCTGTTCTGTTGGGGTACAACCGGGTTATGTAGGATTTTGCCTACTAAAACCCCCCCGGTAGCCTGCCTCAGTGCTTGACGGAGGGCACCGGGATCTCTGTAGAACGCACCGGTGGCCTCCTAGCACGTGGGACAACCCTTAAAAAGCTCAAAGCTTACTGTGAAATCTATACGAGTATAATCTGCGGAAGCCTTTGTGCTCTGGCAATATTTACTTACAAGTAAACTGTTTGTACCCTGGGGCAATACAATGTTGTGTTAACTTTCGATAGGAAACTATTTCTCATCAATATTTGATAGGTATTTAAGATATAATGATGATGATTTTGTAACCTAATTAACAAATCCTGTATTTTGAAGTACAAGGTAGGTTTGTTTTTCAGGAACTGTTGTTATTATGAAGGAGACAATCAATGACTGTATTCTGTATATAAATGCCAGTTTAAAATATGTAATAGCTGAATTCAGTTACTAAAAATATTTATTGTTTTTAATAAAAGCGTTACGCTTCGCGATTGATTTATAATGAGCTGCTAATATTACTGCTCACACTGCGTCATTCCTAAAATACAACGCAGTACAAGTTTTACTTACCCGAAACGAGTTTGAGTTGGTTACATAGATATAGGGACGTCTAGATAAATACCTCACCACTTTTTCAATTTTCAATGTCAATTATTTTCTTTACGTTAGTCAATCGGAACAAATAGCTAATTTTTCTACTAGAATTTTAAGAATACAATTAAGTGCCTTTATTACGAAAAATTAAAAGGCTAAATACAAAAAAACACAAGATGGATTACCTATACCTGGATACATCGTTATTGGTTAGGGGTGTACTAAGCTGAAAGGGTGTCACTATACTCATCCTAAGGAATAACTTTCACTATATGGCCAACTCTAAATTCGAGAAAAAGTAGTCCTCTGGTGATTTTTTTTAAATTTATTCATTTATTTTTGTACGAAAATATTAATTAATTCGTTAATCTCCTAACAGTTATGTATGTTTCTCACCGACTAAACATTCTCTGAAGTTTTACAAACATTTTAAAACTTAAATCAGCTAAATTGGTCCAGCTGTTCCTCAAGTTTTAGCGAGACAAACGAACAGCAATTGATTTTTATATACAAAAACCCTTTTAATTGATACCCATTGTGAGGGAATAGAGAAAAAATAATTATTTCACCATTTTACTAAATGGTGAAGTATTTTTATTTTATTTTAGCGGAGGCCACCTTGAACTGATTTTCATCAAACATAGCTTAGAACGGGTGTGTTCTCAGCAACAAATGAATTACGGTTTTCGAAATACAAATGTATAAATAAATAGCTGTATAAATTTGAAATTGGAATCCCTAACCAAAGAAGAGATATTTGAGATCAAAGTGGCCAGTACGACAAAACGCCAATTTCATATGTAAGGACCTAATATATTTAAAATGGTTCTTTACCAAAATCAGAAAAATAATTAATCTATTATCGATCGTGCTTAAAAAAATATTTTTGTAAGTACGAGTATATCTCAAATATTAATTATCAACAGATGGTAGTTGAGTATAATCAATATCAATAAGAATTATAAAACATATAAGAAGTTCAATCCCTTTCATAGATGCATATAGTAGTTAGTACTTCAAAAATAACAAAGCGTATCCTCTTTTCTCCCCTTACCGGGGACGATGGCACTTGATATGAATTTGAATTTGATTTAAATATATCACCGGGCCAGTTAAAACTGTTTTTTCCCATGTGGCCCGGCGCCGGGCCATGTCACCGGGCCAGTTGGGATACACTCCCTTTAGCTACTAAAAACTAGTTATAAAGAAAAAAATCAGTCAGGACTAACACTTTTATGTATATAAATTGTACATCGAGAAGCATAAATTTCACAACGAAATTCAAAAGTGAATAAAGCGCGTGGAAAGAAAAAACTTTACTCGAGGCCACCGACGCCAAAGAGACTCGTTTTCATAGAAACTCGTTTTCAAAGAAACTCTATTAAGAAGTCATGAAAGACATGAGCTCCATGATGACCCAACACGTCATACAAGGCAAGGGTAATAAATATGCACATCTCCCAAGAGGTTGGATTTGTTAAAGCAAACTTATAAAGCTAAGCTCTAAGCGATAAGGCCGCCATTTAAAAGCCTGTATATGTGGATAAGGTTTTCTTTAATCATATTTTATGTATTGTTGCTGGTTTTTAAATAAAGAGTTGTCTTATCTTATCTTATCTCATCTTATAAAAATATTTTGGTCTGTACAAAATTGTAAGCCATAATTTATAACCTGGACTAATTATCAGCGTGATACCTATCTATTAATAAACTAGCTAAAGGTTAAATGTTGCCTATGGTTAATTCAGATTCTAAGGTACCATCATTACAAATTTTATTGAAATTGCTTCAGAATTTTTTGCGTGAAGGAGTAACAAACATTCATAAACACATCCATACATTCTATGAAACTTTCGGGTTTATAATATTTCTAGAATAGGATTGTATTTTTGCACGTTCGAAAGAGATAATCTGTTGAATCTCCTACATATATGTAACATCCTACGTACTCGTACACAGTTCTAAGCAATACAATTATTTCTACTTCAGCCTAGTAGCTATATCTATATAACCTATATCTATATAACCTATGCACGCCACAAGCGAATAATTACTAAATTGCTTGAAACTACTCTTATATTATAAACACACAAGATTGTAAAAATGTCTGGATGTAGGTTTGTTACTCTTTCACGAAAAAACTGCTGAACCGTTTTGGATGATATTTGATATATAGACGCAAATAGCTTAGACCCTGGAATGCATACTAGTAGTATGCACTTGCCTCCCCAAGGAAGACATCAGGGGAGACACAGGACCTAATTATGGCTCTAAAAATGAAAAGTGCTAGTCTATCATGCACAAGGGAGACAAGGACCATAGCAGTAACCCCGTGTCTTCCCTGGGGGAGATACCAGGAGGGTCACGGCACTGAACACACAGACTGCTTTTTATTATGTATTAGCGTGGGTACCCACGTTAATGCAAGTATATTATATAAAAAGAGTAAAAGTAAGTTGATACACGATATAAATGGTAATCAGTTTCACGGTACCCTCTTTACCCCGGGCCACCTAATCTAGAGCTGATTGAATTCCTGATGAGCTCAGCGAGACGAGTATAAAATTTTAACGCGCTCAGATCGTATTGCACTTTATAAAGCATACGTTTTACGATACACAGTAAGGACGAGAAACTTAATGTACTTTAACTGACTTTAAAAGCAGGAGGTTTTAAAGTCATCGAAATCTGTCTAACTTTCTTTTTTAAGTATGTTGCTCAATTTTCTGGACCAATTTCAAATAAATTTTTTGATAAATCCGCCACCGCCATTATTTGAATGGGTGCTGCTTGCGGGAGCCGGAATGCTCCCGGCAAAGACGTAACATATTATATTTAATCGAATATGTTATTATAATTTGAAATTTGACTAAGTAGCTACTCGTAAGTAGTTATTTGTCTACAAAAGAAAAGTGTTTAAAGAGTCTAAAAATCAAAAATTAAATTTGAATTATAACCATAAATATATGTTCATATAACTATTACGTACAAAATGGGGATTAAATTAAACTAAAATTAATAATTTTGCCTAAATCCCATTTTATTTTCTACTCAAATATGGTAATATTTTTTTGGAATAATAATGCTATAAGCATGAAATTTCATTTCATTACTTTGTAAAAGTATTTAATTTTTAGTGCATTTTGTTGCAGATTTACAAAGGAAGGATAGGTCTGCACACTCCTAAGGCGTCGGGAGCGTAACTATTGGGGCATTGTTTAGGTACGTTAATGAGGTTTTTTATAGAAGCTTCTGGATCTTCCAAAGTTTCAGGTTGGCCAACAGCGTCTACTAGTCCAGCGAATCTGAAAAACAAAATAAGATTTTTGTTTAAATGAGTAACTGACATTTTTGCTCTGTATCGGATAAAAAAATTACACATTACTGTTTTGTTTCATCATCATTACCAACAGCCAGAAAACGTCCACTGCTTAGAACTGTGTACGTAGGATGTTACATATATGTAGGAGTTTCAACAGATTATTTCTTTCGAGCGTGCAAAAATACAATCCTATTCTAGAAATATTATAAACCCGAAAGTTTCATAGAATATATGGATGTGTGGATGAATGTTTGTTACTCCTTCACGCAAAAACTTTTGAAGCAATTTGAATGAAATTTGTAATGATGGTACCTTAGAATCTAAATTAACTATAGGCAACTTTTAACCTTTAGCTAGTTTAGTAATAGATAGGTATCACGCTGATTAATTATCAGCGTGATACCTATCTATTAGTCCAGGTTATAAATTATGGCTTACAATTTTGTACAGATCAAAATATTTTTATAAGTTTGCTTTAACAAATCCAACCTCTTGGGAGATGTGCATTTTTATTACTCTTGCCTTGTATAACGTGTTGGGTCATCATGGCGCTCATGTTTTTCATGACTTTTCAAAAAAGTTTCTTTGATAACGAGTCTCTTTGGCGCCGTTGGCCTCGAGGATAGTTTTACTCTTCCCACGCGCTATATTCACTTTTGTTTTTGAATTTTGTTGTCAATCAAATGTATGCTTCTCAATGTACAATTTATATACATAAAAGTGTTAGTCCTGACTGATTTTTTTATAACTAATTTTTAGTAGCTAATGGTGTGCTATAGCTTAGTTAGCTTACCATTAGCTATGGTGTCAGAGAACTCATTGCTAAAAACAACATTTACTCTGAGCTTATAACGCAGAATTTAAGAAAAAATATTCAATATACTAGTAGATACTTACTATAATTTCTTCTTTTATCATACAATGTACCGATATCTAAAAGGTATGAAATAGCTTGTTTATTAGTATTTCGTACCCAGAAGGAAAAAGCTGGACCCTATTACTAAGACATATTCTATGTCCGTCCGTGTGTCACCAGGCTGTATCTCATGAACCGTGACAGCTAGATAGTGTACATTTTCACAGCTACTGTATTTCTGTTGCCGCTATAACAACAAATAACAAAAATAGGATAATATATTTGAACAAACTTGATTATTTTTGTCGTTTTAGGAAGATATTAATAACGGCAACCAGCAGACGCTTGAAATATTCACAGAATAAATATTTAAAAAAATCATAATAAATAAATATTTCAGTGGTCCTATACAAATGTGAAATTTGTTGTTATTTGCGATATTAATAAGTCAACAAATAGAAACATGAACGAATGTAAAGTGCACTTGGCCGATTTTTTAAATTAAGATGACTGACATTTTTTCACATTTCCAGCTAAAAAATTAAACCCCGTCATAGCGCGCTAAAATATGACATCATTAAATTAACGCCAAGGTTTCATATCTCATCGTTATTTTGTTAATTAATACGAAGAATAACTAAATGACTTAAGAGTTTCTTACTCTAGCAAATTTCTAAGATTAAATTAAAAGCTACATTTCTAAATGGAGTCTTTGAGTTTGTTAGTAATTTGTGAAACTTTAAAGTTTTAGTAAGGTTTAAGTGAATCGTTTTATCTAAAGGTGCACGTTTTGTTTTCTGAGAGAGGTTTTTAAAACTTCAAATTAACTTTATAACGATAGTTATTTAGACGACCCTTTTTGATTTTCCAAATATTACTTAAGAAAAGATACTAAACTTCAACTTGACCTATATAATATTTTCCCAATTACATTTATATTATACTAGCTACTTCGTCCGCGTGGACTGTTTTATCTATTGTAATAAAAAAGTTTTTTCAATATAAATATCTTAGTTACTTCTACCTCCAAGAGTATGTGTACAAAGTTTCACGATGATCTGTTAAGTAGTTTTCTCGTGGTAGCGTCACATTTATAATATTAGTAGGGATGTTATTTCGTAAGATAAAATAAGTGTGATACCTATGTTAACTAAATAACTCCTCTATGAAAAGAAAACTAAATCGGTTCTTACATCATTCAGAAGTCTGGGGAAATACATAAATATTCGACTCATTAATATTTTATTTTGTTAACCCCAGAATCATACGACGGGGTATTATTGGTTTGACGTGTCTGTGCATGAGAGTGTTGTCTGTTTGTTGAATCGAAGCTCCCAAACTGATGGACCGATTTTGTTTTTTTTTGTTTACAAGCTGTAGGTATTATACCAATTCTGATCAAACATAGCTGAGAACACACCCGTTCTTAGCTATGTTTCATGAAAATCGGTTCAAGATAGCCTCCGCTACTATATGGTGAAGTACAATTTTTTTCTCTATTCCCTCAAAATGAGTATCAAATAAAAGGGTATTTGTATATAAAAATCAATTGCTGTTTGTCTCGCTAAAACTTGAGAACAGCTGGACCGATTTATAGATTAGCTGATTTGGGTTTTAAAATGTTTGCAAAACTTCAGAAAATGTTTAATCGGCGAGAAACATACATTAAGAGAGTAATTAATATTTTCGTACAAAAATATATGAACGTAAAAAATATCACCAGAGGACTACTTTTTCTCTAATTTAGAGATGGCCCTATAGTGAAAGTTGTTCCTTAGGATGAGCATAGTGACACGCTTTCGGCTTAGTGCACTCCCAACCAATAACCCTGTATCCAGGTAACCTATATATAGGTAATCCCTCGTGTGTTTTTTTTGTATTTAGCCATTAATTTTTCGTAATAAAGACACTTATTCTTATTCTGTGTGGGGCAAAAGTCCTGCACTGACGTCCCGCTTGGGGTGTATTGTGCATTTCCCCCCGCCAGCTTAACCCAACCAACTCAAAATAACGGAGCGCAGCTCTGGGTCACTGGCACAACAGTTCCACTCCTATTGCGTCAGGTGTAGTAAAAATACCCTCATGATGCGAAACCGATTTGGATGCATGAGTTTCATCGCGTTTCAGATAATTTCTGTGTCTTGATTTGGTGGTTGGATTTGAAGTGCATAGATGATGGCTGCACTGTCAGTAGTAAATATTAGAGAGTCTTTCGGCCTTCCCTTAATATAAGTGGTGGTTTTTGACAGAACTGCTTTTGCAGCCAACATAAGCTCCGTTGGTTCCGCTTACAAAGTTTTTGTAGTTATGTTTAAGGTCTTCGATTCTGAGAACCTAAACTCTGGTGAGTAATATCCACATCCAGCGCCTTTGGTGTTTTTTGCGCCATCGGTATAGACTTCATAAGTCTTACAATTGCTCGCATTGTCTGCTGAAGTGTTATCTGTAAGTAAGAAGTTACTGTAAGAAGTGTATACTTTTTGCTGTCTAAGTGTGTGTTAGCTATTCTGTCCGTTTCGCGATTAGCGTTAGGACTATACAGTGGGTTGTTGTTGAACCATCTACTTTCCACTGGTTTGTAGATGTAATCCTAAGTGCTGACGCCATTGCCTCCTGCTGTATATGAAAGTGCAAAGGCGTTAGTCCCAGGATAATTTCCAAAGCAGCAGTGGGTGTTAACCTCGTGCACCCACTTATGAGCGCGCATGATAGCCTTTGAATTTTTTGTAGTTGTGTGATAGTTGTTACAAGGGAAGTTCTGGGCCACCAAACTATGCATCCGTTAGTACCGGCCTAACCATCACTGTATATAGCCAACGACATAATTTGGGTTTTAATCTCCAATTTTTACCTACTGCCAGAGAACGTTTTTTGCTTTCGTGGTGATATAATCTTATATATATAAGTTGCTTGTTCCACTAGAGCTTACTATCTAATCCCACCCCTAAATATTTTACCTCTTTACTTAAGGTTAGCTTAGACCCAAATAGCGTAGGAAGTTTTGATTGCAGAAGTTTATTCTTTCGTAAGAATAGCACAATTTCCGTCTTCTGCGGATTCACTGAAAGGGTGTGTTGTTCACACCACCTCTCAACGATTTTTAATGCTTTTTTTTTTTGTCACAAAGGGTTGTTTCAAAGAGCCCGGATATAATTATTGCTAAATCATCGGCATATCCTATCGTATTTACCACATCTTTGTTCAGAAGTTCGTTTTATTCAACTACCCACAATAAAGGAGACAGCACTCCACCTTGTGGGCAGCCTTTCGTTACAATGTAGCGAGAGTTATTCTAAGACTCAATGCTTGCTGCTCTATTTGATAGCATTGTTGCATTGTCTCTATTTGTTCACTCTTTCATCTACATTATGTTTCCTTAGCCCGTCTTCTACGAGTATGCTTGGGAAGGTTGTTTTATCGAATGCTCCTTCTATACCAATAAAGGTTATTTGGCAGGATTGCTTAGTTTCAAGGGCAGACTTGATTTTGTGCACAACGTGATGTTGAATGCAGTTTCAGTGGATTTTCTTGACTGATAAGCATGTTGACTTCTATGCACAGGTTTGTCCTGAAGAGGTCCGTTGCGAATGTATTTGTCACATAGCCTTTCCAAAGTCTAAAGTAGAAAATAGCTCAGACTAATCGGTCTATATGATTTTGGGTTTGTGTAGTCCGATTTACCCGGTTTTGGTAGAAAAACAACCTTTTCTTATCTCCATGCCTTGGGTATATATTTCCAGGCAAGACATGCCCGGAATATATCTATTAGATGGTTTTTAATTTTATTACCTAACACTTCATTGTAGTAATATACTATCCATGCCCGCTGCTTTGAAGGGTTGGAAAGGTGCTGATCGCCCACAATAGCAACTCTTCTGTGACTATTGAAGAGGCAAAGGTCCAGTCATAGCAGGCAGGGCTCATCGTTGGTATATGGGTTCCGCCCTCTATCGCTGTCAAACAAACATTCTGGGAAGTGGGTCTGTAGCAAAGATCAAACTGCTTTTGTTCTGATGTGGTGTAAGTGCCATCTAGTTTTTTGAGAGTTCCCAGCTTTGCACTGTTGTTGTTCGAAACGAGCTTTCTAAGTCTTGCAGTTTCGATCTCTGACGTACTGTACTTTTTCCAAAAGTTTTCACGACTATTTTTGATCTGTGTCTTGCTTTTCTGTATTCTTGCCAATCCTCGTCTTGGTTGGTGTTCTTAGCTCTATTTAAAATGGTGGCGCGCTTTATTTCTCATTTTGCTGAGTGTGTTGCTCTACCATCTGTCTTTTTTATGTAAGCTCCCAGTATTTTCAGTTTTTTGTGGGCACGCGATTTCATAGCTGCCTTTTAGGGGGTCTGTTGTTGATTCGACTAGATCTTTTAAGTCACTAATCGTTAATTCCTTGGTTACTTCTACTCGTTGTATTTCAAGTAAAGCCTCGTCAAGATTCGCCGCGAACACAGATTTAACCGTTTTCTTTGGATTCCTATATGTTCGTGGTATGAGTTCGCCTACCCGCAGGCTAAATCTAATACAGCGATGATCTGAGCCAGAATACTCTGAAGTTGACACCCGCCAGTCATGGTATCCGCAATTTCTATAATAGTTCTTGCCCACGACGTTACGTACCTAAGGACGAATTCCAGCACGTCTTTACCCCTTTCGTCTGTGTTTGGACCTCCCCATACCGTACTGTGTGCATTTGAATACTGATTCACTTTGGCACTGGCCAATCACTCACTCAAGGTAATTGTCGGCGCAGTATCGTATTAGTTCCTTCAGCGCTAGTGGTGGTGCGTTTGTTTTGCCGTCCATGTACGCCGAGGCTACTATAATAGAGCTGAGCTTGCCTTGCAAACCCGTCTTTAGTTTGATGACCGTGAGGTCGTCGTTACATAAATGTGTAAAACGCTTTTTACAGTTTAGGTACATCGCCCGCTATATCCTCTTCGTCCTCACCGCACCCTTCGAGGAGACGGTCTACTTCCTCCTTTGTCTTTTCCTTATCTTTCGGTAGTACTACGGCAGCTCCGGCGTCAGCAAGCGCTGATGTGCCAGCACTGCTGGATGCAGTGGTGGCAGACCTCCTGCTTTCGCCGATAAAAATAAAAAGGATTAAAACATAGATCGACCCGGTTGTGTAGTGGAGTTGGTTGTCTACGCGCTTTAATTTTTCCACGTCCTCTGGCGGGACTCTCATAATAAGGATGTGGTTGTATGTTACGCCTTCGTCTCTCACTATGTGTTTGAATATTGGCCATTCCTCTATGTTTAAGTCCCTGTTTAGTTCGGACAAGAACAGCCTGACAATAATAAATCGGTAATAAAAAAACAAATAGAAAATTTATCCAAGTATAAAGTTGACAAATTTGATAAGCATGTTGCAAAATTTCGGTACTTAATTTACTATTAATTTACTAAAAATTTTACCAATGACAAGCTCTAGTTCAGTTTAATACGTTTTTTCAACATCATTTCAGTATGTAAGATATTAAGAGGATAGATCAGTAGACAAGAAGTACTAAGCTGTTTGCTAAGATACGAGTAATAAAGTAGTTAGGATTATAATCCAAGCTTCTGACATAATTCAATAAAAAGGTGATAAAAGAGCGTAGTGTAATTATTTCGTGCCAAATCTCTACATATACTTAAACGAATAAATTTAGATTATTCCTATACAAGTACAGTCTTAAAAATTTTTGTAAATAATATGTCTGTGATGATTTTGTTTTATATTTTATATCCATCGCTTCGCTCACCTTGTGTGCTCGAATAAGGAGCTTAATATTTGGCAAAGCGAATCAAACTAAGGGCCAAATGGGATTTGGGTTGCAAAGTTAGAATTTGGGAAATTTCAATCCTAATTACGAAGGTTTATGACGCCGTTATTACTGGTTTGTACTTATTAAAGCTTGAGTAATTTGATATGTAATTTGTTCGAAGAGTGTTTTTACGATAATTTGAGGTTGCTTAATATAATAACTATATACAATTAAACAAAATCCCCATAAATACGAAAGTGTGTTTCTTGGTTTGTTTGTCCTTCTTCTCCTCAGCAACTTGGTGTCTCATCGACTTGCTCTGTCAGAAGTTTCTTTTATAAGGAGTCCAAGGATTTTTGCATAAAAGTATAGTAAGAGTCTAAAATATGAAATCGCAGGCAAAGACTAGTACGCTAAAAATATACCTACGCTGTTTTTAAATCTATACAGGGGTAGGCATTCGAAGTGTTACCAACTTTAAGTTGCTATAGCAACCAAACTGTTTACAATATGGCGCCCATTTTTTCACAGTCGTAAGTCTATTGTATTGTTCCTAAACATATAGAAGCTCATTGTTTTTCGTCGCTGCTAAAAAGAATTATCCAGATGGAATTCAAACGCCACAGTGTCATTACTTTGTATTTGGCTGGAAAATCGCAACCAGCCATTGTTAATGCGCTACGACATTTACATCTGAATAAAATGTTTGTGTATCGGACCATCACGCGTTACAATGATACGGATAGCATCAAGAAACGCTATGGAGGTGGACATCCAACAACAGCAACATCATCAGAAATGGTTCGAAAGGTAAAGGCTATAATTGAACGAAATCCACGACAAAGCGCAGTTAAATTGGCGAAAAGTCCTAATGTATCTGCCCGGAGCATAGAACGCATATTAAAAAATAAACTACAACTGAAGCCTTACAAAATACAAAAAGTGCAAGACTTGACACTTGCACAAAAGGCAGTTCGCCTAGAAAGAGCTAAGGAGTTAAAGCAGTGCACGTTGATAGCAAGCTTGAAAATTTGGTATTTTCCTATGAAAAAATTTTTACGGTTCAGCAATATGTGAACAAACAAAATGATCGCGTATGGTTAAAATCTAAATCAAACGACAATTTAGACCAACGAATTGCTCTGCGAAAGCAAGCACCAGCATCAGTGATGGTTTGGGCCGCGGTAACTGCTACGGGACGTTCACCTCTCGTTTTCATTGAGCAGGGTGCAAAGATAAACCAGCAAATCTACCGTAAAAAGGTTTTAAACGATGCTTTGTTACCTTGGGCACGTAAGAAATTCGGTAGAAACCATTGGACGTTTCAGCAAGACTCGGCACCATCCCACAAAGACCGTAAAACCCAATTTTTTTAGCAAGAAAAAGTTCCGAGCTTCATTTCTTCGCAACAATGGCCACCATATTCGCCGGACTTAAACCCAAGGGATTTTTCCATATGGTCAATTCTAAGGGCCAAAGTCTCAGCAAAAAAATATGAGACAGTCAAGGCCTTAAAGATTGCTCTTCGCCGAGAATGGAACAAAATATCAGCAGACCACATTCGTGCAGCGTGTGAAGCCTTCTTGGACAGACTCTATGCTGTTATCTGCGCTAAAGGTGGCCACATCGAACAATAATTTTTCTTTTTAATTTTAAATGTTTTTTTTCCTATATATTGAAGTTTATAAATAAAAAGAAACAAAATTGACAAAATTACAGCATTTTGAATTGGTAACAGTTCGAGTGCCGACCCCTGTATATACAAAAGAGACTGACTGACAGGTCACAGTCAACTGAAAATATAGGTTCTTAGTCAAAAGATGTCTAAAATGTGCAGATTTAAACCTATTTAGTATTTTATAATCGTGAAATAACTCGGTAGACACAGGAATTTCAGATGGCACGTCAATAAATTTCAGTATGAAGCGATGGTATTCGACTCAATAGATTTTATATGTATACATACGTTTTAATAAAATGCACGTTGTTGTTGCGTCTTACATTTCAACAATTTTTGGCTACAAATATTGTGGATAATATTGTAATAATGACCTCAAGTGATGTAGAAGTAAATGGCAAGTCTACACTTCAACGATTTTCGGGGCAATAAACCTCCCTCCGCCCCTCTTTTTTCGGGGATGTTTGACTGTGAGAGGCCAATCAAATATCCCCGAGGATTAAAAAATTATTAGACACATCAAGTTTTGTCAAGATTGGTTGGAAATTACGACCTATTCACGAGTATGAAATTTTAAGAAATACAAACATCCTTAATGACAGACAAAATAATATTTGCCGGACCCGAAGCATAGATGCTTCGCTCGCTCGATCAATTATCATAGATCTATTTCCAAAAACAAAAAAAAACCTGACAGTTGAATATGCAAAAGTATCCCGTATACAACACACAAAGTCGTTAAAATATTTAATACGGCATAAAGAATTGTTCTTTAATGAAATTGAGAATTCATTTTGTATTTTCTAAATTCCATTGGGAAATCTGAGACAGTTAAACCCGACTTAACGGGAACAACTTCAGTTTCTAATTTGATGATTTATTTGGCTCAAAAGGATTCCAGGCCTTTGATGGGGTAAAGTTAGTTTAGATGACAAATCAAATCTAATTTAGATTAAATCTCAGGATATTATTATAAAGTTTTATTGCAGATACCATTGTTAATTGTAGATAAGGCGATACCAAAAGGAAGAGTTATGATTTTAACCTTAAAAAAATACGAGCACACAGGTACAGTTAGTTTGTGGCGTACTCTGCCAAACTGCTTTTAGAAATCCATATTGAATATCGACATCGGATTATTTTCTTGAGAAGTCCAGGTACTGTTACAGATCACAATGAACTCTACAATTTCTCATAGAAAAATTGTGATTTGTTTTGATTGACTCAAAAAAAGAAAATATTTGACATTACTATTTCTTGACGCCTCTATAAAACAGAACTCGTTTTGGGGAAATAAAACTTGTATTGCATTGAATTTTAGGAATGACGCTGTAATAGGAGTATTATTATCGAGTCATTATAAATTAATCGCAAAGCGTAACGTTTTAATTAAAAACAATACATTTATTAACTGAGTTCGGCTATTACATATTTTTAAACTGGAATTCCTATACAAAATGTGGTCATTATTTGTCGCGTTCATAATAACAACAGTTGCTGCAAAACCAAGCTACCTTGCAATTCGAAATACAGGATTTGGTAATGTGGTAACGAAATCACCAGACAGTTTTCGCCATGCTGACCATGTGATAACAGTACCGCCAAACTGTCCTCGGGGAGAAGTGTGGTTACACGGCAAATGTCGAGAAATCTGGATTTCAAGCCTCAACTCCGAAAACACGGTCACAATGCTACCAAACCATTTAACGCAACATATTGTGAATGCTCATGGAGTATCTACATACTCAATTCAACTCAGTATGATGGCTGACCAGAATAGCATTTACTAATCTATCCTCAATTTACTATGATCTAATTCTTCTAAAGCACAATTTGACCTAAACCTACTTGTTGTCAACCTGTGTCCCTTCTTTTGCATCCCTACATCAATTTTCTACTCGTACCTCCTATAATTCATACCTGAATTAGGTAGTTTTAATTTATTCCATTTGTTTAACTTGCACGATACTATTCCTTCATCAACCATATTTCAACATCTAATCCAGCTTCAACCAACTTTTTAAAACTATCACCCAATTCATCAATGGATTCGAATTCAGGAGACGTTTATACGATAAATTATTTTAGTTTAAGAATCAAAATAATTGCAAAGTGTGAAGTGTCTGTCAAATGTATCGGTTCAGTAGATTAAAAGTAAAATCTAGATATAACCATATAAACCAAAAAAGGTGTTTTTTTGGGCCGAGAATATCCCTCTGCAATAAAAAAATAATTACAAATAAATTAATCTAGTGCCTTTGGTGGATTGGCATCTTTAGCAACGGTTTGCTCTAAATTTGTGTTTCATTCATATGAAGTTATCAGAAATATTCATATCCAGCTAATTAATTTCAGGTCTCCCAAATAATAATATCTTGGAATGAACATATTCTGTTAGAATCATATTAGAATATTTAGGGCTATCAATCTACTAATTTTTAACAATATTATCTAACCGTGTTATTATAGAATCACTTTTTTATTCATGAATAGTTCCATTGTCATAAAATAAATATGGTATTATATTCGTTCCTTGAATTATTCTGTATTATAATTTATCAAACAAAAAAATATCATTATTTTTGCATAAAAATTAGACCAGCTGTTCTACTTAAAGTTTTTATGTTGTGTGATGAAAATGTAACCAGTGAACATAACCGTAAAAGTTATATTTATTTAGCTATATTATTTGGCATGATATTTACACTGATATAGGATATCGATACAATACAATATATCTTTATTAAACACCAAAAAAAAAATACACTAAAATATATGATAAACAAAACGTTGGTATTCCTTAGACGGCCTTATCACCTAAAGCAATTTCTTTCAGACAACTTTTGGATTTATCGAACTAAGTGAAAACAGTCACGTCGGTGGTGCACCAATAAGTAAAAAAAATATGATACAAATGCGCTGCACCACAAATAAAACAGAAAAAAAAATATAGTAATATTAAGAACGTACAATAGATACATACGTCTTTATTCGTAATAATAATACAAATCAAAATGTTCCAATTAATTATTAGAATTAATTGGAACATTTATGGAACATTAACATTAGAGTAATTAATGTTCAGCAAGCTTATGAAAATACAGAATATGAAAATTACGGCGAAGACGAATAGGTCACCATATGAGCCTTTTATGGAATTCAGAGATATGGTCATATTTGCGTAACCCAAATAGAAACCGAATGCACAAATTTTGTAGACGCTCGAGCTTGTCTAGTTGCTCCTCGGTTAAGTCAAAATAGCAAGCCTCTGCGTATTCTTATATCGGAAGAAGTAAAGCTTTCATGTGTGCAGTTTTAGAAGGAAATTACGCAGTCTTGGGGAAGCTGCAGATGCATAGATTCCACGACTGACTTCTGCGAGCTTGGGACTCCAGGAAAGCATTTTATCCACAATTATACCAAGGTTTTTTTACAGTCTTACTTATGCTAATAGGAATTTAATCAAAAACACTTGAAGAAGATGGAACCAGATAACATTACAGAACAATTTTTTTCCTCATCGATGGATGGAGAATCATTAGGAAGTAATCAGAAAAATTACTCTATATCTATTCTTGTTATACAATAGAACTGAGCTTCGGTTGCTGCTTTGTAAAACGTATCGCCATCATAATCCGACTGAACGTAAAACCGTCAAAGTATTAAAACGGCGACATTTTACAAACCGTATATCCCGCAAATGGCTGTAACCCCGATTGAATCATGTGCACCGTTCAATATTCTTTGGACCATTCAGATAACTTTTGGGTGCAATATCACATTTATTGAATGAAAATACAGCACAATCACACTCACATTACGGCAAGACAATGATGACGTTTGAAGAAGCGCAACTTTACAATAAACTTCCTATGCATGTTAAAAATACCGACTCATTCAAAGCATTCAAAAATCAACTAGCACTGTACCTAGTCAATATGCAAATATAGGTTGTATCTGTTAAAGTGGATATTTTAACAAGTAAAAGCATTGAAATAGAAATTAGCGTATTTATATATTGAAGTTCAGTAGAATAACAACAGTGACAGAACTGTCACACCGACTTGCACAAAGTAATAAAAAGAATCTAATAGATAACGAAACAAGGAGTCTTCTCCTTTTAACATCTTCTCCCTTTGGCAAGTCTCATACAAATAACAGCTATCTATATCTCTCTTCTTTAAAAACTTGTCATTCCAATTTTGCCACTAATCATTTGAAGTCTTGGCCCAAACAATGGCTTAGTCAATGCATCTGCTAATTGCAATTCTGAAGACACCTTCTGTACTTCCAGTGTAGAATTAGTCACGGCTTCCCTCACAAAGAAGTGTCTTATCTTAATATGTTTAGTCCTCTGATGCAATTCATAGGCCGGATTCAAAGCAAGTTTCATTGCAGACTCATTATCAATGTAAAGAATCGGAACTCTTTCTAAGTTTTCAATACTTTCTATAAGTCTCTTTAGCCAAATTATTTCCCTGGTGGTTTCACTGGCTGCGACGATTTCAGCTTCAGTGCTCGAGATCGCTACTGATGTTTGCCTGTGGCTTCTCCAGGAAATGGCTGTTCCACCATAAGTACAAATCATTCCTGTAGTTACAATCGCCAGCATGATCTGCATCACTATAGCAAATCAGTCTCCTTTCAGTTCTTCTTCTGTACTCAAGGCCTTTATTCATAGCGCCTTTTAAATAGCGAAAAATCCGTTTTACTTTTACAACATCAGCACTTGATGGACTTTCTAAATGTTGCGAAACAACACTAACCGCATATGCTATGTCAGGTCTCGTTCCAACCATCAAATAAGCTAAAGCTCCCACAGCTTGTCTATAAGGAAATTTTTCCTCGGTTTCCTCTTGACTTCTAGTAGAAGAATCTTTCAACATTGGTGTATTCACAGGATTGCAATTGTCCATGTTGAATCTTTCTAATAACTTCTTCGTATATGCAGTTTGGTGTAAGTTTACTGATCCATCTTCACTAACATCAATCTCCAAACCCAAAAAATAACAGGCCGGCTTTGATTTAATTTTGAATCTCATTTTTAGTTCATTTAAAAATGATTCCGTACTGTTTGATTGGTTTGACGCAAGCAGTCCATCATCTACATAGAGCGCAAGAATAAGTTTCTCTTTTCCTCTCCGCCTTATGAAGAGACATGGGTCAGCTTCACTTTCAATAAAACCAATCTTCAGTAGAAACTCTTTTATGCAGCTGTTCCAGCAGCGTGGAGCCTGCTTTAATCCGTATAGGCTTTTTTTTAGCTTACATACCATTTGGGGATTGCAATTTGTATAACCTTCGGGTTGTTTCATATATATTTCCTCACTAAGACTTCCATAGAGAAAAGCCGTCGAAACATCAAACTGAGTCAAAGTCATTTTTTCTCTAGCAGCAATGCTTAGAAGAGTTCGTATGGTACTCATTCTAGCTACAGGGCTATAAGTTTCAGAATAATCTACGCCCTTTCTTTGTGAGTAGCCTTTTACTACCAATCTAGCTTTAAAACGATCAATTGTTCCGTCAGAGTTTCTTTTTACTTTATATACCCATTTGCATGGAATAGCTTTTCTTCCTTTTGGTAACGTTGTAATATCCCAAGTATCGTTGTCCCTCAGAGACTGGATTTCATCATTCATGGCATTTTTCCATTTAATTTTATCATCACTGTTTATAGCTTCTTGAAATGTCTGAGGCTCTACAGAATCAATCATTTCATGAGATGTGGCCATGACATAATCGTGAAATTTGTTAGGAGGTTTTAATTTTGAACGATCCCTGAGAGTAATTCTTCCTTGTTGATCTATGTAACGATCTGATAGAAATTCGCTTTTCTCATCATCACCTTCATTCAAAGTGTCTTCTTCATCTTCTTGACCTGATAAGAATTCGTCATTTTCAGACTCATGGTCTGATATTTGATCTGAAACATATGTCTCGACATCTGACTGTGATTCTTTGTCTTCGCTATCCGATATCTGAGTGTCTGTTTCAAGTGGTATTTCTTGTTGGATTCCAGATAGAATAATTTTTTCATCAAAAATTACGTCTTTTGAGCGAATCAATTTCTTAGTTTCTCCGATCCATACTCTGTAACCTTCATCGTTTTCATATCCAACTAAAATACCTTTTATAGCTTTCTTGTCTAATTTTTTTCTGGTAACTTTTGGCACCTGCACGTAGCATTCACTACCTATTATTCTGAGATGGCGTATCCTAGGTTTTTTATCACACCATAACTCATAAGGAGTCTTATCAACATGAGTCGGTCCAGTGCGATTAAGAATGTAAACCGTAGTGCTTGCAAGTTCTGCCCAAAGCTCTTGAGGCAAATCCTTTGAATGCATAATTGCCCTCATGGTTTCTACTACCGTTCTGTTGTCTCTTTCAACACATCCATTTTGTTCTGGTGTATAAGGCACCGTAAGTCTTTGTCTGATACCAGATTCTTCAAGGGTCTTCTTGACCTCTCTATTATCAAATTCTCCACCACCGTCACTTAAAATCTCCTTAATATTATGGCCCATTGCTTTTGTTTCGGCTAGCATAATTTTCAATTTTTGATTTACTTCTGTTTTTTGTTTTAGAAGATATAAATGACGATACTTTGAGAAATCATCTTTGAACAATAGAAAGTATCTATATCCTGACACTGACTCCTGAAAGGGCCCACATACATCTGCATGTATTAATTCTCCGACTAGAGTTGCTCTTTTCCTTATACCAAATTTCAATCTATGTGCTTTGCCATAAACGCAACCTTTGCAGAGTTCACTGTCATCATTTTCCAGCTTGATCATAAGTTCTCTTTCAACCACTTTTTTAACATGTACTTTGTTTTGATGAGCTAATCTTTCGTGGTAGAGCTGTAGTAATTTTGTCGTGTCAATACTATTTATCTCTGCACGATCTTTTGGTTTCATATTCTCCAACTCAAGTTTATAGAGACCACCTTTTCTCTGTCTGTTTCCTACGAGCATTGTCTTTCCATTTACTGTCAGCTTACATGATGTGGCTTGTGATTCAAATGTACTATTCTGGAGTCTGTCTTGTGCTGACAAAACCGAAAATAGATTGCACTTTATGCTAGGCACATACCAGACATCATTGAGTGTTATTACTTGCTTGCGGTCTAATGACTTAGCTTGAACTTTCAGTGTTCCCATTCCGATAGCTTGTACAACTGCTCCATTTGCTGTTGTCACATTTTTGCATCCATCGAAGTGTTCAAACGTCTCATAATACTCATTTTGGTTTGTTATGTGACATGTAGCACCATTATCTATAAACCAACATCCACTTTCAGCTGGATTAGCTATGCCAGTAGTTGACATTATGTTCATACTGATATCTTCTGATCTTTTTGTAGACGTTGACGGCTTTGGTGGTCGTCCATCAGCAATCCATTTCTCACATTGCCTCACCTTGTGACCAGTTTCTCCACAATAAAAACATTTCTCTTCTTTTTGACTTTTACTCACATACCTTGGTTTTTGTATAGTCAGCACCTCTACATTTTCTGTTTTCTTTTTATTCAAATTTCGCTCATAAGAACACAATTGGCAAGTCAAATTCTCAATAGTTCTCTCTGATTTGGACATTAATAACCAGCTCGATTTGAATGTAAAATATTCTTCTGGAAGCGTATCCATTATCTTACACATCAGGAATATTTCTGGCAATTCGTATTTTGTTTCAGATTTTGACAATTCCTTAGACAGCTCGTGCCAAATGTTTTGAATAGATGATAAATGATTGCTGATATTACTTCCCTCATGCCTTTTAAAGTCAAAGAATTTTAAACACAAGTCGTATGCTCTATCCTCCGACACACCTTCGTATAGACGGTGCAGTTCCAGCCATACTTCCCTTGCCGTCGTAAACCTTACAACCTTCTGTAACACCTCTTCCGATAAATTTGTAGTTATAATCAAGAGTGCTGTACTGTCGGTTGCCTGACGTTTACTTTCTGTTGGTTTCTCTTCTACTGTTTCTTCGCCTTCGACTGCGCCTAACACGCCTAGCCCTCGTAATGCGATGCGCAGTTTAAATTTCCAGGTCGTCCAATTATCGGTTTTCAGAAAACCTACTTGTAATTTGAGTGCATCGACTAGAGACATTTTCAATCTTACAAGTTTCTTTTCTATAAGTCCAATAACTGCTTTCGACACTATTCAAAGTTTTCACGCTCTGCTACCATGTTAAAGTGGATATTTTAACAAGTAAAAGCATTGAAATAGAAATTAGCGTATTTATATATTGAAGTTCAGTAGAATAACAACAGTGACAGAACTGTCACACCGACTTGCACAAAGTAATAAAAAGAATCTAATAGATAACGAAACAAGGAGTCTTCTCCTTTTAACAGTATCTAGGTACTTGTAGTTAGAGCTTGTAGGTACAGACTTATTACTTAACTTATACAAGCTGCAAGTACATATTAGTATACTATTCTACTATTGTTTTCGTGTTTGCTTTAGTACGTATTGATCTAATTGTTTATTACTTAAATTTAAAAAAAAAAATTCTATGTAAAATTTTGTGACGACGAATGTTCTAATGTACTTATTTACATCTAGTAATAATGTTTCTCATGTCAGTGATATATATCTTTAGTGAGAAATAAAATGTCTTTAAACCTAAGGCAAAAGTTTGTATGTTTGTTTGTTCCTCTTTCACGCTCAAGCGGCTCAACGGATTTGGTTGAAATTTGACACTAAGATAGCTTGTACTTTGGGTTAACTCAAGGGATACTTTTTACTCTGGAAAAGTAAAGTATTCCCATGGGATGATCAAATATCTACCCTAAGTAAAAGCAGCTAGTTACCTTATTTTTATTTTGAGAAAATAATTAAATGGGCTACACCCCATTTTTTTTTAAATTAACGACAGACTATTTATCTCATCAAAAGTATTTACTATATGCATCGCTAACCGCCCATCAGTCGGCCCGATCCATTTAGTGACCGGACCTTCTATTTGCATAAAGAAAACTATTCCGTTTTGACAAATTCATAAAATTGCGCCATGGAAAACTATTCATTTTAATATAGAACATAATTATATTCCAGAACATTGACCGCTACTTAAATCGTAATAATATTATCATAAACTGATCCCATTTCAATCTTTATAAAGATAACACTCAATCCAACTGCGTTGAACATAATGTTAGCATACAGATAACATTATCATTATCAAGTACGTCACAGTCTTATCATTTATATACTAGACGGAAAACACGATAGAAATCAGATCAATTAATGTTTTGTACAATTAATGCTTCTCACTGAAAACTACTTTGTTTAATCCACTCTGTGAAGCGATGTGGGTGTTACTGCTTGCGACTGCCTTAACAAGCGTTACTGCAAGACCAAGTGATGATGTGGGGAATAGAAATGTAGTGACTGTGCCACCTAATTGTCCTGACGGACAAGAATGGTACAATGGAGCTTGCCGTGAAATATGGAGATCTATTGACACTCAAAATGTGGTAACAGTGCCACCAAATTGCCCTCCAGGACAAGAATGGTTTAATGGAGCCTGTCGTGATATATGGAGATCTATTGACACACGAAATGTGGTAACGGTACCACCAAATTGCCCTCCAGGACAAGAATGGTACAATGGTGCTTGTCGTGATATATGGAGAACTATTGACACTCAAAATGTGGTGACAGTGCCACCAAATTGTCCTCCTGGACAAGAATGGTACAATGGTGCTTGTCGTGATATATGGAGATCTATTGACACTCAAAATGTGGTGACAGTGCCACCAAATTGTCCTCCTGGACAAGAATGGTACAATGGAGCCTGTCGTGAAATATGGAGGTCTGTAGATACTCAAAATATGGTGACAGTACCACCAAATTGCCCTCCAGGACAGCAATGGTGGAACGGAGCTTGTAGAGATATCTGGAGCTACTTAGCTAGCGAGTAAGACTCTCCTCTATTTTTATTTTGAATATCTATTAGACAGCTTATCGGAGGATTTGATATACGCGAAATGTGACCAGAATGTCGGTGTTTACGGTATTTATCTGACCCATAACTAGATACGCTGTCATTGGTTGCTCTAACCCACCCAGGTTGGAGCACTTTTATTATTCTTTCATTTTTATTAGTTCAACTGCAACATTTTTTATCGTTGTTAATTATTACATTTCTCATACTAAAAGCTCTTGCCATTTTAAAAACTTTTGAATTTAAAAACTACCTGAATAATGTAACAATTTTTGATAGAGATGATTGATTGAGATGATTGCTGTTGAAAGTAATAGCTCGCTAGATGATATAAGAGTTTTAATGGTATAAGATCCCGCTATACAATACCTTCACCTAGATGTTTATTTAATAAAACATATTTTATATTAAATTTAGTAGACCAGGACATTTTTAATTATTAATTTATAAAAAAAATATACATTACACCGGTTCGATTATTAGACAAATTCTATATTAATCGAAAGTATGAAGACTATTTCTGTATCATGAGCCTGCAATTTGACATTAACGCAACAGGGTAAATTATCGTAAGAGAGAGGAGGTTTATATATGCCATATCACGCTGTCTATGATGATGATAATGAAACGTGTAAAGTTTAACAAATCAAATAATCCATCTCGTACAATACTGACAGTGGTTTATTGGCCACATGACATCAAAATAATAAATGTAGTGTATCAAATAACACGATCAATCAAATTCTATGTTAAAGAGGCTAGCATTATAGCATATTAATATCATTATCGAAGTCAGACTGGTTTCATTGCACAATAATAATTATGAATGCTGAATGCAATTATCATTTCTTAGTACTAAGTACCTACTACATTATCATTATGCTTTGTTATTTGAAGCACCACTAGTGAAGTTCTGGCTGGTGATTCCCCTTACGATTGATACCTACATGTAGCATGTTATATTATTTTCTATTTGTGCCTTTTTAAGGGTTCCGTACCTAAAAGGTAGAAATGGGACCCTATTACTTAGACTTTGCTGTCCGTCTGTCATCACGCTGTATTGAACCATATATATAGTATTGAACTATTATATTTTTGTTGCCGCTATAACAACGAATACTAAAAATAGAATAACATAAATATTAACATATACCATTCCCATACAACATCCATGATTTATTTGTAATTTTCTGCTTGATATTAATAACACCCACAAGTAGACGATTGAAATTGTATTTGCAAGATATAAAGTTGTGTACTCATTTTAAAAATACGTGTAAATTATTGCCTTCATACAACAAACGTGACGTTTTTTCGCATTTTTTGTTCGATATTAATTACAACAAAGGGCAGAATCTTGACTAAGAGAGAGTCTGACTCGCGCCTTTGATTATTTATACATTAAATAATCAAGGCTCGCACTTGGCCTTGTTTTTTTTCATTCAACGTGTTTCAAATCTGTATGTGCTTATCGGTACGAGTCGATAAATGTTATTTTTAGTTAGGAAAACATAAAATTACGTAAATTTCGCAAGGAGCATAAGCGGAAAATTTTAATTATGGCTTACACAAAATAAAAAAAAATAATTATGGCATACACATCCATTAATAAAATTTTGATAAATAATGTACTTAAAGTACTTGTATAATGTACTTATTGTAAAGTTTTATTATGATAATTTATGATTGATTTTGAGATTCGTGAAAGCACCGCCTTAGATCAATAAAAATACGAGATTTCTTTAAGACTGAGACTATAAATAACAATCGAGATTATAACTAAAAAAATGTAACAACTACGGAGATTAAAAAATATAGCTAGAAACTTACAGTTATGATTGATCTCTATGATTGACTAGATACCGAGCTTTGTAAAAACAACAGCTACGAGAATGCGGAAACTTATTATTGTAGTGTTTATAAGATACCAGTGGCCTTATTATTTCTTATTATAGTCACTACGAAAACTGGCATTTTACTTCTGATAATGTCAGAAAATGAAATTTTTATTTAATACGTAAACCCTGCAGTATGGCGCACTTGCGGTACGCCGACTTCGGCGTAGTATTTATGGCCACATTTTTCAAGTTTGCCGACGATATCTAGTCAACAACAGCGAGACGAATCATTTAGGTATATAAGGCTAGCAAGTAATACACTGAATACATATGTCGCTGGTATTAGGTATCCAACCGAGGCATTATACAAAGATACAAACCAACTGACAGTAAGGCAAACGTATATAATGGCAATAGCACTACGTTATCATAAAACAGCAATTGGCAGCCAAATTGGCTCATTGCGAAAATCACATTGGCCTATATTACGGGTAAAAACTATGATAGGGGTTAGAAGTTATGGGTTTCGTGGGAATTATATATATAAAAAACTGCACGAAGCTTTAAACATACCACACACAGTTGTGAACACAAAATACATATGCAAGGAAAAGGTAAAAGAATATCTGTTTAATATGAACTACATGGAAACCGAGGAACTAATAAGAATACCGTCTTAAAATTAATTTATACTTTATAAATATTCTATACTTGAAAATTAAATACTATTAAAATCCACAGATAAAAAAAGAACAAAAAAGAGTGTAACATTTGTTAGTTGACTTGTAAACAGACTTAGCCTCACCTCCACAAACACTTTCAACACAAACAGCATTACATATAATATGTAGACTAGATGTACTACGCAGAAATCGTCCCTCTGTTGTAGGTTACTATATAAAATATTACTTCTACTACCATTACTAATACCTAATAATTTAATTAATATTAATATTTAATTAATATACCTTTCTAATTTTTATTTCCTAAAATACTACCAATATAATAAATTTAACAGAATGATAATTAATTAATTAGTTTAATTGTAAATATTATAACGAAAACCTAATTTTTATTTTTATGATACCTGGTAAAACTATTATACTGATTCCAATTTACTTAGTTCCTTGAAGAGCACTAGTTACCGAAACATAGCATATAAACATACCGCGATAGCTAGCGAACAGAACATCTAAATGTACAATCTAGTTATAATTAAGTATTGTATAATTTGTATAATTGTGTATAGTTACAATTAGTAATAATCGTAAAATATGTCCGGATACAGAATAAACACATTCAATTTGTGACAGATTTTAACAGACTTCAAAAAAGGAGGAGATTATTAACTTAACTGTATTTTTATATGTGTTCATTATTCTAGTATAAACTGATATAACATTCGGGTGTTTGAGCGAAAATAAATTTAGGTTCTGTAGGCACTACTTGGCTCTGTTGTCTCGGTAAAATGAACAGTTTCTTGCATGGAAAATTGAAATTATACACAGCAATTATAATGGCAATACATAGCTATAAGAATATGTAAATACTAGGTCCGCCCAGCTGTTTTAATCCATCTGTTAATCCAGGGTCTAAGCTATCTCCTTAACAAATTTCATCCAAATAAATTCAGCAGTTTTTGCGTGAAAGAATAACAAACATACATCCAAACATCCACATATTATAACAAACTTTCGCGTTTATAATATTAGTAACATTGCGTAGAAGTTTCAAACTTTGAATATGCTTTAGGGATACCTTTTTTTTAAGAATTCTTTCTAAGTACACCACTACAGTCTGGTATATTCAACTTTGTCACCCTACTTTAGATACACTCTCCAAATTTAACGCCTCTAGGTTCAGTGGTTTAGGCTCTGTGCTGATTCCTGCGAAATATCTTTACTCTTTTAAATATATACATTCGCATGGTGGTAGGGACACTATCGCTCGCCTGGCTAGCTACCACCCTCAAGTTCTGAAATCTGTCGCAAAGCATATACCGGTGTTTAACGGCAGCCTTCCTTGAGAGCCATTGTATTCTAGACTAGGCGTGCTTCATAGACTAGGGCTACAGTATAGCTGACATCCGTGGTCGTACAAACTTGTGGTCAAATGCCTAGCTGTGTAGGATAAAAGAAAAACATTTCATATATTGTCTCGAGGACAAGTCAAGATGGAGCGTTTCTTGATTGTTATTGTATTACTCGGTTCTGTAAAGGCTAACGTGGAAACGTCAAGTAGACAACAAATTGTCGTTGTCACTTGGGTGAGATCAAGGCAGGCTTTGTAGAAATGCAGTGGCTATCTGTTTCCGACTTTGAAGGTGTGTACTAGTCAGCCCATCCATACGTCTTCTCTAAGCTGAACTTACCGCGTTTCCATTGCAAGCGAACTTTATCTTCAAATATCTTGTTGATCCTAAAGTTATTTTCGGAGATTGTTATTTTAAACTGAAATTTAAGCCGTTAACTACACGTCGTGTTGTTTACAAAACGGAACGCTCCGCGACCTCTCTCCGCTATAAGTATCTATATACATATGACGGCTTATCTATATAAGCTGTTTAGATAAGATCGTTTTTACCTAGTGCTTGCATTACTATCTTATCAAATATGTTGACAACTTATTATTTGACCCCAAACAAAACAGGAACGTGTAATTTTTTTACTCGAGCCAGCGCAAAAAATTTAGTTAATCATATAAACAAAAACCAAATTTTCTTTTTCAGATTCGCTGGACTAGTAGACGCTGTTGGCCAACATGAAACTTTGGAAGATTCAGAAGTTTCTATAAAAAACATCATAAACGTACCTAACCAATGCCCCAATGGCTACGCTCCCGACGCCTTAGGAGTGTGCAGACCTATCCTACCTTCTTAAATCTACAACACAATGCGCTAAAAATTTAATACTTTAATAACGAATAGGTAACTTCATGCTTATGTAAAAATATCATGCTTATAGCATTATTATTCCAAAAAAAATATTATCATATCTGAGTAGATAATAAAGTGAGATTAAGGCAAAGTTATAAATTTTAGTTTAATTTCGTTTGAGCTCCATTTTGTACATAATATTTATTTGAACATATATATTTGTGGTTATAATTTAAATTTACTTTTTGAATTTATAGACTCATTATAGTAGGCAAATAACTACTTACGAGTAGCTACTTAATCTAATTCCAAATTATTATAACATATTCGATTACGAGTAAATACAATATGTTACGTGTTTGCCGTTCGAAAATGCATGTGCCAGCTATCGTTTTCTTCAACCACATTATTATATGGAAGGGAAGTGGCGGATTAGTAATTTTTTTTTTTAATTGAGAAGCTCCTGGTATTAAAGTTAGTTAAAATACATTAAATTTCTCGTCCGTACCGCGGTATCGTAAAACGTATGCTTAATAAAGTGCAATAGTGTCTGTAAGCATTATAATTTTAAACTCGTCTCGCTGAGCTCATCAGGAATTCAATCAGCTCTAGATTAGGTGGCCCGGGGTAAAGAGGGTAGCGTGAAACTGATTGCCATTTATGTCGTGTATCAAGCTACCAAACTAAAGAGACCAGTAGGTAGCTTGATCTGGTGACGTACTAGTAGAACATTCGGTGACAATAGACCGGATGTTTTATCTATGTACTCAGAATAAAATTTCAATAGGTCGAATTTCGTACATAGATAGATTTTCTTGTAAGGGGGTTTTTGTTGTCGATATTTATGAAAAATCCATAACTTTTTTCATTTTTGGCTGTTTGTCTGTATCTTGACTAGGCATCATGCTGAAACTACTGGATGTATCCAAATGAAACTTAGGATACATATAGTACGTACCATGATGTAACGTTATATAAACTTTTTATCCCGAAATTCACCGGGGTTTCTATGGGAGAGAGATGAAAGACATAATGGTGTATTAAGTTTTAACTCAGTAACGCGTATTTTGATTTCGAAAATTAGTTGTACCGATAATAAGTAAGGGTTCCCATGGGAGGGGGGATGAAATTCGTAGTTTTACTATGTAACTCGGTAACGCGTGCTTCGATTTGGATGATCCCTTCCAATAACAGAAAGGATTATAACTTCGTATTTAACTAGCTACCACTTTCATGCCGAAAAATCTGTCACAAAATGTGTTCTAACAGTCTTCCTTCCTGTGTATTTCATACTAGGCTTGCCCTAATTGCTTGTTTAAAAGTTGTCTGTTTTCGAACTTAAAAATAGTTAATTTTTTTGTTTGTAAAACTAAGGTCTTGATACAAAAAGAAGATGATTACCGACTTTCATTACTCTTTAAAGATTTTGAGAAAATTTGGCTAAACAAAAAAAAAATTTTTGAAATCGGTTCTGCAATCTCCAAGTAATCCGATATCAAACATAAAAATATATAGTTGAATTGAGTACCTCCAACTTTTTTGGGAAATCGGAAATAAAAATGAATGAGTTTCACAGTAGGTCTCAAAAGATCACGGCGTCAGCACACGTACCAGTTTCACAGACATAACTGCAGCTGACCGTTATACGGGAACTGTTAAATGTTGCATCACAAGCAACTCGTGCTGAAAACCGAATTACAAATTGTAGCTGTGATATTTTCAGGTATTCAGAATCCAAAACAGAAGTACTGTATTAAGCTGATATTATTTTTAGTTGTTGCTGAAAGTTGAATTACAATAATTTAATATTTAGTAGTTTTGTGAACTGTAGAAGTTGATACGAAATAAAATTATGAATCAAAAACAAGACAATTTTTACCTGACCGCGAAAGAAGGGTTATGGTTTTCGAGTGTATGTATGCATATTTATTTGGCACGCCCTAGAGCCTAAACAGCTTGCCGTATTTTTATGTGAGTAATCTCAATAGATTCGTCTTAGTTTTGAGAGTGACATTAGTATATCAAAATAAAAAAAAAGGAAATAAAGGATGATACACACGTTTAACAATTTAGCAGTCGCGTTTTTTCGAACTCACTTCTAACCACTTGTTCCTAAATATTTTAAGTTCCGCATGTTCCTATCAAATAATATTGCAATTGGCTGGTAAATTCAGCCGTAACAAACTACCCCTATGTATAGGGAAAGTACTCCAACCAAGCAAAATTCTAGAAAACTATTTTTTTTTTAATAATTATTAAAAACTTTATACCAAGTTTCGTCAAGATTGGTTAGAAACTACAAACTGTAGGTACCCGAGTACTAACATCTAGATAAACTTACTCGTAGATTTAACTGACAAAAAGTTCTATAAATTATCAAGGCAAGAGATCTTAAAATCTTATATAAAATTTAAAAGTTTATTTTTGAACATAATCTTATCAAATCATTTTAGAAAAATATAGTTGGAATAGTAATACTTTGAACCTCCATTAGATCCCTTTACAGGTTGAATTTTCAATAACTCGTTTCTTAGTACCCCCTAATACCCTATAATGCATATAATCCTTTGTCGGTCAGACAGGCTAAATCTATTTTTATATAGAAGAATTTGTTGAACAACTACTGTCTGTATAAGTTATTAGTCGAAACTTCTATGTTTTTAACATCTCTCATTGGTACATATTTTTTTTTTTTTTTTTTTTTTTTTTTTATGTTTTCGTATGTCTATATAGATAGTTGTTGTGAAAGGGTGATTTTGTACTTTTTTTGTTTGTAATTATTGGTACACCACCGATGTGTTTTTCTCATCAAGTCTGCCTGGAAGGTTGCCTGGAAGAAATCGCTTTAAGCGATAAGGCCACCCAATATACTGCCATCTTTTATGACATCTGTTTGAAATGTTTATGTATATTTTTGATGTACAATAAAGTTATATTTGAATTTTTATGCATTAACTCTCCAAATTTCATTTCTCTAAAATCAGCGGTTTAGGCTCTACGATGATTCGTAGCGAATATCAGTCAGCCAGGACTTACTTTTTTGTATAATATACTAGCTGCGCCCTGCGGAGTTACCCGCATTAATACAGACTAAAAAGCAGCATATATGTTAATCCGACTGCCGTGTCTTCTCTGGTATCTCCTCGAGGAGAGAAACGGGGATACTGCTATGGTTCGTGTCTCCTTTGTGCAGGATACAAGCACCTTTCATTTTGAGACACATTATTGGGTCCTGTGTCTCTCCTGATGTCTTCCTTGGGGAGACAAGGGGATACTGCTAGTATCCAATCTAGGGTCTAAGCTATCTCCGTATCTAATACCATCCAAATCAGTTTAGCAAGTTTTTTCGTGAAAGAGTAACAAACATACATCCAGACTTTTTGCAAATTATCGTTTTTGTAATTTTATTAATAAGATATAGATTGAGAAACTGTTATCCCATATCTCGAAATTCACGCAATCTGAACATTATTACAACTTCATAGCTTTGTTAGTGACGTATAGATATACCTACCTATACGTATGATAGATTGTATATGCGGTCGAATATCTCTCAGGAGGAATTTCAAGTAATTTAGCAATGATTCGCTTGTGGCGTACATAGGTTATATAGATATAGCTACTAGGCTGAAATAGAAATAATTGTATTGCTTAGAACTGTGTACGTAGGATGTTACATATACAGGGGTCGGCACTCGAAGTGTTACCAATTCAAAATGCTGTAATTTTGACAATTTTGTTTCTTTTTATAACTTCAATATATAGAGAAAAAACATTTAAAATTAAAAAGAAAAAAAAATTGTTCGATGTGGCCACCTTTAGCGCGGATAACAGCATCGAGTCTGTCCGAGAAGGCACGCTGACGCTGCACGAATGTGGTCTGCTGATATTTTGTTCCATTCTCGGCGAAGAGCAATCTTTAAGGCGTCGACTGTCTCATATTTTTTTGCTGACACATTGGCCTCTAGAATTGACCATATGGAAAAATCCATTGGGTTTAAGTCCGGCGAATATGGTGGCCATTGTTGCGAAGAAATGAAGCTCGGAACTTTTTCTTGCAAAATAATTTGGGTTTTACGGGCTTTGTGGGATGGTGCCGAGTCTTGCTGAAACGTCCAATGGTTTCTACCGAATTTCTTACGTGCCCAAGGTAACAAAGCATCGTTGAAAATCTTTTCACGGTAGATTTGCTGGTTTATCTTTGCACCCTGCTCAATGAAAACGAGAGGTGAACGTGCCGTAGCAGTTACCGCGGCCCAAACCATCACTGATGCTGGTGCTTGCTTTCGCAGAGCAATTCGTTGGTCTAAATTGTCGTTTGATTTAGACTTTAACCATACGCGATCATTTTGTTTGTTCACATATTGCTGAACCGTAAAATTTTTTATCGGAATATACCAAATTTTCAAACTTGCTATCAACGTGCAACCGCTTTAACTCCTTAGCTCTTTCTAGGCGAACTGCCTTTTGTGCAAGTGTCAAGTCTTGCACTTTTTGTATTTTGTAAGGCTTCAGTTGTAGTTTATTTTTTAATATGCGACCTATGCTCCGGGCAAATACATTAAGACTTTTCGCCAATTTAACTGCGCTTTGTCGTGGATTTCGTTCAATTATAGCCTTTACCTTTCGAACCATTTCTGATGATGTTGCTGTTGTTGGATGTCCACCTCCATGGCGTTTCTTGATGCTACCCGTATCATTGTAACGCGTGATGGTCCGATACACAAACATTTTATTCAGATGTAAATGTCGTAGCGCATTAACAATGGATGGTTGCGATTTTCCAGCCAAATACAAAGTAATGACACTGTGGCGTTTGAATTCCATCTGGATAACTTTTTTTAGCAGCGACGAAAAACAATGAGCTTCTGTATGTTTAGGAACAATACAATAGACTTACGACTGTGAAAAAATGGGCGCCATATTGTAAACAGTTTGGTTGCTATATCAACTTAAAATTGGCAACACTTCGAGTGCCTATCCCTGTATGTAAGAGTTTCAACATATTGCCTCTTTTGAGCGTGCGGAAATTCTACTGATACTCATATTACAAATGCGAAAGTTTGAAACAATATATGGATGTGTCGATGTATGGATGGATGTTTGTTACTCTTTCACGAAACTTCTGAACCAATTTGAATGAAATTAGGTATGGAGATAGCTTATGACCTTATATTTACTTATAGGCTCTTTTTCATCCTGTTTTAACGCGGGTAGTACCGCAGGGCGCAGATAGTTTAATAATAAATATCACACTGATAATTAGTTCAGGGTACTATTGTAAATTATATTATGTTTTACAATTTTAAGAACATAAAAATATCTTTATAAGTTTGGTTTGAGACCGCCAACTTGTCCATACAATAAAGTAAAGCTCTTTTCTACCTCTTAATGTTGTCCGATTCCAGTGGTATTTTTTTCGCACATAACTAACATATTATTTAGTTATTATTATTTACCGTTTTTTTTAATTTAATTTTTTACGATAAAGTTTTTTGTTATTCCTAAGCAGTCATATTTTAGCGCTGATGCGATGCCTATTAAAAGCCTTAATTATGCAGAATTCAATAACATTTTTCGAAATAATAAAACGTTTAGGCCTAAAATACATTATAGTGAAGCGATTGACACGAATAATAGAAAATTTACAATTAATTAAATTAATTTACAATTAGAGGGTGAAAAGAGGTAGGCCCCGGAACTAAAATTCTATCAGAAACACGAAAACAGTAAAGGGTCGGTGATCCTCTTAACAGATCCAACTTCTTAGAAGACGTGCATTGCCTTGCCTTGTTTGACGTGTTGGGTCATAATGGAGCCCATGTCATTCACTACTTTTTAAAAGAGTTTCATTGAAAAATACTCTTTTTGACGTCGGTGGCCTCGAGTAAAGTTTTCTCATTTCACGTGCTTTATTCTCTTTTGAATGAAAATTTTGCTTCTTATGTGTGTGTTTGTGTTGTATGTTTGTGTCTATATATATAAAATAATAACCGCTGACCTTGATACATGAAAATTCGAGTATGTATTCAATATAAAGTTTAGGGGTGTACTAAGGAAGGATTTTTGGAAATACAACCCTTAAGGAGCTCAAATCGGGGTACAATGTTTAAAACATATTTATAGTTAATTTACTTATTAATTAAAGAACTAAAATATGTCCACTCGTGCAAAGCCGTAATCTATATAATAAATTTACTGTTTAATCTATACATTTATGTTCTGCGGTTGCCTTAGTGCTCTGGCAATATTTACTTACAAGTAAACTGTTTGTACCCTGGGGCAATACAATGTTGTGTTCACTTTCGATAGGAAACTATTTCTGAGATATCAATATTTGATAGGTATTACGTAAAGATATAATGTACCTACTGATGCGACTTATCTTACGTAGGTACACTTCCTTACGAATTAGTGATAGAAATTTTGAGTAGGTATAGTGTTAGTACACGAGCTTTTGGCAAATGACTTTTTGCTTATATTATTTGTAATTTTATATCAATTTTTTAATAGTTAGGGTGTGCTTTAGCTTAGTCAGCATTAGTTATTAGCTATATATGGAATCAGAGAACTCATTGCTAAAAACAACATTTGCTTTAAGCTAATAACGCAGAATTCAAGAAAAAAATATACAATATCCTAGTTAGATACGTGCTGTAATTTCTTCTTTTATCATACAATGTACCGATATCTAAAAGGTATGGAATAGCTTGTTTATTAGTATTTCGTACCCAGAAGGAACAAACGGGTTCCTATGACTAAGACATATTCTATGTCCGTCCGTCTATCACCAGGCTGAATCTCATAAACCATGACATCTAGATAATGAAAATTGTCAAAGCTGCTGTATTTCTGTTGCCGCTTTAGCCGAAGACTCCCGTAATACAAACATGATTATTTTGCCGTTTTTAGGATGATATTAATACAACAACAGAAACTTGAACGAATGTAAAGAACATGGCACGGAACCTAGTGCGCGTATCCGAATCACACTTGCCCGTTTTTTTAATTAAGAAGAATGCCACATTTTTACATTTTTAGCTTAAAAATTAAACTCCGTCACAGCGCGCTAAAATATGATACCATTTTATTAACGCCAAGGTTTCATATCTCATCGTTATTTTGTTAATTAATACGAAGAATAACTAAATGACTTAAGAGTTTCTTACTCTAGCAAATTTCTAAGATTAAATTAAAAGCTACATTTCTAAATGTAGTCTTCGAGTTTGTTAGTAATTTGTAAACTTCAAAGTTTTAGTAAGTTTCGAGTGAATCGTTTTATCTAAAGGTGCAAGTTTTGTATTTCTGAGAGGGGTTTTTAAGGTTACTTTGAATTAATTTTGTAACGATAAGTATTTAGACGATCTTTTTTGACTTACGAATATCACTTTAAAAAGAAGATAATAATAGACTTCAACTTGACCGATATAATATTTTACCTGTTTAATTATATATTATACTAATCTTTTACCCGCGACTTCGTCTGCGTGAACATATTTTTTTCACACGTGTTTCGCCTTAGCACAAGTCATCATCAAGACTCTTCAAGCGCTCGCTCGAACGAGCTTTCGAGCGAGCGCTTGAAGAGTCAACATCTCCTGAGGATGCCTTGTGCTAAAGCGAAACAAGTGTCGAGGAAGTCGGATACTGAGAGAAAGAGAAATAATAAGGTGAGGTGTGGTGGTGGTGAGGAGGAACCACACCATAAAAACAAAAATATTTTTCGATTTCTCACGTTGACATCAAGACGAAGCGGAAAAACACTAAATATTTTTTTATATACCTAGTTTATTTTATGGATTTCCGCAAAGTAACGCCAGACTCCGTCAATTACCTTTGAATAACTCCTAATGAATTTTGTTGTAAGTGTTAGTACAGATGCTAATCTAATACAAGGAGTTTTATATGTACGACCACAGCTATTAATAAACTATTAGACAGTTCAAATAATAAATCTGGCATCCAGCGGGGCAACGCAGCCAGCATTATAGGCATGTCAGAATTTTCAATTTATTTTATAACATTCGTATTTAGTTTTTATATAAATACCCCACGGTTTCACTCCGGCAGTTCTCTATTTTACTATCGAGATAATCCAATGGGAAACTACTTTTTTGAAGTCGGTTTAAAAAGTATCCTATGTCCTTTCCCGGGGTCCATTCTACCGTGAACCAAATTTCATCCAGATCGGTTCAGTGGTTATGGCGTGAAAGCGAGATAGACACACATAATTACTTACGCATTTATAATATTTGGATAAATTTGTAAAGTTTTCAAAAACTTATAAAATTGCAAATACCGAGTTTTGTCCATATTGGTTAAAAATTACGATCCGTATGCGATTGTACCATAAATACAAATAAACTGAGAGACGAAAAATTGTCATACTCGAAGCTAAGACGTTTTGCTCGCTTGTCAATAAAGGGAAAATAACAGATAATTTAGCATTTGTGGCATCTCAAATATCTCATGAACACTATATAGGTCTCGAAGTTAGTCAATTGCCAGCTTGGTATCGCGCGAGATGTTAATAACGAAACGGACTTCAAATATTTATTTTAATCCATTTTTGTCTGTCTGTATTTTTGGACTTTTCATAACTACGATATTTCTGAATGGACTCTAATGAAACATGGTATGCTTAAAGTTATCTCGTTATAGTTCCATAAGGATCATAGGGATAAAAGTTATATTTAAATATAGCTCGGTAACGCGTGGCTCGTTTAGGATCATTCCTTTTTTGTTTGAAAGGACTAACTGGAATTAATGTTATCCCGAAAATTTGTGGGGGTTCTCAAAGCAGGGTGGATGAAAATTGTATTAAACTAAAACTCGCCAACGCGTGCTTCGATTTGGATAACTATTTTTTGTTTGAATAGAAAATTAGTAGAGGTCCCCGTGGGAAGATGAATAGGAGGGGGTGCAGAGGATGAAAATTCTATTAAAAAATAACTGGGTAACGTGTGCTTCGGTTAGGATGATTCCTTTTCTATTCGGAAAGACTAACTGAAATTATTATACCACAAAAAAACGACATTGGTATTGTAGTTTTAACAAAACTCTATAATTAGACGCCTAATTGAGCAAGTATGATGTGCATTTTTTTGAGAAACTAATAATTGTAAAGGGTTTTTTTAAATTTAAATCTAATTATAATGTTTTACACATACAATACGAGTAAATTTATCAATAGCTAGATTAAAAATATAGAGTTACAAAACACTAGATAAGTAGGAACTATTGCCAATGATGTGTGCCACAGATTTCTTTATAGTCAGTGTTTATAGCTGCGGACTGGATTATGATAGCATGTGTATCAACCAATAGCTTCAACAATTATTTGTAGCGATGACGACCGAGTGGTTAGTGTGGTAGATTGAAGTGAGAGAGGTACGTGGTTCGTTTCCACGAAATACCTACACAAAAAGAATCGCGAGCTACCGGTGAAGATTTGAAATGTTGTCCATTACGAACGAATAAAGCTAGTAAATAATAAAAATGTAAAGAATGGAATTATAGTTCTAAAGCTCTTTAATCACGATAAATTTTAAAGAATTCGAATAAGGTAAAACTTTGCCGTAGCGTATCGTATTTTTACTTTTTCTTTTATGTCACTAGTTCTTTTGCAAACCAGTGGGACAATTTGAAACTTTTGTGACAATTGAAATCAAATAATAATAGGAGTAGTATCAAAATATGAAATCTTAGAGAGATAAATGCAGCAGCAAGCAAACAGCTTGAAAAATTAAAATTTAATGGTGATATAGAAACAAATATACATATAGATATATCATAAAGTCATCGTAAAAGTATACGAAAGATTGTAAAACGCTACCTCTTCTAAATTGTACAAAGTAAAATGCCTACGGCTTCGCCTGAACCCACTCGTTATTGCCAATATCAGAGCTTCCTGCGGGATTACCTGCACCAATCATGTACTTACGTACAGCTTCCGCCACACTTAAAGGCAAATAAGCTATAAATAGTTAGTTTTTTTAACCTGTGGCGCTCAAGTATTATTGCAATCGAGATCACAAACGAACAAGAAGCTGAGCGGAAGTATTGGAGTGGCTAGCATACAGTGAATTGAAACTACGTAGTAGGAGATGTTTAAACGCTAAGTTTGTATGCAAACTTCGTTTGTAGGTAAAAATATAATTTTAATAAATTCTTATAGGTAATCTTTCTGCTTGATTTTGTTGTCGTAGTTAGTCATTTTGTTAATGTTTATAAAGGCACTTATTATATATATATATATATATGTCAGTGTAAAACGTAAGACTGCCGAGAACACGATCGTCTAGTGATAATCCCGATAAGTAATAATAATTAGTATGAATGGACTATTCCAACACGCCAACGTGAAGAAACCAATTAGTTAATTATCAGGTACATATTTTAAGAGTTAAATTTACAGCTACGGCAAACAATAACCACTACGGCGATTTGTAGGTCTCTTTGGCGTGGGGTAGAGTGCGGTGTAGACTCAGTCGAGTCAGTGATATGTTGAATCGCCATGTAAAACCGTTATGTCAAAACGAAGCTACGCAATTTCTACCGTTCTTTCCGAATTTGCCATTTCTTTGCTCACTAACTTTACAACTGCCTGCCTTTTCAGCGATCTGAAATGAATAGGAAACCGTCTTTGAATGGGGTGCTGAATGAAAAGTGGAGAGAAATTTTCTAGTAGCTGTTGAAAAGAAGGCATGTACGTTTACCTAATTTACTTACTATTTATTCGCTTTTAAATGCTCTTTATACAAAGGCAACAGAGAGTTGTTTTTATTTTCTTGCAGAGTTTTAATAGTATTGAGTTTTTAATATTTCATGTAATGTTTTTCGGTAGGTAAGTATTAAGGCTATATAAGTTTTTTGTTTTTTAGTCAATTTAGGTAATTCTATCTGTTACTTTATCTACATTTATGTATACACGATTATGAAAAGGAAAGTACGCGTTTTTCTGCAGTGAAACAAAAAGTAATGTATCGTATCGTATTTATTATTAAGTATGGTATAAGTAGTAATCAAAATAATTAGTAGGGTTAGCGAAGGTCTACTTGTCAGCTTTGGCAATAATGCTTTCTTATGTCTGTCCAGATATCCGGCTATTTTACTCAACAGGTAGCATTTCTTGACAGAATACACTCTTGAAAATCTTACTGAAAAATGACTTGTACAAACCGAAACCAAGTCCGAACTAGTCGACTATTTTCGTTTACCTATCATACGATAGGCCACCTTAGATACCTTACCTGTGTCGCCTAGTAACTATTATTTCGGAATTTCAGTTTCCAAGTTATCTGTTCTCAAGGGAAATCAGGTAGCCCTAACAGAGACAGAGACGGAATGTCACCGTATCAAGCTATCTGATTACTTTTGATGTCACTCGCAATCACATTTGTTTTTTTAGCAGCGAATATTTTTTGATGTTTGGATGTGTAAGGGACAATATACTGTTTTTTCACAAAATATTCTGACGTGCATATTGCAATTTCCCTATATAAATCCGTATCATCCGTTTAAGTTTATTCAACTATAAAAGCTAGCTTAACCAGTGTCCGACAGCCAATGCTGATATTTGATCTCTAATAAAAAAGAGCATATTTTTAGACCGTATCCAATCGTAGCGCAGATTAGTAAAATGTCTTTGAGCAAAAGCAAAACGACCTACAAATAAAACTTCTGAAATTTAAATTGTCATATTACTAAAACTACTGCAAGGATAAAACTTTGAAGGCTGTTTAAATTTATTGATCTTTACGGATATTTTTGTTGTAAGACCGATATTGTTTATCCGCTTTCAGGTATTAAAATGTGAAAGTCGAATACCTATACCGTTTGTAGATAGATATTTCATGCTTTAAAATAATTGTTGTTTTGCTATTCCAAATCAGCCATCCAATGCACACCTGGTATTTTTTTTCTTACTTGTAAACGGCCCATCATCCGCCATTGTAGAAAAATTTAACCCTTAAGTGTTAAATTTTTCATTTTTTTTATTTTTTATTTATTTAATTTAACCCTTAAGGGTTAAATTTTTCATCTTGATTTTCATAATATTCACAACCAACATAATGATAATGTTCACAACATTTAAAATTTTCAACCCCACATTTTTATTACAATAATGATAAAACAAATGAGAAATAACGTATCTCTATTTTACATTTTACTCATAATGTAATAGTAACGTTTTTAGATATTTTTGTAAATCTAAGATAAGTACCGAATAGTGTTATGCTCGTGTTTTGACGGTTTTGCTCGTAAAAAATGATGTCATTAATAATAATTTGTGATTTTTTGTGTTTTTTGTTTTGGTCAATTAAATATAATACTTTCTAAAAGTGTAAGTGTGTTAGAAGGAGTGTAAGTGTCGAACAATAACGCGAATTATCAGCGCTCTGAATATTCCGCAGAGTATTAACCGTGGCGTAATTACATTAAAAATCTTGATCAATACTTTTTTAAATAATTATGTTCACTTATCTTAGTACCTTTTCTTTTCTTTTTAATGTTTTCCTATTCTTTGCTTTTTTTCTTTCATTTCTGATATTTGGAAATGATGGTGACACTCTTAATATTACTATACTCGATCATTGACACTAACAGCTTAGCATGAAAACTACACATTTATGGTGTGTCGTGTAAAAACAGTTTTTGCAGCGAGGCAGCATTAATTCATTTGTATTATAAACTTACTCTAGTCCGAGTATTACGATTGCGAGAGACAACTTAAACAATAACTCCGCTGGCTAACTATCCACCCAGTTGGAGGACGAAATGTCGTCGGCAGCTTTGTAAGGGTTGATGAATGTGCCTTACGCTAGGAAGATTAATTGAGGGAGCCTTTTACGAGCTGGGAACATCGTGTTTTCAATTTGTACCAGGACAAAATTGTAATCAGCTGTTATGGATGAAACGGTACCTTATTATATACAAGATACCAACGCTCTCCTAGTCCTATTTGCTAGTAGTTGGTCATTAACAGTACCTTACGATGTGTTGACAGCTCATGGATGATTAATTACCATGTTATAGAAAATAAGGTTCAAGGTCTTAAAACTTATAATATTACAATAAATAAGTTATTGACAGACACATTTAAATTTGTCTATAGGTTACGTTGAAAGAAATAAAGAATATATTATGTCACTGGACTCGGTCAATAAATTTCCTTGTTCGCGGTCATCATTTCTAGGTACTGACAAAAGGACTTGTTGAATTTTTGGCCATTACGGTGTACGTCTACCTAAAATATCCAAAGATATAAAGGTTAATATTGAGTATTAATCTAACCTGCATCAGTAGCTTACTTCATTGTGTACAAACATATCTAAGTTCTGAGGAATGTGGTGGAATTATAGCATTCCTGGAAGATTTTTGTATCCTAGGTTGACCTCAATGGTCACAGTGGTCTACAAATATAAAAATAAGAACGCGCAAATTGCCTGTCCTGAATAACGTGAAATTATTTTGTTTCGGAGTTAATTTTGTACACTACAATATGTTACTTTATTATGCATTTTTTTGTAAGAAAGTATATTAACAATCCCTTACGTATTTATGATCCTAGCTGGAGCTCTATACATTTATGGAACATTTCTTTTCATTGTTAAAACATAATAATGTTCTAATTTTTAGCTTTGCTGCGCCCTCGGTATGAAGCGCTAAAAACACTTGTAATTTTTTTTAAATTGTATATTTGGTCAAACACTACCAAAACATGAATTTTAAAAAGTACTTAAATGTACTAAAAACAAGTATCGTCGTTAGACGATATAGTTATATAAAAACAACTATCGTCGTTAGACGATATAGTTATTTAAAAAATTAAAATGACTATCGAGCAGATGTTTTTGTACATCTATATAATTATAAAAGTGTAAGCCCTGACTGACTGATATTTTCTAAGAATCAACGTAAAACCTAAACAGTTAAAAACTATCAAAGCATTTTTGGAAAATCGACCACTAAAGGGTTCTAATGGAGGTTCAAAGTTCCAACTTTGGCGGGTAACAGCTACTTGTTTCTTAATAAATTCAGCCCTTGTATATTTTGAAAGCACATAATCTTCTTTAATGAATGTTTAAAAACCAATTTTGACTTTCCACAGTAAATTAATAGTTTAAACTATGTTTAAGAATATTTTTTGCGGTGATTGTTAATCTCAATAACTTCATATAGTCTCGTTTGTCGTTCAATTCAAAAAGCAATATTCTTTGCCGAACCGAGTGCAAATGGCTGCAAAATGCAATTTCCATAACTTCGTAGCGGTTCCTTGCTCGGAGCTCCTATTAATATTGGTTTGACTACAGATGGGAGTCTTTGAACTGGCAAATTGATCGACGACCTCAACATGGCGTTAGCATGAAACATAAATAAAAAAAGGAATAATGAAATGAAAGGAGGAAAATGCTTTTAATGGAAGAAGCAAAGAGAGGTAAGAAAGACCATCTCATAATCATTTAATCATGTTTTCTAAATTATAAATGTACACATTACTTGTAGGTTCCTACTTTTACCCGAGGGTTATGTTTTTCGAGTGTATGTATTTATATTTCTTTGGCACGCACTAGAGCCTACACGGCTTGTCGTATTTTTATATAAGTGGTGTCAATAGATTCATCTTAGTCGTGAGAGTGACACTGGGTATATCCAAATTAAAAAACTAAGGATGAATTTGTTAAGAATTTAACAATTCAGTAGTCGAGTTTTTTCGAACTCGCTTCTAACCGCTAGTTAGCTGTGCCCCGCGGTATTAGCCGCTGTAACTTATTTATCCCACGGGATCATTAAAAGTATCCTATGTCCGTCTCCTGGTTCTAAGCTACCTTCTCACCAATTTTCAGCCATATCAGCTCAGTCATTTTTAGTTATAAATAGTGTAACTAGGACGAATTTCTCTTAAACATATAGATTTTAGCGTCGTCGTCCCCTGTTACACTATTGATCAAGCCGGCAATGCATCTCAGTTCTGTGACATTTTTCTTTCGTTTGACCGTCTCTCTGTAATATACAGCTTGGTTTTTCCAAACAATCGTCACGAAATTTGGTCTTCAGGTTCTATGAATATATTTTTTAAACTTTTTTTATTGGTGTCCTATAAGGAAGAAGTAAGGGACGGCCCCATTTATTACTGGCCAATTTCAATAATATTTTACGAAACGTTCTGAATAGCACCTTCAATAAAAAACAATCATCAGACTATAATTTTATACTGGCGAAAGTTGTATGTATGATTATTATTACTTCTTCACTCATAAACGGCTGAACGGAAACGACATTTGACGGTCAATGCATGACCATGGCTGGCATGACTGCCGGAACAAACCGTTGGGTGCTTAGCGGCAGATTTTTACAACGTGGTGGTTAGCTAGTTAGGTGAGCGTAGCATAGGCCACTTTTAAATTACAGAAAAGTTATAAGTTCCCCTAGGATCACCAATAATATCCAGCGCGGTAAAACTGCAAGGCAAGGCCAGTAAAATATTTAAACTCGAAATAGGTTGAGCACAGTAGCCTTTTTTGAATTCATCACTCGCTAATGACGTCACTTACAGCTTATATTCAAAAAGTAGCATTGTTTTATTAGTCTATCTTGGTGTTTTCATATGCTGTAATGTGTTACTGATCAAATTCCTATTTTAAATTATTCACCAGATTATACCAGTTTCTAGTATGTGAAATCCAACTAGCTTGTTCTAACTCTGTCGGGAGTTAGTTATTCAACGATCAAGTAGTAAAAGCGAGTTTCCACACTTCCTGTCTCGAACAACGCAATATCCGGCGCTAAGAAATTACTAGCAAATCAGAGAGAAACGCGTACTATGTGCTACATACTTTACATAAAGGTCTACTACTTATCGAGCAGCCGCCATTAAGAACGGGCTGAATTTTTGTTCGTATTTGAACCTCTTTTGTGCCTAAATCTAGCTAATAGCCCAGCGGAACCTTTGATACTTCAAGCCGGTATTCTATTCCGCGGAGCTAGTTTTAGAATAGACAAAAATTTATTAAAAGCTTTGCAGTTCTTCCACGCCTAAATCCCTATCTCATTTTTGTAAAACTGCCTTGATCTTCACGTTTTGCGCATTTTCCTACCTTATCTGTATTCTCAAAGAAACTATAGTGAGATTCCCGAGCAGTCTTTGATCCCTACCCACAATTCCTGGATAGCGTGCTACTCATATTTTAAGCGCACGCATCTTGTGTCCTTCATCCCATTGTTGGGCGTCTAATACCTATAAGGTCTATGGCGCAACAAGAGTAGTTATGCTATATGCAGCTCAAAACAAGGTTATTGACACAAATACGCTATAGTTAGGCAATATTATGTAACTAGTAAAATAAATATGGACAAGTCAATAGCCTGGAGGTAATAGTTTCAGGTTTGGATTCCACTATTGGTCCATGATAGACTACCTAACCCGTGAAAAATCATTGTATTTTGAGCGTTTTGCCATAACAAAACAATAGTAAACATGTAACTACGAGTAAACGAGTAATCTTTTATACTCTAACTAGTAGTGGTCCTCGCGGCGTTGCCCGCGACATTAAATGGAATATAAAGAAATTCCAAACTTTGAACCCCTTATTTGAACCATGAAACTTCAAAAATACTTTCTAAGTATATTTGACACACCATACTGAAGATACTTTCCAAATTCCATGTCTCTAGGTTGAACGGTTTAGGCTCTGTTTTAATTCTAGTTAATATTATTTAGTCAGGACTTACTCTTTTATATTAATTGATAACAGTATTTACCATCAAAATTGAATGGCATAATAATATAGATAGATCCAATAACGAAACACAATACAGTAAAAAGTTTTCATATCTTGTTAAGCTATTGTTTATCAGCGGTTCATCTGTCGAGCTACATTATTTTCAAAGGCTGTGGAAACTACCCCAGTAATTGTCTCGGAGAATTTTAAGGGAGTGCTGAGGTCGTCCGCCCTTGCAACTAATGAATGAAGATATTATCAAAGGGTCGACACTAACTGGTACTTACCATAATTTATCTCCAGCTCTAAATGTACCTCAGCCTTTACTAACCGTACAATAGCGGACGTGGGTACAGCAATGGATCAAGCATACAAAGCCTCGCGTTGTTTACGTGCCTCGCAAAGAATAGGATTATTGAATTATTTCGGCTGTTTTTTCGTGCCCTAGTTTTAACCTACATTATTTTTCTACTGAGAGCACTGGGGCCCAAGTATTTTATTTGATTGTTTAGATTATAATTTCATTACGTAATAATTATAGGTTTTGACAGATTTTGTAATCTGTTAACATTAAGTTCTGACTGAGAACTAAGAATCTGGCCTTTTCTAAGCTAAAACGTTTATTATAACGCAATGCAAATGTAATTCTGAAACAATTTAAATAACAGAGTTGGTAAGAGAGTTTTTTATCTTTAGTTCAAAGTTCATTTAGAATAAATTGACGGCATTATGCACCAAGCGAAGCAAAGTTTCAAAGAACTACTGTGGACAAGCGAGAAACAGTTCATTTTTTTAACTAAAAACATCTTCATATAAAAAGATCGCTTTTTAGCAATAAGACCGCCTATAGTGCCTGTTTTCTGTTGTATTTAATACATGATGTTCGAATTCTTTATGCTGTCAGTGAAGAATTTTGTGATTGTAATTGTAATCGGAGTATGCTTATATTCCAAGATACTGAGAGATCTAATTCGGCACCAACTGCGGTAGTACATTATTAATCTTAAAAAATTTTACTAAACTTGATAAAAACTTCTCTCACAAGTCCTGTTTAGATGTCTAGAGTGTCAGCAATTTGACTTTCGTACATCTTAAGGGTAGTCCTTCAGCAAGGTACCTTTCTTCGTCCCAACAGCGTCCCAGATTTACTATGTATGCAAATACGTAGGCTGTAGACTACGAAACTGTATTGAGGGATCAGTCATATGTAATCACTGGCACATGGAAATCGTGTTTTCTGGACAGGTAAAATAGGTAAAATATGGTTAAAATTAAGATTCAGATACGGCGTAAATATAACTTTTATTCAAATAAAAAAATTAAATATGAGATGGCCACCAAACTAGCCAAAATCGTATTTTGGAGTATTCCTTTATAGCCTTTCCAGACATAAATGTGCCATGTGTCTTTTGTTTTTTGTATTTTGATTTTGTTTTTTCGTAGGTTACATGATCTTGAAAAAACCAATCTTAATCTTGTCTTGGTAATTGATTGAGAGCTTATAAACTTACACGTGACTTTTAGACGCCTTTCAGTTTTTAGTAGTGGGTTTGAATCCCCCGCGCGATGACTTACCTTGGCGATCGATTGAGACCTCCGGAATCAATAGACGAAGATCTCACCCTTTTTGAACTGCGCCAATGCACTTTCGAGGCCAGTTTTTCTAATTCACATTGGGTAGGTCAACCTTACATCTTTTATTGTCAGGTTCTGTGGTTATTTGGCTGTTTCTAGACTCTCCTTACACTAAGCTTCAGCAGTGCTTTGGTACCTCCATACAAGCTTAAATATACCTACTGCTCTGTCCAGTCTCTTGTATCTAGTAGGTCAACGGTGTAATCGACTGCGCCTATCTTGCCCTTCAAGACACAGTAAAGTTACCCAAAGCATTTACATATGATTGACACAGAACTAGTTTTGTGTCTGAGAGATATTTATTTGCTACATTGTGCTTGGTTGTATATAGCTAGAACATAGTTGAGTAGCGAGTGGTTAAAAGTGCAAGAAACTTGACTGCAAGAACTTTAGACCCACGTATCTTAAACAAGTGAATTTGTGAAATGCAGAAGAAGCCCCCCGACCCGACTGAAAACGAAGGAGGGTTATATTTTTCGAGTGTTTGTATATGTATGTTGGTTTGTACATTTTCTTTGGCCGGCCCTAGAGCCTAAACGGCTTGTCGTATTTTTATGTGAGTGGTGTTAATGGATTCGTTGTCTGCAGATGGCCTAGGCTAGGCTATCTGCAGATGAAGGCTATACTAACTGCATCCCGTAATTTCACTTGTTAAGATACGTGGGTCAAGAGTTTTTGCATTTAGTCGCTTTTAACCATTGCCTACATCATTGTTTGCCTTATCTTAAATCATAAGGAAATTACCTTGAATACAAAAAAAAATACCTTTACTTCATAAAATGCATTTGGGTCAATGAAGAACAGCATACCATCTAACTTCATCTGCCAAAAGGGCAGCTCATCCATCACTAACTAGCATGACTGATGAGTAGCCCAGCACGACCAAACTAAATTGTACGCTTGTGCGATATATACTATATAAAAACTTGGTGTATATGTAAGAGAAATAATTAATTATACAAGTTTAGCAATAGTTTGAAGCTTCCGGGAAGTGTGTTTTATTTAATGTCAATTTTATTTATATAAAATGATATGAATTTATTACTAACGTAAGTTTCTGTGGCAAATGGAAATCGGTTTTCAGTTTATTAGAGTATGACTTGTTTTGTACTTAAATATACTTGTCATATTAGCTTAAGACACGTTTATTCTTCAGATTATCTCAGCAACCATTAAAGAAACCACAAGCTCACTACCAAATTGTTTGGCTATTATTCTTATAGTATAGTATTCAACCAATACCATCTGGAAGAAAATAATTTAATGATAAAGCCGCCACTTGTGAATAACTCAAGCGGCAACATGTTTTTGTATAAGAAAATTCTTAAATTAATATTTGAGAATTTTCTCTGAATTTCAAGACTTATCTTAATTTGTTTTTTGTCTCTTTATCTTCTCTTCCACAATAAAGTTTTTAAACTAAGCAATCAATTATCTGCGGCGAATCAATTGTTCACACATCCGTACACGGGTCCACATCTCTAAGCGAGTATTCTCTAGCTGATTTGAGTGCATCAAATACAACTTGAAACCTTATGATAAAGCTTGCATAATAATTTAACTGATGTGCTTATATTCGGAGTTCAGTAAGTACACCGAACAAAAGTTTATTCGCTTTGCCGAAACGTATAGTTATTGAGAATTACGACATTCGGGCAGGCTTTAATTCGCGTCGTACTCATATTTAAATTATAGACTGCTTTTTTTTGGAAAAGCGCCTGTAAATAGTACTTGGTCTTTCCAAATAATCGCGTTTGAATCCGTTTCTTCTAGGCAACCGTGCCACATCATAGGCCGCATCGTCGCTTGACATAAAAAAAACTTTTTTTTCATTATATTATCTGTTAAGTCATCACTATTATTTTTGAAATTTAGAATGAGAGCTCTTGTGCACTCTAGTTCTAAGCAATAGTTAAAGCCAATCAGTTGGCAGATGTACGTGGACTTCTGCAGTCGACAATGATGATTTTCGAGACAAACCATCGAAATACGAGTATAACGACAGTTCGTCTGTAAATCAACAGATAATCTGTCGACTGCATAAATCCATGCAGATTCTGGGAACAGATATTCACAGAATCTGCAGATCTTGGTTGACTAGGCAGTCAACCAATACGAGTAGGTATGTATTATATCTGTAGATTTATTGCAATGCAACCTGCATTTTATTTTAGTGGACTATAGCCTTCACCTAAGAGGGGAGACCCGTGCGTAGCAGAATTTTACTAAAGTACACGTATAAAGAACACTAATAATTAGTCCATTCAAATGTTACAATTTAAGAACTTAACATTGCATTTTTAGAGAACGCAATTTTATTTTTGGGACATGTGTGGGGGAGCAAAAGAAGCTTAACCCCTAGATTGTGGGGTTGCCGCCCTTGTTCACTAGCCGCCATCTTGGAACAAGGGGTGCAGACACCTTTTTAGATTTTAATTTCATTTTTAATTTGTATTATACTCGTATACTTAATTGTTGATCTTGGAAAGGGTAATATACAGATGTCATTTTGATTGTGTTGAATTTAAGTTAAATACACTCCTATTTTTTCGCTATACAAGGTTATCGGCTAGGGGTATACTAAGCCGAATAGAAATCAACAGGCACACCCTAGTTAACATCTTTCACTATGAATTCAAGAAAAACAAAACAGCTATTTAATATCAAAGACATTGTAAACTTTTTTATTTAATAGATGATTTTTTTCTTGATTTCAGGGTTGGTCTTGTACTGAAAGTTTTTCATTATGATGAGTATTTGTTACCCCCTTTTGGTTTAGTACACCCCTAACCGATAACCCTGTACACTATAACTACTACTGCGCACACAAGTATCGGGATTAGTACCAGAAGGATAAAAATGAATGTTATAGAAATTTCAGGTCTTTTATTTTTTGAGTCAGTGGATTTCAAATTCACTTAATGAAGAAAACACCAAATAAAAATTATTCACAACTTTTTTATTGCACCGATTAACATTTTGTATAACGATAAATACTTACAAATGCTAAACTGCTTTTGAAATGACATAAGAAGATTCTAATTACATTCAATACATAGGTACTTAATTACTTCACTAATATCTCTCTTATGGTTTGAAAAAAAATCTGATCTTTCAAAATTAATTTAATATTCAATTAAACCATTTCTATTGCCTTATTTATTCAATTTGTTGCGTGTTAATATCATCAACCAATAATTAAGAATTATTACAATCCTACAACAAGTACTTTAACTTATTTTAATCTATTTACAATACTAATTATCAAAACACCCATTTCTTTAAACATTTTTTTTTTATCGCAACATATTTCTTAAATATATTATCTGGGGTCTAAACTAAATCTAGACTAATGAGAGAACAGAGAAATAATTTAACAACGACAGAGGAAGCACGCAGGTAGAATAAGCACAACACAGAGCTCCTAAAACTAGATAATTAATAAGATAAAGCTTTGGCCAAACTTGAGAAATATTGCGGTACGACTGAGTAGCGTCCTTAACCCAAAACAGAATGACTAACTAAGGGAAATACAAATTCTAGAACAGTACCAACAGCAACTTTACCAAAATCATTGTAACTTACTAGCAAAACTTACTTTTGGGATATTCCCTATATTCTCAGTAACACGAAGTAATTACGTTTTTTGCGTTACTAAAAATGCATCCATATACAACATAAATTTAATTGAGTTATAAATACTTGATAGTAGACATAAATAAACATCACTTTTTACTAAATATATGTGACGTACATACATAAATATTAAAACTACTATCTCTTTTTTCTTTTGGTAAATTTATTGAAATATCGGGTTATTTATATACTCGATACCATAGTATTCAGAAAACTTTAATTTCGGCCCCGCTGCCGCTTTTTGTTGTATTATTTGGCCAAAGCTTTAAATTTTTTCGTAATATTAAAATATTTACATGTTACAACAATTACTTTCACAGAGGCTGGTTTAAGTCTACAAAACATTGTTTTAATGAGGTTATCTAACGTAAAGTAACTAGTTTATATAAATTTATAAAGCTTTATAGGGCGAATCCAATAAAAATATTCTATAAAATAGGTAATTCAGATGAATCTTTGCGTGTATACACAAATATATTAAACTCAAAGAACAAGCTAAGCATTCGCCCTAAAATACGGTTTTTGTTAAAAACATGACCCCAAAAACAATGTACAACAATAACTAAAAAAAACAGACTTGGTATGATCTAACAATATGAGCAATTAGTACCTTAATTTTGGTGTTAATTCTACTTTACCATTCTTTCATGCATGATAAAATACTAGCTGAAGATTCAAAAGGTTTTCATAAAACAGGCAGCTTTATGCAAACCCTAAGCTGCGAAAGCAGAGTTATTACAAAAAAATACGATAGAAGCTTCCGCTCGATGAAAAGTGGTCAGACAGCGAGGTTCCGAGATAAAAAATAGTTTAATAGACGAGGTACAGTTACTTCGAGAGAAAATACGTTTTTGCCACTTTAGTTTGTGGTCGGATCCGAGGGAGTTTCGAATTGATGGATCCTTAATATAAGTAAGCGAGTTCTAGGTTTGCATAGGTTTTCCAATGAAGAGAGAGATCTTTAATTACCTTGGTTAAATGCTTAGTTCTGGTTTTTAAGTCGATGTAATGTGAATTTTTTAGTATTTGAGAGTCTCTGAAGAGATGTTTTAATTTAGGAAAAACTGATTTTGTGATAGTAATATAGAGTTTTCAAAACAATTATTAACTAAACTAAAATTAAAGTATGTTGCTCTATAAATAATCAGTTGATAATCAGGTCACAAATAATGTATTGATTGCAATTGCAAACTATATGTAGATAAATAATTTGGCACATGAACATTATTTGCCTCGTTAATACAACATCAAATTTTAACATAAAAAGTACTGTTAATTTACGAACCTTTGGACTATTTTAAGATCAAATATAAGTATACATGAAATTAACTTCACTAAAACTCAAAGATAAAACATGTCAACCCTTTTCAAGTAGGAGTATCTTTGCTAAAACTAGTCTCACTATAAACTGTCAACAATAACATCGTAAAAGAAACTTCTATCAGTTACTAATCAAACTCAGCTTTAAAAATCTTCCACACATCACAGATTTCAAATTTGCATAGTAAAATAGTTATATAATGCTAAGCAACAACGCAGCGGTTCTCATGAGATCCCCCACCACCTGTAGCTGAAGAGTCTGGAGGGGGTTCTGCCGATCTTCCTCCACCACTCCACTCTAATGAATCTATCATCTCCATCAGTTCTTTGAAGACAGCAATCACCCTCCAGTTATATTTAGCCGAACATTCCACATAGCCGCACTTCCAATGCTTCCGAACCAAGTTCACAATATTTCTCCGCTTTTCTCTTGAATCACCGCATGCGCTTTCAGCGATTGCCAACTGCTGCAAGCCGCTCGCAGCTGACGGCGTGTTACTGCAAAGTAGATCTTGCTTATTCCCAACAACTAGTACTGGGACGTTCCTCATATCTCTGCTTTCGACCATCTGGTCTCGTAGGGTTCGTATATACTGGAAAGTCTCGACGTTTGATAGATCGAAGACAAGGATGTACGCTGTCGCGTTCCGAAGCCCGTAGAAGCGGTAGTGGGCCCACTCGTAGTAAGAGTTAATAGGGAAGTAGGGTATGACGGGAACGTCTGTGATTTTGACCTCGTAAAGGTGTTCGTTGATGATTACTGATGGGTAGAACGTGTGTTTTTTATCGGTAGGAATGTACTCTTCTGAGAAGTCACTCCAGACGAATTGCTAAAACAAAAATATTATGTTAGATATTATGTAACCTTGATACCTATATTATTTAATATTCATATAACTTAATGGATTTATAATCCTTGCCATTCAGCGTGGTAATTCCGCTAGCAATCTAGGTACATTGTCATCTAGTCAGTCTGTAGTAGCATTTGGATTACCTGTAGATTTTTAGTGGTTGAAAAAATAAGACAGAAAATATTTTGCTCCGTTACAGAAATTTCCATTAAAGTAATGCTTTTTCTTTAATGTATGGGACATCTCAAAATGCGAGACTATTTCAAATAATTATTTTTCGTCGCTAACGCTATCCATCATTGTATTTTAATAAACGACTCTGCCGGCGGCAAGGCGTTACTCTAGTAATAGTACCTAATTTAAAGTCACCTCTGATGGTAACCTGAAAAAATAACGATTTTAACATCATTTTTAAACATCTTCAAAAAGTGAAGGATCTAAATATGTTTTAGTCTCTGTTTTTCACGAGTGTTCTTCGATTTCTAACAGACGCCTAGACTGACTTTGAAAATGATTATTTTTTGTTTGAAAAAGTTGTTCCCATGCGTACCCAATAAATTTATTTAAATTAGTCCTAAAGAATAAATAAAAAAAATAATTTAATACAATTTGATATTTTTACCTGACTGTAAAAGAAGGAGGGTTATGTCTTTCGAATGGAAGTATGTATGTTTATATACTTTGGCACGCGCTAGAGCCTAACGGCTTGTCGTATTTTGATTTTAGTGATGTCAATAGATTCCTATTAGTCGCGAGAGTGACACAGAGTACATCAAAATTAAAAAAAAAAGAAATTAAGGATGATACACAGGTTTAACGATTTAGCAGTTGGATTTTTTTGAAATTGCTTCTAACCACTTGTTTTAAAAAAACCAAACATACTCGTAAATGGCTTAAAAAAGTAGGAGGTTCTTAATATTTCGTAGCATTATTTTTTGTATATTCCCTGATTTTTCAGTTGGTTGTATTGAATTGACAATTGGTCCTATACTTTATCAAAATCGTTCCAGAGTATTCTTATCAATAAAACTTTTATTTTTCTTTGCGCATACTTAGAAGAGTTTTTTTGTAACGTAATTTTTCCTGCCGATTTGCCGATAAATCGGTTTTTACTTATCTTTGCGTATTACTAGAACTTCAACGTATAATATCTGTCATCACAACTTATACGATAATTGGTGGCTGAAACGTATCTGAGCTACCAACTTTACGCACTAGTTACGAATACATTCCCTTTCCTTACGTGGGTTGTTCAAAGTGCTTAATCTTCAGATCTCCATTTAGTATGTGTTACGCAGGTGTTTAGAAGGAGTGCTCTCTTAATGGCATCCATTAAACATAGTGCTGTCTTTAATCCACTTTGCATTGACTTGGTTAGTAAGATTTGAAAAAGGAACAAATGACTAAGTATGATATATTTCTGAAACGATTTGCTCTTAGGTTATTTTCGTTGTAGTCATCAGTTCAAGAGCATCAATACTGTTTTTTCACTTATTTTGATATAAAAAAATAGACCAATACTAAAAAAAATTAAATGAACTATCTTTGACTACTTAATACTACTAAATAAAAATTATCAAAATCCATTATTTACTATTGACCGAGAAACCATTAAATATACAAACACTACTTCTACCCTTAAAAGGCCTCCTACTATAAGGATGGAAAAATGAATCGTTCCACGTCGGGTGGGTCTTGATCTGGCTAAATCTAACGTGAAGGGAGGGTATTTGCTTTGTTTTATGCGAAATTTTCCATTTCATTGGTAACATTGATCCTTGGGACATCAAGAGTTTTCAGACACTATCATTCCTGTCCAGGATCATTATTAAAAATGAAATAGAAAATTTCTCGAACTCTTTCAAACAAAAACAATAAACAACCATATCAGTCTTAAGACTTATGGAAAATCTAATTGTCGAAGTCTGCCAACAATGCTGGAACATACAAGTGTAAAAAAAGTATTTCGGCAAAGTAGTGTCTTTTGCAGAGGTACAACGCTTTTTACTCCAAATGACTTCCAAAAAGTGTCAAGTGGCATTTGTGATTTTGAATGTAATTAAAAAAACAGTTTCAAACCAAGGAAACTCGCTTATTTGATTCGGGCCATAGCCACAGCACTTTAGACCTTATTTCACTAGTAACAAAATCTAATGTTATAGGTTCGTCGTAGTTTTTGCATTTTCAAACAAACTTCCCCATTTTGGGAGAAATATATACAGAATCAAAAATCTCTGAAGATTAAAAAAATATACAAGCTCGTGGAGCTTAAACACAAAGATTCGTCAAGATTTCTTGGAAACTACGGCCTGTCCACGAAATTTCTCGCGAACAAACATTCATACATACTAACATTCAAGCTGACAGATGAATTTGAGTTAAACGTTCATATTCAAGTGACTTCAAAAAAAGGAGGGGTTCTGAATTTGTCGGCATATTTTTTTATTGAAATTTTGTAATTATTTTTGTTCTCAGATACGTGGAAGTGAGCTGATTTGATAAATATTTCTTTGTTTGAATAAGTAATCTCTCGGATGGTCAGAAGATCACCTGACTGACGCTGGTTGTTTACAACCAACATTATGCTGAGTTGGAGCTGGTTCATATAAAAGACTTATTTAGGTATTAATTATGATTAGTCTAAATTGTGCAATAAGCATAAGTTCTTTACAAGAAATAAAATTTTTCATTTCTTATTCTTTCAACTCGTCTAATGTTTAACGAACAATTGCATAAGATGAAGGCCTTCATACATACGGACTAACGGATTGACGGAGATCGAAGTCTTAGTAAATAGGCTCCCGTTGTTATCTTTCGGGAAGTTAGTTGTCACCTTGCGAAGTGCTACATGTAAGAAAATACACGTAGATTTTGTGTTTGGGAATATTAAATTTTATTTCATTTAAATAAGTCAAGGAAATGCGTATAAAAGGAAATTGGAGGATGTAAATAGAACGTATATTAAATTTCCTTCGAATTATATTTGGCCGCGCGTCAACGAACTTTTTTATGGAACAGCGTATTTATTTCTTGAGAATTCTTAAAGAAATTTATTACGAAGGATTTATTTTTCGTTATCTTCTGAGATTACATTTTAATTACTCATTTATAAATTTGTAGAACAAGTGTATTATTTATTCTTGAGAAATAATTTTGTATTAATTACTTGTACAATATTAACCACAATCAATTGTAGCCTCTTGAAAGAAAAATTGTGCCTTTCTACTAGTTAACATAATATTACAGATTGCTTCAGTAGCTCAGGTTGTAGTATGCCCAAGTTTCAGGGTCAAAGTACCCCTTGAATGTCATAAGAAAAAAAAATCAATATTTGTAGGGCCCCAATTAAAAAAAAAACAATAAAACATAAAAGTCATACATATATTCGTAATCGCGGTTAGAAATTCTTTATTTTAATACCATATTCAATTAATTTTGCGCACTTTATGGTTTTTTAATGATTAATCTTTGGTGCCGAAATTCCTTATAGTCCGGGAGCCAGGTGCAAATAATTATTTCCCCTCAAGAGATAATTCGTGAGACGCATCAGAGTATAGTATTTATTATAAAGCGTCGTGAAAGTCAGCTGGTGCCCGGTTGGGGGGATGAGCGGGTGTAGCCTCCCACGCATGAAAAAAAAAATACATTCACTGATTTCCTCTCATCTGAAATTTTGTCTAATTGTAGCTCATCTAATATCTCAACGAAAAAAAATAATCAGCTGGTTACAACGTGGTGTATTGTACGTCAGCTGGTGTCTTGAACATGAAAAAGCTCTGACAGCGACTCTGACGATGAATCGGAAAGAGAGGAAAGTGACTTAAGCCAGAGCGAAAACGAAAATGAATAAATCACATTGTTATTCTCATTGTCATTTTTCATCACGTTCATATAATAAATATTATTTATCGAGTAACTAGTTAATTTATACTAAGCTAATTGTTTATTTAATTATTTAAATATATCTAATATCATTAGATAACATACTTATTCGTTTCGAAAACATTGATACAGAATATTTATTTCAACTCAACTCTCATATTGAAGCAGCGCTATGTCGAATTATTAAAGATACGTCATTTCCTTCCAGATGAAAATTTGTGAGTTGATTGTTAATATACTGATGCGATAAATAAAAAAAATCAGCTAGCAATAAGTCGAGGAAAAGCTAGTCAGCTGATGCATTTAAATTGACAGTAGATACTCCTGCCTAACTCCTATGTAATAACTTTTAAAGTATCAGCTGACGGTTTTTCCACCAAGATACAGCCAGCTGACCTATATATTTATCCACAGTTACATATAAGCTATCATCAGGTAAATTTTTGTTTGAGAGGAAATCACTGAGAATATTTTTTTTTCATGTTCGAGACACCAGCTGACGTACAATACACCACGTTGTAACCAGCTGATTATTTTTTTTCGTTGAGATATTAGATAAGCTACAATTTGACAAAATTTCAGCTGAGAGGAAATCAGTGAATGTATTTTTTTTTTCATGCGTGGGAGGCTACACCCGCTCATCCCCCAACCGAGTACCAGCTGACGTTCACAAGGCTTCATAATACTATACTCTGATGCATTTTACTAATTACCGCTTGAGAGGAAATTGGTCATGAAAATCTGTTGCTGGCTCCCGGACTATTAATTATGATTTTATTTTTTAAATTTTGATGTACGCAATGTCACGTTCACGTCTAAGACGAATCTATTGACACCACTCACATTAAAATAACACAAGCCGTTTAGGCTCTAGAGCGTGCCAAATAAATATACATAAATACACTCGAAATACATAACCCTCTTGCTTTCGCAGTCAGGTAATAAAATATTGGACCGACCAGCGAATCTTTACCATAATCTCTAATACATACCGTGTCTTACCCTGTTGTTACCACCAAGCAACAAGTGATGTACAAGACTTAACTCTAAATACAACATTTCCCAAATTTCACCCCGCTCCTGAATATTCCATGAATATTTATCTCAAAGAGATAATTTGATTGCTATGCCATGCCGCATACAGAAGGAGACAAATTAAAAGACGCGTCGAGAATTTTTAATTTTCGCGTGTTAACTCAGAAAAAAAAGGAAGGAGATTTTTGTGGAAGTTTTGGTGTGTGAGGAAAAAAGGGAAATCTGCTATATTATAGCAGATGCTAACTTTGAAATTTTCGAAAGCCATTGGGAACTCAGTAGAATAACTTTAATTCATAAGGTAAAGAGTTTTTATTGCTCTGAGATTTAGAGCGAGTCTAATATTTAGATATTATAGCAAAATTAGTGTGGTCGTGAGGTCAACTAGGCAGTTTTTTATCTTGCAAACCTAGGCATTTGACTACAAGTTCGCACGATCACAGACGTCAGCGACTCTGCAGCCTTAGATGAAGCATGCCTAGTCTGGAATACACTGGCTCTCAAGAAAGATTCCCGGACCACACCGTTAGGTGCAAGGCGACAGATTTTACAACTTGAAAAAAAACTTTTACTTGGTGGTAGGAAATGCTCTACTATGCTATGGTATCCTCACGATGTTTTCCTTCAGCGGTAGCTCAGGCTTTTTTTGCATGTTTCGTGGGATCGAACCTCGTACCTTTTGCACGGCAATCGAGTGGGGTCGACCACTCGACCATCATCGCTACTACATTTATTATCACAAATGAATGTTCAATGAGCAAATATATTCCACAAAACAATACCTATACTCCGTATTTCCGGCGTGTATTTTTGTTTGGCTGTCGCTGTAAAAGGTTTGAAACGGTTTGTTAATTTCACAGTTTTGTTTGTAACGAATACCGCCGCCGCGCCGGTGTGAATTCTGTGGGATACGTTCGGTTTTTGTGTGAATTTTGTTAGCCGTTTTGCAAATAAAACTGAGTGAAACAAATGGAATCTTTTAATTGGCTGTTAGCTGGAAAATTAGCAAGACAGCTGTTAATTTTGGTACCACGATTTGTTGTTAATATTCTGCGTGTTACCATTTTCAGACCTTTCGGATCCTTTATAGGAGAGGTTGTTTTAAATAAATTATTATTATCACGTTGCCATGTATGTTAGTCGCATTTGCGAAACCGTTTTTAGGGTTCCAAACCCAATGAGTAAAAACTGGTCCATATTACTAAGACTTCCCTGTTCGTCCGTCAGTCACCACTTTGCATCTCAAGAACCGTGATATTTCTGTTGCCGCTATAGCAATAAATACTAATAACAGAATAGTATAAATTTCAAGGGGGGCTTCCATACAACAATTGGGAATATTTAAACAATGGTATGTAAATAAATTAATAAACAAACGTGATTTGCCGTTTTTACTCGATATTAATAACAGCAACCGGCAGACTCTTGAAATATTTACAGAAATTTTATTTGTATATTTATTTCAAAATATAAAATTAAAAAAAACAATTGAGAGGGCTCCAGTGCAACTTATGTAAATTTTGACGTTTTTTACTCGATATTAATAACGACTACCTGCAGAAACTTGAACTAATGTAGTAAAGACGCACGGAACTCTTAGTGCGCGAATCAATGAATGAATGAATTACTGAACTCTTTATTACACTCGGCCGATTTTTTATATATAAGTTTGCCTATAGATAAAATTTATGGCATCGATAAATGTTAAGTATTTAATATAGCTAAGAGTGTTTGAATTATGTATTGTAAAAAAAATTAAGATCAAATGTTTGATTTGTGCCACCCACTTCAGCGTTACTTTGCGCAAATCCACTCTTAATTGATTGTTTTCCGCTTATTTTGGTGAGAGCGCGAGAAAACGAAAAATAATTTTGACATCGCCGACGACAAAAAAAAACCAAAAAATCAAATAACCTATATACTAAGTTTCGTTAAGATCGGATCAAAATAGCGGCCTTTACGTGAGAACCAACATACATACATACAAACATTTGGACAGATGAAAGCAAATTCGGCGAGTTAATGCTTAGACGCTTCGCTCGCTCGGTCAATTAATATATAAATGTATTCACCTGTATAATGCTAGTCTTGCCCACGGCCGGTGCCCCCAGCAGCACTACCTTGATGAGGTCCAGGCTGTCGGGGCTCGGCTCTACGCTGGGCGCGCCGCCTCCCGTCAGGGTAGACCCACCCCTCTCAAGGTAGTCCAGATCCAACTCTGGAACAATTAATACGTGTTGAGAATGCTTAAAGATAGAAAAAAGATTACAAGATTGAGTTTCATTGGATTAAAACATATTTTGAGTTATGTTAGGTTAAATGTGAGCCCAACTTGGTATTTCCCTTTTATATTCCCTCCCATTTTTAACCAAAATTACGAGAAATACATTTTTTGGACTACAGCTAAAAAATAATATTGGTATATTGTTTAATCAAAGTACGAAATCCTTCGTTATGAGTGTACTACTGTATTGTAAGTGTAATAGTGTATTACTGTACCTATTTAAATAAAAAAACTTGAACTAATGTTGATAAGATAGAAAACCATATACAAATAGGAGGTGCACGAGTTCGACTTGCACTTAGCCGATTTTTTACTGGTTGATTTACAAATCATGTTGGTTTTAAAATGATACTAAAAGTTATAGCTATTATCAAATTACGTAGATCAAAAGCCAAAATTTGACTTGCATAAGGTAACTAAATCACAAAGCGGATTCGACAGCTTTTGTACGTGTATCGAGTAACAAGGCGGGACGCAGCGCTTTGAAGTTAATTTAAAGCATAATATTGCCTCCGGATTTTCTGAGAAAATACAAACATATACCGTATCAAAGGTGTTAAATAAGCAGTAAAATTGTTAGCTATACTATAACACAAGAATCTAATAACTCAGGGTTATGGTTATACGTTAGCTAAATGTTATCAGTGGAGTGAAAGCACAGTGATCCATGGCTAAAAAATTTGTATGGGTGCTTCTATATATGTATTTGTTATTTATATTCTTATTTATAGGGGGTGATAAATCCCGCACTAACGTCACACTTGGGGAGTTTTGTGAGTTTTGTTATGGGCGCTTAAAGCCTTCAAAAACCAAGCTATTGGATTGATATGATAAAATGTATGATATTCTCATATCATACATTTTATGGAAAGAAAGTAAATTAGTAATATTAATTAGTAAGAATAAGTATAAGTATTTTATACTTTCAATTACTTAAGGAATATGTTTTTTATTTTGACTAGCCGGTTGGTGCAGTTGGCAGCAACCCTGCCTTCTGCGCCGCTGGTCCCGGGTTCGATCCCCGGACAGGTCAAACATTTGTGTGCATGAACATGTCTGTTTGACCTGTGTATGGGTGTTTATTATATATATATAAGTATGTATTTATGTATATAAGTATGTATATCAGTCATCAGGCTGGCATAGCACAGGCTTTGCCTAGTTTGGGACCTGAAGACCTTTATGTGGATGTTGTCCCATATTATTATTTATTTATTTATTAATATTTAATATACATGTAAAAAAGATTCCGACGAAATAAGAACTTCCTGAATGAAGTCTTTCTAAAATCAAGAAGTTTACATATTACATCGATAAATTCAGTAATGTATTTCTTTTACAGGTCTTCAAAAGGTAATAAGGGCCGTATCACATTGTTAAGGCGTGTTATATATCTGTATTCAGTCATTCTAAGCCTCGTGAAATCCGAACACGTCTGTAAGAGGTATTATTACACACGAGTGTGTTAAAGCTTCGTTAGAAGGTTCATTAACTTGCTGAGATTGCGGTGGCGTTTATAATACTCGTAGTTGCAAGTTTATACTTAATATATTAATTTGTTACTTTGAAATTAGAAAATCTTTTCTTAAAACTCTGTAAAATAGCAATTTAGTAGTTAAAAGATAAGGAATTAATTTCAAATTTATCTTGCCCAAATTGAAAAATATATATTCCATGCATGCTATTTTCTGGCCAAGAACTTTATAATTATTGAGCCACAAGTCTTTACAACTAGTGTATCTTTTTACTAAAGTTTTTCTACATTAATTCGTAATGATTTTAAATCACCCCTTTATTTTTTTACTTAGAATTATCACCGTCTTATATAGCAGATAAACTATCACCGTCTGTTGAAAATTAACCAACATATCATATACAAATAATATATTATACTTTTTGTATTTATATTTTCTGAATCTAAATGCTAAAATTGTACAATACCAGATATATATAAATAAGTTAATGTCCCATACTAACAATATGAGGTATAAACGAGTGAGTCTTGGCTGACTGCTTGACAGGTCACAATCAACGATGAGCCTAAGCCGCTGAACCTAGATATATGAAATTGGAATATGTATATGGGTGTATAGGTGTACTAAAAAAGGTTTATTGAAAATTTAACCCTTAAGAGGGTCAAATGTGGATTCAGTTTTAGTTCGCGTTAAGGAGCGTATTAAGTAATTTTTTTTGACTCGAATTCAGAGATAGTGAAAGTTGTTCCTATGGATGAGTATAGTGACCCCCTTTTGGCTTAGTATAACTAGCTGATTACCCTGTATAGACGAATACACTTTTAAGAGGAATGTCTTAGATTTTAAATTAAAAGGTCTCGTAACGATGTCAAAAGCTACGGACAAATACCGGACTTTATTCGAGTCCGGAAAACCATTTTTGCTACGAAACCAAACGTTATGAAAGTGATAACATTCCTTATAAATTTTTGAACGCAAATAATCAAACAAAAAAGGCGTCTGCCGATCCGTATTGCCCGCGAAAAATCTTATTAAACCTTCCTTTGTACCAGAACACAATTTGCTTTGTTCCACAATCTCTAACAAAGATAAGCGCTAATGGAATACACCGCAGTTTTCTATAACTCACTCTTTGATGCCGACAATTTAATTTTCAGCGAAATTTGTTGGCTGTATCTGTATGAGTATGTGTTTGTGGCTTTAGAAAATGTGTTTCGGGGCGGACAAAGTGATTCGTCATGTAGATAACATTAAGTATGTATGTTTTCTAAAAAAATTAATCAAAAAATATGTAGGTATTAAACATGTGATGCATACATAATTTTTTACATTTATTGTTGTTTTATTAAACGCATTAAGATATGAATTTGAGTATCGTTATTTTGTTTTTGTGTACTTTTAAGTTAACGGACGGACGGACAGCGAAGTCGTACTCGTTTTAACCCTTTGGGTACGCAACCCTAAAAAAACAGCGTTAGGGAGCAAACCCCAGCATCATGCTGAGCGTTGACCTTTTAATGATGCACCCTGTAACACGGCTCAATTTATTATTTCTATTTAATTTACTGTGTAGATCTGTATGTTACCGTTTTCTTGTTCCGTGTGTATACAAATTCCTTAAAAAAAGTGTTTATCGACTTTCCATGACGTCGTTAAAACTTTTTCAGTTATTTTCAACCTATTTTGATAACATTTAAATGGGACGACTTCAAAAGTATTCCCTTTCAAATAAATAAATAATTTTCTAAGTCGGTCCAAGCCTGGTTCATAGGTCTAAAAATACCCTCGAATTCAATACTTCCCCCATTATGGGAAGTTGCTAGAAATAAACGTATTATCTTTTTCTGTAACACTATTTTTATCCGAATGCGAAACAAGGAGTATGTATGTTTCTTTGGCACACTCTAGAGCCTAAACGGCTTGTCGTATTTGTATGTGGTGGTGTAGTGTCAATAGATTAGTCTCCCCCTGCAGATGGTTAAAGGCATCTAGCTGCATCCCGCGATTTCACTTGTTAAAATACGTGGGTCTAAGATTCTTGCAGGTCAATTTGCAGTCGGGGTTTTTGAAGTCACTTTACACCACTTGTTTACCGTAGCATATATTGCAATATTGTTTCTGTTCATAACAACAGTGCGATTGATTTCTATCACGGTCTTTTTATACATGTCCGAAATATTAAACGATTTTTAACTTTCTTTTGTTTATACTTCTTTTACTTTATCACTAACGCCCGCGGCGTTACCAGCGACAAAACGAATAAAATAATGATGAATGAAACAAAAAATATAAGAGTATAAAACTGTTTCGAACTTTGAACCCCCATTTGACCTCATTAGGGGTCGAATTTTCGAAAATCCTTACACCTACACTTTATAATGAATACATCCTTAATTAAATGATTATCTTAAATGGTCCATAGGTAATTTTTCTGCTATATTTTTTAATATTTTCAAAAAATATAGCAGAAAGATAATAGAATAATAATTATTATTTTTGATTTTTTGTATCGGTAAATGTTTGTTGTTTTTCACGCAAAATTGCTTAACTCATTAAAATTTTTTACAGAGATTTTCCGTTCGAACGGAGTTAGCTAAGACCCTGGATTAACACATAGGCTACTTTTTATTCTGTATTAACGCGGGTAACACTGCAGAGCACAAAGGTGTGGCAGAGAAAGGTGTGACAATACTTAGGAGTAGCTACCTATCAAGGTGAACCCATTATAAAACGAAATTTCGCTAAATTCGAAAAAAAATTAGGTTCTCCATACAAAAATTGATCACGTGATCTACATAACAATGGGTTAACTTTGATGGGTAAAATAACACCCTTAAGTATAACACCATTCCTTTCTGTTAAACGCTGTATATGGATAAGATAAGATAAAGTTTATTTACCAAAAAAGCGTTAAACAATACACTGTCCTTAAAAAGACTAATACTATGCTATGATTAATATTATATAAATTAAAAAACTCATTAAAAAAATCCGCAAGGCCACACGAACCTCAAGCCATTAGAGTAGACTGGACTGTCGTCGCCAATAAGGCTAAGCACACATTGTAAATACGGGTTACAACCCTGGTGCTGTAAAACCGCTGCGGCTTTAATGTGGGAAGGGTTAGATCCCAAGGGGTTGAGGGAAAATCTAAGTTTTTGGTATAATAATATGCTAAAATGGCATGGTCGTTTAGAAGTCGCCGACCTTACGTGTTGTAAATTTCATAACGAGCTTTCAGCCTTGTTAAATATGATTAGTTCGTGTGTTATAAGTGTGGTTTATGTTAAAAGTTATTTAACTAAACTTTGAAAAAAATATCAGGATCTTAATTTGAGTAGCTTTAAAATAACGCTTTTGTTTTAAAGAAATATGGAATATATCTGGGGAAAAAAAAAACTTATTTTTGTAACTTCCTTCGACTGCTTATGAGGTCCCATATATTTTATTAAAGTCGGTCCAGTAAGTGTAGCCTATAAATCAAAATCAGTGAAAAATATGATAAGGCGCCTGCCGAATTGATCGGTTGACACTTTTTCAGTGATTTCCCGAAAAAAGGAGGAGGTATTCAACTGTATTTTTATGTTTATTTGGCGTTTGTTTGGTTATTAAATCAAAATAACAGAAAAAAGTGTATCAGCGCCGAGAAGTCTGTAATTTTTTTTTTATTGTTCTTGTTGGACTTAGTTACAGAGGTGCAGACCTGAACCGGATTTGAACGACAATTCACTGGAAAGCTATACATATAACATAACCTACCTACCTGAATAATTATTATGATAAGCTGTTATCAAGGCATCAAATAAGTACGGATAACAAATTATAAGTAAGAAATGAGAATTTTAAACCACAAGCTTGTATAATAATAATTACATTATGAATTCGTTACAATAAGTTACTATTGGGTTCCCAAATTAGGCGATTCGCGATGCCTGGATTTTGGTAACTCACGCATTATTATCAAACAAATGATTTTACGCTACCTCATTCACAATATAGTTTTAATTAGGTTAGTAATATTAAGCGTAATAATTTATTATGAGTTAAATTAGCAGCCATCTGGCCTACATTAGACGCCCAACCGTAATGCTTCTGGCACCAGAACCTACATTACTACGATATTTCACAACTGTCAGCCTTATCAGTGCCGCAAGCTATTTAAGAGACAATTATGTTTAAAGCTAGAGCAAATATTTTTTCAAAAACAAATAAAACAAAAAAGGAAAGAAATGAGGATAAAAATATGTAGAGGAAAGATTTGTATTTTTGGATGTAAAAACTACTGGAACAATTTCAAATTCAAATATAACTTTAGTGTTCACCAAAAAAATAAATAAATATTAAATACAGACATCTTAAAAATCATTGGCAGTGCATTGGGCGATCTTATCGCCTAAAGCGATTTCTTCCAGGCAGCTTTTGGATGGATCGAACTAGATTTGATTTATTTTTTTGCCGTCGGAGAGCTACATTATTACTGAGTAACATAGGATATATTTAGTATATTTATAATTAGAAAACATTAGATATCTGCGGATCACGCCGAAGCGCAGCTAGTGTTCCATAAACACGACTATAAAAAAGGTTTGTAAAAGACAAGCACTTTTAATTTTAGCAGCTATATGCAGATCTTTCGCCTATTGTGATGAAACTTAACTTAAGAGGAGTTTATAAAAATGCAAATGTAGGGCCACCTGGAAAGTAAGTATTTCATTCTAAAAATTGGTGTGGTTTGGTTTATTAAATTAAAATAATAAAATACGAGCCAGCCGATATGAAATAGGTCGTTACTTTTCAATAGTTTTACTTGAGCAAATGTATTAGTAAAACAATGAGTTTTATTTATTTTCTGGAGATTCTTGTTCTGAGGATGAGTAAAAAAAATACTTTATTCTTACATTTAGATCACAATTGGCGGCTATAAGCTAAACACTCATTAGCACTCACCCAATATTTTGTTCTGTTTAGTGCAATTTCCCTTTTCGTTTTCATCATCCCTACTGTGCTTCGACGTCGGGTCCAATCTATTCATTTCATTCACTTATTTCACTTCTTAATACATCTTCAAAATCCCACATTTTTGTCTGTTATTGTCTATTTTGAAAAAGTTGCAATGTATTTGTTTGGGTACAATAAACAAAATACGTAAATCCATAAACTGAACTTTATACGCAATCGTATTTTTTTTCTAAAGAAAAACACGAATAAATATTACGAATAATATTATGTCACCAGTTTATTTTTCATGGCATATTTTTTTGTAATTTTTTTGTTACAGAATTATTAACATTTCTTTTAAAACACGTGTGAAACGAACAAATTTATTTTTATAATTTAGTTTTCCCGAGTACCGCGCGAGATTTTCGCGCGCTGAATTTCCCGGCAATTTTGCGCTTACACAACACGTCCGTCTCCCAGCAAGGTTAGGGGTCTACTGAAGCGAGGGAGGTCAGATCACTGCGGATTAGGATGTTACCGAAACATGGGGTCGCATTAATCCATTTGAAGAAAATTCTACGCAACATATACCCTGAATGCGGTTTTTTGGTGTTTGGATTTGACACGTAGTAATTTAAGAAGCGTTTTATATAAGTAAGTAAATATGTTTGGGTAAATGAAATTAATATCGTTTTCCAAACAAAACTATAGTATATATAGTAAATTTCTATGCAGCATATAGTACAGCCATGAAAGAAGTGAAAACAAAAGCATGCAAATTGGTTTCGTTTTGGCAGTTTACCGTTTCAACTCTACGAAAATGACAGCGTTGAAGCGGAGGTAAACGAGCCTAGTTTGCTTACCCTTGTTTTCATCTCTTACATGCCAACTCTAATCGACAGAACATAACAATTTTGAACAAAAAAATTGTTCCTATTAAGATTTTCAAAGTTATTTTCAATCTTAGCTAACAAGTTACAGGTGCGAGGAAGGCGGTGAACGCACCAATGTTTGTTCCTTGAATCCAAACTACACTAAGATTTCTGAATTAGTATTTATTATCTATAACAAACCTTTTACCCTAATGACAGCGACCTATATAAGTAGAGAAGATCTTTTACTATTTAGTCTATATCCAGCAGTTTGCATGAATGGAGGATCATTAGCGGCGAGACGGTTTCTATTCAGCTGCGATGAAGGATTCATCTGATTCAACATGGCTGAGACTGCTGCCTGATTCACTATGTCTTTCGGGTCATTTGTAGTAAAAGCAAATATTCGACCGAGCAAGTAAAGCATCTCTGTTTCAAGTAATTTGTCGGGGTATTTTTTTTTTTCGTTTGTCGGTTTGTTTTTATTATTTATATGTATACAGGGTTATTGATTAAGTTTGTACTAAGCCAGAGGTCTCTATACTCATTACAATCACTATGGGATCAACTCCGAATTTAAGAATAGTAATATTAAATTATATAGTAAAAGTTGTTCCTTAGGAGGAGTATAGTGGTAGTAGCCCTCTTTCGGCTTAGGACACCCTAATCGTTTACCCTGTATTTGAATACTTAGATATTTTGCTATTTACCTAGTCTGCATCCAGCAGTTTGCATGAATAATGCTTATTAGTAGCGAGATGGTTTCTTTTCAGCTGTGGTAAGGATTCATTTACTTACTTTCACTTGACTAAGAACTATTGTAGACGTAGTGAGAATCGTTATTTGTCTAAATAAATGACCAAGTGAGCAAAGCGTCTTTGCTTTGAATCTGGCAATTTTACTTCATGCACTCTCTCGCGTAGCATTTTCTTTTGCAATTCCTACCATTAACGGCGTTTGCGTCCAGCGTGCCACCATAGAACTAATATCAGTGATATCATAATATCAATTTTGGTACGTTATACGTAAACTGAGACGATCAATTTGAATCGATAGAAAAACAGCTGTCTTTTTTTAGTTTATATTCCGCCTTATAATTTAAGAGCGCCTTTTGTGTATGTCAACTTATTTTTTCTTTTGATATATGGCACCATGCGATTTGTTTATTTGCCAATGTCTAGTAAATGAATGTTCAAGTTATATTGATCAAGTTATAACGTCAATTATCAAGTAATTAGTCGGCGTGATCAAGTTAAAGTCACGTGGTTGTATTTATTATCTGATATATTGTTTTTTTTTTGTGGTGACAATGGAGAGTTATAAAGAGTATTTGTAATAAAATTGTAGTCTATATAGGTAATTTATTACTTACGTCAATGATATAAGTAATCGTTAGTGCGTTAGGCGCATTACATCTGGCTGCAATCGTAAAATCTTAAAGTTGAAATCCTGCTAATATTAAAAACACGAAAGTTTGTAGGAACGGATGTATGGATGTGTGTATTTATTTATGTATGTTTGTTACTTTTTCACGCAAAAGCAGAGTTGGATAAATTTTATTTAGTTGTAACGGAAATAACTTGAACTCTAGATTAACACATAAGCTATTTTTTATTCTGTATTAACGCGGCAAACCCCTGAAGGCGGAGCTAGTGCAAAATAGTCTACTCATATTAATATAAAGTTTTAAAAGTCATATGTCGCAAACTATTTCCAACATTCCCATTTCCCAATACGAGCGTTCAAATGAAGTTATAAAATACGGTCGACGCTTCAGTCTGTTTGTTTGAATAAAATATTTGCCGTGTAACTGTGAATATACAAAAAGTTACTGTGGTGCTATTCGGAAGTGCATTTTGCAATTTTCAGTCGGAATTTTAACGACATGCATTTTTGCATGTGATGAGATTATTATATATAGTTTTATATATTGTATTATATACAGCCCACTGCTACCTGTCATTTGTTTAGCCACGTTACTTAGATAAGTGATCACCGGATTCAATAAGGCAGGTAACTATATATTTTTTTAACTAACTTCCAAAGAAGAGGAGGTTTTATGTTCGTCTATATGTTTTTTTGAGTAGGTTCATCGATACTTTCGCTAATTGTTAACCAATTAAAATATAATTGTTCGAAAGGATAAATACCCCGAGGTGGTACCGTTATCATCGAGTCAGTCAGTCTGATGATGGAATCACAAGGAAATCGAGGAAAAGTAACTAACTATAAAGCTTTGATCCACTTCTCGGATTCAGATTGAGCTGAATTTAATTTAAATTAAACTTGTTTTGCACTAAAAAAGCTAAAAAATTGACTAGGGTCAGTCAAGACTTCATTTTATTTTTTTAAACTATAAATTATTTTATTTTATTAACAGACTAAACTGCCGATTCGTTTTTTATATCACTACTTAATGGATACTGAATGGATATCTTGAGAGTACCGCAGGGCCACTAACAAACATAACATAATAATTCATTTATGTATTATCTTTAAGGCTGATGTAATGTATATTGTTTTTTTCTGTTCATTTCAATATTATTTTCTTCACTTTAGATATTTTGATTTATATAGCATTAACGTTTTATTTTGACATATGTACATTTGTATATTATTACGTTCCCTTTTGAGAAGACCCTGGTTTCCGTAGCACAGTATTAACTAGTTCGGAAACCAGAGGATTCATTATGATATTCAAAATGTAAGAAAATGTATTCAAAATGTATCAAATAAAAGAAGTTTTTTTTTTAAATAGCTTCAATCGTTCTAAACGTGTCGAGGTGAGAACGTTTTCATTTTTTCGTATTAAAGTTGGTTGAAAAATCTTGCCCATTATTACCATCAGAAATTATAACATGTTAGAACATATACGAGTACTAGCTGACCCGGCCACGCGTTGCTGTGGCTATTTTATAGCGTCAACAACACGTGGTAATTATGCTGTTAAAATGTAGCTTATATGACACGTTCGTAGATTTACCATAGCAGCGCCATCTATTGATTACTTACTCAACCCAGTCGAAAGGTATCGACATCTGTTAGAATCATTTGGAGTTAACAGATAATTGTGTCTGTCAAATAATAACAGACAAATAATTAGCAATAAATTAAAATTGCGACTATAATTTGAGATTTAAACTATCCTATCTCTCAAGTTGGATCGAACTGCACATGGTGTTCGAATTTTATTATAATCGGTTAAGTGGTTTAGGAGTCCATTGAGGACAAACATTGTGACACGAGATTTATATATATTAAGATTAAGATTACAGTATGTATTCAGCATAATATGGTAAAGTAAAATAAAAACAATATTTTGACAGTGGCATGGATCTTACATTATCATAGTGTTTAAGTATTCTACTACAAACCTTTTTATTTGTTACCTATGTGTGAAATAACATCTAATCCGTCATTCAGCCATCTTGCACCGATTTTCATAAAACATAGCTAAGAATACTGCCGGTTTATACCTACCTTTCAAGCAATTTTTTTTTATACTTTTTCAAAGTTAAATCAGTTTATCCGTTCGGGAACTACGACGCTGCTGACAGATGAGTCAAACTTATAACGTGGGAACTAACAAAAGAACATATAAATAGAAAATTTCTCTAAAAGCAGTTATCTTTCAGGTGTAATTGAATATTATTCTTTCTTACTATACGCCGGTTTCATACGGTTGTGTTTATTTTAAACCAAGAGTTAGATACAACGAAAACATTGCCAGTTATTTTAGGCACACAATCTGAGGGAAAATTGTTATAACAAGGAAAATATTATTCCAACATTTTAAAGAATGTGCTTCGAAAATTAAACCAGCTCCTAATATTATAAATGTTGTAGTAAAATATTTAATGTGTAATATATAAAAAAAAAAACTTCTAAGAAGCACTACAGTTAGGTACACTATTATTTTAACAACATTTAAGTATAAGTAAATCAGGAAAATGTAATCTTTTGTGCAACGCCTAGATTGAACTATAGTAAATTTTGTTAGGACCTTTTTTCCTTGCTTGTGAGTCATACTAATAATATTCATAGTGCCTACCTTAAAAACTATTTAATTATAAAATTATACAGTATGAAATAAATTCTGATATAATGGTACGGAACTATACAATACGCATGCATTGCATTTAACATATTTTTTATCCAATTTCTTCTGTCGAATTATGACACTAAACCAAATCAATGGTTATGAGTGACTTCTGACCTCTAATTGATCCTACCAATGTGTGATGACCAACACAGTAGATCCGTCAGTTGACTTGGAAACCGAAGAGTACGTTTTAACAAATCAGCAATAACGACGCTCATGTTATTCCGCTTTGAAGTTAAATCTTCACCTGTCTACCTGTACAGAACTGCCATTGAGTTTAACAAGTAACTTTGGGTGAATCTCAGCCTATATTATAATAAATTTACTTGTACTACGCTTACTTTTACAAAATTCAGTGTTTAGAGGAAGTCACCTTTTGTCAGACAAGTTTTTAAATATAGAAACTTTGGACGTCTCGGTTGGAAAATTCGCAACAAATCAAATTAACTTGAAGTTGTATACCGCAAAACGGTTCGTTTCCCCCGAGGTCGTAAAGTTTTGCCTTTCTGGCGTGTTTCGGAAAACTTCACTGGCCGTTATCTACCTTTGATTGCGTGTACTCTAAAGGAAAAATTTACGGCATAAAAAATGATGTTGCGAAGTTTTTGGTAGAAATAATAGAGTGTTTTTGAAGAAGGTTCTTTTATTGACCAACTTCTAAAAGAAAGAGTTCTCAACTCGTCGCTATATTTTGTTTAATTTTTTACCTTCCGATTCCTCAGAGTTTCTTGGGGCGATTCAGAGGAGTTTGGCCTAATATAGAATTTATTTTACCAAAACCTGTGTAGCACTATTTAAATAAAAAAAAAACTGGTATTTTCACCGAAAAAAAAACGAAAATTAGGTGAGGCACATTTCATAATCTAATTATTTATAGGAGTTGTCGGAGACATGCGATATTTAGTCTTTAAGAAGTTTCTGAATATATGAACAAAATAAATATAGTACGAAGTATCATATTAATACGAATATATTATAGTATATAAAGAAAGTTAAAATATAATCTAAAAAAACGATCAAACAATTTGCAAAATTACTAGTTACTTAAACAATAGTAGATCTGAACAGACGGTTTTTCTAGAAAATAGAAAAAGGGTATAAAATCTCGTAAGTATAGTTAAAGTCTAAGAGCTTTTCTCTGATTCAAAAAGTCTTGCTCAGTTTCTAGCAACGCAAAGGCATTTGGAATTACATTGGCGCCTCGCCAAATCTCTTCCGAAGATGGGGAATAAGAAAAATAACAGTAAAAATCCAAAAGAAAGACAAGGATGTTTATGCACTTCGCTATTAATGGCCAGGAGTGGATGTATGTATAAAATTGGATATCCAGGGTACGAATTACAAGACCACGATTTTTATACGGGAAATAAAATTATGAAATATTTTACATACGAAAACAGACTTTTTAATGAATCCCGGATTTTTCAGCATATTCGGCACCGATTTGGATTTTTTACGAGAGTCATCAGGCTGGTGTAGGTTATGAGTATAATAGAGGATTTATTTGTGCAGATGAATATATACAAGTATCAACACTTCCTATATATATAATCATATAATATATCTTCGTCCATGTTAAACACTTGCAAAACGAAAAGAAAAGAAAATCTATTTCAATAAATATTTGTAATATTTTATTAGCGAAGATACCGAAAATCTAAATGCTTTTATACCATAAACAAAAGAACCCTATATATTTCCAAGACCTTGCTTTTATTGGATTGTTTTGCTAGGCCTATAAATATAGTAGTCATGTTTATGAGACATTAGTAAAGTCTGATTTTATTAAGGCTAGATTGAGTCAGGGTCATATTTTTCGAACGAAATCGACGGAATAAAAGCAAATCTATTATCGGTCCAGAAGTTTTTGAGTTTTCTTGATGTCTCTAACTACATTGATCACATTGTGTTTTAACCCCCGTGAGAGCGGCTGATTTAATTTTCCTTTTTTGTTAGATAGACTTATTATGTTATATTAGCTAAAATGATGAAAATCAGTCCAAGATAGCGATGCCAATAGCAGTTTTTCGCTAAAGTGAACATATGGTATAATGCCACTACAGAGGCTCAAGACAACTATGTTGGATTTTAATATTATTAAATTCCAAATTATTTTCAAGTTACACGAAACTTGAGCCTCAAAATGTTGAATTCTCATTAAATCGAGTCTCAAATTGGTGAATTGCTAAAATAGTAAACTTGTAAATCTCTGAATGTTGAATTACTAACGTCTTCGTCTGAGAAGACAACCTGAAACTTTAATCAGCTGAAACCACGACGTGGTTTAACTATGCAAACATTGCTTACAAGTTGCGATCAATTATTAGAGGAGATGTAGGTTGCTTTTAAAGTTCCAAATTTTACTTGAAGGAGATGTAGGACTACAATTATTACGAGGTACCGCTGTATAAACACAGTGTAGGTCTATTCTCCCCTCCTACAAGCAACGGTCTGTCATCTAATTGTCTCCGAGAGGAAGCCGCGAACCCATAATTACGGCAGCCATTATTCTCTAGAATTTTCTACAGTTAAAAACCTGCAGTAAAGCTTTTATCTTGCGAGTTTTATATCTCTGTAGCCCGCACAAGTGTGCAAGTTTTTAAACGCTATTTCTTTTATTAAGTGTTTTATTTTTGCAAGAAAGCATTACAGAACAACAATTCTACTAATATTATAAACGCGAAAGTTTGTAACAATGGATGTATCGAAGTAAGTTTGTTACTCTTTCACGCAAAAACTGCTGAACCGATCTGAATGAAATTTGGTACGGAGATAGCTTAGACCCTCAATTATCACATAGGTTAACTCTCTATTCTGTATTAATGCGGATAACATCGCAGGGTCACTACAGCGATAGTTAAGATTCCTTTAATGGTATGTGTTAATTTATGTATTCTTTGTCTCTCTCTTTTATGATTGTTGTAGTATCATGTGTGTCTTTCTTTTCTATCTTTTAGGGCGCAGCTAGTAGATAAATATATCTTATTTTATATTTTAAACGCGAGAGTTTATTTGTGTCGATGTATGTATGTTTGTTACTCTTACACGCAAAAAATGACGAACGGATTCTGACGAAGTTACCTTACACCAAGATACCTTATCTCTTATGTAGTGTTCCCGTGGGATAATCAAATATCCGTGGTGTTACCCGCGGATATCTGTTTTTTATAGCCTATGTTTAGGTAGCTTTAAAGTTTATTCGTTCCATACTGAAATATAAAAATACAAATCTTTCCTCTTTATAATGTTAAGTTATTCTATATATAGATTAACTTTATAATAATTCCATAGGTACGTTAAAAATGTTGTAAGACTCACTATAGTAGACAAGTATATGTATTCATGTAACTAACTTTGTGGCTGCCTCCATCGCAGGTTGTAATTAAGGAGGTAGCGAATTGTACTATCTGGTTATTATCGACATAAGGTCTACATTAATAAGTACGTTAATACGAGTAAAGGCCACACAAGATCTTTTCGGGGTTTATCTCTTGGAATTAAACCAATGTTTTTTTCGTGTTCCAGGGAAGAAAAAAGGTTTCATTACCCTAGCGCGGAAATGTGTTAATGACTATATTTTTTTTACCGACTGCGAAAGAAAGAGGGTAATGTTTTTCGAGTATGTATATATGTATGTATATTTCATTGGCATGCCCTAGGGTTGTAACAGCTTGTCGTATTTTTATGTGAGTGGTATCAATAGATTCGTTTTAGTCGTGAGAGTGACACTAGGCTGGATAAAGCCACAGTTTTAAATTTTCACAGCTATATTTAATTTTTCACTTTGTGACGACGTGACCATCTTGGACCAATTATCATCATACGTAGCTCTCTACTTATTTACCTTTCAAACTAAAAAAAAACAAATTCAAAATCGATTTGTCTCACACACACAAACACACAGACTAGCCAAGAATATAACACCTTATCGTTTTTGCGACGGTGGTAAAAATAATCATCCAAAAAACTTTCTTAATTTCCATGCAGCTCTTATATTGAGTACTGCCGAAGCCAGATAAATATTAAATAAAACATCCCTACGAGTTTACGATTCAGCATTACTAAGAGTCAAACAAAGTCTTAGAAAAGTGACTTCATAAAAACCCGACTGCAAGAAATTTAGACCCACGTATATTATTAACAAGTGAAATTATGGAATGCAGCTAGTAGACATGACATGAAAATACGACAAACCGTTTAGGCTGTAGAGTTTGTCAAAGAAATATACATACATACACTTTAAAACAAATAACCCTCATTCTTTCGCAGTCGGATAATAACACATAATTATACATTACTCGTATGTTATTATTAGAATTGTTACCATACAGTTTATTCAGAAAGATCCGCAATTTTCCGTAAGCTCACCCCCACTGAAGCAACATTATTACACCGTATATTATCTTAATGAAGACACGTATCAGGAAGTAAGTGACCCCACTCGGATGAGTGAGATGGCGCTGCGTTAGCGTCTCGCTTCCGAGGTCGTAATTATCCGTGGATAGTGAAAGATATAGACTCCCTCATATTTTCAGTCACACATTTGACAAAATGCTACAATCATGTAAATTAAAGAAAGCGTTCGATTCTTGTTACGTAGTATAAGGACGAAAACCAAACACGAGGAAAAAATTTAAGCTGTTAGAAAATGTACATCATAAACGAATTTTAAAAGTAATTTCTTAATTTGTAGTAAAAAAATATATATTTAAGATGTGTTTAAATCCGTCTAAACTTATTATTAGAGAATGATATAGTTTGATACTGACTATAATAGCTAATGTGAATTTAACTTTTCTTCTATCCTAAAGATTAAGACAGCATGACGAGTAAAATTAGCAATAAAAAAAAACCTGTCATATCATTTTCTGGTGGCAGCCATCTTGGACCGATTTTCATGAAACAAAATTAAATTTTTAACAACCCATCGTTATTGCGTCAGGGGTTAAAAATTAAGTTAAGTTAGATAAATAAGTTACTAGTGCATCTACTTTCCTTTTAATTAATTATTTTTTATCGCATTCAAAGTTACTTACTAATTATGCGACAAGAAACAACAACAGCCATCACATTAATATCAAAAATGATTTCTCTTGACACTTTATTGTTACCTATTATTGAAATAAGAACTTATCTTTTCAATTATTTTGTTTGGGGAAGAGGGTTTTAATTAGTCAGTTAAGAGGTTCACTGTCACCTGGAAACATTACCAGTGAAACCCAGTTTGAAAACCGCTGCTCTATAGTACATATCTCTACGTAATTAAGGGTTGGCCATTACATGATGCCACGGTATTAACGCCTTACAGGAAACTTTGACCTCTTGGGATGAAAGAGGTTTTCCTAACTATGTGTGCTACTCGTATGATCATAATTACACGTCGCGCAAGGGGATGAAATACATCGTATTGAGGTCCTGAGATATTCATAGTAAGTATATTCTACTATCCTACTTTCTACTGTAGGTGATATTATAAACGAATATATACTTAAAAGTTTACGCTTTCAAACAAAAGAAAAACAAAATAGGTCCAGGCGTCTGAAAATTAATGAATAATTAATGTTTATAACTTTTCAACTTTGTTAACTGTAGCTAAGTTCAAGAAAGTTCAAATATTCACACTAATGAAACGTAGGAAGTTACATACTGAAAATATTATTTAATTTGATTTTCTGCAAATTGTCCTGTAAATGAGCTGTAGGTGTGTAGAACGAGTTGATTATGCTTTAAATAAATTTTGATAAATAAAAAAAGTAAATAACACGCTTATCAGACATTTAATTTTTCATTTATGAAATCGTTCCAAAGTTTATATACAAGTGGGTAAAAAAAAGATTCCGACGAATTGAGAACCTTATTTTTTTTTAATTTGGCTACATATTATGCATTTAGTATGATTTTAAGTGTTTTGATCTAATTATACGCTTGTATGTATAGCTTAAGTTTAATAAGCAACCTAGATAGAGCTGCTCGTATTTTCTCAGCAACGTCTAGATCTATAAAACTTCTTAAGTAGATATATACTTCTAATTCAGTTAAAAAGTGCTATCCGAACTATTCTGAACACCAGGTGGCTCTGAAAGGATCGTAACTTTTATCTTATCCTCTACATCCCCCCGCCCCTAGTTTCATTATCCTACCCTTTGAGAGCTTTGATGTAAGTTAGCTCAACTAAAACAGAATTGATGAAAGTTAAAACTTGAGTAACGAATGCTCAAAGTGGAGTGAATGCTCATTGTGAGAACGATGAACTCATAAGAAAATACAAAATGTTGTAAAGATACATTTTTGATATTTTTTTACCAACTTGATTATATGATTATTATTCATTATCATTGATTACCAACTGATATATCTATCAGTTAGAATGATCATGAATTTAATATGCGTGTGGTTATAAATTGTTGACAATATTCTTTAATTATAAAAATCTCGGTACCCACATATCATATTGCTATATTATTGAAGTATAAAAAAATATGTAAGTTCTTTTATATAAAGAAATTACTTACCTACATTTTTTCTTTTGAACGGACGCCAAATTTTTTTTTTTTTTTATAAAAACCAAACTAGGTAACCGTATTTGGTAAAATTAAAGTGGGACCACATGTGAAGTTTAGACCCTTTCTATAAAAAAATATGAAATCGGTACAGACGTTCTGAGATATCGTATAGGAAAACATAAAAAAATACAGACGGCTTGTGTAAATCCTTCTTTTTGGTAAATCGTGAAAGTCATTTTATTAATTGAATTTGCACTTGCACCGTGTAAATAAATAAATAAATAAAAATAAAATAAATAAGTCTTATTTATTCTAATTTGAATTGTCATGTAATTCAAACTGAATAATTAAGTAGTAAAGACAACTTTTGGATAAATCGCATAAATTTATAACTGTATCTAATTTCTAATTCTAGTTCAAAGTAACGTCGTTTTCTAATATAATCTAAATTTCGAATTCTTTTTAAAAGTTTTGAATTACATCTTCAACATTATACATATTTTTCAGTTGTCAAAGTTAAGTTTCCAACTTTATTGCAGTTCTGAAGTAGGTATTCATGCGAGTAATTCAAAAATAGAGTCCAGATTTTTTGTGAAAAATCCACGCTGGAGAGAAAATTGCTTTTAACAAGAATTTTCCGGACTATTTCCTGACAAGAGTTTTCACTTAACGACTGTTGTTACACCTTATAAGCTTCTGGTTAACGTGAACGATAAAACGAATTTGTATTTTTCTTGGTTTATCGATAGAAAAATAAGTTTTTGCCTAGATATATTAAATTAAACAGAAACAAATATTAAGTTTTTAGAAGGCACGAGCTACCTATATGGGGTCGGCACCCGAAGTGTTACCAATTCAAAATGCTGTAATTTTTACAAATTTGTTTTTTTTAATTTATAAACTTCAATATATAGAAAAAAAACATTTAAAATTATAAAGAAAAAATATTGTTCGATGTGGCCACCTTTAGCGCGGATAACAGCATCGAGTCTGTCCGAGAAGGCTTCACACGCTGCACGAATGTGGTCTGCTGATATTTTGTTCCATTCTCGGCGAAGAGCAATCTTTAAGGCGTCGACTGTCTCAATTTTTTTTGCTGACGCTTTGGCCTCTAGAATTGACCATATGGAAAAATCCATTGAGTTTAAGTCCGGCGAATATGGTGGCCATTGTTGCGAAGAAATGAAGCTCGGAACTTTTTTTTTGCAAAAAAATTTGGGTTTCACGGGTTTTGTGGGATGGTGTCGAGTCTTGCTGAAACGTCCAATGGTTTCTACCGAATTTCTTACGTGGCCAAGGTAACAAAGCATCGTTTAAAATCTTTTCACGGTAGATTTGCTGGTTAATCTTTGCACCCTGCTCAATGAAAACGAGAGGTGAACGTCCCGTAGCAGTTACCACGGCCCAAACCATCGCTGATGCTGGTGCTTGCTTTCGCAGAGCAATTCGTTGGTCTAAATTGTCGTTTGATTTAGATTTTAACCATACGCGATCATTTTGTTTGTTCACATATTGCTGAACCGTAAAAAAATTTCATCGGAAAATACCAAATTTTCAAGCTTGCTATCAACGTGCAACTGCTTTAACTCCTTAGCTCTTTTTAGGCGAACTGCCTTTTGTGCAAGTGTCAAGTCTTGCACTTTTTGTATTTTGTAAGGCTTCAGTTGTACTTTATTTTTTAATATGCGTCCTATGCTCCGCGCAGATACATTAAGACTTTTCGCCAATTTAACTGCGCTTTGTCGTGAATTTCGTTCAATTCTAGCCTTTACCTTTCGAACCATTTCTGATGATGTTGCTGTTGTTGGATGTCCACCTCGCAAATCGCAACCAGCCATTGTGAATGCGTTACGACATTTACATCTGAATAAAATGTTTGTGTATTGGACCATCACGCGTTACAATGATACGGGTAGCATCAAGAAACGCCATGTTCTTGATGCTACCCGTATCATTGTAACGCGTGATGAACTTTTTTTAGCAGCGACGAAAAACAATGAGCTTCTGTATGTTTAGGAACAATACAATAGACTTACGACTGTGAAAAAATGGGCGCCATATTGTTTGGTACAGTTTGGTTGCTAAAGCAACTTAAATTTGGTAACACTTCGAGTGCCTACCCCTGTATATACTAATATTATAATTAGGAAAGTATTGATTTATTCTTTACTTACAAAGAACTTAAAAACAACCTACTGGACCGATTTCAAAAATTCTTTCTCCGTTAGATTAATATAGGCTATAAAATTTAGAGATCTGCAGAACTCAGCTACTATATACTACTAATACTCTATACTAGTAATAAAGAGGAAAGATTTTTATTTTTGTGTGTAATGAATAAATTCAAAAACTTTTTTTTGATTTTTATAATAATAAATTTTTAATTTTTTTTCATTCGCAGTTAGAAAGCTAAATTATCACCGAATAGTAAAAGCTATAAAAATGAGGGATCCGCGTGTAATATCTAGATCAGAGCCCAGCTAGTTTGTTATCTTTAATAGTATGATCTAGGTACGAACAACTAAATGAAGATATTAAAGAAATATAACACAATGACGCACCTTAACACTATAGTTAGTACTAACTATAGTGTTAAGGTGTGTCATTGTGTTATATTAACGCCTTGCGTTTTCCGATTTACAAACTTCCCCATAAATTGCTAAGACTAAAAAGTTATATTGTTTAAGAAAACGGGTTTTAACGCGTACCTGATTTTGGAAAGGTCTAAATATAGTTTCGTTCACATTCGGTGAACTTCATCAACTGTTCACCAAACCCCACCCCTCCTCCCAGGCCGAGCTCAGTGCGATAAGTGTCATCGTTGAAGACACGAACAGCTCATTTCATCCATGATGAAGTTGATGAATCAATCGCGTTGGTTTTCTAAATAAAACTAAAAAATTAACAAGCTAACAGGAAACCTTACAATGAGTACAAAAACTTTTGATTTTATACAATCAGAACAGGCATAATGACTAAGAGCTGTACCAGATAACAACTAATAATGTTTGCATAGATTTAATTACTAGTTCGATAAGTAAACTAGAAAACAACACACATCTGCCATAAAAAGTAAACGTTCAATTTCCAATATTTACTATGAAAAAATACATTTCAAAAACCGCAGCGCTTGGGGCAGCATTGAAATGGCCATATCGTTATATTTTGTGTACCAAAATGAATGCTCGCGGCAAAGGACTTGGCGGCATGCCATATCATGTTCGCGCAGTTAAAGCATTGAGTACATAGAGAACAGAGAGACAGCCCGCTAAAATCAGTTTCTTTTTACTTATTGTAATGATGAATATAATAAGGTTTTAATACGTCGGTATTTTTAACGTGAACTTAATCAAAATCAGTCAGGCAGTTTGGTTTGTCAATACAATTTGTTGAAAATGGTTTGGGAGCGTGCCGAACTTGAAGTCGTAATTTTAACTGGAGTTTTACCTGTCGTTATTTAGATACTAGTTTATTCGCTTAGTAATTGGAGGCATGTGTTGAAGTGTTTAAGTGCAAAAATCTTAAAGAATTAAAATTACGACGATTCCGTTACAAAATAAAACTTTTAACAAAACGTATTATAACGTATTTTTTTAACCAATGGTAAGCAGCAGTACCTTATCTGTTAGTCTCAAGTCTTATCAATCAGTGTATTAAAAAATAATTGATACACTTGTAGCACTCTACTGTAAAATAGCTTTTCTGTAGATATTTCTACTCAGTGCGCTGTGCTGAAAGAGTAAGGCATTTCGCTGAAATTAATCTGCGCAGTGGGACTGTGAGCCCAGCACATTCAATTGTACCTACTCTTATGTTTAATCCTTCATTATCAAAATAAGTTTGGTCCAAATTAAGTTACTCTATATACAAGTAATAGTTATAAAAACTATCAACAGACTTCTAAAAATAATTATATTTGTTTTTTGTTACATTGATTAAAAAACCAAACCTTATACAAACAAAAATTGTTAAGAAATCGGTAACATACATAAAAGAATATACCGATGTAAGTCGTTTGATTTGTAAATTTTTTGGCAGGTTATTAACAGGATTTAACGTTCACGTGCTATTAAAGGAAATAGGTTCTTTTCGCCAGTGATATAACTTATTGAAAATATCATTGTCATTAACCCAACTTATACCCATCAGTGGGATAAGGACGGCTGTAGATGATGATGAAGATAAGCGAGTGAAGCGTCACTGCTTCTAGTCTGAAAAATATATTTTGTCTGTCAGTTTGTAAGTTTAAAATTCTATTTGGATGTTGGTCAGCAAGTAATTTTGCACTCGCTTACAGGTCGTGGTTTCCATCCAATCTTGGCAATAATTGATGTGTGGATTCTACGAATTTTTAGACCTTTTTACTCGTCATTAATTCGAAACAAATTTGATGTTACTAATATCAATGAATAACGATTTCGTACTCTGAAAACTAACGCGTGTTTAATTCATTTTGGTAACAATACAGGTTTTTTATTATACCTAAAAAACAAATAAAATACAGCATCTGCAGCAGCAGGCAGTGCAGTGGCAGGGCGAGGCGTGTCGTCGTTGTGGACGCAAACGACTCTTTTCATCCCTGATGACCTTCAACTAATGTACACGAAACTATACTAAGACCTTTACAACAGTCAGATACGCGTGAATACCCGTTGTTTTAAACAAAATGATTAAACTCTGAATTCTTCTTTTTTTGCTTTGAGTAAACTTCAAGCAAAAGTTTTATATCTATTTACAATTAACTATAGCAGTTTTGTCAAGTGTAATAGCAAACTTGGCGCCAGAGAGTCTACCGAGACTTGGCCGCGGTCCAGTTCTGCTGTTCATTGGAGTGGAAACCATTGTCTATATACGACATGGTGATAACTTTCGGGATCAACTCTATTATTATAGTTGAATTGACAACTGAAGATATACTGCGATATATTTGTTTTATATTATGGCTCAAGTTACTGAAGTTGTTATAACAACCTAATAAGATTGTTAAATCAAAACATGTCAGTGATAAAAATGTACAGGCGCTTTCTGAATCGAAGTCACTTGACACTTTTTAACCGACTTCGAAAAGGAGAAGGTTCTCAAGCAGATTTAAATTTAGGTATATTTTCCGATTGCTCAGAGATACTGAATATGGAAAATTCTTTTTCTGTTCGAATTTCCTATTTGTCCAATATACATTTTATCAAAATAGGTCTAGTTTTTTTGTTCCTACCGAATTGAAGTAGCTTTTTACCTTGTACTTGTTATGTACATTATTACTTGTTACTATGCAAATAAAATGAAAAATAAAAACCTAATGTATATGGGCCAAAATAATTTGTGACTTGCATTTTGTAAGAATTGTATTTAATTAATAAATTAATAATAAAATATGGTGTAAATAGTAATATATAATAGAACTATATAACTTTACGATATATATTTACATAATATTTCACCATGTATACGTATGTGATAAAGAAATCATTAGTCTGTATCACTAATGTTAACTAATCTTATTAATTGGCCAAGCAGGCGAAGGGTCTCTGATTCGAGATTGTTATTTTCTTTTCACCTGTTACTTAGTATGTTAGAATGTGTTAATGTTTACCAGGATAGCTTGTACTAGCGCAGGTACATACATTCACATCTTACGAATGACGTTTCTCATACAATCCGCAAGAGCACATTATAGGTAAAAAACCCACTGCAACTGTGTCAATGGTAGGTAATGTGATTCGAGAAGTGCAATATACCTCCTACTCAAAGACAGCGTCTAGAACAAACCGTAGTTTTCATAACATTATTGCATGTTTTTGTACCAATTTGCTATACATGCGTAAGGTTCATGTGCAAGACTCGTGCATTATTCTTAGCATAGTATGTAATAGTTTTGTTGCGTTGTGCGAAGATTTTATTACGCTTTAGATGAAATTAATTTCTGTGTGTAACATTGACGGTTACGTTATCAGTGAAGTGGTTATTATTGCATAATTTCGTAATAGCAGCGAGACGTACAGTTTGTAGAAATACGGTTTAGTAAAAATGTAATGCTGTATTGACTGCACTTTTGTCTAAGGTCACATGTGCGGCAACTTTTCATGCGGATTCATAAAAGATCTTCGTACGATTAGTCAAAACATTAAATAAATAAATAATTATTACAGTAGGTACAATTTACTTCATAGCCGTGTGGACCAAGGTGTTATCTTATTTTACAAAACTTATTAAAGCACTTGATAGATAGATGTAATTAACGCGGGACCAGAGTGTTGGTGTTTATCTGGCCCAACGCATAAGCATTGCCAGCGTGGTGCTAACATACTGGGTACGATGCTTTCTGGTAGTAGGTTAGCATTTGGATTATATTTTTTTATTTGCACTATTTTTATTTTATTTTTACCTAGATATAATATCGATACTTACGTATAGTATATTTCTTGTCAGAATGGCGCGATGCTCGGGTGGCTTGCGAAGTTCTCCTTTTGTAACGCATTATGAACTCTACGAACAAATAAATACGAAAATCACATTTCACGTATCTATAGGTAACTAACATGATTTTTTAAAACGTATTTTTGATCTAGAGTCTTGATATTATGTGGTTCATCTATTTATAAAGCTGTCAGCGTTATCGTTGTAGTAATAAACGATACGGTTAAACTTCTGGGCACGGGTCTCGCTTATGAAGGAGGAAAAGTTATGTAATAAAAGTATACGACCATAAAATGCTAAATGAGATAAATAGAGCTCTTCAATTTAAAAGCTAATGAAGACTGTAAGAGTTATATTGAAACCATTTTTACTTATATTTACTAATAGACTTTTATAATTCTTTACGATAAATTTCATGACAAAAATCCTGCGTTGCCCAATAACAGTTCTACAAACGCAGACAAGTGACTTCAGACTCAAAGCTGCTGCTATCAAGATATGCCAGGTATCACAACTGAGCCCTCACTTGGCCCAGAACCCATAGAGTACTTTTAATTTATCCGGTACATACTACGCCTAACTAAGTTTTATAGCTTAAAGTTGTCATATTGTCATATAGCTGTCATTAGATTAGCTCGAATAACAAACAGTAGGTCTTACCTTTAACAGTATTGTATTTAATCTCTCTTAAAATTGTTAAACACAACCTTCAGCACAACAACTTCAACAACGGATATGACACAAAAAGGAAGACTATATTGCAACAACAATTATTCAACTAACAACAATTTAAAAATATCCAAACACTTTTTCAATACATGTTACAAATATTCTTATTGTGCGTCCTCAGACTGATTTATTTCTCTAAGATTTTGCTTCACTTAAGTCATAAGATAGTTTAGAAAGAGGTTGGAATTTATAAATAACACTGTTTCATTCATGATTTTATAGAAAATTGAATAAATAATTGAGGCGAAAACATTTCGCTCCAGATTTGGTTGTTTGACATTAGGAGTGGGGTTTTCAGGATATAGACCTCGATTTTCCCTAAAATAGCGTTGAGGCAATACTTAGAGACAAAAAATACCGTTGTAGATTTTCTAAAAAGGTCATAATAATATTTTATTTTCTAATGATTTACAAAAAATAATAATATAAAATAATTTAAAGAATAAATCACATTCATTAATAATATACTATATAAGGACTAACTACAAAAAAAAAACACCTCCAGAGGGCAACGCGCCTATCACTCTAGCGGAATTAAGCAGAATGGCAATGGTTATGTACATGAAATGCGATGAATTTATACGTTAGGCTTGATAAGTACCTGTAGTGTGATCACGCGTCGCATCGATCAAGCGCTTTGATACTTTTTGGAAAATAAGATGAGCTCCCATTCCCTACAGTCTCGTCTGTACAATGGCTCAAAAAAATATAATCTATACCAATTGAATTTGTTTTAGATTTATGTTTATACAGTCTTAATTATATGTATGCTTGTAAATTGTGTGTACATCTCAATGTGTATATAAGGAAGTGCGTTTAATTTACTTTATTCTTGACCAAGACACGTGTCGTAACCTCTTCACATAGATTTATAATAGTAAGTTTTGTTATATTGCTTCTGGCTTCAGTTGTTTCAAAGTACGTAAGTATTATATTGTCCACTTCCCCATCATCGCTAATTACCCACATTTTCTTCTAACTCCTAGTTACTTCCACTGGCAACATTATCACGCATGCGCATAAATGACTATCCCAGGTTCGCGCCAGCTGGTTCTTTTTGGTAGGTTTATTGATCTTCAGCCTACACTGATGCTTCATTACCTGTGATAGATTGAATAGGCGAACGTTAACTGCGATCTTTAGGTGATATACTCATGCGCGATTGTTTCCGAAGGTGGAAAACTTTATACCAGGTTATCGATTAGGGGTGTACTAAGCGAAAAGGGGGTCACTATACTCATCCTAACGAACAACTTTTAATATGAGAATCATTTCTGAGTTCCGTAGTAAATTTTTATCGATCGTCGATAAAATGTATGAAATAGCTGTTTTTTTTTCCGAATTTTAAGTTGATCTCATATTGACAAATGTTTTTAGCTTAGTACATCCCTAGCCGATAACCCTGTATACAAGTAGGAGTCACCTTCAAATACATATAGCAATTACCACAGGCGTTAGAAAAATATAGAGACTCTTCAAGCGCACACTCGAAATTCAATATCTCTTATATCAATGTTTTGATGTCAGAGAATTATTAACAGAAAAAATCAAGACGACACTAGCTGATTTTCTTAAATTTAAATGTTACGCACGTAGGTGCAGGTATGTTACTTTAATTCACATAATATAACAAACACATTCTATTTTCCCAAAAAAGAAGAAAAGTTAGTAATGTACCTACTACGGAAAATACGCAAAAACAATCTTATCGAAAAAAAGGCAATATATTAATATGTAGCATTAACTATAATCCACACTGTAATTATCGCGTAGCGTAGCACCGTTAGTACCCATGGGAAAGCTTTATGTGATTTATTTTCGTACGCCGATGACCTCTACTGAATTTTGCATTAGCTTTCGATGAAAAAGGCCGTGATATATGAGTTTGGAGGAAACCGTTTTTCTCTAAAAAAACAACTCGATTTTTGCTTATTTCTTACAGGCATTCAGACACTGCTTTGTATGAAAGCCCAGATCTATAGATAAAATATTAACATCACAGTTTGCATTGCATCGTCAACTAATTAACAACAATTTTATGCATGTGTAACTATCATATTAAAATCATAACGCATTAATTATGTGCATCTAAGGGATCTAAGCAAACAAAGAAACTTTACTCATCGCGAATTTCAGTTTTCACAAAGAAAATATGTCTTATTTGCCTCCTTTATTGGTACAGTCCTGAGTAAACAAAAACTAAATGAGAAAAGACCCTAATTTGCGACCATTCCTTCCACTCCCTCTAACTGTACCTACTTAGAGCCCTGAGTCATCTGTTCGAGCCATTTGGGGCTGGTATTTCAAACTCTAGTTAGACTAATCATTGGTTAAAAAAAATGTGACTTTCCGCCTTAATAATGATAATCGCGTATTAAATTTGAGCGTCTTTTGTTTTATGAACCGACTTTTTATTAGAGTGGGGTTCTAAGTTCGTCTGTATTTTATTGTTGTATGTATTTTTCCTAATAGTAGCGGTCAACTGCGGCATTTCACGCGACATACAATGGAATATAAATTATTTTTGAAAATTCAACATTTATGGGGGTCAACATTTCCAAACATCTTGTAGTACATCTCTCTTATAAAACGCTTTTAATTTTATGTCTCTAGACTTTCTAGCAAATAGCACTCAATCAGTTAGGACTTATATACTCAAGGACGCTGAAACGATTTAGTCATTTATCTTATGTTTGAAACAGTTTTGTTTCAAGGGTTAAATGTAACTAAATCTGTTCAGTTGTATGATAGTTAAATAAAAATTCCAAAATTTCTCATAGTTGTTACTTTAATACCGTAAACTTAATAAAAAGTCGTTTTACGAAAGTTATTTATTTATTTAGAAGATTTTGATGCCTTATATCTGTCATAAAAGTCACGCAACAAAAAGAATACTAAATGATGCTGAAAGTTGAGACGCGTCATTAATAAGACCAAATGTGTCAAACCTCTCTAAAAAAATATTGACATACAGTAACGTAGGTTTTAACTATGTAGAATAGAATATGCGTTAGATAATTACTTAACAATTGGTTAAAACCAATTCAAATACTGATGAAATACCAGCCCTTCGTTGATTGCTGATGACATTAAGGGTTTTCAACCTTTGGACATATATCTGTATATTTTCAGTTGTGTTCAGCTGTTAGACTTACTGGTAAGTATTGTAAAAGATCATTGTACTAATCATAATAAACCACTTTTACTATGGGACGTACAGTCAAAACGTTAGATAAGCAACTGCTCCAGAAGTTTATTCGGTCTATAGATAAAACTAACTATTTTTCTAGATATTCATAATCGATTAAATTTAATGTTATTCTCATTAGATATCCGTCGATCATCATCAAGTTAATACTCAATTTATATCGAGACTAGAGTCTGCCCTGCAGTTTTACTTGCGACGTAATTGCACCCCAATAAGAGATAAGTTCGAAATTACATTTCCTAATACATCCCTTCACCCTGAAAGGACGGCGCATTGTGCTCTCCGTTGAATATGATGACAGCAGGACTTAGTCCCTTAGCATAGAATATCAAAGGTTTACTTTATATATATCGCGCTTAATTTAGGTACATATATATGAATATAAAATAAATATAACTTCCAGCCTACAGGCTCCTACCGGCTGAATACTGAGTTTCGTCAAATTGGTTAGGAACTACGCCGTTATTAGACGTACGAGTATAGCGTCTAATAATAACGCTAATAGCGGCTAAACAAGCACAAAATGAAATTTCACAAGCAGAGACGTTTTAAATTAGTTTGATGTCGAAGTTGATACATAGGCTAGAAGTAATAGTAATACTAGACGTACCTACACGTGAGTAGGCGATACAACACACCCTTAGAAGGTCAGAAGTTACAAGTCAGTCATGTTAACGTAGTCATTTCTATGCGGGAGCGGTCCGAACCATCTCATCTGGCTGCTAATTCTCTTCCTTGTTATTTGCATATCAGCCAATTATACAATATTTGAATCATGATTAGCACTAATTAAGTTTTAGTAAAAAAAAATTGTCCAAGAAACTTGTATATAATACAAGTCAAATTGAAAATTCAATACCGCCGACATTTGTTTTTGCGGCCATCTTGGATTTTAAATTATCACAATGTATATTATTCTACCAGTCAAGCCCTTACATTTGATACCCACATTAAGAAAGTAGCAAAAAAATTGTACTTCGCTATTTCGAGGCGGCGACCATCTTGGACCGATTTTCATTAAACATAGCTTAGAACACTCTCGACTAATACACCTTTCATACAAAAAATGTCACACGAACGACGATCCAAGTAGACTCTACCACCTCTTGTAAAATCCGTTCAGAATTTTATTTGAAAACCGAATTTTCTTTTCACGATTTTACTCCCAATTTTTTATGAACTCTCAACATGGTATGGTAGATATCGAGAATTTGCCTCTCGCGGGAAATCAAAAAGATCTTGAAATAAGAAACGCTAGTTATGACTACGAATATCTTTCATTGAATTTTTGAAATTCGTTCCAGCTAGTTATCAATGATCTCATCTAAAACGTGATCTCATGCACGCTATTGGGCTTATGCATCTTATATTAAAATTGGTTGAACAATTTTAGGTATATTTTTATATATATCTATAACGTATCCATAGTAAGAGGTAACGAGTTTCACCAGGATATCGATCAGAAAAGCTTTTTTCTTCGAAGCTTGCTCTACAAGCCGAGTCATCAAAATTAATAAAAGTACTTCCCGGAACTAGGTAATCTAATCAATTACAACTTTTGTGGATTTAGGTAAACATTGCAAGAAGAAAAACACAACATACGATAAACAAGTGAAATCGTAAAATTGACCATATGCATCAATGGTACATACTTTATTATCTGATACCACTTTAATATTATTTTAATGAATGATAACTATTAAATTCACGTCAATCCTACATCCTATTCCACCCATCCTACAAATTTTCAATGTTATAGTTTTTTTTTCCAAGGTATTTATCTTATCCTTAGCACCTAGCTGCATCAAATTTGAATGGAACATTGTTATAGATCAGCATTAGTGTGGGGTCAAGGTGACGCGGTAGTGAACAAAGCATCGACGATCTACACCGGTTCTCAGCCTGCAGCCAGTACGGCGCACGCGCACAACCAGCTAGACGTACGGTACGTGTTCCTTTTTTAAACTTTGACGTTTGTGTTTTCGAGCGAATTTTCGATGATGTTTTGTTTTGTTGATCTTTTTGTCCTCTTTTGTTTTTATAATGTGGTTTCAGTGGGAAGAGACATTTGTTATTGTCTGTTAAATGTAACAGCTTTTATGTTTCTTGTATTTTTTATTTCTTGTGATTTTTTACCAAATCAATTTGAGTATAATTGTAAAATTTCAGACAAAATTATTTTTTAACTGTGACTTCTGTTTTAAAAGACTGATATTTTATTTCACAATTTCTCTGTTTTTGTGTCAATTTATTAATCTTCTAAAAATACTCGGCACTGTTTGGACTTTTTTCATAATAATATCTCGTTACGAGGTTTTTGCCCATATGTATTACTAACATATTGAAAAATATTTATTAGATGTGCACAGAAAATTAATGTAAGTAAGAATAAATTATAAATTTATACTTACTTACATTAAAATAAATTTAGTAGGTAACCTAATCCTAAAATGTTTGTCCAGATTGTTAGGCAACCAAAAAAAATTATCAAGTATTTAATATCATAAGCTATTAAAATCACTTGAACTTTTTCAAATGGCTAACGAAAATTTACAAAATATGTTAAAGCGATTGCACAAATGCTTTAGTTCCACTTCGTAGAATCAATTTACTGCGATCACGTCCATTTCGATATTGCAGAATCAATCATCATTGTGGCCAATTTAATATACATTAATATTCAACAATCACGCAAGTGCAAAACCAGACTGAAACTCGCATACTATTTTTTCGATATTGTTTGAAACTAATGAATAATAAGTTTTAGGAAACTATTCAATATATTTTGTAAAGTTGTATTTATGAATTCTGAATACACTTTGTAAAATTATTCAAACTTGTCTTAGGAATACTATAGCGGGCAAGTTCCTATGATCACTGAAATAACTAACTACAACGTAAAAATTAGCAGTTAGACTACCTATTGGCCACTTAAGATAAACAGATCTGATAATCAAAATTCTCCAACCCACCACCAGTGAGCAGCGTACCTTTTGGAAAACATATACAAACTTTTCTGTGCACAATAAAGGCGTCTAAAATATAAGATGATTAAATTGTTCCAAGAATTTGAAAGCTTTATTGAATCTTTTAAAATATTTAATTTAAAGCTAACATTTTAATATTCATAATTATGTTACAAAAATTTTTACAAATTCAACTTAATCCTAACTTACATTATCTGGTAAACGTGCTGTATATTTAGTAAAAATATAAAAAAAAACTCAAAGTATCTGAGGCAAAAAAGACTCATTTATTGGACAAGGGTATTGAATGTCATCACCAAACAAATTTAAATTTTGAAAACTTTATCTTCGATAATAAATTATGAGTAAAGTTGATTATAGTCTTAGTCGAGCCTAATTTTGTACATGATATTTATAGCAATTTACTGATTTTCCATCCCTAAACTTCAATCAAACGACTGTGGTTACCTTTATATTTATTATTTATTTTATTGATCGAAATCAACCTCAATATGAAAAAATAGTATAAGTTTATTTAGTAGGTAAGTTTTTTTACATTTTTTAAATTAATTTATGACTGTTATTATTGATACGTATAGTATATACTACCCTTTAGTTGGCTTCGCCCGCATTTTTTTTTCCCGGGAAAAAGTAGCCTATGGTACATTTCAGCCTTCGAACTGTCTATATACAAAAAAATCAAGTCAATCCGTCACTCTATTGCTGCGGAGAAGAAAGACAAATTAAACATGTCCCCGATACGAAAGTCTTCATTTATTGGTTGTACGAAAATGTTGTGTGCATTTTTAATATGTGTGCGAAAGTGTGTTTGTTGGTTAGTTTATTCGTGTTCTTCTTAGTTATATAATTCTTGGTCCTGACAGTACCAAAATTTACTTTTAACCCGGGAAAAACCAATATAACGCGGGTGGAGCCGCGAGCAAAATTAATACATCAGATAAACAGCAGATAATCAAAGCATCAGTTATTTCCAATGTTTTCGGAAAGCAAATACAAATTTAATTAACATAATTGAGCTCGTATTTGAACGTGTTGTTTTCGGCACAGTTCGTAATAACGTAAATTTTAGGTGAAATTAGTCAAACATAATCATGATTGCTAATTATACCGTTATTTGCAGCATTGTAGTTATGAAAACGATAAGTAATTAGTAATGCTGAAAATATCGCTAATGACCTCTAACTTAGAGACTGGCGGGATGTTTTCGCTGAAGCTACTGCTAATTATTTCAAATTGAGTGACTAACGAAATTTAGGAAAATATAGAAAAGTATATTTTATAATTAATAAGTGCTAACTAACAATATCTCGTCTATAAAGATAGCCAGAGTATAAATACAAATAAATTTTATTGTCAATACCTGTGTAAATGTTGTAAACATGTCTAAACAATTATTGTCCTTTCGGACATACTAGGTACCTACTTACAAAACTAGTGTAACATAAAAATGTACCTATCTTAGAAAATTAAGGACAGCTAGTTAAGTCTAGTACATATTTATATAGTAAAAATATGGTCAAATGGACTACGGTTTAGAGAAATAATATGATTATAACATTCTAGTTATAAGCTACTTAATTTTTTTACCGTGCAAGCATTTAATATTGAGTGGTAAATTATTGTAAATTATAATAATACTACCAAAAAAAACCTTTTATGAAACATTGCATTGTTGACTTGCGGAATGCATATTTTCTAAATTTGCTTTTTTTATTGTTTCACCATTTATTCCTTCGAAACATAGAGACATTTTTTAGCTGAACATCTGCGATATAATCTGTTTAGAGGTGATGCTGCTATGTTTATAACTAAATTCATTTTCATATGTAATTATAAATCGATGTTTAAATGTTTGTTTATTTGAATGTACGTTAAGTAGCTTTATATTTAAATCAAAATAACAGATAAAATTATGGTTGACACTTTACGAAAGTAGGATTGTTATGTTTTTCGATTGTATGTATGTATGTTTGTATGTATGTATATATATATATATATATATTTGGCACGGCTTAGAACCTACGACTTGTCGTATTTTCATATAAGTGGTGTCAATAGATTTGTTCTAGTCGTCAGAGTGACAATTCAAATGAAAAAATCAAAATTGTAATTTTTGGCGCTAGATAAAGAATTTTGGTAACAATAATTGTGGTATCAGAATAAAGAATTTTTAACGGTGATTAGGAATACTTTTTATAGATTTAGCAGTCGGAGTGTTCGATGTCGCTTCACTTGTTTTTAGTTATATTACTTACTGACCGATCGAGCGGAGTACCTCTACTTCGAGTCTAGCAAAATGTTCTTTCATTTGTGAGTTTGTATTTTTGTATGTATGAACGTTTGTCCGCAAGAAATTTCGTACTCGCATACAGGTCGTAGCTTCTATCCAAATTTGACGAAAATCGCGTATGGGTTGAACAATTTTTTTTACAGATTTTTATGTGGTAGTTCTCCGAAAAAAGAGGGGTGTTCGCTACGACACCATTTACTGGCCTATTTCAATAATATTTAGTACAATTTAAACGTTAATTAACATTGCTAAATATAAAAAAATCGGATCGTCATTTCGCGGAACTTCTAGTTATTTCTTACCTAAGTGTATGGGAAACATAGCGGCTGCCGTTAGCAGGCATCGAAAGATTTTTGATGTTTGTGTGATAAACGTCAAGTCAAGATAATAAAGATTAGGAATTGCGATAGTCAATTTTAGGGTTCTGTACCCAAAGGGTAAAAACGGAATCCTATTCCTAAGGCTCCGCTATCCGTCCGTCTGTCTGTCTGTCACCAGGCTGTATCTCATGAACCGTGATAGCTAGATAGTTGAAATTTTCACAGGTGAAGCTTACTGTTGCCGTTATAACAACAAATGCTAAATAGAAAATATAATTAATGAGGGGTCTCCCGTAAAACACACAACAGTTAGAAACTTGAATTAATGTTGTATAGATAATGGTACGGAACCTTTAGTGAGCGAGTCTGACTCGCACTTGGCCGATTTTATTCCGACTCGTACTATTATTTTTATGAGAACTGCCAGATGTATGCGGTCAAAGAACTCATTAATTGATAGTGTATTTATTTTTTTCGTGAGAAAAATTCTGTATTTACCGCATTAGTAAAGGTAGGTTACGTATTCTTATACCACCGTTATTTATTGTTACGAAATATTATGCTTGCTTGCTGATTACAGACTTCCATTACGCTACTTCAGATAGAACTTATTCAGTTATTATCAATTTAAAATCAAACCTCTGGACCGAATTTGAAAATAAATAGAACCACTAAAGAAGAAGCCCTTCCGCCTTTATCTCCGAGAAATAACGTGACAAATATAAAAAAAACTTATCCGTCGAATTGAGTATATTGTTCTCTTTTTGGAAAGTTGGTAAAAATAACAAATAATCACATATCATGACCGTTCAGTAACTCCCAAATGAGTTTAATTAAAGAACTGAAGTGGCAAGGGGCTGGCCACATCGCTCAAAGAACTGATAACCGATGGGGAAGAAAGGTTCTAAAGTTGCGACCACGAACTGGAAGACGCAGCGTACGTAGGCCTTCCACTAGGTGGACCGACGACATAGTGAAAGTCAAAAGTAACCAGTGGATGCAATTAGCTTGTCGTTCGGAATGGCGTTCTAAAGGGGAGGCCTATGTTGCGACGTCTTCTGGCTAATGATGATGATTTCTATCTTATTTTACTAGTTCTTTCATTTCTTTGGCATAGTTTGCCGATTAGTAGAATATTCTTATCTTAAAGTATGTTAAATAAATATAATTAATGAAGTAATAATTTTTATGGGGTCAACTTAGGATCATAAGGCTAAAATAATGTTTTAGCATAAAATATTATGGCTTTATGATATAATATCCTCGAAAATATAAAAATTGCAAACTGTCGCTGTGCTTGTAAGTAACAATGTTCACAACCACAGTTTTGCACTAACTCTTCACAGTACCGACTATCGATAATTCGGTTATTTCATTTCCCATCACTAGCAATACAGGAAATAACCTCGGTGTCAACTCTCGGCCTCACTCGGGAACTTGTTTGTTGTCATGTTTTGCTAACATAATAAAACTTGTAATTCTGCTAACATGGCAGTGGACCTTGCGAGTACAAACTTTTTGCAAAATCGTATGAACAGATTTATTCAGATAAGTTTTTTTGCATCATTACCTATACAGGGTTATCGGTTAGAGGTGTACTAAGCCGAAAGCGGATCATTATACTCATGGTAAGGAGCAATGTCTACTATGGGATCAACCCAGAATTCAAGAATATACATCGGTTGTCTCATACATTTTGACGATGAGCAATTAATTTTTTTGATGGAAGAGCTATTTATTTTCTCGAATTTAGAGATTATTCCATAATAAAAGTTGTTCGTAGTTATGAGAGTAATGACCTCGTTTCGCCTTAGTACACTCCTACCCGATAACCCTGTCTAAACACCTAAGTATGAGTCTATCAAATATCATCAAAATTGGTAAATAGATCCTGTCAAAAAAAAACGTCACTTAAGGTATGGTGTATGGTGTGCTCCTCCTTCATGGAGAAGACCCGTGCTTGAAACATCTCATATGTATCCTCATCTTACAAAAAACTTAGGGAGTCACACTTCTTTTGAATAACATAGATTAACAACTGACTATTTTGGTTATGGAAGGTTATCTTTAGCAAAATTAGATGTGGCTCTTTAGACAGGAGACTAATTTAGAAATAAGTAGTTTTTCTACCTGTAGGTCCTGAATTGTCATTAAGAGTAAACTAAGCAAATAGATGGATACTATAATCATCATCATTATGACTAATTTTTACTACCTATTCCGCATAGTAAAAATTAGACATGACGTGTAAAACACGTTCAGTACTGAATAAAAATAAAAATATATATAAAAAAGTAAAAGAATATAAATAATATTTGTATTATGATTTTGTATATTTTCTTCAGTATATTTTTGTACAAGTGTATTAGTCGACAGCCGATAAACTTTTTATAAAAACATCTCTAAATTTTCAGACATAAGTTTGTCTACGTTCGGTTATCCTTAGAAAAAACTTAAAGTATTAAAATCAAGTTAATATCTCTATGTATAAATAAAAGTCTGATTATTAACACCAATTATAACTCAAAATCGTCTTAATAGGTTTTCACGATTTATCATTTTGTAAGTTATCTTTGATAAATCAGAGAAAATACATTAACCTTTAACATTAACGTAAAAATATGAATAGACCTAATTTTTTATAGTTTATTAATACCGTTTGACACGTATCCTAATTATACTATATCTTATTATTTAAAAACTTACCATTATGACACGATAAGATAAGAAAGAAAATAATTTTTGCTTGATATTAAATATTCGGAAAATCGAGAAAATTTTGGTCTTTTGATTCGATTTCATAGCCTTAAATTGAACCCTATTTTGTAGTTTTCTGAACAAACTTATTGTACATTTCAGCATTCTAATATTATTTTAAAATCCATCACTTAGTAAAAAATAAGAATCTGGCTTGGCATGCATCTATAACCTTGATCTATTGTGTCAGTAACCAACTCAGTTCTTCAATAGACCAACGGTTTTTAGATTAACTAACTAATCTGTTGTTGCTACCGTGTGTAACTAATAGATTACCGTGATGATTATCAGATGTATGGCGCACCTATGTCATGGTTGAATCACGAAGTGAGATTTCATTTATGTGTATTCCTAAAATATCAAGATGTCTACGTAAAAAAAGTTTGTTGTTAAAATCAAGTTCTATTAGGTATAAGAAAATTGTGACATAAAGTAGAATAAAAGAAGTTGTACACTTTCAACCTCAATTTGATTTAAATAAGGGATAGAATTGCCAAAAATCCTCTCTTATCCTTATAATGAATACGCCTTTCAAATGTCATGTCTTTAAGTTTTAGCGGTTAAGGCTCTGCGTTGATTTCTAGCGCATCACAGTCAGTCAGGATTTACCCTGATGTAGGTCATGATGAGATAATCGAATGATTATCTCATCATGACCTACCTATTAATATAGTCGATATGGACACTCTAACTTGTCACACTAAATAACACTAAGTATCACTAAATCTATGTGATCATTAGTTAGCTGCAGTATATATTATTGTCTACCCTGCATATTTATTTTATTTTATTGTAATTTGATATACATATATGTAAACGCATTTATGTATTTTTATACTTTTTAGTAAGTTTATGTATTCTTATAACACTTTTTGATTTCAGTTAAATTTTTTTTATTATTATTTCCTTTCTATTTCATTTTAATGTCCAAAATTGTCTCCATGCTAAACTTGCCTGGAAGAGATCGCTTTTTAGTGATAAGGCCGCCACTTGTAGCACTATATCTCGTAATAATTGGTATTATGTTTTTCATGTGTTCTTTGTCAACAATAAGTAATTGATCTATCTAGCCTAACTAATACGCCTAACAAAAAAAAAAAAAAATTTGCTCCATAACAGCTCGTTACAACATACAAATCAATTATGTAGAACCAGTATATAAATATAACCAAGACCGGGTGCTTATCTGCTCGAGTGACCTTCCTTGACGTCATCAAGTTCCGCGTGTGAAGAGTGCACTGACATTTGTGTCTGTGGCTTAATGATGTGTGACGTCGTCGTCCTCACAAACTCAGACGTGTTATTAACCGAGCGAGCGAAGTGTTTCTGTTCCAAGTAGTCTAGCTAAATTTCCTTTTTTTATTCGACTTACAAAAACGCTCTACCACGGGCAGACAGAGCAATTATGTGGGACTCTTGCCCAATAAAACTCTACGGTGTCATTCCCACGCTGCGCTACGGTACGCCGTCGCATTCGTTCGCGACCCGCCACGGCTGTCCGTTGCCGTTTACCCATCTCTCCGGGTTATCCCCCGTAGCAGTCGCTAGACACATGACGCACTACAACCAGCTCGAGCACCAAACCACCATGTGGGCGACAGACGACCCCGTGTCTAGACGCCCGAGGTTCTCCTGTGACGAGTCATTAGTGGCCCCGCCGCCTGCCACTTCAGCCGTAGTATTTCCATATTACTGCGGCCCCACCTCGCCACCATCGTTTGTAACTTTGAGCCCCTATTCGACCCCCTCAGGGGTTGAATTTCCAAAATTTTTTTCAAAATTTCCTCTACTGTAGCAAATAAACTCTCCAAATTTCATATCTCTAGATTCAGCGGTTTATATTGTATCTGGGTAGAATATGTTCTATAGATTACGTACGTATACTTTACGCGTTAATGTTATAGTTATATCTTCCGTAACGAGGTTATAGTTTTTGTTATAATAATAAATGTATTATTGTTTTTGTCGAATAATTTATGATATCATCGGCATTTGGTTTTTCCAATAGATCTCATAACGTCAAAGGTGATTATGATTGTTATGACTACAGCGAGCTATTATTTTTTGTATGGCCTATCGTGGGTACAAGCCTAGATACTTGTTTTGAATATTTGAAGCGTGATTAACTAAATTCCGTATTGAAATCATATAGTTAATTAGATCATATTCAATAGCCCTTGATTGTATTCGATAAAAAGAGTAATAATGATTTAGGTTTTTTTAGATGACAATGAATGGTTAATTTGCTTTTTAACTGATTATAAAAAGTAGGAGGTTCTCAATTAGACAATTTTTTGACGCATGATTCCCTGATTTTACTGGGATGGCTGGACTAAAATATGTTTAATGGGGTATACTTTCAAATTATTGGTCTTAACTAAAAAAAATACTATAATCAGTACTAAAAAAAAGTAAAACTACAGTAGATTTTTTACTACATTGATTACACTCTCTTTTGTAACGATAGGTAACGTTGCCTGCCGAATTGAAGTAATTTTTTTAAGCGAAATAAATCAGTTAAAGGTAAGTACCTTTAACTGATTTATTTCGCTTCCTGAAGGCAAAGTAGCACAACTTAAAATAAAAATATCTAGGCCACATTTATGCCTTTGACTGACTTATATTTTTTGTTATTCTTGGGTAAAAATTTGCTTATAAATCTTCAGTCATTGAATTTTCAACGCAACATAGACTATTTTCTTTGTTCAAAGCTATTGTATGTAAATAGTATCGCAAATTTACAACCAACGTCATCGATATGATTATTTTAAAATGCATAATTAATGTCATGAGTGGGTGATATGAATTAAACATGTCAATGATACATGTCATAGGATAGATCACAGATTTTTTTTGTAGCGATTATGGCCGGGTGGTTAGTAAGGTCGATTGCCATGCGACAGGTAGGTACGGGGTTTGATCCACGAAATACGCAAAGAGAGCCTGAGCTACCGGTGAAGTTTAAACATTGTGAGCAAACCATAGCATAGTGGTAGGGTGTTATCAAACGCTCGCTCGCTGGTTAGCTAATACCCTCTAGTTGATAAAACTGTTGCCAAACAACTAACGGTGTGTTCCGGCAGCCTTCCTTCAGAGTCACTATATTCGAGACAATCAATGCTACATGTAGGTCCACAGTGTCACTGACTTCCATGGTCGTGCGAGCTGGTAGTCAAATGCCTAGCTGTCATGGGATATAACAAATAATTAATTAATTAGTTTAAATAAGCAATAATTTTGAAATAGTGATCACCGGTGTGTTCTTGATGAATGAAACGGGGAGCCTGATTTTGAATTCAATTTATAAAAATAGGGCTTCCTAACACTCGCCTGGCCACCCCAAATTGATAAATATGTAGCCAAGCACCCAACTAACGATGTGTTAATGCAGCTTGCTTTAACAGTCAGTGTATTATAGACTAGACATTATCCATCTAGAGCCACAATGTCGCTGACTTCCGTGGTCGTATAAGCTAGTGGTCAAATGCTATTTTCGACTATAAACAAAGCCAGCATCTCTGTCACTGAATTACTTGTATTCAGCAAATTGTTAATCCTTCAATAAGCAACTAGTGCAACGGACTGAGAGAACAATACAAGCCCAAATACCACGGTATCCGATCACGGCACGCCTTGACATTACACGGTTAGGCATTCGTTGAGAAACAGCATAAGGTCGGGCTCTAGATTTGAATAGAGGATTGGATAGGGGAGGGCTTTTGTGACAGGCTTTGTTGAAAGTGCTAATGCATGTGCTATACTGGGTACTTAGCAGCCTTAAAAGCTGCTTCTGGTTATGTAGTAAAAAATATTTTGAATGACAATGTTTTGAGAGAAATCATTAAAGAAAAAAATATTAAGACAAAATTATACAATACTAAGTCAAAACAAGGGGTTAAAAGTGACTTCAAAAAACCCAGTTACTAAAACTTTAGACCCATATCTTAACATTTGCAATTGCGGAATTCAGATAGTCTATAGTCTCTGACCATTTGCAGATGAAGACGAATCTTTTACACCACTCACATAAAAATATAACAAGCCATTAAGAGTCTAGGGCGTGTTAAGGAAATATACATACATACACTCGAAAAACAAAACCCTCTTTCTTTCGTAGTCGAGAAATAATTAAATCAGCCTAGTCATCTCTAAAAAATTGGTGAACATACATTATAAAATCATTGAGACGATTGAATCTCATATTTTTGAAATCAATAAAAAAAAATGATCGTCCGAAACTGCCCTAATCGAGGTTGTTCACTTAGTATTAACTTAGTATAAACATGGTTGCCTGGAAGAGATCGCTCTAAGCGATAAGGCCGCCATTGAGAAACCTAGTATATATTGTAAGTTTTTATTTCTTATATTTTTTATAATTAAGCTGGTTTTTTAATAAAGAGTTGTCTTATCTTATCTTATCTTGTCTTGTTAACTAGAAGCTGTGACCCGAGGCATAAAACATAATGTAAAGATGTTTCAAACTTTGAATCCTCATTTGACCCCCTTAGGGATTGAATTATATATATATATACCCCCAATATTATATATATATATATATATACCCCCAATATTCCTTTCTAAATACACCCCCACAAGTTTTATTGAACAAACTCTTCAAACATTCATGCTCTAGATTTCGCAATTTAGGCTCTGCGTTGATAACTAGCGAATATCAGTCAGTCAGTCAGGACTTACTCTTTAATATTTATATGACTCTGTATTGATCACGCGTTAGATTTAGTAATGCCGGTACATACGAAATATCGAGTAACAAACTTGAAAAAAGACATTCGAATAAAGAACTTCTTTGTTTTGGGAAATCAGTTAAACAGCATTAAAATTTCTCATCACTTCAAATTGGCAATCTTTTGGCCATTCGAGTCGTATAACACATTATGTAGTATCATAAATCGTAATAATCATTGATAATGGGCTATTGCGTAGTTAATTTATAATGGTAGCACTCGCGGAAGTTTCGTACATTGCGTATGATGCTCGTAAACCATAAACATATAAATAAAACAGATACCTGCTTTTAAAGTATAGCAAATTCTAGTTGTTACGTTTCAATTATTACTTATATCTTGTGTTCTAGATATACCTCTCTTTAACACTAAAGACGGTAGAAACCACGAATTCGACATTGTTCAGATAATGTGGTTATTTATTAAAATTGTATTTTTTACGAATACAATCAAATATTCTTTTTAATTGCCTTATTAATAAACGCGTCTTAACTTAGAACATTTTTTGTCTTGTTCTCTCCAATGGAAAACGTCACGCGCCAAAACAAGACAAATGATGATTAAAGTTAAGACGCGTTTATCAATAGAGTTGTAAATAGTTATGCCGAAAGATAATTTTAGAAATTTAAAATCGTTCGTTTTTTAATTCCCAATACACTTCTTAAAATTAATCTAAAATAAATATAACAAAAATATCCATAGAAATTAAACGATTTCAAATGTTTTTATATTTCATTAGACTTTTCCTCGGATACTTCGAAACCTCTTGCCGAACTAATAAAAGGACAAAGTAAACAACACCTAATGAGCCCTCTCGATCTTGACAAAAAAGGCTCGTGCCTATCAAGCGTACACGAAACAAATCAAATGCTTATTGTACCGAGACGTTGTGACTTGTTTTGATGTAGATTGGCAGCCTTTGAAGACATCGAAGGTTGAGGCTACTTAAGCATGCACGTTATCTACGCGACGCTAAACCGTACTTACGAGTATCTTCATGATTACGTTTGATAGTGCACGCTAAATAAAAAAGTTTTATACGGCGGGTCTATGCCAGGCCAGATGAACGCCAGCATTCTAGTCACGCGTAACATCTGTAAATCACTCTGAAAAGTTTAGGAAAATAAGATAGAATACCGGATTCCACGGCATTAATATTTTTATTGGTTACATCACACAAAAGACAGTTTAAAAACTGAATCAGTTTTAGGCTCACTTAAGGCCAATAGCTGGCCCTTCTAAAATATGCGTTAGAGACATCATAATTGAATCTCGTTTGGCTCAGAAACTAAATTACGTTTTGTTAACCTGGTTTGGTTGATATACAATAAGTTAGGCCGTTACTTATCTCAATTCAATAACTTTTTTCAAAATAATAAAACGTGTATGCCTATAATACATCATAGACGATTGACACCAATAACAATAAGTACTCGTAGGCCCCGGAACTAAAATTCTATCAAAAACACGAAAACAGTGAAGGGTCGGTGATCCTCTTAATTTGCTTAAAGTATCGCTTGTATCGCGTAGCTACAATTGAATTCACGTGCAAGGATCTCGTATCAACCGCCACTGAATGTCATTGCCTCGATTTGAACGTTAGTATACGAATTGTTGTTTCTTTGTGTTTTTGTTAAGTTCTTTGTTTTTTTTGTCTATTGGTATGGTGAAGGTAATTTCATTTAGATCTACTTTCAGGGCAAGCTTAAATACACCTACCAAGTTTGATTACGCTATTAGGATCTAGCTAAATTGTATGATTATAATCTATAAGCTATGATACAAAATTATAGCGTCTTACCTTTACGTCTTACTAGCAGATGTTTTGCTTCGTTTTTTTACTACATATACCGCGGCTATCACTTGTTATAAATAACCATCCCTTAAAGTTTATACAACCACAAAACCTTGTTTGACCAGTGTATGATAACTGATCTCTACTCCAATTTTTTGTGAATTTCTTTGCATAAGTAATAATAGTTTAAAAGTATACGTGAAATCAAAAATATTATATATGCGACTGCCGAATTAAATTTAGTGGTATGTTTTCAAACATATTACTTGTTCGTGATTCCAGATACAGGATGGCGCCGGCAGCGTCGTTCGCTGAACGATGGGCCCGTGACAACCTGAACCGGGATGCTTCTCCCCAAGAGCTGGTTATCCTCAATTTGTTCCCCATCACCTGCGATGGAGACGAGGAACAGGCCAGCAAGCGAGCGAGGAGATACTACAGGGCTAGAGGACCTGGAGGCTCCGAGCTATGGCATAAACGACATCCAGATGATGAAGATATTCTATCCAGCTGTCAGGATGCGTAGGTGTTCAATTTCTTATCTGTTAGTGTATTCAATGAACATTGCATATTAACACAAATTTCAAAAAAGTTTTGCTACTTATAAATAATTATGATTATATGTTCAGGTATTCAACCTTAAAAATATTTAATAGGTATTCATATTATTTCTTAAATCTAAGTTTTATACAATAAAAAAATGCTTTAAGTTGTGGTTATATTGTGTATTAATGAAATCTGCATCAGTTGCCTACTTTATTGTGTACATAAATGTCTAAATTCTGTAAATTGTAGGTGAATTATGGCATCCCTGGAAGATTTTTGTATCTTAGGTTAACTCAATAGGTCACATTGAAATATCTCTTTTGTTTCTTTTCTAAATTTTCTTTTATTCTGGTATTTTCAGCTACATAGTCCCTCTGAGAGCTCGTGGTGTGAATGGCCGACGAGTCACGATAGTTCGACTTCCAGCTCCGTCTGCACAAGATCGGTCTCTGTCTGCTAAAGCTCTGCTGTCCAGGTGGCTGATGATGCTTGACATAAGGTATGGTTCAAACTCCTAGTAGAGATTTATTAAATTAAGTAATTCTTAATAAAAAATCAATTATATCGACCTAATAGTTGTACTCGTACCCATGTTGGTAGATATGTGAATTACGTGATCAATCTGGTTGAAAAATAAAATCTGTTAGTAAGTTTTGTTTAATGGACGGATGTCAATATGAAGTAAGAAGAGATTTGATTTGATTTTTTTCTTGCTGTAACTTACCCAGCAGTGCCAACGTGAATTATCCCTATCATCAAATAATAATTTGTAACAACACCTTACTTTAAAAAAGTGAAATCCAGCTTCCATTCGGCACGAAAAACTTACGTTACTAATAATGTCCTCTTAGAAAGTTTAAAGTTATTATTAATAAAACAAAAATTTTATAGGTTCACAATGGACGTCGGTAACAAAATAAATTATTCGGCTAAATCTAGGCTGCAATGACACTCTAAACGCGTTATTTGTTTAAAATTCACCATACTCCTGTGTTTGTACATTCGTGAAACGTACCTAACAAAAGAGGAGACAAAGGCGTCTCTGATACACGTAAGTGCCTTCAAGATGGGGATTTAAAATGTAACGAGTTCAGAGTATCACTTGCTTTTAAGTTTCTCTCAGGCGTTACCTTGGTATAAAGGATTAAAACCAGATTAAAAAATAAGTCTCTGCTAAGTTTGATGGTTATCCAACATGACGAGGTTAAAACATAGCTTATTTATATATAATAGATTTTTGAAAAAACTACACTTATAATATTAATGTGAAAGTATTTGTGTGTGAATTTGAACAATTATTCATAATTTCGGAAACTTGAATAGATTCTTGTGAGATGATTAAATTTCCGCATGTAACAGCGCGAGACATAGGTCAAATAAAATTATCGGGAAAGTGTCTATATAAAATACAGCTAACTACAACAAAGAATGAACAAAAGTATTTGCCCATATGCATCAGTAGAGTAACAGATAGCGTACCAAGAAGGTCACAAGACTAGGCCCAGCACCCAGATTCACAATGAGTTTCCGATCGGATTCGAAAACTTTGCAACACGAATTACGCAAAGCTTGTTACGTAATCTAATATATTAAATAGTGATTATTATTTGGTTTAGATCTAGAATCGATTTGCAAAGTAATAATTTAGGACCTTCTAGTAAGTTTTTGGGTGCAGGTCTAGCTCAGATCACTAAGTAAAACACAGTTAGAAACTAACTCTTCTTTTTGAACTATTCAGGTTACGCGAAGATCCGACGCCTGGCGAAGAGGTTGTTTACATTGACGTGAGCGACTTACAGCCATCACATCTTAAGAACCATTTCAAAGGCAACTATTGGAAGGACTTCGTATGGTGTATAAAGGTAAGATTGCATTTTTAACTGAATTAAATGGAAGCAGGTTCTCAATTCGTCGAAGCCTTATTTTATGTAAGTTCCCTCATGTCTTAGAAATGGGTATACCTTAAAATGGTGGATGATGGAGATGGATGAAAAAATCTTTTTGTACGAAAAGGTGTCAACTTGGTCCCATATTAATTTTATCATAATACAACAAATGTCGTATAGTTTTTATTCAACAATATAACTTGATTTTAATAATGTACAAACATATTAGGAAATTGTGGTCATGTTGGTTGGAAGAAGTCTAGAAATTTGAGCAAATCAACGAACACAATATTTATTTATTTATTTTGATTGTTGCTATTAAGGCGTTCATATTAAATATATAAAATTATCTGATTAAAACAGCTCACGGTGGATTTTCCTACTCAACATTGATGTAAGGTTGCCTGGAAGAAATCGCTTTAGGCGATAAGGCCGCCCAATGTACTGCCAATGTTTTATGATACCTGTTTGAAATGTATATGTATATTTTTGGTGTACAATAAAGTTATATTTGAATTTGAATTTGAATTTGATGTACCGATGTATAGATCTTTTTTATTTTGTAGCACCAATGTACAAAATATATCTCGTGCTTTATTTGTTTACATTATTCTTATAAACATAAGTACCGTAATATACTGCAACCTATTATAAAGTACCTATCCCAAACTAACTTATTTTTTTCTAGAACGCCTCCCCTCTTCGTTTCTCGGAAGTCCACATCATCAACACAGAACGGCTGAAGACCATCTCACTACTCCTACTTCACATCGGCTTATATCCCTGGAGACGCAAGGTTGTACAAATTCACGCCAGTGGAGAAGACGCCATGGGAGATTGCTATCCTGTGGAGGGACTTCCCTATGAGTATGGAGGAAAGGCGGGTGCTATGAAAGATCTTAATGGTAAGCTTTATAGAGTAGACGGAGTTTCCATTAGAGGCTATGAACTGCTACAAAATAGATTAATATTAACTGGGACGAAGATATAAAGAGTCCTTGGAAAAACTGGAGATGAATAGCTCAGGGTAGGGTTGGGTGGCAAAATATGTTTTTAAACAAGTCAAGCAGAGAACTAAAGTATGCTGATGATATTGAAGTTTAAAGCTTACTTATGCTGCTTCTCCACATGGCTGGCACTTCTGGAAACGTAGTGGATGCTTGTGAGTAACTGGAGCAAAAGTATATAGAAGTCAGATGACAGGAGATAGAGACGGGAAACCTAAAATTAAGTTTAGACGTAAGGAGCAGCTAACGTCTAGCAGTGAACCAATATGTTTTAATCAAGGAGTAGCATTTTTTTGGGGTTTTCACGCTTACTTGATCAAGGTTCATTTATACTCGTAGTTTCATTCAAATTTGGCGATCTTCATAAGGCATGAAATCAGGAGGCACGCAAAAGAGGTCCAGATAAGGGCCAAGTTGCCGACAATGGACATGCTTAGAAGCTTTCTCGCACTGCGTTCGGCAGCTCGATGTCTTCGCCGGCTGCAGGAGTGGGAAGTTGGTGGATAGTATTACTACGTGGGCTCGCCTTCAAGTTCGCCGCTGCTGAAAACATGTTGAGTTTCCCAAGGAAAACTCCACTACGCGTGAAAACCCGTATTGTGAAACAAAATGAATCAAACACTTGTCAGTTTTCTAAATAAAAAAGTGGCAAACTTTTGCAAATCACCATATCGCACATCGACATTCAATTCTGACTAAACTCCTGGAAACTCAATGTAATCAACCCAAACAAACTGATCTACATATTTGCGAACGAAAAACAATATATATGGAAAATAACAAAACAATCTGCGTAAAATTTAGTAAAATTAAGTAGGAAAGTAAATATATAAAAGAGACACTATGACACTGACAATCAACGCAGATCATAAACCCTTGAAACTAGAGATATGAAATTTGAAGGATATATTTAATAGGGTGTAGGGTTGTATTAAGTATGGACTCTTGGTAGTTCAATCACTAAAGGGGCCAAATATGGGTTCAAAGTTAGAATCTCTTGTATATAACATTTTACAACATTTTGTCAGCTACTGGTGTTGCTATATATTACTTTTGTTTTTCTAGATGAATGGACTAAAAAGCTTCTCTCCAATTCGAAATGGCTGCAAACAGAAGAACGCCGTTTCTACGATACAGATCTCAAACCAGAAATCCGAAGTAGGACCCGACATAAGAGTGCTATCAGGACCCTACGGAGTGCTATAGGTTCCTACGACATGATTACGAGAACACATTCCTGCAAATCTTTGCATAAACATGATGATTTAGATGACGGTCTCTATGGGGCGTATAGAACTATTAAGTATAGCGATAATAAGCTTTATTTTTAACTAAATATAGTACAAATCATGTGGTTTCAATGCAAATGAATGCTTTGATTTTCTTTCTGGTTTTTGACATTAATTATAAACTCTAAATTATTACTTATTTAAGATATTGACGACTACCACGTTGAATAGTTTAGTCTCAAAAATATGAATAAACGTTTATTGTTAACTTTTTTTAAATATCTTCTTTTAACACACTATATTTATGTCACATACTGCATATTTCACTAACGTTAAAGACTAGGAAGGAAATTGGGTAAAATATTAGTATGAAACCGTTATGTGATTAATCACTTAAGTTTTACTTTTCATGGGTGAAAGAGAAACTGCGCTAGACAATAATGACCACTAGACACATATATAGGGTTTTAAGGTGTACTAAACAGATTTTATATTTGCTAGCTCACCGAACAAAGCTAGCTAATGTAATAACGTAGCCTAAAAGTCAAAGGTTTATGAAAAGTCGCCTTGACCTTGTGTTAAATCTCTTTATATTTTACAGAGTTAAGTATAAGATTAGTGTTATAATAAGCTAAAACGACAGCTCCGGAACTAATCAAGATTAAAAATGTTACTACTGTACCTACCCGAAATAAAAGGAAAATATCTTATCGGAGATAGGAAATGCCCCTTAGCGATGACCCTCTAGTTCTAAAACTTTAGGGTTCATTTCATAATGGAATGTACACAAACAATAAAAGAAGTACCGCAATGTCAAATTTTTACTGCACCAACCATGAGTGAACTGCCGAATTGGAAAATGTCGCTTGTCCTTCACTTCTTTGCCCCGCTATGCGTAAGCTGCACTCCTGCAAACCTCTTACGGCGCGATCCGTGAGTTTGTCAAATGAGCCCGTCCCGCGGGATGAGTAGATCTATCCATTATGTTCATCAAATTTCTTAGGTAGAATAATTCTGGTTCTAATTTAAAAAAGGTGTGTATTGTGCAGTCGTATAGAAATGTACTCGTATAAAACAAAAACTATAACACTATTTCTAGTATCTAGTACCTATTGATTGATAAAATAGGTACATAATTCATTCTTCATTTGAGATACAAAAAAAAATTAAAGTAAATAAAAGCAATATCTTAGCTCCATGATGTCTAGGTCAATCAGTCAATACTACCAGTACCTGCCCAGTTTAAAAGTAGTACTAAAGCTTAAATTTTAATTTTGTAAGAATTCCCATCATCTTTTAAATGTGTTCTATGATATTGTATGACAGACATGAGGTGTGATAATCCAGTATTTTACTCAAGTACAATTTAAGCGAAGTTAATTAGTTATTTGCTAGTAATTTGTGATTATTTTTGTACCTAATTGAAATGTCCAATCAGGCTATACCGGATCTTAGGTTAATCTTTAAAAAGGAGTCACCAACGGCTTCAATTTGCCAGGCAAGCGTATGTAATTTCTTAGAGACAGCTTTAAAGATTTGATTGTTTTTTTTTTAAGGTATAGTTTCCAATCCATTAATTACCCTTATACATATTTTAAAACCTGGATTGCTGTCCGCCCTGAGGAGAACTTGCGGTAACGAGTAGTTATAATTCAATTCAATTCTTTCAATTAAATTCCGGGCCCGGCTGCATTAATGTTGTTTGCGACTTTCTAAAATGTATTATTATTCTACCACATTGTATTTTACGTAAGTTTAATATAATTAACTATAATTCACAAGTTTTGTATTGTGACGCTTCTATTGGTATTTATGATAAAAATATTGCATTTTTTCAATTTCTACTCAAGTATTTTTTGCTATTTCCTCCTTCTACTCCTTTATTAGAAGCTAGTAGCTGTTCCGAGACACAAAATAGAATATAAATAATAGGTTCTAAACTTTGAATCCCCATTTGATCCCTTTAGGGGTTAAATTTTCAATAATCCATCCCTGCGGTACTTATGATAAATAAACCCTACCTTCAAGCTGTAAAATCTGTCACCAAGCACCTAACGGTGTGTTCCGGCAGCCTTACTTGAGAGCCAGTGTATTTCACACTAGGCATGCTCCATTTAGGGCTACAGTATTGCTGACTTCCGTGGTCGTGCGAGCTTTAGGTCAAATGCTCAGCTGTTCATGCGTTAGCGGCTTAGGCTTAGCGTTAATTCCTAGTGAATATCAGTCAGTCCATTAGGAATACGATACTCTTTTGTATTTAATAGACAATAACTTTAATTTAAATACAAAAATAAATCCCTTTAAAAACTAAATTTAATAATAACTATAAAAATAAATAACAATCTACAAGAAACTAGCAATTTACTATAGAATGTCTAAGTTTACATCTACTAAGTAAGAAACCTAACAGTCCAGAGAATGTGAAAGATAATCCAAAGTAATAAATGTAAGCACATCACATCAGTGTAACGGGAGTAGAAAATGAATGAAGATAAATAAAACAACATGGCGGCGCGTGCAATTTTGGTGAGTGCATCACTGCTGTCGCTCAGGGGAGGACCTAGGTAACAAGTAATACGTCCTTTTAAAAAGTAAAATCCTGTGTTTTTAGCAATTATGATTTATGTACCAAAGTTCAGGAATGATATTATCAACTCTTAGTTTTACGAGCTTTTTGCCACGCGACCGAGATTATTTTGCAATTTTAAAATATTACTAACGTCTGAATTTCAGCGATATGGAAACTCAGATGTAAAAGAAAATCTTAAGCAATAACGTTTGTTGTTCTGAGTTGCAAATGGCAAAAATAAAAAATCAACTTTACATTACATTACAGGTCCGTCATGGTTTTGCATATTCATGCACTTTTCCTACTTTTTATAGGAAATACAAATACCCCCATGACTAAAAATTCAAAGCTTTCGTAGAACTTATGTACAAAGATTCGTCAAGATTGGGTGATTCCTTACAGACAAACATCCGTACATACGAACTTACAGACGAAAGAACATTTTGCCAGACTCGAAGCAGAGACGCTATTTTTCATTTCGCCCTCAAGCTCACTTATGAAATTTATATTGCACCAATCGTATTCAAACTGGAAAAATGTTTTTTTCAATCAATCAACTGTCTCTCAGAAATCTGAGAACATATATAAAAAAAGCTTCCGACGGATTGTGGATCTCCTTCCTTTTGAAGTCGGTTAAAAATTAAGCAATATTATTATTATACAAATTACCATATAGTTCCGAATACGTAGGTAACTATAGTCGCCAGCGTAGTAGTACATCTACTCCATAAGGAAGATCCGTGCCCAGCTATAGGACGCTACATTTCTCTATGAGTACACCTCTAGATTAGACCCTGTGATAAATATACACTCCAAACTTCATGTCTCTAGGTCCAGCGGCTTATGCCTTCTTAGACGATTTCTAACAAATGTCAGTCAGTCAGGACTTATTCCTTTATAGGCATATAAATAAAAAATAACTTTGTTTCCTTACTTGGTTTACTTTACAGAATTTTCTTTTCAAATCAAAGGAAGTTTGTTTACATACGTTTTCGAAACAAGTTTCGAACCCTTGTTTTACTAAGTGCATCTCTGCCCCAGCTTTAGTGAAAGGCTCTAGCATAGAGACAGTGAGGTAAGTGCCACTTGCGCATATGAGTACACATCATCACTTCGATCTACGATAAACTAGCGCATCTAATATATATAAATACTCGTTTTATAGGTATACATAGATTCACTAGCGACTTAAGTAGTTACCGTTATGAAAGAGCAATAAAGTAGACATATAAACATACCGTAGGTTTGTACGTCTGCTGAAATTTCGTACTTTATCTCTGACAGAGGAAAGAATTTGTCAGACCCAAAGCCATTGACTTACTACGAGTATGTCATTAAATTTAATTGACCAAATCAGTGATGCTTTGCTCGCTTCGTTCGCTCAGCAATTATTGTTCTTTGAAAGGGTCCTAGGTGGTCTTTAAATTATTTTATCGACATCGTTTAATATACAACGTGTAACATAAAGGTGTGACACTTCTTGACGGTGTTCTACTCGTCAAAGTAAACCCTTTGCAGAACAAAATTTTCAAAATTCAAACAATAAATACTTAGGAGCTTCATACAAAAATTGGTCACGTGATCGTCCAAGTTGTAAGTTGTATGCAGGACGTAATATTTTTTTTTATTTTGTAAAATTTTGTTGTACGGAAGGTTCACTTTGATGGGTTGACTAACTCCGTTAAGTATTGTCACACCTTTCTGTTACACCTTGTATGCTTTATACTTGCTCTCCATCAATACATGTATGAGTTTTCTGCTGCGATAATGACTAGCGATTTAATAAAATGCTAGTCCATATCACGTTACATTCCAACTGTTGTGATTATTACCGTTATTACCGTCTCTAATAAGCGGTGCTTACAATAATCATCATTGACTGACAAGTTTAGTGCTTTCTAATTTACAGTTATTTTTACTTAAGAAAGAAATGTTAGGTCTATCTGAAACAAAGAGGGTTAAAAGTCTGTTGAAGAAAGTCCTTTCCTTAAGAAATAAGATTATTATTACATCTAATCCAGTTTACATTTTAAATTTCGTACTCATATTGCAAAAGTTCGCATAAGCATATTACAATGTCTTATAGGAAGGATATGTCATTATACCTATATATTTTTACTTATAGCTATGTATCGGTAGCGTATAGCGTTGGTCTAATATCAGTCACTCATTTTTTGGCAAAATAAGACTCTTAAATAATAAAGAGTCTTATTTTGTGATTTGAAAATAACTATGTATTCAGGTTAAAAAGTGTTAAAAATAAAACCAATTTTATTTATTTAACAATTTACGTCAAAAAATAAAGCAATATAATAATAGCATTTCCACGCCAAATTGCAATTTCAGCGTAAAAGTTTAAATTAATTATGGAAAATCTTACTTTATAGAATAATTCTTAATAATTTCTTGTTCTGTTCTATTATTCTTTTTGTGACTTAAATCTTTTCCCACTCTCACAATATACTTGTACATACGGAACAACATCCACACAAAGGTCTTCTGGTCCCAAACTAGGCAAAGCCTGTGTATGGTAACCTGATGACTGATATACGTATGTACATAATTATAATATACACCCAGGCATAGGTCAAACAGAAATGTTCATGCACACTAATGTTTAACCCGGGACCAGCGGCGCATAAGACACAGTTGCTACCGCTGTTGAATAAAGTTCGCAACTAAAAAAATGTTTTCAAAATTATTATATAAAGCCCTAACAAAGCGTCTAGTTGACGCTACTCGAGACCAAAATGCTGGCCTCTACCTGGGTCAGCGCATTCAACGAGGCAATGGGGCCAGCATTTTGGGTACTCTACCAACTGGCAGTGGTTTAGATTTAAGTTAGTTTTAATTTTTGGATATTGCTTTTGTACATATAGTTTATAACTTTATATAGTTTTTGTTAGGTTATGTATAGTCCCTATAATTACCGAAATATGTATTAAAATGTCCACGTTGTTCTTCAATTATAAAATTTAAGTAGAAATGATTAAAGAAATGCAATTTTTGTTACCGTATAAATATTTATATAGACAAACAGCTTCTCAAAAATTGCAAAGCAAGATTCACTCAGTTTCGGACTAACTTCAACAAAACAATTGCAGTAACAAGCCCAAATCCGACTTTTAATCCGGCTCATCTTGGTAGATTCGTTAAAAGTATTTCCAAAAGTTACCGTTGATCCGAGCGATTTGCGTGAAACCCTTAAAAATCTGACGTTGTATACCTATTACAATTTTCTAATCATAACACAATATTCCTTTTTTTTCTTATATCAGACCATCTATAAATAAATTTTAATTTTTTTAGATCTGATTATACAAAAAAATATTATTTTGAAAAGTAGACAAAAAAAAACAGAACTTCTATTCGGCAACCGCGTACCTATACAATTTTTCAAATTTTATTTAATTATCGAACCAGAACAATTAATATTAAATTAAGACTACATGGAAGGTTTACTCTTTGAAAGGAGCAATAATATTAAAAGCTGGTCTAGGCGTGTCTAAGAGAAGTATTAGAAAAAAAATCTACATCGGGTAACGAACATAGAGACAGTCGATATCAGATGTTCCTCTATTTTGAAAACGTATAAAAACTTAATAAATAACGTCTTACATGTTATATGGCCTACACCATAATTTTAGAATTTATTTTTCAGATCTGTTAAAATCGGACATAAATTTACATTAGAATGTACACCTACAGGAAAATGTCAAATATCTATTATAAAAAAATTTACCTTAAGAAATATCTTTATGGGATACGCAAAGACATGACAGCAAAAATAAAGCTTTGTGAAAAACAAAGGGCTCATTCCAAAGCGTGTCGGTTCACAAAAGGTATATTTTCATAATCTAATTTACATAATGCTAAACCAACAAAACTTCCTTACCCAAAGGAATTCTAAAATTTCAAATGTGAATTTTAGCTGCCACCTTGTGTTTTAATAATCTTTTCTATAATAATATCAGTGAAATATTTATTAAATTAGTTAAAAATAAGGTTTTTAATTTTCGGAATCTTATTTTTGGTAGGTATGATCCCCAATTTTTCTGAAACGCCTAAACAGTTATTTTTAATGAAAGGTTATAATATATTTAGAAGGCCACCTATAAGCTCTCAGTTATGATCACCTTAAACAAAAAGGCTTCCCACTTTGGACGTGAAGAAAATATTTATACACAACTTACTAGTACTATTAACTTATTACTTTTATTATAAAGCGCCTTTATTACCACAAACAAAATAACTAACAACAACAACAACAAAAAATATAGCAGAAAGATTACCTATAGGTCTGTAGGTAATTTTTGTGCTATTTTTTTAAATTTAATATCATAAAAAAGTATTACTAGGAAAATGACGTCGCATCCGTCAATATATATAAGTAATATTGTAGATTAAATTCTTTGGGCGTATCCCACTATTTATTTAATTTAATTTTACTGATAGCAATATTAAGACTGTTCTCCCATTATTTTCATTGCTATCGGCAGCGACAGCCGCGCATGAGAAATAATAATTTATTGGAAAAAAAAAACGCTAGGCCCACTTTTTCTATTTACATTTCCATGGAATTAGTGAGATACACCCAATTCTTTAAGTACGCTACGCTACATGCATTTCCAATACCAAAATAAATATCAAATCATTAAGAATCTTTAAAAGTAAATTAAACACCCTGATACACAAACCCTCGAAGGCTGATAAGATTTCACACAAACAATAAGTAATACAATTAGAACAATTTTGCAATAAGAATTATGAAGATGGTACACGTCTACCGTCTGTTAGTAATTTAAAGGGCTTTAACTGTTCGCCTTATAACAAAGATAATAAGGTTGAAGATACGTAAAAAGTCATCGGGTAAGTAAGTATGAAACACGCAACGATTCACGCACTAGTAAATTAAATAGGACGACTGCCTTTTATGAAAAACATAAACTCAAGCAATAATAGTAGACTAGTTGGTGAATCGCTTGCCTCTTATGCGAGATGGTGAAGGTTCTATAGCAAGCATGCACTTCTGAGTCTTTCAGTGAAGTAAAGATAAGCATCTTAGAGAGACCTAGAAAGTTAAAGACTTTTGATTATAAGTCAAGTCTCCAACAAACCATTTAGCCAGCTTGGTTAACTTTGGTCTACACTACTTTCACATAAGGTATTCAAACTTCAATAGCCCAAATAAAAGATAAAACCCCAATGTGGTAGTAGGTCTGATCTTAACTTTAGCTAGGAATCAATGCAAAGCCTAAATCGCTGAACTTACAGACATGAAATTCGGAAAGTGTGTTTATTACAGGATAGGTGTACTAAGAAAGGCATTTTGGAAATGCAATCCCTGAGGGGTCAATGGGGGTTCATCGTTTGAAACTTCTTTACGTTTAATTCTATGTCGTAGGTAACGTTTCGGGTGACAGGTAGCTACTAGTGTATTTATATATTTTTAAATCTATATTATTATCATGATACATGCCTCTAAATCCCATATTATCACGCCAGTTGGTCACCCTTGTGAAAACTGTTTCGGTTTGCTATACCGCTGCCAAATTTAGCAACTCTTGCGCAATTTGCGTGTTCGTTATTGTCTAACTCCACGAACTTATTCTTGATTGTATACAAATATATAGGATTTCTGTCGACAGTGGCCGATTTGCCATAGGTTCATAAGGCCTTTACCGAGAGTAGTCAGATACTAGGGGCGACCTGTGGCCGATCATCGCAAAATAATCTGAAAATACGGTCGTACTCAGAGAAGGCAGGGTCAGTAGCCCCGTAATTTTGCTAGTTAACGTACGTTAACCTTTAACCTTATTCGTATTAGTTGTGAACCTAAATGATTAAAGCTGAGAAAGACCTATTCAATGGCCAAGCGCGGCAAACACTGCAATTCCCTTGCCTGCAGAGTTCATTCTATTATTGTCCATTTTAAAATTAGGATTATATCCAAGTAAGCTAATAAAAACTTTACTCAGAGTCTATTGATCGATTGATTGATATACAAAATGAGTAACTATTGCAATGTGAAGTAAGTGCCAAAAATGTGAGAGTTCAAGTCAGCGTTGCACCCAAATGCATTAAAATGGTCGGTGAGCGAAACACATCTCGGAAAGTAGCAGTAAGATCGAAGGGCATCGTTTTGGAGAAAACAGACAAACCAGCATCTTAGCTGAATTTTTGTCACTAATCGAGGCGTGGTGTCGAACTAGCACTCCAGTAAGTTTTACAAAATAATCAAAGGAGCCGTGTAACTACAAACTGAACTAAACTGAATCTGTCAAATGCAAACATCATTGTAGTTCACATTTATATCCAAAACTAAGTTAAAACGCTTCGTAACATCAGGATCTTTTGTAACTGAGCGATTATCTTGAAATTTCAACCGCTCTACTTAGTGATACTTGCATTAGGAAATAATGTAGGCGTATGGAAAATTATCTAATTACTTATTACAAAATCAACTTTCATTAGAAGAATATACCAACTAGTTCAAAGATACGAATCTAAATTGGAATCTTAATTTACTTCAGGTTATTTGTAAGTGCGCTCAATTAAAAATAGTTAAAACTTCCTAACTAAGACGGATATCTTTTTCTGCTACATATTATAATTTTGCTGTTATTTTGTGCTGAGTTATTCTTTTTTGAGTACTTATAGGTTTGCTCCTGCTCTTGATGTTCAGTGACGATACGGCCTAAGATGTAGTATGCCTACCCAGAAGAAACCGATTGATTTGTGACTGGAAAAAATCCAGATTATAGCTATTGAAAAATATAGAGGAGCCCATAGCAAGTTACACAGTACTCAGAAGTGCATATCTGGTATTGCACTCGCGCCCTCAGGCCTGTAAAGTAAGGATTTCACTGACAAGGCTTCCTTTAACTCTCGTTTTTAACCAACTTACCCAAAAAGGAGGAGGTACTCAATTCAAGGAGTGTTTATTTGGCATCAAATCAAATGTGTTTATTTGGCATAAATAACTAGGGTAGATACAAACCTTCAAAACCGATTCAGATAAATATTTTCTCGTTTGATAAGGTATACCTCCGAAGTATATAGGTATTTTTTATCTATTATTATTTTTTATCTCCGAAGAATATAATTAACTTGAAACCTTATTTGTGTGCCTGTCGAATTGAAGTCAGTATTATAACTTTAATTAAAGATCTTGTTTAACTTATTATGGTTCTTCTTTTTGACCAAAGCAGAACTATGTACCTCTATGGTTAATATATATTTTTTTGCACAAATATTTTGTTTAATATAAAACAATTAGCAAAAATAACAGTTAAATCGATACGCTACTGAGCATGTATACTGCAACTCTCACTGACTAATTTATTTAGCCCACAACTGCACGGTTCTTACTAATTAAATAGCAATTAAAATTTTATTGCTACTTTCTTTTTTCTCTATTGAAATTGCTAATTGTGATTTAATTAGCATTTTGGCTAGTTAACGCGTGTTTAGCCCATACAATAAGTTTTGCCCTATGTGTTTTTCATTTTACGCTGTATTGAATACAATTGATAAGAATTTCGAATATGAAAAATAACGGTTAAGATTTTGTTGAGAGACAAACAATGAATTTATGATGATATATTATAATGGTTACAAAAAAAATGGTAACAAGTTTAATCATCAGCGCTTTATTCAATTATCAACTTTTAACTAGTTGTAAATATGTTGCCGTTCACCACTGTAACTCTTGGTCACCGTCTCTGCGAAATTTAGTCTCAGTTGGCGAAAAGCGAAAACCACGGCAGCCATCTTGGCGTCCGTAATGACTTACCGACGCCGCGGTGACTCATCGGTGGTCTGACTTCGTACCACACTTACTTTACTACCATTTCCATTTTACCACGACATGTAGATAAGGCAAGTGACGTGTAATCGTAATAAGCTAACACCACAATTAAATAATGAATACCTTTATTAGAAATGATATTCTGAATACAAGAAAAACAGAATAGATAGTCGTATTGTATGTTATCATCATCGTATCTGAAGATAAGCGTAATAAACTAAAAAGAGTAAAAAACTTGATCGGTACTTTAATAGAAAAACACTGAAATAGGTAGAAACATTCTAAAAATAACTATCCAAGTTATTTTAAAAAAAAAAGGCTAATTATAAATATCAAACACAAACTAAAAGCTTGGCTAATTTAGTTACGCTACTTAGTTTAGTTATGCACGCACATTTGACGCAGTTTATTTACTATTTGAATACATTTTTCATGGTCGCAAAAATAAATAAAAAATAATCTCTCTCGTTTTCCATTTCATGATAATAATTATTCATTCCAGGATTCAACATCACCATATAACACAGTAATAACAAAAGTTTTATGTTCAGTATCCGTGTTTAGATCAGTTTGATCAATGGATGTAACCTAATATAAAATAAATTAATAAATCCCGCTAAACTGTGGCCGTGGTCAGTTGATTCCAACCAACGGATCTGACAATAGATATCTGAAGTTAATTTCTGTTATCTTAAACTCACTCAAATCTTAATGTTTCAGTGAGTCAATTATAATGGATGTGAGTGAAAGTTTCAGAAATCGCATAAAATATTGGTGACTTTATTAGCTTATGACTGCACAAAACAGTGCACATTAGCTCTGCAAAAAAGTAGTTATGCATCCCCCTCGCCCTTCTGCTCTGATGTAGAGACGGCTTACTCAGCAGTACTTACACTTCTGTGGAAAGCTGACTAAGGTGTCTCTTATCGGACCACCGAGTAGTATGTAAGTTAATGTTAAGAATATAATCCTTTGTGTAATTCATTAGTATTAGAGCCTTCAAATCGGCTACACGTAGTTTAATTAGTCCTAGAGCCTCCATATCGGCTAAACGTATTTTAAGTTAAATATTAAAGCCTCAGTATCGGCTATCAGTATTTTAATTTAGTTTTTAAAAAGAAAGTTTCGTGCTCCCTAAATTTAACTGGCGCAGCCGGTAGGATTCGCTGCTGTCGTGCATTTCATAGTTTCGTCGGTATATGGGTATCGAAATTTACCCAATCGCGGAATCGAGTGCGCGTGCGAATCCTCGAACCAAAGAAATAAGTTAGAACGGGACACCCAGTATGGCAACGATCGGTTGGTGAGTAAAACTTTTCGCCATCCTTTCCAATCCTTACTTTCCACGAACTTTGTTATTATCGAGATAAGACTTCTCTCGTTTATGACGTCGGGTATCTAAACATAGAACTCTGTTTAGACTACCTATGTAGCGATAAGAACCTTGAACCTAAGATAGAGTTAAGTAAACGTAGAATCGCTCTACAAATTAAATAAATTAATTTCTAAAAGTAATTTAATCAATTCAAATTTCAAAATCAATTTGAATTGTTAGTAATAAGTGATTTAAGTGTAATTTAGGTAAATTTAAAATTAATTATATTTTTGTGTGTGCTAAATTTTAGTCTAATTTAATTTTACAAATCCAAACCGATTTATTGATCAAGTTTTTCTTAGTTATTTTAAAATTTAAAATCAATTTTTCTGATTAAACCTTTGTGATTCAAATTATTTTTATATTACTTGTCTAAATTTTTATAACTCTATTATAATGGAGAATGTAGAGCAGGTTAATCCGATCCCTCGCGAAATTTTAACTCTTGTTCCTATATATGGTGGGGACAAGACCCAATTAAACTTATATATAAGGAAATGTGAGTATGTAATAAGTAGATATAGGCAACGAGGAAATGTAGCGCAAGACCTTTATGTCTTCCAATCTTTGACGAGCCGTTTAAGCGATAAGGCCGCCTCGTTACTGTCAGAACGTGAGGACATTTCGACCTGGAGTGAATTAAAAGAACTCCTTAAACAGCATTTCGGAGACCCGCGTAGTGAGCAATGCGTAGGAATTGAATTAGAATCTATGAAAATTAAATCAGGAGAAAATTATTTGGATTTTTGCAATAGGATACAGAGCGTTCGTTCGGTTTTGTTATCTAAAGTGAACATGTTAAATGACGCCGAATTAAAACGTGCTAAAACAACTATATATAATAGCACATCATTAAACGTGTTTCTCTATAACCTACCAGAGGAAATGGTGCGCATTGTTAGGCTCAAATCTCCTACGACATTAGAGGATGCCCTGAGTGTCGTTTTAGAAGAGGTTAACTTTCACGAACAATATAATATGCGGAAACGTATGTATGGCATATCAAACAGCCTAGCACCAAAACCTATTTTGCCTCAAAACCTAGGCAATGGTTTTAAATTTGGCGTGAATCCACAACCATCGGGATTCAGAATTCCTAATCCATCACAAAATACTACGCCTATATACAGCGCTCAACAATTTAAGATGCCTCAGCCTCAAGGACAAAACTTTGGGTTTCGCCCTCAGCTTGGGTACCGTCCACCGCAGGTCGGATATACTCCGCCCCAATTCGGATATAAACCACAATTAGGATATCGCCCACAGTTAGGATATCGCCCACAGTTTGGAAATAATCAGCCACAACATCCAGGCTTTAAACCATCCCCTAACGTAGGGATGCGACCCCAACAGTTTGGGTATAAACCACCCCAAATTCAAGAGCCACGGTTACAAGAGTCTGACGTAACTATGCGGACAGCTCGACCCGTGCCTCGCGAAGGATTTAAGCTCAACGAATTGTATGACGAACCAGACTACTTTGACTATAATTACGAACAAGACTTAAACCAAGACTATGAAACATACGAATACGACCAAACTGACATGTACCATGACGAAACGACGTATGAACATACAGACTCACCGCAAGAGCAATTAGACCCGAATTTTTGTATAGCTGCCCCGACAGACAAGAAATCATAGAATTAAATTGTGACCCTACACTTAAATTACCACACATTTATTTGCCTGAAATAGACGCGAAAATGATGATCGATACTGGCAGCACAAGATCATTCTTGAGCCCACGAAAAGCGTACGAATATTTTTACAACCATATTCGCTACGAGCCTTTCGAAATAGTTAGTACGCATGCTTCTAGTAGACATAGCGAAGCTATAACTATACCACTTTTACCATCTTTTCAAAGTGATGATTTCCACAAATTTTATTTGTATGACGTAGACTCACGATACGACGGCCTAATTGGCAACGACTTATTAAGACAACTCGACGCCGTAATTGACCTTAAACATTCGACTCTGAAAACAAAGACGACTTGCATACCTATTATAAATACGAATTTGAACTATGTAATTGAACTACAGCCACGATCTGAACAAAGAGTAAAGCTTCCGATAGATCAACATTCAGGTGAAGCTATACTTGACTATAAAGAGTTTAGCCCTGGCGTACGAATGCCAAGTGCATTGGTTAACTGTGTGAATGGATATGCATCAACAATTATCCAAAATGCTACCGACACACAAATGACTCTGACGATAAAGCGACCCATGCAAGTATCAAAACATTTAGACTTAGAGTGCAACCTTAATTTTTCTACAAATGTGAATAGTATACAGACAGATAGAATACTTGATGAAAACCTACAAAAACTGAGACTAGACCATACTAATGCCGAAGAATATGAAAAAATTACAAAACTGTGCAATGAATATAAAGACATTTTTCACTGTGACCAACTACCTTTGACTTTTACAAATCAGGTAAAACATAAAATACGTACCAAAAACGAAGATCCTATTTACGTAAAACCATACCGACAGGCCCCGACTCAAGCAGAAGAAATCAATCGTCAAGTAGAAAAAATGTTTAATGACAATATTGTTAAAGAATCTCATTCTCCGTGGAATGCTCCGGTACATTTAGTTCCGAAGAAAATTGACGCGACTGGACAGCAAAAATTTCGAATGGTCATTGACTACAGACGACTTAACGACATTACTATTGACGACAAATATCCCCTACCGAATATAAATGACTTATTTGACAAACTAGGTAAAAGCGTTTACTTCAGTACTATTGACTTAGCTAGCGGATACCACCAAATTGAAGTAGAAGAACAAGACAGACAGAAGACCGCTTTTAGTACACAGAACGGACACTTTGAGTTTTTGAGAATGCCGTTCGGTTTAAAGACAGCGCCCGCAACTTTTCAGCGCACTATGGACAATGTCCTCCGAGGACTACAAGGACTACACTGTATGGTGTATCTCGATGACGTCATCATCTACTCATCGAGCCTCGAAGAACATATCCAAAAACTACGCCTAGTTTTTGACAGACTTAGACAGACAAATCTTAAGGTACAACTTGACAAATCTGAATTTTTACGCAAGGAAGTTTTGTACCTTGGCCACACGATTACGAAAGACGGACTGAGACCTAATAATGACAAAATTAAAGCCGTGATTAATTTCCCAATTCCAAAGACTACGACTGAAATCAAAAGTTTCCTCGGACTCGTTGGTTATTACCGACGCTTCATACCTGACTTTTCTAAAGTGACTCAACCACTGACAGCCTGTTTAAAGAAACGAAACAAAATTATTATTGACCGAAAATATATAGACGCATTTAATAGATGCAAGGAACTTCTGACTCATGCACCACTACTACAATACCCTGACTATGACAAACCATTTATTTTGACGACTGACGCTTCAAACGTAGCTCTAGGAGCAGTCCTTTCCCAAGGACAAGTTGGTAGTGACAAACCAGTAGCTTACGCTAGCCGTACCTTGAGCGATACAGAGACTCGGTACAGCACAATAGAACGAGAGTTACTCGCTATCATCTGGGCTACAAAACACTTCCGCCCATACTTATATGGAAGAAAATTCTTTATATATACTGACCATCGGCCATTAGCCTGGTTAGACTCCTTAAAAGATCCAAATAGTAAGCTTACGCGCTGGAGACTGCGACTTCAAGACTTCGACTACACAATAATATATAAAAACGGTAAACAAAATACCAACGCCGACGCCTTGAGCAGAATTAAGGTAAATGCCTTAAATTCGGATGATGAAGGAAACTCAATGGCTGTAAATCACAATAGAAAAGAACGGAAACTAAAGCGAGAAATGGACAAAGTAGTACAGGATATCATGAAATTATCTGGAAATAAACCTGAAAGAAAAGATTCATCAACCATTACCATTTCAGACACAAGCGGAACTATAAGCATATCAGATTCATCAGAAACTACTGAACTGTTTCCTATGCTTCCTATAGAACAACCAGTAATACTATCAGCATCTGAGAGTAGTAAGTCACAGACTATTCATTCAGCAGCAGATTTAGAATCAACCGGAATACCAATCCTGCAAGAAGCTATTGATACCAAGCCTAATCAAATTTTAGTGTTCTCATGGTTAAAAAATGAATTACACGTTAAAGACATCTCCCACGGAAAACACAAAATTTTAGAAGTTTTCTTACCAACAAATAACCCGGAACTAGTAAAAACATTCCTCAAAGAGTACATAAGACCCAAAATTAAATATTTCATATACTTTGAAGAACATGAACATCGCCGACAATTTAGCAACATAGTTATCGCCCTATTTAAAAAAGACATGATCAACCTACACGAATGCACAGAACGAGTAGTGTATGTACAAGATGAAAACGAACAGAAAGCAATAGTTTTAAAATACCATGAAGGAAAGACATGTCACCGCGGTATCAAAGAATCGCTAGTCAGACTGCGTAGAAGCTATTGTTGGGATAAAATGGAAGAAACAGTAGCAGCAATAATCAACGCTTGTGAAGCATGTAGGAAAATGAAATATGACAGGAAACCTATTAAACCTGTTTTGCAATTAACACAGACACAGGATGCACCGTTTCAAGAAGTATTTATTGATTTGTTTTCTATTGAAGGCAAATACTACTTGACCCTTATCGATGCATTCAGTAAGTTAGGACAGGCCATCGAAATACCTAACAAATCAACACCGGAAGTCGTGAGAGCCTTAATGAAATACTTTTCATTTTACGGAATTCCAAAAAAAATATGTTCTGACCCCGGCATGGAATTCAACAACGAATTAATGAAAGAATTCCTTAGCCTTCACAAAATCGAACGTCACATAGGTACAGTAAATAACCCAAATTCTATGGGACTCATTGAGCGATTCCATTCCACCATTATCGAGATATATAGACTAGGAAAAAATGAACACAAATGCACAGATGCCGCATCTATTATGATGTACTCAGTTATGGCATACAATCATACCATACACACAGCAACAGGCCTTTCACCATTTGAAGTTGTTTTTGGGCATACAGATACAGACAACCCTTTTGGAATAGAGTTTGAAAAAGCATTTACACAGCAACTAGTAAAAGATCACGCGAAGCGCACTAAATTTTTATACAAATATATGGCAAAAAGATTAGTCGAAGGCAAAGAAAAAGTTAAGGAAAAACGAGGTGGAGAGATCGACATTAAAGTTAAACAAGGAGATACAGTTTACGTAAAAGATATAAATAAAAGAAAGAGTAAGGATAAACCTAGATATAAGAAAGCAAAAGTAGTAGGTAAAATTGATCGGAATGTTGCCCCCATTAAGGTAGAAACAGAAAAAGGCAATACAAAGGCCCCAATTAAAAATATAAAACGCCCTCCACAGGTGGTGCGTCCTGACGCTAGCGACACCAGCAGTTGCTCTTCATCTGCAATCACTTAAAGGAAACCCAGGACTCCTGCCAGTAAAACAAGGCCAAGCATACATGCAAATAGATAATTGGACAATTATAAAAACCATAAATTTGGATAATGTTTATGGAGACTTAAATTTTGTAATTTCACAATTTGCCGAATTCGAGAAATTAATTGCCAACAATAAAACGTTTCCTCATGAATTTATTGGAATGTTAATGCATGCAGGGCATTTGCGCGATATAACTGTAGATAAATACCGACAATTAATTCCCCAACGTTATAAACGTGGTATTCTCAACCCATTAGGCTCTATTATAAAAATTGTAACAGGAAATCTAGACAATGATGACGCACTTAAATATGACAAATTAACTACAGAGATTTTTCACGATCAAGTAATCATATCAAAGAAAATTACCGTTATCTCCAAAATGCTGGATAGCTTTGTTAATATTACTGAACTGATTCATCAAAATTCGCTTACCATGGACACTCGCCTCAAACAAGTCGAAAAGTCCCTCAAGGAGACAATTAGTAAAGAAAACGATGTAGCCATATCTGCCTACATTCTAGGGTTGTATAGCCTATTCATAAGTAATTTCCGTACAATATTTATTAAATTAAGTGAAATTGAAACCGCATTAGCCCTAAGTAAAAGCTCAGTATTACACCAGTCTGTTGTTAACTCTACCGAGCTATTACATCATTTGAAATTAATATCTAAATCTGGTAACTTAGTATACGAACCTAATGAATTAAATTTAGTAAAAATCGAAGAGACTATTTCTGTTAAATCATATATAAAAAGAAACCAGATTACGTTTATTATGGAAATTCCACTAACCGATAATTATACTTATAACTACATAAAAATGTACACTTTACCTATTTTCCTTGAACCTGAAAACCAAACCCTGGCCATCTTTCCTAAATACCCTTACCTATTGGCGAAAGGAATGAAGTACTTACCGATCTTAGGGCCGTGCCGCTCTATCGCCGCCGGAGACCATCACCTCTGTAACGATGACAACAGAGCCCTGTACAGCGGGCCAACCTGCGAGGAACAACTTCTCAAATACGACAACAATCTCACCTGCTGCAAGCAGTATCCTGTTTACGTAGAAAACGTAAAACTGCAGAAAATTGACGATGAAAATTGGATACTTTTTACAAGATTTCATACGATGCTGACAAAACGATGTGGTGACGAAATGTTTAAATATCCAGTATTTGGAACTTACGTCATCACGTTAGACGAACCCTGTGACGTCGAGATCCACGATCTCAAGATCCGGCACCATCACGTCTACACTGAGATGGATATCGTGACGCCGCTAGCTGTGGTCACCCTGCCGCCGCTCCATACGAACGCGAGCCTATCCAGTGCACGCGCACTTAACATGCACGAGATCAGTCTGGACGACGTGAAGTATTTGGCGTTTGCGTTAAAAAATAGTGAAGTGTTTGATAGTGTTTCTAAAAGAGAAAAAGACTCTAGCATCAGTGTTTTAGTTTACTCCGCGTTAGGCCTCGTAGTATTAAGCTTATCTTTAATTTTTATATATGTTTTAAATTTTAAAATAATTCCATTTTTACGAAATTATCGGAAAGGTCCTCAAATCGCACATTCCGATAATTTCTCACTTAGGGAGGGAGGAGTTATGCATCCCCCTCGCCCTTCTGCTCTGATGTAGAGACGGCTTACTCAGCAGTACTTACACTTCTGTGGAAAGCTGACTAAGGTGTCTCTTATCGGACCACCGAGTAGTATGTAAGTTAATGTTAAGAATATAATCCTTTGTGTAATTCATTAGTATTAGAGCCTTCAAATCGGCTACACGTAGTTTAATTAGTCCTAGAGCCTCCATATCGGCTAAACGTATTTTAAGTTAAATATTAAAGCCTCAGTATCGGCTATCAGTATTTTAATTTAGTTTTTAAAAAGAAAGTTTCGTGCTCCCTAAATTTAACTAAGTATTTCAATGGATACATACAAAACAATTATTGTTTCGAAACATCATAAACATTGATGGCCGACATCAGCATCAGATTTGAATCGAGCATAAAGTGTTTGGATGAAGAATAAAACGCAAATAATTTGACGTGTAAAATGGTATGTTTTTTGAACGTTGTTTTGTTGCTTGTCTACACTTTTATCTATAAGAAAGTGGTAGATCGTGGATTAGCTTGTCACTTAATATTTAATTTTCAAACGACTTGAATGCGAGCGGAGGATCGAAATTCAATTGTCTTCAATTGATTTCAAAAACTCTGTTTTGGTTTGAAAGGGTATTTATTACTTTCCTGGGTGGAAAACATAAACTTTCAACAACATCGGTCAAGTAAATAAAAAATGCATAAGCACATGCAGAATTGAAATCCGTAGTCACACTTGAAAAAAAAATCATTGCATTTGCATTGTTTAATTATATCCAGCTAAAATTTATTTACTCTTAACGTGCCTATTTCAATTGTGAAACCAAAAAAAAAAGCCTTTTTGAATACTTACGAAGCTTTCATTAATTACCCCAGAGAAAACAAAAACATTTTTCTTAAGCAAAAACTGCGAAACAAGACAATTTTTATTGCAAAACTGCGAGTAAATGATGTGGTTAGACACAAAAGAAACGGGGGCACGCGCGTTGAAATCTTTTCTATAGCTTTTTAATTCTTACCAACAATCTTCATGATTCAAACAGCGTCAGAAAATAAGAAAGCTGAATGGCTTTTTTGTTATCTAGTGTTTTCTATTTTCAGTTTATGACAGTCACTCTTATTTATTCTGTGGTTAGTATCGTTCATTTTTTGGGAGACATTTTTTGCGTTTCGTTGAAAATGCTGAAAAAGTTGTCGCTAAGTTGACTTTTTGTTGAGCGTTTTTTATTGTCACTGTACTATTTTAAAAATTAATGGAATACGTTTTTTGTTCAAAAAGTAAATACGTTACAACTGGCCCCGATGAGCCATGTTTTTGAAGCGGCAAACTTCATGCTATATAAATTCTATAACAGCGTTCAGCATTGTTTTATTAAATTAATACTTATATTAAAAAATTTCAACCAACTTTTTTTGGCTAAGATCTATGAAATATTTTTGCTACTTTCATTTACAAACTAAACTTCCGGATCGATTTTGATAATAGATATTTATTGACCGAGCGACAGAAGCATCTCTGCTTCGAGTCTGGCAAAATATTATTTTATCTATTAATTTATGTTTGAATGGATGTCTGTCCGCAAGAAAGTTTGTCGAATTCAGTTCGTAGTTTCCATCTAATTTTGATGAAACCTAGTTTAGAAGTTCTTTAAATTTTTAATTGTCAGGGATTTTTGATATTGTTGTATTTTCTCCCATTTCTTTATAGAGGGATCTGTGTGGGGAGAAAATATTCAAGTTACATGTAAATGGAAAAACCACTTGACAAGCTTATAAAAGAGAATTTTATGACTCGTAATATTAGGTCTATTGTGTAGCTATGACACGAATTAAAGAAGTACGAGTAGGTTACCAAAACTGTTATTTAATTTCCGTCACACATGCCACTTTTGACATTTTTAGAATCCATTTGGAAGTCAAAATAATAACAGTATTTCATAAGTCAAAGCGTTTTAATTTCTCAGATCAATAATTGTTTTTCAAAAATCGCAAAATGATCTTTCTGAATTGTAGTGATGTCGACAGTTCGAAGAACTACTTACTAAGTATAATACTTAATTTTGTTGACGCTGGAAATATATAGCTGTTATTGTATAATCTTTTACACAGCACACGGCCGCTCCTTTTTTAGGCATGCATGGGGCCAAAACCAACATGCAAATGCCGTTTCTTAGTGGCATTATGACCTTTCACACTTCCACTTTGAGACTTAGGTTCTTAGATATTACTTTTTCCATCCTGAATGGCCAATTAAAGCATGCCAGGGGGCAGAAGGTTTCATTTAGCCCCCACGGAATCGGTATAAGTATGCGGTACACACCGACGGCTCGCCACAAAGCTACCCCTGCGTGTTTCTTATTGATCGAAAATTAAACACGTATGGTAGACATCTGTTAAGCTTCTAGCCTTCTTCGTTCTAGTAAACAGAGATTCAAGCCTTTCTTTTTAAAAAACTGATTTAAAAGTTATTAAAGTGATTTGTACATTATACGGTTTCCAATATTATGCTACCAAAATTCAGAAACAATACATCTTCAAATCATTTGCAAAAAAAGGCACTTCAAGCATTAGGTACTTACCTATACATATTACAATTGTATACAAGCAGGTAATTCAGGATCGTAGGTATATAATCACAATAGCAAGTATTGTATATAATGTTAAGCAAAAAAGATGCCGATTTCCCGTCTTATATAAATGAGCCATATAATAGCAATATCTTAGATAGCGATCTCAAACAAACATTAATATGGTTTTCTCAAATAACTCGGGCACATAGCGATGACGCATCGTTAGTTTCTCGGTCATATTCTTAGATTGGGTGGGTTTAGGATACGAGCGTTCGCCGAGTAGTTTATGAGATGTAACTGCATACATATTGTTGAATCGCTTAAAGCGATTATTAACTAATGTTTGACAACTATTTAATATAGCTCGTTTGATATAATATATATTTTACGTTATTTAATACTGATAATGTTTTGAACACGTTCTTGATAACAAGTGGATATTTTCTATTACGGAGTGAATTTCTGCATTTAGATTATCTGAGTATTTTAATACAAGTACAAACTTAGTGTAGAAAGTTTTTTTTTTTTGAGCTTCAATATTTGACACGAGTGCTTTTGATTAAGGGCACAATCAAAATACTAACGGAGGATTATAAAATATCAAATATAATAGGGAGGTATTAAAACTAAATATGTCTCCTTAAAAAAGTGTTGACCACTTTAAATTAACACTTCACTTTTTTACCACCGCCAGTTTTTTCACTTCAAAAGATTTTAGACCCTAAGTTCTCAGTATTTTTGTTACAACGCTGTCAATCGGACCACGCCTCAAACCACAGGAACAGTGTCATATACCCCAAACCTCCCCCCAAATGCAATTGCATTCGCGCGCAAACCGCGTGACGAAATCATAAAAAGACCGTACTGGCTGGAAACGACCGCATTCGAAAGAGCGCGTTCTCTCGCGCCACGATTTTGAAAAAAGAACTTCTTTTATTTTTCACTTCCAACAATAAAAGCGGTCAACACGCCGCGTCCCAGTGCCAGTGTTTTTATAGTCGAGTCTTTGGCGTGTGACTTAATTTTCCACTTTAAAGGTGATTCTTTTTTTTATTTTTCAAATATTTGGTGTTCCATTTTTAAATGTGTGCTTCATTCGCTTTTTTTCCAGTGACTGTTTTAATCAGAGAGTGTGATTGTGCAGTGTATTAATTGGATTTTCCGAGTGTTTCATGCAAGATGGCGTTTCGTGAGGGCATTGGCTTTAAGAGAAATTGCACTGAGACCGTGTTTACACTACGTAATGCGTGGCTCGTGTTATTAGCTCACTCATGCAGCATAATTCTTTTTTTTTCTGGCTAACGATTTTGCCAATGATCTCGTGTATGTTGGTTTTTTTTATTGCAATTGTACGAACGAAAATAACTAATAATTAGGTCCACAAGGATTTATTATTCTAGACAATTTATTTTTAAGTATTTTAATACTGACTCGACTCAACTTTATTATGTTTTTTAAACAAGGTGTAATTTTAATATCGTTTTTTCGATGCAATTTTGAACTCGTAAGTTTTGGTGTATGTAAAATTAATTCTTTTCACATAATTTGGAGTAATTACAAACTGAATTTGTTGGTATCTCATAGATCACGGTCGTAGTTACAGTTCCAACATAGTTTAGAGCTAATAAATAAAATTTAATCGAAACATATATTACCCTTGCACCAAACACTTAAACTTCCTCTATTGCAGAGTTATTTTGGTTTATTTGTAAGTAGAAATCGTTCAATAATTATTCTGAAAACTTGAGTTTTCTCTCGTGTTTCCTAGTGTGCTCCTTAAGTTTTCTTATTAACTGTATCATACTTTTCAATGTCTTCCATAATTTAGTGTTAGGTCCCTAATGTAAATAATATAAATTTAATATCCAAGTAGGTACGGAATCGTGACTTGCTTGTGTTATTCGGAAGATTTATTATTAAGATTATACTACAGCTTAGTAGTAGGTCTACCAGAGTAATAATTTAACACTTTCCTTGTTGCCCTAGTAGTACTCAAATGTATAATATCAGTGTTTTATTATCAATACTAATAGCTCCGAAAACAGTGGATTTTGCAAACTTTTTAAACACTCCACCCGCTTCAATTTTGTTGCCGTACAACCTCAACCTGCAATTTCATGCCTAATCTAATCTATCTATTATAACGAAAAAAAACATTTGTATCTGTGTATTTTTGGAAATAAATTCAAAATCTACTCGACCAATATTAAAAAAAATGTTGCCATTAGGAAGCTACATCATTTCCCGATTATTCCTGAGTAACATAGGTTATAAAAATTAGAGAGTCACTTTAAACCGTTGATGCTAGAGATATAAAGTTTCACGGGTGTATACATTTAGGAATGTCCCCTACATCCTATAAAGAATACACCCGCCAAACAAGAAAGGATTTTAAAGAAATTCAGCCCCTAAATGGTTCAAATAGGGACCGACATCTCTAGCGAAATGTCGCTACAATGAATACTGAATAGTTAATGAACTAATCGTATATAGTTTTAAACCAATAGGGGTTGTAGCTCAAAGTCCACCACTCTGACCAATCGCAGGTTGGGGATTTCACATTGTCTTTGAAAGCTGTTTTACGTTCCCTACAAGCAGGCTTCTTGATGGATTTTTCTTTTACAGCTTAAACAAATATACTGAGCTACTAACTAAGTCGACATTTTAATTTCCGCTCGAAAAACCCTATGACAAAAACAACCTGCTCCTACCTACAAATTTCACTGAAACTGTAAAAGCGTTGTCTATTAGCAGAACTAGCTTAAGTAGTAATTTTGTCCCTTGGGAAAGGAAAAATAAAACGTCGTACCTACATTAAATTTGACAACTTTGAGAAGACAAAATAAGATGTAAGTTTAATAAGTAATAGAAAGCTACCTCAAGAACAGTGAAAACTTTAATTCAGTACCCCAAACTTACGTTACGAAAATGTCATCTATGCATAGTCAGAGAAAATTAAAAGACATATTGATAAGAAAACTACTGGATCAGTTTTAATAAAAAATATGGGAAATATGGGGCGAACTGGAAAGTATAAAAGATTGAATAAATAAAGAATTTTGAAAAATCTGTAAAGATAAAAAAATTGAAATCAGGGAACGAACAAAAAACATAATATTTTTTTTTATATTATGTTTTTTGCTCTGACGAATTTGGAACCTTATTTCTGAAGTCGGTTAAAAAGATGACAAACAGTATTTTGTCTTATTTCAACTAAAAAAATAAACAATTTCAAACAGCGTTTCTGAGAAATTATAAAGGGGTGTCAATAAAGACATAAACCCCTTTAGGCAGTCGTATAAAAATCATGAATAGAAAACTTTGTTCTTTCTCCTTGTCGGATAAAAATAACAAAACCCTTTCGAATAAAACACATTATCTTTCCATTTCCATACAACAATGACCGGAAGATGCCAACATGACAAAACAAACTCAAATCTCGTCTACAAAATGAGAATGTCTTGAACGTGACTTCCGTGCGAGTCCATCATTATACAAAAGTACCGGTTTCAGTACCGTTAGAGCAATTATTTGGAAAGCTGAGCATTTCAGGAATTAGGTTAAAGAGTATTTGATATCTTTTTTGATGACTTTTTAGTCTAGCTTAAATTCTAACAACCGCGTTATCTAGCCGTTAGCTTATTCGCTTCGTGAGTCAGAGGGTCTAGGTTCAATTCCACCAGTAGATGTTCATTAGTTTTAATGATTTGGGTTGTTGTGAATGGGTCTATGATTTTGACATGGTAGCTATAAGAAATCTTAGTAGGGAGCTTCATAGCTCTCAGTTGCACGTGTTTTATTATAATTATTAATTAAATAAAGCTGAAATTATGCAAATATTAAATATTTCCTTAATACAAAAAAATCGATTAGGAATAAGCTGTTATTAATTTCAAAATTTAAGTCAAGAAGGGCGAATCACCTTCTGTAGTTGTTGTGTTTTTCTTGCCTGAACGTTATTGTACTGGTCCATATTTTGAAGTGAAAACCGTGTATTACAAATACAATTACGAAATCTTTATGTATTGTAACTACAAAAAAGAGCATCAGATATAAATACAACAGGCAATAGGCACAAACGGCGTTATAATCCCTAAAAGTGATATCTTCTAAATAATCTTTGTAGGTATAGAAAACCATAATTAGATTTAGTGAACTCGGTGGTGCAAAACAGAATCACAAAAATAGTTATTAAAAAATAATTAAAAAATAAATTGTCCTTAACTTATTGAAAATCTGCAGATAAACGTATCAGTATTTCTAGTTTATTCCTGGGAAAAAGGAAAGACAAAATAGAACACGGTAATTTTAAATGTCACAACGACGCTTGCTCAGAGGCGCAGTGAATGACCTTTTAAATTAGATGTATTCGAATTATGTCCCTGGAAAGTGGATAAAATTATTTTAACCACTGCCCATGGTAGGGCATCTCTGTTTTTCAAAGCTTAGCGCCATCTCTGTAAACCTGTTGGAAATAGACAGGCTCTAATGTATATAAAGCCTCAATTCTTTGAGCAACTTATTAGTTCCATTATTTTCATATAGATGTCACGCAAGGAGACGAACTTTATAATTGAATTTATTTTCACAAAAATGTTGCCATAATAATATTATTAGTAGTTATTAAGTCTATATATAATATAGTTTATTCGTGACATAAAAATTTTATGTCACGAATAAACTAAAAAACAGGACCAATTTTAAAATTCTCTCGCCGTTATACAATATATCTTTATTGCACACCAAGAAAAATATATACAGCAAATATATTATAAACAAATCATTGGTAGTACATTGGGCGGCCTTATCGCCAAAAGCTATAGAGCTACATTAAATTAAATTAAAAATTAAAGATCCGCGGGTAACTTCGCGTAGCCCAGCTAATATTTTCTAAAACATGATTGGAGAATATCTCCGCTAACTGAAGTAGACATTAGAATAAAACAACTGTGTCTATTATGATTATCGCTTTAGAAAAAGACTACAAAAACCCAAAACTGTAAATACGTAGAGCATGTCCCACCGAATAAAAACCGGTGAAAGCCACATCGTTTGTAATACATCAAAATGTTATTTAGCCGCACGAAAACTGCGAATTCACTGAACAGCATAAAAAGCGTTTTCTCTTTTTTTCGTATAATGTTTTTGCCAATTTTTGTACCAGAAGCGTGATGGCTAATGTAACATCTAAATTGCGTTCTAAAAGTAGGTTCACGGTTTCTAATTTCTTATGCATCAAGTTGTTAGCTAGACTTTCACGTTGGTTGTAATATGAAATATTATGCATTTGTTATGTCTAAGAAGTTTATGACAAAGTTTATGCGCTAGGCTATTTAGACTTGCCAGGATTTGAAAGGCGGGATTTTCCAAACGAATAAAAACGTAGTAACGGGAAAATAATACAAAATACAGAGAACAAATTTAAAGGTTAAACAGTTAATTAAAAGCTGATATGTATAAGTTAAAAATATTTACAATCAGATAATGGTAATGCGCCCCGCGGTTTTACCCAATGTCAACAAAATTGAATTCGTGGTGAACATATAATTATCCTAGAGGAATACTTAATATTTCAGGGTCGAAAGTGTAAATCCAGAGTATAATTTATATTTGAGCCTAATTTCATGCAAATCCGTTCATCTACTTGAGCGTCGATGAGTAACAAATATCCACATATTCAAACTTTCGCATTTATAATATTGTGTGCGTATAGTCAGGATTGTAAACTAATGTATTTTCTGAGAATTAAAATATTCTTTCTTTAACTTCGGAACACATGGGAAGTCGTCATACCTCAATTTGTTTATTACTGTTCTGAGCTGAGCGGAGACAATATACTGTTCCCATACAAGAAAAAAATTTAGTATTCTATATTACTATTATTACATATTTAATCGATGGTCGATAAACTTTATATTAAAATCCATTTCATTTTCGCACTAGGGGCAGTCTTATTACATGTTTTTTGTAATAATTAGGTTAGGTTTAAAACATTTATTTCTCATTAAAGATATATACGAGTATCACTTAACATCATTACATTATTATTATGCTCGTATTAATACAATTTAGTACCTACACTCACCCCCTCTACACCCTTACCGATAACGCTGTATACTTCACAACTTCCGATCGTCCGAACTTCACAAGATCCGTGAACAGCTACGTGTTTTTTTATTGTCACGTGTTTTTAGTGTAAAAAAGTGAGTTGATACAGAAGGTTGTATACAAATGACTATTATATTAACAAATTAGATAGTTGCGTACACAGATACATCTTCAAGGCAACAATCTAAATTTCTCAACTTTTATGAATGTTGGAAAACTACTCGTGCTAAAAGTATAAGAAATATTTATCGGCCTTTCAATAACGTTTGTTACATGCAAGTCTTGTTACATTTGAATAATAAATTACATACAAAAAAATTTAAACTTATTTATGGACTTTAATTTTTTGACGTATTATGTTAATAAGATTAACGGTTATAAACGCTGAGAAATCGGGAAATATGTATTGAAAAATTCGGAGATGGAGAGAACCTCCTCCTTACTTCAAGTCTGTTAATAATTTTTCTCCCCCTTTCCAACGGGAGAGCAGCAGTGTGTTGATAAATAATATTTAACCTTGCATACGGTTAGAGACTGACGTCACGCTTGAGAGAGTTATTTAGCTCAACTTCTGTCTAGCACGGTCTATTATTAACACATTGCACCTTGGTCATATCTGTGGTTTTGCGATATTAAATTAGGTGAATTATATTTTTTCTTTTTTTTCTTGAAGATAAACAGCCATGCTAAGCCATAAGCTAAGCTATATTACGATGCCACCCTTGAAAGCGTGTAAAAGTACGATGGCATACTTATCAACCTAGCATGTCTTTGCTCCACATGCCTACCGCGGCACGCAATGACGCGTGTCGTTGATGCAATGTCTTGGCCAACATAATTGCAACTGTAACAATACAGGTTATTGGCCGTTTAGCTATTTTTAACCGACGTCAAAAGACGAGGAGGTTTTCAATTCCTCAATATCTATTTTTATTATTATTATATTAACCAATTTCTCAGCGACCAATTAAGAGAATAATATTTTTGTTTGAATGTATACATACTTTTTATGTAGTCTAGTTCCCGTTCATATGCATCGAGAACCTCATCTGTTTTTGAATTCGGCTAAAAAAGATAGCGCCATAAAAGCTAGCAATATAATCTAGCAATTTATTTTCACTCCTTCAGGACCAGTCGAAGCAGCCAAAATGACGCTGGAACAGCCCGCTGGCGAGATGTGGCAGAAGATCCGCGAGGAGCTGAACGAGAATGTCAACACCAGGGACGCCGATTTGGCGCATATTAAAGAGTGGCTGAAGCAAGAGCCCCATCTACCTGATGAATTCGGTAGGTACTAAATTTTCGCAGGCAAATCGTAAAGCACTCGTAATCTTTTTCTTCTCTCTCAAGTACGAGTAAGCTCGCTCTAGTATATACAACTTCAAGGCCTCTGATATGACCTACGATTGTTTTCCTGAGACAAGACATAAGGATCTACGCTTAAAGTGTTCCACGATAGCACCATGAAGACCACTCCAGGGTCACCAATCCATGGTTTAACCATTCTGAACGTTGCTTATTATCGGTAATCGTTTCATGAACAAACTTCTCAGCTAGCTGTGCTCTGAGCAGCTGAAACGCCATTGCCATCCAAATGTTCATTTCATTTCGGCTCGGCTAGAGTTAAATATGGAAAAGGTAAGTAAAGTGAGAGCCAACTTATTCGTTTTGACAGTTTTCTGTCAAAATTAAAAGTTTGCTTGCTCTAGTTTTCACATCTTTCATGCCTATATTTAGCCGATAGGAAGACTAGGTGTCAAAATAAGTTTACTTTTAAGCCGTTGTAATTCACAGATTAAAGAAATGCATAGTAGAGATTCCTGTTTCTATCTAGTAACTAAATCCATTCCTGTAGATTTGACTGAGATATATTTAATACTCCATAGTTTTTTTGTAAATATGTTTAGATAACTGCAAATTCCCTAGTTAAAACTAACTTTCAATTAACACTTTTAGATGACCAGCGCATCATGACCTTTCTCCGTGGCTGCAAGTTCTCCCTGGAGAAGACCAAGCGTAAGCTGGACATGTACTTCACCATGAGGACAGCTGTTCCAGAATTCTTCAACGACCGTGACGTCACCCGTCCGGAATTGCAGGAAATTTTGAGTATTGTGTAAGTATAAGAATAAAATAAGCTAACTGGTGACGTAGTAATAATAATATCAGAAAATACTTAATTATTATATTCAAAAAGCTTAAAAAATCTCCTTCTATGGTGATAAAGACTCATGATTCTTTCCCTGATAAAAATGCATGCATGCAGATTTTTGTGAAAAAATCGTTAACTAACGAATGGTATAAATCAATCGTATTTGAATTCTACTTGTAGTAAGTTTAACAGATTGGTACCAGTTGTGAAAAGTATTTTTTATAATCATATAGAATATTAAAAAAAAAATATTTCTACTGTTGGTACCATCTGTTAATCTTTATATCAGTAGACTTCAAATACAAGTGGTTTATACCATATACTACTTTTGTAACGACATATGCGAGTGATGTGATGAATTCATACGAGCCGGTTCAAAACTGCAATAATAGTCTAATAAAGATAGAAAATGATGTTCTTACTTTTTTTTACTAAGGACTTTGTTTTTACATGTATTATAATATGTATGTACTCTTTGTTTTTTGAGGTACAATTATGATATCTGTCTCATTTGACTAGTTTATGTCCAAAGTAACTTGTCTCCTTCTGTTGAATTGCCATTGCTAAACTGATTGTTTTTTTTTTAATGTCTACGAGCATACATACTATTAGTGGATCCTCAGTAGTTTATTTTACAATAACTTCATCGTACTGTGACAAGAAGACAATTAAGCATTTCAAGACTGTCAATTTAAATTTAACGTCTCTCAACCAAAAATGTTAGCAAAGAGCAATGGACTCTCTGCAAAAGAAACTTATTTCTTTTATCCAACAGGTTATTCTGAGAATAGTACGAGTAGTGCCTGACAAGAGTTGATATGTTGTCTTTGCTCTCAACTGATTGTTTTACTTTTAACGAAGACATTTTGTCTGTTAAGTTTTGGAACTGTCAGAAGCAAAGATAATATGGCAACCCTAAAGTAGGAGATCTTTGGTCAGAAGTATGAAAAGCATGATTTGGCCTAACATTGCTATTTTTAGATTAGCGAAAAAACTTTGTGTTTGCAAATTGCTACGACTGAAGTTTGGGTATATTTTTACCAAGTTTACAAAAGGGATGGGGTACTCCATTTGTCGGATTATTTTGTACCTTTGTTCTTCGATTTGTCAATTATGCCTAGAATTATATTTGTTTAATATTGTGCTTCACAGGTCCCATACAAATTTCATCAATCGGCCCCGAAGTTTGTAACCAAAAAATTTGCCAACCAAATTGAAGTTGAATTGCAATTTATTACTTTATTTTACAGACAAATGCCTCCTCTGCCTGGTCTTACTCCCGATGGTCGTCGTGTGGTGCTTATGAGAGGCTTAGACAAGGATGTGCAGACCCCCAACGTTGCAGATGCTTTCAAGCTAGCCCTGATGATGGGGGACCTGCGTTTAGCCGAGGAAAAGGAGGGAGTGGCTGGTGACGTTTATATCCTGGATGCCTCTGTCGCTACACCAACCCATTTCGCCAAGTTTACGCCAACTTTAGTGAAGAAGTTCTTAGTCTGTGTCCAGGTTGGTAATAATCAGCTCATTTATAAGACTTGCACAAAATATCTTCTAGTTTCGTTTCGAATGCTGTACTTTGATTGACGGATTCGATTTTCGAGAATAAATTCGTAATATTGTAGTTATTAAATAAGTTTTCGTTCCATCAGTTAGGTAACATAAGACAAGTCTGTGTTTAAAAGCAGCCTACAGCAGCTTTTAAAGAAAAATTTAGATTACTAATGGCGGCTTATCGTTTAAAGTTATCTCTTCCGGGCTATGCACTTACAAAATTTAACAAGAGTTAAGGCAAGAAATATATTAATCGAATGATTTTAAAAATATAACTTTCTAATATACTTACTAATATATATTATATATAATACTTTGGATTATTAATCATACTGCTAATTTAGTTTTATTTTATGAGCGTCTGTGGAATTGCCGTCGGTTATCACTTTTGTATATATCATTATGCTTACTCACACCTTCAGGCTTTGTGTAGTATAAAATGTCATAAGATATCAGGTAGTTCAAATATTTGCTTGACCTAGCCTTGAAGATAGGCGACCTTCGCGTTTGAGGACAATAATATGTTGAACCAACATGACTAGTAAAATCCAGAAGTGGTCAATTATGTGCAAATACCTATGTACAATATTCATGTAAATGTTGGTAAAAAAATTGATTTATGTACCCAATAACGATTATAAATACCTGCCTACCTATCAGTCATTTGACAAAATAATTTAAGTTTATGTTGTATCTTTGTAATTTTTGTAATTATAATACTGCGTATTACATTGCTTGTTCCAAGCAAAGTGTTAGAGTCATGTTTCATTTATAGTAGAAGGTTTTTAGGTTAAAAGAAATTGCTGTTCAGCGTGGTAATGCGGCTAGCAACTGGGCACGCTGCCCTCTGGTGGTGGGTTGGAGCATTTGGACTATCTGTAGATCTTAAACAGTCTATACCAATAGAAAAAAAATAGCATTACTTAATCGTTATGCTATTTCTTTTTTTGTTATTGTAGTTAGTCATTTTCTTCATGTTATTAAAGGCTAAGTTAAGTTATATATATATATCTATTGCTTACAGGAAGCCTATCCAGTTAAACTAAAGGAAGTACACGTCATCAACGTCTCACCTCTAGTAGACAAAATCGTCAACTTCGTCAAACCTTTCATAAAGGAGAAGATCAGAGACAGGGTATGTTACAATTAACTTATAACTTGATTATTATAACATAATTAACTAAGTAAGTACAACTATCTAAGTTTAAGACCAACTGACTATGACTTATTTTTAGATCTTCCTCCATTCGGATACCAATGATCTTTACAAATACGTACCTAAGGAGATGTTACCTTCAGAGTATGGCGGTAATGCTGGACCCATGAATGATTTGCACAGTAAGTAGAGTGTTCTCAAAGAGAATATTTTTTTAATAATATAACTTCAATAAATAATACAATAATACAACTGGCCATCGGTTGGGTGTGTACTCTCAATTCGAGCCGGATCTGAACCAGCGACTATGGTCTAGAGTCTTTCTATGTCATTAAAAGTACCAAGTCTGTTTTTTTAACGCGATTCAGTAAACTCGCCCAACAAGAAAAAAGACACAACCATATATACACAAGTACCTACCTAATATAATTATTTTACCTTAATAAAACTCAAATATTACCATTACCAGATAATATTACTATATGACAGTCTCTTCTTTTTCAACTTCCCAACCTTATTTTTCTAACTCCATTTCATCTTTTCCAGATGCTTGGGTAAAGAAACTAGAAGAATACAAGGACTGGTTTGCGGAACAAGAGAACTTGAAAGCCAACGAGACTCTCAGACCTGGCAAGCCGACCAATTACGATGAGCTCTTTGGCATTGATGGATCTTTCCGTCAACTGGTCATTGATTAGGTCTCATTAAAATAGTTTCATTTTACACAAGTTTTTGAAGTGGCGCCATCTAGTTCAAATCTCAGAATGTTTGTTTATTGAAATACATCAACCTAAGAAGAAAAACGTTCGTTTAGAAAACTTCAATTTGCAATTTGTGTCTACTAATAATTTAATAGATTAACATTATTTGTGTTGTAACGATTTCCATAGTTTTAAAATTCATAACATGGTATTAAAGTTATTGTTTTTTTTCTTTGCATAAATTTTGTTCATACAGGCGTCACTTACAAAAATTTGGTGGTTTTTAGGCTCTCTACTTTCGCTTATACATTTTCAGTTACCATTGATTTATTGGTGTAATATTATTTTACATATTAAGTAAACGTTGATACTAATTTTGTAAACTCGTTCAAGTATTTTTCTACCAAAGTTTTGCTCAATTGTTTTCTTGGTGATAAAAGTACATGATAGTACGTTTGTAATTTTGTAAGTTTTATTAAAAAATATTCTTTTTCATGTGATTTTTATTTGCCCTTTATGCTATTACTTACATCTACCTGCGGCGTTGCCCGCGACATTAAATGGATTATGAAGATGTTTCAATTTTTGAATCCCTATTTGACCCTTTTAGAGGTGGTGTTTCCAAAAATCCTGTCTTAGTAACAGATCTCTACACTCTATAATACAAACACCTGCTAAATTTTATGTATCTAGCTTCAGCGGTTTAGCCTCTGTGTTGATTACTAGTCAGTATCTACTACTAATCTAATCAGTAAAGACTTACCATTTTATATAAATTATTATGTATAGATAGAATATAAATATCATATCATATACAATCTGAATTCCGTAGCAACATTCGAAAACAGAATTTGGCCTATTTTCGTAACAAAGGAAGTTTATAATTATCGGAAATAGATCATAATCAATTCAATTATAGAATTTTGATTGCGCTAATCGATTATATAGCCTATAAGGTAAAAGATATTGCAGTTCGTCCGATTGCAATCGGAAATAGAGCGTAAAGTTTAGCTACTAAAAGATAACGCTATTAGGAAATGTGGCGTTTTGTGTACTTTATGTTACTATGGGAACTTTAACGCGGGCAACGCCTCAGGTGAAAGCCTACTTGTTACAATATATAAGTAAGGAGTTTACTAAGCTGGACCGGGATAATTATACTCAACATTTTTGTTACAATAGGAACAACCTCGGTAGCGATGATGGTCGAGTGGTTAGTGGGGTCGATTGCCGTGCAAATGGTACGAGGTTCGATCTCACGAAACATGCAAAAAGAACCTGAGCTATCGGTGAAGGAAAACATCGTGAGGAAACCATAGCATGGTGGTAGGGTGTTTCCTATCGCTCGCCTAGCTATCTACCACCCTCAAGTTGTAAAATCTGTCGCCAAGCACCTAACGGTGTGTTCCGGCAGCCTACCTTGAGAGCCAGTGTATTCAAGACTAGGCATGCTCCATCTAGGGCTACAGTCTCGCTGTAATAGTGAGAATCCTGCATGATCTACGAATACAATGTCGCTGACTTCCATGGTCATGCGAACTTGTGGTCAAATGCCTAGCTGATCAGGATAAAAAAGTTACAAAATCTCATTCAATTTAAAAAAAAACTAAGAGTTCACTCATAAAAAGTTACATGAGGAAGAGTGCGATTTTGAGGCCAGCCCCCTAGCAAGAGCGTTTATCCCTGGGATAGGGAAAAACTAAATAGAACACAGCAAAATTAACTTTTTTTAGTTTAAATTTTTAGTTAATGACACAAGTGCAATTTAATATCATGAGTAATAAAATTTTAACTCTTACCTGCTAATTTTCAGATTAACCTTTATAGTGTTGACTTTAGTGACTATTTTTAAGTACCTACATAACTCTTTTTATGTAAAATATTAAACCTTGTCTCCATTTTATTGTTCTCGTGTGTTTGTTGCCCATAAGATCCATCCAAAGGTTGCCTGGATGAAATCGCTTTACTGTACTGCCAATGTTTTTAAGATGTCTGTATGTAATATTTTAGATACATGTATTGGTGTGCAATAAAGTTATATTTAAATGTGAATTTGAAAATATGTTGACAAATTTATTTTTATTTAATTTTTTACATAAATAATCTTATGCAATTTTTTATATTCGTCTCTTTATTTATAATAATATTAGTATGATACTAGTGAAGGTGTTGTGTGAGTTTTATATATCATTATTTATTTTTGATATTGTGTATAATAATGTACTAAGGTCAGGCGGGGCAAGTGCGCCAACGGGGTAAGCGCACCTACCATAAAAATATCGAAAACTACAGATACAATACAACTAATGACATCTTACATCCATGCAACAAACTAAAACACAGTTCTATTTCAGAATCACAGATGTCTCTGTTCACCATAACTTGATGTATCCGCCATTTTAGTTTTAGTGTCATTTAAACCTGTTACTAGAGATGAGCACATGTTACTAATCCCCTTAAATCTTAAAATATTTTACGTGTTGCGGCAAATCAATGAGGTGAGTACAGAATTTAGTTGTTTTTCTTTAAATCTATGTCTGTATTTTAGTCCTAGATAGTGAAATTAATATTTTTTTATAGAATTTAAAATCTTAATCTCAAAATAGTCAAGTGAGGCAAGTGCGCCTAAGTTTTTAGTAGTATGGCGCACTTTCCCCGAGCCAGAAGTCGTCAACTTTTATGATTCAGATATTTTCTTACCCGACGGCCTCTGAATAAGGGTAATGTTTTTCTGTATTGAGAAGTTACTGTCTAGATGTGCTTAAGGTCTTGTGATGAGAAGGCGTTGGGTGATGGGTTTACAGTAAAAGCCTCGTATTAAGTCTATAAACTATTTTTAAATAAGTAATTTTATTTGTATTTTCTTGAAATTTGCTTTTGGGATGCTATAATTATATAACTCGTTGATCTTTAGTGCTAAGTGCTAACAGTAAGACCAACGTACTTGTCATTTCCTTTGTTCGTTACTCTCTGTGCGCTTAGGTGTGTCTAAGCTCGTAAATCGGAAGCGATAATCGAAGTCAAGCTACTTTGGATGGGTGGCTGGTAAACTATCGATCCGGCTGTTAGCATTCAACATCAGTATTTAAGCCATGTCAGAGCCCTTTAGGCTTCCTGAACAACTCTGACACTAGGTTGCCCACCGATCTCTCGACAAGAAGAAGCAGTTGGATACTTACTACACCTACTTATTATGTGTTTGCGTCCTATCGCGTCAAAGGAAAATTTGTTACCTACTTTTGTATTTTTTTATTACATAGACGTAAGTAAGTAATGGATAAAATAAAAGTCTAATTTGATTTAAAGATATCTATTATTCCAGCCAAACCTGCATATATTTTTATTCAAATACAGCAGTTTTACTTTTTATAAAAAAAAACACCAGTAAAGGTTTAGAGCCCCTGATGACTAGTCTATGGCGCGCTTGCCCCAAATTTGTTATGGAAGCTGCAGTAGCCTATAGGACGAGTAAATTAAAAAGAAACCAAGAGTAATGCATTTATTTGTAAATGTTCTATTATGTAAATAATCTGTTTTTCTGGTAACGTACGATTTTAGCGTTTTTATTTATATAGGCGCACTTGCCCCGTTTCCAGGGGCAAGTGCGCCTATAGCCATGTTTTACAATTTAATAGAATATATCGTAAAAATATTGATAGATTTGATTGAATCCACGTTTTTTGCAGCTACAAAAGTTCAAATATTGACAATTTAATAAATGTTCACTCATAAGTCAACAATAAAAATAAAAAAATTGCATCGAAATCATCTATGCAAAAACTATGGCGCCCTTGCCCCGCCTGACCTTACCAACCGAATGAAGCAAAACTGATGAATGTGACGTGCGTGACGTCACCACCCGGTTCCAACGGAAGATCAACGCTGGTTGTTTCAACCAGCATTATGTTAAGTTGATACTGGCTTGTGATAGAAAACATTAATTTGTAACTTAAGTCTGACTATAAATCGTGTAATCAAATTTGTTTCCTTTTTCAAATAAATATTTTTCTATTAAATACTATTTCTATTTTTAATCCTGAGTATATGAAATCTTAAAAAAATAACCGGTGAGTGACTTTATTACAAAAAACGAAATGACTTATTACAACAAAAAATAATACAAGAAACATAACTTATAAACCATTTAAGATCTACAGATAATACATATGCTCTAACCCTCCACCAAAGGGCAGCGTGCCCGGAACGCTAGCCGTATTACCACGCTTAATGGCAATGCTTATACGTTGGGCCAGAAAAACCAGCATACTGGTTCAGCGTCGAATCGATCAAACGCCCGGATAAGCTTTAGATTATAAGATGAGCTTCCTCCCCACGGCCCTAAAGTCTCGACTCCAAATGGCTTAAATATGCAACCTCTATCGAGACTAGCATATTTTCGCAGCTTGTGCTATTCCGCTGAATATGCGTCAAAGATAGATGAGATGACGCTAATATGTCAACGCATGTTGCGTCCCACACAAGAACACACTCACATATACATTTTAAAATATATATATATATATATATTATATATGTATTCTTGTATGTTGTGTTCACACCTTTTTTAACATTTTATTTTATTATCTGTTTTTCACCACCGTCTACGCTAAATGCCATGTTATTTGTGTTTATTCTTTTGGTGTTATATTTTTATAAGAACACTTTAATAGAGTTTAAATATTCGAACAAATTCGTATTCTTTATCTCAAAGAGTCAAGGTTCCAAAATACTAAGTGCAGTTTTGCAGTCACTAATAAGAGCAAACTTTTATTCATAACTGATAATTACTCGTAAGAGCCTAAATAAATTGAGTATTTTGCAATTACTTATATAATAGCGTAGGCTCTATATAAAAAAATATATCATAATGACAAGTTACTAGCGACTCCTTTCAAAAAAAAGTACGTGAATATTGTCTAAGGGGAATTGTGGAATTCTTATCCAAAAACCAGGGGATTTATGGACATAAATTCCACATATCCCCTGCGCAGGGGATTGTCTAAGGGGATTTGTGGAATAAGCCCTTTTTGGCACTCGTGAGAAATACGTAGTAATTTTTTTTTAATTAAAACTTTATGTTTTATGTTCGCACGATTGTGAAAAACTCAGAGGTACATGACCTCTGAAATATTCTTTATATTATAAAAATTAAGTTGATACCATTTCTTTTAAAAGTAAAAAGATGATCTGCTTCCAGTGATACTGATCCCAATTTGGCCAGGCTCACTGACTAAACTAAAAGTTCCTAAAATTATATTCACCCTTTTTCTTACTTTTGTAAACAAAAAGAGAGGAGACAATTTTAGAACTGTCAAATTAGGTTAGTTTAGTAAGTTTGGCCTGTCCGAATCGAGGTCAATGCCTCGACTAGTTCGGAAGAGAAGAAATATCTTTACTTACAGTAGCCTATGTATCTAAAGCATTATAATACCAGCTAGTACTTAATTACTCTAGGTTCAGCGGCTTAGGCTCTACATTGATTCCTAGATAATATCAATCAGACAGTGAAGACTTAATTTTTATGTAGATAATACTCGTAATATAAGATATAACATGATAAGATTTTTTATTTAGATAACATAAAATAGTAGTGCTTAAAGTAGGTATATAGACGTCTAATATTTATATAAGCGAGTTATGTATTAGACTATACGTCATAGAGTTAGATAGACTAGTTCTTTCTCTTTATCATAATGCTCGTATTATAACCTGAATCGCTGCTTAATTAAGTACTTATGTAAAAATATTATAAAAGTAGGTGACTAGCTGTTTCCTAGTCGTAGTAGTTTTCTTATGTAATATTTTGTCTATTGTTCTTTCCTTGACTTTTTGAATTAACTGTAATTATTAATTTTTTTTTGCAGGGTTATTTATCGGTTAGGCTGAGCCAAAAAGGGGTCACTATACTCACGATCTACTTTTAATATGGGACCAACACTGAATTCGAAATAATAAATATACTGTTTCATGCATTCATCACACTTTTTGTATGGAATACATGTTTTTTTTACAACAGTTGTTTTTTTTTCTCGTATGCAGGGTTGGTCCCATAATGAAATTTGATCGTGATGATGAGTATAGTGCCCCCTTTCGGCTTAGTACACACCTAACCGATAACCTTGTATAGTTGATATGCTGAATTAGTTACCTGTGTAAATATTCATTATTCATAATCCAAGTACTTCGATAATTGCGTACAGGCGGAATAACTAATCGTAAGAAACAAACTCTCTGGGCCGCCCAAAGTATTATCTTCTAATTTAACGATTTGTTTAAATGCAGCTTAATTCTGCTGCCTGGCTGCCGATTAGTCAGAATCGCCTAAGCTAGATTAGAAATATGAACAGTTAAATAACAAACTAAAATAGTAATAAGAATTGTAGCTATTTCAACTGGGTTTAAAAGGCCTATAATCAGTATAATTCAATAATATGGGAAGCAACTTTATACAATACTAGCTGTGCCCCGCGGTTTCACCCACGTAGTTCCCCATTGGATTGTCGAGATAATGGGGAACTACTTTTTTGAAGTCGGTTAAAAAGTATCCTATGTCCTATCCCGGGGTCCAATCTAACTGTGCACCAAATTTAATCCAGATCGGTTTAGTGGTTTTGGCGTGAAAGCGTAACAGACAGACAGAATTACTTTCGTATTTATATATTAGTTAGGATTTTTTATCACCCATAAAATGAGGCTATAATTTGAAATAATATTCAACGTTCAATTTACCTTATTTTATAAGTATCCATTATTTATTAATGCAGGTTTTGGGCAGAATATAATGCACTTCTTCCGGCCCCTTTATGATTACCTACTTACGTTGCATTTTACTTCTAAATGTATTTGTCATTTCTGCTCTGACGCAAGCTCCAAGGCTTGGAGTCTGATGTGGAGATTACTCAAGAGGCTGTTCAGTGAGGTTTCGGCATCGGACGGCGACGCGCGTTCCGGAAGTGATTCAGTTCCCGCGCTTTCGTGTTAACAGCGTTTTGAAATTAAAAGTGAGTGTTCCGTTCTTATTGCGTATTTTTTCCGGTCTAGTCTGACTATGTCGAAGTTTTTAATAAAAGATACTATCAAAAAAAATAGCAGGTATTTTCGAATTTTGCTAAAAATTTAGCTTTAAATTTAGAAACCACGAATAATATTTAGTTTGCGAGACCCCGTATTATAAAAAAACAGTTTAGTGGTGAAAGTCATGTTCTTGCTATGAAATATAAATTGATCGTAATTAGTTTTTAACTCTCATAATTCATTAATATGATATGACTAAACTTAACTTTTGTGTGTCCATACTAGTGATTCCGCTATATTCATGTGTTTTTGTCCCAGAGGAAATATTTACTAATAATTTTAAAGGAACTTCTGAGAAGAAAAGCCGCAGAAGTCTTAACACATCTATCTAACTTCTAGAAAATATGAAGAATAAAAAAAAACGTTATTAATATAAATACGTGATCATGAGTAATGGTCTCTTCTAAAATTTCGTAAATTAACATTGGCCATTAAATTTGCTACTTTCTAATTATTACCAGCAGAATATTCCATAGATCTTGTCATTTAGGTGCATAGTATAATTTTGTGTAGATACCTCTGTACAGGGTTAGATGATCAATTAGCAGCATCTTTAGGGGAGTGGCTTGCCTTTTGACGACCATAAGTAACTTTAATACTAGAACATTGAGAAAAAAATTGTTATTTTGTAGAAAAATCATTCATTCTATCATAATTCATCAATTTATTCAAGCCAGCAAACTTGATTACATTTTTACAGCGTTGAAGCGGTAAACTGTGATAACAATCTTGCTCTTCTTTTATCCTCTTTCATGCCTAACTCTAAACATTGTTTTTCTTTCCTTGCAAATTTTTTGTAAGTCTTGTAACCATAGTCTTTACTCGACGCCACGCTAAAAAGGATGATAATTGTTTACCAATAACTCTGTATACGTACGAATCGATCTAAGGTGGGAGTGCGGCTAACTGAGGTTAAAAGCCGGTTGGTTTCGCAACCGAAACCGATCATTGCCTATTGCCAATATCGGACAGGAACTAAACCACTATCGCTGCCGACGAAGTAGGTATCATACTGTTGCGAATGCGTTTTAGAATCGAATAATCTAGGTCAATAATAGTTCGCCTTAAACGTTTTATAATATAATGTGAGAGCTTGATGTAGAGCGCTGCTAATTTCGTTTAACAATACGGGTTTTAACTCATACCTGATTGTTTGAAAGGTCCAACTATAGTTTCGTTTTCATTCGGTGAACTTCATCAGGGATGAAATAGATCATTTTATGTCCACAACGTTGGCACGTCTCGCACTCAACGGCTTTTTTGTAACCACAAACGTCTCATTTCATTCCTGATGTAATTCGCTGAGTGTGAACGAAACTATAGTTGGACTTTTCCTCCTCTCCTGAACAATCATGAAAACCCTTTTCAAACAAAATGAATCAAACATGTGATAATGTTTTAAATAAAACGCTGTTAGCAATTCGCTGATTGTTATGACTCTGTACGAGTAGTTACCTTATTCTTTTCAAGTAGATGTCACCTGCGGTGTTGAATGCGACATAAAATTTTGAGCCCCCATTTGACCGTTTTCCGGTTCTGCTACCTTTTTACGCCTAAACCACTTGACGGATTACCATGTTTGGTACAAAGATATAAGATCTTGCGAAAGGACATACTTAGACTTTTTTTTTGCATAAAAAAGCTTGAACTTGTTGGAATAGAGAATCAAATTGTCCAGGCTTATTAAAAAGCCTGGACAATTAAAGTTAAAATATATTAGCAAGTAGATACATTAACGTTTTTTTTCTTAGATAAACAATTAATAATAAATTATTTTGTTATGGAAATCTAATAAATATAGAATATAGAAACGCCATCCTTATTTTTTTTTTTTTATAAGTCTCATCACTAATCTTAGTCCACGCGAATGGAAGTCGCGGGTAACAGCAAGTTGGTTATTACTATTATGTACATACGAGTAAAGCAGAACATAATGTGCTATCAATTGATAATAATTATTTTACAATATTATTTTCGTGAATCAAATATTTCGTTTCAAATAATTTTAGTGTAGGTATGCACATATGACCATATGAATATATTAATATAAATAATAAAGCTATTTTCAGATTCCAGCCATCATACGGTCAGAACAGTTTACCAGACAAATAAGTAATTTATTTTTCTGGTAAACTGTTCAAAATCATACGGTCAGAACAGTTTACCAGACAAATAAGTAATTTATTTGTCTGGTAAACTGTTCTGACCGTATGATGGCTGGAATCTGAAAATAGCTTTATTATTTATATTAATATATTAGAAGGATGAAGATTTGTGTTTTGTATGTAACAAATAAACTCAAAAACAACTAAGCCAATTTCAAAAACTTTCACCGTTATAAAGCAATATTATCACTGAGTAACATTTACAGACTATAAAAAAATTTAGAATCGCGGGTAACACTGAGGAGCCACTAGTATCCTATATTTCAGATGTTTGTTTAATGGAGTACTTTGCGAAAAATTTCAGCTCCGGAAGGGATGCGAGATCTCAAGTTAAAACATAGTGAATTAATATAAGATGCTTCTCTTTTTTGCCGACATCTTATAAAGAAAGAGCGTCTTAATTCGTGGGATATTAATTTTTTTTTTGTTTCCTACTTTTTAAAGACTCATTCTATTATTTTATTTTTAGTTAACACATCACACTAATTTGGAAATGCGCAAATGTATGTTTTTACCTACTCTACCAAAAGTTCTAATAAGATGTCATAACACTAAATATTTATTAGTGTAGGCTTGGCTAATCATTTAAAAACAATAATATATAAAAAAGATTGTTTACCGACTTTGTTTCAACTTGCGCGGATACAATTTTTTCAATTACTCTACTTAAAAATCAAACCCATGGATCCATTATGATAAAAATTTTATGGAACTACTTCAGAGCCACCTTCTAAGCCGGCACCGCCGCTTTTTTAGGAAGTTAGTAAAATATAAAAATTGATATCATGGTGTACAGGGCTTTTAATAAAGACATGGAGTTCTTCGTAGATATTTTTGGAAAGCGTTAGCAAATCTTAGCGTTGCATGTCAAAGGATAAAGCGCTTTCGGGAGTTTTTTAGTTAGGGCATTGTACTCCTAGTAAATAAACTTTTCTGTCTTAGGTTATTTTTCTGAGGTTTCTATATTTGTTACAGTATTTAAAAAAACATCGACCTATATCTAATTGGTCGAACGAGCGAGCTAGCAAAGCCTCACTGCTTCGGATCTAGCAATTTATTCTTTCGTTCGTTCATTTAGAATGCTTATGTTTCCTGAAATTTCATACTCGCATGATTGTAGTATCCCACCAATCTTGACAAAACTTGCTTTTTTATATTTATAGATTTTTTACAGTCGTCGAAGATTCTAACGGCTAAATTCAGCTTATTGGCTTATTGGTCTTACTTCTGCAAAAGAGTGATGATAATAAGATAAAATGCACGTGGTGTACAAGGTCATATATTATATTATAATATTTTCTACGATAAACTATCACGGTTATAAAGAGTGATGCGTCAAGCCTTATCACTGACGTTATCACTTTATCTCGTATCATCAAAGTATTTTAGTATTGATTTCTATGTTATACTTAAATTTATTAAAGGGATATTTATGAAAGTCATTGAGACAATAATGAAAGTAATTTATGTTTATGTTTTTGTTTTTAGGACAAATATGTGACAAACAGTCCATGAGGTACAGAAGTTTATCCATAAGAAAAATAAAAAAGCATTATAGAATACGCTTAATTTAAAATTTCATAGCGACATTTGGTTTGACGCGCAACGAGCCGAGCGGTAATTTTCAATGTTCGAGTCTGTATGCATTATGCAACCTACCACAAAATACGGGCGCAATCCAGGCGCGATCTGCCGCCTTCTAATCTCATCTCATTTGATTTCCCGCGGAGGGCTGCGAGATCTTTATGGTGGTGGGGTGCCAAGTTTTAAAGTAGAAGTAGATATTCGTACTTCAAATTTTTTTCCTATGAAAGAGACAATGCAGGGTGACGAGGCAGTGGATGAACCTCTTTATTCACTGCCCATGTTAGCCTCCTTGAAAGAGTTTTGGCTGTAGCAAATACCACGCTGCCTGGCCACAATAAAGTAAGCATTGGGGTGTGATCACGATGCATCTCAATGCAGCAAAATACAGTTCAAGATCTAGTCATGATTTTTTTCTTTCCAAATAGGACGCTTATATTATGCAGATAAATTACACACAAAAATAAAATAAAAGTACTTAAGTATAAGTGTTTTTTTACAGTGAGTGAGCCTAGTGTAGTTTAATAGCAAACTTTTCCCTTTTTAGGATAAAAGTCGTCAGGTATTTTTGATAGGGGGGGGATGCACCCCAGTAAAATTCTCCGACGACGATGATTTTGTAAAACACTAAGTTTCATCATGATTGGTTGAAACTATACACGGAACTTTCAAAAATTATACTAAAATTACAAACTGACAAGCGAAGTAAAAAAAGATCAGAAGCAGAAACGTTTTACTTGCTTCGCTCGTTTATTCAATAAGGCCATCAGTAATTCTCTTAGTGCATGAGCGTGGCCAGTATACTTCCTGTGGAGATGGACAAAGGAAACCGTCTTCATATGTTTGTTCCTGGCAACAAACGATAGCTTATTTGGAGGAAGTTTAAGGTAAACTAATTAAAAAAGAGTGTAAGATTTTTTCTAGTAACTCAACTGTACGTTTTTACTGTATGGATTATTAAGGAAAGAAACATAAAAACAAGTTTCATTACACTTTTTCAATGTACTGCAACATAAATAAATTATTTGGTAAGTGAGTATATTTCCAAACATATTATATATGCAAAGTAATGGGTTTTTTAATTGGTTTTTTATTCGTCTTCTCCTCAGCAACGACGCCACAGATCGACTTGATTTTTTGGACAGTTATAGTTCGAAGTGTTGAGAATTTATTTCCTTGTGAAATATAACGCGGATAAAGTTGCGGGCACGAGCTATTAAAATATAAAGATCAACTCACGCTAAGCTTTTTATTACATCTAAAGACCCGGAAACCATCTTATTAAGTCATCCATCGTTTTAAAGATAAATAGGCACATAGAATAGGTACAAAAGGTTTACAAATATAAAACTGTAAAAAAAAATTGCACACAAGTCGTTTTCGCATTTGAACATCATACAAAAGACTCTTTTTATAATAATCCCAATTAAGTTATTTTTCCGCGTCTGTAATACAAAGTGCTGAGTTAAACTTGACCCATTTGAACTATAGCCTTGTCTAGTCCTACAAAAGGATTGACTAATCACTTCTAGCTTCTATTTAATTATAAAGACTTGAATTCTTTATCGCCAATTTTGCAATTTTTTATTCGTCTTTCATGATGTTTTTGTGGTGATTTATTTTACGTATATTACTCGAATTATTCTTTAGCATACAAAGCTACTAGTATAATCAACTAGCATCCTTATAAAGGTGGCTTATGATATACATAGTAAAAACTTTTTTTAAGGACTTCTAAAAATTTAAAAGAAAGTAATTATAGATGTTCTATAACTAGTGTTTTTTTCTGTGTATGGAAAAGCATATTTTTGCTAATTTATAAATTCTTAGTAGGTAAAATCTGTATAAAATACAGAAGTTTTGTATTAACTCTATACATAAAAGAGTAAGTGATGAACTGTCGGACTGACTGACATAATAACATTGAGCTTAAACCGCTGAACCTAGAGACATGAGATTTGGAGGGTGTATTCCTTATAAAGTATAGAGAGATACGAAGATTTTTTTTTAATTCAACCCATTATAGCTCTAGTGGGGGTTCAATATTTAAAATTACTTTATGTCCCGGGCAACGCCGTGGGTAACAGCTTCTATTTATATTAATAATTTACTATATTATACTATTAATTTACTATATATTGTTGCGTGATAAAGAAATAAAAAGACAGATGCAGTAGCTAAAATAAATTAAAACTGAATAAAAAAAAACAAGAAATGACTAGTAGTTAGACATATATATAGCAAAAATGAAATAAAAATGTGTATGTACTCAGTATCTACAGTTATTTTCTTGTCATACTTTAGTCATCTCGTGTAAACTTGACAATAATTTAAGTACTTTGAAGCTCTGATAGTTTCAAAGTTACTTATTAACTTGTTATTATACCCACGCCAACTTAAACATACTTATTACTTATTCACATTTTATCGCACACAAAACCCATAAAATGTACCTTTGTTCAAATAGCCGTAACAATAAAGGTTGACATAACTTTAATACGGTTCTGATTTACATCCTTCTCATCCGTCATTATATTTTATTGCCGATTTCAGACTTGTGTCATTGTGTCACTTAGGTTACTTGTGTGGGTTTTTATTGTTAACTACAAATACCTAAGGGATATACACGATGCTGTGGTCCACCTTTTAAAATATTGTTTGACCACTACCCCCGCTGTACAAACAACTTTAAAATTACTATTTTTGCGCATAAGTGATAACCACTTCCATAACGACAGACGCTGCGCCGGTGCCGATAGATCTGTTTTCAGTTATTTTGATTTAAAAATCAAACCTCTTGACCGGTTTTGTTTTTTTTTTAATTTTAAAGATTTTTTTAAAATCGGTCTATAATCCTGCGAGAAATCTAGTATCAAACGTGAATTAAATTAATGTTGCTTTCTATCATGTTACCACAAAGTATAGTTTTAAAATAACGCAGTTACCCACAATTTTTTATTACTGATCAAATAAAAAAAATCTACAATATTTACCGAAACACCGCGCTTGACCACGTGATGATTGATCAGGTTGAAATCACTTGTCCATACATTTAGACGTAGTAAAGTTCCCCCATTTTCTTTATCAGAAAAAATATAGTGTCGTATCAAATATACAGAACAACTAGTTTTATTACCGCTTTTCTTAATTGGCTCTCTTAGTCGATGCATGCACGCTCTTTAACTAAAATGTCGACATTAAAATTAAATTGAAATGCATTATTGTATTCACATTGTATTCAAGCATCAACGCCTTTTAAAATCCTGCAAGATTAGGTATTCATCAATACCTTAGAATTTTAAATCCATATTACAGAGTGACCCATCATTTGTAATACTCAGGGACATTAATTTAAAAGCAACATGGAACGTCACAAGTAAAGAAAATAATAATTAAAGTTAAAATAAGGTAAGATTTATTTACACAATCTAGACATACATAGGTAATTAAAAAGAAAGAGAAGGGTCTTATATTTACTAAATGTATCTGTATTAAAGGAAGTTATTATTATTTATTGTTATTATTATTCAGTAAACCGAAAACGTTTCTCTTCCAAAACAGGAAGGTATGTTCATTAGCACGGGCCAAAGCCAAATGTAATTATTTAAAAATGTGTATGTCAGCAGTTTAAAAACTTTCGTACTATACGACAAGTATTATATAAAATAACTGCTGATTATTATTATTATGCTAATATATTGACAAACGAGCGCTAAGTGCGATGCAAGAGGGTGCGCTTCAGCTTGGGCATAAATTCTTTCGATCGTCTTTTCGACAGATGTTTGGTTGTTCTCATTTACATGTTACATTACTTTATTTTTTAAATACTATTTTTTTATTCTTAAAATTATGAGAATGAAACTAAAATTAATAAATTATATCATAATAAAAATAATTGATTAATTTCATATCAAATTTTAAGAAACCAGTTCACAGAGTTAACTAGCACTAGTTGTATTGAACGATAGTAGTGTACTGAAGTTTTATGATTAATGCGAGTGTTCAACTAGTCAACCTGTATGTAAATATGTTAGATGAATGTACTACTTACGAAGTGTGTTTTATATATCTTAAAAATAAACTAAAATTTTGCTTAGAAGAGGTTAGAAGGTTAGGAAGAGAGAATTTATCAGAATCGGTCCCATTATAGTTCGATTTTTAAATCAAGATAACTGAAAAATATGTATAAGCACAAAATATATTGTCTCTACTGAATGGCCACCTCTACTTTGGGCCAGATACACATACTTTTTTTCTTAGGCCGCATCATGGCGGAAGTTGACCCCAAATGTGTTTAATGTACCTAAATAAAATTTTACAGTAGCTGTTTGGTACCTTCAGGTGATACTAACATGGCGTCTGCAGCTACCCTTATCCAGCCTCAAGGAGAGCTGTGGGAGAGGATCCGCGTGGAGCTGAACGAGAACATTCAAACGAGGGAAAGTGATGTTGCAGCTATCCAGGAGTGGTTGCGCAAGCAGCCGCATTTACCTGATGAGTGGGGTATGTACACAGTCAAAGCATTTTCTCAAGCTATTTGATAGTGGAGTTGAATGAAAACATTCACACTAGCTGGAGTAGCTTGGCGAAATTTTAGGGATTGCTGCGGAAACTGCCACTCCTTCTATTCTTTCAAAGCAAGTTGTGGGAGAGAACGCATCCACACGATGGAGAGTGACGTAGCAGATATCCAGGAATAAATGCGGGAACAGTCACATTATTTTCACATTTACCTGATGAAGGAGGGTATGTAGCCAAGTCTTTAGGTAAACTGTGGTAATGGATCTGCGTGGACTTGAACGAAATCAACATGAATGGGGTAGGTATGGTGAGTCCGAGAATCTCTTTAGCTCAATCGCTAACTTTCACAATCAGGTTTAATTCAGCTTAAAGTATCTTTTGTTTCATCAATCGCATTATCTGAACTGAAAAGATTAGTAAGTTAGTTAGTTAGTTCTTTATTGCATCGAAATCTTAGTCTAGGTTTACATGAGATGCCTACAACTAACATAAGGACCCTGCAAGAAAATCTAAATAATAAGTAAACCTGTAATTTTAAATTTGAACTTGCACTAAATGGCAAGCTATACCTTGTTGATCAATTAGCTGACTTATTTAACTAGTCATTGCGTTCATGCTTCCACAGAGCCCGATTGCATGATGACCTTTCTCCGCGGCTGCAAGTTTTCCTTAGAGAAAACCAAAAGGAAATTGGATATGTACTTTACCATGAGGAACGCCTGTCCAGAATTTTTCACTAACAGGGATATTACTAGGCCAGAGTTGCAAGACCTTATGATCAGGGCGTAAGTACCAATCTTCTTTGCCTCATTTTTTTTTAAATTTTGTCATATTAAATTGAGTATTTCATAACAGTAGTAAATTATGATATTATGGAATAGCTTCTCGTTCATTGTGTCAGTCTATGACTACCATAATTATCTAGAATGGACTATTTAAAAAGTTTCTTTATCAATGTTCTTCTTGGCTCAATCAGTTTCTTGGGAAAAGAGTTCTATTGCTCCAATCGCTTAGGACTTGTGTTCTACTTCTTCAGGTGGATTAACTAATCAGTTTATGAGCCAAGGTCTCTGACTTGAAGTCCTAATCCCACTTCCTACTGATAATATACAATTTGGTTTACTTACTCGTAATCCCTTCGTCATTTTGCTATGCAATCGTTAAATAACATTCGTCTATGTGCGCCACCCAGTAAGAGTACATCTTGCTATTAGAATCTAAGCAAATTAAAAATTTAACGATTATGCACATTATAATTTTTGTTTTCTTACTTAACTTTCAATAAGTAAGTAAACTAAGTTTCATCATACATTTAATCGGATTTTTACAGAATCACATTTCACGCTGTGTTGATAACTGCATCAGTAGTTTAGTGCTGAATAACTGTTCGTAAATAAATATCCTAGTTACTTATGAATCTTATGTAATTTTATTATTTTGCAAGTCTGATTTTGAAAATTTGGTATGGAAGCAATTTGAAAATAAATTACGTAAGTTTATATTTATGTAGCTTGGGAAGAGCTATTTCAAATATTTTACAATATATTTGTTTTCTATATAACATGTCATTTTATCATTTATTTCAGGCAAGGACCTACACTTCCTGGTCTAACGCCGAATGGAAGGCGGGTTACAATTTGCAGAGGTATGTCGAAGTAGTATTTTTATACAACCTATAATCATAACTGATTATCATTATATTCCAGCCAACGATAAAACTTAATACACGCTAATAATAACTTAATACAATATTGTTAAAATTTAATACACGCCCTATTAATCAGACAGCTTTTCAGACAGATATAGGTTTTAATAGATCATGGAAATTCACTGTGACTGTCCATATCATGTTCATATCGATTCCAATCCCTAAGGTGAACAATGTTAATGTCATGGCTTTTACCTAGAAATCATTACAGACGTAATGTTATCTAAGACTTCACACTTATTGGTTTAAATTCCTTCTTTTTTTTAAAGCAATCGATAAGACCTTGACTCCAAACCACCTGAATGACACCTTCAAATTAGCCATGATGATCGGAGATGTAAGGCTCAAGGAAGAAGTGGAGGGAGTAGCAGGAGACGTGTACATTCTGGACGCTTCCATCGTCGCTCCAAGCCATCTGGCCAAAATTTCACCCACTGCGATAAAGAAGTTCATGATATGTGTTCAGGTAAGCAGTGGTTAAACTAGATTTTTATAAGCTGTAGACTTTTTATAAATTCTATCTTCCTTTAAAATGTTAAGTGCTGGACGCTAGTTTGATTATGATTATTTAATTGTAAACATTGCGTCAAATATTTCTTTGTGCTCATTTGGAATATGTTGGGTAGGTAACCTTCATCATTATTTTATTGCAAAAAAGTTTAAAATTCATGTTAAAACTTTCAAAAATATTATTAACCTTGTTAATGCCAAAAATTATAACGTCGTAAGCAAAAAGAATCCCACAGAAAAATTACAAATGAAATATTCTAGACTAAAATTATTAACAGCTAAAACTCAGCACGATAGCTAAAACTCAGCATGACTATGCTAAAATATGGGCTTGTAATTGACATAGAAAACTGTAGTCTGCAGTATCACAATTTTGAAAGTATAGTCTAGTTTTTAAGCCAGTCTCAGTAGTGATGGCTGGCACATTTTGATAGGACCTGCTGCAGGACTGAATTCACTTGTGTTTCTCTGTCTAACTGCCTATGACCAAAATGAGCTTGTTTTATATTCCAGGAAGCGTATCCGATAAAACTGAAAGAGGTCCACGTAGTGAACGCCTCGCCTATAGTCGACGCAGTCTTTAGCATCATCAAGCCTTTCCTCAAAGAGAAGATGAAGAACAGGGTGGGGCGAATATAATTTCTTTCTTTTTTGATTAGATAGAATAATATCTATGAATTTAATTAAAAAGTTTATCTTTTATTATTAGCTCCTGCAGGTATATCGGCTGGAGTAAGGCTAGGCACGAAAGAGGTAAACACAAGAACAGCTACAAACTTGACTTCATTTTGACGTTGTCAAAATAAAACAAAGATTGTTTGCTCATATTTTCACCTCTTTAATGCCTAACTGCAGCCGATAATCTTACAGATTATTATATCTTGTTTGCTCCTAATGCAAACGGTTCACGCGCATAGGTAAAAAACATGCTTATTCAATGTTATAGACATTGAACAATACGCGTTTTACGCGTACCTGATTGTTGGAAAGAACCTTTAAAGTTTTCGGTGAGCTTCATCAGGGATAAAATGAGCCGTTCGTGCGAAGAGTGCCATCGGTGTGTCCTAAATAAAAATCCGAAATTTTCGCTGTCTGAGTAAACTACAGCTAAGGTTTTGTTGTTTGTTAGTTTAACTTATAACTTTATTAGTTAATTATGTTATATGACCTGAAATATTGCAACTAAGTCACTATCTTACATTTTTCAAACTCTATAAACTTTTAGTTTTATATAAACCCCAAAGTTATTTACATTTACTTAGCTATGAACAAAGCACAACATATGCTGTGCTTTGTTCATACGAACAACTAAGTAATGTACAAGTTAATGCCGTCACAGTATTATAATTATGATGTGACGACGATCGACAAGTCTTTTGAGGCTCTGTTTAAATTTTAACAGCTGTTTGTTCTACATCTTGACAGTTTTTTAGTTGTCATTTACATTATCATTGTTATTTTTCAGATATTTTTCCACAATGACTTCACAACTCTTCACAAATACGTCCCAAAAGACATGCTGCCGGTAGAATATGGCGGTGACGGGGTTCAAATGGAGGAGATAAATAGTAAGCACATATTGTAAATCTACAAGGTCTTTGGATAGGTATAAGGGGGGTAGGTGTGTAAGTTAAAAATTAGTCACTAAGTCATCCGCTTATAAACAAGTTTTACTATGAAACTAGTAGTTCAGCTAACTGCTGACCTTGCGAAATCAATAATTTTGTTACTTGTTTGTTATATTAATACTTATTTTTTTATACAAGTAGCTTTTTAACCGCGTGCTCAATTTCGATAACCGAGCAAGTGAAGGAATTTGGGAGAAATCTTCCACCAATCAAAATCCCCGACACCTAAATAAAGGCTTAGAACCCAAGTTTTATCAAGATTGGATGGAAACTACGACCTGTATATGACCTGCTGTGAGATATGTTTCCTATGACGTCAATGAATTCATTATATATGCCAGACTTGATGCAGAGGTGCTACGCTCGTTCGGTTAGCTAAAAGCATAGCATTTCATTACTAAAACTATTTGCTCAATAGCTATTGCTTAAAGAGTTAATTGCATAAATGCATAAGTTTCTGCAAAATATGCATCGGTATGGGTATATTGAACCTGGCTTGTAGAGATATACCAATCTAATTAGTTTATATTTATTGCAGAACATTTTAATAATGAAAAATAGGGTTTTTGCCACGAGAAAAATAGTAGGATTTTCCTATCAGTTCCATTAGTGCAAAAAGAATCTAGGATTCAGTCTTTAAAAATATCTTACGTATTATATTTTGCTCAGCGTTGTCTACGCTAACGTCACATGGTGACCCGTGCCTAACAATGGAATGCTATGGATTGAAACATATAACGTTTTGGAACAGATTACACTAACAATTTTTTTTCTCTTTTTAAAATTGTCAACTATCTAGTCGGTGGCTTCACGTTTTAGTAGTTTGGCTGTAAATCAAAATAACTTAAAATGTATACCTACTAAGAATGTAAATCAACATTTAAGTATCTTCATCCTAGGCACGCTGCCCTCTGTTGGTGGGTTAGAGCATATGGATTATGTGTAGATCTTAAATGGTCTATAGGTAATCTTTCTGGTTAATTATTTTGTTGTTGTTTTAATTAGTTATTTTGATTTTGGTAAAATTTTAGTATCTTCAACATTGAGAATTTAATAAAATATCATATTAGTCTTTTATCGTTTAATCTACTTGTAATTTCATATTATTTTGTATAAATTTCAGAAGCGTGGATGAAGAAACTTGAGCAATATACCACCTGGTTCAAAGCCCAGGAACAGCTGAAAGCAAACGAAGCTCTACGACCAGGGAAACCCAAGAACTACGATGAACTCTTCGGCATCGAAGGCTCTTTTAGACAACTTTCCATAGACTAAACACTACGAATAATATAATTAGGTTTAAGACAGATAAAATTTAATTGTGACAGATGCCTATCGCTGTTGATACTTATGAGAAATGCAAAACTTTAAGCTCGCAAAAAATAAATAGTAAAAAGTATTTTACGATGTCAAATAATTAGATCTTACTCACGCCCGTGGATTAGATAACCAGTGATGATATACCGTATACAAAATTCACTTAAACATTCTATTTTATACTAAATTTTGAATCGACAATATAGAAAAAATGCTAAGTGTATATGCAACGCTTTTTGAGAGTTTGTACCCGAATCTTTCCCTACGATCTATTAAGTACCTATGGGGATAGGAAAACATCTTAATTTACCCCAAAAGAAACATTAAGTTTTATGTAGTTACGTATAGCCAAACTTTACTTTTAGATGTAACTGCTTTCAAATTAGAAGCCTAGTTTCTTGTAGATAGAAGAAAAATACGTATATTCTTGTAACTGGTTCCGTATTTTTAAATATCAAGATTTGATTTTGATTTTATACCCTAGATTTATCTTCTTTCATACTTTTTAAAAGGGTATGGTAGTTGGGTGTTAGAATTTAATCTTTTTAATTAAAATTAATTATTCATTTAATAGAATTATTAATCTAAAACTTACATCCTGTCTGCATAGTTTATGTATACGCTACATATTTTGTATAGCAAAAAGTACGTAACTACCTAAGTGTTCGAGCAAGTTTTCATTGAACAAAAATAATCAATGGTTTAATACAAAACTGATTATACCAATTTCATGCATTAAGTTATTAATATTGGATTGGATTTTATGTTTTTTCACTTAAGTTAGATTTAAGTTTACTGGTAACGTTTTGGCTGCAAACGCATGCGACTTGCAACACTAGCGCCTATAGCATTCCTAGCTTGCATTCCTAGGAAACAGGGTCGCTAGGTACCAAGCTCTCAGTGCGGCTTCCATGAACATTGCAGGACGTTAGTTTTACCAAGGTGACTAACTAGGCTCTAGGCGCTAGACAAGTCACCTGCCTTTGCGTTTCCAACCTTTAAAAAACCAGAGCGACATTATAGACCACGCACGTCTCAATTTGACTTCTAATTTATAAGCTATTTTTTGTATTTTACGTAGAACATTCGTGTTACCTGTGATAAAAATAAAGATTTGTCAGTTTTTATATCTATCAGTCATTTTAAATTGAACATAATTTAAATGCATCTTAATACCTATACAGGCTGACTATTCGAACTGTCGCCATATTCAACATTACAAGTTACTACAATATAATATTACTAGTTAAGCGGAACACATTGAGTTATGGAGAATGAATGAATTAATGAATAGCTGATTTCTACCGACTTCCAAAATGAGGAGGTACTCAATTCGACTGTATTTTTTGAAAGAAAGATAGAAAACATTTATTTGAAAGAGAAAACAAACTTGATTACACGATTTATAGTCAGACTGAAGTTACAAATTAATGTTTTCTATCACAAGCCAGTATCAACTCAACATAATGCTGATTGAAACAACCAGCGTTGATCTTCCGTTGGAACCGGGTGGTGACGTCACGCACGTAACATTCGTTATTTGATATTTATTAACTGATTTCTCGGAGATGGGTGAACAATTAAAAAAAAACTCTTTTGGTTAAAAAGAGTTCACTAGAAAATTGGTTGGTCCTAAAGTTAAAAAGGGTTCATCTGACTTTACACTAGGTTAGACTTTTAAATAGAAATAACTGAAATAGTTATATCAGCCTGCCGTAGTAGAAGTTGGTACTCACTTTTTTTTAGTAAAAGTATTTTGCACTTATTAAGAACGAGAACTGAATGAAAATACGAGTAGACATCCTATATTTTTTACGAAGAGTCACCTGTACTAATGGAAAATTCTTGAGAAATATACATTTGTAGTATTTACAAGTAAGTGATAGATTTGATTTTGAATAATTTTTAAGGCAAATTAAGGCCTAGGTATAATTACTAAACTACCTACATTAATTTTATTGATATAAATTTTATCGAAACAAAATGATTTGTAAGTGAGTAAGTGATGAAGTAGATGATAGCCTAGACAGTTAGACCTTCAAGCAAGGGTGCTATGGTTGAAATTCTGGTACAATTCTGCAATCTATCATCTTCCTGACATTATCCCACTACGTCACACCGTGTTTTCCTTTTCCTTTTCCATTCTACTCTGTTAGCTGTCAATCTCTTCATTTGCTCCCTTTTTACACAACTAATCCACGTCTATTCTGTATTTCGACACTTTTTATCGTTTCAAATAAAAACTTAAATGACTGGTCAAAAGAATAACTTAAATAAAAAACCAGACTGCAAAAACTTTAGACATACACATCTTAACAAGCAAAATCGTGGGATGCAGCTAGTATAGCTTATGACCATCTGCAGGGGAAAACGAATCTACTGACATCACTTACACAAAAATACGACTCGACGTTTAGTCTCTAGGGCGTGCCAAAGAAATATACATACATTCATAGACTCGAAAAACATAACCCTCTTTCATTCGCAGTACGGGAGTCTTAAGGGAGACCCGTGCAGTGAGAAACTAGCAGTTGATATGATACGACCATTATTTAGTTAACCATGAGTAATTTAGTTAAATTAACTCGTTAAACTAGCGAGACAAATCGCCATTTCATCCTACATTATAATCAGAATATGAACAAGCGAAGTACAGACAAGTAAAGTGCTTACTCGTGCAGAATACAAAGTAACGTTAAGACGTAATGCTACTTGAGTTTCCATACAAATGTACCCATTTCCTCTCTGGGTTTTAAGATAAAAATATATATTTTTACTTTAAGATGACCTACTATGTCGGACTGTTTACAAATTTAACCGAATCGTTGGAACCTTTTTTTCACGATAAGAATACAATACTGTAGTATAAGTACATCAAAAATCTTGGCAAAAAAAGCGGTCTTATCGCAAACAAGCGATTTGTTGCAGACAACATTATATAGGATAGTTTTATTTTTTATGTAGGTACTTTTTTATCACTCCAATTCTGCAGAGATGCCTGAGTAAAGTAACACCTATGTGACATCCGACTTCTATTCAACAGGCGTGTATAATTTTACTATTTTTAATTAGTTTTATTTGGGTCTAATTGAAACGATCATCAAAAATATATTTTGGTTCCTAAATAGCTTAATGGTCACCAAATTATGACAATCCGAATACTTTCGGTAACAAGGTCCGCAATAGGTTCAAGTTTTTTTGTATGACATTCTGAATACTTTCGGCAACAAATTTTTTGGTAATCATTTGCCATTGTTTTTTTGTAACCATTTATTCATTTTGCTTACCATTTAGATATTTTTTTGGTATTAATATATTACTGTTTTCGTTGGTGTTTAAACACGAGCCGTTTTAATTTTAATCTAAACTACATACTAAGTACCTAGATATATTAATAAGTAAGTATATTAAAGCAAAAATTAAATTCCAAATCAGTCAATGAATTATTTCGGAACATGCAATTATTATTAAAAACCTTTAACCATAGGTAACCTTTCAAATAAAAAAAAAAACCTTTTCAAGTCGTTCCAACCGTCGTCCATCCAAAAGTAAAAAAAAACTGTGGAATTGAGTACCTCATTTTTTTTAAAGTAAGTTAAAAATTGTTCATCTAGTTTTGAAAACCAGTGATGAATATGGAAGAACAAGATTTGTATGGCAACTCAGTGCTACGTTACCCACGTCTTAAGTAATTGAGATGATGCAGATATTTATCTCATTGTTATGATCTGACGATGTGGTTATTTAATTGTTTATGATACTTTATGGAAGACTTGTGATGTTAGGGTATTTTTTAAGGCAGTACGTGATTTCTTAGTTTTTTTCCGAAAAGGTATCATAGCTTTCGAAGACAAATGATATCCCCAAACTTTACGTGGCCTACATATATTTTCCTTTTATTTTAAATATTTGATTTAGTAAACTTGAAGTAATAAACACAGTTATATTGAATAATTATAGTAGAAAGTTATCTAGCTATGCATAGTTGGTGCATCACTGTTGGTGGATCTGCTTTAGGGGCCAACGGGAGATGTCACACATAGACACGTGCTATGTATTATAAACGTGATAAGATTACTCATAAAACTAACAACGATACAAAAAAAAAATGTTGTACACTCATACTAATGCAATTAAATCAAAGTTTATGCGACATCGATGACGAGGTTATAAATTAAAACAGGGATAATGTACAATATTTTACATCTTAGATTGTAAGATCAAGGTAAAAATTGATAACCAAAATCTGTTATTTCATAAAAAAAATGTATTACGGCATCGACAAATATAAAATACAGCTGAATATAAATTACGTCATGATAAATAAAAAAATATCCCTTTGCTCAGTATATCCCTAAACGAAATCCCTCTATACAGGCTTACTGATAAAACCGCGCTTTAGTTTGATTACATTTAAATGGTTTACTCCATACCCTGAAAACACATAAACTTGTCTAATAAAATTCTAATAAGCATTTGTTATTTTAAATTTAAAGAAATCAAAGTAAAATAGAAATCAGTTGATTTCTAATTTACTTTGATTTCTTTAAAAAAAACACATAAACTTGTCTCACGAGAATAGGACAAAAAGTGATTCTAATTAGTCGGCCTAAATAAATCGTTTGGAGTCAAACAGGAAAAATCCTCATCAGTCTTATGGGACACATTCACGTGACAAAAAATAATAAATCGTAATTATCATTAAAGCGCTGAGTACAATTACAATCACTTCATAAAATATAGACTAGTCAAAAGAATTTAACAATGAGTAAGTTTACTTTACCCTCGTTTTGGCACACTTTCCGTGCAGCGTGTATGGTCCACATTGTAAACATACAGACGGACACTCGACAGAACGTATCCGCGAACTTAAGTTCGACAATAACTTCACACTAATATTATAAAGATGAGAGTTTGATATCATCATCATCGTTTGAGAATAAGGTTCAAACCTCTTGATAGATTTGAACCGAAGTTTGGAGTAGGTAAACTTTACTCTAGGGTAGACTGTGTTGTAGCTTAGCGAAAGATAGAGATATGTTATTGTATTAAATTTAATAGTAGACATGGTTATTGTCAGGTGTGGTCTAAGCTGATGCTTGCTGATTATTGCTAAAATTATTGGAAACAACTTAAGGTATGGAGCCAACCCTAAGTGCTAAAACTATAAAACCATAAACAACGAAAAACCAAGTGATAAAACCATATAAAACTAACATCTCCAAAAAAACTGACAGATATAACTACTGATATACAGCCATTGTGGTAGACTTTGGCTTACACCCCTTTCATATCGGCTATCTGTATTGCTTTCAGTATTGCTATAGTCCTGAAAGCAATACTGTAGTTTCGTATCGGCTAGAAAGCAAGACTATATCACTATTTTATTATCAGTATTCATAACAATAAGTGAACAAAAGATTGCAATGACTCCATATATTTGACAGATATTGGATTCGGCTAGCGCGATGGAAGTACTACTGCTTTGAGTCTAGACATTGTCATCTTCATAGATTTGAAAGCAATACAAATAGCCGATAGCCCCCCAGTAGTGGGAAGCTATAGGTTAAACCAAACGAACGACTGATATACCAAATTCTTATCAAAGTCACATTCCATAAAAATGAACTACAAAATCTACAGTTTATATCACTTTCGGCTCGACTAAGTTTTTATTCAATATCGGCTAGATCAATCTCAGTCACGTATGTTTCCGGGTAAAGTGCACCGTTTCCCAACAGTTTCTCAGAGAGAGGTGAGGTCGGATTGCGTCTGCCCAGTGCCAGTCGAACGCTGAGACTGAGCGGACGGCACTTTCACTCAGTTAAATTTAAAAGTTAACTGTGATTTTTATCTGTGGAACTGGTGCGGATAATTTAAAAGTAAGTTTTTCTTTGTTTATGTTTTGTTTTTTTCCTGCTTTAAATTTGAGTTCGATTGTGGCATTTCTGGACATAATTAATATTTTTCGTAGTTAACAACAACTTTGAAAGGTTTGTAAATTATTAACTAAAGAATTTAAATAATTTAAGCCCCCCTAAACCACCGCCGATGCAATTTTAATTTATTTAAATCTGTTTTAACGTGAATAAGTTAATTAGCGACAAATTGCTAAAGTTTATAAGTTTGACCTACGTTTTTTACTTTTGTTCCATAGTTAACGTGTAAGGACAGTAAAACTAATTGACAATATTACAGACTCTAGATATAGTCTCTATAGTCTGACATAGATTTACGATAATCCAAGAATTGAAAGTAAAATTCTATTTTTAGAGTTTAAAAATCGTAAGTGTCACTTACGCTTTCATTGACGAATAAAATTATGTAAACGAAAACTTTCGTGAAAGCTGTACTCTGTTGAAGTAAGATATTATCGAGAGTAAAATAAACACCCGAGGCTATAATATGTTATTAGCAGACTTTAGGTCGTAAAAATTGATAAAAGTACCTCTACTTAACAAAATAAATGTAGTTGGTTAGAGCCTTGTAGCTCTCTTTTTAAACTTTTTGGTTGATATTAATTGGTTTATATTAAAGTGATAACTTACTTCGATTATTATTCAGCCTAGATATACTTTTTTTTAGTATTTTGATCTAAAAACCAATACCTACAGTTTTTTTTATAAAATGACTTACATATTAGACTGAAGTTTATACTTTAGTCCAATATTTTAGTTTTCTATATAACAAGCAGTAAAAAATTACTCAGCACTTCTAGCCTGGAGCTAGGGGCCTTAGTTCAATGTTTTCCACCCCTGGATTACCAATTAAAGTATGCCAGGTGATAATTGTCTCATTTGCCCCGAGGCAATCAAAATAAACAGTATGGCCATATATACCCTGACAGTCGCCACTAAAACGCCCCAGTATTTGATTTACTTTTTTATTATTTAAATATTATAAAACTTAAAAAAAGTCAAGGACTTTAACTTTACAAGGCATAACACTTAACCCCGAAAGAAACAGTATAATAATAAACCTACGTGTGTTTGCGGTCACTGGTCTAGTCTCGTAGACTATACAAGTACCTACAGATACTCACTAGTTACATGTTGCTAAAAAATAATGACGGGTTGGGTTTATCCCAATACGTAACTTACTCATAAAGAGTTAACCACAAATATGTGTTTTGATCGAGTAAATGATACACTTGAGATTATCGCTTCGCCGCACACAGCTTTGTCTAAATCTTACTATCTACTAGAAATGTCTTCTAATAAATTCTCGTTCGTTCTATTTCTACAGATTACAACACGTTTTGTTCTAATGATAAATGTTAGATATACAAGTAATTCATAGATAAATAAATAAATAATTTTTAGATTTTTAGCGATTTTAACTCTATTGATTCTCGTCTAGAGGACAACATAAATGATTAACATGCACATATGAATATTTTGCTCACGTGCAGATTCGATAAATTTTCAGTTTTCTACTTGATCTATTGGTGAAAGAAACTATACAGAAAGACCACTTGAAGAAGTTAGATACTATAAATCCCTATCCCTATCCCTAGCCAACGCGATAGCTACACGTTGGCCAAATTAATGAATAATTATTTACGTTTTTGCCAACTGTACCGTTTTTTAGAGTTATAATTAGAGTAAGCTTTAAAATACCTATCCTCAAGAAATAAATAACTACTTCTAACGTCTTATTGTAAGTTTTTTAATATCCTTAACAAATTAATTACTAATCTTAAATTCATTACTAATCAAACGTCTTAAAATATATTTCGTAATATCCTCAAGAAATTAATTACTACTTTTTATGTTTTAGAGTTTGCTTTGTATAACTTACTAATAATAACTTCAAGAAATTAATAACTACTTCTTACGTAATACTAAAATTTATATTAGATTGATTGAAACATCGTCTTTCTATATGAAGTTTGAATAAGATAAGGAGCTAATTGTTTCCGTCTAGACTACCAGTGAAAGTGTTATTGTTTTATACAACACCAAAAATTTTGAGGTTGTGATAGAAAGTATACCTCAAGTTTGTTCCGCTAAAACTAAGGTCAACAGCACTTTACACTCCCAGTTCGTACTTGAACTTTTCAAAATACATTTGACACTGTACTTGACTTTAGGTACTCTATATTTCTTTTTTGTTGGGGTGGAGTGATTCACCCTTGTGTAGGAGTTCATATGAAGGTCTCCAACATCGTCGTTGTTAATTTTCCGGCACTTTTGCAGCTGTGAAAAGACTTAAAATAGATTTAAATTTTCAAAAAAACGTTCGGATTATCGGTGCAAATGATAATAGAGCTCTTCAAGGAGATTTCTCCTGTGCCAGAAAATAGATGGCTTGAGGCACATACAATGTACTTTTTATCTTGGTTCAAGAACTCTACCTGACTCTAGCTAGCTTAAGATTTATGCTAGCTAGAGTCAGTATTTGGGCCGCCCAAAATCTTTTGTCATTGATTGGACCGGATGAAAGCCATAATTAAACAATTATACTGGAATAAAGATGCATAAATATTTTAAAAATCAATATTTAGACGCGTCGTTTTGTCGTGTAGGATAAAAAGCACAATAGCATTAAGATAACCAGTTCTATTATCAGTGTGATTATACATATAAGAAAATATTCTGATAAGACTAAAATCGCAATGAACGAACCAAACGCCAGCCGAATAAAATCAATCCAAACAATCTTTTTCTCAACCACTCAAACAAAATCAACAAAAAACAACAAATCACATCAAGATCAAATCATAATCTTACACATCTAAGCCCGCTTTCACAATAAATGACCTTCGTATACACATTTGCTAACCGATGGTCTATTCTTACTACTAACATGTGAGGCAACTGTACCTTGGGCTATAGACCTTGAGGTTCTACTCATTTTGGGCTACGAATTGTACTAATGGGCTTTACTAATCTAATGGAGATAAAAGTAATTTCTAGATTTAACACCACGTAAAGGTGTTGTTGCCTAATGAAAAATCTTCTTACAAAATTATGATCTTAAACTTGTCAATTTCTTGTTGTTCTATTTCTCGCTCTAGCTGTCAATTATTTATTGAGCGAGCAAGCAAATTGTCTCTGCTAAGGTCTGACAAAATTAGCTCTTGTTTGTCCCATGTTAAATAAAATGTTAATAAATATATTTATTCTATTCTATTCCACGTTGTCACTCGCAAATATGTAGTTTCCTTTACCCGGTTGTCTCAAATAGCATTTTTGTATTATTTCATTTTATTTTTTTACTCCTGTACATAAACGCTTAACAAATTAAAACTATGTATGTATGTCCAATGTCCATAAAGCCTATAATGGTAGAGCGATTTTGGTGGGCGAGGATGAATTGCATTTGTCTTTATCTGCAGATAATCTTGAGTTATATCCAGCAGTTTCATTAGTAAAGATACACAAGTGTAACGATTTTGCAGTCGGTTTTTAAGCCTCTTGCAACCGCGTGTTAGATATAAACGCATAAGAGAAAATATAAAGGAGTGGAGAATAATTCATTACTGCAGTAGACGCCGCGCCGAGTATTACAAAAAAATTGTACTCGCGGGTTTACTGTTTGCAGAACTGCTAATTGTAGTATTTACGGAAGAAAAAGGCAAAGTAGCATCGATTAGTATTGAAGACAAAGATGACGAATCCGTCTGTAATATCCTGTGAATTATCATTGAAATTAATTGATGACATTAGCATTGAATTGTCTTCAGTTCTAACAATACAATACAGATCAGTATTACAGTGTCCGCTTGACGTACGATGACCAAAGTAATATAGATAGTTATTTATAATGTAACTCTTGATGTTTTATTAGACTCCAAAATGGGAAAGGGTTTTCAAATCGAATTCTTTTTGTGTGTGTTACTGATCGACCGAGTAGATTTTTACCTAGGTACTTCCCGGTTTCCGACTGAGCTGAAGTTTTGCATATTTATGTAGGTTTAGTAACAATAAAACAATTTGGTGGTACAATTGAGCTGTTCTGATGATGGATTTAGAAGCTGGATTGTGGAACTAATCAACGGAGAACAGCAAAGACACGAAGTATAGGCACCTGCCGAGCTTGTCGGTAGTAAAAACTTTAATTTTAAACAAATTTTATTTTGTTTAATTGCTCGTAGCACAGTTAACTTAGATTTTTATAACCGATCATGAAGTTAGGCAAACGGTGACAATATAGCAGTATTTACGTGTGAGTGCCACCGTGGATCAGATGACACGTTTAATTGTAGGTTTCGGTTGATTGCCATCAAAGAACAATCGTATACTGCTTGTAATTGACATGTAATATTTGCTAATATGATATTGTGTTTATTTTATAAAAAATATTCATAAACTTAACATCATTTTCCTTACTACGTGTAATCCGCACAACGTGTCCCTCTTCCATTCTACTTTATCGCCCATCATCTATTTCCATCTCATTACTAATTAATTCCATCTAATTAATCATTATACATATATAAAATTTTTCCACATTATGCTAAAAAATATATTGTGACACTACATTTAATATAAATTCCTATAATGTACTTAAATATTTTTTTCCGGTACAACATTTATATGTTTTCAACATCCAAGAAAAGTTTATCTCATTTGAAAATATTCATTAAATCAAAATTTATTTACTATTGACTTTTTTGTCACAGTCTAAGAAATTAAATTATAAATCCCATATTACTAATTTATTAAATTGCATGTGTGACTGCAAATGTAAATAGTTTCGTTGTTTATTGAGATATTTATACCTCAATAAAATGATTTTATTATTATAAGCTACACATACGTTATTGCAGTTATCCTCATTCTGATATAAAAACTACACGTAGTTAATAAAATTTATATGCGATTACATGGAAGTATACTTACTTACCTACTTACCATTCCAAAAAGAATGAATTATCGAAATAGGTCTTCACTAAGAAATAAGGTTACATACTTAAGAACACCGATAAGTTGAGAACATTTTCCTTTTAGAAGTATCTTTTATCATTATAATAAACATATAGATGTTTAATTTTAAAACTATTGAAGTTTTGTCATGCTTTAGATTAGATAGGTATAAAACTTAGTTGACCTTGTGTTGACAATAATTGTAAGGTCTACAAAGAATTTCGAACGAGTCGTTCGCATCGGTTGAATACTAAATAAAGTGGTAGATATATTTGAATAGATCATCCAATTGCCATGCCGATCATGTGTGCTCTGATGGGTACTTACCGTGGTCGGCATAAAACGATCCCGTTTACGCACAGTGTTAAACGCTGCATGATCATGAACCGTTTTCTCTTGCAATAAGATATTTGGTCGCGCGGCGTTTTTACGTGAATGATATCGCTTAATGCCGATAAGGCGTACTTGGCTAGTCTTCGTTGTTAGCTTTGTTCTTGTGAGTTTATTTAGCTCTCAGTAATGTAAACATCATAAAATCCACAAGTTTATTTACAGGTATATTAGGTATAAGTACCAAGACATAGCGTCCTACTCTTGGGCACGGGTCTATTCGATGTAGAGAGTGTAGTAAGTCCACCACGCTCACCAAATTGCGAGTTCGGTATTTCACTTATCTTCAATAGCTGTTTGTATAAACTTTCTCCGACTAGCTGGTTGCCTCACGCTGTTTTCCTTAACTGTCTAAACAATAGAGAATTTAATTCAAATATGCACATGAATGAAAAACTCAGAGGTGCATGCCTGACCCTGGGATTGAATCCGTGCCGTTTCGCTTGCGAGGCAAGAGGTTTACCGACTAGGCTACCACGAACTTGTCCATAACCAAACAATGATAGAAAAATCTTAAGTTACCAACGTTGACGAATATTTGTTAATTTTGACGCAACTGTTACCTAAGTGTACATGCTAATTGATATTATCTTTGGCACTGTTTTATGCACCTATACCCCGTGGCTTTACTCGCGACGTAATTGCACTCTTCTAAAGGATCACTTTAGAAAAAATGACTCCTTTACAAGAAATACATAATATGTATTTCTTCTTTTATAGGATAATATTATTATCCTACTTACAAATTTATTGTCATATCTCTAGGTGTAGCGGCTTAGGTGCTGGGTTGGCAATGTTAGTCAATTAGTAAGGACTTACCTACTCCTTCATAAACCACCAGCTTAGTATATGACGTATTCTATTTAAAATATCAACTAATAATTAATAATAACATACCAAATTTCTAATAAGTACTTACACAAAACCATCATTAACGTAGATTCTTATCGATATCATAAAAAGCAAAATAATTGACATGTGGCATAGAGAAGTTCATTCAGTAAAAAGTTAGTTTTTTGGTAGCGTGTTTCTCAGTACGAACTCATATAAAAACTCTTTTGTTAACCTTTAATTTAAAAACCAGCAACCACTTGTCAATCTGAGTCATCATGACGTTCGAAGTAAAGCAACATCGTTTTACGCAATTTATCTTTGTTTTATTTATCTTCCAATATCGCATGATATTGGATAGATTTGTGACATTATGTAGTTATAAAAAAAACCTACATCTATTTATGTGTATTATCTCCCTTTCTTCTGGGCTTCTTTAATCTGCATTTTGTACTTCTGTTGGAGATTAGCTTTAACCCGCTACTACTATCCGTTAGGTTTGTTTTCCATTGAAAAAGGCATAAGGCTCTTCGGACGTCGTACTATCTCTGTGCAACAAATCAAGTTGATTCGTCTCTCGCTTGTGCTTTGCTTTGTTGCTGTGGCGAAAAAGAACTGACAAACCAATAAACTAACAATCATACTTTCGTATTTAATACCTTAAATACTCGAATTCATAGAGTTGCGTTTGACCGCATCCAGTAACCGGTCGTGTAATGCAAAATAGCGGTCTAAGATAAACACTTCGGCTCACTCACAAGGCTAGAAAAAAGAGAAGAGAAAAGGAAGAAGACAAAAGAGACTTTTGAAGGCACAAAATCGATATGGTCGCTGGTATATTCGCTGAGCCTTCATATGACAAGACTTAACGGTAGAATTTAATTTGACGTAGACTCTAGCTAGCGAGTAACGTAGGTTTGCAATACCGCTCCACTTCGTGCATGCAACAGTTAGGTGCATTTACCCCGCGGTTAATTGCAAAAAGAACCATGAACTAAGAGACTTATTTTAGACTCAGCTCAAAAGAGCGTGGTTTAGAAAATTATGATAAATATAGTATTTAGGCTCAGTTTCTAAAGGCTAAGACTAAATTTATTTAAATTATACACTTACTAGCTGCAGGCAAAACAAGAAATCCTTTTCAAAAAATTTAAAACCAACTTCAATTAGGCGGACAATTTTATAAAGAAATTTAGAGTTATAAATTTTTGTTTAAATGTATACGGGACTAACTAGAAAGTATTAATGCGAGCGGTATAAAAATAGATCCACTATAGGTACTGTGCTGAATTTGGCATTTCACTTTCACTGTGTTATTTTAACCATGATGCAGTTGACATGGTGACGCTCTCTAAAGTTAAAAACCGGTTTCTTTTGATGATGATAAACTTTGTTACTTTTTGGTTTCTGTACAATTCTTACGTACGCCCTATGTAATGTTTCTAAATACCAAAATGAATTGTTGAGTAGATCGCTAAAGCAATACTATTTACTACTAACTTCTAAAAAAGAGGAAGTATTCAATTCAACAATATTTAGCTGTATTTTATTTTGTTCTTTGTCACCTGATTTCTTGAAAACGAGTCGATCGATTTAAAAAATGTCTTCTTTGTATACCATATAGTCACATTATAATATTATCAACATCGATTAAGAAGTTTGATTTGAAATCGAAATAACTGAATATTCTTAAAAGAACAATATCTGTCTAAAACATATATATGTTTATTAAATAGAACATTATAACATAATGCGACAATACTATAGTCAAATGTATCATATAATTAAATAAAAATAATTGAGTTACTTATTACAAAATCGAGCTATTTTAAAGTCAGTTAAAAGTAGGTAAGTCATAATAAGTAATCTTCCTTACATAGTTTGACTGTCACATAAAATATATTTCGTACTATCTTTTATCATAAAATTGTGTCTTTACTCTACACCACTGTCCGATCGAACGTGCCTTGTCATTACGATTGTATACAGCACGCATCGTCGTACGATCATCGGTAAGAGTAGGTATCTATTGGTATATACCTACACGTGCAGAGGTAGCAAGCGCTTGGCCTACATTAAAGACAATACAATATTTCTTACCTGCACACCAAAAAATAAATCGGTAGTACCTAGACGGTCGGAAATTGAGGCCACCTAGCGTACTTGCTTTAGGTGCCAACGGTTCTTATAAAGCTTGTCTGGAAGAGATCACTTGCTAGCGATAAGAGCGCCTTTTGTACTATTTTTTTTTTGTAGCTATTTATTCCATAATGTTTTATATTCTTGTAGTGAGAATAAAAAAAATATTATATTGTCTGGGTTCGATACCGTGGCTTGTGTTCGAATAAAGACTTTGAATGCCTGAATTTCAGTATTTTATATAATAAATATATAAAATAAAACGTCTTAATTTCAGGTACAAGCACCCATATTAATGTACATTAAAAAAACTTAAACAAATTGTAAAAATTGGTCACAGCAGCTCACAAAATAATAATTTTGAAACCACAAATAAACAAATCAAATAGTGTAATAAATAATTGTTCAATTGCTAATCATAAGATTTTGCTGCACGTCACGGCCTTAGTAAAAACAGTTAATAACAAAATTAAATAATACAATTTCAACAAACCTTGGTTTGTTCTTGTGAATTGAAAGTTTTTCGAAATTTATGTAGAATTTCGATGTTTCCCGCAAATAACTAAATTGATGCATTGAATGTCTTTTTATTTAATTTTTCGACTTCCTTTATGTACGTACCTTTGGTGCGTATATGATGCGTTCAATATTGGCCAATGTTTGATGTGCCTATTAAATGCTGGTTTTTAAATTAAAAATATCAGATTTGTATGAAGAGTGAAAAATCTGAAGATGCAATAAAGATATAACTGATATATCGTCAAAATAAAATAAAAATTGAAAAATGTGTAATTTCAATTCATTTTCGAAATTAGTACGAGTAAAATCGCTCTCCTAGTGAAACTAAGAACGACATACTTAAAAACATATTCTGAATAGAGACTAGAATTCCCTCTATAGAATATCGGCTAAAGTTAGTCAATAATAAACCCTTTCCAAAACGTTAACAGGAAAGCTAAACCTTAATCACGATATCTTCTATTCTAGATAAAAATGAAGCTGAAACAAGAGTTACTGGTCCAGCCGTCGGGGGAGATGTGGAAAGCCATCAGGGTCGAGCTGAAGGAAGACGTCACTACCAGGGATAGAGACGTGGCAGCCATCAAGGACTGGCTGAAGAAGCAGCCGCATCTACCTGATGAGTGGGGTGAGAAAATATTTATTTAATGCCCAAGTCCTTTGCGAATGATCTTAATTAATTACAAATTACTTCGATAATAAGAGGAAATTATTAGGTACCCAGTTCTAACATGGAACCACTATTGAGACCTCAGTAGTTTTTTTTATCTCAAGTTCTATGTAACTACTTTTTACAATATTCTTATTCTTTCAGTTTATGATAGAATTTCTGTTATTTTTGTTTCCTCAGGAGTACTGTGAGACCGTAATATTTGTGTACAACACCTTTTAAGATTATTATTAGTAATATCATTTTCGTTTTAAAGGAATAGCATGTGCTCATCAAAATCTCAGGATGAAATCACTTGACTGGACTTACTGGGTGTTTTCTTCAGATTTTAATTTGTCTAGTTGGCAGGGTAAACCTATGTAGGCCTATCGATTTGTCTATGGTTAGATATATTTTTTAAAGTTAATTTATAATTACAAATTAAGTTTTCTGCGCTCTGTCTCAGAAGATATTAGTAAGTTCCATCCATTTGAGTGTACCTAGTGGCTTATAATATAGGTCGTTGAACATTATCTAAACCCACATATTCATGCTCTAAATGTTTTCAAGGTTAGGTAGCTGTTATTCAGTTTCGTTTCTTGATTTGCACTAAAATACCGGAACTTGTGATTATTTTCGAGAAATAACTTTACTTGACATTTTGACATGCTGAGCCTTCAAATTTTGTTTATTCAAGACCGTTTAGCATTTGACCACCAACGCGACCACGACCACAAAGCACCGACGACGGAAGTCAGCGTCACTGTGGCCCTAGATCGCATCGCTTGAATTAAAAAAAACCTATATAGTGCACACACCTTATAATAAATACATGCTCCAAATTTAATGACTTTTATTGAATTGATTTAACACACATTCAGTGGTCATCAGTTGACAGTCAGTCGGAATTTTTATATCTGTATAATATAGATAACGTAGGAAATATGATTCCCAAGAGTTATAGTACTCATTTACGTCCTTTGCAGTTGAGTTAATGGGCAGAGGGGCAGTGAAACAGAAATGTTAGTGGCAAAAAGATGTGGCGCAGTATTAGGTAAAAATCTGGAGACTGCCAGCTCCGGGAAGTACCTAGTACCAGCGAGACAAAGATAATTCAGCGGGACAATGCAATCATTGTAATGGGTTCTATTGCACCGGGTACCATTAAGGGCGGGCTATTTATGATCACTGACCATTAATTTGTGACTCTATGATCATTTAATATGTAATTTTTTGTTAAATTATTTGTATGACATGTTTATTCGCCCACGCGAACATGCCACACCAGCAGTTGTTAAACAGTGTAATAAATAAAATCATACCAATTAAAACTTACATAAGTAAGTAAACTTTTTTTGGTTAGTATTTTAAATTATAATATTTATTCTTCGTAAGATTTTGAATATTCTGCAGTTTATAAATGACTTGCAAAATTGCATCACGGTACCTTGGTCACCGTCTTGCTATTTATATTTTTTTCTGTACATTGTGACACTTTTTCACTATCTCAGTTAATCAAGATATAAAGAAACTAGAAGCGGAAATAATTAATTATAATGATTCGTCATCTGCAACGGCTATTATAGTCATTAGTTTAACTAGATCTCATTGTTACTTTACATGAGATAGTTAAAGTATAAAATTATTATAAGAATTTATTGTTTCACTGTCTTTATACCTCCGGGTTTACACCGTCTGAGTTCAGGATTCCTGATCTCAGCCACCGTTAAGAAACACCAGTTTACTTTTAAGAAATGAAAAGTTTTTATCCCTTAGGATAAAATCTACCAACCTTATATTTAATTTTGAATTTTCAATTATAAATTAGGATTGATGAAAAAAAATATATACCTTCGTAATACTCGTAGAATATACTGTAGTAGCGCCTACTTACATAAAATTAATCTTGGACGTCGGTAATTTGTACTGTTTATATCTAATAGCAAATCTGCCCAATCCACCATCCAATCTGTCGAATCCAGAATCTGTTCTATATAGAACAAAGGGATCCATGTCGATAATATAAGCACGTATTCTTGATTTCAGACACTGCACCCATAATGACGTACCTCCGAGGCAGCAGTTTTTCTTTAGAGAAGTGCAAGCGCAAGCTGGACATGTACTTCACCATGCGAGCTGCTTGCCCTGAGTTCTTTACCAAGCGAGACGCTACTCGGCCAGACTTGGACGAGATTATGACTAGTAAAATGTAAGTAGAAACCGATTTGTTACCAATTTCGCCCCTAGTTAACATTTTGAATGCCAAAGTCATCATACTGGACAAGCACTAGCCAGCTAACGACGTCCATAGTTGAAGAAGTATTGAAATAATATGCCTTAGCGTTATGCAGTTTTGACTTGTCGCTGAAAAGGTTAAATGCTACCACTCACTAGCGGTTCTGTGGCTATGATTTTAAAGCACGTGCTTGAATTATATAATATTAGCTATCACCCGCGACTCCGTCCCAGTGGACAAAGATTTATTGAAAATCGTCCACAACAGTCTACGGTATCCCTGCAATGTATTTATTGGATGCAATTGGCCCTTCTGACTATCAGTCACTTGCTGTCTACTGACCTCCATTCCGTAGTGTTTTACTTTACTTACTTAAGTTATGTATGTTACAAAATTATGTGTCATTAATTTGCAGACAAGGGCCACCTTTACCGGGACTTACTCCAAATGGCAGAAGAGTTACAATTTGCAGAGGTAAATATAAATTTATCCAATCCAAGTATTTATTACATGGAACCCATGTACAATATATAAATAATGGAAGAAGAATAATCGCAAGTCATAAAATTGTTCCATTATTATGATGCGGTTCTCAAGCTTATCAAAGATAATCATCCTCTCTTTTAACCATATCTCGTACATTACATAATGTCATAATGATGATATAAATATTATTATCATTGTCGGGTTCGTATTTAGACTCGTAACAAAATTTTATTTTACAGGCATGTGCTTTCTAATTTAAGTTTAAGCTTGACCGAACTGCCTTTTTGTAAATCCAATACTTTTTGGAACCACGCCATTACCGATGGCAATTTTTGGAAATACATAGTAAAGTAATAATTATATTTGTATTCCCCAGGAATTCACCCTGACATGAGTTCTCAGCAGATTGTGGACACTCTAAAATTGGCACTCATGATTGGAGATGTGCGTCTCACAGAAGAAAAAGAGGGTGTTGCTGGCGACATCTACATTTTGGACGCGGCTGTACTGGGACCAAGCATGCTCACTAAACTGTCTGCTACCATTATCAAGAAGTTTATGATTTGTGTTCAGGTTTGTTACGTTTCCTTGTTACTGCACGTTTATAAGAATATTTCTTCTGTTTTTTGTTCCATACCAGTCACAATGGTATTGGGGGTGTTACTCGTTGGGAATAAACTAGGGTTAATTATGCGTAAAATGAAAACAGCAGCTTTAAGTTTACTTGCAAACGTATCAACAAATTTCCTGTCTAGTTAATCGTTTAAAGATTTGGCCTACTTTAAAATAGGACGAGGTTCTCAGTTGGACTGTTATTTTTGCATGTGTGTTACCCGATTACTCACAAACACCCGGACTGACTTGGATGTTGTTGTTTTAAAGGCTTCTACATACATTTTATCAAATCGATGAAGTAAAAGTAAATTCATACTGGAGATGAATACTTCATAAAATTTTGCTTTGTACCTATAAATATTTTTTATAAATCTTTTGTTTCCTAAAATCTTTAAGACATCGGAACGAAGGTTCTGAAAGACTTTTTCACGATACCTTAATTTTGTGATAGTATGTTTATAAAGAGATCGGTACAGCTGTAAGATACCACAGATGATAGAGCTTTAAAAACTGAATTATAAGTAATAAATTTTGATCTTATGTTTTAGGAAGCCTACCCCATCAAGCTCAAAGAAGTGCACATAATCAACACGTCACCCATAGTGGAGCGGTTCATAAACTTTGTCAAGCCTTTTCTGAAGGAGAAGATCAGGAAACGAGTGAGTATAATTTACTGCCCAACCATTTATTTCATAAACTGCAGGTACACATAACAAATACCTATAGTAAAAATTGTCGTTACAAATTGTCAATCATCAATCAATCATAAAAAGGTTAAATCGACAACTAAGAATTATTGCCATTCGAGTCACCTTTTCAACAATGAAAACTACTATGCATTTGTTGGTCATAACTTGACAACTACAACGACTTCTCAAAGGTTCAAAGGAGAAGAGTTCTAATATTATAATATTGTTCATGAGCATACATTGAGAGCTCAGGTAATTTATAAGAAGGTTTACAACAGCCTCTTTTTGTAATCAGATCTACATCCACAAGGAGCTGAAAGAATTGTACAAGTACGTCCCTCAAGAGATGCTGCCTGAAGAATATGGCGGTGACGCCGGCTCCATAGCTTCTATTCAAGGTGAGTTGAAATCTCGATATCGAATATGACCGAACTGGCATGAATTGTTATCCATAAGGGCTTAGGTTTAAATCTTATGCCTGTTGTGTAGTGGGTGTTTCCATCTAATCTTGATAAAACTTGGTGTATGAGTTCTACTAATTTTCAAATGTTTAAGTCATCGGCTACTTTTAATTGGGAAGGTATTTCGCATTAAAAGGGGAAGGTTTGCTCTGGCATCATATACCCGCTGATTTCAATAATTTTTGGTACAAACATGCTGAACACCACATTTTGATTCCTGAATATAAAAAAGTGGTCAAGTGGTTGTCATATTTAAATGAGGTTGTAAAAAATAGTGGTTGCTAGGTCGACTGTTGACGGAAATACTAGTAAGTATTATAAAAACCACACTAACGTGGTTTAAAACTTACAATGATATTTTTGGAACAAAATTTGTTGGCCCCACTCTGAATGAATTTTATATTATTAGACCTTCTAATTATTTTATACAGTTTTTTTTGTTGTATAAAATATGTAAATTAAGCAGTTTTATTTCATGTGTCTATATGTTTCATACAAAGTACTTATTTTTTTTATTTAACAGAACTATGGAAGTACAAGCTGCAGGAGTACCGTGAATGGTTCAAACGTCAGGACGCGATTATCGCCAACGAGTCCTTACGACCAGGCAAACCTACCAACTACGACGAGCTGTTTGGAATAGACGGCTCGTTTAGGCAGCTTACTATCGATTAATGATCTTATTTGTATGAGTATAGGTTACATTTTAGTTTGATTTTTGGTAATTATACAAGTTTACCGGTCACGGGTGTACTTATAAGGTTGGTCTCACAGCGAAAGTTGTTTTTAGTGATGATTATAGTAACCCCCTTTCGACTTAATACACCCGTAGCCAATAACCTTGTATTTAGTGATAAATATATTATAATGAATATAGGTTTTGTTAAATGGGGTATATTATGCTATTATGAAGCTCAGCTATTGTGATATTGATAGGCTTTGATTTTAAAGTGTTGCGGTTGCAACAATATTTTTTCTTCCATAATATTGATATCTGATCCTAAAATTTAGTTCTGAAAATCATTAATAAGTGACCATTATCTTTTAATGGTTGATTATTTTGTATTATATTCAAAACTGTTTTATTCAGCTAGTACCTACTCAGTAGGTATTTTAATTATGTATTTATCGGCAGGTACATCTAATACAATCTATTTTTATGTTTTTACTTTAAGTATAAAATAATTTATATAAAAATACTTATAGTAAATAATAAAATATAATTTTATTAATAATCAAATTATTTCATTATATTTTACAATAAAATAAAAGAATGAAAAATGCGGTTGATTTGTTTTCAAATATTTTTTTGTTATTTTAATAATTTAGTTTAATTTTAATAATTGAAGTTTTTAGGTATCTCAGTGGTGTCGTTACCTTAACTTTTTGAAGGCCAAAGTCTGTTAAACATGACAAGCGTATAGCGAGCCTTGTGCGACGCGACAAAAGAATGGGAATTGTGTGCCGTGGCGTACAGCGCACGGTTATGCAGTTTTATAGTGGCGCTCAATAGGTTAAAACTCAAACAAGGTAATTTCGATGGTAAATGTCAAATGTGTAACAACGTTTTTCTGCCGACATACGTTTTGATATATTTGTCAAAAACATTACAGTAAGTGAACAATATAATATGACAGTTTCAAGATATAAAAAATGCTATTTCACATTGTAGGCAGTCAGCCTACAATGTGAAATAGCATTTTTCAATATAATTTTATTCAAAAATGCTAGAGTTACTGTTGAATTTGTTAATGGTGTCGACTTCTTCGTCGGTCAGTCTGAAGTCAAAAACATCAATGTTGGCTTCCAAGCGTTTCTTGTTTGTCGACTTCGGCACTGGTATCATATATCTGTCGATCTGAGAAATATAAAAAGAAAGCAATAATATAAGAAGAAAGGTACTGTTGATACAGAAAAGCAGCAGTGGAACGTGCTTAGTAAATTTTTTTTAATATTTAGATAAAATGTCATTTATTTTTGACATCAAAAACCGGACTATTAGACTGATTTTGACAAAATGTGTACAGAACCACCTATGACCATTTCAAACAAAACAAATATGTGATCGACCATCCTCTTATTTGGAAGTCTAAGTCGAAACTAAGCAAAGTTTTTAATTTACTTTATAAAACGTGAAGGAAGTTATCGGACATGAAAATAACTGAAAAACTTGTATAAGCGCCTACCAAAGGTTTAAGTGTGTTGCTATCAATTTTTATAAGAATTTGAAATTTGAAACTATGAGATTGCTAATCGACTACGTTTCACCTGAGAATAGAAGAAAAATAAACTAGAAAATATATACTATTCTAGTATTAACTTACCAAGTACCGCAGCACGACCTGACTAGTGCTCTTCTTGTACTTCTTGGCGATTTCCAGCAGCTTGGGATCATCTGCCTTGGGTCCAGGAGTATTCTCTCTGCCTCTCGACACTAGGAAGCCGAATGGACTGTAGGCCATTACTGTTATGTTGCGGATCTGGCAGTCGAAGACCGGCTCTTCTTGTGTAAGGGAGGGGTGGACCTGGAGGAATCAGATAAGCTATGTTTTATAGCAAGTAGGACCCGTACGGTACACTTAACTAATGAGAATATAGCTATACTAATTTATTAACATTATGCGTCCTGAGATGACGCATTTTAAGTCTGCAGTATAGTCAATCCTTCCAAATACAAAGTTATTTACATTATTGCTTATTTAATGAAGATTTATTATTTTCTTCTTAAGGAAGAAAGAAAAATCAAGCATTTTAAAATACATACCTCAAGTAAACAATAGGCATCATCTAAAGAAAGGAAATAAATATAACATTACCTTCGCAATTCAACATCATAGAAAAACTATAGGAAAATTGTTACAATAAGTTAAAATATTTTTCTAAAAGAAATATCTTAAGGCTGGCCAATGTACTAACCGTGTCATGTTCAATCTGTTTTGATGTAGTATAAAGAAAAATTTTAGTGCCTGGCAATCTTCTTAAACAAGAGCGATGTAGTAAAAGTATTTTCGCCTGAAATGCCTGCCCCGCACCCTACCCAGCTCCAAAAAGACTTATAAATTGTCACTGCGCAGTTAATTATTTATTCAATTAATAGCTGGATACTATACCTCAATCTGGTTAACAGCTGGAGGCACATCACTGCTAGCGATGATCCTATCGATCTGATTCGTGTTGAAGTTAGAAACGCCGATGGAGCGCGCCAGGCCAAGTTTCTTGCACTCTTCCATACCCTTCCACGTTTCCAGGTAGTCTATGTCTGCTGGGGAACCGTCAGCCTGGAATGGAATCAATGGAAAGATGGTATTCTATGAATGAATAAATAAAACCGTTATTGCAATACTTCAAAATAGGCAAAATAAAAAATTCTAAGGGCTCTACAATTTTTCCAGTTTTATTAGATCGATTTGATAAAATTTATATGGGATCACTTGAAAAGTACATAAATATATTCATCAAACAAAACTAGAAATTTCCAAATGATCTAAATGTCTTTGAAAAATCTATGGAATATGAAAAGAAACAAATTGAAAAATTTATTCCTTTTGAAATCGGTTAAAAACTGCACACAAAGGTTTCAGAACTTTAATAATAAACTGTTGAAACTGTGATAAAAACCGAGCGTGGATATAATGGGTTGTACCAGACTGGGGCAACAAAATCTGAAATTTGAACAAATACCCCGCCTATAATATTATAAACACAAACGTTTGTATGTATGTTTGTTACTCTTCAACACTCAAGTGACTGAACCGCTGAAATTTGGTTCGGAGATAGTTTAGACCCTGGTTTTATATATACATAGGTATAGTAGATAGCAACTTTTAAAATACGTAGAATTTTGAAGTACGTAGAATTTCTTTCGTGTTTTTCTGTCCCTGAGCGCGGCCATGCCATGTCAAAAGCTATTGGTAGACATTCTGAAAAGTAAAAGAGCCCAAAAACTGCACGTTACCTTCTCCGCAGAAGGTGAATGTATCAGATAAAGGTCGACGTAGTCCAGGTTGAGTCTGGCCAGCGACTCCTTCAGCGCTGGCACAACTTGGTCTCGAGCGTGCCTGTCATTCCATAACTGGGGAAGAAAAACAGCAATGACACGTTTAATAAAATATAAAAAACCCTCGACATCGCCGTTTTACCGATGGTGGCCGTCTCTGATAGAGAAATTTATAGTGTCTACTAGCCAAGCCCTTTCGATTTATGAAAAAATTCGCCATTTTGTGGCGGCAGCCATTTTGGACTGTTTGTCACTATACGGATAATCGGCATTGTTTTAAACTATTTTAAAACTATGTCGCCAAATACTTTCGGGAGCTGCGATGCCACACGCAGTCACAAACACAACCACATTAAACGAATTCAAAATAATTTTAAAACTATTTCCAACACATTTTATTTTATCTTTGCTTTTTCGTTTTTTAGTTAGATCAGTCTTAAGAAGTTTTCTTACACCTGATACGAGTATCATGTCGTTTAAATTTAGTTTATGTTCATGAGGCAGGATTTAGTATAGATGTTACATTCTTACTGCTCAGCTAGATTTCTCAACTGCCTCTAGTATTTTTTTTATTAAGGTTCTGTACCCAAAGGTTAAAAACGGGACCCTATTGTCTTCACTGTCCTTCCGTCTGTCTGTCTTTCTGTCAGCAGGCCGTATATCTTAAAGCGTGATAGCTAGACAGTTGAGATTTTCACAGATGATGTATTTATGTTGCCACTGTAACAACAAATATTAAAACAGCGTGATTTTTTACTCGAAATTACATTTTGTTTTTTCATATTAAATAAGTACAGACTGAATATTTTGGTTTATAATCACGTTAAAAATAAATAATTAAATAAATATTTAAGAGTCTTATACAATAAATGTGATTTTTGCCGGTCTATAACAGACTTTAAAAAAGAAGCGGGGTTTGTGTTCGTCGTGAAGAAGCGTCTATATTTGTTATATGTTCATCGAAAGTTTTTCTTCAACTATCTCGTATACATATAATTATAACGTTGTGTTTTGTAATGTTGTTTTAACCAGCTACTCTACCGCTATGAAGAAAATATCTATCTCGAATCCCCCAAAAACAGTTTTTCTTATATTGAATTACTAAATCACAATACGCATTCTTGCATCGAAAATTAGCATTAGCCAATCAAAGATAAATTTTATTTAATAGAACTGATGCTTGATTAATGTCAAGGCTTACAATATTAAATGTGAACCTTATTATGGGTCGTGGACTCTTAAAATTGTAAGGGTGTTGTCGCACTAGGATACTTAAATAACATGGATACGATTCTCATCAAGGCGGTGCAATAATCCCCAAACACAAATACAATACTTACAAGATTTTTTTATTAATATAGTGTATTAGTTACTAATTTTCCGTAACTACAAAGATTGTCTGGAAGATTTCGCTCTTTAGCGATAAGATCGCTTTGTGCCTTGTTTTCTGTTGTCTTATTATCTAATGTACTATTTTATTGTCATTAATCATTCGAAAATAAATTGGTTAAGGAAGTAAGCAATTTATTTTCGATAAACATTGTTTTATTTATTGCATTAATCATAGATACCTAAATAATTATTTATAATTTATGTTGAAATATATGAAAAGGTTAGAGAGAAAGAGAGATCCATGATCAGTGAGTGAGTGGTGGATCATTACTTTCTCTGTGCGTAAAGCTTTGAACTATCATCTACGAGTAGTCGCGTCGCCTGAACATTTATTGTCTTGAAAAATTGTTACAAAAAAGTTTGTCTGATTATTTTCTTTGATTTTGAAGTATTGTGTAACAGGTCGATATAATCTATCACATCTTATTTTGAAACGATCTACCATTCTTCTTATAGACGAACATAATAGAATGGCGACTATTTAGTTACGCAAGTCGGATCGTGAATCGTATTGCGCTATCGCTTTCGTGTTGACCTTTTCAAACAAAATAAAATATAGCTGTAAATGAGATACAAATCAATAAGGAACCATGGAATTATTGTATATTTTAACTTTTATAAAACTAGTTTTTAATAAATCATATTATCGTCAATGGTTTCAAACATATTCATAAGAAAACTCGAGAATTTTCTGTTGAGTACGTAATATGTATTAATTTTAAAACAATGCTAAATCTTTTCACTATTATGTTTTTTTTCGGAAATCTGTATAGGGTATCTAGTATTTAAGTTATTTACTTATCTCGATTAAGTTTTTGAGTAATAAACTAATTGCTACATGGTAAGGCTTAAAACAAAAAAAAACAGATTTTACAACTTTTTAGATACACTTTGAAACATCCTCTATTTAACCGGAGTCTAATCAGTTAGAATTAGGTATCACTAAGCATAAAATAAGTGTAAATATAAGCCAGCAAAATAGTTGATATTTCTTGGCTTTTCCTTGCTGTTTATTCACTTTCATGACTAACTCTAGACAATAGCACGGCAGCTTATTAAGCCCAGAAAGTGCCCATTACAGATTTAAGATATGAATATCAGATCTTCCTTTGACACCGAGTAGGGCAGGGGCGGCGGCTTATTCAGCCGAACAGCACAAACGGCGAAAATGTGCTAGCCTCGGTAGAGGTTATATATTTGAGCCATTTGGAGTCGAGCCATTTGGAGTCGATACTTTAGGGCCGTGGGGACCGGGAGCTCATATTATTTTCCAAAAACTTATCGGAGCGTTTGATCTATTCCACGCGTGACCAGAATGCCGGTTTTTATCTGGCCCAACGCATAAGCATTTCCATTCAGCGTGGTAATGCGGCTAGCATTCTTGGCACGCTGCTCTCTGGTAATCTTTCTGCTATATTTTTTTGTTGTCGTAGTTAGTAATTTTGTTAATGTTAATAAAGGCACTTGCTACTGTTAAAAAAAAAGATATCTATAGTATTTGTTATTCTATGTTATCAAAAAGTCTTAAAGAGGGTTTTTTATTACTCTTTCAAGTATTTTTTGCTGCCAACGGAAATAATTTATAATAGTGTAACTTTTTTATGGGAGGTTTCTTACCTTCGTAGTAATAAATAAGTCATCCCTCTTCACCAGCCCATTCTCAATGGCGTCGGCAATGCCTTCTCCGATTTGTTTTTCATTGTCGTAGAGGGCAGCAGTGTCTATGTGACGATAGCCAGCAGCTATAGCCCAAACAGTGGCCTGCCTCACGCGTGCTTTGTCTTCGCTCTGGAATTATAGTATGCTTGGGAATTTGGGTATTTGAGGCTCCAAGATTTCTTATTTTATATAGTACCAAAATGTGCCATTCATCACAATTATGCCTTTAGCTGGCTTAGTAACCATAGAGTATGTTTGAAAAACCCGGTAGAAGGAATCTTAAAGGTTAGAACGTTACTTGTCTATCTCGGTTTAGAACTGTCATTGTTTCTTGGTTACACTTTATTACTAAACATTATAAAATCACTGAATTAATATCAGAAGAAACAATTTTTGCCTGGAAAAAATATTAAATTATATTTTTAATAAATTAAATTTAAGATGTTTTTTTGTTAAAATAAAAATAAATTTTATTTCAATATTGATATATGAAACTTAACAGTCTAACCACAAAAATATTGAAACATAGTAGTAAACAACTATTTTGCTAAGGAAGGTTTCAAAATCAAAATAGTAAACATTTTTCAAAAATATACTAAAGCAAGATACTAGACATTGAAATGTTACAATTTAAGGACCTAATATTGCATTTGTTAGAGGAGGCAATTTTATTTTTGGGACATGTGTGGGGGGATATCCAGAAAAAGGTGTTTGCACCCCTTTTTCCAAGATGACGATCAGGGAACAAAGGCGGCAACCCCACAAACTTGGGGTTAAGCTTCTATTGACTCCCCAAACATGTCCCAAAAATAAAATTGCGTCCTCTAAAAAATGCAAAGCTCATGTAACATTTCAAAGGACTATTGTCGTTACTATAAATGTGGGAGAATTGAATAAATAAACAAGTGATATATAGTAACCGAAAAATGAACCAAAACATTTGCTCAAATACATGTCCAAAACTTTTGCGGTAAGACGGTTAATGTTCTTTTGTTTGTAAAGCCGTAGTAAAAGTAATCTTAATTTTGTATCTTAGAGTAAGATTTGGAAAGTTCGATCGAGAGGCATTGCATAGTTATCATCAGATCATAATACTTCTTATGTAAACTTTATGACTTTATGAACAAAACATCACTTTCTTATCATAAAATCAAATGGAATTCTATTATAATAAAAAAATATGCACGCGCGTATTGCTTTGCAGTTATTTGTACTGCCACACAATCCAAGCGATACGATCTTTTTAGATTTATACAGGGTTTCGATTAGGAGTGTACTAAGCCTAAAGGGGTCACTATACTCATAATTACAAACAAGTTTCATAATGGGACCAACCCTGAGTTCAAGAAATAAAAGCAGCTGTTCGACACAAAAAGTTTGTCGGTTGGCGATAAAATGTATGAAACTCTGTTTTCTTTCTTTCACGAATTCACGGTTGATGCCATAGTGAAGTTGTTTCTTAGGATGTCTATAGTGGTACTTTTTTAGTATTTTTTTTTTTAGTTTGATTAGTATTTAGTTACAATATTAAAACTTACCGATCCATATGTTCCTAAAGCTAGCAGTGGTATGTTGTAGCCATCGTTCAGTCGAATAGTAGGAGCTTTTCCCGGCCCTGCCATCGAGGCCTGCCAATCACAAAACAGTTGTCAATTGAACTCAATTTGTAATATGAGACATCTAAAACAGTCAGCGTGACTAGCTGGGAAAAAGAATTCCCAACGAGTAACTGTGTGACTCGTTTGAGGTTACCATAAATTGAGAACTCACTTCGCTTATGACCATGTACAAAGTCTAATATCAATTAAAAAAATAATATAGCTAAATATCGAAGTACGTACTTAAAAACCTTACTTATTTCTAACTATTTTGTAGCATGTTATATCCTTATTTTTGACTTCGAAAAAAAAAAACTAGCATTACTACGCACTAATCAGACTGTATAAAATTCGAGACTTTCAAGGAAAGTACTCGTAGCACCAAAATATTTACTTTCCACTTACTTTAATCACAATTTTATGACATTCAAGAACTTTCCCTTCAATTATAAATTATTATAAATTACTATGTAGGAACTAAACGACAGTGGTTTGGCACGCGACCGACAGTATTTTTGTACTAATTTTTGTAATAGGCTTGCGATTTGTAGGTACCTAAATAACAATCGGACCTATTATGTTAGCTTTTGGAGATAGCGAGAAAACCGTATCAGCATTGTTTGTTATCTAAACTACATCTTTTATTTAAAAGTATAACTGATTATTAAGTACTCGTAACATTGAGTTGTCATATAAATTTAATGTGTATTGTTACATTATACATATAATTAAGACACAAAAATACATAAAACTTAAACCGCTCGTAGCTAGTCAGCTCTGATTGTAAATTGTGGACATAAAAGCTAATGATTTACAGTTAATGCTGCGTTACGCTAAGAACCTAATCAAATACGTTGTAGTAACAACGATAGTTGTGGTTATTTAAATTACCATCTTTTCGTTTGATTGAGTTTAGCTAGAACTCAAATTCAAGCCAGTTTTTTCCCACTATAGTATATATTTTTACGTCATGGCAAAAATTTAAACACCCTTTAAAATATATAGTAACAAAATACCAGAGATCGGATGTCAAAATTGATTGTTTATAAATATAACCTTGTTAAATCAGTATCAGTAATCATTATATCAGCCTAACACTGGTTAAACAAAGTTATATGGTTGCATTATCTTAAAAGTAGGTGGTTGTCTCTAAACAAGATTCATAGAAATTGTAATAAGAAATTAACAGAAACATCTGCTTAACGGCATGTACTCGTAGGTACTACAAGCAACATCATGTCTTAGAATATTATAATGTCATGTGACAAACCGCTAAATTGGTTGCAAACCTCTGGATTTCAACGAAAGCATACATAATAGACCCGATTCTTTAAGAGTCGGTTGACATTGGGACATAATAATAAGCATGAACTTGTGAAAGTAGATTCTAAAGACATTACTGCTATCAGATACGGAACCGTACATACCCTAAATTAAATACTAACCTATAAGCAAAACTTTTGAGGTACTGTCTACCCTGGACCTATAGTGGCTAGGGTATTCATTCATAGGTATTCGTTTCAAGAGTGTGTACGGTTCAGCCTCCATTTTTAGCCATGACAGGCTTTTGAAAAATGAGTTTCTAATTTTGTAAGTAAAAATAGTAAGGATTTAGTGTTCCTGCAGTAGTAGTCTCAGTGGCAAGCTATAAGTGGAAAGTTAGATGATTTTTTCTAAGTATATAGGTACAAGTGTTGAAGACACATAGGTATTAACTTGGTAAGGTACAAATTGCCCCTCCAATACCTACTCATTTTATTTGCGAACTACAAATTGGTATATTTATTTCGAAATGTCAGAACTAACAAAAGACTTACCATTTAGGCCTAACTTATTTTCTTAGATTTTCACAAATTCAACTACCTTACATTCTCGAATGTTATACGTATAATTTATATTTAGTTACTTAAAAAAAATATATAACCTATACGTTAAAATTATTCAAAAGAATAAAATACTCACATTAATAACCGCAGAAAAAATCACAAGAGCACAGAGCAACATGTTAGCTTGTTCTGTTTAATCGACACACTGATGCGATGTGAACTTGCTTCGAAGAGCTTTGCGGCCTTTGAGCTTGCGGACTTTTACGTAGTATGATTAGTTACGATCCGATCACGATACGACATCCAAACGTACTGAAATACAAATAAACAAGTTAAAGAGAATACGAAACTTTATAATACGACATAATTTTACGACTTCGTGAATAAAAGCATGAGGCTATATTTCTCATTCTTAGAATAAGCTTGGCTTCGGTGAAATGGCGTAATACGCTATTATTATTATTATTCACGGATAAAGGCATTGAAAAAAAAAACGTAGTACCTGTGTACCAAACTTTGGAAGATTAGTTGTAAACTACGACCTACGACCGATACATACGCGAGTATCGATATCCAGATAAAAGTACAAACTAACCGATATTTGGAGGCACTTTATTCGATCTGTCAACGAATGAATTAATAAACTTTCGTACATTCACATAGTATCATTTTAGGTTTCGGATTCATTAAACTGTCCTTGGTCATAAAATAAAACACCGTGCAACTGTAAACATCTGCAATTAATCCGAAATACAAGTTCTATTTAAATAAGGATTTGCGAAATCCATTAGCGTAGGCGCCAATAGAATTTTTCAAAAATCCCAGGCAACTAACATAAATAAAAATACTGTCGGATTGAGTGTATCTTTTTTGGAAGTTGGTAAAAAAATCGTAGCGTCTAAACGCGCTTACATTACCACTTACCTTATTGTGTATTCTTCACTAGTTCTAGTAAAACAGGTTATTTTGCGTGATTCTGCAATGCAATCATTTCGTGCAATTGTAGATGACATCTCCGGTTTCTATAAAAAACTGTTTTATAGCAGATAATCTGGATCTGTTTTATATGTCAGAAGATAAGATACATTACGTTTGCGATGAATCTTTTTATTTACCTCATGGATGACGTAGGCATACAATTTGCTCTATACAGAGTTATCGGTTAGGGGTGTCTATGTGGAAAGTGAGTTACTGCACTCATCATTACGAACACATTTTCCTATGTGTCCAACCCGGAATGCATGTTCCTCAATTTTTCGGACTGATTCTGAACATATTTTTTATCGTTGATAGGTATACTATGCAAATTGTAATTATATACCTTCATTACATTTATGAGGTCACATAGTTTTGTCAAAATAAATGAAAACAATAACAAGAGGCTTTCCAAACTTCACTATTTTAAAGAATTACTTGTTTTAATATTTTATATTGCATAAAAACAATTTGACGTTTATATTTAAATGTATATGAAACGAAAAAAGTTTCTAGCGAAAAATGAGACTTTTTCTTATTGATCCTGACGTATCTGAGAAATCGAGAAACATAAATTAAACACTAAAATAAGCCGACAAATTGAGAGTATTCTTATTGAACTCGATTTATAATATTAAGAAATAAACGGCGACGGCCATTAACATTAATATTAAAATAGCAATATTATCTATACAACATTAGTTGAAGTTTCTAACTGTTGTCGTTATTAATATCAAGCAATTAACGTCAGAAACACGTTTGTTGTATGGAAGCACCCTGAAATATTTATTTTATTCTATTTTTAGTATTTTTTGTAATTCTGGCAATAGAAACACATCTTACAAAAATTTCAATTGTCTAGCTTTCACGGTTCATGAGATACAGCCTGCTGATACACGGACGGACGGACCGGACGGATAGCGTCCCGTTTTCAACTTTTAGGTACGGAACGCTAAAAACTAATTACAAATATATCTTTGCCTTTGTCTATAGATAAATAAATAATCTAAGATCATTGCAAGTCTATCAATTAGTAATACAGTACTAATCAACATGTCTTTGTGTAATTGTATAACAGCCAAGTGTCAGAATAAGTAAGTGTTCTAATTATCGCCAGTAATTAATACGGAAAGATGTAGCTGTAGCAAAAAATACCTGTAACTCCTGATAGTATTAGTAGGTCGACGGGAAAATAAGGTCATCTTTATTAAAATACACTAGCTGCTATCCGCGACTTCTGTCCGTGTGGACAATTTTTTTCCCGATAGAGATGAGACCTAACGATTCGTGCTAATATGGTTCGCTTAAATCATACTTTATTAGATTTCTTGAACTATACTCACGTAATTACCGTATGTAGTATTTGTGCTGATGCCTTCTTTCCACTTTCAACTTCGTAACTGAGTATAGGTGGTTTAGATGGTTCGTTAGGAATAAACTAGATACGTTTTAGAGTTCAAGGTTTATTTGCAATGGTCTCCGACCCTAGCACCTCGAATGGGCATAGATAAAAAATAAGTGTATTAGTAACCACAGATGAGGAATAAAACTATGCTCATGTTAAAAGTAACAATAACAATTCAATAGCAATTGCAATTGTGGGTGGTAGCAATTTACTTCAGCAAGCCTTTATTTCTAAAAACCTTCTATAAAACTTGACATTCAATTCCATTCGTGTGTTCCCTTGTAACTACGAGTAACTAAAAAAATAATTGTATTGTACATTACTTTTAATTTTGTATTTACCTACATAACACAGATTGTCACTGGCTAATAAAAATCCTTGCATAAATGAATAGCAAAATGCGAGGACGCTCTGGCAAAGGTCTTGCCGTAGATGCGAAAAAATCTAGGGATAATTAGCTTATTTTTCCCTAATGACAAACCCATTTGCCATAAGAGATGCAGTTGTGTATTGTTTCAAAAGAAAAGATTTTGAAGGTGAAAAACATTAGGGAGATTTGCCTTAGTGTCGGAATCTACCATTGACGATTGTAGCAGTCTTCTCGTTAATACATAAATATAGAATAATGTAGACTAGAGACCTAATTGTGCGTCCGTCGCCGTCTTTCTAACTTGTTTTCGAATAGCAATCAAGCAACGATACTGGATTTAGATTTTTATGATAATTATGATATGATTTAAATTATTAAGAATTTTGGCAACAATAAATGTAATTAGATTAAAATCTAAAGAGATAGGAGTTCATTAGCATAGGTCTTAACAGACAGTTTAATTTTAAATGTTTATTTAAAATAAAATACAGGTTTAGAAATCTAAAACTAAACATAACTTAATAATAAAACATACGACCTAGTCGTATATAAGACAGGCTAATAATAAAATATTATTCTCCCTTGGTTTGTTTTGTAATTCTGACATAAGCGTAGATCAAAAGCGCTACACTAGATACTCAAAAAGTTCAAACAAAAATGAATGGTTTAAACAAATGTATGTAATTGAAATATGTGTAACAAAATTTGTTACAGAACATAGTCACTACACATGACTTACAAAAATAATATAATAATATGTGCTAATAAAAAGAAAATATAGACTGTGTTTCAATAGCATATGACCTAGCAAGAACACTGCAACAGAGTAATATTCTCTAACAAACTTTCTCTTAATTAGTTTGCGAAAGGATAAAACGGATGACTTTCGTAGCCCTTAAAGTCTATAACCCTAATGTTCTTGTTGAAGGCACCGATGAGCGCCACCTCTTGTTCAGTCAATTGGAAGTCAAATAGGTCGATATTCTGGGCTATACGAGACTTGTTGGTCGACTTGGGGATGGGGATTAGACCTCTTTCCACCTGAAACAACCCAATTTACACATTATTTTATCGCCACACATATTATAAATGCTAATGTATGATTGTTGGTTCATTGGTTTGTTTGTCCTTCTTCTCCTCAGCAACTACGTGATGGATAGAATTGTTTTTTTGCACAGAGATATTTCGAAGTCTGGTAAGTATCATATGTTACTTTTTCCTAGAAAAACACACCACGCGAACGAAGCTGCGGGCAAATCTCTCTCGAATGTGCAATCGGCTGTATCATGCGGTGTTACACACGGATTAAAAGTGACACATGCGTTAATTCAGCTCATCATTTTATCGAAATTGTTCCTTTATGATGGAGTAATAATTAAATGACTTTATGCGCATGTGAGTTACAAACCAATGCTTTAAATGTCCAAATATCTTCATGAAAATAATAGAATGGGTCATCTTTTTCAGGCTTCTATACACATTATTTATGTAATATCACCAGATAAACAACTTTCTTCAACAGTTAGTACTTACCAAATATCTCAGTACGATTTGCCCTGTAGTCTTGCCATATTTGTCAGCAATCTGAACCAGCGCAGGGTCGTCGTATCTCGGCGGTGGCGCGTCGACCTTTCTTCTGGACACGAGGAATCCAAACGGACTGTAAGCCATTACAGCTACACCGACGGATTGACAGTGGGAGACTAGGGGCTCTTGGGTCATGGTGGGGTTAACCTGCAAAATAATATTGTTGTGTTGAACTTTGACTTAGCTAATATTAAAAAATAAGTATAAGACAGTAAAGTGCGACTTTTGTTTATTTTTTTTAATATGTCACAGGTCACGGGTGAGTCGATTCGGGACTAAATTCAGGAGTTTTGGAGGATTTGAAGGTTTTTTACAAAAGTTAAGAGTAAATTGAAACGCTGATAATGTAATCTTCAGATCGATATCCATATTACTTTTCAACTTCTCAAAAGATCACATGATCGGTAGGTAAATACGGACAACATAAAAGGAGCGTAGTTTTCAAAATATATTTGAGTGTTTTTTGTCTCCTTGTGATTAGCATTAGCTACCATTTCTACCATATATATTGAGTGTTTTTTGTCTCCTTGTGATTAGCATTAGCTACCATTTCTACCATATATATTAGGACAATTTTACAAATATATTTTATAAAGACATTTGTGCAAATCATGAAGAAAAATAAGATTGTTTAAAATAGTTTATCTTCGTATCGCCGTTTACCTCAACTTGGTTGACGGCCGGCTTGACCTTGGAGTTGGCAATGATCCTGTCAATCTGCTTGGCATTGAAGTTAGAAACGCCGATAGAGCGAGCTAGGCCTAACTGCTTAGCCTCTTCCATGCCTTGCCAGACCTCTAGATAGTCGGTGTCGTCAATGGTATTGTTCGCCTGAAAATGTGAGATCTTTCATTGTGAGAAACTTAATTACTAATACATATTTTTAAAAAGTGTTTATTAGCTTGGTATGTATTTAAGAAATGACGAAAGTAGTTGACCTAAAGCAATCTCTAAAGCTTCACCGAACGGTTGGCAAGCCAAAAGTGCTCTGGGCCAAAAGTTTTTGGGCGCGACGTGGACAAGGGCACCTTAGAAGACTCGCGAGTCTGACTGCAGATTTTATGTATGTTTTACAAGTATATTAAAGAAATAAGATTGACTCCAGGAATAGAAATCTTACGTTAAAAGCAGCAGCCGGGAAGTGGATCAGATAGAGATCGACGTAATCAAGTCCGAGCTTGCTGAGTGAATCCCTTAGCGACGGTACCACCAGCTCTCTCTTGTTTCTATCGTTCCATAGCTGAAAAGAAAGTAATGTGGGCTTTAGGGTAGAAGCAATGGTTCATGGACACTAGATGTAACCATAATACAAGGAAAAAAACATCAAATAGTTAGCGTTAGCCTAGTTGGTTCTCTTTCCTCACAAGCGCGGATTCAGTCCCAGGTTAGGCATGCATGCATGCACCTCTAAATTTTCCTAAAGGAAAACATCAGAAAAACTTTCCTGTCGCAGTTATCGATGATAAATAAAGTCCAAAATACACAATTTGGCCAGCGCGGTGACCTACGGCCTACAAACCCTCCATAGGGAAGACTCGTGCCTAGAGCGACTCTATGGTTTTATATGTACCAAATATATATATATATATATATATATTCTTCTTATTGAAGATTCATTATATATCGCAAAAATATCACTGCACTTATCACCGTAATGTCTCCAGGCATGTGGTGAATCGATTCTAAGTCATCTGAGGCCATAATATCTTCGCTTTACATTAAGCGATGTAGGGTCAAACGAAAGTCTAGTTTCTATTTTTTTAAAGCAGATGTCATCCTCTGCCTTCACAATATTTTTCTCGACGATGGCTGGGTCTGTTAATCTGTCGTATTCATTTCTCCAGACGATATAGTGCCCGGAAATCTTCTAGCACCAAATGTGTATTTGGTCCTAGAAGATAGCTGTAAGGGAGTATTTTTATGCGTGGCAAATCACTGGTCAAACGTCATACTGGACAAAAAAATTTTCGGCGCAGCCAAGGTTAGTTTAACTTGTTTCCCAGAAGCTATACAATCCTTACCTTAGTAGTGACAAAGAGCTGTTCTCTAGTGACGAGGCCGTCAGCAATAGCTTTGGCGATGCCCTGGCCAACTTCAGTTTCGTCTTCGTACACCGCCGCGGTGTCAACATGACGGTAACCAGCCTCTATAGCCCAGTACACCGCGTCACGGACCTCATCATTGGCTTTCTGGAAATATGAAGTAATCAAATCAATAGGTAACGTATTGCAATAATGACACCCTACTAGAATTTCTGTGTCAATAGATGCCATACTACTTTCACAAACACCAATACACCTATCCTCGAAGACACATATTAGCAAACTCAAAATTTGAACATTTGACCCGACCGGGAGTAGAACCCTGAATGTGATAGAGTTTATTTCGAATCGGGACCCTAAATCGAACCCTATTTGTTTTTGTAGGGAAGCGTGCTTTATCTTAGGCCACGTCGTCTATTTAAATCAGTAAATTTGAGATCATACATAGACGAGAAAAATAAATTAGTGCCTACCTCAATAACATGTACAATTTTTTGTGCTGGTCAATTTCTTAAAAATGAAATACATAAAAAAACTGCGAAACTAATTAAGACACAAAAATACAACGTTATCTTCATTAAAAAAACTCTTATAAAGATAACAGCTCAGTCTGACCTCGAGGCCTGACCAGATGTGAGTATAATAAAATTTGTTGTTCTTACGAATTAATAGGCGAATATCTTTTTGTTTAATAATACGGGTTCTCATGCGTAATTGATATTGTTGGAAAGGTAAAACAGGATAGGCTTCGCTTCATATCATCCCTGATGAAGTTCATCGAATGTGAACAATATAGTTGGACCAACACTACTTGATACACATTAAACTTTAAACACATGACTGGCCCCACATGATTCTATCCTAATATATAATAAGATAATCCTAAGGTTACGGGAAGAGATAGCTTTTAGCGATAATGCCGCCACTTGCAGTCCTATATTTTGTAAGAATGTTCTCTTGTATTCATTTTTTTATTATGTCTTCCATAAATATTTGATCTATCTATCTATCTGGTCGGTTGGCGGCCGGTTGGCGCAGTTGATAGCAACCCTGGCATCTGCGCCGCTGGACCCGAGTTCGATCCAGGGATAGGTTAAACATTTGTGTGCATGATATAATAAACACCCAGACACAGGTCAAACAGGTATGTTCATGCATGTCTGTCTGGGTGTTTATTATAGATAGAAGTATGTATATCAGTCATCAAGTTACCATAAAAATAACAATAACCCCGTATTATAAAACAAAATGACTATTCAACCAACACGCGTTAGTTTTTTTAGTAAAATTGCGATTATTTTGTTAATACGTGAGAGTAGAAGTGATTTCAAAATAGCTCGACTGCATGATGTCTAGACTACTGTATCTTAACGAGTGAAGTCGCGCGGTACAACCCATAGATCGTACGACCATCTGCTAATAAAGGCAAGTTCAATGACACCTCGCACATCAAAATCAGTCCACCGGTTCAGGCTGTACAGGGTCTCAAAAATTTTGACTTACATACGTACATACAAATAGATGGGAAAAATAATTCCCAACGAGTAGCAGTCTGATTTCTTGGTGTGATGGGTGGGAATCCACTTAACATACACTCACATAAGACTACCCTCTTTTACTCATAAATAAGTTAAACAAATAACTTTAAGTCACATATACAAAGTCAGTTTAAGTCACATATTCAAAGACAGAAAAGTATGATAATACTTAAGAGTGTTATTTTACCTATTGAAAACATTGACATAAGTACTAAGTATGGACCGGTGATTCAACGCATTAACTTCAAAAATAATAAGTAAACATGATTAGATACTCCTTTGAAAGCATATGATACGTCAAATTAGTAAATGCGTTACTAAAGAGAGATAGTGAACGCTGAAACTGCAAGAAAAAAAGAGATTGCGATCTCTTTTTTGATCTTTCAAACTTTAATGGCTGCAATTTCTTTGACGTTTCAACTTCTCTGATTTGTCAATTTCAAATTTATACGTTATTAGGGATATAGCGATAGCATAACCGGTCCGGCAAAAAATATATATATTGTTTTCGCCGGATCGGTTTTGAATATAGAAAACGACAATTGTACATTTATATATTTTTAAGTACATGCCTACCTACTACCACTATTCTTTGATATTATCTTACTACCACAGTCAAGCAACGGTCCATGCGGTCACTCAATAGTTGAGTATCTGGAAAGTGGTATTTACATATGGGTGCTGCTGTGAGTGGAACATAAGTCGGGAAATCTTAAGATGTACCAACGGAAGTTGGAAAATGTCCGAAATCATTAAGAAAAATTGAGTATTAACTGTATCCCTGTGTAAAATTACACACTACTTAAAGACTTGATAAAGAACTAGTTCGCAATGTACATGTATTACGCATCCGTCGATCGATCTTATCCGGTCAATCTATTGGTCTGTTTGACCGGATACGATCGCCACCCTAATGTGCTGACGTTGACACGATCCGCGTTTTTCGTGGTATCAAGATGAATGTTTTCTCTGTCGCTCTTAAGAGAAGTGTATACTATCGATCTCATTCCTTAGTGTTACCGTAATATGACAACTATAAAACAATAATTATTAAATTATTTTCATTTACTTCAATATACATTAATAAATTTATAAATACGCGTGAAATGTGATGCCTGAAGCTTCATGTTGTGTTTTGGTGTGGTTTTTGAGCTTTAGGAAAGAACAAGAATGCATTATTTTGGCAGTTACGCTCTTAACGAACTTTGACGTGCGAGTCGCACGTTCGGAAGACGGGGACCAAATGAAGCACATGTGTGATACAGTGAATCACTTTGATCAAAAACTTGGCGCTTACAAAATTGTGCCCTTAGACCGATCCTTACTGTACATGTCAATGATTGAAAGTAAAATTGCGTCTTCCATACTTCATATGCATAGTACTTTTATTGAGTAGACTAACACCCTTAAGTATTGTCACACCTTTCAGTTACAAAGACCACGTTAAACAATCGTTTTTTTTTTTTGCCTTATTTGGCACGAGTATTTTATGTGAGTCATGTCAATAGATTCGTTTTAGTCGTGAGAGTGACACTGGGCATATCAAAATTAAAAAGAAATTAAAGATGTTACACAGGTTTAACGATTTAGCGGGCGGGTTACTAAAACTACGTGCGCGTACTCCGAGTTCTAATACGCCACGGGTTCTATACTTAGCGCACGGGATTGGCATATCTTTTATATTTTGATTTCAGATTTTCTTCTCGATAGAGACTTATCTATGGTTTTTAAATTGTAATAGGCTTGGTCTTCACCGCAACTTGTCTGATGTTAAGTGACGATGCGGCCTAGGACTCGCAATTTGAAAAGACCGTAATAAATTTATAAATACATACCCCACCAGCTGTGCCTCTGCCGGTGCCCAGAGCAACAATGGGTATTTTGTTACCATCGTTGAGTAATTGGCAAGGTGCTTCTGCTCCCAGCACTGCAGTTATCTGGAGACGAGAGAAAATATATTTAACTTTTGTCGTTCATACAGTCGTCTGTCGGTTAGTGGTTAACAACGCGGAAAGCCAGCTTCAAAACCTATGAAAACTGAGAGAAAAGCTAAAACTTCTACCCTTCATGAAAAAAACTATCACTATGCAAACAACTCATAATATAGGAGAAAAAATTGGCTCATAATCAGAAAGTATCGGGCAGGTATCGACGCATCCTTCAGGGTAACACACCCAGATACTGTTACTGAATCAGAAGATCAAAAAATCGGTCAAGTGCGAGTCGGGCTCACGCACTACTCTACGGCTTTCACCACTACTCTATTTTGTTAGTCCGTACTACTTACGTACGTAGTTGTAGGTAATCTATACAAGTTACGGCAAATATCACGTTTGTTGTATCATTTATTAAATACTAGCTGTACCCGCGACTTTGTTCGCGGTTGGTAACCTTTCGTAATTATGTCAGTGGGACTTAAAAATTTTGAGAATTTATATTATAACTGATACTAATAATTTATATGATAACTGAAGACTTTCAGAAAGATAACTCCTTCTAAAAGTCTTATCATTGTAAAATACACAATAAGACAGCAGTGTTTTGAACTGTACATTTGATTAATTAAAGCGATATAACTAAGAAGTTCGCACAATTATGTTCAGCATGAGTGGTCGTTTTTTAAGAAATGAAGATTCGGCAAAGCATTAACGCCTATATAATTTTTCGAATTTAATAGGCGTTAATTATGCTACTGTATGTATATCCCGATTGCCCATTTATTTTTTATTCAACACAACTAGGCATGGTAGAATAATTTAAGTTAGTGTTTCAACGAAAAAATTATAAATAACTATGCAAATAAAATTTCAATAGTAAAAAACTTCCTTGCTACAACGATGTACCTAGGCGTCCAATAAAAGGTTTTTTTTGTTAAAACTACAAAACCGAAGATATATTTTTTTGGGATACAATAATTTCAATTAGACATTTCTAACAAAAAATATTAATAATTCTTATTTGATTTCCATAACAAAAATTACTTGCTTATAACGTCTTAATGCGGTTTTTTTGCGGTACATTTTAATTCCAAATGAAACCAAAAAAAGAATCATCCAAATCAAAGCACGCGTTCCTGAGTTATAAGTAAATACGGCTTCCGTCCCACCTCCTACGAGAGCCCCTTCGGATATTCGGGATAAAAAGTAGATAAAATCCTACGTCATGGTTATAGCCTTAAGCACACCAAGTTTCATTAGAATCCATCCAGCGGTTTCGTAGTTATGGAAAGCCCAGAAACAGACAGACAGACAGACACAAATGAAAAAAAATATATAGATTTCGGTTTTGTATCGTTAATAACACCCCCCGTGAAATTCTGTACATTGAATATACGAGTATATTCAATGTACAGAATCTGACCTGTTTAGCTTTATTATAAGTATAGATTAATAACTTTTTAATTAAACTATATATACAACTGAATATGTATTCTGTTAATATTTCAAGTGATTTTGCTTGTTGTCGTTAATAATATCAAGCAAAAAACGGGCAAAAATCACGTTTGTTGTATAGGATAATTACTATATTCTGTTTTTAGTATTCGTTGTTATAGCGGCAACAGAAAAAAAATAACTGTCTAGCTATCACGGTTTATGAGATACAGACTGATGACAGACAGACAGACGGACGGTTAGTAAAGTCTTAGTAATAGGGTCCTGCTACCATTTGTACACAAAGGAACCCTAAAATGATATTAGAAAAACACCAACAGTTATTCTCCCTATATAAAGATTATCGGTTAAGGGAATACCGAGCCAAGAGGGTTTACCTAATTCACGTACCTACCTTCATAGCTAAATTACAAAAAAATAACTTTCATTATGGGACCAACCCCGAGTTCGAAAAAACTACACCTGTCTCAAATAAAAGATATAAAATAAAGTACAAACGATAAAAAATTCATGTAGTAAGATTAATAAGATTGCAAACATTGAGATTCCCAAAAATAAAACGAATAAAAATATCTATTGTAATAGATGCTAATTTGAATTTATAATACCTGTTTTAATGGCATTTTTATACAATCTTGATTTAGATTTTTTTCCATTTTTACCAATAAAACACAAAGTATTTCCTCAAACAAAGGTTAAAGTACCTACGTCAACAAATAATTTTCTAAGATTTTTCCTGGTTAAACACAATTATGTTTTTTTTTCTACTCAACTCTAAGGATGCTAGATCAACTATAAAACCATAATTGGATAGTAGGGTTCAAAAACTATATGCTCTATTTAGATATTTTACTGACCCGATATATTGGTGAGTCAAACAAATGCTAAATATATAGGAACCTAAATTCCTTAAACCGTAAATAAGCATTACTTTCTATGTAAAGCAGAGAAAATATTAAAATAAATCCTAATTTGTTTCTGTGAGTGTTAAAGAAACTTGTTTTTGCGACGTTCATTTGTTTCTATATGCTCACTTATTTAGGCGATTCTCATTTGTTTTTTTTTACACTACTTTAATAGATCTCACCTGATCTGATCTTTTTGATTTTCCTCCTTATTTGTTATTTATCATAATGGGAGTTTCACATAGAAGTAAAACTTTAAATATTCCACACTAGTAGAAATAGATAGAAAAATCCGTTCTTTCCTATCAGTGGGTAACCACAGACCAGTACTGCACCAACAATACGACAAACAAGAATGGTTGCGCGTTGAGAAACAACGCGCTGCGCTTCAACACAACGTGTAGGTACGGTCTGCTCCACGCCTAATCCTTAAAAAAAACGCCTAAAAAAACTTTAAGCTACAAATACTAAATATGTAGACCTGATAAACAGAGGGCCTACATCCCACAAAAACATAAATTACCATAAACTATGTAGCGAGGGACATTACTAAGTTAAAAAATAACTACAATAAAAATCGTATTGAAATCATGGACTAACTAAACTAAACATCAACAGCTGATCCAAATAATCCAACCTAATAAGAGAAAGCAGCATACTCTACATGCTAGTGGTTTTACTAACCTTATGCGTTGGATCAGCCTGTAAGCATTTTTTGTGAGTCTCGATATGCTATCTATTTTCGATAACAACGTTGTTTTATATTTACAAACGATAGATTTTTCTAGAAATGAATCCAAGCCCTAGGTCATTAACCTAGAGCTGTAGCATTCCTAATAGGCGAGATAAAATGAATTATCACTACCTTAATGGCTATGGAAAACCTCATCAGGAAATCGCCATGACGGAGAAGGTATATTTCGGATTTAGGTTAAGTCCACAACCAAATCAATTTAATATTTAAATTAAAAAAAATATATTAACTCACATAAATCAGAACGCAGGTCGCGAGAGCCCAAGATATCGCCATGTTGTGTAAGAGTTACGACTCTACTGACTAGATACCGGCACAAAAACCACGCACGGCAATAATATGTGCCATTATAACATGTCAGAGATACTCAAAGTGTAAATGTACCTCTAGGGGTACAAAATAATACAATGTTACTTTTTATATATGATCATCGCTCGTGGCACTAAATGTAAGTTTTTTTGTATGTATAATAACTTATCAATCAATTTTATTGCGTACCTAACAAAAATTAAGTAGTTTTAATACACACATAATATTGGTAATATAGTTTATATTAGCTAGCTTTACCATCCAAAGCTGTTTTTCCTGGCAACGTTTGGATGGATCAGAGAGAATCAAGAACTGAGTGAGAACTGTCAAACTAATGATATGCCATTGTCAAAAAATAATATTATATGTGTAATTCATCTGCTTGTCGTAGAAAGTTAAAACGCCCGCCCGCAATTTGCATTTTGGATTTTGCCCACAAAATCCCTGATTACGTGAAACGAGGCCTAACATTAGGACACATAGTATAACGTGCGTACACTAAATAGACGCAACAAACAAAAAAAGTTTGAGTAACTCTGCAGTAGGAAGGTACGTTAGTACGAGTTATCTATGTTACAGACAAAGGTCAAAAGCTTTTAAAGGTCGATAAAACTAGATTCACTTAGAAAACGCAAGATGTCAGGGTGTGACAATGTACGACGATATTTGAAGGCGCTAGAAAATAATTTCAATACATTTGTTTTGTATTGTTATATTTTATATCATGACTAGCTGACACGGCAAATTTCGTACCGCCTAACATTTACCGTTTGTTTTTCCCCGTTAAAACCTTCCCTAGACTTTCACAAACATATCAAAGCCAATATTAGATAAATCGGCCCCAACCGTTCTCGAGATTTAGTGTGACAAACGAGCAGCAATAGATTTTTTTATAAATACAGAAGATTCGTTTTTAAAACCCAGACACTGCAGTACTGTAGTTGATAACATATTCATTTAAAACCATATAGTAATAAGTACAAAGTACAAAAATCTACACAAATATGAACCTAATTAATTAATGGCGTCTCAATCGTGTGACGTGGCACTATTTTTAAGGAGTCTATGTTAAATTAATGAATGAAATAACTCTTTATTACAGATACACAAATCCGAAATATACGGGATTTTTTACTATACTATACTATACGGGGGAATATACCTATTTTCTTTATAACCGAATAAGAATATACTCAAACGTAATATTCAAATAAAATGAACCGTTTAGTGATTATCATAGCTTTTTATTTGTATTTATAATAAGTAGTTTTACTATGCGTTAATATAATAATATGGGATGTGTAATTAGAATAAGTAGGTGTACTATGAGTTATGGTTTAGAAATAATTTCAAGAAAGTCTACAAGTTTTATTAAGTTTTACTTACAAGCTGGATAATCACCCTATTAAGTTAGGGTTATTAGCTATTTTCTTCATAACTATTTTCTTCCAAACTTATCTGATAAGTCGTAGCAGTGATAAAGACAAACTAATATACACGTCACTTTTTAAAATAACTCCTAGAATAAATCAATAGGGAATAGATTTTTTTTTTGTTTTGACAACAACACACTCTTAAGGTAAGTAATAGTACCGGCATTGTCCGCAACATACTAAACCGGTTATGAAGAAAATTTTATATAGGTATATGTATAGGTATTACACTCGCGGCAGGCACCTCTAGGTAGGTAATAAGTTTTTCTCGTTCAAAAACTAAATCAAAAAGTACTTACTATTACGTAACTCATCATTATCGTCCTACCTCTTCGTATAGGCTCACCCTAATGACAGAAGTATATTAATTACTTTGAAGGACCATTTCATATGTGGGTTTACCGAAGAAACACACTTTTCTATACAAGAAATTTGTAATGAATACAGCACTACCAAGAGAACATATGAATTTTATGTGAGTCTCACAATCACTAAAAGCTCCATGGTGACTAACCTCAACCGGGAAGTGGCGGGACTCGGGCGTAAGATATACCATTCTTCGAGCGCCATTGTCGATCACGACAAAGCTAGTCAAATAAAGAAAAAAAAAGCTATACCATTCATCAGCAACTTCGACGTGGGTGTCGTTTGCCGGACCCAACCCTTGGCATGGAAACTTTGTCCCAATACTAGACAAACCGCGGTACAATGATACAAACAGCTCGAGTACTATATTGAAGCGGAAGACAAGGTGAGATTTATCTCCCTCAGCAATCCCATTCTTCAGTATAATCGTAACTAAGGTAGCCCCTTAGTCCCATATAACACTAAGACCTACCACTAACGCTGATCCAGCAAAAAAACTGACGCATCGATAATATGATGGGTACATAAAACATTAAAACCTTATTCTTAAAGCCGCTCCAGCTTAGAGGCCGTGCTAATTGGCGTGGTGTGCATACTTGGCTTCACCTTGGATTAATGCCATGCTGACTAAGCTTTCTCCGCTTTGACAGTGTGGTGGGTCAATATCACACTTCAAACTACTTTTTAAAGCCGATTCAGCTTAGAAGTTAAGTAAACTGGTTTGTATACCGGCTGCTTCTTGGCTACACCATGAGTCTAAGTCATTCTAACTTAGCTTCTTCCGCCTCCACTATGTGGTAGGTAAGCAGAAAGTCTCCAGTGCGATTATACGAGAAGGGTGAAAAAAAAATCAGGTTGATATATAGATACGCGTTACTGACACGAACAAGGACAAGGGTTTCTATACTAGTAGTTGAATTACAATTTATAAAAGCTTGCCTCGAAGCTGCTAGATTCTGACTTATAAGAGAGAGAATGAAAAATGTTGATGACAGGCAGGATTACTACTAATGATTTTAATATTTAGGGTGGTTAAATAACGTGATTTCTTTTTACTGTTAAAGTTTCCTCCCCGTTGACAAAAATACCTAGGTAAGTATAAATAATAAAACTGGTTATTCAATGTCAGCTGATGTCGTTGACCCATGGCCATGTTGTTTGTATTGACAACATTAGAAAAAATTATAACCACGAAATGGAAGAGAATCAATCTATGTTTAAATCCATTTTAAATCAAGAGTGGTATTTTGTACTTACTTAAATTTGACACATAAGTTACGTAATATATATTATTAGGTGCTGTCACCGCGGCGTTGCACGCGAAATAAAAAGAAGTTTGTAACTTTGAAATAAATTGGAAATCCAACCCTCAAGCCCTTTAAAGTTGAATATATAAAAATCTTTTCTTAGTACACTCCTACAGCCTTAAACCTTACAGCCAGTAAATACACCATTCTTAGGTTTAGGCTCTGCGTTGATTATCAGTCCGTCAGTCATTCAGGACTTTTTTAAAGATACTAGTAACTCGCTGTTGCCCACGACAAAGAAGAGTATAAAAATAGGTTCATTTTTATAATTTTGAAACTTTTTTAAAACCCCATTTGACCCCTTAGGGGTTCAATTTACAAAAATCCTTTCTTAGTATATTCCTACCACCTTTAATGAAGACGTTCAGTTGTTTAGGCACTGCGTTGATTCCTAGCAAATATCTGTTAGTCAGTCAGAACCTTAACCTTGTTAGTTTTTATATGTATTGTGTCTTTTATATATAGGTATAAATGATTGATTCAAGGCAATAATAAATAAGAATAACGTTGGATGTTTGATTCAAAGTTATTCTCATTTATTATTGACGACATTTCATTTTTGCAAAGTGATGGAAATTCGAAAACCATTTCATACGAGTTCATAAGAGTTCATACAAAAATACCAGATTTTTATATCCACTTTCTTCCGAGTTAATTATAAAAAAATAATAAATAAAATCTCGTATATATGTTAAAATTGTCAGATGCCACCAATTAAAAAATGTTATTGTATCTGTCATCTGTGTCAACCATACCAAAACAAACAACAAAAATACATCATAATTAATGAAATCATTTTTCACGAGCTCCTTTTTTATTTGTAAATAAAAAAGGAAGCTTAAAAATTTCGTAATAAAAATGGGGGGTAAATGTTGTCATTTACCCCTCATTTTTGTTGAATGATGTTGAAAGGATTTGAATGTAAGTAGGTATGATGGTATCGTCAGTTTTTTTCTGTCAACAGTCAAAAGAGTAGCTGTAGGTACTATTACGAAGTAATAAAAAAGTTGCTTTTGCATGCCCGTCTTTTTGCTTTTAAATATACTTAGATTTATTGTAATCCGCGTAATAAACAAGTCCTTGCTAAGTATATAACAAAACATGATTGCTCGTCGTGACAAACTTCGAGAATTCGAGATATAGCACTTTCATTTTGCAAATATTAACACTTTCCATAAGCGATCATAACGGCAAGAAAATAGACCTGCTAGGGATGACACTTACTTATTGACTAGACGTTTTTATCAAATTATGCAATTTGTAACTGGACAAGCCTTTACTTTGATTAAATAAAGGTTAAACATCTAAAACCCGACTACTACTATCCATATTGTTTTTAAAAAGGTATGAAACATGGACCGCGATAAGTAAGATATGATAAAGTAGGACAACTCTTTATTTAAAAACCAGTCTAACAATAAATAACTGTAAGAAATAAAAGCTTACAAATTATATCAAATGTTTGAAAATTAATCGACTTTATTCTTCTAACAAATCTTTTTTTTAAAGGCCGTTTAAACAACAGTGTCGTGCATCATTAAAATGCCAATAATTAGTGTAAAACACATTTTTCACAAAGCTATTCTAGCTTACGACCATGCAAAGTCTAAAATTTGGCTTTGGGAAAACCCTGGCTCAGCAGTAGGACGCTATAACTTGGTACAGATATAGTCTAAGTACGGATACACAGCCTATCATAGCATTGTTTATTGTCACTAACATGTTAGTAGAACGCTTTCATTTCCACATAAATTGAAATATTTAAATTACAACTTTATTCTTTACAATATTGTGGCTAAATTTCTATAGCAAAGCTTTCAATATAATATTTCCTGTGGCCTTAAAGACATTACAATTGCTATCTAGCTTTGAATGCAAATCGTTTTCTTATTCTTTATTTATTTAGCAAGGGAGATGGCAGCATAATCGTTTTCCTGACATGTTGAATTCTAGTAGATATACTCGTAGCAGACAACTACGGCTTAGTACGGATCTCCACTATGAAGGATCATTAGATCACAGTCCGAATATACCCGTTTACAACTTTTGGAATCCTCCGTACAGAAAAAAATGCGGAGGTTGAAATACGTCGAAATCATTCTTTTTTTCTTCTATATCTCAGCGATGCCCAGATCGCGTTTAGAGAATTATTATATACTTACAAAATGTCGGATCACATATTTTTATCACAACTCCCTCATTGGATATCAAACAAAGAGGGTTGACTAGTAGAATATTATTATAGTACATACATCAAGATATTTATTTTATTCCAAAATGCCTATCGCTTCAAAATGGAAAATAACATAAAATATAAAAATATTTTATTGATATGAATTGAATTGAATGAAATATATTATGATTTAATGTCCTAGTTTGATAAACCAATGTACTCACCTTGGAAGAAAATGCAGACATTGTCTGAAACTTAAAACCACTTTTGACAGGAAAACGAAGCAATTGCGTAAACATCGAGCACTTGTAAATTAAAAGGAGGCTTATAGCTCACAGCTAGAAAGAAAATTAATATACTCGCGCGTCTTATACCTATTTATCACTCTATACAACTACTTAGTAGTATTGTAGCTGCACGTTAGACAATTTGACACACGTTTCTCAATACTGACCTCGAGAGAGACAAAGTATAATACCTCTTATACTCGTATAAGAGAATATCTATAAATGTTCATTCGTCTAGATTTTTAACAGAGTTCAAAGAATGAGATTCAAAATTCGTCAGAATTCTATTTTCTTCATATATTTTTTTCTTTTACTGAGTCAAGCTAACAGACGTGTTTTGTTAGTTCACATTACAATTTTTTTTGTTTAACTTTACAAGTGAACTTATATAATTTTTATCATAAAAATTGTTTGCTGTTATGGTTTGTATAGATTAATTTACCTAATTGAATAATTTGCCTGCCGAACTTTTTTTTCATATATTTTATAGTACGTACGAGTACATATCTCTTGTTATATTTCTAATTTTAATTAACTACTGAGCAAGCAACTTAAGCCTTTATTGCTGATAACAAATTGGCTACCTACAGCAAAAAAAATGCAGATGGATTACCGATAGACCATTTAAGATCTACAGATAATACTAATGATTTTGTGCAAACCCACCATTTTAATTGATTTCTGTACAACATTATATTGGTAATCATATAATATAGTCAGGAAGGAGATTGATAGATTGCAAATATTACGAAGAGGCTTTTTCCTAATTTTAAATTAAACGTAAAGCACGGACGCAGCGCAGATTGTTTTTTCAAAAGTTTCGCAAAACTTGGCATAAGCTCTGCATATTCATTAATATGTTGATCTATGGTATAACCCGGTCAGAATATCTGTGCATCTCGCTGGAATGCGGCGCCTCTCCCGCTTCCCCTATCACCTCTTCGCGCACTCCCCAGTGCGCCAGTACGGTTAGCACACCGTACCCAGACCGCCGATATGACGTCACGAGCTCAGGTCCACAGATATTGTGACCGAGTTGTAATGATTTGATTTGATGATTTTCTCGTAGCTTGCTGCGTAGTTTGTTCTAAATAAATAAAATACTCTGCATTAATCTTTCAAAAAAAAAATTCTTTTCATTTTGTTGCTAATATTGTCGATTTTACTCTCTTTTACGTCAACAAGCCTTACATTAGATCTAAACATATCTAAATCGTAGAAGTAAGACAACTGCTGTATTGTCATTACATTATATACTCACATGTTTCTTCTGTCTTAAAATATAAATAATTAGTTGTTATATTGTTTCTGGATTATTTACAGTTACGGCGTGTATTAAATGTAAAGTACTCGTTAATTATGACTACCGGAACGAATACGCATAATTTACATACATGTTTTAAGTATAAATACCTAAAGGTGTAAATCCAGCATAAGTGAAGTCAGAGGCCTTCGGCCGCCTAGCAAACTCTGAGACCAGCCCCCATCGGCTAACGTTAGGCATAAAAGAGAAGAAAACAAGAGCAAGCAATGGTGTAGACTTTTCACAGCAAACTTCGATAGTAAACTGTCAAAAATTGATGCCATTGCTCCCTCTTATTTTCACCGCTTTCATGCCTAGGACTAAATCAAGGCGACTGAATTCAAATGCGTGAGTTTTGATTGAGCGAGCGATTCTACTTCGCGTTTGGTAATTTTTACCTTGACTTGTATGTTCATATGTTAGTCCAAGTATTAATCATTAGTTTCCTACCAATCATAACGATTTTTTTTATAATTATAAATGTTAGGATCAATACATTTTTATAGGGAGGGGCAAAAACGCTGGTCATCTGAAACGAAAAAAATGTATGCAATTATTTTTTAGGACTGATTCTCGCCTCGGGAGATCCTAGAGCCTGGCACTTACTTTAAAGAAAAGTGAAGTTTAATTATTCAGCGAGGTAATACTGTTAACAATATATTAAAAAAACTTTTTTAAGCGGATTAGTGGAAATTATCTTGAAATTTACATGCGTATTGCGTACTTCTTCGGCGTGCAGATGTTATAAATATGTTCACAGTATAAATTCGGTTTCCAGACAATTTCCTAACTTTAATTCTGCCAAAATGTCCCTCATTTTATTAATTTTAATCCAGGCGCTGTTCATAATAAAAGCAAACACTGATGGAGAACCTCCAGCTACATCTATCGAAAACATTTCTATAGACAATGGTTTTATTGAAGATGGTATTCTGGAAGTACCACCGGAGAAATTAGTTAAGGTAAGTCAAAATAGTTTTTTCAGCCTAAACACTTATTTTTACGTTAGACAAGTGCGTACAAATATGAAAAAAAAATAAACACAACGGCATTACTTTTTAAGGTGGTGGACATCTTGAATTTGAAATGTTTATAGGCACCTACCCAGCTTTCTACTAGTCAAGCCCTTTCATTTTACACCTACCCATATTGAACCATAATAACAAATTAGAAGATGTGATTTTTCACATCGTCTCTTACGAAACATAGAATCATTGTAGGAAGTCGCAAGTAACTTGGCTCTTTCCAAAGTCATATACGACAACAAGCAACTCATACCCGGCCAGGAGATAACACTGATTTAAACAAGTGAGCCTCCAACTATTGAATGGGACTGTAATACACGTGTGAACTATACTTTGGTTATGTGTCAAAAGTTTTTTAAAATATACAGTCTGTTATAATAATAGAAATAACACATTTTATAGTTTTCGTCAGACCTATTGTAATTATTATGATTTTTCAGGAAATGATTTTAATTTTCTACTCAAGAATTAAGCGACGAATATGGTCGTTACCCATCTTTTGAAAACTTTTTTTACTCTAGCTGTAATCCGTTAGATATTGAAACATTAATATTAGGTTAGCGAGTCTTCCAAGTATCCAAAAATATATAATTTTATTATTAATATGTTAATATATTCAATATCACTGCTGCATTTTATTTGAGTCGAAAATCCATAAAATATTTGTCGGCATGAACCCGAAATCCCTACTATATTTTATCAATGAAAAAACTTTCCATTAGATAACAAGTTTAAAAAAAGGTTTTCATCACATACTTCTATTACGGAAGGCGCCGATAGAACTTTTTTTCATGGGCTTTGTCGCTGTGCGACCATATCGACACATAATTCTTAACATTTTTTTTTTTATTTTATGAGGCTTCAATTATATACAATTTTCTTTATCTATTACTAAGGCTTAAATTTATACAATACAAGCGCTTCATCAGACTCCGGGAGTGATAAAATGCAGTTACAAAGTCCAACCTCAGAGCTTCTAAATCTACTAAACCATATTCTTCTAAATGAATATTAGAACTTAATCAGTTATTTCGATTTAATAATCAAACTTTTGGACTGATTTTGATTAAACTTAAATAGAAACACGAGAAGTATCTAAATTAAAAAAAAATTGGTCCAGCCGTCTCTGATAAATCAGGTAACAAATGTTTAAAGCAAGTGGTTAGAAGCGACTTGAAAAAAAACCCGACTGCTAAATCTATATAATTTACTCGAGTGGTTTCTACATTCATATATATATATCATTTTTATTTATTTCTTATTTTGATGTACCCAGTGTTATTCTCACGACTAAGACGAATCTATTGACATCATTCACATACAAATACGACAAGTCGTTTATACATACGAGTACATTAATATATATATCTATATATACATACATACATTCACTCGAAAAATAGAACCCTCCTTCTTTCGCAGTAGGATAAAAAACCCGTGATTGAGTCGTGTTCTCTTCGTCGTAGATTGAGTATCTACTCAATCTACGACGAAGAGAACACTACTTTTTTGGAAGTCATTAGAAAAACATGTTTATATCGTACTCGTAAGAGGATAGCTGCTCTATTGTTGTAGCATTACTACACACAAGTTTCGTCTTAAAATATAAATCATTATGTTACATTGTTTCTGGATCGAAACTAAATATATGCTAAAATTTTAGCACTCATATCACCACCTGTACAAATACGACAAATTTACACAGATACAAGTAATTAGTATTCTTAAAGGTAACAGTCCAATACTAGCGAATTCTTACAAACGTATCTTAGTAAGTATGATACGGTAAATTGTAGGTTCTGGTTTTTGCAAATAACAATCGTATGCCATGTAAGAGGCCTTTGAGTCGCCTAGAAAACTCTGATACCAGAGAGACCCTCTCCAACATCACTACCATCTAGGTAGACGATGATGATTACTTTGTTGCCTGAGTGATCGACACATCTATACTTTTCTGAGTCTGGATGGACGTTGTTCGCAAGACCATGCGTGCATTTCGTAATTTCCATCCAATCTTGACGAAATTTGATGTATGAGTGCTACGATTTTCGATTAAAAAGGGATTTCTTCCAAAAAGGGGAAGTTGATAATGAAAACATATACAAATCTACGAGGAACCTAGATAAGTAGGTACATTTATTACTCGTGAAATAATATCTAATATATACGAAGATCTATTAAAGAGGAGAGTCTCAACACAAATGTGTGAGTTTTGATCGAGTGAGCGAAGAATCTCTTTCTTCACGTCTGGCATTTTTTTTCTTTTGACATCTGGTATGATTTGTATGGATGTTGGTGCTCGCATAATTGTTTGTAGGCAAATATAATTCTATTTTTACTATTTATACGTGTATAACTAACTGTCCAATACATTCATAAGTAAATACAAGTAAACTATGATTTGAAGGTTCAACTTTTTTTAGAATTTTGAGGAAGTTTTGTTACGGTGTCATTTACCGGTCGATTTCAAAACTATTTGACGTTACACTACCTTAAAAATTATAAATAATGAATATATAATATTCGATTGCGAAGTGGTCTTAGCGTATCTTTATCGAACTTGTGCAAGTGATCAATATCTTTGGCAGAGTTACGATCTATACTTATAATAAAACTGTAACAGGTCAAATTCTGTACATTGAATATATTTCAAAAAAATCTTTTGCGTGGGGTGTTATTAACGATATAGACCCCAAGTCTATATTTTTCTTAATTTTTGCCTGTCTGTCTGTCTGTTTCTGGACTTTCCATAACATCGGAACTACTGGATGGATTCTAATGAAACTTGGTATGCTTAAGGTTTATACTATGAGGTAGGATCTTATTTACTTTTTATCCCGAAACTCAGAAGGGGTTCCCGTGGGAGGGGGGATAAAAGTCTTATTTAATTGTAGCTCAGTAACGCGTGCTTTGATTTGGATGATTATTTTTTATACTTACCTTCCTTACCGAAACCAAAGCACGCTAACGCGTGTTTCGTTCAGTAAGGATGTTTTTTTTTTTGTTAGTAATGACTAACTCAAATTATTGTATCCAAAAAAAATACTACTTCATTTTTGTATTTGTAACAAAAAATCTTTTATTGCACACCTACATAAAAAGTTGTAGCAAGGAAGTTTTTACTATTGAAATTTAATTTGCATAGTTGTTTTTAGAAAGGATTATCTGAAATTATTGTACTGCAAAAAATACAATCATGAATTTTTAGTGTTGCCATATTTTATTTGGAATTTATATCGTAATTTTAATTCATGCAACATTAAAGTATTACATGGTTCTCATTGGGCGATATAAAGGCCAAACAGATTCACAGTCAATTTCAAATCACCCCGTATATATTTTATTGTACCTTTTTTTTATCCTACACAGCTAGGCATTTAAACACAAGTTCGCACGACCACGGAAGTCAGCGATACTGTAGCCCTAGATGGAGCATGCCTATAGTCTGGAATACACTGGCTCTCAAGGAAGGCTGTCGGAACACGCCGTTAGGTTAGGACAGTAGTTAGACAGATTTTACAACTTGAGGGTGGCAGCTAGCCAGGCGAGCGATAGGAAGCGCCCTACCGTCATGCTATTGTTTCCTCACGATGTTTTCCTTCACCGGTAGCTCAGGCTCTTTTTGCATGTTTCGTGGAATCAAACCTCGTACCTTTTGCACGGCACTCGACCCCACTAACCACTCGACCATCATCGCTACAAAAATCGTACCTATATTCAAAGTGGATAAATACCTTTAAACGTTCATTCGTAAGCTGTACAGATGTTATAAATATGCTCACATGAAACAAAATCAGCTTATTGACCAGTTTTTTTCTGCCAAGATGGCTCTTATTTTTTTGATTTTAGTTCAAGCGTTTTTCGTACTTACAGCAAATGGTAGAGAACCTCCGGTAACATACATCGAAGACATTTTTATAAATAATGGTTTCATAGAAGATGGTGTTATAGGCGGTGCACCCCTATATTTACTTAAGGTAAGCAAATTATTTTTTAGCTCAAGGAATATACCTATAATCTTTAGTTTAATATAGTCTTTCTGTGTGGAAAAAAAATATGTTTGATATTGTTAATATTTTCATGTTATTGACAGTTAAAAGCAAATTAATATAAATAAAAATCTGTTCACTTCTCATTTCTAATTGAAACACATATCTAACTATTATATATAGTGAGGTATCACATAGTATCTACATATTTACAATAGTTATGAAAATCAATATTCTCGTAAACAAGTGCCTTTTTGGCAAAACTTTTTTATAAGATTAAGAAATGTTTGGTGGAGTTTTATAATTTTTTAACTAAGTAAAATGTTAATAACATAGCAATAAGTAAAAAAAATATTTTTTTATTAATATCTATATTTTAAAGCATTTGAAAATTTACTCCACGAATGGAAAAAAAATCTGATTTATAAATTGATAATTATCGCACATGCAATTTTAATGTTGAGTTAAAAATATTAAGTTATCTAATAGATACCTAACTTTTTTATTGGTGTGATCAGATATTTATTATTGGTGGCATCTGACGTTCTTAACATAAGTACGAGAGTTTTTTATCAGTTGTTAGTAAAAAACTCTGAAGAAAGTGAATATAGAAATCTGGTATTTTTAGTATGAACTCTTCATTATATTATCTCGAAATGGTTTTCGAATTTCCATCGCTTTTGAAATATGAAACTTTGTCAACGATCCGCCAAAGAGACCTGAAGATTGCACACTGCGCAGCCAAGTTTCAAGTTGTTTATCGTGGATTGTACTTACTATGAACCGTGGCAAGATTAATCAATGGCACCGGCAAAACTTCTTCTGATTTATGCTAGTGCAACTTAGCCGCACAGCTAACTCAGCAATGTGGAAGCACTAATTTGTAAGGATGGAATCAAACTTAATTTCGCTCCCTCCCAGGTTAAATACGGCGACGAGCAAGTCAGTCCAGGTCGACAGCTGCCACTGACTGAAACATTAACCCTTCCAACTACTATTGAATGGGACTGTGATACACGTCTAAATTATACTTTGGTTATGTGTGGTAAGTATGAAAAAATATTGATGACGATTCTGAATGTTAATATTTCCTTTTTTGTATACAAACTACGAGTAATTAGCATACCAAACTTTAACAGCATGTTGGAGTGACTTACTAAGCCTCCATAGAGAAAGTCCATGCCCAAAACCAGAAATTAATTCTTTGCGAGGACTATGTGAAGAAAAATTATGAATTTAATTACATGAAATATTATATATCAAGCCAGTTTCACTTACTACACGTGAGGGTTTTATTTTTACTTTATACTTTAATACTTTATTTTTGGAAGCGGTTTTCATGTCAAGTTTTATATCGTGTCGTAACATGGAACGCTCTAGTGTTTCATCACCAGAATAACGTCATCATAAAGCTTTATGATAACGATAAACACGTAACGCTTTTTCAGTAAGAAATTTCGTTGTTTGTTAGAGAATAAAATTACCCTGTTCAAAAACAATTACACTTATTTTTTGTGACATTTGTATAACAAAGTCCGTTATTGCATGGCAGTCGTATGTCTATATTTTTGTAAAATATACCCTCTGCAGTGTTAACGCTTACCACTGTTTACAGACCCCGATGCAATAGGCACTACGCCTGATAAGCCTTTCCTACACTGGTTCGTCGACAACATCCCCAATTGTGACGTCACTCAAGGCGAGACCCGAGCAGAATACATCTCACCTTTAGCGCTCGGGCATCGATATACTTTCTTTTTGTGGGATATAACCGACCAAGATTATGAAGACACGGACGTTGTGACTCAAACATTGTAAGTTTGACAACTTAAAAAAGGTTATATATATCCGTAACTTTAGTGTTATTACTTGTTACTAATATTAACTTAAGTAACTTAATTGTGATTGAATAATCAATCACAATTAAGTTACTTAAGTTAATATTAGTCTCAAATCTGCCGTATCCACTGCATGGACATAAATATTAGTTATTATGAAAATATATATTTTATATTCACACTTATATTTTTTTCTTTGTGTTGAAAACTTTCAATATTCTGTTTTTTGGCTCTTCTCTAGATGGTGTTAGGAGTGTTTTTCAAAACTATTATAATTATTTCTTAGTATAATAACATTTTATAATTTTTCAGGGAACGATACGACTTTTCGGTTGAGGAATTAAGCAAAAGATATAGATATTACCCATTGTTTGGAAACTTTTTTTATTCTACCAGCGTTGCTGTACCTTTGGTTGGATAGATCAGGAATCATCAATAACTTGTATGTTAGTTAAGTACTTAAGTACCTACCTCCATACCAATTTTTCAGTTGACAAAAAATCTATGAAATATTATATATATATATATATATATATATATATATATATATATATTAAACTAGTGTCGTATCTATTAAAAGATATTTTATTTGACCCCAAATTCCTTACAATATGTTTATGTCATGTCCAAGACAAGTCAAAGACAAGGATTGATTTTGTTCACTCATTCGTTTAAAAGAAGACTTTATTAGTCGTGAAATAAGGTCTATAACATTAAACCATGACCCAAATCGGAGATGTCCATGGATACTGGCTGTTGTTTCGGTAAAATCCACGGATGTCAGTCAATACCGCGACATTTTTGGAAGCCCTTTGAATGTTATTATACTCGTGTTTTAGAAATATTTATAAAGCGAAAAATTATTGTGATTGCCAGTCAACACAACTACTGTTGATATTGGTTAGAAAAACTTCCTATCTTATTAATGAGCATAAATCCTAGATGTATATAAATGCAATGGCTTTTTACATATTTCATGTTTTTCAAGTTAGAAAGTTAGAAAAATAAATACTTATCTATTTTTGCTTTTAAATATTTTTATACTGCCTTAAAAGAAAGGTTGGTAACGATTTTAGAGTTTATGTTTTTAGATATGTTTTAAACATAAATAAATGAACATGATAAAAATATAGTCTTAACAGACTGCCTAATCCGACAACAACGCCCATGATGTATGATATATGTATGATGTATGATTCCAAAGTCTGTTCCTTGAGTCATAACTCAAGGAACAGACTTTGGAATCATACATTTTCTGCAAATACTTATAACAATGATTACGAGTATAGTTCCTCATATTAGGCATACCATATAATTAGTCTTTTGCGACATTATGCATCTCTGCTGAAAATGTTATTAAAATAATTTAGTAAACCTCCCAATTGATCCACATGGCCAATTATTACTCTTCTGAAAATAAAACACTGTCATACGAATATACACTCATGTTATCGCTCCTTAAAATATGTCGGTATAACAATCATCATAAAAAAACGTATATTATAGTTGCAACAGAACTCAAAACTGTTCGGTTAGGGGCAAATTTACATTTTAGAATGTCTAATACAGCGCCTGTACATACTTACTTTTTGAAATTAATATCTGTTTACCCTTTAATTCAGTATAGTTCTAAAATACGTTTAATTTATCTACTTGTCATATCCATTTTTTATAGGTTATGCAGTTTATATTAAGACTTGTAATTTTTTTAGGTAGCCTTTAGATATATATCAGACCCGTCGCAAAATACATACCTATTTGTTCTGACGTCTAAAAATTATAAACTATCCATTAGCCAAATTTCATCTCTGTAATCTAATTAGATTAGGAATTTAGCCCTTAAACCCCCTTTATATGGCCCTGTTGCAAAATTCGTTTTTAGCTGACGATTAGTATTTGTAAACTGCCTATTATGTAAAATTTCATTTATCTAGATTGAGTAGTTTGTGCAGAGTGTTTTGTACAGCTTAAGGTAACCCTTTGAACCTCTTTATTTGGCCCTGTAATAACCTAACTCCGGTTGAGTAACAACCGTGCTCACGTGTCTGCCCGCGTTCGGGTCGTGTGCTCAGCGATGAGCGACCGCCGCGCGCCGCCCGCCGGACCGCAACATAATGTGGACTCGGTTGTTCATCTATTCTAATATGTAGTGTAAAAGACAAAGTTTATCTACTTTATTTCCACTATCTTACTTCCTAATATTCCTCAAAAGGGTGCCCACATTGTTGAGGCAGGGGGGAGGGGCTCAGAGGCACCCGGGATGGGCCGCTCCACCATATTTTGCCCCCTAAGCCTGTGTCGGGTGGTTACAGTAGGTAGGTTGCGGTGTTTTATGTGGACACCGCAACTGAGGCGGGCTGCAAAGTCGCGAGACGGCGCAGCCGAGGATGAGGCCGCAGCGGGAGAAGACTGTCGGTATTGAGGTGCGCCGCTCTCCCTACCTTCCGCGGCCCTGACGGGGTCACCACCGTAGCATCGTGCACGTAGTGGGGCTGCAATAGTGTTATCTGCTGCGGGCGTAGTGACAGGCGGCGGGGCCACTGATGACCCGTCGCAGGAGGACCTCGGGCGTCTAGACACGGGGTCGTCTGACGCCCACATGGTGGTATGGTCCTCGAACTGGTTGCAGTGCGTCATGTATCTGGCGCACTGCAAACGGGGGCAACCCCGAGATATAGGTCCGGTGACGGACAGCCGTGGCGGGGCGCGAATGAGTGCTTAGCTTTCCCGTGTCCCGCCAGTTATCGGCAGGGAGTGACACCGTGGAGTTTTAGTGGGTAAGAGTCCCACATAACCGCTCTGCCTCCCCGTTGTGGAGTGGCATGCATGCACCATTTCTCCACGTTAAAAAAAAAGGTACTAATACTCGTATTAAGAATGTGTGGACTTATATTTCTTATTCATTCACGAAAAAACTACTGAATGGACTCTGATGAAACAAATACTAACATAAGTATACGCTTTGCTATTTTGGATTTGAAATTTATGATACTGTATAGTTTTCTAACCCTCAAGTCACTAAATCATAATCCTAACTAATAAACCTTTAAATAAAGAAAGCTGGAGAGGGAGCTATGTTGACATAGAACGACACACAACACCCTGATTGACTCGTGAAACAAATAAAATAACACCCGCAGTTTTTGCATCTTCGATTCATGTCATAGCCATTTTAGACCTTATTTGATGGGTGATATAAAAGATCTAAAATACAACGTGATGTCAGTGACATGAATCGAAGATGTTAGTTTGATGGTTATCGGCTGTTATTCCCGTCTAATTGCACGGATGCAACTTTGGACAGTTTGAAAGCCATTTGAAAGCTCGAAATAATTTCAAAAGTCATAAACTATTCTGGTCTTGAGGTTAAAAACCAGTCGAATTGAGTAGGTTCTCTTTTTTGGAGATCTGTAGAAAAACATGTTTAAATAGTGGAAGTAAGGACAGCTTATGTATTCTTATAACGTTTACTACCTACACACATGTTTCATCTTAAAATAAAAATAATTATGTCATATTGTTTCTGGATTATAAAAAAAAAATACTTTGCGCCCCGCGAGTTAAGTACTCGCGGTGATTTTACTATCCCGCAAGGTTCTACGCTAATTTTTTTGGGATTTAAAATAGCCTAATTATATGTTATTCCAGGACATAAGCTATTCTGTTGCCAAACCATTCAGTAGTTAACGCGTGAAATTATAAGACATATACATACACATTTTCGCGTTTAGAATATTAGTAGCATATATACGCTAACACGAAGTGGTTCGAGCGATTTTCGACAAATGAGCTATAAGCTCTTGTTCTTTATTTCTTTGATAAATAAGTATAGGGACTTGGCAAACAACCACAAAGTCACTATATTTGCCAAATGAATAAAGTAAAATAATATTTTATATGGTTACTACAAATTTTTATCTGCTAATACACAGAGTATCAATTTATGACCAAGAGGTTGTATGATTACTCCCATATATAAATAGGTATTGAATGAACCGACTTTGTTAACATTCGATTTCACAACTGTTTACGGCAGTAACACTGTGCTGCGAGACTTGTGCATTTTTGTACATGTAGGTACCTAATGTATTTGATGGAATTTAGTAGACAGACAGTATTAGTAGATTTACATCTAAATGCTTTCTGTCTACTAAATGCTGTCTAATTACATAATTAATTGTCTAATTGTTTAATTAGTATAATTTGAGTTTTTGTCAAAGATATTTTCTGTAGCATATAAATATATTTCTATTTAAATATCACCACCTGAAACGAATATCTACGAAAAATTTACATTATTAGATATATGTATATTATCTAGTTTAACTAAAGGTAAAAATCCAACACAAGCGAATTATTTAGAACGTATCGTGCTAAGGATGTTTTGTTAATTGTATGTTCCGGTTATTTGTCTGCGAATAACTTTTCGTATGCCATGTCAAAGGGCTTAGGCCTACAAAACTCTGAGACCAGAGCGAACCACCAGATGGTGGTTCGCCATCGGATATCACCATCCATACTAAGATGTTGAACTTATAAAGGAAGGTCTCAACTCAAATGTATAAGTTGACCGCGCCAGGCATTATTAGGGTTCCGTACCTAAAAGGTGAAAACGGCACCCTATTACTAAGACTTGGCTATCATCAGTCTGTAACTCTCAAACCGTGATAGCTAGACAGTTTAAATTTTCGCATGTGATGTAGGTATTTCTGTTGCTACTATTACAACAAATACTGAAAATGGAATAAAATAAATATTTAAGGAATAATCTTAATTAATAATAAGCTTAATCCCAACGAAAGTCTATTTTTGTCTTTCTGTCTGATAAAAAAACTGTAATGTCACAATAATTTAAAAAAAAATATCGCCTATTTATATGTGAGTACTGTATATGCTAGATATATTACTCGGATAATCTACGTATGTATATTTAAAGTGGATAAATACCCTTAACCTTACTTTTGTAGTTCGTACAGAATAAATGTTATAAATAAGCTAACATAAAGCAATCAGCTTATAAACGATTGCAATTCTGTCAAAATGGCTCTTATTTTATTAATTCTAGTTCAAGCGCTTTTTTTATCAACAACCAACGCTGATAGAAAACTTTCAGGAACATGTATACAAAAAATTTTTTGAACGTAATGGTTTTATATTCAAGATGGTGTTTTGGGCCAAGCACCGTCACAATTACTTAAGGTAAGTCATTTTTCTCAAACATTTTCATTGCAGTGCAACCATTCTACCCGAAACTACATCTGCCTTGTATGTACGTATGTATAAATTTATGTATGTATGTATATTTCGTTGGCACGCTATAGAGCCTAAACGGCTTGTCGTATTTTTATGTGAGTGGTGCTAATAGATTCGTCTTAATCTGAAGATGGTCATAGGTAACATTAGCTACATCCCGCGATTTCACTTTTTAAGGATACGGGGGGCTAAAATTTTGCATCGGGTTTTTTAAGTCAGTTTTAACCACTTGTTTCATTTATTTTTTTACTAAGTGTGACCGCATCCACTATATATTATGGATATAAGTAACTAAGACTGGGTCATTCAATCTGTAGTCGCGCTAAGTGTGGCTGACAGCCCAACTCGAAATTAATAAACTCAAAAATATTAATGAATTCGCCTACCCACCAACTTGTCTGGCATCTCGTGTACATATTGTAGCCGTAAAGTTAAAACTAATGTAATATATATATTTTTTTATTTCTAATGAAGATATTTTTTCTATCCCTAAAGATTTTTTCTCCTTTCTTCTAGATTAATAACCTATGCTAGATTAACTTTCAGTTTTCCCTGAGCACCAATACCGATGAGTTGACCTCGATTGGGAAAGGAAACTTTATTCGTTTCTGGTAAATGAAAAATATTATTTTAATTATGTTATATGAGTGCTTCCACATTAGAAAATTTCTGTAGCTAAAATGTCTGCAGCAGGCAGATCCTTTCAAATAATAGCAACGGCTGAATTTCTTTGTCGTACAGTATTTTACTATCCGCAGCGGCACAACTTGCTCGTGGGGGCTTGTAATATGTTCTATTTACCTATGTGGTAGCAAATGCGAGTTAGCCGCGCTGCTGATGTGAAATCACTATTACAGTAAATGGAAACATACTTGATTTGATTTTTTCACAGGTTAAATACGGCAACAAGCAAATCAGACTAGGCCGACGGTTCCCACTGATTAAAACAGTAAGCTCTCCTACTATCGATTAGGAGTGTGATGCACGTGTAAACTATATTTTGGTTATGTGTGGTAAGTTATTAAAAAATATTGATTAATGACGATTCCGAAGGTCAATATTTAGGTTTTTTTATACAAGCTAATGTGCACACCGAACTTCAACAGAATATTGGAGTACTTAAGTCTCCACAGAGGACGTTTATGTCCAAACCAGACATTAATTCTCTGTGAAGAACATGTAAAGTAAAATAATACACTAAATTAAATTACTTAAATATTTCAAACCAGTTTCACTTTCTACACGTGATGATTATAACTATATTAATATCAAGGCCTATATTCACTATGAACATTTCAACACATTAGAACCTCTTTCATCATGAGAATAACGTATTTCGTCATAAACGCGTTACGCGTTTTCAGCAAGAAATATCGTCGTTCGTTAGAAAATAAGGGCTCTGTTTAAAAACAACTAGGTACGCTTCCGTTTTTATGGCAGTCGTATAACAAGCATTTATGTTATCGTTAACCACTATTTACAGACCCCGATGCAATAGGCACTACGCCTGACAAGCCTTTCCTACACTGGTTCGTCGACAACATCCCCAATTGTGACTTCACTCAAGGCGAGACCCGAGCGGAATACTTCTCACCTTTATTGCCCGGGCATCGATATACTTTCTTTTTGTGGGATATAACCAACCAAGATTATGAAGGCACGGACATTGTGACTCAAACATCGTAAGTTTGACAACTTAAAAAACGTGTTTACATATAACTTCACTGTGATGATTTAATCACTATACATGTATGTATGAGTTAAAATGAGCCTCAGATCTGTCGTATCCACTGCATGCCCTGCAGCTAAACAATTATTACCCAGTGAGCATTCGCTTCCACACACATGTACACATGCATTTACTCTTAATATTTTTCATACCTACTATAATTAATAGTGTTTTTTTTCAGAGAACGATACGACTTTTCGGTTCAGGAATTAAGCGAAAGATATGGATATGACCCATTGTTTGGAAACTTTTTTTACTCTAGCAGCGGTATCTTACCGTGAAGTAGTTTTCATCAGTCAGTCAGACATCAATAATTCGAAGAATTAAGTATGTACATCAATACATGTTTTCCAGTTGTCAAAAGAACTATTTAATTATATTAATAAACACGTGTTGGACCTTTACAACAATCAGTTCGCGTGAAAACCAATCCTCTTAAACAAAATACTCAATTACTTAATAATTTCATGGATTATTTGTTAATACTCGTACTAGTAGGTATACATTTTTAATAGGTACCTAGTTACATTTAGAGAGCACGAAACTTTATTTTTAAAAACTAAATTAAAATACTTGTAGCCGATACTGAGGCTTTAATATTAACTTAAAATACGTTTAGCCGATATGGAGGCTCTAGAACTAATGATCATACAAATGATTATATTCTTAACATTAACTTACATACTACTCGGTGGTCCTATAAGAGACACCTTAGTCAGCTTTCCACAGAAGTGCAAGTACTGCTGAGTAAGCCGTCTCTACATCAGAGCAGAAGGGCGAGGGCGATGCATAACTACCTACCCAGCTAATTTTGCTTGTTTTTCAATTTCTGGTTTATTCGAAACTGGTAAGTAGATAGGAGAGAGGTAAGAGCTAAAGAAATAGGTATCTAATTTTCCTTTAAATATTTTTGCCTAATTGCTGATCAAGGAGAGAAATCATTTTCAAGTTTATGTTTTTATATGGCTCGTGTTTAAACACGGCCCTAAAAAGTACCTATTTTACTGCCAAAAAAAATCTAAACGGTTTCCAAAATGGTTAAATGGTTACTAAATTACGTTTCCTAAAACGGACCTTGTTGCCATTTATATGAATTTATAATATTTCCGAAAGTATTCAGAGTGTCACAGTTTGGTGAGCGTTGTGCCATTTTAGGAACCAAAAACAATATTTGGTGACCGTCTAAATTAATATCCTTTTTATATTTTTAATCGCGTGAGCTCTAGATTGCGATAGCGGACTGAGAAACTTAAAGATATTCTATACTATTCAGAGCTAAGAAAAAATTTACAAATCATAGATCATTAAAATGGATGCCGATTTTGTGTTTTAAGTGGTAAAACTAACCCGATTTTCTTTGATATATTAAGACTTGCTGATGCTCGTCACTTCATCCGCGTGGTATTTATTATTACTTCTTATTAATTAACCGGGATTAAAAGTATCATATGTGATTAGCAGAAATATAAGCTACCACAACACTAAATTCATTGTAATTAATTTTAATTTAGTCAATTTTGCAATTTTTATTTGTTATCTCGGCAAAATTGGCCATTTTTTTGTAAAATAAATATTCATTTCATTTAAATTGGTCCAGTCACTGCAGTCCAGTATTTTGCGGAATAGACATAATCTGTTTTAGATTAAGATAATAAGTAGAGTGCATAAGTAGTTTTAATTAATTTTTATTTAATCAATTCACCACATACTCTGTAATGTAAATTGGTATTTTGATTAGTTTTCTTTATATATTGTAGTTAAAATCGTGTAGGTATTTTTAAGCATTTTAAGGCTATTATTCAATTTTGATCACTTATGACAATGCTTATCTTAAATTATGCGGTATAATTTTAAAATAATAATTAAATGCTATCTTTTAAATTATATTACTTATATTACTAAGGGATTATAATAATAGCTATGGGTAAATAATGCGCTCTCTCATGTAATAAGGTAAATGAATGTGTTTGGGTGTTCAAGACACCGGCATCGTGCCGAGTTTGGAACCCGCTGATAATGTTTACTTCATTGTTTACATTTTGTTTATCTCTGATTAACTCGATATTAGTTATTAAGTTAACGTGTATCTTATGTAATAAATATCTTTTTATCTTTTATTAATGTATTATGTATTTTAGTTAATTTTTTGTTGTTATTGTCACTACTATTCCCTAATTTTATAAAATACTTGGAACGGTTTAATATTATTTGTTGCAATCAATTTGTAAATAAATACTAGCAAATGTTATTAAAAAACATTGATAATGTATATAATTGTAAGAAATAAATTTTATCTTATAGTATGTCAGAAGTGGGTAGATACATAAAGACTTTTAAACTATTATGCGAGTAGGTAGGTACGTCATACTGATGTTATAATATCCTCACATAAACAATCAGCTTACAGAAGATTCTGCCAAAATGGCTCTTCTTTTATTAATTCTAGTTCAAACGGTATATTATAATATTTTCGATATATTATATCGAAAATATTTTTATAAATTACGGTTCCACTAAAGATAGATGGTGTTTTAACGTCAACCGTGTTTTTCAAACGAGACTAAGTATTGACTAAACCTGGCATTGTGCTGAGTTATCCGGTTATGACTATACTAATTACATATGTTTGAGTGAGAATCGAACTAAAACCTATATCCTTATATAGATAAAAGAGTAAGTCCTGACTGACTGATATTTTCTAAGAATCAACGTAGTTGTTAAACCGCTGAACCAAAAATCGTAAAATTTGGAGGATGTATTCAATTTAAGGTGTAGAGGTGTACCAAGAAAAGATTTTTGTAAATTCAACCCCTAAGGGTTTAAAAAAATTTAAACTTTTTAATATACCTACATACAAATTTGTCGCAGGCAACGCCGCGGGAGACTGCTAATAATTATTAATAATAAACGTCCCAATTTTTGTTAACTAGCATTAACAAATAAACTGTAGGTATATCGACGTGAAAGATAATAATTAACATCAAGTAAGGTCTCATTCCAAAAATGTCAATCGGAACCGGGCTACAACGGTTCACTTTCACTTAATGACTCGATTGTCTCGTATAGAGTCATGAATCGATTAGAAACTGACCGATACCTTATCGAGTGGATGATTAATAAATAATCTGACGATAATAGTATGATTAATAAAATTTAACAGCAGAAGACTCATATAGACTACACAAAGTTAATTTTGAAAGGAGTCCAACGCTTTTTGTATAGATATCAGTGTAGGGTGCCCTACGACAGGCGAAGCAACGAAATAAAAAGCTGCTGCAAAGGTTGGAAACAAAAAGATCAGGACCGGGCTAAGTGGTGGGTTTGCTTTGTGAGGCTTATATTCAAGAGTTAGGATACGCTGGTGATGAGACGCATATAATTTGACGCCTATTGCAAAGGGATAGTATAGTTTCAGAAGAAACACACATTTCTTGAAGAAACCGATGCACTCTTGAAAAGTCCATAATTATATGATAATAATACAATGATGGTAATAATTATGATTCATACTTTTACATACATATACTTAGTTATCGAAGAATCGTGAATCTGGCAACCTAAAACTAAATCCAATTAAAAAAAACGAAAAGGCAGTAAGTATGTATTTCTCAGTTAATATTTACGATTAGCAGAAGTCATTGCGCTTAGTAAATACATAACAGTTAGGTATGCTATTATTGCACGCAAGGAAAGTGTTGTGATAAAAACTTACACGCCATTTTATGCGTTCTAACTGAATTTAATTATGACCAAGTGCGTTTATGATGGAGAAATGCGAGGTTCCGCCTCTAGCCATAAATGTTAACGAGAATGTAATCCTCTAGGTGGTAAGTATCTACCCATAATTTTAATATATGGAGAAAATTCAAGAGGTGAAATATGTAACGAGCATTAATTTCGCATTTGCGCAAAAGCCAGAGGTAATAATTACTTGAGTAGGTATAGTTACACAGTTTGACGGGTTTGATAAATATCAGAGAGCTACACAAATAAGTCAAACATGTCTTTTTGTCGTCACTTAAATCTAAAAATCAAACAAAAACACACGATACCTAGTTGAATTAGACTGAAGATTTTGAAAGCATTGTAACCCAACCCAAAATCCGACGCTTTTTCATTTATTATTTATGGAGAGACTAATTGCTTTAGATGATAAGCATAGGGGAAAAAGGGGCAATGGGAGTCAGCGGGTAATGGTGGTCAGTGTAACCACACCCAAACGAAAGAAATTAAACAAGCGAATGTAGACTTAAACGACGCGTCACGTGACACCTAGCGGCCGCCCGATCGCCCGTTCAGTGCGCATCGGTCGTTTGCGGAGGCAGGCTGTTACACGTTTTGGCGCGCTTTCGATGTAATTTTACGAGTGCACAAAATAACCGGTGAGTACATTATTACGACAAATGTGACTATTTAATGTAGCACATTGAGTAACTGTAATCTTAAATTATATATTTTGAAATCGTTGAAGGTGTTCTAACGTCAGGTTATTTTTTTACGATTCGTTTTTTCGCAGTAGGTAAAATCGGGCAATGAGAGTCACTGCGATTCGGGTAATGAGAGTTGACTCCCATTGCCCGCAAATTTCATGATAGAGTCGATTACTTACGAATTGCATTTTTATTTCAGAGATGCCAAAAATACGACCCAGAAACACCAATAAGGCGCAATGGACGTCTGAAACTTTAGAAAAAGCCAAAGAACTGGTGAACCAAAACCAGTCTATTAGGTCTGCGGCTAAAGCCATGGGTGTTCCTTTTTCCACCCTCCAAAAACGGCTAAAGCAACAAAATCAATCAGAGCCACGTCTCGGAAGACTTCCTGTTTTTACACAGGATGCAGAAAAGATCTTGGCAGACCGCATTAAATACTTATCTTTAATTTTTTATGGAGTCACAGCTATACAAGTAAGAAAGGCAGCATACCGATATGCAGAAGAGCTTCAAATCCAACACACATTTGACCAGAGTGCCCAAATGACTGGACGTGATTGGCTGGAAGGATTTCTGAAAAGAAATAATATATCTATTCGCAAACCAGAAGCCACAAGTATCAACAGAATAACTGCTTTTAATAAGGAAGAAGTCCAACTTTTCTATAAACTATTGGGAGATCTAATGGATCTAATGGACAAACATAAATTCACCCCAAAAAATATCTATAACTGCGACGAAACCGGCATATCTACAGTACAAGATCCTGGTAAGATATTAGCTCCCAAAGGCATGAAAAGGATCGGTTCCATAACAAGTTGAGAAAGAGGTAAAAATATTACACTATTATGTGCCATGAATGCTGTTGGTGGTTTTGTTCCTCCTATGTTCATCTTCCCTCGAAAGAGGATGACTCCGCAGCTCGAAAAAGATGGTCCAGCAGGAGCTATATACAAATGCTCAGATAATGGATGGATTAACGAAAATCTATTCTTTGAGTGGCTGCAACACTTCGCTAATCACGCCAAACCATCCTCACAGGAGCCAGTTTTATTGATTCTTGATAATCATGCCAGTCACACGTCTTTAATGGCTTATGATTTCTGTAAACAAAATCACATTCATATGCTATCATTGCCTCCGCACACATCTCACAGGATGCAGCCCTTCGATCTCACATTTTTTGGGCCGCTCAAAGCTACATACAAAAAAGAATGTGATTTATTTTTAAAGAATCGCCTAGCAGAAAAAATAACTCCATATGACGTAGCTGCAATATTCAACAGAGCATATTCAACTGTGGCTTCTATCAATAAAGGTGAATCAGGATTCCGAGCGGCAGGCATTGTCCCATATAACCCCGACCATTTCACTGAAGAAGATTTTACCGCAGCTGAAGTGTTAGCTCAACCTGCTGTTATAGTTCAAGATTCATCCATGGTTATACCTGCATCTACTTCAGTTAATCCAATGACAGCCACATCATCTGATGCAATTATTCCAGCGCCATCGACATCATCTGCTACCATAGATCCTGTGCCATCGACATCATCTGCTACCATAGATCCTGTGCCATCGACGCCACCTGCTACCATAAATCTTGTGCCATCAACATCATCTGCTACCATACATCCTGTGCCATTGACATCATCTGCTACAATAGATACAAGGCTGCTTACATCTCCCACAGTAATGAATGCAACGCCATCCACCTCGTCCGGAAATATACAATCAAACATCGCAAGTCTGCTTCCATTTCCGACCCAAACAACTCGTGAAAGACTCGTAAGGAAAGGACAAATGAAGCAACACGCAAAGATTTTAACATCAACACCCGTTAAAGATAGTCTCATAGAAAAAGAAAATAAGAAAGCAACAAAAGCAGCAAAAACTGTAAAAACTTCTAAACCATCAAAAGACAAAAATGCAGCACCGAAAGCTAAAGAAAAACAGATAAAACAAGTGGCAAATAAGACCAAAAGATGCGTGCTGCAGGAGTCAAACAGCTCTTCGGAATCAGACATCAGTCTTAACAGGATTTGCGATGACGACGAAGACCATGATTTAAATAAATGCCTCGTATGCGATGAATTTGGTCGCAATAACGAACTATGGTACAGGTGCACCTCTTGCGGATTGTGGGCACACCAAGACTGCACTGGGTGGGAATCACCACGTGGATATGTATGTGATAATTGTTAGGGGGTGGTCTGACTACCATTGTCCGCATAGTGACTATAATTACCCTCATGTGCGGACAATTGTAGTCAAAGCTGATTTTTTAAAAAAAGTTTGATTGCTAGTAATTTATCATTCCAAAGGTAATGAAACTAATTGAGACTGATAGTTTAATAATAATGCTATCTTAAGTCTTGATTTTCATAAAGTTTATACAAAAATTTTGTGTTTTAATTTAATTTCTTGCTTAAGTGACTCCCATTACCCCTCTTTCCCCTAATGTCTGCTTTGTAAATTAGTAATGAACCTTTCGACATAATGCATTAGAACATAAACGTCTTTAGGATAGGATTAAAATAGTCGTATATGTGTATCGTAAATAGGTACATAAGAATGAGATCATATTTTAGCTTTATTTTCTTTGTTCCTCGTAGCGAAAGTCCGTCGGATCATATGAGTAGATTAAGTGTAAGGTCAGTTGAAGTCAAAACACTTAAATGAGAAGTTATTCAAGCTACAATGTAGAGTGCTCATGGGTGTCCATCTAACAGAGCCATATAATTTTTTTACTAGTTAGAAAGAACGAGAAATCATCTCATTACGTAATTGTTGACTATATTATTGTATGCACGAGCAGAGGACATCACATAAAATAATAAAATCTACAGGATCTGGCGCTTCCCTTCCTAACCTCGCGACCATATTTTGCCTTAGGGATAATTTGGCTCTGCTATAGCGTGAGGTGGATAGAAGTCGGACAGCAAACAACGAAATTACACCGCTGATGTCGGAAAAGTTGCAATGACAGTACATCTGAATATGACACGGATAAATTGAAGGACTTTAACCCCCAAATAGCACAGTTAGGTTAGCTAGCTGCTTCCTAAGCAAAGATTTTTACAATGGTGTTATAGGTATATCCAAAACTAGTAGCTGTCACACGCAGCGTTGCCCGCGACATAAAATGGAATATACATAAGTTTCAAACTTTGAACCCTCATTTGACTCCTTGAATTTCCAAAAATCATTTCTTAGTTCCTTCACCCTAACACCATTTAATGAATACACCCTCTAAAATTCATGTCTCTAGGTTCAGCAAATTTACATTCGAGCAAGATTATTATACAAAGTAGTGTTAGTGATTATTGAGATAGCTTTGCGGTACGCATGCGCTGCGTGCAAATCTAGGTCCTTAGGTCTTACGCAGTCACGGCATGATCTCGGTTAGTAGAATGTACGGGTTAGATTCTTTTATGGGGTAATGACATTCTCACAATTTAAATATCACAGTTTTATTGTAGCTTCCGTTTTCATAAGATCTCTTAACTATGCTTATTATATCTGGTTTCCTCGATACAAGCTTGCTTAGTAAGGAAGCCGTAAGATATATAGGTAGTTTAATATGGTATTTTCACTTTTATGTAAAAAACTGTTTAATTTTACTAGATATAATCTTATACTTGTTTACTCACCACGTCTTTTGTAGTAATAGATATTTTTCATTTAGAAGACATACCTGCCTACATGTTTAGTAAGTACCTTAACTTTATCCTAATAGGTTTGATTACTTGATTGAAGGTAGTGCTTCTTGTTCATACTGTGATTAAAGAGTTTGTTTAGTAGACAAATCATAGGTACCTAGGCTACTTCTTCGCCACATTTACTTATATGGTGCTAGTTATTAAAGTCATTTAATAAAAGCTATTACGATAACACCCAAACAAATACAACAGTTTACTAAGAGACAACCAGTATTCGTAAAACTATATTTCCCTTGAATAAGTAGATAGGTAGATAAGTACCTACTAAGTATGTATGGCATTTTTCTATTCTTATTGTCTCTGAACTTTTCTCATATTGGATCTTGGTTGGATCAGATAATTTTTTTGTGGATTAAGAACTAAATGATAGCGTCATCTCCTTGACTTGCGAAGAGTGAGTTCGATAGTAGAAAATAGTCATGTTTATGAAATTATGACCATCATTATAGTTGGCCTCCATTCGTGACGTTGTTACATTGTTTACAAACGGCAATAGTTACACTTTGACCTAAGAAAGTTTGCTAAGCTCTCACTTTCAGACTTAACAGTAACTTTTCGAAATCGTATGACTCAGTTGACAGTAAATATTTGTCATAAACGCTGGTTTTCCGCCATCACGTCATTTGAGTGCAAATTGCTAAAAATGAGATACCTTTTCACCCGGCTGCCGGCCTGCCCAGCCCAATATGATCGGTAAAGGCTCGATAACTGTAAAAGGCCTTCGCCGCCGTCGCAGGCGCACGTCTCAATTACATACACGCAACAATAGGCTGCCACTGCTACCTCACGCGACGGCATCGACCGTCTTCATTCACTCCAACGCATTCCGTTAACTTATTCAAGTCTTCACTTTCCAACGCGCGAAACGTTTACTATGCAGTAAATTTACACGCGAAATTGATAAAACAAATTTGAACGCAACCGAATTTTGACGGTTTGATTAGCGGGGAAAATTTGTGACAATGGCGCGTTGGTTTGTCTTTATTCTGGCGTTGATGCTGTTGACTCCTTGTGAAATGAAGCGCAGGAAGATAAAAGACTATCCGACGGATAAGCAGTTAACTTTGCAGAGAAAGGAGACAACTCCTGTCGATTTTACGAGACTTGTGGTGATGAGGTTGGTTTACGGACTGGCTAAAGTTTTGGGTTTCGAGGAGCCTATTGCAGAAGTTCTAAACGGTGCTTTCGTGCCTCCTGGAGCAGATGACGACGATGATTTCGGTGACGACGATGACGGATTCTTCGGTGATGACTATTAGTTCAAGTTTAGTTTTGTTAGTGTTGATACCAAAATGAGATGCATTTATGTGCTCGCGGGCTTTCTGTAAGTATTTATTTAAGCAAGTGGGTTAGTAGGCGTTCCGCTTTAGTAAGTGTTATTTATTTTTATTCTACTCGATCGTGCAACATAAAACGTTTTTGTTTTTTACTGTTCATTTTCTGATGTGTTGGAACGTGGAACTGTGTGTACTTGGGTGTTGTTTCATTTGTGTTGTTTATAGTTAATTAATTTGCATATTGGATTAATGTATAAGTAGTTTTACTTAATTTTATATATTTAAATAATCGTTATTTATACCTTTATATATATTTATATATATTAAGCGCGTAATTAAAGCTCTATTGTCATTTTGCATTTACAGTGTAGGTACTGCAGGTGATCTATAGATACGTACTTAACGTATCGATGATTAGAGAGTTTTTTTTTTAGTATCCGATGTACATTACGAGTACGCTTAAGTAAGAATGATTGTTCTAAAACATTATATTAAATAAACTAAAACATTATATGAAGTTACAAATGGCTATATAGGTACTACTGGCTATATATATATAAACTAATAAGTTATTAAGACTTGCCTGTAACGAATGTTATTTAGAGGTCAATAAATATTACTTTACATCTCTCATATTCGGTAAGTAGGTCCTTATTACCCCCAAATGGGGCTTGGAGGTGACCAATTAGCGCTCTAGGGTAATAATGTAGCTAGAAAAGCCCTAGGGCGGTAAATAATTAAAAAAAAAACTTCACTCTTTCAAAAAGTTCGCGTACATCTAACCATCATACTGGCAATAGACATCATGCATTCAGCCCAATGACAAAAGAGGTCGCTTCGCTATTCAGCCTTGTCTTCGTATGAGTATAATAGTCATCAATTTTAAAATAGCTCAATTTCGTTCTTAAAAAAAAAAGATGAAAAAAGGCGGGAATAGAAAACTTTTACTCTAAATATTGTTTGTTTTTGGGATTTTTTTATAATTACGTGCTAATTAGGAAAAAAACATGAGTTCTGCAAGTGATGAAGATATAAGCTGCACTCCCGATTCAATGAAATTGGAAGCTGAAGCAGCAATTAAAATGTTTTATTATTGTAATGCCGGTTTTTTTTTCTACTTACCTCACAATCGAGATGTAAAGCAGAGTAGTTAGCTTGGGTGTAAGCATCAATTGCACCCTCGAACTATAGGCGCCCTCGCTGCGCTCGTGCACCAAAATATCTCGGGCTGCAATTGATGCCATACAGCCCTTGGCTACTAATCTACTATAAGTGACCTAGACATCTAGGTCTAGGTCTATATTCTGTTTTGTAAATTAAGTTTTGCCTGCTAAATTGAAGTTGATTTTTATTAAGTTTTAAGTAGGTAGGTATTTCTTCTTAACAGAACTTGTTGTATTTAAATGACCTGAATATTATTATACCTATTATATTTTTAAATCATATTTGCTGCAATTTGTGTATGTACAGTTTAAGCCTTTAATATTGAATTTTTATTAATTTATTGGTATTATTTATCGAGGAGGTGTTGCTGTGAGATTGTGTGTATTTTATAATGTAACTTATTTATAGTTATTATAGTACCATGTACCTGGTAGTTAATAAAAATACAGTGTGTTTAATAAATATTTAGATTTATTGTTTTTCTTTTAAGATAAGTGAAGATGAAACTAAAAATACTTGGAAAATCTTACAAAAAAATCAAAGATACAAAACTGATAATATCAGGGGGTAGGCGAGAAAAATATGCATTCTAAAAATATTAGCGTAATATGCTCACCCATGGAGAATAATATTGTTCGAGTGTATGAATGTATTGAAGTTTCTTTAGAATGCCGGTTTTTATCTGGCCTAATGTACTGCCCCTAAAAATAAGTATTGCCATTCAGCATGGTAATGTATGGCACGCTGACCTCTGGTAGTGGGTTGGAGCATTTGGATTATCTGGTTATTGATAAATGGTGTATAGGTAATCCATCTGCTATATTTTTTGTGTTGTACTCATAGTTAATCATTTAGTATTTGATTAGTTATGCAGTCGAGTTTTTTTAGTCGCATTTTATTTTTAATATATATATATATATACTAGCTGACCTGGCGATCTTCGTACCGCCTTACAGTTATGTACGTTTCTCACCTTTTAAACCTTCCCTGGAGTACGACAAACATTTCAAGACCAAAATCAGCTAAATCGGCCCAGCCGTTCTTGAGTTTTTGCGAGACTAACGAACAGCAATTGATTTTTATATATAAGAAGATATATCTACAAAACAAGTAGTTAGAAGCGATTTAAAAAACCTGACAGCTAAATCTTTAAACATATGTTTCATCCTTATTTTTATTATGTGTCCAGTGTCACTTTTACAACTAAGACAAATCTGATGACAAAACTCAAACGGCAGGCCTTCTCATTAGGTTCCAGGGCATGCCAAAGAAATATCCGTGTGTATATTTCTTTAGCACGCCCTAGAACACATACCTACACTCGAAAAACATAACCCCTTTTTTCGTAGTCGTTAAAAAAATTAATACTCACCTTAAATATCTTCAAACATCCAACTAGGTCGTATGTCTTTCGCTTTTTCCAACACGCTCATGACGTCATCACTGTCATCGCTACTTTTATCACTAGCCTCATCACAATCATCAACATCACTAATTTCATCATCAACAACAATACTTTCTACGCTACCATTAATCTCACTGTCATCCACCACATCACCCATTTTACATCCTTTCATTTTCCGAATGAGGTCACCCCATTTCAGTTTAGTCCTACAAACAGGGCATATCCCTTCAATAGGTACGTACTCTCCAGGGGACAAAAATAAATCCGCTAAGCATGTTATGTGACATTCTAATTTACAATTAACATTCAAACATGTTAGTTTTATTTGGTTACTATTTATGTATTGGGGACATAGACAACATTCGGCAAATGATGGTGTTGGATCTAAGGTTTTCTTCTTGAGGTTTTTGCTCTTGACTGGTCCAAATGCAACTGACATGTGGTCCGGTGGTTTTCTTTCATCCTGAAAACATTATTGCTATATAGATTTTGAATTAGGCAAACTTAAAGTCAACCGAATCATGACAGAGTTCAACAAATATGTGATGTCCACAAAATATATATTATATAATATAAAATAGTTCATTATCATCTGAATTTGTTATATTCACTGCTGCGGAAATATGCCTCTTTATTGCTGCCTTAATGTTTGTAGGGGGGCCAGGTATTGTTTTTCAATAAAATACGATAATTCAACTGATATCGTGTATTGCAGTTTTTTAACGAGGGAAAAAGTGACAAAAAGGTAGGATGTAAAATTTGAATGTGTTAGTTAGGCGGTGCAGGTGGCGCGAAGATTTGAATTCCAAACAATGTTCTAAACATGATTCACAAAGGGGGATTTCTAACAGAGATAAGCAAGAATGTGCAGCGAAGAATGTGTTGCTTAAGAACCAATAGAATCACAAGCTTAGGTAGATGGAGCTATTCCATTAGTTGTTAACAAACAGATTTCTCGCTATGCATCCTGGCTCATCTCTGGCGATAATGGACCCTCAATGGAGAATCAACTACAGAAGATGATAACATTTTATGGATATGACAATATAATTGCGTTCTTATATTTCTAATTTTGTAAACTAGTGTTTATACAATTATTTTATATTCTATACTAACAAGAAATTCTTCAAAATAGTCAGTCTCCAGCCATCTTATAATAAGAGGTAAACGGCACCATGGACCCACTCTGAGCATTTCACTCAAGACGCGAAGTTTAAATTTATATACAGTCTCTTTTCTTGGTATTTTTGTGAGATTTAAATGCTGGAGCCTTATAGTTTTAGATGGGTTCTGCCAGGCCCATTCAAACTGTAATGATAAGCATAAATATTTAATTAATGATAAAATGTCTTAATAGTTTTTAGCAAAAGCATGATAACAGAATTACTTTTTTCTTAAAGCAGAAGAACTTAATGCAGACTCACCCTTAGTGCAGATATATTATTTGGGAATCCATGCACAATCATCACCATTTTCCTAAAAAATAAAACTAGCCTGTCAGCTGCAGTACATCATATCAGAGAAGTCTATAAATTATGCGTCATAATCTCTTCTAAGGGGTGTCGGCTTAACAGGATAACATTATGGATGGTCATTCGGAAGCTTACCAAGGTCCTCTATTGCTTGTTCTGTGAGCACCGCCGGCGGCTGAGCCCCTATTGTGCTGTGTTATCCTACGATTCGGGTCTCTGGTGTACCCAATGTACGTCCTCCCTTTGTATCTTGGATTTAAGCATACTAGTAAGTAAACACCAAAGAAATCTTCTACTAGTTCAGGCTCTGCCATATTGGTTCATATTTAGTTCTAATTTAACAAGAGCACAACCACACTTTAAAACAAATTCTAAATTAAAAACAAACTTTGTTTTGTTTTCATTCCCGCTTTTTCTGAAATTGCACGGGCAGTGACAGTGATTATCACATGAATTTTACGACAGATGATTACTTTTTATGTTTTTAAAAATGGCTTAATATGATTAATATATTTTACCAGTGTCAATAACAATAATGTTGGGCAAATAAAGGTAAAATACAACTTGATAAAAAAGAACTAGTCAAGTCACTTATTACAGTGGAAGATGGTATTATGTTTATTAAATTACTTAAAAATTATATGTATTAAGGTAAAAGCGGTATGCCGTCAATTGTATTAGGCTATCATCCAGCAAGGGGTAAGAAAAAAAAACAGCTGTTGTTGTTATTTTATTTAGGGTCTTTTTTAGAGTGTTGTTTTGTTTTTTCGTTAATTGGGAACCAACCGCTATTTGAAGTATAACTATTACCACTATTGATAAACATTTATTTGGCTTTCGTTATTCTGTTTATCCTATGAGCAAATAATCTTGTAATGATGGAGAAGGGTACGGGATCAAATATTTCTCAAAAAATATGTGCACTGTAAGTTCTTATAACTTTATCTTATGTAGAAAAAAAGTTTTGCATCCAAATTCTAAAATGTAAGTAATTTACAGAACTATTATTCCTTTCAGATGTAGCACTAATACGAGCAAATACTGTTGTCCCCGGTGTAATATTCTATATTGCTCTTTGGACTGTTACAAGTCTGAGCAGCACTCGGAATGTTCAGAAGGCTTCTACAGAGATTGCATCAACGAGGAGATGGCTACTTACCAAGCTGACGACGAATCCAAGCGTAAAATGGTCGATATACTTAAAAAACTGCAAAACGAAGATTTAGGCGAAGAAAATATGGAAGAATTGATCGAAAATGTTGACGATATCGATTCTGATGATGAGGAAGCTATAGATTTACATGAGCGTGTAAAGAATTTGAACATTAATGATGCAGATGCCCTCTGGGAAGCGTTAACAGAGGATGAGAGGAATGAGTTTGAAGCTATTCTGAGCCAAGGAGACGTTGAGGCGATAATGCCACAGTGGGAGCCTTGGTGGATGTATAGTAAGGAAAAAAAATTAGTAGAAGATTTGGATGATAAGGAGGAAGATGAAATGCTGAAAAAGTGTCCTGAATTGATAAGTGTGCCTGACATAAGCTCATTGACAGTAAGTGTCTATGTACATTACCTACCTATATCTAACAATTCAAATTTGTTTCCTTTGTCATCATTCTATGTAACTACCATGAAACTCACAGCCTAAGCAACCAATGTATCAAAACGACTGCTGTATCCAGCCAGCCATTAAGATATACCAATGAATGGGTACGCCTGTTCTTTGCATATTTGTCAAGGCCTTTCATCGATCGAAGCAAATATAACAATAAAAATAATTAAGGATAATAATATATTTGGTACTTTAATACATACGTCCTTACAAGTAATAATAGGTTTTTTTTTTCAGAAAGTTGAACCCTCGCCGGCTATTCGTTACAACATTACTAATGTGCTAGCATCCTACGCATTCATAATGAGATACTTCAATGGAGACTTAGAACCAATACCAGCTACTGTGTACTTACTGAACATCTGCACCAATTTGGACTCCAATACAAATTTCGATGACTTAAGTGTAGCTGTAGAGTCAGTGGCGCAGAAGTGTATACAGGTAAATTATGAGCACTTATTTACTCACTCCCCTGGCGCAGCGACCCGATGGGTCTTGGCCTCCAAAACAGATCAGTACAGAACTGATCCTGCGCAGTTTCCGGCGTCTATCCAGCAATAATATCCCAAATAAACCATTTGGGATTATAAGATATGCCTTCCTGACATTTTGATCCTCTAGGTCTCTCTAGGTCATCCAGCGGAGTCTCTGGGATCTTGATTCTTCCATGAAGTTATGAGCAAGCTTAGCTTATTACAACCATAAAAATGAAGGAAATAATTGTGTGCAAACCTGCTGGTTGAAGCAAGTTAATAGCTTTCAAAGATATGTGAAGTCCCCAACCTGCAATTTGGCCATTGCCATGGTGATGACCACAATGACTAATTAGTTTTAAAAAAATTATAACTTTTACTTTTGTCTACATTCCTAGAACCCTCTTGACGCTCAACACAGTTAATTAATGTTTATTCCCCAGATCTGTCCCTTTAAGGGGGCAAAAAGGAATATGACCAGCAGCCCAATTCACAATGCGTTTCCGATCTGTTTTAAAACTTTACAACACATTAGATTGTTAGAAGATCTTAAATTATGACTAGTTTTGCGTAATTAATTATGATATACATAGTATGTCAATGTGACTAATTCGTTTTCCAGTGTTTGAATTCAATGGGACACGCGTTGTGAGTTAGGCTGCTTTTTTGCGAGTACCAACATCCAGACAATCATACTGACAAATGTAAGCTAATAATGCCTTTTTATTGCAGAGTGACCTAATAGAAACAGATGAGCTCAGCCTAAATGTGATGAAACGAGACACATTTCTTCTGCTCCAAGGGCCGAGCGAAGAAAACCAAAAGTACTACTGTAGAGCAGCATTCTCACACTTACACAAAATCTTAACCGACGCCAAAAATTCATCAAAAAAGCCAAAGGAAAGTAAAAAAGTAACTAACGCGTTTTCGAAGAAATTTCCCGACCACAAAACTGGGGATTTACCTGACTTAGACATAAGTAAAGTCAAAAAATGTATAAAGAAAGTAGAGTATTATTTATCTTATGTTGAAGGTTGTAGCATGTATTTTGAATAAATATATTTTACGAATATCCTATTTTTTGGTCCAATATTCGTACCTATATTTATCACTAAGGTAGGGTCATGTTCCATCTGCCTGTAGGTACGAAACGCGTTAGTAGATTTACACTGACAGCAACTCAACCTCACACTTCACGGGAAAATAGCCACTAGTGGCTTGCATTCCTAGTAATCATGATGGCTAAGCGGCAGTGCGGCCGGTCGACAAAAATTGGTTTTAATAAGAACTTAAACTAGAGAATATACCAAGTTCATGTGTAATGCACACATAAGCAATATTAACGGCATTTAAGATATTAAGCAATATTAACACCAACAAATTTCCAGGAGTTGACGAAATCGGGGCCATAGATTTGAAAAGAAAATCTAGAAAAATTTAAGGTGTTATTGCGCGACATATAAATGCATGTGTTTCTACTGGGACATATTCTAACGAGCTTAAGGCAGGTATTGTAAGACCAATTCATAAAAGTGTTAGTACCTACTAGTGACTATAGCAAATATCGTCCCATTACTATATGTTAATTATTATTATTATGACAACTTTGCATTCTAAGTTGTATTGTAAGTATAGTCTGTGGTCGTGGCTATACTATATAAATATAAGTGTTAGTGTCATTGTTTGCTAAAAAAACCCGAACACGCTCGTGGTTCAAGCGGCGGACTACTCGACTAACCCGAACGGTCCGCCTCCCTTGCATAGGCGCCCTAGACACTTCTTGGATGATCCGGACAACCCCATTGCAGCCGTAGTATCGGCCGCTCTGGGGTCGCCCGGCCCACCTGACTTGTCTCCTAACACACATTCCGTATTTGGTACTGGTCCGGGCTACCAGATTCAACGAATCCATTCCGACGAAACAAAATGCGTCCTCGCCGGCGAGGACGTGGTTTCTTACAACCCTTAGGGTCACCCAGTTGATTGATAGGGCCCTAGGTCTTTCCCGTCTGGGAGGCCAGGGCAGTTCGGTCTGCGGTCAAATCAGTTGCCTAAATTAGCTAGGTTTAGGGTCCAGGCCTTTCCCCGGGATGCTATGGACACAAGTCGATCTAATGATTGGGCTCTGGCGCGGGCCAGGGCACTGTCAAAAAAAACGTCCGGTCAAGCTGTTCGAGGTCGCGTTCGACCAGCAGCTCAGTCCTTTCTAAAAATATATGGATGTCGTTCTAATAATATTTTGTAATTTGATTCTCCATTAAAGATCCACCGACCTTCATTTCATTTTAGACTATACTTCCGGCAATAGAATAAGTGGTAGAAGGGGTCTCCACAATTGGTGTAAAGACTATCTGGACAAACGTAGTTACCAGGTCAAAGTGGGTACGGCTTTCAGCGACAAGGTCACGTAACTGATGGTACAGCGCAGGGCTCGGTATTGGGACCCTTGCATTACTTGGCATATGTCAACGATATCACTAAAATAATTAAATATTGCAGCGTTTATCAGTTTGCCGATGACACTTGCTTAGTAGCCGCCACAGGGACATTGTAAAGGCTCAAAAGCAGATGCAAGCTGATTTTACTGTAATTTCCAAGTGGTCACACGACTCGGGACTTGTCTTCAATGCCGATAAAACAAAGTTTTTACATATTCGATCAAGTCACAACTTCTGTAACGAAGGAGTTCAAATATTTGCACACAGACATGATTGTCTACATAAAGATGCAATTGGGAATGGAAATACTTGCTCTACTTACCTATCAAGTATTACAACAAGTCACTGAACAAACCTATCTGGGTATGGTCATAGACGATCGATTTAAATGGGGCAAACACATAGACAAAATTGGCGTTAAGCTTCAAGCAATAATGGCTAAATACCACGTCATTAAAAGTCGTGTACCTACCATTCACACTTTTACTGACTTTGTACAAAGCACAGGTGGAAAGTATTGTCTCTTATGGACTTAGTAGTTAAAACCTTTTTGGGACAAATTTATAATATACAATACAGATTGTTAAAATTAAATGTACCGCGTTATGTAAAAGATACATTCAAGGAGGTTCCGAGAGGGTTGTTTAGATACTGTGAGGTGCTACCATAACAGGCTAAAGTCGAATACAGTATACAATGTGAGCAGTTTTTTAGAAAAGAAATACAACATTAGATTACAAACTCAGTAACTACTCGAGGCATTACTAAAAATAAACTTGTGTCTATACCAAGATTTAAAAACCTGTACGGCAAACGCACCTCACAGTACCTATCTAATTCCGTATCTTATAAACGGCCTACCACAATATATTTGCGACAAACTAACTGTGGCAACACCGCCACTACACAGGAATTGGCGCACATTTAGGATTAAGAGATGGCAACCCAGGGCGGCCTCTCAAGGGTACAACGCGATAGCACAGCTGGCAAGAGAGAAGCCTAAAAAGCAAAGCGGGTGAAGAGTCGGCGGACTGTTCACTCCATAGTGGTGACCCCGACGTGATTTGAACACGCACGTACCGCGCATCAAGACACTGGGAGCTAAAAGCCGTCAAAGCCCTGCGGCAACGTTATTTCTGTGTCGATATTTCACCGTTCGAGGGGGCAGAGCCCCGCAGCATTCATCGTGGTAACCAGCGGGTGCGCAATCCGCGTTTACCCGGCTACGCTTCGTGCTGAGACCATTGAAAAGAGCCAGTGATAACGTAAAAATTAGAAAAGTGCATTCATTAGAATTTCGCTAAAAATACTTGTCCGAGCAACATTGTCCCAGCAATTATCGAGCGAGCATCTCATCGGCCTTCATTGGTGACGGCGCCATCCGGCGACGAGTAGCGAAAACTATTGTTTCCGGTAATGTCAAACTATATCCGGTGAGTGAACTTTTCTACAGATTTCTACGCGGAACTGATAAAGATCCTGTCAAAATCAGCTGTTCTTTTTCCGTAGAGCAATAGAAACAGTAAACAAAAAAAAACCGTAGACCAACTAGGTCAAGACTAATTCAGCACTGGCACATGGAAACATATGAACTTTGAAAATATTATCTACCTACTTCAGAATACTTTGTGTTGTGATTATTTTAAACATTGTTAATAGAAACTTTACCTAAATTTGAAAACTTGTGTTTCGTAAAAATAAGAATGTATGTGTTCAATAGCTTAAGTAATTATAGATAACAGAAAAGTAAGCTGTAAGCTCGAGATCGCAAAGGAAAAAGCCAAGAATTTTGGAGTGTATCTAGTTAACTAAAATTTATTTTTTTGTCTCTGTGTTCTCTGTAGGTATAGGTATATCATCATTTTTATATAAGTATAGTAGTGTTTCATGTGTATTGTTGTACTTGTATTATTAGATTTAAGCATTGTATTGTCACCTACTAAAATCACAGAAATAAACTGTCTTGTGTGCCAGATCTTGTGTAGTGGGACCTTACATTATAATCTGTGTTGCCTGCCCAGCATAAAAAACTTTTCGTTGTGTCAACTAGCTATCATCATGGCGACCCAAGAAGAACAAATACGGTTACTACAAGAACAACTTCGTGTACTACAAGCAAATGCGAATGAAAGGAAAGTGAGTGCGGTTTCTGTAAAATTACCAAGTTTTTGGATGGACCGACCTTCCGTGTGGTTCGGGCAGGCTGAAGCACAATTTGAAATAGCAGGTATCACGCAGGATCGGACTAAATACAACCACGTAGTTGCCATGCTTGACAGCAGAGTGGCAGGGGAAATAGCAGACATTATTGAGAATCCTCCAAAAGAAGAATGCTATGCACATTTAAAAAATGAACTACTCCGACGCTTATCTGTGTCCAGGGAAGAAAGAGTACGGAGACTAATAGGAGATGAAGATATTGGAGACAGAAAACCATCACAGTTTCTCCGCCACCTACGAAGCCTGGCTGGCACAGTATTAAAGAATGATGATATCATTCGACAGTTATGGATACGCAGGCTTCCAAGCAACATACAAGCCATCCTAACTGCACAGGAAGATCTACCTTTAGAAAAAGCTGCTGACATTGCGGACCGAATTGTAGAGGTAGCAGTTCCTATGGTGCAAGCAGTACAAGGGCCATCCTCCCAGGTAGCTGAATTAACGCTACGGGTTGATGCTCTGACAAAGTGCGTAGAAGCCCTTACTGCTAATGCAAGGTCACGTTCCAGATCGCGATCGGATAGCAACCGATCACGCACAGCATCTCGCTCGGCATCTAGATCTTCTTCTGGAATATGCTGGTACCATGAGAGGTTTGGTAGTAAAGCCAATAGATGTACAATCCCATGCAATTGGAAAAATTCGGAAAACCAGCAGAGCGATCAGTAAATGCGGCGACTGATTGTTATACAAGCTCTAGCCGCCGTTTGTTTGTGACAGATAAGGTAACTGGTCAGCGTTTCTTAATTGACACAGGTAGCGATCTTTGTTGTTTTCCACAAAGGTTAGCCAAAGGCCGCACCACAACATCTGGCTACCAATTATCAGCTGCAAATGGTAGTGTTATACAAACATATGGCAGTATTTCACTGAACTTGAATTTAGGCCTACGTAGAGACTTTTCTTGGAATTTTACAATTGCCGACGTAGAAAATCCTATAATTGGTTCAGATTTCTTGAGTTTTTATAACCTCTTACCAGACCTGCGTCACAAACGGCTCATTGATGGCAACACCAACCTCACAACTCCTGCATCAATTGCACAGGTGAATCAAGCTAGTGTTAAATCTGTATCAGTCAGAGATGACTCACTTTTTCTTCAACTTTTAAGGGAGTTTCCGGATTTGACTCGTCCACCTGGCTACCCACGGCAAGTTAAGCACTCAACAGTGCATCATATCATAACAACAGAAGGCCCCCCAGTTTCTTGCCGCCCCCGCCGCCTGGCTCCTCACAAACTTATAGCTGCGAAAAAGGAATTCGAAGATATGGTGAAATGTGGTACGGCTAGACCATCAGACAGTCCTTGGGCCTCACCACTGCATATGGCCAAGAAAGGGCAAGATGGCTGGAGACCATGCGGGGACTTTCGAGCTCTCAACGCGCGCACTACCCCGGACAAATATCCTGTTCGGCACATTGCTGATTTTACTCACAGTATCGCAGGATCTTCAGTCTTCAGAACTATAGACCTCGTGAAGGCATACCAACAAATTCCTGTCAGCAGCACCGACATCTGCAAGACTGCTATCACGACGCCGTTTGGTTTGTTTGAGTTTCCCTTCATGACTTTCGGTCTACGGAACGCTGGTCAGACTTTCCAGCGTTTTATGGACGAAGTCGTGAGGGGACTCGATTTTTGCTATCCATATATTGACGATGTATTGGTGTTCTCGTCATCAGTGGACCAGCACCTGGAACACCTGAGAACTCTATTTCAACGGCTGGCGGCATACGGGGTAGTCGTGAATGCATCCAAGTGTGTGTTTGGAGCAGAAGAAGTAACGTTTTTAGGTTACAGAGTTAATAAGCATGGCACACACCCCCCACCTGAAAGAATTGAAGCTCTTAAAGAGTTTCCGTTACCCAAGACCGTACAAGGTCTGCGAAGGTTTTTGGGCATGGTAAATTTCTACCGGCAGTTTCTCCCAAACGCTGCAGAGCTACAGGCTCCATTAGTAAATGTTTTGGCTGACTCTAAACTAAAAGGGGCCAAACCGGTGCCGTGGACATCAGAGCTAGAAGTTGCATTCCAGAAATGTAAAGATAGCCTGAGTAATGCAACCCTTCTTGCACATCCGGCTCACAATGCTACTTTAGGGTTGTTCACAGATGCTTCAACTTTACAAGTCGGTGCATGTCTCCAACAGAAGGTTGAAGGTCAATGGCAACCATTAGCGTTTTTTAGTCGTAAACTAACTGCTAAGCAGATGCAGTGGCCTGCATACTATCGGGAACTTCTTGCTGTGTATGAAAGTGTACAGCAATTTCGGCACATTCTGGAAGCGCAAGCTGTCTCAATCTACACCGATCATAAGCCACTCATTTACGCTTTTACCCAACGCCGTGAGAAACTGCCTCCCATACAATTAAACCAGTTATCATTCATCTCACAATTTACAACAGATGTAGTATACGTAAAGGGCCAAGATAATGTGGTAGCAGATACAATGTCCAGAATAGAAGTGATCTCGCTTGAAGACAGCTACTGTTCACTAGCCAAAGAGCAATCTGTTGACGAGGAACTGAAAAATGCCTTGAAAAACTCCTCACTCAAGCTCGAAAAGATCTGCATACCAGGCACTGACTTGTACATCATCTGTGACACTTCGACCGGAAAGCCGAGACCATACGTAACGCCTTCTTTTCGTCGTAGCTATTTCGACAAGCTTCATGGCCTCAGTCACCCAGGTGCGCAAGTTTCTGCACGATTGGTGGCTGATAGATTTGTTTGGCCTTCGATGAATAAAGACTGTCGAAAATGGGCCCGGGAATGCACACCATGCCAGCGAAGCAAAGTAACGCGACATACATTGACGCCTGTTGGAACTTTTACAACTCCTAGTAATCGTTTCCAGCACGTTCATTTAGACATCATTGGCCCAATGCCCTCTAGCAAAGGGTACCAATATTGCTTAACAGCAGTAGATAGATTTACTCGCTGGCCAGAAGCGTGGCCAATGATGGGAATTACAGCAGAAGAAGTGGCTGAAACCTTCATGGTGGGGTGGATTGCTCGTTTTGGAGTTCCAGCAATTGTCACTACCGATCAGGGAAGACAGTTTGAGTCTACTCTGTTCAAGGCTTTAATGACACAATGTTCAGTACACCGAAATCGAACAACCAGTTATCACCCATGCGCAAACGGAATGGTGGAAAGGTTACACCGCCAACTAAAAGCAGCCCTCATGTGCCATGGAGGCTCATGGTCAACTGCTTTACCCCTAGTACTCTTAGGTATGAGAGCTGCTCTTAAAGAAGACTTAAGAGTGTCTTCTGCAGAACTTGTGTACGGAACACCTCTTCGACTCCCTGGTGAGTTCCTAGCTCCAACTTCAAAGTCTGATACTCTTGAGGCATCGAATTTTGCCTATGAGTTGAAGAAGCATATGTCAGACATTAAGCCAGTGCCTGCTAACCACCACACAGAACGAAACCCATTTGTTTTCAAGGAACTATCAAAGGCAACACATGTTTTCCTGCGGGACGATGCAGTTAGGCCATCACTAAAGCCTCCATACACAGGTCCTCATCTGGTAACTACCAGAAACGACAAGACCATCACAATTACCGTAGGAAGCAGAAACGTACAAGTAAGCCTCGACCGAGTTAAACCAGCTTTTATTGAAGGGTCAGCAATATCTAACTCTAAGCAGACATTTACAAGTGCACCTCCTCTATCGAAAACGTTGATACCTGCCAAACCAGAGCCTACTTCTCAGACTTCGGAAGCACAGCCACCTCAAAATTATATCTCACGCGCAGGTCGTCAGGTGCGTTTCAAGCTACCCTATGATGCATAAGCTAGCATTTTCAATTTTTTTTTTGCTAAGTTTTCCAAGCTATCGCCATGGCTCTTTTTACTCCGTAGGGGGGTGGTGTGGCAACACCGCCACTACACAGGAATTGGCGCACATTTAGGATTAAGAGATGGCAACCCAGGGCGGCCTCTCAAGAGTACAACGCGATAGCACAGCTGGCAAGAGAGAAGCCTAAAAAGCAAAGCGGGTGAAGAGTCGGCGGACTGTTCACTCCATATAACTAATAACTATATAAGAGAATTTTATTTCATTAGTATCACAATAAATAAAGTAACATGGAGCAGCCTGTATATCGAGCTACTGAGCTCATGACGTCGCGTGTTTGCTTGCTTCATGACAAGTAGGTAGTTATTCATCCCCCTCGCCCTTCTGCTCTGATGTAGAGACGGCTTAGTCAGCAGTACTTGCACTTCTGTGGAAAGCTGACTGAGGTGCCTATTATCGGACCACCGAGTTGGTAGTATTAAGTTAATGTTAAGAATATAATCCTTTGTACGAGTAGGTATGATCATTAGTTTTAGAGTCTTCAAATCGGCTGCATGTAGTTTAGATTAGTTCTAGTTCTTCATATCGGCTAAACGTATTTTAAATTAATATTTAAGCCTCAGTATCGGCTACAAGTATTTTAATTTAGTGTATAAAAATAAAGTTTTGTGCTCCCTAAATTTAACTGGTGCAGCCGGTAGGATTCGCTGCTGTCATGCATTCATTAGTTTCGTCGGTATGGATATCTAAATTTACCCAATCGCGGAATCGAGTGCGCGTCACGCGTGAGTGAGGGAAAATCCTCGAACCAAAGAAATTAGGTAGAATGGGACACCCAGTATGGCAACGTTCGGTTGGTGAGTCAAACTTTTCGCCATCCTTTCCTATCCTTAGTATCCACGAATTTTGTTATTATCGAGATAAGACTTCTCTCGTTTATGACGTCGGGTATCTAAAAATAGAACTCTGTTTAGACTTGGGTAGACTGGGTACGGTTGAAACATTTTAGCGTTTATCGTCCATAGCATCGAAATTAGTTGAGCAAGCGATCACGGAAACATATCAAACAATAGAAGGTATATCTGTCTAAGTAACAGGCAATATTATTAGACATTACTGTATTACATTTTTACATCAATCGAATTTGAAAAAAAAAGTAATTTGTTTATTCGTCCCCATGTAGGGGTCGGATGAAACAGTGCCTTGAGTCAATTGAAACACATGAAAATAATACAATATAGAGTAAATAAACATGTTTTATCAATAATTTCTTAACATTTTATGATTTGCTAGACAATTTATTGCTATCCCAAATCCGAGGTCGCGATAAGTCGTACTTGACGATCAGTTCATATGCCAATGTCCTAACTTAATTTATCTTAGGCCAAAATAAATATCTACACATATGATTTTATTGACGCTTTTGTTTCTGGTCACACAATCTCTTGTAAGCTTTATATCCCATCTTTTGTTCCTCTTCGCCACATCATCAAGGAACAGTGTTTCAGTCTATTCTTCTCAGCAGCTGTTCTAAACGAAGATCCCGCTTTTACATCATCATAAGCTTGTTTCTATATTGCTATATTGGCTTGACCTCTCGTAGTCGTACTTTGACGTACCCTTAGCATTTATGAAACAATAAAATTAAATAAATAAACTGTTGCAATCGTACCCACAAATAATATTTCAACTGTACCCAACCCCCTTGCTAGGTATTCATTAGTCCATAGTAAGAATAATAATTAATTGTAACAAAAACTAACAAGACAGACAAGCACAGCGCCCGAAGTGCGACGCAATACTAAAATTCATGTTTCGACCTGTCGCCCGCTTCGTACTCCCCTTGTACCCCTCACCTCATCGCGCACTATTCACAAGATATTCACTTTGTTTCAACCGTTCACCGTTTCAACCGTACCCAGTCTACCCTACCTATGTAGTGATAAGAACTTGGGACCTAAGACAGAGTCCAGGAAACGTAGAATCGCTCTACGAATTAAATACCTAGTTTACCTTCTAAGAGTAAATTAATCAATTCTTATTTCAAAATCAATTCAAATTGTTATTAATAAGTGATTTAAGTGTAATTTAGGTAAATTTAAAATTAATTATAGTTTTGTGTGTGCTAAATTTTAGACTAATTTAATTTTACAATTCCAAACCGATTTATTGATCAAGTTTTTCTTATCTAGTTGTTTTAAAATTTAAAATCAATTTTTCTGATTAAAACTTTGTTAATATTATTAAAATTATTTTTAGTAACTTATCTAAATTTTCATAACTCTCTTATAATGGAGAATGTAGAGCAGGTTAATCCGATCCCTCGCGAAATTTTAAATCTTGTTCCGATATATGGTGGGGACAAGACCCAATTAAACTTATATATAAGGAAATGCGAGTATGTAATAAGTAGATATAGGCAACGAGGAAACGTAGCGCAAGACCTTTATGTCTTTCAATCTTTGACGAGCCGTTTAAACGATAAGGCAGCCTCGTTATTGTCAGAACCTGAAGACATTTCGACCTGGAGTGAATTAAAATAACTCCTCAAACAACATTTCGGAGACCCGCGTAGTGAGCAATGCATAGGAATTGAATTAGAATCTATGAAAATTAAATCAGGAGAAAATTATTTGGATTTTTGCAATAGAATTCAAAGCGTTCGTTCGGTTTTGTTATCTAAAGTGCACATGTTAAATGACGCCGAGTTAAAACGTGGTAAAACAACTATATATAATAGCACATCATTAAACGTGTTTCTCAGCTACAACATCCAGGCTTTAAACCATCCCCTAACGTAGGTATGCGACCCCAACAGTTTGGGTATAAACCACCCCAAATTCTAGAGCCACGGTTACGAGAGTCCGACGTGACTATGAGGACAGCTCGACCCGTGCTTCGCGAAGGATTTAAGCTCAACGAATTGTATGACGAACCAGACTACTTTGACTATAATTACGAACAAGACATAAACCAAGACTATGAAACATACGAATACGACCAAACTGATGTGTAGCATGACGAAACGACATATGAACATACAGACTCATCGCAAGAGCAATTAGACCCGAATTTTTGTTTAGCTGCCCCGACAGACAAGAAATTATAGAATTAAATTGTGACCCTACACTTAAATTACCACACATTTATTTGCCGGAAATAGACGCGAAAATGATGATCGATACTGGCAGCACAAGATCATTCTTGAGCCCACGAAAAGGGCGCTGCTCGTTTAACTTGGTTAATTGTTTACATTTTAAACGCAAGTATTATATGACTTGTATTTTATCGCCACTTCAATTTATAAATAACTTACGGAAATAATTTTATGTTCAATATTTGTATATAACATGTTTGTTATATGTAGTTACTTATTAACAACAGGAGGACCTAGCACTTAGACAAACCTCTGTGATGTTTTTTTAGTGTTAAGATATATATTTTTTAAGAAATACAATAAGTAAATAAAATAAAATTGGGTGACCACACCACTATTTTATTTGAGATTTATTTGGCAAAAATCCCAGACGAAGAAAAGTCCGCCGAGAATGTGCCTCCGACATTGTGTGAAGTTTAGTGAAGCGAACGTAAAGCCGACTAAAATTAGCTGTGTGCGTTGCTGCACTGCGCTGCTGTTAGTTCTATTTTTTTGGAGTCTTTTACAGGTTTTATTTAATTCGGGGGATTTTTTGTGGGGTCCTTTTAGTCCTCTGTATGCGTTATTTGATATGTTGTAAGGGATCTATTTACAGGGATAAACAAGTACGCCGGGGATTGTTCCTCCTCTGCTCAGGTTTTTAAGGTTACGGAGAAGTCCTCAACCTCATCGTTATTTACTTAATACGCCATATTTACAACCTCTTTTATGCAAATAGGTACCTACAATAATTTAACGGTTGAGTTAAGGTTATGTAAAATAAAACTCAAAATCACCTTTACGCCATTTTATTCAATCAACAAGAATAATCCCGAGGAATGTCCGAAACATTAACAATTATAATAATAGTCAGTGTATCTTATTTACAATAGAATTAATAAAATCCAACACAACACTTATACATACAGATCCTACGAGAATAACTAGCACAGTTTTGGATTATAAGGAGAGCAATTTTAAAGACATCAAATAATAGTTCCAAACTAGAGCATCGTAAAGCTTTCAATCTCTTTGACTTGCCTCAAGAGAAAGAGAGGCCAATCTTTTACGAGTTTTGAAACTATTCTTTAATAACTTCAAAATCAGGCTCAATATTCACTCGTACAATGCCAACCAAGAAAAAATATTGTATAATAAGTATTGCCGTCACCGAAAATATTACTAAATCAGTTTTACGATTTTCGTTTAGTGACTTGCCGGCAAGGTCATATTTGATCGATCTGACTATTATTTTTTAATTAAAACCATGGATGTAGAAAATCCACAACACAATCGCCATTGTGTTGTGGATTTTGATGCAATACAATGGCGGTTCTGACCAAAGATGATAAAAAGAGTTGCCATGTTTTACCTTTAAGACAATTTGAGACAACTCAAATAGCAAACCTAGATAATAAATAGACAGTAAATAGAATATCGTGGTTTAAAAAAATTTATATTAACACTTTTTTTAAATCTTTCTTTGGCTGGCTACTGTACGGGTCACATAATTATTTACAAACATCATTATTACCAAAAAATAAAGTGCCCTAAACCTCTCTAAGTACATCACGAGCCTACTAACAATACCTACAATAATATATACGGATACTTAAGTTATACTTTTGATATAATTTCAGTGGCTTACAATTGTTTTATGTGATAAATCTACTTGACCAAATAAAGTCTCATCAGAAATTTCGTTTAACAATACAAGTTTTCACGCGTACCTGATCGTGGTAAAGGTATGCAGTATTACCAACTATAGATAGTATTGTTGAACAAAATTATTAAAACACGCGTTAGTTTCGTAAATGAAATCAGAAATTTAACAAATCTAAAATGTATCATACCAACAACCAATATTAGGATGTAAAATCCCGTTGACTTGCCCTTTACCTTAACTTTGGCTTTGCTCCAATACATTTTATATATGTTACCGAATTGCTCTTTAAAAAATCGCAAAAATTTGAATAAACATTTTTACATTCGACAATACTTTTATTTCAAACCTTTATTAGATCAAGTATATCAATCTTAATAAATGACATTATATTTTTTAATACTAAAATCTGGTAAATATTTTTAGACAACTGTTTAATTTTTTAATACTTTAATAGAAAAGCCTCCTTGTACACCAGATAATTTTAATATAGGTTATAATAAATGGTAACATTTCGAATGTCATATATCAATTGGCTAGTATTGTAGCTTTTTCTTTATAGAACTTACTACGAACGTTTTTTATATAAATCATTGCTAAAGGTTAAAACTTGCTCTAAAAGCTCATAATAATTATGAGTATATTATTAAATAGAAGGCTTTTCAGAGAGTTATATTTATTTATATTGTTTACAAAATGCAAGAAATAATGAAAATGTGCTCAAAAATGCTCAATGCATTGACAATATCAGAAATCAATAACCATTCTAGTATAAGATCCCGATATACAACGACCATCACCGAGATGTTTATTTAATATAACGTATTTTACATTTTTTATTTTATAATATACCAATAAATATATTGTATATGGGTTGCCGATCAAATTTCAGTTCAGGATATGATTACATAATGATTAAAAAAAATACATTCCATACCAATCGAAAGTATGAAGCAAGCATGCCAGCCACTAGACCACCGCGGACGTCAAATATAAAGAAATACCTTCTTCCTATTATAATAAAACAAAAAAAAACAAACCTCAGGTATCTTTCAATAATAGGTAAGCATAACATTTTACTAATGTTGGAAACGCACAGGCAGGCGACTAAGGTACTAAGCGTCTAGAACCTAGTGAATATTTAATTTTAGCTAATATTGTAATAACTAGTAGGTAACTATACTTTCCAATAAGCTAACGTTGTCTAATGTCCGCGGTTGGATGCATTGCGAGCGCCTAGCTACCGCGTATCCTAGGAATACAAGCCACTAGGCTCTAGGCTCTTAGCAAGTCGCCTGCCTTTCCAGCCTAACAGAGATGTTATTAAATTAAACATACAAATGGTACTTAGTTTTACATCTCATTATATTACTCAATACTTAAACAGGCTGACTGTGTGAGCACTCATCAAAATCAAGATCTTATGTGATGATGAAAATAAATAATTGAAGCAATTAAGAAAATAAAACCTGAGATAAAGTATGTTCCAAGACTGTAAAAAGTAGTATTATAATATAACATTTGATCAACTCTTGCTGCTCGTCTTTCATAAGGAAGTATCAATATAAATAGTGTTCAACGAGCCATCCTACAGATATTTTCAGTTTCTGCTTCTGTATGTGTCAAAAGAACATTCGATAGGAACGCTTTACGATGCCGAAAAGAATATTTTGTAAATATAATATAACATTTTCCAAACTTCCAGTCTAATAGTGTGAGAAAATTTAAAAGTTGGAAAGAAACTTAAACATAAGTTTTTCTTCTAATATGATCACATTTAGTAGAAGAGAGTGCACTTTTAAACATAATGAATCTCTTTTGTATGAAAGCGGGATATTCCATTAACAGAGTTTACAAAAAGTTTTGAAATGAATCATTATAACGACCTTGGTAAAAATATACATCCACCTAAACAATAGAATACAGCCATATAAATCACACAATGTATAAAAAACAAATCTAATAAGGTATCTGATTCTGATAATACTGTATCATATCATACGTCCTGGTCCTGAAGTTGAGGAAGGAACTCCTGATGATGGAGAGCATATAGGCGGCTGCTTCCTTCTCCGTGGAGTTGGGCGCGAAACGCGAGCGGAGCAGACGGATCGTCTGACCGCGGAAGCAGGGGAGACCAGTGTCCAGCATTAATGATACCATGGAGATAATCGCCTCCTGGTACGGCCTGAGAATAAACATTAACAACATAATAATACTGTTCACAAAAAAAAACATAAACGGTAACAGAAAAACATCGATTGACAGCGAAAAAAGCATTCATTTGGCATTCTTTCCTTCCCTCTATCAGTTATTATGTCACCTGGAAATTTCATACTCGCGTACTGATTTCCAACTAATCTCGGTTAATGAGTTCTACGAATTTTAAGTTTTTTTTTCTCACCGTCGTGGATCTTTTGTTAAGAAGACTTTCCCCAAAAAGTTTCTTAGATATTCAAAAATCTCTAAAAACTTTATTATTACATTCAGAGTAAAATTTTAAAAAAATAGGTATACTTTTATTTTTCATTTATCTTTCCGTTATAAATTATTACAAATACACTATTGACAAGATTAATAATATTTCACTGTCACCTAATAATACTACTCCTACATAAACTGTTATATTTATTAATTAGTTTATAGTTAGTTTATTTTGATAACTTGTGAAACGAAACCATTGGAACACCTGCCTTTTGCCAGTATCTGTGTATGTTATACAATATTTATTGTAGATTTGTTCCATTATCGTAAAAAAAGGTCAACATACCTGAAAAAGAGGGTCAATAATGTCAACATACCTGACAGCGAGGAATGCCTGCACGCACAGCTCGCAGAACCACCTGAAAGGCGGCGCCTCCATCTTGCCTCCCATCACCATCACCATCTCGTCAGTCAGCTTGATGTCCGGCTCGAAGCCGAGGTTGCCGCCCGGAGACGATTCGAACATGAACCCGAAATCTACGCGAAACGAAATAGAAAGCTTTTGTTTTATATTTTTTATATGTAAGCATACGATTATGTATGTTTGCAAGAAAAAATATGGAATCTATAGAAAACGACATGGTAAACTTATATTTAGATTTTTTAATATTGCGTCATACGTTTCGTATATTAGCTAAAAAATCTAAACCTGTATACGAGTAGATTACAAAACAAAAAGCTATTGTTTTGTAATTTAAAAAATATAGTATCATACGATTAACGTATTTACCACCGTTATATCATTATACAAGAGAATTAATTAAAAAAAACTAACGAGTATAAGTAAATATTCTATGAAAGATAAATAATTTGACGTAAAAAAAACTTAAAGGAGAGTCCTTGTATTAGTAGACATCGAACATATTCGAGAACTTTGTTTATTGTTATGTAAATATTATTGTATTATAAATCTAACTCTACAGAGTATATGTCGAAAATTAACCAAGCAATCCGGTCGGAAAAATTAACAGTACAGAATTAGCATGCAGTTACATATACTATATATACTAACCGATATGTATGATATGTCCGTCAGTGTCCAACATGATGTTTCCGTTGTGTCGATCTTTGATCTGCAGCAGGAATCCGATGACGCTGTACGCCGCCATCGAAGTCACGAAGCAACGACGCGCCGCCTGAAAATAGATAACTTGTTAGAGACCTACATAGTATCAACCCATAGCGTCCCACTGCTGGGCATGGGTCTCCCATGAAGTGGGCGTAGGCCATAGTCCACCACGCTGGCCAACTTGCGGGTTGGGGACTTCACTTATCTCTTCGAAGATATTAACCTTCTCCGACAAGCAGACGATTTCCTGAGATTTTCTGACGTAGTTCTTCGCCGTTTAAGCATGTGGTTATTAATTCTAATATGCACATGAGTGAAAACACAGAGGTGCATGCCTGAACCTGGATTTGAACCCGCCTCCCTTCGCTTCTGAGGCAACAGGTTTACCGACTAGGCTACTACTAAGTCATTTTAGAGACCTATACAAAACCTCATTCGAGGATGAAGGGCTGGAGATATATGGGAATATACCAGAACTTAGGAGAGACCTAAGAGAACATACGCAAAGAGCCCTAGAACATGAGTTACAATGCTTGCGCTGGTTGTGCGCTATGACTACGAACAAAAAGTGGTTAAAAGCAACTCCAAAAAAACCCGACTGCTAAAACTTAACCTGTGAATTATAAACTTAGCATTTCCTATTCCAAACTACAATAAAACATATAAGTCATACCTATATATTTGAAATCACCGTCAAAAATTCTTTATTTTGATACCACACTCGATGTATTTTGAAAACCATTTATCATTAATCATTAATTTTGTTTTTCTTTGTTCATTTTAATATATGTCACTCACGACTAAGACAAATCTATTGACACCACTCACATAAAAATGCGACAATCCGTTCTAGGACAAGGATCTAGGGCGTGCCGAAGAAATATACATACATACATATAACTCGAAAAACATACCCTCCTTCGTTCGCAGTCAGGTAAAATAATACGGGGAATAAAATCAGCCAAAATCCCCGACCCTATATGTCATTTATACTTCACTAAGTTAGGTTATAAAATATAACCTTTGGTGAATTTGGGTGGATGTAAATCAACACATTAATTACCTGGAATTCTCTAGTGGTTTCATCGCCGTATTTCTTGATGAAGTATTCGTACATTCCAATATCAGTTTGCCGACCGAGCTGATCTCGAGATTTCGCGTTAGGAACGCATTCTATAACGCCACACTGTAAACACGAGAATAAATTTGTGCTTGAATAGCAGAATCACTTAAAAAGTCTAAATGTTTTGGTAGACGTCGTAGCAATTACTTTAATGAAAATATTATGGAACTACACCGTTTGCTATTTCGTATATAGTCGTATTTTATCTGATATTTTTTCAATTAACATTATATCAAAACTTAACCGTTAAATAGTTATGAAAAGGTGATGATCAACCAGAAACAAATATTTAATTATTACTACAACAACTGAGATGAGATTGGTTACAGACGAGAGAGAAAGTGGAATATTATTGGAAAGCCTTGGCTGGTTTTGGTGAAACCGCGTTATAATTGTAGAGGTATAATACAGACAATAGTGGAATGTTTGTGAAAATTCATTGGCTAGTAGGGGTAGTACATATAATTAATGAAATACTTACCCCAGGTGCAGTGGCGACGACTTTGTACGGGAACAGATATAAATCCAGGCCAACTTGCTGGAATATGTTCTTGAACAATGATATCACTTGCAAAGCCAACATGTCTTGGCGTACGTCGTCACCCACTTTGAATATGGCCGCTTGCCACGTTTCTGCCGCGACTGAAGTATAACGGTCTTTTCCTTCCTCCTGGTTTTTCGATATACAAAATACTATTATAGACCCTGAATTCAAGCTCCAAGGTGATTTGCAATACTTTTACGAAAAAAAGCAATCCATCCACTAAATCTATATTCACAAATTTCAACATTCTTGCAGTGTTAGTACTCATGATTACAAAAACGTTTCGTACATTAGATGAACTTTGATTTCGTAAATTAGATGAACACTGATTTTCTATGGCGCTTATCCCGAAAGTCAAACAGCAATCCAACACTTCATAGTTAACCCATGTTATTCTGGTTTCCTTATGTATCCGTTCCTTATAGGTACGAGTACATGGAAACTTGATGCTCTTCTTTTCCACATGTTCTTTTATACATTTACCTATTTGATTGATTGATGAATTATTATTTGAATAGTTATAATGTAAGGACTGCTAGCTAAGTGAGTTTCGTATTAAGGACCTCGATTGTAAACCTACCTGAGGGATATCAACCAGGTGCAATGATTCCAAGGTGAAATTAGAAAATATGTTTTCCATCTGTTCACTCACGTGAGTTTACCCAGGTGAATAAAATGGAACATAACCGTAAACTAGTGGGATAGAGAAAGAAAATGACATTATATTATAATGGAATTTTCGGCTGTTTGTCTTTAAACAATATACAAAACATTTTACATTCTCAGCATTCAGTTAAACCCAATCATAACATAACATGGTGACTGACAAACTCGTAACACACAACACAAAACAGTCATTACTCTCAGTTGATTCTCCATAAATTCGATAACTTTCGCGTGAACCTAGAAATAAACACTACAATTGACTAACAACAGATGAAAGTGGTCATAACGTGCAACAAGCTGATATTGGCTTTTAGACAAAAATGTTCAATAACAGTAGAAATCAACTCTTGGTTGGCTTCCAGCGTTTTAAAGAATAGCAGAAATGAATTCCTGGGTTTTAAGCTGCGATACTTATTATTTTTAGGAAGTATACTTCAAAAAACATAAGAGGTCATAATTCACCTGCATTTTCCGCCTGTTTTTAACAGATTTTGATCAATAATATGACACGTAAATTACTGTGTTTCTTAATGTGCTCAAGAACTTTAAAAATTCCCATAACGTACATTTCGTTACGTTCGACAAGACCCTAAGCGCAAGAAGAAAAGAAGAGAAGACGCCACAAACAATAAATCAAAAAGTTTGGTTGTTTTTTTTTTAGGTTTTACAAGCAGTTAAAGGTATTTGTATGTAATCTTTATGTATTATCTACTAATTGTTTGCGATTACCACATTGGGTTGATTTAAAAAAAAACATAATAATAAATTAACAGATCTCTTTAACTTATTGCAAATAACAAGCACGTGAACGTTATTATATTTTTCCACGGTCCGTTAAATTACTTCACGCACGTCCTCGCAAATATAAAACGTCGTAATAATATGTGAATTATATAAATTGAATAGACTTTAAGTATGAAATAAAAGCTCACCGTGGGCGGATCTTCTCCAGAGACTATGGCCATAGCGACGTGCTCCATCTCTGCTATACCGTACTTCCTCACGCGGAAGCGAGCCAAGTACGGCGCTTTGGCTGCACTCTGCATAGGAGTACCTGGCAATGAACAAAAGATACGTACAATTGAGAAAAAAACCTAAAGGTTAGTAATTTACTATATTTACAGATAGAAAACTTATGAAAAAAACCAGCATTTATAAGATTTTGAACCATCTGGCTACATTTGAGTTCATTTTACGTGCGCTTTAACTAATATATACATATATAAAGAATGAAAATCGTATAGCAGAGAATACAGAGCTCAGAATAAAGCTAATTGAGCGAGCGCATTCTGCATTAAGGCTAGACTTTTTCATTTACCAGTAATTTTTTAACTAATTTTGACGAAAGTAGATATTTATGAAGTAATTCCACGATTCAATTTAAATGCGGCGGTAGTTAACTCAGTAAGGTGCGAAATTTGCTATAACACTTTTTACCGGTCGATTTCAATAATTCAATAATAAGGGTATGGCCGAGATACGCGGTACTCAACTTGAAATAAGCATTTTGAATATGATCTTTCAACTGCAAATCCCCGACTACTGAAAAATTTGTCGACCCTGTATATCTAGTTTCGTTAAGATTAATTTAAAATATGAACCCGTACGAACATCCACAAACAAATACTGACACATGTAATGATTTTTTTTCAGGTTTTAAACTTCATTTGCTCAGACAATAACACATAATCATCATTGGTCATTTGCTAGTTGGGACAGGATTGTGACAAACACTATAAAAAATATATACTAGTTTTAATAGTTACTTATATACTCGTCGTACTTACCACTTTTGTAATCAATATCTACCACCATAGAGTCAGGATTTGATGGCAAATAACAACCTGGTTGGACCTGCAAATAAAAAATACAGTTACTGATTATTTGGGTAATAAGGCCGCCCAATGTACTACCAATGTTTCGTTTTTTGATTAAATGGTAAATCGTAGATATAATACAAAGTTTATATATATAGTAATATTACTAGTAATATTTATACATACTAGCTGACCCGGTGAACTTCGTACCGCCTAACAATTATATGTGTTTAAACCTTCCCTGAACCTTCACAACATTTCAAGACCAAAACCATCTAATAACAAGTTCAATTCCATTCCAACCATGTTTTGTTTATACTATATTGTACTGTAAATTTGTATGTACTCGTACTTCGTTCGATAATTTTTGTAAGTTTCATTATACATGTTAACTTGCAATATATAATAAAGTGTGCGAATGTAGAATATTTTTCATTCCAGACACAGAGGAAGTCTTAGTGGAAAGCTATGAGATATTTTATTTATCATAGTAATTTAATTTGTAAATATTAATGGTGTTCCAACATTATCTCACCTTGACTCCCTTTAAAGCCTCCAAGCAAGCCCGCTTCCGTTCGGCTCCCTTTGGGTAAGGTCGTATAATTCCGCTGATATTCGTGATTTGACTGAAGAAGTCGAACTCCCGCTCGTAGAAAGCTTTTGCCGGTCCGGACAGAGTGTCCACTATGCTTTTTGTTAGGCTATCGAGTACGTCGAACAGTACAGCTGGAAGTAAGTAAGAAATAGGATGTGAGTATTATAAAATAAAATATGTCCATATAGCCTTTGGCTACAAATTTCATTTTTGCAAAGTGATGAATTCGCTGCCAAGTTCTCGATTTCCCGATAGCTATAATCTCGGTCTCTTCAAATCGCGAGTGAATCGGTTTCTTCTTGGCAAGCTCGCTACATCCTAGACCGCATCGTTATTTTACATCAGGTGAGTTGCGCTCAAGCGCAAGCTTATCGACTATAAAAAAAAACGAAAACAAAAAACGAAATTTCGAGATAATGTAATGAAGAGTTCATACTAAAACTAAACGATTTTTATATCCACTTTCTTCCAAGTTATTTACGAAAATCTCCCATTTATGCCAAGACCGTCAGATGTCACCAACAAAAATTGTATTGTAACTGTCATCTGTGAACCGCACCAATACAAACAATTGAACTTTTCTTATACTTTCAAAAATCTTAAAATATTAGTACGTTTTTTTCGTTTTTTTCCTTTCCATCATACCAATAAAAATGGGGTGTTTAAAATTAGAAATGTTGTCAAGTACTGGCAAACTACTCGAGCCAATATATTGGCTGTGCAATGAAGATTGTAGGTATTTTATGGCGAATCGTAGAGGGTTTCCGAGACGAAACTACCGTTGATACGCTAATCAGAACTGCATGTGCGTAAAATTTTACTCATCACGATGGTTTTAGCTCAAGATGTTTGATAGACATTATCGACTTTATTAATAAACGCGTCTCAATGTTGAGCGTATTTTGTCTTGATCAGGCGCATGACGTTCTCTGTCGGATAATACAAAACCAAAGATGCTTAAAGTTGAAACGCGATTATTAATAAGACAGTACATCTAAATGCTAGTTGTCACATGCGGCGTTGCAAGCTAAATAACATGGAATCATGGAAAATGAGGAATTTTCAAACTTTTCTCAGTACACAATTTCATGTCTCTAGGTTCAATGATTTAGGCTTGGCGTTGATTATGACCTGTCAGTCAGTTCGTCAGTATAAGTCAGGAATCACTCTTTTATAAAGATTCAACAATAAATTTAGCAATAAGGATGTTCATCTACCCATATTTTTTTTGTATTAAACGTAGACAGAGAAAGATATAGACGGCGGATACGTGTCATCTCAGTCACACTATAACAAGGAAGGAGATAAATAGTGTCCTTAGAAATGAAACAGACGGAGCGACCGGCTTTTTGTTCCGTAGCGTATGGCCGGTTTTTACATCGTTTCGCACATCATGTACCAAACAAGCTTTGAAGTTAGCTCATTTATTTGATGTATCTATAAAATATTAGTGATAGAGAGTGTAAAGATCTGACGAAACTTTGTTGAGGATCGTGCGATATGTTTATAGTCGCTGTAACAGTAAAAGCGAAGAAATATTCCTCCCATAGCTGGTGTAGTAGTTACTAGTCATAATGACAGCCATAGATAGTAGTCATAGTTATTGCTGTAACGCTTGAAAAAACTATGTTTACTGAACTCTTAGGTAGTAAATGATTGAGTGAACTAACGATCTTTGTGCTGTTGGTCTTCATCTGTATACATGTTGGTCTGCATACTCCAAATGAGCTGATGCGCGACCACTTGAGAGTTCTTCGCTAATTTCTTGATCAGCTCCGATACGTAGCCCATCTGTTAGACAAAAAAATAATTAGGTACATATCACGTATTTATTAACATTTTAATAAAATAATGGAAAAGAGATAAAACGTTAAAAATATTATTCTATTGTATCAAATTTATTAACTCAAGACAATTTTACTTTCGTTTTGATTGTATATTAATCAATGCATTATACACTTAGCACAGAACTAATACTTTTTACAGATTGAACTGGTTTTATTTATATCACACATCTTCCTTTGCTCTCCTTATGTATGCTTCTCTGTTATCGATTACTACCTCTCGCTCGATTTACATAACTATAAATATCTGAAAGTTTACATACTTACATAAACTCGTTTAGCAAACAGTTTTATTATATCTAGCTTCTTATAGGATCAATCTTCCATTCTTATTAGCTCGCTTCCCTTATGCCAAACGCAGTAAACGCTTCTAATTAAGTATATATCTATATCACGATATATTTTAATTTCGCTTGCTTCGCTCATACCACACACATTTCGCTCTTAGCCAGTATACTCACGGTGTCGTGCCTGAGCGCCTGCACCAGCTGCGGTATGTAGAGCAGTACGGCCGAGGGCGGGTACGAGGTGAGAGCGGACACGGCTGCTTGCGCTGACAGCGGGTGCGGCGGGTACTGACGGCTGAAATACGACAGCGCTTCTACGGGCGACACCCTCGCCCACGTTATCATGTGTACCAACTGGGAACAAAAATATACTCACATGAAACTGTTTTATAAATTTTTTTTTATCCTAGACAGCTAGGCATATGACCACAAGTTCGCACGACCACAAAAGTCAGCGACACTGCAGAAGACGACGACCTAGATGAAGCATGCCTAGTCTGAAATACACAGGCACTCATAGAAGGCTACCGGAACAAAAAAAATAAAATTAACCTGTACTGGCTTAACACTTACAACGCAAACACGCAAATAAATAATGTAATAATTTTAAAGTTTTTATATAACTATAAAACACGCTCTAATGGGATACATTTAAATTATTGCATTAATAACAGATTTGGTTGAAAAAAAATCATGGTGAAAGATTCCCTTTCATATACACAAAGGTATATTCATAGACACATGGCAAGCTAATGAAAGGGTGTTAACTAAATATGGCAATGACTGAAGGCTCTTCTTCTTATGTAGACAAAAGCTGGTCTTCATGGTTCTATTAAAGTCTTTCTCATGAGGTACTGGAATTACAAGTGACCCTGTTTAGTTACGTTATATATTACCTCGTGCGCGTCGTTGAGTAGAGTTTCTGTTGTGACAAGATATTTCAACGCTTGTGGTATATGCGACACTGCAGTTGGCTGCGCTAGCACTTTACGTTTGATCTCCGCTACTATGCTCTCGTTTTTCAACCTGAAATTGTTAATATTGATAACAATATAACGCAATTAGAGAGTGCATACTCGACCTACGTTATGCCTCCCAAGTTTGTACCAGCATTCTGCCGCAGTCCTTTTCCACCTATTGTCATTTCGCCTGACCACGTGTTTTACAAATTAAGATTGGCACGTCCCGGATTTTATTTCTCCGACGGATTATCTATATACACAGTCAAAAATATTCGCCGGTGTATCAAAAAGCAGGAAGTAATTTAGGAGCTCATATATATGGAAACAAAGCGCTGATTTTATTAGCCTTCTAGAAATCTTGCAAAATAACGCTTAATCTATTACACATACCTTTCAGGCAAGAAGATAGCGAGCGGCGGACTGATGTCCCAAGCGAGTTTAGCGTAGTCTCGCCAAGTCCTCTCCGTGTTGGGTTTGGATCGCCACGTGTTGATGTTATCCTCCCCGGGGACAGCCTGCTCGGGCCGACTGTGTGGGTTGTGCCAGATCACTAGGAACTCTATCTCTACTGCCTGAAAGACGACATTACAGTAAACAATAGCAAGTATGTACGATAATAGAGAACGCGAGACTCCATGGACGCTCTCCCACGAGAAGAATATGTTTAATCAGTTATGTCACAAAGTCCAATATTAACCGATGTGAGGCCGATGTGCCCGATCACTAAAAACTTTGTATCTACGGCATGAAATACTATATTACGATAAGCACTTAATCCTAAATATAATATCTCAATATTCAAGAAGTTGGAATAAAGTTTGCGACCTTGATATCTCCCATATATATTTGTCAGCCTTCTTTTTTTGGTTTACGTCAATATTTTATCCTATTTTAACATAAAACGAAGAACGCATGTACGCAGAAACAAAGAAGCGAAGCAAGTTAATAGCAGCTAATCTTTGGATGATCATAGAATGGTACTATAACATTGCTGTAGGTTGGATAAAATCTTTAACACGATCACAATTGATTGAGGTTGTAAGCCATGTTAGAGGCTGAGGTCTCTGACGAGGAAACTGATGCAAACACGAAGAAAACTGGAGTTGCCGTTATCTATTCCTTACCATGAGCTCCAATATTAGGTTCCTTTTCCTAACATAGTCTTTCACGAAGGTGTCCTGTGATTTGACTGGTGGTTTCTGCGTGCTACGATTGGACCGCTTGCCGGCCACGCTGCCCGCGCCGCCGCTGCTTAACGTCGTCGTTGACATTGGTACCTGAAGACGAAAATATATTGTCAAAAGTAGATGCTGAAATGATCGTCCACATTATTAGAACAGCTGTTTTATCAACCCAGGGTAGACCCTAAGGAGCTTCCAGGAATGTGAGATAGGAGGGACAATGGAATGCACAAAACACTCATATCGGTATATGAGTAACGGCGAAAAAGAATAAGTATTATTAGTTAATTTGCTACTCCTTTACATTAAAATGGCTAAACTAATTGCAATGTAATTTAGAAATAATTAATCCGTATTATAATTGACAACATTTAATTCTTGGAAAGTGATGGAAATTCGAAAACCATTTCGAGATAATGTAATGAAGAGTTCATACTAAAACTACCAGATTTTTAGATCCACTTTCTTCCGAGTTATTTACAAAAAACTGATGACTTTTTTCGTATTTATGTTAATACCGTCAGAAGCCATCAATAAAATTTTTATTGTATCTGTCATCTGTGAACCATACCAAAACAAACAACAAAAATAAAGATAATTCACAATTGTTTACGAGCTTTTGACGAGAAAAACATTACGCTAAACTTATCTTATATTTTCAAAAATATCTGAAAACGTAATTATTACATTCTGAATAAAATAAAAAAGGGGTACGTTATTTATCATTCGTCAAAAATGGGGGGTCAAATATTTAAAATGTTGTCAATTGTCTCAATCTGAATGTCGTCAAACATAGACAGACAACACACGATGTTGCCGCTCTACAGTTTGTCTAGAAATGAAAGAAACGTGGTACCGTGTTAATCCACCCGGTGGTTTGCCGACTGCCGATGTCGCTACTGTTGATGGAAGATCGGTTGTCAGTCGGAGAGTTCGAGGTGTAGATGCTGTGGGAACTACTCGGGCCCATCAATTCGTATTCACCTGAGAATTAAACACCTTTATTGCTTAGAAACTGTAACGATGACAAGTGGTTAGAAACGAGTTCGAAAAACCCGACGGCTAAAGATTCTACCGTCGTGTTTTTTTTATCATTCATTTTTTTATTTTTTTTATTTGATGTACCCACTGTGTCAATGTCACTGATGTCAATCTCACAACTAAGACGAATTAATTGACACCACTCACATAAAAATACAACAAGCCGTTTAGACTCTAGGACGTGCCAAAGAAATAAATACATACACTCGAAAAACATAACCCTTAAAGTACTTTTTCCCAGACTGTGAAAGAAGAAGTCTTTCGCCGTAGGGTAAAAAGTATTCCCACCCAAAATAAAGCTGAAATGTTTATAGTGCTCGTCAGCCTTAAACTCATCATAGAAATTTAAGAATATAAGACTTTGTACATCGAATTATGTTACAAAATCCTGTCAAATAACGGTCATAAATAAATTTACAGTAACGCGATGTAACATTTTTTAAACCTTTTGTATTTTTTTAAAGAATATGACATTGTCCAAGATCGTCTAAATCGACACTAAAGTTTTCGACATTTCGATAGATTTATTTATTTTTTCCCTCAGAAGTTCAAACAATAAAGCTGAATAGAAACAACAACTTATCGTGAATAGGGTTTCAGTATAATAACGCGACATATTCGAATAAATTGCCAAAACTTGATCAATTCACAAATCACAAATATTTCAACTTACAGAGGCATTTGTCCGGATATTTTAGACCGCGGCAGAACTCAAACAATCCAAACCCTTGACGGATTTGGATTTTTCCAAAGACATAAGTGAAAAACTAGATAAATTTAGTTACATATAAATATCAACTTACCACCAATATCGCTACTTTTCAAATACTTCTTGTCCGAATGCATGAGTTGCCAGAACTTGATCAGCGATATGATATCTTCTCTCATCATGTACGAACATTTGTTGGGACATTGTAGACCGCGACAGAAGTAATCGAGGCAAGCGCTGTACACACGCTCGCGGAGTATGTTGCGTGCGAGAGAACGGGGTAGTATGTCGCCTTGTAAGAGAGACAGTCCGCAGGATAATAATCTGTAAGAAAATGGGAATAAGGTTGAATTTTATTTTTATTATAACGGATTTAGACCGCTTTTATATGACGATGTAGTCAACTATCAATAGCTTTGATGCAGATGTTTTTTATACATTTATATACACGGTAAAAGCGCTTTTTCTTCTTTTCTGACAGACATTTTCATGCACACAAATTTTTTATCTGTCCGGGGATCGAACCCGGGACCAGCGGCGCAGAAGTCAGGGTTGCTACTAACTGCGCCACCCGGCCAATAAAAATCTATCTGTTCGCAAAAAGCCATGTAAATTAATATTCAAGTAGAATATTAATTTACATGGCTTTTTGCGAACATTACAGCGAGAGTGTATATAAACTGAGGTTATAAGAGAAACTGATTCCAGGATAGTACAGAGAGTGTGGGACTCTTTAAGAGCGTTAGACGCGAACTCTATTTTTTTATTGGTAATCATTATATACAAACGTAAAAAAAATTGAGGTTTTGCTTAGACGAAATTTAGTCTTTTGGTAAATTGTTTATCATGAATCAGGCGAAAAAATCCCTTAATGCGAACTTTATACTTAGACAAGCATTATTTTATATTTAACGTAATAACGTTTGTACTCACCTAAATCTGACGCCAACTGCTTCAACGTGTCTGTTGATGTGATCTCTTACATCTCCAACTGTAATAGGCAAAGATCTGAAAAAAAAACATATACCATGATAATGATTGTCAAATAAGATCACTTAAGTATAGGCCAATTTCTACAATAGAAATGAACGCGATCAATCAGGCTACAATTCAGTTACAGGGTGTAACTGAGTCTAACTAATTTTATCAACTAAAACTGAACGAAACTGAACTTAGGACTTGATCGAGTTGAACTATTGAACGACCGATTATTGAAGATCAAGTTATTTGAACGCATTCTACATTGACATTCTTGAAAACAGGGAACTGAAAGTGTCAATGATATTTCTCTCTAGAATTACCGTTCCATTTCACGTAAAGCTGGTTTAATTGAAGGCGATCCATAATTGTGATATGGTATGATGTCATGTGATCTGTGAAAAGTATTGCCTTTAAACTAGATCGAATCCAATATTTGAGCTTGTTTACTCTTAACTGAGATTAGGTAGTTTTAGTAAACGCGTTTTCTGTTGATGCCGGTAAAATACTTGAAATTTTATTTTGGATTTCGGTGAGTGTGAATATCATAATTTAATTCCTCCATCACCATTCTACAATCAGATTATTAGATATACAGCAAGACGCCACATGGTAGAGGTTCTCACACAAAACGTTGCCAGCCAGGTTGTGAAATTCTTTGATTTTGATCACTATAATCTGGATCTTTTCCAATCGCAAGTGAATCGGTTACATCCTCAGCCGCACCGTTGCAAATAGCCAATGTGTAAACATGAAGACGGTCTTACCTATGCAAGAGACTAGCAAGCATTTCCACTTTCTCCAGGCTGTTGTACTTGGCGGTCTCGGCGACTTCGCTGAGGTACCGCACCCACACCGCGTGCGGGGCCACAAACGGAGGCCGGGGCTCAAGACGGGCACCTGGGGGCGAAGCACCAACATAAACTACAATACAGTCACCGGCAAATAAATTGAACCAATGTCCCTTTGGCAGATGGTAAAACTACCATCACCTACCCAAAGCAGTGACGCGACCGGTGGTTTGGTCTATTAGAAGTGCATCTATGATGCACGGAAATTTCACCAACACGACGCTATTAGTTGAAAATGTTCGCCGGACACTGTACATACTAGTAAAAGTTCAGCAAAAAACAAGGTTTACAAAGAGGTCTGTTTTATTCATTTTTCGCTCCCGACGAGTTCGACGTGTCTATGTGTGCGTGTGAGTCTGTCTGAGGCATTGTAGCTTCTAAACGGATGAACCGATTTAGATTTTATTTTATTTTTTGTGCAAATGGTGAATTAGCCAGCTTATTTACTTGCTGATTTATTATATATGTTTACCTTCATATACCGCCAACGGGTTGATCTCCTCGACCTGTTTAGAGAACAGCCCCATCTGTCGATCAACTGTGCACTGCCACGCCGCGAATATCTCTTGCAACAGCCGCAGCTCGAGGTCCGGCCGCGCGGTGGTCAGCCATTGCCAGCATTCCACCGCTGACGTCATCGCGTCTTCAGTGAAGATCTCCACTTGGGACCACGCTGAAATAAACATCAGACTGGAGTGAACTAATGATTCTAGAGATACAAGATGATTACGGAGAAACATCTTTGGTTTCCTTTAATGGTACCAGTCAATGGTACAACTACGTCATTTCTTCTATTAGACCTACCTACATATTTGACAACGACGCTCGATTACGACCAACATGGATAGATCCGTTATCTTCTCTTCCACAGTTAGAAGCGCATCTTGTACAACCATTAAATTATTTGTCGCGCAACATAGAGCGGCGCGATGAGTCGTCTCGTTCACACTCGTGAGATCATCATCTCTCCCCCCTCTCTCTACTTACCTACAGAATGCAGTAGAGTGCGGGCAGTGGGGGAAGTCTGGTTGTGTGTGTGCGGCGTGTGGTGTCTCGCGTGTACTAATAATGCTGTGGCGCGCCATAGAGCAGCGCGATGTGTCGTCTCGCTCCCACTTGTGCAAGCGTCTTTCAAGGCTGTGTTCAGTCTCGCTCCCACTCGCCAAACAGCTGCTTCACCGCCGCCTTCAGCCATCACTGCGCCAGATATCTACAGAAATATTTTACATTAGGATTATCTATGTCCTTTGAGGTTCAATAGTTATTTGAGCCTATAATTATTCCAGGGTATTCGTTCACACGTTTTGATGGTCAATGTCATAAGATATGACTACAAAAATGTACACAACAGTCCGTCCTTAGTCCTCAATTCTTTGCAGACTGTCCCAAAATAAAATTCCAGAAGCAAACATAATCCAAGATCACCTACCTCTCCAGAGTATCTGCTGCGCTGTGACACAGTGGCGAGCAATGCGGCCGAGTCTTGCGTCACGCATAACGGCCTCTTGTCTAATGCGGCTCGAGGCAACGGAGCTGACATACGATTCAGGCCGGCCGCACCTAATAACGCTCCCGTGGCTAAAGCTAGGCCACAGTGGTGCCAGAGAGTTGAATTGGGCACCTGTGTAACGATGAAATGATAAATAATTTGCAGGCTGTTTCTTGACAGACTAGGTGCGGTCAAACGCAAGCTGAATCATGGTGTAAAATATGGTTAAAGAGGTATTTTTAATCGACTTCTATCTGAAGCCGCTCGGGGCAACCGAGCTGACAGCCGCAGCTAACAACCGGCTAGGCTATAGCCGAGCAAGAGAGTTGAGTTAGCGAGTAATATCGATGATAATATATTAATTTTAAATAGGTAGATATGACTCCTTGCCAGAAATATTACTAAACAACTGACCCCGCTTCTCAAGTCCAGCGTGAAATTACAAAAAGGGTATGGGACCACTATGAAGATAATGTTAAAAATTATAAATTATTTATGTATTTGGACAAACACAATAATATCATGACAGTAAATCCAAGGCGATGCTACACTAAGCTATTTTATAAATTATGAACTTTTAAATACAAAATTCACAGAGTCTATTTGCAGCCTGTAATATTTAACAAAGCTATTGCGCATTATGTGGGAACATAGTTATAAGAATATGCTTTCGTTACCTGATTTAGATATTCCTGCAGATGAGATCGTGTGGCTTGAGGTGCCCATTTCATGGCCTCTTGCACTATACCGTGGCAGCGATCGGCAAAGTCTTTCACAATACTCTGCAACCAAAATAAGCTTTAGTGACGTATAGAGTATTGTTGGGGGTCACAGAAAATTCTTGACGTCTGTTGTTGGTTTGCAAAGAATTTCATGCACTCATCACACAATACTTCCCTGACTAAGAAAAACTTTTAAGTCAACCATTTTACACTCATATCACAAATAGAACTCTACGTTCTATTTCGGAAGCCTGACAATCCAGTTTCCTATACAGACTTCAAATAATATTTGGTAAAATCTTGTAAAAGAGCACATAAACATTTATTGTACTCGTTCTCTCTAGATTATAGGCTTATCCCAAGCCTATAAACGAATCTGAGACATAAATGACACAACATTACAAGTTCAGACCAAGAAGTCCTATTGCCATAACAATAAGGTTCAATTCTCACCTCCCTGCCCTCCAAAGTATCTTGCAACTGCAGAGTGAAGTCTGTGCCTGGTACTTTAAGCAGCGGAGTTTCCTGATTCGCGTCTAGTTCCAAACTAAAGCTTAGCACTTGGAGAATGTCTAACATCGACCATAGCACCTGGAATAGAAGAATACGTGAATAAAATTTGTTGGCGTTATTGTAAGTGCTCAACAGGAATTTCCAACCGAAGCCACTGCACAAATTATTAATAAATAGAAATGAAGAATCATTTGACCTTTTAGCGATAAGGACGCCACTTGTAGGACTATATTTGGTAAGAATTTTTTACTTGTATTTTTTTGTATGTCTGCAATAAAGAATTGATCTATCTATATTTGTAAACCTACAACATACAAACTCAAAAGATTCTGTGTCCAGCTGCCAGTAACTAGTTTAAAGAGTAATGGGAATATAACTGGCAGTTTTACAACAGTTGGGATTGGCGGTCATTAACACCCACAAGGTACTTTGCGCCTGATCTGCTTGTAATGTCTATTCTCTATAGAACATAGATCGCTTTCTACCCATAGATGTAAATTGACCTGCTTGTGAATGTGGCTCACAAAAAAACTTCAACAGAAAACAATTGATGACACACTAACATTAGTTGTGTTGAAGTAGATATGAATCTCTATAAACTCTTTCTTCCAGAAGCTTCTATCTCCTGCTAGGAGCAGGTGCATACACACCTGACAGTTCCAAAGCAGATGCGGAAAGCGGTCAACAAGACCAGCCAACCACTTATCAGCAACGCGTCGGATCTGCTTGTGAATGTGATTGAAGTTTACTAGGAGGAACTGCGCGTGACCTTCTAGTTCCCTCTCACGGGATTCATCTTTAACTTTATCAGACATTACGTCGAGAAATGATTGGAATACTTTGTCGCCGACGCTGGAAAACAACGAAAGGTTTACAACGATATTTGGAATAATGGCTTCTGTCTCTCAATAGCAGTGTTCAATACTTTCAATAATAATAAAATTATGGGATATACACAAACGTCTTCAGGTCCCAAACTAAGCAAAGCGTGTGCTATGGTAAGCTGATGACTGATATACTTAATTATATGTATAAATACATACTTACATATACAATAAACACCCAGACACAAGTCAAACAGATATGTTCATGCACACACATGTTTGATCTTTATGTAAATCTTATGAATCAAAGAATGATTACCTGAGATAGTAAGTTAATTCCGCAAATTTTAAATTAAAATTCTTAATGCTATTAAAGTTCAGTGTAAATTACCTCTTCACACTTAAACTATAACTACCTGACAGGTCTGATCACGATGGACATAATTTATATTTAACTCCCGAATTAACACAAATTTTCAATCTACTAAATAATCTGTCTGTGTGTTATGTTCTGTTATTATAAAAATCGCCCTCGTATTAACATATAAAAAGCAACAAATTAGTTATTTTGCTACGTCTGAAATTACTTACTTTGCTACGCACTGCCACATTCCAGCTTTGTCTTTTTGTAACGCTGTATCACTCAAATACTCTATGATCGGCTGCAAGCTTGGCTCCGGAGAATTTGATACCCTAAAACCAAAAACGATGATATATGTCACCCAATCCTATTTAAATATATCATTACTAAAGAAAATCAAACAAGAATTATATCGTTTCATGAGCGTAAATTTTTTTTTAATATTAAGCGACATGTGACCAGGATGCTGGCTCTTATATTGGTCAAAAAATTATCATTGGCATTCAACGTGGCAGTGCAGCCAGCATCTTTAGAACTTTACCTTCTACTGGGGTTTTATTACTAGATTAGTTTTTATAACTGTGATGTTTTTTTTTTTGTTTTTTCTTTGCTTTTGTGTTTTTTACTAAGTTTTTCAATATTTAATTATGAAATTAGTAACTAGTGTTATATTGTATGAGCTTCAGCAGTAGTAGAAGACAGTAAGTCTTTTTTGATGAATCGTATATTTGAAAAATAATATACATTGATACAGAATAGCTTTTAGTTAAACTCGGCCTTATCTTGACTAGTACTAAGATAAGATGAACATGAACAACTTGAGACATAATTTTTTTTTACTTGACACTGGATACGTGTACTAGTCGTATGAAACTTTATGCAAAGAAATAGGGAATAAAGTTTTCACAAGGGATTGAATGTAAACTCAAGTAATTACTTATCAAACCACTTTTTTCAGATATGGCTTCTCACAGCATTTACATTCAGCCAGCGCATTCCACTTACCTCAAAGTCTCCAACCAATAGACGCTCAGTATATACATGCACGGTGCAAACGTCAGCTTATTCACAATGACAGTTATATCAGGAACATGATCCAATAAATTTAGAATCTGCGTTTTCAACTCTTGCAGTTCGTTTATAGACACGGAATCATTTCGTACGGCCGATGTGTATTGAAGTTCGCGTATTTCGGAACGTAATGACGTTTGCGAGACAAGGAAAGGCGACTTCACGGCTATCTCTTTTACTCCCGCGTACCATTCTTGCGGCCAGAGTCCTGCAATGTTTTTTTTTGTTTGAGAGATGTTTTGAGTCATTTTAAAGGCAAGCCACACATTATGCATTTTTTTTATATTAGCATTGAGCGTTTGGATTACTCTGGGTAACATCTTGCATTTGGAGATGAAAAATAACATTGAATATATTTATCCTAACACATAAAGTGATTGAATGACTTTTTCTGCTGAAATCTAAAGTCAAGTCATTTATTTTAACGGACTCAATTTAATCGACTTGTAATTCTATGGCAAGAGGTTACAGTTAAAATATCTTGGTATACAATAACAATAAAAGGTGTGGCTTGCCTACCAGACCTTTGTAAAGCGAATATTTATTAATAAAAAAAAACTGAATATATTGTTGTTATATGCTGTAAGAGAAGTATGTAAGGATGTCAATAAACTTTTCAAGTTATACTAACGCATTTATATTAACTTTTTTCAAATAAGAAATTGTTAGCGTCGTATCTATATTCATTAGTGTAAAAATTTACAATTTAATTTGCAAATTGTAGTTCAACAGATCAGAGAACTCATTTAATTCACACTACTCTTTAAATAAGCGAAATCGGATATCAAGTAAACAAAACTCTAATAAAAATCAGTTGTACATTTCAGTGTTAGTTAAATACAACAAATAAAACTCAAAAAGCACAACGCTATTAATCTTACCTACAAATTAACATAAACATAAGGGATAATGCATTTAAATCTAATGTCGAATAAAGCACACACTTTTGTAAAATAAATTCACACTTACACACACTACAAAGTCTTTGTACTATGTCTCTCATTTGAAAAATAAATCATAGTGGCCTATAAGAAAAGTTATAAAACGAACAGCAATTTTTTTAAATAGTTGTTGGACGTTTTATAAATTTTACGAATAGGTTGATTTTACGGAGCTGTATCGACACTTTAACTCTTTGGCAAAATATTACCGTAGCTTAATTCCGCTCTGTATAAAATTACCCAATATTTAGTTTTCATCGGTATTCCTATAAATTATTAAAAAGATTTTACATGTCTCGGTGCCATTAACTACGTTTTCGCAAAATTTGCATTAAATATTCCTGTCACACTACAATTACTTTTTGTAGAAATACATTCATAGAAATATTAATTGAAATACAAAAAGTAAGCACGAAGTCGCCACGAGTAGAAACGCAATTTAAAGCAAATTGGTTTAATTTGGATTCCCTTTCCCTCTCGTATTTCTCGCTAGTCGTCTTTTGCGGTGGGTTTTTTTTTATATCTTTAATATTTTATGGAGGGTTTGGTCAGACATGACCATGCCGCCCTCATTGGCATTACAAAATTTAAGTACCTTCTATTTTCGCATAATGCATAACCTAACGAGGTTGGATAGCATTCCGCCGCCTCGGACTGAAAAGACAATGCTATTTCGGTTTTGACATTTTGAAAAGGAGCATTTTGGGAAAAGGGCATGTTGGGAAAAGGTCATTTAAATAAATTAAAAAAAAAACTGAACGTCTTTTTGTCTATGATTGACACGGAGTAAGAGTATCCAATACAGCACCAACACAAAAAAAACGAAAATTATTGTCAAACTAAAAACCACATACAATAAAAATCTATGTCAAAGTCTAAGAAGCTTCTTTACTCACTCTTTCGCATAGCTACAGGCGTCGCCATAGAAGAAGAGACAACAACTTGTTTAAATACATCTATACATGAACATAGTATAATGTACGTAGATTATTGAAATAGATAACGACACAAGTCTGTAAGGTTGTGAGCCGGGTAGCGGAGAGGCGGAAATTTTAACTTGTCAGCATAGGGTGGTCGGTCAGGAGTGTATTCATGTAGACATAATTACACTACGAAGTCACTATCTCTTGTCATAATTTTGTTCCATTCCGTTCTTGTTCCGTGACAAAACTTATCTACCGTCGATAATGTATGAAACAACAGTTGATTATTTTTATTGCTTTCAAGGTTATTAAAAAAATGATTATTATGAGCAAAGTGCTTACTTAGCTTTTAGCTTAGTGCACCCCTAAACGAAAGACTAGCATAATGTTATTTTTTTCAAATGGCCTATGATTAAAGTCAGATCTAGGAATAAATTGTTCCCCATAGTAAATGGACCACAAGGTAGAATACTATAGAACTAGTAGAATTAGCTATATATTTATATTTACATTTCTCGGAGAAAAAAGTATTGCCTTGCAGTGGCACGATATTGGTTAATAAATAAAAATTACAGCCTTTACTGCTAAAAACTTCCGCCACTCCCCATCCACTGACATATTTTCAAAGTAAATGTGCATCGAAAAGGGTTTAGTTCAATATTAACATTAGCATAGTAAGAATCAATGTGGGTAGTTGTAAAAATCAGCGTATTTTGTGTTATAAATACCTGAATCCGCGGCAGTGAAGCCCATGACTACACAGTAGAGCCAGAAGTCTTTGAATAGCTTGTGAAGACGAGGCTTGGGGTTCCTGATGGATGGCAGCCGCTTTACGAGCATCTGAAAAATGTATGGGATTTTTTATGAGCATTAACCGAGCCGCTAGTTTACAGTAAACTTAGCATGTTACATTGGAAGCCAAAGCATTTTAAAGATAATTACAAAACACCAGCTGTGAATTGAGGATTGAAAGCACAACCTTGGGCATAGCAGCCGATAAGTCAAACCACTTGACTGCCATGACTTAAGTAAAGCGGTCGAATTAATCAGTTACTCACAGCTATGACCGGTATTAGCACGCCCAAGTTCCCCGCGCTTCCTGAAGCTTTCAGCACGGGTGCGGGCGAGCGGTCCGTGGCTCGTTCGCCACCTAGTCCGAGCTGCACGAACAGCTCGAGTAGGCGAGTCAGCAACTCGAGACGAGCGCCCGTTCCGCGCACGTTCGCCGCAATGTTCGCAAGAGCGTTCAACACGGCGCCTGATACATGCCTGGACAATGACACGATATTTTATAATATTATTATCACAAGGAGGAAATATTTGTATTTTCTAGCGACTTCCCTCAGTTTTCTGCCGAGTCACTCAATTCAACGGGTATGTGTTTTTCATGTTTGTTTGGTAAACAATTTCTCGGAGACGGCTGGACCTATTTGTAAAATCGTTCTGAAGGGGTATACTTCTCGAGTAGTCCCATAAATTTTTTAACAAAATTTGTCATGAGTTTTGATAAGACTCAATCAAAAAGCTTTATATAATTACACCTAGTAGAAATAAGTCGATAAGAAATGGTAACTGTGGAGTTGAATTATTAAAAACCATAAAGAAACCCTAAATTATAGAGCCATTTCACCTGCACTGCTAGATAGCTATCTACATAAGGTCATCATTGCCTGTGTGAAGGAATGCAGAAAACATCATATGCATGCATAAGTAATAAGAACAATTTAAATAATAAGAACAGGAATCAGTATGATTCCTGTCGTTTAAGATATGCAAAGATAAATCTTACCTATACTTGTCTTTCTACTGACAAGTATTAGCTGATCCAATCAATCAAATCAATACCTATATGAAGACATGCACAGTTAGTTACCTGTACTGCTTCCTATCGTCCGTGTGGTGGTAAGCAGCGCTGGCTGCCTCCACGGTGATGACGGTGAACATCCGCATGATCTCGTCGTGGGCCGGACCCTCGGGGCTTGCGAGCGCCATGCACCCCAGCTGGTCTACTATCAGAGTATCCAGAGATGACGGGGTTCGGCATAGCCTATATAAAGGAATACAAGTGTACGTGAAACACGACATTAAAATGATAAATAAATAAACAGCAAAATAAAGCTAATTTTTATAATGCACCGAAAAAATAGTTCCACAAGTATAGCACAAACTAATATAATATATGCAATGAAAACCCCCGAAATCAAAAATAGCGAGAATCCTGCATGCTCCATCTACTCGCTCGCTGACTTCTGTGGTCGTGCGAGCTGGTGGTAAATAAAAACTACTTTGAGTATTCAAAACTCAACGCAAAACTTTTTTATGATACTAGAACTGTTTGGGATCACCTCACTGAAGCTCGGAGCTGCATTAGTCACTCGTTCATTATAACTAGTTTACCTCTAAAGAAAAATAATTTAATAGTACTTATATACTTCTATTATACTACTAATAGTTTGTGTGCCTACAATAAAGCGTTCATCTATCTATATTTATGTCATAAAGCGTATGTTGTCGCGCATTCATACATTTACGTATTTCCCTAGCTAGATCTGCTTAAAATCCCAAGTAAATACACAATTTCCAAAACTTGCTTAGACCTTAAAACGCGAAAAATACAAAGAAAATATTACTTAATACCAAAAAATCAAAACAATCACCATATACTGTCTTATTTATTTATAAACGCGTTTTAACTTAAAGCATCTTCTGTCTTGTTATCCCATTGAGAACATTGAGACACGTTTATTCATTAGGCCGAGATGATATAAATTAAATTAAAATTAAAATATTGGCAGTATAAAGTGCACGTCGTGTCATTGACTGTTTATCTTTTTATTTTAAATAGTACTTACTCGTAAATAGCATGAAACAGCTATTTCAAAATTCTTAAATAGATACGGAATTAATTAATGAAATAAACTAAAATTTACTTTGTTCTACTTTATATTAAATTAGCATTGGATAAAAACGAAATATTTGCTCATTGCAGGCATTTCACGCATGTCAGATAAAGCCTAATAATTATTTTCATCGAGTCCTAGTAAAGTACGGAGCACTCGGGTCGTTTGTATAAATATTTATATATATTTTTTAAATAATTAACGTTAGTAGTTTATCTAAAGAGGTCTACAACTTCAAGGAGTTATTATCGTAAAGCAGTCAGCCATTTAGTTACCTCTGTTGAAAGAATTGCAGAATGGTATCTGTCGTCTTAGGCGTGTCCTTTAACGCGACGGCTACGTGACCCAACATTATCACTATGTTGGTGCTGATTAGCGACGATTCACTGAAATAAAAAAGAAAACGTATTATTCCTTTTTTTTATAGGACGATACGGCCTAAGATGGGGGCACACTTGCCTAGAAGAAACTGATTCACTCACAATTTGAAAATACCCAGATTATAGTTATCAGGAAATAGAGGAGCCGGCAGCGAGTTCCACAATCTAGTAGTACGCACAATAAAAGTAGACGCAAAGTGTTTCGTGTGAGCTAGCACAACGTCTCTCAAGTCCTCTGTCAGTATATTTGTTCGAAGGAATGAGAAACTCTTCTGCAATGAGATGATTACTATCTATGGCCTATTATTCAATAATTTATTGGCAAATTTGTAAAGCATTCTAGTTAAACCAGAAAATAGCGTTCACCTGTAAGTTTAGCTTCCGAAGAATTTAACTTAAATTAATCCTATTTATCGTCTACTACTGGACATAGGCTTCTTCAAATAACGCCACTGAGCTCGGTCGCCATCTCGTTCCATCCAGTTCATACTCTATACTACCATTAATACTCTATGGCGGCATCTCGAAGCTTCTAAAATGTTATCGATTTTCCAGATATCTCCGTTTTCTATCAACTTTTAAAAGAGAGAAGGTACTCAATACATCTGTATTTTTTTTTATTGTTGTTACTTGATTTACGGGGACGGGTAGACCGATTCAAACATTTTTGTTTGCAAATCTATATATTCTTGAGTTGTTTTATTCATTTTTAAATAGTAATAACTGAAAAAGTTATATCTGCCCCCGACATACCTAATGGAAGGCTGTAGTAATTTTTTTTAAAGAATTATGTTTCTCACTGTTCGTTTTATGCCAACAAGCCCTTTGTATGACAGCTGATTAATTTTTGGTTTTTTGTATATAGTCTCATAAAAACCATTTTGTATTGATGAATACTAGATCCAAGTAGAATACCATCCGACTTTTAGCTAATAAACTGTGATGTTCGAGTAGTAATGTAAATAAGCTTTAGCCTTTTAAAACTTACCTATCGCTAGTTTCAGCAGTAAACAATCTATTACTGACGGAGCCCACGAGTGCAGGGACGCAGTAAGGGTCGACCGTTAGGGCTGCTTCCAACGCCACGCAAAGATTCTCTATGGCGGCATCACGAAGTTTCTCGAATGGCGTCGATTTAACGGGCACCCCCGTTTCTGTAAGCCCTTTCAACTCTTTGCCTTGCACTGTAATAATAATAAAAAAGTATACATTTTAAGATAATCTTCCCTAGGATGCATTCCTACAAAGGGGGATTCAAAAGGCAAAAAATAGTGATCTTCGACACTGCGCGCATTGTCCGAAGGTTCTGCCTGTGCACCCATAGATTGAGCCTTGCAAATGAACACCATATTTTCATCTTCAAGTGTATTTTTTTATCCTTAAACAGTTTAACATGGCAATGGGTGAAATAAGCGGGTTTTGATGAGCTGAAGCCAAGAAATTAATTTGCATATGGTGATAGTTAGACCCCGCGCAGGGTGGCACATTTGGACGTGGAGATATTTTCCACGATTGATTGGTTTCCATGATTATTTTTTTTAGCATTGACATGTAATTTTAAAGACTATATATTCATTTTTCTTGTAATAATACTCACAAGTGACCTTCATATGTTCCTTGCCGGTCTTTTCCAGTTCTAATTTGTGTAGTTTGAATAGTATAGGCGAAGGTGTGACGAGAAAATCTCTTAAACAGTAGATCGATGTGTTCGCAATTGTCGGAAATTTTGTCGCCAGTTTGCCGAGTCCCTAGAAAAAGTTGGCACTTATAAACATAATCCAAATGAAACTAAGGTTAAATGAAACTTACAATGCATATTTGTATGGAATTTACAGCTCTAATTATACATATAAGACAAGATATAAGCGCCACTTAACTACTTGCAATATCCCTTGTGACGAAGAGAAGAGCTGGCACAACAGAGGGAAGGTTGGCGTAACTCTGATATTTGGGCAATAGCTATTTACGAGGAAAAACATTTACAAGATCTACTCGAAGACGCAAAAGACCTTATTAAAAATACGGAGAAAGATTATTATACGTAGAAAAGAAGAAGAACAAAGATTATACGTATGATGGCAATGGTCGGTTGTATAGCGCCTTGCAATCGAACCTTTAAAACTAAGTTTGGCTATGCGAGTCATATTTGCCATTTCGCCATTGACGAGCACGTCAAGGTCAGTAGTATAAGTAGTAGTAAAGAGAGACAAAAATACAACCAAAACTGTAACATAATTTAAAAAACAGTTAAAAATTTAATGACGTGTGGCTTTGTTCCAAGACGCTGGATGCATTCTCTCGTTGAATCGCTGTGGAAGTTCTTTGAGCGATGATAAAGCTATTCCTTCTGTCCCTAGTGGCATCGACAAATTGCGAGTTATAATTTAGTTATTTAACAAGTTGCCTTGTGAGTTGTTGACAATTTAAGCACTGCTCAAGCCAGCTTGATTTTGGCACGTTGTTTAATTCAAATTATTTAAACTTAAGCATATACTTAGGCTTAATGTAGAAATGCTGTTACGGTTTTTTTTCTGAGCAACGAATATGCAACAAACCAACATATCAAAAGTAAATACAACTATAACTAACACAAACTACGGTCTTATAGCTAAAGGCGATATCTATTACTATTAATTGACTTACTTCCAAACAGACCATGAGTAAAGGCATATGAGCTAATATCAGTTTATGATTATGATTGGAGTTTATCTTCTCAGTTAAACGTCCACATAAAGAATCCGCACCTGAAACATTAAATCACCTATTAATTTATTATTAATAATTTAACATTATTTTTATTCAATATTCACAAAAAAACAGTTAATACAGTTTATAGAATACAAAAACTAGGGATTGCTGGTGATCGTATATAGCCACATATATTACTTTTTCCCTTCTATAGAAGATTCTAGGTTGCGCTACTACACGTATAAAAGCAAGTTTTTAGAAGAGAGTAGTTATGCGAACTGTTGAACTCGCGTAAACACTCCAAATTATAATAGTAAATGAGAATGTAAAGGTGATTTTATGATAATCAAGTTAGTATTATAAGATCCGTATTAAATTTTCATTTATTATGGTAATGGATATAATGAAATATAATGAAGGCACTTTTAAAGATTATATATATAAATAACATACATATACAAATTGACTACTCTACTTAACAATTTATTCATTAATTATATGATTAAATAAGAAAATATTAATACTATTGGCTAAGCTCACACAATTTCTATAAACGATTCGGCATCGTTCTCTTACTAAAATACAAGTACTTAGTAAAAATATAACGTTTTCACATTAACGGACGCCTCTGCAAAAACACGTCACAGGACCAAATCGAAGTTTCTAAAATTTTTATCTTTATCACAAAAGTAAATGTATTAAAAATTCAATGCGTTTCTTTAGAGCAATATTTTTAACAATAGAGTCACAAAATGAGTGAATTTTTAAAATTTTCCAAACATGTAAATGCTAGCTAGCTATGACGCAGACGCGCCCCAAGTAAATGACGAAAGCTTTATGGACCAGTCATATTTGGTAAGTTTTTTAAGTTTTTTCTCAAATATTTCTCAGTATAGCATATTTCATTAGAAGTATGTAGTATACCCAGTCTCCATGCAAAATATAAGAAATACAGTAAAACCGCACAAAAAATATAGTTAAGAAAGTGTACATTTTAGAACCCTGCAAGTGTATACAGGGATTGGAGATGGAAAACCCTATAATAGAGCCTTGGGAGAGGCTTTTGTTCAGCAGTGGATGAAATGCTGGTAACGATTTACTATTCATCATATATCGCAATAAAAAAATAATTAAATAAGTTTACGACGGCCTTATAAAATGTTTTTTTTTTAATGTTTGCCTGGTTTCTTATATTCTGTGTAGGTCTGGGCATCTGCCTTGATAAAAAGTACAAACGCTTAGAGCTTAGCCATAATATTAGTTAATTGTGTGAGTAGGAATTTTATTTAGTAAATATTATAGAACAGGGGTCACTCTCAAACCCTTGTACCTATTAATATTGTTAGAGCGTTTAAGAGAGCTGGCACGTCAAATTCAGGATCCACTGTGAAAGCACAATTTATATTAGGACAGTAACGACCGATTCACTACGCTCCAACGTCCTATATTTCTATATTTCCCCTCTGCGGGACTTACTTTATAGAGTTTTAACATTTTGGACATGCAGGCTATTCTAATAAAACTAACTAGAAATTGTTATCTATAATTTGCTACTTTCCTTTCATAGAAAACAATGCAATGGTATTTTTTGTTACTTACTTTTAAGGCATTTTAAATTAATCTGACAGCCACGTCATCTACAATATTTAATGGATAAACAAGACGATATACTAGTGTATTCATTTACATTTTACACAACGATAATACTTTACTCCTATAATAGAATTACGATATTCGAGTTTTTGCATTTAAAAAAAACTCTTTCTTTTATCTTGCTTACAAATTTGACAATGGTACGTGTGTAAAAAGTAGATGATAAAAAGTATACTTTTCCCAGAATTATTTAAAAAGGATTTTGGATATCTTCCTTCTAAAGGTTTAGGAAATTAGTTTTCAAACGCTAGTAAGCGAGATAAACTAAGGTGAACCAAGGAAATAATTAAGACCACTGGAACACCCTTAGACAAACCAAATTAGGGATAGAGCATAGGAAGCAATTTGCCATCAACCCAAGTGTATGTTGATGTAACTCATGTAATATATATAGGTGGATCACGGGCACTCAAGATCAATGAATATAATTAGCAATTAATAATAATATTTTCTAACATTTAATAGACTAGAAAACCAAAGGGATATAAGAAAACTTTACCAAAACGCCTGATGTAGATGCTTTTACATTTTATTACCTTAATACTAAAACAGTAAAGGCTTACCTGTTTCGTCCCCAATTGCCCAGACCAGCAGATCAACACACGCCGAGTTGGCCATCACGTTAACTTTAAACTTGTTGACCGTTGCGAAATTACTCTCTCTGTCTTCCCGCTCGGATGCGTCGTGATGACGACTTTGCAGCTCTGTTTGACCGTTCAGGAATAGACATTTTACAAATTCCTGCATTACAAAAATAAAAACGATTAGGAAAAGTATGCACACAAAGAGCCCCTCATGTATGAGGAATAAACCAACCATGATGGCCGAAGCTATCAGATATTAAGATAGTGATTTTTTATCCTTAATATAGTAATCAAGTTGTAAAATCTGTCACCAAACACCTAACGGTGTGTTCCGGCAAACTTTCTAGAGAGCCAGCGTATTCTAGACTAGGCATGCTCCATCTTAGGCTACAGAATAGCTGGCTTCCGTGCGAACTTTTAATCAAATGTCTAACTGTGTAGGATAAAACAAAAAACAAGGACGCGCAAAAAGATAAATACAATGAATCCTGTCCTTTAAAACATATGACAAAGACCAAGACTATGTACCTGAACGTCCTTGGTGAAAGGTCCGGGCAAGTCTTTCTGGTGCTGCAATATTTCTCGCAACAGTGTAACCATTACCAGGTTCAAAGTCTCAGAAAACGATTTGTATGGAAATACCTGAAATAAAAAATTGGGATATCTACGAACATTTAAAATTTCCGATTAGCCGTTTCGCTGAGACAACACATGTGGACTTGTGTTGTCTCAGCGTAAGCATAAGACGAGCACAAAACAGATAGATACAATCACAAGCTTGTTAGAGACATCAGAAGAATGTCTACATTTAGGTAACTAACTCAACAGACTCACTTGAATTTGTCCCGAAGCGTACACATCTTCAGCTTCTTCATCTAGAAAAGCCAAGAGTTTCTTTACCAACACTTTCTTAGCAAGCGACAGAATGGACTGCAGATACGTCACATAGAACTGCACGTTGATTCTTTTTTCTGGCGATTCAGAAAACCTCATATACGGGAACTGGTTAAAACTGGATCCGAACTTGTGGAAGAAATATGTCGTTGGATCGTAAGGGACCGAGCTGTAGCTGTGCAAGGAACCTCGCTTCAGCGTTCCGCCAACGGAATCAATCGTGTCGGTTCCATTTTCTAATATATGCTCGTTGTTTGGATTTAAATTGCCTGACAAAGACCTTGGTATTATTGGCCTGAATTGGTTGAACTTTCTCTTCTTATCTAGAGTTGAATATTCAAAGTTTGGCTCTGGTTCTTTCACTTTGACAGGGCTGGGCGGTTGAGGAAACAGCCTGCATAGCAGTGGAGGATCGACAGTCGCGTATCTACCCATGGATCTTGCTAAGCCGATTAGGACAGGTACGGTGCTCTTGCAGAGTTGCAATTTTGAGACGGTGTTGTTAAAGTCTTTGCTCTCTTGACAGTTGTAGATAGTTTTGGTCAGATTAGACATTAGTTCTATTTGAGCGCTGATGATTTCTTCGCGAATCGCCTGCTGCTTGGAGGCGATGTCGGAGAGAAGAGTATTGAGACAGAAGCTGAATTTTTCTGCCATTGGTATACCTGAAACAACAAAAATCAACTTTGTATCTTTTTGCGATTTAGACTTATCTTTACTTAGAATTATAATTACTTATGTCTTAACAACTTGCAAAAGTTGAAAAAAAAAATTGAAATTTAATTTACAGCTAAATTGATTAATTTTACTGTCTGCAATTTTCTTCAAGTTGTAAAGAATCAAAGCTGTTGGTGCGATCATAAGTATCATCCTATGAAAGGACCAGAGTCGAAAAGTGTGGGGAATTTAATTCTGTCTATGGTACCAGCAGGTATATTATCAGCATACAGTCATGGTCTCGAGAATTATAGAAAAATAATCGGTATATCAGATATATGTATATCAACATTTCAGATACCAATGCAACTTATGTCAGAAAAAGGCACTCAAGAGAAAAAGACACGAGTCACATAAGGTTTAATTTAGCTCTCGACCTTGAATCAAATCACGTGTCAGTTGTCAGTAAGACCGTGAACATAATTAAAGAAGGTATGCCTCCTTATATATATATACATTACACATATTTTATTACCTTAAGTAGGCAAATATCACGAACAATTACTAAAACCATTTTAAGTCATGTCGCTGCCCCTGGTATTGCAAATATAGGATTTATTTTCAAAAAGAAAAAAAAACCACAAAATATTGGCAAATAGCGTCTGCATCCGGCACAGAACATTTATTTTTTTCGACTTTGTAACAGCGATTTTATATTTTCTCCAACAGCGAAAGTAGTTTGGTAGATATTTATGCTATCCATAAGCATAACACAGTAATTATTTCCTTCGCTTCTGCGAACCAATTAAATAAATAAAAAAATGTTTTTCCGAACAAAATCCGAACGTTAGACCTAACAACCTAACTATTGAGCAGTACTTGACATGACTTGGTATTGAAGAAATTCTCGTCGTACATATAATAGGAAAAACGAGAGGAATATATGTATTATGTATGTAAGTTACTCCTTTGCAAATAACATCGGTTTCCCCTTATCAGCGTTTTATGTAGGGAAAAACAAACCAACAATTTCGAATGCATTCTATATGAATGTAGGATATTGATGTTAGTAGTAAAAAAATCGTGCCCGCATGTTAAATATCATTGCTGTATAAATACGTACGATATCAATAATTCTTTCAATTTTCAGATTTGTGTTTTAGAAATCTGGCCTAGTTATGTATCAACATGTTCTGGGACTAGCCGTGATAGCTATGCTGGTCCAATCCGTAAGTTTATGTGTGTAGCGTGCCCAAAACGGAGTTAATGTCTAAGCCTGATTATAGCCCAGGGTCGATAATTTATGAATTCAACAAAATATTAGGTCATTGCATATGAAATAGGCGTTTTGTAAGGGAGGAACATAAAGTCTTTTTTTTTTATAATAATATATTTATTTAATCAAAGTATGTACCATTGCTATCTATGCACTTTTGCCATCTCATAGGTAGTTCATTGATCCCGTTACTACAAAAACCATTAGGACGAGAATCAATGAAATCTTTGAAGGCGCTTTGACTGCCCCATCGGAGTTGAATTTTTTCCCTTGCAAGAAGTTATCCGAATTTCGAAAAAAAAATTAATCTGTTGGAGCCAGGTCCAGGGAGTACGGTGAATGTCTTAGACATTCCAATTGAAGCTCCTCTAATTTGGCAGCCGTCTGTTGTGCAGTGTGTGGTCAAGCGTTGTCCTGAAGCAGCAGTGGCCTAGAGCGATTGACCAACCTCGGTTGTTTAGCAGCTAGCTTTTTCATCATGGTTTGCAGTTGCTGACAATAGATATCTGCTGTAATCGTCTGGTCAGATTTAAGAAAGCTGTAGTGAACGACACCGGCACTAGTCCACCAAACGCTCACAAGTAACTTTTTTTGAGTCAATTTTCGCTTGGGGTAGGGTTTGGCTGGTTCGCCAGGATTCAGCCATTGCGATGAGCGTTTCCGATTATCGTACAGGACCCACGTTTCATCACAGGTGATGATCCGATTTAAAATCTCTTCATTATTGTGCCGGTTGAGTAATGTAACGCAGCAGTTGACGCGCGTTTGTCGGTTTGCTGCACTCAATTCATGAGGTACCCACCTTTCAAGCTTTTTCACCTTTCCAATTTGCTTCAAGTGGATTAAAACAGTTTTATCACTAACACCGAAGCCTGCAGCTAACTCGGACGTGGTTTGCGATGGATCTGCTTCCATAATAGCTTTCAATTCTTCATTAGCAACTTTAGTCTTCGGCCGTCCACGGGGCTTGTTCTGCAGGTCGAAATTTCCAGAACGGAAACGTTGGAACCAAAAACGCACTGTGTTTTCTTTTGCGACACCGCCGCCATACACATCATTAATCCTTCGAGCCGTTTCTGCAGCACTTGTACCACGGTGGAACTCGTACTCGTAAATAACGCGATATTTCAAGTTTTCCATTTTGTAAACTGCGTGACGCAAAGAAAAAAAACAAACGAGGACAAAACAAATGAATTACGGTTTTCGAAATACAAATGTATGAATAAATAGCTGTATAAATTTGAAATTGGAATCCCTAACCAAAGAAGAGATATTTGAGATCAAAGTGGCCAGTACGACAAAACGCCAATTTCATATGTAAGGACCTAATATATAGTAGGATGAGAACCATTGGAAATTCCTTTTCCAATGGTTCTCATCCTACTATATATTGACGGAAGCCAAAGAAAAAAAAATCATCAACTTATACCTCCTATTATTTAAAGTTGGTTAAAATACATACAAACAAAGTTTTGAGACAACATTTATTTTCCCGTTTTTACAGAGTCTTCAGCGGGGTAACTATGAACCTACCATTTATAATACACCTAAGAGGACCTTGGATTTATCTATGCCTTATAAATTGCAATGACTGCGTAATGTACTTAGCGAGCGTTCGCACAGTTTAATACGAGTAAACAAGCGAGAACACCGTACTAACTGCAAGAACGATCGCTATGTTGCTACGTTACATTACGCCCCGTAAGACCGGTTCTGTTTTATAAAGAACGAAAAGGCACATACTAAGTTATTTCTAACTTAACAATTTTTTATCATTAAATTAAGGCTTAAAATGACGTTGAATAAGTTGTTTGTTTCATAGTTTTTTGCGCATACTTATTGTTTTATACTTTTTAGGAATTGCTATAGGACGCATCAGAGGTTAGTAAAGATTTTTCTACACTTCATTATCTATCTTATTTTCATTGTTTTAGCTGACCTGGACCGATTTTTATAAAATGTATAGCGGACCACGTGAGGAATCATATTATATGAGGAATAATATTTACTTAACATAATGCTTCGAGTCCGGCAAAATCTTTCGTCTGTCAGGGTGTATGTATGGATGTTTGTCTGGAAATTTTGTTCTCGTGGTCGCAGATTCCATTCAAACTTGTAATACAGATTCTACGAATGTTTGTATTTTTTTAGTCGTGGGTAATTCAAGATTATATACAACGTGTAACAGAAAGGTGTGACATTGTGTATTGTAGCAGAAAATTTTGAAATCCCATACTAAAATTGGTCACGTGATCGGTGAAGTTGTATGGAGGACGCAATAATTTTATCTCGAATATTGCAAAATTCTGTTTTAAAATGGATTCATATTTATGTGTAGACTAACAGCCTTAAGTATTGTAACACCTTTCTGTTACACTATGTATAACCATATTTGTCTTTCAATATACTTTATCAACATACTCAACATAAAAGAATGCATCTTGTCATATTATTTTCTTTTAGTATTGCTGTGACACCAATTGATATATCTTTTTTAGGAATAAGACTATGGTCGTGAGATCAATTGTTTACAGAAGTCCTATTAATTATATCATTTTTAATTAATTCAAAAATCTGAAAGCACATTTGAATTGTTATTTTATTGTTTCAATTAGGTGAGCTGGTGGGTTTAGGAGGTAACTATAAACCATTACTTCATAACGTCGAATTTTGATACCGAATTATGACGGATAATTCGGAACAGAAAAAAAATCAGGTCACAATGCAATTTTGTAACCCGGCTTACTAGAGATACCAATCAATGGTGTTCGGGAGCCTGTCAAAACTTTTTTTTCGTCTATCATATTAAAGATATATGGGATGTTTGCCTCAAATTTACGTACTCGCTAATACAGGAATCATTCAATCAGTCAATCACCTTATCAGCTAGTTAGGAATGAAAGATGTGAAAACAACGGCGATAAAACGATACCAAATTTGCTACTCCTGCTTTCATCACCGGGTTACCTTTCTCATGCCTCTCATGGTTTTCTACGATTATTTTTATGTGTAAATTGGCCAAGTGCTAGTCAAGCTCCCGCAGTGAGGGTACCAACATCAGTTCAAGTTTCTACATGTTGTCGTTATTCTTATCGAGCATATAACGGCAACGAAACACGTTTGTTGCATGATAGCTCCCCTTAAATATGTGTTTCGTTTAAATTTAATTATATATTTTTAAATTAAATATAACATAGGCGTAGATAAAATATAAAATTTGAATATTTAGAAATGGTTTTGGTTTTGTTTATCGTTAAAGAAAGTCGCAAAATTATTGCGCTTGCAAGTTAAACAGTTCGTAAAACACTAGTAAATTTCTTAAAACCTTTTACGTTTTTCTATAATTTCAAGATGTTGGCAGTGAAACGTACGCTACGGATGGTCAGGGCGGAATTTGTGGACAAGCTAGTGTAGACCTCAGATATGGTAAGTGTTTTAAAAATACTAGCTTTTAACTAGATTTAACCCACAACTCCGCCCAGGTTGTGTTTGTTTTCTCCGAGGAAAAAGTAGGCTATAGCAATCTCTGGACTGTCCGTCTCGGGCGGATCTGTGCTAATATCAAGTGATCCATGAATCAATTACTGTCGAGAAGGACAAACGAATTATGGAGCTATGTATTAATTATATCAATATATCTATTTACTTTATAGAGGGTGGCGCAACTGAATTCGGAGGAGGTAAGTTTTTTTCTAACTTAACTTTCGGTTGACCGAGGCAAGTTATATTTCAAAGTTTTATGAGAACCCTTTAGACCAATATATATTAACGAGTGAACCTGAGAGATGCAACCAGTTTAACTACAAACAACAACTATGGTCAGCAGATAAAGACAATTCCAGTGAGACCTCACGTCACCTGACCTATTAAAATCTTTGTCCCAGTTTGGGCTGTAGAGGGTCACAAGGAGTTACATACAAATGTACAACACCGCACTCAAAAAAATAATTACCGTTCGACGGTGGAAAGGAAAAACACTTGAAGCGACACTTTGGTCGAAAATGAGTTATATATTTATTTGAAATCAGCTATTTTTTCTGCGTCGATTGGTCTTGGTTTCGTGGCAATCTGACTACTTTGGTGTCGCTTCATGTAATGACATTTTTAGGCTCAATTTTTTCAGACCCTAAATGAAGTGAAAAAGAATTGTAGCAATTTTGGTACATTTACCGCTTAAAGTACCGACTCTTTAGTTATTCTGTTATTTGACGTATTTTTCCTTTTTTGTTTTGGATATTATAGGATACTTAAATTGTTTTTGTCCGACATAAAAAATACTATTTTAAACACTAAAGGCGTTTTTCCCTACTCTTTTTCTGTTGGTGCCCAGTCACTTCATTCGTTTTTCCTTGCTTACCTTAGATCTGTTAGATGGAGTTTATGTGTTTTTCCTGCATGATTATTATGGAATATTATGGATTTCAGTTGTTTTGGCAATCGCTGTAAAAACCCGTGGCGTCGGTTAAAGTAAACTCACACAAAAAAACCACTTAAATATTTAAATTAACTGACATCGACCTTTATTCCCAATACGTCGGTTCATTTAATTTCGCAGACTTCATAGATGAAGATGATAGTCGGTTAGAATAAGCATTGTTTACGACATTGCGTATTTAAATTAATTATTCAAAACAAGTCTTGTCGCTACAAGCAATGAATTTCGGGCCATTTTGTGTAAGCGGCGTAACCTATATAAGGAAATGATTTTGACGTGGCGCTTCACTGACCCGAAAGGTCCGCCCCCCTTGCATAGGCGTCCTAGACACTTCTTGGATGATCCGGACGACCCCATTGCAGCCGTAGTATCGGCCGCCCTGGGGTCGCCCGGCCCACCTGACTCGTCTCCTAACACACATTCCGTTTTTGGTACTGGTCCGGGCTACCAGATTCGACATCCATTCCGACGAAACAGAATGCGTCCTCGCCGGCGAGGACGTGGTCTCTTACGACCCTTAGGGTCACCCAGTTGATTGATAGGGTCCTAGGTCTTTCCCCGTCTGGGAGGCCAGGGCAATTCGGTCAAATAATCAAATCAGTTGCCTAAATTAGCTAGGTTTAGGGTCCAGGCCTCTCCCCGGGATGCCATGGACACAAGTCGATCTAATGATAGGGCTCTGGCGCGGGCCAGGGCACCTCTCTCCAAAAAGCGTCCTTCAGATGCCAATCAAGTGTAGGGTCCTCGCGAACTCTGGCCTCAGAGCTCCAGGACAATAATTTAGTTAGGTTTTTAAGTTCAATGTACGTTCTCAATACAGAAGCAATACGCAGTGTTTGTCGTTTATAATAATGTTGTTTGATTTATAGTAATGTACCTACGCTTTGATTGAAGTTTGCGTTTTCCTAAGCTTTTAAAACAATAAAAGACATTGTTATATCTCAATATTCTTGTTTTTCTTTTGATATCTTTAAGAAACAAGGTAGGTACTTCAGTTAAAAATATAACATTGAATTATTACATAGCTACCGCTTGTCGTGTTTTTCTCTACTTATTATACTATAGTTTTCTTAGTTAACTGGTTTTTCCACAACCCTGTATCTTATGCTCAATACGCTTCAGTTGTTTTTTCTTCTAGTTATACCACACATAGCTTGTCGCTTAATGTTTTTTTCTTGCGTTTTTACAAATACTAACATTATACTTAATGTGTTTTTACTACCGCAGTATTTGCCATAAAATAATTAAGCGACGCATAAATCCTTCTATCATGCTAGCATATTTTTTTATGTTTAATAGTAGGTAGTGAAATAAAAAAAAAAGAAATTGATTTTTTTCATGTCGCTCTAACTTCTAATTGTAATTTTTTATGTTTTTTTTTCTGAAAATTAAAACTTTGATCGGTTCTCCTGTAAAGTTCCTAAATTGTCGTTTCAAGGGTTTTTCCTTTCCACCGTCGGTATGTACTTTTGGGCAGACGTGTAAAAAAACAGCGTTGTGACATGAATATAAACATGATTTTTACCCGACTGCGGAAGAAGGAGAGTTATGTTTTTCAAGTGTATGTATGTATATTTCTTTGGCACGTCCGAGAGTCTAAACGGCTTGTCGTATTTTATGTGAGTGGTGTCAATAGATTCGTCTTCACCTGCAGGCTATACTAGCTGCATTTCGCAATTTCACTAGTTAAGATACGTGGGTCTAAAGATCTCGCAGTCGGGTCTTTTGAAATCTATTTTAACGACTTATTTCTAATACGCATTAAATCGGTCAAAAGCGTGTCATGATACCGCTATGTATCTAGTTGAGGGTGAATAGTACATGTCGGACTATTTCGAACGCTTCTCTGAAAATTACTCAAAATAATTTTTGCTTCCGTGTGTGTCTGCATCGCATCTGCATCGTCAATGACGTCTGTGATCATTAATTTCATAAGTTTAACCGCTGTTCGTAAATGTTAGGTCATACCAGTAACATCATAGAAAAGAAATAAATCTGCTATTTTAAGATATATAATACTTGTTATCACGCCTCCAAATTTCTACCTTATCTTCATATGTGTGAGTCAGCTAATTCTAATTAATCTGCGTGATTGCCATTATTTTTTTATGAGATAATTCTCAGCATTTTTTTTTCCAGGACTATCTTTATCTGCATCTGCTGGTGGAACTTTTTATGTCGGCGACCTACAAACAGGCGACTGTGGATTCGGTAACCATGCGTTCTTGCATACGAGAATTCTAACAATTACAAATTTCTTGATTTTCACCACAAAATATACTATCAGAGAACAAATACAACAGAAAACAGGCACAAAATGCGGTCGAATTGCTAAACAGCGATCCATAAATGTATTTTTTTATAGAATCGAAATTAATATTAGAGCAGAGACACTGGTGCAAAGGCAAAACAGACCTCCCACATCAACAAACAAACCGATCACAATCATTCACAACAACCTAAACGTATTTATATTCACTAGCTGACCCGCGACTTCATTCGCGGTTGCTAACCTCGCTCGTATGTCAGTGGGACTTGGGAAAAATAGAGAATTAATTTAAGTGGATCTTCTGAAAGTCTTCTCTTTGAAAAATATGTATGTTATGAGATAGAAGTGTTTTGAACTGTAAATTTAATTAAAGCTACTCGTACTAGAAATTCGCACAATTATGCTCAGCATTAGTGATCATTACATTCATAGCTCATTAAAGCGACCTAACACCTAAGTCCAGGACAGCCTCCACGCAAGGCGTCTATTCGTTGTCAACTTTTGATCTGCGGGTTGACGGCTCGCAGGCGAAACGTTACAGAGTTGATGTAGCAAGCACATGTCCATAAAAAATGTAGTGGGTCTATAATGCACACAATAACAAAATAAAAACGACATAATATTTCGCTCGATACTAGAGAATATGAGATACACCTCTTTTGCGTTGGTAGTCGTGAAATAATTGTGGTATAGATTAGTCATTTTTGATCTTGTCTATGATTCAGTCAGCAAGCGGTTGAACCTATCCATTCCTCTCTGCCCGGAGCCGTCTAGATTTTAATAAATTATTTTATTTTTTTTCAGATCCATCAGACAATAATTTAAATTGTCAAGGCAAGTAAAAAAATGCAAATCCTTTTTTGCAAGATTTGCTTATGTGGTGACAAGATTTGATTCTGTGTATCGTAAACATCATCTATCATCTATCTTCGGGTCTGGGTGTTTTTCACATGTGTTTGTAGGTAAATGATGAATGGTATCTCCGTCACAGGAGAATTCCTCGTGCGAAGGTTTAAGTGTGAAACGTTATTCATATTTATTTATTTTTGCAACATTGAACTTTTGACTAACGTCAGCATTTTTTAATTCCTGCCTCACTGCTATAGGAGCGGTGCCCGAGGAGGAATATTGCGAAACTTTTCATCAATTTCGTTCGAATCTGGCAGTCGGCTTGGACACATTTAAGGATCCCACAAATATTTTTTTACAAATTGTATGTGATGAATGATGATGTACTAAATACATCTTCTTTTTAACTCGTTATTTCATTTATTTAGCATAATATCACAATTTATAAATTATCATTATATTAAAACACGTCAAAATAAATTAGTCGAACAACCCACCAAATTATATGACTATAATAGAACACAATACAGATATTAGGATAGTTTTGGAAAAATATATGTACATATATAAATGTCCAACGAAATTTTGTGCGTGTAATAATAATCAATATTTTTTTGCAGGCCCCCTCCAGTGCGATGTAGATCGTAAATAATAATGAAGCAACGAGATAAAATTACGTATACAGGGTTAAGGGTGTACTAAGCCGAAAGGCGGTCACTACACTCATCACTACGAACTATTTTCAGTATGGGACGCAGAATTAATCCAAAAAAAAAACAGCTGTACCATACAAAACGTTCATCGTCTTTGTCGACAAAATGTTTGAATCAGCTGATTAATTTTTACGTATTCAGAGTAATTTTTTTTATAGTAGATAGGCTTGCTTTTGACCGGAACTCACCTGATGTAAAGTAACGATGCGGTCTAGGATGTAACGCGCTTGCCTAGAAGAAACTGATTCACTCGCGATTTGAAGAGACCGAGATTATAGCTATCGAGAAATAGAGAACTTGGCAGCGAATTCCACAACCTGGCAGTTCGCACAATAAATGCAGACGCAAAGCTTTTTGTGCGAGTCCGTGGAGCCTCTACCATGAACCGGTGGCGCCTTACAGTATCTCTACTTGTCCGATTGTAGAATGGAGATGGAGGAATTAATCCAAGGCACACTCCCCGAAATGTATCCAATAAAAGACCGATAGGCTAGCCACTTTTCGACGATGCTCGAGGATTTGAAGTTTAACTTTGCCAGAGCATCGTTACCTATATCATAGTTTGTTGGCACCATAGTGAAAGTTGTTTATTAGTAATAGAACGGTGACCCCCTTTTGGCAAAGAATACTCTTAAACGATTGTAGATAGATCTCTAAACTTATAATGTTCTTTCTCAGTAAAAACGAGACGAAAGGACGCTCTAAGTTTAGACGTGTTGATAATAGCCAATCATAAGATCGTCATTATTATACAAAAATGTAAAGAAGTCTTTTAATACACTAATGCTGAATTTTTATGGTTTTATTTTCCCGAATCAATGCCCTTCTACATATTCCATACTTAATGAAAAAACAACTACCTACCTACCTCCTAAACACAATTCTTTTTGAATTTGATCTTGCACTGCCTAAAAAGTTATTTAACCAGAAACTAGAAAAGATGCCACGAAATTGAAACTCTTGGATCAGATGAGTTGATCTAGCGAGCGAATCATTTCATCGTCATTTTGCTCGTTTCGCTTACTCGCAATTGTTGAGCAGCGAGCAGTAGGCTCGGGAGGTCTGCTGAGCTCAGACTTATTATAGGTATATATTCAAACAATATTATTGAAATAGTAAATTACTTCTATAATTGGTTAAGTCTACAATAAAAGATATATATCATAATGTGTGTTTCGAAACCTAACCCCAACTCAGCATAAATGCGACCTGCGCGGCTGCGCGGCTGCGCAGCGCTGATCTTCCGCTGGGACCGGGCAGTAACTGTACCTACGCAAGAGTGACTTAGGCAGGATGGGATTATACTCGTATATCCTCCCAAAAAGGATAGGAGAAAGATCGAAATTGCAATAACCATGACGAATCTGCAAAATAAGATTTTATTAGTCGTGAAACAAGGTCTAAAATACTGTAGCAGCAAGCACAAATCGAAGATGGTTGTTTCCATAGTTATGGGTCGTCTTTCCTTTTACGACGCTTATGACACATGAGACATTTTTGAAGCAATTTTTTTCTTCTTTATCAATAGGCCGCCACACACTGTTTATTGTGCCAGTTTTCAAGTATTTTTTTAATTTGTAGGATATAAATTAATTAAAATGTAAGAACGAGTCGTGTCAAGTAATTGGGCAAATTAAAGTCAAGCTGGTCATATTGAAAGCTTGAAATGATTTAAAAAGCGCAAATTTATTGTGGTCGCGAGGTCAACGGTTTGTAATATACTAGTCAAGTTCTTTCTTTTACTACGCATATTGAGTTGCGAATAAATATGTAATCCACCATTTTGTAGCGGCGGCCATCTTGGACCGATTTTCATCAATAATAGCTATACATACACCTTTTAAATAAAATCGGTTTATCCGTCACACGTCAAACTTATAACACCCCTTTCGTTTCGCGTAGGAGGTTAATTATGAATATTTTCTCAGTGTAAGATAAAATTTATGAGTTAATTTTACATTGATCTTTAAATATTATCATGGACGTATTTATTGTCCAACGTCAAACGTTTTATGTCATCAGTTAATAGATCACGAAAAGTAATATAATTATGTGAATTATACTAGCTGCGCACAGGGTTTTTGTCCGCTCAGAGTTTCTAAAGGAAAACGTTTCTGTATGCTAAGATTATATGTATGTATAGATCGATTGCGTTTAACCGCAACTCGCCTGATGTAAAGCGACGATGAGGACCAAGATGTATTACAAAACTCGGGTATTGAGAAACCGGTAGCGAGTCTCATCTGACAGTTTTCACAATAGAGGATCCGTGGAACCTCTACCATGCCGGTGACGTTTTGTTTTCAATTACTCAAAGTCTCAGCACCCCAATTAAAGAAAGTCACAACACACTAATTACCAAAAGTCTCAGCACCCCAATAACCCAAAGACAAAAACAGGACAGACATACGAACAACAGCAAATTACTTACATTTACAATACTGTGCACCTATTAACTACCCTACCTACGCCGCCCGTGGTATAAATATGGATGAATTTTAGTAAATTATATAGAAATATAATTATTTACATTTTTCTAACATAACAACATGTTTAAATACTTATATGGAATATCCGCGATAGCGTTGCTGGTGGGACCTGTAAGTTTTGGTTTTTATAAAAACAAAGAATTTACATTCACATATCGATTTCTATTAATACCTTGACATGGTATTTGTATTACCAAGGTCTATGTGATTCTTATCAGATATAAGTTATACTTATAATAACTGATCTAAACTTATGAAACAGTGTCCGGTAGGTTTTATTAATGCAACTGATGAATATGATTATTACAAAGAAAATGGAATAGGTAAAATACCTATCGTGCCCGAGTGACGATTTATTGATTTCTTTAAAACGTGTTTTTTGCAGAGTTTGCAGCGAGGTATCTGTTATTTTTCTATTTAAACCTTGAAAGGGCTTGACTAGTAGAATACATACACTATGATAAATTTAAAATCCAAGATGGCCCTCACCAGAAAATTGCAATGTCGGGTTTTTTTAATTTGACTTTTTCTGATTATAATCCAGAATAAATTATTTTTCCTGTATTTCTGTGCGTTTTTATTTTCACAGATATAGGTGGTGGTTGTATTGGAGGCAAGTATGATATTAATATATATACATTCAGTAATATTCTACTTCCTGTAAATCATACTATAATATTATAAACGCGAAAGTTTGTGAGAATGTATGAATGTGAAGATGTATGGATCTATGTTTGTTACTCTTTCACTTAAAAACTGCTAAACCGATTTGTATGAAATTTGGCACGGAGATAGCTTATACCCTGGATTAACACATAGCATGCATTATCGCGGGTAACACCACAGGGCGCAGCTATTATGCATACCCGTTTTTAACTAACTATTTTAATAGCTTTTTTTCATTTAGGTTATTTAGGCGGGGGCGTGGGAGAACAAGGCAAGTATTTACATAACATCTAAATAAGCATAGCAACTGTTACATTTTTTTAAGTTTAGGTAATGAAGATGATAACGAGGCCTTTAAACAATAAAACATTTGGTAAGTTTTACATACCACAGTTTTACTTTTACACTATAGCAGACTTTCGAAAATTAACTTACAACTTTATCTGCATACTTATCACAGATAGACGTACATAGTTAAAATAATTTATAATAGTTTTAGAAAACTAGAAATCACGCTTTAGTAGTGCAAACTATTTAAACTATTGCATTATCATCGGTTCCTCATACATATGCAGAGTTTTAAATCAATACAACGTTTTTAAGAGGGTGAAAAGTACTTTTATATATTTTGTTGCATAGATACATTTTCTATTTTTATTTTTATTTTCATTTATTGTTAACTTAGGTACTAATCAAAGTACACTTGTGATTGTAAAATTACATAATATAACATAATAAACAAAATCAAGATATAAAATATTTGATACAATTTATATGAATAAATGTCAATTTTGGATAATATTTCTTGTCGTTAATAGAATCCGCTACTTTATAGTAAATTGTTAAAACTTGTAGTTTTTTTAATTTGCTTTTAAATAACATGTATTTCATTATTTTGAGACTATCGGTTAGAATATTATAACAAATAACACAATTTGTTACAAAAGAGTCACATACATTCTGATTTGCTTCGTGTGTTATAATCATGATTATCACTGTTTTTTGTTCATTTGTGTTAATTCTTTCGGGCGTACATTATATTGTGAAATATATACTGACATGACAAAGTTAGAATTTCTATTTTGGGGAAAACCTCTTTGAGAGATTCTCTACTACCCATTCTATGTATTGCTCTAACTGCACGTTTTTTGGAGAATAAAGATACTCTCAACATCTGCAGCATTGCCCCACAGTAACAAACCATACGACATTATTGAATGAAAATAACTATAGTATATAATCCTCGCAGTTTTCACATGCGAAAGTTCTCTAATTTTTCGAACTGCACATGCAGCTGAGCTCCATTTACTAGACAGTTCTTTTATATGCGCTCCCCATTGCAACTTACAATCTAACGTTATGCAAAGAAATTTAGTGGTATTGCATTAATAAATTGCTATTACATACCTGCCAAGCTAATAATAGCGTATTAATAAGAGGAACCCTTGATTGTTTGATTGATAATAAATTTTAAATGAGAAATTAAGTAAATAAATATATATAAGTATATTTAGTATTTCTTTTTTTACATATATTAGAGCGTCGATCATCCGAACGTCGGTCAACCGAACGACCGCCGCGTACAAAGCAACGCTTTCTCCCACGCTCGCTACTTCATCACTACACCTGGTTGCTATTGACAGCGAATGAGTCGGGAGTGTGCTTAGCTATGTTGAAGAAAATCGGTCCAAGATGACCGCGCCGCCACAAAATGGCGAACTACATATTTCTACACAATTCCCTCAATAAGGGTGTCTAACGAAAGGGCTTGACTAGTAGAATACCACTATGATAAACTTCAAATCCAAGATGGCTCCCTTCAAAATAGTGATAACGGGGTTTTTTGAAAATTTTAATTTTACTTGTTAACGTCGCAAGAAATGAAGAGTTTGTGAGATCGATTAATCGCGGATCATTTAGTAATACGAGTACGTAGGCTCCATTTATCATTTTATTATGTTTTTTGTATCAGATTCAGAATCTGACATTGAAGTCGGAGGTGTCGTAGGAAAGGCAGCCCTGGGCATCAGATACGGTAAGACTACATTGAAATTTAATGGTTTCAAAGATTCGCTAAAAATAAACTTAGTGTGTTTCCATAAACGCTAAAATTGTGATTAAAATAAATCTTTAGAAAACAAGGGACTACCGACTGCCATTACTTATTCAGTTATTTCGATACAAAAATAAACCTCTTGACAAATTTAGATAAAATCAAAATGGGACCACACGGGAGTTGCACATAACCCGCCTCCGAGAAATCATGTAACAAACAAAAAAATACAGTCGTATTGAGTACGTCTAGAGTACTTTTTGGACGTCTGTACAAAATATTATACTAACTATTAAATATTATTAACTACATTTAATAATACTACAAATATTACCGCAATTGCTTAAAAATGTACAATATTGTGATTTCGACCGAGTAAGCGAAGGGTCTCTGCTTCGGGTCTGAGATTTTTTTCTTTCGTCTCTCAGTAAATTTTAAATTTAAATTTCGTATTCAGGCGTACAGGTCGTAGTTTCCAACCAATGCAATGTAGGTAAAACATTTTATGAGGGTTCTAAGAGTTTTTGAATATTTTAGTAATATAAACTTTATTTCATTTTAATTTAGCTAATGCTATTCTATTTTAGATGCGGATTCGGGTCAAGGCAAGTATAATACTTCTTAATTTTCATAAGTTGTCTACTTCTCTATAAACACACCAATGGAGCTTTAACTGTATTTTCGTTTACGTTAATACCAGCAGAGCTATCGGCTAGAGTAAGGCACGAAAGAAGCAGAAACAAGAGCAAGCAAACTTGGTTTCGTTTTGACAGTTCGCCGCTTCAAAGCTGTCAAAATAAAATCAAGTTTACCTGCTCTTGATTTCTATTATTTCATAACCAACACCAGTCAATAGCTAATATAACAATTATACCACAAAATATTTTCGAACACACTTTAATATGCTATTTTGCTAAAGAGTGTTAAAAAAATAAATACCTTTACAAATATGTAACATGTAAGCTGTCACCCCCGACATAAAATTGTATGTAAAAAATTTCAATCTTTGAACCTCCATTTTCACTTCTTTAGGGGTTGAATTTACAAAAATTATTTCTTAATACACCTCTACCACCCTAAAACAAATAGACCCTCCAATTTTCATGCCTCTAGCTTAAGCGGTCCCTCGATAATATCAGTCGGTCAGTCGGGTCTTACTCTTTTATATACATAGATAAAGATATATATACAAAAGAGAAAGGATATAAATAGCTAGGAATCAACGCAGAGCACTAAACTATATTTGTACCAAATTTTGGTCTATAATTGTAGAAGTTAAATATGACAGACAAACTAACGGAAATGGACTGAAGGTGACGGAATGAAGGGTTACTTAATAGTAATACACCCTGTATTAGTATTAAGTAACCCGAAAGCACTTTTAATAAAGTGAAAACAGACTCCAATTCGCCAAGTAAACAGTGGAGTGGGTCAAAATTGACTTCTAAGATTTTATCACATTGTTAGTAAAGTTGTTTTTTCCTCGATTGATTTGAGATTCCATCATGAGTTAAGGACTTGATGATAATGGAACCGCAGGGAGAGCACCCTTTCGAGCACTAAAAAAATTCAATACATACAGACGAACATAGAACCTCCTCCTTTAGGGAAGTCGATTAAAAATATTATAAAACTTGTTAAGAAACATATTTTTGCTGTTAATTTATTTCCAAAGTATTTCTACAGGTCAATTATTGGGCGCTGCTGGATTGGCTTATCGTGGCGGCGACATCATAGGCTTAAAACTAGGCGCATGCAGCTTCGATTTAGGTAACTTCTGGAATTTGTAACATACTATGTTTTTTTAAGTAGTGGTTGTCACAGCTTTACCCGCATAGAATGTCTTAATATCCTTCCTATTAATGGCCAAGTGTTTTAATATATTTTTCTTGTTTGATCACGCTTATGTATTTTTTTAAAGACGTTACCCGGAATCATCTAAATTTAAAAATGATAATAAATCTTTGATTTCCAGACACATCGGGATAATCAGATAGTTATCATTATACAAGTAAGAAAAATTATTCTCAGGTATATTTTTATACGATTGCTTCTGTTTGGCCGATTAAAATAAATTATCACATGATATAAAGGTGCAGGAAAATATAATGAAACCTAATTTCTTGATGGTCATAATAGTTTCTGAAGACAAGTAAAACACCATTCTGCGAATTGGTTAACGAATTGAACTACGCCTCCTGAATACGGCAGATTTGTTCTCGGTTGGTTTGATCGCACTCCATAAATATGTTTTTGTTTTTATTTTTAAATAAATAAAAGTACAAGAAACGGTTGATACATTTTAACACAAAATATTAACGTCATGCTTATCTTTCTTACAGGGCCCCAGTGGTTTATGAAAGAAGTAGAATTATCAACAAGATAATGCATGAAAATTATACAACACTAAGTTTAATGTAACAATGACGTTATCAATAAACATTTTTTGAGTTACCATCATCATTGAGTATTTAATTGAAAAGAGATGTTTTAATAATGTATGGAGCCTCGGCCAGGACAGTGTACATGATACCATAAATACGTTAGGGACTATTAATCTTTAATGTATCAACCAAATTCAAAATAACGTAACTTATCGCAATGTACAAAATTAATTTAGAATCTAAATATTTTCGCCTTATTACGCATTTACGCAAAAAGAAAATTATTTTTGATGTGTCAATTTTGACATTTGTGACGTGTGGTACAATTGATAGACCAATGTGATCATTGGAGTCAACCTAGGATATATAATTTTTTCAAGGATACTTCCACTATAATTAACAGAAATTAGATATTTTTGTAAACAACGATGTAGGCATCTGATCTTGGGTTTCTTAATATATATATATATATATACTGTATAGATATTTATGTATTTTATGGAAGACGTACACCGTCATTTTTTTCTTTTTTTTAATGTGGAGAAATGCTGCATGCATACCGCACTAAAACCCCAAGGGGTCACTCCCTGCCGATAACTGGCGGGGCACGGGAACAATATAGCACTCATCCGCGACCCGCCACGGCTGACGGTCACCGGACCCATCCCTCGGGGCTACACTCGCTTGCAGTGCGCTAGACACATGACGCACTGCAACCAGCTCCAGGACCATATCACCATGTGGGCGTCAGACGACCCCGTGTCTAAACGCCCGAGGTCCTCCTGCGACGGGTCATCAGTGGCCCCGCCACCTGCCACTACGCCCGCAGCAGATAACAATACTGCGGCCCCACTACGTGCACCATTCTACGGTGGTGACCCCGTCAGGGAAGCGGAAGGTAGGGAGAGCGGCGCACCTCAATACCCACAGTCCTCTTCCGCCGCGGCCCCATCCTTGGTTGCGCCGTCTCGCGACTTTACAGCCTGCCTCAGTCGCGGTGTCCCCATAAAACACCGCAACCTACCTCCTGTAACCACTCCGACACAGGCTTAGAGGGCAAAACCTGGTGGAGCGACCCATCCCGGGTGCCTATTGGCTTCACCGTGGGTGGCAAAGCCACGATTACTGTTATATACATTTTCGCAACGTCATATTTATTTGGAACCTAATAGGAGGTATTAACCATTTAACCGAAAAAAAAAATTACATATTAATACATATATTAAAAATCGGTCCACCCGTGTCCGCAAAATTAGCTAACAAACATAAAAAAACAGTCGAATTGTGTACCTTCTCTTTTCGTAAATCGGTAAAAAACACAAGTAGAACGTAGTGAATGGTGGCAATATATTATTTCGCTATATTAACCTATTAATTAAGGTTTAATGTACAAGAGCTTGATAACTGGCACAATACACAGATTTAGAGGGCTAATGAATATCATATTCATATGTTACAGAATTGAGGACTTTAATTTTGATGTTATAATTGGATGAGATGCTAAGAATAGCTGTATGAGTTTAATAAGTAAGTAAAAACAATTAATGTAAGAATTAACTAATGTAAGAAATAATATCTCCCGAAATCAAAATAGAAGTGGAAATTGGAGAAACCGTGAATTAGTTCTAGTTTTCTCACAATAGTATTGAATTATGTTATTTCACGCGTGAATAAACATTTGGCACCCCCTAGCTAAAGATCGTGCTTGCACTAGACACTCGTCCACAATAGTCAGTATACCTCAAAATTAAAAAAATATCTTTTGTTGTTCCTCAATTTATTACTCCGACACAAATGGAATTTAAAGCAATTTCATACATTTAACCCCCATTAGGATTAATGTCCAAATGTCTTTCCTTATACACCCTATAATGAATCATCATCATCAGCTTACTTTTCCACTGCTGGACATAAACCTCTCCCATAACACGCCACTCGACCCCATCCTGGGCTTCTCGTCTCTACCCCCCGCCTGCTATCTTCTGTATATTTTTGCTCCACCTAGTCGCAGGGCATCCTACACTACGTTTACCGGCTCGCTATCTCCACTCAAGAAATCGTCTACCTCATCGATTGTTGGTTCTTAGGGATTTATGACCGGCCCACTGCCACTTCAGCTTACTAATTATCTATAATGAATACGCCTTTCAAATTCCTTGTCTCTAGGTTCAGCGGTGTAAGCTCTGCGTTAATCTCTAGATATCAGTCAGTCATAACTTGATTAAACTTGACTATCACATTTAAATCTTTATTTATTTTGACTCTCATACCCAAGCACTGTTATACTTGACCCAAGTTTTTGATTTGAAACTTTGAACTAAGTACTGATAACAGTTTTTGGAAAATATTGTAACTTTGTATCTAATGAATGAACTTAAAAACTACTAGACCGATTTCAAAAATTATCACTGAGTAAGAGTTTTTGAGAGAGTTTATTGGTATGGAATAAAGATATATTGTATTATATATCTTTATTCCATACCAATAAAATAAATACAGCAAAATATATATTACAAACAAAACATTGGTAGCATTGGGCGGTCTTTTCGCCTAAAGCAATTCTTACAGGTAACCTTTGGATGGATCGGATTAAATGCAAACAGTAACGGCGGTCACCAATAAAAAAATATGAAAACGAGATGGTACAAACACTGTACCATTGTACCACCAAATAAAACAGAAAATATATATAATTAGAGTAACATAGGCTATAAAAGTTAGAGATCCGCGGGTAACACAGCAGAGCTCAGAATTAGTATATGATAATAGATAAGGACGTCACTAACAAACAACGTGTGCAATAAAATAGTCGTACGGGTACAATAAAGTCACGTGGCACGTCATTGTGTGAGATTTTTATTTTATTTTGAAGCGTCATAATAATTTATTTGCATAGTGAATAGATCACGACAAGTAATAAAACTATTTAATGCCGTATAACTAGAGATGCGCCCGTGTCTGACTCGCTGCAACTAGAATAGAAAAAGAACACAGAACTCAAAAGTAATGTTAGTACTCGTAGTTTTAAAATTAGAATCCGTAAAAAATATTGTAAACTGACAGAAATGCTGAATCTTTAACCACAAACACTTAAACGGTGAAAAAATTCATCGTGAGGAAAACTGCATGTCGGAGCAGGCCCCAAGACCACTTCGGAATTGTTTTTCTTTTCTTTTATCATTGTTTTTTACTTGAAATCCAGGTTAGCCTCAATCAAAAGTTGTTCTTCATACCGAATAGCGACTTTCCATTGTCTTAGCATATAGATACCCTATAACCGTTAATCGTGTATAGACTGACAATCCAACAAACGCAAAATTATTGTTTATATTAGAAACATTGAAAATGATCCTCATGGTATAAAATACGGATTAACATCAGTTAACTTGCAATCGCAATTCGTTTTTTTAACTACAGACCGCAATATGTTTAAGTATGTGTTTGGAGTAGCTGTAATTTATATGCTGGTGGGAATTGTAAGTTTTAGTTTTATCAGCAGACAGTTCTCGATTAGTCGGAATTGCCTTTTTATTGTATATTCGCTGATATTTCTGAGGCTGGAACGATTTAAAAATAAATTGTTTATGGTACAATATTTTTTTTCAAAATCCGTTCAGTATATTTTATTAAAAAAACAAAAAAATATCTTTGATAACTCGATGACTATAATTATGATTTGTTCTTACTTTTGTTTTTTGTGTGGAATCTGTGCCGAACCTAAAGTTGGTTTTCACTGGTATCAAATACGAGTATTACTTGTTCGATTGAGAAATATGACGGAATGTTAAGTTTTTACGAAATTAATTTGAGTATATGGAAATTAATCAGGATTGGTAAACTATCTAACAATATATAGTAGACTTTAAAGACAAACCGTCAAAAACTGAAAGTAGATGTACGAGTAATACAGCAGCAGTACTTCCATTTAAAGTAGGTGTGCCTAGAGCAACACGGTCTCTATATTTTTCTGTTAATTAATCATTAAAATGTTCTATTTTTTCAGAGCCAGCAGACAGGTTGATGATCTTGTATTTTATGTTAGCTGAAATGAATTATTAATTAATTCAATCACATTAATTAGTTTTGTTTTATACAAACCGACGGGTATTTTTTAATTGTGTCCTGTGTATATGATTACTATTTTTCATTATTTTTTATGGTTTTAGCAATCACGGGCAGATGTGTTGGAGGCGAGTATAATTTTTTCTACGCCTTCCATTCTAGCCTTCTAAATAGCAATTAGAACTATAGATATTGTTTTTTGTTTATGTAGGTGACATAGGCGAATACGTCCCCTCCGGCAAGTACACATATTATTATTATTATTATTATGAGCGAATTATTTTTAAGTCGAAATAACTTTGACCGTTCAAAACTTTACCCCTGCGTCTACTATACTCCAAAATATTATGTTTAAAATTTCTATCCTGCACAGCTAGGCATTTGACCACAAGTTCGCACGACCACGGAAGTCAGCGATACTGTAGCCCTAGATGGAGCATGCCTAGTCTGGAATACACTGGTTCTCAAGGAATACTGCCGGAACACACCGTTAGGTGCTTGGCGACAGATTTTACAACTTGAGGGTGGTATATATACTATGGTTTCCTCACGATGTTTTCCTTCACCGGTGTAATTTGTAAATTGTGTATCTGTCAAAGTATATTTCCATTTTGAACAGAAAAACGTTATATTTTATTTTGTTTAGCGGTTAAATTTTGGTGCTTTCCCTAGAAAGCCGCTACAGCCTAGAAAGCCGCTACAGCATAGAAAGCCGCTACAACTCTTGGAAAAGGCTTTATATTCTACATACTAGCATTAATCACTTTCTATTAACTAACAATGACATGAATCTAAAATATGTAATAAAAATCGTTTGCAAAACCCATTCATTACGAAATTCTTGTAAAAAATCAAGGCTGAAAATCAGCCCTGCAGAGAATTCTGTGGTTTCTGCCGAGCTTATGACCTTTTTTGACGAGCTCGTCGTTACAGCGATTGTAAAGCAGATTTCAGATTTCTTTAATGTTTTGTATTATTGGTCTTGTTTTGCAAACAATGTGTATTATTATTGTTATAGTGTATTGTGTCTTAATAAACGTCTTCTTTCTTTTTTAAATGAGCAAATTTTTGCGCGATCATTAATCAATGTAACAAAGTGTATGTAGCGTAATGTTATGTTATGTTAATTACCATTTTATTTCCTGCTATTAATGGTAACTCCTACGGGGTTAGCACGGGCAGTGGATAAAATATTTTTAATCCCACTTTTGAGGGGCAAAGTTCGAATACTTCTAATTTAAAACGTCATCCATTGCGTCTTTGAGCAATCGTCGTTGTGACATTTCAATTTAGCCGTGTTCTATTCTGTCGTTCCTTATCCCAGGAAATAAACGTCCATGCTAAGTATACTGGTCACACAGCGTATTTATGGGTATATTTTTTTTTCACAATTAAACAAATGATTTTGGCTAAGTATTCGGCGATTCGCGAATTAGAAGTCCACATGCTTGGAAATTTTCCCACTATGCTAACCACTTTTAGCTTACAACTTAGAGCGATATACTTACTAATAATATTTGTTAGTTTTATTTTTAAATATTTAGGATCACTTTAAATTTTAATATAATTTCTTTCTCAGCTCCACTTGATGTTCAGATTGAAGGCCAAAGTCTAGTCGGAAAAGCGGTTTTGGGACTCGGATACGGTAAATAAACGTTTAGTTTTATTTTGTTAACGAGTACAATTTTTCATAAATAAGAAAAATACTGGACCAACACAAAAATAGCCTTTACATATCAATAACATAGTGTAAATGACATTCAAACAGAACGAGACAAGTTAATTCTGGTTTGAGGCTTGTTCCGGCAGATTAAAATATAAAATATGCCAGATTAAGATTTAGTATATATTATGTTCAGTTGACTTTTGTCGCCCTTGAGCTGCCAATAGTGATGGTTATTTTAATCTTGTATGTCTAATAAACTTCAAGAAGTATTTGTAACAGTATAAACAATAAAACCATAACTATGCGTATTAATACAACTTAACAATCCTAGAAGAAAAAAATTGAGTCTTATAAAAATTACATTTCGTTCGTAAGTATTGTGTTACTTCAAAAACTGTATTCTTCGCTACGCCATTATTGAAAAACTAAGGCATAAAATATGCATTTAAGGCGCAATACGACGTTTAGTTGAATACGAATAGCTCACTACTCGCCTCTTATTGAATTTGAAATTGATGACGGCGACGTAGAAACAATCTTGTTTTTACCCGACTGCAAAAGAAGGAGGATTGTGTTTTACGAGTGTATGTATGTACATTTCTTTATACATACATTAAATTAATAATAAAATACACAAGTTTAAAGGTTTAGTAGTCGGGTTTTTTTGAAATCGCTCCTAACCACTTGTTGCCTGAACGTTGTACGCCGTTTATGTACCTATTTGTTGTTAAGTTTGAATATCTCCTGAATAGGAATATCTCGCCTGATGGTAAGAAACGCTGTTGTCAAAGATAGAGCACGTTGAAATGAGTTTGAGTTGAGCAAATTTGCCAACTCTTGCTTAGAAGAACCAGAGCAGGCGACAGAAAGTTCCAAAAGTCTCCTAAGGCGATTGGTACATTTGGCATGAGCAATGCAGGAACTTTATTATGTACTTACTCATTTGCACTTTATTTTATTTCATTATTAATTTTAAAAGACTGTAAAATAAACTACTTTTCATTGTGAAATTGGTTTCAAAATAACAAGCTACTTATAGCAATGTTTTCTTTTTCTAGATGGGAATACAGGTGAAGGTAAGTAAAACGTAGTTTATTTTCATAACTTACATTTTGATTTATTATTAATAGAACGTGAAGAAGTTTCTACTGTAGCTTCGTTTATATTCGGTGAACTTCATCATGGAAAATATGATCATATTTTAAAAACAAAGGCCATGTTTTTAAGTTTGAACGTCACCTGAATTAAAAAAATTAACAGGCAATTTATTTTTATTTTATTTGTAATGAAATCTGTAATTTATTAAAAATCTATATTTTTTCATAATGTGGGCACTCTATTCAAAATATATATTACCTGCTGCGCCCCGCGGTTTTACTTCACAACACTTCAACTAGTAGCATATGTGTTAATCCAAGATATAGGCTAATTTCGTGCCACATTTATTTCATCTAACTCCGTGAAGCCATTTAAGCGTGAAGGAGGAATAAAAAACACACATACATACAAACTTTTGATTCTGTAATATTAGTGTGATGAGAAAGTGAATTAGGGCAAACAGTTAGCCTAATTTAAAAGGGGACACGGCCTAACGCACAAATAACCTACGGATCTAGAATACATATCTGCATATTTTGTACAATTCTTAAACTATTTCTACAGGTCTAGTATTGGGAGCAGCTTACATTGGCGGGGCCCGAATAGGCGGCGGCAGAATAGGCACCTGCGGCTTCGGTTTCGGTAACTCTTGGAACTTTTAAATATTTGTTTAGTGGCGGTTGCTCTTGCTGCTTCGCCAGCAAATGACTAATAATTGAATATCAAAAAAATATTCTCAACATTTCCTTAGTAAACGTTTTTATTTTGATAGGTCCTAAAATATAGTTTGTCGATTGGACACATTTTGAAATTGCTTTAGGCAACAATTCCGCCCAGTGTACTACCATTGTATCGATGTCGTGATATATATTTTATTTTATTTTGGTGTGCAATAAAGCTATATTCATTCATTTATTCATTCATTCATTCTTACCCAATTTGGTAACATATATTTGATAACACATTGAAACTATGAATTACCCTTACTTTGTAACTATAATACCCTCAATATTAGCGGTACTCGTAGTAACCATTTCGTACCACTAGTAACCCCTTAAATATTAAGATTGTATCTGGTTTTATTTCGAGAGTATGAAGACTTTATATGTATTAAAAATGATAATGATTTTATTTTTTTCAGACACATCGTCAAACAATTTAGATTGTATAGGCAAGTTAAATTATACTTAGTTACTTTTATTATAACAGATTCATAACCAAGTTTTTGTATGACTTAAAATAGTTATTACGTGCTTGTGAGGAAAAAAATCCCGAAGCCGCCTTGTCAGAGAAGGTTATTAGTTTTCAAAGAGAGTTGAAGATCAGAGAATTGGGCTACAGCTCTTTTACAGGGGAGGTCCGTGCTCAGCATTAGGGTTTTATGGTTTAAAATAAAACGAAACTAACGTGATTATTTCTATTACAGGGCCACAGTGCGAATAAGAAAGAAAATATAATATTCGACAAGAAAAATAATAAAAATTACTGTGAAGTTTAATATGATAATTGCTTAATAAACACATGCCTATTCAGTTATCATTCATTTTGAGTTTAATACCTGGTGCTTCGGAAAATATATCCCTTTAAAAGATTTGAAATGTTTTTTTTATTTGCTACCTGTCTTTAAATACGACTGAACCAATTTAGACTCTTTTTATAACAAAATATTGATTGTAACAAAAATTGTTCGCGATAGACAGATGATATTGCTAGGGTCCGTATTCAAAGAGTAAAAGAGTGACCCTAATATTAAGTTATCTGTCCGTCCGCTCGCCCGTTCTTTTGTCTGTCTTTAGTCTGTATATTATGAAGCGTGATAGCAAGACAGTTAAAATGTTCACACATGATGTATTAATGTTGCCGCTATAACAACAATTACTAAATATTGTACAACAAAATATGATTAAATTTAATTTTATTACGTTTTTTGTTGTTTTATTTACACGATATTTTGTTCTATATGAATAACGACAAAGTTCAAGTTAATGTAATATACATAATGGTACGGAAACGTTAGTGCGCGCTTACGTCACGCACTTGGCTGATTTTATTATTAAATATAATTCATTACGATTTACAATCTAAATTTATAAATGAAAAATACTATAACTACGACACGTGTCGGCAGTGTGACGCAACGACGGCGACGTTTGGAAACCACGGTCTATACTATAAGCGAATATACAGAAGAAAGACGCAAAACCAAATAACAGAAAAAATAAAAAAGCCAGATTCGAAGCAGCGACGCTTCACTCATTTTTTTTTCTCATATTGATTGTCAGTCAAAAATAAGAATAGACAACACAAATCACTGACACATGAAAACGAGCATGATGGCTTAGCTCAGCCTTTGGTCTCAAATAGGATAAGTCCCTATCCGAACCGCAATCGGTATGGTGTACTTTACGACTTATGCCCCTTAAGTCTCATACAGTCATCTTAGCCAAATTTAACTAAATTTGAATCTCGGAATTATAAAAATACCCAGCTATAAACTCGTATACACTTGTATTTTGTGATCCTAAACGTTGTCACATAATGGTAGGGTATTCGCGTCTATTAAAATCTAAGATCAAAAAATAAAAAATTCACAAGATGGCGAATTCCTTATGTGATGCTGTAACTGCGTGCACTTCGCCCTCTATATCGCAAACGTATCATAGAATGAAAAAAGTTTTGAAACACAAGTTATAGGGAATTTTATAATCTACAATATTGATGAATATACAATTAACGAAAAACAAATAAGAAACGAGATATTTGCTAATTTTTGTGATGTTTAGACCTTAAATCTTAATACACGCTGAAACCCTTCCAACTGTTTTGAGACAACTTTTATTTGGGATGTTAAAATACAAGTTGGTACGAGTTTATAGTGAGTATCTCAAATTCCGAGGTGAACTTGCTAATCAATAATATACTGCCCAGTCTGCCAACAGATTTATAAGCAAGGATGCAAGGATAAAATAAAAACGCAGACCAAACATCTATTTTTTTTAATCAAAATGCAAGTACATTGAACATCAATAAATGAAACCGGGAGTTGGCGTTTTAGATACAAATACTACTTGCATTACAATCATTACAATCAGACAAAATCATCATCAGTAAAATTTTATTCTATACATTATAATGAGTATTTCACGAAATACCACTTATTTTTTAATTGATATATATATATAGTTAGTCCTGCCTCCGGGTTTTACATGCTCCGACTTTTTTACGGAAACATATGGATTTTTAAACATAGAATTAACTATTATTATGGCATTACAAAAATTAAAACAGCCTGCAAAAAAATACTGAAACTCAATGCTAGGGATCGAATATCATAATTGGTTATCCGACACTGGTTAATCCATGGGTTAAACAATGTTTTGTGGTAGCGCATATATGAAGCGAAATATCAACTCTATAGGCATGTCCAAATGTTTGTGGTAACACGGTACATTTTTAAAAAGTTAAACAACGTCTTTAAATACTTGCACAAATAATGAAAAAGTTTTTTTGAGTAGTATATTTTTTATTTGGTTTTTCTTCCACCATACCAAGAATCCTTATATCCAGAATAGCAATGAATATAAATTTGTTAAATAACAATGTAGCGCCATTTACAGACGTAAAAAAAAATTCAATGGGCCGTTTTTTTATTTTGTAGGCTTTACGAGCATTCAAAATGCTGTAGGGTAAATAGAACAAACAAACCAACAGACTTTTTAAACAAGAATATATCGAATAGATAGAACAAGATACTAGAAAAAATTGCTCGTAAATTGTGGATATTGCCCCTCACGAAACATATAAAATGTGACAATGGACTTTTTTATTGTTAAAAAAAAACAGAACTTAACATGGTCAAATATTTGATTGGACTGGCCACGATATGTATACTGGTTAGATCCGTAAGTAGAAATATATTTTTAATTTTACGCGGCTATCAGCAATTTTTTAAATTGTTTTCTTGTCGTCGATGGTCGTTTTTACTAAGATTTTCATTATTATTTATTGTAACTTAATGTTAAAGTTACACTCTTCATCTCTTTGTGGCTACACTTCGCAAATGGTTGAAGCGTCTTCAAACATAACTGTCTATCCTCGACATGGAGGATCAACGCTGGTTGTTGTGATGAGTTAGGGCCGGTTTGTGACAGAAAACATTTTGTTGTACTAAGTATCATAATTTGTTTTTTGTTACAAAAATAAATATATTTCCATTTCTTTTGTCTTAGTAGACTTTCTAGTATATTTAGCACTGCAGCTTTTCGCCTCGTCTTAGATCAGTGTCTGGATATTTAATAGGAAGCAGTTTTAATAATACATGCATGCAGCCTCCTTCATAATTCTAAAATTCCTTCTAATTTTGAATTAACTTTACCGTTAAATTGGTAATTTAAATCACACTTAAACAAAAATCTAGTCATACTGTAGAGGACCTAAACCTGAAACGACCGACCGATTTTTTATTAACTGCTAGTGACGTGCGTGACGTCACCTCCCGGTTTCAACAGAAGACCAACGCTGGATGTTTCAGCCTACATTATTACGAGTAGGTATTATTATGTTGAGTTGGAGCCGGCCTGTCACAGAAAGCAGTAATAGAGTTTAGTTTTATTTGTTACTTTATGTGTAATACTGTCGTTTTCTATTGCAAATAAATTTTATTCTATTTATTATTTTTCATTGAAAAATTTAACTTTAGTATTTTTATTTCTATGATTGATTGATAATAAAGTAAGATTATCTTGCGATGAAAATAATTATTTAAAAATGATTACTAATTTTATATTCTTTTGCAGAGTTCGCAAGGGAGTACGATTATTTAAAACTTATTATATTTACCTGACATATTTAATATTTTCATATAAAAAAATATTATTACTAATCTGTGGAAAGATATAGATTAAACTGATGATCATTTAAAGATTAATGAACTATTTTAATACTCAGATACACAATACGCTAAAAACATTATTTGAAATTTATAACTTAATATTAATACAAACATTTCTTACATTTTAGCCATCGGCAAATGTATCGGAGGCAAGTAAATAAAAATATACTTATACCTTAACTTTAGAGTAAGGAAATACGTATTTCAGGAGTTTCATTACGGCAGGCGCCGATAAAACTTTCTCAGTTATTTCGATTTAATTGATTTTTAAACCTCTGGACCAATTTTGATAAGACTTTGAGGGTCCACTCGAGAAGTATATCTACCCCATCAAACAAAAAACAGATTTTTTTTCATATCGCTCTAGCTGTGTCTGAAAAATCAGATAACAAACATAAAAAAAACATACAGTCGAATTGAGTATCGAGTACCTCTTCCTTTTATGGGGAGTCTGTAATAAAGTAAGAAAGAAGTCTATTCAGTAAAAATACTTGATTTAACATATTGTATATCTTAAATAATATGTTTGGTATGATTTCATAATATAATTATAACAATATAATTATGATTTTAGGAGGTTTTTCGAACATCGGTGGATGTAAGTAAAAAACGTCGTATTGCATAATAACGGATATTCTAATAACAATTGTAATAATACGAAAAACGAGTAAATATTAATCATTTGACCCCTACTATGTGATCCCTGAGGATTCAAAGAAGGGATCAAATTTTATATTGGTCCGATTGCGATGAAATTTAAGATCTGGGGGTTTTCAAGGACTCGGATTCCATTTCTGAGGAAAGTTCCCCTATTCGGGAAGATTGACTTGCTATAATAACCTAATTAGACCGTGCTAAAATTCATGCCTATCACTTTATTTGTATTAGTGACAAAAGGACGAACATATTTTTAAGAACAGTTTAGAGTGTAACCCTCTGAATGGGGGTCAGTAACTAACATACTTTACCTACTTGTTAATTACTGATACATTTAACAAATTTTGTAATGCGACAACAATTCAAAAAAGCTTTTATTTGTGCAGCGTTTTAATGTTATTAATCTGGCTGCATTAAGTTTTAAAAAACAATGTATCGTTTATCGTATAAAAATAACATTACAACATTTTTAAGTAACTAGATTTCTAGTGAACTTATTTCTTCATATAAAAAAAAAATATTTTAGACAATATGAGCATTTGCTCATATTGTAGAATATATTGTGAGACAATAATAATTTAAATATAACAAACAAGTACTAACATTACCAATTCATATTTTTATAGCTCAATCCATCGGCCGTCTCGTGTGTATTTCACTTGATGGCAATAACGGTAAGACTTAACAGTTGTCGTTTTATTTAAACTATGTGTGTTCCTAACGGTGTGTTGCGGCAGCCTTTTTTGAGAGCCAGTGTATTCCAGACATGCTCTATCTAGGGCTACAGTATCGCAGACTACCATGGTCGTGCGAACTTGTGGTCAAATTCCTAGCTGTGCAGGATTTTTAAAAAAAAGTCCGTTTTACAAAGAGCAATAAGTGTCTGTCTTAAATCTGGACATAAAGCTGATTCTGGCAAAATGTGCCAACCCTCACAATTGAGCCTCTAGTTGGCTTAGAATCCTACGCATTATAAAATGTAGAAAAAAATGGTGTGAGTCGGGCTCGCGCACTAATGGCTCAGTAAACATTTGTTCAAGTTTCTACTTGTTGTTTGCGGATATTAATATCGAGCATACAATCAGGTTTGTTGTATGGAATCCCCCCATAATTATTTATTTTATTTTGTTTTTAGTATTTGTTACAAAAGCGATAACAGAAATATATGTGTGAAAGTTTCAGCTCTCTATCTATTACAGTTCATGGGATAGAGGCTGTTATCTCATGAAATGTAATAGATAGTGAGCTGACAGACGGACCGACGGACGGACAGCGAAGTCTTAGTAATGGGGTCCCGTTTTTACTTTTTACGTACGGAACCTTAAAACCGAAGCCTATATTTTTCAGCTTCAAAACGAGGACGTCACCTAGGCCTGTGTGTGAAATTATCGTTAGTTTTCAACAGTCAAATTGATAACTTCAAATTGACAAACATATATATATATATATATATGTGTTTGTAGAACTATAGTTACTATAATCGAGCGAGCGAGCGAAGCGTCTCTGCTTCGGGTCTGATTTTTTTTTTCTGACGGCAGGTCGGATTATTGTATGTCTCCAGAAATTTCACACTGGCATACGGGTAGTTCCTTGACGAAGCTTTGTATTGGTCATCGGGGTTTTTGACTGGAAAATACAACAAAAATACAAACAAGGCGGAGATTTAAATTATTATTTTGCTAAGGAATGTCAAAAACTTCAACTCCCTTCAAGAAATATTCTAGAATAAAATACCAATATTCGAGCTTAAACACTACTTAAACTAGGTTATGCGGTTATATAAACTAAAGAAGGTGTTTATCTCTAAACAAGTGATAGTCGCAGATTTGTAATTCGAAATGAAACAAAACATGTGATCAGTATTTGTCAATGACATGTCTAATTTATTTGTGGTAAGACGGAAGTCATGGCTCCTACACAAATACACGCATCATGAAGAGCTTCATACTTTTATTTAACTTATGCTAACATATTTTTTTGCAGTTGGGAGCGGAGGTGGAGTAGGTAAGTATTAGATTGAACGTCGAATGTTCATTTATTTATCGGATCATAACCTGCCGGGGTATCGGCTAGAGTTAGGCTTTAAGAGATGAAAACAGGAGCAAGCTAACCAATTTAAAAGCAAACTTAGTTTCTTTAAGCACATTTCATCTCTTTCCTGCCTAACTCTAACCGATAGGCTCATTACTATTTATCGAAATTTGAGGCAACAAGCAATGATATTTCATACAGAGAGAGAGAAGAAACTACGGGCCTAACGCCTGAACCTATAACCAAAATTTGCTAAAAGTAACAACTATATGCGTCTGTTGTTACTATATTCTTCCAGTCGTCCTCAGACATCTAACTGAAATTAAGACATATTATTTCTCAACAAGATAAAAAACAAACAGCATGGTTTTAGCTTTTGCATTTAAAAATGTTTTAAAGACTCTAAGAATACTCACTTAAAAATAAGACTCACTGGGTAAGTGAAGTATTCTCATAGTTTGATCCAATATTCACCAAGAGGGAAAAAATACAACTTATGCGTGTATGAAACGTGTATAGGTAAGTACTATGTTATAAATTCAGTAAAAGCAAAATGAAAATGCTCTTATTTTTAAACATCAAATGTTGCGTTCATGGCAACAAATTATCAAAAAACATTTTTTCAAATATTCCAATACAAAGTGTTTCTGCTTCAAGTCTGTACATTTATTTTCGCAACTATATTTGAAAACAATCTTGATTAAGAAATCAAATTGTGACCGAACTCAGTAGAGTCACAAAAAGTCGTAGTCATCAAACAAGGTTTTATTTGCCTATACCTTTATTCCATGGCTAGTATGGTAATATGCGTTTATAAATGACTCTGTGTATTTATTTAAGTATTGGTATTTATAGTTGTTAATTTGATAGTGTAATATTTTAAGGTCTCTTTAATATGAGTATATGTTAATATCTTATAAGTGCATGGTTGCCTGGAAGAGAACACATCAACCGATAGGCCACCATTTAAAAACTAGAATATGTTTGTAGGGTTCTCTATGTTATAGTATATATTTTTAGTGTTAAGGTAGTTGTGGAATGGTTTTGTTTTTTGACGAACGCCCGCCGTTTTATGGTGGCTAGAATGCTTGCTTCGAGATCCGACGATCCCGGGTTCAATTCCCGGCCGGGGCACGGTGTTCGAAAGATAAGTTTGATCTGCTTTCGAATCTGAGTGTTTTTTTCTATGTGTTTGTTAATATTGCATGGCATGCTTGAAACAGGTGAAATCCTAGTGGGTAGCTATGTATATGAAACATTTTTTTATTTAATCCGTTCTAAGGTTCTCGGCTCGCTAATGGTACATATACCAAAGAATATGTAATTATACTACCTATTCTAAGATTTTGTAATGAATTCTTTACACAGATGGCGGCGGTGGTATTACTGTAAATTTACTTGGTGAATATGTAGGACGAATTGGATACGTGGGAGACAGGGGAGGAGAACTTGACCTCACATGCGGAACAGGTGACTTTATTTCGTTACAAACTACTATGGTCACACAAATTTCCCAAAAAATAGTGGTATTAAATACTGATTTCAATTTTGTAAGTGCCCACATAATTTTTTCAGTTATTTTGAATGAAATACCAAACTAAGGCACCAGTTTGGTAAAAATTCAATGAAAAAAATCAGCCGAATTACTAATAACTACTGCCTCCTTGTTGGAAATCAGTAAAGAATATTATAATATACTTTCATAATTATTAAGCGTTTTTAAAAACTCACGTGTTTTCCTTCACCGGTAAAGCAAGTGTTAAGTAATCAATTGTAATATGCATAAGAAGGAAAAACAAGTGCAAACCTTTCTATGGAATCGAACTCACGCCCTCTTTCTTAAGTGGCAAGGGGTTGACCGACTGTACTACCATACAATTTTAGAAAAGTAAGAGTGAGGAATTAATCTCGGTCACCTTATAATCAGTATTTATTTAATTTTAACTAATATTTTCAACGGGCGGCGATGATGATGGTTTGTCATGTCAAAACAATATATTTTTTATCTATACAATAAATATATCGATCGACGATATGAAAATGGCTGTATTATATTTATATTTCATATTCTTTTTGTGTATAACTACGAACTGTTATGCGTCTTCGTCACGTTGTACCACATTGTCGCCATTTCTGTTTACCAATATCAATATAGTCTCATTAATTTCGAACATCAATTTCATTTAGGCATGCGTGGTTGTACTTAGGCCGCATCGTTCCTTTACATCAGGCCATTTGCACGTCAAAATGAGACTATGTACCTACTATGAAGAATGCTGAAGTTGGGTGCTGGCCAGTGTTACGCGGTGTAATGTAACATGTTACATAGCGAGCGAGTTAGTACGATTTAGGCATTCAGCCTAAATCGTACTAACTGCACGAATGCTCGCCGTGTAACACGTTACATTACGCCCCGTAACACCAGTGAATAGCCACCTTTAGACACTTGCACATGCAATCTTGTAGATAACTTTATACCTATTATTTTTACAGGTTTTGCATGCGGAGGTCGTTAATATAAAATTAATATTACGGCTAATGAAGAAACATTTATTTGTAAAATTATTTACAAGGAAAGCTGTAACACAATGTACTTAAATATCGATATTTAATAAACAATTGTCGAGTAAACAATCCTAGTATAATTGTATTATGAACCCTTTTACTCCCCTCCAAATGGATGATAAATTAAGTAGGTATCTAGTGCCTGGTATTGTACAAGTAAAACTAAAAAAAAAGTGAAAACCCACTTAAATTGGACAGGTAAACCGGTAAGTGTGTCGAAATTGACTTCTAAGATTTTTTTACATTGTTAGTTAGTTTTTCCTTAATTTCTTTGAAATTTCATCATCAGATCCTGAACTGATGATAATGAGACCATAAGCTTTTAACTACGAGTTTTTTTAAATCAGTTTATTTGGCGAAAATATTAATCACACTCAAAAAAAATCATAAGCACAGACAAACATATAACCTCCTCCCTTTTGGAAGTCGATTAGTAGGTACCTACTAAAACATGTAAGAGTCCTTGTATAAATACCTTGATTTTTCAGAAATGATTTTTAGTAAATGTAACACGGCGTAGCACACGACATAATATAATGTAATCTAAAAAAATTTCAAACTTTGAACCCCTGTTTGATCACCTTAATACAACCCGTACTTCCAATAACCCTTTCTTAGTCTACACCTACACTCTATAATGAATAAACCGGCCGAATTGTATGTCTCTAGGTTCTGCGATTTAGGTTCTATGTTGATTACTAGCGATAATCAGTGAGACAGGACGTAAGTACTTTTTTATATACAACATGCTGCACCCCGCGGTATTTCTCGCGGAAATTTAACTACTCACACACACAATCCTATCCCCATCATTTTTCCGGGATAAATTGTAGCCTTTATGTTAATCCAGGATGTCAGCTTTCTTGGTGCAAAATTTTCATCCGAAGCCATACAAACATTCGCCTTTATAATATTAGCGTGATAAAGATAAATTATCATAATTCGTTGTACCGTTCTGACGAAAGCAATAAATGGTCGCGTTATGCATACCCTAGTTCGTCAATGCCCGAGTTACAATTTACCAACTATATATCTTACACACTGTACTAAAGATGCACTAGAGAGATTAGAATAATAACGTCCGAATAATAACAGTTATTAGCACCACACACGACCATGAGCGTTGAACGTTTAAAAACAAGCGTCGTTTACACAGAAGGTCGTAAAACAATATCTCGGACATAGTATACATAGATAAGCTAGTACTATCACCGGCAAAAAAACAACTTAGATGGAGTAACGAGTTTTATGTCTATGCTATTAGCTCAAGATAGAAATCATGAAGCCATGTATTACTATTACTAAAAAAAGAAACTAAATCACAATCGTATTATGCGCTCGGGAGCTACGATGCCACAGACAGACAGACATACACATACACACACATATATACACGTCACACTTATAACACCCCGTCGTCCTTGCTCTGCTAATAACATTTCACACTCGACTTCTCCTGTGTAGGGGATGCTATGCGACATTCTGAACACATTCATTCTGGACACCACCCTTTGAAAGGCGTAACACAACACGCTCAATATACTTAAACGCATAGAGCATGGTGAGGTTACTGCAGAACAAGGGTTCCTCCTATGAAATGTAATTAGTCCACCCTAAGTCGACTGTATGTTAAAATATGGAATTACACGACGAGTCTATACTTGAAGCGGCATTATATTATGACAATAAATAATATTTCGTTTCATAACGCTGAACAAACTGCGGGAAAGGAATTTCACTTATATTTGAAAGCTTTAACATGTTCCGATAAGTATGTTTCCTTGCGATGTTTTTTACTGTTTACGAAAGTGGTAATTAATGTAATGTGCATAAGAGAAAAAATCAGAGATACATGCCAGAACTTGGGGATCGAACTTGCGCCCTCTTGTTTAAAAAGCAAAATACTCACTACTAAGGGAACACTGCATTTTTCAGGTAATGAAAAATATCTAACCTTTGTGTTAATCATATTATTATATCTGAGTAGTGGTAACTGATAGAACAATTTAATACTTAGAATTTAATACACATTAAATTCAAAGTTCAGTTGTTTTTGCGTAGAAGAGTATATACACACATACAAACTTTTGCGTTTACAATATTACTAACTGCGCCTCGTGGTTTTACCTGCGGTAAGCATTTGCTCATCCCACGGAAAAACTTCAATTTGCCTGGATGAAAAGTAGCGTATGTGATAATCCAGGGTCTAAGCTATCCTGTTACCAAGTTTCATCCAAATCTGATCAACCGTTTGAGCGTGAACGAGGAAAAAACAACACACACATACAAACTTTTACATTTATAATATTAGTGTGTTAAGAATAGGTAACAGGTTTTACAAATTCATTAACTTGAGATCGCGCTTGAACTTGTCGACTGGAATTTAATGTGTATTCAGATATGAAAATAAGTAAATCACTTATGTACTTTAATCCAGTCTGAAAACTCGGACTAGTAGAGATGCGGCAAATCGCAGAGAAATTCACACTCGCGCTTTGCGCCGACTTTTATTGTGCGATCTGCCAGGTTGTGGAATTCACTGCCAAGTGTTCTATTTTCCGATAGATATAATCTCGGTCTCTTCAAATCACGAATGAATCGGTTTCTTCTTGGCAAGCGCGCTACATCCTAGGCCGCATCGTAGCTTTACATCAGGCGAGTTACGGTCAAGCGCAAGTCTATTAGCTCCAAAAAACCTGTCCGGAAAGATAAAAAACACTTACGCAAATTTGCATCCTGCGTATTTATTGAAAATTACAAAGCAATCCTGTCATCAACATCTACTGTAAATTGTAAATAAATATATGAATAAACATGAACATCGGCAGTGGAATCGCCAGAGGCAATTATTTAACAATCATCATTTTATTGTGATATGAAATTGCGTGTAAATTGTGAAAATTACACTAAGCTCTATGGCAGGTATATATACCGGCGAGGAACTGTCAGTGTTCACAGATTGCTTTATGTAATTCAGTAGCGGCAAGTACTTTGTGAAATAAACATGTTCAAGCAACTACTCGTTTTAGCTGTAGTAGCTATGTTAATCGGAAGTGTAAGTCTTCTTTTAGAATCATTAAGGGGCGCGTCTGCGTCAAGGCTAAATTAGCATTTCGATTTTGCTAAAAAGACTGGTCTACAGATATGCATTAAGTTTTTTAAATAGAGTTTTTTTTTAATTTTAAAAAAGGGAATAAAATTCGACAAAAATGTCGAAATTTAGATGTTTAGAATGTCTCGATTTTGACGTTATTTTTCAATTTCATATTTTTTTTCAAACACTCATAAGTATTTTAATGAAATCGCATTGCGCTCCTGTAGATTAATCTATTACCTAACCTTATTTATTGTTGTAACCTCGTTTGATGTTCCGAGTCTTACAGTGATTTAAAGTTTGTGAAAGCAGACGCGCCCCTTAAGACTTTTTTGTGAATTTTTGACATGTGCAATATATTTTAACAGTTATAATAGAGCTTTCTTTTATCTGATATTTTTTCTCGTTTTTTGCAGAGCGTGCAGCAAGGTAAGTATTTTCAGACTTCTATAAGGTTTTAAATTTGAGATTTGTTACGCAATTGCTACACTAAAAATAATTGTTAGACCAGTCCTACTTCAGAGGTCCTACAGAAACAATGTTTTATTTACGAAGTTTAAGCCTTTGATATATAAAATAATTTTATTGCACAAACTTATAAAACATGATAAAATTTTATCTAAAACTATACAAAGTTATAAACTAACTAAGTATATGTACAAAAGCAATATCAAAAAATTAAAACTAACTTAAATCTAAACCACTGCCAGTTGGTAGAGTACCCAAAATGCTGGCCCCATTGCCTCGTTGAATGGCAATACTAATGCGCTGACCCAGGTAGAGGCCAGCATTTGATTATGTTTTTAGTTGTTTATATTTTTACTTTTTTATAGTTGCGTTAGGTTGAGGTGTTTTTACCCGACTGCGAAAGAAGGAGTTTTAGGTTTTTCGAGTGTATGTATGTACGTAGTGCGTATATATTTTTGGTACGCCCTAGTCTAAACGGCTAAGCATATTTTTATGTGAGTGGTGTCAATAGATTTGTTTTAGTCGTGAGACTGACACTGGGTACATCAAAATAAAATAAAAAAACAAAATATTAAGGATGATACACAGGTCTAAATATTTAGTCGGGTTTTTTTGAGGTCGCTTCTAACCTCTTGTAAGTTGTGTGGTTTCAAGGTAAAGATTATGGGTAAAAGTTATTTAGAGTTGTAAATAATTATTAACAGAAATAATCACAATAAACAGAAGTATTACCAAGATAGATAAACTGAAATTGTAAAATTGTTTTATATTTTTTTTACAGGAGGCAGTGGTGGTGCCGAAGGTAAGTACATATTTAAAATTATTCTAATCACAATGAAGTACTGCGAATGGAAAATTTAACATAAAAAAAATCAATCTCTTCAATACGTTGTTTCACTCATCTTCCAAGTGGAAATTGTATTTTAAAACAATATTAACATAAATGAACAAGCATAAAACAAGTAGTTCTGCAACTGCTGTTTGTGAGACCATTATTATTGAGTTTAAAAAAACTTATTTATTTTTATACTGGTATATAAGAAATCTTTAATATACCTATGTAATGTTATGTATGCCAATGGCAATATTATTGAAATCGGTCGAAAGTGGCGGCGCCTGTAACAAACTTCCCCAATTCTTGGGTAAAATAATCCTTTCGAATGACTTAATATTGTAAAAATCATAGACCAAGGTTACGTCAAAAATTATAACAAACTAGCTGACCCGCCCAACTTCGTACTGCCTAAAAGGTGAGAAACATACATTGACTATGTTTCTCAAATTTTAAACCTTCCCTTGAGTACGACGATCATTTCAAGACTAAAATCAGCTATATCGGCCCAGCTGTTCTCGAGTTATAGTGAAACAAACGGATTCATTTTTTTATATATATTTTTTAATTTTTTTTCTGTCATAAGAACCTTCTTCTGACAATACAACAAATAGTGAAATCGGTCGCGTGATGGTGTGACCAAGGGATATAGGGATTCATTTTTATATATAGAGATTAAGACTTGTATATCTACAAGTGTTATAATGATGGATTACAAACTACAGCTTCTAAGGAATAACGGGGATTTCTAGTTCGCGAGAAATTTCCATAGAACCATCACTTTCCATAGAACTTTGACCATCTTTAACATGAAATATTCGTTTTTTTTTTCTTGATTAATTTTTTTATTATCGCTGGCAAATATACTTATTGTATGACGCCACATTTAAAAATGAATTATACAGCCTTCTATAATATAGACAAATTGTTCCAGGCGGCGCTGGAGGCAGCGCTGGCGCCGGGTTTGGCGTTGGCATGAGCGCAGGCGCAGGATTCGGAGGCGGCGCAAGTGGTGGCGCATCGGGGAACGGAGGAGCTTCAGGGAACGGAGGCGGCAGCGGCGGGAAATGAACACAATATTCAAAACTACATCACTCTCTGCACCGCTACGTATTACTAACATTTTAATGAAGAGACGGAGAATAAAGAGCTCTCATTTTGTACAACATTAATAACATATTAGATGCTATCCAATTTTACTTTGAATATTAAGTTCTAAAAAAAGGATCTACTAATGTTTTTGTTCATAAAAGTAACTGCACTATATGTGAATATTTGTCTTAAGAGAATTTCACTAGTAACCGAAACTTATTGAGTCCGTTTGTTTTATCATGGAAAGTTTTTTTTATATACATTCTAAATCTACAAAGTGCTATTTATTATATCACATTATCCGGAGTAAAAATTAGCATGTCATCGCATTATTACATGTGAATATTTTTGATGACGACCAATTTACTACGAGTAAATGAAGTCTTACAGAGCAACAGAAATTAAATGTAACCAAAATTAATGTGACTATGTTATCGTTCCAAAAAAATTTCAAAATACGGACACTGAAATATTATAATAGCTGCGTCTTGTGGTGTTACCCTCTGATACAGGATAAAAAGTAGCCTAAGTATTAATCCAGGGTCCAAGCTATCTCGTTACCAAATTACATACAAATCTGTTCAGCAGTCTTTGCGTGAAAGAGCAACAAACATACAAACTTTCACGTTTATAATATTAGTAGGAAGGAAATAGGATAGTAGAATTTGAAACTGAGTGGATTTTTACATGGTCATAGACGATGCCATATCTGGCAGTTTGCACCGTGCGATGTGTAGATATGTAGTACAAATTGATCGAGCTGTATAAAAAATAACTTATGGCGTACTACGCGTTCACTGCAAGTTTCTTATTTATATTGATTTTTAAATTAATATATCATAGTAAAATAATAAATTTAGTAAATCTGTAAATTAATAATACTAAAAAGACAGGTTCGTATCATCCCGAATCTGAGAACAAAATAACAGCTAGACCTATTTTGCTTATTCTAGACTTTCGCGACATTGATGAATGCCATTTTGTAAATAAGTTCTTTAAAAAAAAAAACGAATCCCATTACGGCAGGCTCCGCTAGAACCTTTTTAGTTATTTCTATTTAAAAATCAAACCGATGAACCGAACTAGACCGATGTTGACAAAATTTAAACGGTAACACTTCGAAAGCCCCTTCACAGAAACCCTAAGTACCCTTAGAGTATTCTTTCAAGCATAAAAATATTCTTTCTATGTTATGTTATGAGGAGATATGAGGTAGCAAACATTTATTTATTTTATTTTATCTTATATAATACGAAACAAAATAATACGAGCTCTAAGGTGGGTTTCTTTTAGCTGTTAAAAATTGTACTTTACTAGGCTTATCACATAGCTCATATTACCACACGCTAAAGCTAAAACTGAAAAGAAATTTTACATGAATACTTGATGCACAATGAAGAATAAAGAACTAATTAAACTCAATTACTTATCAATAATTAATATACCATTTGCTATTATAATTTGCATTTGCCATAATCCATGTAAAGTGCCGAATTAGACCAGAATTTGCGATATAAAAGGTAGGGTTTGGCGAGGAAATAGCACAGTTCAGTCGCCGTCGGATCTCTACTTCGTGGTTGAACATCTCTGAAAACAGCTTAACAATGTACAAGCATTTCTTTGTACTTGCCGTCGTGGTCATGGTGTTCACAAGCGTGAGTAGCTCTATATACCAGTATATTATTTTTGGTACTAGCGCCTCTATTTACTCTAGTTTAGGAACTATTTGAAATGGAGGTTTAGGAATAAAGAATTTTGTAATTAGAATCCATCGCTGAGTTTTAAAATCGGTGAGGAAAAAATCAATACATCATTTTGAGCTACACAAGTTGACATAATATGCTTGTGCGTTGACGATTTTTTAGATCTATTTGACACGTAGTAGTGCGTGGGGCATGTTTATCGCCGAGATGCGATCTGTGATTCATCCATGGAAAATATTTAGGCGCGGAAATATCCCTATAAAGTCGCTATTGGTTCAAGAAGATTGCCAGGTATGAGGTATGATATCATATGTTCTGACAAAAAAAAAAAAATTTCAGTGTTTGTCAGTTCTGCATTCCTGTAAGGGTTTGACTAGACTAGTCGGTACATAAATAAAACTCAGAAATACCGAGTTTTACGTACGTAAAGTGTTCTTCTGTTATATTTTTTTTTTCGTTTTACAGGGTCTACATGTAATGCCAAATGTGGATCACGCCGCAGCAAGAGTGAAAAGGGGTAAGTTAAGCTATACAGCACAAAAAGTAAAAACAATCCATGTACACAACCATCATGTACCTAAGAGGTTTACACAGAAACATATTTCGTTATATGCAAATAGGTACAGTGCTCGCCACGGATCTTTATGTTTGTGAAGTTAGCTGACTTGCGTCTAGCGGCTCCCCGCCCACGCCCCTGCTTCGTTTGTGTACCGTTTTTTCTTCATTGCGCAGCCATTTGTTGCTAACTTCACAAACATAAAGATCCGTGGCGAGTACTGTATATCAACTGACTTCAGACATTTATTTCTGAACCAAACAATTGACACATTTTTGAGAGAATTTATATGTAACAGTTTCGAACAGATATAAAGAATTATTTCAATCAGTTTATAAAAATCATGGCAGATATATAAAAAAATTATAGCGACGAATCGAGAACCTTTTCCTTTTTGGAGTAATAATATTGAACATTAACATATATAAAAAAATTATACCGACGAATTGAGAACCTTTTCCTTTTTGGAGTAATAATATTGAACATGAACATTTATGCATGCGATATTTTTCTTTTTTTTTCGCAGGTTCGTCATTAATCGATGTTCAGGACGCTTCACCTATAGGAAGCAACAGCAGCGTAGACTTAACTCATTTATTAGGAGGCGTTAAATCAGCGGTATAAATAACACTATCATCAGTTTGTTGGCCACTATGTTATCTTTTCAAGGATACTGATAACATGTTTTCTTAATTTTCGTGGCATTTTACATCCAAATCAGCACCGCAAGCACGGTTCTATGCCGATAGATACTTTTGAAATTCGAGCCGGTATAAACCCTCATAGTAATTGCTAAATCATCGAGAACTACATACATTTAATATAACTATTGCAACGCAAGGACTTCAAATCGTTATACTGACGTTTTATACCAGCCGTTATAATTTACCGACATAGAACCGTACTTGCACAGCTGGTTATATCGGATCCTCCACGTTTATTTTAAAACCTAATGTACTATCGAATACTTTAGCGTACGTGGCCACACTACGATATGATGAGATGTTTGTAGATTTAACATCAGTATATATTTCTGTTGAATTGATAATCGCTTATAGTTCGAGATATTGTAAATACTACTTACTATTTTATGCCATTTTTACTAAAAATCCATATTTCTTTAGTATCACATACAAAGTGTTAAATTTATGAAATGCATCTGCGAAATATTGTACTTGAATTGTTCAATAAAGAATATACCCAACTACTAAGGTCAATAAATGATTTGATTTCAATTTCCTTGTGCTTCAACAGCATCATCCATTTCAAAACTACAATAATTTTAGTGACCTACTCGTATTATTGCCAACATTCATGAACACCAAGCCTTACATAATAGTACCTTAATTTTTGATACTCATTTTTAAGACATCAAATTAGATCAACTAAGTACTTACTATTATAATAGTTTTCTTCTTACTTGCTTGTATGTTTGTCTTTTAAAACTTTATAATAGAGCATGTCATATAACAAACTATTTACAATTATAGTACCTACCTAAAACATGTCTTCTTAATTGACAATATTAGAGTTGTCCATTGACTTCGAATAGGAGATGAAAAAAGTTCAAACTGTCCCCTTATTGGTGACGGGGAACAGATCGAACATTTTTGTCCGTTCTGTCACCCCATGGAGACAAATCGGGATGACAGATCGGAATAATTCACAATAGATAAAACGATGTTATAAAAACCATCTGCTTAATAAATTATTAGTCATCATTTATATTCTCTAGCTATATATATAACAAAAAAGAACACCAAGCTTTTTGGCAGCTAGTTAAGCTTTAGACTCAATGTACGTGCCAAAACTGAGCGTCGAAGTCATAGTGACACATTAGTAGCTCAAGGTGGTATGTAAGAGGAACGGACACATCTCGGAAAGTAGGGGCCAGCTGGAATGGCCTTCTTTTGGCGGAAAAAAGACACGCCTGCGTCTTAGCTGCATTGAATTTGACCAGATTAGCATCGCCCCAATCGCCTTGAGGGATAAATTCAACAGCTCGACCATGGCTTCTCTAAGTGACTAAATCTCAGCCGCACTGGCATGCGGGGAAGATATGTAGCTCTCAACAACCGTGCTATCGTCTGCATACCCAAAGGTACCGGGTTTTAGCAGATCGTTAATATGCAGCAAAAAAAGAGTTGCAGAGAGCACCGACCCCTGAGGGACTCCGGCATTTACAGCCATTTGGTCTGACGAGCAACCGCCAACGACCACTCGTATTGACCGGTCCTCAGAAAGTCCGATATCCACCCACAAAACCTAGCGGGCAAGCCGTATTTAGGAAGCTTGCTAACAAGACCTTCGTGCCAGACCCTGTCGAAAGCCTTCGAAATGTCAAGAGAAACGGCTAGCGCTTCTCCGTATTTCTCTATGGCTTCACTCCAGATGTGGGTGGCGTATACTAGAAGATCCCCAGTGGACCGATTTCGGCGGAACCCGTACTGTCGGTCACTGAGTAGGTCTTTTGCTTCTAGACACGCCAGGAGCCGGTGGTTCAGGACACGTTCCATACTCTTGCAGAGTAAGGACGTAACTGAAATGGGCCTGTAGTTTACAGGATCGACAAGACTGCCTTTTTTAGGTACAGGTTGCACGTTTGCTAACTTCCAAGACTTCGGCGCTTGGCCAGTCTCAAGAGAGAGCGAAAGAGGCGTGTCAGCACAGGAGACGACTCAGCCGCACATGTCCTCAAGACTATTGCTGGTATTCCGTCGGGGCAACTAGCTTTGCTCAAGTCCAAATTGCACAGCGTTCTACGTACCTCACCTCCATTTGGCAAATCCGAATTTCAGACATTGTTGTCGTACTGCCAATTATAGATGGAGGTACTGCGCTACAGCATCAAGACGTGAGGACTCCGCAAACAGAGACACAAATAAGTTTGCTTTCTATCTAGCAGAATGAGCTTTTCTAGATCCATTACTTGTGTTTAGTAAACTAACGCGTGTTTGATTCATTGGGTTTTCACGCGTACCTGATTGTTGGAAAGGTCCAACTATTGTTTCGTTCACATTCGGTGAACATCATCAAGGATGAAATGAGTCGGTCGTGTTTCACGTAATGCGGCGGCGAAAGAAGTACAAACTTTTTAAAGTATCGAAAAGTATGTATACCTAAGACAGACAGATGCTTAAACTAAAAAAACCTTGAGAGTAAAGCTAACAGATGGAATATACATGTCCGAGTTATCGAACCAGCACGAAAAGACCTGACGAAGTTGACGAAACTTCGTCGTGTGTCGGAATCACCTATGCTGAATCCTTGATTATTTAACCACATAGATAAACCATGTCATATTCGGGTCCATTAGTTAAAAAATAAACCTACAGATGGCGTTACTGGTTTCAAATGAGTAAACATTAAAATAAATTACTCAAAAAGAGTCAATTTACAATATTCATAGAGTGACTTTATAAAATTAATTTATTATAAGATCAGAATAACTATTTTATGGGGTAAAAAGCTATGAAATTCATAAAAAAAAATATAATATAATTTTATATTCGATTTTTTGAACCAAACCGAACCTTACGCCCAATAAAGTTAAGTGACGCAACTAGAAAAACGCTAGATGGCTCTGAATACACAAACATCAGTGTTCACTATATTGCCAGATATAAATGAATGTTACAGAATTCGGAATTTTGTTTTGCTACTTTTAATAAAACCGAGTGTTGAGCTGTAATATAGAATACGAGAGATTATGACTCGGGATTTTTTGTCGGAGGTTATACAAACGGAATAGATGTGTTCAGTGACCCATTTATTTACACAATGGTTACACGTTGGGCAAAAAACCCAGTCCTCGAAATAACAACTAAACGAAATTAAACGTATTTAGTACCACAACGTAAAAATCCTATTTTACCCAAGTGTCTAAAAAGAAAAAGAGGAGAGTGTCTTTATTTTAGTTACCTACGGAATAAACCGTAGAAAAGTAACGTAGACTTTGATGTGGGACTTGGATTCGTCTTTATTTGCGGATCTTTATAGGTAGTCAATACTGGTTGTATCCCGCAGTATTTATCTAAAGTTTTCTCGATCTTTTAAAATCGCTTCTAACCACTTGTTATCTTATTATTTGAGTCTGGTCTTTGATAAATTTCCGGACGGTAAATAGTCGTCGGGGATTTTAGACCCTAGACGGGGATAGTGCCCCAAGGCTCTATATTAGGACCATTACTGTTTCTTATATATATAAATGACTTATCTAGTGCTATGCCTGATTGGGCATATACTAGTTTATTTGCTGACAACACGCACGTAGGAATCAATGATAAATGCAAAGACAAGCTAAATACAAAAATAAACAAAGCTAAAAGTATATTGAAACAGTGGTTTGATGCTAACGGTATCATACTAAACGCAGATAAAAGTGTTGTAATGACATACCATTCTAGGAAAGGTGTTGATAGTAATTTAGTCTTAGAAGAAAATATATTCTTGGGATACACCATAGATTACACAACTACTCATTCAAAGCATATTGCTAAATTGTGTAAAAAGATGTCAAGTGCCAATTATGCATTGGTGAAATTAAAGCCATTATTAGATAAGCATGCAATGTTGCCAGTGTATTACGCTTACACACATTCTATTATTACACGCAATAACTGTCTGGGGAAATGGTAAAGATGTAATAAAAGTACTAAGAGCCCAAAAAAAGCTATAAGAATTATATTTGGATTGCGTAAACGGGCGTCAGCTAGAAATTATTTTAAGAATAATAGAATCATGACGGTTATATCTTTGTATATTTATAATTGCCTCCTAGAGATCTATGAAGATAAGGATATTTTACAGAAACAACCTTACGCGCATAATCTAAGAATGGATGAAAGACGAAAAGAGATACTATGTAAGCCTAAAACACGCCTAGCCAAAGTTAGAAAACAAGGAATTTATATTAAGATACGTATGTTTAACAAATTGCCCCATGCCGTAGTTAATCTTCACGCGAACGATTTTAAACGAAAAATAAAGCGGTTTTTTGAGTCTACCCCAATTTACTCGGTCAAAGAATATATGAACATGAAGCTGACTGAATCTTGATCGAACTGTCGCTAACCGTACTCAGTAGATGGCGCTTAAAAAAACAAAATGCAAAAAAAAATAATGCACACCAACGCCATCTAACATATTAAGTGTAACTACGAGGTACCAGCGAACTTAATAAGTTTTACGCGATATTTTTTGGTTGTATGACATGATTTATCTAGGCGCTAGCATATAAATAATCAATGGCTGAATATAATATTATGGAAAGAGAAATATATTCACAACACACCACAACAAGGACATCAATGCACATATCACTTGTAGGCCAGTTCTATGAGCATTTGTAAATAGATTAACATAAAATAAAATTATAAGTTATTTTTAAATAACTTTATTTGACTTAAATTATGTTTTTATTTCGTTTATATTTTACTTGGTATATACTTGTACAATACAAAGTCACTTTATTTACTAGCAACATCCGTATTTCTACGTACATTTCATATTCAGTGTACTTAGTAGATCAATGAAAACAAAACTTAAGTTGAAAGTAAAAAAACAAAAAATCCTTTTATTCCGCAAAAACACTCCTTTTCGTAAACTTTTGTTTGTACTTTGTCGATCAATGAATATGATACTCTCTGGCGTCGATCAGCTGATCCGAAAATGTCCGCCATCTTATATACATTTAACCACGTGCTGACATGATTTAAATTTGATAGCTATTTTAACCACCTGTTTAGCACCAGATTAGGCTAAAATGCGTTAATTAATAAGAATGTAAGTATTTAAGATTTATTTTCTAACGAAAATGGGATACTTGTTGTTTAAATGATTATATTTGTCTTTTAAATCTATAAAGTAAATATGCTTCATGCTTGATTGATGAAATATTATAACCCAATATTTTTTTTATTAATTTAAATCCTTACCATAAAAATTAAATTTATTCCGTACAAAGAAGCATAAAATAAATATACGCCCTACGTGTTGAGCTTATATTCTTTTTCCTTACCAAAATCGGTACATGCTTCAAAGCCTCGAGCATCGTCGAAAAGTGGCTAGCGTATCTGTTTTGTTATCGCATACATTTCGTAGAGTGTGCTTTGGAATTACATAATTTGATCCACTTTTTTCAATCGGACAAGTTTAGTAGAGATACCGCATGACGCCACCGGTACATGGAAGATTCCACGGACTCGCACAAAACGCTTTGCGTCTACTTTTATTGTGCGTACAGCTAGGTTGTGGAATTCCCTTCCGAGTTCTCTATTTACCGACAACTATAATCTTGATCTTTTCAAATTGCGAGTAAATCGGTTTCTTCTAGGCAAGCGTGCCACATCCTAGACCGCATCGTCGCTTTACATCAGGCGTGTTGTGGTCAAACGCAAGCCTATTATTTATATAAAAAAGAACACTTCTCTAGCCTTGAGGATTCTAAGTTATAGTTATCAAGAATCAGAGAAGGAGGCAGTAAAAAAGAACACTTCTCTAGCCTTGAGAATTCTAAGTTATAGTTATCAAGAATCAGAGAAGGAGGCAGTAAAAAAGAACACTTCTCTAGCCTTGAGGATTCTAAGTTATAGTTATCAAGAATCAGAGAAGGAGGCAGTAAAAAAGAACACTTCTCTAGCCTTGAGGATTCTAAGTTATAGTTATCAAGAATCAGAGAAGGAGGCAGTAAAAATATTTGTTGAAGTCTGACGTACGGTCTGAATTAAGTGACTATATGAAATAAATAAATTTGAAGTTAATACGAGTACATTCAATAATTACTTATACTCGATACGATTGCAATGCATAAGTTAGCACCCTACAAAACTAACTGAATTATTTTTCTGAAAAACATTAAGATATGAATGAATAGGAAAAACCTAATTATAATAAATTAATTGTCGATAATGAAAATGTTCACCTCAAAAATATTTTGCATGTAACAAAATGCTTATGAATTGTTAAATTATACTGAATTTTGGATATAAATGGTCGCGTACTCGAGGTGGCATTACAGTTTACTGTAGACACTTCTCTTTTAGTATTCAGACTCATTCTCAATTCAACATGTTCAAGCTTTTCTTCTTCCTTGCCATCGTAACCATGTTCTTTGTTGCGGTACTTGTAAGTAACTCGATATATTTACTTAATGTTTATATATATTATTTAACAACAGCATGCATATTTTTCGCAAAACGAAGCTCATTTTATGTTTCGTTACCTTTCTTCGGTGTACCCGTATAGATGAGCTACTATTTCGGACTTTTAGGAGTTGAATTTTCTCTTAGCCTAAAGCCTAAAAGGTTAAAATTTCCGCGGAGAGCGTATACATAACCAGTTTCATCCCTCATCACTAGTGTGTTCCCGCTTATTCAGGCAACATCTCCTGATGATACCTTGTACTAAGGTGAAACACGTGTAAATGTGGTGTGCCGGTAGTAAAGACGACCACGTCCTAAATAGCTAAATAATTTTTCGATTCTTAGCACTGAAGCCAAATCGTGAAAACACTAGAAAGTACAGCTAATCAACAGCTTACTTCATAGGCACTGCTACGGTTCTTGAATCTTTATTATTTCATTGTAATAAACAAGAATGTTGTTGCTTTTTCCCGTCAATATCATTGATAGCAAAAATATCTTACGTCTCCTAGCTTTGAAGATAAATCGGGAATACACTAAATAGAACAGCTAATCAATAGCATACTTCATAGGCACTGATTCAGTGCTTGAATGTTAATTACTTCATTGTACTTAAAACGAATACTGATACTTTTCAGAGTAAAGGCACAGGTGGATTGGGAGGGATTACCTCCGGTAAGCGTTTTTCATATATTTTTCATGAAATATCAATTAAAAATACAGATATGTCGTTCGCCGCTTACTACATCTTTAGCCAAAAGCGATGTGAGAGAAAGTTTGGGTTACATGCACTTGAGATTAATGAATCACCGGTCGCATGTCTCAGGTTGATTGCCGGCGATATTTATCACTGTAACAATGCCACATTAAGCTTGGTTTTGGTCCACTTTAATTCTTATAAATATAAAGTAAGAAGTTTGAATTTTAGACTAAAACTTCAATAAATTTCGAGGTTCTGATTTTTTTATAAATGTTACGTTATTTCACAAAGATCTCTCACTATCTTTGAAAGCGTTTACTTATTGCTGATGGACCAATATTTTTATTAATCTGAAGTTTTTGCTGAATTTGGTGCCTACCAAACCGAAGGTGATTGTCAAATTTTCAAAGTATTGGCTCCGAAAGGTAAATGTGCAACATAACATTTAATTATAATACTAATAATACAGAGTCGCAATCAAGATATGGGTCTTCTCTCCGGTAAGCGTTTGTCGTATATATTTTCACACAATATTAATTACGAAGACGGGTACTGTCGGTACTTCGATTCACACTTTCAAACATCTTGAGCTAAATGCGACGTAGTCAGTTATCGGTTTGACAAATCAACAGCCCGTACTCTAACAGAAATCCACTAGGTCTAAAAATCGTCACTGCAGTCAAGGTCTATTGGCTAAGGTTCTGTGCTGGTGACATCTGCGTAATTTTAAAGCTAAATTTCACTTTCAATATCAAATATGCTACGCTACTTAACATTTCACTACATCACTCATAATCTTCTTGAGATAAATCAGTCATAAGGGTTTTAAGTATACTATAACTATGCTGCGGTGGGTGGATACTGTTGCAATAAAGTATGGGGTCTACACTCTCATAACCAATTGTTTTGAGCATTGAACTTCAATAATATGTGACTAATTAGAACAAATTATCTTGCAGGTTTACAACTGATCAAGGTAAACCTTACTGGACCTATAGCGAGCAACAACAATATTACAGCCTGATGTTATGAATGCAAATTGCCACTAATTTCAACCAGCAACAAAACTACAAGCAAACAAACATTTATTACGATATAGAATACTATACCAATAGTTAGGATTTACCGTCTACAATGATGAAAAAATGTCTACAATATGACCAAACCGGAAGTCGAGAAAAAACCTTTGACATGAAAAAGATTTACAAAAAACCCGTAACAGCTGAATTGTTTTTTGTTTCATTACCCTCTCGGCTCAGTATTTACCCGATAGGTAATCCTGTATACCAAGTGGATAGCTGCTATGTCTTAAATACTGTACTTAGTATTTAAAAAAAAATATATATATTATGTAATTTATGTGACACGAAATTTTGTTTTATTATCGTCATAATTATTCATGATGAAAGGACTGAAAGTTGCTCCCGAAATAAATTGCTTTATGCTATTATTAGCTGTAGCTGCGACTTCGTTCGCAATTGCCATCCTTGTATAATTTATATCAGTATAAATTTCAGTGATCTTTCTGAAAGTCTTTTTTGTAAAAGGTTATAAAGTTGTACTGTTAGTACTCGTATTTTGAACTGTGAATTTTATTCATTGAAGCAATACAGAAAAGTCACCTCAGCATCTTTAGCATGAATGGACAATTCAATGAGCTTAAGGTTCTACAAAGCATTAACTAACACCTATTTAATTTATGCGAATTCAACACTCATTTTTAACAGACTTCAAAAAAGAGGAAGTTCGCTATTCGTCGGGTTCCGTATCCCAAGGATTAAAAACGGGACGCAATTACTTAGAATTTGTTGTAGAAGTCTGACTCGCACTTCGCTAATTTTTTTGGCTATATTTTTCTCCGCTTTCTTAGATACCTTTTCAACTTTGTTTTTCTTTTGTTATGTATTATAATTCTTTCAACTAGGTCTTATAAATTTTATCAAAATTGGCCAAGTAGCTTCTTTTTAACAAACTAATATTAATTCTCAACATATATAACATTTAGTAACGTAAGTTTTGCTGCCGAATTGAATTCGGTTTTTACTTTTATTACTTGTGTTCATTTTCGGATTTTAAAAATAACGTCTAAGTATTTCCTCATATTTCGTCCCCTTAGCCCAATAACTTCTCCCCGTTTTCTCCTTTCCCTATTACTTTATACTTCTTATCACCTTATCAGATCCCTTATCCTGAGTAATCTTGATTGTATTTGAAGGTAAAGAGTGAGTGATTTACGCTACTGACCATCAATAGAACTGGCGGCATGGTAGCCTATCATATAGTAAGGAGACTCCTGCCCATTTTTTTTATATTCGAGACACCTTTTTTGGCTTGAAGCTGGCAAACAAGCACCTTGCACGACCACAGAAGCCAGCGACACTATGACCCTTAAATAGAGCATGCCCGGTTTGACATACATTTGCTCTAAAGAAGACTGCCGCAACTCACTTGGCGACAGAGATTTTTCAACTTGAGGGTAGCTAAAGAGGCAATCATTAGAAAATGCCCTACCACTATGCTACCTCAGGATGATTTCTTCACGATTCAATCTACCTTACATTACCGAATGATAGTCAAATACGACTTTACTCCCCTCTCCTAATCCTGCCGTATCACAAGGTATCAATATACGACACATTGGTTGGATAGTTGCTCCCATAGATGGAAAGATACTGAATTAACCGACTTGGGTTACATTCGACTTCACTACTTTTTACGGCAGAAAAAAAAAGCGCTGCGAGAAAAATTGTGCATTTTTGTACATGTAATGTTTTGGTGGGATTAATTATATTCGATCGATTTCTTAAAATTAATATCGAAACCTAAGTACTAAATAATTTGATGTACCTACAATAGATTTACGTTTGACCACCAAATTGTCTGATGGTAAACGACAATGGGGCTGAAGATGGAGCAAGAAGATCTAGAAGAATGTTCACTCTATTCTTGAGGAGTTTAAGTAGGTAATAAGTTAATAGTTAGGTAACAGAGCAGGCAGTCGTAAAAATCTCTTGATGTGCGGAAGATTACGGTCCGATTAAAGGGCTCTTTTTTTTCATGCGGATTTGGTCAGGCTCCTTATTGGGCCCCAAACGTAGCCCCTGCAAAGGACACAAACAGTATCCCTTTGCCACCCCTCGGAGAGATACCGTAACATACGCAAGCGGGACGCTGGATGGATAATGCAATTTCGCGCATACCTGCCGATCCTGCGTGCGTGAGTAAATGAACATGACACTACAATAGCCCTAAATAGCGACGTTTTGAACTGAAAGCATTTCGGAAGTACATTTTCGAAGGCATATACGAGGGCGGCACTAAAAGTATCGGGATGGTATATTTCCACTGTTCCTGTCATATTAAAATCCTTTTAATTGAAAACTCCTTGGTATTAAAAATCGAATAACATTTATTTATTTAAAAAAAGATTCTCGGTCTTGTCACAAGGTTTAGTCAAACTAATTTGGTCGTTTAAAAAACGGAATTGACTGGAGAAAATTCAACAGGGATGATTTATTATGACTTTCGAAGTGGTTTAACACAAAAACAGTGTATTGACCGGATGATTTCTGCATTTGGTGATGAAGCCCCATCTAAAACCACAATTTATCGCTGGTTTGTCGAATTCAACGTGGACGTGTCAAGCTCAGTTATGATCCCCGTCAAGGTCGTCCAAAAACTGCAGTCACCAATAAAACGTTGATGCTGTGCGTAAGCTGATTGAGGAAGACCGACATGTGACATACCGCGAAATTCAGGCAACTTTAGACATTGCCATGAGTCAAATACAAATAATCTTGCATGAACAATTAGGTGTAAAAAGTTATTTTCCCGATGGATACCGCATTCGCTCTGTGAAGAGCAAAAAGCGGCTAACGTTACTTGGTGCGTCAGAACTCTCGACAGATTCCACGCGGGATCCTCAAATGCTGTATACAACATCGTATCAGTTGACGAATCCTGGATATACGCGTACGAACCCGAAACAAAAAAACCAGTCACGAGTTTGGGTGTTCGATAATGAGTTAAAGCCAACAAAAATTGTTCGTTCACGGAGTGTTGCAAAAAAAATGGCGGCCACGTTTGTCTCCAAAACCGGCCATGTTGCGACTATTCCTCTTGAGGGACAAAGGACGGTTAATGCAGAATGGTATGCTAGCATTTGTTTGCCACAGGTCGTTTCTGAACTCCGTAAAGAGAACTGCTACCGCCGCATCATCCTCCATCACGGCAATGCGAGTTCTCACACCGCGCACAGAACAAAAGAGTTTTTAGAGCAAGAAAACATAGAATTATTAGACCATCCGTCGTACAGCCCCGACCTAATAATTTCTATACTTTTCCTAAAATAAAGAATACATTGCGTGGTCAGAGATTTTCATCACCTGAAGAAGCTGTGGACGCCTACAAAACGGCCGTTTTGGAGACCCCAACTTCCGAATGGAATGGTTGCTTCAATGATTGGTTCCATCGTATGGAAAAATGTGACTAATTTCGCGGAGAATACTTCGAAAAGCATAAATACATTTTGATTCCCGAAATTTTCAGATCGTACATATTTAATTTGGAATAAATATAATATATATTGTATTTTATTTAACTGAAATAAGCAAATTTAACAATTAGAATTAAATAGTAGATAAATATTATTTTTTTAAATTTAATTAAGTTCAGATAAATTTGATTTTTGGCTCATAATTAGAATATTAGACTAGTATTTTGACTAATTTTAAATATATTGACCACCTGTAATGGTATTTTTCGATCGTGTATATTTATCAAACTTATAGCGTAACATTGGTACGTACGCGGGACGCGATATTGTGAAATTTCACCCGTACTTGCAGATCCCGCATGCGTTAGCAAATAACATTAAAATAACTTTAAGTGGCGTTCTGAGGTGAATAAAACGTTATCACCTCAGAACGCCTTTTTCTTATGGTCTGAAATAACATTTCGCATGAATATATTTACATGTTATTGTAATAACTAGTCAGTTCTGGAAACTGGTGGCCTCACAAAATCAATAATTTTGCTAATATAAAAATATTTCACTTAACACTTATTTGAGAGAAATACCGCCCGCTCAAAATTCTAATAATTCTTAGAACAGAAACACCCAAGAACCTAAGAACCCACACACCCAGTTGCGTCAAGATTGGATGGAAGCGACGACCTGTACAAACAAACGAACTGATCGAAGCAGAGACGCGTCGCTCGATTGGTTAATAATTTAGTATTTTATATAATTAAAATGCGACCTGGAAAACTAAACAATTTTATACTTTCTGTATAACATTATGATATGGACGAATAGAAAAAACCTAATTAAACCATATTAATTGTCGATAATGAATATGTTCAGCTGAATAGTTTTTTTTCATTTAACATAATGCTGATGAATTGACAAATTAAACAAAAAAAAAAATATAAATGGTTGCGTAGTTTGTGGAGGCATAACAGTTTGCTGAAGACACTTCAGTTGTGTTTGAATATCCTCTCTTAATTCAACATGTTCAAGCTTTTCTTCTTCCTTGCCATCGTAACTATGTTATTTGTAGCGGTTCTTGTAAGTAACTCAATATATCATTAAATTAGTAACATAGATGTTTTTAATGGACTAAGCGTTAAAGCATCTCTCTGTTGGGGCATTTACTCAGAAAAATATGTCTTTAACATGTCAGTATGTTTGGATCTTGGTACTGGCTTACGGGTTTTGGATTGCAGATGAATTAGTTAGATTAAGTGTCTTTGCAACAAATGTCACCAATGAGTATTCCTCAATTATCCCCTTGGGCAAGAGTATTATTTTTTCTTATGATCCGTATCAATCCCATATACCTGTGTGCAGCAGAGCAATTGTTATTTCCAATGTAAATATGTATTTTCTAAACGATATTGAGTCGATCTTGATTATTTCTTAATTTACATTAGAAGCTAGTATTGTAAATATGTATATTTTAGTTCATATAAATTAAATGTTTTTCGGCATTTTGGCGCTGATGGCAGCGTGTAAGTCCAGTGGGAGTACATGAAACGAATATTAGTGATGTGATGACGTCCATTTTAGTATCCGGCACTTGCACCAGGCGCTTCAAATCGACATAAAAACAACTACCACTTCCTAGTGAAAAGTCTAGTTTTTTTAAAAGGTATAATGGTGTGTTTATGTATGGTTAAGTTAAGATTTCTTTCTTTACTGTACCTAAACTCCTTCATAAACGAATACTATATTATTTTGTCAAAAGTATCTATCCAAAGGCTAAAAATAAGAAAAAAAGACCGTGAATATCATTGATAGCAAAAATATCTTACGTCTCCTAGCTTTGAAGCTAAATAGGGAATACACTAAATAGAACAGCTAATCAATAGCATACTTCATAGACACTGATTCAGTGCTTCAATGTTAATTACTTCATTGTACTTAAAACGAATACTGTTACTTTTCAGAGTCAGGGCACTGGTGGATTGGGAGGGATTACCTCCGGTAAGCGTTTTTCAGATATTTTTTCATGAAATATCAATTAAAAATACAGATATGTCGTTCGCCGCTTACTACATCTTTAGCCAAAAGCGATGTAGTGAGAGAAAGTTTGGGTTACATGCACTTGAGATTAATGAATCACCGGTCGCATGTCTCAGGTTGATTGCCGGCGATATTTATCACTGTAACAATGCTACATTAAGCTTGGTTTTGGTCCACTTTAATTCTTATAAATATAAAGTAAGAAGTTTGAATTTTAGACTAAAACTTCAATAAATTTCGAGGTACTGATTTTTTTTATAAATTTTACGTTATTTCACAAAGATCTCTCACTATCTTTAAAAGCGTTTACTTATTGCCGATAGACCAATATTTTTATGAATCTGAAATCTGGATTTGCTGAATTTGGTAAATACCAAATTGAAGGTGATTATCACAATTTCAAAGTATTGGCTCCGAAAGGTAAATGTGCAACATAACATTTAATTATAATACTAATAATAATCATCTCAAGATAATCTCTGTTAAATTTAAATCTCTCAGGTTATTAAGTGTCATAACATCTAAATCTACTCCGACCCCTCATACTGCTGCAATAATGTGGTCTCCGGGTTTACACTCTCAGAACTCCTAGTGTTGAGTATAATAGTTTAATAGTATTTCTAAGTGTAACATAGTAACAAATTATCTTGCAGGTTTACAAGTCGCCAGGGTCAACCTTACAGGACCTATTTTGAGCTTCCTCAATATAACAGCCTGAAGTGATCAATGGAAATCACCACGAATTTCAACCATCAACCACAAACAAGCTAAACTACAAAACCAACAAATATTTATAGAAGTACAGAATAGGGATGCCTTACTTGCAATCACCTATCAAACAACTTCCGCAATGTGAAAAACCAGATTTAAAGAAAATAAAATCAGCCATGTGATGGAAAACGTTTATCATAAACTTGTAGCAGCTGGATTGTTTTTTCCTCCCACTAAGGGTTGGCCCGTAGTGAGTTGGTAGTGATAGTGGGAATAAACTCTCTATACTCGTAAATATCAACATTCAGTACGGGACCAACCAGTGATAGAGATAGTAACCAAAAAGATGTCACTATTGACACCCTTTTAACTACTATTTACCTAACCACTACTGATATAACTTCTTATAAATTTTTGCGTTATTTACTTGTACTTAGGAAATGTACAAACAAATATTATTATTATTTTAAAATGTACTTGTGCTAAGTACATTTTTAACAGATATATATTTTATAAATAATGTTCATTAAACATTTATTTATTATTATACTTTATTATTTAATCATATGGCCAAAAGATCATGATAGAGAATAATATTTATTATTACCTAACAATTGCATCCTGATAGTCCTAAAACTAGTATTTTTTACCTGCTTTATATCAGTTATCATATAATATAGCTACTAGTAGATCTTAGGAATAACAAGAAATTTTAAACTTTGAACCCCTACCGACCCCATTAGAGGCTGAATTTCTAAAAACCCTTTCTTGGTTTTTAGAATTTCAGCTACTCCTTTTAATGAATACACCCTTTCAGGTATCTAGGTTTAGCAGTTTAGGCTTTATGTTAATAAATAGAAAATATCAGTCAGTCAGTCAGGACTTACCTTTTTATATATATAGATAGTAATCTTCAAAATATAATTTCAAAAGAAAAAAAATCAATTAGATTAATGAAACAAATTAATCATAGGTAGAGAAAACTATAGACATAAGATCTCTTACTACTCAAATAGGAATAGGATATTTTAATTATTAGCTAGAAGCAACAAAAAGTCTGCCTGCAAACACAGCAGTATCATAAGAAGTGAAACAGCAAGATGCACCCAGCAGTGTAGTCTAATAACTATCTAGAGATGAAGACTTATCCAATGACACAACACACATCAAAATCATTTCATTGGCTGTTGATGGTCACTAAGAGTGAGGTATACATACATATTTACATACACACTTACTTACATACAAATATAAAAACATTACCCTCTTTTTGGACAGTCAGGTAAAAAATATACAGATTCAGTAAAATTATTTTGTAGCATTATTTTATGGCCATAAGTGCTAAGCAAATTGATGTTCTTAGGAAACCCTTAATTTTTTATATTATATTAGTGATCAAAATTAATCAAAAAGGAAGTTCAAGAATTAAGATCTGTTAAAATAATAGAGTAATACTAATGTTATATACCTATACATATAAAGGTGTAAAAGAAGTTTATAACCCCTTTGCTTTTGCATATTCTCCAATGGTTTAGAACTTCTGCACTTGCAGATGAAAATAAAATTGAGGCTTTTGTTTTAATCCAGTTCATTAAGTTGGTCATCAGGGTTTGAACCATGAAAACCTCATGTAACCTTTCAAAAGAAGTGCTACAGTGATAATTAAGATGAAGGTATAAGTATTTCTTTACTAATATATACTTACATTATAAGGAGTAAAGATTTTGTATAATAACAAATAAACTTAACAGAAACCGATTTCATAAAATTATTTTGCCGTTTCAAAGCTACATTGTCACAGAGTAGTTACAGGTTATAAAAAATTAAAGATTCGCAGGTAACAACGTAGAGTGCAGCTACTAAGTTATAAACTAAGTACTTACGGTCAGCATTCTTGGTCCGACATGGAGGTTCTTCAAACTGGGCAGTAGGTAGACACTTCAGAACTTTCAGGAAATATGGCAGCAGCTTGTCTTGATGCTGTAGTCCACTCTGAAGGAAGTACAGGCCGAGAGCAATAGATGCCTCCTGACTCCGGGATGTGACAATGAGTGTCGAGCTGGCTTGAGGGCACAGCATAAATAAGGTGTTCACCTGGAAATTCATTATACATACAGAGGTTTAACCCAGAAACCATAAAAAGAGAATATGGTATTATAATGAAAAATAAATAAAATTAGAAAATTTTTCAGTACGCATATTAATTTCCATTGTCAAGTTCTTCAGATTATCGATTGGATCATCATAACAAACAAGACGTTGAATCATATTATAGCTGTAACATGAAAATTATTCTTAACCGGGTGAGATCATAATTATCAAGTTATTATGAGCGAGGCAAAAAACAATATTTTTATTATATGTGACCAGTCTAAAACTCTTAAGAAAGCGAGAAATTAGCGTGTGAAAGTAACCGCAACAGTGGGTGTCCCTGAAAGAAAACATTACAAAATAATGAACGACTGAAGTAATAATGTAGCTGACCTTTTCCCATGGTGTAGGGTTTAACTGAGACAAGCAACGTGCCAAATGCTGCACCGTTTCCTTGTAAAACTCGTGCTCATCCATAACTCTGTTTATATTGATGAAACAACAAACATTTTATACTTAATTTCTTAAAGAAATGAAGAGCACACAAATTCACAACACACTTAAAAAATAATATGACATTGACATTTAGTCAACTTATGACAATGACGTTGATATGGTTTTCTTTAGAAATTGCATCGGAAGAGTTACATATTTAATTTGCCATATTCTTCGCCATAATATTCTGAAAAATTAATGGTTCTTTGTAGGTAGGTACTAATTGTAAGTTTTTTTTGTGGTCTTATCCCACCACCCAAGGCAGAGAGGCGGTTAAAAAATATGAAAAAACATCACGCGATTAATGGACGGCCCCATGTAGGTACATAGATAGTAGGTATTCTGTTTTGTAAAGTAAGTCCTGCCTGATGAATTAAATTGACACAAAATGGGCCACAGTTAGTACTAAACACAACATAATTTTTAATACTAACTCTGATCTATTCTATGTCGAAACGGCCATTTTGTAACAATCCAATTGTAATCCTGAGACGATTCAAATAACAGACTTGACCACCCGATCGATGAGTCGCCACATCGAAAGTCCTCAAATCGACGGTACGCCACGACGCATCGATGGTTCGCCACATATTTTGAGAGCAGAAAAACAGCGCTGCGAGACTTGTGCATTTTTGTACGTGTTATGTTTTTGACGATATAATTTTTTCATGTTTGTCAAAACGAAAACTCTCATGATGAGCCGCGAACCCGCTCTAAACCCTAGCCGTGAATCATATTTTAGTCCTATTGACTCGCTATTTAAAAAGACCGAGCTTTAAGCTATCTGGAAATAAATAACTCTGCAACGGATACCACAGCCTGGCCGATCGGATAAAATGTCGACGCCAAACTTTTAGTAAGTTCCGTCCGTAGGAATCCGTGGAATTTCTACCATGTAGGTAACCGGTGGCGTCTTGCATTAAGTATCTCCGCTAGTACCTACGATGGCAGAAAAATGACGGGGAAAGTAACTAAGGCAAACTGACCGAAACAACTTTAGTAAATTAGATTTATACAAACAAAAAGAGATTTGCTACCGATCTTTGCGTTCGCGGTTACCTAATCAGCTTTGTAAATCGGGCTACTAAAGTATTTCTAACTAAAGAATACGAGTATGAAAAAGCCTAGTACGCTTATAATAGGAAACTTATACTTAGGTATTTGTGTCGACAAGAATATCGCCACAATTGCACGAAACATTATCTTCTGCGGAGCGCAAAACATGGCAATACTCGCAAAGAATCGCAAAGGGCGCGTTTAAATATAGGAGATAATATTCCTATATATTATTCATTCTTACTTCTTACTTTAGAAATTAAAACAGTTAGATAAGGATGATAGATGACAGAAAACCAATTAATTAACCTGCCTGTCGACATAGAAAATGCTCCTAGAAATTCTAATTCAGCGAGATAAGTTGCAAATGCGATATAAGTACTTAGTATGATAAATACAAATTGGGGGTATAAAACACGGTGTATACCAAGGAGACATCACAGTTCACCTTCGTCGTGAGTTAAGTTACACTCTGGATGAACCAATCAACATGGTTAAACTCTTCCTTGTACTATCTGTCGTAGCCATGCTTTACAAAAACGTAAGTTTCTTTTTTTAACTAATTTCCAATATCAGGAGGTTCTCATTTCGTTAGAAAACTTTTTTATTTTTGTAGGTACTCGTATGTTCCCAGATTGTTTAGAGACAGATTTGAATAAATCGTTTTTTCAGGTCGAAAGGATACATTTTATTATATTACCTACTTTCCAGGTTGCATATAGGTAAATTTTCCTAAAATCAGTCCCGTATTCAGCTTTACAAATGACAAATAACTAAAAAAATTGTCTGCCAAATTGAAATCGCTTTTTCAGTTTTTATAGAGAAAATATTTATTTACCCGTAAATAACGTTCGTTACTGGCAAGTCATGTTACATTTAACTAATTATTATTTCAATAAATATAACTTAAAAATCTTATTTATGTCGTGTAATAGTTATCATAATATATTTAATATTTAACTATGGTTGCACGTCAAACATAACGATGATACCACAAGGTGTATTGATATATTCGCTGAGCTTATAAAAGTGCATAACAATCTATTACTGTTCTACCGACTTCCAAAAGAGAGGAGGAAGTAAATAGGGGACCTTATTACTAAGACTTCGCTGTCCGTCCGTTCGTCTGTGACCAGCAAATTTTTACAAATGATGTATTTCTGTTGCCGCTGTAACAACAAATACTAAAAACCGAGTAAAATAAATATTTATAGGCTCCTCCCCCTAAAAATAAATATTTAGGAGGGGGTCCAATACAATAAACAAAATAAATGTTGTTTTGCGTTTTTTGTTCGTTACAATAAAAACAGGTAGAAACTTGAACTAATGTCGTACGAAACCCTCAGTGCGCTAGTCCGACTCGCGCTTGGCCGGTAAAGGAAACAAACGTAAAAAATATAAGTATACAAACGAATTGAGTATCTCTACTTTTTTGGCAGTCGGTAGATAAAAGAACTTGTTACAGAGTCTTCAGCAAGCCATAGCTACCACACTGGAAGGTGCAACAAAGACTGTGAATGGCACTGAAAGAGGACTGGACAACTGCCTGATAACTTTATTCAACCCAAAAAACAATAGCACGGACAAACTCGGAGGCTGTCTGACGAAATTATTTAACACAACAAAAAGTAAATAGATTTATTGTAACAAAATTTTAACGTAATAAGTAACTCTTTGTTAATACGGGTTTATCGGCGAAATGAGGACACCGATACACTACCTAATGAACTACTTAAATAAAGAGGACCATCACTGAAACCGAAATATATAATCTGCTGTTTTATACGAGTACATTCTGTCAACGACCGAAAGATTTTTTTTTTTGTTCTACGCAACAGCTGTTATTTTTTTCTGGTTTTCATGGTTGGTTCCATAGTAGAAGTTGTTTGTAGGTAATGATGCCCCCAATAACCTTACCTAGTAAAGTAATTAAAAAAAAACTGGCAATCAATTTAATTTTACCGGCTGCAATGTGACAGGCCGCTTTTACAAGATTTTACAATTAATATGATTGATTTACAAACCAAACTACTGGAAAGAGTTTTGATAAAATTTATATGGGTCCTCTTAAGGAGTATAGCAAAGTATCCTTACGACCAAAAAAATACATTTTCGATATGGCTCGGGATGTATTAGATAAATGGAGAAAATATTATTTTAAAAAAATATCCCATCTAACGTATAGTACATTTGAAATAGGCGATAACAGCTACCCACTAAGATTACTCCTGGCTTGGAGACACAATCTAATACATACAAAAAAACACGCTTCAGAGACGAGAAAATAAATCTTAATTATAATACCGACTGGCAACTTCAATAGTAATACAAATTACCTGTCTCGGTCAGGAATTGAACCCGGGAATTCTTTATTGCAATCATATATTATACTTACATAACCTATCTATTTAAATCTAAATACGAGTAAAAATATGTTTATTTTTTCAGATACAGAACCATAGAGGTAGACTTTTAAATGCAATGCCGACCACAGAAATCACTGCATGAAATATTTCAACTATATTAATATGTATAAATATATTAATGACCCTGATTCGAACTTGCTTTGCAGAATTTTATTTTGTTTTAGCTTGTAAAATGTGTGAATTCTAAAACTAAAGCCATCCTCTCCTCATTTATAGTACCTACCTACAGAAATTGTCAGACAGTAAATTGTCTAATTAGCTGTTAGCTTAAATTATGTGAGTTGTTTGAATCGGGTCATTACAAAACTATAATTTAATATTTTAGCTTGCATTCATAAATATTGTTGTATTATACTTTATTGTGCACTGGCATATTTGTTTTACTTAACTACTTCTGCAGGGCGAGTACGAGCTACTCGTATCTGTTGAGAGCGAAAAGGAAAACTACTAGTCTGCATCCCAAGCTTTTAAGGCGAGGGCAAAAGCTTTTTTTAATGACGTTATAGCAAAACTTTTTAGGTAGGTACCTAATCCATAGACAAAAAATGGCAAAGCAGTCATGCTTATAAGAAACACATGCTTATTCTGCTGAACTTTTAGAACACCGTCTAATACTTCATTATGGTACGTGTTCGCTGAATTGATAATTACAACAGAGGCAGTATTATTCGGTGGTAAAAGACAAATGAGCAATTCCTACGAGTGACATACGACCTTTTTCAACACGTTTGTAATGATATAGTACCTACCTACTACCTATAGAGGCCTACAGTAAGTATACCTAGGGTGTGCCAACGATTATCATTAGCTGCTCCCTGCGGTACCCACTTTGATACAGGATAAAAAGTAGCCTGTGTTAATCCAGTGTCTAAGCTATCTCCGTACTTCTTCCAAATCGGTTAAGCAGTTTTTGCACGAAAGAGTAACAAACATATTTACATCTATTTAACGCGTATATAATATACGAGTGTAATCTCACTAAATATGCCTACGAACAGAGAGTTCATATAAAATAATAATAATTCCAAGTAAAATCAAGACTAAAAAAATTACAAATTAAACGACCTTCGTCATTTCTTTCTAAACATCCATTCCTTCTTTATTCGTTTACCTATCTCTTTCTTATTACCAGTTTAAAATTTATTAAATACGCCACCATCAAAGCAAAACGTAGCTTAAATAAATAAAACACATAGGAATAAAATTACAAAAATACTTAATTTATTTTTATGTTATAATCAATAATCTCATGAAACACACACCAAGCTTACCTAAGTTAAAAATTTCATTGCAAGCAAATTGATCATGTAGGTACCGACTTATTATTACGCATATTAACTACTAGTTGTCTTAATTTAGCTCTTGCTATTTTCCCCGCGTGTGTAAAAGGCAGCTGGTCTAGGAATACGACTCCACCTCGAAGTTGCTTCGTCTCTGATAGTTTACCTGTAAAAAGATTACTTTATTGTTTACTAGCTGCGCCCTGCGGTGTTAACCTCGTTGATACGGGATAAAAAGAAGCCTATATGTTATTCCAGATTCATATTATACATAAAATCTTCATGCCAAATTTAATCAAATTCCGTTCAGCCGTTTGAGCGTGAAATAGTTACAAACATACATACAAACTTTCGCGTCCATAATTATTAGTAGGATAGTAAGTATTTCGGTATTTACTGAGGATCAATGCGTCCTTTCTGATATTTCATCTCTACAAAAACACGTTTTAACCAGAGATTCAGAATTAATCAAAATGAAAAAGTCTTTTACACCTTTACAGTACTACTCCGAATCACACTATTCCGTTTATTAGGTACGCCGTGGTTTTTCCTTTTCGACGGGCGCATTTAACGGCACACACATCATCACAAAACTTTACCTATCCGGCTCGAAGAACCAAAAAATGGTATTGCTAGAATTCGTGAGATCATAAAGATTTACATAACTATATGAAAAAAGTTTTCTATTACAAAGTTTTCATTAAGAAGTCTAAGGGCACTCAACCAAAGAGCGTTGGAACTCTGTTGTTTTTTTAATTAATTTATACTATACTCACTGGCGACTAGTTCCTCAATCTCCCGCGCGGTGACGGTAGCGCCACTGCGAGTGACCACGCACGCTACAGCGTGTTCGCCGTCTACCTCGTGAGGAATGCTTGTCACGCTCACGTCGGCAACGGCCTCGTGGGTGCGAATTACTGCTTCTAGCTCTGGAGGTATTATCTGAAATAAATAATTTGTTTGACTTTGACGTTTGCTACCGGTGAAGGAAAGTCTTGTGAGGAAAACATAGCGTGGTGGTAGGGCGGTTCTTATCGCTCACCTGGCTAGCTACCACCCTCAAGTTGTAAAATCTGTCGCCAAGCGCCACGGTGTGTTCCGTTAGCCTTACTTTGAGAGCCAGTGTACTTATTCCAGAATAGGCATGCTCCATCTAGGGCTACAGTATCGTTGACTTCCTTTGTCGTGCTCAAATGCCTAACTGTGTAGGATAAAAAAAACAGAACGACCTCAATTCGATCCACATTTCAAAAACGAACGCCTTATTAAAAAAGCCTGTAATTTTTTATCAATAATATACTACATTTCATGTGACTATAGGTAGTCGTACACATTTCATTAAATCGGTATAGTCGTAGTTTTTAAATCAAAATAACCGAAGAAAATGTATGGGTGTGTATGTGTGTATGTGTGTGTGCTAAACTAAAGTCAATTTATAACTATTTTTTCATTATTATTGCACTAATAATGTAAAGGCTAATGTTTCTACGTGTCACTTCTCTACACTGAACGGATTTAGATTACCTGTAACTTTTCATCCCTGGTAAATACAGTGCTTCAGTAAGATAATCAAACTGCCGCGTGTAACAGCGCAGGTTATTCTATAACAAAGGTAGGCAATGAAACTTACATGATAATTCCTATATTTGATGAGCATCTTGAGTCGTTCGACGAAGTAATAGTTGTTATCTTCATCGCGGTACATCAGGTCTCCCGTCTTGAACCAGCCGTCATCTGTAAACGCACTCGCTGTTTCCTCAGGATTGTTGTAGTAGCACTGAAAAAAAATACAATACTAAATATCGACCTTTTTTATTGCTATAGGTACACCTGAACGCTATTTTTAACTGAATTAAAAAGATCGGTTATCACTTCTTTTTCTACAACGTGTGACAGAAAGGTGTGACAAAACTTAAGAGTGTAAGTCCACCCATCAAAATGCAGCCAATATAGAACAATAATTTTCAAAATTCGAAAAAAAAAATTGCCTCCTTCATATTACTTGACCAATCACGTGACCTCTGAATCTTTGCATGGAGACCTTATGTTATTTCTTGAATTTTGGAAGATTTTCTTTTACAATGGTTTCATCTTGATTGGTACACTAACACCCTTAAGTATTGTCACACCTATCTGTTACACGTCGTATATATAACAAGAGTTCAAGGCAAAAGTCACATTTGTTGAATGGAAGACCCCTATAGCATTTATTTATTTTAATTATTTATTTTTAAACGAACATATAATAATCTGTGGAAATATCAAGCGTCCACTTATTGCCATCATTAATATCGAGAAACAAGTGGTTATGAAGCGTCTCAAAAAAAGTCCTCGATTCATTGGAATCATTAAAAACATTGCTTTTTTTCCGATTTCTCAGAGCTGCCTGGACTAATATGACTGTTTCAAATTGTTAGTATAAAAAATACAAAACCGGAGATAATGCTATTTAAACGAATTTTAAATTAAAACATTTATACCTACTTACTTTTTATATTCCAAATCATAATAAAACACACTAATGAATAGGTACCTACCGAATGACCGCGCAGCTTAAAGCCAGCTTAAAATCTAAGACACTATTTTTGCAATAATTTCGAGCGACCGTAGAGTCAACATTTCCTCAGGATAACTTGTGCTAAAGCAAAACACGTGTCGAGGAAGTCAGATACTGAGAAAAAGAGAAATAATAAGGCGAGATGAAGAGAAACCACACCATAAAAAAATCGATTTCTCACGCTGACATCAAAACAGATACCACTAGATATTCGTTATAAAACATCTTGTAATTATTTTGTTGTGTTGAGTTTTTATTAGGGTTATGTAACTCACCGTAAATCCAATTCCTTTGGTCCACAACTCGCCGGTAACATTAGGTTCAGTTATTTCTTTATCTGTTTCTGGATCTACTAACTGCAACAAATTTGTATTCTATAACTTTATTTTTAAAAAATATTATATATGTCCGTAACACGTGAAAATAGCTTTAAAGCATAAAGACGCAATGGTTGTAGCGGATGCAGAGAGGCAACTGTCTTACAAAATTTATAATGCTATTTAAGGAACGACAAATTACAAAACGCTTTGCAAATTAGTGATAAAATATATAACATTTTCTTGACCTCTTTCTATTTGGAGCTGTTGTACAGGAAAGCGTTGCCAGTAACCGTCAACTTACTTTAGCTTCCAATCCAGGCATTGGCTTGCCGCAGTTCCCGATGGGACCTCGCGGGTTGGGAGCGAGTGCAGGCCCCAAGTTTTCCGTCTGTCCGTACGCTTCCATTATTATCGTGTTGGGAGCTCTTTTCTGTAATATAGAAGGTACTATAAGAATTACCACCCATACAACAGTTCCCGGCAAACACCTACGAGGAAATTATGTACTTGTGATTAATGATTCACTGTCGCGTCTCAACGAAACGTTTTCCTCACGACGCAACGTTTTCTTTCAAGGTTCGAAGATGAGTGAGAATACTTAATACTAAAATGCAATGTATGTACTTGAGCGAAAATACTTGTAGATGTGTGCCTGAAGTTGTACTTGGGCCAACTAGACGGGAAAAATACTGGTACTACTCGTTTACTCGTGAAGGAATGGTCTGACAGGATCGCTATATTGTCAACTACATTCACCTTAGACAGCACCTCAGGTTTCTTACCAAGTTGGAACAGATCGCTTCTGACTGGCCGCTATTGCATGCGTCTCTTGACCCACCACGAACCAATGAAACGCGTCAAGTGCAAGAAACGATACATAAATATATATATAAGGCAATCCTGTCGTTTAATATTGCGGAAATTACAAATACTTTGCATCATTAACTTAATTTGTGACGACTTCTAGGATGTTCAATTGAGGGCAAACCACTAGAAGCAATGACCTTGGGCAACAATTTCTAGGTTTATTTGGTGGAAAGGTGAAATGAACTCCGACGAGACACCACCGGTGATGCGCCAATTAGCAGTGCATTTAAACGTGTAAAATTAGAATTCTTGTAACTTATGATACTTAGAAATGTACATACCTTCAAGCCTAATATTACATCCTTGTAAACTTTCCCTCCAGTAAGGACGAGGCTGCGGAAACAAGATAGCTCGCATGGCTTCTCACTCTTCAATATACCGGTCGCCAATGAACAACTGAATGTTCCCGCTATTGGCTGGAAATAAAAGGTAACTTTATCTACTCGGTATCAAGAAAAAAATAGTTTTAGTTTAAGTCCCATAAAATGTAATTTAAAGCTTGATCGCTTACGCGACCCGCATATTTTGTGGATTTTAAGGTTAGGTATTCTTAGTTACTATTGTTAAGATTTTATTTTTAGCTAGTGGCAGTTAGCCGCGGCATAATATTTGACTAAGGGATTGAAATTCCAGAAATCCTTTCTTAGTAGGTACAACTCTACACCATATACCTACTAAAACACCCTCAAATTTCATGCCTCTAAGCTCTGCGGTTTAGGATCTCCGTTAATATCTAGATACATCTATAAATCAGCACTTACTCTTATATTTACATATATATCATATATATATATATATATATATATATATATATATATATATATATATATATATATATATCATTATATTATGTTACATGTGATCTTGAAATAACATATCCTGATATCATAGAATAGAATCACTGCGTTTAAATTTTTTCTTCAATTGATATGACTTAATAATAAATGTTATTTAAAACATGTAAGTATGTAGATACGCACCTTATATTTGTTAATGATGTCAATAACGTGTTCCGTGGTGGCTGCAGCCGAAGTCTGGATTTTGGTCTGACGCAGGAGGGGCGTGCAGGCCAAGTTAAACAACCCAGATATCCACTGGATCGAGGACAGGTGAAGGACAGGCTGGTGTGGCTGGTTGCTTTGAATTGAAAAACTAACTTGAGCCTAACTGGATCTATATGTGTCTTATATAGAAAACTCACGCGTGTTGTATTCATTTTGTATAACAATAGGTACGTGGTGCGAAACTTGCCATTGTTGGGGTCATAAACACCTTATTTCATGTCTAATAAAGTTAACTGAATGTAAACGAAACTAGGTAACTACAGTTGGACCTTTCCAACAGTCAGTAAGTGTGAAACCTCGTATTGTTAGAACATAAGTTTTTTTTCAAAAATATGTGACTACAAACTTTAATTCGCAGACGTAAATTACTGAACCGATTTGATAAAATTTATCTACAGGTTCACTAAAATGGAGTTGACTAACGCTTCTAAAAATGCCAATAAATAAATCTATAAAAAAGTACGAGAACAACTGTGTTTTTAATTTTTCTCTATCATTAAAAATGCCTGAGAAAATTAAGATCAAAGTGCGCATTTTCGTTCGACATGATTTCAAAACGTACTCGGCATTCTAAAGCGTGATGACGTCACAGCTCATGTGCTACCCGGACGGGTATGGCTAATTCGTTCGCTGGCTGCTCGCGCTATATTATAATAACGCGCATCTTGTTAGTGGCTAGTAATCATCTAATAGTGATAAGAAGTACAATGTTGTGCCTCAGTGTTTTAATCAAAATCTAAGAACACTGGAAAAGCTATTTTTAACGTGTCGAGGAATACAAAACGCAGAAAAAGGTGGATAACAGCTATACGCAGAGTTGTTGCAATTATACCTATAACTACTGCATACTGTTGTGAAGATGATCTTAAAGATTTTTTTTTGTCGTTGAGGTATTTCTCTGCAAAAGGGGCAAAACATGCTACAGCGCCATTTACTGGCCGATTTCAATAATATTTAGTACAAAAATACAGAAATCAATATTATATCATAACAGATTACTGATAATAAAAAAAATCGGTCAGGAGGTTGTCATTTTTTTACAGTTGTTAAATATACAGTGGTACCTACTCGTACAACGACACGAACATTATACATGGTTATCGGCTAGGGGTGTACTTAGCCGAAAAGGGGTCACTATTCTCATAATAAGGAACAACTTTCACTACGGAACCAAATCTGAATTCGGGAAAAAACAATCTGCTGTTAGATAGATTTGTCAACGACAGTTCAAGTTTTTGTATGGAACAGCAGATTTTTTTTCTTGTATTCAGAGTTGGTCCCATAGTAAAAGTTTCCTTAAGCTTAATATAGTGACCCCTTTTGGCTTATTACACCCTTAGCCGATAACCCTGTACTGTCGATTATTTAAGTTAATGTATACTGTTAAATTGACAGAATAGGTTTCATATTTAATAAGTTTGGTAGATTGTACGAGTGGCCTTTCTGGAATCCTTCTTCCATTAACAGTATTAAATGATAAAAAACAATCTTTCGAATGAATACTAAGACAACAACAATAACAACAAACTATCTGTCACATGCAAGTATTATGTAGGCAACAGAATCTAAACAAAGAGCAGCGCCAGAGAGTCTTTATCTGTATAAGATTCAGTACTGGCGAGTGGCGCGCGGGCGTGCTACTCGACCTACTACGTCATCACAAGTTGGCGGGAAGCTCGGCAGTTTAAAATAATGGTCTATACTTCACGTAATGATACATTTGTTAATACTGCATGTATTTACGTGAAACAAAAACTAATATGATGTACATAGTGTATGCTTTGATGGTAGGTATATTTTAATGTTACATTTTAACCCTTTTGTGTTCTCCATTATGTACTATGGGACCAACTGGAAAGTTGATTGCAAACACAATACAGATATTGTAAATTGGTCCAAGCCTTGTACTCTCGGCTGATAGAGCTTTAGCCAAAACCACCAAGTTGCTTTTGGATCATAAAAACAAATCATAAAGTCAAATAACAGACTTGACCACCTGGTCAAGTCTGTTATTTGACTTGTCTTTGAGTTACAATTGCATTGTGCCAAAATGGCGGTTTCGACATAGAATAGACCATAGTTAGTTTTAAACATTATGTTTTGTTTAATACTAACTGTGGCTTATTCTATGTCAAAGCGACCATTTTGGCACAATGTAATTGTAATTCTGAGTCTATTCAAATAACAGACTTGACCACCTGCTGTTCTACGTCGAAACGGTCATTTTGGTACAATGCAATTGTAATTCTGAGAAAATTCAAATAACAGACTTGACCACCAGGTCAGTGATTAAAACATATACTTTGCAATGCCTGGAATCAACGAGGCATCCATATATCAGAGGTCGTCAAAAAATCCCAGTAAAGATTTTGTGTTGAGTTTGTTGCAATTTTATCTAATCTGGTGTAACTAGTAGGTTCTTATAAGCCTTGATATGATGTTTACCTTCGTGATAAATCATTGTGTCGCGCAATCACAAGTGCTAGTATACATTTACGGAAATTAACTAGGTTTCCATAAGGTCGTTTAGTTAGTAGGTAAGCTAACATTAAACTAATCGTTTGTTCCGCTCAGTTCAGCCGGAGGGAAAATAAGCCGTATATTGTTGTAAGTATTATGACAAGCCATTGCGCGTTGCGCGATATATCTGATGTGTGGCAAGTTGAAGCCCATGTCTTCGATCATCGTCATCTGAGACGAATTCAGTTATGTAGACTGGTCGGGTTATAAGCCTCGGTTGTTATAGGAGATATTCAATTCATCGGAATCTATTCTCGGAAAATTCTCTTCACGGATTCCCAAGATTATGATGGATTTCTAAAAATCGGCTCGCTGCTGCTAGATGGTCTACCACATATCTGTGCTGCTTACCTGTCTACATTCTTCACCATGGTAGCGAGCATGGTACTCAGCTTAAACTTGAGAGCATCATGCGTGACTGCAGCTACCTTCAGGACGCCCGTGGTGCCTCCAGAGCTCACCAGCCATATGTAAGGTTTACTTGGATCTAATGAAGCTACTCTGGAAATTAAAGAACAAACCTTTTTGAGAAAGGCTCTTAATAACTTGGTATTTAATGCGAGTCGGACTGGCGCACAAAGGATTCCGTACCTACAAGGAAGGATCTATACAACATTAATAACGGCAAAAATCATGTTTGTTACAGGAGCAAGCGCCCTTAAACATTTATTTAATTTGCTTTAAATATTTATTGATACGGTACTCTTCGTGTGCGAGTCCGACTCGCACTTGGCCGATTATAAGTATAATTATGTTGTAATAGCGGCAACAGAAAATATCAACTGTTTAACAACACGGTTTAAGAGATGAATCCTATTGACAGATGGAAATGAAGTCTTAGTAATAGGATCCCGTTTTTACCTTTTGGGTACGGAACCCTGAAATGAGATCGAGACGAATTAAAAACCTTCTTTTTTTTTAGTCGGATAAAATTAGGCAAAAAAGAGAGTTAACTTACTGAAATTCTTCGTTTGACGAGCCATCTTCACATTGTTCAATTAATTTTTGCAATGAATTTTCGCCGTTGCCGAATGTGAAGATTTTGGTATTAAGCCCCAAGTCTTTAGAGGCTTTGGCGTAGTCTTCATAAGATTCAGGCTCGCAAAATGCAATTTTCGGTTCTGTCACTTTAAAAATACTTCTAACCTCATCTGAAACCAGAGTAAAATAGTTAATTAACTTTCCGATAAGTAAATTATAATATTGAAGCGATGGTATCCTTTACTTCTTTTCATATCCTTTTCAAGCTAGTAAATATATCATATAATAGTAATAAGTAAATCACCCTTATGCAAAATAATGCGCGCTTCGACGGTTGCTGTATCCGCTTAAGACATTATTATGACTAAAGGTATAGCCACCTTATGTATTGAATAAGATGGAACCAGAATAGCTGAATGAGTAGGGGAAGTACCTAAACCACGTGACCCATTTTCTTCAGTATTTTACCGCCAAATCAGCGTACCGTGTATAGGTATAGAGTAATCAATAGATACGGTTTTCAATAATTCTTAAACAAAGAGTTATAAACATAAATATTTGTTGCTGTTGTTGCCTGTCAGTTTTGAAACAGCTTAACGCTGCGCGTCATATTAAAATATAGCGCGAAAAAACGCGAATTTAAAAGAAATTTGAAAATATGTGACGAAAACCATACCTAACCATCCTCGTTACCAAGCGTAATATTTAAAAAAAAACCTTCCACCCTGAATGGGCCACGTTAGTATAGGCAGATTCCTTGGCGCTACCCTTACTCGTATTTGACTCATTAGTCAGGTTTTAGAATACTGCAGTGGTAAGAGACGACTGAAACCCGGACCTTTGGGCTTAAGGGGGTAGTTTGATTTGGGCCTCAGATCATACGCTCGACTTGGGAAGACGAGAACGTGCGTAGCTCACGTTGTCCTGCATTGAAGAGGCAGAGCGGTAACGTAGGAGGTGCAAATGCATGTGCAAGGAGTCCACCGGCGCGATGTACAGAGATCCCGGTGCCTTCCGTTAAGCACTGAGTCAGGCTACCAGGAGGTTTATTGGGTACAATCCTAAATAGGCCGGTTGTACCTCAATACAGCCGAGTATCTTCAGAAGATTTTCCCATCCTAAAAAGTGCTACTCTATTAATTTAATATTCTTGTGCTATCCTTACCAACTTTGTAAGTTGAGTCAATCCCTGTAACTGGGAGAACGTTCATCAGAGCAGCGACATACGGGATCATTTGGTCGAGGTGATTCCTTCCACTCAGCGCCAGAACATCTCCTGGCTTCAGCCCGAGGGATCGAAGACAGCGAGCCAGAAGGACTGACCGTCGGAGAACAGATGAGTTTGTTTCTTCTTCACCAGTCCGTGCGTCTATCTGGAGCATCATTTATAATATGTAATGTATTTTAATTATTAGAATACTTAAAATATATTTATTTAAATGCAATACATTTGATACATATGAATCGAAAAATAATCTGCCCAGATTCTAACTTAGTGCAGAGCGGAGGTGCCCAATGCGTTGCCGCGCTGGATGGCATAGCCAACATTAAATTTAAACCAGAATGGAGCCGGAACGGGAAACACCACTTCCTTCACTTATTCAGTGTATTTATTTTTTTATTTTAAGTATGCATGCTTCCGCTTCTTAGGGGCGTCTGCATCGGAAGGAAAAATATTTTATAGTAAGATAGATATTCGACCACCAGCACTCACAACCATGGAAAACAGGGACACTGTGGTACTACATGAGGCATGCCTACTCATGCTCTCAAAGAAGCCTGCCGCAGCCCATCGTTATAAAATAAAATAGAATATGGTTTATTTGTGACAAAAAACAACAAGCAACACTACAGTGTGCTTGGTGACTGATTTTATCGATTTAGAAGTTCCTCTTTTATACATATCTATATAATTTATCCCTCTAAAGAGTGTGTGGGCCATATTAGGTACATTAAGTATTTGCTTCTCAGGTGGTCTCATTAAAATATACCAATCTACCTATATTTCGAATTATGAAATTATAATGGTCCTTGGACATGAAATGGACAACCTAAAATCTTCACCTGCGTGTGTCATGAAATTTTTTTCTACCCGTGGTCCACCTCAAAATCTCTGTGGTTTACCGTCCAGGCACAACGTTTAATTTCTGTGGTACGTTTGTAACATTAGCTAGGTTTAAAAAAAAACACATGAACATCGCAAAAACAAATCAAAACCGCAAGTTCCGGAAAAAAATTAACACTACTTATATTTCATCATTTGAATATGATTCAACTGTACTTATTTAAAAAACCTATTTAGATATTTTTTTGCTCACTGCTAATTCATCATTAGGCATCCTATACATAACACGACCAAACAAAGTCCATATCGTCCATCATTCGCGCAAATTACTTATACTAACGATTTACATTCATATTTTAAACATTACTTTTTGTATTGAATAGGTATACCGATCAACCCACGCTATCAAGCTTCGAGAGAAGAAGTTTACTAGGCCTCATTGAATTCGGTTACTCCTGGTCAGGGGTTTATACAGGTCGTAGTATATCTTTTTTTTTTTTTTATTAATTTATTGATTAATATAAAAATACTACAAGGTGATGTAAACTACGATCAAAGTACATGTCGCTTACAACGCAAATCAGTTTACCTGTAAAAACAGCTTCATCTACGCATCATTATTACGATTGAGTATACTCATGATGACTAGACAAAACTTTTCATTAGTATCCATGGTTCAGACCAGTTTATGTCGCTCAAAGTCCATGCAAAGCAGCACTTGTGGCACTACATGTAAAATTATATATTCTTTGTTTTTATGTTTTGTGTGTCTACAATAAAGCGTTCATCTATCTATCTATCTTATAAATTATGAACTGTTTTATCAAGTCATCATGATCATGGTCGCGATTACTAGATAAAACTATATCTAACTGTATGTTCATCTTGATAAAAAAATAATCATAGGTACGTACCTAAGTCTGATAAATAATTCTCGAAAATGGTAGAAGATATTTCATGATGTTTCATGATGTTCCATATTACCATTATGTTTTTTGAGTGTATGTACTCGTATCTATGCATATTTCTTTGGCACGCCCTAGAGCCTAAACGGCTTGTCCTAAAAGTTAAGTATATCGGCGCCTGTCGGCAATCGGAAATCAATTCAAAAAAACCCATACAGTTGAATTGAGTACCTCTGTCTAGTTAGAAGTCGGCAAAATAAAACTTGTAAATTGTATGCGGCATATTTTTACGTGGCACAATATTCTCATGTCTTTAGCTATTTCTTTTTAGGGTTTCTTACCCAAAGGGTAAAATAAAACCTTTTACCAAGATTTCGCTGTCCGTCCGTCTGTCTGCCACCAAGCTGTAGGTATCTATCTCATGATACGTGATAGCTAGACTGTTGAAGTTTTCACAGGCTATGTAAGAGTATTTCTGTTGCCGCTATAACAACAAATACTATGAACAGAAGAAAACATGGATACGTAAGAAGGGCTCCTGTACAACAATACATGATTCATTGCCTTTAAAAAAATCAGAAACTCGAACTAATGTTGTATAAACAATGATTATGTTACGGATCCATTTGTGTGCGAGTGTGCCTCGCACTTTGTTGACTCTTTTGAAATGTGGTGATTTATTGTGTCCTTTCTAGACATTCCAGTAATCGGGAACCACCTAGGTAACTAGTTCAAAATGCCAAATATTAGAAATTATATTCATATCGTTAATTGCAATATATGGACGTATAGGTAAAATATACCTATGTATAATTAATACCTTGGTACAATCCGATAAGATCGGTTGTTATAAAAGAAATCCGTTCCGACCTTATCCGCAACATGCCACTAAATTTTTGAATACGTCACAGCAGCTTCTGCGTAAAAATCCTGCTATTGATAGTAGTTAATATTATCCATACCTGACAAATAGAATCCGGTCTCTCCTTCAAACTTTCATAAATCAAATGCCCTAAATGTTTATCCTTGTCGAACATCTTTAAAACTCTGCGCAATATCAATATTTATCTATTAATACTCGTTTGTATTTTTTTTACGTAACGGAAATATTGTACTAGCTTCTATTGACAAAAACACGCACTTTAGACTCGTGCACAGACAAAAATAAATAAACAAAACGTCTGCTCTCAAGAGGTAACCGTTGTGACTGACTGAATGATACTGACTGACTGATGTGTAGATCTAAATTGGCTAAAACGGCTATCATACAGGATTATTTAAAGCATGGGTTGAGTACTCAAATTATTTGAGTCAATGGCAAACAACTTTGGCAACAAAATGGTATGTTATGTCTAATTGAACGGAGACGAGACGAGACAGGTTTTTTTTCCAAAGTACACAGCGGCGTTTGGGAAGCGCAAGTTAGCTTTGCCGAGAGTTTAGAGATGAAATAGCAGAACCTCTAGCTTAAATAATAAGATGGTATATACAAGATATTTAGTGTGTTTCCGCCTCGTCAAACACTAAATGTCGAGGTGGAAAAACACTAAATATCTTGTATATACCATCATATTATAAATGGATTTCCGCAAAGTAACGCCTGACTCCATCAATTATAGTTAAAATCTTTCTGGTACAACTGATTGTTTTTCTATAACTTACTAATAACATATTAACAAGTATAATAATTAATAAATAATAACTAACTAGTAGGAAGGACTTTAGAAGACTTCAACAACTCTCCAAAGCTATGATATTGATCTTGCGTATACTTTTCTTTAAATCTTTGTTACGAGATCTTGTATAATTATAAGTTACTAGCTGCATTCTACGGTGTTACACGCGGAACTCTCAAAATTTTATAGCCCATGTTACTCAGCGATGTAGCTTTCTAACGAAAAATAATTTTTAAAATTGGTCCAGTAGCTTTAAGTTTACATACAAAACTACAAACCTTTCATCTTTATAGGTAATGTTAGTTTAAGTATAGATAAATAGCTAGAAATAGAAGAAACAAAATATGACTTAAAAATAAAATCAGAAGTGACTTTGGCCTTATATTTTTCTTTATATATAAATAAAGTAATAATAGGTACCTATATACCTAGTAAGCATCACGGGCTTTTGAATAGCTCGCTATTTGGTACTTATATGGTCTTGCCAACAAAATTATAGTTATGCCACTTCTAGCCCTGTATGACAGTGAGATTTATATCATATAAATTGTATACGTAAACGTGAACATGACGTAATGTATGTGTAAGTAATACGTAGTGGTATACAGTCCTTTATATTTTTGTAGTACATAGTACCTATTTCGTTACCATAGATAAAGTTACCTACACACTTATTAAAAGTTCTTTATAAGTATGTGTGCGGAACCAGTTTGATAGGTATGACTTATGCTGCTGTAGGTACGCAGTAGTCCAGTCAGTAACAGATTTGACTTTTTATTGTTATGGTGTCAATATAGATAACTATAAATTATATATTACTAGCTGTGCTCCGCGGTTTTACCCGTGTATATTTTATTTAATCATCCCATGGGAATACTTAATTTTTCGTTTTAAAAAGTAGCCTATGTGTTAATCTAAGGTATAAGCAAACTTTATAAAGTATTTCGTCCAAATCCAACAACTTACCAAGTCCAAGTCCGAAACTAAAACATTGTCATTTTCGAGCGTGACATACCTATTATGATATTTTCTGTGGCCCAACGCGTCTTCAGGTAGACAATAGAAATGAAAAATAAATACCTTCACTCCCTAATGTTCCACATGAATCATTTAATTATTGACATGCCCAATGTTTAGCTAGTAATTAACCTTACCTGAATCTGACGCAAATTCAGACGAATTTTTTTTTTTGGCGGGCTGCCCTCTTAGCTGGGCTGTGTATTAAAAGCTTGTATTTGGTATTTTGTAGAAATACTCTACAGTATGTAAGCAATCTCCCATAATACGTTAATCTGACACACTCGAGTTGTTTACAAAGTCCCTTCTTGGGCTCCATAAAGGGCTACTATTATGGATGAAAAGTGGTAGGTACTAAAATGGCCTAAGTCATTGTTAGCACGACTTGTGCGAGTACCACCATCGAGTCAAACATAGACATATACCGAAAGCCTTTTGTTTTATACTGGAAGCATCGACGTTTCGCATATCGTCAAATATAAATAGAAAAAAATATGTACAACAAAATGCATCAAACTGCACACAAATAACACAGTCATTATCACTAAGTAATGCATTTTTATCTCGTGAACTCTTAGAGTAAAGCCGGCTATCGGTTATTCAAACAATATGTACCTACAAATAAAATTAATAAACGAGCCAAGGTACGTTGTCAGAAAACTTAACGTATTATTCATTAGCCGACTTCAAAAAGGAAGAGGTTCTCATATAATCAGATTCTTTTATGTAGGTAGTTTCTCCGATTTCTCGGAGAAGGCTGAATGACATTAAATTCCTAGAAATTTTTGTTCGAAAGGGTTGACCCCTTTAAAATTCACTCGCTGTGGTTTTTTTTCTAGTTAAAGTACATACCTAACTTTTAATTTATTTTTATTTGGCTATACATAGATGTTGTTGTTTTGTAACGTCAGTTTTGCCGAATTCTTAAAGTCGGTTTTTACTTTTTTTTATAAAGAATTATTTATTTTTTGTTAAAGACTTCAAAGATGGAAGGAGGTTCTCAAAACATCAGTATTTCTGTTTTCGCTATAACAACAAATACTAAAAACAATAAAATACATATTAAAAGCGAGGCTCCCATACAACAGGCGTGATTTTTTACCCGACTGCGGGCGAAGGTCTATATTTTTCGATTGTATGTATGTATATTTCTTCGGCACGACCTAGAGCCTAAACGACTTGTCGTATTTTTATGTGAGTGGTGTCAATAGATTCGTCTTATTCGTGAGAGTGATAGTAGGTACATCAAAATTAAACAAAAAAAGATATTAAGGACGATACACGGGTTTAAATATTTAGCAGTCCGGTTTTTTCGAACTCGCTTCTAACAACATATTTACTCGATATTAATTACAGCAACAGGTAGAACTAATGTTGCATAGAATTAGTTTTGGTAAAGGTACGGAAGTCTTCGTGCAGGAGTGCGAATCGCACTTGGACTTTTATTTAAATAGGCAGAAATAATAACTCATAGTGTATTAATAACTAAAGTTTATTTAATCAATTAAGGCACAAAACATTGCTGAAATAAAAGTATCATGACATCATTTCGTGACAATGAATTTCAGGGTTTAAGATTCAGATTTAGATATTTATTCACCATAAGTGTAACATGTCCGTTATATAAGATACGTCAGTTTAATTAATTATTACCTGTTGTGACATAAATACTTGTAAATTAAACATATCGAATTTAGCTCTATCGAAGTTACAATCAACAAAAATGTCTAAGAAGACGTTACAAAGACCAATTAATTCGTCTTAAAGTATTTTCAAATAAAACTTTACGAAATTTCACAATTACCTGTATATTTTAATGTTTTATTGACAAAAGTTTGACTAGTAAATTCTGTTTTTGGTTTGTGTGTCTGTACTTCTGCCATTATGCGAATTTGTTTTCCTTCTAATCTGGAATTTTGCTCATCTGTCCTTCTGCTACAGAGACGTTGAATTGTTCATACTGAATAAGGGCCCCGGTATAGTTGTAACATTAAAAGATTATTGGATTTAGCGCACGGTAAAAATTACAACGATAATCTTTCTACGCTTAATACATCCCACTTATAATCCCACCAAAAAATTAACACAACCCATAATTATGAATAAAAAACACATAGCATACTTAATATATTTCAGAAACAATATTTTACATAACCATTTAGCATATTTTTAGCGATAAGGCCGCCATTTCTGGCAATACATTCATAATTTTTATAAAAACATTACTTGAAATTAAACTTATATTCCCTGACAAACGCGTTCGTTTCACCTGGTTTAATTTTAATGCATAAATATCACAATAACCTAATCTTTTAACCCTAAAACTAACAAAAGTATGTAGTGAAGTTATTCTTCAATAAAGATAAAAGGGGTACCTAATATATATCTACGTTTTTTCATAAAGAAAGCGCGATTTTGTATACACTTTAGGCTGCAACTTCAACTTTGATTAAAAAATAATAATTAAAGTTGAAGACGCAATTTTTGGGGGTCCATACCTAAAAGGTAAAAACGGGACACTTTTACTAAGAATGCTGTCCGTTCGTACGTTTGTCGCACCAGTGTCTGTCACCAGGCTGTATCACGTGAATCGTGATAGCTAGAGCTGAAATTTATACCGCTACAACAACAAATACTAAAAACCTAATAAAATAAATATTTAAGGGAGGCTCCCTCATAATAAACGTTATTTTTGCTCGATATTTATAATAAAAGTTCTACACTTTGAACTAATGTAGTGCGGAACCTTTAGTGCGCGAGTCCGACTCGCACTTGGGCGCTTTTGTTCAGGCATTTATACTCATCTGAGCTGTTCTAATCTAAATAAGAACTCCAAATGAGTCCATCGCTTGCAGTCTGCCTCGGACGGATATCATTTCATTTCATTTATTTATTAGACACAATGTATGTATGCTGTAACGTAATATAGTACCTCGGGCTACCGCACTAGTCGTACAACTGTGTCGCGGAAACCAGCGTCTTCCCAGTTTGGTGTTCTTATACGTAAATTAAAATTATGCCAAATATATCTTTGCTCCGAACACACAACAATGACACGACTTACAAATAAAGTGACATTTGCTGATACATATTTCATTATTATATTTTTATGGTACATATTATAATTATTTAAAGCTAAACAGCAATTTCTCTTACGACGATTTAAACCACTTTTTAAGGGGCGCGTGTGCTGAAACGCGCCATAGAACTAAAAATATAAGACTCGATACATTGAATGTCGTTACAAAAAATATATACGTCCAAGTGATACAGTAATTTACAGTAGCGCGATGCGATATTTGTGAAATAATTTTTGGTTTAAAAATCGTCGTAATCGACACTTTCCAAAAGTTTCATTTCGACATATTGGTGAATTTAATTATTTTTAATCTCAGAAAATTAATACTATTTAAGAAAGATCAATGCGTTTTTGTACATTGGTATTTATAGCAATAGCATATTTTTCGAAGTGTTACCAAACGTTCTACATTCATCAAATTCCCTAAAGTTATAAATGTAGACAAAAACCTATCACAAAAACTTAATTAATTACTTAATTTTTTTAAATCTATACTTTTGAATTTGCCTGAAAGAAATTCACTTTTTTATATTAAAACACTTCGGATATTGGCTAAACATATCTTGGCAAATAAAATGGCAGACCATATTATCGAAAAATACCCGTAATAAAATAAGTTATCAGTGTCAAACATTCAAACACCAGCTATATAATGTTTTCTTCTTGTTTCACAATGAGAATCTCCTTGTCCAGGTTACCTGAACCGATTTTGCAATTGGACGCCACTTTAAGACCTTCCACTCTGCAACAATGAAAGGAAATTAATTATTGTGCGGTACACATACGAGTACAAAACAAACAAATCGTTAATAATAATAAAAGAACGCCATATTGTCTGCGTGGCAGCCATCTTGAATTTGAAATGTATTTTAGTGTACGTATCCTACTAATTAAACCCTTTCTTCATTTGATACCCATATTCAGCGAATTGCGAAAAATATATAATCCACCATACTGCGGCAGGTACCTTGAGCCGATTTTCAGATAACTCCCACCTATAACCCGGTCAGAATATCTGTGCACCTCGCTGGAATGCGGCGCCTCCCCCGCTTCCCCAATCACCTCTACGCGCACTCCCCGGTCACGAGCTCAGGTGCACAGATATTGTGACCGGGTTGTAATTAAATAATAAAAACTTTCTAACAAAAAAAACTATATTCGGTGCATCCGTTCGGGAGCTGACATGCCACAGACACTTCAATTTAAACCACCCCATCGGTTTTGCACCGAGGGTTAAAAATAGGCTTGAGTTTGACTGCAAGCCCCAATGTAAAGCAACGAAGCGGCCTAGGATGTAGCACGCGCCCCTGGAAGAAACCATATTCTTTACAGGAATATCGGAAAGGGGTGTACTAAGCCGTAAAGGTGTCACTATACCATCCTAAGGAACAACATTAACTATGGGACCAACTCTGAATTCAAGAAAAAATACTCAGCTGTTTGATACATTTTGTTGACGAAAGATCAACTTTTTGTATGGAACAGCTGATTTTCTTGAATTCGGAGTTGGTCCCATAGTGAAAGTTGTTCCTTAGGATGGGTACAGTTACCCTCTGTCGGCTTAGTACACCCCTAGCCGATAACCCTGTACAGATAGATAGATAGAAAACTCTTTATTGTATGCACACATAAACAATACAATAAAAATAATAAAACTTATGATTACATGCTACAAGCGGCGGCCTTATCACTAATAGCGATCTCTTACAGGCAACCTTTGGATGGAGAGAACTAAAGCATAAGCTAAACATAAAAACTTGCTTGTATTTTATTTTATTTATTTGGGACAAAAACAGTGACACAATAAAACTTATATCTAATTTTTAAGTAAGATAATTAACTAACTATGCCACTCACATAACAGTCCACCAATTACTCTTGATGATCTTTGTTTGGGGAGACGGTACAAGTCAGTTGAGGACCCTGGAGCAGATTTACTACATATTTCTGATTTAATTACTAATTATTCAAATAATATTAGGACAAATAGTTACAAGTATACAGTAGGTCATGCAATTAAGCAAACTTAAATTGTTGTCATGATACATCGTAAAGAAATAAACAAACATTATCACATTATTTGAGAATGCTCCAGGGATACAATACTATACAATTAGTAATACAGCACAAGCTCCGTGTGTTAATCGGTTAACATACTAAGTAAATTACGAGTTTAGTTCTAAAAATATAAATAAGGAATCTAAAACGATATAAATAACTTAAGGTATATTATAGGCATCTAACTAAAGGTAGCTACAACGGCTCGCTTAAATCTAGAGGCAGACAGTGCAAAAATATCTAAATCATCATATCGATCGTTGTATGAATCAACAAGTTGCCGTAAGGGCGTGCGCAGACCAGCGTTAGTTCGATTTATTTGAGGTTTTACACTTATGAGAGGTTTAGAGCGCACTTCTCTACGGATAACTGTTCGCGCACAAATATAGTACAATTGATTAGTAATATCTGAGCAATCAAATCTGTTATGAACTAAGCCATGTAGAAACATGGCACCAAGAAGAATGCGTCGGGACCATAGGGGTAGAAGTTTATATTTTACAAGAAGATTGTCGTAATCAAGGTTAGCGTGATAGCATCTATAATTTACAGAACGTAAAAATCTCTTTTGAACTTTTTCTAGCATATCGTCATATTTGTTATAGAATGGATTCCATATTTGGGTAGCATACTCTAGACAAGGTCTCACTAAAGAGATATACAAATATATGTATGTCGTAGGCTTAACAAAATCTTTTGTGGTTCGCATCACAAATCCATACATTTTAGATGCTGATTTAATTACGTTGTCTACATGCTGGTCAAAATGTAGTTTGGAGTCTAAAGTGACACCGAGATCTCTGACACTAAGCACCTTGCTCAATGGAGTTCCACAAAGTCTATATTGATAATTAGTATTTTTGTACTTCTTCGTAAAAGTGATATTATGACATTTCGGTAAACTAAGATACAATTTGTTTAAGATACAGTACTGTGTAAGACGATCTAAATCTGATTGAATCTGTACACAATAACAAAACAAATAGGAGAGGACCTAATATCGAGCCCTGCGGGACCCCCGAAGTGACCGAAATATAGTCAGAATGATAGCCGTTAATCACTACTTTTTGTGTACGATTCGTGATGTACGATATAAACCAACGAAGCAGGTTCCCACGAATACCGTTATATGCAATTTTGTTTAAAAGAAGCTCATGATCAACTTTATCAAACGCTTTTTGAAAATCTGTATAGATTGCATCGGTTTGAAAACATTTATCCATATTTTCGAAGAGCTGACCTACGAAAACTGTAAGGTTAGTGACGGTAGACCTAAAATAGAAATTAATAATAATGTTAACATATGTTTTAAAATTTAAACGGTGAATATAACATAATATCTTATCTACTTGCAGAGTTGAATGAGAATATAAATTACATATTACATTTGATATACAGAGATCCAGAGACATGCTTAAAGTCCGTCGGATGATTTCTCTTTGCTCGAGCCATCATAATATGTGATGAAATTGAAATAATTTATATGTCAACCTCATCCAAAAACCGACCTCAATACAATATTCAAATCGATCTGTTCATGGCACCGTAGACTTTCATTGGAATTTTTTGAGCAAATATTGTTTGAAAACTACGATCTGTGCGAACATTCAAACATACTGACAGACGATAAAAACCTTTTTCCCTTAATCAAAGCAGAGACGCTTCGCTCGGTCGGTCAACCAGTAGGTATATATAGAGTTCAATGAGTTAAAATAAAAATATTCATTCATGTAAAATATTCTTTTCGACTGTAGTTTAAGGTGTGCATTTAGCTTAAAGCTTTCGTGTATATACTAAGGTCACTTTTGTCTTGATACTTATTCATACTATTAAACCCGTGTGGTAATAAAATAACGTGATCTTTTAAAGAAAAAAAGGGATAACCGTTTTTCTATTTGGGATAACTAGTATTTCGAATTATTAATCAGACCTCTAGATCAATTTTCATATAATTATAATGACACCAAACGGGTTTACTCTTTCAAACAAAAATAAGATTTTTTCTTATCAGTTAACCCGTCTACGAGAAATCAATTGTGTAACAAACATAATAAAAAATACAGTTGAATTGAGTACCTCCTTTTTGATAGTCGGTTAAATAAGATTCCGACGTATTGAGAACCTCCTCCTTATTGGAAGTTAAAAAAAAAGTCAGTTGTAAACCGTCGCTCTAAAGGTCAGCGTTTAGTTAAGCATATGTTCAATAGATGGCGCTGAACACCCTTAGAACACGCAAACGTTTCAGTTCACTTAAAAACACATATCATTTGACACACTGATAACTAGTGTTTACTATTGTAATTATGGTCTTAACATAAAATATATATTTTTGAATGCTGAACTATGTATGTATAGTTCAACAAAAGAAAAGAATCATATTATGTACTCATATGACTGGATCTATCTAAATAAAGGAGTAACTCCGGACTGATTCAATCAACGCAGAGCCTAAACCGCATAACCTAGGCACATGAAATTTGGAGGCTGTATTATAGGGTACAAATTTTTTTTGGAAATTTTGGTAAACCTTAGCGGGTCAAGTGGGGGTTTAAAGTTTGAATTTTTTTATTTCCAATTTAAGGCTAAAGCTTTTTCAAACTGCGTGCTATGCCGCGGGTTACAGCTAGTAGTTAATAACCATGTTATAAAGAGGAAAGATTTGGATGTAACAAGACAGTTTAGACAGAAGAGATAGAACCGAATCCGTACTACACTATACTTGTACATAAGTAAGGAAAATAAAGCATCCGGAAAATTAAGAACTGATAATACTAAGAATTTTAACGAAGAAGAATTCTTAACTATTATAATTTGCAACAATACATATTTGGAAAATCAAGAATTAGGAACTAATCGCCGATACGACATAGGCTATAAATATTAGAGATCCGCGGGAGACAGCGCGGAGCAAATTTAATCTAATATAAACATACGTCGCCTCAACTTACTCAGTATATTTACTAGTCGCCGTTTCCATCTCGCATCGGATGCTGTTCTCGCCACACTGGGTGACGCTCGTCTTGTTCAAGTGCACGCACGATCCGGAGTACATCTGTATGCCGACTCCGCATCGCCTTATCTTGCAGTGTTTCATTTCCACCTGAAAAATCATGTTTTTTTTTTTAATTTCTAAATAGGTTCAAGTGTTCCATTTATAAACACGATAATGAGTAAAAAAATGTTTTATTAAGTAATGTACTTTGTTCTACTTGTCAAGTATTTTCCCCTTTTTTAATAATCCCGCTTCAGCAGGCTTATTAAACTTATATTTAGATTTTGAAAAAAAAAACAACATTGATACTGAACATACTCGTATTAAATTAAGTCGTTATCAGGTAGGATGGTATAATTTCAATTAATTTATCCTGTTTATGCCTTTGTGTTGATTCCAGGAACACGTTTTAATATTCAAATTTGGGGACAAAAGTACGATTTGGTTAAACACTTAGATGATTTACTAAGAACAAAAGCGTCATTCAAACCAAGCCACAGTTTGAAGAACAGTATAGACCTGGTCAATAAGATAAAAAATATCGAATTACCACAAACAGCTAAATTGTTAGATGTGGAAAGTCTGTTTACCAATGTCCCATATGAAGAAGTTTTACAAGTTCTGAAGGATCATTTTGGAAGGCAACGTTTACATCCAGGAGAAATAGACGACATGATTCGATCAACAGAAATTTGTATGCAGTAAAATTATTTTAGATTTGATGGTCAATATTATCGTCAGAAAGAAGGTTTAGCAAGGGATCACCACTTAGTCCTCTCATGGCCGATTTGTTTATGGACAAGTTTGAGTGTACTCATGTGGCGGGAGAACCCAAGATTTTATTCTACCACAGATATGTAGATGATATAATAATTTGTTCGACCGGAACGTTACGACAGATTGATTTATTTGTAAATAAACTCAACAGTATACATCCTAAAATAAAATTTTGGGTGAAATTGTAAGAGAACCGGACACAAAATTTCTTGGATCTAGCTATTACAAGAGTACAAAACAAATTGGAGTTTCAAAATTACCGGAAACCAACGCATACAGATACAGTGGTACCGAATTCATCATGCCATCCTATTCATCACAAGTTTAGCAGCTTTCCGTAGCTACATTCATAGATTAACATCAGTACCTCTAAAAAAACACGATCTATCAGATTGCTGTCTCCAATGGATACAATAGAAAGATGATTGATGCCTTGGTCAGAAAGAAGCAGAGACAGAAAGTCCAATCGATGTTATTTGCAATACCTCCGGAAAGAATTATCAAATTTATGGGGAGTTTGACCTACATAGGTCCATTATCAGAGAGGATTGCAAACATTGTACACAAAAACAATGCGTAGCATTTCGCACAAATAATTATCTACGGCACCTGACAAACGGAAAGGGTTTAGAAGTAGCGCGGAAATCTGGTGTCTACAAACTCAAATGTGACGTATGCGATGCGGATATACATTGGACAAACTTGACGAAATTTTGAAAACATCTTGGCGCCTATAGAAATGACCACCCGAAACAATCACATTTCGCGAAACATTTAATTGGGACGGGACATTCACTACAATCATATACTACACGTATGAAGTCAGGCACATATGTGAAGGTTTTCGGATGAGTGTATTGGAGCAGTTGGAAATACTGAAACACAGAAATCAGGAATGAGTACTGTTAAACAATCAAACAAATTTGGTGCCGTCACCACTTTTGCGGATTTTTAACCGACGAAGTCCGTTAAATAACGCTGAGTCATCAAATACACCCACACAACAACAACGGTGACGCACAACACGTGCCTTTGGGTGGGGGAAACACGTGACCGGCCGTTATACAAAGAGCTCGCAGAGACGCATAGGCATGGGTAACTCAATAGATCTTCGTGAGCTGCGGATCAGCTCACGGTTCAAGGAGATGAGTCAGACTTGCGAACCGGTTTCCACATCAGCTCAAAATCAAACTCAAAAAATTTCTTACACTTAAAATTGCGCCATTGACAAAAGCGATTGAAATTTAAGCCAGATCAGATCATAATACCCACTTCAATAATACGAACATGTTTAACCTGATCCGCGCAATGACCTACCAAAATTTTGTTGAATCCAAAACTACCATATCTTAGAGTTACATTTAATTACAGTAATAATGAATAATAATAAATATTATGAAATGAAAATGTTGTTTTCGGTTCTATGTAAGCTACGTTCCAAGTAATTCACGGCACATACGAAACACCACCCAGCGCACATCTGTCTCTATTTAACGTAAAAATATATATTCATCTCTTTTTCTCTATTAATCTATCTTGCTCACGCACATGCGGTTCTCCATCGCGACAAGTCTTTTACTTCCTACTCATTTTCGGCTATATATCGAATCTGTGAGAGTGAAACGAGTGAACTGATTGAACCGCAAACCACGTTTTGTTCTGTTTGGTCTAGACTTGAACCGTGACTCAACAGCTCAAACTGGTGCGATCTGCATATTTGAACTGGTTCAGATTTGATTTACCCACGGCTAGAGCGCAACAGCTCACTTTCGAGCGAACGCTTGAAGAGTCAACATCTCCTGAGGATGCCTTGTGCTAAGGCTCAACACGTGTCGAGGAAGTCGGATACTGAGAGAAAGATAAATAATAAGGTGAGTGTGGCGAGGAACCACACAATAAAAACAAAAACATTTTTCGATTTCTCACGCAGACATCAAGACGAGGCGGAAAAACATTAAATATTCTTTATATACCATTTTATTATAAATGGGTTTCCGCAAAGTAACGCCTGACTCCATCAATTACAATATATCATGTTTTATTACCTCAGCTCCTTTATGTACAACGATCCCTGTGTAGAAGTTTTCGAAGGTGCAGTCTTCTAGGACAATCTTAGCACCGGCCTGAGCCACGATACCTTGAGCGAACTCACTCTGTAAGTAACCAAATTATACTACTTAACTAGGATGACCAAGTTAGTGGTAACCTAGTTGGTAACACCTTGACTCTCAAGCCAAAGGGCGCGTGTTCAAATCCAGGTTCAGGCATGAACCTGTTTTTCACTAGTGTGCATTTTAGAATTTATTGCCACATCCTTAAATGGAGAAGAAAACATCGTGAGGAAACCTGCTTATCGAACAAGTTTTTTTTTAAAGATGAGCAAAGTTGCAATTAGGTCAGCGTGGTGGACTACGGTCTTCACCTACTTCAAAGTAGAGACCCGTGCCCAGCAGTTGGACGCTATTTTTATTACTTAATAATTTTATTATGCTCACCACCCTTATAGCTGGGTGGCGAATGAAATGGTTTTACCTTCCAATAAAACCGGCATTGTGCTTCCGAAGCCTTGTCCAGGGACTGGGTGAGAAGCTATTGCTGAAAGTTTAGCGAAATAACACGATTATGTAGAAAATATGACCGGAAATACTGTAGAATGACGTAAATACTCCTTCCTTTAGTCCACTAACACCACCAGGTGGCGCTGCGCGCACGCCGCTTCTGAGTGGCGCGCTGTCGCTTGCCTCATTGTCATCACCAGGTAGCAATTCAATTGCCCTGGACAAGGCTTCGGAAGCACAATGCCGGTTTTATTGGAAGGTAAAACCATTTCATTGTGCTTCCTTCGCCTTGTCCAGGGACTGGGTGAGAAGTGTCTGTTATCACCTGGTGGTAGGCTGTTAAGCACGAATATTTAGTTTCAATGAAACGACTCATTTCACTGAAATATATGAAAACAATTAAATTAAATTATAATAATAACGGAATAAAATTAATTTGATTATTAATAAATAATCTATAATCGAAATAAAATTCGTTTTAAGTATACTTGATAGAGGCTTAACCTCGAGCGGGAGCCGTAGCCCCACTTTGTACCAAAAACACAAAGTAAACCCAAAGAAGTTATAAGAATATTTTTCATTTTTACCCCAAGATGCCGTAAAAATATTCATGTGTAAATGTTAGCATTTAAAGATACAATGTTATTTAAAAAATAAATAATCGAAAGTAGTACCAAGACGAGTAACTAAAAAATCTTATATATTTTACGTTACAAGTTATTCATTGAGTCAAATTAATAATTGTAGTGATTATATATATACGTTACTTTCTTCGAATAGATATGGACAATGTTTATCAGGAAACAATGAAATGAAACACTCGCATATAGACTGCAGCATAGAGAGAGAATTTACAAATGCTAGCAAGTTAAGGTAGCAATCGTAAAACAAGTACTGCAAGTAGAAATTTAGATGAAATGCGTCAATCTTTCTTCAGTTCATTAACTTACATTTAATAGACATAGTTGAAGCCAACACAAGATAGCTAAATGAATAGATATTCGACGCTAATACAAGGAGCTCACAAAGCATATACCTAATAATATCGTTAAATAACGATTAGGTTGTTTCAAATACTTTCTTTGGAATAAGTATAATGATTTACTTAAAACTATTTTACGACATAACATGGGTACCGTAATATATATAAAATATAGGTTTTATAAATGGTTACAAGATGTATAAGAAGACTACTGTTTAAGTATAATCTCTGACTAACTCCATTCGTCAATAGGTACACTACTGACTAACTGTGAACTTCAACATATATTAGACAGATAATATGGCAGAAAACACGAGATTATCATTAAAAAATAATAATAATAAATCTACGTAATTAGTAGCTTGAAGCTACAAAGAAAAAGCATTACTTTACCGCATGTATTGTCGCACGTGTACCCATCAGTAACAAGGTTTATATTATGCAACTCTTTTAACTGTGGTTCTCGGGTCTAGTAAATTAGGCTGTATTAACATGCCAATGAACGAATTTTTCAGACGGTTATATAATAACTTATGAAAGCGACCCATCCAGATACAAACAAATCTTGATCAGGAATCTCGTGTTTTGAGTGACCCGCTGAGGGCTCTGTTTTAGTGATATCTGGTAACAAAACTACTGCGTTTAACGTTGCAGTACCACTTGAAGTTTCGAGCTAGTATAGTATCCGTGGAAAATAAGAAGGAAGAAATATTTTTCACACATACACCTCAATGTAGTAAATTCTCGAGCAGTTTGCAGAGCTAATATAACTTTAAAAGTTAAAGCTTAAACGTGATAAGCAGCATGATAAACAGGGTAGAAACATACCAATCAGTATTTTCACTGCCTGCTGAAGTCATTCTGAAACTTCGCCTCGAGACTTCGTCGCGTCGCCATTTCGTCGTCTAGCTGCCTTGTCGCCTCGCCGCGCCGTCGCTTCGTCGTCTCGCAATCTCGTCTCGCACAACCAGCATCATATAGTGAGGAACTATAATAGTTCTCTCATTTCACTGCCTGCTGAAGGCATTTTGAAAGGTCGTCACCTCAGCTCCAACAGTAAGTCACGTACTAGAGAACGTATATTAATTCTCTCATTTCACTGCCTGCTAAAAGCATTTTGAAAGGTCGTCACCTCAGCTCCAACTGTAAGTCACGTACTAGAGAACGTATATTAGTTCTCTCATTTCACTGCCTGCTAAAGGCATTTTGAAAGGTCGTCACCTCAGCTCCAACAGTAAGTCACGTACTAGAGAACGTATATTTGTTCTCTTAAAAGAAAACGTATGAACGTTGAATCATCTTGCATGATTCAGTCACGTACCAGAGAACTGTATTTGTTCTCTTAAAAGAAAACGTATAAACGTTGAATCATCTTGCACGATCAGTCACGTACCAGAGAACTGTATTTGTTCTCTTAAAAGAAAACGTATAAACGTTGAATCATCTTGCACGATCAGTCACGTACCAGAGAACTGTATTTGTTCTCTTAAAAAGGGCGTATTGTAGTAATTGCAATATCAGCCTTCACGAACTCGCCTCGTACAAGGAGCGTCACATAGTTTGATATACTATAGACTTTATATGTTCTCTTAGGAGAGAACGTATTTAAGGTGGGTGACCGAAAAATGGAATATACTTTATGTATATATCACAGGTGATTCCATTGCCCGCTGGAAGCATTGGATATATTGTTTCACCATTTTGCGTCCCGCTTCATAAATATGCGTCACCTCGCGATGAACTATGCGAGCTTAATCAGACGCAAGCAGCTGAAAAGAAAATGCTGAAAATCTTTGTTTCTAAAAAGCAACATACATAATTTTTACACAACTGAAAGTCGTTGAAGTGCATTACTCGTGCTTTTTTTTTTTTTATATTACCAAGTGGTTAATAATGGTTCCAGCCGTCACAAGTCTTTACATTTTGATGTACTCGTATAACGTTGACGAAACATCATTGTCTATATATCACATAATATTGTGTTATAGGCTATCTGATCAGGTGCTGTACCTGTATCAGTCGTAATCTCGTAATATCAGTCTCCACAGCAGCTGCTTGAGGAGAGATTGAGCATTCTTGAGCATACATGGCACACAAATTCCTTGTGATAAAATTTGTAGGTTTACTATTATTTTCCACTGAATTATGTGCGAGTTCGTACGATTTAGGAATGAAACCATTTAAGAAATCGTAAATCATGTCCAGTTTTGCCAACGATCACCTTTTTTGAAAAGTTTGTTGCCGAAGCAAACCATTGTTAAATATATGTCGATTTCTTGAACACACACTATAAACTAGGAGGTAGGTATGAGGTTATTTATTAGAAATAACATAAGCTCGTATAACCATAGGCAGTTTCCTAAAAAAAAAGCGATTCTGAAATGCGATTGATGCGATCAATCACCTTCAGATGATGAATTTTAAGCATATGCATCTACGCTTTTAAACATCTTTAAACTAGAAGTATGTACTCCAAGTGTTTTTGAAATAATTTGCAATTTTGTGGATATGAATTTCATTTCATACTCGTACCGCCGTCCTATATATTAGAAGCGTGTAAAACTTTCATATGCTGCGATATTTAAAAAACTGTCGTGGCAAACATCTTCAGAGGTTCATTAAAATAGTTTGATACAAGTCGTGATTAGACAAACTATTTATAGGTACAGATCTACCAAATAAATTGGTTACGGGCAGATTGAGTAAATCTGACTAATTATTAAAATACTTGGTATTTCAAATAGGTAGGTAGATATTAGTAGATACATAATTTTTACGACTAAATTAATCCTGCTAGAATAATCAAATAACTGATTTGCTCAGATTCCTTAACCAAGGTGTGCGAGTGACTGTGGTATTGTTACGTAATAAGATTGGTTCATTAAGCGAAGCCAAGCTTAAGGTTTGCAAGAGGGTAGTTTTTTTTTTTTTTTTGTACCACTAAAAATGTTATTTGGCCGCAGTAACGATAAAAATAGGAATCCCAAGTGAGGGTAGTTAATAATAACGATATTTCATCAATATAGATAAATAAAATGAGCAGTCGTAGGCAAGAAAATTACACTGTCACACAAATATAAGAATGTAAATGTAAAAGATAACCAATGTTTCAAACCTTCTGCAACTCAGTTACATAAGAAACACTTTTACGCCTCGCAATCAATATGTCGGTACCTACGTTGTACAAATAAATAAGATTGCGACTACCCAATGACAAATAGTTGGCTTGAGAAGACGCAAATGAAATGAAAATTAAGCGGCTATTATTTGTATAAACAAATAATAGTAATTAATCAGTGTTAAACTGTCAGCATAATATTCTTATTCGACTCACGTGACCTTTGCCGAAGCCTTCTAATAAGCGCGCGATAAATATGGCGTTCGATGTTCTTTTCTCCGCTGCCGATGTCCGCGTAGATTCCGGTCTACCGGCTATGGTACCCGCCATGGCGATAAACGCCTTGGCAGATACAACGCGTGTTAACGCCGCAAAATTCAACAACGCAATGAGGCAAGCGACAGCGCGCCACTCAGAAGCGGCGTGCGCGCAGCGCCACCTGGTGGTGTTAGTGGACTAAAGGAAGGAGTATTTACGTCATTCTACAGTATTTCCGGTCATATTTTCTACATAATCGTGTTATTTCGCTAAACTTTCAGCAATAGCTTCTCACCCAGTCCCTGGACAAGGCGAAGGAAGCACAATGGGTATGAATCCCATATAATTTCATGGTGGAGTGTGGTATTGACGCGAGCCGATTTTGATGTGAAATGTTTCATTCGACATGCGATAGTAGCCCTTGATAGTAATTAAATAAGATTGAAAATGCCTTAAAACACATTAAAATTAGTGAAATTTACGTGTGAATTTCCAGGTTTTGTTTCAGATCGCATCACTACGGCTGTGTTGATTCGAGCGCATGTAATCGCGCATGCGATATTAGCTCTTACTGATACCTAAATCAGATCGAGACTGCCTTTTAATACACTACAACTAGTATACTTTACCTGTGAGCTTTCTGAATCGTCGGTAAAGCTGCAGCTCTGTACGTAGAGTGTGCCAGATCGCATCACTACGGCTGTGTTGACGCGAGCGCACTTTAACGTCAAGTGCTGCAGTTGACAAACTCCGGAGAGCATCAGGAGACATGACCGCATGTCCGGTGCTGTTAATGTTGTTCCTGAAATTAAAAGACAAATAAACTTAACAATGGCAACTTCGTGGGCGACCTCGTCGGTCTGAAGTTTTCCCGCGTTAGCTGAAATAATGGTGTCTTTGTCAGTGTTATTATAAAAAAAATTGTTAGTGAAATATGTCATATTAACAATGCTGATAGCGTGGTAAACATGTACGCAGTCAAATTAGAATCACCCCGTTTAATATGCACAAGAGAAACTGAAGAGGCCTGATCCCGGAATTTAAACCGCGCCCCTTTGATTGTGAGGCAACAGGTTTACAGACTAGGCTAACACTAATTTTGTGATAACAATAAGGAATTTTGTAAATGTTACGAAATAATTACCATTGAAGCTGCAGATAGACAAATCAAGTAGCGCCATCTCTGGCATTTCATACTCCCCACTGCATACTACTACTTCCTCGGGTTCTATTGCAAGAGCCTCCTCCGCTGAGACCATCAGCTTGAGCGTCTGCTTGTCCGAGAGACGAGGCCGGAGGAATTTAAATACCTCTTCGAATTCTACAGGCGAGCCGCCTTTCCATAGAGCCACTACCTGCATGATACAGTTTAGGGTATTCAATTTTTAAAACAATAATATTTATTAAATTATTAAATTTTCTGCCATTGTTGACAACTTAATTTTCGTTATATTGGTTCATCAATTTAAAGTTTCAGAGACTTTAATTTGAAACATAAACCAACCTCACTAATAGTTTGCAGATAAACTATGAAAAGATGATTTTCATAGTTTATCTGCAGATTATCTGCAACCTTTTTTCAAGATGGCGGCTGACCCACAGACTTGGATTTAACCGTACACTAGCCTCACTTGACACAAATAATACAAATCTACACTATTTACGAGCTTTTGACGAAAATAACATTATGCTGAACTTTTCTTATATTCAAAAACATTATTATTACATTATTAATAAAATAAAATAAATTATTATAACAGAAAGGGGGGGATAAAAACTTTAAATTTTATCAATTAAGAAAAATATTTAACATTTCAATGAAATACTAGTAAAATAATATTTCTAATGTAACTTACATGTTTTTTACTCTTGTCCTTGGTCCACTTGTGCTGAATTTTGGCCAGATATTGCTTCCTAATGAGCGGGTTCTCATACAGCGTCCATTTCGCCATGACACTGTCGAGCTTTGCGTTTAATTCTGCACAGTGCAAAATATAGTTCGGTGGAAGCAGTGTGCCTAAAATCAAAATTAAATATAATAAAACAGTTTGGTATTTGGGCGACTAATACACTTAACAGTAGCCAGCATAAGTGTGTTGCTTAGATGCTATCTTCTCAATGTTGCACTAAAAGAACATACCTATATTGCGTGACAAATTTAGGACTCCTGTCCTGGGAGGTCCCCAAAATATCGCACTTGGTCATAGGGGGAAGGGAGGCATTTAGATATTTTACACAGAGAGAGATATTTTGACATAAGGTAGTTTCTTGAAAGTAGTGTTTTGCAGAAGAGAAAACATTTGCTAAAGAGGCGCTCAAAGACTCAAAGATAGGGACGTTTCGCCACGCAGCCATGCATAGCACAGAAATCTATTTAACCTGCTTACCGTCATCACTGCACATGTCGTCGTCAGCCAGCAGTGAAGAGTCCAGCACCTGCAGTCTCTGGTGTGCATTAACAGCACTGTTCCTCAGTAGCACCACCGAGTGGGACACGCAGGTGGGGATGGAACCATTGTGGATGTCCACCCACAGGTTGAACCGGTCTTCTACCGTTGTTGACAGTAAGACTTTGTCATCCTGGTCATCCCATGGCATCCACAGTTCAGTGTAGAAAAATCTGTAAAAATATAAATAGGTAAAAAAAAATTGTGTAAATATTAAATCGAAATTGATTGAAGCAAGCAAAGTGTTTCCGTTATTAAGTCAAACAAGTTTTTCTTTTCAGCTGTCAGGTTGAATTTTTGTACGTATTTAGATACTAGCTCAATGTAGCATAAAAAATCCAGGGTTTTACCTATTTCCTTACAAAATATCATCCAAATCGGTTTTTGCGTGAAAGAGTAACAAAAACATCTATTCTTACAAATTTCGTGTTTATAATATTAGTGGGATTTGTCTAGATATTTCGCACTTGCGTGCAGGATGTAATTTCTATCCAATCTTAAAGTATTTTAAGTATTGGTGCCACTAACAAGCCGCATTAATTAATATTTAACAGAGTCATTCAGATCACAACCTTCAATAACATTCTTAATATTTTAAAAATAGCCAAGTAGTATTTTTTTTGTTAATCGCGCTATCTACAGTTGTTTTAGTTAGATCTTTACTTCTGCCTTTTATGCAGAGGTTGCGTAGAAGAACAAGGCCTCGTCTGTCCGATAGGCCTGCGCTGGCAGAAGTATCAAAATGTATTAGCAAAAGAAAATAGCTAATCATTTCTTAATGCCACATAGATAGCTGCTACTTTTTGTGTTAAGATAACAAATCAAACTCAATGCAAATCTGACAAAGTAGATTAAAACAAGCAAAGGTACTTAGAAAACAGTTTTTTTTTTTTTGTTTTTGTTAAAGCAATTAAAAGAATAGCTCTGTATAATCTCAAAAAAATTAAAGTCTTAAGTGTCACTATGCCAGCCTCCTGCAGATAAGGCATTACAGACTGAAATAAGTATGACATAATGTTACACAACAATAACAATACACAGGACGATGTGTCAATTGTATAGTAGTAACCATGTAGTCATGATGTAACATAAATATGATTTACCGTAACAAATCAATAAACTCAGCTGTAGTAGCAGCGTTTACGAACTGTTCTCGTTGCTCATTAGTTGGCCATAGATCAATTAGTGGCACATCCTCCACTGTCTCTGGTAACGTCACAGACTCATGCTGAACGCTCAACACATCCACACACGCTGACAGATTCTCAAAGTCCACTGAAGTAATCGTTACATAAGCGATACAGGGGTACCTTTCGTCTGAAAGAAATAGAAAAGAATATCAACATGACATATACAACAACATATAACTAAAACAGCTTAGGATTCAAGACATATTTCATCCCTGATTTTCCAATTATTGCAATTAAAAAGATATACTAAATTGTTTTGTATGAGTGGTAAAAGCTACATTGGTTGTGATTGATTCAGATTTTCACTGTTTTCTTCAAACTACTTTTCAACAAACACAGACTTTCAGTTTCACATAGAGCTTCATTACTTTCGTTTAGTATATTGCCTACTAAGACACATGTATCTAGCAAGACTTACACAATAATTCAATAGACAATGATTATTTACAAAAGCTATGAAACCAAAAATAGTGAGCTTATGTCAATAATCTGTACAAGTCCCACATCCTAGACAAATCCTTCCAAAGTTGATAACATTCTTGCTTGGATTAGATCAATCTTTATCTACATGAGGTGCTTACCAAACTTCTTACAAAACTCCTTGGACAGTTTCCAGAGAGCGTCCCAGCCGACCGGCTCAACTAGTATCTCGGCTTGCATACTCCACTGCTCGCGAGCCGTGCCTCGTCCAGAACTGAACACTTGCAGCAGTTCCTGAAGGGTCTGACTGTCGTTGCGCGAAAATGTGTACACAGTAGGCATTTTCTGGAACACGAAATGGAAAGCTTTATGTTTTGTAAGTGTTATTATTCACAGTTATTTGTTATACGGAAATCAGTATAAAACTTTTCTAATCATAATATATTAAAATTAGAAAAGTTTTATCTGGTTCAGTCAGAAGATTACTAATTTTTTGTTGGTCTCAGAAGTAAGTCCATAAATGCTCATCTGAAAATCAAGATTTACTTTAAAATGTACTTACCAACAAATACCAACCAATGATTATAAATACTTAGGCGTGTCTTAAAAAAACTATCTCTGCGTGAAACAGGAGTAAAACAAAAACTATCAAGAAAACGGCTGGGCGACAATGAGCTATCCGTATTCCGTTGGATTGTTACAATCAAACCCGGCTTTTTAGTACTTACCAATTTTTACGATAGGCGAACCACTAAAAAACTTGTTTTTGGTTAGTCACAAAAACCAAAAAGCTAGTTAGCAAAACAAGAGAAAGAAAAAAATTCGTTATGTCTGTCCAGTCGATGGTCCGGCCAAAGCAAACCGATTTTTTTCAAACCCAAAAACAAAACAAACGGACAATTTTACACGATGACATTGACATTTGCTTGACCAACAACCATTGCCAATTTTTTTTTCTTCTTCTCTCTTGCGACGTTGGCTGCATTACACGGCTAGTGCATTTGCCATCTTCATGTCTTCGGTTTAATTTTCATTGGTATGACGATTGTTTTCGAACAAGGTTTGTGACGATTATTAGAAAAGTTTAGGAAACATATATATCGCGGAAAAATAGTATAGAACGATTGTGATAGAAAATGATCAAAGGAACAGTTAGGAAATATAAGGTATTTACATTATGATTATATATTATTACTTAAGATATTTAAGATAAGATAAGAAAAGAAAAAACTCTTTATTAAAAACCAGCTTATACACTATTTAAAAAAAAAACAATACAAAAAACATGCTAGATTTCTAATGGCGGCATTATCGCTTAAAGCGATCTCTTGCAGGCAATCATGCACGTATAAGATATTACAAAAACTATAGCGGCCTTAGCAGGGTAAACATAATAACATATAGGTACTAAACATAACTAAATAGATAAAGAAGTTAACATTATTTAGAAAAAAATATATACACAACGATATATAATTAACGATTAACGATATTTACATTATGTACAATATATTTTATGGTTCTATAATATTATATCACAATAAAGAAAATATATATACAATAGCAAAAGTATTTTTTATACATATTTTTACCAAAGGAAGCACGTTCATGCAAAAAAAAATTACTGCAATTCTGCAATTCCATTGAAGAACTTTGTAAAGGGCCATAATTATTAGTGGAATTAGATTTATCAAACATATCAAAGATAGAGGCTACGGTGGACGGTATTTTTATATTTGACTGAGAAATGGTTTCTATTAGAAGCTGAATGATATCTGTAGATGACATAGTTAATATATCTCTTTATCTCTATTTAAAGCACAGCCGTCTTCTGATGAAAAGATGTTAAACTCACTCAAAAGTTTTTGATGAGCTACACGATTGTAGCCCATTACAGGTTTTGCAGCTAAACGACGATTAGTAAAAGTTGTCTTTTTGTATGACGTTTGTTGAGGGCGCTGAATATTTGTGATCTTTAGAGGATGTTAGTGACTTAGGTACATTGGTACTGGAAACAGAGCTAACAGGGGGAACTAGTTTAGCTGCTTCACCGTAAGATATGCTATTTTCGGCCATTGTTATTTTGATATGTTTTTGTCTCGCAAACTCAGGACATGACTTGTTGATTGCAAGATGTGGCGCTGAACAGAGGCAACATATAATGTTTTCTTCGTTAGCATTGCAGGTACCACCAGTATGTTCATATATATATATATATATATATCAGTTGGTTGATACAATGTTCGAGCTATAGGGGAAACGAACTGGGGAGCTCCCCAGTTCGTTTCCCCTATCGTTCGGATTGTTGCTAGATGGTGGAGGAGATATTTGTGATGGGATTGCAAAAATTGTTTTCTTAGTTGTGTCTTTATTTGAGTCACTGCTATCCATGCAAAGACAACCTGTTTTGAAATCTATAGCTTGAGCGTGCTTCCTCTTTTTTTTATTGCAATGCTTGCATATTCGCGTATTACGGCTTCGCTTTCGTTTATGAACTTGGGTGGAAGATGTATCTGTGTCCATTCCAGACTCATTAGAAATAATACTTACTGTGACGAAAATAGTTGCCGGGGAAACCATTCCGCCCCGGATCTTTGCAAGTCGGGCGGTTCGTTCATATCAAAATGATAAAAACTTACCGGTTCCTTGGAAAATATTCAGTAACACTAAAATATATACAATTATTACTAAAATTACTTATACTACACCACTCAAATGATCATTTTAAAGTTGATTAAAAAATGATAAAATTAATGAAAATAAACGTGAATAAATGCACCCGACTATTTCGACGTTTCCCGCGCTTTTTTTTCCCATTGCCAATTGACATATCCAGGACTTATCAATAATGCTGCCAGTTTTTTTTTATATATGGCACCATAGGATTTGTATATTTGCCAGCGTCAAGTTTATCTCCAATTCTTCACAACAACCTCAGTACTATGGGATACTCAGAGGATGCTTCGTTCGTAGCTAGTTGAACGAGTCAGTAATTCGTGTCTGCTTCTGCTGATCCTGGCAATTTTCAGACTTTCAGTACAGCTTGAATGCTTGTATGTTGTCCGAAAATTTCGTACCTAGGTACTCGTGTTCAAATTGTAGTTTTAATCAAACTTGGTATAACAGGTTCAATGAATTTTTATGTTTGTTTAGTATTTTAGATAGATCGATAGAGTGTTTCCCCCAAAAAAGCGGGTATTTTGATGAATTTAATAATATTCGTCGGAATAAGAGTTAAAAAAATCGGTCAACAGATTATTGGTTTGTTTTTAAGTCGCAAAATTATTAAGTCAATAGCTCGCAGAGCTGAATAGTTAGTATCTACGTTCTTAAGTATAGGTACTTTGCGTGTACCTAAGTCGTATTATTTAAAAAATATATTTATATTATTTATATCATGATTATAAAATAATGATGGTGTAGTTACTCGCCAGTAACAATAAGAAGCTTTTAGATAATCCCTGTTCGCTTGTTTCCATTGTCTCTACAATGTTGTTCACTATATAGGTAAGTACCTACCTTTCACTAACTTTTGACGTATTTTTAAAAGGCTTCAAAAAAGGAAGCTCTCAATGCATCAGATTTAAAACTAAAATTTAAAAATGAAATCTAATACTACCTAAGTACTTATGATACCTGACTGCTCTATAATATATAAATGAACCGCTGAATGTGTTGCTAAGCGCATATCTCGAGATCAGCTGAACCGATTTTGCTAATTCTTTTGTAGAATATTCCTTAAAGTACGAAGATAGTTCTTGCGGAGAGAAAACTTTGAAAAATTGCCTGATGTGTCTTATAACAACTCTTATCTATAATTCCATATAATCGATTCGTAATAATACTTAAAAGTCAATTTGAACTTTAATACCATATAATAAAAACGGTATGTTTTTTATCTCCAACTTATAAAAACTGAAAACAACAAAAAACTAAAATTGAAATCTAAAACTATTTATGATACCTGACTGTCTATAACGAGAGTATGTTTGTATGTAAGTGTCCATGTGTCTCTTCGTGTCAGCAGCAGTTGCAGGCGGGTGTTTTGTGGTCGCTTCTAAACACTTGTTTAAGTACGAAAATTTATATTTAAGAAAAATTATTTTTGTTTGAAAATAAATATGTCGTCTCTGGTCGTGTTTCTAGTTTGGTTTGAAATTTGTACAGACCCAGTCGAATTGAAGTCGATTTACAATTGCGCGTCGCTGAGAAATCCGAACATACATAAAAAAAGATTCCGACGAACTGAGAACCTCCTCATTTTTAAAGACATTAGATACTTATTTATTTTCAACCGTTCAAGGCAAGGAAAACAAACGGCGTCGTTGATACCTAGCGCTCTTGATTTATTATAATAACATATTATTATGATAGTTAATTGTATATGCAGTGTCGTTTATTAGACCTTGTTTGTCGGTATAATACCTACTTACTTTCTTATATCACAGACTAATAGAATGGCTTTAAAAACTCGAGGACAATTTTAAGGAAAACGTTTAAAATCACTTGTAAATGCTGTTGCGTAAATGTAGGCAGCTAATTTTGGTACATTTGAATTGAGATATGTGACTCTGTGAAGGCAGTAAGTAGTAAGGTAGTAGGTACTACAACCAGTCAAGGTCATACCTATTCGTGTGTGCGCGACGCCGAAAACTCCGTCTGGCCAGAAGACGCGATTTCGCCATTGGTACCGCCGTCTAGATAGATAGTAACTAGATAGTTGAAGATATGGTGCATCTTTTAGTAAGCGGATAGTAAACTAAGTGAAGCTATTCGTCGTTAGTAAACCTAGAGGTAACTTACAATTTTTGCGATTTTTGTCCTGTTAGGCCGTTAACAAGCTAAGGAATACAAAAAGCACGCAAATTACTATTGTAGGTATAGGCAATACGATTCATGAGCTCGCGACACGGGAAGCGCGCCAGCATAATATCGAGTTAAGCACACCTCGGTAAGATTTGTTCGAGAAGTGACCCAAGTGCGAGGCATGGTATCGTATCATTGGATCGACTTGGGTCACTCTTTGCCTTGATACCTCTTTACTTGAGGTGTCAAAATCATTGTAATGTATAGTTACAATCGGTATCATCCTTTTTGTCCCGAGCTTCTGTCCCTAAATGGCTATCTACCAACTAATCAGTCTCCACAACGTTTGCGGCTCCAAAATAAACTTCGCTTGAACAATAAACATATGAAGATAATGTTGCAGACGACAATTTGGAACTTACTAAAAACGTACCTATATCTTGTTACTCGTACAGACACGATTTCGTCGTAAAGGCTCCTGCAGCGCTGACGCGTAATATGCGCAGGTTTGGCCGTGAACTAATAATTCTACACACGCACACCTAATTCAAAGGCAGTGAGGCATTGTTACAAGATCACCCTTCAGTCACACAGTTATATCACATACTGTTGCATTTCATTTCGAGCTAGCGGACTTCTGTGCGCGTTCATTTACGTACGTAGTTATTTTATTTATATTCTAATTTCAATATATTCTAAGTAAATAGATTAAGGACTTAGCAGTGACGAAATCATGTTGTGGTTATTTGCCGGGAAAGATTGAAAGGTTTCAAAGGCGGCTAAGGCGGCTAAGGCACTCTGGTTTGCAGTAATTGCCAGCATGGTGATTAGGGAACCAAAGTTATCGGCGATACATACGCAGTAGAATGCCTAATATCTTGGTACCTAATATCAATCGGTTGATAATTATGAAATGATAAGTGGCTTCACAAATAGGCTAAACAATTTATGCCTGTGAACAGTCAGGGTTTTAAAATAAAACCAACTCATAATTTATGTCTATTAGCGAAGTTTGTTCCGATCATATACGAGTAGATTCTTACTTTCTTTGCTTATCTCTTTGCGAAATTCAACTGACTACCTGTTAGAAATTTGGTATTCTCGGTACATTTATTTTCATTATATCGATATACATAGTGTAAAAATCTTCAGTGTCCCTTTTTAAATTATTATGTATTCTAAAGAATCTCCGGAAGTATATTGTTGTCCACCTTTCCAGTATAATCATTACATCCTTGGGAATTATCTCTGTAATCTAATTTTTCAACCTATCGTGTCCTATTGTTGGGGGAAGGTCTACTCCATAATCTACCAGGTATTTGATATCATATTTCCTGTACTGTTAAAGCATTGGAATTTTGAGTAAATTTCGTAGTGAATACTCTATATATATTAGAATATAAATAGTAGAATTTTAATATAGAAACAATCTGAACGACATCATTAACTTAACAGTTCCAAGCTTCGCCAAATGTCCTGGCTCTTAACCCTGATCGCTGGTGCCCTGCTGCTGCTGGGCTACTGGCAGCATTGGCGATGGACTCACAGGAGAATGCTGGAGCTAGCTGCGAAGGTCCCAGGACCACCAGCGTGGCCTATCGTTGGGAACAGCCTGCTTCTATTGAATCCTTCTAGTAAGATTTTATTTGTTTATTGAACCGGCAACAACAACACTTTACCTATAGATTTTATTTTTGTCAAGTACAATAACTAAAAAACAGTATTACGCATATCTTTGCCACGGGAGACTAGGAAGAAAAGAGAGTAAGGAATTAAGACGACAGGCTTACTGTTAGAAGTGCCGATGCTCTGGAGATGATAGGCTATGAGTAGAGCAATTGCCCAATGGGTACGGCACCCTAAATAATATATAACAGAACCCTACATACCCCGATCTGTGGTCTGGTAGCTAACATGCATGCATCGAGATCCGACGGTCCCGAGTTCAATTCAGCAGGTGTTCGAAAAAAGAGTTTGAATCTTCGAGTCTGGGTCTTTTTGCTTTTTGTGAATGTTAGTTATATGGCTTCCCCGATACAAGATAAATCTTAGTGGGGAGCTATGAGTGTGAAACATTTTTTTTAACAGCATCAGCAGGATCTCTTAATATGTTATTACTAGTAAGTACTGAAGACTTTACCGCACGAATTCTATAAGATATGGAAAGAGATTACTACATACTGATTTCCGTATCAATGAGACCAATGTTAGGGTTAAGTAATAATGTTTGGTCTCGATGTCATAGGATAAGTACTGACCTCATACAGTTTTGTGGGCATCATCTAACCCTAGAATCAAATCCACGCATCAGGAGTCAGTTTCATTAACTACGAGGAATTAATTCTTCAGGGTATTGTTTATACCGAGGAGGCATGCTGCAAATGTTGGTTGACTTTACTGTTGACGTTAATTCAATTATGTTATTACTGCATTATGTAAGCACATAAGCTATTACTTATGGTAACAACGCATTTATGTAGGAAATTGTACTGATGGGCAGATAGATGTCCTCAGGCATTTCTGAGGCCATCTTAGTGCGATCCAATAAGTAGAAGTAAACGGCCAGACGCCACCGGTACATAGTACCTAGAGCTTTCACGGTTTGTGTGTACTTTTATTGTGCGAACTGCCAAATTGTTGAACTAGTTGCCGGCCTTCTCTTTTGTCATATTGCTATAATCTGGATCTATTCAAGTCACAGTGAATCGGCTTCACTTCAGCCGTGTTGCCAACAAACACAAGCCTACCTACACTACACTAATCTTCTAAATAAAATTAAGCTGTAATTGCACTACAATATCATGCGTATTTTGTTATTGTTACATAAGTATGTGTTTGGCAATCCACTTGGTTGACTGTTAGCGACGCGGACGGTGTGATCGAAGGCACTTGGATCTAGTATAAATGTGTTCACAAATAAAAATCAAATGATGAAAATATCGGGCATCACGGAGATCGTCACTCCGTAGGAGCCTAAAGATAACCGACCACGAGGTCGGCCGCCTAAGAGGTGGTGTAACGATCTTTGTGAATTCCAACACAAATGGTAGGAACTTGCATGAGATAGAGATGCGTGGAGAGATATGGGCGAGACCTTTACCTAACAATGCGACACAATAGGTTGAGAAAATAAACACATATATATGTATTTCGTCATTTGCGACTTTCGTGGAATCGAACCTCGTATGGATCTCTCTATCGGCAATCAACCCCACTAACTCAGACTAGAGGACTTCTTAAAAGTCCTCATCTTCAAGTCTTTTCACTTATATGAAATTGAATTTAGATACTTGGTTACATATTTAGTATTACAACTACAAGATAATCTTACACAAAAACATTTCAGTACCTATCTACTTTATAACTAGAATCTATTTTTTACAGCGCAACTCAAAATATTATCTGATCTTTCTCAGCGGTACGGCGATTATCTCAGAATATGGCTTGGGCCAGATCTAAACATTTTTGTTAAGGATCCTGCTGACATAAGGGTAAGTCCAAACATGTACGCCATGTTGTTTATTCTGAAGCTGCTTAATTGCAAGCTGGATACAATTTATCTACCATGCTAAAATTAAGCTGATATTACTGCAATTTTGTAAGTTGCAAGTCGAGAAATAGACTCCTAAGTTCTACTACTATTCTTAAGACTTCTAACTTCAAAACGCATGCTTACAAAAGGCTAATTAATAATTAAAAGGTGAATTTCAAATCCGTTATTTGATAGGTATTCGTTGCTCCACAATTGGCTTTGGTTTGGTTACAAGAAGACTGTGAAGATAGTTATAACCTTCAATATCTTCATGTATCCAAACCAAGGCTACATTTGAACGGCTGTTTCATAAGTACCTGCAGGTTCGAAAGTATTTATAACGTTTCATATTCTTTTGCGTAAAAATGAAGTTGATGGTCACCAAAAACTGATTTCTACCAGATTTATCAGATCAATCCCTGACTTCACCGAATGTGAACGAAACTATAGTTCGACCTTTTCAACGATCTTTTGGTTAGTTCTCATGTATTTATATCTGTTTTAAAAATGTTTTTTCTCCGCAAAGCGCACATTAATTAGCCTATTGATAACTCCTCTGAGTTTTTAACAGGATTCCTTCTTTTTTCGAAAAACTTTATTCCATAAATCATTAATACCTATATCATACACCTTACTCATTGGGATTGTCAACGCCCCATAAGTGAGGTGTATGTTAAGAATTTGTTAAAGATCACTTGACCCAGTAAAAAAATTACTATAAGATACGTTACATATAACGTTAGTTTCGGTGGATAAAAAGTTATATACCTACTTTCTTTCCCTTTATTTCCTTTCTTACCTTATACATCTCTAGTAGGTAAGTAAATTTTTCTAATATGTTTATTTTTCCCATTTTCAGCTACTTTTAACCAGCAACAAGGTGAATCAAAAAGGACGAATGTACGATCTGATGGAAAAGTACATCGGACCCGGAATTTTAACGGGAGGTTGAATGAAATTCTTTTATAAACCTTTTTTCGCTTAACAGCTTTCGTATAAATAAAACGTCTTGTTAGGAGTACCTACGAATATATTTATCTTCAGTATATCACTGTGTGCAGTATGTTTTTAATTTAGAAATTTATTTGAGCTAGCTACATTGAGAAGAAAGGAATATAACTTTAGTGAGAGAGTTCGAGATTATTATCAGACACAATGGAAGAATGAAGGAAGGCAAATTTCCGGACAGATTTGTGCCTACATAGCATGTATAGCAATGTAGTACTAAAAAAATTTGTTAATAAAAAAAAAAAATGCCGCGTCTGTAAACTTCTCTTATAATTTTGCTCCATGTTTACTACGCACACTTCTTCACCACATGACGCTAGGCGATCTACTAAACAATATTGGAATTCTTTACACTGCAAAATCTGTTTCATAAGTGTAAAAATAAAATACTTAGTCTAGGTTCTGATCTAAAGAAACACACAGAATCTAAAGAAACCTTAAATTCTCTAAGATCCTTTCCTATACACTGATCTTTCATACACGTATGTCTAAAATTCTAGGTCCTACTTGGCGCAGCCACCGCAAGATAGCAACTCCGTCGTACAACAAAAAGTGTGTCCAGCAGTTTGCAGGTATATTCAACAAAGAGGCGGAGCATCTAGCTAAGGTCCTCTGCGGCAAAGAGCAAGGAGTCATCTTAGATGTTTATCCTGACGTTGTGAGAACGACAACGCAATGTGTTTGCCGTAAGTTGTTATTTATTAGAAGCTAATTGACGTTAAAAAAAACATAATTATTATCGATAATAATGGTAAGCGGTAATGCAGGGAAGGAGCAACCTAGTAGTAATGAAAGGGAAAGACATGCTGTGCCGACCCCACGTAGTGGGATAAGGACAAGAAGACGATGATAAGATAAAGTGACATGTAACTACATTGTTGAAACGTACTTCAAAATGGCCACTACGCCATTTTGAAATTCTATGAAATAAAATGTTAGTAAGTACACCGACTCCCAAAGATTGGACGGGGAAAGTTTAACTAAATGGTTTTGAGAATGAATTTCGATATGTCAACATTCTCTGCCTGAACGGTTAAAATAAGTGACAGACAAAGTTTTCTAACAAATTCTTCTAACATTTTTCTTGAGAATCGTTTAATGATTTGCTTCCAGAAACTTTGATGGGTCTTTCAAAAGAAGATTCAGAAAATGTAAAGAGATTGGACGAAGTAGTGTTCGTGACACAATCGTAAGCAAAGTGCTGCTCATTCAATATATAACAATTTTAGTCTCTTTTATTTTCTTACAAATTAATTTTCTTTTCTAGAATGTACGGTTTCATGTACAAAATAATGACAAAATGGTGGCTCCAAATACCTCTCATATTTTGGTTAGTTGGAGGAAAAAAGACCGAAGATTACTTTATAAGAGCTATAGACGACCTTTCTTCAGATATCGTCAACAAAAGACGAAAGGATTTGGAAAGAATCGGGGTTCGCAATGAGGAAACCCTTGGGATTGTTGACAGATATATCCTTTCTGGAGAACTGAGTGAACAAGAAATAAAATGGGAAACGTTCAGCTTGTTTACCACTGTGAGTATCTTTTTACATTTTACGTTACGCGTTAACAGGCGCGTAATGAATGAGCGTGCGTATGCTGAAATAGTTTATAGTTTATGAAAAAAAAAGTTGGAGGCAAAAAATAGATAGAAAAAAGAAATCCCTCCCACTCCCTAACGTTCCACTCATGCACACTGTTTGGCTAGTAATCAACCTACTTTATCATAATCTGACGCAATTAAGATGCTCTACAGGATGTAAGGAATCTCCCATTTGCTCGAGTAGCTCACAAAATCCCTGGGGTAAAAAATGAGCTTAGTAGGGGAGCCCAAGAGGAGATTTTGTGAACTACTCGAGCTAATAGGGCAGCCGGCAAAATATTAAAAAAAACTTTGTTTGGCTAATAAGTAGCTAGTATGTTTTCAATTTTAATCTCAGACTTCAATTTCGTCATTTCAGAGTCAAGAAGCATCAGCAAAAATCGCATCAGGCGTTTTGATGTTTTTGGCACATCTACCGGATTGGCAGGTTTTGATATTTTACTTTCGCGCTTAGTTATTAAATTAATGAGTACCTATAGTAAAATTGTGTTTCATCTGTATGAATGTTTGGCTGAATATCTGTATTCACTACTTATTTTTCATTGGAGTATTGGCGTCAAAAGATTATACTCGTAGGTTTTTTGATTAGGGGCTCACTATTTCTCCCAAAGTTTGCTACGGTGCTACATGCAGCGCGAGCACGAGGTTTTTAAAAGCTTGGCTGTCTTATTTTAATAATATTTGGGATAAAACGCAGTACCAATAATAAATACAAATTCTACACATGAATAAAAACGGTAGAGAGGCTGCCAAGATTTAAGGTTGCATAAAATCGTTTGTCATCGCAAAATCCACAGTTCGCAAACCACTTCACGTTATAATTTTATCGACTTTCAGGATAAAGTCCACAACGAAATAGTACAGGTCTGCGGTCCTACAGACGGGCCAATTGCCATGGATCAGCTGAAGGAGCTACACTGTCTAGACATGGTGTACAAAGAGACGCTCCGGTATTTCTCCATAGCTGCTTGCATACAAAGAACTGTGGAGGAAGAGTTTACCATCAATGACGGTAAGTATTTGAATTTAAGTAAGTTCTTATGTTTAGGGTGGCTTGGCCTAAGTTACAGTTGTTACACAAACATAGAAAGGGTTTGATCCTGAGACTGATATATGTAAGTACTGCAACTAGGGCAGTGCCTTCTTTGCCCATGCGCAGACACAGATTCTGGTAGGGTGCAGAAATGGCCAAATCTTGGCCAAATATTGGATCATACTTTATTTGAGGTAGCTATAGAATTACCACAACTAAATCATGATCCAAAATTGACCAATGACTATTTTGGAGTAAGCAAATGACATCAGTTTCGGTTTGGGCAATAATGATGTCGGCTGAAGTCTTGTGATAATAAGCATAGGCCATGGAAGCAATGTTATGATCATTTCTTCACTATTTTTCTGTCAAGAATAAAAATCCAAAAAGGGCATAATAGATTTTTATAGTATGATTTTTATTCACTTGAGGATTCCATGACACAGTTAAGCATTGTGAAAGCTCTGTACATGTTGATGAACTTTTAAGGCAATTGCTAAAATGCCTATATCTTTGTTCTTTATCAATGAAATGAAAAATAATTTATGTATTGTAATGCCATTTTACGGTTTAATTAAATTACTTTAGACGTATTAATCTTGCATCAGAGTAGTTGCTTACTTAAGCTTCTAATGTTTGCTGTTCCAGGTAAAATCACTCTGCCCGTTGGGACATCTCTTGTGATTCCCATCCACGACCTGCACCGTGACCCTCGCTACTGGCCCGAACCCTACCGAGTGATGCCAGAGCGGTTCCTGCCTGAGAACATCGCTAAACGGGATCCCAACGCCTTCGTGCCCTTCAGTTTGGGCCCCATGGATTGTTTGGGTATGTTTGTAGTTATAATTAAATTTGGTACATTATATTAAAGTTTAAATAGCTTTTATTGCACAAACTTATTAAAAATGATAGAATTTTAATTTAACTAAAATGTACACTCTATTACTACCTTATACTCCACTAGTAGCACTCACCCGCGGCGTTGCACGCGACATAAAATTTAATATAAAATTTCAAACTTTGATCCTTACCTGGATTCCTTATACTTAGTTGAATTTCCAATAATCCTTTCTTTATACACGCGTACGCCCTATAAAGATTTTCTCTAGTCTTCAATGGTTCAAATTGTCAATGGTTAAGTTTCTACGTTGATTCCTAGCAAATATCAGTCATTCAGTGAAGAAACAAGTGTAAAGTGAGGAAAAAGTATTTTTTATATATGTATATATAGATAATGTACAATAATAATAAAACAAAACCATTATCAAAACTAACTTTAATTGAAACCGCTGCCAGTTAGCAGAAAAACTACTACTGGTTAGTAGTAGTTTTTTTGCAAGTGTTAAACCACAACAAGGATTTATAATTACTTATAATAGAGTTATCGAAAATGCGCCCAAATGCCTTACCATTCGTCCACCGCCGTCGATATAATGCCAAGCAAGACTTCTTGTATTATTTTCGAGCTCTCTCTTACAATTTAGTCTTAGACTGATCAAGGTGTTCAAGTTCATTAAAGGACGATAACCCTAAACCGAAACGATGCTTCGGAGCTAGTCTTATTCTGACGGTTAAGTAGGTATATCGAGTGTAACATGATTTCATATAGTTAATATAACCCCTGAGGTGACAGTTTAAAGCTATTAAACATTTCGTTCTAATTCACGTTCAACAAAAAAACGCCTACTTTCCAGGTCGTGTCTACGCCACGGCTCTCATCAAAACCCTGGTAGTGCGCGTTCTTCGCAAAGTCCATTTGGAAGGCTGCGGGAGCATCGACAACCTGCCGCTAGAGGTCGCTATATCCGTGAAGGCTAGAGATGGTTACAAGGTCAAAGTGAAGCCGAGGAAGGTTGCTAATGGAAGGATTCTTGCTTAATAAAAGTAGAATAGAAAACCTTCGTTTTTTTTTCGTATATCTTCAAAGTTTCTTTTAAGCCAGGAGCTGCATTTTAGGCTGTATCGTCACTTTAAATCAAGCTTTTATTACATTACGAAAAATTTCACTACATTTTATACAAATAAGTTTACTTAGGTGTAGAAAGGAAAACATTTCCGTGTCGTGCGTTACAATTATCTGCGATACTATTTCTTTATTTTCTGAAGATTTTTCTTGCAAGATGATTTTAATATTAAGTAAATAATAAAGTACGTACCTAATTAAAAATTATAAAGCAGAATTAAGGCGGTATCTTTCAAACAACTTGATAAGATTGCGTGAAAAGAAATCACTTAAGGCGACGGGTATAGACAAACGCAATTGAGAATTGAGCCACGGAATAAATAATAGTATGTATTGATACTTACCTATGCCATGCCATTTGTTTGATTCAGGGCTAAACAAATGAGCGGGCATTGGCCTGCTGTCTATAATTTTGTCAACTGTATAGATAGATGGTGTCTTATGCAGTTTGGATATTGACATAGAGTAATGTAAGTACAGAGAAATAACTTATTAAAATTTTCTGAAAGTTAGTTTTTGTACAGAAGGTGAAGTATGTAGTAATTACTCAATTCAAATATAACTTTACTCATTATCGAATAATAATAACTCGATTTCATTAAACTTTTATAAAAATGATTTCTCGTACCTCGTAAAAACACTAAAAAAATTGAGAAAATTTCGTAGAAACTATCGTTTGAGTTCGTTCGTTGAATATCGTGCGAGTTGCAACCTTCAAAATTCCGCCATCGTGAGCAGTTGGCAGCTCATATCATTGATGATTTATCAACAACGAGCTTAAAAAAATTGTAAAAGATAAAAAAAATTGCATATTTTATTTATAAGTCTAACTATTTTGACCGATTTTTATCAAACTTATATGAATAAATTTTTCGTTAATTTTAGCGTCTCTAAGAAAACAGAAAAATACTTTAAAAAACAATAACTGAAATAAAATGTTTACCTTTTATTTCAGTTATTGTTTTTTTTAAAGTATTTTTCTGTTTTCTTATTCATATTTACATATTCAATCGAAAAATTCATAGTGTAACACCAAGCGTGCACGCTGCGCGTGCCCGTCGCCCGCGCGCCGCGCCCCGACTATGAGCCTACGCACACATCGACGCGCGCCCCACCGGTTCGCGTCTATATAAGACGGCCCGCCGCCATCCGAAGGACAGTCTCCGACCACAGACCAGTGCTCATGCATCTAGGCCCCGACCCGACGGACAGACCGACCGCGACTAGGACAGTAGTGAACTGGAACCATCTAGGGACAGCCCTTAATGACATCAGCTCACCCGAACTCGACCCGATACCGGATGATATCCAATCCCCCCAGGACGTCGAAAGATCGATCGACTCCCTCACTAACCACCTCCGCACCGCCATAGGCAAGTCGTCGCGGCAAGTACCAGTCGAAGATTCCCGTCGGCTGGTCTTGCCCGAGGACGCGAGGGAGTTACTGAGAGAGAAACACAGAGCCACTAGGGCATTCGGTAGATGCCCCACCGATGAGAACAGAGCTACCTTGCGGCGTTACGAGCGCCTCGTAAAGGCCCGCATTCAGGAGCTCCGGGATCAAAAGTGGGATGACACACTCGCAGATCTCGCGCCTACGCACCAGGCTTACTGGCAGCTGGCGCGCAACCTAAAGTCAGACAAAACGGTCACCATGCCCCCCCTGAACCGCCCCGGTCAGCCCCCCGCGTTCGACGACGACGAGAAGGCAGAATGCCTAGCAGAGAGTCTCGAGGCTCAATGCGCTCCGTCGCTCAGTTCGGTCCCCGCTTCCCATCTTACTATGGTGGACAGAGAGATCGAACATCGTAGCACCATTCCCCCCTCGATCCCCCTCGACCCTATCACGACTAGGGAAGTTGCGCTTATTATCCACCGCCTCCGCGATAGGAAAGCTCCCGGTGCCGACGGCATCAGTAACAAAGTGCTCAAGCACCTTCCCCCCGCCCTGATCCACCTCCTAGTTAGCATTTTTAATGCTGCCATGAGCAACGGCATGTTCCCATCCGCTTGGAAAACTGCCGATGTCATCGGCATTCACAAACCAGGCAAGAAGGCGTCAGAGCCCTCTAGCTACCGCCCCATTAGTCTCCTTAGTTCCCAGGGTAAAATTTACGAGCGACTTCTACTGAATCGCATGTGGGCCCACGTCACGGCCAACAACCTCCTTCCCAACGAGCAGTTCGGCTTCAGAGCCCGACACTCTTGCGTCCAACAAGTACACCGCCTCACGGAGTACATCCTAGAGGGTTTCAACACGAAACCCAAACACTTTGGCAACCCCCAGGGGACCGTAGCGGTCTTCCTGGACGTGGCCAAAGCCTTCGATAAAGTCTGGCATAACGGGTTGATATACAAGTTGTATCAATTCGGTCTGCCAGACCGTCTTGTCCACATCATCCAGGACTTTCTCCGCGACAGAAGCTTCCGCTTCAAACACGAGGGTGAACGTTCACCTCCACACCCCATCAGAGCGGGGGTCCCCCAGGGCTCAGCCCTGTCCCCGCTGCTCTTTTCACTCTACACGAGCGATATCCCCCGCTACCCGGGGGTAGAGCTCTCCCTTTTCGCCGACGACACCGCCCTCTACGCCAGAGGGTGGCACGTGACTCGACAAATAGCTCTCGTCAACCGAGCGCTCCTCTCCTTGGGTAAATGGTTCCGCATGTGGGCCATTACCGTTAATCCAGAGAAAAGTGCAGCCGTGTACTTCACTCCGCGTAAAAAACTCCCGAATAGGTCCCTACGCCTCCATGGCCAGCCCATCTCTTGGGCCTCCTCGACCAAATACCTAGGTGTTACCCTGGATAATAGGCTCAACTTCGAAAAACACATCACCACGGTGCGTAACCGCGCGGCCTTCTTTCTAGGCCGTCTCTCCCCCCTCCTGTGCGCGAGAAGTAAAATGTCCCTTAGAAATAAGGTGACACTTTACAAGACCGTGATCCGCCCCGTCATGACCTACGCCTCTGTTGTCTTCGCACACGCGCCCTCTTATCAACTGGATAAACTCCAAGTCATTCAAAACCGCTTCATCCGTAGAGCGGTAGACGCGCAATGGTATATGCGCAACTCGGACCTCCACTGCGACCTCGAGCTCCCCTCCATCCGTCAATTTATGAAGGATGCCTCGCGTAGGTACTTTGACTCTGCTCCCCACCACCCGAACCCGCTCGTGGTTCAAGCGGCGGACTACTCGACTGACCCGAACGGTCCGCCCCCCTTGCATAGGCGTCCTAGACACTTCTTGGATGATCCGGACGACCCCATTGCAGCCGTAGTATCGGCCGCCCTGGGGTCGCCCGGCCCACCTGACTCGTCTCCTAACACACATTCCGTTTTTGGTACTGGCCCGGGCCACCAGATTCGACATCCATTCCGACGATACAGAATGCGTCCTCGCCGGCGAGGACGTGGTCTCTTACGACCCTTAGGGTCACCCAGTTGATTGATAGGGCCCTAGGTCTTTCCCCGTCTGGGAGGCCAGGGCAATTCGGTCAAATAATCAAACCAGTTGCCTAAATTAGCTAGGTTTAGGGTCCAGGCCTCTCCCCGGGATGCCATGGACACAAGTCGATCTAATGATAGGGCTCTGGCGCGGGCCAGGGCACCTCTCTCCAAAAAGCGTCGTTCAGATGCCAATCAAGTGTAGGGTCCTCGTGAACTCTGGACTCAGAGCTCCAGGACAATCAGGTCAAATAGTCACTCAGATTCATAGGGCTCATTTGTCCTCCCCCTCAGGGAGGTCTGGGCAAATTCGCTCTAAAAAGTTTTAGCTAGGATGCCACCAGTGGCTAGGGCCCTAGGCACTCCCCGTCTGGGTTGCCAGGGCAGTTCGTTAGTCCAACTCTGGGCGACGGCTCAAGCCGAGGTTCGTGCCGTCTGAGGCGCCCTTGTGCTTGTCGCCCCAAAACCAAAACCGCGGCCCAGCGCACTAGCGCTTGCCAAACGTCCGGTCAAGCTGTCCGAGGTCGTGTTCGACCAGCAGCTCAGTCCTTTTAAAAAAAAAAAAAAAAAAAAAAATCCGAAGGACAGTCTGCCGCTCGCAGCCCTCGCACCCGCAACGGGAAGTGGTCTGTGACAGTAGGCGCCCATACTCATTACTGACAAAGGAACCGGACGGGTGCATCGAGCAATTCGAACGCCCGCACCACTACTTTGTTGCTGGCTTTCGTATAAATCACTGATTGTATTGTGACGAGAGAATAAAGACTAATTGTTTGTACCAACTGTTTAACTCAACTACTTCCCGAGGAACGACCGTTACAAACTGGCGCCCAACAGTAAGGCCCACATGAAAGCTAGTCCGAAGAAAAGCATTTCACCAAAGAACCTCAAGCACTTAATGACGTCTCTACAAACGTGTTCCTGGTTTCGTCGTTTCATACCGAACTTCTCAAAAATCAGTGAACCACTGATAAGCCTGACAAAGAAGAGAGCAGCATGGAAATAGACCATAGATCAGAAAACCTTACAGGATTAAAACCGATGCGAGCAATGACGCCCCAGGAGCAGCTTTAATGCAGGGGGAGGGCGAGGACGAACGCCCCGTAGTATACCCTAGCCGACTACTGATTCCCAATGAAAACTGCTAGTGCTAAAAACTGTGCGGAGATTCTTTTGGATGAGATTATTCTTCGATAAGGCACCCCGAGGAGGCTGATATGTGACAATGGGCCTCAGTTCGTTAGTTTCGTGATGCAACAACTCACCTATTGTCTCGGCATCAAGCATCTTCTTACTCCAGTCTATCACCCCGCAGCTAATCCGGTGGAGCGCAAAAACAGAGACATGAAGATTCAACTAGCTATACTTGTCGAAGACGATCATCGCACTTGGAACGACAAGCTGTCTAGCATCCGGTTCGCTATGAATACCGCAACCAGCCTTGTCACGGGATATACGCCAGCTTACCTGACATTCGCTCGAGAACTTCGTACGCCTGACGACAATGCACACGACCTTCGGCAAATCATACTCTCTGAAAATTTCGTTCCGAAAGTGACTCCGAAACTGCTGCAACTAGCAAACACACTAAAGAGAGCTAGCGAAATGCGTGAAAATCAAGAAGAACACAGAAAGCGGCATGGAGATAAAGCACGACGAGAAGACCCTGGCTATCAGCCCGGTGAACTAGTCTTGGCTTCGACACACCCTGTAAGCCAGGCCAACCGAGGAATCAGCTCCAAATTCTGCCCTCGTCGAGATGGTCCTTGCTTTATCCATAACCGCCATGGTGTCTCTTCTTATACTATTGCAGATCCCTCTACTCCTAACGAGCCTCTACCACACATCTGCCTTGACTCCCTACCAAGGCAACTCTGACCAGCTGCCTGCCCCAGCCCGACAGCTGAAGAAGAGAGGACGACCGCCTAAGCCAAAGCCTACTCAATCTTCCGCGCAGCCTACGCGTGGACGTGGGCGACCTCGAAATTCTACCACTCAGAGGCCGCAGAACATCCAATCTGACTGACTACTTGTCGGGACGCCATCGCAGCCAGAGGGGGAGAATGTAACACCAAGCGTGCACACTGCGCGTGCCCGTCGCCCGCGCGCCGCGCCCCGACTATGAGCCTACGCACACATCGACGCGCGCCCCACCGGTTCGCGTCTATATAAGACGGCCCGCCGCCATCCGAAGGTCAGTCTGCCGCTCGCAGCCCTCGCACCCGCAACGGGAAGTGGTCTGTGACAGTAGGCGCCCATACTCATTACTGACAAAGGAACCGGACGGGTGCATCGAGCAATTCAAACGCCCGCGCCGCTACTTTGTTGCTGGCTTTCGTATAAATCACTGATTGTATTGTGACGAGAGAATAAAGACTAATTGTTTGTACCAACTGTTTAACTCAACTACTTCCCGAGGAACGACCGTTACAATAGTTACAACATATTATTATTATGGCAGCTGCTCCTGACAGTGAAAAATATTTTTTTTAGAAGATCTCTTTCCGTAGCAACCGTCAGCTATAACATCTATGATGGCAATGCCGTTCGAATTCAGCCTTCCGATTCAGATAAAAACAATTTTTTTAGATCCTACACTGTTAACGCTTTTTACGTAAATAAAATATAAATTTTGATTGTATCTATAACAAAAACAGTAGGTATTGATTACTGAGAAAAAAATCCTCGTATTACCATTTGTTACAATAAGTTTCTGTAACAAGACTACTCTGTGCGTTGAAATTCGAATTGATGCAGACGAGCGTTTGCTTAGACTCAATACGTAGGTATGTGTGAAACGAGCGAAGCATCTCTGCTTAGAGGTACATTTTTTTTTGTCTGTCAGTTTGTATGTATGAATGTTTGTCCTCAAGAAATTTCGTAATAGCGTACAGGTTTCCTCCTAAAAAGCGTTTACAGTGTAGGTACTAAAAAATATAATTGTTTTTATCTGAATCGGATGGGTGATTTCGAACGGCATTGCCATCATAGATGTTTAACTGATGGTTGCTACGGGAAGAGATCTTATAAAAAAAAATATTCTTTACTGTAAGGAGCAGCTGCCATAATAAAAATACCTAACTGTTTACCTTTTATTTCAGTTATGGTTTTTTTTAAGTTTTTTCTGTTTTCTTAGAGACGTTAAAATTAACGAACAATTAATTCATGTAAGTTTCATAAAAATCGGTCAAAATAGTTAGATTTATAAATAAAAAAATTATCTAAAAAAAGTAAATTGGCGAAATTATCGATGAACGTTTACTTATAAAGATTATAAGAAGTGATATTTTTTTGTTTTCGATTCTTCTTATCTCCCATTTGTATATTATCACACTTCTACAAGTAGTGTCAAAATCACGGCAGAGAATGTTTCTAGTAAAACACAATCGCTTATAGGTATGTTATTACGCGCACGCGGTAACTATCCTAGGAAAGAATATTACATATAAAATTATTCTCACGCTGCACTAGATGAAGTTTGACAACGTCGCGCACTACGCGAACTAGCAGGGATGAGGCGGGCACGCATGCAACGTCGCATAAAACGAATGCTACCCGCTAGCTAAGCCAAAGTACCTCATTAAAATATGTGCTAAGTGCCTAGTTAAATGTATTAGCAACGTGCTTTTCTAAATTAATACTTTTTAGTAGGCTCTTATAACATTTATCTTTAAAACTTCACTTACCTATCACTCAAGTCAAAAACAATACATAAGCCTGAAGGTGCCAATATTTCGATTAATCTACCTCAACATTACAAAGTAGGCATTCCACGTATACCGAGAGAAACATTGTCAAAATAATGAGATAATGAGTTCTTCAAAAATATATTAAAATGGTTTGGTAAACTAAGATAAGCATTTTGAAACATCATGCTTTAATTGAGTATATGACGTATTACATGATGTATTAACTTCCAACATGGCACAGTATACGGTAATGCTAGAAAATGGAAACAAAAACGCACCTATTTGGGAACCATCACCTTAAGGTAAATCCTTATAAAATTACTGCATCAAAACTCATTAATCAATACATAACGGACCTGGAGCCAGTGACAGCTTAAGATGACTAATTTCCTCTCAAGCAATAATTTGTGAGACGCATCATATAATAGTATATTTAGTGTCGTGAACGTCAGCTGTGCTTCGGTGCATTGATGCTTCGGTGGCTATTGTGTATTGCAATTGAAATTTTGCCAGGCGCATTGATAATTAAATTATACCTAATGTTTTTCTTCTATAAACAATCGAATCGTCTTTTGTTATGGAAATCTAATAACACATTTTTTTATACTAAACGCATAAGTAACTTTGAAGTATTCTATTTTTCCTAAAAAGCAAAGGTCACTTCATACATCACTTAAACTAAGTTTATGGATAAGAGACGTCAGCCAAGAATGGATATTGCGGATGAGCCGTATTACGGAGGTCATAGGGCTGCCTACAGTTTATATGACAGTCCTAAACTACTCGTCCTTAGAAATAAAATTAGGCATTATGAGTTGTTTATACAAAGTAGATGTCGGTTATGAACAGAATTTCGGAACATGGCAGAATTTAGGAGATTTACTTGTAAGTGTTATTAAATATATCTATATATCTACACTTGCATAAGAAAAATGCTCGTAAATGTATTATATTAAAGAGCGAAAAACGTGGAGTGTATAATTGAGTGGAAGTGATTTTTTAAAGTTAGATAAAAAAGATCTTTCCAATATTAGCCAAAATCCCTATTCATCTGTTTAAAAAGTTTAAATGCTCCAAAGCACAAAAAACTGTATGACGGGTGGGCGTACCTATGAAACTATCAATATTCGTTTATTTACTCACAAATATAGCATGACAATGGGGTACCAATACGTTATATCCATATATGTACTCGGTAGGTTTTTTACTCATTTGAGTCTCATCACTTTCGTTAAAACATCTTTGTCCACATGTGATATATGTGGGTACGTAATACTTAAATTTAAAATTCAATGATTCCGTCACTAATTATTAGATATATATTTATATCACACGTGGACAAATTTTAATTTTATAAAAATCAGTCTTACTAGACTGATTTCTAGTTTGGTTTAAATCAAATTAACTAAAATAATTGTATCTGCGCGTGCCGAATTAAAGTTGCCATTCACTTTTTTTTTAAGGGCGAGTATCAAACTTTTTGCCTTAAAGAGCTCTTTATAATCAGCACACATACATACTAAATGTGACGTTATTTATAATATTTACCTCTTCTACAAAATAAAACTCGCAACAATGTATTCTTGTCACACAATTTTACGTAACGCGTGCTAAAGGTATATGTAGACCATGTAGACAGAGGTATGCTCAATTACGTACCAAAGTAAAGCGGTATTCACAGTTCAACGAGAATTTTCACACAAAAAATAATATAATGAAATAATCGGTAATGCGAGAACCGTTTAAGTAAAATAATTCTGGAGAAAAGACTGCATTTAGGCAAATGACTTGCGGAAAGAGCTACTCACGAGCTACTCATTTGCTAACTTACGAATAGTATAAACCACACGAATTGGAATTCTACTAGTAGAAAGTTTGACAGATTGTACCAACCGACTTTGGTGGACAAATGGAAAGTTCCTGGTCTGGGACTCTACTTGCGTCAACACCGGCACCTGAGTAGCCCCGTCCACTTTCCATCATTCGCCACAGAATATGCCAATTTGAAAAATAAGGTTAAAGTATTCCACTATGGAACCGCTATCAGTTCGTGCTGATTGCTCTGGAGAACCTGGTCTGTTGGGACTGAGAATTTACTAAAGAAATTGTTAAAACAGGTGACTCCCGCTAAAGTCCGTTTCTGGTGCAAAGGGGTGGGTAATTTGATCAGTGGTAATAATAGGCATAACATAGATCTTCATTACATTCTGATTACTAGACGCAATTGAACATTGTCACGCTTGAACTGACTTGCGCCCGCAGCATGAGCGCATGAGCGTAGTGCTGCAAACGCGTGTTTTTTAACGACTTTCCTATTTGAAAGAGGGTACTATGTTCGTCTTTATGTATTTTTTTCTGTATGGTCATCGATATTTATATCAATTGTGAACCTATTAAAAAATCTTTTTTAGTTCGTAACGGTATACTCCCGAAGTAGTACCACATATTTTTAATGCAAAATTGGTCCAGTAATTTGTTATTTATTCAATGTAACTTTTATTTTCTTAGAGAACTTTATTAGTAGTTAACGTAAGTTTTGCGTTTTGTTATAATGACTTGTTACTCGTATTTACAAAAATATGGATTTACAATGCAGCATCGCACCGCCTCCGCGTGCCATCTCGCGGCTAATTTAAAAGCACCTATACTTAAATACTTACCAAAACAGAGGACAGATATATCGTCCTTTGCAAAACCAACCAAAAGCAAGCTTCAAACGAGATAGACACACCTTTACATACATCACGGAAAGTGTACCAATATACTGCAGTTTGTTTGTATGTGTACCTAGATATACGTAATACAAGATGTTATCTAATTGCCGCAAGGAGTGGACACCTGAATTATTGTATTTTTTTCCTTCTTATGTTTAGTTTATTGTAGCAAAAGGAAGCGGGCAGATCGTGACAAGGTAAGAATTATTATAAATAAAATTATAAAAATCGCAAAATATGGCTTTTTAGACGGAAATATTATATAGCATGTTTTTTCATAAAATACCAGAACTATCGAATCTTAAATTCGAAGACCCAGTTACAACCTATAAAACACAAATCTGATTTTTGCTAAAACAATTCTTAGTGTGTTCTAAAATGTATAACCCATATAAATTCCCAATATTCATAATTGTCCATATTTCAGTATTTTTTTAGTAGCTTTGTTCGGCGGGATTAAAATTGCTTACAAATTTACAAGAATAGGTATAGGTGGTAGACCAGCAGGGCAACAACCTAATTCTAACTGAAATAAAAATTAAAGGCCAAACAAGTTTTTACCGGTTTTCCAAAAAAGGAGGAGGTAGGTAAATTCTCAAAATTCGGCTACACCGATTTGAAAAAATCTTATTTTGTTTGAAAGACCCTCAGAATTTTTTTCACAAAATCAGTTCAGATGTTTTTAAATCGAAATGACCGAAAAAATTGTATCGGTGCATACTGAAAAAATGAAGTCGGTATTAACCTTTTTCAACAAAGAACTTGTTTAAAGTAGGTACCACTTATGTATCTTCAGAATGTTGTGGCTACTAGTTCTGCTGGTTGGAGTTCTGGCTGCCTCCTGGCTTCGTTGGAGACAACTGAATAAGAGGCTTCTGGAGATGGCCCAGAAGTTCCCAGGACCTAAAACTGTGCCGTTCTTTGGGAATGCGCTGATGTTTATGTGTCAGCCTGAAGGTAAATATAATTAATTTTATCAGTTTTAATTGTATTTATGTCATGACAATGAAAAAAAAAGCCTTCAAAGTGAGTCATACGAATCCTGAAACAGTAAAAAATAACTTAAAAGTTAAACTCTATAAATAATCAATCTATTATACTACTTGTGTCTATTATGTCTTTGGATAAAATAATATGCTTTCCCATTTCAGTTACTTTTCATTACTTATTTTCTTATTAGCTTATGAGGGCAAAATCGAAATCCAATTATATGACGGCACCCTAAAAAATACAGTATGGTGTGGCTTATACACATGGACGAACAAAAAGCACTTTAAATAAAGTAATAAACAAAAATATAATAGTTTGACTGAAACTACTACATGAGCAACCAAAAACTATATTCAAAGTAATCATTCGAATACCTGCCCCTTGCGGGAATCGAACCGGGACAGCCGGCATTCGAAGCATTTCTGTAGAAGGCATAGAATTAATGATTATTACAAATTACACTGTATATTTTATGATAATCTATACTTCTTAACAAATATTATAAAGAGGAAAGCTTTATATTTATGTAAGTTTGTATTTTTATATGTTACTAATGAACTCAAAAACTACTGGACTGATTTCAAATTATTTTTCGCCGGCGTTCTAATTTTATATAGCCTGTTACTTACTGATAATGTAGCTTTCTAGCTACATGATCACTAAGTAACACAGGCTATAAAAACACAAAGATCCTAGGGTAACACCGCAGAAAGCAGCTAGTATAAGATAAAAAATATTAAATGTCTCATTCAATAAATCAAGTATAAAAATTATCCAAGTAAAACACTGACCTGGTAAATATGGACGTGGAAACAATTAGAAACGAGATAATTGGCACTATAATTACTAATCGCGCTCTTAATCGGATGAATAATGGTTCAGAACAGTTTCCTCGATAATTAGATATGTACTAATCACACAGGCTAACAGGTCAGTTCAATGTTTCTACTGCTTCAAACATGGTGATATAACAATAATTACAAATGACATTACGCAGTTCGCTTGATTGACTTGATAGACAGTTAAGATTATAACTATATGATAAGGTAAAGGTAAATTATTTCCAGGATGTCTGCCTGTCCCACTGATAGAGTGGGCTGAGTCTATATTTTTATATATGAAAAATAGAGTTGCGCTTGACCTCAACTTGCCTGATGTAAAGCAATGATGCGGCCTAGAATGTGACACGCTTGCTTTGAAGAAACCGATTCACTCGCATTTTGAAAAGACCGATTTGAGATAGATATGTAGGTATTTTGATTGTCAGTAATTAGACATTGTGTTATTTTGTAGTATTTAGTCATTGCCTATGCAAACCAGACGTCTCTGCTTCAAGTCCAGCTAAATTATATATGTTTGGTTGAACGTTAGTACTCGCGTTTAAGTCGTAGTTACCTAATATTGAAATGAAGAAACAATGAACATTGGAACTAATAAGAATATGAACAATATAAACACGACAGGTAAGATTCAGGTAACACACCCAGATCTCTAAAATATAAGCCAAAAATAGTAAAAAGTGTAGGAACTTACGATTTCAATGTGCAGCCGGAAATAACTGAAGCAATTGTCAAGCAAACCACCTCAGAACCTTCGGCAAAGGAGCTGGAACGTCTTCTGCCGTAGGTTCTGAGGGAACTTGCTTGCAGATTACTTCACAAATCCAGGAGGCATGAAAGTAAAAAACACAAATCCTCACAATATACTACAACACCATTTATTTTCAAGATAATTCTGATCCATGTAACTATTTGTCCACCGGTGCGTTCCTGGAAGAGATAGCTTTTTAACCGACAGTGAAAGAAAGAAGTTTGTGTTTTTCGAGTGTAGATAGATAAGTAGATAGAAAACTCTTTATTGTATGCACACATAAATAATACAATTAACTTAATAAAACTTATGATTACGTGCAACGAGCGGCGGCCTTATATGTATGTATGTATAAACTCATGTATATGTAGCAGACGGGCTCTTTTGGACTGACTGAACTGTTTTCTGTTGTATTTCTTATCAATTGTTCTATCTTTTTCTTTGTTGTGACAATAAAGAGTTTTGTGATTGTAATTGTAATCTCGATGCCCCACGCCATTATGGGTCCAGTTGACGTTAAATTGCACTCAGAAAATTATAATATTTTTGGCTTAGGGACACTACACTACTGATATTAACACACTCTCGACTTCTGTAAAGTCTTTGAAGAAATTTGCACTACTTAAATTTTAACTTCAAAAGACACAAAGCAAATATTTTGTCGTTGACCTTTCGGACGTAGGCATTTTTTTTCGAAAACTTTAAAGAAAGGTAGTGCTATTACGTGCTTCCTAAGGGAAACTGGTGTAGGATTTGTCTGGCGCAAGTATTTAAGGCAAGATCTCGACCCTTGCACTACCTAAGTCGGTGACCCCCTGTACCTGTTACATTGTAATTTAATTGTCTCGTTAACTCGCTTGCGCTTCACCTCCCGTTTTGCCTGTCTGTGTTTTAATTACTTTCAATAAAATGCCATATTCCAAGAAAAAATATCATATTAGCGTCTTGATATAAGAACATTTATTTGTTATATTGATTCTTTGTATATTTATAAATTTACTCTTCGTTCACCCAGGTGAACAAAGTGGAACATACCATATTTTCAAGGTGCAAGTGAATCAGTTTCTTCTAAACAGAAATCTTGCTTGCTTCTGCTTCCCTAATTAGACAAGATGCATGATATGCGAAGCTTCTAAGAGATAGCTAATATTTGATTATATTTTATATTTTAAAATGTGTTTATCGATCCTCACATCTCTATAATATTTTAAAATGAATCCCTTAATGTGTTGCTAAGCGCAAATCTCGAGAGCAGCTGAACCGATTTTTCACAAATTTTTTTTAGAATATTTTTTGAAGTACAAGGATGATTCTTACGGAGAGAAAAAAATAAAAATTGTTTGAAAAGGTCTAAAAATACAATCGATTCGTAATAATACTTATTGGTCAATTTGTTATTTAATACCATACCATAAATTATAAATGTTATTGGAGAGGTTACGGGAAGGCAAAACAATTGGGTGACGTTAGTATTGTAAAATTATGAATGTCAATATTTCCTGACCCGACGTCCCGAATAGCAAGCGCAATGATTGGACTGTTAGGCGGTACGAAGTTCGGCGGGTCAGCTAGTATAATATATGCGAAAGTGTATTTGTTGGTTTATTGGTTTGTTTGTTCGTCTTCTCCTCAGCAACTGAGACAGATCGCTTTGATGTTTTGTACCGAGATAGTTCGACGTACGGACAGTGCCAAAGGATACTTTTCCCGGGGAAACAAACATAACGCGGCCGAGGCCGCGGGCAAAATCTTGTATAATTTAAATCCGGACATCTTATTTATACCTTTGTATTAGGCTGTTTATTAGAACAAGTGGTTAGAAGCGATTACAAGAAAACCCGACTGCAAAAACATTAGACATCTGAACGAGTGAAACCGATGGACGCCACAAGTTCATATATAATAAAAACAAATAGTTTATATTCGTCGTTAGACTTTGGAATAGCAACACTAAATAGTTTATATTCGTTTTTAGAGTTTGGAATAGCAATACTAAATAGCTTATATTCGTTTTTAGAGTTTGGAATAAGTTTATATTCGTTGTTAGACTTTGGAATAGCAACACTAAATAGTTTATATTCGTTTTTAGAGTTTGGAATAGCAACACTAAAGCTGTTCGTAAAACAAACAAACATGGTCGTTTATATAAAAAGCGTGAGATAATTTGTTATAATTTAATCACATGTAATTTAGTTGATAGCAATCTTTGCAGGCCTTAGTCTAGTCTAGGTACCTAGGTAATTAAAATTGTTTTTTCTTGAGAATTTGTTCATAAATGCAACGAGGTATTTATATGCGTCTGTATACGACACATTTGTTTTCGGACAAATTTCTACTTACGAGTTGAGCTAAATTATCTATAGTATTGGAAAACGTTGCCAAATTTAAACATTGATAGCAAAATAATTAAAATATATATTGATATAGTTAATTTATTTATCTACGCTAATATTATAAAGAAGAAATATTTATATTTTATAACCACTGGATCGATTTCAAAAATTGTTGTTTCAGATTCATTGTCAAAGGCAAAAAAAAACAAATACTATTTAGGCTAGGCTAAATTTATTATTAGAAAAATAAAGATCCCTAGAAATGTTACTAAAACTAAACCAAGATTCATTGAATGCGCCGTGGAAAGTATTGACGATAGAATAAGAACACAAATATATGTCCACCCGTGCGAAGCCGGGAGAAGCCACCAGGTATTTATTGAAGTGGAACTCAATTAATCAAAACTATCGCCACTAAAATTATAAATATAAAAGTGTTTTTAAATTTGGCGGCGTTCACAGGTTCCCAGTCTAAACTTTAAATATGGGAACAATTCCGAATTCGAGAAAATAAAACTGGTGTTCCATACAAAAAGTTTATGTCGTTGACAAAATGTATGAAGCAGCTGATTTTTTTTTCTCGAATTCGGAGTTAGTCCCATAATGAAAGTTGTTCAGTAGGATGAGTAAAGTGACCTCCTTTCGGCTTATCGCCTAGTACATCCTAGGCGACAACCCTATATCTAACTCTTAACCGTTTCAGATCTAATAACCGTAATCAAAGATCTTATTACTAATTACGGAGACGCTGTGCGGTTCTGGCTGGGACCTGACCTGAACGTGGTCGTCTCCAACCCAGATGACCTCAAGGTGAGAGATCAATACTTATACCGGTAGTTGCTACTATTAATTAAACAAATCAGTCTGGTATTTTATTTATATTTATTTTATATTGACTGTAAAAAAGACATTTAAACGTAATAAAGCAGTTTATTTGTAAATAATGGTTATTATACTCGTAACAATCAGTTTCTTAGTATTTAGACTTGACTTGAAATAAATAACCTATTTATTTACTCGTACCTATTAATTTAGCTGAAAATTCGTTTTAATATATATTAGATTTTGGTAACTATTTCAGTGGCGTTTTCTCTTATTCTACAAATATACTGATATTTTTAGCGATATATAGGTAACGAACAAACATAATAAATATAAAAAAAATATATTAGGATTTTCTTCACTTTTATTCTTTAATGAGATATTAAATTATGAAGTGCGCTTTTTATTGTACTTTACTGCTTACCGACTGCTAATTAGGTAATTGCGAAATATCACACCAGCTCTCCAACTTGCCTTACAGCAGTCTTAATATGAAATACCTTCTGGCCTTAGAATCTGTTACAATCTTCATTTTAGGTGCCTAGGCGTTAGTATCTCAAGGTGACCTTGAAACTTTTTTTTTAAGTTTTAACCTGGATGTTTAGCCAATTGCTAATGCTTCTCATATTTTATGCTCCGTGTATTATGATGCGTGCAGTCAATTGACAAAAAGAAGATCCACCATAGAAAAGGAGAGAGCAACCCTCTTTATATATGAAGCACTATAAACCCCCCCCCCCCCTCCCTGCCCATTGGTGATGAGTTCTTTAGTTCTTTGTTTTTTCAGATTCTTCTATCAAACATGAAGACAAGTGTAAAAGGTCCTCAATACAAATATATGGCAGATGTATTGGGTGGCGGGATTTTAAGTGGATTTGGTGAGACAAAATGATTTGTATTAAAAAAAACAAAAAACCTACATTAAAATGCACTACTCAACAGGACGGACGAGACAATTATTATTGTGCAAACTGCCAAATAGTGGCTTCTTAATGTTTCAATAAAGACCTAATAACTGATTCATGCGCGACTCATAAAGACATAGATTATAGTAATCTGAGTTTTTTCGAGTCGCGAGTGAATCGATTTCTTCGGCAAGCGTGATTCACCTTAGGTTGGATCTTCGCTTTACATCAACTTTACATTTTAATAACAAACTAAAGCCTATACACGTAGGTATTAAACAAATAAGTACCTAGCTTGACCTACAAAACATTGATTGTACATGGGCAAATGCATTAGTTACATAAGAGAAAAATTTCATTATTCTGATAAATGATATTTTCCGTGATTGTAAGTGTAATATCGTAGATGTATCTACTCATATTTCAGGTCCATCATGGAGGAAACATCGTAAGATAGCAACCCCAAATTACGGCAAGCGAGCCATCGAAAGCTACAGCCAGACCTTCAACGAAGAAGTGGACATTCTCCTCATGCTGTACCGACGAGCTCCTGTTGGGAAGATGTTTGACGTCTACCACGACGTTGTGCGGACTACTAGCTACTCTGTATGCCGTAAGTATTACAATTTATACCTGTAAAATAATTGGGCACAAGTAAAATTGAAAACTTGGAAACCCTCGACATTTGTTGTAACTATTATGGATTTGATATTATCATAAGGTATAGTATTCTAAGGCCTTAGCCTCGAATTTGGCGGGCAGCGGGGCGGTGATGATGATTGGACAAAATTGCAAGAAGTGTGAAGAGAGAAAACTAAAAAAAAATTAAAAAAAAACTAAACCTACCAGTTAACTTTTTTTTTAAATCATAAAAAATCATATCAAAAAATCATAAACTCCTTACGACTTTTTCACTTATTTGTCAACTATAATAAAGACATATTGATCCTGAACCGCGGGACCACTATGGATCTATGCTTCAGGACCTAATTTCACTTGAGTTTGACTTTGCCGAACGATAATCATTTCATAAAAGGATATGAGCATCAATGTACGAGTATATCCTTATGACCTTATGATATGTGTAACTTGTTTCCCTCAAAGTAAACTAATATTTAAACTGTTACAGAAACATTGATGGGTCTAAGTAAAGAGCAGACAATGGCGCTACCGTATTTACAAGACATTATTAATCAGACTCCCGTGTAAGTAACTTGATCTTTTTAAACCTCTTAGAGCTTAGAGGACTGAGAAGTCTTTTGCTGTTTTTTTGTTTCTTTTATTAGTGTAAAACTACTGCACTATTGTATAGGACACTATTATTTTCTAAAAAGGATGTAAACCAAAATTTACTACGCTGAGTACATTCCAAAGTAAAACCAAACGTTTTAGATACCTTACAAATATTTTAAGACCACTACTTGTACTCTCGCTATCTTTTATTTTTCAGGATCTACGACATAGTATTCGACAGAATGACGAAATGGTACCACCAGATCGAACCAATCTTCTGGATCACTTCTTCTCACCAACTACAAAAAAACTTTTGCAAAATGATATCCGAATTCTCTAGAACCATACTGCAGCACCGAGTTGAAAAACTGAAGACTTTGACAGATAAACAATTGGTAAACTTAATTAACCCTGAAGAAGATTCTTTGGGAAATACTGAACTAAGTGTGATAGACAGGTTTTTACTGTCACAAGAGCTTGATGATGAAGAACTTCTGAAAGAGACATTTACGATTTTCACTTCGGTCAGTATAATTCGTTACAAATTTAATTAATAACAAAGATAGAATATAGAACATAAGCCTCGTTTCCACCACTTTTTAAGCGAAGATCTCTATTTTTGAACCGTTTGTGAATTCTTTTATCGCTAATGACGTCACTTAAGAAGAATATGTAAAAAATGCATACCTTAAAAATATAGCAGTTCCAAATTAGAGCCCCTGGGCCCTTAGACACCCTGACTATTTGTACACGTAACTCTGCTACGTTATGTTGAGCGCGTGAAATTCACTAAGCCAATGTCAAATTTTATATCATGCAACATCAGAATAACGTATTGCATCAACAAAACGTTTACCACGTCACGCGTCTTCAACAAAGAATTTCGTTGTTTATCACAGAATAATGGCCCAGAATTGATATTGTGATGTCTGGCACATTTATTCGTCCAAAAAATCCACACTAGAGTGAAATTTGATATTGCTTTTTTTCAGAGCCAAGAAGCATCTGCAAAAATTTCGTCATTCGTTATGTTGATGATGGCGTATCATCCTGAATGTCAGGTACCACAATCTAAATACCAAAAAATCGTATTGAGTACCTCCTCCTTTTTTGGGAAGTTCTTTTAAAAAAGCTATTACCAACTTCCATTACTGTAGGTGCCGATAGAACTTTATTAAAAACCATAAAAATTTAGATAAAATTTATATGGGACCACTCGAGAAGGGAAATGATAACTTGCATATAACAAACGTAAATAAACGTACCGTCGGATTGAGGAAGATTCCTACATTTAATTGTCGTATTCCAACATTTCGGAAGTCTGTAAAAAAGGAAGAGGTTCTGAATTTGTCATTAAGATTTTTGCTTCTTTGTTTATGTGGATAAGTTATTCGACTTCTCTGAGATGCCTGACCCAATTAGGTTTTACCTCTGGGAACCGAAAAGTATTGATACGAATATTGATACGAAGAATAACGTAATTTTTTAGGAAAGACTGTACACTGAAATAGTGTCAGTGACAGGTGAAGAAGACCGCTGGATAACCGATGAGGACCTAAAGAATATGCCGTATTTAGACATGGTTTTCAAGGAGGTGCTGCGGCTTTTCCCCATTGGAGCTATGCTACAAAGAAGTATCACTGAAGACATTACTATAAGTAAGTATGTAGAATTAGAGAATGAACGACCACAACTCTGCTACTAAAAAATAAAGTCGACGAAGATTAAACTGGACTATAAGTCCTCCTCTTAGACCTCTTTTTGGCTTGATTCATCTCTAATTAATAACACTGTATTCAGGACCAGAGTTTCCAGCAGTGCGTAAGTAGACCGTGATGATTATATTGACAATGAAGAAAAAGACAACTGTTAACCTAACCTAAACATTTTTTAGATTTGGAATTTTAGAGCTCTTACGAGTATATGAGGTAAAATTTCGCTCGTGCCTAAGAAATATTATTGAAATCGACCAATACATATTAAATTGCCCTTTACATCTCTTATATTCGGTAAGTAGGTCCTTATTACCCCCAAATGGGGCTTGTAGGTGACCAATTAGCGCTATAGGGTAATAATGTAGCTAGAAAAGCTCTAGAGCGGTAAGTAATTAAAAAAAAAACTTCACTCTTTCAAAAAGTTCGCGTACCATCATACTGAAAAGAGGTCGCTTCGCTATTCAGCCTTATCTTCGTATGAGCATAATAGTAATCAATTTTAAATATCGAACGGCGAAGGTCAAATTCGTTCTTGAAAAAAATAAATAAAAAAAAGATGAAAAAAGGCGGGAATAGAAAACTTTTACTTTAAATATGTTTGTTTTTGGGATTTTTTTATAATTACGTGCTATTTTAATTAGGAAAAAAACATGAGTTCTGCAAGTGATGAAGATATAAGCTGCACACCCGATTCATTGAAAATGGAAGCTGAAGCAGCAATCAAAATGTTTTATTATTGTAATGCCGGTTTTTTTCTACTTACCTCACAATCGAGATGTAAAGCAGAGTAGTTAGCTCGGGTGTAAGCATCAATTGCACCCTCGAACTATAAGCGTCCTCGCTGCGCTCGTGCGCCTAAATATCTCAGGCTGCAATTGACGCCTTACAGCCCTTGGCTACTAATCTACTATTTTTGTAATCGAATCTGACTTAAAATATCCCAAAAAATCGTAGCACTTTTTCATCGATTTTCTTCAAGCAACTACGACATTTATGCAAGAACCGACATCTGTACTCGTATCAAATATACGCGTACAATAAACTGACAGACGAAATAAAAATTTGGCAATACTCGAAGACTCGAAGAAGTCGCACTGATACTTCGTTCGCTAGATCTATATATATATAAATGAATACTTATATCTCTTGGTCACGCCATCACGCGTGAACGACTGGACAGATGTCTGAATTTTTTTTTTGGCTGGGCCGATATAGCTGATATTAGTCTTGAAATGATTGTCGTACTCCAGGGAAGGTTTAAAAAGTGAGAAACATACATAACTGTTAGGTGGTACGAAGTTCGGCGGGTCAGCTAGTTAGTTATAAAAATAACTCGATCAACCTTTTTTTGTTATAACAAAGGTAGAGTGCAATACAAAAATACAACACAAAAAGAATACAACAAACAAATAACATGGCACAAAAGGCGGTCTTATCGCTAAAAAGCGATATCTTCCAGACAACCTTTATAGGAATGGAATATAATAATAAAATTTAGCGTAGACGGTGGTGCAAAACAGATATGAGAAATTAAAAAAATAATAGTAATGAATGCAACATACAAGAGTACATATTATAATAATATCATACATAAAAATAACAACTAACTACTTATATATATATAAGTATATTCAATTAAGGAATAACAGAATACTAATAAAAATAGATTGACAAAATATAAATTAGTGAACAATACTTGAAAGATAATATTTCTTAACCTGACCTTTAAATGAATCAAGGCTTTGCGCACGCCTGATAGCCAATGGAAGAGCATTCCAGAGGCAAACAGCACGCATGGAATAGGAGGAGCCATAAAAGGTATTATTGTGTTGTGGAATCTGAAGACGAAGATTAAAGGTAACTTAAAGTTACAAGAGTGCTGTATGCTGTTAAGATTATATAAAAATATTATCACCTCTTATATATTCCTCTAGGTTCAGGCACCCTCCCGGCTGGCTGCTCGCTCACGGCTCCAATCTACCACATCCACCGTGACCCTCGGTTCTGGAGTCGACCTGAAGCCTTCGATCCCGAGCGGTTCAGCGCTGAAAACTGCCGCCAGAGGCATCCCAACTGCTACATACCTTTCAGTTTGGGACCTATGGACTGTTTGGGTGCGTTTTCTTTAAGGCCTAGGTATATGCTTTCTACGACAAGTAAAGCCTTGAATGAGTTACGACTTCTAAATATTAAATCATTACTATTACGTTTCATTTGAGAAGTCAGCTTAGAGCTAGATCAGTTTGGTTAGGTTAAGCAATGAAAAATAGCGTTCTATCATACTAGGTAACACTAGTACTTAAAGATATCTATTATTTATTATCAATAATAATTAAGTAATCAGTATTCAACGTCAATAAGATTGGCACAAAATCCTTTTTTCGCAGTTTCCAACCAATTTTGACGTAGCTTGGTATACAGATTCTACGAAGTTTTAGAGATTCTTAGTCTTACTTAGGTGATAGGGGTTTTTATATTGGTTTAATTGATTTATCTCAAAAATGGGGAAGTTTACTAGGTACGGGCACCGCATTTACCGTCCGATTGCAATAATATTTCGTAGATATCCATAATTTAGATTCCTACTACTCGTATATGCTGCTATTATTATTATTTTATTAATATTATAAACGCGAAAGTTTGTAAAAACATGTGGATGTATGTTTGTTACTGTTTCACGCAAAAACTACCGAACGGATTTAGATGAAATTTGGTACGGAGATAGCTTAGACCCTGGATTAATATATACTGAATTAGCTACTTTATATCCTATATTAACGCGAGTAGCACAGTAGCGCGTAGAATGTACGGATATTTTTGTTGCTTTTTCACGCAATAACTTCTGCACAGATTAGGAAGAAATTTAGTACGGAGGTAGCTTAGACCCCGGATTAATAATACATTGGCTACTTTTTATTCTTTTTACTAGGCTACTGATTATTTAAAAAATTAAACAAGTTCTTTAAAAGAAAGTTACTACCGACTTACATATATTATCATGTATTATCGTTTCTGCAGCACTGGTACTACGGTGGAACTCGTACTCGTAAATAACGCGATATTTCAAGTTTTCCATTTCGTAAACTGCGTGACGCAAAGAAAAAACCAAACGAGGACAAAACAAATGAATTACGGTTTTCGAAATACAAATGTATGAATAAATAGCTGTATAAATTTGAAATTGGAATCCCTAACCAAAGAAGAGATATTTGAGATCAAAGTGGCCAGTACGACAAAACGCCAATTTCATATTTAAGGACCTAATATACATTTTTTTTATCAAATATATCTTTAATTCTACATTATTGTCGTCAGAACTTTGCAGAACTACTAGTGTATTGTTTTATTTATACCCAATACGGCCGTGGAATCGGGCACGACGTATATGGTATGCCTTCAAAACCGGTTCTCGTTGTAGACAAGACAAGCTGATATAATATTAGCTTAAAGAAAAATTCTAAAATATGTGACTATAGCTAAATGCTTAGGATTATATGACATTATCAATAGCTATGCAGTATTCTGGAAATACTTATTATTTCACCTAAATATTCTGAAAAGTATAAAATAGCTGTATACTTATTTCCCAACACAAAAAAGAATTTTCGAAATCGAATATACATCACTGAGAAATCAAAGAACATACAGAAAAAAAATTTTGACGAGTTAAGAACGTCTTCCGTTATTCAAGACGGTTAAAATTGGTGCTTTCACGAAGTCCAAGTGTTTTGCAATGAGTTTGTTTTTATATTTCAGGGCGTTACTTCGGCACTAAGCTGATCAAAACCATCTGCGTCCGAGTACTGAAGCAGTTCCGACTGACCTCTACAGAAGCCTACGAGGATCTGAAGCTCTCCATCTCCATATCCGCCAGCTCTCTCAACGGCTACCAAGCTATTTTGAACCCTAGGAAATAAATTTTATAATTTCAAGTTGTTTATATCGACAAGTACAAAAATATATTTCAAGCATTCATGGGTAAAATTATTTTATATGTAGTTGCGATAGCCTACAGTTATGATAGTCGTTGCCTCGCGCGATATGCTATAGCCTAAACTCTCTACATACGGGCTGATACGGTAGACCTTAGGGCGTCCATTCATTACGTGTCAATTTTGAGAATAATCGACCCCGCCTCCCCCCTTGGTGAGATATCGTAAGATTTTCCTCAACTCCCTCCCCCGCCTCTAATCTCACGCGAGATTCTTCAAAACTTCTATTTCACCTGTAAACGTGTTGGATTATTAAGAAAAAATACTAATTATTTACCTTTATGTGTCGCAATCTTAAAACTTATGATCAAAAAAATAAATACGAAACATTTATTTTATTCTGGAAATAATTTTTCACGCAATTTTACACCGTTTACTGAGAGAAAAATAATTACGTGATATTTGCCAAGACACCCCCTCCCCCCTAAGTAAGATTTGGAAAGATTTAGCTTGATCCCCTCCCCCCCTAGAACACCTCACGTGATTAATGGACGCCGCCTTAGTAGCGCATATGGACTAATAAGAAAAAAATACTCATTATCCACACTTTTGTAAACAATAACTTAAGTAGACAATAAGTACCTAGAAAAAAATGCTCCTAGTACTTACTCCCTATATGAACATTATGAAGGTTTCGAACCCTATATGAACGGGAGTTACCATTTCCATGTTTAAGATTACTTACTGCAATTCAACGAAATTCTTATAATATTTATTATTATGTGGCCATTGAAGTAACACTGCAGATTGTGTCGTGTCATTTCTGCACTTTTGTCTCCCCAAGGGAGAAACCTCGTCAAAAAACGTTTCTGACATTGGAAGACAAAGACCTTTTGGTGTGACTATGTGTTAGTATTTACATATTCAGACCCGTCCAAGTCCAATCTTTCCCGCAAAAGGGAGACATGTACCTACCTACACTTGCAATATCATTCGTCGCCCCTTTAAATATGAATGGGTGGAAGTTATCATTAAGTAGGGGAGAATTAAATTCGGTGCTGGTGGCGGTAGCAGCGTTCAAGAAGTGTTTTCAACCAACATAGGTAATGCTGGCTGGAACCACTTAGTTTAATTTTAATCTATAGATAAATAAAATTGCGAAAAATACAACGTATGCCTTCTAAGGTACCACACCGTTAAGAGATAAACGCCCCTGAGCCCAGACACTTAAGTTTATGCAACTTGTCTGACGATTAACATACCCAAATTTTACATTCGATCGCTAGTATTTTGTTCAAGTATATTTTTAATAGTATTTGTTTTTTAGGTGCTCTTTAACTGAATAATCGTATAAAAATATTTTTGCGGTAAGACCAATTGAGTTTTATTTCTGTAATATACCTATAAAAGCTTATTAAAACCTGTCGGCCACACGCTTGACCATACTAATATTATAATTTAGAGGAAACTAGGTAATTTTGTAATTACTAACCTATACCACGCCATTCTTGGTTGAGGATAAACCCTATCATTCGTCTACTTATTCTGATTGACAGGTACAGATAGACACATTAATATTTGAACAAAATTTTAGTGTAAGACTCTAAAATCATAAAAGTCCTTCTAGACCATCAAAACTATCAACTTTTGTTTACGGCTTTTGAACAAAGGATTTAGACATGCCTCTGACAAGTATTTATCAGAAGTTTCTGTTCATTTCTTACTAAAAATCCGGCTATCACTTGTCTGTTGTGAAATTTAATGACCACCAAAAAAACAATCGTTGCCCTAAACAGCCTCATTAAAAAAAATATATAATATGTGTAATGAGACCTGCACCAAAATCTTTCGGGCTATATAAGTCATGCATGCACTACAAAAACTTTTTATAACCCAAAAATTCTTAATTGAAATGCGAGTACATATTCGGTGCTTGCGTGGCCTTTTTGGGTAGCCCAGCGATTATTCTGAAGATACTTAGGTTTTTATATAAGCCTTTTTTAGGTTAACAGACTTTACGTTTACTAGTGATAATTTCATATTAAAATGGGGATGAAATTCTGGTAAGTACTTACGATTTTTTGGGCGTTATATTTCATTATGTCTGGTGATTGCTTAAACCTAAGCCTTTAGAAAACCACCCCTTTTAAGTTTATATCCACCAAACCTTGTTCATCTAGTGTGTGACAACCAATTTTGATACCCGATCTCTTGTTTATGATTAGGATGTTTAAATTTTCATTCCTTAGCGAAGTAATAGTTTTAAAAGTTGAAAAATATTTTTGTGGTAAGACACAGTAGAACAAAAATCGGATGTTCCTTATAAAAAGCTGGTTCAAACGTTCCTCAACAGCTTCTTTTCTATTCAGCTGTTAAAAGTCGTAGAACAAAGGTTGCGTGTAGGTACCCACAGGTACGTTAGATATGAACGCATCTATCATCTATCAACAAATGACATTAATATGTTGTTGGTAACCAAGTTTTGCCTATTTTTCTTTTACAATTAGGCACGCTTTCCTTTTAGGTCTAGTTACATAATCTACAAACTAGGTTTGCAAAATAACAACTCGCTAGGCCAAGGGTCATGGGTTAAGTACACTTACATAGCTTATAACAATCATGTGTTGGTATAAATTAATGTTAAGAGTCCTAGTACAGGCGAGTACATACAGTGCGGTCTAAAATATGCCAGAAGCATATTTCCTTTGTGTATTAAATCATAACTATATCTTTATTTGTTTGTAATCCAATTTAATTTGAGAACTATTGTTCAAATGTGGCAGTCCCCTCGCATATACAGACTCTGGTTTATAATGCCTAGAATTTAGTAATAAGTGGTACGCGGTCACCCAAAGTGTCTCACATAGTCGACTAAAATCTTTGCGGCATCGGAACTTTGTTCTGCTTTCTATCCGGTCTCATGATTTCGGAGTTAAGACGTGCTTGACTCAAGGTATTAGTTAGAATATGCTGGAAGGGGGTCACTGTACTTATAATGACTAACTAATAAATGAATAACAAAATACCGAAAAATAAAATATATATTTTTGTAAATATTTCCTCGTTAATTCTTGATGGCTGGGCTGATTTGAACTAACACGATAAATTAAAAGTAAGTTTGTAATTTAAAATAATCCTGTGAAATAACAACGTAGCAGTCATGCTAAAATAACAAAATATAAAAATTTCTTATTTATTAATTTCAAATTGAAAAATAAAATGTTGTACCTTAGTAAGGCTAGTAAGTTGTTTCCGTTCCAAACGTTCTTAATTTTTACCTAAATTTTAATATTATTCAGGCTACCAAAACAGGAGTCTCAATAGTTGTAAATCCGCTTTATCTTGCATCCTGAGCCAAACTATCATGAACGACGACAGAATTGTTTACATTAGATGTAGATATTGTACTAAATTATATTTTAAAAATGTCACCAATTAAAGTTTTGGTCTTGAATCTTAAAAAAAGCACATTATAAGTTCTGTTCATCATCATTATCATCAATCTGCTCACAGGGTTCAGAATTTTACTAAGATTTAAATTTAAAATGTAATATTTGATCCTAATAGTAGGTATATCGATATTGATTACTGAGGAAATGAAAACAACGGGACCAAATGTCCGTGAACCGTTGTTAAAATTGCCATATTATAATGGAAAGACCCTAATTTGTCCAGCACCAACTCTATTGTGCAATAAAAACATTCTCCAAAAATTGATGTTACTAATATTTATTATTAGTTTTAGGAAATCTTATACAAAAGTGACAAGCCAAACTTTGAGTCATTGAATTAAAGACGTGCTCCACATAAGCGATATAGTGCTCGTCACACATCTTGTATTGTTATTATCTGTTCTTAGCAAGATTTTACAATCGTGATATTTTATCTTATCAAGATGCTTCTTTTTCTCGTTCGATTATCAATCATAGCTTACGATATCTCTGAAATATAGATGAATACTTTAATTAGGCACCCTTATTATGGAATTTATAAATGTTCATGAAAACTAACTTGTTTTGTATTTGCTGTGTATTTAATATGATATAATTGGCTTAATACATAACTACCTTGAGCTCATTTGTACATACTTTTATTTTATAGTGAGACTATTGACAAGGTGCAATAAAGGTGCCTTATTAAGGAAAGATTAAGGTAATTTACTTTCTCGTATCTACAAGAAAGAAAGAAATCTACATTTAATTTTACTTGTTGGACGCTTGTCAACTCAAGCTGGAATAATGAACTGGACCATACTAAAGGTAATATTATTAATACCCACTTTGTCAAAGGTGTAAGCAGTACTCCATGCTTATATACCTACTTCCGTTTCACAGCTGCTAATCTCAGTCATATACAATACAATACATTAATCGTGCAATAATAATGTAAATAACTAATCGTTTATATTTTTTTTTCTAAAATTTATTGTCGAGGAAGCACTGAAGGATACTTCGAGTATACTTAAGTATAATCTTTTAAATCTGCACATGACTGTACCTTTAGTTCTTAGCTAACAATTACACGCCTAGTTATTTTTATTGACTGTCTTGTCTATTATAAACATGGTCTCTAACGTTTCTACTATATTTCACATCCTAGTGCCTTCAGCAGCACATGCAGGTTAAAGAAATATCCCTATTTTAAAAATACTTTAAATAACGTACAATCATTTGAGAGTACTTTCTAAATTGATGCAATATTTGCAAAAATAGCATTTTGTAGAAGAAAGACTTATTTTAGCTAAGTTTAAAAATACAAGTGTTTATGCTTGTTCAAATTTTTGAGTAATAGAAAAATGTTATGGGCCATGTTTTTGTCTGTTATTTTCGTGGTTGTGTACTGGTTAACCTGGAGGTATAAACACAGAAGGATCATGGAAATGGCTGATACATTTCCAGGTCCTAAGACATTACCATTGCTTGGTAACGCTTGGACGTTCATGTGCAAGCCTGAAGGTAAGTGAATATTTGCTTTAAAATCTTATTATATTTTGTGAAATACGCAGAAAGAGGGTAATATTTTTCATATGTTGTCGTAAATATAGGGTTTTTCGAGCACGTAAATAATAATTAATCGTCTAAACTCATTATATTATTTTACATTGGCGTATCGAACTGTCGTCACACCACCGATATATATGGCCCCAAATAACTGCCAACATAAAAAATAATGTTAGGGTTTAGGCTAATGCTATTAGGGAATAATAATATCTGGATAGATTTCCACCATAGTTTATGATTTATAAAAATAACTAAAGTAATAACTGTGCCTATAAAACTTAAATTAAATAATCGTAAAAATTTACTGTTTACGCGAAAATGTCTCGTCGAATATGGGCAAATAATAAAATAATTTTTCACCATAATCTGTCATCAACACAATATAAATATATTGCTTTAAACGTATACGAAATGTTCAAGAGATAAACTCATTTAATAATGTATAACTTTAATAAAATTTTAAATAATGTTAAAGCTTAAATAATTAGGTACGTAAATCAATGAAATTTTATTAAAACCCTATATTACAAAAATTATATACATTTACAATAATAAAAAAACTATAAAACCAAGAACTCGCGTTGAAATCTTTTACACTACCAATACAAGTGCAAAATGTTATAACTTAAATAATTAAAATAAAACTAATATCTTTAATATTTATTAATCTAATCTAATATCTTTAATCCTCACAAAAATATAAGATTTTTATCGGAGCGAGCATTTTTAAGATGGGTATATAAATTTAATTTTGGGCGAAAAAATTACACCTTTTCAAATTTGCATTGATGAACTCTAAAGTGGTCTAGTACAACTAGTGTCTTCTTGGTGATAGTAACTAATCAGATACTTTACATGTAATCAAAAGAGCTCCCGTACCATAATTAACTGAAGCTATTATTATCGATCACCTTTGATCGAGTTTTATCTTTGGGCATGAAAGAGGTGAAAATTAGAATATAAATAATACAATAAACTTAATAAAACTTATGATTACGTGCAACAAGCGGCGGCCTTATCGCTAATAGCGATCTCTTCCAGGCAACCTTTGGATGGAGAGAAACTAAAGCATAAGTATTGACAAACAATAGCGTCGATATTTGACTGTTTACTGCTTGCTGCCTAACGCAAGCCGATTAGGCCCCAGGTTAGGTCTTAGATGGATGACCGGGAACTGGCTTTAATAACTTAACACTACCGTGGGTCGTATAACACGTTGAACGCTTGTCAGTACTACGAGTATGAAAGCAATTTAAAAGCCATATAGCCTATATTTTATATGGGCTACGATTGCGGCAGTTAGAGTGCTGTTTATAACGAAACAAAATTAATGGTTTTAGTCTCTGCACTAGGTAGAAATTTAAAAGAAGCATGGTAGGATAGAGATAAATTAAGAGCATTTATTAAAACAAATGGTCTAGCATAAGAGTAAACCTTAAAAAGATATGGTTGAACAAAAATAAATGTCTAGGTTTCCCCTATTGGCATGTATGGGAACCCGCCCTTAAAATTTAAAACTACTAGCTTTTGCCTGCGACACGCCTCGCTGTGTTTGTTTTCCCGGGAAAAAACCTATGACACCCTTCGAGCAACGAAACAATTTTAAACTTCGAACTACTTTGCAAATAACAAGCCAATAAGTCTGAATGATCTAAGGAGAAGAAAGTCCAACAAATACAGTTTCGAATTTAAAATATGTGTGGGGGATAAATGCACATACATAATAGAACATATTATTATGTAATACTGATATTACAAAATTGTTCATGCGTTTCGTATACCCCATACTATATTAGTTGTCAAAATATTTCATGTAATGTGCCCTTTAGCGTGGTGTGTATTATTATTGTCGTGCGTATGGACACTTTTATCTCAGTTTTCAACTCTTTCTTCGCAATAAAAGGAAACCTGTCTTATCTCAAGATTAAGTCTAAGATCTTTGTGCGAAATTTAGTTAAAATTGGTCAAGTGGTTCAGGCGTGAAAGCGTATCAGACAGAAAGAGTTACTTTCGCATTTTTATTATTAAATGAGAATATGTAACGTTTATTAATTAGAAAAAGGGTAATAAGGATATTTTTAATAACGTCAAAAATATGATCCATAGGAATACACATATACCTACGAACTATATTTGTGCCAAATTTCACTCATTTTGGTACATAATTTAGAAATTAGACAAAGCGTACAGAAGGTCGGACGGACAACGCGACACTATAGTGTTCACTCTAGTAATATGGACCCTTAGAGAGGATATAAAACTCAATAAGTAAAGGACCAGAGTTTCATCCAGCTACAGTTGAACTGAAGAAAAAGCAAACTATATAAGTACAGGGTTCTCAGTTATTACCTACTATCGAGTAATTTACTCATAATGATCAACTACTATCATTACCCCTGTAGTTTTCAACCCAACTTAAAAAAAATATTCAGCAGTTTCATACAAAATACACCCATGGAACCGCTGATTTTTGTCTTGAATTTTGCGTTTTTGGCTTTGTAATATCCTTAACCAATAATAATTCTGTACCTATAACTAAACGGTCACATTAATTAGCTAGTCCTTACTCCAATTACTCGGTAACATTATGGTTACATGACATGAACTTATGCTAGATAATGGACATAATAATTATATATGATAAGTACATGGCTAATAGTCACGTATAGCTCGCTGTGGATCCGTATAATATTCAGTAATTATTTTAAACACAGTCATTAGTCTTCAATTCAAATGATATTAGTCAAATGGTGTGCACATCTAATTGCTAACCATGATTAATTCGCTCGATTATGAACTACGGTAAATTAAGTGCTATAATAAATCTTTGTTAGATATAATGGCAAGTTTCAATATATTTTTACTAAATGTGAAATGCATAAAAGTGCATAAGTGACCATTAAAGAAAAAATAGTTTTAAAAATAGTTTTTTTTACTTTTATTTCAGTAAAGAATCAGAATGAAATAGTTTAGTAGATTATATAAGATTTTAGATGTCTATAATTTTCTTTATGTCTATAATACAACGAAAAAAAACACGTCGGGCAGGATTCGAACCCGCATTCTTCTGGTTAACACGCCCCGAAAACTCGTGATAATATCCGACCATATGAGATGAAATTCAAACATACAAGTGGTTAGAAGCGACTTGAAAAACCCCGACTGCTAAAACTTTAAATGTGTGTATCATCCTTTTTTTAAATTTGATGTAGGTACCCAGTGTCACTTTCACGACTAAGACGAATCTATTGACATGACACCGCACTCACATAAAAATATGACAAGCTGTTTAGGTTCTAGGGAGTGCCAAAGAAATATACATACACTCGAAAAACATAACCCTCCTTCTTTTGCAGTCGAGTAATAAAGAGTTTTCCAGGTTTATTTGAGAATTACTCGTATGAGCAGTATTGAGTAACACTAATAAGAAACAAAAGAAACAATTGATTTCAAAACCTACGGATTTTTTTGAAATGAGTTAAATGTTCTTAACCACCAGTGAGGTGGATAGTGCGATATTATAATATAAATACATATTATTACGTACAAAATTACGAGTGTTTTCAGAACAAATGGATCAAATAAAGAATCTTATCACAGAATATGGCGATACTTTAAGATTCTGGCTCGGACCCGATTTGAACTTTATTATCAACGATCCCGAAGATGTCAAGGTGAGATATAGTTAGTAGACTCTAGATAGACCCGGAAATAAACTTTACTAGGTCATCATCAATCATCATCATAATCTTTGTTTGCGAATTGTTAATTTCGCTCAAGTCTCAAGTCAAGGGTTGCAATACCGCCCGAAAGCCTCTGACATGGCCTACCATTATATCCGAAGACAAGCGGGACCCACAATTTAGCATGTCACCCCACCCAGAGTATTGCTCAGTTGTTAATACCCATCGACGAGGAAAAAAATTTTGGCCTCTTAATATTTTTTATACTATCCCATATCGATGTTAATACAGATAAGAACGTTGTTTGACATCGATCTGTTGGAAACCCCTCAGCCAACTGAGCTATGAGAGACAAGACGTTACTATTGCCATATATCAGTATTATAAACGAAATCTACACTAATACTATAAAGAGAAAATATTTGTATTTTAGTAGGTAAGTAACAAAACAAAACTTAAAAAGCTACATTATCACTGAGTAACATAGACTATATTTATTACTAGAAAAGATTGAAAGAATACGACGATTAAGATAATTACGATCACCAAATATGTATATATTCTAATATCATTACATAGAAACTGTAAAACGTGGCCAAAAGTTAGATATATAGAGGAACAAACCTCATTACCAGTTGAACATGCGCTGCGGGTTGGTTTTGCCTAATATAGAAAATTATATCCTAAAGAAAATTAAAAAGGCTTGTTTTTATACTTTTTTGATATGTTTGTGATTGTCTGCAACTCGCCCGATGTAAAGTGATGTGGCCTAAGATTAGTACGCTACGATGTAGCTGTGGTATGTTTGTATGCTTGCATAGAAGAAACCAATTTAAAACAATTCAATTTTGGACTTGAAAAAGACCAAATATTATGGATATCTGGAGATAGAGAACCTGTTAGCAAGTTCTACAATCTAGCAGTTCGCACAGTTATAGTTGACGCAAATCATTTTATTCGAGTCCGTTTATCCGGAATCTCTATATTGTAGCTATTTTGTAACCAAATAAATATTTTTATGCGTGTAGATTCATGGCATCCATCTGCTGGGCACGGGTCTCCCTACAAAGGAGGTGTAGGCCAAATTCCACTTATTGGACTAAATTAGGTTTTTCTCAAATTGCTTAGTAGAAACTCATACTAAATTTCGCTGAATACATTAATTCCCAAGAACTGTTTGCAAGGTATTTCAGCGTTAAAAATCTTCTACGTAAAGAAAGGAAATCAAACAAATACAATAGGTAACTAATCCCTTCATATTTTATTTTAACATAAAAACAGATGTGACTAAGTAATTTATTTTATACATTGATATTTTCCCATTATTGTGGGAACCCATCCCGATGTTTTTATGGGCAACACCAAATACTGTATTACAATAATATTTTTTGGTTTTAAGTTTTGCGTTATTTAGTTTAATATAGACACATAAACAATAAATTTACCCGTAAAATGTAATTTTTTTTGATTTGTTATGTTTTTGCGTGCTTGAGTCACATACTTTTACTACGAATTTACCCTTTTCTAAATATATTCTGCCGAGCATTCGATCTGTCAGAGTCACACCAGGCACTGAACTAAAGTGAGCTGATTTTACGATCGTGCTCTTATGCGAAGCTGCAATGCATTGAGGCGGTTAGTACGCATCTAGCATTTAAATCTATGACCGTGGCATATTACTAAGTATACTTTTTCGATTGTATTGTTGTATTGTATTTTTTTCGGTGGCGCCAGTTTTGATTCCCGTTCGTTGTGAGTTTTGTTTGAGAATATTGTACGGCATCCCCGATAAGGGAGAAATCATAAAGGAGGGAATATCTATGAGTGTAAAAAAATATGCAGTAGAATTATTTTTTCAGGCTTTATTGACAAATCCAAAGACAAGTATCAAGGGCCCGCAGTACAAATACATGGCTGACATTCTCGGTGGCGGAATCTTAAGTGGGTCAGGTAAGTAAAACAGTCACTTAATCAATTGACAAAATTTCAAGTTTTATACCCCACATTTTTATTACGACAATGGAACGAAAAATGAAAAATAAACGTACACCTATTTTTTTTTAAATTCAGAATGTAATAATAATTTTTTGAAAATAAAAAAAAAGTTCAGCATATTCTCGCCAAATTGATGTCATTAATTATCTGTATATAAAATACAAATAATTAATGACATAATATTTTTAGTATGAATGTAAGGTTATACGAGTACATTTGCCTTATTTTATTATCAGTATACTGCTAGAGCTGTTCTAGAGTTGAATTTCCAAAACTTTGTACACCTTTATACTCGAACTATGTAATGAATACACCCTCAAAATTTCACGTCTCTAGGTTCAGCCGCAAGTGACAGCTGCTAGTAATATCCATGTAAAAAAAAACTGTCACAAGGTTATAAATAGTCGTTTTGTTACGTCGCCATTGATGTCGCGAGGTCTACCAGTTCGCAGAAAAAGCTCGCTAAATGTAGCTCGCTACTTAGGTAATATTACGTAATAAATTCTATTTTTTTCTACAGGTCCTACTTGGAAATTACATCGTAAGCTAGCCGCGCCTAACTACGGAAAGCAAGCGGTAGAGAACTACTCTGATGTATTTAACATGGAGGTCGATATATTATTGAATAAATTTAAAACTTTGCCCAAGAATCGAATGTTTAATATTTACAGCAACGTAGTGCAAACTACTACGTACTCAGTTTGTAGTAAGTTTTTACTTGTTAGACTAGCGGTGGTGTTCGCGACTTTACTCGCGGATCATTGGGAATTGCATTGAATTCCTGAGCTATTTTCTTAGTATTCATCATCATCGCTTGATAATGATGATCATCGTATACTTAGGCGTAGCAATTAGTTTCACCTGTACCTACCTATCTATGTATTTGTTCACCTCTTTCAAAACCTTGCATTTCTTTACACTTATCAGGGAACGAGGACCTCAATAAATGATTTCTGATCCTGATGACGATGCTATATGTCAACCTAATAGCTGTCGTCCGCGACGTTGTAATGCGTGACGTAAAATTGAATATAAAAAAGTTTGAACTCCCATTTGAACCCTTTAGGAGTTGAATTTAAAAAACCTTTTCTTATTACATCTTATAATGAATTCTCCTTCTAAATTGAATGTCAAAAGGTTCAGTGATTTAGGCTCTACGTTGATTCTAAGCTTATATTATAGATTTTCTACTTATTGTTAGTTCATCTAAATTTAATTTATTTTAGGAGCACTTTTGGGTCTAAGCAAGGAACAAACTATGGCACTGCCACATCTGCAGCTTGTTATCGAGAAAAGCGCTAAGTATGTAATATTTTTGGATAAAAAATAGTAAAAATACAGGGCTTTAACGAATTTTGTTATTTCAGACTTTACGACATCATTTTCAATCGAATGACAAAGTGGTATTTACAAATCGATCCAGTTTTCTGGCTTAGCGATCTTTATCGAGAACAAAATAACGCGAGGAAATTGGTCAAAGAGTTTTGTGCAGCTATTATAAAATACAGGGAGAGAGCATATGGTGATTTTGATGTCATGGACTCTAAAAATGATGAAGGGAATACAGATATTAGTATTGTTGACCGATTTCTAGCATCGAAAGTTATGAATGAAGACTCTCTGTGGCAAGAAACTATGACTATTTTTACTTCTGTAAGTGTTTCCCTATTATTATTTATTTTTATGTACTAAGGTAGTTAGGTAAGTCCAAAGATCGTACCTTTTAAGGGCATGCATGTGGCTGACCTTTCATTTACAAATTAGTACTTACTCGTGGATGTCATCCGCGGCGTTGCACGCTTAGCTACATAAAATAGATTATAAAGAAGTTTCGAACTTCTAACCACCATCTGACCTCTTAGTATATATCCAATAATCTTTTTAGTACATTATGAATACACTCTCCAAATTGTATGTATCCGGGTTCAACGTTGATTCTGACATGTCAGTCAGTCAGTCAGTCAGTCAGTGTCATTAGGCCTCTTTTATTTAGATATATAGATGTTACTCTTAAACATGGAATGTTAACAAAGATCAGTTATTACCGAATTAGTGAATTGAATTCGGTGAATTGCTGTGATGAGTGCATGGGTGAAAGAACAGCGCCGCGGAAATTTGATAAACTTGAATGGCGATAATCACACACACGCGTGGCTTAGTTCTTGTTGAAATATAAACTTATTTATTTGCAACAGAAAACACAACATAACACAACAATCTTAGGTATCTAACACTATACACATAATACATGCTCTGTCACAACCCTGCCCAAATTCAACATATTGCTGTTCGTAACAACCAACTTTGTTCGTCGGGAGATGACGTCACGCACGCCACGATCGTAATCGTCGTCATGTATTTTTTTATCAATACCATCCAATAGCTTAGAAAAACAAACTTGAAAAAAATTAAGACAGGTGTCACTTCTTTGGAAAGAGTCTATTTAGCTTAAAGCTTGACCTTGGATACTCAGCGCAAGTAAGAAGAAGGAATTTGAAGTATAAAATTGCATGTTCCTCATTTTACAGAGTCAAGAAGCAGGAGCTAAAATTACATCGTTCTTGTTGCTTATGATGGCATACCATCCCGAATGCCAGGTAAACGTACATTCGATAATATTTCAAATAGAAATCACGTTATTAGAAGCGAAGATTATCTACCTATTACCTCGCTTCAGTTACTTTGTCAATGTGATGTCATTTCATGCCATTATAATCCTAGTAAGTTATAAGATTTAGATAGATACAAATATCGCGAGAAAACTTGCGATCTAGCTATCACGGTTCGTGAGGTACAGCTTGTTGACAGACAGACGGACGGACGGACAGTTATGCCTTAATAATAGAGTCCCGTTTTATCCTTTGGGTACGGAACCCTAAAAAGGAGGAATTGAATCATACAATAGTAATAAAACTTCACTTGAGGTAAGTTCGTTTGTTTTTAATTATATTTTAATGTGTAGGAGAAGCTCTATGCAGAAATCAAAAGCGTGATGGGTAAAGATGAGAGATGGGTGACAGGTGATCACATCAAGCAAATGCCCTATTTGGACATGGTGTTCAAAGAAGTGACGAGATTGTTTCCCACGGGAGCAATCATACAACGATGCATTCAAGAGGATATTGAAATCAGTAAGTTACAAGTTCCCATTTGGCCACGAATTTCTGCCACCCCGATTAGGTTCGAGTGTTGTTTGTTCTTGAATTCAAAATCGGTTGACAACCAAAATGTTTCATTTTAAACTTCTCACCAAAAATGAAGAATCCATGTAACGAAAATGTACTCTGTGCACCGTGATCACTTTCGAAAATGATTATATTTTTTCGTGTAGCAGCGGATAATGTGATTTGTGGACAAAACATAAATTTATTTTTTTATCGGAAATGAATCACGTTATCAGTGGAAACAACGCCCAATGATTTGTGGCTGACTCAGTCTGATCACGAGATCTAAAAGCGATATCATCTAGATAACCTTTGTAGGTTTGGAAATCAAAATTAGATTTAGTGTAGACGATGGTGCAAAAAAATACAAAATCACAATATTATAAAAAAATATTAAACGCTTACATATAATAAATAACTACACGAATGTATATCATATACGCAATAAAAATGTATAAGGATCTTATGATCATCAACACTATATAATATATATATAATTAATATTGTAAAGGCGAAAGTTTGTATATGAGTGTGTTTGTTTGTTCCTCCTCCACGCTCAAGATAAAATTTGGCACGACGAAATATACCCTGGATTAACACATAGCTTAGCCCTTTTTATCTTGAAAACTTGAAGTGTTCCCACGTGATGATCAAATATCTCCCACGGGTAAATCCGCGGAGCTCAGCTAGTTAATCATATACTATGCAGGGTTATCAGTTAGGGGTGTACTAAGAAGAAAGGAGGTCACTATATTCATCCTAAGGAACAACTTTCATGATGGGACTAACATTGAGTTCGAGAATAAAAAATCAGATGTTTCATACAAAAAGATTATCGGTCATCGATAAAATGTATGAAACAATTGATTTAATTTTGTCCAATTCACAGTTGGGAACATAGTGAAAACTGTTCCTTAGGATGAGTTTAGTGACACCCTTTAGGCTTTGTACCTGTATAATGTTCTTTCTGTAGAACAATGTCTACTAACAATTTGAGGTGGTCGGAAGTGTGATCCTAATAATCTTATGTTCTTACAGGTTCTGGAACCCTCCCAGCGGGAAGTTCCCTAGCATTTCCTATTTACCACCTGCAACGTGACCCGCGATACTGGACCAACCCCGATGCCTTCGACCCTGAAAGATTCAACCCAGAAAACACAAAAGCCCGCAACCCAAACTGCTTTATCCCTTTTAGCTTAGGTCCTATGGATTGCTTAGGTTAGCCATTTCTTGAAGTTCTTTTTAGTTCATCGTGAACATAATATTGGTAATATAGTTATATTTTAGAATGGTTTTCTATTACTTACCAATGTAATAAACTACACCTGTATAGGATTTTATTTTATTTTCAATCCATGGTTTATATTTGGTTTCTTTGTAATTAAGAATAGGTAATATTAAGAATTTTCACGAAGAAAAATTCGTCCCGATAATAATTTACAGATAAACATATTTTTTGTAAAATTAAGAATTTATTGCCTACACAATATAGAGTCTGTGCATGTGTAAATCCAGGACATAAGCTGTAGGTACTAAGTCCAAGTTTACAAATCCGTTTAGCCGTTTGAGCTTGAAGAAATAACATTACAAACACACACATGTATTTGATTGTTACTCGTTAATCCGATAAAATTGTTTGAATTTGGTTTAAATACTTTTATTTTTACTTTTGCAGGAAGACATTTTGGCGCTAAGCTGGTCAAAACGATCGCTGTTAGAGTTTTGAGAGAGTATAGACTGTCTTCACTGGACACATATAAAGATCTAAAAGTTTACATCGCCATATCTGCCAAATCATTGCATGGATACAACGTTATGTTACATCCTAGAAAATAATTTTAATATTAATTAAAATAATTAGTAAACTACCTATCGTGTTTATGACTGCTACCACTTTGTTTCACTTCACGAACCAGTTAATGGCTTGAAGAAAGACCTAAACTGTAGGAAGAATAACAAGGAGAATTCTGGCACTATGGCGCACAATAAAGGTATATTCCCATCGGCCCCATTATCTTTTCTATTAATGGGCAGATGAGAATTGGTTATTCCCTTCTGCCCCATTACTTTTGCCACTGGGTCAGTTGGGAATAAAAACAATCCCATCTGCCCCATTGCTCTGGTCACTGGGGCAGTTGGGCATTTGTTATATTTGTTTTTTTATTGTTAGGTAGAGTAGAAAATGGAAAATCTTGTAACGCATAATTAGTTCCTCTCACGTCTGCTTAGGGCGCTGGTACCCAAAGAGCTTTGGACTTTAGTAACAGGAACTTTTTCTAATAAGGATATTGTTTGAAACATTAAAGTATATATTATGTTAATTAATTTTCGGTATTGGTATATTTAAAACATTTTAATTTTATTATTTATCGAATGGATCTTGTTAGATTCATTTTAATACTGTCCCATGCAAGCGTGCAGAAGCAGGGCAAGAGCATTTTGTATTCTCGTTCCCGCTAAAGCTTGCGTTATTTACCCACATGAAGACCAAATAATACCTCGCAAGAATATATCGCTTTCTAGCGATAAGACCTAAGTGCCTTTGGTGCCAGTTTTACTAGGGTTCCGTTACTAAAAGGTAAAAACGGGACTCTTTTACTAAGGCTTCGTTGTCCGTCCGTCTGCTACCATCACAGATCATAATATAGTTGTATGTTGTATATCATAAACCGTGATAGCTAGACGGTTGAAATTTTCACAGATGATGTATTTTTGTAGCCGCTATAACATCAAATAGAATAAAATAAATATTTAACGGGAGCTGTCACAGAGGAAACATTATTTTTTGCCATATCATGCATGATATTGTTTAAGAAGACGGGTTTTCACGCGTACCTACTTGATTGTTGGAAAGTCCAACTATAGTTTCGTTCACATTCCGTGAACTTCATCAGGGATGAACTTTATCATGCATGATAATAATAACGGCAACAGGTAGACACTTAAAATATTCAAAAAATACTTTGTAGTATATTTACCTTAATAAAAACAATTTAAACCAAATATTCACAGGGGACTCCCAGATAACAAACGTGATATTTATCGTTTCCATACCTACCTATTAGTTCTGGATAGAAGTAATAGGTAGGTTGCTGGTCCAAAGGTTGCCTGGCAGAAAGTGATTTAGGCGATAAGACCGCCGAATGTATGTACTACCCTTGTATAGATTTATCTTGCTGTCTCTTTTTATTTTTTGTTTAGAGTGCAATAAAGCTATATTCATTCATTCACTAGTTCTCCCGCGTTACCTAAAAAAATTGTATCTTCTTCTGTAGGTATATTTTATGCAAAACTAGTGATCCTTCAAGTCTTGTGTATTAATGATGAATTATTAACTAATAATATCTTGTTTATGAACACATATGGGGTAAAATATATTATAAAGGCTGAAAAAAGTGTTTGTAGCTTTTGCGGGAAAAGTCCATAGAAACTCTAGTGGAGTCCATCTTTTTATTAGGGCATAACATAACTTTAATTTAACCACGAGACTTATGATTTGATATTTGAAATAACCTTAACTTAATAAATCTTAATATAACTTGAAAGAAATCCTGAGCTTGACGCTGGCAAATATAGTAATCGTATGGTGCCATAAACAAAAGATGAAGAAGACAAAAAAAGTTAAACTTCATTAATTTATTTCAATTTCAAGTTTCGTTCGTGTCTGTCTTCCATCCACCCGCAACACGAATCAAGTAGATTAGTTGAATGAGTTTAAAAATAAATACCTATCAGAAAACACAAATTTACGCATAGAACCAGCAAATAAAATAACAAGTAAATAAAGATAAAAAGAAATGGCTACTTGGTCCAGATTCCAAAAAGTTGCGCTAGTAAGTTTTGGTGCTATCGGTGGTGGTTTAGCTTATTATCAGCTAAATTATCGCAATAATTTGAGAAAATTCGACGTTCAAAACTCTTGGACAACAAATTTTACCCCTAGCGTGAAGTGGGACAGGAACTGGGACCAGTAAGTCTGTTCATGAACATTACATTATTCAATAAAAACAGGTTCTCATTTAGGTTATCACCTTTTCCTTGTCAATATCTGGATAATATTAACTTTTTTATTTGGCAGCTTCCTAATTAATTGTTCAAGCTCAGCTACAATGTCTAAATCCCTTCTCATATGATAGCAGTTGTTGACCTGATTTGAAATAAGGTCTGCTAGACTGGTAATTAATAAGCACCTATCATCTTATACCAAATATATGGCTTAACTATAGAATAAGTGCTAATGGATTGCATGGTTAGGGGATGAGCATGAAATGTTTTTAATCTCAGGATTAAAAAATATCCTAATCTGATTTTAAACTTTATTATTTGCCTTTTTTATACAGAGCATTAATTTGTTGTAACATATTCTCATTCAAAAATAACTACAAGTTTTTTTTTAGTTTTCCATTTTTTATTTCTAGAACAAGCTCTTTTTAATAAAAGTGAATACTGACATTCATTATGGCGGGCACCGATGGAACTTCTTTGTTTATTTTGATTTAAAATCAAACCACTTGACTGATTTTGATTAAATGGGACACATTATGGGGTGTATACTTTTTCAACAAAACATTTTGTTTTTAAATCGGTCCAGTCATCTCTGAGAAATTAGGTAACAAATATTTAAAAAAAACATAATAACATACTTAAATCTTACATCTACATATGCGATTTACATATATCTATGTGCGTACATCTGTTTTTAATGGCTGCATAAAAAAAAGTTTGTATAGATTGCTTTTATAATATTTGCAGTAGAGAACCTGAATCTATAGTGAAACCTGTTAGCAATGAAGAGCCAAGCAAACAGAATGAGTATAATGAGAAAATTCAAAAGGCAAAGAGCACTGCAACAAGGCATTTGTTTCTTATTAGACATGGACAATACAATGTTGAAGGGGAAACTGATAAGGATAGATATCTTACTGAACTAGGTAAGACAAGTTCTTGTAAATACTATTTACATAACATTGATTTGAAGTAGACATATAGAAACTCATGTATGTAATACTACTTCTGTACTTCCTGTGGTGCTACAACCCAATGTGAGTCTTGGCATTCTCCACTATTTTTCTCCAGCTTGCTCTGCCTCTGGCTACTTTTCTCCAACTTACCAGCTTGTCCATCCTTCTCAAATCTTCCTCCACACACTTTAAGTAATATTGATTCAAAAACTAAACTACACAACTGATTATTATATGAGTATAATTTATATGGTAATAATGCCGTCTCAAACAAAACATTTTTTTTTTAAGTTGAGGCTTACCTGAGTGATGCATAAATATGATATAGTTACGACTCCAGAAATCTAATTCTGGTAGTGTTACTGTACATATTTAAAAACTTTGCACCACAATTAACGTAAAGCTCAAAACAAACTATCTAACCTTTAAGTGCATCTCATCTTTTTGTATGGATCTATACACAATTTTCAGTGTCATAATTTAAGTTCTTTCGACAGGCTTTGCTTAATTCAAGTAGCAGTTTTTATTCTATCATCAACATTATCTAAATAAGGCTGCTAATAAGGTGCTATGGTAGATTTAAGCCATTTGAACCCAACTGCGAAAGAATTGGTTATGTTTTTCGAGTTAATGTATGAATACAAGTTAATGAAACTCGATTTTCAGCACTATGTACTAGGCGATTTCAATAATGTTTGTTTTGTGGCACAGAATGGGAGCTGCCTATGTCCAGAAATGGACCTGAAAGGCTGAGAAAGCATCATTCAAACAAGTTTTGTTTTAAATACACCATAAATTATTTTAGGCCGCAAACAAGCAGATTTAACTGGTCAACGTCTAGCCAACCTCAACATCAAATGGGACCTCCTAGTGAAATCCACAATGACCCGAGCGCAGGAGACTGGTTCCATCATAGCCCAGCATCTAGACAAGGAAATCCCGGTTAAAGACTGCCAACTGATTGAGGAGGGTGCTCCGATACCGCCCGAGCCACCTGTGGGGCATTGGAGGCCTGAACCCAGGGTAAGTTACTATTTACTGACCAAAATATGATTTCTATGTCATAATTAGTATAGCATATGCATGGCATGAGTTTAAGGCATCTTTTTTGAGCACTTAATTGTGTTTGTCTAGCTTGCATTGGTTTTCATACTTGGATATCAACAATACCTCAGTAGACCTAGCATGATCATTCTTCCCCAATAAAAAGGAAGGAAGAAATCAACGAAATTGTTGACTTCGCAAATAATGACATGATTTAGATTAAGACGCGTTTATAAATAAGGCTGATGATGCACAGTGTAGGTCAAAGACCGATTTGACTAAACAGCTGTAACAAGCAAGCATGATGGCTACTATTAAGCATTTTGCCTATCTACTATAATATTACCTACTGAATATAAAAAACCTATTTTTTGGAAAACAAAACAATATTATTACAAACTTTCAGTCGAACATACCAGTCAGAATGCTTGGATTTATCAGATCACAAGTAAGTTGGTAAACCTTATCTTTATTTACTAGAATTTGGTTGCCCTGCAAACATATTCTCTAGTTCTTGACACACTTAAACAATATTTTTTATTAATGTGAGGATTAAGTTAAGAAATAAATATAGTTACAAAAAAAAATGAACAAATCATGCCTCCAACATGTCTACATAGATCATCCCGCAAATTATTATGAAAATAAATACAGGGGTCGGCACTCGAAGTGTTACCAATTCAAAATGCTGTAATTTTGTCAATTTTGTTTCTTTTTATTTATAAACTTCAATATATAGAAAAATACATTTAAAATTAAAAAGAAAATATTATTGTTCGATGTGGCCACCTTTAGCGCGGATAACAGCATCGAGTCTGTCCGAGAAGGCTTCACACGCTGCACGAATGTGGTCTGCTGATATTTTGTTCCATTCTCGGCGAAGAGCAATCTTTAAGGCGTCGACTGTCTCATATTTTTTTGCTGACACTTTGGCCTCTAGAATTGACCATATGTAAAAATCCATTGGGTTTAAGTCCGGCGAATATAGTGGCCATTGTTGCGAAGAAATGAAGCTCGGAACTTTTTCTTGCAAAAAAATTTGGGTTTCACGGGCTTTGTGGGATGGTGCCGAGTCTTGCTGAAACGTCCAATGGTTTCTACCGAATTTCTTACGTGCCCAAGGTAACAAAGCATCGTTTAAAATCTTTTTACGGTAGATTTGCTGGTTTATCTTTGCACCCTGCTCAATGAAAACGAGAGGTGAACGTCCCGTAGCAGTTACCGCGGCCCAAACCATCACTGATGCTGGTGCTTGCTTTCGCAGAGCAATTCGTTGGTCTAAATTGTCGTTTGATTTAGACTTTAACCATACGCGATCATTTTGTTTGTTCACATATTGCTGAACCGTAAAAAAATTTCATCGGAAAATACCAAATTTTCAAGCTTGCTATCAACGTGCAACTGCTTTAACTCCTTAGCTCTTTCTAGGCGAACTGCCTTTTGTGCAAGTGTCAAGTCTTGCACTTTTTGTATTTTGTAAGGCTTCAGTTGTAGTTTATTTTTTAATGTGCGTCCTATGCTCCGGGCAGATACATCAAGACTTTTCGCCAATTTAACTGCGCGTTGTCGTGGATTTCGTTCAATTCTAGCCTTTACCTTTCGAACCATTTCTGATGATCTTGCTGTTGTTGGATGTCCACCTCCATGGCGTTTCTTGATGCTACCCGTATCATTGTAACGCGTGATGGTCCCATACACAAACATTTTATTCAGATGTAAATGTCGTAGCGCATTAACAATGGCTGGTTGCGATTTTCCAGCCAAATACAAAGTAATGACACTGTGGCGTTTGAATTCCATCTGGATAACTTTTTTTAGCAGCGATGAAAAACAATGAGCTTCTGTATGTTTAGGAACAATACAATAGACTTACGACTGTGAAAAAATGGGCGCCAAATTGTAAACAGTTTGGTTGCTATACCAACTTAAAGTTGGTAACACTTCGAGTGCCTACCCCTGTATATTGTCACAAACAAGTTAAAAGTGCTTTATAAAACCCGACTGCATGAACTTTAGTCCTACTTTTCTTAACAAGTGCAATCGCGGGATGCAGCTAGTATAGCCTATGACCATCTGAAGGTTAAGACGAATTACGTATAAAAATACGACAAGCCGTTTAGGCTCTAAGACGTGCTAAAGAAATATACATACATACACTCGAAAACAAAACCCTCCTTTTTTGCAGACTAGTAAAAATATACATTTAGGTACTCTACTATCAAAACCAAAGAGATGATAGGACCATATATTTGAATGGAAACCATGTAGTGTAGTATATGTAGGTAAGCTTATACAAGTATCAGTATTTAATTCGTATTTTCATTTTGTTATATAGTAGTAATAGAGTAAGAGCCCACGAGACGGCCAGACCTTCGTTATTTTATAAAAGCTGAAAGTTTTGCTGTGCATGTTTCCTATACAGGTAAGCACAACCAGCGACTATAGAGTTTGGGTTGTGGTTAGTCGGGACGGTAACATGTAGTAAAGGTGTGTAAAATAGTGACTTAAAGTCGTAAGTATAAAGCTCTATTTTCTTATATTTTCTTCGGAATAACTTTAGAAATCTCGTCATTTATTGCCGGACACTTGCGGCAGTTGGTACTCCCTGCCAGACAAACCTAAACTTTAATAAATTATAACTATAGTTTCACTATAGTATAAAAGCTAGATTTTATAAATGTTATTTGGGGACCTATAAAAAGATGTTGCCTCAATAGCTGGACAGTTTTAATGGTTTTTACATCTTGCCAGACACCTTGAAAGTCCGCTGTAGGTGCGAGCTTTAACGAATTTAACGCACTATTATACATGTTACTTACCTTACTACATGCTGCTACATGTTACCGTCTCGAGTAACCACAACCCAAACTCAATAGTCGCTGGTTGTGCTTACCTGTATAGGAAACATGCACAGTAAAACTTTCAGCTTTTATAAAATAACGAAGGTCTGGCCGTCGTGGGCTCTTCGACTATAACAATATTCACAGTAGGTACAAATTATTTGTTTACTTTTTTGAATTGGACCTTTTGTATTGGAAAGTAGATATACCTTTTTTTTCGTCCAGTACTTACTTCACTGTTTTTTGCCACCAATGATCTCATAATATTACCCAATATTACAAAATTATTTTGAAAAAAGTAAGCAGTATGAAAATAGTGATAATTTTGACATTTGTGTACTTTTATAAATTTGTTATATAAGTATTGCCATTCTTGGCTTTTGAAAACGTTGTTAAAATGTTGCCCGTAATCACGAGCATGTTTGCATGTCATGGTCATAGCACACCACATCGACTTGACCCTAAAATAACAAAATAAAAACATTATGGCTGTCATTTTAACAATGTTCTCTTATACGTTCAGTCTAGAAATCATGCTAGTATGTGTCGTGCAATGCGTCGTATATTTGAATGCTTTGGCCAGTTTTGCTTTATTCCACCCTTTTCACCTACTCATATATTCACATCTGTTATGGCGTTACTAAAAACCATATTTGCTCTTGTTACATATTTTTTACTTTGACTTTCTACTGAAAAAAGGACCTTAATGTTTTTTACTTATGATATTTCTATTTTACTTCTATAAAATTTAAAGAAAAAAAATATCATTTAAGAGCTCAACCTAAAAACTGATTCTCCCTGAAGTTTATTCTTATAACGTTATGAAAAAAGATCATATAAAGTATTTTTTTATTAATATTTATCAAACTTTATTTTTAATTTAAATTCAATTTTAGCTGTATGTATTATTTAATATCATATAATATTTTCGATCTCGTCCAAAATAGTTTTCCATGACATCAATTATCATTGATATCCAATTATTTAATATTTACGATATTGAAACAAACTTGTTATATAAAAACCACCTCAATCCCCCTGGAATAAAGCACAACTGGCCAGCACAATAATGCAGTATGGTTTGGCACCGTTTAGCAGTTCTTCCAGGACAGCGCACGGATCGAGGCAGGCTTCAGGAGGTACTTCTACAGAGCACCGCCGGATCAGAAGCAGGACAGCTACACGCTGCTCGTTTGCCATGCTAATGTCATTAGGTTCTTTGTTTGCAAGTGAGTATTGTTAAAGTAATTATTGAATGTATTACCAACATAAAAAAAACAATGTAATAGAATATTTTTAAGTGCTACGCTATGGCAACACATTTTCGCCATCTTTTTTTTATATTTCTCTCTGTCACGACATTATCGCCAATAAAAACTTTTTAAACAAATTAAAAATATTTTAATGATCTGCGAATCAGAATGTTATGATTAGAACCACTTATTAGTGGAAACATTTTTTTCCTATTGCACAAGAAAAACCCGTGACAGACTTTACTTGATATTAATCTAGGCTAAGCCTAAGGCTAATAAGTAATTTCAGATTAACTTATTCGTCTACAAAATAATGTCTCTAAAACACAACACACTAAAACACAAAACAAAACACTTTGTTCATGTGTTCTCTATTATTCATACTATTAGTTCAGCGAACTAACGAACTCGGGACCATGATATTTTTTATAACTTTATAAAAAAAAAACTACAAACTCATAAACTATTTTTTTTATTTATAAATCTTAATGAATCTGCGTGTTTCTACCAAGTATTATTGAAATCTGCCAGTAGCAAGCTTCCCCCATTTTTGTAAGAAATACCTACCAAATCAAAAATCATTCTCGACTAAATATTAAATATTCATAGAACCCGTTTCGTCAGGATTGGTTGAAAATTACGACCTGTACGCGAGTACAAAATTTCTTGCGAGCAAACATCCATACACGTCTATCGTCTATCAGTTTGTACTCGTCAAACTGATAGACGATTGAATATTTTTCCAGATTCGAAGCAAAGACCCTTGGTATTGGCCAGTGACATATATAATATAATCTGATAAGGTACAAATGCAGAAGTCCGACTTGTAATACCAATATGGCGTGCATATATAATAGTGTTGAATAATTTTACACTGTAACGCCTTCTTCATTCACATAAAAACAGAATAATAAATTATTGAGGATATTAACGGCTGAAATATAATTTTACAGCCTAAACTTACCTGAAAACAATATTTTTTTGCCACTTTTGCATATACACACCATATAAAATATTTATTTTTCATGTTTCAGAGCCCTACAATTCCCACCAGAAGGCTGGCTACGTATAGCACTGAACCACGGTTCTATAACTTGGGTATCTATACTACCTAACGGCAATGTCGTACTTCGATCCCTCAGCGACACCGGCTATATGGATCCCAAACATATCACCAGTCGGTAATAATAATAATGACTGCCACAGAAATAATAAAATCATAATATAATAATATTATCAAATTTGTTACGATTTTGAAGGCAACTAACAATGTAATGAGAATAGCACACCACTAGAACTCGACTGTAGTTGGGCTAATTGTCACTAATTATCCATTGCCTTATTAATAATCGTGTCTTAATATTATAATACAATAGATAACATTTGTTTATTGGACACCAAAAAATAAATACGGCATATATACACAAAACATTAGTAACATTGAGCATCCTTATCGCCTGGTTAATAAACTAATTTGTTTTATTTCCTTCAGATAGAGAAATACACTAGTCGAAGTAAATGTTTCGATAATAGATAGCTCATGAGTAAATCTTAAAAGAGAAATTAATTTTAAACTATTTTTTCCAATTTGATTAATTACTTTTTATTCATTGTTCATATTTATATTTTATGTTGAAATGTTTTAGCTAAATGTATCACAACAGTATGTTTGCTTTACTATGGAATTATATATAATTCTGTGATCATTACGTTTCCACGCTACCTCGTGGTAGATTTCGTGCATATAAAAAGCTGTCTATTTACAAAAACTGAATCTTTGTTTTAAACAATACTCAATAATCACCTTACATTACTAGTGAATTCAATGCCTCATAAAACAAAAACCTAAATTGAATTACGATCATGAATATAGTGTAATTGTCCTTTACCGACTTTGGAAACCAAAGGTTCGAAACCAGTTTAGAAATCAAATGTTTTTCGTTATACACACTTTACTAATTCGAAACCAGGTTTAGGGTTTCGAATTAGTAAAGTGTGTATAAATAAATGCTGCAATTCCATGCTATTCTTTATTCTTGCATCCGTATTAACTATTATTATCTTATCTTAACTATTAGGCAAATAAAAGATTGAAAATGAATGAAAAGATTATTAGTGTAACAACTCTGTAACGCCTATTAAAGCATGTGAAATCGAATGGAAACAATAGTAAATTCGATCTAATCTTCTATTTGTAAAATAATTTATAAAATTGATGCAAGAATGATAGAAAGGAAATATAGTTTAAACACGCTATTATTTTATACCGGCATCCCTAAAAGTAGGAAGTACTCAGTTTCGGTTGGATTTTTTATGTTTGCTTAAGGGTGGTAAATACACCCAAATACATGGTTTTTTGCTCGTTATTAATGACGACAACAGGTAGAAATTTTAACGAATGCTGTAGAGGTAATGGTACGGAAATTTTATGCGAGATGCACTTGGCTTATTTTATTATTGACGCTTATTTAAGACTTCACATTACACTACGAGTAATTCCATTAGTTAAAACACTTTGCTTACTTCCGAGAAGGTCAGACTAGTCAACGAATATATTATTATAATACTGCGTATAGAAGGGACAGAGAAGAGTCCACATTGAGTATCTATTAGAGGACCTTTCACGCTACGCACACATTCGCGCGTGTAAAAATGACATCCGTGTGCTGTCTGCTTAAGTAGGTAATTAAACCGCGGCGTTTGTATGAAGAAGTCATCTAGTGTCCGCCTTGTGCTATAGTGCAAAGTTGAAATGGTGTGCGATGACCATAACATATTTAAATTATATAAAGTATTACTGTTCTGATAGTAGGTGTATAAATAATGTTTTTTGTAACAGTACTTGCCTTGCCGAAATACCTCTTACTGTTATATCGAATAGCAAAATGTAATATCAAAGGTGTAGATAAGATGTAAATATTTTATACCAATGAATAAAATTGATTTTGATAAAAAGTATTTTTATTTTTAAGTACCTATACAATTTTAGAGTTATCGCTTGGAGGTGTACTAAGCCGAAAGGGGTGTGATGAGCTACATCATACATTTTGTCAACGACCGATTAACTTTTGTAATTTTTTTTTCTCGATTTCGGTTTTGGTTTAAGAATAAGAGTTGTTCGTAATGATGAGTATAATGAACTCCTCTCGGTCTAGTACAGCCCTAACCGATAACCCCCTATTTAATGTTATTAATATCTTCGGTTCTCAGGTTTAAAAAAATAATGCTTAATAATTTATAAATAAATAGTATCAGTTTCTTTTTCAAGTGTTATAGGTTCATATTATACCTATTTATACCCCGCGGCGTTGCCCGCGGAACAAAAAGTAATATAAAAAAGTTTTAACATTGACCCCCCTTTGGTTGAGGGTTGAATTTCCAAAAATCCTTAGTTGGTACACACCTACACGCTATAATGAACACAGCCTCTAAATTTCATGTCTGTAGGTTCAGTGATTTATTCTCTACGCTGGTTCCTAGAAAATAGAACTTACTCTCTTATACGTATACTCTCTTATAGATACAAATATATATAGTTGAAGCGATCGAAAAAAAACGACGAGGATTCAAACCAAGCACTTGTCTTATCGTTGTTTTGATAGTGGTCAGGCATCTGTAATATGCATGTTACCCAGAAGGATGGGTTTTTATTCTCAATCGCCAGCAATAAAACATTCACCGCTAGTAGACGTTTGTACAACCATCCAGCCCATTATTGTTATTTTCGTGCAATCTTTCATGCGTGATAATTTCGGCATCTGATTATTACCTTTAATATTTATCAATACCTAAATTCTGAAATATAGTTAACACGTATAGGTAGAGCAAAGTAAAAACATACGTTTTGTTTAAGAAAACAGGTTTTCATGCGTACCTGACTGTTGAAATGGTCCAATTACAGTGTTATTGGTTAGGGGTGTACTAAGCTGAAGGGTCACTATACTCATCCTAAGGAACAACTTTCACTATGGTACCAACTCTAAATTTCAGAAAAAAGAAATCAGCTGTTCTATACATTATTTTTACGACTGATCAACTTTTTGTAGCGGAACAGCTGATTTTTTTTCTCGAATTCAGAGTTGATCCCATAGTGATAGTTGTTCATGAGGATGTGTATAGCCCCCTTTTCGGCTTAGTACACCTCTAGCCGATAGCCCTTTATAGTTTCGTTCACATTCGGTGAACTACCTGCATCAGGTATGAAATGAGTCGCTCGTGTATTCAACGATGACACGTCTCGCACACTAGAAGCATACGATATAATGAAAAACAAATCGTTGAGTTTTTGAACATTTTATTGTATATTGGTCTGTAATACTTGACAACATCAAATTAGTTACGCATAATACAAGTTTAAATAGAATTAACAAAGTAAGCTCTGATAATAATAAATTCTTGCTAAGATATGTAGGAAAATTTGAGGTAAGTTTAAGTATGTACAATGTACATATTTGATATATTCAAATATTGTTTGATATTTATAATTGTATAACCATAATTACTTATATTTATTAGTGATGAATTTTTTAAAACTTATTGTAATGCTATTTTAAGTTTTATAGTTAGGTAAATATTGTAATTTCTTAGCGCAACCTCACTTTTGCAAGTTTTAACAGTGATTCATATGAAGGTAAGAAGAAATGCTTATATATTATTAATGTAGACATTCTTACGTACGATTTGGGATGTTATTGACATTTTAATAATCTATGGAAATAACAAATTTTCTTTGATGTAACTGTTTCTTCTTACGATTTACATATTATTTTTATCGTTGCCTAAATGGGGTTAATATTTGTAAATATATATTTATAATACGTAGGTACGTATATTAATTTAGTAGTAAGTACTACAAAATATTTTACAAGCGGAATAATTTAGAAGAGATTTTTATAGGTGAATAGAAAACTACAAAATAAGAACTACGGCTGTGATAATGTATTTTATACTGATATACAAAACCATCAGCCGTAGACCAAATTTTACAGTAATAAAGCACAGATTACAGTAAATAAGTATTTCAAATACTGTAATCTGTGAATAAGGTAAGTAAGTACATAGTATATTAATATCTATCTAAATCGTATCATAAATATTCAAATTGGTGTTTCAAGTTAAACTGCATTTTTAGAGAAAAACTTGCAATGAAATATTTCTTTACCAAAGAGAGATCTTACTCTTCCGTTGTTACCGTTAAAAATAAATTGACTTGGTCATCAAATATTAGCTCAGTTTAGCATTCTTAATCTATGGCTCTGTGCAGCATATAGGTAAGCATTTCGCATCAACTTGACGTAACGTATCATTTCTCGTCCACGATCCACGAAATCGTGAGCTTCCAGTCAAAAAACTAATAATGTATTGCATTCTGCATCTAGCAGGTTTTTGATTTATCAACTACGACTTCAGTAACTTGACAATTATTAAAATTGAATATTAGTCATGTAGGTATAACGTTGGTAGTCACTAACACAGAAACTATTTCGACTCAGTTATTTCTGAACAGTTTGTTGTCGAGCTGATGCGATGTGCGAAGGTAACTTTTTAAATTCCGATAGGTTTTCTTTCGGGTTTAGCTTCGCACAATATAAAGACCGTGTACATAAATAAATAGTAGGTAAATTCATTCATTTACCTACTATTCAAGTCAGTCAAAACATATTAATTATTTAGGAAAATATACAAAAGCTATGCGACACAAACTTAGTGCTACATTTTATAAAGTACCTAGGTACTTTCTGATACATTATCACGCATACATAATAAGATTTATATCGATTTTGGCACTAATTTACCAGCTTCTCGTTGTTTGACGACTACACTCACTCCATACATAGCAAACAATTAAATCTAAGAGTGTTTTTTTGCCAGATCAGAGATGCAAAGATGCTCTAAATTGTTTAGTCAACGATAGCATCGCAAAATAATTATACACAATAGGTACCTCTTTAACGGCCCTCAAGAAAAAACATCATGGTTTTCCATCATCTAGATTTTTTATTATTATTATTTTTAGATTTCTCATCATTTTTTTTCTAGTTCTTTGGTTATCAATATCAGAATTTAGGATTCCCAGTACTCCATCTAAATTATCTCAGCCCGATGTACTTACCTGCGACCAGCGTTAACGTTATTTGATTGACCATACAAAAAAAAATTGTGAGACTTTTCATTGTACCTTCTTAAAACAAAAGCTTTACATAGGTATTTTATATAAAAACAAAACCGCAATGTTCACTCACGCCTTGAGCAGGAACGATGTCAAGGTGTTTTCTTTGCATCCCGAAAGTCGCAGCTAGGGACTGCTGGCCATTGGTGTAGTTTGGTACGAAATTGAAAACATGTAATTTGAACTTACTTCCTTATTTTTCGTTTTTAAGATTATATTGTTTGATTGATAGATGACCATTCCTGTGAAGGCCCGATTGTAAACTTCTTAAGCCAAACAAACAAACTAATGCGTTGAAGCCCGATTGGCGTGCACGGTAGCCACGCAAAACTATATTATAGTACAGAAGTCAATCTACATACAAAGTGTACCTACTCGAGCAATGCACACATAGACACCACTCACGGACACGATATCTCGGAACGGTTGAGACCAGCGTTTGAGTGCCACCCGCTAGAGACACGTGTCTGAGAAGTTTTTTGTGGTAATATTGAAGTATTTTTGTTACTATGTATTGGTTAAATATGTCCGATCTTCCTATTTCATTATCAACTGCAAATCAAATCGCTAGATACGAGTGTCACTACTAAGATAGTTTTATGTGCATAACCACATCTTAATTCTTATTTTTTTACTTTAATTGTTATAATGCTTGCTAAATAATGTAATCGTTTGTAAGATTTCGTTCTTGGTTTATTTTCGTTTTCATTGTGGTGCTTATCTTAGTAGATAATGTACTTAGTTATTAGTTGGTATTCCAATGATAAGCCTAAATAAATGAATAAATAAGCTAGCCAAAGTTAATAAATAAACCCCGCTCTACCGCCAAGTGTACCTAGTCACGAAAAGTAAAGAATATAACATGTGTTTGCCTTCTGTGCTATCTGACTTTTGTGGGTAGCGATCAGTTGGGCCACGGTTTTAGGGGGCAAAATTGACTGGCGATTTGACGATTATACTCGTATGTCGCTTGTCCTTAATCGGCAGAAGTTCGTTTTATACTTAAGCTATAATTATGTGTCTATATTGCGGCGACTGGTCTAGGCAGTGGCATGTCAGGGGTGCCAGTGGTCTCCTCGTCTTCGTCGTCATCGCACGCGTCTTCCGGCTCGCCGAGAGCTCGGACAAATTCTAAGGTAAATAAAAGAATTACCTACGTTAGTAAAACCAGACACCACACATAAGCATTAAAATTAAAATAATATCAACGCATATTACTTAAAAAATATATGTCATATAACTTCACCATTTTGTGTATTCTACCAGTCACGCTCTTTCATTTGTACACAAGTTGAAGGAGCTGTGAAAAGATATGTAATGCTCTATTTAGTGGCGGCAGCCATCTTAGACCGATTTTCATCAAACAAAAACAACCGGCTAAATCGCTTTTAAAAAAAAAAGTTTCATCCTTTCGGGAGCGATACCACATTCACGTTAAACTTATAACACCCCGTCGTTTTTGTATTGGGGGTTAAAAATAATGACTTACGCAATATATCTTTTTGTGTTACTAAGTATATGAAGTATAAGATAGAGATGAGAAAATACGTTATAAGTCGGTTAAAAATGATACTCTGAAATTATTAAAACGACATTCTAAAACTTACCTAAGAAATCAATGCGGCCGTCACCATCTGAATCTACTTCCTTGATCATGTCTTCAACTGAAAATGAAAATTGGAAGATTACTACATTAATACTTTTAGTTAATAAATAGGAAGCGGCACTAACATTTGAAGCACATTTTAACTTGTTATGTTTTTAGACTTTACTGTACTTACTCAGTAAAAATCTGAACGACCGACATTTGTCCTCGGAGAGCAATAAATGATGTCGGTAGTAACCTATTTTCAAGGTAAAATTATTACTCGGGCTGAAGGATCTCGTCTGCGTATGCATAGTGCGTGATTATACTCACTTTCCTCTTCAGACAGGTCTTCTCCCAAGCACTGCAGTACGGCTCTTAAGTCAGAAGCGCAGATGTACCCTCGGTTGTGCTTGTCGAAAACCCTGAAAGCGTCTCTGAGCTCCCTCTCCTCTTGTTCCGCTGACGTGGGTCCGCTGCCAGATCCGTGCATGGACTTTGAGAGGATGCTTACAAACTCCTCAAAGCTCACGTTGCCATCCCCTGAAAAGTGAAGGCAATGTGTGTTAATACAGGTAAAAGTACCTAAATACATCCCATCGTAGGGTAAACGCCCACGCTTGTTCTACAGCTTAATGTGTAATGCTTACCATCACTATCGACTTCTTGCAGCATATCTTGAAGTTCTTCCACCCTGGCGAACTGGCCAAGGCTTCTCATGACACGGCCCAGCTCTTCCTTGGTGATGGTTCCATCTCCATCTTTATCGAACAGACGAAAAGCTTCGCGAAATTCTGGGAAAAGGAGAGACAAACTATAAAAATACTCGTGAGTCATCTCTGTGTATTATACATTAATTTGTCATTGTTTTATAATATAATAAAACAATGACGGGACATTTATGGGACAACATCCACACAAAGGTCTTCAGGTCCCAAACTAGTCATAGCCTGTGCTATCATATGCTATGCCTAGTATAGGGTAACCTGATGACTGATTTACATACTTATAGATATAAATACATATCTACTTATAAATATAATAAACACCCAGACACGGGTCAAACAAACATGTTCATGCACACAAATGTTTGACCTGTCCGGGGATCGAACACGGGACCAGCGGCGCAGAAGGCAGGATTGCAACCAAAATTGCGCCAACCGGCCAGTCAAAATATCATCCACGTAATTATCTAATCTCTGTTTATCAAAAGATTTTTACATTTTTTACATAGAATAGCTGTTAGCTGATGATGTCATCGTGGTGTAATCATTCGTCATCGTTGTGTCATTAAACAACTTACAAATAAATTAATGACGACAACCAACGCTTCTCGGGTCTATAAATTTGCATCATCCGAGCAAAGTTTTTGTCAACTTTCCTTCCGATCAACACTAGCTTTGACTTATTCAGTTAATTGTTTTAAAACGACTTTTCTTCTACTTGTCAGCATTTTTATAAGGAATAGATAGAAGAAAATATGAAACAGCTTGTCTGGCGATACATACCTACCCGTCACGCTTTTCCCTGTGGAGTCAAGAGACTATATGTAGATCTGGTATTCCGATACCTCTTTGGAAAAATTAATTAAAATGTTATAGTGCCCAAAAATGGTTCAGCTTCAATGGAGGTAGAAGTATAGTTCTGGTGCGCTATGTGTATGAGTATAATAATTCTACAGAGCTTTTGCCTTTGTAATGTATTCATATTGGGCGTAGGTACTCGTATCTCAAAAATCATATGGCCAAAAAAATTCGACTTCTTGTTGCATTTTTTGTTTTGTTCAAAAATTGATTTACGTTAAAACGTTCTTGTATCATTAAAACGTGAAATATTTTTTTAATACTTTTTTATCTCAAATATGCAAGTTATCTTTAATACGATACCGCGACCAATTGGAATCTTTCCTAAATAATTTATCAACATTCTGTGTAGATAAATATATTTTTCTCGTGATATTAATCGAATTTCTCGATTATTAGATGATTAATATAGATTCAATCAATTCAAAAATCAGCGGTAAAAATTCTTAACGCGGGGTTTTAACTACTTACTTTACGGACTAACCTTTCAGTTCTTTTGGCTTCAAATCTAACTTGATACGTTTTTTCCGCTTTGCCGGAGAGAGCCGGGAGGTCGTCATAACTATCGGTGTCAGTGGCGTAAAATGCTCTGAAGGAACCATAACCTGTTGCTTTGATTGTACCATTTGAATCGGAGCTAAACTTGCTGGTTTTGATACAGCTGTAGGAATAACAGGCGAATTTATTGATGGAGATACGTCTATTGGCGGCGAATCACTGTTTTCAGTACTTGATGCTTTTATCGTCGCAGCCTTAGGATACTTGAAACATATGCTTTGTGATACAACATCCTCTGCAACAACTCTAAACGGCACTGCTGCTGCCTTTTCAATGCGTAGCTTTTCTAACTCTGCTTTAACAGCTACAATGTCTCTCAGCAGTCGCGTCACGCCTGTCTGATCAAATGCCAATGGAGGTATTTTGACTAGATCCCGTGCAACAAATACGGGAATTTCATTTGGATTCGCTGTTTTGACTATTTGCACTATCTCTTTCATAGTTTCTTGGGTCACCGACGTCTTTCTTCCATTTTTTTGAGGTTCTAGATGCTTCGCTGTCAATGAGTTCAGCTCTCCTGGAAGAATCTCGTTCAAGAGGTCTTTTGCTGTGTGAATATCTGCTGCGTTGAACCCTCGATTACATATAAGAGCCAACCGTTCATCTTCTATCACTCCTATCTTATTTTGCACAAACGCGAGCAGTTCATTTATCACAACATTACACTTGCACATCGTCATTTCTCGACACGTTAATTTATTCGTATGCCTAAAAAATGTGTGACATGTCTCGCTTTGTTGCCGGCTATCATACGACTGAAAGATAAGACAGGATAAGCGGTTGGACTTCCTGCTACAAATGTAAACAAGTAGAACATCAATGGCCCCTATACAATATTTATAGCTCGTAAATATTGACTGTCATGGACAGGCCTCCTGACGTTATTGCCACACCTTTATCATCAATCATGGGTAGATAATAAAATTTCCCACCATTCCTGGGAGAAGGTGACGAATATTAGATACGTTTTCATTCTGAAAACAGATTTATCAAAGCCAACATCCGACGACACATCGTTTCATTAAATTTTTCGTAATTATTTCTACTAGGGTTTCGCGTGAGGGAATGAAATTTCCATTCCAAATTTCCATCACTTCAGGTCTTTTGTGTTTTAAATGGTTAGATATGTCTGTCTGGACTTAGTTTAAAAATCGGTCATTAGTTTGATTTTTAAATTCAAATTACTAAAATTATCCTGCCTGTCTGGAAGTAGATATTTAACATGTTTACTGTTACTATTACTAATAGATGACTGTCGTCCAAAATGTCTAAGAAAAAAAAAACGAGGAATGGTTAAAATACATGTTCCCTTTTATTGTACATTATGGTTCTAGGTACATATTGTGTACAATCAAATGGATACCAGGCAGGCAGGATAATTTAAGATATTTTAATTTAAAATTCAAACTAATGACCGATTTTTACTATATTTATACCGGACAACTCAAAAGTAAAATTATGTATTCTTTCCAACAAAATATGCATTATGATTTTGCAAATCAGTTTTGACGTCGCTTATAAATTGTGAAAACATAAAATTAAGATTCAGAAAAATTGACAACCTCCTCATTTTTGACGTTTATAAAATGAATTGAAATTTATTAGTGAAATTAAGTACCATGTTGTTCCATCCAATGCAAATTTGTTGTGGCGCTCATAGTCGTAAAAAGAATTCAATCCCTCGCAAAACGGCACTCATCTGCTCAACTGTGTCGTGGGTCATTTATATTCCCTTCTACGCAAGTAAGATAACAACGATACAGGTAGGACCCACAGCACAACTCTGGTTGGGCAACTCTTATTTTATCAAAAGTACCTTTCATCTGAGTGCGGGTGATGCCGGTAGTTTCGTCCACGATGGACGCCTTCCGGTCCAGGGTGGTGTCTGCTGCTGGCTTGAGGAAGGTCACCTGCCGCTGTGGCCGAGGTGGAGACGCTGAACGGCTCGATAGCTGTTGGCTGTTGACATTTGTATCTATTTACAGTAAGTCGTAAGTTATAGTAAGTTTTTATGCTGATGCTAGCTCTCCAAAAATACGGCAATAGGTTTTTTGTAAATTGAAGAATTTGTTTTATTTAATGACTTGACCAATTATTTAATAGGATTAGATCACTCTACACATTACATCGCGTGTATTATTTTTAAAATAGTTGAATGAATTAATTGATGTACATACATAGGTAAATAGTAAGCACAGAATAAAATCCTTAAACCTAGTGCCACTAGCTGCGGCCTTATCGCGAAAACCGACCTCTTACAGGTAATTGTTAATACATAGTTAAATTTTGTCGAAATCGAATGTCAATTTGGACGTTATTGGGACTTTTTTTCCAAAAACTTGAGGTGGTTGATTCAGATTTTTTAAAGGCTTTTGTAAAAAAAACCTGCGTCTTCCTGATTCTAAAAATAAGTACCTCCGTAGTTTGTTTTTTTTCAATGACGAACGAATAAAAACTCTAATAGCATCTTAGCAAATAAGAATTCAAATTAAATTAGTCTGGTACGAATTATACTGAGCACCTAATTTGCACTTCGTGTTTGAAAGGTGGTTTTTCCAATTTTTCTTGAAAATCGGTCCATGATGGCCGCTGCCACAAAATAGCGGATTAATTACGATTACACAACATCGCCATTATGGGTAACAAATGAAAGGGCTGGACTAGTAAAATTTCAAATCCAAGATGGCCGCCACCACGTAGTGGCTATGTCAGGGTTTTTTTAAACTTTTAATTTTACTTGTACCTATGATACTGCGGTACTCCAAATATTCTCAATATTTTACTGGTGTAAAACAACGACAAAATAAAGCAACGTATCATCACAATAGCTTTGTTTGGGCTCGTAATAAATGGTGTAGGTACCACCTACAAAGGTAGGTTACGTGTTATACTCCTCAGTAAAACACAGGAAATAGCAGGTACCTTTCTACGATGAGAGGACGTGTAGACATAAGACTTACCTGCTTAGATATTCAGAGTACGGTTCGTCGGGGCATTTTTCATGAAAATGCTCATATTTTTGTATCGGGGACAAATGAGAATAGATTATAAGGGTAAATCCGCCTGTGTACTTAAATATACAGATTAATCGACTAAGAGTGGTAATATCGTCCTAATAGACGGTTCGGTTCTATTGCGGTAACTCTTGTATAAAAATAAAAATAAATGTATTGGAACTTCTGAACAGTTGTAGCACTTGTGTATTAGAATTTTGTGTCGGAATAAAAGTCATAAGAGACTTGTTACAAGATAATAAAATATAGCGGAGATAGCTCGACAGACTCGTAAACTGAAGTATTTACAATAAACGTAGGTACAGCTCGGAGATTCGTATCGATTGTTAGCACTCGTTTAACTTTAGCTTGTTTCCCGACTGCACTAAAGGAGCGTATACATAAAACATAATGTATAAGAACCTCTCCTCTACAATACCTATACCTACACAAAAATGTTACCCACCGTTCAAACTATTCAGAGTTGAGCATACAGTGGTGGTATCGCATAACGTTAGAGGGGAAAGAAGTTAAACAAGTGATAGCAGTCTGTCAAAACGATACCAAGATTGATGTCACTACCAATATATTAAGATTATTAAGAGCGCAAGGCCATTATAATCGAGTGGCCAATCCTCTAACGTTTGTCTTCATAGCTTTACACGCGACATTGGCAAAGTAACGGCAACGCTGTATAGGCCATAATTAAAAAATTGAATGAAATGCGATACCACCACTGTTCGTTCGTTAGTAGAACCCATAGCTTAACCAAATTGGTATACATACTAGCTGCGCCCCGCGGTATTATCCGCGGTAAAAATTTGATCATCACATGGGAGCACTTTAATTTTAACGGATAAAAAATAGCCTATAAGTATAGGCTATTTTTTATCCGTTAAAATTTAAATCCGTTACGTGATTTACATAAATCCAAGGTATAAGCTATCTCCGTACCAAATTTCATCCAAATCCGTTCAACCGTTTGAGCTTGAAGGAATAACGAACACATATAATGTGAGTATGATTCTCTGTCAGTGTAGAAGAAGTGGTCTATGTTTAAATACTAAGTACTCAATTCTGTTTAAGTTTTTGTAACGTTTCCTTCCTTCACGACAAACGATAAACCATAGGGTAGCCAACATTGTTATTTATTACACTTCCTAAAATATTAATTTGTTACCCATCTCAACCTAATTCCCGAAGTTGTTAAAGACGTCGCTATATCAAAATGAAACTTCAAGTTTTCAACCTAAAACTCGCGAAGATCCCCGAATTTGTGCTCTGGTGAATAATTTCGTTGATCTTGTTGTGTTTTCTCGAAAGTTATTAACTGATGCTGCTGAGTTCCACTTGTTATATTGCTTACGCTTTTATTCTTCTGGATTAGCACTTGCTGTAAAATAAATCTTTAATTGTACTTATCACAAAATTTACATTTTATCAGACATGAGTTTGTCATAGATACTTTCTTAGGTATTCGTCATGGTATTTTTCAATTTTCGCTACATTACTATGATTTAATAAGTTAAATAAACTAAAAGATCTGCTATCAAACATTTTATATATCTACATAATTAGAAGTAAAAACTCCACTGTTAATATATTCAATTGAAATTCAAATAGCCCACAATTCTGCTTGCCATCTACGTAATGCGACCAACAATAGGATCACAGCCACTTTGTATTTCTCAGAACAAATAAAGGGTAGAATATCCTGAGAGATTTTGTTGCCTAGTACGATCTCAGCTCGTACCGAGTTATTTTATTGTCAGATATTTTGTCATTACTCAGATCGCATAGTAGGTTTATGAGTAGGTACTTTTTTATCCTTTTACTAAAATTAATATCTATTTTACGGTATTTAATTATTTTTATCCCGTTAGTATAGTTTAATTCTCTTCAACCAAACGTCCTATATAAGTCTGAAAGAAATCGCTTTTTAGCGATAAGGCCGCCTCTTTTTGCATTAACAAGCCGTTTTTGTTTACTGTATTTTTTTATGTATATACAATAAAGTGTTTTCTGTTAAACTAAAGTATGACAAGTTCTTTTTAAAAAAAAGTGATTACCGTCTTCCATTTGCTAGGCACCGATAGAACTTTTTAAACTCTTGACCGATTTTTTATAATATAACCTTTGGAACAAAAAATATCTAATTCTTTTCCATTCTAGTCGGTCCACTCGTATCCGAGAAATCAGGTAATAAACATAAAAAAATTATTGAATTGAGTGTCTCGTCTTTTTGAATGTCAGTAGAAAATAGACGATACCTTTTAACTCAACTGGGTATTTAACCTTAATTATGGCCAGATGTGATTGATTCCCATCACTTCAAAGATGACTTCAGACGGCGGGTCGTAGTCGTCTGTGTGAGAGAATTTATTTGCTAAATTTCTGCCAAGCTATTCGATGTGACCCAGCTAAACAGCAATAGCTGATTAAGCAGTATGATGCCTCACCTCTCCGAAGGGCTGATGGCGACTGAAGGCGGGCCTCTGCTGGCTGGTCGAGAGGACTCATTCGGGGGGCCCGGCTCCCCGCCACTGCTGCTTGTTTGTCGAGTCTGTGACGAATTAAAACATTTTAAATATTAATGTTTTTTCTACCGACACCCAAAAAAGAGGAAGTACTCAATTCGACGGATATGTTTTTCTTTCCTGATTTCTCGGAGAAGCCAGTAAAAATTTTAAATATTTTTTTTGTAAGTAAGCTTCAGTTTTTGAACGGTCTCATTAATTTTTTATTAATATTGGTCCAATGGTTTGATTTTTAAATCGAAATAACTTAAAAGGTTATATATCTAAGTAATGGAAGTTTATAATCGCTCTTTATTTTTAACCTTGTTTAAAAAAATCTCTGTCGATTGTATAGATATTTTTAAGCATTAGAATTGCGCTTAACCGCAACTCACCTGATGTAAAGCGACGATGCGGCCTAGGCCTAGATGTGGCACGCTTGCCTAGAAGAAACCGATTCTTTCAAGACGATTATAACTATTGGACAATAGAGAGAGGGTATGTAGTTTGACAGCGAACGAGGCTTACAAGTTTCCAATCAAATATGAATCTTAATTTATTTAAGGTGGGTTGCGTTTTGCTTATTATTAATATATATTGAAATCGGCCGATTATTGGCACTCTTCAGACACACTTCTTCTATTTGAGAGAAATATACTTGTACAATAAAAATCTACAAACACAACTAAGAACTAATGGAATAAATCGCTTTAGGCAATATTGCCTCCAGATTCCAGTACTACCAAAGTTTTATAATATTATCTGTAATTAATGTTTTTTTTTGGTTTTTAGTATAACTGCAAGTTATATTTAAATTTGAACTGAGAAAGTCTTAGAGCCTGTAAACCAAACTTTTCTCAAAATTCGTGTAATATGACCTGTTCGCGAGTACTAACATCCAGTCAAACATAAATACTGATGATACAACAACAGTTTTTTTAGATTGGGGTAGGTACAGTGTTTTCCAGGTTTGATTATGCAGAGACGCTTGTGTCGCTCGGCCAATTAAGTAATTAAATCAGTATCCACATAAGAAAAAAAACTTCCCAGTATATGTACCATGGTACACACATAGTTTAGGTACGTTACAGGAAAGCTGCGAAACGTGTTGAAACGCAAAACATTGAGCGTTCACAATAACAAGTTGTTCAAAACTTACACAAATAATAATCAACCTACCGCAAAATAGAACTAACATCGTTATTCACGCTTTACTACTATTGTTTTCGTAAATGAATGAGTTCTGTACGGCTCTATTAATGAAGCGGAGTTGTTTCAGGTTTTAGAACACATACTTATACCTACTGTAGAAGAAATGTCGTAAATTTTGCAAACGTATAAGTATTTTTAACTTACCTACGAGTACAATATTCGATACGAGTAGGTTTTATTTTACATAACTTATAAAATAGTTATAAATTTTTGGGATTTTGTCGATGAATTATTATTAAGACGTATCTTATTAGGGTTGCCCTTTATTTTCCAATTTTAGGCTCATTCGTAAAATACAAATTTAATAATCTGTGACTAAGCTTATTGATTAGAATAGGTATGAGATAAAACAACTCAAAAATCTGTAAATATTGATTTCTTTCAATGGAGCTACGTACGTCCTATCTGTGGGTTCACTGCTGGGCACGGTACTTTCCTATGAAGGGGGTGCAGGCTTTAGTCCACCACGATGGCCGAATTGGGAACTTCACTTATCTTTGAAAGCTTTATTAGCTGGGCTCGATCAGATCTTAATTTTTTTAAACCTATGTAACTCAGTGATAATGTAGCTTTCTAACGACAAAAGAATTTTTAAGATCGGTCCTGTAGTTTTTATGTTTAATCGTTACATACAAAAATACAAATCTTTCCTCTTCATAATATTAGTATCTATTGCCTATGTTTCTTGTTTAATCAAATTAAACAGTTTAACGCATTGACGTAGGAAACTCAACTTCATAAAATTATTGGTTTCCGGCCCTTATTATCAGGTTTATGTCTGTGTACCAAGTAGATTAGTTCCGTAGTAATTTGCTGGGTAAACATCTACGGCGTAGCGGACGGGGAACGGCTACGAGCTACGACCTCATTAGCTACGACAGAATTGAAAGCTACTCGTATTGAAATTAATGGAGGCCATTTTCTAACAAAATGTGCAATTTCACTACGTTTGCGTTTTTAGATGAAAATTTAGGTTGGTACCTATGAGAAATTCGATCTCATCTGCCTCATCCATGGAGTAGTTAAAATTTCAATTATAAGGAAACCTTATATTTTAGTCTGTCTGATGATAATATTGATTTGGATATTTATAATAATTCTGTGTTATACCGACTAAATACGAGTTAACCTATTTATCGAGTTAATTAAACTATTGACGTTAATTTTACGTTTTATTAAACACATGTATACTCTATGGAAGTAATAATAATCTGAATCTCAATATGTCTGTTCTATTTGTCCGTCCGTCTGTCCGCCTCTTCTGATCTTTACCACAGCTAACCAACCAACTTACTTCGTTCATTGAACAATGAATCAAGATTACCATTTTGTTTCATAATTATAAAAATTAGAAGGGACAGACAAAGCGATATAGTTTAGCTCTTACCTACGTATAAGGGCCCTCATGCTACGTAACCATAAAAATCAAATATATCGCTGTTGTGACTGACCCGAAAGTTGAACAAACGTCTGCGGCTTGGAATTCAAAGGTTAGGAAGGGTCGGGGAGGCAGCTCCATAGGCTGGTATCGAACCGGTCACATAACGAAGGTTTTTCTAGAATCGTTCTAGTACAGAAACTGCAAGACGTACAGCGGTGTATAGTAAAGAATCGACGCTAAAAGAGACAAGCACTAAACGAGCACTTTATTACCCGATAGATATAATCTCAGTCTCTTCAAATCGCGAGTGAATCAGTTTCTTATAAGCAAGCGTGATCATCCTAAGCCGCCGTCGCCTTACATCAGGCGTGTTGCGGCCAAGCGCAAGCCAAAAAAAGGATACAGGAACAAGAACTCACCATGATGCCTTTGAGCTGATTCACCAGCGGCGAATCAGCGAAGAAGTTGTTCACCGCGGTGAATATGTTTGTACGTTGAGACGTCGCGGCCGAGCAGGCGTTCCCACGCCCGCCCACCAGTTTCGCTGCGAACATACAACACATGTTACAAAAACATACGGTCAAACCTACGCGCCGTGCTTGCGAGCGCGCATTGGGACGGGAAAGTCTCCTGTCCGAAACTTTCTGATCGATGAGTGGCGCTGCCCATACGCACCTTCAAATCTCAATCTTCCTGCCTCTCTCTATACGAGTCTACGCGTCTGGATATGAATCTTTGAACGAAGAGGGTAGCAACAAATTTCCAGTCTCTAACTTTTCAGTTTGTATAGCTAAAAGCAATTATGCTTGGCACAAGACATTGGATAAATATAAATAAATATTGGATAAATTCACTGAGCTGACGGCCAATTTCCAGTAAAGGCACCGTATGAAAAAGAAAAAGAAATAAAAACGAGCGTAAGTACCATCTGGTGTGTGGTTATGTTCGTAGGTACGAAAGTAGAGTAAGAAATATAATTTAGTTAAAACACTTATATTATATTATACTTTAAGTCTCACTGAAGCTCTCGTTAGATCATTAGATTCCCATAGCATTATAGACGTTCCAGCGCTTAGCGTCGCTGTCGTGTAGGTTTGTCTGTTTTTCTAGCGCTACAGTTTGAGTGGAACAATAATAAATACTCCAAAAAGTCGAACACGTCATTGATTTAGGTAATCACCAGCGATTTCCATGATTTATTTACCGTTTACAACCATAACTTTATATAAAATGTTTAAAAATGTATCGTCAATAAGTTTTTTATGCGACCGTCTGTTAATTGAATTGTTTTAAAATTACGATTACAATGCGCCATAATTGTAATTTTTTTTACATTTGGTAGTCTGTTAACATTATGTTGAATTAAAACGATTTATTCCTGTTTTGCACCTCAACTTGTCCCCATAAGACGACAAACAGGAATAAAAATTCCTCTTTGTCACCCTAAAATCAAAAAGGTGACAGAAAGGAATTATTTTTTCTTGTTTGTCACCATGCAATATTTTTAAGGTAACATACAGGAATTTATTCTGTTGTTTGTCCCCTTGCGATATTTTCAGGGGGACATGTCCCCTTGCAAGTCAAAACGACCATTATAACGCAATATAATTTTTATTCTGAAAAAACTAAAATAACAGCTACCTAAATTGCAGGACTACAATAGAGTTTTGCCAAAAACGGATATGAAACTTACGAAGTTAACAAAAACTACAAAATTGCGAGTTTTGTTTTTAAATGGAATACGGAATGCCTAACATGATACAACTTTATAAAATACTCTAGAAACCTATGTAGCTATTTATGATCACGTGAAAGTTATTTTGATATGTATTTACTTACTAAATGAGTCGCCCATCTTGCAGAGAGGAGAGTAAAGTAAGCGGTCTGGATGGGAACTGACGTACGAACCGAGTCACAGACCGACTATAGGTTCGTTGTACAGAGGTATGTCTTACTAAGAAAGGGGTATCTCGAGTTAGTACACTCTGTCCACCACTGGTGGACAGTGGGAATGATTTAAAAAGTTAACCACCAGTGGTGGACAGTATTTCGATCGACATGACTACTCTAATAATTAACAAGTAAAATTGAAAATATAAAAAAGCCCGACACTTATCTATACTTATAATAAAACTGTAACAGGTCAAATTATGTACATAGAATATATTTTAAAAAAAAAATTGTGGGTGGTGTTATTAACGATATAGACCCCTAATCTATATTTTTCGTAATATTTGTCTGTCTGTCTGTTTCTGGAGATGAAAATCGTAATTAACTAGAATTTGGTAACACGTGCTTCGATTTGGATGGTTCTTTTTTGTAAGAAAGGTGTACCTGAAATGGTGTTATCTGAAAAATTACTCGGGGTACCCGTGAGAGAGTTAATAAAAGTCATATTTATGACTAACTCAAATTATTGTACCCAAAAAAATACTACTTCATTTTTGTAGTTGTAACAAAAATCTTTTATTGGAAATTTGTAGCAAGGAAGTTTTTACTATTATAAATTTAATTAGCATAGTTATTTTTAGAAAGGATTATTTGAAATTATTGTACTGCAAAAAATACGACACCGGTATTGTAGTTCTTTATTATTATTATTATTTTGAGTTTATATATGAGCTGCGGCATAGATTATGATTGTACATTTTTTTTAAACTACACAACTGAGCATTTGACCACAAGTACGCACGACCACGGAAATCAGCGATACTGTAGCCCTAGATGGAACACTTAGCACACATTTGAGACATATGGTGACCGAGTATTTAAAGGGAGTAGATTGCCGTGCAAGAGGTACGATGTTCGATCCCACTAAATACGCAAGAAGAACCTGAGCTACCGGTGAAGGATAACATTGTGTGGAAACCATAGCATGGTGGAATGGCAATCTTAATTTTTGCCTGGCTAACTAGATAGCACTTAAGTTGAAAAATCGGTCGCCAAACAGCTAAAGGTGTGTTGCGGCTTAAGTTTAAAATAACATGACATTTTGTGGTAACGGCCATCTTGGATTTAAAAAATATCATAGTATTCTACTGATGTCAGAATATGACCTGCACGAAGCCTCCTTCGTAAAAATGACACACGATATTTTTTTTTTTTTTAATAATGTTTAAAAATTAATCAAAACAGAAAAATCACGACAATTTATTTACAAGTCAGTTACATTTATCTACTCACATCGTGCACTCATGTCTGTAGCCACATGTAGAGTTTCCAGAAATATATGTTTATTTGCATTTAACCGAGGATTTGTTTATAGAAGAATCTCCTTCATAGACTTAAGGTCGAACAAACTTATAAAACATGGGAGTACTCGTATATTGAACACTGACCGACTCTCAAATAGATCCGTATCATTAACCAAATATGGTTACTATTATTTATTCTGTGACCATTATTTTTAACATACCTAACTCTAACTAGGTGTATGCCACCAGTCCCATTAAGTTGTATGACGCATCATCACACTAATACCCGTGTCGATTTGCGCATACTGCATTGTTATACGCATCTGCGTTGTTTATTTGTTTTCGAGATATATGAAATGTTTATTTGTGTGTTTCTACGATGTTCAGTTGATAGGTATAACTCGGAACCTCCTTGTCTTTTGAAAATGGAATTAATTATAGATGGCAGCAATTATATTTCTCGGCTGCATGCTGCATTACGGACTAATGACACGCGGAGGAAAAGGATCTGTCAATAGTTTTAATTGCAGATAGCAAACTTTACATCAAACAATCCAGAGATAGCATGCTATCTTGGTTTGCTATCGACTTAAGCTTTGAGTTCAGATAATGGAATCCACCGCTACTACCAATTTTTGTCATTGATAGTAATTACTGATCTTTGTATAATCTGCTCAGTTTAGTTTGTTTGTTCTGTTTGTTTGTATATTATATTCATTTTTATTTGTTTGTCTTTGTTTTGTCTAGTTACCGCGCTATACATCGTGTAACAGAAAAGTGTGACAATACTTAAGTTAGGGAGTCTACCTATCAAAGCGAACCCTTCGTTGAACAAAATTTTGCAAACAATTATTGCGTCCTCCAAACAACTTGATCAATTACGTGACGTATTGCCACACTTTTTTGTTATACGTTGTATAAGAACAACAGCTCGATAAATACGGCAATTCATTATTGTAGTGTATATAAGATCCCAGTATCCCTATTATTTCTTGTCACAGTGTCACTACGCAAACTACAATATTACTTCGATAATGTCAAAACAGTCACAGTCAACTTTACAATATGAGTGAATCAGGTACGCCGAATTCGGCGTAGTAATAGTTAACGTATTTTACAAGTACGACAGCGGTATCTAGTCGACCTTAGATACATGATAAGTATCAACTAATCATGTATCTAAGGGTACAATGTTATTTCCACAAGTAAGTAATGCGTTAGATATGCGAAAAAAAAATCACTGGAATCGGACCAAAAAAAGGAAGGAAGGTAGAAAAGAGCTATATCTTATTGTATACACGTTGGTGGTCTACGAGTATAGCTGTCTTAATATTTTAATGAATAACTTTCCAAGTCTAGTAGGTAATGACGTCTTAACTTTTCTCACAAGGAAAATTTTAGCAAAATATATTTGGTTCTAAGAAACGGACAGAGTTTAATAAATGACGCCCATTTTGGTTTCGAACGTTCTTTTTCTGTTATTAATGTACCCTCAAAAAGTTGGTTGGAACTTTGGCAACTGCGAAGTTGGGATACTACAAATATAATCGAATTAATTAGCGGATAGAAAAAAAACTAAAAATTACTTACTTTTCTAACGACTTCCAAAATGAGGCGGTATTCAATTCGAGTGTATTTTTTATGATTACCTGGTTTCTCGGAGACGGGTGGATTGACTCGAGAAATTCTTTTTCGATTGATACCTACGGTTTGGAACGGTTTTTAAATCAAAATTACCTACTGAAAAAGTTCTATCGGCCCCTGATGTACATAACGAAAGTCGGAGGTCACGTATTTTTTTAAGAATCTGTTTTCAGTATTGTTATCAGTTGGTCTGGTTGGGACCCTTATTTACTACATATAAAAATTTCAAGACGCAAAGCAGCGTGCGTATAATCACGTGAAACGGTATTCACTAAGCCCCTTCAGTAAAACAATGTTAAAATAGCAAAATATTGGATTCGTATGGTGTCGAATTCTTAGAAAAGTTGAAATTACTGAACCCATAATGTTAAGTTCATGTTGTTTTATATTGTTTTATTTATAATATTAATTCTTCCGTACCGCGGCACGGATTTTCGACAGTTGCATTTATGTTTTCCAAAAGTATCATTGTATGTTATGTTATGCATATAGAGTTACATACATATCTAGTAGTATGTATGTAAATCTTTATAACACTCTACAAACTCTTTGTAATAGATGGATTTTGATGTGCGAGATGTCATTGGATTTGCCTTTATTTACAGATAGTCATAGGCTACTGATACCTTTTAATGTTGTCCGATTCCAGTGGGTTTTTTTTTCACATAGCTAACACATTATTTACTAGGCTTTACCGTTTTATTTTTTTCAGTCAGATGCCTGTTAAGAGCCTTTAGGCATTATGTAGAATTTAATAACTTTTTTCTAAACAATAAAACGTATAGGCCTAAAATACATCATAGCAAAGCGATTGACACCTTTAAAAATAGAATGCTTTCAGATAGCCAGTCAGTGCCACGACTGGATCATTCGAATAATACTCGAGCTAGTCCTGAATGACCGGTTTTGAGATATTTCGCATTTGATTTTTATATTGAGGATGTTTATAAGATGCATCAATAAAGAAACAAGTCAAACAAGTATTAGTTAGACATAATAAAAAACAAACTGCCAGCGACTCAATCAACAGTAACTAACTGTTTGATCCTAAATTGGAAGTCCGAATATGTCAAAAATTAAGTAATAAGTTACTTTTCATTTTTTGCTATTACATTATTTCTTTGTTTTATAGGGTTCTAAGAGGAATGGGAGGTTTATTTCAAAAGGAAAAAACGGGAGCGTTATATAGGATCACTTTTTTGTCCGACTGTTTATCTGTCAAAATCATTTTTATGAAGAACGCGTGGAGGTTCATCAAGCTGAAATTCATAGCCACAATGTCCATTGTTCCTCGAGGTTGTGAAAAATCAAACTTCTAAGCCAACGCAATCAGAAGATACAGTCGTTTATGCCGCAAATTTTAGACAAGTAACCTACAGGCTACTTGACCGTGAGATTTGGTACGAAGCAACTTTTTATAGCACAGATAGAGGAAATTTTTTTAGTAACATCTTAATAGCAAATCACATAATAAAAATTATAAATCATTTTAAATTTACTACCCCTTTCCTCATCAACACGTAGAGGTATTTTACTTATACCTACAGGTTTGTACGGAACCCTCGGTGCGAGAGACTTGGCTGGTTTTAACCTATCATCGGGCAGTAAAAAGTTAATAAATATTAAGAACTAGGTTAGACGTCAAATGCCTTTGGGAGGCCTTACAACTCCGCACTAGGACGACCCATTCCGCGCGCGCCTGTTAAAAAAATATGTAAAGACCAAATAAGTTAATTTTCCACAATAAACTAAGTTAACAATAACAAGTTATAAGGTCGAAAGTGTACCTCAGTTTATATTTTCCGAGACGCGCCCGAGATTTATTAATTAGGGTTGTTAACGATTTATATAGAGAGGAGGGTTGGACTCATTGTCCTGCTATATACGGAGAAGATATTTACTGGCAAAATGCAAGAAGCCTTCGTAATAGATGGATTTTATTAGATTATTATGGAAACAAATGAAACAATATATATTACACCCTTATCTTATTAACCCACATAAAATATAAGGATTTTTTGTGTACTTGCGTGTTACACTATTGCACTGCAAAGTACTTACTGTTAATAATAATTATTCCATGATAGTTTTTTTTACAATATTATTTAACCTATTTAATTTTGTAACTATCTATTAAATTATAATTTAATAACCCATATAAGAGGTCTTTGTAATTTGCCTTAATAATTTAAATTAGCAATGCGTAAGGAAAGAAAAACACCTACTTACTGTAATGATATTAAAATTATAACAACAATTATAACTGTGGGCACCTAATCTTTAATGATTGTCTAACCTATCTGTATCATTGTAGCGTCAATTAAATTTCCTTCGTTAATCATTAACGAAGGAAATTTAATTCGTTAAGTAAGCAAAATGTATGAAACAAAGTCGTCCATTCGTCTGCTTTGTTCTTTATTTCTGCTATAAAATGTAGTCATACAACAGTTAAAAATAACACTTTATAATTACAGTAAAACTCACTCTCATTTACTAATTAATTGACCATGGAATATAGAAATTGCAAAGATGCTCACGTTTTCAAAGGGGCAGGCTGCACGGTGTCTCAGAGACTACGGTCGCGGATGACGCGGGAGTACGCCAGACTCTCTAGAGCTCACTGGATGCTGGGTAGAGCTGCGGGCGACGCATGCGTGTTTAAAGGATGTAAGGTGCACTTTCGTTGCTGCGACTTGATGGTTAGGATACAGATAGCACTTGTTCTTATTTGACACACTGTTGGACATAATCTCGATTTACGCTGTACTAGTCATTCGATTTGTTATATTCGATTCAAAAATGTAATCATATGAGTAAGGCGTTACTTTGCGGATTCCTAATGAAATGTTCTTGAACTATTTTCTAGTAGTGTTATTTCTCTGTGTTTCGGTGTCAGCGCGAGAAATCAAAACATACTACCATTTTATTTCATCATAATCATAATTTATCGGTAAAAAACATTTTACAAGTCATTAGGTAAGCAATTAATATATAAAAAGGTTGTAAATACAACGTATGTACAACTTATTGTACAGTTAACCAAATATTTTATCCAAAGATATAAAATTACATAAAATTAATTAAAATAAAAATGACATAAAATTACTAAAATTTACGTATTATAAATACCTCATAATTATAAAACCGATTGCTCGATTAGCCAGCGCTTGATTCGTGACTTGAAGGTGCTCAAAGTTGAAGCTATTATGATGGTTTCGGGCAGTTTGTTGTAAACAGTATATAGTATTTATATTGTTATATTATTTTTATACCCTATGGTATAGCTAGATAAGTAGGATTAATGTATAGTGAGGAACCACACCACAAGTTTAAAACCTTTCGATTCCTCGCGCTAACGCCTAAACGAAGTGGAAAAGACAATTGACATTAGTTAAAAAAATTCTTAAAATCGCATTCCTACACCTTAGCTGTGTAAAAAAAAAGGTTTTCTATATAATTATGTGAGTTTTTCTAAATGGCTTACGTTTGAACGCAGCTTACCGAATCACTCGCAATTTCAAAAGACCCATAGTATTGTTATCGCCTATAACATTAACCTTAGTCGTCAAAAATCTTCTTAATCTTTTATTTAAAACAAAAATACAAGCTGCGCCCCGCGTTAATAAATACATCATTAAAAGTACTTACCACTATATATACGAGTATGAATAAGTATTTGATCCAATTGGTTCGGCCACTTGAGGGTGAAAGAGTACTAACAAACTTTCGCGTTTATAATATTAGTAAGGATACTACTGCAGCAGGGCCTTTAATTAGTTTTCACAGCGAAAGTATAGCTTAACTCGAGATTAAATACTTGTACTACCAAAATAATACAAAACGGAATTTGTTTGATATATATACAGCTTATATATATGCAGAGGTCTACACAGGGTTATTCGCTTGCTCTCCACTAAACTGAAAGGCAATCGGTTTTAATCGCACTAGATGGTACAACTAATATTAATGAGCTTTACTGCTATTTAAGAAAAACATTAACAACTCACGCATCAATCAGCAGCCTTATCGTTAACAGCGATCTCTTCCAGGCTTCCTACCTTTGGATGGAGAATACTTAAGTTTAAACTCATTTTCTTGTTGGCCTCATATTCGATCCCTACTAGTTTATAAATGCCAACTAACTGTTTGTTTGTCTGCTACGCCCTGACGCGATTTGATGAAATTTGGTACAAAAATAGAATAGACCTTGGAAAAGGTCATGGGCTACCTTTTTTGCGAAAAAAGGCTTGAAAGGGTTGGGATAAGGGATTAAAGTTATCATACTTATCAAATTTTTAATAGGATGCTTACATCAGATGTCGTAGCAATTACATTATTAAAAATCTAAGTCATACGGACGAAGTCGCGGATAACAGCTAGTCAGTATTATAAGTAGGTAATAGCAGCATTATTATTAGTAGCTAGCTGGCTAATATGAAAGAAGTAGGGAAAAAACGCAAAATTGCGTTAAATTCGAGATAAATTCATATAAACAAAATCAATGACAATTTTCTTGAGCGTGGGACTCACTACTATTGTTTTTATTTGCTACCTCTAGAATATTATATAAGATTCGCGAGATACAGTTGATTATATTTTATATTATATTCTACTAATTTCGTTTTTTCCCGTTCTTGATTAAAAATTTCTGCTGGGACTCATCGCAAGAGTTTCACTCTTAATCCTTGATTATTTAAAAACATATAAATATTCAAGACCTTAGTGAAGTATCGATGATAGGTTGTATAAAAATATATAGAAAAAATAGTTCTCACCAGCCTTCCGTGTTCTGTAAAGCACTACTAAACAATATAAAAATTTTGTAATAAATTATTTTTACTAAAAATAAACTAAATAAGAAACAGCGCCACCTATGAGCAGCTGCAGTATATCAAAATAGTTCCATTATCGACCACTACGCTAGTGTACCTACCGTTGATGAAAGTCGGCCTACGAAATACAAAATTGGAATCGGTTGAACGTAATTAAACAAAGTTGAGCTGCTAAATTAATGATTATTAATAACGCTTCGACATATCTGACTGTCGGGAGGATATCATATTTTTTGAGCTAATAAACCTCTCACCACCGATAATTTTAATAAAGTCATAATAAGTTACACACCAGCCTACAAATACAATTCGAACCCGGTGCTTTCATGAGGTCAAACTATTTTGTCAAACTGTTTAACCTGAGGCTAATGTAAGCTTATCTTATCAAGGATAAGTTTCGTATCAGTTTGGTAGATGGACAGCAGATAACCCTGTATGCTAACATCGGGTTAGTCTGTCATTGGGACCCCAGCTGTCTAGTTAGCATAGAGTTTATAGGATTTTCCGTTTGATTGCATGAATAATTTAGGGCCTCTTTTACAGAGCTTGGTGTAGAGGTTTTTACCCGACTGCACAAAAAAGACTGCTTTTTAGTTATCCTACACAGCTAGGTATTAGACACAAGTGTTACACGACCACGGAAGACAGCGATACTACAGCCCTAGATGGAGCATGTCTGGTCTGGAATACACTGGCTCTCAGGGAAGGCTGCCGGTTTATTTTTCCAGTGTATGTTTTACTCAATATAATAAGATACAGTGGTATCAAGTTTTTGCGATCGGGTTTTACTGAAGCCACTTCTAAGCACTTGTTATTTATACACATACCTATACGTATCAAGCTCATATCGTCCCACTGCTGGGCTCAGCCTATGAATAGGGCGTAAGCCATAGTCCACCACGCTGGCCAAATTTCACTGATCTTCGAAATATTGACCTTCTCTTAAAAGCAGGTTACCTCACGATTTTTTCCTTCACCGTTAAAGCTTGTGGTACTGCATTATAACAGGTATAAGGTATATACAATATTACCAAACAAGATTTAAAGTGAAAAAAATGTATTGTTGATGCACAGAAGCGATACGTTCAATATAAGATTCTAGCTGATACCCGCGAGTTCGACTGCGTGGTATTTATTATTCCTTCTTCCATCAAAAGTATCCCACGAGTATATGTTGACCAGCACCCAGATTTTCAGTTTCCGCTCGGATTCGAAAACTTTGCAACACGCATTACGCGAAGCTTGTTACCTAATCTAAAATATTAAATAGTGATAATTATGTTAGTTTAGATCTAGAATCGATTTTCAAATATAAGTGAATCAGGATATTCTAATAAGTTTTGCGTATTTCGTGTTGCAAAGTTTTTGAATCCGAGCGGAAACTTATTGTGAATCTGGGTGCAAGGGTATAAGCTACCATCATACAAAATTTCATTTAAATCAGTCCAGTCTTTTTGGATATTATTATTAGCCCGTACAAATAGACTGAAAAACATAGATTCAAAAAAATTAAAAAAACATTTAAATTAGTTCTATTTCACTTTTACTTACATCCCCTGACTGTACAATGAATAAAATTGCTAAAAACCGTTTAAGCATTTATAAATTTTGTAATCGCTGAAATCGGAATATTTCTTTTTCAGGCATATAAATAAAGTCAAAAGAGCTGAATGAGCTGCGGTATGCGCCGCCATTCGCAACCTAATGAACTGAAAGCTTGTATTAGAATCCTTATTAAAATGCTCGAGCAATGCTAACACAGTTGCTATAAAATAATTTTAGGAGAGCTGCATTATTATTACTATTATTATCTGTATTTCGGTTTGGTAGCATAAGATTGTTCCATATGACATCCCCAACACAGAAATAACCTAGTGTCGTAATTTAGTTTATTTTTATACTATACAGCTAGGCATTTAATCACAAGCTCGCACGACCATGCAAGTGAGCGACACTGTAGCCCTAGATGAAGCATGCCTTGTTTGGAATACAATGACTCTCAAAAGAAGCTTGGCTTGGCTACATTTTACTACTTTAAGATAAGGCTAGCCAGGCGAGCGATAGAAAACACCCTACCACCTGCTATGGTTTCCTTGCGATGTTTTCCTTCACCGGTAGCTCTGGATCGTTTTTTCCACATTTTGTGGGATTAAACCTCGTACCTTATGCACGGCAATCGACTCTACTAACCAATCGGCCATCATCACTACAAAATTCTTCTGTGTTTAAAACGTTTTTAACCGGCCTCCAAGAGGGAAAGATTTTCAATTCATCGAAATCATTTTATCTAAACCAGTCCAGTTGTTTATTTAATCACAATATACATATATCTGTTATCTTTCACTATAAGTATACAATACCAGGATGATATTCTTATTTGTAACGTACCTAAGTTTTGCCTGCCGAATCGATGTCGGTATTCACTAACTTGTTTTTACCCGACTGCGAATGAAGGAGGCTTATGTTTTGCGAGTGTATGTAGGTATGTATATTTCTTTGGCACGCCATAATGATACACAGGTTTAATGATTTAGCAGTCGGGTTTTTTGAAGTTGCTTGAAACCACTTGTTAGTAGCAATATAGGTATTACACATAATGTTTGTTGCCTAATTTGATTTTAGTATTACTGCATTTAGGTTTCTGCAAACAAATATTTCATGTAAATAATTAAATAAAATAGATATAAGGGTCAAAATCAGAGAGGTGAGCATTTTAGGTTTTCAAATATCTGAGAAATTAAGTTTTCTTTTGAGGAAAACTAACAAGTGGAGTCTGTTGTGTCATTTGCATGCACAAAAATTAATATTTTAGAAATTTTGCCTGTTAATAAAAATAATGTCACAGCCAAAAGTAATAACAGAAACACCATTAAATATTTTTTTGGTAACAAACTTATTCGAGAATGAGTTATTAAGAATTCTAATTATAATCTGTTCCTATATCGTAAAATGTTGTTATTTTTATAATGAAAACACTTGTTTTTCAAATTAATCTCAAGAAATTTTCGACTTACTTAGTGTAAATTTTGCTTCAAAATTTCAATTTATTGTATTCATTTTTGCACAACTTTATGTCTTATTAATACAAATACAAAAATTTCAAGGTAATTTTATGTTGTATATAATAATATGTAAAATTTAGCTATAACGTTACTTATTGGTGATTTATTTGCTGTTTTTGTGATGTTCCCGAAGTGACTTTGACATTCCATAAATTAATGGAAATTTCTGTTTTGGATATATTTTATGCATAATTTTTTTTTTTTCACGAATCTGATGGGTGCTTAGAAATGTTAGATAATTGCAAATAGATTTAAAATGTTGTCAATAGTTTTATTTTAGCGGTGAAATTATTTGTTCTAATTTTTATTGCTTTTAATTTATGGAGTCAGGCGTTACTTTGCGGAAATCCATTTATAATAAGATGGTTTATACAAGATATTTAGTGTAGCTTTTGTGCGAGCGCTTGAAGAGTCAACGTCTCCTGAGGATGCCTTGTGCTAATTGTGCTAATGCTCGAAACTCGTGTCGAGGAAGTCTGATACTGAGAGAAAGATAAATAATAAGGTGAGGTGTGGCGGTGGTGAGGAGGAACCACACCATAAAAACAAAAAATATTTTTCGATTTCTCACGCTGACATTAAGACGAGGCGGAAAAACACTAAATATCTTGTATATACCATCTTATTTATTGCTTTTGTTAATTCTTTATTTTTATTGGCTTCCATGTTACTCCTACTATATATATGTGGCATTTCTATGCTTTTATAAACATTATAGCACCACTATTCCTATAAATCGTCATTTCAGGAACGCCCGTCATTAGCGTGAACGTTCCCGAAATGACTATTCGATAAATATGTTCATTTCATGCTTGAAGCCTTCATGTTAGAAATAGTTTTTAGAGGTAACGCACAAATATGAGCTGCAACATTTCTAAAAATTTCGAAAAACGTATGCAGACTTTTGAAAAACTAATAACAAAAGAGCATTCCCGTAAGGACGGGGAATTAAAGTACGCTTCACACATAACAAATAGAAAGGTACTTTCCAACAAAATCAATGACTTTTTCCCGGAAACTTGACACACACCTTTTGCTATGAATAGTGAACACGCACACTGTAGTTCGGAAAGGCCACCTAGCGTGTGTTGTTGTAGTAAAATCAACCGATATCCACTGCGTTTACGGAATGATTTGATAAACGTCGGACAGCATTTGAATATCTAAAATATGAAGAAATTATACTTGCATTAATGTAATTCAAACATTTATTCTTAATTTGATAATTTTAAATGCTAAATTAAAAAATGTTAAATTTAGGTCATAAATTAAAAGTATGAAAGATGGTATAAGGATGCGTTTTCGGAATGACTATTAAGATCTTTTTATTTAAAATTTATTAAAATATGATTATAGAAAAATCAAAATGCTGAGTGCGCCGTAATAATGCACAGAACCCTTATCCTGAAATATATATTATAGTAATATCATGTTATTTTATTAAGAAAAACTTTGTAAGAAGCATAAAACTCAGCTCTCTAAATTTGACCCATAAATTTAATTCATTTATTTTACACTTATTCGTAAACCTTCCTGCCTACCTTTACTTAGCATACAACTTAAAACATAGTATTATTGGGTAACTAGATACCTATACCTAGTAGGCATAAGAAATATTATCCACCCGTATAAAATTATCCGTGCATTAAATAGGGCCAATACAGTCCGTTATTATATACCAATAACGTCAATAAACATTAATCCACGAAGATAACATTGTATGACGATAGAAAGATACAAAAGTCTTTTACAGAACCGAGTAACGGGCAATGTACCCGACTTGATTCTACTTCACAAGGTCACACGGTCATATCATTCATTCTATCATACGAGTACGTTCATTATTCGTTCGCTTCACAAGCCAAGCCCGCCCAGCACGCACGTTCGTTCATTCATCCATCGTTTCGTTCAGTCATTCTGGTTTTACCCGGTCATAGTAACGCACGTCTCGTTTGTAACTCTATCAAATAAATTCAAAAATGGAATTCATCGGCAAGAAATACAAGATGATCTCATCCGAGAACTTCGATGAGTTCATGAAGGCTATTGGTGAGTGCATCTTTAATGTGTTTAAGTTTTTCTGAGAAATGATCGATGAAAACGCCGGCCGGCGGCGATCGGGACCACGCGATGCGGCAACTCGTCGTTCCGCCCGCCACCCTTCTTTTTATTTTCAATTTAGATTTAGCAAGCATATGAATACGTTATTGTTTTTATACTATAGCACTGCTTTGTTGGGATTAAAATTACGAAATGTATTTACAAAATCACTGCTGCAGTTTTCGATAGTCATATTATTTCTAAAATTAAATGCGGGTAGTTAATGATATATTTTTCGTTTTGAATTATTTATTTTTGTTCTTCGCAACGTAATAATTCGTCGTAATACAGTTATTACATATAAACGTTACTATATTAAATGAGATATTAAAACTGTGAACCAAAATGCCTGAAATACTTTACGAGTAGAAATAAAAAATTGTACTTATTATTGCATTAGATAAACATAATATTTATCGATACTTATTTGAATACCTATATATATAAATATAACAGGTGCATAGATAATATTTTAATAGGATTATTTATCTATAAAAATACACCTATTATGGTAGATGAGTATTTTTACGTTCAAAATTTACAAAAATGAAGGTACGCACTCGTTTTTCTCGTAATTTGATAAAATATTTAGAAATATCATGAATATTTACCTACATTGATTAAATAAGTATTGTACATAATGTCTTATTCAACAATTGTGGCAAGACATTAACAAAATGACTAACTACAACAACAAAAAAATATATGAGAAAGATTACCTATAGACCATACAAGATGTACATCTTAAATGTCATTATTTATCTTTTTTTTTGTTTTTTGTTTGTCTTGTTTAAATATTGAATGTACGTACGTACAAGTGCTGATTGACAGACTGACTGATTGACAGGTCACAATCAACGCAGATCCTAAACCGCTTAACCTAGAGATCATATTTTGCAGGTATATATTCATTATAAAGAGTAGATGTGTACTAAGAAAAGATTATTGGAAATTCAACACCTAAGGGGTACAAAGTTTAAAACTTTTTATATTTCATTTTTTATCTTGCGTAACGCCGCGGGTAACTGCTACTTACTACTCTTATAATATTCAATAGTTACGGATGTTATGTTTTTTTTTTTATTAATACTTAAAACTATTTACAACACCATCGCAGAAATCGCTATAAAGAACTTGTTTCATTTTCGGCCAGGACGGTGTACGTCTACCAAAAAATGCCTCAAGATGTAAATAATACTGTGTATTGATAAAAAATGCTTCAGTCGCCTCCTTCATTGTGTACAAAAATATTTAAATTCTTTGAATTGAATTGGTATTATGGCATCCCTGGAAGATTTATGTATCCTAGGCTGACTCCAAAGGTCACATTGGTCTATAATTTGTGACGTCCGTCACAAATGTCAAAATTGACACAATAAAAACGCGTAAATCACGTTTTTGCGTAAATAACATGGAAATATTTTGATTCGAAATTAATTTTGTTCACTGCGTTAAGTTACCTTATTTTGAATGTGGTTGATATATTGAAGATTAATAGTCCCTAACGTAGTTATGGTATCGTGTACACTGTCCTGGCCGGAGCTCCATACATTTTTGAAACAACTCTTTGAGCAAAACTATCCAAATAACTGACACAGACTATTGAAAGCTAATAAACATAAATAAATATGTATGAGGCTCATAAAGTGTAGTCTCACCGACAATGACCAGCATTGTTACAATATTATAACCAGTAACCATTAATGTGTTATCAATGCAACAACGGGTTTACTGTACCTAGAGTACCTACATGACTTTCCGATAACACTAGCCTGGCCAGCAAGCACTAAATACCTATACAGGGTTACTGAAAACCTCTAAATTAAATTGTCCTACGAGTTTTGAAAATTCGCTAGAAAACTATTTTTTTTTTTCAAAAAATGTGATTGCTGGCTTCTATTACGGAAGGTATATGTCAATATGTACGGATGTCAATAGCACCTTTCCAGTTATTTCGATTTATATATCAAACCTCTGGACCGATTTTGAAATAATTTTAATGGAACCTTATTTTTTGGATGATTGGGTTATCATCAAAAAAAAAAAAAGAATTTATCGACTCTTTAAACCCGTGTCCGAGAAATCGGGTAACAAACAATAAAAAAACATGTCATAGTCGAATGTACTCGTAAGTACCTCCTGAATTCCTCTGTAAGTGTTTTCTTTTTCGAAGTCTGTAAAAATCAGCTGTTCCGTACATTTGTTTTAATTGATTCATTGAATTTATTGTCATATTTAACCCCCGACGCAAAAAGGACGGGGTTTTATAAGTTTGACGTGTCTGTGTGTCTGTCTGTAGTATCGCTGCTCCCAAACGTACGGATCGATTTTGATTTGTATTTTTTTGTATGAATGGTGTATTAGGTGTTTATCAGGTGTATAAGATGGTCGCCGTAACAAAATATGAAGTACAATTTTTTACAGCTCACTAAATATGGGTATGAAATGAAAGGGCTTAACTGGTAGAATACTATTTATTATGATAATTTCAAATCTAAGATGGCCACAACAACAAATCGAAGGATTTCGAAATTTTTAATTTTACTTGTGTATACTTTTTGTCCTGTAATCAATGTAATGTGTCTAAAGAATTTATAAATATGATCACTTGATCAATCTCTGGAAGGCTAAATCGGCAAGTTCAGTTTTGATCCACACATTTTTTTTATAAACCTTTTAGGTATTTGAATTAAAAGTGTGTTGAATTTCGAGCTTTGAATAGGACCGCGCGTCAACAAACTTTTTGTATGTAACAGCTGTTTTTTTAGCGTTTATAAGTAATCATGTCTTAGTTGTTACTTGTGATTTGGTCGTGATACTAAAGACGCTAGAGGTTTGCGTCAGTTACCAGTAACCCTGTATACCTACTGATATATCTTAATGACTCGGTGAGTCAGTGAGCTTGTTGACAGTACACTCCTGTATGACTTGGAAACAAGGTGCGTTTAGACTTTGCTTACAGTCTTTAAAATTCTTCCACGAGTTTACTCTCGTATTTTAATTACAGACTTGCTTAGAACCAGTTTATGATGCTTGGTTCGATGCACATGTAGTTATGCCGTAATTTAGTTTATATTTTAACCCCTTACTTACTTAGTTATAAGTTTGACGTGTCCATAGAGATGACGTCTGCGTCTCTGTATGACATAGACGAGAATAAAAAATTCGGTGAAGACTTGAAGCTATTTTGATTTTTTTTGATTGCAAGTTAAATTAGTTGTCAGTGGTCTTATCTATGTTTCCGGTATGGCCTCTGGCTTAAGCCTGCCCTCCCTATGGGAAACTTAAAAATAATAATCTATGTTTCATGATAGTATGTCCAAGCTTGCCACCGCTACAAAATGGCGGATTAAATACTTTTTCACAACTCGATTAATATGGGTATCAAGTGAAAGAGCTTAACTAGTAAAATACCACAAACTATGATACATTTCAAATCGAGATGGCCGCGACTACAAATCGGCGAATTGCATGTTTATTATCAGGGGTATTTTTAATTTAATCTTGTTCTTATTATTTCAAAGTACATATGTCAAGATAAATTCAAAACGATTTTTAGGTCCTTTCCGAGTAGTGTCGAGTACAGCTCACGATAACGCTAAGGTTATTTAAAGGACTTCAAGTTTTTTTTAGACAATGCCGATTACGTTGTTGATATCAAATATGCTTTAGTTAGTGTCATATAAAATTATATTATAAATCAAAATCTGGCAATAACTAATCTTCTTCTGTAATACTCGAATAAAACATGAATCGCTGAATGTGTTGCTAAGCGCAAATCTCGAGAGCCGCTGAACCGATTTTTATATCTCTTTTTTTAGAATATTCCTTGAAGTACGAGGATGGTTTAAAAATTTTAAAAACTGCACGACACCCCACTTTTTTATACTCCCATTCAATCGATTCGTATTAAATAACGTATACTTTAAAGGCAATTTGAACTTTTAATACCTTACCATAAAGTTTAAATGTTAATGGAGAGGTTCCGGGAAGGCAAAACAATTGAGTGACGTTAGTATCGTATATATATTAATGTCAATGTTTATACGACGCTAACATTAATCTTAAAATATCGACTGTTAGGCGGTACGAAGTAAGCCGGCGTTCAGCTAGTGTTTTATAAAAATTAAATAAGGAACAACTAGATAGTAAAAAACAAAAATGTGGATACAGAAATTACATTTTCAAGAGAAATGTACATAATTTTAGAGAAATTAAAATTATAGAAATGGTAATTTTAGTCAGTTATTCCAAGAAAATGCCCTCTCGTGAAGCAACAATAGCTCGATTGAATATTAATAGCGTTTAATCCACGAGATTACGGATCATTAAATTTATTCATGAACAATTATTAACTGCTGAGAAATGAGAGGTATTGTGTGTTTTATCTGAACTCTTTTTGCGTTGCTGTCATCGATCCGGGTAGAAAAAAAGTCATTTACAAGGAGTCCAACGCTCTATGGTCGTCGTGTCGTAAATGATTAATACCAAAATTTACCAAATAGCGTTGAAAACTTGAAACTCTGTAAAAGTTCAATAAAAAGCTCTATTTTGATCTCCTCAATGAAAACTGGAATAATGATCAATGGTTCAATGGCTCTCTTGTTTGTTCCTTTGCGATTGCATCACGATTGATACAGCTAAATGAATTAGCGTTTTGTTGAAAAACAACACAGTGCACACTAATTAACGTGTTATTTTTAATTAGTCATTCGTTAACAATTATTTCACTGTTGTTGATTTTACATCAACAGTTTCCAATATAAGTAAAACATAGGTACACAAAATGATTTTATTACTTTAACAACTTTCAGGCAAGGTTACAGTAAGCATAAAGTTTGTAAATTATAATTTAATGTTCTTTTTTAACAAAAAAGAATCACAATGCATTAACGTTGTTTTTTTACGGTTGGTAACCTTGAACGGTGTTGCGGACTTTGACATTACCTACGTACGTACCTACTTAGTACATTAGAGGCTCCTTATAATGGCAATCCACTAGTACATAATTATTTTGACAACATTGATATACGTACACTGATATATTTTTTTTTATTCTTTCATGATTGGCCACCACACTCTGTGTATTGTGCCAGTTCTCAAGTTCTTTTACACTGATACGTAATTACAAATGTTTTATACATAATCATCTAGAACACTTGAGAAATGGCACAATACACAGAATGTGTGATGACCAAGTAACAAAATGAGAAAAAAAACATTTAGAAAAACAAAAGCAGATACAGATGTATTGTTATCTAATACAGCTGTAATATGAAGTTTTTAATTTTCAAATGTACGACTTTTTCGCTTTTTGAATATAGATAGGTACACAAATTATATATAAATATTTTTCAATAGTGGGTTCAACCTAAATATCTATGATAACTATTATTAGTTATATGACGTTGTCGGTCCTAATTTTATGGGTGCATTAATAATCGACACAACTTCTAAGAGATAGTAATCTTTATAGCTTTATATAACATGCTATATTGGCAAATAAAACTGATAATTCAGTAGGTAAGAATACAGTAGACCTAATTCATAACAGACCACCCAGGTTGGCGATTTAGGTGGTTAGTGTTTATTACAAATAACTAGTTAATATACAAAACAAAAAACAAACAGTTGAGGAAATAAATTTAGATAAATCAAGGAAAATTGTCGTTATCAGACGTCGCTATAATGACGTGTAATTCAAACAAGTTGATGGATTCTTTGACAAAGAGCAGACTTTTTAGTAGTACAGCATATTAACTAACAATAGCATGTTTTAACCATCAATAGCTATTAATGTACCGATATTTTAGTTTTAATCATCATGATTTGATATTGATTTTGACATTTAGGTTACAGTTAGATTCTTGGTTTATGGCTTCTAGGTTACAGTTTCTGTGGTTAGTATTATTTACTAACATTGGTGTCTGCGATTTTCATTTGTTTCTTCTAGGCTCATTTGTTTGTGCCGCGAGTAAATCAAAGAACACTTCGCCGATGCCCAGTGTCAATAATTGATAATTATTTCAATATGAGCTTATTTTAAGACAGGTTGAGAGTATGTGGTACTGCAGAATTATTTGTATTTTTTTTTTGTCCATAGGAAACGCTAATATTACACATTCAAGCTTGCAGAATCACTAGATTCGCAACAAATACACAGACAAAGACGCCATTTTTTAAGTACTCGTATGGCATCATACGATTTGTATATTTGCCAGCATCACGTTTATAAATTTTCAAGGTATCAATCAAAAAAGATCAAGTAATAAGTCATCGTGGTCAAGTTAAAGTCACATCATGTACCCTCGTAAAGCGATGGAGACTTTGCCACCCTGGTAAAATCTTAATCGCTATGAAAATTTCCCGCTAACACGAAAATATCACTTGCTTTGCAATAGATACACAGCCAGAGACGCCATTTTTTCAGCGTACGCGGAAACCCTCCAGAAACCAAAAATTCCATATTAAACAAATTTAAAGTTCTCATCAATCACATCCTCAACCCTGGAATGGAAGTTGCCATGTTTTATCTTTGAAACACTTGTTTCAAATAGTAGGAAATTCTTGAATTGTCTAACAAATAAAAACATTTCAAATTCAAAAGTCTTATAACTTATTTGGTAGTGTAACTTAGAAATTTTCCGTCGTATAAAACAAAATACTTTACTTGAGGCGCGTTCACAAGTACATCGTGAAGTTAATATGAGTAACTAAGCCAGGCTGTTTGAGATATTATATAAATCCTTGTGGTTGGATTATGTTTCGAGGGAACGTTGATTAGCTGTGTATTATATGGATCTAGTTATTTCTTGTACAACACTTAATTTGATACTGAGGTATGAGAGCAAATATCTGTAGTGAAACTAGATCTGCTGATGACAGAATAGTAGATCTCTTGGGAGTAATACATTTGATTAATTGAGCATTAAATCTCATTATTGTAATCATTTGCCTATCTATAATTTATACAACGTGTAACCAACCAGGTGTGACAATACTTAAGGGTGTTATTCTACCAATCAAGATGAACCCATTGTAGCATAAATTTTGCAAAATTCGAGAAAAAAATTTTAAGTTCTTTATACAAAAATTGGTCACGTCATCAGTCATTTTGTTTTGCAACGGGTTCACTTTGATGGTTGAAGGGCTTAAGTATTGTAACACTTTTCTGTTACACGTTGTATATATATATGAAATAAAGAGTAAGGTCTGAGTCCCGACTGATTAACAGGTCGCAATCATCACAGAGCCTGATGAACCTATAGACAGGCAATTTGGAGGATGTATTCATTAATGGAAGTAGGGGTGTGCTAAGAAAGGATTTTTGTAAATTTAAACCTAATGGGAATTCAAAGTTTGAAACTTCTTTATATTGCATTTAGACTAACAGTCTGCTTATAATCACACAAAGAATAAAAACAAATAACATAGCATGAAAGGCATAGCATAAAATCGATCTCTTCCAGACGAACTTAATAGGAATGGAATATTTCAATAAAATTTAGTGTAGACGGTGTTGTACAACATATAATAAAAATAATAGTGAACAGAACGTACAAGAGTACATTATATAATAATATTATATTTAAAATAACAACACGTAACATAAAGTATTACGTCACTAATATGATCTCATATAAGTATAATCAGATTTAATGATTATTTTTCTTAATTATATAAAATAATATTATGAAGTACCTAAGTGTACAATAATAATTGTATGATAATTAGGTATAAGAATAATAATTATTCTCAAACCAACACATCTTCCTGTTATGATTTTCCTAAATCAACAACGTATTATGTGCATTGGGTAATACGCTACTATTTCCAGCCTTGTTTCCTGTAATCTCTTAATTTTACCTTAACCTTTTGTGAATTACTGAAAATTCGACGTTGAGACATTTTGATCACTGATCGCCGATTTTCAATTGTATATATAGTATAGTCTAGCTTACTCCCCAGTAACATCAAGTTTAACAAGATCATCCTTCACGCCAAAAATTGTGGACCTCCAGCGGATGTTAATCTTGCGAATTATGTCATTCACAGCCACATGATTGACATGCAACGCATAGGCCAATATATTATGGCATGTGGGGTTCTGCAAATGCGGGTATTGACGTCCCCTACACTACGACCTCCCGCGATCGAAAGTTCCTTTCAATTAGTCATGAGAATATCCCGACATAGTTTAGCTATTATGCTCCATCGTCCAGTGTGGTTCAATTGCCTTCAAATGGGCAACAATCAGTACCAATTGCCGTCAATAAGATGCGAGACGGTTGAGGCTCGTTTTGTATAGATAGATGAATGATTTTCCTTTTTTATGCAGTCGTGTGACGCGTGCGGTGATTGAGCCTAAAATATTAGTTAGAGCATTGATTATAGAATGAGGGTTAGAGTTATTCAATTTTTATATACCTAGTGTCTTATAATTTCTAATGATACTCGTACTAACTGTATGATATAATATAATTTTAATTGAAACTTGAAGTAAGCGATTATGTGAATGCGTAAAGCCTCCAGTGAGATGAACAAAAAATGTTATAGCATTTACCTTTAGGTGAATTGTCTGGGATTTCTCACAGAATCAGAAAACTCCGTATGAAATATAATCATTGGAATTATCTTTCTTAATGTGTTAATAGGTAAAGTAAATATTCAATACTAAACATGTATATAATAATCTGGATTCTCATGTGATTCTTCAGACATAGATTCTCGACAATTGAACTGCCCCGCCGGATGCTGTGGGCATGATGCCCACGCGATGGCAATCTGTATCATTATGAATGACAATGATGTATGTATTTGAATTGATTTGTGCAGGAATTACCCACTTGCCATTTTATATATAAAAAATTTAATACACATGACATGACATATTTTATCTAATAATAGTTAAATTACATTATTATAAATGCAAAATGCTCAGGCGGCGATCGACCGTAAGTTTAGCTACTTCAAAAATATTCTCTATTCGTCTATTGTCTGATTCCCGAAACTGATCTAGTAACAAACCAAACAGATCAGACTTAATAATAATTTTAAAGACGCCAGCCAGCAATTGCAAGAAGATAAAATCGAAGTTTCATACTAAAAATATTTTAAGTTGATCAGTAAACATAAATAATTTTCAGTATTCTCTGTCCATGTTATGTAATTTATCTCAAACCATTCGTCATTACATACAATGTGATATAGGTATAGTTCAGCAAGTCTACTTGGCAACGTTTCTAACGCACTGCAACCGACGTGAATGGACGTTGGACCTCTATTATTAACTAGCTCTATTTTGGAATTTATTTAAATAACTCTACGCTAAATAGATACTGGCGTGAGTTTGGTGAATAAAGGTTCGAAGTCTAAAACGTAAATCGTATTAGAATTTAATTTTGTACTTATAACTTTTTATTTAGATTGTTTAAGATTGACAGAGATTATAATTATTTTACAAGGTTATATTGTGGTAGGTGTAAGAATGTAGTTTTGAACCCGTACACTTAAATGTAATTTCAATTCTTTCAACATACCACCACCCATTTTATGTAGAAAACTAACGCATGTTTGATTTATTTTAACAAAATGGATTTGACGTGCCATCGTTGTGGATAGGCTTGCCAACTTTTTTCACAACAAATAAAGTATACTCAGGTCTGTTAACAATATTACACAGTATTTAAAAAAAATACAGTGTTTTATTTATTTATTGATTTAACTTCTCGCGAGACTTACTAATTTACTTACAATCTTTTTTAAAAACTTCTTTCGCCTCACCACAATTATAACAAATATTAAAATAAATGACGAGCTCATTTTTTATTAAATTTATGGATGCTCTATTTCTATCCTCCCGCCACTTAGCATTTATTTGATGTATAAAGCATAATAATGTGTTTGGATGCTGAAAACAGTATTTTGTATACCAACTTTGTTTTTGTTCAACAGTAAAAAGTGTAATTTAGTGAAAAACATTAAAATACTGTTGAAAACAGTATAGATGGCAACCCTACTTGTGGACACGAATAACTCATTTGATCCCTGATGAGGTTCAACGAATTTGAACGAAACTATAGTTGCATTTATCAATATACTAATGAATAAATATAATAATACCAAAAGAGCACCCCATTACATCATTTGCACCGTCACAGTTTTATTTTTAAATTACAAATGTGATAAGAAAGGAAATGACAATATTTAATGTATTGGTTTTATGCACTGCAATTTTTATCTTATCGATAAGCTGTGGATAAAGCTAAAGTTTTATCATTTTAGAAGTTACATCATTGATCCTGTTGACGGCAGATAAGAATGTAATCTATTCAAAAATAAGTAGGTAATAAATTTACTGCACAAATACGGCTGAATCATTATTTATGCATTTAGGTACCAAGTATTTAGATTTTTTATTATAGATTATATCTATTTAATACATATTGTAAAAAGTTCTTTACTGTAAAAAACTAAAAAGTTCAATAGAAAAATTTAACATTATTTTTACTTTTTCTACCTATTAATCAACGTGAGTAAAAATCAAAGCCCACTGAACCTTCTCGATTAGAGAAGCATTTTGTTCTAAATTGAAAAAACAGCGCCAATTTAAAGGCCGCTAACCTCAGCGTCACACCATCTGCGATCAGCGAATGGCGTCGCGCCATGCCCACAAGCCGACCAATAGAAAACCGGGGTACTTTATCGATTCATCTCCGCGTGATAAAAGTTAGCCAGCGAAATTGGCGCAACAGGCAGCTGCGTGCGTAACACACGAGTGGATTTGTCACAAAACTGGACAAAATTGTGACTCGCAAACATCTAGATTAATGTTAATTTATTATAAGGCAATGCTCACGAACTTGCTAATTGACTTGGACTTTAGGACCTTCTTATTAGCTAATACCTATAAGTATATATTAGAATACCTACCTATTAGCTAAGTTTTTCTTCTTTAGATCTGTTGTAGGTACCTATTTTAGGTATGCTTACTCTTGCGATTTTAGTTACTTACTTATTTAGTTGTACTACACATTTACTCGTATTTTAATAATTATTAAGTGGACGTAAAAACATTTTTAGTAGACATAATTATACCTCCTATGCTAATGTAAGTAAGCATTAAAAATAAAATAAAATACATTGCGAAAAAAAAGTCTTCAATTACCTTCTTAAAGATAAAGGTGTGGTACCCACCAAATATACTTTCATACAACTACGACTATCAATTTAATACTAGGTAGGTACATATAGATGTTGCTAGGTAGGTACTTAATATGGTACTTATATTGTTATATTTCGATCAAAGGGTATAGAGGTGAGTAGGTAGGTACTAATTCTCTATAGACCAGTTCCCAGGTGTTTAGATATTCCACACCAGTCTAGGAATGCTGCAGTGGGAGTGCGCAGGATGTAAGGGATACCAGATAATGCTTCCTACTCAGGCAGGAATTTATATGAAAAAATAGCATATCTTATATTTGTTGCGGCTAGTTATAGAGTTTTTATACCTACTAACTTATTTGCTAAAGACTACCTATTAGGAACAACATAAGTACTTACATAGATAGTGGTTTTTAAAAAAATAGTTTTTCAATTTAACGTTATTGCGATATTCGTCAAACAAGGTTTTGAAAAGTAAATTAAATAAAAAAGTGATAATCGCGGATTTGTGTAGTTGAGTAGGTAGGTAAGAAATAAACCGAAACATCTGCGAAATACTCACTTACTTGTCGAAATCATGTCTAAATCTTTTGTGGTAAGATGGATTGCAACACAGTACCTACCTAGCTTTTTACATAAGATCACTTTGTTTACTTCCTAGCTACCTAGGTAGGTATTTAATAGTCGCGGATTTGTGTAGTTGAGTAGGTAGGTAAGAAATAAACCGAAACATCTGCGAAATACTCACTTACTTGTCGAAATCATGTCTAAATCTTTTGTGGTAAGATGGATTGCAACACAGTACCTACCTAGCTTTTTACATAAGATCACTTTGTTTACTTCCTAGCTACCTAGGTAGGTATTTAATAGTCGCGGATTTGTGTAGTTGAGAGGTAGGTAAGAAATAAACCGAAACATCTGCGAAATACTCACTTGTCGAAATCATGTCTAAATCTTTTGTGGTAAGATGGATTTCAACACAGTACCTACCTAGCTTTTTACATAAGATCACTTTGTTTACTTCCTAGCTACCTAGGTAGGTATTTAATAGTCGCGGATTTGTGTAGTTGAGAGGTAGGTAAGAAATAAATCGAAACATCTGCGAAATGCTTGTCAAAGGCATGTCTCAATCTTCTGTGGTAAGGTGTATTTTAACTCGGTACCTATCTTTATACATGTATATAAGATCACTTATTTGCTTTGTAGCTACATAATATTAGGTATATAGGTATTTAATAGTTGTAATCTTGAACCTAGACCTCTCTACTTGAAGAGATCAAAGATCTAAGTAGTTAAAAGTAAAACCAGTTTAATTTTACTTAGTCGTAAAAATAAGTTTGCTTATATATCTATACCTACTGAAATTGAGAACGTAGGCATTCATATTCTACTGAGAAAATATCACCCTACATTTTGGAGTCATTAGGAAGTATAAAACTAACTTTGTATAGGCGCAGTTTCATGAGAAAAACCACGGGTAACACCGCGGAGCGCAGCTAGTTTTGTCGCTTATATCAAAATCTGAAATTGAGATTACCTAATACAGATTTCGCGGATTAGCAACTTAAAGTTAGCAGATATTTATCACTGTCTAGACTTGTGACTTCACGTGATGTGTACATAAGACTTGGTCCGTTAGCTTAGTTTATAAATAGTTAACTGTAGAGAAACCCACCCAAGTGGATAGAAAATATCGGGTTTGTACGACCTTTTATGGCAAAGGCGTCGATATTCTCGTATCGACAGCACTGACGCAACTTGCACCACGTTATACATAATTTATTAGGAACCTAGGTGCGGTGAAATGAGGAAGGACTTAATTATTGTCAATTTTTTATATATACGCTAAATTACTTACGGCGTTTAACTGCAACTTGCCTAATAAATTATAACGATGCCCTAAGATGCACGACATAAGTTTTGTATTAATCAATTATATTTTTAAAATATTTCTGGTATTATTATTTGTGGTAGTATTTAATCTTAATTTACAGTCTTTCTTATTTGATGTATTTTTTCACAATTGTCAACCATTATTGTCAAATACTTAGTTGTCAATTCTCGTGGCGTTCTGAATTTTCTCGGGACATTAATTAAATAGTTTATTTATTAAGATAAGTATAAGCTTAAGATATTTAGGAAAAATGACTCACGTATGGCAGGGCAAGAAGTACAAACTGTTTTCGACTGAAAATTTTGATGACTTTATGAAAACACTTGGTGAGTTGGGATTTCAATTTTGATCATTTGTTTAGGACAACGTACTTAACATTAAAGTCTTGAGCCTACCGCGATAAAATGAGTCACTTATCCATCATATCATATCTATAAAATATGTAAAAGATTATAAGGTCTAACTGACTTACACTGGCATATAGATCGCAATCAACGCAAAGGCTAAACGGTTGAACCTAGAGATATGCAATTTGGAGGGTATATTCATTATATAAGGCGTAGCGGTGTAGGTACTAAGAAATGACATTTGTAAATTAAACCATAAGTTGGTCGAATGGGGGTTAAAATTTGATACTTCTTAATATTCCATTTCATATCGCGAGCATAGCCGTGGGTGATAGGTACTTACTAGTTCTATGTAGGATGTATCTAGGTAAAACCTATCTACTTAAAATTATTGATCTTTTGGGACTTATTGCAAATGGTCTTTGATTAAACAAGTGTTTTGAAATTCAGAGTAGGTAATCCGCGGCTTTAAAAATCACTATCCCTGTTCTTAGTCCATAAAAATGGGCTTATCGACACCCTTGACTGATATTATCACAAGGTCCCCAATGCAGCGAGCTATTTCTTTTTCCTCAAATAAAGAGCTTACTAATCCATTTTCTTATCTCATCTCCAGGCGTGGGACTCATCACCCGTAAAGCTGCCAACGCCGTCACTCCCACGGTGGAGCTGAAGAAAGAAGGAGACACCTACAACCTGGTCACCTCCTCCACATTCAAGACCACTGAGATGAAGTTCAAGCCAGGAGAAGAATTCGACGAGGACCGTGCTGATGGCGCCAAGGTAAGCTACCAGCAGAACAACATTTAAGTTCATCATCATTGGCGTTACTTACCGCCCACTGCATCTCATAACGTTGGGAAATCTTATATAAATATTGAAAGATTTATGTAGGTCTTTTTTTGTTTCGAAATTATAGTCGTATAAAATAAACGTGGTTAAATATCAGAGGCCACCCTCGGACTGCACATAATAATTCTAGGCCTAGCCTCTCTATCTATAAAAAGATTGTGATGCATTAAAAACCTGTAAAGCCAACTAAAAGCCCTCGTCGACGCCGGCTGACTAGAAAACCAGCAAACATTGCTGCAGAGTAGGAAAGCTTTCAGATTAAGTTTTTTTTTAATGTAAACTACATATCTTATTTGTAGTTTTTAGCCACGGCCCAACCAGTTGAGCCGAAGTGTTGTGCTGGGAAGTAACGATTATTTGTTCTGTGTCTTAATTAACTCATTGTTTGTATCACATGGTTCCAGGTGAAGTCAGTGTGCATATTCGAGGGCAGTACCCTGAAGCAGGTCCAGAAGGGCGCTGACGGTAGCGAGGTCACCTACATCAGGGAGTTCGGACCTGAAGAGATGAAGGCGGTTAGTATAATACTAAGGAATAACCACATACATACCTACATACAATACAGGCACACTTTCTTACGGGATATACATGCCCAGCCGTGGAACGCTATGTAGTACCTATCTGAGTAGGATATAATGTTTGTTTTCTTTTTGACCATTAATTACGTGAGGTATTCTTGGGGGGAGTGGATCAAGCTAAATCTTACCAAATCTCACCCAGAGGGGAGGGGGATCTCGGCAAATATCACGCAATTTTGTTTTCGCGCCACTGTCAGCCGAACGCGCGACTCGATGAACGAGAGCGTACGAGCCGAAGAATGGTACACTGAGCACGTTAGAGAGAGCCAATATTTACTCCAGGTTCATTGCATTCCAGTTGGTTCATATCAAATTTTTATGCGTGCATTACATTGCACCAGCTAATCAAGCGAGTATGTTCCGCAAAGTGCGACCCTTACGGATTGTCACAAGACGAGCTAATGAGTTACTGTGCTTAAGCGCCAACGGCTTAAGTGGCTAGATCAGAACGAAGTTGAAGGAGCAGATGATTTTACAAAAAACATATGGACATGTTGGTTCCAATAGTCTCTCTTGAGACCGCGCATGATCCATGGACTGAATTAGAGTAGATATTCTTGTGTTAATCACAGTAGTTACGATTTAAGTATTCTATTGTTAATTTTTTATTACACTTATAATTAAACTCTCAGCAATATTGATTACTAGTCTTAATTAGTCGTAAATAAAAGCACGACTATTTTTTTTCTTTTAACGAGAACAATCATACCTACGCGTTTACACATTTTGAAAAATCTTACGTGAGATTGGGGGTTGGGGCAGGGGGTTTAATAAAATCTCACGACTTCTCACCCGGGGGGGAGGGAGAGACAGAAAATTTAAAAAAACACCTCACGTAATTTATGAACGCCCACTTCTTACCTTCCGCTCCATTTATCTATAGCCTAAATGAAGTGAATATTTATTTCACAAAAAATAGGGTAGAAGAACAGCTGATTATTAGAATTTTTGTACAGCCTATTTTGTCGAGACTCTACATGTGTATTATTCAAAATAGGTTAGATTAAAATTAAATACAATTAATGATTGATTAAATGCAAATATTAAATATGTCAGGTAGATACAAAAAAGTCAAAATTAAGTAATTACTAATAATATTTTTCACTACAAATCACTAGCCTATGGACTATTTTATTTACTAAACAGGTATATTAGGCTTGCGTTGACCACAACTCGTCTAGAGGGACGCTTGCCTAGAGGGAACCTAAATTATAGCTATCGGGAAATAGAGAAGCCGGTTGCTAGTTCTAGAATTTGGCATTTCGGATAATAAAAGTTGACGCAAATCTTTTTGTACCAATCCGTGAAACCTCTACGATAGATGGTAGATGCTGGATGTCACGCAGATCGTATCTACTGCAAGATGTCGCTCTGATGGAATTTGCCACGATAATTATGTGATTTATTAATGGAGTCAGGCGTTACGTTGCGGAAATCCATTTATAATAAGATGGTGTATAAAGAATATCTAGTGTTTTCCCGCCTTGTCATGTTAATATCAATAAATATTTTTGTGGTGGTGGTGTGGATACCACACCATAAAAACTAAAATATTTTTCGATTCATCACGCTGACATCAATATAAGGCGGGAAAACACTAGATATTACTTATATACTTATTATCTTATTAATTATGTAATTATTCATCATTATTTCATTAAAAATATTAATTTATTGTATTCTCAGATAATGACAGCCAAGGATGTGACCTGCACCAGAGTGTACAAGGTCCAGTAAATGTAAGCTATCACAAGACTGCGGGGCTGCGCCCACAAACTATTGTACTATTATCATTATAGCACAACTCTTACGTAAATTATGTTTAGGTACTATTGTGAAAACTTTTTCGGTTACTGCATTATGTTTTGTCATAATGATTATTTTTATACGCTAAAGTTGTACGTCTTCGCTGAAGTTAAAATACCAGTGCTGTATAAGTTTTTCACTGCATATTTAAAATGATTAAAAACGTTTTTTGTAATTTAAATTTGGTGTTATTATTTATGGATATCGCATGTTTACATGCAAATGTATTTCACAATATCCAATCATTGTTTTTGGACAGTAGTAGTAACCAACATAGGTAAGTACCTACTATTATAGAAAAAAAAAATAGCTGTAAACTAGCATACAGCTAATGATTGCATTAGCCTTTTCGCGAGACCCGAAGAGAGTAAACAAACGTACCTATATTTCCAGGGAACGCCCAGGTGGGCAAAGGTCTGCTGTAGGAAAATACTTTTCAACGTTTCATTCAGGTGGTCTCTGAAGGTGGACGGTGGGCAATAACCAGTTAAATATAACTAGAAGAAGCGGCTTAATAAAAAACCACTGCATAGATACGATCACTATCTTAACCATATGACTATCTGTAGATAATGACATCCAATGACACCTCGCACTTCAAAATCTGTCCACCAGTTTAGGTGTACCTACCGATTATGAAAGTGTAAAGGATCAAAGTAAAATATACTCTCTAAAACATCACCAATCACTATCATTTTGGGCAGTCGGGGAAAAAGTAAATCATCCTCGGAAGGGTTTAGGGAACCTTTTTCTGAAGGAATTAAAAAAAAAATGTTATTCTGGGGTAGGTATTTACCCACGCCACTTGGCCCTATCCTGGGTTTCTAGTATCCATATAGTCGCAGGGCATCCTACACTACGTTTACCTACTGGTTCGCGGTTTCTGCTCGGGACTACCCCATCGGTTGTCTGTAATATATTTAAAGTACTGTAGCGCAAGTACGGTTCTATTCCGATCGGTAGTTTGACAGTTTTAAACGTTGTAAACGCTTTTTATCGAATATTCCGATGACTGTCTCGAGGACTCGACACACATGGTGAAGTTATCGAACGCATGGGTAAAGTTACCAATTGCGTGAAAAATCCCCGATTTGCGGGGATTTGAAGCCTAAACTAATGAATAACACTACTAAAATAATGAATGCAACATCACTCAAAAACATGCTGAACTGTCATTTAAAGATGTTTGCTTTTTATTTTTAAAGCTTTATAGTATATATTGTTTATAAACTAGATTTTTTCTTATTTGATAATCGCTTGAAATTTTCAATAAATTATGGTGAAGACCATAATTTATTGAAAATTTCTTAATTTTAATATCATTTTTTTTAAATAATCTAATAATGTTATTTTAGCTATTTTGTGATAAGCAATCTTATGAAAGCGGGGAATTTTGGGGATTCGACTATGGTGACGCGAGGAATAGAGTTTTTTTATTAGCAGCACTGCGCATGAATTCAAAAACTCATAGGGGAACTATCACTACATTAAGTTATACTGACGTTTATTTCAAGTAGATGCGTAAAATGACAATCAGACAATGACATCTAAAAACTTCACTAGAAAGGATATAAGAAAGAGTTTCTAATACAAGGACTCAATCACTTTTTGAATACGAATACTTAGATAAAAAACAATGAGTTTTCAATTGTTGACATGCAATAAAAAAACATTACGATATTATAACGCATTGATGTAGAAAATCCAACTAGTTATAACCGGCAGTGCCACATATCCCTACTGATCTGCCCCTACTGGTAGAGAAAAATGTTTTTTTTCTACCTATTAGGTACTACTACTATGATCAAGTAGGTACGAATGGAAGAAAAATAAAAAAAAATGTAAAGACGAAGTAGGTTTATTTTATTGTATAGGTTTTGAACTTAATAATTAGTCTAAATATGTAGGTAATATTATATAAACGTTAATACATACCGATTTTATCGAAAAGCTATTGTTACCGAAATAGAACTATACTTGCACTGCTGTTCAAAATAGGTAAGTACGTAATCTCTTCCATGACTTAGGTAAGCCTGAACCGTGGCGTTAGTTTCAGTAGATTTGATATCGTGAAGAATAAACCGTCCCTATAGGATTTTAGGAGAACCTTCATCAAAACTAACTTAGGCTTCTTACTGGCAAATGGTAATAAATGATATATCTAAGATTAGGATGAGACATGCTAATAAAATATATAGACAAGCTATCTAGCGATTCTTTCTGTAACAATATATTCTAGCTATTCGACACTAGATGGCAGCGATAATTTCAGAGCAACCTATCACAATGAAATTGTTATGCTATTCGACCACAGATAGCACTTAATATTTAAGGTGTGAATTCACTCTTATTTCAAAGTATTTTTGAATATCGTTGTAGTGTAAACGCGACGACGCTAATTTTCTGAGGCATTACCAATCCGACCAAATATAAGAGGTTGCCAGATAACATTACTTTAAAAGCATGGCTCTGCGTTTTCAACCAGTCCGTGTTTTAATATCAAAATGTTTTCCGATACGATACGAATTTCTTGAGTGAGACTCAGTTTGTTTAGTTTATCCGAAGCTTGATGAAAGTGAATACGTTTTGCATTTACGGAACGCGATTATCGATATTATTCGACATCTGTCATTGTGTCAAACCCTATTCCGAAATTCGGTGCATCAGTGCGATTCATTTTGTGTAATAATTTGTTTTCAAATAGTAAATTTTGTTTTTTTGTGTGATGAAGTCTCTACAATGTGTTGTTAAACTGTGATGTCATAATGTCTGGAATTTGTGTGTTGTTTTGTGTATAGCCAGTGTTGGTATCTTGTGTATTCCACAGTTATTCGGATTGAAAATACGCTCGAGTGAGTAAATATTAACATTATCGGGTTACTCAATGTTATGGTATTAATTGTTTACCTTTTACTCAAAGTCTTTATTATCTATTGTTTGGGAATTGAAGTTGGTACCTTAAGTAAATTAATTTTTATTCTTCCTAACTAATTCCACTTATATTTACTATTACCTTTACCTTGAACTCTTTTGATCTTTTACCTTCACATCCATACCACTTAAGCTTAAAATAATATACCTAATTTACTTCACCTAATTAGGTTTTTAAAGACCTGTATATTTTTTATTTTTTTGAGGAATTGAAGGGTGATATTTTTATTTGTGTACTTGCCTACCTTCTTCCAAATAAAAACAAAGTAAACTCAGACAGCTGTTTCTAGGACTACAAACTATCAAGAAACATGTGCCAATTTATTATTTCTAAAATATATTGTCCTATTAATACAAAAGTTTTAATATTAACAAGAACCATTGCCATGTAGAGTTCTATTTTCAATGTCATATCTCAAAAGTAAAGTAATATTCATAGGCTAGCAGAGGCATAGTGAAACAGCCAAAGGCACTAGTGAAAATAAACTGACTATCTGACTGACAAACTAAACTTAAAATAGTTTAGTTAGTGTTGTTGGTTTAGGGTTACTATCCTGATGTTTACAAAGGTCAGAACATTTTGTGACAAAATGCAAACACTGCATAGCAGGCGATATAAAGATTTACTGTTGACCATTAAATTCTTGAATGTTTTGTTTCATTGATTGTTAAAAAAGATCTCCTATAATATTAGTCAGATGATGAGTAGTGTTGTATGTCTTATCGTTATACTGATGAAAATACCATAATTATCCATTTCATTTTTTAAATACATTATGAAGACAAAACATTGAAAGTCTCAACAATTCATAAACATAATTATACATAGTAAATCCAAATTTGATTTGGCAATAACATTAGAATGATTTATTTCAGGTGTCACTATCTGTACCTATATAAATTAAATCTATATGTGACCAGATGATGGAATAACAATTCTACTGTTAGGTACTTATTTTGAGCTCTGTTGTTTTTGTAATTGAACTTTATTACGTCATAACAACTATAACAAACAGGCCAAATGTCAAACATGTAGTACAAATATTTTTCTTTTTTATTAGTGAACATTTTCTTTTTCAGTGAGTTGAATTTTCGATTTCCTAGTTCATCCTATTCATTAAGTTGTTCGTAATGAGTACATTGACTTCTTCTTTGCCTATATAATATAAGATAATTCGTAATAAGTATGAATTGTCTTATACTTACCATACCCATACAAAGTAATATCTCCTATTATTAATATTCTTCTGGCTTAGATATTCAGCTACTATGTCAATTAATTCCACTCAAACTCAGATGTTAATAATGCATTAAAAAAATAGTTTATTTATTATTATTTTTTCCCGTGTAAAGTATTTTTCAATGTTTTTTTACAGGGATATAGGATGCAATGATGATCCCAAATATTCCCATCACTAGAAGCTCCCAACCTCGTCCTGTGACGAATCACTATGAAGCATTTTTTTCAGTTCTTTTCTTATTGTTTCCTTTTTTATTTATCAACATACTTAGTTTATGATAAAACAAAGTAAAAATAAAGATTAGAAAGTTAACATTAGTATTAATCTGAACTGTACTTTAAAGTCAAATATTTATAAGGAATTGGGTCCCAAATTGGTCTAGAGAAAATTATGTTAGTCCAAGTTCCTTCTATTTGTTATGTGTATAGTAAGTGTTGGCTCAGACTTGCCAATTCATCTTTCTCAACCAGTACAATTACCAACGAATTGCATTGTAATGAAAAAGTATTATTGTATTCACAGTAAGTTCTTTAAATATTTACCTTTAAGTCTAAGTAACTTTTATCCGTATCCAGTTTGTTATGAACTTTTTTCTGTTTTTAGATTATTGAACTTGTGAATTGTTGTAATTAAATTAACCAGTTTTAGTATTTTTGTTTTTTTTTTTCATATTGACTTAATTTAGCATGGAGGCTGTACTGCCACCTGTTTGTGTCATAATGGATTAATGTTATGTTCAGCTGCTTGTAATTTGGGTACCAAAAGGGAAGGTTAAAATCCTTACAAATCTTGTGAATCAATAAACATCTTTAAAAATAGACTTTGAAAATGTTCAATGAGACAAAGGCCTACTCAAATTATTTATTATATCAATTTTGAAACAATCTTAAATAAATAATTTGAGCACATGGAAAGAGCCTTTAAAATCATACGAAAATTTCCGAATTTAGTCTATTGTCATTGAGCAATCAAGGAACATAAATATAATTAAAGAAAAGATTGACACAAACCTAGAACTTTTTTTTGAATCAGTTAAAAGATCTCTAGAGTCACTACTGAAAACTATTCAGCATTTGTATGTTTGTTTATTTGTCAGATCAGATGACTACTAGTGTCGTATATCCTCTTGTTATGCTGATGATAATTCCATATCCATTTTATTTCTTAACTCAGTTTTTTACAATATTAATTAAAAAAAACACATTAAATACGGATCTTTGTTTGAAATTTACTATTTTTTTAAAATGACATACACTTGGTCGATTTTTATATATATTTAAGAATTTTAATTCCCGCGTGTCTGTACATAATTGAAAATATTGAATACGACCAAGTAAATGAGACTGTAGCAAACATCCCCTTTCGCGAGAAAAACACGGCCCCTCCCAAATCTTAACTCTTTGACGACTAAAAAATTTAAAATCATAGATATAAATTGGTCATAACAACCCGGCAACCTGTACGCAAGTACGAAATTTCGAGAGAAATAAGTACATACAATTACAGACGAAAAAAAAATTGCCGGACCAGAAGCAGAGTTGAATCGCTCGCGTCTATATGTCACACTTAAAACAAAATGAAAAACCAGCTTTAGTTCGGCTAGCAATGTTTACAGGTATTTGATTTAAATACCAACCTCCTGGACTCATAATGATAAAATTTTTACCAGAGAGGTCCCATATTTATAAATTTGAAAACGAAGTGATTAAAATCGTCTATATCAAACAAAACATCAGGTTTTGCTGAAAAATCGGGGTACATAATATATACAAAAAATACAACTCATTGAATGAAATCTTCAATGTCAACAAGAAAGATTTTTTTTAAATGGATCCAGGCGTCGCTGAGAAATTTCCGACGAAATTCAAATCTCCGCCTCTTTGGAAGTCGAATAAAAAGTAACTTAAACTACTGAAAACTAGGGAAGGGCAGCCGAAAACTGTGCTCTATCGATCCATCCGGACCGGGAGCCCCGGCCCGCCTGCCGGCTGATCTGCCAGAATCGATACTACGTACGACGCGCCCGAGGCGAGTCAGCTGTTTAGGATAATGACCTGCCGCCTGCCACGTGATCCACCTGTGATAACTAACCAAATAAAGCGTATTCTGCTTCTTCTTTCATGTATGAGTTAATTCGTTCTAATGTCTGATATTCTTGGCTTCTGGCCTATGATAAACACCGAGAACTACATCAACAGTGCTCGGTGTTTATAATAGGGCTACCATGGTCGCGGTGAAGACTAAAGGTAGCGCTGTTGTGTTATACTACTTTACAATAAAAAAAGGCTTAGTAGCTATATAGGGGACTAACCCTGAATTCACGTATACAACCCTGAGTACATGCCTAACATATCCTACTAATATTATAAACGCAAAAGTTTGTCCTAATGTTTGTTACTCTTTCAATCAAAAACTGTTAAATGGATGTAGATAAAATTTGGCACCAAGATAGCTTATAAAACTCCTGGATAAAACTGGAGAACTTTTCACCTCGGAAAATGCAACGTCACCGTGGGACAATCAAGTTGTCCCGGGTAAAACCGCGGGGTGCAGCTAATCATGCAGATTAAAGACAGCAAAGTTCATTAAACCTACCCTATTCAGATTATATTCAATAGATCAAAAGCTATAGTTATAGCTATCTACAAAACATAATATCTGTATGCACTTCCGCACCCTGCATCAGTAAAGAGACCGGCCGCGGCCCCTGCGTCCGTCAGCTGTGAATGATCACCCACACAACACATTCGAGATGGGGGAATAAATTGACCTATCTATTCTTGGACAAACTGTTACAAAACTCAATCGGAACTTGATGACATGAATATATGTTTGAAGATTAGGCGGCTATATCGATGGCTTCTAAAGAGGGGAAAAAGTTCCGTTTACCGATATTCTGAAAAACAAGTCCTCCAAAAAAGAAAAGTGATTACCGACCTAATTTCAGCAGTCGCCGATACAATTATTAACTGAACTGTTAACCAAAGTACTAGACCGATTTTCATAAATTGTTAATGGTATCCTTTGAGACAAAAAGAACGAATATTTTTAAATCGGTTCAGCCGTCCGCGAAGTCGTGTAACAAGTATTTAAAAAATCAACAGTCGAATTGAATACTTCTTCCCTTTTGTGTTGTCGGTAAAAATAGCATTTATCCATTTTTAGGAAAGATCTGTACTTTTAAGATTTTTCCTGTTTCGATGATGCCATGCAAACAGTTCGGAAACAGATCGACAACACACCGCTGGTTGCCAATAGCCAGAGATCTGGGGTAAATTGCCAATTTCGTGATAAAATTAGCAGGAAATATCAAAAGATATAAAAAAAACCTCAGCAGCTTGCAAGTTTTTTATTATTTTCAACACAGAAAAATTAAACAATTAATCTCCAAAATTGCTGTAGAAGTATGAAAGACATAAAAGACATTATTTTGGAAGTATAAAACATTAACAGCTCTACCTTCCCAATCTTTGTGCAGTCGCAGTGAAATCATATAAACAGATATTTGGTCAAATTCCTAAGCGATTTGACTTGATTAAAAAATAAATTCGGCTTAGTGCGAGGCGGACTCGCGCACGAAGGGTTCCGTGCCATTATCTATACAACATTATTTATAACGAACAAATAAACGGTACAAAGTTACATTTTTTGTTTGGGAGGCCCCTTAAATATTTGTTTTATTTTAATTTAATATTTGTTTTTAAAGTGAATATATGCAACTTAATATTTTCTGAATGTTTCAAGCGCCTTCCTGTTAACGTTATAAATATCGAGCAAAAAATCACGTTGGGAGTCCCCCCTAAAATACTTATTTTATTATATTTTTTTGTATTTGTTGTTATAGCGGCAACAGAAATACATCATCTGTTAACTAAATTTTCAACTATATAACTATCACGGTTCATGAGATACAGCCTGGCGACAGACGGACGGACGAACAGCGAAGTCTTAGTAATATGGTCCCGTTTTTACCTTCCAGGTACGAAACCCCAAAAAGGTTAATCCTAACCTAACCTTAATTAGTGCATTTCACTGAACAAGTTCAGTAATTTGATCAAATCGTCACAAATGCTTTTTTAAGTCGTGTTACGATTTCACCATCCTTTGTGATTTGGTCAAATCGCTTAGGAATTTCACAAAATCTCTGTTTTTATCATTTTACTGCGACAGATACATCTTATAAGGGACATTATTAGCTATATACTCTTGCTTACGTACAGTATTTTTTTATTCTATACTTTTTTTGTCTACCTGTTGAGGGTGTCGATAAAGCATCCTTTCAGCACACCTTGCATTCCGAAGCATGTGCTGTGTCCGACGACCTTGCGTGATCGACGTAAAGTAATAAAGTATGAAACGATGTTCGCGTTCACTAGTCACGGACAAATTGAAGAGCCTGCTACAATATTCTTGAAAGAAAAATCTTAATAAGATACGCATTCACATACCCATTTTTGTAGTTAAGTGCTGATGTCGAAGTTTAATTGGTATTATTGTAAGTGCCCAATGTAATTATTACTTTTTTATCAATGAACATAAGATTGTGATGTTTGTTCGAGTATAGATACTCGCACTAATTAAAAAAACTATTCTATCTTCGTTAATATTACCTCTGCAATGATAATCCTACTTATGTCGTGAGTTGCCTTACTCAATCCTTTTCTTGTGAATAGCAATATGCTTTGCTTAACATTATTTATGTACCTATGTAGAAGAACGTAATTCACGAAACGACACATCGAAACGATTATTTATGCCGCTCTGATAGTCTTAAGTTTTTCCAGAAGACCGAGTAAAGAACAACCAGGAAAACTACTTTATTCGACCTTCTAGCGAATTATTATTGAATTATATATTTTAAACACCACAAAGATAGATGCGATACGCTATTCTGCGGTCAATAATGACCACGTGTATAAGCAATAGAATTATGCATGAATTGCACAGTTGCACACGAACAGTCTGCCACTGTCCCAGGATTATCCCAATGTCAACCGGTACCACATGCTGAGCACATATCCACTCGCTGAGTTCACGTGACGTCATAATGCGGCAGGCATTGCAGTCAGACCTAAATACGAGTACCTCTTTAGCAGTCCGTAGCATTAGTACGTACTTACTACTGCAAAAGCTGTGTTATTTTCTTGATCTATTTTGTTCGACACACTTCAGAGTTTAAGTAAGTACTTACATTATCTTCTACTACATATAATATAAAAATAAATCGCTGAATGTGTTGTTAAGCGCAAATCTCGAGAGCAGCCGAACCGATTTCGCTAATTCCTTTTTTAGAATATTACTTGAAGTACAAAGATGGTACATACGGAGAGATTTTTTTTAAAAATTGCCTGATAAGGTCTAAATGCAACACTTTCCTATACTCCCATACAATCGATTCGTAATAATACTTAAATAAGAAAGTAATGTATTAAAAAAAAATTTATCGACCGTTAGGCGGTACGAATAAAAACGTTTAAAAATGTATTGCTATGAAGCTATGTGGAAATGCTAACTCAACTAGATAATGTTGGGAATACATTGTGATAGAAATATTTTTTTTAGATTGACACAGTAATCAATTATCTAAACTAAAGCATGCTATTCTTGTTATGAATATATTAGCTAAGAGATCCTAAGATTTTTCTACATGAGTACTTTTAGAACTTAATCCTTTACATGTTATTTTCATTATTTAAAATATGATATTACTAGTGTAGATAATTTACCCTCATATCTATAGTTAGAAGTCACAACTCTGGCAGGATACGACAATTAGCTCGTTCTGGCTATGTTTCAATTTAATAAGTGCATTGCTCGACTGACCCCATTAAGTTATTAATATCGGGCTTGCAAATGCATTGTTGCATGCTTGTTCTCATTTGAAACCATTGTGGTTAGCTAGGTACCTAGATGTTATCGGAACCTTGTTCCCTTTCGTGTCGTACTCGTATTTATTTAGTGATGTCAAAGTTTATAGCTAGTGATGCGGAATAATTATTATCTATGCTCGTGTGACGTACTAATCGTTACATTAACAGCCAGGTTGCTGAATTCGCTGCCGAGTTCTCTAGTTTCAGTTAGGTAATCTCGGTCTTTTCAAATTTGAATCGGTTTCTTCTAGGCAAGCGTGTCCTAGGCCGCATCGTCGCTTTACATCAGGCGTGTTGCGGTCAAGACTATTATTTTAACTTTTACCTCTAAGGGATTTTAAAGGAGCAGATACAAATGCGTTTCTCAATTCTAATTTGTTTTATTCTCTAGTTGAACCGTATTAGGAGATAAGTGTTTGTTAAGTAAATAGGTGTGTAAGGGTCGGATTTCTATTAAATTGTAGGTAATATAGCTGGATATACTATTTGGGTCTTCTGTCAATAATTGTGATCTTTCATCTTCTATTTAATATAAAAAAGGGTAAATTCTGTCCGTCATACTGATATTTGCTAGGAATAAACGTAGAGCCTAAACCGCTGAACCTACAGATATGAATTTGGAGATCGTATTAATTATAGAATAGAGGTGTACTTAGAAAGTTATTTTGGAAATTCAACCTCCAAGGGGGTCAAATGTGGTTTTAAAGTTCATATTTATTTATTCGTTTTTATGTCGCGTGCTTATCTACTTAATTAACTTTGATACAAACAAGAGCACTCTGGCATCCTCTAATGAAAATTACGTGTCACGTGTGTCCCATTGTATCAGGTACTAGTGCGATAGATAATAATCTACATCCGCTTGTAAACACAAGACTTTAGAAATCCACACCTGGAAAGCAATGCCTAGTTCTTTTCTTTGGCGTAAGTCCAGACCGGACCCCCTTTTTATCTTGAATAGACTTTCCCACACTTATTCAAGGTTATTCTCCGTGTGATTACATTATTTTTAGAAAAAAATAAGTACTGGGTTTGGTATGATCAGTGTTATTTTACAACTTGTTCTTGGCGACCGCAATGAACTGCCTTGAATGAAGTATAAAGCTTTATCTTCTATGTCATGTTTTACTACTTTTGTCTATAACATTTCTGGGGAATAACACACTTTATCGTTTGGCTTACTTTCGTAGCTAAAAAAATAAAGCTATTACATAAGAAGATTTTAATTGTCTTATTGTAAACAATTTCTTAGCCGTTCGGGCGATTTTGTCTGTCTGTATGGTATAAAAAAAAATTTACAGATCAAGACATCAGTCTATACCTATAGTTTCTATGACTTATGACTTATTATGCCTTGCAGTCTAGGTACAGTTACCAGCAGCGCATAGTCTAATACGTATTTCCAAAACTCCAAAAGTTGCCAAAATGCCGCTTCATATAAGGCAAGCGATTCGAAATTTGCATATCCCACGATTAGCACCGTTAGAGCTTAGTGCGATGCCTATGAATCACGCTGTTAAATGCTCTCAGCTAACCAACACTACTTAGGATGATAGACATGCGCTAAATAGAAAATTATTAAGTAAGTATTTTAGTGAACCATCAAAATTTGATTTGCTAAGTTTAGTATTCCTTTGTTTATGTCTTAATTTAATGTACAAGGCAACTCTCAAAAAGTTTTTTTTTACTGTATTGAAAAAAATGTTTATCATTCACTAAGAATTTCACCAAATGAAAAGCATCTACCTGTAACATACATATTTTAGCACGCGTTGAATTTTGCATTTGGCAAACCCGACAAAACAAACATCGTAGTAGGAGTAAATGAGTGCGAAACGTTATTTAAGAAAACGCAAGCATTTATTCTCTATAAAGGTGAATTATAGTTTATATTTCCCCTCTATTAAGAACCTAAGTCTAAGATTCCGACGTTTCCATCCATCGGCGTACGTTTACGATCACAATACTATAATTCTAGTTGTCGTATATGTGTACGCTACCGCAGACATTGACCTTCTGTTCTTGAAATAGTTCCACTACGTCTTATTGACACATGTGGACTTGTGTTTTCCTAGTAGTGCCTATTGTAGCTACCGGTAAAACTAGGTAGACTAGTTTTGAAAGGAGGAAATGTTAGATAACATTTGCAGGTGGTTCTAAGGCTCTATCAACATAACATATTTAAGTATTATCATATACCTAGTTTTTTTTAGTTATTTTATAATCGCTTTGATGCGCGATTTTAATATAAACAGCTAACTCGTGCATTTGTATCCGGAAACTACATAAAATACTGTTAAAGCTCCTAAATATGAGCAGGCGCATTTAAATTACTTATGTGTTCTTCTACAAGTATTGTAGAATTAATTATCTGTTATCTGATAATACGATTATTTGAACTAAATTCTATCAATATAGATTCAGTCGTTTTATTATATACCATAATAGCTGTCACCCGCGGCGTTGCCTGAAACATGAAATGGAAAAAGTTAATTTTTTAACCCATATTTGACATCCTTAGGCGTTGAATTTCCAAAAATCCCTTCTTAGTACACCCTTACACCCTATAATTAACACACCCTCCACGTTACATGTCTCTAGGTTCAGCGGTTGAGGCTCTACGTTGTTTCGTAGAATAGCACATTTATATTATACCATATACATATAAACATATAATGCAAGGATCTCGGCTAGGCTTACATCTCTTCTCAAAATGACATATACCTACTGACTAAGATGATTATTATGTATCATGGAAAAAATCCAACGCCAATGCTGCAAAGCCTTCAGTAACTTTCATTCAGTAATCTTCACCCGTACTTAATTGCTTAATTTACTGTTTTGTATCACTAGTCCACTAGATAATATGCAAAGTGGTATAACAAACCATCTAGGTGACCGTTTAGCTTCACTTTGCTAATGCCTGGGCTTATCAGAATAATGTGAATCCAGTTTATATTATCTTGCTAGAGTTATGAGAGCGACGCTAATGAGACTAATCTTGAAGTCGTGATGACATGACTCGATATTAATTTAATTATAATCTTGATAATTTAAACGAATGAACCAGTACAGAAGTAGGGCTAGGATGGAGGCTAGCGCAAGATTATTTATTTAGTCTTGCCGGCGTATTTTGACTGTCCTAAAAAGGAGTATTCAGTAATTCCGTTTTCACTGAAAAATTAAGTACATAAGATATTAATTAAGTTGACCCTTGTTTCAAATGCGTTAGCTGCTCATCTTCAGGACGAACATGGAGGAGTGCCAAACGAGACCTCTAAGAGGACACTCTTAGCTCGCTTAGAAAATTGCTTTACATTATAGTGATTAATGAGTAATTATTTTTATATAGTATGAATATTAAGAACACTGATTTAAAATAACTTTGCCAGCTGATCCAGTCTAGAAGCACTATGAATATGGTTTCTACGTATATATGCTGACCTACACAGTTATGCACTACATAATGTGTGTGAATGCGCGAATATGGTCAACCTACTTACAACGACAACCAACATGGTCTTAAGAAATTCACCCTTTCTATGTAATTTTACAAGCCGCACACTACTCACTCAGACATTCACCCCAGCCCCCTGTTAAAGTTCAGCGCATATAAATTGCCCAATAAAGTCCAAAGCAGGTACATCTACTATCGTAACTTCCTCTCTTCCGCACTGGTGCAATGACCCAGCGTATCTCCGGATGTACCAGTGAATATGGGTGTTGAAGAAGATAGGACAGATGATTAACTCTTGTAACTTGTCAACCGATGAGGTAGACGAGTTCTCGAGTGAAGTGGAGACCATAAATCGGCAAACGTAGTATTTATGTATGACTATGTGAAGCAAAGATATACAGAGGATAGCAGGATGGTGTGCCTATAATAACAGCTATTTAATATTCAATACCTTTTGGTTTTTACTTCCACTGAGTTTCCCCAAAATATGACTCCATATGTTAATGTTTTTTATAGTTTAGATTAATATTTACTTATAATGAAGTTCAAAATATGAGATTAATTATAAAAATTAAAGAAACATTATATTACAAATAATAATAATAATTCGACGACTACTTGATATACCCTAAAAGCAATGTGAATACTCATCTTACATATATAATTATCTTTTATAATATTTTTAATTTATTCAAAAACCAAAGGGTTAAAATCATGTTTAAATTTTTCAACGATATTAAATATAATTACGGAAACGTTTTAAAAAAATATTTTAATAGAAATAAAATATGTAATAATGTGGTGTACCGTTCACCAAACATGTATCAAATTAAAATGGTGACTCAAATTGATGATGATCAATCGAGCGTCTCAATAATATACGATATTTTTTATGATTCAGTCATGTAAGGGAAACTACTTCGTAACAATTACACATCTACGAAAGTAGTTGGTCGGAAGTTAGTGGTAGCATAGTCGGTAAACCCCTTGCCTCGTAAACGGGAATCCGCCTCTTCAATCCCAAGTTCAGACATACACGTCTTAGTTTTTCACTCATCTGCATATTAGAACTTATTACCACATGCTTTAACGCTGAAAGAAATCGTGAGATTGCGCCAGTCGCTGTTAACTCGTCGCTGAATGGCTGTCCTCAGGAAACCTGCTTGACGAAGAAGGGTAATTAATAGGATTCGAACTAAAGTTATGTTCAATTGGAAAGAGTTTGGCCAGGGTAGTGGACATTGGACTATACACCCTAAAAATCAGTGTCCAGCTGTGGATCGCTATGGGTGGTTGATACGTAGCTACTATGCTCTTATGAGATATCCATCTGACATTCATCTGCCTGTGCTATCATTGCCTGAAGCAGGGATGTGGATCTAACGGGCCAGCTGTGCAGGGAATGTTTTGTTTTGCTTGCTTGTCTGATTTGAGTTTGTTTGGGTGTTAGTTCATTACCACTTTTGGAGTACGTAGATCAGCTTAAACCCCAATATCCACTAGTCTAGTTATCGTGTCCACTAACAATCTGTTTTTACTTACACTGCCTAACTACGAGCAATTGAAATAATGTGCTTTAGTTACTTTGCATATTAGATGTCAAGATCTTGAGGCGACAAACATGTCACTTATATTGTTAAATATTATTTTATCATTCCTATTAAAAGGAGTACAATAATTTAAGCTAATTTTAATTACACCTCAAAGTTCTTGACTAATAACCCAATAAATATCAATAATTAATGGAGCCAGGCGCTAATTTGCGGAAATCTATTTAATTATAAGATGTTATATAAAGAATATCTAGTGTTTTCCCGCTTTGTCTTGATGTCAGCGTGAGAAATTGAATTTTATGTTTTTATGGTGTGGTTCCTCCTCACCACCTCCACACCTTATTATTTCTCTTTATGTCAGTATCTGACTTCCCCAACACGTGTTTCGCCTTAGCACAAGGCATCCTCAGACAAAGCGGGAAAATCTTTTAGTAGCGATGATGGTGGAGTGGTTAGTGGTGTCGATAGCCGTGCAAAAGGTATGAGGTTCGATCTCACGAAACATGCAAAAAGAGCTTGAGCTACTGGTAAAGGAAAATATCGTGAGGTAACCATAGCATGGTGGTAGGAATTATATAGTTTCCTATCGCTCGCCTGGCTAGCTACCACGTGTTCCGGCAGCCTTCCTTGAGAGCCAGTTTATTCCAGACTAGGCACGCTCCATCTAGGCCTACAGTATCGCTGACTTCCGTGGTCGTGAGAACTTGTGGTCAAATGCCTAGATTTGTAGGATATAAAAAAAAACAAAATTCAACATCAAGACAAAGCGGGAAAACACTACATATTATTTATATAACATCTTAATCCAACATATTTCGTCACTCTTGTTAAAAATTTTACAGCATAGATTGTGTTATAGTTCCAGTATGCCATGATTCTAGGAATTCTCCGTTTTGTTCTAATCGCACAGCCTTACTTTCACTATAGCTACTTAGAATTCGCATACGAGTAAAAGCGCATTATCCAATCTCAGACGCTTTTTTTTTATCACAAATCAGCAGGCATATTACTAGTGCATATGTGACCATTGGTTAATATTTCCCCATGCTTTCAATCATACGTCGTTTCTCAGGCTATTACGTTAAACACAGTAATACAGGGTGTGCGATAATCATCTGGCCTCTACTCCCGCTATGCACACCGGGGTGAACGCTTCAATTAAATTCAACCTGGTTGTTAGTTGTTTTGTTACTTACTAGTTGAATGCTGAGGGTTGAATGCAGGATTTAATTTTTTAATTGCAATATTAACTGGCTACACATTGGATTGTTTACATACTTGATGTATGAGTTCATAATTGTAAATCGAAACGAGTTCGTGAATGCATTTATTAATTTTGCTTACCAAGAACCACAGTAAAGATTTAGTGTAATTTAATACCAAATATACACGCCAATTATGATTCTAGAACGATAATTATTAAATTGTAATTGTTGTCTCAATGTAATCGAAGACTTGAATCTGGAGCCGACAAATGGGAATATTACCATCATGTTCTGATACTAACGTATCTTTTAAATTATCTAAATCTTTATTTTGTATCTCGCATATCATACATAATAACACTTAGTCGAGTTTTTGATCCACTTTCAGTTTATTGGGTTGGTATTGGGTTTCAGTCACTTCGTAAAACCATTACTGACTGGTGAAGCATTTCGTGTAGCAGTCTTAAAACTGAGCAAACCTGACCTCTGAACTGGACTGTACCTCCTACCAATTTTCTCGGAAGTTTGCGGCAACGCTATACCGATTCGCATGTATGCTGCCATCGACAGCACTTCTATGGGCCTGTACGCAACTCGGGGTTCACTCACCCTGTATTACGTAATGAAGATTCGTTGCGGACGGATTGAGGATGGGGCATGCTGCGTCGTTGGCCATTTTGTTCAGATCCACCAAATATGCTACGAATTCCTCTTGATAAATACGGCATAAATCTACTGGACAAAAGTTCTGAAACAAACTTTTATTACAAAGATGTTAAGTAAATCTATAGATACAAATTAAAGCCTGCAAAGTTGCGTCACTAAAATATTTTGTCAATGACAAGTCCTTCCAAAGACAGTCGTAGGGATCGTGAAGTGCCGATTCTAATGTCTTTAATTGACCCTCAAGAATTTTTACTTTTAGGTGAAGTCGTGTCTCAACAGGCAAGGAAACAAACTCTAAGTAATTAAACGTTAGATTTTAGCGGCTTAAGTGTTGAAAAACAACGAAAATTTTTATTATATTTTAATTTAAGTGTATTTTGAGAAGACAGTTTGCCCTTCCTTAAACTGGCTCTGTGGATACGGCTTCATCTGTTACCATCCTACAACACCAGTAATGAGAGTAACGACGTGAATGGGCGTACAGTCACGCAAACAGACGCTACTTTAACTAAACATGGATAGGTTACGACTAGTTACAAACTTATAAACAAACTCGAGGTAAATAGGTAATTAAGGGAATAGATAAAATAAATTCAAAGCGAAGGTATGCTCTACAGATACTGGACCAAACAAATTAACACTATGAATAATTAGAATAGAAGAGAAAATAGAATAGAAATATACTTATTTGCATCAAAAAACATAACTTAAACAAAAACAAAAATATGTAACATGTATTACTAACTGCTTTCTTTCACAAACCGTTCCCAACTCAACACAGTAATTGTATTTATAGTCTCACATACCGATACTATTATTTAAAAATAACACACTTCTAATACATTCTGACAACTACGTTACTGTAAATCATAAAAAGCGAATTGAAAACGAGAACACACATCGGATGCAAAAATTATCTAGTTTATCAAGTAAGTAAGTTTTTCTCTAATCACAAAAACAAAAACAACAGAAAACGTCCATATAACATATCTAGTTAAGAACTTTATTCACAACACCACTAATGTCAACGAACTCATCACCTCATCAGTCACAGTCACGTCCACAAAATAAGTGATTAAAATATTCTTCACAAAAGATACGAGATGTACAAAAAATGAATAGACATCTCTCCATTACACTACGAGCCGTATATGACATGCGACACGTAATTAAAACCAGATCTGGTACTTGTCTCGAATTCCTTGCCATTGTCAGCGCTGACACCTTTTGAAACGTGGAGTGGTGGGCACGCGCCTCACGAACTGGGCTGATATGGGTGAACTTTGTGTGATAACTGGCACAGTCTACGATAATATTAAGAAGACTTAGATGAACATAAATTAATAAGTACTACTACACCAACTATTGCTTAGAATACAATAAGTATATTAATGTTACTATCAATAAACAACGTCTATATAATGCAGTTTAGATTCTAGGAATCCATATAGATGTGGTAATTATTAAGTACTTTAGAGCAGATATCTGAGTACCTATTGATTAGATTATGAAAATGATAACTCAAAGAGTAAACTACATTGATGTTTGAAATCTCAGTCTTCATATTAGGTAAATTATAGTTAGATAAATACTAACTATTTAGAAATGCCTGGCATCCGTATCAATTTCACCCAACATAAATTATTAGTTTTTATAATTCCACTACCGTTAAATGTTTTTTGCGCTTAGCGTTTCTCCATAAAAGGATTCTCTCTGATCAATGACTTTTCGTTTATTTCTCTATTAACCAATTAATTATCAAATTCACTACAATTACCTTGCTATAACTCTTTTACCCTCAGGGTTTAAACCATTAAAGACGCTCGTGTCATGAATAAAACTTTATGAGGCAGATTTTTTGTATTTTTTGCCACTAACAATGCTTTCTCATTACTTCCAACACAACAAAAAAATTCAATTGAATACACCTAATTGTGAGGAACGTCGTGAACGTCAGTATATTTTATGTCTCTCCCAAATGAATGGTGGGTGTGAAGTTAAGTTGGCGAATATTATTTTCTTATGAGCGAAACTCACAAAATTGAATAACTAGGCTGATTTCTTATTTTGTTATTGTAATACCTTGACTGTCTTTACTATTTGGAAGATTGTTTAAGCTATCAACATGCCAACTGCTTAAAATCTTTGAGAGTAAAATAAATTCTCAAATTTAACTTTTGCTAAAAACTGAAGCGCTGATTCGAGATTCACCCTAAATATACTCGTATATAAGTTATAAAAATTGTTATAGGTCCTAAATAGAAGCTCCACATAAAATATATAACTGCAATTTACAACATTAAAAATTTTCGAAAAAAAAATATATATGATATTGAATTATTTTAGCTGTTTGTTTTGGTACGATTTCTGGTAGATTTGCGCAATGTGTGTTATCTTCTTTATTAGCAGTATCCTTGCGGAATAAGATTGTTGTCAAAGAAACAGACACCCGGACTTTACTGTAGATAGTCGAGGAATTATTAAATATATTTATTTTTATATTAGAAACGTAAACAACGAAAAAAGTTGTAATAATATTAAAGTGATAAGTAAACATAATTATCTAAATAAGTCTAGAGTAAGATTTTAATTTCGCCACGGTTAGTACTCTGCATAATATTTAGAGCGCTGGTAATTCGGGTTTTCGATACTGACACTCCTCTCGTTAGAAAGAATCATAAGTCGTTGCTCAAAAAAAAAAGTAACTTAATTTTTTACTACAAGCTTTTGACGAGAATAACATTATGCGTAACTTTTCTTAATTTTTAAAAAATATATAAATTACATATAAATTATTACATTCTGAACAAAATAAAAAATAGGGATAGCTTATTTTTTTATTTATCTTTTCATTATGGTCATAGAACAGGGGATACAAATTTTCAAATGTTGTCAATTGCTAATCTCAGCTAATTAAAATCGCCATATATATTATTGGCATAGTACTTACCAAGCACAATGGAATGAATATGTATTATATTTTGTCTTGTTTCCTTCCCTAATGCTCTATTTATGTCCATTACGCGTATTTTCATTCCAATGTAGAATGTTTTATGTCAATATTGTCTTCATTTTCTGCTGGTTAATATCGGTTAACTCTATTATTAAGGTCGTTAGGCTCTATTAAGTCATCCATAGGGTTGGTAAAGTCGTGTGTGTTAGGTTTTGTATACAACTCTTCTATCTGATGAGTTTTAAATGATTGCTTAGATTTAGAAACGGTGTTTTTTCAATGTACATTTATTGCTGTCTTTTTTAGAGTTTAGAACAGATTGGTTTTCTGCTAGGTAAGTAAGTACATCATTTATTATATCTTTGACCATGTCATAGGTTTTGGGCGGCCGAAGAAACTCTATTACTTGTGTCCTTTGATGTCATTTTTTTAGTGCAACCTATGCACCGCCACTTTTTCTCATGCTAACGTCCTTCTTTTTTTGAGTATAACTCTCCTATTTCAAGCAGTTGTATAAAATCATATGTATCTGTTATATCTTTGTTCACTCATTAATGCTATTTTAATGGCTTGCTTTAGTTTATTCTTTAATTCTCTTCTGAAAAATTTACATGACATGGCTCCCACAAAAACGCTTTGCGTATAATTTTTCTGGTCGACCAGCCCGGTTGTGGAACTCCCAATCGACTTTTTAATTTCTTTTTAAAAATAGTGTCTAATAAATTATCAAGACTTCAGGTGAGCAATAAAACGTATGCCCAATTTTCTTATGAAATTTATGTCAGTGGCCTTATTTTCTTTTCTTTTTCAATCATTGGTTTATACATGACGTTTACAAAATCAACTTTCTGTTATCTATAAAGTATATATTCTCGTCATGTTATAAGTGTTCAAACGTGTTTGTTCATATTTCACCATATAATTACTAGATTTACGAGGCATCGTACAGACATAACGTTTCTAATAAACCCGTTACAACTGTACTCTTGAATTAAAACATATAACACCACTATCGTTAAAGTTTTTACAAATAAAATATGAATTACTCTGAACAGTAGGACCTGTTTTATATAATTTATTTATAATATTAAGTAAATGGTAAAAGCAATTTATTTTAATCATCACAGGGTGGAAATTTCAAGAGGTGCTTGCTTATTACTGGGATCGATCCGATGACGCCTTTAGAGACCGGAGTTAAAGGGGCTTACATTCTTTTTTGCTGCTTTTTATATCACTGCAAAAAAGTTCTACTCCTGTTAGTGTTAGTATACGATATGAGCCTTGTAAGGCCCATATCGCAAACGGCTCATGACTATGTTTGAATTAGTCCTACCTGAGACGTGCGATCCAGGTCGATCTTTCACTTTGTCCCTTGATAACTGACTAATATGATAATCCTTCTGACTTGCTTCGCTTTCCATGTACCATTAAACTATTGTCTAGCTCTCTTGTGAGTAGATATTGTGAGGGAGTGTTTAATTATGTAGGGAATTTTTCTTTGTCACACATGTATTACTAAACGGTTTAAGAGACAGTTAATCTCTATCGCACGCTTGAAATAATTTGTCGTAGAAAACTTATTTTAAGAGTTTTTACTAAAACTTGTGTTGTGAAATAGAAGTGTTTAATAAAACTATAATAACACATAAAATAACACTTACGAGTATCACTGCTTTATGATTTTCTCATCAGTGATACGAGCTTTAGTTTTATAATCTGCAAATTTAATTATTACTTATTTACTTGTTGGTAAAGTATAGGCGAAAGGCGAAAGTTGAGATTTTTTTGGCATCTGCCTTATTGCACATAAATACATCGTAGTAATAATTTAGCTTCAATAAATATTAACCAAAATGCAATGTCTAGGAGGCTAGATCACGACATTTAGGTCACCGACTGACTGTGTGCCCTGATTATGCATATCGCATACGCTTCGTATGTCTTCATTTGAGTCGTAACATCACCGCTGCACATAACTTCTAACAGTGCTGCAATAACTTCATGATTCTTGACTCACTATCCAATTGATATATCTAAATAGTAACTGCCTCGAATTGAAATAGATGAATGTAAATATTTGTATTGCTTAACTGCTTATTTGCTGTGGTAACTGTTATGTTCCCGTTTAGTAATTTAATATCTTTTCCTCCGTCTATCAAAGTTGTTTGTTAGTATTTTATTGTCTTTAAATATAATTTATCCGTTATAACAGGTTTCCTTATGAATCTACTTATTTATCACTCACAATTCGCATTACTCGTCTATTGATTTCTACGTCTTTACAAATATATTGTTGTTATTTTAGTCGATTGTGGATGACCTTCACCTAATGATTCGCATTCATATTGTGACCTAGACAGGTTATATCAGAATCTAGTGATTTATATGCATATTTGGTCTAACTGGTTGCTTTAGTTGTGTTGTGTCATTCTTGCAGTGACTTCATCTATGCTTTGACACAAATAATACAAAATTATCCTTAGTTTAGCAAAAACATTTTTTTATGAAGGAAGAAATATTTTTTCGTCATATTTAAGCTTCGGTGTATGTTATATTTAGATAATTCATTAAAACTTTTAAACGAAGACTTCCGGATATCATACCGGTTCATTGTGAGATTTTCTGTAAAAAAGTGAGTGGAAGTCTGAAAGCACACAGTATCACACATCTTAAGAAAAGACTATTTATTTTTTAATAGTTCCATAGGTAATAATTGTCTTGGGCTAATACTGTCAGCCTTTGTGTTGACTAGAAACTTTGATACAAGGATGCGGCTCCGCCTTTGCAAAGATTATGATGATTCAAGAAAATAATGATGCATGATAAATCCAGATCACATACCGGAGACATATTCAGGAATAACTGCACTAGCAACTCTACCATAATCCACGACAACATTGGCAACAATAGCCAGGTGTGAACACCGTTACCCGATGGTGATTCTATCTAAGTAACTGTCAACGCATTCTTATTATGTGACTTGAATTAAACGAATATAAAGCGCACACGACGTATTACCATTGTTGGCGGTCGCGTTGACGCATGTCTCTGGAACTAGCCTTTCTTTTAACACGTGTTCAGTTTATCAATTCATTACAGAGTTATGTTAACTTATTCTTTATGGTCTATCTCTAGGTACTAAGAAGACTTTTAAGCACAATCACGGACAGTTTGTTAATGCCATGTGATCATTTTGTTCTTTCCTGTTTATTTTTTTTATTTTTCGTCGTTAGAAATAAATGTCACGTTATCAGTTTTTCGGCAAAATATAAATATTACGTTAAATTAATCATAATGCTTTTGGGTAAAACGAACTGTCATTTACTTAGTCCCTGAAAGTCCACGTCCATGAGGCACAATGCAATTTCATCCCTAAATACCGTCTCAAAAAGATTCCCAAGTGAATCATAATTCACAACAACATCGCTGAAACAAAGTCTTCCATCAAATTTACGACAGTCGACTGGCATTGTAAAGAGAGTTTCAATACTGTAACTGCCATGGCTCTTAGACAGAATCAAAGGGAAAGCAGTCGTAAACATTTGAACATTTTATGAGTTTGCACTTGGGTTTATGTGAAGATTTTGATTGGCTATTCTTCTTGGAGATGATGATTCATGTGACTTTGAACTTGGTAATGCAAACTCCGAAATAGCGGGTGATACCTATTGGACAAAACTTGCTTTAAGGTCAAACTGGTACAAATGCAATTCGAGAACCAGCTACGAGTATAATCCTTATTTACCTAAATAATTTTGATATGAGTAACTAACGGACTATACTCGTACTATACGTACACTTAAAAACTTTTAGACATAAAAATTAATAGGGAATTGATGAAAACATACGCTAACAAAACTTTAGGAAATAATACTAAGACATATAAGTACTAATAATAAGACTAATATTATCTAAGGATCCGTAGTTCTCAGTTATGTGTACATTTAGTCAGAAATTGACAACTTTACTTTTGTCAAAAAAGCCGAAACATATATTTGTAAAATCATAATTTAGATAGGGTATCTTGTAAACTTATTCTTATATAGACGATATCTGTGCTAAAAACTAAGTGATCTCCATAGTGTAAGTTTATCTTAATTTATACTGTAATACAGAAAGCTGCTGTATTGGTTATAGGCGCTATTAATTCACACGGAATGATAATGAAAGTATAGATAGCGGTATAATAGCTTGTAATAACGCACATGAGTCATCATTCGAACACTCACATGTTAACCTTGAAAATGCAATATGGTTATCAGTATCGCTCTATATTGGCAATCGATAGGTACATAATAGTTGCTCTAAATAATGTGATGCTCTAAGTATCACTGCAACTTATATCTATGCCGTAATCATATTTTATTCCAGTTTGATTGATGTCTCATATCTTGACCTATCTCTTTTTAACGCACAGTAAATTTTGTAATTGGTATTGAGGTTAGCCTTAAAAATATTATTTCTTCTTGTTCTTTTCTCGACGTCGCCTTGGTAGAGATTATACTCTCTAATATTCTTAGCTCTACAGCATTTCACCTCATCTCATATCTGCCTCAGGATCTTTAAACAAAACTGAACTATGGGCTTTTAATGCCCACTATACATTATATTAGTATAATAAATTGTAATTTTAGATACTTTAGTTCGCGTCTGGCTTATCTGATAATACATATATCGTTTTTCATCTATTTCAGCTCCCAGTTATGTTCAACTTCATCAAGAAATCCACCGTCCTGGCCGGTGGCGATCCTGGTGGGTGCGAGGAACGGGACGGGGAGAAAGAACGACGGAAACGGGAGAAGAAAGAGCGAAAAGAACGGGAGAAGCGGGAGAGATTGGCTGCGGGGTTGGAAGAGCCTTTGCGGTTGGAAGAGGTAATATCTCATTTCTAAAGTAAAGTAGTGTAAAGATTTGAAAAATTTGATATTAAAAGGAGCAGGCGAAATATAGCCAAAATGGACGTAGACGCAAGACTACTCTCCGGTAGTGGCAAAGAAGAATCGGACAGTGCGGGACTTCAATAACTTTCAGTAGATTTATTTTGCCTTTCAAGCAAGTGACAATTAATTCTTATCTACACACATGTGAAAACTCTGAGGTTCAAGTACAAACCGAGGCCATAACCCTCGCCGCCCGTTTAGAAGTTGATCCTTTATTTAGCCACTAAGTATTTATAGGCTATCATAAATCTATCACATCTCCTATAGTATTATAATGAAACTGTCTCGTCATAAAATTGATAATGAGGTTGCAAACGGCGAAGTAACTAGGTTACTATTACTAGTTATGATGTTCCTATCTTCAACAATATCGTATCAGACACTGAAATCGTGTATATTTTCTCATCAAAGTCTTGATCATTCAATCTCTAAAGATTATTGGCTGTAAAATCACTGTTATTACCAATGAGTATTCTTACAATATCGTTAATGATGTTATTAATGAATATAGTTATTTCGATTAGAATGGTTATGGTCCGTTTTAATTGTGATGATCTGAGAAACGAAAAGATTGGGTTTTGTAAGAATTTCTTTAGCGGAGCAGCAATTTTGGAATAATGTTGTCAACCTGTTCAGATTATCAAGTTCAAGGCAGTTGTTGTAATAATACTACATTCCTCATAACTCTAGATTTCAGATTTTCATGTTTTCTATGTTTTCATGAAATCGGTCAGCTAGAAACATTAGGTCTGCAATGCTAAGTTACACGAAATTAATTTATGCCCTTACCTGATCCTTAAGAATTTTAACTGAATCCCCATTTTTATTTGGCAGAGCTAAATTACAAACAAAATTACATATTGTGTCCATCAACTTGTTGTAATAGTCTACATATAGAACCCGACTATGCAAAAGGGTTTTTATGTGCTGATCACCGTTGCTCCTTAGGTAATAATACCCTTATTTTAATCAGCTTTAAAAATGTCAGTCGTGATGAGAAACCCATTGATCTTCAACGATATGATCGTAGTAAGTACGTTATTTTAAAGCTTGAAATCTGTCGCAATAGGTCATCCACAGAGGTATTTGAGGTTACTCCATAAGTTTAGTGTAAGTGTAGTGAATGTGCATTTAAAGGCATGTCAGAGCACGACTGAAGCCAGCTGACATCTTTTCAGTATTATAATAAAACTAAAAAGTATACTTAATAATAAAATTCAGATATTTCATCGTGTTAATAGCGTGATAGAACAGCTAAACAAAGGTGTTTCTAACCGATCACCGGAATTACCTATAGTTCGGTTTTGAATATAATAATAATATTTTCATCCCACCATTTGCTCTTCAATATCTGAGTGTAAAAGCCGTTTTTATCCGCTAGAGCATAAAGTTAAAATTGATTTTAGAACATCGTGTGCACTAAGTCCTTGAATTCAAAACAATATTCTATTTACTTCTACAATCTTTTTTAATTTAATGAAAACTCAGACGCGGAATATTCGTTATATCGTTTTGTATCGTGCGCGCCATTATCTTGTCTCGACATATTGTTAAATTCTCAGACTAAAAACAAGAAACCTTAAACAAGTGTAAAACCGAAAATTAGTGATTCTAACGAAGAAATAGATTTTTTTAGTCAGTTCCTTCGCTGGCTCGGTCATCAAAATTGAGCATACAGTTAAAAAGTAACTTTGCATTCTTGTATAACAAATAACTATTGGTTAACAATATGTACGGATTTTTACGCAGATTGTTGGAATAGCGAATGTGAACGAAACTATAGTTGGAAGATCCAACTATAGATTCGTTCACATTCGCTGAACTTCATCAGGGATGAAATTAGTCGTTCGTGTCTACAACGATGGCACGCCCTGCACTTGTGTACTAGGCCGCATGCCGCGCGCGCTATGTCATCGCCGGTCGCAGGAGTGAACAAAATAAATCAAACACGCTTTAGTATTCTAAACAAAATAATAATGTAGTTTTGCAGTTTGAGTGCTTGTTCATCTTAGCAATAATTTAGATCTTATAAACCATCAAAAACGACTGACATTGGGAACCCCCAATATCGTGAGGGTCTTTAAAATGGTCGGAACGTGTATAATCGTTATCTAGTATTGCCAAGCTCTGACATTTGCTTTGGTATTTTAATCCAAGTTAAATCCATGGCATTTTGCTTTATTTCAGACCTAAATCTATGTTATTTTCTACTATGACAGGCGAGGGCGAAGTATTCAAATGTATGCTGTTGAATTGCTCACTGACTTGTCATGGTTTAACTTTAAGATGGTTATCGGTTACGACAAGGTCGGATTCTTGGCTGTTTTGTTTTGAAAGTATGTGTATGCTTAATTATTCTCTGGACAAAGTTTGTACTCTACCTATGAAAACTCGAACTTGTTTATTTTTACTACAATAAAAAAATCTTATATATAATAGATAGATAGATCAATTATTTATTGCAGACATACAAAAAAAACAAGGGAGAAATTCTAACAAAATATAATGCTACAATTGGCGGCCTAAAGTGGTGGATGTAGTTGATTCTAAAGTCAGAATGGCCATGATGCTGTCCAACCTCTGATTAGAGGAGGAATAATACTCGTATGAAGAAGTAGTGGTAGGCGGCAGAGATGCACGGTTACTTTAAGATAGGCTTTGAATGGTTTTTGACAAGACTAGTACCTACCTATAAATTAAATTAATTAAAGTAATTCATCGGCTTGATGAAACGATCGCAATATTAAATCATTGTTTCGTATGTAAACACAATTCAAATTGTTCAAAATTATCAATCATTATTACGATTGTTTAACCGCAATTTTGAAACAATTCAAATAGCTGATAATTTAATAGTCGATGGTTCTGTATTGTATAACTATTTTCTAGAAAATTGACTAGTTTGGTAACAGGTGCTATGTATGGTAGGCAAGGCACCCAAACATGAAACTGGTTATGTAGATACGTACCTATCTTAAGTGAAAACTGCTACGAAAATTTGCTGTTACGTCTGATTTGTGCGTTTCGGGAAAACTTAAATGAGTAAAAGTCTGATTGTGTTTGGGCTAATTTATGTGATAGCAGATCAACCCATTTCACAGAAAATATAATTGTATTACCAAAGAAATATACCTACTGGCCGCATGCGTCCAAATGCTGGCCAATAGTCTAAAATGCTCATATATTTGAGAATAATAGCTTGAATTTTCTATTTGAAACATTAGTTTAGGTTCAAAATCAGAATATGTAACTAATAAAATATACAGGCGCCTGTTGAATTGAAGACTGTAATCACTTTTGTATATTTATATATATAGTTCTTGTTATTTTAGAACTATTTTAATAAATTCATAATACTATTAATTAGTAGATTAGAAATGTATAAGCTCATAAAACATCAATTAAGATATGATCTGATTTGAAATTGATTAATTAAGATAATTGAGTACTAATTTTATTACATCACTGATTAATCAAGTGAAAGTATGAGAGTACATAAATATTTTAATACATTATGTCGAAGAAATCGAAAGCTGCGTGGCTTGTTAAGTGTAATCCATTCTCTTTGCATTTTAATCGATTTTAACACATGATTTGTTAAAGAGATGGTTTTATTTGTAAGAAACACAAATAAATACATTTATAAAACAAATACTTTCTTGTAAAAACAAAATTTCTTGACATGATAAAAATCGTTTTATAAAAATTATATGGAACCACCATAAAACATTTTTGTTTAGAAGGTCGTGTGACATACCTACTCTACTAAATACTAAATCAATTCATTGAAGACCGAGAAATCGGTGAAGATACAAAAAAATTGTGAAGGTTTGAAAACTAGTAGGTACCAAAGTGTTTTCAACTACTTGTAAGTATGCTGGATACGTTTAACCTCCGTTAAACGCTATGCTATGCATGCAAATATATAAAGCTATGCAAAATACAAAGTGATAGATACCTAAACCAAACATAGAACTTCCTTCCTCCACATAGATCTTACTTCCATTGATGCCAGTTAAAAACCAAGCTATAGGTGTACGAGAGAATTGAATTTCTTAAATGTTTAATACGTATGATATTATATACAATGACAAGTGTATAGTATATTCGTTCATTCGTGTACACTTTTGTTTTGACATTCTAACAGTAGGCGGTAATTGCTTTAGCCATTTCTTTTTACGCTCGAGGACATTGCCTCTGAATTATGGCGGACGATTCGACTAACGGCCAAACAAATTACTTCTAATGATATGCATAGATAGTAAAATTTTACGTTTTGATCGCCTAAAATCGAAACCACGTAACAAAGTTATTTGTAAAATGTCTATGAGAATATATAGGTACCTATAATAACAATTCCGAATTTTAATGTAACGTGTGTATTATATAGGTACAAATAATTTTTAAAGCAGGACATAAAAACCGTACAAATTACAAACAAAAGCGGCCCGAAAACACCTCCTTGCGGTAAACTAACGGCATACTGTAACCAAATCACTGTAGGAATGTTTTTCTCATTAGGCGGACGTCACGGTGCTTAAGTCTCGAGGTTCTGTTGACTTGGTTAGCTCGAGACGTTGAGATGGGTGGGAAACACGGGATTGTAATTAATATGTCAGCTGGTAATAAGTTTAAGCCATGTTTCAATTTGGGAATTACTAGTAGGTGGTTGTTATAGCGCTCGTAAAACACTGGTTCTAGTCGTTTACCGTAATTAAGCAAAGTTAATTCCAGGCAGGTATTGGATCTGTGGATAGAATCAGGTTCGGTTGACGTGGTTGTTGGTCTTAACTAGTCTAAAGGTAATTTAGAAACTCAGATACAAAGGCAGCTGAACCGTCCACACTGATGAATTTATCATTATTGTATTACTCATTCACTCATTACTCAAATGTTGTATTAGTTGACACATAGTCATAGTCGCTATGCTACTAAAGCAACAGTCCAGTATACTGGATAATTTTCACTAGATTATAAAAAAGTGTGTTCATGGTCACGTTCAGGTAGCCAAATTAATTTTAAAAAAAAGGTTCGGATATTGTCCTAGATTCAAATATAGTAAGTACTTTTATCATGAGTAAATTACGTTAAAATTTTACAACACATCCCCATTAAATATAGATGTACGAGTACCTTCCAAAAACACATTCATCTTTATTCAAAAGAATAATTTGGTAACAATTTGTGAGTATAATTAGCCTTTATTTTCTGCACTACGCGTATACCCGTTTTCTTATTGTTGACCGTGACCTCTTCAATTTATGCTGTCATGGGGTTGATGTCCGATTTCTGGATCAGTGTCATTGCTACATTAGTTCAGTTTAATCCAATTGTCGGTCAGGTATTTTTGGAATATGTTTTTTGCTTGTCCATTCATATTTTTTATATGCAGGATAGCTAGTAGTAGGATAGATCAAGGTTATGGTATTTAAATTGAAAACAAGTGTTTGCATGTCTCTTCTTGAACAAGTGTTTGTATGTAAACTTTAATTGCAACTAATTAAGTCTTACAGATTTATTAAGTTGTTTATTATATTAGTTATTATTTTGAGAAAATCCATTCTTGATAAGCAGTTTTCTCAGAGACTAAGTAAGTGTTTCCCGCTTAGTTTTGTCTTTACTTCGACATATCTTTCAGTTCGCTCATTTACGTATATTTATTTATCATTTTCAACAAAAACCCTCACGACTTTATTTCGTATGTCTCTACTTGTCTGTTTACAGTACCTACAAACGAGTACATCATTCCTGTAGTTTTACAAATTTATATATTAGTTGTTTGTTTACACACAAGTCTAATCACAATGTCCAATTGTTCTTTCTAATTGATCAGTGTACGTCTTTACGTCTCCCCATTAGTTTTAGTGCAGTGATACACTTAGGATACATGATGAATGAAGTGCCTTCTGATCATATCGCTATAAAAATGATTGAACTGGCTATACAGGCTCTAGTAAAGTATTGATTTTTTTAACTACTTAAAAAAATTAGTTTCTCATACTTCGGAATCTTTTTCTTTTCTTTCTAATTTTTTACCGACTCCAGAAGTTCAATTGCCAGAAAAAAATCTGGTTCGCGTCCCCAGTGTTATACCGTGTAAAAAATATCAATATCAGTTTAGCGTTTAGTTTTTAAATAAAAATAGCTGAAATTAATGGGAAGCCGGTCGTAACTATTTTTAAACATGTAATTAAAAACGTCATGAACGTTAGAAATAATTAATATACTGCCAAAACTGGCATACTAGTTCTAGAATTCCGTCGACTTAGGGTAATAGTAACCTCACAGAAATCACTCCGCGCTCATCCTGCAGATGAGCCCGAAATCCGGCTCGACAGATTCAAGTTACGATCGTTATAAGCGTTTTGGTTTATTTGTAACTAAAATTAATACTAGAGTAATTCCTAATTAATTGTGTTGCTTTTGAAATGACTATCAATGATAACAAACAAAGTGTTTGAGGATTCATTAATGTGTCTTATTTATAAATTATCTGCTCTACTGCTTATATTTTATAACTAGTTACAGTCATCTGCGGCGTTGCCCGCAATAAAAAATGGAATTTAAAGAAGCTTCAAACTTTGAACCCTCATACGACCCCCTTGGGGCAGAATTAAAAAAAAATCCTTTCTTAGTTCACCTCTACATCTTATAATGCATTCTCTCCTCCAAACTTCATGTCTCTAGGTTCAGCGGTTTAGGCTCTGCATTGATTCCTAGAGAATATCAGTCAGGACTTCCTCTTTTATATATATTCCTAACTAATATTGTAAATGCAAAAGTAACTCTGTCTGTCTGTCTCGCTTTCACGCCAAAACCACTGAACCAATCTGGATTAAATTTGGTACACAGGTAGATTAGACCTCGGGAAAAGAAATAGGATACTTTTTAACCGACTTCAAAAAAAATAAAGTATTTCCCATTATCTCGATGATCCAATGGGGAACTACGCGGGTGATACCGCGGGGCACAGCTAGTACGAGTATATATATAATATATATATATATATATAGATTATTATTGAATAACAGTCTTTTTATTTATTAGCTTGTAAATAAGTATATTATATTTATTTATTATGTTCTATAACATTACTGAGTTATCGCAATCACGTATGTTCTAGTTACTGACCTATTGCTTCCTACAGATTTTAATCATTAAAAATCTATTCAATCGAAATCGAATTTAGTGCCTAGTAAAATCAGCTTACCGTAAAAAGGTACAATCGTTTCATAATTAGATGTTTTAAATAGTTTTAATACCCCCCTTTCACTTACTTTTGTTCGTGTGTATCAGACCGAAAATTATTTCTTTCGAATGGTTTTAATAGCTTAGTTTTAGAATTGATTTTTAGAGTTGTTAATTTGATTCGATAAATTCTAACTGTTGATAGGTCTTCGATCATCCAATTAAGTTAATTGTGATCGTGCGTGCTCCCTCTCTCTATTAGTTTATTGATTTGAGTTAAACGACAAAGTTAAGACACTTGCTCTTTAATTTTCAGATAGTTTCAATTACGATTCAAGTATTCATACTTTTGCTGTATTTGTTTTGTCAATTTAAGACTCCTGTTATTGTACTGACTGCTTTCTCTATGAAGATAAAATACTTTGTAGCAAATAGCAGAAACATCCTTGTGCATAGATATATTGCAAACAGATGTTAAAGTACAACTTAGTAGCAATCAATACAACAAACTTGTACATAACACAAGTCTTACTACTTGGCTCAATTCACGGCGATTAAACGGCAACTTAAACCGGGATTTAATTCAGAAACCAGTTTTTTAATACACTTTCGTTGGCGGCGTTTTTGCGCACTCATCGTGAGGAATGCGGTTTTGCGCAATCCAAGGAACTTGTCAGGTTTCGCCACTGTAAACACTACTGTTACTATTGACTGCGTTTACAGACACGACTTTGCATGGTGGTGGTATTGCTCTATTACCCTAGCTAGCTGTTCTACCATCTCGTTATCCGCTGATGAAATGAAGCCCTATTTCTCAAGCTTCTTCATTTAGCTGCAACGTGAATCCGATTATTTTAAAGATCTCAACAGATTGCAATTATAACAAGGCAAGAACCTATTGTAGTTGGTTAGGTATAGGTATTTATATTGTTGTATTTTATTGATTTAAGTAATTTCTATTCACTATTGCGCAAATATTGCATGCTGATCGTAGATTAACGTAAACAAATCTTTGTCAGCAACATAGACAAATTAGGGCCATCATATATACCCGATGGTTTATTTATTTGTCATACAACAGTTCACGGACAAGTCGCTTTTAAAACATTATTTTAGTGATTCAATAGCATTGTGGTGATAACAGTGATCAGATCCTGGCAGTTTTGTACCGTTGCCAATCGGTTAGGTACGACCTTCATGCTCATTGAGCCGTGGCTCGAATAGTTATTAGAGAACGTTTTACTGAATTGACCTTATCTTTCGCAGGTGCGACGATCTCTAAAATTGCGAGGCAGACGCAAGGAAAAGGAGAAACTGCCCTCCGGCATCACCGCCGACTACACCGCCTCGCTGTTCGCTCATTTGGAACAAGACTCCAACTATTCTAACTATCCGCTTATACCTACCTCTGGTTCTAACTCCAATCTCAGCGATGAGAATAATCACGTATCGCCTGGGTTCCCAGCTACCCACACGTGGGCCAAAAAAGAAGGAGTTCTGCAATCCGACAGCTCAGAAACTTCGCTAAACTCGTTAAACAATCCAAATTCCAACACAAGCCCCCGACAACCGCCGAATCTACCTCCGATACCACCGCGGCCGCCAAAACGAGGAATTCTCAAAGGTCCGCGGCTTAGCAATACTAGTTCTAATTCACAAGAGAGCAACATCCAAAGTAACGACGTGATAGACCACGTAGCCAATGGCCAAGATTCTAACCTATTGGCTCGGAACACGCAGCAGAACGAGCTTATTTCTTACGGCATTCCAGCTTCAAAAAGTACGTCGTCGAGCGATGACATGCAGCACGTTCAAAACTTTACTAAAAAAGTGATCCACAGCCCGGTCGATCAACAGTTCAAAAATTACAAAAATTCAAATAATCCTTCAATCACCACCCAAGACATGGATGAAGCACCAAAGACAAACGGGAACAGCTATCTTGGAGTGACGTCTACGTCTCCAAGCGCTGATTCTTTAACCGACACGACCACGAATTCTTCGTTTGCTACTCCGCCATTTTCTACCTCACCAGTGGGGGAATCTCAAGGCTTTCACCGATGGTCGAGAACTAGCAATTTTGACGATATCGACCTACCTTTGCCGGGATTGACCCCCTTGCATTTACCCAAGCCTAGAACGCTGACGATTCAACGACAGAAAGCGCCTAGGAATGATTTTGGTTTCAGCCTTCGTCGAGCTGTCGTTCAAGAGAGGGTTTTCATTGGTGAGATAAACGGCCATACCAACGGGTTTATGAATGGCGACAACAAATGCAATGATGTTCGCAGTTTAGACAGCAAGTTAACCTTCAAATCTGTAATACTGGCTGAACCCGGCTCTTACCCTGGTGCTAGCGAGACCGGTCTTCTTCCTGGCGATAGACTGATAGAAGTCAACGGGGTCAATGTTGAAGAAAAAAGTCGAGAGGAGGTCATCGAACTCATCAAAGGAAGCCAAGATTACGTTACCATAAAGGTGAGTCATTGCTTATTAAAGAATTATGTTAATACGTGTGGCTTATGAATTAAAGATTAGTTTAAAACATAATAACTGGTACAGTAAATTGCTCTAAAACGTTATGAAAAAATGCGTGCCCGTTAGATCTAGTAATATAAATACATTATCGGGGGGAAAAACTAGCCATTTTCTCCGTTAAAGTTTCGCGTTGAAATGTGGCTTTTAATTTTGTACGATGATTGATATCTTCGTTTTATTTAACGCGCATCGACTTCTCATTTGGTTTAATGTCCTGTTAGTAAAAAACGAATAAAATGCTAATGCTTTAATAACTTCTATATCAACAGCAATGAAACTAACTACTAAAATATCTAAAGTATAAAAAAAAGATTTTGCTTCCATAAGTAAATAAAATAAAATTATATTAGTAGGACGTTCATGGGGCAAAGGGAAATTTAAATCGAACGCTACTAGTGCTTATGTATGTAATATCTACTTATATTGTTCCACTGCTAGGCACGAGTAGCCCCTGTGAAAGGGGTGTAAGCCATGAACGTGTAAAGACGCTACCACATGCAAGTAATACATAAGTTAACGTTACTTATGTGAATTTCCTAAAAACAAGTTACGCCTGACAAAAAATTTACAAACATGTGCAGCGATAAAATCTTATAAAAAATCCAAATGATTTAAATAAACCTGACACGATTGATATCATCGAAATTGATTGAAATATACTACAAGTTTATTTTAAAATCGAAGCAAACGGTAAGATCGAACGCGAAAGTGGAAATGCGACTCGCAATGAACGGACACGCGAGAAAGTAATGTGGAAATCGTAATCACATTTATTTTTGTACCTAATTGGCACTTGAGATAATGTGATCTTGATTTCTCGATCTAGATTTTAAGATCAAGGTTAAATTCGATAAAAATCTTGTGTGCATATGGTGGCTCAATATTATCCATTCAGGTTCTTAGGTTTTCTTTAATCGATACACATTTTAGGTATTCGTATTTAATTTTAGTGCTTCACCGTGTTAACATGTGTACTTGTTTCAGAACTTTCTGTGAATTATATAAAGCTCTCAGCATGCAAAACTTATTAAAATTAAATATTTTAATTTATACAGTTAAGCTTAGCTTATCAGTACATATTGACGCGCTTCTGATCAGCGCTTTAAATAAGTTTCATCTTTACTGAACACCTACTAATAGTTTTCTTTGAAATGCTTATCATTAGCACGCCTATTTTTTAAGTAATTTGTTTAATGTATTAATAGATATTAAAGCAAGAGTTGCTTTGAACTTTTAACGTCTTAATTAATATCGAGTTCAAGCGCTGAATAAGGCAGTAAAGATAGGTACAAATTTGTGTAGATGCTCAGTTCAATGAAACCACATCGGCTCTGGTTTATTAGGTAATTTGATGTTAATATTTATTTACAGTCGGTTTCACATAAAACATAAAATGCGTGGGTCACGCTTTCATTTTGTAAATTGAATTGTAGAAGAAGTTTCAATATTGAATCCGTATTGAATGTTTTAATGTTGCAATAATTAACATATTCACACGAAGGATTACTTAGCTTGCTTAGCTAAACAGACTCTTTACCTATAGACTATAGATTATCAAGTTTCTACAGGCATGTTAGAACAAGAACTCAGACAAAGTCAAGGAGAGAAAGAACTGACTAAAGCTTTAGATGTTGTTTATTTTTCGGATATCTCAAATGTCTAAGACGCATGAAAAAGTAAAGACGTTTGTCTTTTGTCTTGTCTTTTTTTTTAATTAGGTTCCAACCTAATTAAAAAAAAAATCATACTAAAACATGTTCCGTACCTACCGATCAGCAGCGTGCTTTTTGTCTACGTCACCAGGTGCAGCCAATAGCAGAGCTGTGCGAGCTGTCACGCAGGCGCGCTGCGGACGGCGGCGGAGACGTGGAACTAGCTGATGGCAACGTACGAGGCGGAACCCTCAGCCGATCTGGCAGCAGGAGGTTTAATGCTACTCAGGTATGTGGACTTTATACTTATTATTACAGGACGTAGATTTACCTTGCATCAAATGGAGATCAGAATAAAAATAAGCCTGTTAGTAACGTCCTCTCTACAAAGGTTATCTTAGTTTATTGGTTATTTTAGGTTATCTTAGTTTAGTAGTTATTTAGGATTTGGGTCCTAACGAAAAACCGGGCCGTGCTATATGTAATAATATACTATAGAATTGCTTGATTACTGGGCCTGGGAGAGTCATACTTATAAATTATAGCTAGGTATGGTGCTTTCCCAGATATTTCAATTGTTCTACGCAAATATTCTAAACTTGGCTTTAACTTTTACTGTGTCGTCTGTGATAATTATGAATTCTGGTCAAGTTCTCACCGTGATGTGTGACGCAGCGCAAGCCGGTATTTGTGTCAACCCTAATGTATTCATTCAGTACAGTTAACCTCAAAAGTGGTATTCAATTTTCACGTTTTACGACTTTGACATCTGAAGTTTTACTACATTGGACACTTTGTTTATCTGACAGCTGTCAATTATATTATTTATTAAACATTAAGAATTTGGTAGTAGTTTAGGTGAGGCCGGGATGAAAACTCGATAATGGCTGAAACTTTAAAATTTAAGATTTGCGTAGAAATAAGGGCATTAGTGTAACAATATACCTATGTACGCCTAATAGATGTCTAGGCATAGCTTAAGCAGTAGTAATTCTTGTTTTTAACTAAAGGTCGCTGGTTGGGTGGAAAATAAATTTTGCACCCCAAGTTGGAACGGCCAATCGATCCTAATTAACGTCTTCTTAAATTCACCCTATGTTTACCCCATAAGCAAAACTTTCACCCTAACATTCTCTAGTGGTATTATTACACATACACCATATTATTGATCCTACAACCCTGAGGCGTTACGTTGTCTAAATATTAGATTAAAAAATCTTCTAAACTTTAGATTTAGATGTTATGATTTCTAAGATTTTGATATTTATGTTTGTTTAGTCAAGTCCAGTTTAAATTCACCTACTTAACTTATGTTAAGAAGGGGACTTTTTGAAATTATTTAGCTAAGTTGTATCGATCACCTACTATCCTTTCAAGAATCATGCAAGCCGTTAGTTTGGCAACAATCCGTGAGTCATGTACTCAGTTATAAAGGGAGGACAGATCAAAATTAATCGAGTCGTATTAATAAGGCCATTTACAGCCTATTTAGTGTAATTGCCGAGACCAATCTCATGACATCTGAGTTGTGGTAGGTTATGGACTTCTTAGCTCCGAAATTTAAGTAGCGTTTGTGAAACAAGGACCCCAATTTTTGAACTGAGGTTAAGTTTATCTTATCTTAAAGTTAGAATTACGCACAATAGATTTGAACTCATGAGACATAGCAAACACTTCTTGATTGTTTTAATGAGGAAATAAATGTTACTCGATTTCGTATTTTAACGACTACTATTTCCTTTTCCTTAACATACACATTATATTAGTTGTAAATAATGTAAAAGTAAAGGACACGTGTTCCATCTCTGTAACTACAGCTCTTCTCGCAACTATGTTACATATTTTAATTGACAACTTTCTTATATAATTACTAAGCAACGCAACATGTTTATTAAATTCTACCACAATAAAATTACGATTCGATTTAGATACCTACTAAATAGTATGTAATCGATTAGTCTCACTCAACGCAATATTTATTTCAATATCATGGTTCCTTAACATTACGACCAAACTATAAAATAGTGTTCGAGTTAAGCTTTGGCAGATTCAAATGCGCTATTAAAATAATGTACTTTGAATAGTGTTAAGCTTATTTAAAAAATTGCCTTTGCATTGACGTGAATTTTAATTTATCGTTACAGAGCAAAAACAACTAATGCATAGTTGCTATAGCTCCAAACAATACCATGTTAGTATTATGTGTAAATTAAGTTTTATCAGCTTCAATCAATGATTTGTGAATTTAATTTGAAACTGTATTAATAACATACCTTATTAAACTTATGTTACGTAATCTAAATAAAATCGATTCTGTACACTCATTGCATTGTAAGTAGGCCTCGAATATCGTCAATTCAATGACTAAGCCACAATATCGATTTGATAGTATTGATACCAGTAACTTGTGGTAAGTCTGATGGTGTTATACCTCATTGTTTTGACGTGCGCAGCTACGTATGCTTAGGGTTGTCCACAATGTACAAGGGATAGCGGGAGCCTGAGCTCAGTTATTGTCATCTGTGAGAGGGTTTTTTCATTTTCATTTATAAGCAACATGCCAAGATTATTGTATAGGTAATTACTGAGTAGGTGTTGGTGATGACTACTGAATGTCATTAAATAATCATATATTATCAAATAAAATAATATAACAATACATAGTTGCTGTAACAAATACACAAAAAATGTTTTATAATTTAGTTAAAAAAATACAAAACATGCATGCATGCTAATTTTTAAGAACCTCATTCAATAAGGTTAATACTGAATCAAACACTAAAACAATCCAAGAAATTAGATATTCCGTTATCATAGATAAATACATTCATAACAAATGAACCTACAAACAAAATGTAAACACCTTTTATTAAAAATCGGCTTACAATATATTTTCAATAGTAATTAATCTTTCTACCAAAAATACAGGTTTATAGGTTAAGGACGACTAAGCTGAAAGAGGATCTCTATACATGAGTATAGAGATCCTCTTTCAGCTTAGTCGTCTATAAATTCATTAATTAGGATGACCTAATTAATGAATTTATGGTACCCATCTAAATGTTTAGGTGGGATTAAATCATAATTAAGTTTATCCAAAACAAACCAGAAGCCGTCTAGATATTTATATACGTAACAACAGCGTTATTTTGTGCTGCCTTACATACTTTTATTTGAATTTCATTTTATGCCATTAATGTCATATGATAACCCTAAGCCTTATGTAATGTTAGATTGTATCGTAATATTACAATACTGTAATGTTGGGGCATACCGTTACAGAAATGCGCAATGATGTTAATGGGCAATAGATGTGGTCGGATAGAGGAACTACGACTAGATAGACTGCCGTGATCGATATTAAAATTAAGTAGGCAATACCTGGTAGATATTGTTTTGTAGGAAATAAATAGCAAGTTGAGGTTTTGCCACATATTACAGACTGTGTTTAGGTCTTCGGTGAATAGTCTTCTATGAGAAATACTGAAAAAAAACTTCAATGTAACTATAAATCATTTAAATCGAAAATACTTAGTACAAATTTTTGACTAAAATAGAAACATAATTTACGAACTTATATTTTAAGCATATAATTATATTGATCACTAAAATAATATATTACCCCTATTATATCGTGTTTTATAAATCATTCGCACTTATACTTTTAAACTAGATTTTTACAACACGGACAGGAGATTTATAAAAATCTTTATGGGACCAAGTGGATAAAAAAACAGAATGTTCCAAAAGTTCCGATTAGAAATCAGGGAATAAAAAAGAAGATTCCGACAAATTTAAAACTTCCTTCTATTTTGAAGTCAGTCCAAAACAGTAACGAAACCACCATTCGCAACACATAAGTGTAAAGTAACACGAGGAGTAACGTTAATAGACGCGGAAACAGGGCCCATTCATCGAGTTACGAGCCCCATACAGAATGGGTGTGAAATTGCTAAACTACTTGCACTCTTACATCAATAGGCAGACTGCAATCTTACATCTGTAGTGAGTCTGGATATATAGGTGCTAGCGGTAAATGTTTTTTATTTATGGTATAATGCTTGATCAGTTCTATTGAAGAATCCGCAAAATATGTCATACAACTGATTAGCTTTCTAGCGCATTCATATCATCAGAAAAGGACGATATTTTAAACTACATATGTATGAAAATATGAATATGTTTCTAGATAAGTGATGGAAGTTGTATTTGTTTTCAGCATTAAATTTTCGCTGATCAATGTTTGTTTACACCTAATAATAAAATTGTTTGAATTGATTACTGTCTTCATAATCAGGCAGACTATTCCAGAGATCTATATTGAACTTGTCGTATGCTACGCAAAATTGTATGCGTGTAATTACTATTGAGAGCTAAACTATCAAAGTTACAAAAGCAGCTTCTATACCTAAAATGATATTGGTTTCTCCATCTGCAAGTGCTGCTGTGGTCAAGGCCGTGGAAACAACTGGCCTATGAAATGCACCTGTTTTGTTCCACCGAAACTGCACCTGCCATTGTAGATCAAACTATTGATATCGGTCGTTAATTGATAGATATTAGCTCTAGGCTATTCTGTAGTGCTGAGTATACACTTACTTATATCATATATAAGTAGGTAAGTGTAGACTTTCTTAGTGTCACATGCTATTATATCTTCTGCGGTATTACTATGAACAGAAAATAGAGTTAGTTGAATTAAATTATATAAAAAGAAAAACTATAGTGTAATTAGTGCAAGTAGAATTACACTTATTATATCATGAAAATTACTACTTACGTATAATTTACATTCCTTTCGTTTATTACATCGAATAGGAAAAAAGTATAACAATCGGTTTTGAGATGTGACTCTTTTTATTGTTTAGTTTAGCAATATTTTTATTTCAACTAACAAATCTTTGCTTGTATTTAGGCTACGTGAACAAAGACGGCATTATCATTATTATTTGTTAATGTATAAACGAAATTTAATTTCTGTGTAATGTGACAAACAGTCCATTGTTCAAATATATGAGTAGATCTACATTTATAATCATTCTCATTCCTACCACGAAAATAAGTTGTTTGCAATCATCGTACATGACGTAACGCAAGTCAATGTTTGGATAGTATGAAAGCTTGTCCGCACGTACACGTTACAAGGTCGCCTCACGAACTCTGATAAGTACAAGTTTTGGTACTAATATTGGTAACAACATACCAAGGTACACGTGGACGAGACTTATGATTGACGTAGATGTTAAAGTTAGCGAAATAGGTTTTCTTATGACTCATTCCCATGTCGTCCCAACGCATTTAAAAGTTAAATTTCGTCCCACCGTAATTTGCTCGTGCCATTTCGTCCCTCATTTCAATATTTTTTAATACCTACCCAAATTGAGTTGCTATTATATTTTAACAGAAATTGACGCAGCTATTATGTGTTAAATAATTTAAGACAGATGGGAGTCAGACATAACAGAATACCAAGTGACGAATTATTGACAAATGTCATTATACTTCCTTAAGAATACCTACTAGCAAAAAGTAGATTTTGTATATATTATAGAAATTCTATAATTTTTATATACGATACAATACTTATTGCTTAAATTTCTACTAAAAACTCAGTTTCCTCAGCGATCGCTTTGTGTGAGCAACCTGCTAGGTCAATCAGTGAAAATAAAAAAAAAGTCAGTCCAAGTAGTTTTTACGTAATACCTACTCACTTAAAAAAATAAAAAAACCGACTCCATTTCGGAAGACAAAGCTTTTAGTTATTTTTATTTAAAAACCAAACTACTGGACTCTGTCGATAAAATGTATATGGAACAACTACAAAATATAATATTTTCGAAAAAAAATATCTCACATTGGTCCAGGAGTCTCTGAGAAAACCGGTAACATACCTATATAAAAAAACCAACAAATAAAAAATCTCTCCCCTTTTTAAAGTGTGGAGTATTGAGTATTGCCAACTCTCTTAAAGGAGATAAGTCTAATTCAGCAAGCTTTGAATGGACGATTAGATTCGTAAAGAATACAACGAAGATGGAAGACCTTTTGAAGCCAATCAATCCAAAGCTTTCTGAATCAGGCTGCTGATAAGTGCCTAGCATAGGTTTGCTTATGGGCTGATACTTGATAAGTAGCTTCGTACGCAAGACGCGGACGTTTCTTGAACTAATAATTCACTTTATTAGGTATATTGAAGAAGTTTGTTTTGCACAATCTATCAAAGATTTCTGCATAAATCTACATTTGCCTTGAATGTATTCATAGTTTGCTAGTCAGTACTATTGTCTAGCGTTAGTAAGACATGTTGATGTCATACATATCTAGCACTAGATTCAATTGCTCACAAACAATATGCATCCTCAACAGTTAGTACAGCCTGCAGCTTTGTTCCATACAATACTACGCACTCCATGTTTTACAGAAGCGGAGGGGAAAAATTGCCTTCTCAATGTGGCTGTTATTGTGACAGATAGAGATGAGATATTTTATTTCTGAATGTTGCAAAATTATGCCTCTTTAGTATATTCCATGTCCTATAGATAGTTATTAGATTATGTTGTTTATGAAAACACTCACTCAGAGCGAGACGTGTCATCGTTGAAGACACGAACGGCTCTTTTCATCCCGAATGTGAACGAAACTATAGTTGGACCTTTACGACAATGAGGTACGCGTGAAAACCAGATTACTGATCCCAATATAAAAAATGTTTTCTTTAATGTCACATTGTTATTTATTTGCTTTGGCTAGAACTAAATAAATTCGCGACCAAAAAACACCACTCAACTCGAAACTTTAAATTGATTATACTTGAGGCATTGCTGTTACATTACATTAAATATTTCAGAACTGGCAACTCTGTGTTGCTTACGTTACCCTCTAGGTATAAGAGTACTCAATGCAGCGTGCCTTTGATGTGGTTGGTGTCCCCAGAGCATAAGCTCTTGTTGAGGTTCGCTTAAATATTTCAAGAGCCACTTCTGACGCTGACTGTATCAACAGCGGTGGGTGACATTAGGGATGTCGAAAACAGTCAATACTCATGTCAGCTTTTGTATGTGGTATGATTAGAAATAAAAGCTATTCTAGGTAGAGCAAGCTAAAAAGCAGAATGAGTGAAAACTAACATCTGATAAAATGAAGTTCAATAATCTATCTATACTGTGTTATCGATAAGGGGTGTATTGGGTTACCAGGCTGCATCAATAGGGTGTACAATTTGTTCTTACTCATAATTATGAATAACTTTATCTATGGGAGTGATCTGGAATTTGAGAAAAAATATATCTGAAAAAGCTCTTTGTCGGTGGCCGATTAACTTTTTACGGAACTTTTTTAGTTCATCACAATAAGTAAATAGTGGCCCTCCTTAGGCTTAGTCGTTTGGAAATTAATATACATTGACGACTCTTCCTAGTGTTATAAGGAAACGAGTAACAAACGAACAAATTATACCTACATTTTACAAACATATTTTAAAGCCTACTTACTCCGTTGGCTGAGCGACCCGAAGTGGGTCTTGGCCTTCGAAACAAGAGAGCGCATTAGACCGATCCTGTGCAATCGGCATAATGGATATAATTTTAAGCCTACTTATTATAAATACACATTATACGATATGTTACAAAATATAAGTGATGCCGATGTAAAAAATGATACAATCTAAATCAACGATTAAAGCTGGCTACACATTCGCATATTTGCAAGGTCATGAACCGCAGTGCAGCAGCGACCCGACCTACCCCGTCTAGACACCCCCTCACTGAAATAACCCCTGTGAAATTAGTTTCTGCGAGGCTTTACGTACCTACTTTATAAATATTTTCGCTAAAACTACGAATGCTGTGTAAGTAATAATTGTGCGTGTTTATGACATTTTCTTTAAGACTTAGAAAATTATTTAGTCATATTTTATTTCAAATTATCGTAAGGCTAATTTAAAAGTTTCATAAGTCTCAGCAAATCATTGAAATTAATAAATGGCTTTTACTGTACGCGAATACCTATTTCTTATAACATACTATCTGGGTAATCTAGACAAGTCTGGATAAAATAAATAATAAAAACTAGGAGCTGGCAACATTCTTAGGTCGTTAGACGGACTCATTGGAGTGGACGGAACTAAAATAAATTGAAAAGCGGAAGCGAGCACTAGACGACAGCAAATTTACTCGACGTGCCTAGGCAAGGCACGTTAGAGTTATAGATAGCTTTACTATATACAAAGTGTAACAAAGGGGTGTGACAATACTTAAGGGTATTAGGGAGGTTCTCGATTCGACGGAATCTTTTTTTAGGTATTTACCCCGATTAATCTAAGACGTCTGGATCGATTTAGAAAATTATTATTTTATTCTTCCAGATCCCATATCAATTTTACAAAAGACAGTCCGTTAGTTTGCCTTTTTAATCAAAATAACCGTTGCTAATCAGAAGCTCTAAGTCGCTAAATGTCTAACCACGCTAAACGTCTTATAATCAAATGTCCATTGAAACATTACTAGTTTTAGAATAGTTAAGTAATGTTAGTGTTAACCAAATAATAATATGTAGTATTTAGGTAATTAGTATATAGATCCTAGATAAAGAGCGCATGACTTTTTAACAGACTTGATAAGAATGTGGTTCGTAATTCGTCAGAATATTTTTTATGACCAAATATGTCTCACTTAAACTGTAACTGCTCCCCATTTTATGTGCCATGAATTTTAATTAGCTTTTATGTGATATATCGACATTAAACCATTGCAGTATGTCCAGTTAACAAGGATAAACCTACCTATTATCATAATGCAAACTTAATTAAAGTTATCCCCTAAAATTCGCCCTCTTTGCATAAAGCTCTTATGTAAGTTATAGGGGAAGTATATACTTTACGTCTCTGAGGAATCGGGGTATATACAAGATTCCGACAAATCATCCATTTTTAAGTCTGTTAAAATAAACTGAAGATATATAATTACTATTGTTCATTTCTCGTAAAATTAGTACTGTGATATACGTATATATCCTTACATAGGAAATTGGCGTTTTGTCGCACTGGCCACTTTGATCTCAAATATCTCTTCTTTGGTTAGGGATTCCAATTTCAAATTTATACAGCTATTTATTCATACATTTGTATTTCGAAAACCGTAATTCATTTGTTTTGTCCTCGTTTGGTTTTTTCTTTGCGTCACGCAGTTTACAAAATGGAAAACTTGAAATATCGCGTTATTTACGAGTACTAGTTCCACCGTGGTACCAGTGCTGCAGAAACGGCTCGAAGCATTAATGATGTGTATGGCGGCGGTGTCGCAACCAAAAACACAGTGCGTTTTTGGTTCCAACGTTTTCGTTCTGGAAATTTCGACCTGCAGAACAAGCCCCGTGGACGGCCGGAGACTAAAGTTGCTAATGAAGAATTGAAAGCTATTGTGGAAGCAGATCCATCGCAAACCACGTCCGAGTTAGCTGCAGGCTGCGGTGTTAGTGATAAAACTGTTTTAATCCACTTGAAGCAAATAGGAAAGGTGAAAAAGCTTGAAAGGTGGATACCTCATGAATTGAGTGCAGCAAACGACAAACGAGCGTCAACTGCTGCGTTACATTACTCAACCGGCACAATAATGAAGGGATTTTAAATCGGATCATTACTTGTGTTGAAAAGTGGATCCTGTACGATAATCGGAAACGCTCATCGCAATGGCCGAATCCTGGCGAACCAGCCAAACCCTGCCCCAAGCGAAAATTGACTCAAAAAAAGTTACTTGTGAGCGTTTGGTGGACTAGTGCCGGTGTCGTTCACTACAGCTTTCTTAAATCTGGCCAGACGATTACAGCAGATATCTATTGTCAGCAACTGCAAACCATGATGGAAAAGCTAGCTGCTAAACAACCGAGGTTGGTCAATCGCTCTAGGCCACTGCTGCTTCAGGACAACCCTAGACCACGCACTGCACAACAGACGGCTGCCAAATTAGAGGAGCTTCAATTGGAATGTCTAAGACATCCACCGTACTCCCCGGACCTGGCTCCAACAGATTACCATTTTTTTCGAAATTTGCATAACTTCTTGCAAGGGAAAAAATTCAACTCCGATGGGGCAGTCCAAAGCGCCTTCAAAGATTTCATGGATTCTCGTCCTAATGGTTTTTTTAGTAAAGGGATCAATGAACTGCCTATGAGATGGCAAAAGTGAATAAATAGCAATGGTACCTACATACTTTGATTAAATAAATATATTATTATAAAAAAAAAGACTGTTCCTCCCTTACAAAACGCCAATTTCATATGTAATGACCTAATAACTATCATTTATATATAATCACCACCGTGAGGTGCTGGAGGCGCTGTGCCTGCGCGCGCCCGAGGAAGCCACTAGCCGTAGGAGGTCATTTATTACATTCAGGGTGCCCAAGAACAGAACTAATTTGCTTAGGTTTGCTCCCACATCAAGCGCAATAGCTTTGTTAAATACTATAGCGGAAGATATTGACGTTTTTATTGTAACCTGGTAAAATTCACAGAGGCTGCAAATAGACTCTGTGAAAATTTTGTATTTAAAAGTTCATGTTCCATAAAATAGTTGAGTGTAGCATCACCTTGGTTTTGCTGTCATGCTATTACTGTGTTTATCCAAATAAAAATACATATATCTACATCACTGATCAGAGCTGTAGGTATTGTGTTTCACTTTACGTCCGATAGGGGCGCTATTCACTTCAGACCACTCCGAAACCTCCTTATTTCTAAAAGAGAGAATTTTTTTTACAATCGTCTGACACTCCTTGTCAAACCACAAGTTTTGGTAGTCAATACAAAAACCCTCATTAAAAATGAAGTTAAATATGTCGTTATAATAAAAAAACATGATGTTATTTTTATACAGTTTATAAAATTTAAATATTAACTAATTTCTGTACTACGAGTACGCACATAGTACTGAGAACATAATATAAGTAACTTTATTAGCTCCCGTTTAGTACCTAAATCTAGTCTAGTCTAGATATCTATAGATCTGTTATATCTTTTACAATAGTTTTTAACTAAATGATCTTGATAGAGCACCTCATTGGTTTTTCAGTTTTTTGCTGCTTTCTAACTGTGTCTTCAAAATATGCTCTCAATGAATTAATATTTACAACAATTTTCATAAGGTAAGTACAAATAATTTGACATAATTTTTCGTCCAACTACAATAAAATTGAAAGCGAATGTTATAAGTAATCATTAAAATACAGTTACAAATACAAGCTCAAGCTTTTTATGTCTATCAATATACATATGAAAATTAACCCTTATTTCTCAGTTTTTTCTATTTTATAATCAAACCTCTGGACCGGTCTTGATAAGACTTAAATGGGACGCTTTAAAAAAAAAAAACCTATCAAATCGGTTTAGCTGTCTCCAAAAAATTAAGAAACAAACATTAAAAAAAACATACCTGTCAAATGAGTACCTCCTCCTTTTTTTGGGAAGTCGGTAAATTACTACATATTTACTTTCGGTCTTTTATATTTATTTCTTCAGTTCTTTAGTCTACACACCAAAAAATGTGTACTTATATCAGATATAACTACACACTATTTTGTTGTTGTTATGTCATTTATTTCTAATTACGAAAGAAGGAAGGTTATGTTTTTCGAGTATGTCTGTTTATTTATTTTGCACATCCTAGTCTAAACGGCTGGTGGTATCTATAGATTCGTCTTCACCTGCAGCTGATGGTCATAGGCTACATTAGCGCATCCCGCAATTTTACTCGTTAAGATACGTGCGTCTAAAGTACTTGCAGTAGGGTTTCTTAAAGCCAATTTAAACCATTTGTTTCCAAATATTTTTTGGCTTCCCTCTTACTGTAGTGTTAAAGGAACTTTCATACATTATTTCAATAAGTATTTATTTCAACAAGAACCACTAGGATTTTTATCGAAACTCTGCATTTCATACTTTGCAATAACATTACATACTTCCATTTTGACTTTTGGTATCAAATTGGGTGGTAGTTTTTTAACACTAGCTGCCATACTTCTAAAAAAGACATCTATTGGATTTGTATGTTCACTCAAAACTTTTTCAGTAAGACTGTCCAATATTTCAGATCTTGCTGCTTGAGATATCTGAGGTTGCTGAACCACTTTTGATGTGTCCTCTATTAGTTGAACCAAATTGGCACTATTCAATAAGTTAACTGGTTTTGGAAGAATTTTTATGGGTTGTAAATTAACGGGTGTAGGAGTGTATTTTTTTCTGCCGCAGTTTTTTCTTCCGATCTTTATGGGTGGTTCACCAGTTTTTGCTTGGGGTAGTACTATTTTTGGGATGTAGTTGATGTTTCTGACTTCGTGTGGTGTGTCTATTAGTGTAATCTGAAATAAAAAAAATTTAAGATGATAATTTTTCTAACTATCAAATAGCAAATATGTACTGAAAAATGTGAGAGAATTGTTTTATGATTTTCGTTATATATCAAAGTGTATTTTTTTTTCTATTATCTCATTCACAAATCACTAGAAAAACTTAGAACTTGTTTAATAATTTATATAGTATAATTATTAATATTGAAATTAAATTAGCTTTAATTTATTGAAACAATACATACTGTGACCAAAAACACTGCAGCGTTAGAAGCATAGGAAATCACCTCTTAACCATCATTTCATGTCATGATATTTAAATCACAAGAACTTTAGCAGAGCTTAAGCAGCTTTTAAAGAACACATGAACAAAGTGTCTTCTCCTTAATAGATATTATAAGATACATGTTAATGGACATATTCTTAGAGACACTATTTTTGTAGAAGTTTAAGCTAAATTAAAATTACTTATTAGCCTTAGGTTAGATTGTAATATTATTAAGGGATAACTAGATGGTTATACCCTTAGTAAATAAAAAAAAAACAAAAACCTTTAGCAAACTTTATACTAATTGCTATAGTTCATTCCTTTGGCGTAAGACTATTATTTATACTATGATATAAGTCAGTTAGTGGTAGAGTAGTGGGTAAACCAAAGAATCTCAGATAAACTCAGCGGTCCATGCCTGATGGCATTTCTCAGGGAAACATGCTTGTCGGAGAAGGTTAACAGTAGCTTTCGAGGCAAGTGAAAGCAATTGCCAACCTGCAATTTGACCAGTGTGGTGGACTATGACCTATACCCCCCTTCTAATGAAGAACTGTGCCCAGAAGTGGGATGCTATGGATTGATACATATAAGGCAGTAGTGCATACTCACTTCGTAATACTCTTGGTTATCCGTAATAACCTGCTGATCCAAGTTATCCTTAGGAACCTCGCTCTGTTCCGCAACGGTGTCTAGTTCTTGTTCCTCAGACTCTGATTTCATGTCCACATCATTTAAGAACTCAAGGTTTTTGAATAGACCAGATTTGGGCTTACTCCAGTTGCCATGCCGCACTGTCTTCATGTAACCATCTCGCAAAGCTCGCCAGCGCTTCTTGCACTCTTCCCCTGGAATATGTTAAGAGTCATACATGTTAGATAAATATATTTAGTACAAGATTTCTGGCAGGATTATTAGAGTACTCAAAATGTAAAATGGGGACCTTATTACTTCACTGTTCGTCTGTCTGTCACCCGGCTGTATCTAATGAATACATCATCACAGATGATGCATCTCTGTTGACGCTATAACAACAAATAATAAAAAACAGAATAAAATAAATATTTAATGGGGGCTCACAAACAACAAACATGTTTTTTTTTGCCATTTTTCGCTCAATATACCGATATATATAATGATAACAGGTAGAAACTATTAATCTACACTAAAGGTACACACTAAAAAATCTATTAATATGAGGATAGATTTGTATTTTTGTATGCAATGAATAAAGTTAAAAGCTACTGGACTGAATTTAAAAATTCATTTGATGTTAGAAAGGTACTTTGTCACTGAGTAACATAAGCTATATTGATTATTAGTAAAACAGAATTAGTAATCAACAGATAACAACAGTGTGGTCGATTAGCCAAAGCCCAGCAGTGGTTTTAGAAAAGGCGGTGCATATGATGTTAGGCCTTTTCTTATCATTTTCATTCTACAAGTTCTTTGATTAACAATTATTTAGTTCCTTGTTGTTGACAATAGTCTTGTCTGTTTGCATTTTTATCAGCTGATATTGGAACACATCAACAATGGAATTATCTGTCAATAGACTAATAAATTATTTATTTACTTGCACTTGTCTGTATGCCCTACTTATCGTTAATTACTCAAATAATGAGACGTAACATTGAAATGACTAAAAGCTATATAAAATCGTTCTGGCGTTGCCTGTGCTATATCCAATGTAGTAGTTTTCTTGGCAGTCTTTTTCACTAACCTGGCTTGCCTAGGTCCCGCGCAATAAGCTCCCATGTGGTCTCTCTCGCTAAAATGTTTTTCCTTGACGGATCTTTCACATTGTAAAGGAACGGATGTGGTTTCACTAACTCCACTAATTTTTCGAATTCCGATGTAGTCCAGCTGACCGTCGATGTTATTTCATTGGGCATTATTCGTTCTCAATTTCCTAACACGAAATCAAAATGTCTTCCGACCTATCAGAGGCGAAAATAGATTTATTCATCGTTCGACGTCACCACTGCCAGGCGTTGTTCAACTTTTGTTTGCTACGTCTCAGCGCTGTGATTGGTTGTTTAGTCAAAGTATTTGTCGCATTCGAAGCGCTGGTACGCCGCGCCGTGAATGTCCTGCCATCTGCTGTGAAGTAGTAAAACCATGTCAGTGTTTACTATCACAGCGCCACCTGTTAAATTTACAATATTCTACTCGGCGCTAGATGTCGCTCATCAGAGCTTAGACAGAACCATCTATCGAATAGTTTTTAAACTGTAAGTTTTACGTTCTCTTCCATTATCAGGTGAGTGACTTAAAAGAATATGATACTCACTAACTAGAGTTCCGCTCTACACTTATTCAAGTAATTAATTATGTTCACTTGTTACTTTAATATTATTTTATTACTACTTTTTTGTTGTTTGCGTTTATCATATCAAAATAACTATATCCACTCTTATTCTGCACGTCAATACTGCTTATACGAGTAAAGAAGATTGTCCCCATTGTCGACCATCCATAGAACTCCCAAAATACATAAATAACTTAAATATTAAAAAAAACACAATGCCAGAAGATAGACCGAGGAGGTTTTTGAAAAATATGACGCATAGATCAAGTTTAGATGTAAAAATTGCACACGATAGAGAGTAGGTAAATTAAGACTTGATTGACCCGATTTCGAATAACTACATCTAATAGATAAGTGCATTAGGTACCTATCTATTTCTTATCAAAAGCTCGACTGCGATGTTTGCTCATTCCAAGCATCTGAGGAGGGCTGATAAGTCAAATTCCTAGATAAGAGCTTTCATCTTTGTACTCGTATCACGCCACATGCTGTAGTTTTCAGAATAAAGTTTGTTCTCAGATGCTAGTATCGGAGTCGACAATACCAATGCTACTTACTTTTTTATGGTATTATTCTTCTGCCTATTCATTTGATATGCAATTAAACTTATGATTTATCTATTACAACATAGTATAACCATAGTATTTTTAAATAAAATGAAAATGAATGACAATCTTAATATTGATCTGACACAAAAACATTTTTAGTATAATTTACTTATTACTTTAGTAATCAATAGCAAAAATGTATACACCCTTAATAAATATACTAGAGATCGAATATCAAAGTTGGGTGTCAGACATTGTGGTAGCATAACTTAACCGGGACGGTTATCTCTAAACAACAAGTGATAGTCGCGACGCGGCTTTGTATGTAAAACTAATTAACCGAATCATCTGCACAATAGACACATCCAAATCTTTTGTGGTAAAGGTGAGTAGAGAAGTTTTTGGCGACACTAAATAGGATGAACTTATTTTGACATCATACTAGCAGAGTGACTGAAGTAAGTAAATACGCTCAACCATGACTATGGCCTGTCCATTCACGGAAAAATATTTCTAAGTCCCCGGGAACCTAAACAAAAATTTAACAGCGAATAATAGTTCCAATCCTTAACCTTATTATAAATGCAAAAGTGTTTTTGTTGCTTAATTTGTCGTTCTTTTCAGCAATTGAGTAACGGAACTAACGGATCGGTTTTTGCACTGAGATAGTTCGATCTGCAGAGTGATATAGGTTACTTTTTGCCTAAAATACGAACATAACGCGGGTGAAACCGCGTTTAACATCTAGTGACATTTTAGTTCGTAGTAGGTAGGTGAGGACAATATTATCGAACATATCTCATTATTTATGAAGGACATGCAAAGGTCACAGTATTTATGCATTGTTTTTGTTCGCTTAGATGATTGCTTTAATGAATTCTTGTAACATGTCTATAATTTATGGCGTCAATTAAATTAACAATAACGCAGCGTGCATTATGTATTCTTGTTACATAGCACAGAACATAAGTATACTACATTATTTACACCTGTATAGAATTTATTGCTTAGGGGTCTACTAAGCCAATAGGGAGTCTCAACTTTCACTATGGGATCTATCCGAAATCCAAGAAAATATATGATGTTTGATGAGTAGAGTCTCTTTTTTTCGGTATAGTACATCCCTAATAATAACCCTGTATATCAATACTAGTAGAAGTCGCCCGCGACTTAAAATGGAACATATAAAGAGGTTTCAAACTTTGAACCCCTTTAGGGATTGAATTTTCAAAAACAATATTTTAGTACACCTCTACACTATCTAATTTTCATGTCTCTAGGTTCAATGAGTTAGGCTGTGCGTTGATTCCTAGCGAATATCAGTCAGTCAGTCACTCTTTCAGGACTTACTCTTTTATACCTATAGATAGTATAGATTCCTAGTTCTGCGATCTGTCACCTCGTTCTCACTAGTAAACCACTGTAAAAAATGTAATTCAACCATTAAACTAATTAGAGCTTTTAGTTACAGGATAGTTCAACTGCTTATCTTTTTTATCGTAAAGAAATGTAATCATGTATTGTATTTATTTGAGTTGTCCTTGCGAGCATGAATATTTTTGCAATATTTTGACTATCTCTTGACAGGCAACCCAACATCCAATCCACCAAGGTAGCTCTTCGGTTGTAAATGCTACACAGTCACGAAATCACGATAGACTAAGCAGTTGTTAGTATGAGCTACTCGTACCACATTGGCCAAAAATGTCATCGGATCTTTCCTTTGAAACTAAGTGTAGCTATAAATTAAATGGAAAGCGATAAAGGTTAAAAATAATTGAAGTCGACAACATTTCGTGGTAGATGAAAGAATGTGGTTCACTGGTTTTGTGGTTTTAATGAAAATGTAATTTTAACTTCAGCTGGTTGAAGTCTACATACATCTCAAAAGGAAAAAAAGGAAAAGATTAGATTAATAAATTTGAGCAAAGTTGAGCAAAAAATTCTTCAAAGTTGAGCAGTTGATAAAAGGAGACATTTGGGGACATGACCTGTTTAATTCCAGCTGTGGACTAGAACAAGAGCGTTGCCGCTGGCCTAGGGGAAGTTGATAAAAAATCGAGAGACGCTAGCCTACGGAGGTCAGGTTGATGAAAATTTATTAAAATACAGTCAGTCAGAGAGTTATCCTCAATGTATATTATTAGACTACACTGAGTAACATTGATCTAATTGTAACGTAAGTTTGAAAATGACTGAACAGAAAACCTCACTTTTTATTAGTTTTAAACTTTTTTTTGAAGAACATTACTTTCGCGATGGTTTTATCTTATTTTTAGTAAATTATCAACAAACCATACCTGGATGTGTATAGCGGAAGCACAGTTCATTAGGTTTCACCCCACGTATGGGAATTACCGATGCTTTGACCAAACATGTGTGACGGATATGAAAGCCATTCCATAGACTGATATAACTTTTGTCCTCCGCTTTTATAAAATTGAGGAAATGGTTGTGCGTATGCGTCTGGCGGATGTAATTGTAGATTTGTATCGAAAATCTTTTAAGTGAAATATATTATTTTTAACGTAATTGGAGCCGCCTACAGGCACTTTTATATATTTTAAAGAGTAAGTCTTATAACTGACTTACTGACTGACTGACAGGTCACAGTCAAAGCAGAGCCTAAACCGCTGCTCGTAAAGAAGATATAAAGTTTGGAAAGTGTATTCATTATAGCGGGTACTACGAAAGGGTTATTGGAAATTCAACTCTTAAGAGGGTCAAAGTTTTATGTCGTGTACAACCCACGGTTGACAGCTGTTAGTAAGTTTCAGGAATTTCATATTCATGAAAATTTTCGAGACAATGACATGCATAATCAGCATATTTAAACAGCGGCCATGGTTTATCAACACCAATTTTAAATAATTATTTCCATGATTTAGGTTTGTATAATTATAATAATTTTCGGTGATTGCGATAAAGGTTTCAAATGGGGTTTCTCATAAACTAGCTAATGTTGTCACAAAATTGTAAGAAGTAAGTAATTGAATAAGTAACTGATTTTCAAAGAGGGGGAAAGTTTTCTTCGGTGCTTTTAATGGCCGATTTCAATAATATTGGTTTACACGTACCCAACACTAAATGTATTGAGATTCCTGTGTTTCGTATAAAAATCGGACAAGTGATTGTCCGTTTTTTTTGTTAAGTAGCGAATAATATCGCGTACGCAAAATTTTCGCAACAGTTCGCGCCACTACTAGTTAATTTCTTGTATAAGAGTCTAGCATTTAAGAATTTAAGGAAATAATAAATCAGCCAGGAAAATAAATCAATCAGGCTTGGTAATACGAAAAGAAAGAAATAAATCAAGAAAGCTCGCAAAGCATCGTTATCACAAACAATGTTCATTGCCCCCGAGATAAAAACCATCTTACGTTCAACTTCATAATATAGTGTTACCATTCAACAAACCACTTATTCTATTAGCGCTCTCCGCACTCTATCTATATCTGTTATATATCGTATTATCTAGACATGTTTGTCGTGCTTAGATAATAAAGATGCAGTGTAGTGTCTCCAACCAAAGTAAACATTTCTAACGCTGTAGCAGTTGAAAAACGCGTCTCGAACCCTGCGCACGCGCCGCGAACGCGTTGTCGCCTCGATCGATACGAATTCGAAATACGAATTGTTTTTGTTTTTTTTTTGCTTCAGACGGTTTTGGATTTAGAATCGGTAGTTAATATGTTTTGTTTTTGAATTGGTTTGCACCCAGATTCAAATTTATTGGTTGTAAATAAAAATTTCGTGTGTAGTAGAAGTGATCGTGTTGTGAATGGTGTTTTATGGTTTATGGTGCAGATAATCGCATTTTCTCTTTTGCAAAATAGTCTAATAGTTTTAAACTATAGGAATTATTACATAACAGCTTGAAATTTAAAAACATAATATTTAAAGCGGTCTTGGAAGCGTAATTACGACACTGCTGCTGGTACTGTCTTTGCCAGTAAACGGAATTTTTACAGGACTTTTTAAACGCCTAATATTTTTTAACTGATGGCTTCATTATTTTCTGCGGACCTGTAATAATTTATTGCTGCTTTGTTGTTATGATACTCTTCACTACTTGGTCAATAAGACCATGTCTGTGTATGATAATCTGAGTTGCCTCGTTTGTGCATTTTCATGTTGAGGCTGCAACTCTGGGATTCTCCCTAGGAAAAACCATGCATGTTCTGAAAATCATGCATTTATACATTATTTATGACGGCATGAACCGGACATTAGAAAACTGTCAGAAATCACAGAAGCTATAAACCAAGAATCTATCTATCCAAACCGAAGATAAAACATGGCAACCCTTTCCAGGGTTGATGGTTGCTAAATCTTTGATCCAAACTAATTCCCTGATTCTATGAATCTGATCTGAAGTATGACCTGAACCATATATATATATCTATTATCTAAACGCGGTCGGATTAATACATACGCATGTCAGTCGTCACTTTGTCATCTAACAAGCCTACTTTAGGTCCACACTTCTTGATTGTTGTGTCACTTTCTGCCGATTGCACAAATGTGCTCTGACATTGTCAATTCGATTTAATTAATTCCTATCTTGGCTAATTGATTAGGAAATAAGATTATTCTCAAGTTGGCTGTCAAATTGTAAATAGATTCATCTTATGCGTGAATTTACATCGTAATGGTGGTTAGTGTGATGTAAGGATTGCAAAAATGATTGAGACATTTTTTTTTAAGAAATTTATATATGTATTTTGATAGTAGAAGAAAATTGTGGTTTTTCGAAGATAAGTGAAGTTCCCAACCTGCAATCCGGCTAGCTTGGGGACTATGGCCTATATCCCCTACATAGAGAAGACCCGTGCCCAGCAGTGAGACAGTGTAGTTTATATTGATACGTTATTAGTTAGTAACTCCTACCTATATTATTCTAATTGTAATGGCGCTTTGTCCATAGTGTAGCATTTTTTCTAGCTACGCTATGAGTAAATGTAACATCTAGCTAGCCAATCATACAGCTTATTTTTATAAAGTTTTTATAGGAAGTCGCGTTATATTTGTGTTGATTATGATATCTAGTTGTTAAGTAACATGGTGTATAACAAGTTGTCTGGTTTGATGATTGATAACATGTCATTTTCCCTATAGATGCGTATCGTGTTATATTTAATAAATGATCTTGCGTACGTAATGTTTAGTGATGAAGTTACATGCTAAATTATATACACACTACGAGTATCCAGTAATACATCGAGATTGATACACATTGAAATGAAAGGAGTTTTATCGGATTTAACTGTACTTAATTTATTTTTATTTGATTTATAATCTTAACAAAAAACGTGTCATTTGTAGTAAAAGAAATTGTTTTCTTTTACCATTTGTTAATCATTTTACTCGAAGTGTAACGAGCATTATTTCGTAAAAGTTATTCATATTTTAATTCCCATAGTTTAAAGTTTAATGTGTGATCTTTGCCATCTGCTTACTATGAATAAATGTACACGTCGATCTATAATTAGGATGCAGATTAAGATTCCGAACCGAAACTGGACGGATAATTTTAGTTTAATCCCTGCTCGAGACTGTATTTTCATCTTACTCGGCCTATAATTCCTCCCTCACAATTTTATGTACTTAGTAATTTTACTGAATATTTTTTTTAAAGTATAATAGCATTACAATATCAGCTTTTCTCCACATATATTCAATCAGTTTTTTATGCCCGCCTGAGACTTTTGTGAGGTATCTTTCTCTACCTATTTATGACATAATTCCTCCCTCACAATTAAACTATCATAATTATACCAACCTCTTCTCTTACAGCTTTAATGTTTTCTCTTATAGTTTACTATTTAGATCATCCGCCTTAAGCTATAATAGGTTTGTTATTGAAAATCTTGAGAACAATGTTTAATGTTAAAGGTGGCATGGTGGTGGCAAGGAGGGAGAATGAAACACTTGGCAATTGTCCTTATACCTTCTTTTCCAAAACATTTTATATAATGACAACGTTAAATTTCAGTAAGAATTAAAGTATGTTTAGGAGTCATTGTTAAAAATGTAGATAGTGGCACTAGACAGCTGGAAAAGAGGTTGGAATAACAAGTGGTTAGATGCGGCCAAAAAACCCCGACTGTAAAAACTTCACTGTATCTTTGGTGAAACCAAAGGATGTAACCAGTTAAGCTTGGGAGCATCCGTGGATAAAAACAAATCCAATGATACCTCGTACATCAAAATCGGTCTACAAGGTTAGGCTGTAGAGTGTTACAAAGAGTTGGGCATATATACATACGAGGAAAAGAGAGCTGCAAGTTGTCTTTATTTTTCTCTTTCCAAAGCCTTATGTATTGTACACAAACATAAAGTCCGGTTTTGTATCTTGGCTTAGTAACATATAAATCAGCCAAGATTACTTTACCCACGATCTCTATGATATTTGGCAATTAAACTCCTAAAGTGGTAGGTAATATGCTTATGTTTGTCATTATGTCTGTATTTTGGCAATGTGTCATAAACTATATCACATTGTCTTTCTATATTTATCATCTCACGAAATTAACGGAGTAGATGTTTCCGGTCATTGCAAATGCAAAATGCAAACTTATATTATTCTTACTTAAAGCTTAGTTTGCTAGGAATCTTATTACTCGCAGATAAAACATTATTTTTATTTAGCAGAAAACTAAAATGGTATTGCATTATCTTAACATTGTGTCTTAAATTAAAACTAAAATGTGTAATAAATTAAACTTGCAGATCGATGTTGCAGTTTTTTGGATGGGATGATTTTTATGAAAATTTCACTGTTTAGAGTATATTTAGTAAAACACCTCGCGTTTACTTTTACACGTTTGATTTGTTTTACTTACGTAGCTTTTCTTATGTCCATATCTATTGGGTACTTAAATTTCTCCCGTATGGTTATTTATAAAATCTACTTGTAGCGTCTATATTATATTTGTAAACTCATTTCACTTTTGATGGATTACATGCACATGCCTTTTTGAAGATTTTATATGATCATCAGATGTTACGGTTCGTGTCGAATTTTTAATATTAATGTTTAAGACCTTTGTACCTACATATGTTGTGAACTTTACTTTTAGGTCAGCTTTAAAGGGTGTAGCGGATGTTGAGCAATATTTAATATAATTATTGAAATATACTATTGTTGTTACCTTTTAAAAGTCAAAATATAGTTTTAAAATCAAGGTCTTGGTCCTTGATCTATGCAAGAAGTTACTACAGATTTTGTCATAGACTTGACGAAAATAGCTGTAATACAACTAAAGATTAATAGTTGCACAACTCGGCAGTATAATTTATCAACATTATAGGCACATATTCCGAAATCTAAATCTTGAGCATTCGACTTGTTTAAGAATTTTGTTTGATCTTTGAATTATTATAATCATATAAATATGGCTAAAAATGTTTTGCTGTAAATACATTTAAGAACAAACACTCACTTTATTACCTTCACTAGAAGTATAAATTAGTAAATAAGTTTATAAGTGCTTTCCTAAACCAGTAGTAGAAGAAAATCTACAGTAAATATACTTCAAAACCGATATTTAAGTGAGTGTATAACCCAGAAGCGATAGGTTAGTACGCCATTTGGTCGAATGCTTACGCCAGACGCAGTTTGTTTACATAAAAATTTCACTGAACGACCTACGCAAGAGCTACTTACTTTATAGTACTTGACAATCCCGTGGTTATTATCTTTTAAATAAGTTTACGTTTCGCAATGTGCAATTGAAATGTTCTAGGTGATTTATAGCTTCGTTTAAATTAATTGCATTGCATATTCAGAAATAAATAAAATATTAAAGACTCGCAAAATACAAAATAGCAAGAACTGAGTGGACATCATTCCGTCGATAAAAAAAGCGCCTACAGTACGTGCTGAGTATCGGATTACATTTAGCAAAAAGTCCCATATTAAATTAATAATAAAACTTAAAATACAAGTCTTTTTCATAAGAAAGTGACCAATATGCAATTCAGCAGACGCTGATAATTTTTAGTTATTCTGATTTCAAACGACAGCAGCGCAAGTACGGTTCTATTCCGATCGGTAGTTTGACAGTTTTTAACGTTATAAACGCTTTTTATCGAATGTTTTGATCACTGCCGAGGACTCACACACACGGTGTAAGTTATCGAACGCATGGGTAAAGTTGCCAATTGCGGGAAAAATCCCCGATTTGCGGTGAATTGAGGCCTACTGCGAGCAGAGCACTGGGAATAGCAAAAATCGTGAAATGGCGGGGAATCCAGATCTATTGATTTTAAAGCACGTACTTTAATTAAAATATCTGGTTAGAACTTGGCGGATACAGGAACACTACTAAAATAATGAATGCAACATCACTCAAAAACGTGCTGAACTATCTTCTAAAGATGTTTGTTTTATATTTCTAAAGCTTATTTACTATTACTACATAATTATCTACACAATTGTTTATAGTCTAGATTTTTTTTAATCTTAAGAAATCTTAAGAAAGCGGGGAATTTTGGTGATTTGACTATGGTGACGCGAGGAATAGAGATTTTTATAATAGTAGCACTGCGCATGAATTTAAAACCGTTATAGTAAAGACAATCAGACAATGACTTCTAAAAACTTACAAAGGATAAAAGAAACAGTTTCTTATACAAGGACTCAATCACTTTTTGAATACGAATAGATAAAAAACAATGTTACGTAGGCGGTATGACTTACCGAATGTTATCGACGTCAATCAAATAACGATGCTAGAATCCGTACTCGCAAGAAACGGTTAAACATACCGATTTTATCATAAAAGTTATCATTACCGACATAGAACCGTACTTGCACTGCAGGACTGACTATTGGGAATCGGTAAAAATTAACACAGGTTCCTATAACGTAATCGATTTTATATTACATCTCAAAAGTAAAGAACTTCCGCGATGATCGCCACAAACTGAACACACTCAAGTTTACGACCAAATTATACGTTTATACGTGTACAATTATAATTATCAAATCGTAATTAAACAAGTTTAGTAATCGTAAAACCTCCGAGCCGGTACTCGATGGACATTACGGCATTCTTGATTAAGAGCTCAGTGGGATTTTCAATCTGGTTGACATGCATTTTTAACTGTCGGTCAATAAAATGAGAGCACTTGAAAGTTTTTGTTCATATATGTACTTAATTGAATAAATTGATATTGTAAAGGAACATGTAGGTATGTGTATGAATCAATTTTGCATACCCGCGGTCGGCAGTTAGCGGAACTACTATTTTAGGTATATATTCCCTCTTTATTACTATTTTTACAACCCTTTTTAAGAAATAAAAAGAAAGATATGTTAATATAGAAGAAATTAAGATTACACCATATTAAGGTTGAGTCTTTTCAATTTACACGTTTTTTTGAGTAGAAACGCGTAACGGCAAATTAAATGAGCTTTTGACCTCGACCTAACGTTGTTAATAAAATCGTTCACGATCGTAGCTGCATCATCAATGAAATGACATAATTGTCTACTCATCTTCCAATCAGCTTTCGCGACGCTAATTCTTGAATTAATATTTTAATTGTCTAATATACAAATCGTTAAAGACCACACCATTATCCAATCAAATATTTGTGCTGTAATTGCAAGGCTGATTTGACAGCTGCAGATCTTAGCGTTGTGTTTCATGCTTTATTGTAAGAAGAATTAAGTTCAATTTTGTTTGATTGATTGAAATATTTACAAGATGCAGATTCATTCATGAGTGAATGGTTAGTGGCTTTACGTTTGATTGGAATAATTTGTAAGTGCTGATAAATTGTAACAGAATTTGCAACTGTTATGCATAATTTATTGAATTGCTTGATGAAATAAGTAACTGTTTCACATTTGTGATTCTTAAATGCTTTGAAGAGACTTTTTGAGACTGGTTGCGCCCAGCCGTGTTTTCCGCCTTAATACAGGATAAAAAGCAAGTCTATGTGTTATATCCAGAGTCTAAGCTATCTCAGAACCAATTTTTATCAAAATCAGTTCAGTAGTTTTTGCGTGAAAGAGTAACAAACAAAACATCCATACATATATTCATACAAACTTTTGCGTTTATAATATTACGATAAAGATAATATACCATTTTCAAAATTTTCTTCCCTATTGAGTTACTTAGTCGTCAATAGTTCGTAAACTAATAAAACAATTGTGACAATACTTTATATTTATACTAAGTATGAGTCATTGAACTCGTAAAGTCTTTAAAGAGCCTGCTATCCCCCCCCCCCCCCCCCCCCCCTCCGACCCGCCATTCCGCGAACTTAAAAACGACCCCTTCGTAGTATGATTATATAGATTCGCGCTATGTATGCCACATCTTGTACACTGTTCTTCTTCTGCACTTCAATGTTTCTTAAATGACTATTAATTTAACAGTTCTGCGAACAGTTCACCTTGCAGGCACTCATTTGCGACATTATGTTCAATCTACCCTCTTGCCAATTTCGTTTATATGTAAAATAAGTACCGTTTGTTTCATTACAGTACATTATTGAATTCTATCAGAAAATGACGTTGTAGCAGACCCATAGTTTTGGATCCAATATAGATTTTTTAGATGTAATATCCTCTCAATCGAGAATCCCCATCGACTACATAACTTTAAAAGTCACAATCTATCTGTGCACCAAGTTCATCACGGAAATCATCAGGTCATCCAAAGCTAAATTTGTGTGAGATCTTAGTTTGGAGACGCTTGAAGATGCTATTTATATATTGTATAATATAAGGTCGGTTACTATTCTACTCTAAATTGAATAAAAAACTTACAATTTGTTTTTTTTTTCGAGTAATATTAACTTACATTCCACTACATATCCAGTTATGTTAAAATGAAAATTCGCTACAAATATCGCTCACATATTTTGCATATTAAATAATCCCGTTCTAGAAACTTCCTTGTCGATCCATTTTACAAGGTTTAGAGAGAAAATAATGTCAATCCATGACGGCAAATACACATCTGTTAGTGAAAATGTCCGTCAAAATTATAACATATGTCGCACGCGCCTTTGTGTCTCCAAATTGGCATGAACTGTACAAATTAGGAAAAACAAAATGGCGGAATTGCTTTCGGATGAAAACGAATGTTTTAGTTTTCGGTGAGTAAATACGATGATACAGAAATATTTATAACAGTCTTTAGAAAAAAAAGGTAAAAGGAGGTCTCAAGACGTCGGTAGCTTTTTTATATAGAACACATTAACTACCGACCTATTTCGAAAATTGTTTTTGTTAGCATTTTTTCTAGTTAGTATTATATACATTTTATGAAACTTGGTCCTGTAGCTTAGTTATTAAATAAGAATAACTAAAAAATGCCTGCTAAGTAAATAATAAATTATTAAAGTATTATGAGGTCATAATACTGAAAAACCGACTTGTGACATAAAATTTAAGTTTTAGTAAAATTTGCAAAATAAAAGTTCTGCGACACTTCGGTTTGGTATTTTATATCCAAAGTTATCGGTATCCAAACAAAATGTGGTTTTATAATTTCCACTGCGAAGAGCGAAAGTGTAGGTTGGAAAAGCGCAGGCGGGTTTTGTTTTCACTTTATAAGTTTAATGATTATATCGTATAACGTTCTCGATATTGTATCGATAAAAATGTAAAATTATCCACATGCCTATGTTTGCTGTCGGGTATTGACTCTGTCACGTTATTCGTGATCTAAAATTATAGATTTCGTTACGAGGTATTATGCCATTAGGATTTGGTGAGTTTGGGTCCGAATACGTTGTTTTTTTTTCGTTATTTATACGTGATAGTTATGTAAAGTAAATAATCATTTCTATTGTAAATGTTGGGATGTACCATTGCTTTGTATTGGCATGTACCTACCATGTCTTGCACACCGGTTGTTTTAATTTGATGATCTGCAAGTCTTCCTAAATGGGCTGTGGGCATGTAGGATGACTTGACAAATTACTCGATTGATCTACTGATAGTTTATAATCCAATCTTTTTCACTTTTTCCTATACATTTAATGTAACTAAAGCTATGACGGACTGACGTTACACTCCTTTGTGTAATACTTACGTATAAAAAAATGCCTAATGATCAACATTCAGAATATAATAAACCAATTGGTCAGCCCGGAGTTACTTATGGAAAGAGCCAAAGCATTAAGCATTCACCCACCACGTTTGGATATGAAAATGAGGTAGAATCACAAAAGGGTCTTTCCATTGATTTTCGCGCAGAACCATTAAGTATTGAATATTGTTTCTCTTGTATTCTCACTCGCCTTTTCTATAGGAAAAGTTACGTCCGGCTTTCTTCCTTTAAAGCGTTCACAAAATTGAATAGCTTGCACATACAGGCTCTTTCTTCGTGTCTTTTCTCGCCCATATTACAAATAACTCGACACATGTTAGAAACGCGAAATTGTATCTGTTAGTTTCCTGAATGACGGATAGACTTGATTTTTTTCACAAAGCTTTTTAGAGAGTTATAGTATTAGTTATTCAATTCAATTTCAAAAGTTCGATGTTCAGATAGTGTCATAGACTACCGATGAATTTACTTTTTTTGCCTTAAATTTTTGTGTGTTCGTAAGTCATTCATTAAAATGTTTACTATGGGAAAATATATCCTTTAAATGAATATTTCCTTTTATATCTTTTCTATGTCTATAGTTTTTGTAAAATGTAAAGTGTCAAAATAATTTCTGTGACATTGGAAATTGATATACATTTTCTATTCGGGAATTCGACCAAAAATGTCGTGTTTCCGTGTACTATTGAACCTTATACTCAAATAACCCTGTACGAAATCAACACAGTGCGTCTAATGCAAAACGTGTGCAATGCACAGCTGTCTCGATTTGTATGTAAATGCATAATTTAAATATTCTATTGAACATTGTAGCTCTTGTGCCATTGTGATAAGGATCTTGTGATGTGGAGCTAAGTCGTGACTTTTTGCAAAGCTAATTAGGTATATAGGTATGTACTTAATTATAGGTACGAGTATATGAATAATTATGTAGTTATAACCGCGCATAAAAGATGGCTCTTTAGACTGTGTCGATGCAAGAAAACACTGCAATTTTGTTTTGTCATTACTTACGTTCAGACTGTCAATAAGTTGTCACTATTTTTTACCATTCTAATTACAATTATTATTAATTCACTTGTATCAGACTAACATTTTATTACTTTTAATTATTAGCTGAGTCCCGTGGTAACACCGCGTAGAGATTAAATTATTCCACGGTAACACTGCATCTTTCCGAGATAAAATAGCCTCTTGTGTTAATTAATGTATTTTGAGCTAGTCTATATCATTGTGCTATATTTCATCGTTCATAATCATCATCGCAATTAAACTTTTTTGGAGGATGTACCCCCAATCAAAAATCTACGACGACTAAGAAATTTTAAATAATCGTAGCAAGATCGGTTGGAAACTACGATCTGTACGCGAGTACAAAATTACAGTAGACATACAACTATACGAACTTCGTTCGCTCAGTCAGTCAGCGTGATTTTGTTATACCCATTACCTATACTGTGACTATCTGTTACTTTTAAACTTTTCTGATGTATTTTGATATTAATTTCCTGTCTAATTCTGTATGGACAAGCCCCACCACAGATATACTTAATTTTGTGTTCCTTTTTCTCAGTTACCTTTTATAGCACAGAATCCCAAAAGGAAATGAACGCCATAAAAATATGAGAAACAAAATGTTCCGTCCCATTCCTTGAGATTCCGAGTATTTTAAGCATCGAAAAGTTTAAGGAGCTCGAGCATTAAACTACTGGACAGATCGATTTACAGTTTCACAGCAAGATTTTTCTGTGAATAATCTGATTTATTCCTGTTTGTCTGTTTTTAAATAAAATATGGGTTTGTGCCAAGAAACGTATATATTATTTGTGAACTCTTTGTTAGTGCTAGTAGTTTTTTGGTACAAATAAATTATTTCTTTCTTTCTTTCTTTTTTTTCTTTTTACTAGGTTTTGATAAGCAATTGATCACGAGATTATTGACTGTAAAATTCAATTTACAAACTTGGTCACTATGCCCAAAATTTGTCTATACTTGTTGAACATACGTTTATTGCATGTTTTTTTATTTGTCTCTAATAAAAAGTTAATCTAGTCATAAATGCACTGGTAACGTGAACTGTCTCGTAAGAGTCCCTTTAGACTTTCTTTTTTGATCGGAATAGTGCGCGATAACCCTCTATAACGAAGTAGGTATTTTAAGCTTCGATGTCTGACTTGAGGTATGGTGTCGACACTTTTATTTGGACTTCTTCAGAGTTCATTATGTCGACACTGTCTGATTCGATTTATTTGCATTGTTTAACCGAAAATGGTCTCCATTTTGTATGTAATTTTAGCATCACTGATGCATGATGACCGATAATTTGAAGTTTTATCAACTTGAGGTTTTCTTAAATATCGTCTTGATTTTTTCTAATGTTTATTTAATCTCAAATTTTCAGACAGAGTTTTTTAACTTAACCTCGTTATCGATTTTGCTTTAGCAAAATTGTGCAAATTGATCTATGGGACAAATGCCAATAAAAGTTAAAAATCTAAAAGTAGAGCAAACATTCAAGTAATTTAGACTTGTTTACAGTATCTTAGTCATTAATTCTAATAATGCAACACTGAAATGTTTTGGTAATTATTAGGTAATGTTACTGTCCTCACGTTGTTAAAATGTGATTATGTTACTATTTTAATTACATATTCCTACTACATAATTTACTGGTTTATTGAAAGCCGTTAAATATACTATTATAGTAATTTCTTTGTCTGTTCGTACCAGGACACGTCCAATGCTAATAGATGTAAATATTCATAATTAGTTATGTCAATGCGCAAAACTGGATATTTGGTATTTACGATTTTGGTTATGTAATTTTGCAAACCGGTCAAGTGCGTGGTTTTCTGACCTTCTATGAACTTCTTGATTTCCAAATTGTATAATGAAGAAGTGTAAATTTAGTTTCTCGAAAAAGTTCCTACTTTTTGATTCTTTTTTAACACTTGCATTATATTTTTTGTTAACCTGTTACTCGTATTTCGAGTCATTTCTTATAGTATTTTCCAATTTATCTTGAGCGGATAAAATATTTTCCTGATACGCATTGCTAGACTTAATCAATATTAAGTAATATACGAAAATTATTACTTATGTCTGTCGGACACGCATGATAGATCTCAACTACACCAATCGCTTTTTAAAACCAATATCTTCTTGGAATCAAACCACAGACGTGATTGAAATTCTAAGACGTATTCTTAGAAGGATAAAAAAATGAATATGAATGTGTAAACCTCTGCTATCGACTGCTGTGAACCGTTGAATAAATTATATTATAACCGAAATAGGTACATAAACATTGAAATAATAGTTTACGCAGTTGTACAAAGAGTAGTAAGTATACCTGGGGAAACCCTTAGTGTATCAGATTGTATAAGTATGTATAGAAAACAAACGTTTTTTTCTACTCTGAAACTGCTTCTTCTTTTCTATATAGATTAGCTGATTTCCAGTTCGAAGTTGTATATTTTGAAACAATGCTATAACGGCGCCGGCGCGGCGCGTAGCGTCTTTGTAGCGTAGTGTTTTAGATTGGCTAAACTGAAAATGCTTTCGTATGGTTGTCCGAATCGTCCAGCTATCCTCCTGTACTGGTCGCTATTATGAATTTAAAGCAATTAGTATAAAAAAATATTTTGTTAAATAAGATTGTTTTTTTTTTAAATGGCACAGTGGTGCTAAGAAATTTAAAAATATAATAAATCCATTGTGTTCTCTGTAATTAGATGTCAGAGACGGATTGGCATCAAAATTCGAAATTCGGTCTCCAATTGGTCATATCCATTTATATTTTCTTATTCCTATCATTATTTCTCCTCAACCTTCACCTAGACTTGACTAACAAAATCATTTGAAACAAAACGACGAATAGACAGCAAACTCATCCGAATTCGTCACACATAAAACTTTGTAAGGAGCGTGCTGATTCAAGGACCTTCGCCATTATTTTTACGAGGTCTTCAAAATCTTAAAATGTCGTTAATACCAGTTGTGTTAAACACTTTTAGAATGTTATTGCGATTGACCGATTCCAGTTTTATGTCGTTATTTCATCGAACTGGCTCTTAGAATTGCTATACTCATATTAATTTGCATCTGGCGCCGACTTTTTGTAGAAATTGTTGTGAATATTGTATCCGTGTCTATGTTTGAATCTGGGTACTTTTGTAGGTTTTTAATAATTCAATTATATTAATATTGTTTTTTTGTTACTTAAACTCGTAAAACATTTGATTTATAATATTTTGTTGGGTATAAACATGTACATACGAGTATATTCGTAGTTAGCGTATAATATTGTCAACGTATTTAGTCAGTACAGATCGGTTATAGAACTTTGCTATCTTATCAGTAATTGCACCATAATCCAAATGATTTACTAATTATTATTATATTCAGATGTCTTATTGTGTCATTATGGTCCGTTTCGTTATGTTCCGATACGTTTATTCCTATATAAAACGAATTATTTGGTCATCATTATATCATTTAAGATACCTCTAACTTTTTTAAATCCTGTACATTAGTGACAGGAATGATCAGCCCAATTTGTCTTAGTGCGAATATATCTTTTATCATTCTTTCTTAATGTGTTTGCTAAAGTTAGAGAAGCAGTAAATTGTAAAGGAGGTTGTTGCTTACTTTTACCTATGACATATTCTCCATCTGGTTTTTTCTTATCTTAACCTAAAAGAATATTAAGAAACACATCCGTAGATCGACACTTCTTATTCAAAAACATACTTTAAGTTTCAAATGTTTTCGTCTATAAAAATCAGTAAAACACTGCATTTTGAATAGGTATATTTCTTCACGTTTTAATGAGCTATCAAATGACGATTTGATCGAGTTAGTGAGCAAATTAAGTGTCTTTGAATATTTATAGTTTGTTTACTGATGACAGCGTAGTAATAAATGGGTGAATAAATACGTTTTGAGAAATAGTTTCTCAATTTTTTATCAATAGGTTTTTAAATGGTCAACGATTTACTATTATCTCATATGTATACATTATAAGAAAGAGAGCTCAAAGGCTCTGATATAAAAACAAATTATTAATTCTGAAGAGAAGCAGCACCTACACAGTACACGGCTTTGTCAGTGTGCGATGATGGTGACAGAATAAACACAATATAAACTAAACTGCTGCAATATACAGGTCTCGCAGCACGGAGTTTGTAGCCCCAGGAAACCTTAGTGACAGAAGTGACCTACTTCGGGAGGCTAATAATACTCGTACTCGGCTTTATCTCTACGCATGGGAAAGCAGAATGATAACTGTTTACCAAAATACACTACTTCCAATATCTATGCAGATAATATAAAATAAAAGTTCCTCAATTGACATTTAAAACTTTACAGCCATTGGCGTACCTCTCAGACTAGAAAAATTCTGTGTTTGTATTCGTACCTAAATTATGTGTAAGAGATAAAATAGAAGAAATTTTTGGAGTACAGAAAAGACCCAATAAATCACCAAATGCAATAAAATCGAAAGCTCATCGAGCTAATATTACATTTGAAATTAAATATTTGATAGACAACTTACGTAACTAAGGTCAAATACAAATAGAAAACGAAAATTGTGGGCGGTTTACATCGAATATGATGATATCGGTTATAATTTACTTCATTTCACAAATTAACTACCTTCCTACGCAGTACGTGGCGTATCTATCTAATGTTGCATCTATGATTTTTGTGGTTGTAGCTTTATGACTCATTTAGTCAGTGATTTTAGTTTAGTGGTGAGTGAAAGTTGGATTGTAATGCACAATTTTCACTGTCTACAACTAAATCATTTCTAATTTAAAAAATCACCAAGAATTGTAATTATCCATATCCTCTATAAATATTATTTGCAACCTTACTGCTTTAGATATTTTAATTATCTTTTATAACGTTAAAAGAAGAAAATACGCCATTTATTCTGTTTATTTAAAGTTTTTCAAGTCATATTTTTTCATATTATATGTTTTAAAATGAGATAGACTGATCAATTCTTTATAGCAGACACAAACAAAAAATACAAGACAAAAATTTTCACTAAATGGAGGGCTACAAGTGTCGATCTTATCGCTAAAAAGCGATCTGTTTCAGGCAACCTTAGGTTGGAGATAATTGTGGAATGGAATAGGAAGTATACAATAAACAATATACTTAATTAGGTTGCTTTGCTTTATTATATAATATAATTATTTTTTTCTTAATATTTAAAAAAAAAACTCACTTATATTATTACCATTGTTACAAATCAGAAAGAGTTAGTAAGAATAAGTTTCAAGAACCTTCTCAATGAAGTCAGGTAAATAGGTAAATAACTACTATTGTCCTGGCTATACGTGATAATGCTAGTCACGATCCATCGGTACTACGTTAGAATATGTTACTTGTGCAGGATACGTCTGCATTGTGTAATAATTACATAGTAAAATGTTGGTATCACGCCAAGGAATCGCTTAGTAAGGGAATTTGTCAATGAATGAAACTCTAGGGGTCATGGTTGACATATTAGCGACCGGAAGTCTCCGTATACTCTATGAATAACACAACAACTTCAAATCGGCAGACATGATAAATCAGAATATTTTAATTATTACAGTTAAAAATACCAACAAAAGGGAGAGCATTTGGATTATCTGTAGATCTTAAGTAATCTATACTTAGGTAATCCATCTGCTCTATTTAATGTTATTTTTAATCAATTAATTTTTCTTAATTAAGGCACTTTAAAAAAGGCCCGGTTAAACCAAAACAACGATTGTAAGTTTATTTATAAGATTATCATTCAAATGTTTTCATATCATGTTTAAGTAACTTGTACGGAATCATTACAAGAATGCTGCATGACATTGCGCACTATAGTTGCACAATAGTCGATATTATCGCCTAGTGAATCTGTGTCGCACTACTCAACATTTGCATGACGAGTTGACCAACGGACTTTATTTTAGGTTATGTTTACTCACGTTTGCCAATATGCATCATCATTATCACCATCATCATCTTGTAAAATTCTTATATGTGCATGGTTTCCAAGAAGATATCGCTTTAAGCGATGAGGCTGTCATTAATAATCTTGCATTAACCTCAGCCAATTATTAGCCTCAGCCAAGTAAACAAAAATAGTAATAATACTAACAAAAATTTATAGTATTCTACAAATTATATCGATTTACAAACCAAAATTCTCTACATTAAATTTTAGGTCATTATCAAACCAATTTTAACAAAAAATGAAGGTATAATTGAAGTAAATATAATTTACCCAATCGGCTCGAGTGTCCCTTTCAAATTAGGAAACATATAATTATTTTACGATCTCCTCTTTTTGAAGTCGGTTAAAATGTATCAAATTAAAAAAAATAAAATTAAAATAATTTATTATCGAGCAACTACAACTCATCATTTTAACACATACATTAGCACAAAAACAAAAAAAGAAACAAATTACTCTTACAAAAATTAGGAAAAATTACAAAAATAATATTATAAATATGTCATGATTCGGAAAAAAACGCAGAAAAATAAATACATGCATTCACAAATCTATATTAGTACTTAATCTAAAATTTCCTAGTGCCAAAAATTACTATTGACTCTTTGTGTAAACATTCGTGCAGTGTTTCGTCACAGTCTCAATTACAAGTTGCATTTTTCTTCTTTATCTGGCCGTCCTCATTTCCAATAATGTCCAAAACCAACAGCCGAGAGTGTCTGCTAACTCGATAACAAAGGAAAGTGAACCCATTCCCACGACTATCAGAAGATAGTAAGCACTTTAAGATACATAGAAACTGTTAAGTATTCTGTGAGACTGAACAAACTACTGCGTAAACTGCGTGTCAAAAATATCCGAAAATCTAGGGATAACTGATGAGCAATTATTATTATCTCTGAAGTCAGAAATCGAGGATTGGAATAATTAATTGTTGTGAGTGAAGTCACAATCTGAAATTCTCAGATTTATTAAGGTATATGAAAGAAAAGTATAGTTTTCCATCCGATATTAGATATCGTTAACTGCAAATCATTCTACAGTAAAGTCAAATATTGACTGAACACGTTAAGTGAATCTGAAAGTGTTTGAGGCGTTGGAAAGTGCTAATAATTAAGTTTTTTAGAAATAGCATGTTTTCATAATTATTTTCAGTTCAGTGAATACGCCGTAGTTCTTATTCCACAAAATTCCGTATAAATATGTATGTGTAAATCCTGACTGATTGACAGGTCACAGAGCCTGAACTGCTCAACCATTGTCATGGTTGTTTTAGGGGCCATGATCCCAGTAGAAGATACTCGTACGAGTATGTTCCTTGTTTAGTTTTGTATCGATTTACGGAAAATAATATCCTATGCTAAATTAGCTTATGCTCATTTTGAGCCTTTCTGTCCTTATAAAAAATTGAGATCGAAACTCTAGGGGTTTCATAAACATGCTTATGGTCGTCTACGTCTATTACTTACGTATGATTATATAAACTTAGTAGTTCTCGTCGGTTTTTGTTATCTCCCTTATCTTTTTCAGTTCAGTGTTCACAGCGTTGGGCTTAATGATGGCTTCTTTTTTTCCTACAAGTATCATTTTAGTCATCGTCATAATTCTAGGCCAATCACTTTTAAAAATATTTTTTTTGCATTATCGCCCACATCGGCTCTACTACTTTTATAACGTCCACTACGCCCTCCGCCTTTTCTCGTCCCTGTAACCTACTTAACTGAGACATTTTATTTTTGTTTAACTCAAATATATCTTGTATTTATTGGTTACCTTTGTTGACCTTTCCTTAACATAATATGTTACTAAATTAAAAAATAAAATTAAATACGAGACATACCTTCAGAATAAATCAGTAGGCAGGTGAGACAAGTTTCATTGTAGGCATTTTTCCATGATTTTATTCATATTATATCAATAACTTCTTCATTACGTTATTAATTAACGTCAAAAATAAAGAGTGAAATGTCTCATTGTAATTGGACAAAAATAATTAAGTTTTAAATTTAAACATCCAGTCCGCGTGTAATAAATGCAAATATTAAATTTATTGCGGAACACGATTAAAAGTAACAAGAATTTCTTCGGAATCATTTTTAAAGGTTTTGGTTGGAGTCGTAAAATGTTATTAGTTTTGACATGTAATATCTTATGCTTGTCGATGTAACTTTAATTTACCTTTACATATTACAGTGAAGCTATTAATAACATAATGTAATAATGATTTATTATGATTGAATATCAAATGAATAACTTCTTGTATACGAATTAGTACATAAACTTAATAGGGTCGTATTTCACAACGTGTATAATCGCTACTATTTCGAAATATTGTAAAAATCAGTAGGTATTTATATTGTCTATACTATTTATATGTACATTACTTATTGATACAGATGTTAATTTTATACTGGTAGCTGTTACGCGCGGTAAATCGTAATATATAAAAGTATAAAACCTTGGCCCCATTTGACGCCAATTAGGGGTTGAATTTTTAAGAATACAATACACCCCTGCACCACATAATGAATTAATGGTTTGTATATGACTCATTATATACAATATGTGTTTATCACAACCCCTCCAAATTTCATGTCTCTAGGTCCAGTGGTTTAGGCTTTGCGCTGACTGTAACTTGTCAGTCAGTCACTTTTCTAGTTATTAAATATTCAAAAGAAAAAGTAGACAAGATATTTTTAACTGTTATTATGATCTAATTCGTTGTATACACTAGCTTAAGTATTAAAATTATTCGTATAGCTATTTTATACGTAATCTCAGTAAAGTACTTAGGAATTAGCCAATTTAGCGAGATACGTTCCGTAAGTGAAGGCGTGCAGAAAATCCTATGCACGGCTGTGTAACTAGTAGTAAAACACGAAATTTCCAGGTCAAACCCTACTCTGCCGACATTTGCAACAAGCTATTATCAAAATTAAATCTCTCGTTATCGAAAATATCAATATCAATTTGTCGAACGCAGAGTTTTCCGCCAATAATAGCTTGTTCACGATTTGTGACACTCACGCTTCTATGATTTAAAGTTTCCGATAAGGCACTATCTCAACGATCTGCACCATAAAGTCCATAAGTTTAGTAAATGCTCTTATTGTGCAGTGACATTCGCCATGAACGAATTTATTGAACTCTAACCTCTGATAATGCCACGCGGCTAAAGGTCCCTGACAGTCGTGAAGGATAGATGAAGAATGTTCCACGTGCAAGGCTCGTTTGAGCAGTCGCTGCGATGCGGGGACGAAGTGTCTGCAAATGGAAACAAGACTCTGGCGGCTCTAGCGAAAATCCATAAACACTGCACCGGCAAAGCACACGCAAATGGGTGTGGTGATCATAAACATAACCCTCTTGCTAAATCAGACTCCAACACCAGTCTCCAATCTAAGAAGTCGTTTAGAAACGAATGCTTCATAGAAATCAAGGAAGCTGACAAGAACAATCATGTGATTAAAAACGACGTTCTCACTAAAAGCTTCAGCAACAGCACCAGTTCTTATGAAGGCCACAGTGATACGGATTCTGAGAGTCTGAAATCAAGAACAGAGCAAAACAAGAATGTTGATCCGTGCGAACGACTGTTCTCTCAAAATACTAGAGCATCTTTAATGAAAACTGCTCGAATGCGGTATTCAGATGACAGCGTCATTCAAGATGAAGTCGACGGAGAAAAATCTAAGCAGAATTTCAACAGATCTTTCAGCTTAAGATCTAGTTTCAGAGAACGAAAATCTGCTGTAGTGACTATTGAAGAAGTAAAGTCAGACGGTTCCAACAAAGACGAAGAGCTGGCAAATGTTGTTCTATTTGATGAAAAACGCAAGACCCCTATTTCAAAGCCGTTACTTCAACGCAAGGGTTCCGGAAATAGTGTTTCAAGCGGTAAAACGAATGGGACTAAGCCACCTTGGAGAGGTGGCAGTAAAAATAGCAGTCCGGCCGAGCCGTTTGTTCGCACTCCATCTTTTCGTGGAAGCATCAGGAAGAAGAAGAGCGATGGTATACCTTGGAAGAGGTTGTATGAACTCTCGTTATGGAGGAAGTGCGGAGTGAGTTTTGCTGTTGTTGGAGCAGATAATGAGCGTGCTTTGCTGCGTCCTTGGAGTGAGCTGTCGTCCTTATCACAACCTCCACCGTATACGGTAAGTTTTCATCATAATTTTTCGCTGGCACATTTTGTTTTCAGGATGCTACAAATATTACATCAGTAATATTTCTTCCTTGAGCCTGATATTTTTTCCAGACCAGAGTTTTCTCTCTCATTTATTTATCTTTTTGCTATGTATACTATTGACGCATTTGCAGATTCCTACATAGTCTAACTAGAAAGCTATTATATGTCAGAAAAAAAGATGACCCGGTCAAGTCTTGATGACCACAAATGTTATTTACTACTACTGACTGTTCTACTATGCGAGTCGAGGAAAGCTACATTTAGTAGCTTTCCTTATTACTATTTAAACCAAGCTATAGGCCAAGTAGGACTTTGTGCCTGTCTAAAGTACTAACGTAAGGACTATCACTAAGTTGGTATGAATATATGAATATAGTCAATTCTATAGACTCATCTGAGGATTGCATTGAAATAATAGAATAATTGGTTAGAACCGACTTCAAAAAACATACAAATTTACAAACATGTAGTCGAAAAACATTACACTACTCTTGGGGCAGTCGGGTAAAAATAAGAATAAGTTATAGTCTACAAACTGTTCTGCATTTTGACAGAATCAAACTTTGGGACATTTATGCGTTTTTTTATAAATTTTACATTGCATCTATATAAGTTCACACAGACGCCAATAAAGTGGTAGCCTGTGGCAGTGAATGGTCAATGATATCTCACTCGTGTTATTTGGTCGCTGTCGGTTCGATCGGCGAAACGCCCTCTTTATCCGATATTCACGATCTTGATTTGATTGATGAAAGCACATAAGATATATTCATTTCATGTTAAAATTTTGCAAATCCTTACGGTCAATAATGGTGCATGCGTGTGAGGGATGAAGAGAGAAACAATAATGTAGAAATGTAGGAAAAAGAAATGTAATAAATTTTAAAATAATTCCTAATTTAAGAAAAACCTCGTTTCGAACATTCATAAAATGGCACTATTTAAAGGCAACCATAATCCAAACCAAGGGAAGGTTAAAAATAGTAAACATTGCAATCTTATCTTATGTAAGGCGATGGAGTTAACTCCAACTTGCCTTTGTTTGCTCGAAGATTATAATAGATATGTACTCGTAAATGGATTCGTTTAATATTTGCCAAAATTTTAGATACTGCAGCAAATATGGAATAAACCAAAAAAATTGCTTTTAGAATTCGCATGTACATACTACTCGTATACCAGTAAGAGACACAATAAAAAGTATCATTATTCACTAACGAAGGCTTCTGACCTGGTCTATGACTGTTATATGAAAATATACAACCTACAATTTAACGTGTTATTCAGATAACTGTTATGATGGGTCAGCCCATGGTTGCGCTCAAAAGTACTACGACTGCTATCTATGTATAGCTACCTCATAATGTGCTAATGAAAATGTTATATATGTGAGTATCTTTTTTAATTATAATTTTATTTGATGTGTTCAAGAGAATTGCAGGTTTTATATATTGACTACTTACTTTTTAGGGTTCTGTAGCGAAAGGGTAAATACGAGACCCTATTCGCTGCCCGTAGCGACGATGGTCGAGTGGTTAGTGGGGTCGATTGCCATGCAAAAGGGTTCGATCACACGAAACATGCAAAAAAGCCTGAGCTACCGGTGAAAGAAAAACATCGGGAGGAAAGCATAGCATGGAAGTAGGTCGTTTCCTATCGCTCGCCTGGCTAGCTAACACCTTCAATTTATAAAAATCTGTCGCCAAGCACATAACGGTATGTTCCGGCAGCCTTCCTTGAAAGCCAGTGTATTTCCAGATTAGGCATGCTCCATGTGCTGTGAAAAAAAATTGGGCATTCTCGATTAAAACAACAAAAACGGCAACAGATCTTGAACTACTTAATTTTATAGAGATAATAGTACAGAACTCTTAGTGCGCGAGTTCGACTCTCACGTGGCCAATTTATTAGTTTTACTCTACCATTCTCACCATTCACAATACATAATATATCGGCGGCGCGGTTTACCGTTGTTGTTTTCAATACCCTGCCTTCTTTCTCTCAACGCCAAACTGGACGTCAAATCAAATCACTTGAACACTTTCAGTTTCTTACGATCACGATACCTCACGGGCGGCAGATCACGACCTACCACGTAATGCCTGTCGACCATATGAGGTAACAGATCTGTAACATTGTTTTACGTAGAATGATTCGTAATGTGGCCTCTACTTCCACTCTAATAGTCTACCTAACAGGGGCTACCATTATTCTGTTTGCTATCGAAAGAAAGTTCAAGAATTCATAGCGAAGTGATAACTAAAACCGCCACTTATGGCACTACATGTAAAATTATACTTTTTTGTTTTGCGTGTCAACAATAAAGCGTCCATCTATCTATCTGAAACACAAGTCGGTCATCCTGTTTGTGAACAAAAGTTTAATTCGAAATTTTTCAGCGAACCTAAAACTGAATACGTGGTTATTGGAGCGAATTATTTGTTGATTTATTAATTGAATTATCGGTTGATCCACACGTAGCTACGAAATTATTGCAGCGTCTTCAAATGTATTTTCAGACTTGAGTGATGGAAGCACTCATACGCTGTCTATACGAGTACATAACATAGAGAGTCCATATTTTTTTTCAACAGCTAAGTTGTACTGTTTCATTTTTGCTATAATTTGTACTACTCTTATTGTTGTCTATATTTATTTTTAGTTGTTTTTTTTATCATTTTCTTAAAGCCTTCTTATATCAAAAAATTCCTACTGCAAAAACAGTAGACCTCTTAATCATAACGATTGAAACCATCATCTGCAGATAAATATGAATACAAATATAAATGACACCTCGCTTATCATGATGGGTCAACCAATTTAGGCTGTAGAGGATCACAAAGACATACATAGATCTTTTGTGCAGTCGGAAAAAAAAGCTTGCTGTGAAATAAGAATTACACAAGTGATCGTGGTAGATCTCCTAGTAGTTTGATCCATAATGTTCGAATCGGTAATGGATTCGGAGATAGCCCGAGGACGAGGAGAGATGTAATCACAGAAGCTGTTTTCACCGTGAGACCGCTCAAGAACTGAGAGAGATCAGACTCAAACATAGACCATTATCTCGCATTATCCTATTAAAATTTACTTAACATGGGGCACATTTATGATGATGTAATCTGATTTCTGAATGTCAAGAATATGAGTATTAATAATACTTAACTTTAACATAAATAAATAAAATGATGTGTGATAATTTTTCATAACCTTTGCTCCAGGGAATTAGTAATAGGCTGCTTCAGGAATATCAGAAGTACAAACATATTTGTTACTTGCTACTAATGTACAATACATGGTACCATATTGCTGAGCACGGGTCTGCTATGAAGGGGCGTGAGTTTATAATTTTATTTTTTTATTCCTAAGTAATGTGTTGCGGATATCGGTAATATTTTTTCTCCAACAATCTTTTCCTTCAATGTAAAAGTTTGTGATACCTCATACTAAAGGTATACAAATGCTAGTAAGTAAAGTGATTGTGGTAAAGATATTCATAAACATCAGTTATTATACATGAACGCACGACAGGACCTTGAAGAATCAAAGTATACTGACGGTATTGCATATTGTAATGGTGCGAGTGACGTCAAACTGTTTTCAGATATTCAGGTATAAATAACAAATCACAATTGATGTAATAGACAAAAGATTAAAAAAATAATTTCACTAGCTGCAATTTTTTTAACGAAACTTCTAACTAAAATTAACACATGAAAAACAAATATGAAGTAAAGCCAAAATCAGAATATTTTCAAATAATTAATAAAACAGATTGACAAAATACTTCATACAACTGATAGTCACTGACACATGTTAGCATATTATTGAAAATACACATATTATTGCAAACTAACAAGTGATAAAAAGTGACTGCAAGAACTTTAGACCCACGTATCTTAGCAAGTGAAATCGCAGGATGCAGCTAGTATAGTATGGCCTATGATGTGAAAATGAATCTATTGACACCACTCACATAAAAATACGGCAAGCTGTTAAGGCTCCAAAGAAATATAAATACATTTATACATAAACTCGAAACACATAACCCTCCTTACGCAGTCAGGTAAAAATGTCATGTAATTTTGTACATTGAAAACTAAATTTATTTCTAAACTTTTACAGAAACTATAAATCTAACAACTTATTTTACTATATTAAGTTCGTTTTCGTGTTGACGAAATGTTATATGTATTGTTTTCTAAGTATGTAATCATTTTAACAGGAGTCGAAATCCTAACAACAATGTTCCGCCCATCAGTCCAATTCATCAAGCGAAAGCGTTATGTTAATCACCAATCACAATCACAATGTCGTATGCATGTGTATCAGCAAACAATGGGTCTGTCGTAACGTTCGCGTCTTTAGATTCATTGCTATCTGTCGTATAATTTTGTCTCCTACGATTATTTCTTGCGTCATAAGTAACTTAAATAGTAGTAATAACCTGAGCGTAATGTAGCTTGATCTTTGTTTGGGTGCAAATATTTTGTTTATAACCATTTTGATATTAGTAGAAAAAATTCTGTAGTTTAAAATTTTTAGTCAAGACTATGATAATGCAGCTTAATGTGTATCTTATTGTATTTAGGGATATAGAGATTGTCTGATAGACTGGGTGAGAAGATACTGACTTAATTATTGATGAGTCCATTATTACTTTGTATTCGTAGTAAAGATGCATTAAATAATAAATAATTAAACCTTAATTAGTAAGAGTCGACTTTTATTTGTGGTTATATTATACCATTACCTATTAAATTCGATTAATTGTTAATTTAAAGAAACGACTGACTTGATCAGGCACCCTAAAGCCGCCGTCGTAAAATATAGCCGCCACTCTTTTACTCTATCCACCTTTACTTCTCCGTTTCTTTATATAATTTTCTTCTTTTAGATTTTGACTTTTTATCAAGTTCTTTTACTCATCATATTACATCTTTTTCTGCCGCTCTTTGAGAAATTGAGAGTGCTATTTAATTAAAATATTATCCACCTGTACGTTTACATCCAGCTAATCAACACTCAAGATAGATAATAATCGGACGTACCTACTATTAGTTCAATCTTAATGTCAAGAATAATCGCTGTCTTCTCCTACACATAGCACGCCAATTGCGAAACAAATGTTAACATGTGAATTGTAATTATTTGTGTGTTCGTGTATATGAATCTTAATGATGAATGACTTAACATTGTTCTTATGTTCACGGGCGTTTTGTTATTGATTTTGATTTGTATGTAGATCTTAAATTGTCGAGAAGGCTGTCGCTCATATGTCTAATATTACATAATTATACTCTATGGTCTTATCTGTTCGTAAAATAGATAACTCTATGTTTAAAATCAGCTTTACATTACACAAACAAAACTATTACAAGTGATAGTTTTACCGCGGTAGGTACTAAAAAGGACTTATTCGTAATTACTCAGCTATAAGCGGTCAGGTTCATAATATTAATCTAAACGTAACGAAGTAAAATTTTAAAAGTTTTGGATCAATTTCAGATTAAGTAACCTGTTCTCGTGTAATGTTTTACTTTCTTGATTGTCGCTTAATTGTCCTATTGGCTCTTATTCTCGTATTGACATTCTGATCTATTTGACTAGATTATGTTTAATTTCGAGTTACATATTATATCTCGTTCTGATATGTCATCTATTTTAGTTAATATCTCACCGTTTTCCAGTTTTAGCGAAGTTTGTTATGTTAATTACAACACTGATTAATATTTGTTTAATTTTGTCACTACCATGTAGTCTCGTGTTATCTTAGACGTAAGTTTCAACGTAATTATTAATAACCTTATTGGCTACACGTGTATAATTCTTTTCTTAGAATATTTCAGCTATTACTTTCGTGAAATCGTTAAGGTTATTGTGAAGAAAAAAGTATTAAAATATTAATCAAGTACCTCTTCGTACATATATATATATATTCTTGCATGCACTTAAATTTTAGTATTTTCATGTTGTTTAAGGACTTAAAGGAGCTGAATATTAATCAAATACGCAATATCCAGCCAATTTCACCTTTCCAGTTATTGGCGCATCTACTCATTGAATACCTGTCCTCGTTATGAATCAAATCTCTACCTGTATTAGATGCTTGTCCATGTCCATATTAGGCATCAATTAATGATTCAGGTGCCTTTGAGTCTGTGATATTATCTGTTCGGTGTTTCTTTATATGTTTCAAGTACACAGGCCTGTGTATTTGTGATATGAAGCGTAGATAGGCGTAGAAAGCTTAAGATTGTGCAATGACATAAACTGATTCTTATCAGTTGAGGACGTCAAAATAAATGTTAAGCCGCACTTTGCACTGATTGAAGCGCTTTAGTAAGGAAGATATACGAGTATATTCTTTATAAATTATAAGTTTGAAAAGGTCCATTGATATCTTTTGATTTGATATTTTTTTAAACCTATTGTCCTGATAAAAAAAATTCTTTACCTAATATATTCTTTTGTTTTACAGGTAAGTCACCGGATCAGAGTCATCATCAGGGTAAGATAAAACATTTAAGTTTGTAAAGTTTTCCTGAATCTACGAAACATATATTACAAACTATAACAAAGTTAAATAAACTTACCAATTTTTAAGACGTCAGTGCTTGTGTGAATTTATATATTTGGTTCAGACTCGGAAATGCCAGAAAATTTGTCACTAGGTTCCTTAAGTTGTCACGTATCCACTCTAACTCGAACTTCCAATAGTTCCAGTAACTCTGTTACTTTTTGTGCAAATATTCCACAGAAAGCTTTAGAAGTAGTACTTTCTGAAAAGTGACTCATTGCTGGTGGTTTTTTGACGCACGACAATACAGTGCCGTGTGTGCCTCAGGAAGGCTACTCTTCTTTTTGTCGAGAGATCTCTCCTAGACGAATTGTTGGACGAGTGACAAAAGATCAGAGTCCACAGCATATAATACTCGTATCTCAAACAACATTTTATCTGCCGTTTACCCCATCGTTACGACATGATAGTTTAAGTTACAGACTTAAACTATCATGTCAGTTAATAGGTTAAGGTCTATGCCTGATAAACCAGCTTCTTAGGAAAACTAATCATTATAGGTGTATTGATATTCGGAAATTGATAAACGTAAATAATACGGGCAGCAGCTTGTCCAATCCATGCGAGGTTCAGTTCGGGCAATAATACATTCTTAGTAATATATAAATAATATTTAACAGTTACGATCACCATCACCTTATCTTTCGAGATGGGTATTAGGATAGCACCTGTCATGGGTTATCATTGTAATCAGTCGGTCCTGATGCGAGCATCACTTCGATAGTCAGGCGCCGACGCCTCCTCCGGAATGCGATGAACGGTAACCCTTAGATGGTCACACGTCTGTTATAATGTGTCTGGTTTTGATCAAATTAGACTGATGTGGGATGTTTTCTATCGAGATTGATTTGATTTTTAGGTTTGTTGGAGCTATAGAGAGATCCACTGAGTTGTTTCAAATTCAAAGAAGTAGTAATTCTTGTCTAAATTAGGGAAAATCATTTGTACGAGTTCATTAAAAAAAATTACCGATTACTCAATTCGGCTGCCGCCGATACAATTATTTCCATTGAAAAAATCGAACCACTGGATCAATTTTTAACAAAAATTCGTTTCAGATATAACAGAACAGAACACAAAAAAATGAAAAGAAAATGAGTAAAAACTAGAAAATTCAAACAATGTGAAGACGTCTCATAAGAGTGATTACAATCTTAATAAAGATGTTTTGTCGCTCGATATAACGTATTTATATACCTACTACTACTATTTTCGGAATATACTTTAATATTTATACTTACTTAAATTTTATAATTATACTTACTATTTTCGGAAAATTATTTAAAAAACATTAAATATTATTCAGCAACATTATTTCTAGGTACCTTTATTCATTATTTAATTCAATTTTGTGTATGGTTGCGTTTGGAAACGCAAACAGACCTTATAAGTAGTCTCCTGTCCTCACTTAATCCATCGCTAATAATAATTATAATTATGGTCAAAGCCCTTAAGTCTTACCCCTGCGGTCTTGCTAGTTGAAATGTATCTATTAATGGGCGATTTGATGATGAATTCTCTTAGATATCTAAAATCATTATAAACGGGTTTTTTTAAATATTTTGCGTGAACAGTTAACGAATGCAGAATAAAATCTTTTATGAATGCATTTATCTGTTGAACTATCTCATTACCATCAAGAATACAGTGATATATTTGGTATACTGTTATATTTCTCAAATTTATGCAATGCTACGCCCCCACGCGATGCTATTATGGTTTCCACGTGCCATACTATTTCTCATTAGTACTGTTTTCTTCTAAAAATCTACAATATTGGGTTATTAGACGTGACAATGGGAATGAGTTTTTATTTATATGTCCTATTATTTTGAATTCATAGAGCCCATATTCATTAAAATCATGTCACGACTATGCAAATTAGTTCATTACTAGTTTTCATGTAGAAACACCAAATATCTTTTTTGAATGCATTCTATTGCGTTTTGTTTATGCAAATGGTTTCGTTTCCTGTGATATTTAGATGAGATATTTATAAAGAGCTAATTTGTGTAACTAATTTAATCATACGGTTGTCGATTATAATTTATTTGGCGTTTGAGAAGATTCAAGTCAAGAAGGGGTCAATGGTTCAAGATATTTCGTGTCTTTTATTGTTGAAATGTCGATGCGGTTTATCGGAGCGTTATGTATCAGATATATTGTAAATTTTATTTCACGCACTTTATATCGTATAATAGTAAGATAACCAAGCATATGTTTCGCTTTGTTTATGAATTAAGGAGAGACTAAATAGGACCTTCCCTTTTCTAACAATATAAATAACCAAAACAAAACTGGTAACGTACTTCCGAATCACGGATATTATTGTCCCTATAACATTACTTCCAGTTACTAAAGCTCTTCAATATTTAGATTTTCACATATTTCACATCTTGAACTAATATTATTCATAGAGGCGAAATAAAATTGCATGTACTTACTGTCTTCTTTCCGAACCTATAGAAACATCTGACCTTTTTTAACCGTTAATGACCAGGCTTTATTTTCATAACTACCTATCTGAAGATATCTTAATACTATACAGCAAATACTGGAAGAAGCACAATTTAATCAAGAACATCATCAAGTATTATGATAGAATGCTAATATTACAACAAATAATGGAAGCGCTCAATCAACATTAAATACAATATACTAAGTCTACTTATTCATTCATATCACCCAAAGCTCGTCCCAACGATTCAATGGAAACCAAATGACAAAACAGCGTTAGTAATCTAAGATCAGTTTTGCAACGCGGTGGTAACGCTCGCAGGCTGGCTGGTAGGCTTCGTAAGTAATCGACGTCGCCCACGCGTCTGTTTCGTAAGAGATAATATAGGCGGTTTATAGATGTGGCGTTTAGTTTCATTGCCGCTGTATTATGAAGTCATAGTTGTTGTCAGAATTAGGGAAAAGTGGAACTTCAAAAGTGGTCCTCTGCACGGTTTGGCTAATCTAAATATCATTTATCGAATCCTGACCAATGTATTTTGGTATTCTATTACTCTCTTCCTTGGAGTTTTTAATAGTGCATTACCTCCAAGCTCTGGATCATTGGCAGCGATGTCGATGACCGGGAGCGCTGCGTAGCGCAGATCCAGGCCAATACAGCACGGTTAGAATTGCAGCTCTTGATGGCCAAATTGGAATAAAGTCCGAGACCAAAGTTCGAGGTATTTACAGTGCGGACAGCAAGAACTGCAATGATTTCGAAGATCGAAGCCGACAGCGTAGCTACGCTAAGCTCGACGCAATCATAGAGTGGCCAGCAGTGCACTTATTGCGGATCACGGCTTACTCATAGAATGCGAGTGACAAAACATGACAATGAAACTTAAAAGCTTATGAATTAAACATTTCCTTTTAGAATGAGAGTAAAGAGTAAAGATAAAACATTTGCCAAGTAATAATAATGTCCTAAAAATTCAAATCTAATGTGAACACTGACTCGGTAAAAACGCAGCGTTTTTCTCGCTAAGTCTACAGCTGGCCTACCGCTCAAAACCGCAGCGAACGTCCGAATTGTCGATCAGCTGCCACTCAGGCCGCGGTTCTTGGAAGACAAATCCATTGTGGAAGGTCCAGTGTGGGCTATTTGTTTAGACGACGCGACGGTTTGATGTGATTAGCACAGACGTACAGACAGACCTATTTATCGTCATCGTCTTTGCAAAGAAATTGTGAGAAGCTTTTGGGCGATCTATATACTTAGGTACTCAAGTATTCAGTGGGAGTGAATTATAATATATAATATTATAATCTTACTAAACTTACCTTACTTAATCTTAAATCTACTCGTATTCTCTCGCTTGCACGCTTTATAATTTTTGGCACTGAATAATGCACAAAAGATCAGTTACGTAATATTTTTTGACTACTATCTATCGTCTAAACTTTGCATAAGTATCGTCGTCTCGTCAAAATTTTAAATAGTTTTCGTACATTGGTCATAAGGGAAATTATTCGAGTTTTATTTTGTATTCAATATTTTTGAAGTATTCGATTGTTCTAAGGAGACATTTGGTGTGGTGTTGTTTGATAGGAACATATTTCACGTCAAATACTCACTAACATCAAAAGCTATCATAGGCATATCATTGATTTATTGAACTCTCGCATTCATAATATTGATAGCATTATTGGCTACCACTTTAGACTGCACTCTGTGCAATGGTGCGTCTATTTTTGAACCTCAAGTAGTTCCGGCAACAATATATCTACAGTGATTTAAATGTCCATACCACATTCTTTGAAGTTACGCGCTCATTTTGTATTAGGAAAGTATCAAGTATAGTCGTATATACATCTGCGTCCCACAACTGGCTACTAGCCCCCGTGCCCATAGGCCGCTATATTTTTGTTTGTATTGTGTGTCTGATTCCGTGAATCAAAATCTATTCGATATTCACAATTGCCCCTCTATCGTCTAAATTACATTTAAATTCTCATTTGCCATACAGTTTCTATCAGGAAAAATTTAACTGGACATACTCGTAATTCAAATACTTTACATGCAGTCTTACGTCTATGTTATTATCCGTCGAAAGGATCTATTTAAAATAAAATTGAAATTTATGCATTTGAAGCGTTTATATTTAAAACGAAAATAGAGATCGAAAAGAAAATATCTGTCTACGATAACAATATTATGCCCGTTTTCCTTATAAACTACAAATAGGGTGATCTTTACGGTAGATTTCCTTCCAATATTAAATCTAGAATAGATTAGAAGCTCTTTCGTATGTGAGAAAAGACTCCAACGAGGATACGAAATATCTTGTATTCCTTGAATTCCAGGTCCTGATGTTATCGCATCGCATTTATATGCGTTTTCATTGCGTTTCATAGTAATCTTTACATAGAATACGATAACGTTTGCTCAAAGGGTAATCTTAGGGATTTGCGCGTTTTAGTTTTCTATGAGCGCGTGGGAAATATTTTAACAAGTATAATTCGTGTTGGTAGATCTAGAATGTATTATGTTTAGTTGTATCTGAAACTTTTTGTTTACAATTACAGTTTTGCTCCATTTCGCTTTGACATTGTCATGAAAGTTCAAATCGTTCTTCAGAAGTCTATTATTTCAACTAGATTTACCTATGTCTACATTTTCACGTTCTTTTATCTACTATGATTTTATCGCTGTCATTTTTTTTTCACTTAATTAGAAATGTTATTGTTATGTATATGAATCTAGTTTTCCCACATATTATGCAAATGTGATTGACGTGCAATTCCCTCAATCGACAGATTGTATCGACGGTGCTAACTTCCCTTACATTAGTCTCTGTCCCTACCGTGTAATGTTTTAATGACTTCTATTTGTTGAATTAATTAAGGAACCAATTAGTTATTCTAATCCGGGCGCGATGTTCCGCTACGGTCTCCAAGTATGCGTTATATAGCGGTCGTTTCCGACAACCGACGCTTTTGAAATGGTCCGTGTATCCATCCACCTGCATTCTATGGCATAGATTAGTTGACACTAAGAATAGCAAAATAAATAAGCATTATGTTCTCTTCGTGTTTGTCTTTTTTAGACTAACTTTTATGTGCTGAGGCTATAGGGGATATTTTTATTTTCATAGTTTGTTTCTTGTTTGATTTCCAATTCAGCGGAAGTACTGTTATCTCTATCAAATTACATTGTTCTGTCTGTTATCTATCAACAAGAACGTAGTATTTTTAATCTTCAGATTTTATTTCTCATGTTACTTGTAAAATTTGGGTTAACATTAACAATAACTATTTGTGTCTTTCTATTTATTGTAATTACTTCGATAATATCTTATTTGCTCATATTTTTTTTTTCGTCGCCTGTCATTATTTCTATCAAATGTTTCTTAACTTTATTAATTATCCTATGATTTAAGACCTAATTAAATGTCGTGATTTGTTATATTTCACTTATGATCGTTACGTCTTCTTTAGTTCTAAAAATGGTTGTGTTACCCATCACGCGGAATGAGCGCGTCGCCGCTTCCTGTCTCTGACATACTTAGTATTCTTCACGCGAACTGTCACCAGGATTAAAGTTTAATAACATATCATCATTGTTTTTATTGTCTACATCAGTAACTACTTGGTATTCAGTTACAGTTTCTGTGGTGCGAGATTTGAGACAATTTTTTTGCAGGTATATTGAATGATTGCTTTTAGATTTTTAAAGATATAGTTATATAAATCGAAATGTGATACGCGTTGAGTGGTTGGGTACTCATATTGATCAAAAACAATTATTTGATATTTGTCATTGAATAAGAAATGTTATTTCTTAAGTTGTAGTTTTCGAAAGTAGTCGTTTTGGTCAGTTGTCGTTGTCACCCTGAGGGCTTGCACCTACTTGCACTGATATTTGAATTTTCTGTCAAAACTTGTTATAACCAAATTCTCAACAGAGCTTTATAAGTCGGACTCACTGCAAGAAAATATTCTATTGAAGCGTAATAACAGTGTTTGACATAATGAATGAGTCACAGCTCCTATTTGGTCGTGCAAGTGTCAGGTTACCTTATAAACGCGGTGCACAGACGTGGGTTTCTAAACTAATCGGGCACTAACGGCCTTGCCGTGATCAGTGAAATTTTTATAATGACACGTTTAAAACAAAGAGTTTTATAAGTTTCACGTACGTAATGATTTTTTCTACGTTTTTATATGAAATTTACCTAGTTGTATTGGATATTTAGCGTTTGGTATTAGCTCCTTCATAGCGCACTTATGCTGTTCACAGATTTCTTCTAAAAAGGGAGGTATAGGCCACAATATAGGCCAATTTGCAGGTTGATTACTTCACTTACCTTAGTTAGCTTCGGAAGCTATTAACCATCTCCGACAAGCAGGTTTCCTCAGTATACAGAGAATAGTGCTACTTATTCGCTGTATGGCACAGTTAATTATTCGCTATATAAAGCAGATTTTATAGGGTTATTTCTCGGGAACGGTGCACGATTTATACTTAAAAAATGGTCGTAGCTCATTGCGATGTTCCTGAAATCGGAAAACTAAGTACTAGCTGAGGGATATTTTAATAATCTTTATATCCTATTTATATCTGAGGGATTAATCTTTTTGGATCCAAAAGTTCATCTATTTTTCGTGTTCGTTCGTTGGTTTCGGGTTCGTGATCAAAAACAATTTTAAAAGAACCCCCATCAATATTGTTCATTAAATATTTTCGAAAATCAGTAGCTATGTGTCGTAAATAATTAATTAAATTAGTGTTTAGACATTAATTTTATAAATCTGTTATAAACACGTCGTTAATTTAAAACGCATATTAGTCAAAATTGATATGATCGGCTTTAATAATATATTAACAAAGAGAACCAATAAGGATTATGTGAGATTAGGTATAGCAATGAAATAAACAAGCATAATTATATTACTAATAGGACAATTAATTAACTCTGTCAAGTTTAAGAATAAAAATATCATCGATAAAGACACAGATCTTTATAACAATAATGAGCTATTGATATAATATTTTTAAATTAGTTAAAAGAAAACAATTGACTTCAATTCAGCAGGCAACACACACAGGCACACCTACCTTTATAACAATTCAAGTTTTTAGATTTGCCAAATGAACGTTTTACTAGACGGATTTGAAGTCTTATAGTCTTATCACTAAGAATCGACCTTTTACTTTTTTATCTTTGGATCTTAGGTGTTTTGTTATGATATAAATATTGTTATAAATATTAAAAACAATACCTTTACTTAATTACTAAGGCTTATATTTCATGTGGATTTATATCTCCATAAATTTAAAAAAGCGACCCCTGCGAAAATATAAGTTGACTGCATCTAAAATATAAATTTCTTACTTATATCGAATCCCATAATTCGTGTAATGGGTACAGAAGAATAAGAAAGAAACAAAAATTTGAGTAAAATACCCAATAATGTAAGTAACATTTCACAATAATTTTCTTCCAAACATTTCACAATAATTTCACAGTAGGTAACATTTCACAATAATTTTCTTCCAAACAGCGACCGGTTACACCAACAATGCTAACCCGAATTGTACAGTTTACTGATCATTAACGATTTGTCGGCAATAAATCGTTCGCGATCGGTCCCATTCCTCGGTTAGCACGCGTTCGCACTACGTCCGATCAATGTATCATACTCGTATACTTTGACAGAATCAAGGCAGTGTTTAGTTTGTAAAAAAATACCATTTTTTATTTTGACTCTACATGAGCCTCAATTTTAAAATTTTATCAAGAAATAACTTATAATTATGATCTTTACTTGAATATATGAATGTTTTAGTTGCAGCATTGGTTTCATAAGTAATCAATAACACTTTTTTCACTTTCTTACTTCTAAAGATCGTTTATAAGCTGCGGTAGCTGTCGTTTGCAGTGCGTCACACAAATAACCTTTGGTTTAGATACTTGCGGTTAACTGTTGGTATTATGCAATTAGCGATAGCCTCAGAATGGTTTGGATTCTGGGGCGAGTTTTTTATACCGCGGTTCTTACTCATGTGATGCCACCCGCCGTGGTGTGTAGGATAATATTTGTACTGGGTTAGTTCTAACGAGTAAATCATGATTTTTTTCTCGAGCCCTTTTTTTTTTACTCGGTCGGATAAGTATATATAGACGTAAAACATAGATCGTTGTTATGGTAGAACTCGAGGTATTTTTCACCCAGCGTCCGTGTTACTTTAATGTACGTCTGTATCTCCGGCTTAGAAATAAAAAAAACGACATTTGCTTTGAGGCCAATTCAATGACTTTTTAAATTAGTAGCTTATATTCCGAATTTAAAATTTGTCCCAGGTTAAGAGAACCCATTTCATCGAATTGAATTTTATTTTATCACCATAGTGACGGCATACAGGTCCTATCGTACCAGGGGCCTGATTCGCGAAGTCCACTTAAACACGTAACGTGGGCTTTCTACGTTAAGCACCTGGAAAAGCCTTTGAACAATATTGAAGTCAATTTCAAATTTTATATCGCGCAGTGGCACGAACGCGCTCCTTTGTCAGCTGTCAATTTAACATGTCGCTCTCCGGCATGTAAGAGGCGCGTTTGGTATGAATTTGCCCGACTTTTGAGATTTCTAATAATTTATTTTCGTAATCCGTTCCTAACATTTTGGCTTTGTAAGTTTCTGGCATATTCGTAGTGCGTTAAGCCAGCGTGGTGATTGCGGTCTCTAAAATAATCCCCCCAGAAGGACATACGTATGTTCCTCTGTAAGAGGTTAAATGGACATATTCATTTTACAGAAAGGACATATTACGATTATTCATGATTATTTCCTTAGTTAATAAAAGAAAATGCAGCTCCATATTTTATTGAAATAACCATAGCTATACACATTCCTATACACATTTTTAAAAGGGTTCACTACGCTACATCGAACTACGTTTCAACTTGTTACATTTCAACTATGATGTCTCTTCGAACATTTGATAGTTTAAAACAGTATTTAATTTACGCGTGTATCCATTGTTTTTTTCGTCATTGTTGAGTTTATCAGCATCCACAATTTCTTGCATGCACTAAATTGCTGTTGGCTAGCTATTTTGCGACAGCTATTTCGTTTTCACATGATTCTTATTCTTATATCTCCGTAAGATGAGACATTTTAATATTAGGTATCACAAATAGGTACACTCGGAATGTAAAAAATGGATCTACGGATTCCCGAGGAACCAACTGTTAATACTTGTAAAGTTGTTCTCTCCTTGTTGTTGCTGCTTTTTATTAAACATTTGTTTTATTTTATAATCTTACATATTTTGTTGTTGTTGTTGTTGATATTAAAACGAGATTGTGACAGCATAATGTCAAATCACTTGACTATTTTATTGTCATAACGAAGTTCAAAATTTCGTTCAAAACTATTTTGCAAAAAGTATTGTTCCTATAAAAGAAAGAAAAGCATTTTATTTTCGTTTTAATACTACAAATTGTACGAGTAGGCGCATATACTGAATGATTTTTTCAGTCATTTAGAGATAATAAATTCACTTCCGATTGATTTTTATCAATATAATCGCTATTCTCCCAAAAACCAGTACTTGTCCGTTCAAACCGAAAGTATTATTAAAGAGAACAAAGAGTATAGACAAGCTATCTTTTGGCATACAGAATAAAGTTTTGTAAATACACGTCATGGTGCGTTGAAAAGACGTGTTTGCGTCACAAGCATGTTATGACGACCACGAGATACCATGCTGGAAACACGAGTTTCCAGCAATAGAGAATCAGGCCTCTGGCCTGAGTTTGTTAGTCTTTCGCACTTTTGCGCGACGCGACAATTCTTGTTTTGACACAAAGAACTTTATAAATAACCCTGTATAGGCTTACACTAGCATAAATCGTGTTTGATCGTGTAGGCAGCCTTTGAATGGTAATCCAATGTGGGTCTGTAATAGGTGTGCAATTTATAGAACATCAACATAAAGAGCTTCTGATCAGATGTACTGGTTCTGCGTTTTGTCAGTAAAAAGTAAGCACCCAAGTAAGTGGATTTTAGGGATCCGCACCTTAAAAGTAAAATACGGAACCCTGATAGCATCATTTTATTGTCCGCCTGTCTGTCAAGATCAACTGTCACTTGGAGTTGCGAAAAAAATAAAGTTCTAGCCAACGTAATCAAAAGGTATAGCCGCCTATGCCGCAAATTGTCGACACTCGCAAGGGAATTAAAACCTACAGGATAATTCCCGCGAACTCGGAATCTTGAAATTTAGTACGAAGCAGCGTCTTATAGTCCAAATAAAATTGCGAAAAGTATAAATTTTTAGTTATAACATATAATTAAAAATATTTTTTAATATTTTAGCAATAATAATACCATAACTGTTACTCATATACCTACAGGTTTTTACAGAATCCTCGGTGCGCGAGTCCGACTCGCACTTGGCCGATTTTCATGGAATAGTTGCCTTCACGCGGTAGCCGTCAAACGATATTATGAAACGCACTGCGATTAATCTTTTTCACCATCCCTCACACAGTTATCGGTATATATAAGTACATAACTATAATATATGGTATATGCACATAACAAAATACTTTTAAAATCACAGTTAAAATATAACAACAGAAAGTAAATACAGTATAACTAGCACTAAAGACGGCCTTATCGCTAAAAAGCGGTGTCTTTCAGACAACTTTTATAGAAATGCACCATCTGCGTAAAATACTTGCTGAGCCCAATAAATTACAACGCTTTATGATAGTAATGCCTCTTGACACTCTCAAAACTGACAAAGAAATAAAGAATTATTATCTTGCCTGTGACGTAACTTTTTACTACATATTTTTCACATAGCCATGCTAACAAAGCATTCATACTCGTATGAGAAGCATTACGTATTTATATGATCCTAATGATAAACTGTCATCGAACTTTGACTTGCTTTGATTTGGCGTTTCAGGATGGAAATCTTAAATAGTTTTTTCAATGACTTCAAATAAGTGGAGGTTCTCAATCCATCGGAGCCTTTTTTATATGTACCTGGATTCCTCAGACATGGCTCAATTTGAAAAACTTATTTTTTATTCGTATGTTTACAATTCCCAAAAAAGGTCCCAAATAAATTTGATCAACATCAAACCAACATATTTTTGTAATTTAATATAACATTTAATTTTCTTTGAGTAATACATAGTTGATTATTTTGTAACGTAAGTTTTGTGTGTCGAATAAACTCGGCTCTCACTTTTTTAATGTTGTTATATTATTCTAATAGTTTTGGATAATTTACAATTGTTAATCTTAAGTTAGGTAACATTACATTAAATTTGTTTCATATTTTTAAGCATTTTCTACTACTAAAGAGCTTATTTTAACTCATAAAATTAGGGGAAATTTCATATAAAAGAAGGGAATTCAGTCTGATACGGCGCCATTTACCAACTGATTTCAATATTAAATGACAGGCGTACACAATCACACACTATCACACAGGAACACAATCTTAAACAAGTGATCTGAATATAGAAAAATAATAAGCGGTTGTCAAAAATAGGTCACAAAAATGTGTTTGCTTGCGAGATTCTCAGAGTTCTACCAGTTTTATATTATGTTTATTGAATTAATCTTTTTTTTATACTTATAATGTAAGACACAGTAAAGAATGGAGTGATGCGGACACAGCATTTTCCTCTGACGTAGTACTTACCATAACGGTAAGTACACCAGATGATATTATACACATTAGCATTCGTGACACGAAGATACGATAAACACAGGCGGGAAGCTTTGAGGTAGCTTTCCATTTGATGGTTTCCTTTTGAACATCGGACGCGATCCGCTGACGGACTGTGTGGTTAGTAGATAGTGGCTAATTAAGCTGTGTGCTGACACTGTCATTATACTAGTTATATGCTACTAATCATATAATGTAGAGTATTTCACTATCCAGGCTTAAAAAGAAAGAAAAAATAGAATACTCACGGTTAATGTGGAGACACGATTCTACGACGAGTTTTGGTTTTATAAACCTCTATAATAATATCTCTTCAATTTAAAAAAAATAAACTCTTCAATTTGTTTCATAGAAACTAATAATACTAGGCAACTTTTTTTCGTTCCGTAGGTACATAGAATTGTCGCAAAGACCGAACTAAGTGTAAACAATAACGTAACCTACTTTGGATATAACGTAACCTAGTTCAATAGAACTAAAAGTTCTAAAGTCTAATAATTCTATGTAGAACCCACGGAACGAACAAAAGTTGCCAAGTATTATTAATCATCAAGTCCATCTAGATGTTGCTTGGAAAAAAATTGCTTTAGGCGATAAGGCCGCCCAATGTAGGTACTATCAATGTTTTGATCATATTGTTTTTTTCTACCGATTCCCAAAAAAAAACGGAGGTACTTATTCAAGACTGTATTTTTGTTTCTTTATGTTTGTTAGGTACTCAAAAAATTCTTTTCATGATTTGAAAATGTATACATGTTATCAAAATCGGCCCAGAAGTTTGATATTTAACTAAAAAAGTCCAATAGGCGCCTGCCATAATGAAAGTCTGACACTTTTTTGAAAGATCTATTGCTATTTATTTTTTGGTGCGTAATAAATACATATTATATTTGTTTTAAATAAATAACTTGAATGATAGATTTAGTTTAGGTAAGTGTCGCGTATTTTAGTGTAGCTTTTATCTCTTTTTTTTTCGCTATACTTATCATGGTAGCGATCCTAGTGCCGAGCTGTGAGTCGGTCTAGCAAGTATTGGTTTCTTGTATTACATCGGGACGCGACTGACTCCATCCTATTATAAAAGCAAAATTACGTAACAATCTCAAGTCTACTTTGTATGATACTCTATGTATAGTCAAACGCATAATTTGCGTCGACATTAGCACCTATTGTTGCACGACCCTGAATGCAGCGATCGTGAGATCTCCATATCGTTACTGCCACGCATTGGCGTTGTTGGTGCCAATGTTTGTTGTTGGCTTCGGTGCAGGGAGAAGCACATAAAATCAGGCTGTATAATCTCAATATAATTTAATAACAATAAAATTGAATCCTTCATAAGGTAGATTTATTATCCTATTCTTAGCTCACTGTTTCAGTAAAATTGCTTCATGAAAAACATTATCAGAATCATAGCTTTGACAACTTTGTACCATCCTCGGTGACACAGTGGCTATGAATAATATAATAAATTAAATGCTGCTTTATTATAAGTATAAAACAATAGTAGAAAATAATCTTTTTTGTAAATTTGTCATTTTTACTAATAATAATTTCACTGTAAATAATATGTCTTATTTTGTTCACACATTGGTTCCAAACTTCCAACTTTGCTTGCATTGGTGATAATATGGCGATGCGTAAAGTTATTTCATATTTATTACTCACGTATGCAATCTTGTTTGTGGGACAAGAGATACTGTGCGTTTTATGCAAACCGTAAAACTAATAATACGAACCATGCATCTGTTTGATTAAAGGCTATTAAGAAGCAATTCGAAGAAACTGCGAATTAAATAGGAATCGAGGATTTTTCGGAACATAAATCGTACCAAGGCCTCACTGGAAATATATCTTGAAGTTTATGAAATCAATTACTGTAGAATAGTCATTTGCCATACTTTTTCAAATACTATGAGAGATTTCGCCGTTCTTCATAATTAAGAGTAACTCGTAGTCAATACGTGATAAATATCCTATTTTTATTGTCGATTAAAATTTGATTAGTAGGAAAGTCGATACTGACGAATACTGAAGTTATGACAAAATAGAATTTCATTCGTCTCTACTCGTATTTTATAAGAAATATTTTTTTAGTTACTATGTTTGTTTCACAGGTAAAACTAGACTGGATTGTGCCTTGCCGGTTTACTGCAATTGCTTACAAAATAACTTAATTCCCAACAAATCCGCGTAAACAATGACAAGAATTCGACCTAAATGTTGCCAGATTAAGATTATATCGACAACAATAAATACAAGTGTCGTATCAATTAACGGTAACGAGTATAACTCACGCCAATCGATCGCCTAGAGCCGAACAATTGTGGAGTAATCGATAATCGATTTTGCCGTATTCTCTAGGATCGATTTCATTGTACAGAATCGAGTTGGGAAGTTGATACTGTTTAATGGGAATGTTAGCAAGATATTATAGAAGCTTGTGGAATTTGTTAGTTGACGTAAAATTATACTTTAGATTTATTGTGTATATGATAGCCTAGTGCGTAAACTTCTTACCTCTTATGCGGGCGGGTTAATTTTGGCTTAATCCCTTGTCAACTTCTAAGCTTATCATTTATGTGCAGATTCATACTTGCTCTTAATATATGGAAACATTTTGAAGAAACGTGTTGGAAAGAAAAAATATACTAGAATAGAATCACCTTCGGGGATCAATGACGTTGATCCGTATTTTGATTTTGGCATACATCGCTTCGGGGAGACCCGTGCCCACAAGTGCTCGCAAATGTTTTAGCCACGTAATTATGCTTCTCACTAGGGTTCTTTTATGTACGAACAACACTGTATATAAACTAGTTTTCAAATCTGGTTAAATTTAATTCAAGTTAAATGGAAAAAAAAGCAAATAGGTATAATCAGGAAACGAAGTTTCTTTCATGTCTCTCTCATCCGGCCTGAATGGGTTGATTTATTTCTTTTCTCGTTACTCCAAAATTTTCAAGCAGATTGCAACAAAAGATGCATATTTTAGGTCAGACGAGTATCGCTAGCTTTACATAAATCTGCTTAGCTTTTAATGCTTTTCGATCGCATAATTTTCCGACTTTTTAAATTAGAACAATGACAATCTCTTGACTAATTGGTTTTATATTTATGGTTGTGTTTCCGCATGTAACTGCTAAATATTATTTAATTCTGCCAGTAAATGTCGCCGTAGTAAACATTCGTTCCCCATTTCTGGAAATTAATAGAGCCTATATATCGTTTCATGAAGATTGATTAATAATCACAAACTGTCCCGATCACCAAAGATGCCTTACTTGAAACAGCAGAAACGCCTGGTTCGCTCGGTCAATTAAGTCAAAAAGTTCGCGAAAGAACTATAGTTTTCCTTCAAATAGAACGCATCTAAGAAATTAAAAAATATATTTTTACCGCTTCCCTATAAAACGTTGACCTGTAACGACGAGGCGTTTAAACTCTAAATGTAGCACCAAATCGGTACAGTTTGGTATCCCTGTCTAATTTTGGTTGCAGTCGACAAGATAATTTGAGAAAGAAAACACGAGCTCCTAGTTTCCTTTGTTCCTATTTCCTCTACGGGACTAGCATGGGAAATTGTGTTTTTAACCTTCGAGTGATAACATTTGATATTTAAATATGATAATAAATTATAAATTTGAATTTGGTAATTTCAAACAAGGCTTATTCTTTTTGTTCTTCCTTGTCCCCGTGGATAAAAGGCCGTACTAGGCCTGCTAGTTTTTGACACTATGTTGTCAACCACCACAACGCTAATTAATATGCACAAATAGTGCAAACGTTTCATATAGGTAATCAAAATACACTGTTTCATATAAGGTCGGTGTATTTTACCCACCTACTTACTAGACCTAGTGGGCATCTTAGATTAAATTGAAACAAATAAATTCTTAGAAACAATCGCTGGCAATACTCTCCAATAACCATTTGGTTTAATGGGAAAAAAGCAGTACCAGTTGTCCTGTTGTTAAACGGTAATAACAATTTTTGATATTGTAAGTAACGATTGATACGAGTATTACAAGATGTGATGTACTTTACATCTCATCTTTAAATATCTAGCATAAATATTACGATGTAAGCAATGGCTTTAACTGCAAGCAGTAACTTCCCGTTTTGGACGGCGCTAAAATTACATCATATTTAAGTTTCGTAGTTTATTGGCTTATAAACTTTATGAAATATAACGCTCATATTTCAGAATTAAGTTAATAACAAAATTTGTATAGCTGTTGGTAACTTTGTCGATGATAAATTGGACGACTGACGATTTAGGTCAGACTGTAAGGGGTTTTTGCATGACTATCTAAATCCAGTAAAACGTTAATTTATATAACATGCAACATAAAACAAATTAAAATAGTGTATGTAAGCATATACATTTTTGTTATTATTTACAAGTACCTAATCGTTGGAAACTATATTTTCCTTTATATTCAGTTGACCTCTTTGGTGTATAATGTATTTATTATGCATATTTGCAACAGTCTAATACTGGTAGGGTTTTAAACTTTTGTCCGCTGTAAACCTTCGCTAGTAAATTTCAACAGCGATAAACCTCGGAATGTCCTATTGTATTGCCGACCACACTAGCGAATTGATTTTAACACGTTGAAAACGCTACATTTTTTATAGTTGTAACAAAACGCACCGCAAACTCCTTCAGACCGTCTGTTCTAAAGTAAATATTCCATAATTTGACTTCACAATGTTTTTGTAATAACACTCTCATGAAGCTAGTAAGAATTGATGATGACGACGTTTTTAGAAATAAAATTCGGTGTGACTATATTAGGTTTTATAGCACACAAACGTGCAAGTATCCATGAAAAATAAAAACAAGCGATGATACTGGAGCAGAGTTAATCTTTGACCGAATCGAAATGTATTGTTACCTAATTGTCACCAAGATGACACTATATCAATCTTTATTATAAATTGAACATTGAAGATGATTGACAAGGCGTCTTTATTTGTACATATAAGGCGATTCCTATCTAAAGTATGTTACATCTGAGAAACCATTTTTCACATCGGCGACGTCAACCATTTTGCTTTGATCACAAATTTACGGTGCACCTACATCTATAGTGGATTCTTGATAACCATCAAAACAAACTTCATAGGACCATAGAAGGGCATTTAATATAAAACAGCAATTTCCTCGTTAAGGCATGAGCGTCTGTAAAGGTCTGGTAGTAAAACAAACTTGAATGGAACAGGGCGAAGTGTAATTTACTATAAGATAGTTACAAGACTTTTTATTTATTTTTGCGGTGTCATGTTCGTTATAACGGAATCGGGCGTTAATTCTAATCCTTACTCTATAAAGTACAAATTTTAATCTCTAGAGAATTAAATTGTAATAAAATTAAATAATGCTTTATCACGTCTGTTTAGTTTTGTAGGGTGCAGTTTTTAAAGGAATTCACTTCTACCTAATCTATAGCTCACTGTAACTTTTACGTTCATCTTAACCTTTTTTGTTTATTTTATGGGAATTCATCAAAATCGGATGTATTTTTAACAAAAACATGAAAATATAAAATATTAATGATGGGGTTTCTGACGAATTTGTAAAGAATGACCTGACTGGTAGCTTGACCTTTTCAAATGTCTAATTTATTTTATTTGAACAGAAGCATACATAGGTCAATATGATAAATGTCGTGATAATATGAGTATATGGTCTCAATTTACAGCACATGTGATAATTCAGAGTTTATTTAGAACAGTTTATTTTTCATTAAATTTACATTCAAATCACTTAATATTTCTTGTGTCACCAGTATTAGCACTGATATTTATACTAAATTATTACTTTTTACCCTACTGCTGAAGGAAGGAGGGTTATGTTTTTCGATTGTATGTATGTATATTTTTTTGACACGCCCTGGAGCCTAAACGGCTTGTCGTAGTTTTATTTGAGTTGTGTCTTAGTCAAGAAAGTGACACCGTGTAAAAAAAAAAGATATTAGGAATGATACATAGGTTTAAAGATTTAGCAATCGGGTTCTTTCGAACTCGCTTCTTACAATTTGTTGTAGTGCAGAACATGCAAATGAGAATATCTATTTAATATTAATTATACTCTGGTATAAATATATCAAGTATAATGTTTCTATGAGACCGATAGCTACAATATGTTTTAGATTCAGCTTTACGATAGTCCTTTCTAAATTTGATTGGGTTGTATTTTTAAACTAGTTGCAATCATTATTTGTTTTTAACTTGCTCATCCTGAATATTCTATTCGTTACGTGTCTACGCTTGCAGAATTGCTGTATTAACAATTGGAAATATTTCGATTGTCAGGTCCACTTTATCATAAGCTTTATCTTCGGCAATAAGTCCTTTGTGGTCTATTTTATAAACTGCTACAGCTGTCTATTAGTTTAATACGTTGTAAATAGAAACAAAGCGTTCGTTTTACTAATCTAGATCAGGCTCCTGGTTTTGGAATGCGGTAGTTGTGATATATTTCGCGAAGTTTATTTCTGTTAGACTTGCATTGCTTTCGTTACGTTTGTGTTTGTTTGTAGGTACATGTTCTAACCGTGAGCCTAAATCCCTCAATAACAATATTAACTGCAAATAAGAAATAAGTTGGGTTTTTTCTAAAGGTGTTTGACTTCTAGTAACTATCTAGCTAAATGCCCGATCGTTTAAAATCACTTTTGTAGTAAGATTGTAAAATTCTATTTCATTATACCTATCGAATCCGTGAATTTAATGCCGAGCCTACTTCATTTTCAATTGTACATTCCACAGTAAGATTTAATTCATTTGGTTCCCATAAAACAAGGTAACCCTACCAATTTACTATAGTCAAACATTCAATGGACGTGACTTCACGACTAAATTACTTAAAGATTAACAGTGATTTATGTAAACATTGCGTTGTTAAATTAGCCAAGTGATAGTTTAGTACCAGTTGACAGATCTATAATGTTGCCAGCTATCGGATAATGTAAAACGTAAACAGAGCAGAGAAGAATAATAGATACACATACTACGCAAGCTAGTGTCTCTGCTAATCGCGTGAAGACTGAAGCGGGCAGGATTGTGTGCTAAGTTCGTGCTAATCTCAATCCTGTTACTAGTAATATTAGGTCAATTATTACCAACAGCGTAAAGAACAGCGGGCAGGGCACAATGTGTATGAGACATTTTAATTTTTTTATTTACAATCTGTGTATGAATAGGACACCCCCTACATCCCTATATGCGGAGACATCCTAAAAGGGGAGACCTATGCCCAAAAGTAGGATGCAGGATAGTAGGATTTATATCACGGTATTCCTTGTAGTTACATGATTTTTAATTATCCAGTAAACAAATGTACTCCAAAATGTGGTAAGTATCAGCTCTGGCAACACTGTCAATCAAACAAAGCCTAGGAAATAGCTCGTCGGAATTGCAGCTTGGTGTTGTCGCGTAGGACGGCAATCTATTGCTCATTGACTTCCTTGTGAGACATAAGAGTGGGCGACACTCGTTATAGGTTTTTCGCTTTAATTTAAGCCTACATGCAATTTATAAGCTTTTTTGTACCGCGTGTTGAACTTGCTTTAATATTAACATTTAAAAGTATAACTTGACGGGGATTTGTATTATTATATTCATGAGTTTCATAGATAATTTTGAAAGTATTTTTTTCTAAGTATTTTTTTATAGCTTCTGTATTGTTTTGACACTTCTACGAGTATATCTTATTTTATTGTTAAAGACCTTTGTTTTCTTAAACCTATCTTTTTAAGAAGTTTATCGAGTTCCCTATACAATTGATAATCTCTTTGTTCTCCCAATCTGTTTATGTAGCGTGGGTGATCGACCGAAACACCTGAGACAATTCTGCTGGATAACCTTAACTTTACCTTTTAGCTATACGAGAGCCCTTCAGGCGGCTTAGAAACTTTGACACTTCTGACACCCCGCCTAAGTAAAAAATGTATTGTCGTATCTTAGCGAAATCTCTTTCAATTTCATATTTTCTTATATTACTGATATAAGATCACTTGGTTTCACTACAACAAGTCCTATACACGATTTATTTATTTTGCTTTTATTATCTTTCTACATGTTAATGTTCTCTAAGCTTGTCAAATTTAATTGCTTTTAGATATTGAATGTTTTTGAATCAATAAATAATGTCTTTAAACGGTAATAAATTAATAATATATGCAAATACTAACGAACTTTTGACTTCCGAAGCCATAAGTTTGTACTCGTTAATTGACTCTGTCAGTTTTATATCTTTCTAGTATTTTCCCGAGGTATCGCCCGCATTCTGAGAGACAATATGTTACATCTGTGGTAGTCATAATAATAATTTTGTTGTGTGTCAAAGATTAAATATATTTTTAGAGTTTGTGCACTTTTTTGAGCGTGATAAACATTAATAAGCATGATTAATTTTACAAACTTATAGTACATTATTATATTTATAGCACTAAGACACAAACTTTTTTTTGCTGTAGATATGGACTGCATCTAGCGTATCATGGTGGTTGTTTACAAGATCTTTCAAGCAGCCAGTGGCAGATCTCTACTGATTCAGACAGAGTGTATTAACCGAGTTTCTCGCCCTGGAAACAAATGAAGAGACCTTCATACACTTATGCATTATCTAACAGGATGAGAAAATAAAATGTCGCTTAGACTCGTTCCAAAAGTAGCTAAGTAGCCGACCTAACTGTGACACGCAATAGCAATGTAGAAGTCTCGAACACATTCATTAGTGAAGATGTCTTCCTCTGCCGCGGACACTGATTAGTGATTTGATTACTATCTTAGATTTCTCGTTTCGCTATTACAGTTAGAGATATGGATCAATGAACTTTCGAACGGTTGTTAATTTGTCTAATAAATTAATTAGTAGGGAAATGTAGCGAAACCTTCTTACTTCCTCGTTGCTCAATTATATAGGTATGGGAGACTGAGGAAATAGTAATATGTCTTAGTAACTCGTAATATTTTGCTAGTAAGAGGTTTTCGAACGACAGAGCAATGGTCGCTAAAGGGATCTGGTATGTACGAGATCCCTTTTAGTCCACTTTAGTATTATATACTATAGTATTAGTATATTAGTACGAGTATGTTTATGGTTTCAAACGACAAGGTATCGCTAAAAAATTGCAGTCTATAATGCATTTGCCTACATCAAAACTCACAACTTAAATCCGTTCAATCTCAACAGTACGAGCAAATAGCTGAGGTATAGTTAAATTAGACCTTTCTATTCCTGCTTACGTTTTTTTGGCTTAAATTTTCTGTCCTTCTCATCTTGAAGACATTCTCTTACCGTTTCTCTTATTCCACCCCAGTATTAAAATTTGCAAACGTATTTATGAAGTGAACGTGTCTACGAATAAATGAGTGAATTTTACATTACCAGGAACCTTTAGCGTAATTCGTCGTAACAGCACTTATTAGTGATGCAACTTGCAATTTGAGGACGGGTTAATGCAAGACCGCTTAGGAGTTGACTAATTAAGTTTTTAGAACAATATCTATCACAATAACGTGCTAGCTTCAATTGATATAATTCCTATGATATAATAAACCGTTATTTAGAACACTTAAAACTGTTCGCAGGAATCGAAAATTATGTAATTTTTTCCCCTTTTTGTAGATAGTATTTATAGGGTTATTTATGCCATCTTCTTAAAAAAAACTTGCGGTGATGCAAAAGTAGTTTTCAATACCAGGTAAATAAATAAGTTAAATTTCTGAAAGTATATAAAAGAGCTTCTTGATAGACAAGGAGAAAAGTAGACCTTTCCGACAATAATAGTTCCCAAACATGTTAGGCTAAGGCCAGTCGGTACTACAAAGTGAGAATATTATAAATTTTTTGGGCATCAGATTATTTAAGCTCAACAACTTTTGCTCTAAATTTTCAAAAGCCGTTTGAAAATTTTGTAGAAAATAATCAGAAACTGCATACAAAAGTTCGGTGACGCGCGGCCAAGCGTATGGCGCTGCTGGTTTTTTTCATTGATGCTTGGGCACTTTTTTCGTTCAAGGCTACGTTATTTACATAGCATCTTTAATAATTAGATGTATTCTAGACTGCCTAATAACATCGTTAAAATGAATGTGCGTGGAATTAAAAGGTTTATTTCCTTACTTCTGTAGGCTAAAGTATGATATTAGACAGATTCTGATATAGAATCAATGGTAAAATATCCCGTTATTATGTTGGTATTAGTTTAAGTGGGGGTATTAACATTTATCAACGGCTATTGAATATGATTACCCTGTCATTTTTAAAGGGTCGAGATCAAGAAGTAGGTTCAAGAATATTAAAATTATTGAATAGTTTATCGTTGTGAGATGCTTCTTTATCAGGCATTTAAATTCTTGTATTTTTTTCGGAATTCTATAACATTGGATGATGTAAATATCTGGGTTTTATTCCAGATGATATTCCAGGTGTTGATTATTCCACAGAACCAACTATTTTCAATTCCACAAATTAACTACCAACAAAATTTTGATTCTCATATCTATTTTGTTCTTTCTTCCACAGGCAAGATCAGACGAGCAACTAGCTTGCGAAAAAGAATGGCTTCAAGCGGGTCATATGTGGCTGGCCCATCGTGGTGGATTCACGGCCGTGGTCAGGGAAGGAGAGGCAGACCCTGGCCGGGCGAAGGTCAGGGTGCTGCAGACAGGAGAAGTCATCACTGTCGACGAAGATGATCTTGAAAAGGTAAGTTTTTAGATACTGAACTTGTGATGGCTAGCTTATCATGACAGAACATACTCGTAGCTCTAGTCATGTTATTGGCTGGCCTATCGCGTCAGCATTATTACTGTAATTAGAAAAGACAAAAAAGACCCTATAAATAATGTAAGGATGTTGCGGACATCAGACAGAAAATTAACAGTCCGATATATAGAAAGGTAAAATAGCTTCATTTTTTAAAATCACTGACATGCATATTTATTTGAATAAAAGTCACAGGACTCAAGAAGCAATGCGCCGACTAAATTTAATCTGATATGGGTATCTAGGTCCTTCAACAGACAAATATGAGGAGATATCGTATGCCGTGCCGCATCATGCTATATTTATTCTCCTTGACTGCCTTAATCGCTCTATTCACAGAGGAAAACGAAAAAGAAGAACTATCATCATCATCGCCTTTGTATAAGTCAATTGGTTTGCTCTAGTGTCACAGTCGGCCTACGATTGTTATCCGAACAATCGGGACCTATAGTCAAACGTATCATCTGACCCACAATAGTGCTCAGTTGTAAATACGGTCACCCTTCCACGACCTGATCAGTGAAAATCAGTGACCGTTTTGGGAGGAAGGAAAGATCTAATGCGTAATATTTTTGTTTCCAGGCCAACCCTCCCCAGCTAGAGCGATGTGAGGACATCGCGTCCCTCCGCTGTTTGAACGAATGCGGTGCCCTAAACGTGCTCCGTTCACGATATGCTGCTGGTCTACCGCACGCCCGCGCCGGCCACGCGCTGCTAGTGCTAGGGCCTCCAAAACGCACCGCGCCTATTTACACCGAGAAGGTAAGACATAAGACATCGATTGGGTTTATCAGGAACTACAGCCCTAGCAGTTCCTCCGAAACGCACCGTGCCTGTTTACACTGAGAAGATGACCTTAGTTGCCAATCAGATATTAAAAAGAAAAGCTCGTCTTTGGAAATTGGTGGCAAAACACAGTAGCCCATACGGTCAGAGCAGAAGACATCAAATATGTGGCCTTATCAGGACTCCCAAAACGCATCGCTCCTATCTATACCGAGGAGATACGATATCAAATCTGACACACAAAGTTACTTGCTTACTAAAATTCGGAACCTCAAATTGACCGTTGTCAGCAGTAAACGTCCGTTTGTTGTAAGGTTGCCAACTTGCAAAATTTGTGAGGTAAACACTATGTTCAATGTCTTTAAAGATCGTGTATGCAATATAGATTACTTTATTAGCCTAGTAAATGGGCGAAGGGCCTTGAAAATCATTACAAGAGTTAAATGAGATCAGTCACTTTCGGAGATAGAAGATTTCCATTGTTAGACGAGTAAAAAGTGTAAACATAAATAAATTGTATTATATTATTTTTGTCATCAAAATGCCTAAACTGAAACTATAATTGTGCAGAAGGACGGAGAGAGCGAACCTTAAAGGGTTTTTCGTAAAACTCTAACACCCTCAGTTTGAAGTGTAACTCTCCAGACTACTGCAAATTTCGTAAACCTGTAAACTAAGTAACGTGAAGATTTGTTACAAAATTAGGACATACGTGCATCGTCAGCTCAACCAATGCGTCGCTAATAATTGACTTAAGCCAGCCTCTCGTTCTGCAATGATCTCTGTTCCCCCACACTAACTAACGATTGGTTTGGCCTTTCAGGTAGCAGCAATGTTCCGCGGCTGCAGAGCTGATGACATGCCTCCGCACGTGTTTGCCGCTGCGCAGTCAGCTCACCGCTGCATGCTGGCTTCCAGGAGAGATCGTGCTATCGTCTTCCTTGGAAGGTATGCTACATGTCTGAAACTAATGGAAACATGTAGAGAATATTTTGTATAAAAAGTTTAAAATATAGTTTTCCCTGGGACTGCACATAAGAGAAACTCTTTTCTGTCGCTCCACAAGGTGCCACAGTCTACGATATTTACTCTTCTGTGCATTTTCTTAAACAATACAAGTTTTCACGCTTATCCTGATCGTTGAAAAGTTCAACTACCAAAATGTTAATGGAACAATAGTTGGCCGCTTCCACCGATCAGGTGCGCAGCCGTATCAACCGTAACCGTAACAAAATGTAGAGAAGTGTAAATATCTTCGACTGCGGCCCATTAAAAGAAAGGAGTTTATCTTATTTACAGTCCGCTCGCGAGCTCTGACAGGAATCAGGGGTCATTTGGGACAGCAAAGTAGGGGGAGGAACTGATACGTGTACGTTTTATTCCTCAAAACTCCTCAGAGCTTGCGCATGGTTTGCATTTTACACTCAAACTAATAGTCCTGAAATATTAGACGAGTTTAATATTGAGTGAGTTAGGCGGGATCGTGAAACCTGAAAATCGTATTAGTTTTTGAAAATTAAATTGTAAAATCTTTAGTTCTCTATCGTTTAATGCTGATTTTGACAAATTTACCTCTAGGAAACCATATGTATAAAGTTTTTGTGTATGTGAAAAGTTTACTAATAATTTTATTACTATTGTAGACGATTCCGGGCTAAGTTTTATTAGCCATAAAACACGTGCTAAAATGCTCACTTTACTTTCGCAAGTTTTTAAAGTCTAATCTGTGATCTTAGAAATTATTGCTTACAAACTAGCGCCTTCTCTGAAGACTTGTTATTTATATGCTAATTTGTTAAATGTTAAATTTCACAGTGAATTACTTTTTGCCTACAGGGTTTATGTTACAACCTGTCCTTTCTATTCGTTATAAAGTTGTTTTATTGCCGTTTTATTACATGGTATAATCTGATAAAGATATGTTTGGCGAATGTAAAAGTTAATAAATCTGTTTCATAGATTATAAACATAAATATGAAGAAAATAATGGTTCTCTCCACTCTACTATGGTTTTTAAGGATCCCTTAACGAGCATTCGGTTTGGAAATTTCTTTAAAAACTGAATTTTATTTAATTTTTTATTTTTGTTTTAGTAAATTTTATTTTTATTAATAATGTAAAGTAAATATTTATTAATAGAGAAAAAACAGTTATAAAATCAATTAATTTAAAAAAATATGAATTTTTACCAAATTTCTTCTTCGATTCGCAGCTGCAATTTGTGTAAAACTATCAGTTGGTTCTAAATAAACCAATAAAAAACTTCTTCCTTCATATAAAGTAATTGGTAAATGTCGGTGATTATAATAGCTTTTTTCATCTCCGAAATTTGTTTGATAGGGAGAAGCTTTTATAAATACATATATCCTAATATTTCATCAGTTAATTTTAAAATATTGATGTTATATTTTAGATTCAGATTCATTCGTTGATAAATACAAATTTATAAGTCAGAGGTTTATTAGTAGAGGCCTGTTTATGTGTAAAAAATGGTTAGTTTCTACTTGTCAACACCATAGTAGGTATAATTACCTAACAAAGGCATTATCTTGCGACCGCATTGCATGAATTAAGTATTTTATCAATAAGGATTATATATTCAATTATTCATGCTTGTATGCTAATCATACTACGAGACATTTGCGTTTTGAATCGTCAGAATACAGTTAGTAGATCTATGCATTACTGTAGTAGCTTTTGAAGATAAGTTAAGTCCCCAATCCGCCTTTTGGCCAGTGTAGTGGGCTATGATTTACAACACTTCATAGGTGAGACCCGTGCTCAACAGTGAGACTGTAATAGACTATTATGCGAATGTTAATGTTATGACGATAAAACGAACTGTAAGTTAGTCAAATTCACCCGATGAATAAATAAAGATCATTCTTCGGTTCTTAAATATTAATGAGCCAACGATAATAACAGCACTGCCAGTGCCTGCGCCACTCTAGGCAGTACGCCTCCTATTCCTAGCAAATAACACCTAGCCTATTCCACATAGAGCACAATACATTTACGTAACAAAAATACCTAAAAAAGTGATAAAAACGCTTTCAGTTTGGTAGCCAATGAGTTATTTTATTTTGTAAGCTATACTACTGGAAGTATTATAATTAAATTTGTATGATACCAACGGGAACGTAGAAAAAAAGATGTCTAGGTCTAAGACATCGGAAATCATACATAAAAAAACTTTGAGAACCCACTTCTTTTTGATTTCGTTTAAAAATATGTCATACTTTGTCTTTGCTTCGCTCGGTTGTTAATTACAGAAAAGGAAACTGGATGATATCCGCGTTCGAGACATTAACATGATCCGATGGCTATAAGTACCTATTGATTGTATTGCAAATTAGCAGTTATATGATTATACGAGTAAACAAAGGTTGATTACAATCATTACGAGTCTTGTAGTTTATACCTGTTGAGGTTGAACTAGTTTTTGTTTGTTTATGTTGAAGTAGCCGAGTATCCCTTGATGCTACGAGTTGAAATAACACGCATAACTACTATTAAATTGGTTTATTTCTTGTTAATCTGGTTGCCAAGTCTGTTATTTAATTTATTTTAGATTTACAAAATGTTAATAGACTACCAAATTTGTCGAAAACTACCATTTTGACGCAATGAAATCGTAATTCTAAAACAATTCAAATAAAAGACATGGGCCTCTGTCTTTTAAAATTTCTTACGCTAACTATAGCAGTGTTATTCCATATAGGTACCTACCATACCAAGTTACACCTGTCAACTTTGGACCGAATATACTGCGCGAGCACATAGCTCCATCAGAGTGGCCTACAATAACATCTTCAGGCAGCTTATGGGGCTATCAAGGAGTTGTAGTGCGTCCGGCATGTTTTTTGATGCCCGTGTTGATACATTTAACGCCATACAGCGTAAGAGGATTGCCTCGTTCTTGTCCAGAGTTGACAGATGTAAAAATAGTATCATACGAATTTGGCTGATCGTCTGCCAAGATCTGCAACGTATCGACAATGGCTGGCTATTGACACCCAATTTAATTTTTAACTTTTCCTTCTTGGTTGTATTAATACCACCTTATTTTATTTGGTTTTATGTGTTAATACCAGTATGTCAACCTTCTATGGATCTATGAGTCTGCAATAAAGATTAATTATTATTATTATTTCTTCAATATTATTATATTCTGACAGCAATTGTAAAAGATAGGCATTTAATAATAAAAAAAAACTAGGGCCTTAACATGAATCCACGAAGTTGGCTGTCGAGAACTATTTCGTAACTATGAAAATTAGTTAAATATGTAGAATTATATACGTTTTGAAGGAAATGTGAGGTTTCATACACGTCTCCCCGGGGCGCTTTCCAAGTTTTCATACTTATAGCAAAGTTGCCTGAATATAGTTCGTTGCGTGACGTGCGATACTTATCAGACCCATAGCGTCCCGCTGCTGGACACGGGTCTCCTCTATGAAGGCGGTGTAAGTTTTCTTATAATAATACAAAAATAATACCCAAAACAGTTAATTGTACTGCTTTTTTATGTGTTTTAGATCTGGGTCTGGTAAAACGTCGGCCATGCGTCACTCCGTCTGGTACCTAGCCAGTGCCTATCCCGCCCAAGGAAGCAAGCTTACTCCGGAGCGTTTGGATGCGGCCTTAGATGTCTTACACGCTTTTGGATCATCCCGGTAAGTAAAACAAAAGTATTGTGCGAGCTGTTGTGGAAATCGCTGCCGTATTCTCTATTTCTCAAAAACTATAATCTGGTGTTTCTCAAGTCGCTTGTCAAGAATCAGTTTCTTATTGGCAAGCGTTGCGTCTTAGCGTAGTCGCTCCAACATTTCAACATTTTGGAAAGTGTTTAAATTCGAAAACTGTTTCGAGATAATGTAATGAAGAGTTCGTACTAAAAATACCAAACTTTTATATCCACTTTATCCACTATAAGTAACTGATGAATGAAATAATCATAATCATTTATTTCTCTACTAGCTGGGCCCCGCGGTTTCACCCGCGTAGTTCCACATTGGATTATCGATATAATGGGGGAACTACTTTTTTTGAAGTCGGTTAAATAGTAGCCTATGTTTTTTCCCGGGTTCCAATCTACCTGTGTACCAAATTTCATCCATATCGGTTCAGTGGTTTTGTCGTGAAAGTGTAACAGACAGACATACAGAGTTACTTTCGCATTTATAATATTAGTTAGGATATAGTACATACGATTGATATATAAAAATATAATTACACTAATTCATTACAATAATTATGTGCCGAAAACCTCAACACAATGTACACAGCACCTACACTAAGTAGCCTTGTGCAGTAGGTGCTGCTTTTCTAAACAATTTGTTCATAGGATAGAATGATTTTATGATTAGTTAGTTAGTAAACTAGTTAAAAATGTTCTTAATTTTAATGCTTTAGTTAAATGCTTTAATTAAGAGAATGAAATTTAATCTCGTATTTATGCTAAGACCGCCAGATGCCATCAATAAAAACATTATTGTAAATGTCATCTGTAAAACGTACCAAAATGAACAACAAAAATACAGGTAATTAATGACATCATTTTTTACGAGCTTTTGAAGAATAACATTATTGGGAACTTTTATTAGATTTTCAAAAAACTCTAAAAACGTAATTATTGCATTCTCGATTAAATTAAACATAGAAGTACGTTATTTTTCATTGGTCTTTCCATAATCTTAATACAAATGGGGGGGGGGGCAAAAATTTGAAATTTTGTCAATTATTGCGGTCAAAAAAAACCTATTTATAATGTTAAAAATATAATTGAATTAAGACATTCACCTAAATCTTGTGCACTATATTACAGGACAAGTTCAAACAATCACGCCTCTCGTTTCGTGTCGCTCGCGTCGTTGGACTTCGACGGCGGCGGCGCGCTGGTTTCAGCGTCAGTGCAGACACTTCTACCTGACTTAAGACCTGCGCACACGCACCTACAGGCTCTTAACATGTGAGTTACTGCATCTAATATGCTTTTCTAAAGTTACGAAAGTCTCGTTCAGTACAACTAGCATCACGCTGCCCTCTGGTGGTGGGTTGGAGCATTTGTATTATCTGTATATCATAAATGGTATGTAGATAAATCTTTCTGCTATATTTTTTCTGTTGCTGTAGTTTGTCATATTGTTTTTGTTAATAAAGGCACTTGCCCAGATAAAACTAGCATCTCTATTACTATAACAAAGGATGCAATTAACTGAAATTTAGGCCCAAATTTAAGCTAACAGACTGTGTGTAGAGTGCAAACTTGTTCTTAAATCCAAATAACTAATAATTATATTTAAGGCGTGGAAAGCGCCTGCTAAATTAAAGTCGTTTATCACTATTTATTAGAAATAAGTGCTTGAAGTATTTCAAAAGACATATTTTTATTATTAAGCTTACATTAAAACGCTATTCTAAAAAATATAATATTAGGTTTTAATATCTGATAAGAAGAAAATGTGTAAGCCTATGAAATAGTGAAAAAGCGTTGTTTATTTATTTCCAGTCTATTCCATGGTTGCGACGGTCGCCTTCGTCGTGAGTTGCTCTTCGACCAAGCTCCAGTCAACTCTCCAAACCCCTGCATTAGCACTAATGAGAAAGCGGACGCTCCCGCCGAGTTTTCAGCGCTTAAAGAAGCGCTGCAGCTTCTTAATGTTACGGAGCAAGAGCAAATGTCGATATGGAAGGTAGTAGCCGCTGTATGCCATTTAGGATGGGCTGGTGCTGTCAAAGGTAAAATATTGTTTTAAACATCCTTATACGAACGCAAAAACTGGTAAAACACTCACGTTTCATTTCGAATCTGTACCCGACTGCAAAAAGAAGAAGGGTAATGTTTTCGGGTGTATGTATGTATGTATGTAAATACATATTTTCATACATATGTATGAATATTTCTTTGGCACGCCCTAGAGCCTTAACGGCTTATCGTATTTTTATGTGAGTGGTTACCATAGATTCGTTTTAGTCAAGAGAAGTGACACTGTTTTTACCTTAAAGTTACGTAACCCTTTACGAATGACGAAAATATGTTTATACCACTAAAAATAAGTATCGCCAAAGCCATTTTAAAAGTTTTATTTTTTTGGATCTTCGCTTTTCGATATTACCCGCGTTAATACAGGATAAAAAGAAGTGGATATACTAAAAAGAATATCCACGCTCTAAGCTTTATCCAAACCAAATTTCATTCAAATAAGTTCTATAGTTCCATATATCCACACTTTCTTACAAAAATTCGCGTTTATAATATTAGTAGGAAGTAGGATATCACGTAAGTTGTTATAAATTGCGAGTCAGTACAACAAGATTGTATCCCTGCAAAAATAAAAGTTAATTAAATATTCAAATTTGTTAACCAGCAAACACAGGTTCCGGCATAAAGTATCAGTTTGCGAGCACGGGATGCGGTCAACGCGCGGCCAAGATGTTGGCCGTTACTCCGGAGGAGCTGACGAGAGCTGTGTTCTCTACTGTGCCTTCGTCGCCGCAGCAGAACTCTACTCTAAGGTTCGTCCAATAAGAAGACATTGGCCACAATTCGGCCAGTCACACTGACTAAACTAAAAGTTCCTTAAATTATATCCATCCTTTTAGCACTTGTGGAAACAAAAAAAGAGGAGATAATTTTCAGAGAACTGTCAAATTAGGTTAGTTTAGTGAATTTGGCTTGCTCGAATCGGAGTCAATGTCTCTATAAAGATAAAGAAAAAATAAATAAATAATACACGAATAATAGTATATACGTACTTTTTTTATATAAAGCAAGTAATAATTCTAATTTGCACATTAGTGAAATAGACAGGGTCTGGAAAAACACACGAACTGGAATTTGAGCTCTCGAGCGATAGACATCCGTTCGAGACACTTGTGTAACTTGTCTTATCAGTTTTATTCTTACACTTGAGTAACTCTACTCCTCCAAACCATTAATCATTCCAGAACCGTCCTAGCCTATAATTATGAACAGAATTACCCCTTCCTACTGAGCCTAAGAGTGTCAAAGAAACGATTTTGAACAAGTTTCAGCCATGCTCGTCTACTATTTCGGCTTAACTCTATTTAGTTTTTCTAAAATGATACCTACTATTAATGAACATTCGCAGAACCCCATCCCCGTGTAACGACCGCGAGCTGACAGGCACTGAAGCGCTCGATGCGTTTATATCCGGACTTTATAACGAGACTTTCAACATGGTCGCTGCATTAGTCAACAGGTGAGTGAGCAAGGTCAATATAAGATAAGACAACTCTTTATTTAAAAACCAGCAACTATATGAAACATGACTAAAGAAAAGCTTATATACATATACCAGCTTTTAAATGGCCTTATCGCTTAAAGCGATTTCTTCGAGGTAACCATGGATACAGCAGATTGGCAATTAATATTACATTGTGTTAGTTGCGTAATACTAGCTTAGCTGGTGTTTTATTTACTGATATTATGTTGTACCTACTCCAAAATCACCGTTGTCCTTGCCAATTTTGAGCTCGTGTTATATTTTTTCGGTTTCTATGCTTATGGTTCAGACTAATAACTACTTAGATTAGAGCTACTGACTGATTACAAATAATACTAAATTATCCAGCCCTCGTATGCAGCACTTATTCATGAGTTGACGTTTATGTCCAATGTAGAATGGTATTGACAGGAAATTTGAAACATTTTGTGTTCAGGTTTCGGCTGCCATATAGCTCATGTTTGGTCTCTATTCCAGGAGTCTATCTACTTCAGCGCGCACCTCTGCGTCCATACTCCTCCTGGACTCACCCGGAGCTGACAACCCGATGTGTGCCGGACAGCAGAGCGGCGCGCCACTCTCCAAACTGTTGTCTAACTACTTGCAGGTCAGTGGACAATCATCGATGAACAACTTTCCCACAACTTTTATTTAAAATTTTATCTATATATTTTTAGGGGTAGACAGCATTTGAATACCTAGAGCCACATAGACTAGAATTATAATAAAAGAATTGAAAACAGGAGCAAACAAACTTGGTTTTTTCTTTTTGACAGGTCCCGGCTTTAACGCTGGCAAAATTAAACTTAAATATTGTTTGCTCTTGGTTTCGCTTATTTTATGCCTAACTCAAACTGATCATTGCAGATCGTACGACCACAGACGTCAGCAATACTTTGGTATATGGTACTGTGGAGTACACTGGCCCACAAATAAGGCCGTTAAGTGATTGACGATATAAAATGTTTGCCGGACAATTAGTAATAGTGATGCCAATTAACTCTAAAATGGCCTCTATGTTCATATGTAAATAAGAAGAAATTATTATAAAAGTTAATTTTAATGTTTAAATTTTTCCTTACTTCTAATGCATGCTAAAATATATAAAGTTACGTTGATCGTATTTTGTTTGACACAGTGTAACTTTCATTACAAGACGATTGATTAGTACAAGAATTCATTTGTTTCTTTTGTATAGTGTGTATGACATGTCAAATTTAGAATCTTTTCTAAATATATTTGACCTCATTATTTAATGTTTCTATGCTTCTCCCTGTTGAGCATATTTCGTGTTGTATTGCCACTAGAAGATCTCCATCGGATAAAACAAGATAAAATATGCTCAACGTTATGATGCGTTTATATAAAACATGGATTATTTTTATCCTACAGGAGCGTTTGCAAGCTGTTTTCCACGAAGCAATGTTGGTCGCGCCCCGAGAAAGATACGCACAGGAAGGAATCACTCTCGACGATGGAGCGGAAGATGGTAACATATTATTATTTTTCCCACTTGTATGTCCCAATTCATTGCCGTACCCAGGGGGGTAGGTAGCTCAGTATTCAATACTACTATTATATAGACTTAAATTTTATTAAAACAATTAGGCGTTCATTGGATTTGTCACATTATATCAATTAATCAAAGTTTCAGGTGACAATATCGGAAAGCTATTAGTTTATTTGTGATGTTAACTCTAGCTCCGAATTGTCAATTTAAGTCCCATTATAACGAAGTTCTGGATGAGCTGCTTCAGTAAGTTTCCCCGACAGCTTTTTATTTTAGGTTTCGTATAGAAAATGTACATAGCATACCCAAGATAAGTAAGTTGCATTTTAATACATTGAAGTGCAGACGAGATATGCGCGATTTAAACCACAAAAAACAAATTCCCCCTCGGTGGCCTATCTCTGTGCTATGTGCTAGGCAAAACGCTTAGAGATATTAGTATGAACGCATCTAAACCCTCTTACACTTTGCTGTTGTACGTTCTGTAACCATCCCGCTAGCTACCACAGTAAACCTTGAAATACTCGTATTACAGCACGGCTCTACGGCGCTCATACAAGTTCCACACCTGTTAACTTCACACTATTTTTTTTCTTCTTGTCCCCAGACTGGTTATCAGAGACGGTAAACCCAGGTCCGATGGTGGAGCTATTGGACAAGTCACCACAGAACACCATCGTACGCAGCTCACAGGCTGACCTGAGGGAGTGCGATCGCAGAGGGCTTTTATGGTAACATATTTTGTATCGGATTGTTTTAAATAATGAAATAATGTTTCACACTCCTAGCCAACAACGTTTTATCGTGTCGGTGTATCATTCAACATTCATAATATACCTAGTATTTGCTTTGACTGGGAATCATGGATTATTGACTCTAGAAGCGAAAATGGTAACCACTAGGCCACGGCAGTGTTACTATTTTAAAATTGAGTCAATCAGTAAAACATATGAAATTATCTTTAAAATTACAATACTATGGGGAGTTGAAAAATCTCTCGTTTGCCTGTCGTCTTCGCTGTACGAAGGAACGCCGGACCCAGTTATCAACACCACTTTCCTTTAAGTGCTGTCTCGCTTGGATTTTAGTCCGTTATCTTGACCCTGTGTAAAACTTCATCAAAAATATATGTTATACTCGTATTGCCAGGCTGCTGGACGAGGAGTCAATGTACCCCGGCTCGAGTGACGACACGTTCCTAGAGCGTGTGATGACGCACTACGGCTCCCCGCACCACGCGCACTACTTAATCAAGAAGGCACCGCATCAGAGGCAGTTCATGCTGCAACATTTACAGGTATGTGTTATATTTGCAGGTTCCTAGATCAAAAGTGCAGCCCTTGTCCAACTACTTTTTTATAATTTCCGGTACTGTATCATCTAGTACTAGCAAAAACATATAAGTATGCTTTTGAAGTACATACCTTAATTCATTTGTAAGCTTGGAGTTCGAGCAACCACTAAACTTCCATACCTTCAGACATAGCATTGACGTACTTTTATGGCCATAATACTTTAGAAAATGATCGAAACTTCAATTTTGTTGGAGGCATAGTCTGATTGCTGTTTGTTACAGCTGAAGATTAGTTGGTAATGTATTGTAGTTAGGTATTTAAAAGTTATAACTGATTTGCTTCTGTCCTGTTTTTTTTTTTTATTTTGGATGAGAATTAGACATTACATTAGATATATTTATATTTCTCTTTTTCTTTCAGGGCACAAATCCTGTGCTGTACGACGTTACCGGTTGGGTGAAAGCAAGCCGGGAAAACCCGATCATCAAGAAATCCCTGACACTTCTACAGGAGAGTCAAAAGTAATTTTAATATTACCCTTTATTATTATGAACATCACAAGCAGAAGAACGATGTCAAAACACATACCTGATGGCTCTTTTTCCATGAGGTTTCATGTTCTATCGGAGGCAAACTATCATTAGGGCCGTACGAATTTTGGAAACAGCGGCGCGGAATATGGATTGTGCTTAGGTTGTTTATTCTGAACCATCAGGTACCCTTTTTCCTGATAGTCTAGAATTTGGAAACATGATCGAAAGATCTATCTACATAGTTTCGTTCACATTAAACACATCAACACTCACCTTTTAATGATCAGATTACTTCGTACCGCCTAACAGTCGATTCTTTAAGAGTAATGTTGCCATCGTATAAATATTGGCAAATATTGACTTTTTTCAGTATTATTTCGAATCGATTGTAAAAAAGTGTTATTTTTAGACCTCTTCAGGCAATTATTAAAATGTTTATCTCCGTAAGAACCATCCTCGTACTTCAAGGAATATTCTAAAAAAAGAATTCAGCTAAATCAGTTCAGCTGCTCTCGAAATTTGAGCATTCAGCATGATACATTCAGCGATTCATTTTTATATTATAGAATAAATAGATAATAAACAATTTTTTTAAATATATATTATAATATTAATTTATTATTTCTGTTTTAGCTCAATAATTAAATAAACGTAATATGTTGTTGAAGTGAGGAAATCGCTCGGCTGTCATCGTGGGCGCGCGGCGCTTGCGGCATCAGCGCCTGGTCGGCTGCTGTAGGAGACGCTTCTACACTTCGACGAGCATCGTCTATAAGGAGGACGCTTACTTCTGGTAATAAACGCGATATAATTTGGATAGCCAGCGTACCTATACAGCGTTATCGGTTAAGGGTGTACTAATCCAAAAGGGGGTTCTAGCCATAACCCTGTTTTTTGTGGGTATCTCAATTAAATCTTTGGTATCATATGAGATTAGTAATTTTATAAATTTTAATACACAAATCGTTGTTCTTTGTTACTAAGAGATAAGCATCTGGCAGACACGGCGCTATTTGTGATGTAATTACCGATGTAAGAAGTTATAACTGATTGGAAAACATATCTAAGTAGATGGAAAAGATTCCTTGCTGAAAACGTGTGACGTATTTAACGTTATTTTGACGCCATACTTTATTCTGAGAATACAAAGCAAGCGCGTTCCGTGCCACGACGTTATCCAATTTTGCATTGGCTAAGTTAATAACGTTTCACGTAAATCAATTGCGCTAAAAATAGACAAATTCGGCCGCTTCACGTGTTAAAATGTTAATTAATGTGAATAAGGGGCCCTGGTAGTTTGAAGGAAAAGGCACTATTCTTTGCCCTGCACCTAGCGTAGTTAGCTTGATGATGACATCTTTTACTCATTGTTTTATTTCAGGCACAGCGGGAATGAAGCGGCGATCTACAGCATTGCAAGCGAAGTTCGTAGCGGATGGCGTAGTGGATACTCTGCGTCGTTGTGGTTCCGGTGGAGTACAGTTTGTCTGCTGTCTTTTAACGAACCAATCTACAGACACCGGTGATGACGTCAATGTACCTTTGTTGCGCTCTCAGGTAATGACAGAAGCTAGATTCGTAGTACATTAGGTATAATGTAAAGTTAGTAGCGGATGGCGTAGTGGATAGTCTTCGACGACGTTGCGGTCCCGGTGGAGTACAGTTTGTCTGCTTTCTTCTAACGAATCAAGCTATGCGATGAACAAATCATCAGACATTAAATACTAGGCATGCTCAATCTAGGGCTACAGTGTCGCTGACTTCCATGTGCTTGCGAGCTTGTGGACGAATGCCTAGCAGTGTGGAAAAAAATTAGACACTAGAGTTAGCGAAAATAAATGAACCTTGCAGTTTGACGTCAACGTACCTTCGTTTTTTGGGAAATTAATCTTGTGTTAAAGAATTCCTTGGCGCTTGAGTGTTCCAGAGTTCGGAGAAAGATAGCTGATCAAAGAAAATACATACGTTCGCTCTATGATTATATTAAGATTATGTATCGCTCGTATATAGTATCGCTCTATGATTATATTAAGATTTCATAATTTAAGAAGGCTCAGTTATAGTAAATTAATTGAAATATTTTCTCTCGCAGTTCCGTGGGTTCCAGTTGCTTGATGCGGCTCGTCTATACAAGCAGGGCTTCCCTGAACACATGCCGCTCTCGGAATTCGCACGGAGGTAATATTATACATAGTAGGGGAGCTGGGAGAGCTAAATGTGTAGTTACTCGAGCGTCGTAAAGACCTATTGAACTTTGAAGTTTAGATGATAGGAAATAGAAAATAATATAGGTGTTTCCCATTTTAGCGGTGTAGGAAGCATCTAGATATTGTATTTTTAACAGAACCAAAACATGGATATGTTCGAGCGTGTCAGATTACGATGTTTTCTACGCTCCATCGTGTCTCTGATAGCAAATATATGTTAATCTGACAATTTTCATGCTCAGGGTGGCCATACAGGTAAAAATATATAAGAAAGAAAAAATCCCTCCCACTCCCTAACGTTCCACTCAAATCATTTAATTATTATCTTGCACACTGTTTAGCTAGTAATTACCTACCTTATCTTAATCTGACGCATTTAAGTATTCCAGCCAATGGCGGGCTGCCCTATTAGTTCGACTGTGTATACATCTTACAGAGTATACCTTACAAATATAGAAAGGTATACTAAACAGGATGTAAGGAATCTCGCATATGATAATCTGACACGGTCGAGTAGATCACATCTCTTGGGCCCTCCCCTACTATTACCAGTATATCCATTATACATTGCTTTCCAGGTATTACGTGCTATTGCTGGCCATTTTTAATTTTGTATCTTTTATATGCCGCTGACATTTCTGATATAATATTTTAAAGGATATATTAGGTTGATAAATGTTAAGAGTAGTGTAGTTTTATTGCTCTTGCTCAAAATAACCACGAAAACTTGAAAACGTCGTTTTTATTTCTTGAAATTACCTTATTAATACGATTTATGTACTTGTTTCGACATATTTTGAGTATGAATTAAGAGATAATTAATACATAAAATAAAAAAGTGAAGAAAATAATTATAAAAATGATGATGACGATTTGCAGGTACTGAAGTTTAAACTACCTCTTTGATCCCAGGTACCGTCTTCTAGCTACATCAGAGAGCGAGGAAGCCGAGCCAGCACAGCAGGCCAACCTGTCAGACAGACAGGTGGTTGACGATATGCTGCTGACTCTCGACCTCGACGTCACCAGCTACAGACTCGGACTCACTCAGGTTAGTGACTGTGACTTTAATTTACAGCATCGACTTAATTTTACTGTTAGGTTTTTATTTATGTGTTCATTTCAGCAGCTGATGATTTATTTCAGTGAATCATAGGAAAAAAATCGAATGAATTGCGTGACGTTGCCACCAGTGCCGCTTTATCCCTAAGGGAAATTATTCACGTGCCTAGGGGCGCGATCGTATACAGTTGGATTTTTTCATTAGTAAAATGTCAAGTGATTTTTTTCCACCGTTCAGCAAGTAGTATAATAGTTACCAACCTAGCTAAGTATAGAGAAGATTCCTTATCTTATTGAAGTTAGCCAAGTTTCTTTGTTGCTAAGCTGTATGAGGGGCGCTTATGAGGCGCCTAGGACGCTTTTCAAATTTAGATCGATTCTGTTTTTTTTGCAGCATAAATCTTTTTACTGAAATTCAGGAAGTAAAGTATTTAAAGTATTATGAATAAAATGAATCGTAGCATGTAGAATCTTTTTTCTGTTTACTTAAAACAGAAAGTCTCGACGTAATGTATATTTTTATAAAATGGATAACAAAACAGGCTTGTTAATAACATAATAACATAGCTATCTAAGGATCAATCGTAAATGGCTGACCATGGAATGGTATTAACCTGCAACAAGGGCTAATGTAAATCGGTACAAAGTAAAAAAAATATTTTTTTTAGCCTTTAAGATTCTAAGATTAAAAGTCCTTAACTTGAATTGGCCAGTACCTGTACCCTGTATTGGACTATTTACAACCATTTGGAGATCAATTAGCTTCTGCGGCAGCTGTAAGACCGACAAGCTTAAATATCTTTGTAGTCTATTCTGGGTGTGTAGAGTAGTCGGAACAATAGAAATCCTATTGGAGAGCTATACGTGGAAACCGTTTTTATTTAATTCATTTTTAGTGTCTCCTCCCACAAAAAGACTTAAGCCATACACGAAAATTACGCCCATGCGTGCATAAACCGTATAATAACTAATCTTTCTCTAGATTACCAAAATGTTCCGTTGTGCAATACGTGGGTTATTAAAGTTATATAAGTTTATCGTCTTGTTTACCACTGAACGTTATATGCAATTACATAGAAGATAATTTAATTTTTTTGCTCTTTGGTAGTTTTCCGCTGTTTGAATTGAAGTGATGGGGAGTTTTCGTATGATGTATTTTCTTTATAAGCTTTAAATGATTTAATAAATATTAAGTGATTGTTGAGAGTTCACTAATAGAAGATAATAAGTATGTGATTAAACGTACTCTAGAGTGAAGTTCGTATCAATATTATACTAATAAGAGAAAGATGGATATGAAGACATACAATATAATTCTATATTATATGTATATCATGTCTACATTTAAGTACATCTTAAGAACGGTACAATATAGTTATTAGAAGTGGTTTAAGTTAATTGAAAGATTGTTAATGGTTTGAAACGTCATTAATGCAAGCGTCGCTTTTGTCATTTCACGATAGCCGTATTGTTTTGTGTTTTTCCCTTTACCTGAATAAAGGCTCATAGATGAACAACTGATTAACCATTAATTTAAAAGTTTTATATTCCAAAGAATACACTACATGCGTAAACCTTTTTGTAATTTTGATGAATAAAATGACTCTTGATGAGAGCTTGACTAATAGACAACGATGCTTTAGCGAAAGCTAACCTTAAATCCTCGAGCATCGTCGAAAAGTGGCTAGTCTATCGGTATTTTATCGGATACATTTTAGGGAGTGTGACTAGGAATTACATAATTCAATTCCTCCGTCCCGTTTCAACAATAGAACATGTAGAGATACTGCAAGACGACACCGGAATATTATAGAGATTCCACAGACTAGTACTAAACAATTTGCGTCGACTTTTATTGTACGAACAGCCAGGTTGTAGAATGTGCTGCCGAGTTCTCTATTTCCCGATAGGTATAACCTCGGTCTTATCAAATTGCGAGTTAATCGGTTTTTTCTAGGCAAGCGTGCCACATCCTAGGCCGCATCGTCGCTTTACATCTGGCGAATAGCGGTCAATTGCAAGCCATTATAAAAAAACTCTTTTGCTCTTTCGGACATTTCGTGCATTACTATAAGGTGCCTTAGCATAAAAAAATAGGTAGCTTCAAGACTAGGCCGCCTGACAATTGAAAGAAAACGCTTAGTAATGCAAAGCGAGTGTAAAATTAATAGATAGAGCACGCACTTGCAATAACGCCTGTCAGATTAAAGATAGGTTAGCTAAGTTAAATACTAATGTAGCTAATTTATCATAGAGCGATTGAAATATAGATAGAAGCTAGATAATACTTTTGACAAGTTGAGAGGTATAAGAAGCGTTCTATCTGATTAATAGATGATACGTGCGTCTTATACAATGAAAAACAATTGAACGTTGCTCTCTACTACGCCGCTAGATTAGCGGTTTGGAGCATTTGGAATTTGGATTATCTGTAGATCTATAATGCGCTATGGGTGGTTCAGATGTTGTTTATTTTATTATTTTGTTTAATTTTTTCAATAAAGATAAATTGTCCAAGACAAATTCGACCCAGGAGCCGCCGAGAAACCAGATTAAAAAAACACAACAAAAAAGAATTTTGAATTGAGAACTTTCTCCTATTTTTATTTTATAATTATTTTTGTGTCTTGTCTAATCGGCTGAAGTTGATAAAAGCCTATTAATATGTATAATATACAACGTGTGTAAGGTGTGACAATACTTAACGGTGTTAGTCTACCCATCAAAGTAAACCCATTGCAAAAAAATAAATAAAAAAAATATATATTAGTTTCTTCATACAAAAGTGTATCGTGATCGGCCAAGTTGTTTGTCGGATGCAATAGTTTTTTTTTGTTATAAAATGTTGTTCTACAATGTGTTAGACTAACACCGTTAAGTATTGTCACACCTTGTTGTTACATGTTGTATAGAAAATCGTAGCGAAGTAAGTAAAAAGTACGCATTTTACTTTACCACTCTGAGTGAGAAGAATCGATTATCTATTTTCCCATCTATCTGTGAAAAAGCTGAGTGAATAAAGTTGAACAGGCCTTACTCGTAAATATAGTTTTTTAACTAAGCTCGTAATAAATGATCCTCTATTTATCTACCTATAATATCTACTAGTAAAAGATTGCGCTTTCATATCAATAAACCGGAAAGCTCATTTACAATTCAAATGTTTGCGCACAAACAATACATCATCCTAAAGTAAAAGTTTAATACCGTTATTCATTAGAATGATTCATTTTGATATTACGATTAATTTCTACACCCACCTTTAGACTCTTCTAGAACTAGTGGTTCTGCGAACTGTCGACCTCGGTCCCCGATATTTTAAAAGAATAGACTATCGTTTGACCGGTTTTATTTATATATTTAGTAATATTAATTAATGTTGTGCTCCCGTACTTCTGCTTAAATATTATTGAAATTGACCAGTAAACCTTAGTAAAATTCCCCTCAAAAGTCAAAAGTCCCCGAATACTAATTAAAAAAATCTACATACCAAGTTTCATGAAGATGGAAACTTCAATCTGTACACGAGTAAAAAATTTCAAGAGGCATGCAAACATACTAACGGATTTTTAACAGCCAAAGACCGATATAAATTTAATGAAGTCTTTTCTAATACGAGTAAAAGAGATTGTATAAATTTTGCAGCAACCATAATCGTATGTTAGGTAAGTAAAGTCAAATTACCCGTCGCAGTATTATACAGAATATCCCACAAATCAATGCTCCCAACATTTTGTTTCATCACTCCTTACATGGAATTGCTGTTTTTTTATTCGTTCGAATAATCATCTGCTTTTATTTTTATTCCGACTGTCGGTTAAGTTGCCTTTTTTATGGGTACTATAGCCGCAAAAAATATTCAAGTGTCGCAAGGTCAGCAGTATATAGAATAACTCGTATAATTATACACGTACGTAACATGAATAGGCGCCGATTTGTGACTGAGATTGATCATAGTGAACACTATATTGAGACAATTAATCTGGCTTAGATATCTTCGAAAGCCATCTGGATATCCTCCTGTCAAAATCGAAGTTTCGATTTTGACCTGAATAGCTTATTAGTTACTGCCGACTTCGTGACGCTTACGCCTGCGCTGGAGTACCAATGACAGCTGTCAAACGTAAGCACAATGTGCCACTGGAACTAAGCCTAAAATATTATAACTAAACTACAGACGATGCGCAGTAAATGTAGCACACAAATATTATTTATTTATAGATTGTAAAAATTACTTGTGTATCAAAATGGATTTTGCCTTTGTACAAATAATTTTCACAAACGTACTAATTAGCACTAAGTAGTAAGCGGCAATTCTGTGACTAAATAGATGCTATTCGACTAAAAAAAGCTGAAAGTGAATTGATTGCACTTTCTGCCGACCATCGCAATCTAACTCAACAATGGTAGAGCAATTACCGAAAACAGCTCGCATAATAATAATAAAATTGTATCACCACAAGTCTATACAATTCGTAAATAAACGGCCGGTGAAAGCTAGTTGCGCTTATGTAAGCGCGACTCGTCTACTCGGACTAGGTTTATACTATGACGGGAATAGTGACGTAACGTCTACTTCTTTTAGGGTTACCATATCTCCGGGTTTATTCTGACAGCTCTAGTATTATAGTATGGTAGACTCTTGCAATTTCGAACGGATTGTGGCTTATTATATTCTCTTAATTTTTTAATTGATTTGCAAGTGTTAAACCACACTGAGGTTTGAGGGATCTGGTGATATTTTCTTTAGTTATCATTATATATCATAATACATAAGTATGATCTAATTTTTTCCATGTCTATTATTGAATTTTCAGAAACATTGTGAATTGATTAAATAAACGGTTTTTTTTCAGGACTTTTAAAATTTGTGTCTGGTAACCCTAAGTATGTTCGACTTACATGCGGAAGAAATGTTATTGGGTCTATTATCTGGTACATGTACGGTATCACTGTCATAGCCTTAGTATTATTATTTCTTTTGTGATATATAGTTTACTTATCGTAAAGGTTTTAACTTAAAAATTATATTAATGTAATATACGAGTAGTCAATAACATTAAAGTACAACTGGCCTGTCTGTAAAAGAGTCATGTGGGTTCTTATCAAACAAAAATGCGCCCACTGTTGAAAACGGTTCTCCCTTCTAAAGGAGATGTAGATTATTGTACACCATACTGGTCAAATTAATTTTTAACAGTGTTGGAGGCTCATCAGCTAACGCAAAGGCTAATAAATCTTTACACATTTTGCTTCACTGTTAAGTGCGCGCCGAAGGGCAAATTTATATCACCACCTTGTAAGTAGGTATACATTTTCAAAAAAAACAAGAATTTTTCAAATCCTTCCAAACTTTTCTGAAAATAAGCAAACATAGATAAAAAAGATTCGAACAAATGTGGGCTCCTTTTTTATTACAAATAACAGAAAGTGTTAGCTGTAAATGTGCCTCTAGACACTTTTACATCAAAAAATGTCATGAATATGCATCACATTCAATAAATCATTTTGATGTGCATATAAATTTTGCTAAAATTATACGCGTCTGCCGTCTTAATACTATCATTGATTTATGATTGCTATGAAAACCGCATGGCTTATAGCACTTAAGGTGTTTAAATTTTGGGGTCTAGCTGTCTGGGTCAGGCTAACAAAACGGGGTCGAAGTTGATTTAATATCATATTTTGTAGTCAAAAATAAAACATGGAATATTGAAACATTTAATTTATATTGTGTCGCGTATACCTTTATCAACCGATACTCAAATCAATAGACAAAGTCGATAGTCTGATCAACTCTCAAATGTAAGGCTCAAATGTATGTAAGATCTTGCAGACTGTTACTGAGCAGCAAATCGGCGTCTTCTCTTCGTTGAATCTATTTCCTCGTCGAGATTGTTATGTGAGTAACGAAATGTAGCAAAATTTGCCGAGAAGTGCTGGTGAATTCTAGGCAGAAAGTTACTAGTGCACTTAGAAGAGTAGTTTGCTTGCAAAGACTTTACTTGGCTTCCTGCTGGAGCAAATGAGGATTATAGGAGAGAGGAGAATAAAGCTACGCATTTATGATACGTCTTATTATTTTAAATTAATAAAAAAAAAAAATTATTAAAACAAGGTCCTCTATCTTTTCCATGATGCTAACGTAATAAACTCAATCTTGAAGTGGCTGTTTTAGAGATCAGATAGTATATACCAGTTTTTGGCGTTACTTCCGAGTGGTACCGACCACAAAATATCGCTCGTTGCACTGCAGTTAGCACCTTCTAACCGTAATAGAACGTCGAATGGTTACGCAAATGTTAAGTCACGTCAAACCTAATTGCAAACGTTTTACCGGTAGGGTGGCCATAATTGAAGGAAACCTAAGGAAACTGGACCGGACAGCAAACAAGAATGTGTTTCTTGCTAAAATTATTCATTTTGTACGCTGCATTGAACAGACTTATCACATAGGATAAATAACATGGTTAGTGAACTCCATAATATTTACGTTTTAGATTGTGGACTTAATACTAAAATAAATTTATAATTACCAGTGTTTTTCACTCTTTCCTTTCTATCATTGCAAACAATTGTGACTTTGTGATATCTTAACAAGCACTTGTCGTTGTTGAAAGAAACGTCGTAAAACAAACGGTCACTTTTTTTTCTAATAGACTTGGAAAAACCGTTATTTCTTCGGTACATTTCTAGGCTAAAACAGATCTGTCTGTTTTGTCGGAGTTGTCCTGGCAGAACTAGTCTAACGCGTGGTAACGCCGTAAATTTTGTGCTTTGTTTGCCGTCGGCCTTCCTTCGCGGCCTTATTTCTTTGTCCATGCTCACTGTCATGAGAGAGTATTCGGTACTCGGGTCGGTTACGTCACTTGCGTCACTCTTGCTTACTCCGTAAGGAGTAAGCAAGAGTGACGTAGTGCTATTTGTGTGTGAGTTTTAGTATATTCGTACTTTTATTATATCTGATTAGATATGACGCCATACAGGCATGGCGTAGCCGCAAAGCGTTCACGTTTGTGGCTTCACACAATTGTTTCTTTAAAGAAACGAGTTGTCGGCGGACGCTTTCCGCTTCCTGTTACGTGATCCTTCATAAAAGAGTCTTGGCTTTTTATTTGTTGAATAATTTATTGGAAAAACTTGAAGAATCGCTATAAATTTATCCACACGTGATAATAGCAGCCGGATGGTGTTTTTTTTAATAACATATGCGTCAGCATGGTTTATTTGTAAATGTTGTAACATTTACAAATAAACCATGCTGCGCATATGTTATTAAAAAAAACACCATGTTATTTAAAACCGCTAAAAATTATTTTAGCAATTCACTAAATAAAAGATTTAGTGAATTGCTAAACTAAGTGCCAAAATAAAACAGCCAGAGCCCACTTGAAATGTTGCAAATTTGCCGATTCACGCCGCAAACGGTTGTAGTTGAAAGATTGATAAGTTGAACTGCCTGCAGCAGCACTACTCCTACCTATAATCGAATGACATTTTCGAACAAGCCAAGTACGAGTATAAGTCAAGTCTTAGTTAAGGGAAAAGTAACTCTTTCAAGTGTTCCGTAAATGTATGCCGAGTGATGAGAAGATGAGAATGTGTGTCGGGTTACGTTGTCAACGATTACCTTTTATTGAACAGTGTAGTAATCTGCTTGACCCTTAAACTTTGCAAAACGATGTTACTGTGTCGAGTTCAATAATGTAGCACATGCAGTTTGTTCATGTTTTGTTATGTAATGTATTGATGTTCACAACCTTGCAATATCTTTATTTTTGTAACGGAATTTCTTATTTTTACGACAGGTTTCGTTAACAACTTGGTACCAAAATAATTCGTTTTGTGTAGGTACGAGTATTTTTTGAAGTTTGTGTATAGATTATTGTTTGTGAACCGATTTCAATGATTTTTGTTGCACTATACGAGTAGGTTAAAGGTGTTTTTTATTTAGCGCGAAAATTCTTTTTAATAGTCCTAATTTCTGATTTGTTTTTATGAAATAAAAACGTTTATTATAAATACTATTCCTGTTAGTAGCCCGTTGGATAACGTAACTTAATTTAATACTATTTTTATAATAAATTATCCGTGCTATTAATATTATTACTAATAAATAATTCGTTTATATCACTTTAATAGATAAGCAAAACTACATATTGAGTAGTAGAGTCAATAATTTTTTAAACCTTTTTAGGTATGCATTTAATTGCCTCATCTCTGTTGCCCGAAGGTAAAGCGATCGGTCGCTCGTCATTCTTTGGACGTCAAACAATTACTATAAACTGTCATTACATGCAGCATTACACATAATAACAAGTTTATTTAAATTATATATATACGGATAAGATATTTATATGTGATAACCTACTATTTCTATATATGCATGCTGAAAATGTACATATTAACAAATAAAAATAAAAAGGAGTATACTTATCGCAATATAATTTATTATATTTGTAAAGCATTCCTAATTTTATTATTTAATTTTAATTAAATACTTCACAAGTTTTTTATGGAGTAATTTTCTCACGTAGCTCTTTAATTGACAGTTTTGGTAGTCTGTTTAGCATTAAGTTTAATGCTGAATCTGGCACCTTCTATGTCAAAATGACCACTATGACGAAATACAATTGTAAGTCTTAAATAATTCAATTAACAAACTTGATCCCCAGGTGTCCACAAGATCAATGTGATCTACGCTTAAACTAAACAGAATTTTCGAATGAACGACACACATTATGTACTTGTAATTATTAATCGCGACTCCTAACAAATACGTACAAAGGCTTATTTGTAGGGAAAAATACGCCAATTCTAAGAGAAAGCAGATAAAATGAAACATTCAACAAATCGTCTATCCGTATTTAATCTTCTACGAATTATGTAATCGTAATTTATCTTAGTCGGTTATGTTTTTACATGGAGTGAATATAATCTGGATTTAACATCTAAATTACGTTTCCATTCCGTAGTAAATTACTTTGAGTATTAGGCAACAATTTTACCGTCAAAAGTATTAATAAAATAAGAAAGCCTTTATTCTTCTACAGTTTATCTGTACAAGAATAATGTTATATAATATATAAATATGTTTAAGAAAATACGCTTAGAGTATTACTAGCCTTTAAAATCTAGTAATTAAATGTGCTACATTATGTACTACATCGTGCAGTCTAAAACCGTTAAAGCGGCGCGTAACTTTACTACAAAATATCTATGAAAGTGAAATGTGCTAAGTGATTAATGATGAAAACCGTGGTTGGTAAAAATGGATAGCCCATTAGCGATTGAACATCCCATTACACATAAGAAACTAGCTCATTCATCATGAATGAAATATAATGTAGCCTCTTACTTGTAATATTATGTTACTTAAATGTTGAAAGGCGAGATTTATTGAGCATATAAAGTATCCCAATCTTGGTCATGACAAGGTTATTGGTAGCTAATTGATACCTTGTCAGTTGTTTTGTGAGTACAATAGAAAAATGCTTTTTAATATATTATACCTAAAAACTGTACACTCGAGTAGTAAAGTGGTAAAATCTTCAAACCTGCATCTATTCATAAACTATCAAGGCAACACATTTCCACTGTTATTTGCAATGACTTATATCTCATGTTCTCAACGAAGAAATAAAAGAGAACTATAGTATACTAAACGTATCAATACGATCAATATGGCTTATTAGGTAAAGCTGTCTTCAATTGCTATGAATGCATATATTTGACTTGTAATAATCGTTGATAAAATAAATTATAAAATTTTAAATTTAATAGACACGCAAATAATTATTGAAAGATGTCGCAAAGTTAATAATGGAATAAACCAAATAAAAGCTTGTAATGTCCGAACGATCATAACAGATTAATCATGACAATAATTGGGTAGGCTGATACAAATAAGATAGATGTAGCTATCACTAACACTTGAATAGAATACGAATAGTTTGCCCTTCTCTCCATTGTGGACTGTGAATCGAAATCTTTTGTAGTGAAGACATTTGTTCTAGAAGATATAATTGCTCTTCGTTTTTTTCGATACGACTGTTTTGATGATTGTTGTTTTAGTCAATAGCGTTTATGAACGAGTAGGTCATCTTATCTTATTTTGATTAACTTTTTATGGTTTATCTGATTGCGTGCCTTTCTTTTAGCAAAAATACTTAATTAATCCTTTAATATGATTCATCACTTTCAAAATATTCTTTTTTTTAACCTCCATGACGCAAAAACGACGGGGTGTTATAAGCTTAACGTCTGTCTGTGATTGTATGTAACATCGCCGCTCCCGAAAGGGTGAACCGATTTTGTTTGTTTGAAAGGTGAATTTGTCGGCAGTGTTCATCAAACATAATCACGAAGCTATGTTTGATGAAAATCAGTCCAAGATCGCCGCCGCCGCAATATGGCGGATCACATATTTTTTCACAACCCACAGTATGGGTATCACATGAAAAGGCTCGGCTAGTACAATACACACACTATGATAAAATGGTTTACTTGTTTAGAGGTGGATATGTTGATGATGATTAAATATGACTTTATTGCACACCAAAAAGCCGGCAAATGATTTTTCTTGCTATATCTATTCTTTGGTGTGTGTGTGGTTTCATATATTCATTCGAAAAATAATAACTATAATAAATACTTAACGTTGTGAAAGCTTTAAAGATCAGTCACGGTCTCTTTACACATATAAAATGCGTAAAAAATCTGTGTTCATAAGATTCTATAGCTAAATTGCATATTGGTAATCTAGACATTTTTTCTATGCATTATATGCATTATGTGCTGGATAGATTGTATGAAATTATGTTTCACTTTTGCAGCATAGATACATATAATGTAATGAATGGTTTTAATGTAACTTTAAGTAGGTGTTAATTATTTTTTGTATTAGTAAATACGTAGGTACATGCAATATCTATAATGAAACTTTACTAAGAATAACTATAAGAAATTATTTGCAAAATTACGTTTAAATAAAGACTTGAGCTTACCAAGAGACATGGGCTTAATACGTGTCGGTAAATTACCAGAAACGAGAATAATTGTAATTTACTTTTGTAATATTTTTTCAATATATCTTCAACATAATCATGGATTATTTTTGTTTGTTATGTTATAATGTTTAATAAAGATATCTATGTGCAAATAATCATCTTTAAAGTAAAAATCGGTTGCAAAGCTTAGGAACTATGGACCATAACATGTAAAAAATATATAACTACGAGTATGTGACTCTAACATGAAAATTGTCAAAAGACAATTTTTTGTACAATTTTATTTTGGTCTATTCAAAAACCTTTAATTTATATTCATATGTAAATGTAGTTTAAGAAAGAGATACTGATACATGACAGATATGTTTTATAACTACTAAGAGATGATTAGTAGTTATAAAACAGAAGTAGACTGTATAATGGCGTTGTAGAGCATCTAAGTTTCAGTTTTAATCAATTCTATTTGTAAATTATGATTTTTATTGCATGTACGCATTGCCCCATGCATCGTGTCGCAAGCAATGCATTGCAAACGCAAGTGCGACATTGCGACCTGTGATACCGGTCTGGGCAATTATGTTTTTGTTGTGACAATACATGTTTTTGGAAATATTCATTTATTATAATCTTGTGGCATTCTAATATAAGAGTTTCGGGAAATAATTATTGTTAACAGTTACAATCCTTATTATATCCAAAGTTCCACGGCGTCTTAAAAAACTAAGTCAAACCTACCCACAACCAGCGAGCGTATGAAGTAAAGGCGCTTTTGAAAATGGAACAAGCGATGGAAGTGTGTATGGATTGTAGCAGAAGGATAGATGTCATATCTGCCTACTCCTATGAGAAGATGGGGTGATATAAAATTATAACATATAATTTTATATCACCCCATCTTCTCATATGTATCTATGTTATACCCAAAGTTATAATACATATCCACACCGATGACCGCCGTAGCCTAGTGGTTACACACCCAAAAGCAAGCTAACCGTACATACCCGAAAGCAGCTGGCTAGCTAATGTTACCGTATACTACATATAACCGCAAAAATAGACTATAGAAGACTAGAAAGATGTCTAGACAAAATAAGTTACGCTCATTGCTTACCAGCCTAATGGAATACACACGCCCGTTGAAAATTGAAGGTGTAGCTACTTTCAAAACGAAAGTGCATTATATCCTAGATTCTTGTCATATAATTTAATTTATGCTCGCAGAATATTAACAAAAACTACTTCTTTTGCACAATCTTATCAGATCGCTAGGTTATTAAGAAGACGTCATATTTTATAACGATAACATACGAGTACACAACTCTTCATACAAATCGCTGAGACAACAAGTGTTTTCGCTAATTACCACAAAATTGCTTCAAAATTTACGCTCATTCATAAATAGAGCTTTACATTCTTAGTTTTCTATATACAGAGTTATCGGTTAATCTATATATAGTTAACTAAGCCGAAGGCGGTCACTGAACGGATCATATTTTGTATATTTTTTTTATATTGTATAGACCAAAATGCCCGAAATCCGAAATTTCTTCCTTCGGCTTTAGTAAACCTTCGTGTGATATTTTTATAAGATAGTATTTTGTACCCGTAATATAATCTTTGACAGTTGACGCAATGCCTGAAAAAAGTTCAAGGTATATCACACGCACATGCACTCCCACCATAGAACAGCGACCGATTGACAATTCATTCTTAAAACCATATATTTATCGTCGTATAGATTTCAATAAATACCTATCTGTAGGTAGGTAAAGTGTGTTGAACTGCAGCATAAAATCAGTCATAGCGTTTTTACACTGTGGGTAAAGCCTACCATATATATATCTTTACTGTCGTCGTTAAAAATTTAGTATCACACAAAGGCGATGCTTTTATATTATCTGTATTCATCGTTTTATTCTTTTGGTATGCAATAAAGATTGATTTGATTTGAAATCTGGAGAGCAAAACAATATCATCTTCTACATTATTAATTAATTATTAATATTATAAAGAGGAAAGATTTGTATTTTGATTTGTAACAAATAAACTTCAAATCTACTCGACCGATTTCAAAAATTATTTTGTCGTTATAAATCTACATTATCACTAAATAACATGGCTATAAAAAATTAGAGATCCGCGGGTAACACCGCGGAGCGCAGCTAGTATTTTATAGAAAGAAAACCACCTTCATCGTCGTGTCGCTTGTTTTTTTTAGAAAATCATGAAAACAGGAAAGGAGGACAGCGAAATGTAGCCATGATAAGCTATTATACCAGCATCCGCGATGGAACCTCGATAACGATACATTGTTGCTAACAACTCGTATCTAAACAACTAGTTTTTACCGCAGACTTGCCCGCTTCATACGAGATTTATATAACTTTCAATAGAAATTGAAACATGCCTATATTGCAAGGGCGTTTATCTCCGAGAGAGACAAAATAGAATAAAGCTAATTTGGAATGACGAAACGTCACTTTATATATAAATATATTTTTTTGGATTAATGGTAGTTATATGCTGTGCTCATACTAGTTTCGCAGTAACCATTAATTATGGGACGAAAAGTAATAATCCCATTTATGGGAAAAAATGTAGTAGATCCAACCGTCTGACCAAAATGAGTATAAAACACAATCTGCCTCGTATTTATGATGCGTGTAAGATATGTATATCTACATGTTAAGAATGACAGCTATTATATCGTGTTTTTTTAAAGAAAATTATGTATTATAATGCAGATGGAATATTCATAACTAGTAATTAATCAAAAAGTTAGTAGCTAGGTAACCTCGCAGAGTTCTATGCTATGGTAGAGCATACGTACAGTAAGGCGCGCTTGGTGCCCAAGCGACAGATACAGTTCAAACCCTGGTCTGCACTCTTACATTGTTTGAAGTAATTTTAATTTTTAAAAATATTACGACGCAGCTAGGTGTTATCTATTAAATCACTCACAATCTAAATTTGTAGTAGAGTTGACGTCAGACTGACCAACAGTTTACTTTTTTATAAAAAAAATAGATGTGACTCGCACATGAGGATTAAAAGTCTCATCACAAAATATATGTTATGCCCATATTAGCGAGCCTGGATCTATCTTGAGGTTTTATTCTATCTTTAAAGATACAATGCGTTGTGATAATTATCTATCCCACGAAAAACTATTACAATTATGGTAATGCCAAGTCGGTAATGATGTTAGCTGTGCATCGTCTACATAGCAACTGTCTACAACGTTACAAGGTTACCTTACTGTCAATAACCTGAAAGAAAAAAAGAATAACAACCACCAAAATTGACTGAGCTGGCGAAGAATATGTTAATGGCCTCAGAGCAAATGCCTTAAAACTACCTTAAACTTAAAAGAATTGAATATATAATTAATATGAAACTGAATGTCAGTTGCATATTAATTATATATTCAATGTCGCTTCCGAAGTCACTCAAACTGTCAAACTTTAAACAATGGACAACAAATATTTAAAAATACCTTTGTTAGAATACTACTTAAAAACTAAGATCAGAACCAACAATACCAAAAATAACTGTGCCTACTAAATATCAAACATTAACAACCCTTGCCAGACTTGTGCCTACATACAAATCAAGTAACGATTCTTTCAAATGTCATAATTACATGAAGTTATGAAAAATAAAAACCAAAAAGATTATTAACTTAGTAGAAATTTAGTTTTTAATCCAGAGTGTATGCTCTTAAATTATTACGGAGCCTGAGACTTTATGGGGACCGTCTGATGTCTAGTATTGGATATGGTGTATCGCAACTCATTTGCCCATAATTGTTGCGAATTAAGCCATCAATGCGTTTATTGCCCGTGGTCCCTGTGATAGTCCCTAGAAGGTACCACGGGAAGTATTTTACCCGTGGCCCCTGAATTTAGTATAAGCCAACTAATTAAAACAGGTAAGTATTATAACTTAACTGTATAATTTAATGACAACAACAAAATAAAAACATAATATTATACTCCATGCGTTTGTGCTCAAAGTCAAAGTCAAAAGTTCTTTATTCAATTTAGACATCAATGTACTTATGAATGTCAGTATGTTTTACAAATAAAGATGACTCTACTACTGTATCGGAAAAATAACCTCTACCCAGAAGATACGGCAAGAAACTGGGGGGCATATTTTTTCAGAACTTTTGTTAATATATTCCGTTTCATGAAAAAAAAAATGTAATTTTTGTTGCCTTTAATAATATACAGCTAAGTTATTCTACTTACCTTTTTTAATTAGTTGGCTTATACTAAATTCAGGGACCACGGGTAAAATACTGCCCGTGGTACCTTCCAGGGACAGGGACCACGGGCAATAAAGGCATCAATGTTTGTCCGCTAACATTCCTGCAGACTGATGATCACGGGGGTAATTTTTTTAATAAAGGTCCAGTAATGTATGTTTTTGCCAATAAGATTGTCTGAAAGGGATCGCTTTTTAGCGATAAAACGGCCTTTTGTGCCATGCTATTTGTTTTTTATTCTTTTTGTGGTGACAATAAAGATTATTGTATTGTAAATATTAGTGAAATGGGCCGTTAAAATAACAGATTTCCCGCTCTTTTCGGGATACCCACCCTTGCCGCTCTTTTCGGGAAAGCTCTTTACGGGAATTTCTCGAAAACTAAAATACCAAAAATTCTTAGAACCTCGTAATCTGTATAATGTAACATTGGTTACAAATTACGGTTTGAAAGCGAGTATTACTCGTAACGTCCTACAAATATATCTACTGACAAATAAAACTATATTTTACCAGACATGAAGCACAGGCTTTTGACGAACTGTGGCTTTAATTTCTTCAAAACGTATGTCTTTACAGACCTTTAATCCTGTTTATCAGTTTGTACAATCAGAGCTATCATCAATTGTCGCGATGTTTTCACCGAGATCGTTTGACATTTACTGTATTTGCCATGTTTTATCTTTGGATTATATAGTTTATTAATTGCCTTTTTCGTCGACAAGTTTATTTTGTGATTGTCCAATCTGTCATGTCCATTGCAGACATGACGATTGTCAATATTATTTATAAAACAAATCGGCATCATATAACTTTTATGGATAGTTAAATTAGAAAAATATATTTTTAGAATCTATCGCGGAACCAATGCTAAGGAATATCGTAAGCTTAGTAAGTTTCATTGGAACAACAAGATCTGAAGCTTTCTAAAGCACAAAAACGGAGTCAACCTGAAGGTCTCAGAGTGTCAGTTATATTACAAGTACAAGATGTTTTAACAAAAGATATTTTCTAAAATTTCAACATCAACCAATGCTTGACGAATGTCTAATAAGTGTTAAAGGTCGAGAAATTACAGAGTAAATTTAATAACTAGCCGAGTAATCAAAGAGTAAACCAAGCAAGCAAGGAACAGTTTCATATTTATGCTGTCAATATCGATAATTTACGACTAATAGATTTTCACTCTATAATTAATGAGTTATGTTAGAACATCAGGTTTTATTACGTGGGTGGCAAGAGAAATTGTCAAGGGTCCGTAAGTTAGTATAATTATCAAAAAGAGTCAGCTTGAAACGAGTATAAGGTTTTTAAGACTCAATATAACGAAAATTTAATAGTAATTTAGAGAATTTAGCATAATGGTCATGAAAGGTGGATTGTATTTTTATTCGGTAGAATTTCGTACAGTGTGGGCAATTTAAAGTATATAGAGGAGGCAAACAGTTCAAAGAACTAGGGGCAACAGTTAGCCGCTCATACTTTGCCTAGTGGGATATGACCTAAACGTAATAAATGTTTTCGATGATTGGGAAAGAGAATTACAAAATATAATACGGCTAATTTGAAAGGATACTGATAGCATTGAATCTGACTTAATGACTTTTGAAATTAGTAGTACTCGTATGTGTTCGAATTTAAAATTTTATCCTTCGATAATAAAACTATTTTTTTTATTATTTTGTCCGCTCCCCCCCAGTTAGTTTTCGAATTCTGAGCAACCGCTCTTACTGTGATGTTTTGGTAATCAAAATTATGATTTTAAACTTATCTTAAATCTAATTACTTTATTAAGTGTTTGTATCCTTCGCGTTTATTATTATTTTAGACGATACATTTTAAGGAGTAATGTAGGGAATTATGTTTAAAATCTTAGTAACTTAAATTAATTGAAATAATTTACTGCCACTAAAAACCCCTAACTATTTTCAATAAAAGCCGTGCCTGAATGTTGTTAAAAGCTCAAGTTTATTTTAAATGTTTATGCACATTCGAATCGATTAAAGTGATTGCCAGAATCTTTGTGCCTTAAAATGTTACTTCATGTCCTTTGGTATTTTAAAACTGTGTCAAGAACAGTTAAATTTGCGAGGTAAAAACTATAAATTTCAATGAAAACTATTGGAATTAAAATTATTAACCTTGAAAGATATTATTTTTTGTAAGATATTTATATTAATACCTAGTCTAAATAAAAGGAACTAAATGTGGATAAATATGTTATACCAATACATATTATGTTTATATTCGAATTAGAATGCATTTGATTTCTAATAGAAACCATTGTTTTCATGTCAAAGGTTGTTTGTTAAATAAGCTTTTCCATTTCAATGGGCAAAATACAATGGCGGTTCAAATTAGTAGTTATTATCTGTCTGGGTCTATGACTAGACGTCTGGTTAGAAGCTAAAATACCGTTATTAGCGCGAGCAAAGCTTGATCAGAACTTGTTTTTCGGGTTTATTCCAGTTTAATATATTGTAGTATTTTTCCACCATATTGCGTTCAAATGAAGCTATTTAATATGTCTGCGAGGCAGAAGTTATTGGTTCTGTAGCCTCGTCATAAAATGTTCTTGAAGAAGATTATTTGAAATCAAATCTTTGGACCGATTTTAATAAATATTAAACGAACCAATTTTGAGGATGAGATGAGACCCTTTTAAACAGAAATATTATTCCACCTCCGAAAAAAAAATCGGGCTGAGATGAGTCTCCTTCTGTTTGGTAAATCAGTAAGAAAAGAATGTTAAAATACGAATTGGACTGAAGTTTTGAAGTAGGTATTTTGCCCGTTTCAAATCAGCAGGGGTCATCGTCTTTCTCATATATATATGACTACTTGACTACGCTTCATAAGACAAAACTTTTGAAATGATATAAGTAATATTTTAAAATGAAAATGTAACATACATACTCATTTCGATTGATAATGATGGTTGCAAAAGTCGTTTAATTAAATCTTAAATTAACTACGTTTATTTATAAAAGTTACGTATATTTTCTGTCACAAGTCACATCCAAGGCAAACTGCATATGAGCTTATATGCCATAAATAAATGCTGGCAGTCCCCGATCTTGTTTCATTGCCGTTTTAACTTGAATATTATGAAAAATGCAACTTAAAATGAAACTGGTTTTGGTGCATCGACCTTGACGTAACGATTCTTTCATATTTGTCCTTGCGCCAATAAGAACGTTGGCGTAATTTTGGATTTCGATGGTTACTACCTTTTATTCGACCTTAGGATTTAATCAAGGTTTTTTTGTCACAAAACGTGACGAGTAATTTCTTTTTTTAATTTGTTTAATTAATACAATTATTTTGTTTGTAAGATTGTTTATTATTTCGATCATTTAAACAGTTGTTTTCGATATCCGTAACAGATTTTTCGCCCCCTTCTTTCTTTTAACCCCGACGCATAAATGACGAGTTACAAGTTTAACGTGTCTGTGTGTGCGTGCGTGTATATGTGTGGGTGTGTCTGTGCTCCCGAACGGATGAACCGATATTGATTTTGTTTTAGCTAAGTTTGATGAACATCGGTCCAAGATGGCCGGCACCACAAAATGGCGGATTACATATTTTTTAAGACTTCCTTTAATATAATCTATATAAATTTTAAATTCATGATGGCCGCCACCATAATTCTTTTATTTTTCGTAGGATTTTATTTTTTTAAATAAGATTTTTTAAATTTATTATTATTAAATACCTTACTTATAAGTTTCTATTTTTATCGTGTCACCTTAATCGGTTATTTTTTTACGTTGTATTATCATATTTGTAAATATAAGCTTATTTACACCTTTATTAATGTTCAATAGTCAATAATAATTTACATAATTTACAAGTATTATGCATATAAAATATTTGGCCTCCATTAAAAGAGTTGTCTGGCATGCTTCAATCTCGTCTCAGTTGACTACTACCTACTACTAAACTAACCCTCAAACGTAATCTAGTACATATTACGTGATCGCCGGCTGTCGGTCGCAGCGTGCGCCCGCGCACCAGTCTTGTACAGAATCGCACGCGGCTCACTCGCACTTTCGCTCTTCACCGTTCGCGCTTCCGCGGTTCTAACATTTCCTAGACCGAATGTTTCCGATCTAATGTCAAAGGTTCTCTGTGATTAGGCGGACTCTATATCGTTTGAAAACCGAATAGAAACAGAGATTTGACGAACGGAGTCAATTTAAATAGACTTTTTTGACTTTTGATTAATGTCTTAGGACATGCTGAAAGGGCTATTGTGATATATTTACTTAGATGAAAACCTAATAATTCAAGACAATTTGAAACTTTATTGTGAATAGATTGAGTGACGCAGGACTTAAATTAGGTCAAGTTTCAATTTGCTTGACCCTAAAATTTTGATACTTTTGGATCAGAATGATAACTTGGTAGTATACATTTTGTGAAGAAACAAAAAGACAGTGATAACGGCGTGTACTTCGTAACTTTGATCCTTGTATACCGTGAAAGGAATATTAAGAGTTAAGAGAGCGTACTTTAAAAGTTAAGGACATACGTTAATCTATATAAGAGCAAGTTAAAAAAGTTCAACGGAAAGTGAAGTGATTTTTTGTGACTGGTTCAGTGATACTAAAGACATCAGAAGTTGAGTTTCCGACTCTTATCTTTAATCAATTCTATTTGAATTGTGTGAACCTTTACGTTGTTGTGAACTTTAGTTACCCAACGTAGAGTCTATTGCACCTTCTTGAGTGACCTTTGACTTGTGATTCAGTGAGGCGTATTCTGTGCCTTGTGTAGTTGGAACAAAGACCAGAGTTGCGTGACTATGTTCGTGATCCTAGCATTCATTGGAGTACGATTCGCCCTACATGTGTCTAGGCAGAGCGCTAGAGCGCTTGCCGACGAATGTTACACCAGAAAGTATGTATATTTTGGAAATATTCATTATCTTATAGAGGTTGCATGGCGCAAAATGTTATAAAAATTCGCTTAGTTATAGTTATAAGTTCCCTAACTTATCCGTAATTATACTTTACTCTTATCATTGTGTCGCGTGACAATGACAGTAACCTCGAAAGAGTTTTCTTTACTCGATCGTAAACTTTGGTCTCAATTATACAACTCTCGGGAGGTGTATATTCGAAAAAAAAACTCGATGCGCGTTTGCATCTCTTTAAAACAAACCCTTAAATTACATATCTTGTTTATTTTGACGACATTCAGCCGCTTAGCCTTTTTCATTAAGTTTATTTAATCTAATTAAACTACTCACTGATTTACTTACTGTGTAACATAATTCTTAGTTAACAAATTATTAATATGATTTAATGTACGAGATTGTTTAATATTTTGCGCCATCAACTGTTTAATTAATTAATATTTATGTCACATGTGGTATAAAAATTACTTGAATAGGTAGAACACTACATCAGGGCATGGTTAAATCTCCGCTTAGAAAGTAATACAAGTTATTTTATATGTTGAAAACCTCTTGTTTGTGATTATACGATCACTACGAGTAGATAGTTATAGGTACGGTACTTAGTATTTTACGGTTTTTTCAATCTTTTACGTTATTTAATAGCACGATAAGTTTATTTTACTACGTATTATGTTTAGGCATACATTAATAATTAGTAAGTAGCTATAACCGCGGCGTTACCGGCGACATAAAATAGAATGTTGAATAGTTTCAAACGTTGAACCCCAATTTGACAACCTTAGGGGTTGAATTTCCAATAATCTTTAGTACCCACACCTCTACACTATAATAAATACACCATCCATATTTCATGTCTCTGGATTTAGAAGTTTAAGCTCTGCGTTGATTCCTAGGTAATCTCAGTCAATCTGGTTTTTTTAATATATAGATTATTAAGATATTTAAATCCGGAAATGTATAATAATAATTAAGCTTATTACATTATTTCAAAAGAACAAAAATATGATAATTTGCCCATTTAACATGTTTATTTCATGAAGACGCTGGTTTTTTACTCCATGTACCTACTAAAAATGGCCTGGTAGTAAAAAATCTAAAGTAAAACTTTGGAACGAAATGGCTATTAAAGATTTTTGTTTGATTTAATCGACCGAAAAATAAAATCAAATCTAACCTAAGCTTAAGTTCTGCTTGATTCATCGTCACGACTCTTTTTACGTCCGACCTTTTTAGGTGTCTGTTTAGGTTGACCTCATTGACTTTGCTTTCGCTACATACATACACCATACATCGATGGAAAAAAAACAAATAAACAGAGAATTTAATGGTCAATTAATTACTAAGTAATAACCTCCTTCTTTTTGAAGTCGATAGTTGATATGTATGATGCTATTTTGAGTTTACTGAAACCTATGATGCTCTTATATTTAATCGATACTTTTGACTATTTTGGTAAACCAAAACTACTTTTGCTTAGCTTCCTTTTTATGTCTCAAGTAAAATGCCGTGTAAGGTAATTAAAGGCATAAAAAATATTTGTACAAAAATAACTTTTCTTTAAATATACTGTATAATTACATCACAGTTTCGTACGAAAATATTTTAAAGACATTACAAGCAATACCTACTTTTGAAAAAAGTCCAAATAAAATAAAATCTTATCTAAGTTACATAATATGTAAAAAACAAGAAAATATAATTCAAACGATGTGAGAACCTCCTCCATTTTGAAGTAGGTTAAAATTTACGAACGCATACTTAAGTATGTCGATTTACTTCATGCTGCTCTTCATGCTACTTTTGTCTGCTCGTGCTGATAATAATAAAATCGCTGGATCAACTGAATACTAAATCAGAATCAGACTCATTATGTAAATAAACCTTGTTAACTTTGCGAAATAGCTAACAGCTTTCTTTCTGATGACTTACGTTTATACTCGTATATCCTTTTATTTGTTACTCGTATAAAAATAGCAATATAAAGCCATACTTAGAAGCTAATTCATTTGCACGATGCAAAGAAACAGAGATCTTTTTTTAATAGTATTTATGATCCGATGGCGTAACTGCCCTAAGGCTCCTAGAGCGGTCTCACTGATATGATAAAATTAAAATACGGTCGTACTCGTGGAAGGTGAGCTTCATTAGCCCAGTAATTTCGTTAACCTTTCCTTTCGGTGTAACTACTTTTGGTGCAATTGTACCTAAATGATGAAATCTTAGAAAGAAGAGGTTAACAAATATCCTCATGGCCATGGCCGCCAAATTTGGCTAATATATCCCGTATCTTGGCGGATAGCCTCCCACATCTTCTCATTGCAGATTATATATTTTTTGTCTATTTACACGGATTATACGGATTTTAAATACAATAAGTATTATCGTTCTCTAACTTCTCTCAATATGGCATAAGAAAACATACTTGATCTTGAATCAATCGACAGTGACCTCGGCAGAAGCCATGGTTATTTCTAGTAAATTCTCACGTTTTTCTATCTGTCCATTGAACATTCATGCTCATTAATTTTTTGCGCAATATTATTGAAGCGATTATACTCGTAACTTAGTTACAACTGTGTTGGCTCTTACATCTTTACATATAAGTTACCAACTTAAAAAAAATCTATTGGGCCAATTTTTTTTACCGTCGCAAAAATTGCGGCGTTTTATAAGTTGCACGTGTGCATCTGTGTGTGTGTTTGTTTGTAGTCCCAAACGGATGGATCTATTTTAATTTTGATTTTTGTATGAAAGGTACTTGAAGCTAAGAACGTTCTCAACTTGTATTAGTTGAGAACGTTCTTAGCTATATTTGATGAAAAACGGTGAACGGTGACCTCCTACAAAATGGCGAAGTACATTTTTTTCACAATTTCAACTCTATATGAGTATCAAATGAAAGGCCTTGACTTGTAAAATACTATACATTATAATAATTTTAATCCCAGGTGGGAGCTACAACAAATGTCGCGGGTTTTTCAAAATGAATTTTTCAAATCGGTCCATGAATTTGGAAAAATTTGGAAAACATGCATAAAGAAAAGATTTCGATGATTTGAGAACCTCTTGCTTTGTGTCTTGTCTGTGAATAAAATGGAATAAAGAGTATCGTGACGGTAATTTTTTATGCTATGTTTATACTATTTTGTTCACTTAAAACATGATTATACTTTGTTAATTTATTGTGAGCCATGTTACATATATGCTTAATAATATTTATTGGAAATTTTATAAGTGAGGATAAGTTGGATGTATTCTTGGATCATGTTAGTCAGTGTGGCATGTTCGAGACAGAATCCAGTATTATGTTGGTTAAGATTTTTTACATGTGTTATATTAGCCTTTATACCGTTTCCAAATTTACGTCTCCAACATCGTGTCTTAGGAGACTGAAGTAGGCGCTTTCCACGAGTTTTATGTGTTGTATTTTTCATTGTGCTTACACAACATTCAAAAGGTATGAATAAATGCCCTTAATAGTCACTGAGAATTTAAGCTCTTCGCTTCTTCCACGACAAAGTTACAGGAGTTCGGAAATGGCTCGAATCCCTTCGAGAAAAGTATGTAAGGCTGTTGCTGTGTTTTGTTCAACTTGGCGGGTATTACAGATTATTAGTTTTAAAACTTTAGTTTATAATTTTGCGGTAATTAGTATTTTTTGCCACACTGGTACCAACACGAGTACCTATTAATCGAAATTGACTATAAAATAGACATAACTTGAGGATTTATTTCTATAGTGTTTTTTTTTTCTTCATGTATTCGGTTTAATAAGAACCTTTCCCATCAGATTTCTTAGAGTTTTACCAACATACATAGATTCGTCATTCGATTGATTTACCACCTTAAATGTCAACTGTAAGACAGCACATTTGCTTGGTAACTGGTTAAGAATGAAATTACCGTTAATTCCATAAATCTACATCGGCATTGACAATGGCACTACCATACGTGTAGCCGTACCGTTATTGATTTACTTGCTTGTCATTGTTTAGTAAATACCTAGTAGGTAATACGACTATGCATATTACGACGCATTTACTGCAGCTATTGTATGATTAATTAGTTTATTCGGAAGTATTTGTATTCCTATTAGATCTAAACAATTGTCATTACATTTAACAGCTCAATTTCGACGGAAAATAAGACCCATATTTTCGTTGTTTTTATTTTTTCTTACGTTACGTATGGTTGAAACATCATGACATTAAATATTGCTAGGAAATAACTGGTCAACTAGTGTCCAACGGGTAAAATCGTCGTCTGAATCAATACTTTACTTCTACTGCTACTTTACTTCTGAATAGAATCCACCATTCAAGCAATGAAGCAAGGCAGAATCTTCATTAGACTAATGTTGTAATTATGACTTATCAGCTCACCTCTTGTAACAGATGTTAGATGGTGGAAAAGTTTCTTGCAACTTTGCAAGTTTTTGTCGTGCTCTTGGTCAGATTATTTTTATAGTCATGTATGTTATACTAGATACTTCTTATTCACATGATTAATTTCAATGGTGAAAAGCATTCTAACTCTTCGTAAAAATGTAAATTAATGTAATACTAAAAATACGTTATTTTAATGATTATTACTTACCTGAATGAATGCTGCAGACAAAGGCTTCTGCCATAATCATTAACCGTCTTTTTACGGCTTTATGGAAAAAATCTCACCAAAGTTTGCATATAAATTTGATGTCCGTGACCAATTGCATTCAACTTTGCACTTAGTCTTTACAAAGTAATTTCCGTTAAAAACAACAAATGTGTTTTATGCTTCAAACACATTCGTTGTTTTTTTAACGGAAATCATCATAATTATAAAGTAGGAGTTCGCTCCAAATTCGAACTTACGATATATATATATCAACATGCTTCTGGACGCATTCACTCGAAGTCAGATTCTTTACTATATGTGGCATTTGCGAATGGAATGACGAAACAAATATTAACTTAATTACTCGCCTGCAACGTCTATTAACGATGACGCACTAAAACTTTATTGATATATCAATAAAGTCCATATATTTTATTAATTTTAACAAGAAAAAAAAATATTCTAGCAGAATACATTGGAATAACTGAAAGTCGATTGATACAAATAATAATAAACACTGAATGATTTGAATGTCAATGTCAATGCCAAAACTTCTAACGAAAGCCATAATTTTAACTAAACATTTGTTTATTATTCACACATTACATTAAGCAATAATTTAATAAATAATATTAGTACAATAAGCTACACAATAAACAAGTCAAATTTTTTATGTTGTCTTACAAATAAAAAACAGCTCTTAACTAAATATCACGCTAAGATGTTTAATAAATATTAATATGTATGAAAGTATGTACCTATGTAAAGGCCGAATATACCAGAACAACACAGATTATATGAACTTTGCAAGGCAAAACAAACGATCGATACTTGACCTCTACCTAAATTAATGTTAAAGTACGTCATATGCTCGTATGTGCACATAGTATATTAAATCTATGGAGTTACATTACTTATGATGGACCAGTTTAACAACCAGCTGTTAATTTTTATTCGACATTTACATTTTTATTTATACCATCAGTTGTTATCTATCCTTGATCTACTACTACTTGGAAAGCATTAGATGTTAGTACGTGTGGCATTTTGTACTTTGGCGCATAAATAAAGGTGTACCTACTTACTTACAGCTGTTGACAAGTTGTTAATCTAATATAGTTTAGTATAGTAATAGTTTGAACTAATGATCTAATAAATATTTTATTAATTATTATATTTTATAAATATTTTAAATATTTTTTAAGAGAATACCAACGACAATTTGGCAGGCATGTATACATTTTTTCAGTTATTTTACTTATCCTGGTAAAACCGATTTTGGTTAAATGTATATGGGATCATAATTATAGAAGCATACTCATTGAAACAAAGAAATGTATTGAAATCGGCAGAGACTTCTCTGAAAAATCGAGTACAAAAAAGTACAGTCTTATTGATAACCTACATTTCTTTCAATTCAGTTATAAAATGCATGCAAAATGAACAACCTATATCTACAATGTTTAACACTACGGTTTAATACCTATCTATACGTTCGATCATCAGATTCAAATTAAACTAGTAGATATAATTTATTTGCCGGTGGTATAACGCGTGTAATATAACATGATGCAGCATCATTATGCACTAGATTGTTATCTTGTTATATTTACATAAATCTGCGTGTACGGTGGTACACCATATACCTATTGATGTATTATAATTAACTCTTAAGAGTACAAACCTGTAATTTTCGTGTCTTACATTGTTTGGAACTGGAGCAACACTAATTCAGTATGGACACATGATATTGTACTGAAATCGAATGTTATTTTAGTTGATATTAATACTATGAGGCATGTTCAATAGCCAAAGTAGATGAGTCCAATCAAATCGGTAAAATAAATTCGGAAAGGTAATAAACTAACGGACTGTGGGATGTACGCGGATATGACTAGAAGTCAGAATCTATGGATGTCGCGCTAGAATAATGTAGAGTTTTTATAAGCCTATTCTTCGCCAGTAAAAAACATGAAACTATTGTAACAGCTTGGAAAATATGAAACGAGATAGATCTTAGCTTCAAATAAGAATTTGTTCGAGAAGTTACTTAAACGTGATATTATTTTTTTTAAAAGATATAAGCATGCGTTATATGTTACGTACGTAACAAAGTAATGACATCCAGATGATATTGTTGTACTCGTTCGTTAAAATGTAAAACAGGTCAGTTAAGAGCCGGGTTAAAATAATAACATAAAAGTTACATAAACAGTGCATGGATAGATCATTTGCATAAGAGTTATTACGTAATGTATGAAGTAAACCGGGCTCTTAGCCATTAGAAAGGCGTTAGCGAATAGTGAAGTGTTCTACTAAAATATAATTTTACTATAACCACTTCATATTAAGTACGTCAAAGCAGAGAATGTGTAACGATCGTAAATTTGTTGGAAAAGTCTTGTTATTATTAAAAGTTTAGATTATAGTCTGCAGAAATAATATTAATATTTGAAGATGTTGCAAATGCTGACTCGCACTTACTTTCATTATGTCTTACTATAAGCTGTCACCCGCGGCGTTGCACTCTACATAAAATGGAATCTAAAGGTGTTTCAAACGCTGTACCCCCAATCCGCCTTAGGTATTGAATTTCCAGAAATTATTTCATAGTACACCTTTACACCCTATAATGAATACACTCTCCAAATCTTATGTATCTAGGTTCAGCAGTTTAAACTCCAAGCAAATACCAGTCAGTCAGTCAGTCAACTATTTAATGTATATAGATTTTTATCGAAATTTAAATTTCTTAGTTAAAGCAATTAACATTTAATAGCTTACTCTCATCAGATTAAAATCGTCTGCAATAAACCAAGTAGTACCACTATCCATCCATGTAGTTTTAACTTTCACAAGACCTAGACTGCAGCCATTAAAATTTAAAATTACGATGGTTACCAGATAACCTGAGTCTGAACCGTTAGATGTGAATGCAGTTGCACACATTTGCATAAATAAGCGGTTTCTTCGTAACATTGTATTATAAATTGCATTTTGAATGCAAGTTTTTGATTAAATTATGGATCACTGTTGTGTTGCTGCTAATTACAAGTTGAATAAGTTTAATGGTTATTTGACAGGCAGCAAAAAATATAATAAATGCATATTTTCGGTTCGTACGTATAAGAGTTATCATGAGTAGAACACTCATCATCACTCAATCATGAGTAGAACAGAAACATATGAATTTTACAATACGTTCATAATTCATAAAGAAATTTGGCTATAGAGTATAGGGCCTAATCGTCACATTTATTAATCATTAAGTCAAAAAAAAACGAGAAACTAAATAAGCTGTGACATAGAAAATAGTCAGCCACATTTATTTGTAATGTATAATTAGTTTCATTTATTAAATAGTAATTCATTGATATAACATTCAGACCCTTTTAGGTCAAGGCACAAATTTGCGAATGCACCCTAGTTTTATATTTCGATATTTTTGGCCAGTCTCTTTTTCCGACTTATAAGTGTAATTTAAAACAATATAGTCTAGTTTAAAACTTAATGTCATTATTTCATAATTAAATTACAAAATTAGATGAAAACTATACGAGATATAATAGACAAGAAATTTGCGAAATTGCTTTCTTGAGTAGATTTTAAACAATAGAAATGAAAGATTGAAGACATATTGTCAAGAGCATCGGTGTTGCAATCATCGTGTTTGTTATCGTGTGAAATTACCTCATTTTTTCCTCGCAATAAATAGAGCGACAATATTTGACATTACAATCTCATTTTCAAAGAGAAAGCAAGGAAATAACGCTATTGTAGGTAATATAAACCCTATTAAAACCTTAATTCACGTTACGCGCTGCTTACTATTGTCATAACACTAATGACATTCCGAAAGAGAGTGGAAATGGAAAACAATGCCATCTTATTGTTTTAAAATTGAGTTATCATTTCGGCGACATATGATGGTTTCTTAATTAACCAACTGACAGTCGAATTTGGCCTCGCGGTGTTTTAGTAACAACGACATCTTATTTTCTCACGTTTTGATATAACAAAATCTTTAGCGGATCGATTGCGTATAATTTGCACGATTTTATTTTGCCTTTTTACGCTTTCATATTAACCACCTTACATCGCGCTGTGGTCATAGAATGTCTTAAAGGTACAAGAGTATTTGGTATTTAGGGATTTGAGTTTGATTTTAAAATACATGAGAGACGTGAATGAAAGGGGTTGACTTTTTATTTGAAGGTGTTTTGTTCGTTACGGACAACGTACAGACGTCGACGTGCAAATTATTCCAAATATTTACATGTATGTAAGGAAAGGCCTATTAACTATCAATGAGATTTAATAATATATATTGAATTAGCTTGTTGTTAGTACGCAGGCTTAGTAATTATACGCAGTTCTACCTAGGGCTTGCACTTCAAGTGATCCCGCCTCAAACTTATCTCGCATGGTCAATTGATCTATTCATTATTTCATTCAAGTAATAAGTATCGTACCGGCTTTTAAAATAAATAGAGGTTTATATTGTACAGTAGTTTAGAGCAGTAGCAGACAGGGTATTTGCTAGTATCATGCCAATAATTTTTATTTAATTAATTCAAACTCTAACTATACTGACTCTTTCCAATACAAAATATTTAAAATTTTATTTTTTGAAACATCTATAGATTCAAATTTGTATCAGTAAAAAATAATTTGCTTTAAACTATTCATGATATATTTAATATTTAAATAATATTTAGCTATATTCTTTTTTTTTTATTAAATGTCATCAATATTATGCATTATTATTATGATACTTTTTTAGTTATAATTTAGTAGGGTCGCTAATTTGGAAATTTCTATAAAACCCAAGACATTTTCACAAAGACCTTCAAAAGTCAGTACAGTTTTTTGCTTCATTTTCACTTTTGCACATGATCGTAAAGTCTTTTAAGCTCACTCCCATTGCTTTGTGTTATGGAAATGCAATCTCCGTGGCGAAGTGGTAAATAGTAATTTTGAATAGGAAAGCTTTTTGCTGAGGCGGTGAGAGTTCCGTGGTCAAGTCATAATAATTACAGTTCTAGGTTTATCACCGAAAATGGTACTCATGGTTGGTATTCGCGGTTTTGTTGAACGTATAGAATTTGATTTATGTATGCGGAAAAAGCTTGGGTTTTCACATTGAGGGTGTGGAAATGGTTTGAGTAGTTGTATAGATCGACAATAATACATTGTATGCAATCAAACGAAATAAAAAAAGACTTATAGCATTGCAACAAGCAGCAGCCTTATCTAGCGATGTCTTCTTTTGGATTAAAGCAATCGAAGTAGAGGAAGCGAAAGAACATTGTCAGGATTTTAAGATTAAGGTCCGATTTTTCATTGCTAAAAATATTCGCTGAATAGCTATTAAGTCAATAAAAGAGACGGCACACCTCCTCTGGTTTCGACTTGCCGCGCTAGAAAAAGTGTAAGTGACTTCAATAAAATTTAAAAAAAATATTGATTTTTTTCCATTGCAAAATCTTTCAGCAAAGTGTTCCACATTTAATTCGATTAAAGGAGTATGTGTAAGTAATACCTTAGTCAGACCACTTTATGAGTCAGGACAGTCTTTTCTAATTATGTGTTACCTCTGCCTCTTTTACCTAAGTATCTTGTAAGTACTTTTAAGTAATTTTGACATGTTAGTAAATTGAAAATAAGCTTCTACTTGATATATATTTATAACCTTCACGTATGATTCTTATCTGAGGTTTCCAGCGATTTAACCATCAAAGGTCGACCTTTCGAATCGAATTATCTTCAAGTTCGTTCACTGAGTCGGCTAACCAGATCGAGTTAAAAAAAAACAAATGTATTGACATGTTTTATTTTAAATTTCTGGCCGTGAGTGTATATTTTGTTTGATACTAGACAACAGTAGATTAAAAATATAATTTTGATTTGACCCACTATTTGATCTCTTAAATTTAATGACAACGTTCCACTTACTAGAACAGTTGTCTAAAACTGCAATCTATAGAATAGATAACGTTAAAAGATCGTGATTGACAAAGAATCCCTTATCTCTTATCCCAAAGAATCGTGATCTATTACGAGTAACATTATTCTATCAGACTGCATAGTTTTAGCGACAAAGAAATTATTGACGGAGTCAAATCTCCCATGACTGGACTAAGAATACATTATAATCGTCTAGTATAATATGGATATTATCAACCCTCCCTTTGGTATATATGATGTGATATACTATCACTCGAAGTGGAAAAGGCTATTCCTATTTACCCGACTGCCTAAAAGGAGAGTATTTTTTTTGAGTATACTTGTATGTTTGTAAATTTGTATGTATGTCTAACTCTCTGTAACTCTCTGCAGCCTAAACCGGTGAACCGATTTTATTATGCAACGTGTCCTTAAATTTGTCTTCATGTGACATAAGCTATACTAGCAGCATCCCGCGATTTCACTTGTTAAAAAATAGTGGTCTAAGGCTTTCACAGTCGGATTTTTTAAAGTCACTTCTAAGCAATCAATGTATATAAAAATCAATGCTACTTTTTGCTGTAATTTTATAACTCAAGAACGGGCTTACATATCCAAACCAAACGTTTAGGCTTTGTTCGGACTATTTAGTAGATGGTTTATGTGAAGTTTACACAAAATCGGACGAGCGGTTTTTCATTTATCACATTTTTATTATTTCACTTATACGTAGTGAAGCACGTACCGGGCCGCTAGTTGTTTATAAACTAAAGCTAAGGTTTTATTCTATGCTACGCTATCATTTCTATCCTCATACTTATTATTATTTTCTTCTCATGTTCATCCTCTCATTTAATCAAGTGTCAGCACAACATATACATCTCTGTCGTTTATGTATGTATCCACTACTCTGGTGTCTCTGTCATTTGTGATATTATAAAACTTCCTATTACATACTCATATCTAATCCTATCCAAACTCATCACGATATACTCGTAGTCATGCGTTATGTCAGTAGATATTGTAATATTCTTTCTTCAGCTTCCTTTCACAATTCAAATGCAGCTAGAGCTAGTCTCAAAATGCAATAAAGTATTAGATAATTACTCGTACTCTGCAACAACTCTCTCTTCTTGACATTTATTACTAGTCGAAGTTTAATGCATTTTTTTCATGAGCAGCTGTAGGATTTCATTTAATCACGTCAATTTGCAATCATGAACAAGCATATGGGGATTTCCGTAATTCAGCTTTTACTTGGTGATCAGATACGTCCGTATCGCCTTCTAAAAAAGGTCTGTTAAGAATATTAAAAAAATGTGATGGTCTAGCGAAATTTTATCACCTTCTAAAAGGCTAACTGCTATTTTATTACTAGTGATGTTAAAATATTAATCTCCTTTTCTTTTTTTTAGTCTAAATTTTTTTTAAATCTGAAATCCAATTACTTTAACTTTTATTAATACATTGAAACCAACCAGTTATATCTACTCTAAGGTGAAAAATACTAAAGGTCAAGTATTTGAGCATTGTATACAAATTTTATGCTAATTATTGATTACAATCTCATAACAGCATGCGTAGCCACAAAAACATTAAAATATAAATTTAGATGACATTATTAGATCCAGATAGTCGATAATATCAAAGATAATGCGATCACCGACAGCGGCTTCATACCACGAATGAGACGAAAGAAAGCATCAATAACGTACCTACTCAAAGCGCAGAGATGTGCGCTAGCATTTTTCCGATCGCTTATACTCATAAACTCATTATTCTATAAATGAAGTCTATCAATCATGCTTGAATCACTGTTTGTCTAAGTAGGCGTGACCGGTTGGAGTAGAAAAGGTAGATGGACAAATTCAGTGCAGTACTCATAGCACAACTAGAAACCTTATCTTGCGACGTTCGATCTTGTCAGACCTTGTCAGGACCAACTCTTGAGTGACATTTAATAAATTCAACGTTTACCTGTTTTTACCGATTTCTGAAAAAATTACCAACTACTCAATTCGACCCGTTATTTTTATTGTTTTTTCACATATTTTCTCGGAGACGGCTGAATCAATTTGAAAAAAATATAAAGGGTATGATGTAATGGCCAAAAATGAAACAAGTCTTTTAGACCCATCTAAAGGACTTGTTTCATTTTTGGCCATTACAGAACGGTGTACGTCTACCAAAAAATGCTTAAAGATATTGTTAATATCAAGTATTGATAAAACAAGCATCAGTTGCCTACTTCACTGTATACATAAAATCTAAATTCTGTGAATTCTTGTGGAATTGTGGTATTCTTGGAAGATTTTTGTACCTTTGGTTGACTCCAGTGGTTACATTGGTCTATGAATTGTAAATTGTCCGTCTCAAATGTCAAAACTGACATAATAAGAACAAGTAAATAACCTTTTTGCGTAAACAACGTGGCAATATTTCGAATCGAAATTAATTTTGTACACTGCGATAAGTTATTTTGAATTTGTTTCAATTCAAAATAACTTATCGCAGTGTACAAAATCCATAAAGTATTTATGGTATCATGTACACTGTCCGGACCGAGGCTGCATACATTTTTGAAAAATCTTTTTTGACATAATCTTTCTAGAGAATTGATTTTGATCGTAATAGATCTATTATATATTAGTTTTAGCTATATATCACATTTAGCGATACGCTTTCAATCGCACTCAGAGTATGTATCGATTAAAAAAATAGTCGTGAACATGTTTTCCTTCTGTGTTTTCTTGATCTGATTGGCCGATTAGCACAGCGGGGTTCCAGCTTTCGTACGTTTGACGAAGACCAGATTTAATTTCATCTTCTGTAGGCCTTTATTTAAGTTTCTAATATCTAATTAAGTTTGATGATAATTATTAATCTGCCAAAACAAGATGATAGATGATTCAAAATCTAAATGATGCCCTTAAATCTGATCGTGAGTTAAACTGTTTATTGGTCACATCTTATCTAAAGGTGGAGACTGACTGGTTTTACGGGGTGTAATGTAACGTATTACACAGCGAGCGTCCGCGCAGTCAAGTACGCGGGAAACAAGCGAGCACACCGTACTGACTGCACGAATGCTCGCTATGTAACACGTTACATTACACTCCGTAACACCGGTCAGTATCCTACCTGAAAGGCAAGTTACGCGTTTCGCTCCCTCGATTATTTTTACTGATTACTTACCCAATCACGATGAAACAAAAGGGCTATGTTTTAGCTTTTTTTGCTGTATAAATCTTCACTGAACTTCCAAACAGGTCAGTAGTCCCATGGCGAACAATTACACCAACGGTAATATTAAAAGCTCTGATAGAGTCCTTAAATAAAGTTTAGTTCCAAATGTATACATATTATAATATATTATCAACTACTACTGTCTATATTATGAACTGACGCAATAACGACAGGATAGGTTTGGCGTGTCTGTGTACATAAGTGTGTGTCTGTGTGTGTCTGTGATCCCTGTGACATTGCAGCTCCCGAATGGTAGAACCGATTATGATTTTTTTTTGTTCGAAATGTCAATCAGCTATGTTTAATGAATATTGGTCCAAGATGACCGCCGGCACAAAATGGCGGATTATATATTTTACCACAAGTCCCTCAATATGGGTAGGTATCAAAAGAAAGTGCTAGACCTGTAAAATACTATACATTATGATAAATTTGTAATCCAAGATGGCGATGGCTACCACCACAAATTTTCGATTCGATATATATATTTTTTTAATTTATATATGACTTGTTCTATCCTATTACTAACACTCACCGTAACGATTTCACATTAAAACTGGCAATTATATAAGCGTTAATTAATTTTCCTGTCCATAATATATTCAATAATATTAAAGTCTACAAACGTTCCAAATAAAGCTTACACTAACCAAACGCCATAAAACAGTACCTACCCATGTTTTATTACACGCGTTATTTATTCTAATCGGTTATAAACGTCAATTAAACTAACGCATCATTTATTTATTAGGAAGTTTGCAATAAAGCTTGCTTTATATTTTATTTATAACGCAATTGATTGCTTTCTATAGATAAGGCCAAGCAAGATATTTCCGCTATATTATAACTTTACTACGAGTACCTAGTGACAAAAAAATAATATTATCCATACAAAAAAAAACAGTCTTACCAGAACATTTAGACATGTCTTTGATGAGTATTTAGCAGATGTTTCCGGTTCAATATTACAATTCTGCGGCTATAACCAAAACCTAGATTATTAACTAAGGAATTTTGACTTTCAATATCTAGTTCAAATATTGAATTGAAGGGTGTAAAATAATAGTTTAAACAATGGCAAAAAAAAAGTTTTAGTAATAACACAAAAAAAAATTATAACTTTGGTTTTGATAAAAAAAAATTTATAAATAATGCAATCCTGAACTTATATCATATTGTAATTATCGAGATTCCCAAACAATCTAATGTTATTTAATTCATTTAAGAGCTTACATTTTGTTATATATTAGTCGCTATAAAAATGCGGCAGCTGTACTTATATTTTTCATGAAATTCAAGTCACGATGACTTGTATGTATAGATTATCTACTTGTTAAGAAAACTATTTTCTGTCACCAAAGTATTTATAGATAGATAGCTAAATTCTTTATTATAGACACACGACACAAATACAAAAAAATCTTAAATAAATATAGTGTCACAACACTTTACAATACATTGTTATCAAACTGGTTCGTCTAAAACTGGAGATCTGTTTCTACGATTTTTTTTCATTATCATAGAATATTAAAATTGCCTCAAAACTTGCTCATAATAATCGCACATAGAAAATATTAACTTCACCCGTAAAAACGACAGATCTGTCAACAAAAACCTGATCAATAGATTTCATTTGAAGGAAAAAGTAAGTAACATTTACTGGGTAGGTATTGTACTATTTTTAATTTTGATTTGGTTTTCCATAGTGTCTCCATTTAAACTAGAGAAATATCGTTTTGAGTACAAATCGCTATTAATTTAGAAACTCAGTGGAGTAATAGTGGAAGTAGGTTGTTCGGTGATCCTATCTGGTAAAAATATTTTTTTCTGTCTATTTCGAACGCCTGCCTTTTTTAGCTTGTTATATTGCTACATTTGCGCTGATCGAAGACCGGCTTCAATTGCTTGTTGAGACAGCCCACAAAATTGCATTTTTGAAACATTATCTCTTCATGGCTTGAAAATTAAATTTGGCTCTCAAACTACGCAATTCCACGCCTTAGCCTTTTCCACTGCCCATTAACCTCACACCTAAAAATAGTAGAAAGTAGATGTTACCATGTAATAGTCCGGGTGTTCGTATCAATGGCGGACGTAAAGAGCGAATCGCATTTCTTGTATTTTTCCTCCTGTTAATACACTCTAGAGTAGATATTTTTAGTTATTATCATATGAATATGAGCTACTACTACCATGTAATGTCTGTTTTGTTTGGGTTTTAGAGAAGATAAAAAACAGCAATACTTTACTTAAAAACATTATTTTAAGATGGGTGTCATCCCATAGCAGGAGTCGTTTATGTAAAGATTACAATGAGCATTTTTGAGTATTTCAGTCTACATTCGAACACCTTTATATGGTACCAATACCATACCTGGTATCGCCCACGTAGCATCGTTATTACTTCGTGGGTCAAATTTCTACGCGTTTCTCGCGTCTTGTGTAAACTGGGCTGTAGATGTGTCGTTTAGATTTGTCATGACGGAATTTAAGAATTTTAGAAGTTCTGGGTCAGACGTCGAAAACTTCTGCCAAGTTTTCGACATGCCCTATGCATGTCGAATTTGTTAGAGAATAGGTTACCAGATAGGCTATGTCAATATTTTCGTATTTACCGTCAGCCGATTTAGAGTTATCGACATGTTCGTATAGTCCAAAAAGTAGTTCATATTGCATGGGTTTCTCTCTAAATGTGCAATTATTTATTCATGGCAGTGTCCGTGTTTACTTCCAACGGCAATTTATGTGCCTACAAGTACTTAACCTCGAAAACCTGATAGATCAGTAAATATTGAACGAACATGTTGAGTTTGCTACCTTTTTATACCAGAAGTAATATCTAGACTTTGTAAGCATGGTGTATTCAAGGAGAAAATAATAAAATTAGAGCAAATACAGCACATACAATAAAAACTATAAAACCTTAGTTGGGAAAGCTGGTTATAGGCAATATAAGTAAAGCAAAATGGGAAGAGGCTCAGTGATTTTCTGCATTTTAGATGTTTCACCACTTAAACGGCAAAGTAAGGAAATCGTGTCGGAGAACCTTTCGAAAATAATTGAACCCGTAATTTGGTCAATGCTGAACGGTAGGCATAGACTTGCACCCACATTGGTAGGTACTACAAAAATATACTACGTCGGTAGTATATTTTTTCGTATTTGAGGTTGTTTAATATCTTTAAGTATTGTTGCACATCTTTTCCAGGAAATTAATACGTAGTAGTAGAATGTCACTGCTGGAAATGTATTTTTATTCCAAATACGAGTAGACTCTTAAAAATACTTTTCTTAACTTTATTGGGATCGTGTGAAAATTGTAATTCTATAAAGTTAAGTCATGTTGGCGATGCGACTAATATTAGGAATGAATTATTTGGCTTTATACGCACAGTTTGTTAATTAAATCAGCATGTTTATTTAAAAATAATTAGCATAAACTTGACCGGTTGAACTTGAAATTTAATTCAATGTCGCACGATAGCTCGGTCGTTTAAAAAATGCTAATCATTGTAGGAAACGGGAAATATAAGTTTAAAACCGGAAAATGGAATGTAATTATGTGCTATGAGAATTGAGGCCGATTGAAGGTTTAACTTTGTCTATGCACTGAAAAAAATTAAATTGAAGAGACGCAACAAATTTTGTCATATTTGGAGCCAAGAAGATAATTAAGTACAATAATACCTTAAAACAAAGATTCTATACAATTAAATAATGCATTAATAGCTCCAATAGATTTGCATTGTCGTAAGTATGCTGAAGTGCTGAGAGCGTTATAGGCCTATTTTCCATCCAAAGAAAAAGTTAGAAAGATTATTTCTTTTAATGAAGGCAAAGCCGCAAGAAAACACTAGTTTCTTTTTAGTAGTAAGTACATGGTTCATCACACAATGTAATGCAAAAGAGCGTAATATACGCTAATAGAGAGAGTAAATTGTGCTTGTTTACTGAAAGTTGACAATTTGGCATCTAGCGGTGTCTTCTTTATTTGATAACATGTGGTACACTTTCTAACGCAAGCGACGTCTTGTAATGCTATTGTGAAAGGTATAGTATTTAAAGTGTAATTAAAAAAAATAACGCGCGTTTGATTATAATAATAATAATATGGGACAACATCCAAACAAAGGTCTTCAAGTCCCAAACTAGGCAAAGCCTGTGCTATGGTAACGTGATGACTTATATACATACCTACTTAGAAATACATACATACATACTTATACATATATAATAAACACCCAGACACAGGTCAAACCGATATGTTAATGCACACAAATGTTTAACCTATCCGGGGATCGAACCCGGGACCAGCAGCGCGGAAGGCAGGGTTGCTACCAAAGAAAAAGTTACTATTTTCATCCATATTACACCTGCGGCCTCGCTCCAACCACCACCAAAGTTGCTCCTTAGAATGAGTACAGTGACCCCATTTCGGCTTAGTATCTCGGATTCAGAGTTGGCCATATAGTGAAAGCTGTTCCTTAGAATGAGTATAGTGACCCCATTTCGGCTTAATACACCCCTAGCCGATATCCCTGTATATTTTTACATATATATATTTATATATATATATATATACATATAAATATATGTAAAAATATTATTTTGCATTTAATCTAGAGCAAACTAAAGCACAATGTAAGCATTGAAACTAATTGACACAATGCACGAGTATTTAATTACATAAAGGTACCTAATTACCGGAAAATCATCATTAAGTGGAGCACATAGAGTCGAGCTTCATACATTGTTGTGTTTACTCAATAACTATAAGAAGTAACATTGTTATAAATTAATAACAACTTGCAATCGTCGAGGTGAGAATGTTGAACAATTACATTTACGAGCTCAAATATAATTTATGAAGTATATGTATACAAAGTATAACAGAAAGGTGTGACAATACTTAAGGGTGTTAGTTTACACATCAAAGTGAAACCATTGTAGAACAAAATTTATAAAATTAAAAAAAAAAATATTTCGTCCCTACAGCTTGAGCAATTTTTGTATGGTGAAACTATATATTTTTTTTAGTTTTCAGATATTTTGTTCTGCTATGGGTTTAATTTGATGGGTCGACTAACATCCTTAACTATTGGCACACCTTTCTGTTACACGTTGTATACCACCGATACGCGATAAGCATTGGCGTGCCCTGTACGCCAGCGTTGTCTATAGTTGATAAAAAAGTAGTATGAATCGTGTTAGTTGGTGTACGGGGCATGGTACTGCAGTTTTAGCGTGGCGTGGAAAATGTTAAGATAAGACAACTCTTTATTAAAAACCAGTTTAACAATGAATACCTATTAAAAATAAAAATCTTACAAATATACACTAGGTTTGTGATGGCGGCCTTGTCGCATAAAGCGATCTCTACCTGGCAACCATGCACGTAAATCAAGATTATAAAATTAGAGATGTTAAATATGGATGTGAATCTCAATGGCTGGAAACGCACAGGCAGGCGGTTTGCTAAGCGCCTAGAGCCTAGTTAGTGGCTTGCATTAGGAATAGTCGCGCTATGTTGGACTGAGATTCAGAGATGCTGTAGCTTATTATCGCGGGACACTGAACAGTGTATAAGTATTTAATCCTACTAATACGAATTGCGAAAGTTTCTAAGAATGTGTGGATGTATGTTTGTTACTCGTTCACGCAAATACTGCTGAACCGATTTGGATGAAATTAGGTACGAAGATAGCTTATACCCTGGATTAACACATAAGCTTTATTCTGTATTAACGCAAGTAACACCGCAGGTCGCAGCTAGTCTCTGATAACGCAGACAACACCGCGGGAAAATGCGAATGCGTCTAAATCTATGTTGTTATCTTTGTATGCAAATATACGTCTAATTTGCATGTGAATTATAGCTAATAAAGTGTTACGATAAAATTTATTGGTTAGAGCTGTTTATTAGTTTATGGACATGCTAAATAACGACTTTCTTCATGAGAGCCAGTTTTATGTAAAACTAGAATTTCCACAGTTACGATCTCGGTTTCTCTACGTATATTAATACAGGCTGAATGTATGATCTCTGGTTATCTTCAAGGACAACAATTATCATGACCTCAAAATGTTTCGTTTGTTACGTAACTTACATGCAGGTGTGTAACCCGCACCTGTGTAATTCACTGGCTTGCATACAAAAATTACTTTACTCTAAAAGACTTGTTTCATTTTGGACCACGTCGGTGTATGTCTACCAAAAAATGCCTAAATATATGGTTATCACCATGTGTTAATGAAACCTGCATCAGTTGCCTACTTTATTCAGTACTAAAATATTTTAATTATGTAAAAAATTAGTGGATCTATTGCATCCCTGGAATATTTTTATATCTTAAGTGAATTCAAACGATCACATTGGTCCACATTGGCCCAGTTTTCATTAGCACACGAAAAACGCGCAGGTCACATTTTGTTAAAAAATCTTAAAGTCAGTCAGAACTTATTCTTTTATATTTATAGATTAACTGAGGAAACACCTAAAGATTAAAAATCTTAGTGATAAAAAAATCGATAACTATTTACATTCAATGTATATCGCGAGTGCTCAGCCAGTCACACTGTATACTTGGTATCTATACAAGGACTCTGACAGTAGGCTATCGTAAATCTTAAACCCGGTTTCAAAGTAAACTCTGGTTGTATAACGGAGTAGTTTCGCCAGTACCCCCCACGTTGTACCCCTAAGGGTGCTAGCGATACACCGCAGTATTATTTTCTGTGGTGTGATCAGTAACATAAAATGGTAAAAAAGATATTTAATAACGTTTATGTACTGTTTTAAATGTATGTCCTGTTACGAATTATATATTTATCTACATATTTCAAATTTTATTATAAAACAATAATATTTAGTACCTTTATTTTTTTAAAGAGGTAAGAGAATTACATGTCAAATTTAAAACTTAATCGAATCTAGTAGAGCAAAGCGCCCCTGACTGTTCTTGGCGCTAAAGTGCCCATAACACTATATACGAGCTTCGTTGCCACGCTAAATAGCTAAGACCAGAAACATCTTTCAATCCTCTTAAAGACATCCGAGAAAAAGAGGTATGTCTGTATGTTTTTTTTTTGAGTATGGTCATCGATATTTTCGTCAATTGTGAACCGATTCATAAAATTTTTGTTGTTACAAAGTGTATACTCCCGAGGTGGTGTTTCCATATTAGTTTTATCAAATTCGGCCCAGTATTTTATTTATTCAATATAACTTTGTAAGAGGACGTAACGTTTTAGTAACGTAAGTCTTTTGTGCAGAATGGAAGTCAGTTTTCACTTTTTTAAAGTATGACTTGTTATGTTCAACAATTATACATCATGTTAATGAATACGAGTACATACAACATGATTAGTATAAACAACATTAGTCTATAAATTAATGAGTACCTAGTGTCAATTGAATTATGATTCAGTTAACATGACTGTATGTATATTTAAGTATATTATGTCCTACTTTCGACGATACACACATTAGTTTCTATATTTGACACCTTGATCTATGTTATTTTATGTTTTAGCTACATGTAGTGCTAGTCACTGTGACTTGCTGAACATGTTAAAGTCAAGATAAGCCTATTAATATTCCATTGGTTAGTATTAAAATAAATGATAAATACTAACGTTTGCCTAAGCCCCCGCCCGCGTTATTTTTGTTTTTCCGGGAACAAATGTAAGCGACTAGACTAGACTATGTAGTACTCTGCAGACCTCAAACTTTTCGATTCATGTCATTGCCACAGTATTTTAGACCTTATTTCACTACCAATAAAATCTACTTTCATATATATATATATGATAGTAGATTTTATATACATATATATATATGTATATATATATACTACTATATATATATACTACTACTACATATATATACTGGGAGGTGATTCCCCCGATTTTGGGGGAATCACCTCCCAGTAGTCGCTGATGCCTAAAATGATCTTAATATCGTAAAACCTGTATATTCTTAGTTTTGATGAGATTGGATGGAAACAACGCCCTGTGTACATCTGACCTGAACGGCAGTTCGAAATTTCCAGGGAAACATACATACATACACACTACAAAAATTTTGCCTAGCGTACAAACGGTATATAACTTCTGGCGGGATATGTTGCCGTACGAGCCATACAAATAACCGCTTTTTGTGCCACAGAATACGCAACTGTGTTCACATATTTATGTTTACGGAAACAGCTGATGTAACAGATGGCCGCGCCCCCCTCTCTGTGGCTGATAGTGGGGCGTTGAGTCACACAGTTAATAAAGGCTGATGTTTTTGTGGCATGAAACGGTATGATACGGCTAAATTAAATAGGTGTATGTAGTTAGTATTAACCCAAAATGGAATCAAACTGTGCAATTTGTAATTAAGTGTGAAAATAATGTGCTTCTTATTATGATACAGCGTTTCAATTCATTTTTTAAAAGTGTAACTAAAGTATTACTAATGCATATATTTACAAACAATAACTTCGTTAGTCGTCATTTAGAGTCTTTTATTATAATTTATCCATTTGCGTTATGCGACAATACGATTATTGAAAGTTCTGTGTGTCAAAGCATATACTAAATATTATAAAGTAAGTACTATTTGTACCTTATACTCTTACACCACATGTGACATAAATAAATATAGCAACGTTTCTACCAAACCGCCACAACAAATAAGTGATCACTCACACAGATGCACGACGGCCGCAGTGGAGCTGTCGGTGCCAGAGTGGCTGCACTACACAGCCGCAGCATTATTCCTCTTGTGGCTGGTGCTGGGCAGGAGGAGAAGCAGCGTTCACTCATCTACTTAAACCATGCGTACGTAAAATAAAATTAAAATGATCATGGTAAAGGCTTGGCAAATAATCTATAGATCGTTACGTAGAATATTGAAGATGGTAACGATTTTGAAGTCGAATAAAGCTTCAGCGGAGATTATAAATGTTATAATTTTTGGGAAAAAATGTTTGTTTTTCTTTCATGTTATTAGGAAGCAACACAGGCACTCTAAGCACTACCAATAATGTCGGGCCGAAAAGGAAAATAAGTAAATAATTCAACATTTGCTCAATGATTTTTCTTTAGTGCGGAGTTTTCTTTGTTGTGTAATAAATTTACATCTGACCCCAGTCCGACTCCAGTCGTTTATTAAAAAAAAACGTAGTAGACTTTTAAATTTGATAAATGTTGGAAATTGATTCCAAATTATGTTTGATTTTATGTGGAAACCAAAAACTACTAATTTTGTCTTCAGAGCTAGTAATTATAGGTAACAACTTCAAGAATACTATTAATTGATCTTAAAGTTAGATACTCTTGTATTTAGTAGCGTAACACCTACCACTCGACATAAAAACATCAGCCTATAGCGCAAGCGCGGTGCAACCTCGGTTGTCTAGGGTTGCCTTCCGTCTCGTCTTGTTCGTCAGTCGCTGGTCGACCAACAACGATGGTAGACGTGGACGTGACAAGTTAGCAAAAAGTTATTGTTTTGTATAGTTTTACATTTATTATTTACATAGAACCAAAATTTTTACATTCAATAGCAGACTTGAATAATGCTATTGCCATTGCGATACTATATCAGATAGCTAATGAGGGGGTCCAAGACGATCAAGGATAATAGAAAGTTGGATCCCTTTAAAGAACTTAAATTACACTAAAATTAGATCTTTAATTTTTATTTTATAAAATTATACAAGATAACTTTAAATGTAGCTTTTGTTTAACAAGTGGTAGCCTTAGTAATCTTTCGTTATTTACTAGTCAGGCTCTCATACACGATCATATATATTTTAGATATTTCTAATATACTCGTAGAATAGCTACAGTAGGAAAACAAGACAATTGACTAGACTAGAAGACTATGAAAATTCAAAATCCAAGACGGCCGCTACCACAAATTAGTAAAGTTTAGGGTTTTTGAAATTTATAACTTTAGATATTTGTTCCATGGCTTGGCTTTAGGCATGGTTTTAGGGCAATATTTATCCTTTAACAGGATCACAAAGATCACAAATACGTAGTCTGCAAAAATAACATATTATTTAGCTTATGACGTATACGCGTATTGACGGGGTTCATATTTCTATTGGTTTTTCAAAGGCTGGTACTGTTCACAAATAAACAATACTCGTATTTTTTATGCTTGCAGGATTCAAAATACTTGTCTAGTAAACTGTCTTCACAAAGCCCCTTGAGTTGGTCTGATTGGAAATACCTATCGAATAGGGAAAGTTCATCTATTCCTGTTAATTGTGAGAACGTAGACATTAGTGCCCACCTACGCCTTGCGAAAGTACATGTTGCTTAGCTAGACGGAGCAGTCGGAATAGGCCGGGATATAATTTCCTCTGGACCAGCCACCGCTCCTTGTGTCGTAGAAAGCTGTTACTAAGGAAACGCTGTTTATGGGGATATGCTTTGGTTTTTGATTTATAGTATGGACTTTGCTTTGCTGATTGCCTAGTAGCTGTGATAGGCGTAGGCGATATGCGTAAGTTGTGAGTTCAAATTTCAGTTCAGCAACCTTTGTTCACTCACGTGCAGATTCGAATTATTGTTAGTTCGTAACTGGTTACTTAGCTTCAGTTTCGTAGTCGGTCGAATAAATTAATAAATAAAAAATAAAAAAATAAATAAAATACATAAATGGAGCTGTCAGAATAGACCGGGATATAATTTCCTCCAGACCAGTTACTGTTCCTTGTATGGTAGAAAGCTGCAACACTCAGGAAAGACTCGTGATTCTGTGTTAGACTAGTATAAGGTTACGCGATAGGTGATAACTTCCAGTAGTGTGTAATGCGTATTCATTAAAAATATCCGGATTAAATAATATATATTTGAATAGTTTTATCTACTGCATGTAATGTCACGAAATTCCACGTTCAATTCCAATAATCAAAATCTTGGTTAAGTGATATTGTTGAAAGTTAGAAAAGCACATGATTCGAATACACACTTATTACACTTCTCCTTTTCAGCATGTTACTCTGATCTTATATATGCTAAATATACGAATCTATTACTTAGAAATGTTATATTTTAAAGTTATTAGCAAGATATGTAAGTAGGTAATTTTAGTGGTTCCCTAAATTGTATGAACCAAACATTGCATCCCGGTTTTTTTTCGACGTTACCTACTTTTATAAATCTGATAAGGCGCAGGTAGTTATTGCTGTTAATGTTGCTAACAGAGCCATCTCTGACGTTAATGATTAATTACGAGTACATTGGCGTACGTTTACTTTCACTCTTGCTTCTTGGATTTATATTTACAACACGCTATGTAGTTCTACCGATTTCCACTAGATGGTGCCAACTTGTGCGCTAGCGCATAGAACATTTTATTTAAATAATGGAAATTCTATCTTATAAGTAGGTATGGCTTCTCATATTTTTGTAGTTAGGTCCCAAAAACCACAATATACATTGTACTCGTATATTAAAGATACCTGTCTAAAATTCTCATGAAATGATTTTTTTTAACTTATGCCTAACATAATGCCTACGTTATCTGTTCTACTATCATCAGGAAGAGTTTCGATAAATGTTTAATGAAAAAAAAAATTTTTACTAAATATACTAAGTACATACTTATTTTTATTGATTTATTTCCATATCGAATACTTCCGATAGCTTTCTCGTAAAATCCTACTAAAGGCCCCTATGTAACTCTGTAAGCAGCTCTCACCTGCAGTAAAACCCCATATAAATCAGCGTCTGCTGCCGCGACGCTAACGCCAACGTTCACAACTTACAATTTGTACGTAGTTACAGTATTTGCAGATACAGTGGGACAGGTTCTGAAATCACATTTTTACGGTATTTAATAAAATGTTGTGCAATTCTTTAGCCTGCCAAGCTTGTCCGTTCCAATCGCAGTGGCACTCTAGAGTTTAGAACTTAAAAACTCAGGGTGGTAACGGACAGTGTTTGCTGTCCTGAGATACCTTTCTGTTAAACCTCGACTAGAATGAAAATGATTGGAACTACATCAGCAGAGCAAAAGAAAAGGCCAAGTTCTCTGAAGACTCCTCGCTTCGCTCGCTCGGTCCACAACTTTACCTACAGATTTTCCTCACTGTCTAGAATTCAATAGGCTCATGTGAAACTCTAAACTTGGTATGCGAGTCACTAGTGGATATCAACATTCAACAGTTTACTACAAGACGTGTCTTTACGTTAAACAAATTTAAACTAAGTAGTGGCTTATAGCTGTGAGCTGATAATATTTATTTACTTCTCCTCCATAATTATTTTTTACTCCTTTCCAAGACCTCTTAAATTCTTTGATTTAAAGCAAAAAAGTAATGAAATAAACAAGTAGTTACAAACGATTTATAAAAAACGGGTCCTTAGTAAAAAAATCTACTGCAGATAACTTCAACAACAAAAATACTACTTACTGTATTTTAACTAGTGAAAGCACGGGATACAATCAGAATATTCCATGACCGTTTGCAGGTAAATATAAATTAGCATTTCACACACCAAAATCTACCAGTTCTGGCTGTGAAGGGTTACAAATATAGTTAGATATACATACATACTTAATAACATATATTCAAAAAACTTTGCCCTATTTTTGCGTAGTCTGATAAAATTTATACATAACTTGAATCACTAAACATGCGACTTATAGAGAAGAACAGCCCGACATCCGGCGTAGAAATTTACGAATTAATTTTCGCGAAGACGCTTCGCCTCGTTCGGTATTAGATAGGGTTTTCTCATTTGCACCTCCCCATTAGGATTTCACCTATGTTGAGGATGTCATAACACGTTTAAAAATAAAGATATTATGCATCATGCAACTAAAAATCCCAGACACGAAATTTTAAAGTCACTTGAGCTCATGCGTGCGTTTGAAACATTTAAATTTAAACTTGCAACAGATTTATTGCGTGTAAAATTATATTATTTCATGCACTGAACAATATTTCTACAAGCTCTTAGCTGATCTGGTGGTCAAGTCTGTTATTTGAATTGTCTCAGAATAACAATTGGATTGTGTCAAAATGGCCGTTTCGACATAAAATACGCCACAGTTAGTGTTAAGCAAATCATAATTTTTCATTCTAACTCTGATCTATTCTATGTCGAAACGGCCATTTTGGCATAATCCAATTGTAATTCTGAGACAATTCAAATAACAGACTTGACCACCTGGTTCATATTCAGAATTTTTCACAGTTGAGTTCTGCAAAACAAAATTTAAAAAAAAATAGTTTCTCATCTAAAAGCTTCGATAGGTGACAAAAATACTACGTTAATAAATTCATTGAGAAAAAAACCAGCTTGCATGTACGCAAGTACCGTCATCCAGACAAACTTACTGACAGGTGAAAGAAACTGGTTTTGGTGCGATCAAATTTGTTGATCTATAAATTTATATATTAGTGGCTTTTGGGTATTTAATTTTTAAAAGTCCTAGAACAAAAGTTATTGTCAAACTTATGATCATCAGAAGCCTTAAGAAAATGCTAGTTGATAACCAGTGACCCTTTATAGCTACAGCTACCCGCATCACAAGTATGAATCCAACATCTAGAAAGCCACAACCATTTCATATTCATGTGGGAACCTGTCAGTTCTGCCGCCTTATCAATATATAGGTACGTAGTGCAAATAGCGCTATGAAGTGCTCTTCAATGGGACGTGATTGAACATTCACGACTTGTTGTTGGTGATTCTCACAGTTCGCTAACTCAGTGCATTGTAGTACCTGTATTATTTATTTTTTACTCCTGTCATAGAGGAATATTAAGCATTTAATATAGTTCTGCGAATTGTAGACATCGGAATAATATTTGATTTATGCAACTTTAAAAAAGATAATCAATAGACAATTTTTTTATATTCATATTCTGATTTTATGTTATATTCCGCTAAATATTATAATATTTTCTATTTATTTTTGAAACTTTAATTTTTATCGGTTAAAAATTTAATACCCTGGGTGGAAAACATTTGCATTATTCGTTAGTATGCAAGTAAACACAATATCACGATAATTTCTGTTTACTTTTCATAACACTCGTTACGCTAGGTTCGTTAAAGGACTTCTCATGAACTTTAGTGACCCCCACAGATATAAACAAAGAGTTTTCAAACGGACGTCATTTGAGGTCGAACACCTCACAAAAATTCTCGTATTTATTCAAGTTTGAACAGGGTTCTTTCTTCATTCATAATGCTTATTTGAGTTGAGTGGCGAGCAACTTCTTTTTTACCGACTTACCTGAAAAAGGGGAGGAACTCAACTTGACTGTATTATTGATGTTTGTAAACTAGTTTGTTAGCGACACGCCTGCACTAATTTGAATTTATTTATATTTTGTTTGATAGGATAGTCTTGACACTTATTTTAATATGGTTAAAACCGGCACATTAGTTTTATTTTTAAATCAAAATAACTAAAAAAAAATTTATCAGCGCGTGCGGAATTGAAGTCGGTAGGTAATCACTTTTTTTTACTCGACTGCGAAAAAAGGAGGGTTATGTTTTTCTAATGTTTGTATATATGTATGTATGTGTGCTTATTTTTATTGGCACGCCTTACTTAGAGCCTAAACGGCTTGTCATATTTTTATTTGAGTGGTGTCAATAGATTCGTCTTCATCTGCAGATAGTCATAGGCTATACTAGTTGCATCCGCGATTTCTTTTAAAGACTTTTGTTCGTAATGAGTTTTGCTACTATATTGCCACTAACTAGTAATTTTTTGAAGCTTTGTTTGTCTGAGGTGTAAGCCTTGATTTATAACCTGCGACAAAATTTACTCATTCTCTGTATAAAAAACTTGCATTTAAATTAATGATGAAATCACCCGACAGATGTATTGAAATTCTTCGACCGCTGAATTCAATGGATAATGAAACATTTCATAAAGAATAAGTAATGATTGATGAAAACATGCACGAGTCGAAATGATTCAGATTGTTAATGTTATTTAATGTATTTTTGTAATTCTCATTGGTAGCTGGCTCGGTCGTGTCAAACTCATAGCAATAGTTAAACTGGATTAAGTTAGCTTGGTATGTGACTTGGAGAGGCAATCACAACTGAGCGCTACCGTGATTCGGATGATATGGTGAATTCCCGGTCACAATTAGGTCTTGTCAGGCCCGGTAAATCTGACTTAGTTTAACAATCGTAGGCCTTGGCAGATCCTTCGGACAGCCGAGGGACTTAAACACCAGGACGACTCTACTTATATGTACAAAGATGATGATTGCCCTATTTATCTTGTGTCATTGTTAATATTGGTATTGCATTTAAACCCACATATACATACTTATACGTAAAGGTCTATTTGATAATTATGTATCTCAAAATTATAGGATGAGCACAATATGTTTTAACTTCAAAAAAAAAAACAAAAATACAACACTGACATTACACTCTCAACTAGACTGAGCGTTCATCCGAAAATATATATTATGTAAATATCTATAATACTATTTATCTAATGTAGATAAAAAATAGAAAAAATATTTTTAACGAGCTATAATTTGGAAAAAATACTTTAATTTCAATCAACAATATTGTAACCATTACGAAGTTACTTTTACAAAAAACTTGCTCTCAGAATAAATTACCATTGTAATAAGTTATAATAAACACAAGTGAAATATTCATTGGTGAAGTGTTCCACGCTCTAGCATACTTGCATGCGTGAATGGGCAAGTACCCCCTATTCAGAAATATTACTGCACTGCGCGTGGTTTGAATGCGGTCGGGGTTTTGTAGTCTAAGAGATGACGGGATATTTTGATTACGAATGTAACATAGAATGTTTTGTTATTTTGTCATAAAAGAAACGTAGTCATCATGATACCTTAGGTAAGACAGACCGCCATATTATGTCTAGACACCGTTAGTCATAGGTATAAGTGTTTAGCAAGTCAAAGATGTCAGTTTTCACATCACTGTTTAAGCCAACTAATCAAACAATGTAATGAAAACAATGAATAAAACAAAGTCGAAAAAAGGCCACGGAAGCCATTTTTTTTCTGTGACTATTTAGAGCTTTAACTGTCTGAATATTCAAATTGTTTTGATCCAACACTGATTGGTATAACTAAATAAGATAGCAGGTGCTGAACTAATTCGTCCAGTAAAGCTGCCCACATCTTCATTTGACGTGGTGACTTCCAGGTCGTGAAGCTTTGTCATTTGTAAGGAATCCGCTGCTACCTCGGTCTGTGAATGCAATTTAAATTACAATCGTTGGCGTGGTTGTTTTGTTGGGTTCCAAGAACGAGGCTGAGTAACTGATTAACTCTTATAACTTAAAATAACATATTCACAAGCGCAAAGCAGGCTGCACGTTATACTCGTATTCTGTATTTATTTTTTAATTTCTAATCTCTAGCTCGTTTTGATCGTAGAACATTGCGATTGATAATTGGCAAAGGTAGGTTTAAATTAGTCCGTATTATCCAAGATGCTCTACCGTTCAGCGTTAAAATAAATCAACCAGAAGAAAAGAAGAAGACCTATCACTAGACAAAGTAATCTATGATAACTAAATACTGAATATATTGCAATTACATTGATGAAGAGCTGGACCGATTTTCATGAATCATAGCATAGCCGTATGATGTATGTACTGTATAGACAAATACATTAAACCTGTAACATCCTTCTCTTAACTTCGGTAGTTGAAAATACAAAATGCCCTAGTTTCACGTGGTTCGTGGAACCGCGACGCGAGTAGCGGAATCCGGTGATGAGGAAGGCACGAGGTAGAAAATATCGCGTGCTCCTCACAAATAGCCCGTTCCGCTTGTACAACATTATATAAACAGTTTAGTTATTCAAACTTATGTTTGGTTAATGATATATATAAAAGACTAAGTCCTGACTGATTTATTGACTGATTTTCAGGTCAATCATCATAGGCCCTAAAACGCTGAACCTTGAGAAATGAAATTTGGAATGTATATTTAATATAAGGTGAAGGGGTGTACCTACTAAGAAAGGATTTTTGAAATTCAACCCTTAGGGGTTGAATTTCCAGGGGAGTCAAATGGGGTATTAATTTTTTAAACCTCTTTATATTCAATTTTATGACGCTTGCACCGCTGCGGGTGACTACTCCTAATTTTTTAATAAATGTAGCGTATCATTTATAAATGTTTGAGGTTCTACACGATTAGTTATATCAGTACATTACACAGTACAGTACGCATCATAAAACTTTCTACAAAAGTTCTTTTGCCGTCCAAGCTGTAGTTTTATGGAACGATTTGCCTTTGGACGTTAGGAAAGCTCCATCTCTTGCTACTTTTAAAGACAAGTTATGGAAATTTTATTTATCTTCGGTATAATGATGTTTATTTTATTTTTTACTTCTAATTTCCTTTTTTATTGCTTGCTTTACTCGTATTTAATTATTTAGTTTATTCGTATTTTCTTTTTCTCTCTCTTATATTAAATTGAATATTAATATGAATGTATTTTATCCGATTCTATAGTTTTATTAGTATGTATGTATATTATAATATTATATTGGTATATATTTATATTTAGTTAATGTAATAGAATGTAATTGTGTATATTTGCATGTGTTTTTAAGTATAGATTACTTTCTTTATTGTAAGTACACCCCCGTCCTATACATCTTTTTTCTCAGAGGTTTCCATCCTAAGGTTGCCTGGATGAGATCGCTTTTAGCGATAAGGCCGCCACTTGTGGCACTATATGTAAATTAATATTTTTGTATTGTTATATTTTGTGTGTCTACAATAAAGCGTTGATCTATCTATCTATCTATCTATCTATCTACATTGACAGTTTTATTGCATAAAAAATTACAATAAAACTGTCTACCTCTACATTAGTTGGAATCTTTATTATTTGCTTTTGCTTTTATTCGTGTACGATTGCTCAAACACGCTTGAACCGATATTCAAATTTCTATTTTGTTTGAGAAGTCTAACAAATATAATCAACAAGTATAACAATATTTTACAAATATTTTGTCTTAAATTTTATATTAAAAAAATATAACCATAGATCATGACAAGTGAAACCACGAGACGCCATACGATTTACACTTTCAATTTCAATAGCAAAAGTTTTCCCAATTGGCTATAGATTCACCGTCACTTTCGTTCAGAGAAACCATGGGAACCCCATTTATATAGATGACAAACTACTTGTAATTGGCAAAAAGCATTTAATTATTATGAAGCTACGAGTGAAGGTGGGATGACGGTTGTATGATTGCACGACTAGCGTTTGTCTGTGGCTTTGTCTATTCGTCATAAATACTTACCTACTACGGAGATAGATCTAATTTTGAACAATAATAAATTTAAAAGTTGGGAGTCGGTAAGTTTGTATCAGTAGCTAAACGTTAAAATTGAAATGAGTTTACAAATGTATTGATTTAATAGGCACTTAAATACATAATTATAAGACGTCAAATGTTATTAATAATCGTGTTATTATACCTTTAAGTTATAGATAGAACCCTGCGCTCACTCATAACTCACTGCAAACGCGTAATCGCAAGCGTTAGGAGTTTACCTACTCGTGTGAACTTATATCTGGTGACCTTTATCTTTCCTTTCTTTATGCAACTACTCGTATTTATCTCTGCAGATGGGAATCCTTAAGCCCGTAAGTTTTCTTTTACTGTGGGCATATATCTTTAGTCCCTAGGAAGACACATCTAAATCTTTACCAAAGAACCCATAACATTCCACTAACAACAGTCGACATGTTTGCCTTCAAGTTATTTGTTTGCACTGTTCTGCTGATTGGAGTCAACGGAAGAAGCATAAACCTCATTACTATGTGCCAGATTTATATTTTTTAGAACTTTCGGTATTGCCGATAAATGAAGAGCATATGCATACCGTACGTGTTGGAAGAGAAAGACGTCAAGCTCATGGAAGCTTAGCCTTTAACTCCGACGGGACTTCTGGCGTAAACATGAGGCTTCCATTCGCAGGCAACGATAAAAACCAATTTAATGCAATCGGAGGAATCGACTTCACCAAAAATCAAAAAGTCGCTGCAGATACTGCCGGATTTGCTTACAACCATATAAACGGCCACGATTTAAGTCTGACGCAAAGTCTGGGCATTGGTGACCGTACTGTGGCAGCTGGTACCTTGAACTTATACAATAATAGAAACCATAACTTGGATGCTAACGCTTTCGCTGCTCGCACGACGCTTAACAACCCTGATGTGCACAGCTTCAACAGGTTGGCGGAGGTCTTGACTATATGTTTAAGAACAAGGTGGGTGCTGATGTGAACGTGTCGCATACCCCTTTCTTCGATAAGACTGACTACTCCACCACAGGTAACCTTAACCTCTTCCGCGACCATTCTACTTCACTGGACTTTAAGGCTGGTCTATCCAAATCTGTTTCTCCATATATTCATCATTCATCATGGCAGCCAACTACTGGTTTCACTTTTAGAAAATTATTTTAGAGATCTTAAGTTATCGAGAGATAGACAGAAGGTTTATAAATAAATAATTTGTTTGTATAAGATATTATATAGAGTAAATAATTATTGTAAGATTGTAATGCAATGTGGAATGTAAATTTTAGTAACTTTGCGTGTAAATTGCCTTCGTTCAACCACTCAACCTAGGCTTTAGTTGATGTGCTAGAATATAAGTGTAAAAAAAATTTGTGTATGTTACAGTAGGTAATGAATGTGATAATTAAATATTATGATAGTGTAATAGCAAATATAAAATGAAACATTACATTACATCTAAAAAAATTAAACTTAAATCTACCTAAAATAAAGTTCCATGATATCAGTTTCCTAAAAAAAACATTTGAATTATGGAGTAGGAATATACAGACATATTTTTAATACTTTTTACATATACAGACAAACTTGTAGTTGAATGACGGCGCTATCTAATTATTGATGGAGTAGGTACCGTCGCTTATAATTAGTACAAACCTTGCGGCCGTTAGAAAGTTAAGATATACTCGTATGTATATATATATATATATCTTTTCTCACTATAGTACTTTACTAATACATCCAGTAATGAATTTGGTGTTTTTTATTTGATGAAAACTGTTTTCTTAGTTTTTTACCTAAAAGTATACAGGCACCGCTGTAACGTACTGTCCAATCAAATCCCTTATTTGCACCTCAGGGGCTTCAATACTTAATCCATATTACTATTGGATCTGGTTGGATTGGATTAGACTCAGTATAATTACTATTGAACCTCCCGGGAGGTCTATTGACACTGAGTGTTCTTCTTGGACCACTGAACTTAAAATATTTGCAATCGACTGCAAGAGTGTAGTATAATGATGAGTGATAATGGTGCAATATTGTATGAACTATGAATCAATATTATACAATGATGAGTCCCGGCTAGGGGCGTACTCAGCCGAAGCGAACCTTCGGCTGTTCTCATTGTGATGAATAACTTTCTCTATAGAACTAACCTGGAAAAATCCCGAAACAGCTAATCTGTTATTCGAATTCCGTAATAATTGTTTATTGAAACTTTTTCATCTTGATGAGTTGCGTAGGTATCTTTACTTGATTTAGTACAACCCTAAACGACATGCTTGTATTATATTTAACCACAGCTAAATAGATAATCGTATAAGGGAAGTGTCGAACTCCTTCTGTAATGTAAATGTTTGATTATACGAGTAATGTCATTACTATTTTAAATAGACATAGATAACAAGGTATTGTTTGGAGTTATCTTCCTGATAAATTTGTTTACTCGTGTACTTATGGTCATTCGATGTCTAAAAGGATGTGAACAATCTACTATCTCCTTCCGTTAGCTACCAGAAATCAAACAAATATTCATGTAAGACACTTCCTACGTTGATATTGTTTAAACTTGGATACATTTACAAGCTTTAAGCGGAATTGTAACTCAAGAAAGGAGTGTATTAGTTTTGGACTGTTGTATATATTTGAATCTTTTTGTTTCACTATATATTTTCGTACAGATTAGAATGCACATTGTTAGAAACCAATGGCTAAACTTTTTTTAGCTAAATTGATATGGCAAACATGTGTATGCATACCGCAGAAAAAACCTATCATAGTCTGAGTTTAAGTTCTATAATCTTAAAATTTTATATTCATAATAGTTTAATTTTGAATATTTGCCGGCTTCAGACACTTGGAAAAGTGAAAATAGAGTTATTCAATAGCAGTAGAAGTAGTCTACACGGTAACAATTTATTTGATAGTTGTGTTTTATCCTAAATGTATGTATTGAAATCTAGTTGTTTATGATTTCCAGTAATTTCTCTTATACCTTGAGTCCCATCTCGCTCGTTTTCTGGCACGTTGACTGTAGCTGTCAAGGGTCCCAAATCCACAGGCAACCAGCAGACGGGGGTGATGTTTGACTAGCGTTTATTTAAACAGATTCTCGTTAGCAGCCATTAATGTATCCGTTACCTACTAAAACTTTACAATTGTTTTCGTATGCTTTCACAAAGTTTTCAACATAATTATTTAGTAGTAGTTTTGCATCTCTTGAACTCGAAACCACCATAAATACGCAACTTTAAGAAAAACAGCCACTTCTTTTTCATATTTAAAACTTTCATTTGTGTTCTGCATGTCTCTGTTAAATATTATTGAAATCGTCTGGGAAATAGAGTAAATTTCCCATACTTTTGGAGGAAATACTTACCCTGTTAAAAATCCCCGATGACTAACAAAATCTCAAAATTAGTTGTAATCGCGAGTACGAAATTTCTAGACAAACATACTTAATTATGGATGTTTTCTGTATATTTGTATATATGGACACACATATGTATATGGACACTGAATATTTGTATATATAGACGACAGCACGGATATAGGATAGCATAAGAGACCAATAAAGTTATTCTCGTCGATGGACGACAGAGACACTTCGCTCGTTAGGTCTAGTAATTATATATATGTTGGTTTTCTAACCATTCTAAAAAGATAAGTCTTGTTTCTATTGTATTTTGGTTTTTCTTTGGTTACCTTAGTAATGACATAATTCAGTCCAGTGAACCCCGCTGCTTATTCATACATTCCGTGTGATTTGATTTCAACCTATTAGCCGGTTCCGCAGCAGACGGTTAGTTAATCTTGGACATCTTTATTGGTCAGTTATAAAGCCTAGGTCAGGATGATTAGTGGTACTTCATAATCAAAAAGTGGGTCGTTTTATTCCTGTTTTGATTAGATTTTATTGATTAAATCTGTATATTTAATGCGACATTATTAGAATCACTGTTTTAGTTTTGGACTTTAAGTATTCTCTATTACCCATATTTATGTACTTACGTAAATTTGATAAATTTATACGGCATAAATTTAATGCCTATCTACGTTTTCCTCGTTGGTTTACTCATATATATCATCAACTAGCAGATCCGGCGAACTTCGTAACGCCTAACAGTCGATTTTTTTACAATACAAGACAATAATTCTTTATTGTCATCACAAAAATACAAAACAAAAAGAACTAAAAAAATCAAATAACAGGGCACAAAAGGCGGTTTAATCGCTAAAAAGCGATCTCTTCCAGACAACTTTTAAAAGGGAGGCAAACAGCACGTATGGAATAGGAGGAGCCATAAAAGGTATTATTGTGATGTGGAATCTGAAGACGAAGATTAGAGGACGACCTAAGATTACAAGAATGGGACTCGTGCCCATATTTAAAACGTGATTTTTAATACTTATTCTGCTATTCGGGACGCCGGGTCAGCAAATATTGACATTATACATACGATACTAACGTCACTCAATTGTTTTGCCTTCCCGGTACCTCTCCACTAACACTTAAACTTTATGGTATGGTATTAAAGTTCAAATTGACTTTTGAATATTATTACGAATCGATTTTACGGGAGTATAGAAAAGTGTTGTTTTAGACCTTTTCAGGCTTTTTTTTATTTTTTTCTCTCCGTAAGTACCAACCCCGTACTTCAAGGAATATTCTAAAAAAAGAATTGCAAAATCGGTTCAGTTGCTCTCGAGATTTGCGCTTAGCAACACATTCAGCGATTCATTTTTATATTAAAGAAGATTCCGTAGAATTCTTGAAGCAACGGCGCATATTTATTTTCCCACTCTAATAAAAATAATATGTTTCGTATTGCTGCTAATGAAGTAACAATAAAAAATGATTTATTTCAATAAGCACACAGCTTTATCAATTAAAGCGTTTTAACGTTTTATCCAGTTCTTCTCGCCTTCGCGCTCTTGCGTGTCTAATTACTTGACACCTTCACCCACCGGTCATGCACTCGTGTGTCACTGGCGCATTATCATCGCGAATTATGTCATTTGAATGTTTAATCGTCAGACAGAAGGCAATATAGTGTAGACGATTCTTTATTGTGCATTTTCTTTGAAGCTTGTGAGTATAATTTATGTTTTTACTGTTTACCATTATAAAAAGCGCCCAATAGTTTTAAAATACACAACGACAAAAATTATTTCATTGACGGTTAGTATTGAATTTCATAAAACGTTACATAGAAATAGCATTAGTTCGATTTACCGAAATGGTGGTCTACATTTTACGATGCTGTAAAAGAAAACATTAACATGTATGTTTTTCGTGTCAACAGTAACAGGATAACCGTGTTTCATTTCTAATCAGGTTGTTTGGAACATTTCTCGTGGATTTTTACATGTTTTTGCAACCTCATTTTGTCTCAGTAAACGTCCCAAACAGACATCTATTGGAGTTACATAAACCTATGCAATCAACCTCAATTTCTGTGTGCCCGATGATTTACGCGTTTTTTATATAACATGGTCGGAATGCGCGCAAATTCGTATTTATAATTTACTTCCTATTAATCGGATTTTACACTGACTTTCGGGTTTATTGCTGAATTGAGTTTATAATTCTTGTCGCGCGGGTCATTATATTATTTTTTACATAATATGAATAAATTTCGGCGTGATTTTAATCGTCACTCTTAATTGGCAATCATCACGATCGGCGAGGTAATTAATCATCTGATATCGGGTCCAGAGATCCCGCTATCGATCGTTAATCATGCGCGATTTGTCAGCAGTCACGTCTGTGTGTGCACGTCTAGTGGCCGCGGCGGGAGCGACATTGACTTTCTTATTGTCACCGGTTGATAGCGCGCGGCGTGGAGGCTTGCGCCGGCGCATCACGCACACGCCCGCCGCCGCTCGAGCCGCGCGCGCGCCCGCTCCGCGACCGACCGCCCTCGCGGTCCCGCGATATGCCCGCAGTGAAAGTATTCAACATATTCGGCGGACAGAAGCCGACCGAGAAGCACCCTTCCGCGCAACCCTCCGCCAGTCCCATTCAAAGACTGTACAGGACTTTCTCACTTGCTACTGAAGAGCAGAAAGGCACTAAAGTCACCGCGATCGCAGCGTGCCTCGAAAAACGTATCAGTGACTCCCCTGTGATTAATCAAAACTCTAAAACTTCCTTAAGTGACAACGGATCAAAATTGGGAACAGTAAATGAAAGTTTACCAGATAGTTCGAAATCGCATCACGTGTACGAAAATGTAAACATTGGTAGCGTCAATAACAATACATTTGTGAAGGCAAAGTTACTTGACGAAACTAAAGGGTATTCGTCTGTTTACGAGAATATCACAGTGTTAAGTAAATGTAAGGACTCTAAAAAAGAGTGTGCCTTATTTCGAGAGTCTAAACTGAGTAAGGCTTTAGAATCTTTTGACAAAATACTCTTTGAATTTTCATCTAGTACTCCGACTAGTCCAGAATCGAACATTAGTAAACCTATCTTTATTCCGCCTAAATTACAAAAATCTAAAACTTGTAGTATTATAGAATCACATTGCATTTTAAAGCAAGCACGTTCAGATCCTGACAGTGCTAAAGGGCGCAAAAAAGTGGCACGAAACAATTCAATTGATAAGACTACCAGTTTGTGGAATCTCGACGACATGAAAGGAAAGGAGCTAACTGCGCCTTTGGTGCCTTTAACAGCCATAAACATCGAGAAAATAAATCCTGATAAGTATGCCACGTATAAAATAACTACAAAAAATACGTCTCGGCCGAATTGCATTAAAACTGAAGACCTCAAAAAACTTGACGTCAAAACCAGGATTTTGAAGAAAACTTTATCTAATCCACCGTCGACACCCGTTCCGGTTGTGGCCAAAACGAAGCCGTCAACGAAAAAAGTCGAGAAAAAAGTGAGCGACCCAAAGAAAACAAAACCGAAATCGTGTACAGATAATGGATCGTTAAACATGAAGACAAATGGAGAAAGTAGAGAGATGCCTAAATCACAAATGCAGAAAGCAAAGAGCGTGTGGGAAATAGGTAACGAGACTATTGTGGTACCGCACCTGGAGAGGACCAGGTCCACCACTTCTATCTCGGGCTCTCCGAGCAAGATCCCGGTGATTAGAGGCCAGATGTCGAACAACAAGTTTAGCAGCACGAGAGCGCTCTTCTCTCCCACTCCAGTTGATCTACAAAATATAGACCAGCCACGCGAGTGTGCTCAGAAAAAAAAGCCGATCGTCTCTCGAAAAAGCAACGACAAACCAGAAGTATACAAACAAGTCAAACAAAAATCCCAGCTCAATCTCAAATCCGAATCGAAACGATTTAATGACAAATCTAAGAAGGAAATGCTAGACAGCAAAAAGACAGTGTTATCACCGAAACCGACAATCAAAGATTACACGGATGAAATCAACGCCATGCGAGCCAAGCTCCAACAGAGGAAAATAAACAACAAAAGAGACATCGTCGTGTCGGCGTCGGACACCAAACGAAATGAAAACGAAATGGACGAGATCGATTCGACACTGTCACCTGTCAAGTCAATAGTTAAAAAGCTGGAACTCAAAACGGCAATGGAAACGAAATCCGAGCCTGCTCAATTCGTGAACTGTAAAGTGATCCCCGCTACGCACAAGGAACTGTGCGTGGCCAACACCACTTTCCATAACCACTTGAGCACACTCGTCGGCCGGCAAATCAAATACGTGGAGTCCCGAGATGACACTAAGACATGCTCGCTGGTGGAAAAGCTCTCGTTACAAAAACACGACGAGAAGATATCCGACACGCACTCAGATTGCAGCGACGATTCCGGTCATGTTTCAAACGATCCCGTGACGGATCACGATCAAACGTTCGACAACGACCTGAGCCCAGTAGACGAAGTGGATTGCAAAATGTTCGACGGACCCAAACAGTTCGGGACAGCTTTGCCGGATAATGCTAAGGCTGTGTGTCCCGTGCGGCCAGCACGGCGAGCGCGAGTCAACGAGGTCGCTAGCGGTACCCGAGCCACCGACTCTCCGAAAGTGGACGAACAGGTACGCGACACTGTTAACGAATCGATAACAAATTACAGGTGCTATTCATCCAATGCCTTCGGCGCGAACATGCTACTGTTTAGATTGACGGCTCTAAATCTCACCGCAAGCGTGCCTTCAGGCTCGAAAGCTGTCTTCGGTCCCGCAGTCAATATTTACGACGCAAACGGGTCGAAGACCTCTTTACCATTTCGTAGACGTCGCCCATGTTATATATACACACATAACTGTACTCTTAACTCACCAGTATTCCTATAGATACTTATTAAATGCAAGTTATTAGCATGCGGACAATGATACAGAAGTTCCTTAGACTTGAGGCGAATTATAAAATAGTCAAAAATTTCACGGTGAAGTTTTGTTGAGTCGATTGTTATACCAAGATTTGCTATGCTATGGCAAAAATTTCAATTCAATTCAATTTTTGCGGATACAAGTCACGATTTGTGATAATAAAATAAATATCGTATAAATTAAATTAGCTGATTGATTATTTACAATATTGGCATGCTCCTTTTTTGTGATTGTTGAGACAGAAACTGTTGGGTCAAGTGATGTCCGTTCAGTTATGACGTCTATTATGCAATGGCTTTTGTTTGTTTGCTTGATTTCCATAAAACGAAGAGGTTTTCAGTTGACCGTAAATGTATTACGTAAGTAAGTTGGAAGATTGAACCCACATTCCATCAGCCATTGCTTCCACTGTGTAGCGTATACGTAATGTAATTAAACGTTACATAATGGTGTTCTTTATTGTCGAATGATACTGCACCTTTTATATCTCATTTATTGCTGATTGCTTCTAGAATTTCCCATCTTGTGCAAAAGCTTCATTCGTTTATTTCGCAACGATTTCTGGAGATTAGTTATTCCATTAAATTTATAGATTGAATTTGATTTGTATTCTTGTATAAAGTTTTATAGCTATACAATATTAAGACATTTTCGGTATTTAAGATCGAAAATTAATTACCTGAGCATTAGTGAAGGTGTCCGTTCCAGCTTGGCCAAAAATGCTTTCGAACATCTTGTTGCTTTTTGCAACGGATTCTCGTAAAATGTTGTTACAGGTTGTGTTTTGGTCGAATCAGTTTTTGGAAAATATTCATTAGAATAGAATATAATATTTTTTATTTACAACAGAATATAAGGGTATAACCCACTTTAGCCTGGCCTTGTGAAGTCCACAGGTCACAGAACTCCTATAGTTAGTAAAGTAATATTTTTGATCTGCAAAACATTTGTTCCTTACATGGCCTTACACAATCAAAATTTACAAATTATAATGATTTTGCACTTGGCTGTTTTCAAATCATAGACCGTATGTCAAAATAGGTATGAGTACATTGCCATGAACCTAAGCAATCAAGCATTTTTCCATAGTTTATTGCCGTGTCACCTAGATTTAGTCTGTAGCCCAGGTGTGCCACAGGGGTCATAGTCTCATTTATTTACGCTCTCACTTTCACCAAATACATTACATTACGTATTATGACGTTTATCTGACAGTGAATGATACTCACAGGTGCAGTTATGGTTGTTTGTTTATCCGAATGAGTTGATTATGTAAACTTTTTGCTTTGTTATGTTCGTGTGATCAATTGTCTATTTGTTTTTCTTACTAGCACTACGATATCCAATAACCTAATATAATACTAATGTTCTAAGAAGACAAGATATGCCCGAACCAAGTTATTCTTAGTCTTGAATAATTTAGAAACACTCCACAAAATAATTATCTAAATCGCAGATATTGGGTTACGTAGATACATAATTATGGGTATAGATATCTTCACAAACTTCCTCTTTATTTTTAAGTCTACCTAGCTTTACAAGATTTAAATAGAATTGTACAAGATACAAAATAAGAGTATTTATTGGACTGATTCAACTGATTACTATTTCCCCAATCCGGATCCGGATTTTGTACCAGCTCAGATTTCATATAAAGTATACACAAACGAACATGACTTTCCACGGTTTAAATTCAGATCCCACCCTCGAACTCGCGTGTTGCAAATAAAAAAGTCGACACTTTCAATTTCCACTTTCTTACTTCGCGATGTGACAATATTACGTGTGGGATGTTTTAAATTACTTGCAAAATTTTGCTTCTACTTTGTACGTTTGATATGTGCTAAATACTAACAGGTGAGAGAGAGCAACTAGATCTTTGAGGTGCAGAATTATATGATTTATAGAGGTAAACAGTGAACTTACAATTAAATACGGGCCTGAACGTATACACAATTTGTTTGATGTTTTTAGAATACGTACCTTATTTCGGATAACATTAGCCATATTTTTTACTACTACAGCGGCTGTAGATTGTGAAATAATTGATTTATAGCAGGACAGTCTATTATTTAAATTTGAATCTCCAAAATTGTTATGAGTTCGACCGCTTTATATTACGAGATATTTCAATTAATATCATAATTACAGCTCGTCACGAGCTCATCCCACATGTCGTGTTTGAAGCGACTTTACCATCGACAGCTCGTAAACACAGCTTCTTTATATGGAACCTTATGAATAAACATCATCTTCCAACTCGTCTTTAATATTCTGTATTGCATTTTCGTGTAACATTACAATGTTAATGTACGAAAGTATAAATTTACTTCACTTTCTTTTTATCCGGAATTCTTAAATCATTATTAAATTAACGTTTATGATACAGTTCAGCTAATGGTTATTACATTGCGTCAGTTAGCTTTCTTAGGGTAAGATATTCAAAGCATGTTTTGGCGTTTCAATCAGCGCGGTCACGTCTGTCGATTCTTACGAAATCACATTCAATTTCTCAAGTAAATTAGAGAAGGTACAGTTAGTTTAGGTAGTAGAAAGGTAAGGTAAAAAAATTATATCTCATTTGAAACTCTTGGTGTTGAGTTGATTGCTTGTAGCTACTCGTATAGGAATCATGACTAGAAGAAACTATATGAAAGAGTTTATTCACTGTACAAATGTTTAAAAATAAGTTACGAACTTTTACAATTACATTAATTCCGAAAAAGTTAAAAGAAATTACGAGAATAGGAAAGATCAAGATTCGGTTTCGGAACTAGTTACGTAAGTAAATCATCTAAAAATCTCTACGAATACAGTAATACCATGATTACGTATCCGATCGTTTGTGTATTAGCAATGCACAGGTTTAAAATTATTTTCAGATAAGCTTGAAAATCATCCTGTTTTCTTTTTCTCGTTTCCTAAAGTATTGTTATCTTACTGTACTTACCAACATTTCTTTCTTTTGTTAAATTATCAGCTATTTTAACATTAGTAACGTAAGTGACATTTGTAGCTAGGTGATGTTAGTGACTAGTCAATGGCTACCTGCCATGGTATATGCGCATCACGTACCGCTTTCGCCAGCGACGCCATCCGACGGGGAAAGCCATGTCCTTCCACAAACGACATAACGGATGCCACAATAGTAATATGTAAGTTTATCTCATTGCGATTCAACCGTAGGCGATTGATTGACAACATGACCGTTGTTGGAAATATTGTGAAAAAGTTTTAGCTCAGACAAAAAATGTGCTTATATGAGAAAGCAGTACTTATCTGAAATCCATCTTCTGGAAATGTCTTTCGATTCGTTTTATTGATTTAATTAATTCGCTTTATACATCACATTCACTTGTTTAGTCTCTACATTAAGAAGATTTAGAAGTACAAATATTAAGCTACTGATGGTGAAGAAAGAAAGACGTGTTGGAGAATAAACGCAATGAAATTCAACAAACATGTTAAAAACATCAAATGTAAAACTGAAAACCGAAAAATATCTCGTGTACGTTTCGGCCATAGAAAACTTTTACGCACTAGGCCAAACTTTTAACCTCGATCTTGACCTCTACTTTCTTAGTACCATGATTATCATAATTATGTTGTTTATATTAACGGCTTTGTTGTTTACATTATCACATTGAATTAGGTTTCTGTGCCGGTCATACATAACCATGACTTCTTTAATTGAAGGAATGTGTTTAATATGGGCTCGGGCGTAACATTTTACTATGCAGCGGATACGAGTATCTACTTTTCATTATTTTAATGTAGTTTATTGAATTTTCTGAATATAAAGTCATAAAAAGAATTTTAGTAAAAGTAATAACAAATACCAATAGAGTCTAGATGACATTTATACTGTTTATATTACTTTTATGTTTGTTGCTTTGATGTCAGCAAATAATATAATATCATTTATTATGTCTACGCGGTCTCCATTTTGTATTTTGGTAGTACTTTCATTTTTTTTAGTTTGTTCGTAGAAAACTGATCATTTCATGTATGTGTTTGAAATATATTAGAATAGTAGATACATAATACAATGGTTTATATGTTTTTGTCAAATCATTTTACTGTGGCTCTATGTCAGCTTTGCTGCTAGTATCCGTTTCACTTTTTGCTTTCAATTTGTTATTAACTGCCTCATACAAATTATTCCGCATATAATAACATACCTACGTGTAGTCTTTGTCGGTTGGGTTCACTTGTCGGTAGTACAGATTAATTTTAGTTACCATCTTGCGTTTTGTGCGCATTTTTTAGTAATACAGTAACTTTTTACGCCGCGGAGCTTTGCGATTTATTTATAAGGCAGGTAGATTTGGATATCTATGATATGTTATTTTGCCTAATTAATATTCAGTTTATCAATATTCGATCTTTGCAATCTAATACTTATTCCTTGATTGGAAATGCAATAATCTTCATTGGATTATTAGGTTAAATCCAAATAAATGTTATTTATTATATTTAAAAAGATTTAAAGATTTAAGTTAACCATGTGCAAGGTCCTTGGAGTTAGCGTGTTAAATAAAAAAGTGTTTGAATGGATTAAAGTATATTATGATGATATCTAAATATAAAATCATCTTGTTCAGGTACTATCTCTAATATATTCATTAGTACTGCCTATTTTTTGTATGAAGTTACCAATCCTAATTGTATTTTTATCATATGGCTGACAAGACGAAGCGAAAGTCTATAACAATTTATCAATACGATAGAGGTTTCCTACCGCAGTGTAAGTAACAGTGGCTTTTACAGTAATTATTGGCTTGTGTAACTCGTGTATGTGGAGGTAGTAAGGGTGTATAATAGGGGCACGACCACGGCTATTAAATCGGCAACTCATACGAGTTAAGCAGTACTGCGATCAATAATAAGAGCTAATACACATGCGACGTGAGCTCAGTCCGCCGTTTTTTTTCAATGCGATAATTTCTGTTTTCTAATTTAGTTTACTTACTTGATTATAAAACATTACGTCTAAATTGGTATACAAATGCTTAGAATTTTTATAATCTTTTAATCGTCGAGAATTACCAACTTTTATTTGGGGGAAATACTCCCGATTATATCCCCCAAAAAAGAGTAAAGTGTCCTACGGCGCAATGCCATTCACCGACAAACTTCAGCAATATTTAACAGAGCCAAGACAAACAAATGTATACCTAAATAATAATTCTAAATATGAAAAAATCGTTCGCGTCATTAGACCTTTTTTTTATATAACACAAAAACAAAACAACATTAGTTGCAAAATATCTCACAACTATGTATTAGTTTATTATTGTTGAGCTATTATATCATGCCTTGAATACGTCCACGTTAACGTACGTTCTCGTCTCGTGAAAGCTATTAGTTCAGGTATTGATGGATGATTTTGCTGATATAATTATGTTTTGCCACCCATATGAGATTTATGCTTGTGCATTAAGACTATATAAGTGTCTTAGGTACTTATAGGTTATAAGCTAGTTTGGTAGGTATTCGCTGGAAATGTTTTGTATTAACGACTAAATTATGTTTTAATCAAAAACGTTTCCAACGTAACACTTTAAGCGTCTCTAAAGCTCTAAACATTTATGGTATTTTATGCTAAAATCGAGTTTCACAATCTCACATTACACTATTGGCAATATGCTCATTTCGTTTTGTAAGTAATTGTAAATCCTTTGTAACCATTCCGATATTTAACTCGATTAATGTAAGTAGCAATGCCTATAACATACATACTACTGTAATCACATCATACGACAGGTTTAATTGTAGGTTCTGGTTGTTTTTCATAAAATAAAAATTGTAGGCTATTTCAGAGGCCATTCAGCTGGTTTACAAACTCTAACACTATGCGAAAGCCAGTCCACATCTTTGTTTTCCCACTGTACTCAAAAGATGTTACCTAAACGTGCTACCCGATATTAAAATTACACATTCGAATCATTAAAACTAAATCAAAATGTGTTTCACATACGATTCAAATGACAAGTGTATTGGTAAGAAAAAGCACATTAAACACACGAAATATTGCAAAATAATGGTAGTTTCACACGAATGTGTATTGCGAGCTAATGACATCCCTGCGTGGCTCCTTTTACAGAATAGTATAAAAATAGAGATGTACAAGGTTCAAAGTATTGAAATATTGTTAATGGTTTGAAGAATATACGAAGCGTAGTCAGTCTTGACGGGGAAAATCCGGTGTTAATGATTCGTCAATTCTTTTACTTCCGGCAAGTTATAAAAGGATGGAGATATTTGCATCTATTTAATATCTGCTTCCCTTTTGAACCATCCCATCTCAATTCGATTCGAACCACGGTCTGGCCTAAAATAGCCAACTATAACCATTCCGAAAGTTACTTCACTACTCCGTCGAGGTAAGCATTTGGTCTCAGATAATTACTCAAAGATAAGAAACATTAAGCGACCGAGATTATCTTATACTATGATAAAAACACTACTCAACGTTAAAGGAACAGGATGTAGGAATTAAAATTTCAGTAAAAGTGACGCTGATCTGCTAAGGCTAAATAATAATTATATTAATCTGTATCACCTAAAAGTTGAAATGACCCAGATTAGGGCGAGCTCTAACCACATGCCTTTATCATCAGCGCTGTCTTAGCTTTCCATTCGCTGCTCTCTAATCTCTAGAGTAATTTTATGAAATAGGCTCCACAGGTGGTTCCTGATAATGACAACACAAGTGACCGACAAACGGAACTATGTGATTACATTGTAAATGTATCACTATCGCAAACAATTCGCACCTCCTCGCTCTTGCTTATGTGAAAGATTTATGTGAGAGAAAGAGGTACCGCTATAATGGCGGTGATTCTGGTAGCTATATTAGCCTCCATAATAACGTTTAACTTTTCTTAGACGTTTAACAGCTATTGGCCGTCGGCGGCTACTAAGAACTGATAATATGGTAATTGTATTATCGCTTTCCCTCATTTTATAGAGCAAATCTTGCGGTGTACTATTAACTGGCTAATTTGCATAACTCAGTTGGGTCATTGCGTCAGACTTCGCTACAAATACGTAGATTTATTTATTTATCATATAACCCGATATGTTTGAGAAAAGATAACTCGCTATGTTTTAACGTATCTTTGAAACAAAGATTATTTATTTCTTAACAGAAAATAATATATTTAACTGAGCTTTTACTTAGCTTATTTTTGGGTTAAACAACGATTTTTATTTTAAAACATACCCGTGTTATTGGAGCAGTTCTCAAAATATAGTCATTGAGAAATCCAACTCTACTTCGTAAAACGTCGATAATATACGTGCACCGGTCAAAATGTTGTTAAAAACATCTCATTATTTCCGCGTATTCATAATTACAGTTTTTAAACATGATCTGAATGTTGTTTCTTCTTTTTTTCTCGATTTTGACCAAATTGTTTCGTCGAAATTCTTAACCTGTGTTCTTACCATTGGTTATTTTATTTTTGTCTGGTAATTTTATTTTTTATTTTTTCTTTTTTGTGATTTTAATAAAAATTGTGATAATGAGTATTAAAAATAGAAACTTTGGTCCGACGCGAGACGGTCCGCTTGGTTGGCTGATAAAGTGGTACAACCATCTTAGGTCGTCTGCTAAAAAATCATTACTACTTATATCTCTAATCGTAAAGAAATATTTATTATCTTAGGTTAAGCCGAAACTCGGAAAGTATTTTTCAATCGGATTTGCTCAAATACCTAACTTCTCAATTATTAGAGTGACGATACCATACTTTTCGACAATTGTCTGTTTCGCTGCACAATAAACTAACTTGTTTTTTTTCGCAAAACACTATACTAAATGCACATTTTGTGATGTGTATTTGAATACTACAAAAACATTACACATCATTGGATAAACAATTATAACCTGCTACTACTATAAGCAGTGTAATATTTGTTTGCATAAAATAGACAACTCAATCGACTACGAGTATGAAGCGAACAACTGGTATATCTTATTTATCATTCGATAGAGGTACCTATTTCTAAATTGTATACCTTGTTTCTTATACAAACAAATTGTGTTGCCGTTGCGAGCATTTGTTTTATTTAATTACGTTGTCATTTGACATTGAAATGGGTATAATGTTATTTACATAATGTAATGCTGCTGCAGTTATCTACGATAGTGTTATGTTGTCATTTTTATTTATTTTTTAACTATCTTTTTTCGCAATCCTAGATATTCGGAGCATTAATTGGCAATCTCTAAATTATAATTTCGAAAAAACTTATTTGGTATTTTACATGCAAAAATATGGTGTATCTTTGGCGAAAATCTTCAAACTTTCGGCGTATGGTATCATCACCGGCACGGTTCACAAATGGCTACATTCATATTTATATCACTAACCTAATCAATACATATCATATTCACACTTTGGACTTTTTTGGGGATTCTTTATCAAAAATTAAACTTAAATTAAACTCAATAATCAAGGCTAAATAAATTCTCTCTATATCTTCTTACTACGACACATTTTCATTTTCTTTTTCTTTAAGTTATTGCTATAATGCTTGTCAAATAATGTAATAGTTTTTAAGATTTTCTTCTTGGTTTATAATTGTATTGCATGTTGTGCTTATCTTTATAGATAATGTACTTAGTTATTAGTTGGTAATGAATTTGGTGATTGTAATAGTGCAATTTTCAATGATAAGCCTAAATAAATAAATAAAAAAATATTTAAGAAAATTTTAATTTTTTTCGTTTATGAATTTCAAATATGGATAGTTACGTGTGAAATGATTTATTATTAATATTAAAGAGCACCGTCTATATAACTTGGAACCTTTATCATTTGAAAATGAAATTATACGAGTCGATGGCAGCAATTATATTTCTCTGGTGGCATGTAACGGATCAATTACACGCGACTATTAGGAGGAAAAGAATCTGTCAATAGTCTCAATTGCTAAAAAATAGATCAACCTAGAGATAGTCAGTCTATGTTGGTTTGTGTTTTGAGTTTGGATTTTGGAATCGGCGCGGCGGTTAGAATCCCACACAGCGTCTAATAACAAATCACGGAATGGTAAAATAACTCAGAAAGCTTTGAATGTAAGTAATTTCATGCTGCATAAGCTGTGCAGTAAACTCCACTTGTGGTTGATAATAAGTGAAGCACACGTCGTCAGCTTTCTAGCCAGGAAACAGGCGTTCGTTGGAAAAGCAAGAAATAGCCGTTTAAGAAGGAAAGTCGTCATTTCTACGCAAATATTCTAGACGTGTGCACAAAAGTAGGCTTCGCTTTCGGTTTTGGATACTTAGCTATCTTGTTTAATTAGTTCTTACTTTAATTAGACGTATTCTGGCTGGCTTTGGTTAAATGTATGCGCGACAACACTTATTTCCATACAAAGATATAGGTTTCTATTCTAACGAAAGATACGGTTATTGTAGCCATAAAAACCAAAGAGTTCCTTATACTGTTTTGTTTCTATGTCTACAATTTATGATACCCATGTTTTTTTAGCCTAAAAGTTAGAAGAGTGTACCTGTTTAAGTAGAGGGCATTGGATTCACTTGAGTTTTGCCCAGACAAAGAAAGAGTCCGTCAATCAATCAGAAGACTGCTATCCTGAAAAAATAACAGTTCCCGTGCCTACGCTAAATTATAATTTAAATGTTAGTAAGGGCGGCTTGGACCTAGTAGCAATTATAGTAGTAGTTAAATTAACAACTAATTTACAGTACATGACTGTCGCGGGCCGCAATACAGTTGTGTTCACAATAACTCTTCTATACGTTGACTCAACTAAATAATGGTTTACTCTAGGTCCTCAGTAATGAAATTTCAAATATACCATGCCTACTTGAGTAGTACGGAAAAGTCGACTTTGCTCAAAAATGATTGTCAAAATAGTTACAGTATTAGAATAAACCATTATTTTGTTGAGTCCCCGTAGAGGAGTTATTATGAACACAACAGTAACTGGTTATGTACTATATCTAACAACTGCATCTCGAATCGCTCAGTTGCGCTTTAAACGGGGAGCAAACAGCGGATCGGCCCACTTGTACATGTAACTGCAGATACTATTTTACAGGGTTAGTTATACCGATTACTGAATTACCAAAAAAAAAAGGTTTTTTTTAATGTAAGATAGTAGTATGTATGTGGAAACCAGGTATATTTTATTTGTTAACCATCTCCATCACAACAGTTCCTCGCCCACCGCTGCACCGGCACATGTTAGCAGGTCAAGACTGGATTGGCCGTGGGTAATTTTCTTTCTGTGCTGTCTGTAGTTTGGAGACATTGTTTTTGGCGATATATTGCCGCTACTTAATGCTTTTTTTTACTGTAGTAATAGATTTAATATAAATAAATAATAGGATGTTTGAATTTATACCTATGGTCTCATATGGATTCAAAACTTTAAAAATGTTTATGATGGTGTTTTTTTTTTTAATTTAAATAAATATTTTTGCTTATAAAATACCTGTCTAATAATAAAACCCTAGTTTTTGCTTATAATTAACAAAAGCTACTGTATGCTGACTAAACTTTTGTAAAGTGCTATATACATTGCTTTAAAGTATGCAATGGCCCTGTATGACTACAGATATCATACAGTCGGTTGGTTTGTCAACACGATGCCGTGTTCTGTTAGGTTAATTTCATCTGTTTACTTGGAACAATCTTTGTTTTGAGATACTGTGTCAAGGTTGGTGCGTTTGTTATAGAGAGAAGAGATAAAGTAGTTTTATATAGTTTGTCAATTCAAGCGGAGACCACGTAGTGTACCGGCAAGCTTAGTAAGATGCACTGTGACTAGGTACAACAAAGATATATTGAAGACTAACTTTTTCCCTCGGCTTCCCTCGCGTTATGTTGGCCTTGATCCGTCACTCAGTTGCCGAGGAGAAGAAGGACAAACAAACCAATAAATGCTACTTCGTATTTATAATATGTGTGGGTGGGGAAATTAGGCAGACCTCAGACTTGTTGCACCCCAAAAATAAGTAATTTTAATATCCAATAACTATTAACTATAATTTCTACTTCGAACTCTATCACTGATTTATAAATATCTTGATTAATTTTACTACTCGTATACGAGTACTTTACGCTCTACCAATCTTCTTTTCTCTTATAAGTAAATGCATACGAAGTAATTTACTGTAGACACTTAGCTACAAATTGAATCAAATGAGTGATCATTACTACGACCTAATTAGCTGAGCGACTTTGTGTCCAATAAATGATATAGGAGTCATCATATTTTTCACTGTATTATGTTTCTGGTCAATGAATGCAGTAGATCGTTGTAATAAACAACTCTATTACGATATCAATGTCTTGTTCGTTATACGTAGGGGTTGGCTTCTGACTATATATTTTTAGTAATTCCTTGTAACTTATAGCTGAAATAAATAACTCTTCAAAAGCAACAGATTAAGGCAAACATATGTTTGGATTACTTCGCCTTTTAGTTATTTCAAACAAATGTACTCGTAATTACGATTAAGTAGGTACTGGGCCTATAAAGATCATTATATTGGCATGTTCCTTCCTTTAGGTAAAGATTTAGAGATATATTCTTTTCTAAGCGCCACGTTAAATAAGAAACGTTACCTTGGTGTGTTTAAAAAATATGTGCTTATACGTGATTTTATACACGCATAGGTTTAAAGTCCTGAAATTAATGTGACTAGTGTAGTTTTTTACATATTTTTATACATTTAGAATTAGGTGCCGAACGTAGAGTGGTGCATAAAGATGTACCAGTTTATTTTCAGAACCAAATTCTAAATCAAAGGAATCTACCCAATCAATATAATTTTGGGTGTTACAACCCTAGTAGCCTTTGTCAAGTAGCTATTCTCCTCAGTTGTTGTATCATTTTACTACAGCCCACTTGATAATGAATTGGTTGGATCACAATAACAACTATTACCTATGTATGTAGGTCAACTTAGCTCAGACGTAGAAGAAGTAATAGTGCTTTGATTTAGGGTAATAACACACTGGAGTATAAAATGTAAGAAGGTGACGTTGGCGGAGGAATAATATTGTTTTATTAAGATGATAACGACCGAGCAAATGCCAATTGAGAAAAATTAAATTAATATACAGTTGGAACCCAAATGTTCCAACCATAGGGTAGGGTACCTAGCTACTAGCGGCATCTCTGTACTGAATGACAAATAGTAATTTTTCATATTACATATGCGAAGGCTAAATTGCTAGTTCTTTTTCGTTTAGCGTACTAGCATCTACCGTATACGATTGTTTTTTTTTTCGTAATTATTAAATAAGAGACAGCCGTTATTTTTAGTTAATAATAATAGTAAGAATTAGTTAAATACTAGAGCTATAGGTTAAGGTCTTAGTATACTAAACGCAGTACCTAGTATTATTATCTTTACCTACATTAATTATCTATTAATAATAGCACGTAATCGTTTATTCGTGCTGTTAAATTCAGTGTGATGTCTCCTTTGCTTGTATGCAAAATGCAAACGGTGTCGCTTAGTCAATGCAGCGACAATCAAGAACAAGATTAGGTAACAGACGTCTAGTTTATGACTTAGGAAATTGATTTGCATAAACATTTAATTAATTGGTCGGCGAAACTGCAATAAACGTATAGATTTTGCATGATTTAAGCATTAAGGGATGTAAAACAGACAGAATTACGAGCGTGTTATTTCTTTTCTGCAACTCTTATGAAGCATGAACATTATATCACTTTCGACAGCTTCTTATAGAGTGAACGAGCAGGTTTTTGGCAGAAAAACTGAAAGTGAACTGCAGTGTTACATAAATCTGAATGGCTTTCGTTTCGTTACGCGTCTGGTGTTTTAATTCGACTGTAATTATTCCTGTTGTATTGTTTCTAGGTACGTGGGTGTTAGATATTCGATACTCATTGTGATCACTTGACATTTAGTTGCAATCTTCGCAATCACAGCATCCGTTGACATGATAGGTACTCAACAATAAACAGTAGATATAAATCAAGTTTAAGGTGTATATCGGTAAGGTGCGTAACGTAATTCATACATTTTATTAGAAATCTTTTTTGATAAATGTGTTTACATGATAGATTTTTATTTTTATATATTTTTAGAAGTATTGCTTGCAACTAAAGAGAACGTACTGACAATTTGATTAATCTATCATTACTGCGGTGAATAGTCTTATGAACAAATCTGTTAGCTGTTGTCATTTAAAAACGCTGTGAACTTGTTTTTTAAATAATAGCAGGTGCCATTAAGTAAACTTATTTCAACAAGTTACTTTTTCCACTACCTAGTGTTTTATATCTCAAAAACCACTCTCTTCTCCCTCAGATCATGTTCCGGGGCGGCGTGGTGGGCGGTCTTGACGCGCGTCGCGACGCCGCCCTCGCGCGGGTGCTCGTCCGTTTGCAGGCGCGCGCGCGCGGACTGCTCGCGCGCAGGCGTGCCGCTCGCCTTCGCACGCAACACACCGCCGCACGCTGCGTACAGCGGAACGTGCGCGCGTTCCTCGCCGTGCGCGACTGGCCGTGGTGGAGGCTGCTCGTTCGTGTTACGCCACTGCTCGCTGTACACAGAACGGAACATCGGCTTAAACAGGCGCAGGTTAGTGTAATACCTTTTTTATAAAACATAGAGGGTAACCGAATTGGGATCGGCAACTAGTAAGTAGTTAATTTTAATATTCACACGCAATTAATATTGTTAGAAACTTGTTAATCTTTTTTCTTATATTAGAATCAATCATTGTTACTAGATAACTCATGTATGTTATTTGGCCAAGCACATAATAAATAGTTCTTATGTCCTTGCATTATTAGTATCGTAATGAAAAAAGAGAAGAAGTGAGTAAAAATTTAAACATCTTTTAAGATGTTTTCATTTTTTGATGTACTTTGCAGAGTGGTTCTTTTTAGTATCAGAAGCCTCTGCCTTAGCTTGCGACTCATATTTTATGAACGACTGAAAGCTACAAAACTTCAACGTATCCTCGCTATCGCTCAGTTGTAAATGCATCACGATTATCCATAAAACACCTATTCGGGCTGAACGTAGCTCCAAGCGCAACTAAGCTTTTACTGTCTGGCTCTAGATTGAGTTCGATTCGATATATTTATGTCGATAGTGTTTATAAATCTGTCACAACTCATTCATAATCATTACAGCACAATATCGTCACTCGCTCTACAAACCAACTAACCATTCTGACCCGTGGCTATAAAATAAAACAGCTTACACAATGCACGATACAGATTTGAGTGCGAGACAGGTCAAAGTGTATCGGTACAGTCTCTACATTACTGTGAGTCGGTCTCTTCCTGGTGTAGGTGGCACTCAGATTATTATAGGTCGATGAACTGGAGATTGCGGACACTTAGAATTGAGTAGCTTATTCTGTTCTCCTTGAGATCTAATCAAGAAATCATGATCTACATCTTGGTTGTAAAGTAGTTCGCTAGAGTTTTTAGGCCGCCCGAAAGCTTACATATAGCCTAAAGTTATAACGTTAAGTTATAACCCACGGTAGCGCGCGGGTTAAAATCACAATCTACGATCAGCTATCTCCGACCATCAAAAACCTATGATCTGATAATACAATTAAAAGTTTAAGACTGGGTACGATCTTGCGTATCGAAATGTTCATATAAACCGGGGCAAAACAGTAGAAACAACAGAAACGATAACAGTAGAAACGATTAAATTAGAGCGTCAGACATAACCATAGCTTTAAGTTTGTAATGTGATTTACAGAACAAAAAATAAGATCATTTTAGCAATGAAGTGCAAAGATAATTAAGATAAGACTTCAATTCTAATCCATGAATACAATGCAGTATAAATTACAATTCAAAAAGTATTATCGGCCAAGAAAACGAAAAAAATATTTTTAGCTACCTTCAGTTATGTTATTAACTGCAGTTTGTTACAATAGTGTTTACTCGCGTATGCACTGCAGTATTTCTGACAACTAAATTTTAATCAAGACGGTAAAGTTCTATCATAGACATGATTAGGTAATATTTAAATCCGCAGATCAACTATCTTTTAATTAATAATTAAAACGCTTGCAAAAATAAAGGAAGTCTGGCATCGAAGAGTATGCGTTAATAAACAGTGTTGATGATGTATTTGTTCTATTGTTGTCGTGTTTCGCACCTCTCGGCCGGATTTCAAGTTTTTGTTCACCGTTTTGTGCGGCTCGTTTCCTGAAGCGAAAAAACCTTTAATGATTGTTTAGCGTAAATCCGCGGTAAAGTGTTTTATTCGTGAACGTTCACAAGCGATTTAGTTCGACTATTCTTCCAAACTTCATGTTTTATGGAATGCTTAATGTTGGTAATAGAAAATAGGCTTGCTTTTTTGCTATTTCGTCTGATATAAAGCGATGGTGCGCTCTATGATGTGGCTCGTTTGTAATTAAACACTGATTTACTCGCGACTTGAAAGACTCAGAGTATAGAGGAGCCGATAGCGAGTTTCACAATCTGACAGTGCCGTAAATAAAAGTTGACACAAATCGTTTTGTACGAGCCCGTGAAACCTATATCATCTTGTGGTGTCTTGCAGTATCTCTACTGGTCCGATAGTGCAATGGTAAAATGTGATTGGCAAGATACTTTCCACAAAATGAACTGAAAATCACCTTGCCTATAAAATTATTATTTCAATAAACTGTTTTGCTTTATTTTGTTTCTTGCGACACTTTATTATAAAGCTTAATTGTGTTCCCGGAAGGTTGCCGTTGTAACACTTCCGTAACTTAATTTTAAAGTTATTTTTCTTATATAAACTCATACTTCACCATCAAAGAACTCATTCCTTATGAATGAATGAGATTTTGATAACTATTAAAAGTTTTATGGCCCTTCCGTATGCCACGAAACGTCGAGATGCATCGTAAAATGTAAATGTAAACCACAAACATGCTCTAGATATGGGTTAAGAAGACAGATTTCGAAATGATGAAATAGATTCCATTTGGTTACGTGTATTTTAGAGGCCTTTGGGCGGCCTGAAATCTAAATTTAGCAATAACAGTTAAAGAAAGTAAATCTATCTCGTGTATGAATATATATTATATAAAAGAGTAAGTCCTGACTGACTGACAGGTCACAATTAACCGAGACTAAACCGCTGAACTTAGAGACATGAAGTTTGGAGGTTGTATTCATTATAAACCGAATATGCTGAAGCGTGTACTAACAAATTATTTTTTTTAATTTCTACTCCTAAGGGGGTCAAATAGGGGTTCGAAGTTTGAAAGTTCTTAATATTCTATTTTGTGTCACGTGCAACACCGCATATGAGAGCTACTACTCGTAGTTTTAAATATAGTTAAGATGTAGATTATAATTCTGTTTCTTTAAGGCAAGCTAAGTAAGATATATACCATATTTCAGAACATACTCGTAGTATAAACCAATTTATTGACGATAGCAGCAAATTAAAATGTGGTGAAATAACCTTAATCAGACATCTGATATGGTAATTTAGTTGAAAGCTAAATTTTCCGCAATACCTTATAAATGTTAGATACTCCCAATAAAGCAATAAGTTACGAAGATAATGTGAAAGCCTTGAGATAGGGAAAGCTTACGTCTCAAGCCTGAAAGCCTAGGTCTGGGGTCAGAAGCTAAAGAGCCGGTATGATTCCTACGTCCAGGCGCGTCCAAGACAGCTGGCCAGCGAGCTAGGCAAATCGGTTTAGAAAATGCTTGAACACCTTTCACCTGTTATGTGTGAAGTATTGAAAACGGCAATAATATTTATCTCAATCTTTACGTGATCAGTGAAAATATTGTACGTAAGGGTTTCAGAGATTAGGAATTAGGCTTTTGAGCGAGTAGCTTAGTAAAGAGAATACAACAAGACTTTTATTAATTTTAAGTACAATTAAATAGAAGTTAAAGTAGTAAATTTATAATTTAGATAAAAACTACTACCTCGAATATATGTTGTGTTCGTTGGCATCCCTGAACTGAGAAAATGTGGTAGATATGTATACAAAAAAAATTTGGTCTAATTTAGAAAATATTTCATTTCACAGCTTTTAAAAGTTAAAAATGAAAACAATTTGTGTTCTGTAACAGAAACAAAATCTCCCGGACAAATTATTCTAAACAATAATTCTAGACATATAGGTAAATAGTTTATAAGCAAGAACGTATCATACACTTTATTATACTACTTACTTACTTTATTTGTGGCATTCCTATAGCTGTGTATGCTATAACGATGGAGCTATAAAGTTGCCATTCACACGACCGACGTCAGAGCACAAACATGTTTCTAATGAAAGTAAGTGCTAGAAAAAGTTAAAAACTTCAGAAAAAAGTGTCAGGGACATGGACCACCAGAAATGAAAGATATTATTACAGCAGTCTCATGAAATTATTCCTCTACAATACTGATGGGTTTAGACCCATCGTTACTTGACAATTTAAATTTGTCTTTTACTCGTCCTAGGTTCAATGTAGAATTTAAAGATTATCAATTAGGGTAATCAGTTTACTTTGGAGTTTACTAAGCCGAAAATAAATCATTTCTACCCAATTTATCCAATTCCAGAATTTACATACCTAAATCCTAAAAGTAAAGATCTTTTAATTAATTTAATTAGCCCAATTGTGATAGCTTGCACATTTTGATAGGAACTTATTTATTACCAAAGTCTCACGTGTCCTTCTCTAGGATTGTCATTTATGTCAGCTATATGCGAGTATCTGGCACTTGTTCATCGTTTTGGTAGGGCCATATTATCCATGAGCTTTTGAACTTCCATTTTCTTTCTGTATCTGAACTCCACCGGTCGCTTAAGTACCGTAACTTGAGAGTGTTTTCGCGACTGGCAGAATATCGACAGTGACCAAATGGTCAAGGCATCTATCTGGCCATGTTACCCGGAAGATGCATGTCCGAATCCTGCCTGTTGTGAAATGTTTCTGTCTTATAACAACTTGCAAGTATATCTGAACGGTTAGCAACATGTTTTGATTCAAAAGTATAACCCTAAGTTGTAAAAATATTGATATAACCGCTAGTAAGCTTCGTATACCACTTGCTTCGTCTCGTTTCGCAACCTCACAGGAAATATGTCTCGTTACAAAATGCGGCAGATCTAAGTGACCGCGTACTTTATCCACCGGAAACCAGACCACTGCTTCAAGGTTTAGCATGAGCAGTGGGTAAAATCATTCTTGTACACTTTTGAGGGCCAATATTTCAAAATTGAAGGGAGACTTTTGAATAAAAACGTCACTTATTGCACCGCAAATGTGGTTATTTAATTTCTAACCTACTTGAAAAAAGGAGGAGGTTACATAAAAAAGTCGAAATATTTGTATTTCTTGTTTCCTGATTGCGGAGGAACCCTTGGATCGATTTTGATTTTGTTTGAATGAGTCTAGAGTCTTTTCTATTCGGTCCCATGTATTTTGGTTTGACTCAAATAGCTTCTTTAATCAACCTAAATGAAAAAATCTGTCGTATTGAAGACGGGTGATATTTTTTGCCATTCCCATTTCCCGGTGATAAACACCGTTTATGTAGTATATACCGTGATTTCCGCATCGAGTCGGTAGTCGGCACGTGCCATAGATCACGATCGTAGCGCAGTCTGTAATGATTAGTGTGCCAGTTCTGGCTGTCAAATAGGTGTATCGCTATTAGCACAGCTACCTAAAACAATCCATTGATTTAATGCTAACGCACATTCTAAAATCACGGAACAATCGTAGAATTTAACGTTCGTGATGGATGGGTGGCATTTATAATAATAAATTAAAAAAGCTAAGCGTGGATCAGGCGACACGGTTAGTAGATCTTGGTTGTTAAAGATACTGGTTGTTTAAGATACAAATAAAGGGTACAGAGCCTGACAAGAATTTCCATGTTTTATCTTTGGTACAGAAAAAGAGTAGGTATACGATGTCACATTCTCATATTATTAGACCTGATATTGTATGTATTTCATTTTCAATTTTCTTTCCCTACCCTTCAATTGAATTCCCCGTGTGAGTCGAGTGACTAATTTTACAGAAAAAAAAAAGTAGTTTACTAAGAGGTACACGTAATGAATATTTTGAAGATGTCAAAATAAATTGTATTATACCATTTAAAAGAAAACGTGAAAGCAAACGCATGCGTAAAACTGAGGTACAAGAATATGCGTTGTCACTTAATAAATTTTCAAACAAAAACACAGAGCGATTTATCCGTTGACAAACTTATTCGCTCCGTTGATTGTGTTTGAGGCCTTGACCACTAAAACAATGGCTTTTAAAGTCCAAACCGATCATAATCTAAGAAAAATAAATTTATACAGCAGGGTAGGCTTTTTGCTTACTAACTATAACTACGATACCCCCTGGTATGTTAGTTTAAAAGTTGTAATATTTTTAAGAAAATCGTATCATAACACGTCTTATTTGGTAATAATAAGAAAGAAAACCAGTATAGCCTTATTCTGTTAACCTCTTATTTGAAACTCAATTTAATATTTTCTTTATAGCTAAGTATGTTATTTTAGACATAAAAAGTTCAAGCTAGCGGCCTCGATACATTCCATTCTCATCGTTTATAAATATACACTAGCACAATTATTCAAAACTGACTTGGTACTTTGTAAGAAATGCACTTATGAGTTGCCTAAAATAGTCACATCAAGATTCTCAAGTAACCAGGTGACGGAGGTGGCATTACGCACTCGTGTAAATGGATGTGACATTGAAACTAGTTAATTAGATTAGAGACAAGTAACAGTAACGTACAGTAAGACTGTGTTGAGCAGTTCGTCATTTTTATCCGACTGCCCAAAAAGAGGGTAATGTTTTTTGAGTTTGTATATTTGTTTGTCTTTACAGCCTCAATCGGTACTCTAATTTTGATTTACGAATTATCTTTGGATTTGGTTGCATCTCGCGGTTTCAATCGTTAAGACACATAAATCAAATCGACCAGACGTGGTCTGACAATTTTGCAGTCGGGTTTTTTGGAAGTCGCATACTTATTACTCCTTATATTAGTCGTTGAAACTAATGTTTGGGTTTGTAGGCTTCTGAGAGTATGTGCGGTATCAATTGTATTGAACTTACACGATATGATTGTGACTAACACTCTAAAAGTGCAGCAGTCTTTTGTCTTTTTATGAAATGTGAGACATACGAGTAGAGCTGTATTTTCTGTGTCATTTTTCAATATTTGGTTGTTTGTTAGCAGCCCAACAAATTATTATTATTTTTGTATAATATCGCTATATTTTATGCAAGTAGTGTAGGTTGTAAGTTGAGATATAATATGAATGTGATTAGAGTTTATTATATGATCTGAACCGATTTAGATGAAGTCCAAATATAGCTAATATCTTGGGTTGCCACATAGGACACCTTTGATTCCGAAAAAAGTGTTCCTATGGGATGATCATATAATTATCGAGCTAAAATGCAGGGGCATTTAGTTAAAAATAAGTTATAAATAATATACTCGTACAAAAAAAAGTTGTGAATGTAATTCTAAAGATTCAAGTTGTAAAGCAATCTTTCCTAGTTTCTTGCGGCGACTGAAAAAGTCAGAAGCTCGCGGTGAGTGATTGACAGACCTGACAGTCGGACATCTTTTTACGGAACAATTTATTAGGGCCTGTTCGTTCTTGTCCACCTTATCCAGGCCGTACTATACAACCGTTGTGTTTTACTTGTGCAAAAACGTATAGTCTCATATGAACACACGTAGCTTGTGGCTGAATAGATCGTTTAACGGATCGTACTTTTTGTACGTGTAGCTGTTCCCACGAATGTAAGTTTTTTTTGTTTTTGTTTTGAGGGTAGAAGGATGCGTGGGAGAATATTATTAACTGGGAACTTTATGGATGCTGGATATGGTCTCGGTTTAAATAGATTGTTTTTTTTTCAATTCAGGCGTTTCGTGTGGGTCTTATTGTGTGGTTTTGCTAAATTACCAAGACGTATTCTCTTGTTACTCCTTCGTTTATATTGCCAAATTTCGTTTAATTGACTGAGCGAGCAAAGTGTGTCTGCATCGAGTCTTGACGAGATACCCTCGGGTATAAATTCGGCGAGACATCGGGTCTGGTCTGGCAATTTTTCTTTCGTCTGTTACTTAGAATGTTTGTATGTCTTCTGAAATTTTATATTCGCGTAGAGGTCGTAGTTTCAAACCGATCTTGACAAAAGTTACTGTAGGTAGGTTCTATAAATTTTTAGAATATAAAACCCTGAATAGAAAGAAGGTCAATCAATGTTTTGTAGTAATGTGTATGAAATTTATACGAAAACTTTAACGTTAATGCTTCATGCTTCAACACAGACCATCTTAAGTTTTTCTTGAGCATTTCTGAGTCCACGCAATTTACATAGCCGCCCTAGAGTCGGACCCCACATAGCGATATAGGTGACCGAGTGTCGCCACTACTCGCATCACCACAGCCCATACATGGGATCGATCTGTTATAATGCAAATTAGCGGAACACATTGTAGGGAAATGGACCGAGACCTGAGTATTGAAACGTCTATGGTAATTACTCGTAGATTTTTTTTCTTATTTACTTATTGGCCATGTATACCCTAGTAAACCGATGAAGACGTTACCAGAGTGTCGGTGGATATTTCCCGCGAACACGAAAACCACGTCATTCCGCCTATATATAATCTCTTGCCCACCTTGCGCACATTAACAATAACAAGGCATTAGTGGTTAATAACCCGCCTTTATTATAAAACAATACTTGAAGCATCATTGTTTTTTGCAATAAATACTTATTCAGTTCGTAAGAGCACAGAGAATCATTTGCTCGGTTTGAAAATTCGCCCTGCAATTTTAAAATAAGAAGTGGTAAACCTAAATTGTAGTTAGTAAAAAATTTCAGGCATTGAAAGAGTTAACAAACGTAGACTACTTGTATGAAGAAGCAAATGTTATGGGGACCACATATATACATACACATAGGGGGATAGTATTGAGTCTAAGGTAATAAACATAATTTCGCCAGAGATAGAACTGCTGCTATCGAAATTTTATGATGGGCTTTTTATAAAAAAAAAAAACAGAATTATATTTTCTCATCATACATTTTAAATTTATTTGGTACTCTATTAGTATCCAACTCTGAAATAATATTTAAATAAGTATCTTTAAAATAATAACAAACATACTCTGAAGTTTAAATAGATTAACTGACTATAACGAAACATAAAAATATCCGAAGCGGAGAGCTTTATAGCATGTAAATTAAACGTGTATATCAAGTAAATCTAGATTAATTTAAATCTTTGAGCATTCCAAAAACTTAAATATATTTTATTTTGTGAGAAATCATTATATTCTGTATAATGAAGTTCCCAACGAAACCTTATAACGTCAATATTAAAGACTTTGTACGTTAAAAACATTTACGCGGTGCGTGCCTCCTTGCGGCTAGATTTACCACAAGAGTGTGATGGCATAACAGAGTTTAATATCCTTTAGTATTTTCTAGTCTAGTTAATATCGATGCGTTACAATATGATACCTATTTTGTGCGTGGTCATCTTCATATTTTCGATTATTATTGTAAGTTAACTATTTATTTTTTGTATATTGTACAGCGCTTTATCTTATTTAGTTACCGATTGTACTAAGCAGCTTACAAAATTCTAACCCGGAAACTTTTTCTTACCTGCCAATATTTACCGCGACTTACATATTTTTTAGTTTCTTTTTTCAGGTCTTAGCGTTTGTGATAGAATCTTAAAGCTTAATATTCACTATGTATTATTTGTTATAAAAATATTCAACATTTATATCTCCCTACTTTAACATGCAGTTGCTCTCGCTTTTGGACTAAATATTACAGGTTAAATATCGCTTCTTTCTCGTCATACAAAATTTGTATCGTATTCCTACGCTACTCTAATTGACTAGATCAACATTAATTATCCAGTCAATGCCGTTAAATTGCTATTTTCTTATTTAATAATGATGATTTCTAACCGCTTCGGTTACGTTCAGTGGATAATCTCATGCATTTATGTATGATACACGATGTCCATTGCCTGATCGATATTTTTTAACCTTGTTTATAATTGTTATAATGCATTTTATTGCGTCTTTTACTCTTTATAACGCTTTAAAAAAGTGACAGGAGACTTCAGATTGGCAGACGCCTGTACATTTTTTCCGTTATATTGATTTACAAAACATTAATTTACAACACTATTGGACCCCTTTTGGTAAAATTTATAATATGAAACCACTTGGAAATTAAACCCTTTCCTACAAAAATAATTTATTAAGTAAGAACAATTTCATATTAAACAGTGCCTAACAGATTCTCACGCCACATTCGAAAACAAATCACGTTTTGTCGATCTCACGGTATCATATGAAAAAATATCTGCTCTTAGAAATTTAAACCCTACCTATCGGACTTTTTTAAAGTTCTATATTATTCTAGAACATTTCACTGCTAACCTACATATCGTATCTATAGCCAACTTTATCTCTGTATGTACGTATGTATATATATTCCACCAGTTCTACTGCATCGAGTGCGAAGCGCACCTTATCTGCTTTTTGCCCGCATTTCTTTAGAAACGTGCGTTTCCGCGTCATTTAATGATAGGTATGACACGTCCGTTTTAATTATAACACTCGTAACTCTATCTTTACTGAGGAACTAGTTTTTTAATATTTGTTGCATGTTGTAAGGGAAAATACATGCCGATATTAGAACCTACTGCAACACGAAGTTTGTCCTTAGGCATCATCAATATTAAGCCATTTTTAAGGTCATTATTAAACCCAACCTGACTTGAAAAAAAGCAGTATTGTAACACTAAAATTAAGTAACTTTGTATGTTTGTTGCATATTTACTCCAAAATGGCGGAATATATTTGGATTAAAGTTGTAAAAGTGATAGCTATCAAACATTTTGTTAGCTATGTTATAAAAGTTATCTTCTTAGGTTTCATTTTATACACCTACCAGTCCTGCCTTTAACTTCTTATCTATATTTAGATACTATTTTTGTAAGGACTAAAAGTATTCCTTCTCTTATAAGCATAGATAGTGTCAGATGAGTCGATTGCATATAAACTTTCCCAGGCGTTACTATAGCGGTACTGAAAACGCCGAAACAATTTCTGGAAATGAGCTTCAGATCAAGATTAATCCTATTTTTAACCAGATACTCATTTCATTGGAAGCTTTTTTGTGTATTATCCTAGATTTTGCAACGACGACTGCGTCTGGATCTTTATAAATGTAAATTGTTTTTTTTTGTTTGAAAGGAAATTGGTACCTCACAGATGATGCTTTACAATGTAGTCAATATGTTACGTGCACAAACCAAAATAACTAAAGTTTCCTAGCAAATTGAAGTTTGTTCTTCACTTTATTGAAGTGTGACATTCCTCCGAAAGAGCTGCTAGTGTAAAAGGTAGTGTGTGTTGCACCTTATTATACCTATATACAACTTATTGAACGAGCAGAAGTCTAAAATTTTATGAAGTGTAAATTGATATCAATTTGAAACTGCACCAGTCACAAAACACATGTCATCAGCTTGGCACTGTCCAATACTCGTAACTCTGCTTGGATTAGTCTAATTTGTATAACGAGACATAAACAGTGAAGAAAATACGATAAACGTCGTATAAATACCATGTTTCTGTAAACCAACATTCAAGCAAATTTAGAAAATCGTAGTTAGGATAGTCACTGAGGACATAAAATTTTAATGAAAAGTAATGCAACTTTTTATGAAATAATTGCTCTCATCTAAAGGTTTGTTTGCATCTTATTCCGCACGCATTCCTGCAGAAAGTGTAGTTGTTCAATATGACTACTCGTTTACACATACATACTACATGCTCTATGATAATATGTTCCCACGTTGTGCCATAACAAGCCTTATAAACATACGATAAGTTAATGATAATGGTTGTTTTTCGCTTGCAGGAAGAGCTGGAGACCCTACGAGCTAAACTGGATAAGGTGGATGGCGAGAGAACACACTACAAGAATGAGACGGAGAGACTTGAGACTAAGGTTGGTGAACTTTAATAGTTTTCTTGCATTTCTTGGTGAGATTAACATTAGTGTTTTGATTATAAAAGTACAGTTACGTATCCTGTGCATGCATATTTGCAGAATAGGTAGCGTTATAATCATAGAGGTTGCAGCTGCGTTATAATAAAATGGTGAAGTAGGTACAACATAGACTGGATATTGATATCATCCATTTCAAAATTTTATAAGTGCATTGATCCATATGAAAATGGGCCTGTGTCCCTTGTACCATTCAGCTGTCCCATGATGGGACTGCTATGCCTTGACAAAATACTTTATGGACATGTTGGTAATGGTCACGATAAGCTCACGATTGTCACACGTCGAGTCATTTCATTGTTTAGGAGAAAACTTTTTACGTCTTATCTTATAGATATCCCTTAAGATAAGTATTCCATAGTCCATCAAGATGCGTAAATTGCTTGATGAGAATGTTCCCAATATATATGTATGTGTTACGTTAACTATTTTTATATCATATAAATTTTGTTATAAGACTGTAACCTAACACGAATATATTAGATGGCATTCACAAGCGCCCTGAAGAAACGTTATTACGTTAATATTATTTTTACTTTAACTAATATTTAGTTTTGTATTTTATTGAGTCTTCAGTCGTGAAAGATATAGCTTTGCCTACGCAATGCAGATAAAATCATCAGGAACTATACAGTAGCTTTAGTAATTCTAATATTACTCGTAACACTTCATAGATTTCATGTTTCGAATACTTGTGTTGATTGTTAAAGTGCTCATGTGTATACGTTTCCGTAATATTTATTTTAAAATACTGCAGCAGTCGACTTCATTACGATGTTAGAGCGTGAAATATCAAGCCTTTGGAACTAAGATATTTTTGACTTAATTATTATTTAATTGTGCAATTTTCTCAGTTCTATTTGCAATATCTTTAATAGTTGGGCTGTAAATTTAATAGTTCCGAATACTATCAAACTTGAAAACGTTTTTTCGATTTAGAATATTAATTTAAATATTTCTTACGTGTCCCCTTTTCATCAAATAGAAGAAGAAATAATCAATATTATAACCATTCAAAAATACCATAATAAGTCAATAAATTAAAAACTTCAGGAGTAATTAACTAAAAATCCTAACGAGTAAAAGCTTAAACATAAAAACAACGTATTTAAAACATTGATCAAATTACGCAATAAAAGAGGTGTTTCAAAAATGTATGGAGCTCCGGCCCGGAAAGTGCACAAGATATCATAAATACGTTAGATCAACCAAATTTGCAGTGTACAAAAATAATTTCGAATGAAAATATTTCCTAATTTACGCGTTTTTGTTGTGTTTATTTTGACATGACAGGCCTACAATTCATAGACCAATGTAACGATTGGAGCCAACAACACAAACAACACAACATTCTTCCAGGCACAAAATTCTTCCAGGGATACCATAATTTCAGAACAATTCACAGATTTTAGATATTTTTGTACACAATGAACTGATGCGGGCTTCATTAATACATAATACATCTTTAGGTATATTTTTGGTTGACGTACAGTCGTCCACCGTCCTGACGGCGAATGATACAATACGTTTGCAAAACTTCATTTCTGGAAAATAATAAATGGAACACAAATCAACTTCTACATTGCTTTGCTCTTTATAAAAGTTTACGTAGCATTGGATTTTAATTAGTCCATTTTATTAAATAATTGTTTTTGATTTTTTAGGAAATTCAATAAGATAGTCAAGTAGCAGGTGATTCTTCCGATCAACCAAGGCCTTGAAGTCGATGGCCCAAAAACGCTTTGTATCCAGCCACAACCCGCTGTGTCTTAACAGTAAACTTACTTATTTCCAGCCTTCCCACGACACCTATATAAACCAATAAAAATCAAAAAGACATTACGGAGTAATCAACTACTACACATTGTCAGCAAGACAAATATCAAGAAAAAAGTCAAATTACTATCTATAATGAGAGAAGACCGAAAGACGTAGTTTTTATTACGAAAGAACTGGTTCAAATTTACGATGGGTCTCACAAGAAACCTGATAAGTCTGACAACCAGCCTGTGGCAGGCCAATGCTCTTGATATCGCCTTTTGATGTGTAACAAAAACTATAATGCGAAACCTGATTAAGGTACCAGTTTTTTGAGTTAGAATGATGGCCTGCTGCATGTGGGAATTGGTCTTTAGAACATGTCAAAGACTTGTTTGGCTTTGATCTTGTTGTGAAACCGATGGATGTTGATTTTTGATGGATAATTGAGTCAGATGTGCACTGAAATAGCCAGAGAATCCATTTATAATGTCAAGAGTAATGGAGCTTTTTATTTATAAAGATGGTTATTTTATTTGTGTAGGTTGAACAAATTGACTTTGTGAGAAGTGTTCTGTGCATAGAATCGTGTGTACCAGGCTATTTCTTCTTTACTTTGTTTAGAATGATTTTTTCTAGCATTGAGTACACTTTAGCTTTAGATATCCCCGGTTGCTACTACGTGCCACATTAAAATTAACTTTGACAAAATGTTTTGATAACATGATGACTTATTATTAATTGTTTTTGAATTTAGTTTTCGTATTTAATAAAGCTCCTCCAATATTTAGTGTTTTAAAATATATTTTTTTACTTTTTTGTCGTGACTCGAATGCCAAATTTTTCATCAGAATTGGTTATTTCAATTTATGATAGCTACAAAACAAAGCAATGACAAAACAATACCAGTCCGTAATCGCGGCTATTCAATCGATAGCATGCCGATAGCAATCGATACAAAACAATGTAACAGCAATAGCGTGAAGTGCATTGGTGAGGAACGGAGTCACTACCGTGGAAATACAAGATCTCCTTGGAACGAAGGATATTCATAAAGCCTTGTGTGTCAGTGTGTTTCGCGACACTGGCTGGTTCTGGCGACATTTAAAAAAGGCGTAAAATTACACAAGAAACGAAGCGGGAGCAAAAGTTATTTTAATGGTCTTTTTACGTCAGCATAAAAGTCACGTGGTTAATTTTGAATATCATTAGTCGCTAATTTTTAACTTTGCCCTGAAAAGTGCGAGTAAACGAGCCTATACTCGTAGGTGATCTAATGAGATGCATGTAAGTACAAAAATTAGACGTGTATCTTGAAAGAGTTAGAACCACCCTGGCACAGTTTTATTATCCAGTATTAGCAAGGTAAAGTGGCAGTTGGCTTGTGATATTTCTGCCATAGAACCGATGGCCGGATATTCGAGGTCTTAAGAGGAGAAGCCAGTAGGCTCTGTAAAACAGGGTAGATGAGCATTGATATATATATATATTATATATATTATTATATATATTATAATAATATATATATATAATATATATAATAATATATATATTATATATTTATATATATATATATATATGGGTAAAGGCCGTCAAGACGAAAAGCTCTATATAGGGACGTACATTCTGAGTTTGGGAGAGACTTGCAGTTTACGAATCAGTTTGTAGTAAGGAACATTGATATTATTTGTTAAACGTAACCTCAACTAAGCATGCGTCGTTGTTATTGATTCGACTTTAAACAAAAACTAAACATACTTCGGCGATCGATTACTTTGTTTTAAATGTCACAAAATAAGGAACACGTGCGCCAAGAAATAAAAAAAAACATTTTACGAATTTCCTCGTCAACCAATTATCGAAAAACATTAGTATACGAACGAGTTGACGAGTATTATAATCGTATTCACGTGTATTTACCTGACCTAGAGCTAAAAAGCACAGATACCGAACTGCCTACTTCTCGGTTCCTTGACCGCGACCAAAATACCTACAGTACAAGAATGACACTGATTATGTAATTTCAACAGAGCGTCCGTTTACGTTCTGCGAAGTAGATTATTGTATTTTTTTAGTCTGTGACTCATAACGTTTATTTTCTTTGACATATTTAGGTGAACTTTCTTCAATGGTGTGATGATCTTTTTTTAGTATGTTGCTTTTCCTTGGTAATAAAACGTTTGGGCTGAGTTATCTACATGGTAGCGTTTCAATCCATAACGTTCCACTGCTGGGCTCGGGTCTCCCCTATAAAGGGAGTGTATGCCATCGACATAGGCCACGTTGGCCAAATTGCGGATTGGGAACTTCACTTATATTCGAAAACTATTAACCTTCTCCGACACGCAGATTTCTTCACAGTGTTTCCCTTGACTTGGAACTAATCACTGAGGTTAATCGATGTCTAGCCCAGTCAGGTTTGAGATGGGTGACCGTGGGTGTGACATGCTTAATTGTAGACTACGGTTGTTTGTCTTAAAAGAACAATCTTAGATCATGTAGAAGCCATTGGATATGTCAATACATTGGACGGTCTATACAATATAAGACAAGGGCGCGTCATTCCGCCTGAAACGAATAAGATCTAAATTCAAATCCACTAGTTTATACGTACCAATAGTATCAAGTGCAAATTCAAATTTAAAATAGCGCATTTGATCACCCAAATAACAAATAGGTCAGCGAGTACATCGACACTGAAAATTAATACGTCGCATTTTATAACTTTTAAACTAGTTACGTAAAAAATATTTTTAACAAGCATATTTTCACGCTTTTATCTTTAATAAAATATTCTTTGAACGCATGTTTGAACCGCGTCAGTCACTCGCGCTAGTGCTGCAGACGACCTGATTTACATGATTTACTTACTTGTCCGTGCTTTTAGGGTTGTCTAAATAGTTATTATTAGCAGGAAATAAAAGATGATTAAATTTAGGTGTGAGTTAGTCATATCATGTACAAAAACAATCACTTCAATTCTTCGAAAATCACGAAGATTCTTCATATTATGTACCTATGATATTATCGCGAATTGAGAATGCAACTGAGTTCTTCATGAAAATTTATTAAAAAGAACATTTGTAAAATAAAATAGACTTTCATGTCAAAATAAAACAACTATAATAAATAAAAAAATAATTTATTGTCTATTAGCGCTAGAGGTTAACAACACCCACATTATTTTGCATTATATTTTTGCGCTGAAAATCAAATCGTCATTCCAAAATTACCAAGTACCTTTGTCCAGTGGCTAATAATATCAACCCTAAAGTGCTCCAGGAATAATCTTCGCAAATTAACTCTGGCTATTCATGTAACGGTTTGTTTCTCTTGCACGATGCGAAATTGAATTATGTGATGGTTATTGTAGGGTTATACACACGTTTATAGTCAACTCTTTAAATTGATTATTCAAGGGGTTCTGTACTATAGTGACACATTTAACACTTTAAGGTGGCTCTTTGAGCATTAGTGTTTTTTTAATTTGTAACTGTATTTTGGTACATTAATATCAAAAACCAATTATTATACTTGTTATATATGTCCTTTAGAAGAGAATGGAAAATTTGTCGGACATCCGCCAGATTTGTTTGTTAACAAAACAATTGTTGCCCAATTTGTAATGGAGACGGTTCGCTCGCTAGGTCAAATACGAATACGTGTGTTTTTTGGATTATGTTTATATAAATACTGTACCTACTATTGTAACGAAAGTGTGCCAAGAAAATAGGATTTCTCTTGCTGCTGCAACATTTTTCCATCACAAAGACTAATAATAAAAAAGTGACGTTATAAATGTAAGATCCGAGTCACTAAAATACACTCAGTGAATGAAAAAGCTTGATGCGCAAGTGTCGCTTCGCTGGAAAACCGGGGCGCGGAAACGAAATCTAACGTAACGTCAGTTTAACATTTTAGAAAGAAATATTATTATCGGAAAATGTGACGTGCACACAGCCAAACTTTCCAAAATTTGCTTGACTTTTTAGCTTTATTGTCAGTTGGTATTCAGGTCATTCTTATAAGTCTTATTATCTAACCTTAGTTGGATTAAGTTTGTGTTCAAAATTCTACTCTAGATTTAGTTTCTAGATATTTGCAATAAACTAAATTCTTTGTGTGTATTATGAGAGAGCGTGCGAATGTTTTCTTTTATTGTTGTTCGTTCTTGTTCATTCTTTAAAAAAAGCGACAAGATGAACGTTTTATCTTACTTGTCTGAATGTAATGTGTATAGAAACTTCTATTCTTATCAATAATACAGGGCTACTGCTAAATTAGCTATTTATTAATATTTTATGGATCAGAATCGTTACGTATATTACAGCTTAGGAAATTCACAAAAACCTGCTGCGATAATAAACTCTGTAATATCAACTACTGTTTTTATCGCGTATATTTTGATCATTATTGACCCATAGACTTGTATATCTACAATACCTATAAAATCTCTTACGAATCGGGTTAGTATGAGAGCTCATAGTAATCACACCGATAGCTCCCTCGTAGGATTTCTCATAGTGAAAATGCCTTGCATCGTTGACTATCTGACCGAGAATTTAATTACAATCATTATCAGCTTTTTACTGTTTTGTTATTTTGTTATGCCGGTATTTAAATTACTCATTTTCTTACGTGTTTATTTAATCAATAAATGCATTTGGCTAAACATTTTCGTTATGTCTAAATTTTATGTAGGATCTTCGCGTATTGCATTGCAGCAACCAGACGCAAGTTTGGCACTCTGTTCGTTGTTATTTGGCTCTATAGGCCATCGACGTGCGATAAACGTTTGGGTTACAACACATTGATGTTCGCAATGGAAAACTAACAATGTATGAATCCATCGTTTCTTTTAAATATTGTGTTCTGATTAATAAAATACACAATTTGATTAGTTATTGTTCGGACATACTTTAAATGGATTAGCCATTTAGTGCCTCTTTAAAACGACAATTTTTTTTGGCACTGGAACAAAGTATGTGTCAATTAAGAAAGTATTAGACCTAGTTTTAATATGACTTCTTTGATGATTATATATTGAATTTATAAAATATGAATATCAATAATAAGATGGTATATACAAGATGTTTAGTGTTTTTCCGCCTCGTCTTGATGTCAGCGTGAGAAATCGCAAAATATTTTTTGTTTTTATGGTGTGGTTCCTCCTCACCACCGCCACACCTCACCTTATTATTTCTCTTTCTCTCAGTATCCGACTTCTTCAAAGTCGAAGTTGATATATATATAACAGTTATATGATTTGCAATCCGGCACTATGTAGCACGATAAGACTACGTCTATTATTCTATTGCTCCGATATAAATAGGTATAACGAACAGTTAAACATAGCGTATTGCTGCAACCGGACGCATTGGCACTCGTTCTGTGGTTATTTATTTCCATCGACTATTGACGACCAGCTCTAACATACCTACTCGAACGTCCATCTGGGCTTGGAGATCTTTAAATTTTCCACTAAGATTCGAAATTAAGACAGATACGTTAATAACATTAAAGCTTTAGATTTCTGGCGTGATGAATGTAACATCGAAACTTTCAAGCGATGTGAATGATTCTTCGTAGTTTTGTGACCAAGTCTATGCCATCACCACGGCTAAAGCTAGACTTAACTAGTTGAGAAAAAAAAACAGAGTTACTCGTTTTGTATGACTGGTTGGGAACGCCTATCTAAAGGTACGCAGTAGATTATTATTATGAAAATGCTTTGTCAAAGTTTGGAAACGATAAGCTCAGGATCGGGCTGAATGGCGTGCCTTGAGAAAGACTCAGTATATCTAGTAGTGGATTGGGTACACCTGATGATGATGTTGAAAATATCTCTTAAATATTACAAGTCGCATTGGCACGCACGTTTTCCTGAGCTTATGCACGAAGTATGAAAAACGTTGTAATCTCTTAAATTATATAACGGAGAACTCCTATAAAATAAAATAAATAAATATATGACAAATAATAAATGGATTTAATTTCAAATAAAACTGTTTCCGTTTTACTTCTAACTACATAACTACATAATTTTAAGGAACATACATTGTAAAATATGTAATCAGTGTGACGTATAACTACAGTCATGTATCGCATCAATCTATAGCTTTTATTCGATTGCGGACGTGTTGGTATAAACGTTTTAAATAGTAGTCGGGATCAGATTAAAGCCCTTTTTAACTTCTAATGTGCGAGCTAGCCATCTTGTAGAAAGGTAGGTCACTGTGTCGATCGGTCTGCGTTTCAAATGCGTTAATGGTTGCGAAATAAGTAGTTAATATTGACAATCCAACTGAATTGGAATTAAAATTGTCTCTAGTTTCTCGGTCATATTCTGCAAATGCTTTTTGTCCAGTAAGTACTCTTCTTCTTTTGTTAAAGACTTACAGTTTTTTGGTGTTACACTGTGTATGTCGTAGCAAGCAAAGCGAGTGAAGCATCTTTGTGTCAATTCTAAACCTATGCAAAATGTTTTAAACCTAAATTTAACATATATTACGTGCTTACAGGATTCTAAAATGAACAAACTTAATCTGATTAGTTGATGGCATTCCGTTAGTGCGTTAGAAGCTGCCACACCAAAATTTAATCAGTCTGAATACGAACAAAAAAGAGTGTCCGTGGTCAGATCAATATATGGGTCAATAATTTTCGTTTTAAAAACACCGGTTTCCCATTGAAATTTTAGTTCGTATAGACGTTGTGTTAAATTTATTTTTCAATGATTTATTGAGCAAACTTCAGCGTAGGCTGGCATTCAGTTTAAATGATAATAATTCAATTTTATCGAGGTTAGGCTTGACATCCTTTTAACATTGCCGCGTCCGGTCACCGGCACGGGTTTTAATTTATAATACCATCACACGTACAACAAATTAAAAGACAGCCTGAAAGATTCAGATGTACTCGTATGCATATAAGACTGTGCTTTATTCTTTCAGTATATTTATTGCACGTAATCATAAGTTTTATTAAGTTTATTGTATTATTTATATGTGCATACAATAAAGAGTTTTCTATTCTATTCTATTCTATTCTATTCTATATTTTTACTGTTTCCTATTGTTCATATACTCATAAATAAAATTTTTTTTCAGTTGTTATAGGACATAAATTTACACATTTGTTTGGTGTTTAGTATTGATCTTCATATTAATCTTTGTAAAAAAATCTCGATTATGGTCACCAAAGAGTACGAATGTACTTTTATTTCATTGGACTTTATTTCCTTTTCTATTAAATCTTGTTTTTTTTCTCGTTATAGGCATTCAGATACTTGTATTATGTGAGTGTGTATGTATACGCATACATTATTTTGAAATTGAATTTTTATGTAACAACGCTTTTATGTTCAATCTCCCCAAATCGTTGTTTTTGCCAAATGTCGTTTAATTTCGCGATAAACATGGATAACATTTACGTAATTTATTACGTGTATTTCCTTGCCAAAATAGTTCTCACTAGTGCTATACCAATTTTCGCAAACTGCATTTCGTAGGCATTAATATTAAGTGTCACATTGGTTAACATTGCTAATCTGTAGATTATTTAGACTCGAATGTTCAAGATCTGGAGCTAAATAAAGTAAACGTTGAACGTAGTGCGTTTAATCTTCTCGAGATAGTTTACAATCATGATAAATATAGGTTTATTGATTGCTATTTCAGAGAATTTGCAATCACATTGATCGGTGGTACTAAAATTATTTTTGCACAAACATTCTTAACCTTCACAGTTTCCGGTCTCTCGTATAATTTTTGATATCTTCAGCTATTATGGTTCGACATGAACATGGACTCATCTAATTAATCTTTTCTGGCTGGACATTTTTCGTCCTTTATGCAAGGCATGTATGTGGGAAGAATAAAACCTGTGTTAGTCATGGCACTACGAGTAGGTCACCTAGAATAACAAATTAATACATCTGTGTATCTGTGAAAGAAAATGTTGGGGTTGATAGATTAAGATGATTATTGGGAAATGTCTGTGGCACTCAAGATGGCGCCTATATGTGGTCCTTGGGTTGAACGTTCGCAAAATGCTGGATTTTGAAGGTCCGCCTCGTGTCACTTCGCCCGTGCACTTCGACATCTAAGTAAACCAAAATAGTCATGCGGCGGCTGTGAAGGCCCGGCGACCGAGATAGTCAGCGCAGTACGTCCGCGGTCCCCTCTCGCGCCGGTCCCGTTCTATTTCCAACCGATGTCCCGCAACATCGTGCGCTCGCCACGACAATACTGCATCGGACAGCGGTGAAATGGCACTGGACTTTCACCGCGTCAAACACTTCCGCTATAGGAAACGCAAACGTATAATAGCCTAATATGCCGCACGTCAAAGGAAACGTTCCCTTCAACGGGACTTCCCTCCTGAAGCTCCAGATTCCGGAAGAAAATAACAACTATAGCTATGGTGCTATTTCTCCACCGATCATTAACGACCACTACAATGGGTCTAATGGAACTAATGGGACAATCGACGGACCGTTATCTCCTTCCGTCTCGGAATCCACGCCAAAAAAACCACCTAAACCGCCTCTGGCTCGACCTATATTACCGGTGAAGAAATCCAAAACACTGCCAATAAACTTTGAAGAGAAAGTTCCACCGAAACCGCAATCGACGTTACTCAATGGTAAAAAGCTCTTTGTTACGAAACCTTTGAAAGAAGTGCATACCATACAAAATAACCAGGAAAATGGATACGGAAATTATCTTACCAACCGTTCACCAAGCCCGATGTACCGACGCAGCAACTCAACAGCTTCCGTGGAGACCGGATCTATTGCTGAGCTCGCCAGAAGACACAGTTCCATTACTAGCATAGTGTCTAGATCCCCAAGCCCTTTATCGTACAGCAGCAGAAGAAGTTCCGCTAGCCATTACTCCACTTGTAGCAGCAATGGAACTTATGTACCTCTATCTCGATGTTCGAGCATGAATTCTAACTTGTGCAGCAAGACGCCGACGCCACGGAGAATGTATCCACAAAGTTGTGACTCCTCCGAAAATGTAGATCTGCAAGAACTCAGATCCCGAGAACAGGCCCCTGTAGTTTTTGACGCGAATTTATCATTTGTACTCGGATGCAACAAGCAGCCGTTCCGACAGAACTTCAAACCAGTTGCAGCTCATTTGGAAGAAGGAACATCCTCGAATTATTTGAGCAGCAAAATCGATAATTTCTTAAGGAGAACCGATCATGTTATGGATGAGTGGCGTAGACTGGGCCATAAAGAAGATCCCGAAAACTCATACTATGGGAATAGCAGAAGAAAGCTTGGCAGATCAAAGTCTGCGACAAATATCATGATAAAAGGGTTCACGCTATTTAGTAGAAATGGCAGTAGAGCCAGCAGTGTTTGCAGATCAAGCCGAGGAATATCAGAAGATCGAACTACAGTCTCTGAATTAGAAGAGGTTTGTGAGTCACTTATTATTTCGATATTAAATATCAAATACTTCAAATCGTTTCGCGTCCACTATAAAGATAGCATTCATGAACGTAATAATGATGATTTATGATCATCATACGTAAGACGGTTTTACGTTTAACCAGCGGCGCTAGCGATAGCATCGCTGCAGAGCTTGCCAAAAGTTTTTTTTCATTGTTGACTTGTGTAACAAACGCGTGAATTCTTCTACCAACGCGACGATGTCACTCAATTTAAACAGGAAGCTTCTGTTTTTTCTTGGCTTTTTTGCTTTTTGGCGGAGCTTTTGGCAAAGTAAACTCGCATGGATTCGGCGCGTTATTATGCATCAGTTAGACATCTTGCCATACGTCAGTAGTTCCAAATTTAACTTGTTGTGTCTGAAATATTGCTGTCTAGTTAATGCATCTTCCATGGTTCGGGTTTGCGCTCAATAGTTATGATATATACACGTCAATTAATTGTGATTTAACTGGATTAATCAAACGAAACTAATCCCATACGATCTCCGTTATCAAACTTGCCAACGTAACGCCGTGGTGATTATGGTGTGACAATCACGTGAGGAAGAATGCGTATATCAGCTTTCTACTGGAGCGTATGAATTTAGATTGCAACATGGATCTGGTCAAAGCTCGATAGATAAATTTTACTAAATTGAAAGTGAATGTTTCAAACTTTAATGTTTACAATGTAAATGTTGCAGTTGCATGTATTTCATATCAGTGCAATGTTTTAGTCTCGTTTCCTAACTTACTTAATTGTAAGCGTTATGTAACAATGTTACTCTTTACCAGAATATTTTTAAACCATGAAACAATTAAAATTGATTAACTCTTTCAAAAGCAATGATACGTTGCGTTTGAGATTGTATATAATGTACACATGTAAGTTTAATGTAACTGACCTCGGTTGTAAGCCGTGCTTTTTATCTGTCAAAAACCTAGGGTTCCTTTTTATAACCTCATGCACGCATGTCATGCACGTATTAAATCTCTCTTCCATCTTGGCTCATTTAATCAAAATCGGGTTGTAGAAATATCGGAAGGTCTTTTTATTTTATTTAGGAAAAATAATCAAAAACGTCATCAAAAAAGTTACACAACGTCTCACCCTATAAAAACCTATGAGGATGGTGGTTTTTGTTAACTTAGTATTTTCGGTCTGCATTTCTACTAAATCAAAGATTAAATTATATTAGGTGTATTCATGTGTAATAAAAAGGACTCGGTATGAGAAACTCCTTTACATTTACTGGTCAAAAACAGTGACCTAACAAAACTCTTGTATACGCCTGTGTGATATTATAGTTATTAAAGCTATTTATTTACTGGTTATATATATTTCAGATGTTTTTGTCTTTAGTGATGTATTTGAAATTATGAAGTTATGTCAAGTGAATAAATAAATTGTTATATTATAATAATCAGAACGAAACCCGACTCTATATTTGAACCTTACCCTACTGCAACATTGTTAGGCCTATGTATTTTACCAGTGAAATCGCGGAATGCAACCAGTGTGTGAGCAATACCTACAAACTTATGGTTGAAAAACAACACCAACCTATAGCTAACCCTTATAGTTATGCTTGCCATATCACTGCAGTAGATTGAATTATATTAACAATACTGTTGTTTTGTTCCAGCTATCGGAAGTCGGTGGTGAGCTTGCGGAGGAGCGTGCGGCCGCCGGTCTTGCGACAGAGCGCGCCGACGCAGAAGCGGCAGAACGTTTGCGTGTCGAGAAGGACAACCGAGATCTGCAGGCGAACAACCAACGACTGCAACAGGTGAGGATTACAGATCCGGATTTAGCGATAAGACAGCGTCCATTTGAACCATCTTTAAAAAGAATCTCAATTCACCGGAACTTTTTTTATTTATTTATATGCCTCGAGTACGCACAAACGCCTGGACGATTGTAAAAATAGTTTAAGTTCGGTTTGAAGAATTTCTTTTGTGTGTTTTTCTTGTTGATCTCATATAAATTTTATTTATCAAAGTAGGTCTGGTTTATAAGATAAGCTACCGGAAAAAACTAAATTACCGAAAGTTGTAATGAAGTCAAAAAAGAGTGGCAACCACTTAGACGGATGCTCCATAATTATTGCTGACTTGGTGGTAATATAAACGCTCCCCTTTGTTCTTCAGTTCTAACTTGATCAGGATCGCGTTCGCAAATACAATTTCACTAGTTGCGAAATTTAATTTTTACTAAAAACATTTAACTGAAGTCTTGGTCCATACATACACCTGACATATCCCACTACTTTCGTATATTTTTTTCATACAGCCTCTTGGATATTTTGTTTTGTTCATCGGTCAACACACATACAAACCAAGGTGCCTCAATATGCCCTCAGGTCGACTTTCTAACTTTGATATTTTCGGCAACCTACATCGCTAATCGTAAACAAGCTCCAACCCAATTGATAAATTGCTATCCGCTCACATAATTTTTGCGCACATTTATCAAAGAGCAAATCTCGTATATCTGAAAAGTTCTGAAAGCTAGCAAAAAATCTGTGACTATTAAAATTATCTAGCTAGTCTTCATCATTTGTAAACTTTAATAGCGGACATTTATTACTGTTATTTCATGACAACTCATAACATTTTTTTATGAATAGCAGTGTTGCTTCATGTGGCGAGCATCAAAATATCTATTGAATCAATATTTTTTCCTTAAGCAGGATAATTTTCATAATGATTTACACAGTATGTACAGTCAACTTATTAAACCCACTATCCCATAGGCCTCCGAACGTCTGGAGCTCGAACTCCTCCACTGGCGTTCAGCAGACACCGGCAACGCGGAGCCATCAGACTCGGAAGGTTCCGAGGCGGATGCCAGTGCTGCGGGTGACAAGTACAAGCGGCGGTATGAACGAGCGCATCGCGAGCTGCAGCTGCTACGGGCACAGCTGCGGAGACAGCACGAGGACGATCTCGAGCAGCTGGTGGCTGTCAAGAAACAGCTGGAGAAGAAGGTATGAGATATTTTTGTTCGACTTAAAAACAAGAAAGAGATTTTGTTTTCGTTCCATTTTTAAGTGTATACCGATTTCTCAGCGAGGCCTTGACCGATGTGCCGGCCAAATTAGAGTCAGTTTTAACTGTTTTCGAAGAACTTATAATAATGGGCTGGTAGCTTAAAACCCTTCGCCTAAATTAAAGTTAACTGAATAAAAAAGAGAGAGAGAGATGAAAAATATAGACACAGAAGCTGTCAAAAGAAACGTTAGCTTGGCATATAGCATCGATTTAGTGTCATAAAATTTTCCGTGCCATTTCATCGTTCCAGGGCGTATAAATCATACATTAAATTAAATGGCTATGTCTATCGACCGCAATATTTCACATAAACAGTGTTTATTGCTAGGAAACCGAGGCAAATAAATATAACGCTGTCCAAAGAGTGGGTGTGCACCAAGTGGTATTAACTGTTTCCGCTAAATGCTAAAATTGGTACTACCTATGGTTTTGTTCTGATATTCCTGATAGTAGTTACTTAGCTCTCTGAGCATATAGGATTATTAGTCAGGGTCAGGGGTGTACCTACTGAAAATTGATCACTGTACTCGTCATAATTAACAAACTTATATACTATGGCACCAACCCGAAATTCGAGAATAATAATTTCTATTCTTTTTGTCGACAGCCGATATTTTTTTTCAATGAAACAGCAAATTCTTTTTTTGAATTCTAAGTTCATTGTAAGAGTTGTATGTCATGACGAGAACTTCTTTGGAGGACTCCTTTCGGCTTCGTACTCACCCAATTAATAGCCTGTTATAAACAATCCAGGACCAGAGAAATGGCTTTAAGCAGCCTGGAATCATAGTGTAATTTCAATTATATCAGGATTTTTTCTCACGAGCAATCAACGAGTCCCTGTGGTACCTAGACGTGTATTCTTATAAAAGAGTAAGTCCTGGCTGACTGAATTTCGCTAAAAATCAACGCAGAGCCTAAACCGCTAAACCTAGAGACATTTGGAGGGTGTAGTTCACACTAAGAAAGGATTTTTGGATATTTAAAATTAAGTCGTAAATTAGGGGTCAAATTAGTATTCAAAGTTTGAAACTCCTTAAATATCATTTTTTATCGCGGGCAACGCCGCATGCCTACTGGTATACTATATAATATAAGTATATGTGTGTATACGTGTATGTAATGAATTACACAATACCTACATACATACATAATCTGTAACATCTAATCGTCGTAACAACATTACAAGGCGTTAATGCGCTGGCAAGTGTAAAGCGTAGGACCGGTTTTTGTCATAATTAATGTGGAGAACTGTACATTTTAGTGCCACTTGTATGTGTTAAACTGATAACTCTCACGAGATAACAAATAAAACAGTGAATCATCTGTTTTGAATTCTGGGTCTCAATTACTGTACACGGTGCTCGAGGTTGCATAAAGCGATAAGTAGGTAAAGTTTTTTGTGTAATTGTTAGTTTGTTATGACGTAAATAAAGACCAACGTAAATGTACGTGTTTTTTTCAGGATTTACTCTGCCCTAGGTATAAAACACGTTAGTAATAAAGTAATATTTATTAATATTTAAATAAGGTTCGTTACAGGTAAGTCATAATGCACTTAAACTTATAAGTAGGTACTTTAACAAAATAACTTAATAATTTATTGATATGTATTGTATACTGCGGCGTTATATATATTGCGGCGTTATTGATACTGCTATCCTCGTTGACAGCAACGACGATTCTACAGAGGAAGACAAGAGAAGCCTAAAGCTGGAACTACCAAAATGTAACAACAAAGAATAGAGTAGAAAGTAATAGAATAGAAGAGTTTATTTATGCTAATAGCGTAGCCTAATATACATAATATACGTTTTCTTCAGGAATTTGTATAGTGGCAGTTGCTATTTACACGCACACATTGAGACGTTTATTTTTACAATCCAATAATAATGTCATTGAATAAAATTATTTATAAACGCGATGTGTATCCATTATATTTTGTGGCACATTTCTGAAATTCTCCTTGTAATTCAGAAATATCTTGAGTTTTATTATTTGTTTTTCGGACCAGTTTGACAGAACGCTGAATTACATTCCAGAAGATGACCTCGGTCGTCTTACACACGTCCCTCTAATAAAATGCGACTATGTAGCTAATTTTGATTCTCTATTAATAATCTGTATATATGTAGCCATAATAAACATCGTTTTCATCTATCTACGGAAAAATAAAAGTTTCGTTGAAAAGTCTTCATCCGTCGATAGGTACAAACACTGATATGGTGTCTGGTTTTAACATAACGATTAGGTGATATTTTAAAGGTTGATATCGTCAGTCCCAGAGTGCATAAAGCTAGAAAATTAAAAATTAAATTATAATTTTAAAATTGCGTTATTCACTAGTTTTTTTGTAATCACGAATAATATAGTCAACCAACGAAATACATTATCAATGGAAGCCTATCTCAAGATCATCCTTGAATCGACGTCAGATAATACCCAGTGATATAACTCCACATTCCGATATGATCGTGCGAGTAATATTAGTTCTGTTTTACAGTTTTACATGTAGGCCGATACGCGTTTTGTGACTAGAAATAATTGATAAAATGCATTAATCTCTGCATTGCTCTGTCGTTATCGCTGCTTTAATGTTGTAGTAATCGGGAATTTGAGCGGACATAATATGGCTTGATTTATTTTACTCAGATTGATTTTGTGTTAGATTATTGTTTCGATTTGTGATTAGTGTAATGTTAAAATGATATGAGGATAAAATGCAACAAAAATATGTAATATTGACGGTTGGTGAATCTATAAAGTTAAAGTGTTTATCAAGTTTTTATTTGCATAAATTGAAATTAAACACCAAATGAACGTTGTCCTCCCTATACCTACACCTATACCCGGTGTGACAGAAATTCAGTAGTTTTCAAAAGAAAATTCATTATAAAAACAGAATTTAAACAATTTTATTGAACTAATCTTACATTAACATTCATGAACCATAAATTTTGCGCGACATTAGAATTAATTGCTATTGCTAAATTTGGGAATGTATTTTTAAGTGTGTCGTCAATATTGTGTTGCTTAGTGTAAAAGTTACCATGGATGAACACATCGAGGTTAGTGCTCCCAGTTACACTACTAATAGTTATTAAAAAGCCGAAAATTTTTACTTTTCTATACATTTTTGAATTAAGGATGAATTATTTTCGATGGGATGGTAGTTGGGTAATAGAGAAAAGGGCGAGGCACCCGTGAAGCGAAGTAAAAACTCATGAGTATGTATAATATTAACATGAAAGCCAACAAGTGATACTTTTAAATAAGTGACAGACAACCGACTTCAATTCGGTAAGCGCCTATATATATATTTTTTTCGTTATTTTGATTCACATGTCAAACTACCGAACCGATTTTGAACAAATTTATATTATGTGAAACTGCTGGAAGGTTTCGCTGAGAAATTCGCTAACATAACATAAATAACCTCCTCGTTTTTTGAAGTCGTTTAAAAATGTTATGTATGTATGTGAACCAATTAAACTAATTATAGGTACACTATTCTACTTGTCGCAATGAGATTTGTCTCATGGGACAACTGAGACTACTTATATCCCTCTTGTCCGATTTCGAGTACATTTTCCGTAGCATACCTCCTTAGCGAACAAACCTCCGCAGCTCCGTCGCAAAGTATATAGTAAACCCATAATTTCAATTATTTTACGAGGGTCATGTATCTAATGAACTCTTTGACTTGGCGCTGCTCCAATATTATGTATGTGTCTGTTTCTACGACTGTATTAACACAGATTTAACTGTATTTTTGTAGTTGTTTGAGACTTGAGTTTTAGGATGGACTGACGTTCAAATTATGATATATTATTTGCTGACATACGCCCACGGGTCCTTTGTAGACAAGGTTACTATACAAATATTAGTTATTTTGATAATTAAAATGAATAATTACAGTACTTGTACAAGATTACACATTTCAATAACAGTTATTTGTGTTGTTTTAAGTGACACAGTATAATTAAGAACCTTGATTGCTCTACTTTAGGCATAACATAGTAGTTTGAGCATGAACAGAACTTCCATTTTATTGGGAAGACTGTAAAATACAGACGACAAGATAAAATGATTACAAGCAGAATAGATGCAAATCTTGCCTATCTTCTTAAGCATAGGTAATATCTCATTATCGCGTGACATTAATATGATGTTTATTTGTATTGTGTTAAGGTTCAAGATGCATACGAAGAAGTGGAGGAGCAGAGGGCGGTGGCAGCGCAGTGGAAGCGCAAGCTGCAGAAGCTGACCAACGACATGGCAGATCTGCGATCATTACTCGATGAACAGGTTAGTACTATATTATTTATATTTTATTCACTTTTCACTCATAGCTCTTCTATAGGATTTCTGCTATGTTGCGGTTGCAATGCAACAATGTGAAACATATGCACAACACACTCAGATCCGAAAACACAAATTCAAACTTATCGTTCAAATACATGCGCCGGCAGGGAAGTATGGATTCAACAATACCGTCGGCTCTCGAAAGGGGTATTCTAACTTACAGCACAGCCAATAAGAAAAGTATAATGTAACGTGTTGTAAGTACGTAACGCAACGTAAATATTTATTTTTTGAATTAAAAAGAATTACTTGAACAAAAATCCACAAGTCGAGCAAAAGAAAAATATAGAATAATTATTTTTTTAGACATGTCGCAACAACCTTCTGGAGAAACGTCAGCGCAAATTCGACGGCGAGCTTCACGCTGCGCAAGAAGAGCTGAAGCGCGAGCGAGCGGCGCGCGAGCGACTGTCTCGCGAGCGTGATCTCGCCAGCGCAGACAAATACGCGCTCGAGCAGAGCCTCTCTGTAAGTACTTGCTACATTACTACTACATACTGCTGACACTGACATATGACAGTAAGTTTAATATTATATGTTAGTGCGAATTTGACAGCGAGCTTTAAGCGATTCATGAGATTTAAGTACGTGCAAACAGCACATAAGTGTTTGTCTCGCTACAGTGACCTAGTTAGAGCAGATAAATACGCGCTCGGTGAAATCCTTTATACGTACTCGCTACATACACGATAAGTTTGGTGTCATTGTAATGTCAAATTTGACGGTCAGCTTAATGCGGCTTAAGAAAAGGTAAAGCGCAAGCGTATTCTACGATATACGATATGATAAATACGCGCTTGAGCAGAACGCTCTAAGAGTACTCGCTGCATATTTTCTATATCTCTCATTTCGAATGTTCATATGAGCTAAAACTAATATTGTTTCTCTGTGGATTGACAGGAAGCTCGGCTAGAACTCGAGCTGAAGGAGGAGCGTCTTGCGGCCGCGACTCGTGAGTTGGAAGAGCGCGGCGGCGGAGGGGACGAGGTCAGCGCGCTTCGCCGAGCCAAGGCTGAGCTGGAGCGACGCGCCAGGGACCAGGAAGAGGAGCTAGACGACCTCGCTGGACAGATACAGGTATATTTAACACTTGATATAGCTCTTTACTACGATTGCTGTTGGGTCGGGGCTGTCGGAACACATACCAAGGGCCCATGAAACCCAGACACGGAAACGTAATTAAGTCATCACTCAATTTAGTAATTGAATTTAATAGGTAGCTCTGTCTGAAATGTGGTTAATCCAAACCTTCTGTAGGTAATCAAAACCTTTTGATTAACACATTTCAGACTTTTCTTGCAAAAAAAAAATGCTATTATTTTTTTTTGCTTTTGGTTGATTTTGGCCATGTTGCAATTTTTCTTATTAGTAGAATCTTGATTTTTGTAATTTGTTCTCTAGTGCCTATGCTTCCGTCAGTATTTGTATGGCTAGTCTACGCAAAGGTGAAGGGTACATGCACACAAAACAACTACTAATATCCTTTCTGTAGGCAGAATCATGATTTTTGTAATTTGCTCCTTAGTTGCTGGAGAGCTCCAAGCTCCGTCTGGAGATGTTGTTAGAGCAGCAGCGCAAGGAGGCGCGGCTGGAGGCGGCCGCCAGGGACGACGAGATGGAGGAGACGCGCGCAAACCAGGCCAAGAAACTTAAGAGTAAGATCATTAGATTTTATTCATAGATCTTAGATACCAGCAACGAGTTTTGATTGATGTTACTATAATAAGCATCAGAAGGTGACATTGGAACATTTGTTCAATTGCCGAACCCACTTCGGTATACTCTTTCGTCTGTGTTTATTAGTTTAAGGTTTAAAGAGGCGATACAAGTACACATATATTATTGTGCCCTTGATTTCTATAAAACATAGTTACTGTTTCATCCGCTTTATGCGACTGATTATTACTCAACCACTGCATAGTCAGCCATTACCTACCACAGCATTCGAAAAAATCTGACCGGTTTACACTGTTCCAGTGCTGGAAAGTCAGCTGGAAAGCGAGCATGCGGAGCGCAGCCTGCTGCTGCGTGAGCGACACGAGCTGGAACGACGACTCGCCTCGCTTGAAGAGACTGCTCGCGCGGAAAATCATGAGCAAGTACAGCTAGTGCAGCGACTCAAGAGGTAATACACCTATTTCCGTTCTGGTCACACTTGGGTAATTAAAGCATTGCACTGATCAACACAGATAATAAAAACTGGTCACCAATCGCTATAGAATCGTAGTTTTGCGATCTTGCATAGCAGTGAGTCGACGGTGTCCTCATAGTCAGGTCTACCTTTCCGTTCCTTGATAGTACTTTTGCTGTTATAATCATGCTCATGCGACCTCTTTTCGTGTTTGTTGACAGGGACCTCAAGAGGTACCGTGCATTGTTACGCGATGCTCAGACTATGCTCGAACAAAAGGAGAAAGAAGGCGGCGGTAAAGCACAGATCAGACAACTGAAAAACCAGGTATAAAGCTTCTGGCGGGGTCTGCTTACTATCCCGTTACTATTTTCTACTAATAAGCATCTATCATTTTGATAACATATCTATTAGAACTAATCATTCTCTTTACACTTTAGAGTGACTTGATAGACAAAATGTAATTCACGTTGATTATGGATGACAATGACATTGTATTTTCTTGCTTTTCTATTTGTTCTTGCTATAATAATCTATTCTTAGTTGCACATTTCCAAAATTGCCGAGCTTGTCAGTTACTGTTGAAGACTTTTTTTCTATTTCTCGCAGTATTCAAATACTCTGTGTCGTTATCAGGTGGAAGACCTCGAGCTGGCAGTCCGTGCAGCGACTAAAGCCAAACAGACGGCGGAAGCGGAAGCGAGCGAAGCGACGGCAGCGCTGGAGGAAGCGACGCGAGCGAGGAACGACGCGGCGGAGCGAGCGCTGACTGCCACAAGGGAGGCGGCTGCGGCCCGGGCGCAGCTTGATGATGCGGAGGAGGAAGCGGCTGAGGTGAGCGCCGGGAGTGACATTTGTTTATAAAAATTTTCTTCGGAGCTATCTAACAAACAAAAAAATCTAATATTCGAAAATAAACATTGTATCCTCCATACAAAATAGATCAGGTGAGGTAAATTTTTATGGAAGACACTACTGGTTTTACCTAAATATGTTACGATCAGGGAACTTTGATGTGTTGATATACATTTCAGTATTATTACACCTTGCACGTTGTATGTATTTATGATTTAGGTTTTGTAAATTTATAGAGATAAATTTACAAAACCTAAATCATATAGAGATATGTATACATATAATAAAACTGTACAAGTCGAATTTCTGTACAATGAAAAGAAATGTTAAAAACAGAGTCAGTGGGATGTTAGAAGTGAAATAGAGCAAATTTAGATTTTTCCAAATTTTTTGTTTCTCATATCTCAGATACGTTGGGACATATTTAAATGAAAATTTGTTTGGTGGTAGCTTATCCCTGGTATAACATATATGAACCTTCTGATTCCGGTAAATTAATGAAAAGGAATAATAAATACCACGCGGACGAAGTCGCGGGCATCAGCTAATAGTCAAATGAAAAATGAAAGCGTTATTAGTAAAAAATATTTATCCAAATCTAAGTAATATTTTTCTTTTTTACTAGCTATTAAAGAAATATCGCACGTGCACGAGCGCCCTGTGCGCCGCTCAGGGCGAGACGCGCGAGGCGTGCGCGCGCGCAGACGCCGCGGCCGAGGAGGCGAGGCAGGCGCGCGAGAAGCTCGCAGAGATCAGCGCCAAGTTGGCGCACGCGGAGGCAGGACACACGCACTCGCACCACGAGGCAGAGAGGCGGCTCGAGCTCAGGAACAAGGTAATATACTAAAAATAAAACTCCTGTCTGTCCTCTCACGACTAAATGCGTGCGTATATTATTTTGTTTGAAAGGTAGGATTTGTAATACAATTACATGGCATATCGAAATCTAATAGTTAATATATCAGTCTCAGGATTGACGCTTGTTTTCTTGCCAGTGAAGTATAGTGCCACATTGTATGTATAATCTAAGAACTTATGGTATCAACTACTGTTATAATCAAAAGTTCTATGACAAAAGTTTTTGCTGATGGTGGATGGTGGTTTTTGGGATGGAATTCATCCTTTTTTAGGAGGATGCTGATTGGTTACCAGTTGCCCTGCATATTTAATAAAAACAAAACTTCAAAAGTGGATGTTGAAAAGTTCGTAATTATCATATCAGGTCTAATTCTCATGATATTAATTTATGTACTATATTAATGATATTAATTTATGTATTTATGCGTTTTAAATGTGAGATCACACATCCTTCCTTCCGTTTTCCAGGAGTTGGAATCCAGCTTAGAGTTAGAGGCGACGGCGCGCTCCCGGCTGGAAGGACAGCTGTCTCGGCTGCGGGAGGCGCACGAGCAGCTGGCCAGCGAGCTCGCGACTGCGCGCCAGAGAGAGCAACTCACAGCAGATGATGTCAGGAAACTCACGCGACAGCTCAGGCAAGCCATTTAAGATCTTATTTTATGTTTAAGATAATATCAATAAAGATAGGAAATATTGAACATAAAGCAAGGGATTTAAGTATGTTAGTGGTCTATGATCCATGAACAATTTAAATGTTCGTCCACGTAGTTTTAGAACAGATCTTTGTTTGACAAACGGGCTTATCATATGAATTTTTTATTATACGGCTACACCAAAGCAGCATATTATGTATGGATTAGCAATATATGAATATAAATAATACCTGCTCATATGATGCGCAATAATATATTCACATATGGCACCCATTTTATAATCTTGTTTCAGTTTCATAAACTTCAGTTAGATGTCTGCTTTCCAAACCCTTAAACACCCTTTTTTGATAAATTAACAGAGAGCTGAAAGAAGAGAATTCCAACTTAAACGCGAAGCTGAACGAGGCGAGTCGGGCGCGCACCACCGCGGAGGCAGCTGCAGCGGCCGCCGCCGCTGAGGCAGCCGCCGCGAGGGACGAGGCACGACTGGCCGCGCGCCGCGCCACTGCACTGCAGGAGGCCATCGCTGGTGACCTCTCTTCGCCGCCAGACTCTCGGGACACGGACAGGTTACTATCAATTACACATTTCACCTTCTTTAAGATGATACAAATACCAATGTAACTCTTATCAAACGTGAGATCCGCGGTATCCCATTTGCTATATTTCTGAGGAAAGGCCACGGAGTAATAGATTCAAGTAATACCAAAATTAAGACACTTTTGGTGTTACTTGTTCTAATATCTTAGAATATGAGTCTGGGTTATGTAACATTTTGACCCACTAAAATCCTCCTAGGTGGCCTGCTTCTGTGTCTACCTAAAAAGACTCTTGGATGTCCATTGAAACGCTACCAGAGCCCCTACAACACTTCGCTATATATCCCGTCATTTTCTTCTCTTTACAACCATGTAAGCCACTCGTTACAATCACGTTGTTGTCTTTCCTCGGCCCAAAACTGACAACCCAAAGATCCTGTACCCTCTTAGTCGCTTCTTATGACGGGCAGAGGGAAACAGAATTCTAGTGGGTAGGTTCCAGGGTTACTACTTAGGCGTAATTTTATTCCCTAAGTCGTGATTCATTATTTACCTACATCCAAATTGTCAAAATGATGCCCATTGTATCCAAACCCTTAATGTGTCAAGTACGAGTATAATTTCACATTTGCAGTGAGAACGACAGCTACAGCTCCGACGAGTCAATCGGCACGTTCCTCGCAAACCACAAGCTGAGCCCTTCAGTACCGTCGAGGAACTCCATGCAACTGGACTCGCAGAAGTAAGGACGCATACTAAATACTTATCTATACTTCTACAGTAATATTATTAAAATAAAGATTTTATTGTTTGTTTGCTTGTATGCAATAAATACTACTGAATCGATTTCAAAAATTCTTTCGCCGTTAGAATGCTATATTATCACTGAGTAACATAGACTATAAAAAATTAGAGATCCGCGGGTAACACCGCTAGCCCAGCTAGTTTATGGATAAGCTTTAAAATACTTAAGTTCTCTGAAGTAGACAATAATAATAAAGCTAAATTAGAGGCATTGAGTACACCTCAAAGTACCTACCTGTCATAGCACACGTAAACAGATCATCAGTGCATCAACTCTTACCAGCCCGATATTCTCTGTATGAAATTATATACCCTTCTGCAACGCACACTAATCAGTAACCCCGAACCTCCTAAAGTAACCTAATTTGACAGTTCTAAAATTGTCTACTCTCTTGTTGTTTCTAAAAGTGAGTAAAGGATGGATATAATTTTAGAAACTTTTAGTTAGTGACTGACCGAATCGGAGTCATTATCGAGAAACATAAAATCAGAATCTTCTTTTAAGGAATTTTAAATGTTTCAGAATAGCTTAGCCAATTATTATTGTGATTCCGTTCCTAACGTACTTTATGTTCGCAGATCGCAGAGCCCCGAGGGCCGTCAGAGCCGCTCGTCCGCCGGCTCCTCCAAGCCGATATCCCCCACCAAGGAGTCGTACGCATAACATCCGCCCGCCGCCGCCGGCTACCTCACGAGCGCACTGCCCGTGCTCTGCGCCGTGTTCTGCTCGCGGCAGCGACGAGACGACACGCACCTCGTCATCGAGTAAAAGCTGTCACTGTCAAAGTGACAGCTCGCGGCTAATGTCACTGTCACATTGACAGGTGTCAAAGGTCAGGGCGGGGGATTAGGAAATTAGTGATAAAGTGATTACTAGCAAGTGTCAAGTGATGATGGTTGTGTCGCTTTTATCCAAGGCACGTGCTTGTTTATTAATTAAAATCATTGCCAGTTACAAAACCTAGCTCTGAAAATGTGTCTGTACTTTGAACAATATCTCGATATTAATCTAGTTATGGAGAAACTGGTGAAGATTTTAGTCTATGAATACCGTCGCCTAAATGACAGTGTCAATGACTATACAGTGAAGTAAAGCCCCAATACGAAAGACTTATATGAATTTATCTCCGTACAACGCTTGGAATTAGAAAATTGAATCCTAAAGCTAGACTGCTCAATATATACAATAATCATCTACACGTTTTTGTATCCGTATTAACAAGTTTTAAACATTTTCATGTATTCGATTTTTATGTAGGAAAGCTTTTTGATACGAAATTAGTACTAGTAGAACTATTCGCGAGTATAATACGGATTGATATAAATTCAAAAGGCGCTAGTGTTTTAGAGTCGTCAGTGTTCTGTAGCCACAGTGTGTGTGAAAGATGAATGCATTCCAAATATCGAGCTCAGAATATAAACATCTATTTTGAAAAATGCTAGCGCCATCTAGGCTTTGACATTAATTTATTTAGCGTAGATCTTATCATAGATTAAAATTTGTTTATAGTTCTACAGGGTTATTGGTAATTTGCTACTAAATACTTACAAGAATAAAGATAAAAAAAAACATTAGCCGTTACAAATCAAGATAAACAAAGTGTCTGCGCAATTTAAAAAGCCATTGCATTGATATTGCTCGTTCCTGTACGAGGAACGATAAGTTATGAATAAATCAACAAAGTAAGTAGATACAAGTTTATCATATAATTATGTATGAAGTAATGGGAAAAATAGCTAAAGTTTAAAGACGTTCAATGCACATTTATCAATAGCCCTGTACAAATGAATAAGCGCGGCGTAGTGCGAGCCAGTCAGTATTGAGACGGCCTAGTGGCAAGTTAACTTACAAAATAATGTTAGGTCCTTTGTTATTTAGTTAGCTAACTTTTGTAAATAACTAGATTGCATATACGATTCTTTTATTATTATTTAATGTGTAATATTTGTGTGATCAGACTGTTATTCTATGATTTTTTGTTACATGTGAGTTGTTGCTTTATAGTAGACATTGAAAACATATCTGTTAAGAGTAATAGATTTTTTTATCAAGTGGTTTTTGTAATAGATTCTTTTTTAAATATTTCTATGATCTGTATTCAATATTACCTAATGTATGTCAAGTAGTGAAAATGTATTGTTATGAAATGTAACTCCATTATCTAATGAACTTTTCTATGTAAAACTTATTTATCTATGTGTCTGTAACCTCAAGTATACATTTTTGTCTTTAATGCGTATCGTATAATGTGATGATATTATGTTACTTCATTCAGTACTGGTTGTAAAATGAAATTATAATAATAAAGTAACAGAAAATTAGTATTGCCTTTGAATTATTCCTGCCATACAATACATTTGTAAATGCGTATCTCTACAATCGCACTGTAAGATGCCGTGGCTTTAAATGCCTATTTATTTTGACTTACTTACCGACATTCCAGATGTGGGTTATTTAAAAAAAAAAGCTATACAACATGGCTCTATTGTAGTACTACGGAACCCTAAAACATCAAACAAAGGGGAAATATGAAGAAAACAATAGTGAAAAGTTCATACGAAGACTGTTTGGGAAAATATAAATATAAAATAAAGTATAATATAACGTAATTTATTAACTGTTTACATGTTGCTGCTTATATAGTCTCGGACACAATACATTATTTAACGTTAAACTACATATCATGTAAATAAAGATTAACTTACATTATTTTAATTCTACGAGCAGAACAGCTCAAATTCTATTAGCTTAATTAAATATCAAAATTAACTACAAAAGTTATAAGTAAAAAGTTTGTTGAACTGAAAGCGAGTCATTATGAAAAACGTCATTATCAATTTTAACGCGGAATACACTAAAACTGAGTGCATACACTTGTATTACATACATACAATGTATGTAATACAAGTGTATGTATTACATACAAGTGTATTACATACAAGTGTATGCACTCAGTTTACATTTATATTTTTCATAATGATGTATATTATAATCTTTTCCGGCTCAGTGAACTCTTACCCAAACTATATTAAGATAACATTAATATAACGTATAATATTAATTTATATTATAATATTAATATAACCTCATAAATTGGAATTTACAAGTCTTTAATTAGGAATACTTCTTGACCAACATATATACATACAAACACATTAGTGAGATTACGATTTGATGATCGCTTCGTACGCTTGGAAAATGCACGTGGCCACTTCAACCGTGCGTGACTTCAAGCTGAGCGTCGCCTCAGGGTTGCCAGGCTGCAGTTTAAGTTCTAACAACACCCATATATTGTTCGTCAGTTTTAGAGATTGGTAGAGCATGTCCTGACCTTCTACGTTTCTCTTGGCGATGGTGAATATGTTGTTGAGTGTCATCTTCTGCGCGATCGAGTCAGCGTTACCGACGACGTTGGAGAGGTTATGTTGGACCTCGTTGGCCGCTGGGATCTCCTTCCACGTGGTCAGGAACACGCGCTTGTCGAGCTGTCCGTCTTCAGTGAACAGTATGTGAGCGGGCATCAGGCACGCGAAGTAGAAAACGTCCACGTTGTTTTTGATGGCCACCTGTGGGGATAGCGATAGATTTTTATTACCACGTTAAGTTTGTCTTTATAAAGACCGATTTCGAAGTTTCGACGATCTATTTATTTTTCAATCTCTATCAAACAAATACTATCGCGTTGTGTATTTGTGAAGGCTTATTGAGCAATTAAGATTTTTAGTAATAGTCGCATTGAAAGTAAATGCAAAATGCAAATTATGTAATTGATTACCAGATTTTCAATAACATATTGCAAATTAAATTAAATTCTCGACACACACTAAACAATACTGGAATGTTTGTAAGCTGGTGGCACATTACTTAAATATGTCACTACTGCTGTGACATATTTAAGTAATGTGCCATGCAACTAGCATAGTTACAGTAAAATACAAATTATAAAACAATCGTAAGTGCCAAATTCCGAGTTTATGCAGACTCGTCCCTAAACACTTTCAACATAGACTCATCATCACTCATTATAGACAGGCGTGTTGTTAGCGCGCCGTGTGCTAATGACGCCTATTTAGAGAAACCAGGCTTACTAACCTAATATGACAGTAATACATTTTCTCCTGACATTTTGTTTCCATAAGTGAGAAAATGAGGAATGTGATTTTAGTTAGTGTAACAGCCCGAGTTTAGGGGTTACACTTACCGACTAAACTAAACGTTCCTAAAACTATATCCATCCTTTTCTCACTTGTGGAAACAAAAAGAGAGGAGACAATTTTAGAACTGTCAAATTAGGTTACTTTAGTAAGTTTGGCTTGCCTGAATCGTGGTCAATGTCATCGTCTAGTACAATAGCGTACCTGCAAGTTGTTGAGCGGCTCCATGCGCTGCACGGGCCCGGTGGTGGCGAGCGCTAGCGGCGCGTCCGCGGCACCGCCCGCCGGCAGCGCGCCCACGCTCAGACCACCCACCGGGTACACGCCGAAACTATTACAAACATTATATCATACTAGCTGACCTGGCGGACTTCGTACCGCCTAACTTTTTTATATGTTAAACCTTCCCTAAACCGTTACAAATATATCAAAACCACAATCAGCTAAATTGGCCCAGCCGTTCTTCGTTCAGCCAAGATTTAGCGAGACAAACGAACAGCAATAAAAAAAAACATTGACAAACGAAGAACATTGATTTTTATATATAGGTAAGAAGAAGAAGGCTAGCTGACCCAACGAACTTCGTACCGCCTAACAGTCGATGAATTATGTCGTCAATGACTTGAGCTAACGATTGCGCAAAATGGCGGAGTATGAAGAAGTCTAATTTATTTAAGTAAATATTGTCCGGTTAAATTATTCTCGTAATATTTTTCAATATATTAATAATTATTCGGCTATTTGGATTCATCCGTTCTCGAGTTATTTTATATATTAAGGTTCAGCCCAATCGGACATGTTACAGTCACAGGCAAATTTCTTTGTCTTAGCTGCGCAATGACAATTTTTTAGATATTTTGGCACTAATCTACCGGCGAGCGAGCCATGGACTATTACTTATTTTATTATTTTCTTCGAAAGATATAGATTCCGTCAGTAAAAGAGACGCATACGAGTATAGTAATAGTTAATCGTAGACCGCTCACACTGCCGGAGAACTCCCTCCCCACTATTTGGACGCAGCGAAAAATCTATCAAAGATCCACTCGTTCCACAGTAAGTATTGCTGCTGTCTCTCTTGGCTGTGCGGAGCGTCTGGTGTGAGTGATCGCGCGTCGCACTCGCCCACTCGCTTCAAGGCCAGGCGAGACAACTATAGATACTACAAACTCGCTTCTCGTCAACTTGTTTCTAACTTTACTCGCCCATACTTGGTGGTGAGGCAACTGCCTTTGTTTGCGGGATAGGGATCTCCTCCCTCAATGTCCGCCTTCACTGCCGAATGTGACGTGCGTGACGTCACCACCCGGTTCCAACGGAAGATCAACGCTAGTTATTACAACCAGCATTATATTGAGTTAAGACCGGTTTGTGACAGAAAGCAGTAATTTGTAACTTGTGTATGATTGAGTTTGTTTACTGTTTCAAATAAATATTTGTCTATTTCTATTTCTTCATATAGTACCCCTAAAAATTCGCCCACTATATTGCATTTAGTGCAAGATGTTTGCCAGGCAATCTGCCAAGTGTGCGCAACAGTTCGCAAATACGTTACCTGTTTTTGTTCAGCTGTATAGCGAACCCGCTCATCGCTTGCATCGCTTTGTTGGTGAAAGTCATCTCCATACGCGGCTGACCATTTTGTCGCGTGAACGTGCCCCAGATTTCAAGACCTGAAAATGATCAATTTGATGACCCGATTATATCTCTTCAATACATTTATCAGTGCCTGATCAATGTAGATCGCAGTGGACAGATAGCTTAATATTCTGGATTGATAAATATAGGCTGCATTTGATCCCGGAAAAGTGTAGTATTCCTGTGGGAAGATCAAATATTCACCGTAAATCAGGCAGGTAGTATAATTAAATTTGTACTAGCTATTAGCCCTATAGGCTAGCCAGCACTAGCTGCGAAGCACATAGGAGACGCGCGCAGAGACTATCTCGTGAAACTGCAGCTAAGAAACACTACAGTATAGCAACTTATGGGCGACCTGGTAAGTCTGTCTGTTTCCGTCTGCCAACCATCACAAGAGAGTTAGAAACACTTGACGTGCGAAGCTCGCGGACTTAGTTGCCTCACTATCTTATATAATATATAAGAGATTCAGTTCTGACTGATTAACTGACTGCGAACCGCTGAATCTAGAGTCTTGAAATTTGGAAGATATATTGCTTATAGGGGTCTAGAGATGGATTTTTAGAAATTTAACCCATAGGAGGTTCAAAGTTAAAAGTTCTTTATATTCAATTTTATTTTTGTCACGTGAAACGCCGCGTTTGACAGCTACTAGTAATTATATTATTACCTTTCCCCTTGTCAGCTGGCAGCCAGCACTGCTTAGGCGGCACGTAGGAGGCGGGCGCGACTGACACTCCGAAGATATCTCCAAGTAGGCCGGTGGTGCCCGACGACGCAGCCGCGGCGGCAGGCTCGGGACCGCCACCCAACTGTTGTGGATTAAATACTATTTTTAACTGCCTTATAAAAAAGGAGGAGGTTTTCAAATAGTCGGAATTTGTATTTTTTTATATTTGTACGTTTAGAGCGATTCGAAAAACTCCTATTTGCTTAATAGCGCACATTTCACATTCATATCATTTTTATTCATGTCCAGTCCCGAAAAACCGTACCGAAAAATTTCTTCACTTCTGTAGAACTGCAATTGCTGACAAAGTAAAAATTGTATATTGTTATATACTAACAAGTACGTCGAGCCCGCCGGCCAGCAGGTCGAGGTTGGAGGCGGCGGGCGCGCCGGCGGGCGGCGGGCCGCCGATGTCCATCGACAACAGGTCGCCGATCAACGACTCCTGCACACAAAGTAATACAACAAGGCTTATTTATAGACGACGATTATACTTTACATATAGAATATACGTAACGCGAAACCTCAAAGACGTGGCAAACATATTTTTTTACATATTCTGTGAAATTCTATCCCACTACTTCGCAATGGTTACCCTTAAAGCTTTGTCGTCATAGTGTCTCTATTTTCTACCACTTTCCGCCAATTTGTTTTATAGGTCAAGATCACAACGCCAGCTTCTTCCGCGGCTGTGTACATTTTGATAAAAATATATACTGATACTTTCGCTGAAATTTTTCTTCCGGCTTAAAATTAAATCGAACGGGTTTGACCTTAAAACACATAATAAATTTCTTTTTTTAAAAAAACCGTGTGCAAAACTTTACACTCATAGCTCCTCATTGGGACTTCGCTTGTGTCGGGGATGCCATGCAAAATTCACGAACAGAAACGCAACACACCCAGGTACAACCGGATCTCAAGAGTATGTTGAAGCCACGACGCGACGGTTATCAAAAAAATAATTAAACAGCAGTTAAAAAACTTAAAAAAACTTTGCTTCTATAAAGGCAATTCCCAGTCGCCTCCAAAGGGTTTCTGATCTACCTGCTACAGAACGAGACGTGTAGTTAGTACCTGGTGTGTTTGGTTGGGTATGACGGTAGCTGGCTGCACGTTTGGTTCCTCAGCGACCGCGCCGCGCGCCGGGAGCGACTTGCGCACGCCCGCGCCGCGACCTATACATACACAACATTATATTACTTTAAGAGGATCACCGACACTTCACTGTTTTCGTGTTTCTGATAGAATGTTCGTTCCGTGGCGTACAAGTAATGCAGTAAATCATAAAGTCATATTGTTTAAGAAGAGGGGTTGTGACGCGTATCTGATTGTTGGAAAGGTCCAACTATAGTTTCGTTCACATTCGGTGAACTTTATCAGGGATGAAATGAGTCGTGAGTGACTGGGATGATATGAATCAAACGTGTCAGTTTTCTAAATAAAATCGTATAGTCGTACAAGGTTACCTTCTACGAATGCTGTAGGCGGTTTGTGGTAGACTGAAGCAAGGCTGCTGATGTGGCAGATGAGCTCGTCCAATAACGTAGGCTCTAGCAGGTCCGTTTCTTCAGAGATGAGCGGCTTGTCTGCCAGCACTACCTCCTTAGCGGCCGCCGGGTCGGTTGACAGTAGGCGCCAGTAGATGAACCCACGGTCTCTGTCATATACATAATGACGTAAATTATTTACTATGCGAGCGAAGCGTCTTTGATTGCCAAGAAAAAAAAACAAGTGGTTAGAAGCGTGTTCGAAAAATCCCCGACTGCTAAATAGTTAATCCGTATATCATCCTTAATTTCTTTTTATTCATTTTGATATACCCAGTGTCACTCATATAAAAATACGACAAGCGGTTTAGGCTCTCGGGCGTGCCAAAAAATATACATACACTTTTTTGGCCCGCCCTAGAGCCTAAAGCTGTCGTATTTGTATGTATAAACATAACCCTCCTTTATCGAGTCGAGTCGAGTCGATAAAGGAGGGTTAAAAATGCTTTTTCTGGATTGTCTGATGACTACATATCTTAGTTCATGCTTGGCCAAAAATGCTTTTATTTGTCCTGTAAGGCGGATGTCCGGTTGGTCATCTACAGTTCGCAATCCACATTGAATTCTTCATCACCTCAAGTCAGTATGATTACCTCAAGTCAGTATGGTTACCTCAAGTCAGTATGGTTACGTCAAGTCAGTATGACTACCTCAAGTCAGTATGGTTACGTCAAGTCAGTATGATTACCTCAAGTCAGTATGGTTACGTCAAGTCAGCATGATTACCTCAAGTCAGTATGGTTACCTCAAGTCAGGGTTGTCGGAGTCCTGCGTGGCGAGACTCAGCACGTGTTGCACCAACTCCTGCGTGTCGGCCGGACGCTTCAGGAACAACTTCACTACCGCAGTTAACAGCTGTAGTTGCACCTGGTTACAAAGTTAACTTGTATTTAATCAAATTAATAGTATAAATTCTCAGTTTCAGGAGGCACAAACATCACGGAATCCATTAACTATTTCGTAGTAAATCATATGGAAATGTATGACTTTGGAAGTGTTGTTTCCAAACATTTGACCTAAAAAAATTCTTCACAGATATGTGATTTTGTGGTAAGGCCACAGAATGATTTCATTTCATAAGAATTTGTAAATAGCTATCCTGCTATAATAGAATAAATTATAAATGAGCTTGAATCACGTTTACGATATAAAAGGCTATTGTGAACTTTAAAGTTACGTTACCTGTGCGTTTTCATCATGGAACCCTTCTAGGAAAGAGTCCAGGAGTTCATCAGCATTGTCGATACGCTCGGCGTATTCACCCACGATCCAAACCTACAATAATAATAATACATAAGAAAATCAGTAAACATATTTCGATAATTCTGGCCGCTTAGGCAACTTTATTTCACAACTACCTGAACTAAATCAGTTCAATCAAAATGATTACAATTAAAAGGAATCCTAAAACGCAATTTCTGCTCTTACAGTGATTACATAAGACTTAGTCTTACACAATTACATAATCGAGGAATTTGTACTTAAAAATATTTTTTTACAAATACCTGATGGCTAAATTTCAGACAGAAATTGCGTTTTCAACGGATTAGAAACCTTAGGTATATGGCATATATTAGGTCCAGCAGTGATGAGGATGGGCTGATGTTGATGACGATGAATTTATCTTCTAGTCCTTACCTTCGTAGTCTCGGAACACTTGTTCACTTTGAACAGTGTTCCGAGACTAGTTCCTACAAAACCTGTTCCTGTATTATTAATAAAGAAAATTTTATTATTTGAGATGTAGACATAAATAGTGTTATCGAAATATTAATAATAATATGGGGACAACATCCACACAAAGGTCTTCAGGTTCCAAACTAGGCAAAGCCTGTGCTATGGTAACATGATGACTGATATATATACTTAATACATAAATACATACCAACTTATATATATTATAAACAAACAGACACAGGTCAAACAGACATGTTCATGCACACAAATGTTTGACCTGTCCGGGGATCGAACCCGGGACCAGCGGCTCAGTACGCAGGATTGCTAGCAACTGCGCCAACCGGCCAGTCAAACAATAATAAATAAAAAGTATTGTAAATAAAGTTACCATGGAAGCCCTCGCCTCCGGCTCGTCGAGCGTGTCCAAGTTCTCGCATAGAGTACTGATGATGCTCTCGTACTTGTTGGGGTACTTGCGGAATATGTCCTTGATCACCACGATCGCCTCTTGCACCACGTAGTTCACTTTAGTCTGGATCAGCTCTAGGAGTGTGGATACGCAGCGCTCTGCTGAAGGTTCCACCTGAAACAAACAAATATTATCAGCCTTATTAATAAACGTGACTTAACTATAATCATCATTTGTCTTGTTTTAGCGCGTGACGTTCTCCATTGGATAAAACAAGACAAAAGATACTCTCAGTTAAGACGCGTTTAAAAATAAGGCAGTATAAAGCTGATTGGATTAAGTCATTTAAAATATATTATTAAAAATAAAACGAAAGCAAGACGTCATGGGATGAATAAGGAAAACGCACTATGAGAGAAAAATGATTCTCTTTTAATAGCTGTCAGTTACTACGCTATGGTCTTGCTTCGGCGTTACATTATTTGTATATGTAAAAAGTTTTCTGAAATCGTATGTGAGGTATGTTTATGCAAAGTTGTTGCATACGATCAATTACGACGATGTTTATCGATATTGATCACAACTTAAAAGCGTCAACACCAGGCCCCATACAAAGGCATTCCGTACAAAGTCAACGTCGACCTCAGTAGCGTACCCCTACAATTCTCGTATATAACACCTGCGACCGGATGATGATGCGGCATAATGATGTCCAGCTTCACTAATTTCACGTAGATAGCGCCGATTGTATTTTACACATTACACTGGCTGCATTGATCCATTAGATAGTAAAGGCCAAGCCTTGCACCAACTACAAGCCGGCGCAGAAGTCTAATGTCAATACCCTTACTCACCCGAATGAAACTGTAGTTTAATTTCCAACGATCATACAACTGAGAAAACTCTTTTTTTTTAATCATGCACAGCTAGTCATTGGACCACATCTTCGCACGACCACGGAAGTCAGCGATAGTGTAGCCCTAGATGGAGCATGCCTAGTCTGGAATACACTGGCTCTCAAAGAAGGCTTCCGGAAAACACCGTTAAATGTTTGGCGACAGGTTTTACAACTTGTGGGTGTTAGCTAACCAGGCGAGCGATAAAAAACGCCCTGCCACCATGCTATGGTTTCCTCACGTTGTTTTCCTGCATGATAAAGCAAACGATTGTTGTATAGGTCAGCCAGTACTAATTTACCTTGATGGCACATCTGCCAATAGCCCGAACAGCTTTCCGTACGAAGTCCACGTCGACCTCAGTGGCGTACTCCTTCAGCTCTCCTAACACCTGAGTGATGTTGGCCTGCGACGCGAGCCGGATCATTATGTCCAGCTTCTCTAACTTCACGTAGATAGGATCGTTGTATTTTACGAAGAAAACCTGGTGATAATAAGAAGCCAAAAATTAAAAACCCGCCTAGAAGAGATTGCTTTAAGGCCACAATTGAAAGTTAAACTTGTTATGTAATGAAAAATTATCTTGTTTTATATAACTGCCCCAAAGGCGATACGTCTGTCGTCCAGCAGCAGCAAGAAAGTTTAGCAATATAAAATCTGTCTTCGGTTCAACCTGGACAAAATAGACACAACACCGAGACAGTTAGTACACAATGATGGCCTATACACATCAATAGGATAAAGAAAGCTGCGAATAATTATGATGATCGTATTAGTACTAGTTTGGACTTTGAAAAATACCTAAATATCAAGTTACTTAAATCTTAATATAGTTCTTGATATAGTTCATCAGCAATGAGAAGTGCAAAAAATTGGTACGAAAAGTTATCCCTTTATCTATATATCTCGCAAACACAGACCAAAAAATATAAATCACACAGAAACTTTCTTATTCTTCAATTGGTTGTATTATCGCCCAGACCAATCTTTACCCAAGCTACATGACCATCATGGTCATGTTTATATATCCAATAAGAAAAAATATTAAACTACACCATACAATTGAACTTACCTTCATCTCATGTTTCAATATGTCCGGCCGTTTTTGAACCACCAGGTTAATATTCCTCAAAGCAACATACTGCACTTCCGGTTCCGCACTGAGTAAAGTGACGAGGGGAGGTGCTAGTTTCCGTGATAAAGTGCTCACTAGCTCCGTGTCTTCTGCTACCATCTCCATTAGTTTCATTAGCACCTGGGGAGGAGGAAAATGTTGTATGCCAAAGTATTTTTTAGCTAGGAAGGTGGATGCTTTTGAACTAGAATCAGATGATAAAAATAGTGGATAAGCCAGATCCGCCTTCTGCTTCACTAGATGGCATGCACTTCTCTCGTGACAGGTTTTTTATAGAGAGAGATCGTCTAGAACCTGACGAGAACGTATGCAGATGGAAAGCGCTGTCTCTCATCGCGCAGCTGATAATAGGAGACCGCGTCAAGAATGAACACTTGACAATTTATTCGTTCAATCATTCACTCTATGTTAAAATTTTAACAGCAAATAGTCATACCTTTTCGACCTTAGACCCTTTATCCTCTCGCAGATAGAATGCGCTTCTCTCGCGTCGCAGGCATGACAGTCGGTAAGAGCGTCTAGAAGGAAGATATCACAATTCGTTCGTCTAATCATTAATTCTATGGTCTCACCTTCACAGCCGATAGTACGACAGCTGCATTCGCATGCGCAAGTCTAGGAGTGATCCTCTCACAGATGGAATGCGCTTCTCTCGCGTCGCGCGGTTGGTAGTTGGAAAGAGCGTCCAGAATGAAAACTTGGCCCCATTCCGTGCATTCATTTAGAGCTGTGAGGAGCTTGTTAATTGTTGGTGCGTTCATTTCTGGGGATGAAAGTCAATATTAATTCAGTTAGACTAACTGAAAGCAGGAAAACATTGCCAATAAGAATGAGATTGTTGCAAAAATCATGTAACTATATTTAATGTATTTTTTAGTATTTAAGGATTAGCATAAATACTAACACAAAACCTTTGTAGAAGAGCAATATAGTTAAAGATATACTTTAGCAGCAGGGATGTAAAGAAACCTCAAGATTCAGAAAGTTATACATTTAAGTAAATGGAATATTACTTGACAGCTTTCATATAAAACTGGTGGTTGCCCTCCATACTGCACATACATTTTCTTGTAGAGTATTCTACGATAGCTTCTGCATAAAACTTTTTATTACACATTACTTACCTACTAAAGGATGACCGGACACGCTGGCTTCATTGATCTCGGACAGTGCAGCAACTGCGTTAGCGACAACCATTGGGTTGGAATCGCTCAGTAAGTCCTTCAACTGATCTAAGAATCCCTGAAAAGTCAAAATATTTTCATAATTATGACAACTGTAAAATTTTTGTCCCCTCATTAATATTAGACAAATAAAAATAACGAATAAAAAGATAAGTAATGACATCCATTTTTAGGTGCCTTTGACGAAAATAACATGATCTCATATCGTATTTATATCTGTCATAATAAAAATGTCAACTCGTTTCGTAGCCATCCACGAATTTACTATACATAAATATCAATATATAGTTAAGAAAACTACATCTGTTTCTGACTTTTAACAATGAATAAATATTAAATCGCAATGCCTTCATACCTTACTCGAATAATTAATGAATCTTCTATGAAATATGAACTATCTATGGACTACTCCAAATTAAATAAGTTTGGTTTCATATGAAACTTTCAGAAAGAGTTTCATTGGTTTTATGGACAACAACAAATCTTCTAACAAGTAATTTCATACCTGATCCTCAACCATGCTCGAAGATATGTCATAGAGCTTCGCAACACACACAGCAGCAGTCTTCCTGACATACGGGTCCTCATCTTTCAGGCATTTGCGTAGCGGCTCACAGAGATACTCTGTGATCTTATCCACCCGGATACAGCCCATAGTTCGAACTGCCAGTGCTCGGATCAGCGGGTTGGAATCCTCACAGTCCTATGTGAAACATAATAAATTAAATGGCTTGGTTGGAGCAAAAATGTTATACGGTATTGATGTAGCAATTCAGCTAAAAGCGAGCTTTACAAAAGAAACTTGGTAGCTTTCTTAGTACTATTATGTACTTCAGAATCTCTTGCCATAGAATACTTATTGATTTTAAGTTAATAACTATTTATTTGAAAACCAACTTAACAACAAATAACCAAAACCAGTACAAACTGATAATATAAACAAGTTTATAAAATGACGGCCTTATCGCTTAAAGCGATAACTTGAAGACAACAATGTATGTACATGGTGCTTACTTGATTTTACCAATATTACTAAAGTAAAGCAGTCTCAATAAAAGGACCTGATTTGAGCATCAAATTTCTTAGATTTTGTGATCGATTGTAGAGAACAACATTATTACACAAGTTCTCTTAAAAAAATAGTTATTACCAACTTCCATAACAGCAGGCGCTGCAAGCACTATTTCAGTTGATTTGATTAAAAAATGAGACTTTTGGACCGATTTTACCTTTTAAACAAAAAAAAGATTTTCCTAATTGATCTAGCTGTCTCCGAGAAATCAGATAACAAATTTTTTTTGAAAACTGTCAATTTGGGTACCTCCTTCGTAAAAAGCAGTTTTGACAAATTTTGCATAATTTTATTGCCTGATATTTGTAACATAATAGCAATTAATGGATGACGCAATCACTCAGATTCACAAGTTTCTTCTGTAAATTCAATGATATGTAAGTAAACATAAGGCCAATGTGCTATCTATTTGAATTTAGTATGAGGCTGGATTTTTTATGTTTATGTATAATTTATATTTACTTGTCCAATAGTTTCAAAATATATGTTTAGAAATATTACTGTAGATTTACACATTATAGTGCTAGTGATTATATAATTATTGTGTATTTACTAATCATGCATTATTTTGATACAATGCTGAACTTGTGGAAACTACAAGAAGAATAGGTAAATATGTTCATATTGATATTTTTAATTGGAAAGTTCAGTATTGAATATCATATTTAATCAAGAAAGATTTTGATACCATTTGCTAAGCTTATTTTATGGGTTATACATAACATAATTAACCATTTAATGTTAGGTGTAATTTAATCATAGTAATAGCAAGAGTTAAAAAAAGATCTTCGACCTTATTGTTGCTTGACAACTATATGATACTAAAATTAACTTCTATACTGTTTTGGTTTGTATTTTTAAACATAATTTTATAATGTGTAAATCTACTTAAATGAGACGATTTCATAGTTTCCGTTTACCTTAACAAGCTGGTATGTTGGTAGGTCCTTCCAACCATTTTTTGGTACAGTAGACATTAAAAAACCATAAAAAACACAAGTCACACACACAAATTAACTACACTAGTCTACATGTAATCAAAATATTTAGTAAAATTTCAAAAATTTTAGACATATTTGCGAGATTTAAAATACCATGCTCATTGATTTTTGTAAATTCATAGGTAACTACTTACACAACTTGAATTTAAACATTATACCTATCCGAGAAAATTGAATCGTAATTTTTTTTCTGCGCTGTATCATGCTCAATTTTTAGAAGAATTATTCAGTATATTGACTTTTACTTTGTCTGAATCTAGTTTCAGGGCACTTGACAATAAAACTTTGCTCTACTTTCACACTAAAATATCCTATTTTATTTTAAAGAGATAGAATGGTAACAGCTCAAGTACACAAGACCTACACTTTTTAGACCTGAATAAGTCTTCCATCATTGTAAATTAATTATAATTATACTTTTAAGTTATACAAACCTTGACAAATGTATTGACAGCCATTATAGCCATATCTGGCTGTGACTTCGCGTAGTTCATCAGATAGAGATACACAAGTTTCTTTAGCTCAAGATTATCTGTCTGCATACAGTTTACAACATCAGGGAATAGAGCAGAGACATCTTTACCCACTGTCATTGATGCTATAACCTGTTTGGCAGAAAGACCGATTAATGAGTCACATGAAAGCGAAAAATAAGGAATGTTTGCATACTTATAGCAGCACTTTAAATTGGTCTTTTTATTATTGCAGGTTACTCTGATTAGTTATGGTGAAATAACTGGATGTGGATCAAAACTCATGAATATCTAAAGACTGTTAAATTTGAAAAGTGGGTATACAATGTGGTAAACTCACCTTCTTTACGGCTTCTTTCTTTTTCTCCTTTTTATCACTATTCAACTCAGATTTCAGTTCGAAGATTTCACCCTTCTTCGTAGTAGTAAAATACTTGGAGTCCGTCATTTTGGAGTAGTTAACTTCAGAGAGGGGATAATTTAGCTGCTTGATTCCAAATACCTGAGAATATCGAGAAAAACGGAGTAACTGCTGCAAACTTCCTAAAATCGATAGATACACTGCATTAAAGTTTCCTAGTCGCACCAATATTACAAGCTTTACTACAAATTATGTTGCATTTAAATCTAACATGAAATCTAAATCCGAAATATATTCTCCTAAAAAACTTATATTCAGTCGATAATTCGTAATTACAGTAAAATCACAAAATCTTACTCGATATTGACACGAAGGAAGAAGGGGCGTTACAACTTATTTTTAGTGATGTGCCATTGTAAAGTTGCGATATTCGTTATTACTAATATTATTCGAGTATGAGTAAATAAAATGAGCAAGTGTCTTTATTACTTAAAACAAAATGACTAACTCAACCACATGTTGTGTCCCACTGTTGGGCAAAGGTCTCCCCTAACTACACCAAAAAAAAAATATAGCAGGAACATTACCCGTAGACCGTCTAAGATCTACTGATAATAAAAATGCTCCAATATATGAGCATGGATATGAAAATCCATTATTATCCATTTCATATTATAACTTGATACAGCAAGATGTCAACATTATTTCCTAAGAATATATAACATATACTCTTATTATATCTAATATAATAAGATACATTCAAATTATTGCGTAATAAATTTACGTATGAACCACTTACATATCTTTTAAAGTATTAACCTTAACCTTAGTTAGTCGTACTTTACGTACGCTTTCAGACTTTTTTGATTAATGGTAAAGAATATAACGTCGATGTAAAGTCAGAGAGTCTTAGTCACTTACAAAAAAAATACGAAGATATATGACAAGTATTATATAAGTAGTACAAAATTCCCTGGTTTTGCCTTATCTATCGATATATTTTTGTTAGACAGCACTATCGAGAAGCAAAGAGTAACCAACATGCCATTTTTTGCTTTTTATATACAGCGTCATACGATTGGTGTGTTTGCCAGTGTCAAGTATATAGTAAGTCAACAAACATGGCCAAGTAATAGCACAGTAAATCCTCTAAAACATCATTATATCATATCATGAAGGCAAAGATTTTTTATACATACATACATTCAACACTTGCGCTTCACTAACTTGGCTTGCGTATGATCGCATCTCGCCTGATGTAAAGCGACAATGAGGCCTAAGAAGAGTAGAACTGACACCGATTAAGGCTTTCGGTAAAATCCTCGGATAGGTGATTTGTTAATTGAATTAACTGAAGACTTGGAGATTTTACTAGTATATGTAAGTTTTCTGTGAACAGCAAACATCGTTTTTTATTGTCCCCTCTTTCCTCTATGGCCGTATATAATGAATATGATTCTCTCTAACGAGAGGCCGTATATATCCAACACCAACGCCTACGCTTGGACCGATATGAATGATTTTTTTTAACCAACTTCAGAAAGGAAATATTCCGAAGAACTGAAATCTTCGGATTCTTTTTTATGTATATATGTTTCACGATTCCATCATTTTTTTAATAACTAAAATAAAAGATATATCATTCGAATATTTGTTTGTATTTGTTTCGGTAATATAAAATATAGTATAATTATTATCTTTTCTTATAGTATTTAAATATTTTAGACATGTATTTACAGAGATAAATTTAAAATAACAGAATTTAGAATCAGAATTTTAAACAAAGGTTTGAATAAGTTTGTAAAGTGCGTGTCAGGACACGCATGCTGTAGGGTTCTGTAGCATATATCCTACCTTATTGTTATGCACATATTTTGCCGCCATACATATTTCCTTCTTAGGTTATTATATCTACTTAAAAAGTTATTGCCCGATTTAACACAAAACAATTTTCCTTTAAAGCTTATTTCTTTGTTCCTCACAAAAGTCTCTACAGAAACTATAAATGCACCAAAAATTTCATTGGGCCATAACTGTAATAGTTAAAAAAGACGGACAGACAAACAGACCTATAAGGGATGAAGTACTACAGAACCCTACAAGAAGAATAAAAGCTACCAAAAATATATTACTGCAATCTTAAATTGATAATAAGATAGAATTTAAACATCACCAAACTATAATTTCATTAATCACAAAATAAAAACTCCTATGGGCCGCGTCTCGCATTAATAATCACAGATGCTCAATAGACTACGCACATGGCGCTTGATATTAAAAAAAAGTAATTGATTCATAAAAATACTAAATTGGTCAATAAACGTCGAAATCGACACTAGGAGAGGTTCAAATCGATATTTGTGATCATTAGTCCGCCGTGTTTTAAAGACGTAGCCCTTAATCAATATAACACCATATTCAATCATTCATAGATAGTTATACTAAAATTAATAGGACAATCATTTGCAGCCGTTTCATAAAATTCGAGTTTATTTTTGGTAAGAAATTGCAAAACTAATCATGACAAAGAAATACTTCATGTTTTCAGGATTATTTTATAAAGTAGAATAATATTTTCATCTTTTTAAGTGCATTTAAAAAAAAATTATAATAAAAGCAAGAAACTAGATAATAACAAATAATTAAATCGGGAGAGTACCTAAAAATCTTATTACTCTGTGGCACATTATTTCATTGTTTTATTGCCACGGCAATATAATCTGTATCAACATTTCAATAAAGTTCAAAATAAAATAAATACACACAGAAGTAATAAAAAAATAATTTTCGGAATTTCACAGCCAAAGACATTATGATAAATAAACCAACAATATGTTTTCTGACCAATTCTCGTCACGATATTATTATGTCATTTTCAAACAGGAAATCTCGTGAAAGGGCATGTCAAGTCGGTTTTATGAATCATGACGCTGCAGGATTCGAACCTAACATCAACACAAGCATGCTAGCGACAAACGCATTCATTTTGAACTTTATTTCAACAAGCAAAAGGCAGTTTTTCTTTGTTGATTTGGTTCCAGAATATGTACAAGAGAATGAAACATTTTTATCATTTATTTTCAAATATATTATTATAACAACACTTTTCTTGCCTTGGCTAAGAAATAAAAAAAAAATATATAAAATTGACGTTCATTCCGCAGGCGCACAAACTAATTCTGTAATAATAATATACCGTTTCTGGTTATATATATATGGGACTACATGACAAGTCAATGTAGGCAACAAAACAACATTTATTTTCCAATTTCATATACAAATTATCTGTTTTCTATTGATAAATACCCTAATCAATTTTGACAAGGAACTCTTCAACCTCCAATTTCTGTCTCATAATAGCCGAGAGCACCACTTCCGTGCTACAAACGACATTCAAAGTCTTCTCCGACTGCAATAAATAATAAACTAAATGCAGATCATTTGGAACTGTTAACACGATATAACTATAAGGCTTGGCATTGTGCATTTCTTGTATAGATATATACGAACGCCTATTTTTTTCTACTTTACCACCGCATAGTTCTATCATTTCAGTCAGCGACGACTTGGATGGTTTGACACATGGTGTGAGGAAGAAAGTGACGCCTTCAAATAGTTTTCTTCTCTGTTCCCCGCATAGTAAAACCTCAGATATGTCGCAATTGAACATTTTGTTGAACGCTTCGTCTTTGAGGCCGTGTTTCGCTTCGTCGGCGAATTTGTTGAGACGTTGGCTCTCTAAGATCCACTCTGGTGACAGTAAGTGCTTGACGGTAACGAGACAGCTGACCAGCTTGCACGTTCGGACCAGTTTCTCCATTATGAGGTGAGTGGCTTCGGCCGCTGTGCTCACCACCAGACCACCGAGTTGCCTAAAAGTATACAAGACAATTTTATTATAAGAGAACAGATTGAGGCAATGTATTTGTGCCATGTAGGGAACAATGCTGTTGAGTTACAAACAACTTGAGACAATGACCTTAGCTGCGCGATGACGATTTTTAAGGGTCTTCTTTTTATTTTTGGCGAATCGTATTGTGCGAGGCAGGGTACTTGTCGAGACGCGATCGGTGATGCGTCAATGAGAAGTGTACATGCGCACAAGTGCACTTTCCCCCGCCACGTCGGGTTTTAGCTCAAGAAGTTTGCCGAGCATCGTACAACAGAGAAGAGCACACGCTACATAGTCTATTTAGTAACTAAGTTTCGAAATTCAACATCCCATATAAGTACGTATATATCGTTTAGAATGGATACTGAGACGCTGCGTTATTATCGCGTGACAACTTAATGTGCGCCATTTTTGCACGTTAGCCTCGTTCTCGTTCACTTGACTGGTTCTTTTCAACACGTACCGTACAATGTTGGTTAGTTTGGTCTGCTCGTTGGGCGGTACAGCTGAGAAGAGCACGCGCGGCGCGAGGTGCAGGGGCGGGGGAGGGGGCGGGGCGGGCGCCGGGTGCGGCGGGGGGGACAGCAGCCGGGGCCGCTTGGCTCGTCGCGGGTTGTTCAGCACCGCCGCCGCGCTGCGTTTGGCGCGCTCGTGCGACTCTTGCGTTATGTTTATCGCCATCTTCCAAGCGTCTGGGCGTAATAATAAGAACATAGTTAACCATATAAGTAGCTTCTGCATTTTGGATTTGGCTTTTTCGTATATTATATAAAAAAAACGCGTATTACCTTCTTCTAACTTATCTTCTTCTTATATATAAAATACAATTGCAGTTCGTTTGTCTCGATAAACTCGAGAATCGGCTGAGCAAATTTAGCTGATTTTGGTTTTGAAATGATTGTGAATGTTCAGGGAAGGTTTAAACATATATAACTGTCAGGTGACACGAAGTTCAATAGTAATAATGCCTAAAAAAAATATTTATGAACAATTGTAAGGCAGATTATAATCGAGGAGGAATATTATTGGTGTTTATCTCCTAGGATAGCAACGATAAAATGTTATATAATTTCGAATCGACATAATATGTTTCATTATGTTTCTTGCAACAAGTGTCAAGGTACTGAGTGTGATGTTTAAGTAAATTACAAAGAAAATAAATCAATTTAAGCAATGTCAAAAACTTTATCTTCGACTTTTTATGATTGTTGTGGACACGAACGACTCATTACATCCCTGATGAAGTTCACCGAATGGTAACGAAACATAAGTTGGACCTTTTCAATAATCGGGTACGCGTGAAAACCCGGATTGCTAAATGCTAATCATAATGTCATATACTCACTCATCAAATGCGACACGAGACTGTAGTCCATTCTAAACGGACTCGCCAGGTTGAATTGCTGATACTTGGCGTTTTCAATCTGTAAAACAAATATAAAATCATTATCAGGAAACAAAACAATAGAATCTTGTAATTAAGTTTGATCGTGACCGTAGCGAACGTTTCACGGCGAAAATTGGCAGGCGAATTAATCAAGTATTAGACACGATCAAAGCAGGAGCTCTATTTGAAATATTCACAGTTATTCTATTTGGTTTGCTAAGAAGTTACATAATATTAAACATCCTTCAAAATATATACCAGAAGCCTTAACTATAAACAGGATTTTTAAAATACAATATATAAAAAAATGTGATTACCGACTGCCATTATACGGCATACGGCAGGCACGGATACAACTTTTTCAGTTATTTCGATTAAAAAATCAAAACTCTGGAGCGATTCTGACAAAATGTAAATGTGACTTCGATGTAGGTCTAGCACTATTCGAGAAATCAGATAACAAAACATTAAATAAAACAAGTAATAAATTCGATGTTTTATTTAATGTTTGTTTAAATTAAATAAACATTAAAAAAACAATACATCGAATGGAGTACATTCTCGTTTTTTTTTTATATGTCTGTAATAAATAAATAAAATGTTGTTATTGTGGTACCTGCGGCAGCGCGCTCATGTTGCCCAGCAGCAGGTCGGTGAGCCAGGCGGCGGTCACCACGGGGATGCCCCACTCGCGCGCGCGCCGGTACTTGTTCCCCTCCGCGCGCTTGCAGATCAACACCGTGTTGTCGCGCGTCATGTACGGAGTTAGCTGTTAAACATCATATATTTATTACTAGCTGACTTAGTACCGGCGAACTTAGTACCGCCTAACAGTCGATTCTTTATTTTTTTAATACTTATTCTGATATTATATATATTAGGGACGCCACCGGGTCAGCAAATATTGACATTAATATTCATACGATACTAACGTCACTCAATTGTTTTGCCTTCCCGGAACCTCTCCACTAACACTTAAACTTTATGGTAAGGTATTCAAGTTCAAATATATTTGAACATTCTAAAATATAAATATTCTAAAAAAGAAAAAGCAAATAAATCGGTTCAGCTGCTCTCGAGGTTTGCGCTCAGCAACACATACAGCGATTAATTTTTATATCATAGTAGATTACAGAATATATTATCATTCAGCTTATATACTAAACAACGCGTAACTCAGATAAAAAACTAAAGTTCACTAAGCGTTACCCAAAATGCTCCAAAAGAGCCGAAAGAAAAGAGAGCGTACATAGTAATTATAGGTCACAAATAGGTAAGTAGAGCGATTCATAACAAGAATTATAAAGAACAATGCGCGAGCAAAGCGAGCACAAATGTTTGTGTTATTTGATCGTAGTAAGTTGTAAACACGCGGCACTTTTAAGTAGATAACCATCACAGAGTTAGCTTTTATTGCATTTATTAGTACAAGGATGGTAAAACATAAAGAAGGCTGAGTTTCAAAATTTAAATAAAATAACAAGTCAAAAGAATGTCTATCTGCTAGCAAAGATAGAAATAATTCACAAATAATTATATTGAGGGATCCTCATTTGGAAAGGATAAGTCCCATCTGACACACTATGAGAAAGTATGTATCGTACCTAGTGCTGATACGTTATACCGTTATTTGTATGAATGTGTTCACGTAAATATATAACCATTTGACAGTTGATGGTGATCCAAAGTAGAAGTCCGCGTGTCTTGACATAGAATGGTAGAATTAAAGGCTATGTATATAAATTGACATAAAAGGCTGAAAGAGAAGAAGAAAAAGCCATTTGTTTGTTACCTTAGCACCAATGTGTTCAACGCAGGCAGTGACGCGCTCCCGCTCCGCGTCCCTCCAGCCGGAGATGGCGACGCGGTGGTGCTTGGCGGGGCGGTCGCGCGCCGCGAACATACTGGGCAGGTGCAGCGCCTGCCACGGCGGGGTCACGCCGCGGCGTAGCATCGCGTCCGATAGCCAGTACGCTGTCACACAGCGCTTCGCGTCGCGTAACGCCTGACAACGAACAAAATATATGTGAAATTTATGCATTAAGAGTAACATAAACACATAAATAATACATAATCGTAAACTAGTTATTCTGCGAACTGTTGACCTCGCGACCACAATAATTCAATATTAAAAATGACACGAACTCCAAAATAATTTACAAATTGTGTAACGATCTACATACTGTCATAACTACGTCGGTAGTTATAATTTTAAACGGTTACTAATAAACGTGTTCGATTGGTGTCATTGTCGACATGCCACAGTGCTGTACAACTTGTTTTACAAGTGATAAAGTCTATTAAAAAGGCAGTCGTACTTTTTAATGATTTCTGATTTTATGGAGAGACAGACAGACATGGCATGCATGAGACATGCATATGCCTTGCACCCTACTATTCGCCAAAGAGACCTAAAGAGCGTTACTGAGCAGTGAAGGTCGTTGGTGCAGAGTGTTAGCCGGTGGTTGTACCTGCATGACGACGCCGTGTTTCTGCGTCTCGCACAGCACGTGCGTGACGCGCGCGCAGTAGTTGGCCTCCACCTCGCCGCCGCGCCGCTGTATCGCCTCCGACCAGCGAGCGACCCGCTCCGCGCCCCACGACTGTTGGTACTCCACCTGGGAATAGAACCAGTTAAGAGGGATTTACTACCGTATATGATTCGATTCGATACTTCATTTAAAAATAATACAATTCGAATAGAAAAACTTTCGCTTTTCGACACACTGAACTGGCCTTTGTGGATCCCATATCAAGTGCTAAAAAAAAGGACAAATGTCTTGATTCCAACACGTGTAAATTCAGTTATTTTGATTAATAAACCAAAGCATTGGACACATTTTGATAAGATATTTTTTATCAAAACTGTAACAAAAAGTTTCCGTTGAATTGAAAACCTCCCTCCTTATTTCAAGTGAGTTAAAAAAAATTAACTAATTACAATATGGAAGACGCATCCCAACAGGAAGAGATCCGGCGGTAGTTTCAGGTTAGGATTGTGTCCGTAGAACTGAGCGCGCGCGGGCGGCGCACGCACCGCACCCGCGTACACCTTGCTGTTCACCACGCCGGGAGCCGCCGCCTGTGGATGACACAATATTAATATATTGAACACTAACAAAACATTTCGTAGACAAACAAACACACAGGAAACTTCACTAAACTCGGCCTTTTTTAGGTCAAGAAATTTATCGGGTACAATAACTCGCAACGCTTAATACATCCTCAGTAAATATCCTTCCCATACGAAACTTTATGAACTAAAATTCCGAAAATAGTGAATTGCTTAATTTCTGTAATATATTAAATAAGTAAATATATAATATTACATATGAAATAAGTTGGTTTATCAATTGGTGGTAAAAAATCGAATGACGCAGAATTTTTTAAATAAAAGTATGTAGACTAAATTACGTCACATTCTTAAATAATGACTCCATGCAGCCGTCGCTTTCAGCGACCATCGCGAAGACCTAGAGCCGTGGTAATTTTGAACTGCATACCTAGGAACAGCATGAACCTCGAGTTGTTAAAGTCTTAAACATAGGTCCTGCATGATTTATATATCTACATGAAATTGTCCATGCAAATCTCCTGCCTGTTTTCACAGTAGAAAAGAATAGAATAAATTTTTATTACAGTAGGTATACACAACGTGTAACAGTAAGGTGTGACAATACTTAAGGGTGTTAGTCTACGCATTAAATTGAACCCAGAAGAAAAATTTACAAAATTCGAAAATAAATATTGGGTTCTTCATACAAAAAATGGTCACGTGATCGGCCAAATTGTATGGACGTAAAGTTATGCCAACAATTTTTCTGTAATGGGTTCATTTTGTCGGATAGACGAACACCCTTAAGTATTGCCACACCTTTCTGTAACACGTCGTATAAATAGACAGGTTACCTGATGCGGATGGTGCGCCGGTCCGAGCAGCAGTCTGGCGGGCGCTCGCACGGTGCCGCCCGCCGCGTGCGCAGCCGTCATCAGTCTGACACAACAAACACCAACAACTTAATCTGAGTTAAACATTTCCTATGGTGAAAACGGTGATTGTTGAATACAAACCAACATACAAAAAAAACAACAACTTATATGCCCTTTCTTACAATAATATACTCCTTTGAAATAACTACTTTATAAAAGGTATGATAATTGATGGAGTCAGGCGTTACTTTGCGGAAATCCATTTATAATAAGATGGTATATACACTTTCGAGCGAGCGCTTGAAGAGTCAACATCTCCTGAGGATGCCTTGTGCTAAGGCTAAACACGTGTCGAGGAAGTGAGATACTGAGAGAAAGAGGAATAATAAGGTGAGGTGTAGCGGTGGTGAGGAGGAACCACACAATAAAAACAAAAATGTTTTTCGATTTCTCACGCTGACATCAAGACGAGGCGGAAAAACACTAAATATCTTGTATATACCATCTCATTAAAAGGTATGATCATCGTCGAAAAGTTCGAATAAATCGACAACAAAAATCATTTTATTAGTGGTTTTCAAGCCGTCAGACTGTTTTTTTTTCAATATGTTCTCCGTTATCTCAGAGGTCAAAGAATTGCGACTTCTTGAATTATGATTCCTTAAATCCTAAAAAAGATTCTCACCTCAAAGTCCCCGCGGCTGAGGGTTCATGTTCCGAAGGCGGAGCTGCGCCCTGGAGTCGTATGCTGAGCATATTGGCCAGAGCTGTCTTCGTCTTTGGATTCACTAGCAACGCGTTACCTGTCAAATAACATTCATACATTATAAAAGATAATTTATACTAATTACTTTGAGTCTAGTTTGGGTATGCTAGATTTTTATACCTTAGTTTAATCTTTTCTACATCAAAATGTTTATAGATGGAAGCACCGGGAGGCGGTGACCAAAGAAGATGTGTGTGAAAAGGGATATGTGTGATGGAGTAGAATGGTAGAGGAAGACATGCTGTGCCGACCACACGCAGTGGGATAAGGTTAAAAAGACGATCTATTATTGCTTTCAGCAAAGCGATGACAATTTTGAATGCAATGACCTCGATTCAGGCAGGCCAAACTAACTAAACTAACCTAATTTGTTAATTCTAAAATTATCTTTTTTTTTGTTTCCAAAAGTGAGAAAAGGATGGGTTTATACCCATCCTTTAAATTTATTTTTAGGAACTTTTAGTTTAGACATTGTGACTGGCCGAATTGGGGTCAATAAAAAAGATTACAATGACACCACGGATGAGCTAGGTACAGGATACCTATAAAGTAGAGTTGCGATTGTTATTAATACCTTGATGCGGATCTGTCGTGTTGGTGAGAAGTTGCTGGTCACCTTGCGCTTCTGGCACCACTACATGTTGCGTCACTCCGGGGGACACCTGAGTGTTTATACCATTCATTAAACTGTGGATATAAATATAGTACCAAATATGTCTTTCATTTCGTCGAGACCATTCGGCAATCCCCCACTATGTCGCTTTTACTATACTATATGTATACGAGTAGCTGTACCCCGCGGCGTTGCCCGCAACATAATATCGAATATAAAGAAGTTTCCAACTATGAACCCTATTTGTCCCCCTTAGGTGTCAAATTTTCCAAAATTACTCTCTAAGTACATCCCTATAATGAATAAACCCTTCAAATTTCACGTCTCAAGGTGCAGCGGTTTATAATATGCGTAGATTCCTAGCGAATTTCAGTCAACCACATTATACATACCACCTGCTTGACGGCCGCGTGATGGTGCGCGACGTGGTCTCTCTGCGCCTGCAGCTGCTGCAACCGCTGGTATTGCTGCTGCCGCTGCATTTGCAGCTGTTGCAGTTCTGCAGAGGTCGCCGCACCGCCAGCGCCCACTGGACTGGCCACTGGCGCATTGCCCACTGGTAAGGACAGTGAGGATTCATTTTTATTTTTATAAGTTAGTCATAACTTAAACTTGTAGGCCTAATCGCTTATTGTCTATATAATGTTTTGTTATAGAGGGTAAGGTGGAAAGGCACTACGCCATGCGGAAGGTCACCACACGGTGGACTGATCAAATCAAGTATGCAGTGGGTGGTCCCCTACACGGAAGCAGCAGGATGACTTCCAGTCATGACAAATGGCGAAACATCATGCGCTAAGTATCTGGCCCTACATACAATGCAACGAGCGATCACGACCGCTCAATCAAGAGCGTAGCGACTAAGAAAAAGAAGGATTATTTTTAGCCGTTTGATGATCTCATTTCTGGGTAATTGTGGTGTATGGGTAATCCTGATGTAAGATGAGATGAGATTCGAACGAGATCGCTTTCAGCGATAGCACCGCCTTATGCGTAATTTTTTATTTACATGTATGTTTTGTATTTTTGTGGTAACAATATGTGTATTTTTCTTGTTTAGTGTAATTTGTGTGTACATTGCCGTTCTAAATAAACAATTTTATAATTGAATTTAAATAATTTAAATAATAATTACAAATTAAACCTAAATATTAATAAAGAGTTTTGTGTGCGTTATTATAATTTGTATCCCTACAAATTATAAAAACGCACTTAATTCCCATTAAGGTAGTCAAGGATACACTAATTAACTTCTTCAGGTTCTATTACTTTCATTAGTTATTTAATCATTCTGTAATAATACTTGAACTGATCGTAAAACTTCCTTTTGCCCATATTGGCATTAACCAGCTAGACTATTGGCAAAGATCTTAAAAAAAGTACACAAAGCCAATAAACTCTTCAAATAAATAAATAATATTGTGTTCCGCATGTTGGTACTAAATATTATAAAAATAGACCAGTAAATGGTATCTCGATCTAATCGGTAAATATCCCCCAATTTCATCAAGATTGGTTAGAAACTACGATCTGTACGCGGGTACATAATTTAGGAGACATAAAAACATCCCAACTGTCTCACGAAAGAAAAAAATTGCCAGACCCGAAGCAGAGATGCTTCGCTCGCTCCGTCAATAATAGACATGAATATATTTTTTTAAATTCTTACTTTTACCAGCATCCATATCGAAAATAACCACGTTTTTGCAATCGTCATCAAACGGATCCATTTCAACACTAAAATAGTTTTAAACTTGAAAACCAAAAATCTGTAAGTATGTCTAATTGTATACGCAATTTCACATTTCACATAGAAGAAAACCTAAAACTAATTGTAAAATTTACGATCAACGAAATAGGCTATTGAACACTTGTTCAAAAACAAACGTTTAAATCTCGCCATCATAGGCTTAGAACAGAGATAGATAACACTTTGAAATTATAATGGCGTGATAGGCAGCATCGACAAACATTATGTATGGGTAGCATGATCTAAATACCAAAACTGACGCCTAAGTTCACCTCTACGTTAACGATATACAGTCTGACTGAAATACTATATTCAACAGCATTTAATTCTTTGAGTTCTTCTTCTTTATGTTTGTTACCGGATTTCTCCGACACGGATAAATTAAAGTAAATTGGTTATTAAATCAATATAACTGAAAAACTTGTAAGATGTTATATAATATATTATATTATAGAATATGTTTACGGTGATCGCGTCTTTAAAAAACATTGTAAAACTTGTGGTGACGCAGAAAAGAAAAGAAAAAAACACGCATAACTTAAACGATTTTCTAGTAGCGCCTAACGATGTTTAGCTTCGCTGTTATAAGTGTTCATATGCACTGTACAACTCAGAGGCACATATCCCCTGAACCTAGGAAAACTGAATGTGCGCCAAACGAGGGCGCTAGTTTAGGCACCCTTTTGCTTGAGGGGCAAAGGGTTCTTAGTTAGTGAACTATAATGTCAGCTGTAAAGAATATTTTTTTTTAAATTTATAAAGAGAATCTAGTAATGTGTCTCTTGTTACGAATGTGCAACCAGTCACCTTGTGTACATGATTCTCTACTAATGCGTCCCGCAGTTTCCTCCTTATAAAAAATCTCTACCAATAACTGATAACTCACCAAGGTCAAACACCCAGCCCGGTATGATAGTTTTCATAACATGTTTGCTATGTTACCTGAACTAATTTATCAAAATAAAACAAGTAGTTTGGACGCTAGGTTGGGATATAAATGTCAACACGAAAACCAAAAATAAACTGCTAAAAACTTGACCACTTTTGAGTTTAGGATTCGCTGCGAATAAAAAATCGCGATATAATGCGATATAACCAAATCGGCAAACACACAACCACGACTATATGAAGATATGCCTGTATAATACGACTATAAGCCTTTGTATGGCTATACTCGTAGGTAGGCCAATAAACATCATATTGGTATGTGCAATTTGCATGTAAAATATATGACGATTTTGCAATGATATGTTGTGTATGGTTTCGAGGTGAAATATTTAACCTAACATTGCATTTTTCCTGTGACTCGTTCTCTTAGGCAACCTTTTCACTAAAGACGTGCTACGCGATATGGATGCGTTCGATATCCTCTAATCGCATTAATTGGTACAATCTTACTCGTTCCGCTACATAGCTCAGTATTAGTGGAAACGGTCACATAGTTTCGTTGTTTAGGCTGAACGCTTTACACTTATAGCTCCCCACTGAGATTTCTCTTGTGTCAATGATGCTATTCATAAACCAAAACACAGCACACCCAGTCCCAAATATAAACATAAAAACTCATTTGAGCAACATTACCTAATCACATAATCGTCAACAAATACCTAATGTCATAATTTGTACTTTATTATCCTTTTGTAACATCGTGACTAATTTAGCCGCGTATTTTTTATTTTATAAGATAAAAACACGCGTATGAATCAATTATAAACAACCACTACCTTTACGAATTTCCCCACACATGTCGGATGTGACGCATGATTAGATTACACATTATATATTTTTTATAGAGTTTTTGTAACTAATAGTGGTATTCCACGCATATTTATATTTATTAATACCTATTATTATAATGACCATTTTTATTGACGACGAGGAAAAAATGTTGCTTAATAGACTGTGCGAGTGTGCTCGGGAAATGCCTGATTTCAACACTCAACACTATTTTTTATATGTATGGACTCAAGAAGATTTCCTTCAATCTATGTCGAGATGGGAAATCAGTAATTGTTAAAGTGTTTCGGTATGATAGAGTTATTTGCAGCACCCACGCGTAACTTAACTTAGAAATGAGTACGAGTAGGAGGTTATCAATTCATCGGCATCGAGTGAATTGTACTCTTTAACTAGTAAAATTCACATGTTTTGGAACGCAATCTAATTCGTACAAAATATGCTTCAAGAAATGTTTGTGTAGCGTTAGCTTACCGGGTGACTGCGGCGGAGGCGCGGGCGCCGCCACGGGGATAGCCGCCGCCCTGGCGCCCGGCTGCTGTAGCCATTGCACCTGACAAACAACAGCAATCATTCAGACGAGCGAACTTAACTAATGTTACAATACACACAGACGCTTAACACAGAGAAAAATATAAGAAGTACTTGAGAACTGACACAATACACACTGTGTGGCAGCCAGTCAAGAAAGGAGAAAACAAACATAAGACAGTCTCGTTGTGCATTTAGAAGACGGAAAGAAGCAGTGACGGGGTAGAGTGCGGGGAAGGGATTTCGCGATTGGTGATTCTTCAATAAGAGGTGCATATGCGCAGAATCATCCCCACTACGTCGCGTATTGATCCAAGGTGATTGCCGGGCACAATAACTAAACATTTTTTTTGATATCTCGCAGAGAGACATGTATCAACACAAATCAGAGACAACATTAGAGACCTTCGAACGATCTAAAACCATTACAGCTTAAGGAAGAATAGTTAATTTCAACTATTCTTCCTCTTCATCATACCTGTTGCTGCTGTGCCAATTCAGGTGCGATCTGACTGCGTATGAACGTAACACTCTGCGGCGCTGGCGACTGTGCTCCAGGCGACCCTTGCACTACGCCCGGTTGCTGAAATGCATATACCACACTCCATTATTATATACTTCAAGAAATACGAATCTTCTTGGTATGAATATTAATACGAACTTCACTAAGTTTGTTGTATAGTTCCACTAATTGTATTATAAAGTATGTACAATTCTATGTGTCTAGTATGTGGGGAGTATTATCTCAAAAGACAGATAGTCAAACACATGAACTTTATATTAAATCATATTTATATTAAATTGTATTAATTAATAATTATACTTATATTAAATTGAATAGTAATATGAATGTATTTTATGCGATTCTATAGTTTTATTAGTATGTATGTATTAGCATATATGTATATTATAATATTATATATTTATATTTAGTTAATGTAATAGAATGTAATTGTGTATATTTGTATGTGTTTTTAAGTATAGATTACTTTCTTTATTGTAAGTACACCCCCATCCTATACATCTTTTTTCTCAAAGGTTTCCATCCTGAGGTTGCCTGGAAGAGATCGCTTTTAGCGATAAGGCCGCCACTTGTGGCACTACATGTAAATTTATATTATTGTATTGTTATATTTTGTGTGTCTACAATAAAGCGTTGGTCTATATATCTATCTACTTTACTTCATGATTACGCTCGTTGGTCGCGCTAGGGTTATCAACTTTGACTTATGCACAAAAAAACTATCGTGGTAGAGGCACTTATCGATTGGCTGCTGGATTTATTGTTGAGAATAAAACAGGACAGAACGGCAATATAAACCAATAATAACTAAATATTTCCATTGTTACGCAAAAAATTTGTCAGACGCAAATTTCGAGAGAATGGCACTTGTGCTCGCACTGACCCCAACCGTTCCGAGATATCGTTTCTGTGTTGCTCGGAGATATGATTGCTCGGGTACATTTTGTATGTAGATTAATTTCTTTACTACCTGTCTTTTGTGATATTGAAAGGCAGTAGGAAGTAGCCCTCGCTCGACTAAACCTCAACATTTATTGATAGTTTTGATTAAATTTCATGTTTCGTGGCTGTTGTAGTAAATAGTATTATCTATCTAAAATCAACCCTTAACAACTTTACTAGCTGGGGAATATACTTTAAATGCAAGAAAATGAAACTATAGGAGAAGGCCTTTTCAATCTTTGTTCGCTTGTTTACATCACGTAAGTTACAGCCAAATGATAGTCTACGTAATATAAAATTTGGCGGCTTATTCCAGTCAAAAAAGAAAGATAACAAAAAATATGATCAACGAGTTTTGGACCTAGTGTGCTAATTTGAATTAGATTAGATACAATAAATTACGTATTACATTAGAAGTATGTTATGTATTAGAATATTAAATATTGTCCCTCAATGGTGATATAAACCAATTTATCTACAGCCCATGCTAGCTGCCGCTGGACGGATGACCAGTCGGGTGGACAGGTGCTAGCAGGTAACTAGTGTTACCTGCTGGTGTGCTAGAGCCTGCGCCTGCGCGCGCTGTATGGACAGCTGGCGCCGCTTCTGCAGCTGCGCTACGAACATGGCGCGCTGTTGCGGGTTCATCTGTTGTAACTGCGCGTGAGTTTGCGCGTCCAGGTGGATGAGCTGACGTCCCCCGCCACCTGCTGTCCACGATACCTGGTGGTGGAAATATAATTTGTTTAAGTTTACTGTGAAGTTGGCTGAACAATATGAAAAAAAAGTGGTATTTTACTTGTGGTCTATTTTATCAAAATCGGTCCAGTAGTTTGGGTTAAAGTCAACATAACTGGAAAAATTGTTTTGTTGTATGCCAAATTGAATGTTTTTTTGAGGTGGACAGTTCATGTGGTGAGACTAAAGAACAGTAGAGCTGTTAAAACTCTCTCCGGTTGGACACCACAACAAAAGCAACCACAAGGAAGACCAAGAAAAACCTGGTTAAAGTGAGTGGAGGAAGACCTGAAAAGGATGGACAAGCTGGCGAATATATTATTGGGTTGTAGCGCCACAGGCAGTAAGTTTAAAAATAAGACTTGTGTATTATTTTATCCCACAAAGAACTCCATACTCCATAAGTATACTCGTATATAGTACAATGAAATAAAAGTTAAAGATAATTTATTTATGTGAGACAATTAGTCATAACTTAAGAATATAGAATATATAAACCAAAACAACTGAAAAAGTTGTATAATATTTTCTCACCCTTGGTCCCACTCCTCCAGGCTGAGCAATCTGCTGTCTTTGTAGGTACTGCTGCTGTTGCCATGCTACATTCTGGCCCCCCTGGACCAGCTGTTGGCCCCCTGGGGAGACTATCTGTTGTCCCCCCGCATGGGTTATGATCTGCTGGATACCCCCACCAGCTGTCAGCTGTCCCCCAGCTTGTGGAGATTGCGGCAATTGAGACAGAACCTGCTGTGTTTGCCCTACACTCTGACCTATGATCTGTTGCCCCGACTGAGCAACTATCTGCTGGGATGACTGTGCTATCACCACTTGGTGTTGTTGACCTTGCTGAGTAATCACATGTTGCCCACTCTGAGAAAGCACTTGTTGGGTCCCCTGCGTCTGTATTATCTGCTGCCCACCCTGATTCAAAATCTGACCCCCTTGATGAACTATCTGACTTTGGGACACAAGTTGTTGCCCCCCTTGCAATGTTACTTGCTGATTGCCATGCACCAAAATCTGCTGCTGCCCTGTATGCTGATTTATCAAAACCTGTTGAGGTCCTTGTACTATTTGTTGCTGTCCAGAACTGTTTAACAGTTGCTGCTTTTGAACAAGTATTTGGTGGTGAGTCTGACCAATACTCTGTCCTTGGGAACCTAGTGACTGCTGCAGTATTTGCTGAGAAGTCTGTTGCATTGTATGCTGCTGGGGGCTCAGTTGTGATTGAGGGTTGTTGATCAGAGCCTGTTGCTGTTGTGTTTGCAATATTTGCTGTTGCAATATAACTTGATTTTGATTGCGGCCCTGCACTAAGGGTCCTCTTATAATCTGGTGTTGACCTTGAACATTCTGCACCATTTGCACGTTCTGCTGTCTCCATGTGCCTTGCACTGGCACATTGCTTGTTTGCTGAGTCTGTATTGTCTGCTGTACTGATTGAATCTGCTGTCCTAACACATTCTGTTGACTCTGCTGTCCAACAAGTTGGTTTAACTGAACACCCTGCCCAGACTGAGCCTGAGACGATGATACAATGCCTTGACTGACCACTCCCATGTTTATATTCTGCTGTTGATTAGTCATTGACTGTACTGTTTGTTGTTGGATCATGCCCTGATTCTGAGAAGACATTTGCTGTCCCGACCCCATTATTTGCTGTCCAATGACCTGTGACTGACCTAAGTTTTGATTTAGCTTTGCATTTTGCAATATCTGCTGAGTTGATTGGGCCAGCTGTTGGGCTATGTTTTGTACAGCTTGAGATGCTGTCTGCTGACTAAGGCTGAGGCTTTGCTTCATTGCCAAATTTTGCTGATTAAGTTGAGCCTGCTGCAAGTTGTTTGCACTTTGACTCAGCATCTGACTAATGTTTTCAATCTGCTGCTGAGCTGAACTCATTGAAGTAGTTGGAGACTGAATAGTTTGCTGCATATGATGCTGATTACTTTGAATATGTTGTTGCAATTGCCCTGATATATTCTGAGTCATTTGGGCTACGGACACATTGGGCTGTGAAAACTGGGTGGTTATGGATTGATTTTGTTGGTTCAATTGCTTATTTTGTTGTTGCAACATTTGCATTTTAAACTGATGTTGTTTGAGCATGTTTTGTTGTTGAATCTGTATCGCTGTCAGCCCATGAGGCTGTTGCTGTTGGTGCTGTTGCTGGTGTTGTTGCTGTTGTTGTTGGTGTTGTTGTTGTTGCTGCTGCTGCTGTTGTTGTTGTTGTTGATGTGCTTGGTTGTAAGCCTGTTGTTGTTGCAAGTTCACTTGCTGATTCTGCAACATACCGGCCTGTGATACCACTGTATTCTGCACAAACTTTTGCAATAGTTGTGTATTTGCTTGACTGCCTTGGATTTGCAAATTTTGTGTAACTACTCCTGGCTGTATAGTCTTTGTCATAATACTGGATGTTGGTATAGAACTTGATGTATAACCCATTGTGTTTATACCAGAAGTAGTAACATGAGTAGAGTTAGCACTGGATGGAGGGTGGTTCCATGGCATTCTCTGCTTTAGCTTGTCAAGCATAGCCTGCGTACTGTCATCTTTATTCTCTGCCATATTATGTGTCGGCACCTCGTTTTTCGCAATACCCTCTTCAAAGTCAAATCCAGTGATGGCACTAATACGGTCCATTGGCTTCGGAGGAGGCTGGGGTAGGATTAGGAGCTTCGGGTGAAACACATCAGTTACAGCCTGAATCCTAGCCCTTATACTCTCTTGTACCCAATCAGGAGTGACTATTTTGAGTTTAGACGAGAGTAAATTCAATGCGGCACAGTATTTTTTGCCCGAAGCCGAGCCACAGATCAAATGGGTGCACTGAGAGTCTAGGTTCAACTTCACTTTTCCACCATAGTAAGTTATCACAGCGAACAACGCTTTGGCGTCAGTTGCACTCACCTTGGATACACAAGCCACTACATTCAAAAATATCTTACTCTTAGTGGGACTATAAGGCTTAGGATTGGCAAGCTTTTTGAGACGCGCGCACGCCAGCACCCAGTGCTCAGTCACAGCCGGAATCTGGTAGATATCTTGAGCTTCGTCGATATCATTTTCAGCGGCATTCTGCCCGCAAACCAAATGAGTTACATAGTCTGACAAATACTTTGTGTTTTCGGCGCCACCCGACTGTAGAAGTTGTACAATCTACAAAAACAAGAATAGCACTTGTAGGCGACCATAAACAATTAAAAAACAACATTTAAACAGGTAAATAACAAAAAGAAACAAACCCTTTCTGCGACATCGCCAGTGAGGTAATACTTGACATCTTTGAATATTGGCTCTTGCAAACACAAAGAATCTAAGTCGTCAACAATTGTTACCATTTTCTTTTAATATTCTTAGTTAATAAGATAGAAATCATTTCATTTTGTTAATTTCCCAACAAACACCGTACAAATAAACTCAGACGACGGCCATTATTAATGTTACCAGTGAAAAAAAAACATGATCAACCTAACTGCCCGGTTGGTTGACAAACACATAAGGCTGTTCACTGATCATCAAACCAATGTGAGTAAGGCAATTAGTAGAATTCGTATTCGTTTGGTTATAACAGGTTATTACGTTGGTAAGCCATATAAGTTTAAGAGTATCTTAGAGTCGTCACTGCTTTCATGTTGTAGGTATTTAGCAAACGTATTGCTATCTCAGCGAGCCCGTAACCGCGTCATAGGATAATAACGCGCACACAACCATAACATAAATACGCGCACGCGGCATTTCATAGGGCACTTGGTTCGATATAAATATCGAACGCAAAGACTCATAAACAGTTTAACTGACTTTTAATGTAAAATGGATTACATAGATTTTTAATCTAATTGACATCCATCAGTTATCGATGGCAATATGCGTTCTTGCATGAAAAGTTACAGAATAACGTTTTATACCGGTCGTAATAAATATCACGACAGAAACATTACTTGCACTGGTCTGCCAGCTCAGTTATTCTGCCTTAAAAAGTTGTGAAATGGAAATTGGTTCATTCAATACCAAAATAGCAAATATCCAACACTTTGTCATAAATTGATACTCTGTTTATTAGCAAATAAATTTTTGTAATAATCATATAAATATTATTGTTCTTTATTTTTTAGTAAATATAGTGACTTGGCAAACGCACAGTGCAAGGTCGTCTACTCGGTAGGTAACCTAAATAGTCATCCATATAATAGGTATACTTTGATAACTATGGACACAGAGCGCTAATATTAGATAAGTAGTTTTCTTTGTTATGCCATGTGCAATTGCTAAGTCTAGTGACTTAGCAATTGCACATATTTATTAAAGAAATAATGATTATCTGTAAATCTTAAATGGTCTATAGGTAATCCATCTACTTAATATATTTTTGTTTTTGCAGATTAACTGCTGCTGCTGATTTCGTTTTTCGTAATGAAGGTCCTCATAATAAAATATCTGTTATTATATTACCTAATATCGATTATAAAATCTATATGTAACCGAATGAGCAAAGTGAGCAAAACGTTTCGGCTGAGAGTCTGGAAGAATAGTGTCAAACCTTTCGTTTCGTCTGTCTGTCAATTTCGTCTGTCAAATTTACGTTTAGATACTTGTCTCCAAGAAATTTTATTCTACAAATCCCCTTGGATTTTCCCTATTTCTTTGATATTTTAACTATTTCAAGTATTCACGAACAATGTTATAATTTTTTTATGGTCAACTAGTAAACTATATTGTTGAAGGCATAGACAGTGGAGACAAGTGCTTAGCTATTTTTCTCGATTTGCAAAAAGCATTCGATACTGTCCCTATACCTGGCCTACTTAACAAGTTAGAAAGATTGGGAATTCCAGAGGTTCAGCACCAGCTCTTTAATGATTACCTAACAAACAGACAGCAATGCGTTAAAATAGGTGAATATGCTAGTGACTTCTTACCAGTAGTTCATGGTGTCCCTCAGGGAAGTATATTCGACCCGACCCTCTTTTTGTGCTTCATAAATGACTTGTGCAATCTGAATTTGAAAGAATCAAGAATACTTACTTTTGCGGATGACACTGTCCTACTCTTACGTGAAAAGTCTTGGCTACGTACTTACTTAAAAGCTCAGTCTGGATTCAATACTGTAAATAGTTGGCTATATAAAAATACCCTTAGTTAAAATGTAGGAAAAACAAAATATATGATCTTCTCTATTCTAGACTGTCATCAATCTGTAAAATCTGAGATCTACTAATCCGTATACGTGAGTCAAACTGCCCTAAATCATACTATTCCTGCCCAATCTTATCTCGGACTAATACAATAAGATACTTGAAGATTCTCATTGATAGCAGTCTCTCATTTCCACCTTAAAGGTCATGTGATAATACCTATATTAAAAACACTAAGACATGTGGCTGACTTGAATTTATTAAAACTATTTACTATTCTCTGTCAATCATTGATTGCTTATTATATTTCTAGTTGGGGTGGTATATGTAAAACTAACTTCAAACCTATACAAACTGTACAAAGGGCATTATTAAAGATATTTAACTTAAAGCCTCGGCTCTATCCGATAACAGACCTCTACAAAGAATGCAAAGTTTTAACTGTTAGACAGCTTTTCATTTTACAAACAGTGCTTATATACAGCATCTAAAAACTCGTTCACAACAAGTTGCAGCCCTCGCAAATAGGCGGAAAGATATAATTTGCAAATTACCTAAATCACGTTTGGTCTTCTCTACAACGTTTATCAATTTTCTCGGCCCATATTTATATAACAAAATTTGTAAGAAAGTACCATTACACACTAACTATTACATTACATTTAACTACTTTGAAGTTAAATCTAAAGTTATAGATCTTCTCATAACACTAGATTATGACAGTACTAAAGAGCTTTTATCTATTGTGAGGTTACACTGACCCCTATACTCTCACACATGCACAATTTTTATTTCTTATTTTAACTCAAATAATAGATACGTACAAGAAATTATTTTCCACATTTCTTTATTGTACTCGTATCTAGTCCAAATTACCCATGTGTTTCTCTTGTACTTTGTACTTTCTATTTTATATTAAGAATAAATATTTTTACGAATATTTAACTCATTAGGCATGCATGTATAACTTAGTTATGGGAGAAGCCACCGGCTACCGAAGCACAGTGCGAACTAGTTCGGAGCCTGTGGATTCAAAATAATCTTGTTCCTATATTAATATGACAAATAAACATTTGTATTTGTAGCTGCGCCCCGCGGTTTTACCCGCAGCCGATATTTGGTGATCTCCTGGGAACACTTTAATTTTCCGGCAAAAAAGAAGCCAATGTGTTAATCCAGGTTATAAGCTGTCTTTGTGCCTCATCCAAATCCGTTCAGCGGTTGGAGCGTGGAGAAGGAACAGACACACACATACACATACAAACTTTCGCCTTCATAATATTAGTGTGATAGGCTTACGCTTGACCGCAACTCACCTGATGTAAAGTAACGATAGGATAACGGCCTAGGATGTAGCACGCTTGCCTAAAAGAAACCGATTCATTCACGACTTGAACAGACCGAGATTTTAGCCATCGGGAAATAGAAAACTTGATAGAGAATTCCACAACCTGGCAGTTCGCACTATAAAAGTAGACGCGAAGCGTTTTGTATGAGTCCAAGGAACCTCCACCATGAACCTGTGACGCCTAGCAGAATCTCTACTTTTCCGATTGTAAAATGGAGCTGGGGGAATTAATTCGTGTAATTCCAAGGCACACTCCCCGAAATGTATCCGATAATAGACCGGCTAGCCACTTTTCGACGATGCTCGAGGCTACGAAGTTTATCTTTGGCCTCGTTTCGGCATCGTTTCCTATAAGTCTTTAAGCTCGCATTTCGCTCCAACGATTCAATAATTGTAAATATGTACCTATGAGATCACATTTTATCAACATTGATACAAAATTATTAATGTGATTATTTTATTAATTTTGTTTACCACTCGTATGTACCAAAAAAGAAAGACTTGATTATTTACTCAAAAACTTTTGGTTATTTAAATTAATAGTGTGTAAATATTGATTAAAGAGATTTGAAGACCTTTATCCCCTATGGTATTGTGGAAGAGGATATGTGGAGGAAAAATCGACAAATTCCCTGCGCAGGGGAAAAGAAAATTGATTTTCATACAGGTCGTAGTTACCTTCTAATCTAGACGAAGCTTTGAAAGATTTCTAAGAATTTTGTTTTTGACCCGACTGCGTAAGAAGGAGTCTTATGTTTTATGAAGCCAAAATGCTCAAAAATCTCAATAAGAATTTTTCAATTCAGTTCACGGGGGCACCCGTCCGTGTATAATCAGGTGACAAATATTAAAAAAACATACAGTCGAAACCTCTTCTTATTGGAAATTGGTAGAAAATGCAAAAAGCTTGACACATCTACTTTGAATTCGATGAATAGAAAATAATCAGAAATATCAATCGAAGATGTTTTCTGTTACCATGGCAACGGATGAGAAATTAATGTCGGGTGGTAATTGACACAGTTTGGGTCAGGTTTGACACTATTTGCGATCTTGGCATGTTGAATTACTGTGGTCGCGCGAAGCAACAGTTCACAAAACTACAAATTAATTTTATGTGAAGACCTGTGTGTGTCGTGTAGTAGTTCTATAGTAGATATTATATGAAATAAAGAACGCAGCGCATTCCTGTGAGCTGTTGTAGAATAAACCTGACGGAGCAGTATTTAATAGGTACTCTACTATTATCAACTTCATAAACCTATGTTGGTAAAAACAAATTTATCGATATTGTCACTTATATACTTTTCCATCTCTAGTATCGACCGTATATCTCTATCGCTTGTCTGTATAATGTCACCTCCTCCCGACCCTTTTTGAGCCCAATAGAGTTGCAGCTCATGAGATTTATAGGTACATTTTCTGATAGAATTTTCGTTCTGGGGCGTTCCTCTTTACAGCCCCCAAATTGAAACGTAATATTTTGTTATTGGTGTCAATCGCTTTACTATAATGTAGTTTAGGTCATTGATGTAGGTACATGTACTTACTAGATACGTACTAACCACCTCAATGCATTGCTGCTTCACTTAAGACCACAGCCATTACCTCAGCTCACTTCAAATCAGTGCCTGGTGTGAGGCCAACCGAGTAAAAGCTCTTAAAAAAATATTTCGAAATGGGTAAATGCGTCGTAAAAGTATGTGACTCAATCACTCAAAAACAGCAGCATAAAATCCAGCGAGTTTTCTTTCCACAGGTAAGTTTATTGTTTATGTGTGCATATTAACGTAAATAAAGCAAAACTCATAACTAAAAAAATATAATATTAATGTATGTACTTCAGTATTTGGTGTTGCCCTTAAAACACCGGGATGGGTTCCCACAATAATGGGAAAATATTTATGCATAAAATAAATTACGTATTTACATCTGTAGATACTAAGCAAATCAATAGTCAGTCACACATCAGTTTATATTAGGTTTGTAAATGTTATCGGCAATTTGAGTCGTCAAGTGACGATCAATAATAAAGTATTATGGTAAGCAATATTGTATGATTATACATTATCTTACGGTAGGTACCTACTTATATTACAGGCTTATTTACTTTACTAATAGGTAGAGTAATTATATGTTCTTACTTATAACCTGTACCAAACAAAATAACAATACCTATTATGTAGTTAAAAAAAACAATAATGTGCCCTCTTTTAAAAAATATATATTTATATATATAACAGGACCTACTTGTATAAAAAAAGACTTGCATATAAAATAATATGCTGGATTTTATATATAATCTCTTCCAGGTCTATAAAAAGAGTTTGCAGTACCTACCAATTATGAAGGCCTGAGATAATAATCTTACATTGATTAACTCACGATAAATAATTAAAAAGTCATAAATAATCATGAATAGAGGTACCTACATAAAAACATTTAGAAAAATGATATAAATTATAATTACTAACGGAAGCCGTGTCATTACCATTACGGTCCGCAGATTGAACATATTTAGCAATATTGCTGTATTTCTGGTGTCACTGGGAAGATTGTTCTACAAAACAGCTTTAATGGCAAAAAAGATTCATAAAAAGTGATATTGAAAGATGAAGTATACTCGTCATAGAACTAAGTTGCATAGATAAAAATAATCTGTAAGTAAATATAATGAAAATTTAACTTTAGCATATAAATAATCAATACTACTTATATGCAAGAAAAGCATAAAAGGGGAAAATATATAGCGGTAGAGTAGAGACAAGTAGTCTTAAAAACCTACAAAAGGGTTGCAAGAATACCTGTGGACACAAGTACTAATATATATATATATATATACCAACGCAATTCAAATTATTCGTACGCATGGGCTAGGTTCTTTACTCTACCTGAATGGATCATCCATCCATCCACTATAAACAACGATCACTCAGTATTTCGCCGGACGCCTTAAGAAGGCAATGTCGCGAGAGTTAAAATGCGATTTTAATTTTAAAGCTGCAAAATGAGACGAATATTATATTTTAGCGTCTTTTGTGTTGCAATTTTAATTATAAATGTAGATAGCCAATATGCTTCGCCGTGTCCTAATTTATTTTCGTATCAAAGTGACAACAATGGGGTGCATGGATTAATACATTTGGAGCATACCGGTGGTCCTGTCAGCACTCTGCAAGTTAGGGCTAACTTTACCATTGCAGCTCAACTCTTAGGCGTAAGTTTTATCGATTAAGCTATAAACCAACAAAAAGTGTTAATTTTAAACATTTACGATTAGTTCCCTGCCATAAAAATGCTCAATTTATTTAATTGTATAATTTTAGTATACATTTATCTCTACGTGTCCTTAGCTTATTAAATAGTTCGGTATTTTTCTTGCTTTTATTAAATAAATGACCCAAGCAGTCCATCACACAAAATGATTTACTGATTTGGTACCTACATAAAATAATAATAATAATAATAGATATAAATTATTTTAAAATGAAAAATTAACACAAGTATATTTTTTTTATTTAATAGTTCAGTTATTATTTTAAATTGTTACTATTAAAATCATTGAAATAGGAGCTCATTGAAAAATGAACGTACTTGGTTGATTTAGTTACAACATTATAAAACTTATTATGGATAACAGATTGAAAGCTATGTAACAGAAAACAGTAAATAAATTGTACGCATTTATTTCTTACTACATAAGTATATAAAACTACTTACAAATTCATAAGGTATTTACTTAAATTATAGTCTATATGTAACAATTAATGTCTTTACCATATCTCGACATTATATTTTTAAAAAGATTATAGAATTAATTTAGAAAGGTATAAAATAATTTGCGATAGTGGATTTGAAATTAGCTAAACGTTAAACTTTACATTTCTTAAACATCAGTACATAACGAAGTGAATAGAATGACGAATATTCAAACGGATACAATAACAAGTATGGAATGCTGACCCAACAACAACGTAATAAAATTTTTGAGGTTATTATGAAAAATTTATGACCTTGTGACATTTTCGTATTAATATAATCCGGTTAAACCAATCGTATGACGTACATAACCTATGGTTATTAATATTATATTTTAACATAATACAGAAGAAATCTTAAGCGCCTACAAAAAATTCATCTATACTTATTATTTTTAGAATATAAATAAACAATTTACATTAATCATGCAAGAAACCTTAGCCCTTACACTATAGGGTATTAAGAACTAGTAATAATACATACAGAAACTTATACAACTTTTTTTGATTAGTCGTAATAATACGGCAAAGAGAAATTTGGTTTGGTTGGCTTGCGCGACTTACATACATATTTATTATATTCAGACCATGCGTACGTAAAAAACTGCTGGTGGGTACAATATTACCTGACATAACTACAAACTACAAAAGATCCAATATTTTAAAGAATTCCTAAGACCGCCGAAAGTAACGATACGTTTAACAAACTATAGCTATAGATTTATGCTATCTATTAGTCTGAATTCAAGTAAACGATGCTAGTTAAAAAATTCGTAATAAAAAAACAGTCTTAGTTGCAATAAATTAGGTAGATGTCGTTTTTTTAATTGATTATGAAGTAGTAAATATTTACCTTAAAATATAGGTGTGAAATAAATAAAGTTTTGAATGATTTGGTACAGGCAGTTAACCATAATGATTCCTCTGATACGAATCCAAAGAAAGATAACATTTTTTACAGCGATGCATCTTTTGGAGTTACTACACGTCATGTGTAAAACATAATTTATCCTGTTTAAATATTTACTCTGAACCTCACAAATAGTAGGTAGGTATACCATATTTTAAGTCAAATACTTACATAGGAGCATGTTAGCGTAGTTATTATATTTTATCTCAGACTTATGCTAGCTGGATTTGCATTTCCAATTGGTATTTCAGTTATATGGCGCATAGCATTCTAAGAAAAACGTTGTAATAATAATATATTACACAAAGAAATCCCATCCGTCGGTTTCTCATTTAACAAAGCCTATCCTTCCAATGAAATCTCACAATAAGCAAACAGTATTTTTTGCGTACGTTTTTATGTTAATCATAACTTACGTTTATATATTGTACAACTAAACTGAGATCTTCTGTATTGATAGGTCACGACACTCAAAATGCTCAACCCAGTACCAACCAGCGTCCAATAGGGGTAGGCTATTTAACGACTGAGCCAATTTAATCTATTACATCGCTCACATATACCGATACTTTTCAGGTTAGAAAATTATACCCGAATAAATTGGTTTCATAGTATAATGAATTATATACACGCAGAAGCAGAGCTTGGCGTGTAAGCTGAGAACAATATTTATCACTGAAGATTTCTCGTTTCGCCGTATATGAGCATTAAATATAATATTAGTATATTAAATTTATACTCATAGTAAAAGGCGCCTTTTCTTGTCTCCGTCCTGTATGGCAGTCAACCCACTTATATCGTAGAGTGAAACGAAGAATATTTAACACAAACGTTACAAGCGTACCGCAGCAGTACGGATATGAGGCTTGGAAAATCTCTATAACTGATATCTATAGCTTCAAGTCTTCATCAACTGATGCCTGCTGCAAATCCTGAAGATCTTCTGGCCAGACGTTTGCCAACATAGATTTCTGGAGAGTGCCATGAAGATCCTGGTCATTTGCAGACGACGTCTTAAATGGGGATGGATTGCTCATTCTTTGCGCAGAGGCTCTGATCACATTTCGAACCAAGCCTGAGACTACAATCCGCAGGGTCGACGCAAACCAGGCCCCCCCAAATAGACCTGGCGGCGCTTCACAATTGTAGAAGCCAAAAGCATTGGATAGACGTGGGCTGAGGTAAAACGGAAAACCCGAGAAAGAACAAATTGCAGGACTATTACATCTGGCATTTACCCCGGGGTGTGGGAACTTAGGATACCGAGAAGTAGAAGAAATATATGCTTCAATACTATATCAGGTTGTTCCTTTTCTTTAATGCCATTTGGAATATTGAACATAAATGCTTACATTTTGATCTAGATTCTTAAGTGGATTAAATAGAGGATGAAAATTTCTAGGAGTCAACGCGGAAGAAAACTCTCTCTCATCCTCATGGTACGAGTAGCTAACTGTGAGAAATAGAGAAGATTGTTAGTTGTTTAAGGGCTGTTACAAAATCTTAACGGTTAATTACATGTACCCAATAATTATTGAACTGGACCAAGTGTTTGCTTATGACATTAATGAAACTAATGTTTGAAAAAAACTTCTCAGAAATTCGCTAAAATGTGACAAACTATAAAACGTAAACATAAGTACATGTTACAGGAATCTTCAAAAAACTTAAAGAATATATTTTGCATTATTTTTTATGTGGGCATAACTTTTCACTCTGATATAAACATGCTGTTCTTTTATTTTATTTTAGTGTATTAATATGAATCAGTTCTTGGAAGAGATATTTTTATTAGCTTTATTGTGCATCATCAACATGAACTCATCAAATTCGGTGAGATGACACGACAACCTTTTAACGGTTTCTTTTTCATTATATTTTATCGGAGAGTCATTGTGCAAATAATACCGAAGTGAGTAACAGTCTGAGTAATTTGGAAAGTAAGCAATGACTTCCGACTTCAAAACAGACAACAGTTAAAGCAATTTAATACTTTGATTTAATTTACTTATAAAGATTGAATGATGCAAACATTATAAACTTGTCAAAATAGATAAATATAGGTAAGAGGCAAATATACCAAATAATTAAAGTCAAGAAAGTAGTTACAGTTTGCAGTAACATACGAAATCATTTACAGATTTACGTCCCGAAATCCGAAAGATATAGACTTAAAAATAAATAATATAATACTTTAGTGCGGTAATAGAGTCATTACTATTTGTCACGTAACTTTGTCTCATCCCTATGAGTTTCATAGCTTGTATCAATAAAAGTAGTTACATTTTCCTTGAAGAGACAGTCCCAAGGTCTACTTACTTACAATTTCTTTAAAGGTGAACATGATTTGTAGGTTGACATCAGTATGTAACAAGTTTTGTTGCTTGTTGTGTTTACGTAAAATACAGTATTATATAAAGCTAAAGACGCCATTTTTACAAACCATATAACCAGTATATATTAATGATAGTATTATTCTAATTGCTGTTTACGTTTATAACTACTTATACTTTTTACCATAGATTTTTCTTAGTTAAATTTAGCAAATTTTTTTCTGTTAAGCAACATTTTTTTTCAATTTCAAAGCTTATATTATATTCTTTTACTATAGTAGCATTATAACAATTAAAAAGATTCTGTACTTTGAAGAGTAAAACTACACAAGATACGTGTTCTCGAATTCGTTTTCCTCAAACGTATGGCTATGGGCGTTTAAGATCGTAAATCAAGAGAAAGCTTAAGGGAATCCCTTGAACAAAACGGTATTTGCTAAACATGACACTCGCAACTAACTTAGTTACCTTATATGTAATAATATAGACAGTTTAGTATAATTTTTACTATATTTCAGTTTTAGTAATTTATGACATTTGTATTTGTCCTATAAGAAATTAAACTATAGTGTTTTGTTGATTCGACATTAATTTTGTGCGATAAGTTACGTTATTTTGAATTTGATTGATATATTTTTACTAGGTAGTCTATAGCGCGCCCTTTAAATTTGAGGCCAAATCCACCATTCGCTGCAATGATTACAAAGTAAAATTTTCTATAGCGCAGATTCCTGATACCGAAATGCATCACAGCATCCACGACTATTTTGAACATCTTCGCTTACAATAGTATACCTATCATTTTTATGTTCACCTTATTTTAGATGTACATTTGAATTTGTATACGTCTAAATTAATTCATACAGGATCTCTTAGCATTGGCCACTGCTCCAGTGTACAGTCAATTCTTAATAGTATTTGAAAATAAACAGAGTTGGTATATCAAAAATAAAAATAGATTGCTCAAAAAGATTATTATGTTTTCGAGTATATGTTTCTATGTTTATTTGTATTCAAAATTCTTTCAATTTTAAAGCCATTTAAGATACACATAGTGGTCTACACTTTTTGCACTTGGTTTTTATAGACGTTGCTTTTAAGTATATATTTGCTTTTTTATTTGCTTTTAAGTACTACCGCTGTCAAATTCTTCAAATGTTGTTTTGATTTGATAGGTACTAAAGAATTGGAATATCAAAATACAAAAATAATGCATTCCAAACTCTCCATTGATCTAAAATTTAACAGTTACTATTGCAGTTACAGTTACACCGCAAATCACAATGACGAGATGAGAGCCATTATTCGAATCAAATTACCTGTATGAGCTAGTATCTACTTAATAAGTTGAAATTGGAACTATTTTACTGTCATAACTTACACTTTCACCACTGAATTACTAGCTCATCTGTTCCGAAGTAGATTAATGGTATACAAAAATTAGGTTGATTGCATTTACGGTTGGATTTCCTATTACTATCGTGTATAATATAATAATAATATTTGCTACTTATGCCTTATTACGTTGCTAATGCGTTAGAAGGCTTAAGTACTTGGGTTAATGACTAAGAATGAACATGTGCTTACACACATTCATACCTGTACAAAAATGTAAATTATCACATAATGTAAAAGGATAAACATAGCTATTAGCTACATAGCTTCCAAACTAACGCTTTATTAGGACTGATCTTAAAATAAATTATAGGAAATTATATACCTTTGTTTGAAATTCACACTGAATCAAACCTAACTGCATGAGTAGGTTATAGTCTTACAGACGATTATGTATAGGTATAATTATTACTTAGGTACGTATATGATTTTATTACAGTCTTACATTGGACGCATTGAGACTATCGGCCGCGGCCAGCTGCTACAAAATTTCAACCGAGGAGTACCTTTGAACTATCGGGTGAACTTTCCAGTAACTTCGCCATTGCCACGACTCACCGGAATCGTTGTAAATGGCGAACTACTGTGCTACGGGCCTGGAGGTGAGATTGCATTCAATTTATTAATTATGTGGTATACTTAATTATAAAAGTTTGTGACATCTATGTATTCGCTTTATGCTGAAACAGAGTATCACACTGTGTGAATTTAATAAAATGTGTACTTGTACGCTATAAGTAGCTATATGAAAATCTCGTTCAGATGTATTTATTATGCCAATGATAAAGATGGCTAACGAATTGGTCGGTGAATGAATTTAGGTGAATAACACGATTTCACAAAATATTTGTTGTTATAGATACTAAGAAACGCACATCCATATTTACTTAGAAAAATGTTGTAAGTTTTAGTATACATATCATGAGAATGGCATAAATCTTCACTTTGTTTGGCTAGTTTGTATGTGCCAACGTGATTAGACCTTGTTTCGTATGTACCTACTTACCTATTTATTCATAAAACATATATCCTTCTTAAGTTGTACTCCATATGTTTGTTACTTGCAATATTTAAAAATTACGCAAATTTTAAATTTTTGTTTCGTCGCACACAATTTTCTCTATAACATAATCGCTATCAATTGCTATATTTCGGTTACAGTACAGATTTATATTATTTACAGATATTCCGGCTCCAAATCAATACGTCACAACGATTAGCCTCGACCACATGTTATTCCTGAAGCCAGGATCCAATCCTGGCTTCATAACCCAGTACGAGCCTGTGGCAAGCCCTGACCCAATGGACTTCTTTGGCTCATTTGGAGACAATACCTTGACCACAATCAATCTTGACAATAAGGGCTCATGGACATCTGGTAAGTGTTTGCTTCTGGGGAATACCGCGTGTAACAATCTTTCAAATGTCAAATGCATTATGTATTTAGGTCATGGAATGAGCTAATACTATTAATTATGCCCTCATCTTAAAATGATGTGCATCATTGATACCATTACACGCACTGTTTAACACTGATGAAAGAGATAATAAATGTGTGAAGAAATAACCCACAGTTACAAACCCACACACAGTTTACAGTTTAAACAAACCTTTTTAGAGCCTATCTTTATTATTATTAGATAGACAATTTTATAAGACAATAAAAAATAATGAATACGTAAATTTATTTACTATTGTTTTAAATTTTTATGATAGACCAATGTAAAAGTTCAGCGGATTTATTTATGAAAGCAATTCAGGATTATTTTAAATGTTCGAAACATTTTCAGTTTACTACCCATCAAGTAACCAAGATAATAATCAACCCCAAATGCCTCAATACGATCAGCCGTCACCGCCTGTGCCCACATATGTAAAGCCTGCAACTGGGCCAAATCGACCTTCTTATCCTAGACCTTCAAAACCAGAGATTTATTATCCCGCCCCGACAATAGCAACCGTTAAGCCATCTCAAAAACCTCCAGCACCACACCCTACGCAGCCGATGTAAGTTACAAATATATTTATACTCTATAATATAGCTCAACAGACTGTAGTTATAAACTAATAAATTATGAAATTATGACAAAATCGCAATTTCAGCGCATCTATTCCACCAACGCAGCCCGAGGTATCTTCTCAAATTGAATGTGGAGTAATTTCGGGGGGTAATGAGCGGATTCCGCTAATTTATCAAGGCCATACATATCCTCGGGGTGACTTACCGTGGCTGGTGGCGGTATATAAGCGACAAGAGGGTAGTCTAACGTTTATATGCGCTGGGACACTAGTGTCTGATCGTCATGTTGTTACTGGTGAGTGAGTAGCTTAATATTTTAAGTCAATGTATAAATAAAAAAAAAACTATCAAATAGATGGACATGGTAATGAACTACTAAGTCTTGTAATTAATAATATGTAATTGCGTATGTTCTATCACACTTGACGATCCACATAATACAAAACCTTACATGAATTGCATCTTAAAGAACAAATTACCATCGTTATAGATCCTTCAATCACTGTCTACTTTTGAATAAATTGTGCATACTTATAATGCAATATTTTTCCAGCTGCTCACTGCATGCACCAAAAGAGCAGAATCTACACAATCAAAGACATGGTTGTCAAAATTGGTGTGTATAATTTGGAAGATTGGGGTGATGACATCAGCATTACAAGAACTTTGCAAGCTGCAGCCATACACGAGTCTTACAATGCTACTACTTTGGAAAGTGAGTTGAGCAATACTCTTTGGTGTTTTGGGTTTAATATCCCTCACCTCATTTCATCTCGTCTTTAATTACGCAGGATAATCAATTAGGATATACAGTACCGAATGAGGGGAAACTTATCCTCTACCATAGTGGTGTTTTTTAGACAAACGGGCAATGATGGAACCATTTATGGAACAAATATTTTTCTAGAATTCACAGTTGGGCCCCATAGGTACTACATAGTGAAAGTTGTTCATAGCAATTCAATGAATATACCTAGCGAAGACATTTCGGTCAGTTCTCGATAATCCTAATAATTATAAGGCTTGCTTTAACATCTAATTTGTTTATTATAGATGATATCTTGGTTTTTACGTTGGAGAAGACGGTGGAATTTAATTTATATATCCGGCCAGCTTGCCTTTGGAACGGGAATACAGATCAATCACGCATAGTTGGTGCCTCAGGTGTTGTAAGTAGCAAAGTTACTTATCGGATTCGTTTCATTCGTCTAAGTATTTACTCAAGAAGGTTAAATAGTAACTTATGATGACGTCATAACAGGAAAACTATCGTGTGCGAATAATAAAAACTTGTCTAACAACAATTTTAGGTATGTAACAACTATTTCTGCCATAAGTTTGTTGATCCTTATTTTTCTTAATAATTTCACAGGTGGCAGGATGGGGTGCCAGTGAAATAGGCCCAGTGGGACAAGGAGAACCAAGGATGGTTCGAATACCTGTTGTTAGTACTGCGCAGTGTAGAGCTAGCAAACCAGAATTTCATAAACTGACTTCTTCAAAGACTTTGTGCGCAGGTGTGAAATGTTATAATAATAACTGCCTTTCTTAAATTATTAGAAATAATATTCAGTTTGAGATGATAATAACATTTTTTTACATAAATTATGCTACAAAATTATATAATGCGTGACAATTTAAAAATGTGCCACATATGATATTTTTGTGCAGATAGTGTGTTCCAACACAAATAGGTACCTAGCAATATTATATTTCGAATTCATTGTACTTACTAAAAACAAAATAATATTTATTTTGACTTTAAAATCTATAAATTATTTATAATTATATCTAGTCAGTTTTAATTTTTATAAGGGACGTATTGTGACAATATTGTAATTTATATCACATTCCCTTTTTAACCGACTTTACAAAATTCGACTAGTCCACTTGACAGAATGTTTTTTTTAAATTGTTACGCGGTCATTCCACCTATAAAACTACTTTGATGGCATTAGTCTTAGATACATTTTATTAAAATTAGGTCATTAATGTAGCTTTTATATCAAAATAGCTAAAAAATGCCTGCCAAACTAAGTTATTTCTCAATGTTCAACAAGCTTAGTTTTTATTTTTTGGAATGATGGTCTCTTGCGAAAGTTTGGTTTGGTTCAGTACGAATCATTATTATATTTTGTGTTTTTTATTGCAGGCGATCGAAATGGCTCTGGTCCATGCTTAGGTGACTCGGGAGGCGGTCTCTACATTTTAGACAACGGACGTTGGCGAATTAGAGGCGTAGTGTCTCTCTCACTTCGACCACAGAACGGCGATAATACGTGTAACTTAAACGAATACATCGTCTTTACAGATACGGCTCAGTACTTAAGCTGGATACGAAAAATATTGTCACATAATTATTTTGACACCTGAATTATTAAAACTTGTAATAAATTAATTATACACATCTACATTAAACTTATTCCTAAATAATATCAACTGACTGCTATTAAAATAAGGCTAACTAATTATATGAATTAGTTTGTGATATTTACTTACCTACCTACTTTGACATAATATGATATATTGGATTAAATAAATAGAAAAAAGCTGATCACACTCTTTCACTATACTAAAATTATATTATTTATATATCTAATGATCAATTGTAGGTAAACCTTATAGGACCAATCTAAAAAGTACTAAATCTATTTTGTCTGATCGTCTATACTTAAAAAATAAATAAATTTTTCAATGGTTTGACAGGGTTTGGCTCTGATTATTTTATAACCCTAAAATTGGTCTACAACCGTGCTTTTTTATAATCTTCTGAATTGCAATAGGTAAGGTTATAATATATATAAGGTAAGGGTAAGGTAAAAATAGGTAAGGTCATAGAATTAAAAAGCGTTGGAACGGTATGTCTATAGTTTTGTCAGAAACAAGACCAGCTTATACAGGTTTATCGAATAAGGCTGTACTAAGCGGAAAAAGGGACAATATATACTAATCAAATAACTTTCGTTGCTCTGGCTGTAGAAACGATGGGCCCATGGTCGTCCGATATGAATTTTTTTTGTAAAGAATTATCTTTAAGACTGGTCCTCGCCTCGGGAGATCCCAGGGCTGGCACTTACTTTGCTCAAAAGTTAAGTTTAATTATTCAGCGAGGTAACGCTGCCAGCATTCTGGGAACATTGCCACAAGGCAGTGAGTTGGATGGGGTTTTTTAATTTAAGTGTTTAGGTATATTTTATATTTGTACTCAAAATGTCACTAGATAATTTTGTATTTTATGTAGTTATACTTAGTTAAATGTTTAGTAATAACTTTCACCATGGAACCAATTCGAGTCATAATTGAACACAGTTTTACGGCAAAGGTTTTTAATTCTCAATCTATGGAGTAGTTATTCCTTAAATTCTGGTTTGATTTTAAATGTAATTTGTTCATCATACTAATTTCCCTTCGATTTGTAAACTTTTAACCAATAACCCTGTATGTAGTCTCCCTACGGAAGTTTACCGAAATTGAGTGTTCTAAATCTTAAGACAATTTTCGCATCAAGCTGATTGATAGTTTGTTAGCCGTCTTAACTTTTTTTTTTGCTGGTAATGCTAAACTGTCAGCTGTTTTAGTTAAAAAAATCTCTGTGTCAACTTCAAGTGGTTTTGACAGACAAATTTGACACCAAAACAGTAGGTAAATCGTGAAGTGTCGTGAACAAGCGCGCGAAATTTGCGGAAAACAGTTTATTGAATAACAAACAATACAGCATAGTATTGTGAGCAACTCAGTATTCATTATTCTTTCGTTTTCTATTTAGGTTAGAAAAGATATTGTTATATAATCCATATACTAATAATAATGTGGAATAAGCTACTGTGTAATCGTCAAGAGCTTCAGTTGCTAGGAACGCTGTCTGGTGGTCAAAGTTTCAGGTATATACCTACCTAGTTAGTTTAAGAATAAATTAGTTATTAAATTCTATTTGATTATCCTTATCAAATAAAATCAATTAACTAATCCCCCTATAATCAGTTTATTTTAACGACTTGAATAATTGCTTTCAGATGGACTCATAATAAAGAGTCAGATGAATGGACAGGAGTATTCTCTAAAACAGTTTGGAAACTGCGACAAGAAGACGACTATTTACAATACAAAGTTTTGGGTTCACTACACGAAACAAAATCTTCTGTAAAGTCTCGGAAAAATACAGAGTTCACTAAAAATGAAGAGTTTTATAGCATGTTACTCAGAAATTACTTTCGATTGGACATGAATTTGTCAGCTTTCTACAAGGAATGGTCAGAGAAAGATGAACTCTTCAAAAAAGCATGTCAACAGTTCTATGGCATCAGAATGTTGAGTCAAGAGCCTGTTGAGAATCTGTTTTCTTTTATTTGCAGTCAAAACAATCACATTTCCAGGTATCTGACAGTTTTATTTTACTCTACTTACATATTAAGCCATAAGCATACCATAAAAAATAGCATATTATATAAGCTGGGTTTTAAATATAGGATACAAACATTTTTCAAGAACTTTTTAATAAATAAATTTTATGTAGGTTTTATATTCCTGTTACATCAATATAGTGATACTCATGGTGTACTTTATTTTATAGAATTTCAACAATGGTTGAGAAGTTATGTGCAGAGTATGGTGAAGAAATTAGCACTCAAGATAATACAACTTACTATGCCTTTCCAGAAGTTGAAAAGTTGATGGCACCAGAGGTAGGATTCCAAAAAAAGGGCCAGCTTTAAATCTAATGTACATTAAATTTTCAATACAAAGTTCTTTCTCTGATACATCAGAACCACTTTTTATATATTTATATATATATATATATAAATGTTTTTTTTAACCGATGAAAAACTAAGTTGGTGTGAAAAAATATGTCAACTTGAGAGTATACACATTTTTTTATGCATAACACATTAATAGACATTTTTATTTATTTTTATTTTTGTATTTTTTAAGAAGACTTATTTTCACCTGACTGTTGGAAAAGACCAACTATAGTTTCGTTCACATTCAGTGAATTTCATCAGGCATGTCATCATTAAAGATGTGTGATAACTGATCTTCTTAAACAATATAGTCTGAATTTGTATTTTTTTTTATTTATTTATGATATATATCCTTTAGGGCAAGTGACTTTATTAACATTAACAAAATGACTAACTACGACAACAAAAAAATATAGCAGAAAGATTACCTATAGACCATTTAAGATCTACAAATAATCCAAATGCTCCAACCCACCACCAGAGGGCAGCGTGGCCAGAATGCTAGCCGCATTACCATGCTGAATGGCAATGCTTATACGTTGGGCCAGATAAAAACCGAGATAAGATGAGCTCCCGGTGGACTCCAAATGGCTCAAATATATTACCTCTACGGAGGCTAGCATATTTTCGCCGTATGTGCTGTTCGGCTGAATAAACCGCCGCCCCTGCCCTACTCTGTGTCAAAGGAACATGATATGGCGCTAATGTGTTAACGCATGTCGCGTCCCACACAAGAGGCCTACCCAGCTTCCAAGGCACAAGCGTCATTCCGTCAGGTCTTTTTCCATCGTCACGCGCAAGGCCGCTCGGTTCGAGCACAGCTGCAACATTGGCGGTAGAAAAAGCCCGGCGAATGATATCATTCAGGCTAGCGTGGCGACCTATTCTGCCACCACTTTTATATCCTTAGGTTGTCCCATATAAATTTGGCAAAAAATAACTCCTACTCTATGAATAGGAGTATCAGGGATGATTCATTGTTCACTCACTGACTGTAATGTATGAATAAACAACCTTTAACTCAGTAGTCTGAGTTTGATAATTCATTGCTTTTTTGATATCAGATGAGGTAAACTTTGACCAACAATTTACACACTACAACTTCAAAATGACACTCCTATGTAGATCAAAGCCAGGTGTATTTTTATTATTTCAGGTAGAGTCACAACTACGCAAGCTAGGATTTGGCTACCGTGCCAAGTTCATACAGAAATCAGCATCCCAGATTGTTGAGTGGGGCGGAGTGAAATGGTTCAGTAGTTTGCAAGAGATGAAGTACAAAGATGCCAGGCAGGAGCTCATGAAGTTGCATGGTATTGGGCCAAAGGTATGTTATTAAACACATTGGAAGAAGACCAAGCTAAACCAATATTTGCTGTTACCCGCAACTTTTGTCTGCATTGCCAATTTTTTTTCATGAGACGTAGATTAAACCCAACACTGTGCGTTTCCTTCTAATGCTGTTGGTACAAACAATCAAACATCAAGAATGTACCAACTAGCTACTATAATGTTTCATGTAGGCGTTTAATAACGCGTTGTGCGTATTGCAATCGCATTTTTCTAGGTTTCTTGATAAGCCTGGAAATTTTCATACTCTATTTCAGAAAAATAAGCCTGAAATTTATTGTATGAAAATACAACAATATTCAGGTTTATTTTTTAAGCCTATTTTTAACTTTTTGAGTTCCCAAATAGAGAAGGTATTTTTGTTTGTCTGTTTGTATTTTTTATGTATATGTTGCAAAGACATTTTAGGCAATCGTAAACCAATTTAAAAGATTCTTTATTTGTTCAATAGGGTTTACTTTCCAATTGGTCGCATATAAATTTTATCGATAACGGTCCAGTAGTTTTTTGAATCAAAGTAACTTCTGATTTGCATTAACTTTGCATAGATGACATTCCGTTTGGTAACATAAGTTTTAACTGCCGAATTGAAGTTTGTTATCACTTTTTTAATAGTATATCTTGTACAAAAGAAATTTAGCCTATGTTCTTTCCCAAGGTCTCTTGTCTTTGTGCCAAACATAAATATCGTTTTAGTGGTATGTGTGGGCGTGAAATAGTAGCAGTTACTTTCGCATTTATAATATTAAACTAGGAATTTGTAGACAAGTATGTTATTAGAACAACTTGTGTTGGTAGACATTTATCAACACTTATTGGATGGATTATTCATTAATAATCCATCCAATAAGTGTTGATAAATGTCTACCACAAGTTGTTCTAATAACATACTTGTCTACAAATTCCTAGTCTAATGAGATGCAAAATGAGCAGCAGTGGAATCTTTGTATTCTTAAGAAAAATCCATAAGAATAATCTACATTTTGAACACAGTTTCAAAGCGTAGCAAGTCAGATTATTTGAATATCTTTGCTCAATTTTATTTCCCACGCAAAGTACATTAGTATCTTTAAAAAATAAACTATTGACACCATTTGAAGTATATTGTATGGTATCTAAAGTAAGTTAATTATATATTATGATTGCCATTCAGCGTGGTAATGCGGCTAGCCAGCTGGGCACGCTGCCCTGTGGTGATGGGTCCAATCCATCCGATTATCTGTAGATTATAACGGTCTGTAGGTGACCTTTCTGCTATATTTTTTTGTTGTTGTTGTAGTTGGTCATTTAGTTTTTAGTAATAAAGGTACTTGCCTGGTACTATTTATAATCTAAAATAGTCTGTGTTGTAAGTTGTAATAAATAAGTTAATACTCAGGAATAAATAATTATTTATGTATTGTTTTCAGGTAGCCGACTGCATCTGTCTGATGTCCCTGAACCACCTGTCAGCCCTGCCCGTGGATACACATGTGTATCAGATAGCTGCGCAGAACTACCTGCCACATCTGCGAGGCAAGAAGAATGTCACTGACAAGATGTATACAGAGATAGGAGATCATTTCAGGCAGCTGTATGGTGATATGGCTGGGTGGGCGCATACTGTAAGTTTAAACTTTTGTGTTTATACTCACTTTTACATAGTATCCAGTCACTTTTACACACTTACTTTTATATAATATCCAGTCACTTTTACACACTCACTTTTATATAGTATCCAGTCACTTTTTCTACCGACTTCCAAAAAGACGAGGTACTCAAATCGAAAGTATTTTTTTTTAAATTTTTGTTACCTGATTACTCGAAGACAGGGGGACCGATTTGAAAAAATCTGTTTTTCGCTGGAAAGGGTTTCATGTGGTCCAATTATATTTTTATCAAACCCGGGCAAATGGTTTGATTTTTAAATTGAAATACTCGTAGCTGAAAACAGTTCTATCGGCGCCGTAGTAAAGCCATAAGTGACTTCTTTTTAAAAATGATTATTTACTAGCTGCACTCGTGCAATTATACTCTTGTTTAGGAAGCTCCAGTTCTCGTACGTATGAGCAAACAAACTGTTATTTGCATAATATGTATTGGTAAAAGCTGTTTATGTGAGTAAATCTATTCGTGTAATTTTCAATTGACTATAAAAAGCACTTCCATACACAGAAATTATAATATGGCGTCTTATCGAGATGACTATGAATGTGCCTTTTACCTAAATAGACGCAGGTTCGAATCCTGCGCGTCGTATTATTTTCGATTGCTTTCTGATTTGTGGTGTTTTTATACATTATTGTAAATACCCGTTTCTTTACCGCAGGTCCTATTTTGCGCAGATTTAAAGAAGTTTCAACAAAACTCCAACAATGATAGTCAAGAAAATTGTAGCAAACCTAAGAAGAAACGAAAAAAGTGAGTTCAATGCCTGTGATAATTCTAGGTTTATCAGTAAAAATTAAACAAATATTTAGCAATGTTTCTTTTTATTGCATTATTATATTTAAGATTGTATTAAAAACAGTACAAAATATTGGAAGTAGCTACTGCATAAAGCTTCTAACTAAAAATTATCATCAATTCATCAATACTTCACACTGGAATATTAGATAAGGGCAGGTTAAGCCGAATGCTTAGTTCAGTTACAATTATCAAAAGGCTTCGTATACGCCTTAATAATTATAGGGCTCTAATTATATTACATCATACAGGATTATTGGTATTAATTATTAACGTAAGTTTTTACTACGAAGCAAAAAAAAACAACAGTTTTATTTCATTTGTCTATGAGTATTTTTTTTACTCATAATATACATTAACATATAATAGTCATAATCAAATGGGAGAATACATTCAGCAGAAAGTGAATCTATGAGCTAAAACTATACCAATTTTATACGTCGTATTTCATTTATAAACTAGCTGTCAACTATGAGCCATCAATCTGTCATTAATCTCATCTCCTTTGAAATAGTAAAGATTGTTACGCACCAATATAGTACATAAATTGATAATAAAACTAGAATTTGACGCTGGCAAAATAACCAATCGTAAGACGACATATTTTAGAAATGAAATAATCATACACAAGGTAAGGCGTATAAAAGTAAGACAGTTATTTTTATGCGTACAAGTTTTATGTAAACTATTTAATAGGAATACACAAAGTGGTTAAAATACCTAAACACTATACAACCTGGAATGGTTACAAAAGAAAATTAACTTCTTTTAAGAAGATCCGAATTCCAATATCACAATATTTAAATTAATAAATTTTCACACTAAAGTAAAGTAACCTTGTAATATCTAAATACATATTGCACGCTTCGCCTACTTTTAAAACTAGTTTGTGAGATTTTTATACAAGAGATTATAGCCAAAACGTTAAAAATAAGATTTAAAATAATTAACTTACTTATAGCTAAGTATAAAAATATCTTAAATTCTAATTGTTCTAAAATACTAGGCAGTAAACCATATTTGGTCAGCTGGTTGTAATACTTGTTTAGTAACATACCTCTCTGGAACTAAAACGAAACTTCTTACGTCATAAAACCAATTCTTATATGTGAAAATATCTTGACTGATTTATACATATCTAATGACACTATGTACTCAGAAAAAATATAATATACTATTGTACTGCCAGTTAGCTGCATACATTAAGTTTCAGAGCCAGCTTTAGTAAAAATAATGTATAATAATCTTGCCTTTAAATTTGACGAACAGGAACTTACGTATAACTTCACGCTTGTGCCTACTTCACGCCATTGCTGTAGTATATTTGCGGGCAGTATTCAATGAGCGCTTGTAGCGCGCGGATCTCGAAAGCTAGGTCCGTGATGGCGGGCGGAGTGGCGACGAGAGTCGGGGCGAATACTGTGCTAAGGTTGTGTGCGCTCATTTTGTTTACTTCTGCTAGGAGAGATACTCTGTAATGAATCCATAGACAAATGACGATTAATTGTCAGTTAATTAATCGTTTAAGAAATATATTTTTTTTACTATTTTTATCACTGACGACAAAGGAATCATTTTGTTTAAACAAACTATTCCTATTAAAAGAAACATTATGTGTCTAAAACCGATGCTATAAGATGTAAAGAGTTAATAATATTTAAAAAATCAGTTAATGCGATTTTATTTTATTTGGTCGCGAGTTTATCTGTTCGCAGAATCACCAGTATGTAAAAAAGTTTACTTAGTGAATATAATCATGTTGTTACCTATGTAAATGCTGCAGCATGTACTGTAAGCAGTTAAAGTGCGCGGGCGGCAGCGAGTCGAGACATTCCCGCAACTTGCTTATTTGAAGCGCCGGAGTCTTCACTTCTGTAGCAAACATAATGAAAAACTATTAAAACGGGTATTCGTACTCGTATTATAACTCTGTATATTAGTAATTCGAAATTAAATACATAAATAACGGTTTTCCACTAGGATTTCTCCTGACAACTTAGCCGTTCGCACAATAAAAATAGACGCAAAGCGTTTTCTCTAGATTAAATATATATAGTGTAGTTACGTATTGCTAGCACGAGGTTTGGATGCGCGTCGTATGTGACTAGAGGCACCGGCAGTAACCGTAGATACAGCTTAAGCGCGCCCGCTACCACGTTGATGTTACTGTATACACTTAGATCTGCTGCTTCGCCATCTGAATAATAAATAAATAAACTAATGTATACTAAAATAATTTTACTAGTGTCCAAAGTTACTATTGTCCGACCGAGATAGAATTTTTGCCCGATACCGAATCTTGGGCGTTATTCTCAAATACGGGCGAAACAAAACCATTATTATATTAGAAAATAATAATATACAATGAAAAAAGTTTCTATTTTGAAAGTCGTTTAAAACCGGAGTATAAAAACGGCAAATAAAAGGCTAAATATTGTCCAGGATTCCGCAACAGCAGCACTTATAGTTTGCCACATCAATACAAACACTAGTTTATCTATGGTTGGCACTTACCTCTATCAAAAGCCAATTTCAACGCGTCAATCTCATCCGCGAAACCCGACACCCTATAAATCCCTTCCGAATCCATACCCCTAGCTTCTATTTCATTCACACACTTCCTGACGACGAAGGGCAGCGTACTAGAGTGTGCGTTAAGTAGGGTGGTTAGATCTATTCCGAATACTCCGCGAAGCTTCTTGAGATCGGGCACGCAGTGGTTCGGGACGCGCTCTGAACATTTGGAGTGAGCGATGAAACCACAATCTGAAATACCATAAGTATAATGAAAACAACTTGATCATGGGATGTCTTTGTATGATGGGAAATTGAACATTGAATTGTCAATTTTTTTTGAAAAAAAAAATATTTTAATTTTATTTTAATTTGCAAACTAACTTGACAGTACCGTCTTTGATAAAATTTATATGGTACCAAAAGTATACTTTTTCAAATAAAAATCTATGAATCTTAATCAGTCTAGGCATCAGGCAGGAGTCAGGGGCCAAACTTAAAAAATCAACAAATTGAGAACCTCTTCCTTTTTGAAGTATTTTTTTGGTAGGTGCAAACAAAAAAGTATGATTGAGCTCAGTAAATGATAATGCCACTTTGATTATCGTTAAATTATGATATATCTTGCCATCTCATTGAAAAATATCTTCATATCAAATACAAAAGAATGTGCACTTGACCTAGGCAATAGACACTTGGTTATTTGTTTGACCCAAATATTTTAGTAGCACCTTTAGCTAGATTCATGATTATATAATATCACACTGATAACTGTACTATCTTTAGAGTTTAACAGTTCTGTTGATGCCATTGACATTGCTATAATACCATGGAGTACCTTGACACAAAATGTAACTTTTTTTAGTAGACAAATTTACAGTTACCATTTATTACATTTATATAATTATTGTAGGCTTAATGGTGTTATATGAATTTATTATACGCGCTACGTGTTTCAAAGTAACCTATATACTATTCTATGGTATAGGTTTTCTATATACCCAAAAATAAACAAATCTGTCCAGCATCCATTGTCAGTTTTGGCGTGAATTTGAATTGGCGCATCATTTTAATTATTAGCATAAAACCTATTCTGCATTTGTGAATAATTCTATCACAACAAATCATTAGCAGCAGACGGCTTTGAATTGTAGTCTAAAACTGATTAGATAGAAAGTGATGGCTTTCAACAGATTTTTTCAGAATGGGACCCGTTTACTAAATAAAGTCTTACCTTCACACTTAACACCTTGTGCAGTAAATCCCCATAAAAAATTAGCACACAGTTCACACCAGTTCAATCCTTTAAATGTGTGCACCTTGAAGCTATGTGACTTGGAGTACTTCACGACTAGTGGGTTGTCTTCTATAGTTGGAGTCAAGTTGAAAGGAATCTTTGTATCTTCCACTTTGTTCTGTTCTGAATTGAGTCGGTTTATGATTGGACTAGATTTGTTTGATGTTCTGTAATTGTAACAACACATTATTTTATCTGCGTCATAATACTAGAAAAGTCAGCGTAGTTTCGCATTGTCTTTACACCTTTCTAAATACTCTGTAGGAAAAATTGGTTTTGAGCCAAATCAGACAGTAAATTGTAAGTAATGTAACCTACATGAATACAAACTTAGTTGCTACGGAACCTTAGTATCCATGTCAAATTCTGATCTCTACAAATAAAACAGATTGGGATAAATATGTTAATAATCCTAATAAGACTTAAATAAAAAACTACAATAATAGTACAAGTAGTATGTTATTTGAACAGTGGAATTAATACCATCCGATAATTTCTAAAAATCCTCAGGTATTTCTTCATTTATTTTAGGGCTGGGATCTTTCTCAAAATTTACTTTAATGTAATTCATTCTTTCAAAACCGGCAACAAATTAACTTTAAAACTCCTTAACATGTTCACTAAAGGTAAAATGTGAGAAGAAGAGAAATAGTGGTTATTGATTATCCGGAAGTATGGTGAACTTACTGATGTACTTGTTGAGACAGTGTCTTCAGTTTTCTTCTATTTAATGTGACATACGGACTGTCTGTGTAGTTCACCTTAGAATTGATCATGTCTAGAATATGGTGAGCTTTTAGCTCCATGTGGCACATGATAAGTCCATCTGCTACTAAGTCATAGATGCTGTCATAGCGTTTTGTTCTCTTTGTTTCCTTAATGTAATGTGTGCCATCATAGAAGAGTTTGTAGTGGTGAATTTTGTCATCGAATCTGAAAATATTTTTAATTGTAAAGTAAATATAGGTACTTGTAACTTAAGTCATGTAATTACAATTTTTTTATACTTGGTGCAACACAGCAATGGATATCTCAAGGACTTAACAAAATAAGCATATCTAATGGTTTATTAATAGAGAAATATTTAATTAAATAAAGGCTGGCTAAGTATATGTAATGAATTGTTGTATTTCCCTTTATAAATACACAGGCATATGTTTACCTAGTTTTTTTACTAGACATTTAGTGCTTTTATTAAGCTCATTTTCTTGGGCTACATGAAAGTTTTTGTACACCTATATTAGACTAATAATAATAAAGTAATACCTAGTTCATTCAGGAAATAAATACTTTATTGGTTTTTCAATTATAACTCTAAGATAATTTATGAACTAGTTGTAGTCACTGAATTGGAATAATCAATTGCATACATCATCAGATTTATCAGAATATTACATCTACCTCCAAGTGAGCGTGTAGAAATCGTTGTATTGATTTCCTTTTCTAATTAGAAACGCTCCGTTGGGCTCGTTTTCCAAGAGGGATGTTGCTTCCTTGTGGCCCATGATTCCATGGTACTCTTTACCATAAAACTCCGGTCTATCAGGGCAACTGTCGCAAGTAATACGCTTAGGAACTGGAGCTTCTATTTGTATACGATACACTGCAAAGACAATTGAATTTCGTTAAAATAACACTAAAAAACTGCTACCCTAGTCGACAAAAACAATATACTATGTTTGTACTTACATTCGGGCTTCCATATGTTTTTAAGGTTCTCCATCACAAATATTTGTTATCATTCGCCCTTAGTACTAATTAATTAACTTATCACTGGGTTAGTATGTCAAGGTATAAATGAAAGTGTTTTTAGATCACCAACACCAACTATGATCAACGTAAACAAATAATCGCCATGATACATTCATCTTTCGTTTTCTTACAATGACATAGACATATTGAATGCTCTTGACAGAATATGACAGAAAATTCAAATAAGTTTTACTGTTAGTGTCACTAAGCAAACAGGTAAGGCTTATCTTTACCGGCAACGGATATTATGTACGTTAGAACATCTAGTTAAAAGTTCTTTATTTCGATTCAGATATGATGCCATAATAATCTATATTAAATGCACAATGTATTTAAGGTACTTACTTGGATATGGATTAATGCTACATTGCTTAAACCCGTTTCGTAAACAAGTCTTTTTTTCTCGTGAAAAGTAAAGGATAAAAAATTAGTTATTGTGGGCTATCAATTAGGATACCTACATATAGACAGTATATATGACAGCGGTCATTTTTGTAGACGTTTGTAAAGTGTTCAATACAGTAGTACATTTGATCTAGTATCTCGTAGGGTCGTAAAATTATCAGTGTTTCTCTACTATTTTATTAATGTATCATGTATATAAACCGTTCTTTTTAATTACTCTTTCTACAAAAAAACGCAATAAAATCCGTTCCGTAGATCTAAGCATAGGGACGGACCGACGATAGTGATATATTCTAGGGCCTAGCATCCAGGCTGATAGAAAAAAATAAAAATATTTTAATTATCATTAGTACATGAACAATAAATCCTGCAGCAATCTGTGTTCCGTCAGATTTGGTAATGACCGTATTTCGGTAGGTAGGATATGAAGCAAGCTTCTCGGAGAATCATATAAAAACATGATCATACGGGTTATATCTTTACGTCAATTAATTATTGCTGGTGACAAATAATTCAATAGGAAGTTGTTTTCGGCGGTCACACCTGAATTAACGATTTTTACACTTCTTTTCCAAGGCCACATATATATCTACTGTGCAATACCAACTGAGCTATCACCGTAGGACTTAGAACTCTTGATTCGTTTTGATGAAAGTCGGCTTTCGGCCGTAAAACATAATGACAACAGCCTAATTTAGACGAACTTAGTAATAGAGTTTTAAATATTCCGTTATATTAGTAAAAGACATTTTTCGCTAAAGTTACGTCTGTTATAATTAATTAGGTACCGTTACGAAAAAATGTCAGCCATTTTAAATGGAAATCCAAGGAGGACCAACTTGCAAACCTCTTTCAAGGTCCGTAACTTAAATTATTTCTACTTGCTATAGGTAAGTGTATATAATTATATATACCATTTTTAAGTGTTATAAGACCTTGTCAAAGGTATACGACATAGAAACTTCATAGTTTTTGCTCAAAAAGACGTAATTTTATTTAGAAAACTAACGCGTCTTTGATTCATATTGCTTAAGAAGACGAGTTTTCACGCGTACCTGATTATTTATTGGAAAGGTCTGAAGAACGACTCATTTCATCCTTATGTAGAAAGGTATTATTTACCTAATTTAAAACAGGTGTTTGCGCCATGGGAACCTCTGTGGGTGTTTCGCAGACAATTTTAAGTGACAGGAATAATTATCACGGAAGATAAGAACAACAAAACAAACTACTTACTTACACGGTTACGGGTAAAATGTACATAGCTGAATTAACAATAGTTAAGTTAGGTATTTATTTAGTTTTGTAGACACATCAGGCACTCGAGAATGTAATAATTATTTAAATAATTATTATTTTGATTAATAAGTGACTAGTATCGAATTTAATTACGGCAGGCGCCGACAGAACTTTTCCAGTTAATTGTATTTAAAAATCTATATTCTCAAGCGATTTTTACAACATTAAAATGGAATAACAAAGGATATGACACTTTCAGACAAAAAAATATATTTTTGAATTCGGTTTACCCGTCTCAGAGAAATCAACATAAAAAAGTATAGTCGAATTGAGTAGGTACGTATACTTTTTTATGTATGTTATTTACTCCTCTTTTTTGGAAGTCGGCAGAATATACCATAGTGTGTATTATTCAACACACATAGAATGTTTGTAATTAAATTGCAATAAAAACAAAAAGTTATAAATATTCTCAGAGAAAAGTTTTAAGAAGTTTGTCAACGTGCGGTAAAACGCATTACATTTATATTACCGAACCACTATTATGTTCAATTAGTTATATGTCTTGGAAATAGAACTTTTTAAGTGTGTTCGCCTTCAGTGGCGTTTCAGTTATCAATGTAGGATACCTACTTCATGTAGGGCCTTGGGTTGAGTCATGAGCGTAAGCGATTTCACGATTAACACCACTCATTATTTCTAAATGCTAGGCCTATTCTTATTCTTTCAATACTATTATTTCTATATCTAGATCATTGATGTTTGCATTTGAGAATATGTAATATTTTTTTTTATTTCAATTGCATTTTTAGTAGTTTCAATAACTTTTAGTAGGTTCATAATTGTAGAAAGGAAATTTTCTGATACTTGCTTCACTTTACGTGTACCTGTACAATGAAAAAAATATCAAAATTTGGGTCAATACTTTACTTTCTAGACCAAAGCAATAGTTTAGGATTATATCGATGTAGCGTGACGAAGTGAAGTATTAAAACTGTGAAATTAACTCATTGACTTACTAACTATTTAGCCGTATATGTCTCACTTATGCTAAGCCTTACTAAATTACTACCCTCAATTAATGTATGTATTCAAAGCAATTATATTCCTAATTAAAAAAAAACTAAAACAATATTAACAAAATTATTACATATTATTTTAAAATGAAATCAGTGAGAGTGATTAGAATTTAAACAAAGCAGTGTTAGAATTATGTGAAAAAGGAAATATAAATATTTAATGATTAATAAGCCTTCTTATCTGAAAATACTTATAAAATTTCTTTCGGCATAAAACATTTTTAGCTAATATTTTATGAAGAATAAATAACAGTGGTTATTTTTTAAAACAAAATAGTGTTTTAATTAATATCTATCTTTTAAAGTAAACACTAAATTATAAATATGCCCTTTTATCTGAAAGTACTAGTATTTCCGCTACAAGTTTAGCCATACCTTTATCCAAATAAACAAAATTCAAACAAGGATATATAATGGAGGCAAGTAACAAAGCATCATCACAACAAAGTGAAGTCAACTATAAGTAAATTGTGTTTCAACAATTTCAGTAAAAAAAATGTCTCGAATGTTCGCGATCTCTCATCTCGTTTTAGTTTTAGGAAGTTATTCGGTTAATTCTTGGGTTATTAATAACGTAAATATCCCAGAACTTTCAAGACAGACAACGACGGATTTTGAAGAATTCGACAACGAAATAAGCCCAGAGGAATTTGCGAGGGGGTTCAGTTTGATATATCCAGGTAAGTAATTAAAGCATAACATAAATCCTGACTGACCGACTGATATTTGCTTGGAATCGGCGTAAACCTTGAACTGCTTTTTTTTCAATTATTATTAAGGGTCATACATAAAAAATAATAATAAAATGAACTAAAATTTAACTTACTAATTTAATTTATTTATCTATTCTGTTTATACTTCTAAAAAATAGTTAATTCTAGTGACGTGAAATTTGGAGAGTGTATTCATTATAGTGTGTAGGTGTAAATTAATAAAGGAAGTATGGAAATTCCACCCCTTAGGGGGTCAGATGGGGGTTTAAAGTTTAAAACTTCTTTATTCATGTTCCATTTTGTGGCGGGCAAGGCCGCGGGTGCCAGCTATAAAGAACCGTTTAAAATATATAAATTCCAATTTTTTTTCATAAATGGAATCAGCAACCCTGAAAACCCCCGGAGCATAATTTCATCCCGCTCGGACCATTTTGAAATTTGATCCCCGACTTGAACCCCCAGGGGATCAATTAGATTATTTTAGGTTGGAAGCGCTAACCATCCCCTATGACATTTGCTCGAACACTAATTAAAAATAGTTTACCGTTCCGATGTTTTTTTGTCTGTGACACCTATTTTTTTATTTTTTGGGAGGGGCTCATGGTCCCTTACAAATTTTGTTTGAACCTCACCACCCTAAACCCTACCATTTTTGCAGGACGTTGGGGTACTCCAGGGGGGTTTCCACTTTTCCAACTTTTCGGATCATAATCATCGTTGAAAAAAAAAATTGGTCTCTTATATCGATGATAATAATAAAATAAAACGACATTAATTAATGATATTAACAAAACTTCTGTTAAAATTAAAATGTTAAACTATTCGAATTAGGTATGTATGTTTATCATAATTTAATAAGTATGATCGAATGCCTCACATATAGTCGTAGAGGATCATAGTGACCGTACTGGTAATTTAATTACCTTTTTAAAAAGAATCAGACGAAACTAAAACCTCACAGACCTTTTCTCAGTCTGGGTCATTTCAAGTCGTGAGTAAATAGGTTTCATCTAACTATTAAGCATGCGACATCTGGCAACGTCGGTCGTTTTAAGGGCGAGGTGCGGACAAACAATATATATTTATGGGTTAGGGGTGTACTGAGCCGAAATTGGGTCACTATACTCATCCTAAGGAACAACTTTCAGTATGGGACCAACTCTGAATTCGAGAAAATTACATCAGCTGTTTCATACATTTTGTCGACGATCAATCAACTTTTTGTTTGAAACAGCTGTTTTTTTTCAATTCTGAGTTGCTCCCATACTGAAAGTTGTTCCTTAGGATGAGTGTAGTGACCCGCTTTCGGCTTAGAACGGCTTGTCTTTATTATACCGGGTTATCGGCTAAGGGTAGCCGATAACCCGGTATAATAAAGACAACTAAGATTTGATATCGGTATCATGTAACAATTAATTGCACCGTAATTGATAACTGAGACAATTTTGATTACAAAATTATATTTTCATTATTCCTTGTTTCACCCATCGCTTGACGAAAGATTGGGCACATTCATAAGCGTCAAATTATTACTCCGCGAAATGCCATTATTTTTAGCGACTTTCAAAAAAGGGGAATATTATTTAATTCAACTGTAATTTTTAAAATCTGATTTCTTAGAGACAGCTGAATCGATTTGAAAAAATATGTTTTTTGTTTGTAAGTGTGCACTCCACATACATTTTATTATAATAGGTCCAGTACTTTCGTGTAAATCCAATACACTGTACCTCGAGATGTGAGTGTTTTGATTTTGTGTGTGATAAGAGTGTTTTGCTTTATCAACGCTAAAACGCTTTCATTTTACCTCCTCTATACACCTATTAGCAGTTCGGGATTTAAATCATAATACTTGTTCATACTTTACTACAATTACAATTCTTTGGCAAACATTGCTTGAAAGTTGAATAACTTTTATAAAATATTTTTATATTACATATTTAAAAATATAACGCGAGGTTTTTGTTCTACTGACGTCATTGCAATAATGTAGGAAATTTTTCTTATTCCATAGAATGTTAAGATTTACTCAACATAAAATATGAAGTATCTAATGAAGTATCTTGTGTAAAACAGCGAATAAATATTTTGTCAGGTTCCGTAGAATTATAACTTAGTATTGCGTTACATATTCATTCATAGTAAAGGTTTTGTTTAAAATATTTGAATATTTAATCATCATAAAGTTTACTAATGATTGGTATTATTACAAATATAAAATCTTTACACTAAATATAATTATTAAAGTTCTTAGAACCAACGCACATCTGACGGTCAGACAGAGTGAATTTACTGTGTTGATTCACTATCCGATCAGGATTTAATTTTTACAGTAAAATTAGTTTAATATACGAAAAACTTAAATAAATTCCAGGAAAGCCTCAGCCTTGCTAACCACTATACAAAAACACATTGAGAATATTCCAAGAAAAACAGATAAAACTTGTTTAGGTATATAAGTGATATAAAACATTCTTAAAATTTATTATATATTATGAAATCTTAAACATGATTGTTGGAAATCAACTAATATATCTGTAGAATCTTACAGTATAACTTTTTACAAATTATGATGATGTTATAAATATGAAAAGGGAACGTCACGGAAAATATGACAAAATATGTGTACCTCAAAGTTATGTGTCGTATGACCCAAGGAACATTTCTACATTAGGTGATAAGACATTCGTGTAACAACGGAACCCTAAAACTATTGGAAATGACATCAAGCAATCATCGCTTCCGTTCCTCAGCCCCGTCTCATGTCAATCTACATATAAGAAGAAATGTAATTAATTCCACAGAATAAATAATACTTCATTATTAATATATTATTATCTATCAGTACGACAAATACTTGTGTCATAGCAGTACGCGTTTATTGTTAACTTAACAAATAATGAATCACCAATATAAAGTCACATTGATGTTATTAATTTTGATAACATGGCTTACTTATAGCGAAGCTTGTTTGAGCACTTTCGGTGCAGGATTGAGCCATCCGAGAACTTTGTTGGCAAATTCTTCAGAAAGTAAAAACAATTTAATCCCAAATGGGAAAGGTAAAAAGAATATACGAGTACAAACTACGCATCCAGGTAACTATTACAAGTAATTTTAACGAGAAGATTTTTATCTAAGTATGTAAAGATTACTCTAAAACGCCATTTAAAAGAACTATTTTTATAAATTAAAACTCAATCTCATAATATGAAAGAAAATATAGTGATTGTTTGTTTGTCCTTAACAATTAACTGCGCAAATTATTTCAGGTTTTAGACAGACCACCAGTGTATCTAATAATTGCATTTTGGGAAATTCTCATGGATCCTGTAGGTCACCGTTGACCCCTAGGGGTTGATACTAACCACTTTGGGTATCATCAATCCCTAAGTAGGCGGTCGAGTTATAAATCTGTTTCTATAAAGGTTTAGGAGTGCCTTCTGATAAATGTTAGTTTCGAAAGGTGTCAGCGCTGTTTTAATTTCTAAAAATATCTCTGGAGCTAATAATTCTCTGATTTTTCGTTCGTTATATATAATGCTTGAAATTTCAACTTGAAAATTGTAAATAGAATTCATATATTACCGATCGATGGCTGGACCGATTTGTTTTCTTTTTCGAAAGGTTATTCTAATTTTGTCGAAATCGGTCGGTAGTTTTATATTTGAATCAATACAACTTTTAATTTTCTTTGAGTAGGTAGGTATACATAGATACGAGTAGATGACATTTTTTATTGTAAGTTTTGCGTGCGAAATTGAAGTCGGTTTCTTATTTATTAAAGTATTTCTGAAGAAATGATTGTTGAAGCAACATCGTTTCGGACCGATATCGTTTCGTTTTATTCACTATACTGTTCTTCGTGATTCACAAAAAATACTTTTTCGATTTCTAGGCACAAAATGGTGCGGCGCAGGGAACACAGCAGAGAGCTACGACGATCTAGGTTCAGAGTGGGCGACCGACATGTGCTGCCGGGACCATGACTTCTGCCCGGATATCATCGAGGCAGGACAGACCAAGTACAACCTTACCAACGAAGCGTTTTATACTAGGTACTTATTCATTACCTATACAAAGTGAACATTTGTAGCGATGATGGCTGAGTGGTACGAGGTTCGATACCTAGCTGTCATGGATAAAAAAATCCCTTCTTCCCTTTGACCTGTGTGGAATTACGACAACTTGCGACGAAACATGTCTTATTGTCGTAATAAAAATAACCGGAGCATAATACAGTCTTCCTGACGAGATTAAGCCTAAAAAAGTGAACATTCTTTGCCTTATATAAGCAGTATGTTTTCAGTTCAGTAACATTTCAAAGCGTAACTTAAATAATAATAACGTAATGCACTTTAGTAAAAAAAATATTTATAAAATCCCTTTGATTTTAAAATGCCTATTTGATAATACAATAGATTCGAGCGAAATAAAATTTTAAAAACTCGATCACACGTACTATGGGAGCCGCCCTTTAAAGAAAAGATAAGTACTATTCCATGCTGCCAAATAAAATCTAAACTGAATATATAATGGGTTGTGCTGTCCTCTGGTGGTGGGTAAAGCATTTTTAATTGTCTGAAGATCTTTAGTGCTCTATAAGAATTCAAAGTGCTTTTTTTTCGGAGTTAGTAGTTTATTTATTTTTTTATAAATGCACTTGCCCGAAATACTGAAAACGTCGATAACCTATCTTGGTGCATATCGAAGGATACGCTTAAATAAATCGCATAACAAAGGATTGCATGTTATTACACAAAGAAGATTCGCGGGCTATGAAGTTTTCTTCCGGATCACAAAAAATTTGCATTTCATTATTTACTGACATGGTACTTAGTAGTGAATAATTACATATTTACTGAAAATAACCATGGAAACAAGAATAACAAGCACAACAGTTATTTGTTATACAAGAGTGCAAAGTTGCTTTTTGACCGAGCAAGCAAAGGATTCTACCTACCTGAGCGTTGATTTGAACGTCAGCAAATTTTAGGTAAAATGTGACCCTTGACCTCTGAGATTTGTAAATGTGGGATATGCCTAAACCCATGTAGATTTATTTTATCTTCATCAATCAAAATTAATATTTTTTAATCCCGTGAAATTACACAGCATATTAGAGAAGTTCATCAGTCGTCAAAACTCGAACATGTATGAAAATGCTAATTTTTTTTCTCAGTATCAAAGTTGGTCCCATTATGAAAGTTGTTTGTAATAATGAGTACAGTGAACCAATTTCTTATTAAGAAAAGGGGTCACTGTACTCTGAGGCTTTGTAAGTACACCCCTAACCGATAACCCTGTACTTATAAAAAGAAGTAGAAGAATTATATTATGGGTATAATATAATATCTAACCTAAATGATTCAAAATATTTAGACTCTTTTAACATAATAAAGAATTCGTAGAGCCTCTACATACTCACTTACGTTTCGCTATGATTTGTTATACTTACGTGAAATTATTTATTGTCTTCATAACCACGACATACTTGTTTATACTACTAGATTTTGTAAACTTTCCTGGATTGCAAACATTTAAAAAGTTTTTCTTTCCAGATTAAGCTGTAAATGTGACGAGAAATTCCGTCAGTGCTTGCGAGCGACTAAGAAGAGGACAGCGAGCAACATTGGTACCGTCTACTTCAATCTCTTGGGAACGAAATGCTTCCGAAATGATTTCCCTGTCGACAAATGTTCGAGGAGAGGAGGGTACGTAGATATTTTTGTTTCAAAATTGTCAAACTTCTGCGAACTCGAAACTATATTTTAACTCGACGATCAAAAAGTAGGAAATTTTCTAAATTTAAGGGATTTTTTTTGTATGTCCCTCAATTTTTCAGCGAGGGACGCCTGGACCGATTTAAAAATTGTCTTTTTCTCTTCTAATTGGGCATAAAGAACGTTAGTCAACATCATTCAGCCCTATGGAACAAAAAATTGCTAAAACTAATTCGAATTTAAAATATTTTTTTACAGATGGCTTAAAAGAAAATGTTTGGAGCACACCTACAACACAACCTTAGAAAGAATATTCCAATGGTTTGATGTAATTGATTATTGATGCAATAACTAGAAAGTTATTGTGAATTTAAACACGGGCTTCGGAGGTAATTATTGTGATGTTTAAAAAGATATACTTGACTCATACGGACATGCCATACAAATTAACACAATCGACGTTTTTAAAAATCCCCAAAGAAAAAATGAACTAAAATGTCGCTATTCTTATAACAATTATTTTGGTTAGTGAGGCGTGCTCGAATCGCGGTCACAGTACCTAGTTAATGTAAGATTAAATGTTAAATAATTAAGTTAAAATGATAAGGGTTCTGACAAAAATACAATGAATAAAGAAGCGGCATTTGTATTATTTATTTTGTTTCAGCATATTCTCTTGGTACATTGTTTAAGATTTACCCGATATAGTGTTTTGTAATAAGTCATTAAGTAATTTACAACTCTTTATATTAAAGTATGCACACATGAATGCACGATTAATATACAATAACTTTTATAATTATCCCGTATAAATAACCATTATTATGTCATACATGCGATAAAGGATATGGATACAGATTTATAACAATGTATAAACAAGTGAACAACTTCGAACCGTGTTAGAAATAACACTAGAATAATTTTAAGTAATGATAGAAAAACTTGAAATACAGGTTATATATTATAATGTAGATATGTAGCGCGGTGCTTAGCTAAGACATAGGTAATACTCACCCCAGGCGCACGCATGATTATTTACAATCAATTATAAATGTACACGGTGATTATACAATACATTGGACTAATTTAGTGGGGTTATACATATACTATTAAGTATATAACTGGTATAAGTATAATATTAATAACGCTAGGAGTTGCAAGCTAAATCAGATAATCGTATATACGTGAAAAGGTCATAATACATGAGAACAAGAATGTTTTGGATATATATACGAAGCTTTATAAAGGACTTATTAGAGAATCCCTTGTACAAAGTGAGCAATTTTAGAATAGCCTACATTCAAGCGACCTTACTTGTACAATATATACAATAACAACTTTAGAACTTCATAAATTTAACCAACGTCGCCCGGCGGGATTGATATTACATAAATAAAAAGTAACTCGTGATACAGAAATAATATTTAAACATGAACATCTACTTATATTAATTATTGTGGGTTTTTTAATATTTTCATAGGTCTTACTTTTCACAAAGGTCATTTAGAAGTAATTAATATTCAATGGAATATCCAAATTCACTATAATATATATATATGCTGCAATCAAGGGGTACTTATGATATAACGTATATTCAGTACATATGTATATTTTTTGCAAGCAATCGTATCGCTTACACGATAATTCAAAAATTGTTTTCGCAAAAAAATATCATACGTCTACAAAATTATACATCAGGAAGAAAAAATGCTTTTACCTGCAAATGTCAATTCTTTATATATTTAGTTAGCTAGGTGCATCCTTACATCCTTTCTGGGACCCAAGCCTAGCAGCAGAACGAATATAGGTAGGTTCATTTCATTTTGTATAGTTTCTTTCTAAATTAATGTTTAAATGCAACTTAATTGATATAAGTTATTTCTTAATATTTATGACATAACAACAAAATATGAATTAAAGTGAAGCTTAAATATAATTTAACATACATACTCTTATACACAAATATAACAGAAGTTAGCATGTATCTGTACTTATACATGATTTTCAGTATTCTTTACCTAGTTTGAATCTTAGAAGATATTAAAGACAATTTTAATGGAGTATTATTAAATTTTACATTATTACAAAGCTGCCACATTAGGAAAGAAGTATTGTGTTAATTTATACAAATGACAGTTAAAACATTAAATGAGGGTATTTTAATATGATCGAGTCTTTATTTATAGAGATGTTAGTTTAGGTGACGCTGTAATTATTTATAGTAATCGTATATTAATAGAATGATAAAGGTGGTATCACGTCTACTATCACAGAGTTTTTATTTAAAATTTCAAGAACGTGCGAGATTAATCAATGACTGTACTCAATAATTCATTCCCAAAAATACTGAAAAGTACTGTCCAATAAAATAATATTGTATTAAATACGTATGCTTCTTTTTAAAGTTATAATTGTTGCTATATTATTTAACGTTTACTTTTTTATTACGATTACAATTTAATTTTTTTTTTTGAATACTAACAGATAAACCAATTGCAAAACATGGTTAGTTTTAAGGAATATTTGTATGGGTATGTTCATTTATAACGATTGTTACTTACTGAGACATCGGTTAAAAATTACACTCCAAAACGAGACACGAAATGTCTGGCAAACCTTATCGTGCTTGATCCAAGTATTTATAAGTATTCTAAGTTGGAAGTTTTGTATTTATTATAAGTACAAAATGAATTCAGTTTAAGAATGATTAACGTGTGTATAATAATTAATATATTAATATGAATGCGCTCAATGCATGTTTAATAACTTGTTGTAGCAAATATTTAAGAAATTAAAATATTGCTCAATCGACAGGACGGTCATCAGTAGGTAAACATAATTTATAATCTTTGAAACAAGTTTAGAAATTTGAGTTGGATAGTGCTAAAATGCCAAACGATATAGCGTGGTCAATATAGTTTCACTGGTATTTACGAAACAATCTTATAGAGACTCAGTGCAAAGATTTGTCAAACCAATTGTTTTTAGGGTAATGGCAATGGCCCAATTGGATTTAAGACTTGTGCATTTCCAATGTACTTACAATAACTACTCATGTACACAGTATTAGTCAAATATAGGTAAGTATATCTAATTATGCATAATAACAAAATTTATTAGTAACTATTTAGAAAATTGTTTCATGGTGTTTTAGCTTCCGAAAACGTAATATAGAAATTACAACAATTAGGTATATGCACAAAGAACCGTGAAGTAACAACTAGACAGTAACTTTAGTAACTTCGCATCTATACATAGGGAGTAATGCAACAATGTTATATAATAATGTAAACAATCATTCAAATCTAATCTACCAGACGGGCAAAAGTCCGAGAAAGCATTAGATACACGACTAACGAGAGGTGTACAATCTCCGACCGCGGATACTATCGAGACAGCACTAAACTCGAATATTCACTAGACTGTGCGTTTATTGAATTCGACTATTTACAGCTCTTCTCAGGGGCGATGCGCGCGCCCCATAATCGACAAACAGAACGGCTTAAAATAAAATATCTCCACGAAAAAGTCTGCAGAGTTCCAGAACGAGATCCAGCAGAACCATCTTAAGAGTAACAGGTTGTCCATCCACACCGTAGAAGCCGAGAGGCGATGCGGGAACCAAATCGAACTGATACACGACGCGTCGGCGTCCGGTGTCGGGGCGGTGGCGGTGCGAGCCTGCACGGAGCCGCCGGCCCGGAATCATTTGCCGCCGAGGCCGAACTTCATGAAGATGAGCTCTTTGCCCTTGCTGAGGATGTCGCCGCCAGGGGCCGTCATCTCGGAGAACTTCTGCATCAGGTTGGGCTGCGAGGTGGCAGGAACCTGCGCGGCGGCAAGCGGCTGCGCGGAGGGCGCGGGCACGACGGCGGGGCCGGCGCGGCGCGCGGGCGACGGAGCGGTGGGCGCCTGTGCGAGCGGCGTGCCCGCGGCGCCTGCGCCCATGCCCCCCGCCGCGCCCGTGCCCGGCGACTGCGCCGTCGGAGTGCCCGCGTTACCAGCGCTCGTGCGCGCGATCGTGCTCGCTGCCTGACCGCTCGCCGCGCCTCTCGCCCTCGCCTGCACCACCACACCACGCTTACAACTTACATCCTTCTCCTATCGACACTTGATATCATTCAATTTATAATTAAATCTTTATACATTTAATTATACTCAGCATAGGTTTACGAATTACGGAATTAGTCGAATTCTTGGTAGTCATAGTTATTGATTCGTGATTCATGAAAAATATGGATACTATGTTCTTACTGGATGCTGGACATTGTTTAATAGAAGATATTAATCTTAGCATACATATTTGAAATATTTGTGTTAGTCGATACATACTCGCAAGAGAATTATTTATTATAATTTGAAATATTTGGAAGATATTTACAAGAGTATTGTACTGCGCAATAATTTTGATAAAATAATAAATTGTATCATATAACATGCCACTACTCACACGGGTCACATCATTCATGATCGCATTAGAATAGAAAATGTGCAGGAAAGGAGCATGCATCGCCGTACACTAAAGCAATTGATTAAAAAAATGTCATAACGAAATCTGGAATTGTAAAAGTTTACATTAACATTCGACATGCTTGATAAACTACGACGATAAGCGATCGAGATATAAAGTAAATACTATTCGATTACATCACGATCAGTTTTGGAGCAACTATTGTAATTGAACGCTGCCGGTTGTTTCGCTCCAGATTGTAATCGTCTAGTAAAGGGACCACATTCATGCCTCAGAGGTGTCATCGCTATAGGGTGAATGGTATATGTGAGTGAAGTATACGCCAGTGTTGGTTATGTTCTAGTCTCTGTATGATCAGTCCAGTAAAATGACATGAAAGCTAATGATGTGTATAATAATAATCATGTTATGATATCTGAATTTCCGCAAAACAATAGATGGTTCGATAGACCGCGGGCAGTCCCAGTATATGACACCCGTACACTGAGCGTAGTAAATAATGAAACGCAGGGTAAATAGATAGAGATAACAAACGAAAAAGAAACAGTGAAATAATATAATCTATAAGTATGAAGTGATAGAATAAACAAAAGACGACTAGTATCGTTGCATAGTTTATTTGAAATAGTATTGTTGTGGGTCGATTATAAACGGTATTTTTACCTGAGCATTCGCCTGTTCTGGATTACTGGCGCATGTGTTGTGGTCTAACTGAGAAGGGGGAAGAGGGCAGGCATCTAGCAAACAGACAATACACACAACATATATAGTGACCACAGACAACCACTTGTATCTTGGATCACACGTCACGCGCATCGTGGATCTGTGCAAATTTATGTTGCGTGTATTTGTACAATCAGCCCACCCACTGACATGTCGGCCACGGAAGGATCTACTCAAGACAGTAATATAACTCGACCACGGGAGTATAATACGTAAAATAATAAAACAAATACAGGAGAGACAGTGAGGATAGACAAAAATCAAAATAAGTTATCAACGCCTGCCGGTAATCCTAAAAGTGCCAAGCGCGGCAACACCTGCTCAAAAATATTGTGTGAGTTAGAAGATTACATTGAAGCTGGAGCTCTCATATATGTTTCCCGGTATCGTAGACGATGTTTGTGACTGTGTAATCCAAGATAGTGTTTATTAGCAAAGTGTACACCAAGAGTCTTTGTGCTCCGTAGATTGCAACCGGACTCGCGTTAATAATTCCGTTTCACTGCGTCCATCCTCACTGCCACTGTGGTTTTCCGGGATGACGACGGTAGAATAAAATTTTTATTACGAAAGTAAAATAATTTGGAATAAGTAAAGCAAAACGGAACGCGACATTTGTAAAAATGTTTTGTCGAGTCCCATCGCAATCAAAAGTGTACAGGAAAGATGATAGAGGGTTCCAGAGCGAAATAGCTAGCGTCTTTCAGTAGTCACATAGCAAGTCCAAGGTGCAAACATGAAACACTCAAAGCTCTCGGTGACCGATGGCGACACGCGTCGACACCGAACTTACCTAAACATTTGGAGCCTAGCCAGCTCATACAATTTTTACGAACTAATCGTAATGTTTAAGTGTGTGCTCGCTTTTCGATATTGTTCTTTATGTACCTGTTTAATTAAACTGATGGTTGCACTCATAAAAATATAGCATAAATTTTAAATACTATCCAGATTTAGGATGTGCATTGTACATGATAATATAATCGGACGAATTCTTGAAATTCCCGCTACACAGTGACAAAATATTCGTCAAACCTATGAGCTGACTACTCCGTATAATTATTAAAAAAATATATTAAAATCATCAGGAGCTGATGGGCAACCTCACCCAAAAAGAGTAAGGTATACCTATAAGGGAGAACTGGGTGGGATTTCGGAATTGAGGTAGGAGAACTCACCTGTTTTCCTGTGATGGTTACGAGGCGCAGGAGCTACGTTGTCTCGGGGTGGAGGTGGGGGGCCCCTAGCGCCTGGTCCTGAAGGTACAGATCCTGGAGGCCCCACGGGTCCTACGCCTGTTCCCCGCCCGCGACCTGCACCCTGCGCTGCTCCAGCACCCATCCCGCGTACGCCACCTGCGAGATATTCATATATCTCGATACCAGATACTGAGAAAGTGCGCCACGTTAACAACATAATTGCAATGTTACCTTAACTCTCACCACACGTAAAATTAGCTCTTCCAGATTAAAAATGTAATAATAGCTGTTTGCGTATAATTCAAAATTAAAATAAATAGGAAAAAGAGATCCATTGTGGTTTAAAACCCTAAAACTAGGCAGCATTCCTAACCAAATGATAGCAACAAGAAGTAAATACATCAGCCAGCGAATGACAAGGCTCTGCGGTGACTTACATTCTAAGTCGTCGGTTTACCATCAGATTAGCATGATTGAACCGTATCAATACATAGTCCTATTAAGTAGCTACATCATGTCTAAGGGCAACAAACCTTGGCTACTCTGGCCTTGCGCCGTGTACTGATCGTTGGCATCAGTGAGGAAGTTGCTGGGAACTAATCCCCTGACGCCGTCAATTTCAGCCATGTAGAACCCGTCATCGTCCATTTCGCCATATACATGGATTATCTGACCCGTTTGGAAGCTCAGCTCGGCCTGGAATTGGTCAAAACCCTGCTTGTGGTTGGTAATATCGAACTGCTGCTAATAGGTTTGGTCTAAGCTTAATATCTAAAAGAGTATAATTAATTTGATTTGTGGAATTTTGGATGGCGTAAATTGTAATCCTGACTTAATGGTATTATGGTATGGCTTTATGGACAGTGTATGCACCTATATCAACGATTGAATTAAATATTAACGGACGAAAAAAAAACTATCTGTATGCACGAAGTACCGTTTATGACCACACACCAGTAAAATAAATGTGTTTGCCTGACTTTTTCTTCTTTTTCATATCGCACAAATGTCAGATTAACTTTTCTTTGAAGGTCTATCAGACTCTGCTATACACTATTTAGTATGTAAACAGTTGATACAATTTTGATCGTAGTTTTTGTAGCTTCTACTTACATCAGCGTCCACATTAGGGCTGAGCTCCTGAGGGTCGTAGTCATACAACGCTACCATTCTCCTGACGGGTTGATTGGCGTACGCGTCGGTCCAGCGGTCGCGAGGTTTAGCTGTCGCTTGGCCTGCCTCTGCTTCAGACACTTCGGCTACCATATTGTGGGGCACGTATCCCCGGCGGCCGCGGCACTCGCCCCAATAGAAACCGTCCGCATCTTTGTCTCCCCATACCTGGAATATTTATTCGTTAACTGTTATTGTTTGTCTTATACGTCCGCTGTTTTAAACATCTTTATTATATAAATTTATTTATAAAATGACACTCCACAGAAAAAGGCCCGGGCTATTTATGAGCTTACATTATATATATACTCGTATATATCTGTTTACGTGTTCTTCTGACTTCAACTTGCGTAGTTATCTTATGTCTCTACTATATCTTGATACTTTTGGTCGATTCTCAAACAATTTTTAGTTTCCTTTTGTATTCCTAAGCCGATGGAGTATATGTCTCTGAACCAGCAATCTGAATTTTTATGAAGTAAACTCAGGGGTGTTGATTTAAACATGGACACCATAGTTAACATATTTGAACACCAACAGCATACAAAAATACCTACGAGTTTAATGAGTTTGGTTCAAATCATCTATATCGGCCGATCTATCTTTATGCCTTAAATCTTTTGCCTGTCTGAGCTATCTGAAATGGGCTAAGTGGCAGGTGGTATCAATTCCCGATTGGCTAGATATTTTTTGAATCAATATTTTTTCGTCTAACTTTTAGTTAGACGAAAAAATATTGATTTAAAATCAATATTTAATCAAATATTGATTTAAAATCAATAGAATCAATATTTTTTCGTCTAACTTTTAGTTAGACGAAAAAATATTGATTTAAAATCGCTAAATTATTTCCATGAGTATTCATTTACCTTGATAGTGTCTCCTTCACTGAAGGGTAACTCCTCATCGCAGCTTTCCGGGTTTGGGCTCATAGTGGTTGGGTCATAATCGAACAGAGCCAAGAAGAACCTGCTCCGCTTCGAGGACTGCGGTTGGCCGTGTGGGTGGCGACCACCTGGCTGGGGGCCCCTTGGTCCGGCCGGGGCCCCCGCGCGGGGTCCGTACATTGCCCCTTGTTGGCTTTGTTGTTGCTGTAGAGAAATTAAGATTTATGGGTCAAGGTGACAAAATAACTACAGGACAACATACACTAGTAGTTCCGGGAACTGTCATGGCCATACGACATCTTTTGCGACTATATAAATAAACGATAACCAATCGATCAATTTTTTTACACAGAAATCTTTCCATCATCTTCGGCTACATATACAAAAAGAGTGTTGATAATGCAGTAAGAATTAGAATTTAACCTGGTGTGGATTTGGAGGGCGGCCTCTCTCATGATGGTTCCTGGGCAGCGGGTTCTGGAACGGCTGCTGCTGTCCCGGGTACTGGCTCTGCGGTGGCGGGCCCGGGAACTGGCTGGGCTGGTTGTTACTTGGGTACGGCGGGCCGGCTGGCGGATACGGCGGTTGCTGCGTGCCATGGTAGCCGGCTGTACTCGGGTACGGCGGACCCGATTGCTGCTGCGACACTGCCGCAGGTTGGGACGGTTGCTGCTGACGTCCGTACGAACCAACACATTAATAAGGTTAGATTTTCCATAACGAAGCCAACAGCAACATCGTCAAGCTCATAGCCATTTTTCACTGCGTTTCGAAGCGATAAAAATATTACCTTCTCCTCGGATAAGTAAAACGAGACATTCCGTTGTAGCGCTATCAACCCCCATGCACAACGAAAGCTAGCGTGCAGCGTATACACTTGAAATCACATCATTCAATAGCATATATAAATTATAACGTTTGCTTCCAAAAATGCTCATCAAAAATTCAAATAAACAGAATTAAGTTTAACGTCGATGACTTCATACTGACTCTCGTTATTTCCTCACAGTGACAGCCCTTAACATAACACAGAGACATCGAGGTGTGGAAGGTGTGTGAGAGGAGTTTGTAAGGTGTGTATGGTACGCGTCGAAGCCAAGACAGCATGCATGGACATTCAACAAACACGCGCCGCATGCTCGAGTGATGATCTGTACCGAGTGCTGTAGGGGGACCTGATGGGGCCTACATCTGTATCCGACCGAGGACTGACTGTGCTTGTGACTGTGTCTGGGCTCAGAGCGGACGTGTCCGGAGTGTCGAGTGTGGCATCGGACGTCGAGGACGATACGATACGGTTAGTGAGACTGACAACACAAAAACATCGAGAAGTGGAAACTCGTGATCGAGAGGCCGTATAGAAGAAGAGGCAAAGTGAACAGTGCTAGCACATCGATGACAGCTAGGAGAGATCGCAGACCTGCGGCCGGCGACGCGTTGAATCCTCGTCTTCGCTACCCAGCTCCGCAGCTCCCTCTTTAGTGATTTCGATGGCTGGTATCCCCGATTGCTGATACCACACGGTCATTCAATATTTTAGAAAAACAATGACACAATACGAAGGTGAAAATGAGCGTGCTGACAATGGAAGTGACGATGGTGCTGAAGACAGCAATTCGAGTGATGGGGAATTGCTTGGCGATATAAAGTGCTTCTTATAATATATGACACATTAAAGCTGAAGAGTTTGTTAATAAAACAGGTACGAAAAGCGGACCAGAAGAAGCCAACAACAAGAGTAGAGACAATGCTTGAAGTGGTATAGTGTAAATATTAAAGGTTTGCATAGTGTAAATAGACAACGGTATAAAGGTACATATGATACGTGGAGCGAGTGAAGCCGCATTTACAAGGAAGCAGAAGAGTGAAGAAATTGAAGTTCACTGCCGTGAGAACTTTTATCTTAGCTTCTTTTCTAGATTCACGTCATTTCTTCGAAGGTTTAGATAGACAAATCGTGAATTTTGAGGGAATGGTAAATGTGTTGATGAGAGATGTCTGAAATTTGATGAGTCATGTATTAATTCATCATTGTAATTATGTTTTACTATAGTTATTCAAGTAACTATCTATTTAATTGTATCTTTTGTTGAAGTTTTAAATTACTAACCATTTCTGTTTAGCTATAATATTGTTATGTAGAATAATCATAAAATTTTCTACTTAGTCTGTGTTATTACTTACTAAATAGTGTCAAAAATTAAGTTTTAGTTAAAATAAAATGCATTAGCTAACTTTATAATACTCATTTTCTACAATTTAATATAGTTGTTCTCTACTTGTAGATAGAATATAATATAAAAGCATACTCAAGTAAATATTGTTTTCGATATGCTGATTAGAATAATGGCTACGTTATTAAATATGTTATGACACTATCATTACGGGCACACTGTGTAAGTATAAAAAACAAATCGAAATTAAAACTAGGTAAGTAACACAAAAAAATCACTCTCAAACATAAAGAAAAAACGAAGAACACTAAAGAAAAAAAAAACAATCGTGTGTTAAATCCAGAAACAAAAAAGATATTATAAAAAGACGTGTTAAAATTCCTTACCGAAGGGGTTATTTTGTCGAATATACTCTTTAGGAGGCCTGTGCCGAATCCGCTCGTTGGCTACGGAAAGGTGTATAACAGTTATGTGAGAGAGCGAGGTAAGGTTTACACTATGCGGCATGATCAGAGTACAATATGGGCTCGATGGAGGGCTTATTGTCTGTGTCACAAAGTACAACCTCTTTATCTGTTCTAGTATATTCTGTAGGGTGTTGTGCGTTGTTTTGGGTATCGGCCAATAGCACTAGTGACTACTGAACTAGTCGCAAGCAATATGCATTTAATTTTGAACGATCGAGCCGAGTGCATAGCTATATTCGATGGCGCGGGTGGATCGGATCGTGAGACAACTTTCGGCAGAGAACTACTGGACGTTTGTTGGAAGATCCCAGCGACAGAACCACAGGAGAGAGTATAAAGAGTGCAGTTTGCAACACCGATATAGCGCGATCAACTATCTGCCTACACATATTTAACAACATTCAGGTGGGTACTTCGCCATTCAAAGTGTATGAAATATATTTAACAAAAGAGCAGATTGTTCGCCGCGCAAGAAGAGAGCATAATGACACTGATCGTTATAATGATAGCTAAGAAGACACAGACGAAGAAAAAATTATCAGAGTCGAAATTAAAATTCAAAAATGAAGCTGATATTAAACATATACTTTTCCAACATCATAACGAAAATTTTCTGCCAAAATCAAATTTTAAGTTACACACAAATTTACAACACTGAATTGCAAACAAATAGTTATAAGACAGACAGAGTGCTGTGCCAACATTTAAATATGTTAATGATGTTCATTATTTCTTAAATAGTATTAAATTGTCATTATTTCATTTCTGTAATATTCATCATCATTATTGGGCGTTAACAACTTGTTTTAATATTTCACAATGTAATGTAAAAAATGTGGTCACCTGTGCAGCGTGGGGGTCATGAGGATGACGGTTGTTTGTCGGATATATCTCCTTATCAGAGAGGTTTTCATCATGTTCTATAACTTGCTGATGCTGCTGGTAGGGCTGGGGCCGTGGTTGCTGGACCCCAACTCTGAATCCCGAGCCGGGCTGCTGGTTCGGCCCCGGTACAGGACCACGAGGCATTCGAGACATCACGCCGCGCAACACCATTGGAGGTATGGCCGTGGGAACGCTGTCGCTTGACTGGCTGTCACGAGACTTTGTTCGAACCTGAAAAGACAACGTTTAGTTTGTGAGATATTACACCAAAAAAGAATGACTCAAGGTAAATCACATTGCAGATTTTATCATATAATGGCAAAACAGCGTTGACATAGCAAATTCAAGCACCACACAGCGATACTTACTGTGACACATTTGGGATTGAGGCCGATCAGTTTGCCAATGTCGATGAGGGCGTGGTCCCCCGTAGGCGAGTCTACGTCGGTGACCTTCTTCCCGTCGGCGAAGACGGCGTACCCCGTGACGGGCCCCGAGGCCGGGGGGCGGAGCACTGGCTGCCACGTCACCAGCAAAGTGCCGTCTTGCGGACCCGCTTCCACCTGCGACACCGCACCAATCACCACCAACAATCCAGCCAAACGATTGATATGCTAGCCAATTGGGTTTTGACAGTATTCAAAATGTTCGTGACCAACACTGGCAATGCTGAAGCGACATCGAGGGGAACTGACACCACACTGACGGGGATGCTAAGCTATCAAGGTGAGCGTTGGGAATGGTCAATAATTTTTTTTGCCCTGGAGCTGGATTTATGGTTGCGATTGACGCGACTTCCCCGATATTGTCGGACGTGCTGTGTGCTCTGAGGGTGTGATCATTGAAGGGCTAGGGTGTGTCAGTATTGGTGAACTGAGTACGTTTCGATAGCACACACTCTGTGGAGCGCTGGAAAGCGTCTTTTAAGTGCGCGTGCTGAATTATTATGATTCTGTACTGATTGATTGATTTTTAATGTAGGTATTGGTTCATCTAGGAAGTGACAGTTGGTACTTAATAACTTGAATTTCAAATGCTCGACTGCAGTCGAGGCGGGGTATGTGAGTGTTAAAAAATTGTAAAATTGGGACGAAAAGCATGCTTCACGACATACATGCTGGCAGGTTAATGTAATATTTACGTACCATAATTTCGTTTGGAGGATCTGGTAGACCTTTTGGTAAAGTTCTAAAGTCTGTATATGCTCCGGGAGCTTCTTCTATGGGTATACCAGGAGGACCGGCTCTTAAATGTTTGGCCCTTACTGTAACCCGGTACTGAGTACTCGGTGAAAGTCCGGTGATTGTGTGACGGTAGACTCCCGGTTTAACCGTCCTGACCTGAAAAAAAGTAATGTTATAAGAGTACAAAATGTTGAAAAGTCCAATACAAAGTTAAAAAATTGCTTAAGTTGTAGAGCTTACTTCGACGTTGTTAACGCAGACTACGTGCTGGTGATTGGAGTTGGCGGGCAGCCAGGAGATGACAGCTTGCGAGCAGGTGACGCCACTGGCTCGAACGCAGGTCGGGCCCATGTTAGCCGTGTCGCGCCCGATCACCATCGTACACGCCGCGTCACGGGAAGTGCGTCGCGTTACCGTCACTGATCGCACGCTGATCCGGTGGGGCTTTAACATCCACCAACATATTCATAAGCTTTATGCTTTTTTAGAATACTAATTACAGAACTAATATTAAAATATGTTAGAAAAGAAAATAGATATTATAGAGAGAAATCTCTGGTTTACAAATATTACACGCAAATTTAAAATCACTCTATTAGTTCACAAGATTTAGAAATATAGCTTCGGCTGTTTACGAAACTGGCGCTAATAACCAGTTAAAAGATGCAATACGGCATTAAAATTTGTGAAACACCTGAGTGCTTGTTGGATATAATTATAATTAAATTAAATTGTTTATTTAGTACCACAGATTTTCTGTAAGCAACAATATATTTTTCGTTATTTCTTTTCCGGTGCGAGCTTTCTTACTTACTCGACCACGTTGGCGTAAACCAACGAAAACTCGGTTTTATATTAAATCAATCAAAACAGCGGCACCTAACGTCAATGTTTTGAAACAACATTTTTGTTTGCGAGTTTTTTACGCCTTCGTAATCAATTATCACAAATCGTCTAGTGGGGATCTTAAAAGTTCAAACATTAAACTTTACTATAAACCTTACTTTACTATAACGCGATCGAAAAGCATAGATATTTTTGTTGAAATTGTTGTATTTATCTTATTTTTATTTGATCATCACACTAAAGTCTAGTATCAAGTAATTAGTCGTCGTGTTTAAGTCAGTCAAGAAAACCAACACTACGAGTATAACTTGAAAATAGAATATGGACATCAGAAACTTTACAATCAGAGTAAACTAAAGTCATAAAACGTCTGGTACACTATTAATAGTGCCAGAAATAAGTCTACTTACCCGATTAGAGTCGACGCCTTCGACGAGAGCTCGAGTGCGTTCACTGGCTTTGACGGTGGTTTTCAGAACGCCATCCACATAGACATGGTAGCTCTCGATGTTGGCTTGCTGGACACCGTCCGGTGAAGTCCAGCCGATGAGCACGGACTTGTTAAGCTGCCTCTCCAAGGTGAGCTGCCGCGGCGCAGGCACTAGCGACGAGAAAAACAGCTCAGCTGTTCAGGTCGATGACACGAAGTGCGGCCACGTGCGTGCATTATGCGAAGCGTGCAGCAAGGAGGGAGGAGGAGAAAGGACCAGCTATATATTCTATATCTAGCTTTTTATCAATCCGTGGGGGTATCGTGATAGTCAAACTATGATTGGTATGATAACAGATTGATTTTTGAAATCGAATCAATGGAATAATGAATCACCGTCTATCGGTTTTAGTAAAATTGAATCGCTATTGTATAAAATGCGATTGTGAAAGTCATGCCAACTATAAACTCATTTATTAGTTTTGCTGATTGAAATTATTAGCCAGTTTCAATCTACCATGAATGATACTTAAAATGGAAGTCCTGATCTACTCTTATATTTTTTAGACAACGTCTATCACGTTTTTGTCTAAAAGGTAGTGTCAGTATAGTGTAAGAATAAAGATCAAACAAATAATTCCTTACCATTATCGTCATCTTCTGGTCCTTCGCTTAAATCAGCCATCTCCGATAGGCGCGCCACGTCGCGACTCAAAGAGAGATCGCTGATAGCTGTGGTGGCAGACTCGTCCACATCTCGCAGACTTGTAACTACCGCCTGTGAAACCGTCTCAAAATGTCAATTAGACCTAGTAGCAAGTTAGATAGCTATAAGTAAAATTTAAAGTTATTAAAATCATCTCAATGAATACCTGATGGAACTCTAAAAGGTCGTCACCAACAAGTCGTTGACAGAAACTGGAAGGCACCAAGCCACGCCGCCCGTCTAATGTCTCTGCATCCATGACTGTTGCGTTGGGATCCGGTGGACCCCATACTAGTAAATAATCTCCGGCATTCAGTGATAACTCACTTTCGGCACTTTCCATACTGAAATCAGATACCGAATTTGTCAAAGCCGTCCGAGAAGTCAGTAAAGCTATACTTGAAAAATACGTGTTCTGACTTACTCTGGCGGTTCATAGGAATAACGAGCGATGTAAACACAACAGCGACCTTTCCCTGGTATATCCAGCATGTCTACTTGGTTGTCAGATGCTGCAGCGCCGTTCATGAAGTGTGAGTTTCGTACTGTAACGTTGAAAAGATTTCAGCATCTCGAAATACAAAGTTCACTGCACGAAGACAAACTCTTTACTAACCATCCAGTTCCAATCCCGTAGTTGGCATAATTCTTGTTAAACCTCTTTGGTTTCGGTCATGACTGAATCCTGAATCCATTCCTCCTAGTCTTTCAGTTCCAAATTGGCTATCTAATCCTAAATTCCACGATGGCTGGTGTGGTGTGACTGGAGTTGCCACTCTACCGACGCCGGATGTGGCCGTAGCATATCTACTCATAATGTCGATGTCGTCTAAGGGTTTTATTTTAATGTTCATTGGATTTGATCCTAATCCCGATGAAAGCAGAGGATTAGTGTAGGTCCCCGTACCCGTACCATAAGCGCCAGCTGATAAACTTGTGCCCAAATTTCCAAGTTGTGTACCAGAAGTGAGATTAGTCAAGGCATTTCCAAGCGTTCCAGTCAGACTGGACTGTAATCCTCCGAGCGCACTCGTTAGCCCACTGGATAAACTTGTCGGCGCGTTGTTCAGGCAGCTAGTTAAACCCGTTCCTGATATTGTTCCTGTCATGCCGGGGCCTGCCAGACCGCCGCCCAGATTCAAAGCTGATACGTTGCTGTTCATATTTTGGAGATTACTTTGCAGTCCTGATAAAGTGTTGGAGATTTGCCCGATGCTGTTTACTAAAGGAGCAGTAACAGGGTTGGTGAACGTTACTTGGTGAGTGTTCGAAAGGCCATAAGAGTTTGTGGAGTAGGCCGAAACGGGATTAGAATAAGAAGTAGGATTGTGCGCACTCATAGAATAAGAAACAGAGTTAGAATTAGGGGCGGAAAACTGTCCTCCGGTAGCGTGAAGTGAGGAAAGAGTAGGCATGGTATTGCTTTGGCAAATGGCGGTGTGACCCGTAGAGCTGCTATACAAGTGCGGCAGCGGCGACGGCGTCGGAGAGTGGAACTCTCCTAGACCCTGATTGGACCCACTTGACTGGATACCTGTCAAAGAATGGAGAATCAGTAAGCAGATGTACCTGTTAAACAATGGAGTATCAGTAAGATTATACCCAAGCTCAAAAAATATGCGTATCCCAGAATAAAAATTCTAGCTTAATACCATGTGTAGTGGATCTAGTATGTTCCAGTTCAGCCAGAATGCGATTATCTTGCTCGATCTTGGCCATGATGCGTTCGATCTCGGACGCTGGTTGCGACGAGGGGTGGGACCAAGTAGTGGTGACTCCGCGCGCTCGGAGTGATGATGATAATTCCAGTTGCAGTTCTTCGCAACGGACAGTTTCCAGCGCAGCCTGCGTTAAAAAAACTATGTAATCAACAATAGACTATTTTTAGGTTTTTTTTTTCAAATTCAAAGCATTTATTCACCAAAATAGGGTAAAGTACAGATCTTGCATAATGTTAACAGTTCTGCCTAGTTTGCCCGAGCTAGGCATGTGAATATGTTTAAAGCTAAGCTTAAAAGTAAAGTTATTTCGATTGTCAATTGATAAGTTTAAATTAAAAAATATATTGTATTTACGCCAAAAAGGAAAAAATATTTATGATTTATATTTTAAAATTGATACTTTCTAAGTATCCGTATCTCGAGTTTCATATATATAAAGAGTAGAATACCACCTTACCGCGCGTCGAAAACAGTGTAACCGTTTTGGTGATGCGCAGTTGAACATGCGCTGCTGGTTAGTGTTGCCTACCATAGAAAATTTTACCCTAAAGAAAATTAAAAAGACTTATTTTTATACGTTTTTTTTTATGTTTGTGTTTGTCTGCAACTCGCCCGATGTTAAATGACGAAGTGGCCTAAGATGTAGTACGCTACGATGTAGCCGCAGTATGTTTGTATGCTAGAATGTTTGAAGAAACCAATTTAAAACAATTCAATTTTGGACTTGAAAAAGACCTTTATATACCATTATATATATCTGGAAATAGAGAAACTGTTAGCAAGTTCTACAATCTGGCGGTTCGCACAATTAAAGTTGACGCTAAGTATTTTAGTACGAAATATCCGGAATCTCTATCTTGTAACCAAATAAATATTTTTATATGCGTGTTAATTTTTGGCATCCATCTGCTGGGCACGTGTGTCCCTACAAAGGAGGTGTAAACCAAATTCCACTTATTGAACTAAATTTGGGTTTTCTAAAATTACTTTTCTAAAGTTATCCTAAATTTCGTTGAAAACATAATTCCTAAGAACTTTTTGCAAGGTATTACAGCGTCAAAAGTTTTCTACGTAAATAAAAGAAATCAAACATATACAATAACTAATCCCTTCATATTATATTTTGACAGAAAAAAAGGTGTAACTAAGTAATTTATTTTATGCATTGATATTTTCCCATTATTGTAGTAGGGTTACTACAATAATGGGAAAATATTGTTTAAAATAAATTGGGAAAATATTCCCGATGTTTTTAAGGGCAACACTAGATACTGAATTACATTAATATTTTTTGGTTTTGAGTTTAGCTTTATTTACATTAATATGCACACATAAACAATAAACTTACCTGTGGAAAGTAACCTCGCTGGATTTGTTATGTTTTTGAGTGATAGAGTCACATACTTTTAGGACGCATTTACCCATTTCGAAATATTTTTTGAAGAGCTTTAGCTCGCTTGGCCTTACACCAGGCACTGATTTGAAGTGAGCTGAGGTAATGGCTGTGGCCTTAAGTGAAGCAGCAATGTATTGAGGCGGTTAGTACGCATCTAGTACGTGTACATCAATGGTATAAGTAGACCTAAAATCGATTAGTAATTACTCTAGCATCATTTTGGTGTGATAAAAATTACATAAAATTGTTCTGTGGTCAGTGATTTGGAAATATTTTGGCTCTGCAGCCGTATCACGATTTTCGAAATACATACATATTATGTTGTTTTGCTGTTGCGCGGTTCTAAACTGCTTGAGTCTGCTATGCCCAGTTTTGTATCGGTACCCCTAACCAGAGCGGTGTAAGGTCATTCGATATTGTTTGTCCTACCTTCCCCTTTAGCTTCCTTATGGGACTCTGCTGGACGGGTTTTCATATTGTTTTTCCTACCTTTTTCTCCAGCTCCCTGACTCGACTTTGCAGCTGCTCGACGGTGTGCGCGTCGTGTCGCTGTTGCTGCGCGGTCCTGAGCTGTGCAAGCGCGTCCGCATGCGAGCGCTCGGCGTCGGCGCGTGCGCGCTCAGCATCGCGCAGCCTCCGAGACAGCGCGTCCGTGTCCGTCCCAGACATGCCGCCCGAACCGTAACTCATATTCTGAAACAAATTGGTTAGCTTTGACTACTGATGCTATGATATTTCACTCTCACTCACAGCCGACCTGGGTTGGCGAGTTGATCTGTGGTGGAGACCACTTTTATAAAAAAACTGTTTGATGCCAGCCAAACTAGAATCATGCAAAGTTCGGTTCAAAATCTCAATCTTTTATATGCGACTATTTTTCCTATTCGATTTTCAATAATATAATTTAGGCCGATCATGATTATGACCGACCAAAATGAGGCCAATTTTGATGGTTTCGTTTCTAAACCTAAACAACAATAAAAGTTCTGTCGGCGCCTGACATAATGGGAAGTTGGAGGTCACTATTTTCTAAAAAGGATTATTTACACTGGTATCCACCATAAAAATACTGTCTTACGGAATTCGTATTGCTGCATTCACTAAGTTTAGTGAATAACTACCAACGTTAGTTCATATATTGGTATGTTTTATAATACTTACAGCTAGTCTAACTTGGGTAGTCTATGTAGCAGCCAGACAGATAAGTTCATCGATTTTATTTGAATAAACTCGACACGGCTACCCTTCGTAAGTTTACGTCACAGATAACGCTATCTGCTCTAGTCTTGTTATTTTCCCGTGTACAGAATACCTGCTAGGTACATCATAAAATAGGAATTGTATGTCGTGGTAAAGGCTTTCCTGATTAGGTGTCGGAGCTCGTAGATTTACAACTAAAATTACATTCAAGAGAATATTTAGCTTGTTGAGGTAATTTGTTGAGTCGTAAGGGTAGGTAGTTTCGGTCTTAATAGTGATGTTGGTCGATTGTTGAAGATTCTCATTAGGAAAGCAGCAAACGCTAGTATAAAATAACGGAAGTTACAAACGATGCATTTGGTATCCGTTTGGAATATTAATATTAATTGTAGATCTAATATAGTCTAAGGGTAGCCCAATTGTTCTGTTGTAGTTGGAAATCTCATTCTTGTTAGTGCAGGCACGGGTAAACTACTTGCCGAGTAGTTTTACTAGCTATATTTTCACATCCTGTGGCAAGCGTTTCAGGTGCTGTCAAACAATGGGTACGCTCTCGGGAAGTATGTCACGCCAAGCCGAGAAGCTGTTAGCGCTAGCCGAGGTACGAGTACCTAGCGCTAACTAGCATTTATTCAGTCACTGGTTTGTTAAGGCGAAGGAAACTACCAAAGGAATTATAAATATCAAAATTTAAAAAAAATCAAACAAGTATATATCGGCAAATGTTTGAAAAAAAATTTGAACCTTCAAAATTTTTTTAGCTTGTGCCTAGACTGAAGCATGATGACGGCAACCTACCTACAGCTGTGTATAGGTTTCTTTTTGCGAGCGGCATTTTTTCCGGTCTTGTGCAAATATATCGTCCACTGTGATCGCCTTTGCCACATTATTCGCTAAATTTGTAGGTGATCTATCAAGTACCTAGTAACCTTTTGCCGTTTCGTGACCAGCATTCTTTGACTGCTTTGGACAAGCAGTAGCCTAGTTGAGTTGCTTAAAGGCAAATAAAATTATAGGTCATTTTTAACTTCGATATAAAATAAGGATGAAACCGACATGCGCTTTAAGAGCGCTTCTAACTTTTCCTAACATTTGAAGCAGTAGCGCTGTGTATATCTAGTATAGATTAATTAGTACGAAAACAGTTACAGAAGCTCATTTGTTATTCATACGCGGGACTACGACCTTGGGTAGGAACATCTCATCACGCACACCCGCATAGCCTATACTTAGATATAACTATCTACATGGTATACAGAGAGTTATAGATTTCGGCCAGCCGTCGCCACCCTGTCTAGCCCTCATAAGAAAGAGCGGTGACCTGATTCCTACAACCGCAGTCTTCCCTTCACAAATAAACAGTTACTACGCGTCTTGTAGACACTTTGGCGGCGAACGGAATTGTATAGGCACAATAACACAATAACACCTACCCACTCTGATATACATACCTACACATAGGTTATATGGATATGCTTTATGAAGAATTGACGAAGTTTCACAATTTTACACTAACACTGTCGCATTGGAAAAAAAAACTTGGTAAATGTTGTAGTAAAGTACATAAATTTTCTTATTTTGTATTACATTTTTCGAGTTATTAAAGTAGAGTTTTTCCGGGCTTGGTTTACTCGGTAGGTATTACAATTAGTTCATTTAATACACTGGTGGATCTAGGTGAGTTCCACCTAGATTATCATATTATAACTATCAAATCACTCGATTAATTTCCAACACTGAATATTATGAGGAACTTTACAAAGTAACTCAATATTTTTTCCGTAACTACGCCGCACTACTAATAGTACCAGGCCGTTGTACCCATTGGTTGTTTATCTTCTACTAGCAACGTTCTTTAATAATTTTATAATAGTTTACTAATAAAGCGTAAGAAATTCAAAGGAAAATATCACACCAAATCAAGAGTGTCCATTGTAAAAATAGGTCGTCCATCACCCCTCACCTTTCGAAGCATCAAAGGGTCTTCCACCCCGTCGCTTGATACGAAACCTACGAGGGCGAACAAGTGGCTGATTCACATCGCACAGAACGCTGGGAAGCTATAAGGCGCTAAAAAGAATACACGTCTTTGATCTACTTCTAACTTTGATCAGGTGTTCGGATCTTTGTCCAGCCGAAGAGAAAGCTTATGATTTTAACAATACATACTAAAACATATTAAAAATAATCAATTTGTGAATGTTGCCTACATTATATCCAAATATAGATTATATCATTACCATGTTTTGTTCCCAGCGTTTGATTAGGGAATTGTTCGCTTTAGGACAGATTCGCTTTATGAGAGATTCGCTTTATGGCAGAATCGTACCTAATGGGCTGCCGGCTACGGTTGTCATATACGGCGGACGGTATGTAAGTTCACAAAATGATTTTACAATAAAATATAAACATTTTTGTATTGTTTCTCGCGAACTGGTTTCGATTGGACAGAGCGAAAAGGCAAACTGTCAAAATGAAACCAAGTTTGCTTTCTTATGTTCCACCTCTTTCGCCGCTATCGTTCTGCGATACCACCACCGGTGATAGTTAGTTTGAAAATAGATATATTAGCATTTGTACGCAGTACTTGACCTTAAATAACATCATATTCATAGGGCTGGTGGGGCTGTTACCACCGCAGTGACGTCATCGGTGTACATAAATATTTTGGCCGCGGTGATATCATCGGACAGATCATTTAGAAGCAGCGAGAAAAGAATGTTTTTCACGGACGATCCTAGCGCTACACCCATAATCAGTTTTATAGATTTTGATTTCAAGCTCCTCAACTCCTTTCCCTCTCCAACAATGACTTGTTCTATGTCATGTAGCAGGGCGAGTGACTTACCGTCGAGCCCGTAATGTTTTAGTTTTAAACTCGATACGTCGCATGGTCCGCGACGTCAAATGCCTTAGTAAAATCGTAACAAAGGAGAGCCACTTGCTGTTTAGGCCTGTTGTCCCTCGCTGATATATCGAAAAAGCACTCTAATTTTCAATCGAAAATTCACCCGTCAAAAAATCAGCTTCTTTCAAAAAATTGGTAAGCTCTCTGTTCGTTGAAATCTCTACTCTCCGATGAATTTTTCACATAAAGTTTGAGGTTATGTGAAAAAAGTATTTATACAAAAGTTCGATATTTTTATTACCTACAACTTTGCCATTTATTTTCTATAGGATTTTTAGTTTTGCCGGAAATCGAGACAAACCGATTTTTACCCTTAAAAACTCCCCTTTTCCCTTCCCAACCTCAGTCAGATCGCAGGTAAATTATTTTTTCTTTCATTTTTATAATATTTTCCTCTTTTTCTAAGGGTAGACCAGGGGGTCTATGAAGGATTGAATTCCTGAAAAATATTGTATTTCCTTACGTTTAATAATGAAGACATTCTCCAAATTTCATGTCTCAAGGTTCAGCGGTTTTGGTTCTGCGCTGATTGTGACCTGTCAGAGAGAACTTACTCTTATATATAGGTATACAATAACGCTGCGAACTGCGAAAATATATATTATTTAAAAGAAAGAAACGACATAGTTACCGACTACTTCATACATTTTACCCGACTGCGAAAGAAGGATGGAAGGGGGTTTTTCGAGTATATGTATATATAATTGTTTAGCACGCCCGGCGCGCCCTAGAGCCTAAACGGCTTTTCGTATTATTATGTGAGTGGTGTTAATAGATTCGTCTTAGTTGTAAGAGTGACACTGGGTACATGAAAATTAAAAAATAAAGAAATTAAGGATGATACGCAGGTTTAACGATTTAGCAGTCGGGTTTTTTCCAACTCGCTTTTATCCCCTTGTTGCTTAGTATACAATATTTATACATATACACTACGTATACATGTATTTTACATACATTACAAGTTATTGAAAAAAAAGTGATAGCAGACTTGCATTACAGCAGATGCCTATAGAACTTTTTCAGTTATTTCGGTTTCAAAATTAAACCTCAAACCTCAACCAAATTCGATAAAAAATTAGAAGGGATTACACGAGAAGATGAATATCAATGTCAAATTAAAAAAAAACAAATCGGTCCAGCAGTCTCCGAGAAACTGCTGGGAAGTCGGGTAAAAGAGCAAACTACCAAAAGGGAAGAAAGTATTATACGATGGCTGCATTAGCCTCGTTCATGTCATATTGATGGATGGTGTCGAGATATCACACAAATATCTGTCATGTGTGTGTTAAAATACAGTTGAATTGAATACCTGAGTTTTTTGGGAAGTCGGTAAACATTCCACGTAGTCATATTATAATTTTCGAAACGAATCCTATGCGGAAACAATATTTAACGATTACGTTAGGCCGAACGTTTGTAGACCGGAGCGATACCGTTGCCAAAACAGATGATAAATCATTCAGTAACTGTACTGAATAATGTATGAAAACATTTTACAATATTGCATACTGTATTTATAAACAATCGTATAGGTGCAAATAAAATAACTAATTCAATGTTTATGTACCACTTATTTTTGCATGTTTCCTGATTTCTCAGTTATGGCTGGACCAATATAAAAAATCAAATTCTTACTCTCTTCGATAGGGATATTTTCCATTTCGTCACATATATTTTTTATCTAAATCGGTAGTTTTTTTATCAATATTACATTTCTTTCTGTTAACATAAATTACATTTTGCCATATAACTTTTATTTGTTTAATTTTCTCCTCCTTTTCTAATGAATTTCATCCTACTATTATTATTTTTTGATTTCATAATTTATCGACCCTGGTCTATAAAATCAAATAGGGGCTCAAAATGTATGTTGAGTGCAACGCCGCGGCAACCGACAGCTACTGGTTAATTATAAGGTATTTCGCTTCATAAGTGTAAGTTTCTCAGACATAAGAAATGTGTATGAACTTAAAAGGATCTATGACAAGAACAAGGACAGCTGTACTAAATTAAAGTGTTTTATATACCTACACTACACTTATACATATATAACCACTTGCCAGAAACTTATTCCATCTGAAAATCAGCTTACAATTTATAGTACAATGATTAAAATCCGCCACGTAAATAACAGTTTTAACTTTATCGAATTCCACCCAAATATTCCCCCAAGCTTGGTAGAAGTACGCTGATCTCTCAAGTTTAAGACTTGGAGTGGGTCGTAGGAACCCTAATTGATGCTACGTCTAGACTCGTTAGGGTGATAGTATCCACTATTCAGATATGTTTCCAGACTTCTGTATTTGAAACACAGTGACGTAAAAAGGATTCACGAGCAAAATATTTACTGGGTTTGATTTCTCTGCGTAAGTACCTATAGTTTTTTAAGATTTCATAAGTCCCCAGAATCGTCATTGGATTCGAAATGTATCGTAGTATATAGTATTCTATTAGCCAAGCTAATTTATTTGATACATTAATATAGGGAGTTATGAAAAATATGTAATCCGCCATTTTAAGGCATCAGCCATCTTGGATTGATTTTCATTAATCGGAGGCGTGGAACAGTGTGTGTGTGTGTGCAAATCAGTGTGTGAAATGTGCGTGAATGTGTTCAAGTACAGTTCATTCACTGATTGTGACACACTTGATTCGCGGACTACTGAGAGTGTGCCGGGGAGCGACAGTTTAGTGCCATTTCGTTTAGACTGTGCTGGTGAGCGTTCAATAAAGACTAGCTTAAAAAAAATTGGTATTCTTCCAATCTCGCTTCCGTAACAATATTATACTCTGAAGTGTATTGACATATAAAATGGCTACAAATAGCTGCGAGAATCGAGAGATTTTGTTATTTGGCGCGTTCGATAACAAAACTTCGACGCTTGTTTCTTTTGTTTGAGCGGAAAGTTTTGTCATATGTGTTGGTACGAGGACTTTGTGTCGGAGAACTGTTAGAACAAACTAGAGATGTAGCCATTAGTCCAATAAAAAGTCTAAATAAGATATTCTAAATTTAAAAAAAAAACGGCCAAGTGCGAGTCGGATTCGTGCACTAAGGGTTATATTTATACGTATTGTTATCTGTCAAACATTATTAATAACGAGCAAAAGACGGCATATATGACCTTTAATTTTTTATTTAATATAGCTAGGCATTTGACCACAAGATCGCACGACCACAGAAGTCAGAGACACTGTTACAACACACATATAAACGCTGCCGGAACACATCGCTAGGTGCTTAGCGACGTAGGCCTGGTTGTTGCTGGGAGCCCCTTTAATATTTATATTATTTTTATTTAAGTTCTAGCTAATATCAAGTTTCTAGCTATCACGGTTCGTGAAATACCGCCTGGTGACTGACAGACCGACGGACGGACGGCCAGCGACGTCTTAATATTAGTAATAGTACCATTAAGGTACGGAACTCTAAAAAATAAGTGACAACCGTGTGATAATCGATTCAATTAAGTAATTAATATTTTTTTATAAAACTACGCGAGAAATATAATTTACCTCTTTCAATCAAATAATTCATATTTAAAATGACACCAGGCGTGTTGGAGTAATAGAGGTATATAAATAAAAGATTCAGGTGAATGGAGAATCTTCCTGTTTTGCACAAAAAGTACATAATAAAATAAAGAAGATAGGATCTTTTCGCTGTCTAGAAGTAAGGTAGAAAATTACGCCAAGCCCAAGTACAAGTTTATGAAATCATGCTATATGGATTAAGAGAATATGATATATAGCTCTTACACATGGTGGGTATGTATATACACACATAACAGTTATCCGCTTATGTTGAACCTTTCGATATTTGTGCGATATCTCGACACCATCCATCAATATGACATGAGCGAGGCTAATGTAGCCATCTTGTATACTTTCTTCCATTTTGGTAGTTTACTCTTTTACCGACTTTCCAAAAGAGAAGGGGTACTCATTACATTGTATTTAGTTTAATATTTGTTACCTGATTTCTCGGAGATGGCTGGTCCGATTTGAAGAAATCTTTTTTGTTTAATACTACTCGAGTGCTCCCATTTGAAAAAATGTATGGGCGCCTGTCGTAATTGAAATCGGTAGGTAACAACTATAAAAAAATTAAATAAAAAAAGATACAGCTTGGTGATCTTTTTTATAAAATACATTGTGAATCTGATCTGATCCTTAGTATCCTTAGTGAATGGGGGACGTTTTTACTTATAAAGTACGGTCGAATCCTCCTTCTCTTTTCTGTAAGTTGGTAGAAACTAGCTAAAATGTTTTTAAGGATAATAAGCGGCTAGTATACATGAAGAGTTCTCCCTCGTGAATAAAAAAAAAGGTCCAAAGTTATTAAAGTACTTCTATTTAAACGAAAATGTATGGGTAGTAAAGTTTTCATGATTCTGACAACTAGGATTTTAAATTCCGGTTCGCGTACGTGCCATGGATGTGTTGCTACGTTATTCCCTATATAAGGAAAATTCTGGTGGGGAAAAGCTACGGGTGTAAAAGCTTACTTTTAATAAGTAGGTATTTATTTTTTATATATTTTAGTACAATAAAATATAGAGCCATGAAAAGGTAAAACCTCTTTAGTAGGGCAGAATAATGCTTCAAAGAACAATTAAGAATCAACAAGCATACATTTACATGGAAGTACGCGATTTAACTTCAAAATTTCACTGTAAACAAACGTGAGGTGAGGTACACTGCTACATATAATAGTAGCATTAAAGCCGTGTAAACTTGCAACACTGTAGCTAACCCTCTGCATTTTTAATGTAACTCCTGCCCAATAACAGTTAACAAAACACACAAAATCCTAACGAACGACTAAATATCGCATGCTTTGTTCGTCATAACAATCCTGGAGATTGCTAGGGTTACCAGATACTCGTACTTGCCACATGTTGTAAATGTTAACTTATAGCATGCAATTAAGTTTTTTTTTAATCCAGTTTATTTTTGAGACTTTTATTATAAACATGGTAGTCCCATCGTATATACAGACACTGGATTAAAAAATACTGATAAAGTCTGGATACTTCATCTTAGGTGACTCACATAGTCAAAACGGTCCTTTGCGGCATCGGAATTGGGTTCTGCCAGGATATTATGTTATCGCCCTACATCGTTCTTATTCAACCTGTAAGTCACCTCAAGCGCCTTTCGTTGAAGCAGAAAGCGGGCACACTCCACTAGTAGATGGTGTACATCTTCTACCACTCCACATATATCACAGTTAGGTGTGTCAGCTTTCCGCATCAAAAACGCAAACTTTTTTAACAGCATATGACCAGATCCATATAATTAAGTAACTAGTAGCTGTCACTGGCATAAAATTGAAATATAAAGAAGTTTTAGTTCCAAATTTCAATTCTCTAGGGTTAGCAGTTTAGGCTCTGCGTTGATTCCAAAAGAATATCAGTCAATCAGGACTTACTCTTTATTTTACAATCGAAGATAGATACAGTGTTGGTAGATATATACATACGTATGTATAAAGAAACAGCATAAATGGATAACGTGACCAATGAAGTAGAAGTTGTCAAAAATACTCACTTTACCAGTAGCAAAAACAGTTATTAAATAACAGATAAATTAATTTAGGTATTTAAATCACATTGGATAAATTATTTTGGAGACCGATAAATTGTATAAAATAAGATATCATATATTTAGTCAGAACTTACACTTAAACCTGTATGTACATATATTACTAACTCCACAATGGACGCCATTGTCTACTGGACGTATTAATTAATAATCAACTATTATGTTGATAAAATTATCGCGATTACCTAGCGTATTAGTACTTGGATCTATAAATATATTTTATAATTTCTTAGAACCAAGCCGTAGGCAGAAGGTAACCCTAATGGCACGCCAAGTCGCGGCCGGAGGTTGCGTGCAGCCTGAATAATTTCTGACTTGACTGAAAGGACGGCGCTTGGATTTATCCAGTGGGGCCAGACAGGTATTAAAAACGTATATATTGTTTTTTGCAAACATTTCAGAAGCAAAATTCTTCCTCTCTAACGGATCTCTCTCCCTCTCTATTAGACATTTACTATTTTCTTATTTTTATTGCATTTAAATTGCGATGTAGTGAGTAAGTAAATCTTTAATAGATATCATTAGTAAGTAGGTAGAAATTAAAATTGACTTCTCATATGCACGTAGATTTGATAGAATTATCCACACAGGATCTTTTTAAAACAGATAAATCTTGTCGCTCTTTTCGGTACGCGTCAAAAATAAATTAAAACTTAGCCCTCAAATACCTCTATCTATGTTAATGCCCCAAACTTTCTTTGCCTAAGTTTGTCTCTGGCTCTCTCGGCCCGTGCAATGACCGATTTTATTTCGTGTGTAGTTCTTTGGTTCTGATTTCATGTAGATAGGTCGCCTGAGTCGATAGCTTGGAATAAATATGAGCTCTTTATTCCGGTAGTGAGGTTCGACAGCAAAATAAGTTGGCTATAAGCATTTTTTCGCTGGTGCGTAGGCAAGCTTTTACATTTTAGCTTACGAAAATGAAATACTTAAACAGCATTCTTCTATATATATATATATATATATAAATATATATTACTTCGTCTTTTAAATATAAATATATATATATATATATAATATGAAGTTCTGACCGACTGACAAATATTTGTCATCAGTGCAGAGCTTAAACCGCTGAACCCAGAGACAACAAATTTGTAGGGTGAATTCATTATAGTTGTAGTAGAGGTATACTAAGAAAATAAATTTTGGGAAATAGTTGAATTTAAAAAAAAAACCTTTGAGTAAATGTCAAGATGTTAAAATGGAGTTCAAAGGTTGAAACTCTTCTAGATATTTCATTTTAGGACGCGCGTAACGCTGCGGGTTTTGCATAAAACAAAGTAAATTGAATCACTATTAATCAACTATTATCGGACGTTACTTTTCATACTAACTGTAAATAAAATTAAGAATATAATAATGTAGGTACTCGATAAATACAATTCTTATGTACTCGTTATTATATTTTTCTTTCTATTAACAGTTGATTACTCTAAAAACTTGTACAAGCACTATTATAATTTCAAAAAACACATAGTAATATTGTACAAATATGTGTTTTTAATTAAAAATAATTAAGGAGCTAAATCTCTCAGTTTATTCAACTTGCTGTCCTTTAAACCCAAGTTCTAAATTGCTTCTTTATCTTCTTTAATTTATACAGCGAATTATTTCACGACGCTCTTATTCGGTTAAAAAAGTATAGTATGTGATGAGTATCTACAGAGCTTTAGCTACGTTCGCGCCTACATAAGCCTACGGCACTTTTGTATTTGGCCGCGTCTACGGAGTACTACGGCAGCTGTAAGATGTTGATGAAAGCATGTGGCAATGTGAAATTTATTTCTTAGGATGCGAACAGTAACCTCTTTTGGGTAGTCACCAATAACCGATAAATCTGTATATTAAATCACAGGTCAAGTATAGGTATTCTTTCAAACTATAACACATAAAATCGAATCGTTCTGTTTATCTGTGAGAAATCGGACATAACACAGAAAATTACAGAAGAGTTGTTTTTTTTTCAGTAATTATTATTATTCTTTAAAAAACGTGAGCCGTACAACTGTATACGTAAATGAATACAATCCCTCGTCATGTAATGCAACCAACACCCACTTTGCATTTAGTCCATTCCTGAAAGACTTTCCGCATTTTCCAAGCTTCCAGACATATTGTATATGCCGTCTGGGTTTTCTCTCAACATCGCATGTATACTTATGTGTGGGTAAGTTTCGTTACACTTACACGCTTTTAAACTTAAATGTTAGTGCTGGGCTTAGGTTGAAACTTGCACCACTATTCAAGTAAGTACTAATCTATGAGCAGCTGCTATTTTTACGGAAAACTTTGGCTAAGCAAGCATAACTTGCAATTTAAGTTTCATAACTTAAAAAAGCACATGCAAGGTAATTTATATTGCACCATCTCTTTATCTGATTTATAATATGCTTCTTTACAATTTAAAAGGTATATAGAGATATTCCAAGGTTGATTTCCACAATTTTACTTGTGGTCGAATTTTCAATGAATTCAATTTTATTACTTTAAAGTCTTAAAACCGTATAATAAAATAGACGGACTAGCACAGTCAGCGATTTTTGATCTTCTTTTTTTAAATCTATGTGCCGCATAGCAGAACGCGAATTGTACTATAAGGTATTTCTGTGCTGGTAGCTTCCGGCTGACTGGCCGTCGTCGCCGGATCCCGACTGTGTGATGCGATTAAAAACCGCATTTTCGGTAACCTAGCTAAACCAGAAAGCGCTTGTTCATTAAAAAAGTTTTTACGGGTTTATTCGCTCGTAGTTACGCTTTGCGTCCGGGAATTTTTGTTTTGTTGGTTTACTTAGTCTGCAGGTTTAAAGTTTTACTTATGTAAGTACTTGGCAGGCTTTTCTGTATTATTTTTTTTTTGTTTCTGCCTGTACTAAGCTTGAGTTTTATGAAAATTTACAGTAAGAATAGTGTATTAGTGTACCTTACCTGGTGTAAAACTCGTTTATTATTTTTCCAAAGAAAAACGAGACGCAGTTGAATGAATGAATTAATTAATTAACTCTTTTTGCAGACAGTCAAACAATCAAATATACAGGAAAAATCTTAGATAGATAATTTACAAAATAAATATAGTTATAATATGTTAAAATCAAAAAACACTAAAATATCTTGTAACTAAGCCGTCAAGTGTGCCAAATTTGCGCAACTTTTCGTATAACCAATATTATTCGCAGACAAAATTACAAGAAAAACTATAACGAATATAAAAACTGTGTGGTGCAGACAGCGAGCTCGTCCCTTGCCAAATCCAAGCCATTTGGAGCGCGCCTCCCATTTACTTGAGATTCTTCTATATTAGACATATACCTTATAGATCATACAGACTTTATGTTACAACTTAACATTACAAATCATTGTCTCTCGAGCCTTAAATTGTTCGCCAATTGAAATTTGTGTTCTATATTTTTAGTAAACTTGTTTGCTTACTGAGTATATTGTATGCGTCTAATTATTTATTCTGTGTATGCGTTTATGACTTTTATAATATTACTAGTAGCTGTGACCCGCGGCGTTGCCCGTGACAAATTTGAATATTAAAAATGTTGAACTTTTTGAGTTTTTTTTATTTATTTATTTTTTTGCTTTTATTTGGGTCATTGTGTATTTTTTTGCCCAATGTACGCCAATGTTTTATGCTATCTGTTTGAAATGTATATGAATACATCATTTAAATTTGATGTCTGATATTTTCTAGGAATCAACGTAGAACTAGGCTCTACATTGATCAGTAGATAAAGGAATATATATATGTATAGATGTATAGGTAAGTTACTGAAAAGACGTAAAACAGATAATATACTGATGTTAGAATGTACGATACTAAATATGCTGCAGCTACCTCAGGTTGCGAGAGGAGGTCCGGTTTTCTTTTCTACTGATATGAATTCTTAGTAATTCTCTCTTCTCTTCTATGGTGTATTATGATATGAACTCTTGGCTATCTCAAATGCATTCCGGTGTTTTATAAACTTTGACACTCAGGAGAACTAGGAACCTAAATGAAAATATTAAGTACTTAGTACATTTTACTTTAAGTTTTCTGTTTGATTGTTTTGTTCTATTTCAAAATTAAAATCCAATCCATTCTTAGGTAGAAATCTTTCTTTTAATAAGTAAAAGTTAGAGCAAGAGCAACCATATAATAAAAATACAGCGAGTAGTATACAGTAGTTTTTAAGTTTAGTTTTTAAATTTAAATACAAAAATTAAAAGCTTTCCTTTTCATAATATTAGTTTACGAGTAGGATAAGTACTTTTTAATGTTTTTTTTTTTTAAAGAAAATAGTTCCATTATTAGATATCATGGTTACTATTTAGTAAAAAAATCTACAAACAAGTTGAAGTATAATTTGTAAATGACATTTTATTTAGAACATAGATTTTATTATTTCGCTATTTTGAAAATATATATTTATTCTTGTTGCTTTAGTTGATAGTCATTCGCATGTTAGATTTACGTTATTTAATTATTGTAAGTATCTTGGAAAAGATAATTCTGTTAAAGAATTCTATAAACATTGTAAGAGTTTCACACTACCTAATGTATGTACAGTTAAGCAATAAATAATTATGATTTTGCCTATACTTTGTATGCTCATGCTTAGTAACATTACTCGTGCTATGAGACATTTGACGCGGTAAAATCTATTGCTGAATTAGTTCCGGTTAAGAGTACAAGAAATAATTAAATTAATACACATAAAAATATATTTAGAAAGGGATATTGTTAACATTGTTTATATTAAAGGGTTCGTAATTAATCAACATATTCCAAAACTATTTAACAGTTCGCAGTAACTTTTTGATAAATAAACTCTTTATTTATTCAAGATTTACTTATACCTAAGCCTTTTTATAAGCACTCGTTCTCTTCTATTGAATCGTTTATCTAAGCATTGTAACTCTACGCACCCATTGTGACATTTCAATGAACCTCAAGTTTTTGATCAATAAAGATCCTCGGCACAAGGGCCAAGGAGCGCGCTGGCTCGAAGGCGCGAAGCATTTTCCTGACAAACCCTCGTTTAAGAATCTAAGTACTTACAATATGCCCTATTTCCATGACCCCTGCCGTGTTCCTAACAGAGTATAAACAATTTCACGAGCTCTAGATAAAGAGACGATCGATAAAAGTCTAATAACGTACGAGAGTACGGTACGGCCTGTTTCTGGGTTATTTGATAACAATACGTCCATTTTCATCACTCAAGTCATTGTCTCAGAGACTGTGATCAGTATATAGGAGAGGTTGTAGGTTCGAGTACTTACGGTTTATGAGATCCGCGCGGGTTACATGAGATAGACGGATCACGAGCGCCAGGATCCGCTCGTGAGGCCGAAGCACCTTCCCGTGACCACTCCACCCTCAACTTGCGTAACATTTATATAACGAAACACTCGCAGGCTGCGGCTGGAGGCGCTGGCGGTCACAGTCGCCGCCTCCGTCCTGCCATGTTGGTTTCGATCGACACCGCGCGACGGACGGCGGCGATACGCGGCTTTCTCGCAAAATCGACGCCCGTTTTCGTCGATCGGGTGACTGATAATCGCGTTATATGGACGTCGCGACGGTAGGTTTCAATGGGAAAATAAAAAAATGTGAATCTTTCGGGCGGAGCGACGGGCCGGCTGCGAGAGGCACATTGCGCTCGATAGCGGGGCGCGTGCGCGACGCCTCCGTGACGTCACCGGCCGCGCCGCCGCCGTAGGCTGCCTCTCAATGGGCCGCCGCCGCCGCCCGGACTCTCCGTGCTCCACTCTACTCTACTCCACACGAGCTCTTTATTTGGCTATCACTCACTCGCCACTCCGACTCGGCCAATTAACGTCGCCTGAAATCGATGCGGTTTGATTGAACCGGCTCTTATACGACGAATTAACTAGTCGCCGAGGATCCGACACGACGGATCTCATTCATTATGAAAGGAATCGATTGAAATTGGTAACATTGCTTACGAATTTATCGATGGAAGATGAAAATAGAATGGTGATTAATAAAGAATTGGAGAGCCGTATTTCAATCACGGAATCTTCCCTAATAATTTTGTTGGTATAAGGAAAGAGATCTTGTAAAAGTTAAATTGCCTGTCGGAGATTTCTTTTTCTTAGATAAATAAAGAGCACGTGAAGCAATAACATTGGGCTATAACTCTTGCTGCTGGCCAAATGCCGACGCCGCGCCGTGCCGCGCCGCCCGGGTCGGTGGCCGAAACATGCCATGGAATAAATTACCTACCACTGCGACAAATGTACACTATTAACGCTTTTCTTGGGAAGTTTTTTTTAATCCACCTCCATTTCTTTTGTAAGTAGTTTATTTTACTCTACAGGATCTTCTTTTTACCCGACTGCCCAAGAGAAAGTTTTTTAGTTTTTAAAGAGAAAGAGAAGTAATGTTTTTCGGGTGTATGTTCATATATATGTATGGGTGTATGTCTAACCCCTCCACAGCCTAAGCGGGTTGACCGATTTTGATGTGTGAGGTACCATTGGATTTGTTTTTAACTGTAGATGATTATAGGCTATACTAGTTGCATCTAGCGGGTTTAACTTGTTAAAATAATACTCGACTACAAAGTCTAAAGATTTTGCAGTCGGATTTTTTGAAGTCTCTTCTAACCACATATTTATTATGAATTGTCAGTATTAAGCACGTATTTTCATTATTTAGCTTCAGTTTTCAAATTGAAATCGTTTATTCATCAAAATAGTTACTAGCTTTTACCCGCAGCTCCGTCCGCTCCTTAATGTTTATATTTTTCAGCAAAAAATTAGAATTTGACACTCTCTGGACCTCGAACTTCCCCTGTCAAAAAACCATGTCGATCCGTCACTTAGTCGATAAGGAGAAGACCAACAATCTAACCAACTAACACACTTTTGCTTTCATAATATACTAGCGGCCTGCCCCCTGCTGAATAACTTTTCCTTTGAATTAACTGGTCAGTCTAGCCCTAGACTTTCTAATCTTTAGCTTTAAAAATTGTGCAATTGGTATAAATAGTTATTTTGTTTTTACATCTACTTGTAGTTCTGGTGTTCGCTCCAAAGAGGCATGTCTGCATAAACGACATTTTATCACTTTAATGTTAAACTGAATATTTTATTAAGTACATTTAATGGCGCTGCAGAAAAAAGAACAATTGCTTGATAGGTCTACATAGTTAAATTGATCAAACAATGTTTATTCAATTTAAATATTTGTACACTAAAACATTTGAAAATTTAAATTTTATTGGAATGACCACGTTGGAAATAATTTCGATATTTCTTTTAAAGGTAAATTTAATTTAATTATTTATAACGATTTGGATGTATCTATAATTAAGTACTTACAAATATAAAAATGGTAGGGTAAACGCTTAGCGTAACATTCATAAATAATATCTATGGGTAATCCACCCTAAGATTAAACTGCAAGCCCAAAAAAATTTGCTTCCCACCGACACACATTTTCAAAGATTGTAGATAAACATTCATAGACGTACCTCATCCTCACTGCTCGACGAATGTTTTCTTCTTATCTTAACAAACACGATATCTCGGCTCACAACTTCATTGTCTATATGCAAGTTATTTTTGGGATTTTGACAATTAACACAAACACTGTTTTCTTTTTTAGTATCAGGTATTGAGCGATCATGATTATTATTTATCGATTCTTTTCTATCATCAACTTTAATGTGAAATATACTTGCATGTGTATTATTTCTGTTATTTCCTGATATCCAATCACTTGGTACAGTTTCGACATCAGACATTTCTTCATTACTAATTTTGCATATTAACAAAGTATTTTGTATATTTGTAATTATAATATCAAAGCAAGAGCTTAACATTTTCATTGTGTCGCGTAACTTATTTTTGCTTTCATATATTTCTAATAAATGGATGCTTGGCTTGCGTACGATAAATATTAATTTCGAGCTTATCTGAGCGTCAATGTGATAAAATATAATATACCTATGAGTAATTAGATACAATTTTCGGGCTTGAGGAAATGAATTAGGTTGAAATGAATAGACAGAAGTAACCAATATATAAAAATATTTATTTTCTAAGTATTTACAATATAATGTCATAAAGTATACCTAAGTAGGATTACATCATTTTGGCATAGTGTAAAACATAAGGGCAGAGGACTTTAACTTCTAAAGAACATATTTTGATAAGCCTGAACATTATTTATCGGTCACATATTTGAAAAGTTTATATCATTACATTATCATAGTTTTGAGTAGTTACTATAAAAAATTGAATAAATGAAGAAAGGATTAAAAAGAAACATCAAATCGATTCTGCATTGGCGGAGTAATCGCGAAACTGAAAAAGAAATATAACCGTTTTCCGAATAGGAGTCGTACCTACGAGTATTCACATTTGTGAATAAGAGGTAAGTAAGTAAAACAATATTCTAAAACTTAAAGATGACAATATGTTAAACCATTGGAACCCTGGAAACCGTATTTTTTTGTAATAAAAATAATGATATAATAATATATTTGTTAGGAATCTTACAGTCGTACAGCAATAACGTGTAATAATATAAGCATATGGCTCTTATGCTTCATTTAATAACAATTTTCGTAAAACTTGTATATATTAGGACAGTATATAATTATTATTATGTAATATTATTTTTCATAAAATAATTTCCAAGCCTAGTTCTAATTAAAAACAGTAGACCTTCTTGTACACTCTAAGTATACTTATCAGTATAAAAATACGTTCTATGAAACCTAAGTAGGTACTCGTAAATAATGTTATAAAAATATCCTTTAAAGATTAGATACCCAATAATACATATAGGGGGCGCGTCTGTTTAAACACGGCACTAAAAAAACAATCACTACATTTAATAACACACAAAAATTAAAGCTAGTACATTAGTACATACCTCCACCGTGAGATTTTTAAATGTTTTAGTTTAAAAATAATTTAATTGAATAAACATTGTTTGATCAATTTAATCAATTTCAGTATTTTTTTTTTTTAAAGCTACAGCATATTTTTATACATCGACCATTCATACAATTTAGACCTATTAAGAAAATATTCTTTTTTTCTGTAGTGCTATTAAATGTAATTAAATATCCAATTTTATTAAAGTGCCAATATTTATGCAGACGCGCCTCTTAAGAGCGAACACCAGAATTGGGTGTTAAAATAAAATAACTATTTATACCAATTGCACAATTTTTTCAAGCTAAAGACTAGAAAATATTGAACAAGACTGACCAGTTAATTCAAGGGAAAAGTTAACAATTCTAGTAAAATATTTTGTAAAATATGTTTTCCCGCTATAGACGAATTAATTGAGCTACGATTATACTCATAAGTCACACAATTTTAAACAAGGCTATTTACAGTTACTAATTTGAAAAAAACTATAAAGTCAAAATATAAGCCCATTGCATTGTTCGTTAACAGTTTATACAGAGTATCAAGTACATAAAAAAAATTTAATAATATTTCTAGATGGATTTCAGAATTAAGGACATATTGATTGTATAAGAAGAAGAAGAAGAATTGAACACATTGTACAGCTTTAATGTACTACTATTAATATCATTGTTAAAACCATGGGCTTATATCCAACTATAAATCAGACAATCTACTCTTTATTGGCGCTTTGAAATTGGTCATAAAAGATTAACTAGATCAGACTACCATTTACTAAATCAGTCAATATCAAGGCTTTTGAAGCTGCTGGTGAAACTAGCAAACATCCCTCTACTAGGTTTCTTAATTCTCTTCTTTTCATCGGCTTTGAACATTTCCGCTTCTATCAACCAATCTCGGTAATTCTCCTCCATATTTTTTCTTTGCTCCTCGTGTAACTGCTTGACGGAGACTCCGGGGCCTCCGAAATCTTCAGGCAAGAGATCCTTGTCCACGACAGATTCAGGGCCTTCAGAGGAAAAGTTGAGGAGATTCAAGAGATTGGAGTGGATAAGGGGCTTGACGAGGCACATGACTTGATTGATGAAGGACACAGTGTGCACGACGTGAATTTTTTTGAGCCGACAGGGATGCGCGTTCTGAAAAAGAGAAGTGAACATTTTATGAGTAAAACAGTGTACCACAGTGTTCATTGGGTTTAGAATTGGAGCCTGCCCTAAACTAGTGTTTGAACTTTCGACTGTGTAAAAGTAAGTCTGGATTTGTCAACATATTCGTAGCATATAAATATTTTTTAAATATTAATTTTCCAAGGGAATCTCTGAATAAAGAATAACTTTATTTATAGCTGCTGATTCCTACAATTAGAAGTAACACTATTGGTTTTGTGTCGGTGGTCAGTAATATAGGTATATAGGTAACCTGAATATAATGCATGAATGCTCGCAGCGCTGGCAGCGTGACTCTGGTCAAATGTCCAAGACTGCAGCCCTTCATGTCGAAGATGACGATGTACCCCTCAGATAGCATGTCTTCGGAGAGCTTGATGTCATTGAACATGCAGAAGACCCGCACGGCGTCGGCAAAGTTCAATTTACTGTAGTCGAACTCTGACAGCCGGTATAGGAGGACGTGGTAGCCTTCTGTAGTCTTTGTCGGGAGCGCTACCATGTGACTAGAATTAGAAAATTTTAACTTAGAACAGCAAAAAAAGAAACAAAGTTTCTTAAATTATATTTCCGCAATTTATAAGTTTGGAAATCGAGTAGAAACATAAATCACTGAGTTACTTGAGTCGCGAGCGCTAATCGTAGCGCTCGCGACTCAAGTAACTCTCTACCGTGTCACGTATCGACGTGACACAGTAGAGAATACGGAGATACATAATTACAAAAACGTAGATATACAATTATATGAGACTGTAGGCAATCAAAACATTCGAAATTTAACTTAGCCTGCGTAGATAGTGTTAAAACACTAGAATGAAGAGTATAATGAACTTATTTTGATTTTTAAATCAAAATAAGTTCATTATACTCTTCATTACGAACAACTTTCATCAACGAACACAAAATTTCAGAAAAAAATTAGTTCTTCCATAGAAAAAGTTAATCGTTCATACAAAATGACATACTTACTAAGATACAGATACAGAAAACATCTGATCTTTTTCTCTCGAATTCAGTATTGGGCCCATTGTAATAGTTGTTCTTTAGGACCTCAGTGAGTGACCTTCTCTCGGATTAGTTCACTCCTAACAGATATCCCTGTAGATTTTTCTGATTCTGAAGTCTCAATTACGAGTAGGTATGTATAACCATTCATATAAATTTGATGACGTTTGATAACTTTTGGAGTAAGTAACTAAGTAAGTGTACGGGATATTTTGCTGGACTGGACATTTTCTGTTGCTTTAAGATTTTTTCAAAACACGTAGTTGACGTGAATCAACAATAGTGTGTATGTTTACAATAATTACCTATGTATAGGTAATGTCCATGACATGAGGGTGATGAGACGTGAGGGGCAAGCATTTTATTATAAATACATAATAGACTTGCGCTTGATCGCAACTCGCCTACAACTACCGTTCTATACGGATCATACCCAGAGCTTCAAGAAAATCACATAGGTACCTAGATACGTTAGTATTCAATACATGCATTCCGTATTCTAGTCTAAATTCCGTCAACCAGATATCGTAGCGTTCGGTGAGCACTGACTTTAGGTATATTCAGATAGATATCTCAGTAGCAGCGTGTCTGCTGAATATTAAATCACTGCAGCCGATGCGACGCACTGTCAGCACGATTTGCACACTCTAATAGGTTTCGCATTGACTTTGTCAGGATCTGACAGCGTGATAGGCCAAGCGAGGGGCTTCAACGGACATGGTTGTATTGGCGTGTTGGTGACATTATCAGCGGATACTTTAAAAAAAAATTAGTTGCAGACGGTGCAATACGGCGGATAAATTTTTATGTTATTTTGATTTATAAATAAGACTACTGGACGAATTTTGTTAAAATTTATATGGGACCGACTGAAATCTTTTCGTCCAAAAAATTTTCTCCACATTGGTCCGGAATTGCTCTGCCAATATTATTTTTTGTAAATTGTCTCCATCGTAAGGTTGCCAGGAAGAAAACGCTCTAAGCGATAAGACCTCCACTTGTGGTATTAGATGTAAGAATTTTGTTTTTGTATCGGGGAACATAATAAAAACACATGTTTCTTAAATAACAATATCATAAAAAAGATTCCGACGAGTTGAGAATCTCTATTTATGAAATTGGTAATAAATAGACTGTGATTGTTGTTTTTTGTGAACTCGCTATTAATATTGCGGTTGCGAGGTTAACCGTTCACAGAACTACTAGTAAGCATACTTCTCGGATTTGAACATCTCCAGCCGATAAGCCTGATTTACCTTATTATATTGGCTAATTGGTTTATACTCGTAGTATCAACAAACTAGGTAACTATCACTACAATGTCAAGAGCACGGCTTTTGACCTGCTATTGTATGCAAATTATCATTTACGAGTATGAATACGCAGATCTGCGAGGTACCAATGATATATTTACATAAAGGCAGTGTCATGATTTACGATACATGACACAATTTGTAGGCTCTCAAAACCTACTAATCTACCTTTTTCTGGGAATAATGACATAAGAAAAGCACTTAGGGTCTCTTAATCCACATAATATTTGGTCAGATAGGGATTCAACGTTTTATTTATACAAAATAATAAGTCCTGACTGACTCCCTGTTAGGACACAATCAACGCAGAGCCTAAACCGCTGAACCTAGTGACATGAAATTCGAAGGATGTATTCATTATAAAGTGTAGGGGTGTACTAAGAAAGGGTTTTTGGAAAACAACTCCGTAAGAGGGTCAACAGGGGAACAATGTTTGAAACTTCATTATATTCCATTTTTCACATCTACTACGAGTAGTATAGATAAAAAGTACCTAGGTATCAAACGGTTTGCGTTTAGTGTAGTTACGAGTAAATTTCAGGCCCTCGACAATTTATTTAGACAATGAAATTTCACAAAATCATGAAGAGTAGGTCATCATAAAATCATTATCATCAGCTTACTCTCATCCACAGCTCGGTTTTTTGTTTCCACCCTCATGCAATATCAATATTACATTCTCAGTGTGTCCGCACCTTAACACGTTGGTATTAACAATATAATCGTTTACTTCTAATTGCCACTTAATTGCCGTTTAATTATTCATATTAACTTATTAAATACTTTTCTGTAATGGACAGGTTTCCTGACAGCGCCATGAAGTGTTTATTGACTTTTAACCTCAACAAAGACGTAGTTTCTAGTAAATCATTGGTCAATTTTACACTAAGTAGGTCTACAATTGATCTTTAAAGGCGGATAAAAATAGTTTAAAAAGTGTAATTAGGTATTACAGAACTTATGTGAGGAAGCTAAACTAAACTATTTCTTTTTCCATGACATTTAATTTTAACACTGCTGGGCACAAGTCTCTGAAGTGAATTTAGTCCACCATGCTTGCGAAATTATGGATTGGGGACTTTACTTATCAAGATACCAAATTGGTTTCATGTCTATGTTTTCCTTCACCGTTAAATCAAGTGTTAATTAATTCTAATGATTACTTACGTTATATCCATAATGGTTTTGTTCTTCGGCGACAGCGGGTCCCTGTTGGTGAAGAGGTCGGGCGTGTTAGCGCGTAGGGTGAAATAACACTCAATCGTGTCTTTCGTTTCCTTCACCTTGTAGTAGTTGGAGTGTAGGAACAGGATGACGTATTCATCAGATATGTGAGGCAGATGAGGCTGGCTTTTCATCCTGGAATACAGAAATGTTGAAGGTGAAAATCTTTAAGGTAAGGTAAAAAAAACTACGAAGGGGATTAATGAACTTATGTATATTTGGCACATATATAAAAATTAAAAATTAGTCACTTGTTTACTACTCTACTCTACTCTACTTGAAAACCGCAACTTGCTTGGCATCCGCTGGTATACTCGTATGTTATGTACATATAAATTTTTTTACCAGACCATTGCACCTCAAAAGTTAAGTGCTCATAAATGTATGTCTCAAACTGTGAAATTAATATAACTTTAAACGTATTCATCTATAAATGCTTCGTACAGGTTCATGACGTAGTTTCATTGACAGCGATTTAGCCGCGCTGCAAACCGTTATGTGATGGCGTTCTTATCCCAAATTGGTACCTAGGCTTCTACGCTTCCTATAAATCCAAGTCATCAGCGACATATTAAATAAGACAACACACACAACAATACAAAGACCGTTGTAGCGGTTTCGCCGGGCGACGCGCAGGCGTATGATTACTTTTAAATTACTGACTGACTTTCTTCTAGCCATCGAGATATAGATTATTATTGACGAGAAGAAAGCGCAGTTTACATTTATCTTCGGCGACATATTAAACTAGGCCAGTGTAAGATAGAAATCGCCTTAGAAGAATAAAAGTCAAGAAAAAGTTTCTTTTACAAGGAATTCAACCATTTTTTTTGCGAAAATCGCGATGGTACTACTTATAACCTATATAATGAGCCTAGACTAGAAAGAAGGACTTTTTGAAACAGTATTTGAATAAATATTCTAACAAAGTTTATTACAAACATAATAAAAAATTAGATAAGTACATCAAAGATTAATTTTGTGATAAATTATCAGGATATTTTCATAGGATAGGTACCTAACTTGCCATCGTTGTGGACACGAACACCTCATTTCATCCCTGATTAAATTATCAGAATGTAAACAAAGCTATAGTTGGATCTTTCCAACAATCAGGTACGCGTGAAAACCGGTAGTTATAAAACAAAATTAATAAAACCTTGTTAGTTTTAAGTAAAAAGAAGCCGGTGTACTCGAATGTGATCTTGTCGTTGCGTAATAAATCACAATGTTAATATATAATAAATATTTGTTCTTAGAACTATAAAAGTATATAAAAAAGTTTAATTTTTATGTAATTAATAATTCAAATGTAACATAACTTGCCTGTAACGAACGTTATTTAAAGGCCAATAAATACTTCTTATTCTAAAGATATTGGTTTATTCCTTCTTCCTTTGCGCCCGTTTAGCCTACCGCTTAATGTAAACTACAATGTGGGCCACTATTAACCGTGTCTTAAATAAGTAGCTCATTTGAAACTGTAAATGTCCTCTCGCTGGATTCCGGAACGGAAATAGGCCAGCTGAAATGTATGCGAGCGTATTCAGGGCATTGTGATAAGTTACCGCTCTGGAAATGTTGCCAAAAACATATAACCCATAGCCGTAATGTATAGCCAATCTATAACTTCATTAAAAACCAAAAACTCCACGAAAAAATAACATGTAACACATATAACAGTTCTGCGAAATGATGACCCTGCAACCATAGGACAACAATTTTTTCGAATAATATTGATAATTATCTTGAGATTAAGCAAAAAAATTAACAGTTAGTAATACATATTTGAGGATCATCAAATCGACATATTTCATGCTTGCTATCTCTGTTAGCTACCACAACCGAGAGTCAAATACAGGATATAGTTGGGCGTCTCATCAAAATCAAGCTGTTCGGGTAAAATTAGCTTGACAGTAATGAAAGTGCAAAAATGTTCTAGAGATCCTGGACTAATACTGACAGGCGAAAGAAAACTGCCAGACTTGAGACAAGGACCCTTCGCTTGCATTGGGCATTTATATAACTAATCAATCTTTACCTCATATTGTCTTTAGAAGGTTTCACTATTTTTTTTAATTACATTATTATTTATTATGATGATGGAATTAGATATAAAAAGCTGAACATATAAAATGGTTGTTGACTATTGTTAATAACCATTTTATATGTTTCTTATTTTTTGCTATGCCGTCTGATAAATCAATCTTACTTAGTTACGGTTTCAGGTAAGTACCTACTATTCCATAAAATATAATATTTACCTATAGTCAATATAGGTACCTAATATTCAATTCAGTTATCTAGATAACTAATTATGAATATTTGCAACTATCTACTAGTCTGTATTCATTATAAGTATGTACTTAATTAAGTACAGGTTAGTGTACGTTTGCGTTATTACCGAATTTTACTTAACGGTTGCCGAAATAAAACAAGCTAATAAACTACAGGTTAGCAATTCCACAAAATACAAACAATAAAATGCGAGGCCTCGCGTTCAGCAAAACCGTGTTGAAGTCTGGCGAATTTACGAGTCATAAAATAGGATCGCTATATTGTTCCGGATTTCACACTTCAGTTGCTATTGCTCCATTGCATTGCCACCGAATTGCTCTATTTGATCTCCTTTTACGCAATACAAGTCATTAACAACACATTAGCTTGCTTTTATTGACTTATTTACTCAATTATCAATTGTTAATCAGAGAGTTGATTGACCGCTATTTAATTCTGTGATGTTAATTAGTTTGGAAATCGAATAAATGAAAGGGTATTTATATTTTATTATGTTTTTGTTTTGTTTATTATACTGCAAAGAGTTTATTTAATAGAGTTCAACGCTCTTTGTACTGCATTGTTTAATAAAAAGATTACATGAGTAGTTATTAATAATATGCATAAATATCTAAAACAATAGAAAAATGTATTGTAATTCATAGTAGGTATTGAACTAGTATTGTTTTTGGTTAAATAGTAAGTAGGTATTTTTTATAAGGACGAATGTAGTATTAAATATAACTATAAAAATCACAATTTTAAATACATGTACCGTGCACCATTTTAGACACGTAGTTTATAACTTTTTTGAAAAGTTACAAAACGAATAGAGTCGATTATTTGTGTAACTACGAGTACTACAGAATTAGGTTCAAGTTTAAAGCCATTAACGTATTTATAGGCATTTAACCTAAGCCTAGGTGAAGGCTTGAATCTAACTTTGGGTATGCCGTTTTACTAGAAACAACCCTAAGGTGTTGTCTTAAATTGGTTTCACTGGCAATGAGGCAGTTGAAAACTTTAATTTGGCTTCGCTCCAGGATACGCGTAATGTTCAGACGTTCCCACGGTATAGCTACGTTAGTATATATTATATTCGTGTACTAACAAACTTACATCTTAGTTTGCCCTGTATTAAGCTAAAATTAATCCCTGTACAACATCAGTATCATAGTTACGAACGACTTTTGAACGACAACTGAACAAATAGTTAAATCTACTCCAAAACTAACCCTACGAAATACTACGAGTATATCTTAAATATACATCTATAGGGAAGTGTCTTTATAACCAAAAACGAAATGACTAACTAAGTACAACGGCAAAAAATATAGCAGGAATTAGGATATGAAATATAGGATTACCTATTGACCATTAAATATGTACAGTTAATCTAAATGCTCCAAACTTCCACCAGAGTACAGGAGATTTTTATTTATTTATATGTGGAATAACTGACTAGACTGGAATGAATGAACTGAAAGTACATATATATATAACCTTATTAACGAGAGACTGCAAATGTTGTTACGTCCGAAAACGTCTTTAACACAAAAAATAACTAAGATGCGGTATTGAACAAGGCCACAATTAAATTATTGGTTATATCTAGGTATTAATATTGATGATTTATTCATAGAGATCTATGCAAAATATAGCAATTAGTTAGAATGACTTGACTGAATGCCTATTTACTGTCAACGTTATCGTTTTGAATATGTCAGTGTTAGTGAAGTGATATCTTCTACATAATACTCTGAACGGGCAAGTGCATTTATTACTTAAAACGAAACTACTAATTACAACAACAAAGAAATATAGCAAGAAGATTACTCATAGACCATTTAAGATCTGCAGATAATCCAAATGCTCCATCCACAATCAGAGGGCAGCATATACAATTGCTAGCCGCATTACCACGCTAAATGGCAATATTTATACGTTGGGCCAAATAAAAATCGCCATTCTTGTCATATGTTCTTAGACTAAGGATATGTTGAAGTTGACACCTACCTTCTAATTGACCAACGATCGAAGTGTCTATACTTCTAATATAGCATTAAATTCTTTTGTTTGTCACTTTATCATTAGTGTATTTAATTTTAGCTGGACGTAGACCTCTCTTAAAGAACGCCATTAATTGTGGTCAGTCTATTATTTTATTATTTAAGTTTTGTTATTTTTTTAAATAGTTATTTTTCTGTCCAGTATCAGCATACCTACGTACTTATAATATAATATTAACGAGCGGAGTATTCTCCCCCTCTGCGGACAAACCTATTGAGTTAGTTGGTGGATAGCTACTTATTATAAATACATGTTTTATAAATTGTTGAAATATATGAAAGAAGACGTCGGAAATAATATCATGATCACGAATTGTAGCAGCTCTACAGTTTTGCAAACTGTAGAGCTGCTGGGTACTTAATGTCTTTCTACTTTTCAAGAGGAAGATTCAAATTATGAATTGCTCACTTTCCCAAACGTATTGACTTTACTAGCACAATATCCCTCCAATAGGCCTTCTAAACCATTTTGATTGTCTTGTATACTAGCGGACCACCCCGGCTTCGGCGCAGCGCATGCGATGAAAGATATTTTATGGCTATTTTTTACCATTGGGTGGATTCCTAATTTTTTATTTTAATAAATATAGCCTATGTTACTCACTGATGATGTAGCTTTATATCGGCAAAATATTTTTTTATATCGGTGCAGTAGATTTTGAATATATTCTTCTTTTTTATTAGATTAGTTTTTATATCTGTGAATGTTTTTTTTTCCTTATGTACTTATATTTATTCGTTTTATGCATAAATAAAAACCTTCCTTTATTAATTTTATTATTAGTGTAGGTAGATGTATATAGAATATACCATTCTCTAATCTCCTGTATCTCGTCGTCGTATCCCTCCGGCAGCGGTTTGAGTCCGCGTAGGAACGGGTGCAGGAACTTGGTGGCCGCCATCGCTGCGCACGCGCACCGCGCCTCTAGAACAAATCAGAATACACGCTGTAGAAGTGATTCATCAACCGTGCGAGCGAAGAATCTTAAATATACAAACATTTTTACCCGACTGCGAAAGATGGAGGGTTATGTTTTTCGAGTGTATGTATGTATGTATATTTCTTTGGCACGCTCAGAGTTTAAACTGCTTGTCGTATATTTATGTGAGTGGTGTCTATAGATTTGTCTTAGTCGTGAAAGTGTAACTGGGTACATAAAAATTAAAAAATAATTATTAAAGGTAATACACGGTATTAAAGATTTAGCAGTCAGATTTTTTTTAAATCGCTTTTAATTACTTGTTTTCCAGACTCTTTAAGTCATTATTATCATTTTTCGTCTGTCGATGTGTCAGTCTGGATATCAGTACACGCATACCAATTCATATTTTACAAGCGTCTTCACGAAACTAGAGGCTCTATGTGCTTATAAAATTAGTAGGTTTTGCTCGCGGGTCCACCCGTGTTTTCTTTGTTTTCCCAAGATAAAAGTCTTTGCCACTTTCCGGATCTAGGCTATCTATGTGCAAGTAATCAAGGCGATACGTCACTTAGTTGCTGAGGAGAATAAACAAACCAACGAACACATTTTCGCACTAAATATGTGTGGGTATTTGGACTTGGATTCTTCATTAGGGAGATTTTCACCCATATAAGGAGAACGGTTGCTTCAGCGCCGATTTCAACAGAACGTGCGGAACACAGCTGGGCTACGGGGTGCTATTGTTACTCAAATTTTTTTATATCCTATGTTACTCAAAAATATTCTAGCTTTCTAACGAAGATAGATCAAGTCAAAAATCAAATCTTTCCTCTTTATAATATTAGTATAGATTAGTTTTAAAGAAAAGGTTCAACATATTATTACTAGAAAAAAAACACTGTAAATAACATTTAGTTGTATGATAAGACAAAGTAAAATCTAAAATTTGCTTTCTTAAAGCAAGCAAAGAAGACGAAATGACTATAGCATGTTATTGTTAAGTATGAAACATTTATTACTATTGACTTGGATTCGCCCTACCTTTAACTTATTAGCAAAATATTGAAACACGTTTTACGTAGTATGTAAACAAACAGGCAGAGGTTTTTCAGCATTAAAACATTTTAATATACATCAGTTTACACGACTGTGTATACCTAAGTATCAGAAATGTATGAAATATGTAGATTCATAATAAATAAATTCTTAATAAATTGCGTAAAAATTCTTTAGTTCTTTTAAAATATATTTCGTGGTGTTACCCGTGGGTCTCAAGTTTTTTCTAGTAATTAATATAGCCTATGTTACTCAGTGATATGATAGTTTTTTAACGGCATAAGATTTATCGGAATCGGTCCAGCAGTATTTAAGTTCATTCGATCGTTTCATACAAAAGTACAAATCATTCTTCTTTATTATATTAGTGTAGATTTATTTTGAATAATAATTATAATTATGAATATCTAATAAAGAAACGGGTGGCAAGTGCCTATATTAGCATAAACTAAATGACTAACTACGACAACAAAAAATATAGCAGAAAGATTACCTATAGGTAAACCGTTTAAGATCTACAGATAATTCAAATGCTCCAACCCACCATCAGAGGGCAGCGTTTATGTATCTATGTTGACTTGTGTGTAGTAAAGGTGTGCATAGGCTATAGCATCCGTGTGAGAATTTCGCAAAGAATTTGTTTCAATACATACAAATTCTATAGTCGCTTGGATGCTAGAGACCCTTCTTACATCTGTTAAAGATCTTACTTACTCTATGATAAACATTTGATTATATCTTGATATCTTGCGAGTGAAACACGTGCTAGGGGCCTAGAATTAGATCAAGACATACTACTCGTATTACACTCCGGGCACGATTTCAAGCTGATGACTTAGCCACAAACCGCTAAGACGAGTGGTCTAGACTTCACGAGCCTACCGAACCAAAAAAATATATCACGTACGTGAAAATGGATTACATGCGAAATTTTAATCGCAAGAAACTAGTTATTACAAATTCACGCCCGTGAGTTTTGGGTAATAAGTACAGCACAGCACGCACCGATGCGGCCGGAATGTAGGCCTGTAACTGAAGTCACGATATATTTTCATTGGATACCTGTTTAATTTGGTGAATTTGGGGCGCCAAATGAAAGTTTAACTAGGTTTAAAGTGGAATAGTTTTTGTCGACTTATTAGCCTGAGTTTTTGCTGGTAGTAGTTGCAAGTGGATTTTGTGGACAGAATTGTTTGGAATTTGTTTCAGGAGTTAGACGAGTGGGCTATGAATTGCTACTAATTAGTATAAATAAAATTGCGCTGCACGTAATTAAAAAAAATTACAATACAACTTTTTCTTTTATTCAAATTTTATATTTAAGTTATTAATAAATTAAATATTGGATCACAGCTCATTGCATGTAAAAATGAGTTATGAGAGAAGCCACTGGCTACCGAAACACAGTGAGAACTAGTTCGGAGCCAGTGGATAAGATATCTTATTCCCATTTTAATATGCCAAATAAAAATTTGTATTGTGTTATATATTATATTTGTACAATACAAAAATTCCTTATTGTCACCACAAAAATGCAACATGCATTTTACAAAGTTGAAAATGGTAATTATGTGAATGTGCCCACTCTAATCAATATTATTGCATGCTTCATTCTCTTCGCTCTCGACCTATGTCTACATAAATGCGAATGCAGTAAGCTCTTTGTAATTGATACTAGCCGGTACCCGCGACTTCATCCGTGTAAAAGAATTTTGCCGATAGTGATCAAAACACAGTATCACTTCTCAGTTGGACATTCACAAACCAACAGTACCTACTACAGCTGCCCATCGCAGGGTTCATTGTGTTTTTTTGTAATAAAAGTAAACTTTCCCAATATTTATTCTTATGTTAACAAATAGTTCAATATTCTTTAAAAAAAAATTGTTTTTCAGCGATGAAAGCGTATCAGACAGACACAATTATTTATTATTTTCTTATTTTCCAAAACTTATCGGATTTGACGGATTTGAAGTGACCAGAATGCTGGTTTTTATCTGGTTCAACGTATAAGCATTGCCATTCAGCGTGGTAATGCGGCTAGCATGCTCGGCATGCTGCCCTCTGGTGGTGGGTTGGAGCATTTGGATTATCTGTAGATCTTAAATGGTCTATAGGTAATCTTTCTGCTATATTTTTTACTATTGTAGTTATAACTACAACAGAGTGAAGAAAACTACAACTTACAAAATTAATATATAATGTAGTAATATTTTATTATGTTAATAAAAGCACAATGACCATCAGTTACTTTTGCATATATAATATTAAGTCGGGAAGTAATAGTTGACATGTTTTGACATGCTACACATTCGTTATATCAGTTTAGATACCTACAAATGTGTACGACAATTAAACTAACCTGTAGCTCGTATTCTGTAATTAAGTTGTTTCCTGATTAAACTTATTAGAAACAGCCTTCGTGTGTGATAATTGATGTACATGTATACAATGGCCTTGGTCCTAGATCTACATATACATGTAGGCATGAGCCACATGTACTGTTCAAAACTGGAACTAACACTGAACTCTGATTTTAGCAACCATTTTTAAAACACCAGTTACCAAAAAAGTATATTTGAACATAATTTAAACTACTATTTTGCTTAGTAGTATCAAAACTTCTAGCTTTGTAATAAGGCAGACGCTGATAGAATTTATTCAATTATTTCAATTAAAAAATGAGACGTTTGGAACGAATTTGATAAAATTTAAATGAGACGCGAGAAGCGCCCTTTCAAACAAAAAATTTAAATAAGACGCGAGGAGCGCCCTTTCAAACAAAAAAATTAAATAAGACGCAAGAACCGCCCTTTCAAACAAAAAAATTAAATGAGATGCGAGTAGCGCCCTTTCAAACAAAAAATTTAAATGAGATGCGAGTAGCGCCCTTTCAAACAAAAAATTTAAATGAGATGCGAGTAGCGCCCTTTCAAACAAAAAATTTAAATAAGACGCGAGAAGCGCCCTTTCAAACAAAAAATCGGTCTAGCCGTCTCCGAGAAATCAGGTAACAAACATAAAAAAATACAGTCGATTTGAGTAAGTACCTCCTCTTTTTTGGAAGTCGACAGAAAATACTTGATCGAATGTCAGAATTGGTTGTTATGTGGTGTGTTATATAAACTTAAAAAAAGTGTTTTCATCCCACCATCTCGGAAAGAGTATTTTTTCTATTCGATATCTGAGTGCAAAATCCGCTAGAGGATAAAGTAAATTTGAATTTAGAATATCGTGTGCACTAAGTTTGTAAATTAAAACCTCATTCAACCTATTTACTTCTACTACCTTTATGGTGCCGAATTCATCATACAACTTTTTTTATTTTGTTCAAAACTCAGACTCGGAACCTTTTTGCTGTACTTTTTTTTATTTGTTTGTGTGTTTGCGCGTGCCATCATTTTCACGTCATATTGTTTAAACGTTATGTTAAAAATAAGTGAAAAAACTAAAATTAGTGATTAATTTTTTTTATTTTTCGTATGTAGTCATTTCCTCGCTGAGGTGGGATGAAAAGTTACGTGTTGCACTCGAGTGCAAAGATTTTTCACCTTGTGCTCTTTTAATTCCCTCGCTAACGCTCAGGAACTAATTTTTGAAAAACTCGCTGCGCTCGTGGTTCAATTTTATAATCCTTCGCTTGCTCGGTCATCAAAAGTGAGCACGCGGTTAAATAGCAACTTTGCACTCTTGTATAACAAATAACTATTATCACTAAACAAGAATTACCCGCGGATTCCTAATAATAATTAACCGAAATATCTGCTCAATACTTTTCAAAAGCATGTCTAAATCTTTTTTGTGTTGGCACCGTTTGGTAATAATTTTTCGATATTTTGACATCGTGTCCACAAGAATTTTGCGGTTTTAAAATATTTTAAGGCTTCAATAATGTCAATAGTGGTATCCGCGGTGTTGGAGTGAATAACAGCCGTGGAAAATAACATCTTTGATATGTGTCATAGCCACAGCACTATAGACTTTATTTCACGAGTAATAAAATCTACTTTTACATATTCGTCGTGGTTTTTTCATTATCATGCAATCTTTCTTTTTGATGGAATGCAATATACTTGCATAGATATTTTGACATGTACGCGAATACGAAATTTCCAGCCAAACCTCCATAATACAAACATTTAGCCAGACTCGAACCAGAGGCTCGCTCGTGCAATTAAAGTTATAACAACTATTAACGAAACATGACACTTACAAATTATGTCGGTATGGTGTCATTATAATGCACAATAGGACAACAAAGAATATATATAAGCTACATGAGAATGCATTATTTTACCGAGTTCATTTTTTATTTTGTGATTATCAACAATGGACCACCTAAAAGTTTTTATTTTACGTTTTTCTTTCTTAACTTATTTTCATTATTTGCAAACCACTCATTACTTATCTCTGTTTACTTCAAAAACATTATCTGAGTCATAAGTAAATAAACTAATTCAATATTAGTATTTGCTTAGGATACCTATTTATGTAGAATAGTTATAATTATATTCTCAGTGAGACTTGAGACAAAAGCTGCCGGGAAATTTTAAATTTTAGACCAATGTAACAATCATAAATTTTAGTAAAAAATATTTTTTATCAATTTAATTCGACTGCAAGTCTTTTCCATTATTTAGAAAAGTTAGTAAAAAATTCATTTTGATGATGATGATCAGCTGCAAAATTGACAGGTTCTTCTCACTAGAAGAACCTGTCAATTTTGCAGCTGATATACTCGTTTCTTGGATATTTTGCTTTTTTTACTATTTTATGTCACTAATCAAAAAAAAACTGCATCATTCGTGAACTTTGCCTAACCACGGTGAAATTTACATAAACGCTAATGACTGTCGTTCGATAGAACAGCGGGGAAGCAAGCACAATCAAATTACGTTTATAGGAGCTATTGAGAGGAACTAATGACCACGCAGCTTAAACCTTTGTGGCTTATAAGAACTGAGCTATAACTTAAAACGAACAAAACACAGCCAAAACTGAATTAGCTGTAGATTTGTACCGCTAGAACTTAGTTACCTACGAGTATTATCGATTTTGTCTCCAGTTATTGACGCTGGTGTTTGTGATATATATGTATAGTTTTTACTATCATAATAAAAAATAATAATTAATTATTCATACAAAGAAGATGTATACTTTTAATTAGCTATTTATTTCATTAATAATTTTGCTTTGCCGCGCCTCTTTGAAATGTGTTAAGTGTAGGTGTAAGGCCGCCTTATATGTCAGTTTTTTTGCATTAATTTGTTCTTTGATATTGTATCTTTGTGGTGACAATAAAGTATTCTTGTATTGTACAGTATTGTGCACTTTTGCTCCAGGATAAAATAGTTATAAAATACTCCTCCCACGGGATCTTCCGCTAATTTTCGGGGTAACAATAATTTCAGTTAGTCCTTTCTAATAAAATAAAAATTATCAATATCAAAGAACTTACGCATTACTGAGTTATCAGTAGGTACATCATTATGCATTTCACCCTTCCCCCCCCCCCCCCCCTTCCTCATTATAAAAAAGCTTATTGTGGGTTATCAAAATAAGCTTTTTTTTTATATCTGGTATGTCCACAACGAATTCAAACAAGCAAATCTGTCACAGGTTTCACGGTCAGACTTTCCGCGGATGGAGGTCTTTAGAGCGTAATAATGACGTGCGTAACATTCATAAAACAGGTTCGTATGCCTCGTATAATGTTTTAGCTACTCGTATATTTAAAGAGTGCCGTAATATTTGCGGCCTTATCTCGCTTTCTACGGCATCCGTGTGAAAGTCGGCCGTTTCAACCTAATCACGAGCTTCATTCATAGTGCTAAGAAAGTTGGGGGCACACCGAGATATGCATAATTTTAGACTACAGTGAGCCTACGGCAAAGCCTAACTCGGGAACGTTAAAAAATGTATTATCTATGGATAGAGGCCCAAACCAAGGGTGGTAGATTTTTTTACCGAATTCCAAATCAAAAGGCAGGTTCTCAATTTTCTGTGTGTTTTAATTGTATTAGGTATGTGTGCGAATTTAAGTAATTATAGAAACCAAGGTTGATAGTCATAGATCAAAAGACAGGGACGCATTGTACAGCTTTTTATCCGTCTCAATCATAGCTATAGAACCGTTGACAATGAGTTTCAACAACGTGTCGCAAAACTTTTTTCAATTCTAACTGTATCTACTTCCATAAATAAACCGTACTAGATAAGTCACGAAAAGACTTATTTTTTATTCCAGCGATACGAATTCATAATAGGACGATTAAAGAAAGAGTGCGGTAATCATGCCCATTATATAATAAACTTTATGTATACATATTTGAACATATTCACGCTATTGAATGATTACAAGGTCAGAAAGCTTCTACAACTACCTGTGAGAAAAAAACTCCTATGGGTTATTACCGGTTTGATATTAATCAACTAAAACATAGCTTCATTAAAATTGTGGATATCAGACAGATGTTTAAGCATCATTATTATTTTATGGTATTACAATACATACATAAGGCTGAATGGGACAAATTTCCATGAGACAAGGGGGACAGAGCCTAATACTTACAGCGTTATCGGTTAAGGGTGTATTATGCCGAAAGGTGATCACTGTGCTCATGTATCTGTATCATGACGAATATCTTTTACTATGGCACCAAACCGGAAGACAAAAATTAAATCTGCTGTTTCCTGTTTCATAGAAAAAGTTAACGGCCATCGACAAAATGGTTTATTCCTAACGGACCTCCATATGGAACTGTTCAATTCTTTAATAACTCTTTTCTCTAATTTCTGGTTGGTCCCACACTGAAAGGTATTTATCATGAAGAGTACAACGATTCACGGTTTAGTAAACCCTTAACCAATAACCTTGTATGTATCAGTCTCTTTCCTTTTTACAAATGTCAGACCATTTAATGTGTATTTTCTATACCTATAGGTTTATAGACCACCTGTCAGCTGTTCGACTATATTATTTATCTACTTACACCAGCATTGTGCATATAGTCGTATTAAACTAAGTAATATTTTATTCGCCTCTTTACACCTGTTATTAACAGTACAAATTTTACATGTTTTAGTAATACTGAACATTTAAAAGTTTAAATCTGTTGAAAGACTTTTGTAACATTTAAATAATAAATTGTAATATTAATTTCCCGGAATTTGACATGAAAGGTGTTTTGTATTGTGAATATATTCACTGTTTATATGTTTTTTTTTACTAGATAGAAATAATATGAGAAAATAATACAAGAGTTATTGATTTATAAAGAAGACGGGTTTTCACGCGTACCTGAATGTTGGAACGGTCCAACTTTCGGTGAACCACATCATCATCATCATCATCTTCGGTGATCTTTTAGGTGTAAGTTAACGAAATTGCAATTCTTCCGTTTTCGGCATTGCTTTAGGTTTATTGCTCAATCAATCAGACGTTGTATGAAAAATAAAATCGTCTTAAGATAATTTTAGAGATTTTCTTAATACGATAGTTTTTTTTTAAATAAAATACCATTTTTTTTGATAATTAGTTATTTTTTCGTTTTTATAATTAACAAATATAATTAACAACTATCTACTGTTATTATATTATTTCATTAATGCACATTTTATATATGAAAACCTTAATAGATTAATAACTATAATTAAATTAATAACTATAATATTACCTAATTTATTTTGGTATTAATTTAATTATTAAACATATTATGTCATTTATAAACAAATTCTTTTTGGAAACACTTTTTTGCATCAGAACTCATTTCATTTCAATCTTGTGTACCATCGTACCTGGCAGTAGTATGTAATTGACATTGCTTACATAATTAACGTAGATCTTAGATTACTGTAATAGCTGCTTCCAATGGCAAGAGCACCACGACCGCAATTTGGCGTCAATCATTTGCTAGTTATTTAAAAAAATATTGCAACAATGTTGTGTTTAAATCAAGTAAATCTTGAGAACTGGCACAATACACAGACTGTGGTGGCCAATCAAGAAAGAATAAAAAAAAATCAAGTAAATATGTACTGGTACTAGTAAGTGTGTGTTCATTGATTGAGTAATACTTTGCAGAATATGCGGAACACAACTTCAAATTAGAAGTCTAAATATGAAAACAACGGACTAGGCGTTGACTTTATTTAAAAGTCGCAAAATTATTGCGATCGTGGGGTCAAAAGTTCGCTCAGACTTAATTATATGAGCTTAACATGGTTTTTATAATAATAGGAATTAAAAAAATAAATAACCACAAACTGGTTAAACTGGTATTAATACAAATTAAAATTTTAACTACAGTTTTAATTAGGCTAACCCTTACTTAAATATACAACTTTAACTTTAAATTCCGAGCTGGAGAACGAGCTCAGTGGCTTACATTATGATGAGACCTATGTCCAGCGGTGAACGAATACGGATGACGATGCATCTTAAATTGCCATTGAGGGAACAAAAAATATATTTAGTTCTTCTATTTGCGAAGGAGAAATGTTGCCATATTCTTAAAACATATTGTGCCATGTCGTATTATTGTATTGTGTCATGGCCAAATTGGGGTCAATTTAACAATCGTCAGTCAGGTCACTTACAAAAATATCTGAATGATTTTCAATTAATTAGAATAATAAAATTTAAAGCTTATTGCGGAATAGCTTACTGCTGCTACCTAATTATCCATTGTTAAAAAAGTAGGTATCGAGTATCGGACAACCCTGACATAAAATTTTAATTAAACCGGAACCATTGGCGAAGAGTGAACTCGGACCTCGTATTTTTTGTAATGCTTTTGTCAGTTTAATTTATGTCCTTACTTAACTTATATTAATAATTGAGTGAAATATTGTATTAAAACAGCATTTAATTTCAATTTATAAATATGTACGTTGAATTAAATGACAGCTTTTCAAGGTTCCGTGCCTCGAAAAGAAAAAACGGAACCCTTATAGTATCACTTTGTTGTCCGTCTGTCTGTCAAGATCCTTTTTCTCAAGAATGCGTGTAGGTATCAAACTGAAATTCATATCAAATTCTCAAGTCTACTGTCTCTTAAAGCTGTAAACAAATCAAACTTCTATGCCGACGCAGTCAAACGATACAGCCGTTTCTGCTACAAATTTTTGGCACTCGCAAGGGAATCAAAACCTACAGGGTGAGTACCATGGGAGTCCATGAACTCAGAATCTTGAACTTTGGTACAAAGCAACGTCTTATAGCATAGATAATGGAAAAATTGAGAAAAGCATAAATTCTTTTCTACATCATATAATAAAACAATTTTTAATAATTTTAATCTTTATATACCTAAAGGGATAAGGTCAGGAAGATGATTATGAATCTTTATAGAGTTTTGTACGGAACTCTCGGTGTGCGAGTGTAGTCTTAAAGAAACCGTTGTCAAAATCGTACTGGACATTAACTTATGGCCGGCGCCGGGCAGCTTAAAAACTACTACTCCTAAACTCTGTCCAGCAAAGAAGAAGATCTGAATAATTATCCCATACTACGCCAATCCAATGCAACGATTAGTAGCGTGACCACCTGCCCACGACTCACGATCACGTAGTCATCACGTAACTGGTCACGTAACCACGTAACAGTTGTGCGGCGGGCGGTTTTCTCGCGACTGAGTTAGCTTGTACCCTAGATGGAAGTAGCGGTGGTCTTTGACGAGACTCATTTTGAGAAATTGGCACTTTGCGGTTCCCTTAGTCAAGCGTCTTGACGGCCAGATCTTTGTTGTAAAAATAAGTACTTTTTAAACACAGTGGTTACCGACTTCATTTTGATTAAATTTAACTGAGATCACTTCAGAAGTATAAAACTTTCTTCTCCAGCCCTTTCAAACAAAATAAAGATTATTTTTCAAATCGGTCCAGCTGGTCTCCGAGGAATCAGGTAAAACACATTTTTTTAAAATACCGGTGTTGAGTGCCTTCTTCTTTTTTAGGAAGTCGGTAAAATACTGTTTTAATCAACTTTGCCTAAAGGGAAATTCTTGATTCAAATGAAAGTTTTTTTAAATGTTTGCTTAGTAATCCGCGAAAAATGAAGCGAATATGATGTTTTTTTTTGTTTCATAATTAATTTTAAGTCTTAATTCAGAGTCAAAAATAAGAACAGTAATATGTATATTTTTGTAAAACTATTAAGGAGAAAATAATGTATAGGCGTGTGAGAATTTAAGTCAATTGCTAATTAATTAACTTTTATAAAGTTGTCATTATAGTGTTGGTGATTATGCTGAAAAGGTACGTACTTATATACCATGAGCGTAAGCTATCTCGATTTATAGGTTCATCCAAACTTGTAAAGCTGTTTAGTTGAGCGTGAAGAATAAAAACTAATAATTGACCGTCACAACAATTTAGCATTAAAATTTGTTTTTAAAATGTCATATTCCCTATTGAACTGGTCTGAGCTATCATGTACTTTCTGACATCAGGAAGTTTACTAGAAATTTTGAAAAGCAATCGAAGTTTTCGATAGGTTGCCATAGGCCTTGAGCGGAGCGTAAACTGAGAAAAACTATACCTGAAACTTCGATTTAAGCCATGGAAAATTCTAGACACGTCTGTGTGTGAAACTCTCAGTTTAATGACGCTCAAATAAATTAAAAAAACATGTCTCAGTGTTGTCAAAAGCACCTTTGACATTTCCTAATTTCCGATTAGCACAACAAATATTATCGAAGGCCAAATCAAAGACGCTTTGCAAGTTAGTAGCACTGAAGATGAGGTAAGGTAATTTAATGATTATTTGGCATGGCTTATTATTTTTTATTATTATGATCAAAGTATACTTTGTGTATATTGAGTGGTATATTCACATCTGACCACTCGGCTTTACCCTTGGTTTCATTAAATAAATAAATCTCTATGCCCTGCTAAGCCATCTTACTTTATACTCGTATTTAGCAAATTGTGATTCGCATGTAATTTGTATTCTGGGTAGTTATTTCCCATACCCATCCCATAGTTTTACCCATCTCCTACCTATTAAAGTTTTACGAAAACATAACTCCGTATTGCGATAGGTACTCAGGTACTAACTAGTGCTAACACCACTGAAGTCTTACCATATTCATCCTCAAATATCGCGCCTTTGGGCGTTGCACATCACTAGCGATTCGGACAGACCGGTGTGACTAGCCCATGTACTGTTTTTGAATCCGGCCATTAGCATCGCAGTGGTTGGAGTAGTGCAAATATTCTCATTGGCTAACTATCCTCGACGTGCCAGGCAAATATCTTGCGCTAAAAGTGACGAATTGGGGGATTTTTTGATATGATTGTCAATTGCCTCTTGATAAAATCCCTGCCTCACGTCCAGAGTTCATCAGATCTAAACATCGGCACAGCACAGCCAAATTGATTGGTTCAATTTGTTCGCCGGTGATTGTACTAAGGACCTTTGTACGAGGAGGACCTATATCCCCATCTACATTGCGCAAAAAATACACCTGCTTTTAACGAAGAAATACTACCTACTGACGTTAATAACCGGGGTAAACAACAATTTAAGTACACTTGACACGTTACCTACCTCGAAGGTTAAACATTTTTCTTACGGTTTTAATTCCAAACTTGTAAACAGTCCATAATTTTACACTGAATGCTACTTGACAACTATAAACACACACGAAAAAGTAGGACTATTGGGACTATTAAATTCCAAATCAGTTGCTTGGTGTACGTCTTTTAGAACTTAATTGTGAATTATACTTTTATCCTGTAAATTATCTTTAATTGATATGTTATGTTTGAAACAAAATTAAGTAATAAAATTTGTAAGATCCTAAGCTGAATCTGGCAAAAAAAATGTAATTATTACAACTATGCGCTGATAAACTAAAACGCAATCATATAAATGCGAAAAAAAAATTGATTTTGATAAAAATTGTAAATTACCTAAACCGTGACCAATGAAAAATTTAATTGTATTCAAATATATTTATTTCAGACAAGTGTAGTCCTTACATTTACAAATTATTTATCTCAAAAAAGTAGCGAGTTAAATATTTACGATTTTCAGATGCTGTACTTACACCAGATAGGTTTTAGCTATGGTTTGACTATCTACATAAGTGATAATTAAGCGCTTGAAAAAAAAGCATGAAATCTGATAAAGTGATTCGATATAAATAAATAATACAACGACGTTTTAATAAGCATTTCCGGACCAGGCATGTATAAAAGCTAATAGACGGGGAAAAGATACCCAGATGCCCTGTGTCTTGGTGCGGTTTGATCACGGTTTTCGATATTTTAAGTTTTAATAAGTATAGGAATAAGAAATATTTATTGGCCTTTAAATAACATTCGTTACAGGCATGTCTTGTTACATTTTAATTCTTTATCACTTAAAACAATAACTAAACTTATAAATACTTTTATAGTTCTAAGAACAAATAGATATTATATTATACATTTACATTGTCACTTATTTCTTTACCTATTACTAACATTTTGTAATTGTTGTAAGTATTCAAGTGATTCAGTACCTATTTTAAAATAAGTTTTAAGTAATGAAAGTAAAAAACATGTCAATGTGTATCAAAACACGTAAATAATGCATAATGCAATTCTGTAATTAAACCTAAGTATGTCATCAAATCAGAACCACGAACTAGGTGAGCATAATTGACCTCACTGTTATCGAAGAGAGCTATGCTCTGTCAGTCTGATATGCCTCTACCTAACGGTACCAAATACTACTTACTACAGTTACTGTTGAACGAAACAACCTGAGAAACAATCTTACATAATATTAAAATGAATACGAGTGAAACTTCACAAATACCTAGATTCAAATCAACAAAATCATCATGCCAACAAAAACGCTGATTCAGTAAAACAGCCGCAAAAAACACGAGTTTCACTTTTTAGCAACACGGAAGCGCCTTGATAAAGTTACAAGACATTAATACCTATAAACTTATTATCTCAAGTTATGGTTACTTACAGGAACTCCTGTTTGTGTGAAGAAAGATAAAAACAAAAACACGACAACGCGTAAAACTTTATCACTGACACGTGACACACGTGCTAGCACTTTGACATACCGTACGCGACTGACCAGTCGACAGGTCTGTGCGTCTGTTCGTATCGGCCGGAATCAAAAGTTACTTTCTAAATTCGCGAAAACGTCAGGTGTAGCCGGTACTAGCGCAAGGTGGAAGGGCCGTGTGTGTAGGGCCTTAGCGAACGCTATTCGGGTCATTGGGTCAACAAGTGCCCTTGCAGAGTTGCTATTATTTGGAAACTAAGCTATTATAACAAATTAGAAACTAATTTTAATTTATGTATTTGGTAATTGCATTGTATTTAATTTACGTATATGTGAATGAGCCATACTACTAGCCAGTATCTAGCAATTATTAGTATATTTAATTCAAAGTAATGACAAAATGTTAACCGCTACAAATTCTATATAAATTTGGTACTCTGAATACAAGATTCAAATATATGTACTAAGGTCATAAAATCCGATAAATTAGGTCACCGACATAGATAACAAATATGCATAATGCAAAATTGACACAACAGACAAATATAATGTATGCTGACGGCCAAACCTGATAACAACAACGCAGTAACTCTATCAGAGTTATTTTATTATCATTGGCCTTTCATTTTAGTTAGTCCTTAGAGTTAGGCATGAAAGAGGTGAAAACAAGAGCAGCAACTTAGTTCCATTTTGACAGTTCGCCCCTTCAACGCTGTCAAAACGAAACCATCTTGCTCTTGTATTTGCTTATTCATTCAATAGCTATTATAGCTTAAATTAAACTTGAGGAAAATATCTAAAAACGCTTTGTGAAACTAAAATTTATAGTTAATTAGCCTGTTAGAAGTGCAACAAATATAAAATGCACACCTTGTCCAGGTTTGGATATTATCGCCACTTGAAGGTTTCAATTTATAAAATATAGTACTATATTCAATATATAAAACAAATATGTCATAAAATAGGTAATGAAAATAATATTTTTACAGCTTGAAAAGAAAACGATATTTCGTAATTTCATTATTTAAACCATTTCAAAGTTTGAAAGAAAATGTTGTTATAGACAAATAAATATTTATATTTTCTTAATATGTCTATTTTTACTGAGATTTTTCTTTTATGTATTTTTTATGTTTTAGTATATTGTGAAATATCAAACCTGAATGTCCGGAAATGTAAGTTTCAAGCAATTAATTTGCCAGCAATTTTAGGTAGCAATGGAATTTTTTACCCGAATTTTTTTTATGTTAATATTTCTTACATTCTTCTAAATGTACTACCTCTATTCAATGTAGCAAAATCCTACCTCGTTTACAGTGGACCATCAAATGATCGCCAAAAAGCGCCAAGACACCCTCGATATGTGTCGAATCTTTACCGAGGAGACCGCCAAAATCCAACAATCAAAACCCAAAATAATCCACTCCTACAAATACATTCAACGAAGCCCAAACATAAGAAACAAGAGAGAAGTAGAACCTATTGAAACCGTTGATAAAATGGAAGAATATGATATTTCAATGCCTCTGGGTATAAGAAGGTATAAAAGAGAAGTATCTAATGCTGCTCCGGCTGCAGATTTGATTAAGAACGATACTTCTCAATGGAATGAAGATATAAAAAAAGAAGTTTATGTTAATTCAGCTGGCAACCCTGATTTGAAGACAAAAGACGTTAGGAGGGCTGACGGAGCAGCTACTACAAATCCTGTGAATCCAGCTTTGAGTCCTCAGGATATGTTGAAGATAGAAAACATTGTGGACAAAATTTATCATGACTTAGGACCCGAAGATAAAATTGAATATCGGCGGAATCCATTGATAACATCTACAACTACTACTGCTACTACAAAGGTAATGGGTTTCATTAGTATATAATTTTACTAAAGTTTTATCAAAAAGTTGTTTTCTATTTCGGGCGGGACTTACATTATAGAAAAACAAATAACCGTCCTTAATAGAAAATTAGAAACTCTGCCTAATCCATATTTGTAGAGTTGTTGTAGGTACGTAAATTTTACAAAAAAATGTAATCGATTTATAAAAATATCTCCTAAACTTCACACATCCTCATTTGCAAATTGCAACGTATCTCTATGTTTTTCTGTAAAACATAACAGGTATCAAAAAACACAACTAAAAAAACGGCTTCCAGAAGGCTGTTTTTTGCTCCAGCGGAACTGAAAATCGGCAAAGAGCAATTGGATGATTATGTGAAGATCAAACCAAATGCGTCTGTATACGACAAGGCTCGGTGGAAACATGGCATAATTCCCTATTTTATCGACTCTCGGACCTATGGTAAGTATTAGGAAAAAGAAAGGAATGGTGGTGGTAATGGTGTGATCTACGCAAAGTTTATTATTTAAAAAGTAATAATAAGTAAAAAAATAAAACCTTAACTTATGTTTCATAAATGTCATCTAGTATAGTATTGAAAATTTAAATTTATATTGAGTACAAAAACTACTTCTCCGAGTTTGATAAAATTTATTTGGAGCCAATCAGAATACCTTTTCGAAAACATAAAAATTTTCATATCGCTGTGGAAACTCTGAGAAATCGGTAAATCTTACGAATTGAGAAACTCTGTTCCGGAAGTCGGTTAAAAAAGGGTACGAGTATATCTTCAAGCACAGTTGTTTATTCGAAAAGACAAAATCAATTCACTCGCTACTTGAAAACACACCGATAGCAATAATCTGGCAGTTCGTACAATAAAGTTAACACAAATCGTTTTGCACGAGTCCTTTAGCATCATGCACCGCTGCCGCGCTGGCGTCTTGCAAAAGGTATTTGTATCTACTACTCCTGAACAATAAATCATTACCTTTGTCTTTCCTATTAGACGCACAACTACAAGAGTCTATAATCAAAGCGTTTGACTACATCGAGAAGGTAACATGCATTCGACTACAGAAGCTTCGAGAACGGCCGACAGACAAAAAATCTCTTCAGGAGGTCGACTGGGTCTACATCACCAACTCGGCCGGGGTCAGGCAATGTGTGCACAGCAATGAGAAGAGAAAGATCGACGGGGTTCAAGTTAGTAGTTATCTAAAGAAGCTACGAGCGCTGCCAATAGATCATTTATTCATAATACGAGTATCTACACGAATCTTAATTTTATTGCGAGTGCATGTTTTTGAGCATGAATTTTAAATAAGTTAAAAAAGTAATGAATACCCTCTGTTCTTTCTGGTATTTATTAAACATTCATATATTTTTTTATATATTTATATAAATAAATACCTTAAGAAGCGAACGCACCATGATAATTATCAATTTACTTTGCTATGCTTTACTCAAAGATATCAGTAAGATATAAGTATTTGATGAGGTACACTCATATTATGTATTAAATTAATTGAATCTACTCCTACATCACCAAATCTTAGGGGTCAGACAGTATATCACAGCATGGAAAGTATCAATGCGGTTCTATCAAGTACTCTTTTATATAAAAAAAATAATCCACATCTCGAATTATCAATAATAATAAATCGCAACCTCCTCCAGCGGTGCTGTTATAGATACTTGTGTGTAATGTGTCTTATTTTGTTTATGTACAATATTTACAACTGAGCAAACAAATTATAAATAATGGTCTATAGGTAATCTTACTGCTTTTTTATTGTAGTTAGTTTTCGTTTTTGGTAAGAAAGTCACTTGCCCGGTAGTTAGATTTATCAACTAGGCATGCTTAGTTAATCATAAATGAAACTATCGAAATATCAATTGTATTATAAATCTGATTTTGCAATTTTGCATTATATATACACTCCAGGATATATTTACAAATCTAGTCTTTCAAGATGGACTAATTAGTTGCCGCGTAATTTTGCGTAGACTCGTAAACCATAGCGCGTTGATGTGATTTGTTCTGGCAAACAATTTGCATAAAGAATAAGTGAATCACATATAACTAGAAGTGAATCACTATAATAGAGAAATTTACGTATGTTATGTTTAATTAAGTGTAGATTACTTTCTTTATTGTACAAGTAAATATACCACGTCCTATACTTTGATATGTCAATAGTCGTCTGAAAGATTGTTATTTTTGATATTCTTGTATTATAATGTCTTATGTTCAGTAAAGTCTTGATCTATCTATCATTTTAGTGCATATTTCAATTGGTAGACTGATCACGCTAACCTAAAATCTATCAAAGATCGTTAAAAAAATATGTTGATGATAGATATAAAATGGTCCTTGATAGAAAGGGATGTGTAAAAGCTCTTTATTATATGCACAAAAATTATCGCTAATAGCGATATCCTCCAAGCAACTTTATGACATTGTGGCGATGCCTAATGATAATCCTGAGGTTATTTTCCTCAGATGAGTGTCCTTGGCTACGACTGCATGTCTCTCGGCGACATCGTCCACGAAGTGATGCATATCTTGGGCTTCTCACACGAACACACACGCTCGGACAGAGATCAGTACATATCTATCCTCTGGGATAACATAAAACCAGGTAATATGCTTATTATTTTGGCGGCAGAAACTCTTGTCTGGTAAACGTGTAAAGAAAACATTTTTGGTGTAACCTGTTTGCATAAAACAGTCGAAATTATTATATGTAAGTTTTTATCGCACTTCAAAAAGGAAAAGGTTCTCAATTTATCGATATCTTTATTTTTATTGTTTTGCTAGATGCTGTCTCCCGAGACGGTGCATGCGACATAACATGGAATATAAAGAAGTTTTAAACTTTGAACCCTCACTTTGAACCTTGACTTCCTTGAATTTGAATTTCCAAAATTGTTTTTCTTAGTACACCTTACGTTCTATAATGAATACACCCTCCAAATTTCATATCTCAAGGAACACGGTTTAGGCTCTACGTTGGGAAACGATATTTGGAAATTCAACCCCTAAGAGGGTCAAATAGAGGTTTGAAGATTGTTGTCGCATGCAACGTCGGTGGTCACAGCTACTTGTAGTCTTATAAAAAAGCATATTAAAAGTTAATTATATCACTTAACTCAGGTTACAAGAAGTATTTTGAAATATCTAAAGGCGGCGAACAGTATACACTGGAAAACCTGCCCTATGATTACTCGAGTATATTACACTACCCGCCTAGAGCCTTTTCCAAGAACGGACAAATTACGATACAGACTGAGGTAACTAAGTTAGTATTACAAAATTTTATTTCAGTAGCATGGTCATTGGTTTTTGTTTAGATACAAGACAACTAGGCATTTCCAAGAGTTCTCACGACCACAGAAGGCAGCGACGCTGTGGCCCTAGATAGAGCATACCTACCTTTTTCAAAAATAATATAATATATATTAGAATTTATATATATTAGAAGTTATAAGATATAAGATGAGTGCCGATACAGTTCAGCTTAGTTAGCTTAACCTCGCTACCACAACTTGCTTAAGACTTAATATAAAAAAAATGCATTCACTGACTTTTTCGAATTTATAATTCTTATTTAGGATTGCGTTCCGCAAAATATCTCTGCCAAATATTATTGCAATCGGACAATCATATTTGGTAGAGTATATACAGATAATGTATTGTACTTTTAGCCTGGAGTCAAAATAGGCCAGCGCGAGGGTCTAAGTGAGATCGATTTAGAGAAAATCGGTGCCATCTATTCTGGAGAGTGCGTCGAAAGAAACAAGGACTATCTACTGATGACCTGCCCGAGTGTAGTGAAGGCAGAACCAAGGCCTGTCAATGTTTCACAACAAGATATAGACGAATATTTCAGGGAGAGGCTATGGCCGTTTGGACTGATTTCTTACAAGCTGAGAGATTTGGAATTCTGTGAGTACAATTTTTTATATTCGGATTTCCTTTTCTTAGATGTATATTATATTGTCTTTTTTGACCATTTTGTTTGCGACTGACTTGTTATGGTCTGGACATTTAAATTTCACTTGAATATATTGTAATAGATAATCATTAATTTTTGTATCATAATAAACAATGATGGTTGAGATAAAATATTTTTGTTCAGCTACCGAAGAAAGAGAAAACATCAAGGCCGTTATTGATCACATTGAAAAGGAAACTTGCATCCAGTTTCGTGATATGGGAGCAGAAGAACAGAGTGACGAGGAAGACCCAACTACAGAGAATATTAGCGATTCTTTAGGAACATCAAATAGAAATCATAAAGAAGACGCAGAAAATGAAATAGGCGGAGAAGGAATGCTAAGAACAATAGTAGGAGCGAAAGAGAGTAAGAAATTTTATTAGATAATTGCTTATGTTATTGCCATTGCATATTCGTTGTTTGGTTGAGGTTTATTGCATGTTTACCTTAAAAACAGTTGAAAATAGTAAGATCACAGATTAAGACTACAACATGATAAGCTATTGGAATAAACCCAACGCACGCTTAGAAATACGTGTTTGAATTCAGCTCTACTATAAAGAAGGCTCTACTCGTATCTAACATGCAACATAAGACCTCTTAGGGGTTGAAAACAGATTTAGTAAAATCACTCCAAGTTAGTTTGATACTTTTCGTGAATGCTAGCATTTGTAAGAACGGCATGAATATTATAATCATAAGGGACTATAAATATTTTGACCTAAGTTTATTATTTCCATGTTTTTATTTGTTATTTTTAGATATTACAACAACGAATGCTACCACGCCAGAAGCTAAGCGTGTCAAACGACAAGTCAAGCAAGGCATGCGAGTCCGAAGACAAATCAAATCCCCACAGTTGTCTGGACGACGACACGCTGCCAATAATTTGATTTTAACCAGATCAGCCAAGCCAGGGTGCAAGTGTCCCAAGCCTGGGAAACCTGGTGAAAATTCGGTAAAATCTTTAGTATAATTCTGTATTGTAAGCTGTGTTAAGCTGTGATAGACATGCTGGATGGATAGTCTGTGATGGAAAAATTAGATAAGTTTTTTTTTCATTTTGTTTGCCGACATCATGTTCTACTGAACAAATGGGAGGAAATCCTCAATTTTTTTTTTCAATTGCACTTTTTTTATTATTGCCTGATTTTTTTTTGGAGACCGGTAGACCGATTTGAAAAATCTTTTATATTTGATATTTTAATTTTATCTTTATCGGTCTAGGTTTTATTTTTAAATCGTCATAATGGAAGTCTTTTTTCAAAAACAATATTTTATTCTCTCTTCTGTATTTTTTTTATTTCTTATGAGCTTAGATTTATATCGCTTTTCAGGTCACGACTGAATCGGTTTTTTCTAGACAGGCATACTCTTTCGTGTGCTGCATCTACGCTTCACATCAGGCGAATTAAAGTGAAACGCAAGCCTGAATTTTATAAAAAATCAACTGGCTTTAATGGTGAAGGAAAATACCAATATGCAAACTGTTAATGAATGAAAATTCATGAGTCGATATTCTTATTATTATCATATAGGAATTATTGTAATTCTCCCATAGGTACAGAGACGGCAAATGAGTAAAAGCTTGAGTCTGTCGGCAGCGTTCTATTTGCTTTTCGATGAACCCTTAACTAGATGAAACTTTAAAATCTGACCACACATTAAGAGATAATATTATGTTGCCATCTTCAGCACAAAACTACAAATTAAAATCCTTAAGCAGAGTACTTATAGAGCTTTTACTTGATGCATAGACACACTAGAACAAGGTGTTAATGTTGGGTACGAAACAAGCCCGTCAAATAAACAAACATACATACTCAGTTAATGTCTAATTCCGAAGAGTTAACTACATTTTTATTGTTTCACTGCAGCTTCATATTTTACCACCGCGCAATTGCCATGACCAAATAATAATTACTAGGTACTATTGTATAACGCAATGCTGGTAAAATGCATACGAAAATAAAGACATGCAACTAAGATCCAGTATTTAGTATTGCACATACGTAGCACGTAATCATGAATTTTAGTGGTTTTTACGCTTCAGTTATGAAGTCGACCAGTGGGTTGTACAAGCTGTTTACACTTAATTACCACTTGAGTGGCTAGTACGTTAATCAGCTGGAATATCAGCTTCATGCCCGTACTTTAACTATTGTTAAACAATTCAAGTTAGGTTTCGCTGACCGTAGAAAGAAAAAATTAAATCATATTACGTTGGTATAAGATTCACATTCGCAGCTTGCAGTTTTATGATCCGTGTCGAGCATTCGCATGCTTTATTTTTAACCCCCCACGCAAAAACGACGTTTGTAATATATTTGTCGTGTCTGTGTGTCTGTCTGTGGCATATTAGCTCCCAAACGTATAGACCAATATTGATTTTGTTTTTTTTTGTATGAAAGGTGCATTAGCACCGTGAGTAACAAAGGTACATCGACTCCACGTCAAGCTGGAGAAGAGTTGCAGGCAGGTAGATGCACTCGCGCCGCACGTATACAAGCGCCTGCCGCCTGAGGTGCAAGACGCTCCCTCCTTAGCCTCTTTGAAACGACGTCTAAAACTTGGCTTTTTGAGCAGACATATTATAATTTGGATGACGTAATTCCGGTGAAATTACGTAATTGATAATTATTATTACTCACGTGAATTGATCTTACATTGATAATTAAGGATTTTTACATTTTAGCCTTAACAAGCAGTCACCAAGTTATGGGCCATATAGCTCGATTTTCAGCAGCATCCAATTCTTTAGCTATACCTACTTGATATGAGACTCGTGAAGTTGAGCACCATTAGACCCCATCACGGGCGTCGCAAGACTTTCTATTATTGCTACCAATACCTCCTGACTTTTTATTCATAAATTTTATAGGTGCTGGAAATCAACGCTGACTGCTTTAACTCTGTCAACGACCTGCTTCATCTGTTTGTGCACGTGCTTGGACTGGACCATCAGCACAATATGCACGACAGGGACAACTATCTGCACATCGTATGGGAAAACCTTTCTCCAGGCAAATTACCTATTACTTTTTTAGTATGGTATAACATAACACAGCTAGCTGAAGTGTTCGTAAATATTGTTTGAGTAGATGGGTTTTTACACGTAGGTACCCGTTCGTGAATATTCGCCAAAGTTGAGCAACGTCCAGCTCTGTCAGTACTTAAATGGCTGACTGTAGAGTGCACAGTGAGCTATTCACAATTGAGTTTTAATCATTTCCTATTGTAGGTCTAACTTATCATCCTGAGTGAATATTCAATCAGCATATCAGCATGATTTGTACTTATAATGTTTGCTTTGGTTAATACCCAGATATAAAAGAAGATTTGCAGAAAAAACTACCTCCAGCTGCGTCAGTAGGATTCCCGTACGACTACCAGAGCGTCATGCACTATCCCTGGCTCCAGATCAAGAACGGAGTCACCAACATTATGTATCCTCTTTGGGTAAAAAACTTTGGGGAAGATTTTATAGATTATAAGAAGAGACGTAACTTTTGACCGTAGCGTATACTGTAACGACAAGTAACATAGAAAATTTCCGACAATTCTTGTAGCAGCGATATTGAGTTTTCAAATTATCATAGTGTATAGTGCATACTTCTAGTCAAGCCAAGTTAGTATGTGAGTGTTTGTTACTTCTTTACGCTCAAAGGGCTGAAAAGATTTGCATGAAATTTAACCAGGATAGCGTATATACTGGATTACATACCTACCTACTCTTAACTCCGGAAAAGTGAAGCGTTCCAGCACTGCAGGGCGCAGCTGTCATAAAGTAAGATATTGTTTCCTCATATAATTCTTATAATGGCAATTAATATTTATAGTAGTCTCAAAATACCGCCTATACAAAACCAAAAAAGGCAAATGAATAGGCTTTCTGAATACATGCATAAATGAATTTATGGGTAGGTAGCATAATGTTTTTTTTATTTTATTTATACGTAATATGTTTATGAGGTAATAATAATTAAACAGAAAATTCCAAGCTATAAGTCAACTCGTCTAGCAGATATGGTGTTGGTAGTAGCACTAAAGCTTATTAATCATTTTATTCTCCTGTGTTAGAATGACGGCTGGGCCATGGGCCATTGGCAAGGACTGAGCTCTTTTGACGTCCAGAAGCTGAATCTGCTGTATTTCAACCAGTGCTCCGAGAGACAAAAGCAATCACAGGATTGAATACTACTTCAAACATAACTAAATAATAAATAACTTGAAAACATATTCCAAAACTTTCACTCATCTAACCTTAGTATTTTCTTACATTTATATGGTCATTCCTAACCATGTCTCAACTTTCCAATTCTTTGACCAGTTCTATCTGGCAACAGACGTTACGCACCCAAACAAAATAAAAGACGGTCAAGTAGGGTTGCAAACTGCAGAATTCAGGTAAGAACATAAATTTATGCCAGGAAATGCTAACAATGTTGCACTTGCAAGACTCGAGCTGCGGCTTATGTGATGATGTTTTCAAGTACTCAGACAAATATTTACTACTCTTAATCAACTGAAACCCTGCGACTTGTGAAGCTATTATTGTAATACTATCTTTTTAAGGATTAAGGACTTTTGAAATAAAGCTGTCATTATACTTATAGGATCCGTTTTACAGGTTAACTAAAGCTGGCATGTTCAACACATTTATACGTTGCGCTTGTGTAGCGTGTCTGTGAATCAGGATGCGCGTGACGTCGCACTTCACGCGCATCCTGAAAATTCTGCTCGTCTCTCTCTCGCGCGGTCTAGCTTATGAATATAAAGGGGACAGTTATTGTTTTGCTTTTGCTACTGTTTAGTTTCAAATATGGCAATCTGTGCTTTTTATCAAAAATGAGTTATAGATATGGCAGCACAGATATTTTGAATAAACTGTCTTAGTGTGTTTAGTATCAAAAACATCAATCTTCCACTGGAAATACTGAATGAAATCGTAGATTGGGATCAAATCCGGCGATCTGCAAAGCTTTCAATTCAAACCCGGCCATTTTCGGCCGCCGCCCAATCATTAGCGAGAGTTTTTTAGCGCCATGTAATGACAAACACAACACACAACTAGCAGAAAATGTACCGTTGTACATTTTCTGCTAGTTGTGTGTTGTGTTTCTTATTGCATTTTAGGAGTTTTTGTGGCTAAAACAAATAAAAAAACATAAAAATAAGCATTATGGAACATCACCCAAGCCCTGTGACCAACTGTTTTTCACAGAAACGCAAAAAAGACACCGAAAATTTGAATAGAAACTGGACCAAGAAAATGAAGTACTTATGACCGTAGGGGTGTCACGTCTTGCTGTGGCGGTTGCTTACATTGTTGTTATATTATTTAATTTTGTTTTAGTTATTCACCGACTTCTTTCCTGAAAGAGTGTGCGTACACAATTCTAAAGCGCTACATTGTAGCACGCTAATAATGCCCCTACTAATAAAATTGGATGAATTTTTTTATAGTAACTAAAACAAAAAAGAATAAGATTCCATGATAATATTACTATTAAATAATTTTATTTACTTATATTCCTTATACTGACAACCCTGATTTTAACACCTGCTGTGTTTGGGATCAAAAACAGTTATCTGCACCGTGATCAGTTTCAAAAACAGCAATCTGTAAAATTTAAACTGTTTTTTGTGAATCGTTTTTCTGAATAAAAGCAAAATTTTGACTCAAATCTAGATCTACCTTAGGAGATGTTAACATCCAAGCCATTAATCAACTCGATACAGTCATGGACTATTATTATTGGACTAGGAAAAAAACCTCAATGTTAATTACGGTCAATAAGAATCTTAGACATTTTCCGATGCAGTCTTCAAAAAAACCTAATATTTATTTATTTATATGTTAGATACCTGGATAAGTAGTTATGATTTGTCGAAAGTATACAATAAAGGTATACAATAAAGAATATAAAAATGTGTAAGACTAAAAATAAACGATCAACAGCAGAAGAGAGAAAAAAAAACAAAAAATAAATAAATACAGACAGCAGAAAACAGACGTTCTTAGCTCAGATACCTAGTAGCAAAATAGAACTTCTTCACCTTATTTTTAAAAATAGCGAGTGATGATGCTTTTTTGATGACTGTAGGTAAGGCGTTCCAGAGCATAACTGATTGAACAGCAAAAGAATTTATGAAAAAAGTTTTACAGTAAATTTGGCATTTTGAGAGCAAGATTTTCCGATGACCGAAGAGACAGGGTGTGGGAATCGTGCAAATAAGAAACACGATCTTTTAAATAACGCGGTGTTTTGGGATTGAATAGAATATTATAGGTAAGAGAGAGGATGTGAGCATTCCGGCGAAGACGAATTGGCAGCCACTTGAGCTTAGTACGAAACTGAGTGATGGGATCATATTTGCGTAAATCAAATATAAATCTGATACAGAAATTTTGAAGCCGCTCAAGCTTGTCTAGCTGCACTATTACATCTGACTAAGTTAACCCCAATAGCATATAGAATTCTGGATTATATTTGTAAACTCGCAGATAAGAACAAAACAGTAGTGCTTCAGTGGTTACCAGCACATATTGGAATTTCGGTTAATGAGTAGGCAGATCACGCAGCCAAGGAACCGGAATACTTTGTAAACATCTTCCCCGTCACAGCGAATTGCTCAGTGAAGTCAAAAGCCAATGCCGGCAACTATGCCGCGAATACTTTAATGAGCGGTCGCTGTCTAGTGGTATATGGTACAACACCATCCAATGTGAGCCTCTTCGATTTCTTTTGTTCGGTACGGGCAGTAGGAAATATGCTGTCACTATGATGAGGCTTCTTTCCAGTCATATTCCGTCAAACAAGTTTAAATATTTAAAGGGCAAAATCGACACACCCAATTGTGAAGTGTGTGGTACAATCGAAGACGTAATATAACACATTCTGATGGAGTGTGGTCGAAACGAGGCTTTGCGACAGAATCAATGTAGCAGACAGAATCTGGGCACATGTAATAGTGTTCTGGCTTTACCCACATCGGATGAAGCCAGGACGCTAGCCAATTTATATCTAGCTAGTTTTAAATAGAATTATAAGAAGTTGTTTTACAGGAGTGGCATAGTCGGCCACCGACAAAACTCCCAATACAAATATATAAGATTAAAAAAAAACAAAACTTGTAGAATGATTAATGCTGAAATAGGGTTTTCACTAGATCCATTACGTATCTAAGATACCATAATTTTAATGGCAAGTTTTTAATGGCAAGGATAATTGCAAAAAGAATAGGACGTTTTTTTTAGTTTGTCAACATTTAAAAAAAAGTCAAATTGCTGGCTTTGAAACTAGTCGACTCAAATATAGCGTGGTCTTTTTGGTATTCAACCGTTTGCGTCAATGACGCACGCGTGATTGACGATATTTTTTCACAATTCATTAAAAAAAGTCACATCAGACTCAAAGGAACATTATATCTTTCGAAACTGGATAAATATTTATCACAAGTCCGAACTATAATATAAACGGATGAATCTTACAGTGATGTACCTAACACTATAATGTGACTCTAGTCTAAGTGTAGACTACTACACTTAGACTAGAATCGCATTATTTTAAAACATTCTGCATAAAGAAAGAAAAATTACTGCGCTCTGTCACAAACGGATCCCAACTCAACATAATGCTGGTTGAAACAACCAGCGTTGATCTTCCGTTGAAACCGGGTATAGTGAAATTGCTTAAGTGTGAGTTCTGTGAACGTGCCAGCTTTAGTTAACCGACCTAGAGATATAATAATCGATGACTCTCAAGTGAAATTATTATTTTAATGATGGATGCAAGTCTTATTGTATAGTGTCACAAGTGGCTGTCTCATCGCTAACAGCGATAGAGTTTGCCCCAAACTAAGAGCTGTAAGGTGTGGTGATCCATTAGTACGTCTTTAATTTTTTTAATAAACAGCTTAATACTGACTATACAATGTGGTTTTTATAGTGGATCTTCTAATAAGCCTGTTCCTGTAGAAAACTTTTCTGTAGTCAACTCTTCGTGCATATTACAAATAGCATGATAATCACGATATGACCTGAATTTTTTAGCTTCTCGATCTTGATTTACTGTGCCTGTAAGTGTCTCTCTGTTATTTACTCTAACTCCTATAGAATTTCCTACATTATCTGTTTCCTCTGATTCTATACTTCTATGAGCATCATCTTCTTGATACAGTCCAGCCTGATCGTCTATATCCGTAGGATCGTTTAGTGTGGATACATCCGCCCCTTCGACATTTTCTTCCCCAGTTTGATAGTTTTCATTTGAAGTAGGGTTTTCCAGGTTATCTGTATTGGTTTGATAATCTCGTTCGTCAACTGTTTCAACACTTTTCATACCGCTTTTATTGGATAAAGTATTCTTGCAAGTATCGAGCAAGTCTTTGACGTTTCGTTTGTTACACTCATGGCTGAATGCCAGTTTTAGTCTCATTATGTCCAATTGGGAGAGTGTTGTTGTATAAGTAATCTGAAGTCCTGGTATCTGGAAATTGCAAAATTCGTATTATGTAATTGTAGATATTTAAAAAACGGATCTATAATTTGTTGATCTCTTTACACTGCAGCACTAAAAAGCGACACGTATGTATCTTCCGCACATTATTCAGGAAAATTAAATGTATTTTAATATTTCTTTACGTGTAAAAGTTTTTGTATATTTATAGGGTTATATGTTTGTTTAATGCTAATTGATACTAAGCACTTGTCAAGAAGAACTTTTACAAAAGGATCAACTCTGAATTCGTGATAAAAAAGAGCCATTCCGTACATATTGTTCATTGGCAATACCTCTTTCTTAATTTTTTTCGTATTTTTGATTGGAGGAAATATTGTTAGTGAGGATAAGTAAATTAATACATTTTAACATATTGCAAGCCTAACCAAAGTTTCCCGGGACGCAAAAAAATGGAGTCTTTAACAGATGGCAGAAACCATAATATTATTAACTTATGTTACATCTCTCATATTCGGTAAGTAGACCAATTAGCGCTCTAGGGTAATAATGTAGCTAGAAAAGCCCTAGGGTAGAAAGTAAGTAAAAAAATTCACTTTCAAAAAATTCGCGTACATCTAACCATCATACTGGCAATAGACATCATGCATTCGCCCAATGACAAAAGAGGTCGCTTCGCTATTCAGCCTTATCTTCGTATGAGTATAATAGTCATCAATTTTAAATATCGAACGGCGATGCTCAATTTCATTCTTGAATAAATAATTTAAAAAAAATATTAAAAAAAGCGGGAATAGAAAACTTTTATTTTAAATATTGTTTGTTTTCGGGATTTTTTTTATAATTACGTGCTAATTAAGAAAAAAACATGAGTTCTGCAAGTGATGAAAATATAAGCTGCACTCCCGATTCAATGAAAATGGAAGCTGAAGCAGTAATTAAAATGTTTTATTATTTTAATGCCAGTTTTTTCTACGTTCCTCACAATCGAGATGCAAAGCAGAGTAGTTAGCTCGGGTGTAAGCATCAATTGCACCGTCAAACTATTTATAACAAAAATATCTCGGGCTGCTATTGATGCCTTACAGCCCTTGGGCACTAAATTATCTTGTACGTGACGCTGGGAAATAAATAGTAAAAAGTCCCCCTACATATGTACAACTGTATTAGGAATACTATTTCATATATTCACCCGAGCAGCGATCGTGGGCCCGCCGTTATCGCTGAAAGCTCTGTCGTGGAAATGCATTATACTCATAGGGTCGTATTCAACGAGTTTGTACGGTCCATCTTCATACCGGATACGATACAAATCTCTGTATTCTAAAAGAAAATTGTCATTCTCTTGATTACGAAATTTGAAAACAGTGGCACTCTGTGTAACAAACCAAGCTCGTTAGAAAGTTTCCAACATTGCTAGTGAGTGAGTCTTAATTTCGAGTAAAGATCTATAAACAGCGATATTTATAGATCTTTACTCGAAATCGTTTGGCACAGCAAATTGTCAAAGTTTATTGTACAACTCATAACAATTAGAATGGTAAATCACATCAGGGCGAGCTAAAAACTCTGAAGCTTCCAAGAACTGCTTCGCTTATACCTACGATGAAGAAAAAGTAGACCTTACTCGGTTGAATGTTCTCCCACAATACCCTAATGTACTGATCGCGGTGTGGATGGCTCACTTCATCGCGGAACCCTAAGGCATGTAGCAGAGAGTGGAGGATCTCTTCAGGACGAAGGCAGTCGTAACCCAATACTACTTCCTGCAAACATGACGCTGCTTGAGATACATATTTCTGGCACCAATTAGTTTTTAAGTCAAGCTTAATTCTTATTCCTTACACGGAAAAATAGGATTTTTTTCACCAAGAATATCAATATCCTTAATAAGAATTTACTGAACATTACCTAAGAATTAATATTAACTAGTTATGTTGAGTATGAGTAAAAAAACCAGGAGGTTTTATTTCAAAGAAACTACATTATATTAAGGATATTTTTTAACTTAAATGTCTTAAAGTTGCTTTAATCACATAAAATTTAGCTATCAAGTTTTAACCACAGTGGTGACTTCTAGAAAAGGATGGTACCGGGTACTTGATTGACATGACATGGCAAGGCACTGCCGCGCAAACTTAAATCCTTGCAAAACTGCACTCACGCTTGCTCCGTGTACTTCTGCGAAGGAGTGCTGGCATTCCCTCTCGTTGCGAGGGTTGGTGAAATGCAGCCAGGCATCCACACTGGCCGTGGGCTTGCTCTCCAGCTCTTTGAATACCACGCACGAGACAGACTCTATAGTGGACATGGCTTTGTCGATCCGCTTCACTGTGGCATTATCTGGACAAAATAATTTAGAGACGTAATAATAATCAGTCTTTATTTACAAATCTATCATTTTTTAATTCCGCTGTTTGATTTTTAATAGGCATTTTGATTTTAAGACAAAACTAATGTATTAAATAATTTTTCTATGAAAAGCTACTTCGAGTCGCTATAGTGTCAGTTTCCAGATTTGATTAAGAAAAAGCACAGCGCGAAATTTTTAAGGGTATACTCGTAAATAGCTACTGAATTTTGTTCTATAGAAAAGTAAAATCTGCTGGCAGTGACTATAAAACACAAACATCATTTTGCAAAGATCAGAAATCATGAAATAAAATATCAGCATTAGATAAAACAACACTTGCCGTAGTAAGATTCAATGAAATATGGTACTACGCCCATAGGCCAAAGTAAACCCGTTATTTCTTGCACACGTATCACATTATCTGGGGCTACTTTCAAATCAGACTTAGATTCTTTTAAATGACTATTATGTGTTAATGAAGCGTGCTGCTCATTATTATACGGAGTGCCCAAGTCATCTTCATTGACGCTAACGTCGATATTTTCTGGATCCAACAATTGCACGTTGCGTTCTTCTCTTAGGTTAGTATTTGGTGGATTACGTTTGAACTGCTCATATCCTAAATGCAGGTGAAAGGTTTTTAGTATTACTCTTAACATAATATATATATATGATTAAAACAGTAGGTAAAACAGCTATAAAAATTACACAGAACTAAAAAAAAGAAGATAGAGTTATTTTTATGTAATGCTTTTGTAGGCTCTCTGGGTTCACTGCGTCATATCGAAATCGAGTCACTTCTTTCGCCAAATATTGTTTTAATAATTATGAAACGAATTTAGTTCAATTTAGATACTAACCAAGATTTGGAAACGCTTGAATTTCACTACTAATCTGATAAACTGAATATATAACTAGGACGTTGACGGTACTCGATATCATTTCGTGACTACAAGACTGCTGCTGTATGTATTTTTCAGGTAGTCCGATAAAACATAAATAACATTTCAATCGATCTGCAATAAACTTCTGAACTACCTAGCATGCACATTTTGATAGTAAAAATACGAATTGATTTTCTGTTACTTTATTTACTCATATAAACATGGCGTATAAATATTGATATTTCACTGCAATTAACCGTTAATTTATTATTAGGGTTTTTCGATTTGGGAAATATTTCCTGCAAAGTAATAATCAGAACAGCGTTTGTTTTAAATTATGAAAATTTTAACAACACCATTTACTGGCAATTTTCTTTAATACCTATGTGGCAGAATAATGCCACTCAGCATCACTTTGCTTCTTATTACTTAAAAGTTTATACCGGTGAGGTCAACTGTTCTAAGAACTACTAGTATGTAACCAATACTATAGAAAATACAACAATAACATTTAGCATCTATAATTTGAGTTTGTAATACAGCCTGTAAGTAATACAGCCTGTTGACTATCCAGTGTAATTTTTATAGTTTATCTTACAACACGCCGGTCGTAGTCTGTAATACAGTCTGGTTTTGAGGTTTTTTTTTCTGCTTTAATTTAATATAGTCCTCAATTGAAATGAATTTATTTGGAATTCGATCGTTGTTTAAGGCATTGACTAAAGAAGGATTCTTGATGTCTACATCGCCTTTGAGTGTCTCTATGACGTTTATTTTCGCTGATTTTGTATCTCCTGCGTTTTCTGTTTCTATTCCTTTCGTATTTTTGCTATAAGCAACATTTTGATAGATTTTTGCCTGATTGTCTGAATCTGTGCGATAGTCTTGTTCAGCACCTTCTTCTTCATCCGTGTGGTAATATTCATTTGATACAGTAATTTCTTTCGGCTCATGCAAATTGGTTTGATAATCTTGTACGTCAACTGTTTCATCGCTTTTTGGACCGTTTTTATTTGATAAAGTATTCTTGCAAGTATCGAGCAAGTCTTTGAGGTTTCGTTTGTTACACTCGTGGCTAAATGCCAGTTTTAGTCTCATTATGTCCAGCTGAGAGAGAGTTGTGGTATAAGTAATCTGAAGTCCGGGAACCTTAAAATCGGTTTAAGTCAAATTAGTGACAGTATACTGGTGGCTATCAAACATGTCTACTTCAGAATTCTTTATTGTTGACACAAAAAGCTAAAGAAGTGATGCCGATATGATTTTTTTCAGATAATATTGTACCACTACATCAGAGAACGATATCAATTCCTACTTCCATGTCAGTTTTGCTTTCATCGAATGACTATTCCATTTTTCATATCATTTGTTCATTCATGTCTGTAAATAATTTAAAGTTTTGATTTTATTTTAGTTAATTCATAATAAATTAGTTACCTTTTAGCTTTTATTAAATAGATTTTATGTTTGTATGTTGATTCGCTCGTAATGTATAAGTTGTTTTGGTTAATTTTATTATTAAATTTAAAATTTATATTCTCGTGATTATATTCTTGACGTGAAACTGGCACAAGTGTCCCATGGACGATTGCCATTAAAAAAAAACGATATCAACCCGGAATTCGAAAACGTTAGTAATTTTGCCAACGACATATAATTTTTCAATTAAATAGCCGACTTTCTAACCTTTCGGCCATCCCTACGGTAGCTAGGCATAGGGCTAGTTCTTATCCATACTGTTATTATTTACCTTGGCAACGATGGTGGGTCCACCGTTATCGCTGAAAGCTCTGTCATGAAAATGCATTATACTCATGGGGTCGTATTCAACAAGTTTGTACAGAGTATCTTCATACCGGATACGATACAGGTCTCTGTATTCTGAAACAAAATTGTCATACCCTCGATCCTGATCTATACGAATATGCTAACAATTAGATTTGTTGACAGTGATACAAGTTAATCAGGCGCGCCTTGAAAAAATTTCTTAACTATTTATCTAACAATAATCTTAGTTTAGTCTCAGAGCTGATGCCTTCCAACGGACTAACGATTTCAAATAAAACATCGAAAAAACAAAACATAAATAATGCTGTAAAAAAGTACATATAGGAAAATAAATTTGAAGCAATGATGGCCGAGTGGTTATAGTGAGGTCGATTGCCGTGCGAGAGGTACGAGGTTCGATCCCACGTTAAACACAATAAGAGCCGGTAGCTCAGAAGCTACCGGTGAAGGAAAACATCGTGAGGAACTACTCTCAAGTTGACAACATCTCTCGCCAATCACCTAACGTTGAATTACGGCAGCCATCCTTGAAAGCCAGTGTATTCCTGACTAAGTATGTTCCATCTAGGGCCACAGTAGGTATCACTGAATGACGTGGTTGTGACGCTTTACTCCTTTACATATCGGTGTAAAGGTGCAAAGCACAAAATAATAAATTATATGTAACTTATCAACTAATAACAGCGGTCATCCGTGGCGTTACCCGCGGCGCTTGTTATTTACGACAATGGCTCGCGGCATATAAACACGTTTCTAATATTGAACCCCCACTTGATCCCCTTACATTCTGAATTTCCTAAAATCCTTTCTTAGTACATCCTTAGATTCTAAAATGAATGATTTCATATCAGTCAGTCAGGACTTACTCTTGTATATATACATTGTGAAGTAGACCTTACTTGGTTGAATGTTCTCCCACAGCACTCTTATGTACTGATCGCGATGGAGGTGAGTCACTTCATCGCGGAATCCTAAGGCGTGCAGCAAAGAGTGCAAGATTTCTTCAGGGCGAAGGCAGTCATAACCGAGCACTACTTCCTGCAAACATGATGCCGATGGGAAACCATTAAATTATTCATAGGTAACGCTCCGCCTCATTTCTCTCTAGATGACTAGTCATAGTCATTAATATACGCTTTCACACTCGAGCTCGCCGTGCGGATAATTATATTTTCGGTGGTATCAGGAAGGAAAACACAAATATACCACCTACCTGTGCACGGCCTTACAGTGAATCTCCTTTTGTAATAAACCGTATTACAGGCGGATAATAAAAGAAACAATGGGATGATATTGTCCGGGCTGTTGTTATTATCACTTAAAATTCAGACTTTCAGAAATATCTCCAAAAAGGTATTAATAGCGCCGTACTATCTGCTTGACAAATTATCAGGCACTGTTGTACCCATTGATTATATAAGAATAAGAAATATTTATTAGCCTTTAAATTATATTCGTTACAGGCAAGTCTCGTAACATTTTAATTACTTAAAAAAAACTAAACTTAAAAAACTTATTTGATTACTTTTATAGTATATAATAAGAACAAATAATTATTATATTGGAAGTTGGGAGACTAAGAATACTCACGCTTGCTCCGTATACTTCCGCGAAAGAGTGCCGGCACTCCCTTTCTTTGCGAGGGTTGGTGAAGTGCAGCCAGGCGTCCACTCTGGCCGTAGGTTTGCTATCCAGCTCTTTGAACACTACGCACGATACAGACTCTATGATGGACATAGCTTTGACGATCCGCTTCATGGTGGCATTATCTGAACAAAATATTTTTAGGAAAAATCATCATCCATTGCTGTCTTAACCTATCCTGTATACTTATGATATCTTTTATCCATCTAGTTTTTTTTTTCAATAAATTATCCATCTAGTGCCTGTCAATTCGAAGCCTGATAAAAAGAATTGATAAAGCAGCACTTACCGTAGTCAGATTCAATAAAATATGGAACAACACCCAATGGCCATAGCAATCCCGTAATTTCTTGCACACGGATTACGTTTTCTGGGGCTACTTTCAAATCTGAGTCTATCACATGATTTTTATCTACCAATAACGCTTGCTTTTTATGATTAGGAGAGGCCAGATGATATTTATTGATTTTAGAGGCAACTACTAGCTGTTGAAAGTGTTCTTCATTAGAGTCTAGGTCGGGGGCATTTACTGGAACCAATAATTGCACGTTGCGTTCTTCTCTCAAGTTAGCATTTGATGGGTTTGAATTAAATCGCGCATATCCTATTAGACAAAGAAATGAAAGTATTATATAATTATCAGAACATCTTATGTGAATTGAAAGTTAGTAAGAACAAATCAGGCAAAGCTATTGGATCAACACTAAACAGGAAATATATACTTAATACGAAAACGAGGAAAAGGATATATGTTCTTAGTAGAGGGTTTTTGAGATAACTATGGAACGAAGTTAATTAAACTTGGGCAAGACTTTACTCACCAAGATTAGAAATTACTAGCGATTGACTACTTATTTGAAAAACTATAAATATAACGAGAACTTTGACCAAACTCGACATTTCGACACTGCTTGTTAACTCATACCTAGTTACTAGGTAAGTACCTATATTTTTATACCTATGTATTTCCAAGTTAGTTCTATAAAAATAAATAATAATTCGATTTGATAGAGACACTAACTATGCGTATACCTACCTAAAGAATCGGATTGATTTTTTGTTTCTTCGTTCATTACAATATAATTAGTACCTACTAGTAGTTTTGCAACTCATAGCCCTTACAGTTTCACTCTGTCCGTCCGTCTGTCTGCTTCTCTCTAACGTACAGAGCTATGGACCAAAATATGTGTTTGGAACAATTAAACTGCTGTCCACGCGATAGAAAACGAAATCGCAGCATAACAGCTCTGCAGCGCGAAATACATTTTTGGATTGATAAGATATTTAGATTTTGAGGAAATATTTGGACAAGATTAGCTCAAGTAAAAGAATATGAAATAAAACATATTACTCCATTACAGAATTTATACAAGAAGAACCTGTTGAAAATAATATTATTTATTAATAATAAATACTTACATAGTAACAGTTACAGTTACCTACTAGTTTATAGTTACATAGCAATTAACTGTCATTTCATAAGGAAAAAAAATATAAAGTTTGTTAAGTTTACAGTTAGATTTATTTCAATAGTAGCTGTACCCGCGACTTCGTTCGCGGTCGCTAAACTTGCATAATTATGTCAGTAGGACTTAAAATTAATTTCATTATCATTATAAAATATATATTATGTCATATATATGATAGAAGTGTTTTGAAGTGTAAATTTGTTTAATAAAATGATACTAAGAAGTTTTTCTCACTTATGTTCAAAAAAGCAGCATTAGTGGACAATTCTGAAGAACTAAAGACTCTGCATAATATTAATGCCTATTTAAATGTTGCGAATTTAGCACTCATTTTTAGGTACCCGCAGGACTTTGTTGCTACTTTACGTATCCCGAGTGCCAATTTATTTCTATTCAAGACAGATAGAAATTTTACAACCAACTCGCACGAACACAGAAGTCAGCGACGCTGTGGCCCCTAGATGGAACATGCCTAGTTTGGAATACACTCAAAGAAGACCGCCGCAACACACCGTTCGCTGTTTTGCGAGAGATTTTTCAACCTGAGGGTGGTAGCTAGTCAGGCAAAAGTTAAAAATGCCCTGCCACCGTGCTATGGTTTCCACACGATGTTGTCCTTCCCCGGTAATTCAGGCTCTTCTTGCGTATTTCGTGAGATCGAAACTCGTACCTGTCGCACGGCAATCTACCGCCTTTAACTACTCGGTCAAAATAGCTACAAAAATTGTGGACGCGTGGTCGTACCTGTAGGTTTTTTTTTTTGTGTGTCTACAATAAAGCATTTATCTATATATCAATCACAATCTATGCCGCAGCTACAAACTCTGAATATGGCACACATTACTTGCAATAGTACCTATTTTAAACTGGATCTAGTATCTTTATTAAAACTACAAAACCGATGACGTTGTTTGTATTGCGGTACTTTTTTAGTTAGTAACTACTTTCTAACGAAAAAGAATGGTCAAAATACACGATGAATATATTATTTTTGCGAGGGTTGATAACACGCCACGCAAAAATATATTTAATATTATTAGTTTAATTTAAGTTGCATGCACTTTGCTACACACTTGCAGGGTCCTTGTGTTAGTTTCAGGCATCTCAGTTTGTAAACCTAGACTAAGATTTGGATGCAATAAAGAACTTAACTAACTATGTCCTGCAATTCTACTGCCTATAATACCTAATGATAATGATGATAATTGTATGTATTTTTAGATTTCATTTTTTAATCAGAAAATATTAATACACTTTTTGGGGAGAAATACTCCAAAATAATTTCCAATTACAAAACTACAAAACTTGTAATAAATTCACCTTGTATAGGTCTAAAAAATTCACTTACTTGCATAATTTGCTTCTCGTCTCTCTACATGTTAACAACAAATACCTTATACTTCTATAAGTTTTTATACGTTTATTATTTGATCGAACGGGATGAATTATGTCTGCTTTTAAATTTTCATTCGTCAGTAAGAATTTTAACTTAGTTTGTTCGGATATTTATTGGTAGGTACTCGCGTCACGCGTATACATAATCATAGTTTCAGAAAGGTTCTAAAATTTAGAATTTTATTTAGTCGTTCGGGATTTTTCATTGGGGAAGTACTTATTCTTCTAATAATAAGGTAAGTTTGCTACGGCGCCATTTAGTTGTGGATATCAGTATTATTATTTATTCCAGAGTCATACGAAATTCTGAATATAAATACCTAGTTCGATAAAGCACTCGTCCATTTTTTATATAGTAAAAAAATATTTTGTACCTACTCACTAGATCAACAGCTCCTGGGTTTACGTTTATACCTGAAACTTGATGTAGGTAAGTACCTAAGTACAAATCACCGAGTTTCAGGCAGTTTCAACCTTAACACCTGCATATTATGTAGGTACTTAACATTTTATTCCCGCTAATTTTCCAATGACTTGTACCAATCAATAGAGCACACGTAATTCATTTTACTTTTAAAGGTGTATACGTTTGTGAGACCTAATAAAGCCCACTCTTAAATTTAAAGCAATTTATATTTTATATTTTCTTACAAATATGATTGTATTTTTTTGTTATGGTTGTGGTATAAATGTGAATAATATATTTATTAAAGATTAATTTATGAATTTTGCACTTCATTACATCCTCTCACATTATTTTCAAATTTGACGTAATGCACGGCTTCGAACCAAATCATTGTACAGGACAGAAAGGCAAGAATTTTTTATTTATCATTGGAAGGCTACACAATTCCTATTTGATTGTGCAAATAGATTGGACGCCCTGCCCAAATATAGTTTAATTCCTTATTAATAATTTTGCAAATTATTAAAAAGGAATGTTTAATTTTTAGATCTGCCAAAAATGCGTAAATATAATAGCCAAAAATTACGTATTCATCAAATCAACATAAGTTGCCCCCTTCATTGCGTATAAAAATATGTATATCCATCTTGGATTTTTATAAAAAAGAGAACTTCTGAACTGGCTTTTTTACATTCTGAATTCTATTTTAAGTTTGTGATCTGCTTGCCTGAAAAATATTATTAAAATTGGATGGTAAATGGTACCGATGCAATACTTCCCCTTGCTGGTAAAAAATAAACCCAGATGACTAAAAAAATAAAAAATACAAAGAAGTGGCGTTCGTCAAGATTGGTTGGAAACTACTAACATCCACACACACACACATTTTTTTGCTGCACATCAATGATCTGTTAAAATCAGGCATCTTCGGGTACGCAGACGACAGCACGGTCGTTGAAAGTTACATTTCTTCCACACGTGCCAGTTCAGCTGAAGTTCAGTAGCTTAGAGAAGCTATGGTCGAGCGATCGAACTTGTCCCTCAGGGCAGTCTCTGATTGGGGCGATGCCAATCTGGTCAGGTTCAATGCTACTAAGACGCAGGCGTGTCTGTTCTCCGCCAAAAAGAGGCCATTCCAACTGGCCCCTACTTTCCGAGATGTATCCGTTCCCCCAACCGACCACCTTGAGCTCTTAGGTGTCACGCTGACTTCAACGCTCAATTTTGGTGCGTATATTGAGTCCAAAGCTCAGTTAGCTGCCAAAAAGCTGGGTATCCTCTCAAAGATGCGGCGGTACTTCACGTCGGAACAGTTGCTCGCTCTGTATAAAGCACAAGTTCGATCGTGTATGGAGTACTGCTCGCATCTTTGGGATGGATCAGCAAAATACCAGCTTGAAGCGTTAGAGTCTGTCGAAACGCGAGCTAAAAGACTTATAGGTAACGATGCTCTGGCCAAAGTTAAACTTCAAAGCCTCGAGCATCGTCGAAAAGTGGCTAGCCTATTGGTCTTTTATCGGATACATTTCGGGGAGTGTGCCTTGGAATTGCATGAATTAATTCCCCTATCTCCATTCTACAATCGGACAAGTAGAGATACTGTAAGGCGCCACCGGTTCATGGTAGAGGTTCCACGGACTCGCACAAAACGCTTCGCGTCTACATTTATTGTGCGAACTGACAGGTTGTGGAATTCGCTGCCAAGTTCTCTATTTCCCGATAGCTATAATCTCGGTCTCTTCAAATCACGAGTGAATCGGTTTCTTCTAGGCAAGCGCGCTACATCCTAGACCGCATCGTTACTTTACATCAGGTGAGTTGCGGTCAAGCGCAAGCCTATCGAATATAAAAAAATCCATACAAACTTAAAAATTGTAACAGTTTTTAAGTTTGTCTGGATTTTTTTTCCCGAAGCTTCTCGCTCGCTCGTTTAAATGAAATGAAAAGATCATAATTACGAATGTACAATGCTTGCCGTACATTATCTTAGTCGCTATTTTGGGCAACTCAGCTACTTATGTCATAAAGATTTAAACATCAATGTCAACAAATTAACGTCACAACCGTTTTACTTTACGTCACGTCAGTTCGATACGACGGACCGGACGAATGGTACATTTTATTATTATTTTGCGGCCGGCAGCATTACATACAAGTTTAATACTAAGTTGCGCTCGTCGTATTGATATTTCAGGCACTAGAATATTCTTAAAATAATAACGTTGAAAATGCGGCGATATTTGCTGTTACTCTGTGTCATCCTGGCTACGCCATATACGTATCAATCTGCAGCACCAAGCGGCTCCATCGAACTAAACGAATTATCGTTTGATAAAATAACCGGCAAGTTTAAAGCATCTCTCGTGAAGTTCGACGTTGCATACCCCTATGGTGACAAGCATGACACTTTCGTGCAGCTCGCTGCAGACGCTAAGGACATAGATGATCTGCTCATCGCAGAAGTCGGTGTAAAAGATTACGGCGAAAAGGACAATGAGGAATTAGCGAAGAAATATGGAGCCTCGAAAGATAACTTCCCAATCGTGAAACTTTTCCTGCAAGGTAGAGATGAGCCCATTACTTTTGATGATAAGAATGGGTTCACAGGTGAAGAGTTACGTGTTTTCGTGCGGGAAAACACCGGTATTTATCTAAGCCTGCCCGGATGCGTCAGAGAACTCGATCTTCTCGCTATAAAGTTTATGGAAGCTAAGAAGAGTGATAGAAAAGCTATCTTCAAAGAGGTTGAAGAAAAACTGAAAACTATGAACCCTCAGGTAACAAACTTAACATTATATTAGCACTATGTTTAAACTGCTTATGAAAGCAATATAATATAGCACTGGTGCTCTAACTATTTTATTACTATTTTCACAGTATCATTTCAATCATGAGGATATATCTATATTCAGTACATAACTTTAAAGAATTAATTTGATAAGTATTATAGTGTTTCTAATCATTTAAATTATTTTTTCAGTTCAAAAGTTCTGGAAAGATCTACAAGACAATCTTTGAGAAAGTTCTCGACAAAGGTGATGAATTTCTTGCCACAGAAAACGAAAGAGTCAAGAAATTGCTTGGTGAAAAAATTCATAAAACTAAGAAAAAAGAATTAGAGAATAAACTCAATATTTTACAGACATTCCAGCTCTTGAACAAGAAGTCTAAACATATTGATGAACTATAAATTAGGAGAATATGTTGAAGGCACTATATACTTTTGTGATAATAATGACTTGTTCAGTAAGCTTTACCAGTCCCTGTAGGAATTTGTGTTGATTACTTAACAATCTGATCATTATGAAGATTTAAATATCACAAATGGAACATTTCTGATTATATTTCGATTGTTTTCAAAAAATTGTACCAAAATTTTACATTGTGACACTAAATTTTAATATTTTTGTGACTGACTTTACTCTATTTACCTATTAAGTTTTGTACAAATAAATTACTGCTGGTTGCAGTAGTAGTTACAGGGAATAGACAGATTTAGACCCTTATTACAGATTTAAAACACTTTTCTGACAGAGATCAAAAGTAAAGTTATTTTGTTTACAAATTTTAGAAGTATGTATAGTGGCACTTTTGAATTGGGGTCATATGGCGGATATTTTTATGAGCTCTAGAAAAATAATATTCCAAACATTCCTTTTGACTAGGATAGAGTATTTATGTATAATCATAATTCAGCAGGTATTTACACAACAATACCAATTATTGATTGCTTCATGTTACAAATGTCATGGTTGGCTGGAATGCAGCCCAATTCCATTAGATTTTTTTTATATTGCACAATACATCCCACTACAAAATAGTATAACATAAATTTAATTGTATGTGTATGTAAAGATAAGGATGCCATTGGTAAGCAATAAAATTTTACATAATTGTGACACAGTAACTAAAGCAACATTATTATTTTTAGATTTTATGAGCTGTGTTGTGTGTGGGTATCTCACAAATCCTGTATCTTTGTTTAGAGGATTATCCAAAAGTGGGGAAAGTAAATTTTTTTGGTATACCTTCTCAAGTCCCGAGGTTTTTGTGCACTATGCATCCTATCATAGAATGTGTCGAACTAGTTGTGTGGCATGTGTAAATTGTGTTCATTGGTGCAATAGTACATAAACCTGGCGTGGTATTTACTGCACTGCATTTGTGAACCTGAAATAATGCATTCATTGTAAGATATTGAAATAAAGTAAATTTAAATTTTTATTTTTAGTAACATGTACCAAATGTTTGTGCAATGTGTGTGCGATATTTTACGACCACATGTTTGTGTGTTTCACATTAAAATATATTTTACGAAGTTAGTTTCTTTTTGTGATAAGACTTGACCTAAAATCATATAATATAATAAATGTAGTTGTTGCATGTAAACCTAAAACCCAGACATACAAACCCATAAAAATAAGTGATTGATTAGGTAGATATGTAATTAATCTCATTATCAATTAAATTTTGCTGTTATCTTTAGGTAATCAATGCATACTTATGATTTTTTTATTATGTGTTATTACATAACTAATGTGTAGATTGTCTGTTGTACCCGTGGACCCAGAAGTTTTCAGTTTATTTATGGCTTCCGATAAGTACTATTATTTCTTCTATGCCCCCAATCAGTAAGGGGAGCGGTTTTTAGCGCCTGAAAGACCCAAAAGAAAATGAATAGGTATACTTAAAGCTATGAATGTAATTTTATTTTTAATGATTTCTCAAAAAAAAATTTTTGCTTTGCTTTGAAAAATTGTTATGATTTTTTGTACATAAATTCAGGCGTCTACCGAATTGAATACGGTTGTCCCTTTGATGATAATCGATGTCTAAACTATCATACATCAATGTGAAATTCGGAACTGATCGCATTGATGAGCACGTCATGTCCTATACAAGTTATGTCCGTCGTTCATACGAACACCAGCAGCCCGATTCGGAAAGGTCGGTACAACATCTCAAACTTCGATCTCAATGTCATCAGTTTAGGAACTTTAAACAAGCTATCGATGCGTAATTAAAGTTGTTAGTTTCTGAATCTGGGCGGAGACGCTACCTTAATCGGGCTGCAGGCGTTAAGTGTTGAAAGTCTTAAAACAATGCTTCAATTAAACAGTCCTGAGCCATAACAAAAAAAAACTCCCTATCTATTCTTTGCCATGAGCACACATCGTGTGGTTCCCTATGATTGGCTGAAGATAAGCAAGGAGTTGAAAACAAACACATTAATTAATTACATCTACTATCTAATTAGTATTTAAATCCAAAATATAAAATCTACATTTTCGTCACAAATAATTATCAGGATTCTAACATTCTTACTAAAGCAAATGTTACAAATCGGAATGTTGAATATACAGTGGATACTTTTGTAACAAAAAAAGGAAATCATTTGTTATTATGATATACAGATACAGCAAATATCTGAGGAGAATCTTTAGACAGGTATGGACTTCCAACTTGTCCATAGGTATAGCTCTTTTCTACCTTTAATGTTGACCGATTCCAGCGTTTTTTTTTCAAGTAGGTAGTTATCACATTATTTACTAGGTAGTCGTTACCGTTTTTTCTATGCCTTTTACGAGGGCGGCACTAAAAGTATCGGGAATGGAATATTTCCACTGTTCCTGTCATATTAAATTTTTTTTAATTAAAAACTCCTTGGTTTTAAGAATCGAATACCATTTATTTACTTAAAAAAAGATTCTCGGTTATGTCACAAGGTTTTATCAAACTTGTTTAGTCGTTGAAAAAATGGATCGAACCCTAAACAAAAAATCAGTCACGAGTTTGGGTGTTCGAAAATGAGTTAAAGCCAACAAAAATTGTTCGTTCACGTAGTGTTGCAAAAAAAATGGTGGCCACGTTTGTCTCCAAAACCGGCCATGTTGCGACTATTCCTCTTGAGGGACAAAGAACGGAATTGTATGCTAATTTAATGCAGAATGGTATGCTAGCATTTGTTTGCCACAGGTCGTTTCTGAACTCCGTAAAGAGGACTGCAACCGCCGCATCATCCTCCATCACGACAATGCGAGTTCTCACACCGCGCACAGAACAAAAGAGAACATAGAATTATTAGACCCTCCGCCGTACAGCCCCGACTTAAGCCCTAATTATTTCTATACTTTCCCTAAAATAAAGAAGGTGGTCAGAGATTTTTATCACCTGAAGAAGCTGTGGACGCCTACAAAACGGCCATTTTGGAGACTCCAACTTCCGAATGGAATGGTTGCCTCAATGATTGGTTCCATCGAATGGAAAAATGTGTCCAATTTCGCGGAGAATACTTAGAAAAGCAATAAATACATTTTTAAATAGTAATGTTGTGTCACTTCCTAGATTCCCGAAATTTTCAGTGCCGCCCTCGTATACCACAATAAAGTTACAAGCTTCCTAAGCAGTCATATTTTTGCGCTGATACGATGCCTATTGAAAGCCTTTATTATGCAGAATTCAATAACTTTTTTCAAAAAATAAAAAAAATGTAGGCTTAAAATACATCATAGTGAAGCGATTGACACCAATAACAACAAATTGCGTTACAATTTAGGTGGTGAAAAGAGGTAGGCCCCGGAACAAAAATTGTAAGAGAAACACGAGAACAGTGAAGGGTCGGTGATCCTCTTAAGTTGTCTCAAGTCCTTAATGGCGCGATGCCATTCAAATATATTTATTACTAGCTGCGCCCTGCGGTGTTACCCGCGTTAATACCGGATAAAAATTAGCCTTTGTGTTAATCCAGGGTCTAAGCTATCTCCGTATCAAATTTCATCCAAATTGGTTCAGCAGTTTTTGAATAAAAAAGTAAAAACATACATGTCTCAAACTTTCGCTTTTATAATGCGAGTAGGATAAAATAAGATAAAAACTATATATGAACTCAGAACTATTGATGTTTTTTGAATTATTATATTAATATAGAATCACAAGAAACTTTCTTCCCAAATAATACCAAGAATTTTGCGGAAGAGGCATTGATGGGTGTTTTGCAAATAAAAAGGTAACTATTATAATATCCAGTTTTTATAAAAGATACAATACAGTTCTGCTTCCACAGTCACATAATAATGCTTTCAACTTTTTTATGCAGCTCCCCTGATCACTTCCACTACTTCAATTCCCTATGGGCCACAGCGAGAGCATAAATGCGAAATATTAATTTATTATAAACACAGATCAACTTATTATATGTCACAGGACAGTTTATTCGACATAAATTGCATACGAGATTCCAATTCATTTTAAAAAACTGGTAAAACAAATTGTTAGGCATCCTTATAATACACCCATAATTTAGAAAAATGGAATGGTAAAAAAACTATAACAACACCAACTATAAAAATACCTAATATTCGAATTATAGTAATACCAAATCCAATATAGCTTTACCATGTAAGGTACTTGAGGGCGAAATCTATTCATTATATTTTCGCTCACACTACAGATAGTATGGGGATGCGAACGCGAGAACCAGTGGCGACTTACATAATAAGTATGCTCATACATAACACTATATTCGATTTATTATGGAAGCTTAGCATACACACAGCTGTCTCTATTGCTCTACTTGTATTGAACAGGAAAAAATAGAGAATAAAATGAATCATCACAAAAGATTGCTTGAAATATTATAGATAAGGGGGCGTACATAAGGCCAAGTCAAAAGTATTATTGAAGGGAACTATTATTATGTATCCTCTAAATTCCAACATACAATTTCAATTCCATTAAAAAATATTAATAGCTGACAGAATGTGCTTATGGAATAGCAATATTTTACAATCATGTAAAAATTGGTCATTATAATCTATCTTATACACATAACAATGTCTATGATAATTCAAATTCCAAGTTTATTCGAAAAATAATATCAATTTGAAATTAGGAAATAATTGACCAGCATAGCCAATAACTTCATGTATGAATCTTCGTTCTCTATACTTTTATTTTTGTCTACTTTTTTTTAGTATTTCGATATTCATCTCATCATAATATATTGTGAACATTATACTCCTCGCCATACAAACTGCAGCACAAACTTTCCAGACCAAATTAAGTTTTTGCTTGTTATCTTTTCAGAATAACCTTGTACTGAAATTATCATAGACACATGACATACTCATATAATCAAGTTCATTAAACTAACCTAAATAATTTCATACAAGAAAAACCAAGTGTAAGTAGACTAGTAGATTTGTTTCAATAGTTTCTTTCTTTATTCTGGTAATGTCTTGGTTATTCAGTGAGGGCAATTTTATCATGGGTATGTAGTACTATTATTCCTTCTGTGCTATGGGGCTAATCTTGAAATTACAAAAACAAAGAAGCAGTTCTACATAGACTTTGGACAATATATACAGAACTGCTTATTTTTTGAGATGTCATGGTTTATCCTTAAGTAAATGTAGTCTCTATCAATCCTTGAAAGGACTTTTGTTTATCCAAAAAACCTAAGAAGAGTCTATTACAATTGGCTTCTTGTAGGACTTATAAACATTACAAACTAAAACTGCATCCTTTTATAATCATCAATTAAAATATGGACACTAGAGGCCTATTCATCCGGGTTAGCCTGACCGGAAAGATGTTATTTAGGAGTAAATACGCAAGTCTAAAATACAAGTTCTTACGCAATTTTAGACATTTAAAATGCTTTGGAATATGCACATAAAGGTATGTATATTTCAGACATATAAAAAATGATAAGTTGAACAGGCCTCCAGCATCTAAACTTTGCTAACAAAAAATAAAATGATATAGACCTACTCCGACTTATCACTGCTAACTTTAAGCTCCTTTAGCTGTAAAACTATACCCTCTGATGTGGAATTTTCTGGTTTTTCAACAGCTTCTTTAGCTGGAGGTTTATCAATGCTCTTGGGCTCCGGAGTGTCGGTGTCTTCACTTCTAGTGATGCTACTTTCCTCGTCTGATGACAGGTCTTGTGTGTAGAGACTGCACTGTGTTCTAACAATCTCTTGTGCTTCAGCAAATTTCTTTTTCCAAAGTTCAGCATCTGTAAGAGTTATATAAACATTAACACATATTTAAAGTAGACTTTAGTTTTCAATCAATTTAATTTACTGATTACTGTTATTGAACAGCTACAAATATCTGTCAGTAATGTTTGTATTGATCTCCAATGTACTTAGTTTTCAATAAGTCATTAAGTAAGTATGAAACTGGTCTACAGCAAAACATTGCGAACCACTAATGAAGATTCTCATTAACAATACAGATATTGACTCATATTTATTATTATTTTACTATTGTATTTATACTTACTTTGAGGAGTACCAAACTTGATAGCCAAGAGCTCTTGTTTCATCTGCTCATCAGCAAAATCAGCAAAAACAGACCAATTAAATGCTTTATCTGAACCACAGTGGACATTCATTCTAATATCAGGAGTAATAAAATGATTGGCACACACTTTGTGTGTTTTATCACGCCTCATCACTACCCGGACTGTATTGTTTATTTTATGCCGGAGAAGCTTTATATCACCCGTTCCACGCTCCTGCAAATAAAAACATCAAAATTAATTATTTGCAAATTATAACCTCACCTATTTAAATCTGAAATAATTCTATCTGCGCTGTTCTGGTCTTTATTCTTACCTTCCACTCATGGTCTGCGGTATCATATCGATACAGCCTTGCGCGAATTTTCACCAGTTCCTCTTCGTCCTCTTCGTTAGTGTGGATATCAACCAAAGGCAAGGAGACAATGGGCTCGTAGTGAGGATCATGCTCGTGATCAGGAGACTCAGTTTCTCCGCTTTCGCTGTTACGCCGTACACTTTCTTCTGTCTGAAAGATAGATTACTTATCCGTTTGAGAAAGTATTGTAAAAAGTCGTATAAGTGCTCTATGAATGATTAAAATACAAATCAAAATTTAATGCGTATATAGAAGCAATACTAAACACTCACCGGCGAAGACATTTTGAAGATTTTTGTACCGCGAGATCTATTTTGCAATGCTAAAGAAAAAAGTACGTTTTCAAAATATAAACAATAGACACAATATACGAAGTAATTAATTTGTAACTGAAAGAAAATGAGGTGAGGCGAGCCGCGAGCAGTGCTGCCATTACCAATAAAAAAAACGAATTTCCCTGCTTATTTATGATAGATTCCCTACAAATCTCTGAAATGATATTAAAAAAAACACTCATTATTACATATTTCGAGATATTTTAAATGTACGCACCACAAAAAAAATTTCAACCCTATACAAGCAGTAGTTCATTAAACAGTTGACCTCAATTTCTCTTTTTAATTTTCATGGACTCAAGACTACAATAATTTGTTACTACAAAGAAATTTCAATATTCCAAGTCTCTACAACTTCACTACCTTTACCTTGACCATGACGATTATTTACTTGACACTTATCGATTTTAAAATTTATTGTATATAATTTGATAACTGGCACAATACGCAAAGAATGATTTATTATTAATACCTGTTAATACAGAAGAATCATCATCACGGGGCGTCTCGTGCCCCCTGTGGGGAGGGCACAAGGTACGGGGGTCGAGCATTTCGCTATTTCCCCGGGCTGGACGCTGGGGCCATCAAGCCCCAGGGAATTTATTTTCTGGGGCGCATTCTGCGCCCGGGGTCCGTGATTGATGAAGAATTCACATAATCCTCTCATCGCTTGTACAGGTCCGTTCTTGCTTTCTGAGGGCGTCTTCGTGTCTCCGCAGTAGCATATGGGTGGTGTGTTGGAGAAGAAGGTGCTCCTGGAGGGCCACTATCCGTAAAGGAAGTACTGGATAGTGGCCAATCTTCTTGCTGCTGCCTGCCGCAGGTCTGCCCCTGCCGCGATTGCTGACAGCAACCCTACCAGGGCGCCCATCAGCGCAGCGATGGGTTCCTGGACAGGGGTGCCAGTCGCTGTTCCAGGGAAGAGGTGGTGTTGGGCTTGAGGCTGGTGTAGTCCCGGGGGTGGTAGTAGGGGCTGGCGCTGTTGCTGCCTTCGCCCTTGTTGTTGTTGTGACGGGTGGTGCCCCACTGATAATGTAGAGGGGCTCCATGCGTCACCGTCACTATTGGCTGGGTTCTGCTCACTGATGCGTGTGACACTGTGGCTGTCGACACCGTGCTGGTCGCAGTCGAGTTCGAGACACGAACTGCCTGCGATCCGGTTCCCGGTGTCGTCGGAGGGAGAGTGTGAGAATGTCCCCCCGCAGCTGGTTTATCTCGTCTGCTCGCGCCCATCTCCATGTGGGGTGGCTGAGACGAGGGGTGGGCGTGCTCAGAAGCTGGTCTTCCTTCTGGTGCTCGCTCGTTTGCAGTGGTGGGGAGGTGAGGAGGCTGCCTCTCCGTCTTTCTCCTTCGCCGTCCTCTGCCTTTGCTTTTACGCTGGGGCTCGATGTTGGTGGATATTGGTGGTGATGGTGGAGCTGGTGTGGCGCTCACCATTCCGCTGGTGGCCCCCGGCGTCTGGTCAGCCGCTGGCGGATGGGGGGCGAATGCAGTCGGCTCCGTGAGGGGCCGTGAGGTAGGGGCTGTAGGGAATCGCCCCTTTGCCGCTCCACCTCTTCTCGCTCCTCTTCGCCCAGGTCTGGGGCGCTCGCCTGGCATATTTGCAGGCGGGCGCAGTGTGGTGAGCGTCTGTGTTGGTGGTGCGTGCGTGGTCCAGCCCCATGCTGTAGGTGGTGCCCGTAAGTAGAGGGCATGTGCCATCGCCGGGAAGGGACGCTGTAGCGCTGTGGCTTCGTGTCTGATGCGGGGGGCTAGTGGTTGGCCCCCTCGGGCAGGTGTGTTGCACATGGGTAGGTCTTGGTACGCCGGGAAGCTGAATTTTCCTCTTCCTCGCTTTCCGGCGGAGGACGGGGCACAACCTGCTGTTCGCGGCGTGCCGCCCCTGGCAGTTGGCGCAGTGCAGTGGTGCCTCTGCTGCATTGGGGCACTCGGAGCCGGGGTGTGCCCCTGCGCACTTCACACATTTCTGTGCTCGGTGGCAGTGGGCAGATGAGTGCCCGAAGAGCTGGCACCTGTGACACTGCGGGATCGTGGTGCGCCCCTTCCATGCCTCGAAGACCACTCGAGGCATGTTGAGAAGCTCCGTGGTTGCGAAGAGCCTCTCCAGCTGTTCCCTCCCCATCGGTTCTAGCTGGAGATGGTAAACATTTTTTGACCGGGCCTGGTGGGGAGCGCCCGGGCGAAGATGGCAGGATAGCCGAGGGCCTTGAGAGCTTCCACGATGACTGCTCCCTCGGTGCCTTGTGGAAGTCCCCACAGCGCCGCCTTCACCGGCTTATCGCTCTCGAGGGAGTAGCAATACCAGGACAGAGTGGGCGTCCTGATTTGCTCTTCGGTGAGGTAGCGCTGGATGGTGCGGTACTCCTCGGCTGATTTAGGTCTGAATCTAATGCCCCTGTCGAGGGGCTTGGCATTCGGTGGATAGCCCAGGCGTCTTCTGATCTCCCCCATGTGCCTGGGCCAGTCGGGGAGTTCTTCGACCGTTATCGGGGGGTAAGACCCCCCGGTGGTCTGGTGTGGACTGGTGGCGCCGGCTGGTGCCGCGCTGGTGCCGGGCGTCGCTCTTCTCGCAGCCTGCGCCTGGGAAGGCTGCGGCGAGGGCAAGGGTGCGGGGGGCAGCGCACCAACAACCGACGCGTAGGTGGTAGGTGGTTGCAGTTGATGTGCTCCACAGGGTGCTGGGTGGGCCCCTAGCGCTTCGCCAGACTCAAACGCCACATATGACGTCGAGTCCAGCACTCTCCTGCTGCTGCAGCGACATCGACATGTCCGCCATCCCGGCGGACTCGTCGTGGGCAGGCGTCGGCGCTGGAGAAGAGATGGGGGGCGGCAGTCTTGAGGAAGTATGTGCACGCCCCTGCGTCCACGTGGGTGAGGGTGGTAATGGCGCCGAGCGAGGTGTGCTTGCGCTGTAGCGGGCCAAAGCGGCTGCTTGTGCCGGCGACTTCAGCGGGACGAAATATTCCTCGCTGCTGTCCCGGCGGGCATGGAAGGCTGTGTGGCCCCCCTTCTGGCGGGGGGAGGGGCTGGCTGGAGGCGTGTTCCTACGCCTCACGGTGGGTTGCGTCTCTTCTGTCGACGACTCTGTCTCGTCACTGGACGCGGCCGTCGGAGAGAGAGACGAACGAGTTCCGCCCGACGCACTAGTCCCTCGGAATAACTGGGGCGTCTCGGGCGGGGGCGGAGCTGTGGTGGGCGCTGCTGTCTCAGTGGTAGTGCGGGCTGCTGGCCCGGATATGACCACTTCCGGTAGTGACGGAATGTGGTCCCCTTGCTGCGATAACGGCCAGGGGATGGGCGACACTACCGGCGGGGGCTCGTAAGCGCGGCCTTGCTGCTGCTGTTGCTGCTGCTGCTGGGTGGCGATATGCGGGTCTGGTTTGTGTATGGGTTGTGCGGGCGGCTGCTGACTTGAACGCGCGCTCCTCACGCGTTGGGGTTGCGGCGCGTCTCCAGGTCGGGCCGCTTCATGTATGTGAATGGTTGGTTTTGGGGCGGGGCCCGCCTGAGGGGTTAGAGGGGAAGCCGAGCCCAGCTTTGGCTTCTTGTCCTTGTGAAATATACCACCTTCTTCTCTTCTTCTTCTTGAACTTCGGTGGTCGCTGCTGGCCAGGTGTGCGTGAGGTGTGACCTGACTCCGTCTGCGAGGTGGTTGAGACTTCGCAAGCCCGGAGTCCATCACTGTTCACAGCTGATTCGGCATGGCGATGCGGCACACTGCACGGTCCCAGGGCGCTTGATGGAATGATGTCAATGGTCCGACCGAAGAGGTCACGCCGGGCGATGACCTTCTCCGCCGGTCCATAGCGGCTACTGGTCCGTTTGGGATGTTCAGACATTTTCGGCTGTTGATGATGATGATGGTTGACCGATGGTTAACGACCGTACTACGGGTGCAACTGCTCACCAACCTACACCTAGTGTGAGGGCGATGCAACACCGACCAGGTGAGATCCGTGGTTGCCCCACGGAAGGCCCAGTCAATGCGATCGGCGACACTACACACCAATAGTACCGTTAGCACAATAACGGGTAGTACGGTCGGGACGTGCTGGTGAGTGTGGTGGCTCGGGTACTGCTCACTGAAGTTATCGCTTCACCACGAAGCGATTATTCAGTCGAGCGTTGATCCGAGTGTGTTGGTGTCGTCGTCGCGCACTCGACCAGCACGAATGCCCGGTGCAGCGACGTTAGCACGGTGAGAAGGGGCGTGGCTCGCACCCGAGATGACCCTCGTGCCAGTAGGCGGAGTCGAAGTTCGGTGCGGAACACACGCCCTGAGGCTTGGCAGTGGTGGGGCTGTCGCGCACGGGTCGACTACAACGCACGCGGGCGGAGTCAAGACCCAATGCGGAACACGCACCCGGAGGCTTGACGCTGCGCGGCTGCACTCCGTGGGGCGTGGCGGGGAGGGGTCACTGCGTATGCAGTGGCGCGACCCAGCCAGGCGAAGCGGTGCGGCACAGCTGTAGATCGACGATAGTGGGTTATAGTTAGTACGGAGGACGTAGGTCGACTCAACGTAGTAACTATGCGCGCAAACTATGACGATCCAATACAGAAGAAATATGGCTTTCAAAAAATGTCTAAAATGTCATATGTGTCTGAAAGGAATAACAGCCCGTAACCATGGAAACACACTTGTTGGATCAGTGTGACAGTGAAAACATGTGATAAAATCAGCTTATGCAAATTTCTAGTGGGTTTTGTATTTTTAAGAAAAGCTTCCCCCCGGTTTGGCCAATAAATCTCCACGACTACAAAATTACTAGAAACTGGATGGAAACTATAACCTGTACGTGAGTATCAAATTTCTATAGAACAAAGATCCATACGTAAACTTTGCATGTATGGATTTCGTTCACAAGAAATTTCGTCTGTCATATTAATCATCCGAGATCCGTAAGAGCGAGAGAACGAGGGAAAGAAATCTGTGAGCCAGATAAGTTAATAGTAATAAAAAGTAAAGTAGTGGGTGTTATAAAATTCGAGAGTATGCATAAGTGGCATTTTACTGGTTTTAACCAATTTTTTGCGAGATTTTCCCAATATAAATAAATAAATTGGAAACAATACAGCCGGCGTTGTTTCCAATATATCTCAGAAACAATTCAGCTCCTGTAATATATAGGGGCTGAATTGATAAAAATATTGCAGCACTAAATTACCCTTAGCAAGCGGAATTATAGTTTTATGGCAATATCTTTTAGAAGAACGAGAAGCACTAGAGTGCGTTCCGCGCTTACACTCTAGGTGCAACTATTCGCTCTTCTCGCGTTCGCGGTCTCAATGTAAATAACAACTAACGCGTTCGGAGCGTCCGTTAGGTGCAACTATTTAACGATCGATTAACGGGAACGATCTCCAGCAAGCGGCGATGCGTGGACTGGCCATACTGCACCAGAATCTGTATGGATAGGGACCAGACACGAATCCTCTACTGGAACTGCGGCGGAGATCTCCCTGCGAAGAAACAAGATCTACACCAACTTGCCCGGGACCAGAATATACACATTATTCTCCTGGGTGAGACAAAATTAAATTCCCGTAACGACTTCCGCCTCTCCAACTATTTTACGTACCGGCGCGACGAAATATCCCCCCGAGGTAAGGCGTATCGTGGCACAGCAGCCCTTGTGCGGCGGGATATAGTACATGAAGAGTTAGAGCTCCTGGATTTCATTGACACAAGGACTGTGGGGCTCTACCCACATAAGACCCGAAGGCAGAGCACTGTTGGAAGAAGCTGAAAAGGGCGGCTTCACCCCGATAAACCCACTCACATCCCAACCAACCCCGGACACCGCGCGGACGTGCTAGACGTTTGTGTGCATAAGGGGATTGCTGCAGCCATTACGATAGAAATTATCTACGATCTTGACGGCCAGCACAGACCGATACTGATTACCATCGGTGCCCAGACGTCATGTGCCAGGCCGCACCACGGACGAGAGTCGACTGGGGCCTATTTCAGCGCGAGATACAATCCTTGTCGGTGTGTCGGCTGTCCACCGCTGAACAAGTCCTGCGCGACGGCCATCACCGAGGCCGTTGTAGCCGCCCAACGTGCCGCTACCACAGAAGCACCACCAACAGCATGGCGTGACACTCTCCCGCCGGCCTTCCAAGCTCTGCGCAAGCGCAAGCGCGAGCTAAGGCGTCTGTGGGCCCGAACCAGATGCCCGAGGACCAAGAGGGAGCTGAATGCCGTGTCAGAAAGGTTATCAGAGCAGGTGAAGATCTGGAGGGGAGCCACCTGGGACGACTACATTGCCCAGTGTGAGGAAGATCGAGCCAACCTCTACACCCTTAACCGCCACTTGACCCGAGCCAAGGAAACTGTTTGTCCCCTGATAGAGCGTCGGGCCAGAGGCGGTACTCTGCCGAAGATCGGGCCAAAATTCTTGCTGATCATCTAGGAAGTCAGTTTCAACCACACCCTGTCCCATCAGATGCCACAGAGGAGATCAGGAACCACCACGCTAGAATCGAGGCGGAAGTGAAGGAATACCTTCAGCTGCCGCACTCTCCGTTGGGTGGAGAGTCATTCATAGCCCCAACGGAAGTAGCTACAGCAGTGCGGTACCTGAAGTTGAGGAAAGCACCGGGTCATGACGGAATTCCAGTAGCCGCCCTCAAGCAGATGCCTGCCCGTGGGTTGGTGTGTCTGACTCGGTTGTTTAACGGCATCCTACGCACCGGACACTTCCCCTCGTCCTAGAAAACCGGCAAGGTGATCGTCCTGCATAAGCCTGGGAAGGACCGACGGTCACCTGCCAGCTACCGCCCCATCATGCTACTACCACACAGCGCGAAACTGTTTGTGCGCCTGCTGCTGCGGAGATTGCGTCCCCATATTACACCCAGAGAAGAGCAGTATGGGTTCCGCAGCCAGCATTCCACCACACTCCAGCTGACGCGGGTGTTGCACCACTTAGCCGATCAGACCAACCAGGGGCGGAGAACAGTAGCCGTGTTCCTGGATATCGAAAAGGCATTAGACAGGGTGTAGCACGAAGGTCTCATCCATAAACTGACAAGGACAACAGCGCCACCTATGCTAGTCAGCATCGTGGCGTCTTTCTTCACCGATCACCGGTTCTACGTGTCCGTCGAACGAGTCGATACAGGCAGATTACGGCAGGGGTCCCCCAAGGAACTTGCCTTTCACCAATTCTCTACGCCGCTTAAACAGATGCCATCCCAGTGCTGGAAAACCTCCTTCCAGATGAATCGGGTGTCATGATAGCCATCTTTGCAGATGACAGCGCGTACTTCGCGTCGTCTCGGAAAGCCACCATCGCCATTGGGAGAATACAGAAAGTCTTCGACATTCTCCCCTGCTGGTTGGACAAATGGCGCATGGCTGTGAACGTGACTAAGACGACCGCGCTATTGACTGGCCAGCAAGACACCAACAGATTACCCTCGCTACAGCTTAGAGGTCAAAACGTCGGGTGGGAACGCACCTGCAAGTACCTTGGCTTGACCATCGACCGGAGACTGAATATGGGCGCGCACGTAGACTACGCCATCAACTCAGCCAAGGCTGCACGCTCAATGCTGCATCCGGTCCTAAGATCTAAGCTGCCACTCCGGACCAAGCTGGGATTGTACAAGACGTACCGGACGAGACACAGATGGCACAGGCCAACGGTGAACATACGAGTATCAGCCTGAAGACCAGATAACCTGAGGTGGCGACATAAATCTGGCAGAGGACGTTGGACCAAGAAAGAAAATGGCGCGACCAAGATTGGCGGAGGACCTGACCTTGAGAGGTTGAATAAATAGAAGCGGCCCGGACCAAGACTGGAGGGCGACGCGGAAAACGATTGGCGACCTGAGCCAAGATGGCGGGTGCGCACCCGAAAGAGATCGACACGAGGACCAGGGGCGCAGAAAGCGCCTATTACATACACTCCCTGGGGCCAGAGAGCCCCAGCGCCCAGCCTGAGGAGTGGGCTAATGCCCGAAACCCCATTCCTTGTGTCTCCCCCCGCGGGGGCACAAGACTTCCCCTCGGTCGATCGATCGATTAAATAGCTCGGTAAAAACACTCTGACCTTTATCTGACAGTCTGTATATATGGCTATATGACTATAGCAATAATATAATATTGAAGCCGTGGCCGTGAAGTGTGAGGTTGAGTTGCTGTCAATAACAATATTTTAGTAATGCGATCTGTACCTACGGGCAGTGTAAAAAGCAACGAAACAACTACACCTGACGCGCGGAACTCGACCCTATAGTGGCTACTGGCCACGCGCGTTGAGATTCTAGTAGTATTTGTTCTGAGTTCTTTACAGTCATTCCAAAGGCGCGTCGGCAAAGAAGACGGCAGATTCAGTAGTAACTATCACTACTAGCTATAGCTGCTATGGTAAAAATAGTAACTACAATAGCAACTATGGGAGAAATATTTCTTCGCTTTTAATGTTACAGCCACGAAAACTTTATCGCACGATTCTCTATAAAAAGTTTCTTAGATCTTCACACTTTTTATCACTAATATTTTATAGATAGGGATTAGGCATCAGATAAATGAGTTAACCTCAAAGTTTCTTTGGCGCATGATGTGCTAAAAAAGGTACTAACCGCCATACGCTACGAAACAAAACATTCATTTCTCTTTTTCATTTTCATGGACTTTGTGTGTCTTCTTCCTTGTTACAGTATGACTGAGATGGGATGTACTCCGAGACTGGGATGAGATGTACCCCTCCTCTATTACTTTCTCTGTCTACGCGCTGATTTTATCAAAACAATGAAATCGGCTGAACGACTTCAATCCAAGGAAATACATTAAAAAAAAACAAAACAAAACATAAGAAAGAAGTGTTAGAACTGAATTATTTTCGAAAGTAATATTAATTTCACTGTTATTGCTTAATAAAACCTAATAAAAACTGGAGCCCTCCAAGTTAAAACGCCAAGGTAAATTAACAAACTGAAATAAGTCTTGTCTGAAGATTTCATGTATAAATAGGTACACAAAGTCAATGACTGAGATACTTCGCCGACCTGTTTGTCAGTTATTTATTTTAAGATTTCCTCCTATTTGATGGAGTTTAAAGACTTTGGTCACCTAACTCGTTGCTCTAGTTTATTGTAACAGAAGATGTTCGCTTTGAATTAAAAATCTCTCAGTTCAGTATAAAGTATAGCTACTGTCAGCTTTGTTCCTTGGTATCTTACTCACAGAAACAACATTCCGCGACAAAAATTGCTGAAGGTGTGCACAATCTTAAATCCTAACAATAATATTTAAGTCTTGATTAAATTAATCCAATAAATTTTTAAGCAGTGAAAATTTGATTCTCAGTTGGAGGTAAGTACAAAATAAGAGTGTTTAAATACAATTTTTATTTCCCCAGGGACTTCGTCCACTATGGCGAGTTCTAGCCTTGGTAAGATGCTAACAGACCAGCTCCGTAACCCAAATGAGCTGGACATAAGCCTGCGAATGGAGTTTGGACTCTTTGAAACTGTACATAAGTGGAAAAGGCTATCTGAATGCTATGAATTTGTTGGTGCTAAGTATGTGTTTTTTTTTTATTTATTGATACTAATTGCAGTACATATATCAACTGATATTTGTTTCAATGCTGAGCAAAGCACTCAACTATAAATGGAAAGTGGTCAATGGCCAGCATCTCAATACTTGATATAGTTTGAGCACTTGAACTACTTTGGATATGTCATCAACTGTTTGTTAATGTTCATACAGGCCTAGAATTTTATGGATTATGTTTATATAGAAAATCAAACTTGCCGCATCATTAATGTCACTGTTTGAGTGCTTTTTGTGAAAATCACAATGAAAAAAACTAAATATAAAATTGTAGTTCTATATTTTAGTTTAGTATTTTGTTTCTACATTAAATCTTTAACAGTCCATCTATCTATATACTATAATATATATGTCTAGATATGACTGTGCCCTGTAATAATTATTTAATGTAGGGTTAAGCAAGTTTTAAAATTATTTTTTCTTTGTATGTTATTCTCCACAGACGAAGCAAACACACAGTAGTAGCATATGGCACTGGTTTATACATATTTGGAGGAGACAATGGGAAGTCGATGCTCAATGATTTGATCCGGTTCGACATAAATGAGATGTCATGGACAAGGGCTGGCTGCGTTGGGGACCCACCAGCTCCACGGTATCATCATTCTGCTGTGGTAAGAAACAAACTTTATATTTGACCGAGTGAGTAATACATCTCTGCTTTGAATCTGGCAAAAAAACATAAAAAGTGAAAGGCAAAAAGCTTTACTTTTTATCTTTTGTTGTCAATATGAATATTTGTCTACATGGTGGTACTGGCTACAGGATCCACAATTTTTACAGTAGTTGAGTTATTTGTTTGCCATTTATCGACAGATTTCAATGCTACTTGGTATAAGATTTAATTTTTAATAAGAATTGTGAATCTAAACAACTTCGGCCATGAGAATAGTAACTTTAAATAATAAACACCTGTACTGTATGTACAAAGTGTATTAACTATTTGTATGAAACAGCTTAATATAATTGCGTGATGGATCGTACAACTAACATTGACCAGTGTCCCTGTAAAGTATTATAATAAAATTGAACAGCATGTATGATGTTCTTCAAACATAGAAAGTTTGAATTTCAGTGAGAACTTTACCAGCCAATCTTTTCATTCCCAGATATATCGCACATCGATGTTCATTTTCGGCGGATACACAGGCGATATTTTGGCAAACTCAAATTTGACCAATAAGAATGATTTGTACGAGTATCGCTTCTCCAGCTGTATGTGGGTTAAATGGACGTTTAAGGGACAGTAAGTGATAATTAAACAAAACTATAGACTAATGACGTAAATTTTTTTCAAGTTTTTGACGAAATTGTGAGTTTACATTATTCGGAACTTTTCTTAGATATTCAAAAATCACTAAAAAAGTAATTATTACACGCTGAGTAAAAAAAAAATAGGGATATGTTATTTTTCATTTATCTTTCCATTATCGTTACAAATTTGAAATGCTGTCAATTATTGATGTTGTATTCCTTTGTTATACTAAAAAAGTACGCAGTTATATCGTAAATCTTTTGTCACTTATGTAAAGTAGAAGTTGTTTTTAGGGAGCCAGTACCGAGATCAGCGCACGGCGCGGTGGTGTATGATGATAAACTGTGGATCTTCGCGGGCTACGACGGCAACGCACGACTCAACGACATGTGGACTTGCAGCCTCATTGTATGTACTGTAACCAACTTATACTGGCAACTGTTAAATATCTAAGACAGTGACACTTTTGCATAATGTGCTAAAAAAATTCGAAAGTGAAAGACTAAACATAGAGCTTCGCATCAGCTCGAAGGACAATTAAATGTAGAGTTCCTGATTAGACTCTATGCTCGAGATATCTGATAATAATATGGTGGTTACCTTATAGAACTTGTTTTTTTTATTTCCTTTGTTTTATTTCAGCAGGATGGCAACACGACACAAAGAGACCAGAACAATTATATGACGGTAATAATGTTTATTGATTTAATTTCTAGGGTAAGATAGGAATAATTCTGTAATATTTAATGACAGTGCCAAACCTACAAGTACTAAAGCCATGCCATCTCTTTTTAATTTTCTTTAAGAGAACCGTCAAATTGTGTATTAGGTCTTGCACAACAGCATTTGATATTCTCGTGCCTGCACTTTCGTTATGGTATAAATAAATAAAATTATTCATACATAAAAAATCTTATTTTTTTTTATTAAGTTTTTTGGCCTGTTATATTTTGTATATCTCAGAATATATAAAATATCTTGCAATACAGATTTATCCTAGTGCAGTCCCACAGGCACTTGTAAACTTAACTGAATAGGACATCTATTTTCTATATTTTGTATTTTTTTTTCGCAGACTGAAGTCCACCAATGGGAGCGTATCGAACAAAAAGGTCAATGCCCCCCGACATGCTGTAACTTCCCTGTTTGCGTCGCCAGAGGGTGCATGTTCGTGTTTAGTGGACAAAGTGGCGCTAAGATCACCAATGCACTCTTCCAGTTCCATTTCGAAACACAAACGTAAGTTATTATAGTGAATTATTTTTAAAAAGTCACGTGATTTTGCAGCTTTGTGATTAGCTATTCTCTTAGATTATGACACGAGTTAGATGAGTGGACCAATAAGAGCGTATTCGATATCAAGCGGGTTTATACTCGTTGAAACCACTATCAATGAAAAACAAAAAGGTTAAAATGTAAGATTAAAATATACCTGACATCAAAGCATAGACTATGTACATATTATATGAGTTTTTGTTTCACGTAAATACATACAGTATTAACAAAGTTATCACTACGAGAAGTTTAGACCATTTTTTTAATCTGCTGAGCTTCCCGCCGACTTGATCTTAATTTTCTCAGGCATTTTTAATGATAGAAATAAAGTAAAAACACAGTTGTTCTCGTAAATTTTTCTAGATTATTTTGGCATTTTTAGAAAAAAAACGTATGTCTACTCCATTGCTGAACATATGTTGAATGTTAATGTTCAAAGAAGAACTTACAATATGCACTTCCTATAACAATATGTATACTTACTAATTAAGTAAACATATTAATATTTCTTATGACATTGGGGATTTTTTAGTTGAATTACTACAAAGCATACAAAAGCGGGAAAAAGTCCGAACAAAATCTTGAATGCCCTGACGTAATCGGATGGATGTTAACTGTGGTTGTACCTGAATAGTGGTTGTTCCCAGATGGACGCGCGTTTGTACTGAGCACCTGCTTCGCTGCGCCGGGCCCGCGCCCGCCAGGCGGTACGGACACGTGATGGTGTCCCACACGCGACACCTGTACGTGTTCGGAGGCGCCGCCGACAACACGCTGCCTGCTGACGTCTACTGCTTCGATCTGGATACTAAGATGTGGTATGTATGTGCTGAGCACCTGCTCCGCTGCGCCGGACCAAAATGTGTAATGAATTGTTGTGCCTTATGGGCAAATGTGCTACATTTTAGGCCATGAAGTAGCTTTACATCTGACAATTAAAGTTTAATTGCAAGTCTTATATTAAAAAATCGGCCAAGTGGAAGTTGGACTAGCGCACTAAAAGTGACGTACTATTTATCTATATGATTCTACTTGTTGTTATTAATATCGAGCAAAAACGGCAAAAATCGCGTTTGTTGTATGGGAGCCCCCTGAAATATTTATTTGACTTCATTATTTATTTATAAAGTGAATATACAAATAAATATTCCGTGAATATTTCAAGCGGTTACATGTTGCCGTTATTAATTAAGAGCAAAAAAAGTTACGTTTGTTGTATGAAGTTTTTATATCTGCTTCGTACATCTTATTGAGACATACATATTTTTTTCGTGGAGAAATGCTGAATGCACGCAGCACGGGGTTGCCTCCCGTTTCGATACGCCAGACACATGTCGCACCGCAACCAGCTCGACGACCATACCACCATGTTGGCGTCAGACGACCCCGTGTCTATACGCCCGAGATCCTCTTGCGACGGTTATTAGTGGCTTGATCAGGATCGTCACGTCAGACGTCAGGATCTCGGAACTACTTCCTGTAGCCGCTCCGATATATGCTTAGAAGCCAAAACCTAGTACAGCGGCCCATCCCGGGTGCCACTTGGCTTTACCGTGGCCGGCAAGGCCACGATTACTGAACTCCCCAGGCTCGACAATACAGGCATCCTTGGCCCTTGGGCAAGTGCCTAAAGGCGCGAAGTTACTAACAGGCGCGTGCGATCATGTGCTTGAATTTTATTACTAGCATAGTGATGTTCTGCGCTTGTTCTCATTTATAACTACCCTCAATCGCGTGCAAAGGCTTAATTTCTCCTGAATTGATTTCTTCTGAAGTTAGTACGAAAATGTCTCTTCGAGGGGCTCTATGAGCTGCTTGCCTTAGTCGCAATCATTATTTAACGCTCTGGTTCCAGGTCAGTGGTGCAGCCAGCGGCGGATTCACAGGTGCCGTCAGGACGACTTTTCCACGCAGGTGCGGTGTTAAACGATGGCTTTTATATCTTCGGCGGGACCGTCGACAATAACGTCCGCAGCGGGGACCTGTATAGATTCCAGGTATGAACAGCCTGTGGACCCACAGAGATTTCAAATACATTTTTTTTGGCAAACAAATTAATACAAACAGCTTTGAACGTCCTGCTTTTATTTATTACTAGATTTGTTGTTATTATTTTCCTAAAAAACAATTTTGTCAATGTGAGCCTTTACGTTAGTCTAGTAGATAGGAGACGCCGTAATATGCTAACCAAGAGCAAAACTAATCCCCTATATGTCCTTCCATCAGCTGTCAAATTACCCTCGCTGCACTCTCCAAGAAGACTTCGGTCTAATCCTGAAGTCGCAGCAGTTCTGCGACGTCACCTTGCTAGTAGGCATTGAGGAGACGCCCGTCGCCGCGCACCAGGCGATGCTTGCTGCCAGGTCGCACTACCTCAAGGCTAAAATCAAGTTAGTAGTCTATACAGAATGAGTCGTTCATTAATTCACTCATGTCCTTGCATCAGCTGTCGAACTACACACACTGCACTCTGCAAGACTTCGATCTGATCCTAAATTATCAGCAATTCTGTGACGTCACCCTGTTATTAGGCAGTGAGGAGACTTCGGTAACTGGTGCTACCTGAAGGCTAAGATCAAGTAAGTTGCTTAGACATTGAATGTATGTTTTGTCATTCGTTCATTCTGAATCCGGGTTATTGGTTTAGGGTGTACACTAAGCTTATAATCGGCTTAGTGTACACCATTATTAGTCCTGATCATATTGTTGAATGTTGATGAAACTTATTGTTTCTTATACACACACTTGTATTGAGTAATCCTATTAACGTGGTTTGATTTTGACGACAATAAGATCGTATTTGATCGCATCTTACATAGCACCAAGTGGCCTAAATAATAAAAGTTGCCGCGCAAAGCCTTGCATGCGATTCCATATTAACAACGAGTATTATTCTCCAGGGAGGCACGCGAACAATTCACACAAGATCCGCCGCCCAAAGACAGCAATCAAGATTCTGACGAGCCCGTTCTTCCAAAGCTGGTAGTGAAACTGCCTGAAGCCACCCCCGAAGCTTTCAACATGGTGCTCAACTACATATACACTGACAGGATAGACCCCACGGAAAAAGGTCCGTATTGGTTAATTGATGGTTCGCTAAAGTTGAAGCCTATCTGCTATGTTATTATAACGAAAATATTGTTGAATCACAATATGATTGAAATTAATGCAATCAACTTTTGTCTTAACGAAAACTTAAAGAAATTTACTGTGATACATTGAGACCACTTGTTTTATAGATATTTTTATTGAAACTGGGATTCAGAATATCTTTTTTTATCCAAGACAGCTAGGCATTTGAACAAGAGCTTGCATTATCACGGATGTTAGCGACACTGTAGCCTTAGATAAAGAATGTCTAATCTGGACATTGGCTCTCAAGGAAAGCTGCCGTAACACACCGTGCTTCGTGACAGATTTCTCAACTTGACTTAGCTAGGCGAGCGTAAGTAAAATCACTACTACCATGCTAGGGTTTTCTCACGATGTTTTCCTTCACTGGTAGCTCAGGCTCTTTTTGAGTGTTGAACAAACCTTAACTAAAATATGTAGTTAGCCTAAGGCTGCAGTAAACGTCAAAATTAGGCTTTATCAGATGTTTTGATACAAAGAAGGATATTCAATGCTATATATATTCAACAGACGAAGACCCAGCATCTCCCGCGACCGTGCTGCTAGTAATGGAAGTGCTAGGGCTGGCCCTGAGGCTGAGCATCCCTCGTCTGCGCGGGCTGTGCGCGCGGTACTTGCGCGCGAACATGTGCGCCAACAACGTGCTGCCCGCGCTGCACGCCGCGCATCACTCCGGCCTCGCTTGCATCAAGGAATACTGTCTCAGGTGATAACATTCTTATTTTTTTGTAGGGTAATTATTCAACCTTGTTACTAACAAAGACACAAATCACTCGCTACCGTCCTGACACTGTCACACACAAATATCATTTAGGAAGTTTTAAACTTTCCTCCATTTGACCTTTAGGGTTTGAATTTCCAAAACTTGTTTCTTAGTACACCCTTGCACCCGCCAAATTTCATTTTATTTCGGTTTAAGCTTTGCGTTAATTCCTAGCGAGTATCAGTCAGTCGGGTATTAGATTTTTAAATATATAGATTACTTACTAGCTGACCCGGTGAACTTCGTACCGCCTATTCGATTCTTTAAATTATTTATACTTATTTTGCCATTAAAGTTCAAATTGACTTTTAAGTATTATTACGAATCGATTGTATGCGAGTTTAGAGAAGTGTTCATTTAAAAAAAAAACTCCGTAAGAAAAGAACCTTCCTCGTACTTCAAGGAATATTCTAAAAAAATAATTTGCAAAATCGGTTCAGCTGCTCTCGAGATTTTCACTTAGCAACACATACAGCGATTCATCTTTATCTTATAGAAGATATCGCTCGAAGATGGTGGTATTCATAAAAATTATGATTCAAATATAGACAACCTCGTAGTAATATATGTGGCTGGCTTCGGCTGCGCGGTATATAAATGTATCCCATATTGAGAAAGCAACACTGTCTCAGGGTGATTTTATCGTGTTGAGTAATAGTGTGACATTTAGGGATGTTACGATACTTGTACTTCTGCGACCGCTATCATTTTTCGCCTACAAAATATTTCAAGTTTTCAAATCTCAGAACGATAAACTTATTTCTTAAGGAAGAGGAATTTCTTTTACTGAGGTCCAACACTCTTTGTTCCAAAAGTTTTCTAAAAAGGTCAAAAGTGGCATTCGCGGTTAATCAATTAATAGTCTATAACCATGGAAACTCACTTCCCCAATCAAATTATTCCCTCTGACTAATAAGATGAAAATGATGAAATATCTCTCTTTAATATCTTTTACGCAAAACACTCAGACTCCAACACAACGCTTCCCGCGGCAAAGAATTTCCATAAAAACAAATATTGTCTCACCATAGGTTCGTGGTGAAAGACTACAACTTCACTCCTATAGTGATGTCGAAGGACTTCGAGGAGATGGAACAGAGTCTGATGGTGGAGGTGATCAGGCGACGGCAGCAGCCGCCGGCCAAGCAACCGAGCGCGCAGGACTGTGACGAAGAAATAGTTGGTAAGCATTAACGAAAAACACCGTTAAAAAATCAAAACTCGCACAATTAGACAACCAGTCGAAAATCCTGATTTGATGAATTAGGGAAAGGGTGAGACAAAAGTGATACGGCTAATTTGATATTATAAACGGCACATAATTTGAAGCTCAATGAATGACGTTTCTAAGTAAGAATGTATATTTGTTGAAACCATTTTATGACTCTTAGTATGCTGACCCCGCTTGGAAGTACACCCAAATACTTGTTTTTAAAAGCATTACTCGTCAATGAAAAACTTGGTGATAATGCGATGGTTGTTCCAGGCACAACCCTAGAGCAAGACATGGCCGCTCTACTGCAGAGCGGCTCAGAGCTTAGTGACGTCACTCTCCGCGTAGGAGGTCACTCGCGGCCCGCTCACCGCTCGGTGCTCGTCGCGCGCGCTTCCTACTTCGAGGCTCTGTTCCGCTCGTTCGCGCCGAAAGACAACATCATCAACGTGAGTATACTCTTCCTCCCCGTCCTACATCAGAGACACTTGCGCCCGAAATAAACAACAGATTGAGTGTATTTATCTTTTATTTTTATAGCATTATCCCTCTCTCTCCTCTCTCCGCCCACAGACTTTTGCTAGTCGGTATATGAAATTAGCTAATTGCAAATTTGAACTTGTCTTAAGAGTGTGTTTTTACTTCTTATCGCATATCCCGCAATAACACTGACCAACAGTTGCCTTGCTTGCACCTCAGTCACGGCTGTCGATGGTTTCGATTATAGTGTATTTTTTCATTACATTCTATCTATATCAAGTACTTTCTGAATGTTTGTATTAAAGACGCTTTTTGAAATATTGGCACTTATCTCAAATACTACATCATTAACTACATTTATGAAGGTTCAAATCACATTACTATCAAAGTCGTTTCCAACATTAGACACTTCGAAAGGCTGATAGAGCATATGTTATAAAAATATTTGTTTAATTTCCTTTCCCCCAGATACCTTCAGAGGAAGCGTTCGACACGCTGCTGAGGTATATCTACTACGGAGACACGAGCATGCGCACCGAGGACTCGCTCTACCTGTTTCAAGCGCCCATATACTACGGTTAGTATCAGTATTTCTTATTTAACTATTGATTTTACCAGCTACTCGCTTACCCACGAAGAATTAAGCCCCTACGCGTTTCGAGGCGGCATCGCATCCTCATAGGAGTGACTCGCGATTACTCCACGTCACGCAGGCACTGTTTGAATGTCTCACGGTAGTTTTAATACAATGTTCATATAAGTAACAATCGTAAATAATTTCTGAGGGTTTTGACAACTCAGCATTGAGTTGAGTTGGGGCTTTTTATTTGTATTTTTCCCGAATTGTAAAAAAAAACTAAAAAAAATCTTAAGCCCTTGCGGGTGTCATTGAAACCGTCCCATAATTTTATAACCATTAACCATCTGAATTGTCCAGGTTTCACCAACAACCGCTTGCAAGTGTTCTGTAAGCACAACCTACAGAGCAACGTGACGCCGGAGAACGTGCTCGCGATCCTACAAGCAGCGGACAGAATGCTCGCCGCTGACATCAAGGAATACGCGCTCAAGATGATCATATATAACTTTAAAATGGTAAGTTACAGTAGACTCGTTTTCACAATAAACATATTTGCTGGTACAATTATTTAAGCAAACTAAATTTCGGAACATCACAGTTGCCGGCAACAAACAGCAAATCGTTGTAAGATTTGCTGTCTACATTTATTTCCATCCACTTCATTAATTCAACAATGCCGCCATGTTTAAAACTTTTTATAATTACGTCCATATGTTGAACATTAGTTGCTAAACTGATATTTGCTTGTCTTGTCCAGTGGCAACTCTTCAATATTTGAGCAACTCCGCAACGCAAATATTATTCCATGTTCAACATTGCACATTAATACGAGGTTTTGTTAGTCATTTTATTTCTTCGATTTAACAATATCAAACATAAATATTATAAAAAACATAAAACTCGAGTGCCGCCATCAGCAGGACAGGACCCAAGCTAACGATGTTAGGGGTACAGAGAGAGGAACCTCTTGACATTGCGTGCCGTATATAGTACCCTTATAATACCCTTGGTAAAAAGAATCGAAATTTCAAATTGGAGCAGCTATTGTTTTTATTAAAATATTACGAATTCTTGCATCATATTAAGTTTGATGATTACCAATAGCCATATAGGTTTTTAGGATGAATGTAAAGAAACGAGTCATTGAATAAAACTTTGATTAAGTTCAACATTTTATCATGAGACCGGAATCGTTAAATATTATAATGTCCTCAGGTGGCCAAACAAGACGGCCTACGCAACTTACCTCAGCCACTGCTAGTCGACATCCTCGACGCGATAGCAGAGGAACCACACTTCGACATCCATTGCCCCAAGCCCATCATTTTACCATCATCATCGTCATCGGACACAATCAACGATGAAAGCGACAAGCCTGAGAAAGATAAGCACAAATGTGGCAAGTCATAATCGAGCTTCTGGTAGCCGTGGTGGCTTTGGAGATGTTTCTTCGCACAGTGTCCCTTGTTAGTTTGGAGGCTACCAGAAGTCTTTTGATTATAATTTATCTCAATGTAGCTAGAATTTGAAGATTTGTTGAACCATTGTTGGTAAATGGACAAAAGTTCCAATTACCTCACGGAATATTAGGTGGATTCGATCCTTCGGGTCATTGCTGGAACAAGCCATTTAACTGTTTTTATAGCAATCCACGGCCTGCGTTTGAACGCTTCTCACCTGATATAAAGCAACGATGCGGCCTATGACGCAGCACGCCCAGAAAAAACCGATTCACTCGCAACTTGAAAAGACCCACATTATAGCTATCGCGAATAAGATAAGTCGGTAATGAGTTCTATAGTCTGGCTTTGTTAGAGCCAGTAAAAGTAGCGAATGTCTATTAAGTCTTTGATTACCTAAAAAATTTTTAAGTATGGTCCATAGTCCTGGTAATAAACTAGATTTTTTTTTCATTAGACACTCTTCATTAGGTTCCCATCACTGGAGACAATTATTGCATTTTATTTATGTATATTGTTATATTTATTCATAGATTTAAAAAAGATGTTGTCTCCTTATATACAGGGTGACTGGAAGGTATCTCATAACTTATACAGGTTTATGGACCAGAGGTGTACCAAGCCATAAGTGTACATCAATGTGAAATTTTGTAGAGGGAAAAAGTTATCGACTGTCAGCAAAATATACGACTCAAACTCAATTTGTTAAAAAAAAATTTTAAGTTCTAGTTGTCAAATTAATTATTTGGAAAGAGAATTAATGACCCTCTATGAATGTTACCAGCACCCCTGTATATTAAAGTTAGATGTTATTTCATTGGTAGTAGATACTAAGCATAGTAGGTATTTTTTTAATAAATAAATTAAATCTTTTTTAGTCTAGTTTTGCAGATTGTAAATCCTGTAAAATGCTATAAACTATAAAGAATCATTATTCTGACAAATCTAAAAGGACACCAAATCATTGTCCTTTACTTCAGCTGACAATTTTGATATTAACTATAAGTACAAATGTAAAATATTTATTTTATTACATAAGAAATACTTAGATCTAGTCATAGATTAATCTCTACCTGTAAAGGTTAAAAACTAAAAATGAAACTAGGTATTGAGTTTAATGTGATATAATCAAATTATAATACATAACAGTTTACTAATAAATTAATTGAATTAAATAGAGTTTTTCTTCATTTTATGCTTGAGGCTCCTCAAACTTGTGCTTGATATCCTTCCAGAGTTTCTGAAAATAAATACTTAAATCAGATAAACAATTTCAAAACTTAACATAATGTAAATTAAGATGAATGATTAGATAATTTAAGTTGTAATCCTGCTAATACTTTTGCCCCTAGGTTTAGCAACAGTTACCAGGCTGCACCCTATAATGTTGTCATAGATTTCTCCCTTGTCAACAAAGAAAATGTTTTGTGACAGTCACTCACTAAAATATGCACATAATTTTCATATTTGTCAAGGTTATTTTATTTATGTTTATGTTATATAAGGTTATTTTGGATTAAATTGTACATCCAACAACACAAGTCCAGTATGTCATCGTTCACATAGACATGGTGGGTTAGTGCTCTGCAACGATGCAATAATCCTTTCTGAGTTGAATAGGACTATATGTGTAAGTAATGTGAGCAGTATCAATAAATTAGGTTCCTTTTCCTGTTTATGAAGGTCAGGTTTGCCCTAGTGTCAAGTTTTAAAGCAACCTAAAGGTTAATTATTATGCAAAGACCTACAATTTATATCATTCAACTTATGAAAGCAGATTCAAATTATGTATAACATACGTATAACATCTAACTGGGCTAAATACTGCTTAACTTAGATGATCCGTTAAAACTAACAGATGTAATAGTATGCATTCAATCTCAGAGGGGAAGGTATAAATGAAAGTAATGTACAATCTACTGACTTTAAAAAGGACAACTGTACATACCATTAAAAATAGGCATGTAATAAAACTTTCATTTTTAATTACACACTCCCTAAACATACTTTATTCTAAGAACTCAATCTAAAGTTTGCACAAAAACTTACTGGTAGAGAACTTAGATTTATGATTTCAAAATTACTATGACATACTGGTTACATTAGGACTACTATTTGTTATAGCTATCTATATAGGTACCATATAAATAATCATGTAAATAATATAAATACCAAATTATAGAGCATCCCATACTCTTGCAGGTTATATGACTTTTCTGGCAGGAATATGAAAACAATGATTTCAAATTATGAAATAGTACAGGAAACATAAATCAAACAAGGCTTAGACATTGTATCCTGTAAAAATTACACAGTAGAGCATATGAGGAGCCATAAACGAGAATTACATAACGAAATACTTACACCCTTGTTTATGCTCTCGAAGATGGAGTTTGAGACCAAATCAAATGTTCTTTCAAAGAAGAACGTGCCTCCAGCCACAGCGACGGCCATGGTAGAGGTTCGCTTAAAGACATTGCGGTTCAACGTCGACCACAGGGACATTTTCGTAAAATTTCTGAAATTCTCTTCAACTTTAGCCACTAACCAAATCCAAATGGCAAATTTGACATTCGCTTCACGATTAAGTTTGTGTCAAAGTCAAATTGAAAGTTAGCCATAACTATTCCACAGACTGAACTTAAAAAAGCTAAAGCGTTCTTTTCCCTATAACTATGATTAATAAGTTGTTCACATCAGTCTTATTACAAAACGAAGACTGACAAGAGTAACAACCAAGTAAACCAGGTAGTATCACAGAAGAGTACTGTGTACTATGAAATAGAGAGGCCACAGAGGTCGCTTTTTTGTCAGTCTGACGCGGTCTGGTGATCTGCCCTAAAACTAAATGCTCTTAATATGTGTGTGTATCCTGCGTATCAGTAATTCATATGTGTACACTTTCTATCTACCTAAATACAAATAGGTATATATCAAAAGAATTCATTAAAATGATATTTTTTCATACTGTATAATAGCAAAGTGCAGTTCTACAGGCTGGGCCTACTTCAACTGCATTTTACTAATTATACTGCTTAGGCAATAAAATGAACAGATAGGCAAGTGTATTTAGAGTGTCTAACACAAGAGGCTTTTAAAAACAAACGACATAATATTGATTTCGTCTTCACATTCGTAATATATTTCATCAATCAAAATTCTATTGACAGACTAACACAAAAATCGAAAACATAATCTAAAACAATCGTATTATCAATAAAACACATAAATTCGTATTATAAAACACATTAATACGTAATATTTTCACAAAATAATATCTTCAGACTGATTTTCATTTCAAGATATGACATTGAAATATAGAAATAGTACGTTATCAAAAATAACGCCATCTATGTGACACTTTTTGGGCAAGGTAGATTAGATTAGATTCTTGGTTTATGGCTTCTGCGACAGGTTGACAGAGGGCGTTTAAAATATACAAAAAAATGAAATTTGGAATTTGTACGTCAGTGTCTATTCACATGTAGGTAATTTAAGTTTTCGTGATCAAAAACCTCAGAAACCGACCGAATTTAGGTTTACAGTCCTTGACTTAAAAATATGTATAAAATCTACAGTGTACCTAATTACGATTACTTAGGTACCTAAGTAGTGAAACATAATTTATGTAAGTAATCGTAATTACACTGTAGATTTTACCTATATTTTTAAGTGCAAACCTAAACTCGGTTATAATAATGGTAGGGATAAACTATACATTACCTAAGCATATTATTTAAGAATCTCTATTTAAGACTCCGCACTTATCTTACCAAAATATACATCGCAGACGCAAGTTTTTTTTTTATAGGATAGGCTTGCGTTAGTCCGCAACTCGCCTGATGTGAAGTGACGATACGGCGATAAGATGGGGCACGCTTACCTAGAAGAAACCGATTCACTCGCGACTTGAAAAGACCCAGATTATAATTAACAGGAAATAGAACAGCCGACAGCGAGTTCCACAGTCTAGCAGTTCGCACAATAAAAGTCGACGCAAAGCATTATGTGCGAGCCTTGGTAACCTCTACCATGTACCGGTGGCGTCTGGCCGTATTTCTACTTGTCTGATGGGGGAATCAAATTGTGTAATTCCATGGCACACTTTCCGAAATGTAGGTATCGGATAAAAAACCGATATGCTTGCCACTTTCCGACGATGGTCGAGGCTTTGGTGCGCAGCCTTGGCTGAGGTATCGTCACCTAGAATTTTTATAGCACGCTTTTCCAGACTCCAACGCCTCAAGCTGATATTTAGCCGATCCATCCCAAAGGTGCGAACAGTACTCCGTGCAAGATCGAACCTGTGCTTTATATAAAGTAAGCAACTGTCTTGAGGTGAAATACTACCGCACTTTCGAGAGGATACCCAGCTTTTTGGCAGCAGTCCAAAGCTCAACTGCTTTGGACTCAATATACGCACCAAAATTGAGAGTTGAAGTCAGCATGACACCTAAAAGCTCGAGGTTGTCGGTCATGGAACGGATACATCGGAAAGTAGGAGCCAGCTGAAATGGCCTCCTCCTTTAGGTGGAAAAAAGACACGCCTGCGTTGAACTTGATAAGATTGGCTTCACCCTAATTATTGGAGACTGCTTCAAGAGACAAGTTCAATCGCTCGACCATGGCTTCTCTTAATGACTGAACTCACTCAGCTGTACTGGCACGTCAGGAAGATGTAACTCTCAACTACTGTGCTATAGTCTGCATACCCAAAGATACCAGGTTTTAGCTGGTCGTTTATGTGTAGCAAAAAGAGTCGCTAAGAGTACCGTTCCCTGAGGGACCCCGGCATTTATAGCCGCCGAGCTATCATCAACAACTACTCTTAGTAATCAGTCCCTCAGAAAGTCAGATATCCACCCACAGAAACCAGGATGCAAGCCATATGAAGGAAGCTTGCTAACAAGGCCTTCGTGCCAGACCCGATCAAAAGCTTCACAAAAATGCACCCATACCCTATACAAATTGAACACAAAGATTTTTAGTTAAACTTCTGAAAGATATAAATTAGGTACTACCTGTACCTAATTTACAGTATAGGTTAGTAGTTAGTTAGTTAGTTATACACTTACTGCACTGGCTCAATAATGTCCAGATATTCGACAGCAAGGAACACGTGCACACTCGACCATGGCTCTGATAGCAGTGTCCTGCTTAACAACCAACACTGCGGCACACGCACGAGATAGCGTATTATGCAATTAGCATAGCACATACACTACACGTAACTACGGAGATGTTTTTCTCTCTCCTGTGGTAGCTTCATTATCAAGGAACAATTTTTTACACTTGGAATATTATACAGATAATTCCAAAGAATAATCTATAGTCGGTAATCCTATCTATATGAACCACATGGCCTTTGAGAAAAGGAAAATAATTGAAACACTACATCTATTATGGGCAAAATATAATATCATCTATTTACATTTTTAAAACAAATAAAATGCTGGTTTCTATTCATCAACAAATATAGTCTTAAAAATAAAATGAGTAAGTTATGTTGATAAATCATGCATAAATAAAGGACTACGCTTGTACACATATTTCTGTACCTACGGAATGATTATTATGAAAATAACCAAATTAATTTTAACAAAGTATATTTTCACGCCTCTACCTGGTTCTATTTTGAAGGCAATTTATTGCCTTTAGAATTATAATACAATTAAATACACAGAAATCAGCCACTAAACATAACTCATAGGGTTCCATACAAATCTGCATTGACATACAATGTTTACGATATGTCTATAAATCAGTAAATAGTATTTGTGATGGTATATAACATACACATATGAAACCCAATAACAAATATAGCTTAAACCCAATAAAAAAAGCGCAGGTTTCAGTTTAAAATACTACGTTTGTTGTCAGTGTTAAATCTCATGATTCATTATAATAATCAAACCATACTGACACATTTGAGTAAAACATTTTAGCTAGTTTTTTGTTTAGGTATGTTTTGTTTAAAGCTGCGAATAGTCAATGTACTTATTTTCAACAACTGCCAGTACAGACTACATTGATTTGAGGCGAAATAAATAAATGAACTTTCATTATTTGCAGTGTGAAAACCGCCTCAGCATGGAATAATAATTTTTCAACAACATAACACATTAAAAATTAGTTGCATTTGTGCAGATAGTATGATGATGATGATTTTAAATGCGGTAAATAATTAGTTGTCACAGAGTTGATTGGTCCATAAGAGATAAAGAGAGGTAGAAGTTAACACTTTATTTTGATGAAACACTTGCTTTGCCTTTGCTTTCTCTTTTAATAATGAAGAATGTTTCTCTCGACTCTGATTCAAAAGAGTCGCTGGAAATTCTCTTAATGTTTCTTAGGCTCATTTGGTTCACTTCTACTATTAGTTTTTCATATTATTATATTCATATTGTATGGATATAATAAATATAATGGACGATTAAATTTAGATTACTTCTCTAAATAATAACCCCAATTCAGACAAGTGACACTTATCGTAGGCTAACATTTTCAAATATCGTTGTCTGGAAGTGATCGTTTTTAGCAATAACACCGCCTTTTGCCTGTTTTCTGTTGTACTTAATATTGTGTAGACAATAAAGAGGTTGGCAATATGAGACGCGTCAATTATCTACCGACTTCCAAAAAAGAGGTGGTACTCAAGTAGACTGTATGTTTTTTTTAATGTTTGTTACCCTATTCCTCGGAGACGAATGGACCGCTTTTAAAAATTGTTTTTTTTTAAAAGGTCTTCACTAGTGGTCCCGTTTAGATTTGTTATAAATCGGTCTAAAGGCTTGATTTTAAAATTGAATTGATAAAAACTAAGTTATATCCGCGTCTGCCGTAATGGAAGTCAGTAATCAATTTCACCCGACTGCGAAAGAAGAAGGGATTTTTCGATTATATGTATGTATTTTTATTTGGCACGCCCTAGAGCCTAAACGGCTTGTCGTATTTTTAAGTAAATGTTGTCAATAGATTTGTCTTAGTCACGAGTGATACTGAGTACATCAAAATTAAAAAGTAAATAAATAAGGATAATACACAGATTTAAAAATATAGAAGTCGGGTTTTTTTTTGGAGTCACTTTTAACCACTTCTTTAAAAAGAACTTGTATACAGCTACAAAAGTGTTATACTTGTTAAAAGCAACCAGTTACACGATATGTCCGAATTGGAGTCATTATGTGATGTTAGTTTAGTGTTTTGTTTTACAATGTACTACCAAATAAATTAATTCTAACTCATGGACTACATCTTCACAATGCATTCCGTAAACTAAACAATTTGTATATTAATTTGTTACATTTTAATATTCTGAACCAGTACAATACATTTATATAATTCGTCGGTCATGTACTGACTGGCAATTAGGTCAGATTTTGAAAAATGTTCTAATTTATCTTACTGGAACACTTTAGTTATGTAACCAACAAAAATATAGGATACCGAAGCATGCAAACTTTAGGTGAAGGCTATCTAACATGCCCTTTACAAGCGCTGGCACGGCATTATTGGCATTAACACAATACATTACTAATAAAGAGAATAAAATAAATAAAAATTTAAAAATTTTGGATACAAAAATACTGCACAAAAACTATGCCAATTAAATAAATACATTCTCACTATTTATAAATCTAGGTTTTACACTGGATCCCATTTTTCTTAATTAGGTACTTCAAAACAATTCAGAATCGACTGGACATCTTGAAATAAATAATACTATTTATTTAATAGAAATCGAGTCTAGCGATCGAGTGCGTGCGTCATTATAACAAACACTAAGATATTATAAAATGGAGCTCGGCTCTAAGATTTGGGTCATTTATACCGTTATACAAGAGAACAAATGTATCCACACAAAATCATATTAATTAATGATAAAAATACTTAATGTCATAAGCTCTTATAACATTAGCAACAGTCAATTATATGCCGCTAATGTGTACGAATGTGAAACACGAGGATAGTTTCCATTAAATTTGTATTCATAAGTAGTCATAAGGTTTGAAATAATATGCTCACTGAATGACTATTATTCCAGTCAGACGGAGTAAGCTTTATAGTTATGTCTGCAGTAATATTCATTCAATAATAAATCAATTAATTTAATTTCCAATGACACAACTATGTAGTTTTTTTTTCTTTCTTGATTGGCCACCACACTCTGTGTATTGTGCCAGTTCTCAAGTTCTTAACTATGTAGTTGGATACAATAAATCAGTTATTTTTCCAACTCTGCGCTAGTCCTGACGATGAGCCGCGAACGCGCTCGAAACTCAATTGTAAATAAAAATAATCATATCCCGACTCTATTTATACGTACGATGTGGTTTTCTTACTAGATCCGAACTCCAGTTTATACAATAACTCATTGGTAAATAAAGATTAATCTCATCCACTCTTGTTGAAGAAGGAACATTTTCTTACTATGATTGACACTATGTTCTTGAGTGAATAATTCTCCCAAGACATAGTTATAGGCCTTGATACAATTAAAAATTTCATCTTGGTTGGAATGTCTTAGTTAATTGAAATATAAACAGAATTTACCGTATTCGTCCTCTCCTTCGCAATAATCCGCTATGATATAGTAGATTATTAGTAGTAGGTTTATTTTAATTTGGGCTATAAAATCACTGATTTAATTCTGAAAAAAAAACCGATTTGGTCATCACCTTAATTTAATTCCTTTCCTTTTAATTTCTTTGAATCCCTCAATAACTTTTATAGGTTCAATTAATAAATCAGTACATTTAAGATCAATACTAATAGTTTGCACCCTTAAGAGCTTGTATTGACTGTATGTTACTCAGCAAATGAAATATCATTCTCACAAATTAAGAAGCCGATTTCTATTTAATTTTTTTCGTTAATAAAGAAGATTTTTTGTTTAAAAAATGATTCTAGAATGATGTGGGTTACATCACGACAAAATATGAATTATGAGTAACTTATGGCATGTTATGTAAATTCTAATTGTTAACACGAGCATGAGCAGTAGACAACATGATTGTGCTCTTACGGGAAGTGAAGCCACAATTACAAAATCTATAACCTCTTTTGCCATCTAAATTTAACCATGCAACAATCATAACTTTTCTCCCGGAGGCCTAGCGTGGAAGTTAATCTCCGGGGAAAGGGAAAGATAAAAAATAATATGGCTTATTTGAAACGGCAGAACAACATTTGCTTTGAGGTGCAATCAATCAATTTTAAATTAGAAATATTTATTCGAATTCTACTGTTAGCTTTTGAAGGTGGATAAAGAACCACTATATCCAATGCTTATGTTAGGGTGGAATTATATGGTCTGATTGATCAGGGTGTTATGGCATTAAACATAAATATTTTATAAATTCCTAGGCCTAGTCTCCAAGTCCAGTTTTTTTAAATGCTCCATCTTCAACTAACTCAATATAGGTAGGGTTACAGTTAACATTATATGCGAGACAATTTTTTTATCATACAAACACTTTCATCACAATACATTTTAAAAAGAATACAATCATACACAGTAACTATATGCCTTTACAATATTCTAAGAATTTTTTGGAGTCAATATACCTAATTTACATGCTCATTTGAGACAGTTTCACCCAGCATGTTTTATTTGAGTAAATTATTGCATTTCTTTGTAATAATTTTTCAACTAGAATGGTGTTTGAAATCAGACTGTATGATACTCTTTAGTAGTACCGAGACGTTGATGAGGCCAGTCAAGGCGTTTTCACATAAAAGTATAAGACACAGGGTTTTACATAGATTTTAAACTGGGACTCATTGGTCAGTTTAAAATCATGCTATGATTTCGACTGATACAATGAGCTCTACAACTATGTGTTCATTGTTTAACAGTATTTTCCTGTGGTAAGTATGCACTTCTCTTATATCTTACTACTATACGCATACTTTCAGAAGATGGGCAAGAGTCCAGTTATGATGAATACGATCTGATCTATAATAATGGTGGAATAGGGAAACAACCTACAATTGTGTGCATTAAAAAAACTGTTAGTTGTATAATTTTGTCGACAAATTAAAGTTTAACATGATTACAAAAATGTGAAAACGCCCTCACAATAATTTCCACATCTGGAAATCCTTCAGATTAACTGAAACCATCCATTAATGCTAATATGCAATGTGCATTTTATTATAGCATTGGTGTTATTACATTTATTTACTTCTGCAAACTAACTAAACTAGATCAATCATTTACACACAATAGCCAAAGCCAACACACATTTTGCAATATAATATGTCCGTTGGCTTTGACATTTGTGGCCTACAATAAGGTGTTTATATCACTTATTAGGCTTGTTGAATAGTGCAACTTCACTGACACTATTCTTATTACAAAATGTTCACTATCCATACCCCATATATTTGACAATGAATGTGATATATCATCAAATATATATGTGGCAGGGCAGAGGCTGGGGTTGTGCAACACATCTTTATGTATTTGAGCATCAAAGCAATGTCCACTCACTTTATACTGTGACACTAGCAACAATTCTTCTTCTTTGCCTTCTTTTTTGTGAGGTTCACGGTGTCATTTGATGTGACGTTTTGTCTCTCTTTCATTTCCAATTTAGATCGTAGTACCTGAAGGAAACAGATTCGTTATATAGTGGCTAGGTGAAACAGCATAGAATGATAACAGAATAGCTGCTTAGCATTAATTCTCATGCTATATAAATATAATATAAGTAATATTCCGACAAAGGGACTTCCATGGAACTAACTTCCATTTAATAGGCACTTATACATTATTTCTGTTTTTGTAACTTATAATCCAAACTAAAGACCATATTATAAAACAAAATTAATGAAAGAATTATATGTTAGTATACTTAATGTGACAGTTTTGGTCACTCACCATTTGTGTGATGGTAAGGAACATTTCCTCCACATTGATATTCTCCTTTGCGCTGGTTTCAAACAGGGGTATGTTCATTTGGTTGGCAAACCTCTGTGCATCCTCTGTGACTACCACTTTCCGTGATGGACAGTCATTTTTGTTGCCCACTGAAACAGTATAAATAAAAATATGAGGTAGTTATCCTTTAGGGCTGTACTAACCGAAAGAAAGATAATACTCATTATTTATTATAAGCAACAACTTATGGGACCAATACAGATTACTATTGTTTTTTTTATTTCTGCCTAAAAAAATCGATTTGTTATGATTCCTAATACCTATCCATAGGCTAACAAGAAAATAGATCTTAATTTAAACTTTTACATAATAATGTCTCAAAGAATGTGTCCAACAACCTGAAAATGCAGGCAGGAAATATTCATTAATACTATGAAATAGCAGACTTTTCTTTAGTATTTTTTTTACAATATATGTGTATAATTTTAATCAGCCATTCTCATATTTTGAAGGAATTAAACAATATTATTCAGTAAGCTTTAAAATGTTATCTACTGGTGTAAAATTAAAGTACAATTATAATAAATTGTCAAACAATTACTATAGTCACAGATTACAGTAAAAATAATCTCATCAATGACTATACAAGATGTCCAAACACAAATGTTACAATCACTATAATTATATTATTAACTAAGGTGCAAAGATAACATGAAATGAAGGCTATTGTACTAACAGGCAGTATGACTCCCCAGATTAATATTAGGTATTTCCTGTACCATCCACTCTTGATAACATAACCCAGCATTTTGCAAACATGAATGATTTACAAATGCTATTCATAAATTGTGGGAAACCCTTATATTTATTCATCATTGTTGGATAACAAAACACAACAAAAAAATATTGAAATCTTTCGTTGTATTAAAGTTAATTTCATTAAACTTGACTGGTAAGTGGAGAGTGCAGGTATGTTTTGGTTAAATTATAAAAAAATAATATAGCCCATTTCATAGTCCTTTCAAGTTATTTATAACAATCTAACTTTAATTTTTTTGCAATATTATACAAATACAAATACAGTCGTATTAATAAGTGCATATTTACTTGAAATATCTTTTGTCTTGTTTTGACGCGTGGACAAAAGTGTTATGAGAATAGTTGACTAAGAGCTTATGGAGATATTGAGTGGTGCAATTTTGGTTCAACAACTTCAAATAAATGCTTATGGATCATGAGAAGAATAGATGATAAATTTGACAGTTCTAAACTTGCTCTTTATTTTGGGGATTTAGAAATTATACAAGTCTCTAGCTTCAGCAGTTTAGGCTATGGGTTGATTCCTAGCTATTATCAGTCAGTCAGGACTAACTGTTTTATAAATTTAGTTTATGGACTGTAGTTGTTCAGAGTCATATTTTAAAAATAATTATATGTAGATCAGTTAACAATAAATTAATCAGAATCTAAGTAGTGCATATAAAAGGTAACTCTACATATAAGGCCTGCAATAAGATATCAGTGGTCAGTAAATACATGAAGTCTAATGTGACAGGCAATTTTAAAGTTCACATATTACAAGTTATAAATAGGCCTTCAGGATCACAAATTAGTAAGCCAATAGCAATATATCTAATTCACTAAGTTAATATATGAGTTTAAACATATGAGTTTTTATTGATGTCTTTCTCAAATTGTTCTGATTCGTTGATTATAAATTACTTACGAAAATTACACATTCAAGTTATTTATTAGTAAATCAGAGAATGATTTACAAGAAATTCTTAAACTTCATCTAACCATTTACAACATCCCCGATTTATATAATCTTTAATTACATAATTTGTTTGCAATCATTTAGATTAGCAATAGCTTTTTTGCACAACTTAATTTAGTGGCATACTTTCAAAATCCAGGTGGTGCATGCAATATGTTGCTCATTTCAAGCAAAAACAACCTTAAGTACATCCAAAGCAATTATCATCAATTTATTAACATAAATAACTTCCCGCTGACTTCACACATTGTTTGCCAATGATAGAGCACAACAAAGAGTTAAAGAATGCCGGTACATGATCTGGGGTGCTTACCGAGTACTTTGTTTACGACGTCGCAGTTCTGTTCAATCTCATGAAGCCACCTTTTTACGTTCGCGAAGGATTCTCCGTTCGTGACATCGTATACAACGATGACGCCGTGTGTGCCTCTGTAGTATGTGCTGGTAATCGTCCTGAACCGTTCCTGGCCAGCAGTATCCCATATCTGAAGCTTCACTCGCTCACCGTTAATTTCTAAAGTTCTTATTTTGAAATCCACACCTATAGTCGTAATATAACTACCCGAGAATGTGTTATCCGCAAACCGCAGGAGGAGACAGCTCTTCCCAACACCTGAAACACATCATTACTCATTGACGGAACCCCTCGGACTTCGCTTGTTGTGAAGACATCACTGGCCTCGCCCACTCACCACTGTCACCGATTATCAGCAGTTTGAAAAGATGGTCAAACTCACGCGCCATAGTAAAACTTTAGTCTTACTAACTCGCTACTTGGTCATGTGTTCACTAATAACGTTTTAGATAGATCTAACGTTGGTATAAATAAAGAAATATTGATAAAACGCATGCCGTAAAACGTTACACTTGCGTCATTCTACAATACGTCCGCCATTGTTATTATTAGTTGCCAGAGCGGAATAATTACGTACGTAGTCATTTTGAAATATGACTTTTTTGATTGATCCTTTGATTCTTCATGTAATTGAATAAGTTCTACCGATGATCGATTTGTAACTTGTTCTTGTATTAGATCAGTGATTCAAAGGTCTAAATAAAACATGTTTTCTTCTCAGGCAAAATCAAACATAGAATAAAAATAATATAGCCCATTTCATAGTTCTTCCAAATTACATATATCACTCGAATTAATTTCACCTTTTTTAAATTATGGCAATACAGTTATAATGCATTAGAATTTTGTTTCATGTGATTAATTCTGAATAGTAGCATAAATATTTAGTATTGGGTAATATCGCCTTCACTAGTAGACAAAGAAAGAAATAGACGACGGGTACGTGCCATCTCAGTCACACTATAACATGGAAGGAGATATACAACGTCCATGGAAATGAAAGAGACAGAGCGACAGATTTTTTTGTTCAGTGGCGTATGGCCGGTTTTAACATTATTTATGTTTAGCACATCATGTGCTAAAACAAACTTTGAGGTTAACTAAACTCTGTGCCTTCACGTGATATAGAATCGTAACTATCAATAACTATTTAGGTATTGGGCGTAGACAGAGAAAGATAGTTTAATAAGATACGTAAGATATTACTGAACTCTATGGCATTGGGTTTCAAAATAATCAGATATTGTATCCATATACATATTTTTAATATATAGATATTAAACTATTATTATTAACGGCCATTTTGGAACAATTCAATTGCGATGTTTAAACATGGAATAGGCCACATTAGTATTAAACATAACTTAATTTTGAATACTAACTCTCTATTCTATGTCAAAACAGCCATTTTGACACAATGCAATTTTATTTCTGGGACAATTATCCAAATAACAGACTTGACCACCTGGTCATTTGCAATCAACGCGTCGCTTACACGGAATTCAAAATAGAACAAACAAGAAATCTCGAACTCAGAATATAACAAAACTAGTGGTTAAGGCCTAAGGTCATATTGTAAACAAACCAATCCGGTAAATAAAAGTCACTCCTATCGCGCACCACATAAGATCTAAAATAGTTTAACATTAACAATAGGTACATACAGGTGTTAAAAATGTACTATAAATTCAATCTGATACTGAAGGAATGCATCATTAGAAAGTTTACCTTTACGGGAAACTCACTATTTCACTCTGTCGTGTAGGTATGTATTCAGTTTCGCTGTAATCTAATGAGTAACATCGTATTCTCTCATATGTGCTCAGTTCATTAAAGTATAGATATTGGAGTATTCCTACGGCGTGGCAAAGAGAGTATCCTATATATTTTTTATATTTTATAACGTGTTAAATATATGGGTACCTACTGGATATTGTGCTGATATATAAATATTGTATGCTGTGTACGATCGATGTCTCTTCCATCCTTATGTTAATCAATAGATACTTTGTAAAACGAATTTGTAGGTACTGAGATGAGACTGAGGGTTAAAGGACTTGTTTCATTTTCGGCCAAGACAGTGTACGTCTACCAAAAAATGCCTCAAGATGTGGTTAATATCATGTATTAATGAAACCTGCATCAGTTGCCTAGTTCATTGTGTACAAAAATATTTAATTTCTGTGAATTTTAGTGAAATTCTGGCATCCCTGGAAGATTTTCGTATCCTATTTTGACTCCAATGGTTACATTGATCTATTGATTGTTCTATTCGTAACAAATAACGTATTTATAATATCATGTACGCTGTCCTGGCCGGGGCTCCATACATTATTGAAACATTTCTTTTGTCCAAATGTAATTCATGCTGTCTGACTATAGATGTATCTTGGAACGTAAAGAATGACTCAATTCTACTGTCGTATGTCAAAAGTCGCTGTCAAAAATTGTCAAATCTCTAGGTGTGGTAAAGGAAAAGAAATAATATTTTTGTAAAATAAAAATATGTCGGCTACATTAAAACCGTATTTAACAGCCGTGCGCAACACTCTCACGGCAGCGATGTGCTTAGAACATTTTTCTTCACAAGTAGTGGAAAGATACAACAAGCCCGAAGTCGAGGTTAGAACAAGCAAAGAACTGCTGTTAAATCCTATTGTGATATCCAGGAATGCCAACGAGAAAGTGTTGATAGAATCGTCGATAAACTCAATTAGAGTGAGTATCATGATCAAACAGGCAGACGAGATAGAAAAGATACTTTGTAAAAAGTTCATGCGTTTCATGATGATGCGAGCGGAAAACTTTATCGTGCTGAGGCGGAAACCGGTAGACGGCTACCATATCAGCTTCCTGATTACGAATTTCCACACTGAGCAGATGTATAAACATAAGCTCGTCGACTTCGTCATATATTTCATGGAAGAAATTGATAAGGAAATCAGTGAAATGAAACTGGCTGTTAACGCTAGAGCTAGAATCTGTTCAGAAGAATTCCTTAAGAGATTCTAAGTTATGGATCATTACCGCATGTATGTGCATACTTAAGCCTGTATAGAGTAACTTAAAGTATACTTGCAATATAGCATTAATTTCTATTGTTTTAATGACTGATCATGTGATTCTTAGTTTTAAGGTGTAAACTCTTGTAAGTTTTACATACCTGAGGGAACCTAAAGTTTTATTATGTTTTCAACAAACTTCACAGCAGTATTGGTTGTTTTAAAAAGACTAAGTTTATAGGACTGTATAATAGAAAAATAGTTGAACAACCTGTTATCATTACATCTAATTATCTATCAACATATATTATGTAGCATTATCAGTTATAGTTTGTTGATAATATGTGAGTTGTCTCTGCAATCTTTTAGCGTCACATTATGCCTTAAAAATATATTATTTAATTTTTATAATTATAATTCATTTTATTTATAATTGTAGTTAAATTTTTGGTCTGAGAATGTTTACCTACTTAGACAATAACAGTTCCACAGATGGTTAAAGCTTTAACCATGGAGTGTTTTTAGTCTAGACGAGTATTGTATCTGTAATGAGGTGATCATTATTAAATTACATGCATATGTCAAAAAATCTTTAGCGATGAGTTTATGTTTCGATGCTTGTATAACTTTGCTCCTTCTTCTATATAAAAATATGCATTCAAAATCTGGTCTAAAATTATAATCCTAATAAAAAAATTAAATTTAGTTTTTTTTTATGAAATCCAAGGTCTAATAAATAAACATAATTATGTTAACAATTGATGGATATAAGATACTATGATACAAGTGTAAATTACTTACAATCAAAACCAGCTCCATTCCATACTATATCACACAACATACTGGATTTTTATTATAAGCATTTAGTTTTAATTGACTTCTTGTAAAACATTCAATTATTATGTAAATTCTTTTAAAATAATATATTATTTTTAAGTGAAACTTGTGTTTCTATAATGAACTAATCATCACTTGTTTTGAGTAATTTAACAGAGCTAATAATTCGTCTCCAAAAATGAGCAACAATAATCTAGATTTTTAGAGCAGTAAATTGTAAAAAAAACACATTTCTTGTAAAAATCAAGTATAATCAATATATACCTAAAGTAATTACTACCATCATTAACAGTACAGGCCCACTGCATGCATAAGCTTTCTCCATAACTATCCTCTTTCCTATTACACCAATACTTCTCCCTAATTATTATCCAAAATAATTTAAAAATATTGTTGGCCTTATTACTGAGACTTACTAAAGGTTCCAGGCTTTTATATCTGAAAAAAAAATAATGTTTCAATGGTAGTAAGAGATATTTCTAATGTTCAAAAAATCTGGAATAAAAGTAAAAGAAAGACAAGTGCAGTTATCAAAATTTAATAATTGGTTAAGAAGAACTAACATTAGAGATATATAATTTGATGGTTTTCCACAGAGGTAGGTATATCAATAGTTTCATACTCATGACTCATTAACACACACCTAAATTTTATCAACTAGTGATGAGCCATACAATATTTAATCCATACAGACTTAGTATATAATGTAGGCACGCCTAGCGGGTATGCTTATTTTGAGAGGAATTGCAACTGATTGTTGTGAACAGTTTTATTATTAAATCAAGCCAAAAACATAACAAGGAGCGTGTCTGCTGCTATATTTTAATATCAGTCGTACGACAAAAGTAGATTTGTCATTATGGTTTAATAGGTAGTGCTTATGACATCTCATTCACAAAGAAGTTACATATACCAAGCTTATACTTATAGAAGTTATTTATTCTTTTCTTTAATTTCTACCCATATTAATTTGGTAAAGAAAGTTATACATAGAAAGATATTATTGATATTATCTCATAACTTTTTAAGTCGCGACTAAATGCAAACAAAAATACATGAGTGGGACGACGGTACAGCCACAGTGGACACTTGCCACAATAGTTTTTTACGCTCTGGCGAGATAAAGTTTCTATATTTTGTACAAGGTAATACAAACAACACAACAAGGCGAACCAACTCAAGGCTCTCTGGAATAATTTCGTAACCTTATTTATTCATAATACAAAATAATAACAAAATTCCAAGATTCTTTAAGTCAAGTCAATAAACCAATTGACGAGACCAGTTAATTTAACCTTAAATTTAATCTTTAGTAATTATATTAAGTTAAAAATCTGTATCACAAATGCATTGAAAACTGCTGCCTAAAACTACAGCAGCCAACCCTTAACAGACAACCTTACGGGAAGTTTTTCCCGATCCCTTGCCACCCATTCTAAACCAGTCAAATTCGTTTCCGGACGAATACTTCTTTGTGATTCAAATTCTACAAAATTCGCAATAAGCATTCGTATAGGTATAGCGTTCTTTTTATAAAGTACCTACCTAGCTTGGACAGTCATGAGAACCTGTTAAAATATTGTTTTTAAGTCGTAGAAAAATCTATTGGTCTTTCTAAGACTATTCAAGGTTATCAGTAAGCATGATGACCAAATATGGGACCACCCCGGAATACAAGAAAATAAAACTGTTGCTTAGTTTATCGGATGTCGACATGACGTAAGGAACAGCTGATTTACTAATTTTATTTTAATTACTAAAATTCCAAGTTGACCAATCCAAAATTTATTTGTCGTGGTGATTTATGATTTACCTTCTTTCATTACACAGTAGTAGCGTAGTAGTTACACCCTTAACCGATACCTGTATTTAAAAAGAAATTCAATGTAATAAATTTAGAATGCACAAAACAAACAAAACTATTCCCAATAATAATAATAATTATTACTATCGATTTGTAAATGCCACACTCCTTAGCAATTGGCAGTTACAATTATTGCGCTACAAATAACCAAACAAAATAGTCAGGTAATGAACAGGAAAAGTAAGTTAAATCATCCCGCGGGGTGGGTTCGGGCGAAATCCCTGCCCTACCCCGCGCCAAAGAGACCAAAAAACGTCACTGCGCACGCGCATCCAAAGTCCAAGATGTTTCCCGGGAACCGTACCATAAGATCTTTTTATGTATACCGAGCTATAAAGTATGAACTAAACTAGTAAGGTAACCATCAGTTCTTCGGCTTGGGTGCTCTTAGCGTGAATCCCTCTCCTTTGAAGGCTTGGAACGGCTCTGCTGGGGTTTCTTCCTTAGCGCTGGCGGACCGATAGTTGCGAATGAAACGAAGAGTGCCGACAGTCCACTCGTAGTCGGGGATGCCACGGACATAGGGCTGAGAAAACAGAAATAAGTTTATTAACTTATGAACCCACTTCAAAACAAGAAGAGGGAACCTTTGTTATGTATATTTCAGCGACGCAGATGCTTAATATGCTTTTTGTAATATATATATTAACCGACTTAAAAGAGGAGCAGGTTACCTACTATTCAGAACACTTTTTTTTGTATTATTCATCGACGATTTTTGTATCATTATGAGAATAAACTTTATTGTATTTTGAAAATAATAGATATATTTATATATTTACAAGGTTTTCAAGTTCAAATAACTGAAAAGCATTTAGTATATGCACCTGACGCATTGTAGTTTTATAAAAGTATTGTTTGTTATTAGTTTGTATTGTTCCATTACAAGGTTTAGTTGTTCCTTAGTTGGTTCTAGTTCTAGTTTATAGAAAAAAAAAACAACTAATCCTAAATCGGTATTCTTATTACCTGTCTAGGCTGCGAAGTCTGTGGCTCCGAATCGCTCTCGCTGACCAGTTTCTTCTTCTTCCCATCGAGTCTGTTCCCCTCACCGCTGAAGGCCACGAATCCACTCGGTTCAGGCATCATGTTGGCTGGGTCTTCTTCCATGCCTTCAGCGCCGCCATCGTCTGGTCTTCTGATGTGGTCCTCCTCTTTGTAGCCAACTGGAGGTGCAAATTCCACCTGGTTTGGGGTATAAGAAATGAATGATGTCACCCATAACTAGAAGACTTAACATAACGAAAAACGTTTGAGTTATGTAGTGTTGTGTACATCTGTTTATTTAGATTTAATTCCTTTAGTTTAGACGAGGATCCCCTAAAACCGAATTTAGGGGATCCTGGTGAACACATATACTGGGAAGAAATATTAGAAAAGAAATTGAGTGTACAAAAATAGCAATGACAAGTCGAAGCCGAAACTAGAGTCGCATCATGAACGACATTAACACTAGCACCTATACACATTCTACATGTATACGTTTCTGACATCCATACAGATACATAGAGCTCAGGGGCCTCATTTTTGAAACGTTCGCACGAATTTATCACTCGCCAATGACTTCAATTATCGTAAGTGACGTCATAAGCAGTGAAGAATTAATTCGAACGTTTCAAAAATGAGGCCCCTGTATTGCTAAGATGTAGAAGTTAACAATGTTAAGTGCATTGCTGAAATCTCACTTGCGGTAACAACCTGTACTTTAGCATTTTGATTCCCACAATATTTGCCTATGTTATTTTGTTAGCTGAACTTAATATTGTACAAAATTTATATTATACTAGCGTTTGACAAGCGGTTTCTCTTGCGACTCAATTTCATCCCTATAGGAGATAACTTGGGGATTTTTTTAAATCTTTTTTTTAGTACTACCCCCTAAATCTTTTAAATTTATTGTCTCTAAGTTCAACAGTTTAGACCCTGCGTTGCTTATGACCCGTCATTGTCAGTCAGGATATACTCTTGGAGATTTACTCGTACTAGAGAAAAATAACTTTACTACTTATATTCTAAACAACTTACATTCATATCACACTCAATAATGATGACAGCATTCCCAGGCTTGGTCTCCAGAACGCATAGCTCGTACACTTTGGAGTTGTACTTGATCGCGATGACATCACCGTTGGTCAGGCAAGAGAAGTTGCGTAGGCAGTTCTCTAATACTGTCAAGGGAAACATATTATAACATTATGGTGGATCCAGAGAGACAGAAGCTTTTGCAATATATTTCATTAATTCTTCTGGACTAACACATAGAGCACTTTTTTGACGATTATCATGGTCTAGTGGTTAGCATACTCGAGAACTGGCTGTCCCGGGTTTGATTCTCGGCCGGGCAAGTGTTTAAATGGAATAAGCTTCAAGTTTGGGTGTGTTTGTTCGAATACTGTATGGTCTTCCTGACCCAGGAGTTATACAAGTGTAAAACGTTATTTTTTTTTACCCCGAAATACTAAACGGTTCCTGTTGGATAGCAACAAGAAACCTAAAACTTGAAAACAATAAATAGGAGTTCTTATGTTTTTTGTTGTTGGCTACCTACATTGTGCCCCAGATCAAAACTCATACAGTATAAGTTATCCCCACGAAAATAAAGGGTAAACCTACGGGAGGTTATAAAAGATCAATTTCGCGCGTAGCAGTGAATTAGTTTTGTATTCATACGGTATAGTGTTTAAAATAAAACGGAATCTCACGCACCGCTGTTAGTTAATCTTTTCAGGGGTTTTAGCTTATTGATAGTGCGACGAACGCGCGCTGTTATACATATGAATCGTTAAAAGTTCATGTGCCATAACTTACGTTACGACAACAAGTCATTTAAAAATTGGTGCTTGCAGCTTGCGTACATATACTCGTAATAGTTTATCGATGGTGATTTGAGAAACTACTTAATTGACAATAAAATGCTCAGTAGTTTTCAATTCAGTTGATTGCTTGTTTTTGCAGTAATCGCCCACCGCTATTTTACTCGTATCCCTTCCCCTTTCTTCTCTTCTGTTGTTCCTCTCTCCATCTCCTACACATATATATCAACCAATAGCATCCAACTGCCGGGCACGGGTCTCCTGTAATGGGGTGTAGGTAGTCCACACTGGCAAATTGCAAGTTGGGGACTTCACTTATCTGTGTAAACTATTTAACATCTCCCATACATATCCTAGGTAATTTAACGAATTGATAATTCGACATGATTACATATTGAGCAGGAAAATTATACAAGGAAAAATACACTGCACGATATTTGTCGTAGCTTGCTATGAGTGTACAATTTTTATTAGAAAAATATTTATTTGAAACAGAAAACAAACTCGATTACAGAATTTATAGTCAGACTGAAATTACAACTTAATGTTTTCTGTCACAAACCGGTCCCAACTCAACATAATGCCAAGTCCCAACTCAATATTATGGCTCACACTACATATTTCTTTTATTGCATTAAAAGCAGCATAGGCTACCTGGCACCTAGTGGAATTTTTTATAAGATATCAAAAGAAAAACAAGGGCAAACTGATACAAAAATTCAATACAGTCTAGAACCATGACACAGAATAGTTTTTTAAACGATTTATGGAGTGCATTTCCTACACTGTTGGCAGGAGAGGACCCTTGCCATTGTTTTATTGCATTCTTTAGACACAGATCTATAATTTAACTTTTGACATAGATCTATCAGTTAACATTTGGTTTTGTGTCATTATGCTCTAGTTCTTTCCAACCCAAAGGTGCCTGGAAGAGATAACTATTAGCGATAAAACCGCTTCTTGTTTCCCTGCTATCAATAAGCTATCTCTGTTTATTATATTTCTTTTATGTATTTACAATAATGTGTTTTTTTTATCTAGATCTAGTTTAATAATTAATACAGCAAAACCAGAAGTTCTTTTATTCAATCTTGGGTCTTTCATCTCTTGCGGCCTCACTATTGGTTTAGCGCAATTCTCGGCAAATAGTCTATCAGGTACATAGTTCTTACCTGCTTTAGGATTGCTAATATCCAGGAAATCTTCAGACAGTGGTTGGAACTTGGAGAAGGTTGCTACTGGCAGCGAGACACTTTCCACTTGGATTAGTGCACCTTCTTCCAACACTAAGTTGGCCATCATCTGAGGAACATAATCAACTTATTAGCGAAGTATAGCGTATGCAGATTTCATCTGATATTTGTTACATATACAATTATATATATTGTATTGTTACATACATCATATTCTATACGAATAGCTGTCAGCTGTGGCGTTGCCCACGACATAAAATGGAATATTTTTATAAGGTCCAAGTTTGAACCTTCCTGATTCCCTTAAGGGTGGAATTTCCAAAAATCTTTTCTTAGCACTCCCCTACTTGAATACACTGTTCAAATTTTATTCCTCTAGGTCCCTTGAAAAAGTAATACAAAATTTATGAAGTGCCGTTACATGAAAAGACAGAAATCATAATATAAAGGTTTCTTGAAAAAAATATTCAAAATTTTCTCTTTGTGGATACTTATAGAGTAGAGATGTAAATATATGTCTTGAGAACTATTAAACTAAGAACTAATATTAAGTACTCATATATAAATAAGATTTATAAATTGAACTTTTAAAGTAGGTAATTAGTAATTCAAGTGTAATAAGACTTACCTGTAACAAACATTATTTTAAGTTCAATAAATATTACTTTACATTACTGTTGTGTATTTTGTGTAGGCCTTTCCTAAAAAATGCCATTGGATGTGATCACACACTTTGCACATATAATTTTTATTAGATGCTTTTTGCGTGTTGGTGCTCTACCTGGCAGGTTAGCCTATTACACAATGTTTATCATTTAACAGAGTACAGTATCAAAAGAATTAAAATATAAAACATACCCAGTGAGGTAGGTAGACTTTCCCTTCATCAGCAACAAACTCCAGCACTCCACTGTGAGTTATCCGCTTCGTCTTTTTGTTTGTCAGTTTGAATACCATTGGATATACTATGTTGAGCCTCGTTAGCTGCTCCAGAGCTGATGGTGGCATTATTACTGAGAAAAATATTTTAATATTTTTACTAAAACAATAGTAATTACAGTTAAATTTAAAGGTGTTACCTATACACAGAACTATAAGAAGATATATTTGAAGGGTTTTGCTTAGTTAATTTAGCACTTTTGAAACTGAATGGGAGGTTGGAAATAAAGTTTTTGAATGTGATTCTGTTGGCCCAGAACCATTTTAGATAACTAGGAAGAGGTCAAGACAGTTAAGTGTTTCCAGATTGATGAATGATCATTTGTTACAAAACAGTATTGATAACATCTTACTTTTGCCTCCCCTTTCTACATCTTGCCTCTCGTTGCCTGGGAGCATAGACACTGAGTAGCATCTGTAGGTCATGTTGAATGGCCTCGAAATTTCGTGAAACATATTGAATCCGAACTGAAACTGCAAAATGTGTACATTATACAATTAAACGTAGTAGCGACAGATTTCGAATAAACGTCTGGTTGACGGAGATGTTTACCATTTTGAAAAAATCTTTATTTATCTTATTTAGTTGAAAAGTACACGAGACTTTTTATTGCAAATCATTCACACAAATCACAATAACACAACAAGATTTCGTCAACCAACAGCAGATTATATGACATTGATAGTGACAAGTAGTACAACTCTCTCAGCTGTTTCTGAAACATAGAAATAGCGAGAAATCGCTATTGCTAGTTCACGCGTAAAACAGAGAAAGGAAATAACTAATCTATACTTTTTTTCTTTTAATATAACGTCATACGATTGATATATTTGCCGGAGTCATGTGTATATAGTGAGTGGTTTTTGAATTAATAAGAAACCCATCATTAAGCATCCTCCTTTTTCCATTTAAGCCTCTTTATGTATCATGCGCTAGCATGATCCCAGCTTGGAAAGAATGTATATTATACATGATTAGTTTGGTGATGTAAAATTGTAAAATATAAGTGAACACTGCCCATGAAAAAAACTTTAAATGATGTCTGACAGGTTCTGGCGTAATTTACAGCATAATTTTGAACGCTCCCCAAATATAAAAGTATAGTATTGCTGTCACTGTCTACTGCATCTGCTGTTTCATTCATTGTGTATGTGGCAGGCGCGGGTGTACTTTATTCGTCATTATTCTGCGAAATAAAACAAAATTAATTATATCTCTAAAGTCTTCATGTAGAATTAAAATTATTTGTGAGTAAATTTGTTTCCTCATAGTTACGTCCTCCTTATCGCGTTGCGCCCGGTCGTTGTCATTTCACTCGCGAACATGAACGCCATGTTGATTGTCAAAAGTGTTTTCGGATGAGATGAGACAGCAGTGAAATTGATTTGTGAATATTTTTTCAGAAACCGTGATTTCGAAGAGTCGCTTTTAGTTCGGTTCGGTTTCATTAGAGTGCGAGGATAAGCTACAATGGCGCAAGTGTTGCCTATACGTTTTCAGGAGCATTTACAGGTGAGTCGTATAAACGCCCATCGGTTTATTAGATTTTCCGATAGCATTTCCTTTCGGGAAGCACTTTGTGCAGGGAAGTGTGAAGGAAGCCTCCAAGACCAATTAGTCAGTCTTCGTTACATTACAGGAGTTAGGAGGTAGGCAGTGGAGTTGCGCAATTTATCTCTATGACAGTTACCACCCCCTTTGGCCACTCGCACATAACGGGCGGCCGGTATTGATTAGTTCCAAAATACCTACCCATTGGATCATTTGGTTTACGCGTACATTGCAAAATCCTGCAGCATTTAAGCTACTTATCTTGCACAATCAATACTTTAATAGGTACACCTACCCACAACATTTGCGCTCTTCAGTTTTTCCTTCATGTTTTGCCTGTAAGATCCTTTCTGGATACCAGTAAGGATCATGCAAACATTTAACTAGTCACAGTGGGTGCTGTATATTTTCTTTTGTTTCTGAGTAAATAACAAAAGTAGCTGTTATCAGTTATCACACATTATCTCAGTACAATTACTTCAAAGTCAAAAAGAGATTGATAGTGAAAATAGCATTTATATGTGCTCTCTTGTGACTTGTAGCTTATATCTTTCTCTGAACATAGATGTACACATTAAAAACAAAGGCTGTTATTTATCTGAATGCCAAAAAATGGATAATGTTATCCGAGTGTGTAGTGTTACTCTTAGTGACCCGCTAGAGCCTAAACCAGTAGACCTAGTTTGAAGTTTCACTTATGATGTAATCAAGCGGTGTAATGTTTTTGCAGTTGAGTTTTTTTTTTAGTCACTTCAGACCACTTAATTTCATCAGATTAGTATCTTAAGCATTTGAGGTTGGTCTGTGTATTTATTTTAGATCCCTTTTTGGATTAACATCTTAGTTTAAATAAAACACCTGCAGGGTAAAATGTATAAATCAATTTTCAAATTATTGAAACTTCTTGTAACCTTGTATTTTATTTTATTGACTGATCAAGCAAATCATCTCTGATTCAGGTCTTACATATTTTTATTTCCTCTTGTCAGTTTGTGTGTATGTGAGTACAAAATTACAAGAGACATATAATTCTCCTGTAATTTTGTACCAAATACAGGCTGTATTTATAGATAAGACATCGAAAAATAAAAAAAAAAATATTGACAAATTCTGTTAGGGAACAGTGAAATATGTGCTTTGCTAAATCCTCATAGTACGACAAGTGGTTAGAAGCAAGTTCATACTTCAAACTGTCAAACATTAGGATACTATATAAAGCACACTTATAGAGCATTTCTCGAGGATATCTTCTATATCAGGAAAGCCATGAAATATTTTACTGGTATTTAAAAGTAATGGTTCAAAGAATAGTCTTGTCTAAAAATCAAACTTCACATGAACAAATAAATGTATATGCACAGCGCATCAACCGATAGCATACCACTGCTGGGCATGAGTGTGCCCTAGAAGGGTGTGTAGGCCATAGTCCATACTGGTCAAATTGCAGATTGGGAAATTAGAATGCTTAACCTTCTCCAACAAGCAGGTTTTTTGTGCACATGAGTATAACGCTCGGAGGTGTATGGATGCGACACATGTCATGCTAGTTGTTGACTTATAATGTTCATATTCCTCATTTAGCATTCTACATTACCTATATACAAGTATAATTTATGCTAGGACAATAGTAGACCTGGTTGGGCACAAATTAATTAATTTCGTAACAGAGAGGAAGACCTGCAACATTTAAAAAAAATTAAGTCATTAGATTAGCTAAACCATCTGAAAACATTTTTAGAGAATTTAAATATTGTTTGTTGTTTAATGGATTTCCATAAAATTTGCCATGAAAGTTTTCATTTATATCTATACTAATATTATAAAGAGGAAAGATTTGTATGTTTGTATCTAATAAATAAATATAAAAATTACTTCACCCTTAGAAAGCTACATTATCACAGAGTTACATAGACTAAATAAACATAAAGATCTGCACGTAACAGCTAGATCTACTAATATTATAAACGCGAAAGTTTGTAAGAGTGGATGTATGTTTGTTACTCTTTCAAGCAAAAACTGCTGAACCAAATTTAAGCTAAAGATTAAATTTAGTATGGAGATATCTTAGACCCTGGATTAACACCTTGGCTACTTTTTATCCTGTATTTACACGGGAAACACTTCAGGGCGCAGCAAGTATATATTAACGAAATAAGATCATATTAGCACTCTATTGACACGCTTGTACTGTCTAAGTGTGATTGATATATAGTACAAATCATATTTCCAAAAAAGAATGGTGTATATATATTTTACTCAAAGAATGTCAATGGCATGCTTGAAATTTACAGTAAAGTACCATGGCCATTTATAATAGTTACATTGCTGTTATCATATGTCAACATCTAACTAATGAAATGTTCAGAATTTAATCCAGTAACTGTTACATATTTCCAGTAAGAACACTTATTAAAATCTTAAAGTAACTTTGATTCTAATTCTTACTTTTTCTGATTTTGATCTGTATGGTACTAAAACCATGATATATACTTGCCACCCCATTACGTACCTAGCTATCAAAAACCACTTTTCTTGATATAAATACAAATATTTTTTTTACTATATCATCTTCGTTTAGTTAGTTCCATCAACAAAAACATTGCAGATTAAAATATACAAGTTATTGGGCAAATATTTGATATTTTCTTATTATACTTACATACAGTTTCTTTAGGGAGACATAAGGTGGGACCACCCACTCAAGCTTTCAAGGCAGCAACTTAATTGAATTTTGGCTAAAATTGAGTTTACTAAATTACAACATTTGACTGGAGAATCCCAATAGCATAAGTTAAAACCTGTACAATATTTATATACCAGAATGTTTTACTAATGCATGCAAATAAAAAGAAGTATTTTTAATATATCACATAAGACACTGCTACAGTAGTATTGTATTGTAAAAATGTTTAAGATACTTCTTGTAAATAAAACAATCAATATAACGCTAAACTTATGCAGATGTCACACTTTTCTAACCCAAGGCAAATTGGCATTTGAACACCAGCTCATACAACCATGGAAGTCAGGGACAATGTGGACCATGCTTAGTATTAGTAACAATTATGTTAAAAGAGGTCAGCATTATTGGAATTGTAAGCAGCACTAATTTCAGCAATGACCTTCAAAGACGCACAAAACAGAAAAAAAGAGCAAGTGTAGTAATAATTTCTACTTATCACAGTTATTTCAATGCATTAATCAGTGATTTCCATTCCAGCTTACAAATGTGGGGATCAATGCGAATTCGATCTCTTTCAACACGCTCACGATGGAGTCTGACAAGTTCATCTGCGTCAGAGAGAAGGTCGGCGAGACAGCCGAGGTCGTCATCATCGATATGGCGGACCCCACTACCCCCATCCGACGGCCGATCAGCGCCGATTCGGCCATCATGAACCCCGCTAGCAAAGTCATCGCTCTTAAGGGCAAAGCGGGAGTTGAGGGTATGTTTATATTACATTCTATGAATTAGGTTGCTAAATGAGGTGGAAATTTTTTGGCATGGTCAATCCGGCTGCCGATCAGAATCGATTTTGCTGCCCGACGTGATTCTGCCGGCCATTGTTAGTTCCGCCTTCTGTAGTTCTAGTCTCGCACTGCTGCTTGCCAGTCACTATCTTAAAGCTTTCCTAGATGCGTATGTCGTCTCTTTACGCGCTATCTTAATGTTCTGCCAATCTAAATAATCCCATAATTAATAATAAGATTCTTTATAGATAGGGTAGCAGATTATATAAAAACAAAGGCAGAGAAGGTCTGTTAAATCTCTTTTACTTTTTTCATGTCCAAGTTGAAAATCCTTAATGCGATAATTATAGCATCTTCTTTCTTCGCCTGTTAACCTTTTGTGATAGATTTTATAGATTTCCTATAAAAAAAATTATATCTCAGAGATACTTAGAGCGTATTATTGCCAAAGTTGTTGAAAACTACTGTATATAAATACACTGAAATTCTCACTGTAAACTGATTTGTTCCGCACTTTTAAGTTGATGCCCAGTCACTTTATATTTTACATTGAAAAGACCCAAATGATTTATATTTCTTGGGGAATTCAACCTACAAACTATAGTTACACAAAGAACTGGAAACTATTATTCGGAGTGTAGTTCTTGTACAGCCGGATTTTACAAAATTTAGATAGTTTCAGTCTAAAATAGAATAATAAATGACGTAATGCGTGACGTACAAAGAGATTAATTAAATAGAGATTGAGCTTAACAATACATGCTGTACTATCGCCTCTTTACTAACTGAAATGTTGAAGCAAGAAGAAATAAGTTTGTCAAGTGCACGTTGAGATGCATATACTGTTACGTAGCATTATGGACTATTTTTATTTTTAGTACAATAATTTTCATTGTTTGTTCATGGTTTTTGGTTGTGTTTAGGAAGTTATTGTTGGATTTAGCTCATAACAAAGAGTATTTATTTATCAAGGTTGTTATAAGAGAAAGAAGGAAAGGCAGAGTAAAGCCTTTAGTACAAGAAACAATAATTATAGTTACCCTAACGAACTATGGTTACCCTAACTACGAGTATCAAAAACAACTTGGCTAATTTATGTTTAATACTCAGCATGAATTTGTAGGAATTTATGTTTAGATGGTCCGTGCGTCAGTCCAGCCATGTAATTTCGTTCAGAAAAGCCAGCATCTTAATTAGTGCATCGTGCCACCAGCACCGTGCGCCGAGGAAGATTTTTTGTTGTTTTGCCACGCTGTTCCTCAAACAGCACATGCAGAGTGGTTTCCTCATCATCATGTGATGAGTGTGCGTACGCGCATATTACCATCTCTTTATCATTATTCGGCTATAGAGCGTTGACACGACTCGCTTCCAAGTAAACCGCCTACCTTGTTTAGATAACAAGCGTCATGTCATAGTTCACGCAGTGGCCCATTAATTCAATGCGAAAAAGCCAGACGCTATAATACGAGTAGGTATGATTGATTGTAAACAAACATGTATTAATAGCGCATATTATGAGTGATAAGACGTCTCTATTGGCGTATATTCCCGACCGTCTCATTATTTTATCTATTCAGATATTTTAATAACAAACAACGCGTAGGATCACCTTATTCAATATCTAGCAATTGCGCTATTTGTTAGGTTGTGAAACTATGTTGCTTTTTTAGTTTAAAGCTTTTTGTCTCTTTCGTTGCATCAAAACTGCTAGAGTGGAGTACTCCTATTAACTCTAATCCTTTTCGAATTTACTTAAAATGCACCATAACACTACAATGAATTAAACGCCCATCAGGCCTTTCCAAACATATTTTTTAAGTCTGCTAATAATACCAGATAATATATAGCATTCCAGAAAATGTTAATTGGTTAACGAAGTAAATGCATTACCTTATAACGAGTATCATGATCATGTTTCATATTAAGCCATTTTTCCAGCATTGTAAGACGTTCCAGGTTAGGTCATATAAGAAATGCGTTCACAAAGAAAATACAAAATGTGCCAAATTGTCGGCATAACCTCAATATTTAAGAGGCCGCCGATCGCCAAAACATTGCATGGCCTTGGGCACATTGCCAAATACGACAAAATTTTATCGAAAGGAGATAAAATCCGATTATCTGATTTCTACTTTTGGGGTCATATTCTCACGAAACTTTTCACTAAAATGATTTTGGTTACATCTCGTATAACGTCGATGTTTTGTTGGGAATCACACAGACACTGGCAGTGAGTCACGTCATCACATCGGATTTTGTATTCTTGGCACCAAACAACGTAACGGAAGCTGACATTATAAATAATATCAAGAAAAGCTTTTATAGAGTCAATGCACTTCTTTGTTTAGAATGTCTAATGCAAAAAAATTGCTGTTATCAGGATCGCAATCTTCAAAGCAGTCAAGTTTCTTTCAAACGAACAGTTTGTTGTCAGCTCGGCATTCATATTCGCTAAATTTTCTATTCTTCTGCGCAGTTTTCTTAATTTTTTTTATATAGGAACCTTCTATGATTAGTAACTATTTGAAAATCAATCAATTCGCCCTCTTCGACGTTGTCAATATATCCAGATATAATTTTAAATGCTAATGTTTAAACGACGCCGACATCCAAAAAGGGGAGGTTCTTGGTCTCAATTTTATAAATTAATAATGGTGTATATTCTGAGGTGTGCCACTTCTAAACTTACTAAAGCAGTTTAACTTGTTTAAAAATAAAGTGACGTCAAACCTTTAGTATTTTCAGAGTTATCGTTTAAAACCTTCTCCAAAATAAGTTATAATGATCGTGTAACAACTTGGGACCTTTGATGTAACTAAATACTAAAACAAACTTGATGTGAACAAACGGAGACCCTTGACCTTCCAAATATGTGTCACTTTGCTCATTGATTTTATGCTGTAGTTAGACGTTCCGTTTATGCAAACCTGGCTTTCTTATGTCGACGATCATACTTTGTGCTTATGAAGAAATTCGAATTTGCTTACTCACTCTCTTCCTTCATAAATGAGACGGACTGTTAACGCATTGTCTCTTGATATTTATAAACTAGAAAATTTGGAGGGAGAGAGGACTCTAGAAATATTTAAAAAATGACTTACTTTATTTTATTACTAATTTCTAAACCGAGACGTAATATTAATTTGAAAAATTGTACAACCTAACCTTGAAAAATTATATAAATGTTTTGTCTTTTTTCTATATTCGATAGGCTTGCGCTTGACCGCAACTCTCCTGATGTAAAGTAGCGATGCGGTCTAGGATGTAGCGCGCTTGCCTAGAAGAAACCGATTCACTCGCGATTTGAAGAGACCGAGATTATAGCTATCGGGAAATAGATTCGGGGATACTATTAGACGAAGATGAAGCACGTAGTTCTTTCTAAAAGTTAGCTCTGACCTTGAGAAAATCTAGTTTATAGTGCTTAGGACTCAAGAAATATGGCAGATAATTCCGTACTGGCCATATCCCCTATTATCATTGTTTTGTAGTCCAGTAGTTCCATTATGGAACTAGTGTGACCACGCGATAGTGTCTGCTCTATCCGCCTTCATCTAAATTTGGATGAGAAAACTATACTTTGCTACGATTGTTCTATGAATTAACATAATAGACTCTAACTCTAAATTTTGAAAGACGTAATGGAAGAATATTGTAATCCCAGGCAAGTATGTTGTTCAAATTCATTTCTCATTTCAGAACTCTTTTTATCGTCTCGTCCTATGTACATGCCCCATGCAAAATTACGTGATTTTGCATATAGTGTGAGTCTATAGTATATTTGAGGTCTTTATAGTAATTTGTTGAACTAACTTTTAGACTTTACGTTTACATTTAGGTAGATCTACATACGTTGTGACAATATTTAGCAGGCTTCGCGGCATCGGTCATTAGCGCTTGGCAATCCCTTGGTTCGCGTGGCATGACACAATACCCCACACTATATTATCTATGTACCTACCTGCTTAGGCACCTAGTCTCACCACCACCGCCGAGAAAGCAATTAGTTATCCACTATCTTCTCGCTCAAATAACGAACGTAAGATGTAGATCACAAACATGAGATCACATAATATGACTGTCTCTTTTCTAGCGACTTCCCAAAAAGTAAGTTGGTGGTAGGTACATAATTCGATTATATTTTCTTATGTTTGATACCTGATTTCTCAGAGACAGGTGGACCGACTAGATTTTTTTTAAAAACCCGACGCAAAAATGACGGAGTGTTATATGTTTGACGTGTGTGTGTCTGTATGTCTGCCTGACTGACTGACTGTAGCATCGTAGCTCCTAAACGGATGTACCGATTTTGATTTTTCTTGCATGCAACGTGTATTAGTGGGGGTTGTTCTTAACTATTTTTTAAGAAAATCGGTCCAATCGATCCAAGATTGCCGCCGCTACAAATGGCGAAGTACATGTTTTTTACAACTCCCTCAATATGCTAGTAAGGCAACTGCTTTATACGTCATACGGTTATGTAACATTAGATTGTAAGAGGAACCGACGATGTTTCAATCTTCACGCACAGCCACCGTAACGTGAGCACGCGATTGTATCTTATGGTGTCTAATTGCCTCTTACTTTACAGTTTACTCCCTGTAAATTTCATTTATAGCGAGGCAGTTGCAGAGTGTAAGAAATTCCGATGAGACTATATTTTCGAATCACTAATGATGTATGTTGTTGAATTGTCGTAACGTGGACGTCAGATACAAAATTCATTTAATAATGTATACATACATGTATTTTCTATATGAATATATAATTTTTGAGTCAACCTTTGAGTAGCTGGACTTGATAATAACAAACACTGAGAAAAGACATTAGAAAATTTGCAGTGTATCACTTAATTATATTTTCTTTGCGACCACTTCTTACTGATCACATTTGGAAACAAAGTAGTCCGATAGCATATGAGAATCGATTTCAGCTTTTACGTGAAACCTAAGAAAATCCGAGGGAGTGTCGTTCAACACATTCGTTGTATTTAGCTTGTTAGATAGATACATTGTTTGTCTTTAACGCTAATAACTTGGAAACAAATCAGCTAAGTGCGAGTCAGACTCGCGCACTAACGGTTCCGTACCATTATCACATTAGTTCAAGTTTATAGCTGTTGTCGTGATTAATATCGAGCAATAACGGCTAAAATTGCGTTTGTTGTGTGGGAGCTCTTAAATAGTGATTTTATTCTTTTTTTAGTATTTTAGCGGCAACATCATCTACGAAAAATTTCAACTAGCTATCACGGACCATCAGATACAGCCTCGTGATAGACAGACAGACGGACGAACGACCAGCGAAGTCTTAGTAATAGGGTGCCGTTTGGGTATGGGACCCTAAAAATCGATGGCAAGGCTTATAACTTTTAAATTTGTGACATAATCCTTCAGAATTAGTTCCTCCCTGTATCTACCTACTCAATCATTAGTTTCAGGCAGAACGTGCTACATGCTAAAACTACAACTGACCTTGTTCTAAAGTAGACAGTAGCGTTACAGTGACCACTCCTTCGTCCGTTATCTAAATAGATCATCGTATTGTGTTAATAGCTCCTTTTCCCGACATTCCTCGTTGTAGATTGGCCTGCTTACCTAATTATTTATTTTAGTTTGTTCTGATTTGATTATACAATATTTCATAGCGATGCCAACGTCTCATTAGATATTTAACCTCCGACGCAAAAACGAAGGGGTGTTTATTATAATATTATATATATAATAAAATGGTGGACTACACAAGACTACAATGGCGGATTTTCACAGCTCCCTAGATATGGGCATCAAATGAAATGGCTTCACTAGTAGAATACATTATGGTAAATTTCAAATACATGATTGCTGCTACCGCACAAGGGCGATTGACGATGTCGGGGGTTTATTTAATTTTTACGAGGTAAATTCTCGAGATAATGCATCGTAAGATAGAAACCGTTTGCTAAATAAGAAGAAAATAATATGGATGCTACTTAAAAAACTCTGTAGATAACATGTGCATTCCTAGATATTATAAGTAGCCTGTACCCTGGCATAGGTTGTCCTTTCCCAAAGTTAACCATCGTAATAAATCTCATTAACTCAAACTACTGGCGAAGAGTATATTTGTACCCTTACCCCCCACAACTCACAGCCCCAGTACTGGCAGAGTAGAATAAGGTCATATTAGATCAAATTAGTTCAAAATGTTGTCATCAGGTTTGTTCCTCTTTATGGATACTCAAAATCTACTGTTAAATTTTCGTGCACGCGCACCGTAACGATGATATCTATTTTCCCCTACCATGCAGTAACGCTATAGTGGGCGGAAACGGTGATTGTTCGGCGAAAGGCATTTGTATTGTATAAAATGGTCAAGAAATGAACTAATTGTTTGTTATAATTAAATATTGTGCATCACACACAATGAATGAATTAAGTTTGCTTCATCTTTACTTATTCGAAATATTGTTGATAATGATAGTCTCTTAATGAATCTGCCCTCCTGGGGCCCAAGTCTGATAATCTAATTGTTTCATTGCGTCGTGACGGTCGTTGACAGAATTGGTAATCTGTTAACATTAAGTTCAACACTACACACCCACACAGTGCAATTGTAATTCTGAAACAATTCAAATAATAGACTTGGGCCCCGATAGACACGCGAACTTATTTGCGGATACTTATTGCTTTTGCGATAAGTTATTTTTTAAGTAGTTTTGTACTGAATTAGAAATAATACTATTACTGTCCAGCATCATTACTTAATGCAACAGGATCGTTAATCGATACGCTGTACTGTTAAACTGTATTCGTGTCATTGTTTTTAGAGGAGTGAATAATAATTACACAAAACATCATATTCTTTAACTTAGAAAATTAAAAAAAATTTACCTAGCAGACTTTAAAAGCTGTAAACATCTGGTGTCGGATGATATTTCGTATATTTAGAGCGCAAGTTATAACTACAACTTTATACTTAGGATCATCTAAGGTGGCGCTAAGGAAATCAAAAGCCAAGTTTGAGTTGCAAGTAGGATAAAGGAAATGGGTCACATTTAGTAGACTAAAATGGATATTGATAAAGAATTAAGTCATTTTAAACTACAATCGTATAGAAAAAAAGCTTCTTAGGGTCTTGTCTCCGTCTTTTCGCGGTATAGTCTTATGACGTCACACTACGTCTGTTTCCGAGCCTAGAATCATGACTCATAAAGATTTTTAATCGAAAAGATAAAACCAGTCCCAAAATAGCTGTCGATAAACGGAATCCTTGTTGTACGCCGGACTCTTATGTAAAATTGCCAGAAACCTTATTTTTAACCGTTGTCGTTTAGAAACAGTATTTGTAAGGCTTAACTTCTTGTGTGGTTCTATTTCGGGTAAAGAAATCTACGCAATCCACAATTTACTCCTTCCCCTGCTTTTGAACTTCTATAAATAGTACAGTATTATTTTATTCTTCCTGATGTTGTACTGAAACCTTTTTGTTAGGAAAGCTTTTAACCTCTTGACAAGGTGCTGAAGGGTGTGCGAAAATTCACACCGCAATGTCAGAAGCCTGCGGCGTTACTCAATACTTCCGCCATTAAGTCCTTACTCAATTGATGGTCTAAAATGGTCTTAAACGTATGGAAATAAAGCTTACTCGTTGTTTCTTTGTCTCGCTTTATACCCTGTCGTCTCGCCACATCGATGAGTCATACATAATGTATGGATAAAATAATAAACTGAGCTTTGTGAATGGAAGAATTCTCTATTTAATTGTCCTATTTATATTCGTTTCATTCTTTCTTTCTCTTTTATGTTCTTTTGTGTAGAGTAATATAGTTTAGTTTTAGCTCTGAGCTCTTTTGACCCGATAATTATAAGTACATAGATACATATTTGATAGGCATTGACCCTAATTTGGCAAACTACACTACCTAAACTGACAAATCTTAAAATTATATTCTTCCTTTTCTGGCATATGGAAACAAAATGAGAGGTGACAATTATTGAACTGTCAAAACAGGTTAGTTAAGTAGGTTGACCTACGAAATCTATGCGTAGTCAGCGTGCTTACCTCTTTATACTTATTTTTGCACAGTATTTCACCGATTAGAGTATGCCCGTATAGTTTTTTGTATTTGTTGTTTATAGAGTTACTTGTGTTCCTAATGGATCCAAGGAATTTCTCTATTCTGAGTACTTGCGGTCGTTCACCCGCCCTATCAAATGGTATGAAACGTTAATTTGTAGGTCTCCAGGTAACGTAGGTGTGACCATGTGGGCTTCCACATGGTTATTGTCTTAGGATACAACTATAGGCTGTGTCAGACGCCATACCGAGTAAAGACGAATTTCTAGGATAATTTTCCTATTTACCTTTACGGTATCAGGATAATTATAATACTATAATGATTATAATTATGGTACTATAATAATTGTAATGGTGTCATAGTACTGTACTGTACCTTCGTCGTATTATTTTACCATGATAACAATCAAAAACGTCACAGGATGACTAAGGGACAACCCGAACTGAAATATTTGATTTTCTAGATATTTTTATTTCCAACGGTTTCCAATTTCGAAAAGAAAAAGTATTAACGCGCTTTTTTCGGATATGAATACGTATAAAACCACTTCTCTGCTCAATAATTCATCCTCGTTCCGCAACCTTCCCAGAATAGACAGATTGGTAGACGGAATATTCACGTGAAGCTACGTTTTTATTTCCGTTTTTGTTTTGTGTTCGGTCATTCACATGGAAGACTGCGGATGTTTTTGTTTATGGGATCTCTATTTTAGCTCTTATCGCTTTCAAGTAAACGATAATGTACGGGAAATCTTGCGGAAAATTTTAGGATATCTTATAATCGTCAATAACCTTTTTTTTGGCGGTTCATATTAGAAATGCGCAAGAAGTGGGTTTGTTTTTTCTTCTTCTCCCCAGCAACGGAGTGACGGATAGACTTGATTCTTTTCACGGAGATACTTTGAAGTCCAAAGATTGTCATGGGCTTTATTCCGGAAATAAATCGATAATTAGGCGAAAGGTCGGCAAAAGCTAGAATAACACTTGCTTCTGCCGACTGATGTTATTAAATTTCCACCTTTGAATGCGAGTATCTTTTAATTCTCTTTTTTCAATTTCTATTCGGGCCATAGAGAGCACGATTTAACATGCATCTATTTTCAGCAGCTCAAAAGACCCTCCAGATCTTCAACATCGAGATGAAGTCCAAAATGAAGGCTCACACCATGAACGAGGATGTTGTGTTCTGGAAGTGGATTTCTCTGAACACTCTGGCTCTAGTGACGAAGATGTCTGTGTACCATTGGTCGATGGAAGGCGATTCGACGCCGGTGAAAATGTTCGATCGGCATTCATCGCTCGCTGATTGCCAGATTATAAACTATAGGACGGATCCGAAGCAGCAGTGGTTGTTGCTCGTTGGTGAGTGCGTTTTTATTTTCGAGACATAAGGCCACTCTAAAAAAACGATACAGTTCCTACTGAAACGTTGGAGATCATTATAGCAATTTTTGTAAATCCATTGCATTTAGTGCCTTTAGTATCGACTTCCCAAAAAAGAAGGAGGTACTCAAGTCAAGTATTTTTATCTGTGATACCTGATTTCTCACATACGGCTGGATCGATTTGAAAATTATTATTTTGTATGAAAACTTCACACGTGATCCCATTTTAATCGGTCCAGTAGCTTGGCTTTTAAATCGAACTAATTAGAAGAAAAAAGGTGTTGCCGCGTGCCGAATTGAAGTCGGTGATCAGTATGTTTTCAACCTTTTTTATTGTTATGTAATTTTACAAACGGTCAGCTAATCAACAATGTTTCTTTCGATTTGATTGTTTTTCAGTTAAGAACAATGAATCTTTGATACGAATAGCATCCGCGAATCATCCGGTAGCATGACTGACACTTGCTGACGCCTTCAGTTGTAGGCGTTTAAAGTTTCGAAATATGCAAATTAAAAAACTAGGTGTAATAACACTTTGATTAATTAAGATAATGTGGATAATTTCTTTTGTATATGACAATCCTTATTACGCCTGTTCATATGAACAAATAAACAGTCATGGCGTAGCAAGAAATCCGGAAGGATGCATGCATACAAGCAAAAATATCACTATGGCCAAAAGTGCCTGTAGTGATATTTTCGTTTGCTTTATTTAAAGTTTAAGGTTGATTTGTTTGAGTTGTGATTCGACCAAGTGTTCTTATTTGAAGAATTTTATTTGTTATCGTATCTGTTTCGCGATTCAAGTGTTTGTAAGTAACATTAAATATTATAAGGAAACCTATAATAATAATAAGAACTAATCTAAAAAATACGAAATTGTCATTTTCACATTTTTTATCGAATATTATAATCCTTGCACACATCTGTATCGTATCAAGACCCTACACCGCATTGAAGTTGGCTTCTACTAGTAACGTGTAGACCGTAGTGAAGTGAGCTGAATGCAGCATTAGCTCTTAGCCTCTCTTCCAACAGAATTATTTTCAAGTTCCAGTGTACATTCCCACACGCTTTTTCTCGCAGGTATCTCGGCGCAGCAGAACCGCGTGGTTGGCGCCATGCAGTTGTACTCCGTGGAGCGCAAATGCTCGCAGCCTATAGAAGGTCACGCGGCATCGTTCGCCACATTCAAGGCGGAGGGTAACGCAGAGCCTTCCACTCTTTTCTGCTTCGCTGTGCGCACTGCTCAGGGTGGGAAACTGCATATTATTGGTGAGTATGACTAGACGCCACCAGTATATGTTAGAGCTTTTAGAGATTTAAACACTTTCAAGAGTTCTCCCACACTTTCTTCCAACCGTTTAAGGTTGAGGTCGCTTTTCATTTTGCGCACTGCTTGATTGTGGGACTTGCTATAACTGACATGTGTTTCTCAATATGAATCTGTTTATTTTCTATACTTATATTTATATTTGGCACAATTTTGAAGCCACATCCATAACGCTTTTGTCTTTTAATCCTTCCTGAAGAAAGGAAGTGACTGCTAATAAAACAATAAATAATATAATAGGCAAAGATCTCCCTCGCAGCCCTGTCGTTAATTATTCCACTAAAATTTATCATCTTGGAACAGAGGTGGGCCAGACCCCAGCAGGCAACCAGCCATTCCCCAAGAAAGCAGTGGACGTTTTCTTCCCGGCGGAGGCTCAGAACGACTTTCCCGTTGCCATGCAAGTGTCTCCGAAGTATGACGTCATTTACCTCATCACGAAGTATGGATACATACACATGTACGACATCGAGACTGGAACTTGTATCTATATGAACAGGATATCCTCGGATACGATATTTGTGACGGCGCCTCATGAAAACACTGGTGGTATTATTGGTGAGTTTTCTTTTTAGTTTCATATTTTATTGTTGATAAGTTCATAAATTCTGTTTTCTGAACTGGTTTCTAACGTTTGGTTTCTAAAGTGGCCGAAGGGATAATATCACACTTTCGCTTTTTCGATAGCACTCGCAATGAATCCTGGAAAAGGGTTATCTCTGGACCTTTGGCTCTGGCAATATTAATTTCCAAAGCCATGATTGTCGTAGCTTTTTAATTTTAAGTAAAAATGTCTCGTTCATTATTAGTGTTCCTTACCCAAAGAGTAACTACGGGACCCTATTACTAAGAGTTCACTGTCCGTCTGTCTGTCAACAGGCTGTATTTCATGAACCATATAGCTTAGACATATGTCTAGCTATATCGCTTTATCAACAAATAGAATTCTATAAACAGAATAAAATGAATATTACGGGGCTCCCTTGCAACAAACGTGTTATTTTTGCCTATTATGCTCAATATTAATAACGACTCTTAAACTTATGTTGTATAGATATTGACGCCAAGTCGTCGTAGATATCGTCGGCCAGTCACACTGACTAAACTAAAAGTTCCTAAAACAATATCCATTCTTTTCTCACTTTAAGAAACAAAAAGAGAGGAGACATTTTAGAACTGTCAAATTAGGTTAGTGCAGGCCAAACTTACTAAAAGTTTGGCCTGCACGAATAGGGGGTCATTGTTTCGGAATCCTTTGTACGCGAATCCGACTCTCACTTGACCGATTTTTTTGCACTAGTATTTCTCTTATGTTGGAGATTCTATGCGGCACAAAAAAAATAAATGTAATGTACCAGTAATTAAATCAAAAACGTTTAAAAAATCTCATACACCAAAACATCGTATCAGTATCAATGAGCCACCGGATTTCAGACTTTTAACATCTAGCATGCCATTTATTTTATCAAATCGCTGTTGTAGTATTATTGTCTTGATTGTTGACCTAAGTATGAATTTTAGTATATTTAATTCAATTCAAATATATTTATTTCAGACAAGTTTAGTCCATACATTTACAAATTATTTATGTCATTAAAAAAATATTCACACATCATAAAAGACACACAAAACTGAAAAAATTACAAATTAATAAAAAATACAATAAAACATATAATAATTAAATAACAGAACATTCCAACTATTATCTGAGTTTGTACTAGGGTTTGGACCCCGAATGTTCGATATGTAGTTTTGTCGTCCAGTGTTGCATTATCGGACAATCAAAGTCCATCCGGCATGCAAACACGGCGCATCAGGGACGCTACACGCTTGCGCATTATTGCTGCAAAGCCGTCTATATGTGCGCAGCAAACATCCCTGATGCGCTACAGTAAGGTGGCAGCCCCACCAGCACTCTAAAAGCGTTGTTATATTGGGTGCGCAGCGTGGTGTGTGACTTCTTTGTATGCTTAACCCATAGGCTGCATGTGTAAAAAGACTGGCAAAACGCCCTGAACAGCGTGGCCTTAACCGTAAAATAGGCGGTAAGGTGTTGGTATGGCACCTATTGCTTATCGGTTTTCGATAATCCTGCCTAATGGTACTTGGTATTAATTTTTTTAAAAGAAGATTTGTATCCTAACTAAAAGTCCCTCTCACTTGTCCTTAGGCGTGAACCGCAAAGGCCAAGTGCTGTCAGTGACTGTGGAAGAAGACTCAATAGTCCCATACATCAACACGGTGCTCCAGAACCCTGAGCTGGCGCTCCGTCTGGCCGTTAGAAACAATCTGGCAGGCGCTGAGGAGCTGTTCGTAAGGAAGTTCAACATGCTCTTCACCAACGGACAGTACGGGGAAGCTGCTAAGGTTAGTTGATAGTAGGTACAGTCAGGTCAGTTGATACTGTCAGTGACCGTGATTGAAGACTCTATACTTCCGTACATCAACGAGGTGCTCCACAACCCTGAGCTCTGTTTTGGTACTGAGAAACAATCTAGCCGATGAGGAAGTTCATCATGCTCTTCACTAATGGACAGTATGAAGGAGCTGCTAAGATTAGTTGATGTGGATTTGGAATTCAAGATTTATGTCCCCACAATTTGGAATTTAAGATTTATTGGAAAGAAATTTAAGATTTTATTAGAAGGTTTTGGACTTTTTTTTTATGAGGGATTAGATAGTATGCTTTTAATTATATAATTACCGATGTCCTTAAGGACGATTATAATATCGAAAAGGAGCAACGGCTTTAGCGGATCGCAAATTTATTATTTACTTACACAAATTCGCCAGATTATTGTCATACATCGTCGGTCGGTCTGCGGTTTTGCTGGGTCCCAAAAATCACTGCAACATTCGCATTCAGTATAGCATACTTATAGGATGTTGCTGTGCTCTTTGTAAATAAGAACTCCATGCCCATAAGATTACAATTTTTTGATAATAATTTAATTGTCTAATTCATTATTCTTCATCCCTCAGGTGGCAGCGATGGCCCCGCGCGGCATCCTCCGCACTCCGCAGACCATCCAGCGGTTCCAACAAGTGCCCACGCAGCCGGGACAAACCTCACCTCTGCTGCAGTACTTCGGCATCTTACTTGACCAGGCGCAGCTTAATAAGTTCGAGTCTTTGGAACTGTGCCGCCCAGTGTTGCTGCAAGGTAAACTAGTTGGTTACAGCCACTCTAAATTAGGCATTAGTGTAGGCAAAACATATCTCTATATAGCATATTAGCCTCTTGTTGCTGTTCTACTAAAATTAAGAGTAATAGCATTGTTATAGCCACCCAAAAGATAGGTGATAATATCATAGTTAGGCAGTGGGGACCGCCCTCAATTCTTCAGCACTACTTTGGCATATTGCTAGATCAGCTTAACAGGTTTGTGTTTTTGTAGTTGTGCCGCCCGGTTATGTTTATTACATTGGGACAAACCTTTACTGCAGAACTTCAGGTGCCACTGACCAGTCTACATGTACCTATTTACCTACTGTATACAGATGTTGAAAGTCATACGTTTTGTTGCATCTGGGAATACTGGCCACCGGGTGCGGTGATCATTAATTATTAACACCTAAATTACATGTCATCTCTTACTTTTTTTACAGGTCGTAAACAACTTCTCGAGAAATGGCTAAAGGAAGAGAAGCTGGAATGCTCTGAAGAGTTAGGAGACCTGGTGAAGCAAGTGGACCCAACATTGGCCTTATCTGTGTATCTCCGAGCTAATGTGGCCAGCAAGGTCATCCAGTGCTTTGCTGAGACTGGACAGTTCACCAAGATTGTGCTGTATGCTAAAAAAGTAAGGGTCGCTTCCAAATAAAATTACAATCTAATTCATTTCAATACCCAAGCACTTCTGCACTTCTATTTTCGGTCATGTCACTTTAATATTGTCATTTGCCAAGTGACATGACATGACAGCTAAACATCATATAGAGGACCTGCTTGGCTGAAATTATACTTTAAAGGCAAGTGTTTTCCGCAACCCGCAACTCGTATAACCTACACGCTATCAGGGAAAACGAGATATTGACAACCAGGAATGATTAGTCTTTGGCATATTCCACTAATTTGTGCGTCATATTGGGCGAAAGTTAAGTTTACATTTCACTAGAGATGTAAAAGAAGTTCCATAGTAAAATTATTGCGATTGTTACTTCCAGAGTTATGTAAGAAATTTAAACTTGTGTGAATGTTAGAATGCATTCAAATGCAATACATTTGTCACTATATTTACCTATGTTGCTATCAATTAAAAATCATTCTCCTTTTCAGGTTGGATACACACCAGACTACATCTATCTTCTACGTTCCGTGATGCGAACGAACCCCGAGCAAGGTGCTGGCTTCGCTGGCATGCTGGTGGCTGAAGACCCTCCGCTAGCAGACATCAACCAGATAGTGGATGTCTTCATGGAACAGAACATGGTCCAACAGTGCACGGCATTCTTGTTAGACGCTTTGAAGAACAACCGAGTTGAAGAAGGACCTCTGCAGACTAGGTAAGATAGAAGTGAACTTTTCTGTAGCTTTCGTGTGTTCCTTTTCAGTCTTGGGTTTCCTCATAACTCTGTATGTTACTTGGTATCACCGAAGGCATGCAAGAATTTTTCATGGAAAACTATTTGTTTCTCATCCATTATAATCATCATCTTCGAGTAGACGGTTCGCCCTGGTGCCAGAGTTTCTAGTCCGTCTGAAAGCCCTACGATTTTTACCAGAAGAGAAACAACCGGGAGGGAAGATTCTCAATTAGCTGGTTTTTTTCTGTATGTTTGTTACTCATGACTCTGCAAATAATGGATCGATTTTGGTGTTTATTTTCTTTGGTAGGTTATGCTACCGAGGTTATTTTTTGCCTATCCAATTTAAGTCTTTTATACAAAGTTAAATTTTCTTTTATTCTTTCTCAGGCTATTAGAAATGAACCTGATGTCAGCGCCTCAGGTGGCCGACGCTATCCTCGGTAACGCGATGTTCACTCACTACGACCGCGCGCACGTCGCCCAGCTGTGCGAGAAAGCCGGTCTGCTGCAGCGAGCGCTCGAACATTACACCGACTTGTACGATATCAAGAGGGCTGTGGTCAGTACATAGTGTTAATATTAGGTCCTTATTTTGGTCCTTATATTATCCTTACATATGAAATTGGCGTTTTGTCGTACTGGCCACTTTGATCTCAAATATCTCTTCTTTGGTTAGGGATTCCAATTTCAAATTGATACAGCTATTTATTCATACATTTGTATTTCGAAAACCGTAATTCATTTGTTTTGACCTCGTTTGGTTTTTCCTTTGCGTCACGCAGTTTACAAAATGGAAAACTTGAAATATCCGAAAGATCCGATTTAAAATCCCTTCATTATTGTGCCGGTTGAGTAATGTAACGCAGCAGTTGACGCGCGTTTGTCGGTTTGCTGCACTCAATTCATGAGGTACCCACCTTTCAAGCTTTTTCACCTTTCCAATTTGCTTCAAGTGGATTAAAACAGTTTAATCACTAACACCGCAGCCTGCAGCTAACTCGGACGTGGTTTGCGATGGATCTGCTTCCATAATAGCTTTCAATTCTTCATTACTCGGTTCTTATTTGGTTGCTTCTGTACTTGGTTATAGATTAATATATACTATTTCACTAATACATGGCAAAGATATATCTTTTTGCTATTTTATAGTATATTTTTTTCATTTAGGTCCACACCCATCTCCTCCCAGCTGATTGGCTAGTAGGCTACTTTGGCAGTCTCTCCGTTGAAGACTCCTTGGAATGCCTGAAGGCGATGCTTCAAGCTAACATTCGTCAGAACCTGCAGATCTGCGTTCAAATAGCGACCAAGTACCATGAACAACTCACCACTAAAGCGCTGATTGAGCTCTTCGAGAGCTTCAAGACTTACGAGGGCTTGTTCTACTTCCTTGGATCGATCGTCAACTTTAGCCAGGATCCTGAAGTGCATTTCAAGTATATTCAGGTATGTGATTGATTTTTTCATAGAAATATGATAGTTATGAAAATATGTACCTAAAACATGTAACCTGTGGGAAAAGCTTGCTTTCTGATTTAGTTTAGAAGGTTTTTTAATATTTTTTTATGATTTTATGTAAATGATATTGTATGTAGACATTTTCTACGATCTCTCGAGTTTACCATAAGTTCACTGTATTCCAAAATAGACATGCTTCCATCAAGTGTCACAGTGTCGCCGACGTTGTTGCTAGCTGGTGGTCAAATGACTGCGGCTGACTGCTTAAATAAAAAATATAGAATTTGCCAGGAAATTAATTTGAAGAACAACTTGTTCAAGGGCTTCGAGTATTTGTTAGTTCTTAACTTTATTTTCTGTGTATTTGTTATAAATAGACAAACACATAATCTTTAATTCTTTATGTTTATTAAACATAAAATCCCTACTCAGGCTGCGTGCAAGACCGGTCAGATCAAAGAAGTGGAGCGTATCTGCCGTGAATCGAACTGTTACAACGCGGAGCGCGTCAAGAACTTCCTGAAGGAAGCCAAGCTGCCCGACCAGCTGCCACTGATCATTGTCTGCGACCGATTCGACTTTGTGCACGACTTGGTGCTGTATCTGTACAGGAACAGCCTGCAGAAGTATATCGAGATCTATGTGCAGAAGGTAAGTTTATTCTCTTGAACTTAAACTATATGAGTACAAATTTAGACCTACACATACTGCAACTATATAATACTTTTAAAAAGTGACTGCGGACTTCAATTCAGCTCGTACTTGTACAATTTTATCCACTATTTTGTTTTAAAAAATAAACTACAAGACCAACTATTATACCAAAGCTATTTGCATAGAAGCTATTCCATTAATATTACCATTTTCAGCCTAGGTTAGACATTTCAAACTCTGGAAACTGTTCCATACATTTTCAGCCTAGGTTAGACATTTCAAACTCTGGAAACTGTTCCATACATTTTCAAATGATTGTCTCTAAATGTATGTATAGATGGATCGTTGTTTTCAAAATATTTTTATTATTTAAATATCATATCATCTAGGTAAATCCGTCCCGTCTGCCGGTGGTAGTAGGTGGTCTGCTAGACGTGGATTGCGCCGAAGACATCATTAAGAACCTCATCCTGGTGGTTCGTGGACAGTTCTCCACCGACGAGCTGGTTGCTGAAGTCGAGAAAAGAAACAGGTAACATCACAGATCTAATATATCAAAGATATACAATGCCAGCGGGGCTAGCATGAGCATTAAATAAAATGGTGTGATGGGCACTAAATAAAGTGGAAAGCAGATGAGCGCAATGTCTACTATCTAGTTACCTATTGCACACGGCAACCAGGTAGTAGTGGCCAGAAAATTTAGGCAATCTATCTTTTACATGTAGTACATATTGTTGATTTTTTTGTATATAAGAAAGTTAATTAATATTATCTTTGACCATTGACACAAGTAATAAGTACGGACCGGCGATAAGCTCACCATTTGGTAGCGCCCATTTTTTGAACAAAGTGATACGCTTTATATAACGTGCGAGTCGCACGTCAAAATTCAATGAGAGGGGTCAACTGCCGAAATAATGCCTTTTGTGCTTTCCCAATGTGCAAAAACTACTCCAAATGACACCATACAGCTTCAGACATCACATTTCACGCGTAATTATAGATTAGTAACTATATTTTGTAGTTACTACAAATAAACATAATAACCATTGTTTTCTAGTTGTCATATTGCGGTGACACTAAAGAATGAGATAGATATTATATACTGCTCTTAAGTGCGACAGAGATAACATTCGTCTTGTTGCCATGAGCAATGCGGTTAGTGTTTAACGTCAGCATATTAGAGTGGAGATCGTATCCGGTCAATCAGACCAATAGATTGACCGGATACGATCAATCGCTGCTATGCTGCTAAATACATGTTGATTATTAACCGGCTTTTTATCAAGTTTAATAAGTCTTTAAGTAGTGTATTTTTTTACAAACACGGTAACAGATAACTAGTGTGCTTAAGCTATTGCATAGCTTTTATCGCGGGCTTTGAGCGCGGCGACTGAATCAAGAAATTTCGTGACGAAAATAAACCTAATTCCCCTCCACTCCGACGGGCACTAGACGTATGCGTATGCAATAGCTTTAGCGCGGCAGTCCCCGAGTGCCACACTTATTATATTTTTACGAAACTACTACTGCGGATCGAATCACCTATGTCTTGCGATGATTAGCACAGTATATTGATACGCTTTGAAATTCAACACTTAAGATGTTGCTGCAACTGGAATGGGCAAGCGTGATGCTTACCACCAAGCATGCGATTTGCTCGTCTATCATTAGATATCGTAAAAAAAGAAACTCAAAACAGAAGTTATTCGTTACGGATATATGTATAAGTTATATGTAAAAACGTTGGTTACCAGTAACTCTGTACATATAAAAGTTTAATTTTTTAAGTAGTTTATAATTCAAATGTAACTAGATTTGCCTGTAACGAACGTTATTTAAAGGCTAATAAATATTTCTTTCTGCTATAGTACGTATGTACGTTAAAATATATAAGCAGAATGTACAATTTTCGTTTTTATTTGTTAAGCTTATTAAATTAAAAATCTATTGTAATATTAAAAAAAAACAACATTCATAATCAATTCCGGCGAAAACAATATATTGTTTCTGCTGGATCGGTTATGCTATTACTAACATCCCTAATGTTACGGAAACCCATACAGTCCACTAGGAAGATAGTTCAAAAGCAAAGCAGATCACTTACATCTAATGACGTATAAATTTGAAGTTGGAAACTTAAGGAAGTTGACACGTCATAGAAAATGCAGCCATTAGAAAAATCTGCTGCGGTCTCTTTTTTTCTTGCATTTCCAACATTCACTAACTCTCTCTAGTAACATATTTACTACTTAGATGTATACTATGCTTTCAAAGGAGTATCTTCTCGTGTTTACTTATTATTTTTGAAGGAAAGGAATTGAATCACCGGTCCATATTTATTACTTATGTCAAGTCTTTGACCATATTTTTAGGCGACTCTATTGTTATGTGTACATCAACAAATTTTATTCGCTAAAATATATTTTTTTGCTAGTAAACAGATGGGTGAAGGTGGATCTCACTTGGGTTCCTCTGCTAAGTAGGTAGAGAGGTTTAAACAACCACAAAACCATGGTTAACTAGTCTCTAACAATTAACATTCCTAATCGCAATCAAGTATTTGGTTCTAGAAAAATGTATGAAGGGTGTTTAATTTTTACAAACTTTTGTAAAAGTAAACTAAACGAGCATTAAAACTTAAGGTTAAAATTAATTTAAAGTAAAAGTTTAAATTTATTTTGTAGTTGTTAGATATTATGAGATTTGAGAGATTAATTGTGAATGTCTAAAACCGTCCGTTTATTCAGGCTGAAGCTGCTACTACCATGGCTGGAGACCAGAGTGCACGAGGGCAGCAACGAGCCGGCGACGCACAACGCTCTCGCCAAGATCTACATCGACTCCAATAACAACCCGGAGCGGTTCCTCAAGGAGAACCAGTGGTGAGTCAACTGAACTGATAAGAATCACTAACTTGATTGATGGCCGTTACTTTTTCCTTGCCGGATTGTAATAGACCAATCATATGTAACGATCAGGAGGAAATGCATCTATCAGTAGTGTCAACAGGTATACATTTTACAAGAATCGGTTCGGTAGTTTGGTTTATAAATGTGAATATCTAAAAAGTAATGTTTGATGTAGGTACGACTCACGAGTGGTGGGTCGTTACTGCGAGAAGCGCGACCCGCACCTCGCGTGCGTGGCGTACGAGCGGGGACAGTGCGACCGCGAGCTGATCGCCGTCTGCAACGACAACTCGCTGTTCAAGACTCAGGCGCGCTACTTGGTGCGCCGCCGGGACCAGGATCTGTGGCTCGAAGTGCTGGCAGAGTCCAACCCCTACAAGAGACAACTCATCGATCAGGTAAGAATATGACGTGCGAGACCGTGGCTCGTCAACAATTCTGATCTACTGGGGACATAGGACTCGTAATAGAACTGTGCAAGCGGCTAAATGTCTTCCAATAAGTAAAAAATGAAAGAGTAAAGCAAAAAGTTTCTTTTAGCTAAAATTATAATTGCATACAGGGATATCCTGAGAGTGATAATACGTAACGTTAGCGGCGAAAGAGGTGAAACAAGTGATAACTATCTTGATTTCATTTTGACAATTCGCCCCTTTAAATCTGTAAAAGCAAAACCAAGATAGCCGCCACTTGTTTCACTTCTTTCGCTGATAACGTTATGTGATACCACCACAAGTAATTATTGCTGACTAGTACTATTTTTAATTGCCCAGTTTACTTACCATGTTCACTTTCTCAGGTGGTCCAAACTGCGCTATCTGAGACCCAGGACCCGGAAGATATCTCGGTGACAGTGAAGGCGTTCATGACTGCAGACCTGCCCAACGAGCTAATCGAGCTGCTAGAGAAGATCGTTCTCGACAACTCTGTCTTCTCTGACCATAGAAACTTGCAGAATCTGCTAATACTTACCGGTAAGAGAAATATATTTGAAATTGAATCTGTCTGTACAGTTAGCTGGATTTGTTTTTAGTCAAGTGACGAGGAGGGCAATGATGGTAAGCGGTAGTACCGGGAGGGGGCGATCTATGAAGACGTGGATAAGTTGTGTGACAGAGGAGTGAATAAAGAGATGACTGCTGATATAATAAAATTGAAGAGGAAGATATGCTGTGCTGGCGCCACGTAATGGGATGAGGACAGGAATATGATAATTTATATTTATTTCGTGTTATCGGGTGTAGGAGCCATAAGTTCCGCACTGACGTCCCGCTTGGGGCTTTTGTGATTACAGGGGAGTTACTCCGCTGGCCTACCATATCCACCTTAAAAGTAAAAAATATTGAAGCAGAACACTTGACACAATAGTTGTGATTGCTGGGTATTTTGAGCAAGCATCTGCAGTCTAGCAAACCAGTTTCGGTTAACAAGAAGCATGAGAATCTCGTGGCGCAACCGTAGAAGTATAGCATGTAGCTAATAATGGGTGTTTCTTATATTAAAAGGGTTTTAATTTGGGCGGTGCTGGGCAAATTGAACCTTGGGCGACCTAAACCTAGTGTCTCAAACAGAATGATCGAGAGATCGGAAATTAATAAAATAAAAGGTGTGCTTTTTGTTAGTGAAAAGGGGATTTCTTGTCCTTCACCCTAAAACGGTGTGGTTCGCCCTAGAATAAGAGTTTCTATGCTGCCCTGTCATTCTAAACACACAGCAGATCTAAATATACTAATTTGCACCTTTACCTCGTAGCAATAAAGGCGGATCGGTCTCGCGTGATGGAATACATCAACCGTCTGGACAACTACGACGCTCCCGATATCGCGAACATCGCCATCAACAACGAACTCTACGAGGAGGCGTTCGCTATCTTCAAGAAGTTCGATGTCAACACTTCCGCTATTCAGGTAACAAGTTGAAGAATTAGTTTAATTTCATAGGTATGCTGTATTTTGGAACTCATGAATGTACCAAGGTGCTATATTTGAAATTTACTTTTTTAGTTTTATTATATCGTCGTATCCAAATCAAGTCATACTCCACTACTATTTATAAAATAGACCTGTGCTCAGCAGTGAGACGCTATATGGGCTATATGGGTACGTTCAAGCATATAGTTACCAGACATTTTAAGCAACAATTTTTTTGTTAAAAACGCCAGATCTATTTATAAAAAATATCATGTACTACAGAACGCAGCTGCATGATTCAATATACTTCAAATTATATCTATACTAAACAAGTTACTTCTTACTTCTCAAGTCTTCCTATACATATTTTAACCAGATTTTTCTCTGCCTTCCTTGTGTTTTGTACTTCCATAGTTTCTTTTTGCATTAGCATTAGAAGCTCGTGATTCATTCTTGCACGGTATTCTCCATCCTCATCACTTTTGAGCCCAAAGATTTGCGAAGAATTTTCCTCTCAAACACAGCTAGCTTTTGTTCATCCTTTTAGCTTATGTCCATGTCTCACATACATAGGTCACAACAGGGAGGGTATTATAGTCTTGCAGACCTATACTAAACAAACACAGCTAAAACTAATAATGTTTTCCAGGTGTTGATCGAACAAGTGAAAGACCTGGAGCGCGCGTACGAGTTCGCTGAAAGATGCAACGAACCCGGCGTCTGGTCGCAATTAGCCAAGGCTCAATTACAACAGGGATTGGTAAAGGAAGCTATTGACTCCTACATCAAGGCGGATGATCCTTCAGCGTACATGGACGTCGTTGATACAGCCACCAAAGAACAGTCGTGGGAAGATCTCGTCAGATACTTACAGGTTTGTTTAAAGCTAACAGGGTAATGCAATGACTAAAAAAACTTTTAAAATTTAGAACATATTTCGTTAAACAACAGTTTAAATTACAGCTATTTAATAATGAAGTGGGTTTTGGTCTTGTTTGATAAGCCTGAAGAATTTTTTTAAAATATTTTTGTTATGATATAAAGTCAAAAGAAGAAAAAGGGACAAAATCGAATTCTTTAAAAACATGTACAATCACCGGCAACCAACTTGAACCAAGGACCTTGACTGCGCAGAGACAGTTAGATCTTTTCGGCGGATCATAGTGTGCAAGGCAGAATCAAGACGCGGCCGGTGATTCGTCAATTAGAAGTGCACATGCGTGAAAAATCCCCAACTTCGTGAATTTTAGTTCTAGATGTTTGGCTGGAAATATACTATCAGTGATAGTAATAAATATCCTTCCCCACAGATGGCACGCAAGAAGGCGCGCGAGTCTTACATAGAATCTGAGCTGATCTACGCGTACGCTCGCACCGGTCGTCTCGCTGACTTGGAGGAATTCATATCGGGACCGAACCACGCGGACATTCAGAAGATCGGAGACCGATGCTTCGACGACAAGATGTACAATGCTGCTAAACTGTTGTACAACAATGTCAGCAACTTCGCTCGATTGGCCATCACGTTGGTGCATTTGAAAGAGTTCCAGGGTGAGTTTTTAATTTGACATATCTAATATTAAGTTTTCAGAATAAACCAAAAGACTTCATTGTAATCTAAGCACTCTTCATTCACAAAATGAGACTTTTTGAAGGTCTTTAAAACATGGTATTAAGCCGAAAAACAGTCACTGTAATCATCAACATGAACATGATACTTTTACTAAAAGATCACATTATAGCTATTCTGTTATTCTACTTTGGGGCGATATGTCCTGGAGTTATTTCCTACTTCGCTCGTATAGTGCAATTTCATATAATAATATGTTTGTTTGTGTATACAGGTGCCGTTGACAGTGCACGTAAGGCGAACTCTACCCGCACGTGGAAGGAAGTTTGCTTCGCGTGCGTCGACGCGGGCGAGTTCAGACTAGCGCAGATGTGCGGCCTGCACATAGTGGTGCACGCGGACGAGTTGGAAGACCTTATCAACTACTACCAGGTACGTTATCTACTTCGTGAGTTTTTTCTTAATAAATATGGTGTCTTTTGGTATGTGTATTTGCCAGCGTTAAGTTGTACTTAATTGTTTACAGTGAGTGGTTATAAATTGCATTTGTTTTTAACCCCAAAACGCAGAAACCACGGTGTGTTTGACGTGTGTTTGTCTGCCTGTGGTATCGTAGCTTCCTAAATGATGAATTGATTTTGTTTTTTTTATTTGAATGTTGAATTAGTTGGGAGAATTCTTAGCTATGTTTAATAAAATTTGTCTAAGATGACCGCTGTCACAAAATGTCAATATTGGGTTCTATGTTTAATAAAATTTGTCTAAGATGACTGCTGTCACAAAATGTCAATATTGGGTTCTATGTTTAATAAAATTTGTCTAAGATGACCACTGTCACAAAATGTCAATATTGGGTTCTATGTTTAATAAAATTTGTCTAAGATGACCACTGTCACAGAGTGTCAATATTGGGTTCTATGTTTAATAAAATTTGTCTAAGATGACCGCTGTCACAAAATGTCAATATTGGGTTAATTTAAATTTCTAACTTTACTTGTTAAACTCATAGTCGCGAGATTGAATTTGAAATCGAACTCGCAGTTTTTCGGGTGTTAATTTCATTACATTATTCATTTGTTTTTCAGGACCGAGGCCACTTTGACGAGCTGATCAGCCTCCTAGAAGCAGCCCTAGGTCTGGAGCGAGCTCACATGGGCATGTTCACAGAACTGGCCATCCTCTACTCCAAGTACAAGCCGGCCAAGATGCGAGAGCACCTCGAGCTGTTCTGGTCCAGGGTTAACATTCCCAAGGTAAGTGTTACGGATTTATAATAAAACTTTACCTGAGATATATGGTTTGATGTAGTATTTACGGTCTTTTCAAATCGCGATTGAATCGGTTTATTCTATACAAGCGTGTCTTATTTTACTCATTCCATTTACACTACGCCGAAACACAGGCGAATAGCGTAGTACTACAACGGAAGCCCTATTATTTTATTCGTATGAATAAGAAACTAGCCGTTATATAATGATTATCAGAGTGAATTTATTTATTATTTTGCTCAGGTTCTTCGTGCCGCCGAGCACGCCCACCTGTGGTCGGAGCTGGTGTTCCTTTACGACAAGTATGAAGAGTACGATAACGCGGCGCTCACAATGATGCAGCATCCCACCGAGGCGTGGCGCGAGGGACACTTCAAAGATATCATCACTAAAGTGAGTAACATACTATTTAACAGACTTGACACCAAGCCGCTACCTGCCGGCGCCAACGGAATACCAGCGCCAGTGGTTTACAACCAGCATTGTGCCGAGTTGAAGCCGTTTTGTGTCAGAAAACTCAGTTATTACTTATGATTCGTCTAAATTGTACAATAAGCGTAAGTTGTTTGAAACAATTAATATGTCTTTGTTTCCTTCTAACAAGTGGTCAGACGTGTGAAACCGCGGAATGTATCTGGTAACGCCTATAACCATCTACAGATAATGACAAATTCAATGACAGTCGGGTGAAAAAAGAGGATTTCAATTAGTAGGAATCTTCTTTTTATATGTTTCTTAAAAATGCAACGGAAAGCGACTAGACTTCGCTGGTAGTCCCATATAATTTATTAAACTCGGTTCAGCAGCTTGGTATTTAAATCAAAATAACTCAATAAATTGTATTGCCGTCTGCCAAAATGATGACGGTAAATCTTTTTTTTCATAATCAGAATTTTTATTCAGACCAAAATGAGGACTAATTCAATGAATCAGAATAAATAATGAAGTTCCAGATAGAATTTGTTGAAAGTGTTTGTTGTATATCGGCAGGTAGCAAACATGGAACTGTACTACAAAGCGATCCAATTCTACCTGGACTACAAGCCGCTGCTGCTGAACGACCTGTTGCTGGTGTTAGCGCCGCGGATGGACCACACGCGCGCCGTCAACTTCTTTACCAAAGTGGGCCACCTGCAGCTGGTGAAGGCGTATCTGCGCTCCGTACAAAGTCTCAACAATAAAGCGGTCAATGAAGCGCTCAACTCATTGCTCATCGACGAGGAAGATTACCAGGTTAGAAACAAACGACAACGCTTTAATTTCAGGTTAATTGGTGTTTCGGGTGTATGGAATTATAGAAAAATGCAGTAGTTATTTATAAGCTTTAAAATGTCAGTTACGTCAAAACAGCTGATGTTGAGAACGCGCCTACTGTTAACAAATCTGTTGCTAGTATTAGCAACGCGAATGGATTATACACGCGCCGTTCTTCACCAAAGTGGGCCACACATGCGTTCAATAGTAAATAAAGCGCTTAATTTCCTGCTCATCGACGAGTAGATAATCAGGTTAGAGAGAGAGACATGATGATCGAGAGTATGTAATGCAAATTGTATGACCGCACTGATAAAATTATTATCAAAATGAGTCATTTGACTTAGTCATGGGAAGATGAGTTAACCCAGGACTTTTCTTAATTTCGGATGCGAAATCTGGATGCCTAAGAAAGCCAAATACAACTTCGGGAGAGAGCAAACCCGTCTCGGCTTGACGCAGCATTACTTTCAGGGTTACGTAACAAACAGTAATCTCTTTTGTAATCGAAAGACGTTGCTAATACAAATTTTTGTTGTCAGGGCCTAAGGACATCGATAGACGCTTTTGACAATTTCGACACTATTGCGCTGGCGCAACAACTAGAAAAACACGAACTCACCGAGTTTAGAAGAATCGCCGCGTACCTTTACAAGGGTAAGATTATACACACACCTTGTTCTATACAACATTTGTTTGTGCTCACGTTTTGTGACATATAGTTAAGACAAAACTATAAAAGGATCCTACGAGAGCAAAGGGAGTATTCACCACCAAACTGGATTCCAGACGATGGTAATTGGGGGCAGGTATTCGGAATACCAGTGAGTTTGAAGGTCTGTTTTTGGTTCAAGGTTTGGTGTACAATGTACATGTGTTTGTGAATATTAAGTGATAATATTTCGGCTAACCGAGCTGTCGGTAAAAGAAAAGTACCGGCTGAAAATTTGATGACTTGCGAACTTCCATATACAATTATAACGTTCAAGGGTAATTCTATAAACAGTTCGGAGCTCTGTTAATCGGCAGTTATAAATGTAAAACGTCATTTGTGTGTGTAGGTAACAATAGATGGAAGCAGAGCGTGGAACTGTGCAAGAAGGACGCCCTGTATGGCGACGCGATGGAATACGCGTCTGAATCACGCCAACCCGACGTGGCTGAAGAACTACTCAACTGGTTCTTGGAGCGCGGGAATTATGAGTGCTTCTCTGCGTGTCTCTACCAGGTTGTTTAATAGATTTTATTTATTTCTTTATCTAAAAACAGTGTTTTGCAAATTTTAACTACATAATTAAAATAAAAGAGTCATCGCTTAAAATTAGATTTCGGCATGCTTTAGACACGTGATGAGCAGATATTTCGGATATGTTGTAATAAAAATCCGTGCCCGTGCGTACTTGTTAAGAGAAGAACCTGACCTCCTACCAAACCCTCGGTTTTCCTCTACTTCTACCATCCCCTATCTCATTCTCATTCCAGTTCTTAGACACATGTTTAAGCTTGAACAACTCTAAGCCCGAATTCCACAATCAAGAGGAAATAACGTCAAGAAGGCAGCTTCACAAGGCTCTATTTAGGTTTGGAAACTAATATTGTGATGTAAACTTTCAGTGTTACGACCTCCTCAAACCCGACGTGGTGATCGAGCTCGCGTGGAGACATAACATCATGGACTTCGCTATGCCATTCCTTATCCAGGTATGTTATACAATAATAGTTTATATACCTTAAACGAACTTTACAGCTGTTTTTATTCTGCCATTTACGGGTTGAAAAATTGTCAAAGTTAGTAAAAAAAATGAAATACAACAGGACAGTCATGTAAATTGAAATGGGATTTCTAAATACATAACTAGACTATGGGTTTTAAATAAGCTATAGATTTAGATTGCCTAACGTTATTTTATTAATTATCTATATGAATAAATTTCGATGAATGTGCATTTTAGATAGCCCATTTTATTAGATAAGTGTTTCCAAGTGCCTGGCGATTTGAAGTAGATTTATTTAACAATACTTAGTTTCTTTTTCTTTATAAAGTGAGATTACAGTTTGAGTCCCTTATTTTCAGCCTGTAGGTTAAACTGCCTAAAAACTTTTTTGTCTTTTGTATTGTAGACTGTTCGCGAACTGACAACGAAGGTAGAAAAGTTGGAGGAGGCCGACGCGAAACGCACCACCGAAGTCGCGGAGGCTGAAGCCAAACCAGCTATGATCATGGAACCACAACTCATGCTCACTGCTGGTCAGTAACTGATATATTATTAAAATAGGAACTATTCTACTATATTATTAGCTTTTGCCAGCAGCTTTGCTTGCGTTATATTTGTTTTCCCAGGAAAAGTAGCCTATGGCGCTCATCAGTTCTCGAACTATTTTTGTGCAAAAATCAAGTCGATCCATCACTCAATTGCTGAGAAGAAAAAAGGACAAGCAAAATAACAAACACACATTTACATTTATAATATTTGTGGTGATTGAACACACTAAACAAAAGTTACACTAACATTACAAAAGATAATCCAGCTATCTACGAACAAAATTTTATCTCAAACTTGTTTTCAAGTCTGACAAAAGTATATGTCAGTATCTTTATTGTGTTATATGTTTATATAGTTAACTGGCTATTATTTCTGTTTATTATTAGCAGTCAACAGTTCGCAGAACTACTAGTACTTTATTTACAGGTTTGATAAAACTGTGTTCATTTCCCAGGTCCGTCGATGCCGTACCCGGGCATGCCCGCACAGGCGTCTCCGTACGCGTACGCGGCTCAGGCGCCGTCGCCAGCGCCCTACCACGGTTATGGCATGTAGGGCTCCGCCCCCTCCCTGTGGGGGACCGCGCCGCGCTACTGAGCTCCGGGACCGATTCGCACCGCCGACACGCATGCCTCTCAAATACATCATCTTATTTGCAAACAACACCTAACTTTGAACGTCTCTTGTCTTATTTTTTAAAAATTGTTTGTTAGATTGGGTTTTAAACCCCTGACAAATCACGATTGAAAGTCGAATCTGCCGAGCTGGGTCGAGTGCATCCTCGGCTCATCTTCGGGATGAGCGCGGAGAGTCCTCACCGACCACGTTTAGCACGCATGTCAAAAGTGACTAAACTTTCGCCGTGTAAGTGCTCCAATCTGAGCGATTTTCGACTCGCAATCCTGAGGTATAAGCTAGTGTATAAGCCAGTGTATTTTGTTTTGTTTTAGCGAGTACCTACGTTATCAGCTGTCTTATAAAACTAGATAATTGACGTTCAAAGTTTAGATGCAGTTATAAGCAAGATGGATAACGTTTTGTGCACATTAGAGGTGCTATATCATGACCGTAATAGAAACGACGTATTTAGCAAGGAAATTGACAAATAAAAGTTGTAAGCATTTGTACAATAGAGAACACAGTAACTTAAGAAAAGGTTTATTTTGTTTTGTCAGACACGTAATATTACAGTTATGGTATGGTATAATATTACGCAAGAGAAACGCGTCAATAAATTAAATAAACTGAAAACATCGGCTCTGTTTCGAGTCTTATTTTATCACTTGTGCATATGAAAAGACGCGATAAGATAAAAGCTACACTTTTAAATTGTTTTATTTATTAGCGCGACTTGTAAAAGTACTTCGATGTACCAATCTTATGACTAGTAGTATGGTATGTTAAGTTTCAAATAGCTTGGGTTTTTTTTTGTAAATAACGGTCGTAATGTTACGATTTTCCGTGTGCAACTCGGTAAGCTTATACTGACATGATATCATGCTAGTTAGTGGCTCTGAAATCGAAGAAGTCATGGGTGTCATGAATGCCTTTAAAATGAAATAAAAACACGGTTTCATTGTCTTCAAATACTATAGTCGTTATTTTCCTGTCGTTATATGGCGGCATTGTATAAAATCCAAGCTAAAGCTGTCAAGTGTTTTTCTATACGTCCATGGCCTAAGTTTATATTTTCTAAAAAGTATTATAGACGGTCGTGAGATCGCATGGGTCGGCGGCGACTCTAGGGCCGAATAATAAATACGATACTGTTAGCCTGTACAAATTATATTAATATATTCGAACTCGGCTCTCGTTACGTTACAAAGTGCTTTATTTTTTATCGAGTATTGAGAGTTATATTCATTACGGCTTTGCATTAAAAAAAATTACTATTAGATTGAATAAATAATATTCTGAAAATCTGTATTGAAATTAGACGAAGATGTAAAGTATTGGTGGTTATATCGTAGTGGTTTGTTCTCGCTGCGTATGTAAGCGGTGCATTGTTCGCCGCCGTGACCTTGTTGTGTGCACTTATAACATAGTATTGGAACTGCTTAATTGAAGATCTAGGATATCCTGAGGTCTTTGGTCTTGTTGGTAATATGTCTATGAAACTAAATTACAACCCTGATTAATTTATTTCTGCCTAATGTACAGTTTGAAAAAAGTCTCCAGTGAGATCGCAAGACACTTTAACATCTTGTTTTCGACGCGTCATCACTTTAAACTGGTTTTTTTTTTTATCAGGGCCTACTTTTATAAGGAATTCATACAGACTTCCCTAAACGTTACAGAAGACGATACATTGAAACAAGCTACCTATATAGCACACTGGGTGCATATGCATAGTAATATTTAGTTACATTTATATGTACATAGTGGTTGTTGGCGGCGTCGCTCGCCGAGATTTATATTAGAAATTATTATAATAAACAAACATTGTCTACGTAACATTACATTAACAAATTCATTATTTAATCTAATCTGTATACATCGTGTGAGTCAAAGAAAGATGCAAGAATACCCCGAGCGAGCCTTAATTGTAGTGCAATAACTTTGGTTACAAATTACGTATTTGTCATTAAAAAAACGAGAACAATTTATATTGTTGTATGTATATAATGAGTTCACACGAGCCAGTTGAAATTGAACCGTAATACCAGTCGGATATGGACGCAATTCGCGTGTGCTCTTAAAATTATTTTTTGCGTCCCAATTCCACTAGTAATATGGACGAAAATAATTATTACCGTTTATTTTTTATTCTTTATATTTAAATAATTTACTAGACGCATTATGTAGTCTTTATTTAAGATGTTTGATTAAGACGGAATAATTAGGTGGTATGATGTTATTGAATTGATGCCTGGGTATGTATGCTAGATGGTACACGTGTGGCTTTTGTTGAATAAAACACTAGATTGATGCCTTCATTAGTTTATTTTAGCGTCCAGTGCAAAGACAGATCACTTCTTATTCGATTTTAAATATGAGTGAAGTTAGCGCAGTTGTACGAGGTTGAGACACGGCTGTCCCAATGGTTAATTAAAGCATGGGCTTTATTCAATGTTCTATGGCTGACTTCACACCAAGCAATCTATCGGAATCGCGAATGGATGCGGGATAGTTTGAAGATAGTGTTGTGGTGAAAAGGGGTAATCTGTAATTGCTGATCTCATTCTGGGGTAACCATGTTATTAATTTTCTAGACTTTCTTATAGACACAATTTTTAACCCCAGAGTGTTTTGATCGTTCGGACTTGTAATAATATCTTAACTAACAGAGTTAATACTATTGTACCACTACTGATAGTTAAATATCATTAGAAATGAAATCATCGATGTTCAAATGACTCATACAAATCATTCCTACCGTAACGATCTTTTTATTGAAAATTGTTATAAATTTTGTTTACTTTCTTTCGAGACAATATAAATTTTATTAACCTAAAATTCAGAAAGAAATTTCTTATGTTTATGGATAGCATTGTATTTATTCATGTATAATACTGTTTCCCTGAATTTTATTATTGTAAGATTATAATATTATATGAATAAAAGGTAAATTAAATTAAGTATTGTTTGATTTCAGTAAGTACTGTAAATTAAATTATAGGTAACGGTTGGTATTACCGGGAGTTAGAATTTGAATTATCTGTAGATCTTTAGTGGCAACGACTTGTTTGAACGAATTTGTCCATTATTGTAATGAATAAATCATATCAATATAATATAGGCACAGCTTGAAGCTGCTCGCCTATTCAATAAATAAATAAATCATTTTGATTTCAATGTCTTCTTGCAGAAGTATGGGCACTTGCCCATACTTCTGCAACTCTTTTTGCCTTCAACATTTGCCTTCTTTCAAAACAGGTTGCCTATTAGATCCGACTGCTTTTCGTCTTGCTATCAGCTTACGTTTGGGTGCGAGGTGTTATGAGGCCCATCGCTGCCAGTGTGGTACTGCAGTCTATCCATTTAGTTTATGAAATAAAGGCACTTGCCACCCATAAAAAAAAAAGAAAAAATTTTCTGTCAATGTCAAAATTATCTGTTTTGGGCTGTCAGTGTCAGTCAATGGAGATTGGAGTTGTCTGTAGTCTGTTGGTGTGGTATTTTCGATATTTGTTTATTTTTTTTAGAAATAATTTTAATTTTTATATTAATAGCAATTTAAGTACACCAGTAAATATGGAATCAAGCACGTCGTTCTTTAGTTTACCAGTAAGTATCATATTGTTATACTCAGCCAGAGCTATGTCAAATAAGATAGGGTACTATAGTTGTATTTGTTATTTTTCAGTTTATCGACAATGCAGATGTAGATTTTAGCAAAATCAAAGGCGAAGAGTGCGATTACAACGACTTGCTGCCTACCTTACCGTCCCACGGGTCACTATTGGGTGCTGACGACGTCTTAGCCCAGTTCTTGTCTGGGGATGAATTGCTAGAAGAACCTGACTTGAATGGCCCTACTACATTGCATTGCGAAATCTGCAAGAAGCAGTTTGACAATGCTAAGAAATACTACGGCCACTTACGAGTACATTCTAAAGATAATCTCTGGATATGTGGTGGGTATAGTTTTGAATCATTATGAACATATTTATCAAACAGTACACGGCAATACCACAACATTTAGTCGTCCTAAGGTTAATTCTCGGGCAATATGGATCTTTATAGGTCTTATTGCATGTAACTATGTAAGTTTTTTTTTAACTCTTCATAAGAGATCTAAGGAAAAAGCACTAAATGTGCATATATTATTTTTGCTTCTCAGACAAGTGTCCAAATGAGAAGTTTTCAACGAAACAACAGCTGATGAAGCATAGTCTAACCCACAAGCCACTAGAGCGAGTGTGGCGCTGCCCACAGTGTGACATGTCTTTTGAAGCCCTGTGGAGATTGCAGCAGCATCTTTTTGCAAAGCATTTGGATTACAGGTGATGATTGACTATATTGCTCTGTGCCATCGTCTTGCCTGTCTATGGATTGTATACACCACCAGACTTGTACAATTGTAACACATCAGTATAATTGTAACAAGTCGTTATCCTGATTTTTAAGGGAATTATTTTAAAATTGTGTACAGCTATTTTTAAAACATGATTTTGACAGATATAGGCAGTGCAAAAAGCATATTACCATTATATTGCATAGTGGTATGGCATTATCTAATGCTCACCTGGCTAGCTATCACCCCTAATAGTAAAATCTATCGCCAAGCACCTAACAGTGTGTTTCGGCAGCCTTCCTTGAGAACCAGTGTATTCCAGACATGCTCCATATAGGGCTAGTATTGCTGACTTCCGTGGTTATGTGAACTTGTGGTCAAATGTCTAGCTGTGTTGTATAAAAAACAGCTTTTTGTTAAACTAACAAGAGTAAGCGACAAGCAATAAGCTGTTTCTAGTTTTTCTATGGCATGTTTAACCTTTAAAAGTCTAGGCTTAGGTATGTGTCTGTTTTCTGTTGTATTGTATATCTGATATTATATTTTTTAAGATGTCAATAAAGAGTTTTGTTATTGTAGTACAGTGACCTCGCTTTATCATAATATACTGCTAGCCAATAATCCTAAAGTACATTTTGTTTTCAGACCACACAAATGTGATAGATGTGAGATGTCATTCCATAAACTATCAGATTTAAAGAAACATAAGGACATTCACGATGGTTAGTTCTAAACTTTTTTAAACTCATTTAACAATTTATTACACTATAGATAATCACTGATAAAAAAAAATAGGAACAAATTATTACTTCTTTTAAACTGTATAATAATGCAAAGTCAAAAGGAAGTTTTGGATTAGTAGTTTTTTTGGACTTTTGTTCTGTTTTACGAGAATGCCTAAACTTCTACTTACTCGTCAACTAAATGGAAATAAAATAACAAGATTTCTTGTTTCGTCTACTGATTATATTAAGTCAAGATATCAAAAGTATTAACATCTGCCTTTTCCTTCCAGATGTAAAGAAACATGCTTGCCAGGTTTGCAAGGCTAGGTTCAATGACGCATCAAATTTAAAACGTCACATGTTCAGTCACGGGAATGAGAGAAATTATGCTTGCCCAGGATGTGGGAATAGATTTAAACAGGTAAATATTATTTAAATTATTTCTCATTAGTAATGGTCTTGAAAAACTTCACCTCTTTTTGGTTTGTGGTCAGTCACAATAGAAAAAAAAACATGTCGATTATGGAACATCCATATTAGGAACTCTGATAAAATAAATCCCTTAAAATATGTTTATCCTCAATGTAAAACAAGGACAAAGTTAATATAAAAAAAAAATTAAAAGTGTAATATAGAGCATCCATCAAATTCTGTGCCTTAAACTATATAAACCTTACATACTTCAGCTGGCATCAATGAAACGGCACAGTAAAAACTGCGCGTTGGTTAAGCAAGACACTGGACCAGTTGATAAAACCATAAGAAAGAACTACTGCAGAGCCTGTGGCATGACATTTCAGTACAAAAGTGCATTGCTTGAACATAGTGTCCGGTAATGTGTACTTTAGTTATTCATTTCTTTCATTTAATTATAGCTAGTGCAATATAAAACTTACATACATAAGAGTTGCTAACTTTTTAGCTCCAGTTGTTAAGTTCGTTACACAATGAAATGCGTTTTTATTCTCCTAGTTGGTCTAATTTTTTTTTTTTTAATTATTTTTATTGGCAAGTTGGTCTAAAATTGAGGTAGTGTTGCCAAAACATGCTACAGTGTAATAGCCCTCAGTGTTTTATTTTGTTCTTAAAGAGAATTTAAAAGCATTTTTTAGCTGGAGAAAACTTTATTATTTAGTCTGACAACAAAATATGTATCAAACCATCTAAATACATAGGCTGACCTCATAGCCATTGATTAATGTATAGTTTGTTATAATTTTGCAGGCAACATTCAAACAATCCTCCTCCGCCTAGTGAAGCTCCAAAAGAGGACAAATCCAACGAACTTCATGTGGACACGAATCCTGCGATAAACATAAAAACATCAAATCCACTGAACATAAACCCCACACAGATAAACATAAATTCCACCAACACCACACAGATTAGAAATACTCACACTGTAAGCATAGACAGCAACCATGTCGTAACTACGAATTCTATTAACATAGGCACTAATCAAACTGTGAATATAGATACAAGACATTTAAACTTAAACCCTCCATTAAACATAGTCACAAATCCTCCTTTGTACATAAATCCTGCAAACATAAATACGAATCTCTCGACTAGTATTCCAGTGAACATACAAACTAATATCTCCCTGAATTTACATACAAATCATTCTGTGAATATAAACACACATGCTGTGCACTCAAATTCAGTTAATATAGACCATAACAGAACAGTCGATAATATTGTAGACGACATCCTCTCTGCGGAAGACGATTATCTGAATCGCAATGCCATATCCACTCAAATAATCAACTATAATCAAACGGAAACAGAAAATCACGACAATCTAATCAACCAAATAGAATTACTGAAAGAAATGAACCACATGCACATATTAGACGATGAGTTGCTATGTCACGATTTAGATTTCGACAGCTTTCAAACTATGTGCAACACAAATGATATGGACTATTCCGATAAAAACGAATTTCTATTTGACATAACCGATGGCAGAAGTATGGACCAAGATATCATGAACGCTCTATATCAAGTCAAGGGCGACCATTTGCCGGATCTTTTAAATGAGCCCGAAATTATAAACGCAACAGAGAAAGTAAACGATTTCTTAGTAAATCCTGCTGTGTCGGTCAATGAATGCGCCACAATATTTGAAAGCGACGTCGATTTGGAGGCGAGTACTAATTTAGCTGCCAATCTTAATCAGCTAATTGGAGAAAACTCAGTACAGTATATTTCAACAGAACATGACGACACCTTTATAATTAGCCTAAATAGCGAAATAGACGCTGAACAATTAACAGATATGTTAAACATAGGCGTGGGGACAACGGGAGAGAGTAATAGAGTCGTGGAAACTAATAACGAACAGCGAGAAAATATCGAACCGGCACCTCAACCGATTGTGGTTAAGATAGAAAATATGCCACAGAATAAAAATGGTTCGGTTTGTTCAAATCAATGTGCCGCTCAACCATTGATGGTAGAAATAAAGCCTACTGCAACAGAAAGTAAAGCACCCGCACCTGAAGACGCTCCTAAAGTTATGAAAGCTAAAAAGCGGACGCTGTACGTTTGTCGAAAGTGTAACAAGATTTTTAATAAGAAAGACAACTATAAGTCTCATAGAGGTAAGTATTTTTAATATTCATCATAATTGTGTGCAAAACTCTGGTATTGACTTATATCGATTTTTCTTGAAATAAAAACGGCACATTTTCAACAAGTTTGCTGAATACTAAAATGAATACTAAAATAGAGTCATAAAATGGTTTACCTTTATTAAAAAAGTATTTATTTATTTTATCAAATTTAAAAACAATATGGGACCGCCTGTGAAGCCTGTGAAGTTTAATACAAAAAATATGTATTTTCAAATCCGTCCTGCAGCTTGATTCACAATGAGTTTCCGATCTGATACGAAAACTACAACACCAAATACTTAAAGATGCAGACGTCGAAAAAAAAATGGGAGACACCCATAAAAAAGGTTCAGAATTTTTTAAATCCCCTTCCTTTTTGAAATCGTAATACTCGTATTAAACTTACTATCCAATGAATAAGTAAAATGGTGTATTTCAGCCGTTCACGAGCCCTCCCTCCGCCGGCACATGTGTCGGGTGTGCGGCGAACGGTTCAGCTACCGCTCCACCCTCAACAAACACACGCGAGCTCTGCACACGCCGCTAGTGAGTCCTGCGCACCGCTGCCGCGCCTGCCACAGGACCTACCACCACGCTTGGATGGTGAGTACAACCTACAGAAAGTCTTCAAATGCCCGCATGTTACTATTAAGCAGGATATCTTCAGAAGTTGACAGTTTATCGGCACACTAATTCGAGAGGAGATATACACACATCGTTTTGTGATCGATATACATTGACACAGTCATTACAGTCTGTTCCATATTTTCTTTTCAGCTGAAACGTCACGTAGCGCGCGACCATGAGTTCACGTTACCTTTCAAATGCAAGGAAAAAGACTGCGGTAGGAGATTCTACACTAAATCTGATCTCGATTTACATATTAGGTGAGTGAATGATAAGTTTAGAACTATAATGGTATCATATATGCATAGAGCTTTAGTAATAGTCATGTTCATCATGACACATCATACCATTCCTAATATTGGATTTATATCAAAAAATATCACCTGTTAAAGATTATCCAGAAATATTGCGAGTGCTAAGAAAAATAATATATCAATATTTCAGGTTCCACAAAGACGAGCGTCCGTATAAATGCGACATCTGCAACCGCGGCTTCCACATGCTGTCTCACCTCAAACGTCATATCCGTCTCGTCGAGTGCACTAAACGGTAAGCTCAGTATATTTATAGCGATAGGACCACTTGTTGTATAAATTTCTGTGCTGGCAATAGTTTTTTGGTTTTACGAGTATATGCCCAAAACAATCAACGAAGTTTAGCCATTCTAAGCCGTCTGACCTATGATGACTGACCGTGAAGTGTTATTTTCAAGGAACGCTACCTTGGGTCGGATGGCTTTGATAATGGAAAAATGTTAACTTTCTAGTTATTTAATTAATTGTAGAGTTAGGTTGTTTGCATTAGGTCTCGTCGATTATTGTATTTAGTAAAGTTGTAGCTTTAACCCTTTTTTTAACTAGTGACTCCATCAGCTGTAGACTGAGTTTCGTTCCGTTTAATTATTAAAGTTTCACGAGTAATAGTTGAAGTTGTAGTAGCGCGAGTGGCGTAGAGAAGAACAGCCGAAAATCCTCCGACACAGATATACGAAATAGTTATAGCTCAAGTTGAAACAGAGACGCTCAAGAAGGAAACAAATTTTACGGTTTGGAGACTCGACCGGTATAAACATTTACCCTGGTACAGCCAGCTGAACTAAGGTGAACCACGTAAAAAATTAATACCCGTGGTACACCCAGTACCACGGGTAGAAAAAGGTGCCCTGGTACACCCAAGTGCACCAAGGTATTGAATACTATAGTTTTTGTTTTTTATTTGTTTCAGGGCGAAATATGAAGATATTGCCAAAAACAAATCCGGCTACATTGTTCCAGTAGGCAGTATACTCATAATCAATTCATAGTTTCTAAAAAAAACAATATTTCTATGTACATGAAATATGTAATCAAGTTATTCTTATAAAGCTTGCCTAATATTTTTTGTTAAAGCTTTATTTTTGTGTTCATTAATCTATTTATTACTTCTTATGTTTATTGTAGAAACCAATAAGTAAAATATAATACGAAATGCAGTTTGTTTTTTGATTTGATTAGTATACTGTAGTATTATTCCAAATCCTTCGCGAAAGCGACTTTCCGAACAGAATCGAACCTTTTGTGAAAATCTTATTAGTTTCTTTGCCTCTCGTAAGACTAAGCGGATTACTTTTCTAAAAAAATCTGCGCAGGCGTAACATGCTGTTGCTCAAATAATTTTAACAATATTCCGGTGGGAGTACGCACACTGTTGTACTTACTTGTATGTAGGTATCTCAATTTTTTTAAATTATTTTTTGAATATTTAAGAACTGCATCAAATAAAGCACACGAAGAACTTAAGTGCGGTCCAAGTACCATACATTTTTGTCTTCCTTGGTCAAGTCTTTTTTCTGCGCAGACCTTTAGGTTCAGTGGGCTTAGAAGTAATTCCCATAAGGTTTGTATGTTTTGTAGAATGGTATTTACATTGGGTTCCACAAAAAAAAAACATATATACAAAAATCAATTAAAACTTGTATTTCTTTTTCAGCTTTACTTATATAGATTATTATTACAATAGGCACCAGTCTCTTAGATAAAAAAAATAGAGTAGTTAAGTTACGTATTATACTATGATTCTTCATTTTCCTTGATCGCCATGCTTTGCATGAAGGTTTCTAACCCGTTAGCGCTGTTGACTAGACTTTCGAAAGTGTGGTGGTTTCCTTCCAACTGAGACAAAATAACACTTATTCATTATATATTCGTGAGTCGTGAGAGATGCGAAACACAAACAATGACATCGAACAATTGTTCTGCACACTGAAGACCTCGCAACCACAATTATTCTTGCGATTTATCGATAAAAAATTATATAATTAAAACAAATGTGGTCGCGAGGTTATCACTTGCCAGAACTAGTAGTTTGTATTTTCGAACATATTAGATTTCTAAATGACTTCATTTAGCTAACCGTTTATTGAGCACAATACGGCCACGCAAACTGACTCAACTAAAAGTACTAAAACTATATACATTCTTTTCTTACTTTTGGAAACAAAAAGAGAGGAAACAATTTTAGAACTGTCAAATTAGGATAGCTTAGTAAGTTTGGCTTGCCCGAATAGAGGTCATTTTCAATCAAACTGGATAATTTTATACAACAATTTAATCTCAATCATCAATCAATCAAGTTATATAAAAGCTAGTAATACGACTTACGAATTTGATGACCCATTTGGAGAGATGCTCTGTGTACATGTTGTTCTGGAAGCGTCCGTCGACGAGCAGCACGGCGCCCCAGTCACCCTTGTGTCGCACGCACCGACCCACCGCCTGGTTCAACGCTCTGCATATACAATTTAAAAGGACTTGCTTCATTTTCGGCCAGGACGGTGTATGTATAGCAACAAAAGCCTAAAGATATGGTCAATACTGTGTATTAATAAAAAATACGTCAGTCGCCTCTTTCATTGTGTACAAAAATATCTAAATTCTGTGAATTTTAGTGGAATTATGACATCCCTGGAAGATTATGTATCCTAGGTTGATACCAATGGTCACATTGGTCTCAAATGTCAAAATTGACAAACGCGTAAATCACCTTTTTGCGTAAATAACATAGAAATATTATGATTCGAAATTAATTCTGTACACTGCGATAAGTTACTTTATTTTGAATTTGGTTCATATAATAAAGATTAATAGTGCCTAACGTATTTATGGTATTATGTACACTGTCCTGGCTGGAGCTCCATTCATTTTTGATACAACTCTTTTAGTTTATAAAGAAATAATAATTTATTGAAATGCTTAGAAGCGATTTAAATAAAACAGACCATTGTATCTGAACAAGTGAAGCGCGGGATGCAACTAGTACAGCTTATGACCATCTGCAGATGAAGTTCAACAACACCTCGCACATCAGAATCGATCTACGTTTAGGCTGTAGATGATCACAAAGAGTTGGACATATATCGACAAAAGTGATAATCCGACGGCAAAATTTTGATTTATGAACAGTTTGGTTTAAAAATACCGGTCGGATTTTGATAAAATATATATGGGATAAACTTTTGAATCTAAAAAAACAAATTCTAATCGTTCCTCTCAGAGAAATCGGAAAAGTTCACGATGAATTGATAACATCCTCCTATTTAAAGCCGGTTAAAAATTCACAAGATATTTTGATTTAAAAGCCATACTACTGAATTTTATTAGAAAAAACATTATATTAGACCACATCGAAACTATAACCTATTAAACAAAAATATCGGCCCAAGTGCGAGTCGGACTCGCACACTAAGGGTTCCGTTGAACATTCGTAAAATTTTCTACCTGTAGTTATCTATGCACGTTTGTTGTATGGAAGCCCCCATTAAATATTTATTTTTTAAGTGAATATACAACCAAATATTTACGAACATTTCAAGCGTCTACCTTGTGCCGTTATTATTTAGGAGAATAAAACAATTCAAATATGATGTTTATTGTATGGAAGTTCCCCTTAAATATTAATTTTATCCTGTTTTTAGTATTTGTTGTTATAGCGGCACAGAAATATATCAACTGTGAAAATTATTCTGACTCCAAGCTCTTTTATTTTGCTACTTATATTGAGAGGGTCGTCAAAAAATATGTTATCCTTTTTTTGTAGCGGCAACCATCTTGGATGTATCGATCTTGCCGCAAAGCTTAGCATTACCTATAGGCTTGCACTTTGAGCCATTGCTGCCCCGTGAGTAGATTCCTCGTCTTGGAGTATCGGTCGTTGAACTCCATCTTCGCCTTCACAGCCATGTCGAATGTGTTCGGGTATGGTACGCCTACCTGGAATAAAATAATACATATTAAAAAAAATACTGCAACATTCACATAACCACAACAAACCCAGACCCAATGAAACATACAATACTTTTAAAAAAATCAGCCAAGTGAAATGGTTAAAAAATGCGCATAGGCATTACCATTCGCAATTAAAATGCACAGGTGATTTCTAAAGCATGCGAATATTGAATTCAAACGAGGGAGTTCAATATCAGTGTCCCAGAGTCGTTTTATTTTCAGTCAATCAATGCTTTAGTCGTACGATCGTCCACATTTCAACACAAACTTGTAGCAGTATACTCACAGTGACGACAGCTCTCGCCTGGTGGTCCTTGAAGTCCATCCCCTCGGAGACCTTCCCTCGATATACCGCGAACAATAGCGCACCTTTATCCGTCGATACGTATTTGTAATAGTCCTGAAACAATTCAATCAAATCAATAGACATACATAGAGATGAAATTTCTCTAGACGATATCCTTATTTGATAATAATCATAATTTTTATTAGCCGAATCAGCTAAGTGGTTATTTGTATTCTTAAATCGAAAAAAAAATGTACTTTTAAAATGTCATGACCTCGGAATCTGTAAATCATAATTATAAAAATAAAAAATGTCCTAATTATTTGATAATTAAAATAGCATGGAATGATGTTAGAAGAGTTGTATCAAAAATGTATCGAGTTCCGGCCAGGACAGTGTACAAGATACCATAAATACGTAAGGGACTTATAATTCTTTAATCGACCAAATTCAAAATAACGTAACTTATCGCGGTGTAGAAAAACCTCAAAAAGATGATTTACGCGTTTTTATTGTGACAATTTTGACATTTGTGACAAGCGGTACAATTTATAGACTAATGTGACCATAAGAGTCAACCTAGGATACATAAATCTTCCAGAGATGCCATTATTTCATCACAATTCTCAAAATTTAGATATTTTTGTACACTATGCAGGAGGCGACTGACGCTTTTTTCATTAATACACAGTATTAACCACATCTTTAGACATTTTTGGTAGATGTACACCGTCCTGGCCGAAAATGAAACAAGTCCTTTACATGAAGATTATGCTTAAGTACTTAGATATCATGTAAAATAAGGCTTGTTCCTGCATTTGTTCATCGTACTTGGCCACTTGTCATACCTAAATTTAAGAATTTTCTTTTTTATTTTACGTTCTTGAAAACCGCGGTCTCGCCTTACATTAGTTTCAAATAAGAAAGTTTGTTCTTACCTCCATTATGTCGTTGTGATCCTTGGCATTCCTGCTTTCCTGAAACACGTGTTTTTGATCTACTAACTTTCCCCAAATACCCGTGTCTTGCCATCTGTAATAACACCAAGATACAAAAGGTTTCATTGGCTCTATATGGGAGACGAGATAAGAGGTCGAAAAATTCGATTCAGCGAGTGTTGAGAGGTAGTTGGCTATAGAGCCCGGAAACCTCCATGAACTAAAAGCGACGAGTTGGACTATTTACGCGCATGTGCACATCTTATTTAAGAATCACTGATCGTGTCTCGACTAAACGCATGCACCGCACTATACCCTATGCCAAAGGGATATAAAAACTGACAACATTTCACTATTTATTTCATCACTTTGCAGTGATGAAAATTCGAAAACCATTTCGAGATAATATAATGAAGAGTACATACTGAAAATACCACAACTTTGAAATGTCAATTGTCACTGCGCCAAGGTCATTGGTCCAACTTGTCTGCCGGTAGCTGTATCCTTACCGTCTGATAAGTTTGTTCATGAGCTGGTAAGAAGGTACGAAGCACAGCACTCCGTGTGGAGTCACTTTGCAGACCCACAGAATGGCCTCCCCCAGCGAGTCTTGAGTGTCAGTCTGGTTTGTATCACGACTCTTACATTCAAGCGCGCGTCCGTCTTGGTGCGTTGTTAGTGTGCCTATCCATACCTGAGGGCAAGATATAGAATAATATCATGCATGTACTGGTCAGGTTCTTTAGTCATCAGGAGCTTTCGCATGAAGAACGGATCTTATTCATTTGTATTGTTTAGAAATGTGTGAGGTACAAAAGTTTCGGAAAAACTTTAAGGAGACTATTAGGGTAACCAGCAATGATTATGCCTTATATGTAGAAACTTAATCTTTTGAACTCCACGACAAAATAATCTTTTAATAAAGTATAAAATATATACCCAATTTTCTCCATGGTTTACAAGTCCGAGGTCAAGTGATGAATTTTTCGTTTCTAACTCAAGTGATAAGTATGGTGAGTCGGTATGAAATGGCTAACAATGATATAATATAAACTATGAAATAGTGAATGAATTATTTGATATATTATCAATGTCGACTCACTCTGTCCGGCGGTATGACGTGGCTGGGACTGATTTTGAGCGGGAACTGAGTGTCGAGTTCCGAATGCAAGCTGACGAGCGGCGTCAGAGTGCCTGACGCTAGGATTATACACTTGGACACTTTCAGACTTGAGAACACGACGGCTGGGTTCATACAGAAGAGGCGGAGAGAGAGCGCCTCTGATTCTGTCATCTACAAATCAGAAACCACAATGGATTCAGCTCCATAAGTGCATATAAAATGTCTGGAACAAAAGGACAATAGATTTTGAATAGACTCACATTCGACCTTAACTTTTAATGCTTATTTATCCTAATAGTAGGTCATAATCTAGTAAGTGTAGCACCGATCCCTTTCTTCAAGCACCTAACGGTGTGTTCAGACAGTCTGCCTTGAAAGTCAGTGTATTCTAGAGTAGACATTCTCCATCTATTGCTACAGTGTCGCTAGCATCTGTGGTCATGCGGGCTGGTGGTCAAATGCCTAGCTATGTTGTATAAATATATACTTATAAAATTAGCACATTTACGCATTCCAGTTATACAAATCGTACAACACTGAAAGGCTAAGATCAAATGTAAATCACATATAATTTTGATACCTACAGGGTAATCACTTGCTTAGAACTCCGTACGATCGCCGCTAACATAGGCGCTACACATAATACACAGATATCGACTCCAGTACATTCATGACTCTTTATTACTCTAAGGAAGTGGTCCCACAGCCGGCGATGAACGAGAAACGAGTAGAACTAGAAACTATAAACGAGTTATACCACTACCTTAGTGTAATAAAGAGGCGATCAGCGGGAAGCGAGTGTGTAGTTTCGATAGTTTTGTCGTCGGGCTATAAGCGAGTGAGCGATTACTCGCGCTACTCGCCCGCGGTCACTCAGTCCTGAGCAAACCTGCGGGCGGCGTTGCACGTGTTTACAAGCGAGTATCTCTGCGACAAAACTAGTAAAGCTAGTCGTCGCCGGGAGTGTGAACAGTCAGAGAGTAACTTTTAATATATGCATCTCTTTCGTTTACACGGAATGTTAATTTATTGTCCCTTTCTTGAGAGATAAAATCGCCGATAGTTAGTCGTTTTCTCACCGGCTAGGCGGCTGTCGGACCACTGCCTAAAGAAGTTTACACAATAAAGTACCTTAAATGCGTATGATGTAAATTGAGTAAAGAATAGATATTTGCACAAAAAATAAAGCCATGATTTACAACTTCCAAATATCTAACCGAAGACGATTCAAGAATATAAATGATAATATTATTTAGTCCCTCCATTTCTTCCATTAAATTTAATTAAGCAGTAGAAATGCACTCACGGAATCGTCTTTCTGTTATGCATGGAAAGAATAACCACATTACACTATATTACTAAAACGGAAGTTTGTATGTGTGTGTTTGTTTGTCTGTTTGTTTCTCCTTTACGCTCAAACGGCTTAACGTTTGTATACAATTTTGTCACGAAGATAGCAATTATAATCAATTATAATTTAGCTATAATTAATGAAACCTCGTATCTATAATAATAATAATATTGCCTATAGTTCTATCAAACATACCTTCTTGAACTGTGAACTTCTCCAGTTAGAAACTCCATTCGTATCTCCAGTGATAATCTTCACTAGCACAGGTTTGAAGTCATCCTTGTATTTACCGCCTTCACAGAAGAAATATCCTAAAGTTGGAATAAAATTAAAATAAATTAATTCAATAACCAGCATTTATTATTGTGCGCAGGTGCGCAGGTGCCCAAACTAATAAGTAATTTAGTTTTGAAAAACTACGAGCCACTTTCAACACTTATATTAATACCGCCAGTTTAAACCGAATTTATAGAAGGAGGTTCAATTACACTATTGTTTATGTGTGACTGACCCTGATTGCTCAGAGATATTTCGAGCAATTCAAAAAATACTTTTTTGTATGATATCATTTTTAACACAATGCTCCGACTGAAATTGGTATACGCGCCTGAGGAAGTGAAGTCGGTTGACTTTTTTTTCCAAGTAAGTTTCTACTTACTATACTAATCATTGGTCTTTGACAAAATACCAGAAGTTTGCCCTCGGGTTATGTCAACGGGCTATGGGCTATGTTGGTCGTAAAGTTAAGAGATCGCATTCGAAACACCATATTGCGATCCAAGACGCAAATAATAACAATAGTATTACTCGTTGATATGTTTATCTATGTCTCCAGTTTACCCCTGTGTTGTAACAATACTTGTAACATAAGTTAATGTGAAAACACGAGCTCATTACCAAAGCCTTACCCAAAGCAGTCTGGATAGATTCCACAAGTGTGCCGGTGGCCTGCGTCACTCCGAACAGCGTCCGGGGATCGTTCTGTAGCTGCTGGCAAAATTTTGATGCCGAATCTTGGAATTCTGTACAACAACAATACAATATATTTATGTGGCGCGTCATTCACAACTTCGTCACCTGTCAAAACAGCACCCCATACGTACGGCTCTACGAGTAGACCAATATAAAGTTTCGCCAGTTCAAGTCGTTATAAACTTTCATACTGATTTTTATCGATTATACCGATCGTTATCGAGGGCTCGATAACCTCTATAGAAATATCGAACACAAAGACAATAACCTTCATACTGACATCAAATGATGACAAATGAATTTGAATGGATGTCTTATGAAAATTGATGCCAAAATGCGTACTTGCAAAAAACGCCTGACGTTTTCTACCAACCGTTAAAATAAACCGATATAACTGAACGCTCCGCTTACTTCGGCGGCCATCGTATATAATACCAGCAAGCGACTAAACTCGCTACCAGATCTCCCGGCCAATCACTACGGCGATCCTGCATCGCGCAAGCTTAGTTTTCAGAACGGCGGATTACGATTCAGTTTGCCACAAGCAACTAAAGAAAAGAAAGCAAACATGCCAATAGAAGCGAAGTTATTAGCATTGGCCTGGCTTCGCTAAAACTGATTTAAAGAGCGTCAATCACATTATGTTTAAGAATAGATACATACACTTTTTAATGCAGTCACAAAAAGGATAATACAAAAATAATATCCTAGATGTAGTGCTACAAATTGCGACCTTATAATATTATCTATTCCAGGCAACCGTTACAAAAACGGATTTAAAAAAGGACGAAATCTTTTACAAGTTTACCGGCATAATGTTTCTGTCCAATGTTGTGACAGTCGAGTGACTTGATGAAATGTTCCGCCTCCCACGCGTACACCGCCTCGCCGTTGGTGACCGGCGCACTTTCTACTAACTGAGATTGGTTGCGGAACCTGCGTACAAACACAAGGTTGAACTATAATGGCAACTTCGGGGATCTCATGTATCTGTGATGGTTTTTCCCGCGTTCGGTGAAAAATGGCGTCTTATTCTGTGTATTTATTGCTAAACTAGTGATTATTCAAGTGTAATACTGGTAGATTACTATTAACCATTAATGTATTACCAATGTACTACCGATGTTTTGTTCATGCCTGTATCTTATTGTTTATTTTGTTTTTGGTGTGCAATAAAGAAATATTGTATTGTATTGTTTTTATGCACAAGCGTGGGCAAGAGATACCTATAATGACGGAATAACGTGGTTTTCATGGGAATCTCCAAAGACCCTAGTAAAGTCTTCACCGCTTTACTAAGGTGGCCTCACAACTAAGGAGAAAAGAGATAACTAAAGATAATGTCTTTGTATTCAGTTGCCGAAAAACAATATTTGATTCAATAATCGTGCACCTGTCTGTTAACCTTAAACATGTAGACAAATGAGTGAGAAACGCTACGTAAAGGTCGCGCACAAAGTTGCCACGCTATAGTAGAATAAACTCCTGGGCCCTAGGTTTGTAGTTTCTGTAGAAAATATTAATTTATAATAGGTCTTATCAGCGCCTTCACCTGCTTCATATCTGTCTGTGAACAATTTCTATGAAAAAAAAAACAAGTCGATCTGTCGCTCAGTTGCTGAGGAGAAGAACAAACAAAGCTACAAATAATACGAGAGAATGCTAGTACATTTCTTGGCGTTATTTCAAACGAGGTGATTCTAAATTTAGTACGTAGGTATATTTAGTATACTGCTACAATATTGAAAAGCAAAATAGCCGTGTTTTTGTTTAACCCACTTTAGTACAAAAGTATTGAGATAACTTCAATTGAAGTCATGCAAAGTGAACGCAAACTCATGGACACCCTAAGCCGGGCTATATTAACGATGCTGATTGCATGGTAAACACATACGCAGTCAATTTAGAATCACACCGTATATTTGTCTCGAATAAATAAATGCTTACCAATCATCCCAGTTCTTCATAACCACTATCAGTCTGTCAATGTCGTTGAGCACCTCCTGATTAGACGCCGCGTAGCGATACTGACTTACTACTTCCAGTTCCTAAAAACACATAATGAAATGTGAAATGCAACATAAGGTCTAGTTGCGCCAATGGCTTACGTGTTAATCTAGATAAAAGGTTATTCCCCTTAAATCCTTTAAGCAGATTGAGTGTGGAAGAGTAACAAAATATATATACAGGCATACATCTATACATGGAAATAAGGAAACCGGGTTGTAGAAAAAGATTTCGAAGATAAATAAAGTCCTCAACTCGCAATTTGACTGGAGTGGTGGAACTGGACTATAGAAAATGCCTCATCCAAATGGGAGATTTGTGCCTGATACTAGGATGTTAAAGGTTCGTTACTACTATGGGACTGCTATTATGAGTGGGATACTATGGGTACTATTGGATTTATAATCTTCATCTATTATACTGAATTAAAAACAGTAACTAACTTTCAAAGCACTCTGTATATTATCTCTAGTGAATGTGTAAGTGGCAGCGTCCCTGCATATGTCCTCAATGTTATGCGCCTCGTCCACTATCACTATGTTGTCTGTCAGATCTATACGCATCTGAAACAAGGCATGAGGTGTCATTACAACATCGACGATGCTTATGATCTACATCAAAGATCAACACAACACTACATATTTATGATCTTCATCATATTATGTACGGGGTATCGGTTAGGGGTGCACGAAGCCGAAATGGGGTTACTATACTAATCCTAATGATAAACTGTCACTATGGCACCAACTCTGGAGTTGAGAAAAATAAATCAGCTGTTTCATACATTTTGTCGATAGTGACTGATAAACTTTAATATTAACAGAATAAGGCTTAAATCAAATATTTGTCAGAAGACAACACATAATTTAAGAAGAGATGCTTGAAGGCCTGTGAGCTCCTGGTCCTTTCAGTTATTTGAACACTCACACTACTTCTAATAGAAGGTTCGATCAAGTAGTTGTAAGGGCAGAACACAATATCAGCAGTAGTCGCCATTTCTCTCGCAGCGTAGTAAGGACAAGCGGTAAGCTCTTGGCCAGTTTTCACCAGGTCTTCCAGGTCGAACGCTGATGGTAAGCGCTCGTGTTTCAAAGCTTGACGATTGTCGTAGTACTTGCAGTTGGTTTCTTCCTTGGAACGGTGTGTGTCATCTTTAGGGATGATTTTCTGCAAAGAGCGTTTTTTTTTAAATTAGGATTTCGAAGAAAATACATGAGAGCAAAATCGTGGCTGTTTTGTGATACATATGTATTATGTACTCTTTCCACTTGGTTTTACTAAACGTTTTACTAATATTATAAACGCGTAAGTGTGTAAGGATGTATGAACAGATGTCTGAAATAATGTTTGTTACTCTTTAATGCAAAAAATGCTGAACCGATTTTGCTGAAATTTAGTACGGAGATAGCTTAGACCCTGGATTTAGATATAAGCATTATTTATCCTGTTATATCGCGGCTAACTCCGCAGGGTGCAGTTATTAACGTAATATAATGAACAAATATAACCCTTCTGGATGAATATACCCTTCGCACAGCAATAGGAAAAAAGGCGAAAGATGAAAGGGAGGGAAAATGAAAGAAGAATGAAGGTAAACTGAAGAAGGATACTAAAGAGAAATCGGAAGTAGTTAACTTAATAGATTTAATCGAAAAATAGTTCCTGTATACATCGTGTAACAGAATGGTGTGACAATACTTAAGGGTATTAGTTTACCAATCAAGGTGAACATATAAAGAAAAAAAAGTTGCAAAATTCGAGAATAACATATTAGGTTCTCCACACAATTTGTTCACGTGATCGTTTAAATTGTATGGAGGACGCACTAATTTTTTCTCTATTCTGCAAATCTTTTGTTCTGCAATGTGTTCACTTTGATGGGTAGACTAACACTCATAAGTATTGTCACACCTTTCTGTTACACGTTGTATGAACCAACACAAGTGCTACGAGTACTCACCCTGACGCAACCGCGGCACATGTCATTCTTGGTGCCCCACATCTGCCTGTCGAACTCACGGATACAGCTGTGCTCCCTGCTAGACAGTATGGTCATCCTCATGGTGTCACTGTAGCACGTCCTCCCGAACTCTTTGATCACCTGCTGCAGCTGCTTGTGAGTCCTTGCGCCGTAGTAGATTGTTGGTACTCTAGAATCGACAAGCATTGAGGTCCTGATGTGAAGGTTTTCGATGAGATTTCTGGAAAATATGCGTTGTAATTTACGTGCATGGTATAGTCATGCCTCATGCAGCTATTGCTACGGAATTTGTACGTAGTGAAATTCGCTTATATAACTTTATCATAATGTGAAAAATGTTTAACTTTTTTCTTCAATCTCCATTATAATAAAAGTACTAAGGAATTTTATATTTTTATTGTAAGTTAAAGATAAAATGGCTGTACAATTCTGCACTAGACATCAACCTAGTAAGAATTTCAGATATGGCAACTGGTTGAGAACTTTTTGAATTTCTAACACTTTATCTGCATCATATTTGCATATGTAAAGTTAAATATCCAGTGTGATCAGAATTAAAAGCAAATTTCACTCAGATTAAGCTTTATTACTACATAATTACTCAACAACTTATTAAAGATGGTTTCCGATCACCACAACAACCAATTTAAACTACACAAACATTTTAACTACTGGCTAACTATTGTTAAAGGCAGATTCTACTAACTTCTGTAACATTAAACAACAACAACCCAAAATTACCACTAATCTAAATTGACTTACATTACATGAGGCTTGGGGTATACCACAAATTACTGTTAAGGTCCACAACCAGAATACAAAACAAGCCTTGCTAAATATAAAAAACAATAAAGCATGTATATTCGGATTTGGTACGTTTTTTACCCGACTGCGAAAGAAGGAGGGTTATGTTTTTCGTATGTATGTATGAATATTTCTTTGGCAGGCCCTAGAGCCTAAGCGGCTTGTTGTATTTTTATGCGAGTGGTGTCAATAAATTCGTCTTAGTCGTGAAAGTGACACTGGGAGTATCAAAAAGAAAAAAATAATAATTAAGGATGATACACTGGTTTAAATATTTTGCAGTCGAGTTTTTTTGGAATCTTTTAACCACTTGTTTCAAGAATATTTGTGCTAGCAAATCTACTCGTAGTAGGGATAATCGTCATCTGTATCACACATGCTGGTATGTTAGATCGATTGATTATTTATTTATAGACACACAAATTATAAAATACTAGAGAAATTATTACAAAAGATAGTGCCACAAGTGTTGGTCTTATCATTATATTCCAGGCAACCTAGGTATGATGACAACTGTATATATGTTTGTTTATTTGACAATAATGACTGTTTGTCCAATTGACATGACAGTGCAGGCAAGTAGCTAAGGCCAGTTAAAATTAAAGTTCTAATATTATGAAATGAAATTAACCAAGAGCTTGTCGAAATTGTTAAGTCGTTTTTAGATAAACTTACCGCAAATTAGGCGAATCAGGGTCCGGCTCGTCGGTCTTCTTCTCAGGCGTGGTAATGCGTTTTGCCTCTGAAGTGTCTTGCGTTGACGGATCGTTGCACTCCATCGAGCCAAGTTTGCGCTTCTTGTGGATACGCACTTGACCGCGTTCGGGCGAATCTGCTAAATAGAAATATTCGCTTGAAACTGAACAACTCTAAGCTAGTGTAGCGAACCCATTAGAGGTTTATAAATACTTGAATACCACCATAACCAGGTGGTGTAATCTCCAAAGCTAACAAAGAATTACAATGTATGTTGGATCTGGGAATTCTGTTTTTGACGCAAGTCTTGCCAAGTTATAGTATAACTACAATATATTACTAGTACTAGACTCAATACTAGGGAAATAGTTCTTACATTTTAAAGATGCAAATCAAAGCCCATAATGATTACCTCTCTAATTAAATAACTATATATAGTTTAAATATGTCCCTGATTTTGTGATAAAGCGGTAAGGAAAGCCCTAGTTACCTTCTTCGAAAGTAGATGAAGGGTCTTGACGTTTCATGTTCAAATCATCATCACTACTTTTAAGGGTAGAATGATTATCATAAATACTCTTATCACCTGTAAAATATAGCAATATTGAAAGCACCAACCTAAATTACATTTCGTTAATAAATATTTAGTGAGCTAGTGAAAGCTAGCATTAACATATACTATTCAATTAAGACAATTTCAAATTACATAAAAGAAAAACAATATGCTACCACAGACTATAGTATATGTACTGCATAGGACAGATGTACTGCTAATGTTTTTATATTATAGTATATGTACTGCATAAGACAGATGTACTGCTAATGTTTTTATATTATAGTATATGTACTGCATAAGACAGATGTACTGCTAATGTTTTTATATTATAGTATATGTACTGCATAGGACAGATGTACTGCTAATGTTTTTATATTATAGTATATGTACTGCGTAGGACAGATGTACTGCTAATGTTTTTATATTATAGTATATGTACTGCATAGGACAGATGTACTGCTAATGTTTTTATATTATAGTATATGTACTGCATAGGACAGATGTACTGCTAATGTTTTTATATTATAGTATATGTACTGCGTAGGACAGATGTACTGCTAATGTTTTTATATTATAGTATATGTACTGCATAGGACAGATGTACTGCTAATGTTTTTATATTATAGTATATGTACTGCATAGGACAGATGTACTGCTAATGTTTTTATATTATAGTATATGTGCTGCATAGGACAGATGTACTGCTAATGTTTTTATATTATAGTATATGTACTGCGTAGGACAGATGTACTGCTAATGTTTTTATATTATAGTATATGTACTGCATAGGACAGATGTACTGCTAATGTTTTTATATTATAGTATATGTACTGCATAGGACAGATGTACTGCTAATGTTTTTATATTATAGTATATGTACTGCGTAGGACAGATGTACTGCTAATGTTTTTATATTATAGTATATGTACTGCATAGGACAGATGTACTGCTAATGTTTTTATATTATAGTATATGTACTGCGTAGGACAGATGTACTGCTAATGTTTTTATATTATAGTATATGTACTGCATAGGACAGATGTACTGCTAATGTTTTTATATTATAGTATATGTACTGCATAGGACAGATGTACTGCTAATGTTTTTATATTATAGTATATGTACTGCATAGGACAGATGTACTGCTAATGTTTTTATATTATAGTATATGTACTGCGTAGGACAGATGTACTGCTAATGTTTTTATATTATAGTATATGTACTGCATAGGACAGATGTACTGCTAATGTTTTTATATTATAGTATATGTACTGCATAGGACAGAAGTACTGCTAATGTTTTTATATTATAGTATGTGTACTGCGTAGGACAGATGTACTGCTAATGTTTTTATATTATAGTATGTGTACTGCGTAGGACAGATGTACTGCTAATGTTTTTATATTATAGTATGTGTACTGCGTAGGACAGATGTACTGCTAATGTTTTTATATTATAGTATATGTACTGCATAGGACAGATGTACTGCTAATGTTTTTATATTATAGTATATGTACTGCATAGGACAGATGTACTGCTAATGTTTTTATATTATAGTATATGTACTGCGTAGGACAGATGTACTGCTAATGTTTTTATATTATAGTATATGTACTGCATAGGACAGATGTACTGCTAATGTTTTTATATTATAGTATATGTACTGCGTAGGACAGATGTACTGCTAATGTTTTTATATTATAGTATATGTACTGCATAGGACAGATGTACTGCTAATGTTTTTATATTATAGTATATGTACTGCGTAGGACAGATGTACTGCTAATGTTTTTATATTATAGTATATGTACTGCGTAGGACAGATGTACTGCTAATGTTTTTATATTATAGTATATGTACTGCATAGGACAGATGTACTGCTAATGTTTTTATATTATAGTATATGTACTGCGTAGGACAGATGTACTGCTAATGTTTTTATATTATAGTATATGTACTGCGTAGGACAGATGTACTGCTAATGTTTTTATATTATAGTATATGTACTGCATAGGACAGATGTACTGCTAATGTTTTTATATTATAGTATATGTACTGCGTAGGACAGATGTACTGCTAATGTTTTTATATTATAGTATATGTACTGCGTAGGACAGATGTACTGCTAATGTTTTTATATTATAGTATATGTACTGCATAGGACAGATGTACTGCTAATGTTTTTATATTATAGTATATGTACTGCATAGGACAGATGTACTGCTAATGTTTTTATATTATAGTATATGTACTGCGTAGGACAGATGTACTGCTAATGTTTTTATATTATAGTATATGTACTGCATAGGACAGATGTACTGCTAATGTTTTTATATTATAGTATATGTACTGCGTAGGACAGATGTACTGCTAATGTTTTTATATTATAGTATATGTACTGCATAGGACAGATGTACTGCTAGTGTTTTTATATTATAGTATATGTACTGCATAGGACAGATGTACTGCTAATTTTTTTATATTATAGTATATGTACTGCGTAGGACAGATGTACTGCTAATGTTTTTATATTATAGTATATGTACTGCATAGGACAGATGTACTGCTAATGTTTTTATATTATAGTATATGTACTGCGTAGGACAGATGTACTGCTAATGTTTTTATATTATAGTATATGTACTGCGTAGGACAGATGTACTGCTAATGTTTTTATATTATAGTATATGTACTGCATAGGACAGATGTACTGCTAATGTTTTTATATTATAGTATATGTACTGCGTAGGACAGATGTACTGCTAATGTTTTTATATTATAGTATATGTACTGCGTAGGACAGATGTACTGCTAATGTTTTTATATTATAGTATATGTACTGCATAGGACAGATGTACTGCTAATGTTTTTATATTATAGTATATGTACTGCGTAGGACAGATGTACTGCTAATGTTTTTATATTATAGTATATGTACTGCATAGGACAGATGTACTGCTAATGTTTTTATATTATAGTATATGTACTGCGTAGGACAGATGTACTGCTAATGTTTTTATATTATAGTATATGTACTGCATAGGACAGATGTACTGCTAATGTTTTTATATTATAGTATATGTACTGCGTAGGACAGATGTACTGCTAATGTTTTTATATTATAGTATATGTACTGCGTAGGACAGATGTACTGCTAATGTTTTTATATTATAGTATATGTACTGCATAGGACAGATGTACTGCTAATGTTTTTATATTATAGTATATGTACTGCGTAGGACAGATGTACTGCTAATGTTTTTATATTATAGTATATGTACTGCATAGGACAGATGTACTGCTAATGTTTTTATATTATAGTATATGTACTGCGTAGGACAGATGTACTGCTAATGTTTTTATATTATAGTATATGTACTGCGTAGGACAGATGTACTGCTAATGTTTTTATATTATAGTATATGTACTGCATAGGACAGATGTACTGCTAATGTTTTTATATTATAGTATATGTACTGCGTAGGACAGATGTACTGCTAATGTTTTTATATTATAGTATATGTACTGCGTAGGACAGATGTACTGCTAATGTTTTTATATTATAGTATATGTACTGCATAGGACAGATGTACTGCTAATGTTTTTATATTATAGTATATGTACTGCATAGGACAGATGTACTGCTAATGTTTTTATATTATAGTATATGTACTGCGTAGGACAGATGTACTGCTAATGTTTTTATATTATAGTATATGTACTGCATAGGACAGATGTACTGCTAATGTTTTTATATTATAGTATATGTACTGCGTAGGACAGATGTACTGCTAATGTTTTTATATTATAGTATATGTACTGCATAGGACAGATGTACTGCTAGTGTTTTTATATTATAGTATATGTACTGCATAGGACAGATGTACTGCTAATGTTTTTATATTATAGTATATGTACTGCATAGGACAGATGTACTGCTAGTGTTTTTATATTATAGTATATGTACTGCATAGGACAGATGTACTGCTAATGTTTTTATATTATAGTATATGTACTGCGTAGGACAGATGTACTGCTAATGTTTTTATATTATAGTATATGTACTGCGTAGGACAGATGTACTGCTAATGTTTTTATATTATAGTATATGTACTGCATAGGACAGATGTACTGCTAATGTTTTTATATTATAGTATATGTACTGCATAGGACAGATGTACTGCTAATGTTTTTATATTATAGTATATGTACTGCGTAGGACAGATGTACTGCTAATGTTTTTATATTATAGTATATGTACTGCATAGGACAGATGTACTGCTAATGTTTTTATATTATAGTATATGTACTGCGTAGGACAGATGTACTGCTAATGTTTTTATATTATAGTATATGTACTGCATAGGACAGATGTACTGCTAGTGTTTTTATATTATAGTATATGTACTGCATAGGACAGATGTACTGCTAATTTTTTTATATTTTTTGTTGTCTGTGTTAAAAAAAAATTGTGTACAATAAAGACATATTTGAATTTGAAAGACATTTTGTACAACGCCACCAACACAATATATTAAGCTGCTGACCAAAAATTTAATAATAATAATAATTATTATATTCTTATGTATTTATAGTCTTCTTTGAATAGGCAGAATAGCTATATGTATATATATATATACATAGCTATTCTATATATATATATATACGAGGGCGGAGTGATAAGTCTGGTAAAAATTAAACAAAGAGTGATATTTATTTAAAAATTATTATTTATTTTTCAACATAGTTTCCTTCTAACTCAATGCACTTCATCCAGCGTGTCTCTAACTTTTCGATCCCCTCCATATAATAAGACTTAGGCAACCCTTCGAAATAGGCGTTGGTTTCATGCATGATTGCTTCATTGGAGCTAAATCTTTTTCCACCAAGCCATTTCTTAAAATCCGGAAACAGAAAATAATCGCAAGGGGCTAAATCTGGCGAATATGGTGGATGAGAAAGCAACTCATAGCGTAACTCATGAAATTTGGCCATGGCCATCGCGCAGGTGTGCACTCTTGCCTTGTCTTGGTGAAAGAGGATTTTCTTTTTTGCCAAATGCGGTCGTTTTTCAGCTAAAATTCTGTGAAATTGTTCTAATAAATTGGCATAATAAGCGCCATTCATCGTTTCACCCTTCTCTAAGTAGTCAATATGGATAACTCCACGGGCATCCCAGAAAACTGTAGCCATAACTTTATTGGCCGATAAAACTGCTTTGGCCTTCTTCAGAGCTGGTTCACCCGCAGCAATCCACTGTTTCGATTGTTGTTTGGTCTCGGGTGTATGGTGGTGGATCCATGTTTCGTCTACTGTTACAAAACGTCGCAAGAATTCCGTCTTATTCCGTCGAAACAACGCCAAACCTGCTTCCGAAGTGGTCACACGCACGCGTTTTTGATCAACATTCAGTAAACGCGGCACCCATCTCGCGGAGAGCTTCCTCATGACTAAATGTTGGTGTAAGATATTGCGCACACGTTCGTCTGAGATGCCTACTACCTCAACTATCTCGCGCATTTTTACTCTTCGGTCGTTTAACACTATGTCATGGATTTTAGCGATCATTTCTGGAGTAGTGACCTCAACCGGGCGTCCTGGACGTTCATTCATTCGGCATCACTTGTGCTTGTACTACCACATTTAAAATCAGTAAACCAATTATGAACAATTTTAATTGACGGAGCGGAGTCGCTGTAATATTTATCAAGCTTTTGTTTTGTTTCCGTAATAGTTTTTTTTTCTCAAAAAGTAATGTTTAATTAACACACAAAATTCACTTTTCTCCATCTTTGCGAAAATGCGTTCAATTGTTTTTCTTTAATGGCTGTTAAAAAAAAATACCGGCGGTACTGGCTGAAATTTTTAATTTAGTCCTTCAAAAGAGTGTTTAACATGGAGGTTTCATGCAATTCGCGATAACTTTATTCCAAAACATTTTTTTACCAGACTTATCACTTCGCCCTCGTAGTATCAGGCAAACCCATTTTATTAAAAAAAATGCCCAGGTTTATAGATTAAGGTTTTTAGACTTATGCAGGTTAAATAATAAAATTAACCATTTTCAACCATACCATGCCACCATACTATGTAGCAAGATAAAACAATCATGTAACATGTTAAAAATTATTAGATTTGGCAGCTTTTTCTAGTATTTTGTATAGAGACTGTTAGAGTTAAGAATGCTGAATGTTTACCAAAATAATTTTTGCTAAAGAACTTCTCAGGAGTGCTAGGTGGCTGCTTGATGGGGCTGGTGACATACTCCATAGCACCCTCCACTTGGTTCAATTCAGGGTGTGATGAGAAGTATGACTGACCTTGCAACTCTGCAATAATCTCTGAAATACAATTTATTTGAACATTTAAACCAAGGGTTGCTTGCTTTTATTTTCCTTAGTAGCTTCTATGCCTGATACACCCAAATATATGGCTACAGGAAGCTTACTGCATTTAGAAATATATATTATAAAGTCATAACAAATGCTTGGTCCTCTTGTCATAGTTGCCGATCTGCTCATTTTGTTATTATAATTTGTATCAAAAATTTAATGAGTGGTAAGTTGAATTTAAGAGAATAGTTTAAGGGTTTAGTTCTAAAGGTAAACAGACCAAAGTGTAAACAGTATTCTCACTTTTTTCATTGCTGAGCCAGCCTAGAGCTGCACAAAGCAATGCCAGAGTCTTTCCTGAACCAGTGGGACTCTCCAGCAGGCAGTTTTGACCTCTCTTGATTGCTTTGATCAACTGAAACATACAAAGGACACTAAGATCTTAAATACACAAGTCCTCAGGGAAACCTTAGATAGCATTCACTCTATTTGATTTGCATACACCAACTTGTAAAAGTAGAAATCCTCACCATGGACATTAGAGCCACTTGGCAACCGTAAGGGTTCACCGGTAAGTTAACATTTATTCCTTCAATCATTTTGTTGATTCCAGGATCTCTGGGTTTCACCGGTATACCCAAGGACATTGTGGGAGGAGGCACTCTCTTAAAATTTTGTAATTTATTTGAGATTTCTTTTATTTTGTTTTGTGTTTTGCTAGATGAGGGAAACAAGTTCTTAATGAGTGCACTTTTCTTTTGCTGTAAAGCAAGGTTGACATTTGGGAGTTCTTCATCCGAAGACATGATATCTGTGTTATTTTCTTTGTCACTGCTAAGAATTATCGTTTCATTTTCGGGTTCTATAATTTCTAAGAAACTATCGTCGTCGTCCGTTAACTCGATGTTATCCATTTTGAAACTTTTAGTAGCAAAACAGGTTGACGATTACTGAGTAGTGAGTTGGTGGTGAAAAAAGAACAATATAGTTCCTCTATGCAATATAGTGAATGAGATAAGAGACGTATCTCCTCATTAGTTTGTGGTGAATTTCTTTAGGTATCGGTTTACTCCTCTATAGTGGTAAATAAGTTCAGACGTAGAGGAACTATTTTTTTTTCTTTTTTTAATGGCAGTCGTCCATGGGACACTTGTGCCAGTTTCACGTCAAGAATATAATCACAAAATATAAATTTTAAATTTAATAATAAAATTAACCAAAACAACTTAAACATTACGAACGAATCAACAAACAAACATAAAATCTATTTAATAAAAGCTAAACGGTAACTAATTTAATATGAATTAACTAAAAGAAAATCAAAACTTTAAATTATTTACAGACATGAATGAACAAATGATATGAAAAATGGAATAGTCATTCGATGACATTTACATGGAAGTAGGAAAAGGAACAACAGAACTAAGAGAAGAAAGAAAGGAAGAATGATCAAGAAGAGAGCAGACAAAGAAAATATGATTAAGGTTTCCTTCTTCAACGCCACATTCACACAGGGAAGAATCTCGAATTTTTATTTTTTTCAAAAAAGGAGAGATACAACAATGACCCAATCTTAAACGGATCAACGAACTCGTAAGCTTCTTGCTGAAGCGGCACTTAGCAAACCAGGGTCGACGTGGAATCAATGGCTGAATAGCCGCAAAGGCAGATCCTCTGGATTTGCTAGATGAGTTCCAGCAAGAAGCCCACGAGTTGAACAAGAGGATTTTAGGAAGGGATATAAGATCGTGGGGGAAAATGCAAAATGGAACTTTGTCACCGCACACCACCGCATCCTTAGCAACCTCGTCAGCGCGTTCGTTACCAAGAATACCAGAATGACTTGGGACCCAAATTAGGACAACTTCACTACCTCTTGACCGGCACAAATTGAGAGATTCTTTGATTAAAATAACAATATGATTATGTAATTTGGAGGAAAAGGAATTCGAAAGAAGAGATTGAAGGGCACTCCGAGAATCAGAAAAAATAAGACAACGACGTAATTTGAAAAGAAGGATATACCGGATAGCTTCAAGAATCGCCCAGCACTCACCCGAGAACACAGAGGTTTCAGGGGGAAATTTAATTTTCTGCACAATATTGTATTGGGAATGAAAAATTCCACACCCAACACACCCAAGGGAAGACGATTTCGAGGCATCCGTATAAATAGTATGCCAACCAAGCCAATCTCTCTTAAACAGATCGCGAAGATATTCATCGGCATAAGGGTCACCAGCACAAATATCAAAATCCAAAATAATAGTGGGACGAGAAATAACAATATCAAAACTAGACGAAAAAAGAGGCAAACAAGGGGGACGAACAACACGATCTTTTAGAGACTTCAAAGACGCGAAACTCTTCAGGAGCAGAGGAGGATGTTTTTTACGCCAAAACCGAGAAGTCAGCGAGAAACGAAACAGTAAGTTGAGTTTGGGAACTAAAGGATGGAGGGAGAATTGAACACAGCGGAAAAAGAAACGATTTGAAAGATATTGACGGCGGAGATGGAGGGGAGCTTCAACACACTCTACTTGAAGAGCATTAATATGGGGATGATTTCATTGCCCCCATAATAATTCGAAGAGCTTTAGATTGAATCAAGTCCAATTATCGTAATCCTTTTTTATTCACTGGTTCCAGTAAAAAAGAACCATAATCTAAAAGGCTTCTAATTATGGCATTATATAGAAGTTTCAAGGAAAATGGGTGAGCATCCCACCAGACACCCGATAAGCATCACAAGATATTAAGATTATTTTCACATCTACCAACTACATAATCACAGTGTAATTTGCCATTTAGTTTGTTATCCAGAATTAACCCTAGAAATTTGATTGATTTCTTAACAGGAATTCGAACGCCATTAAATATAATATCCAAAACAGGGGGGTCACGCTTCCGAGAGAAAAGAACAATATTACTTTTAGAAGGAGAAAGGTCTAAACCATTGAGATGAAGCCAGGAATTTAGGCAAACAAAAGAATGAGAGATGCAAGTAATAGCAACGTCAATATTATGATCAGAAGTGTATAAAAAAATATCATCTGCGAATTGAAGAATACGGCAAAGGCCAATCGATTTTTCTAAATCAGTGGTATATACTTTTATAGAGAATAGGGCTGAGAACAGATCCCTGGGGAAGTCCACGCCAAATCACCCTTTGTGGAGAAATAGCTGGATCTGAACAACGTAGATAAATAAAACGTTCAGAGAGAAGATTCATAATAAAATTACACAGTTTAACCGGAACTTTTAAAATATGAAGTTTATTCTTAAGAATGGTTAGTTGGACACTGTCATAAGCAGCAGAAATATCAAGAAAGGCAGCCACAATCGATTCATTACGGGTAAACGCAAGTCTAATATCAGTAGTAAAGATGCTGAGACTATCCATAGTGCTTTTCCCTTTTCTAAAACCATATTGGAACTAAGCTAGGAGACCATTACTTTCAAGAAACTATTCAAGACGATTCTTAACAAGATATTCAGCAATTTTAGCGAGCACTGAAGAATGGGCAATAGGGCGGTATGAATTAGGGTCTTCTGAATTTTTCCCAGGTTTGAGAATGGGAATAATATATTGGGATTTCCAACTATCAGGCACGATACCAGATTCAAAAATAACGTTAACCAAAGATAAATAATAAGCCTGAAAGCTATCACTAGCTTTAGTAAAATATGAGTATGGAACACCATCTATACCTGGAGCTGAATCTTTAACTGACTTTAAAATATTTTGCAATTCAACGAATGTAAATGGTAAGTCCAAGGCATCATTAGATGAGGCGACAGACACGGAAGGGAGTTCGGAGAGGAGGGGACAGTATTGAGGGGCAAGTTTATCCATAAAAGTTTCAGCCCAAGAATGAGAAGGGCTGCAACAACGAGAAGGTGGACACCATGATTTTCTGTAACGAGAGAGCTCGGACTCAAACTAGAGCTAAATGAAATCCAACTATCACGCTTTTTGGAATGAAACAAACGTTTAGCTTTAGCAGATAGTCTATTTAGTTCAGTAAAATTAGCTTGAGTCATACACCGACTAAAGTTATTCTCAGCATGCTTACGAGCTTTGACAGCTTCAGCACACTCCCTGTCCCACCACGGAGGGGAAGGCAACTTATTAGATAGAGGTTTTTTCGAGGGAAACGATTGGTTAGCACAATCAGTTGCGAACAAACTAAATGATCAGAAGATGAGAAAAGATTGGAAGAATTAATGATAGGAGAATTTAAAGAAATTGATTTAGTAAGGTCATAAAATTAATTCCAGCCAGTAGAATCTTTATTACACAGAATAAATTTAAGAAGAGGATTATTAGCCGAAACAGGTTTGGAGTGACGAGGAGGGAATTTCAGGAGAATAGGAAAGTGATCGCTACCAGACGTAGATGGAAGCACACTCCAGGTTAAAAGAGCAGTCAGCTCCGGAGAACACAAAGACAAGTCAACGGCACTACGAAATTCATAAGTACGGGTCCTTCTCGTAGGAGAGCCATCATTAAGGACGCAAAGGTTCAGAGAGTCTAAGGAGTCTAACAAATATGAACCACAACCATCAGTTTTACCATAGCCCCATATGGAGTGATGGCAATTGAAGTCCCCAAGGACCAGAAGAGGCATTGGGAGAGATCTCAAAACTGAGATAACCCGCCTCAAAATTAATTTGGAAGGATGAGGAATATAAACAGAGACGATGGAAAATCCCTTAACGCGCACAGCCTTGCCTGCCTGGAAACCATCATAACAAGGAACGTAGATAGAAGAAAATGAAATATTATTTCTTAAATAAAGGAGAGTACCACCATAGCCATCATATCTGTCATCACGGACGACAATGAAGCCAGGAACTTTAAAAGAAGAACCAGGCCTAATCCACGTCTCAGAAACAGACAGGACACTAAGATCGTACTTATTTATTAAGTAAATCAGTTCAGAAGATTTGTTATTCAAGGAGTGACTATTCCATTGAAGGAATTTAAAGTACAGATCCATTCTGGAGAAGAGAGATCAGGGAATTAAGATTAAATGCAGCGTTGGACGGTGAAGGTTGAGTTGGAAAAGCATAATGCTTTTCCAACTTTTTTATCAAGGAGAGAAGACAAAAGACTGAGGAGTTTCAAGAGTGCAGAAATAATTTCCTGAACAGACGGCGGGTTAGAAGAGTTAAGCGGATTAGAAAGAGCGCACCCATTTGGCGCAGCACCTGAGAAATCATCTTTAATAATTTTAGCATGCGCTTGATGGTCATAACCAGCTGAAAAAGAAGGAGACGAACTAACAAGCTTGGAAGATTTACCTCTATAGTTTACCCTGATGGGCTCCGTGACAAGGTTTTTAGAACCAGACGATTGAGAAGAAGGAGATGCAAGAACCACAGGCGTAGAAGCGACTGAAGCAAAAGATGGCTTCGAAAGAGGGTGCAGCTTGGAAGCTTCTGCATATGAAATATCATTTTGAGACATAGTAGATTTAATGGCTATTTGCCGAGATTTCAGGGCAGACCTTATTAGTGGCAAAATGGTTTCCACGACACCATACACATTTTGCATTGCCTGGCTCAATGTTGCATGAGTCACCAACATGAAGTTGGGAGCATTTAAAACAGGTTGGCTTTGACCGACACAAAGTTTTTGTATGTCCATAACGGCAGCAGTTGAAACACTGAATAATGGGCAGGAAGTAACGTTCAACTTGGAAGGAGTTGTAGCAGAGGAACACCCTTGAGGGGAAAACCTGCCCATCAAAAGTTAGAACAACGGTTTGTGATGGTTTCCAGGAAACCACCCCATCAATAAGCACCTTAAAATTTAAGCGACGTGCCTTAATAATAGGCCTACAACTCTTGGGAACCGTCATCTCATTTATTATATCCTCAGGAGACAAATCAACTGGGATACCCCGAACAAGTCCCAGGCGAGTCACATTAAATGACGGAATAAAGGCTCTATAGCCGTTTTTGTCTAAAGAGGTAGACTGTAAGAAATCGTTGGCTGTGGCACATGAATGAAAAGACAGCGAAATTCGATTACGACCGACACTTTTGATGGAGCCGTCAACAACACCCTGAAATTACCTCATTCGTGAATATAAAAAGCGACCGAAATTTACCGGATGTAGTGTAGTCCCAGCGGCAGGCGAAGATTCTTTTCTTTGTACATGAATAATAAATGGTCCACAATCGGAAGGCTTTTCTGAACAAGGGGGCGGCGAACATTTCTATTGTTTACAATAGAAACGTCAAACGTATGAAGATTATGATTAAGAAAATATCGAAATTATACAATAACTATTTAAGTTGTTTCAAAAACCTCAAAAATATGTGTGGAGTTATAATATTTGTGTGTTGTCACACAACTAGGGTTTAATGTTAAGGAACCCTATAATAAGAATGTCTCGAAACGCCATTTCATTTTCAGGTTAAATCAATTTATGACCATCAATATTGTGCAACATTGATAAAAAATATCGATATGTGTCCATCACTATTTTATGTAGCTTAAAGTTTTCTGATCTTCGAAAACTATAAATACATACAATATAATAACTTAAATGAACTATATATAACAAAGAAAACAGTATGTTTACTTACCGATATTCATTAAGAGGAAATTTAGCCATAAAAATCGCTTGTCTTTCCTGGTCAGGGTGTTATTATTCCGTATATCCGGCACCTATAGACATTGTCTTATACTGCTACATGCGCATGTGGAAAATAAGCTTAAATATTCACTATTCGAAAGGCAAAACTGATAATAATACATATTTTGAAAGAATTTCCCGCTTCGAATTTTTTGTATCTTCCCCTTTTTTATGACTACTTAAGCAAAGATAAAATAAAAGAATGAAGGGTAAGTGAAGGGCGAACGAATGGTACATATAACACGCTTAGAAAAATACGACTCGTAAATGTATGTAAATACATGAAAAGTAGTACCTATATTTTTTACTTGGACGGATTTCATGACCGAATGCACTTACTTAATTTTTCGTACGTTGGTTTTCATCCTCTGAGCTTCGCCAGGCTGAGTTCAGAGTTAGCAGAGAATAGAGATTAATAACTTTATGGCCTTTGGACAATTATATGCTCTGTGGTTATTGCAGAGATTATATGTTTAGAAAGTACAAAGATATTTTACTATTAGATATCTAACGCGCGTGACCACTATAGTGCTTCTCATTCTTCCAAAAGTATTGCAATAAAACTATAATTCCACTGGATATGGGATAATTTAGTGCTGCAATATTTTGTATCAATTCAGGCCCTGTATTGTTTCCTTTTTTTATGAGAATGAGACATAGCGGGACCGCACATAAGACAGTTATCTATATTATATTAGGAAATTCTCCTAAATAAGTGATATTAATTTTATGAATACTCCCGAATTTCATAAGACCCACTAAGTAATTTATTTATTACTTATTGAGGCTCACAGATCGGTCGATCCCATGAACTAAAACTATCGATTGTAAATCGATAGTTTTAGTTCATGAAAGAGCAAACTAAATTTTAAAATTGAATAGTTAAGTTTTAGATTTTTTAATCTGTTAGAAAACACCGTGTTATTACGTCATACGGCTATGTAAACTTAAGAAGTGTCATCTTTCTAGTCAAGATAGGGAAACACGGGAATTGTTTTTTTTTTGAAATAATAATTTTCAATTCATTTAATTTAAGTAATGTGCGATACATTGGCGAGTCGAATTATAACTTACTAACATAAATCTATCTTAAAACCGAGTAAGAGCATCCACCTTATCAGCTATGCTTCCCAGACGACACCGTGGACCTAGACGTAACTCACCGGTTTTACCGCCTACGCTAGAATTTGTATATAGTATAGTCTCGGTACGGATTCCAGGATGCATAACCTTTATTACTTTAGCGTCACTGCATTTGTTTACAGTGCTCGCCACGGATCTTTATGTTTGTGAAGTTAGCAACAAATGGCTGCGAAATGAAGAAAAAACGGTGCACAAACGGCGCAGGGGCGCGGGCGGGGAGCCGCTAGACGCAAGCCAGCTAACTTCACAAACATAAAGATCCGTGGCGAGCACTGTACACAGCCGACTGACGTCATGACCAGAGAACAATATGGCGTCCACTGCGACTAGCGTTTTCGTCAAATTACGCGCGAAATTTAAAATGCAAAATTTAAATGCATTTTTATGACACATAACGATTACATAAGTTTTGTGATTTTTTTAGCGGTTCACTATTACTATAAAATACAATTAAGACACTTTTTAAAAATGAGTAAACTCTATTTGCTCTATTGATGGTATTGCAGCATTTCGATGGGATTATACTGGCTATCACCTTCTTTTTAATGTCAACTATCGATAGTAAAACTGTCACTACTGTTACCACACTCTTTGCTACTAAACAGTAAACAGTCTTGGTCTATCCAATTTTTTTTCACGATTAAATAAAAACTTAATGTATCGTCACAAACCCTGACCTTAAAAAACATGCGCCTTAATAGACTATAATAACCAACCACAAATTACCAAATGCTATGATAAGTGAGGATGGTAAATGAGGTATAAAGATGGTAAATGCACGGGCCGCATATAGCCAAATCGGTCGCATGAGGGAAATAAAAAGCAGTTTATTTTAGTAACATGGCATGATAAGTCTTCCGTTGTGTGTATGAAACATGGCTTAGATAATAACAAATTATTTTCAAAATTTCACCGGGAACTCTCAAATTTTGTTGATCTGAATTATTTTCTGGACCTCTGAGAAATAACATTAAGTTTGATTTGACTACATTTACCGATTTTCGAAAATAGATTAACCGTTCGACGTCATACTCAAAATGACAAAAATACTGTCTTTATCTTTAGACAGTAACTGTCATTTTTCTTTTATTTACTACTAGCCGTGGGCAGAATTTGTCACTGAAATGAAAAGATATGTACATAAATCTTTTCACCACTGCCAAGTATATCTATCTTCTAGTTCAGTAGTTCACCTCTTACAGTTCAAATTTCGAACGCGTCCTTCGAAGGAGATATGTTGATAGATATAAATAAATAAATAAATAAAATAAAAATAAAAAAGCCTTTTATTACCCTTAATTAAATTACACACAGAGTTTTTTTAATTGTTTTACTAATTTTGAAATCTATAATATAATAATCTATGTACAAGCTTAATATATATATTTTATAAGTTAGGTTGGGGCACCCAAGAACGGGTATAGGCCTCCTCCATGCTGCGCCATGTATTTCGATCACGCGCTAGTCCAGTCCATGTGATCCCTGCCATATCGACGATGTCATCTCGCCACCTCCTCTTTTGTCGTCCTCTCGCCCGCACGCCGTCTTTAGGGTACCAGTGAAGGACGCGCTCGCTCCACCGGCCGTCTGTCGCGCGTGCGAGGTGACCCGCCCATCTCCACTTCAGCTTGCTGAACATAGATAGTGCGTCTATGACATTGGTCTTCTTCCTTATATCTTCGTTTTTGTCCCTGTCTCTTAGTCTGAGCCCAAGTAAGGATCGCTCCGCTGCTCGTTGAAAAGTTGCAATTTTTTTGGCTAGTCTCTTAGTTAGTGCCCAAGATTGACATCCATAGAGCAGAGATGGTAGAATGGTGTTGTCCATTAATCGTTTTTAAGATGGACTGGGATTTTACTTTTGAATACGTCTTTATTGGCCCAGTACTTTTTCCACGCTATCGCTATTCTTCGATCAATCTCTTTGGTGGTAGAGTCCTGCATGGTTATCATTTGACCTAGGTAGATGTACTCATTTACATACTCAATGCTAACCTCGTTTAGTTTTATAGGCTCTCTATCTCCATTCGTCATGATTTTCGTTTTTGAAAGGTTCATATGTAGTCCTATTTTTCTACTTTCAACATCTAGAGCGCTTAGCATGAGTTGTAGGTCTCTATGGTTTTCTGCCAAAATAACGATGTCGTCCGCGAAACGAAGGTGCGTCAATCTTTCTCCGTTAATATTAAGGCCGTATGATGTCCAGTCCAGAGTCCGAAACATCGACTCTAGTATGGACGTAAATAATTTTGGTGAGACGGGGTCGCCCTGTTTTACTCCACGTTTTATTGGAAATGATGGTCCTACTGTTTCTGTCCTTAATTTGGCTTGGCAGTTACTGTAAATAACTTTCAAAATATTAATATATTTGTCATTTATTCCTTGAGCTTTTAGGCTGTCCCAAAGGTATTTATGTGAAATTGAATCGAACGCCTTGGTATAGTCTACGAATGCTAGAAAGATAGTTTTATTGTACTCGTTGTATCTTTCTATGCATTGTGTTAGTGTGAATATATGATCAATCGTGGAGTATCCTTTCCTGAAACCGGCTTGTTCCCGAGGCTGCTGTTCGTCTAAAGCTTGTGATATTCTAGTTAGTATAACAGATGAGAATAATTTATATATAGTTGGTAATAAACTTATTGGTCTGTAATTATCCATGTTGTGTGGGTCGCCTTTTTTATACAGTAGGGTAATTATTGAATGATGCCAGTCTTCGGGAATCTCTTCGTTTTCAATTATTTTATTAAATAAGTCAGTCAGTTGTAGCGCCAGTGGCTCTAGCATCGCAATTACAGTGTCTGTAGAGATGCCGTCACTTCCAGGGGCCTTATTCTTTTTTAAACGTTTGATTCCATACTCTAGCTCTTGTGTCAGTAGAGGAGGAACCGTTTCTAATATTTTAGTGTGCGTTTCTTCCGTATCTTGACTAGAATAAAGAGATGAATAGAAGTTTGTAGCTACTTTTATGATATCTCTTCTGTTTGTAATGTTCTGGCCGGCACTGTTTTTTATGCTTTGAATCCATTCTTTTCTATTATCATATTTTCTTCGACTGTATTTTGTAGAGCTTCGACTCTCTAATTCTTGTTCCATGCTGTTAAGCTTACATTTTTGCCTAGCCGAGAGTATTTCTTTTTTAATTTTTTTATGTAAGTATTTAAGCCTACTTTTTTGTGTTTTAGTACGTGGGTATACATTTTTCAAGTTTTCTCTTTCTTCTATTATAATTTTTATTTCGTGACTTATTGTTTCAGACTCTACTTGAGTTATATTCTGTGGAAGTTTTGTAATACATTCTTTGATGGCTGAAACTGTTGCTAGATATGATTTACTGATGTCATAATTTTCAGTGTTGGGCATATGTAGCGTCATTAGGTTTTTAAGTGATTCTTCTTCTATTGGAGTATAATTTTTATGTTTTTGTCCAAATTTTAAACGCTTTTTTCGAATTATGCTCAGATTATAGGTAATTCGTAGCATGCGGTGGTCAGTAGAGTGCGTAGTGGAAATCACTTCTAAGTTGTGTACTCTCTGTTTTTGTTTTACGAGAATGAAGTCTACTTCGTTTAAAGATCTTCCATCAGGAGATTTCCATGTCCATTTTCTTTTCATAGGTTTCTTGAAGAAAGTGTTGGTTATATGGAACCTGTGCTCGTAGCAAAAACTAACTAGCAAATCTCCTCTTTCGTTTCTCTCGCCGTATCCATACGGACCACAAATATAATTTTCTTCTTCTAACGGGGTCCCAATTTTTGATTTAAAATCGCCCATTAGTATGACATCTTTTCCAGCCCCAACAAGAGCTTTTAATATGTCACTGTAAAAAGTTTTTACTTCTGTTTCCTTAGACTTTTCTATGGGGCCATAGACTTGTACGATATTTACGATGTTATCGCAGATTTTGAGGTCTAATCGAGCCACTCTATCGGAGTACGTTTTAAAATCTATAATGGAGTTTTTTAAATGCGGAGCGACGATGAACCCGACTCCGTTTCTTCCTTTCTTATCTCCTCTGTACATTAAAATGAATTTTCTTTTCTCAATTATGTGTAGTCCGCATATTCTAACTTCCGAAATTCCAATGATGTCGTAGTTAATATTTGTGAGAGCGTGCTCTAGCTCGATTAATCTGTTTGCGGCTTTCAGTGATCGAACATTATATGTACAAATTTTTAGATTTGTGTTTCGTTGCTTGTCTTTTGAATTTTTGATTTTGCATGGAGGGTTGTGGTCAAGTGCTCCCGCGGCGACCACCCGTATTGGGAGTAAAGTGGTTTGTTTTTGGACAGTATTATTTTGTAATGGTACGGTAATCCGCTTAGTGGTCTTGTTATGTATGGGTGCCAGTGTTAGTTGCTATTCTTTACTAGTATTATGTATTTGTTTCTCATGTTGAATAGGTGCTTGGTTTGTTTTTTTGGTGTATGATGTAATAGATGGACTTGAACCCTGGTTAAGTCTTATACAGCCCGCTTTACTGCCCATCTGCTTGTTGGTAGCTGGATCGTTCCGAGTGAATGTTTTGGTTTTTTTAGAGATTTGTTCCAGCTGTTTAGTTGGTTTCCTGCTGTTTCCCGGATTTTCCGACGGACTTATGGAGAGAGGTCTTTTGTTGATAGATATAGTGGTACAAATAAACCAAAATGAATCTTAAAGTCATAATCTAAAGCTCATTTTCAATAAACATTATATCACTCTAATGTCTTTTTTGGCTCTAAACAAATTAGACAAATGTGATTGTATTTTATACATTGCGTATACTCTGATGGAAATTCAAAATTGACGTTAAGCGTAACAAGCAATGAATGATAAACTTTAGAGAATTTACAGTATCGCTCATATATGTTCGTAACTTAATACGGGAAAATGCAAGTGAAATAGATAACTACTTGAGTCAGCCAGGCTCGTGTCTTTTCTGTCGGCAGCTTTCGGTTCACCTCAGCGTTTCGTTAACGTCGCGGTGAACGACGCGAACTAAAGATATGTTTGTATTGAAACTGAACAAGCGAAAGATGAACTAAACGCAGCTGAACTAGTTCAATTGAAGGATTCCTTCGCGAACTGCACACGACTATTTACTACCTTTCTTTCTGCTTTCGGTGTATTTTTGTATTTGTTTTTTACTTCAAGAACAAGTTGTTCTTTCTTTGCTTTGTCTGATAACAAGTTAATAACACTACGATTAGCTTACTATAACTAGGTACTATATGCTCTGTTGTTATCAGCAGATAGATTCTATCAATATTTAAATGTTACAATAAATAGCATACTTAACACTACACCGGTAAGTCTTGCTTGAAATTTATTACGAGAGGCTCGTACATACCTATAACAACAACTTATACAGCGCCTGTCTATTTTCAGGTGGAAGATGTGTATTATCTTTATGTATAACGGTAGCAATGATACTGAAAGTGACTACAGTTTTATATTAGCGTCTAACAGAGACGAATACTTTCATAGACCCGCACAGAACATGGAGCCTTGGCGCGAAGACCCTGAAATAATTGGAGGTCTGTGTGCTTTGTATAAGTTATGACTTTTTGGAAATAGGTATTTAAGCTCTCCCACAGTAAAGTGAGCATTTGTAAAGAATGTCTTACTGACTGAATTGAAATATTATGTAATTTTAAATTACAGTATATAGTAGTCTTTAATAATATCTTTGAAAGATGTATCCATCCACTATCATTTCTTTTTGTTAGAAGATGGTGCCTTATCACATAATTGATGATGATGATGTCAATCTCGATCTATGTAAACTGCAAGTCCAATTATTCAAATGTTCTGGTCATATGAACTGGTTCATGATTGATATGGGTTTTGAAATCAAAAACAATGAATACATTCCTACACAATATTACTATAGTAATATAGTATATATACTATTGATAAGTTAACACCATCAATAGAAATGTATCAATACTAATAGAGCTATTAATAAGATATACCAATACTATTAATAATGCTTCAACTAGCGATAGTTAACTATTAAATGGCAATACAAACCTAAATTTTTGTAATAGGGCGTGATTTGGAAGCTGGTGGCTCTTGGTTTGCCATATCTCCAAATATAAGAAAGCTCGGAGTTCTACTAAACCTGCCTCGCACTCCTAAACCAGATGCAAAGAGTAGGTAAAAATCTTAACTTTACACTAGTTGCATATTTTTGTAATTATTGACTGAGTATATTGAAGGTGTTTCTCATGCTCTACATTATTTATGCTTTGTATCTAATTGTTAAATAACTTCATGTAAAAGCAACAAACTTTTCAGGTAGGGGAAAATTAGTAGCAGACTATGTCATGAGTGAAATTAACATCAAAAGCTATGTAGAGAGTATGGAGGATTATGTGAAACAATGCAATGAGTTTGTGTTTGTTGCTGTTGAACTAAGGTAAACAATTGTTATTATAGCAATTAAGATAATGTAGGCTGCTAAGCCTATAGATATGGTACTGCCGCACTAGTTAAATGTTAAACATAATAGCTATGGAATAAATAGTACTTATGCATTTTCTTTCACATTTCAGTAACCTCTCTCCTTCAATACATACATACAGTAACGAAAACAATTCACTAACAACCCACTCTGACACATACTTAGGATTTGGTAACAGTCTACCAGACACACCTTTGAAGAAAGTAGAAGCTGGCAGGAATAAATTTAAGGAAATATGCAGTAGATTGAACAAAAGTCATATGAAGGAAGAGTTGGTGGAGGAATTGATTAGACTTTTGAAGTCTGAGGAAAGGTTAGCATACTGTATTCTAATTTTTTTTAATGAAAAATTTTGTAACTTATTGTTTTCTGGAGTAAAGTCTGGCTGTAATTTTATTACTTTATGAGACAGGATGGCCTTACATGGTCTTATATGTAAAGACGACACTTAGCTGCCACCCTTCAAACTCGGGATCATACTAAAAATAGATGAAACACCACTATAACATTTGTTGGGTAAATAATCACATACATGTTCCATGATGTGCCCTGGCAGTGCTACTGTAGTTATAATTCCATTGACTTATTTTTCAGGCATTTTCCTGATCCAGAACTTGAAAGAAGAAGGCCTGAATTATACCAAAAACTTAGCTCAATATTTGTTTGTATTCCAGAAGGGCATTATGGTACAAGGTAAAAAGTGTTTTAATAGTTATTTTTTTAAATCACTACAATATTAACAACATACATGAAGTTGTTGAAAAGACTAAGTTTCAAACTGCATCCATTCCTTTCACCACTAAGCTCCATTCATGATGTTATGTCAGAATTTTTTAAAGCATTGCAAAAACTGACTACGAATAAGCATGAGTGTTTTTTGAACTCAGAATCCTTGCCAAAATGAATAGTAAGGTTGTTTTTTATCATCAAAATCATTATTATTTAGGTAGGCACTGCAGCCGATATTATATTTTATGATGTTGTTTAAAGAATTAGCAAAAAGTGACTGGAAACAAAAAAGCATGGTAAGAAATTGTGGATACATTTGCTCAGAAGTGGGACAGTTTTACAAAGATCGGAATCCCTTTGCAATTATGATAACATGGGCTTATATCACATCAGTAATTTCTTTTCATTACAGAACACATACTTTGGTGTTGCTAACAAAAGCTGGCTATATGGACATCATAGAAATTACACTACAACCACCAATAGAAGTAAAGAACCCTATTTGGCACAAAACTGAATTCCAGTATAAAATAAACAGCCAACTGTGATAAATTTTCTTACCTATTAATTTAGTTAAAATAAATAGTTACATTACAATTTTAGAAGTTTTATTAAACATTTTGTAAATATTTTACAACACATACAATGAACTCTGTACTAATAGGACTGCAAAGACCAATTCTCAACTTTAAACAACTCTGGTAGAAGAAAATCTTCATTCTGCTCTAAAACACAGCCCAAAAACTTAGGCACATTTAACACAGTGCCTGACAATATATATGGAAATTTGTTTACTTTGTCTTCAACATAAGTTAGCATAAGTCTCTTGGAAATGAAGTCCCCACATAGACTAATGTTACCCACTTCTACATAACCATTCAGAGAAGTTGAATACATCTCTACTGCTACTCTTAAGGATTCCCACATCTCTAATCTCTCAGCTGGAACAGTGGCTAAACGAAAATGATATCCTAGACCTGTGTATGCTTCCTTTAAAATATTGGTTACTTCCTCAAGCATTAGGTCAAGGTCATCACTAGTTTTTGTGACTCCAAATACTTCAACAACCGATGATTGACTAACATGGAATAGACTATCTTTTTCAGACTGGGATGGGGTGTATTGCCGGCCCATCGTAAAGTATTTTAAAGGTAAAACTTTAGGATATATGACATTTTTTGTATGGTATGCCATGAATGAGCATAATGAGGCTCCTCCAGTCAGGTGAAGTCGACTGTCTTTGTTCACTTTGGTGTCTTCATTGTGGTGTAAAATGAAGCTAGCATCAGAACTAGTATGGTCATTACCACATCCTTCAACAATGAGGCTTTTAACAAAATCTGTGTTTGAAAACTGTATAAATTTGTTGTTCTTTAAAACATTACTTAAAAAAAAATTTGCCCCAAGTTCAAATATAGCAGCATCCCCTGTCAAGTAATAGTTTTCATTCTGTTTGAATTTTATAATGTTTAAGTCTTTTCCAATTCGTAAATGATTTTTTTTGTTGTTGGGTTGAGATAGATGTGTGTATAAGATGTTGCTCTGTCCAGTGGGAGTACTTTTATGCAATATGTTTGGTAGTTTTAACGCCTCAACCATTGCAGCTTCTTCCGCAGACCAAAGAGGAACTTTCAATTTCTTTAGGTTGTCTTTGACCAAATCAATTTGGATTTTTAGCTTCTTGGTTTCGTCACTTTCAGGGTCAATATTGACTAATTTTCTGAGTTGTTGCGATATTTCTGACTTCTTTGTTTCATAATTGGTTTTCTGAGTTTTTAATTCTTCATAAAGTATCCACAAATTCTCAATTTTGTTCAAGTCAACTTTAGTTTTTCTTTTATTTAATTCTTGTTGTATGTAGTCTTTATGCTTTAACAGTTCTAGAGTATTAACATAGGGCGTGACATAAACAAATTGTTCAGTTGCTTTAGACCCATTTACAAATAGTGCAGAATATCTAGCTTGATGTAGTTTGCAGTCTTTGCCAATCTTACCAAGTATGTTACGTAGCATCATCTACTTTTATTTTTTTGCTTGGACTTATATCTTCTAGAATTGTGTCACCGTCTTCGTCTTTTACTTCAACTTTGCCAATGTTTTGAGATATTATTTTTCTTTTGGAAGCTTGTTTGAAGTTACCATGTCCTGCCGCACGTTCTGACTCTTCTATACTGTAGGGCTCCAACTCTAGAGCCTTTAACCTGCGTTTGTGGACTTTAGTTCTGAAATGCTCATTCAAAGCCTGTTCGTCTATGAAGTATCGAGCACAATGAAGACAGTAATGTTGAGCTGCACCGGGCAGGTCCAAGTCCACGTCTTGGTTTAGTAATTTCTCAGCGTTATCTGAAAGAAAATTTTAGTCGAGTTAGTAATATAAATAATATATTCTCTGGTCGAGTGCTTCAAACATAACCTCAAAACCTCGCAGCATGCGAGTTTAATATCAATTATATACAACCATTACCTTCTTTGATATCCTCATCAATTTGGTCCAAGTCCTTCTTTCTGTTACGCACTCTCCACCGCTTTTTTAAATGAGTATCACCGTGGTGATATTTCTTCCGTTTGTATGTCATTTTTATGTTTCAAAACTTTCAAAATCAAGAATGCCGACAGGCGACTTTTAAGGTTTTCGATATGACTTGACATTGACATTCAGTTGAGATTTGATTTTGATCATAAAATTAAAGTACTATAGATATATTCCAAGCGTGTCGTTGAAAAGGACAGTGAATGCATAGTAACTGCTACTGATGCAATGACCAGGTTTGATAGTGATAATTTTAATTTAGTTTTACTTCATTCTTCTTTATTATTAAAAACGAAATGCATTTATCTTTCTGTAGTTTTACTAATATTGCACTAAAGGGAGACATTTTTTAAAACATCTGTCACTTGCCACGGACAGTATAATATATTAGGTATAGTGTGACTGAAATGGCATATGTCTAGTACCTGTGTCTTTTATAGTCTACGACTTAGACACTGCTTCCGTTTTTCTTTAAAATGGCGTTATACGATTAAATTGGGCGGGGTAAGCATAAAGTTAATTGCACATGCACAAAATGGATTAATATATAGGACAAGTATTATAACATTAGTTTTAAATTTACACTAAATAACCTAGTCAAGTGAAGTGAGCTGCTATGGAGATGTCTCGTTACCCACCTTTATATTGCCCATACCTACCCTTCATTGGCAATAAAATAAAAATAACCAAACTTTTATTTTTGTAGCCAATCTCCAAGCTCATCGAACAACAATTATCAACAATAGCACGTAGGTATATTACTGATATTTTAATTATTAAGGATTTTACAATTAATCGAAGAGTACATAAAAATATACATAGGGATATATCGTATAAAATTAACCTACCCTGTTTACGCGTAGGCACAATTTTATTGCACATATTTATCCCTGCTGTTAGGTAAGTACTATTAACTACACGGCATTGTTTCAGTACCAAGCATCCTTATTGAAGCGGCACAATTCCAAGATGGCGTCGGAACGCAATGACAATGGTGACATTATCTGGATTAACAGGGGTGCTTTAATGAAAGTATTAGGGCCCTACCTCCCTAGGAGCACCCTTGCAAACTTTACCGGTTTCGAGTGGTTTTTGAATTCACTTCGACTAGCTATGTAGTTACGATTTCGGTATACCTTTTGCTATTTTTCATTAGTAGGAGTTTAATCCCCATCCCCAAAAATCCCCCCACACATTCTAAATGCGAAAGTGTGTATTTTGGTTGTTTTGTTTGTTCTTCTTCTCCTCAGCAACTAAAGTGACAAAATATTTTTTTTTTCAAATCGGCAAGGGCGTCGCGTCGCCGAGAAATCAGACAAGTACCTAACATATAAAAATCAGTCGAATTGAGTACCCCCTCTCTTTTGAAAGTTTATAGAAAAGAGGTAATAGATATACCAGATGAGAGGCCCGATCGCGCTAATTTATTACAACTGAATCGTAACTGAACCTTGATCGCTCGTCAATTATTTGCATATTTCGTATCGCGCTAATGGTTTTACCAACGTTTTAGACGGTGTTTGAACGGAACTGGAACGTAACCGCTGTCAAACGAACGGTTGTGAAAAAGTTAGTAAATATCGATTGTTAATGAAACGTTCTGTGGTGTTCAATACATTATATCATGTTTTTCTTGTGTAATTGTAGTTTAAAGCACTTTGTTGTTTCCTATAACTATATTGAAAAATAAACCCGTAAATTTCATTGTAACAACAGGCGACAAAAAACAATACAAGTGTAAAGTTATTAGTGAAAGTTAGTTTTTAAGAAGATAAAGACAGTCAACATCCTAACAAACCGAAGTTCTAACATGCATGGTAGATAATTCAAATTTTCTGATGCCTTGGATGTTGAAACCTAATAAATAAACCAAGGTAAGATTATGTTTCTATCTCAGATTAATTCAGAGTGAAAACATTTATTACTCACTGTGACTTATGATAACCTTTAATGGTACCTAGACTATATTATAAATACATGATAGAAATCCTAATTGTTTCAGGTTTTGGTTGCATTGGCATCCTATGCCACTAGATCCTATTGTTGACAGATAACAATCAAAAGTACTATCTATCACTATCACAGGCTAGTGTTTATAAAGCTATTTGGCAAGTTACAATAGCTGTTGGCAAAGCAAATGCAATGAACAAGGAAATAGCTGTGAAATGGCATAAGAGAAATCAAGTTTAAGAAAGGGGTAAGTAAATATAAACTATAGTATCTTTACTTTCTGGACTTAGCAAGTGATTTGAACAAGTATAAAGCTCATAAAGGGGTTTGCCAATAATATGTGCTCACCTACTTAACTAACTAGATATCTATTGCCCCAACGGCTACATTTGTTCCAACACAACCCCATGTCACACTATCGTTCTCAGAAAAAGTTTTCTGTGTAATATGTTTGTGTCATAAACACCTAATTTTTTCTCATTCCAGGACATCTAGTGAGCACAAGGATTAAAATATTTCCACTAGTACTAAAACTTTCAATATAGTAAGAGGTGCAAATGTAAACTAAAACGTCACCTGTGCTTTCTGCGGAGATTCCAGTGCCCTCCACAAGGACTGAGGCAGCCTACTGGAAAGTTTTAGTTGGTACCATCCTACATAATATCTTCTGAAGATTTCCTCTCATAAACAAAAAAAGGAACTTTAGCGCTGCTATAGATGTCATAGAATATTGTTATTTTATTGTATAACATATTAAAAAGGAAGTATTTCTAGGGCAACCTATTTAGAGATCTCAAATTTAGTGCTTTTACATCACATCTCAACTTTCTGTCACTATAGTGATAAGTAACTTTGTGGATATAACTGTTAAATATTGCATGCCTACATAGGAAGTATAATAAAATAATAATTAATAATTAAAATTGTTTAATTCTCAGAGACATAAGTGAACAACACTATGAACTTAAGATTAGTTGTTTCCCTTGAAAACCAAAATGTTGAATTGTCCTCTTATTTATATTAGTTTTACTGAAGTAAGTATACTTTAACAAAATTTAAGTTAGGATAAGTTACAATTAATAAACTCCTACTTATGCAGTACCTGTCATGTGGCTTAGTTAAATTTAAAGTAATAAAACTAAGGTTTAATTTGCTGATTCTATGTATAATTTGATTTCCATTAAATTTTTGGTGGTGTTATATTATTTTCTTTATTCACTGAACTTAAAGAGTTTTGGTGTCGGCAATATGAACTGAAACAAATATAGAGAGTAAGTAACATTGTTTTTTCTTTGTACATACTAAATTGTAATTCATATATAGTAATATCTGAATTATTTTATTTTATACACATTTATAAATAAAATGGTTTAACATAAGGAAGCCATTTTATACTAACTGGCTGATTTGCAGGTTAGGGACTTCTCTCTGAAATGTGTTAGTTAGAGCAAGTGGTGATAAATACAATGAGTGAAAAACTCCTCGGAGTTGGTGAAACATAGTTTGAGATAGGTATATACCTATTGCAAATAATTATGAGAAATAATGTAATACATAACTATAACCGCGCTTACATTATTATTCAAGGCAAATAGATTATGACCATCAAACAAATATTTCTGCCTCAGATCTCCTTTTCATTTACCATTTATTCTTTCCTCCAATGAAGTTAGAGTAAATATGTGTGATGCTAAACAACTTTACTCTTTAATATTGTCATTCCATACCTGAAAAAGACGTAAAAACTTATTTATTTATTAACCTACATTATAAATAATCAATGCTTGAAACAAGTAAATATTATGTAGATGGAGATTCAGGGCATGAGCGCGCTGTAACTTGACGAATTTCTTACACTTTAAAGACTCGATAATTCAATGAAAAGTATCAAGAGCTAACTGATTTCATTAAAAAATCACAAATAAAGGTCAATATTTTCCAATGAATTTATAACGACGAGTACGAGTTTGCGAAAATTGAGGAGAGTTTATTTACTTACGCTAAGTATATTGTGCATAAAAAATAACGCCTATACAGTAACGTAGTATCTTCTTATTAGGTTGTGCGCCTAAAACATAAAATAAAACATTTGTTATTATTCGCAAGAATTTTGTTTTCTTTGGTCTCGACCATTAACCTGTCAGCAGTGTCATTTGTCACTGTCAAACAATAGCATATGTCAAGAATAAACTGCTAATTTTAGCATAAATAGCGTGTTAATTGTTGTTTATCAACGAATCCATCTCTAGTAATGGGAACGGCTGAGATGCGGTAACGTTCCAACTCCAACTGAACATCGACTTGCGTTTGAACCGTTGAGAACTTTACCGCGATACCGAATTTTGCAAAGCACAATCGTAAACGAATCATTTCCGCAATCGAACCATTGCTGAAGTTCAGACGTTATTGACATTGACCAATTAGCGCGATTGGGGGGGAGTACTCTTATCAATTCAAGTAGAAAGGCATCTGCCTGAACTAATAATAGGTGTCTACCTACCTATTATCACAGAAAATATTTTATAATAATTCTACGTAGGTATGTACTATTAAAGTAGTTGCGACCGCACAATGGAACGATGGACGATTCTGCCCCCCAATCGCGCTAATTGGTCAATGTCAATAACGTCTGAACTTCAGCAATGGTTCGATTGCGGGAATGATTCGTTTACGATTGTGCTTTGCAAAATTCGGTATCGCGGTAATGTTCTCAACGGTTCAAACGCAAGTCGATGTTCAGTTGGAGTTGGAACGTTACCGCATCTCAGCCGTTCCCATTACTAGAGATGGATTCGTTGATAAACAACAATTAACACGCTATTTATGCTAAAATTAGCAGTTTATTCTTGACATATGCTATTGTTTGACAGTGACAAATGACACTGCTGACAGGTTAATGGTCGAGACCAAAGAAAACACAATTCTTGCGAATACTAACAAATGTTTTATTTTATGAGCACAACCTAATAAGAAGATACTACGTTACTGTATAGGCGTTATTTTTTATACACAATATACTTAGCGTAAGTAAATAAACTCTCCTCAATTTTCGCAAACTCGTACTCGTCGTTATAAATTCATTGGAGTTTTTGACCTTTATTTGTGATTTTTTAATGAAATCAGTTAGCTCTTGATACTTTTCATTGAATTATCGAGTCTTTAAAGTGTAAGAAATTCGTCAAGTTACAGCGCGCTCATGCCCTGAATCTCCATCTACATAATATTTACTTGTTTTAAGCATTGATTATTTATAATGTAGGTTAATAAGTTTTTACGTCTTTTTCAGGTATGGAATGACAATATTAAAGAGTAAAGTTGTTTAGCATCACACACATATTTACTTTAACTTCATTGGAGGAAAGAATAAATGGTACTTAAATGAAAAGGAGATCTGAGGCAGAAATATTTGTTTGATGGTCATAATCAATTTGCCTTGAATAATAATGTAAGCGTGGTTATAGTTATGTATTACATTATTTCTCATAATTATTTGCAATAGGTATATACCTATCTCAAACTATGTTTCACCAACTCCGAGGAGTATTTCACTCATCACCACTTGCTCTAACTAACACATTTCAGAGAGAAGTCCCTAACCTGCAAATCAGCCAGTTGGTATAAAATGGCTTCCTTATGTTAAACCCATATTCAGACACATTTTATTTATAAATGTGTATAAAATTAAATAATTCAGATATTACTATATATGAATTACAATTTAGTATGTACAAAGAAAAAACAATGTTACTTACTCTCTATATTTGTTTCAGTTCATATTGCTGACACCAAAACTCCTTTAAGTTCAGTGAATAAAGAAAATAATATAACACCACCAAAAATTTAATGGAAATCAAATTATACATAGAATCAGCAAATTAAACCTTAGTTTTATTACTTTAAATTTAACTAAGCCACATGACAGGTACTGCATAAGTAGGAGTTTATTAATTGTATGTTATCATAACTTAAATTTTGTTAAAGTATACTTACATCAGTAAAACTAATATAAATAAGAGGACAATTCAACATTTTGGTTTTCAAGGGAAACAACTAATCTTAAGTTCATAGTGTTCACTTATGTCTCTGAGAATTAAACAATTTTAATTATTATTTTATTATACTTCCTATGTAGGCATGCAATATTTAACAGTTATATCCACAAAGTTACTTATCACTATAGTGACAGAAAGTTGAGATGTGATGTAAAAGCACTAAATTTGAGATCTCTAAATAGGTTGCCCTAGATATATACTTCCTTTTTAATATGTTATACAATAAAATAACAATATTCTATGACATCTATAGCAGCGCTAAAGTTCCTTTTTTTGTTTATGAGAGGAAATCTTCAGAAGATATTATGTAGGATGGTACCAACTAAAACTTTCCAGTAGGCTGCCTCAGTCCTTGATGGAGGGCACTGGAATCTCCGCAGAAAGCACAGGTGACGTTTTAGTTAACATTTGCACCTCTTACTATATTGAAAGTTTTAGTACTAGTGGAAATATTTTAATCCTTGTGCTCACTGGATGTCCTGGAATGAGAAAAAATTTGGTGTTTATGACACAAACATATTACACAGAAAACTTTTTCTGAGAACGTTAGTGTGACATGGGGTTGTGTGGGAACAAATGTTGCCGTTGGGGCAATAGATATCTAGTTTGTTAAGTACATGAGCACATATTATAGGCAAACCCCTTTATGAGCTTTATACTTGTTCAAATCACTTGCTAAGTCCAGAAAGTAAAGATACTGTAAACAGTATCTTTACTTTTTTTAAACAGTAAATATAAATATTTACTTACCCCTTTCTTAAACTTGATTTCTCTTATGCCATTTCACAGCTATTTCCTTGTTCATTGCATTTGCTTTGCCAACAGCTATTGTAACTTGCCAAATAGCTTTATAAACACTAGCCTGTGATAGTGATAGATAGTACTTTTGATTGTTACAGATGTAGTGGCATAGGATGCCAATGCAACCAAAACCTGAAACAATTAGGATTTCTATCATGTATTTATAATATAGTCTAGGTACCATTAAAGGTTATCATAAGTCACAGTGAGTAATAAATGTTTTCACTCTGAATTAATCTGAGATAGAAACATAATCTTACCTTGGTTTATTTATTAGGTTTCAACATCCAAGGCATCAGAAAATTTTAATTATCTACCATGCATGTTAGAACTTCGGTTTGTTAGGATGTTGACTGTCTTTATCTTCTTAAAAACTGACTCTTCACTAATAACTTTACACTTGTATTGTGTTTTTTGTCGCCTGTTGTTACAATGAAATTTACGGGTTTATTTTTCGATATACCTAGTTATAGGAAACAACAAATTACTTTGTTATAAGTGCTTTAAACTACAATTACACAAGAAAAACATGATATACTGTATTGAACACGTTTGATTAACAATCGATATTTACTAACTTTTTCACAACCGTTCGTTTGACAGCGGTTACGTTCCAGTTCCGTTCAAACACCGTCTCAAACGTTGGTAAAACCATTAGCGCGATACGAAATATGCAAATAATTGACAAGCGATCGAGGTTCAGTTACGATTCAGTTGTAATAAATTAGCGCGATCGGGCCTCTGGTTATCTGTGTTATATCATAAAGTACAATCATCAAACAAATAAAAACTTAATAATAATTAATGGCTCGTTTTGACCTTTGCACTGGCTATGACGTCTGCTTGGCTATTATCCTTGACGAACTCGTAACATTAGACTATTACAAAAAATACTTGACAAAAAACGTCGACGAAGGTAGGTACTTACCTATTTTATGTCAATCTACGTATACGCTTTAATTAGATTTTGTAACGGACTTAAAAAAGGAGTTCGAACTGTATTTTTTATGTCTTACTTAATACCTACTCGTATATAAAAAAAATGCTCTATTTATAGAGATGCCTGGATCCATCTAGAAATTGCTCTTCATATTTAAAAGGGAGCTACCTACTTATACCCTTCCAAGGTACCTAGTCTCATATATATTTTATCGAATTTGATCTAGTAGCTTGGTTTTTATTTCAAAATATCTGGTAATATACCGGGTGACTGGTAATCAACGTAGGCAACAACTTGTGTTCTACGACTTCACTTTAAATAAGGAATGCTTACCCATACAGATTTAAAGATTTAGCAGGCGGGTTTTTTTTTAATTTCTTCTAACCACTTGTTAATAAACGTAAATAGTTAAGGCGTATGGAAAATTGCCCCTGGCGCAAACTGACATACTTACCTATCATTTGATAAGTATATACCTATAGAGCTTTACGAAATAACACAATTTTTAATGATGTGGTCGAAAATATTATTTAAATTTTTAGCTAACGTTATTAGAATATGTCAGATAATAATGATTTAAGACCTATACTATGGCTTCCCAAGAAATAATATAATGATATTTAAATTGCTTGGAATATTACTGAATAGATATTAATTTCGGATAGATAGGTGTCTGCAAAATAAATACTATGTTCAGTTAAAATCGACATCTTCCGGTGAACGGACTATAAACATAAATGTAGGTAAATTACCTACTTGGTTATCAAGAATGCTTTGTTTGCGTTCTCGTTAAATATTTAGGTACCTATAGCTATTATTATTTCTTTTGTATCTGTCAAGTAATAAATGTGTACTTTAATGTTATTATCCGCGAAATTATTACATCAAGTGCTCGTGTCGTGTCTGACGTTTTAATTTTATTATGATATTTAATAAATTATTATTGGATATCGTGCACTGAATTTTTAAAAGTGATTTACTTATTTTATTAATATGTCGTGTATGTCGATTGGTATTTTATAACGATGTATTATAAAGAGATGACATTGGTGGAGTAATAAGTAAGTAAGGTGAATCTATTTAATGTTTTGTAACGTAGAGTTAGTAAGTACTGATGTTAAGTATTATATAAGTAAGGATTTAGCATGTTCATTTTTAACCAAGGCCATACAAACACATGAATAACGTAGTCAGCTAATTTTGTATGATGCCTATATGTATAGTGACAATATACCTACCTACAGAACATTATCTACAATTCCGAAGCCAGTTTGATTTTTAGAGCTGACCTGCAATTAAACCAGGTTAGGTTATGTTAGGAGGCAAATACTCGAGGTAATAGGATCTTTTCTTACGTATATATTTGACTTTTCGAAAGTTGTAAGTCGAAGTTGTTGTTTCTATACATACCTAATACTTACAATAAATTGTGTATGGCCTGTCCCTTTAAGAAGGTATGTATAAAGCTGAAAAAGTGGCATGATATTTTTTTTATATTAAATTAATCAAAATGTATCATAGCAAACATTAGAATATTACCTATTAGAATATTTCCAAGCTTCTTTTGGTACCGCTGTCGCGGTATAAGTTAGCTCGGTTAGTCAAAACTATCAAAATTTTGATACTACGATTATCCGAAAAGACTGACACTTTGGAGAACAACTTGGATTAACAATTTTTGTTTTACTAGTTTCATTAAAAAACAAAGAGTAGTTCAGTGTCTGCTTTTTATAAAAAAAACTAGATGACGCGCATCTAGATATCGATACATGTATTTTGGTAGATCAGTCTTTTCCTGTCCAGATAAACTCTAATCACTATCAGCTGAGTAAATGATATGCTTATCTCTCTAACAGTTGTGTATTTTGTTTTTTGACAGCAAAAGGATTGCAGGGTATTGTAGTACCTAGGTATAATATTAGGTATAACAAACAAAATCATAATAAAAGAAAAATAGAAACATGGACGAATTTTACGGAAAACATTATGAAATGGTAAAATCGGAAAATTTTGATCAAATGCTGATATATTTGGGTGAGTACTGCCATTTAAGTAGGTACTTATATAATAGTAATAATTCGATTTATTTTTGCTATTTACAGGAAGAATATGTAGGAGTTATTTAGCTTAGTTAAATGCCAAGGAAGCCACCTATTTTCTATTATAACTCTATTTTACCAAAATAAATACATGAATTAGTAACTATGCTAATGCTTCTATTGTTATAAAAAAGTTAAAATACAAAAGTCGGCTCTGAGTTCCACAATCAAACAGTTCGCACAATGAAGATGTTTGGCAATTTGATGTTTAGTTAAGATGACGAGTAGCGTACATAAATAAAACTGAACCAAATAACTAATAAAGCGAACTTCTGATAAAAATTGTTTGTAGGCTTTATTTAGGTTAACGGTTAGGGGTGTATTAAGCCGGAAGGGGTAAATATCATCTATCAATATCATTTTCATCTTAACGAACTACATACTTTAACTACACCCTATAATAAAAATAAAAAACAATGTTTTCTAATTTTTTTTTCAGAAATAGGCTATTTTAGTCGCCAGATGGCAATGACCCTTCGACCTGTGCAGTTCCTAGAACGTAATGAAGATGGCAAGTTCTCGTTAAACTTCCGGTGTACTGTGGTCAAATATCAGCTGGTTTTTGTTCCCGGAGAAGAATTCGACGAGACGAAACCTGATGGAGTTAAGGTACCTATAGTTCTTAACACTATACTTCTCTATACTTACTATGAACTTTCCCTTATATTTTCGGTACACTATAAAGATACCAATGATCATCGGATAAACTAGTAGGTAGTTCTGTTAACTACTTACCCAGCAATATACAATGAGTTTGTGTCTGTAAACAAACCTCTAGACATATTTTTTTGATTTATGGAACAATATATTTGTTCCATAAATCGTTAAAAAAAAAGTTTCGTTCTGCAATATCTGCCTTTGCTATAAACGCCTCTACCTTCTGTTTCGGCCTGTATTCCGGTTTGGTCATAAAAAGCTGCTATGCTGACTGCGTTGCGATGGCCTGGACCTGTGCTACGCTGCCCTGTCGGTCATCTTCACCGCTAGCAGCAAAGCAGTCATTACAGACCTAATGTAGATACTTACAATTGTATTCTGACAATTTCTTGATGTGTTTTCAGGTACGAGCATTAATAACAATAGAAGGCAACAAGCTTTACCACAGGCAAGTTGAAGCGAATGGTCGGACACTAAACCATATGTATGAGTTCTTTCCGGATAAGATGACTATTGTAAGTATTTAACTCTTTCCACGCCATAATAAGATTGCGTTGTCTTGCCCCGTGCGTTGGCGCACGGGGCAAGGCAACGCAATCTTAAATATTTTCTGTGTTACGTAATAGCGTAAAGGTACAGAAATATGTGTATTCCTCTAATGAATAGGAGTATTCCTCATTGTTTTCTTAACTTTAATAATAGGGAGAAAAAAAATACTATTTTAAAAGTTGATAGAGAAACATAAATTATATTTGGCTATTTCTTTGCGAATAGGCGCTTCTTGCCAAGTCCAAAGTCGGTGTCTTTGCGGCGAAATGGTGGATGAATAGGCGCTTCTTGCCAAGTCCAAAGTCGGTGTCTTTGCGGCGAAATGGTGGATGAACTTGGCCACCATGGCTTATCTTGCCAAAGAAGCGCCGGTCGCTTGTCGCGGCACTCCTGTCTGAATAATCTAATCCGTAAGGCCATTGTAAGTGCCGGTGTCCCTTCGACATTAGACCCGATGGGTTTAATGCGTGACGACGGAAAATGGCCCGATGGAATGATACTCATTCCTTGGAAGTTGGGACGGCCTCTAGTTTGGGATGCAACTTGTGTAAATACCCTGGCGCCGTCTTATCTCTCAGAAACATCTGTACAGGCTGCCGCCATAAAAGCAAAACTTATATTATTATTTTCAGTAGAAACTTTGGGGACATGGGGACCGAGCGCATTAAAATTATATCTAGAAATATCAAAACGTCTGTTGGGCGACATGTGACCAGAATGCTGGCTCATATTTTGGTCAGAAAATTAGCTTTGCCATTCAACGTGGCAATGCAGCCACCATTCTGGGAACTTTCTCTTCTACTGGGGTTAAATTATTAGATTAGTTTTTATAGGTGTGATTTTTTTTCCTTTATATATTCATTTTAGATATTTGATCCATTGTCACAATTCTATTCTTGTAAATAAATATATTCTTCCTTGATTTTTGAAACAATAAAATTTTTTATTATGAAATTAACCATTTGGCTAAAGATATACTCAAAACGTAAGTCTTAGTAATAGGGTCCCCTATTACTAAGACTTAGCTGTCCGTCCGTCCGTCGGTCGATTTTTCATAATCGAAATTTCTGATAATTTTGTTTTTCTTTCGCAGACGTCCACAGCACCTGGTTTAAAATGCACAGTCAAAAGACATTACGTTGCAGTTGCAGTCAAATGAAGTCTCCACTCCTTGAGGGCTAAAATCTCTTACACTGTAAAAAATAGCCGTCCACCCTAATATTAAGAATTACTTCGGGGTGTTTACGAGGTCAACAGTTCACATAACTACTAGTGTAACGTGTTCAGCGAGCGTTCGTGAAGTCAAGAACAGGGTAAAAACGAACCCCCCCCCCTACCTACTGACTACGCGAATGCTCGCTGAATAACACGTTACATTGCGCTCCGTAACACCGATCAATACTCGGCTTTACACATGTACATAATAAATTTATGAAATTGACAACCGACTTCTTTTTTAATTAACAATACGGGTTGTGACGCGTACGCGATTGTTGGAAATGTCCAACAATAGTTTCGTTCGCATTCGGTGTTTTTTTTTCATTCCTGTTGTTCATGTCATCTCGAACGTAAACGCAACTAGTTGAAATCCCGTACTGTAAATCAAAATGAATCAAACGCGATAGTTTTCTAAAAAAAACCGCCTTACATTCGGCAGGCACCTATAAGTATAACATTTTCAGTTATTTTTTATTTAATAGCCGAAAAAAAAAATTCCTGGTCAATATTTTTCTTCATTATTTAGTAATGTACCTAAGTACCCTTTCAGACAAAAAAAAATAGTTTTCTAAACCTGTGCAGACAACTCTGAGAAATTGCGACAACATAAGAAAAAAAAACTGATTGATTACCTCCTTTGTTTTTACTGTCTTCACAAAGAAAGAGAAGGTTCTCAGTTCGACTCGGTTCCTGTTTTCTCAGCGGCGACTGGATCAATCTGAAAAATTCTATTTTATCTGAAGGCTGTACTTTACTCGTACATCTACTTATTCTCATTTGAATTTTATCAATATTGGTCCTGGAGTTTAGTAATTGAATGAAAGTAACTGAAAAATATATACCGGTGCGTGCCGAATTGAACTCAGTAATCAATTATATTCAAAAAGTCTTGTTTGAAGTCGGTTAAGAATACGATTGATTAGGACTATGCGAAATAGTGATTTGTATCAGCATGTCAGCAGCTGTGAGTTCAATTTAGATCAGTAGCCCGAAAACAGTAGAACTCGCGTTACTTACATATCAATATCGTGTGGATCCGAGTACAACGGGAGCTGAAGTGCTGACCTACGTGGCAAAGAGACTGGAGGTAGCGTCACCGCTGGTGCAGCTGCAGCACCTGAAGTCAGGTTTGAGGAACTTCAAGTCATACTTGCTCCGGGTCCCGGCAAGGCACAAAGGTGTGCTTCTCTCACCCGATTTCTGGCCTGCGGGGCTAGTTTTCCGCCGTTACTGGCAAGCATATTTTTTTTATTATATGTATAATTAGGTATGTTAGTCTTTCAGATATTTATTGTATGGCCTTACTTGCCTGAAACAAATTTATTATTAATAGAGATCTCGTTGGATATACTTATTTTAAGTTTTATTATCTACGCTGGGTGAGTAAGAATCAACTAGCATCCTCTGTTTCTCTTGGTTTCTGATAATCATAAGCAACAGCTTTTGTTCTGGGACCTTTGAAAATGACTTGTTTAATTTTCGGCCAGGGCGGGTGTAAGTCTATAAAAATGCCTAAGGATGTGGTTAATATTGTGTATTAATAATGCATCAGTCGCCTCCTTCATTGTGTACAAAAATATGAAAATTCTGTAAATTGTAGAGGAATTATGACATCCCTGGAAGATTTATGTATCCTTGGATGACTTCAATAGTCACATAGGTCTATGAATCGAATCACCATTTTGCGTTAATAACGCGGTAATATTCTGATTTGAAATTAATTTTGTAAACTGCAAGTTACGTTATTTTGAATTTGGTTGACAGATTAAAGATCAATAATTTCTAAAGTATTTATGGTAAAATGTACGCTGTCCTGGCCGGAGTTCCATAAGTTTTTGAAACATCTCTTTTGAAAGAAAAAAAAACAGATGTGCCATACATTTCGCCGCGCGCCAATAATTTTTTTATACAGACAAGTAATAATTATATCTCTTGAATTTTCAATTGTCCTACAACAAAATTTGTTGCTCATGGTCATTAGGAGTCACCCGAGGATGCTAGTTGAAACCAGTGACCCTAGGTACCTATCTAAAAGAGAAAGTCCTGACTTACTGACTTATTAACTTACGACTGACGCAGAGCGTAAAACGCTGAACCTAGAGTCATGAAAATAAATTATATATATTTTCTTAAATAAATATATATTCGGTATACTTATCATTTTTTTAAATCTTTATTTAAAGTGTTTATTCGCACACTAGTTGTTAAACAAAAAATATATAAAAATATTATGAAAAAAATTGCATAAAATAAGACTTATCTATTTTACTTATCATTTGACACATATGATTTGGTATGTAGAAAAAAAATTCGCACTCTCTTTAGGCCATTTTAATAATAACAGCTTATTGATCCGCCATCTTGGCAAATACGATTAGATCGACTCTGTGCTTTAAAATTATTTAAAAATAGTATTTCATAATAGTTAACTAATTTAACCTGTTGTTTCTATAAATCTAAGTTGAAAAACGTAGTGTTTGTGTTATCTCGCGTAAATAAACAGTAACGAGTGATAAAATCAATAAATAAATTTGTGAATTCGCAATTTCGGGGCATTACTTTTAATGCGCCAAAATTGCGTATCCAACTAAAACCAAGTGAAAGAACTGTTAATTGATAAAACTATTAATACATTACATGAGGGAATAGTGTTTAAAACTTAAAATTACAATTAAATAACTAAAAAAAACATTAAAATAAAATTTTCCCACCCTCATAAAAAAAAAAAAACAGTGAACCAAATCGCAAACGTTTCGTGCAGTGTGTGTTGGTAGCGTGTTAGTCATCAAATCAACAACATCATCAGCATCGCTGCAACTAGAAACAATACGACGTACGATATATCTCGCTAATTCGCACCTCACAGTGCAAGCCCGTTGGCGCGGTAGGAAAGCGCCCAGATTACGTGCCGTCGGAAGCTGGTTACGGTTCCCGCTCAGATAAGTTTATTTGCGTATATTTTTTTTTGTTGTCTTTTTTGAAGAACAATATGGGAAAGTCATCGACTGCAAAGACTTGTATTAAATGCCAGAAAATTATCAAACAAAGGGAAATATTATGTTGTTCGTCATGCAAAAATTATTATGATATTATCTGTGCGGAAGTGTCTAGCACCAGGTATAATATAATGGAAAAGTCGAAAAAAGAAAGCTGGAAATGCAAGGCCTGTTATAATATTAAATCCATAGTGCCGGCCTCGAGTGAATACACCGTCACTCCCTCCACTTCGAACGTCACAAAACGTAACCCCAGACTGAAAGCAATCCCCTTAACACCATTGCACAAGTCTGATGAGTTAGTAGAGGAGGAGGAGATGACCAGCTCCGACGATGAACCGCATAGTTTACCTGACACCAGTAGCTATCTAATTAATGAAAGAGAAGGAGAATTGATAAGTGAAATTAATCGTTTAAAATTAGAGTTAGAAATAGCCCATAACCAAGTAGATGAATTGACACTAGAGAATATTGATTTAAAAAAACAGATTACCGAAAAAGATATGCTTACTGTAAAATGGAAAAAACTTTTTACAGAGGCCATGAGTACGCCAAAAAGACGAGGTTCTTTCTCCAAAAAAAATATCTCGGAAAAGAAAACTGATAAAAAACTTGTACAAACCCGATCATTGGAGTCAGAAGAAGAAAATCTTAACGTTACACAAACTCCTTTGCCGTATATTAACAGTAAAAATAGTAAAAAAATAGCGCAAAATTCACTTTCACAATCAACTAAACAGATTACTGCGGCATGTAAAAAATTAAAACCAACTAAATTAAATACAACCTCCAATGTTGTAATATTTTCCGACAGTATTGGGAAAGGATTAGCTTCAAAAATAATTGAAAAAACTAATAACCAAGCCACCAACAACTGCAAACCAGAAGCTGGCTATCCAGAAATACTGAAAAATTATTCTGAAAAAGTTCAAGATCTTAATGAGAGAGATACCGTAGCAGTACTAATTACAAAATATGAAAACTCAATATATTATAATCCAAAAAAGTACATACAAATATTAAATAATATTGTAAACAGCCCCGATAGAAAATTCAATGTAATATTTACTGGCTTGCGTTACAATAAAACACATGATAAGGAAATTTACTACATTAACAGTGATATAGCTAATATAGCCAAAAACAACGAAAATGTCAAATACATAGACCCAAATGTGCGACATGAAAATATTAAAAATTATAATACCATGAAAAAATTTGTAACAGAAAATGTAATAGCATGCATAGTCAGCCAATTCCAGGGCTCTTCATCACTGCGTTTCATTAGATGCCACTGCGAAACAACAAATTCAAGCACTTCTAATTTTCAAATTGCACAAACACAGATTCTCAAACGATAATTCTTCATGCTAATGTTCGCAGTATACACAAAAAGTACTTAGAAATTGAAAGCCTAGCAAATGAGCAAGATTGTGATGTGTTGTGCTTGACAGAGACCTGGGGAAAAAATCATCAGATGCAGGCGATGACTGTTGAGAACTACACACTGGCGACTTGTTTTAACCGAATATTTTTTGATCATGGCGGGACCGCGATATATGTTAAAAATGGTTTAGATTTTAAAGTTAGAAACGATTTGAATAAAATGTCATTTGAAACAAACTTTGAATTAGCAGCAATAGAGTTAAGATTTTCAAAAATAGTAATTATGGCTCTTTACCGTCCGGAATACGATATGAATTTATTTTTTGAATTATTAACAAAACTACTAGATAAACTTTGCAAAGAAAAGAAACAAATTGTTATAGCAGGTGATTTCAATCTAAATGTATTAAAAATAGACAAAAATATAAAGAAACTTGACGGAATATTAAAGAAATTTAATTGTAAATGGTTGTTAAATGAGCCTACTAGAACTGAGACAAATAAAAGGAACCAAACCAGTTCTACGTGCATTGATAACTTTATTGTAAATTTTAGCGGTGGTAGAGGATCAGTTTTAGGTTATAAACTTTCCGACCATAATGTCATTAAATTAGAATTGTTCAATACAAAAAATGTTAATAGTAAAAATACTCCCTATATGGCTAGAAATTTTTCAAAAAATAATCTAAATTATTTTAACCATTTGTTTAACAAAGATTATATGGAAATAAAAGCAGAAATACTAATGACTAGTAACGCAGACGCAAGAACGAGGATTTTACATGATGCATTGATATATTATTACAACATAGCTTTTCCAAAAATAAGAAAACAAGTAAAAAATATTCAAAAACAATGGTCAACTGTAGGTATAGAAAATAGTAAGAAAAATTTAGTTAAAATGGAAATTCTTCAAGAATTAGACCCTAGCGCAACGAGAAAATTAAAAATTAAGAAGTACAGGAAAATATTGCGTAAAACTATGGTCGTAGCAAAGAAATTACAATATAGAGATAGAATTAAAAAGTCAAAGAATAAAATTAAAGAATCTTGGACTATTATTAATGAACAGGCAGGTCAAAATAAGCGACGCGATAGAAGTACTAGAATAAAATCAGTGAAAAACGAAAGCGGAGTAGATGTATCAGAAGCTAAAAAAATTGCTACTATTTTTAATGACTTTTTTCGCAACATAGCTCATAAGTTGACTTCCAATCTAGAAATTGACGGGGATAATTGCAAAAAATATTTAGATTACGGTAATAAGCCATTGACATCTATCTCATTTGGACCAGTAGATTATAATGAGCTCAAAAAGGTAGTAGGTAACTTGAAACAAAAACCCACATTAGATATTTATGATATAAGTACTAAAACTTTACGAAATCTAATAATAAACAACGATAATTTATTCGAATTAATATTCATTTGCGTAAATTCATGTTTGACGGACGGAATATTTCCTGACGTATTGAAACCGGGTAGGGTCATTCCACTTTTTAAAAAAGGGGATACCGATAATATTAGTAACTATAGACCTGTGTGCATTTTGCCAGCTTTATCAAAAATTTTAGAATCTATTATTAAATCAAGAATTGTCAAATACTTTGAAAAAAATAATTTATTTACAATGTCACAGTTTGGATTCAGAAAAGGCCGCTCCACAGAAATGGCTATAAGAAAAGTGGTATATTATATTCTTGAATCCTTGGATAAGTCAAATAAATGTGCCAGTGTCTTTTGTGATCTTTCAAAAGCTTTTGATTGTTTGAGGCATGATATATTGATTTTAAAAATGAAATATTACGGATTTCAAGGCCCTGCATTAAATATGATGATAACTTATTTACAGAACCGTAGTCAAATTGTCTCTGTAAATGAAGAAACTTCTACAGAGGGTACGATGTCAATTGGTGTACCACAGGGCTCTATTTTAGGGCCAGTCTTGTTTTTGATTTATATTAATGATATAACCAACGCATTGCCGAGTTGGGCTCACATAAATTTATTTGCAGATGATACACATGTGGGTATCAGAGACAAATGTAAATTTAATTTAGACGATAAAGTTAATGCAGTTATGGAATTGTTAAAGGAATGGTTTGACGCAAATGGTATTATTCTTAACTCTGATAAAACCATATCAATGCAGTATCAGTCAAGGTTGGGTATTTTTGGGAATTCTATTACTAAAACAAATATATTTCTAGGTTATACAATTGATAACACAATTAGTCATAAATCTCACATCGATAAAATTTGCAACAAAATAGCAAGTGGTAATTATGCTTTATTTAAACTCAAGCCATTATTAGATAAAAAGTCACTCATCTCTGTCTATTATGCATACGTTCATTCTATAATAAGATACGCTATAACTGTTTGGGGAAACGCTAAAGATATCATAATAGTTTTAAAATGTCAGAAACAATCTATAAGAACAATGAATGGTTTGAAAAAACGTAGTCCTGCGAGAATACACTTTAGAAATGATAAAATAATGACAGTTATATCACTTTATATTTATAGTAGTTTATTAGAGGTACACGAGGATACGGAAATACCGGAAAAAAGAATTTCACGTAATAATAAAAAAGGGCGAGTCCTGCCTGTCAACAGATTATCTAAGTGTAAGAAACAGGGACTTTACACCAAAATATTAATGTACAATAAATTACCAAATAGCGTGATGGAACTCAATTTTAAAATATTTAAACAAAAATTAAAATATTTTTTTGAAAGAAATCCTTTTTATAAACTCAGTGAATATATGTCAATGCAGCTTGTGGAATCATCGTTCTTGTGTGATGAACAACAATTACAAAATGTTAGTAATAGGTAAAGAAATAAATGGCAATGTAAATGTATAATAGAATAAGTATTTGTTCTTAGAACTATAAAAGTATTTATAAGTTAAGTTTATTTTTAAAGTAATTAATAATCAAAATGTAACAAGACTTGCCTGTAACGAATGTTATTTAAAGGCCAATAAATATTTCTTATTCTTATTCTTATTCTTGAAAAAAAAAAACTTATAATACGAGTATGCCCGCGCGTTCGAAAAAAATAATGTAGATACACCTAACACTGTTTATAGCTTAGTTATTAATAAACGTGAATAATTATGATTTTCATGCTAAATAAATAATAAATTTGTCAAGTGCGTCATACTGGGTTCTCTGTTATTTAAATTGATTTGGAATTACGATTGCATTACGTCATAATGGTCGTAGTATCCCTACTACAATACATATAACTAACTACCAATTAATTGCTAGGTATACGTTAATATATTTAATAAGTGACCTCTACTATAGGGTTATTGGTTAATAAGCACTATCCCAAAAGGGGTAATACGTAACACGAGTACTCATACTACGTGACCAACTCTGAATTTGAAAAAATAAGATTAGCTGTTTCATAGTTATTGTAGACGACCGATTATTTTTTTCTATGGAACATCTGTTTTTGTTTTTTTCTTGTGTACCGGGTTGGTTCTATATTGAAATTTGAATGAATGAATGAATGAATGAATAGTTTAATTGCGATAATTACAACATTACACATATTATTACAACCAAACGATATATAATAATAAATAAATTAAAAGTAATGAAATATTTATCACAACCCGACTCCAACTCAGCAAAATGCTGGTTGTAACAACCATAATTTTGAGTGTAGTGACCTCATTTTTGCTTAATACACTTCTAACCGATATCCCTGTATAAGAGCTTCTGTTGAGCGTAACTAACAACTAATGTTCTGCGGTTTCGAAAACAGCAAATCAATGAAACAGGAAACACAATGAGACGTTCTGTAACTGTTCCATATAAAAACTTCGTTCAGGCGTGACTAAATACTTTAATACAATACACATACAAAAATACAAAATGTTTATTGTTCATAAAAATAGTACGTCATTTTTATGTCCAGTCAATAAGTAAGAGTATAGGTAAGTAAAAACAATTTGCAGAAAATGTTCAATAATGATTAGTGTAAGTTGCAAGAGTTTTATTTATTAATAATGTACATACGTATAACGTATTGCTATCAAACTGTAATGTTAATGTAATGTTTATGAGTAAATAAATAACTAAGTAAATATAGTGAAATCCCTATCAGTAGAGTCGTCATCTTGTCTGGCGGCTGATCTATCTATAGGGACAGATTACACTATTAGTATTTTTTCTATGTGATCTATATACTCGTAGGTTAACTAATGGTTTTGTGTTTTGTATTTTTGAAAGACGAAGAAAAAGACAACTCAAAATATGGAAGAATTTTATGGAAAACGTTATCAAATGGTTTCTTCGGAAAAATATGAACAAATGCTGAAATATCTTGGTGAGTTTATACACTCTGCATATGTTGTAATAAACAAGTTTTTTTTATTATTTACAAAACTAACGCGTGATTGATTCATATTGTTTAAGAAGTTAAGTTTTTACGCGTAACTGATTGTTGGAAAGGTCCAACTATAGTTTCGTTCACATTCGATGAACTTCATCAGGGATGAAATGAGTCGTCGCAAACAACATGAAACAAGTTCTTTTAATAAAAAGTCTTTTAAAAAAGTGATTCCCGGCTTAATATCTAAACACGCCGATACAGTTTTTCTATTTAAAAATCAAGCGTCTAGACTGATTTCGAGAAAATTTGAATGGGACCAGTTCAGTGGTCATACGAGTACATACACTTTCAAGGAAACAATTATTTTTCACTTCGTTCTTGCCGTCTGCGTCTCGGAGAAATCAGCTAACAAACATAAAAAATGTCGGGTACAACTGAGTACCAACCTCCTACTTTTTTGGGAAGTAGGTGAAACACAGAAAAACTTACATGTGTAGACTTGCGTTATAAAATATAGTTAGCCTAGATATTTATGGGTTATAGTTACTCGTATTTGCTGACCAGATGATTTTTTCTGTATGAGTTGCAATAAAAACATAAAAAATAAGAAATAGCAACTTGTAAATGCCTTGCCTATACTGTGACTCGTCATCAAATACAGGTATCACTGATATGGATAGCTTAAAACATAAATATTTTTTTCTTGTCGATGGGTAGGTACATATAAACTATAGTTCCGCAAACATGTCGACCTCACGACCACGAAATTTTTGAAACTTTATAAAGAACGACAACCACTTGACTGATTTTTTTATATTTAGGATTCTTAATTAATGTCTATTTCCGCATGTCTGTACTAATTCTTATTGAAATCGGCCGGAAAATGCCTTTTATGAGAGAAATGCCCCAACAATCGCAAATACCCGACGACAAAAAAATTTAAGAAGTCGTATAACCCAATACATACACGAAGTTCCGTCAAGATTGGATGGAAATTGGATTGGACAACCTGTACGAGGGTACGAAATTTTTAGCGGACAAACGTCCATACTTACTAACTGACATATTGAAGAACACATTGTCAGACTTGAAGCAGATACGCATCGCTCGTTCGGTCAGTAAAGTAATGTTTCTTGTACATTACAGAATATAAACATAACTCATATAAAAAAAAAAGAAATAAAAAAATAGATAAAACAAAACAGTGAAAGTACTTATATTGGGTGGCCTAATCGCCTAAAGCTTTCTATTTCGAAGCACTTTTGGACTTTTGGAATCTCTGTTAAGTTTTAATACTTAACTAAAAATTAGAGTCCGACCGAAACTGGTTTTCCAGCCGAAACCGAAACCGAATGTTCGGCCGTGGCTTTAGTTTTTGGCCGAAACCATAACTTACGTGGAAAACCGAAACTCACGTATGAAATTCCTTAAAATACTGAAATTTGGTGCATTTTATCTATTATTCTGCATTAATTGGGACATGAAATGAAAACACAGTAAATTAAGTATGTTTAACAAACTTAAGCTGTAACGCCCTGACTAAGTTTTGTTGCACGACAACAACGAACAGAGCCGCCACCGTCCGCCAAAGCGTTGAAGAGAAAAACGAAATTAGGCGAGCGTGTACGACAACTTCCGAAGTCAGTTTCGGAAACTGCTGCCGAAACTTGATTTTTGGCCGAAATTCGGCCGAAACCGAAACCGAACTTTCGGTCGGACACTACTAAAAATACAGATAATACAGATAGTAATAGTTTCGTTGGTTTCTTTGTATTTAGAAACCAAACTAGGTACTGGACTGATTCCCTCAAGGGTGCCCGCATTGACGGGGCGGGCGGGCTCAGTTGCCGTGGCCTTGCCACCCACGGTAAAGCCCAGATGCACCCGAGATGGGCTGCTCCACTGGTTTTGCCCTCTAAGCCCATGTAGGAGCGGCTACAGGAGGTAGGTTGCGGTGTTTTATGGGTACACCGCAACTGAGGCGAGCTGCAATGTCGCAAGACGGCGCAGTCAAGGATGGAGCCGCAGCGGGAGAGGATCTTCGGTATTGAAATGCGCCGCTCTCCCTACCTTCCGCGGCCTCTACGGGGTCACCACCGTTTTGATGGTGATGTGGTGGGGCCGCAGGACCTTCTGCGGCCGTAGTGGGGTCGTCTGACGCCCACATGTTAGTATGGTCCTCCAGCTGGTTGCGGTGCGTCATGTGTCTGGCGTACTGCAAGGGGGGTAACCCCGAGGGATGGGTCCGGTGACGGACAGCCGTGGTGGGTCGCGGATGAGTGCTACAGCGTTCCCGTGTCCCGCCAGTTATCGGCAGGGAGTGACACCGTGGCGTTTTAGTGGGTAAAAGTCCCACATAACCGCTTTGCCTCGCCGTGCTGGAGCGGTAATATGCATGCAGCATTTCTTCACGTAAAAAAAACATTAAAAAAATACACTTCCAGAAAAAAAAACCGATAGGTCCAGGCATCTCTCAGAAATCGGGGAATATGTAGAAAAACGAATCAGTCTTATTAACAATCCTCCTTTTTAAAATCGGTTATTTTTTTTTTTACGTTTTCCAGGAATAGGCTTCTTCAGACGCCAGATGGCTTTGGCGCTGAGACCCGTGCAGTTCCTTGTACGTAATGAAGACCGCACATTTACATTGCACTTCTCTTCCACCTTAGTCAATTACCAGTTTAACTTCATTCCCAGGGAAGAATTCTACGAGACTAAACCTGATGGAGTAAAAGTAGGTTCATCATTTATTACATCCATATAATATAATAGGTGTTTCTAACATTTTATACACTTACGCATGCAGTCTAACAGGATCATGCATAGGAATGTAAGAAGAGAAGAAGACACAACATCTATGAAATTAAATCAAAATATATTTATTAATATATGAGGCACTATTTTTCATTGCTAAAATATTAGCTTATACTATTAGAGAATAAATTCCTTTGGCTACTTGCTAGAAAAAGTGCAAGTGACTCGACCAAAAGTGGATGTTCGTGTTAGGTTGTCTGTAGGTATTTATTCAAACAACATTGATCGGTATCTCTATTAAGCTGGATTTTTTTGTCATTTGCTGACATTTTGCAAAAACTTAAGCGTCAACGCTTGCGTTTTAATGCTATATAATTAGTTTTATTTGGGTTAACCCAAATGAAACGTGTTTTATCTATGTTTTAGGTCCGATCATTATTAACTATAGAAGGCAACAAGCTTTATCACAGCCAAGTTGAAGCGAATGGGCGAACACTAAACCACGTTTATGAGTTTTTTGCCGATAAAATGATAATTGTAAGTATACACCTATTTATACCTATTTAGTAGGCACTAGCTTCAGCAATTTACTAATATTTTAACAAAAAAATATTTTAACATTTCAGTTCTTTAAGTATCAAAAATCAAGAATAAGTACAAAAAAAGATACTTACCGCTGAATGAACTCATAATTTTTTGAAGTCTGTTAAAAAACTTGCCTACATTGAAACAACTCGACGATTTGTAATTATTAATCATAATTTTTAATTACCTTATTCTCTAACGAACACTTTTAGATTCCTTGCTGAAAACGCTTGACATGTTTATCGTTTCGTTGACGCAATTTACTGTGATGATGCGAAACGAGCGCGTTCCCTGCTACGGCACGATAAAAAATGTGATATTAACTTAGTAAATACCGTTCCACATGAATTCTACGCGCTTAAAACGTCGCGTCCGTGTTACGTGTTAATTTTCATAGTGATTCCTTAATCGCAGTAATGTTACTGCGAAACTCTTTAGTATAAGCTACACGAATTTTATTATTTCTGTTTTCCAGACATCCACGGCACCTGGTTTGGAAGACACAGTGAAGAGAAATCACATTGCAGTTCATTGAAGACTGAATTCATGGAAAACTAAAGTTTTGTTATACCTAAAACACTGACACAATAGTTCTAACGTACCCATAAGACAATTCTTTATAAAAAATGGCTTGTGTTGTCACAAATAAACCATATTCTATTCTAATTAATATATTATGTATCAACCCATAGCGTCCCGCTGTTTAGTCCGGGTCTTCCCTTATGAAGTGTAGGCCATAATCCACCACGATAGCCAAATTGCTGGTTGGGGACTTCACTTATCTATGGAAGTTATTAATTTTATAATCATATAGTAATAAATAAATGTCGGAGAATAAGATATAATAATAAGAATAAGTAGATAAACAGGAAAATTAAGGACTAAATCTCTTTAATCCAATAGGAAATCATTTCTAATGATTTAGCGTCAGCATTCTGATCGCAAGACTTTTTTGGCACTAAAATAAAGGGTTACTGCGACACAATAACAAATGCTTTTTATTGTCTCTGCAAAAAGATAACGTTCTGGCGATTTAGACTAATGTCTTATATTTTCTTACTGTGACATTCGAAATATTCTCGAAAAATTGTTGTTTAATAAAATAGATACCACCATCGTTAACTTGTAACCTATATATAGGTATAATTTATTCATCTTTATTGGTTGTCCACCACGTTTTGTATGTATATTGTGCCAGTTCTCAAGTTACATGAATATGTAAGTTCTAAAATTATCAAGTGGTTAAGTCGAGTATGAAGTCAAAAGTAATCGTTGTCAAGGCGCGTCATTTATCTAGTACCTAGTAAGTTTTTCGGCGAACGCGGGAAAAGTATCGTAATATAAATGTTATTTAATTACCTAAAAAATACTTTGTTGCTTAGTATAGGCCGATTCTAACTTAATGGCGGCTGTGAAGTGCGCTACAAGCGAGTCTTGGCGTTTCTATATTCGGGTTCAAAATAGTTAAGAGTGAATTCATACTAGGTACATAACATGCATGTAGTAAATATTCATATGTCTACTAAATTAGGTTAAAACTAACACAACAGTTCTAAAAATATCGATTTTTTATATAAACAATCTTTAGTATAAAAATAAATACCTATCCGAGATAGTAATAGTCGTAATTCATCGATCGCACCATGTGCCGGATATATATGGGTAAAAAATAATAAAAAAATGTTATTAATTTTCAAATATATATATATATATATATATATTTAAAGGAATAGTTTTACACCTTCAATGCTAACTTCTCGGCTCGTCAGTACAGTTTCATTGGAAGGATCCGAGTTGTAACCAAAACTTATAACAAAAACAATTAAACTTTAACAAATAACTTGCAACGATAATGATTTTAACTGTACTTCAGCTAAAGCTCGCGCATGTGTGCAGCGTATCCACACAATACGCAAACTAAGGCACACTACCGACAGGTTAGCCCATGTGCTACCAATAAAATTATAAAAAAATACCCTAGTTTCAAAAACTAGGCAGGATATTGAGTATACGTTTCATTGAAATTAAATCAGGTAAAACCTACAGCGATATTTAAGAAAAAATGTATCTAAGTGTAATTGATTATTTTTCATAGTAAAAATGTGTATTTATGAACAAAGTATAATACCTACTAATTTGTAATAACTTCTTTAAATATTTTTAAATCAAACCAAAAAAATCGAAAACACTTTTTGCACGTAAAATTACAATTATTAGTATTTATTTCCTGTACAGTCACAGACAAAAAGTTTAATATTTATAAACGATATAATATATAAATAATTACTTTAAAACTTAAAGTCTAATTGCACAACTTAATAATTAATTAATATAATTGGATCACTTGCTATTCGATTCTTTTATGTTTTTATTTTAGTCTCCAATGAATAAATCTTTTTAGTGGAATAAGTACACACCATCTGGATCTGGATTTAATGTAAATTTTTATTCAACGCCTTACATTTTTGGCCTATCTATTATTCCTCCAGTAGTTCAAAATTACGGGGCCTGAACATACATTTTTTCGTGACGATAATAATACCTAAATTAATTTAATTTAAAAAACTAACGCGTGTTTGAATAATGTCTTCACGCGTGAACTTCATATGGAAAATGAGTCGTTCCTTTCCTCGACGTAGCACGTCTCGCACTAAAAAATAATTTCGAGAGGATTTTGAGTACGAGACATGCCATCGTTGATATGAAACACGTGAAAATGTACCTTAATTAATGATTAGCAGTGTTTCATTGACAGCTAATACAACTATGGAACAGTTTTACGGCAGACACTATAAATTGGTCAAAATCTGAAAATTTCGATGAACTGCTTGTATTTCTAGGTGAGTTGATCAATTTATTCGCATGATTATTTAGATATTCATTTTTTTAACTACAGGTCAAATATGATAATTAATAATGTACACAGATCTACTTCTACTATTTCTAATATTATTAGCAAATACCTAACTTAAGTACCTAATTCTAAAAAATAATCAAATATTTAAAATTGTAAAATAAATTGGTCACTTTAAAAATTCTGAATTTCGGGCAACGTGCTTAGACTTAATTTTTGCGCTATATATAAGCCAGAATTTCTGCCCAATGCAGAGTCCTTCAGACGTACTTAACGACAAATCTTTAAAAAAGCTATCAATGTATTGTATATTTATACTAAGTAGGTATTTTTGTTTTTTTTTATGTATTTATACCGATTTTCTTTGTGCAGTTATCGCGCATACCTTGCTACTTTAGGTATAAGTCTTTTAGGTTATACCTATAAATGTAACTAAGTTCGTTTTTTGTAGTAAGATATACAGTAACCTTCGTATCTATGGCTATAATGTACTATTATGAAACAGAATAACTGTTTCATGGCCTCAAAATAGGCACAGTACTAGGTTATTTCTGCTTTTCTATACTGCCCATTTTTTTAATAATAATAATATGGGACGACATCCACACAAAGGTCTTCAAGTTCCAAACTAGGCAAATCTGTGCTATGGTAACCCGATGATTGATATACATGCTTAGAAACACATATATACATACTATATATAATAAACACCCAGACACAGGTTTTAATATAACAGACATTAATATCACCCGTTATATGACACTTTGCTTCTGTTGATAGTAAAGCGATTGATAACAGTAACATAACATTACGTTTCAATTTAGGGGATGAAAAGAGTTACGCCCCGGAACGAAAATTCTATCAGAAACACGAAAACAGAGAAGGATCAATAATCCTCTAAATTGTTTTAATTTATATTTGTTAGTGATGTAACTCGCCTAATGAGCGGCAAGTCTACGTTAATTTAATCTTAATATCGACCATTCTATATGATGTTATATTTAATATGTATTAATTGTTATTAAGGTGTTCAAATTTAATAAAAATAAATGAATGATACGTAAATCAGTCATCGGGTCCACCCAATAATCTAAATAAGTTTATAATACATTTTAGTACCAAACATTAGTGCAAATAAACTATTTACTAAGTGAGCCCAATGGCTAATCGATTGGCTCACCGTAGCGTTTAGTTCTAAATGGGTGTATGTACCTATACGATTACCCATCCAACTTCTGATTGTTTTGAACGTTGCTTGACTTCGGTTATCGGTCCAAAATAAGCGTTCAATTACTGTTATTAAATACTTTTTCGCGGTTGCATTAAGGCAAATGTCAGGCATGTATTTTGTGTAGTAAATGTTATATTATATTATAACTTATCAGTAATATGTTTTCAAACAGGTAAATAATATCAGTGATGGTTGAATTAATGTCAAATAGATGAAAACAGCACAAACATTACCGGTTTACTTACATGTGGTTTAAACAGGTCATTGTACTTTATACGTAGGATTTATTTTATTTTCGTATTTCTGTCATTGGAATATTTTTGTTAATTTCAGTATTTTTTTGTTTCATACGACTACAGCGCCTGGTTTAAAACATGTTGTAAAACGGCATCATTTGGTGGTGATATAAAATAAATTTAGTAACATTTACATGTACACAACTATAAATTTTTCTCGGAAAAATTAAAGGTAAATAAATCTTAATCTAAATAAATAAATCTTATTATTTTATTATTAATTATATACTTAGTCGAGTAAACCGCCTCTGACGGTTCCTGGCGCTAAAGTGGGCTTTCTCTGGCTGTGTTGCCAAGCTAAATACCGACGGCCAACCTTTGCGTCAAAACATTTTAGAATTCTATATTATACGTGTAGATTCTTGATAAAAATTAATTAGTTTACCAATGATATGTAATTTTTTACATAATATTAATGATATTACCTCTTATTACATTTTAGTACCTACATATAGATAGAACCTATTGTTGTTTGACATTAGAAATGTTCTTGGTCTGATAGAACTTTGATACAGTAAGTACCTATATTACTACTAGGACCTACTTCTATAAATAGATAAGTTAGGTATTACGAGTACATCCAAGTGTCACCTTAGATTCGTTAGAGCATAGGTATATTGTGACCTGTCAGTCTTGCCTATAAGACAAGTTAGTAACCTTGAAAAAGTGACAACCGTCTTTAATTCGGCAGGCGCTTAAACGTATAGGTATAGGCGTCTATATATATTATTCTCTTCCACTTATTTTGATATAAAAATTAAACCAAGTTTTGCTATTGTATTGCTAAGTGTATATGAGACCACCTGGCATTTGAGTATTTACTTGGGAAATATACTAAAAGATAGATTTCGTTCAATCAATTCCACGTCCTTCCTTCTCACCTAGGTAGGTGATTGCCAAGTTTCTCGCCGTAAGTTTAACAGGTTTCTATCCTTAGTGTCAGGGGCAATGAGTTCACTTTCTAGCTAATTGCCTCCCTATACTCTTACATCAATATCCGAAGTAAAGCAAGTTTTCACTCATCAATATCCCCAGCCCTCTCCTTTTCCCTCAAGTCCCCAAGCTCCACTTACACCAGAAAATCATTAATTCACCTCAATCTCGACGTAATCGAATTGCGTATCGACTTTCGCTCACCAAAACATCCCCGTTCCATTAGGAGTCGAAGCGAAGTAGGTACTATCTTATATTCATCTGACCGGGTCTTATGTACTCGACCCTTATGTGATGGCTCCCTTGCTGGTTAATGTATTAGTCTGGTCTTTTGGACTTTATGGCGGTAGAGTTAGGGGTGGTATTGGCGTGTGGCTGTGTGACGGTGTAGGGTGGTGTCGCGGTGTCGTTGCCATGGCGACGAGGCGCCGGGGTGCCGGATCGCGACGCCCGGAGTGTCGGAGCCTCACCCCCCGCATCCCGCGGCGCAAGTGACACGCGCTGCGAAAAAGCACAACCACCCCTCTTGTAGGGTGAGTATGATGTTTGCATACTGTTCAATATAGACTGTGATGTTGGCTGGATACAATGTTTCAAACATTGAGCCCCCATTTGATGTTAGAGGTTCAATTTCCAAAAATCCTTTCTTAGTACACTTCTACACTCTGTAATGAATAGACCCTCAAAAAATGCATATCCCTAGATTCAGAGGTTTATGCTTTGCGAAATTCCTAGCAAATATCAGCCAGTCAGTCAGGACTTACTTTTATATAGGTATGGAAGATAGCTATAATGGTATATACATAAGTTACTACAGTAATAGTCGTCCTCATCTACGAATCTGCTTATAATAATGAACAGTAACAGAAACTAGCATAAACTGGTTAATTTTTCAGTATCGACATAAAAACCTATAACACTTTTAGCTCATGGCAATCTCCAGATCTCGTCTAACCTTAAAAAAATAGCCATTCAATAACCGACATCAAAGAGGAAGAGATTCTCAATTCATCACAATCTTTTTTCTAATCTATGAAGTATTAGTATTATTATGTATTTCCCGATTTCTCAGTTACACCTGGATCAAGAAAAACATATTTTCTTTAAAAAAAGTTTTCTCACCAGGTGTTCCCTAATATATTTTATCAAAACTGTGTAGGTAGTAGATTCAAGTTTCAAGATATTTAAAATATGGTGCTGGCGGAATTTACGACAGTTTTCAATTATTTTTAAAAGTATTGTAAAATGTACCTAAAGTGGTATTTATGCGTTGGTATTTAATACAAATACCCCACCCGTCCACGTCATGGTCACCCTTCCCACCTCCAACACGGGTCGATGTTCCCCCTCGGCGGATAGCACCTTTTGTTTAGGACTCCTGCCCCCCTCTCGCTTGTTCCCCCCGTATTTGCACGCTTTACGTGGCTAAATGGAGGAAATGTCACGTTTTCACTTTTATATTTACCAGGATATTGTGCGGTTCGGGATTTTTGGGGGAGGTAGAGAGGCTTTGAATTTGAAGGGTGGGCAATTAAAATGTATGGGACAGATGGAGTGCTGGATTTGTTTTGATCTAACTACTTATCTACGAATAGCTTTTAGTTATCGTTGCTATATTTTAGTTTATACCCGTGATTTAATGGATTCGCTCTGTGGTGCTACTCATGATATGTCTTGTGTTGATATGATATAGGTGTTGAGATAATAAATAACAGGCTATATCATATATGTAGGTAGGATAGACAAAGTTTCCTTTAGACAAAGTTACCTACAGTCATTTTTTAGTGAAGACTGGCTATTGCCCGCAATTTCGTTTGCGTGGCAATTATTGTTAGAAAAGGGGATTGATTGTCTTTTTGTAGGACAATGAAACAATGGCAGAGAACACACTAACTTATTATGATATTTTTGTCCTTGTGTTATTAATAATTTTTGGGCGTAGGACCGGGATAACGTACCACTCAATTTGTGGGACATAATAACTGTTAAATTATTATTAACTAAGTCAAAATAAAAAGAACAGCTGGTTAGTAATCACTGCTGGTTAGTAATCATTCCTGACGACCTCGTAATTGATACATGTTGGCTAGGGGGATTCTTTGATCAAACCATAGAATTTGTAGGACAAATATTTTTATCGAATAATTTAGATAAAAGAAATTTTATTTTTATCTTGAGATAAGCAAAAAACTAAACAGTTTGTAATACATATTTGAGAATTATCAAATCGACATATTTCAAGCTTGCTATCTCTGTTAGCTACCACAAATACATAGTTGGGCGTCTCATCATCAAAATCAAGCTACTCACGAAAAATTAGCTTGATAGTAATCAAGTGCCAAACATGTTCTAGGGATCCTGGACTAATATACAGTGATCCAGAAGCACAATCTTCACAACGTTCACAACACAGTTTAAAAGTGAATCAAGTTGTTTCTGGTTGTCCAGAAAGTAAATAAAAAAATATTGTTATGTGTTTCTTTTCTTTTAAAACGGTCCATACGCCGATAGAATATAGTTAAATAACCATAATTTAGTTTATGAAAGAAAATTTAAGTGTGTATATTTGTAATATGGTATAGATTCTGCATAGCGTTAACGTCTATTTAATAAAAAAAACCTAAAAAATTAAACTTATTGCAAATAAAATTTCAGTAGTAAAAAACTTCCTTGCTACAACGTTCTATGTACCCAGACGTCCAATAAAAGGTTTTTTGTTAAAACTGCAATACCGAAGCAATATTTTTATGGGATACACTAATTTCAATTAGTCGTTTTTAACAAAAATAATCACATATATCCTTATTTGATTTCCATAACAAAAATTACTTGCTATAACGTTTTATGTAGGCGACTACTAAAATATATTATTTATATCTACAAAACTGATGTGTTTTTTTTGCGGTACATTTTAGTTCCAAATCAAAAAACGCGTTACCGAGTTATAGTTAAAATGACATTCATCGCCTCTCTCACAAAGTTTTGGGATAATATTTAGTTAGTTCTAACAAAAAAATATCATCCAAATCGAAGCACCCGCAACCGAGTGATATAATATATGAATAAATAAAAATAAATAAATATGAATACGACTTTCATGCCCTCTCCCAAAGGAACCTCAAAGGATATGGTTAAATATGACTTTCATGCTTCCTATGGGAGTCCCCACAAATTTTGGCAAAACATCATTTTAGTTACACCTTTCCAACAAAAAAGAATCATCCAAATCAAAGCACGCGTTATCGAGTTATAGTTAAATACGATTTTTATCCCCTCTCCTACGGGAACCTCCACAATTTTTTCGGATAACATAAATTTTAGTTAATACTTTCCAACAAAAAAAGAATCATTCAAATCAATGCACGCACTACTGAGTTATAATTAAATACGACTTTCATAAACGAGAACCCCTCCGAATTTTCGAAATAAAAAATAGATAAGATCCTACGTCATGGTAACAACCTTAAGCATACCAAGTTTCATTAGAATCCATCCAGCGGTTTCCGAGTTATGGAAAGCCCAGAAACAGACAGATTATTATTGTCAAAATATTATAGATTTGGGTTCTGTATCGCTAACAACGCCACCCGCGAAATATTTTTTTTAAATATATACAATGTACAGAATTTGACCTGTTTTATTATAAGTATAGCTTTAGTAAGTGCATGTATTGATTACAACATAGTGTGTATTAGGTTAGTTTGTGTAAAGAATATACTTAATTAGTATATTCTTTATTTTATACCCCGTCCAATGGGACGGGGTATATTCTATATATATATATCATTTAATTTTTTTTACAATTGTATCCATCTTAAGTTTGCCTAGGAGATCGTTTTTTAGCGATAAGGCCCACCACTTGTAGCACTATATTTGTAAGAATTTTTTCTCGTATTTATTTTTTTGTGTGTCTGCAATAATCTTAATAATAATAATCGGGTAGAGGTAGGTATGAAAGTAGTTAAAACAAGAGCAAGAAACCTTGGTTTCATTTTAACAGCACTGAAGCGGCGAGATGTCGAAATGAAATAAAGTGTGGTCTTGCTTTCACTTATTTCATGCAACTCTAGAAGATAGCCCAACTGGCCTGTGCTACTGTCCGTCGGACAAAGAGACAGCAGTAGACACAAACACACATCGATATACATATACATAGTGTTCTAAAAGGCCTGCGGATCGATAGAGCTCCTGGTGTGAAGCCCCGCCTACAGTTCACACGAGAGGTGACGATTGGGCAGAAATACACACACTTGCGTGACATTGTCATACGTAGGTAAATGTAGCCGGACCGCTCACACTACAGCGACTAGAAATACCACTGAAACATATCAACACTAAGGTTTTAAAAATAAATTTCAAAAGCTAAAAAATAACATGAAAAGCTCCTGCGTTTGTGTTAAACTCTTTTGAAATATAGAGCTTATCTTTTGTTCTGTTTTTTACCTACCGTCCACCATCTGAGACCACCTGGGCAAACTGTGAAAATATAGATTTTCCCACGATTCACCTCTTAAAAAACACATATTATATTGTTGACGGTCTAGTGACCGTAAACCTCAAACGTCATCATTTACCTAGCTAAATTTATATATTTATTTAAATTATTATTTACCTAAAATCATTACCTTTTTGCACTGCAAATTTACGGTCTTATTAATAAACGCGTTTTAACTTTATACCTCTTTTGTCTTATTTTATCCGATAGAGAACGTCACTCCAAAACAAGACAAAAGACGTTTAAAGTTAAGACGCGTTTATTAATAGGACCGCTAGAGTATTGATAACAAGGTGGACGGTGTAAATGAATATATGGTGGTCATAGCTGGAACGTGGGAAGAAAAGTATTTCCACGGTTCATCTATTTAAACTAAGGAGGTGGGCAATAACCGCCCTTGTCTCGGTTTACTTTCTCAAAATTAAACATGTAGGGACTTTAAGCCAAATAACATCTTTAAATATATAAGATTGTAAAATATAATGAAAATATTTTGTTATGCTGCCTTGATAACCAGACAGTTGAGTAGTGTCCTATATTACCTATGTTCATTACTACTAAAGGCATAAAAGTACCCATAAAATCAAAATTTACCCTTATAATTCATGTTAATAGGTAGGTAAAACTAAGTATTAACAAATGCAAAACAAATTGTTATGGGAAATGGTAATGTAGCTTGCAGAAATGAAAAGATTTGAAGCATCCCAAACAAAATTTCATTTATATACACCGAAGTTCATTTCTACAAAAGGCACAAAAGTAGCCATAAAATCCAAATTTTCCCTTATAAGTAATTAACGTTAATGGGTAGGTAATACTTAGTACTTACCAAATGCGAAACCAAATGTAATGGGATATCGTAACGTAGCTTGCTGAAATGAAACGATTTGAACACCCTAAACAAGCCGTAATATATCTACACCGATGATCAACTCACACCAATTGCGTAAATCCACAACTGAGCTACCTACCCTCATAAAAACTGTTATGAAATCTAATTCGGATTGCGTACAATAGAACGCGGCAGATGCGCGCACTCCAAACAAAAGCTTACATGCTACAACATTTAAAATATACCTTTTTTCTTTTTCACTATTGAAAAGAGGATGCATTGAGCGCGGCGTTTGTTCGCGCCCTGACAGACAGATCTGTTAATTTGAATATGGAAGCGCATTGGACTGTGATTTAATTGCCAGTGTGTGAAATCTGAAGTTCGGTAGACTGATGTTATTCACTTTTTTGGTGTGAAGGTAATGGTACTATTTAAGTATAAGTATCGCAACTTAAATTACGATTAAATAATAAAGAATTAAATATTTTTTTCCTGCTGTTCCTACTGATGTACTGATGTTTTGAACTTAAACTAAAATATATCAAACTTCTCAACTGTACTAACATTTTCTTCTTTTTGTTGCATAAATAAAAACCATATTACTCTTTTTATTATTAAGGTTCCATACCCAAAGGGTAAAAACGGGACCCTGTGCATGAGGCTTCGCCGTCCGTCCGTCCGTCTGCCTGTCAACAGGCTCTACCTATACTAATGAACCGTAATAGCTAGGCAGTTGAAATTTTTTCAATAAACGTATATTTCATTTGAGTGAATGCAACCTGGCTAGTTTCTTACCTACTTGTTTGGGAAGCTTCTTTTCCTAGCAACATTTACATCTCCAGTTCAATGAACATTGAAGAGTTTGTAGAACATGCCATCTCTTTTTGGTATTACTATTTTTTTATTTTTTTTTATTAATTAATTTAAAATTAAATACTGTATACATAGCCATACAAGCTTATCTAGATATAAATGTACGTAAGTACCTAACTATAGATTTATTACTCCATGGAAATTATAAAATGTTACGGAAGTTAAATCGCACGTTTCTATTTTCCCAACCTAGCAAAAGTTCGTTTTAGTAGATACCGAGCCTGAAAAATACATCACAAAAAATGACAATGAACGTTCCAAACGTTACCAATTGCTGTTTATGCTGAATAGAAAGTGCCAAATTTCGTATTTCCTCTATAAGTACCTATAACAGAAAATATATTACATAGAAACCCTCTCCCGTCCCTCGAGCCCTGAAAGAACTTGAAAGCCCTGCAATTTGTACCTAACGCTACTACTCGTATATACTTATCGATTTATCACAAACACAGCTCGTGTTTTAAAAAGTCAAGTGGTTAGCCCGGAATCGATTTCGAATCAAATGCCTTGTTGTGAAGGTTGAGTTTTATGTGAATGCTGATCGGTGTATAAGATGTCTTGGTTCAGTGGTGGTGTGTAAAAATTCCGTCTTGTAGCCACGGCCCTGGCGACATTTTTCCAAGGGGGGAAGGGGGCCACCCTCTGATTCTCTCGTCATTTCGTTGTCATCCGGGGGCTCCTTTTTGCGATCACGGCGCGAGCGTCGGCGTCGACAATACTGTTCAGAATTTTTATTCTTTACGAGGAGGAAATAGGAGAAAAAAATATGAGAATAATGACGAACAATGCCCGCCCTTCGTCGAGATTACCGCCATCAGAAAATGAATGCTTTGTTAGATCCGGACGACGGAATGTTTCAGTTGTTATGTTATGTTACTTGTCATTTCTATTATTAGCAGGACGGCGGACGAGGAGCAGTCGAATGATAAGCCCACGTTTCAATTTTCAAAAGTGAAATCTGTGAAGCTTTTTTCTCTTTCTTTTTCTCTCGTATGTCGCGTTTGCATTAACTGATTTGTTCATTATTCTCGGGACAAGTTAATTCGCGTTTAGTATTTTTTCATCTCTTTGATATAAATGATACAATAATGAAAAGCAACTGCAAATAAGTTTTTATACAAAGTGTAAGTTGTTATCAAGGTACTTAACAATTAATTTATTCGGAATCCGCAGTTATACAAAAGTTTTTTAAATTCGCCAATGATGTAAGAAGGTAGGTACCGAATTTATATCTTATAACTTTGTAAGCTTTATTGACAATAAGAGCTGTTTGTTCTACTTTTCCCACCCAGATTTCCCTCAAGAAAAGGGAAAAAAGATGATTTTACCCACCGTATCTACATGAGCGGAATCAGATACATATTATATTAATCCTACTCACCATACTTGGGTAACAAGAGATACGACTATACTTTGCGATATAAATTTATTTTTTGAATTATTGACAAAACTGTTAAATAAACTTTGCAAAGAAAAGAAACAAATTATTATAGCAGGTGATTTCAATTTAAATGTATTAAAAGTAGATAAAAATATTAAGAAACTTGACGGCATACTAAAGAAATTTGATTGTAAATGGTTGTTAAATGAACCTACTAGAACTGAGACAAATAAAAGGAACCAAACCAGTTCCACATGCATTGATAACTTTATTGTAAATTTTAGTGGTTGTAGAGGATCAGTTTTAGGATGTAAGCTGTCAGACCATAATGTAATTAAATTAGAATTGTTCAATACCAAAAATGTTAATAGTAAAAATACAGCCTATATGGCTCGAAATTTTTCAAATAATAACCTTAATTATTTTAACTATTTGTTTAACAAAAATTATATGTCAATAAAAACAGAAATACTAATGACTAGTGACGCGAACGCAAGAACGAGGATTTTACACGATGATTTGATTTACTACTATAACATAGCTTTTCCAAAATTAAAAAAACAAGTAATAAATGTTCAGAAAAAATGGTCAACTTTAGGTATAGAAACTAGTAAGAAAAATTTAGCCAAAATGGAAATCCTTCAAGAGGTTGACCCTAGCGGAACAAGAAAATTAAACATTAAAAGGTATAGAAAAATATTACGTAAAACAATGGTCGTAGCAAAAAAAATACAGTATAGAGATAGAATTAAAAAATCAAAAAATAAAATTAAAGAATCTTGGAAAATTATAAACGAACAGTCAGGTCAAAATACGCGACGCAATACAAGTAATAGAATAAAATCAGTAAAAACCGAAAGCGGAGCAAGTATTACAGAATCTAAAAAAATTGCTACTCTATTTAATAATTTTTTTCGCAACATAGCTCATACGTTAACTTGTAATCTAGAAATTGACGCGGATGATTGCAAAAAGTATTTAGATTACTGTAGTAAACCGTTGACATCTATTTCATTCGGACCAGTAGATTATACTGAGCTCAAAAAGGTAGTAGTTAACATGAAGCAAAAACCTACGTTAGATATTTATGATATGAGTACTAACACTTTACGGAACCTAAAAATAAATAACGATAATTTATTTGAATTAATATTAATTGTCTTAAACTCATGTTTAACTGATGGAATATTTCCCGACGTATTGAAACCGGGTAGGGTAATCCCACTTTTTAAAAAAGGGGATACTGAGGATATTAGTAATTATAGACCCGTTTGCATTTTGCCAACTTTATCAAAAATTTTAGAAGCTATTATTAAATCGAGAATCGTTAAATACTTTGAAGAAAATAATTTATTTACAATGTCACAGTTTGGATTCAGAAAAGGCCGCTCAACAGAAATGGCTATAAGAAAAGTAGTATATTACATTCTAGAATCCTTAGATACGTCAAATAAATGTGCAAGTATCTTTTGTGATCTTTCAAAAGCTTTTGATTGTTTGAGGCACGATATATTGATTTTAAAAATGCAATATTACGGATTTCAAGGTCATGAATTAAATATGATGATAACTTACTTACAGAACCGTAGTCAAATTGTCTCGATTAATGAACAAATTTCTACAGAAGGTAGGATGTCAATTGGAGTACCACAGGGCTCTATTTTAGGCCCAGTCTTATTTTTGATATATATAAATGATATTACCAATGCATTGCCAAGTTGGGCTCACATAAATTTATTCGCAGATGACACACATGTAGGTATCAGAGACAAATGTATACATAATTTAGAAAATAAAGTTAGTATTGTTATGGAATTGTTAAAGGAATGGTTTGATGCAAATGGAATTGTTCTTAACTCTGATAAAACCATCTCTATGCAGTATCAGTCAAAGTTAGGTATTTTCGGGAATTCCATTAGTAAAACAAATGTATTTCTTGGTTATACAATAGATAATACAATTAGCCATAATGCGCACATCGATAAAATTTGCAAGAAAATGGCAAGTGGTAATTATGCTTTATTTAAACTTAAGCCATTACTAGATAAAAAGTCGCTCATCTCTGTCTATTATGCCTACGTGCATTCTATTATAAGATACGCTATTACTGTTTGGGGAAATGCTAAAGATATCATAAAAGTCTTAAAATTTCAAAAACAGTCTATAAGAACAATTAACGGTTTGAAAAAACGTAGTCCTGCGAGAAAACACTTTAAAAAAGATAAAATAATGACAGTTATATCACTTTATATTTATAGTTCTTTATTAGAAGTACACGAGGATAGGGAAATACCGGAAAAAAGAATTTCACGCAATAATAAAAAAGGGCGAATCCTACCAATAAATAGATTAGCTAAATGTAAGAAGCAGGGGCTTTATACCAAAATACTGATGTATAATAAATTACCTAATAGTGTAATGGATCTCAATTTTATTACATTCAAACAAAAATTGAAGTATTTTTTTGAAAGCAATCCTTTTTATAAACTCAACGAATATATGTCAATGCAGCTTGTAGAATCATCGTTCTTGTGTAACGAACAACCATAATAAAATATCACTAATAACTAAACAAAGCAATCATAATGTAAATATTTGTCAAGAGAACTGTTAAACTAAGAACTAATATTAAGTAATCGTATATGAATGAGATTTGTAAGTTAAATTTTTTAAGTAATTATTAATTCAAATGTAATAAGACTTGCCTGTAACGAACGTTATTTAAAGGTCAATAAATATTACTTTACTTTACTTTACTTTAGGTACCTAACAATTTATCAACTAAATAATAAAACATACAAGTTGTTAAGTCTTATGGTAGGTAAGCATAAGCATGGTTACACAGTTGCATTACAATCATAAGTTACAATCCCCAAAAGTCAACTTCGTATATTTTTTTTACAACCGGGCAAGTGAATTTATTACCAAAAACGCATAGCAGAAATATTACCTAGATATAACTCTTTATTCAAAAACCAGCTTAAAAATAAATAAACTATAACACAAAAAAAACCTATAAACATACCTATACTAGTTTTTAAATGGCAGCCTTATCGTTTAAATCTTTTCCAGGCAACCACACACGAAGAAGATAATAACATAATATTAAAGAGGCCCTAAACTATTACACTAAACAACTATAAATACAACTAATACTCATGTGTGTACACAGATACATATATCGAGATAATCGAAATGCTCCAACCCACAACCAGAGGGCAGCAACTTACTTCGTATACGCGCTGCGTCTGTCATCATTATCTTAGTTCTACGAGTTTGATAAAACTTCGTTTCTTACATGCAATAATCACCCTTCAAATTAAACACAACAATTTATGCACAATATTGCTATGCGTTTCTAAACTAATATAGGTGTTAGAACTGTCCTAAATGACCCCGCAAAAGAGGCCTACCACTACTAAAGCTCTATAAACAAAACAAACAGCTCAACCTAATCATAAAAAAACGTACATAGTAAAGCGGTACCACCTCAAAAGGCGGTGTCGAGTTTAGGCTTTTCACCAATATGGGAGTCGCGCGCACTGGTGCTGTGTAATGTTATACCTATAGAAATCGGCGAAGGAACAAAGCTTTGCCTCTCGCCGAACTACCGTGGAGTTTAGTAATTAATAGCCTGGTAATTATAGGTCAGGCTTGAAGGGCTGAGGTGGTTTGAAAATTTAGCAGGGATTTTGATGTTTTTAGAGAGGAATATTTACTACTGCGGACGTCTACGGAAGTAAGAACATATATTTTTCGAAATTAACAGTATATATATTTCTAAAACATTATAAGATAAAAAATATTCAACGGTTATTGACGTTTCCATCATTTAGGAATGAATAGGAAGTTTCGAATTAAAATCACATTTCCTGATTGGAACATCGTCTTGGTAAGAAACCTTGACAAAGAAAATCAAAACACGAAACCCTTTCAAAAAAAAACACGATAAACATTAAAAGAAAGACAATAAATCAGGAAACGACATCAATACAAACCAAAATAGGTGATTACAAAATGATTTACGATTCATAAACGACTTTCCGTTCACGAAGTTCCGATTTCTCGTTTTAAAAACATCATAAAATAAAAGATTTCGTGATTTAAAAAAATAGAATTATCGGCGTTCGTGTTCAGTGGATGTTATCGGAAAGCGATAAGTTCGACGGTCGTATACCATAACCCTTTTATCTTGATAGGGTGAGCCGGCGACGTCGCCGCAACCCGGTTCGCGCTCTCAGGCTCGCTGCATGTCATTATCACAAAAATTATTCAATTATTCATCACGATACGTAAATATTCGGGTTTAGTATCGAGAACTAACCAGCCCAGGGTTAAAAACAGTCGGTAAAAATAAAAATAGATTATTACCGCCGGGCCGGGCTGCCGCCGCGTGTCGCGATGGGACACGAAAGGCTTCGGCGCTGATGTAAAAATACTCGACTGATGTCTGCAGCCGCCTTTTATTATGACTTCCATAAAATGTAGCTGTGGTTATAAAAATAAATGCCCGACGGAGTTATTTAGTTACGAAAATACGGCCAAGATACCGGATTTTTCCGTTAAGCATTCCCTTTTTAAAATTTGTGTAAAGCTAGGTTAGTAAAATACTTTTAAATTAATGCGTCATAAGTACGGTAGTCAATTCAATTGTTTATAGTTACTTTTCAATGGCAATATCAATTAACCTAATTTAAAAGAATACGTAGGTTTGACTACAAGCTTAAATACGACAATTTATTCGGATAGGTAAATGAAGCTGATTTGAATGAATGCGAAATTTAATCATTGCACAGTCTTAGACGCAAAACATAGGCAAGCCAAATAAAATTGCAAATGGCGACTGATTCGCAATTCAAATTTCGCCGCGCGGATTGTTCGCTCATACACACCCCGAGGGTGTAATATTTTTCACCCTCGTCCCCAACATAAACAGATTCACAGCGTGCCAACTCCCAGGCCCCATTGTACTCGTATGAACGAACAAGGCAAAGAGAAAAAATGCGTGCGTTATTTTTTTAATAAACCATAGAGAGTTCTGCTGAATCGATGGCCGCGGGCGAGTAGCCCAATCACACAGTTAATTATTGACACATCCGCTTTTTTATTCGTTTTTCTTTGTGGTAGCATATTCGTATACGTTATGCTTCGAATGGTTTCCTTACCTTTGTTGATTTAAGCTGGGACGAGGTCTATTGTGTGAGATGTCATTGTTCTCATTTTGTAATTATTGGTTATCAATTTCCTTTTCGATTGATGCATTTTCCGTTCATAAATAACTCGTATTCATAAATAATAAAAAAATATAGTAATAGAATTGTGTTTTGTGCTTGTCTTTCACCCAGTGACCCAAAGGAGGGTTATATTTTTCGAGTGTATGTTTGGAAGTTTTTATAGATATTTGTATCTATAAAAATGTATATATGTGTGTATGTCATTAGAATTGTCTTTCTCTGCAGATGGTCATGGGCTATACTGGTTGCGACTCGTGTTTCACTCATTAGGATACTCGTACAGTCTTCAAAAGTTTTTGCAGTAGGGTTTCTTTGAATTCGCTTCTAACCACTTGTCTATTAGGCAGATACACACTTGTACTTTCTTTATATTAGGTATTGTTCTACGCTCTATATAGGTATACTTACATACTTTATAGACACAGGTCATTCTGCATTAAGGCACGCCTGAATAAAAAAAATCGCTTTATGGGATTAGGTTGCTATAGGTACTTGTACTATAATTTTCTTTTGAAATAGTGAAATAAATTTGAGTTTTCTCAATAAATAGTTAATATATACATACATTCTACAGACCTACTACGGAGCTACATACCTACTCGTAGGTACATTTTCAGTGGTGTAACCGTCATCAGAACCTGGCAGGGCGACGAAGCCACTTACAGCCACTACTGAGTATTCTGTGTCGAAGGGTCGGCTATCGATTGCGATTAGAGACCCCTCTCCCTCCGAAGGGATGCTTAGAACAATCTACCGTTACATAATACGGCCCGGGGTCCTGCACTAGACATGTTTATTTTGTTCAAATAATAGACGGATAAAAAAAGACTGAAAGTGATGGCGTCGAAAAATATTAATGTCAGGCGCAACCAGAGTTTTATATTGGAAATATATATAAAAAAAAATTGTTTATGCTTCACGCTAATAGCTCCGTACCAGGACTTTCCTGTGTCACACGTGCTATGTAACATTAACAAACATGTTCACACACACCCAGACCCAAAGAATATTTAGACCCTCTGTGTTAAACACCTCCTTTGGCCGGGTGTCGTTCCCGAAACCGCTTGCTCCCGCCCGAAGCAAGTCTGCTAACCAATAAGTCACGGCAGTCAGTCGTAAAATGGGTACGTATCTAATATATTTAAAACTATATATTTATTTTTTATAGTTAGAAGTGTCGATCTCGCGCTTACGATATTTTTGAGATATCAAAAAAATTCGACAACTAATTTACCATTTTTTTTTATATTCAGGAATCTTAATTAAAGTCGTGGTCCGCATATCTATACCAAATATTATTAAATCGCTTTTTGCTACAAATAACCCTACAATGAAAAATCCCCGACAGTCAAAAAATTCTAATTATTCTTAGAATCCATACACCGAGTTTCATAACGATTGGTTGAAAACTTCGAAATATATACGCGAGTACGAAATTTTAGGAGGCATAGGTTCTAACAGACAGACGAAGGAAACATTTGCCAGATTTCGGATATGGAAAATATTTTTTTCAAAGACGCTTCGCTTGCCGGTCAACTAGTGGGAACGACCCTAACAGTACGGCTGTGAATATAAAATACCATTTTGATAATTATAGTCATACTCTTAACACTACTATGAAAAAATATTGCTGTTATTACATCTATTCGAGCGATTTATAGTAAAATCTGCGTATTCATCAATAATTCACGATATAAATCAATCAAATCTCATATAGCGGCACATCAAGGCTGGGAATTAATGGGAGCAATTAATATAGGGTTTAGGCCTCTCCCCTCGGCGAGGAAATTCAATTACCTATCTATAGAGGCCCTCGGTACTTTAGAGGGCTTTGTGACAGCAACAGCGACGCGGGTATTCAAATAATTATACTTGGAATATGTAAGTAGGGTAATGTGGCGACGATATGATATATCTATTTGTTACTGTATGTTACCAAATTGGGTCTAAATTTCTACCTAAACACGATATGGCTGTTACAATCTGTAACCAGCTATACAGCCGAACATACGTTCCTCTTGAATCTCCGGATAAAATCTGGATTTCCTAGGGATGCTCCCTAATAATGTAGAACTGAACGATAAGAATTTGATTGAACAAGTGGCCAAAGATAGAGTAACGTGTCTGGTTCGATTTGGGCAAGGTCGCCAACCAAAGTTTTAGCAATACTTGGTGTACAAGTTTTATAAGTTTTGTTATTGGAATTTTACATTGAACGGCGTAATTTATTAGTCAAAAATAGCGATAATCTTCTCTGTAGAACCATAAAAACAATTATATTTAATGACAAGGAAAATTTTCGTTATGTAAGGCATACTTTATAAAAGATTTTTTACTTACATACCGTCTTATCTTGCTAAAATATTGCCTTATTAGGCTATATTTAGTACAAAACCGCAACTTCATCACTGCTTGCCAACATAAGCTTTAAAAATAATTTGACCAATTGAAATGAATTCAGAACAAGAATATCAACAAACGTAAGTTAAAAATAGTAAATAGTTTAACAAGAGGCTCATTTGTAAGGCCGAGTTCAGAAGTGCGGGCGCGACAGCGCCGAGTGGCGGGTAATTGCCACTTGCCGGCAATTACGAGCCGAGGTGAGGCAACGCTCGTCGCAGCGGAGAGTTTAGATGGATTCTGTTGCCGTAAGCCGCGCCAACTTGGACTCTCATCGGCACGGCTCGGAGTCTCATAAGACGAAATAGTTACGACAAAATTAGATTTTATAGAGATTTTTGTTGCAAAATGACAAACTACAGTCTTTAATACCTGTCATGAATCTGTAGGAGATGGTTCTATAAAAATACTATAGAAAAAGAAAAAGCTTATTTTTAGCACTTTGCTTGGAAGCACGGCAGCGCTGGATTGCAGGCAACTGCCACTACTCTGACATTGTCAGTCATAACGGAGAAAAGAAAAAATGCGTCACTGCTAACTTGCTTTAACATGTAGAACAACTAGTCAGAAATTCGCACCATATTATTTGTAGCTGATTGGGCATAAACTAAAACCATTGAAATAGCCAAATTGAGGTGCCAAAATTTTGGCACCTCTTGAAGCGATGGTGGAATTTGTAATAGAGAGTTGCCAAGAGTCTCTTGATTAATCTCAGATTGTACCTATTGATGATTAGTTATGAGTTTTATTCAATCCAAATCTTACATTTGCAAATTATCTCACTCATGGCAACGCTTGATTGTATCTACAAGCCTAGACGATGAAGAAATAATACAAATTTATATTGTTTTTCGATTGATTTTATGGGTTCTTAAAGGAACGAGACTCGGTTAGCTGCTAATATATCTTCTGTACAAATATCCCCGAGTTTCAAGTGTCAAAGAATGAAGAGGGCATATGAAAGTATGAGCTCTCGACTCGAATCACGATACGAGCGCCCCCTCGCGAACAAAAGATGTCGTTACCCAGTGTGCATGCAGCCTTAGCCACTCGAGAATTTTCCCTCTTTAAAAAACTTCGTTTTGCGCCATCATGTGGAGTGTGTGCAATTTGCTTATATACTTTCTGTCTACGTAGGTACTTATGGTTATATTTACCTACGTTTTTTGACACGTAGATAGATATAAGACCATCATCCCCATCACCAGAGTGATTTTTAAATTGCTACCGAGATGTGAAACTCACTATCTATCTATCTATCTATCAATAGATTATCAATAAGTAGTTGTTACACTTGCTGATCCATTTACTAATTTTGGACTATGGTCTGAGAAACAAATAATGTAGGCAGGCATTGTTGTAGAGTACCTTCATTCATTAAATTGTAATTTTTATGTACTAAATTAGAATATACGCATATACTAAAATCAGAAAAATGTCGTCTATACTAAGTTCAAATTCATTATTTTATAATTGTCTTCAATTCGCCTTGGTTTCCTGATCCTCTTCTACAAATTATCCCATGGCTATTCTAACATAGAAGAAAATCGTCCAGACTATTAAAACTAAAGCGCATTAAAGCCTCTTACGAGTATCATAATCATAAACGATACGAGAAACAAAATGAAGATCCTCCTAAATTATATACGAAGGTACACCCCTACTCGTATTCCGTGTGAATGTGTGTGTTGCACGTGTGTTTGTGTGCGTGTTGCGGGTATCATTACTATCCTCTTGTGCGTTATTAATTGCAAGGGCTGTCCGCGTCGGCAGACCCCGCTTTATTAAATTTTAGCGCTTTCCGACCGTCCCCAGCTTTCAGTTGGTGTTGCCAGAAACAGTTTGGAATTTATTTTCCTTTTGTACACTATATAAGTAAGAAGTTGTGTTGGCAAAATTGGTAATCGTATGAGGACATATGCTAGTAATTAAACAGAAAAGGTGCAAATTTTGATAAACACACATATTACATCGCGTACATTATCTTCTTCGTTTTACGTTCGTTCTTCATAGCGTATAAATTTAACGTCAATAAGAAAACGAAATATAAAAAAGATTAAGACGAATTGAGAATCTAGAATGAAGTCGGTTAAATAGAGGCAGATATAGCGTTTAATTCCTATAAACAGAGATAAAGGTTTCTTATTAACTGTGCTAACATAAGTTACAATGTAGGTGCTTACATGTACAAGCCTAACTGGATTAGATTTAATTTCTAAAAACGTACAAATTATCTGGACTAATTAAATTTATTGAACTATTGATTCTAATAAATTTCATACTACATCAGATACTGATATTTGCTGCTATATAGATATGCTGGTATATGAGTATAAGCTTTTCTTTAATCATATTTTATGTATTATTGCTGGTTTTTGAATAAAGAGTTGTCTTATCTTATACTTAAAAAGTTATTTGAAGAAAATCTATTAAGTACCTATACCAACTTCAATCCGGCAAGCGCCGATACGGTTTACAGTGTATTTGATTTTGAAGTCAAACTACTGGACGGATTTTTATATAATTTAAAATGGTATCACTTCCGAGGCATACCGTTAAGTATGCCTCGTATGTATGTATTGCTTTCAAGCAAAAAAAAAATATCCTAATCTTTCAGCCATCGCCGCGAGACATAAAAATACATTTGAATTGTGTACTTCCCAGAGAAAACCGAGTCGTGTTTTGAAAAGCCGGTGAAAAATCGATTGACCTAATCTACTCGTAATTTATTCGCAGCAGTCAAAGAAATAAGTAAAGTATATACATAATAATAATAATAATATGGAACAACATTCACACAATGGTCTTCAGGTCCCAAACTAGGCAAAGTCTGTGCTATGGTAACCTGAAGTTATTATTTGGTATTATACATACATACTTATATATATATATATATATATATATAATAAACAGCCAGACACAGGTCAAACAGATATGTTCATACATACAAATGTTTAATCTGTAATCTGTCCAGGGATCGAACTCGGGATCAGCGGCGCAGAAGGCAGGGTTGCTACCAACTGCACCAACCGGCCGGTCAACATACCTATATAGCGTCGATATTTTTCATTCAAGAATTTAAAACCTTATTCCATCGATTATTAAAATGTCCCACTACTGGCAGCACTATCCACCCTCCACCCCCTGGAAATGAATAGAGCCGTCACTTTTACTATTCACGGGCGAGGGGTGGATTAGCAAGATGAGTTCCTGATCCTCTGGGGGTTGAAATTGTGCGTACCTCTATCGGAGGATGATGATGCTGGTTATTTTATCGTTTAACTCTAGTAGGTATACTTACTAAATAACTAAAAGCTCTTTATTACCAAAAGCAAAATAACTAACTACAACATCAAAAAAAAAAAAATGCATATAGATTACTTATAGACCAGTCAAGATCTACAGATAATACTAATGCTCATACCCACCACCAGAGGGCATCGTATCCAGATTGCTAGCTGCATTACGACGCTGAATGGCAATCCTGATACGTTAGCCAGATAAATTTTCCGCTCCGATAAGTATGTTAAATAAGATGAGCTTTCGGTGCCCACGGCTCTAAAGTCTCGATACATACTTGATACGGCATACTAGGTAAGTACACATTGTTTTTGCTGTACCTTATTAATAAATAGCTGCGCCCTGCGATGTTATCCGCGTTAACACAGGATAAAAAGTAGCCTACAGAGGCTACTTTAATCTAAGGTCTAAGCTATCTCCGTACCAAATTTCATTCAAATCGTTCAGCAGTTTTTGTGTGAAAGAGTAACAAACATACATCCATACCCTACATATAAATGCTTATGAACTTTCACGTTTATAACATTAGTAGGATTGTGTATTACCTTCTTTATCACATAGATAGAGAGAGTCACACGGAATATAAGATAAAGGAGAGACTTGTTTCATTTTCGGCCAACACGGTGTAGTACGTCTACCAAGAAATACCTAAAAACGTGGTTAATATTAACGCGTAAAACACCTTTTTGCACAAATAACATGGAAATATTTTGTTTCGAAATTAATTTTGTACACTGCGATAAGTTACGTTATTATAAATTTGGTTAATGTATTAAAGTTAAATAGTCCCTGACGTATTTATAGTATCATGTACACTGTCTTGGCCGGAGCTCCATACATTTTTGAAACAACTCTTTTGGACACTTTTTTTAATAAAGCAGTCTATGATTAGGAAATATAGGTACCTCAAATAAGAATACTAATGAATGAATGAATTTATTGAAATTATGACGAAGGTCTAAGTGGACGTCTTATGTCTCTAATTACTAGTCTAAGTACCTAAAGACAGCTTCACATGCAAGTTATGTCTTAGTTTGACGTCTATGTAATTCTTCCACTGATAAAAACTTCGTTTTTTGTGACAATCCGCAGACCCTATCGTTGTTTTTGTTAATTGTCCTAATGTCTATTGATTATGATTATGAATTGAGAGGTTCACCAGTTACAAAGTATACTGCCTATTTGAGTATGCCAAACGCGTCAAATCCCTTCGGAGGTTACACTTTCAAACAATAAAAGATTGGTGCAGCCGTCTATGAGATATCGAGTAAGAAAAATTAATAACCAGTTTAATTGAGTACCTCTTCCTTTTTGGTAGTCGGCAAAAAAAGTAGGTTCTGGATACGCATTTTTATGGTCTCGGCATTTACTCAGTCATACTAATTTAAGTCACACTTATTACTTTAGTGAACCAAATTTTACTAAATAGAGTATCTTAGATAGAAATAGTGTTTCTGAAGATGATATAATTCGAAAATAACGGAATAAAAAGTAAGTTTCTCAGAGTTCTTGAAATTGGTGTAGATTTAAATGTTTTAAATGCTAAAACTTGCCATCGTTCCAGAAAATTACTTGAAATAAATATCTTTATAATCAACTACTTATTCAATTTTTCCAGATGTTTGATTAGGTAGCCAAGTATAGGACTTTTGAAATTAACAACCAATGACGTCTTATTGATGGTACAGGTTCTCCGTAGAGAAAATTCTGTTCTGTTGTTTCTGGCTACGAAATATGATAAAGTTTAGTCGATTTATTATGTACCCAAGAACATTATATCAATTGTGGATTGTTTCATACTTACCTCCTAAAGAGCATTCCATTTCTCGGGAAATCTCATTATAAAAAAATACTTGATCGACCGACGGAATAAATGGATGCTTCCAATTTTGTGGCTCTGTTGAAAATCCTACCTCTAGCTAGTGTGTTTATTTAGTCTATGATAATTAAATTAAGCTTCATGCTTCATTTTTCATATTTATCCATCAACTTTGGTTTCAATTTGATACTGTAGTGAGTCGAATAGTTGTCCACGTATCCAAAATCACTTACATATCGTATTGCATATCTATTTCACATACGCTATTGCGTCGCACAAATGTGACACCGTATAGGGTGTTACCCACACCCCTATGGCACATACACCCTAACCACTTTACATATTGCTGTTGAATGTCTTATTACAGCACAAATTTGTGCTCTATATACATGTTTTTAGAGACTAGTTCCATTTTCGAAGGTGCATATTTAGATGGTCATTGTTTACATAGAGGGCGCGGCCCGCGCTGTCACAGAACAAATATGGCGGCACCTAACGAGGTTTTGCGCGCTCTCTAGTGAGTGATTTCGCGCCTAATTTGGACGTTGTTACCAAAGAGTTTTTGGCTTTATGTGTTTGGAGGTTATCTGAAGAGAACATGATAATATTATTATATTGTATTTAATTAAGTACTAGCAAATTGTATTGAAGAAAGAATACGAAAAAAGCTTGTAAGGATTAACCAGTGGCGTTAGTTGTTACACAGATCCATGGATTATTTTTCTTAATATGAATGAATGATCTTAAAAGTATGCAAATTTCAGGAGCTAAGTACTTACTTACTTAACTTCTAAAAATTTAAAATGGTTAAAATATTACGTAAACCTACTTTGGTGTAATTTATGTGGTACTTTGTTAAATTTTTACTTAGTTTCTTGTAAAAAATTATATCTAAGAATAGCTTTTACACAATGTCCAACAAAGTGATTACCTACCGACATCAATGCGGAAGGCACCGATATCTTATATCAGTTATTTTGATTGGAAAACAAAGCTACTGTACCGATTTTAACGAAATAAAAACGAGACCACAAGAAAAGTAGGTAAATTATAATTAAAAAAAATGTTGTAGATATAGGTCCGGTCGTTGAGATAAACAGGCAACAAACTTTAAATAATACATCCTCTTCCTGTTAAATGTTAAATATAAAATAGATAAAAGGTAAGAAACTTATGAGTTTCATCTCAAGGTTTAATTTTGAAGGGTTAGTTGGCAAATAGATTAGGTAAGTAACCAAGTTAGGTAAAATACGGTAGTTTGTTGATATCGAGATCGCCATCGGTCTAATTGCGCTAAGATGTGGTTAGACCCTCAGTAGTTGGAAGTTTGGAACATTGCTCGGTAAACAACAGTTAGGGACTCTTAAAGTTGTTCGAGACCGGAATAAGGGGAGGCATCTAAACATGTTTTACACGGATACAGAATATCAAGGAACTCTAATCCTTTAAAGAAATGCAAAGTTTTTATAATTACATTGATGACCGCATCAACACATGTAGAAAGATTTTAATTCGTCAGAACGTTTAATTGTATGTAAGTATCTAGGTACATAATACGCTCACCCATCACTCACAGATGGATGAAAAGATCGCTAAATCCTACTATTTGTTTGAAACGGGAATAAATATCTATATCGGTCCAGACGATCGTATTTTTTGTAAATAAAGGCGCCTGCCGAGTTGTAGTTTCTTGTCATTTCTTTATTTAAATAGGTAACTATAATTTTGGTAGAAACAACTTTTACTTTATTTTACCTAACTATTGAACCAAACAACTAGTTGTCTGTCTGTCTGTTAAGCACGTAAACGAATCAAGCAGAGATAAGCACAAGATAGGTACTTATTTGCTAAAACATTTAGATTTAAAGACAATGGTTATACATTATGTAGATTTTCGTTACTTGCATCGAAGCTTGAGATTTCTAACATGTTACTTATTGCTGAATGTAATTGACAGCTACAAATTTGCAGCTTGACAAGTCGTTTGCTGAGCCCATATCAGTTCTAAATCCAGGCACATCCTAATAAAACGTTCAGACAGTCCTACCCGCCGTTTTGTAGATTCGGGGCGATTCGGACTCGACAATATTGACGCCGGCGGCGACATCGTCCCAACCACACCCCCCTACATTTAGGTAGGGAGGGGGTGTGATGGCAAAACGAGCTATGTACGAAGTTCGTATGTATTACCCAAGTAAATTGTAAGCCTAAGGCTAAGGGATCCGTATTGTTTCCGTCTGTCTTTTGAGCGTGTGTAGGAGGTAAGTAGGTACACGTTTTGGTTTTGACGAATCTCGCCACGCACGTGGTTTTATTTGCGTGAAACCTTATTGATACCTAGGCCGAGTCAACGGACAACCGAATTTCAATTTGGCAGGCACCAATACAAATATTAATAGCCATTGTAATTAATATACCAAACTACTGACCTGATTTTGATAAAACTCGAATGGGTTCACAAGATCAAGTTTGAAACAAAATGATGTTTTTTTTAAAGCATCTTTTGTCTTTTAATAATCGCGTTATGAGGAATATACCTAAACATAAGAAACAACTAATCGAAATCACATATTAATGCAACTGTCCTACTTGTTGGTATTTGTTACAATTAAACCATATTATATTGTATTATGAGCCTACATAGTAGACTCATTTAGAAAACAGGCCTAGAAAAAATTACCAAGATTCTCTAATATATGCAATAAATGATTATGATACCTACTCAGAATGTATTGACACTTGAACAGCAATCATTAATATCTACATAATATACCATATTATATTTACTCCTAAAACCATAGATACCGTTCCTTTCAGCGGTGGTGTAGCCAGTTACTAACAAAGTTTTTCATCGTATAAAATAATAATTATAAACAAGCCTAATAGGATTTTGTGACCCATTTTCAATTCTAGAACGATATAATGTGGGATTCATTGGGGATTCGAAGATTTTTTAACGGTCTATGAAGACTCTACACTTCACTTGAACAAGACCGAGTGAATGGCACCCGTGCATTTCTATAACTCGATAATTTTAATGACAAAAACCTACTTACAAAACGGAACAGATCAACCGACCAAACTTGAGCCCTTTCAATCAGAATTACTCCAAAACCTCGAAAAATACGATAGATCAAATAAAACTGGCTGATTGAACAATATCAACAAAGAGTTTCGTTAAAAAGAGCATTCAACAAAAACTTATTAAATCTTATTTGGGATATTTCTCGGGCATTGTGTAGGCGATTGGGTGCTTAGCTTTAAGTTCGAAATATTATTATTTTTACGGTGCGATGCGCAAGTATAATAGAGCGGAGATAATTATGATTTTGTACAACACAGATGGAGGTTTACTTTGGTAAAAATCACATCGAACAGCTGAATGTATGTAGCATATCTATTGGAGATTATACTTCTAACACAATTATATGAGAGTAAATGAGTGTCTGAAGAGCGTGTGAGTGTCTATTCTGAGTAGGTATATGTATTAAAAAATACGTACGGAGTATGCTGATACTTATCACATAAGTATAAGATAGGTTTTTATGGGTAAAAGCATGATGACTAGTAGGTACTCGAACAATACAGTTAGGAACATTTTATTTAACATTTTACAGTTTCAATTAAGTATCTAAACAGCTGAATATCGTGTTTAAGTTCTTATCCTAGGACGACATACATATTTTACGCCGATATATTGATGTTTTATGATTACTTACCAAAAATTATATTGTCTCAGTGTCTGTCTAGTTCAGCTCACTGAACGAATACGTTTTTTTATCTTACAGAACTAGGCAATAAAGTACAATTTTAGCATCAGGCGTTACATTCCTTAAATAAAAAACAATTTTAAATATTATTTTATGTTCAGACTGCAACTTAATCAAACAGTCTGTATAATTGCTCGAAAAGCTAAATTGCGCATTTTAAGAGTATCGAATAACAATTCAGTGACAATTCGACAAACCCCACTATATTGTCCCGGTTCCGAGCGATTAGCCTGCGGCGGCGACAATGCTGCAAAATAGGATGAAAATGTCAAAATATAATCTCCGGAGGCGATCTATACTCGAACACATAACCTACCATTCAAAATCCAATCAAAAATAACCCGTAAACAGACTGTTCTAAAAGCTATCGCATCGGCAGACCAAGATTGGTAAGTCGAGGAATCAGAAGTAGTTACAAAGAGATTTGTCCCAAAGTAACACTAGAACTTGTGCCCGATATCAATTGCAATTTTTTTGCAGGAAATCGCATTTTGTAGTGCAGTTGTACAATAGCACAATAGATGGAATTGAGCAAAATAGTTTAGTCTGTTAGGATTTTACAGATGACAATGGTTATGCCACTTGAGATTTTTGTGTGATTGTAAGTTATATACGGAATAACGTTTCTAAAAACGAATGGTTGGATAAAAAGGCTTCGGGCGATGGTGATCGTCGTTATTTGTAGAGGAATAATATGTTTTTTTTTTATATATAAATCATCATTGTCACAAGCTGAATATAGGAATAGAGTAGCTTTAGTTCTGACGCCTTTAAGTTCATAGATAAAAGTCCGTCATTTTGGATTCGTTAAAAAATAATTGTAAACGTTATAAAACATATTATCGGACGCGTCCGTCAGCCGCGACTTACGGACGTTATCCGGCCATGTATTTTACTCAGATCTGTGCACATAACAGGTCATAAGTCGCGGACGTGTCCTTCAGTCGACCTTGACTGATCGGATGTTCGAAGAAGATTTGGCGCGCCGGATGTTTTCATTTGGTAAAACGTCCGCGGACAATGTGTACCTACATAGCAACGGGCGCGTCATTGGCGCATTACACTTACGAGGTTGCACATGCTGTATTTGAGTGATTTTACTGTAACTTTGCTCCTGAGCAATGAACGAACAAATTACTGATTTGTACGTTGTTATGAGTGCCTGTAATTAACAACCCAAATTATAATAATAAAAGATTAAATTGATTTTAATTCCTCCTAAAATATTACTTAAAACGCTGCTCATCCCTCAATAAATTATCTGAATAAGTATAGATATGGCGAGTGGTATTTCCCGAATTCTAATCTATGATCTAATTATTTAATGGTAAGTACCTACCTTATTTATTAATTTTATGGTATGTACTATTACTTCATACGTGTCTTTTTACTCACTTTTCAATACAGGAGTTTTTTTTTTTAATTTTTGTTTCTTGATTTCTAGGAGAGGGCTGGAACTATGTGCAAAATTATTACTTTTTTTTTTAAAGGAGTTTTTTGAGTGGTCCCACTTCAATTTTATTAAAATCATTTGATTATTAATTCGAAATTACTAAAAAAAATCTATCGACGCCTGCTGGAAGTCGGTATCTTCACATAGTAGTCTTCACTCTCGCTACTCAACAAGTTTACCATACAGTCCTGTTACAGTCGGCTGCCGGACGCGTCCGATAGTAGGTATGTTTTCAGCTTTACGGACGTCGCATTCAATCAAATAATTCCCGATTCTCGTAGAAGTCAGTAACATAGTCATTGGTGCATGTTACTTCAAAGCTAAATCATGATAACAAGTTGGTCTTGTGTGGTATGCGATATACGATCTTATATGGTATGATAGGTAGATCAAATTGGAATCATTAATTTTACAAACTTCATTGAATCAAATCGGAGTTGCAATTCTGACCTGTCAATGAATATGTCAGTAACTACCAGCTTAATATGTATTTACGTTCATAACATGAATGAGACCAGGGATTTAAAAGTAAGAATAGGAAGGTATTTTTCTTTTTGAAAAGTATCCATGGTTTTTTTCATAATTTTAAGTCTAAAGTATTTCCAGAGAGCTACCGATGATTGCTGCTGTATACTGACAAAAACATAACCATTTACATTGTCAATTCACGTCACCAACATAAAGTTCGACGTAATATCACCAAAATATAAGATGATAATAATTAGCTTTACAGTGAAATACACGATAAAATTGACTTATTTACTAAAACAATTCTTTTACTCCTTCTGTCATTACACCTTTACCTTTTCTTATAGTACCTATCAATAATAGGGTATTTAGATTCTATTTTACCTATAATACAAATATCTAAGATAATTATTGAAGCATATTTGAAACAAGCTCTAAACTGGGGAAAAAAGAGTTAAACCGGTCAGATGACATCTTTTCATTAATCCCTTTTTAGCGTTTTAGCAGTTTTTCTGAGGCCTTACAGTGGCAATGAATTAAGACGGAATAGGCTCATAATGTTAATAATTAGCTCGAGTCCACAACATATTATATTAATGAGGAATACGGTAATATTAGGTAACTATCTGCGTATATAATATTTTGTGGCTACTTGATACTATTAACTTGCTTGTTTTACAGCATAAACAATCTGCAGCAATTGAGTAGGACGGCATATTATGTTTCCAATTCAATTATATCGATTGCTAGAGAGTGTTGACTGTTTTTAAAAGTTAGGCAACGTTGTTAAACATACTAATAACTATTTGCTATTGAATGTTGCTTAGTTGTGAGTCGTTGGATGTTGTGGCTCCGGAGATACACAAAAGATAACTGCGGTGTTGATGCAAGGGCACAAACAAGCTTCATACGTGTCATACTTGATACTATTTAGATATATTTTTAGTTCGTTGTTTTAATTTGTGTTTAAGTTTAATAACGTGGCATTATAATTCACTAGCTGCACTCCGCGGAGGTACCCGCTTTATTACAGGATAAAGTAGCGTTTGTGTTAATCTAGGGTCTAATCTATCTCTGTACAAAATTTCATCCTAATCGGTTCAAACGTCTATGCGTGAAAGAGTAACAAACATACATACAACGTATGAATGAAAGTGATGTTACATGGTATACCCGACACAGGACAAATCCTAGTAGGGAGCTATAAGTGTCGAACGTTTTTTTTTTTTTTTTTGTAAAAACCTTCGCGATTATACAAGGTTATCGGGCTAGGAGTGTACTAAGCCTAAAAGGGGCCACTATACTCATCCTAAAGAACAACTTTTACTATAGGGCCAACTCTGAATTCGAGAAAAAAAACAGATGTTCCTTACAAAAAGTTGCTCGGTATTCGACAAAATGTATTATTATTTTGATCGTATTATTAGTGAGATTTTGATCGTGGCATTATAATTAATTTAATCCTTTTTTTAAATCTAGATGTTGGCTATATGTTCCTATACCATTTATCATATTTAAATTGCACATACAATTATTGGTATGGATAGAAGCAGAACCTAGGCTCAGTAGAGCAAGGTACCTTGTAAATAGCAACAAAAGCAATAATTTAATAAAGCCGCAAGCTGTGCCTGTTAAAAAAAATAAAAATGGTATTCGGAGCCTTATAGTAAGAAAAAGAAGACTAGTATATAAGTAGATCAGGATAATTTTAATAAATGAATAGTTTAAAAGCAATTCAAACATATCCTGCTATGATTAAAATACGAGTGCCACCTTCTCACATTCTAATAAACAAACGTACTAAAGTACTTACTATACATCATCCTGAGAGCGACATTTTCCATTCCACACACAATAATAAAGTGGACCTAACAAAGGCTTATATACAATCCCCATGTAAACTCACGGATTACAAAACGTCCCAAAATAAATGCAAACTACAAAGACATACGGGGTTGACATTAAGCGCTTTTAGTGACAAACGTACCCCTCTTTTGTACCCCTAACAATATCTTAATTCACACCCCTGGGCTGTTGAAAATCTAAGCTAAATTGTACTTTATAACTGAGGCTTTATAGTCCAAATTTGAACTCAGTCGAAATAACATATCGTTGGTTTTAGATGTTAATTCAATTCAAACGTGTCAAGCAATTTTTAACTTTATTTTAACATAAAATAAGTTGTTTTTTGTAAGTTGATAAGTTTAAATAAGAGTTGTCAAATCCAGTGTCGAGAGCGGGGTTGTCGGTCGTTTGTAATTAATACATGTGGCGCCATTGATATGCCAAATTTTCAATTGTGATGACGCGAGTTTATTTTCAATTTGTTTGGCTAACAAAATCTTTAGTAACTAATTGCTAGGATGATGGGATCCTTTGTTAGTTGAATAGAGTTCAGGAGCCGTTATAATTCGCATTATTAATAATTCCCAGCAGTAAACTCAATGTGAGATTGTAAAATTAAATAAAAAGTAAATGTCTAACGTGTGATCTTTATTTTGCCAACTGTTATTTCAAAAGACGCGACAGATTAAAAGAATGTTAGTATTCTTATAAAAAATACGTTTTTATTTTACAATAACTTAGTTTTTAACAATATTTGAAATTTATGCGTTTTTACTTTGGTATTCTAGTTTTCGCTATTCAGTAAAGGGTGGAGCAGACCGCACTCGTTGCATTACCGCGAATCTCGTTATATCTCAACGCTTTGCGTATAATCATGCCGGCCATTTTTGTTTGTCGTATTTTGCACTGCTGCAACGTTTACGACATCCGCCATTCCGCTTTGAAAGTGCCAAACATGACTGACGTATACGCTCGTAGTGTCGTAATCTGAATTGACTAGTGGTCGTGTGCGTAGTTGCACAGCATTATGTGTTAGGTGTGTCATTCCTTATTACATAAGCCATACTGTGCTGGGCTGCGCTGCGTTGTGCTGCGTGCGGTCTGCTTCACGTTTCCGGGCTTGCTACGAAACGCACCTTCGCATTGCTACGTGCTACGTCATCGTCGTGCTACGGCAACGCTTTTGTAGGTCATGATGCAACAAAACTTTTATAGATGGCGCAATTTGATAATGCTATTTCAAATGCAATGTAAGGACTCTTTGCTCTGTTAGTTCAAGGAATATTTCATAGATGGCAGAGTTTTTAAAATTTGCAAAATAGAAAGTTTATCTCTCCGATAAAGGATTAATACCTCAGAAATAACTAAATTAAATACAATGACTTTTTAGGGGCTATATCTTGTTTAAGTAACAAATAACTATTATGGTATAAAAATATTGTAAATTGTAAAGTTACAAAAATATAATTGACATGTTATGATTTATTTACTTGTTGATTATGATTAACTTTCCGATGCACCCTGATGTGCGAGCTGTCTGAGGCGCACCTATGCTTGTCGCCCTCTCTCGGCTCAGCGACCTTAGCGCTTACTACCAACCGTTCGAAGAAGCAGTAGATACCGCCTTCATTTATCAACAGCATCTTTAAAAAACACAAAAGACTTATATGGAATAGATTTTTATAGGTATCATCCGCACAAAAGATGTTAAAATTTTTCACAATTACAAGACTGTAATATTTAAAATAATCTAACCTCAAAATATAAACAACAACAGATAATAAATATAATAAATTTGCCACAAAAGCTCTCATCGCTTAAAAGCGAACTCGTCCAGAACACCTTTACTGGAATTGAATATTAAATGTTCTTGTACGTTCGTCTTAATGTACTTATTAAAAAGCAAGGTTGCACGCAGGCAACTATAACTAATGTATAGTATTTTTACCAAAGAGTAAAAATACTATATATATATAGTAGAAAACCTACTTACCGCGCGTGGAAAATAGTGTAATCGTTTTGGTAATACGCAGTTGAACATGCGTTGCGGGTTGGTGTTGCTTACCATAGAAAAATTTACCCTAAAGAAAATTAAAAAGACTTATTTTTATACTTTTTTTTTTTATGTTTGTGATTGTCTGCAACTCGCCCGATGTAAAGTGACGAAGTGGCCTAAGATGTAGTACGCTACGATGTAGCTGTAGTTTGTTTGTATAGAAGAAACCAATATAAAACAATACAATTTTGGGCTTGTAAAAGACGAAACATTATAGATATCTAGAAATAGAGAAACTGTTAGCAAGTTCTACAACCTGGCAGTTCGCACAATTAAACTTGGCGCAAAGCATTTTAGTACGAAATATCCGGAATCTCTATCTTGTAACCAAATAAATATTTTTATGCGTGTTAATTCATGGCATCCATTTGCTGGGCACGGGTCTTCCTACAAAGGAGGTGTAGACCAAATTCCACTTATTGGACTAAATTAGGGTTTACTCAAATTACTTAGTAGAGAGTTAGCCTAAATTTAGTTGAACATTCATTTCTAAGAACTTTTTGCAAGGTATTTCAGCGTCAAAAGTTTTCTACGTAAAATAAAAGAAATCAAACAAGTACAATGACTAATCCCTCCATATTTTATTTTAACAGAAAAACAGACGTAACTATGTAATTTATTTTATGCATTGATTTTTTTCTCGCTATTGTGGGAACCCATCCCGATGTTTTTAAGGGCAACACCAAATACTGAATTACATTCATAATTTTTGGTTTTGAGTTTTGCTTTATTTACATTAATATGCAAAAATAAACAATAAACTTACCTGTGGAAAGAAACCTCGCTGGATTTGTTATGTTTTTGAGTGATTGAGTCACTTACTTTTACGACGCATCTACCCTTTCGAAATATTTTTTGAAGAGTTTTTGCCCGCTTGGCCTCTCACACTAGGCACTAATTTGAAGTGAGCTGAGCTTTGCAGCTGTGCCTTAAGTGAAGCAGCAATGTATTTAGGCGGTTAGTACGCATCTAGTACATGTACATCAATGATTTTTACATAGTCAATAACAGATTACAGGTGTCATCAAGTTATGAGAACAATTAGAATATATAAAACAGTAGATAGACGCGCTGGCAGGGTTTTTCACATAGTTCCGCTACTCCTTGTTAGATGGCGCTAGTAGGACACATTTTACTACAGGTATACTTTTTCCAAAGTGAATTAAAACTTTAAAATGAAAATATTATTTTTTTCTGACATGTAAGTTCTGTGTGCCTCGATCACATTTATTTCATTTTGTCTTACCATCATTGTAAGATTGTGTAAGAATCACATTTTTGATTGACGAGTTTTATATCTGTACTCGTATCACCGAACTATTAAAATCTACACCAGATTAAAACTAAATATTGTTGTGGAATTTATCGCGCTGTGACTTTACATATCGCAACCACCCCTTGACCAATAATTTGGGATGTACGTATATTTAATGTTGAGGACTTACCGCATGTCTGTCCCAAATACGAATTATTGAAATCGCTGGAGTAATGACGCCTTATCAAACTTCAACCTTTTTTATGGACGACTAAAATGTTTAAACATTCGTAGAACCTGAATATCAAAAAAGATTTCTTATGATTTGTTGAAAAATATAATTGATTGTGTACCCGAGTATTATCAGAACTAAGACTAGCATACATATTGACTGACGAAAATCAAATCTTGCAGAGACGCTTCGGTCGCTTGGTACCTAAATAATTGGTCGAGAATATGTTCCCCTGTTTCTATATACCTGACTTTTCTTTTTACCACAAAAGACTATAAAGATATGCCTTTGACAAGGTATTGAGCAAATGTTTCGGTTAATTTCTTAATAAATCTGATATTTAAGTCTTTAGAACCACATACATAACCATGTTTTTTTTTCATTGACTTATGGCACCATGCGATCTGTATATGTGCCAGCGTCAAGTTTTTCCATCTTCAAGTTATCAATCAATCATGTTCAGTCAAATATCAAGTAATAAGTCATCGTGGTCAACTTGACTTTACCAGAATAAGTTTCTATGGACATTTCCCGTGAACACGAAAACCACGTTATTCCGTTTTTATATAGCTTGCTCACACTTGTGCACATAAACAAGACATTAATCGTTAATAATCCATCAATATTACACATTAAAGCTTGCAAAATCACTAATTTACAAATTTATAAATACACAGACAGAGACGCCATTTTTCGCGGGGAAAGAAAGCTCCCTAACCTTGTTTTGCCAGTATCTTACAACCAATTTTGACATTCGATCTCTATTATTTTTTAGTATTTAAGTAAGCAAAATAATAGTTTGGAATATATTTGTGCTAAGACTGTTAGTATTTTTATTCAGTTATCTCAAAGTAATAGACTAGTGAAGTAAAAATAAGTTAGCCCAAAGCGCGACAGACCTTTAACCCATAGAAAACAAAATCAGCAATACGAAAATTCACAGACAACTTAGCAAATGGGTATTCCACTTAGTGTACTGATTAGAAGACCGTATATTACTTACTAAGATTAGTACCACTGATCCCTGTGTTATTAATAAATTTGTAAATTATTTTTTGAAAAAATAAATTATTTTGTATTTGTAGCGTCTTTTGTCTTACTTTGGCGCCTGACATTTCTCAATCGGATAACACGAGACCAAAGATGCTAAAAGTTGAAACGCGTAAGTAAGTTTGTCGAGCGGAATTGAAAATGAAGACAAGTAGGTATATCTACTGTTTTTGGTAGTGCACGACTCTAGTAACCCATGACAGGTTTTCTGATTGAAATGGATTGAGAAATAGAAAAATATTTATGTGCAGGGTTATCGGCAAAGGGTGTACCAAGCCGAAAGGGGGTCATTATTATTACTCATCCTAAGGAACAACTATCACTATGGGACTTTCTCTGATTTCGAGGTAAAAAAAACATTTTGTCCACAACGGATCAACTTTTTACAATTTTTTTCACGAATTTCTGTTGGTGCCATATTAAAAGTTATTATAGTATAGTACACCCTTCACTCTATTTTATAAAAAAACGCGTCTCAACTGGCCGTCTCTTGTTTTGTTTTATCCGTTGGAGAACGTCACGCGTCATAACAAGACGAAAGCAGCACAACATTAATTAATAAGATTAGTTAACACATTTATATGTAGCTATAAAACCTTGTTCTCTGACTGCAAGGTAAGTGGTGTGAGTGCCCAAATCTCGGGTGCTCATAGTCGGTGTACTAAGGCAAATACTCATAGACGTGGCTCACCAGTCACGAACCCACCAAATGAACGCCATAACAAATTGACGTGCTTAAAACTGTAAAATTACCATTTGGAATATGATTTTAGAAAAAAAGTCGCTCAAATAGAAAAGGCGATCGCGATAGACGATTAGGGTGGCAAGCACGAAACGTGAATGTATTAGGTAAACTGGTGGGTATCTATTTATTGTGATTTCTGTTTTTAGTGTTTAGTCTTAGAATTGGGTATAAAATAATACTTTTTTGTAGTGTGCTGCATAGCAAACAATCTTTGATTTCCTATGTATACCTAATAAATACTATATTACATTCAGAAATACAAAATCCAATGACATACCATAGAACCTACCTATTAAATTAAGGCAGACCAGCCCCCTTAATAAATCTATTACTCGTATATCATTTACAGACTTTTTTACCGATTCCAATAAAGAGGGAGCTCTTCAATTAAACTGTATTTTTTATTTGTGTTCTCCGATTTTCAATGGCGTCTGGACCGATTTCATAAATTCTTATTTTAACCCCAACGCAAAAACGACGGGGAAGATTGACTTGTCTGTGTGAGTGTGTGAGTGTGTGGCATTGTAGCTTCCAAACGGATGGACTGATTTTGAGTTTTGCATTTTTTTTGTATGTAAGGTGTATTAGTCGGAAGTGTTCTTAGCTATGCTTGATGAAAATCGGTCCAAGATGGCCGCCGACACAAAATGGCGATATACTTTTTTTTATGACACTATGATAAGTTCAAATCCAAGATAGCTGCCAAAACAAAAACAATTTTACTTTTTTTAAAGGGTTTTCTTTCCATGTAGTCCAATATAACTTTTACCAATTTTGTAGTTTGGATAATAACTTCTGTAAAACGGAACAATTATACAGCTGCCAGCAGAAAAAAAGTTAGGTGTCAGGCATTTAAAAAAAGGAATATTTTATCAAAGATTTTTAAACAGGTTTTTGTTATGTTTTTATGCTTAGATTGCCGCATAGTTACAACCTATTATGTGACTTCCTAAAACATACAACGTTGGGCGGAGAAAGCAATTTAGAATTTATCAAAATAACTTGTAAAAATACTGAACTTTAACCACGATAAAAACATTTTTATATATGAGACCAAACTTAAATTTACTTTTAATATTTGAATTATCAATAATATAGTAGCTCTTCTGTATCAAGCACACATAAAAGTTCTGTAAGCTCTTTGTCGACTATAAAATTGTATGACATTGAGTGTTGATCGTGTGAGCTCAGTTAAAAACCGATTTAACTATTCAGTTTCAGTTTAGTATCAATTGTAGATATTTGTTTACTTATGGTTTAACACGCGATGTGAATTGAAGATATGCACCACCACTAAGTATGTACTACTATATTTTCTCCTCTGAAATATATTTGCTAAACAGAGGGTTTTTTCTAAAAATCTTTATTTAAAGGGTTTGTTCGCACATGCGAAAATGCCACACTAAAAGCAGGGTTATGTTTTTCGAGTGTTTGTTTGTAAATTAGTATATTTGTATGTTGGTACGTACAACCCGGTCACAATATCTGTGCACCTGAGCTCGTGACGTCATATTGGCGGTCTGGGTACGGTGTGCTAACCGTACTGTCGCACCGGGGAGTGCGCGGAGAGGTGATAGGGGAAGCGGGAGAGGCGCCGCATTCCAGCGAGGTGCACAGATATTCTGACCGGGTTATATGTCTAACTCGTGGCCCTCTACAGCCTAAACTGCTTAGTAGCAACACCTACGACACGTATCGAAATGTACACATACCTAGTCTGGAGCAGCGATCCTAGCGGAGGAGGCAGAAACCTCAAATTGCTATGCACAATTTTCGATCGATATTTTTTTTATTATCAAAAACAAGTTAAGACATATAATATAGATGTGGTTTTTCACTCTAGTGAAGTGGAGTCAGTTCAGGCTGGCAAGGAATGCCATGTTATATCTTTGGTTCTGGGTCTGTGCAGAAAGGGAACCGTCGGTCGTGGTGTAAGATGGTAAGTACTATTCCTCACTATACATTAACATGTCGAATATCAGATTTCATTTATTTGTACTTTATTGACTGATAAAGCTTTGTTTCATTTATTTTATTGTAATTGTTGCATGAAATGTCAAAATGGGATATTCTTAGAAAAAACATATGTCAGTTATTTTGTCTACTCTATGAGATATAGAATCTCATAGAGTAAACAATAGAGTAGATTCTATATACTACTGTTCCTATGTAGATTTCCAGTGAATAAAGAAATCATAAGGTGTAACTTAAGACATCCGTATTAAAGTAGGTACTCGTATAAATGTTTGAAAATTAATCGACCACATATTAAAACAACTATTTAAAGTGCTTCAGTAACTATGTATGCAGTCATCGCTGTGTAAGTATATCGTTCTCTTATGGTTTTGAAAACACAATTATAGTCGAATGTATGATTTCTAACCGCCAATTTATGTTGCTATGCCTATATTTAAGACATTAAAGCTGTAAACTGCAAACGTAAATACCTAAAGATTGTGGCGTACTTAATATTCTGAAATCGTCGCATTTAATAGTGCGGGTAGGTATGAACTTACCACATCGCCGCCTCCCGCGTCGCTAATTCGTACTGCCATCGTAAACGTTATTTACTGCCCAGATCTGTACATTTGCATGGTAATTTATAACCCGGCGGCGTTCCCCTGAACGCTTCCTGGTGTCGTCGCGATACAGTCCCGGATTATAATAATCGATTGATCTGAAGGCTCGCAAACTGAGTTGGAGGCAAGGTGGCTCTATGTTATTTAACAAGTGGTTAATGGTTTTTTTCTCGCAGAGGCTACGTCTAAAATATACCTACAAACACAACAACAAATATACAAACCTAGAAATATAGATTCAAACATTAATTCGAAAAATATTACTGATTTTTCGGGCAGTCGAGCAAAAATTGGAGAGCTCTCCTTAATATCAAAAGTAAGTTTGGAATGATCGCGTCTTAGTGCTAACCTAACGCTCTTTCGCTGTTTGAACGGAATACTCGCAAGTGTTAAACATTCTCACGGGCGACACAAGCATTATTTATTTTCATCTAGTAATGAAACTGTCTAAAATCTATGTATATTCCATTTTTTATTTTATTTACCTGGTGTATAATGAAGATCTGCAATCAAACCTTAATAAGAACATCGAAATGACACAACCCAAAGTAAAATGTAAAATAAACTCGAAATATCTCAATTGTTTTGAGACACAACCCAACTGTACCGAGTGACGTCAAAACACATTGTCAGATTCCAAATTCAATTTAACAAAAGGGTTGCCAGCTACGCGTAACGGAAATCGCGGGAAAAAGGGAGATTCGTATTCTAAATTCAAAGACGTGTAAGGGCGGCGACACACGTCACCGCGGCGGCTCCAGCGGAAGGGTGATAGATGTGTTTGGGGTTACAGTTCAGAGCAACTTATTGGTGTCGGCTGGAATCGGGGATATATCAGTTGCAGGTATAAAAGAGATAAAATAGATTTTATTATTGAAGATTTTATTCGTTTGTATTTCGAGTGTTGGAGTTTTGTACGACTTAATAGTTCTATTTCTAATCATGTTCTGAAAGGAAGCTTTATAGAGTGTGAGAGAGACACCTTATGTATTGTCAATAGGCCTAACTCTGAAAGCTACGTGTGATAGTTATTAAAATAGTTGTAATCCTTCCCTTTCTGGCAAGCTTGGTAAATACTAAATACAGACGGAAGCTTTAGTTAGTTAACCGTTATTGAAAGCTTTCAGAATTGGCCCCATTGGTATTAATCCTTTACTGCCCAATGTTTCATACCGTCTTACTTTTGGACACGGGCCTCCTTTGTGTATTTTTAGATTAAATTATTCCTCACTTTTCTTCGAAATTTACTAACTTTCTCCAACAAGCAGGTTTCATTCACCGTTAAATCACGTGATGACTAGTACTAATCTGAGGGAATGTGAACAAACACTTTGAGGTTTAGATTAGAACCAAGTTTCTATCCACGGTCCCCCGCTTTAAAGCAGAGCATTTACCCAATAAGGCTATCACAGCCAGGAAAAGCTTATTAAATCTAATTATTAATGAAAATTGATAATATAACTCTAACTAATCAAATCAGCTAAATTTATTACTAGGTCAAAGTTAATGCAATAATAATGCTAATATCGAGCAAAGATAGGTTTATCAAAAGTTTTGAACTAAAATTATGTGAGTAATAATACGATCCAACTTTTGACTCCAATTGAGCAATCGACCCACAAACCTATCCGACTGTCGTGTACCGGAATAATATTATTAAATCATCTAAATTCGAATTCCTTAACGAGAAATGCAATATCGTGCTGCAGTGACAAATCAAAACTACCCAACCAACTTCTTAATGTAGTGCATTACCATTTCAGCGTTCTGACAGACCGCCAAAACTTTTCCTCTGGGTTCCGTGTTGCCAGTTTAAAAAACCTCTATGCACGATTGAGACGTCAAAACGGCTGACACGACGAAAATTGGGCGCGAAATTTCGTGACCAAAAATGGCTGGTGGTTGCTGTCGCCCGCCAAAACCATATGCTCTGTGGTTTGGGTTTCTCATTGCGCGAGTTATCTGCCGCTTGTTACCATAAAAAGCTGCGATGACTCGTTTAGACTGACAGTCCATTAGTTGGGGTATTTTTAACGGTTTGGCAACGCGAGGAAATAGCATAGAGGCACGGAATTTTATTTTGAAAGAACAATATTGCATTGCAAAATGTTGAGCCAGGTTTTAGTTAAAAAAATGTCTAATAAACTTATAACAAATATTAAAAAGCCAGAAACTGCTGAAACAAATATCTCTACAACATCTGATACACAATCTGATCATATTAATAGGTTTTTAAGTCATAAAGTACTTATATTAATACAGATTACTATAGTAACATAGGCATGCCACTTTAAAGGACTTTATAGACCCATAATCTTAATTACCCGGATTCTGACAAGTTATTGCATAATAGACTAGATGCAGTGAACTATGAATAAAAAAAGTTGCCCGCAAGATGCCTACGCTATAGCAATGATTTCTAATAAGTATTGCTATATATCACTAGGAAATACAATCGTTATGAACTTAAGAAAGGAGTTCATAATGTGTCGACTATTACGCATATTAGCATCATAACTACGATTTTTACCGACAATAAATAATAGATACCATCTTTCCCGCAAAATCGGAAAAAAACTTGTAATAGCACCGGGTGTTAAATAATTGAACACAATTACGAGACCTTTGTGTCCTGACTCGTTTTGTATAACACCATCCGTTCCGATATAGAACTATTGCGAAATAAGTTTACATTTAATTCCAAAGAGAACATTCAAGACTTTATACTTTTTTATTTAGAGAAGGTATTAAATTGTTAAATGGTTAAATATATGGACAGGATGTCAATAAATTAATACATGGTCAGCATAACAAATTAATTGTAGGAAATGCAGTTAAGGCCATAAGTACATCTTCATAACGAGTATTGAATGCCATTATGTAAGAGACAAAAAAATTGTCTTGGAACCACTTTCGCACGATCTTGAACTTGAGGAATTGGTCTTGTCTTGTCCTCGGCCGTTAAAGATCCAGTATTACAGGTGGTATTGCTCAACAATGGAGCAATTATAATATTAATATCTTCAATCACCTTACCTTGTAACGCAATATGCAACTAATAGTTGGAGCAACATTTTAAAACTTTTAAAAAGTAACATCCGATCCGATTTCATTTAAACAGGCGCGTATACAATTTCAGAGTCTGATTTAAAACATAACCTTCCTGTTGCTAGACCGATGCCAATAAAATGGTTTAGGGGGTAACTCGTCCCAAATTTTATATTTATGTAGTCCGACGATAACATAATCCTTTAAATAACTCGGTGTCTTCTGGGAAATCGGATAACAGTCGGACCGGTCGAACTGAGAACCTCCTGTTTTTTAGAAGTCTGTTGTAAATACCTGCCTACTAATATATTTTTTAAAATTTTGCGCTATAGATTATATTATTTTGTGGAGTCAGTAAAGGGCAATTACAAACAAAAAATTGCCCATTCAACGATGCCTCTACGTAGTGTGGTACGAGTATGCTGTGGTTATCATTAAATTCAATAATTGCAATTGAACCTAGTTTGAAGTTGAGGTTTAAGAGATCTTATGTAGAATAATTTAAGTTTACGGGTGAAACCATTTTACAGGTGACGTCGTTATCAAGCACGAATAATGTGGGAAGAATGGCAGACAAAAAAGCATTCAGGCAAAAATAAAAGGTTTATTTTTAAATGTTAGTGCATATGACGTTAAAAAGACATTCTCGTTTTTTTTCCCGACACGAGTAAAAGTACTTACTACTTTTACTCGTGCCGGGGAAAAAATATTTTTAAGTCGAAAAGTTCGCAAACAATGGTCAGAAGGAGTAAAAGTTTCATAATTACCAATATGCCCCGACTCCTTCTAAACTTTTCACAACATTACAAAATCAGAAAACTTTTCGTCACTTTAGGAAATATGTTTGTGAATAAATTAATACGCGTGTAAATTTCCCGCTAACCATAAATTAAGAAATGTTCCACTGTTTTGTTTTGATTGAATTTTTCGTGAGTAAACATTAATTTTTCTTATTGGGCCTAGTTAGGGTTAGATGGAATGATGCCTCAAGTGGAGTTGGCATATTCGCCTCCAGAGTCAGCGGACCCAGGGTCGATTTCCGCCGAAACATATGTTCGAACAAAGAATTTGGATATTTGTTTATTGTGTCTGGGTTGTGTTGTACGTATATTTGCGATGTCGCATTGCATTCCTGACACAGGAGAAATTATAGTACGGAGTACCATATTTTATCAATGTTCAATGTTAAAAATATTAGTTTATCTAAATATCTAATAGCATTTGCTATTAGTTCTGCGAACAGCAAACCTCGCACATATGCAAAACAATTGCAACACTCGGCTGCACCGTAACAGCAGCCTGATTAAGACTGTCTTTACAAAATCTTAAATTTTTAATCTATACTACAATCCATTTTTATAATTTAGATCTCCCAAATAGCTTTGCGTAATTTGAGTAGCAGTTTTCGAGTCCGGTCGGAAACACTACCTGAACCTGCAGAGATGTCTCGCTTTTCCAGCTCGGTCAATACATTATATTGCTAGCAGCAAATACAATAAGGAAAATGTTAATGAAAACCATGTTTGTCACATCTCTAACTCTCTCAACTCATTTACATAACATTTGTAAAGTTAATATTAATTTCAACATCAAAGTATCTACATGTCCTTAAAATTTTTCAGCTTACAACTTTGTTTTTGCAACTTTTTTAAATTTTTGTTTTTTTTTTCTTATTTCAGTGAAATTATTAAAGGTATCAGTTATATAATTTGACTACCTCATACGAGGTATTTATATAACTTTTGTTGTTTGCCTGTTATGTAAAAAATATGATGACAGAGTAATGGACATATTTTTAAGCTTAAGATACTAGTCAATACTTGGTTAAAGTATAAAATAACTTTTCTCACGGAGTTATACTTAAGGTGCACACACACAAACAGAAGTTGACCAGCATTTCTTATGTGTTCTTAACTTACAATAATACTTCCACTTTATACTACCTTTACTTCTCGCCTTCTGCCTTACTACTTTAGACCCATTGAGTTCTACCATTATTGGACAACTGAGACTATCTTGTCGCTCTAGCCCCATGGGACTACGGAAACAAGTATTTTTGTGCACAATGGTTCTTTGTGATGAATGGCTTAATTTATATCGATTTTTAATTAAAATTTACTAAACCACTTTAAAGTAAGAATGAAAAAATAAACAAAATGTTAAACATTACTTCAGCAAAAAAGTGAAACGCGCAGAAATTTCCTCAGATAGTTACAGCTAAACCTCCTCATAAAATATGCAAACTCATCAATAATTTCTAACAAAACACAAAAAAATCAAACAAACGCTACCACCAGCCCTTATGCGGTGCAAACAGAAATCGCATGCGGCAAATGCATTCACTATTGGCAAAGCGCAATTTTCATGTTACGCCATTGTCGGGACAGTGGCGTACTCTGATTTATACGGAGTACGTAGGCTTGTTGTTAGCCTACGATAGAGTTATTAATGCGGGCAGTAGACAAGCTTTAACTGCGTTTAGTCTGAAAACTTGATTTGACCATGTTGTATTTGTAGGAGATCAGATAGAAGGAATCTGTTTCGTTGTAATATCAAGACAAACTAAAGTGCATTTGTGCATTGGCACAAATTTAATTATTTGTTCTAACGGTCACCGCTCGCGGCCGATTCTATGACAATATATTATGTTGTATAGTATATTAATATCTATAACCATTTAAAACAATAGGGGTGTACTAAACCGAAAAGGAATCACTATACTCATTCTAATAAAAAACTTTTACTATGGGACTAACTCTAAATCTGAGGAAAAGTAATGAGCTACTTCATACATTTTGTCGATAATCGATCAACTTTTTCTACTGAACAACTGTTTTTTCTTAAATTCAGGTTTTTTTCCATAGTGAAAGTAGTTTGTAATTATGAGTATAGTGACCCCTATCGGCTTACGACCCTTAAGTTTGCATAAGTAAAATGACATGGCGATAAGGATCATGTATAGCATGAACTCTTCAACTTCTGGCTGTTGCGAATCTGCTGAGTTGAAAATCTGGTGAACTAAGAATTCGGCAAACTGCTCCGGTCCTCCGGAGCAGCCAAACCTCGTATCTGCTTTACAGCACCCTTACAGGCTGTATGCACGCGACACTCGTAGTCAATTGTCGCGTAACCACACCGAGCTGTCAAACGTATCGCGTTGTCGAAAATACTGCTTGTTTATGTGTGTACTTTCTTTATTGTAAGAGAGTTTTGGAAGTAAAGTGGCTTCCAAAAATCGTAACTTAAAAACTTAAAACCGATTTTTTGAGTTACGCTCTTTAAGTGTTTCCATAGACAAGCTTAGGTCCGTGATGTAGTGCACTGTAGAGGGAAACTATCACATTATCAAATGCTCTCAAGAATCTATCTTTTTGAAACAAAGAAGAATTCGGTCAGTCGTTTGGTAGATTACCCTAGAGGGAGTAAAGTTCCCGTCATATCATCATCTTATCTGCAAACATGCAAAGACGCACAAACAGACAATTTGACGAACTGCTGATCTGACCAATATCAATTTTGAAGTACATCAGACAAGACCAACAGGACCTACAAGGTCCACACCAAATATAGGTTAGTACATAGTTCTATATCTGGGCACTGGTCTCCTCTAGGTATATACCTACCTTTTTTAATATAGCTAGTAGGTAGGCTTACGCTTGACCGCAACTCGTCTGATGTAAAACGACGATGCGTCTTTGGATGTAACACGCTTGCCTTGAAGAAACTGATTCAATCGCTTAATGAATAGTAATTATTTGCTAACCTCGGTCTTTTTAAAAAGTATTGTTTAAAATATGTTGTGTAAGCCCTAGTTAAAATCTGCTAGCTGATTCACCAGTTAGAAACTTACTTCATATTTTTAAGATTGTAGCTTGTCTATTAAGTAAAACAATCATATTAGTCCAGAAATTGTTTATTTTGGATGCCTGCATTGGGTACAACCATAGCTACTCGTATAATAACTAGTTGAAGCAGGGTTTTTGTTGGTTTTTGTCTGTAAATAAAGAAATAACTTTTACAATATACGTAACTTTAGCTTTGTAATGTAGGCATTGAAGTACCTATGACTCGTATCAACCCATAACGTCCCACTGCTGAGCACTGTCTCTCCTATGATGGGAGTATAGGCCATAGTCCACCACGCTGGATAAATTGTGTTATGGGATATACTTATCTTAGAATAAAAATCACTTGGGGAAAAAGGTATCTAAAATATCACTTGGTGGTAAAGGTAGGTGTCGACACCGACTAAGTAACGAAGTACTTACTTACCTGATACTTTACTCTCACTATGCATTCGTTAATCATTTAGTTTTGGGTACCATAAACATATAAGACAGTAGAGACATTGCAACTGCCCAGCCGACCCAACACATTTTAAATTTTTATGCTTATTTTTTAATTTTATGTATATTTTTGATTTTTTCTTATGAAATTGGTAAAAAATAATGTCATTTTTAAGGAAATAACATGATGTCAACACATATTTTTCTACAAAAAAGGTAATGATCAGTTGTTTAATGAGGATTTATTATTATTAATAATAATAATGATATACCACTTCCACACAAAGGTCTTCAGGTCCCAAACTAGGCAAAGCCTGTGCTATGGTGATGTCTTATGGTGATATACCTGATGACTGATATACATACTTATATACATTACATAAATACATACATATATATATATATATATATTAAACACCCAGACACAGGTCAAACAGACGTGTTCATGCACACAAATATTTGACCTGTCCGGGGATCGAACCTAAAAATTAAATAAATTATTATTGAATTATATTTCTTATCAAATATTCGTAGCCATTTCATAATCGACGCTACGAGATATTCGTAAGTAACGACACTGAATATATCAAAGTATATTTTATTATTATGTTGTTCTCTTTTTATTATAAAAAAAAATAGGAGCTAAACATTTGTGTTTGCGTTTGAGTGAGTGGTGTTGATGGGTCGATGTCCAGGTGCCACACTATTGGCGTCTTTTCTTGTTGGAGGCCTCTGCGGTCACGGCGCCAGCCCAGTAAGTAAGTAGAAAACATTAGTCTTGTTTTTTTAGGATTTCAACCTACTCTCTTACCGTTGCAGTACAAACTGAGTCATCATTATTCTAAAATATCGATACCTTTCGTCCTAAACCAGTGCATATTGTATAGATAATTTAATAGCTACAAGTGCTTACAACCGGTCCCTGTTCCTCTCACAACTAAGTAATAACATTACAAAAATGCATAAACGTATTTTATCGTTCACCCGCCATTAACGCTTTCGGCATTTAGTCAAAATGTTTGACTGTATAGGTTACATACAGTATGAGCATCCGAAACAGTCTTAGTTTAAAGAGAAGCAAATTATTAAAAAATGACTGTCTACTTAAAAAGACATAATCCTTTTCTTCTATATCAAATTATAGTTAATGTCAATTTTAGAATATTAGAATTTTGTGTGGTTCATACCCAGAATGATTTACATTCACACACAGCACAAATATATACTACCGGGCCCTGATTCGAATAAGTTACCCCATGGGACCAACGACCCCGGAAAAAATCGAAATGAATTCGAGTACTTACGTATAACAACATTCTAAATAGCAACTAGATCTTGCCTATTGCAAGTAAAAATATTTTTTTGCAGTATAAGTAGGTATTGTTAAATCTAGAGATAGTAATATTTCCGTACTTCCTAAGATGATGCGTTTCATCTTACTGTTAGTAATTATTATACTGTGTACTTTGTTGGCTGTATGTTGAGTGTTGCCGTTGCCATATCTGCTCCGACGAGCATAGTGCGTTTCGCGCCAAAATTCTCCCGCCAATATTACACGAGTGAGTTGTCGCCGGAGGTTATGGCGCGGGATAATTTGGTTTATAACCTCGACACTATGCCGTTTATCAGAGTAATTACTATATAAGGCAGGCTAAAAAGATAGCAGCCTTTATCTATTGAAAGCAAATGAGTGTAGGAGTCAATGTAGTTATCGCAAAATGCGCATAGGTAGTTAGGTATTATCATAATAAAAACTCCCATTTTATAATGTCATAAGAAACGAAATATTAGCACAGTGACCGAGCACACTAACCTCTATTCATAGTAAATGTATAAAAGAGTGTCACCGAAAACTGCTTGCTTATTTGAGAATGACACCCCATTTTTCGATCCATTCCACAGGTTATGGTCGCCTGTTAATTTGAATGTGCGAGTAACAAATTGTTGTAAGTGGTAAATGATAGTGCGAGGGCTGCTGCTGCTGTCCCTTACATTACCCTAAATACCCAAGGTTTAAATAAGAAGATATCTCTGTAAGACAACTTTATTAATAAAACTTTTACATTAATAACTAGATGTTTACGTGTGCTTTTACTTTTATTGTATCATAAAAATACAATAATAAAGAAAAATACTACAAAAATCTGACAATAAATTGATTACAAGACAAGTTTTGTAAGAATAGAAAATTTATGATATTTAAATAAAGTTATGAGGAGGCTCACCCCGAAATTAACTGTGAAATGGGTAGATTTTTCCAAATATATATATATATATATATATTTGTGTGCGAACTTTTTGTTCTGATAGCTAGCAAATGAAACGTTACAAACGTTATAGGTACTATAGTCTTCTTGTTAGAGACAGCGGTGCGTCCCCAATTCTATCTAGCCCTAGCCCTACCAATTATTGACATGGTTTATTGCACATCCTCTATCTAACGCATTTTTATCAGCGTATTGTCGGTCCGCTACCCTACTACAACCGTCTACAACTATCAACGGACATCAAATATTATATTTTGAACCCTAACACACCGTAATAAGACCTAAGCTGGACGAATATAGATTTTTCTACTTAATTTGATGATCAAACTTTCGGTATCGAAGTCATTTATACGTCGTCTTTATCAGTAGGGGTTCACGCGAGAGGAAAGTAAGTAACTACGGATTGTTATAAGATTTTAGTTGTTTTATTACGTACGACAATCCCTGTGGAATCTGTTAACTTGCTCATTAATCTTGTAATTAAACTGATAAAAGTGTTGTTAAAAGAAACGTTATGTTCTATTCCTACTCGTATCTGAATGTGATAACTATGCGTATGTGTTAAAATGATTCTACAAGAAAATTGTCAACGCCGATTTTGAGGCAAAGGAAATAAAGGCTTTTTATATGTGCCACTGATAACGATATTTAAGGATACACTAATTAAAGCTATAGAATATGATATGAGAACTGTTACAGGACAGTTTGTTTTTAAATACTTAGTCCATAACACTTAATCATTATAATGATTATTTCGAAGTTATAACTTAGTGTGAAAGAACTTCGAGAAGTTAGTGTAGTCGGCTCCGAGTATCTAGTGTGGCAGAATAAACTAGTGGTAATAAGTTCTTACCTTACAGGTTGAATTTACTTAGATTTGCAAGTACCGTTTTCACGAAAACTACCCAAAATAAGGTTAATGTTTTCCGGTGTAAGTTTTTACATGCAACTTTTTTTGAATCTAGCGTTTGTACCTATATCCTAAACCTGTAGACCGATTTTAATGTGCGAGGATTAGATTGTCTTAATCTGCATATGGTCATAAGTTAACTATAGACTCTGTGACACATGTTATTAAGCATTTATTTAGAGTACTATTTATTGTGAGCTGCAAATTGATTGTGGTTATTCAGCAAATTAAAATAGCACAAAATATCGTGTATTTGACATCGTCTCGTTCTTGAAAAAGCGCTACGTATTACCAGTCAACACCACACAGCACGGTCCCTCGCGACGCAGCAATCGCGTCGATTCAGTTAGTGCACTCGTGCGGGATAACTCCGACCGGGACAACTCTGATTGTCCATCTGTTTCTAGACGAATCGTTAATGCGACTGTGGTCATGGATACCCTTGTAATCGGGGATCGTTTGACATTTGTTTTAGCTAGAACAACATTGCCTTGATTTATATAAAGGTCGGAGATTGACCTACAATTTTTTTTTTCTCAACCGTATACAAACAATATTGATTGTTCTAACTCAGATCAGTCATGCAATGCAGCAGTTCATGTGCGTATGAAACAGTACTGCTGAGTCTGTGGCATCAGTAGCAGTAGATTTAAGGATGCACATAGACCTCTCTTGCCCTGTGTCAATCGGGCGCATGCACTCAAACGAGCCGTTGCATTTCTAAGTATCCAGTCGAATGAAGACTTTATTCTGCCGTAACTAACAGTTACGTTCCTTCGGTTTAGTTTTTAGTACTACAGATTACATATTCAATTCGCTAAATTTCTTTGAGCCCAGCCAAAACAAGTGTAGCATATTCTGACTGTCCAAGCGAACATCAATGATCACGTCACCGCTCCCCCTCGGCTGCGTGCGACACGCTGAGCGATGGGGACTGACCGCATCAGACTAATGACTTTCGAGTATACAGTTCGGTTATGGGTTTGGGTTGTACCACTACACATGAGTTTTGCAACTCCATTCTAGCCGAAGCAGGTAGGACAACTACCTATATTAACAATTGCAACTATATATTTCGAGGTGAACCTGGAATTGGAGGAATAAAATTAATGGACCAGCTTTTTTTTCAGATATTTTGTATTGGCTTCGTACTGAAAGTTCTTGGCCAGGTTCAGTACAGTGACTCTATACGGCATAATATACTCTGATAGGCCTGTAATTGTGTTAGGGCATTTCAGGTAAAACATAACTGTTGATGATTTGGGTAAAATACAGGTAGTAGACTGTAGTATGGGGAATTTTAACCGGGAGACAAAAAAGACTTTAGCTTCGAGGCAAAAAGACATGACGGGCAAAGCATGTCTTAAAATCTTAAATGTCTATAAATATATAGAATGAAGTATTGTTAACTATTAATTGCCGTACCACCAAAATATCCATTAAATCCTCCTCAACGATCCATGAAAATAGCTATATGATATACCTAAACCTAAAGAACCTTTAGAAGGTAAGTAAAGCGCCTAAGCTAATTTGACCGGTAAGTGAGATTAAGATGTAGTGAGCAGCATGTTTGTCTTCTTTGTAGGCTCTGGGTTGGTCTAGACTGAGTAGTTTACCCTGATGTCAAAGTTTCTAGGCCATCCGAAGGCCTCTGGCATACGGTTGATAAGATTTAATGAGCAGCTAACGAAGGTAAATATATTTATCATATTGCAATACTGATGGTTCTTAATGATGACATTTATTTTATTCTTTGCATTGTTTCACAAACAGTTTTCCGTATATTTACATTGTAAACAACACCGGTTTGATATCGGTCTGATGCAATAAATCGTTGAGTAAGCCGTTCACAAGTATCATTACTCCAGTATCTCCTGTAAAACTATGTGTGATCGCTGTTCAAACATATTTCTTGCCAATAATAACGGCATAGTTCTCTTTTAACACTCTTACCAACTATTTTTATTGCCCTTCAAGGCATGTTGGTTAAAAATTAAACACTATTAGAATCAACGCTGAACGCGCCATGAGAAAATAGCGTCTAAGAAAAAGTTGTCTTTTTACGACAAGTAAGTATGTAACTTAGAATGTTGTAGAGACATAGAATAATTGTAAGTTACTAAGGAGTATGCTGCAGGCACTATTATTTATTCTGTTATAGAGTTATTTCTAAGTAGTATTTGTAGTTACTTACTATGTGGGGAAGCAAAGGTATGTAGCGATGACTCCGAAGTATGCTGTATGCCGACATGCTTTGTCAGATTATGTATAATTTTGCCTTGTGAAACTTTTAGTTTTAAATATAGGTAAGGTATTTTTACCGTTAAACGTCTCGTCGAATCGTCAAGCATTGAACTTGAAAATCCTGTTATTATCACTCAGCCGGCCTATAAACTCAGGTAATATAGTAGATACGCTACACCCAAAAAAATATATAGGCCTGACAAAAAAAAGGTAAGGTCCACGTATTATGGATATTTACACTGGATTTCGTAACATCGCTGTTCCGAGTACTTAAAAAATGTTGAAAGCTTTTTATGAACTACCTAAATAAAAGTTTTAACTTACATGTATACATGTACCATATGTTTCGGCCCTGACTGATTCCCGATCGGGTAAGGTGAGCTATTTGATTTATTATTTTTTGTATTGAAAATTATTTAAAATAAATCAACGATAATTATTGAGTTGTTTCATGTAAGCGTTCGGTATTTCTGCAATTTAGTAAAACTTTAGTGCTGTCTTTTAAGTATAAGTTTACTTTTCTAAGCTTAAACGTTTCCTTGAGGTTGCATGGAGGTTACTTATGCTACCCTTTTTGCGTTTTTTAACAGGAAAATGTGAAATTATGGCTATTTAGTCACCCCTGTCGGGCCGTTAATAGTTCAATAATTAAAAAAGTTTACATCATGAACGTGACTAAGATAGTTATTACCTATTTGCAATATGGTTTTTTATGACGATTTCAATTGCTTATAAATAAACGTAGGTTGATACGTATATACTTAGCTCTAGTTGCCATATAGTAGGCGGAGCTGCCATAATTATTAGGTTCTCGGGAATTAAATTAATACAATATTATACCTTTTTAACAATTTTTATTATTTTATAGTTTATTCAATCTAAAACCTGAATTTATATTAAATGTATTTCAGGTAATGGTTTTAAAAATAACTTTGCTTAAATTGAAAATTACAGGGCTTACTAAACGTAGTTATTATTTTGGATTTGCATATCGTTAATGTAAATGCACACTATAATTCTACTAAATTGCTTCTGTATGTAAGATTGGTCGAATCGATTATAAAATATTACAACCAAGTATACTCAATTAGCCAGAGTTACTTAAAGCTGCAAGGTTAGCGGCTAGAGGTGAAAACAAGAGCAAAGACATTTGTTTTTTTTGATAGCGTTGAAGCGGCGAACTGTGAAAACGAAACCATGTTTACCTGCTCTTGTTTTCACCTCTTTCATGCCGAACTTCAGAGGATAAAGATAACTAAAAATTTTAGAGTGTGGGTTGAGGCAAGACGATGATACACTTCAGGACATAAATAATACCTCAGCCTGTACCACAGAAGAATTAATAATAGGTACTCTTATATACGAAAAAGCACTACTATCGCGGTTGAATGACACGTTATATTATAACTTTTTTGCAATATAAATAAAGCAAAACAGAGAATCAGAATCAGAAAATTAGTTATTGTTAAATAAATAAATTAACCACAGGACTTTAACTGCTCCTACATAAGAGGAAAAAATTACCCTTTAGAGAAAAGGACCCTAGTAAAGTACCTCAACCCTCCTGGTAGAACACCATTTATATATGACAAAGCTTTTACCTCAGCTAAAATAATATACAAACAAACGAACGTTGTAAAACCAACCTACCACATTAGCCCTAATGGCCGATGCGTTCCGTCTCTCATTAAAAACGACAAAAACGCAAAACTTTACTGACGACTGTGACTGACATGACTCGTTAGCTCCTGACACGAATTTTTCACCAAGTTTCCCTCGTTTGAATTATAACTGGATGTCTTTTAGAGTTCCTTTATAAAGAGGTGCAGTATTGGGGCTAAATATCGGGAAATCAGTGGCTGGAATACGCATAAACCCTCACCACAAAAGGTTTGGTCATAGTAATTTTTCGGTCTTTATACAAAACCCCGACTATCACTTGGTTAGAGAGAACCACCCGTTTAAGTTTATGTATTCACAAAACCTTCTTTATACAGTTTCTGACAACCAATTTAAGATTTAACCAAACATAAGATCTCTAGTATTTTTTTCCCGACTTCCCAAAAAAAGGAGGAGGAGGTTCTCAATTTGACGGGGATTTTTATGTTCTGGACAGATTTGAAAAAATCTTTTTTTGTTTCCGTTGAAATGTTATTAATATCTGTCCGTGGTTTGATTTTTAAATCGAAATAACTGAAATTTTAAAAGAACTTTTGTTTTAGCATATTTGAAGGGTGTTTAAATTTTTGATATTCCTTAACAAAATAATAGTATAAACTATGTTTTAAATTATTTGTATAGTAAGACGTATAGTATCTCACTACTAGGCATGGGTTTCCTCTTTATAGGTATAGGGCATGGTTCACCACGCTGGCCAAATTGCAGGTTTTGGATTTCACTAATCTTCGAAAGTCACTAACCTTCTCCAAAGAGCAGTTTCCTTTTCAGTTTTCCTTCGCTTTTGATGCACGTGATTATTAATTTTAACCTGCACGTGAGCAAAAGTTCTAAGGAGTAACTTGAACCCAAGACCTTTCGCTTGAAAATTAATATTTTTTTACTATTTGGCTATCACACATTAGCCATTAGCTAAGAAAGTATTACCTACTAAATATTATCTGCTAAGTAACACGTTGCCCGTGATAATGCCCCTACTGACTGAGGATTATTTAGACATTTAGAGAGAATAAATGAAGAGATGACGAAATACATACAGATATAATATTATTATTAATGACATATAACGTAACTCATAACATTGACTAGTTCAGCACATATGAAAGCACTCATAAAAGTTGGTACCAAAAAAAAGTGAGGATTGGACGTAAAATCTGGATAAATTTGGTTTGTAAATTACCATAGATGCTGTGATATGTTATTTGAGTAATTGTCTATGATTTCAATAAAACCTTTAATAATACGGAACCCAAGCACAAAGTGTCACCTATCGCGTTCCATTCTTTTAAAAACACACCCAGAATAGAAAATAGGAAAGAACAATCACAATCTCATTATACAAAGCATAGCGTCACACGCGATTCTGTTGTCTTCCTAAATTAAACCCCTTGCAACGAAAATACTTTGTCGTACTCACAATATTTGATAACTTAATAATTGTACCACACCTTTTCTAACAAAAAGTATTGCGACAAAGGTCTACGCTGTTGATAAATTTATCACTAATCGTACACCCCTGATAAAAGATTTTGCCCTTCATTCAAATCTTTATATCATTGTAATAAAGACCATCGTTCAGTTTTTTATTTCAGTGTTGTATATTATAATCTTTGCCTATTTTTTATGGTGGGATTTACGACGTGTCGTTTATTGGCTGCTATTTGTTATTTTTATGTGCGGAGTAATTTTTATGTTCGGCGCATAGATTAGGTGTTTACTGTTTTTCATAAGTCTTGTCATGTTTTTGATTGCGCGCACGTCATTTCTGTCCTTGGAAACTACATTTAAATAGCGAAGCGGTTCACTTTCACTTATTGTTTTCAGATGTGAACTACTTCATTGACGTTCTTTTTAATTTCGATTGCAAGCTAAGACATAGTTGGTATACTTTATAAATACCCGTTGGTTGGTATTACAGTCAAATTAAATCTTGATAATCAACTAAAAAACTTCTGCATCCGAGACAGGAGTAGCAGTAAATTTCAAATGATGTTAATATATCCGATATGGTCTAGTGGCTAGGATACCTGGCTCTCACCCAGGAGGCTCGGGTTCGATTCCCGGTATCGGAATACATTTTTGCTACTTGTTGTATCTCATTGACTCAGTTTTTTGCTGAAAAGCTCTCGTAGGTTTCGGGAGTTTTTTTATTTGATTGAAAATATTAAGAAGCCTCTTTTTAACCGTCGCCGGCGCGGTTGAAACTGGTGGTTATTTGTCACTTGGCTTAGTATCTGTCACTAATGAATTAAGAGAAAGGAAATTATGAAATCGGATAAAAATTTAAGGTTGAGATTAATAAATACGCTTAAAATTTTAAACGAATTTAAAATTTAAGGGTAAGCTTTTGAGCTTTAAAAGTTTTTCTACGCTTTTTTTTAACCACGTTTGAATCTCATGAACTTGTAAGCCCAATTTATATCAGTCCTTGATCTCGTGACTCAGTATACGCCATCTCTATCGGAAACACATTATCGTGACGGGTGTCGCCTGCCTTGCGTTATGGTGCCGTGTCACGCAAGTACAAGTACCTATTGTCAAGGGTTCGTGCTGCATGCGTGGGGAATGCAAGTAGCCAATTTCTTACATGATCCGTAAATGGCTTGTCTATTCGTAATGCATGTGTTTGCAATATGCAAGGTTATCTGTTAGGGCGTTGTAGTAACCAAATTGACCGTACGTTGTTAATTTTTACAAGTAGCTTAAATTATGAAATATACTAAGTTTTGTTTATAGACCAGGATTCTTAGAACATGTTTGGCACTTGATTACTATCAAGCTTACCTATTATGTAATATTTTTGTCGTACTGTTAGTAATGAGAAAAATGTTCTCGAGGTATTAACAATATCTGGGCGTTGGACTGGGATAACGCAAGTTGTAGGACAATATGACTGTTTAATTATGTAAATAATAAACAAGTAAAAATAAAAAAATCTGCTGGTTAGCAGATGGTTATCTGGCATTTTTGATGACCTCGTAATCGATACATGTTGGAATAGGGAAACTCTTTGATCAAACTAAAGATTTTGTAAGACAAATATTTTTTTCGTATAATTTTGATAATTATCTGGAGATTTAGCAAAAAAGTAAACAGTTAGTAAAACATATTTGAGAATCATTAAATCGACATGTTTCATGCTTGCTATCTCTGTTAGCTACCACAACCGAAAGTTTTATATAGGACATAGTTGGGCGTCAAATCAAAATGAAGCTACTCACGGAAAATTAGCTTGATAGTAATCAAGTGTCCAAAATCCAAATCAACCAAACATGTTCTAGGGATCCTGGACTATTAGTGGTATGGAACATGAATAACAATACTTTAAAACAAGTGACAAAAGACTTCTATTCGACAGGTTATCATAACAAATTGCTAGACAAATTTTGAGAAAGCTATTAAGGGACCACCCGGGAAGTATCTTTCAAACAAAAAACAGCCGGTGGATATTGGAAATCGGAGGGCATAACTGAAAAAAGATTTCGACAAATTTAGAACTTAGTATTTGATTTTTGAAGTCTGTTACAAGTTCAACACTAACTCAATGGCCTCAGTAATACATAATCGCGAAAGTAAATTTTTATAAGCTATAAAACACACTCTAAGTAGGATGTAAGTGTCGAGGCATCAGCTGCTCAATGGAGATGTTAACGCCATTTGCTATAGACTGCAAAAGACAACAAGCTTACATGGCGCTAAGATTATCAAAGAAATTTAAAAATCATCTCTTATATTCTTAGAAGATTCACTCTTATATTGAAAGGCAGCAATTTTTTCTATATTTTCCGATATCTTTCAGCTTCTGGTCTATTCATTAATTTATTTTAGTTCTCAAACTTCATCTTGTACTTTTAAATAATTGTTTTTACCAATTCTTAATTGTTTTAATTGCCTTACATTACAATAGTTTAGAATATAAATATATTTTTTATATATTCTATACTATACTTATATGTGTTTTCAATAATCTTCAACATATTATACCAATTCAAGAATTTCAGACTCAACGTACCTATTAGGAATTCAACACAGTGGACCTGAAGGAATCAGATGTCTCAAATATAATTTAAAGGTTTTTTTGCATGAATGCTGCTTGAATATGATATTTTCATTTACGATACCGATTGAAAAACAACACCATGTCACCCCTCTTATCCATACCTACTGGCGAGTGCGTCCAGGTGTCGTAATGCCATTAATATCAATTGAACAGTGCCCGTCTGCCACCCCGGCATCCACCACAACTTGGCCCATCATCACCCAAACCAGCTATAACGATCCAGGCCCAGATACAGTGGATAAGAAATATTTTATGAGCCGATTTCCGATATTGGAGAGTAATGCCCAATAGAGACAAATGTCCAAGCCTTATGTTGACGATTGTTTAGTTTTTATGAATGTTGTATAAAAGTTTAAAAATTACTATGAAATTGCTGTTATGGAGACAAAGTAATTGGCCAGCTAATAACATTTATTATTACAGAAAGGATTATTGTTATTCTAGCTAGGATATTGACATTCTAGTATGACGTCTAAAGTGGATAAAAGTTGGCCTATGATGCCGCAAATTCTTTATGGAACATGACCAATAACACAACCTTTTCATCATTATATTCTTTAACCTTTCATGTAAAGTTGCAGACATCTAGCACCTAGTGGTGCTATAATCAAATCAAGTATCAAAATATAGGATACAATGTTGTATATGCAAATATCGTGGTAGTGGTAAGTACCGACGATAATTTAAATCTTAAATCTCCAAATCGTATTGGAGATTTAAGATTTAAATTGTTGACTCGCGGATGATCAGAATTGGTTTGCTGAACACTAATTAAAATTAAAATCATTGAAATTGTTACCAGCACAATCTAAAAATAGTACAAAATTATGTATGCTAAACAAGTGATATGTGTCACTTTATCGTCAAAGATTTCAGGCTTGAGAATAGGTACCCGTCTAAATTATATCTGCACGTACAGACGAACTGTACGTAGATATAACCTGTAGTAGACGTAGTCCTGCATGGTTAAAAATAGTTGATAAAATATGCACACACAGCACAGGAAACATATCACGAAAATTTTTACATGTTTCAGCAATGGAAGACGGAATTTGAAGAATTTTGTTCGGTTTGCAAGTGGCCCCAATCGCCCTAGCAGGGTGCAATCAGTCCACCATTCCGCATCGCCAGTTCCACGGTCGCCTTCCATCACACAAGTCTCAGACAGTGTGGCTAATCTACTCCACTCTACTAGCTTCGTACTAGGGCTGTCCAATTCACTGCTACAGGGTTTAATTTTAGTTCCGTTAGTTTTCTATGTGGGTAAGTAGCATTGAGCGATAAAGCAGATAATTATTCTAATTTGATAGCTGAATCTACACTTACAAAGTGTAGTGAGATGATTATGCGTCTGTTCCCTCTTTTTAACCGAATTCAAAGAAGCAGAGTTTGGATTCGTTGGCATCATTTTTATGTACCTACCTATTTTCCCTGATTTCGTAGCAGGGCCTGGACCAATTTGATTTTATGTTTTTCGTCAAAATATGTATGTAGCGATACCGTTTTTAGTCTTTAACTAATGGTTGGGGGTTGTGGTTATAGAAACGAAAGAATTTAGCAGAAGCCATGTCAAAGGCTTTCAGGCAGTAAAGACAGACACTCACACTCATGATTTTATAAAAGAAGTTTGTTAGAAGAATGAAACCAGTTGATCTTAACTCTCTGTATAATGATTGCTCGTGTTAAGTTCAAACTATAAAATAGAAAAAATTGCATAACACATAGAATACATACAATACAAGATAAATCGCAGTCAGAGTCCAGCCCTGGTCGAGTGTGGACGCATCGGTCCGGAATCTTGTCGCATACGGGCGTGGGTAGCGGACCCCGAGGGTCTTCGGACTGTTTGCCGACGCAATTATGTTAAGATTACATATTTATCTCCACAGACAGACAATTTCTTATAGGGGATCGAGAGGATGTGTATAGAGATGATGATCTAGCGCAACCAGTGCCCGCAACGAAGCTTTGTACCGAAAAACAGTTTACCGAGTGAAATAAAAAATAGAACCTATTTATTTCGCAACAGAAAATAATTCTATAAAACATAATTTAAAAACTCATATACTAGGTACACCTAATATTTCACAAATCTCTTTGGAATTGGTATTTTTTTAAATAAGTACTTGGATAGACGTTTTATCCTCTCTACAAGTATACGTGCGAAAACGCTTACCCAAATGATCCCCAATATTGATTCCTTGTTGCTCAATTCATATTGTCATTGTTTTAAATGTTTACTTCCTGGATTTATTCCTGTTCCGATACTTGAGAACATTTATCCAAACTCAGAACTGAAACACCTGCCTGACCGTACCTAGAACCACACACTTTTAAAGCGAATATGCCATTTTAAAATGCTCTAGACCAAAAAAATATTGTGGAATTTCTAGCGAAATTTTAAGTATAGCCTGCCTTTTTTTCAACCGGTCGAGTAAGAAGATATTTTTTCTCTTCTAGCAACTAATTGCGAAAATCAGTTGCCACTACGGCCAGAGCGGTATAATCACCGAAATCTAAGTTGCATTTATGTAATTTTTCTTTCTACTTTCGGGTCAGGGGTGATAGATCGATTCACAGAAGCTGGCAATTTGATTTAGTGGTTTATGTGGATCAAGATATGATCTGTGTGATTTGTTTTAGGGGTATTATGGGATGTAATGAGAATATGGTATTACTTACTGCGCTTGAAGAGGATTTTGGGATTGGAGTTTGAACTGGATTTTTTGGTGTTTGAATAAAATCTTTATCATTGATTTATCTGTCTGTAGCTTTAACCACATTTGTAAATGCTAGCTATGATGCAATAGCGACCTAAGAGAAGGGTAAAATAATCGTTACCATTTCAGCTAAATTATGGCGGTTTTTTTTTGCGAATCGTATGCAAAGGTTGTATGTTCTATAAGTGTAATATTTAAAAATAAATTGATATTTTCAGTTAACAATAGTTTGGCCAGGATTAGCCAACCCATTTGCGTTATATTTAATAATAATATAATAATAAATGCCTTATCGTATACCAACGTGGAAGAAGGCCGTTGTTAATCATGATAATCATGATCTTTGACTAACGTGGTATTATAAATGAAGTAAATATTTCAAATTCTTTTTTACTCTAAAGAAGACACGACATCTGGACAGCTTACTCTGGTACCTAGTCACCTTTCACCGTTTTATTAAACATAAAATACAGCTCAATAATTCAAGCAGCTATCGACAGTTGCTTCCCAAATCTTCACCAGCCAGTTCCGGCTGATCGCGCCCGGTACCCTCTGCCACATGTCATGGGAATCGATTACAATAGCCGGTTATAAATCCACTAATGATTATTGTCAGACTTTTGTATGTGGGCGCAGTAATGGGTAATGAGAGGTGAAATGTGGAAAAGTGGCCAGTATGAGTAATACCTACTTATATTAAATAGTAACAGCTAACTTCTATTCAGCAGGGGTCTGTACCACTAATTCATTTATTTTAAACACATTGCACTAGTAAGTAGACCGCAGATTTGATTAGTATTTATTTGAACCACCTGGAAAGTGTATTACAGTAAATTAGTTTTTTTTTTAATTTTATTTACTAAAGTTATATAGCATGTGGACGTAAACGTAAGGATGCGAGAGAGGCCTGTACTGAGTAATCTAATACAGATGGAAGCAGATGATGATGATATGGCACAGCAGTGGTCTTTCTTCGCTATCATGGTCACAAGTGGCGGCCTTATCATTAAAAACCGATTTTTTCCAGATAATATTTGTGGGATATAACTGACTAAAAATGTTATAGGACGGAGCGTATAGTAAAAAAAGAAATCTAAATTTATTGTTTTTTTAGGTTGCATGATCCTTTGTCTTCGTTCGAATTCTTTTTACGTATATTTCAAGTCCTATCCTGTGAACTACACCACTTGCATAAAGGCTTCTATTCGAAAACCCCCACATTTCTTTTAAGTCATAACAGCATACTTGAAAGAGTCGGTGTATAATTATGACAAGCATAGTCGCATGTTTTAGAGGGAGAGCTGTATTTCAATCACATTAAGGTACAAAATATTATAAAATGTTTGCAAAATTACGTCAGGTGTAATCGTGTTACCTAGCGCGGTTACGAGCAACTCAGGATTCGAGAAAATAAAATCATTTTATACATTTTGTCGACGACAGATAAACTTTTTATATGGAACATATTTATATTTTCCTTGAATTGGGAGTTGATCTCATAGTAAAGTGGTTCCTTAGGTTGAGTATAGAGACCCCCTGACGGCTTAGTACACTTTACACATCAGAAAGTTATTCAATTACTTTTAAGCGAGCTTTAGCAAAATCACCCTTTCATATTGTGGCCTCAAGCTTCGAGCTAAGTAAGGTGCTAATTTATTGTGTCGAAGATCAATCTATACCTAGAGAAACTCTAGAGTACTCTGGGTACCCTATTTATAAAAAATCCATAACTTTGTGTGTCAGTCAGCTCTTTTTCTAGTTTTCGTTCAACACTTTGCACACTCTGTTGTTTTCCTGTCAATACTCAAAGGATGTCACAGTTTGACATACAGACAATATTATGTCCATGGATGCAAACTACTTAAAAAATATCACATTGCTGATAAGCAATGTGATATTTTTATATCACATTGCTAATCACACGTATAGGAGCTATAAATAACGACGAACATCTAGGCATATTACCTACCCTGTTGCAAAAATCGCGATATACTTATACGGATACCTTAATTAGATTAAGGTATCCGTGGCAAAAATATCCAACTTTCCTAAGATTTATCCACTGTCTGTCGTATGATGTGAAAAAAACTTTTTCTTACAAGCCTTGGAGAAGACACTAACGAACTATACAGCCTGCTTGGCTCACATGAACACGATAGGAAAGATATAGTTATTATGTAGCTGTCCCTAGTTCTGCAAGGAGAGCACCGGTGAGTCTGTCTAGATATCTTCTTCCTGGATCTCATTTTTAAGCACAGATGCAGCCATGTGCCTTTTAATGATTTCCACCTCTTACATAATTACTACCATAAATAAATAAAATAAGCTTTGTTTTTTAGAATAAAATTTGAATGCGTACCTATTATTTTTCATTATCGTGATTTATTTTACGAAACATGAATAATATTAAAGTAGATAATCTACAAATTTTACTATCATAAAAATAATGCCATATTTGCAATGAGACTTCTATTAAAGGTAACGAGTAGGACGAGTAATTTCAGATATAAAGCTATTCCTACTAAAGTGTGTCAGCTATCACAGTTGAGCTGTCAATCATAGAGGAACTGTCACTACGTTTACCGTCGATGGCCAAGGATTACGTAACATTTAATTGAGAATAAAGATGTTCACGTTTTTCAGTTAAAAATTAGAACTTTACCTATCTAAGTACCACAAGAGAACTGTCATTGCATATTTGTGTCTTTTTTGACATAGCAATCAAATTATTCGTAGCAAGTTCGCCATAACAATTACTCGTAATAACTGCATGACGTAAACATAAACAAACTTTGCAATTATACCACAGCGTTGTTACCTCATGAATAGGTATTTCTTACTCCTCACGTTGGCTCATTCTCCAGCGAAAGAAATCTGCGTGTCAAACACCAGTATCACTTATAGATTGCACCTTCTCATGGGTTTCTAGTGATATTAACACAAATTAATAACTGTTTACATTCAATACACTAGGCGAGGGTATTTAGACACGTTTTTGTTGCCGTCAATATGTTGCCAGCTGCAAGTTGTAAAAATGCCGTAGATGTAAATGTTGCAATAACGCATAATTTTCTCGTAATGAATGTTACTTTTGAGGTACTATTATTAAGAAGGATTTTTGGTTGACACTTAAGGAATAACTTAGTATAGCTTAATTATTAGGTACTTTTATCGACGGGGAAAATAGACAAAATAAAATTATTAAGTTTAAATTAACCTTCTCCAAAACGCAGGTTTATCCACGTTTTTTGCTCCACTTTAAAGCAAATCGTAAAATTAATAGGTGATCAGTGAATATAATTGTATATTCGAAAATTACAGTATGGTATGCATTACTTAAATTATTATAGGTAAGCGATAAGGCCGATACTTTAAGAACTAGCTACTCGTATCTATTAGTTTTTACCGATTTTTGTCGTTTTTTGACGTCGCGCTCTGCACGTGCGTGTGGCGCGTGCTGCGCGGACACCTGCACCACCCTGAGGTGCTGGAGGCGCTGTGCCTGCGCGCGCCCGAGGAAGCCACTAGCCGTAGGAGGTCTTTTATTACCTTCAGGGTGCCCGAGAATAGAACTAATTTGCTTATTTTTGCTCCCACATCTCGCTCAATAGCTTTGTTAAATATTATAGCGGAAGATATTGACGTTTTCAATTGTAACCTGGCAAAATTCACAGGGGCTGCAAATAGACTCTGTGAAAATTTTGTATTTAAAGTTCATGTTTTAAAAAATAGTTTAGTGTAGCATCGCCTTGGCCTTACTGTCATGATGCTATTACTATTACTGTGTTTATCCAAATAAATAAAAAAAAATGAAAAGCTGGCTTGGCTAAATAAAGAGTTGTTTTTTGGCTAAATAAAGACATGCGTTAAATTTAAATAAAACAATATCGTTTAAAACTAGATAAGTAAGTCTCAGTAAAAGTACAAAAGTAGTAAAAAAATAAAAGTCTTAAAATCACAGAGTATTATCCCTGCGTACTTAATATATAATATGCAGAATTTATATGTAAACCAAAGCATCAAACTGGTCAAAAATGTATGTACTCGTATTTCAGTATTAAACATCTACTAAAATGATAATTGTTGGGCATTCTGGCAACACAATCATTGAGCAAGTTAATGACGTGCTAAATAGCAGTTCTGAGTAATTTCAATTATGCATTGCGTTAAGTTGGCAAATTGCTGCACAATCTATCCTTTGATCCGATTTCACATGGTTTTGCTGTTCGTCATTCTTTGTTGGAAATCGGAGAAAAGAAGCGGGCGTCTTTATGTCTTTAATGTCAGTTTTCTTTGAACACTTTCAGTAAATTATAGTAATTATTACGATTATGAGACTAATTCCAGTATTAGTAACAAGAGTGTGATTTAAGCACCAAGTATATTTCAGAAAAATTGTCTCGCTATTTTAGGTTTTGCTGAAATTAATGGCTGAAGGTTTTTAATCAACTTCAATCAGGAAGTATTATTTTTTATGTATCTTCCTCGATTTCTCAGAGAAGGCTGGACCGGATTAAAATTTTTTTTTTCGAGATGGTGTTATTTTTCTGTTTGGACCCCTATAAATTTTATGAAAATCAGTCTAGTATTTTTTTTTCATTTAATTTTCTTCGACTTATGTATTCTGACATGATTGGATTTGGTAATCACTTTTTTGGTCAGTACGAAACATGGAGTTGAACGAAGCGGTCTCGTTGTGGTTAGCTTACCGTCGCTGGAAGAGACAGAAACGGAGGGAAAATAGAATGTATTTAGTACATCCAATTCTTAATGATAGAATGACACATAGTATGTTTGAAACTTTGTACCCGAAATTAAGACAACATGTGAAGAAATTTTTTAACTACTTTCGTATGTCCGTGAAATCATTTGATGATTTACTTTTATTAATTGAAGAAGATTTATCGCCACGTCCAAATTATGTTCCGCGCGAGGATGTTGTTTCAGCGGAACAAAAACTCGTGATAACTTTAAGGTAAGTATTGTTTTATTCATAATCTCTTATAATACTAATACAGTCTTCAAGTATACAAAATTAGGTTTACTAATAAAAACGAATTAAATGTAGTATCAGATTAAATATAATAATTAAACAATGTCATGTCTTGTCATTGGAAGAGGTTAAGACATTCACTATCCTGAGAATCTCTTGATGACGTTGATGGAGAATTGTTTCAGGTATTTAGCAACTGGCTGTTATTTTGCTGACTTGCATTATGCCTATAGATTAGGGAAATCAACTGTAATTGACATCGTTCAAAAAACTGTATTTGTTATTTGGGATAAGTTAAAAGACAGAGTAATGAAAGAACCTTCGACAGAAGAGTGGATGGAAATTGCAAGAGGATTCGAAAAATATACAAATTTTCCTAATTGCATTGTAGCAGTTGATGGCAAACATATTAGAATCATAAAACCTTTAGATTCCGGCTCAATGTTCTACAATTATAAACATTTTTTTGGACTGTGCTGCTTGCCGTATGTGATGCAAATTATTGTTTTATCTGTATAGATGTTGGAGCATGTGGGAAGAGCAATGATTCAACGATTTTTAAAAACCCCACATTCTTCAAAAAACTCGCGGAAAAATCTTTGAACATTCCGGGACCAAAACCAGTATCAGAAATTCGTACAACACGTTTACCTCATGTTATAGTTGGAGATGAGGCATTTAGCTTATCAGAAAATATTATGCGACTATATTGCGGCAAGAATTTAACCAAAGAAAAACGAATATTTAATTACCGCCTCTCTAGAGCAAGACGTTATATTGAGTGTTGTTTTGGAATCCTGGTAAACAAATGGCGAATATTTCACAAACCACTCAATGTACATATTGAATTTGCGCAAAACATAATTAAAGCTTGTTGTGTTCTTCACAATTACGTCAGGTTAAAAGATGGATACAGATACGAAGACACATTGTTCGAAACAGCTCTAGATGGTCTGAGTACGACTACAATTCGACCTGGTGTAAGGTCTCGAAACACGAGGGATATATTCGCTGATTATTTCATGAAGGAAGGTCGACTGCCGTGGCAAGACAAAATGATCTAATTTTCTTTGTTTGTTACTAATCAATAAAATAATAATAATTACTTACCTAAATCTTTCATTTTTTCCTCAGAGTCTTTTTTATCAGAAAATATTAGCACCAATTCTTCCCAAGACCTACGTTTTAAAATCCTATTGGCATAATCAGTTGATTCCAAATCCCATATCGCCGGTCTTTTTTCTATTTCGTCTATAAATAATTCCGTGTCAAAATTTTGGCGCTCCATTTCCCTCGATACGTGCACTCGCTCTATAATTATAGTACCAACTAATTTTTTTGTATCCATGACAGATAGGCATTCGACCACAAGCTCGCACGACCACGGAAGTCAGTGACACTGAGACCCTGGATGGAGCATGCCAAGTCTGGAATACACTAACTCTCAAAGATGGCTGCCGGAACACACCGTTAGGTGCTTAGCGACCGATTTATCAACTTGAGCGAGGTAGCTGGACTGGTGAACCTCGTACCTCTTGCGTGGCAATCGACCCTACTAACCACTCTGCCATCATCGCTACATAATATATTTCGCTGGATCTAGTATTCATTTTGAGATTCTAACTAGTAACATTTCTTTGCAGTATTTCTATTGAGGTACCAATGGATAAAATTTGACTACAAACATTTATAACCCTTCAACCGAAGGTAAAATTTCACGCAACAAAAGTTTGAATAACAAAAACAGTCGTTCCCGGATTCACAAATAAATTATAGAGTCGCGTCCACCCTGGTGACCGGTGCCGGTGGCGGCGCGGGCGCGGCGACAGATCGCACCAATTTGAATATTAATAGCTCCAGCGACGCGTGAAAACTGACGTTACTGACGCTTGCCACAGATTAAATAACAGACCTCCGGCCGAATTGATGCGACCGTGCATGGAGCTTGTGGGAAACGAATGTGCATGTGACATAAAGGTAAATGTAACAGCTTCGGTTGATATTAAATCTCGACTAATCAAATTGGCAACAACTATGCTGTGAACTATTTACCTACTATGAAATTAAATACACATTAAAAGGTAAATAACAGTTTCCAACTAATGGGTACTAGTTAGTACAATTGGTGTAAGAAAATCTCAGAAAAATAATAACGAAATATTTTAAGACAAAGGTGTATTTTTACAGTTTTTATTACTCTGAGAGAAAATCTATACGTTTTCTTCTTAATCAAAGCAGTTCCAATTATGTACGGAGACCGCCAAATATTTACATTGTCAAAAATAAATGCTCAGGAGCTTTTCAATGTATCTATGAACTAATCCAAGACTGTGTTACAGTATTTCCAAAGCATATTCTTTCATTCCTATATTGACATTGACATAACATCAAAATATGTGTTTTTAAATAGCCACTCATACCCCATCAACGCTTGCTCGAGATCAGCGAAGCGAGTCGGCCATGTGACCGCGCCCTTACTCCATCGAACGACCTGCATAAATCAAATGATAATAAATAAATATCACTTGTGAACGTTTCCTGCCGGCTAATGTATCGTGAATTCGTCACGGTGCTTGTTTACCTTTTTTAACAGACTTCAAAGAGAAGTTGCACAATTTGAATGTATTTTGAACTATAATTTGTTTTAATTTATGCAATAAACTCATCTCCGCTGTTGAACCAGTTTTAATGTCTATTATACATTGCTTACAATAAAGTTGAATCATTCAAACATTTCAATAGGTACCTAGTCTCTTCCTTTCCTAAAATTTTGTTAAGTATGTATTCTCTTAGGTACAAAAATAAGATGAATAAAATAACGCCTGATCCGTGTTCGTAGGTTAGGTACTATAAAGAATAGTGTGTAGACTGTGTAGGTAGTGCGTTGTCCACAATGGCGCACCGCGACACCGCAAGGCGCGGCGCGTCACGGCCGGCGCGGCACGACAATGCGTCACTTTTCACGCGCCATCGGCCCGCGTCGACGCTCGCGCTAATGCACCCATGCGCCATTGTGACTGCGGCCTAATGTTGTTACTGATCGTCGAATTTATTGCGACGATCGTGTTTGTTTGTCGTGTAAGTTGATTGTCCAAGACTGATTTGTACGTGAGATTGAGAATTACAGCAACCGCATCTTTCAACGTTCCCGGGACGATTCTGCTGTTGCAATGCATGTTCGATACGCTAGATCTAAACGAGGCATGAATGGGTTCCTAGCGTCAGGTGTCAAATAACCCTTTATTCAAGTTGTAGGTCATCTCAAAATTCAGAACTAAGGGCTTTCGACTCCAGTTGTATCGCTACGATCCATGTTCACGATTAATTGCAAAAACAGCAAAATCTTCTCGTAAAAGCCTAGAGAGTGTTCAACAAAACACATTCTTACCCAAATTCCTTCCCCTCTTTCCGCAGATATTTAATTTTGATACGGGAGCCACCGTGACTCATCTCGTGCAACCATATAAATTTTATCCATCCTCTATCTACTGGCCAATATAACCGCGAAATATTAGCCGTTGCGAATCCTAACCTTAAGGAATTGTCCACTTTTCTGCCTGAGCCGTAAGCACCCGATTCTAAGTCTTCTCATCTTACGTGAACGCTTGTTTCCGATTGCAGCACCATCATCGTCCAAGAACCAGTAAAGACAAGCTATATTGTGTCGTAAAGTTCCCAAAGTACAGCTCCAAATTGGATGTTCCGATCGGCAGATGAACAGGCGCGCTATGATTACGTAAGTGAAAGAAAATAGTGTTCTATTTTATAGTAGGAGAGTGCACTTTTACTGATGGCATAGCTTGACCCATCTCCGGGGATTTAGTCCGGGCTTTAGTCACGGTTTTATTTGAATTCGCCAAATGTGTTCAGACAAATATTTGGACGTTTATTGCAGCGACCGGGACCGAATGCTAAGTGTAGTTTTTATTTGGTATCTCATAGACGCGAATTGGACACGCCCGATCGTTGGATTCGTGGTAACGATATGGGATTGTTCGAAGGGTGGCAAAAACCTAAACAATATGAAATTATATTCCGCTCGCTGCGACGATCCTTAACGTCCTCGGTTTATGTCGAAACCATAAAGAGTCGACTCTTTACGGCAAATGTCGTTTTTTAGCGACACTTCCATTCAACTTATCCATCTTGATCATGGCGAAGAATGGAGCAATTAGAGCTTCCCAAACGACCTACAGTCGCCTCAATGAATCTCGAACTGGACTTCCAAACGAGTCAGAAAATAATTAACTATTTTTGCAAAAGCGGACCCGAATCCACCGTAAGGTGTGGCGTTGGTGACAATTTTATAGCGTTCCGCGGCGTCTCGTCTTCCCAGGGCCTGTCACCCGCCGCAAAAAATCGAGCAAAACGGTGACAATTGGTGCATATCCCCGACGAATTATCCTTCTTCGGCGCCTTTGTCCAATTGAAGCTTCCTTTATTTTACCATTTTTGCCGTTTTTCCATTCTCATTTGGTTATTTATATCGTCTTTTTAGGAGCGGACAATGAGGTTGGCTGCGCTCATTATATCGGTCGGGCAGCACGCGGCAGGCCGTTAAATCTCCAGTGGAATTCTAGCGAATTATCAGACGAACAGGGCTCGTTTTTTCCTTGTGATTGATTGGAGTAAAAATTACTTTCTGTTTTTCGAACGTGACGGGACTGTCTCGACGATCGATTTACTATATCGAAGGGTGAGATGGATTGAGTTTTAAGCGGCGGATTCGGTTTTATTGCGGGTGATGTATTGCTGTTTGGTGTAGTATCTGACGCGGTGTGTAGTTTTTCCCTTGAACGCCGCTCAGATAGATTTTACTGAAGTTTAATTGAGTTTGTTTAGAGTTTTTATCAACTTAAGAGTTAGGATTTAACACTCACAAAGTGTAACCTGCAAAACCTCGTATTAATATTGAACTTTATATCTTTAGCTTTGGCAATTTAATTGGATTAAATTTCAGATATTTTTAGTGTTCTGTGTAGATTATAGGCACTTAAAACAAGAAATATATTATTTTTCCTTTCGTAATAATGATTCGCATTACGTTTTTCTGTGAAAATATGTTTGTCAGCAAATTACACTTTGTTCTTGATACTTATAGAAAATATTAGGTAATTGTATTATTTTGTATTTAAACTTCTTGCCCTTATCCTGCTACGTGAGAGAAAATAATTACTTTTGAATTTTTTTTCGTAAATCAGTGACAGTGTTTTTCGAAAACTCTACTTATTGTTTGATATAAATGGGCTCAATCATTAACGATACATCTTATTATCTTTTGCAATGCGTAGTTATTTTTACTACCTAGGTACTTATTACACAATTATTCTTCTTACTATCATTTTCTTCCTAGGCATTCCAAAAGAAATCATTACAAGTAGTACTTGTCTCGATATAGAGCGCTCTTATCGGATAAGAGAGTGCTTTAGTATACGCATAATACATCTGTGAGGAACCATTAATCTGTCGTATCTGGGAGGTGATCTGTTGGCCGAGGGTTACCATCTCTTTACATTTACGCATATATATAAGTGTTACCATACTTCCAATTATCTGCAAGTGTCTTTATGGCTTGCCTAAGTGAAAGACCTAATGTTTAGTCCAAACGCTACTGGGTTGGCTTATGAATGTTATCTCGAACCTAATCGTTACCGAAATCTTACAACAAGTCTCTAGAATTTACTGTTAGGTACATACGAGTCCATAGTATTAAGTAGAAAACGGCACTTTATTGTTCATCCAAGGACTCACAAATAAGGTTGCTATTTGGTGATAGGTTAAACACCTAAGCTAGCTACTACATTAGCGAACTGCGATGGTAAGTGGTAACCCTATACATGACAGTTCTTGGTAGCTGTCAGAAATAGATCAGGCCACCCGACTCGCGACTCCTGCGCTTTATGGACACTGCTTTGAATTATGCATAACCACTTGTGCAAATATATTTGAAAACAATGGATTTTGGACAAAACAGCATTATGAGTCATGCATAAAACTATGCTAGAGTATATATGGAGGACATGGTTATTTTACACCATAAGTTATAGCATGGACAGGACTAAGCTCATTCAATTTATACTACTATTTGATTGTATGTAAATATGTTGTTTATTTAAAACAAGTAGGTACTTGTTTAAGTAGGTACTATTTTAGTAGGTATTTTTTCAAAAGCAAAAGAAGCAAAAACGATTTTTCTTAAATACGTTTGATGAAAACCGATCCAAGATGGCCGCCTGATGATGGTTTGTTCACAAATCAATTAATATGAAAGAGCTTCATTAGCAGAATACTGCACTATGAAAAATTTCAAATCCAAGATGGCCGCTACCAATAAATGGAAGTGGGGGCTTTATTTAATATTAAATTTTATTGTTCAGCGTAAAAAGCCGTACTAGCGAAGTCAAGAGACAATTACCTAGTTACTATTTGCGCTACAGATGGTGGTGGAAAGCATGGCGAGGAAACTTACTTGCCGTTGAAGAACAACTTGCACTTGGCTAGTCTGCTAAACTGTGGTCTACAATTCTTCAGGAAGGTATGCCCAATAGTGTGATGTAAATTAGATTGTACATATAATCATTAGCAGGTAAAAATGTTTCATAGCTTGTTCGATCTTGCAGAACTTCGTGCTTTTATGAAAAACAAGCGCCCCATCAAAGCTTTGCACATTTCGCTTTTTTTTGTACTTAATATGAATATTATCTGCAGCGCATACGATAAAAGTAATATTATGACGAATTTTTTACACCTTGGTGGTTACCAAAAAATTCGATTTTATAGGAATTTCTAATGAATCATTCATTTTTTTCTAGTAATAAATGTAGCTTATGTTAATCTGTATAATGTAGCTTTCTAACGGCAAAATAATATTTGAAATCGGTCCAGTAGTTTTTAAGTTTATTCGTCAAATACAAAAATATAGATCTTTACTCCTTATAACACTATTGTAGATGAATGAAAGAACTCGCTTTTGCATAAGTTATTACCATGTATGTAGAATATATATGCAACATATTAGAAACCCGCTGCAGTACAAAGTTAAGAACTTACATCCGATTTTTTCTCAGCCTTCCGATTGGTTACCAAGAAACGCATTAAGGCTCGCATTACAAGTGGTTTTCCTTGGAAACTAATCTCTGACCAATTTAGATAGACATCCTGTTTGGGAACAAAAGGTTTGTTTTAGTATTATATTAGTTTAGGAATAATTTGGGAACATGTTTACTTTTAGCTATACATAGGTACTTTCTACAAATTTACCACGTAGATGTACTGCTGATTAGTGTTACGCATCAACCTATAACTTCCCGCTGCTGGGCACGAATCTCCCCTATGAGGAGGGTGTAGGTCATAGTCCACTGCGCTGGCCAAGTTGCGGGTTGTAGACTTCACTTATATTCAAATACTATTAAACTTCTCCAACAAGCAGGTTTAAAATCACGATGTTGACCTATATATTAATTATAATATGCACATAAATCCCTTCGCTTCTAGGTTACCACTAACCACTAACTTAGCTGCTAGTATTATACCTATAAGGTTTTTGAATAGTCACGTAGGATGGAATTAATAAACTTACACAAACGTTGCAATCACTAGTAGGTAATGATATTGAAACTATTCTAGAAAACGGCTAAAAATCGGGAGGTTAAATGCATTTTATAGTACACGAGCTTGGCAAATTTCACGTAGAGGCCTTTAATCAGTTACGTTAAAAATCAGCATGCACGAGAAGCTCGAAAATGGTGATAGGAGAATCTACAAGTTTTTTAATCACAATTTCAAGCTGCAATCTTACACAGTGCTACGTAGAGTGCCTGGATGAGATCGCTATAAGCGATAAGGCCGCTTCTTTTTGCACTGCTATTCATAAGCCTTTTCTGCTTCCTGTTTTTCTTTATCTAGCTATCTACGTACCACCTACCTGCTAACTGTAGGTACCTATTCACCCATGTCACGTCTCGCGTATCGTGACATACGATCGCATCACGACAGATGCGAGCGTGACGCATCGTTACTATCTGGGTGCTGGACTTGTTGGCACGTCTACAACTGGTATATACCTACTGCTTGCTAGGTACGTGTAAAGTTACCTTTACTAAGGTATTACACTGCAATTACTATGGAGACCGGCGCCCAGCAGCGTTAACACGTCTGTTAGTAATAGGCTCAACAATATTAATAATATGGGACAACATCCACGCAAAGGTCTAACTACAATTACAAAACTCTTTCTTGTTGCTACAAAATTACGACATCACATAAATCAGAAATATAACATAGATTACATATTACAAAAGGCGGTTGATAATAACGAAGACTTCCATAAAATATGCAATCGATACCCATGTTTTTATTCTCAAAAAAAGAGGAAATACTCAAGTCGGATGTATTATTTGTATCTTTGTGACTTGATATGTCAGCCTCAGTTCATTTCATAAAAATCTGTCCAGACTGTAGCTTGGTTTTAACACTTAAAAAACTGTACCGGCGAGTGCATTATTAAAGTCGGTAATCAATTGTTTTGTGAATGAATTTTTTGAACGTCATAAATCAATTGCTGCTGCAGACATACGGCACTACGAGTTAAGTCCAAAATTCGCATAGCACCAAAAAGATTTCAATACTCTAGCTTCCTCCAATAAATATCCCAGAATACATAAAAACTTGACGCAACATCGAGAGCTGTCCACAATCAGCATTCGTTAAAACAGACCCTCACCACCGACGGCGAAAATGTCGAAAACGTCGAAAAATCTATAGTCAACTGTATGGAGCCATCGGATTGTTCTGTTACGATAAGGTTTCTTGTTGTTTAATAGAATAGTTGCTTTCCCCGCAGTTATATATTATAGTACTTTGCAGGTTAAAGGAGGCAAGAAAGTGAGTATTTTTACTTACACTATTTACACATCAAAAAGCATCAGTTAATTTTGCCCTATAATGCCGATGTTTTGAGGACGATGAATGTTTCTACATTTCCTACCAGTTTTATTTCCTAGCTAAGATAAAATAAGATAGTTTTAGTGACAGCTAGTGTTGCAAATCTACAAAATAGTATTTTTTTTAATGAAGACAGCTAGACATTTGATCACAAACTCGCACGACCACGGAAGTCAGCGAAACTGTAGTTCAAGATGGAGCATGCCGAAACACACACTTACTTACTTGGCGACAGATTTTTCAACTTGAGAGTGATACTCGTAGCTAGCCAGACGAGCGTTAGAAAACGCCCTACCACCATGTAAAAACTAAATATATTTTTGTAAAAGTTCAATTCGTTTCCATGAGCTCGTACTCGTCTTCAGTAACACGATTGTCCGCACGCTCGTTCTTGTAACTTTTTATAACCGATTCAATTCGTAGCGGCGAAAATGTTCAAATAACTGTCATTTTTTGTCCGCGAACAATTGGCCGGGACGGACGCGTTTCGGAAAAAATCGTAACATATGAAAGACCCTCTGATATATTTGATGGAGGCATTGTTACAAGGCTATGGAATTTTACCCTCTTTCCCAGATTCTGAGTTTCTGAGCGGCGCTTCAGCGGTATTGTTTAGGTCGGTTAACCATTAGGTTATATTTATAAAGCCTGCCACTCACGTTCTGCGAGCTCAGCAAATATTTTAAGATGAATTCGTTGAAATGTTTTCTTGAAATGTTTTCGATAGTTGAGTGTGGAAAATATCTATGAGAATTCTAGGTTAACCTATAAAATTGTGGTTCTTTCATGGGTTGAAATAATATCTTTCAAGTAGGTACTATTCTGGTTTACTACCAGATACTATTAATTCAGACATAGACTCGAATTCGGTTATGTCACAATAGTTTCTCTATGACTATGACTTCTAAAACCTCGGAAGAAGTACGTATAGAATTGCAATAAGGTATGTCATAGCTTGCGAAAACGAGATGCTGTAATTATGTTTTACGAAAAAACGAGAGAGATACTAATGTTCCGTCCTTATTACCGTGGCCGGATTTTTTGTTTGACAAAACGGCATGAGGCTTGCATGCCCAAATACCGATTTTACTAAATCTTCATCTTGTCAGAGGCCACTGCCTCTGATCGACCTATATTCTGTAAGCCAGATAAATCAATGGCAATATATAAGTTACGTAGTGGGTGTTATAAAATTCAGCAGTACTCATAAAAGACATTTCCCTGATTTTATCAAACTTTTTGGGAGAATTTCCCAATATAATATAAAAAACTGTCTCATTAGCGGTCACGCTATGTTTTATTCTGAGATAAATTGTACACAATACAGGAGCTGAATTCACAAAAAAAAAATACAGCATTAAATTACCCTTATCAAGGGGATTTTTTATGGCATACATTTTGGAAAACCTATTAGAATTAAAAGGAACTGTTGCAAATTATCACTGACATCACCGTAATAGACATTTGCCACGCCTCCTACACGTCATTATGTCGTTCGTTCGATTAATTGTAATTGACCATCGGGAAATTAATGTGAAATCGATTACTAACAAATAGCGAGTACCTACATCATAGGAGTTATTATTAACAATGTTTTAACATTGTCTTTGTTGTGAGGTTGTATTTTTATTTGCAAGGATTAACTTACAAGTAGTCAAAGTATTTATAGAATTAATATTTTTTTGCAAAATAAATCTGGTGTCATTAGTACAATTACAATGTACTATTAAATTAATGAAGAAAATGGACAACCCGTTACTGTAATTTAGATATATTTTAATGTGTGAGTAACTAGTGACCGACGACACAACTTACTAGTTAAGTGCTATTAATTGGAATCAATTACTTTTTCTTGATCAATTCTCATACCGTGACAGTTCTACGTAACAATGTGACGGTTATTCGTAAACGACTTACAAATTAACATCACTATTCTCATAGTATATTCCGTAGCATTCCAAGTTTAACGCTGCCGTTCTGTCATGCACAACATTTTTTTAACAAAATAAACAAAACATATTTTTAAGCACCTGAGTTATAGCGTTATTATGCTGTTATTGCAAGTTATGCGTGCTGGAGAGATCTTCAAGAAAGACTCGAGTAGTGTAAAATTTAAGCCGTCCTCGGAAGGTAGGAAGTTCTTACCTATAGTCCACCATCGTTCAAGAATATCATTTTATAAGTTGCAATTTAGTCTGAGCAATAAAGCCTTTTTACGTTACGACTGTGACGTATGATCACAACGCACCTGAACCTTATGACAAATTGATTCACTCACGACTAGACAAGGTCGAGGTTGTAGTTATCTGGAAGCAGATAAGCCGGTAGCGATTTACACTATCTGGTAACTGGCATTATGAAAGAGTCCAAGGAAACTCAACCATGTAAGAAGACTACAACCGCTGGTGACCAAGGATCTCGTGATCAGACTGAGTTAGCCACGGATCACGGCGAGTGGTTTTAACTGATAACGTGATCCGTTTCCCACGCAAAAACAAATTCATATTATGTGTCGCCGATCACGGTGTCCGTGGTTACGTATAACAGGGATGGTGGCACGTCATTAAAGTACATAAAATTTAACTGTGAATAAGTGCATATAAGTGTACTTTCAACTGCATAAAAAGAAACGGAACACCTATTTCGGAGTCGTCAGTGTAATGTTGTAATTTCATATTTTAAAAGTAGTCATAGTTATGGTTTATAGGTCTATATCTACTTAGGTTGAAAATCTCAAAGAGAAAGTTAAGGTACTTGTCCTCTATCATTTTTACTCGAGTATAGCTAACCACGTCCATCTTCATACAAAGTTATTTCTAAGTACTAAAACCAAATTGAACTTTATGACTAACCTTAAAAATATGCATTTTGATTCCACGTCAATATTAATTCGCAAACACGTGCACGACATACCCAGACCTGACCGGCAATAGAACCCTGAACCGCGCGTTCTCGAAACGAGAATGCTAATGTTAACCATGCCACCACGGCGTTAGTCAATTACCTAATGCATCGAAATAAAGTTATCAGAAATTATCGTGAAGCCTAGATTTCTTCTATTGCATTCCCATCTGTAACAATCCAAGTAAAATATCAATAAGACCAACTACCAAGACCTACTATTTCCTTAGTACGAAAAAAAACGACTATTAACTCTACGAAGTAGGTACTATTCAAACTAACCGATAACCCAGTACTAAGTACTTGAGCTAAACATTAAGTTCCTAGTTTATTTCCACAGGCGGCGTTATCACACAACGCGGCTGCACTCAAAATTAATATTTATAATCGTAATAAAATTCACAGGGCACGTCATACCGGCATTAGAACTGCATTGTTAACCCTTACTATAATACATCCTGCACTATCAAGTCAGTAAACAAGCTCGCTTTTACACAATTATCAGCTGATTCAATGTTTTACTATTTTTACTATTTATAGAGAATATAAAATGTAGATGATGCCTTTATTAGTTACTGAAATTTTAGGTTTCAAGCTTTTACCACAACGAAGCTACAGGGGGTCGAAAAGAGCTCGAATCCCTTCGAGAAAAGAATGGGTACCTCGGTGATTTCTTTTTCGACTATATGAGGGCACACACCGTTGCCCCAGATATAAAATTTAACCGAAGCTATCTTGATTTAAACTGACAATATTGCCTAAGATGAATTGCACGCTTGCCTAATAGAAACCGATTTTCTCGCAGATGCGGAAAAAAATCCCAGATTATGGTTGCCGGAAAAAAGAGAGGCCGATAGAGAGTTCCACAATCTCGCAGTATAAAAATTGATGCAAAGCAATTTCTACGTATCCTTGGAACGTCTACAATGTACCAGAGGCATCTTGTTGTGTTTTAATGGTACAAGACACTTATAATAAATTTTCTCCCAACAGTAGATAAATTACAAGCCAAATCACCGGCTCCAGAAACAATCCCCTACTATTTTCATATAAAACATGCTCCAAGCAATCCTCAACTTTATAACGTTACGATCCAAAAACCCTACACTTCAGATTTTTCTGTAACCGAAAATACTAACGAGACTGAAGCTATGATAAACTATTCCAATGTTACAGAGTTTTTACGAACCTCAAAATAATAAATAAAACTACCCCAATATTCTCCATCTAGAATTATTAGACAAAAAACCGGAATAACAAAATTATTGCTAGATGAACTAAAAAATATGGATATTTGTTGTTTTAGTGAAACATTTCTCAAAAATCGACTTTTAGATGCAGTGTCAATTGACGGGTACTACAGGGCAGCTCATTATTTCAGAAAAAGGACCACCCAGGGGGGCATTTGTATCTATACGAAACATTCAATTAACTACAAAAAAAATTATGGGATTGAAAATATGTCTACTGAAAGACATTTTGAATGCTGTGGAATCGCAATACCAGACTTAATTTATGTGGTTATTTGCATGTATAAAGAACAACTCGACTGAAGGCAATTTCACTCTATTTATTGAAAATTTAGAAATATTATTACTAAAACTTGCGGATGCAACAAAAAAAAATTATAGGCGGAGATTTTAATACAAATTTACTAAAAGAGACAAAACTAAAAACTATATTTATAAATACACTACAGATGTTCAAAATGCACCTCGCAATATTTGATGTAACAAGAATAGAAGGTAGTTCCCAAACTTGTATTGACAACTTTCTTACTAATATTAAACGTTTTAAAACACAAATTCTAAATATAGATATTTCCGATCACACTGCTCAAATTATAAGTGTTTTTGCTAACTTAAGCTTTCGAGAACAATACTGGTTTATAAACAAGAGAAAAGTAGATAATAATATGTATATATTTCTGAAATATCTATCACAAACAAGTTTTAAAAACGTATTAACATATAATAATCCCATCATAGCTTATGAAGAGTTAATAGAGCTATATAAACTGATATTTAACTTATGTATACCACACGACAAGGTAAAAATAACTTATAGAAAAATGTGAACTGGAAAACTAAAGGCATACATACATACGGATACCTAGTTAAAACAAACGAAAAAAATTTTAAGATGGCAAAAGAATAAAAACTGTGAAAATGTTAACTGTGAAAATGTATAAAAGTTACACAAAAATGTATAAAAAAATTATTCGTGTATCTAAAAAAATGCCAATATAAACTATATTAATAGAAGCACAAATAAAAATAACGCCACTTGGGGAATTATACAAAATCATACTTCCCAAATAAATAGAATCAAAACTATAGTTGAAAATATCATAATAGATAACGACATACGAGTAGATGAATTGTACATATAACTAGCTCAATTCATCACTTCTGAAGCCTTCTAACTTTTTGGTTGAATAAGTAACGCCAAAGTCTTGACTACTAAGAGTAATCAAGGTGACATTTATCCGACAATAACCTGAGTACTGTTTATAAAACCTATCGCCACTAAAGTGCGCAGGCAGTTAGACGAGTAAAATTCCTATCTTCTATATAAATGTATACATACATCGACCAAAAAAATTGTTTAGTTAAAGTAGCTCAGAATTTGTTAAGATTTCGATTTAAATTGTCAGTTCAGAGAAAACTAGTGTTTGTAAAGAAGTGAACAGTTTGTGTAGTACAAACCTTCGTACATAGCACCAGCGCACTGCGCCTGCTTGGTAAGACGTGGTCGCGATAACACGTTATCTAGAAAATCATCACGCTTTGTACATTCAGTGCAGGGACCAAGAAACCTATTTATGCGGTGAACGACTAGAATATAACGAGGTTATTTGAGAGAAAAATAGCAAAACAGTTAGTCATTAGGTACTTCTATCGATGTTCGACTGTAATGAGAAGCTTGGTTGGAGCAAATTTAGCGTGTTTTTTGCGGCTTAGCAAAGATTTGAGCTTGGTTTTTTTGGGATAACATAATTAATATCTTAATAACATAGTTAATATCTTAGACCCAGCTAAGTTATGTTATAGTTTCATTCAGGCAGATTGACTTACTTATATTTTTTACCGTACGTATTGTTACTTCATGGCTCTCTTTTCTTGCTTCTTACGATATGTTTTTACTCTTTTTACATTATAGTTAGAAACCAATGCTCTGACAAGAAACATTATAATTTGAAGTAAATTTATCTCGTCTTTCTACGCGTATTTTTCTTGCTTTTATTGCATCGACCCGGGTATTTGCTTTTAAACCTCTTTAGTAACCCAAAAATACTCAACCGTAACATTAGGGTTTATTACATAAAAAACCCTGTTATAAAATTTTAAATTGTGACAATAAAACTTTATTGCATTTAATAACTGGACTGTTCGGCGAAAAAATCTAAAGCATGAATGGACACACCCAAACCAGACGACTATCTCTCTCGTTTATCAATCTAACACCGTGACATTTTGTCGCCGTGTTCCATAAACTAAACTAAGTTATGTGTGCGGTTGAAAAAAAAAGGTAAAAAAATTAAGAACTACCTTTTTACAAATTTTTGTGGAACAACGATTTGGTATAGAAATCATTTGCCACTCTGACAGACATTCCTTTTTGCATGCCCTTTGCTAGTTTTAGGTACTTACTAGTAACTTATTTTCACTATGCATTTATGATACATACATTTATGTGTTCTAGACTAAACAATATTGCTTGTACTGTTAATTATTGTTCAATTATTACTATGCATTGACCAGAATGCTGTGCCATGAAATACATTTACAGGATATTATGCTAAAATAAGGATACCCATGAGTATCCAGCAAATAATAACAGTAAATAATATTTAAGTTGTAACTCAGCCAAACTCAGCCATATACCTACCACTCTAGATAAAATTGCATATGATATTACTGTCACACGCGGATTTGACGCGACATAAAATGAAATATGAAGAAGCTTCAAACATTGAACCTTTAAGGTTCAGTGGCTTAGGCTCTACGTTGATTCCTAGCGAATATCAGTCAGTCGGAACTCATGGGCAAGCGTGTAACAATACGAAAAAGATTCCTAGTCTTCTCACCTTATCACATCAAAAACATTTATTATGGTGTCTCCAACTGTAAAAATAACTTGGTAGATTCCTACTTCAGCTTATCTTAAGTACATCTGCGGACAGTTTTGCGTTGCACCTCGGTATGTTCGCCCGATCTCCACAGAAACTAGTTTGGCATACAAATTCACTAAGTGGGCGCATAACGCGCTAGATCATGATAACCAGCGAGCAATTATGTACGTGACACCTCGCGGAGCTTGCGAGGTGAGATACCATCAGTGTGTGCTTAGCCTTAGTGGAGTTCAAGGCAGTTTTGAAGGTGGAACGTGGGGCCAACTAGATTTTGGGTATGGGTGAGATTTGTTTAAGAAGTTTATCAAAAGTTTCATTTGCTGATGTATGTCTATTATTATATTTCTTGTTAAATACATATACTGTTTCTACGTGATCAAGGAAATAAAAGATGATTAGATCAAGGCAGCCGACTTATTTGACTGTGCTGGGGCAATCTACCACTCCTCTTTCCTACCTCGCTTGTTTGACGGTAAAAGCATTTAAATAGATTTCTCCATCAGTGCGTACTGCGTACCTTATGTACTGGTACCTCTCTTACATAAACTGTACAATGTCACGAAGCTCATAAGGCTGTTGAGATACCATCATTTCTCGTAGCCCAGTGTTGGGAGCGTCTCCAATTATTGCGATGTTACATTCATGCTTTTTTAACATGTATGTACGTACAACTACATTATCTTTGCTTACAGCTTGGCAAACTAGTTTTTTCGAGGCGTTTTGTCCGTCAAACACTTTTAAAGGGGCATGAGAGTTGGTCTATTATATCTAGATATATAGTAGGGCCAATTTAATAGGTCACATTTGACACTTTATCAAAATTCAACAACGTAACCTTGTAACGGCGGGCATAAAATATTAGTTATTTTTTCAAAGTTCCAACTGCACATTTGCTTACCTTTTTTCAAATAATGATTATATCTAGTTCGTAAAAATTTACAAAAAGGCAATTTTATGATTTACTTTCACTAATAAATCGTTTTAAATATAAAAAACAATTTTTGGTCTAAAGAACTAAACGTCATTTCAATGTTGCGTCAGTATATCATTTTTCTTCTTAATCCTAAGTGATGCGACTCTGAAATCGACTGTTGATAAGTAGAATCGAATGCAATGATTACATGTAAAGGAATATTTCACCATAAATGAATAATACATTGTGATTAAAATAAAACGTAACCTAGTAATTAACTGAAAATGAATGAGTGCTGACAGCAGTGATAAAGATGACAATACTAGTTATAATTCGTTATAAGATGTTAGTATCTTACAAATAAGAATGTCAATATTCGTCAATATTTTTATGATGGTAACATTGCTCTTAACGAATCTACTGTTAGGCGGTACGCCGGGTCAGCTAGTCTTCTTATATATAAAAATCAATTGCTGTTTGTTTGTCTCGCAAACAACCGAGAACTGATGGGCCAATTTAGCTCATTTTAGTCTTGAAGTGTTTGTCGTACTGCTGTAAGGATTAAATGGTGAGAAACATAAATAACTGTTAGGTAGTAAGAAGTTCGCCGGGCTCAATTTCAAATTCAGAAAATATAAATAGGTTATAGATTCTATTGACAATTTACTTCAATACACATAAAAGTCTGTATCGATTTATTCGCTTTAATCGATGTTTTTAAGCATGTCACCTTACTATGAAGCTAAAACTGACAGATGTCAAATGTGATTTATTAAGTTGGCCCTGCTATAATAAATCAGTCAGCGTACACTAAGCTTTGCCTTAGAAGCGTAAGTGCGTGTGTTTGCTCTAAGATTCAGGCATGCACATCTGAGATTTTCACTCATTTGCTTGTAATAATAAATTACTACTATCTTTAACTGTGAAGGAAAACCCCATGAGCAAACCAACTTGTAGGAGACTTAGTAGGTATCTAAGATAAGTACTTAAAGTCCGCAACTCGTAATTTGCCCTGCTCACCCCGTACCCAGCAGTAGAATCTTATGAGATATCATCTCATAAGATTCTACTGCTGGGTCCACGTATACACTGGCATTCAAAATGGAAGACTGATTCAATACCTAAGTTAGAACTGTACTCAGTTTCATATGCAGACTGAAGTTGCCACTTGCTGTATTATTAGCGGTATTAATGTAAAACATCTGAATAAGAATCCTACTAGTCCAAGATAAATACCTTTCGAAAAATGACGTTTGCGACCTGCAATTAGATTAAAGTAGCACACTAAGGCTTATTAGTTTTCTATGAAGGAGATCCGGTAAAGATCTGTCCCCATATCGCTTACTGTTAGGCATGATGAGAAAACAAGAAACAGTGTGCCGATTCTGTGAAATGAAATTTTAGTCATAGAACTAGACATTGATCTATTTTTCTCCATCATATCTTTTATTATCACTAGAGTTTTTGAAAATAAAAGTGTATTATTGTCTAGGTACAATGAAATAGCACCTGGATATTTAGATATAATAAGCTAAAAATACACAAAGGAATACGATAAAACGAAACAATATTTATTTTTGTCAATAGATTTATCTATATATTTTAATGAATAATTTTCAAATACAGCTGTTCGCAAAATTTACAGTCTCTCCTCGAATCAACGAAGCATATTTCTCGAATTTAGAAAACGTGGCAAAACAATTCGTATTGCATTTTACAATCACTGACTTCTAAGGCAGAGTTTAGACTATGCAACTCAATGTCAAACTATTAATGACACTAATGTCATTGACATGAATTCTTTTTTTTTACTATGATATTAAGGGACTTTAATAACGCTGGACAACAAAAGTGATTCCTAAGTAATGTTACGGTGGATTTCAATCGTTTTTATTTTAGAATAAACAGACAAAAGATTTAGATAGGGTGACCTAACTTAACCAGTAACAAACTTGTTTATAAAATAATATATATTAGCAGTGAAGTTCTAGGACTTAGTTTTACAAAAGATACATAGTCTAAAAGCTTCCTTATTTTGAGTTAAAATTAAGAGTATTTTATATCTATTTCAGTTAATTATTTTATATGCACTTATCTTTATTGAAATTCCATGGAAAATTATATTCATTTATAATTATATATTTTGTATTTTAACTACAATAATTATCAACTATATATTACAAATTTCAACTTACATTAAATCTCATCAATCGTTTAATTTTTTTACATGTCTTCAATTGTTGTTTCCATTGTTTTTAGCCAACAATTTTGAAACTTTTCTAAATAAATAACGTATGAAAAATGGCATTAGTGCTTTTTAAATAAATTTCTTAGAATTCTAATAACCTTATATATAATAATTATATTTTATTGCTAAAGTATTCTGACATAAATGAATTTGTGTTTAGAACAAAAAAAAATTGTCTCCGAAACTCTCAAGATTTAAAAAAACACTAGTAAATTATTATAAAAAGCACTATTGGACATTTTCACTGATCCAATTAAAATATTCCTATGACATTTTACACTAAACAGTTTTTGATGAATCCAACAATCAAATTCACGCCAGTTCACAGCACAATTGACAATTATAACATATTTTCAAAATATGTCTATTAGTAAACACGTAATATAGGTACCTTACAAGTTTTATGTACAAAAAAAAGCATTATAATTATTAATTTCATACTATATTATTCATTAGATATTTAATTTAGAGTGGATTAAAAATCAATTATGGTGCATGAAGAGTATTATTTGTAGCAGATCGAAAAGTCAAAGATAATATAGTCATACTCGCCTTTATTTTACCAGGTTTTATTATTCCTAGCTCTATTTAAATAAAGTTGTGACCAAAATTATTTGAAATAAACATGCATATTAACATCTCAAAATGGCGTATATAAAAACGCATAGTCTCTTAAAACTTCTGTGAGACTAAATACGAATTCGTAGTAATCTAAAAAGAATTAAAAAAAATTGCAGCAATTTATACCATAAAACAATTACTTTAAATTCGTATCGTCTTTTGAATGTCACTTAAAAAACGAAGTGTAAAAGTACTCGTATTCAAAATGGTAGTTAAGTATTACAGCTACAAATAGTAGTCTTCATGAAAATAATAAGTTTAGACCTATGGCTATTGCAGTGGAGAATCTATGAGTGATATCTAACGTCATGTGTCAATGTCACTACGTGGTATAGCCGACTATACGATGTCTAGTGTGAACATAGCTTTATTTCATTGTAGCACGATCTCGGAAATAGTGTTTCCATTAAAAGAATTTCATTTGTTCAATGGTTAAAATTTATTTTTTACTGGTTTAAAATAGGTTCGTACGTCTACTCATCCCAACTGGTCTGATTCTGAACTACGTTCTTGCTTAATAAGTGGTTAAGTTTTCTATAGCTATTGTTTTTGCCCGTGGCTTTAGCTAAAGTTCTCGAGATTCGATTTGAGTTCCGAACTTGACTATAGATGGCACTGATTCTGGACTTCTCCAAATATAAATTGTACTTCAAATGTGAGACTCATTTACAAGAACACTACTTATGTGATTACTGGTTTCTTACGAATATTAACAATAGTTGAAATGCTGATTTTTAGAATCGTGCTACAATAAAATGGCTATAGTCCTTCTACGTATATCATAGCTTGTCTAATATTGCACAAAATCTCCTTTAAATCCACTGATATTTTGACTATGTAATCATTGACTTGGTTGTTTTCTTCCTCTTGATACAAGCTATAATTAACGTAGATTCACATGACATCATCGACTTACAAATTTTCTGTGAATTCTTAAATAAGCTTAACTATTTACAATCAGTATACAAAATATCGACCCGAATAGAACTCGAAAGAAAAAACAAAATAGGAACGATACAAAACGATGCCCTTTACCCCCCGTGACTGGCGCGAGATGCAGCCTGTTGAAAACCTTTGGGAAAAGATTGTAACCAAGGTCGTATAAAAGTGTATTAAAATTGGTCATAACTTTGCTCTTCTGAGCAAAGATAAGCGTAATTAGAAAATTTAAATCGACACAACGGCGTCTCTTGCACAGGAACTTTGATTCAAGGATTTTGAATTGCCAAAGTATATCCTTCATCTTGAATCAAGGTAAATTTTGACAAATAATATATTTGAGAGAATTAGTTTCCGGTGCTTTAAACTAATTCTTAAATTTTTGTTGACAATGGCAATCAAGAATTGCATGTTATAAACAGTTCAATGATACCAAGGCATCTACAATCTGCTTCTCGCTTACCGAGGGCCACATAAATACACGCTATTTACACTGCGGCGAGAGTCAGTCCTGTGTCTCCACGTCCAGACCGTTCACCATCCGCTCGATGCTCTTGAGGTCTGACGCAGGAGGCGTCGGAGATGTGGTGGACGTGGGTGCATCTGGAGGCGGGTCAGCTGACGCGGCCCGCGTAGGAGGAGACCCTGGCCGAGGCCGAGCAGGTGACGAGCTCAGGCTTCTAGCACGTGGAGCCACTTGCTCAAACGCAGACCCTAACCCAGGTAAAGCGTAAGGCGCAAACCGATGCGCTTTCCCCAATGATGGCGCCGGAGCGGGTGCCGGTGGCGCTGGCGGTGGCGGGAGGGAATACTGCTGTAAGAACGGGTGCAGGTTGAAAAGGAAACCTGGCGGCATCTGGTGCGTGGGGAAGAATGGCGGCGGATATAGCGACGGCGGGTATAAGTAAGGGAGGAGAGGTGGCTGGACCGGCGGGCCGAGGGAGACGTCCGGCGCTGGAGACGGCCGCGAGGGACCTGGCGGAGGGGAGTTAGCCCTAGCGCCGCCAGAGCAGGAGGAATCAGAACCCGCATGGATATCGTCCTCTGCGCCAGAGTCAGCGCCGCCTCCACCGCCACCACTCGAGCTGAACCACGCTGTAATAAAGGATAAATATTAATTTCATTCAAGTATGGAGATGGTGGTGAGGCATTTAGTAGTTTCATAAACTTGTACTGATTTTAAGTTTCACTCAGCGACTTTGTACAGGTTGGTGTACAAGAATATCAAAGATTATTGTATTGCGTATCTTATTATTTGGTCTCTAGAGCAAATAGATCTTGATACTCATATAAATAGGTACTCGATTAGGCAAGTCTCAATGTTGAGGTCACTCATCTCATAGGTTCCAAAGCGGTTCATATTGGACAATCAATAGCGTTTTCTCCAATTTGAATATATCTTGTTTAAAGAGTTTCTTGTGGTACTTACAGCTCGTAGTTGTAGACGGTGCGGTGGGCGGTGCTGGTGGTGGACTGGATGGTCCCCCGACGTCTAGCGGGCGTTCATCATCATCATCTCGATTGTCCGATCGCGCCGTCAGCATCGCTTGCCTGCGGTACACAGACAGACTGCTCGTGTTATTGTGGTGGAATGGATAGACCGAAAACAAGGAGGAATCAATAAAGTCATTGAACGTACTATGTACGTAGTAGGGGCTTAGAATCTTTGAGACTAACGCTAGCCGATTTATTAAGTGAGAACAAGACGAAGGTTGGTGCAACGAATCATTTCCGCGCTCACCCTTATCGCATCGCATCAACCACGCGTACCAGCATACACGATGCTGGATTGCGCGTTCCCTCTATGTCGCGATCGGTACAGTCTACTAAAATCGGAGGCAACAGTTCCTTCGCATTTTGAAACAAACGAACTGTACCTATAGCAGATGTTTGATGATGATGATCTATTTCAGATTTATAATACACAAAGTATGGTTGTAAGGTTACCAAAACTAATTCTAATAGCGGTAGATTGGTTAGGTATCTCTATCTCTGAGCATGTTCTTAAGCTCCACAGAAACATTCGTCGCAATCGATTTTAGGTAAATATAGAAATATAAACAAAAGCCGTTGAGGTAGTATTTAACTGTCAGCCCCCATTTATTCAAAAGATGTAAACAAATAGAGACAGACTAAGGGATGCCTCGAAAACTGTTAGGAAAGATCAATGCTCTACCCAATTTGAGTTTTATAAAGTGTCAAAAGGTATTCACGCGATATTTGAGGGTTGCCACTATCATTAGGAGATGATTAACCTTTACTAGCGGTCGGGGTTGTCGGGACATTAGCCTAAATGTCAAACGTTTGACACTTTGACACCCCTTCGATGAAACGCGACCAAGTTTGGCGTAAAGAAACTAATTTGGGGAATTGGTTGATATGTTTGTTTAATTTCGCCAAATTGGTTGACTGTCTTATCTTTTAACCTGCCTGGTAAAACTGTGTTGAATAAATATAGTTTTGAATTTATGTTAATTTATTGTGCCCATTTGAGACAGCTTTAGCTTGCAAAGATTATATTACTAAATCTATTATAATTATTAAGTTGTAAATGTACGTGTATGTATATACGGCCTAGCAAATCGCGTTTGTGCTAATATTATAAAGTTATATTTGCAAAATAGGGTTTTTGTTATTGTATTTTAGGAAAAATTGTGATGGCTTATCACTATTAATAACCGACTTCTAAAAAGAGAAGGCTGTCAATGATTTTTTTAGTAAAAATGGTACTTTAGTTTGGTTAAAAAACCTCACTTAACAAATTGATTGACTAATCTAAGTACTTATATCACTTTTTTTAAGTATGGGTACTTGTCACTACCTAAGTTTAAAATGTATATAAGTACATATATATAGTAAATTTATCATTTTTTCTATTTAAGCTAAAAGTTAAACAGAATATAGCTTCTCATTAAAATAACAAAAGACAACCAAAACAATTTGACAAGATTCGCAACCCTAAAGAGAGAACACGCGTAGCAATTATTTACCTTCTATAGGCCCGCTGAGCTAACAACTCTTTACCGCTGCATTGTCTCAGGGAACCCTAAACGCGGCCGCGGGTTCCGCAGGGTACTGATTACTGGGATACCGGGGATCAACTAAATTCGTTTTATTAACTCGTCTCATCGTCGACTGATAGAATTAAATTTGCGCCACCCCTGCAGGGCTAGGGGTGGTATGATTTAATTTTGTGAAATAAAAACTTTTTGTTTTAACTTCAAATTAAATTAGTTAAAGTGGCTAGTGGATATCTGTTTTCAAAATGTATAAATACTCGTACTGTACAAGTAGTTCACAGTAAACGTGAAAGGTTGCAATGTCACACTGTCTGTGTAGGTACTTAATACAATTGCTTAGATCTACCTAATATTAATCTACGTAAGATTTCAGCATGGTCCTTCTCAATTCTCATAGGTTGTAACTCTGGAAAATATTGCTGACACCAACTCATTATTGTAGTATAGTTTATATCAGCATTCATGTATTTACTGCCTTGCATACCGATTTGCGCTAGAAGCCGTGCTAGACATACCTACCTGTAATAGTACCTAATATCTGATGATGACGTCGGCTAACCTGTCATATCAATAATAATTATAGAATCGTATTCGTTTATTGTATTCGTTTCTTTCATTTTCATTTTTGTTATTTTGATGAGTAATATTTTAGTAGTTAGATAGATCAATTCATTATTGCAGACACACAATAAAATTAAATACAAGAGAAAAAAAATTGTATCTCATATTATATAAGACACCAAATATGTTTAAAAAAATCATTTCATAAAAGTAAGCTGATTTTTTAAACTTATTATGTTCAAAATAATTGATAGACAACCCTAACTCGACTGCTCCACATTAGGGTGTTCACGTTACAATGTAAACGCGGACCGAGGGGTGGCTTGCCTTGTAATTTTGCCAAATTTTTATCCCCAAAACGATTCGGTTAGTTCGACGACCCTACGCAAGGGGGCGCTTTTTTATAGCCCTCATTTCCTCTAAAACAAGGACAATTTATTAAGTAGGTGTTGTGATTCTTGTATTGCTGTTTGAGAGGGTTTTCTTTTTTACATTTTATGTTTTGACCAACTAATATGGCTTCGATATATTTTGTAATGTCAGTTTTTAGTCCGCCTGCATCGTTACCCCAAGAACTACAATTTAATGTATCCTATGTAAATGTCACTGCAGCGCCCAATTCTGCGTTTCGCTTTATAGTCATTATCCATTCAATTCTAGACCAGACTGAATTTGTTTTTTTTATCCAGTCACTTTAACATTTAACAACCCAGGCCTAACTTAACGACTGATTCGTCTTACTAGCGCTCGTTTTTTCATTATTACGTGCCAAGGTTAGAAACACCCAGACCAGTAATCTGCAACCGGGAGACCTTTTGCCTGTGAAGCTCAAAAGCTTCATTTCGAATCCGACTTTAGGTACCTCAACTAATTCTGATCAAGCGTATTATTTTTAGTTAGTATGTAAAAACTCTTTTTGATGTAGAACATTATAATGTGGGAATATTTTTACTGAAGTAGGTAAAAACCTTTGAAAGATAACTGAATTTCCTGAATAAAGCCAGTGTAGTGTTCATGGCACACCCCTTAGAAAAGTCTTGAGTCCAGCAAAGCAATAGGACGCATTATCTCAGACAATAGGTAAATATGATACCATCATCAATGATGATCATGGTATCATATTTACATTAACATTTTTTATTTTGAGTACAGTCATGACTATGTAGGACTAGTAATCATTTACTAGACCTACACATTATATTATACAGGGCTATCGGTAACGAGTGTACCAAGCCGGAAGTGAGCCACTTTACTTTACAGAGAATTGTTCATATAAATACCCAAATAACCATGATGCAATTATAATACAACATTCACAAACACATGCACTGATCCCTGATCCTAAGAAAAAAACGAATTAGTTAAAAACGAATATTGTTAATAAAAATTTAATGGAAATAAAATAAGAACTAAATGATTAAAAAAAGGAATTGATGGACTAACTAAGCATTAAAACTCAGCGTTCGAACATTTGCTCCGGCCGCGAATCGAACCCGAGACTAGCGACTTTCAAAGCACTGGACAGCCTAGCTACTAGACCACGACGCTCGTTCTGATGAGTATAGCAAAGCTCTTTTGGCGAGTTGGTATATAAGTACTGTTGTAAGTGTTGGTAAGGCTTCACAAGAACATTGTGTGAAATAACGACATAGTAGTGAGGTAACGGATAGCATTGTGGCTAACCACGCCTTCCTGGCGTTGTGCGAATGTTCACACCAACAAGCTTTAAAACACTGAAATATCTAACACTTTAAACTCGATCATATATTTCGAGTAACAAAACTCATACAAACTTACATTTTAATAGGTATTATTATCATTTTATTTCTTATATCTAGTTTAAAAAAATATAAATATTCAATGAAACATAATTATTATAAGAACTTAAACCTAGAGTGCCGCCAGCAGCGGGGTAGGAGTAGGACACAAGCTACCGGTAGTAGGGACTACGGAGAGAGATAGGTATTGATATTAGTCACATATAAGTAATACTAAAAAAAGTCTTATTTTTACTCATACTACTAGACTGATTTTTATAAAATAAGTGTGAAGTAAAAGCCTTTAAAAAAAACATTAATACGGTTCAGGTAAGATGTCAATGAAGAAATGAAAACCTCATTTTTGAATCTATCTAAATAAACTTATTAATCTATAATTATTAGCGTTAACCACCGATAACTAGTAAAATCTATATTCTCAGTGCAGCTAGCCTAATCTAACCAACAACTTTGTATAAATGCAACTGCCCAATATCCACAGATTTACCAGTAGGTAAGTTAGGTATACTGAAACGGTAAGTCCCTATTGCCTCGACACCAACGTTGAATTATGCAGGCAGACAGAGCAACGGTTGTCAAACGGTCGATGGCCGTGATTAAGATATCCGCCGATTGTGACCGGGTAAAGAGCAAAATAATTCTTATTACTCACTTCTTGACAATTTTAGATCGGGAAACTATATGAGTGTATTACCCCAGGGCTGGCCATGGATCAACAAGGCCTAAATGCGGCTTGAGGAATTTATTTTATTTACATTTAGGTTCTAACAAGCTTCCTGGCGATGTTCTCATTAACTGCCTAAAAATTCAGCCTTCAGGACCGCTTTATTGAATTTACATTATGGCACCTAAGAAATATCTAATATAACCCCTACATCAAGCCACTACGAGACACTACGAGTACTACAGCATTCCTGTGTTCTGCCAGTAAGCGGAAGAGGAGTGGCAACGTGGAGTTTTAGTGGGTAAGAGATCACCGCGGTGAAGCGATATCCATGCGGTATTTTTCCGTGTTAATAAAATGGCACTAGAAGAAAAAAATATCAATAAAGTTAGGCAAGAAAGGAAAATTTAGAGAGATCAGTCGTTCACAGACCTTGAGGTTATCCTCACGTGTAAGTCCGTGCGCGCTATACGTTATGCAAGCATCGCTTTCCCGCCTGAACGTTGTCAAAACACTCACGTTTCCTCACATCCGGCCGTCATTTTGTAAAGATCCCGCAGCGTCCGGCCGTCCGGTCGCCGTCCGGTAGCCGTCCGGTTACTCGGCCGGTCTAATTCCGAGCTATGAGCATATCCGGCGCAAAATGTTGTGTAAGCGAATTAAGAATGCCTTTCCTTCCGCGGTCGGCTGAATTTTTTATGAGGCTTTTTTCAAGAGGTATGAAAAGGAACACGGAAATTAGAGAATTCATTTTAAATGATGGAGAGGCCACTTAGGTTATTTGGTAAGCACAGGTAAGGCAAGTATTAGTCAATGTTTCTGTGATGCGACGTCAATACAAAGAAACATCAAAATTTTTACTAAAGAAGTAGTAACAAGACGCTTTTTAATAAATACCTAGTTATTTGGATCTGGAAACCGGATCATAAAAGAATTAGTTATTCAGAATTTTGTCGAATCCGCTATCGATATACTTTTTTACGTAGATAAAAAAGAATAAAATGAAAGACTCAGTATCACTCACTAATTGAGTTCCATCGAAATTCAAAGTTACCGCAATGTTAACCATCCCTCTGCAAATTATACCGAGTGAAAAAAAACCAGCCTGAGCTGATTTTATCGCGAAAATCCAATTTTCTCCCTCGCACGCTAAAGACGCTAGAAAAAAAGCGCCAAGTCGAATGACTCCACCATTTTGAGCCGTTACGCGCCATGTTTAAACGCGGAACACGAATAAGGAGGCGCCGGATTGGTTTAATTTGAATTTCGAAGCGTGTTGGTGGCGCGGCGCGGCGGGACGTGAACTACCCTGGTCTAATTAATTTGAAGATTCGCAGATAGGAACCTAATTCAGTTAGCTTGCGGTTAAATAGACGCCTTCGCCTTCATTAATCTTTCGCTGCCCCTTTTAGTTATGCCACCTACTTGGTACGTTTTTAAATTAAATTTTTGGATTTATGTTCCATTGCTGACGTGTTGAAGGCGTTTTGTGGCAATTAGAGAGCAGTTTACGCTGAATTATGGGAATGGTATATGATAAACATCAACGTTCTTTGGTATCCAGCAGAAAATACTGAAAATTAAATTGCAGTGCATAGAACCATTTATTATGTTGTACTAAATATATAGTAACTTCAACAGAGAGCCATGTATGTAAAAAATAATAATAATAATAAACAACCATAGATCATGTTATAGACCTTTGGGCCACAGGAACATTACTAGACACTCAGTTCGAAGAAATATAAAAATAAAGAATATGTAAGATTTTTTCTACGACAAACGTAGCACTTTCAGAGTTTTTTCAGCTAATTTTGCTGAACCCTTTCGTATTTCCATCTAAATAACAGATCATAATAACAGGTTCACCATAACGGTGACCTTTCGCCCACGGGTCCACGGTTCAAAGCGATATTCAAAGCGGTCGCGTCAAACGGAGCCCAATTAGCCACAAGGGTTGGCCACTCCTGGAGATGACAGAATTATAATGCAATGGATTGCCATTAAGAGAAAAAAACGAGTGGAACGAGGTAATTGATTAAGCAGATTATATTGTAGGAGAAACATGAATAGATAGATGATTCAAAAACAACAAAAAAATATATTAATAAGCTACTATTGGTAATATTATCGTTGGAGATATAAATAATAAAAAAATATCTGTGATGAGATTTTTGCACCAAGCTGTTATATTTCGAATATAGGACCTAAGTCTTCGGCTATATACAATACAATGCTACAAAACATCTAATACCATATACCTATCTACCTTACTATACATAGACACGATCTTACCACAAAAAATATAGTTTAATGTATTATTTCGTGGTTATCTCTAAACAATTGATAGCCGGATTTGTAGGTATACAGAAGTATTAAATCGATATATCATCATGTAAGGTGGTTATTACAAGTATAGTCTTATTTTTACTCGACTACGCAAAGCGGAAGCTTGTAATTTTATTTTGTGATGAATTGGTCATCAGGCTTTTTCTCATTCTAAGTATTATGTCTATGTAAAGTGTGTAAATAGCCAATATGCTATGTAATATGATATTGATAAAATTCTAGCAAGATAAATACTGAGTTAGGTACTTACTTCTTTTCCCGTTTCCCCGCCCCCGTGTCTCGGAAGCCTTTAGCGAAGGGGTTGTTGTCAATCTTCAGTTGCGTTATCTGTGAACACATTGAACAGTTGTAAACTTTTTCAAGTAGATTTATTACTTTGGATAGGAAGAAAAAAAGAACGATACAACGACTGTCGAAGAAGCAACGCTCTATAATGTTTTTATCATTATTGCGTAATACTTTTGAAACACTTGCTTGGTTTGTGTACAATTAAATAATAACAAAGATTAAAAGAGCAACATAATTAGGAAAATTTTATTAGATAAAAAAAGACAATAGTAACAAAAACAAATAGAAATATTTCCAGTACGCCTAAAACTTAGAAAGTTGTAGATACTATTGACATTACAATTCCCATCACTCCATAGCGTCCCACTGCTGGCTACGGGTCTTCCCTATAAAGGGGTGTGAGCCATAGTCCACGATAGCGACTTCAGTTATCTTGGAAAGCTGTTAACCTTTTCTGGCAAACAGGTTTTCCTTTACCATCACCGAGTGGTAATTAATTGTAATCAGCACATGAGTGAAAAATTATTGACGAAAATACTCACTTTTTCATTCTGGTAGGCGGTGACCGCAATGAACTCCGTCTCTTTGAAGACGTACGTCCTGAAGGTGGAGTATGGCAGCTTCAGGATGTCGTTGGCTCGCACCAGATGGAACCGGGGCTGGTATTTGTGCATCGAGTTCAGGATCGTCTGCGTGACACACTTTAAGTAGCTTAGGATTTTGATCTGATGGCTTCATGATGAGGGCATTGGATTTAAGGAAAAGACAAAATATAAAGCAGCTGATGTGATATTGAACAACGACATTTGGTTTTAGGCAAAAAATAATGACGTTGTAAATCAGAGTTATGTGTTATTTCTTAAAAGTTGTTATTCGAAAGTGGGTGAAAACTATTTTATCTTGCCCATGTTAGCTCCGCATTCAGTTGATTTATACAAGAATACTGTGAACAACGCACAGGTGTTTCGTTTTTCATTTTTACTAAAGAAAATGCAAACGTCTTTGATGCAGCCTTAGTTCTTACAGGTTGTTGATAACTGTCTGATTATGGAAAGCTTTAGTATTTATAAAAATACCTTTCATTTTAATACCATTCATATTATTACTAAATAATATAAGATTCTATTTCTTATTCTAACATGTAAAATTAAAATAATGCAGACAAAGTAATAGGCACCCCCGCATTTCCACATAATCGCTTATCAATTAAGGCGTGTCAAAATAAAAACCCAAGACGTCGCAATCCCATGAATAATACAAGAAAAGCAGTATAAAAAAGAATACTCGATAAAAAGGAGCCGTGGAAAACCGCAGAGGGTTGATCGTGGGCACCCCGCGTGTTATTAAGGCTCATTATCCTATGCGTCTATTGAATGAAACATGAGCGATCGCGATCTTTTGCCGAGGTGGCTGTTATAGGAAATCAGGCTTAAATTGCAGCAATAATTGTGCTTGACGTTGTAATGATATAAGGTTTTCGGCTTTTATAAGATGTTTAAATGATAAAAATGATAGAAATACCTAGGTATTCCTGGATTGTGATAGGTGGTTAAGCTGAAAAATGTACTTCTTTTGAAATGTATGAAACGACTGATTATCGTCCAAATTTAAAAAAACCGTTGGTCTTTACAGTTTAATTGAAATTTTGATTATCTTTGATCACAGATCACATTGTAATCACATGCTGTCTGATTTCAGAATGTCTCAAATGTGAACGTTATGAACGTAATGTTATTCTTTCTGATAAAGAACGTCACTAGACAAAATAAGACAAAAACGCTTAATAATTGAGATAAATCATTTAAAATTGTAGTTGGTAAACTATCTTCAATATATCCATAGAAAAATAAACTTTCTTATTCACTTTTGTTTAGAATTTTAAATCTTTTGACGAGAAAAAAACTTACGTAACTCATACCAAATTCAATTGAAGTAAGTGAACCCTTCATCATCGGCACCCCCGAATTAGCGTTAAATATTACTGAAGAAGCACCCATTGCAGGGTTTTGTAATAATATGGTGACAACCCTTAACAAACGCAGGGTTGATACCAATAAGAAATCCACCGTGTAATAAGTTATCTGTAAACATTGTTGTGTCTTTTGGGTTAGATAGAGGTTATAAAATGATTTCTAATACATTTTTTAAATAAAGGGGGGGTTAAAAGTTTTTTTTTTACTTTCCGTTTTTTCGCGGGCTTACTACTAGCTACTAGTAAATAATAATGATAAACTCAGATTACTCAAAAAATTTTTTTTCAAAGTCTACGTTTATCCGGATAGATATTTTATTATTTATCGTGTTGAATTCGTATTACTTAAAGCCTGCTTGTTACAATATCAGCATTCTATTCTTGGATGACATCGTCAACCCTACAGTTAGGGTTGTCCTAGTGCGGTGACCGTTTAATTTCGTACCCCCAGCAGTCCTACCGTGAGGCAGGACGTGCATTGTAATTTTACCGCTCGTTTACCAAACTTTCGCATGATTTTTGGATGAGGCCAGTTAGGTTACAAGCTTTAAAACTTTTTATTACTACTTTATGTTTTGAGAACAAAAATTATTTGTGAGTACGAAGATTTACGAGTATTACATAAAGAAAGTACTTTATTTAAACTTCCATAGGCCTGTAATTTATCAAACAAATTAAAACAAAAGACAAGGTGTGTTCCGACAGCCTTCCTTGAGAGCCAATGTATTTCAAACTATAGGCATACTCCATCTAGGGCTTCAGTATCGCTAATTTCCGTGGTCGTGCGAACTTGTGGTCAAATACCTAGCAGTGGAGGATAAAAAAAAACCCAATATCTTGGAAAAAAACTTATCCGTACAGCTATATATAATTTATAGGTAGGTATCCTCATGAATGTTTCCTATACTCGTAATACCAAGTCTCATTTACCACAGTCCTGAGTCACCGGACATAAATACAAAGATCACACAATCCTACAGATCCCGACCATTGTTGCAAAAGATCGCATTTGTTGTTTAAACATTTGTGTGTGTGTTGTATGCAAAATGTTGCATTTGTATTCCACAGAGCTGCGATATAACGATGTAGATCAATATTCATGCTGTTTGTGCGTCTATTGGCTGGAAGAATGCGTTATTGTTGTGCTACCAGCATTTTTATAATTCAGGTTGACTGGTTAACACTAGTATTTCTAGAGTGGTTAAATTCTCGTTCAAAGTAATTCATAAGTAATTCCCACACATATCGTATTATACATGGGAAAGTGTGTTTATTGGTTTGTATGTCCTTCGTCTCTTCAGCAACTGAGTGATGGATTGACTTGGTTTTCGCTTCTTCTTCTGATGTTTCGACTTGATAGTTGCTATAGAAAGCGCCATTGACTAAGTACTTTTCTTAAAAACTAAAATATTTAAACACTCCTATACCAGTTCCACAATTCTTAAAAAATATTAATCAGGACCTACCGTTATTAAAGTAACTACGAGTACCTACATGTAAGTAAGCCAGTAAGTGACAGTAAAAAAAAAACAAAAGGTTTTTTTTGTTTGTTAACGTTTTTTTAGGCATGACAAATTATGAAGGCACCTAATAATCATTAGGATCATTTTGTTTGATTTGACTAGAATGTAATTATTATGAAACTGTAGAGTTACAGTGATTGACGGCCATTATAATTGGTACCAGTATTGGCATAAATATTTCGTTTTATATGACAACTGCTGAGGTAATTAAAGCAATTAAGTTAGTTATATTATTCCGTTCAAAATTGTTTTACGAACTGTGACGGAACGAAGCTGCTCGGCCGGCGCCATCTCGTGGTTTAAGAGTTAACCACTAATTGCAGGCTATCCGATCAACAATTTATTGATTTAACAATGTTTCTCCGGAATTTTGGTGGCGCCACGTAATTTGAGTTACAGTTCTCTTTTTAAATTGTGATGACGTGTCGTGTTTTTAATCATGGCTTGTGCTGGCGTGATCAGATACCTCAGAAATCAACGATAAGAAATAAAAGTTATGCAATCGTATTGTCTATTGATGAAACCGTGAATGTATTATAAAATTCTCATATCAGAGTATCGCTTCACGAGAAAATCAATAAGTAGGTGCATGCACCAACATGCACTTTCACGGGTAACCATTAATTTCGTCTATGTACTCGTAATAGGTATGAGCAAGTTTCCAAGCAATTAAGTACCTAATAGGTATCATCCGACTTGCTTCAATTTTAATGTGTTCTGAATGACAATTGAGCTTCTGTTTCTTTTAATTTATTTCATGCCCTTGGTACCAAGTCATTCTACCAATTGAACTTCTGGAATCATGACAATAATAAAACAATTTTCTAAATTCACAGACAAACACCAGCACAGACGTCATTAATACATCATATTTAACGATTAATCGAAACCCGCCGCCTTAACGAAGCCGAAATAAGACCGTTCCCGAAACGATAACATTAAAACCGAAATTATATCTTGTATCTTAGCGTCGGCCTTAATTATCCTGCTTTTATTCGAGCGTCCAATTTCTTTATTTTACTGCTGGACAACAAATTTATATGTTAATCGAGTAGACCGGTGGTCCGGCGCTCATTTGGTCACTCGATATCGATTAAAAGTAATTGTAGATGCTCCTCTCTAAACTAGGGGTGGCATCTGTTTCTGTTTGGATTGTCAATTGAGGATTTATTAGCTTTGGGGTAAATAGAATTTCTATTACATTTTTCTTTTGTGAGATACTTATGATCTTCTTCTCTGTCAAAACGAAGTACTTATCTCGCTATCTGAGTTTTAAGGCTGCCCAAAAACTTCCGACATGACCTGTTACGTATGATTACTTAGGTATACCATTTTAGACATTGTAATTCGGACTACAGTACCGTTCCACTATTTTTTCGTAAAGAAACATAAAACGATAGCTAGTAGGAACTTTTATATTATTAAATTTTAAAATGAAATAACAATAGTTCTGATCGAAATATAAAATAAAATGCATAATATAATGTAAATAAGTAGGTGAAACTTGTTTACTTGGAGACACATTTTTTATGCATTATAATATGAAGATCCTTAAAATAAAACTTCTTACAATGTGTTCAGGATTTTAAACGGAAGCTGTCATAATCAATTCATTTAATCGCATTAAGAGCAATTTAGAGTAATAAAACGACTCAAGTGGGGTGCGGTCCCGCAATCAGGCCAATATAGTTAATTTAGAATACCTATTTTTATTTATCTTTGTAACGTTTATAAAATTACTTTGGTATGTTTTCTAAATCCACAGAAAAGACGACAATATTAGAGAAAAATATAAAAGTTATTTACGTTTTTCATTAGATAGTTTGACTACCCAACGCTAGATGGCACTAGTAGTAGTTTCTAAATAAACATAGCTGCATACGGCTTTAAAAGTATATTCAAGCATTGGAAAATGAAAATAGAATGTCCTATAATTTATTATTCTTAGTTAAAAACCCTCGTGACATCGGTAAAGATGAGACGTAAAACAGATTTGTATGAATAGTAGCTTGTCTATTAGCATACCGTTCGAGATACGGGTATGGATTAACAACATTTTTGCTGTTTGAGCAGTTGTAGCGACGGTGGCGCCGCCATGCGAGCACTACGTGACATTATGAGAGTGCATTACACATGCATGACCTATCTCAATGTAGGTTTTAATTATTGTGTGCCGAGAGCTGGGTGTTGAGTTTTGCAAGAAATTTCCATTAAGTAGGTATTTAATTTTTAATTTTTTTACCTACACATATACATACAATACAATACAATAATTATTTATTGCCACCACAAAAATACAATACAAAATTTAATTTAAAAAAAAACAAATATCATGGTACAAAAGGCGGTCTTGTTGCTAAAAAGTGACATATAGGGTACTTATTAACTTAATCAGACATCCTAAAAAACAATAAAAAAATGAGTGGCATAAGAAAAAAGAAACTGTGGCCTATCCTAAATTTTTATCAAGAGAACGACCTTGGTAAAAGATATTGAGTAAGTAGGTACCTACCTACCTATTTCGAGACAGCAGTTCGGACCTTTAGACAAAAACCTTTTCTGTCACAAACTTCGACCTTACGGGGCGCTGAACGAGTTTTTCCAAGTTCAAGACGAGGTTTTTAGCGACATCAAACCTCATAAGAAAGAACTTTTTGCCTCACTTAGATCTAGGTTGAAATGAATAATTAACCGGTTTCTTGGGTTCTAAGCCAGGTATAATACAAAACTACAAATCTATGTCTAAAATGAAAAATACTACCTACTAATAAGAAAGGCCACCCGCTCCGCGACTCAAACTAGTGCATTGCACATTCTCCGTTCGAACGCGACTCCCCACACGTTCCCGCCAAATGGCTAATTCGCGCGGCAAACACACGACCATAACTCATATCAGACGACGGACCCGACAACATACACCTATCCCGCTCTAACGACATAGAGAAACCCAAGCTGACTACGCGGCTGTTTGTTTTTCCTTTTACTTCCTTTGAAATCTTATTTTGAATTTTATTCCTACAGGGGCGTGGATGCGATGTTGCATATTGTTTTTCCCACTCACTCGTATTGGGTTTAAGCCCTGTCCCGTTCTAGCTTTTTGTAATTTTAATTTTCGCAGAACGGCTTCGGCACGTGATTTGAGTAGAAAGAAGTTTTTTATTGGAAAGAATTCGATGAAGCAACGACGGGATTTCAGGCTTGCAGTATCGGATGGAATCGATTTTGAATTCGAACATCGATGTTTTGGGACATAAAGTCTGTGAATATGTTGTTTTTATTTATTGATATTTTTGCGAAACTATTGCATTGACTTCTAATTTTTTGTTTTACTGAATTTATATTTACAGCATGAAAAACTCCGTTGAAATATTAATGAACTTTAGATTTGCAACTTGTATGGACATATTTTACCGAGTCTAGCTTTTATTGTTTTTTTATAGCTTAAACTACCAGCAAATCCTGACACTAAACAGTCAAAAACATGTTCAAATTTGAGTATTAAATGCATTGTAAAAATATTAGGTACAGCTAATGTATGGAAGTTTTCTTATCTACCTACTTAAGTACCTATAGGCATTATGAGTATGAGACATTAGAAATAGCTTAGGTGACTTTATTTAAATACTCAGCGCTATTAATCCCTATAAAAATATGAAATTCGTAAGAAATATTAACCTTTTGGTACTAAAATAATAGGTTAAAGATTTTTTTTCTGTAAGTATTGTACACTTAGGTACATGAGCTTATACCTACCTCGTTTTTCAACTCATGTTTCAACCCTGCGCGACCCTGAATTCATATCCTTCTAGATTTGCCTGCTATTTATGTAAGTATATTGAAATGGCAGTAGACCATTAATATAACGGCATAATAGATCTCATATATAAGCCTAATAAGATCTATCAAGATGACCGCGCTTGGAAGTACCTGATGAACTGCTGCCAGATTCACAATGAGTTTCCGATCGGATTCGAAAACTTTGCAACACGATTCGAAACGAAGATCCTAAATTATTACTTTGAAAATCGATTCTAGATCTAAACTAAAATAATAATCACCATTTAACATTTTAGATTACTTACGTAACAAGCTTCGCGTATTTCTTGTTGCAAAGTTTTCGAATCCGATCGGAAACTCATTGTGAATCTGGCAGCTGGAAGCAACAAAGCAGTAGGTACGTACTTACTTATATAGGCTGTTGGGTGACAATGGTAAGTATAACATCCCTACTGCCCATGACATCTACGTAAGACGATCCGCTAACCTACTTCACTTAACTTGGAGTGTAAAAGAATAAAACGAGTTGGTTTGAGTCAAAGCAGATTACGTTAGTCAGAGAAGCCGCCGACGCACCAATATTGACTCAAACTGTTGACACGCAAACCGTCTTAGCTGCGCGCAAACAAAAGGGTTCGCTAATGCCCTTTTTAAGAGAAAAAACGTGGGTAAATAATGGGGTTGGACGCTTTACGGCGGCGGACGGATGCGTCAGGATGCGATGTCATACGTTGTACCTAACCTAACCTGGACTTCTTACATACCAACGACGCTAAAAACCCAAAAAAAAACTGATGTGATCCATCGATATTCTGTTACTTCATAGATATTACTCTACCAGCTAATTTTTCTGTATTAAGTATATCTCAAATTGTAGATCATACTTTAGGTTTTTTCATATGAATGCTCCATATGAGTCGGAAAACCGAAAATGCTTTAGAAGTTTAAAAGACTGCAGCTGCAATAATGTCGTGTAAGATATTTGCACCATCAATGTAATAAGTTCTGCCTTCAGAACTATAGTAGGTACTTACATAAAATGAGTGTAGAAAACTTTTACTGATAATGGATCACCAACAAGCTGACTACAATAGAAGAATGGTTGACAAAGGCTTCTTAGGAAATTGCTGATGACGCGCGCAAGAAAATACCAATGCTTAACTTGATGACTTGATGATAGTCAAAAATCATATTTTTTATAGAATACTCATCACTCACAGGTAGATCGCACATACGTATCTTTGCAGTCTTAAGTGCGCGGGAGCAAATCCATTAGCGATTAACGACCCGCGCGGGCACTAAATTAAAATAAATATTTGCCGGCAGCGCCCGCTCACAAAGCGGCAGCTTTCATCTGTACCGACACAGGTGCCGCGTTCGCGGTAACGACAGGAACCGATAGCTGGACAAGCCAGTACGTCAGATTGGACGACGACTGTTGTACTTCGCAGAGGGTCTTCTGGGAATCTGTATACGTATATGAGAGCTTTGAAATTGGTGACAAGCAAGCAAGTTGTTCGCATTTTGATATCTATATCAAACTATTATCGTATACTCGTATGTGTGACGCGCGTTACACACAACACTAGGTACAAGATAAGTCAATAACGGCTGCCAAAGACCGGCTGCGCCGAGTTTGGAGCCCACTATCATATGTTTTGTATTTTGTAAATTTAGAAATAAATATACTTTACTTTATTTTACTAGTTTTAACTTGTATTCGTTACTTTTTTTGGCCGAAACGGCATGATGGGTTCCAACGAAACGTGGACTATGAAACGAGCATTCATGTAAAGAAATAAAACTGCTCTATCGACATGATCAATGTAAAATAGACAAAATCTTTCATTGCGACAACTCAATAAGATACGAAGTGGCTTAATATGCTCACTTGACATTGAATCATCAGGGTTTAGGAAGATAATGCCAATAAATGACCATACTAAACAACTATCAACGACGTCGATATTCTGCCACTTTTCCTCTTATTGTAACACACGCAATATCTTGGTATCAAGCATGAAAATAATACAGATCTATTAAATAGCAAGCAGCCTAGAAACCCAAACTTGCGTTAAAAATGTTGACGTTCTGATTTAGTGACTTATTTTATAGTAATATTTTCTAAAATATCTGATGGATGAGTTGCGATGAGCAATAGCTAACGTACTGATTTACACGAAGCCAAAGGAACTTCCTGAAGGCTTGAGCTTCTACACTACAGGGATCGGCCTCCTGATCAATAAAGCAAGGCGCACTGTTCGTGTTTCTAGGCACGTCTCTAGCCTAGGAATTAAAATGCAAGATCTGGACTATTCGTGTGAAATCACATGACTCAGGCTGGCCGGTTAGAATCACTACACGTGAATATTTTATGTTGCCTTAAATACACACCAAAACTGTATTTTAAATACCTACAACGCGGAAATCTTCTTATGTCAGTTTTCTACTTCTATTTTACATAATTATCAACAACATGTCTATCTGTTTATTACACGACACAGTGACTGAAAATAGCGATTGGTAACGCTTTAAATGTCGTAGCTTTAAATACCGAAACCAACAGATAAAACTAATATTTTATTTTGCCAAATGCTAAAAAACATTTCTTTTATCTGACCTTACTCGAATAGCAGCACGACAAAATACGTACTCGTAATGGTAAGTTTAGACCTTCTGGAGGAAGTGTCACCCTTAGAGATATGTACTGGATAATGCCAGTACATAATACAATATCCATCCAATCCATTGGCTCTGTCAAACCTTGACTCACAACGGTCATATATAGTTGAATAAGAGTGGACACGCAATGTCTGTGTTTCTGCTGTAATGGCACGATAAGTCGGATAGGACAGTTTGGACACTATTTAAACAATTTACTATGGCATTTAGCAGCAAATTATCTTAAGCGAAATTCGACGTAAGTGGGTAGGTACCTACTTACTTAGTTTTGCGAACAGTTGACAGCCTCTGGACCCATACAATTCATACTTTAAATTCAGTGTTACAACCTCAAATTCTTTCTGCCAGATATCAATAAAATTGGCGCTGTGGGCAAATAATAGTTGTTCAAATTTTATATTAAGCTCAGGTCAGCTCAATACTATTTGACTTCGGATAGCAATAGAAGGCCATGTCGGATGCCATCAGGCGGCCTAGTAAACTTTGCACCAGGCGGACCACTTTGCCTATATATGCCACTATTGCCAGACCATAGACGAGACGCTTGGCTCACTAGTTTAATTAGCTCTACGGTATATAAAGCCAGCAGCGGCAGCGAGAGTTCAAAACGCGTTGATCCAACAGAAGTGTGAATGTTTGACCGCTGGCAGTTCAAACACTACGGTGCGGTGTACAAACGAAAATACCCTTTTACCGGCATGAAATCGATATCGAGCAAGTCGACAGTGGACTAACAAACTATTTGGACAGCGGGGTTTAAAACAATAACTGGTTACGTGAAAGGGTATGAGTATACATACTTACCCACTGGGTACTTAGTGCTACTCTATGGGACGTGATGGCGTTTTATCAACAGCTCACTGTGATGGAACTTCAAGCTCTAGCTAAAAACCAGTAACGTAAACTCCATGCATGGTACGATTGTTAGTGCACGGCAGAGTTCAGGGCATGGGACGGTATGTAACTTTACCACGAGTGTTATGTAGGTTTCCTCGAACAGAAGCTTTCACAATATTTAGAAAACTAAAAGTCAGTTCTACCTAATTTTTATTTACTAGTCTGAAATCAGATCATTTATTTTCTTTTTTATCTTCTTATATTGTAGTGTGACCTTCTCCTAATAATACGGCTAATAATAGATGAGAAGAACATTAATTTACGTGATGATAATAATATGACTCCGATTGCTTTTCTATGGTTTATTCTGCGCGTATGAATGTAATCCGATAGTTAAGCATATAGGTATAACTTCTAAAAATAGTGATCGGTTCATTGATTAACTTCTTAGCACAAAGATAATATTTGAGCTAGGCACGCGTTAAACTCTGGTATTTTGTTTACACTACGATTTTAGAAGTTTATATACCTATCGCAGTTCATGCAAATATTCAATTCCATGTAATATTTTACTAAAAACTTCATGCATAATCGATTATTAAACCAATTTATAAGCTTGTCTCGGTTACGTCTTACAGTTACCCTACACAATAGGAACAAGGATAGTTAATCAAGTAAAGCCACATCACTTCTTATGTAAAATTTTGGACAAAGAGTAGTGATATTTAGGGTTTGCTAAGGTGGTGGTAGCCTGGTAAAGGTGCCATGTTTATCTTTGAGTTTATTGCTTTATATTAAGGTCCTAATTTCTCTAGGTACAGTTTTACAACGAGATAACGAGGCTTCGTAAGCTGACAGTTTTACGTATGATTATTGATATAATCAGGTTTGATTTCGTAAGGTTCCTTGGATAAAGGACAGTTCTGTTCAGCTGCTCTTATTCTTTTAAGTAAGGTTAGCTTGGGACAGTAGCGTTACGTATATAAGTTACGGTTAATAACGACCACCTGTGTGAACAAAATTATTTCGTCTCACTTAAAAATATATACTAACAGAAGTATCCTAACATTAGAACATGTTTCTCTAATGTCAGCAAATATAACATAAAAGTAGGTTTATGATGAAATATAAAAAAGTCACCCATCCTACAAAGGCGCTTAAATATAGAGCGAGTACAAAATCACTTAAGCTTGCAAAACCACTGAACATGACCTCAGATCTTCTAAATTAAATTCCATAGCGTAGTTCTGTGATTACTAGATAGAGGAGCCGATTTAAATTTTCATAGTACTTATATTTCGAAGTGAGCAAAATCTAGAAGTAATAATTTTCAAACACAACAGACGGTAATGTTCAGAAAATCAGACGGTGACGCCCTCAAAGCAGCTGCATGGATAACTTTGTAATGCTACAATTATCTAGGAAAGCCTAGAACCTACTTGTAAATAGATGGGGTACAGTAATGAAGGACTCCATGGTCTACATTTAAATGCGCACAAACGTGAAATAATTGGATGAGTAAAATGGATGTCGGAATTCAAAAAAATGCTAAAGCGGAAAAGGCACTTTCCGTGGAAGTAAATGTTTCCTGAGAACGTCGGGTTTCCTGTTTTAATTGTCGTCTAATAGACGATGCTTCTTTTTTTTTACAGCCTTTAATTTAGTTCCGTGCTGCAGTAGGCAAATCGGTGAAGGATTATAATTAATTAATTTATCTACGGCTTTTAATTGGATCGAGACATAAATTTAAGTTTTATCAACGTTTAGTTACATGCGACATATATTTATTAGGTAGTTATTTACTTTACTAAGAACTATAACTTGTCGCATTTTGTACGCAGTAAATGGTTGACATGTTACGTCTAGTGATAGCTATGACTAACATAGCTATTATGTGTTAATACGTACCATAGGTTTAGAGCTAGAACAATAAACATTAGGCAGGTAAATAAGTAAAAAAGAAACTCTTCATATACGTAGGCATGCAGTTCTTGTACCAAAAGACATGCTTAAAAATACATAATTCCAAATATTAGAGCTCAGAACTGCTTAACCAACCAGCAGTCCTCTATTACGCCATAGATAAACTTAAAATATATACAAAAGTTGTACTTAAATGAGCTTCGGGTCCATAAAATTATATGATCAATGCATCAGCGCCACCTGCCGTCGAGACCGAACAACTATGGGTTTATTAAAGCAACAAATATAACAACCAAGAATATGTCACGTAATTTAGGCTATAAAGGAATACGCAATAAGAATCATTTGGCTAAGCAGAAAAATGCGTTATAGTTGGATTTTTCTGATGCATAAGACTGATGATGAAAATGTCATTTTAGACTTTATGCAGTCGAGATAAAACTAGTTAAATCCACCAAACCTCTACAAATTAATCAAAGTGAAAAATCTAAAGAAGGCTATTATCATGAATGTCGATCCATTAATTAGTGCTAATATATCAATGATGATTAATTTAATAGGAACACATTTAATGAAAGCAAAATGAGAAATAAAAAAGTTGCGACAGCTGACGGTTTCGTATTAATAAAACATAATATTTTCAGTCCATTGAAAGTTGTAAACATAATAAATAGTAAAGATTTTAAAATTTTAGTTGTTCCCACTTTTTTTATTACCAGTACCTAAGTATAGATGCGATCTCAACTGATCTGCCTTAATAAGCTAACTGATAAAAAGTGTAGAGATACGGTGGAGATTACTGGATAGGTATCTTTACAAAGCATATACGCTATATAACGTAGGTTTGAATAAGATAGAAGGAGATATATAGAATGACATACCTTGTTACATGCAAAAAAAGAAAAGAGCTAAGATGCTGAGCAATAACAATATGAACAAGATGAAATTCTTAGGTAGTCTTAAATAAACGGGATATCAGCGTAAAATAGGTCGTCCAAAAATAAGGATATATGTTAAGTATGTCAATAATACGCTGTAATTGAAACTGAGAAAATCCAAAGGATCTGTTCGAAGCAATATAAAGCAAATTAACATGCTTGTCACTCACTGCAAAAATGACATGAAAACACGTTTTACGTGAATTCACGTCATTTATATTAGCCATTTTTTTACTGAATCCGTAAAGTAAGTTTTACGGTCCTTTTATTAATTTATATACTATCATACTGATATCCCATAAGTCCCGTGGGTTATCAATATACGAGGGCGATGTGAGGTGTAGCAAGGGCGCAAACAGGCTTACGTAGTGCTGAACCGTAATTGATTAGGCTTGTGATGGATGACCCTAACTGATAGCTCGCCGGCTATATGGGAAATTTGTATCCGAAGATAGCTATAGAAGGTGGATAGAAGTAGGCTTTCCATGCGATAATAGACTTAAACAAATATTTTAAGTAGATATATTAATTTATTTTTTTAAATCGCTTATACAATTGAAGTAAGTTTTTAAAGTATAACTTGTGCTTGATATTGAAGAACCAGCTTTCTGACATTGTCCATGTTCAGATCTTTGAACCTATAATCGTTCTCTAATACTACGTAGGTTTGGATTAAATTCATTATATCGTTCGAAATGATAATCACATCAAAAGCACATGTCAAAATAGATCCAAAAACAAACATACAAACAATAGTCTATTAAGTATACAGGATACCAGCTGCCTAACGACAATATAACTATTTATTACCTTAATTATCTACAAACGCTTGTTAGTTTTGAGAACAAAACCCTAATCATATTATAATTAACTTCGTTTTTACGCCAATTCTCGAAGCACCATTTTTTTTTTCTAATACGTCATCTTGGTAACGAGCTTGGGCCTATGTTACATGTAAAATAGAACCGTATTTTAATGAGGTTAAAGATGTGAATTGATTGTGGTTGGCACGTTAACAAATATTTGTGTTGGTGAAGTGTTTGTTCCATATAATTAAGGCTACAGACACCTCGGTGTGATGATCTCTGGCGCCTGCGGCCGTTTCGTTTTAGGGTGGCCTTAAACTAGTTTTAAATTGAGATGATTCCATGTCGATGAGAAAGATTGGAGAGATTGAGTCAGTGGTGTTTCGGAGAATGTTAACTTTTTAGCTCTTATATAGGAACTTATAGATAGAAAACTATAAACGATATTGTAGAATTAACTTATATGTAATAATATGTAGAGTTAAATATGAAAGGCTATTTTTTAATACACAGAGGATTGTGATTGACAAAAACTAGCACCAATGTTCTAGTCGACGATAAAGCGACGATGCAGTCTAGTGCATTTCCGATCACTCGCAAGACCAAAATACTATAACCATATAGGTGCTTATTTTACTTATAATTTAAACATTTATTAACTGACGTAGTCAAAAAGTACAATAATCCTGGTATGAAATATATTCAATGAATCAACATAATTAAAATATACAACATTTTAAAAGTTTAGAGGAATCACAAAGATAATTATGTCAAAACATTCTGTAAAAACAATTCAAAACGTATAAGGAGACGAGTTATTAAACCACAATTAACAGTAAATTATGTAGACTTGTATGGATATTGATACCATACATAAATAGTATTTTAATGAAAACACGGTTTGTAGTAATTATAACATACCAATGCCTCTGAAAGATGTCTATGCTGTATATGTATAGAGTGCAATAACGTTATTTGCGAGATATATTTACTAATTACTTAGTGCATTTTTTTCAGTCGATTTGTTCGATGGTTTGAGTAAATGGTTGTATCGTTTATGATTAAGTAATATGTAATAAAGAAAATAACGTTTCTCACCCATAGCTCCTTACTACAATTTCTTCTGTGTCACGCATGCCATATAATATTCACATCACACCCAGACTAAATTATATTACATTTTATTCTTTGAACACCTGCCCCGGATGGAATAGAATCGGGACCACCGGCTGTCGAAGCAAGTAACTATGCTAATCACTAGGCATTCATGGATCTATTGTATGTATAGCCGATTATAAATTTAGTTTGTGATTAGTTTGATCAGTTTAGTTGGTCTAAATAGAAATTACCATAATATAATATGTAAATAAACTTAACTTAACTTAGAGCTTTGACCAAACGCAATAGTACAATGTACAATTATTTTTCATGCCAAAAGCTAATTATTTACATATAATTTATATTAGAGGTAACTATTTAATAATTTATCTTAAGGGTACTTTGACATAACCATATTAGGTATTGAGACCAGATTGGCTAGATACCAGCATATAAGAAAATGTTGTTGCAGCAGCTAACAAAAATATATACCTAAAGATGCAGTTTAAATTAAAAGTCAAGGGAATTAAAAATAACTGTATAACCGTCAAAACACTTCTTTTCTGTTGACGCCCATATTACAACCACGATTTTGAGCTAACGTACTTTTTTGTTAAAAAAAAAAAGTTATGTTTGAAATCGTAGCGGCAGATGTTAATGATTCTATTATTTATGGTGGGTCTGCTCTATTATAGTTGCCTACCTTTAGTTGGGTTTTTATGTTATTTTTTTCCGCTTATTCGATGCCGGTAAGCAAAAGTTTAGTCAAGCGAATAATGTCTGTTGTATGCTTTGCACTCCTGTGTTTGCTTTTGCATTTTTTATGAATTTTATTCAGTTTCGTGTTCTTTTTGGTGAAACTGATGGATGATGCAAAGCCTAGTTGTGTTGAATTTAGTCTTAATTGTTTAACAGCCTTGTATTTGTAATTTTTTGTACTTGTAGTGTCATGTGATCTAATCTAAACAATCAATAGTTCTCAGGATATTTTTGTATAAATTGTTTTTAAGTCATATCTTGAGACTTTAAACGCAGATAATGACTTTGTTAAACTGCCACCGTTCCCTCATTCAACGGACTTGACTTGACCAGGTGTTTATTGTTATATAGGTGTATTATAGTTTAAAAAAAAACAGTTTAGTTTAAGATTAAGTTTAGATTATTATTGTATTTTAAACGCGGTTTTCTTATTATTGTATTTCCTATAAAATAAGAAATTAAGGTATAATTACATTTTCGCGGGCAACGCCAATGGTAACCGCTATAATATAATATGAAGTTTATATAAATTTAAGCTAAGTCACTATATTCTAAAATAAAAAAATGAAATAAAAAGTCTACTAACCAAATGATCTGAGTGGGGGTCTCTGGGCGCACTAGGGGCAGGGTTGGGCCACAGCAACTTTGACAACATCCGTTGGCTTTGGCTATAGATGAGCTCCTACGAAGGAGAAAAATGAACTTTAGTATCATGTGAATAAAGGCTAAAACGCCTGACTGTTGCAAAGATGCTAACACATAGAACAGAGGGTTCTATCAAAACTGTATGTCATTGAAAAGAGGTTTTAGGCAAAATTATATTTTTTTTTTGATAAAAAAGAAAATAATTTAACTATGTATTTTTTGTTGAAATGTTCATTGCAAAGCATGTTATCAGAGTCACGGATATCTAGGGAGAAACATAAAAACACAAATGGAATAATCTCACACGAAGCAGAAGCTTGTTTAAGTTCCTGCTCATATTGGACACAATTGAACAGGAACAATATTTAGCATATCACTTTCAAGATATTAAAGTGCAGTTCCCGGCAAACATCTTGAAGTTAAAGCGACGAAATTGGGGAACATTAAAAAAGGGAACTTTTGATTGACATATCACTGCTCATGTCTTGACGAAATACCAGCCCCGCACCCTACTCCACGTCAAAAAGGCCTAAGAATCGTGAATTATTTGCAGATATTGTCATTGGTTCAAGATGTTTGCCATTGATTGTATTAATTGGTATATTTGAAAAGTAGATCGATAATTTTGGCTTTCCAAGGGAACTATGTCGAGTCTTCCACAGACAGTAAGGTCTTGGCACTAAACCCACTCAAAAGGATTCACTTAATTACGAAAACTTAATCAAACCTACATTATTATCCTGAACATGACCAGCTGAAAAAAATATATTTGGGTGTTACAGTTCCATTTAACTCACAAGGTATTTTTATGGTCTTGCGTTTGACCACAACTCGGAAAAAATAAATAATACAAAGATTTTACTGATTAATACGTTTTCTTATTTAGGCTCTAAGGCAATAAAGTGTAACATGTCAAATTTTAAAACATAGCAGATTATAATTAAGCAAGAATAAAAGCTTGGAACACAGGCAATAAACTATAGTCTACGCAGAGGGTCTCAGTGCAGTAAAACTTTTAAGCTCATACAAGTTGCTATAATCAGGGTTGTCATTATCTTCCGACTTGTCTTGAGATCTCCGGATTTTTCGGATTTGGTTCAATGACTCCGGAAGCTTTTAGGATTATTAGGGAAAGATAATGTGCAGTGTTATTAATTTTATTAGATATGTGTTTTGAGATTTTACAATCAATATAACAATTTACATTATAGTTTTTCATTGCAAAAGCATTCTGTGCTCATAAGAACATTTTATTATGTTAACAAGATCCGTTTGAACATTTTACTAATGTAGCTTAGGGTTTTTCATCGTTCTATCTGGTAACCCTAGCTTTAACCGAAGGTGAATCGAGCTGAATGAGATTATTAATAATAATAACACGTTTTTACCTACTCGACGACCGCGCCTCCGGCGTGATCGCCGTTAATGTTTTACTCAGGGGTAGGCAACATTTTTAAGCAATTCATAGCTTTTGTCGCGGGCTTGGAGCGTGGCGACCGAATCAAGAAACTCCGTAACCAAAATAAACATAATACTCTAACGTCGCTTCAGTTCGACAGACTTCGGCACGGTGAAGTGTGCGTGCGACTAGACGTATGCAATAGTTTTACAGCGGCAGTTCACGAGTGCCACTAGTATTTTTTTTAATTATATTATATTAAAAATTATATTCAATGAATAATGTACTATTCATTTTTTTTGACAAATGTTGAGATTCCAGTTAATAAGTAAAAGTAAATATTTAAATAAATAAGAAAGTATAATATTTTTAATTTAGCAGGTTTTGCTGAAAGACGTAACAATATTGAAGAGTGTCACGCATCAGAATGCAAAAATCTTACAAAAGGAATAAATATGATAGAAATAAATGTTACACACACTCATGGAATGTTCATTAGTATTTTATTAACATTTCATACTCATAGCGGGGAGCTATGGTTGACTAGGTTTTCTCCTGTATAAGTATTGCAAAGGCAAATTATTTATTCGCGTATATGGTTTGGGCAGTAGCAACACAAAGCTTGGCGTAGAATGACTTTTAAATGCTTAGATTGAACTTATTGAAAAACTTTGTTTTTGTACGCAAGATTTATTTATTTAACCTAGATTTAAATATAATAAATTTCAGCTACTACGAATTTAATACCAACAAAACATAAATATTAAATGTGCATTTATAATTTGTCCACACTGAAGCAATATAGAACCAAGTGTTGACTACTCCTGCAACGTAAAAAGTATAACAAGTCCGTAATAATAGGTTGAGCAAACTTCTCGCCTGAAAAACAAACAGAGACGACAGAGCAGCCCAAACTGCGGAGAGCGCTAAATTACTTTAATAACGTTCGCGTAGGGTTACCATGTGTCGGAATTTGACCTGACCAGTGCATTGACAGAACTATACTTTCAAACGTCTAACGGTAGTTACGATAAAGAGATCTACAGTAGTTTGATTTGCAGTCAGTGATAGCAGGCCAAGTTAAAAAAATAGAATAAAATCGGTATAGGTATTAATTTTCGTAACGTTGTATTCACACTTTTGAGATGGTAATTTTTGTAATGTTTTCATTACTTTCACCAATTTAGGCCTTGCATAGAATTAATTCTTGACATGAAAGTGATGTTGTTTTGAAAGAAGTGTTCATGTTTGGTAACCCTATGCAAGGATCGTGCCAAGTTATTTTCTGACTTATGATTTATTATTTTAACTGTTTTGTGTGTTTGTTGGCGACGCCAGTAAATTGCGTTTACGAGGATGCTTGCGTAATGACTACTTGGGATGAATGAAGTAAAGTGTTCCCTGTACGTGCTTTATGTTCTTCTTTTGTTTTATAATCGTACGATGTTTGCACTCTCATATTTACCTACATTATCTCCTTTTGTGAATCTGGTAAAACATGTTTATTTTTAATTCATGATAATGTTTATTGAGTAGGAAAATAAATTAAACCAATTAACCTGATTGACTAGGAGATTCTTTATATCTTAAAAAAATTTAAACTCTTCCTCATGCAGCTTTTTTTCTATTTGCTCTTTACATAAGGAAACAATTTGAATTCGTTACCCACTCTAAGAGTTACATCAATTGTTTGCGTAAAGTCCCAACTAAAATACGAAGCATTAAAACCAATATGAGACTAGAACGGTAGGTACATAATATAGACATACAAAAAATGAATTACTAATTAGATTGTCTCTTGACAAAACTACTCTACCTAATCCTTACATAATGTAAATAGACTGCAACTATAACTAAGAAAATAGTCAGTCGATAACACGTGTAAATTACAACCAGTGATCGATATTTATCTTCTACTCGTATAATACAGCTGTCAGCAATAGAACAAACCGGAATATAGACATACAAACTTATTCGTGCAGTTAAGTGGTGGAGCCACTATCGCATTTTCTGAACAAAACTGACGGCCACCTGTCAGTTCTATTACTATAAAATTTAAGATGCCCATTTTGTTCACGATTCTTGATAAGTTTGTTATAGAATCTGGTTTTTGAAACCGGAACGAATTAATAGAGTTTTCGATGACGCGAGATAAAGTAATACTCGTAGTTATCAACTTTAGAGTTTGAATGGTGTAATTTGCGATGCTTTTAAAGTGTGTGGTAATTGTAAACTCTGGCTTAAAATAGAATTTAAAAAATGAGATGACGAAACATCTAAAGTGATTTGTTTGAAAAAGGAAAAAAACCACTTTTTTGAATTGAAGTTTATGAGCAAAAATAATTTTGTTTTACAAGTATGATTTTAAAAGTGACAGTTTGGCTAAGCCAGTACCGCTAAGCACCATGAGTTCATATCACGTCACATAATTTTATGCTCGCAGGTGGTTTTGGATAAAAATTAACTATATCAACGTGGTCAACAATTATCTGAAATATATACATATTAAATATAGCCCCACGATAAAGCCTAGTAAAAGGCTTGCCTGACTTGTCTCTACAGTAAATAATTTATGTTGGATTAACTGGTCAATTTGCTATATTCAAATATGGACTGACAATTTGATAAGGTATACCCCGAAGGATGTTACAGAAGCAAAAGGGGCAGCAATTACAGAATTAGATATTCTAATTTATTCTGAAGCGTTAGGAGATATTTATGTTCTAAGAATACAGCTTGGGAAGGTATAAAATGTTGTAGATGACTTCTAAGAAAATTGTTAGGTCCCTTTTGTATCATATCTCAGCAGTTGATAGCTAGAATTTTGGACACAATTTAATGCTCTATGGTAAGTATAAGTGCACATGACGTATTTTCGTTAGATTAAGCTTAGAATCAATGAATTTAAAGTTTGTTAAGGTAAGGTTTTAGGTACTTACTTATAATTTTAGCGGTTATTCTGTTTTAAACATCATCTTAAATGATAAACCATAAAACGCATCTGTAATACATCTGTCCATAAATCGCCACATTGTTTCAAAATTCAAATTGTGTCGGGAGAAGGATTTAAAACCGCAAAGCCAACATTCCCTTGCTTTATACTTAGACAGACGTTTTACAATATAATTGTAGGACATCAGAATTTAATTTACAAGTGGGTAGACTATGTTTATTAGAAATTACCCGCTGTGCTCGGCGACCTAATGCTTACTTGCGACGTCTAGACCTGGACTGAGGAGCGTGGTAAGCGATAAATTCTGTAATTTTCTCTTAGCCACCTAGTTTACTAAGCTCACATTGTTTGAATAAATAAACTCAGAATTTTAGATGATAGAATACCTACTCGTAATTCTAAATGCGCGAAAACTATCATTTTATAGTTATGAATTTTATGTTTGAAGCAAATGGAGCTTAGATAGAACTTATATGCCTATAGTTAATTGGAACATAACATTAAATACCACAAGTTTTTATTTTGTCTTTGTTATTATAACAAAATAGTAAAACTAAATTACTAAATTAAGTGGCAAATGTTAATAATTGTAATCAATATTTATTTAGGTACCTGTTTAAATACAGGATAGTACGAAATTCATTTCTCAAAAACTGTATTAGTACAGGGTAAGAAAACAAAATTCAGTAACAAAAGATAGATAAAGACAATAATATTAAAACAAATACTACCTTTAGTCGAGAACTTAATCAGGCGAGGATCGGACGAGAGCCGTCTTGTCCGTAAGCTGTAATTAGCAGCCAGTTGTAGAAATATGAATGGAGGCGAGCTGGCGCCTGCGCCGCCGTGGGCCGGACCCACATAAACACAATACTCTCCAAACTTACGCTCTTCGCAGCCGATCATAATCTATACAAAATATAAGAGACGCAGCAACAAGAGACGTAACAAAGAGAATTCGCGATGATAAAACCTTTTTTTATAGATCTGACTTGCTCACGAGTCATGACATCTAGTTGAGTATCTACGATCCCGTCAGGAGATATTGGCCAATAAAGGCGCACCGTAGACTTATATGGGTAGGCCTCCGCGACGAGACGCCGACAGAGCGAAAGATCAACGCTAATTAAGGACCATAAAACCGAATATCGTTCTCATACCGTCGTTACCTTTCACCGCGCCGGCGGACAACAAATTCTATTGGGACGGAAAAAAAGAGAAATTACCGCACATACGACGAGCCCACCTCGAGGTAAGTAATAGATTAATGATATAGCCCGCAAGCTCTGTGTTTAAACGAAATCCTTGGGAGTGGACGAGGTCACGCGGTGGCCGGAAGGCCAGTGATTTACCAGTTTGCTACATAAATTGCTGGCTTATATTGAATCATTTATTTGTCGTAGGATATTTCGAGAATCAAGGTTTTTACGGATATTTCGTCCGATTTCAACTAGCCAGTGATGATGAAGCAACAAACTTTTTTATAAGTTTTGGTAATAATATAACCAGCTATAAACGGTAACTAATAGTCGTAAAAATATTCGGAATACCGATGGGCACGGTCGGGCAACACTGTCAGGCTACGCGCCACCCGCGCGGAGCGAGCGGGACGCCATTACTTGCGACAGGGACGCGAGATAATCGATAGAGGCGCCACCGGCCAGCCGCGGGGCGGCGCCCGCGTCGGCCCCACGCGCACAACACGTCTTATTGAGAAATTCCCAACGCAAACCCATCATAAAAAATGAAAAAATAACATAAAACAAACAAGCATTTTTAAACCTTTTGTTTTCAAGTTTAACTCCCTGTTAACAATATTACCGATTCGGTGAGTCGCAGACGCATATTTTACCAGTCTCCCCCAAAGGGCCATTGTTTCTTGCAAAACTGGTTGATTTATAATAAGCGGGTTTTTGTTGACAGATGATAGGAGAAGACTTATAATATAATATAATTTAACGAAGATTATAGAGTGTTATTGAAACATACATACGCTTAGGACTGAACATAGGTACGCTTAAGTATGTATTTATTGCCTGTAGTAATGCTACTAATAGTGCGATATGGTTTTTAATAAGTATGTGCATGTATGATTTTAAGTAGATCTATTTAAGTATAACTATGTAAGTACTTAACTAGATTTTGTGCTAAATATTTTAGATTTCATGGTGTCCCACGAAGCCGTTAAAACAGCAATCACGTCTTATCAGACAGCTATGCTAATAAGACATGCTAATTCCCAAAACCAACAAGCGATGCACAAAAAAGTCGTGGAGCGATCGTTCGGATGAAAAAGGAATAAAATCGAGATGAACAGACCGGCGCCAGTGCCCAATTATGAACATCTAGGGTTGCCAGGACACTGGGCTTGCTTAGCCTCACAGGAGTGGAGCATTTCAGAATTGAGTGATCATCACAGCCTTACTATTTATTGTCAGTTATAATTATACAAAATAAAATAATAATCATAGTGACCATTATTATATGAATCTGGCAATGTAAAGTCACATTGCAATTTGTTTTTCAAATCAATACAAATTAAATAAAATAAATCTTACCTAAGTACCTATTTAATTCTAACATTGCTTTGCAAATTTTCGGAACAGATTCTTTACTACTTTCATATTCATTACACTATTGCATCTCGTAAAAATAGCGATGAGCAAATATCACTATAATATATTGCTGAATGCTATATTCTCATTCAAAAAAAATAAAAAATAAATAATCACTTAAGACAATGTTTTATGATAAGCTGCACAATTAGTTAATTTTAACCACGTCTTTTTAAATGGTAACCCTAAATAGGTTTAAGAGAAACAGCATTCGCGAAGCTCCGGAATGCACGCTTCGCTTTCTAGTTAGAATTTTTTAGTTCTGTTGTTCTAGATTGTTCGAACGCATAGTTTGTTCAGATCTGAACATGACATGTGTAAAGGACAGTTGAAAAAAAAAACATTTCTGCGTATTTTGGAAATTTCAAATTCAAAATATTCAGAACAAAACTGACTAAAATTGATTATCTACGCTCAAATGCAGAAAGATGATGGATAAGGTAAGACTAAATACCTCTTACCTTAGGATATAAAAAAACATTAAATTTAATAAACCATTCACGCATTTTATTTTGATGAAAGTAAGTCATAACATCAATGAAAGCTTCAAACTATTAAAGATAAAGAGATTGCAAAGATTGATGATGCAATTAGGTACTCGTAATTAAAACGAAATGAGTCATATGTGCTGTGCAGAATTTAGTTAAATAATTTTAAGCCGCAACCAAAGCTTTATTGAAATCCATAAAAACTTAGCAAAATAATGTTGTATGCCTGCGTACTTACCTCGTACATTTAAGAGTACTGTTATAGGTAGGTATATATTGTACGACATACCCTAGCTAAACTTATTGTTAATACATAATAAAGCTATAATAATTATGAAGATAAAGGTAGATAGGAGAAATGAATTTAAAATTTATTTATAGAAGTATAGCAATCATTACGGTTAATCCGGATATTGTATACTATATTGTACCTATGGTAAGTACCTACATAATAGCTTCCAATACCTTCCAAACAATAATATCTATAATACCGGACATTCTAATCCGTACCCGGGGCGTGACCGGACGACGATGACGTCACAGGAATCGACCAATCACAACGCTGGAATATAATCTCATTGTCACCCTTGAAATTGGTGCAGATGTTGATAGGTTGTGCACCCCTGGTTTTTAAAAAAATGGTAATATGAATGTAAAACTAAAACTTTTGCGTTATTTTATTACTAACAGTGGCATTGACTGTACTATCAGAGATTATGAATTAGTTGGCTAATTCAAGCAAAAGACATATTTACATACGCATTTAAAATAATGACAACCGATTTCTATTCGGATTAGGCATGCTCCATCTAGGGCTACAGTATCGCTGGCTTTCGTGGACGTGCGAACTTGTGGTCAAATGCCTAGCTGTGTAGGATAAATAAAAAGTAGGTAGGATGGTATTTGCAGTAGAAAACTTTTGTTTCAAGATCAATGTTGTTCTGTTTGTTGTTAGCCTGTAATGTCCCACTGCTGGGCAAAGGCCCCCGATTTTTCCATGTATGTCTGTCTTATGCAGCGTGTTGCCAGTTGGTGTCAAACTTTGAGTTCCTTGCGCGATCCCGTGGGGGGCCTGCCTCGTTCTCATGCAGCTCGGGTAAATATCAATTGGGTACTTACATTTACTTAGCTAAACCGACCGTTCAATGTTTTCGTGTTTCTGATATAATGTTTAATATATAATTTTCCAGTGCCTACCTCTATTCACCCTCTAAATTGTAAAGTAATTTTTTGTAATTGATGTCAATCGCTTCAGTATAACGTATTTTAGACCTACACGTTTCATTAATTTGAAAAAAGTTATTAAATTATGCATAATAAAGCCTTTTAAAAGACATCGTATCAGCACAAAAATATGACTGCTTAGGAAGCTTGTAACTTTATAGTGATATAAATATAAAAGACAGAAAAAATAAAACGACTAAGCTTAGTAAATAATGTGTTAGTGTGTGTATGTGACAAAAACCCACTGGAATCGGACAACATTAAAAGGTGGAAAACAGCTCTTATTGTATGGACAAGTTGGCGGTCTATAGCTGTCTTAAATATGAAAAAAAAACAACTAGTAGGTTTCCTCTCCATGTTTTCACATTTCAGCCAAGTTAACGGAAGTGACGATGAATTCTAATTTAATTTTCACATGACTGAAAATGCTAAGGTTGGCATGCCTGAACTCGGGTCCGAACCCACGTCTCCTGCTTGTAAATGTAAAGCGTTCGTTTCATTCTATCACCGCTGATGGATTATTATTGATTAAATTTCTATGAGCTCTACACCTTCCTAGCCACTACAATTTTATTATGCGTATGTAGATATACCGTATAATAGTAGTAAGTAAGTATTAACGTACAAAAAGTGTTTTCAGGCGAAACTAATTCTTAATCAGTTGTATTTAAAGTTTAAAACACAAATAAAGCATGCATAAGAAAAACTAGGGTGATAAAACTAGGGTGCGGTCTCAATAGAGACTTCGGATTACAACGCAACGCTAGTGTAGAAGAGGCTTAAGCTCCGACGTCACGGCAGTAAAATGACAATAAAATTAATATTACAGTCTGACAAGTGAGAAGGCATGTCGCATAGGTTACCATCCGCAAACTCGAGAGGTTTTAGAGGTTTACATCTTTGATAGAATAACATAATCAATATACATTGACAGAGTTAAACACTGTATATTGACTGAGATAAACACTCGCAATATGTAGGTAGCTTGTACTCAAATAGTGTTCTAAATAGTAATAAAACAGGTACTTTTGACTTTAATAAGGAAATAACATAGGAAAAATATGACACGTAGACACTGCGTCATGTACGTCAACTGATCCCTCTACGAACCGATCCCATAAGATGAGTAGACCCATTGCATATTTCGGTCGACCGATCCCACTGAGCACTATCTCATTAGGTTCACTTCACAAGTCACCTTGAAGTATCATAACCTATTATAATGCCAGTGACATTCGTTACTGCGTATGTTTACTAGAAAAAATCCCGGGTAAAACTTGCAACTTCTTTACAACCTCCTATACACTCACACTTATTTCAAATGACTTAATTTATGTTTTATGTCAAATGTATAATTTACTTATTTGAAATCACACTCGAATTTTTATTAAAATTCTATTCGTCCCGATTTTGATTTATCTATACGGGCACGTGTTGTACATAGTATTGTAACCTTGTGATATTATATTCCCGACCGATGTGTCATTATTTGCGCGTAAACTAGATATACAATATTTGAAAATCTTAAATATACTTAAGTAAGTACATGTTCTGAATTTATATAATCGTTGATACATAATTACGGTAAGTAAAGAGCATCTTCATTTTAATTTAATTTTTATACAGTAGTTGTGATGTTAAGTAATAATAATAACGGTGTAATTACCCTTGAAAGTAATATAGCAAGTTATTAAATATAACAACTCAAGTACCTACTTTGCTACATGCGGTAGCTTTTAAAATATATTTTCAAAATGGTAATTTGAATGTAAAAATAAAATTAAAAAAGGAAGCTTACCAAACTTAACCAGGTATGTTATATATATGTCAAGTTAACTTTTTTACATGTCTGACTGACTTGGTAAGAAGAATATCCTTAATAGGTTTACTTTGCGTCCACTTTTAGTCTGAAAACTGCCAGATTGTGACTTTTCTATTACTCGATTGATATATTTTACCATAGTGACTACAAACAAAGTGATAAGAGACGTCAATTCGCCAGCGCCTATACAATTTTTTAGTAAGGTATTTTGATTTATAGACCGAACTGAAGCTGGGCCAATTTTCATAAAATGGAACTACCTGGAAAGTACTAGGAAGTACCTATCTGGTCAGACAACAAAATTATTTTCAAAGCGGTCAGATCGGTTTTTAAGATATCGGAGAACATATAAGTAAATTAAACATAGCAGATTCTCTCGACTAACTAAAAACCTTCTTTTTTAAAGTTAGTCAAAGTTAAATTTGAATTTTTTTCATTTCTAAAATTCTGAAAGATTCATTCTTACAGAGTCTTTTCAGTACATCAGTATCAGGGCAAGAACCGGAATGTGATTGTTAACGTGGGAACGGCTTAAAAATCTCGCTTAACCCGGTCAATAACAAATCCACGGGTGACACCTGGGTGTCCCCAGACCACCAATCGAGAATATTATCTACTTAATTGCTATACTCTGAACGCGCTTTAAGTTAATAGAGGCGCTTCCGAAGGCTTTTGGTGATCCGAGCCGACCGATAGCGATTTACGAGCTAATGCGCTTGATAGATAACGCAAGGTGACCGATGCGATTTGGGTACAATATGTATTGGTATGCGTGAAGAAAGCTCACTTTTAAAGCTTTCAAGTTGACTAGGATTACCTCTGTAAGCGCTCGCTGGATGCAGAATCTTTGGTACGTTCATACTTATGTGTAACTTGTTTTATTATGTTTTAATGTTATCTGTCGTAACAAAAATTAAATTAACCTTCAATATTTGCAGGTTTACTTTTTTTAAATTAGATTATATGCCATATTGATGCTGCCAAAAACAAAATGCATTGGAAACGTGCACGAAAATAGTATTACAAATTTATAATAAGAATCAGTGTCGTTAAACACTATTTGAAACAAAGTTAAGAGCGAGATGACAATTTCGGAAAGGTTCCAAAGTATATAGTCTCAGCTGGAAGCGAATAATTAAGCCAACGAAGTGTACAATTTAGCAACGAATACCACAAACCGCAGGCTTATGAGCTTTAAAAACTTCAATTCTTTATCAACTTTACGAGTGGATCATAGATGTGACAAATTGAAGTGCAGAAGCGACTTTGCGTTTGAATTTTGTTAGTGACTTTTGTTTATACTGTTGGTAGTACGAGTACCTTAAGTAAGTACGGCAGTCATAAAAAGTTGATAATAGAAAATATAACATGGAAAAAACATCGTGTTCTTAGTAATTACTTTACGTTCTCTAACTTTATTATTACATCAATATAATGCTTGATTATCAAACATCATCCAACAAAACTCCACATGCCAAGATTTTAAGCTTTTTATATTACATAAATATAATTCAAAAGTATTCAAGTATAGTATATATTCACGTTTTAAAAATTGTACAGGAAGTATTTGTGCTTTTAGGCAAATGCCTATGTAGAGTTTGGAGAATAAATTATACTATATAAGATAATCAAGATTTTATAAGAGAAAACTCTAAATCAAGGTATTGCTAATTCGACAAACCTAAATTTAAGATTCATTTATATTAAAATGTTCAAGCCTCACAGAGACATAATTTTCCGGGCTCCAATCTCTCGCCTTCTGTAACCCATACTCATTGTCGGTAAACGGAATAACGACAAATAAAATAGCGCGATTATGTTCCGTCGGCGCCTTTGATATTCTCAAAGGAGGCCGATTTGTTTGCAATAAAGAGGTATTTAAGTCTTTATAGGTTCACTCATATCGGGGCTTATGTGAATTTATTCTGGAGGTTATTATTGCAATTCAATTAATGCACAATGTTCGGTCAGGTTTCAAGTTTTTAATGCACGGTAGGTAGGTATTTAATTATCGTGGAATGATTTCGTTTCTGTTCGATGGGCAATTATTACCTCTATGACGGTCGGGGAAGGGATGAGTCGTAAGAGCTCTTACAAGACAAGAGTCGTGCATCTTACTCGTAAGAGGAAATACCAGTTAAATGTGTTTCCATGCAAACTATGTTTTCCAATTTTAAGTCCCATGAGTTTTTTACAACTGGCAGTAGGTACCTATTGCTCTTGTGACTACAATAAATACCTACTTGCAAATAAAACATATTATTGTAATATATAAATATAAAGTTGCTAAAACAATAAAAGAGATAATACAATATTTGTTACTTTTTCCTATAGTGCCTTATATCCATAGCGAGCTAGAAATATGCATACCTACCACGATATAAAAATTACTGAATAATGTAGCCTCTATAAAAACCCTTTCTCTATCCTTATGGAGTACTAACCCTATACATTAGTATAATTATGAATTAAATCTAAGGGTTATATTTGGTCAAAACTACCGATTTTTAAGTATCAATTTATCCTTATAAAGTACTTCACGCCATTTGGAGCTCAACTCGTTTTCATGTTAATTACATTGAATTAATTAACTATGTGGGAATAATTAGTTTTTCTTTTATTATGGCGTTCAAAGTGGGAAGTCCATAAAAAATACTACATTGAAATTAATTAATTATTAACGGAACTATTGCATATAGGTATTATGTATGTCTTTCAGGCCTTCACGGGCCTTTCCCGTCTATACAAAACAGGTCTATGTAGGTACGTCTGTAGGTATATAAAAATGGCCCCCTTTCTCTTTCTGTTCAAAAGAGAAATAGAGTAGAAGTTATATTTTAAAAATCGATAAGATAAATTAAGCAAATAAAAGCGATAAATAACCTAGTATTAAGATTCAACATGTCTAGTAGGCCTCCAGCCGGCCAGGTGGGAAAATTACATGCGGAAAACGGCGGGCATGAACTGGATGGAACGAGCGGGAGATCGAACTCGGTGGGGTTAATCAGGAAATGCCTATGTCCAGCAGGCTGAGAATGAAGATTCAAAATATAAGTGGTTGTTTACAAAACCAATTTTACTTAACAATTATCTCTACACACAAAGTCCATTACCAAGCGCTATAGGGATTGGTCACGTAGTGAAATGTTTTGTATTGCAAAGTTGGGAAGTTTTGTTTACTTTATGTTTGTAAGATCTAGTTTTTAGCACAATGCTACCTACGAGTATGATAAAATGAATGCTCTGTAGTCCTACTTACGAAAGATCGTCAGTAATAACTAGTTAGTAGTTTTAACAGCTTTCGATCCTAACTAATATTATAAATGCGAAAGTAACTCTGTCTGTCTGTCTGTTTTACTTTCACGCCAAAACCACTAAACCGATCTGGATGAAATTTGGTGCACAGGTAGATTAGACCCCGGGAAAGGACATAGGATACTTATTAACCGACTTCAAAAAAGTAGTTCCCCCATTATCTCGACAATCCAATGGGGAACTACGCGGGTGAAACCGCGGCGCACAGCTAGTTACCTATAATTATTCAAAAATATTCAAACAACTGCAGCACTCTAATTCAGCTAACGAGTAAAAGAGATGCAAGAACAAGAAAGGGATACAAATAGTGGTCGGGTGACAAAACAAATGAGTGTTTTAACGCTATCGGCGGGTTCCTTTCATCTCGGTGCGCAGTAGCAGGCTTTTAGATAGGGTTTTATTGCTGTCGTGATAGCAGTAAAATGACTCGATACAAAATCAATTGGTGCCTTATTTTGAAATGAAAAATGACAATAATCCGTAGTTTTAAGGGAGGAGCAAAATAATCAATGTTATTGTACATGCCCCATTCGGAGTAAAATTTCCATATATATATCATGAAATTTATGTGGGGCCAGAATTAAACAGAATGTAACACAACATATAAAAATGAAAGAGAAAAACGGACTTTTACGAGTACCTAGCATTACGAATACTGCCTAACATAAAAAATATATCTTATGTACCTATACCTGAATAACACGCTTCTTAACATGGCGTATTTAAAAAAATAGTGAAATTGACCAAGTTTAGATTATTATACTTTTGATTTAAGAATCAAAAGAATAATAGTAACGTTCTAACACATTCATGAAGAACCTATGCGGAAAAAGAACCGTCGTAGATATGATGGCGCCACTGAGTTTATTTAACGTATTTGCTATATTTACAACACTGTTACGTCATAATAGCGTGACTCAGTAAACTAACTAGGTATTTGTTATTTAATCATTTTACTTATTCAATATTAACTGTTTATGTTCTAGTTTGAGGCTCTCACATAAAATCGTTATGTTAGTTCCAATTTCCGCCACGACTGTTATCTTTCCTCACAGACTCTAACGAGTTGAGTTACTGGCTACTTCCTGTAGAGTCAGTAAACTCTAGATAGAGCTTTATAAATCTTTATTGATTTTGTATTGTTTATAATAATGGAGTAGAGGAGCGTGTGGATAATGATCCCGTATTTTGATGTCGATGAAGATATTGGAAGAGAGCATGATAACATTCTATTGAAAATTAGTGTTCGGATAGATTCAAACGCTGGCAATATTTTTATTAAATGTAATTGTTAAATGTATCGTAAACGTATAATGCGATTCACATAAATTTTAGAATTTGAGCAATACCTTTAACAATCTAAGTCCTTAAGTATACAGGTATATAAATATATCTCATAATATTTTATGCTTATCATACTATAGAATATTATGAGATATATTTATGTACCTACTGATGGGTTTCTATAGTTTATGTATGCATAATAAGCCAGATTAATTATGATTTTTTAAAAATAGGTATAATGTCTTCTAGTTTAAAACATTCCTAATTTTAATTTAGGTAGGATTCATGATACCTTTTTTGCACCAAGTTATACCTATAAACACTAAATGTTATTTACAAAACTCTAGTTATATTTCGGGAAACTTATTATTACTTCTTTCAACTCCATAGTTTTCTTGTCCTTAGATCACAGAGACCGACCACCAAAAATCTGCCGATAAGGTGTCCTCAAGCCGACATTTTATTGTGTCTTATCAACGGGTTAAAGCTCATTCACACACACATGCACACAATCCTTTATTTTTAAACTTAGGCCGTGTCCCCATTAGGCTCTCAGTGAGCGTCTGAACGCGTAACGCCGCGCTGCGGCGGTGGCAGCGTAGTAAACGAACTAAACCGCGTACCCTAAGAAAATAGTACTGCGAGCATAGTTTTCTGCGACTCAGTCAACTGTAAGAGTCGGTAAACAAAATGTCGACAGTACACGCAGTCCGGACACTACGTTTAAAATGCTTACATGGAGGCGCACTAAAAGCAAGCTATCAGCGGCTTGCAATTCGCCTAATGGAGACACGGCATATAATAAATTAAAAAATACATTTATTTTATAACAACTACAACAGATTTTGAAACTTATTGTATGGTAATAAAGTTTGAAGATTCGTTTTTGATTCGAACAAGTATTTTTTGGAATGAGTTTTTAAGATGCTTCCGAAAAGCGATAGTAGATTTGTTATCAGCCAATGTCACAGGATAATCATTGGAATCGAAATGGTTTGGTTATTTCGAGAAATAACCAGCTATAAATTGTTCTGAGAACTTCCTAATTTGTAGACTACTGGCAGGAAAATGTGGTTACACGGTACACATTCAATATTAGAATGATAGATGAGATTATCATAAATACATATTATTCCAATCAAAGTATAGCTAGTTAATACAACAATTTCATAATAACAGTTTTTACTAGACTAACTGTTGGATTAATAACTAGTAGCTGTCGTTGGCTTGGCGTTGCATGCGGCATAAAATGGAATTTAAAGAAGTGTTAAATTTAGAACCCTAATTTGACCCCAGTTGAATTTCTTAAAATCCTTTTTTAGTACACCTTTACACCCTATACTCCGTAATGAATATACCCTCTAAACTTCGTGTCTCTAGATGCAGCGCTCTTGGCGCGTAGACTTTTTTTATACTTTATATATTATAGTTGTTTCATTTTAATATTTTTTTAAACACTATACTTATGTTACCAGCGGCGCATGCATTAAGGAGAGCGTATATAATATCTCTTTTATTTTTCTTTTTACTTTTTTCTTACTTCCATTACAGAGTCGGCAAAACTTTTCTATTAATCTCTACTTTATAATTTCGTCAATTCATCGATTTTCACTCAGTACATATAAAACCAATGTCAATAAAATGTCACAACTTTCTTCAATCAGCAATTAAAGCGATCCCGTCACCCACAATTCTCTCCATCAGCATAAATAACTCGTCAGCACGTCATCGCGCGGACCACCAACGCTGTCAAACCTCTGCCATATTTTCAATAAGTTTAGTACTAACACTTTACAAGGAATGTCACTCCGGCCCGCTTTTAATGCACATACTGTTTTATCTTAACTGGATTATTGCTACCGGTCTTAGCGATGCATTTCGAAAGATAATTGTAGATTAAGATTTTTTTTTTTGGCTTCTTTGGTGAGTTGCATGCCGCGTTTTATGTTGTGAGTTGATGGATTGGAGTGTTTAGTGTACTTAAGTTATAATTTAATTATGAGTTTTGTAGCGCTTGTTTAGCACAGTAAGTTTAAGCAGGGTTTTTGTGGGGAGATTTCTGCAGAATCAAGTCTGATGGATCAGCACAGGGGCGTATTTACAACTGAGCATTACTGTAGATCGAACAAGACTTTAAATTGTAGGGCTCACGCAGTTTTAGGATATTAATAAAAGGTTTTTGGGAGCCCCGATAGCTCTGGTACGAGGTGAATTTAGAATGATCTGTTAAAATTTAGTGGCGCCATGCACGCCATGTGCATAGACCGAATAGATATAGATAAAAAGAACAGAATAGACAAAATCTATTTTGCTACAAAACTAAATCTATGTAAAATGCTACGCCGTAGCAGCTACGAAATCTAGCTATAAAAAGGCCAATTCGTTCTAAGTAAACATTTAACCACAAATAATATGCGTTGAATATTTCGACGCTCTACAAGAAAAATTAAGAGCAGTTGAATCACCCAAAGACCATTAAAGACCGAACCTTTTTCCATTTATTTTGCAAAACTTGCTATTAATGCATTACAACTTCGATTTCATTTTTTCTTTACTAACAAGTATAACGAATATTTCTCTCAACTTTTTACAAAGAAACTAAACAAAGTGTATCCAGCATCAATCACAGGCTCCCGCCCCCGATCGCCGATTCCATTTGTCACTTAGGGCGGCGCCCTACGCCACCCACCCTAGCCGCCTTACTAGTCTGTCGGACACAGCTCCCGCTCGTAAAGGTCTTATTCAAATAGGATGGCAGTAAACCTTGCTAAATGGGTATAACTGGTAAAGTACGTATTATATTAAGATTACGTCAAATTATAGGTTCTACTTGATCGTCTCAGGATAAACAATGATAGGCCAAGTTTGGGCCACCTAAATTCTCCATCACCGACAAGCCTCTGCGGCGCATAGAAGTACATATGTACAAAAGTATGAAATATACTCAGCGCATTTCTGCCCTCGTAACCTAACTTTGCATCATTGAGTTTCTATTTTCCCATCTCGAACGAATCAATTGCATATATTTTCTCTTATTCCTCCAAAAAGTTTAACCCACCAGGAAAACAACAAAGATATCAAACGTACCCCAACTAAAATATGCGGAAAATGTAAAATTGACTTTTTCACGACTGGCAAGACAAAGTGTGAGGGTAAAAAGGGAAAATAATAAAAATATTGGAAGGAATAAGAGAGCGAACCTTCCGTGTAATAAAGAGATGTCTCCACTTCAAATATGTGTTACAAGTATTTTTAAACGTGACGTTTTGAGATATCGCGTAATCCAAGATTTTGAAAAACGGCCTATCATGGGTCTGTGCCTGTAGCGATGAAAGAGTAAATAAAACCTTAATTGTTGAAATAAAACCAAGATTGTTAACCTTTGTTTCACATCTTTCACCGCTAACTCTAGGCGATACCTTCACTGTATTGAAAAGTTTAACACCACCGTATTAAAAATTTACTACTAAATCCAATATAGAATGATTATTATTTTAAACACCTGCAGGTCATACACATAATTTATAGGCAAATTACTATATCAGTTGTACCTATATTGCCTATATTAATGAACATAAACTCTATGATTTGAATTTTAACTCTTAAACAGGGTCTAAGTAATATTAAGCAGTTACAAAGGCAAAAAAGGAAGTAAGTAAACTAAAGTTGCTTATAAGTAAATCAAAAACTTTGAATAAGTTGAATAAAGGTTTAAAATTACCTACCAAAAACACACAGATATACCTAAAAAATGCATTCAGTTAAATTGAACAATTATCCGAGATGCAAGCTTCAACACAGATTCACCGTCTCAATATCAAGCGCGACTTATTACGTTGAGAAATGACAGTTATTTACAGATACACGACTTAAGTACTATGTTCTTGTCAGTTGCGCAATTAAGGAACCGAGAGAGCTATCATTCTCAAAACGACCAGTTTCAACGGCCTACTTGTATTGGACGCTCGACCACCGAAATCGTTGTATAAAATGGAGTGTTAATGGAAGGAAACTATACAGATTTTAACCGAACTGATAAAAAAACGGAGGGGGGAGAAAATATTTTGCATGACACGGAAGCAAACGTATCTCATGAAATATTCAGTCTAATACTAGTAAGACTTCAAACTTGGGTACGTCTTAATATTTTTATATTAGAAACATTAAACTCAGTAATTTAACTTAATAGTTAAATAACTTATTAGTTAAATTAGTAAGCTCAATGTTTCTAATATAAAATATTAAGATGTACCTAAGTGAGACTACAAAATTAACCCATGTGCTCACTGATATCTACTTCAGTTTACGAACTACGTAAAACAATGATGTTTATATAGGGTGACGAGTGGTTCGAACTAAAACTGGTCTTAACAAAGTGTGATGGCTATCCACAATTGAGCCGTCGTCAGTTGGCCTAGAAACTAAATATTACTTTCGATTAAATAAGGAATAACGAAGCAAGTGTTTTTCAGCTTTGAAGTTTATCGTCACCCTTCTATAGAGGTAGAACAAATAGAACTGTCATTGTCAAATTGTAGAAAGCTCTCGTTGTAGAATACCTACTATATGAAAACATTAGATACCTAATTGATAAAATAGGTGATATAATATACCTAGTAAAAAACTAAGCAACGTAAGTTTACCTTTTCATGTTCAAATATTTCGAGCCATTCACTTCCGCAGGTATTTTTCAAAAGCGATAGCAATATTTATACACCAACTATTTATATGAAAATCATGACGTGTAGGCAGCCCTATAAACGTCAGGCCATCACCTCCGATACTCGCGTGATATATGACCAGGGTGTCAGCCTATCCATACATTATTAGAGACGGGCGCTATTGTTTCAATTGAAGATCGAGTTATTCGAATCAGGTACGAGTTATCGACTTGAAATTGTATTAACTAACAACTCGCTTAATGTAACATAATATGTTATAAGGCCAATAAACAATTTCTATTTCTTGATTACTAATCTAATACTAAAGGATAATTACTAGTTTTTCAGCTAGATAGCTAAAAGTGTATAAGTAGGCCACTCTTTTCCAATCTGACATATTATAGGAAGTGATTGCTCAATATAAAAATCACACCTCTACTGAATAGTAATAAAACGTATAATCCATTATGTATTAATATAAAAAGGGAATAATTCCACAACAAATAGAATCCATAAAAAGCACAAAATAACCGCAAGTTTCTTAGGTATACCACCTAACTAAACTTTTTATCGTATTTTGTGGAGATAGATGCACTTTTAAACTAAAAATCGCACTGCTTTGTTATTCGAATGTAATTCTCTAAGTCTGTCTAAGGTAAATCACCTCACTATTCGTGATACATTGGTATATGCATACGCAATACCTCATCTCATTTGCATGAGAAAATCGTAACCGTCACGTTTTCGCGTCGATATGACGAGCATGACACGACCCTAACGTTTTTTCTTTTTTTTCTGCTAATAATTTATGAGATCCGTCGAAATGACGTTAGGACACACGGCGCATTTGTTTTCGTGAAACCTTAGCGGTGTTATTGATGAACGTGTGTAAATCAGCAGAATTCAATTTGTTTTTATACATCTATAGCTACGAGTTCATATATATCTTAGACAGCACCCTTTGAAATCAATCTTTTAAGTCTCTAAATAGAGGAAGACATGCTGTGCCAACCCCACGTAGTGGAATAAGGTCAAGAAGATGATGATGATATGAAAATACGAATGATTAATATCTAAATTCACTTCCAGTCGGAAGTGAATTAGATATTAAAATAATATTAAAAAGCAAACAAGTATTAATACTTTTAAAAGTTAGAACCCACTTTAACACGGCAGGCGCTTTTTATTTATTGTTTTTATATGATAGTCTACAAGATCGATTGTGATAAAATGTTTATGACATCACCTAGAAAATATACTGTTTAAAACAAGCATAAATTTTTTAAATCTGTTCAAACGTCAATACGAAATCAGATAGGTAAGTGATGCAATCGTACTAATCTTTTCTTTTATGACACTAACAGTTGATATTTTAAGAGTAAAGATTAAAGCATTATATAAAGCTTTAAGTGGACATTATTTATCATACAGTAGAATCAAAAGACAAATAGATGAAAGTAGACAAAAAATAAAATTCAAGTTCTATGCGACCAGTATACATAGGTAGGTACTTTGATATCATATAAAATTTCGTCTTTTCGAACATCGTGGAGTTCTACAGTACAGTACAGTTCTACAATGGGTATCTAACAGCAAGTTAAAAGTGAGTTCAAAGACCCGACTGCAAGAACTCTAGACCCTATGACCATCTGCAGGTGAAGACTAATCTATTGACCCAACTCACATAAAAATACGACAATCCGTTTAAGCTCTAGGGCGTGCCAAAGAAATTCGTATTATAAACATACAGATATAACATACATACACTCAAAAACATAGCCCTCCTTCTTTTCCTTCAAAAAGAAATACTTACTGAAAGTTTTCAAATGAGTGTGACTTCACAAGTCACTTCTTTCAATTCTTTTTTCGAGCGTAAACAGAGTTCCCAACTAAATAACACCATGAAGCATTTCTATTCAAGCCGAACACATAAGAACGAACAACACGTGAAACCGTTAGTTTGGCACCCCCCTTAATAATAGGTGATTTGCCCCCTTTTCACCCACATACAGACACGGAGGGGGTTAATTCTAGCCAGTGTTAGAAGACCTCTGAGATACGCTTACAAAACAAATACCTACCTACTGAGAAAAACATCTCTAATCGTACTTAGTAAGTAAGAAGTTCATAAAAAAGCTGGATAAGAGGTAACGATGGTTCAGTATTTTGTAACTACCGGGTGTGTTACTACGATGTTTTGGTTTTAAAAATCTTAGTTTTAAATTATTCAAAAGTAATTTATTAATTCGGAAGCTAGCATGTTTTTGTATTGTTTTTTTAATAGTGTTAAAAGCTGGATTTTTAATAAAGAGTTGTCTTATCTTAACTTATCTTATTCGAGATATTTTGTCAGCCGTGGGACATATCATGACAGACATGACATGACAGACTGACTGTTATTTTCTAGGATTCAACATAGAGCCTAAACTGCTGAACCAAGAGAAATGAAATTTGGAGGGTGTATTATATTATAATAATTTGAGCCCCATATCGGCATTACTATCAGATACATTATTTTATTGTTAGTTCCGTGAGTTCATCTGGCGCGGGTTCAATCCTGCACCTCTGAGTTTTTCACTAATGTCTATATTATTTTTAATTATCACAAGCTTAAACAGTGAAGGAACCTGAATGAACCCACTCGTAGGAGACCGTTAATAATGTTAGAAGATAAATGAAGTCCCTAACCCGCAATTTAGTCAGCGTAGACCATGGCTTACACCCCCTTCATAGGGGAGACCCGTGGCCGCCAGTACGTCGTTATGGGTTCATGTAAATGAGTAAAACTGAATGATTAGGTCGAATAATTATATCTTGTTAGAATCCTAACATTCGCACTAGCATTATCTGTAAAGATTGTCAATACATTTAATTTGCTTGTAGATACGATTATGTTGCACATAATTGTGAAAATATAAAACACTAAGGTAAATAAACTATTAAGCATCGTAACCCACGATCTATGGCATACTCGTTGTGCCATTTTATCAAATGTGCTTTGTTTTAGTAAGGCAGCAGCAACAAAAAGCTAATTAATAAAATTCTTCAGCAGATCTGCTATAGGAGTAGGTATGCAGGTACATATGAAGTTTTACAAAGGGCATGAGAGATCAAGGTGTTCTGGTGATACGCGGTAAAGATGCGTGCTTTGCGCCCATCCTGCAGGTTTCGGCCTAATACCACTTGTGTCGGCCCTTTTATTGTCACACGCTCCTAGTTTCCGTGAAACGCCGAAATTTTAGGTGTATACAGAGTTATTACGCATCTACCCACTACTAACTTAAAATCGACTCAGTTTACTTCATGTCTGAAGATGGGGTAAATAAGTATGTCTTAGTAGTCCCATTGAGTTGTTCTATGATTACACCATTTTATATCACCACAAATCTACGCTCCGTTATAAAAATAAAGTATGTGATCCAAAAAGCCGGTAAACCTATAACAGATATTAATTGAACAGCTATAACAACCTGAAAGATCTTGACGATGACTTGACGCCCTGTTATTTTGCATTTCTTGTGTTTGGTGTACAATAAAAGTATTTTCTATAGACTAGGTTTAGGATAAGCTTGTAGCCCTGTGTTTGACGGTTTTATAGGCACTAAACGTAGAATAAAAGTGAAGTGCGAGGCGTACCCAAAGTGCGTAACTTCGGTGCGGTTTTATTTCTATTTTTATTTCATTTTCTGTCTAAGACTAGGGTAACGCTACAAGTCTATCTGGTTTATAGGCCGTAGAGTAGTATAGTGGAAGTCTAACGTTGAAAATATCACTTGAGTAGGAAAGAATACGTAAGATATCTATATATTTATATATTATGTAGTTTTCTGTTAACAAGACATAATGTATATATAGGTCTCTTGTTTCCATTGTTACGAGGGACAGAATACTTAGCCCTTAGGTGCTAAGTTGAGAAGCATTTACACATACAGTGTGTCACATATTTTGTATTTTTCCAGTCAAAAATGTTGTGATTTAAGGTTTCGGAACCCATTCGGATTAAACTTAACATTTTAGTAAAATTTACGTAAAGTTTTCCATACTAAACCTCAACCTTAATATGCAGTATAAGTAACATAACTATGCTGAGTTATGTAAAAATCCCAAAGAACTAGATATTAATTAACTTCCTGGTCTCTATCACAAAAAACAGCGCAAATTATCTTTATCAACATTAATATTCTTCGCAGAGGCCAAAAAACTTCCTAGACAATAAATATTTACAAATTCCTTACCCTGTTGACATTTAGCACCTCCACAAATCAGCTCCATTAAGTTACAGTGTCGAAATACTTTCAGAACTATTCTCACGTCGAAACTTAAGCCGAAGTTAAGTTACAACTTGGCACAATAAAGCCGCCAAGTAAACCACAAAGTATTTAATAGACACATCAGAAGTCGCCGAAGTCAATAAAAAATCTGAGTCATTACGAACTTCTGAAAAATTATTGACATATTTTGCTCCGAATTTCGTTGTTTTAGACTTTAATGGTACCTACAGGGGAATGTTTAAATAAAAACCTCGTAGAGTGCCTTACTCGTGAGAGCTATTGACGCGAGGCTTATTTGTCCCTCTGAATTATAAGATATTTAGTATATCTAAACAAAATAGGTCAGATAGGATGATAAAGTTTCGTTTGTACAATGGACAATGGTACGAGTTTGATCAGATCACGAGGTCAACGGCATTGATTTGTGCAATAAACCTCTGATAAATCGAAGCATGAGTAAGCGATCCAAGCTCTGTCTAATAATGTTATTTGCTATCAATTCACCTAAATATTCGTAGGCCCTCAGTTACGTGAGCTATGCAGTAACTTTAGTTTATTTAACTTTTTTGTTTAAATTTAGTTTAGTTTATATTTAAATCAGCGAAAAACAGAGAGACCTTCTTCTTCTCGCTGCACCTCGTTTAGCTGGGGAAGTCGAATTAGTTGCCTTATTACAGTTAAGCTCTACTTTTAGTTTGCGGTCTGAACCGAAACGTGACAAGTGACATCACAGTTATTCCAGCTCGCATCGCGTCGCGCTTAGTTTATCGCTTCACATCGCATCGTACCTTTCTCATTCATGAGCTTCAGTTCGTGGGTTAGGAAGAAGGCAAGAAGTGTCGTTTTCTCGATTTTGGCGCCAATTTTTGGTCACAAAATGGCCGCCATTCGGGTGGTAAGACACGCACCGGTAGTCACGCAAGGAACACACGTTGTTTTTTCTGAATTATTTATAGGGTATCGGCAAGTGTGCTCAATGACGGTCCAATAAAAATGTTTGTGACTTTGTATAGTTCGGTCGTTTTGGGACTATAACTAGCTATTTATGAGATAGTGTGTGCGACAGTAAATTTTCCTAGATAAAACATAACTTCCTTTTCCTTACTTCAGAAATAGATATCGGAAGTATAAATAAATCATTCTACTAAGACTACGTATAGACTAGATTGAATCATTACTACATTCAATCAATGACGACTTTTGCTGTAAGAAAATTACGGATATTACTTTAACTGAAGACCTATAGGTCTTATAAGATAACAAACAGCCTGAAGAAGTAGGCAGGTAATTATAGTGTTTACCGAAATTCCTATCGTATCGTATGAACCGAGACTCTTACAGCAGGGCACGGGTCTCCCCTATGAAGTCTCCATTGGGAACTTCCCTTATCTTCAGTAGCTATGTATCTTCATTTAAGTAAGTGTTAATTTATTGTAATGATTGATATGTCAAAAATATAAAAATAAAATGAAATTGAAAATATCAGAGTGCTTCGAAAAAAAACACACATTTTCAACATATTATTATATTTTGTGAATAAACCCATCGAACAAGGTGGTTCATATTCCCACGGGAGGAGGGTGTGCATAAATATTTGCGATCCGAAGGATCAAATGCGATACCACTTCATCAACCAAACGGGCATTACTCACGAAACTCGAACCAATATCTCTCGGAAGAACATATCGCCCAACTCAATTTTGGGATTCAGATTATATTTTTAAGTCAATTACAGCTTTTTAATGTTACACATTTACTGTTTCTTTTGGCATTGTAAAATGTCAAAGTTTTTATAAAAAATCTAATATTTAAATCATTTTAATAACTTAGGTATATTTTAAATGATTTGGATATATTTTATTTTATTTTATTTTTTAATTTATGTTTGTTTTCTCATTCCCTTATGTCATATTTATTTGCTACTGTTTTTTTTTGTTGTTGTCATTTCGTTTTCGGTAATAAAGGCATTTATCCGGTAGCTAGTTTTCATTTATTCCAAAAATAACATATTATTATGACAATAATACAGAAGCGTTTGAGTTTATTTTGGTTTTCATAGGTTGCAGCTAGCTTGTGAGCCCTGCACTAGGAGAATTCTGTATCGTAGGACCAAAAAGCCTAACTAACTAACGGCGTGCAATAAAGTACAAAGGATATTTTTCTCATTTTGGATTTAAAATCAAATAATTATTAACGTAAATATAAATTTAAACAATATTGCAAATATTTTTGTCTTATAGACCGTCATATTTATGACCATAATGATTAGTATTAAACAAAAATACATGTCTAATAAACTCACAACGAACTCACTGAAGTAATATTACATTCTAGAAGCCGTGGTACCCGTTAATCTATTTGCCGTCCTGTATTTGCGATCGGCCCCCGGTTACTTTGAAAAAGTGTAAGTACACAAAGAGCCCTGATTGCCAAAGTGTCAAGTGATACATATGCCAAGTGTTTCGAGCTTGAGTCAATATTGGCACATCGCACTTAGCATTGTTTGATCCGGTCACTTTTGCAATGTGGAGCAGAACACTGATGTAATTATGACCTTTCTGCATGTTTAGTGATATATGTATTCAAATTATTACCTACCTACTACTCGGGACATAACTAAGGAGATTATAATCGGATTTTTAAATATAAGCAATATTCAGCCAGATTTTAGATGTGTGACATAATTTTATTCTACAAACACATGGTTATTTCCATAAAACTTATACGCACAAAAAGGTATTATGATTGATAGAATCAACGTAATAGTTCCTGAAATAGCTAATAATTATATAATAATAATTCCCTGCTACCAACTAGCTACGTTTGGATTAACCCTAAATCTTTTGCGGTCTGTACGTAACTTATGTTCTTTTTGTTGTAGTTAATAACTTCACGGTTATTTAATGACACTTGTCTCATTAATTGATAAGGAATAAAAAATGCGTTGTTTTTTTTCAAATATGACGGTTTTTTCAATAATTCAAAGTGCTGACTACCGTGACAGGACACCCTGTGTTACGGCAGCTAGATTCGAGATGTAAGTGAAAAATCCCTTGCGCAAAGGTTTATTTTAGCAAGCTGAAAGTTATTTGAGTAGAACTAGATGGATAGAGTTGAAACAGTTTAACCACAGTTCATTATCCCGCCTAGTACCTATGTGGAGCGAACGGTACGCAAATAACGACGTGCAAGTTGCTCTACTTAATTACTTGGCCAACTCTAACGCGTTAGTTTGTTTAAAGATTGCTAGAGTTCAGACTGTCTTAAACTGTTGTAATAATTAACGTGGTTAGGACAATATAACTTCTGTTTGGATAAAATGTTAGGTGCAATAGTAATTTAAATTCAATCATATAGCGCCCTCAATATTACACGATGTTAAGGCTCTCCCATAAAAATTGTGTAATTTTCCTTAGTCACAATCGGCTTATATTCGATAGGCGCTTAAGCAATATTTTATTATATATTCAAAATACTTCACCGATTAAGATTTTATTTATATGAGACCATACACGTTAAATACATATAGGTACCATTTCAAATCAAAACAGGAGGTTTTCAAATTGGTCAAGGCGTGTCTCTGACATATCCGGTAACACACATAAAAATACAGTTGAATTGAAATATAAGTGATAAGTTTCTGCGACTCTTGAAATAACAACAACCAAACAATGTACACGTAAAATTGTGTTACATGACTATCAATTACGAAGGAAGCCCAATCGAGAATCAAGATTTTATAGGGTTGTCAATTAATCCGATACTGAAATAGAGCTAGGTAATGAGGGGTGTCTAGTTGATTCAAGTCTAAACAGTCTAAACTAACATAACCTAACCTAATCCACCACACAACATATGGAACAACACGTACACAACTATAAAAAAGTGTCAACCGACTTTAATTCGATGATAAAATAATATATGGGACCACTTGGAGAGTGTCAAATAAAATCGATATTTTTTATCGGTCGAAGCTGCTTTGAGCGGTCGACAATCGGGCAACATGAGTACATAAAAAGTTGTTCCGGCGAATTGAGAACCGTTTTCGAAGTCGGAATTGACTATTGACCCACAATTAAGGGACTTAATAAATATTTTAAAATTCATTATTAACTAAATTAATGTTTCCGCGTAGGATTGTTATATAAAATATGTAACAAGTAAATTTTTTCGGCACTCAATAATTAAACTTTAATCTCGGATATAAAGCCGATCATAAAGCCGCCGACAGACGGCGCCAGTGCGCAATTACAAACGTAGGTAGCATCGCCTTTTCTGGTCTTCACCCTTTTGCGCAGAATATGGGAAGAGCAGATACTAAACTTCAAGATACCTACCGGACAAGTGCATTTAATGAAATGCCTAACTACAACAAAAAAAAATGCAGAAGGCAGTGTGTCCAAGATCCTAACGACATTACCACGCTGAATGGCAATGCTAATATGTTATACCAGATACAACTGGCTCATCAAATTTATAATTAGAGCTGAAATAACCGAACTAGGCATATAACTAATACTAGTTAGGAACTGAACCCTAAAGTAACCAAACCTCGTGATACCCCGATAGGGTTTTAGTCGTTTAAACTCACATTATTATACCCACACATATCATAAATGCCAAACTGTGTTCGGTGGTTTATTGGTTAGTTTGGCCTTCTTTTCCTCAGCAGTTGATGAACGGATCGACTTGATTTTTTGCACAGAGATATTTGATGATTCGGAGAGTGCTATAGGCTATTTTTCCCCGAGAAAACCAAAATAACGCAGACGAAGCCGCGAAAAAAAACTAGTAAAGATGTAAAAACGGTTTTAACCAAACCAAATTTGCTTATGAAATAAAATGAACATTTTAAGGCGGAATGTTTCTAATGCTCTCTAAGAACTTTACTTAGCTTGGTCAATAAGGTGTAACTACTTATCATAAAACTGGAAATGTCATGCTTTCCTTGAAAATATAAATTTGAATTTGAATTCTCTAATTAATTTTATTTTAGCCTTGGTATGATGAAATTGATTAATCATTTAATTTTCAGATAAGAACTGAAAATTAATGACTAATCAATTTCATAAATGACGTCATCACAAAATATGTCTTACTTGTGACGATGTGAAATTTTTACTATACCTACCTAAAAGTTTTCTATGTGAAATTATCTTCAACTTCAGTTTAAAGATTATCTTTATGTGTTAAAAGCTTAGCATTTAATTGATGTTCTAGTGAATATCAATATTAATTAAGACGATCCGAAAAGGTTATCACAGTAATCTGGTTACATTTTAATCTGTGCCTATTACCACACAGAGCCTTTCAAAAAGGATTACAATTTACACTTCAAGGAGGTTGAACAACTTGAATAAAACCTTTTTGGTAAATGAATAAAACTCTATTGTTGGATCCTTTTGTTAAAAGATTTGTTTAATGGGCAATATTACTTCTAGAGTCTCTTTAATCTGGCGCAAAATTAAGTCACCAGTGGTGAGGAAAAGTTACTAAGTGTTGTTATGCTTGTTGTCCTTAAATAATTACTCTGCAGAAAGAATTAAGAAAAACGATATTATCACAACGCAAAACACAACCTACCTATGAGAATTATTATAGTAATTACACATTGCACTATTTTTTGAAAATAGCAATACATCAGATAAGAATGTTACACATGTTTTAGTATTCCACTATGTATATAATTCCTCTTAAAGAGTATCTTACCGAAAATCCAAAGTCGACATGTGCCAACAATATTTTTGCTAGTATATCCTATATCCACGACAATCTGACAATCTCACTAATCAATCCTATCCAGCCAAATTCATCTGCTGTCGGTAGGTCTGCCATATGAAATAGCATATCACCTGTCATACGTTCCCGTTAAATTATAGTGACGTAATTTTAATTAAACCTCGTGAATTCAAATCAATAATAACTAAGCTACAAAGGCCAGTATACTCGGCATTATTTTGGGTCCACCTACGCCAGTTATCAATTGCGATGGAACAACAAAAGGTTGAGTAGCTGCTCCTTTGTTTGTCGGTAGAGCAGTCCCAATCAAGTGCCTACTTTTGCTCCACTGACTGCGAAGGACGCCTCTAGTATCTACGAGTATTGTTTGGGAAGGTTTCGGCGCAATGACAGTAGACTTGGACAGTACGGGGCAGGAACTTTAGTTTTTTTAAATATCTGTCTTCGAGTCTAAGTGTATTTGCGCTTGAATGTTGCATAGCATCGCTGAGACATGAAAATACCTACTCATGAGTATGAAAGGTAATCGTCAATATAATACTTCTCTTTTTATTTTACTTCTGAGCATTTCATATTTATGTAAGCACGTATATATAGAAGTGTACTACTTTTTTCCGAATAACCTTTCCTTTTTCCCTTTCTTTGATCATGAGCTACGCAGGAATTTTTCGATGATCATGTCACATTTATGAATATCGCACCTATTGCACAAAAGATTCTTACGCTTCAAACACATTGCCTGCATATACTTGTACACGTATGTAATTACATGTATCACGTCTGCAAATTAGAAAGGCCAGACTTACTTCATCGAACCATATCAATCGAATTTCCCAACCCAAGTGCTTAATTCGAACTCCGCAACCCTATCCACAAGACAGTGCCGCAGCGTTGGCTGGCCCTCACTTACCGGCAAGATTTTATCACCCCTGGTTAATAGACAATTCAGTGGGGCCCACCGAACTGCACGACGCCTCAATGCCTTCCAAAGGACATCACCTTTTGATCAATAAGTGTATATAAATTACTGAGCATATGCCCTTTCCTGCTCGAGTGAGCAAGAGCTCCAGAACGGTCTTTTGTATCCTCCTATTTGTATATATTTATTCCAGAACGCGTGTGAAACTTTGCGTCTTGCGTAAAGATGGCGAAAAAGTCGGTCCACGTTTCCAGAAGCCTTTGAAAGTCGATTATTGCGTCAACATCGAGATGTTATTGTAATCAGTTTGGTAGCGACTTGTTTATATCGATTCTAGGAAAAATTTTGCGAGTTTTAGAGAAATGAGAAAATGAAATTGGTATGAGGTTTTCTGATTTTATGTTTGAACTCAATTAATAAACAAAAATATTTAGCTAAGTAAGATACGACCACCGTTATTTAACCTAGCTTTTAAAATCCTATACTTTACCAGTCTGAAAATATGACAATAGCTATAATCTGGTTAATATACCAATAATATAATTATTTTTTTGATTGGCTTGACTGAAAAACCTGCAAATTCTTTACCTACATACGTAAATGATTGATCAGATTCCTAAAGTTTGAGGTGATGTCAATGATGGCCTACTAATATAAGTTTTTGATATTATGTATATCAAAAAGTTAGTTTTTTTCTAGAGTTTTCGTAATAATACCTATTTATATCAACTTTTAACTCTGGCTACATCATAATCAAACGTTTCAGATCAAAATCGGACTCGCAGCTGCTTCACGATCGAAAAGACATCAGTATCCTTACAGAATACTACTTATAGCAAATTAACCGCCTCACAAACTCTGGGTATGGATTAACCGAACACAATTATAGAGGCCTTCTAAAAGATTTTAGAATACACCCTCGCATCGAATCTATTGTGAAATTTCGCTCAAGATGTTTTGTCAAACGGTTGCAAGAGGTTTCGATAATCTCCATTTACAAAAAAACTTCTCGACTCACAAGTGGTTATACGGGATTTTATGGTTGTCTGTAAGTTATTAGCTCGGTTTTTGTTATTGATACGTCATTATAATGACGGGGGTGTGGGAGGATGGTCTTTGGAGCGTAAACAAGATTATTTGTTTGTGTTGGCACTGCTGTTGGGTTGCTATCGAGTATGATTGGCATGTTGATAGATTTAATACAAAGTTTAATATTATATGAGATTTAGATTAAAGCTAATTAAGAGAAGTTAGCCAAATTTAATAGTTGCTTGGAAAAATTGTGCTTGACAGTAATTCAATGTTCGTGCATTATTGGCTCCTAGTGATGTGACTTTTTTTGCCCTACTGTGTTATTGTATTAGAAGTATTATCAACAAGAATTAGCACTTCATACATTTTATGCTTTATTTAATTAAGCGTACCTAAATAAATGTGAACTAACACCGTTGTCATTTGTTTACCACTGGAAGGAGATAAATATATCTGTTGTTGATTATTCTATGACTACAGATCGTAAGGCACATGTACTTAAGGCATGTCTTACTAAACTTTAGTAGTTTTACAAATAAAATGCGATGTAAAAATAATATCGCTCAAAAAACCACGTAGAGACAAAGTTCTGGTATTTTCCAAGAACATATGTTGACATTGGATAATATTTCCTTAAAAACCTTCTCACGTACCTAAATCTAACTACAAATTTAGCAAACATTCCACCTCCATTAACACCAATCAAGGCAAGCCCATCAAAAATCGGACAAAGAATAAGCAATAAGAAATCGGCCAGAGGAGTCAAATCACCTCGCATAAAGACGATTGATAAAGAGTGCCTAATAAAATTATTGGACGCTTTTTGCGACCGTTAAAGAGTTGGATATGTCATTATAATTGATGACACGCCAATTCATAAAAGCCGTTAACGGGCCCATAAAAGTGGCGCAGCCTGTCTAAAACTAAGGGTGTTGTAAATAAGACTCGATTGCCGCCAATATATCCTCTCAGACCGCGTCCACTTGATTTAAAGCCTGCCAAGGACAGCTCAACAGTTAGTCTGTTTATTCCATTTTTATTACTACTGCAGCTAAGAAATGTAAATAAACCGAAGGAAACATTTTTTATTTTCTTATACGTTTAAATCAATTTAGGTAATTAATTATGCAGATTTTTTAGATGTTAGCGATACTACGTGGGTGTCGTAAATTAGACGGTCAATTGAAATTGTAACAAATTCTTACGAGTATCCTGATTATAATTTTACACGATAGCACTCTGTGTATTTTTATTAGCTGCCATAACTTTTATTTGTACATAATTAAGTGGCGATCGATATAAACACTAGAAAAAGAACATAATTATTATAATTACGATTTCAAAAAGTATGTATTATAAATTTCATCAGTAAGTAAAAGTTTGTATAATACCTAGTCTCGGTAATTATCAGTTTACTGTTTTATTTTCAATGGCGCCTACTATTCTTTGATCAATCCCGAATAATAACCCTATACACACCGGTTCAAATCGACGAGAGTTGGAAACAAAACTACCAAAATAACTGACATTTGTAAAGGTGAAACCACGCTGGTGCCATAAGTGATTAGTGTGAATGAGAATATAAATCATAACCTATTTTTTTTACCTAATAAGCAACTTCATAGGCAATTTTGACTAAAAACTTAGGGGCTTCTTTTTTGTATTACACATTTTCTTCTTCGGTCTTTTCAAATCGCGAGTGAATCGGTTTCTTCTAGGCAAGCGTGCCACATCCTAGACCGCATCGTCGCTTTAGATCAGGCGAGTTGCGGTCAAGCGCAAACCTTTTTGGTATTAAAAAACACCTATAGATATACATTTCACATGGACTTACAACGTTTTATATACTAATTCACTCGGTACAATTGCTGTTCAGATATTATTGACGAATTTCGAGAAGTTAAATAATATCTGCTTGTCCATATAAGTTTGAAATTTTTGGTATTAAACAGTTGCTATATTGTGTAATGAGAATCGTGTCGAGTAGGGCTGTATCCTATTTTTCTCACCAGATACTAGAAAAGATATTCAGTGCGGTTTCACTGTTTTAGTGTTGCCCGTGAATAATCTTAAAATCGGTCTACACGTGGCCGCTTTAATTGACTTTCTCCTACAAATAAACCATATTTTGGATAATTACGGAACGTAAATTTTGTGTATCTAATTAATGGTTTATTGGGTTCCTTCACACTACATTTACAAAAACCAAATAACGTGAAAAGAAAAAGTAGAAAAAAGTGAAGTACAAGTTTACTTTAAAACAATTCAACCTGAATTTAGCAGTGGGAAAAAATATTTAAATATGAATTTATCTATCGTACCAAAATAGCTGCGCTGAATCGTTTCATCCGCGTTGTTTGTAGTTATGAATAATCAACACCCAACACCATAGCCCTTACACCGGATTAACACTAATTTTTGACACAAAGTTTTTGCATTGTAGCTATACCTATTCATGGCAGCCGCAATTTTATCTAAACATTAAATATACGAGTATACCGATGTGAACCCCACAATCTAGGAAATCAATATGAATTACCTGTCTCCAAAATTCGTCCGTTTTGAAATATCGATACAAAACAAAAAATAAGATAAAACGCGACTTTCGTGTAGTTTCTACCTGTCATGATTAATGTATTCTGGGGTCCTCGTTGGTTGGTAGATAATTAAGAGGCAGCTACTTCTTCGTAGTAGCTGGCTAGTGTCACAGGTCTAGGCTGCCCAAACGCCTCTATCAATTATTATCTTCCTTTGATATTTAGGTTAAGCGCTCTTAATACATACAAACTTTATTATAATCTAATCTAAAATTCTTAAACAAAAGAAATAGAATCACTTGAAAGTACTTTTGTGTAAACTTTTATATATTTCCTGAGGAAATTAGTTAATTAACTTCGTCGTTTCTCATAATTATGTAGTTTTTTAGACTTGAACAATTACCTACTTAGGCCTCAAAATATTTAATTTATAGTCTCGAAAACCTACGCCCACAAAAACCTCAAGGTTCTACGCAATTTTGGCCCAGCTCATAACTTTAGTAACACAAACAATAAATCAACAATTAATTACCATTTAAAAATACAAGTCCGCCTCATACCTCAGGCAGCTGGCCAAAAATACTATGCATACCATGGCGCGACCATCGTTATTACAATTATACGTCCCTTGTCAAAGACAAAAGAGGCTGACACCACACAAAAAAAAAATAACAAAACAAAAAAACAATCGTCTTATCTATGATTGAATCGCGGCGTGTAAACGCGTTCAAGTGTATTATGTTAAAGGCACAGTGTCGGAAGCCTTTTTTGAAAGTGAGACTGGACTTAATTTTTTTTTCTTGCTATGATCACTTTAAATTAAATTCCGGGTGGTTTAGAAGTGGATTTTTTGCCACGTGGGAGCATACATTAATGTTTTATACTCATAAATGCTATTCCTATGGTTGTAAAAAGTCTGAGACAGACATCTCTGAAAGAAAGTTTCGAAAACATTAAAACCATTAGAAGATATTCAGTACGATATTTAAAATAGAAGCTCTTAAATACTAGTAAAATGTGACTAAATCAACACCATATTTGTCACGTCAAAACCAGTATAATTTACAATTACTACGAGCAACCTTAACACTCTAAGTAAAACGTCCCTTCTCGTCATCAAAATATTAGTTATATTCAAGCGACACAATAAATCAAAAAATAACGGAACCTGAATTAAACGGCTTCTTCAACCTATTATATGAGGAAGGACTTCTAAACGGCGTGGCAAAGATCCACTGTTCACCCAATGTAAATATCCATAATAACCATCTATACAATGATCACCCGCTGACCGACGACAGGGGTTCTACCCATCTTTTTAATTATAATATCACCCACATTATAAAACTTTTTGCTGTCCAAAAAAAGTAACAACGGTGGTCCCTACTACCAGCCTTATATTATAGTAAAGTAAAAGGTGCACTCCTTTTTTTGCTTTCTTTGAGGTTTTCTGTAGTTTTGACATTAGATTTAAGTGTGCATTTACATGGTAATTTAAAGGAGGCGCCACTGATATTAAAGAATTATCCGTGACCGTGCCTTTGAGAATGGGGCAATTTAGGGTTAAAGTTCCTGTATTTGTTAGTGAAATAACACTGTTTGAACATAACTTTTGTCATTGAAATTAACAACAAGAATCATGCAAAAATAATTGGATTCAGTGAAACGACAATATTATAACATCAGCAGCTACTTTTGTAAGAAGTAAATACTGATGTCAGAACTGTTAAGATTCTGATATTAAATTCCGTAAGATTCCGTATGAACTCGAATAAAAATTTATACAATTTATTAATCTACAGAAACGCGAGGGTATAGTTTTAATATACCTTTTCATTTCAAAAGTTCAATTTCGAAATTTTTTCTATCGAAAAATTCTTTAAATTAAACTTAACACGTTTCTGTAGTCGTTTTAGCAATTAATTGTATGTTTTTTTAGTGTCATCAAAATTAGTGAATTCTTAAAATTTTTCGAATTCATAAATGATAATTCAGATTTGACGCAGATGCGCACTCTAATATGTCTTTAAGACAACAGCGAAGAGGTACATAAGTTTGATGAAATCACTTAAATAACTGTATCACTGTAGATACATCTGTACATTGATGAACATAATTAAATACATTATTTAAGTAAGACTACTATTACAGCATTGCAAACAGAAGTTGCGGTAATCCTACGATTCACTGATTCCAATACATCACAAATCGAAATAGGTACTCACGAAACCGTGCTTGTCGCTGATGTTATTCGTCAGCTTCAGTTTGTGGAAGGATACCACTTTCTGCATCCACTGCTCGCCCGTTGACGGCGAGTCTGGGTGGATGTACATCCTCTTCGGCATCTCCGGATCCGCCTTGCCGGCGACCATCCATCGACTTGGGGATAAAGATATATATAAGAATTAGTGGGTCTCTAACATCTTGGGATATCCAGCGACGCACAAATTGATTTGAAAGTAATATTTGAAGATATTAATGAAAATCTTGTCGTCTCATATTTCTATTTTCAATATTCTGCTTTTATCATATTAACACTTTTGACCAGTATGCGAGAGTAAGATTATCATCATTAGCTTTTGGCTGCATGAGACTGTTTTCTATACAACGTTTAATTTGATTATATTATGCTTTGTATTTCTTTCTTTATTATGACTTTCTTACGTAAAGATATATGTACTCGTATATATAACATCAAACCACATAATTACCGAGATGTTTCATTGTAAATAGAGATATTTAATAGTTTACACAATTACTCTTACTCGTTATGCTTACAAAATACATGACGATCATGCAAAAATGAAACTATTACAGTAATACTCAATTTTATTTTGTGCGGAAATCACGCCCTTCAAAATAGACATAACCTTTGTAAAGCTGCCGACTATATATGCAACGTATAATTAAATTTCCGTTCCATTCAACGCAAAGATAACCATTGCAGCGGACGCACAAAAATTAAATTGCGTTATACAATTACATTCCATGCAGTCGGGATGGTGACAAACAAGCAATTACAAATAGCGGCGTGAAAGAATATAATTCGAAATGCGAATGAAAACAGATCTGCGTGCAAAGGAATGTGAAATGGAAAATTTTCAAATGCCATGACAAATAAAATTTAAGAAAATGTAATAAATTTTAAGAAAATGTAATAGAACAATGAATTGATATTTGATAGATAAAATACAGTAAAGTAATCAAGTGACTTGATATGATAATAGCATATCGTGGCAATTGGAAAGTCAATAGAGCATTTACTTACGCCAAGAGAAATGAATTGTCCAACTCTAACTACTATTTCATGAACTGATATCAAAACTAAAAATGTTCTTGGAATAAATTTTGAAGATTAAACAATAAAAATTTATCGTTCTAGTTTGAAGGATGGTAAATATTTAAAAAAATAAAAAAGAGAATGGGAGTGATCACGTAAAATAGGAACCCCGATCACCGATATGAAATCACCAGTTAAGTAAGCCCACGCAGATCCCTCAATACCGCGAAATACAAAACGCATGCTTCTTGCCTTTTTGTTCCGAATTACATTAAAATAAGATCAACTAATTCCTCTCAACTTATTTTAATTTAATTCCATCTTATTTTATACCTGTTGTGGAATTTGTATCTGCAATCGTCGGCAGCTACGATGTCCATTAGCAAAATGTACTTCGCTTTTTTATCAAGACCAGAAACGCGAACTTTGTAGGCAGGAAACATACGTCTGTAAGCGAGAGAAACACAAGGGTACAGACTCGTTTTTTGCGACGATTTGACATCACGTCGATTGTGAGACATGCTACCGGACTAGTTTCACTTTTTGTCCCATCGCTACCGAGAACCGACGTATTTAGCTTGTGATCTTGTATCGCGTTAATTAGATTTCGTTTCTTGTTCAGAAGCAACTTTCTTCGGGATATTGTTGGTGAGACACCCAGAGGTGTTACGAATAATTCTTGGCTGAGAAAAAGACTGCATTTCCGCTACAGGAGACAATCCAAAATGGCCAGTCGCCATTGTACAACATTGCGATGCAACATCGACCCCTCGCGTGACAAAATGTGGTACGACGAGACTACACGCGAGAGCATAACAGCCAAAAAAAGACCAGGTTTAGATACATCCGATCAGGTAATTGGTAAGTAATTTATGTACGAGAGATTTGTAATAATTAATTACCATATTAACGGCGCTAGACGGCGGTTCTTTGTCGGCATCGGTATCGGTTTACGACTGAGTCGCAGTCGCATTTTCGGCCGGTATGCCCGGCTCGTATTAATTAACGGATATTAAATCGAAGTTTATCGCCACATCTCGCCGTTGCCAAACCTGAGCGCCGGTGGTTTTGATTTTGGACAACGATCGACGGCGGACATAAAGCGGACGAACCTTATCGCTGCATGTCATCGGGAATCAAACAATGTACACGCGATCAAATGCGATGATTATTTGATTATCGAACCCGAGAGATGTGCTTATTGACATCGAAACCCGGAAAGCTGTTCGAACTTTTTTCTACCAAGATCTCCGCCGAGATAATGGATGCGAGTTTAATCCCAATTTAGGTTAATTTGGTAGAACAGTACGAGACGCGCCGGTATTTCTCACCTCTGGTGTCGGCGTGGCTTTTTACGTTACCGCTGCGGCGTTTGAGACAAAGATATTTTAATGATATTACCCATTGGATGCGAGTTGAATCCTTAATCGTCGGACGATACGGCCGCCGCTTGTCGTGCGATGTCGTTGCCCTTAAATTAAGCGTGTTTCGTACAAATTGTTTAGCCGCAATTAAAGAACGCATCGAAATTGTGATGGGAACTAGTGCATTGCGTGTGGAGAATCACAAGCTAAATGAAAACAAGCGTATAACGGAACATAGTTAAAATGGAATGAGCGTCTCCAATCAACGGTGATATCTATTAGTGGACCGACAATCTGGCGTCCGAAGATACCAGGTTATCGGTTGTACATCGAGGGGTGGTGAGAGATGGACAGAGATGGCGGTGGGTTCCAGCAGGCAATGCAAGGGTACCTGTTGTGGAACTTATATCTGTAGTCATCTGCTGCTACGATGTCCAACAGGAGGATGTATTTGGCCTTCGCGTCCAGTCCGGAAACGCGGAACTTCATTTGTGGGAACATTTGTCTGTGAAGTGGAATTTCGCATGTCAGCACTTATGCAAAAAATGACGATGATCTTCTTGTGTTTGTGAATTATCTGATAGAAACCAACCAACACTTGACAGGTACGTGTGGTAAATGCAGGAATAGTCAAAAAATATACATATGTCGTGTTTTAAAATAAAACCTGTAAACAATAAAGTTAATGAAATAAAAATAACCTTCTATTCTATTCTAAAAATTGTCGCTCGTTACATTTTTCACCACGTATTCTATTATACTCAAATATTCCTTATTGATATCTAATTCGTAATCTAATCTTCCCAAAGTTGCTAATTTCAAGTGTTGTATGTTAAAGATCCTTAAATAATGTTCTATAGAAGAATTCAGATGATTGGAAAATTCTACCATATTTTACCATAATATCAAAAAATGTTATATTATGATATTCCTTTTGAACATCATAATTTAAAGTCGGTCAATGAAGTTAGTAATAACTTTCTTAAATTTGTACTCGTTATTATGTTTCGTTTGGTACCTGTATCAGGGCAAGACAGTCAACAAAATGTAGTTGTACCATCGCCTTTGATCGTTCATTAGGCTCTATATTTTATAGGCATTACGTGCAAGTCGCTAGGCTATTTACCGACAGGCTGATTGATGTATGTGATGTCGCCGGCATCGTAGTGTGCATACAAAACAGTCGATATTACAAGCAGCTCCTTGTCTATACAGTGATCGACCTAACTGTAGGTCTTGAGAATCTTACTCAAACGGAGTTCTTCTGCATTCCTCCTTTTGCAGAAGTCACAAAGATCTACTAATAATAATATTACAATATATAATAGATTTATTCTGATAATTGTTGAAATTTTGCAATAGCTTATAAAAAAATATAACCATAAAAAAGACATTCGTAGCAAGAGAGAGAGAGAGTCTGAGCAGGATGATATATATAGCTATAAACAACTAGCTTCGCAAATTTGACCAGCAGCGTGAACCGTAGCTTGGATTTTTGGAGCCTACCTGTGGGACACTACGGATTTATACATACATAGGTATGTACATAAATACAAGTAACAATACATAAACGTACCTATCATGCATGCTATTCGTAATAAAGTGATAACAAACTTATATTGACAACTTTATAGTCGACACTACTTGTTGCAAACCGCATTAGAGTAAGTAATTCAAAACGAGACGTCTAACATCGTGGCATGTACCTATTTATCAACTTCTACTGGTGTTTGACTACTATTTGACCTTGTGCACGGACCTGTGAAGAGAACGGATAAATTGGAAACAGTGAGAGGGTTTAAGATTGGTATTTTCGTGAGCTAAAGGAGCGCGATTGCGTCCAAGCTAAATTGGCATGTAGTTAGATTTTTTAAAGAATATTAATGCAAACAAGAGACAATTGCTAAAAGAACTTGTCTACAGAACGCGTTAAGATTTTTATTCTTATTTTGTGTGGGGTCGGTGCAGAGTTTTTTGGCTATTCCTTGCTTATCAAGTATGTCCGCACTATTGTTTCCTTCACGTGAACTATGGTTCTTAGTCCATATTACAGAGACTCCATGTGTTTCTGCTAAGTTTAGTAGTACCAGATAACATTCAGATATTACTCTTGATCTGGTGGTTAGCTTTTGGAGTGCATAGATGATGGCTGCACTATCAGTAGTTAATATTAGAGTTGTTATAGAACCGCTTTTGCAGCCTACAAAAGCCCCGTTGCTTCTGCTTGCAAGGCCGTTGTGGTTGTGTTTAGAGCTTTCGATTCTGAGAACCTAAACTCTGGTAAGTAGTATCCATATTCAGCGCGTTTAGTGTTTTTAACGCCATCGGTATACACGTTGAGCTTTTTAAAATAATCTTTTATTGAGAGAAAAAATATTTAATATCATCAAAAATTTCGAAATTGAACTTTCACGGTCACCCAGCAGATTTAATATTATTGTCATAAAAATCGATCTATTATGGTATTTTGGAGTAGCATGCCAAGCAGTAAGTGCATTCGTCAGGAAATTAATATAAAAACGACAAACTAGTCAAATCCGTCAAATTTTCCATAACCCAATACAGTCTTCTAAGATGACAAAGAGACACTACCAAACAGATTTACAACTAAACAGCTCATATCGCGTAACTCTGTTTGCTTCACACTTCACCGACCTTTGCCTTGGGATATTTACAACCAATTATAAATTAAAACTGATAAAGTCAACAATAGTGTTGTTAGCGATTAATTGCTCAATGATTGATTGGTCGTCAAGTGTTCGATTTGCGCTCGTAACAACATACAGGCAGTTGCAAATTTAGAAGCACATCGATACAAGAAGTCAGTTGGAAATAATTTGAAATCGCACAGATGTTATTTTCGCTTATTTTATTTGATTAAAACTTTCGTTTTACTACACGAATCCATTATTTATACACAATTCTTACGAAATATAACATAAAAAATACTAAGTACATCTAACTTAAATAATGTATTAAGAAATTAATACAAGAAATATAAACCTTAACAAAATTATTTAAAAAAATCCGTACTTAATGTAGACCAATATTATCAGGCGCAATCACCTAATGTGACGGAGCTATACTACTATCTATCATTGCCAGCAGATAAATAATCGGTGTTAATTTACTTTTGACGAAAAAAAATAAAAATCAGGCGTAAACTTCAACATTAAAACTTCACCAATAATTAATTTTAATAATTTATTTAAAAATCGAAATCTATCAAACAATTGTCAATATCAAGTCACGTTGAAACTCAGCAAATATTTCCGATATGCCTTTAATTCGACCGGGGAGTGTAGTGAGTTTGTTGACATTAAGGAAACAGTGTCGTTAAATTGTTATGAGTCCGATTGTAATTTGTAATGTAATGCTGTAGAACAAGATGTGCCTACAGCGTGATTATTTTGTACTTATATATGACCATTTACTCGTATCATTACTAATTATATTTCAAATCTCATCTTATTTTCAAAGAAATAGGTTCCGTACAGTTATAAAACTTATTGTCACTATAAAGAACAAAAGAAGATAATGTAATTAAGAACTGTTTTTATGCAGGCAAAAAAATAAGTACATATAAAGATGATTTAGCGTGGAAAGCAAAATTTAGATCTCTATTATAACACTTTTATTTTAAATCTTATTGTCATATAGGACTGAGCGCTACCGTGGGTCTGATAACACGTTAAACTGTTCCCGGTTAATAATCTTCAAATAACTGTCTGAACAAACCATTTTTATTTTCGTTTCATATATCAGCCTTGACTCGCGAGCCACCCACACGATGCCTATACGAAAATAAATATGAATGCACGCATATTGTAGCTATCACAAAAAATATAAGTTTCGTGACATCAAAATTTTGCAATGACTAGTGAAAAAAGTTGTAAGCCTATTGCGCTTGCAATTATGCGTTCTTTTTTCAGTACGCAACTTCTTACTATAAAATTGATTATCTTTCCACTTACTTTTCATAAAGTGATCTACCTCAATTAGGTGTCGTGACTAGGGGATGTGGGGACCCAGGAGACATGGGGCAAGTTTACTAGGGGCCCTAGATATTTCCTATCATCATACATACGAAAGACGTAGGTACGTTTGTCTGTAAGTGCATTTTAAATATTTTACACGGGAATAAGTTTTAAGTTAAATAATATATATAGTTATTCATATACATAGTAACAGACTCTATATACAACAGAATTGATTAAGTATTAACTAAATGCTCAGTTCATATTAAGGCATGTGCTAATAAGTTACGTTATGTGCAAGGTGGCAGAGTTTGGATCGGTGATTCATCTTTCATGATAGAGATCAAATTTGGTTAATCGATATTTGAAGAGAAAATCGCTTTTTTAGTAAAATTAAAGGCCCATTTACATGCACTGTATTTTCTAATCTAGGTTATCGTGAGAGTTAAGGACATTAACTGGCAAGAAACAAGCTCAAAAATTAAAATAATGACCATATACTGATTCTTTGATCACTCATACCTATACTTGTTCTGAGATATCAAGGTGTCGTAGGTACGATTTCCGGTCTGGATTTTATTTTACATGTGTTATGTGTGCTCCAGCATACACGACTGAGGGAATTTTAGTGGGGTGACGTCACTGAAGTTATTTATTAAAAAAATAAAAAACTTGCTTGAAACCGCATACAGCAGCTAGTTTGGTTTAAAAGTGCCAAAGCGGGGCGCGGTGTGAAGGGTGCATCTGCTAACACGTTGACGCATTCTTGCGGCTTCTGGCGGACTAACTGTTGACGAGTCTGTGGCATCGTGTTCGAGAGAGGGCTGTTTCTACTAACGGTTAGGTAATCGAAGGTTAGTGTACGGATTTTTTCATACCACTGTTTAGTTACTACCAGTAGTTTAGGTAATTTACTAATAAGTTCTGCTAGATAACAACACCATTATTTTTAAATTGCTAGGTGCGTGTAAAAGTGGCGCGTGGTTCATTAATTTTGATTAAAAATAAGGGTTTCCACACGTACCTGATTGTTGGAAAGGTCCAAATATAGTTTCGATCTCATTCAGTGAACTTTATCAGGGATGAAATGAGTCGGTCGTGTCCACTACGATAGCACGTCTCGCACCAAAATACAGTTTTTGGTACGAATAAAAACTGGTATTATATAAAAGTTTTTGTTTTTGCGTCCGCTATAATATGTACAACTATTCATTATGTTTATGATACAAATTTAAAGCAAGCAATAATTGTGGCGATGTATGGACAGTACATTCGTGTAAAATATTAAAATAAAATAAGCTGTAGCTGTAATGTAGCTGTCATCCCGCGGCATAGAGAATTTTTATTTTCTGAAGCGCTATTTGACCCCTTTAGGATTTGAATTTCCAAAAGCCTTTTCTTAGTACACCCCTACACCCTATAGTAAATATATTCTCCAAATTAAATGTCTCTAGGTTCAGCAGTTAAATCAGTAATATCAGTCTGTCAGTCAGAATGTACTCTTTCATAGATGTCAGTGGTTAAGACCAATAGTTTTACAAAGATCTTCTGCTTAGTGTATTACTTATCTAAGGATCCACAAAAACCATTGTATCGAAAGATTTAATCTCCGGTTAATTTTTATCACCCCAACGAACGTTAGTCATTTAACCAGTGTTGGTATAACCTGGAGTTTGTCACTAGAGCTCGCCTTTCAAGCGAACCAGGCGTCACATATAGGTACCTATCTACTATATCTAGAGACACTAGGTAGAGTATGCAGACTTGTTTTACTCCACTCCACTGTGACACGAACTCTACTGGGCTCTAGTTTTTAATAATTTGATTAGGAACATGTTATAGTAGTTATACATTTTTGGAAACCTCAGCAATTACCTGCAGTATAGCAATACTCGTATTCCAAGAGAACGATTGTATTTTTTGTATTAAATTTAATCGCCTTAACGCGATGAAAAACATTGTTTTATAATATTATAATGATGTTAGCTTCAAAAATTCAATTATTTTAATAAAATATAACAAGTAAAATGTGAACTTTATCTTTTTTTGAAGTCAGACAAAAATAAGGAGTTCCTTATTTTTGACTAGATAAAGTTCACAATATTTTTCGGTGCCTTTTTACCTAAGTATGAAAGGTTATAGGCCTATATACATTTCGTCTAAATCGTTACTGTAACTAAGTTTTGATTGAGAATTGAAGTAGGTTTTTTTGAGTACATATTACTCGTTATATTTTATTGACAAAGAAAATACAGTAATAACATCGTAGGAATCTGTACATACCTGCGCTATGCTTTAAAACAATTAATTTCACTTACAACGAACTGAACTATAAAGTAATTATATTCTTAATACACGTAGCTGTAATATATTATATATATTGTACACATAATAGTGAATTGCAGAAAATCATTGTAAAACTTAAAACCTACATAAAATAATAAATTATTATCATCTTTGTGGAAAAATAATCCAAAGAATTTCGCTAAGATAGCAGTGTAAAGATACTCCAATAAACGTGACTGTACGAGACAGATTTTAGACAAGTAAGTACTTTTTATTTGTGAAGAAAATTCATATTTTCAGGTGTCGTTGGCCTCTTCTCAAAATGTCAAAGAGGTGAAAACCGATTCGTATAATAATGCAATTCACGTGCAAAGCCAAAGAATAAATTGAAATAAAAATAGGCTTTATAATAATATATATGAACAACTGTAATATATTTATATATATTTTATAGGTTTATATACCTGCTGATAATTTTAAGATCAAATCAGATGAGATGGATTCTGCAGGTTTTAAGTAATATTTGTTAAATATTTTTAATTAATTATTTTTAATATAGTTTAAACTAGCATTATATTTATTAGAGAAATTATCCTCTCCTATTTTAACAAGCACTAACATAAATACTAGAAACAAAACACTAATCATAAATTTAAATAAAGATACTGGTAACTATGTTACAAAGGTAATTAATTTCGTAACAATAGCAAGGTGTTCTTAGTTCGATAAGCTCCAGCACAACAGGTGTAAAAATAATTAAACTTAATTTCGTAATCATCAGACCAAATTAAAATAGCAGAACAAAAATGTTATAAAATGTGCTCAAAGATACCTCTGTGTAGTCTGTGTGCGTACTCACGGGATGTAAGAAAACTGGAAGTGGCAATGAATTGTGACTAATTTTGTTAGGGCTCATCATAGCTAGGGTATTTTAATAGGTACTAAAATACCATTTTTTTTCTTCTTATAAACCTGAAATAACTTGACGTTGTGCTTTTTTATTTAAACTAAACTACGTATAGGAAAATGTGAACGGTAGGATTATCTACATATAGAAATATAAACCACTAAAATCAACAAATTGAAATTACTTGGCTCGATGAAATAGTGAATATTCATCAGCATTAACATCGATAATCGTCTCTAATGTTAATAAATTTTTGACTTACCCCATGGCATTAATTCAAAACTTTTGACTGCCAATGGACCCACCAAACTTTATTAATTCATTTTCTCTCCACCTGTCTCAGAAAAATTTTCATTTCGAATCTTATCGCGTACATTAATTCCATTGCTTCCATCGAGGCTAATCTTTCACCACCATGTGTGGTTCAAACGTCCCACTCCCATAAAATAGTACCCCGATCGCCTATAAAGATACCATCGAATTCCGCTACCGAACACCATTCAACTAATTAATAAAAGAAAGTAATTATTATGAATAATCACCAGACTTGAAACAATGTCGCGTGCGCTGTAAAAATAGTAATTAAAATAACACTTTTCGTATAGTATTTTGATTGTGAAATATTTGAAACAACAATAAAATATTAATGTTTAAAATTATGTCAAATTTTAAGTAAGTGGACTGAAACTTGGGTTAGGTATGTGAGAGTGTCGTAAAATTTTGATGTACGTCTTGTGTTATGTGTGTTGGTTTATTTTTAGCAACCCACAGATTAATTGAAAAAAATAAGTGATGCGTCCTTTAACGGCATGAGTTGTTTTGGTGTCAATACTTTTCTATTTTAGGAAATAAAGACTAAGGTATCGATTATTATTATTTAAATATTTTAAAAGTTTTATAGGGTCAGCTCCATTTTATTCTACGACTGTAGAACCTTACTACTGTACACAAAAACTAGAGGAACAATATCTAGCTTCATTTTAGTGAATAGGTATAGTCAGTAGCAAAACTTTTTAATACACAAAAATTATGCCGCATCTAGAGATGTCACATCCAAAGTCTGCCGTCGCGCAAACGTGTAACGAGTACAATAATACAAGACTGTGATTGCGTCAAAAATAAGGAAACAGTATAATTTTATGAGCAAAAATAAATCTAATTATTACCACACATTGTTCACAGGAAGGGGCTCCGAAGTGCTGTAATGTGACACCTTAATTTATTGTATTTTTTTAATATCTTTTTGTTTTGAATTTATTTGCGACTTTTTTTTTAATTGACTGAATTGTGTCAGTTTACTGGTACAAAAATTAGAAGCCGTGTGTTAATATACTTGTAAACTAAGTACGGGTTATCAGAATAGGTATTTCGTATTGCTCACAGAAAATACAGTAAATTGATGTTACCAAACATATGTGAGACAAAACACTACGTAAAAACAAAAATTCTTAACAAATCTAAAACTCTTTTACGAACGAAGCATGTAATATAGGAACTTATTACATGTTAAAATAATATGGGCAAATGCGATTCCAAATTGCACAGTTCAGGCATACAGGTGAAGCCTAAATTAACGAGCATAAAAACCTGTACAAAGCATAAGCCGGTAAATCCCCAAACAATGGGGTACAAAAAGCTTATTGTAAAAAAACATTAAACAGCCCGCTGCTTTATGCCCAATGTGATTTAAGACAAAAGTCGGCGTTGTCTATGGTAGAAGAGGTCTGAATAAAAAACGCTATAAATAACGATTAACAAAAAGCGGTGTCATCCCGTTTCCCTTATCGGAGGGCCGACGGTAGCTCTTCTAATCGACACGGAAACTGTAGAGACGAATAGTTTACTTGCGCAATGTGTATATTAAAACCTATTTTATGAGATTATTTTTTTTCATTCACACATATCATGTGTGTAATGAGGATAAATAACCGAATATCTACTTATTTTTTGTTGTAAATTAAGGCAAGGTTTCTTACATATTTTTAAAGAAACGTATTTTAAAAAGAGGCTAGAATGTCGAGCCTGGCCATTTGGATTTCCAAACTACAAGATTGTAGAAACCACTTAGTTCTTCTTAATCACTTTTCCCCAAAAAAATGGCACAATTTGAAATCTGTACATAAATTGTATACCAACGCTAATGTACCGAATGAATCCTATAGTAGGAATACGATTCAACACTTGACGCAATTATTTAAACTAACTTAGCCCACTCTACAGATTTCGTGTGAGATGCAGATAGCCGCGACGTGATGTAAGCGCTGTCCTAACGCCGCGCGGGTGGCTCTCTCTATACCACATCTAGTATTATACTATCTGCTGCAATGCAGGTACAGGCTTACGATAACACATCTTGAATATCTGAATTTTGGAAGATGGACCAATAAAACGTTTATTATTCAAATTAAGAGTTGAATTCAGTAATTTAGTTGAAATCGTTTCATGGCCTGCTATGATGAATTAGATAACATCCATTAATTTGTCATTTTTATAAGCACTGTTGCCTAAACAAGTAACTCATGTAAGCAGTGTCAGACTGTCCTGTCTGTCAGCACTAGGTGCCCTACCTAGCCTTTAAAAAATTATTAAAAATTTGCATATATATTGTTAATAAATATTTAAGTCCCACAAAACCTTAAGCTGTATTTGTTCAATAATACTCCACATAATGAAAACATTACAGCACACCGCAAATAACAAAGAAGAAGAATACATTATTCCAGTATACAAACATATATTTTAAGTAACCATGTTTAAACCTAATTAATTTACAAAACCATCAAACCAAAACTAAACAAAAGAATTAGGTACGTTCGCCAGCCCACCTGCTGTTTGCGGTTTGCGTAAAAAGTGAAAAGTAACCTTGAAATACGGTACAAAACATGTTTGGGTGCGATTCTTGGAACGTCGTTTTCAGGGAACACCTTAAACATCTTTTGTTTACTTAGTTTTAATGTAATAAGCCAAACCAAAAGCCCCAAAAATAAAATTATAGTTTAAAAACAGTAAAATGACAGGCTAATAAAACTTTCATCAAGATCAGCCTCTCACACAACCAACGTAATAAATCAACATTTTCTTAGTTTGTCCAAATATAAGAATGCATGTGCATGTCTGAGCAACATCAAGTTTCAACAGAGAAATAAATTTGAAAAAAAAAAAGTTAAAAACAAACATTCTCGTCCCCAGATTGTTTACATCCCAAAATCGTTCCACTTCGAAAGCCATCAATAATAACACCATATCATCAGTCATAAGTTTTTACCAACAAAAAACATCGGCCTCTTTGATGGCAGTGCAAGGAATAAGCACGTACAAGTGTCGATTAGTCGAACAAAAAGTTGACAAAAAATCGTCGTGTCGACAAAAAGTCGACAAGAACACGAAGTCACTGTCTTGTCGCTGTCACTTCGACTCGACAGAGGCGTTTTCAGTAGATCGAGTGATAACGAGTGAATAATTATTAAGATGACTTGTTTGTTCGCTGTGATTTTAGAGGACAAAATGTACAATGTCTGATTGTTATTTTATTTTAAATCGGTAGCCAATGATTGTTATCATTGTTGTGTTGCAGACTTTTACTGATTTAAATAGAAAAATTGGCAATGATGTGACCTTGCAATGACAATAAAGCTTCAAATGGTAGAGACAACTATTAAAAAGGTGGGCTGAACTCGGCTAAGCATATTATCATGTAGAATACAGTATTACTTGCAAGCACAGCAGCTTTATAAAATAGTTCATACTCTTATAAAATATCGAATCCACAATTATTTGACCACATCTTCGTGAAAACAAAAAGTCTTGATTGACACACTGGTGCATATTGTCTCAAACAATACTATGAGTGATCAATTCCTTTAACAAATAAGACTCATGATAGAAGATAGAAATTTCAGTGACGATGAGAAAGTTTCAACAGTTTGTGTTAATGATACCTTCAAGAAAGCTGATCAAGTCACATCACGAGTAGACACGGAAGACAAAACCGAACGAGGGAAATTAGACGACATCGATTAATTACCGGGAGTACACAATTAGCAAAATGCGGCGATACACATTCTAACTGTAGCTACTCTAGTTACGTGACAGGATTCCAGAACGCGACATATGGTGAGAATCTTGGAGGTTCGTGATCAAGTTGCTAATGTTTGATGAACACATGTCAAGCAATTTTAGAGGACAATTAAGGGAAATGACGCATATAATTGTAGAATTATCTAGAATGGAAAAAAAATCCAGAAGCAAGGTTCTCACTAAGCCTATTAGCACTACTTATGCAATTGCAGTAGATATATTCATCGTAGCTAAATTAGAAGTTCAATGGTTTTGATTAAGTTATCGTGTACTCTTTAGTTATGGTCATGGTTAAAATATGATAAGAGAAAACCTTCACTAAAGTCGCTGAAAATCCTTTTCTTATAAAGTGAAAGAAAGACAAAAGAAAAGAACAGTAAGTACGGTCGTAGCAAACAAAGAATAACAGACAAGACATCAGGGGTAAAGTTTAGAAGCAAGCCAGTTGGGTGTCGTTATAGATCATTAAACAAAAATAAAAACCGAACCTAACACAAACATTTCAGGAAGTTTATCGACCGAGTCGAGACAAAAGTTTAAACTTTCAAAAACCTGATCATAGTTTGTTTGAAATGTTAAAAAAGTTGATGTCGCGAGCCAAAAATAATAAAAAGAAAGATGGCGGCGTATGCTCGGTGGAACGTAGAGAATGTACGATGCCTAAGTTTGTATGGAGTGGCCCCACGAATTCAGGGACGACTGTGAGGCCCGATCAGTGTTGCCAGAGCACTATCTCGGATTGCACGGTAGTTTTCTCAAAAACGCTAGACAAAGATTTATTCTAGGTAACTTAATAATATATCTCTTATCTACATAAAATTCACTATAACAACTTCGTAATCATACCATAGAACACACATTAAAATAATTTAGCAAATCAAAATGAAAGTTTAAAAAAATTACTTTTAGATATGTGTGTTATACAACTCGATGAATTTTCAAGAGATTTTTATATTCTCTAATTAGTACATGCCCATGATATACTTGCCTCTTCAATTACAAATTATTTTTCAGGTTATATTAGCATTATCATTTAAAATACCATCATTTATTCTATCTACACTTGTGTTCCAAAAGTTATCCCAAATCCCGGGTAGCCGTGCAACATGGCATCACAGCTCCCGGTTCTGGGTGCTTTATTTGGGATATCTCCCATTTGTTATACATAATGCATGTTAGGGTCGTATCGCGGGATCGCGGACATCGGGGAATTCGGGACGGCGCCATCGGACCCTTGTTGCTGTCCTATACAGGGTGTGGCAGCTGAGCGTTGTTACATTCGTTATTGTGTTGCTACATAGGAAAAAGGGCAAGAACATAATACTACTCTTAAGGCTTAGTATTTTAATTTATTCCGTGCTTTTAGTATGTTAGTTTAGAGAGGTAGGAGTTCTGGTATACTTCTACTAATAATAATGTATTGGGGTGATACGAAAAAAAAATATTAAAATTTCACGCCTTTACATGTTACCAGAACTTACTGATGGCAATATATTTTTATTCCTTTCTAGCGTAGTGTCATTTTGTGTTTAGGTAGATAGATCTACAATTACGAACGAAAAAGTGTCTAATTTAGCCAAATGGAAGTCTTCACATATCTTCATAGTCAATCTTCTCCTTCATAAAGGTCTCCCTACTAGGAGTCATAATGGAAAATATCTCAAATATGTAAAGTCCGTCGAGCGGAATATTACCGCATGACTGAGTCTAAATTTTAGAACACTCCATATAAAACAGATAGTTCGGAATCGAAGTGGCCCAAGAATCCGTCGCGACATGAACTTATGAGTAACAGCCGCCGGTTTTTGTGATGCGGGAGGCAGGAGACTGCGGAAAATTAGCTCCAACCGAGGCCGCTAGGTGGCGTAGCTTAAAGATTGTTTTAAGACATTCTGCTAATCTAGCATCCATTAGAAATACATAGCCATAATTAAGAAAGGTCAAATATTAAGTTAATACCCATTTTTGTGCTTAGAAACTTTTACTGATCAATGTGATACTTTGCAAACGTAAATATCACAATAGGCATTAGAACCTGCATTCTTCCGGATAACACTCCCAGACATAAAAATAGAGGGACAAAATTTTCAAATGTTATCAATTGCATTTAATTTGGTATTTTCGTAGTCAATATGTCGACTTATTAACTACGAAAATACATAATTCTGCGTTTCCTAAATTTAGTGATTTTATCACAAAACATCCGCTATTTTACGATAAACACTGATACGTACGATTATCTTACAAAATGACAACATATTTAACATTCAGTGTAAGTCTCACTAAATACACCAAACCATAAATTCGGAAAAAAAAAACACAATTAAATCAGTCTAAGCGAATTTGCGCGTCTTGCGAGAAATCCTTGAGACGAGCGGTTTCCACTAATTTGGATAAAGACGGTGCTTCTCGAAATTCGTAACGATTTTTATTCGATCATTGCGAATAGAGATGGAATAAGCCGAATAATGTCAACGCATTCTGATTAAAACGCAAATTGTAAAACCGATCATTGGAATTTGATACAGAGTTCTTTTTAATTTTTATTTATTAAGTACAAGATTCGTCTAATACAGCTAATTAAAAGAAAGTATAGTGAAACCAAACACATTTTTTTTAGCATCTGATTTAGCCATAGCATCTATAGATAATCTACATGACACAATTTTCTAAATTTTAATAAATAGTTAAGTTTACATGTCTGAAGCAGTATTTTTTCCTAAAGGCATATATACATCTAGACGTTTTACAAAAAAAAAAAAACAGAATTGACTGTTCCACCAGTTGCGTTAATTAAGAATCGATTAAACATCGAATTAATATAAACGCCATCACTAGTTCCACTCAGCTCTTTAAGAAGTGGAACCGGCAGCCGTACAGTGCATACCAATCGACCAGGTAGTGTATCAGAATAACAAGAAACAAGAAAAATCATCAACATTCGAGGCAGGCGTCGCTTCTTGCAACAGGGAAAATTAGCAGATCTCTGCGCATCTAAGTTGGTACCGTCAGCTACGCTTTTACTAACTTAAGTAGGATTTAGGAAGACTTTACCGTAGAACCGTAATCAAGACGAAAAACGCTCTAAGTTGAAACTCAAGTGTTACCATTGGATTTGTCCCATTGAGTCAAATAGATGTGTTTACACCATTTCAGTGATAGAAATAAGACATTTGGTGACATACTTTTCATAAACGCGTCTATATAATTTTAAACTCCTTAGAACAGATTTATTTCGCCTTAATAATATTAATTTATTGATGATGCTGATGGTACCTAGTACAATTTGCATTGCTTTGTAGCGAGATGGTATTGAGATAAAGTTTACAAGGTAAGGCTTGCAATGCACAAATATGTTTAACATGTAAAAAGAACAAAGGGGAAATCCTTTTTTAATAGACGAACTTGAATTACATGTAATTACATGAATACTTGTAAGCTTTCCTCATGTTACAGCCAATGAAACAGCTTTTTAATAAATACAAACCAGTCCATCGGCAATATTATAGTAAGTAAAAAAAAACTCAAAATAAACTAGCACACAGACTCAAAAATTGTAAAGAAGAAATGCCTCAAAGAAGAGTTAACTTGAATGGAGTCGGTGATGTTGCCTAGGTATGCGATGACGAAGAAGAAGCTTTACAAAGAAGTATGTAATTTAGCACATACAAGTGGAAATATTATACATTGCTTAGATGCCTAATGTAGATAAGAGTATTTTGGAAAATTTTAATGGACAACATTAACAACAGAAAAACCATTGACGTAGGATATAAGTTATAAGTAAGTAAGTATAAGTAATAAGTTACTTATAAGTTCTCATAAGTTAAATCAAAAGAACAAAAGTACCTACACAGTACTTATAACAATATAAGATACAGATAATAACACTATCATACAATACTAACATGACTTATAAAAGCAAAGATACGTCGAGTCTATGTAAATTGATATCGAACATGCACTTGGCACTTACAACTGTGTCGATTGGTGAGTTTATTTGTTGCATTTGCTGCACGCGATATCTGTATGATTTGTTGGAAGTACGACCATTTTGCACTGGTAATGTTTACAGGCAATATCCGTCGGTGTTATGACATATCTATTTAATGTTTACATCGTATAAGTTATTGAGTATGTGATGGTTTCGATGAGTAATATAACATTATTGGAAAGTGTCTATGTAATTTATGTAGGTGTGATTTATCTTTTTAAAAACGGTTTGAGTCTAATATTTGAAATTTCTCTGACATAATTAAGAAAGGATAGAAAATACAAAAGAAGTCGTGGGTAAAGCTAATAATTAATCATTAACTGCCGGACTTCGTAGGGATCTGAAATTTGAAGAGTTTATTAAAATGAAACAATTAGAGGACATTCGCAACCCAATACTTCTATTGTTGTTAATTATTGATTATTAAATTAAAATGCACTTTATTTTATTTACCTAAATATATTCAGACTATTGGGATGATTAGGAATAATAAGACGTAATTTTCCGAACCCGTACATTAACGTCCTTGTTTGTCACCACTAAACTTAGGTAGTCTATATCCGGGAGCGGTACTTTTGTACCACTTAAATTCTTATCACGAATAGCTAATGCCTCACAATCGTCGCCTCATACATCTTACGTGGTTTTGGTTACCTTAATTCGTAACGAACGGTAAAAACGTCCACGGAATATCTAATTTCCAAACTATTGTAAGCATGATTAGCATTATTTTGACTAAATTAGCAATTTTGATCAGTTCTAGGAGACTCTCTGTCTGGTTGTGATGAATGCAAGGCCGCTGATTTGAAGGTTTTTACGTCGGACGATGCGATATTTCCGGAAATCAGTTTAGCGACTGCGTAAAAAATGCAAATAACTGTTCTTTTCTCAATACTACACAAAGGTCTTCAGGTCCCAAACTAGACAAAGCCTGTGCTATGGAAACCTAATGACTGACATACATACTTACATTATATAATAAACACCCAGACACGGGTCAAACAGACATGTTCATGTACTCCAATGTTTGACCTGTCCGGGGATCGAACCCGGGACCATCAGCGCAGAAGGCAGGGTTGTTACCAACTGCGCTAACCGGCCTGTCAATTTGGTCAAAAGTTATTTTGGTCTTGTTAATCCATCTCAGCAATCAATTTTATATATCTACTTCTTCAATTATCTCGTAAACTTTACAGACTTATCAACAATATAATCATGCAAACAAATATGAAACTCTGGTGGTTACAATTGGATTACGTCACCCTGCATCTTCTGTTAAAAGTGTGGTTGTCGTAACAATGTCGTTGTTGTTATAGTCTAATGTAAAGACCCTTATTGACCATTTTTGTAAGTCCTCGACCAAATTTGTATGCAGATAAGACCAAGCTAGCCAGACGGATTTGGATAAGAAACAAATGGCAGTGGATCACAAAATAAATGACAGTACAAGACTAGATGGTCTAGATACAGTTCTGGATGTTGCAATTACTTCACAATCCGCTGGTGGTTGGAGTTTCTTGTGATCTACATAATTCGACGATCTTTAGGAATGGACTCATCTCCGCTAAATGAGAGCGCAGAATTTAGATTGATGTGAAAGATTTATTATAGTTGAGTAATTTGCTTAATATTATTTATGTATATGTAAAGCATTTTTCTTATATATTTATTTTTCAAAACAAGTACAGAAATAAATTCTGCAATCTCGGAGACGCCGGTGCCAAGCGGGGCACGTAAATAGGTTTATAAAATATAATTTTCTGGTAAATAGCTAGCTAATTTTACTAGTTGCTTAATATTTGTAAGTTATCTCTCACTTTTATTAAATGTATGATATATTAACGACTATTAAATGGCCAGTAATTTCAATGTCACATAATATATTATATGCCATCGCTGGATATGAAGCCCACTTGTTTTTGTCTGGTTATCTGCAGTCGATACACGTAGCATTACGCTCTATTGCACTTGATCCAACTAAACCTTGACTAGATAAAATATATTGTTAAGATTAGCTTAGGTCTGAAAATAACTACCGCAGGGTATACCAAAAATAATTAGTTATATCACCCATATTATTATATAGAGAAAATCCACAGATAATCCTAACCCTCTACTCTATTACCAAAGAGCAACGTACCCAGTACTACAATGTAGTACGAAATTAATAAAAATAACGTACTGCTGTTGCACCAAGTCGATCTTATTTAAGTTACTGAATTTATCTTATGGTAATGATAACAGCTGTATTTTTTTTGTCCCAGACAAGATAAAGCTTTTGGCGATAAGACTAACACTAATTTTCTTTACTAGATGTAGAAAATTACATTTATTGTTTGTCTTTAATAAAGAGTTCATTCTTCAAGGGCCAAATAAACTAATTCAAAATAAATGTTATTTAGTCTACAAGTTAGGTTTTTGCCAGTAAAATTAAGTAAGTCTGATGCCTAAGTAAAGATAATACGAGTACATACAATAAAATAAAAAATTGTAGCGCCAACATATCATTCTATATCCAACTTTAAAATAATCGTGATAAATTAACAAACACTTTGATTGTAAACTTCTTAGAAACAAACACGTATAGTCGGCGCCCAAAAAGACAAGTCATGACCTGAGGATATTTGAAGCCTTATGGACCTTATCAGGGGAATAAATCATAAACGTTACTGCGTTTTAAGTGGATATTATCTTCACAAGGATTCCTTAGATCTCAGCTGAAAGAGCTGTTTGTGAACGACCTCAGGTCATGAGATAGTGTGATAAGGTAAGAAAGGAACCGTTGATAAGTTGTTACGACTCAGATCGGTCACTGTTCCTTACAATCTCTCCCTATGTCTCCTTCCATATCTTATTCAGCGGTGATAAATAGTCAGAAACTGTTCATGATTGAATAACTTTGTGTAAGTACAGTGTTATCGGTTTGTGGTGTACTAAGCCAAATCGAGGTCACTGTAATCATCATGACTAATCATCATCATGACTGTAGCCACTGACTTGAATCGCAAAGTACGCTGGACTTCAGATTGTCTAAGTGACAATGAATCCGCCATTATGGCGCTGCTTGCAGCGCCCGTGCGAGCGTGGGACCGTGGAACTAATATTTTTGATAGGATTATGTCAATTTTAGTTCCCGGTACTCCCACCGGGTTCTTCAAATCGACGTAAAAACAACTGTCATTTCCTAGATAATATTTAGTGTATACGAGTACAATACATATCGGCATTAATAGCATAGCCTGTAGGTACAGTTGAGCAATATGTAAAATATATTGGTAATTTAGCAAATCATACAATTTGTAAAATCACTGAAAAGATATTTTATTATTTGGGCTAACTTGTAACTATTGTGGTAAGTCTTAACACGAATCTCTTCCTATCAGAGCTTAGCTTTAAATATTTCCTGTAGAAAGTACTTTCTATACGATTCTTTATTTTCTTCATATGTATCAGTATATTAGTAAGTATCTCACCCACATTGTAAACATAAACCTCATTCCTCAATCTGTATTCGATCGAGTACTGATCATCCGTTAACTTCCTACACATTTGCAGATAAACGTCGATTTTTTGGTGTCACGGCATCAGTTGTATACTAAATGGCACTTTCGTTTATTGCTTGTAAACCTAAATGGCCTAAGTACAGTTAAAATCTCTAATTGTTACTTTATGAATGAGGTCTTAGCGAAGTCAATCAGCTATTCAACCCTCTTAAGTGGCCAAAATTTCGATGTCGGAGAGTACTGATACTTCCCGCCCCTAGTTATTTTTTCTCTGTAAAGTTTTGTGAGGGAAGCCGATAATTAGGTAAGTATTTTTTTATATTGGTGAGTAACCTAAAAGGTATAATATTACAGCTAGTAATGGAATAATTTTTATTTTCCAAGATTCAGCCAACTTTCTAGCTTAATCAATCACATAAAACAGATTTTAAATCGATTTAGCGAGGGAAGCGATAAATTGAAATAATGTTCATATAAAATCAAGAACACTTAAACTTTAAGTAAAGATTTTTAGCTCTGGGGTGGTTTTATGGAGACAGGCTGTGAGGTACTAATTAAAGTAATCGTTAAATATAGTGCCCTCGTCAATCAATGGGCAGCTGAGTTATTGGTGCGTGAAGTAGAAACCAGAGCTACGAACTGTATGATAGGTGTGCTAGTTTTACTACACAACTTAATTTGACAGAAATGTAAAAAAAACTAGAACTTCTATGATCGGTTATTGGAAGAATGACATTGATAGTACTGATGGTGGCACAAGTCAATGCTATGGCCAACGACATGTTCAGTTGAAGGCTAGGGTTGTTGGTTCTGGGCAACATACTTGTCAAGTTGTCACAATAATAATTAATTTATTGTGACAACTTGACATGTAGACCTAATCAGTCCCGAATACCTATCCCGAATGCCGTAGTTTTTCTATTAGAAAGAGGATGTCCAGACCCGATAATATGGTTAGCTGCTGAACCAACACAGGAAGAAGAAAAATGTTTTTGTTTTATATATGAAACTCGATGTCTTTAATGTGGGCTTTGGTTTTAGAGTTGGGTCTCTTAACATAAAACTAGGAGAAAGAAGACTTTATGTAGATTCATAATACTCATTATGTCTCCATTCAACGAGCAAACATGATGTTTTAGTTCTTGAAATTTAAGTTTGTAGAGCATGCCGGTTGACAAAGTGACAAGTTGTGTTCAGTTTTTGTGACTTGTAAACAAGTTCCTTAATCTGTATGGTATTGCAACTTCTGTTTAAGACTAAACATTTAGACATTTAGCTCTACGAAAGCACAGAAAAAGTAGGCAAGAACACTCTGTGCGCTATTGATTGCTATGGCTGTGAGCGTGATGCATCACTGAATGTGTATTATTTTTAGTTTTACTATCCCACTTGCTTCTGGTCAGTAAGTCGCATAGAAAAAACAGCAGATAATTACCGCATCCACCCCTTCGTATATCCACATATGGAGCGGTAAGTAGGTAAGCTAGACTTTTTGCACCGCTATCCGGTCGCAGACGCTGCATGTCGCTTGTGTCATCGAACTTATTCCAAGGTTAAATGAATTGTCATTGTCACTGACAGATTGACGCCAATTGATGGATACAGATTCGAATCGGCAATTTTGCCAGTTTTGAGTAGGTACTTCCTTTGGGGCGGTTGAAATCATTGAAGTAATATGTAACTAACAGGAAACTGACGTGATGGGTGATCTCATGACAAAATATAACAATGATGATAGGTGGCTTCACCGGGGTAGAGTGTCTTAAAAAGGCGATATGAGTTGCTTAAAGAGAATTACAATGTTTGGTCGATTTCTAATATTCGAATTTGACAACGTCAATAATACTCTCACTCAACTCTGTCTCAAAGTTATCAATCACACAAGTAATAAATTTACGTGGATATCGTTGGATGGATCATCATCATAAGACGCCCACTTATCGCTGACTTTCCAGTTTCGATTGAAACTTCGTCTCTTTTGCACCAGTAATTAATCAAAGACCCTCTAATTCGCGGTTCCTTCGGGAGGAGAGGGGGAAAACGCGTTCAACATTTAACTCATCCGCGTAATGGAATGTTACGGATCCTGGTATTAACGCAATTGAAACGGGTATTTTGGACATTAGTTGGTGACTTAATTCGTAAACTCTTAACAGTTTAGCGGTAGGTATTATCTGTTATTTGGTAGTAAAACACGGAAAGGCAGTAATAAAATTATTCTTTAAAGTTTTCGTAAAGTCATGCGTTGTAATAGAATGCGATACATGTAAATATAACGTTCGAAATATTTATTCTGTTAAACAAGAGTATTTTTCCTTCTGTATATTTACATGTATCGAGATGATTCAATAGATTATTTTAACTATTTGTTTAACAAAAATTATATGTCAATAAAAACAGAAATACTAATGACTAGTGAACGCAAGAACGAGGATTTTACACGATGATTTGATGTACTATTATAACATAGCTTTTCCAAAATTGAAAAAACAAGTAATAAATGTTCAGAAAAAATGGTCGACTTTAGGTATAGAAACTAGTAAGAAAAATTTAGCCAAAATGGAAATCCTTCAAGAGGTTGACCCTAGCGGAACAAGAAAATTAAACATTAAAAAGTATAGAAAAATATTACGTAAAACAATGGTCGTAGCAAAAAAAATACAGTATAGAGATAGAATAAAAAAATCAAAAAATAAAATTAAAGAATCTTGGAAAATTATAAACGAACAGTCAGGTCAAAATACGCGACGCAATACAAGTAATAGAATAAAATCAGTAAAAACCGAAAGCGGAGCAAGTATTACAGAATCTAAAAAAATTGCTACTCTATTTAATAATTTTTTTCGCAACATAGCTCATACGTTAACTTGTAATCTAGAAATTGACGCGGATGATTGCAAAAAGTATTTAAATTACTGTAGTAAACCGTTGACATCTATTTCATTCGGACCAGTAGATAATACTGAGCTCAAAAAGGTAGTAGTTAACATGAAGCAAAAACCTACGTTAGATATTTATGATATGAGTACTAAGACTTTACGGAACCTAATAATAAATAACGATAATTTATTTGAATTAATATTAATTGTCTTAAACTCATGTTTAACTGACGGAATATTTCCCGACGTATTGAAACCGGGTAGGGTAATCCCACTTTTTAAAAAAGGGGATATAGAGGATATTAGTAATTATAGACCCGTTTGCATTTTGCCAACTTTATCAAAAATTTTAGAAGCTATTATTAAATCGAGAATTGTTAAATACTTTGAAGAAAATAATTTATTTACAATGTCACAGTTTGGATTCAGAAAAGGCCGCTCAACAGAAATGGCTATAAGAAAAGTCAATAGCTATAAGAAAATCCTTAGATACGTCAAATAAATGTGCAAGTATCTTTTGTGATCTTTCAAAAGCTTTTGATTGTTTGAGGCACGATATATTGATTTTAAAAATGCAATATTACGGATTTCAAGGTCATGAATTAAATATGATGATAACTTACTTACAGAACCGTTGTCAAATTGTCTCGATTAATGAACAAATTTCTACAGAAGGTAGGATGTCAATTGGAGTACCACAGGGCTCTATTTTAGGCCCAGTCTTATTTTTGATATATATTAATGATATTACCAATGCATTGCCAAGTTGGGCTCACATAAATTTATTTGCAGATGACACACATGTAGGTATCAGAGACAAATGTATACATAATTTAGAAAATAAAATTAGTATCGTTATGGAATTGTTAAAGGAATGGTTTGACGCAAATGGAATTGCTCTTAACTCTGATAAAACCATCTCTATGCAGTATCAGTCAAAGTTAGGTATTTTCGGGAATTCCATTAGTAAAACAAATGTATTTCTAGGTTATACAATAGATAATACAATTAGCCATAATGCGCACATCGATAAAATTTGCAAGAAAATGGCAAGTGGTAATTATGCTTTATTTAAACTTAAGCCATTACTAGATAAAAAGTCGCTCATCTCTGTCTATTATGCCTACGTGCATTCTATTATAAGATACGCTATTACTGTTTGGGGAAATGCTAAAGATATCATAAAAGTCTTAAAATGTCAAAAACAGTCTATAAGAACAATTAACGGTTTGAAAAAACGTAGTCCTGCGAGAAAACACTTTAAAAAAGATAAAATAATGACAGTTATATCACTTTATATTTATAGTTGTTTATTAGAAGTACACGAGGATAGGGAAATACCGGAAAAAAGAATTTCACGCAATAATAAAAAAGGGCGAATCCTACCAATAAATAGATTAGCTAAATGTAAGAAGCAGGGGCTTTATACTAAAATACTGATGTATAATAAATTACCTAATAGTGTAATGGATCTCAATTTTATTACATTCAAACAAAAATTGAAGTATTTTTTTGAAAGCAATCCTTTTTATAAACTCAGCGAATATATGTCAATGCAGCTTGTAGAATCATCGTTCTTGTGTAACAAACAACCATTATAAAATATTAATAATAACTAAACAAAGCAATTTTAATGTAAATATTTGTCATGAGAACTATTAAACTAAGAACTAATACTAAGTAATCGTATATAAATGAGATTTGTAAGTTAAATTTTTTAAGCAATTATTTATTCAAATGTAATAAGACTTGCCTGTAACGAACGTTATTTAAAGGTCAATAAATATTACTTTACTTTACTTTACTTTAGACAATGTCTGTTTTGGCTGTATAAGTATTACTATTATATAGATGTCTACTTAATCTAGTTTGCATAACCTCTGTTTAGAAAAATCAGTTTCGGGGATATACTCGACGATAACCTATCTTGCTATTTCATGTTTTAAGTAAATTTTTATTCGCAAATATTATCAACTTCTATATCTCTAGGTCACTTATATAGTTTAAGCTTTATGATATTGTAATTTTATTTATGTAATGTTCATTACAATCTTATCTTTGGAATATTAAGCACCACACTCCAGCAACTATGAAATCATTACGTATTACTACGAAGCGCGATAAGATAACAAAAGAAAAACTTGATGTTTTGTACTAGAACCAACGGCATGAAAAATTGTAACAACATCGATATCCATTGAACAACTTTCTTCGCACTTTAATGGTGTTGCCAGCACTAATTATAATTGACATAATTATTGCTCACACTTTTAAACTAGGGTTGTCTTCTTGTTGCAGATAATAATAACTACATCCTCTTAGGATATATATATATAGCGGTTTAGGATCTACGTTGATTCCTAGAAAATATCCTAGCAAATAACTCTTTTATATTTATATGGATAATTCTCTGAATAAAATTGACAAAACACATGCATATTTACAAAAAAAATATTTTTACAATTATTGTGACTTTCTGTTAAATTCGAGTCTAAAAGTGAGTTTCAGACCGCTAAATAGACTAGGTGTAAAATAATATGAATTATCTATTCTTTCTTGTGTCTGAATAGCTGACAAATGTTGTTTAGAATTTTCTTCTAAAATTCAAGGGTCTGTTCCTGGCCTAGGCGAGGGCAAGTTGAAGAAACAGACGATGGCCTAAGTTGATGAAATTGTATGAACATACAGTCACTTTTTGCTCTATCAACTGCCCCTACCTATAAGTACACTCCCTTTAGCGAGCGATTGCTTTCATTATTGTTCTTCTAAAATTTTACATATTCTTTTTTCTATAACATGTCGACGAAAGTCTTCTAAAATAATATGAGAATCAAGTATTTGGTATAAATTCTTTCTGTACATGACCATAGATAGGCCTAACTCGCAGTTTCCCGCGATGACTCTTGAAATTCCACTTTAACTATGTGCAGTAGAGATAATATTGCAATGTGCACATATTGTACAATGCACTGCTAGATTTCAATATGTATCGTTTCTATGAACCGCGTTTTCAAAGCAGTGTATTTCCTTTTTGCGCTTGCGTCGTTGGAAATAATTAATAGGTAATTTTACACGCTCATACTTGCACAGTTGCGTTATTTATGTCATTATTTATGAGTAAAATCAATGTGTACACTGTGTGTAGGTACATTACCCTTTTTACAATATTTAGGCAATTAGTAACAAGTTAGATTTTTACATAGGTAGGTACTAACGTACTCCTAGACTCGAATATTTCTTAGATACCTCGACGCGTTTCCGAGAATATAGTGGCAGATATGCAGATACACGTCGATGTACAACGTTTATTTTAGGACAGCTATACAATTGACCACCAGCTCGCACGACCAAAAAGCCAGCGATACTGTGGCTTTAGCATGCCTAGTCTGGAATACACTTGATCTCAAGGAAGGCTGCCGAACACGCCGTTAGGTGCTTGATACTAGGTTTAAGGCACAGGACTCTAAAACTGAATCTCGCCGCAGAATCATTATAGTAAAATTTTGAATTGTAACATATGAAATAAGATTAGTTTTCTATACGATTGAGACACTAAAAAACAAAACTTGCCAGGTATCTTAAATTCCCCAGATAATTAGGTACATTATGGTACATAGGTAAGTAGTTGTCAACCTGTTCTACTAGATTGTAAAATGAGAGTAGTAAATATACGCTTAAAAAATTCCACACATTTCTCCCCGGCATGAAAAATTTGAAAGAGGTGACGATAAAGGGCTCTTTTTCCAACAAAACTTTTTCTTTTGCCGCAGCCTTTTTAACATTTGATGTCGTCGCGTTCGGGCGTCGCTTTCTCCGCAAACGCGTCAGCTGCTTACCTATTCCTCTTGACGAGAAATGGACTGAGCTATCTGACACAGTTTACGAGGCTAGCTTTGCTCAGAATTGAATTTTCACGGGACTTTCATCGTACATATTTATTCTTGGATTTGTCGTTAAATGTAAAAAATTTGAGAGTGCATGTAATAACTTTAAATAATAAGAAATTATGGTTTAATATGTCTGCGCGGCTTGGGAAAAGATTTTATCTAGATTTCCGTCTGTTTTATTATTCACCTAATATTTTTATTACCTGCTGCCTTAATATGTGTCAATGTGATGAAATTAGTTATTATTTTCAACATCGATGTGTTTAATGCAACAGAAAAATATTATTGTTAGTATTATTTACCTCGATAAAAACTATCGCTTATCGTGTGTAAAACTATGTTACATTTAGTTTATTATTTATATTTATTAATGCACATTTAAAAATAATACAACAGGCTAGAAATTCAGAACTCAGTTAAACTTTGTTTTGATATAAATATGTGCCTAATATCACACTATATAATCTTGGTACTTACTGATAGAAGTTCAAATATTTTTTGCTTTCATCGAATTTATAAATTAATCTTCAAAAAAAAATCTTTTTGTCATATATTTTTAGGCCTATAGGTACTAATATTGAAGTATATTTCTTACTAGACCTAGCTCCAATAAAATTGAATTTGCTGTGCAACTATTCGTCTTAATATTCCAAACCCACTCTAAACATTTTATCTTTCCTCTAAATCTAGGCATCAATTTCCACAATTGATAGTCATTAACATGCTAATGCATAGAAACCAACATCATATGCATTCGCGTCACAGACTATCGATACTACTGAGAAACCGATCGAATTTTACCACTCTAGAAAGGTATTTGAAAATCAAATTAATTAGTCTACGTCCATCAAAGAATATACAATGCAATTTGAACTGTAATACTTTACCATGCGATTCATTTCTAAGAGTATTATTTCTCAACTGCTAGCAAAATTATTAATTAGAACTACCCATTTTAGACTCTATGACAGGTTCATAGAGTTAAAAATATAAGTTTCTGAATAAATTATTTGGTATATTTCACGCACGGACACTCGTTACGCATTTTTACGTTATTCTACTATCGTTTACAGGTATTTTTCATTTTTTAACAGAGTCATTGCATGTCTGTTCAACTTGTTTTCTGCAATAAATTTCAATTCGTTGATGCCAGTTGGTGTTAACTGACAAATAGATATTAGGAGTAGGTATGTGCGTACGTTGATTGTCTGTCAAAATATGACATGACATGACGGCAGTTCTAATATCATAAATGTATCAAACATGGAATGCATTTTTTTTCTCTGTAATAAACTGACATATATGTTCAATAAATCAAATCATATTAATTTGCAATTCTTTTAATTACTTCATTCCCTGTCAGCGTTGTTTCTAATTAATTTCTAATAGGTACTGCTAATTAATGTAGGTGTATATAACTTAATGTAGGTATATAAATTCAAATCGGTATCATTAACAAACTAGCATGTGTCTAATACACATCAAAATTTTGACCAACATTAGACTGGAGTAAAAAAAGTAAATTTGTTGTAGGGAAGTACCTAATGTAAGCAAAGTACGAAAAGTTAGCCGGCAAACATAAAATTATGACCACCCAAGTTTAGCCACTAAAGTCATCAAGAGTTATCAACTAATATAATTAACAACACTTGATAAAAGCTATTATATCGGAGTTTACATGTCATATCATATTCCTTGCGTGGCGACCGCGCCTACAATACAAGATGGCCGACTAGCATTGGCATGATCATGAAATAAGTGTTGCCATTTTTAGTTTTTTTTTTACCACTATTATCTTTCTTTAAATATTTTTTTTTATTACATTTTTTTAATTTTATTCCATTTGTTAACAATGCAGTGCAAGTGCCATGCAATATCAATAAGTACCTACCTAAAGTATCAAAATAGCTTTAGTGTTTTAAAGGGTTATCTAAATATCAACATGTCATGTGTGTAATACTACAACTATTAGTCTTCCTAGAGAGCAAAATAATATACAGCCGGGATTTAGTAAAATAAAGTAGGTATCGTTACGTCGTCGTTTAGTTATATCTGTTTAATTTTATTTATAAAACATAATTCCCACAAAAAATACTTTATTAGTAACAATGAACATGACATTTTATCAACTAAGTACCACAAATAGTGTTGCTATGACAGAAAAGCGTAGGTAGTTTTTTTTTACAGAGCGCGCTTAGGGTTAGCCCTTACATTCTAGCAGATCTAATTTTTTTGAGTACCTACACAACTCTTTCAGGCTCTTATACCTTTAGAAAAATATACTAAAAATAAATAAAATACATTGTTTACACTACTGCAAATAAAACCTTAAAAAAATAATGGTCGCGGCTTCTTAGTAACTGACAAAGGCCAACCTAACATATGTACCTATATCTACAGTTATAAATCGTTTATTGGATTACTTGTTACTCACATGATGCGACTCAATACTAGATGATTATAACACAGAAATAATAAGATTTTAGAAACCTGCAGAAATAAAATTTAAAAATTCTAGATAGGAACTGCCTAGTGATAGGTCCTAGCTAAGTAGTGATAGAAAAAACGTAATGCCAAGATAATGTTCGGTTGATTTAGAGACATTAAGGTATTTTTAGAATAAGTACCTATTAAGTACCTATGTTATATTTAGATTACATTAGGTGTGTATATACTTTACAATATAAACGTCTAATTATCAGTAGGTACGTACTAGCTTCAAACTGTATCAGTTGAAATTAAATAAAATATTATATATATTCTAAATTTCCCGCGTCAGCCCTGCTCTAACTAGATTTCTTTTGTATTTTTTTTGTGTTTATTATCATTGGCAACCCTATGCGGGTGCTATTTTCTATAAAGTGACGCGTTTGCGTGACAAACGGCCCTTGTTATGTGATAATGTAGTATAATTAACACGAAGTAACAGCCCTGCTGTCCAGCACTAGTGTTAGGAAAACACACACTTTATAATCTAACACTTTTCTAACAACGTGCTTTGTTTGGAGCTAAGTACTTAACATACTTAGGTCTGAATTTTCATTGGAACACTATTCGCTCAATAGATTATTAAGGCAATAGTGGAGACGGCTTCCTTCAGCTACTTGCTCCACTAGCAAAAGTGCAAGTGATTCGATCTAAATTGGATCTATGTTCCTTTTTATTTTTTTAAATCTATGCAAAAACAATTCATTGATATATCTAGTAAAAACTTAAGCGTACCTCAACTAAAATGTAGGACTCATCGCTATAACGGACTAAAGTATAATTGCTATTGTTTTCTCTAATTTTTATTTTATGTCTGCAAAAAAAAAAACTTTTTGCTAATAAAACGATATTATATACCGTAACCCTACTAGATATACTCGTATACTAGATAAATAGATCCCATTATGTTTTAAGTAGAATCATGTATGTAAGTATTATGATATATACGCAGTTTGAGCTAATACTAAACCATGAACTAAAACATTTCATAATCTCGTTCAATTATCACATCACTACAGACCGGCTGCATTAGGAACCAGTTTGATATGGAAAATTATTACCATAAAATCGACTGCAACAGCCACTTGCCACCCAGTGCGTACTTACCGATTTAGATGTCTTGATTTCTCAAAGAAAAGCTTACGTTTCAGGCCTAGCTAAATTATAGACCGGGCATGAAATGATACCATGCTATAACTCAATAAAATTATGCTATTAAAATAATGGCTCGTGCGTGTCATGTAGCAAACTTTAAAAGAGAATCAATTTCAAAACAAGTATCTATTGGAAACAATGTGATCAATAAATGTTATGGATTTTTGATTGAAGTGGTGTTTGAGGTTTATTTTTAGTTTATTTTATAGCATTTGTTTGATGTGTTTTTACTGGTATAGGTGCCTATAATAACACATCAAACTCATATTTTGTACACTTATGGGACACAATAAAATTGTTAGAATAGGTTGAATAAATTATCGGCTGAATACTGCAGAAAGTTTCAGAAAGCTAAGCAAAAATTGATGTTAAAAACCGATATTACGTTCTCGAATAAAAACATGTTAAGTGGTGGTTTTTATCGCTAAGAGTGATTTCTTCTGATTGACTTTTAGGCACATATATTTTAAAACTATGGTAGCTTCGTAACTCTAACGTCTTATTAATAAATGCTGCAACTTTAAACAAACTCTGTCTCAGTTTATCCGTTAGAGAATGTTATGCGCCAAAACAAGACAAAAGACATTCAACATTGAGACGCTATAATAAGTTAATACTATTTTTAACCAATAAATATCCGAATGTCACATACTCTACCAGTTGAATTACTTCGGTGCTATGAAACTCTGTTAATTATTATGTAAGTGAACCTTGCAAATGAACGGCTTAGACGGATGTTAATGATAAGCTGGTACAAAGTGTCAATAATAACTCAACTAAGTACCGCATGCCTCCAGTTAAGAGGACTAGGTATCTGAGACAAAAATCAGTATTTTCGCACTTTGACTTTCATTGATATTTTTAACGACTTCCCAAAAAAGGAGGAGGTACTGAACTGAACTGACGCTGGGCCGATTTTATTTTATTTTTGAAAGGCTTTTCGAGTGGTCTCATACAAATTTTGATTTTTAAATCGGTATAACTGAAAAGGTTCTATCGGCGCCTGTCGTAATACAGTTGGTAATCACTTTTTTACGCAGAAATTGTGGTTTGTATTAATCAGAAATAAGAACATATTTTAAACAGAAGACGGTGAGCAGATCTTGTGATTATTATTTTTATTAAACTGGTATGTAACAATGCGGAAAAATATCGTAAAGATGTCTGTAAACATTAATCTTTAAGATTTTTGTTTTGAGAAAATAATGAAGGTTAGAGATACGGTCTAATAAGAACTTTTCTCTTCCTCTCTCTACTCTTCATCTTGTGGATTAACAATATTCTATATTTCCATATTTCGCTAAGATTTACTATTGTAGAAATCGATTCTACGAGTAAGCAAAAAGCAAGTCAAGGTGTCCACCGTTAAGTAAGTAGGTATAGTCTCTCCAATTTCAACAGATTACCAGTTTTCAAAAAATAATCAAATATATGCACGGCCATGTGATGTATAACTAGGTATTATAACATGTTATTTTAAAATGTCTTTAAATCCTGTGTTCCCAATTCAAATCATAAAACTAGCATTAAATAGTGTCACGCGTTTTCTTGTCTCTATGATGCGTTGTTTTAGACGAAAGTGAGAAGTAGATTAAGAAGAAAAAAGAGTGAGAATTAAGTAAGAAAACGTATACCTTTACAACATATGCTCGCTCTTAAATTTCTGTCACTAAGTATTTAGCGGCTGTCAAGACCATTTGCACTTATTCTAAGTGACAGATGAAAATACTAAATCGTGTCGATTTTGATTATAGTAGCGGTAATACACGGCTAGTTCCTGGTGTTATTATTCGGAATATCTGTAAGTATAAGTAGACCTAAAGTGGTCTATTTATTTGTATTTCATTAGTTTTTTTTCGGCTGTAGATAGTAATTTCATTTTTCTTAATAAAGGTAGTAAGTAGTTGCCCGCTAGTTTTTTAGTAAATATAAGTGTATATTAATTATAACTAGTAAGCTTATTATGTATTGTTTATTGATTATATAAATATAATGCAAAAATTATGCATTAAATATATTACGTCACGAAATTTTGATAGAACTTAAAATACTTTTATATATTTTTTTTTAATTGTTCATTAATACAGCAGTAAATGTGCATACTTAGAGGTGAGAAATGTCTGGAAAAATATTTACTACTAAAAAGCCAAATACTGCTCGTCATACATATAATAATATTTATATGTATGACGAGTAGTATTGGACTTTTTTCATCATATACGTGAATTAATTATAACAAAATATATAAAATGTACGTACAAACCTATTTATTATTAGAAACATAAATGAATTTGATTTAAACTTATTTTAATAAACAAATTCTATCAAACTTAAGTTTTTATTAAGACAAAATATCTAATGCCTGTTTAATGTTAGTTTGACATTGCTAAAGAACCTAAGTCAATCATGGTAAGGACTAAATTAAATTACCCTGTTTATGAATCAAGCTCGTCTCCAAAGCATTCAACTTGACTTTTTGTCGACATCTTCATTTATTAGCTACTAAACAGTTTGGGATTTCAAATGGAGCGCTTTAAGTATACCTACCTAATGAATTGTAAAGATTTTTTTATAACAATATTGTTATTTACTTATTTAATTTGGGTTTCCTAAATTTATCTTATCGTGGGCAGTCACCAAAATTGCTCGAGTCGAGTCTTTGTTCTCAACATTGAATCACTTGTTAAAAACTTGACTCTCATTTGGCACAAATTGGGACGAAAACAAATGCACTCTGCAAACTAACCAGGATTGTTTTTTCCTTTTAAAGGTTTCGAGGTGCCTGGCGCCTCACACAAAAAAACGTCTGCCACTTTTACTTTTCAGAGTTTTCTTTTTTTTGGAAATTTCACCGGAGCTTTGATGTTTTCAATGTAACCCTCCAGAAAATTTCCGTTTGTCGGTTCGGCCCCTCTTTGAAAAGTTTGTGTCAATGTATTTTAAAAAGTTTTCCATTTGGCAAGCGAGAAGGATCTATTTAAGGTTTGAACCGTTCACAGTTCTGTGTTGGTTTATTTGTCTTAATCAAGTTTCTACCTTCTTGAAATCACAAATCATCATCTTTAGGTATACATATATAATTCTACTGTACGTGTACTGTCATTGTATTTCATTATATGTCATTGAACTCCTCCTAAACGGCTGGACCTATTTGAATGTTTTTTTTGTATGCGTTTCGGTGGTATGTTGTAGTCTGTATCTAGGTTATTGCAGGACGTCTGTCGGGTCCGCTAGTTGTCTATAGCTATGTAAATTAACCTATCTACCAAGTAAAAGCGTAAATCCCAAAATTCTCAAAGTTAGAAATATTTGTAACAAACATTAATATTTCTGTCGTAGATTTTAGATTGGTAGGTATATATATAGAATCAGAGGTTTAGCGAACTTTAGGTAACCTAATGCACCGGTAAAACTTTTTTTCGTTGACATGGTTTCAAATATTAAAGCTATAGGTAATGTAATGCTATATACCTACGAGTAGGTAACATTTTTGTCTGGATGATGAATAAACTCTTATACAAATTAAGGATACTAATTTGTTAGTCACGTTATAATTATCTTAAAAAGAATGGGCCTGTTTTGCTTCCAAGTCGAATCTCTCTGCATTTATTAACATTTTGGCACTTATATAAATTTTGATAATGTAGGTAGGTAGTACCTACATGAATTTATATAGCCAAAATTATTTATAGCTATCTATACCATATATTTAAATACACTAAAATTATTTATAGCTATCTATACCATATATTTAAATACACTAAAATTCATAAAGCATACTTATTAATCAGGAATCATTTAAAAAACCCCTTTGTATACTTAGTATAGTTAGGCCTACAAATCATAATTGTTCTAGTGGAATTTTTACGGCCTCAACGAAATATTTCGCGTGAGGCCGATTTTGTTCACAATCCTAATAAATTTGTCGGCATTGAAGTGCGTGGTTCTGTCACATTGTTTCATTACATGGAGGAATTATAATATAAAAACAAGTACCTATAGGTATTTAGGTCCCAAAGTTAACCTATACGTTAATATAGCTACCCAATTTAGCATTAGGTAGGTAATTCATACAACGTTTTATGTAACATAAGTCATAAAGTTTTGGGTTATTTCGGAAATCAGTAAAGTCATACTTCATTTGCAAGAATTCCACCTATTTAGATTTAATTAGGGGTTTCCTACAAATTGCCGGAGCACTAAATACCTAACTAAATGTTAGTACAAACATTTAAGTAAGTACTTACATGGTACGCACGAAACTAAAAACAAAAATATAAATGGATATTTATCAAACGACTTTAAAAAGAGGAGATTCTAAATTTGACTGAGTAGATAATATATTTTTTTTTATATGGATTATGTCTTAATAGATTTCTCAGATGCATCTTAGATCGATTTGAATTTTTTTTTTTTTTGGTAAAGCTCTACTTACTTACTTCTCGTGTGGTGCTGTATAAATTTAATCAAAATCCAAAGTAACTGAAACAAATGCATGCGCTCCTTTGAAATTGCAGTCCGTCTTAATTTTTATAAACCTTGCATTAGGTATACTTTTAACAAATTGTCATTTAATTTCAGACAGATAACGACACTAGACACAACCTAGCTACCTATAGGTGTTATAATTGTTTCAAGCAAAATAGATATGATTTTGTTTGTTTTTAGTAATAGTTAATTATCACATATCTATAACTATTTTTACTATTTTTTTATAAATTATACATTAACTTTAATTTTGACATTTATATTACAATACAATTCCTACTAAAGAGATTCTCATACTGGTATATACACTGTCATAAAAAAATTCTTTGTTTTTCCACTTTTCTCATTATTAAATCCAGTAACCAAACTGTGCATAGACTTCAATATTCTAGTATTTTGGAGACAGAAAATTAATTAATGCACGACCACGAGCCGACGGAAGCGTTGTTTTAGCAAAAAAATACGCCTATATCGGCGCAACACGCCCGGTGCAGGGAACAAAACAAGAAAAACACCGCTATAAGAATAGAACATAACGTTTTTATATTAATTTGTTTTTTAAGTTTTCTTAATTTTCTACCTTTTTTACTTTCAGAATTAAAGAAACACCGTAAAGTTTATTTGGATAATTGCGCTAACGCGTCGGTGATTTTTACGGTAAAGTAAGGGTAGAGCTCTAAGAATTCAGATTTTATTTTTATTTATTAACTTGCACGTCTTGGGTTCGGAAATATAATAGGTTTATTTTTAATTAATATATTTTATGATGTATTTAATAACTATTTTAATTACTATTGATGTAATCGATAGCGAGGACTTGTGAATTAAGTTTGCACTGAGAGGGCAGACTTGCCTACGTTTGTTATTGTAAACAACTCCACGAGTTTGGTTGAATACTTATGGTTTACGCAGCTCCTATTCTAGCATCACTTACCGCTCGAGCAGTGTTTATCATAATACGTGAACGTCAACCTCATCACACACAACACTTGATTGCACGTCCTATCACGATCACAACGTAACGAGCGACGACGGCGCGCCGCGGGTCTACTGACCTGCCACTCTTGGTGATCACCATCTCGGTGCCCAGCTTGTGGAACTTCTCCCAGAGGTCCTTGCCCTCCAGAGTGACCTTGGGGTCGTCGACGACCCCGTCGTCGTCGGGCGGCAGCGGAGCGTAGGGCGGCGGTGGCGGCTTCAGCAGGGGACAGGGTGCGGACAGAGCCGCAGCGGCGGCCAGAGCGGCCGGCAGGTACGGCGGCGGAGGCAGCGCGCCCGCCGTCAGCAGCGCCGACACCGAGAAGTCGCTCGGCCGCGGTGCCAGCAGCGGGTGGAAGGCGACGGCGTCGCGCCGCTCCGCGCCCTCGAAGCGCATGCCCGCGCCGCCCGGGGCCCACGGCGCGCGCTCCACGACCGGCGTGCCCGTCGGCTCCAGGTGTCGTGCTCGCGCCCGCTCATGCAACGTCCATAACGCGCCGGCCGGCGGCTCGCTCTCGACACTTGCTCGTCCCGTTGCGACACCCGCTCGCGCGGCAGGCGTCAAACGACTGGCCGCCGGCGGCGCCGGGCGCGACACCCTCCCCCGCCGCGCCGCCCAATGGCGCGCCGTGCGGCGCCCCGCGCGCAGGCAGGCGGGGCCGCGCCGCCACACGGCGTTGTTTTTTCGTCGCGGGCGAGGTGTCCGCCGCCGCCACACCTCGCGCGCCGGCGACGCGCGGCGCGCGGGTTGCGGGGCGCTCCGCTCGCTAATCTGGTTAATGCGGCGCGGGAGCGGAGCGAGCGACGCCAGCGCCCGCGCTCGCCGCCTCTTTCTAATTGGACACGTTTCCGTTCGTTCATCAATTGAGCTCGTTACGTTCTCGCAATATCTTTTGTGCTCGGTGCTAGAGCTGCCCTCCATTACGAGAGCTCATCCGTTGTCTCGACTCTCGCCCGTCGCTGACTGCCGAGTATCTATAGTATCTGCTATGTACTCGTTTCAGATGCAAAACTTTTTCGTTTGTCGAACGAACTTCGCTGCAGATACTTACTGGCCTCTGATAAACTTTACGGGACTTTGTTTTTCGGTTCATCTTGCTTGTCTTAATGCGGCAACAACTTTCGAGATCAGAAGTTTCTGGTATTTATAAAAGTTGTTGTTGTTAGCCTGTTACCAGAGCCTCAATATCCTTAAGACCAAACGGTCGCAAAAGTGACAAATTTATTTGGTTTATGTATATATAGACTTGAAAACTTTTGCCAGACTCGACGCAGAGTCGCTTCGCTCGCTGTCTCTTTACTGTCGTTACTTATAGGACAAAACAAGAGATAATTAACATATGTACAAATTAATACTCATACATGAGAATAATTAGTATAATAATTTATTATATGGGTTTTACTTATAAGTACTTACTTAAGAGTTTAACTTTATAGTGTAGGTAATGAAGATAAAAATGCATTAGCACCTTATAAAGTGATTTAGTATAAGTGATTAATGTTCATCCCGACAAAAGGCAATGGAAAACAACGTCAATATTAGGTAGGTACTTATTAATTCATCCCGAGATAAAATATATTCAGGTATAAATATATATCTTACATTTTATTTTCCCTCGTCATGCTATAAGTATATATATATATATATATATATATTATTCTAAACTTTTTATAAGGTGCTAATGCATTGTCGTCTTAATATATATAGGAAATTGGACGTTTGTTGCATCAGACACGACTTTTTGTAATTTTTTGAAAATTATAATCATTTTTTTTGTAGAAAGTACAAGTGTTTCTGTATAACCTTGCGTATTATTTTTACCTACGTATTTTTTTGTGACGTCATTTTTAAATTTTGTTATAGCCTATGGCGTGTTTTTGCAAACGCTCACCCATTTAGTATTTTTAACTCATGATCGTAATATACGACTAAATTAGAGGTAATAAAAAACCAATAGGTACTTACACTCGTATGTAAGCCTAAGAATTATAATAACGAAGTGGGTTTACTAACCTGAGCGAATAAGTTAAATCAATGATGAGATATTTTTAGACAAAAATTTAGGTGTAGCACCTAAATACGAGTAATTCGTCCTTGTAACCTAGGTAAATTTAATTTTTTTTTCGTTTTTGCAAATATTCTGTAATAAATTGAAAATAAGTAAATATAGCACCGTTAACCGACTTAAAAAAACAAAGAGGTTCCCGATAGGTAGGTTCGAATTTTTTATAGGTTGTTCCCAAACTTCCCAGCTCAGTAGTCCTGAGAGCGAGTTAATTTTTTTAAACCTGTTTTTTTTGTTAGTCTCATATAAGGTACATTTATTAAAAAATACTCCATGAAAGTTAGTATTATAAGTAATTGAAAAATGAGGCAGCGTTACAAAAAATAATTATTTTATTGTTTCTATCGAGAAAGTTACGTATCTACTTAATTATGAACCTTTATTGTATCTGAACAAATAGGTATATTTTTTACTTATACTTACCTACATATATGTATATTTTTTACTTATACTTACCTACATATATGTATATTTTTTACTTATACTTACCTACATATATGTAGGTAAGTATAAGTAAAAAATATACCTATTTGTTCAGATACAATAAAGGTTCATAATTAAGTAGATACGTAACTTTCTCGATAGAAACAATAAAATAATTATTTTTTGTAACGCTGCCTCATTTTTCAATTACTTATAATACTAACTTTCATGGAGTATTTTTTAATAAATGTACCTTATATGAGACTAACAAAAAAAACAGGTTTAAAAAAATTAACTCGCTCTCAGGACTACTGAGCTGGGAAGTTTGGGAACAACCTATAAAAAATTCGAACCTACCTATCGGGAACCTCTTTGTTTTTTTAAGTCGGTTAACGGTGCTATATTTACTTATTTTCAATTTATTACAGAATATTTGCAAAAACGAAAAAAAAATTAAATTTACCTAGGTTACAAGGACGAATTACTCGTATTTAGGTGCTACACCTAAATTTTTGTCTAAAAATATCTCATCATTGATTTAACTTTTTTCGCTCAGGTTAGTAAACCCACTTCGTTATTATAATTCTTAGGCTTACATACGAGTGTAAGTACCTATTGGTTTTTTATTACCTCTAATTTAGTCGTATATTACGATCATGAGTTAAAAATACTAAATGGGTGAGCGTTTGCAAAAACACGCCATAGGCTATAACAAAATTTAAAAATGACGTCACAAAAAAATACGTAGGTAAAAATAATACGCAAGGTTATACAGAAACACTTGTACTCTCTACAAAAAAAATGATTATAATTTTCAAAAAATTACAAAAAGTCGTGTCTGATGCAACAAACGTCCAATTTCCTATATATATTAAGACGACAATGCATTAGCACCTTATAAAAAGTTTAGAATAATATATATATATATATATATATATACTTATAGCATGACGAGGGAAAATAAAATGTAAGATATATATTTATACCTGAATATATTTTATCTCGGGATGAATTAATAAGTACCTACCTAATATTGACGTTGTTTTCCATTGCCTTTTGTCGGGATGAACATTAATCACTTATACTAAATCACTTTATAAGGTGCTAATGCATTTTTATCTTCATTACCTACACTATAAAGTTAAACTCTTAAGTAAGTACTTATAAGTAAAACCCATATAATAAATTATTATACTAATTATTCTCATGTATGAGTATTAATTTGTACATATGTTAATTATCTCTTGTTTTGTCCTATAAGTAACGACAGTAAAGAGACAGCGAGCGAAGCGACTCTGCGTCGAGTCTGGCAAAAGTTTTTAAGTCTATGCGAATTTTTAGAAAATGCGATTTAAAAAGCATTATTTTTTTAAATGACTTGACTTCAAAAAGGATCAAAATATATATTTATATATAGGTACTTTGATTAAGTGTAGAAGACATTTCGTTGTGACGTAATTTTTTACTTATGAATAGAATTTGGTTTTCATTTCAAAAAATAAATTAGATATATTTAAAATGAAAGATACATGACTAGCTTTTGTACCCGGGTTTGCTGCGTTATACCTAAGTACCTACCTATTACTTTACCAGTAGCCGATCTTCCTATCTCTGTTGCTTATGAGAAGAAGAAGTAACAAAGCAATAAAACAATAAACAAAGGTAGGTTCTTTCACATTTATATATATGGGGAGTGTCTTGGTAGATGTACTAAAGTATCAGTTTTTAAAATATGTAACGCGCCATCTCTCGGCGAGTAGCAAGAAGTACATTATTTTCAAATTCAAATGTAGGTAGGTACCTAAGTAATAAAAGAAACTGTACTTCCCGATCATGCCACTGCGGCCAAGATCCTAAACAGATGAACACATATAGATCAACAAATTTATTTACTAACAACAAAAAAACTCTAAGGCCTCCAGTCTCGTTAGTCGCCTAGTAAAAACAACGTCATACAATGTTCGCGGCCGGCTGGACTTCGAACATTTCGCCTAACTACGATATTCCCTAGGAATGCAAGCCGCTATGCTCTAGGGTCCAGCATAATATAATCATCAACTTATGGTGCTTATATTAAGCTTTTTAAATCGTATTGTGATGTACCCAAATCTAAAATATGTGTTTTTCTTACATTTACTTCGTTATATGTCGACAAGGTCTTTGCTCATTTATTTAATATTATAAGTTAGATTGTACGATGGCCTAAACTATCTCTGTAGAATATTACTTTATTCAACAATTTATACTTAGGTGTACTTATAGAGACACAGAGACTGATATAACTGGTAGGTACTTAGCTGTTAGCCCCGGCGTTGCCTGCGACATAAAATGGTTAAAGTATACGCTTCAGCTAATAACAGCTGTTCCATTTAAAAAGTTTAGTTATCGGTCGTCAACAAAATACAGAACATATATTTTTTTTATCAAATTCAGTATTCGTCCCATAGTGAAAGTTAAGTTGTTTAGTAGAATGAGTATCTATAGTGACTCCCTTTTGGCTTAGTACACCCCTAGCCGATTACCCTGTATATTGACTCCGTGGCAGTATCTAAAAAATAGTTAACTAAGTATGTATAGGTACATACCTACATATTAAGTATACCTAATTGTAACGTTACAGCAACCGGTCGCACTGTCGTCGGCTCGTTTGATATGTCACTACGAATGATAATACGAGATTTACGAAAGTAATGAAGCTAGTGCAGATATCGTTGCACGGTTTAATTATATCAGTTATGTACCTATTTAGGGTTATGAAATAAAAGTGGGTGGGGTTTTTGTTTAATTTGATAAAGTACAATGCCATATGCTGCGGTAATTATTATCTATTTGTCATAAGTAAGTTCTTAATAGTGTGGATCACTATCATCGTGCCGAATAGAGACGATCACACGATCAATGATCATCGGCGATAATGCAGTGGAGGCGTTACATGTAACTAGCAAAAAAGTATCCAAAACTTACTTCGATGATGCTTTTGAAAATTTTAATGTCTTAAACTTTATAAGTATAACATTGTTGCATTAAAATAAATGAACACAATACTCGTTCGTTTGTTCGTTTGATTTGTATTAATACATATTTTGACATCTCATCACTTATTTGTGTTTTACCTAGACAGTAGATATTTAGCAACGTTTTAATGGACACAAAATTTTATGTTTCTACGTTCTATAGGTACCTACCTATTTAGAAATTCCAGGGCGAGGGGGGATCAACAAGCAAATTTCTTTCAAGGCCCTTGACTTTAAAATGTTGTAGGTATATTTAAATTATATTTATACTATGTATAAGTATGTACTATATTTTGACGCGGGTATATTTATTTGTTACTTTCTAAGTTTCCCCTACATCTAAGATACACCGTACCGATACTAGCCGTAGTATATACTTACTTATATTCTGACATAGCCTAAGTAATTCTAGATGAGGGTAAGAATTATTTTACTTTAACTCAGCTTTTAGGTATAATTTTCACTGAATGAGTGATATGTCTTTTTCTCCTCTGAGAAGGGGAAGTAGGATTCACCCCCGAGGTTTAATAGAGCTTTCATAATCATTTTATAGATACAGCACAACTCTTACCAGTCAAGTTTGGATGTTGATTAAGAAAAATATAATATTTACTTACATTAAACAAAATATCAGCAGTGAATCAATCACCAAAAGATTACTAAAGATTTACAGACAATCAAATTTTCCAACCCCTTACTAGAGGACAGCGTACCAGTGGCACTACCACGACAACGACTATGCTTAGAGTACGTCAGTTACATAACCAAAATTCTTGTCACGGTCCGCATCAGTTAAGCGTTCTTTAGGTATATTATAATTAATGCTATCCTGAATATATTATACGTATAGGATAAGTACTAGCTGACCCGGCGAACTTCGTACCGCCTGACAACTATGTATGTTTGTCACCGTTTAAACCTACCCTGAAGTTTCATAAACATTTCAAAACCTAAATTAGCTAATTCAACCCACTCAGCTGTTCTCGAGTTTTAGCGAGATAAACGAACAGCAATGCTATACTTGAATGTATAAGTACCTACCTATACTTTTGAAAACTCCATTACATAAAACCCTTCAGAATCGTGCCTAATAACCTGACGAAAGAAACGAATCGAACAATTGTGATTCAAGCAATTTTCTAACTGGTCGATTAAATGTTTATAAATTAATATTAAAATTCTAAATGCAAAGTAGGGAAAATAACATGCAAACGTAATTAACAATAATTATCTCTTTTTCTAACTGTATGATCATGGAATTGATAAGATTTTCTTCTTAAGATGCGCGTCAAAACGAAATTAGCATTTAAGACGTTAGAAAATTTTAAGCATTTACTAAGTTTGGTGACACTAAAAAAAAGGTACTATTAATTAAAAAAAACTTGGTCTACAGAAACACGTTGAGTTTTTTTTCACTGATACTTTTCTCTTGGGCATTTTTTTTTTATTTTAATTTGGCATAAATGTCGAAATTGTACTCATAAAAATTCGATTTCCACGTTTTTAACCATATTTTATTTTTATTTGATTTAAGATTTGATTTTGATTGACAAACTAAAAAGCATTTCAAAAATATCACTTCGCTTAATTGTTTTATCTAACAGTTGATACTTACTCGCATATATTTTTTGTATCGACATTCTACGTCCCTACCGAGGTTTTATATAAATTTATAAATTATTTGATGTTCTATGACTCGTTTCTGCAGACCTTTATACTATAAATAGGTATTAATAAATAGTATTAGCAATAGGTACCTATTACCAATTATAGTTTTCTGTGCAACGTGTTTAAATCACTCCACCCAGATCATTAAATAGGTGCCTCTAACTCTAATTGAAGTTAACAGAAAATACTTACTTTTTAAATTATATTGCAGATTGTTACTGCTTACAAAATAATTACCTAGATTATTTATCTATTTATACACCTTGGAATAATCCATTTATTGACGATGATAGATTTAACGCTTATCATATTGTTGCTTTGATTATAATACTTATATCCACTTATTAACTATAAAATAAAATTTAAATAGTTAGTTAATTGAATGTTCTTAGCTATGTTTCATGAAAGCTGGTTCAAGATGGCCGCCGACATAAAATAGCGGATTACGTTTTTCTGCACAACTCCCTCAATACAGGTAATTAATGAAAGGGTTTGACTACTAGAAAAAAAAAATATAATGTTGTAACATTATAATAAAATAGAAAATGGCCACCAACTCAGAATGACTTCTTTATTTAGTATTAGGGATTTTTTTTAATTTTAAATATTTACTTATTCTCTGTGTGAACATACCTGAAACCCTAAAACTCTTGTACACACCTGCAACGCAGGTTGCCCAAATTTTTACACAGACATTCAAAACTACCATTGTGACGCAACGCACTCGTGACTCTGAAACAGTTCAAATAACAGACTTGACTGTTAATTTTCTTATATTTAGAAAGAAAGAAAGAAAAATATTTCTTAGAAACAGAAAACAATCTTGATTACATAATTTATAGTCAGACTGAAGTAACAAATTACTGTTTTCTGTCAGAAACCGGTCCCAACTCCACATAATGCTGGTTGAAACAACCAGCGTTGATCTTCCGTTGGAACCGGAAGGTGACGTCACGCACGTCACATTCAGCAGTGTTACTTCATTCAGTAGACACATTATTATGTAAAGATATGTAGGTAGACAATAACAAAAGTAAATAATCATATATAAAACTCACACAACATTTTAACAAGCATTAAAAACAAAGAGTCGAATATAAACTGATGTAAAAATATAGTAAGACTATTTTAGTAAAAATTGATTAAAACAAATTTGACAAAATATTTTATGAGCATCAAACATACGAGGACAATAAAATGGAGACAAAGTTTAATACTTTTCGTATATATACCTACATAAAAGAGTGATTCAAGTCAAACACTATGAAGGCAAATTTGAAATTTAAAAGATAAGTGTATTTAGAAACTAACGTGCATAACATCTTTATAAAAATGAAGCCCTCACATTATTTCTGCATCATCCATCACACAACTGCATCGGACTCACTCGACAAATCGCAATAATGATTATTAGCATATAATTGACAGTTAACATTTACCATTCATGGTTTCGTTCGTTACACTTATAAACACAGCCATTTTAATGGCACACCGTCATTTTTATAGTACAGTTTCTGAGAAAGCCGCCTGGGTGGCCTTTGATATTACAAACTTTTTAGATTACATTTTTCACGGCGTTTTTGACTCTTAATGTTGTAGTAAAAAGGATGGTTTTGCTGGTTTGTGAGGTCTTTAGTTTAAGTTGGTAATGTGATGATAAAGATTTGAGTGAGTTTTTAGGTTTGTTAACCTTTTATTGGTAGGATAATGATATGAGGAGTGTTGTAAAGAGGTGTGCGGTTTAAGTCAGTTTAAGTCAGTTCTCATGATATTTCACCTTGTTATTTTGGATATCTTTTTTACGTACTTTATCGTCTCGTTTCTACCCACAATTTGATTTGCTGTACCTATAGATAAGTACCTAATACATAGTAGTGTTTTTGTCTCTTTACCCATGTACACCTACTAAATATATTTTTTTAAGTAGGTGATATTTTTTTTCTTTAATCTTATTAGCATTAAGCTAGTATAACATATCATTTTTGTTTTTGTGCCTATATATGCATGTCTACCTTTATAATTTTTTATCTTATTTATTCTCTACTTGACGCTTTTAAAGTAGTTAAAGATCCCTATTTAATAATGTCATAATCAATTTCCATGCCGCCATAGCGAAATGACTCAACATTAACCCTAATGCACACCCTACTATGGTAGAGTTTACCTACAAAGCGTTCTGCTGACTGTTGTTACTCTAGACCAGCGAAGCCTAAATGTGGGGTTAACGTACCCCGAAAGGTACATACAATTCTTCCAAAGAGTGCGCAAATATTTTTTTTACTACTGGACTCAGGCCAAAATCTAGAATTCTACGCCAATTACGTTAGACATTCAATGCCATTAGAGAAAATACACGCATAATTATTTCTACTGATCACACGAAACATATAGTAGGTAGAAAAAAATAGTAGGTAGTTTTGTGAACTGTTGATCCAAAATCTAATGAATATTGCGGTTTCAAGATATTCCCGGTGACTGTCAGGTGAAAATGCCAGACCAGAAGCTAAGACGTTTCACTCGGTGCAGCGTCTCCGCCAGGCCAATTAGCTACGTACCTAATAACCTATAACTTAAATTTTACTAAGGATTTTATTTTTTAAACAATATTGTTTATTTTTAATGCTTTGCCTCCCTACCTAACGTACTTACACAGATTATACCATATCCATTTCGATAATGGAGGAAGACATAAGTACCTTCATAAGTACTGTTAGAACGTAAAGTCAGTTTAGAGCAAGAAATTCATGCGAATGATCAAAACTAGACCGTTCAGTTTGTAGAACGAGGGTACCCACACTTACAAAAAAAGTTTGACAAGTTCTATTCACACTCTAGGTAGGTAATGTGACACGCATCGCTAGATATACTCTGTAGACCTCTCGACAACACGTGTGGTGTACTTTGGTAGGTACTCGTACTACTGGGTGACTCTAGGGAGGATATTTTCCACATCTACTTACCAAGATCATCAGAAATCTTTTATGTTGAGAGATTTTATTTTTAGTTCCCTAATCATATGAAAAGAAGCTTCGTTTGATAAATAAAAAAAAAATCTGTAGACATACAGCGCCATCTATTGCGGAGTGGCGGCATTACAAAGATTTTGCTGTGAGGTTTATCGATATCTATAATTATTTTTTAAGGTTTTTTAAGCAGTTATCTGCTGAACTTTTTGGTAAAATACTTCCTAAATTAACTAATATTTAAACTCGTTGTTTATGAACCTGTTAAAATTAGACCAACTTTGAATTTAGGCATGTTAGGCACCTGTGGTTTTCAAAATATCCCTATATTTTTCGCATATCATGCGATCCTCTAGGAGATCGCCTTGTCAATATTAACTTTATCAGAAAAACGCGAAAAAACAGACATTTCAAAAGTTTCAAAGGCAAATGCAGCTTTTTTTTATTTAGAAAAAAAGTTCTATCGAATACAAATATTGCACACGACGACAGACTCCGAAAAAGTAAAAATAAAAAACGGGCTGACATTCTATTTTTCTCTGAAAGGACTGCGCATTGTGGGGACTCAGTTCGATGCGCGCGCGCATAAAACGATCAAGACCCTTCGCGCTCCACGGCTAGAACGAGACAGATATACAGTCATAACCAATGCAAGAACGAGACAAGTATGTTATGGGCGTTCGTCATCAAATTTTGCATCCAATTAAAGTTCAGTGGGCTTTCATGGGGGCGGGGCGTCGGGATCCAGGCTAATAAGGATCCAGAGAAAATGATCTATAGACGTGCGCTTGCACTGCAGTGTATTGTTATCGACTTATTTATTTTATATCAACGTTTGATGGTAGGATTTTACATGTGCCGATTTAACTCTTTTATTTTCAATTCGATTTTCGGCTTCGGGAGGTCTTGTCAGGTAGCCAAACAAAAATGTCGATATAATTTTTTGGCATGTTTATGAGTGTGATCTAAGACAATTGTATTTTATGGCGGCGTTATAAAGGATACTTGCTGTGGTCATGGTAATAAATTTGACGATTGACTCTAATTAAACCCTCACTTAGAACTAATTGTGTAAAATGTGATTTAATAATAAAGCTTTGGATCCTACTTAAGTAGGTACCTTAAATAATGATGTCTTCTTAAATACGCATCTTTTCATCTAAATATACTCCTACCGGGTTTTGGTAATTAATGAGAAACATAAATTTTTGGTAAGAATATGAAAAATAATCATATATGATTATTTTTATATAATTTATATAATCATATATGATTATTTTTCATATTCTTCATTTATGTATACTTACTTACTCGTATTATATCCCATATAATTAATTGTTAATCATCCAGGTATATCTATATATAGACATAATCGTAAAGATAGCTCATTAAATCACTACAAAATACTTTTATTTAAATGCTATGCGAAAAATTGCCTTCTTTAATATAAATAATAATATTATAAATACCATAAAATTGTCAAATACCTTTTTGATAATAACATTTTAAAGAAATCTAGGTCTTATATTGATTTAAAATTATTACCGAGATACGAGTAATAACTGATTAGGTTAGTAGAATGGGCTAAACATACCTATTTATAGCCAAAAAAAAAATAGAGATTCACAGGTAACACAGAACGTAATTTAGCAAGTCTTTTACAAAACAAAAAACATTGTACGGTCTAGGTACTGTTATATTTGGAACCTACTAGCCGCGTTTCGCCTAGTTACCCACGGATCTCTTCTTCTAGTAATAAATACATATAGCCTATACCTACGTACGGTATTCAGTGATAATGTCGCTCACTAACGGAAAATTAATTTTTGAAATGAGTCTGATACTCTTTAAGTTTATATGTTACATACGAGTACACAAATACAAAACTTTCCTCTTTATAATATTAGTGTAGATACTTACCTATAATGACTATAGTAATGAATGTACCTAGTGGTTGATACGTCAATGGATATGATTAGAAAAAAACCCACGAACGCTATTTCCGCTTCCGCTAAATTTTAAAGAAAAGTGTCAGATTACCGTTTCAACCACAGCTGTTGCTGTCAGGTAGGTATATTCCATTTTGTTAGGAATATGAGATACTAACGTACACAGCTTTTCTTTTTCGTGCTACCTAGCCTACCAGTAGAAAAACGGCAAATTACTTACCTTTCTATCTAGTTCAGTTGCAAGTGAGAACAGCAATAAAAATATACCCGACCGTAAAACTAAAACTAACAAAGACAAACAGAATATGACAGAATTAATTTTGTATTTTTTTTTTAAATGTGTAGTGTCTTGACTATAATCATATCAATCATCCGACCAATTGTGGCAGTTATATAGCCACAGTCACCCATCCAAGATCTGACTGGTTTGAACATTGCTTAAGTTTCGATTATCTGCAAAACTACGGCAACTGTACTAAACAGCTTAGCATATATACGAGTAGGTAGGTTGTCTACAATTTGGTCAGGATCATTTTTGGAATATTTATTTAGATAAGAATATGAAATTTGACATTAAAATGGCGTGTACGACAAACGACATTAAATATTTTTGTAAATATACTTAAGTATGCTATAGATAAAGAGAGTTGTCTTATGCCTATGCTTATTACCAAGCTATGTTACTATAAGAATAATCTGTTCTCAATATTCAAGAATTCAGATTGTAGTTGATAAACATACTTTATTGACTTGATTGAGTTATTGATTTAAGTACAAGACAACCTATATTAGAATTAACTCTCTCCAAGCTAGACTTAGCTGTACTGACGCAAGAAGGTTTAACTGCCTTCAATTGCATTTCATTTTAATTTTTATTTTATTTCACAAAATCTTTACAATAATCTTAATAAATAATAATGACAACTTAGTGACAAACATACATAAATAAAGGTAATATATTTTGTAATAGGTAAATGGGATACATCATTCTGTCTAATAAAAGGTTTAGAGATACACTTGTGAGCCGTGCACTAGGTGTGAGACCTGTGTCGCAGGCGCTCGCTGTCGGCTTACTTACAGTAGTTACAGTAGTAGAGAAAGTTACTGATTGGTGCGTTTTTGAAAGCAAATTCTTAAATTGTTAAAAATAATGGCTTTCAAGTTAATTAAAATTTGGTGTGTAAGTTGCTTTCTTACTGAAAGCGTGCATGCAAGTAGCAAGCAAGCGTGCAAGCGCTAGCAGAGGTTGTGTGATCGAGGAGCTTGCTATGTGTGTTATATAAAATTATATTGCCTAGATGTTACGATTTGGCTGACACATGTTCAATTAAGATATACAAGTAAAGTATTACTGCACCAATATTGAAATAAAATATAAGAGATCGCATAGAAAGTATGTATAAGTAGATAGATGTTCATCTATAAGTACCCATAGCAAATGAAAAATTGCAAATCAATTTTTTTTATCCTGAACAGCTAGGCATTTAACCACAAGTTCGCACGACCACGGAATAACGGTCAGCGATACTCTAGCCCTAGATGGAGCATGCCAAGTCTGGAATACACTGGCTCTCAAGAAAGGTTGCCGGAACACACAGTTAAGTAGGTGCTTGGCAACAGTTTTTACAATTTGAGGGTGGTAGCTAGCCAGGCGAGCGATAGGAAATGCCCTACCACCATGCTATGGTTTCCTCACGATGTTTACCTTCACCGGTAGCTCAGGTTCATTTTGCATGTTTCGTGGGATCGAATCTTGTACCTTTTGCACGGCAATCGACCCTATACTAACCACTCGACCATCATCGCTACATGGATTCAGGCGTCTTTAAGAAATCCTTACGAATAACCAACAGTCGTATAGTATAGCCGCAAAATTATAGGTTCTCTATAATTTTGCGGCTTGTCACTTCAACGAAACGTCAATCTGTCAGAAAAGTCCCAAAGTACTGCCATATATTATTACCAGTTATAGTTGGCAACACAGATTTCGAAAATCGAATATAACATCTGTCGTCACTCAATAGGTTCATTGTGTTGAGCTCGTTTTTTTTTATTTGACAAAAGAGATCGGATATGCAAGTATAAGCTGTTTACTAGGTAGGAATGTATATATTTTACTTATAGATAGGTATATGTTGCCTAACGTTTAAACGTTGCAAAGACATTTGAAAATAAAAGTAGCTATGAAAATGTAACTAACGGAATAATAATAATTTATTAATGTTTTTAAACTACCAAAAGAATAATCGCTTGCTTACGGTTTTAAGTATCCAACTTTCGACATAGACCATATCCTAGTTAATATTAAGTTAGAAGGTAAGCTTAATTATTATAAACGTGGGTCAACCAAACAGCCAATGGAATTGTCTTTCATAATATCTTGCAATGTTCATTTTGCCTATTTTTATTCCGATCATATAAGTACGAGACAGCTGCTGCCCAGGGAAATATTGAGACATATTATTGTACCTAGGTATACATCAAGAAGGGTGCCGGAGAGTTTATTTATTTCTTTAGGCTTATCATTGATACGAGTAATTGCACTATTACAAACAACAAACTCATTATTACTAATAACTTTACATTAATTAGACACATGGTATGCAAAATGATCTTAAACCAAGAAGGAAAACTTAAAATTTATAATATGAAGTAGTAGCAGATAACACGAATTTATAACAAAAAAACGAGATAAGATGAGAGAGAGTTTACTTAGTTAATCTATTTAAATATGATTACAGAATATAATTTGAATATGTCTATTGACATCCCGATGCTCCGAAAAATAGAGAAGGAGATACAAGGGGTAGCTATCCGTTATGAGCGCACTAGGGCAATATAGAGTCAATATTTAGAAACTGTTTATCGACCATCGACAAATGAAAAGAACAGCCACACGACGATTTTGTACACGAGTGCCCAAACGAGGATATTGTTTTTCTAGGGTATGTTTGTATAAATGTATGTGTCTCTTTGTGACTCTTTACAGACTATACCTGCTAGGTATCATTGGATTTGTCTTTATCTGCAGATGGTAATAGACTACTAGTTTCATTCAGCGGTTTCACTCGTTCAATTAGTTTCGAAGTTACTCTTTACACTTTGCTACTAAAACAGGCTCAAAATAAATCAATTGTATAGACAGTCAGAGTAAGTAAGTGTTAAAGACGATTTGTCAAAAATATATAATATGATAGAGTAACTGTATTAAATCTACCGTAGGACATTTTGTTTTCGCGTGTCACTCCTATGATGCAGAGGCGCTGACAGCCTTGAAACTAGTCGAAATTTAATTCTTCACATTAACTGACGTGAGTTGCCGGTAAAATTAATAGTTAATAATAGAGTAGTAGTAATAATATAGGTATAAAATTTATAGGTATATACCTACACAAAAAGCACATGGCTGAGTGTCAAACACGGGAAAGATCAATCTCTTCTCTATCCCCGGTTACGGTGCGTGTTAGAGAATTTCTGTTGCGTGGTGGTCGTCAGTGTTCTAGCCATGTCGCTGGTATATACGTTATAAAAACCGTTGTTAAACGTTGTATCGGCGAGAGCGCGTTTAAATAATGAAGCGCTCGGCATACGCGCCGCTCGCTGCGGCATAGGCGCCGCTCACTGGACACCAACACCGTTGAGACGCTACATTATATCCTTTAATTATTTAAAATAATAAGTGACAGCTAACTTCGTTTCGGCAGGTAACGTGAATTTTGATAAATTTATTTATTGAAATAAATGGGAAGCCCTTTCACACAAAATTTTTTTAGAAGCTCGTTATACATTTTAATTACTATCGAATCGAGAACATTTCTTTCTTTGACGTCGGTTGAAGAGCACAGGTAAATTAAAAGTCATAAGGTATTTACTAAACGCTCGTATGAAAATGCTTTCAAGCTTAAAAACAGGTTTATGTAGAGTCATAATTCCTAAGTACCTAAAGAATCTGGAATTGATTATTGACCAAAATTATGAATACACCAATATTAGTTATTTTTCTTGGAGCTGCAGGTGATTTACTTTTTTCTCTACTAGTTCAGAGATAGCTCTGTAAATTTACGTGTAATATAAATACCTATACAATACGAAATACTTGTTTCACTACCAAATACCATGATTTTTTTTCATACGAGATAATATCAAAATATTTATTCTCAGATGTGAGACATCAATCTTTAGATATTTCATATCTGTAAATCACATCGTAAACTCAGAATAACAGTTTTGAAACCATAAGAAATATTTCTATGCGCGTTGACTCTACCGATCCTCCGTCCTCGTGCCTGGGTGGCGCCCGCCGCTATAAAATTCGGACAGCGGCGCGGAATCCCACAGATTCCAAGTTAATATTAATTGTCGATCGACTAACCTCAACATTTCCCCTCTCACCCTTTCCCGCAGCCCATCACCCCCCCTAGCCTGCCCGGCCGGGAACAATCGTGAAATGTTTATGACAGATTTTGAAATTTCATCAGCACTAAATATTTGCATGGGACTTATAAGTTGCGACCTAAGAGCCAAATGTGTAGTTAGTGTCCGTCATTTCCGTTTATTCCACTTGTTCCGTGGAGTAGTCCTGTTGACAGAACTAGTGGGATTTTTTCCACTTGTTCTGTTAGTTGTAAGTCTATGCTTGACACTCAACTTTGGAAAATTCATATCCGTATGAAATAACTTTGCATCAGCGTGTCAGTACATACCTACAATTTCAGACATATTTTTACTTCAAGCAAACGCACAGTGTCGTCTAAGGTGAAAGCCTCAGTTACTGGAGAATACTTAAGTACTTAGTGTTGGTAGATACAGCTTTCGAATGTGATTTTTTCGATTATTTACTTACAAGGTAAGTACACCCCTAGCCGATTACCCTACACAGTGTAGGGTAATTTTGTCGACGAAAACTATAAACTTTTCTATGAAAGAATAAATTTATTTTTTCGAATTCAAAGTTGGTTCCATAGTAAAAGTTTGTTCCGTAGGATAAATATCTTCTTTCGCTTATTACACCACTAACTAAAAACCCTGTATAATGTAAGTAAAAGTGTAGATTTTCGTCTTTTATGGAAACTTATTTACAAATAAATAATAGACTATATAATAGGTACGTTAAACCCCACCGAAATTATAATGATAGAGCAAGCTATGATACCCAAAGCCCGGCCCGTCAAGTTTATAAACTATCTCGAAAGTAGGTACTTAACGTGAATTACCTACTTGTTTCAGAATTGATATCAAATACCTAACAATTCACATTGCACAAGTTGGCATCTTAACGAAACCAACTTTGCGGTACACGCTTAAGAAGCCAATCCATTATATAATTCTTATTCTACGTAAGAGATAGCCTTTTATTATTTTCGTAAGTATGTTCAATTATAGCAAAGTGAATGTATAACGAGCGATCCAAATTGCTGCCTTTCACTCAGCTTCCTCGGACGAAAAGTTTACGACCACACTACACGTAAGAAAACAAACGTCATCTTCAAAACCTCAAACATGTTGCCATCCTTCCGCCATTCTCAAACAAACCGTTAGTCGATTATTTAGACTCTACCGCATGCACATGAAATTAGCCTTGCACAAAAGAGTTCTTGTAAAACTTATTCAAAGCAAGAGACACTGTATCTACCACCACAAAAGCCACCGCACCTTAAATTAGTCGTACTATAATTTAGGCCTCCTTACTTAATTCGAGAAAAAAAACCGTTTTTGTTAAGTGGCAACACAGACGGTTATTTGATTTGTAGTTCCCAAGTGTAACAATGAGAGGTGGTGATTTTAGTGGCCCAAGTAGCTGCAAAATTATAGTAAAAGTTGTATAATTAGGGAGAGCATAAGGGGTAATTTGGACGTCTTGCGGTCGCCACTTCCTTCCCTATTGTTAGGGTACTTTTTTTACAAACTTTTTTCAACAATAAAAGACAGGATGGTGCGGCAAACGGTTTTAATCGATTTGATGTTTTGACAGTTGTGGTTGGTACGCGATTTTTGGTAGCTTTTTTGGATGTTTTATTTGGCAGCGGGAATGGGTTTTTTTATTATAGCTAGACTTGAGCATTCCGCTTCAATACCCAAACAATATATCTAGCTACTAGAAACTACTACTACTTTACCTATCTAAGCTATAAACCAATATAATCTATTTACTTATATAAGAGTATCTCAGAGCCTTTACCGCTGTAACTAGAGAGAGACGAAATTTGGAAGGTGTATTCATTATAGGCTGTAAAAAACCTGTCTTAGTACACCCCGTACTAAGATAGATTTTTTTAGGAAAGTCAGTCCCTAAAGGGTAAAAATGGGGATTCAAAAAGTGAAACTTCTTCAGTAGTAGCTGTCATGCATTCCATTTTATGACATCTACTACTATATCATACATGCTTAAAAAACCATATTTTCAATTTGAAAAATTGTGGATGGCATCGAAACTAATTTCTTGCTTATCTACTAAACAGACTTTCGTTTCATTCAGTGCCAAACCCAACCCGAACGCCAGATGCCTAAACTCCGATATGTCATAAATGTCTGGTTAAGTATGTAAATATCTACACATGCCTACATGATACAATATATAAATAAATGTGTTTACCCCCCCCCCCCCCTTATTCAAATATTTCCACGTTCATTCGCACTAATAGGGTAAACAAACTAAGTACCATGGTAGGTACCTAATTGCTGACAATGGCAAAGAATGGGCGATTGCTAACGTAACGGTGAGTCTTTGTTCTTAGCGAAAGAGTCCCACTGATACCATTTCTACGCGTCTGTCGCTATCTCCACTTTATCTCTGCTTCAAGCCTGGCATGACTTGTCTGACGTTTAGTTGTCTGAATGTTTTACCCGCGCAAAAATATTTTTTCAATAGGTAAGTAAATCTACTGATGAAAATTGGTTTACTTACGTCCATAGTAAAAAAATACAGAATTTTCTATTTTGGTTTATTATCCACAATCTGAAAAGGAAGTGTGTTTAGGTGCCATTTATTAGCTCTTGTGCCTTTATTATATTTTGAATGATTTTGTTAATATTAGACAAGCACGAGTTAAGAATTAGTTACCACACTTTGTTAAAGAATAACTTCATTTTGGTGGTTTAGGATTGTGAAGATATAAAGAGACCTTTGCACAGAAGTGGCGCAGTGGAGGTTAAAAAACTTGTATTTTACGGTCACGGTAATGTTCAGGCGTCTCGTGCTGCGAGTGGTGTGACAGCCGCATTAATGTGAACTCAATTTTACGCCAGCTAAGGTAAAAGCACACAAGTTCGCACGCGTCCCGGAATCCGCACGCAGTGAGGTTTTTCGGTTTTTCTTCTTTTCTACGAGTGTTACAATAAAGTTTGTGAATGGCAATAAATTATTGGTAATATTTTTAATAATAAAAATGACAACACTAAATAAACAGTGCAATAGCGTTAAATCTACTCGGCAACAAAAAAGCGATCTCCCATAAGTTTTAATATCTCACTTGTTTAGCTACTGAACTTCGTGACCACCGCGTCGTGAATTGTGTCCTATTTTTGAGCAGCGGATAATGGTAAAGTAAGTATTTAATATAAATATGATATTTTAGTAAATTGTCTGGCGACATAACCTATAAAATTTAGGACAATCTAATTTTTAATTTGTTTAATTAGCGTGTTTGTTTACCGGTACGTACTAAACCCCTACGTTACCGAGTGCTCGGACAAATTGAACATATTTCGTCCGGAGATCAGGACACACATCAGCCTTGTAATATATATTGTACCGAACTCCGTCACCAACTCTTATCCCCTTGAAATAAGGTTAATTTTTCTTTGAACATGTAACGCAAATTTCTTCCGATTACTCGAACTACCATAGAAGTCCGGCTTTGTGTTTTATTATCCTATACATAATCTTATTATTTGTCTGTCTCTGTTGATTATTTATGTTTAGTTATCAAAAACATTTAAAATCATTAAATGTGATCTACCTGAAACAAAAACTTTCTACATAGGTACATAAATACATAGGCTCGATGTCTTTTAAACTTCCAATGTTCTTTCTTACATTATTGCAATATAGTCGATGTTATAATAGTAATTAGTAGTATATAAGTACGCGCTATTGTTTATCGCGCATAGAAAAAAAGGGGATCTCTCTCGAATGTAAACATCTATTGTTCTCGGTGTCCAGCAATTAGACGAATATTCTGGATCATTACAGAATTACGGCGCTGAGGTATATAAAGGGACCGACTGTTGGCCCGGGGAGTCGCGTTCGATGACGACGAGAAGGCAGAGTGCCTAGCAGAGAGTCTCGAGGCTCAATGCGCTCCGTCACTCAGTTCGGTCCCCGCTTCCTATCTTACTATGGTGGACAGAGAGATCGAACATCGTAGCACCATTCCCCTCTCGATCCCCCTCGACCCTATCACGACTAGGGAAGTTGCGCTTATTATCAACCGCCTCCGCGATAGGAAAGCTCCCGGTGCCGACGGCATCAGTAACAAAGTGCTCAAGCACCTTCCCCCCGCCCTGATCCACCTCCTAGTTAGCATTTTTAATGCTGCCATGAGCAACGGCATGTTCCCATCCGCTTGGAAAACTACCGATGTCATCGGCATTCACAAGCCGGGCAAGAAGGCGTCAGAGCCCTCTAGCTACCGCCCCATTAGTCTCCTCAGTTCCCAGGGGAAAATTTACGAGCGACTTCTACTGAATCGCATGTGGGCCCACGTCACGGCCAACAACCTCCTTCCCAACGAGCAGTTCGGCTTCAGAGCCCGACACTCTTGCGTCCAACAAGTACACCGCCTCACGGAGTACATCCTAGAGGGTTTCAACACGAAACCCAAACACTTTGGCAACCCTCAGGGGACCGTAACGGTCTTCCTGGACGTAGCCAAAGCCTTCGACAAAGTCTGGCATAACGGGTTGATATACAAGTTGTATCAATTCGGTCTGCCAGACCGTCTTGTCCACATCATCCAGGAATTTCTCCGCGACAGAAGCTTCCGCTTCAAACTTGAGGGTGAACGTTCACCTCCACACCCCATCAGAGCGGGGGTCCCCCAGGGCTCAGCCCTGGCCCCGCTGCTTTTCTCACTCTATACGAGCGATATCCCCAACTACCCGGGGGTAGAGCTCTCACTTTTCGCCGACGACACCGCCCTCTACGCCAGAGGGTGGCACGTGACTCGACAAATAGCTCTCGTCAACCGAGCGCTCCTCCCCCTGGGTAAATGGTTCCGCATGTGGGCCATTACCGTTAATCCAGAGAAAAGTGCAGCAGTGTACTTCACTCCGCGTAAAGTCCTCCCGAATAGGTCCCTACGCCTCCATGGCCAGCCCATCTCTTGGGCCTCCTCGACCAAATACCTAGATGTTACCCTAGATAATAGGCTCAACTTCGAAAAACGCATCACCATGGTGCGTAATCGCGCGGCCTTCTTTCTAGGCCGTCTCTCCCCCCTCCTGTGCGCGAGAAGTAAAATGTCCCTTAGAAATAAGGTGACACTTTACAAGACCGTGATACGCCCCGTCATGACCTACGCCTCTGTTGTCTTCGCACACGCGCCCTCTTATCAACTGGATAAACTCCAAGTCATTCAAAACCGCTTCATCCGTAGAGCGGTAGACGCGCAATGGTATATGCGCAACGCGGACCTCCACTGCGACCTCGAGCTCCCCTCCATCCGTCAATTTATGAAGGATGCCTCGCGTAGGTACTTCGACTCTGCTCCCCACCACCCGAATCCGCTCGTGGTTCAAGCGGCGGACTTCTCGACTGACCCGAACGGTCCGCCCCCCTTGCATAGGCGTCCTAGACACTTCTTGGATGATCCGGACGACCCCATTGCAGCCGTAGTATCGGCCGCCCTGGGGTCGCCCGGCCCACCTGACTCGTCTCCTAACACACATTCAGTTTTTGGTACTGGTCCGGGCTACCAGATTCGACATCCATTCCGACGAAACAGAATGCGTCCTCGCCGGCGAGGACGTGGTCTCTTACGACCCTTAGGGTCACCCAGTTGATTGATAGGGCCCTAGGTCTGTCCCCGTCTGGGAGGCCAGGGCAATTCGGTCAAATAATCAAATCAGTTGCCTAAATTAGCTAGGTTTAGGGTCCAGGCCTCTCCCCGGGATGCCATGGACACAAGTCGATCTAATAATAGGGCTCTGGCGCGGGCCAGGGCACCTCTCTCCAAAAAGCGTCCTTCAGATGCCAATCAAGTGTAGGGTCCTCGTGAACTCTGGCCTCAGAGCTCCAGGACTACCAGGTCAAATAGTCACTCAGATTCATAGGGCTCATTTGTCCTCCCCCTCAGGGAGGTCTGGGCAAATTCACTCTAAAAAGTTTTAGCTAGGATGCCACCAGTGGCTAGGGCCCTAGGCACTTCCCGTCTGGGTTGCCAGGGCAGTTCGTTAGTCCAACTCTGGGCGACGGCTCAAGCCGAGGTTCGTGCCGTCTGAGGCGCCCTTGTGCTTGTCGCCCCAAAACCAAAACCTCGGCCCAGCGCACTAGCGCTTGCCAAACGTCCGTTCAAGCTGTCCGAGGTCGCGTTCGACCAGCAGCTCAGTCATTTCTAAAAAAAAAAAAAAGGCCCGGGGAGTCAGTTTATCGGTAGCTATAACAGCGAACCAAGTGCTAATCGAAGTGCTCAGTGTAGTGTGATTGTGAGTGAAAGAGTTGTGTAGTGTTTTTGTGTCAGTTTCTGAGTGTTGTGAGGAATAAATCGTCATTGGTGTGAATAGGCATTTTTCTATTTTTATCCCGAACCCGTAGCTCGTAACAATATTATATTAAATTTATGTTGATATGTTACAGAAAATTAAAATTACAGAAAACTTCTTATCCCTCCAATAACTTTAGTTTTAAAATATTACTTATATAAAAAATATAGACGTTGTATAAATATTAAGTCTGGAAGCATTTTAAATAAGAACCAAATGTGATTTGTGAAAGAACTGTGACTCAACTAAAATAATGTTACTAGATCTAATGTGATAAGTATAATTTAAGTAACTTAGTCTAATAAGACAAATGATTAAAGACTACTTGTAAAATATCATATTTTTATGGTTTTTTAATTTTTATTCTAATATCAACCTCAAACCAATCACGTAGAGTTCAAAGTTGCGGAGCGTCCGACTTCTCGGACAGCATTCCGGTCACTAGTGCACAACGTCCGCGCATCGGTACAATTGGGCTATTTTTTATATTTTGTTTGATAACTACAATCAAACCATGAATTCATTGTAATAAGCTTGCTCGATACGAAACTTTAATATATGTCTTACCTAACCATTAAAACTTTATTTTTGTCCGCCTACGAGTCTTGGCGTAGCACAGTAGCAAAGTCAGCAATTATCAAAATCGTGCGGATATTGGGACGTTTACCTTAGTGGTAAACTTACCATATTTGTAGAGAATTATTGTTGTATTAATTCTTTAACTCAGTACCGCATGTGAACTGTGAGAAATACTTTTTATAATGCTAATATAGAAATGTGATTTTTTACAGCTTTGACTCTAGGTAAGTACTTACTTTTACGAACAGTACTATTTTACCACGTATAGGTTTATTTAAACTTGTTAAAAAACATACTTTTTCTCTCATATACTTTATCATTCATACTTTTTTTTACTTACACAATACTTACACAGCTAGGCATTTGATCACAAGCTCGCTCGACCAAAGAAGTTAGCGAAATTGTAGCCCTAAGTGGAAGATGCCTAGTCTGGAATACACTGGCTCTCAAAGGAAGGCTGCCGGATCACACCGTTACTATACTATACTTCCATCTTGTTGATAGTTATTTTAAGTATTACTACTTGTGTCATATTTAAAAAATAGCTTTACAATCGAAACGACTTTGTTCCTAAGTAGGTAGGTATAATTACTAATCACTATGCGGTGTCACAAAAAACGCAATTATAAGTATTGAAGAAGGTAAAATTAATCTGTTATTCAAATATATTTATTTTAATTTAATTATTGTGCTAAGCTCCCTATAAGTACCTACATATACCTACTTAAATCAAAAGAAAAAAAATATAATAGGTAGGTATAAGAAAAGTACCGCGAAGGAATAAATAATCAGTCGATACCTGCCTGTTTCTTACTCATGCTCTAACTAGATGCAAGCAAAATTGAGTAGAAAAACAACTAAGTACTTACTAACATTATTATAAGATGTACTACGAGTATGTACCTATACCAAAATAAATTAAAAGTTTACTACTTAAGACGAAGTACTTTTTCTGCCCCTACCTATCGCATCGCATCCATCCCGTTCTTGAGTATGCACTATGCAGCGATACTGTAACTTGAGAACTGTCAGATATACCTATGCACAAGACACTGGCCGGTGAGATGGGAAAATTAAAAATGGAACAAAAAAAACGAATCAACCAATGGAGCGTGAATGTTGGCGGCGTTACAAAAGGTTTCGGTGTTTGAAACTCGATTCGAGTTTTGAAGGTTCGAAATTAAAAGTTTAGAAGGCTTATCCCATACAGTGTAAAACATTCGATTAGTCCAGTTTTTTTTTTTTTATGTTTGTAGTCTGCTTAGGATAAACCAACATCAAAAAGGAGGTGATAATTAAAAGTGCAAAAACTTTTTTTCCTTTATTTACGCCTATAAAAAGATAGATCAGTAAGATCTAACAATAACAAAATATGTACAGTGAACCAATCCGCGTGTCTTGGTACACCTACCAGAGGCGTTAAAATTAACACCTCTACCCTTCAAACTATAATCTACTTTATTTCCTATAAAATAAGCAACATATTTGTTTAAATATGCTCCATTTGTTCCTAACAATGCAATAGAAACGCAAGCGATTTTCAGTCCTCAGTCACGGACAGAAGGGTGTTTTATATTTTGTGATAAAGTTCAGATATAGGCGTGAATTTTCACACCTAAACTGCAAGTAATAATCAACCCTATGTCGTTGAATATAAATTACTTTCTGCTATAAAAGTGTGTAGGCAGTTATGTAGTTTTGGTAGTGAAAGTTGTGTAGGTGTCGAATTTCTCGCCTTTGGTGTGAAGGGTCACTATGGAGGCTTTTGGATTGGTGGACAATTCTTAAAGGTGTTGATTACTGGACTGTCCTAGATATGGTTAAAGTGGGGATATCCAGCGCCTATATTATTATTACCATTATTCTATTGGTTGATATTATTTAATGCAATAGGTAATGGGAGACTTAAAAGTATAGTCAAACAAACAAACTGAGGTACCTACTTTAAAATATAAAAAAAATTGAGTGTAAGTAAATCAGTAGGTAGTTTGTCACTTAGATTTTAAAATTTTGGCGTCATTGAAATTATTACTAAATTCATAAATATGTAGGAGTGGATACTCCTGATCTGTCTTAGCATATTTAGATATTCCATAGGATTTAAAAAAAATACGTCTTCAAAACCAAGCCTCCAAAATATCTGATAAATTATTTCTAGACCATTTGCAATTTGTCAATAATTTAACCTGTTTTTTTATTAATCTATATATCTAAAGAGTTATTGTATTGTTTTCTATTGAGTTGTACATATATTTCCATCCTGCACATTTTGACTAAACACTATTCCTATTCGAAACTCCTAGCCACTCAAATATTACGAAAGCATAGTCCACTATCAAGTCACGACAAGCTAATAAATATTCTCCGTCACGCTCGATGTCTCCCACAAGATGGCGTCTTGCGTCTATTTACAGAATAGATTTCCACGTATATCTGCCTCACACGTGACAAGAGCAAAACGTGACAAAATACTCGTATAGACGTGCTATAGTACTTCTAGGAAATACGCTTTTAACTATTCTAAGTAGATCTAAAATAGTTGAGTCGGTAGTCAGATGAATGAGTCGCTGTGACTTGGCTGCGTTATCTATAAATAAATAAACAACGTTTTATACTCAGCTTCCCACTAGGATTTCTCCTATGCAACATTCATACACATATCAACACACTCAGACTCGAAGATAGATGTTCAAACCCGGAACCATCGGATCTTGAAGCAAGCATGCTAGCCACTAAGTAGGTAGATCACTACAGTCGTAATAGCAAATGTACGAAGCTAAAGTTACTTTGGCTCTGATGAACGAGGTTACTGGTTATTAGTTAAAGTAAGAAAATATACAGGCTTGATCTAGAATCCGACTACCATACCATTAAGTACCATAATAATATAAGAAACGTAATTTTAATAAAATTATAAAGTACCCATTTAAAATTTAATCTACCGCATTACGGTTAAAGAGTTTTTTTATTTTGCTATTATCCTTTATTTAAATCTTGGAACTGCAAATTGTCGATTATTATTTCCATATAAATACTTACCTACTGAGACAAGCAAATCTTATTTTTCAATGCAATAGGTCGGTGATCACCGAAAGCCACTAATTTTGACAACAAACTCGAAAAACGAATAAAGAAACCCTTCCAAGTTAAAAAGCTCAACTTGTGGCTTGTATCTCAAAAGACCATATATTTTCGATTCGAGCGTCAACTCTCACTAATATTGGTTCATTGCCTCACTAATAACGCTTTGTCCTGTTACGCAAACTTCAATCACTTATCTATTACGCCGTACTTTATCAACTATATAACAATAGACAAAGTAAAGTATGTAGTTATATTAGGTAGGTCGTACACAAGGCAAGGATGTCTCGAATGCCACGACACAGCGCGCGGTGGCGGTGGCGGTAAGTCACACCGATCGCGGGATAAAGGCCACCGTACAAAGGCTAGCGATCACCCGCCGTACTGACACCATTTATTATGAAATTATTAGGATAAATATAGTTATAATCTACATAGTAAAAATCAGGAACTCTAGCGCGCGAGGCATAGACATACTTCTTGAACTTTTGCGGTAACTTGTGGCTTAACCCGACAGTTACACTCATTCGTCAACTGATGCGTTTGGAACTCGCAACGAATGCGCGAGTTGATGAGCACCTTCCGATTTTACCAATTTTTCTGTCATCAACTCCATTGATTATGAAATTTTGTACAGAAAGCTTCAAAATGCTTTAGTAAATTTAATATACTCAGGTAAATAAATTAATACTTTAAACATAAATAACAAAAAGTAAAAATAATGTCACGGCGTGGGAGCATTGTAAACCTAGCTGTACCTATCTAAATCTTGTTTGTCAAATAGTACTTTTAACATAAGTAGGTATAACTTTATAGCAATATGGTAGGTTGTTAACCGGTCAAAACCTGTACATGTAAATTATACTATCTTCCTACATTTTATTGTTTATTTTTCGATCTTCATAAAAATTACCTATCTATAGAGATCGCTTGATAGCGATAAGACCGCCTTTTGTATCAGTTTTGTTGTAGTTATTTCTTTAATACTGTATTATTTTAGTGACAATGAATTTTTGTACTGTATTGTATTTAGTTTTGACTATACCATTTACACTTGAATTATAGGCTGAAAATTAATTCTGTGCGCATTAGTTATCCCACCGTTTTTAAATCATGGTAGCTATACCGTCACCCGAAGGGGGTCAGGAGGTGGTAGGGGCTAACCCCCTAGGGGATCAATTTCAGGGGGCGATTCTCGGCTCGCGTGGCGGAGTAATCGCCTTACACCGGACCTTACTGTCGTTATGTGGCTGCGGCTACTTTCATACATTCTGCCCTCAATACCTTCAAATCACTTTCAACTTTACTGTTATGAAATTAAGGTAGTTATTAGTTAAACGCGTTAGCAGTAAGATATCAAAGTACTCTCATATAGTTCCAAAAGTTTTAGATCTTAATTTCAGTAAGTTAAAGTGTAATTTTGAATGGGCTGGTGTGGATTATGAAGATGTAGTGATCTTAGTGCGGTTATTATACTAGTTAGAGGCCTCAATCAACAGTTTCTGGCATGATGGGATGTTGTTGTTTGAGGACCATTGGTTAGGTCCCTCTTCTTATGAAGTTAAATAGAAACATTGTTTAGGAGTTAGTATAAGTGAACCTAATTATTTTAAAGTGCTTTAACATACTAATACCAATCTTCCAATCCATAGTCAAACTCGTATACTTGCTTACCCATTACGAAGAAGGGTGTGGCCATACAGTTTGACAATTCATACATATGGTTGTATCTGCCTATCAAAAATTCCTAACTGAACACCCAGGTTGGTGGTTTAGGTGGTCCGGTAGTTAGTATATGTCCATGTATATAAAAGATTAAGTCCTGACTCTCCGACTGACTTATATTTGATAGAAATCAATGTAGAGGCCTAAACCGCTGAACTTAGGACATGATATTTGCAGGGTGTATTCATTATATGGTGTAGAGCTATATTAAGAAAGGATTTTTTGAAACTCACCCCCTTAGAGGGTCGAATAGGGGTTCAAAGATTGAAAATTCTTTGTATTCAATTTTATATCACAGACAACCTTGCGGATAACAGCTACTAGTGTATAATATAGAAATAATCCATCAAAATAATTCAGATGTAGAACTAAAGATTGAAAATTTGAGAAAAAATATTGTGTAGGTACAAATAACGACCTATACTTAACATGAAAAATCTGAACTGTAAATGTAAGTTATTAATCGCCTCTCTGTGTGTTTGTCGGTACAGTTACATGCAAAAATATCTATTAACTACTATATTAATTATAAATTCTAAATATGTCAGCTTCTTTATCAGGACATTACCAATAACCTAAACACAGACGATTCTTAATAACTTGAAAAATCGTGGACATGAAACTGGTCCATATACTAATCGTTAGACACCACAATTAAGCAAAAACCCTCAAGCTATCTAAAGTGGTTCTAGTTGAAAATGTTGGTATGGCCAAAAACATTGTCTCTCTGTGTGTTTGTCGGTACAGTCGCGAGCAGAGGTGGCTCGGGTCGGGAGACGTCCTGCCGCTGACAAATGGCGTGAGGACTCACCCTCTAGCGGCTCGCAGTAAGCTCCAGCAGCTCTCGCTATTAAACTTACTAAATAAAAAATTCTATTCACATGTCTTAGGAAAAAACAAGTTTAGTTTTCTAATACAAAAAGCTGTTTTAATTATTCTAATGATGAAAACGACTGTACCATCAATTTCAGTATGATTATGCGTATGATAGTGCTTGAAAAGGATATATAAAGATTTGGTGACGGAAAATTGATGTTTCTTTTTAAATAAATATATTACCACTTGAGGGTGGTACCTTGCCAGGCGAGCGATCACAAACGCCCTACCACCATGCTATGCTTTCTTTACGATGTCTTCCTTTTAAATTTGCAGGTCATCAGGTCATATACAGTGAAAAACCGGAAAATATTGAAGAAAATGCGACCATTACCCCAGCTGCGTCTGATACAGCGAGCGGGTGGCAGGGTGCTATAATTCGGGAGCCGGCGTTGGGCGACGCTTATCTCGGGCGTTTGCAGGCGCCGCGGACACCACCCCTAGCCTTACTAGGGCTGCCGTTTATTTCAAATTAATACTATACAAAAGATATTTTTTTTCTACACTTCTATACCTATATAAGTAGTTCTGCAAATTGTGGACCTCGCAATCTCGATATTTTCTTGAACTACAACAAAAAAATTTGGCATTATGTTATAGAAATTAGTCGACTAAACATATAGAATGTCGTAAGAGCACGAAGATTCGTCAAGATTGGTTGGAAACATAAAAAAACATACAAACTGACAGAGGAAAAAAACATGAAAGACTCAAATCAGAGACGCTGCGCTGGCTCGTCCAATAAGAGAGTGATCGAAAATAACACAACGGACAGGATTCGAACCTGTATCCTGTATATTGTGAATAACACGCATAGACGCCTAACCATTCGGCCACCATCGACATACTGCCAGCGGAAAATTTCCCCAATACTGTCAGTCGATCGTTGTATTATAAGTATTACATAACTTCAGTGTGGTTTACATTTTAAAATAATAATAATTATAGATAATTTTAACTGACGAAACTTTTGCCTAGAGAGGAGCATGGAGTTCATTGTCAAGAGGTGGAACAGTATGTAATAAACGTACCTAATGGTAAATTGCATCGATTGAGGCATTATTTATATTTTGTCCTATTTATTTCTTTTTTTACTCTTTACTGGGTGGAACACGTGGATTGAGAACAATATACCTAGTATTCAGATTGAAAACAATACTATATTCAAACTCACCGGTCCAATAACTGCGCCGGCCGTACAACTCGTAACCGCCGGATTTCCGAGCAAGCTCACTAACCACTAGGCCACAGCAATAATGTTATTGGTCAATATATAAACCTCCAGCTTAAACGTGACAACCCTAAACCCCGAGAGTGGAGCTTGTGACGGTGACTGTATCAGGAATGTTCGATATTCGCATTCCTCTACGATCGTGTAACGTATAATGGTGGCTAAAATGGATTGCGGTAATGCGACAGGCATTTTTAATACAAAGATAGTTAAAAAAACGATTTACCTACCTAGGTGTACCTGTCATCCCAAGGATGATAGTTATATTCCACCACGCTGGCTGGTTGGGGACAAACATTGCTTTTAGTTTTTGATTTAAAAGCTACTACTACTACGAGCACTGGACCGATATATTTATATGGTAATATACTATAGAAGCACACCTTTACAACCTATAAGTTGTCTAAGAAAAATCGAGCTACCTACACATATAAAATTACAAATACAATGAAGTTTACGACGCCCTCCTTATTTGGAGTGCTTTAAAAGATATCAATGCGAATGAAAAAGTAGGTATATCTAGCAAAGTTTTGTTGGCAAGCGTATTATACCTACATAACGCCCTGCGCGAGACATTGAGTAATGCGACATCCCATTACAACACTGAAATTTCCCCACCCGAATGTCCCCATACCAATGTCCCCACACGAATGTCCCCATTTTTCAGCAGCGCGTTTGGAACTAACGGAAAACGTTATATATGTATAATATTATCTACCTCAGAATAGAGGGTGTTATAAGTTTAATATCTGCCTGTGACATGTAGCTCGCCCTGCAATAAATCGGTTTTTGATAATTATGAATTAAAGACTCTTCGATTGGATATTTTTAATATACAATCCGTAACAGATGAGCGTTAGTCTATACCCATCAAAATGAACCCATTACAAAAAAAAAATATCAAATATTAAAAAAATATATCATGTTCTCCATACAAATATTGGTCACGTGATTGGCCAAGTTAGATGGAGAACGCAATTGTATTTTTAATTTTGCAAAATTATGTTCTACAGTTAATTTAATATTATGAGTAAACTAAAACTGTTAACTATTGTCACACCTTTCTGTTACATGTTGTATACTTATTAATTGCATGATAATAAGCAGTGTCTGTATTTTTTGCGACTCAATAAGCCGTGGAAGATATAACTTGTCGGTATACTTAGTAAAAATATTAAAAAAACCGTCACAAAAAGCTTAGGATACCTGCATGACACCGACGACCCGTGCTCAAAAACTTTTCCCAATCTCAAGATAATGTTTCGGCGCTTAATTTCTTATATAGGTAAGTACATTGAGACGTAGATATTTTAGAAAACTTATTAACAGTTAAAATTAAGGAATCTTCAAAGAGGTCCAATTACTCAACTACACACAAACAGATACATTCCCATACAAATCGAACATAACTTTTTAGCGCACAATCACAATAGCCATCACTAGATAATCGCAAGCTGACAAAAATCCCTCGTAAACCTTAGTATAGAATACACATAGAATTGTATAGTAACCGTCGAGAGTTGCCATTAAATAGATACACTTACCCCTAGCGATTGCGTCGTAAGAATATGTATCAGCTAAGGGTTAAGATTTTTTTATCCACGAAAAGCGTAGCGGAAGATATTTATTTATATGTTACCCTGAAGTAAACATTGTCTGCCCTACTATTATCTATTGACAGGCTAATATGTAATTATATTAAAAATAATAATTGTTCAGAACAATTATCCTGAATATTAAGAAACTGTCAAGTCAAAATTAATCTCTACGACATGAGCAAATGCTTAATTTTTATGACTAGATTTCGCCGGCTTATGTGTTCACCATGAACATCTTGGAGTTAGTTATGAAGAAGTTTTTAATAAATAGTAAAAAAAAACTTGGCAGAACCGAAACTTGCAGCGCACTTATCTGACGAGTGCGGAATATTTCATTAGGTACTAAAATATTTTCAAAGAATATTCAGCAAACTACGTTATTTTCGTGCTTAGCCCCAAGATAGACAAACAAGCAGAATAGAAGACTGTCCACTACACTCCTTTAATCTACAACATCACAAATCGCTGATACAAAGGCGGGCAGCGAGAGCCGCAATAAAAACTGGCCATGTCTAGTCGAAACAAAAATACGGGGATAAATAAAAATATAAAATAAAATATGAAACGAAAGTGGCGCAGGACGCAAGAAACTCGCGATCCTTTTGAATGTGTTCCGTGGAAAAGCATGGGTGGCGTGGAGTCGCCTTACTTTAAGATTTACGGCATGAAACTGGGCGTGATTAAGAAACATTCGTCAAAGTCAGCATTTTTCTAGAATTATAAATATATTTGCTGGTGCGTTATGTTCCATCCCTAGTGGCACCGTAGCGTAGACCGTACAACAAATACAAATACATTAAGCCTGATACAAAATATGGCAAACATTCACAATCTAATCATTATTCCAACTTTTTCGGCGTAACTTCCATGGCAAATTACACTATTTATTGTAAAACATAGGTATAATATCTCGATGAATAAGTGTCAGATATTAAAAAAAATTAGGTAAAATATTACAGAATAAGGCTAACTTATAAATTTTACAATGTACAGATTGCAAGGCGATAGTATCGCAGATTACTGTGCTACAGAACCGGGAATCCTACGGGAGAACTATCGGAAGACCTTTACTTAGCAGTGGATAAGTAAACTTTGTGGATGATGATGATGGATTGCAAAATCTTTACGTCAAAATTAAAAAAAATGTGTTTACTCCACACCAATCTCTATCCTTACGGAGTGTTTCTTTGGCCGTAACAATCTGAAGGCGGCGCCACGGGTCAGCGGCTCCCCCCCCCCCCCCCCACACCCCATTTACCCCCTCCCTATCGTGACACACACACATAGGTACGAGCGAGGCGGAAAATTCGCCACTTTATAAAAGACCACCTCTATTCTTGAGAGGAAAGTTGGCGCGCAGGGTTATACTTGTAAGAACTTAGAAAGGTTAGCAAGTAATTAGAGTGCTTTCTCAGCTTGCGTGTTATTTTCGAATAAGGCAAGCATGGTTGACGAAAGTAACTAAGTAAGTAAATTTTTTCAGCCCTAGAAATCTAAAAAATAATCACTTTATCTGCATAAAAGAAAACTAGAGGAACTAATCATTTTGAAAACAGATGGATTGAGACTTTCCTCTGATAGTTCGTACGTTTGTATGTCTCCTGACATCTAGTACTCGCGTACAGGCCTCAGTTTCGACCAATAATAACGAGACTTTGTGTATGGCTTGTACGAGTTTATAGTTTTTTTTAATCATCGGTGATTTTCGGAATGGTATTTCCCATTCTTCCAAGAAGCGGGGAAGTTTCCGATGTCATTTACTGGCTGATTTCAATTACATTTGGACATGCGAAACAAAGCAAGCTTATTGCATATAAAAAACAGTCAAATGTTTTTTATAAATCGCGAGGTTGAATAAATACAATAATAATAATAATAATAGGTTTACAGTTCGCGGAATACAAGTTTTTTTTTATTTGGGTTAAGCATTCGTCTGCTTGCCATACTTACTTTTCTATCCATCGTAGTTAGGCATTTAGTTGAATTCAAAAACAATATCAAACAATTTTGATATCTATCTGAGCCAAAATCAAGACAACAAAGGCTGACAAACTCAAACAAACCTTCCCCAATGTCATTATCATTTTCACCCCCTCCATATTTCAGGGGGCTGGTTCCGTACAACTCGAAGAGTTTCAAACATGGCTATTTGCTCAGCTTAGAATGTACCCTTCTAAAAACTTCTACCCACTCTTCACAGCAGGGCAAACTATTTTCGTACCTATTTCGAACCACGCATTTCCAATTAGTGTAGCATGCCGCTGCTATAGCTAGGCGTGCTCTGCATAGTAGGTTAGAGCATCTGGATTATCTAGTGGTCTACGAATGATCTTAATGTCATTATCTATTGTATAATAGTCTTTCCATTTTACTGTGTTACTCTTTCCACTCACCCGAAGTAACTGCTTCTGATGACTAGCTTTGAAAGCGACCATTTTTGACTATGGACTGCGCATAACCAATTCCTTCATTAATGCTCACAAAAACCATTTGATTTTTGTTAATTTGAATAATTATATATTTTCGTGTAATTATATAGTTGAACAATGTAGAAATTGTGATATCGAGGTATGGTTTGTTCGACTTCGGAATTATTACACCGTGAATTGTTTTAGGAAATCTAATTGATGTCGTTTATTTTCCTTAGACGTAATATCCTGGCAAAACCAGGTAAACATTGTAGGTGGTCCAAAATGAAATGTCCTCAGATGAACATTTGCATCTATTTTTAATCGGATGAACCAATTTTGTTTGTGATATACATTGGACGTGAGCGTGCTATGTTTGATGAAAATCGGTCCAATATGGCCGACGCCACAAAATGGTGATATCGGGTTTTTTTCTTTCATGATATGTGTTCTTTGATCCTAATCAACGATGAAGTATGCATGATATTTCCTATATGTGCCGTTTTTTTCATTAATATGTGTGGGCAAGTGCCTATTACCTAAAAATCTATAATATAAAAATGAATAACTGAATGTGTTGTTAAGCGCAAATGAGAGGAGCTGAACCGATTTTGCTAATTCTTTTTTTATAATACTCCTTGTAGTACGAGGATGGTTCTTACGGAGAGAAAAAAATAAAAAATTGCCTGAAAAGGTCTAAAAACAACACTTTTATATACTCCCATACAATCGATTCGTAATAATACGAGTACTTAAAGTTAATTTGAACTTTATTACAATACCATAAAGTTTAAGTGTTAGTGGAGAGGTTCCGGGAAGGTAAAACCCGAACGCCGACAACAATTGAGTGACGTTAGTATAAATATTAATGCCAATATTTGCTGACACAGCGCGGCGTCCCGAATAGTAGAATAAGTAGGTATTAAAATAAAGAATCGACTGTGAGGCGGTACGCAGTTCGCCGGGTCAGCTTGTATTATATAATTATGATTATTACATTACCGAAATCACTTTCTTTTATTGACCGTTTTACATTTTAATTTCTATAACTTATGAGTTTATTCTGGTATAGCGTTATTTTTAATACTATGTCGAAAATCGCCAACTTATTCCGTAAATACCAATTATAAAACCCTAGCTTCCAATCTAACATATTTTCAGAAGTCTCTGGTAGCTAAAGCAGTTTGCGGCTGGCGGCTTCTTAATTACCTACTTCCTTAGAAGTTGTCTAAGTGGTTCGCCTCTCGGACTTAGCGACTTTAATTTGAGTGTTAATTTGACAAGTTTTTGAGTTTTTTGCGATAAATTATATTTTAAAGTGTCTAAAGTGTCAATCGAACTCCAAGTTCATATATTTTTTCTAAATTGTCTACATCTTAAGGTTGTATGGAAGATATTGCTTTTAGCGATAAAGCCTCCACTTATGCCACTATATTATGTAATATTTATTTTGTATTTAATGTTTTGTGTGTCACAAAGAATACTTGATTGATTGATTCATTGGAATGAATCTAAATTAGTGCCGTTTAGCGTGGTAATCTTTGGATCGGAGTCCATTAAACCTATGTAAAAGTACCTATAGTGGCATTACTACTGACTAACTCAGAAGAGTTCAAATGGCGCAATAGTATATTTTAGTTGTATATCTTATAAGGCATGTTCGTGGCGAGATCTCGATCGCTTTACTTACTTGGGAAAATAATCTTGGTTATTCTACAGAACGGATAGACGCCATTTATTAGTTTATGAACATAGTCCACTATCATTTGTCATGTTTTATCAGTAATGACAGTTTTACAGAAATAGGGAAGCGATGCTGCAATTTTTAAGCTTATGTTGTTCAGCTGAAAAGTCTGAAAAAGTTACCAGCTTTTTAGCTAACTGAAGGGTTAATTGTGACGTCTGATATAGGTATTGCGGTAGTATCATTATTGAGCCTGGAGTAACTTGTCTCTCTTTGTGGAACTACTATTAGGCGAAATAGTTATCTAAGCCAGGCATAAACTTTAAAATGATGTATGATCATCTATATAATAATAATCATTATTATATTATATGTAAGATTCAGACACTTTGGAAACAATAGAACTCATAAGTCACATACCTAAAAAAATCGCACTAACCAATAACACAGGCGATCGTAATAGATAAGTACAAAGTCTACTTTAGTCCAGTTACACTAGTGCTATGATAAAGAGGAAGGCACACTGGGTGGTCGTTAGCTAAATAGGAAGCGATGAGGTCAATTAGTATTTGACAGCGCTTGTTAATAGGTCGCGAGATCTGCCTGTGTGAATTAGCATTACCCGTATGTAGGTACCTACTTTAAAAGCTAATGGCATGTGCATGAGAATGGTATGCAAGACGCTCAGAACCGTAATAAGATTAGACTACTTAGGATAACATGATGCAATACAAAAAATATGATTCATGATAAACTTTAAATACAGCCAACAAGTAAGGTCTGTCTCTTGGTCGTTAATTTGTCAAGTACCTACTTCAAAGTATATTTGTGTTAAGGTATGCTTTAATTGTTAATTAGTATATTAAATAAAATATTAATAATTACTATGCAAAAATTTAAAGGCACTATATTAATTTGGATAAAGTTAAAGAAAATATAATAAAATATAAATCGAAACAACCCAAAGCGTCCCAATGGTAGCACGGTGCTCTCCAACGAGGGTCATGTAGGGCATAGACCACACCGCGCTGGCCAATCTGTGTTGGGAACACCTTTTTTCCTATAGCAACGCGTGTTTGATTCATCTCCTTTTATCTTATAACACTAATCTAAAAATACATACGTTGAGTCTCGTATTTCTATTGGCGTGTTTCAATACCGTGAATAAAATAAATGTTGTCTGATCAAGAGAAATTAACTAACTTTATCAATCAAGATAAGTACAAACTTTAGAACACAATAGCGTCTATGCATAGAATCTGGATAGCTAGATATCTCGCACAATCCTCCAGAGATCTACGAATTCAGTAATGTAATAGCTGAATTCCTAAGCTCTATAGCAAATAGCAATGCGGACTGTCAAAAGCCAATGTCTGGCACTCGGGGGTCACAGTTCACCCCTCAAGTGTCCGAAGCACTCCAACCACCCTGATACCCCCCTTTTCTTACCACCCGACTGACCCGGCAAGATTGGGGTACTAGGAAAACTCGATTGGGTCGAAGATCTTGGTAATAGTTTTTTTTATTGATTGCTTGCGTCCAAGCTGAGTTGCTGCAACTCGCCTGATGTGAAGTGACGATGCGGACTATGCTGGGGCACGCTTGTCTAGAAGAAACCAATTCACTTGTGACTTGAAATGATCCAGACAGAATATTGTTGTAGACGTTAAATATTTTAAAGAAAGTTCCGTTCTTATTGATGTAATTAAACATTCTCACATAACACCTCCCTCATCCAAACCTTGATTAATAAACTTATTGTTCGATCTCATAACACCCCGTCCAGCAATCAAAACGGGCATGCTAACCACTATAGGACGCGCCGCGGTAGTATGGTAGCATGTAATCGGTATTTCAGTTACTACTGCTAAATCTTCCTTAAGTCTCTCCAGCAAAAAAATGAAGAAAATAAACAAGAATCACAACATAAGCAAGCCTACGTTTTTTCAAAAACATTATCATATTTTCCCCCTATTTCTAAAGGAAATGCTATCAAATTTTGTTTACACTTAGATTTACCACCTAAAAATCTCAATAAATACATAAACATAAAAAACATTGGAAAAAAGAAGTTTTCAAAAATGTATTCTCCTTCTTTTTCACCGTAACTTTGATTAGTAACGATGAAAGAAGATATGATAAGTTTCAATTTTGTTTAGTTTTTAATAGGTAGTTCACATCAGTATATTTTAGTAGTATCTTTAGTACTCTTTAACTGTGTCTCTCCTCAAACAGCCTCACAGGACTTTATCGAGAGGCCTTGTTTAGAAGAACCCGATGGAATTCTTCTTTCTGTAAGCGTCTTGTTTGCCTGGGAGTCAGCTTCTAAGCCGTATAAATACACATTCTACGATTGCAGTCTTAAGATTGAAACATAAGGAAATGTATGTTCTACTCCACGACCAAACGTCCCAGATCTGAATGGTCTAAACATTGCATGACATTGGTGATAGGTAGCTGTGCTAGGGGCACAAATCAGATTAGTTCAGACAAAAACAGTTTTCATCTTGGTCTCTTAAAGTCGCGACTGAATCGGTTTCTCCTATGCGAGCGTGTTTTATCTTATAGGCTGCATCGTCGTTTTACATAAGGCGAGATCCGGTCAAACGTAAGCCTATTTTATATATAAAAAGATTAGTTAAATCCAGTCGTGTTTCTTTGTGACAGTTTCTAGCTAAGCTTAGCGAGTAAATCCTACTCTTGCGCCCACGACGCTATTTATCGAAAATAGAGTGAGATCACATCTTAGTAACACCCTTAGCTGGACATGCTAAGGTGTCATGGAAACGGCTCAGCCGGCCTTGGCTCGAGGCTCAATATACTGTAATAATAGCAGTCGACGGGGCCCTTAGCTGCCGAGTACGAAATTAGTACTTGAGAGGTTCAGGCCTCGATTCTCACACAATGGGATATTTGAGGATTTTGAATTTACGAGAACATTAAGGCTATTTGAAAGCGTTTTGATGTATGATGCTCAGAAATTAAACCTGCATGTAGCTATAAATATGGACCTTTCCTCATCAATAGCTCTTTCAGAATAAGTTTTAGTTTGATTTCCATTTTTTATCTTGAGAATTATAATTACTTTTTTAATTTTACAAACTGATCAAAGTAATCAATTATCATCATCATCAGCCTGTATTCGTCCACTGCTAGACATAGGTTTCTCCTAATGAACACCATCGATCTCATCTCCAGCTTGTTCCATCTAGTTCATGCCGCCGCTTTACGCAAGTCATTTTCTCACCTGGTCAGCTCGCGTCCCACATTACGTTTGCCTAAACGCGGATTTCACTCCAGAGCTCTTTTACCCCAACGGTTGTCGGATTTTCAGGATATATGGCCAGCTCACTGACACTTCAGTTTGCAAATTTTTTGTGCTATAATGGTTATCTTGGTTCTCCGTCGGATCACTTTATTGCGTTGTTTGTCCCTAAGAGAAACTCCGAGCTATAAGTGTAAAGGTGTAGGTAAGTTATGATTTAGGTTTTATATATATGAAACCAAAATCGTAAATTACACTTTTATAGTAGATTCGGGATCGATAATCTCGAAGTTGTTCAGGAATACCTCGGACAGAACTTGCAGTTGTGTTAAAACCATTTTGAAAAAGAGGCCAACTGAATGATCCAGCTGGGCTGAGCAGCATTTGGCAAACTCCGGCAGGTCTTCGCGTCGTTTAAACCACAGTGCCTTAAGATTCTTTAACCAGTGCTCCTACCGATTATGACTTACGGCGCCGAAACGTGGACACTTAAGTACAGTGAAGTTTCTTAGTCCACATGCTTAAAGTCGCTCAGCGAGCTATGGAATCTATGATGCGAGTATAATTTATATGTTTCTATAACTTGTAGCTTGTAGTAAGCTTTTGGTAACTTGCGTTCAGTCATGGTCCTTTTAAATAAAAATACGTCTTAAAAACTATTTGAAAAAGAAACTACTTCTTTTTAACGACTTCCCAAAAAAGGAGGATGTACTCAATTCGGCAGTTTTTTTAATGTTTCTTACCTTATTTCACGGAGACGGCGGGACCGCATTGAAAAATATATGTTAGTTTGAAAGAGTATGTATAATCCTGAAGCGAAAATTAAAATTTTATGAAAATCAGAAGTTTGATTTTTAAATGGGAATAATTCCTTCCTCGAGAGCCAGTGTAAATCAGGCTAGGCATGCTCCATCTTAGCCTACAGTATCGCTGGCTTCCGTGGTCGTGCGAACTCGTGGTCAAATGTCTAGCTGTGTAGGATAAAAATAAATGAAAAAGTTCTAACGGCGCATGCCGTAATGGATGTCAGTAACAGTAAACTTTTTTTTAAAAAGAACTTGTTAGTGTGGAGAGTTCGATGTTTCATACAAAATTTATAGAAAAACTTGTCATGCAGATGGGTAAGTATTTGTGTTTCGTTGAAACCTGTTCTAACTTGTTCTAGTTTTTAACTTCCTTGTAAGCATGTAAATTTTCTAGTAACTAATATATTTTCCAAAGAATTCCACTAACAATTTTCTGTAGAATTTTTCAAATGACTCCAACAACATTTGTCTCGTCACATAGGTTATAAAACAGTTTCTTAGAGAAACAATGTCTCATACGAAGAGCTTATAATTTATTCAAAAAGACATGCTCATGCAGGTATACTTACTTAAAGTAGAACCAAATTGTCCTAAAGTTCTCTAATAACAGTTTAAACCACCACTTCGAAGCGACGAAGTTTGTTGGCTTCAATAAAACATGCCGTATCGATTTCTTCACCACATTTATCGTATCAATTTTCGTCGTAGCAAACCAATTAAAGCGGCATAAACCTCTTATTAGTCACCCCGTAGTTTCACCCCCACCACCCCTAACTAAAACCAACATGGCGTCGAGATTGTCACCTAACGTCGGCATTTTTATTTCGGACTTTAGAAAACAGAAATCGAGGTCTTATACCTTTGAAATAAGAACACACGTGGTCGAATAATCGGCGTACAGTTCTTGACTAGTGCGATATTGCCCCATTCTTCTCAGATTTTAGAATAAGGCAAATTAGACTCTGTGAACTAGGTTTTAAGATTCATGGGAAGGCTAATGAATGTTTGATATACAGTGGTGTTGTTTTAAGTTCGCGGTGGAGGCGCGACATTAACGCCCGCAAGGATTCAAGAATTATGGATGAAGGGTCCCCAGTGAAGGGTTAAGTGGTGTGTTTTAAAAACGCAAGGGTGATGTAATATTAAAGGTAAAATGGCCAGACTGCAGGCGTTCCTGTTGTTTTTGTGCCTACAGCTTGTTAATGGGTGTTGGTAGTTAGATATTATTTTACCATTTGAATAATTATCTTCGACATGTGTTGGGGGTAAAACCTTCCTCACCTCACAGAGATGAAGAGGCTTTTACCATATAGGTGGTCTGAAGACTGGCCGCTTGCTATCTATTAGCGTCACATCCAATACGAGTATTAGGAGAAGTCTTTTTTCTTAACTTTAAGAAAAATACTTAAGTTTTGATGGAACAACAAATCGCCTGAACTGTTACTTCCTTCCTTTAGCTAGTCACACTATCACATTTCACACTATCATAACAATAATATTATAAAAGCGGAAGTTTGAATGTCAGTGTTAGTTTGTTACTCCATCACGCTCAAACAGCTGAACGAATTCGGATGAAATATGGTACTGGGATAGATCATACCCTGGATTTAATTTAAATCCTGAAAGAGTAAAGTGTTCCCATGGCATAAACGAATACAAACTTACTAGGTACACTATAATTTGACAGTTGAGAAAATATAGCCATACACAATAACTTGACTTATGGTCAGCAAAGGTTAACACTACTAACATGTTGTAACATTTCATAACTAATTTTGAAACAATTTTAAATTTTAAAATAATATTAGCAATTTTTTTTTCATTGATGTATTTGATATCTTATATTCTAACTATAATTATAACGAACTATATTGATTCTAATCCAATTTTATTTTATATTGTATTAATGAGATTCTATTATAAATTACCTGTAGTTTCATGTATAAAGCCCACCAATATGAAAATGTGTATGTACAAACTAGCGCAATTCCATCTAAAGAAACTGTGACCCAGGGTGCCCAAGACACAGGCTCTGCCTATTTTGGGACCCGCTGTAAAACTATAAGCAGACTTGCAAACGATTTCTGTATTTGTGCCTCATATGTATTCTATAGTTATAACTCACGTTTTTGGCAATAAACTATTTTTACTTTTTTTTATGTTAGTAAGTTTGTGTGACCCAAATCCTAAACTATTTCACTATTATTGTGTGTTTTAATTATCGTCAGCCTCAGGAACAATATAGGTCAGTATTAGTACTATTAGGTGGTTATGGTGAAACGAGCGAAAGGAGCGAACTATCTGTGTTTCGGGTCCTTCAAATTTTTCTTTCCTCTATCAGTTCGTAAGTTTGTAAATACTTATGTCTTCTGAAATTTTGTGCTCGCGTACAGGGACCTCATTTTTGAAACGATCGAACGTATCGTTCGTTTGTAAGTGACGTCATTAGCGAAAGATGAATTCATTCGAACGTTTCAAAAATAAGGCGCCTCGTCGTAGTTTCCAAACGATCTTGCCGAAACTTGATGTATGGGTTCTACGATTTTTCAGTCGTCGTGGATTTTTGATTGGGGGAGATTACTCCCATAAAAGGGGGACTTAATTTGAAAATGTAAAAACTACGAGAACCTGTAAAAGTAGTTACTATAACTCATAAGATCAGAAAATATGTGGCTTTCAGGCAGAGATACGAATCTTTCATTCTTAACTCTTACTAATACTTAGCAAGTCAGTTCGCTAAACCACTACTTTAATATGGTTATTTTATATTCTTACTTAGTAAGTCATTTAATTATACCTACCTTCCGACGTACAAACAAGTTCTACACGTTGGGAAAGTCTTCAAATATCTACCCATAGTTTTCAGGCGTCCAATAGTTACATATTCTGGTAAACTAAGTATAACGGGGTAGGTATACGTAAGGTATATACTAAATTTTACATCAACTTTAATAACTTTTTCAAACTAGTGAAACAATTAAAATCAATTCGGCAGACGCCTACAAAAAAAAACAGTTAAAACCAAATTACGGGACCGTAGTTAAGATTTTATAATATTTTAGTTCATGGAATTACATGCAAAGTAACTCTTACAAAAAATATTAGGTCATTACATATGAAATTGGCGTTTTGTAAGGGAGGAACATAAAGTCTTTTTTTTATAATAATATATTTATTTAATCAAAGTATGTACCATTGCTATCTATGCACTTTTGCCATCTCATAGGTAGTTCATTGATCCCTTTACTAAAAAAACCATTAGGACGAGAATCAATAAAATCTTTGAAGGCGCTTTGGACTGCCCCATCGGAGTTGAATTTTTTCCCTTGCAAGAAGTTATCCAAATTTCGAAAAAAATGGTAATCTGTTGGAGCCAGGTCCGGGGAGTACGGTGGATGTCTTAGACATTCCAATTGAAGCTCCTCTAATTTGGCAGCCGTCTGGTGTGCAGTGTGTGGTCTAGCGTTGTCCTGAAGCAGCAGTGGCCTAGAGCGATTGACCAACCTCGGTTGTTTAGCAGCTATATAGCTTTTCCATCATGGTTTGCAGTTGCTGACAATAGATATCTGCTGTAATTGTCTGGCCAGATTTAAGAAAGCTGTAGTGGATGACACCGGCACTAGTCCACCAAGCGCTCACAAGTAACTTTTTTTGAGTCAATTTTCGCTTGGGGCAGGGTTTGGCTGGTTCGACAGGATTCAGCCATTGCGATGAGCGTTTTCGATTATCGTACAGGATCCACTTTTCATCACAGGTAATGATCCGATTTAAAATCCCTTCATTATTGTGCCGGTTGAGTAATGTAACGCAGCAGTTGACGCGCGTTTGTCGGTTTGCTGCACTCAATTCATGAGGTATCCACCTTTCAAGCTTTTTCACCTTTCCAATTTGCTTCAAGTGGATTAAAACAGTTTTATCACTAACATCGCAGCCTGCAGCTAACTCGGACGTGGTTTGCGATGGATCTGCTTCCACAATAGCTTTCAATTCTTCATTAGCAACTTTAGTCTCCGGCCGTCCACGGGGCTTGTTCTGCAGGTCGAAATTTCCAGAACGAAAACGTTGGAACCAAAAACGCACTGTGTTTTCTTTTGCGACACCGCCGCCATACACATCATTAAGCCTTCGAGCCGTTTCTGCAGCACTGATACCACGGTGGAACTCGTACTCGTAAATAACGCGATATTTCAAGTTTTCCATTTTGTAAACTGCGTGACGCAAAGAAAAAACCAAACGAGGAAAAACAAATGAATTACGGTTTTCGAAATACAAATGTATGATTAAATAGCTGTATAAATTTGAAATTGGAATCCCTAACCAAAGAAGAGATATTTGTGATCAAAGTGGCCAGTACGACAAAACGCCAATTTCATATGTAAGGACCTAATATTATTTTTCGAATCTGTCTAGATGGCTCTAAGATCTATGGGGTTATAAACACGTAAAATACCTACAGCAGAATTAGTACCGCCTTTTGTGAAAAAGATACCATCATGTGCTCATAAGCATATCTTGTATTAATGATATACTCGTAACAGTCCTATCTGTTTAAATTACCGTCGATCATGCCATTCACGTCACAAATAAATAATTCATTCTATTGATTAAGTACTGGCAACAGTGGCAACTGAAATGACATTGAAGATTTTCTACAGCTACTTTAAATTACTGCTGTCACACAGTTAAAAGAGGTAGGAATTTTTCAATACAATGTTGCCAATATATTTCATTAATTTATTAGATCGTAATTAGATTTGTATTATTAATAATTCATTTCGTACTAGGATATTATTTTATAATATTTTGCTTTTAATTAACTTTTTGATGTTTTTTAATTATTACTCTATGGTTTTTTAAGGATATCTGTCTAAAAACGCAGACGCATAATATTCGATTATTATATTATTTTACATCTCTCATATTCGGTAGGTAGGTCCTTATTACCCCCAAATGGAGCTTGTAGGTGACCAATTAGCGCTCTAGGTTAATAATGGAGCTAGAAAAGACGTAGGGGGGTAAGTAATTAAAAAAAAAAAACTTCACAAAGTTCGCGTACATCTAACCATCATACTGGCAATAGACATCATGCATTCAGCCCAATGACAAAAGAGGTCGCTTCGCTATTCAGCCTTGTCTTCGTATGAGTATAATAGTCATCAATTTTAAATATCGAACAGCGAAGCTCAATTTCGTTCTTGAAAAAAATAATTAAAAAAAGATGAATAAAGGCGGGAATAGAAAACTGTTTACTCTAAATATTGTTTGTTTTTGGGATTATATATATATATATTATAATTACGTGCTAATTAGGAAAAAAACATGAGTTCTGCAAGTGATGAAGATATAAGCTGCACTCCCGATTCAATGAAAATGGAAGCTGAAGCAGTAATTAAAATGTTTTTTTATTATTGTAATGCCGGTTTTTTCTACTTACCTCACAATCGAGATGTAAAGCAGAGTAGTTAGCTCGGGTGTAAGCATCAATTGCACGCTCGAACTGTAGGCGCCCTCGCTGCGCTCGTGCGCCTAAATATCTCGGGCTGCAATTGATGCCTTACAGCCCTTGGCTACTAATCTAATATTAGTATATATGTATATTGGCCTATTGCTAAGCAAAAGGCATCCTTTCATTCCTCTCAGAAAGCCAGATTTACTTCGAAATTGTTATCTAATGTAAAGATAATAATCAAACCGTCTGTACCACACATCGATAAAATATTTCCAATCTAGAAAAAAAACCTGTAAATATTAATTCACAAACGCGTGTAACCCGAATTCGCCTTTTTGGCGAGTGTAGAGATACACTCAGCAAAAAATATAAAAGTAATACACGACTGAACCACCTATAATAAGGCCATTGTTTTTATACAAATACAATATTGCGTTTATAAATCGGATAAGCCTATAAGTAACAAGGGTTGCATGGAGTCGCCTTAGACTATACTTCTTCCTGTTTTTAACTCTAGTTAAGGAGGTCGCTCAATACTCAAGGGTGTGATAGGTATAATTGACAAGGTGACATCTAACAATCTTGGAATAAAATTATAACATGTATAGTGGGGTTATTTATATAGGGTGATTCTGAATTGAGTGCACTAAAACAATATTGAAAAATAAAATACCCGTGTTTTTTGTTTAACCCATTTTAGTATAAAAATATTGAGAAAACTTTAATTGAACTTAATGGCGAAATTGAATTAAATTCAAATCCGCGGTGCCGACCCGTAGCGAAACTAAGTCACCTCGATGGCACGGGCGTTCCCATGACCTAGATTTTTGTAATCGTGCTTAGGTGAACATATTTCAGAGTTTTCTTGTAAACAAAAATGGAACAAAATGTGTTTTTAGCGAAATGTGTTATATTAACGATCCTGATTGCGTGGTAAAAATATACGTAGTCAATTAAAAAACACCCCGTATATAGATTTTTTTTGTAAGTAACTTCTCTCTAATGAGGCCGCTTTTAAAAATCTTGCTTTATTTAATATTTTATATTTTTCACTGTAGCAGCTGTTTTTTATAAATAATTGTCTCAGAGTACTAGCCAGTTAAGAGATTTTCCGCGGCTTTAAGATTTCATAAACCCGTGTTTGTATACATAGGTACATGTAAATGTGCTCGTGCGAATAAAATATGGTTAGCAAACACAATTCATACTTTTATGATTAACTAAATTTAGTAAAAATATGTAACAAACTTTTGAACTCTTAAGTAATGTCATTTCAAACCTGCATTGTACGTATGTAAAATTGGATTAGCAGTAAATAAATTAAAGTAATATAAAAAAACGAATGTATTAATATAACTTTATTGCACACTACACGAAAGATACAAGTAATAAACGTTTAAAGACAATGACATTTGGCGACCTTCTTGCCGAAAAATAATTTACAATCAAAATTCAAAACCAACTTTAATTTCTTTCGTCTCTATAGATTTCCCAGTCCAAACACCACACAATAAGAAGAGCTCTCGCGGCGGCTTGCATGGCGCCAGTAGCTACATTCGCATTTATTTATTTATCCCGCGTCTGCACTTATCCATGGATTTATTCATTCTTGTGCTGCCTAACGTTATTGCTAACCCTATAAAGTTATGATGAGCTGACAGATAATTTAGGCTTTATACGGAGTGGCATTTAGACCACCTGTAGGTGTACCACAATGTGAGCTTGAAATCGTATTAGATCAAGCCATATACTGGGTCATGGGTCTCTTGAATGTAATTTTATTCTTACCACGCTCTCCATTTTCAGTCTAGGGACTTCGTCTTTCGTCTAATTGTTACCTTGTCTAATAAGCTGGTTCGCAGCACTATCAATAAAACTCGGTTAAAACTTTGACATGTTTACTAGTTTTAAATATTAGGTATCTATAGGACACCTCTAAAAACCATTGCGTTATTGTGAACTAGATTACCAAATTTACTTATACGAAACGAGTTAATATACCTTATCATGATGAGTAGGATTCTGAGTTCGCTTGAAGAGGCAACATCTACTAAGGATGCCGTGTGCTCAGCCACTTCTAACACTTTGGATACGACATGGTCCAAACTAGTTTGAACTTGTTTACTAGTTTCCAAAAGTTCACCTTTGGAGTCTTAGTGAAGGACTATTAAATATGCCAATAACAAATGAAAAAATCACGACTAGGGTTCGAAGAAGAGTTTGCACAAAGAGACAATAACCCCCGAGGGCGTTCCTTGCGTAGGTAATGACTAATATCTAATAAAACTGACAGTACAACAGAAATAACAGATTTGAATTGAAGTCAGTTGTCACTGTTCTAACGTCACAATATGTTAAAGACAAGTTATTTCAGTAATATTTAAAGTACTTTAATATGAGTTAGCTATAATATTCTTATTTTCAAATCGAGAGTGAATCGGTTTCTTCAAGGCAAACGTGCCACATCCTAGGTCGTATCTTCGCTTTACATCAGGTGAGTTGCGGTCAAGCACAAGGCTATTATTTAGAAAAAAGAAACAAGAACTTTTCAGGCTTTCGTCGAACCCAGTACCAGTTCCGGGTCCAGTCGCACTACCTACTACTACAACGGTAGGTACTTTTTTATTCATTTATTTATTGGCACATTAAATACAAAATACTTACTTAAAACTATAGTTCTTAAAACAAACTCTTTTATTAACGTGACAAACTTAATTTAAAATTAAATGCGCAAGTAAGTAGGAAGCTCTGCGCAGTGGTCGCACTACGTAGGCCCGTGTTGAGATCCACTAATCAATCTTCTCAATAGCCAAACGAACACTTACCTACATAGACCTAAAGAGATGATCTTTGACCATAAACATCTACTAACTGTTTGACTATCGATTGAAAGTAATAAAATAATAGTTAACTACAGGAGTAAACGTTTTACGAGCGATCAAAGTTACCAAATATTAGAATATGTATAAATTTGAAACATTTAGTTGATTAGATGTAACGTGCACATGCGGTGCGACAGAGCATACTTGTAAGTTCTGAGATAGGTATGTGGTGCAAGGGGGAAGAAAACAGCTGAATGGAAACGGATTTGCGTAAAACTCTTTGTGTTTACTTTTATTGTGTAAACTGCTAGATTGTGGTATCACTGTGCTGACTTTTTTTTCCTTACTATAATTTGAGTTTGTGAAAATCACAAGTATATCAGTTAGCTGTAGCAAAAAAAGTTTTTGGTTTTAAGTAAGTAGGATAAAATATATAATAAGAATAACAAATAAAATCGTCAGAAGTTTTGCAGGACATGAAACAGAGTGCCACCATTACAAAGAAGTTGTTCGTAGCTCGTGTGATTAGCGACAAAAGCTCCTATAGGATATTTTGTTTATGATGGGGAAGTCAGAACCGAAAAAAATCAAATGTTATGTTTCTGATGAAAATGTTATATGGAGACTGTCGTATCTGAACAACACGCTGTCTCTTGCACCAGACACTGAAACCCATTGCACCGGCGCATCTCAGCGGCGCGGGCGCGGCGACGCGTGTCGTTTGATGCGCCGACAAAGCGCCGCCGCCGCCGGTCAGAACACGACGGTGCTGCCATCTCGTGTGGAGTGCCGCCAGTCTTCGGGGAACGATAGCGTCAGCAGAAATGCATAGTACAAGCGGACATGCATGTCTCGGCGTGTGGATGTGTTGAATAACCGAAAATTCTTTATTAGTACACCCTATAACGAATACATAATTTCATGTTAAAATGTAGATAGATCAGTCATACCCAGTTAGCTAATCCTATACTAACCTCAAATCGTAAATTAGTATTTCATAAAAAAGTGTTTCATTTTTTTCTACCATACCTAAGTTCCTTACCTACCGCCTTTATATTATACTAGCTATCCCGGCTTCGTACTGTTATATATGTTCAAACCTTCTCAGAATCTTCACAAACATTTCAAAACCAAAATCAACTAAATCGGCCCAGCCGTTCTCGAGTTTTAGCGAGACACACGAACTGCAATTAATTTTTATAAGTATATAAGAAAATTAAAGAATTATAATCCTTATAAGTAGCACCATTGTATTCAGTTACAAGCTGCTATAGACATACTAACAAAACAAACGTTAAAAATGCAAGTTCCCACTCAAACAATTTTATTTCTAACTTCCTAAAACATTTGTAGAAAAAAAGACAAACCAAACTTTTTAATTACCACCTTATCTGTTCATCTACAACATAGACTACAGCTTTTTAATTTTTTGAATATTTGAATTTGGTATACTACATCATAGCCAACGAGCGGGTGGTCTCTCCATGATATGCCGCCATGCACCCTGCTGTGACCTCCTCACATACCGCCTGTCCTCATGATAAAATATCGTAATACCTACATTATTGCTCTGCCTGTCATCAATCCTTAGTTTATAGACGTTCACTTCGACGCCAGATGACCTAATATTTAAATTTACTATTAATAAGTCGGCAAAACCCGAGCTCTTCATAACATGATGACTACCTACCTATGTCTAATGTCTATAATACTCAAAAACCCGACTAGCGGCAACACATAAACTTCATAGAATAATCCTTTGTGGATAGATACCTAGGCTCCGAATTTCGAACTAAACTTTTTATAATCGTAACTAGCCAGAAAACTTTCGCGGGAACATGCGCTAAAAAAGAAAAAGTCGAAGGAACGCGAGCAGACATTCAAATAAAGAACATCGCGAGCGCGTTGGCGCCAACGTTCCGAGTTAGCTTTTTTAATTTTACTTTTTTTTCCGGGCCACGATTCAATTTGCTGTGGATCAGTGGTTGAGGTCACGATTGATGTCGCGACATGAATTCGATTCTTTCTTTGCTAATTTTGTGGAACGCCGCGATCAAGAAGCTGACGTGTGTATTTTATATTATGGTATTTTGTAAGTAATATTGTTTGAAAAGTTGCCATCTTGGAAGCGAAGAGTATTTAGATGAAATTATTTTAGGCGATTGTTTTGTGCGTGTTCTTAAAACTAAAGACAGCTATTTAGTAGAACAAGGCATATTACTGAAAAATAAGTAACTTTTGATTAAAAATAGTAAAGTTTTTAGCGGCCAATGTTCTTGTATTTTTTATGTATATTTGTTCCTTCACCTACTTTACCTACTCTGAACCTTAAGGTTTGTCCCACCTATATATAGTTATTTTGCGGACCCTTTCAAGACCAACTATTAGTTTTAATCCACCGAGTACCACTTCGACACGGTTGCACCTAAATTATAAAGTTGCGTATTCACTATTGCAATGCAACCGATTAACTTACCCCAACCGTTTTTTCCCGAAAATATTCCCAATACACTCTATAACTTTGTCGTACTAATCTTTTGCCAAAACGTCTATGGCATTTCAACTTTTTGGGTGAACTTTTGTAGTATGACAAAGTTTAATACCATTTTTCTAGTGTAGCAGAAACTTTCAAAGGGACAATTGGACGTGGATTGGATTGACATAATCCTTGCAAAAAAAAATACAATAGTTGACAACAGTTGGTTTGCTGCAATCGTTTGCTAAACGTTTCTTAATTGTTTGTTTATTGAAGTGTAATGAAGGCTTTGTTGATGCATTTCGAAGCCTTCTTGAACCTTTCAATTGTCATTTTATCATCGCTTTGTTGAAACGTAATAAGCTGAATAAAGAGACACATGGATTTTAAAAATATACCGATACATGCACTTGCGTAGAAAACGAGCTTTATTTCACAGAACTTCGATTTGCAATAAGATGGTACTTATATTCAATATATTTAGAGTTTTTCCGCCTCGTCTTGATGTCAGCGTGAGAAATCGAAAAATATTTTTGTTTTTATGGTGTGGTTCCTCCTTACCACCGCCACACCTCATCTTATTATTTATCTTTGTCTCAGTATCCGTCTTCCTCGACACGTGTTTCGTTTTAGCACAAGGCATCCTCAGGAGATGTTGACTCTTCAAGCGCTCGCTTGAAGAAAAACACTAAATATATTGAATATACCATCTTATTATAAATGGATTTCCGCAAAGTAACGCCTGACTGCATTGATTAACTTCAATTTGCCCCTAAATTAATTTTAGGGGAACAAATATTTGGTGAGTAAAATATCACTTACTACTTTTAAAAAAACTGTTTTCCTCTAAGTTTTAACCATCAATAAACCTAGATTAATTTAAATACATACGTTACCCAGTACAATGCTTATGTAAAACTAAGATTTTAAGTAGGTAGGTACCTACCTAATGAATACATTTAATAAATATTCATCTATACAAAAACTCGTTAAACTTCATCGGTGGCAGGAAATGTCTGTCACCAAGACACCGAGTAATAAGAATCTGAGCAATAGAGATTGGATAGTTACGCTTTATTGAACTAGTAAAATTTAATCTCAATTATTCCGAATGCACCTTTAGAAAACTACCGAAATGTCACTACAATCAACTCCGGCTCGTTGACTCAGCAAAAAATAGCACGAAACTTTGAAGAGATTAATTTGTCATTTGGAACGAAACTATTTTTGTAAATTGAATTTTTGGACGTGAAATTCGGCGGGCCGTTTCGTCTGCCCGCAGCTTTAGTTTTGTCACAATGGTTGCAAATATTTGGTTTGAGTTCGGTTGCTGGAATTCTGTTTGCAGTTGAAACTTTGAGTTTTATTTACCTACCTACATTTACTTATCGACAAACCTGTCTAAGGTCCTTGTTATATAATAGGTAAGTATACATGTTTACTAAAGGCTTTGTGTGGACACAAGATGACTAGTTGTTATTTACTATATCTATTTATTAGTCGGTTTAATTTTACTTTTCTTTACATTGTTTACAATAAATGTGACAACCTAACCTTACTAGTATAACTAGTCAAATACTAATTAATGAAACAAAATTTGATTCAATACTTATTAGGCAATTATTTTTTTTGTTTCATTAATTAGATTTTTACTAGTTACTAGTCTACTTTTCGTATTTGGTACACAAATTTTCAGAAAAAGTGTATTTGTAATATATTGTTAAATGACGTTGGTAATGAGACATTGTAGGTATCATAACTTGGATAAATTTAGGCTACTATTTATTTTGGTATTTTTGTATAAATATATTAGTGGTACCTACAAAAATGGTAATTGGTACAAAATAGTAATAATGTTCATAATTCCTTCGATAAATATTTTAAATTTATCTCAAATCGACGCATTTTCAATCACATTTTAGACAAATCAGTAAAGAAATAAAAAGAGCGTCCAAAAATGTAATGTGGTAAATGATTACATAAGGGGTATGCAGATGTACGTGTGTGTTATTACTACTTATAAGTATCCAGATCCAGAATCATAACTTAGGTTTGGTAACAAACGACTCTACCTACTATTTGATATTTTTTTGCATTAATGGTTTGGTTACGGCAAAGATATGACATGCAAAAAATACAAAATATCTAACATATCCGGAACATAAAAAACGTTTCTAGCTCATCACGACGCCCGGGTAGGGTGAAAAGGGGGAATTATTACACCCCGAGCGGGCTGGTTATTTTCCGGATAATTTGCCTCAGGCCCGGGTCAAGACCTCTCCTACGCCCGCCCGGACATGAGTGACGTCATATCCTGGTAGCTATGCTACGAGCTGTAGATATTTTTAGAGGAAGCGCTCGCTATCACTACACACAGAAACAGAAGAGATAAAATATTATACCGGACATATTTCTAATAAATTCCGTAAAATCTATATATATACAAGAGTAAATAGACTGATTGATACCTGTTAGGAATTATTAACTCAGAGTCTGAAATGCTATGAACACTAGAGACATGAAATTTGGAGGGCACATTCAATAGGTGTCGGATACCCCTACATAAAAATTTGAGATCCGCGGGTACCTAACACTGCGAAGCCTAGCTTGTTTCAGAATGAAATAAATGCATAAAAAAACAACTGAAATATTTTTTTGCTTTTTCCATGGGTCTTTATAGATAAATGTTTGATCAACAATATGTCAGGGGTCAATGTCCTCATCAGTACGAACAACTTTTCGCAACTCACCCTAATGCTGTACTTATAGCTTTTCTTCCAAGTTAGCTATTATTTTACTATAAAGTGTTCATAATGATGTAGGTACACAATGTTTATGACGTATATCTGTCGTTAATTTCAATACATTATTTACTAAAATAAGTAGCTAAATTATATATATATATTATGTATTTTATATACGAGCTCAAAAATTTAAAACATTGTAAATTATAATATAAGTATACAAGCTGCCTGTACTTTGTCCCCAAGAACAAAGGACCTTTCAAAAAAATCTACATGAAAATACCTCGCAGAAACGAACATCTCGAAAAGTTTAGGGAAAAATTCGACACGATTAACCCGAAGCGATTTTCCTACAATGAAACTTCAGGAACAAACGGTACGGGCGAAGATTTGAAATACATGGTAGATTGGACATTTTAGATAAGAACACTTTGGTAGACGTACTCTGATAATTAAGTCTAGAAAGTTATAACTCTGGATCTGAGGATATCACTACATTATTATATTAGAACTTTAAAATTCTTTTAAATTTAGCTTTTGAAAAATTCCATGACGACAGGATAAACGATACCTCCTCAAACAAACTGAGACTTAAGGGAAATACAATTTACGTAAATTTTTGCATGCAACTATTGGATAGCGTAGAACTTCTCTTACAACGCTCATACATTTTTTTTCTACAATTACCATTCTAAGAAGATCTCAAGAAAATTCTAAGATCTGAAAAAGAGGGTGATATTGGGTGAGATGGGGTAAGGCGGAGCAACAGCGAAGGTGAGGAGATAAAGTAATTTCGCTTAACTGAGGGTAGTTAGGGGTAACGCGAGATAACAAGATAGGTAAGTATGGATTAGGGTTAATGGTTTTCTTTGAAGACTTTTTCTTAAACCGATTAAAGAGACTTGTGAATTGTAAAACCCGAATTCTTACTTGATTGTGGGATATCTGTGGATGAGAGATCTTTGAAAATTGTGCGATCATACTTGATTATAGTGGGTATTCGTAGTTAACGCAAAAGTGCCTTTGCCTTTGAAAGGCTGAAATGGGATGACTTCGCTAAGATAAATTCAGAGTTCTCTTTTGTTTGATAGTTAAGAGGAATTTGTTAGTACCTATTTGATCAAGGGATGTGCATAGTATGGGAATGCAAAGTGATCGTAATTGACAAAGTAATTGACCGAACAAGTAACAAGCCTTTTCCGAGACTGATAAAAAAAAATACGTGTGTTCTGAGTGACACGCCAGCCGCGAAATATTCACAACCGGTCTTAAATTACTATTCTTATGAGACTTTACAATGTGAGATTTATATCTATATTGTACAATATGTATATAGCAAAAGAGTAAAAAATAGGAAACGATGTGGTAATGTTTCACTTTATTTAGTGATGTAAACTAGACAGCTGAGTGAACATAATGTGACTATGTAGACAAAAAAATAAAGGCTTAATGTAAATTTTGAAGACTATGCCTTTAATTTTTTTCTTGTTACAAGACGCAGTTTCCTTTATTTATTAGCTAATGGGCTGACAAAACGTATTTGCTAAGATAAAGCAAAGTACTCTGATGACCTCTGCCCTAGGTATAAGTAATATATAGTTTCGTCAAAGTTTTATATAATTTTATGAATGTAAGGGAGTGTAGTATCTAAGTATTAATAAATAAGAGACAAGTCACTAGTCACTTTTTTTATTAAAAAAAGCTATATTTTAGTATGTGATACACAAGGGTTGTTGTTGTTTTATATCACACGTAAGTATGTAAGATGTTTAATGATATAGTTTGCTATACATATTATTTTTTGATGGGGCGCATCTGTAGTAGTAGATAAGTAGATTTAATATGACCTAAAGTAACTAGCACAAGAGTAATAACCTTATAATATTATCTATATCGCTATGGTATCGATTAAAATTCGAAAAAAATATTTATTTTACTTTTTTTGATATACCTACCTCTTTTTGTATAATTAAATTTAAGGTATAATGTATGTAAGTATACATTGTGATCGGCAAGGGGTGTACTAAGCCAAAAGGGGGTCACTGTACCCATCCTAAGGATCAACTTTTACTAAGGTACCAACCCTGAATTAGAGAAAAAAAAATCTGCTGTTCCATACAAAAAGTTCATCGGTCGCCGGCAAAATGTATGAAACAGCTAATAATTTTTTTTCGAATTCAGAGTTGGTTCCATAGTGAAAGTTGTTCCTTAGGATGGGTACAGTGACACCCTTTCGGCTTAGTACACCCCTAGCCGATAAGCCTGTCTCCTTGCTATTTTTTTTATTTATCTGATATAATATCATCGCAATATACTCGTATTTCTTTACTTTACCATTTTAGACGCAGTCTTAAGTAGATAATACGAGTAGATATCAAATTATATTGTGTAGGTAAGTATAGAGCCAAAAGAAAAATACTCTGCCCAAACAAAACCAAAATAAATTAGAAACGTCACTCAAAACGTCAAATAGATATTGCTTTCGTAAATTCAATCGAAGCGGCAAATAAGCTTGTATCCATTTCATAGTGATCACTTTTTAAAAACAAAAACACGCATATATAGAAAAAGTTGATTCGAGTTATGTTGATACTGTCCATAAAAACATGCGACCCCTTTGAAAAAAATTGACATCGTACGTCACCTGTTCCAACTAACTTTCGTGACGTAAAAACGATGTTATTTTTTTCTAAACCACTTTTTAAACTGTCCTAAAGTCAACAAGCGTAAATGTAATAGTAGCCAAGAACATCGATAGTGGGAAGATCGTTCTTTCGTTAACAGTTGAATAGTTAATCGGATAATCTACAAGATGGCGGGACGTGATTTATAAATGATGCGCAGGCGCCGCCGATTGCGACTGGCGCGCCGCTGCCTGGGGTGGCGCTCAAACTTTTTCAAGGAATTTAAAATTGTTATTTTATTATCTCCATTAATTATGAGCTCATGCCACAAAACGTTTGATATTTATAAATTATAATCACATCATAATAAAACATGTTTGGCTTGCTGGATTTAAAATAAGTAACTGTGACCTTTTTGTGTGTGTTCCTTTCACCGTAGATCCTGAGTTATCTGGTTAGTGGTAGAGCTTAACTATACATAGCTCTCACGACTGAGATAAGCCATCGTTTCTGCAACACGTAAATTCGTCGACTATAAAGTCATTGGCCTTCTAGGTATACATTGCGGTACTAATTCGTCGAGTTAAAAAACAGATGCTTACGAAGGAACATTCCGAAGTAGAGCTACATTTGTCTTTTTGATTTCTTTTCTATATTACCTGATAATTGAAATCCGGACTACTCCAAATCCTGCATAAATCTGTTTCTTAAAGTTTCTTCTAAGCAAACGTAATTTATCATAAGTGCCTAATACATTCATTGTCTGTTAAAAGATTTATATTTATATTTTATCATTTATGTACATTCTATCATACAGTTTAAGCATCACAGTAGCCGGTAAAACAAGATCAAACGTCGAAGATAGTCGCGACATTCGTTTAAACGATTTAGGGCTCACAATAAGAGCATGTGTGCGACTACCACAAATTCCACGGACGCAGCTATGTCCTACAAATTCATTACAAGTTTATCAGAATTTGTCAAGATACCTCGAGTCGGAAAATATATCAGAAGATATTTTCGGAAAAAATCGAGCTCCAGACTGGAGTCTTTTTCCTTACAGCTCATTTTAAAATATGGGTTTTATTTAATTAAGGGGTCAATAAAATAATATATGGAATAACATTCACACAAAGGTCTTCAGGTCCTGAATTAGGCAAAGCCTGTGCTGTAGTAACCTAATGACTGATTTACATACTTATTTGATTTAAATAGGTACAATAAATACCCAGACACATAATAAATAGTCTTTATTGTAGATCGAGGAAAAATTTAAAACTAAGATTGAAATTTAATATTTTTAAATGATTTACCAATGCTTTGAGATTAATTGTGTATCAAATAGGTACGCTTATGGTTATTAAAGTCAATAAGAGTTGATATGATGTATTTGACAGTACGTAACATATAGGTGAAGTCAAAACACTATCACTAGTTAAGTATTGCCAAACTCTCATAATATTCAGGTTACGAAGCTCCAATGACGAGAGGTACAAGAAACCAATAAGGAAACATATGTCAATACAAATTTGGAACATCACCTCACAATCGCTGACCATACTTGGTCCCGCGTCCATCACGAAGGAGCAACTTTCTTCACTTGCCTTAATCAGTTACTAGCACGACAGAATAGGACAGAAACTGAATTTATGCAAGTTAAACCGAGACGGAAAATCCTGTATTCGTTCAAGTAGAAATAGACAAGGATGTCTTAACGTTGGGTAAAGTTGGAGAAAGGGAGAGGTGAGAGAGTATGGGTGGCCACCCCACACAGTTGGTCGATGGCCATAAAAATGAGTATAAAATTGAAACATCAATATAATAAGCAATCAACGAGAGCCAGCCAGGGCCTAATTATACAGGGCGAGGCTGTGTTATAAATTACCTTATAACTGGCCATACAGATGGATCGAAAATCGAATGTTAGCAGTGAGCTTTGAGATGGTGGGTAGCTTGCTTCAAACTATTTGCAAATAGATTTACGTTGGCAGGATTTTGAACGCTTTGTCTGATTTGTAGTTGGTAAGTTGAAGTACTTTTATATCTTTGACTTAATACTTATTTGGCACATCTCACAAGAGTTTGGTAGAATCAAAGCTTCTAGACAGGCATGCAAATATAAATATTTTGTGCAAATAGATTTCAGATTAAAATGAGACCCCGATCTTATATTACTTAATGAAATTTTGCTAAGATATTAATGAAGACATGGGCAGCCTCTATGGATTTTGCCAATAAGTTGCGAAACTTGACATAACAATAAGAATTAAAAAGACTGCCTTGTCTGTGACTTCGAAAAAAGCCTCGTTCAACTCAAAACACGCTGTGAAGAGTCTGGCTGTCATAACTGGATAATATGTATGATTAAATTCGGCCCCGGGGGCAGAGGTGCCGAGATGTTGAGTTTGTTGGTTTTTCGACCCGAGTTTTTTTGTTCCCGGCAATTTTCGAAGGTGTGGACGCCATTGGGCATAACGTGGACTATTTCAACCTACCTATAGCTTATTGATGCTCTAAAATTATCAAATCTAAGAGAATAGAAACTATAAGCAGAGCTTATACTTACAGTGCCTACAATATTCATTATAATTTAAAAATATCATATTGATGACGCCCAAGGTTTATGATAGGTAACTATCAGAAATCAGTTACAAAACCAAAATTAATAGCATTTTCACGAAAATCTACTCAAACCTATGCAAAGGTCAAGTGCAACTCTATCATAAAAAAAACTATTACAGTTTATTAATTACTTAGTAGTATAAAATAAAAACAGATGACCCTTAATAACCCTGTAAGTACCTGTAGGCATAGGTATTTATTTAGGCGTGTGACGTTCAATGGGTAATCAAGAATACGTACACAACAGCAAGTTTTGACTGAGTGATATTCGCTAAGAATTAACGCAAATACTAAACCACCGGACTTAGAGACATGCAATTAGGTATAACAAAAATCGGTTCAAAGTTTGGTAAAACCCGCTCCAGGTTCCGCACCTTTGAGTTTTTCACTCATATGCATATTAGAATTAAATACCACATGCTTAAACGCTGAAGGAAAGCATCGTGAAGAGTCCTGCTTGTCGGAGATGGTTAATAACTTGCAAAGATGAGTGGAGTCCCCAACTCGCAATTTGGCCAACGTGGTGGACTAAACGAACTTCTCATAAAAACTATGAGGGCTTATCCAAGTTATTCTTTCTGACTAATTTGGCAGTCGTTACCCGACAGTCCGTAATTTACGGCTGCATGTGATAATAACGTGCTTAGACCCCCACCTAACTGGAAACCAGTCTAGCGAAGACCGTGGGTGGCGACGGACGTCCTTCGTCATACCACAACTATTGATCAATAAATTTGTCGTCATTGATGACCAAATATTTTATTAAAGGCTTTGAAGGTTTATCAGGAATATGCGCAGAAGAATATTTCACAAAAATGTAGGGATATGCGAATTTTTCCTACACGTTTCCTAATTGCGTTGGTAAATTTCATACATTGAAGGTATCTCAAAAGTAACGACGTGAAATATTCTCCGCTAAAACACGTTATAAAAACCTTAAAAATATTTAAAGAGTCTGTTCTTCGAATGACACTACAAATAATACACTAAGGTAATAGATTAGTTTAGATGTTCACGCGGTGCGATATTTTAATATAGTTTCTTAGGAAAACAACGTCAAAATCAGCACTTACTGAAATGAGTAGAGACGGCATTATACTTACTTTAAACTTAGATATGTGCCTAATAATACAAAATAATTTATTTAATTTAGAATACTAACGCGTGTTTGATTTATATTGTTTAAGAAGACGGGTTTACACGCGTACCTGATATATATATTCTATATAAATAATAGCGTAAACAAACGTCTTAATAAATAATACCTAGAGTTAATTTTTCAAAAATTATTGAAGTTTTAACAAATAAAACATTACACGTTATTAATATTATAGTATTTAGATGTTTAAACAGAGTTTAAAAATCCCTGCGATAACCATAACTCCTTTTTATTGAAATTATTTTTTTCATCCCTGTATTATTCATGCTACAGGGGCAACTAGAAAAATATATTTTCAAAGCCTCAATAAGCTAGTATAGATAAAATACACCATGAAAATAAGAAGAAATAGACCTAAACAGAAAAAAATGCAATGAAGTCGTACAGAAACAAAACCTATACTGATTTTATAACTGCAATTATACAGTAAGAGACAAAACGTCAAGAGCGAGTAAAATTACAAATATTGCCCAATCACCGAGCAATTCGGACCATCTGACCTCTCTAATTCATCAACCTATGAAAGAATTCAACTTTCTAATTGGAGCCAATCATAGACGACACAATCTACGAATTACCGGCCGGTAAAAAGAGACATTACCTGACTTAAGTCACGAGCGAGCAATTTGATTGCAATCAATACGATGATGGCCGATCAGCGATCACGCCACACGCAGCGATGGCATATTCTTGTAGAATTTTATAGTGGAATTCTTTAAAACACCGATACTGAAACTATGCGATGATTATACATTTCAAAATTGAACTAAGCAAACAAAGCTCTCTAACGAATATTTACGAAACTTGGGGTAAACTTAACCTAAGTCCAGAATTACCATCACCATTTTCAATACATACGTTTAATAAATATTAAGATAAATCTTTCCCTTACAACGGAGAAGAAAGACAAACAAATATACGCAATTATTCTTAATATATGATGATTTTTTTTAATATATGTACATTCATACTATAATAATGAATTGAATTGAGTTGAGTAGTAAGTAATGATAACTTGTTTTTTTAAAGTCAGTGAAACCATGAAAATCAGTGAAGTTACTGTACTAGGCCAGACAGCATAGCAGTGGTTTATGCTATGCTGTCTGGCTCCTAATTAGGTTGTCTAGAATCAGCATTACCATCAGCACGAGTGGTGCATTACCGGTGTCACAATAACCGGCGTGTCACCGTATAAATCATGTGATAAGTACGGTGCGCCTGCGCCGGTGGCAACGATACCACATTATCACCTGCGCCATCCGGACAACGACACCTGTGGAATCTCTCTTATGTAGACAAATTTTCATATTCTTTATTGTATACCCCGTCCTGTACTATATTTATTTTGCAAATTATCTCTATCCTAAGGTTGCCTGGAAGAGATCGCTTTTAGCGATAAGGCCGCCACTTGTGACACTAGATGTAAGGTTTTCCTGTATATTTAATGTTTGTGTGTCTGCAATAAAGAGTTTATTCATTCATTCATTCAGATTTGGAGTATTTTATAATAAAGAGAACTAGATACTGCGTTCTGCTTCTTAAGGTGATGCCTAACTATAACCAAATTACATAGTGCATAATACATGCACCTAAAACTATGCCACTGGTGTATTGGAAGAATAGGAATTGAAATGTTCCACCTTGGAGTTGATATCACCCAGGGTGGTAAATTTTTTTACTAGATTTTTCATTTGGTTCTGCAACTGGTTGTCTTCAAATTTTAATGGTAGTTGTTATGATCAAACTTTTTTTAATCTGTGTAGGTAATCTGTAAGTACTCGTAGGTACATATTAATTGCTCCCTGAACTTGTAATTGGCTTTCACGTACCAAACTGCTTTGTAGCTACTATATTCAAGTCTGTAGCAAATGTGTAAGAATCAAACAAGTAATAAAAGAGTTTTCTCGCAAAACGAAAGTTTTGTTCTTAATAACTCCTACATGTTTGTCTTATCTTTAAAATAGCATATACATACTATGCCGAAATATTGAAACCGATACAATGCTAAATTCTTTATTCACAACACAATAATACAATATTAAAGAATAAATAAAATTTTATAAACTCGCACTCAATGCGATCTTGACAGTTGATATTTCAAACAAAAAAAGAAGTTTGCGAGTTAAATATAACATAGATCTAGGATATTCTTAACACATTGTTGGAATAATTACCAAGGTGTTTCTGCAAAAAATCGTTCGTAAGCTATACTTGTATGGAATGGTATATGCATATTGTCAAAACAAAAAAAAAATACGAGTTACACGACGACTCCATACCACGTCCCTAAAACAAACTCACGTTCGTGACTCCAATCCTCATTATCGAGTCGCGTTTAAAAACATAACCAACAAGAGAGCCGGCAAATTAACGTGTAATCCCATCGCTGTGATTACCCTGAATATAGATATTATGCCGCAGCGTGGGTGGCTGGTTGCTTATTGTGAGAGTTTTTGGCCAGAGGACCTAATGAGGTCAGGTGATGGAACTGGGGACTTGCCAGGAAAAGGCCATAAAGCGAACACATAGTTTACGATTGCAACTGAACTATTGCTGATTTCGGAAAATTCGCTGCGTAATACACTTAATAATAATAAGGGAGTGTCTGATGGTCTTGGAAATTGTGTGGGTACATTAATAAAATAGATAGATTGAGTTGCTAATACTTAGTTCTAGGTACCCATAGTTATATAACTATGGGTTTCGTGGCACTCTTCATCTTTGATAGAGGAAATAATGATAGTGAGAAACCATTTCCTAGTTAGGAAGTAGTATGTAAGCTTAGATAATTTTATGTTATGAAAAACGGCGAGGCGTAACGTGGTAAGCATATAAACGTTTAATTGATAACCACATTCTGTTAGGTCTATTTTCTAGAGCGATTTGCAAATAATTTGGTTCTTGACCAAATTATTAGCAAATTGCAGCATACTGCATATTAGTTTTAAAGCTCTTAAAGCATAAACCAACTCATCAAGCTTTCACTTATTGTAGACCTGTCAAGAACTATTATTTAAACCATTTATATTTAAAATTGCTTTAAACCATTGATAGTTAGTTCTATAGATGGAAACGACTGTTTTCGGACCAAAAAGAGATCATGCAAAAGTGAACCGGCCATCACAGTTGAGCCGTCAGTTGGTTTAGAAACCAAAGAGTACGTACCAAAGAGTATTAGATCGGGAATAAACAAGCGCATATTTTTCACCTACGTCACCTATCTAAAGTGACTTATTTAGTTTGACAAATTTAGGCAACTAAATAGTGTAATACAAATCTGAACGCAATAAGAGAATGCCCATCAGTATATCGGCACATTGATACGTTCGCTGGTGTCATGGAAAGGGAGTCCGCAGAGACAGGGGTGGCCGCATTGTTCGATAGCTACACCGCGTGACCAAACTATTACGTCACCGATAGCAGAAAAAACACTAGAAAGAACCATAGACTCTAGAAAGGCTAAGTTTGTATGTATGTGTATGTGTGTATTTGTTTCTTACTCCTTCACGCTCAAACGGCTCAAAGGATTTGGATGAAAGGTCTTGTTTCATTTTCGACCAGGACGGTGTGCATCTACAATATAATGCAGAAATATATAAAACTTACATTAGTTGACAAAAATTTCTAAACTCTATGAATCGTATTGGAAATATTGTATCCCTGTAAGTTTCTTGACTTAAATGGTTAACTTGGTAGGTATATGAATTGTACAGCCTGTCACAAATAACAAAATTAACACTACAAAAACGCATAAATTGGCTTTGTGATGCGTAATTCGATTCTTGATTATTTTGTATACTGCGATAAGTTGCGCTAATTTAGTTGATAGGTTTAAAAATTAACCATCATTATCGTATTTATAGTATCATGTAACTGCACTGTCCTAGCCGGATCTCCGTACATTTTTGAAAGAACTCTTTTGGCACAAATATAGCTTATACCTACTAAGGATTAGCACTACTCCAAATTTAAATGTTCTCATGGGATGACCAAATATCCACTGCGGGTAAAACCGCGGGACGCAGCTAGTGATTCTAAAAAGCTGCTCAATGATCAACAAGAAAAAAACCTTTTTCAGTATTTCGTCGACGACTAACATTTTCTATGGAATAGCACTTTTCTGGACTACAGGGTTAGCTCCATATTTAATAATTAACCCTATTTTTTCGGCTTAATATACCCCTAACCAATATAACCTTGTATTGTCTTATAGAGAATTACAAAATTGTTGTATGTAAAAAAATGCCTTAGAATAGGCAAAACCAATCGATAGCTTTCGTTATTATTATTATTTAATATCATCCCGGTGTGTGTCTGTCTCATTGCAGGACAAAGACCTCCTTCTCATTCCTCCACAAGCTATATGCCACTCTATAGCTTAGATTCCGAAAAATATTTTTTATTCTTTTTAATTGAATTATCAAAGCTACGAGTGCAATTGACGTATAAATTTATTTTCAAATGGTCAAATTGTGTCATACTTCTTGGTATCTTTTTTGCCGACGGTACAACAATCACCGCTTATTTTACTAGCGTTAGTTTAGTGGAGTATGGTATCAATGAAATATGTGCATCGTTCGTGACGTCTCCTTCCTTTGACGGCCTCTACTTACGTGATTGGTTTTTTTTTTATAAAAATGCTTCCGCTTCGAAGGTTCTTTGATGTCTTTGTGTAGAGTAACTCTTATTACTTACTCATGTACGTAGCGGCCGCTATCCGCGACACCATGCGATATAGCAACAGACACATATGTATTATTCGGCCTTAAATACCCTGGTCTCCACGACTTAAAAATTATAATACGACATTGTGATAAATTCAAATAATATTTTTTATCCACTAATTTTAAACTAATTTTGAAAATATCATGTGTCCATTTATTTATTAAGCAATTAGGTTTTATTTTTGACAACATAATTTCATGAAGAAATATATCGTATACTAAAATACCTGGTCTAACTAGATTATTATTAAGAATAGTTCCTATGAACAATCACAATATTTCACTGTTTGTTTGAGAGATTTAATTAGGTATAATAATATCATAAGATCGTTTATAGAAGTCATCTTGGCAATGGAACTGAATACGAGTATGAATGAGAAAAATATGCACTAAAATTGAATATGCACACTCTACAATGCTTGTTGTTGTTATAACTGGCGAAACTGGGATGTACGAGTTCTTTCCCAGTACTTACAAATGAGGTCTATCTACCTACCATTGTACAAAATTTACTGATTACATTTTATTAACTGGATATAGCTGACATCGCTTAACTCCAATTGCGACCATGAGTAAGACGTCTATGTATGGTGAAAATGAGACAGGTGAGGTTTTAAACTGACTCGGTTTAAGATACATAGGTACTTGAATTTATGAGTACATAATGTATTTCATAAGCAGTGCCATATGAGAGGGACAGAATGATAAACTATATACCTGTTCAAATAAGGACTACAAAGGAAACTCGATGCACACCATCTCCGCGTTACTTTTTAAATATGGAGATCAAAGGTAATGTGAAGAGGACGTTTATTAATACGAAGACCTACATACCTGTATAGGCTGTAGAGGCAGATTGGTCTGTACCTATACCTTCGTTTTACTGAAAGCAAGTATATTTATAAACCCCGACTCAAAAACGACGGGGTCTTATAAGTTTGACGTGTGTGTGTGCCTGTGCCTGTGTCTGTCTGTGGCATTGTAGCTTCTAAACGGATGGACCGCTTTTGATTTTTTTGGAATGTTTCAACAAAAAAAAGAAATTACTTGTAATCACTTCGTAACGTCATAGGATTAGTATATTTACCAGGATCAAATATAAGTAAAGTGAGAATATCAAGTCCATAAATATTGGTCACCTAAAATTAGAATACTAGAAGAAACATGGGTGTAGTAATAAATACAACATTGCGGACGACATCGACGAACTCGTTCCAATAATATAACGCAAGTTCGACCGAGAAAATAATAAGAATTTACGAAATGAAAAAAAAAGTATAAAATAATAAATTATTAAAGTGGGGACAGGCGCGTGGCGCTTGAGATCTTTATTAAAATTAAAACCGCTACAAATTATAATAACCAAGCCACTAGGGAAAAATACTACTCGTAAATCCAAATATTTATTGCGTTTACTACAGAGATTTGGTAAAGGGTGTCTTGCCACGTGCCCCGAACCATGTGGGGGTGAAAAACACCATTATATTTAGACCCCTCACGCTTACTTTCAACTAGCTTTTGTAGGAATTTGATGCCTAACGATACTTTAGAAAATATATTTGAAAATAAAAAAAATATTGTTATTTTACAAGTTACTTTGCGTGTTATTTAGCTAAAACTAAGGTTAATAAAAACCTTTTTTACTAACCTAATTTGGATAATTTTTCATTGTAGAGAATTAAGCGTTTAAAACAAGGCAAACAACTAGCAAAAAATATATTGGTATAGGTCTATTTAAATTGGTTTTAGTATCATGAGATTTTAGTTAATGCCTTCAAAATTTATTAGGTTTAGTTGTTTGTTTGTCGGTTCGATTTCGGCCAATATGAAGTGGTTTTTTATTATCCGCCATAAAGTTTATTATATCGTCAGTTATTGAATTATCACTGTCAGTTTATTAACCTTTTGATTTTATGTTACTTACCTTTTAAATGGACTGCCATTTAGTCCTTAATTAAGTAGACTTGGTAAGGATTTCATGGTCCTTGTTAAGTTTATGGTTTTATTTATTGCTTGTTATTGAAAATGCTGTTAATTATATTTGTAGCAACTGAGTTTGTTATGGGCAAAAATAAGTAAACAAAATTGTATCACTAGCAAAACCCAGCCAGATCCTTCAAGCAATATGACAACTGCTATCCTAATCTATAAAAAATTGCGTCAAGCACTAATAATGCAAATAAAACCAGAGAAGAAATTTCTCAAGAAATCGTATCTAACTGAATCGTAACTAATCTGAAAATGTATATGTATAAAAGTTCCCACAAAAAACAGCAATGACAATTTATTACCCCGTATCGAGACAAATTCACCAAGCTAGGGGAGAAAAGACAAATTATTATTTTCCTTAATCATCATACGACCATTACGCGTCGCCACCAACGCGTGACCAAAAATTATTAGGTCTCTTTTTCAGTAAACATTTTTTGCACGTCCGCCGCGCGGCGCTGGCGGCGACCGACTGCGAATTTAGATGCTCCCGGAAGTTGTAAAGTGGAGATTTGTAACGCACGCGCCGCGGCGCCTGGCGGTACTTCCGGTTACTTCTTCGTAATGACTGCGTAGCTGCTGCGTAGATCTACCCTCTAATGTCTTGCGTATCTATCCCTTTTCACCCTCCGAAATTTTATCGTTCTTTTACTTTTATGCTCTGTTTAGCTAGAATTCACTCTCCATTTAATTACGGTGGCACAGTAATGTGTTTGGCAGATGACGTGAGTCCAAATGACGCGTGTAAATGTTTCACTCTGCCTGTGTCACTGACAGACAGAAGTCCTTAGTTGAATAGGGTTGAATTGTATGTAAGTGTTTAGGGTAATGTTAAAATTACGAATGAGACAGATGGCTTTTACTTTTCTAGATATGATAAGTGAAGAGCAAATTTTTATGTGCCATTGGAGTACTAATGTATCGTATTTTGTAAGCAAAGTAAGGGCTTAGTAGTAATAAGTAAAAATCACCTTAAACATGGGCTTTGAGGCCCAATAGAAACGTACTTATTTAGATTTACTACTCCAAAATTTAGGATAAAATCAGCTGTGTCGGTTACTTACCTACTTTTCTATTAATTAGTCTTAATAATGTATTTTTCTTTTATTTATTATTTTTGTATTACTATTTTTACACGGTGAACGAAAATATCTTGAGAAAACTTGCTAGTCGGAGAAGGTATATTATTCCTAATATAAGTGAAATCCTTATATAGTTCAACGTATTAGTATACAGTTACTGAGCAACCAAACAACTTTAGAATATTGAATCTGACTGGTTATTCTTGGCAAAATAATATGATATCATGGATCCGGTATTGCAACGAATATTTTACTGAAGAATTGATTCTAATTTTATTTTAGGTATATGTCTATATTCGTTTAATTCGACTTGACTCTACCTGAAAGCAACGAAGGGTAGATTAATAGACTAGATCACAGTCTAAAATAGATACAGGTAAGTACTTATAGTTTGAATTCGAGCTATAAAACTTAAGAGTTAATTCTATTGCTGACATTAAATCGACGTAAAGACGCGAATTCCACGAGCAGTAAAGCAGTTGTACTTGTGTGATCCTCTTTATTCAAATAAATTAAATTCATAACAAAACAGAAAAACTAAAATAAACCAAACAAACAAACTGCAAATAATTATTTGATGAGAAAACAACGCATGTTTTAGAATTTAGTCGTAAAATTCGATTAGCGATTAAAATTTGATGATAATAGAAATTGAATAACGTAACTTTTAATAAACGGGCAAGTATTGCTTAGAAAAGTAGATCGTCATGCGGCATCCAATACCGCGCATGTGACGATCATACAATTTTACAGGAGGACATAAAGAATCATAAAAGTCTTAAAATGTCAAAAACAGTCTATAAGAACAATTAACGGTTTGAAAAAACGTAGTCCTGCGAGAAAACACTTTAAAAAAGATAAAATAATTACAGTTATATCACTTTATATTTATAGTTGTTTATTAGAAGTACACGAGGATAGGGAAATACCGGAAAAAAGAATTTAACGCAATAGTAAAAAAGGGCGAATCTTACCAATAAATAGATTAGCTAAATGTAAGAAGCAGGGGCTTTATACCAAAATACTGATGTACAATAAGTTACCTAATAGTGTAATGGATCTCAATTTGATTACACTCAAACAAAAATTGAAGTATTTTTTTGAAAGCAATCCTTTTTATAAATTCAGCGAATATAAGTCAATGCAGCTTGTAGAATCATCGTTCCTGTGTAACGAACAACCATAATAAAATATTAATAATAACTAAACAAAGCAATCATAATGTAAATATTTGTCATGAGAACTATTAAACTAAGAACTAATATTAAGTAATCGTATATAAATGAGATTTGTAAGTTAAATTTTTTGAGTAATTATTCAATCAAATGTATTAAGACTTGCCTGTAACGAACGTTATTTAAAGGTCAATAAATATTACTTTACTTTACTTTACATAAAACCTTTATACCTTAATGTTACTCTAAGTCAAGCGCAATGACGTTTTGCGTAAAGATCGCCACGTCTCTATCGCTCCGGAAGATGGTGCTTATATAGCAAGTCGAATTTATCCATCGGGCGGTCCATCAGTGTGGTATATTTATGGCTGCTACCGAAGCTCTACACTCGTATATAAGGTAGGACAGGATAGCTTTGCGGCGCCGGCGCAAGCGTGCTCACACGATGTATGGCCAGAGTTCAGGCAAAGATGCTGTGATAAACTATGATTCTGTATTGTTGGTACAAAATTTGTGCAAATAAATGATGTCTTGAATTCACAAGAAATGCTGCTTGTAAAATATATGATACCTAATTTAAACCTTACAGGATTTAATAAGATTTTATTTATTTTTAATAGGTCTTGAAGGTGGTCGCAATAAATAACATAAGTAAATCACTTAAATTTATAAATAGTGCAAATACTTACGTAAATCCAAGTAAAAGATTCTATTTACTTATAATTTTAGCCTGCCAAGCTGTAGGTATGTATATGTACTACTTGGCAGGCTCCAAATTTTGCTATATGATATTTATAGGATATTTGGATATAGACATACCGTACCGTACATACATTCTGTGTAAAATTCAACTAAGAGTTGGAGGAGGAACTATTCAGAAGATATAGATATTAGATAGATATCATGTTAGGTAGGACTTTTTTTAGCAAACTTTTTGAACTGCCCTGAAAAGACCAGATGATAACCTCAAGCTTCCACACCTCTGTCTTCATACTTATTATTACATTAGCAAAATACACATCATATAGTGTATGTACATATATTTCACACTATGGTATGTTATGAATAAGTACCTACCTAGTAATCATAAGCTGCACCATACACTTGAGACTCAATTAATTTAATACAGTCCTTCAAACTCAACCCTAGACAAATTACTTAAACTAAGCAATTTCATAGAAAAAAACTCTCTCACACAAATTAGTGGTCACAAAGGCTCTATTAAGACTCCGCATTGAAAAGGACATCCTGATAAACATAATTAAGGCCCACTAAACTGATTTATGCGCACTCCAGACCCCCATAACTTTGCTTTCTCTTATATTTAATTGGGAAGATCTTAAAACTTCCATTTCCCTCTTTTTGTTCGGGATGAATTGCGCAGGAAATACGTCGTTGGCTCACTGAAAGGCCTGTTTTTGGGCTCGGTTGCATGCAGATTCAAAAGGCCCGAAAGGGCCATATGATATGACATATTTTATTGTCGGCGAAGGACTCGTATGGGCAAATTAGCCGGATGCATCAATCTTGAATGGCTTTTTTGCCCGTTTTTGGGTGTTTTGTGCGTATTGCGGTGTTGCCATTGTGAGTTTGTCATAGGTACTATACATCAACCTTTAATTTACTACCTACTTAAATATATATTATGTAGCCTAATAATACTAATATGCGTCTCAATGATAATTTTATAGATCCGAATTACAATACTAATATCATTGAATTTTTATATAATATATCCCTATATCCCATTTCATAATATTTTTTTACCTATCTACGTTATATTTTGTCTATGAAATCGGCATCCGAGAAAAAAAGCTTGTCCATTTTATTTTATTTCCCACGATAACACAACTCAAACCTAAACTAGCAACACCATACCACAATCGGATCCTTTTGTCATCCGCCGCAGATTGGCCAGCAATGAATAGCAATGACAATTGCTGGGGTTGCCATTGTTTTTGCCTTTTAATTTTATGATCGGATGTATACGTCAGTTTTTAGAATGAAAAGAGATAGATAGCGGCTTGTTAAAATTAAATTTTGTATGTTTTTACAAATTGCACTGAGATGGCAAAAACTGGAGATGGATGTAATGTAAGGAAGACTCCGTTTTTAGATATTAAGACATAAATTACGTAAAGAGAATGTAATACAATGAAGATACAAAACTTTCACCTGTTGCAGTGCACATAAAATATAATGACAAACCGACATCAAAATATTAAGAGGTTTGAAATTTTTACATATTGTTTTTTTATTACGTAGGTTTATCGACATTTTAAAAACCTGTGTTTGAAAGTGTCTAACCTGTTTTCAAAAATTAACCCTCTAGTTTTTCCATTCGCTACGCTATCCAAACGCTACGCAATGCCTCGCATATTTTATTATGCCAAAATCGAAGATGAATTACTTGTTTACAAACCCGCACTCTCTTATACCATTAACACTAAATATAACACACACACACCGTTACATACATGTGTGTGTGTGTGCTAGGGTTGCTGCGTATCGTATGTACCCACGAAACAGATCTGTTAGCACAGTTGATTGCAGATCGAAACTTTACAGGACTGACCGCTCCGAATCGGATTACCGGTTCGTTACCCACTATTTTTGCTGTTTGTCTGACCGCTAACAAAGCAAACACTGTCCGTTTGTTTCGGGTATCATTTGTTATCTGATGTTTGTGTTTGTGGCAACCCTGATTATGTTACTCTGAGCTGAGGTTTGTTCGAAATTTTGGAATAATTTAACAGAGATAGTAAATGTGACTTAATTAACTAGGAGTTAAGCAAGAATGTCTCTGATAAAATTTATTGACTGAGCGTAGATCTTGTTTTAGTTTAAAGAAAAATGTTACCAGATGCAAAAACCTGAGTTAAAAAAATCCGGACGTCTAGCAGGTCTCCAAGCAGGTGGTAAGTTCTTTCTTGCAGAGCTCAACTATAGTTATCTTTTTCCGGCGGCTCCGGTGGAAATTCAATTTAGGTTTTTTTTCAAAACGCTGTTGACATACTTAAAAAGCAGTATGAGACTATACAAGTTGATTCATTAATTTCGATAAAACTTAAATGGGAGTTCCTCTGAAATATGTGCTACCAATCAAACAACAGTCGTCTTATGTATTTACGAGTAAAAATCAAGATACAAACATCGTAAACCTAAAACGGGAATTGACGACGTCCTCATATCAAAATTTAAACTTTATTAATAATTAAAAATAATAATTAGGTATGATTAACAATAAAGGTAACTGCTAAGTTGCGAACCTTTCTATAGACTCTGTTAAACAATAGCATATATCTTCTTTTTACCAATAGCAAAGTGCCTAAAATGCAAGTCCAAATTAGTCGCTAAGACAAACATGGCGCCCGCTCTCCCTCAACGAACTTTCCTAGAAAATATGCAAAATTATTATAATAAACAAACCGTAACACTAATAACGTGTTATTACACTCAATTATAGATGAGAACGTGCAATTATCTATGAATTTGTGCTAACATAATCTATTAGAGCGATATTATAACACAATTACGACTAATTTAGTTGTTTTTTTTCTCTTGTCTATGGCTTTTTTGAGTGAAATTACTCGCCTTATAATCGGAGTTAGCGGAACGGAACTAATATACCTATTTACGTAGCGCTTTATGTACCTAGGTATATATATTCAGTGATGATAGTTCAGCTAGTTATTGTATATTTTAAAAAGTCACTTGTGGTAGCCTATGACTTGGCTTGAAATGGGTCATAAAAATAGTAAAGCATTTTTACAACTAACGTTTTCGTGTTATATTTATATCGCCCATATTACGGACGTGCTTAGCAATAATTGGTCCACCATCTTGTGCGTCCTGCCATATTTAGTATGACGTCACTTAGCTAACCAAAAACCTATGCCGTATAACTGTTGACTGTTTTAAAGCAGTACTTTCCTTGCTTTGCAAGATTTGGCCCAATACAGTATAGGTACCTACATACAAACGTGTTGTAGTAAAAAAAAATATATAAAAAGAAATATTGAGACCAAACTAATAACGAGAAGTAAGTGTTAGGTTCACATTTTCACAATTCTGATGATAGTGATATAAATAATAATTATTTTTTGACCTTTTATATCTTTGCTATTGTATTTTTACGATCGCAGTTAGATATTTTGATTTCCTATTTGTTACTGCCTATGAGCTATATTGTTTGAACCTATCCATAGAACGGGTAAAAAATTATGCAAGAGAAAGTGAGGTCAAATTTATGTTTGATATACAAACAAACTACCTAAAATTACCTAAGTATAGATATTTTTTATTAATAGATGTACATATACGTAGTAATTTAGTATTAAAGCGAAGAATTCTAATTGCTATGGACAATCGCTATTACACTACATAGTTGCTAGCATAGCTGTCCGTAATGGCGGTCTTATCGCCTCTAGAATACATTTAATGCAGCTTTTTTGCCACATTTTACAAATAAATTACAGTAAATTACACGCTTTTCAAACAATTTATTGGTTTTTGTATATATGCGTTGGCTCAGTCTGTTCACTTGTATAGGTATATTCTAATTTACCGACTTTAAAATTTTAGTTCATACACAATTCAATTGTGGGTAATTTGAACCTAAAATTTGATATACGTAAAGAATAATTTAATGCGTATTTTATCACATTTCATATACGAAATATACTTACTTAATAAGTTGCGTATACGTGTAAATATACTTGAATGTGATCATTCATCCTGTAATTTGGATAACTGGCTTCAGAATGAGAGGTACTTACACTTAATTGATATTAGAGGTATAGGTACATTGTATGTATTTTTTTATAAATATTGTATGCTGGTTGAACCGACGAACTTTGTACCGCCTAACAGTTATATATGTTTAAACCTTCCCTGAACCTTCACAAACATTTCAAAATCAAAATCAGCTAAATGGGCCTAGCCATTCCCGAGTTATAGCGAGACAAACTGATCTGGTTTTGATAGAAGATATTACTTTAAATTTAATTACCACAGAAATATGCTACTGAGAAAATTGAATAATTACTGGTAATCGGTGTTTATACCGTTTGTAAGATTAAATTATAATAAAATATCATTATTATGAGTTTATCCTCGTCCAATGCTGAATAAGCCCAAGGCACGTCACATGTCCCTTTCCTGGGCTTCTCGTCTCCCCCACCCCCTGCTTGGTATCATCTGTCTGTCTTTAGCAAAGACAGTAGAATAAATAAGTATAATAGTATCTAATAAGTGTAAATAAGTGATTATTAAAAATAAGATGTAGTTTAATGAATTTCTAGTGTTCCTGTGCTTCGTTTTGATATCAGCGTGAGAAAACAAAAAATATGTTTGTCTTTATGTTGTGGTCCTCGCCAGCTCCACATCTCACATTACTATTTTTTCAGAAGGTATCTGCAATCCTCCAAAAAAAAAGAAATAGTGCGAGGTGTATAGGCTGCGAGGAGGAACCACACCATAAAGACAAAAATATTGTTTGATTTCTCACGCCAACATCAAAACGAAAACGGAAAAACACAAGAGATTGATTCAACAACATCTTATGAGAAATGGATTTCTAAAAGTAACGCCTGACTCCATTGATAACGTTAGTTTTTTTGCCAATAGACACATATACCATACAAATTATATAAAACTTCCTCTTACCAAGCCAAAATTTCACCCATAGATTCAAAGATAAATGAACAGAATAAGAATAAGAATAAGAAATATTTATTGGCCTTTAAATAACATTCGTTACAGGCAAGTCCTTTTACATTTTAATTATTAATTACTTTAAAAATAAACTTAACTTATAAATACTTTTATAGTTCTAAGAATAAATAGTTATTATATTATACATTTACATTGTCATTTATTTCTTTACCTATTACTAACATTTTGTAATTGTTGTTCATCACACAAGAACGATGATTCCACAAGCTGCATTGACATATATTCACTGAGTTTATAAAAAGGATTTCTTTCAAAAAAAATATTTTAATTTTTATTTAAATATTTTAAAATTGAGTTCCATCACGCTATTTGGTAATTTATTGTACATTAATATTTTGGTGTAAAGTCCCTGTTTCTTACACTTAGATAATCTGTTGACAGGCAGGACTCGCCCTTTTTTATTATTACGTGAAATTCTTTTTTCCGGTATTTCCGTATCCTCGTGTACCTCTAAAAAACTACTATAAATATAAAGTGATATAACTGTCATTATTTTATCATTTCTAAAGTGTATTCTCGCAGGACTACGTTTTTTCAAAACAGTGTATACAAAACGAAGCCTTGTTGAAATCGTCAGCTATAGGACGTTTTAACAATTAACTTCTGCCGAAATTATCAGTTCCAAGAAGCTCGTTGTGGGCGGGCCATTTGGAAAAACTTTAGCGAAAATCTCACAGCAAAATGCACTCTAATAACCTCTTATTAAAAACCATATTAACGAGAAAGCTTGCTGTATATTAATTGCAAGGCACAAGTTGGTAAAGTGCAGTGTAAAATAAACCATACGGTAAAGAAAAGGAGTGAGTGGCGTGTCACAGAATAAATAAGTATGTTTGCAACTCGTGAAGGGAAAATATGCATTCATAAGCGTTTTGCATATAAATCTTGATTGTTTAGGTAGAAGGAGTGTTCTATAGCTGAGCTGTTCTTCATAAGGTAGTGCTATTACGGAAGAACAGGATGCGCATTTTTGTGTAATTCAGTTTTTAAGGTTGCTGGAAGCTCATGAAATTCTATGCCTACGATCAACAAAATATGGTTATTTATAAATTGATACATTATTCGGAGTGCTAGTATTTAACAAATACCTGGGTAACATTCCCATATTACAACTAGTGTAAATCTGTCCCCCTAAAAACTAGTTACCTTTTATAACTTAGTTAAAAGTTGGATACATTCGATTTAGGATAAAGAGAAGTAGTGGAAAAAAAATGTAATGCCAATAAATCGGTTGATGGAAATTTATATCATAATGCATTTAAGGGTACTTAACCTAAACTAAATCCTCCATGTTCCGAAAAGTTTCAGGATGATAGACATAATAATTTAGTTTATAATTAGGTACATTAAATTTGTACTCGTGGTTAGAAGCGACTTCAAAATCCCGAATGCAAAAACTTTAGACCATTGTATCCTAACAAGAGAAACCGCGGGATGCAACTAGTGTTGCTTATGACCATCTGTAAATAAAGAAATCCAATGACATACTTGCCTCTCGCATCACAGTCGCTACTCTGGTTTAGGCTGTAAAGGGTCAAAAAGTGTTAGACATTCATACAAACATACGAAAATATGACCGAAACACATACTGTCCTTTTTACAGTCTCATTATAAACTCAAGTTAGCCAATTTAATAACTTCTAGCAACGCATATATATACATTATTTTATTTCATTTGTATTTATTTAAGAGATGATTCATAAATAGATACGTCATTGAATAGACTTGAACGCAAACTTAAAGTAGGTAACTTTCAGCATGAAACTCAGGTAGATTTAGGTACGTATTAGATATGACACTTAGGTACATAGGCAATAAACCGAGCCCCACGCTTTTGAATAATTCAATAGAGTGGGTGACAACACTTGAGGGGGTCGTCTAGACCGCGTTTTTGTTCAAACACGATGGTGGTTGTTGATGTGAAACATGGTGTTTTGGATTTCGTTCTTATAAGTGTATTTTTTGTTAGTATTCAAAAATTATTTCTTCGTTAGAAAGCTACATTATCACTGTGTAACATAGGCTATAAAAGATGAGAGAGCTGCGGGTAACTCCGCAGAGTCCAGCTAGTCTACTTACTTTATATTAAACTAAAAATCAAATAAAGATAAGATTAAAATGAGTAAGTACTTACCTACTAACACTAATTCAATTGATAAATAAGAAAAGTAAAACTAAGTCAATTAAATTAAACACAATATGTCAATAATATTAATCAATTAAATAAGTCGCTGTATTTATACCTATTTAAGATGTGTTGATTAGCTGGTAGGTACTTTAAAATAGTAACGACAATTTGCTATTTGTTCAAACCAATACTATAGATAGGTAGGTATAGGTATTGGGTAGTTTACGTGATTTCCCTAGAGTTACAATTCAAACGGAACTTCCTCGAATTGCAATCCTCCAGCAACATCCATATTGGCATACTAGCCATGAAATATCTTCAGACTTCGTACAGAACCTCGTTCCAAAGACAAAAGCCATCCCGTCCCAACACTTACATACCAAACAACGCTTTATCGCTGTTTTCGTATCTACGATCCACAAATTGCGACGCTATAGCAGCGCTTCACCGATATAAATCTCCTATTGAAAGAGATGGCGTACTCATCGCGGGCCATTCAGGGCCTCCCATTCACGCAGACTTGGATAAACAGACAGACGGCAGGACAAACACTCCTCGGGGAGGGAGATCAAAGCGCGATAGGATACAGGACGAGGTTTAATTTGGCGCCAACTGTTCTGACGCCATTTTGTGTTGGTGCGATTTTCAGTTGTTTTTTCAGTATTTCACTGCAACACTAACATTTAACTATGTCTGTTTTTAGGTTTTATCTTCAATTTGGTCAGCGCAGCGTTAGGCCATACCTGTGACTAGTGAGGTGGTCGTAGAACGCTATGAGTTGCTACGAATAGATACAATTATAATTTTAATGTTTCTCCTTTGAGTTTCCCTTGTCTTGTTACGGCACTTCATGCTCTTAGTCGGATTAATAATTAAGCAAGATTTGATACGCTTTCTATAATTATGCCGATTTTGACGTCAGTTTTTTAAATTATATAAATATTACCATAACGTTTTACACTTGATGAAAACAATCAACATTAAACGTATTTCCTATCACGGGTTGTTATTAAAGGCCCGACATTTAGAAACAATGCTCAAATCCAATTCATGATACAGAATACCCTAACATACTGGCCAGTACTATATAAGATCAAACAGTATACGGGGGAAAACGTATCAGGTCTTCTTTCTTATTTAGGTAGTGTGGCTCAGCATAGGGTCAGAGTTTTAAAACCACCTAAAGATCTTTGACTATGTTATCTTAGGACAAATAACTGTGAACTACATGCTAGCTGATGAACGATTGCTGATATATAGATATATGGATTACATAATATATGTGCTAACTTGTTCTATATAGTACATAGTACACTTGCTACAATTGGATTTTTATTTCTGTTTGTTCCTTATAAATATCTCAGGGGACAAAAAGGATAAAATATCCTGTCTGTTCTTACGGACGGATGATAGTGAAATGTAAGGGGGAAACAATCCTAAATAATCCTAATTAAAGCCCAAAATCACGTTTTGTTATTTGTTGTTCTATATACAAATATGCAAATTAATAAATACACTTCTGACAAACTGCGAGGCAGTTTTTAGACAGTACGACAGTGTGATTTCGTTGATGCATATTTACTTTTACGTTTTAAAGAATCTAATTATAAATGCAATATAGAATGTTATTATATTAAAATATTATTGCTGATAATTATATCAAAATATTATTACTGAAATTGCAGGTTTACTTTTTTGAATCTCTTAATAGTTTTTTAGTTTTTAGACTGATTTAGTTTTATACTGGTTGTCGAAGGGCAAACGAGTATTCCCCAGCTCAAATTGAGCCAGTATGGTGGATCACATCTTTTAAGAAAGACCCGTAATAATCAGTGCGGCGCAAACTGGTTGAAATAAAAAACTGTAGCACTGACTGTAAATACGCTACTAATAGAGCGCTTACATAAATGGGGCTAAAGTGTCCCAAATCTGTACTTTTACGGCAACACTTACCAGATTATATTAAATGGATTATTGTTACACGACACCCCAAGGCATCCTTTGTTTACATGCACGAAATATTATACAAGGGGTCATCGTTGTCATAATTTTTGACGATCGTTCGTGGCGTAGGCAGAGGTACAGTTTATTTAGTTTAATTACCGGTGGCAGTACGAAATCGATTCATGGACAGTGCAGGCGATTTTGAAACATGACTGTATATACCTTTATTCAGAGATATTGGCTTGGGATGTACTAAGCCAAAAGGGGGCATTATATTCATCCTAAAGAAATACAATGGGACCAACTCTGAATTAAAGGAAAAGAATCAGCTGTTCCATAGAAAAAGTTTATCGGTGTCGACTAAATTATGAAGCAGTTGGTTTTTTTGCGAGTCACTGATAACCCTGTATATAATATTTTTTTATTTTGTTATTATTATTCTGAGTATTTTATGCGTCTTTGAGTACCTAATACGTTTACTAGAATATTTTTTCCTAAGAAATATGGATAAGAAAAGGAACTGAGTATGTTCCTCATGTTTAGTATGAATGAGATTTTAATCTATGTAAGTATACCACGTTAAACGGCATTATTAATTATAAAATCTAAAAATTAAATATGGGTATCAAAGTAAAACTGACCTCCTATAAAACTGACTGTATTTAATCGAGTAAGATCTTACCGCAACGACAGTATGTATTCAGAAAACCAGTAGTTAAACACTTATGACAGAAAGTAGTAACATAATACCTAACATACTAGGTACAATTAATCAATAAACATATTCGGAACAAAAACTCAATATAACAGAGTAATTGGATACACCAGCATGCTTGAAATTATGTTAGTACTGTTGGAAGCAAAAGTGTTTTCAGGAAAAGAATTCCAAAAAGTACTCAGTACATCTTTTTGGATTACTTAACCAACTTGGCCAACCAACCAACAAGGCTTCCGCTCCGCTATATTTACAGAGGCATTTGGAACGTACCACTTTCAATTTGCAAGAGGTCGACATGCTTTTGAATGATTTAACTTGAATTGGAACATAAAACATTAACTACTTGCCTACGGAAAAAAGTTCAAAACCACTATATTTATTGAATTTCTATATCTAATGTTGAATCATTTGAATTCAACATTAGATACAGAAATTCATGTTTTATGTTCCAATTCAAGTTAAATCAGTCAAAAGCATGTCGACCTCTTGCAAATTGAAAATATTGAGAGTTTTGTTCAATCTCCGTGGTAGTGTTTGATTTTTAAATTATTTATAACATTATAACCACGCGATAATTACCACAATTGTCACTTACCAATACAAGTAAGCAAGTAATACGCCTTATACTAGTTCTGAAAATATTATGGATCTCAATAAATGAATTGGTGCTAAACCAAGAGGTCAAACAATGAATACAAAAGCTGTAATGTTTAACGAAAGTTTTAGACAAGTATTCCTTATGCAACAAAAAATACTCGAAAAAACATGAGTTTTTCAAATAAAAAATAAATGTAAAGGTTGTCTTACTAGTCCCGTTAAGACGTCCCATTTTATCGGCAAACGCGGGAAAACTTACCCTAGAACTTAGCTTTTGTCTGCGACTGTACAACAAGTGGCGGTCAGAATTGATGAGGTGTAGAGACGGAGCCGCTGTCACTCTTCATAATGACCTCGTAATGTATTCAGCTGAATCCATTCGGCATTGGATTATGTAGGAAATCTATTGACGTGTATTTTCCTGATTAGACGTCTGATCAAAGGCGGCTCTCTGTTTGTTTATATTTGTGGCTGTTTTTGTCACTACATACTCACTGTAAACTTATAAACAGATTGTGGCGTATTCGAAACTATATAAAAGTATTAGTAAATAAATTGATATTTTGCTACGAAGTAGTATATTGGGGTTGTATTAAGCCCCGTCACCTGCATTCCAAATGATTTGACTTTTTGTATATTGTATTTTCGATGATATAAAAAAACAAAAATTGCTAACATTAAACAAATTAAAAACGTTATATAAATGACGTGCCGGTAAATGGACTGAAGTAGGGAGGTAGGTACCTAATACTAACTATTGGTTTAACTACAGCTGATGGAGGTCGATACTTCGTACCTAAAAACAAAACTCAATGCAAAGCCCCCGTGTCTATTTTAAAAGATTTACTGTCTATATCGCTTGACTTCACTAGCAATATTTTACTCTAATACCAAATTAAACATGACACGACACTATCAACACAATGGCAGTCGATTTCCAAAAACGATTCTAAATTTTCTCTAATCCACAATAGATTTTCTCAAACTGGTAACGTCACGGCGTCAAAGCGGAAGTGACGATGGCGGCTATGCGCGTGCGCTACTTCCGGCCTCGTGCGAGCCAAAATGGCGGCGGCGGCTTCCGGCGCGACTAGGAAACTGGATGGTGGTTGTAAATTATGCTTAGGGATGCTGGATTTATTGTTGTCGCAATGACACTGACATACCGTGGCAAATAGATTCACTTGCAAATTATTGTATAGAAAAGACACCCTCCGTATAAAAACTTTTTATCTATGAATGCTTTTTTTCTTGCTTGCTCTCTACGATCTTCATTATTTCAACTTACCCATTCAGTAAAATATGTAACAAGAACCCATAATAAAAACATTCAGTTATAATGTGCGTGCTGAGCTGAGGTTACACTTGTCTGAAGTCATATAACTAGACATATACTCATATTGTAAATCCTTGATACTATAGCTATATATACTCTGCTATAATCAATCTGAACTAACTGATACATTACAAAAAACACAGAGCTGAATTTATTTTAATCTAAATGTTAAACTTAATATTTTGTTAATTTGGAATTACAGACTAAAGAAGGATTTGTAATATAAAACCTTAATTCTCAAGAATCTGCGTGCATAGTTTTTTTTTTATTTCAACTAACTTGATTCTCTCTATTCCACCACGTGTGTCTACCAAATAGTTTCTACAATACAAAACTCCTTGGAATAATAACTTACGTATTTGTCTAAGGAACGTAAATCGTAATATACCTAACTATTACTCTATATTACGAGTATTACGTGAATACGAACGTATACTCATGATTTTATTACGCATGAGTATTCACTACTGGGTGGTAGTAATAAAATGCATGCAATAAAAGGAAATAAATTTGCTGTAATTGTACAATGATATTAAACAGTTTTTTGATGGGTATAAAATATTTAATTGTTTTAATTCTAGACTTTGTGAATATATGTTCAGCGCTTGTGGTCTTCTAGAGCCTATTTTAATGGCTTACGCGTTATCAGGCGCAAAAAAAATTCAGCACCAAGACTTATAAGGTCGCACTTAAAACATGCCTTAGCGAATGGTATCTAGAATATACCATTTAGTTAGTTATTTGAAGCGTTGAAGTATCTAAACCAAATCTAAACTCCAAAGCTTTGAGCATCGTCTAAATGTGGACAGCCTGTAGTTTTATTTTTTATTTTTGGGGCTTTGCCTTAGGTAGAATTACTATACTTAATTACAGCATCCCCTTACTACAATCGAACTATTAGAGATATTGCAAGACGCCACTGGTATATTATTTGAGATTCCACTGAGTCGCACTAAACGCTTTGCGTCCTTTTATTCTGAGAACTGCTATATATGCAAGGTTGTAAAATTCCCTGCCGAATGTTCTATATCCCGCTACAAAAAAAGTTAATTAACTACCTATATACGTATTTCTCTTCCTAATCCCCAATTAACAGTAGGAAAATTGTGACACCATTGGCACACATTGGCGTAAATAAATAGCGAATTACAAGATCAATATCGACAAAGTCGGTAGTTTTGTCACTTGCAATCAGAAATAACGCCATCCACAGCAAATCATACAAATTGTTAGTGGCCAACAACAATTCTGGCTAAATAAAACTTGATAAATCACTAGATAAAGATAATATAGATCCCGAATACGAGGATGTAAAGAGATATTAGATGTGGCCAACAATAATGAAGTTGTTGTAATGAACTATTTTCAGTAGACACATAAAATATAAGATACAAAAAGATTTTTTTTACACCTAGTGCCACTAATGGTGGCCTAATCGCTAAAAGTTGTCCGCTTCCAGGCATCCTTTGGATTGAGGCTATAGACAAAAAAGCTATATGTATAGGATAATGGCGTGTAAGAAAAGTTTTATGATATCATTGTCTAGTACTTAGTTTTTCCCCAATATAAAATTCATACTACTAAGTATAGGTATACAACGTCTCTTTTTAGCACGTCCCTAATACAACCAAACACTATCCTGTAGTGCTAAATAAAAAATACTCATAAGAGTAGGTTTGTATTTAAATTAGTAAATAAATAAATTAATTTAATTACGTGTCTCCTATATGATATGGTAAATATAGCCAAATAGAGAAAGCCACATCTAGTTCTTTTATATCTCAACCCACAGAGATAATAGCCAAGCAAACATTTCGGTTAGCTCGCAAACAAATACACAGCATTGCTGTACCAAACTCAATAAGGGTTGATTCGGTTGATTGCAATCAGTACCCCCTGTACCCTCCCGTACCCCTGTGTACCCCAGAATGCTCATATCGATACCTACGTGATGGGAAACCGTATCTCCACGTTGATTACTCTTTATTGAGTCGTAAAAATATACATTTACCTGCTGAGAGTTAGATAAGTACGTATTTACCTATATTCGAATGGGGACGTCTTTTCGGTGGTGCTTATTCTTTGGATTGATGTTTATTCAGCCGTCTTATACAGCTGTAGACAGGTAATGAAATCGGATGATGTTCAGTGAAAAAATTCTAGTACCAGAATTTCACTCGACGAAAATTATACTTTTAATTTAATTCAGTATGTACGTAACCTACATAATTGAATCCCCTATTCCCATTCCAACATCGGACAATTACCTAAGCAAGAGGTCTAACTCTCATACCCAATTTTAACTTTCATTGGGCTTACATTTAGATTGTGGAATTCGCTATCGGCGCGCTCTGTTTCCTGATATCTCAATCTCGGTTGTCCTAAATTTATAAGCAAGCGTTTTCCATCTTCCCGACCCACAATTTGGCCAGCATAGTGGACTATAACCCTTCCTTCCTTCGTCCTTCCCTCCATAGGCAAGACTCCATAGGGCGGACCCAAGTCCAGTAGAGTGACGTTATGAGATGATACGTTTCCATCTTCAGATGACTAAGTAGATCAAAGTCAGTCCGTAAAATTCACTATGCCACTTATACCTTTTAGTTTGCGTTTAAAAATAGCGAACCGTCAAAAAGTATATCAATCCTTGTGCATTTCACGTACTAAATCGAATTATTGGTAACGAGAATCGAGCCCGTGGCTGGGTGTAATTCAGTTTGGATAAATCACTGTCTGTTTAATAGGGGAGCAGTGATATCCGCAATCGATGGGACGAGGTATAAGGAATGCTTTACAAAGATGTACAAGGAAAAAGTATTGTGAAAGTATGCGAATGAATCAGTCGAATATGATCGATCAGATATGCCGTTATTGATTTAAAATTAAAATAGAAATATTTTTCGAGATGGTAAAAAAATATAATTAAATAATTGCAAAGTGTGTGTGTGTGTTTAGCCGGAAATGAACGAGAGAACTAGCTAGCGATTGCAGATATAAAAAAATGGTAGTATAATAATCGGAAATATTAATGTATTTGTTATGAATATTTCAGATTATCGCGTTACAAAACTAGCTCAATCATAAACTATATTTTGTTATTAATTGGGGTCTGTAGCTTTTCATCTGTACCTATGATCAGATTTTTATTTATTGCCAAGTATCTGTGTTAGTGTGTGTGTAGTGGCTTTAAGACAAATAGGTATTTAGTTTTCAGCTGTAACTTTGCCTAAATGTATGGTCATCATTATCATCAGCCAGAAGACGCCTATATTAGGCCTCTCCCTTATCTCCTTATCCACTGGATATTTGTGACTTTGAGTATGTCGTCTGTCTATTTAATGGTCTACCTACCTACGCTGCATCTTCCGGTTCGCAGTCCCCACTCTAGAACTTTTCTTCCCATCGCCATCGGTATCAGCTTAAAAATCCTACGAGCTATGTCGGTAGCTCCGGTTTTTCGACGAATATCCTCATTGTGGATTCTATCGAGCAAAGACACTCCAAGTTTAGCTCTCTCCATTGCTCGCTGACCAACTTTGAGCTTTTCTAATGTGCCAACAGCTAAAGACCGTGGTCTTTATGCGTATATACATACATACATAATTATAATGAATGTATGTACTGTATACCTATATAATTATATTATACCCTTAATTTATACCCTGTATAGGTAGTTTCTGATTATTAACCAAGTAACAATGTATTACGAAAATATTGCAAAAACAGGGAAACCTCTGCGTTTAAAATCCGCAACATATTGCAGACGAGAGCATATTAATTTCTTTTGAAAGTCACTAAAAATAAACAAAGATAATTGATTTTATTACCGAAATGTGGTCAGAAGATTCAATTTTGGTGGTTTCCGAAGAAATTGGCACCTTGTGGATGATTGTGCTTACACATTACTTATAAACTTTGTAAGCCCTCAATATGATTGAAGTAACATGAGAAGGTGCCTATACTTACTCACATATTGATTTTCCATACAATTCCCCAATTTCTTTTCTGGTTTATGAACCTACAGTAAATATTATTGGTCCGTGTGAGGGTGTGTTTATGTGTTCTTTTGTCGTAGGTAAATACTTTTAAAATTAGTATACATAAAGTTCATTCAATTTGAGTCAGTAACAATGGTTACAAAGATACATAGTAGGAACTCTTGATTCTATGGTCAGTAATTAACAAATTAACACATAAGTAAATATGCAAACGTACGTTTTTCATGAAAATATTAAGATTCCCATCTAAACAAACACTACGAAAGAAAATATTCTAAAAATTTAATAGTCACATCTACACATCACATTTATAAATTCATTCAGGCTTAAACAGAGACGCTTCGCTCGTTCGTTCTTCGTGTAATAAGTTATTATACTTATTTTATACTTATACTTAAAGAGCTTTAAGTATCATAAAACCTTAGAAAATATTAGTGTGGCTTAACATCTGAAAAAAAATAAACCGCCCAAGTGAGAGTCGGACTCACGCACCGAGGGTTACGTATAACCATGTAGAAAAGGGGTGGTAAGTTTAAAGTAACTCGTGCTGAAAATACACTGATATACAGAATATACCCCGCAGGTTTGGATTCCCTTGTGAGTGTCGAATATAACTTTTGTTTGCGTTGGCTAAGATAATTTTTTCCAGGTCCAAAGGACAGAGTTGACCTGAGTATATGATATGAATTCGAGCTTGATACCTCCACGCGTTCCTGAGAAAAAGGGTCTTGACAGACAGACAGACAGAAAACCAAGTGATCCTATAAGGGTTTCGTTTTTTCCTTTTGAGGTACGCTAATCCCAAAAAATATTATGAATATTGGTATTAGTTCTGTTATACCTACTTATATTTTACTGTCCCACTCTCTGCAAAGGTCTCCCTAATATTATTCGGCACATTTAACAATTCTAGGCCACCTCCCGCCAGTCCAGTTTAAATGCGTCGAAATCCCGCCGCCCCAGCGAGTTCTAGGCCGTCTTTGACTACGTAACCCATCACGCTTTCAATGCTTCACGATCATACGATCTATTTAATACCTGGATAAAAAGAATGCTATATAGAATTTTACAGCAAGGTTGTGGTAGGTATTTTCCGTTTAAACCGCTTATTAACTTTGATTTTTTTTAAGATTGTAGCAGACCGCATTCAGCGTAACACGGCTTCTGATGCTGTAGTGTAAGAAAGGTTATGGAGAAAATAACACACCAAACGCACGATGCTGTGCAACTATGCGAACCAGTTACAGCAGTGCAAAAACGAAGTTCAGTTTCCTAATGCGAATGGTGCAAAACACGAGAAGTGTGACACGGTGTGACATCCTGTGCAACGCACTGAGATATAAGTGCAACGCTCCATCCTAAGAAAAGGAATACATCAATTAATTGTATTGTTCTTTTTTTCAAAACCAACTATACCATATCTAAAAACAATGCCAAATTAAACTGAACATATTTTTGCTTCAAACAACCGCGTTCTTTTGTGCAACAACATATTGTGACAGAAGACAGTTGGCAAAACAATTAAGTTTGTCCTTATATTGATCTTATTATAATTATTTTGTGGAAGGAAAAAAAGGGCGCTATGTCTTTGTCACACTAGCTGCTCGCGCTGTCTCGCGATAGCTTTAATATGATTGGAATACTCTAAAAGCTAAATACCCCAAAAAAGCTAAGTACATCAGTATAATTAAGATCTTCATGAATTTTGTATTAAGTTTATTTTAATGATGCAGGTACATATAGAAAAAACTTATTTATTACAATTTAAGTATTTATTGTTTTATTACTAAGTATTTATACTCGTATCACATATTAAAGGTAGTCTCAATCAACGCAGAACCCAAACCGGTTAACCCATAGACTTTAATTGAAATGATGTATGATGTAGGAATGCTATAAATAAGGAAATTCAATTTCTAAAGCTCCGTGGGGCAGACCCAGAGGATAACAGTAGTGATAATATTTGACGTTTGACATGAAAATGCTCTACCTTAGTTTGTTGTCGCAATATCTCTCGAATTACAGATTTATTTATAAGTGTACGGCTATATGTGCAATAAATGCAGCCAGTGTGACACAACCTTTACATATACTTACGCATGACATTGTAGTGCGGCTCAAAGTCGGCGACAAAGAATAACTACAGTATATCAGTAATTGATAAGTAGAATTGAAAGAAAGGGGAAGGTAATTTACGATTGCATAGTATTGGTTGTGTCTCTTTGTATGCGTTTTCAATATACTTACTTACCTACATGGACTAATTAGAACTTACTTAAGTTACTTCTCATAAATAATATCTCGTATCATACAATGTACTTTTTTTCGTGACGTCAGAGTGACGGGGCCTGTAGATATTGTTCAGAATAATTTGAAAGCGTTTCATAACGGATATGAATATAAATTTTGAAAAATTCGTTAATAATGTTAACGTTTACCTTAATTTTTTTGATACGTTGTCATTCAACGTCTCTATACAAATCAATAAAACGATATGTAGATTTTCAGTGTCAACCGTATTATACAAGATAAAGTTATAAAATTCAAATATCCTCTACAACTGCCAAGGAACCAATCCGATCAAAAACCGCTTTTGAATGGTCTTGAAAAGGTACACTAGTCAGTTTTTCTAACGTATTACATAAAAATACATACGAACGCGGGGCCTACATTAAAATCAGCGATCTGACACGCGCAGTTGAAGTTGCAATTACCTAAGAAATGAAATCTTACCTAAATAGATTTATAAAAAAACAATTAAGCGCCTTAACAGTAAATAATTTAGATTTGATGTGATTCTGAGTGTTTAGCTGTACCTTCTTACAATCCAGTATAAGATCTTCCACCTCTAATATTTCTTTACCCTCTTTCTAAAGTCAAAAACACCGAAATTCTCAAGAAACAACCACCGACCAGGGATCAACAATAGCATAGGAAGGAAACGAAGACCGTTGATCACCATCTGTTACCACTAATAAGGCCAAATAACAACAATTTCGCTCAGGCATGCTCGACCGCAGAGCTGTGTGCCAATTATTAATTATTGGTAAAAAACACCTCTCCCTAATGTAGTTTTTCTTTATTGTATCTTTTTTGTTAACGAGATCGCGTGTCAGAGGGTTTTTTCGAAGGTTTTTGTTGTGGGAATTGATTAGGTATGATAACCTAGTGTGTGTATAAAAAAGAAAGTTGTTATGTTTGTGTGGAAACCTGTCTATGAAATTTACTTATAACCCAGTCAGAATATCTGTGCACCTCGCTGGAATGCGGCGCCTCTCCCGCTTCCCCTATCACCTCTCCGCGCACTCCCCGGTGCGACAGTACGGTTAGCACACCGTACCCAGACCGCCGATATGACGTCACGAGCTCAGGTGCACAGATATTGTGACCGGGTTGTACCTAATAATTAAAAAAGTGACAACTGACTAAATTTGTCAGGCCTCTATAGGAACCTCCAGAGTTTTAGTTATTATGATTTACAAACCAAATTTTTGTGATAAAATTGATTAATTATTCTAGGACTAACCTATATAAATATCCTATCTAAAATAAAAATAATTTTCTAAACGAGTCTATGCCTCTTTGAGGTATTCCGACGAACTGTCGTTCTCCTCCTATTTGATAAGTGATGCTTTATGCTTTAGGTATCTACTTACGAAAAAATAACTTTTACACATGTTAGGTAGATTGTTTGATCAATACTTATTTTAACCACTGAAATAAAGGAATTTTAGTCTGATATATATTGACACATTTATTCGAATAGTCCATAATACACCTAAAGTGATATCTTTCAGTCAATAAGAAGAAGAATAAAAAATACATTGGTCTTTGAATAGCGTTCGTTACGGGCAAGTCTTTTTACAATTAAATTATTAGATCTCGTATCTGAAATAAAGTACTATTATTATTATTATTATTATTATTAAATACTTATAAAAAAATTAATCTTTTTTTTTTAAATAGTATAATAGTTCTTATGACATATATTTATTATATTATATATTTACATGCACATACATGGTACTCGGTCGTCGTAGATGATAGGTACTTACGAATATTAGAGGTGCTTTGAAATATTACAAAACTATAAAGAACAATAAATACGATATCCCCACACGTATTATAAATGCGAAAGTGTGTTTGACGAATGAAACGAAAAGTAATTTCTTACAATAACTTCCTAAACAAATATAATTTCAATCATGTATTTTACCTATCTCTTTTATCCTTTAACATGCAAATATTGTCAAAGGGGAGGGGGTGAGGCGGCAGAGGCAAAAAGGGGGTGACAAAGGATGCCGCGCTCCTTTGAAGTTGGTCAGACCCCGCCACGCCGCCACCTGTGAGCTACCGTCTGAGATGTATTTATTACCGCATCTTAAATCTCTCATTGTCCTGAAAATAAGCCTGTCAAACCTACGCGACTGTACTAACGCAATGCAAGACAGAAAAAACTATAACGTACCTGCAGATTTTATATAAGTAAAGTTTTTTTACAGACAATTCGAGACAATAGTAGGACTTGGACAAGCAAATCTTTGTACTGGAATTTGTCACTAAAAAAATTGTTAAGTCACAGAATATAATAATAATAGCTCCTTCTCTTAAGTTGAGAATATATTTTTGATACTAAAGATACAAAACAACTCCGAGTTAAAATTGAACATATGCACTCATCTCATCTACTTACATCTCTGAGTACTCATCTCATTTACTCGTAGTATAAGAGCGAAAACGTTTCGTTTTATTTGTATTTATGTATAATTTGTACTTTTTTTATTTACAATCATTTACATCCCAATATGCTGATATTAAGCTCATCAAATCCACAAAGGTTTACGTCGTGGGAAGCTCTCGTGATTCGGGACAGAATTTTTCTGTAATGTTAGTACTTTTGCCTGTCATACTATATGTGACAAGCGGGCGCGATCTGCCGCTTCGTCAGTCTTTATTTTCGGTCTCGCTTCGCCGTCGCTCACGCTTAGGCTTGTCGGTGCGTATATTCTCTCATTGTCTTGAATAAGTACGTTTAGTACCTACTGATGGAGAACTATGTTGAATGGATTGCGCATCTGTCTGTATGGGATTGGGTTACGTATTGAAGCGGGCGGCACCTTTTGGCGGTTTGGTTTGGAGATTAGTGATTAAAGATAAATAACTGGAGTTAGTAGGCTGACGTCATTGAGTGACGAGTGAATTTATGTAATCACGATTTATATCACGATACAAATACTTATTAAAGTAGGTTTTTTTTTTTAATTTTTATGATGTTAATATTATTATTTAAAAGAGATTATAAAATCTCGTTTTTCCTGTGATGAAATTAAATGTAAAGTTTTGTTCTTTCATTCGAAACGATAGATAGATATATTCGTTCGAAAACTTATGATTTGATATTTCCAACCTGTATCGAATCGAGGATAATGTTAGCTTAGTTGTGGCGCTTTAGAAAATCCTATAATCGCTGACGAATCGAGCCAGACCTTCCCCTTACACAAGTTATAAATACTGGTCCACTGTTATTGCATGTTGAAAAAAAAGCGAGAAACAGGCTTTCTGAAAATTGTCTAAATATGCTCGATGCGCTATTCCGTTGTCGTTCCCAGCTGGTGCCCAAATTTGTTATTTGAAATTTTCCAGAATTAGTGTGGTCATTTTTGACAGTTTTAGTTTAAGTAGTCTGTAAACATTATGTTCAATACTAACTCTGACCTATTCTATATGGAACGGCCGTTATGACGCAATACAATAGCTATTCTATAGCTCCGTTCATGCTAAATCATCTCAGGAACGTGGGATGATGCATGCAAGCTTTATTTGAGAGTTTTTAAACTACATAGACAAAAGTATTACAACCTTTAGTCTCATATTTTGGAATGTTATAATAATGTTATAATGGTTATCTATAAAAAAACTATAGATAACCATTATAAGTTAAGTTAAGGGTTTAACGCTTTCTGCTTTTACTCCGTGACTATAAAAAATAACAAATTTTGACAGTAGGATTAGTCGTTCAGGTATGTAACTTATACTTAATGTTCTATTACCGCAACGGATATTACTCATCCAATTTTATAAATCAGACTATAGTTTCATTGTGTAAGAAATTTTAAAGTCAGTTTAGTACAATTCACAAAAATACTCCAACCCAAATATTCCTACAACATAAAACCTAGCAACATCCCATTGTAGTGACCCCTCACAATCACTCGGTCAATTTGACAATAGCGACGGCCCCTATTTTCAAAATATTTGCCCCTGACGGACCAAACAATTTCAACTAAGTGGTCTGCAGGATCCCGCTCCAGTGGTCTGTTGGGCCCCGGTCTGTGAGACCCCCGAAATGTCAATTGAATTGTTCCTGTGCAACGGCTATTAGTGTTAATGTGAAGGACCATTTTTGAAATGATAGGTGTGGGTTGCTGGTTTGAGCCGAATAGCTGCGGAAAATAATCACTCTGGGTTTGTATCTACTGTACAAGGATTGTGTATTACTCGTATTTTATTTATTATTATTTAAGTAAAAGTTCAACTTATTTAGTTACCCAATAGAGTTCTGGAGTTAGAGAAGAGATAGAGTAACTATACTATGACAATTATTTCCTGTCCATCTAAGGAGCATACGTTGTACAAAAATATTATTATAATTATAAATAAATATTAATTTGTTAACCCAATAAATATATATATATACACACATTGTCCGATAAGTAATCGCGGTAATTCCGCTAGTGTTATTGCAACTTTGCACATTTTGACCAATTTTTTGTAAGTTATAATTATTTGGAATAAATTAAATATAGAATATATAAAAACGTTATCCAATGTAATATTATTGTTTAATTTTATTACTGTTTAACGGAATTTTCGTTTAATTCAATTTAAATTATACTATGCATTATAGAGAAGATAATGTATATTGGAATAACTGAAAATTCCGTTAAATAGAAACTTAATGCAAAAGCTAGATAAATTATTATATAAGTATGAGCAAACGTATAAAAATCCACATACTTAGGTAACCTAGCTGCGTCAGATGTCATCCGAAATTTAAATATTTTGAAATAAATTCTTACATACTCACGTAAAAAAAAGCTTCATTTTCGTCGATTATTTAGTACGACTATATTGTACCTATAGGTATGGGTAGGGTAGATATAGGTAGGTAAATTAAGTTCTATTTGATGTGGATGTTTAATACTCCTTTCTACCTTAAACACAATACCTAAGCTTCTCTCAAAAGCCTCTCACGCCGTTGGGCCCTGGATCGTACGAGCTTCTTGTTTCTACCCCTACCCTGCTGTGTTCTGTATATCTCTGCTTTATACCCTATGTTGTATTTATTATTATTTATTATAGCTGTTTAGTTGATAGTGTACTATTTTAAGGCCTTTTTAATATATAAGTTATTATCATGTACGTGCATGGTTGCCTGGAAGGGATCGCTTTAAGCGAAAAGGCTGCCTTTTAAAAGCTGGTATATGTGTATAAGGTTTTCTTTAATCATATTTTATTGTATTGTTGCTGGTTTTATAATAAAGTTGTTTTATCTTATCTTATGTTAGCGTTTACGTTTGCCAATTTATGATCCTAATGGAGCTCACTCGTTTACTCCTATCAATTGTTGGCTATAATATAGATAATAATGATAATGAATGCCACTTTAGTTTACTAAGGTCCAGGATTATGTCGATGACTCTGGTTTACTTTCAAATTAGGAAATTCTGAATACGACCTATATCGAGCAGACCTATATCTTGCCATAGCTCGTTATGCCTCTTTGAACTATACATATCATATGGATTGTATTATTGCCTAAGATTATTTTCGTAGGTAGTTAATATTTTTATCAGAGCCGGATAAGATGAAAATAAGTAATGTTTCCGTTATGGGTTACCACCGAGAGCAAAACGGTTAGTTTTGATACAACCCAAGAAACACCTAATTATATTAGGTACCTTCTATATAAGTCCACTGCGATTTAAGATAATATAATCATCTAAAATCGTGCGTAATGGTATCACTAACCGCGTCCGCCCATCACCATCTCAATCACATAATTATCATCACCATTCACCATTACGAATCCAACCTTACCACTCAAACTTTAAGATTTAATATTGTAGTTATTTTTTAACGAAAATAATCAAAGCTTCATGTTCAAGTAATGTCATGTCATTGTCACGATTTGCCCTCGGGGTCAAAGAAGGAGTAGTAAGATCTTATGTCGAGCAGTTAAGGTTTAAATTCGTAAAGTTTTTCAGATTTAAAACGCTGATAAAGAGGTGGGTGACATAGGCCATTGGCTTGCTTTAAGACGTGAAACTTACTTGCCGCGATTTAAGGCACTTTTTTTTACTAGCTTATGGTGGTTCGGATGATTACGGAAAGCAGCAATAACAAAGATGTCGGAGCCAACCTCGAATTTGAAAATGAATGAAAATCTGCACGATCATATGGAATGAGCATCTGATATTATTTGAGGACATTGTACGAAAAAGAAATTACCAGAAGAATAACTTTAGCCTGAAAAAAGTACTGGAACCTCAAAAATATCATGAACAATAGTAAAATAAATCGAAGATGAAGGTTTATGTACTTATGTGTTAATTTATTTGTAAATTTCTAATAGTGAATCGGCTGAACGGTACGCAATGAAATTTGGATATGCCCTGGATTAACACATCCAGATAACGCCCTAGTTAAATATAGTTGGTATTTATACATTATTACTATTATAATAATTTTTTTTATGAATAGATTAAGATGTCTTGAGTTATCAAAATACAAGTAAATCAGTCAAGTGGTATACCTAATATAAATTTGAAATTTTAGGAAAATATTTTTGCGGCATTATTTTCGTACAGACACTACTTACTTACCTATGTAGGTAATTTAATTTAACAAAAATTTAAAACAACAAAAATATGAAAAATCTATGAACATTCATAGATTTTTCATATTTTTGTTGTTATTTATATATTAAGTAGTTCGCCTATTTGACTTCCTAAATCGGGTAAAATTCAAAATTCATATATTTAATGCAACAACCAGGTTTACTAAGTATCAGATGTATGTGTGGCTCACCTAGCATTGCTGATTTTGCCTTCTATGATGGAGATCATACTTAATTAGACGATATCCACCAACGGCTTCAAGTTTTTCATACGTAGTAAATCAATTATATTTAACACTAGCTGACCCGGCAAACTTTGTTCCTGCTTAGGGGTAATAAATGAGCAGATTAAGAGTTTTTATTTAAAAAAAAAAATATTCTGTCCTGGTTTCAATTTTCAGCAAAATTGGTTCAGCCGTTCTTGAGTTATTTATAGTGTAAATACACGACTTCCTTTTATATATATATTATTTAGATATATAGATTAGAAATATTGACAATCAGACAATACTTTACGAAAATTAAAATGTGTCTTATAGCGCCATCTGTGGTTGAGTAGCTGAACTACATTCTATCGCGTCTCGGTCAACCATTTGCACACACGAAGCAGAAGGATTATCAAAAGATTTTTCCATGACTTCTGACTTCAATAAGCGGTAGGTTCTTAAGTCTACAGTTTTTATTTTTTCAGATACGCTTAGACCGATTTAAAATTTATGTGTTTTGTACGTAAGGGTATAATTTCCAGTTATTCCTATATACATTTTATAAAAAAACTTTGTCGTTTCACTTTTTTGTATTAATAATAATAATAATATGGGACAACATCCACACAAAGGTCTTCAGGTCCCAAACTAGGCAAAGCCAGTGCTATGGTAACATGATGACTGATATACATACTTATATACATAAATACATAGTTATATATACAATAAATAATAATAATAATATTACCTGTTATACTCAATGTAAGTTAAGCTCATTATATTAGATTAGAACTCAAAGTGACTTATGGGTACTACTATTTGAAAATCTAAATATTTTTATAAAAAATTAGCGCTAGCAATAACTTTTCATACAGAGATATTCCATGGTTTTCTTCTATGTATTAGATCAAAACCTATTTAGAAAAAAATATATGTGATAAGTATATCTCATATAAAGTAATAGGTACTTACATAAAGTGTTTGCCGATTTCTCAGAGACGCCTAAAGAAATTTTGAAAAATCTTTTTGTTTGTCGGGGTAGGTATTACTTTTTTGGTGGTCCCATTATGAATTTTACCATAATTAGTGCAATAGAGTGGTTTGTATAGATGTATTCCAGTATGGATGCCTGTAGCGTTTGATACCTAATACAAAGACCATACACAGTCTTGCAATGATTTGGATAATTATTTCGTACCTACTTAGTTAATACGTACCTAGGTAGGTAATTAATAGCATATGTTTATCGTTTTTGGTAAAATGTATCCTCACTAATTTTAGCATATTTTGTATGGAGTCAGTCAGCGCTTTGCATTCGGCTTAAGATAGAATAGAATATATTTATAACTAGAAAATATTATATTTCGGTATATTCAACTTATACTAGGTACTAAACATCAATTAAATTTAAGCTAAAGTTTGAGTTACAGTGGGCTCCAAACTAAGCTCAAGGCTAAAAAAATTGTAACTTGGGACCCGAGTGCTAAATTACCAGAAGGGTGTGTTGTCAATTTTTGTAGTACTTACTTAGTATTGATTGAAAAAAATGTAATATAATATGCCTTTGAATTAAATGAGAGTATCTTATTAATTATAACGGTTTAATGAGTGAGTATGTGTGAAGTGAGACTAAAGTGAATCTAAAGGGAAAAAGTGTGGTCATGTTGTACTAAATGCTACCAATACTCAGGCTCGGACCAAAAACCATGTTTCAAAGCTATCGGCGAAGAGTGCAAGACTTGAGTCTACCAATATTAATTAAGATAGATGGCCTATTCCGAACTTGACCCGAAATCATAACCCTGTCGCGGCGAGCTAAGTTAGCCAGCAGTATGTGTATGAGCGACCTCTAGCGGATTTATTCTTCGTCAGTTCGACGCAAGCGCAACTGCCAGAAACACTACTTCGACTTTTAATTTTATTTGTAGTGATATATAGATCCACCGAAAGATGGCGCTGGTTGTAGCTTATTGACCAATGTATTATATATAGAGTCTGTCTACTGCGAAAAATCGTGGTAGGGAGCTAAGCGACTCGTGTGGAAGCGTATTTCATATTACAGAAGTACGTATTCAGTTTCACTCTTAAGAGCGCGTATCTAGCAAGAGGCCGGCTATTTCGCAATTTAGATACGTCGACAGTGGCATCTTTACTTTCCATTAGCAACATTACCTATCATTCCCTAAATTAGTTTTTACCAAATATTCTTTTATCTGTGGCTTTTGGTGCAATCTTAGATATATTGGCAGATTCTATGATAATTTGCGGTATCCCAAAAAAAGATTATAGCTGGTAACTAAGTTACCTGTCAAGCAATGAGATTTTTTATTTCATATGGTTAATTCTGCTCGCGGCGCTATTGAAATAAGTTTGATATTTTACACAGAAAACCAAAGTTCTGGTACGTGGTCTATATGGAATTGGACAGAATATATTCTCATATATTTTTGTTGTAATGATTCAATGCAATGTACGTTTATTTCTTGAGTTATGGGAAAAGGTAATGTTGTACGTGGTTCGGTAAAGTTGCCTCTGCAAGCACGAAGGCAACTTTACCTGCAGTAATTAGTATTGTATTAGAGCTCTCGTATCATAAGTACTTATCATATTTTATTTTCGTGGTTTTGGGAAACTAGGAAAAAGTAAAATAGATGATTTGCATAGGGTAATAAATTAAATAAAGTATAGGTACGTATATACTACCTTGAGTTATCCCACATCCTGAGACCTGTAACCTACATCTGCGGTCTTATGTAGAGAATGGTAGCTAATACTTAGAGCTCATGTATACCTAAAAAAATGTGTCAGACTATACCTTCCCATTACATATTATCTCTATTACTTGAATCCAGCTAGCCGTAAATAGCTGTCCATGAAATCTTTAGGTCAGTATATGTGTCAAGCGTATCCAAAACTATCTAAAGCAATATTATTATTTAATTATTAATTATCTCATCGAATGGCCTAAATTTCCATGGCTGTGTTTAAATCTTATTGTTCAGTGTTGCTTTAATATTTAGAATTACCTACCTATATTGGATTTTTATGTAATATCCAATTGTATTTCATTAGTCCTAATACCTAATCATCCAGCTGCTCTAGCGAGTATCCATACGTACTTAATAGTTAGGTATCTAGTTATATTATTCAATAAAAACAGTTTGTTATACTTTAACTAAAACAATACCTATAACTCATTAATAAATTTATTTACTTCCTATGTTATTTTTGATAACTCGCTATATGAGATCATTGCTCTTGTTAATTATTTAATCACTGTCCCAAAGCATAAATAATTCAGTAGTTTTATCTATGTCTCTTACATAATTAAAAAGAAAATAATCACCACTGCAAAATGGTAGGTAAGTGTATACATCAGTAGTACATCAATTACGGACTGTTCGAAACAGCTGATTGCGGCATTTGACCCCACAGCGATACGATTTCACGTTTATCACAATCGAACAACGCACAAAAAATCCACAAATGTCCCTGCCAACTTATAAAACGCATGATAATAGCTAGATACTAGTCACCCACAAGATGCCAGGCCAGACGGTCACACGCACAACAATGAATTTCTTGACAATCTTTGTTATGTGTTCACTTGTCGTCAAACTCGAAACGCGATCTTTAATCGACGGTTACGCGGAGCAAAGAACAAAAATACTTCAAGAAGAGAAGCTACTATCCCTGGGAGGAAAACTCGTTTTAAATGATGAAGAGCAAGTGGCAAACCAAATTCTAATGGAATGGAAACTAAACGAAATCGAAGATTCATTCCACGATCCGCAACACTTAAACTTCACAAAGCATTACTTTAATTACAAACCGCGCATTGAGACTTCAAAAGTGTTTAAGATTATCAGAAGAATGCCGAAAGGCGCTGCGTTACACGTGCACAGTTCCTTTATGCTCGACCCAGACGGTTTGCTCGATCTCACGTATGAAGATCACTTATACGCTTGTTATCACAACGATTTAAAATTACTATTTTCCGACGCCGTTCCAACAACAGAATGCCCAGCCAAATGGACGTTGCTTAGTGAATTACGCGAGACCTCGCATAACGTGACGCTTTTTGATGAACGGCTCAAAAGATATTTCTCTCTAAACCCGGACGATGAGGACATATTAGCAGCTGACATAAACAATGTCTGGACTAAATTTGAGCGTATTCACAAAACTGTCAAACCTTTGATTGCGTACAGGCCTGCCAGAGAAAAATACTTCTACAAAACTTTGGAAAGATTCTACGAAGACAACGTGATGTATATAGAAATGAGGACCGGCGTGGGCAGACTTTATGAGTTAGACGGAACAAAACACGACAAGATGGTCTTAGCAAGACTCTACAGAGATGTGACCCAAAAGTTTATCGAGACTCATCCAGATTTTCAAGGAGTTAAATTGATTGTGGCTTCATACCGCGCTTCAAACGAGAAAAAAGTATTCGAAGATCTCGAGCTTGCCGAAAAAATCAAAACAGAAATGCCAGAAATGTTTGCTGGATTCGACTTAGTTGGCCAAGAAGATCTAGGCCGACCGTTATCAGATTTTATTCCTCTGTTGAAAGAGCATAAGAACAATATTGATTACTATTTCCACGCAGGCGAGACCTCTTGGTTCGGAGGACCATCAGACGAAAATTTAGTGGACGCTATATTAATGGATTCCAAAAGAATTGGTCACGCATATGCGTTGTTGAAACATCCGAGTTTGCTACGAATGGTAATCGAAAGAGACATTTGTGTAGAAGTGAACGTGATATCGAACGCAGTGCTATCTTTAGTGCGCGATGTGCGTAATCATCCTTTAGCTACATACCTCGCTTTAAATATGCCTATAGTACTGTCAAGTGATGATCCCAGTGCTTGGGGTGCCCAACCTTTATCTCACGACTTCTATGTCGCGTTTGTTATTGTAGCCAGTAGAAATTACGACCTTAAAATGCTTAAGCAACTAGCCGTTAATTCGATCAAATACAGTGCGTTGGATACTGAAGGTAAGAAAAGATTGTTGAACGTTTTCAATTATAGATGGAATCAATTTATACAGGAGTTTAAAGGAATAAAATATATAGAACTTGTAGGTGATATTAACGTAGAATTAGATACGGCAGAGCCTCGGTAGTTTTCTGAAACTGAGGTTGGGTTTTTGTTTATCTTCAATCAGTTTCTGGTTAGTCGAAAAATGAAGTAGACACGCATATAGCAGTTTTAGCGAAGTCATCTACAAAATTTGACAAATTTTGAGACCTCGAATGTGTGTTTCATAAAGACTAAATTATTGAAAACATAATGAACCTCTCGCAACTTATTCGACTACTATGATTTGTTCATCACACAGCGTAAAATATATTTTTTATGAAGATGTTAATTCTCTCCACATTATGTATAATGGGATTGAAATTGCTCCTAAGTGCTCACCCGAGTGTTAAACAAGATGGTAAAAAATTGACCGCTGAGCAAATTTGCATAAAAACTAAGTTTTTGTGTGAGAATTCATCATGTTATTATAGTATAAATATGTATACTTTCAGTTATTTATAGTAGAGAATACTCAAAAGCAAATTGATCATTCAACTTGTGTTCTAGGAACTTATATAAGTAATAAAATGGTTTTATCTCTTTAAGATTAAAATAAACCAGTTATAGCAGATATTTATGATTGTTAATAAATATTTCGATTATACCTAGTTGCTTTAATTTAGTAATTTCATGGTAGGCTACATTCAGTTGCGCTTAGCTAAAAACTTTGTAATCAAAATTATGACATACTAGCTGCTCCCTGCGGTGTTACCCTTGTTGATACTGGATAAAAAGTAGCCTATGTGAATCCAGGGTCTAAGCTACCTCTGTACCAAGTTTCATCCAAATCAGCCAAACAGTTTTTGCGTGAAAGAGCAACAAACATATGAACATCCATCCATCAAGACATCCAAACAGTATTACAAACTTTCGCGTTTATAAGATTAGTAGGAAGTAGAATAGGAATAGGTACAATCTAGTTTTATGACGTTATGATATTATGTTGTTCTTATTCACGAAAAAACATACAAGGACGAGGATTACTAAATTATTTTGTCATGTTATTATTTGTTTAATAGACAAGTAATACTTTGAAATAGTTTAAATGTCATATGAACAAATACCTACTTACCTTTAATGTACCTACTCGGAGAAAATTCGTAAAGTATTTTAGTTTTTAAATATTGGACGGACTTCGATATGATTGAGAAATCAGGGAACCTACACTAAAAAAAAATCTAAAATCTTTTTCAAATTGAGAACCTACTCCTTTTTGAAGTCGTTTAAAAAGTTTTCAGGTTATTAGGTTTTAATATAAACCTAATCGTTGGAGACATTATTATTATTTCCTAAACCCGTAGGTACCTATATTAAATATCAAACACGTATAAAATGAAAGGGCTTGACTTTATTAATAATAAACAAGTCAAATAATTCTATTTAGATAAGATAGAATAAGATAATCATTTATTTCCGACACGGTTCATATAATATAGAATATATAGGTTATAATGATTTAATAAATTTACGTATACCTAACTACAGTAAAATAAACCATAACTGCGGGCCTCAAACTATTCGAAGCCTGTATCTTGCGGCCCGACTTAAAAGATTGCCAGAGATATGGTGATACTGAGCTTACAAACTAATGTAGGTACACATTTACTTACGTTCTATTGAAGTTAACAAAACTAAATTTTAGACTTACTACTAGTAGAGTCTAACAGATAAAGAAGTCATAGGTAAGATTGTATGAATTATATTACATATTAAACTAAATGATATAAACACAATTTGATATTTGATATGATAATATTATACCTGGTCAAATATTGTTATTGCTATATTAAATTATATTGTAATTAAATTATATTGCATTTCTATATTATATGATTTGTCTCTAAATTGAAGTAAGTACTTAATATGAATCATGATATATCTAGTTAACGTATATATTTTTTTTATTAATAGATTAATGATTGAAATTCTTATGTTGACAGTTGTAAGTGTGAGTGTATGTGTGTGTGCGTATGTGAGAAGGTATGTGTGTGTGAGAGAGAATTATCAAACAGCCAGACGGGGACATCACTCCAGATACAGCGCTTTAAGAGGCGTCAGAATTAGATCCAAAAGCATAGTGCTGTTAATTACTTTAATACTACACTATTCCCGATTCATAGTTTAAGACATAAATCATATGAGAGATGAGAGATGTGGTGGAAAAATATTTATTGCGTGTATTTCACGTATTTTTATTAGATTACTTGACTGACATTATACCTAACTTGCTGTAGTTTGAGCAAATTATTGGCTTTAGTTTGCGGTTGTCCACACAACTCACCTGACGCCAGATATTAGCATCCTAAATTTGCAGTTACTTTGATTTATAAACCAAACGAACGAAATGATTATTGAAAAATTTGTATGGAAGTTGAACAAAATACACAATTTTTGTCGCCACAATTCACGTGGGTGATATCAACCAGGTGCAATAGGTACAAGGTGAACTGAGGACATATTAATTTCCTCATATACCAACGCAAGAAAACGAATATATCAACGCAGAGCTTAAACCTCTTAACTCAGCATAACACAAAATTTGCAGACAAAAACCACAACTTATACCTAACTGATAGGGAATAGGAAAAATATTCTGCTTCAGCTGGCTACTTTTAGGTTTCCCTTCTGGCCCTATACAGTATTATCGATTAGCGGTGTACTAAGCTGAACGGGCCACTATATTCATCCTAAGGAACAACGTTTACTATGGAGACAACTCCGAATTCGAAAAAAAACTGAACAATTTGTCGACAACCGATAAACTTTTTATTTAGAACAGCTGGTTTTTTTTCTGAATTCAAAGTTGATCTCTTAATGAAAGTTGTTCGTAATAATAAGTATAGTGACTCCGTTTGACTTGATACACGCTTAACCGATAACCCTGTATAAATTTAATCAAAAACAGTTCTGTAGCTTGGTTTTAAAATGAAAATAACTGAAAAATTCATGTAGGCACCAAATCAAAGTTATATACTAACTGCGCACCGCGGTGTTACCCGCGGGTCTCTATTTTTTTCTACTAGGTAATAAATATTGCTATGTTAATTACTCAGTAATAATGTCTTATCTAAGATTTTTTTAAATCGGTCCAGTACATTTTAAAATAATATTAGTGTAGATGTACCTACTCGTATTAAAAAGCGCGTCGCAGCCCATTTTGGATGCATTATTTCACAATATCATAGCGAATCTAAATATAACAGTTTCAGTTGAATTCCTACTACTTTTTATACTCTTCTTAAGGTGATGGTCCCCAAATAGATGCGTTTTTGTTTCCATTTTCTAGCATTACCGTATACTGTGCCATGTTCGAAATTAATACATCATGTAATAAATATACTCAATTAAATCACGATGTTTCAAAATGCTTATCTTAGTTTACCAAACCATTTAAATATATATTTGAAGAACTCATTATCTCATTATTTCGAACATGTTTCTTTCGGTATACGTGGAATGTCTACTTTGTAATGTTGAAGTAGATTAATCGAAATATTGGCACCTTCAGGCTAATGTATTGTTTTTGTCTTAGAATGATAGGTAAGTGAAGTTTTAAAGATAAATGGTATTAGAGCCTACTAAAAAGTATTCATTTATAAAAGCACGTTGCTAATATATTTAACTAGGCACTTAGCACATATTTTAATGAGGCACTTTGGCTTAGCTAGCGAGTAGCGCTAATTTTATGCGACGTTGCATGCGTGCCCGCCTCATCCCTGCCACTTCGCGTAGTGCGACGTTGTCAGACTTCATCTAGTGCAGCGTTAGAGAATAATTATATATAAAATTCTTTCCTAGGATAGTTACCGTGTGTGCGTAATAACATACTTATAAGCGATTGTGTTTTACTAGAAACATTCTCTGCCGTGATTTAGACACTACTTGTAGAAGTGTGATAATATACAAATGGGAGATAAGAAGAATCGAAAACAAAATAATATCACTTCTTATAATCTTTATAAGTAAACGTTCATCGATGATTTCGCCAATTTAATTTTATTAGATAATTTTTTATTGAATATTTTTATTTATAATTCTAACTATTTTGACCGATTTTTATCAAACTTATATGAATTAATTGTTCGTTTGTTTTAACGTCTCTAAGAAAACAGAAAAAACTTTAAAAAAACCATAACTGAAATAAAAGGTAAACGGTTAGGTATTTTTATTATGGCAGCTGCTCCTTACAGTAAAGAATATTTTTTTTATAAGATCTCTTCCCGTAGCAACCATCAGTTAAACATCTATGATGGCAATGCCGTTCGAAATCACCCTTCCGATTCAGATAAAAACAATTATATTTTTTAGTACCTACACTGTAAACGCTTTTTAGGAGGAAACCTGTAGGTACGCTATTACGAAATTTCTTGCGGACAAACATCCATATATACAAACTGACAGACAAAATAAAAAAGTACCTCTAAGCAGAGATGCTTCGCTCGTTTCAAACATACCTACGCATTGAGTCTAAACAAACGCTCGTCTGCATCAATTGGAATTTCAACGCACAGAGTAGTCTTGTTACAGAAACTTATTGTAACAAATGATAATACGAGGATTTTTTTCTCAGTAATCAATACCTACTGTTTTTGTTTTAGAAACAATCTAAATTTATATTTTATTTACGTAAAAAGCGTTTACAGTGTAGGTACTAAAAAAGAAAATTGTTTTTATATGAATCGGAAGGGTGAATTCGAACGGCATTGCCATCATAGATGTTATAGCTGATGGTTGCTACGGGAAGAGACCTTATAAAAAAATATTCTTCACTGTCAGGAGCAGTTGCCATAATAAAAATACCTAACTGTTTACCTTTTATTTCAGTTATGGTTTTTTAAAGTATTTTTCTGTTTTCTTAGAGACGCTAAAATTAGCGAAAATTCATTCATATAAGTTTGATAAAAATCGGTCAAAATAGTTAGACTTATAAATAAAAATATGCAAATTTTTTTTTCTTACAATATTTAGAAAGTAAGATTTACCTAACCCAGCGAACCTCGTTGTTGATAAATATTGTCATCAATGATATGAGCTGCCAACTGCTCACGATGGCGGAATTTTGAAGGGTGCAACTCGCACGATATTCAACGATTTTTTCAATGTTTTTGCGAGGTATGAGAAAACATTTTTATAAAATTAATGAAATCGAGTTATTATTATTCGATAATGAGTAAAGTTATATTTGAATTGAGTAATTACTACATACTTCACCTTCTGTACAATAGTAATCTTTGACCTAACTTTCAGAAAAGTACGATGTTATTTCTCTGAACTTACATTACTCTATGTCAATATCCAAACTGTGCATAAGACACCATCTATCTATACAGTTGACAAAATTATAGACGGCAGGCCAATGCCCGCTCATCTGTTTCGCCCAGAATCAAACAGATGGCATGGCATAGGTAAGTATCAGTACATACTATTATTTATTCCGTGGCTCAATTCTCAATTGCGTTTGTCTTTACCCGTCGCCTTAAAGAACACGTGTCACCACACAGGCCTAGCGTGAAAGTTGACAGTTTCGCCCCATTAGCACGGCACATCTTAGGCTATTACATACAGGCAACTAATGGGAAAGCTGGTGGTAAAGTGAAATAAATCCAAAATTTATTTTTTATAAGGAGTAAATTTATACTTTTTTAGATTTAAACAGAAGGAAAGCGAACCGAATGATTATTTTTCTGTTTAAATGAAACTTCTTAATAATTAACTCTTATTGTAGATACACAAAACATGCCAAACTAAACATTTTATTTTCACATATAGTGTCACAAGTTGGTGTGCTTTGTAACATTTGTGAAAAGTGTATTATGTAACTACTTGCTTTCTGCTTCTAAGGAAACCCCAGGATAGACTGGAAAGCAGGGCGTACAGATGTAAAATACCTATTCGAAACATTTTGTGTAACCAAGCATTATTTTAGTATGTAGGTACTAGGTATTAACACCGGTAGCTTGTAACAGATTGTTTGTTTTAGGTTTATCAAATCACTGCCTGATGAAACTGATAGTTATAAAGCATTTCTAGAACATGGTATGATGTATGTCATTTCTTATTTTGCCAATTAGGTACATAAAATATTATATGATATTATTTAAATTGCAATTGAAAAAAGCTCATATTTTTCAAGTAGTAAGTTCCTTTCTAGTATGCGTACTGATATTATCACTTCTTGCAATGAAAATCGCATCTCTTGAATTTATTGAAGTTCTGACTTGCTACACATTAATTTTAGGGCGTCTTCGTGTAAATTAGACTGCGTTCACACATCATCAAGAAACGCTCGATTTAGTTAGGTGTTCACACTAATTGGTGTCAACGCGGCACATTATTAAGATTTACGGCTTAAAGACAAATTAAAGATTTAAATGCTCTGGAAAACACTGTTTCACGTGAAATGAGAAGCAAGTCTCGAAGATTTAAAGCTAACGCTGCCGCTGTATAGTATAAGAGAGCATATCGATGATGCCAGAACTTTTGATAAAAATAATTGAACGAGCGAAGTGAAGGTTTAAGAGTGCACGGCGTTTGGATGTTAAGTGCATGAAAATATTGACGGTTTGTCCACTTAAACTTTAAGGGTAAGTAAATCAACAAAATAGTTTAAAGTTCTATTACGGGTTAAGTCGGCCAAGAGCTTGGTTGGAAAGTCGATGCAACTACTGTTACTTGCAGTCTGTAAGCCTTAGATAAATGGAAGGAAGGAATTCGATTCGCCAAGTCACCAGTAACTACTCGCAGGTATCATTTCGACTAACTTTGTATCAATATATATATTCGTATATATACGTCCCACTGATCCATGGCACGGACGAAGGCGTGCAAGCCTAATATACTCTTGCCAAATGCAGATTAAGATAAAGATAGATAAATTTATTGACATAACAACACGTTCACATGAAAAGGCGAGTAAGTGGTCATTTGCAATGGTTCATCATATACATTTTATATATCATTAATTATACCTATACATTTTATGTTATATCTTCAAATTACATTAAATCAATAATTAAGTAAATATTATGTTTTGAGTCAAATAATTAAATTATAGGGGCATTTTCACATACATTTTGGTGTTAGGTAGGTATAGAAAGAACATTGCAAGTTAAAATCTTTAGAAAAATATTCTTCAAATTTGTAAATGGTAATTTCTAGCAATAAAAGTTTGACTCTGCTAATGATAATGTTTTTTATATTCCGGGAGCTTGTTATAAAACGCTGCATCTATAATAATAGGTGTTTTATTTGACATGCGCAACCTGGTTTCTATCAGTTCTAATGTTGTCTTTGGCTTGCCTTGAGTTAGTTGTATCGCGATATGTGTACTTTTGTAAATTTTGTCTGAAATACTTTAAAACTTCTAGTATATAAAGCGATGTGTACGTCAATATTTTTAAATTTCTATAGTGCGTCCGTCACGATTCTCTGTATTCACCGTTTACCAGGACTTTAATAGCACGCTTTGGCATTCTAAGGATACGTTCATAGCTGGTGAAGTCACTACCTTCTCAGACACTCAGTTTTCCTCCACCGTAAAAGCTAGTGATAATTAATTCTTATCTAGCTGTGCCCCGCGGAATTACCCGCGGGAGTTATTTAATAATCCCATGGGAACACTTTAATTTCCCATGATAAAAAATAGCCTTTGTGCTAATTCAAGGTATAGTTTATACCTTGAATTAGCATATAGAAAAATCTTCGTGCCTATTATATATCTAATTACTACATCCAAATCCGCTAAGCCGTTTCAACGTCAAGGAGGAACAAACAAACGCACACACATTCAAACTTTCGCCCTTATAATATTAGTGTGACTACGATTCAAATCTACTATTTTCCAAAATTTAAGGTTTAAACTTCGGGCAACATAAATAAACCTTTATTTTGGCACGCCTTTTTTTTACAACGGCTATCATAATCGAAGGGTATTTTCTAACATATGGTTGAATTTATCACATATCAACAGAACTATTATCTTTCTAAAATAAGTGAGCAGATATAGATAAATGATGTACTCGTAATTAATAATTACTAGCACGTCGAATTTACTAGAGTAGGTAAAACACGGCGATACGATAACATTTTTATCAGCGTAGTAAAATTTAATACAAGCATATAAGAGCTTCATTTTAAGTGTATGATATTCATAAGAAATAATTGACCAAAATATTCAAAACATGCAGCGAGAAGTTGATTCTTCATTGATCTAGATACACGGTACTTGACATATGTGTACTACTTTTACCCACGACTTCGCCTGCTTTATGTTTGTTTTCTACTCTACTACTACTGTACTCTTGGGAACTCCTCGGACTTATCTGTGCAAAATTTCAAGTCGATCCGTCATTCAGCATTCGTCATTCGTTTGCTGAGGAGAAAAGGACCGAAAAAGTTTCAAAATCACAATAATATGAGGGAATATAACTAATAGGTACTTATCTAAATAAGTAATTTGCAATATTTCGATAATTTTTCGACAGATTTTTTTCATATCTGAACTTGAACATTTTCAAAGTCTTTACAATTTGCGCATTCATTACAAAGGTACGAATACATTTGTTAATGAAATAGGCACTTATGCTATATTTACCCATCTGTCCCAGAAGACTCGAAATAGGAACTTGGATTTGTTCATAAACTTTAGGTTTTTGTGTTTAATTACAACTAGAAAAAGAAAGAGGAGCCCTAGATCTAGATGTGTCTCGACAGATACAATAATAACTACAATTAAGAGCATTTAACTACACAAAAAATACATTTTTATAACCTTCAACCTGCCTAGAAACTTATACTACAGCTATAATAAGAAGCAGAAACAATCATTTCAATGTTCAGCATATTTCAACGAATCGTAAAACTATCGAAATCACACGAAGCTGGTGCGAAATACTGGGACAAATGAGCCTGAACGAATGCAAATGAACTAGAATGAGATATAATTAAGCGGAAGGAGTAAGTAAAGTACATATTATTTTTCGTGTTGTATGACTGATACGTCATATTTATCAGTTTTTGGACCGGCGATGGTCCCTAATAGCCTACGTTTGCGTAAGAAAAATTAGAGGGAATTTTTAAGTCAACCATCCAATACCTGACAGACCATCGAGCTAATCAATCCTCAACTTAAATGAGCGATAAGGAATGCAAAAGCTAGGTGAGATACAATATTGACAATACAATAATTTAAAAAAACCACAAACAAACATGACACTTACTTTATTATAAGACGGATTGTTTACGTTTGCAACTTGATCCATTGACCTGCACTGCAGTTCTTAATGATTTTGATTACATTTACTCAAAAATAGATGAAGGACGACCTGATGCAACATGCAACAGTAGGTAGGCTTGGGCCATCGACCTTTCATATCTCTGCAAAATATATCTATCCTACGACCAGCATTACGAGTCTATTAATCTCACGTTCAGTTTATTTTTAACTACAGTGTCAATAAACTTAGTCCACCGAATTTCAAATTCATGTATAAGCTTGTCTTTGTTTGGGTATGTGCTGTAGTATAATGAATTTAGAACAAGTTTTTTTAAAAGCCTCAAGTCTGAATGTTTACTAGCTACTCCTACAAACGCAACATAAAAGTCGTGAGATAGTGGATCAGCTTCCCAAGCTCCTGGATCATCGCTGGATATTATTACGGGCAAGTTCTGAGCCAAGAATGAAGCTAACGGGTGATTCCTTACGTCTTTGACCAATTCCAAAACATGATTCGATATGACGTTAATTTCGATCGCGATTCCTCTTCTCTTCACTTCTTCCAGTAGCAACGGATGTTTGATTAGAGCGAAAGCGTGACCAATCCTTTTTGAGTTTAAGACAATTGCATCCATTAAATTCTCATCTGATGTAGCACCGAACCAGTTTGTTTCTCCGGCGTGGAAAAAATAATCCAGCTCGCTTCTTGCTTCAGTAAGTTGCGGCAAATATTCTTTATAGGGCACTACTGTGTCCTCTTGTCCCACCAAATCGAAACCTGCTAAGAAATCAGGCATACTTCTCTGTATTTCCTTAGCGATTTTAAGATAATCTGACATAGTTTTTCGGTCACCTATTCTGAGCGGAGCATAAATAAGTTTCGCGCCAAAGAAATCTGGATGAGCTTTCACAAACTCATCAGTAATTCTCTTGTATATTCGAGCAGTTTCAATGGAATCATAAGTGTTTCCTTCTAAATCGTAGAGCGTCGGCAAAACACTTCGCCATTCAAGATACATCACGTTGTCTGCTTTAAAAGTGGCTAAAGCATCGTAGAAATATTTTTCCCAAACTGGTTTATAAGTAATAAGAGGCGTTGTCCTTATAAAATACTGTTGTAACGTGTCCCAGACAACATTTATATCGGTATATTCTTCGTAAGGATTATCAACAACTATCGTGAAATGTTTCCTCAATGATTTATCGAATTTTTCCACATTTCCTGATGAAAATCTTGCATCTTTCATTAGCTGCCATTGAGTTCGACACGTAGAAATCGGAGTTTTTTTTGAGAATAGTAAATTTAGATCATCGTCTTCGAAACACACGTACAAATTATTTGCATATGTTATATTCAGAACATAGTCTGGACTTAGCAAAGCAGTATCATGCGCATGTAAAACAGCACCTTTAGGCATATTATGTATAAGTTTAAAGAGTTCGGTCCTTTTTATTTCATCTTTGTACTCAAAAAAATGTTTGGAGAAATAAAAGTTCTGGGGATTACGAAATCCGTCTTCTAATATTCTGTTTTTCAGATCCATTATCATTTCATTCACTATTATTTCACTGTCACTAAGCAATATATCACTTCCTAGAGTTTTGTTTAGTTCCCTATCGATTAGGGCTTGTCTTTCATTAATCACATCTTGGAGTTCCAAAGAATAAACGTAATATAACACACAGAGAACTGGATAAATGTGAGTCAGCATGATTGCTACCTGACTGGCTACGTTCGGCTGCGTACAATTTATTAGTAAGAAAAAGATATAGATAAATACGTTCCAAGGTTGCAATGTCACAACCGATAGTACCTTGGTATATTGATAGGTGTGTATTGTACATGCAATACCTACGTTCGGAGGTGAAAATCATGAACAAGGGCAATTTAAATTAGTATGGTTATAATACCTACCTACTTAAGTATTGCTAGTTATTGCTTGGCGACGTGATTTCGCGTAACTTATTTTTCTGACTGACATAATTAATAGATTATCATAAAACGAAAAGGATATTGATGAATCCGTGTGTGGTAAACCCAGCGCGGAAGTTAAGTAACAGCTGGCAACCATGGAAACTCCTTCGTTGATTGTCATAGCCACAATATTTTGACGACTGTAAAAGATCTTATTGACTCGTGAAATAAAGTTTCACGAGTCAATAAGATCTTTTACAGGTTCGTCGTTGTTTTTGAATTTTTATGCAAACTTCTCCCATTTTTGTAGGAAGCACCCTTAATCAAACATCCCTGACGACTAAAAAAATCGTTGAAGTTTCGTCGATATTGGTAGAAAATACGACCTGTACTGGCATCGCGTAACGTTAGCGGCGAAAGAAGGAAACGAATGACAGGAATCTTGGTTTCATTTTGATAGTTCGCCCCTTCAACTTTGTGAAAACGATACCTAGAGTGCAATCACTTGTTTACTTTATTCACCGGTAACGTTACGCGATACGCGTAGATACATTAGTGGTATCGCGTACGTAGTATGACATTTCTATCAGATAAACATCCAAAATAACTACAAACATTCTTACATATAAACTGACGACAAAATAACATTTTTCCAGACTCGAAGCAGAGACGCTTCGCTCGAAAGTCAATTTATTCCTTGGATACTAAGTGCTATCCATGTAAGTATTATGCTTTATACTAACAGTATGTACCTACTTTCTCTTATCGCGATTAGACCTAAGTACCTACGTATTGGTGGAAAATCGTGGCGATACACGATACTACACTTACAATGAATTCTGATAGCGCCATATAGAGACTAAAGATAATCGTGTTAAACATTATTTATAATTATTTATGATAGGAATGTTCTAATCATAAGATTAGTAAAATAAGATATATCGTCATCATGTCAGCTTATATGATATCATCTTATCCTACCTACTAGATACTTGGCACGGATCTCTTCTAGGGTGTGTCTGACATGGTCCACTGACCAAATCCCTGATTGGGGACTTCGCTGACCTTAGAATAATTTCAACCTACTCCAACAAACAGGTTTTACCACTGTTTTACTTACAAGATGAATAAACAATAACTACGCTCCGTAGCTCCGTACCCGCAAATCTCAAATTTATGAATTTTAGAAAATTTATATTTAATTAACAAATCTTTAATATCTCTACTTAGGTATACCTATACAAATATTCAAAACCCTTTTTTATGCATATATTATGCAAATGCATAAACAGCGCAGTAGCGACAAATAATAGTGTATGAAATCAGAAGAAATGAAATAATATATTTATCTTATGCTTTTGTAGAGACAATGTAGTTTATACCTATACTTATATCACGATCTAGACATGCCCACCCAAACATAAAATTCTAAAAAGATCCAGACAAAACAAAAAAATTAAGCTGTATTTCAACAAAAGAAAATACGGAACGCATAAAAACTTGGAGACTTGAGTGACGACTTGGGAACTTGCAATTAGAAGATTAAAGGCATAGGTGACAACACTCATACCTTCTATCTTAGTACTTACTTCATACTTCATACATGCAATGCCGCCATGCTTTTTCCTTTTTTCTCTGCAATGCATACGGGGCGGTTCTGTTAAGTGGCACTTAATCCTTCCCCTACCCTTAGCATAAAATCAGCATGGCGGATGACGGGTCCTTTATATTTCTTTTAATTTTTTTCTGGTTCTGAGGCAAAGCTTTGAAAACGAAACCCCCTTTTGATAGCGGCCGTAATTTACACCAGCGGTTTTAAGTGTGGACGAAGTCAGGGGTAATTACGGGGGCATATTATATTGTAAGATTAACAACTAAAATATTAAAAATGGTCTCGTTGACAAGTAGTCTTTACAATAACAATTTTTGGATAGAATTACGGTAACACGTGCGGTCGCTGAACGATAAATACCGAAATCGATTACCAGGTAGCCAGGCCAGTTATTTGGGAGCTTGAAATTTTGTAGTTTGAAGTAATTATAGACTCTATCATCATGAGAATTCTTAATACCTAAGTATAAAGACTGTGACTGATGCAATAAGGATTGACAATTGTACCAATGAATCAGACCCGTGCGTATCCCACGGTCCGTTGTTTTAAAAAACTGTTGGTTAGTGTAGGCTGGCCAGGGGCACAACACACCAATGCGAACTTAGTACCTATAGAACTTTTTGAACTTTAGTACAGAACATAGCACCCCCATAGAATAAGAATAGTATACAATTACCTACGCATTTAAAAATTAGAACGCATATGCATTTAAATAGCTTTCAAGTTGTTTTCAAATAAAACACCTGGACGCCTCTGTCTACTTCCTAACGGCGGCCCTGGTGGACTACAGTCGTGTGTGGAACTTTGAAATGATTACGCGAGTTCTTTTTAATTCCTGGAGACGACAAACGTAGTGGGAGCTTATAGTTGCCCTTTGCAGTTTCTTTTGGTCTCGTTGCTTAGTAAGAAGTTATTAAACATAATTCTGTTTTTTGGTGCTATTGCAGTACCTTTGATGGATTATTTTGCCTGTTTAACTTTCGCCAAGTTTTGTGTGTACATACAATAATAACCAAGCGAGTGTTGTCATTTGTGATGGTGTATGTGGTTTTCCCTACAAATATGTAATGTATACGAAACAAAATATAAATAGTCATTTTTATACAAGGTCTGACGACCTTGATATATTTTGATATTAATTTTAAAGTTAGAAAACCGAAAAAATATGCTCTAACAAACATTATTCAGGAATTCTGAAATGTCCTTTACCTACTCATACTTACTTATTTAAGAGTCGGAACAAAACGGCTCGTTGCTATTGGTATTGGGCACAAAGATATACATGACATTACATTATTAAATGCCAGATGCTTTAATTACAAAAAATATCACATTACAAATAAATCAATTCCGGTAACAGCAAAAGTATCATTTTCATCACAGTGACAATTTAAAATAACAACGCCACTCTCGGTAATAGATTTACTATGTCATCGATAGAATTATATAAGTGGGTATACCTACGATATTATGTTTTACAATAACGCTATGATAGTCGTATATATCCATACTGTACCAAGTAAGGATCCTTTGTTACTCGTAGCTCCATTTATTTTTATTGGATGTATGAGAGTCCTGTTACGAGTATGAATAACAATACAAAAACGTTTCAACAGACAATGGAGGATAAATCATAACACTCTTTCAACTAGTACTGTATTAGCATTGCTCTGAGTAAGACGTGTCCGTCGAATAGTGTTACAATGAAATTAATCACATTAGTTGTAGAAGCATTTCTCGTAGTACACGTGATGTGCGACTCCGACTATTTCTCCAGAAGGAACCTTCTCAAACGAGCCGAGATGTACTCCAGCCTCGGAGGCAACACAACACTCGCCGATAAGGAAGCAAAAGTAAACAACTGCCTGATGCAACATAAATTCAGGGAACTGGACTACGCATTCGATAACCCACAATACTTCAACTTGTCACAGCATTATTTTGTTTACAAAAACAAGATGCGACAATCGAAGCTGTACAAGATAATACAGCGGATGCCGAAGGGGGCGGCTCTACATCTGCATGATATGTCGCTTCTAGGAGCCGATTACATCATGAATATCACATATCGAGATAATCTATACGTCTGTTTGGTTGAAAACCAATTCCACTTGAAGTTTTCTGACCGGAAACCGATTGGCAACTGCAGTGATTGGCGACTCATGAGTGTTGCGCGACGCTTGACGAAAAACATCGACAAATTTAACGAGGAACTGCGTAAACAATTCACGTTAGTCGTGGACAATCCCGATGTTGTATATCCGTCTATAAAAGAGACTTGGGCGCGTTTCTTTCAATATTTCACAGCAGTTAGAGAATTGTTAACGCACAGACCAATATGGGAGCAATATATTTACGATGCTATGAAAAAATACAGGGAAGATGGTGTAATGTATATAGAAGTGAGGAGTATCATGCCAAATCTTTACGAGCTGGATGGAACTATACACGAACAGTTGATTACAGCTAAATGTTATAAGAAAGCTATCAAACGTTTCGTTTCAGACTACCCAGATTTTATTGGAGCAAAAATCATTTTCGCTCCATCAAGGCAAGTGAATAGGGTACAAATGGATGAGTATATTCAATTGGCGAGACAAATAAAAGCAGAAATGCCTGAAACTTTAGCCGGCTTCGACTTGGTGGGTCAGGAAGATTTGGGGCAACCTCTCATTGAATTTGTCCCTCAGCTGCTGAAAGTTCAAGACTTGAATTTCTTCTTCCACGCCGGTGAAACCGACTGGTACGGGTTCACTGACGAAAACTTGATCGACGCTATTTTACTTGGAGCTAAACGAATCGGTCACGGGTACGCGCTAACTAAACACCCGCTGCTGATGAAAGAAGTTATCCAGAAAGACATTGCTGTAGAAGTGAATGTCATATCTAACGCTGTGCTATCACTAGTTCGCGATATGAGGAACCATCCTTTGAGCATATTTCTCGCGAATAGAGTACCAGTTGTCTTGTCCAGTGATGACCCTGGCGCGTGGGATGCTGAGCCAATGTCTGATGATTTCTACGTGGCATTCCTCGGTGCAAGTAACAAATATTCCGACCTACGTCTGCTGAAAACTTTAACAACGAATTCTTTGAAATACAGCGCTTTGGACACTGAGAAGAAAGCTCGAGCTTTGAATGCGTTTGCGATTGCGTGGAATAAGTTTGTAAGTGAGTTTAATTGTTCTGCGTACTAAATGTTATGAGTATTTATGTAAGTGACTAGTAGAAGTGGTAATATGACTTGTAATTTCCTGTTAGGTATTGTAGTAATTCAATAACAAGTTATTGTTCTATTTGTGAGCGTGTAAACAGGCAAATTGATAGCAGTGACATGGGTAAATTGATATACCTAAACTTGGAATAGTATTAATATAATTATTAAACTTTGTTAGTTATCATCTGAACTTTTATACATTAATATACTCGTATAAGATAAGAGAGAACGTTCTCAATTCATCTGTATGTTTTATTTTATTCATATATCTACTTATAAGACATTATCTAGCATAATAAAACAATATTATGACGCTTCTTGACGCTACACTATCTCCTACTCTTCCTACGTATCAAACTAAGTATGGACTTCTCACTGCAAGGCAAATGTCTTCTTGTTAAAGGATATCTCGTCTATGTCCCTAAATTAAAATTGGCAAGTGAACATAAATACTCTGAGATGCTGGCCTGAACCGGGTTTTAGAACCAGAATTTCCGCTTGAAAGTTGAGCATCCGTCCACTAGACAGCTTCACCTGTATTTATCACTATAGTGCATTGAAAATGTGCAAGTCATTATTTACTTCAAATAAAGCGTACCTACTTATGCACTATGTTAGATACCTACAACTTATATTTTTCAAACAAACATCAACTTTAATCCCTTGAAATAAATCTCATTTCAATAATTGTAACAACAATCATCTTGTAGTTAAAAAGCTTCATTCAAATGTGATTCTTAGTGTCTGGAGTTATAGCCTTTATATTCGCGTATTCAGAGAAATTGCCTGCACTTTGTTTGAAACATAGTGATCCAGCCCCAGATTAAGTGCTAGTTGTGTACATGGTTAGGTGATAAAAGCTTTCCCAAAAACCGAAATAGGTCACAAGGGTACACGGAACTTATTTATTTTACCGATTTCAACAAGTGGTTATTGGCGGCATAAAACCTGCAAACCTTAATGCATAAATTTTAGAACTGTATCTTAGCGATTGAAACCTAGCATAACGGAATCGGACTACCAGTTTAGGCAGTATAGAGTCCCTAACAATTGAGATATATAAACAAACATAAACCCAAAAAAATTACCCTCCTTATGGATAGTCTGCTAAAATCAGTTTGTAATATCGTCGTTTTTGTGTGTGAGTATGTATAATGTAGGTATGTCTATGTATGTATATTTTCCCAGCGACGGCGACGCCTGACCGCGACCGATTTCGAATATTACTTTTTAGTTTAAATGCAACACACCCACTCACACACACAGATCCTCACACTTTACAGATTTTTTATCAAAATCGTACCAGTAGCTCGGTTTTAAAATAAAAATAAATTTAAAAGTTTGTTTGCTGAATTGAATTTGGTTTTTCACATTTTTAGGTGTTTTTTTTTCGCTACAGAGATATCATATAACCCTGTATATGTTGTGGAGTGACACTGTAGGTACTTGTAGACGAGGGTGCTCCGGTTTCCACTAACGAACCCATTGTCTCTACCCATCTTGCTGTCATGCTTTCTACTTTGAATGTAAGTGCTGCGCTGAGTTGATACATTACCATACACATACACTAGCTGCACCCTGCGGTATTACCCTCGTTGATACAAGATAAAAAACATGTGTTAATCCAGGTGGTCAAGTCTGTTATTTATTATTGTCTCGGAATTACAATTGGATTGTGCCAAAATGGCCGCTTCGACATAGAATAGATCAGAGTTAGTATTCAAAATTATGCTTTGTTTAATACTCACTGTGGCCTATTCTATGTCAAAACGGTCATTTTGGCACAATCTAATTGTAATTGTAATTCCACCAGGATCTAAACTAGCTCTATGCCAAATTTAATCCAAATCGAATCAGCAGTTTTTGCGTGAAAGAGTAACAAACATACATCCGCACAAACTTACGCGTTTATAATATTAATAGGAAGTAGGAAGGATAGGATAATATACCTACCATAGAATTATATGACATGGAATCTCGCCAGGAAACTTGCTTGTCGGAAAAAATGGAGGATATAATGTAAGTAAAGTCCGATACTCTCTATTTAGCCAGCCCATGACACCCCCAGTCAGGGGTCAGTCAGGGGCCCAGGTGGTCAAGTTTGTTATTTGAATTGCCTCAGAATTACAGTTGCATTGTGTCAAAATGTCAGTTTCGACAACTATGGTTTATTCTCTGTAAAAACGTCCATTTTCTGAGGCGATTCAAATAACAGACTCGACCACCAGGTCTGTGATTTGAAATGTTTCATAATTACGATTGCATTTTTTATTGTAGTTTTTGACAGATTTGGTAGTCTGTTAATATTAAATGAGTTTAATACTAACTATGACCTATTCTATAGATTGCCGTATAGAGTTCTATCATGTAAATTAACAATAGCACTAACCACAGTTAGTACTTCTCGAAGCCTTTCTATCCTGGCAGCCAATCAAATCGAACGCCCTCATTGGCCCTCGAGTACTGTTGTCATCCAATGCTCTGTAGCCTCTAATTAGCAGAATATACTTCAATAGCTGGGTTTTCTATAAATAAAACCGATCAAGTGCGAGTCGGAGTCGCGCACAAAGGGTTCCGTACCATTATCTACACAAAACTAGTTCAACTTTTGAAATAAGTATTTTTAATAAATTTTGTTTTTTTTCTAGATAGGTAAAATTATATATAGATATTTCTCAACCTCCTTAGTTTTTTAATCTTAATATTTCTATGCTATGACACAGAATATCGAACACGGAACACCACAAAGATCTAGCATCCTTAGTGAGGGTTACCATGTTTTGTCTTTTGCTCCCTGATTTTTGAACCTAGCGTATAATTTTTATTATCTATATATTTATATGTAATTCTAAAGTATATTTAAAGTTCAAAACTTTTTAATATTCAACTTTGTCGCCGGCAACGCCGCGAGTGACAGCTACTTCAGCTACTTGTTATATTATAAACAGCATTATATAATAGAGAAGATATCGACCCCCATGTCGTACCGTTTTGCTTAATATTTGACCAATTTGTTCTTAAAATGGCAATAATTATGGCCACGTGTGCGTGCGCGTAGAAACTGCGTTGTCTCCCTATTCTACATATCCCCATTGGTAGGGATACCTTCTAGGTAGTTTTTCTTCCAATTATCGCTACCGGTAGGGATATTGTCTAAGGATCTAGACGTAGATCAGTTAAATGGGATTTAACTGAGGTTTTCTTTGTTGACCTAGCTTGAACTTGTCTATTAGTAATAGCTTGGTTAAAATTTTATCGTACATGTCTGTCCGGCTATTCCGTTCTACAAAACCGATTCTACATAAAGTTTGTACGCAGTTTCGATAGTAAGTTACCAAGGTGTTTGGTTTTCTGTTAGTGATAGTGAGTGATAGCCTAGTCAGTAAACCCCTTACCTTGCAAACGAAAGGTCGTGGGTTGAATCCCAGCTCCCTCTTTTTCACTAATGTGCATATTATTTTAATTAATGCGATTAAATTTATATTTCAATCCCATGTACTTATATGATTCTAAATTAAGTGCGTATATTAGTATTAGTAAACTGAAAGAATATAGAAAAAATACCCGAGTTTTCTTACTTAACCAACTAAAGTACAAAAATATTGGGAAAACTTCAATAGAAGTCATGCAAAATGAACGCGAAACTCATAGTCACGCCAAGCTGCGGCGCCGCCAAATGCGAAAGTTGGTCATGGCGACGGGTATTGCGTTTTCCTGGCCCACATTTGTGTAATCGCGCTTAGGTGAACGTGTTTCCCATGTTTAAAAACAAAATTGCAAAAAAAAGAAATGCCGTTTTTATTAGCGAAATATGTTCTACTCGTATTAACGATGCTGATTGCGTGCTAAATATATACGCAGTCAATTTAGAATCACCCCGTATAGAGAAACAAATGATTATGATTAGTTGATTTAGTAAACTATCACCTAGAGTTAGCACCAGTATCTCTTTCATCAGGTAGATATCACTGGTAAAAGATCTAAAGTAAACATAATTATATAAGAATAAATTACCTTTTATTTTTTCGAATTCTATAATGACAGTTCAGTTATCTAGAAGTAACATAATTGTCATAAGATAATTATTTAACATTATAGCACATAAATAAAGAGTAAAGATAACTTAACCCTTTAAGACCACATGTGATCAGGCGATGACATAAATTACCAGTCTGCGTAATTTTGTCTACAAAAAAAAAACACTGTATTATCAGAAAAAAAATTATTCAGGTCTGAAAGGGTTAAGAGCCTACAATAGCACAAATACTTATTGTCAAATAAGAATATCTTCACAGCAATAATTACTACAATTAAAAGACGCACACATTTGTTAATGCTACTCCACAGAGAATGCCTGGAAGAGATCGATTTTAGCGATAAGGCCGCCACTTGTGACACTAGATAAGTAAGTAAGTGAGTATGTAAGACTTTTCCTGTATGTTTAATATTCGTGTGTCTCCAATAAAAAGTTAATTAATTCATTCAGTCACCCATTCAAGACCTGAATATTTACAGCTGTAAAGTATCTAAAAACATTCTTTACATTACAGTAAATGAGATTTGGTAAAACTAGGTTAATCTACACGACTATTATAAAAATAAAAGATATGTTTTTTTGTATGCAATAAATAAACATACTAACTACTGGATCTGTTAGCAAGCTACATTACTACATACGACACTAAGTAACATAAGCTATGATTATTAGTAGAAAAAAATCGAGATCCACAGGCAACACCGCGGAGCGCAACCAGTTTATTCACATCTTATGTGACAATAAGTATCTATGCTTGACGTAAAGTACATTACATTATAGCAATTTAAATAGCATTTGTAACTTAACTAGTCTTCCCCTGCCGGGACCGCGTCTTCTAGCCTCTTGATATATTTGACACGTAGCTCAGTTTGAGAATCACCCTTGAGTTGATCCTGAAATTAAATCAATTTAAAAAGTATAAGTAAATGTTATTTAAAAAAAAGTCCCTGTTCATACTTAGTGTTACACACACCTGCTGAATTCAATACTATACAATAATTCTTTACTGTCACCACAAAAATACAACACATAAAAGTATGAAAGACAAATAACATGGCACAAAAGGCGGTCTTATTACTAAAAAGCGATCTCTTTCAGACAACCTTTATAGGAATGGAATAAAACATTAAAATTTAGCGTAGACAGTCAAGTTGGTTATCACTTTTTTATATAAGAACTTATATGTAGTTTCATTCAAGATGATAGTGTTGTGATAGTGAAATTAAATTAATTAGACAGAACTACCTCAGCTGTTTGTTCCATTAGTGCTACAGTTCATTTGAGTGAGAATAACTTTTAGATTTGGATGATAACATTATCAAAATGTAAGTAACTTACTTGAACAAACCAACACTGCACATCTAGCTGCACCATCTGCAATGCTCCACGGATGGCCCCCGGGATCAACGCGCAGTATTTCAGCCCATTATTATTGGGCATTTCTACCCACTCAGATAGTGGGCACTGGTCCCAGACGAGAGAAAACTCATCCCCAGAACTGCTCCAACTTGTCACTGTCGGCTGCATGTTGAGGTACAATCTGAAAATATAAAGTTTCTATGTTACATTATTAGGTTTAGTTCTTAAAATGAGCGGCCTTCATTGGAGGGAGGGGGTTTGGGTTAACTTTGGTATTCCACTGCAAGATTTTCTGGGTGATTTCAGTTTTAATTGATTTGTAGGCATTAATGCACTAAATCATAAACTAGCTGGTTATTGTGAAGAAATGCTTCATTTTAGAAAAATCTTGATTTGAAGTGTTGAGGTAGGTAGCAAAAGCTATAGTGTAATGGGAAACGAGTGCCATCTCACTCTAATGCTTTAAATTTGTTTTTATGTTACTTTCACTGTTCAGTTTATTGAATGTGCTATGTGTTATTTTCTATTTGCGTATTTTTAACGACCTGGATTGTTTTAACGCTGGGCTAGGTTTGAAATCAGTGGCAGACCAAACACTCCGACTCCATCTAGTTATGTGGTTGACACATCTAGAGTAATTATAAAAACTGCGAGAGCCAGAAGCTCAAGGGAGGTCCAGAGTGTGGCGAAATAACACTCTAGGATGACATAGCCTTCAGCTCCTCCACCCCGTAGCAGACGGGAGGGTTAGCCTCTTGTCTGCCTCAGGATACTGAAGCAATAACAGTTCAAACCATTTGCAAGACATTCCATAGAAATTTAGATTTGAAAATCCCATATTAATTTATGATGCTCTTCTGGAAGAAAAAAATCACTAAAGGGCTTAGTATATATATATGGGACACCATACCATACAAAGGTCTTCAGGTCTCAAACTAGGCAAAGCCTGTACTATGGTAACCTGATGACTGATATACATAAATGTATATATAATAAATACCCAGACACAGGTCAAACAGACATGTTCATGCACACAAAGGTTTAACCTGTCCCAACCCAATCCGATCAAACCCGGACCAGCAGTGCAGAAGGCAGCGTTGCTACCAACTGTGCCAACCAGCCAGTAAAAACGCTCCTTAACCACTTGATATAAAATGGTTTTTTTAATTGTTAGTCAGTTCTAACTTTACGCTAGATGGTTCTGCATTAATTTCTGCTTCCACTGATATTTAATTTCCAACAAAGAGCAAAAAACACACATGATTGAAAAAAAAAACCAAAACAACACCAAGGATTTCTTGACTTTATTTTAAGTGCTCTATGTGTTTAAAATTTAATAGTTATTTAATTATTAACCCAGCATACTAGTGGTAAATATCAAAAAAATATTATGCTTAGGATTAATGCTTCATGAATATCCATACAAACTTATGTTGAAAATTTGAAATTGTAATTGTACCAAATCTTAGTGGCAAGGAAATTTTGTGAGAATTTAAGTCAATTGTTGAGTTTAAACTTTTATTACTATGTACCTACATATGTTATTAATATTTGAACTATAATTCTTTCACACATTTTATTTTCTATTGTTTTAGCTAATTCCTCGCATTTTATCTTTTAGTGTAGCTATAGTACTTTGTAAGCTATCATTCTTTTTCTTGGCAAGTGAATATGCGTTTTGCGCCGAAAACATTGGTCAAACGGCCTGACGGTTGAGTGGACGATGCGACGCGGCCGTTCTAGTGGATAAGCTACTCCTATGAATTATTCTTTATTAATTTTAAGCTATTTTAAGTACCTAAAGGCTTGCTGAAGCTTGTCAGCAGTCTCCCTCATTTCCAAACATCTGGTGGAGGTAGTTCTAGCCAGAAAATCTTCTATGAGTCTCACGCCCATGTTGTAGCCAATTCTCTCGAGTTGCTTGTTCACATCTTCAGGATTCTCAACCTCTTTGAGCATTTGGGAAACCAGTGCGCCGTATGTAAGAGTCAGCAACTCGGAATTCTATGAAATCCGAGAAAAACATGTGAAAACATTATCGACTTTATGATGGAATTAATTTATTAGTTCTACCCATTGGAACTTACAACTTTTTTCGCATCCAATCTAGACGTTTGCCTGGACATTTTGATTTTTATGACTAAGTCTTATATTCAGTAGTATATTTGAAAATAAATTAAGTTACCACAACGCGTGAATAACATAAACAATAGTGAATTATAAAAAAATCAATGCAATGCGATATGCATACACCCCAAAATCATAGCAAATATCTATCTCACTGACGTATGCAGTACTCTATCTATGTGACCAGGGATAGGACACTGCCGTACATATTCAAAATTTCATTTTTTTGTATATATGAACGCCATCTGCTACCTTGCCCAAAAGGTGTCACATAGATGGCGTTATTTTTAATAACGTACTATTTCTATATGTCAATCTTGAAATGAAACTCAGTCCGAATATATAGATTACTTTGTGAAAATATTACGTATTTATGTGTTTTACAGATAAAATGTTTTCGATTTTTGTGTCTGCCTGTCAATAGAATTTCGATTGATGAAATATATTACGAATGTTAAGACGAAATCAATATTGTGTTGTTTGTTTTTAAAAGCCTCTAGTGTTAGTGACACTCTAACGGCCGTTTTCAATAACTTACTTGCTCTTAACTGGTAGTTGCTATCTCTACCTGCCAGTAAAAGTATTACTAACTGTTACTGCTGTTTCAATAACCAAACTTTCAAATGTCTATCGGAGATTAACGACAGATAGGGACCCTATCCCTAGTAAGTTCGGTCCTCCGGAACGTTTCGTTGTTCCATTTCTTAAAAGTAAGTACATATTTTAGCACTAATCGTTTTCGGTTACACAAGTTATCATATTATTTAAAATTTTGTGATGTTTGTATCATTTATGATATTAAGAGCTACCGGCATATAATAAATGTCTCTTCAATTTCTATTTTATGAAATACAAACTAAGCTGTCCGTATATAAGCTATTCCAGTGGCAATAACTAAACGCACTGCTAACATTTGACAACTCAACTATTGACATGACATGTCATTCAATTCAATAGAAATCAAACAAGCAACGGTTATTATAATTAAATCCAATTTATTACAAATACTGATTATCTTTACTTACTGCAAATTAACATGTCTCAAGAAAACACAAACTTATCGGTAAGTAAACATGGCTCTTGGAGTATATACGAAGTTTTTTTGCCAAACATTTTGGGATGCATTTTGGCGCCAACTTGCATTAATGCAAGAATTACTAATATTTTCAGATCAAAGCCAGGCCTATGAATAAAGACGAGGTGAATTTATTGTTAGAACTAATCGTTCAAAAAAAAATTATAACGACGAAGGCGACGAACGCTTCGAACAATAGACTGAAAGAGGACGCATGGAAAACGATCGCCAACGAGTTTAGTGCCCAAATTGGTGAATCGCAGCGTCCCGAGCAGCTACGCCTCAAATGGGAGAACGTTAAGAAGGCTGCCAGGAAGCGTTCAGCAGCTATAAGACGGAACAATTTGAAGGTACCTATAGCGAAACCTATTATAATGTCAATTCAAGTAGAATTTCATTATTAAAATGTCGATAATCTAACAAGTAATTTAATTTTGTAGACTGGAGGTGGCAAGGGCTACATCCCGCCAGATGAAGTCCTGGACCGTGTGGCTTCCATGATGGGTGCTACATGCAGTGGGTTCACAGTAGAGTTTGGTGGTGACGGGGTAGATTCAGCCCAGGAAGATCTGCCTGAAGTTGTGCTTGAACCGCAGCCCAAACAGCCTGAGTCTGACATTTTTGTGGTGATGGTTGATGGTAGTGGTGTTGGTACCAGTGGTGGTGGTGTTAGTGGTGAGGGTAATGAGCCGATTGCATATGTACCAAGAGCGGTATTATTCAATACACCAAAAAATTCACGTAAGTTGTTATTATTTAATTGCTAAAGTGTGGTACTGTAGTCTGTTTTAGTTAAGGTGTTTACTCTATCTGTGAAGTCTGCTATTTGGATTGTCTCAGAAATTGATTGACACTGTACCCTTTAGTTTAAATACTCAGTAATACAAGGTGACGTTTAAAATTTTATTTAAAACAGATTGAACTTATTTACTCACTACTTTATTACTGTTAGTGTTGTTTACACATATTAAGGAACATTTTTGTTTACATATGGTTGTACTATGTTAAATCAAATCATTTATTTGCTGGAAACACGGTGTACAAGGTCTTACAGAGTTTTGTTTCAGAAATATAAACAAATATATGTTTGCTATAAGGATGTGCAAAATAACTACTAGAATTTTAGCCTTGATCTAGCTTACAATAGTCTTGGATCAATTCAAAAATTTATGTTTATTTATATGTATGGTGCTGGAACTAAACAGAGAATTCTTTTACAGAAAACAAACGACGAAAACTTTCGGAAGAGCTTTTACAGGCTCAAAAAGAAAAAGAATGTGCAATGGCTGCATATTTCACTGCAAAAGCAGAAAAAGTGCAGTTAGAAAATGAAAAGCTCAAAATAGAAATAAAAAATTGGTTTTAAGTAAGTTATTATCCTGTTTTTATAACCTACTAATTGTTCCTCTCAAACACAATTAGGCACTACATTTCAATTACAAACCTACTATAACTAGTAGACCCAAAATATAAATAGCTGCTAGGACTTAACAGGTCACTTTTTATTACAAAAAACCAATTAGATACTTAAATTGTAGGTGTCAATGAGATGCTGTCGTGTGGAGTGATGCTGACCCACACTTGCAGTGTAGGGAAATTCTTCCTCAATAACATGACTGTTTGACGAGTCCGGATAGACATCAATTTCAGGTTCCACTTCAGCAACTCCTTGCATTCTGCATATATTATGCAATACAGATGTTGCTATAATGACAGCTTGTACTGTATCTAAAGCCAATCGAATTTTTAGTGAGAGTACTGGGAACCGTCTTTTCCATACTCCAAAACATCTGTAAATTAAAAAAATATATGAATGGGTAATAGATACTTCAATCTAACGTCAAAGTAGTTTCCTTTAATATATTTCATTTAAATGAATTGAGCTCAGAGCCCATAGTGGTAACAAGAAAACAAATGGATATTATTATATTAACCATATGAGCTAAGGTGCCCTTTTTAAATACAATAACTATATGGTATTTTATTTTACCTTTTTAAGGGGTTTCTTGTCAGTACATGGGCATCATTATAACAGCCTTCATTAGGAGTAGAAGGATTCAGCACTGGTGTCAGTAAATAAGAATTGCAAGGATATGCACTATCACCAATGAGCCATCTGTTACCAAAAACACCATCTTCACATTGCACTGAAAATAAATATGTCACAAATTTTAATATTATTGACAACTCTCGATTCACGTTACACATAATAGGTATGAATGGGATAGTAGGATAAAATTATTATTTAGTAAAGAAGGCACCTTTTAGAGTAGAGTTGTTAAAGATAGTGGCATCATGTGCCGATCCAGGCCAGCGAGCAACAACATTCATAAATAACAAGTCTGCATCACAGACTCCTTGGACATTTAAAGAGAAAGTTCCTTTTCTGTTCCTAAATTCTTCACCAACATTTGAATCTGAAAATGATGTATGTATTTACTTACAGTTAATATACCAATTTAACACACTTAAATAAATATAGTAAGTTACTAACTTGGACACTGGATGAGAATGTGTGTACAATCCAAAGTTCCCAAGACTCGTGGGAATCCTGCAATTGCATGGAAGCCAGTTTGTGTATTTGCTCGTATCATTACATATTTGTTGTATAGGCCGGCTAAAGCACGAGATACATCTCTCACTATACGGCTAGCTGTAGGAATCGAGACTCCTACAAAATCTGCCACCGATATTAACATTGTTCCTAGTGCATAGAATCTCAATGCTAGTAACAATTGGTGCAATGTAGATACTCCATGATTTCTGGAAATGTAAATAGGTTGTATTTGTAGGCTGTTGCTTGTAGTATATGATGAAGTACAAGTATGTAATAAATTTAGAATTAAGTGTAGGGGATTAATATGCACAAGTGAAATACCTGGACAAACGCACTTTTAAAGCTGGAGTTATTTCCAATAACAACTCTTGCGCAGTCGTTTTATTAACACGAAATCTGTAGATGAACTCAGATTCCGTCAGTTCTGAATAATGGTTAATACGAATATTGCATCGCCGGTTTTCTTCCTCAATTAAATTCGGACTTCGTGAATCGAATTCACCAGCTTCGTATAGTTCATTGTCACTTTCATCACTGAATAATTCCATCTTTTTCGTTAAAACGTTAAAAAATAATAACTTCACTGGAAAATGTCCGCGTAACCAGGCAATTATCCTCCGAAATTGAGGGATAGGTGAAATCTCTAACTGTCTGTCACTTATGTTACTGACAGTAAGCGATAGCGCGCTTGTGAAACGCATTTTTTTTAACATGTATGAAACGACCTATCTATGGTTAGAGATTTCGCCTCCGAACCCTCTGACAGATAGATTATTGAAATGCAGATAGCTACCATTAGTAGGCATTTTAACTAGTAGTTATAGGTAAGTTAGTTATTGAAAACGGCCGTAAGTACACATGCCTATCTGTTCATTTTATTACCTATTCAGTATAATAGTAAAGTGCAGTTGAAGTAGGCCCAGCCTGCAGAACTGCACTTTGCTATAATACATATCTATATGTATGTAGGCAGATAGAAAGTGCATACATATAAATTACTGATACACACACATATAAAGAAGCATTTAGTTTTGGGGCTGACCACCAGATCGCGTCAGACTGACAAAAAAGCAAACTCTGTGGTCTCTCTATTTCATAGTATACAGATCTCTTCTACGGTGACAAACTAAATAATTTACAACGCGTATGTGACACTGGCAGACAGAGCATAGCTGACGGCTGGCAAGCATGACATTGGCAATGACAATTAAATCGTCAGTTAGCATTGATTACTGTACATGTACAGGTGGGTACTGACCGGTACTAAGCATAGGAACATTATAAACGACCGCAAGAGCAACGAGTGGCTCAGTTTTATCAAACGGTCTGATTTTTCTGAGTTAACAATGGTACATTACGCCCCGTTTCACAGTACTGTACAAAAACGCTATATTATGTCGTTGTAGTGTAAACGTAATGATTACACATTGGTGTAGAAAGAGAATGAAAAAAAATTATATTAGTTAGGTCTGTGGTCTGTGGTGTGGTGTTTCTTCTATTGCTTTTGTTTAGAAAATGTCAGGTTGTCAAACAAATCATTTTGAATGAAAATAAAAATAAAACCGTTTTTACGAAAACTTTGAAGTAATTTTGATTTATTGAACATTTATGTGGCTTCTGTTTTAGAAAATGGACTGTGACCAAAATGATAACACAAGTGTTCTACCGAATCTAGAAGGCGAATCTCGTAGTGCTGTTAATTCGTTGATATTAGATTATTACAAAAAATTTGGAAGGAAACGGGACTTGGAACAGTATTTTTCTTTATCGACGGCCCAGAGTGATATTAGGGACCCTTCTAGTTTATTTTGGGCCAGAATGAAGACTGATAACGAATCATCCGATTCAGGCGATAGAAGTGACAACAAAAAAAGCGAGTCGTCGCAGGAAGTCTGCAGAATATCTATCCGGTTTCCTGCACATGATCCTAGCACTTCCCAAGTACATATTCCTTTATTCTAGTTCATAATTTCTAGGCTTTATGCAAGACGAACACGAATACCTAACAACATACTTTATTCTTTTGACTTTATTCTAAAATATCGTCTATGTAGCGGTTTGTAGTGTAGTGTCCTGTCTTGTATGAATGTTTGACCTCATCATCAGCCTTTAATAGAGTTAAACTGCTGAGTATGTCTATACTCAAGCAGTACAGTACCTCTTACACAAAACATCCTTACTAGTACTATGCTAATGTAATTGAATGTTCTCCTACTGCCTATGCAATATCTTTCGTATGGGCTATCTTTCTTATCTTGAACTTTTTGCCCAATAATTACAAACTTGCGTTAAAAACCAGTTTTACAAAAGTCTGAACTGAAGTTAAAACACACATCATTTTAGCCACATGTTTCTTTTTGAAATATATATTATTTTTCTGTGAAGATCTTGTGTTGTGCATAATTTTAAAGCTTCTGCCTTGTGCCTTTATAGGCCAGTAACTTAATAAATTTTGCTGGATTTTAACTAGGTGTCAACATGTTAAACAATACTTACTATAATTTTTCATACATAATTTATTTAAGCTTGCTGGTTACTGTTTTTATATAGGGTTATCAGTCAAAGCTAAGCCGAAAGAGGGTCACTATACTCATTCTAAAGATCAAATTTAATAATGTGACCAACACTGAATTAAAAAAATTGCTTGTTGTCAAAATGTATGAATATTTAATTGAAGACCAATAACCTTTTCTATGGAAAAGCTGTAATGTGCTGTTCTTTGTTCAGATTTAGAGTTTGTCTTGTAATTAAAGTTGTTTATAATAGATTAACCCCCTTCCCGTTTAATACACCCTGTATACTGGATACTTCGCTATACACAGTCTTCTTAAATATTGTCAAATCTGGCTATGCTTTTGTAATATTTGCAATGGCCACTTTTGACATCATTTTAGTAATAGTAAATAATTTACTCACTATTTGTGCACAAGCAAGAATTCCTTGTTTTTATTCAAATAAAATAATATTTTTCTGATTTAATTTCTATATGTCTCAATACAAATAATTAGACTGAATAATTTTTCATACTCTTTCAGGAAAAAGATACCAAAACCAAGACCGAGTCAGTGTCTCCACCTATTATTATTGAAGAACTTCAAGAAGATTCCAGACATAACTCAGATAATGAAGCTATGAAATCTGATGATGATGGTGTAAAATCTGATGACAATAATTCTCAAAAATGTAAGTAATTCTCTAGTAATCATGTTTACATGTTGAATTTGGTTATTGATCCTGATTTAAATTTTTCCACTTAATAAGTACCAACTAGTCAGCTTCACAAATCCTAATATGCTAGATGTTCTTGTATTATTGACTATTTAATCATAGAAGCTAAAGAATCCTTCATGATGTCGACCTGTTTGCTCTTTGTGATGATAAAAAAAGAATATGGCAACAAAACATTTTTTTTTGTTTCATGTACTTTTATGAAACTAAATAATATGGTTTAAAATGGGGATGTTCAATGTAATTTGTATTTATAGTGCAAAATATTAATGTAATGTTATTATTTAACCAGAAAATTAGAAATATGTTTGGTATAAGAATGGTGGCACATATCACTATCCGTAACTTTGCTATCATTGCATCAACTATCTATCTCTTGCAAAGTCGTAGTGCTTTGTGTAAAAACATTTTATAGTGGCAAGAATAAAGTGGCCTAAACTACTAGATTGAGCAACTTAAATAAACTATCTCATTTATTTCTATTTCAGCTTTTGATGTACTCTTAGACACTTCACTGAACAAGCTCCATTCACCATCCAGCAGTATTACATCTCAGCGGAAACTTGAATGGGACTCTCTAGCCGATGTTGGTTATGCCAATGAAAGCGATAGAAAGACTTCGGCTTCGAGTCTTAGTACTCTAGAGAGGCTAGCTTTGAAACAACAGTATTCTAACAATGACACTCAAAACAGCAATTTAGGTGTTCCAACAGCTCACTCCACGCCCTTAGATGACAATGAATCTAAAGGCAAGAATAAAAAAGGTGTAGGAAAGAAAAGCACAAAAATCTACAACAAGGGTGTTGATTTGGTTGAAGTAAATGTTCCACACTCGTCCAAAATGAATCCCGCACAGTCTATTAATGTTAATTTGACAAAACATATTTCATTCAATGTTGAAAAAGATGGCAAAATCACAATAGATAATGTACAGAAAGACATTAGTGTATCACCAGAGAAAAAAGCAATTGATGCTGAAGTATCTCCTAAGATGAAAATGGACAGAGATGTTCAAACATCTCTAACAAGGGATGCTAATGTTTTGTCAAATATACAAGGAAATGTTCAGCAAAAAATTCCTATACTAATTAGCTTAAATACTCTGAAGAGCCGAGTTAGAAGACGTAGATTAAGATTAGCTAGACGTAAACAAAAAAACAAAACACGGGCAAACAAAGAAAACATTCCTGTGCTGGAAAAAAGTGGCGAACAATTATCTGAAGCTGAAAGCTTTGAGTACATGCCTGGACACATTTACAATCAGAACCAAATGACTGCTAGCATTAGACCCTCTAATCCTGTGGATAATAAATCTAGCTTGGAATCCAGTGGGGTTCTGACTTCTGACTCCAGTAAAGGCTCAAAACATTCATTCACAAAAGACTTGGAGAAGAGCATTGATTTGTTAAAAACTGCACTTCAGGAACGCTGTGATGATTCATCACTAAGAAAAAAGCTTATTCAACAAGTCTGTCAAAGACTTTTAAGCTCAAAATACAGAGATGACGATAGCACAACTGATTTTCTATCTGGATTGAGTTTTAGTAGTAAGAGACTCGGTTTGGGTCCAGCAAAAAATAACAGTACTACTAGTACTTCTGATGCTAATAATTCAACAGAGAAGTCTAAAAAACCCAAAAAATCTATACTCAGAACGGATAAATTTAATCCAGGTTCTATCGCATCTACATCGCAAAGTGTTCCAAATCTTCCCGTTGCATCAAACAGTGAGAACCTTGTTAGTTCCAATCTCGCCAAAAATTTTTCTACATCAAACACAGAGTCTGATATGTCAAGCAAAGAGAAAACTTCCTCAGACAATGGAGTTACTAAAACATCATCAGAAGAACTATATAAAAAGTATCTTCAAGCTTTGAAAAGAGAGGAAGCATATAAAAAACATTTAAAAGATAAAGAAATATTTTTAAAACAGAAGTTGGTTTCCTCTGATGGTGCTTTCAAAGTACCTGTGCGAGTTGAAGTTAAGCCAAGTCAATCAAATAATAAGCTAAAAGATTTAATTCATGATTTGACTAGAAATAATTATGACGATGGATCAGGAGACGCCAGTAAATTAGAGGGAGGTCTAAGTTCTCACAGAGATTTGAACAGATATCTCGATAATAGGAATCAAAGCCACTCGGTATTTACTCTCTCATCAGGAACAGATGGACAGAATAAAAAGCCCAACCTAAAGAAAAAACTTCTTTGTGATACCAAAGAGTTATCTAAACCAGGAACCAGTAAACAGACTCATTACTGTTGCTGTCCTCATCATGGAAACTTAAAGTTTGCTGACAGTTCTGTTCAAGTAAATATCAAGAATTCATGCAATGAACAAACTTGCCCTGCAATGAAAAACAATATCGAGCGACAGAATTTAGGAACGTCGAAATTAGCAAAAATTATTGCAGAGCAAGGTACCGGTAATTTGCAATATGTATGTCTTTGCAGCAAAAAAACAATTGAAGAGGCACCTGATGACTTTTTAATTTACAAATGCTCCCGGCTAAATAATAAAGGTGTTCAATTACAAGAAACGTCTTCAAAGTCTTCAAATGACGCTTTTGTTCAATGCAATAATGATACTTGCCTGATTAGAAACATAGAAAATATACCAAGTAAACAGTATCCTCAGAATAAATCATCTCAAACTGATATGTTGATCAAAATGATGAATGACCAGTCAGGAAACCAATTTGTGTATTCAAGTGACCAAAAAAGTCATGAAAGTAGGATTGATGTACAGCCCGAAAAGAGTACAATTTCAGTATATGAATCTACAAGATGGATACAAACAGAAATTAGTATTGATCCAAAAATTGCTGAACCTACATTGTCTGATATAAATATTGTCAGTGATCACAACTGTGCAAAACTTGTAAGTGAACAATGCAGGCAAGTTTCAAAGCCTTCTCTGTCAGATGTGTTCAGTACTCAAGCAGCAGCTAGCTCAGCAACTGCTTTGAGTAGTTCTTCTAAGTCTACAGGGTCTTCCAAAGACATGGGAATGAAATTAAATTATTACAAGGCAACAACATCAGATAAAAATTCGATCGCGTCAAATCCTTATACCAAAATTGACAATGCTGAAAAGTTTAGTATACCAATTCATGGTACAAATATGACACTAATGGTGAGTTTGGGCTCTGAACCTACCGGACATCTCAACAAAAACGCCAAAGAGATGGTAACTGAAGGCGTGGGAACTGAAAAAGTCAGTGCTATTGAACAAGCCACTTCTGTGTTAGAAGAATGCTCTAAGGGAGTACAATCTGATAATACCACTTTTATAAAAACAACTGATGTTAACAGCAACAATATTAAGGACGATAACGCTAATAAAGGCAATGGTGCTTCTAAAAAACCATTGACTGTTAATACTTGTCTAACCAATAAAGACATTCAGTTTGGCACATATCCAAAAACCAGCCCAGTCAATGAGCAAAAACCGTTTCGTCGTGCTAATACTGATACAGATAAAGTTCAAAATATAACAATTTTTAGAAATGTAGAACTTGGAGAAGATCTTGTTCAAAGTAGTAAAAATTCTATACAGCCTAACAAATTCTTGAGAACAACTTCGCCCGACAAAAGCTTAGAGTCGCTGAAAGATCGACAAGATGATCACATTAAAGAAATTGCTACGCAAGTTGATAGCCGATTAGGCTATGAAGACATTGCAGAAAAATGTTTGTGTGGATGTGGAGGTGTAAAAAATAACTGTCAAAAAGATTGTCCTATGATAAACCTAGGATTCAATCCAAGAGAGCAATTCTGTAAGTTGACATCAGACAGACAAGCACCAAGTCCTCGCAAAATGTCAAATGAGCAATGTGACAAAGTAAGTGGCGTTAAAAATAAGTGGAAAGAAAGCTGCAAAAAGTTATTAACTAGAAAGGAATGTAGGACACAGCCTTCAGTCCAAACATTGGCTCAAATAAATGAATATTTAACACAGCCAGATCAAACTTCTAGTCAATTAAATAATTCGTACTTTTGCATTTGTGGATGTGGCGGTACAAAAGATAAATGCAAAATAGACTGTCCAGAACGTAAATTGACCCTCAGAAAAGAAAATTTTGAAAAAATTAAACAGTCTCTTGACAAACAAATAGAAACCCAGAGCAATATTGCACAAACTAGCGGTACAAAAACGTGTACTATACAATCTAAGAAAAATCTGTGTAGACAATTGCCAGTAGATATACAAACTGATACTTCGATGATTGAAGAACTTCAATCTTCGCCAAGAATTGATAAGGTAGAAAATAAAATGTACGGTCAAAAACGGTCCATCGATAAGCAAATAAATACTCGGTCAGATAATTCGCCGAGACAAGAAGATCAATACAAAAATACTCAATCAGATAATTCGCCGAGACAAGAAGATCAATACAAAAAACTAAATATAAATAACGAAATAGAAACTCAAACAGATACTGCACTTATTGAAGGAAAATTAGAAAGGTCTGAAAAACAGGCTTTTCATAAAAAAATAAACTCACAGACTAATGCTTTGCAGTTGACAGAATATGAAAAATGTACATGTGGGTGTGCTGGTCCCAAAGAAATATGCAATAAAAGCTGCAAAGAACTTCATTCCCAACCATGGGACGACAACGTCAAAGATAAAAAACAATCCTTTGATAAACACATCGATACTCAAGGTAGTAAAGAAAACTGCTTGTGTGGATGTGGTGGTACAAAAGATAATTGCCAAAATGACTGCGTAGAGATAAACTTAAATGCAAGAGGGCAATGTGGGAGACAAGATATACCTTTTGATGCACAGCAAGAGTTTTTAGACTCTCATAAAAAAAGCCCTAGAGAATTCGTAAAACAAAAATATAGGAAAGAAGTAGGTATACAGAAAGACCAAGAATCGCCACCAACTTCGTCAAGATCTCAAAAATCGGAAGAATCTCAGCGGATCAATCGAGGTGCCGGTAAAGCAAAATACTATGAAAAACCTTTAATGATCTACGACAGTAGTGGTGATCAATCAGATGTCAAAACTTCTGATAAGGGTCAAAAGTCGACAATTGAGACTGAACCTACTGATTCAGACCCAGACCCTATTTTAAATTTGATTCAAAATATAACAAAAAAGTATACAAAGAAAGACATAGAGAAGAACAAGAGAAAAAAATGCTTTAAAGAAATTATAACTGTCTTAAATTACTTGCTTGAAACAGATGACTTAAATGAAGGAAAGTCTGATTTAAGAAATCTACGTAAAAGCACTACAACTGCTGACGAGAACGACTCCCGTTCGAAAAAGCCAACAGAGAAAGAATCTACCGATAATGTTCCAAAAAAAGTTGTGGATAAAGATGCCTGTTCTAAAAAGCCAGCAGAAAAAGAATACACTGATAAAGTTCCAAAAAAAGTTATGGACAAAGGAGTTCAATTGTCTTCCAAGAAGTCAAAAGCTAATCTGTGTGTCATCGAGTCTTCTGAAGTGCTTACTTCTACTGACACTAATATTGCGGAAACATCGTCCGACTCTGCAACTTGCAAGGTTTTGAATAAAATTAAGAAGGAATGCGAAAGGTATCAAAAACGCTGCAAACTGCACAGTGGGAAAAATTGCGAACCATCAAGCAGTACGTCTGTGAACTGTGACCAATGCAGACGCGTTCACCACTGTCAATGCAGAAACCACAAATGCAAAAATCACAAGAAATCTACGGACAAGATTTCGAAGACACCCATTGCTTACAATTTGATACTGCAAACCTCGGAAAGCATGATGAGTGATGGGCCGCCTAGTTGTGAAAAAGGCCGTAAATTGAAGAATATCATAGTGAAAGTTCCAAAGAAAAAACCTCCCCAATGCATGCCTTTTAGAGAAATAGCGGCAAAGTTTGAGCGACAGATACCATGCGATATGCATTGTGGGGCTCAAAAAGATGTGAAATTCAGTCGTTCTAGAAGCTTGCCTAACGAGAGTGAAATATCGAGCATGGAAGAGATTATAAGAAAATCTCAAGGTGCCACAGTGAGGGAATATTTAGAGAAGAATCGACCGGATTTTATCGAAAAATGCGCTCAAAGACAAACTTGCATGAGATACATTAGCGAAACTAGGTAAGGATATGACTTAATGTTGAGGTACTTGTAGCTGAGCCGAGTCCCCAATATATATAAAAAATAACTATTCTTAATTATTTTAGGGATAACTTTTACTTTAAAAACTCACCAATTTTAACTACTGCAGATGCGAAGATCCGCAAGTGCCTACTAGTTTGAAAATGGTCGTTGTTCATACGCCAAATTGCTCTGGAGCTTGCAATACTTTCTGCGGAGGTACCTTCATGGTTCCAACTTTTTTACTGGTACTGTAGTTTTAGAAATAGAAGTGAATATTTATCGTACCTACATATTATTGTAGTTTTTTTGTAGATTGTATTGTCTGGGGACGACCCATGCTAAATATTAATAAGTGTTAGTTGGAACGTTACTGATTTAACACACAATTACACAAGATATCTACGTATCTTAAACTTATCATGAAGCGTCGTAGAAGGCCGCGATCTTTTTAGTATTCTTCTCTCGACTCAGTCTTCCGCATCCGAATCCGTCACGACTAATTAATTAAATCTAACAGTTGAAATTAACGTTAGACAATGTTATAGGTTCTCCGAATGTTCCTATGACATGTATCAGTACTCAATGTTTTGATCCGCGACTCAATAACGGAACTGGAGTAGCAAGGATTGGTGAGTTGTGTTTGAGGTCACTATTAGAATCATGATGGATAACATTATAATATTGACTCCCATCGTCACATCACGTATTATACCCTGCAATTTCCTGCTATGGAGTATTTACAGAAAGTATATTCTTACGTAGTAAAGCATAGCACATGATGAAATTGCAAAAATGTACAATTTACGATTTTCTTGTCTCTAACTGTGCATAGTAAAACAGCTCTCCAAACTTTTGTGGTTCTTGAACTATCTGTTAAAAGTTTGAACACCAGCGTAATCTTCAAGTCAGTAAATGTATTAGCAAGATGCGATTTATTTTTAAAGTTATTTACTTAAAAGTTACAAAATTATCATTCAACGTCTGACATTTTTTTCCTGACTTACTGATAAACATGCAATATAATTGCAGAGCCAACGAACGTGCCGCCAAACGCGACCTGTTGTCGCTGCACCTGGCACAACTGCCAGATGTGTCAGAACTCGAGCCTGGCGAACTGAGTCACCTGGCTAGTGAGCTGGGTCGCTACATGCGTCACAAAAAACGTAAGTATATGAGTTGAGTTATTGCGACAATAGGACTATTTTACAACAAATGCGAGCTGCCGGATGTGTCGGAACTCGAGCCTGGCGAACTGAGTCGCCTGGCTAGTGAGTTGGGCCGTTACATGTGTCACAAACAACGTAAGTATACTCGTCTGAGTCGAGCTATTGCAACAATAGGACTATTACAACAAATGCGAGCTGCCAGATGCGTAGGATCTCGAGCCTGGTGAACGGAGCCACTGGTTGTAAGGAAACAAACCACGTAAAAGGGCCAGACTGTGCTTGGCTTACGAAATTAGGAAGCGAGACATTACCTAAGCCCCCGTTCTATCTACTAGGTCGAGTATTAAACTGCTAGTATCCCTAGTTTCAAAGAAAATAAGGACGACAGACCTACAGGAATGTGCTATCCGACGTCATATTTGTTAATGCTAACTATGCTTCCACACCCATTAGATGGTCGGGCCGCGAACTGTACTTAGTTTCAAAACACCAATGCTACAATCATTACTAATTTAAACTATCATTTCCATTACAGCCGCCCCGAAATTGATCAGTGAACGTGAAATGAAAAAACGCTCGGAGAAGATTTATAAATCTTTACCTGAAGTGGTCCAAAAAAAGGAAGAACTGAAGAAAGAGAACATCAAGAAAACTAATCTGCTGATGGCGAACATGTTTAAACGGGTAAGTGAATGAATCAAAATCAGCCAAGTGCGAGTCGGACTCGCGCACTAAGGGTACCGTACCATTATCTGTAAAACAATAGTTCTAGTTTCTACCTGTGTTGGTAATAACGAAATACCGCAAAAAGTAAGTCTGTTGTGCGCCTAATATTTTATTTTGTATTTAGTAAGTATTATTATAGCACCAACAGATAAGCATCATTTGTGAAATTTCAACTGTCTAGCTATCACGGGTCATGAGATACGGCCTGGTGGCAGAAAGACGCACGGACAGCGAAGTCTTAGTAATAGGGTCCCGTTTTCACCCTTTGGGTACTAATGAGACACGACCTTCAGTGAGGGGCAAACCCGGAATACGAAACAACAAAACTTTGTAGACGCCGCTAAACTTTTTCTATGGAACAGTAGATTTTTTTTCGAATTTCGGATTGGTTCTATTTTAATTATTATTAGATTGTCTGTGATCATTTTAGGTATTAGAGTAATAATAAGCGCGTGATAATTAGTAACAGTCTTATTAAAATATAAATTTAAAACTAATCATACGCAATATATGTTTCAGAATCTTCAAAAGAAAACGCTGCGCGGTTCCGTGAATATTTCTAACTACAGTTCCGTTATTAAAATATGACATAAAATATAAAATGCGGGCCAAAATTAGAAAGAAGTTACGACAAAAAGTTTTCGGCTTAGACATGTAATATAATCTATTTTATGTTAGTATATTGATAATGTTCAAATCTTTGTAGATTTATCTAAGGTCAATATTATGGCACTTTAAGTGTCGAAATATTTTGCTTTATAATATAAGAATAGTGATGAAAGCTTCAGCGCTCATGTGCCTAAAGTTAGTGCTTTATGATTTTATAAATTGTTAAAAGTGAATTGGGTACAGAATATTATGGCAATATTTAAAGCACACCATTATAAGCAAAACGTTGGCATCACGATTCTTTTCTAGATGTGGAAATCCCTCATACGTTAGTTTCGCTCGCGCAATCCATCGGTTATGAAGACATAACTGTCACTATATAAAATTACGAAAATACGTTTGGATATTTTAGTATCATAGAGAATATTAAAAAAAAAATATACTACTATCATAGCACTGTCTTTCTCGAAGAACGAGATGAAACGATAATAGTCTGAATAGAATAATAAAACAAGGGTAGCCTATACCAGCTATGTGTTCTCTTCTATGTGCTTTTTGCGCCTTTAATGTGCCTTATCGCGCACAAAAATAAAATATTGTCTTGACAAATGCATTTGTTATATGAGATGGATTGTTGAATCCATTTTATTTGTAACGGAGGCTATTTTTAGTCTCGTATTTTATTGACTATTTGAAAAAAATTTATTTTTTCTAAATGGTGACTACTTTTATTAAGGGAAATAGAATTAAGAACTTTAAACAAAACTTACCTCACATTAAGGCCTATTGACAACATTATTTTTTTTGACCCTCCATTTTTATTACGATAATATTAAAAATATTGAAAAATAACGTATCCCTATTTTTTATTTTTCTTTGATTTAATAATTACGTTTTAAGAGATTTATGAAAATCTAAGAAAAGTTCCGTGTAATGTTATTCTCGTCAAAATTGATTCTCTTAGGGGCTGCTATTCCGAAATTATTATTTTGTTACACACTCCAAATTTCATGTGTCTTGGTTTATGGGCTCTGCGTTGATTTGTGACCTGTCAGTCAGACAGGACTTCATTCAATGTATAGATAGAAAGGCCAGCGTTTGAATATGTGCTATCGCTGTCGCACCAAACGCTACCAAGACGTGTGCAAGCGTGAAGATATATATCAAAGAACTATGCCTAGTGTTTAAAATCAAGCAATAAAAACAGTAGTATGTATTTTTTTACATTATTATATATTTACACAACACTAATATTAAAGTTTTTTTTAATATACCAATTCATTTAATACTTTTACAATTCAAGTAGGTAAGTAATAATATTCATCAATATAATTTCAATTAAACAATAGATTTTCGCTAAACGATATCGTCTCTTATACCAGTCTGAGTCTCAATCTTGAAGTTGTATACCTCCACAGGTTTTTTAAGATTTTGTTGTCATAGAAAACTTTTGAAACAATATTTTAGTAGGTGATGTACATTCACTTGAAGTTAAAAAATAAATGGAGTCCTAGTATCTGACTGTCCAAATAATTTTCGAGTGTGTATTCGACCCTCGTCATTGGATTTGTCTTTATATGCAGAATATGGCTATAGATGGTAGGCATATATATAGGCATTACTGGTAGCAACCTGTGGTTTAACTTGTTAAGAAACAGTGCAGTGGTCCAAAGTTTTTGCAGACGTTGTGTTTTAAAATTGATTCTAACCACTTCTTATTTTAATTCCATAGTTATATATTTGCACAAGATGTACATTGGAAAATAAACTTAAAATTTTCCTCAAAGAAGACCACGCTGATTTGCAGTAAAAATAAAATAGCATCTTATTTTTGTATTATACCTAAGTATTTATTTCGAAGAATTATTCTCTTTTCATGGCGAGTACGATTTCTTTAAGTTTTCTTCTATGTAGCTTAGTGGATGCAGTAGCTGGAAGATGGTCTAAAAATATCACGCCTCCTCTGAGATGCTTAGTTTCTGTCAAGTTATCTGTAAGCAAGTAATTAAAAAACATTAAGAAAACCCCGACGTATCTGAGCAATCTGAGCTGTACGTGTATATGTATATTAATCTCATCACAAAGATTTGGTACCTAGATACTGGTGAAACATAATCAATAGTTTATAAATGGTTACCTTTGACGATGTCTTTAATCTCCTGTGCTGTGAGCTGATGTCCTGGCTTCTTGACGACGCAAGCGACTGGCAAGTCACCACATTCCAGATCTGGTATCCCCGTCACTGCCACGTCTAATACACCAGGATGCTGGATGATAACACTTTCTAACTCCACTGGGGATATCTGAAATAACAAATTCCAATTACATAATGTATTGGTAATTAACAATAATAACTCTATAATTGTATTTAGAAATAAATAATTGATTTGTAGTACCGCGAACAGTCTACCTCGATAATTTTTGCAACGGCACGACAACCACTTTAGGAATATTAATTGATGTTGTTCCGCATGCGTGAACCAAATACATATTTTGACCATATTTAGCCCCAGTAAATTGGGGATAAATATACTAAAGAAATCGTAGAACCCATTCACCAAGTTTCGTGTACATTGGTTGAAAACTACGTTCTGTAAGTACGCGAGTACGAAATTTCAGGAGACATACGCACAAAGATACGAAGTGACAGAGGAAAGAAAAAATTGCCAGACCAGAAGCAGAAACATTTCGCTCGCTCGGTCAATAAACCCCATTTGCCGTAGGTATATATTCACAAACTCTTACTTGATAGTTCTTATACTTTAAAAGCAGCTTGAGACGATCCACGAAGAAATAGTTCCAAGATTCATCTCGGTAGAACAAATCGCCAGTTTTGAACCAGCCGTCTTTTGAGAAAACTTCTTTGGTCGCTTCGGGATTATTGTAATAGCCCTGAAAATATAATGCTATTACAGTTCCCATTACATGGCTTATCGTATTTGTAAGAGGGCAAGATAATTGATAATAATAATATTCTAGTAATAATTTATGTTTAAGTAGGTAGACTATAATATGGAATAGCACCTATTACCTACCCAAAGCTGAAATATCAACTCACTCTTCACCCTATTGTAGTATGAGTCATATTATTAGAATATCTTATAGGTAAGGCATTGCCTCCGCCATGTCGAGCAATATGTACCCACGCCCGTGGATACGAGACAAGTCCCTACACAGTTTTTTTGCCGAAAAAAGTAGTGAAATCAGAATGTACCAAGTCGTTTCAGTTCCTATCTAACTACGGGATAACTATTCGACCACTTTGTCATAAATTGATGACTCGTTATTTATTAGTTAACAAAATATTACAGTAGGTGTCAATTTTTTATTTGTATTTTGTTCATGAATTTTACCTTGTTGAAAATTCCTGGAGTTTTTATCCAGAGTTCCCCATTTACGTTCGACATATTTATGTCTGCGCCAGTAACGGGATCCACTAACTGAAACAGGAGAAACGAAGCATGGATTTGGTTTGGGTAGATTGAGTCCTGATATTTAATAATAAATACTACGCACCAAAAAAACATATTATAGGTAGGTACTTGGTTTATGAGGAAATACTTTAAAAACCAGCACAAATTGAGTCTAAGATGCGCTAAACCCTACCACATAAATAAAATCATAGTCAATTACGAGTTATTAACTAAAATCAAACTGTTTATTTCATAAGGTGCAAGCAACACTGTATATAGGTATCGATTAATTATATTTTTAAATTTATTTCACACAAGTTATTTGGCAGGCACCGAGTGGAAGTGTGTGGCGTCGATGACTATCACAAATATTCCGCTGCCTACTGCCGCGGCCATTCTCGTCATAGATTGATGATCAATTATTGATCTCGAAAAATACCACGGCTGGCCGGCAGTAGACAGCGGCTATCGAAAAACTCACACACCTGAGAACTAGCACATTGCACAGAGTGTGATGGCCAATGAAAAGATAATAAAACTTACCCTGTATTGAATACTGTTGCGAGGTTTGCCACAGGATGCTGGCGGCGACGAGTATCCATGTTCAAAAGCCATATTACTCAGCTCACTCAAGCCGTATACATTTACGACGTCGGTTTCCGGAGAGATATTCTAAAAGACAACTTCTTTAATAAAGTGATTACGGACTTCGTTTAGGGAGGCGCCGATACAATTTTTTTAGTTATTTCTATTTAAAACTAATACCCCTGGATCAATTTTGAGAAAATTTTAATGCGACCACTTCAAAGGTAAAATTAATTTTAGAAAATAATTTTGTATATCGGTCCAGCCGTATCGGTCCAAGAAATAAGATAACAAACATAAAAACTACTATACCGTTGAATTGAGTAGGTACTTCCCCCTTTTTTGGAAAATTGGTAATAAATAAATGATAACTATGCTACGTTCTTAAGTAAGTACCAGTTCAAGTTACTCAGTTAAACCTAGAGAAAAAAAGTACTAAGCAGTAAGTGCTACTTAGACTACTTCGCTCAAATTTTGTTTACCTATTTTGTTCCGCGAGTAAAACGCGAAACGCATATTTTTTATATCGATACAACGATTAAAATTTCCTACCTACCTTTTTTTATTACTAACTTATTACCTACTAACAGATGGGAATACCTTCTATGGCAAGAATAAAGCCAGCGATTTAGAAAAAATAAGCATAGACAATGTCATATAACTATATATATAATATAATATTTATGTTTATTTATGTATATATATATTTGTGAGCCTGCGCGTCTCTAAAGGGTCACGCTGAAAATCAGCGCTGAGGCAATCCCCAGCATCATGCTGAGCGCTGACCTTTTTTGACGCACGGTACTCTGCAACTCGACCTACTTTATTATTTTAAATGTTTGTCTACTATTAAGTAAGTAGTAGTGTCCTGTGTGTACTAAATAAATGTTTTCTTTCTTTCTTTAATTGCGAAAGTAACTCTGTCTGTCTGTCTCGCTTTCACGCCAAAAACCACTGAACCGATCTGTATGAAATTTGATACACAGGTAGATTGGACCCCGGGAAAGGACATAGGATACATTTTAACCGACTTCAAGAAAAGTAGTAACTACGCGAGTAACCGCGGGGCACAGCTAGTAAAATATAAAATAGTAGGTATTTATGTCTATCTGTTAGACCTAGCTGTTCTTATCTGACAGTCAGTAAATAAGTGAGGACAAAGTGTAAATAATACGTATCGTATCTCCTGCTTATCGTACCTATACAACCACCAGATAACTTGCTGTCATGGCTAATATCAATCAACACATTGTAGGTATCTACTACAGTAGTAGGGAATATCGCATTGCAGCCGTTTCTAACGTGATTCCATATACATATAGGCTATATAGGTTATTTTAAAAAGTTTGAGATGTATATATCAGTCTTCCTATTGTATAACGTAATAATCAGCCAACATGACTGTATGTACTTGTGAATGTAATTTACATATCGCATATTGCTTGAATAATAATTGGAGGCATCCACGAGAGTGTTTCATTGGCGTGATACCATAGATACCGAAAATGTGACGAGATGATTAATAATAGTACATGAATTGAAATATAGGAGTGTTAACACACCTTCTTAACTTACTAACCTTTAGTTCTTCAATAACGTCTGCGTGAACAGCGCTCCCGCCCAAATAAATTGATTTAAAGCTAGTAAAGTCACAATCTTCTTGGTTGAGCTCCTTTAATAATGTGCTCATCATAGTCGGGCTTATAATCATGAAATCTGGCTGGAATAATATAACAAACTCGTAATTGTCGTTTTAATTAATTAATCGTAATTGTAGCTCTTGGCTACTATTATTGGCTGGATAATTTTAAAAAGATTCTGAGATAACTAAAGTAACTCATTTTAAATGGTGCAAACGCAGTAGTCCCTTTGCTTTTCAATAATTTTTAATGAAAAAATACCCATTAAAAATCCCATTTGCTCTCAATTTCCGCTGTTTTTTCTATGATTCCACAGTTAAGTTAATAGGGACCTACTTGACATCGTTTAAATAAATAATATTTGCCAGAAATCGAAAAATATAATTACGATTGGTTTCGTGTATCGATTTCTATGCACAAAAATTTTACATTTAAAAATAAATTATAGCAATGTGAATTTTTAATAAATGATAATTTTCTTTCATTATACTTAAGTATATGTTTTTTTTAGTTTTCACATACGCAATTCTTTGTATTTTTATAACTATAAACTTAAAAAGCATTATTTACATACTGGCTGTAAAAAGTATGCGGACCATGGTATCGAGACTTCAGTAGGGTTACAAACCTTTGGCGTCCAAAGTGGTCGAAGGGATTTTCGAAACATATAGAGAACTAACCGTTAAGGAGTAATAATATTATTTTTATAAATTTTAAATATTAGCGTAGTAACCTTGTAAGTATTGATAAGATGGTATAAATGCGGCTGAGTCGACGGCAGCGAAGATTGTATCCTCGTTAACTTCATGATAGGTGCAGTGACAAAATTGAATATTCCTGTTAACCATTGCAAGGGCGATACTAGCAAAGAACGCCTAAAGAATGGAATTTCTGGTGATCTTGACCTATAAGAGAATTTTTTAAATTAATTTGTTGAAGTTCTTTGACAAGCGCAAGCTGCAATGAGGAATGTTTTCGTTGGACTAAAACAAAGTATCCTGCATTATGTTGTAGTATTTTTAATTCAACGAAAGCTGCCAGTATAGGTAAATAATTTAAATCATAACGTAATTCGGTTAAATACTCAAAACCCAGATTTTAACCGCTCTCGGTTATAACCTATAATTTCGCTGGTATTAAGTATTTATCTTTAAATTAGAACATAATAGTGTTCGACCTGTGTTTCTTGGCGGTTGTTTTCCCAATTAGCCCCTAAAGTACTGTAGTACTGAGGCCTAACATAACATATCTAGCTCGTAACAAATATTTTTGTTTTTATGGTGTACTCACTCGCTGACATGCTGACATCAAGACAAAGCGGGAAAACACTAGATATTCTTTATATACCATCTTATTATAAATAGATTTCCGAAAAGTAACGCCTGATTCCATAAATTAAACTAAAAGTATTTTTCAAGGGAGTATTTTCACGTATGTGTAATTCTAATCGTCGAATTGCAGGACGGGTCTCGATGAATACCTGCAGGGCATTCATCGAGACCCGTCCTGCTATATACTCACTCAGCGCCGAAAATACCTAAAAGTCAACCCTGCGCAGCCAAGGTCATTTGGTTCAAGATTTTTGTCAATGATGGTACTGATATATAAAGCAACAGTAGGGTTCGCTACTTCAGTCCTGATTCCTCAGAGCCTGTGCGCGGACTGTAGGGCAATATTAAAGTTATTTTTTTCTGTGCTGTGTGTAAGCTCTTACCACATATTATAAAGTCCCATGGAAGCAAAGTTTTTATGCGTGACAGAGGCTGATTTTGACCGACCAGTGGTTCCGCTCGTTGGTAATAGAAATGCAAGAGTTTCATCTGGATCTATATTAGCGGCGCTGAAAGTAAACACGAAATCTAAAAGTAGAGTTAAGACAGTGAAGTAAACTTACACGTACTTAGTGAGAAATAGTTTTACTATTCTAATAAGATACATACAAGAGTCTATTGTTTCATAGACATAGCGAGCGAAATGGCGTTGATTAAGTTCTAGCAATTTTTAAATCGGTCTTCTGAGCTTCTTTATGTTGATGAAACTTGACATAGATCCTTACGGCGCTGCTTTTTTGAATTTTTGTTCGTCAGCAATATTGGATTGAATGGGATTATGGGCATTTCACTCGCTCGTGAGGTTAAGAGTTCGCAGAGCTTCTACTATATTTCAATATTACCTCACCTACCTATAATTTTGGATTTCCTTGAAGTCGTCAGTATTAAAATTTAATAGCTTAGCAAAAGTGTCCTCATGGCTGCCGCTATCAAAAATAATTACTCTAGCAGTGATATTTGCTAAATTCAAAGCTTCTTTTACGTCATTTACTTTCTTACTTTGGCAGAATATAATCTTCGGCATGATAGTTAAGAAGGTCTCCTTCAGTTCAGCTGAAAATATAATTAAGGTAAGTATGTAGGTGTTATAATAATATAATGCCAGCATGTTTAACATCGCTACTTGTATTATAGCAGGTAAAGAAAAGAAAGAAAAACGAAAAGGTTTATTGAGGCATACAAGACAAGGTACCTATTTATAAGCTTGATCGCGCTGCAACCTCCTGTACCTATCAATTGTTAAATTGTAAGTTTCCTGCTTACCAATTTTTAATTCTTTATCTATAGGAGCAATAGCAATTCCTTCAAAAAGACCCGCATAAAAAGGCACAACAAGATCCAGGTGGTTTGGTGCCATCAAGATCACGACGTCACCGATTTGCAATCCTTGATTTCTAAAACTGACAGCGCACTGGATGGATCGTCGGAGCAGTGAACCATTCGTTTCAGATTCTTTTATACTGCCATCTATCTAAAAAGTAATTCATCAAAAATGAAGGCAAAACATGAGTAAAAAACTTAGAGGTAATTGAATTTTTGGAACAAGCTTCGCGTAATTCGTGTTGCGAATTTTTGAATTTAATCGGAAATTCATTGTGAATCGGGTGCTGGTGAGAAAAAACAACGTTAGAGTTTTTCATGTTGTTGTAATGAGAAGAAATGCGCGACGTATAGTGAAGTTATATGATGAGCCATATAACGTTCTAATGGAGATCCCAGAGCTATTCCGGATATACAGAGGCCGGCTACCAAGGGATACTATTACTGGGTAAAATTCTACATAACCAGTGTTCCAAAACAGCAGATCTTCTAAAGATTATCCACTAGTAACCGAAAGAAAAAAGAAATCGCACAGGGGGGATATCGCTCACTGAATTGGCATTTACTGGACATTTTACTATTAAAAAACAATTCAGATAATTTTATTATTGTTTGCTTGAAACTTGAGTTTTTGCGTGTCTTACCTGTGTCACAAATTCAGGGTCATCCTTCAAGCTCTGCAGTATGATCTTCCCTACGTGGTACCTGTCACTAGGGATCCTTGACTGTGCGATGATTCGAGCAGCAATCTCATCAACGTGCCACTGAGCTGCTGCGTGCGGATGTCTTTTGTCTGTCATTGCGTATGTCGGTAGGTATATCTACAAATTAATGTAATAAACGTAAAGGTTCATTAGTAATAGTTAAATCAAAGCGCAGTCTGTCTGTACCACCAGTCTAGTGGAAACAAGTACGTACTGTCCTTCCAAAGTTCCTCACGGCTTGAAGCAAGTCGAAAAAGTTAGTCACTTACTGACTGCCAGTGCCCACTCGCACCAATAACACGCAAGCGATAGCTTTAAATTGGTACACTTAGTGTAAAAATTATACGAAAGTGTACCTATGAGAGGCGCCGATACTGGCTGACGTTTTGCGGCGGTAACATAGGTACATAAATATTTTACCTTGTGTCTGTCAGCTCCTGGGATATAAGTAGATACATTCTTCCTAATAATAGCAGATAGTTTTTTATTTGTACACATTATGGTGATTTTAATAATGTGATTTATGTGGCTGGTCATCATGTGAACTACGAGTATATAGCCTATGTGTGTGTGTGTGCTAGGTATGCCCTGGTATAACTAAGCTATCTTCGTTCCAAATATCATATAGATCCGTTTGAGCGTGAATGAATAACAAACAAACAGACACATATACAAACTTGCCAATATAATATTAGTGTAATGTGATATTTACTATCCGAGGACGAAACAACTTGCCACCCTAATAAATAGCGACATACATAATTTTACTCCTAAAGAATTAAATGCGATACATAATTTTTACGATTTTGATTAATTTTATAGAGTATACTAATATATAATCACTAGACTTACCTTTCCGGTTTAAATGGTATCCAAGTTTATCAAATGTATCTCGCCTTTCTTACTTTATTCACTTATTTATATTAGAATTAATACGTTCGGTATTTAGGTTATTTCACGCAATTTACTACATATAAAGCATTCTTTATCTTTATGTGATGATAAGGAAACAATTACTAGCGCTCTGTACTGCTCCTTTAGGTATGTTATCTTACTCTGTGATTATGCATCTGTATATTTAATAGTTATAGGCGTATTACGAGATATAATTTATCTCTTTTGTAGGCTTATCAATACGTAGCGTGCTCTTGTGTAAAAAATATGTCTACATTTATTACTATACAAAACTTCACTATCTATACCTTCACTTATAGGTACTGTCACAAGAATGTAGTGTATATATTTAGGGTCTCTTGTGGCCTACAACTACAATTATTTTTATATTTTTCGTGTCTACTAGGTACAGTGGTCTAAAATACAATAGTAAATAACCTAGCTCAAAACACGTGTGATCGCTAAAAAGCAATATCGTCTAGACAGGTTTTGTGGAAAATTAAATTAGATTTTAGCGTAAACGGTGGTAATAAGAAGCAGTCATGTTTTCCCTGACAATCCAAAGGTAGGGTCATGTTTTCATATTTGTGTGTAGATATAATTCCGTGATGCGGATGCATCTCGGCCGATGCACTCAGGTCGTGACGTAGTGGAACCTGATGGGCTACGTAGTCGAGGACGGCCTAAAACTCGGCGGGAGGTGGCCCAGGATCGTAAATTTGTTTTGCGAACCCCGCGACCACACTGATTTAGCATTTTAAAAAAATATATAGCTTCCAAATCACAGATAAATGAAAAGTATGTAAAAGAAACTATAGTTATGAAACAATATTATTACACTTACTGAGTTCCAAATGGCTTCCAAAAATTTCAAATTTTGGTAATCATGGTTACTCACTTCTTCGATGCGTGAATTTCGCCACTGCATTTTAGTGTGTTACATAAGTAAATAAACTATATTTCATAAACATTTAATAATTTTGATGATTATGATTATTATCATCACAAACTGTTGTTTTGATTTTTGATGGGCAGGTTATTCCCTCAAGGGTGTTCCTCTGCTACAAATCCTTCAAAGATGAACGGTACTCCTTGCCCACTATACTTTGTTTCAATTGCTGCCGTTATGGACATACAAAAACTTTGTATTGGGTGAGTTCCAAATGAACTCAGTAAGTGTAGTAATATTGTTTCATAACTATAGTTTCTTTTACAGAGTTTTCATTGATCTGTAATTTGGAAGCTATATATTTTTTTAAATGCTAAATCAGTGTGGTCGCGGGGTTCGCAAAACAACTAGCTGTTTATATGTCGGATGGAAACCAACGAACATCTTCGATTTACTTATTCTATACCAATATTATAAAGAGGAAATATTTGTGTTTTTGTATGTTACGAATAAACTCAAATACTACTGGTTCGGTTTCAAAAATCTCTTCAATGTCTGTCACCGTTACCAGTAGAAAGCTTTATTATCGTTGAGTAATATAGGCTATAGAAAATTAGAGATCCGCGGGTAACACCGTGGAGGTCACCTAGTATAATATAAATATGTCTACTTACCTTTTTTTTCTGTCGACGAGGGAGAAATCGTCTACAAAATACCCAACTAACCTGTATAGCATTGAGCGTGTCTAAGTCGTAATTTGAATAAAATATCAAAATGACGCGGTGACTTTGGATTCAGCTGAGGTGTCTGTTTAAAAATGTTTAGAATCCTGTAGCTAGGTGGTTTTGAAACATAACAAACAAAGAATAAGATACTCTCTAACGAGATAATAATAGAAAATAAAAAACACAGAACTCATACAAGATGTTCTTATAAATTCATATTAATTAATAATTCTTATACCTAAATAATCTAAAACCTTTAAACCGTACATTTTATTATTACATATTACATATCCTTATTCAAACGCCATCCCGCGAACCACCTCTTTCAGCTCCTTCCTGTTGATTTTAGAAGTAGAAGTCAAAGGGAAGGCTTTCACGAAGGCAACTCCTCCACGCAGCTGCTTGGCATCAGATAATTTTTCTGTCAAACAAAATATGCTTATGTTTTGTTTGTTATTAAGTTCAATACAGCCATCGATTGAATAAATCTACTTTAAATTTAGGTATTAGTCTGAAAGAGGTTTCCGTTAGTGTGGTAAATATTTCTTAGTAACTTATTGGAGAAATTTTAAGGCAGTCGAGAATAAGTTATATTATTAAGCTTATCCACCTGATCAGTCGCTAAAATAGAAGTTTTAAAGTGAAATAGATTTCTTTGACTATTTTTAACAGTTAAGTATGTTGTGGAAATACTTATGTAAAATGAACGATTAAGAATGAAGGCGAAAATTGAATAGGTACATTGATATAAAATCTTTCAACGTTGATTTAGTCCGTCTTGATATTACCATTTCTCTATACAAGCCTGAACTCAAAGATAAAACATGGCTACCCTTTCCAGATATGTTCTGCCATCTTTACCAGAACATGAGATAGGTAGAGAAGTGCAGCCATAGACAAGTTTTAATTTTTTTTTTAAAGTGATTACTTACGGCAAGCGCCGACTGAACTTTTTCAGTTATTTCGATTTAAAATCAAACCTTTGGACCGCTTTTGATACAATTTTAATAATACCGCTGCTGAAGAAAACAAATACAAAACAAATATACTCTTTCTAACATAAAAAAATAGTTTTTCAAATCGGTCCAGCCGCCTGCGAGAAATCAAGTCACAAACATGAAAAAAAAATTTCGAATTGACTACTCCTACATTTTTGGGAAAACGGTAAAAAGGGAGAAGTAGGTACCTACTTTCTAATCTCTAAGTTCTGCCTTCTGTTGCCTTCTGTTTCTTTTTTAGTGTAGCGAATACCGATAATCATACCTTTTACCAAATCTTTGATCTCCTGTGCAGTAGGCGTACATCCGGGTCTTGGAATGACGCATGCTACTGGCAGATCCCCGCATTCAGGGTCTGGGATACTAGCCACCGCCACGTCCAGGACATCTGGATGTCCACGGATCACACGTTCGATTTCATTTGGAGATATCTAAAAATATAATGGCTGGATTTCACTAATGAACATTGTGGCATTAACTGATTTCAATTAAATAAATTAACGAGGTGAGAATCACGTTTAAAGATTCTGTCACAATCGGTTACCTGTATTGTTTCATAGATACCTACAAACCAAGCTAATAAAAGCGTGTTTAAATGATAGATTACAGAATATACAGATTTACGTAGCAGACTATATATACTGCAACAGTCAAGGGACTTAGACTAAATTGTTACGCGTGTAACAAAAAAAAACTAAGACAATCTGCGTTCATATACAACCTTATACGATGCTATTAAAAAAATTCTATTCAATCTACTCGTATTACAAAAAACCTCAAAAAGTCTCTCCGAGAGACTGGTTTTTTGACATTTATAGACGAGAGACTCTCTCGTCTGTAAATGGGTGCTTACACATATGCTTGCTAGGGCACTACAATTAGTCATAATGTGCTCGAAAGTTTCAGGGACAACTATATACGTCCCTCTTCTATAATACTTGGCACGCGTCTCCCGTAAGATAAAGATGTAATTATAGGCAAGAATAGGGTGAAGTCATGATCTTAAACGTACTTGAAAGCTTCTGTACTTCAGCAGAAGCTTAATTCGATCGACAAAGTAGTAGCTCCATTGTTCATCTCTATAGAACATGTCTCCGGTTTTGAACCAGCCGTCTTCAGCAAACGCTTCTACAGTCGCTTCGGGTTCGTTATAGTATTCCTTTGAACAAATAATCATAATTATTATATTTAAATAACATATCAGAGGGCGCATGTACCGCCGAGAAAAAAATGCATTCAAAAATAATGGTATAATAAAATTCTTACGGCTAAGCTTTGAAGGTCAGTTCGATTAATAAAAGGAGTTACTGACTGTTACGAGTATAAGGCACATTCAAATATAAAGTTACACACACACACTGCCAGTACGTTACTAGTCTGAGAGATTAGATCCTGACAATAATTCGTAAGTCGTCGAGATTTTGCTGTTTGATAGAATAATGTTAATGCAAAGTTTCAACGACAGATGAATTATTGTTAAGGGGTCCATACGGAGAACAACTAGACCTTTCTGAGGTACTACGGAACAAAAAATCCGTAGTAAAATAGTATAGGCCTATCGCTCGAAATGGATATACTTTACCTTGAACATCGGCCCTTTCAGCCACAATTCTCCACTCGTATTCGGCTCTAGGATATCTTCTTGTGTATCCAATTTAATGAGCTGTAATGAAAGTAATAAGCTGAATAGTACTCTGAGTGATTGACTTACTGATATTTGCTAGGAATCAACGTAGAGTCCAAACGGAGAGCCGTTTGGACTCTACGTATAAAAACAAATTTCATGTCTCTAGGTAAAGACCTAGAGACATGTAATTTAGATTGTGTATTCATTATACGGTAATAGGGTTGTACTAAAAAAGAACTTTTGAAAATTCAATACTTAAGGGGGTCAAATGCGGGTTCGAAGTTGGAAACTTCTTGTAAATTAAATATTATATATCTTGCAAGTCCACGGGTGACAGCAATTAGTAATTATAATATGACTAGCTGTTACCCGCGACTAACGACTGTTTGATGTCTAAGGAATTTTAACGATGGTGATGAGTAGAATTCGTACCGTGTCACCCTTAAGCCGTACATTTACAAACTCACCACGGCTGTCCTTAGGATTTATTCCTGTCTGTCACTCCAATAGCGTAATAGTTACGAAATGGTTTTATAGGTACGCTTACCCGTTACACATTTTTTTAGCTTTGATGCAGTTTTAGCGAATGACATTTTAATCATATCCTAACCAAGTAACCTATTAATTGGAAAATCGACTTATTATCTTGATGACCCATTGTAGGTACTTAAAATGTACACTCCCGATTTTTCTCTCCTTAAACATCTGTGAGCAATTGTAAATACTAAGTATTTGCTAAAGGGTGCTTGTTTGTTTATTTAAAAAGTGTGGGTAGCCCACTGACCCCATTAATTTGGCCCTGATGCAAAAAAGTCCGTTAAATTATGACACATTTTTTATCTGATTTTCGATACTCTATCTGTTAGTGCGTGGAGGTTTTATGTCGAGTAGTTGTAATAGCAATTTCAAGGAACCTCATGGTCCACGCTACATTCTCCATTCAACGATAGTACAAAAACTTAACTCTTAAAATAAACCTTACCCGGTATTGGTAAACTCCTGCTGGTTTACCACAAGCTCCTAGTGGACAATCACCTTGAAAAATAACTGTGCTGGTTTCAGTCATTCCGAACGCATTTACTACAGTAGTATCAGGTGAAGCTTCCTGAAAGTACGATTTTAAATCTGTACTTATAATCTGTCTAATCTGTTATAATAATCTTCTATACATATATACTATATATTCGTCTACCTATCAAGGTGCACCCATTGTAGTAGAAAATTTTGCAAAATTCGGGGAAAAAATTGTAGGTTCTCCATACAAAACTTGGTCTCGTGATCGGCCAAGTTTTAGCCTTTTCATTTGATACCCATATGGAGGTAGTTGAAAAAAAAAAGGTAATCCGCCATTTTGTGGCGGCTGCCACCATGGACTGATATTCATCAAACGTAGCTAAGAACACTCCTGACTAATTCAACTTTTTAACAAAAATCAACATCGGGTCTTCCGTTCGAGAGCCACGATGCCACACATACACACAAAGACGTAAAACTTGTAAAACTCCGCCGTTTTTGGGTCTGGGGTTAATAAAAAGGTTATAATAATAATTTATACTTCTACTTTTCGATGCCTGTTATGCCGCGAGTGCACACTGGTAATGCATATTCATAGTCAAAACAAGTTTAATTATTGCTTTATCACACTTAATTTTTTTATTTGTGTAATATGTGATTAGTGCTACAATTTTTGATGCCACAACGGACACTAAATTTTTTATTGATATTTCTTTATTTTTTTATCCTGCACTGGTAGGCATTTGACCACAAGTTCGCACGACCACGGAAGTCAGCGATACTGTAGCGCTAGATAGAGCATGCCTAGTCTGGAATACACTGGCTTTCAAGAAAGATTGCGGGAACACACCGTTAGGCATTTGGCGACAGATTTTACAACATGAGGGTGGTAGCTATGCCATGCGAGCGCTAGAAAACGTCCTACCACCATGCTATGTTTTCCTCACGATGCTTTCCTTCACCGGTAGCTCAGGCTCTTTAAGCATTCTAGGCTTTTTTTAGTATACATATAGTAGTGTTATATGCTCTTTGGTAGATGCTTATCGGTACCTTAGTATAGGCTATAGCTATAACTTTTATCCGTAGGCGATACTGCGAGGCGCAGCTAGTCTTATCTATAAATAACATAGGGTACCTACCTTCCTAATTACGAGTGTCTGAGTCATTTTATTTCATAAGAAAAATAAACTTGAAATATCACATGCACAAATGTATAATCAAGTAATTAAAATTGAATTAATGTAAAAAAGTACTCGTAGGTACGACCGACAAACAAGCAATTATTAATGTTCTAATTTTGGATTTTCAAATATAATAGTGGTTTACCTTGATAAAGCTGAGGGTTTCTTTACCTACGGCTGTTCCACCAATTAAAATTGTGTCAAAGCAAGTCATATCACACTGACCACGTTCTCCAGACTTCAGAAGATTTAGGATCATTGAAGTAGTTAGCGCTGAAGACGTCGGCTGTAAGTAAAAAATTGTATCTACAACACAGGTTCCCCCCAGAGGCGTATTTTAAGATTCTGTACCCTGAGCCTATAACTTTTTGCCGTCCCAAAAACGCGTCATCCTCCCGCCGTCACCACCTGCACTACTCAGCGCTTCGGCTGCGGTCGTCTATGGAGATATTAACGGAAACGACACGCGCAAAGTCAAATCTTATCTAACTCGAGTAATAAGACTCAATATTACAACCAAACGAGTTTTATTAATAAGATAGGTTTTTTTTGGTATATACATCCTTGCAGGGACGTATTTACTCTAGAGATCATGGTCTTTCCTAAGGGGGATACAACATACTTAGCCCACAATGCTGACCTCAATACCGATTCAAATCTTATCCGATCTTTGAATGGTAGCTTTTGCACACGATTATTTAAATTGATGGGTATGCAAACTGCACATGGATTAATATTGTAAGGATTTCACTATCTTATTACTTCGGAAGTATTCGCATACCAATTAGTTAGTCTACTAATACTTTGATATAGGTAAAGAAAACTATTTGAGGTTATACTTGAAGCTATAACGCAGATGAGATATCTACCTACCCTGTAAGTTTCGATCAAGTCGCGCGTATGTTCTACTGTAACCGGCTTTGAAGTCTGAAGTCGAGTATACTTTATGTATGGTGCGATCATGAAATGTAGCGCCGCGGTTAACCACTGTACTGGAGATAAAATTAGCCAGGAGCGTGTGGGTGATGGAAATTTGGTGAATCTTGCCCTGTAAAACATAAAATACTCTCATATCAATATTTTCCAAATATTTCAATACATGTAAATACCCGCTGCTTGGCGTAGTAGGAGAAGAGATTGTAACCTGTGTTAACAGTTTATTTTCCGGGCATACACTGCCTGCCTGTACCTTACTTTGACTAAAAATACCTTTTTTTTAATGCAAAGAACAACAAGTGAAGCTTTAGCTCCGTAGAACGTGGACTTCAAAAAGTCACGCAAAGCAAGCCCGGTAAGAAGACAAAACGAGGTTGAATACGCCAAAAACTTACAAAACATTTTCGGATTTCATACTACTCGTAGTAGCATAGTACAATAAGTTCAAGGTCTTACTTCTTTCTTAAACAGTGTTTATGTAGAGCTATCTAAAAATATATAGTTACCTAGTTAAAAAATAAATTTCCTCACCATAAATGTGGTCCAGTGATTGTCCAAGTTTTGTATGTTAAGGCTGCACCTTTTGAAAGCCCTGTGGAACCACTTGTTGGCAAAATTATTGCAATACTCTCTTTGGCATCGAAGTCTTCAGCCCTAAAACATATGATATATCAAATAACTATGTCTGCAAGCATGTTGTAAATTTATCACAATATATTTTTACTTACTTAAAATTGTTAATTTCCTTTTCATCGGCCTTTAATAGGTCAACCAGACAGCAGTAATTGTTTTGTCTGTCAAAGGTTATCAGTGTTGCTTTAATATTTTGGCTTCTTAAAGCTGCTTGGATTTCTGGTGTCTTTTCACTCTGGCAGAATATTATGGACGGCTTGTAGACGCTGAATGTATGTTCCAGTTCGCCTGGGTATTGCAAAAAGTTGTAAACAGTATAATTATTTACAACATTGGCAAGATTTTCATACTTGTGCCGTTTACAGTAGAAGCATTGCGGATTTAGAGTCCGAGCGCATTAAAGTTGTATTTTTCAATTTCTCAACAGAGTCATGAAACGAATTAGACTTTGAAGTTCCTTTATTTCTCAAAGACACATTTTAAAATATCTTTTTATCTCCTTACTACTAAAGATTACTACTATACTACAAAAGACTTTCGATAATTAACTTACCAACTTTCAAAGTCCTATCTACAGGAGCTAGTATTATCCCAAGGTACATAGCTGCGTAGAATGGTACCGCCAAATCCAAATGGTTTGGTGCCATGATCACCATGACATCACCATGCTTTTGACCCATATTTCTCAAGGCTATGGCGCATTGAACTGACCTCTTCAGCAGTGAAGCATTATTTTCTGATTCGCCTGTACCTCCATCTATCTGAAAAGTTATTTCCCTAATATCTACCTGCGAACTTATAGCCTTATTAATAAACGCATCTTAACTTTAATCGTCATTTGTCTTGTTTTGGCGCGTGACGTTCTCCATTGGATAGAACAAGACAAAAGATGCTCTAAATTAAGTCGCGCTTATTAATAATGCTGCTAGTATTTATATTGCCTAAACATAAATGCTAGAACTTTTTTATAATATAATAGCAGGCTTAATTTAATAATAATAATTAATGGAAGAAATTGCTTTAGGCGATAAGTCCACCCAATGTACTAGGTACCACTGTATTTGTCTTGCTGTATATTTTGTTTGGTATGCAATAAGGCTATATTTATTCATTCATAATAATTAAATTCAGTAATTTATTTATTTTTATTTATTCTTTATTATTATTTTTGTGCCGCCGGCTTTGTGGCCAGCCGTCGGTGTGTGGCAACACGGCGTCACGGCGGCCCGATTCCGTAGGGCCTAAATGAGATCCCCTGCTCCCTGTATATTTCTGGCGTGACGCTTGACTTCTTAACTTAGCTAAATGTGCTAAGTCTGAAGATAAAACGCCAGGCTTGGGTTTAGTTATTTCGTTACTTACTTGAGCTATAAACTCCGGGTCATCTTTGAAGCTTTGCAGAACAATTTTACCAATGTGATACACGTCTGTAGGAATTCCACTTTTGGCCACAATTCTAGACGTCACTTCTGTTAGGTGCCAACTAACGTGATTGTATACATGTTTATGAGCCATAATTAAATCTTTAATTATTATAGAATTAAAATTCAATAAATAATGTAATATTATAAAACCTGGGTCTTGCTGAAGTATAAATATAATTAAAAATATGAACTAGATTTTATTAGTCTTTTTTTCTCAACGGCTGTAGGTATATAGTCTTTCGATTTAATTTCTATAAATTGATTAAAAAAAGTTTAACGAGCGACATGTATTGCAGCTTTATTTCTTTACAACTATTTTTTTTTTAATATTTTAAATGTAAATTGATTGTAATATGTTCGCACATCGCAAAACACTTGATCAAGATGAATAGCCGACCACAAATGGTATTACCTCGTTATTAAATGTTAGAGGTTTTATTAAGACGATGACCTATTGCTTACGGCGAGAATTTTTGAATATTAATTTAATTTAATTACACAATGCACGCGATATAATTTACAACTACTTAGTAGGTAGGTACCCTGTGTCGAGGACACTGGCTCTGGATACTGTAGGTTCAGTCACATTAAGTGTATTAATAAACTAACTGTTATCAACTGTACCTAATACGAGTACATAGATAGTATGTATACACCGGAACAGCATAAGCGGCGAATATATGCTAGCTCTGAAGAGGTTACATATTTGGTCGTGGTCCCACTAGTACGACAAATTAGTAGGACCACTAAAAACGCCCACATAGAAGTGGACCTTCGTGACGTAGATTTTACCAACATTATCGAATTAAGACTACCTAGTACCTAGTACTGTTGATATTCAGACCGCAATTTTGTCACTAAACCTTTTTTTTGTTAGTATGTAGAATTGTAATTTAAAACATAAAAAAATGGTGAAACCTATTAGCAGGTATAAAAATAAGCTGACCAATTGAGAACTTCCTTTTTGAAATCTGGTAAAAACAGAATGAAAATGAGGAGATGGTTAATCGTCGGAATCTTTTTTTTATATGTTTCCCACATCGACAACAAACATTTTTTATCGATGGTTTGCCGCGATTTCTTCGAGACACCTATATTTTAGAGACCCTATATTTTTGTTCCAAAGGTTGTTTTTGTTCTTACTTTTCAATTAGTCCCATACAAATCGGTAAGACAGTTCATAAATCGAAGTAACTGAAACATTTAAAGTCGGGTTTTCACTTTTTCTTAATAATGATTAGGTATATGTTTTGACTTTACAGACAAAGCTCCCAACATAAAGACCCGTCGAGGTCCTGCACGACGACCGACGCGACGAACTTATTATCTGAATGGAATAATTAATTAATCTTGCAGTGTAGTACAGGGATTACTTATTATACTTGTTGCAAATCATGATCTTGTTTTATTTTTCTTGTCAGTAAGTACTGAATTGTTAAAATCCATTTATTACATATTTTTATCGTATCTTTAACAATTTTCATAGTTCCTACACATGTAATTTAAAAAAAATAAAGTTGTGTCATTTTGTAGTGGAGACCGTCTTGGACTATTTTTTATCAACATAACTTAGAACAGTTTAAAAGTTGATTTTTATCGTTCAACTTTAAAAAAAAAAGAATTAAAGTTGGTTCATCCGTTCGGTAGCTACGATGCCACAGAGCAGACACGTGAAACTTTTAAGACTCACTCGCTTTTGCGTTAAAAATGTTTAAAAAGGACAGATAAGCAAATTATCACTCAAGCACCTACATACCTAATAACAGCGCCAGAAAACATCAAGGAAATAATTAAAATCGTACATATCTCTTCGAAACGTGTATAATGTAATTTTAAAAGTATTAAAATAAGTTGCTCATTCCCTGGGCATTTTTGCCACCATTTCTTTGAGTAATCTTCGATTTACTTTAGTGGAGACTGTCATTGGTAACTCTTTCATGAAGATAACACCTCCTCGGAGTTGCTTAGTGTCGGTCAAGGTATCTGGAAAGTTAACAATTACAATTTGTTTACAATCTTCTGGATGCAAAGGTTCGATTCGCGTCTGGGGCGACTGTTCGAACAATGAATTTGAATCTGCCTTCTGATGTGGGAGTGGCGTACCTACTCATACAGAAGTAATCTGTAAATTTTCATGGCATCCCCTACACATGAAAATCCTAGTATCCATTAAGTCTAAAAGGGTTAAACTTTTGTTTTGCAAAGTCCACCCTGAATAAAACAGCCGATCGCTCTATAGATCCAAAAATTAAAATTATTTGACTTTAATGATATTTTTTTATATTCGTGTCTTTAACCCTGCTTTTTACTCGTACTCTCCTGAACAAAAGAGAGTGTATGTTTAAATATTATGTACGTTTCTAAATTTGTATGTATGTCTAAATCTTTGTGATGTGCGAGGTGTCATTGGATTCGTCTTTAGCTGTCGATGGTCATATGCTATACTATTTATGTACCGCGGTTTCATTTGTAAAGATGCCTAGGTTTACAGTTCTTGCAGTCGAGTTTTGAGTATATTTTCTGATCGTGATCTCTTTATACTCCAGAATTCAGGTTCTACGGAAGTATGAGATTTCATTACTTTTGACTAAGTCTTTAATCTCTTGTGCTGTGACCCGCTGACCAGTTCGGGGTACAATACAGGCAACCGGCAACTCTCCGCATTCCTTATCAGGGATCCCCGTCACAGCCAACTCCATCACGCCTGGATGTTTGCGAATGACTGACTCCAGTTCCAATGGGGAAATCTGTAAAATAAAGTAGGTATGATATTTAACTATATTCGTATATAATTTATATCTCCCCAATGCTGGACACTAGTCTATTCGAAGTCATAGTCCACTGCGCTGGCCTAATGTGCGTTAGGGATTTCACTATCTAATGAACCTTCTCCGACAAGATGAAAGGAAAACCTGTCTATAATCAAACTTAATTTTCAGCCTGCTGAAACTTAATTACTCATATGTAATACTCCTATACCTATATATCTAATAAAGGCAATGATAGAAAATATAACAATCATCAGCTGAAAAAGTGCATATTTAGTGGGTGGGCTAATTATAATCATAAACTAAGAACTCTGAATTGATCCTCGTTCTACACAAATAAAAAAAATGGATCAGAATTTAGTGTGTTTAGTGATAGAAACTCTGTTACTCGTAAATTATCTATATGATTCAAAAGTTTTTAATATCTCTAAGAGGTAAATACCTCATATTTAGGTAGATATATTTAAAAAAACCGGAAACATGTATAATTATTTCGTTCCCTGTGTAATTATTTTCAAGACAATAGGTAGGTAAATAAACTGCATTTTAATTAGGTACATGTTACCTATATGTAATAATATACTGACCTGATGGTTCTTGTATTTCAACAATAATTTTAGCCGTTCGACGAAGTAAAAGAAGAAGTTTTCGTCTCTGTAGAAAATATCACCTGTTCTAAACCAGCCGTCCTCTTCGAAAGACTCTTTTGTCACTAGAGGCTGGTTGTAATAATCCTGGAAATATAAGAAGTTACACATATATAATCTATTCTATACCTCTGCTTATATATAGCTGTCACCCACGGCGTTTGAAACCCTATTCGACAACGTTAGGGGTTAAATTACCAAAAATCTTTCATTAGTATCTAAACCTCTACATCCTATAATGAATCACTCTCCAAATTCATGTCTTTAGGTGAATCGGTTCAGGCTCTGCGTTGATTTTGACCTTTTGACCTGTTAGTAAGGCAGTCAGGCCTTATTCTTTTACATAAATAGATCCAGAAGTACAATGTTAGTTTTGAACAGCGTTCAAAACGTTGTAAAGTCAGATGACCAAGTTTTTTTTTGTTCAGAGGCAGAATTACCTAATACAAAATAATAGTGTAGCGTAGAATTATTTTTGTAGATTATATTTATAAATTCCGCATGATCTCATCACACGGCACGAGAGATGGCATTTTTCATATGTACCTAGACATATCTACTCTAGTAGAGCAATGCGGGTGTATAGCTGTACTGGAGTAGATGATGAATTCTATCTCCCGGAAACAAGTACTGTTAAAGGTTTTGACATGTGTATTTACCTAACATTACTGTAAGCAGTCTACTATACACTGAATAAAGTTTAATTCTGATTGCATTAGGTTCTTTTTTCCTAAACAAGTAGTAAAGTCTTTCTAACCTACCTTGCAGATGCTTGGCCCTCGTAACCATAGTTCCCCGTTGACATTTGAGTCTGTAATGTCTTCCTTTGTTTCAGGATTCACCAACTGAAAGAATTTAAAGCTATAAATCAAAGGGCCTTGTAAAATAAACTGTGTAAAGTTATTGATCTGAGCAATTAACATTTAAGGTACATCGGTATTATTATAAGCATTGGGTCAATCGTTATAATGTTTTTTCAATTAGCACTGGTATTGCGCAATATTTTGTATGATATTATCTCAGCTGCTCAATATTATGATATTAAGAGATTTTGGAGTGAAACGTTTTGTTTGTGTACCTGACTTCCATTTTTTGTTCTGCTCCACAATAGCTCTAGGTATAAAAGGGTTTCTAGATGTTTCGTTAGATGATGACCATTAAATTCGTATTAAATTAGACGTATCACCCGCGTATCAGAACTTACCCTATAGTCGAATGTTCCTATAGGTCTCCCCATGGAACCAGGTGCTGGATTGTCGTCGTAAAAAGCTATTCCTCCTACTTCACTCATTCCGTACAATCCGAGCAGGAAGGTGTTAGGAGAAATTTTCTGAGAAACAAATATATGGCACTAAATTCCACGAGGCTCTCTGTTGAATGTCTCTTTAGCATGAAACTAACCTTGACGATAACCTTAATAGTGTTGAGCTTATAAATAAAGCCGCTTTGAGCACAGACCAGTTTATTTTGGGCCTACATACCTACATATTATATAAACATCAAAGACTTGCAAGTAGAGTTTCCGACTCTCAAACTATTAAATGGGATTAGCTTTTTTGTATAGATCTACAATCGATCTACATTGTCATGCGTAATTCGAGTTACACAGTTTTAGAAACCGGTCGGAAACGCTAATTGAATCAGGCTGCTGGTCTGTCTTTCCACGAATATGTAAAAATTAAATTAAATAGTCAGGCTTACTACAAAAAAAAAAACAGTACCATAAATACTTTAGCATCAAGTAGTTATTTTGATATTTTATTACATATTCTACTTTATTAGAATATATAGATCATATATGTGCTATAAACATATTTCAAGCAGCTTAAGAAGATACGCCAAAGTACTAGACCAATATTGATAAAATTGTATGGAAAGTATACTCATTCGAACAGAAAAAAAGAATTTTCTTAATCGGTCCGGCCGTCTCTAAGAAGTCAGGAAGCATAGGTTAAAAAAAGTGAAAAAATAAAATAACATTTAGTTAAATTGAACATCTCCTTTTTGAAAGTGGCAAAAGAACATCTTTTTCAAATTTCTATGGTGGTATAGTTTTCTAATGCTCGCTGGCTAGCTACCACCCTCAAGTTGAAAAAACTGTCGCCAAGCACCTATCGGTGTATTCCGGCAGCTTTTCTTGAGAGCTAGACTAGGCAAGCCCTATCTAAGGCGACAGAGACGCTAATTTCTGTGGACGATCGAGCTTATGGTCAAACGACTAGCTGTGTTGGATAAAAAAACACCTGTTTTGTTAGTATGTAAGTAAGTATCTATCGATGATTGATCAAATAAGTACTTGGACTTACTTGAACGGTATCTACGTGCTCTTTTGACACCGCGCTTCCTCCAATAAGTATGGTCTCGAAACAGGTCACGTCACATTTAGCAACATTCTCTGGTTTGAACATCATTGTAAGAAGTGGTGGACTCATGATGGAGTAGGTTGGCTGAAACGTTACATCTGTCAATTTTGTTTGCATACTTATTGTAATCTAATACCAAAATGTGCGGTTGAAAAATGTTCTAAGAAAAATTATCATTTTTATAGTCTTAAATATTGGGATGTCGCCGCAAAATAGGTCTATTTAGTACTGAAATAAAAACATAGTTCGTAGGATTTTCAAGCTGAAATGGCAATATGCTAACTATATTGCTCGAAGAACCGATAACCGATGGGGAAGAAAGGTTCTTGAGTGACGACCACAAAAAAGAAGATTTCTACTGGATGACGATGATGATGAAAAAGTAAAAAAAGAAGATAAGCATTACACTATAACTGAAACATATATCTTCCCGAGATATATGTAAATGAAATTTTCAAGAATGTAAATGAATCAATATTACCATGCTTAACACTGTAAAAATGATGTACCTACTTAGTATGTATAATATTATATTTCGTTTGTAACAGTACACTATACGTGAATTTATGATGGCAATTTTTCTCAGTGTATAGTTTAGTTTTATTATCATAGAAATAGACTTTATATTGCTTTATCGCGCATTATTCAGGAAAGATAATCTCTATAAACCTTATATTTGTTAACAAGTTCGACAAAACTTTCTGCAGTAATGCCAGAAGAATGTTGAAGTCGCGTGAATCTGAGTATCGGAGAGTACAGGAAATGGAACCCAGCTGAAAGCCACTGCAGAGGCGAAGATACGAGCGCGAGGCGAGTTGGAGTCGGAAACTTGGTACCGTGGAGCCTGAAATGAAACTACATTTAGTAATACTTTCAAAAACAACCACATTTTTTACAGTTATTTTCAATCGGAGAAACGAAAAGTCGAAACATTTGCATCACGTTATTTAAGCAGAGGTTAGATCGTGTATTTGCAATTTCTTTGACCTTGATCTTTGGGATAGGTAAGCAAAATATCTGCTTGACGCGTTGTAGTCTGCCAAGAAGCGTGCTATAAAAAATATAGTTAATGATGCCTTGATCAAAACTAAGCTCAACAGACAAAGACAGATAGTACTATACCATACAATACTATAGTTATTCCTAAAACGGATAGTAGAGGTGTGAAGCCATAGTAATTTATTTGTAATAATACGGAATATTCTTAATATTACGCAATAGCGGTCTAACAATAACCTAGGTACATAATTCTTGCGATCTGCGTTTGCCGAGACCACTTGTAGTTACGTATCCGTCCAATTCGGCTAAACAGTATTCTTTGGCTACGCTAATAAAAATCCACTGGATGTTTTCGTCTATCAGAATGATTAACGTTTAAAGCATCAGCTAATGTTTAATTAGTGTTTTCTTACCAAAGGTATGGAACAGATATGGCAAAGTTGGCGTGTGTCATAGAGGCAGCCTTTGGTAGACCAGTGGTGCCACTCGTCGATACCAGCATAGCAATAGTTTTTACGGGGTCGAAGTCTGTTGCTCTGAAACATTATTGTACTCGTAGAATAATAAGCTCTTCTCTTATGTTAATTACTTCTTTTTAACTCCCGACAAAAAAACAACGGGTGTTATAAGATTGACGTGTCTGTGTGAATGTCTGTCTGTCTGTGGCATTGTAGCTTCTAAACGGATGGACCGATTTTGATTTTGATTTTTACAAGCTATATTAGACGGAAGTGCTCTTAGCTATGTTTGATGAAAATCTGTCATGGGTTCAAATGAAAGGGTTTGACTAGTAGCACTATGATAATTTAAAATACAAGAAGGCCACAACAAATGTCAGGGGTTTATCAAAATTTTCTATTTTACTTAATCCAAATGTTAAACCACACTATAAGTATTGTAACTGTAATACTTATAAGACTTATGTCTTATCTACTACTATCACTTCACTGCCGATAAGAATAACATTGTTTTTCGAGTGTATGTTACATAAGAACATGTATGTGTTCAACTCTATATGACCCTCTCAGCATAAATCAGTTGATCGATTTTGGTACCCGACGTGTCATTGGATTTATCTTTATTTGCAGATAGTCATAGGCTACACTAGTTGTATCAAGCGGCTTCACTAGCTAAAATACAATGGTCTACATTTTTGCAGTCGGGTGTTTGGAAGTCGGTTCTGACCACTTGCTCCATTTATTCCTGTTTGTCCTAACTATTCCAGTGGCCATTGAAAATAGTTGTATTCAAAATGACATTGAAATAACCATAGGTTATTTATAACAGTTCGCTGTTACAAAAACTATATAAACATATATTATTCTTTATTTATTATTTAAATCTTAATTATGAGTTTGACACAATTGACACATAGTTGCAATTATCAATTGCGGTAGATGTGCTAATAATAGGTTTTATGCCAAGATCCTGTATTGACCCTGCTATGATGAATTAATAGGAATCGATAACAAATTATTCTTACACGGAGACAAGAGTATCTTTGCAAATTTTGTGATGGAATTTTCGATTTATTACCGACTGACTCTCTGACTTAGTTTAAATCATAGTACCAGAGACCCAACCAATCCACAACTAGAATACCATCTTCAGAAAAGAATCGTGTGTACTTACTTAAATGTTTTGATATCAGCATCGTGTCCATACTTTTCCAAAAAGTTTGAAAATTGGTTACAATCCTCACTACTCGTATCATTGAAAGTTACTATTGTAGAGTTCATTTGCACAATAGCTAAAGCTTGTCTGATAGATGGCACTCTCTCATTTTGACAGAAGATTATTTTAGGCTCCATAGTATTAAACATAGGCGACAACTCCTCTGTAAAAATTGTATAAGCTTATTAATTAACTTGCTTTTGCCCGTGGTTTGTTCCGCATTATGTGCCTCATGTTGCACTGCTATTAATAGGCCCTTATTATTTACTTTATTTATTTTGTTATACAATACAGTGTCTTCTATCTAATAATTAAAACTTATTTAAATCGTCTCGTGTAACGTCCACCAGACGCGTTGTTAGGTTGTTGAAAAATATTTTTGCAGTTAGTTTGAATTATTAGGTATTGCTATTGTACAAATTGATTATAACTTTGAATAATGTAAGTTTTAGTCAGAATTTTTAATTTTATCATGTTTTATAAGTTTGTGCAATAAATAAAAATATAGTGCTTTCATATATTTTTATTTTCCCGTAATAATAATTGTATGTCACTCTCCGGAGTTCGAACTATCACTGTGTACAAAGTAAATTCGTCGCTTAGATGCTAAGGAGAGACAGAAAGAAGTACAAACAAACACACTTTCGCATTTAAAATGTTTGTGACAACAGCAGTAAAAACCTTATCTGCGAATCCCAGTAAATCAAACAACTAGTATTTTGCTATATCCTGATGAAAACCATCTTCTTGTAGACTCACATATTATGTAGATTTAAATGCTCAGTGCTTGATTCAAATGTAATTCCTCAACGAATTTGGCAAGTACCTTAGTGTCAGCAAGTTGAAGTTAAATAAGTACCTAATTAGTTTGATACGAAACAAAAAAGATAAAATCAACCAAATAAGAAAAACCCCAATTTAACTCAATATTTTGATTTCAGAAACTCTTCCATTTTCAGATTGACTTGGGTATGCGTATCAACCCATATCGTCCCACAGCTGCTATGCACAGGGGTTTAGGCTATATCAAGTTGGCCAAATTGCAAGTTGACTGTCCTAAGTTCACTTGTCTTCGAATGCTACGATAACGGTTTTCTAACAATGTTCTTAACCCTTTAAGAAAGTTGTAATCTATTCTTGCTCATAAGTGATAAAACACATAAGTGATAATTGTTAAATTAACAACATTTAATTTTTTTTGATCCCCCATTTTTATAAGAAGATGGTAAGATAATTAAACAAATTGCGTATCTATTTTTATTTTACTCAGAATGTAATAATTACTTTTTTAGCGATTTTTGGAAATCTAAGGAAATGTTGCAAATAATGATGTCATTCAATAGGGATACGTTATTTTTTCGTTATTTGTTCATTTATCTTTCCATTATTATTTTAAAAATGGGGGTCTAATAATTTGAAATGTAGTCAATTCCCTTCGCAATATTGACTTACCAACTGTCAAATACGCATCTAACGGTGCGATCCCAATTCCAAGATACAAGGCAGCGTAGTAAGGAATCGTTAAGTGTAAATGGTTTGGAGCCATCAGGACTATATTGTTTCCTGTTTTCAAACCAACGTTTTTGAAAGCAACAGCACATTGAATTGATCTTTGAAGCACTGACTCGTAGGTCTCCGAATCACCTGTTGCAGCGTCAATCTAAAAAGGTTTTAACAACTAGCTCATACTATGTACGTATATATACAATGTATGTCCATTGCATGTCACAACTGGGTACGAGTCTATGAAGGACCATATTTAATAGTTTAACTAAATTGCTGGCAAGACAAGAATTCAGTATTGTCTCCACAGAAATTCAATGTTAGAGAATGATACAACAACAATGGCAGAAAAGGCGGTATATCGCTAAAAAGCTATCTTTTCCAGATAACCTTTATAGAAATAGTTTTTTTTTGCAAAGAGATGCTGTTGTAAAACAGAAAAAATAATAATACTAATGAACAAGTTTAGATTTTAAATGAATAATAAACATACAATAAAGTATATTATTTGTCTTTATATTTCGTGCTATTTCTGTTCCTGTTAAGTGTGTTCCTGAACCAGAACTTTTTACCACGACCATCGATCAGAAAGAGAGCACTAAATATTAAAGCTATCAATACCTGCATAACAAAATCCGGTGCATCCTTTAGGCTTCTGAGGATTAGTTTACCAAGATGATGCCTGTCACTTGGAATTCCAGATTCAGCTACCACCCGTGACGCCAATTCACTCAAAAACCAATGCACTCTGTCATTTGCTTTTCTTAAAGGCACCATTTTTATTTACACTTTTTTTTATAAACTAAAACTGCAGTATATTCCACTCAAGTGCTTGATATGTATTTGTTTTCTTTATTTTTAGAATACAATCTAATATTAGAATTTAATTGAGGAGCCGTGAGTGGTAACTGACCTCCACGAGTCTTGCGACTATAAATGTCTGATCTATATAAAGATAAATAATATATTTACGTTTCTGTATCTTGTAGTAGTAATAGGTACATACATAGCCATTTATATACCTAAATAACTTCACACAGGGTAATACTGGTTGTTTAACCGACTTATTAAAAGGAGAGGCTCTCATTCGTCGATTTTTTATGTATGTTTCCCGCATTTCTTAATGATGACTGTACTGATTTGGAAAAAAATCTTTTTTGTTTGGCTTTCTAGATCAGATTCGGACCAGTAGTTGTTTTTTTTATCTTAACAACTACCTTTTAATATTCTTTGACTATAAGTTTTGCCTACCGCATTGAAGGCGGATTTCACTTTTTCAAAGTAGTACTTGTTGCTTATCATGACTTCCAACTTTTGAAACACAGAGACCACTTATAAACAAATATGAGGTCATTGATTTACAGCTGTCAATTAAAAATATATGTCATATGATTCAACCTTATTCATATTTTTTTAATTGAATAAAGTGATACTCAATTGAAAGTTTTTTTTAACAAGTTGCTCTACTTTTAAACTGCGTTCTGGTTAATAATAAAAAAAAATCTTAGCCTATCTGTAGTAGAATGGAGCAATAATAGATCTTATACCCGAATTGAAATTGGAATAAGTTATCGTACGTGGTTTATATTTAGTGATTCACAATAACATCTCTATAATAGTGGAACAGCCATCAGAATGGCAAAGGAAACCTAACCTAGACCGTGAACGCTAAGTACCTAAACCTGCTAGGTAACCTACAATGAACTTCTCCGATGGCATTGCAGAACATGCGGAAGTGCGCCAAGGTTGTCTTCTCTCACCTCTGTTTCTAATCGATCTCGATCTTTACTAATTGGCCAGAAGCAGGTGGAGTTACTAATTTCTTTGGGCATTCCGGCCTAACATTGTATTTAATAAAGAACCATTGCAAAGATGTCACGAATGTTCTATGAACAGCTAAATGCTGATAAAGTCGCCGTAAAGGTCCGATTTTTAAACCGCTCCGTGACAATAAACTCACTGTAAAATTGCACAGCATAAATAAATGTGTATATAATATATTTTGAATATGGACTATCGGAAGTGCGAGATATGTTAACATTAACCCTGTATAGTAATGATAACATTATCTGTATCTAACGATATGACCATGAGCTATTATATTGTATATTATTATATGAAAACCTAAGAAGACGTGGATGAGTTGTGCGAAGAGGGATATATGTGAAAGGGGATTGAAGAGAAGAGATGACGGCCGATATAGTAGAATGGAAGTGGAAGACATGCTTTGCTGTGTATAAGGACAAGAAGAAGATGACGATGACTTATTTCTAACAAATTGGCGTCAGCCACAGTTAACTTCCGCAATCTAAGTATGCTTTATCATCTCATATAAATCGCAATCATCGCATCGCCAAAATTGTCTAGAATCTCATAAATTTTATATGAATTGTCATATCGCACTCACCATACATAGCCAAAAATAATGGCATCGCCTACGACCATACAAAGTACTAAACGATTTCAAAAACTACGGCGGCAGTTTCGGTTTGGGAAAAAAATTGGCCGAAACTTTTGCCGAAACCGAAACTGACTTCGGAAGTTTTCATGCACGCTCGCTTAACTTCAAGGCTTTGGCGGACGCTGGCGGCTCTGTTCGTTGTTGTCATGCGCCGTTCGGATAGCTCTGTAGCAACAAAACTTAGTCAGTGCGTTATCGCTTAAGTTTGTTGAACATACTTAATATACTGTGTTTTCATTTCATGTCCCAATTAATGCAGAATAATAGATAAAATGCACCAAATTTCAGTATTTTAAGGAATTTTATACTTGGCCACGTGAGTTTCGGTTTCGGTTTCGGCTGGAAAACCAGTTTCGGTCGGACTCTACTATAAGAGTTAGGTTAGCGTAAATCTATATGTTTCACGAACTATCGATATAGCAATCACAATATTTATGTGACTTTATTTATACCTATATAAAAATCATACGGGCTCATAAAATTATGAGTTCAAATTTCTACCTGTTGTTATAAATATCGAAAAAAATACGTTTGTATATGAAAGCCCCGCTTCAATATTTATTTTATTCTGTTTTTAGTATTTCTTTAGCGGTAACATCGTTGTTATTTCGCAAATATTTCGGTTGTCTAGCTATCACGGTTCATTAAATACAGCCTGGTGAGAGACAGACTGACTGGTGTTCTTCTTACACTTTGGGTACGAAACAAATAACGCGACAGCCAATTTTTTTGTAACCATAAAAGAATATTGATATTGGCCAGTAAATGGGCCGTAGCAAACTTCCCCTGTTTTGGGAGAATAATCAAAAATCCCTGACGTCTAAAGATTTGTAGAATCCATACATAAATTAAGTTTCGTCAAGATTGGTCAGTAACTGTAATTGGCAGTATGAGAGCATGAAATTTCAGGGCCCAAGTTACTGGAATTACGATTGCGTTGCTGGAATTACGATTGATTTGGTAGTCTGTTAGCATTAAGTTTAATACTGACTCCGATGTTCTATGTCAAAAACAGTTCAAATAACAGCTTTAGGATCCAGGAGATATACAAACATACTAATTGACAAACGAAAGAAAAAACTGCCAGATCCAAATCTGAAATGCTCCGCTTAAATATTCCGCACATTATATGCTTGTAAATTATCAATGTGCGAATGTGCCCTTCAAAGTATAAAATTACCCATAATGCCGTGGGTCTGTGGGACAATTTCCTACCTATCATTATGGTTTCAATTATGCAACGGCTGCTAGGGTTGAACCATAACGATATTCTAAGCCGAATCAATGAATTACACTTTAAAATTTGATTTACTTTGTGCCTTTGTTATGAATACAGGCGGGCTATGAGCCCACTAAAACCTTTTCGGGCGCTGGCATAGCGCAGATCAAGGTCAACAGAGTCTCCGTTAGATGGAATGCCACATTTGCAGTGGTAGCGTAATCTGTAAAGCCCCTTACTTCTCCACCGAGATAACGTTGGTTATCGGTTAAAAAATTTCATTCACGCGGGATGTTATCAATACAGACCTCATTTTTTTATTAAATTTTTGTCTATCTGTCTGTTTCTGGACTTTCCATAACTCCAAAACCGCTGGATGGATTCTAATGAAACTTGGTATGCTTAAGGATTATACCATGATGTAGGACCTCATCAACTTTTAATCCCAAAAATCATAAGTTCTCGTAGGAGGGGGGATGAAAGTCTTGTTGAATTATAACTCAGTAACGTGTGCTTTGATTTGGACGATTCTTATTTTTCTAAGAAAGGACTAACTGAAATTAATGTTATCTCAAAAATTAGTGAGGGTTCCCTTAGGAGGGGGGATGAAAATTGTATTTACTATAACTCAGTAACGCGTGCTTTTATTTGGATGATTATTTTTTTTAGAAAGGTCTAACTGTAATGATGTTATCCCGAAAATTAGTGAGGCTTCCCGTGGGACGTGTGAAAGTCGTATTTAACTTTAAATCGGTAATGCGTGCTTCGATTTGGATGATCCTTTTTTTGTTAGACAAGTCTACCTGAAATGATGTCATCCCAAAAATAAGTGGGGTTCCCGTGGGAGATGACGTGAAAGTCGTATTTAACTGTAACTCGGTAACGGATGCTTCGATTTGGATGATTTTTTTTTGTTAGAAATGACTAACTGAAATATATTATCCCAAAAATCAGCAGGAGTTCCCGTGGGAAGAGGGATGAAAGTCGTATAACTAGGTTTCGCCTGCTTCGATTATTCCTTTTCGTTTTAAAGTACTAACTAAAATGTACCTCAAAAAAACGTTGTCGTTTATGTACTTTTTATAAAAACAAATTATTGGGCGCCTACATAAAACGTAGTAGCACGGAAGTTTTTTACCATTTAAGTTTAATTTGCATAGTAAAAAATATTTATTCCACAAACTTACAAAACATAATAAAAATTTAACTAAAACTTACACTATACAAAGTTATAATCTATATGTACAAAAGCAATACCCCTTATTTAAAACTAACTTAAATCTAAACCGCTGGCTGCCAGTAGAGTACCCAAAATGCTGGCCCCATTGCCTCGTTGAATGGCAATACTAATGCGCTGACCCAAGCATTTTGGTCTCGTGTAGCTTCAATCAGACGATTTGTTAGGTCGTTGAAAAATATTTTTTAACAAGGGTTTGTTTAATGGATATCTAATTAAAATGTTCCACACAAATCATACGGGTAACTTTGCTAGACTTATACTACCAAAAAATATATTCGACTTTATTGTCAATGTTTATCTCTGCGGCATAGTCTATGTTGTACGTGTATCAACACATGGCGTCCACATTTTTTTGTAGCGATGGTGACCGAGTAGAAGGGGGTTAAAGGGGTCGAGCTGACGAAATACGCAAGAAGAGCCTGAGTTACCGGTGAAGGAAAATACCATGGGGTTACAAAAGCATGGTGTCAGGACATTTTTAACACTTGCCTGGTTAGCTACCACCCTCTATTTGAGAAATCTGTCGCCAAGCACCTAACGGTATGTCGCACATCAGAGTCGCTGATTTCTGTGGTCGTGCCAGCTGGTTGCCTAGCTGTCTTGAATAAAGAATAAATGGGCGATCTAGATATATACATTAGTAAAAACACCTTACGGGCTTAAGACGAGTGCTGTAATTGTAAAATTAAATAAACGTTAATGCTATGCATAATTTTTAATTCTTCAGAATTTTCCAATCATGCTGAACATCGTCGTGCGAACTTCTGTGTTTCGCTTTAATTATTCATATTTACAGTTCGAACCATCTCATTGTACCCTTTACAATGATAAGACAAGCACTGAAAATTATATACTATTATTTTTTCCATAATTATGCAAGGTTATGTAACGAAGTCGTGGGTACATGCAGCTAGTATCTAATATTTATGTTACTATCTGCATCTTCCTGTTTATCAATTGGTCATTAACTGATAACGTCGCATCTCGGTGAGTTTACTGGTTTCCACTGGACTAGAGTAGATAAATATTTTGTTTAGAAAGTTGTAATTAACAAGCCGTGTCTAGATTGTTACTGTTGTGATGTTTCAATATTTCTTACAGTAATTAGCTTATATTTATTTCTTTTAGCTATTCAGAAAATTAAGGTTTAGTTTTTCTTAATAAGATTGATCTTAGTCCAGAATAGCGTATTTGGGTCACATTGGCAACTTAAAAGATATTTTCAAAGCTAAAACGCTACGATGTTATTTACACCTTTTAACATAACAGAACATCACTAAGACCAGTGCAAAATAAAACAAATGGGGTTTATTTCAATCTCGCCTTAAAGAATTAAAAGTTAAATTGGAAATGGCCGTGGGACACAAGATAAAAAACAAAGCACACCCGACATTTAAATGACAAGAATCAATGTAGAACATTCTACGAATCGCTTGGTTGATGGTCAGATCAAGCATGTCAGAAACTCGGCAAGAACCATAGACGTTTCAAAATATGACGATGCTTATCAGAAAATTAAACAACAAATAGTTCAACCCTAAGACAACTCGTTTATCATCAAATATTAAAACTACTGTGACACAAACCACTGTCATAAAGGTAAGTACTACTATTCTATTACTTTGGCTAAAGCTGATTATATATCCGATGTAGAGTTATAATTAACTTCACGTTAAAATATTCGTAGCTAACCGTCATAATAGGTGGTGGGTAAATAGAGACGTATGTAGAGTTGACGATGAATGAACATTTATAAATTCATGCAATGGAACTTCTTTCTTCAATTAATATTTAATTTATACATCTATATCATACATATTAAATTTCAGGTTCTCACTATAGAGAAACTTATGCAATCGGATTTACCTTTAGGTACCTAGTTGCTAGATACGAGTACATCTAGTCTAGTCAACTCTTTTGTATAACTCCATTTTCAGTACAAACACGATGACTAGTCGTACTTTTCCGCTTTACCTTATTATTCTTGAAGACCCTGCAAATAACATTTCTATAAGTATTGTAAACTCGCCCTAAGATCGGTCTTGAACTTGCTCGTCCATAGCAGCACACACATCCAGTTTTCCATGACACAGTCTTTTCGAACATTGGATCGGAGGGTTTTCAATTGAGAGGCACTTGATATTAATTCATTTTAATGTACTAGTGTAACAAGAGACCACCGACTCGTAATATATATTATCAGAGTGTGCAACGACACGCAGTTTTGTGCTACGCTGCACTAACTTTCGGGTACATTTTAATCTGATATTCGTTTTGGTAAAAATCAGTGACATGTAAAAAACAAAAAAAAATGATATGGATAGCTAAGCAGTAATTAAACTTTTTCAATTAGTGTTTCAATCTTTAAGGGAGTGGACTTCTTTGGTTTAGTGGATTTTAAAAATTTGTATTAATTTCGAAGAGATAGCATAGAATACCGTTCCATTTTCATATTGTTTAAAATTAAAAAATTTCAAGAGTTACTTAGTTAAATGCTCTAAATTTTTACCTTTCCTATATTCTACAAGTAAGAAGTTAAAAGAATTACTTTCTGCTCTAGATTTTATTACACATTCAGTAATTTTAAAATTCGTTTATTTCTTTTTTTATAATAAATTAAAAAAAATATTGATAGGATCTATTTGCGAATATTATCCTTTTGTATTGCACACTAGCATTATTATACAAACCAGGAATATTATGGGGAGAATTTCACTAGTTCATGTCATAATTTGAAATATTGGCACACTACTAGGACTATCTAAGAGCTTACCTTACTTGAGAAAAGCCCTAATATCTATATAGCTGCTATTTTCCTTTAGATATTCTTAATCTCATATGTCCCTGCCTGTAATAGATATGCTGCGGTTCTAGAAGACTTATTGTCATTAACAGTCTGTTATCTCCAATTACTGCTCCTTCCTCGCCACATCTGTCAACACTTGCAAATTTGATTGAATTTGCAGCAAAATGTCAAGACGTTCTGTAAACGACTCCGTGCATTGGTACATGAGTGAGCTGACGTCACGCATCGTGGCAGAGTCTGGGATCCCTAGCGACCGATACCATTTGGGGAAGATCTTACTGCAGAGTATGAAGGATGACCCAGAACTAGTGCTGCAGGTGAGTAGAGAGAGAATCAGAACAGAGAACTAGCTATAAGTAGGCTTTTCATCCTTGACGTTTATCTAGCATATCCTACATTTTGACTCGATTTTCTTAGCTTGGTATGTAGCTACGTTACAGAATCTTTCCGTTAGAAAAGATCGGATCTATTTGAAACTTTGCAAGTTCAAGTTATCTGCAAAACTGTTTAGTTTCATAAAAGATATTTTAAATTATTCCTATTGCAGACTATGCTTCTTCCCTTGAAAACTGGAGCAATAATACGAGTGAACCTTAGATGTAAATGTCCGAAGACAGTCACAACATAATATTTTTCTTATGTTTCTTTCCTTGTCCTGTACAATCTTTGGACAAGACAAACTTAAAAGATATTTATTGTTATGTTATTGATTTTGATTGACTTATAATTTTGCACAGTTGCCAACAAAAAAATATCTGTTTATCAAGGAGGTTCGAAGATCTAACAATAGCCGAGAGAAGTAAGGGGTAGCGTTAAGTGACAGACGGAAAAATAATTGCCAGACTCGATTGTGGTCAGGGAAATTACTTAAAAAGCTGTTAATCTGCAAGGTATTTAAATCTTAATAAGAATACAAGTGAAAGAGAGGTGCATTGCTTAGAATTAATCCCGCGCGTATTCGTCGATAAGCCCTGTTCGCTTGAGAGGCAAGGGGCTTATCGACTAGGCTACCATTAACTTACACTACATACGAGTTTTATTCATAATAAACATGAAAATAATCGGCAAAGAAGTGTTCCTAAAGTTGAACTTCACTAAAATTGCTGAAAACAAATCGTCGACTTAGTTCCATACTTGTAATACTTGTAATTCTCTCTCCAATTAAATATCTGCTACAAACTTACATTGTAATGTAATCATTTTCTCATTACGTTCAGAATACGTAGGTAATTATTCTTATTAAAATGTAATTTAGCAACTTCAATATGTCAGACTAAATAAAGGTAGTTTTTTTTTCTATTTCGGTTCGTATGCGTAATCATTCAGTCATTTATTTTAATTAAGTTATCATTTTACTTCTTATCCCTTAATGGTTCTCTAATGTCTAATCTTAGGTTTAAATTGGTAGAGCACCACGATTATGTTTAACCGTTTAATAGTAATTTTGACATTCGTGGCCTTCTGGTTCGCGCATCCGCTTTGAGAGTCCTATGTATAATTCAAGAATTTGTGGCCGCATGCCTTATTCCTTATGCTTTTATTTATCCTTTGTATGCTTTTAGCCCTTATTCACTATGAAAATTTCTATACGTAACACGGCCGCGTTACTTTAAGCGTGAATAATTCACGTGGAACGGTATTCACTAAGCCAATGTCAAATTTTATATCGAGCCGCAGCACGAAACACGTTTGTTTTGCACAAAGAGGATTGGACTCCTTGTAAAAGAAACTTTTTGTTTTGCATCATCAGAATAACGTATTGCTTCAATATAACGTTTAACACGGCACTCGTTTCAGCAAAGAATCTCGTTGTTTATTAGATAATAAGGGCTTGAAAACTGATTCGAAAAAGAGGAAAAAATATAAAAATACGCCGTGAACGACTAGTTTACGGCGTATTTTTTATATTTTTCTACCGGCTTTCAAAAAAAGGTAATCAATTCGACTGTATTTTTTTGGAATGTTAGATACCTGATTTCTCGGTTCGGATTTCTTCCCAACCGGTGAAGGGAAACCATCCTGAGGAAACCTGCTTGTTAGAGAAGGTTAATAGCTTTCGTAGATAAGTGAAGTCTCCAACTCGCAATGTAGCCAGTCCTGACTAGTCCGTGCCGAGCTGTAGGACGCTATGGGTTGATAACAATTAGGTAGAAAATGTGACACGTAATTTCGGTGTTATTGTATTAAATAGATAAAACTAAAAATATGAATAATACTTACTTAAATCAAAACCACTCCAAAATGGTGGTTAAAATATTTGGGATCACTTACCAGATAAGGTAGCTGCCAGATAAGAGATCCCAAATATTTTTCTTATGATAATTCTTTTCATAGATTGACGGAGCAGTTGATGCATCGGAAACCAGCGGCTCTCTTCTGCAGAGATCAGTGAGATGCGCTAGCAGCTTTAGAAATCTGGGGCTGCAGAAAGATGACATCATGGTGCTTATGGCTCCCAATCACCTGGACTTAGCTGTCCCGTTTTACGCTGCACTGTTCCTTGGGATTGGCATAGCGGCCGTCGATCGCACCCTGGGATTGAGTAAGTTGGTGTTTAGTTTTTACTCTTTCTTCAAATTAGATTTAAACAGGTGTTTACAGTTTACTCGTAGTTTTGTTGCTTCCTCACATGGTTCGTAGTAGCCCAAGAATCTTATGAGGACTTTTCGTCTAGCTCGTTCCTTATACGGACTTCTTATATTTTTGTCATGAGTTGTATCACGAAACTGAATACTACTTTGTAGGTACTTACCTTATTACCGTAAATTGACCTGCTTAGAGATACAAGATTGGTAGAGTAGTTGTTTACAAATCCTATGACGCCTCATCCTCAATTTTTAGGCCAAAAAAAAATCTAACTCCTTTTACAGGGCTATGCGTGACCAATTTCTAGTCTCAGCAGCAATCCCATTTACTCGTGCGTTTATTACCAGTCTTACAACCAAATTATTACTGTACAGGTGAACTCCAAAGTACGTTCTCCGTGGACCGGCCCAAGATAATCTTCTGCCAGAGTGACAAAGCACCTGACGTACAAATAGCTCTCAACGAGCTAGACATAAACGCTCATATCGTTACATTCGACAAAGGAGACTACTTACTCAGCTTTGATGACTTTATGGACAAGTATGGGGATGACACCTCAGTTGATGACTTCAAGTAAGTTTTGGTAGATAAACCTTCGCCAGTGCACGCTGTATTCGTATATGTGTCAAGCTTGAATACAATTTAACGTACTACTTGAATCACGCAGGGAATTTTGGTAAAAATGTTACATCAAAAACTCTAAAATCAGGAGCAGGTCCTGAATTCGTCGGTAACTTTTTATATAAATTTATTACCGATTCCTCAAAATACCTGAACTTTTTTACTTTTTTATTTTTTATTGGATGCCTCACGCGCTACCTATATATTAAAATATTGAAATATAATCTATATTATATATATATATATATATAAGAGTAAGTACTGACTGATATTTTCAAGGAATCAACATAGAGCCTAAACCGCGAACCTCGAGTTACAAAATTTGGAGGGTGTACTAAGAAAGGCTTTTTGGATATTCAATCCCTGAGAGGTTCAAATGGGGATTCAAAGTTTGAAACTTTTTAATATATAAAATTGTCACGGTCAACACCGCGGGTTACAGCTACTACTATAATATATAAGAGTAAGTCTTGACTGACTGATATTTTCTAGGAATCAAAGTAGAACCTAAACCGCTAAACCTAGAGCCATGATTTGAATGTTTTTTCATTATAGGGAGCAGGGTTGTACTTAGAAAGGATTTTTGAAATTCAGTTCCTATATTCCATATATGTCAAAATATATCAAAAAATAAATATATTGTTTTTTAAAAATCCCAGGATTTGGTCGTTATTTAATAAAAGACGACATAATTGAAGTAAATTCATAGTCGATTGTAGGTAAGTAGTGTAATTAATTGTTACAGGCAAAACTTTAAAAAACTTACAATCTACTAAGAATTTTTTAATATAAGATGGTATATACAAGATATTTAGTGTTTTCCGCCTCGTCTTGATGTCAGCGTGAGAAATCGAAAAATATTTTTATTTTTATGGTGTGGTTCCTCCTCACCACCGCCACACCTCACCTTATTATTTCTCTTTCTCTCAGTATCCGATTTCCTCGACACGTGTTTCGCCTTAGCACAAGGCATCCTCAGGAGATGTTGACTCTTCAAGCGCTCGCTCGAAAGTCAACATCTCCTGAGGATGCCTTGTTATAAATGGATTTCCGCAAAGTAACGCCTGACTCCATCAATTATTTTTTTAATATTATTAATAAACTTTAAACTTAAAAGCCTATCCTGTTTTTCAGGGCAGCAGACTTCAATCCAGAAGATACATTTGCGTTCTTGATTGCAACAAGTGGAACAACAGGTCTACCGAAATCTGCAGCTGTCACTCATAAAAATATTGTTGTAACTTCTCCATATTTGTGGTAAGTCTATTTCTTATATATATAATATTCTAATTGAATTGGAGAGATCCTATAAAACAAGTTGACCCTGTAGTTGCAATTTTGAAACAGGCTTGTAAGTGAATTTAGATTTACTTTTCGATAAAAATGATATCGGAGGCAAGATATTACCAATATTTTGAGAATTCTAGGATAACTATAACGGCATATATTCAAGCCCAATCTGTATTGTAGTAATTTAGGCCTTATATAAATAAGGCCTAAATTACTACTAAAATAGTTTAGCACCTAAGCCAAACAATCGAACTAACAGAAATGATAATTGTAGAGGAATAAAAAATCGCCAGGAACTTATTAAAATACTCATTTACATTTCTTATTTCAAAATGCTGGCCTCTACCTGGGTCAGCGCATTAGTATTGCCATTCAACGAGGCAATGCGGCCAGCATTTTGGGTCCTCTACCAACTGGCAGCGGTTTAGATTTAAGTTAGTTTTAATTTTTGGGTATTGCTTTTGTATATATAGTTTATAACTTTGTATAGTTTTAGTTAAAATTTTATGATGTTTATAAGTTTTGCGCGGTATTAAATATTTAGATAATTATAAACTATTTATAATTAGGTATTCATAAGAACTTAGTAAAAGCCCGTTGTATTAGGAAATTGTGACATAATAATATTTGATAGATCTAAATACTGATCTTTAAGAATTAACCAATATTTTGATCACCTGTCCCATCCATCCAACACTCATCCCTGTAAAGATCAAGATCAGCTGATGGTTTCCACGGTCACATGGATTCCGGTGACTCCTATTACTTAAATCTACGCTTCACAAGGCATTGTCAAGTCCAGTGTGATTGTCCGTAACTGAAAGATGCGACAATACGAGTATCAAAGTATCCACGTACCTATGTTGCCTTCCACACAAGAAGCTGTTTCACCTTTCAGGAAATAAAAGTGATCGCATCGGGCCTCTTAACGTCATTTCGGATAAATCCATCAGGTTCTAGTACTGACAAAAACTCGATTTACGATTACGTTAAAATTAGGATGCTGGAGTATCTTCTGCTGTAAAAAAAATAACGGATTTCCTTTACCTACCTTAAAAACGGAACTTTAACAGACTTTTTACGTCTGAGTTTGTGTAATTCATTTCATTTAGAGAAAGCAAACCGATCCAGGAAAGTTAGCACACATTGTGCTTTTGTTACGATGGATATGTTTGATGATTTAGTTTAGCGATCGCTAGAGATACTAATTAATAGAGGTTCCTGTGATAGTTGACAAAAACCTTTCTAGCCGCTATTTTAATACGATAAAAAATATCATGTAACTGGTATCCAGGGCTCGCCACCGACAGTTCCCTGGCCCTACTCGTCTGGCACTCCTCGGATCCCCGCTTCAATGGCTGACTGCCATCATGACATACGTCATCTCTACTATGCTGCGGTACCCTCGCCTGGTCTCCTCGCTACCGCTGACGCAGGAGCTGGCTTACCACCTCATCAATACTTATAGGGTAAACAGATGATAAGATAATAGTGATAGAGAGAAATGAAGCTTCTTTGAAAACAAGAAACAACTGCTTTTAAATTTTAGTTTTTTTAGTAAAAAGTGCAGTAGTATTAATTACTAGCAGACAAGTGTCGGCGTTAACTCTTTTGTAGAGTTGTGCCGGAATGCAGTTCTAGATATTATGTTTACTCAAAAATTTTATGTGCTCATCATTTGACCCTACCAAAATGACGGTTATAGCTAGATGAAAACGGCTAGCAGATCAAGATGAAGATCTTAAATTGGCTATACGTAATCCATCTGTTTCTCGTAGTTAGACAGTTTGTTTTCGTATTAAAAAAGGTAACGTGCAATGAAAATTTATTTGTAAAAGATTTTGTCTTGTCCTGTCATGCTTTGCGCTGCTTGGCCTGGCCTTCAAGAGCTGCAACGACATCCGGCTCCTGTGATGGCTTGATTCTGCGCTGCGTTGTGATCTCGTCTATCATCATCGCTGCGAGCAATGTAGTAATTACGAGTACATAACGTGTCAGTTATTTACTTTTACTTAAGCAGATCTCGTATTATAAGATTGTGCTTCTTCCTCAGCCATCATTCACGATCCTGAGCCCCACCATGATGACGACTCTGATGAAGCACGGTGACCGCGACCAGTGTGACTTCACCTGCTTCGATTCCATCATGCTAGGTGGCAGTGCAGTCACCGCCGATATCATTGAAGAGATAAAGGTTAATTTTTGAAATCATCATATGTATATTTTTTACAGTTGAGGGCTTATAAACAACGGAACATTTTATTATATTTCCGGAATGAAGTAACTCTCTGACCTTGATGAAAAATCACTATATTACTTAGTATTGTTGACTAACAAGAACAAAATACACTTTTTTTATAACTATGATGACTGGAGATGTGAAGATTTAATTTCCTCAACAATCATTTTTTGAACCATAATATTGAATAATACTATTATAACTATAATAAGTATTGTTTAAAAAAAGATTGTGTAATTGTATATAACTTAATTATTAAAATATATTTCAGGAAACAACACCACACACCGAGGTATTAAACGCTTATGGCATGAGCGAGCTGACCAACATAGCATTCCTCGCGGGCAGTTCACCGCCCGCCTCCTGTGGGAAACCCATGGGCTGCTTTCAGTATAGAGTGAGTCCAGCAGGGCTAAACACATAAAGCTATAAATTTTGTTTACCTGTTTTCTGTCCTCAAGTGCACAAGGTTCATTCGTTCGCTGATTATACTAGGAATACTTTATGACCTATTTGGTTTTCGTTAAATACATTTGACGAACTCTAGACCATTCCTCTTCATGGATGCTAGAGACGTTCGATTGTCTCTCTCCAGGCAAATTCAAGTCATCAGTGTCATTGGGCTCGTCGCCAAAGGTTTTCGTCACGGTGGAGGACCACAGTTAGATGAAAAACCTGTATACGCTGTGGGTACAGTTAGGCATAAGTTCTAAGTCATAAATTACCTTAATATTATAAATTTTAGTATTGGAAAAGCTGATTGGAGCAAAATTCTCAGCTGTAATTGAAAATATTATCATTGTCTGCATAATATAATACAGCTGAATCTATTGCATGGTTACGGGTTGACACCTTTGTAAAACTTGTTTTGAATAATATTTGATGTGACCTCGCGTATACGTTCAGTCCACCTAGAGTAAATTATCCTTTGATTGGCTTACAGTATCTAGTAGTGAATGCTACACATAAAAAAAAATATTTGACATTTTCAGATAGTGGACGTAGAAACTTTGTCAGATATTGAAGAACCAAACATGCCTGGCGAACTGTGGTTAAAAGGACCCGGAATATTTAAGGTAAGCTTTAGGACGGATGTTGGTAAAAATCGGGGAAGTATACACGAATATAATACACGAATACAATGTTGTACCAATTTAAAATGGAACATCAGAAGTAGAACATGATGAATACAATGCTGGACAAAATTACTTACTCATAGTTGATATATAAAAAACTAACAAATTAACCGCAAAAGTTTTGACATTACCTAAACAATGAGTACTGGGTGCATTATATATATACGGATCCCTAAAAGTAGACGTTTTGCACCTGCTGATATTTTTCATGTGAAATTTAAAAGGCTGTTGGACTAAAGTTGTTATTTACGGACACTTTATTAAAAACTATAAGCCTTATAAAACAATCATTATATGGAGGCTGATTTACAGGAATACTACAACAATCCAGCTGCTACAGAAGAAACCTTCGCAGAAGGGCGTTGGTTCAAGACTGGCGACATGTTCTACAGAGATGAACACGATAACTACTTCTTCGTGGAAAGAATCAAGCTGCTGCTCAAGTATAAGAGCTATCAGGTAAAGTTTAAAATCGTAATTTCAACTCTTCGTAGCGTGTTTGGATAATTTAATTAATTTTGTCCATTGATTATTTATATGCCTAGATAGGCCAACTTTGCGAAGGTAGTGTGCGTGGAAACTACGTAAAACACTAGCGCTGCGTCTCTCTGATTATCGTAGTGTGCTTCCATAATGACAACGAATGAACGCACGATTTAATTAAAATGTGGAAAATAAGCAACAAATATATATATATAAGACTGGTACTTTCTTAAAGCAGTCTCCCTGGAATAAACTTAATCTGCCTTATTAATAAACGCATCTTATCTAAGAGCATGTTTTATCTTGTTCTATCCAATAGAGAAAGTCACGCGCCAAAACAAGAAAAATGACAGTTAAAGTTAAGACTAGTTTATTAATAAGGCTGGATATCTTGAAAAAGAAATCTGCTGTGAGTTTTTCTATTTCATTATTGTATCATAAAAGAAATCTGCTGTGAGTTTTTCTATTTCATCATACATGAGGGATGTGCCCACTTAGCTATAATCTTGTAAACATTATGATTAAAATAGCCCGTATTACAGCATACCGCGTAAATACGTAGTTTTCCACGTTCAAATTGTATACTTTGCCATAGTTTTTTTTATTTGCAGTAACTCAACAAAAGTAGTTTGTTTTCTCTTCTTGAATTATCATCCTGTGGATTTAAATTTTTTACTTACTTATTTAAATATATTTTTTTCCCGGTACATGGTTAAGCAAAAACTCGCGCAGACCTCATTTACGAGTTCTATTTTGCAGATTGATTCTATTGATTGTAGTCCCCTAAAAAATATATTTTCTCTCTACAGATATCATGAGCTTTGATTACCATGATTCATATATTCCCTAGAAGCTGCAAATAACCGAGAAAAATATATTTTCTAGTTAAATTTTCAACCAAAAGGCTTTGAAACATGTCCTTCAATTTCCGAAGTTCTTCTTCCTTTTCTGCGCAACTATACACCAAAGTATTATTTGGTTTGTGCTGAACACATAGACATACATATCTTTTTTTTAAAAGCTGTATCTAATTTTTATTTAATTATTTAAAAGTACTATATATTTCACTGCGTACTATATGTAAAAGTACTATATATTTCACAACGTGCGCTCAGTCGCGCTTGAGCGCTCGTCGAGGACAGACCTACGTTTGTAATTTTCGCGCGCTTTCTTGTAACCAATTCTATCCGAAACGTCGCTGGCCCTGGTAGCTGGTAGTAATAATAGTGGTCTTTCCGGGGGAAATATAACCCCAATAAAAAACCCCCACTTTACATTTTTTTCAAAATAGACAGACAACATAACATTTTTCCAGTCCAGAAGCAAAGATGCTTCTCTCGCTCGGTCAATAAAATACAGTTATACTATGGATTAAGATCGTTTTAGTAGTCACACCCGCAGCTCTCTGGTGGTATGTTTCCATAAACGACTATGTGTTTGTTAAGTAGCTGTTGGATGTCCTTGAATTAAATAAGGACCTTTATAAATAAAACTCACTGATACTGTTATCCGTATATTATACGCAGAAGGAACAGCCTATCAAAAATAAAAATTTGAGCTTCACTGCACACTGGTTATGATAATAAACACCTGCACTGAAAATTTATACCTGATCTTTACAGATATCTCCAGTAGAGCTGGAGGCAGTGATCCGCCAGCATCCAGGAGTAGCAGACGTAGCGGTGACAGGGATCCCGGACCCTGAGTCTGGAGAGCTACCGGTTGCATGCGTCGTGCCTCGGCCAGGACTCGAACCTACAGCTCAGGAGATAAAGGATTTGGTTAAAGGTACTTTGAAAAAACTGCTTTTTTTAATTTTGATTTACTTTGATTTACTGACTAACTGACAGGTCACAATCAACGCAGAGCTTAAACCGCTGAACCTAGAGAAATGTTTTTTTGAATGTGTGTTTATTGTACAGAGTGGTAGGGAGGTAATAAAGAAAGGTATTTGGAAATGCAACCCCTAAGGGGAACAGGCGGGGATTCATAGTGAAACTTCTTAAATTCCATTTTATGACAGCTACTACTTAGTAGATAAATATTAAGATAATTATTAATATATTATTACATACCATTTATAGTCATTTTACTAAATATATACTAATGATGACAAACACAAGAAATGAAAGGAAAAAATAACATTCACATGTAGTAATCTAATTATGTACATAATACCTAGGTAGGTACTTGGTGATTGTACTCCAAGCTGATTTTACTTAGAAACTTGTCGCTCTGTCATCATATATATTTTTTCAGAAGTACTTACCTTTTCATTGTCTGTATCTACCCAGGTATCGGGTGGTGACCCTATTTCAATTATTCTTCCATCGTAGGGTGCTGAATAGCTAGCTCTATCCGTTACATTTATGTAGGTTCCTTTAATTGGATGTCGATATTTGTAAAAGATGTTTCTTAATTCTTAGTTTAAGTTGTTATTTATATTTATATATATTATTGCTTTTCTTACTTTTCAGAATCATTATCAGACTCCAAACAGTTACGCGGTGGCGTTATCTTCATGAACGCAATACCTGTCACAGCCTCTACTAAAGTCCATCGTAGGAAGCTCAAAGAAATGGCTATGACTTTGGAACGAGAGTAATATACAGCTTTAAAGTTCAAACAAAACATTCGAATAAATAAGCATGAGAAAACTTTTGCCACCTGCAGCATTCTAATCTACTGAATTATCACTTTAAGCACTGAATTCAGATCGACTTGCTTTTTGTTTGGTATCTGTAGTTTATTGTTACTATAACATACATCGCTAATAAAAACCACATCTTTTTGCGTTTTTGTTTACAATAAACTAGGAAACATTTTCACCTATGCGCAATTACACAAATGTGGACAATGCAAACGCGCTTGTCGTCGCCGTGACCTAGTTACGCACCGGGCCGGCGCCGCGGTTTAAAGTGACGACGAGTTTCGTGTTCACTTTGCGAGACTTCAATTGAATTTTTCACAATATTTTTGTGCTAAATTGGGTTAAACAAAAAAACATAGATAGGTAGGTACGTATATTATTTTCAATATTCTCTCAGTATACTAAATATACGCACTCAATTTAGAATCACCCATTTAAATATACATATTCCATTATCGGAATATCAAAATAGGTTATTTCAACTTTCTGAATCAGATAAGCTTTTGTTAGCGAGACTACAAATGAATGAATTGTTTATTTGCTATAATTACGATTAAAACAAATTTGTAAAAAAATAAATTAATAGTAATGAAATATTTATCACAACTCCACTCAGCAAAATGCTGATTGTAACAACCAGCGCTGGCGCTGAAATTAGGTATGTAGTCTACATTGTCCATTAGTGTCTGTTTACGGACGGAGGTGAGCCATTGAAGCACCTACGGACTTGCATTATGGATGTGATAAGGACGCAGAATCACCGAGATTGTCCTCGATGACGAGTAAACGAGATAATAGTGTTGCCAAGACGAATAGAACAATAATCTATGTTTTCAATGTCCCTATAGTAAAATTTATTACTTTTGAGAAAAATCAGCTTATCCCAAAATTTCCCAATGTGCTTATTTTAAACCTACTGAAGTTACCTATCTTACCTACCTACTTACTTGATTTTTTGCGCGTTTTAAGGGTTAGTAGGGTGCAGTCGTTGATCTTAGCTAACTTTTGCAAAGGCATGTCTACCAGCTTGTAAAATTCAAATGTATAAAGTATTTTAATATCCACACCTTAGTCATTTAATTGCGTATTTTATTATAAATAATTTATTTATATGACTTCGGTACATACTTAAGCGTTAGTACAGGTGTTCAGTAGATATTTGATCCTGCATGACAAAAAATGTTATGCATTTTCATGCAAAATAAACAGGTGTTTCGTTACAAATAAGCATAATTCATAAATTCACCTGTGTGTGAATGTTTAGAATTGGTTGTAAAATATCTGAGCGTGTTTAATGATTCCTAAAATAAAGTCAGTATGTCCAAATTTATCAGCACGAATTTCATTGAAATTTTAGTAGGTTGTAATTGATGGAACACTTCATAAACTACAGTGATGTCCGTGAGTAAATAAGTATGATGTGGAAAAATCAGTAGTGTGACAAACAAGAAAAAAAACCAACTTGGAGTGATTGCGATTCGGTAATCATATTATTTCATTGAATAAGTGGTTTAAAGCTACTCTAAAAACTTCAGACCACTAAATATTAAAGTAAATAAATACTACGTAATACTACATGGATACTAGGTAAAGTAATTAGTAAATAAAAACGCCAGGGTAAAGTATACAATAAATGCTATTTTATACATTTTTACATATTCTGTAAGGTGTTTTATACAATCCCTGTTGTTACAAATTGCCAGTGACACAGCTAGGCATAAATACGGTAGCGTGTAAAGAACCAGTTGTCGGATAGTTGTGAAATGCGTGACGCAGCCGGATGGCATTGCATTGAGGTGGCGATGGCGGTTACGCAGTTTTCCAGTACTTGCCTACTTATAGAACAGGTTTATTAAGTTAATTATTATTGCACTGGCTCGATTGCAGTGACACCGTGCAAAAATTGTTCAGTGCAAACTAAAGTGCAAGGCTTCGGAAGCTACTGTGTATGGCTGATAATTTTTTACCAACTTCGACTTTCCAATAAAGTTTGTTGTCATGTCTGTTACCTGATTACTCAGAGATAGAACGATTTTTGATATTATAAATTAAGATCGTCCTTGCAATTACTAAGTAATTACTCACGATAAGAAATAAAAAATAAACACAACGGTTTAGTTAAGACAAGTGAAGTGCCTCACGAGTATGATCCCGGAACACCCAGCTTGTAATTATTACCTTCTGATGTATTTTTTCTTTGCACATCAAAAATATTCTTTTGTATAAACTACCTACTTTAACGCAAAAAGTCACGCCAATCATATTATGATTACTTAACATCTAAACACATGCGTTGTACAATAAACATTATGTTACTAAAAATTCGGTGTAGTAAATAATAGACACACTCAAAAACATGTTCTAATATCCTATTTACTAGTTATAGCTGAATTAATTTAACATTATTACCAAGATATTTCCGTAATGTTCGGGAGAATAAAGTAAACAATTAGATTAATCATTATCTAGTTAGCTGCCTCTGAGGAAGTATTATACTTGTTTTATTGAGTAAGGCCTAAGAGCGGACTAAGGGAGGGGCGAGCATGCCCAGTAAAGTGACTTGTGTGTGATTGATTCTATCAAAAGGATTAGGGTCGTCCCTAATCTATACGTGTACTCCATTACCTTCGGGATCATTTTGTCGAATTTCCTTTCTTAGTATTAAATAGTCCTTAGTATCTTTGTCTATTGTTCGAAAACAGGCGGTTTCAAGCTTAGACCTTTTACGGCTAATGAGGTACTACGCATTATGACCCATGGTGTGGCTCGTAAAACTACAAAAAATGCGTATGACATCCCCGTCACATTGCCTCACGACATCGCCCCTGCTGTGGCATATATTCTCTCAGTATTATTTAATGGATGCATTAAAATGGGCGAGTATCCGTCTCACTTGAAGCACATTAAAGCGTCCCCTATTTATAAAGGGAAAGGTATAATCGAAGAAATTCACAGCTACAGGCCTGAATCCATAATCCCTGCTAACGCCAAGATATTTGAGTATGGCCTCAGCTCAAGACTCACCGAGTACCTGTTGAACTGCTCAGCCCTATCGGAGTGGCAGTATGCGTATCGCAGCGGTCACTCCACTACTTCTCTGACTCGCGAGTTATTGCGTAGAATGTTCAGCGCTCGTGAGAAACGGCAGCAGGTCGCGGTGATCCTATGCGAGCTCTCCAAGGCATTCGATGTCGCGGATCATAGCGTCCTGACAGCGAAGCTCAAGCATTATGGCGACGATAGCCATGTGCTACAACTAATGGTAGATTTCATGTCTAACCGGTCTCAGTTAGTAGTAGGAGAAGGAGGAACGGTAAAATCGCAGCAACTCCGTTATTGGAGTAGCGCAGGGCTCCTTGCTCGCTAATATTATGTTTTCACTTCTTCTTAACGATCTATACCTGAAAACATCCACGACGGGCATATCCTAATGTATGCGGACAACGTCGCCGCGATTGTGACCTCCCCAACTATTTCCCAATTGGAGAAGAAATTAAATGAAATGGCGAATGATATATATCGTTTGTTTTTATAAACGGTTTAGTACTAAATATCAGTAAAATCCACTTCGTTCCACCTTCAACCTTTCAGGACACAAAAGGAATCCGCTGAATATATTCGTTGGTAATAGTAAGATGGAGCAGGTCAAAGACACTACTTTCTTGAGCATCCAAATAACAGTGTTTTGACATAGGAAGGACATATTGGCCGATTGTGCATAAAATTGAGGCGCGCATGCTTCCCGCTACGACGATTGTCAACCATACTACCACGTGAGATGGTTCTAAATTGTTACTACGCATCTGTGCACTCTCTTCTGCAGTATCGGATCTAGTTCTGGGCTCGTTCGGCAGATTGGAAGCGTGTCTTCAGGCTGCAAAAGAGAGCAGTTAGAGCGATAGTTCGGATACCGCAAGACGAATCGGCGCTACCTCTATTTAGGACCATGGGGATTCTGACTGTCCCATCGCTGGCAATTCTACATGCCGCTTTGTATGGGTGGAATCATATGCAGAAATACCAGCAGCTCGGTGACGGCACCAGTTACCTGATGCGACACAGGTGTGCTATCCCTACTACCGCGCGCACTCGTAAAAGCTTCCAAGCAGCAGACGTAAATAATCGTCTTCCAGACGACATAAAGAACGCACCATCGAGACAATCATTAAAATTTAAAATTAAGAAGTTTTTTGTTGAAGAAACATTCTATAATCGTTATCATTAAGTAGTATTTGTATATTTAATTAGAATTTTCATCATGGTAATTTAATTTAATTCTAATTTAATCAAGTAACTGACATTTATTTTAATATTATATATTATGTGACTTTTCTTTTCTTAAGCTTTAATTGCCTTTTTATTGTATAAGGATTTGAATAATAATATTTGAATATTTTGTATAACAGAAAAATTCACTTGGCATGTAACTTATCTTGTTACGAATAAATGAGTATGAGTAAGAATAATGAACATTTAGTGTTATTATTGATTAAATTATACTCAGGACAAAGTCAAACTTGAATACGTACAAAGAAAATTAAATCGTTGCCCCCAAACGTTTAACAACAAGACGTGCCCTTTGCACTTTGCCCTTGCCTGAGTACGCGACTACAAAATTCCAGCAGTAAAGAATGGCGGGTATGGCTAGTATAGTTTTGTGCCGACTGCTTTAGTGAACAGACCGGTCGTGACTGTTGTGATTATTAACGATAAGTGGTAGTTAGCGGCAAATTATGGATCGGTTTATTGGGGTCAAGTACAAACTGAAGACGTCTGACAATTTCGAAAGCTATTTGAAGTTTATTGGTAAGTAAAACACGTAAATTTACATATTTTTACGTTTAGTCGACATGAAGTAAGTAATGTATTAAATCGAAGTGAAGCTAGAAGAGCGGTGAAATTTAACTAGGTAGAAACATAAGGCAGACGCATTACGCGTATGCCGCACAGAAGCGATGAACGATTTGTCGTAGCGTTAAGAGTAGAAGAGATAAAAATATTATTATGCGTTAACTCCTCACGCCATAGATTTTTCATATTGATTGGCATATAATTTAAGTGTAATGTTTTAATGCGTTTATTTATTGATTTCTTTAGACGTTTTCTTGGTATGTAGGTAACCTGTATTAAATTGAAGAAATACACGAACTATAGGCCAAAAAACATCTTAGAGCATACGAGATTAATAGCTACCTATAATTATGAACTATGATAATATACTTACCACCGGCTCTTAAATGAATGCAATAATACTTATAATAACTATGTATAACAATACTACCTATTTGATTTTAGCTATGTTCAACTATAACTTAAGTTTTTCTTATTACCTGATCTAGATTAAACGTATGTTGTGTGTGCCAACTTAGATAACTTAGAAAGGAAATTTTATCACAATTCTCACAGCTATGTGATAATGCCTATTGTTTTCTATGACTGTGAAAGTTCTTAGTATTATCTGGTTAATATTATTTTAACAGAGATTGGTTTTTTGCTTCGAAAGACTGCCCTATCTGTGAGTCCTGTTTGCGTGCTGACGAGAGATGGAGATGTTTACACATTGACTATGAGCACCAGCTTCAGAACTGTAAAGACTATCTTCCGGTTGGGCGAGGAATTCGATGAAGAAAGAGCAGACGGATCTACGGTAAACTATTCTAGAATACGATTGGTTGTTGATTTGTGTGAGTCTATGTGACTGGCTGATTGTGGTAAGTATTCTATATGAGGTCAATGAAATGCAGTTTAAGCTTGACTAGGTACATTGTAGGCTTGTGCCGCCTGCCATAAACTTTACTATTGAAATTGAATTATAGCAGTGTAGCTGTAATAGCTAAGTGGTGAAAGATTGATTTGAACTAACAGCTTAAAAGTTTTTTAAACGGAAGGCAGTAAGTTTAAATCTCGTGTCGAGCCTGAATCTTTTGAATCTTTTCGCTCATAATGCACATTAGAATTGATTATCACACGTGCTTACATCATTAGAGAATATAACTTACTTACGTACGTGTAAGAAAAAGTTCAAATTCACCAGTTTAGGCCTTCAACTAGCAATTTAGCCTATGAGGTAGGTTTTGCTTTTTAATCCGTCTAAGGGCAGATCCGAGCCTACAATAATAGCGGCAATCTAGAAATTAACGCAGTCGATACTGTAACTAGTATTTTATAGCAGTTATTGTAGTAGTAGTTATACCATGAACTAATCATTTTGTCAGAGGTCCTCAATCGAGGGCGTCGCCAAGGGAGAGCAGCTGCCCAGCTGAAGAGAGCAAAACAAGCGACTGTATTTTCTTACATTTTCATCAACTTGTTCTTGTCCTTCATTCTTTTTTACCGACTTCCCAAAAAATTTGTTATCAGATTTTTCGGCGATACCGTATTGAAAAATCCTTTTTAAAAGGGCAATTAGTGTTTTTTTTCCTTTAAAGTGGTTCCATTAAAAATTTCTCAAAATCAGTCTTAAGGTTTCATTTTTAAATCCAAATAACTGATAAAACTTTACCGGTGTCTGCTGTAATGGAGGTCGGTATACCTACTTTTTTAAACAACTTATTCTGATTATTCAGGTAGAAATATTTAGGTACTTACAACGACATTGAAATCTTTACAGCAACACGTGCTGCGTCGTCGCATTAACATTTTGTATGAGATCATTCATAATTAATATCCATAAACTAAACCCATAAAATGTGAACAACCTTGACAAATGCCGCAAAATGTAGATAATAATTTAAAAGTGACCGAGACATTGCGACTTAGTTATCAAATTTTCTTGAAACTATGTATATGGAATGATACCGGTTTCTCTCGCTGCTTTGCTTTTGAATAAACTGATTCTGTTAATACGTCAACGTTTAAATTGTTCTACCATATAGGATAGACAACGATATGATCCATATTCGCTATGAGATATGCCTGCTACAAATTAGAAGTCTGACATAAATTTATTTCGGTTTGACAATGTCCCGAGAAAGCTGCCTGCAGTCCCGCGTTAATTGCAACTGAAATCTGAAATTTTGAACGAAAACTTCGTGGGTATTCTAAACTAATGGAAAATTGGTTCCTAAGGGATATTTTAATTAGGACAGGGAGTCTTCCAAGCCTCTACTTTACTAACTACACCTGTACAACTCCAAGCTAGTGACACTTAATACTTAGGTGCTCGCCGCGCTTTAGTTTAGAGTCCCATTGCCTAGTTAGAATTTCCCTCGATACGCCTTTCTAAGTTACTATATGAAATCTAAGAAAAGAGACATTCAATACAAGTACACCGAATCAATTTTAATAGCCACTTTTACTGTAGTTCTACTTATAAAATATGTTATTTTTCCAGGTTAAAAGTACTTTTACCGTAGAAGGAAACCAACTGATTCAAGTCCAAATCGAGTCTAATGGGAGGAAGTCGAAACATGTCAGAGAATTCGGTGCAAGCAAATTAACTGTGGTGCGTATGACTGTCTACATGTTTATAATGACAAGTACTTCACTTAGAAAAAGTAATAAACAACTTCAATATTTGAGTTATTTTGATTTACGAGTACAATCTAAACTACTGGACTGGTTTTAATAAAATATGTATACCTGGGAGATTTATCCTGACAAAAGCAGAACTTAACAAATTGGTCCAGGTGCCTATGGGAAATCCGGGAACACACCTACTAAAAAATATGCTGACTATTGCCGACGAATGGGGAATTTCAAAAATCTTTTAAAAATAGTTTAGTTACAATGCTGCACCGTCAGCTCGTCTCTGATTTTTGAATACTAGTGTATAAATAGTTATTTGTTATACAAGAGTGCAAAGTAGGTTTTTAACCGCGTGCTCACTCTTGATGACCGAGCAAGCGAAGGACTCTAAAATTAGAATCTCTGAGCGTTAGCGAGGGAATTAAGAGCACAAGGTGAAATATCTTTGCACTTGAGTGCAACAAGTAACTTTTCATCTTACCTCAGCTAGGAAATGACTGCATACGGAAAATAAAAAAAATTAACCACTCATTTTAGTTATTTTTAAGATAATGGCGCGCGCAAAATAAATTTAAAAAAAAGTACAGCAAATAGGTTCCGAGTCTGAGTTTTTAACAAAATAAAAAAGGTTGTAAGATGAATTCGGCACCATAGAGGTAGAAGTAAATAGGTTGAATGAGGTTTTTAATTCACAAACTTAGTGCATACGATATTCTAAATTCAAATTTACTTTATCCTCTAGCGGATAAAAACGGCTTGTGCACTCAGATATCGAATAGCAAATATACTCTTTCCGAGATGGTGGGATGAAAAAGAATTTTGTCAAATAGGTTATCCGAGAAATCAGGCAGATGTCTCGGAGAACCGGAGAATGTTTCTAGTGCCTACTTTTCTTATCTTACTTACTATTCAGATAGTAAGTGATAGTGAACAATAACAGAACACAAAAATCGTTTGCCAAATATGCACTATATATATATATATATATATTTATATTATTTATATTATAGTTTTTTGTTTAAGTAGTAGTTACAAGAACCGTTGGTAAGCGCATTAGGAATACATTCTGTAATGCTTAACCAATGGTATGTAAATAAATAAATAAATAAAAATACGTAAATAATACAATGATAAAAATCGATAACGTAAGTATTAAGTGAAATCGCAGTCAAATCAATTGTGTAGTCATGGGTCCGTGACTTGTATAATATTTACTTAGGTACATGTTTATTATTATTATCTTACTTACTATTCAGATAGTAAGTGATAGTGAACAATAACAGAACACAAAAATCGTTTGCCAAATATGCACTATATATATATATATATATATATATATATATATATATATATATATATATATATTTATATTATTGTTTTTTGTTTAAGTAGTAGTTACAAGAACCGTTGGTAAGCGCATTAGGAATACATTCTGTAATGCTTAACCAATGGTATGTAAATAAATAAATAAATAAAAATACGTAAATAATACAATGATAAAAATCGATAACGTAAGTATTAAGTGAAATCGCAGTCAAATCAATTGTGTAGTCATGGGTCCGTGACTTGTATAATATTTACTTAGGTACATGTTTATTTTTTAAGTTAGTGGTAAACCCCAACGAAATGGCGCGGGTTCAATCCCGGGTACATTCATGCACCTCTGTGTTTTTACCCGACTGTGAATGAAAGAGGGTTATGTTTTTTGAGAAATACGACAAGCCGTATTCATGTATACGGCTTGTCGTGTTTTTATGTGAGTGGTGTCAAAAGATTCGCCTTAGTCGTGAAAATGACACTGGGTACATGAAAATTTAAAAAAAAATAAGAATGATACATAGGTTTAATGATTATGCAGTCGGGTTTATTTGAAGTCTCTTCTAATCACTTGTTCATTTATGTGTATATTGTAATTAACTTACATGCTTAAACGGTGAAGCAAAAAATCGTCCGGAAACCTGCTTCTCGGGAAAGAATAATAATAGCTTTCGAAGATAAGTTAAGTCTCCAACCATTAATTTGGACTATGACCTATAACCTCTTTGTAGGGGACACTCGGCATTGGGACGTTTGTAATAAAATAATAATACGTTTGTAATAACTTTTTTTTGTGTTTTTCAGATATCTACAGCCGAAGGTTGGGATGGCGTATGTACCAGAATTTACGAAAGGATTGACTAAGGATAGTCTAACTTTGCGTCACGACTAAGACATGGGGTCTATTAGGATATTTAGTTAGAAACAATTTCATTATAAATGGGGTCAGCATTTTGGGTACTCTACCAACTGGCAGAAGTTTGGATTTAATTTAGTTTTAATATAGGTATTGATTTTGTACATATAGGTAGATTATACATTTTCATCGTGTAAGTTGTAGTTAAATTTTATCATGTTTTATAAGTTTGTGAATTACGGACAGCATTTTTGCTTTTAAAAAAGTACATAGATAATAAATAAGACGCTATGTATTTCATTTAGATAGACAACAATTCTGTTCGGTGCAGGTCACTGAAGAATAGTTTATTAAACGGAATACACAAACTGATTGCTGTAGTATTATTATTAAATTTATTCTGTCTTATAATTAAATTACTTATAATTTCCTAGGTTGAAAGGCCTTTCGAGATAATGCTATGAACAGTATCCATGTATTGAGCACGTGACTTTTATATAAAAGCTGTTTCGGTTGTAAACATCGACGAGTAAGTCGTAAAGTATCATTCTGTGGCGCCCGGTTAATTGGTCCTCAGTGTCCATTTAGCCTTATTTTGTACCAATCGATATATATTTTCGTATTAATGGAAACTAAAGTGAGTGTACGACACATTAAAACTGGTTTCAGTTAAAACCTATAAAAATCAAGGCAATTCCTTACCAGTCTCTGAAAACAAGAAAAAATCTGCGCCGAATATACATAAATAATACTTACCTAATAGGTAAGTGCGTATCTTTTTTCAGAGAATATTATAATCTCAATACAAAAAATTGTTTTCCATACATAAAAATCACTGATGCGCGGCCAAACGTATGGAATAGCTGTTTCTTACGAATTACCAAAAGTCCTAGAACCACCAGTCATTGCCACCATAAGCCACCTGCAACTTGATTACCAGTATAAACCTATACTGTTAAACTAGGTGTAAGTACAGTAGTAGTCGTGTAGGATTGTTTGTAGTAATGATGGTCGAGTGGTTAGTGGGGTCGATTACCGTGCAAAAGGTACGAGGTTCGATCACATGAAATATGCAAAAAAGAACCTGAACTACCGGTGTACGAATAACATCGTGAGGAAACCATAGCTTGGGGGTAGGGCGTTTTCTAAGGCTTGCCTGGCTATCTACCACCCTCAAGTTGACAAATGTGTCTAACCTAACCTAACAGTGTTCCAGCCGCCTACCTTGACAGCTAATGTATTCCAGACCAGGCGCGTAAGGTTCTTTAATTTCAATAGAGTCATAGCAGTCGCTACGCATTATTGGAAACGAGCCTCTTAATAAATACATAGGAAGTGGCTGCACATCATTAGATTAAGTAGATAAATATACCAATGTACTTACTAAGTTCATGAGCTCATGGAAAATTATCAATTGTGATTAATAATTTATAGATCTGGTATAATAAACCTTGTAATAGTTGAGTGGTTAATAATAAATATTTCTTTCTTTGTTATGGCTTCACACGTCTGTGTATTAGCCAGTGTCACGTTCTTCAGTTTCAACTAATAATTATCTTCTTACCGAGGTAGCTTTGATTTATTTTATTAGGTATTGAATATTATAATGTATAATAGTTAAAATTTTGTTTTACTACTTTTTTGAGTGTATGATACTTGTACATATGTGATAGCCGTGAATTGTACTAATGTTAAATATAAGTAGGTACGAGTAGTATACACGTAGCAGTTGTAACTTTAGATATATACTTAAACCTATCAAATTCATCTATCTATCTATAATTTACTCTTTAACTGTTCACGATTTTAAGTTATTTTCGTACGCTTTTACTGGCATATAGGTAGGTATGTATATTTAGGTATTTAGGTAGGTAAAAATATACATTGTAAGCTACACCTAGCAAAACATTATTTTTAGAAAACATATTATTTATTTCAGGTGTAGCTTAAAATTAAGGTAAATAAATAAACATAAAATTAATTTTAGTGTATATTTTTTTCACCGTGCTTGTGATTAATTGAAGTTAAATTTATTCGATGTATTAATTACCTTATTTTACAATTTTGTACTATAACTTATGTAACTTGTCTAAATTATCTTATTTGGGTTGTGAAGTTCACCGCGGATGTTGGTCTTCATTAGCTGTGAACATAAATAAACAAGTTTGTAACCTTGGTAATGAAGTACCTACAGATAAACATTCAACGGATAAAAATCGTTAGAATAAAGATCGTTATTAGAAGATTCATATTCATTTATGAATAGGTAAATATATACATTTACAAATATTATCAATAAATAAATTAAATTATCATAAGCCACAGTAATAACTCTGCTTTAAATGTCGAAGTTAAGGTGTTTGCTACGACCGCTAGAAAGAGTTCGCGCAAATGAGACCCAAGGGTATTTTTAGAGTTCCGTACCCAAAGGGTAAAAACGGGAGTTAACTATAAGTCCTATTACTAAGTCTTCGCTGTCCGTCCGTTCGTTTATCTGAAAACTTATGCAATCCGTCCTAATCTTATGCAAGCACCGTAGATATACAGTTGATGTACCTAACCAAAGATGATGTATTCTGTTGTCGCTTTGACAATTAATTCTAGAAACAGAAAAAAAACGTAAATAATGTTGGCTCCTATACAACACAGGTGATTTTTTGTAGTTTTCTGCTTGAGATCAAAACGCCAACGGGCAGCTATTAGATCTAATGCTGTAGGTATAATGGTCCGGAAAATAAATAACATTTCACACTCAACTTTCTGAGAACCTACGGTTTCTTGGAGAATCATAGTTTGTGAAAAAATACCTCCACTTTTTCTTCATAGGTGAGGTTAATCTTTCCAAGGACGTAGCAAAGTTTAGCCCACGCCGCTTCCGCAGTCATATCAAATGATGGCACTACGCCGCATTCTAACAGTAGCTGCAAAGGTAATTTTATATCAAAATGTAAAATACCGATATCAATGAAATTCGGGAATTGGATAATAATAGCAAGCATTTTTGTAAAGTTTCACACTCATAGCTCCCCACTAGGTTTTCTCCTGTGTCGGGGGCTCGAATAAAACCTTGCTCTACAAAATGAGAAACAAAGTTAATACACGTTCTTTAAAAAAAATTGCATTACGGCCTGCCACCCAAATTGCTTTTTTTAATTATTTTAGTTTAAAAATCAAGCCTTTCGAACGATTTTGATAAAATTTATAAGAAAATAATTAATATATCGCTCGCTTTTAGCGATAAGGCCGCCACTTGTGGCCCTACATGTAAAATATATGTTTGTATTGTAATCAATAGACATTTATTTATAATATCACATAATATGAATTAAATCAAATAATTACGTCACAATTAATAACCTCTAATCAAATAACCCACCCCTGACCGTTCCTGTTGCAAAAGTACCCATTACACTTGCAGCATTGTATTGTTATGTTTTGTGTGTCTGCAATAAAGCGTTGATCTTTCTATCTATCTAATAATAATTATTTTCTTATTTACCTACTTGAGAAGTATACGTATCTTATTGTTGTGTACAAAATTTTTGAATTTAAATAATTCTATATTAATCACACAAAAAGGGAAATTGCACGTTTTTAATTTGTCAATTAACCAATTTGATACTTGTGACGGGTAGCTAGGATACAAAAATCTTCCAGGGATGCCATAAATCCAAAGCAATTAAATCTATTAAATATTTTGGAACACAATGAAGTGGGCAACTCATACAGGTTTAATTAATACATGATACATATCATTAGATAGGCATTTTTACAAATATGAAACTTTACCGTTCTTATGCAGTGAGGTATAAATAAAATACACTAGCATTTTACGACTACTAAGTCGTGAAATTGTACCTATAATTTTAATAGTCTGTCCTCTCCTGCTAATAAAATATGTACTTACCAAACCAGTTTCATAAATAGCTCGTCCCAGCACAGTTCCGTTGATGCACTGCGTCACGTTGACGATGAGAACCTTGTTCTGGATCCCTCGTTCGATTTCTTCGTAAATGTCCTTGCGTTTGATTTGCATGTTGCCGTTACCGTAAGTTTCGAGAACTATGCCTGTAAGAGAACAGTTTGACAGATCTTCAGCACAAATTAGTCTTCTCATTGTTAGTTTTGATAGTCATTTGATTGTGACTTTTGTAGTTAAAGAATTAAAAAGAAGGAAAATATTTAAAGGAATTCTGCTTGTTGGAGAACGCCAATATTATCTTTCGAAGATAAGTGAAGGACCGCATTTTGGCAAACTTCGTGGATTATGGCCCGCATCCCTTTATAGGGGAAATCCGTGTCCAGCAGTAGGACGTGAGAACTATGGGTTGGTTCAATTTGTGAACTAAGTCTTCTGATTTCCATGTTGTGAAGGAACCAAATAAACCCACTTATAAAATATTATAAACGCGAAAGTTTGTATGTATGTTCGTTACTCTTTCACGAAAAAACTGCAGAACCGATCTGGATGAAATTTGGTACAGAGATAGGTAACACCCTGAATAAACACATAGGCTACTTTATATTAAAGCGGCGGTATATCCAGTATTAAGCGGATTACACCGCGAGGCGCAGCTAGTGTCATATAGAGATACCAGATTGCCAGTCCTAATCCAGCAGCATGATGTTATTGTCCAATGGTTCTCTCTAGCACAAAGTTGTGCAAAGTAGCTAAATTAGGTGATTTGAAAATGCGAACAACCTCCCAAACTGGGCTTGGGTTAACATGATGTCATGAAAGTAGCTTTCAAGAAATACTCTATATCGTTGAAATTAATTGTTTTATAAATATTCTTCAGGTCCACTAGAGGCTCACGTTACTTTACATGCATTTACCTATAACATATTTTTAGAGATAATGGTTTCCAAGACAGTGCCTTACCATCAAAATTATCACAAACAGCTCTTATCAGCTCAGGTGTGATAGTCGGAGTGACCTTCATGATATAAACCTTCGTAGAGATGTTATCATGGAGTCTGCACTCATTAGGAACAGATCCTGGAGGATGGATCAGCATCTTGGGGTCTACCTCCAGGGTTGTCTTGGCTTCTAGTAGAGGGGGGAAGTTGGGAGAGTCAAAGGCGTAGATGCGTGTGTTGGAGACTTTTTTTACTCTGAAAGGAGAGAAAAAATATACTATGTTAAATTCGTTAGGAAGGATTATGTATCTTATCTTTTACATTCAAACATTTATTGGAACGTTTCAAAATATTTTCAAATAGGTTTATCTTATCTGAAGTTTTATCAGATTCAAAATTAAACCTCTTTGATAGATATGTGATAGAAACTATTTATTTGTAATACCTAGTGAATTACTTATCCGCAAGAAGTGTCGTACTCGCGTAGGTACGTCCATTGATAATTTATATGCGAGGGTACGTCGTAGTTCCACCCAATCTTGCCGAAAGTTTGGGTTCTACGAATTTTTGAATCGTAGGGATTTTGATTGGGGGATATTTCTGCCAAAATAGGAGAAGTTTGTTTGAAAGTGCAAAAAATACGGGGTATACTTCGATAAAAATAGGCAGTTTTTTTATATGGTCTTAAATTCTGTGACTAAGACACGAATTGAAGAAGTATGTTTCCATGGTTACAAAGCGTTATTACATTCCCGTCAAAACAGCTGATGGTACTCTTGACATTTCCGAATATACCTTTTGGGAGCTGTTTCGACCAAAGATCAAAACATCAGTAGAAGGAACTCCTTAAGAAATAAAGTTATTGTTCTGAGATTTGGGACTCGAAAAAAATATGTAAATAAAATATGGCTCCTGTTGACGGATGATGATGTCAATAGTTCGGAAAGCTAGATTTAATTTAACTTACCTCGTTCCTCTAAACAATTTGGCTCCAAAGAAAACCGTGACTTCAGGAATGTGCTGGGTGGCTGCGATCAGAAGGGCGCATAGGAAATTGTTGTTTCCATCGCTTCTGGGCTGGAAAATCGGCACCTAAAATCCAAAAATAGCATAAGTAGTGTTAAATAATTCGTCATAATGTGATTTTACTCGTAAGCATTCTTTTCGTTAGGAGAGTTTGGCGTGTGTGTGTGACAAGATCGTAGGTCTCGGACGGATTTTGATTTTCTTGTTTTCTTGTTTGAAAGGTGCATTAGTCGGAAGCGTTCTTAGCTATGCTTCATGAAATCATTCCATCACAGATAGTTCGTCAGTCCAAAATGGCCTATGCCATAAAATGAAGGATTGCATATTTTTGCCACAAAATTACGATGTCGGGTTTTTTTAAATGTTCAATTTTAATTGTCTGAATGTGTTTACCTGTAATCTTTAAGACATTGCTCATTACTTGACTACCACTTTGATAGTTTTGATTATCTAGATTATTAAAGATTTACCTAGGTACAACTTTATAATTACGTTATACTTAAGATAAGTTATAGGTGATTTTAAAGATTCAAAGGTATTATTACAAATAATGTCATCATAGTGTACTATTCACAAAATGTCTACGTACATGTATAATTAAGATTAAAACCAACATAAAGGAAGGCACTGAACTCCACAGCACAGGACTTATTCTAGTGTGGACTTCAGGGTTCAACTTAATAAGATAGTATTAGAATAGATACAACAATGCACATTTTAATTGTATCTCAAATATCGTGTTGGTTGAGCTCTTAATAAATTTTTTTTGGGGCCAAATAAATAAATAAATTAATAAAAAATAAATTAGTTACCTGAGCACCAGTAAGGACGACTGTTTTGCCGACTGTGTCCAGCATGAATGACAGAAGTGACGCTCCGTAGGCGGTAGTGTCCGTGCCGTGAAGAACCACGAAGCCATCGTAGTCATTGTAGAATTTCTGAAAAAATCCAATCTATTCGTTCAAATGTGATCTATAGACATGCTGTATCAAATTAGTTGTTGACCTATCCGCAGAAGACTTCCAGGCTGGCAATTATGATTTAGGTGTTTACCTACTAATTTGGACGTAATGTAGTTCAATATGCATTTATTTGCTTTAAGAAAAACTAACAAAACTGCAATAGAAATACTATCTTCTAAGCTTCGTCGGTTTGCCAAAGCCAATAAGCGAACAATCTTAAAATCACAGGTTAAGGTTAAAAATATGACTATTTGCATGTGAAGATGAATCTATTGACACCACTCACATAAAAATATGACAAGCCGTTTAGGCTTCTAGGACGCGCCAAAGAAATTTACCTACGTACACTCGAATAACATAACCTTGCTTCATTCGCAGTCGGGTAAAATAGTCTTATCTCTACTTCCCTTGTATACCCAATAATATTATAAATGAGTAAGTAACTCTGTCTGACACGCCTGAACCACTATACTGATTTAGATGAAATTTGGCATAAAGAGAGAGTAAATCTTGGTAAAGGACATAAGCTGATTTTTACTAAGAAAATATATAGCGGATAAAAATGTCCACACTTTAGAGACACTTTAAAAAATATTTAAAAGCGATACACTCCAAGAAATTAAATGTTGTAAAAAACAATGTTGTTATGGAAACGGCGTGTAGCTCACTGTAGTACTCTAATCTGTGATCTAAGTGTGAATGACTATTCAGGGTTGTCGATTAAGGGTGTCATCACTGACAATGACAACAAAAAAACTAATGAACCATGGCCTTGGGTTGCGCACTGACGAGTTCTTCTTGGCATCTGGTGAAGAAGCCACCGGTGATACATCAATTAGAAGTGCACATGGTCGAAAATACTGCCAACTACCTACGTCGTGTTTACTAAGCTAAAGGAGGACCACTGGTGGTCAAGTCTGTTATTTGAATTGCCTTAGAATTACGATTGAATTGTACCAAAATGGCCGTTTTGACATAGAATAGACCACAGTTAGTATTAAACAAAACAAGATTTTTAATACAAACTCTGACCTATTCTATGTCAAAACCGCCATTTTGGTACAATCTAATCGTAATTCTGAGGCAATTCAAATAACAGACTTGACCACCTGTTCTTCATCACAATAAACAAGTTTAACGTAGCCCCTTACCTTTATATCTCTAGCCTGTGTGATCCAATCGTCCATTGTGAAGTCCGAAGAATCCTTGAGAACTTCATACTCGTGGATTTTGTATAAAACTCTAACTTTATTGTCTGTGTCTTTGCCGTCTGTAAATTTAAAATCAAGTTAATTTCACCGAATCTAATTGCATTTTGAGTAGGTATTATACCTATTGACTTTTATTACTAACAATTCTGCAAACCGGAAATAAATGTCTATTTACTTATTGCTTCTTTGTAATTTGTTACATCTTGACAATAGATAGATGCTATAGGGACTTGTTGTTAATTTACTACAATATTATGTAGCACTATTATTAGCACTTGACATTGAGTTTGCCCGATTTGCCACTCGGAATAATTCGGCGATCAGTGAGCCTGCAACTCTTCGCTCAATAAGGAAACCTCAATAGCCAATCAATGTATGCTGAATTTATTATTTTATTCCTTACCGGGAATAGCCAAATACTCCTTGAGGTCTGTTCCGGCGAGGTTTTTAGCATAATATTCCTCATCGTGTAACTGCGGTAATTTTCTGATCACCTTCTCTATGTTTTTTTGTGGTACCAACACTGAAAATATTATTCAAATTAACAGTCTTCAGAAAAGGTGGAGGTTTTCAATTCGTCGGAATGTATTATTTATGTATGTTTCCTTGTACTCAAACATGACACCTAGTTCAATTCGGAAAGTTCTTGTTTTGTTGGAAAGGGTACTTTCAAGGTAGTCAGTCCTGTAAACATATTATCAAAATCTGTCCAGCAGATTGCTTTATAAATGAATATAACAGAAAAAGTACCTAGTAGGTAATTCTGTCGCATTAAAGCTACTTCTTACTTCTACTTAAACGTTCTTACTTTTTACACTACGTATTTTTAAATGTCAATTTAAATAATATCAACTAGGTACATTATCAGCAATGAAAATAGAATATGTGCAATAAATACCTCCTTTTTCGTTTTTCAGCATACCAAATGTGCCTCCTGTGTAAATCGCTAACACTCTTTTGATTTGCACCATTTTGCTATAGTAAATTAACTAAAATTACAATACTCCCGAATTAAAATTTGGTTAAGTTCTACGTTTAAAATAAACGCGACACACGCTTCTTCCTATCGTAGTCTGATAACGAATGAGGCATGCTTCTTAATTGATGCTAATATAAGTAATATTTATCTACATCAACGCAACATCAATGAATACTAAAACGATACGTGTGCGCTGTGTATTATCAAGACAGTCGATTACGTTAAATGATGCGGGTAGTATGAACGGCGCGGTGCGAGAATGGTGATGTGTGCAAGTCATAGATAGGATGAACCCACAGAATGGATATGATACATCTTATCTTAGACCTTGGTAATTCATATGAAAACATTTGTCTGTCCTATACCTATCTTACAACGCTTCAAGTAGCCGGCCGCGGAGCAACGAGTAAGTCGCTCTGTTAAGAAAAAAAATCCCCACACATATTATATATGTGTGTTTGTTGGTTTGTTTGTTCGTCTTCTTTTATTCAACCAAGTGATAGATCGACTTGATTTTTTGCACAGATATAGCCTGAAGTCTGGAGAGTGGTGTGCCGTAGGCAATGTTTTCTCGGTGAAATATAACGCATGCGAAACCGCGGACAAAAGCTAGTTCTATTGAGAGCTTTGAAACACGAGTGCAAACCAAGTGAGGCTGCCTTGATTTCAATGATAAGTACGACAAATATTTAGTAATTACAACTTATTAAAAAATATAAAAGCTATATTATATCACAATGTCGAAAATAATGCAGGCCTAAAAATATATATTCTTTTGTTATCGAAGTATGATTTAAGATAACAAGAAATAAAATATTTATATGTAGAGAATACCTCCTATGCTTATAATACGCGAGCAAAGCTAGGTATATAATTAGTATTTAAGTTTATGAGTCAATATTATTCAAAAATAACAATATAAAATGTTCGAATGAAAATGAACTTACGCTCACTTCATCCCGCTGCCGCTGTCCTGCTTCACTCATTAGCCCCCGCTGCGTGTCGAACTCGCACACAGTGTTCCATACCCATTATCTTTACGACATACGTTCAAGTTATTTATTTTTAAAGTGATTATGTGAGAGATGCCTTTTGCCGATATTAACTATATAAAAACGACATAAAAGTCACGTTTGCCCCCTACAATATTTATTTTATTTTGTTTTTAATATTTGTTATAATAGCGGCAAAAGAAATACGTTATTTTCATTTATTCAAACGTGTACATGATTTTGAGATCAGAAAGTTGATTGTTGAAGATTGAAATGTATGCTTGATTTGTAAGCATGCGAACAGTTCATGATATCTAACGTACCAAACAAATAATTATGTTCATTAATCAGTATATGTACATAATATGAGAAACTGCTAAATAATTATTACACAATATTACACGTTGATTTAAAATATATATCGTATTTATTATCAGCAAAACAGAGCACATATTAATAATAATATTTCGTTCGTGATTATATTTAAATAATAATAATTTTAATAATTCATTTGCCACAAAAAATATAAAAATTCGAATTTAAACAATGTTTTGACATAACTTAATAAAATGGTGTTTCTTAAAAATAATAATAATGCGTCTACCTAGAATTCCGTGTTAGCTGGTGCTCTTACGGCTACAATTTTGTTTTTTCAATTGTTTCAATTAATAAGGGACATTAAAGTAATAATTACAATGAATAAGTCATAAATAACATTAATTTTAACAATATACCTACGAGAATGAATTATTTTATATTCAATATAATATGTTGCACAGTTATTAAATAGGATTTAATTTTATTTTACTATATTATGTAATTCGACCTCTACAGTTTTATTATACTCGTATGTATAGATAAGTAAGTAGTATAAGCTGAGTAGTTTAAGCTGTTATTCAGATATTGTACCTAAAGTTTGCAAGATCATAAACTAGACCAAGTAAAATATCTATGCAACCTGATACCAGTATGTGTATATATATTGGTACTACATTGATCAGTATTTAAATTATTTTATTATTAGTATTCGAACCTCATTCTCTCATCTTCTTATAGCTATAAATAGGGCTGGTACTAATAACAAACAATCCAACAAATTACTAACTGCTGCATCGGTCGCTGCAGTGGTCGTTGTATCAACTGCATCAGTTTGAGAAGAATCAGTTGAGGCACCATCGATAGGAGGATCTGGGTCTTGGCCATCGGTAGCATACACTCTGCCCCATACGGCAAAAGAATACAATTCATCATTGAAATCATTCAATGTAAAGTTGAAGTACGTTATTCTCCCTTCAGTGATGACGTCGTAACTGTAAGTTTCAGGTTCCAGAGGCATTATGGAAGATTTCAAAGCAACAGGGAAGACGCATGAGTCGTCGGCATCTAAGTCTGCTTCAACGGCAGGTGTTGGGAAGGCCGCTAGTATGGAAAGCTCCTCGAAGATGGCTGTAGCGTTGGCTAAGTATGTGCTGAACCTGCCAATGAAAGGTATACATCCATTTTCAAGACCTACATAATTTAGGTTGTTATTATTTGCCCAAACCGAATCGTCGGCAAATTAGCGCAATACCCAACGCCGAAAATATGTGACTGCAGATGCAAGTAATTATTTTTCTATAAGTTAATAAAAGACGTAAAAACAAACGTCAACTCTTAGCTATTAGCCATTGCTAGGTCACAAAAGAAAAATAAGTAAACCATAATACGATCAACAAAATTATTCTAATTAACCCGATTGCAATTATTTGACATCTATGAAGATATTTATAACAAGACACGAACCAAAAAATGACAGAAGCAGAAGAGAATTATAATAATTTAACGATTACGGCTAAAAGAAAGCCCCGATATACCAAGACGCCACAATCCATACCAGTCAACCACGAAACAGACCTGGTTCCACAAGTATCTATGCTGTCTCCAGAGCAAGCAAGGACGGAACAGATCCTGGTACCTCCAGAAGCTAAACCACTGTATGTTCTCACACCGCTGAACGCTGCCGCTCTGTAGATGTATCGCTGTGGAATAGTGACCTCTATAAGATCTCGCACTTGTTTCTATGATGTGATTGAAATAAGTATAATCTAAACATACACGTCCTTAATTCTAAGAAACAAGTAGAAAATTTCACTCAGATGATAATTTTATCCATTGTCATACTATTATTATAAATAATCATCTAAAATTTTCTCAATCGGTATTTTAGAGACGCAGTAAAGAGACAGATACGAGTTAGTGGGACTAGTAAGAATTATTTATTTTCGTATTTCCTAGTTTGTAGTGGGCATATCAAGGGCAGTGGATAAAACGGTTTTATCCACCTTTTAGGGACAATATGAGTATTTAAAATTCAAAGAGACTCTTAAATACTAAAAGCGGCATAAATTTCCCTTCACATCATTTCAATTTAGGCGTATTTATTTTTCCCTCTCCTGGTTATAATCCTAACTGAGGGCTATTTACTGTTGGATATTTTGTACCAATAGATTAAAAATATATTTTATCACAAAATCCAAAAAATACATTCATAGAGTTATTCAATTCCATAGCTCCGAATATCTAAATTATTGATAGAGCCTCGCTTAGTTTACTAGGCTCGCCGGTTCTTGACGAGTCTATCCCTGCAGTAGTCTAAGAAAAACTTGTGTTTCAATTCGGTATCGGATCGTCTTACAAAAATTAACATGCACATGGCTTTTATAATCATTCGCTACTGCCTTTTTGTGCCAAAATTCACAAATATATTACGTTGCTGTCAGCTCTGGAATCATCCTGATCTTTCAAACAAGTTAGACAAACATATTCAACTCTTGATAGAGTGTATTTCTTTGTGCCGTTCGGGGTAGAAATTTTGGGGTGGGGACCGGGAGCTCTCAGCTTTTTTAAGGATTTGTCGGTACGTCTGAAGGACAAAATGCTGGCTTATAAGTATTTTGCGCAAAAAATAAGTCTATCAATCCAGCGGGGCAAAGCTGCCAGCACGTTGCGCGAAAATCAAAAATTTTTAAGTGATTAATTTATTTTGCTACATTTACATTTAGAAAAAAATGTTTTAGAATATATCAAAATATTATGTATTTCGAAATATATTCGACACGCACATTATTTTTTATCTCACACACAGGCCAACATTTAAATGTCAAAATTTCCCATGGCCACGAATGATGCAGAGGTTCGGTTCATAATATAGTACACAATAATAACACGCGATAATTTCGTTTGGTTGTTTTATTTAGCACACTGATATGACTTGAGGTCATCAAAGAAATTTACAGAAATCGTCCAATATGTCCATCTACAAAACAGATAAGACATAGTGATGAGTGTTATTTAGTAAGTGCTATAGTGTTCAGTTTAGTAAGTACCTTTGATTAGTGTTAAGTAGTGTTAGGTAGGCATTATTGCTGTAGTCATTGTTAGTAGGTAGACACGAAATTATAAATTCATTCTCATTTTATCTTAGCAATGACTATGCTGATATCAATATAACTGATCATATGTAGGTACCACGAAAATGCTATCTCTGTAGGCTTACATCCTACAATAATATTGCATAATATTATTTATTGTAGTGTAAATAATGTCATGAAAAAAATATTTATTACGTCATTAACATGATGATAAACATCAAAACATCATATCACATTTTGATAAAATTTATCAATAAAACACTCAAGGTGCAATATACGAGTACTATGGACCCCGCACAACAGTAGCGCCTGGATCGCGGAGACCTGATACGAATAAACATTGTTATGCACTCGTCGGTACATTTAAAAAAAAATAACCGTGGGTTAACCACACCCTCACCTCTCAAGCGAGAGGATGTGGGTTTGCTACCAGAGCAAGCTGGCACCTCCGAGTGTTTCACTTACGAGCAGCAGTAATTAGCACTTGATTTAACTTTTTCCACACCAGGCTAAAACTGCGTTGCCGTGCTCCGTAGCCTAGGAACACGATTTCAACAGTTTTTTTGTCAACTATAGACGACGTTGGCACACAGGGAACGCCAGCGCTTATCACATATAGGTCTATAGCGCTGAAAATGTTAACGATGTACGGAAAAAAGTGAGGAAAGCTGCTTGTTGGAAGGTTAATAGCTTTCAAAGATTTGTGAAGTTCTTAACCCACAATATGACCAGCATGGTGGATGATGGGTTATGTACCCTCACAATCCCGAAGTTGTTTTACCTAGTACAAACTTAAGGTATAAATAGGTTCCTAGGTACTAGTTGTATAAAATAGTGACTACCTACTAGTACCGCAAGGTAACCTTGAAGTATTAGTAAAATTACTGATTGTCCCTGGTTGTCATTGTTATTCTATATTTTTTGTAACGAATAAAATAATAAAATACAATACCTAAAAGAATATCCCGCGCTCAGCGGTGGGATGCCATTGGTTGATACGAAAAAGTAAGGAGAAATACATACCTACATTAACATAGATTTATTTTTACTGAATATATTGATACTAAATGTCGCTTTAGATGATAAGGCTGTCCGATGCCATAATAAGCACCCAGTGCTAATTTAGATTTGTGCTATTGTGGTCAAGTGTGCAAAAAAAGTAAATTCATTTTTTTGTTTTGTGTATGAAGTTGGAAATGAACTAATTTTTTTGTTTCTCTAGAGTACCTACTCGTACTGACCTGACTAAGTAAATAAAACCAAATATTATGTACAAAAATTCAAAAGATATCAAAAAAAAGTGTTAATTAATAATAAACTAAAAACTCATATTAAAAATAACATTTCAAATATTCTAATTATTATCAAATAGTTTGTATGAAGATCACAGAATATTATAACAGTCTTTTTTGCATTTCGAGTAACTACAATTTAGAATTTCACGTTTGGTATAAAAATTCTTACGTTACAATTTTCAGCTTCTGTTTTGTCATAAACTATGTAATTAATTACATGTTTCTTTACTTAACACCGTAGATAACATCAAGAATAGTTTCAAACTTCTTAACATCTTCTTCTGTGACTTTCTTATTGTGGTCCACGTCTCTTGTGAATATTCTTCCAAAAATTCCAAACGAAACTAAGAGGTCTTGAGGTTGATTGATTTTGATCGTGACGTACTCACGTCTGCCATTTTGGACTTTGCCTTCATTATTTTGGATTTTAACTTCACTGTGCCATCTTGTTTTGCCATCGTTTCTGACTACTGATGGAATTTCATTTGACGAGTTCTCTTCTTCGATGCTACTTCGATAATTAAATGGTTTTCCACCAGGTCCAATGTCCAGATAGGAAATGTTCTTAGGGCTAAGCGGAAATTTATTCGCCTGTAGTGAAATTGGCAGATAAAGAACATCATCACATTTGAGAGTTTCGTTGTATTGATGGCGGTATGTCCTCATACCAATTTCAAGGTTTTCAATTCGAACTTTTGTGGTCTTTGGATCAAACCTGAAAAAAAGGAATATACACTACAATGCGATCAATTAGAAGTTCAATAAATTAAAAAACGTAAGTTATAAACATATTATCTAACAAGTAAACATATTGTAATTTATAAAAAGCATAAAGCTAAAATATAATAGAAGCGTGTGAGTAGTTTTGTTCATTCATAGTTTCTCTAAATATTTTTTTATATCAAATTAATAAATATTCCTGAATAAAGTAAAAATGTTTTTACCTATAACCACAGCTGCTAAAGCTATCGTTCTTACAAGCAACCACGCCGCACGCGGCGATTCCAACTTCTCTTCTTGCGTAGGTATTGCTACCGTCCTGTACCACGGCCCGATATCTGGGACCCTGCAAAATGGGAATCAAAACAAAATGTAGCTAAATAAAAATTTATATTATGTTGCATGTAGGTAATTATAGTGAAAATTAAAAAGCAAGACGAATAGAAAGCGAACTATAAAATGATGAAACGTCACTTGATCGAGTTTGAGTAATTTATTGCATATCCATTCAAAAGTCACAGCTCTTTCCCATTGGTGCTGGCAGCGGCTATACTCGTATATCTACCTACTAGGATCCAGACACATCTTTCGGTTCTTATTACACTTTCATTCTTATTCCGCCTATATTTAATCATGCTTTAAACATTTGACTCGGTCTATTTTAGAATGTATCTGGTATTTTATTTTATTCGCATAGGTGGATCCCCCCTTTGCCGTTTATTCATTCGACTCATAACATAATTCTGTTTTCGTCCATCCTCTCTAGATATTCAAACCATCTAACTAACCTTTTCTCTATCTCTGACTACGAGTATACCTTGTCGTAACCCACATTGTTCCCTAAACACGCTGTTCTCCACCTCGTCCATCGCCAGAATGTTAATATGCATAGCAGACAGAAATATGTATTATTATTGTAGCGAAAGCACTGATATTAGTAAATGCATAAATATAAAGAATAATTAACTCACCGCAAATCAATATACCAAGGTTAGTTTCAAGTAGTCATGCACAAACAATTTTAAGTACTTATATCACAGAACTGCATACAAGCACAGAAATCAATCTACATCAAAGTGCGCTCGAGTAATGAACACGAATGTCCGGAAAAGTGGTAAGGTGTGTGCCATCCACTTGAGACACGCCGGGTCTTTGAAGTTTTATGTGCAAAATTTGAAATGTTTTTTTTTGTCTTCGTTTCATTTTCAACAGAAAATAGACCAATTAGACACGAGTGCCACTAGCACGATAGTTTTTGTGCATAAGCCAACGTTCATAGCCCTAGTGCGACCGCTGAGCGTAGGTATGATAAGTGAAGTGCATAGATGGGTATTTAACTTCTGTACTATCTATCTTCTGTGCTACAAGTTTGTTACTTCTAGGTTATGCTTGACTTCAAATAAGATCCTTTAAAATTACCTGAGATCCAGAAGATAGCTTCAAATTAACTCTGAATGTGCAACTGACATCCTTATCCACCAGAACAAACTCTTGGGCGCCGTCTACTAGCAACCTACTGACGTGGGAGGGTAGCGATGGGTCGGAGATGAGACGAAGACCGTCGTGGTCTGATGGGTTGTCGTAGATTGGGCCAGGGCCTGGTTGTGTAACCTGAACAGAAAAATTACATTTTTGTTTCATTAATATATTGTTATTTGAAAATTTTATTAAATAATTTAATTAAATATGGTTGTTAATTACCTAAGTGCTACTTACTACTACTAATATACTACTAATACTACAAGTTTTTTTTTAAATGATAACCAACTTCTATTACGTCAGGCGCTTATAGAAGTTTTTAGTTATTTCGATTGAAATATCATCTGCACCGATTTTAATGAAATTTAAATGGCAAATAAAAACGAAAATGGAAAATACAACAAAAAAATCTTTCCAGCAGACTCCGAGAAATTAGGAAAGACACAATTTAAAAATCCTCTCATTAGGAATTTGGTAAAAAAGCTATCAACGACAGCTCAAGTAGTTTTCATGAGGCATAGCCAGAACTTTCCCGATCAAGTCACCTTACATTTCGAAAACATAACCGTCTATCCGATCGAAAACTAAAGTGTCGAAGGCGACACTATAGTCTGAGGCAACTACAAATTCTTATATTCATAAATACCTGTCCAGGAACTTTAGGCACTGTAGCGACGAGTAGCCGGGTTGTCGATACGCCAGGCATGATGCTCACGAGAGCACCAGCTTTTCCAGAAAATATTCCAGATCCTGAAAATGAGGTTGATATTACGGTACTGGTATCTATTGATAAATATATATTATTGTATACACTTAAAATTACTTTTGACTTCGGCAACAATAGAAATATATAAATAATAATCAAAAACGCAACGCACTCGGCATGAAAACGAGTTTTTGACATTCAGCGAAATGAAAAATGGTGGCGATCACGACTTTTGATAGTGTCGGTATTCTTAAGGTTCTATAATTATACATTTCTAGTATCCAGTTCTTTAACGTTTATTTCATCTGAGGATGCTTCTCTGTCAAAATATAGAAACAGGTGGAAAAGTTTAGATTGGTTCTTTTTACCTGCACTACCGACTTCCGGCCGGTTTGCTCCTGAAGCGAGGAAGTTGACATTCATTGAGTACGCATAAGCCTCTTGAATCTGGACAGCTGGGAAATAAATAAACTTTAGTGTATTCACTGTCTGTCATTTTTAGTCGATATTCTATACGATCGATATTATGACAAGTAAAATTACCTACACATTTAAAAAAAAACCAATAACGCTGTTTTATGGTAGCGACCATCTTGGATTTGAAATTAATCATATATAATATATAAGTTGTATAGTATTCTACTCTAGTCAAATCCTTTCATTTGATACCCATATTGAAAGAGTTGTTAAAAATATGTAACCCACAATAAGAATAAATCCTTCTAAATCAGTATAATCTAAATACTTAATTTTATAGTATGATTTTCAATAGATGTTATTTTATTATTTAATAGGCGAAAATGTTATACTTTAGGTAATTATGGAAGAGCACTGTACGCCGTAACACAGGCGAATAGCCTAGTTCGGCAACAGACGCCCTATCTGTACATATTGAAAATAAATTAGCCTAATTTATTATGTAATTATTATGTGTAAATCTATGGAATAAACGCATTATTATCTTATTATTATCTTATCTTATTCCTTAGATTTAAAACTATTAGCAAGCAGTTATGACTTGTCTAACCAGAGCAGAGGCTGTCTGGTTTTAATTAATCTACCTGTTTACGACCAGCGCGGCAGTTTTTTCTGACAATTATATAATTACAAGGAACGTCTGAAAAATATGCCAAAAAAGTAAGACAGGGTCTGAATCACATCAGGTTCAAATCTCACCTGTCAAATAAGGTAACTCCGAAAACCACATTGTGCTGAAGATGATATCAGTAACCCCTTGCCTTTGCACGACCTGGACTGCAGGCACTTGGAACATCAAGTCAAAACAGATGAAATGGCCGAAGGTGACCCCGAAGTCTGTTCTAAAGACACCCAGGTCAGGGTGTAGAGCGGGAGTGTGAGTGAACTCTCCAAAGAGGTTGATCTTGCGATACCTTTAATAAATAAATTAGAAGATAAATACATAAAATAATTGAAAATTTCACAAGTAAACCAAAATAGACGAAAATGGAATGTTAAATGTTGAACGTATTGATCCCAATGTCTAGTCTACGGGTTTTTCATAATTTAATAGAATACAGCATGTTTGCATAAAGAAACTATTCTCGAAGGCGTAGACAGCGATGGATATTTATCTTAAGACATTGCCAATTATTTTTACACGCAATTATTTCAAAACACGTGTCGCTTTATGTAGATTCTATTCCAAATCAAGTAATAACCTAGACAATTACAAAACTTACATAACAAAAGTATGCGTACTAGTAATGATTAAATAGAAAAAACATTGGCGCATAGAACTTCTAAACTATTACAACAAGAGTAACGAATATCTTCTAAAATACGGTGCAGTCACTGCTGGTGATTGTGTACTGGATTTTATTTAACCACTAACAGAAGTTCAACAAAAACTGCTGGCGCTGATTAATTCTAACTAAATATTATAACACCGAGAAAAAGATGGTACGGCTTGTCTGTTTTGTATGGTATGTATTGAAAACATGACTGTACCACTGCCGTGCTTCCAGATAATAATGATTCATCCTTACCTGTCAATAACAGCCCCGCTCCTATCAATGACAACGTTAGTATTGAAGATGTATTGCCTCGCTTCTGGGCATTCCTCTCCAGTGTCGTTACCGGTACAGTCCAAGAGCTCTCGACCGTTGAACAAGACGTAGACCTGGTGCTGGCGAGCTGCTTGCGACATGGAGACGAGCAGCTAAAAATGAGATTTAATGTGTTACAGATGGTAAAGATTACTAATTACGCTGACTGTACTTATTAGTTTTACAACGTAGATGTGATATCTAACTTCGAACTTAATGGAAATATGATAGCAATATCTTAATTGGGAGTGGGACCGAGATATATTATTATAGAAGGTAAGTTATCTCGGCTCAATCAATTAATTATTAATTGGAGATTTGTGTGTAGTTACCAGTATGTGGACCTAGTCCAGAACGCTTGTATTGATAGTCGATTCGAAAGAAGAAGAAAGACGTAGGCCTTTGAATTTATCGCCAAAAACATGAATTGTATAACACGAAAACTAGACTGTCCAAGGAGGGTAAACCCATCGAAGGTAAACCGATATGCCCCACATTACACTCAACTTATGAATTGTCAAGAGGGCATGCAAAAGATGAAAAATCTTGCTTACCTCATCAAAATATTCCGGATGTAAGGCTGGAATAGGATACTCCCTGAGAAGCCCATAAAAAGGAACAGCGAAGCTCGTACTGCCGTTGGTCAACGTCAGTTCTGGAAATACGACGATATCTGCATTCTGGAACATTAAAATATATAATAGGATATAAAGTTTATTAAAATCCGAGTTTTCTGTAAAAAACAGCAAGTTTAATCGTTTTCTTTACTCAAAAATTTGGCGGCCGTTATTTCTATCGTAAAAATATTCATATTGTTGTGTAAAATTAATATCATCAAGGTTTATTTTTATCAGCTAGGCATTTGACCACAAGTTTGCACGATCACGGATGTCAGCGATACTGGAGCCCTAGATGGAGAATGCCTATCGTCTGGATTAATACACTAACTCTCAAGGAAGGCTGCCGGAATACACCGTTGGGTGCTTGGCGACAGATTTACTACTAAAGAAAGGTGTGAAGAAAAGTGATAATAAGAATCTAAGAGGAGCAATTCCTTGAATAATTCAAGGTCACACTAACTACTAAATATATTTTTTCTGGCTCGTTTCCTCTTAGTCAGGTTTCATGGTTGTCTCACCTGTTGCGCAGCTTCAGCTATGAGTTCCATGTACTTGAGCCTATTGTGTTCCACATCCCTATTGACCTCATATTCCACAACGGCAGCTATGTAGTGGTCATCCTGAGGCGTAGATCTCTGTAAACATTATCGCGGCTTTGTTATTTTTTTCTGTTAATTGTTGTTACCACATATTCACTCCTAATAAAGCTTGTTGTAATGTAAAATACAATATATCATTATTCCACACCAAAAAAATAAATACAGCTAAATACAATATGACCAAAGCGTCGAAGAAATTGCTTTAGGCGATAAAACCGCCTAACACAGTAGGCGGCCTTATCGCCTAAAGCGTAATAAGAAAAAAGGATGTTACAAACACCGTACCGCAAAATAAACAGAACATAAATTTATGATAGTAATATTAAAGCATGTCCAGACTAACTTTTTGTGTTATGTCTGCATATGGTTTCATAAAGCTAGTCTAGTAGCCAAGGTGGTAAGAAGGTATAGATGAAAGAAGGTTTGGTTTTGCATTGTTTTATGGATGAGTCTTGGTAGCAATTATATTATTTTCAATGTTCTAAACATTCCTAAGTGCCTGCCGATATTACATAGCAAGAATTTAAAGTCTAGGGTCATGTCAAAAAGCAGTTTTATTAGGTAGTATTGTTTCTATATAGGTAACGTTATTTGCTTTCGACTATTACGTCCTGTGTGCTCTACTTACGTAGGTAATGTGTTTACTTTTATAGAGTAGGTACTAGAGGTTGCTCTTACAACTATGCCTATGGACCCTTAGAAATTCAATTTCTAAAAATTGTTATTGACCGAGCGACCGAAGCGGTTTTTGCTTCGGGTGTGGGATTTTTTTCTCTTATATCTCCTGAAATTTCATACTAGATCGTAGTTTCCAACCTCAGTAAAAAATGGTGTCATAAAAATTTTTTTTAGTTATTTTGACTACTCAGTCAAGTTACTAAATTAACCTTCCATAATTATAATTTAATACAAACAAACAAATGTAGTTGTGCCTAGATACAAGCAGTTAACTTAACAAACTTTTTAAGCGGGTATTTACCTGTTCCGTATAGGAAATAAATATTACAATGTTAAGGAAAATCAGTATGAATTATAAACACAGCATGGTGTCGCATTTTATATCACAAACATAAGCAAAAACAAAAAAGTACTCAAAACCTATATATTACTCCAAAAGTATATACGAGTATAGATTGGTAGGTACTAATTTTGTTAAATTCAAAATATTCTTAATAGACTTCAAAGGGTAGTTCTAAATTCGTCGGAACCTTTATATGTATGTTACTCGATTTCTCTGAGATGGCAGGACCGATTTCAATTGTTTTTTCTTGTTACCCCATTCCCAAACAAGGAGGAGGTACCTATTTAATTCGACGTGTATGTTTACTGTTGGTTTTTTTTATGTTTGTTACCTACCTGATTTCTCGGAGACATGATTGATTTTTAAATCGAAATAACTGAAGAAGTTCCATCGGCGGCTGCCGTAATGGAAATCGGTAATCACATTTTTCTAACAAATTATTTAAACATAAGTAATTGCCGTTGCGACAGCACTGATTTTGATAAAATCGGACCACTCGAGAAGTAACTGTAACATACCAGATGAAAAAGTACTTTTCAAATCTGTCCAGCCAGCATCGTCAGCGAGAAATCAGGCAACAAACGTAAAAAAGAATAAAAAACAGACCGTCGAATTGAGTATCTTCTCTTTTTTTTTTTTTTTTTTTTTTTTTATTATTGATTTATTTTCTTCTCTTTTTGGAAGTAGATCAGAACTGGTTAGTTAACAACTGACTATGCTTTTATTGATATACTGAATTTACCTACTTACTTTATCATTTCCTCTGATGGACTTTGACTGTTTACAATGCAATGTGAACTATTTACATAAAACTGTATAGATTACTTGTAGGTAAGTATTTAAGTTTTCGTTTCATAAACAGTCATTATTTTTGCTATTATTTTATGACTAGTTCTTACTTTTTTCTTTGGCGTCGCTCATTTGCACACTACGATGAATATATTGGCCCACCGATTGCATAATGAAATACATGAAATATCGGTCTATTCCTATTTGTCCCCAAACCTCTGTCCACGTTACCTGTCCCACATTTTCGATTCGGTTACAGATGAGAACGAAAACGTGTAATCTATCCGCGCTTATAATATCACTAACATTGACAGAACAAATTAATTTGCTTAGGTATGCTCTCACATCTCCCGCAATATCGTTGTTAAATATTATAGCCGAAGATATTTACGTTTTTAATTGTAAACTGGTAAAGTTCACAAAGGCTGCAAAGAGGCTCTATCAAAATTTTGTAATTAAATGTTCATGTTCTATAATATACTTTAGAGTAGCATCGCCTTGGTTTTCCTGTCATGATGCTATTACTGTGTTTGTCCCTAAGTGTTTCCCCGAAGTATTTGTAAATAAATATATATCTGAAGTACGTTTTCAGTTTACGTTTTCGTTTTTTAAAGAACTTCAGCATGGATAGATAGTAGTCTTTAATCGTACTCGTGTTGTACTCTCTTAGCTACTCTTCACGACATTTTGTTATCTAAGAATTTATTGACATTATATTTTATTATTTTATCACCAGAGCATTCATTTCACAGATAGGTTGGTAGGTAGATAGGTACGCAGTTAAAATCCATCATAGACTTATGGTTATTTTGTGCATAAACCTAGTTTACTATGAGAGCAGGAAATTTAACCAGTTATTTATACTTATTTTAATAAAGTTAAGTCAGACAGTAAGACATTTGGAATACAAATTTAGTCAAAAAATGGGGTTGAACCTGCGCTTTTTTGCTTGTGAGATAAGATACTAACTACTAATAAATGTAGAGATAAACAACATAAGTAAAACCGGATTCAAGATTGTCTATGGCCAATTAGCATTTGTCCTCAGTCGAAATTGCACTCTAACCACAAAGTTAAAGGCCGGTTTTAGCTCAGCACTGAAAACAGACAATATTTTTCACTATTTAAGGCAATTAAAAATCATTGAACTTACTTCTAATGAGGAGTTTATGAGGCAGGCGAAAAGAAGAACTAAAATAGTCTTCATGACGACCGAATTAGACTGCATGAACACGCAGTTTAATTTTGCACTCCTTTGTTTGGCATGTGCACGCCAGAGACTACGCTTTTATATTTTATGCCCAGCCTAGAGTAAACGCGCGTTCACATTGTAGACCGATTTCACACTTCTTCCATAATTTAATTAAATGTCGGAGTGTTTGATCGATGCGACGCGCGACCAGAATGGTGGTGTTTATCTGACCCAACGTATAAGCATTGCCATTCAACGTGGTAATGCCGCTAGCATTTTGTGCACGCTGACCTCTGATGGTGGTTAAGAGCATTTGGATTATCTGTAGATCATAAGTAGTCTATAAGTAATCCATCCGCTATTTTTTGTTGTAGTTGGTCATTTATTTTTTTCTTATTAAAGGCTTTTTTATTAATTGTCGCAGATTATGTAGTGTGTCAGATTTTCCAACGTAATCGTTTCGTCGTTATTTATGCTTAAAATAAGAAATGGAGATATTAAAATCTGATAAGTGATCGGTCGCCTTTTAGACAAAGTATTTCTGAAAGGAGTCATTTATAATTTTACGGTGTTCGCTACTTTACACATTTAAGTGGCTAAAAAATAAATAAAAATTGTAAAATTGCGTTTTTATATTATTTATTAACTGTATTTTATTTACTGTATTTTATTTATCGTTTTGGGGCAATATCATGTGCTGTCGAGTGGCGATATCGGTCTGCGTTGTTGGCAACACAGTTACGTCAACCCGATTTCGCGAGAGGGCTGAACCGATATGAAAAATTCTCTTCTTATTGGAAGTGTACATCTCTGAAGTGATCCCAATTAAATTATATCATTATGGGTTCAGCAGTTTAGTTTTCAAATCGAGGTAACTAAAAATAACTTGTAAGTGAGGGCTTGCCTTTGACGCAACTCGTAGATTATAAGCGACGATGTGGACTAACATGTATCGCGTTTGCCTATACATATAGGAGAAATAATTTCAATCGCTATTACGCTAAGACGTAGTTTATGGTTATCGACAAAAAGAAAATCTTTCAATGAATTTCACAGCCTCGCAGTTTGCAAACTAAAAGTAGAGAGCAATCTCGACGACTTCAAAGTTTGATTGATTACACTGTACTATTGTGTGCAATTTACTTGAATGTTATTGAAAAGTTAAGGCGAAAGGAATGGAACCTGGGACTTTTGGAAGGGTAAATAGCATGGTGGTGGGGGTGGCTGAATAAACACAAGAAAGTTTTGCTCGTATCAATTTCGTCAGTATTCTACCGATACAAATATTTTTTTCTAACTTCTCCTGTGACCGCACGCAATGGAAACGTACTCTTAGTTCATCGTATTCGTGACACAAACAACATGTGATTTGCCAAGGAGGAGGGGAGAGACGGGGACATCCCTGCCTTGTCAATAGGGAAAATGTATTACGATATAGTTAGGAACTTTATAGCTTTATACATAAGTGCTAAGTGCTATGTTTTACGTGTGCATTTATTAACGGGCAAATGTCATTATTAAGAAAAATTACACCACCAACGAAAAAAATAGCAGATGGAGTACCTATACAGGGTTATCAGCTAGAGGTGTACTGAGCCGAAAGGGGCCACTATACTCATTTGAGGAACAACTTACGTTTATTGGTGATAATTTCATATTAAAATGGGGATTAAATTCTGGTAAGTACTTACGATTTTTTTTGGGCGTTATATTTCATTATATCTGGTGATTGCTTAAACCTAAGAAGTTTTAATTTAGATTTGTGTACTTAAATAAAATATATAAAATTATGTGAGTAATAAGAAACAATTACGTAATAATGCCAGATAATTTTAATAACCAGTACCTACCTATCTAGTTCTGACTACAGTTAAACTCACAACGCAACGATAATAACAAAAAAATAACTTACTAATTAGACAACCTATAACTGACTAACAGACGCCCTAAATAAGGGTAAGGGTGAATTAATGAACGAATTAATTAACTCTTTATTGCAGACACACAAACATCAAATAAGCAGGAAAAATCTTACATATCTAGTGTCACAAGTCACAAGTTGTGGTTACACCTTAGGTTACCTTTATTTATAAGTAGTAGACAAATAATAAGGTGAGGTGTGCCGGTGGTGAGGAGGAACCACAACATAAAAACAAAAATGTTTTTCGATTTCTCACGCTGACATCAAGACGAGGCGGAAAAATACTAAATATCTTGTATAAACCATCTTATTATAAATGGATTTTCACAAAGTAACCCCTGACTCCATCAATTATCTCCGTTTAGCAAGTAAGTCTTTTTAATTTTTGTTAGGGTAAAATTGTCTATGGTAGGCAACACCAACCCGCAGCGCATGTTCAACTGCGCATCACCAAAACGGCTACACTTTTTTCGACGCGCAATATGGAGGTATTCTACTCTATATATATGAAATTCTTAGGACTTACATACAAAAATAAAAACTTAAAATAAAATTAACCTATTTGTGAATCTCTACAGCCTAACTGGCAGACCGATTTTGATGTGCGAGTTGTCATGTATTTTTGTTTGTATGTCCAACTATTCATAAATAAGATTAACCTATTTTTGTCTCTCTACAGCCTAACTGGCAGACCGATTTTGATGTGCGAGTTGTCATGTATTTTTGTTTGTATGTCCAACTATTCATAAATAAGATTAACCTATTTTTGTCTCTCTACAGCCTAACTGGCAGACCGATTTTGATCTGCGAGTTATCATTAGATTTATGTTGGTCTGGAGATGGTCGTAGGCTATACTAGTTACCCCCGCGGTTTCACTCATTAAGATACAGTGGTCTGAAGTTTTAACAGTCTGGTTTTTTGAAGACGCTTCTAACCAGTTGTCCAATGTAAACGTACCTCTAACAAAAAGAGACAAAACTTGATTTGCTCAGCCATAGAGTATAATACACGATACGTTATCAAAACAAGACACCGATTGTAGAAGATATAGATTTAGATATCTTCTTCGTATCTAATCGTCGGGTAATCCATACTTTTGTTCCTTGACTTTTTCTTAATTTTCCAACCTTGGATAAATTTTCAATAAGATCTCGTAGCTGCGATAAGCTTCTATCAAAACTTTCTACTGATTCGTATGATTTATTAACTGACATTTCTTTAAATTTCTCTTTTTAGCCCAAATGTGTTTAAGCAAAATTAAACGCTATTCCGTATGTCATAGAAATCCAAATTGCAAACGGATCTATTGCTGTCCACCACATGATAAAACGTCAACATAATTAAAGATTAGTTTTATGATTGTAATCTAATATTTGTATTAACACTCATTATAAAATAATCTTTGCTTGGTGTAAATCCTCCTGTTCCGAGAGACTTTTTAGAATATCTTCGAAACAAAATATTTTTTGATGTAGAAAGTAAAAGCGATAAGGTTTTTGGAAAATTGCGCTTGTTGCTGTATAGGTCAGATTTTGAAATATCGTTTTAAATACAGCTTTTGTAGTGACGTCGTACTGATATCGTAATACACTTAATTTATTGCTTAAAGTAATTTATTGATATCGTTCTTTTGCCTACTAAAGCAACGATAAGCAATTGTAGTTATCCAACTTCTTTATGCTGGATTGTCGGTTAGGAGTATACTAAGCCGAACGGGGGTAACTACACTCATAATTACAAACAACTTTTATTATAGGACTAACCGTGCTCTCGAAAAAAAAACAGTTAAAAGTAGTTATTCCTTACAAAATGTTTATCGTTAGTCGACAAAATTTATTATTCGACTAATTTTCTTTTCTCCAATTCATTGTTGTGTAAAAATTAAAAAAGATGAGTATTTTTAGTAAATGCTTTCGCCTTAGTACACCCGTAATCGATAACCCTGTTTAGGTAGGTGACACGTGTTTAACAAAGCATCTAGATATTATATAGTCCTTGAAATATTTTACAGCATTCTGTAGATATACTACAGTGTATTGTCTTATATTGCATTTAGCTGTATAAAGCTGAATGCAGGCCTATAATTGTTACGGGGCGTAATGTAACCTTTACGCCCCGTAACTATGACCGGTCTGCACCCAGCTTTATTCGACTAAATACACATAGACCTTCTCAGTGTAATGTACACTATATAGCTGCAAGTCGTATCTGATTCATCAGAAATTACTTGGCTGCTAAGTTCACTAAAATACCTCTTAAAGGCTGCTAGGTATGCCAAGTTCACACAAGACCTTTATTCTTTAACGAACAACGAAATTCCTTGCTGAAAATGCAAGACGTGTTAAACTTCATGTTTACGTATTCTGATGATGCGAAACGAGTGTTCTGTGCCACGGCACGATAATCAATTTGACATTGACTTACTAAATACCGTTCTGCTTGAATTCTACGCGTTTAAAATAACGCGGCCGCGTTAAATGTTGAAATGTTCATAGTAAATAAGGGCCCAGGTTGTTACACAGCGAGCACTCGCGCAATCAGTATAGGGTGCTCGCTCGCTCACAACGCTCGCTGCGTAACACGTTACATTACGCCTGTAACACCGGTCAAAACATAACCACCTTAGACATTCTTTGAAATAATATATATATCTTCTATATACCTATATATATATATATATGTAAGAGTAAGTCCTGACTGACTGACTGATGTTTTCTAGGAATCAATGTAGATCCTTAATCGCTTAACCTAGAGACAGGAAATTTGAAAGGTGTATTTATTATAAGGTGTACTAAGAAAGATTTTTTTGGAAATTCAACCCCTAAGGATTTCAAATGGGGATTCAAATACTGAAACTTTTAGATATTCATATTCGTCGAGGGCAGGTATATAAAAGTGTAAGTCCTGAATGACTGACTGACTAATACTTGTTAGGAATCAACGAACATTTATAGAAATTATAGAGGTTAAAATTGGAGAACAATGTTTGAAACTTTTATATACTACCTACACTAGCTGACCCTCCGAGCTTTGTACCGCGTAACAGTTATTCATGTTTCTCGCCCTTTAAACCTTCCCTGGAGTACGACAAACATTTCAAGGACATACCTAATCAGAAAAATCGGCCCAGCCGTTCTCGAGTTTTTGCGAGACGAACAGCATTTGATTGTTATATAAAAGAAGAAGATTTTATATCACGTTCAAAAAAAGTAGTAAATATTTTTAAACGTCGCCGCGTAGTTTGTATGTACTTAGGTAACAAAACTTATATACTCCTAGATTAAATGTTATAGCAAGCAACAAGGGAATTCTGAATGCTGGAGTAGCTTGCTATGAAAATCAGTATAAAATGTTCATACATAGTATACTTATTTTTAACTTTATGTATGCATTATTAGTTGAATTTTATCTATGCAGGCAATGACAGTTATATAGAAGTAGGAAGGTAACGTTCTGAAATCAAAGCTAATAGACATGAGCTTCGCCATTTCCATTTAATAAAACATACTCATTGTTTTCTAAGCCAACTGAAGGTTCAACTTACTATGGTAGGTTAGTTTTATGTGTGAAGTCATTCGTCTTCCTCTATAGTACTGTATTGTATATAAGTAAGTTTTTGAAAGGATTTATTAAAATAAAATAAATCTATAAAATGACCTATAAGTAAGTCAATTTAATAATATATTTATTTAATAATTAATTATTTAACATAAACATAACACAAAACTCTTCAGCGCTTCACAAAGTTATTGCTGTTGTCACGAAGCATACCTACCACTTCTGTTTTAGTGTTTTTATACAGCAGTATTTATCTCTGATATAAACAACAGCTCTATAGAGGTAGACAGGTGACGTTCTAACTTCAAAGCAGAAAAACATGTGCCGCGTGAGTCCGTTTGAATACTCCCGATTAAAAAAAAAAACGTACCTACTCATTGGTATCTAAGCTAATAACTACCGGCTCAATTGCGATAGCATAGCGTGATAGCACTTTGGTAGGATCAGTTTGAGGTCAATTATCACCCTCTATAGAAAATAATTACTTGTAAAAACATGTAATTTATATATAGTTATAAATAGTTTTTATGCAGACTATCGATAAGACTAACATCATTTTTTCTCTTGGAAATCCTAAAATGCCATATTCTGCGACTCATGTTGCTATGTGGTTTTAAAGGTACTCGTGCCAGTAGTAATTAATTTCATGCCTAAGTTCAGCGTATGATATAAAATCCACTAACGGCAACTAAAGTGTAGGGGTAGACTGGACTGGTGACTTACGTTGCAGGGCAGCTGTCACACTGGCTATATCTGTTTCTCGTATTGTGCTGCAAAGTTCTTGACATTTGCTGTTTCCCTTAGAGTATCAAACATCACTACACGTCTACGCGCGTAGTGACGTATTCTCAGATGACGTTCGTAGTTTCGCAGCGCTGCACAGCACCGTACGTTTGTTGTGTCATTTCCCATAACGTACATTACGACGTCATAAGCCATGCTATGCTGAGCTGCGCTGCATCAGACCATCCGGTCTGCCCCGCGCTTTATAGTTGCTTGCCAACCTTACCGTAAATAATAATAAGTAGGTAGGTACTTTGGTCTGAGACATAGAGCAACTCTGGGCGTGCGCGGAGGCCCGTGTTGCTCTATGGGCTGAGATAAACATATAGGTGAGTCTAATGATAGTCTCCATATATTATGCTGTTCTGCTTGGAATGCCGTCTGTGACTTATGTTGCTCTGAACTTGCAGCTTGTTTCGGCGTATGGCTTCGGAGCGCGCGCGGCGGCGACCAACCACCGACTGTGCTTGCAGGTTGGCTCCGCTGCGCGCGTGACGTGCTAGACCACCGGCTGTGAAGAAGAAATGTGATGAGAATAAAGTTCAAAAGTTTAAATAATGAGCGTATTTTGTTTTGTTCGACGCGAGACATCAATAAAATAATTATTATGTAATAAAATACCTACTCTCACACATCCCATTGTATTCCTCTAAAAGACATTAAGAATAGCGTTGATTTCGAATAGCTTCTATGGAATAATTTTATTCTTAGGATATCTCCATTCTCTAGTATGCACAAATTTAAGGCAAACGCCACTGAATTTTGTTTACCTGCTTTGGCGATCTTGAAACCCGTGTCATATATTATTAAGTTGTTAACAGGCGCTTGATAAAGTTACTTAGACAAGAACAATTTTTCGTGTTTGATTCATTTAGTCGTTCGACTCATTTCATACGCCCTGGTGAAGTTCACCGAAATTGAACGAAACTAGGTATAGTTGGACCTTTACATCAATCAGGAGGTACCGCGTAATGTTAATCAAAAAGATAACTTACTACTACTGCTTTTTATATAGGTATTTATAGAAAATAGATAACAGTTCAAAATTAAAAAAAATCGGCGTAGAGATGTAGGTAAGTTGTTTTGTAACGTATCGCTATTTTGTCGTACATTCAACTCGTAGACCAAGACTTGCTGAAATCATTCATAATATTCAGCTTACTCTCGTCCTCCGCTGGATATAAGCGTCTCCCATGGCACGCCACTCGGTCCTATTCTAGGCTTCTCGCCTCAACTCCATACCTACCTGCTATATTCTGTAGGTATATCTTTGCTCCAATTAGTAGCAGGGCATTCTACACTACGTTTACCGGTTCGCGGTCTCCACTCGAGAACTCGTCTACCCCATTGGTTGCCGCTTCTACGGCGTGTAATCATTATTCACCCAGCATCCTGAATCAGGTACCTAGCGTTTTAATTTGAATTACACAAAGCTTGTTAGAAAATCATTAATTATGACAATGAAAATCAATGCTCTAGCATTGATTTTCATTGCTACTCGCGTTAAAAGTTTACGATTTTGCACCGAGCTTTGCGTAATTTGTAGTGCAAAAGAGTCCGATCGGAAACGTTATTTGAATCAGGCTGAAGTTGATGGCAAGACTGAAGTTGCTTATTTAACATTACCCTCTGCCATCAGCTCCAAATCATCATTCCCAATAAGTCGCCTCAATCTCTTCTCGTCTCTATTCTCGTCGAAGTTCTCAAAGGACTCCTGACTGGGTTTCATCATCTCTTGGTACTGTTCTACGTACTCTTGGCCAAGACGCCGCTCCTCTTGGTTCTTGGCAAGTTTCGCTCTGGAGAGACGCGATTTAGATTGGGTAAGACGGATTACATCCAGTTGATCCTGTCGTCCTTTGGGCTCTTGACGAGCTGATGACTTTTTAGCATCAATATTCTAAAATAAGATAAGCAAAGTTTTGTTAACACTAGCGGTCTTATTAATAACCGCCTCTTAACTTTAAATGTCTTGTATCTTATTTTGACGCGTGACTATAAAAAAAAAACAAGAAAATATGTTTAAAGTTAAGACGTGTTTATTAATAAGACCGTAGTTTCATTTCAATGAGCAAAGATTAGGCACTTATAAAAGAAGATTTTGGTAAAAAAGACATGGTTGAATACATGCAGAGAGGCAAAGTATTTTCTAACTATAATATCACATCATATTAAACTACACTTTAGTCAGGAGAAGATTTATAATACCTAATTATTATACTTGAATAAGTTATATTTGAATTTGAACCTAGATACCTGAATAGTCTAATAATAATAAATAACGTATATTAAAGTATATTATAATGCAAAAATATGAATAGGTATACTCTTAGATACATTATATATAATAATTTAGTATCCGAGTATACCTAAGTAGTACCAGATTATTTATAACATTTTGATACCAAGTTATCAGGCGCTCGGAAATAACTAAATACAGATGATTATCATTCAGCCATCATGACTTCGATTAAGCGAGAACATTCGAACTTACTAGGGGTTAAGTTCCTAGATATATCAGAAAGAAAATATAGCTAACTCTGCTATTACCTACTTTTGCAAGCTTCCATTATTTTCGATATATAAGTTACCTACAGATAAAAATACTTAAAGAAGTGATCAGTCAAATGTAAGGATGGTGAAAAGAATATCAAAAGGTAACAAAAATTCCTACTTCCATGGGCTCCACTATATTGTTATTAGTAGGTTATGATGTTCGGGAGAAGTCAAAAATACGTATGTAGACTCAAGTATCTGAGTACTTACCTCAATGATCAAAACCAAACACAAAAAAATTACACATATTGACGATTTGAAAGCCATTCTCAAAAAAAAATTTTCCAGTACACGCTCACGATTTAGCTTTTTAAAAAATCAGGAATATAAATTAGTTAATAATTCTTAGTTCGCTTGCACCAATGTAGTTTCTGTGCGCTTGTGGATGCTATGCTATGTGAAATACTATGAAATGTTTAGTTTCATACCAGACAATACGAGTACACTTTTGTTATGACAAACAAACACAGTATCATCCGCATTTAACGTGTATAAAAAAACCTGGACTTACTACCACTATGAATCAGCAGACTTCTGTTCCCTGCGCTATTAATAGACTTAGGAAGGGGTCTCAATTCGACTGTTTTTCTATTATGAGTATCCGATTCTCAGAGGGAAATCTTATATAGATAAATGAATGAATGAATAAACTCTTTATTGCAGACACACAAACATCAAATATACAGGAAAACCTTACATCTAGTGTCACAAGTGTAGATACCCGGTTGCTTTGCGATACAACCGGGTTATGAGGGATTTTACCCATTAAAACCCCTTCAATGGCCTGCTCCTATGTATCGCACTTGATTACGTCTGATCCATCTCACTAGATGGAGGTATATTATGAGTATATTTGCAAAAATAAATCTTGCTTATCCACACAACATAATCATTGACGGGCGCGGCTAAATGTATGAAACATCTGACTTTTTCTTTCATGTTTTCAAAATTACTAGAACAAAAGTTGTTGCTTACGATCATCAAAAAACACTTTTTTGAAAATGCTAGTTTATTACCAGTGATGTACTATCACATAATGAATGTTTTTCACGAGAGTTTGTGTTTAATTGCTAGGTGGTAGGTATGTACACGAGCGTGGTCCTAAACATACTTACAAAAAAAAACTTAGGTAGGTAAGTATGTAGTGGGATGTTATGTCGTCAAGTAAAAAAGAACCGCACAGAGCTCCCAAATAACAGACTGATAATAGGAGGGGTCTAGTCGATTGACCGAATGATATGACTTTATCAGCGAGCATGTTCACAACCAGTTCACAGATCCGACTAAAAGCAGAAATAACCAGTTACGAACTATCTATTTTGTATTGTTTTAATTCTCTCATTGATTCATATTCTGAGTGTAGGTATTTATTGAGAAAAGATTGTAAACGTTAAGCGTATGTATCAAATAATTTCTTATAGTATTTTAGTAGGTAATATGAAGTCGTTCATTCGGTACATATTTTATTTTTACCTATACTTTGCTGTATATGTTCGGGTGTATAAAAGAAAGTACCTATGAAGATGGTGAGTGCCCAAAAAATTTAAGAAGAGGAAGAGAAATTCACAACGCAAAAGAAAAAAGGACGGAAAAGAGAAACTGATGCTCGGTGTCTTAACTTTTTGGCGTGTCTTTATTTTCGGTTTCCTGAGACATACCAGCAGATTAAAATTTTACTAGCTCAATGAGGTAGATAGATTTTATCCATTTGGGTAATTATAAAATTAAAAAAGAAATTTTAGTCTGGCTAAGCATACTCAAACGCGCCCCTGCTGGCAAGGGCGTGACTAGCAGTGGGTAGGCACGGAGCAGCTCAGTTCAGATATTTTGATTTGAAAACCAAATACTTGACCGATTTTTGATAAATTTGATATTTAACTACATGGAAAAAACAGCCGACGTTAACAAACGCAGCAAACCTACAAATCTTTGGCCAATGAGTATCTACTCTTATACTCTTCTTAATTTCTACGAGTACCTACACTTAGTTTTTAATAAAGATTATGGTTTCGGATCTAATTAAGTATTAGTAAAAGCAACTACTATCTATTACTAAAATATATATTCTGTGGTATTAGTATCTAAAAGAGCATTTTTTGGAAATACCTACCACACATATAAGTACTTATTGATACCTGCTGTAGAAATAGTAAATTACAAGCTAAATTAAAGGACCGATATTGAAATAAATGAGACAAAACAAATCGGGCCAGGCGTCCTTCATAAATCGTGTCACATTAAAAAAAAGCCATCTTTTTGAAGTCGATTAAAAATATCGAATCATCTATCAAATCTGTTCGGTGGCAGGTTAAAAATGTAAAAAAAAACCATTTCTTTTATCTGATGTTATAAAAAAATGCGTATGTAGTTAAGTTACAAAATAGTTATGATTGAGTAAATGTTTATTACGCAAATTCTGTAGTTATTACATAAGTTTCAGAAACTGATAATCACGATCACGTAAGTACTAAGTACGTCAAACATGCATGCCATACCATCTTGTTTTTACCTACACCTACAAAATAGACAAGTTTAAAAGCGAGTACAAAAAACCCGACTGCAAGAACTTTAGATCACAATGATGTATCTTAACAATTTAAACCGTAGGATGCAACAAGTAGGTATAACATATGACCATCTGCAAATCCCATCACACCTCGCACAACAAAATAGACCTACCAGATTAGGTTGTAGAGGATCACAAAGAGCTACATAGATGTAATACAACATACAAATATACATTCGAAAAACCTTACTCTCTTTTTGGGCAGTCGGGTAAGAACATACGGTCACATATTATACATATTTATTAACTTTCTAGCACTTTGATGCTGTTTCAGAAACTATAAATGCCCAATAACCACCAGATAGATTTGGAAAAATTATATATTTATGAATAACGCTAAGTCGATAATTAAGTACATATAATAGAACGAGCGACGCTATTAACCCAGTAATGCCCGAATTACGTATATTTTTTATTTTTTATAATTGAGACATCAAATATTGTTGTAAAAAGGGTCCTTAATTGTCCAGATTTTTTTTGTAATTTGTTTTTATTCGGAAGTTGTCAAAAAATTGCGTGTCCACATGGCCACTCTAAGCGTTTTCAATAGCAAAAGTAAATGTATTGTAATGTACTTTTATGCTATGGGTTTTTACCGAATAATAAATAAATAAACAAATTTTTTTCTTTGCGTCACGCAGTTTACAAAATGGAAAACTTGAAATATCCGAAAGATCCGATTTAAAATCCCTTCATTATTGTGCCGGTTGAGTAATGTAACGCAGCAGTTGACGCGCGTTTGTCGGTTTGCTGCACTCAATCCATGAGCCTACCCACCTTTCAAACTTTTTCACCTTTCCAATTTGCTTCAAGTGGATTAAAACAGTTTTATCACTAACACCGCAGCCTTCAGCTAACTCGGACGTGGTTTGCGATGGATCTGCTTCCACAATAGCTTTCAATTCTTCATTAGCAACTTTAGTCTCCGGCCGTCCACGGGGCTTGTTCTGCAGGTCGAAATTTCCAGAACGAAAACGTTGGAACCAAAAACGCACTGTGTTTTCTTTTGCGACACCGCCGCCATACACATCATTAGTCCTTCGAGCCGTTTCTGCAGCACTGGTACCACGGTGGAACTCGTACTCGTAAATAACGCGATATTTCAAGTTTTCCATTTTGTAAACTGCGTGACGCAAAGAAAAAACCAAACGAGGACAAAACAAATAAATTACGGTTTTCGAAATACAAATGTATGAATAAATAGCTGTATTATAAATTTGAAATTGGAATCCCTAACCAAAGAAGAGATATTTGAGATCAAAGTGGCCAGTACGACAAAACGCCAATTTCATATGTAAGGACCTAATAGTTAGTGCGCACAATTTTAAGTATCGCCAGTGCGAAACGTACGCTTACCTATATACAAGCTTTTAGTATAGGAACTCTAAGCCCACCACATATTTTTCCTCTCCTAACAGGATTTTGGCATTTAGGTACAGTTTGTTCATTTGGAATCCATAAGTAAATCTCAGTAGTTTCAGTACTATTTTAAATGGTTTTTGATGAATGTTTGTGACGATGATAAACAAAAGTTTGCGAAATGTACAAATCGCGGAAAAATAGGATTTAAACACTCGTAAATAGGATTTAAACACCTCCTGTCTACTACTACTGGTCTGGTACTAATGATTGGAAACAAAAATATCACTGTCAATGTCAGTCAATGCTTTGTTTACATATATTTTTGGCGGTATTTTATTTAACGAAACAAAACAAATCAAAAATAAAAGTGCAATTCTTTCTTATTTGTAATTCACAAAATATTTGACGAAATCAAACAAAACAGTCGTGATATACAATGATAGTGGAGTCAAGGTCAACGCTAGCATCGGCACGGGAAAGTTAAAAAGCGATGTTCGGATAGAATCGTGTTAGTTGAACTGCGCTCCACTGGCCGGCTGGAGGGGCAAACTGTAAATAATATTCATACTTCGCCGTCATACTCGTAGTTAATTTCAATACATAATGCCGCCAGTTTCAATAACAGAAGAGGTGAGTAAAAGAAAAGTTCATGTTCGGTGTTTGTTTTGCATAATGTGATTTAATGAAGAACTCTTAAAATTATTCTTGTCCACTTCCACTTGAATAAACCAGAATTTGTACAATTTTGTTAATAATTATATATGATATGCAGAGTTACAATATATTTTTATTGTATCCATTTTCCTCTAAGTGTTACGATTTAATCTCTCTTTAGAAATAATGTACTCAGATACTTAATTTATTTTATATGTTTAATAGATTAGTAACATTGATGTAATTTAATTGAATTCAATTTGTTTCATGTGTTGTTTATATCTGCCTAATAATAAATAAGTGAAATATTTTTCCATAATCCAGGCACCGAAGCAAAGTCTAAGGGTGGCCATAATTGGTCAAAGCACATTTGCTGCGGAGGTGTTCAAACTACTGCAGAGAGATGGACATGAGGTGGTCGGAGTATTCACTGTCCTTGATAAAGGCAACCGGGAAGATCCACTTGGTAAATATCACAACAAAATTAATTTTATAAAAATCTTAAGTATGTGTATAGAATTTCTATTTTAATAGGGATTATTATTTTTAAAATTTAATTTAACATATGAAGATATGAATTATCTGTTGTATTACGACAACTGACATTTAGTTGTTGCAATCAAAAATGTTTTGTGAGAATTTTACATATTATCTAAAAAGCAGGTTTTTGGACAGCAATAAAATAGAAACAAGTTCTTTTAATATCTGCATGTGTAAAATTCAAATACTGAGACCAGGTGTTGCATGCATAATAAAACACCCCACATAAATTGTGAAAGTGTGTAGGATAGATTGCTTGGTGTTCCTTCTCAGCAACTAAGTAAGGAATTGATTTGATTTTTACACATATTTAATTATTTTGTAAGATTTATCGGTTACTCTTTTCACTGGAAAACTAGGAAATAATATTTCTCACTCACGGCTTCCTACTAGCATTGCTGTAATTTTTATTTTTTTATATTTTCCTATGATTCCAGTATATTTTAACAGGTTACAATGGAACCTAATATTGTATAGCCTATTAATACTTCGCTAAGTTTTCAACTGATTTAAAAAAACGAGAAGTTTCTCAATTGGAATATATATGTATATGTATTTATCTAATTTCTTAGCACTCTGATTCAGGTAGCTTTATGAATACTGTTTTATTGAATAGATTTACTATAAAATTTTATTGCCATAATTTAGGATCTTCTAACGAGCTTTCGTGTTGCAAAGTTTTCGAATCTGGTTGGAAACTCTACCTATATCTGGACTGATTAGAAAAATCTGATTTTTGGAAATGCGTATACTTACTTCCTATGTGGTCCCATATAATTAAAATAAAGAGTATTTAACTATATTGCTATTTTCCATTGTTTACAGCCACTATAGCGGCACAAAACAATAAACCAGTGTTCAAATACAAGTCATGGCGAGTCAAAGGACAAGTTATACCTGAAATATTAGAAGAATACATATCTGTAAGTACAGCTTCCAACAGAGTTATCACTCAAGAGTACGCCTGAAAAAAGTACATAAGTACTTGTAATTGTAAATATTTTACTACTTCTTCCATTGAAACCATTATTATTTTTTTCTCAAATTCCAGTCCAATATTATTAAGTTAATATTTACCAAGTTCAGAAAATAATGTCCTTAATTTGACTGCATCTTTCTTTATATGTTTGTAACGCGATTACTTCTCCAATAAGAATATTGTATATAAAAGAATTTTCTTTCTTTGTAGGTTTCATATATAATTATACCAAAATCTACTCACATAGTCTAGTATTATAAATTGTAAGGGAACCTGCAGAATTGAATTCGGTTGTCACAGTTTAAAGGTGTCGCCGTGATCTAGTGGCTAGTATGCTTGCTTCTAGATACAGGACAAGTCCTAGTGGGAAGCTATGAGTTTGAATTATTTATTACGTTATTTATATTTAGTTATCGTAAAACTATTCCGCTACTTAGTCCATCCCACACTAGCGTGGCACTTCAATGTTCGTATTATCACATTTCGTTTCCTACTGCACTCGTAACCTTTCTATCTTTAGAGTTATCTTCCTTTGAAATTATGCCTATAACACATGACTTGTAAATCTGTAGTCTGTATTAGTGACCTCATATCATATCTACCCTAGCAAACGGTTGCCGTGTCCTAGTGGTTACCTTACTCGCTTGAGAGCCGATGGTCTCAGGTTCGATTACCGGCCGGGGCAAGAGTTCGAATTATGAGTTTGGATATGTGTCTTCGGGTCTGTGTTGTGTTTGTGGATGTTGCAAGGCATGATTCATAGGAGAAATCATAGTGGGGAGCTATGAGTGTGAAACGTTACATCTACTTAATTTGTGTGATCTGTGGAATAAGAACCAACATCAAGTATACATTTTAATTAAGGTTAATTAAGTTTTTGTATGAAACAGCTGATTATTTGCGCAATTTCGGAGTAAAAGCCTGAAAAGAAATAAACGGACAGTGTGAGTTATTGGACTAGAGACATACTAAAAATGTCAGCTTTTTCACTAATAAAGAAAGGAAAACATAACGTTAATTGCGCCAGTTTTAACCTGGCGTACCTACCTCCGTCTCCGTCTCCATGCAATGTAACATGATAACACATGCACCACGTCCAGATCAATGAAGCTACAGATTAAAACCCAATCTACCACCGGACTGAAAATCGAACTGAGAACCGCTAGCTAGCTCCCAAATTGCATTAACCACTAGCCCGCAGCGGGCGGTCGATTTTTGTTCATTTTGTCCACAACTATCGTAAAATAAAATCACATGTTATGATAACCCATCAGTTATCACCATACGTAAGACCATAAAGTGATAAATGATACTTTATATACACAAGCACGTCAAAAACGATTTTGTATTGTCATGTTATACTAACAACATTTTAAAAGCTATTGATACAAAAGTTTATACTTAAATTTAAGTGTTGCAATGATAAGCTACATGCGATCCTGAACATGCGATTGAACTCTTTAATGTTAAATAACGCGCAAAATATTATTTAATAATTGCGCAGCATCGCTGATAATATTGCAAATATATATGTCGAGTCATGTATGATATGTAAGACAAGAGTCTTTGTACTCGTATATTACATTAGTAATACTTTAAAACATTAAAACGAACTTCAATTCGACACGCAAAACTTACGTTACAAAACAATGTCATCTAAATAAATTATTTTTACTAAAAAATTCTAAACATTATGCGACCAATTTAAAAGAATTTTTATTCAAATAAGTGAAGTTTTTTTTAAATAGTAGGGTTAGTTATAAAAAATATTTTTTTTGACATTGGTACTACGTTACTGATAACCATCTGGTTACCATGATCTTACAGTTATGACTTATTGCAAAATTAGTCATAAAAGATCATATCAACGCGTATTGTGAAAAGCTTACTTGTTCATGCTCTAAAACATATGTATTATAATGCTGAAGCTTTAAAAATTTTCACATATTAGAGTTATAAATTCTAATTTAACTAAATATTTAAAGACCTATGACCTAAGACCTACTTATTTCACACTATTTAATATACTTGAAATGGTCTTTGTTATAATGTCATTGCAAACCAAAAACCTCAATCTAAGAACATATTTACTAGGTACCTCAATTCATTAATTAATAGTTATATTAGTTACTTTGTGGGGCTTCCTGATTCTATCGCTCAATGTTTTAAGAGTTTAATTTTTTTTAAAGGTAAATGCAGACATCAACGTCCTGCCGTTCTGTACACAGTTTATTCCAATGGAGGTCATCACATACCCGAAGTTCCAAAGCATATGTTACCATCCCAGCATACTGCCGCGACACAGAGGCGCTTCTTCTATCAACTGGTGAGTCACTTTAATTTATAGCAGACAATACAGAAGATAGCAGGCAGGGGTGGAGACGAGAAGCCCAAGATAGGGCCGAGCGGCTTGCCTTAGTAGAGGCTTACGTCCAGCAGTAGACCAGAGTAAGCTGATGATGAAAGCAGACAAGAACACGCGGCTTCCAAGCCGAAGGTTCCGAGTTCAATCTATGTGTCAGCAGGCCTAGAGAACCAACAACTTTCCAAGGAAAAAGAGGCAGGTCAAGAAATCGCCAAAATCGTGCGAAATAGAAGAAATCGGCAAACATCTGGAACTATAAGCGATATAGTGGAGGAATTTTCAAGCATGTGCACTTCTAATTAACGAATCAAAGGCCGTCTCGATGAAATCCCTACTTTGCACTCTACGATCCTCCAATACCTATACCTACTTGAATTTACTTAGCCATATTACTCTTAGTATAGCCACAGAAAAAATAATAGTATAGCGAACTATAAATTACTCCTACCACTTGAGCTCTATTTTCGAAATTTTCGAATTCATCACTCGCTAATGACGTCACTTACAAATGATATGCAATAAAGTCGCAATTCATGAAACTACCCTTCGCTAACAATGCAAAATGTAATTCACCGATGGTTTCTGTCGCGCTTGAATCTTGCCATTCAGGCGATCTCAAAAAAAGGTTTGAAAAAAAGTAGTGGCTAACCCTACATAAACAAATAATGATATTGATTTGCTCGGAGTGTCATACGAACGCATTTTTTTTTATTTCGAATTTCTTACGGACTGTGCAACGAACGCGTATAGATAAATCAATATTTATTCCAAATACGTTTTTTAAATGTAATTAGAACAATTTAGTTTGTGTTGCCATTTTTTCTTGAATATTACATAGTTTCTCCCAAAATCAATGCGCTCGAAGCAATTATGTATTGAGTGCAAATCAATAACCGCCAAATCAAGCTGCCTACGTTAGTTCATTCATAAAATCCGCCTCAAACCAGTATATCCAATGAAATTTTAAAGTCAAATTGGACGTGATTGAAACTAATAAACATAATATCTAGTTATAACCAGTATCGGCATGAGATTTCTTAGCAATATTGAACTATGTGTCAATAGGCGTTCGATGTAAACACACGTTCGTGCAACGTTATGTAATATAAGGCTACGCAATTTACATTAAATTGCTTAGTAGCAGATAATGTTAGACAGGGCCGTAGGAAGGAAGGTCTTACTTTATAGCACCTTTTTACGTCTGATGTTTCGTAATTCTATGTAAACTCGGTTATTTCTTTTTGGATTTGTATTTATATTTTTTAATGCGCTAAACCTCTTGAGAGTTGAAAACACCCAGATTGTAGCCATGGGGAAACAGCCAGACAATATTTTCACAACCTGACAACATTAGTATTGTAATAATACCTTATTATTCATGTTTTTGCCTAGCATTAAGTAAATGGTTTTCTCAATAGACACATAATTAAGTCAATGTAAGCTTTTGTATTAATTTATGTATGTTTGTATCACATCTTTAATATTTCTGTAATAGCCCTTACTAGCACAAATATCACACATGTTGTGAGAAGACGCTGGTTTCTGCGACACAGTCTTTTGACTAGTGCGGGAACCAGGCTTTGCTCTATTTTTGTATCAAATTTTAGTGTCAATAAATACTTGATTGATTGATTGACAGGTTGTATAATACAAAGTTTTCAATTAAAAAAAAGTTATTACTATCTCTTTTTGTTTAAGAAGACAGGTTTACACACGTGCATGATTGTTAGAAAGGTCCAACAATCAGGTTGGTTGAAAAGGTCCGTGTCATCATTGAAGACACGAGCAAACAAAAAATAGAAGTTATAAATTAGTTCTGCCTTCTCCGAAAAAAAACATCGAAAATTGCTGTCGAATTGAGTAGGTACTCCCCCTACTTTTTTGAGAAATCGGTAAAATGAAGAAGTAAATATCAACGTAGGTATCTAACGTAGCGTGCCGTAACTTCCTCGATAACGTAATAAGTATTGGTGATTTATGTAATTATATTAAAAAATTATCTTGTCGTTTTTTTATAAGTATTTTTCTCCAAAAAACAATCGTATTTTTTTTTTTTTAATTTGAACTTTTCTATCACGCAATCAAATGAAGCATCGCTTAATAACTCTATAAATCTATTTTATAAGAAAATAGCCAGAACCCAGCTATAGAAAACATCCATACAGGTAAACCCTTAATAATAACTCTAAGAAACCATCAATCTTGTCAAACAGTTCTGCAAAATGAGGCGAGTCTAAATTGCATAGCTATTACGAAAATGCGATGAAGAGATGCAATTTGCAGACATAAGCTGTTACATGCATTTTATGACATTTACGAGAAACCAGATAGTGAAATATTGTTAAAAATCATACAAAACGTTTTCAAAGATGCTTAATTTACGTAAAAATGTCGACATACCTACCAGACAGACAAAATTGACGAATAAATATTTTCAAGGTTATGCAAGCAAATTTGGGTACAAATAAGATATTGAATACAGTTTAGCAAGTCGATATACTATCACATGATGTAAACACGTGTAATATATTTACTGCTAGATGCGAGTTCATCCGCGTAGACCTAAGTTCCTTCTATAACATTTCATGTAGACGTCTTGATAAGTGTTGGACACTTTTATCCCCTAATTCAACCTTTTCAAGATTTTACTTGACTTGAAATTAACTTGTTTTGAAGTGTTAAACAACATTAAAAAAAGATGAACGAATGATAGGGTTTCATTTATATGTATATATATATATTTCTGCTGGTGTATATATTTATAAGAAATTTAATGTAAGATCATAACAAGAGTCGTCGTCGTCAGTTAAAAATAAAGTTATGCACTACGAGTACCTAAACTACACTTTAAAGGCAGCTTCGTTTGGTAAAGATACTATAATCTTAATTAAATTTCATCGCGGATTTATATCAAATCCAAAATATTAGGTATCAGTAGCTATCACTTACGGCTTTGCACGCGACCTACGACGAATTTTCGTTCACCGCACGCTACTTAAACTTTGAACCCTCATTTGATCATTTATATGAATTTCCAAATTTTTTTCTTAGTACAGCCTACACTATATTGAATACACCCTCCAACTTTCTTGTCTCTGATTGTGACCTGAAATTCAGTCGGGACTTCCAGACATACTGTATGTAACTGCACACTACAGATGTGCTAAATTCAGAATTACTGCTGATTGAACCCACGTAACATATCTCTAAAGGTCTTTAGATTATTGAAATTCCTTACTAAAATAATAGTTACTATATTTCAAAATACTTTAATTGCGGAATTCCAAAAAAAGAAGAAGGTAATCTATTCGACGAGTATGTTTTTTTATGTTTATTACCTGCTATTTGTTTTTTTTTTTAATTTATATATCGGTATATAGGTTTTGAATTTTAAATGAAAATAACTGAAAAAGTTCTATCGGCGACTGGTATTCCTAGCAGTCGCTAATCAATATAAAGAACTTGTGCTCTATTATATTTTTTTATAATAATAATCAAACTAGAATATTTTTGGGTTAGATTGACAGCCTTCCTTATCCCACTGCTGGGTGTAGACCTCTCTCATATGATGCCTTTTCCTCCATCCTGTGCCAATCGTGTCCTGGCTGGACCTGCGACAATTCTTATGTCGTTAACCCATCTTACCGCAGCCTAGGCCTCCACTCAGTCACAACCTTACTCCACCTGTCATCACTTCGCCTTAATAAGTGTCCTGCCCAGCATCACTTTCTTTAACTTATTTCTGCATTATATTCCTTCGTAAATAAAGCTTACTTTAATTCCCTGTAGGACGCTGATCGAAGGCGACACCACATGCGGCCTGTCAATCTTCTGGGCTGACGACGGTCTGGACACGGGTCCGATACTGCTGCAGAAGACCTTCCCCGTCACCATCAATGATACCGTCGACACCATTTACAATAAATACTTATACCCTGAAGGTAATTAATTATTTTAGTTCGTTATTATTATAGGCAAGTGCCTTTATTAATATAAACAAAATGACTAAATACAACAACAGCAAAAAATATAGCAGAAAGATCACCTATAGACCATTTAACATCTACAGATAATCCCAAAGATAATGTTATTTATTGCACCTAAATCTTTCTTTAGATTGTGTATTTTTTCACTAAAAGTAAACATTTTTGTTACAATCTAATTTATTTTCAGTAAGTTCGCTAGTTGATTTCTTCTCGTATATTAATTAGCTGTACTCTGAGGTGTTACCCGCGGTTGTCTCTAATTTTTTATAGTCTATGTCACTCAGTGATAATGTAGCTCTCTAACGGCGATAGAATTTTAGTAAAATCGCTTTAGTAGTTTTTGAATTAATTCCTTACATACGTAAATACAAACATACAAAAATGCAAATCTTTCCTTATTATTATATTAGTCTGGATTAGTATAGATATAGACACACACTTTGTAAGAGTGTATGTATCGTTGTCACATAGAAACCTCTAAACGCGACCTTTGCGAAATTTTATATATTAAGTCTCACTAACCCAGATAAAGGATACAGTACATGTACAACTAATCTATGCAAATGAATATGCAGTACTCGGCTAGTACATTCGCATATCTTATTATTTTCGCATCCGCAGGTATCAAAGCGTTAGCAGAATCTGTGAACATGGTTGCTAACGGCACTGCGCCTCAGTTGAAACAGACAGAAGAGGGCGCCACCTACGACCCAGCACTCTTCAAAGCGGAGACTCATCAGGTAAACTAAACTAAAACAAGTGGTTAGAAGCGAGTTCAAAAAAACCCCACTGCGAGATCGTTAAACGTGTGTATCATCCTTAATTATTTTTTTAAGTACGCGCAGTCTCATTCTCACGACTAAGATTAATCTATTGACACCACTCACATAAAGATACGACAAGTCATTTAGGCTCTAGGGCCTGCAAAATAAATATACATACATACATATACTAAAAACATAACCTTCCTTTTTTCGCAATCGGGTAAATAATAAGGAATATCGGTATCCCTAATAAAAAAAATACAGGAAATATTTCATCGCTCTAACCTCATTCGACTAGGTTACGAACTTTTTTGCTATTGACCTAGTCGTAGTATATTCAATTTCCTGGTGATTACGCATTTGTAACATTTTTACTCGTTTATTTAGTCAACAGATATTATCATGTTACTCAAACTCTAGCGAAAGCTTAAACAAAATCTGAAATATAATCAAATTTGTTCATAATTACTCCAAATAACTCATATACATCATTTCAAGTAACCTACATATCAACCTATACCAAAAACTACTTGAATTATTCAGATCGACTTCACGAAAGGCGGAGTTGCTCTCCACAATTTCATCCGAGGCTTAGATTCCTCCCCTGGAGCCACCACCTTCATCAAACCTCAGACCAAAGATGGGTTGGACGAGTCTTCCGAACTGCTCGTGGAAGTCAAGTTCTTTGGCTCTTCGCTTTGGCAAGGAGACGATGTGCAGGGAGACAGATTGCTCATAGAAGGACTAAAGAACCCAGCTGTCATACACGAGGGAGGATTGCTCATCACTGCTAATGATGGAATCAAGGTACCTACTTTAAAACTTGCTTCTTTAAGTCGTCTTGTCTTTTACTTACTTGTGGTAAAGACGTATCTTTGTCTCTTCTGCGTAAATATAGGATTATCGGTTAGGAAATTATACTCATAATCAGGAACAATTGTATGGAACCACCCCTGGAATCGTGAAAAAATAGCCCCCCTTTCGGTTTGGTACACCCCTAGCCGATAACCCTGCATGGGTTCCGCTCGAAGAGATAGTGGTCATTGTATCTGTGCATTATATTATTTATGCAGAATCGACAGGGATTTGCAATAACACGAAATCGTTCCCTTTTTCAATTCCTTAGGTTCTTAGTTTCTTTTCTAAAGTGACTTTACAATTTTGTTACAGCTAAACGTACAACGTCTCAAAGTGAACGGCAAGATGATTGCAGCTGAGAACTTCTTCAAAGCTAACGAAAGCAAAGTGTCTTTGGAACTAAGTGCGGAAGAAAAACAGTTCGTTGAAAACGCAAGGGAGATATGGAAGGCTATTCTGAGGATTGATATAGAGGATGATACGGATTTCTTCGCTGCAGGAGCAGGTTTGTTATTAACCGACTTTAAAAATGGATGTTGGGTTGAACTGGGTCGGGTTTAGAGTATACATAAATTGTCTATATATATACCATACTTTTATATATATATATATATATAAAATTATGGTCGGTTCAAATTTTCCTTGATTTTTTTTTTTTTACTTCGTAGATATGTTCTCTATATAAATGTATAAATTAGTGATATATTATAACAACTATATAGTTTATATGCTATTTGATAATTTGCTAATTATTAGCGTTCGAACCTGTCATGTAACTGAATAACCAAAGTCAATTTAATTTATTATGTCTTACAAAAACAACGTATATAATTCCAAAAGAAATACCTTTCTAACTACCGGCTATTTATAAATAAATTATATTCAATTAATGTGTTATCTAATAGGATCCATGGATGTAGTCCGTCTAGTAGAAGAAATCAAAGACATATCACAACTAGAACTTCAAAACGAAGACATTTACATGAACACGACCTTCCAAGAATTCTTCAACATCGCCGTATTAAAATCTAGAGGCGGCAGCGGAGCTAAAGAAATCACTTACGAAGGCGTAGAAATGAACGTCAACAAAATGACTATTAAATTCCCCACTCAATTGTTCATTGATGGAGAGTTTGTGAATTCTGATAGTGGGAAATTTTTGACTCTTTTGAATCCGGCTGATGAGACTGAGATATGTAAAGTGCAGAGTGCTTCAGTGAAAGATGTGGACAAGGCAGTCAAAGCGGCTAAGAAGGCGTTTGAAGAAGGAGAGTGGTCGAAGATCAGTGCTAGGGAAAGAGGCCAGTTGCTGTTCAAGTAAGTATTGAAAAGTTATTATTTATTTTTTTGGAATTGTCCATTAATTTGAGATAAATTTAAGTCCATTGGTACTCAAATTATTTTAACACACAAAATATAAAACTAGAACAAGTTCTTTCAAAAATAAATTATTATTGAATTGATAGTGAGTTCCATTACAGGTGGCGGCGCTTTTGGTTGTTTTAATCTTTAAATTTAAACCTCTGGTATTGATAAAATTTAAATAGATATTTCTAAAATATAACTTTGAGAAAAAAATGTTAGGTTCTCCATACGAAAATTGGTCACGTAATCGGTCAAGTTGTATGGAGGACACAATAATATTAGTCTCATTTTGCAAAGTTTTCTTCAACGCATGGTTCACTTTGATGGGTGGACTATTACCCTTAAGTATTGTCTCACCTTACTGTAACACGTGATATAATCTAAAACAAATTATAAAAAAAAAATTATTTGTTCAGATTAGCGGATCTAATGGAGCAGCACAAAGAAGAGCTGGCTACAATAGAGTCGATCGACTCCGGCGCAGTTTACACGTTAGCATTAAAGACTCACATCGGCATGTCTATAGACACGTGGCGGTACTTCGCCGGCTGGTGCGACAAGATACAAGGCGCTACCATACCCATCAACCACGCTAGACCTAACAGGTAACCACATTAGATAGATAGATCAATTCTTTATTGCAGACACATAAAAATAAAATTAAATACAAGAAAAAATTCTTACAAAATATAGTGCTACAAGTGGCGGCCTTCGCTAAAATCGCTAAAAAGCGATCTCTTCCAGGCAAATTATCTATAAAAACACACACACTATAATTTTTTTATCATTTTGATTTTTATTCCAGAATTTTTTTGTTTTACATGTTTTAGCTATTCCATGATTTTGACATATTGTTCAGATAATCTCGTAAAATTAAATAGTTTTTTGCATAAAAGAGAAAAAATTGCATTAAACTATATATCTTGCGGCTTCCTCACTAAGCAAGCTTGTATCTAGGAAACCAGATAAAACTTCCATTTTATTTAATATTTAACTATTGCCCTGTACAGTGGAAATTATTAAGATATAATAACAAAACGTAATTGTTACAGAAACATAGCAATCACAAGGAAGGAGCCCATCGGAGTGTGTGCTCTCATCACCCCATGGAACTACCCCCTGATGATGCTCTCGTGGAAGATGGCCGCCTGCCTCGCCGCCGGGAACACCGTCGTTATGAAACCTGCCGCGGTATGTACACACGCTTGTAGTGTAGACCCAGGCGAAGTCCTAGTGTCCCCACTAGGACTTCGCCTGGGTCAAAAATGTCATGGAAACTTATATACAGGAACCCAAATACAGAAAAATATTCGAACTTGTAGTTCGAACTCGTATCACTGAATCAAATATAACGGAGTTGTCAAAATAAACTAATAATAAACCTTTAAAAATATTTGTTATTTGAATTGGAAACGAAGACTTATTACGCTTCTTACAGATTTTCATAAAATATTTCAATGTCACTTCAGGTCCCAAATGTCCTAGTCTTCCTGCCTATCAGCTATAAGTAGACCTCTTTTATGCCTAAACTGAAAACAAAAACTAACGAACTTTGTTTCATTTTGACAGCGTTGAAGCGGCGACTGTCAAAATGAAACCAAGTTTGCTTGCTCTTGTTTTCACCTCTTTCATGTTTGCCTCTAGCTGATTACCCGGATGATTAATTTTCCCAAACTTTAATAATTTCTAAATGTTCAGTTCTAAAATGTTAGTTTCCTGCAGCCTACCTGTCCGCATTTTCAATCAATGTCTTTAATTTATCAAACTAAGAGTATTGTTGGATAAATTAAAAGACTTATTAAATTAAACATAGCGCATTCCTAAACACTCAAAGCGTCGATCTTAGGGGGTAGAAACGAGCCAAATCGCGGTTTGCAGAAGACTTATTTTTTTGCGAAAGCAAAACCATTTATTTATCAGGTGGCATTCACTATGACTAGAAAAACAAACTCTACTTAGGTTTAAAAAAAACTTGCAGTTATCATCCAGACATTATCTCCTCCAGGTGTGTCCACTAACCGCCCTGAAGTTCGCCGAGCTTTCAGCCAAGGCAGGTATTCCTCCCGGCGTCATCAACATCCTGCCCGGCAGCGGCGGCGTCACGGGACAGGCGCTGGCAGACCACCCTGACGTCCGGAAACTGGGCTTCACTGGCAGCACTGAGATAGGTCAGTACCTGCTTCAACCAACCCTGAAGTTAGGGGAACTTTCAGCCAAGACAGATACCTCGTGACTAATAACACAAGTCAAATAAAAGAATATATTACTCTCGAATACATTGTTTGGAGATTATACATTTATTATTATTTTTCTTTATTATTCTTTTCTTTAATGTTTTTTTCCTTTGCTTTTGTGTTTTAATATAAATTATATTTTAGAAATGTTTACGTGATTACATTAATAGTTTGTTAGTAGGTATTGTAAAATACCAATGACCACGACACTCGTTTTTTTGCACAAAGAGATTTGCATGTTTAAGCTTTTCTAGAACCTCTTACTTTTCGTTTGCTTTCACGTTTTGCTGTTTTCTTTTTGTATAGACATTTTTGTTGCGTTAAAGAAGACATTGCATGTACAAAGTGTATTTAAAGTAGTGTTGTTTGTCGTAGGTCAAGTGATAATGAAGTCTTGCGCGGCTTCTAACATGAAGAAAGTATCTCTAGAGCTCGGCGGGAAGTCTCCGCTGGTCATATTCGAAGACTGCGATCTCGACAAGGCTGTCAGAAATGTAAGTAAATGCTTTAATTCCTTTTAGTTTAATCCCTTGTTGAATACAATTACGGTTATCGGAAATAAGTTGTGAATTATGACAAGCATTAACTTTACGCTTTTTTCATGTAACTTTTCGACCTGCGGCAAAGAACTCTGCAAATAAAATAATTTCAGCAAATAAGGTTCAGCAGATTTGTCTATGTGTTAGACCTGTCAGAAGTTGGAGCTTTAACATATACAAGATCACTGGCTAATTGTTCTGCTTCTTGTGCAAATTGTGTTAAAGAAATTAATAAGAAAACAGGTCTTCCATATAAATATATTATTAACTCGCGGTCAAATGTAGAAAAAATAAGCTGTTCCAGCTTATCTATTAATGTTTTAGGCCTTAGAACAAGACATTGATATATAGATAGATCAACGCTTTATTATAGGCACACAAAACCTAACAACACAAAAATATTAATTTACATATATGAATGAATGAACGAAAAAGTGAAATATGTATTTCGTCTAACACACAAAAACAATAAAAAGACATATACACTAGCTACAGCTGGTGCAGCAGCAAGCACTAGTGCCATAAGTAGCGGCCTTATCGCTTAAAAGATATACCAACGCCACCCATAGAGGGTTGCTCGTTTGCTACCAAAAATCATGTATAGATTTTGTTACAAAACTGTGTAATTTCTATCTAAATGATCGAATGAACGACTAATAACCTCACAGGGCATGGGTTCAGTATTCTTCAACAAAGGCGAGAACTGCATAGCAGCCGGCCGTCTGTTCGTAGAGGAGTCCATACACGAGGAGTTCGTATCGCGCGTGCTGGCTGAGACTAAGAAGATGAGCATCGGCGACCCGCTGCACCGCGGCACCGCGCACGGACCGCAGAACCACAAGGCGCATATGGACAAACTTATTGAGGTATTTATAATAACATGTACGATTCTTTAACAGGCGTGATACAATAGCAAGGGTTCAGTATCCTTCAAGACTGCAGCGTGGGTATAGTGTTACTTACTATAACTAGGATGAGAACAGTCGCTGGGTTCAGCATTCTTCAACAATACTGCAGCATGGATTCAGCATTCTTCAACAAGACTGCAGCATGGGTTTAGTATTCTTCAACTAGACTGCGGCTTCGGTTCAGCCTTCTTCAACAAGACTCCAGCAAGTGTTTAACCTTCTTCAACAAGACTGCAGCATGGGTATTCTGTACATTAACTAGGGTGAAATAGCGTGGGTTGCAGTATTTTTGAACAAAGGCAAAAACTACACAACATAATCCTAGTTCTCAACCTCGTTAGTTAAAAATACCGAACCAACTTTCTAAACGCTTGTTACAGATGGTCCTAATATATACTTCAAAAAGTTTGCTCATATGCGCTTGGTGGTTCTATCGTCCGTGCGAGGTGCCGCGGTGTAGTTTTTGCCTTTGTTTAAAAATACTGCAACCCACGCTATTTCACCCTAGTTAATGTACAGAATACCCATGCTGCAGTCTTGTTTAAGAATACTGAACCCATGCTGGAGTCTTGTTGAAGTTTTTCACATATTGTGGTTTATTTCTGTTGCCTCTATACCAATAAATATTAAAAACTGAATAAAATAAATTCCTGAAGGAGGCTCCTTTTTTGCCCATTTTACTTTATACGAGTTGCAGTGTAGGTTCATTGTTCTTTACCTTAACTAGGGTGTGACCTAGATCGTATATTTTGAATAAAGAAGATATGGACTTCTATTCTCTCGAATAGTGGACACCATATATCTCATAAGCCAGACTAAACCAAAGCAATCTAAATGACAGTTCTAAAAATGTCGCCTCTTATTTAGTATCCACAAGTGAGAAAAGGATGAGTATCATTTTAAGAACGATACCTAGTTTAATTAGTGTAACATGCCGACCTGACAACATTTAATTTTTGCTAATATCTCGAAATGGTTTTCGAATTTCCAAGTGATGGAAATTCGAAAACCATTTCGAGATATTCGTAAAGAGAAGTTCATAGTAAAAATACCAGATTTTTATATTCACTTTCTTAAGAGTTATTTACAAAAAACTGTTTTAAAAAATCCGTCAAAAAGACCGTCAGATACCACCAATTAAAATGTTTGTAGTATCTGTAATCTGTGAACCATATTGGTATGTCTACATGTACAAACAACAAAAATACAGATAATAATTCTGAATAAAATAAAAATATAAGAGTACGTTATTTTTAATTTGTCTTTCCATTATCGTAATAAAAATGGGAAGTCCAAAACTTTCAAATTTTGTCAATTAATAGTTCTAAAAATCGATTATCATTAAATGTTGATTAGCGTCTTATTTTGTTTTCACTAGTGAAAACGGGTTGGCTCAGTGTACATGCCGTGTAGGCGTGTAACAACAGCGTGGGTGTATGCGTGCGATTATGGCACATGAACACATAATTTTTCCGTAACTAAATGTATCTATGGTGTTGATCCAAGATGTGATCTATCTTGGTACCCATCTGAATCCGTTCTGAACTTGCAGACGACTTTGGCGCTTAGTTTACGCCAGCGCTTGTCACATATAAGTGCCTATGGCGCTGATAAGGTTAATTAATGCCAATAAAAATGATCAAACAATGTGTCTTTTCCCCAGTTCTGCGAGCGAGGAGTCAAAGAAGGCGCCAAGTTGATCTACGGTGGTAGCCGCGTGGACCGGCCCGGTTACTTCTTCACCCCGACCATATTCACTGAGGTGACGGACGACATGTGGATAGCCAAGGAGGAGAGCTTCGGACCTATTATGATCATCAGCAAGTTTAGCAGCAAGTGAGTACATTACTATAACAATATATATCGTTAAAATGAAAAACAGACAAGTTATTCAGTCATTTAAGACTACACAAACTACAAGACTGATTTTGATAAAATTTATATGGGACCAACTGAAAAGTATATCCTTCAGGCTAGAAAGAGGTGAAAACAAGAGCAAGCAGACTTGTTAGCGTTGAATTTGAAAGCGTAGCAGCCAAGTTTGCTTGCTCTTGTTTTTTTGTTATATTTTCTAATAAAGTTTTATTCTTGTCTGCATTTTATTGTTTTTTTTTCTTTTTGTTATGCAGTAAAGAAATTTAATATTTTCTAATTTAAAATAGCATTATTATTTTTATTTATTTTAAAATATATTTATTTTCCCAGGAACATAGACGACGTGATCCGTCGCGCTAACAACACAGAGTACGGTCTAGCGAGCGGCGTGTTCACTAAAGATGTCTCCCGAGCTATGTTGTTCGCTGAGAAGATAGAAGCGGGCACAGTCTTCATCAACACTTACAACAAGACGGACGTGGCCGCTCCTTTCGGAGGGTTCAAGCAATCGGGCTTCGGGAAGGATTTGGGTAAGAAATAAATCTTCCAACCCAACAACAGTTATATTAGAGGGACAAGTTCGGACCTAAAATAAGTCAAGCCAAAATTTACATACAATTAGCCTTCAGTTGCCTTTGAAGATTTAAAGATAAAGGAGGTAAAAACAAAGCACTTGTATTTCTGCTTGAAAGTTAGAACAGCACCTGTCTACTTCTATAGAAATATACTATTTCTATCCCCCATCCCCTTTTTAATATAACATGATGACACAAACGATTGCGCCATCAAGATGGGATCAGTTTTACCACAAAATTCAACTAATGAATGCTTAGCAAATTACCAAAGTACACTTCTCAATAACGTCATGATACCGATATTATTTCTAGCTAATGACAAAAACATTTTTATAATATTATTTTCTTTTTGTTCAGGTCAAGAAGCGCTGAATGAATACCTCAAGACAAAATGCGTTACTATTGAGTACTGATTTTTTATAAGATTTATACAAATATTGTGTTTAGGTTCTACTTGTTATCTAATTAGAATATAAGGTTGTGACTCTTTTGTAAATATTTTTTAACAATGTAGGTTAGTTGTAAATAGTTCGTAAGTCTGACCAAACCAAATACCAATAAAAATATATAATGTGGCTTATAAATAAATAAATATGTCATATATGATATGATTAAAATATTTTATTGCCATTTTGATAGTTTTTTATTCACATCACTAAACAAACTTTAATTTAAACAAACATGAGTTAATCGAGTAGCACTTACTAAGTAAGTATACGCCAGATAATAAATAGCATCAGCGAGATAATATTTATCGCATAACTAAACAGCCCTAAATTAGGTACTATTTAGTACATCGATCTTCCCCACCACGAAAAGCTCGACCAGTCTTTCGGAGGCATTTCTGGTTTTACATTCCACTTTCTGTATACCTCTGACCTGCAAATATAATATTACAAATAAATATAGGACTGTTCTAAATTTATATTACAGTAACAGGTATGCAAAGGACAATCCTGATTGACACTGTTTTCGTCTTTTAAAATATTTATTTCTCTTCGGAATTACGTCTTACAGCAAAACGATGTTAAGGGTCCTTTCAAAACTTAACCTCGGGATTCAAGAATAATTCGATGAAAATAATCACTTAGTTACATATAGGGTTCATATGTAGTCCTCCTCAGGTATGTTTGAGTAAAACTGGTTCAAAATACGGGTACATATCCATTGCTAGCGGCGGCGGCAACTGCGTTTTTTTGCCACAACAGTAATAATGAGATATAATTAGGAAAACACGATAGCACTACTTTTTCTATTTGTATTTCCACGGAAATGAATACACCCCAAAATACTGCATTATTCCCGTCTGCCCTCACGAACGTCCGTCTATCATCATCATCAGCTTACTCTTGTCCACTGCTGGATATAAGCATGACACGCCACTCGGCCCTATCTTGGGCTTCTCGTCTCCAGTCCCTGTCTGCTATCTTTTGTATGTCTTTGTTCCACCTAGTAGCAAGGCATCCTACGTGTAAACGTAGGATGCCTTGCTACTACGTTTACCGGTTCGCGGTCTCCACTCAAGAACTCGTCTACCCCATCGGTTATCAGTTCTACGGCATATACGACTGGCCCACTGTCACTTCAGCTTACTAAGACGTAGAGCTATGTCGGTGACTCTGGTTCTCTGGCGAATCACTTCATTTCCGATACGATCGCGCAGAGATATACCGAGCATAGCTCTTGCCATAGCTCACTGAGCGACTTTAAACTTCCGGACCAGACCAACCGTCAGTGTCCACGTTTCGGCTCCGTGGGTCATGACGGGTAGGATGCACTGGTTAAAGACTTTTGTCTTTAGGCTTAGCGGTATGGACGACGAAAGACGTGACGAAGTTTTTAAATGCTGCCCAACCCAACTGTATTCTTCTGCTAGCTTTTGAGAGTGTCAAAATTGTTTCTTCCTAGTTTTAGCATCTGCCCTAGGACTTTTGAACAATTTCGAGTGTTGAGCCATGAACTGCAATCGGTCTTGGAACAACGTGCTCGTAATTTGCAAATAAGTCGTTAAATCTTACATTAAGTAATAAATAGATCAATTAAAGCTCTTAAACATACTCTATTCTTAATCCGTTTGGGCCAGGAATCCTCGGGTCTCCAGCTAGAATCGGCCCCTCTGATACAGCCATCGTTGCTGGTCGTAAGCACTGCAGATAATCAGGCGTGTACCTACCAAATAGTTAAGAAAATTCAACCAATTCAAAATGTATGCTTTCTTGCAACTTATGATCATATGCCACAATAATTACGTTATTTAAAATCTATCTCTACGCTAGCAATGCCAGCGCTGGGTTCGGCAGAAAAAAACTTGCTACTTTAACACGGAAGGAAAAATGAGCGAAGACGCCTGCCAATATTATAAATGCAAAATTGTAAGAGAATTTTGCTTTTTGTTTTATACACCTTCTCACAGCAAAGAGTCTAGTAGAAACTGGTTTACCCATATTTTGCTGTGGTGCAATATAGTGTAGGTGTAGGGTAGTAGAACATGAACTAAGTTGACATTATCTCGTGCTTTATTACACTAGTCTTTCTCGATTTGCGAGAGAACACTTAATAGAACAGTTTCATTACATTATTTTATTTGTAAATTATCTTACTTTTCTTCTCCTCGTCCAAGGCTGGGTAAAATTGGGCTTCTTGATGTATGAAACCAAGGGCCGATAATCTTGCCCTGAAAAATAAGATTTAACTACATAGAATTAAGGCGCCCACGTTAGAAAGAGCCTTAAAGCTTCCCAGGCAGGGATTATTATCCTAGTACAAACAACCAAGACCAGCTTGACTGCGTTCTGTATAAGTTCCAATACTATGTAGAGCGGGCGTCCGCGCCCTACTTAGTATACAAGTTCTTACGTAGGTCGTAGATCGTGAAGTTGTGGGAGACCCCTCAACAGTTTTGGCTCTGGCCCCTAAAAGCCTCAAGCAAAGCACCTTACCATAAATGTGTTTATAAATTTATAGTTGTTTATCCCCAACTTAGACATGATTTACTTGGAGGATGGACGTAAGATCTCGATATATCAATCATTGAGGTACAATACTGTACCTCAATGGAATCAACAGAAATATACAATTACGAAAAATTTGACACCGTCTTCTCACACGCCCTGACAAAACCAGTCAAAACTGAAATAGTGGGGATTGTGTTAGAGGTGTCAGTGAAAATATGAAAAAAGTTTTATAGTTAACAGCTTCCAAGGTACCAACCTACTCAGATTTATAAAACGTATTTCTTTTCATGAGAAATCTCCTTTTTAAACTTAGGTAAGACTACTTTTTGAAACACTAAGAGAAACATCAATTTTTAAAATATCTGAGACAAAGCAAGCGGCATCGCTTTAATGACTATAACTTGTACAATAGACAATAAAAAGCTAGTCGTGCATTGACACTGATGACAGTTGATTGATTGACACAGACATTTATTAAACTTCAAAACCAGATGTTTTGGTTTTGTTGAATTTCGTGTTTTGAGGAATTTCGAGTAACCATTACAAAATAACTATTTACTAAAAATAAAGAGACAAAAAAGTCACATGATGAGCAAAGTTCCATTACGCGATATTTCACCAGTTCTGCAGGCGGTCAGAAACTTCCTGCTTGGGGTTAGTTATTGTTTCAGACATTATGTAACCTAAAATGGTATTTTATGTGCTGTATTATTCGCATCCTTTCAGAGGAAACATACAAATGCGCTGCGTTTTGAACCTCTCGTAGCTGCCAGAACCCAGCCACCACCGCAGATACCCGACGGCGTTACTCACAAGTAAGTTATTTACAATGTTTAAGTAATTCCATTGCTTTGTATCACTTATATGTCCTAAGGTGTAAGTAACCAGTGATAATTGAGGACCGTTTGTTACTTCGTCACAAATCTTGAGGCAAGCACTTTAGGCCAACAAATATTTGACAGATACTGAGTCAAGTTCTTATTCTTGACTAGTTTGTTTTTTATAGTTGAGATAAAAACTATTAGGTGGGTACTTTTTTCCTACAATTCTTGTAATAAACCTTTACTTTCCTTACTGAAGCAGCCCAAAGAAAAGATTGAAGATCTAGTGCTGGTATTTTATTGTTTTAGGCATGCTCATAACTATTACTACACCCGAGATGGGCGCCGTGAGGTAGCACCGCCTGCTGATTGCACCAAGAAACTTCTTGAAGCTTCCTCAGACAAGGAGTAAGTACAGACATTAGTCAATTAATTCTCCAATTACTGCTAAATTAGGCACTCATCACTGTATAGTTAATTATTGACATGTTGAACTTGGGAACTTAATTAACCCGGAGGCAATCTTCTCGTAATACCTTAATGCTCAAACAACGCAAATCTTAATGCAAAAAGCAACCTGGTGGGGGAAGGATCTCCACCAGGTTGCTCCATTTGTAAGATAAACTTTGACTCTAATGTAGTTGCGCTTAAAAGGGCTATTTTCATATAACTGTATGTCACTAATAGTAGAACTTTAAAAGTGTTAGAAAGCTAACAAAACAATAATTTTTCAGAATTCCAAAACAAGCAACCAATGTGGTACCAACCCCTGGCAGAGTTTTCCATTGGGACAAGCATTATGAATAAATTAATTATACAGGAACCAACTCAAACAGTAGACCATTGTAAATGTTAATTTAAATAACTGAGTTACTTATAAGTTTAGTGACATTGTTAATTATTTTTAGATTTCATTAAAAACAGAAGATATCAAAATTAAAAGCATTTGTTATTTCTTAAAAACTATATTTTTGTAAAACTTAGTTAACATACTTATTACTACAAACAAAAACAATATATAGCGTTTAACAGATATTTTCTACGATAATTATGTTTATAATTTTACCCACTATTAAAGAACATTGAAAAGAAATGAATGTGTTGAAGGAAAGTAGTTTTATACATACAATTTAACTGCTAATAAGTTTTATCGCAGATATGGGATTGTCTGAAAGGATTTTTGCTATGGATAAAAGTTGCAGAAAAAAAAATTAGATTTAATCAAGGGCATGAGTGACATGATTACTGCAGTTCTTAGTTACATGTTCCCTGCTAACAAATATTTAATTTATTTTATTTAACAAATTATTAAATGCATTTAACAGGACTCCAAGTAACATATTAATTTTTGAATTGGTATGAAATGAATAATGGGACTGATTGTACCTAATTTCTGTTTTTTTATATTTTCTAAAACATATTTATACAAACGATAAGGAAATACAAAAATCAAAAGGCATATGTATGATTGTCCACTGTTTGAACAATAAATTATTAAAGGTATAATAATTATATACATATATGGTTGAACAGAAAAATAGGCAATGTGATCTTGGTTTTGTATAATTGTATATACTGCTCAATTAGAAGTAAAATAGTAATAGGCCTGCTGTTTAAAGAATATCAGTGGACTACTGATCGTTATGACTTCAGGGTAGACAAAGTTTACAAGTCGGTCATATTTGTGAGTACTGCGATGGCTTAGTACAACTCAGTAATCTTGCTAAGTAGTCAATCATACAAAAATAAGAACGCAGATTCACACACTTATCTTACAAACATAGCTTTATTCACCTAATAAACAAACAGCATAATTATTATAACGATGATAAGCAATCTTAATTAATTAAACATATTCATCATAGTCCGATTTATAGTTAGAAAACTAACATTTTATTCTACAGTACATTACATCAATGTGATTAATTTTAATCGTAAATATTTACTTTATATGTTAATTTTTTGATAATAATCTTACATTTTTACCAAATTTTCATACAATAGATCGTATATTTTATTTTTTAAACAATTAACTTTTTGGATAACAGATTTTTATCGAAATCATTGACGTCAAATGCTTTGATTTCCTTTCTCAGCATTGTTTATCATAATGGATTGCTGAACAAGGTTTTGTTTTGTCCAAACAATTATTGTACTTTTATTTACGTCAAGGTTTTTAAGACTAAGATTCTCATGCGGAAAAAAAGGAGATTGGTCATTTCTCACTTCACACAATTACGTTAAAACACACACAAATCCAGGATTCTAAGATATCGCCTGCCGCTTACATGATTAGATTGCTAGGCAGCATTAAATTTATTTTTACTATTACTGCGCATTTTATTTTAATAGGGCTATATAAATACAGCAATAAAGAGGTAGATACTCCTTATACCTTAATCACTGGAATCCGTATCGGAAGATTTCAAGCGCATAGCCACCAAGTTACCAAAGCTAAACCTGTTTCTAGGTCTACGGGACCTATAGGTAAGCCTTTGTCATTTATCGTCTCCGTCCACCTGTTTTCTGAACTGCATGGCGTCATCAAATGCCTTTTTCACCGCTTTCCTGTCCGTTGGCTTGCGAGACTCCTTCAGCTTTGCTTGATCCACGGACTTGTCTATGCCTAGAGCTTCGAGCTTGTTTGGTGGGAGCCACTGCCATGTTCTTTTGACGTCGAAGAACAGGACGAGATATAGCACCGGTTCGTGCGCGTGGTTTTTCTTTAGGTTTAGCACGTCTTGCGGCGGGACCGGCAGCGGCACCCCGTTGTACACGTAGCCTTTTGGCATCTTTGGATCGATTATCAGTGCTGGATACCACGGGTAGCCTCTGTAAAGAAGATATGATTGACATCAGCTACTGGGTGACATTGCTTTCAGTCAATTTGGGAAAACAATTTAAACACGTGCTTAAAACCGCAAAGCTTCCTTAGTAAAACTAGCTATAAACTCAGTTGCAAGCTCAAGTAAACCCAATAGAATTACAAAGCTTCCTTAGTAAAACTAGCTATAAACTCAGTTGCAAGCTCAAGTAAACCCAATAGAATTACAAAGCTTCCTTAGTAAAACTAGCTATAAACTCAGTTGCAAGCTCAAGTAAACCCAATAGAATTACAAAGCTTCCTTAGTAAAACTAGCTATAAACTCAGTTGCAAGCTCAAGTAAACCCAATAGAATTACAAAGCTTCCTTAGTAAAACTAGCTATAAACTCAGTTGCAAGCTCAAGTAAACCCAATAGAATTACAGAGCTTCCTTAGTAAAACTAGCTATGAACTCAGTTGCAAGCTCAAGTAAACCCAATAGAATTACAGAGCTTCCTTAGTAAAACTAGCTATAAACTCAAGTAAACCCAATAGAATTACAAAAAGGTTTGTGCTTCAAATCTCCATCATTACAGTCTAAAGAATAATATTGTCTTAACCTACTGCTGCATTTGATTCTATTTTACACTCAAACGACATTTTAGTCATAGGCAAAACATCAAATATTTTTTTGCTGTTGGTCACAATTGAATTGTTTGCCTTACCTTACCAAGCAATATTAATTAAGTTTAGATGGACAACATCAAAGATCTCTTATATAGATCTAACAACTAATAATCTCAGGACGACAAGCGCTTTACAATACAACATTGAATTTTGGACATTCAAAAACTCACCAACATGCTCATTTAACAACAATAAATATATTATGTATTAGATAAAAACGAAAAACCAACTTAAACTTAAATAAGTTAAAGTTATTTTAGACGTGAGATCCAAACTATCGGACTACTATATATATAAGTATGTATTTATATATGTAAGTATTGTATATCAGTCATCAGGTTACCATAGCACAGCCTTTGCCTAGTTTGGGACCTGAACGCCTTTGTGTGGATGATGTCCCATATATATATATATATATATATTAATTTTCTAAATCGGTCCAAGCGTCGATGAGAAATCTGTGTGCATACATAAATAAAAGAAAAGAAAAAAAACCAACGCATAGAGAACGTCTTCTATTTTTAGAGCCGTATAAAAACTTTTTGCTACTATTTTACTAAAACTACAGTAAAAATGCTAATGGCTGAGAGCGCTCATGTGAGGTTAGTGCACGCAGTTTACCTGCACTTGGCCCACACGAGTTGCAAGGGCTCCAGCGTGAGGTCGCAGTGCGTCCGAGCGGCCGCTTTGGACGCGCTAGATCTTGTGCCGCGACCCTGCAAGACAAAGTTGTGCTGAAACTTTTGCCGCATAGGTCTAGCAAGTCCACTTCAACTTTTTTTTTGTATCTTTGGTGGTATCTTACTTAGGAGTTTCTTAAAGTCCAACGCTCTTTGATCTTGCTGAGGTTATACTGGTATCTAATTATTCATAATAAGGGCACTTGCCTGGTAGTTCCGTATTGCTATCACCATGTATGTCAAATTTAAAAAATAATATACCTAAATTATAAATAAGCATGATCTTATTCACCTTGTTTGGACCTTTCTCCTTATTTTCCCTTGATCACAATCATTTTATTATATTGAAATGAAAATGACTCAGACTCAGATTAGGGTGAAAGTTATATCGTGATTTGTTTCTCAATAGCCAATTTTCTAAACAAACCTAGCTTCATTGTTTACTTTAAGCATTTTTAGTTCTATTAAGAGTAGAATTCTTGAGTTCTGAAATGTCCTTAAGAATATAATTATGGATTGTATATTAAGTGGAGTATAGTAATAGCTAAAAATACAACAAAGTAATGTTGATCTAGCTGGATCATTGAGCTATAGCACAAACTTAAGGAACTTTTTGAGTTTTACTAAGAGTAGATATATCTCTATTTTGGTTATAAATTTTAATGGTTTATTGATCATAATACTCTCAAATCTAAAACAAATTAACGTTGATCTTAGCTGGATCAACGTTAATTTGTTGTAGATTAGAGAGTTTACTTTCTTTAACATTTACTAATATTGAATTTCTCTATTTTGTTCCTAAATGTTATTATAACAGTTTATTACTTTACGTCTCCACGTAAAGTAATAAACTGTTATGTTATATGTAACAGTCAAATGTTAACCAACTAACTTCGACCATCTACATCGTTTAGTTTTAGCATGAACTTTTATTGAGTCTATTTGTTTCTATTTTGGTCTTAAAATTTTATGATACAACCATACCTTTAGTGGAGTGACAATAGTCAAATTTACGACAAATTAACGTCGATCTAGTTACATCGTTTTTAACCACAAACTTTTGAAATATACTTAAAAATATAGTCAACTGAATTGCTAAAGACAATATATAAAAAACCAACGTTGGATATTTTCATCGCTTAGTTTTGGCACGTAGTAAAACTAAGAGCACGAACTATTAACAAGAGAAGATGTTTTTTGATCCTAAATGAATCATTGGCAATCAAAACTTACCTAACTCTGTTATTATTATTATTTATTACGAGCCCGTGCTGTCCCATTGTTGGGCAAATAGCGGGAACTGGGCTACTATAGCTCTTGACAGAAATAAATGGAAAAAGGGTGGCCTCCTTACCCTTTTTCCATTTATTTCTGTCTAGAGCTATAATAGTCCAGTCCTTCTCGAGATTGTCGAGGTCGGCCTTACTTAACTCTGCAGTTCTAAAATTGTCTCCTCTCTTTTTATTTCCAAATGTATATCGATATAAATTTAGGAACTTTCAGTTTAGTTTGGCCGAGTTGAGGTGAATGTATACGTTACTTATAGTAAACTAGTTGTACTCCGCGGTTCCGTCCGCGTAGTTCCCCATTTTGCTATCGAGATAATCCAATGAGGAACAGCTTTTTTTGAAGTCGGTTAAAAGGTATCCTATATCCTTTCCTCGGGTCCAATCTACCTGCTGTGTACTAAATTTTATCCAGATCGGTTCAGTGGTTATGTCGTGAAAGCAAGTCAGACAGACAGAGTTACTTCCGCAGTTAGGATGTATGATACCTTTAGTGAAGTGGTAGGTTCATCGCCGGTGATGTTAGAGCGGCGCGTGCGTCTCCGCGGAGAGCCGGCGCCGCTGCCGCCGTCTGCCGTCGAGTCCAGCGTGTCGTTGTAACTCGACCTGCAAATATATATATGTACCTTAATACTAGTATAGCTTGGCACTTGACCGCGCGAATACAATGATTTTGTTACATTAAAAATAAGACACATTTTTGGATATTTTTTTATATAACATGTAGCAGAAACGTGTGAAAATAGTTAGGATAAGACAACTCTTTATTTAAAAACCAGCGACAACACATAAAATATGATGAAAGAAAAGCTTATACACACATACCAGCTTTTAAATGGCGGCCTTATCGCTTAAAGCGATCTCTTCCAGGCAACCATGTAAGGGTGTTTACCCATCAAAGTGAACCCATTACAAAACATAATATTTCAAAATTTTAAAAAAATAGTAATAGGCTCTCCATACAAAAATTGGTCACGTGATCGGTCAAGTTGTATGAGGACGCAATGTTTTTAATAGAAAGACACCCTTAAGTGTTGTCACACATTTTTGTTACACGTTGTATATTTAGAACACTTATTTAAGGTTGTAAGGCGTGCCTTTATTCTCAGCCTAGGTCTCAGGTTTTATAGAATTCAGTCGTTAAATGATGCTGCATCAAACTTCAACTTTTCAATCGCCGACGAAAAAAAAAACAATAAAATCGTATGAGCCGTATCATCACGTTTGGTTGAAAACTACGACGAGTAAAAAACTTCAAGACAATAATTTACAAATCCATGCATACAAACTAATAACTACATATATTCATTTTTGAATTGGTACTCGAAGCATAGCTTCGCTTAGCTCGTTTAACACGAACTTACCCATCGCTAGTGCTGAGCGAGCAGGAATGATCCGATTCGTTGTCATCATCGTAATGCGTGCACGACGAACACGACTGCGAGAACACCGAGCTGCTGCTAGAAGACCTACGGAACGACAATGGGATCATAATGACTTAGGTTATTTGGATATAGAATATAATAGGATAATCTTTAATATACTGCCTCTAAGGGAAACTATGGGAAACCTAGCTATCTCAAATCGTCGTTGCAAATTTAAAACCTCCCAAGTGTAATTTTTCTTGTAAATTACACCTTTCTTGTAAATTTACTAATTTACAATAAAAATTACACATGGGAGGTTTTAAATTTGCAACGAAGAAATATAAAAATAAATATTTAAATATCGCCATTATGCTTGTGGCATAAGGAAGACTCGACAACAGCCCCGTGTCTACTAAATCTACACTTAGACAAATGACATTTTTGAGTAATCTTAAAATTACGGGAGGTCGGCGTAAAAAAGGTGTGTTGTCCTAAAAATATTATAAAACTCTGACCTAATCATCAAAACGATCATTATGACGTAATGTAATATTATAACAATATAACATATATATCCAGACCCTGACAGGCATAAATCATAAGTTTTTGTAGAAAAAAACCACATATACAAATTTTCACATGACTACCTAGAACATGCATAACAATTTTAATAAGCATGCAAACAAACAACTATAGTTATATAATTCTGTGTACACATATACATAAAGGGTATAATCAATACCCACGTTTTATACGGCCTATGAAGTGTTGGTCCCAAACCAGACATGTATAAATAAATTAAATATTTAGGTAGGCACTAAAATACATAAATAAATTATAGACAAATTGCATACAAAAGATAGTTATTAAGTAATATTCAAAAAACACTGACAACTTAATATTTTAGACACTTATAATTTTTTTTATGACGCTTTTACAATACTCTACTACTGCATCGATTTCGATATATAGTATCGTTCAGGCCCAGAAAGTTGAATTTACCATAATGTTGAATTTTCATTGTTATATGCGGCTATGTGAGGAGAATATCCTTTCAAATAATTGTTTGAATGGGCACTGCGTCTCTGAGGACTTGTTGAAAAAGAAATTCGACGAATTGAGAACCTACTACTAGATGAGAGATTTTGTAATCTCTATTATATAAAGTTATCTTTATATATAAAAATTGCTATTGCTGTTCGTTTGTCTCGCTAAAACTCTAGAACGGCTGGGCCGATTTAGCTGATTTCGGTCTTGTAATGTTTGTCTTACTCCACGGAAGGTTTACAAGGTGAGAAACATAATTAGTATTATAGCTGTTAGGCGGTACGAAGTTTGCCGGGTCAGCTAGTTAAAAAAAAATCAAATGTAATCAATTATTTTGCAATAAACGGTCTTATTAATAAACGCCTCTTAACTTTAAACGTCTTTTGTCTAGTTTTGCCGCGTGACGTTCTCCATCGGATAGAACAAGACAAGATACGTTTAAAGTTATGACGCGTTTATTAATAAGACCGAAAGATATTAATGAATCCTTCTTTTTGATGTTGGTTAAAAACTATAGTTTACCCAAAACACAACAAATATCTTACCTAGAGAGTGCTAGATCACTGTCCGATCCGATTTCCCCGGGCGGGCCGCGGTATTGTAAAAATGAAGCTGGCACGGGAGTCGACAACGGTTTACCGTCACTTGCACTCCTGTCATATAATTATAACACAATACAGCGGAAACTCTATATAACGTCACTGCAGGGACTATGCATTATATGGAGTTTTCGTAAAATGTAAAGAAGAAAAATCAGAATTTAGACCCTACTTATTAGTCATAGTCAACAAGTGTCTCGGTTCCATCGGAAGATCAACGCTGGCTGTTTAGCCGGCACTGTGTTGAGTTGAGACCGGTTTGTGACAGAAAGCATTTAGTAGTAAATATTATAATTTGAATAGTTCTCAGATAATTTCGGTTACAAATAAAGACATTTCTATTTCTACGTGCAAGTAATTTTAATTTATTATCAAAAGAACGAATTTCTTAGAAAGTTTGGTATGCATGATGCCCACAGTCGAATTTATAAAAGTATTAAAGTCAAATTGTTGTTGTTATTTAGAATTAACATATTGGTATATAGAGCTTATTGTTATATGGAAGGCAAGTTAAACCAACCAAAACCAAGTGATTTCGACGCTTTAGGGAGTTTGTTGTTAAATCAACTGACGCTACATGGAGGTTACATTGTACAATCAATGACCTCAAATCGGCATGTTATAATAACAAATCTAATATTTAAAAAAAGCTCCTTTTTAAGTTATGGAAACTTAACAAAGGATTCTTTTATATTAATAAAGACGTAGCACTGCCGATAGTGACATACGTGACGTCATCTTTCGGTTCCCACGGAAAACCAACGCTGGTTATTGCAACGAGCGTTATGTTAAGTTGGGGCCGGTTGGTGACAGAAAGCTATCCATACATACCATTTTCAGTTATTCTCAGGTATTTATATTTATAACTCGAGACAGATTTTAGTAAAACTAATAAATAATAATGAAAAAAGTATTGTGCCGAATTGAGAACCCTCTATTTTAACGGTCGAGAGTTCAGTACTAAAACTATACAATATGTGATCAAACGTGAACTACCAAGTTCGTATCAATAGTATACGAATAAGGAGGAAACAAAAATATTAAATAAAGTTATATAATTACCTAAACAAATCTGGCGATGATGCCGACTTATCCTTGTCATGTTTCCTCGGACGGCCGCGGCCCTTTTTCTTGGGCGATGGTTCTAGCGCCTGTCGGCCCAGTGAGGCGGATAGCGTGGGCAATGTCGCTAGGAAAATGTTCACCCTTTATTAATAAATGTTCATCCTTAATTAATAAATGAACACTCTTTATTATTAATATTCACCCGTCATTAATAAGTATCACTCTTTATTAATAAATGTTCATCCTCAAATAATAAAAGAACACTCTTCATTAATAAATGTTCAAACTTTATTAATAAGTGTACACTATTAATAAATGTTCAGTTATTAATCGATTTTATTTTCAACTAATTGTAATTTTTGATTGTTTCTTATTATTTATATTTACAATTCTAGTCCAAGATTGAAAACTGGTTGCATTATTTAATAATCATGAGGCAAATATTATTGATATTGGTGGGTTAACGACCCCGCCTTGTATTACTCTTTCACTGCAAAATCCCCGACGAGTAAAAAATTTGAAGAATCAATACCGAGTTCCGTCAAAATTGGTTGGAAACTACGATCTTTACAAACATACTGAAATATGAAAGACAATTTCACGAAATCTCAAGCACTGACGCTTCGGTCGGTTGGTCAAAAAATCTAGAAACTTGATCAAAATCAACAGAGTAAAATAGCATACCATCAGAGCCGAAACTCTTCGTCGGAGTTGTGATCGTAGAAGGTGAGGACACCAACAACGTAGGCTTTCTTAGACCACCCAGCAATCCCAGACCTGAAACTTGAAGAAAAGTTCATTATTACTATTCAGCATGAAGCTTTGGTTACAAAATTTAGTGATAAAATACGATATTTTTTAACATATCGTGTAAATAGATGAAAAATAATTAAAAAATGTAATTTTTTCTAAGTATTGTTTCGGGTTAGACCTCCGCAAGTGGTGTATATAAACTTACCTAACTGTGGTTTCACTAACATAAAATAGAGTGAGGTGAAATCTACGAAATACAAAAAGCCAATAACAAACCTGTAGGGCTGTCACTACCCTTGACAGGAGACTTTTCAGGAGTGGCCAATTTCCTTGATGCTCTCTCAACAACCTTCTGTGAAGGTACCGGCGTCTCGGAGCCAGAAGTGGGAGTGTCTGCAAATGACAAGGGGTTCTAAAATGGCCGCTTTAGCTGAATTTAATAGCAAAATCTAGTGAATTGGCGAACCGTAAAATGGCCCATACCAGCAAATCATTGTATGATTTGTCTATGAATCATATTTCGCAATTTATTCTTTTGACAGTTTTGTAAGGATTTTCGTATCATGGCCGCCAAGTATGAATTACTGAACTGTCACTTAGCAGAATTGTTAGATGTTACTCAAAAGTAACATCTAGCAATTCATTTTGTTGTCTGTGTAGGAAAATAAAAAAATATGGCGGGATTACAGGCGTACGTAAATTTTGGGCAGCACGCGGGAGTCCTTCATGAACTAAATTATCACCGGCAAGGCTCAATTTCGAAAATCGGAAAATGATTTCGAAATGCCGGGCCAAGGGAATTTTATACTGCCGGACTCCGAGTATGTTGCTTTAAAAGTTCGTGAAGTCAAGTGCAGTGTCCTATCGGAAAGGTGTAAACGAGATATCAAAGACATCCTGAAGGGATAGAATAATATGACGAATTACTTAGCTGATGGAGAAGATAAATGTAATATTCTATTAGAGCCGACGTGAGCAGCAAGGCATACTTGGTGATAGTGATTATTGTAATAAAAATAAAGATTGATCGATAGTCACACAATTTCTGTATTTTATTAATTAAAAACTTCTTACAAATATAAAAGTGTTGTGTATGTTTATTCTTATTCTTATGTATTTAACTAACACGTATAACTACTACATAATAGGTAGATAAGTAAGCTATCGTCTGTTTCAGACGATTCGATCTTCCTTTTGGTATAATTATTGTGCAATATAGGTAAGTGGAGCGGCAATCAAATCAGATTATCTCCATCTCCATAATCTCCACGGGAATCTGTCGTCCACATCATCTACCAGTCACCAAGCTGGATATTATATAAAGTCAATTCACTTTCAATACACTAATATCATATACACAGTCCAAACATCGCTCAGGCAGCTTGCCTTCCAACAAATGTCTGTTTCTGAGGTTTCTAATTCGTAAATCCCGGTTTTGTGTAGACGGCAACCAATTTATTAATATTGTCTGGAGGCTTGAAGCAAGGCAGGTCCAACAGCATCTGGCATAGCTCAGTGTACATTCAAATTACATACTCAATATTTAATATAATGTGGCAAGGAGTTCACTACGTGAATTGGATTTAGCTGAATTGCGTAAAGCGGCCATTTTAGACCCAAGATCAAATAAGTCTTTTTATAACTTCACAATCTCTTAACGGACGCATCTGCTAAAACAAGGCAAAAGGATTTAAAAAAAATCACTACAGATAAAATACAATCCGGTTAATTAGTTTAGTCTACACAATTACCTAGTGACTTGAAATGTATTCTTTAAAAATAACACATTTAGTGTATAAAGTACAACATTAGTTTGATTCATTTTAATTAATAATATGGGTAGTGCGAGAGGTGCCATAGTTGTGGACTCGACCGACTGGGTTCATCCCTGATGAAGTTCACCGAATGTGAACGAAACTATAGTTGGACCTTTCCAACAATCACGTAAACACGTACCTACGTGTGAAAACCCGTATTGTTACTCAAAAAGTACAATATGTTATTCAGGTTAGACATGTAATATAAAAGTTACCTAATTTCCTTTATTTATTATAGCTTACTAATGTATACGTGCGGCTAAGCATATCTTCTATAGTATAAAAATGAATCACTGAATGTGTTGCTAAGCGCAAATCTTGAGTTTTTTTGCCTAAGAAAATTTGCCTATTCATTTTTATAAAAATTCCTTGAAGTTTGAGGATGTTTCTTACGTTACGTGAGAGTTAAATTTAAAATATTGCGTGAAATGCCTAAAAACAACAAACACAATCGATTCGTAATAATACTTAAAAGTCAATTTGAACTTAATACCATACCATAAAGTTTAAAGAGTTAGTGAAGGGGTTCCGGGAAGGCAAAACAATTGAGTGACGTTAGTTAGTATAAATATTAATGTCAATATTTCTTATTATTTATACGATAGTAACATTACTCTTAAACAATCGACTGTTATTCGGAACTACGTTTACCGGGTCACTACGTTCACCGGGTCACTACGTTCACCGGGTCAGCTAGTATAGGTATATAAGTAAAAAACATCACACTTGATAGGTATAATTAAAAATAATCCGATAATTTTTAAGTGAGTTCACGTCGCCGCAAGAAAAATGGAATACCTACATAAAATAAATATTTATTACTGTTAAAAAAACATAATTAACAGGCAGGTATCTCGTGTAACACAATTTGCATATGATAAACGTGATACGCCGTTATCATAAAAGTAACTAATTGAAAATGACGTCATTTCATTCTTCTAAAGTTCACAAGAAATTAATTAGAATGAAATAGAACAATAAATAACACACGTGACTGTATAACAAAAAATTAATACTGCAAAAGTGAAAAATCTACTTCATTCGTGATCAGCCGTACAAGTACGGTTTATAGGTATATTTATTACGGCCAGTATAAAACGTTATGCTTTAACGCAGGTACGGATCTTGCCATCGGCAACTGATTGATGTCAATTTGATTAGAAATCTATTCAATCCATTTGACATCAAACGTCAGTTTCAACGGTTTTTGAGTCGTTGCGTTCGATATTCAGTGTATTAATCCCTCGACAATGACCGGAATGAGCGTTAATACCGGCTCTAATTTCAAAACTAACGATTGATAGAGAACCGTACTTGCGGTGCTGAGTTCTTTAAAAATAATGTTTTTGGTGACTTCCATTACAGTAGGCACCGATAGAACATGTTTAGTTAAAAATCAAACTCGTGGAACGATATTGATAACAAATAAACTTCATAAGTAAACGCTCTCAAACAAAAAAAGTATATTTCTAATCGGTTAAGCCTTCTCTGAATCAGGTAACAAAAATTAAAAATACAAAACCGTTGAATTGAGCACCTCGTGTAAAAGTTACAATCGACTTCGAATCTGCAAGGATTTTCTTAGTTATTTTTATTTATTATTGCAAACCAAACTACTGGACCGATTTAGAGAATACGTATATGGGACCAGCTAGAAAATAAATCTTACAAACAAAATAGAATTTTCCAAAGCGGTCCAGGGACCCCTGAGAAATCGAGGAACGTACAAAAAATCATTCCAACGAATTCAAAAGCTTTTTATTTTTGAATACGGTTACAAAGCTGTGATAAACAAGTTAACCTGTAACGGATAAAGGCTACTACTGATTGAAAGAATACGCGGGAGAAGTACTTATAAACCTTTTCACTCATACGTCGAATAAATTAGACTGTGACTTGCTATAACGTTGAAGGTACATTAAAAGTTTTAATACCGCCGAAAATAACTTGACTACTATTCGCAAGAATTTCGTTGGTATAAATTATTCGAATAAACCTTGGAAACTACGACCCATACATAAGCGAGTAAGAAATTTCCAAGTAAACTCGCAGACTAAAGACAAAGAAAACCCAGCCTCGTAGCAGACACGCTTCGCTCGCTGTGTCTTATTCTGAGTGGGGACGATATGTCCTGCACTGACGTCCCGCTTGGGGTGTATTGTGAATTTCCTCGCCAGCCTAACCCAACCAGCCGAGCGTCTTAAAATAACGGAACACAGCCCTGGGTCACTGGCATAACAGTTTTTACCCCATTGCATCAGGTGTTGTGACACCGTCATGATGAGAAATAGATGCATGAGATTTATCGCGTTTTAGTACTCCCATTATCTGTGTGATGATTTCTGTGGCCCCACAACGTAAGAGTACATATTCCACAGTTTCGTACTCCTTTTTTCGCTGTGTCAACAATATCTTACCATTCCCCTGCCGGTGTGTGGTGTGTACTCTAGGTCGGCCCCTGCCCCGCCGGCCGCCGCGCCTGCCGCGCCCCCGCCCGCGCCCCGCGCCCCTCGCCCGCGCGGGGGAGCGACCCACGGGCGAGTTGTCACGCTACACATACACAACAAACACACACTACTCGTTAAAGCCAACAGGACCAGAATGGGATTTTATACCTCAGTAGAGGGAAACACAAAATATTATACAGCAAAAATCCAATACTTTTTCAAAAAAAGCAACTATTGACTGCCATTACGGCAGGCGCCGATACAAGTTTTTCAGCTATTTCCATTTAAAACCAAACAAATGTAAATGGGACTACTCGAGAAGTAGGTACACTCCTTCAAACAATAAATATTTTATCAACTCAATCCAATTGAGCACATCCTTTTTTGGAAGTCAGTATAAAAGTGGAATGATGATACATCTACGAAAACTTTCACTAAACTTTTCATGCTAATGGACTTCAATACCTTCTTTCACTGCGGCGTAAAAACAAATATCATAAAATGAGCAGTTAGTAAACATGAAGGTATATATATATATATATACATACCGTGTTGGTATCGTCGTCAGTATCGATCCTGCTGCGAGCGAGGGACTGTCGCCTCTCGCTGCGAGCTACAGACACTCCACGCTCACTTCGCGTATCTAAAACAATAAATTAATAACATAATACTGTGTACAGGCTAGACAAAGAAACACCAGTTTTCTAAACAATATATTAATATAATACAATGCTCTGTCAAGAGGGAAACTACATCGCAATCCGTATAATATTCATTTTATTGCCATGGTTATTTTGTTTTTTTGATGTTCAACCAAAAAATTGATGAAATCAATTAAACATCGAACATTGAACATTTGGTTCAACAATCTGTAAGGTTAAAAGGAAAAGTCAAATATCCAATCAAATGACCACATAGGTTATATAGGTGACATAAAATAGAAACTTATGAATGGAAGCAACTATGTCGTAAGTAAAGCGATGCTCAGCCTCCACCCAATAGTCAAAGGTAAAATTAAAATAATATAATAGCTCTATCAGTATAAAATACCTACAGTAAAAGTCACAGTCACTACATACCTACAATCCTGTCACTGTCAATACAACATACCTGCAGTATTGTCACTGCCAGACTATCATACCTCCAGCCCTGTCACTGTCAGTGATGCGCAGTCTCCGTGAAAAGGATTTACTTGCAAGGGAAGGTTCCACACCTCCTCTCTGTCTCTGTCAACCTACCTACCCATAAACCCGTAGTTTCGTCACTGTCAGCACGACATACCTGCAGTCTTATCACTATCAGTTCGACATACCTGCAGTCTTGTCACTATCAGTCCGACATACCTGCAGTCTTGTTACTATCAGTCTGACATACCTGCAGTATTGTCACTGTCAGTACGACATACTTGCAGTCTTGTCACTATCAGTCTGACATACCTGCAGTCTTGTCACTATCAGTCCGACATACCTGCAGTCTTGTCACTGTCAGTACGATATACCTGCAGTCTTGTCACTATCAGTCCGACATACCTGCAGTATTGTCACTGTAAGTACGACATACCTGCAGTCCTGTCACTGTCAGTACTCTGCAGTCGCCTTGAGGATGATCTTCTAGCAGGTGATGGGTCCACAGGTCCGTCGCCCGCAGCCACGCCTAGGCCTGCCTCTAGAACCGCGCGCCGCGCCTCGCGGAATATGGCCGCGCATTGCTCGCGCATTTTCACGCCCGCCCTGTTGCAATACAATAATACTAAGATTAGATCTTTGCTCTTTATCAGAATTACAGTAAACGGTCAGTCTATTAGCACAGTTGATCTCCTTAAGTCATTGGTCAGAGAGTCTGCTGCATTAAATTGATTACCCGCCAAGCGCTGGCAATAATGATGCCCAGGGAGTTTGGAGTTATAGTCGGACAAATAAACATAAGCGTGGATTGCTTCCAGTAGAATTTAAATATTTCTGACAATATTTCATTTACTTGTAAATTAGAGCAGCTGTGGACCTTTTCCATATTTTAAATATACAAAACATTCCTATTGACTTGTAAAACAATTTAGCAATAAAATTAATATAAATGAATCGTCTATGGTCTTGTCTATGGCTTAGATGAAGCTTCTTGCCACAGTGCTACGTTCCATCGTATGTCGTCGTATATCTTTACAACAAAATTATTAAGACAACTTAAAAATACTTAAAGGTTAACTTTCTTGTCAAACATATTGCCCTAGTTTTTATAAGCGTTCAAGCCTTGGTTGAACTTTTTGATTCTATGCAGATTGTGCTACTTTCTGAGATACCTTTAGCTAGTTAAGAAAATATACTTACTTATAAAACACAGTGTCCTTGTTATTATAAGTGAGACAGTTTTCGATCATGAGATTGAAGTCCTCCTCAATATCGTCTATGGTCTTGTACGCGCCTCGGTCGAGCTTCTTGCCCATTGTGCTAAGGTCCATAGGATGTTTTACTACGGAACTATAGTCTGGTACCTAAGGGGATAAAATAAAATAGTTTAATAACGTTTTATACAGGGTTATCAGCTAGGGGTGTACTAAGCCGAAAGGGCGTCCGTAACTTATCCTACTGAACAATTTTCACTATACTCTTAATTCGAGGAAAAATGTTTAGTAATCATTTTAACGCCAGTTATCGGCAGTGAGTGCCACCGTGCAGTTTTAGTAAGTAAGAGTCCCACATAACCTGCTCTGCCTCCCCGTGGTGGAGCGGTACGCAAGCAGCATTTCTCGACGTTAATAAAGGCCGAATTTTCTTAATTTCTCATTCTCTCCTAATTTTTTTTATTCCTCTCTTACTTCTTTATGTAATTTGTACGAAAATTGCAAAAAGTAATATCGTAATATGAATGAAAACAATAATTTTAGAAGCAGTATGCTTTTGGAAGTAGTATATATTTAATAATTATTTTACTTCTTGCAAATCCACCGGTTCGCAGAATATATCGCTGACATCCTTCTGTCGCAGCAAACGCAGCAGTTTGTGCAGGGCGGCGCGTTCCGGACGCAACGTATGAAGCGCACATCGTTCCCACACGCGTGTGTACTCCGCCTTTAAACGCTCTCGTTTGCGGACCAACTCACACAGCAACCTAGGAGAGTGACATTTACTAATACAGAGCCCTTATCCGAATGACAAACCTTGGAAGAGCAAATTTTGTCGCTCTTTAAACTTTTACGAGTTTACTATGTTGTTTATTGGCCATTGAGAACATTTCATTGAGAACATTTCATTTTTGGAAAGTGATGAAAATTCGAGTGCCACTTCGAGATAACTTAATTGAGAGTTCATACTGAAAATACCAGGTGTTTACATTCACTTTCTAGCGGGTTATTTCTACAAAACTGATGACAAAAAAAAAACGTGCCAAGACCGTCAGATACTTAATGGAATTATTTTATTACGAGCTTTTGACGAGAATTATGCTGAACTTTTCTTATATTTTCAAATATCTCTAAAAAAAGCAATTATTACATTCTGAATAAAATAAAAATATACGGGTACGTTATTTTTCATTTGTCCTTCCATTATCGTAATAAAAATGGGGAGGCAAAATTTGAAATGTTATCAATTGCTTAAATCCAGTCGCCCTGCACAGCACAATTATGAAATAACTATAATACTCGTATATATAATTGATTTTGAAGACAGTAAACAGAAGTGACACATTCAAAAGTACCAAATAATGCTATGACATAATATTTACCTGTAACGACTTCACTTACCTAGCTCGTTCCAAATCTTGCCTTATTCTCTGCCAGTATTTCAACTGATTGCATAGCTCGCGAATGTTAACGGTTGCGTCTTGGATACCTCTCGTACCTATAAAAGACAGTATTTTTATAACACACTTTACTATGACTGTCTTAGTTCGATCATGTTCACAAACAGCGTTTCAAGCAGCGCGACCTTGAACCGAATCTCATTGCTAAAAGATGCATACTCGTGGAGTTAAAATGCTGCGCGTGAACTGAATCGCGCTAAGCCAGCAATGGTAATGAAATCCGTACTGTCGGCGACTCGTCATCGTAGAGCATGACTGACATGAATGTGCCATTGTAGCTTGGACTCAGACTAGACTTAATCTTTTAAGATACAAAGTTCAATTATGTTGGCTTCTTCTATTTCCACTATGACTCTTCCGCCTAACCATGTTGGAATGCAGGCCAAACAACAAATGCTCAAATATAGACCTCAGTTATTGTACTTCAAGGTTCAGATTATAATTGTAGCTAGTAAGACTGCAGCCATATCAACAAAGATTCAAAATTCAAATAAAAAATACAGACCCTTTGAACTACGATTCAAGGTTCAACGTACCATAATGATTAGCCGGACTTTGCAACCGTCGTCGTGTGTTAGAGGCGACTTAGTTGGCCGGTGTGGAAGTGAAGCCACACCGGCCAACTAAGTCGCATCTAACACACAAATGTAGACCTTATTAACAATACATCTAGGTTCAACTTACCATGATGACTAGTAAGACTTTGGAGTCGTCTCAATAGGGGTACGCCGTTTCTGCTATGTCTCTTCAGCGTCCAGTAAGCCAGTAATCTCTTCATAAGTTGGGCTCGGGCCGCCGTGGGCCCGCGGGCTAATTGAGCAACGTCGGCCACTCGCTCGGCAGGCAAAGTAGGGACTAGGACCACCGGGGCCCAAGTGCGTTTTAACGCGAGGACTCGACGAGCCTAAGAACTTTTATTAATACATAGACGAAACAATGGCCAAAATGAATCGGAACATTAGCGATGCAAGTGAAAGCAATCTTGGTTCCGTTGAACAGAGTTAACTCTGTCAAAACGAAACTAAGATTGCTAACACGTTCATCTTTAACTACGCGATATCACCACCGGTCACTATAATAAGACAATTTCGCGCAATATTCGAACTATTTTATAAATTTATTATTAAAAACGTTCATCGCTGTTACAAAATAAGGTCTGTTATACATATTATCTTTAAATGATTTCATCATAACAAAAACGAAAGGACATGTTATCAATTGTGTCATTATCACCTCCAATAATTTTAGCATTCATTACAAAACAACATTTTTATAAGCCACTACCACCAAAACATTAAAAGAAACTTGACAAAGCGTTAACAAAGAAGAGCAAAAGATAATAAAGTGTTATATGTACCATCTCTACCTGTTTTATCTTTTCCCTTCCCTTCTGTCGTATGACGGAGAGGTCCGCAGTTTTCGTATCACCTTCCGATTCCTGCGCACGTCTTTCCTGTGATGTGAATGCCAACATAGGTTCAGCGTTTCCAATTTAACTAACGTTTATTTGGGATACGATGATTCAAGTCAAACGAAGAAAAAGTTTAGTCTTTCGTCTATCAGTCCGTATGTTTCGTCTCCGCGTACAGGTCGTAGTTTCCAACCAAGTAGTCGTCGGGGCTTTTGGTTGGGAGGGTATTTCTCCATTTGCGAAATTAACGAACGCTCTTAAATTAGCGACTGGAAGGTCAAGGCAACTGGGCGTGTTACCCAGAAGATGCAGGTTCGAATCCTGTCTGTCGTGAAATGTTTCGTTTGCTCCCTTATAAGTATAAAATATCTAGTGTAGTTTAAAACTTTTAAAAAGAAGTAATACTACGTTTCTGATTTTCGGTAAAAAAAGCAAATAACAAATATATATATATATATATATATATATATATATATGGTAATTATAGATTGGATTGCGACAAAAACTAAACCCGGCTCGTTGGATCTGAGTTAGTATCGTATGTAGCAACAGAAAAGAAAATCCTTTATGAAAGGACTCGGGGGCGGATGCTCACGCTAAAGAAAATCTACTTTTTTTATAAATTGTAGGCTTTCGCTTGACCGCAACTCGCCTGATGTAAAGCGACGATACGACCTAGGATGTGCCACTCTTGCCTATAAGAAACTGATTCACGCGCGATTTGAAATGGCCGATATTATAACTATCGGGAAATAGAGAGCTCGGCAGCGAGTTCCACAACCTGACTGTTCGTACAGTAAAAGTCGACGCAAAGCCTTTAGAGCAACACCGTGGAATCTGTGCCATACTACTCTACCCAATCTTTTTGGTACGTTTAATGTTTTTGCGTAATCGCATCAAAGTGCAGCAGTGGATACACAAGAACATTTGATATATATGTGGAGAAAAATATGACAGAACGTTAAGTTAAGGTAAGATAAGTATTTTCAGTAATCTTCTGTGTAATGTGTTTTTACCTGCAAGACATGCGCGGGAGTGTGCGCGTCGCAATACGCCATCTTAGCTACTTGCACCGGCTGGCTGGGGTCTCTGCCTGCCCCCGCCGCCTCCATTTTCATGTACAGACTATAGAACAAATATTTTTACTATATTATGCTGGAAAAATATTTACACATTAGCTCTCTCGCTGGAAAGCACGGACATACCGAATTATATTTAGTAAAAACTACTTCACTATCACGTTGAACACAAAATATTTTATTTAGAAAACTAACGCGCGTTTCATTAATTTTGTTTAGGAAGACGCTTACGCTATAGTTGGACTTTTCCAACAATCAGGTATGCGTGAAAACCCATCTTCTTTAACAAAATTACATAATATTTTATTACCTACCTAAAAATAATTTAATTTAGAATAAATTAATGTTCAAAAAATAGTTCATTTCGGTTCAGCTCGTTTCTATAATATACATTTATAAATAGTGTATGTGTTGGTACTAGGGTTTAAAAAGGATAAGTATCGCTGGTTGGATGAAGAATCCTTGACTGAGTGCTAAGAGCACATGCGGTGGTCGTTGAATATCGTCCATTATCTAGTGTACTATTTAATACCCGGCCTGTTGAGCGCAGGTCACAGGGAACGCTGAGTAACAGCTGCTGACACTGTATGCAAGCGCTGACAGAATCATTTCTATAATATCTGTGTTCTAATCAGCTTTAATGGCAGTCACATCAATAGAGGAGATGGATATATATCTGTGTCACATCACAAAACACTAATATTATAAACGCAAAATGCTGTATGTGTGCATATGTTTGTTACTCCTTTACGAGTATGCTCAATCGGCTGAACGGATTTGATTGAAAATTGGCACCAGGATGGTTTATATCCCGAATTAACACATAGACAATTTTAGATCCCGCGTGGCACAGCTAGTATACTATAAGTTACTTGTATCATGTCTTCATACTTAATTAAAGGTTTAATACAAATGGAATCTTATCAAATAATAAACTAAAATATAAATTTATTAATATTTGGTTTACCCTTTTTATTTTATAATTATTCCACGGTAACAAAAAAGTATCCTATGTCTGTCTCCTGGTTGTTATAAATAGTGTATCTAACACATTTTTTTTATTTATATAGATTTATTTTATGTAATTGATGATAGATAGATTTATTTTCAAGTCAGATAGTACATTTGAAAAACAAATTTAGTCAAAAAATCTGTTCCGATTAGAAACTTAATATAAATTAATGTAATGTTATATAATTAATTTTTTAAGGTGAATTGTAATGTGTGATGTGAATAAATAAATTATCTTGTCATGTCTGGTCTGTCATGTCTCACCCGGCTTGTTGCGCGCAGGTGACGTGGAACGCGGAGTAACAGTTGCTCTTATGACACTGTATGCAAGCGCCGACGCCGCGTTGCTTACAAACCATGCACTGCAGCTTCCATCGCGCCGGCGGAATCATTTCTATCGAATCTGTACAATAATAAATGAGGGATATAATTTAGACGGTCACCAAATATTATTTTTTGATTCCTAAAACGTCTTCACGGTCACCAAATCATGACACTCCGAATACTTTCGGCAACAAAGTCTGCAGTAGGTCCACGTCATTTTTTTAAATATAAATGACAGATGATTGGATGTAGTGAAAAGAACTCCAGCATAATTGTAAAATAATTCATCAAAAATACCTAAAATATTGATTACTGGTTTTTGTCACATTGTCATATTTTATTCTAACATCTATCTATATACATACCAATAGGTTCCAAGAAGACAGTATTGGCAAAGCGCACTTCCGGTATCCACAGAGCGCATACGACGTGCGCCCATGTGCTCTGATCAGTTTGTTTCAATGCACCTATAATTAAATACACTTATATAGCTCTACTCAATGTAAAGGCGTCACAAAACATTATCTAATTCTTACATATAACTTGTTAAGGAGCATCAAAAATAAATTATCATTGACGACTTTAGATATTTTTACTTTAGAATTAGCTTTGGTGACACTACAAAAAATACACAATGTTAAAAAGACTGGTCTACAGAAAGTTGAGCTTTTTAAATTTTTGAGTTTTATTAAATTCGTTAATAATGTCGGAATATAACTCTTAGAAAGTGTCGATTTTGTCATTTTTAAACAATTCAATCATATTTTTTTCAAAAAGTAAAAGTACTACTGAAATATTGTATCGCGTTTCTGTAGATTAAATTACCTAACCGTATATACATATTTTTTTGTAACGTCATTAGATGTTACGCGCGTTTCAGCAGAATTAAAATTTAAATAAAAAATACCTTCTAATTTACCCCCCTTTCCTTTAAGACTTTCTAAGCTATGTTTTTTTACATATACAAATTTGTGTGCAGAGTGTAGGGTTGTCATTATACGAATGAGTCACGAAGTGAGCCAAGTCTCTAATTCAAGTCTGTCGCAATTTGCTTTCATATGTCAGTATGATATTAATATAATTATAATAGTATTTACCTCCAGTATTTGGACATAACACACAGTTGACTAATCTGGATGGTGACTGAAGGCATCGTCTGCAGAGCCACTGACCCTCAGGAATGTATGGAACCTATGAATAGTTAGTTAGTTAGTTAGCTAAGAATGAATAGTTAACACTTATTCATTCAGATCACTTTTATTTAATTATTTAATAACATCAATGATGTGAACAAACATTACTTTATATTTATATTTGATTTAATCAGTTGGTAATAGTTACTGACATTAGCTTTTTCAAATATTTTTCGTTTTTATCTTTTTAACCCTGATGGGGTGTCATAAGTTTGATGTGAGCGTGTTGTCTGTCTGTGGCACCATAGCTCCTGAACAGATTAACCAGTTTATGTTGTTGTTTTGCTTGAAAAGAGAATTCGTAGACAGTGTAAAAAAAAATCTGTCATTCTGGACCGATTTTCATCAAAGATGATAGCTATCTTTGATGAAAATCAGTCCAGAATGACAGAATTTTTTTACACAACTCCCTCAACATGGGTACCAAATAAAAGGGCTAGACTACAGTAAGATACATTTCAAATCCAAGATTGCTGCCACCACAAAATGGCAATGGCGGGAGATGTTTATTTTTACTTGTTAGAACAAGTAAAAATAAAAATCGAGAGTTTAACATTGCTACATTGTTTATGCTTTGGTCAATAACCAAAGATACTCACTCCATAACAATCCTGATGCACAGCCAAGTTGCACATATCACAGAACAGAATTACGTTAGTGTTCTGGCATTCACCATCCATACATATACAGCATACTGCATCCTCATCTACAGTTGCCGCTGTCTGCTGACCACTTTGTGTTGCCTACAAGAAAGATTGCAAGTAACAGCTTGTGCTAATATTTATAAGATATACAGAATTTTATTCCAAAGTATTACAAAGCTTGTATAAATGATAATGACACCAATTTGGACATGATTTTACTCAATTAACCTTATATTAATTTCTATGTTATATTTTAGTAGTTTAGCATGCCTAAATAGGGATCAACAAATTTCTTTTTTCAACTTCTATAAAGTTCGTCTGAATGTATTTTTTTTTTGTGTATGTTCATCAATATTTTCGCCAATTATAACCAACTAAATTATTTTATTACTTTCAAAGGGAATACTCCTGAGGTGGTCCCATTATCTTCAAGTCAGGATCTGATGATGATCTCAAGAAAGTAGAAAAAAAAACTTGCTTTAAAGATGGTTTTAACTTTTTTTTAAATATTACTTGTCTTCGTAAGTTGTTGATACAAACCAAGTTGTTTTATTTCAAGAATAATAGAGGTGACTTTTTTAAAATACCTGATTGCTATCTTTGAGACATAAATATCTTTTACATACCTGAAAATAAGATTCCTTTTCCAATCTATCCATCAGCAGTTCAAGTGTATCTACAGAAACTAATGGCAGGCCCTGCTTAGTTCTCTGCTTATTGATAATATTCAGCCAGGCTGTGTCTTCTTCATCAACATCATACTCTACTTCTCCATCTAATTCCTCTGCAGATTTCTCAATGAAACGGATGTAGGCATTAGGACGAGGAGGTGCATCACACACTCGTTCATTATAGTCCGGGATTAACTAAAAGAAAGAATTTGGTGATTAAGTGTGATTTTACAGTATATACACTAAAATCAAAGTTTTGAATTAATTTTAAGTGGTGTACTAAAGAGAGTAGCCATTAAATGCAAAATATATCACTTTTGTATTCCTAAAGAAGGTTTTTATAAATACCTTGAAACTTGCTTCTGGCAATTTGACATGAGGTTCTGCTGGCGGCTCTACTACTGGTAAAGGCTTTTCTAGCTCTGCATTCTTTTTCTCCCAGTCCTCTAAAGACATGATCTGCAGAGGTTGATCAATTGGTATTCTGCTTATTTTTCCATCTATTTGAAACTGTACTACTTTCTGAGCTTCAGCAAATGTTAGCGCCTCTTTCGGAGGACTCTGTAGGGCAATATCACCAGTAGGGACTGCAGCCCTAAGCCGACCCTTCTTCCTGTTGTTCGCCACAGCGGGCGTCGCCGGCGTCGGATTATCATGATCGTAGTTCACTAGGTGATACTGTAATCCGCACAAGCTCTTGTAAATCTTGTCACACTTCTCCAGAGGACACTGGTACGGTGGAGGCCGGTTTTGACGCAGTTTCTTGCAGAACTCGAATACGTCGAAATCCAAACCCATTTTTCAGGTTTTTTCGCGGCACTTTCTAAATCAATGAGACATGGTGTTGCGATGACTGTAGTTGCACTTAAGGTAGGAGTAGATTAAATTTGGTATTATAAGAAGAGATAGACACAAACAATTAGATAAAAGGTCAAGTTTCTACAACTAGCGCAGTAACAAACAACGACAAATCAATCAGCGAATTTTTAGAAATGCCATCGTAGAAATACACAGATTGGTATCTGGCACTTGACACTGACAGTGAGTGATAGCTAATTTGTTCATTTTTTTTTATTTGGCCTTAGGCTAAAACTACTAAGGCCATTGCCATGTCTTGTCTGCAGTTTATACTCGTCAGTTCAGTCTCGCCCCCTTATAAAGTGATCAAAAACGTCAAGATTTAAATTAATACAAAGTAGACTATAGGTATATTTAAAAAAATACGCGTATTCTTAAATTTGTAGTTCGTTCATTTTATCGTTCACTTACTTACTTAACTTACCTATCTACCTACTGAATACTTTTCTTCAATAATAATATTAAATATGTACTTTCACCACGATCATAAAAGGGTGGCACTATAAAATGATAAATATATATAAATATATATACTACGACTACGTAACTAACTTCCGAAAGTATTGGCAATATTATGTATCAAATCAAGAAACCTGAGATCATTTTTAGTTCTTCTGGCTCACTTATTTCCGAGAATATTAATAATAAAACCCTACGATTAGGGTCCTAAAAGATGTGGAGCTTTTTGTACTTTGACAATTATGAGTGTCAATAATTATAATCTTTTGGCATTAATTATCAAAACATATTCGATGTTAAATTCAAGCCGCTTATCGCATGTAAATACTATTCGTAGTCAATATGTTTTTAATGCTTAAATAAAAAATAATAATAACAATTGTAAAGTCGTAATATTATGTATTTTTATCTTATTAAAGTATATAATGGCTGTAAAAGTTCTCACAGTCTGACGTATATTTTTAATTGAAACTGGAGAGAAGCATTTCGTGGTTATATTTAATTTAAATTACTGATACATAATTATACACGAAATGTATACAGGATATTATACAAATTGTAATCCAGATCTACATAATAATTTGTAATTTACTGTTTAAAGAAAATAAAAAATATATATGTTATATGAAGAAAAATATTAATGAACATTATTAATAACAACATAAATAATAAAAAAATGATTTTTGATTTGATTCAAATGTTTGGGGCGAAAATTCTGTACTAAATTCTTTATTAGTTTAGAATATATTACTCGTGTATGTACCTACCTCGTCAATGCGAAAAATTGACGATTCAAACCCAAAGGAATGTGTGCATGTTTGAACCGACTTCAAACAGGAGAAGGTTCTTAGTTCATTTTATTTATGTTAAATAGATTTTTAGAGTGATCAGGACAGATTAAAAAAAATATTAGTAGAATAGGTATAATCTCCACATATATTTTATGAAAATCGGTATGCTTTGTAAATTGTAAATAACAAAAAAAAACATTTAGTTGCTATTTCCCTTTTTATCAGTATTATTCACAGATAAAAAAAAAACTATAATTTAATTATCTGACTGCCAAAGAGGGAGGGTTATGTTTTTCGAGCCGAATGTACGTATATTTCTTTGGCACGCCCGCGCGCCCTAGAACCTAATCGGTTTGTTGTATATTTACGAGTATGTACGACAACACTCTGTCAATAGATTTGTCTTAGTCTTGAGTGTAACACTGGCTGGGTACATCAAAGTTTAAAAAAAGAAAGGTAAGGATATTATTTTTATTTTTTTCTTTCTTGATTGGCCACCACACTCTGTGTATTGTGCCAGTTCTCAAATTCTTAAGTTAAGGATACCTATTTATGTTATTATTTTTGTGAAATAAAAACAAAGAATTTGTAATTACGAATATATAATAGGTATATATAATTTATATGTTTTTGGAGTTTGGAATAGGAAATGCTAATCACAGGTTTATAGATTTAGCAGGCGGGTTTGGAAGTCGCTTCTTACCACTTGTTGCTTCCATGTCGAGGAAAAACATCGTAAAAACTGTTTCTTCAAGAAGAAACCTTTGAAAATATATGAAGTCCCCGAACGTTTAGCCAGACTCAGTATAGAATATGCCTTACCTACACTCTATGGGGTGACAAGAGGAGAAGAGAAAACGTGCCAAGGAGTGGATCCTGTTGATGTATAAATACTATATATTATAAATTCATATACTTTTAAGGAATAGTTTTCTCATCTTATCATCATGTTTTCGTACATTTTAAATGAAAAACATGCATATTACTATTGTCGTACTACATTTTATTTCCAACAGTTCAATTATAAGTAATTACACCACTTAGCTACATTTAAATTTATTGGAATTGAACTAGTACACATACATGGACATACATATTTATGCAACTCCAACTGAGCTTTTACAAGCAGGTATGATTTACAAGCAATGTAGTTAGTATTTTATAATACAGAGTCATTAGCTAGTTACAGACTATAATTTTATCAACAGATTTAGATAATTAGAAGCAAAGATGCTGCTCTTAGGTATAGGTACTTAAGAGCAGCATCTTTGCTTCTAATTATCTATCATCCTGTTAATATGTCTGTACCTATTTTTAGGTGTGGGAAATGTTATATACCTAAAATGTATGTCTTTTGATTACTGACTTGTCATAGGTAAAGTATGTACAAAGAGCGTTAGGCTCCTTGTAACAGAAACTTTATTAAGAAAAGGCTTAATACGGGATGTATTTTCCATTAAACATGTATTTTTATTATGCAGTTACAGAAGAAAGTAGGGTGACCACGACGCAAACAAGAATAGGTATTCTTTATTTCGCGTATTAGGATACTTTATTATGAAGCTCTACAATTGTTGTTCACAAAGCTAAAATAATAAGAATGTATATGAATTTACTCTTAATTAAGGTAATTAATAGAAAAAAAATTATTAACTTGTTATTATTTAATTGCCTTTGTTAGCAATAGCTTGTCACAGAAATAAATCTGACTCTTATTACTAAAAAAATATTACTAACTTATTCATATACTCAGCTTGTTTAATGTTGAAGCTTTTTATGACAAAATATCAACATTTCTAACTCAATTGGGGTTCCGTAGTACTACTATAAGGAACCTATTTCATTTCACCCTTCTTTATCACAATTATTGAACAATATTCTTGAGATTTGGTACTAACCAAATTCATTCTCATTGTTTGCGTAGTCTGTTTGTATAGTTAAAGAAATACTTAAAATATATGTACAGTAATGTAAAAGAGAACAAAGAATTGTATGATAGTTGGATATAATACTGCGAAACCCTACAGTAATTTCTTTTTATGGCTAAGTACGAGTACCTATTTTTTGTCATTTTAATCTTATAAGTATATGATAATGTTATATTAGTAAATATTACTTGTCGTCCTTATCAAAAGTTTGGTTACTGCAGTAGTATAAAGTCTGAAATTATAACAAAGATGTGAATTATTTATTTTAATTGTACATCAAACATGATGCTCGCAGTGCTCGCGTTGGTTGTGTGCCTTGTCGCAGCCGGGATATTATATTTATATTTCGTGGTTCATAAAAAAATTAATTACTTGGATAAAAGAGATATATTATTCTCTACACCTTTGCCATATACCTTGGCTAATTTACCCGGGTACGTATTAATATATTTTATTTTAAAAATCATACTTATGTAATATTACAGACATAAAATTTATTTTGTAAAACACATAGCGTCTGATCAGGTACAAAAGCGAAATGCAACCAGTTACTTACAAGCCTGCTTTTTGAATCAATACTTCTAAAAATATATTTTTTATTAATTTAGTCCAGTATCAATAATCACGTTGATTTTAAGATATAATATTGTTGGTTTTAGGAATCAAATGGGTAGATTTAACATTCACTTTAAATATAACCATGATAGTCCACTGGATTATCTTAACTTTTTTTCAACATATGAAGTAAAATAACATTTATCACGAGTTTTAGTTTTATGAACAGGCGATTTCGATAAAATAAAGTACCTACTACCTAAGCTAAAATAAGTCTTTAAAATTGTTATGATTTTCTTTTCGAGTGTAAATTTTTATGTACAAAATTAATCTTGATAAAATAAAATGAGACCACGTGTGAAGTATGACCCTATCAATAAACAAAAATTCAAGTCGGTTTATGGGTGGCAGAAAAATCAGGTTACAAACACTAAAAAAATCACAGTTGACTTGAGTAGGTACCTCCTGAGTATTTTGGGAATTGGTAAAAAGTTGTAGATATTAAAATAATGATAAAAATTACATGTCCAAGATAATAATAAAAAAATATACTTGTATTTTGTATACTATTCTTCAGTAATATTATAAAGAGGAAATATTTGTATTTTTGAAATAGGCTATATTTATTACTAACAAAATAGATCCGTCTGTAACACGGCAGAGAGCAGCCAGTTCTTTAATATTAGGTACCTACTAATGTATCAATATAATATCGAAAAAAAATTATTATAAAATACAATAAATTAAGATTCGTGTTGTTCAGATTTAATTTTGATAATAAATTAAAATATTAAAATAATCATCTGAGTATATACCCAACGAATTCATCAAAATCAATAGGTAGGGTCTGTGATACTTATAAAAATGCGAATTTATTTAGTTGCTCGGCTTAGGTAGCGAAACATGTCAAATTCCAAAATCAATTATTCTTATAATAGACTTGCATTTTATTCAAATAAACAACATAATATATCTTACGTGAAACACAACGATAAAATTTTAATTGTCTCCAGTAAAACAACACCTGTATATTTTACCAATACATCAACGTCACCTAATTAGTGAATAAAAAATATATTGTTTGAATTACAGAATTTCGGTTTTGCAGATATAAAGCTCAGAATTTGATAAATGTGCCATTTCCTACACTTTTAGAAATTATCAATATTTAAAATTTAATTTGTCTACATCATGTTAATTAGAAACACATATTTTTACCAAAAATGATAAAACAGGTCTTTTATTATAATTGAGTTTTTTTATAGGTATATAAAAATGCTTCAGCGTTTATAATTTTATGTATGTTTATTTTTATGTGTACCTAAGAACTATCCTATGCCAGATCATTCACTTCTCTATTTTTCTTAAATATATCAGCAAGGCTTATTTTCCGAACATAGTAGAGACGAAGCACTTTATTAAGAAATTAATTTTAAAATCTTGTGCGTGATAAAAAAGTGCGAATTCACAAATTCACATATGTGTGGAAATTTCGAAGGTCATATTCCACATGTATTATGCCTACTGTAAGGCACAGCTGATTAATTAACATTTATTAGGCAGTAGATACTAATTTTTATTTTGAAAAAATATATGCAATGAATGTATAATAGCAGGTTTACTTTAAGCGTATCTTAACTAGTGAAGCCGCAGGATGCAGCTAGTATAGTCTATGACTATCTGCAGATGAATACGAATCCAATGACACCTCGCACATTAAAATCGGCTATCGGTAGGGTGAACTGTTCAACAATGAACCACCTAAATTTTCAGAACTGATTTCGTCATGACCGTATCTCAATTTTCTTAACCAGCATTACTAAATCGTTTGAAATTTATCTAGCTTAAAGTTTTTTTATTCGCGTTTCGTTTACTTTATTACGGATTTTTAAAACTTTTTTCATAACAAGCGATTTGGCTCAGTGTGTCCACCTCTTGGTATGGAATGAACCACGAGTTGTTATGCATTGAATTTCCAACATTTTCATATGCATTGAACCACTGACGCGTACACATTGGACCACGCCCGATGTGGTTCAATGTGTACTGATGTGAAGTTCAACAACTTAACCCTTTATGCATCGACAAATTAAATTAAATCATAATGTAAAACGTTTAATTGATGAAAACGTGCAGAGGGTACAGTTTTTGTAAGTGCATATTTAACCAATGCAGTACACCACCACTACGCGGTTAATACCACACAGTGGTACGCATTGAACCGTGGTTCATTATTAAACACTATATAATTGCTCAATGTTAGACACCCTCCACTTTAAACTTTGGAGCCTTCTAGTGGACACAAACTGCAGTCTAAATGGTCATGATATATGTCATTAATAGCACGGGCATGCATTGTATAGCCCCAAATAATAGACACGCGGAGTTGGGGGTCACAAAATTTTTGATATAGGTACAAACATACCTATGTCATAATAAAATGCAAACACAATCGAAAAACACAACTCCATTTGGGCAGTCGTGTATATGAAGGCGAAAATCATTGTTGTTAAAACCATGTCAAATCGCCTTCACACAATAAAAATAGTGTTATTTCGTATGTAACTTTTGAAAAGCCATTCTTTAGTGCATATACTTACCAAGCCAAAGTAGGTGTTCTTTGTGTTGTATTGAATATACTTACGAGTATTTGCACTGTTTATTATATATGTCCTTTTGACCAAAAGAATGAATGAACCATTCTGACTTTGATAGGGTCATTCTTAATTGAAAATAACCCCTATTCGAGCAAGCCAGTCTTACTGAACTAACCTAATTTAACAGTTCTAAAATTGACGCCTCTCAGTTTTTTTCATAAGTAAAAAAAGGATGGATTTAATATTAAGAACTGTAAATTTAGTTGGTATAGAGAACCAAACAAAACCCCTGGCTGTTATTTTATGTGCAAAGCATGTATTGAAAACCTTACATTTACGTCTATTCTTTGTAAGGGTGGCCTTTTTCAATTTTTTCATTTGCTATCGTACCATGCTTGCTGATGAAGTCTAGCTAGAATAACTTCGATATTGATCCACGTAATAAATGCATCTACTTAGGTACCTATGTTCATTACTTGCACAATTATTAATGTAAATAGATCTAGTAGATAATAATGGTACGTAACTAGTAGTTGTCTCAAACAATAGTAATTTTGAAATAATGAATTTGAACAACTGTCACCGGTTAAGCTGCGGGTTTTATACTTTGTATCTTTCGTTGGTAAAAAAATGAGTCATTCAAGGTTGATTTAATGTTTTATGTCTCACTCAAGACAATGAATTGCAATGTTAAATTAAAAAGGTTTTGTTTTGTTAACTACGTCTGTAAGTAGGTACACCTCAAGTTACTTAACAAGAATAGGAACATAAAATTTCCGAAAGATTAGATATAATTTACATACCAACCCATATCGTTTTTGGAAACAACTCATTATTCAAACGTATTATAAAATACTAATTTATCTATCCTACTCTTTATGTCTTTTTTATTGCACTCTTTATTATAAGAGATGATATGGTACATAATAGAGGTTTAATGTTTGTCTGCTACATGCATATTGTTTTCTAAGCCACTAATAATCAGAAATTATTAATAACTTATTTCTACTTCGCAGCTTATCAAACCGCCAATCTCCTGCTTATAACCGTCTTGAAGAAGTATCAGACTCTCTCTTGGAAGTTAAGAGTGAGACAGGGTGAAAGCATAACATGGATATAAATGAAATGGATCTCAATGTAATCAGCAGCAGTTCGGAAGCCGGCCTACGAAGAGACTACTTAAGAAAGCTTTTGAAAATTAATTTACAATTAATTAACCATTTCTCTATATTTCTTAAATGTTAGTCATATAATAAGTACTTACATATATTATTTTCCATGTTAATACGAGCAGCACTAAATTTATAATCTGTAATTTTTCTGTTTCATTTAGTAACAGTATTTATCTACCTCTTACAGACCCATGTCTATATCTATATAGGTATATACCTATATAGATATATATATAGGTATATACCTATATAGATAGTACTACGATTACTATTTCGGCACAAGTTTGTACAAACGACATGTGCAAAGGGAATCGAGATGTGGCGATTTGAAAGCCTCTTAGAATAGTATTTTGTAGGTAATTCTTTTAGCTATATCACATCAGGTGAGTTGCGGCCAAACGCAAGTCTATCTCATAAAATAGTTAGCTATAGATGTCAAACTGACAGAAATAGATGGGTATGTGTAACATGTAAGTAGATACATAGTCGTGTGTGAAAATTATTATTGACGCGATTAAACTGATAGTTATTCAAAGAAAATAATTATTATGTGTGCAATAATTAGATAGGTATCTAGCTACCTACTTATATTTTTAATTTATTAAGAGAAACTAAGATTCGTAATTATTATTTTATTCATTATTAATAAACTGAATCTTTTTTAAATCCACTTATTATTTTTTGCATTAAGTACCTACATTTAATTGCTTATATTTTCTTGTTTATTTTATCATTATAAATATGTATCGATACTTAATCAAAGATGATAATTTATTCGATGACCGCCGCTAGTGGCTAGCATGCTTGTTTCGATTTCTAGAGTTCCGGATTCGGGCTAGTCGTGTTCGGACAATGAGTTACAATAATTATGTCTTCGGATCTGGGTGCGTATTTTTTTAAGATTTTTGCATGACATTCCTAACACAGGAGAAATTGGATTATTCATAATAATACACTTGTATTGCACTCAATACCTATATTATATATTTTGGCTATTATTACATCGGGTACCTACAGTCCTACACTAATTTATTATAGGTGTCTGTACAAGATGTAGTAAGGAATGCAGTAGGCGTGCACGCATGCAAACGCGTCTAAGCATATTTCGAACTGTACAGTGTTATTACAAAATATTAATATTATACAACTGGCTAGGCTTTGAAGACCTCTTTGAGAAAACCGAAGGTTATGCGGTCGGCATTTTGGCGGGCATTTTGCCCGTTCTGAAGAGTCTATCAGGCATATAATTTCTGGTTACTTTCATCTTGCTAACGACAAGTAATTACGCCGACATAATCTAGTAGCTGGGATCATCCACCAGCATCTTGCTCTTCAGTACGACCTTGTTGAGTCTGAAGTGCCATACTACCAGTATGCACTTCAACACTACCTTGTTTGCACTTACGCCAGCTCTCGAAAATGGTTGTACGTTGTTCTACTGGGACAGCTCTATCATCACAGACAGGACTATAGTTTGCAATAGCCTGATATCGTGCCGTTAGACTGGTTCTAGCGCAGAGCAGTGCTCGTCGAAGTCACCATCCTGATAGGACAAAATCAGCAAGTATCTGGACTTGACTTGGTTTCGGCGGTTCTGACAAATATCAATAAAAAAATTATAAAAACCTCGTTCTTAGTATATGCTATTGAAAATATATAATTTAGCAAAATTGGTTTTTTATATTAATTTTTGAAAATGATATATAAATGGATAGGTCTCACCATCATTCATAGCAAAAGCTATTTTAGTTATATTTGGTGATATTATTTAACGTCAAACGATCTTCTGTTTTCATCAACCGGTCAAGAGTTGCCATGTTTTGAATGATTATTTCTTTTATTAATTCAATATAACGGACAAATGGCGGTGCAAAAAAGATTTTTTAGCTCTGATTGTAATTTTTTATACTACACAGCAGTTCAAATTACATTAGTATATGAAAATGTGAAACCACCTCCCATACAAAAGAAGACATCTCCTTTTAGAATAATACTAGGTTATAAATGCCCTCCACTTGCTTCTGTTTTTACTGGGGGAGCCATAGCTATACTGAAGGCAATTCTATATATTGTCTCCCACAAGATTCTTACATCAATAATATTTTCAGTATTTAAAAGCTGCTTACAAGCTATTACTTCAAACCAATTTAGGAGGAACTTTTTAGGTGCCATTCCTAGAGTTTACAAGCAGTCCTCGCCTGGATACGTAGTCAACTCTGTTATTTGAATTCTCTCAGAATTACGATTGGATTGTACCAAAATGGCCGTTTTAACATAGAATAGGCCACAGTTAGTTTTCAACAAAAAAAATTTTTTATACTATATACTCACTCTGATCTATTCTCGCAACGGTCATTTTGGCACAATCCAATTGTAATTCTGAGACAATTCAAATAACAGACTTGACCACGGTCGTGCGGGAATACTAGGCAAAGAAGAATGCTGATAAATGTGCAAAACAGGCTTCTATCACAAAATCACTACCAAGTCTATAATCACGATACTACATGTTTTTCTCAACTTCACAGCTCCTGGGACACATTATGGCAAAAATCTAGACTAATCTAGATTTTTGCCACCAACCGGTAAATTCTATGGCCAAATCCTACATCTATTCCTCTTAAACCTTTGTTCTGCAAATTCAAAAACATAAGTAAGGTAACAACTTCCACTTCTGTCGACTACGGTTGGGTAATGCTTGTAGGTACTCCGTTTTTCCTTAATAAAATCAAAGTTTGTGATCATTTATTATGTGAGTGTAGTATTGATAACGGTACAACTGATCGATTTGTACCGAATTTTTTGATGGTCCTAGGCTTTGCTGTTCCCAATATGACAAGATTCCTCATTGATTATTGATATTAATGTACTAGATGTGTACTAACCGCCTCAATGCATTGCGGCTTCTCTTAAGGCCACAGCCATTATCTCAGCTCACTTCAAATCGGTGTCTGGGGAAAGCCAAACAAGCAAAAGCTCTTCAAAAAATATTTCGAAATGGGTAAATGCGTCGTAAAAGTATGTGACTAAATCACTCAATAACATAAATCCAGCTAGGTTACTTTCCACAGGTAAGTTTATTGTTTACGTGTGCATATTAATGTAAATTAAGCACTCAAAACCAAAAAATGTTTAATGTAATTCAGCATTTGGTGTTGCCCCTAAAACACCGGGATGGGTTCCCATAATGGGAAAATATCAATGTATAAAATAAATTACTTAGTTACATCTGTTTTTCTGTTAAAATAAAATATGAAGGAATTAGTTATTGTATTTGTTTGATTTTCTTTTTTACGTAGAAAACTTTTGACGCTGAAAAACCTTGCAAAATGTTCTTAAGAATGATTGTTTACAACGAAATTTAGGACAACTTTCTACTAAGTAATTTGAGAAAACCCTAATTTAGTCCAATAAGTGGAATTTGGTCTACACCTCCTTAGTAGGGAGCCGTGCCCAGCAGATGGATGCCATGAATTAACACGCATAAAAATATTTATTTGGTTACGAGATAGAGATTCCGATTAGTTCCTACTAAAATGTTTTGCGTTAACTTTGACTGTGCAAACTACCAGATTGTAAAACTTGCTAATAGTTTCTCTATTTCTAGATAAAAAATTGAATTGTTTTAAATTGGTTTCTTCTATGCAAGCATACAAACATACTACATCCTAGCGTACAACATATTAGGCCATTTCGTCACTTTACATCGAGCGAATTGCAGACAATCACAAACATAAAAAAACGTATAAAAATAAGTCTTTTTATTTTCTTTAGGGTAATATTTTCTATGGTAGGCAACACCAACCCGCAGCGCATGTTCAACTGCGCATCACCAAAACTGTTACACTTTTTTCGACGCGCGGTAAGGACTTAAGGAGGCTTTCTACTCTTCATATATGAAAGTCTTTGAGATTCCTGATGACCTGCCCCGCCCCTATAACTTTTCTAATTTCCTTCCTCTTGTATTTTCCCCATTTGCATATCTTAAATAAGTAGTAGTAGTAACTATACAACAAAATTAATGCACCTGTTTTGGTTGTTTTTTTCATTTAATCATAACCGGCTAATCTTTTCATCGTTTGCCTTTTTGCAACCCACGTGCATCTGCTTTAAATAAAGATATTATAGAATTTAATCTACTGTCATTTTGCTCACACGTTTGGCTTGACTCAATAGTTATTATATCTGTGATACGAGTAGGTATTGAAACACAGAGTTCAGTAAATAGAGTCATTCTAAGTGTGTCGGCAAAGGATAATAGATTCAATAGTAACTATCACTACTTGCTATGGCTGCTATGGTGTCAACAGTAACTACTACAGCAGCTATGCGAGATATTTTTTTTCGCTTTTATTACTGTTACACCATATCGCACGATTATCTACAAAAAGTTTCGTCGGATCTTCACACTTTTTATCACTAATATTTTATAGATAGGTATTTTACATGAAATAAATGAGTTGGCTTCAAAGTTTGTTTATCACATGATGTGCTAAGCAATGTAAAAACCAGCCATACGCTGAACAAAAAGTCTGTCGCTCTATCTCTTTCTATTCCTTAGACATTGTATATCTTCTTCCTTATTATAGTGTGAGTGAAATGGTATATAACCGTCGTCTATTACTGTCTCTATCTGCGTATAGAAAATTCAAGAATTTTCTTGAGTGTACGTGCTGAGCTTGTGTCAAGTCAGTCACTGTCAGGTTGTTAATCTCACATTGTTATTGTTTTGCGAGTTTCCGAGTTTCTAACACTTTCTACTTCGATTGTGAGTTTCTTGTTACAAAAGTCACAAAGTTTACTAATACTAAGTATTGTAATAAAACTTTATCTGGATTTTAGAAGCGCCTATTAATTTATAGGATGGATATTTACGGATACCCATCGTACCAATGTAATCAGCCCGATGAACTAGCTAAACAAATGTATGCCCAACAAGCTTTAGCGTCGTCAAGCCACTTTCCTCGGCCAGAGCCTGAGCATGAAGCTATGCAGATGCCCACAAGCCACTTTCAACTGCCCGAGCCTTTGCCTCACGCGATGCAAATGCCTTCAAGCACCCCTTGGAACTCCCAGGGTATTTCATGGGGAATGCCATCACCGCCTCAAGTTGTTCAGTTCACAGCTAACCAATTCCGAGATGGAAAGTTCAATCCTGTTGTTCATTGCAAGAGGAAAAGTTTGGATTTCGAACCTCCTATGTAAGTTTTGTAATAAATGTATGCGAGATATTTTGAGACACCAAAGGTCAAATAGTAACGGTCATTGTCATCCTATTGTGTGTTAGCTATTTTAGTAAATTTAAATACATTTCACTAATTGTCTCAAAAACTCAAATCTTAGTTACAACGGACAATTAGTCCATTTAGAGATAAAATAAATTTGGTATTTCTATTTCTTGAGTTAAATGAAACTCATTATTAGTATAATAATCTGAGTCCTACCCTGCAGACTGCAGATTTTGTCGTATTGAAGTTAGGTAATATGTGAAGCATTAACTTAATTTTCTCTTTTAACAGCCCTGCAAAGCAGCTGATCACCGAGGAGAAAATGGCAGCTCACCTTAACGGACTTCACATATCGTCTCAATACACACCACACTCACTTGCAGCAGATGATGTGTGCATGGACACTGGTTCTACGAGTATAACAGCTTTCAATACGGAAAAACTGAAAGGACATACAATAGTGCTGTCTGAAGAGTTAAAGAAGCTACAGGAAGAGCCGTTACTGCCCGCTGTGCTTATTGAAAGGTTAGAACAAGCTTATTTTAGTTAAAATAGTCAGTTATTTAGAAGTCTAAGTATCTTTGCATTGCTTATTCTTTTTCTTATTCTGTGTGGGGGCGATAAGTCCTGCACTGACGTCCCGCTTGGGGTGTATTGTGCATTTCCCCCCGCCAGCCTAACCCAACCAGCCAAGCTCCTTAAAGTAACGGAGTACAGCTATGGGTCGCTGGCTCACCAGTTCCACTTCTATTTCATCAGGTGTAGTAGAAATACCCTCATGATGCGAAACCGATTTGGATGCATAAATTTCAACGCGTTTCAGCACTCCCAGTCTCTGTCTGATGTTTTCCGTGGCTTCACAGTGTAGAAGCACATGTTCCACAGTTACGTCTGTCTGCATACATCCTCGACATAGAGGACTATCCGTTGATACAATCTTATGTTGATGGTAGTTCCGGTCGCAGTGGCTTGTGATGATTCCGACCATCAGACGTAGATCTGCTCTTGTTAGCTTAAGTAAGTTGTTGGTTACCTTTTTGTTTATCCGTGGAAAGAAATGTTTGGCGTGTCTGCAGTCTTGTTTTTTTAGCCACAGGCTTTGTTGCTCTTTTTCTGTGTGTTGGATTAACAGTGTACGCACCTCCATTGCAGTTGGCCTACACAGATCTGCAATGTTGGTACAGAGTACTTTGTGTATTCCTTGCCTAGCGAGTACATCCGCCCTATTGTTTCCTTCACATGAACTGTGGCTCTTAGTCCATGTTACGGAGACTCCGTGTGTTTCTGCTAAGTTTTGTAGTGCCAGATGACATTCGGATATCACTCTTGATCTGGTGGTTGGCTTTTGAAGTGCATAGATGATGGCTGCACTGTCAGTAGTAAATATAAGAGAGTCTTTCGGCCTTCCCCTAATATGGATATATGTGGTGGCCCTTGATAGAACCGCTTTTGCAGCCAACAAAAGCCCCGTGTCTTCCGCTTGCAAGGCTGTTGTGGTCACATTTAAGGCCTTCGATTCTGAGAACCTAAACTCTGGTGAGTAGTATCCACATCCAGCGCCTTTGGTGCTTTTTGCGCCATCGGTATAGATGTTATAAGTCTTACAATTGCTCGCATTATCTGCTGAAGTGTTATCAACTGCAAGCAGTGTATACTTTTTGCTGTCCAAGTGTGTGTTAGCTATTCTATCGATATTTTATTGCTTTCGTGGTGATATGATCAAGTTGCTTGTTCCACAAGAGCTTACTATCTAACCATACCCCCAAATATTTTACCTCTATACTTAAGGTTAGTTTAGACCCGAATAGCGTAGGAAGTTTTAATTGTGGTATTTTATTCTTTCGTGAGAAGAGCATAATTTCCGTTTTTTGCGGATTCACCGAAAGGCTGTGTTGTTCACACCACCTCTCAACGATTTTCAATGCTTTTTGCATTTTGTTACAAAGGGTTGTTTCGAAGAGTCCGGATATCATTATTGCTAAATCATCTGCATTTCCTATCGTATTTATCCCATCCTTGTTCAGAAGTTCGAGAAGTTCGCTTACTACTACTACCCACAATAAAGGAGATAGCACCTACCTTGTGGGCAGCCTTTCGTTACAATGCAGCGAGAGTTATTTGATAATAGCATTGTTGTGATCCATTTGTTCACTCTTTCATCTACGTTATGTTTCCTTAGCCCGTCTTCTATGCTTGGGAAGGTTGTTTTATCGAAAGCTCCTTCTATAGAAGGAGCTTTCTTTGAATTGCTTTTTGAATATGAAATGAAATAAAATTTAATTGTCTGTGAGACTAGGTGAGAACATAGGTCTTATATATAGTTAACATACAATTTGAGCTCTAGCTCTGCCCACAAGGCATACAGACATGGTGTGAGTACTTATAAATATAGATAAAATAATTAAAGAGTCACTACAATATATAAAATTAATATTTTAAGGTCTCATAAAATTAAAGAAGTCATTCTTATAAAAATTCAAAGTCGAGTCAAAGAAAATTTAAATTTATTTTTGTTAAGAAATAAAAATCAGCCAAGTCTCTGAGAAATCAGGTACAAAAAAAACAGTTTTGAGTACCTCCTCTAGAAAAAAGCTTAACTATAGCAGTGCAACAAATGCTTGCCCTTATCAATAAAACTCTTCTTTCTGGGTAGATCATGTTGTCGCATTTAAAACCCTAATTACTAAACCCTATTTAAACCTGCTTTTCTATAACTGCAGGTTAGAGAAGCCATCCATGTCCCTTGTCGTATGGAAGCCCCGCGAGAACATTCTAGAGCAGATCACAGAACAAGAAGAGAAACCGAAAGACGAAGAAGTATTACAAAAGAAACGGAACGGTGTACTCGTCTCTGAAGAAGTATCAATAAATGATGTTGAAATGTGATGTCTGGACTAATTACTACTAGAGATAAGGTAACTTGTAAGAAAAGTGTTATATTTTTTTTTAACTTTTATTATTAAAATGTAAGTTCTCTGATGAAAATATACATAATTTAACCATAAATATTTCACATAAGTATTGCACTACTCAATGTCTTGACAGCCAAAACGGATTATTTCCATCCCCAACTGTAACACTACTGGTTGGAAACAAAATTTAAAACCTAAATTCCCAACCAGTCACATTGGGAATACTCCAACCAACGAGTAGCACCCCTAATCATCTCAACTGTTACTTGATGGGAAAACTTTATTTGAAATAATTCTCGACAGTCACAGTTAGAGAGTCAGGGGATAGAAAATCTAACGGTTTTTTTGGGAAGTCTAGTGTTGGGAATACGCTTCCGAAACACGTCGACCGTGTTCCCATTAGGTTCACAGTGAGCATCTGAACGCGGAATGCTTCGCAGCGCGGCAGCGTACTGAACGAACTGAGCCGCATACTGCCATAGATAAAATAATATTACCGCCAGCTTTGTTCACTGCGATTCTGCCGCTAACTGAATGAGTCGAGCGCAGTGTGAATACTCGATTTAAAATATATAAGGTGAAGTAGCGGCAAACAGCCGCTCACACTACGCCTAATGGGAATACGGCCTAAAGGTCTCCCATATTATCTTCCCATATAAACGAAAATAGATGAAACAATTTTGGAAATGCATAATCAGGTTATTTAATTTGTAACCTTCAACAGTTTATGATGAGAGTGATAAATTAGCTCTACACATTGAATGGTGTAATATCTATTAATCAGGGTGACTGTTTGAAAGAACACTCTTAATATTCAAAGTCATGAATATTCAAGGCCGTATGTATGAACAATTGTAAAAATTAAACCAAATAATTATAAACTAAGAAAATGCAATTTGTTCTAAGACAGCTAACAGTGAGGGCAGAGTTGGTGTGAATTTAGCGCGTACGCGATCCGAGTCAATGACCAACGACAAGTCATGATTTAGGAACCACGGGCTCGACTCTAGTAGCCATACATGATATACGGGGCCATCGGGTATATAGGGGTACACTAAGCCGAAAGGGGGTCACTATACTAAATAACAACTTCTACTATGGCACCAAAAGCAGCTTTTTTATACATTTTGCCGACTACCATTAAATTTTTTGTTCCATAATGAAAGTTGTTTGTAATTATACGTGACCTCCTCTCGGCATAATATGCCCTAACTATTATCCTATACATAATTTAATTTTGAACAAGTATAGGTCTCATTGACACCACTGCCACAAAAATTTTAGGGTTTTGACTTAACTTGGATTATAATACTAACAATACTTTTTAGGCCAAAATGTAAAATGTAATTATGTATGTCAGGTTATTATACTAACCACAATGAATGCTTGGACAGATTCTGATGCCTGAGTTATTGTTAGAATGCCTCTTCTTTATCTCAAGTGATTCTGGCTGAAAAAAAATCGAAAACTAAAAGCAATAGAGCAAGTTTTATGGTGCTATTTTCTAACTTAAGAAAAACGTATTCCTTTGTCAAATGGCTATGTTGTTCTTTTGAAGTATAGTTGTTTACTTACTTAGAACGTGAAAATAGTAAGTACTGAGTATTTCTAAATATTGCGAGCCTTCAACCAGTCACCATGTATAACTCATTTTTAATTACGCCTTGAATTAACATCACTGTAAAAAACATATTTTCTGTTTAGTATACAGGGTTATCGGTTAGGGGTGTACTATGCTAAGAGGGGGTTGTTGTACCCATCATGACGAACAACTTTCATTATTAGACAAGCTGGATATTTAGGGAACGACGACTATATTAGATTTTGACGGCCGTTTAACTTTTTCTATGAAACATCTGATTTTTTTCTCTATTTTCGGTTTGGTCCTAGTATGAAAGTTGTCCGTAATGATGAGAATAGTGACCCTCTTTCGGCTTAGTACACCCCTAACCGATATCCCTGTATTAAAACCATAGTATTTTAGATAAGTAGTAAATCATTTTACAAGCTTTAGCTATTAAGTGTAAAAATTCAAATTGGGTATTAATATTGCCCCAATAATTCGTGCGTGTTTATTGTACTTTTAAATAATCTAGATGAATCCAGTTACGAGAAAATATGGGCACTGATTTTTCTTATGGAAACTCAGTGCTAATTTTTGCTTTTAATTGCTTAATACCGTTACCACTTACCATCGACAAACGCCAGTGTCACCGCGTCTGCTTTTTGGGCGCCATGACAAAACTGCATAACCGTACCATAATTGCTGGACTTTGGCGCTCAAATTATCTACCAACATTTTCTCTTTGATCTACATGATAAGACTTAGACCACAGCATTTGCCACATGTGTTGCTCCTCTTCAGGAGTTTATGACGCTTTAGTGGTAGTCTTCTCTCGACAAAAAGTCAAGTCGGCGATAATGCGGTCGGAAGTAAAATAATGTATGTTACTAAAACTATTTAGCTTAATAAAAGTTAAGAATGAAATAATTAGCTAAAATCTCTAAAAAAAAAAACACAAATATGTACGACTGCTTCCTAATAATCTAAATAATGCCCCTAATTCGAATATTGTCAAATCAAACTGTATTTAATAAATTAGGCTCATTTGACTAGTTTCAAAATATAGCCATCGTCGCTTTCTTACTTGCTTTTGTAGTATACAAAATGTAGTGTTTCGATGAATATTGATAATTGTACTTCAATTATTATGATTAACTTTTAGCTACTATAAGAGACTACCAACTCTGAAAACGCGGAAATAAAATCAGCCGTTGTATACCAAAAGTTCAGATAATTTAGGCTTGTATCAAATTGTTTTATTTCGAGTTATACGAAATAACTTGAAACTCGAAATAGTTTTTGCTATGTCTGTCTTACATCAGACTTAAAAATAGTGTTTATCATAAAGTTAGTGATTTTATAAATTGTATGCCTTTCGTATCAAGTTAGTGATTTTTATACGATACCTGATTTTATATTTTTTAGATATAATAATGATAGGTCTAGTCTAAGGTGTTGAATGCAAGGCTGTCTTGTACTGTCATTATGGTTTCAAAAATAAATGCATGGAAAAATAATCATTTGGTTTCATTTAATAGGAAAGTTTAATTTCTTAATCGGCTACAGGATGTTTAGAAATACGTCAAACTGACCTGTGTATTCGACGTTGATAACTACTTTATCTACGGGACCAAATCTCATCGGAAACCGACAAGTATTTCCATGTAACAAATTTCCGATAAGAGGACAGGACAGAATTCTGAAAAATGTCCCAGTAGTCCCATAGTGGAACTTGCCAATTGAACTACTGATTGTCCACGCAATGTGTCCAGGGAGTCCAAGAGAAACAGAGTATACGTGGAGCCCCAGGCGGTTCGTGGTAATATTAAGTGCTGATGGACCCCAGTGGGTCACAGTAGAATGTTATGATGGGACAACAAAAAACACAAAGTATAATATTAAATTTAATCTTTATTCAATCAAATCAACAATTATATTCATTACTTTACATTACAAAGGATAAAATACTGATCAGAAATATATTATTGGTCCAATCTTAAAAGTAACATTTCGTACAGTCTTTGTTAAGATCTACGTAATATTCACATAAAAATCTGTTTTTAGTTCGCTAACAAGATTAATAGTAAATGAATGCAAAAAGGATCGAATGTGTTTTTCATACATACATTATTGTTAATACAAAGTCTATTTATGAACCTTTATGTGAATTAAAGATAAAACATGGCGCAACCCTTGCCAGGCATATTATACCATTTCATTTAATTTACTGTAGGGTATTTTTATTACAAAAAAATATTTAAAAAAATGCGTTAATATTTTGTAAAGTGTGGCAAAATATTATTACCTACTTTACAAAAAGAACTAAGTATGTAATTGTCGGAAGCTTGGTAGGTAGGTACCTACATTAACAATAACGTATGTATAAATGAAAAACTGCGAGCTGTTCGTCTATATAACTATCTAGATATAACTATCTTACAAATTAAATTTGCTACTTTTTGCGATTAAATATCCGTTTCCTACAATACAAAGGAAGCAGATTTATCACAGGAAAGTTTACAAGATACAATATCAATGTAATGAAGATATAAAGCAGGAGTAGGTAGGTATTTGGAGAGAACCATACAACGACTCACAACATTAGAAATTGGAAATAACTTTAGACTAGTTTTTTTACCTATATCGTATGTCTGTCCGATGGATCTTCGGTCCTGGATGTCTATTCTGCAAACGTTGCACAATGCATATCCCAGACGCTTGCGTGATTGTTGAAGATTAAGTGAAAGTGAAAGTGAGATACGCTTTTGCTATATTGCCCTGCTGTTCTCTTAAAGTATTCTCAACTCGCATTTCTCAACGAATATTTTTGTTTTATTTTTAAAATAGGGTATCTATGTAGTCGAAAATATCATGATTTTGAAAACACTGGCTTACGATAGAGGTCTACCTACGGCTAACAGAACCACTACTTATTTACTGGTTCTTTTTGAAAACCATATTATTTAATTTGAATTAGTTACCTACTGCTTATTATTATCTTCATTTTGATGATCGTTTCCTACAAAATCATAGTCTGCCTCTGAATAATCAAACATAGCTAGCTGCCTTTGAGACATAACTTAAATAACGGAGATTGTAGGTGCAGTAACTGATTCGCATAACATTTATTTTAACATTTTATTCGATTCGGATTAAGGAAGCATTCGTTGCATTTATATAAAAATTTCGTCAAATATATGTCGAAGTATAAAATATTGGTCGTTCGCTAAAAAAAATCGCGGTAAAGTCGTTAAACAGTGCGACAAAGATATTGTTCCAGTGTCAATCGTACAACAAAAACCATTGCTGTACTTGAAAATATAACAAGTCAGGCCTTACATGTCATAGTAATCGTCAGCCGCATAGTATCAAAGTTATTGATCACGGTAGGTCCGTGTTTGGCTGCACATTCTTTCGAGTTTATCACACGCAGGTTTATCAGATCTGTTTCTAACGTATGACTGTCTAAAAAAATATTCATGGATCGTCTTTTACAGAGCTTTTCCGTGTTTTTCTTTGTTTAGGTATTTTATCACTACGGCCTTTGTCAGCCGGAGATACAATGCTTCCAACGCAAATTTTCGTTATTTAATTATTTGAAAAACATTCTTTTAAAGCGTCTAAGACGTATTCTTGCGTTTGTACTTAGGAATAAATAGACAGTCTAAACGTTATTAGAATCCACACTTATCACTACTGATTCAAAGATATTATAATTGGAAGTAAGTACCCCATTAGGCAACATTAATATCCAGTTTTATGGCATGTTGACTTTGACAGGGCAAGTATCAAGGTCCAGGTCTATCTCAATGATTCCAGCTGTACCAGGTCTTAAATAAAAGTGAATAAACAAGGTCTCGTTTGGCACTATAATATTCTGATGGTGTTGAGGACGGGTACTCTATCGTTTTGTCTAGTTGCCGTTCTCCTACTTAAAGTCAACTATCATTAGACCTTAATAGGTAGTTAAGGTTTCGCTTCATGAAATTATAAAGACTGTCTTAGCACTACAGCAATCTGCTGCGGAAGCATCCTAACAGCCAATATTAAAATCCAACAGTTCTAAGTTCTAATGCATGTTGACCTTAACAGTAGAAGTATCTAGGTCTCGCTTCATATTTTCCAGCTGTTCCAGGTCCTGGTGAGAGGTTTCGCATTTCTGCACCACCAGTGAGTGGTAGAAGTGGATAGCGAACGCCACGAACACTATGAGCACTGAAATAGAAAAAATCGTTTGTTAGTTGGTTTGAAAACCGTTATAAGTATAAACGTGTTATTTTAGCTAATTTTAAAAAAGGTTAGGGAGTTTTTGTTTCTGACATGCAAAGTAAAGTAAAGTAAACTAAAGTAATATTTATTGACCTTTTAATAACGTTCGTCACAGGCAAGTCTTATTTCATTTGAATTAAGAATTACTTAAAAAATTTAACTTACAAATCTCATTCATATACGATTACTTAATATTAGTTCCTAGTTTAACAGTTCTCTTGACATATACTTACATTATGATTGCTTTGTTTAGTTATTAGTGATATTTTATTATGGTTGTTCGTTACACAAGAACGATGATTCTACAAGCTGCATTGACATATATTCGCTGAGTTTATAAAAAGGATTGCTTTCAAAAAAATACTTCAATTTTTGTTTAAATGTAATAAAATTGAGATCCATTACACTATTAGGTAATTTATTGTACATCAGTATTTTGGTATAAAGCCCCTGCTTCTTACATTTAGCTAATCTATTTATTGGTAGGATTCGCCCTTTTATTATTGCGTGAAATTCTTTTTTCCGGTATTTCCTTATCCTCGTGTACTTCTAATAAACAACTATAAATATAAAGTGATATAACTGTCATTATTTTATCTTTTTTAAAGTGTTTTCTCGCAGGACTACGTTTTTTCAAACCGTTAATAGTTCTTATAGACTGTTTTTGACATTTTAAGACTTTTATGCTATCTTTAGCATTTCCCCAAACAGTAATAGCGTATCTTATAATAGAATGCACGTAGGCATAATAGACAGAGATGAGCGACTTTTTATCTAGTAATGGCTTAAGTTTAAATAAAGCATAATTACCACTTGCCATTTTCTTGCAAATTTTATCGATGTGCGCATTATGGCTAATTGTATTACCTAGAAATACATTTGTTTTACTAATGGAATTCCCGAAAATATCTAACTTTGACTGATACTGCATAGAGATGGTTTTATCAGAGTTAAGAACAATTCTATTTGCATCAAACCATTCCTTTAACAATTCCATAACAATACTAACTTTATTTTCTAAATTATGTATACATTTGTCTCTGATACCTACATGTGTGTCATCTGCGAATAAATTTATGTGAGCCCAACTTGGCAATGCATTGGTAATATCATTAATATATATCAAAAACAAGACTGGCCCTAAAATAGAGCCCTGTGGTACTCCAATTGACATCCTACCTTCTGTAGAAATTTGTTCATTAATCGAGACAATTTGACTACGGTTCTGTAAGTAAGTTATCATCATATTTAATTCATGACCTTGAAATCCGTAATATTGCATTTTTAAAATCAATATATCGTGCCTCAAACAATCAAAAGCTTTTGAAAGATCACAAAAGATACTTGCACATTTATTTGACGTATCTAAGGATTCTAGAATGTAATATACTACTTTTTTTCAATGTTCTTTATGAGCGGCTTTTTCTGAATCCAAACTGTGACATTGTAAATAAATTATTTTCTTCAAAGTATTTAACGATTCTCGATTTAATAATAACTTCTAAAATTTTTGATAAAGTTGGCAAAATGCAAACGGGTCTATAATTACTAATATCCTCTATATCCCCTTTTTTAAAAAGTGGGATTACCCTACCCGGTTTCAATACGTCGGAAAATATTCCGTCAGTTAAACATGAGTTTAAGACAATTAATATTAATTCAAATAAATTATCGTTATTTATTATTAGGTTCCGTAAAGTCTTAGTACTCATATCATAAATATCTAACGTAGGTTTTTGCTTCATGTTAACTACTACCTTTTTGAGCTCAGTATAATCTACTTACTGGTCCGAATGAAATAGATGTCAACGGTTTACTACAGTAATTTAAATACTTTTTGCAATCATCCGCGTCAATTTCTAGATTACAAGTTAACGTATGAGCTATGTTGCGAAAAAAATTATTAAATAGAGTAGCAATTTTTTTAGATTCTGTAATACTTGCTCCGCTTTCGGTTTTTACTGATTTTATTCTATTACTTGTATTGCGTCGCGTATTTTGACCTGACTGTTCGTTTATAATTTTCCAAGATTCTTTAATTTTATTTTTTGATTTTTTAATTCTATCTCTATACTGTATTTTTTTTGCTACGACCATTGTTTTACGTAATATTTTTCTATACCTTTTAATGTTTAATTTTCTTGTTCCGCTAGGGCCAACCTCTTGAAGGATTTCCATTTTGGCTAAATTTTTCTTACTAGTTTCTATACCTAAAGTCGACCATTTTTTCTGAACATTTATTACTTGTTTTTTCAATTTTGGAAAAGCTATGTTATAGTAGTACATCAAATCATCGTGGTGCTGCATGCTCATACTTACGCGAACAATTTTCGACTCAGCTTTTATGATGTTAAGATAAATATAGAAGTCTTTTACGTTGTAAAGTGGAGAAGTGAAAGAAAACCGCATGCATTGTCAGAGTTTACTCATACAGTACTCGTATCTTTGTACCTACTATTAGGTTGGGAGAGGTAGCTTCGTTAATTATATAATTGGTAGGTATATAATAGTTATACAGGGTTATTGGTAAGGGGAGTTCATAGCCGAAAGAGGATAACTAAACTCATCATAAGGAACAACTTTTACTATGGGACCAACTCTGATGACGAAAAAAAAAACAAATTTTTCATACAATTTTCAACGACCGATTAACTTTTTGTCCGGTCAAGCCGATTTTTTTCTCGGATCCTGAGTTGGTGCCAAATTGAATGTTGTTCCTTAGGATAAGAATAGTGACCCATTTATGGCTTAGGACACCCCTAACTGAAAATCCAGCATATTTATTTGGTAATTCAATAATTGTCTGTTTTGTTAACAATTAACTAGTTTCTAAGCAGGTATAATTTGGAAATGAGATCGCAAAGTTTGAGTACATGAACTTCCAAATTACCTGGTATGACAATAACTGTAGCCGCAGTGGCGGCCGCAAAAGAATAGTCCCAGAACTTCACCCAGCAGAGGATCGCGATTTCCACCAGGAATAAAAATAGACCTGGAATCAGGAATAACAAGAAGTCTTAAATCTAGATAACATGAAACATCTTTTCACCACGCTTCTGTCACTTTTTAACTTGCCTGGAGAGAAGGTGACAGCAAGATTTTTAGAAATTATATTTAAATCTTCAGCCAATACTCCCTTAATCATCTGAGACTGATGATTTAATCTGGCGTGTAGGTTTTATTTGAGGATGGATGACACGTCAAATTGTGGGTCCCGGTGGTTAGACTTTGGTTAACAATAGTAAGCCATGGCAGCACTTCGACTAAACGAATATGATTCTAGGGTTCCGTACTTAAAGTGTAAAAATGGGACCCTATTACTAAGACTTTGCTGTCCGTCCGTCCGTTTGTCTGTCACCAATATCTCATGAACCGTGATAGCTAGAGTTGAAATTTTTACTGGTAATGTATTTCTGTTGCCGCTATAACAACAAATACTAAAAATATAATAGAAAAAACATTTAAAGAGGACTCCCATACAACAAACGTAATTTTATTGCTCCTTATTAATGACAGCAACACGTAGACGCTTGAAATATTTACCTACAGAATATTTAGTTTAATTTAAAAATAAATAATTATTAATTCAATACAAAATAATTTTAATTCTCATATAAGGAACGTAATTTATTTTCCGTTATTAGCTCGATATTAATAGTGGCATCATATAGAAACTAGAACTTATATTGTATAGATAAATGTTGCGGAACCCTTCATACGCGTCCGCAAGGTGCGTGTAATTTTTTAACTCAGTGCATTTTTTAAACGAATTCTTTAAAATACGAAGCTGACAATGATTAGATGTAACTCACCCAAAACAGTACTAAAAGCCCAAGCCAGCTCGATGAATCCCCTCATTCTTTCATGAGGCGAGTCTCTCAATGCGTTCGCCGGTCCTCCAGGCGTCTCCATCTTGCTGACTGCGTCTATATTCGGCAGGAGGTAAGTGGAGATCATAAGTGCGAATATATGAACAGCTACAAGGACCGTGGTGCAAACTGCAAACATTACGAACAGCCATTCGGGGACGTTCGTCGGCTCGTTAATCTGCAGTTCTACCATGGCAACCATGGCGAAACCTGGAATTAAAAGAAATTGAAAGTTTTTTTTACAAATAAACTACCTAGCGTCATATTATAGATATTTAATTACCCCAAGGAAATACTTAAATTTTCCAGAATAAAGAGTAGCTTATGTATTAATCCAAGGTATAAGCTATCTTCGTGCCAAATTTCATCCAAAGCCGTTATGCCGTTTGAGCATAAAGGAGGAACAAACAAACACACATACTTACAAACTTTCGCCTTTATCATATTAGTGAGATGTGATGTGATGCGATTGATATAACACTTTCGAACTCACAGCTACCTTATAGAACATATTGTATTGAATTTCTTAGGTACTGACTGTCATAACACATGCACACACTAGCTCAAAACACGCTGTCAGAATACAAATATTCGGCTGGTTTTCGAAGTAAATACTATCACTAATGAGCGTGACCCTGGGGCCGCTTCCTTCAGTTACAGGACTAGGGCATTGTGATGGTTATGGATTATGATAATATATTAAAATCAGTAAACAAATACAAATTCTTATTGTGACAATGGACTATACATGCCCTGGGTCCTAATAAGTTAAAAACTATTTGAGAGGTCACTAATATGGTCTCCCGAGATGACTTAGCTACCTACCGGATAACAGCTCCGAAGTGGTAGCGGTTGCTTTCAGCTTCGCTCGGGACATGTGCAGTCTTCGCCACGAGAGGCCTTCAGGACCCACCTTCTGTGCAGAGTCTTCTCCCCAACCGTGAGAGGCAGGCATCGTGAGCGCCACTTCGCTTACGCTCTGGAATATTAGAATTTATGTTGTGAATGCGAAAGTTTGACATTGAATCTGTATAACGAGCTGAAAGTTAAACGAGTTATCTGAAATAGTTAAAACCAGCGATGATCCTTCGTAGTACTTTTTTTGCATCGTTTTTGTCATTCAAAATAGATCGCTAAAAACTGTATTGCATAACGCACATCACTCACATACTTACGAGTAATTAGAAGTATTTATCTTCCGCGAATTAAGTTTGTGAGTTTAATAATGGAACGGGAGCACTTTGATCTGGCCATGTTTGAAAAATTCAATGAAGTACTAAAATTTAATAAATCTTTTTTTCTATTCCAATAGTTACTTAGTTGACCTACTCGCGCAAGGTTTGTGCTATCGAACCAACAGAAATTATTTAAATGACCTTTACTTTTTTAGGATAGAGGATAAGTACAATGGTCTATCATACTACAGTTTGATGGTAATACCTGCCATAATATCAGCTGCATCCTTCAAGATTAGATCTTGACCTTAAGGAAAACGCATTGAGGTAAAGCTTTCGATTTGCTTAGGTACCTTAAACTTTTCCTTAAACTTATTAGGGAAAAACAGGTTTGGTAAATTATTTATTTAGTAAATTTATTCATAAACTAAGTATCTAAACAAATTTTAATCATTGTTATAAAATAAAATAAAAAGTACCTTAGCATTTAATACGATCGATATGTTAGGAATTCTCTTGGTAGATCGAGGTTTACGCAAAGTCGCAAATTTATAGTCGCAAAGTAGTGGGTGTGAAGTTGCGCAGGATACTTAGCAGGAAGATGTTAATATGTTCGTAGAAACAGACCGCCAGGCAAAAAGCCTTTTAAATATGTACGATGAGTCTAATATGAATAAGTAGTGCATAGAGGCAATTTAAGAATTGCCTCTATGTACGTCTTATTCATGTAGGGTAAGACCATAAATATGGCGTGCAAGACAAGAGGACCGAAGGCACCCAGCAGAGGCTGGAAATAGCTGGTGACATTGATTTAAACATGGAACCTGATTACAAAATAGAAGTTAAAAGGCTCACCTTCATAGACTGGTTGCACTGACATGGCGACTGTAGGTAGCCTGGGCTCAGTAACACCGTAGTAGCAGACTTCGAAGACATCATTCCACTAGGAGTGGCACTGCCTGGGCTCGCGCCGCCTTTTGAACACATATAGTCGAGGCTATGAGGCGGTGTCACGGATATCGTGGGACTATCTGTCACACTCACTTTGAATCTGAAATGGCGATAACAAATAAGTTATTAAATAGAAGAGAATATAATAATACAATATTCGAGTATTTCAAGTTCAAGCCCCATCCTGCATTTTGTTAGAGAGCTCTCAGTGCCGCCAAAAACGTCCGCCGGCCGCCGCGTCGGTCGATCGCGATTCAACATGCATGCGACTGACCATAATGATAAGTACGGATGATGATAAGGATACCATACAAATAAGTTTAGCATTTAACGAAAGGGTGACAAAAATGCTATAATCATCTAATCATCTATACCTATCGCAAGTGGGTTAGTACCTGCCACCTCGCCTCTTATAACTTTATCTATATTTTTAAAAGAAACGGTCCACCTAGTCAGTTACGATTTCAGAGCAAAAAATTGTGTTGCTTTACTAAAAGTTTGTGTTATATAAAATCCTTCTAGATTTATTTCGTGTAAATCAGTATTTATGCCTAATGAAAAACCCAATTAACCAAAAGATGGGATAATGCATGCATGGTGTAAGATTGCATGGTTTGCATATGATGAACATGGCAACTTTACTATAGGTTATCTTTTCGCAGCATTTAATTGATAATACGAGTATCAATATCTACCTTTTAATTTTTAAACCACAGAATAAATTACAGTATCTACTAACCACTAAACAACAACCTACTCTATTTTACGTAACTACTCAATTGTAAGTTTGCAAATTACTTAAACATGCATGTGTAGAATCCTAGTAAAATGATAATAATTGCTGGCTTTATCAACAAAGGAAGTACATTACCAACCTTACACCTATAATTTCAATCTAGTATGACGTAAAACTACGACTGACGAGAACATATACTTGTTATCACTAATTGCACAAAAGCAAGGTACGAGCAATTTTCCACAGTTCGAAAACAAGCATTCACGATTGTTTTGAAATCACTTTTTTGTTTGGAAATGTATTACTTGACTTGTTTTTAACGTCAGACACAAACAACACGACCATAATTCCCTCACTGAATGCATCAAATAGAACGCTTGCCAATTCCTGACCTATCGGTATGTGACCGTAAACTTATATAGACAGGAGCGGCTATAAATAAATTGATGTCAATTTGTATTATAATTGACCAACAGTACACCAACTTGTTGTTACAAAAATAAACAATAAACCTACCAAGTCTATAAACAAATGAACACGAGTATTTAAAAAAAAAGTCTACCGAGAAAAGTTGAAAACTTTGAGACTTTAATATAATGATTCAACTGTCAAAAGACTAAAGTTTTAAATATATATTAAACTCCAATATTTGTGGAAGTATTTTATTTTTATATTTTTATTTATGGTCTATTCAGAACTCATAAAACCTTAGCAATAGTAACACTTTTAACAAGTTCTTTTCGAAAAGTGGTTACCGACTTTGTTTACGGCAGGTGTCGATAAAACTTTTTTTTATTATTTCGATTTAATGATTAAACCTCTGGACTGATTTTGGTTCAGTTTAAATGGGGCCAGTAGAGAAATATACACATAAAAATAATTCAAATCGGTCCAGCCATTACCAGGAAAACAGGTAACAACGCAAAAAAACGCACCCATCGAATTGAGTACCCTTTTAATATGAATACCCTTTTTGGAAGTAAATAGAAAAATGAAAAACCAGACTTCAATTCAGCAGTCAAATTTTTCAACTATTTTGAGTAATAAACCAAATTACTGGATAGATTTTTATATTTATTAGGGGCCAAATGGAAATAAAAAAACATAATTATAAATCGGCCTCTGCGAAACAACATGAAAAACCAAAAAAAAAAGAGATTCCAACGACTCGAGAACCTCCTCCTTTTTGAAGTCAATTTATGAACAACAAGTTTTGTTAAAAATAACATTGTAGATAAGTAACAGAGATGATTAGTAAGATAAACTAGTAATGTAATACAAGGCAGTCAAATATGAGCATTGTCTACCCACACGAGTTGATAATGTTTACTTGTGTTATTTTCCTACATGTCTGCTACATTCAGGTAAGATATCTAAAAGTCCATAAAATAAACTATATGACTGTGTTAGTAAGCAAAGAGACGCTAGTTAAGATGCTCAATACGAAGCAAAATTATTGAAATAATTATTATAGGAATGTGTACAACTACTTCTCACTGATTAATCACTCACTCACATCAACATGGGGTCAGGAAGTTATATTATTTTGTAAGATATGTTACTCTTGACATCTTGATAGTTTTGTTTCTCAAAAATAAAAATATGTATAATAAATAATTTTACAATCATTTTTTTCTACGTATTTCAAAAAGGAGGAACCTTGCTTTTTATGTAATTTATGGTCCCCGATTTCTTATAGATGGCTGGACCGATTTCATTTGAATTTTTTATTTTCTTGTTCGAAAGGGTATACTTTCCAATTAGTCACTATTCAAAGAGTTTAATAAGAATCCCTGTATTAGGAATGTCCTGTTCTGTAAGGTTTACAAGTGTCCTAAATATATTTAATCAAACCTGTCCAATACTTATTTTTTATATTATAATTTTTACTTTAAGTTTTGCTTGCCGAATTAAAGTTGGCTTACACTTTTTTGTTTTAAATACATTTTACTAGTCTAAGCAATTATATTACTCACGAGAAAATTCTCCAGCACGTAAACCACTCGACTCTAAACCGGAAGACTACACTTAAGAACATCAACAACAAACTACTCGTTTTATAATAGGTGAGATTATTTAACAATTATAATTTATATTCGCGTAAACAGTGCAGTGTCGCTTAACGTTAGATATTGTCAACAAGACAAATTATCCGGCAGACTGTGACTGGCGGCGTGTCGAAAAAACTACCTTTTTTCTTGAAAAGTTTGCCTACCGCCTAATTTAAGACTGCAAAATAATATCTGAGCGAATGAATCACGACGCTTCACGGTTTTTTATTTTATGACGGTGGCGAATTGCTTGTTGAAAATAATATGAACGGTGGCGAGTGGATGATGTAAGCATACCTACCTAGAGATGAAATATCGTATCGTCTTACAATACAATAGCACAACTTTTGAGTTTATTAAAGAAAGTAAAAATAATAAATACAAATCATAAAAAAATACGCGGTCTTATCACCTAAAACAATATATTCCAGGATTTCCAGGGAACCTATTTGTGTCGTTCGTTTTGTCAATGACGTGATGTGACGTATTTTAGTCAAAGGTTTCAGTAATAATTCCATCGAAGCAGGAGTTCTAGTGTTTGTACCTCATTGAATATGGCTGCGTATTATATATAAAAAAAATATATTATTTTTATATTTTGCGAATGTTTTAAACCGCATTTTGTGTGTCAAAAAATATATTTTAACACATCCATGTATAGTAGATGTATATTCATTTTATTTATATGAATCATCCATATTTGTCTAGAGCATCCAACATTGTTTCAACAAAATCCGAATCCGCGCAAACCTAATAGAATCCTATTAATCCTTGTGGGAGTTCCTAGATATATAAAAACGGACCATACTAAGTACATGTCAATAAATATCTACAATAAAATTCCGGATTCAATTATAAATGTAACCAACGATATTAATTTCAGAACAAAATCCGTCAATTGTTGGTACTAAAATGCTTTTACACCTTAAAAGAATTCTTACTATCTAGAAATCTTCAATATATAATGAGATGTTAATAGTAGTATAGCTTATAAACACTGTCTTGGTCTGTACTATTTCTATTATATTATGCTACACCTTTACATGTAACTTAAAGAGGGTTCATGTAAAGGTTATTATACTAATATTCATTGCCAACATATGCCATGCAGTACATATTCAAATTCATGAATATGTACTGCATGGCATAAAGCCTAGCAAGTAGACAACAGTAAGTTTATCATGGTCACTGAATATATGAATTATGCCCCCACGGACGTCCTCCACGTGGTGACAGACGGTAACACCAATGTAAATATTTTTTGCAATTAATCAAACCATATGTAATGTGCAGTAATTTGGAGCGAAACAACTAGATGTTAGCAAATTGATAATGATGATAGGCGATTACTGTTATATAATAATATAATAATAATAAAATGTATTTATTCGGACAACATACAATCCATGGGTTAGTAAAAACATAAAATATAATCTATAGCTAGTGTTAGTATAAAGTATAATTAAAAGTCACGGGGATAAGCCGGCTAGTAACACAAATAGGAAGTAGTTTTACTGCGAACAGTTTTCACAAACATACGAATTGACAGGGAAAAGTAAAATTTGCCAGGGAAAAGTAAAATTTGCCAGGGAAAAGTAAAATTTGCCAGACCCGAAGCAGATACGCTTAGCTCGCTCGGTTCATTATGAGATATAATTTTACTACTAATAGTTTGAAATGAAATAGATTTACTAATGAAACAAGAAGAAGGCATTTACTATTTACAAGATAACAATAGATTATTATTGACCTATAATGTATCTACGCATATACAAGGCTTATATAGTTACCTATATACATTATGCTAGTGTGACAGCAATCACCTGTCAGAAGAACTCGTAGAATCTATTAAAGTATACATTCACGTATTAACTTACTACTGACATTCTGTTCCGGTATAATTACTTACTACATTAATGACGACCACATACTACATATTTTAATTAGAAATTGTCTTTTTCATATACATAATATTTATCAGAAAGTGAAGGTAATTAAATCAGGTGGTCTGTTATTTGAATTGTCTCAGAATTACAATTGAATTGTGCCAAAATGGCAGTTTTGACATAGAATAGGCCACAGTTTGTATTAAACAAATCATAATTTTCATACTAACTCTGATCTATTCTATGTCAAAACGGCCATTTTGGCACGATCCAATTGTAATTCTGAGACAATTCAAATAATAGACTTGACCACTAGGACTTTAGCTGCCTACGATCCAAATACTACAGGATGAGTTATCAGTTAGGGAAGCCCCTAATTGTGGATTTTACGACGTCACGCAGTATGGGATGTTCCCTTATAGTGTCCTACAACTGTACACAGGTCTTACTAATAGAGGCCATTAGTACACCATGATGGGTCTTCGAATGCAACTCCGACAGACAAGTTTGTTTACGATGTTTTGCTTCTCTGTTAGAGTTCAAAATAATTTACCAGGGATTAAACCTGAAGTCCTCTCACTTAAAAAGCAACTTGAGACAAGGAGTTCTGCCTATAGACTCCCAATAAACTAAGATCCAGAATAGACTAGTCCTGGATCTCAGCAATAACTTACTTGACTGGTACGAAACTGAAATGTAGTCGCTATATACATCACTAGCAAAAAAAAATCACTATAAGGCCAAACAAAATTCAAGGAAAAATTAACTGTGCTCCAATTTTTTCGACGACATATAAGCTTTTTCTATGAAAAAGCCAATTCCCGGTTGGTCCCGTGGAGGAAATTCTTCGTCATAATGAGTGTTTTTATGTTTTGTTATCTGATTTTTCGGAGACGGCTGAATCGAATTTGCAATTTTTTTTGTCGACATTTTAATTCGACCTAAATGAAAAAAATGTATCAGCGTTTGCCGAATCACTTCTTTTTTACATTCACCGGTAATCACTTTATAAAAACAAGTACATTATATTCCTTCCAACCATCCCTTGCCTAATATTCAGACTATTTCCGACCGTATACAACACAACTTAGGTATGAATATAACATAATAATATTATGAACAGTAGCAAGTGGTCGCGAAATTATTTACTGAAAAATTGCAGTATTATTATCTATTCTCTGACATCGAAAGAACAAATGTTTCACAGTTTCGTTGATTTTCCTCCTCAGTGTTTTTGCATATTATTATAATACAGCTAGGTAACTAGAGATTTAGTTTTTGTATCTATACTTATCATGCGTTAACTACTTACGCACAGCATGTTAGTCACATAAACATAAACCAGAAGCTCTAACTTTGAGTATCCGTCATAGTAAATATCCTATCGATATAAAGGGGTAGGATACGATCATGCCCCGACCGTTTGTCGGTGGTTTCTGATGGTTTGAGTGTGCAGTGTTCTTTATTAGACAGTGTGTAACTACAGATTAAGTCTTTGTGTCCATTCTTATCATGCATTAACTACTTACACACAGCATGTTAGCACAGAAACATAATACAGAAGCTCTCACTTTGAGTATCCGTCATAGCAAGCCCTCGATATAAAGGGGTATGAGTCGCTCAGGCCAAGACCGTTTGGTCGGTGGTTTCTGGTGGTTTGAGTTCTGTGCGGTGTTCTCTCGTAGATGGTGTCTGATGTGAAGTACCTTTGGAGGGTTCGCGGGCGCGTCTTCCCGCAAGGAGGGGTCTGCGTGAACTGGTCCACTCGCGGCGATACTTCCTCCACACTTGTCACGAAGCTCGCTTCGGATATCTATAAGTCAAAAGTTAAGGCTTTCATTTTACATCTCAAGGATATCTAAAGATCTATATGCCTTACCCTGGGCAAACATATTTTTTTTCTGGATTGGTATTATAAAATGTCCATTCTTTTTTTTTCTCTTTTAGACAAGTGTCTTTATTAACATAAACAAAATGACTAACTACAACAACAAAAAAAAAGTATAGCAGAAAGATTACCTATAGACAGACCATTTAAGATCTACAGAGAATCCAAATGCTCCAACCCACCGCCAGAGGGCAGCGTGCCTAGTTGCTAGCAGCATAATCTTAGTCTTATTTTTGTATACTTTTATATCATCAAATCTTGGGTTATCAAAGACTTAAAACTTATTCGTTTGGCTCAAACGCATGGGCAAGTGCAGCTCAATATCATACGAGTACGAAACGATCGCCTTCATTTATCAAGCCGACCGAAGGGAAGAGGTTCTCAATTCGTTGGTTTTTTTACTGATTACTCAGAGACGCGGATTTATGTAAAAAAAATATTTTTTTATCTCCTCAGGTGATTCCACATTAATTTTATCGATACAGGTCCAGCAGTTCAGTTTTTTAATCAACATAATTGTTAAAGTAATGTTATGTACTCGTGTACAGGTGTATGTTATATCCACACGGTGATCAGCGTCCATTTATTAGGTGTATTTTTTAAGAAAGTCTTAAAGGTTTTTTTATTGTATATTCATAAAACTGGGCCATTATAATGTTTTCACTATGTCAGACAAAATCATTATAACTTTACCTAGCCTTATCTTATCAAAACTGCTCCCGTTACTACCAGAGTGAACAAACAACCTTCGTTATAAAGAAACCGTGTCTGCGCATTAACACGTTAACAGATCGGCCCAATTCATTTAGCAATTAGCATTGCCTGTAATGAAGTTATTAAATGTGCTAATGAAATCTACACAAGTATATAGATGTACCTACCTATATTATTCAGAATGACTACAATAGCCCATGTCATGCTGCCTAATTTATAACAGATCATTTTAAGGCTCATTGATAAAGTTGAATTAGATTAGCTACGTTGGAACTACGGCCCGCAGATCTGGTGGTCAAGTCTGTTATTTGAATTGTCTCAGAATTACAATTGGATTGTGCCAAAAAGGCCGTTTCGACATAGAAGAGATCAGAGTTAGTATGAAAATATATGTTTTGTTTATTACTAACTGTGGCCTGGCACAATCTAATTGTAATTCTGAGACTGATACTACTGATATGTACTTTAAGCATATGCACTTATGCTTGTTTAATTAGATTTTTACATAAAGTAAATTTTAATAAAATACATCACTGGTTTTTATAGATGAAAATCTATTTTAATCGAAACGTGAGCCCATATTATAGTACGACTTTAAATCAAGTGGTTCAGATTGACTTCAAAAAACCCGACTGCAAGAAATTTATACCCACGCATCTTTACAAGTAAAATCTCGCGATGCAGCTAGTATAACCTATGACCATTTAGAGGTGAAGACGAATCTATTGACACCACTCACATGAAAATACGACAAGCCGTTTAAGCTCCAGAGTGTGCCAATGAAATATACATGCATACATACACTCCAAAAAACAACCCTCCATCTTTCACAGTCGGGGAATAAACTGTAGTTTATTAAAAGTAGCACAAAACAGCATTATATATATTTCTATATTAAACACATTATTCTTTTAAACACATGCAGCTTCAGACATCACTGTATTCAGCATGCAGTAGTATTGTACTCTATCAACTGCAAGAGCAAAACTTGGTGAATACAAAAAATTCAGATTTCTGAAATAAAGTCCACTTGTGTACTTTTAAACTGCTGCATTTTAAATGAGAATATTAGAACTGCTATAACGAAAGCAGTTACTCTGTGGTATGATTTAACAAGTATTAATGCATTATGCTGCTTAAGGATGAAGTTTAGCGCTGATAATCAGCTATCAATACATCTCGTATATCAGCATTTATCTGGGCCTAATAAGAACTCAGTGGGTTTTTATGCAGCAGCTACTTAAAAACGAACCATTCTAAACGAGTTAATTTTTTTCCTTCTATTTAGTCCTGGGCTGAATTTATGACATTATGTACCTAGGCATTTAATTCAGTGATTGAATTATAAGATGTCTAAAAAAGACAAGAAATGTGCATCATATATGGACAAAGGCGGGTTCCGTATCTGTTTATTACAAGCAATTTCAACACAAAATATTGACAATAATATACTATACAAACGAGAGGACATTCATTTATAAATAAAACATATTTTGTTTTTTTTTCTCATTATGGAATTTTCTGTGGGGCCTCTTCATAGATCCGAATATTGTTTAGTTTTGATTTACATCGCAGTGAGTCTAAATTGTGTATTGGTTTTTTGGTGGCCACCAGAATGTGGATTACCAGCTGCCTCGACGGTTTGCACAATTTTGTACGGCTTTCACTGAAATAATAAAATATTTTTGAAGTTACTGTAGATTAATAAAAACGACAGAGATGCCAAGTAATAGAGGTAAAGCATTCTAGCCATGTATCTTTATTGATCTACTTTCCAAGTGACTACACAGACTGTGCAGTTAGCAACTTTAATTAGATGCTAAAAAAACTTTAAATAAAGTATGTTTAGCTTTAGCGGAATCCTAATTTATGTATGCGTATATAGGTATTAACTGATTCCAGTTTATACTTAAATACGCATATATGTGAACGATCATAGAATTATAAGTTGATCATTTGCTGAATTATTTTACATAATGCTGAATGCCGCAAAGAAACACTTATACAGGTTGCATTAGGATAAAATTATAACTGTTCACTTGCCTATCCGCTATTTTAATACATCGTTATGATAATTATTGTGAAAATTTATCTTTTTCCTAGGGCTTATTTTTTATACATAACATCTGAAAGTAAATCGTATTACAGATGATTTACACCTAGTAATACTTTCATTTAGTTTTAGGTCACATACATATATATTTATTTTTTTACCTTCAGATTTTAAAATTTATTAGTCAGTATTTTGTGATTTTATGCGAGCGCGTTGATTTTTTATAGTAAATGTATATGTAATTTCACAGTAAAGTTTCCTCACCAGTAGGATTCTAAACATATAAGAAAAAAAAATAAAGATTTACATATCTTATATTTATCTTCTCACAAAATGACATATCTTTGTCTGAAATTAATGCACTTGTAGACGTTCGTTGTTTTTAAACAATACACAATTGTCAAAATATGCTGAACTTTATTATAAAAAATTAAAAGTAAATTTATTGCATGCCAAAATTTAGCTGACACTTAGTAAAAGCACATAAAATGTACACATTTCTTTTCGGCTGTATAAAAAGTAACGTGTGGCTGATTAATCAGGTAATGTTCAGTTCTTGGTGTAAATGTTACATGCACAGATGCTGAAATAAGATTGATATAACTCTTATTTATTTCTATTATACAGCGAGGTGCTGAATAATTTGTGCCCAAATCAGATCAATATCCTCTGTATGTGCATATATAGTGCTATTATTCAGCTGGCTTAAACAGCGGATGTTGCCTCGGTGTACCATTGAAATGCCTTTATTCAGCACTTTTGTGCTACTTGAGTGAACTCTTAAGTAGATCGATACTTTAAAACTACAACAACAAAATAGCATAAAGATTACCTATAAACCATTTAAGATCTACAGATAATCCAACTGCTACCACCAGAGGGCAGCGTGCCTAGTTGCTAGCTGCATTATCACGCTAAATGGCAAAAAAATATTATTTGCTAGCTGCATTATCACGCTAAATGGCAAAAAAAATATTATTCCACCAACAGTTAAAACTTAAAAAATGTCTACAAATCTATTTGGCATCATCGCGGTGTTTTTTTGCGGAACAAAAACGGTCGAAAACGGTATGAAAACGAGTCGCTAACGATGCGTGACCCGTGGGAAACACTTGCCTGTAATAGGGCTGTAATATCAGAGTGTCGTGTCGATGCTTCGGTAGCCGGTGATTATGGCGGCAATGGCATTGAATGCCGATTGAAGGCTTGATACAATGCAAGCACGTGGCCTGCGATGGTGACAAATAATACTTTAACAAAGTGACAACTGACTTGAATTCGACATAATACATTAACGAAATTATATTTGGCCCAAACTTTTACATTTACATTTTTTTCAAAATAATCCATTATCCATTCAAGTTTTGGTTTTAACAAGTTTAACTACACTTTTTTAAAAACTGCGCGCGTTGATGTCTTTAGCTCTAGAGTTTATTTGTTTATTTTCTGTAGAACATCTTTTCGTGATTTGGTCTAAATGTCCTGATTTGATTACTTACTTAATACTACCGCGAAATGTCGACCTCGGGACAACGATATTTTTTGCGACTTTCAAAAAAAACGACTACCATTCAAGATTTTAATTTTAATATTCAGGATGTTTTAGTTACCTAATGTTGTGTGTTGTATGGAAATTTCTCTAAAAAAACTGAAACTGATCATTCTCACCTGTGTCCTCGAAACCAAATGTGAAAACCTGTTTATACTAATATAAGTGCAATCTTAGATACGACATCTTTATCTTAGTTCCAAGTACTTAAGTTTTGTTTATGTGCATTCCGTTGGTTGACATGCTCTTTGTTATTACAGGTTATTGCGAAGTATAAGTACAGTCAGATGCACTTATATTACAGTTTATTCTTGTATAAACAACATTTAAATAACTTTGAAAAAACGAAGTCGAGACTTATAGGCCGTGGGGGCATACTAATTTCTGTCACTACTGGAGCTAGTATTAAATCTACAAAACTGAAATTATCTAACTTTAAATAGAAAATGGTCTGGCTAGTTTTTTTTTCGTCTGTCAGTTAGTTTGTATTTATTAGTTTAAATTATGTTTGCATTTTCGTTTTGGTAGTTTGCCGCATCAACGCTGTCAACATGAATCTAAGTTGCATGCTCTTGTTATTACCTCCTTTATTCTTAACTCTAGCCCGGCTGGTTGTAGTGTCCAATCAATCTTGACGAAACTTTGTTTATGGGTTAAACGTTTTTTTTTTTAAATCTTAGATGCCGTGGAATTTAGATTGAGGAAGGATTTTATTCCAAAAACTGGGGAAGTTATATAGTTACTGGTTGATTTAAAAAATATTTAGTACAAACTTGCGAAGCACAAAAGTAAATTAAGATTCCAAATATAAAAAAAGAATCTGTCGAGTGGTTGTCGCTTTTTTCATAAAGTTGACCGTTGGCAGATTTGCTACCTAGTATTGGGTATAAATTTATACGGATACTAACAAATTAGTAGGTACCATTTATTATCTAAAAGCATAAAATTTTAATTGATCATGTATGTCCATATATAGACTAAAAAGTCTCAAAGTATTTATTTATCTGAGTAGGTAAGGTGCCTTCTTTTTGTAGCTGATGACTGTTTAACTGTACAAGACTTCATATTATTACATATTTTTAAGAAGGAAGCCGTATATTTGTATTTACTTTGCTTTATTATCTTGTTGACAAAGTCTGTTACTTTATTTGGTTTGCCGTCTTACTGTTTTAGAAATCACAACGAATAAGGTATACCAACAATTTCCTGCAAACATGACTGATATGAGGACACTACCAGGTTAGCTTTCATATACAGGGCTAGGTCGAATGTACTAAGCCAAAGGGAGTCGCTGTACTCATCATAATAAACAACTTTCTATAAGAGATCAGTCCCGATTACAGTTAAAAAAACGGTTACATAATACAGCTGATTTTTAGCAGAAAGGCTAGCGTGGACTGCAATTAATCAAGTAATAGTTAACAAAACTTAATCCTTAATACAAACGGTTAGGACCAATATATTGATTTCCAAAAACATCAGCCGTAAATATAAAAATGAGATAACAAATTAATTATTGTATGCGTTTACTGGTACTTTCCCTTATATAGATATAATCATTAATAAGATATATACAAATTGATTTTCCATAGAATTATAATATAATTCTATGAGATGCCATATGAACCTGGCTATCTTCACATTCGAAGACTCAGAGAGAAATGGGAATAGATCATCAATTAAAGAATTGATGATAGGTTGAGTAGTTGTACAGAGTATTGAATGTTGAGTTGAGTAGTTGTACAGAGTATTGAAAGTTGAGTTGAGTAGTTGTACAGAGTTTTGAATCATTTTTCCACCAACTTCCTAAAACAGGAGGTACTCAAATCGATTTTTTTTTTTTTAGTATTTGATACCTAATTTGTTGGGGAAGGTTGGACCGATTTAAAACAATCTATTTTTGTTTAAAGGCGTTTACTCCTATGTGATCCTATTTTAATTTTATAAAAATCTGTCATGATGTTGACATTAAATATAAATAACTGAAAAAAAGGAAGCATGGAAGGATATGGGGGAGACCTTTGCTCAGCAGTGGGACAGTGTAGGTTAAAAAACTGAAAAATCTATCGGCGCCTGCGTTTATGTAAGTCGGTAGTAACTTATTTTTAAATAATTATTTTTTTTTCGTAATACACGTGTGCACATGCGTGCATTAATTAATTAGGTACGAACTGCAATTAGACACGTCTAATCCATTACTTTTTACTACCGTTACTATCTAAATCATATTAATTATTGGCAAAATAGTTACCTTTTCCTTCATTATCCGTCTTAATAAATCCGAACTCGACAAAACTTAAAATTGTATAAATAACACTTATAATTACATTATTTCTAATTAATTGGATAAATCACTTTCACTGTCAACGCCACGAAGTTTATGTATTGCAATAAAATAAAGTTAATTGTTTATGATTTAAGAAGTTCACTGTTTTCCGCGCGATTCTAGGCGGAATAATGACCATTGTCTATGCGACCAGTATTGTCTAGCGGGAAAAACTGACTGACGCTTTTACCATACGACTTACGTTTTAAAATACGATAACCGATGCGTCAGTCAACTACTGATAAACATCTCATCAAATTGACGTGATTTCAATATATAGTTAATTAAAATAAAGATTAATTTAAATGTTATATGGGCATTCCCCATAAAAGTAGTATAAATTAGGTTAGTAAGTCTTTGTCGAAAATAGAATTTTATATAACTGCTGTTCGGTCCACTATTGATTGGAGTTCAATGGGAGCGAGTTAGTACTAACCTCAGTCCGTGTTGAACTACGGTACAGGTGGAACAATAATTTTTCGAAAAAGAATTAATAAGACAAAGGCACCTCAGCTTAATCCCTATATCCCTTGATCACGCCATCACGCGTGAACGGCTGGACTGATTTCCCTTTTTTTTTTTTGTTGTGTTTGTTATTGTCAGGAGAAAGTTCATATATAAAAATGAATCCGTTTGTTTCACTAAAACTCGAGAACGGCTGGGTCGATATAGCCGATTTTAGTCTAGAAATGATTGTCGTACTCCAGGGAAGGTTTAATAAGTGAGAAACATACATAACTGTTAGGCGCTATGAAGTTCGGCGGGTCAGCGAGTTTTCAATGATAAGGAAGTTCTAAAATAATAATCAATGCAAAAAATATATTTAAAAAATAGACAAAGTACGATGCGGACTCGCGCACTAAGCTTTCCGTACCATTATCTATAGGTACAATATTAGTTCAAGTTTCTATCTGTTGTCGTTATTAATAACGAGCAAAACGATAAAAAATATCTCGTTTGTTGTATGGGGTTGATTTTATTCTGTTTTTGTTGTTATAGAAATTGCAACTGTCTAGCTATCACTGTTCATGAGATACGGCCTGGTGACAGAAGGAAGGTGGACGTAAGGTCAGCGTAGTCGTCCCGTTTTTACGTTTTAGGTACGGAACCCTAAAAACCAAAAATTATAGAATCTCCTCATTTTTAAGACTTTAAGATACGAGTACAAATACTCTTAAGTCATTGCTAAGGGCTAAATTCTTACCCCAGCGAAATAGGTACTTCTGCGTGAAACTCATGCTACGCTCCCAGCTCCTTTTAACTAGCAGCAACCTTTTTGTTGTAATTACAACTAAAGATTTATGAGATATGTTATGATGCAATTTGCTGAATAACGCCACTCGTGGTTTGGGATACAATGCGCCATTTAATTTGAACGACAATTTTTATGGCCATACACGATTTACCTATAGCAATAAGATAAATATATATATATATAATTACTGTTAAGTACAACAACAACATCAAACACATAGTTGACCAAGCGAGCGTAGCGTGTGTGCTTCAAGTCTGGTAAATTTTACCTTCGGCTGTCAGTATTTTGGTACTCTCGATTTCGCAGCTTCCGTCGCAGAATGCGCAGACCTGTCGTAAAATGTTGTAAGTCTTAGGCCTCAACTACTAGTGATAAAACATGACATACACGTTCTACAATTGCTTATATTCTTTACTTTGGGGATTATTATCCTAAAACACTTAAAAATTTGTTACGAGTCATCTGCGAGCCGATTTGAATTAGGTATATTTTTCAGATGTTTATGTTAATATCATTATCACAGAACCTTAAATAGGAATATTTAATAAATATAAACAATATAAAGTAGTATATTTGACGAGGTTGAAAATCTAACTGCGCCGAGAGTATAAGTATTAGGTCCTTACATATGAAATTGGCGTTTTGTCGTACTGGCCACTTTGATCTCAAATATCTCTTCTTTGGTTAGGGATTCCAATTTCAAATTTATACAGCTATTTATTCATACATTTGTATTTCGAAAACCGTACTTCATTTGCTTTGTCCTCGTTTGGTTTTTAGAAGAAGAGACATTTGAGATCAAAGTGGCCAGTACGACAAAACGCCAATTTCATATGTAAGGACCTAATATAATTATTAGTATAAGTACGAAAATCCTGCTAAAAGCGACTGCTTTTTTCTGTGCTAAAAGTCTGGTATTTCCCGGGCCTATGACACGACTCGAATACATTAGCCACATACCTCAATACATTGTTCAATTCAGCATGCGTTTGTGGAATCACTGACAAGCAGTTTCATTTGAATGGGTTTTTTTTTCATTATTTAAATCCACGTCTTGAAGAAGCTCACTTTCCTTCCTGTTATTTTTTGCATTGACTGGGCGGTGCCTTAATTACGTGATGAAAATACAGAACGCTTCTTTAATCACCAGTTTAGCAGAAACCGGCTAACAAGGTGCGATGTATACAGGAATGAACTCGTATGTAACATCCTAACAACTTACTATTTGTAACGTTAATTCTGAATTAGGTATATATTTTTAAATTCTATGTAAAAACAGTGTTCGTGAGATGGAATGAAGCTTTTGGTAAGCTTCATTATTTATTAATAAATAAAAAAGTAAGTCCTTACTGACGGGATGACCAATTGCTGATAATTGCTAGGAATCATCATACAACCTAAACCACTGAACATAGAGAAATTAAATTTGGAGAGTGTAGCAGTGTACTAAAAAAGGGTTAATGGAAATTCAACACCATTTTGCCGCGGGCAATGCCGCAGGTTACAGCTACTACCTATTAACTAAGTTCAAATATACGAGGTCCTGGGTCCGGCTTAGGTACTATTTTTTTAAGGGAAACATATATTAGGCTCTACATAATGTTAAAGAGTTTAGTTTCAATGGTATATTGATACGTAAAAAACAATTAGATGAGAAAAGCCTGGACTTACTTCAGTTTTTCATATTTTCTCGCGCCACAGAGTAATTCACAACAACTACGCTACTCATCGTCTGAATTTACTCAAAATCTCAATAATCTGTTCTCCGAGACAATAAACCACAAAAACGGTATAGTGGCGCATGTATATTTTATCGCATCTTTTCTACGACTGGCCGCTAATGTTTACTTACAAAACTAGAGCGATTTAATGACTCGACTAAGGCTGAGTTCATACTAATAATGTTGACATACTCGTATGTAGCTATTAGGTTCTTACAAGAAAAATATCTAGGTACCTACCTAGATATTTTTATATAGATATCTGTTTATATTGAAATTATCATTTAAAAATTACTGGATTGATTTTGATAATTTTTGATGTTTGATGTGATATTTGGATGGGACCAATTATAAAGCATACCTAGCATTACAAACTAAAAAGAGTTTTACATCATTCCAGCCATTTCTGAGAAATTGAAGAACGTAGCTAGATACATATTTTCTTTTTCTAAAAAGTCAAGTAATTCCTATTCCGAAAATCTTCTCCTTTTTAAAGTCTGTTAAAGAGTAATTTGTACTTACGTTGTCTGGAACTTCCAACATCGTTGCAGCATGTATCATAATCGTTTGTTCAGTGTAGTCGTCATGTTAATTGAATCTGTAAAAAAATAACCAAATTAAATCGATATTTTTGTAGGTGTTATTTAAATGGATAGATTATTGGTTAGGTAGGTATAGGCATATAGTAGGTTTATACTGTGGCAAATACGTCTTTTCTCGTAACTAAAATGTTCCTAGTTGATAACTGGTTACCTACTTAGCTCCACTTTCGTAGACGGCTGAAGATGTTAAATAAAAAACTAAGAGATAAATTGGAAACAATACAGGGCCTGAATTGATAAAATATATTGCAGCACTTAATTACGCTTATCCAGTGGAATTCTAGTTTTATGGCAATACTTTTGGTAGAATGAGAAGCACTTACTATAGTGGCCGGCCACGCCTATTGAGGATCTAGTAGTAACATATCTCTGCCAAAGATAAAACATGTCAACCCTTTACGAGAAGGATACTTGAGTTTTTTTGGCAGTTTTTGGTATGTCTGGAGCATTAGTGTACGCATAATATGATTTTCAATTGGGTGGGACCTATCTAGTACTAGTTAAATCACAATCACTTTATATATTTAAGATGGTCTTTTCTAAGATTTTTCATATTTTGTTATTATAAATGGTTCGCTGGCATTAACACAATAACGTACGAATGACACAAACAAAAACAATGAATATGAGTGACACTTGATAGAAGCATGTTAGTCGTCAGATATCAAAGTCAATTTAGACAGCTATTTGTTTGGATTTTGCATTTTGTTTGTTTACTTTTAGTTTCAGTTTTCGTTCTACATCTATTTATCATAATTTAATACGTGGATTGGGTTTTGCTCAAAACATTCGTAAGTAAAAAAATATTTTGCAGTAGGTTTACACAATAGTCTAAGGCTAAGTAACAACGGTGACCGGTTCGATATTGCTTTGGATATTTTTATAATTATGTAGTTAATCTTGTACATATTTAACTGACAAAATTGAAGGTTATTTAGTAAGGGGGTTCGCTCCTTTATGTGCTTCATTCGCGTGCTAATCATGTCCAGATTGAATGTTACGCTACTCATTTTATCAATAGTCAAAATATTACAAATTTTATCTACAGCAACTAGTTCAGTGGCTAATTTTAAGATATAGTCTTAGTGATTTTCCATTACTGTCAAGTTATGTTATTTATTTATCAATAGTGCCTTGGGCCTCTAGGGATTTGCCGCCCCATATATTAAAGGGACATACCGCCGTCGCCCGCCCCCCTCCGCCAGCGTGCCTATCAGTAAAATGTTTGCTCCACATTGATGCCTATCAATCTTACAACCAGGCAGGTTTTTTTAATTTCTTCAGGCATTCAAAATCAAAAAGAGCTGGGTGAGGTGTGGCTTCCGCTGACCCTCGCAGCCTTCCACCCGGATCATGGCCCCCTTGGCCTTAAGGTAAATAAATCCCGGACTAAGGTTACCTAAGATAACTTTTTATAACCTAACTTAACTTTTTAAAACTACATAAACAAAAGAAAAAAAAATTGTCTACAGTAATGTTTTTAATTTTTAATACCATATTAAAATAACACTATGTTCATCACACAATCAGTAATTTCATACTCAAATCTTTGCAATTTTATTTGAAGCTTTTGTAGAATAAGTTCAAGATATTTGGAATTCAATATAATGATCCAGAAGGCAAAATATGTTATGAATATGAAAATTATCTTGCACTCTTAGCTTAAAATCACTCATCTTTGCATGTACATAGTTGCAGTTGTGTAAGTGTTGCGTGTGTTAGGTGGCCCGAATTTATCTGCAATTGAAATCCGATTATCGGTAATATTGATAGTCTTTTGTCTTGCATTGATGTGGGAAGATCACTATTGTCAAAGTTGATAGCAGTTGTTTAATATCATTGTACAAACGTTTCCTAAATATTAAATATAAAAATTGCATTCATAATATATTAACTTAAGATCTGGATGTTTTGGATATATTTTTACAGGGACTTTAGCCACAGGATGACTAGTTATGTATCTTAGGACACCTATAGAGCTGAGATACATACAACAATATTAGCACACCTACTAAGTTAGAATAGTTAACCTGACTTAGATGCAGCACACACAATTAATATAATCATCAATATGAATGCAACAGCACCAAGTATTAGCTTAAATTTCAAATTTTGCCACCAATACAACTGCTGCACTGCATTTGATTTTTTCGCAAATATGTTTGCGCCATGCTCTAATTCCTCAGCGCGGTCCTGTGATTCGTCTAAATGCTGCCCTCTCTGGGCCAGTCTGTTGATGTTCTCTTCCAAAGTGTGAACAACGTCTTTCACATCAGCTTTCGCTCTGTTTATAGTCCTTTGGTTTTTCTGCGTTGATTTAAAACCTTGATTTTGATCAGCTGTTGTTGCTGTATTAGGTTCTTCATCTGTTAGGGTAAACATATTGTAGTATTTTGTTTAAGGGGTTTCTGCTTGCTTATGCGTTCAGTTAAAATAGGTTGGTTATGATGCAGCGGCCAAATGAATGGTTATAATGATGTAACCAACTTGTCTTTATTCTGTACTATGCAATCTTCCACCACTATGTTTTTTGTCTTGTGTAAGTTCTACTGACAGACTTTGTGATTGTTTTATAATTAATTATTTTGAAATATATATTTGTATAATATTACAGCTTTGCCACTGTTGAATCGCGCTGAAGTGTGGATTATTGAGGAAAAATCGTTGTAGTCATGCATGTAGGTATAAATAATTATTTATGTTATTTTGTTAAACTCCATATACTATTGCTTCGGATATTATTCTTTGTCTAAAACTAATTAACTAAGCGAGCGAAGCATCTCTGCTTCGGGTCTACCTCTACATTATAGAGGGACTTCTCAAATTCTGAGTGGGAAATATTAATATAGTAAGAAGTTGAGATATACCTAGAAAATTTCATCCACTTAATAGGGCTATCATAAACTGATGGTGATGTTTAATTTAGTTGAAATTGCTCTGACGTACCTACTGCCAGACTAGTATAGTATTGTTATTTCCACTCAATTAAGACGTACGGGATTCTACTTTGGGGAAACGCGGCAGTACACAACACAAACAAGTAGGGTGAACACAGTATTTTGTGCTCCAGAAGAGGGCAATTAGAGCCATTTACCGGCTAGGATCGAGGGAACCTCTGAGAGAGCGTTTTAGACATCAATATTTTGACAATGCCGTGTCAATATATACTCATACTTGCATATATTTTGTACGTATACCCGAAAAAATCTCAGCAATTTTACCGAACGAAGTATAAGCATTACTCAAAAGAAAGACTAATAAGTAATACCAAGCACCAGGCTTAAGAAAAATCATAAGTCCCACAGGATCAATGCGATACATATTTTTAGATAACGTAACATACAGCTGCTATTTGTAACTATAAAATTGTAACTTAAAGATTGTTCATTTCTTATACTTAATGAAAATTTACTCAGATTATTACTGTTGTCTAATATTTTATAGGTATTAAATATGTTAACTGGACAATTATTATCATGTATATGAATATATATTTCATTATTTTTGTGTGAGGTTTTTTTTATTGTAGGTACCTATTCTAAAGATATTTTTTTTGTATGCTTTTAATTCTATTTGACTGTTTATAAGTTACTGTGACTGTAAACAAGTAATCACCTAAATGATTATAAACGAACTGAACTGTTCAATAATTTTTGAGTTTATTCGTAACATACAAAAATACGAATCTTTCCTCTGTATACTTAATGTTACTATAGATATAGAAAACGCCCCGAGTGCTGTATTATCATGTAGTATGAATGGATAAGATTGAAAGCCAAGCCATTCGCATTATAAGTCATCTTTTGAATAAACTCAAATGTATTTAAACCTACGCGTACTTTCTCTTCACTCTTGCGACACTACGCCATCCAGAAGTACTTGATTGATTCACTTCCGTTGCAAAAACAAACTCCTTACTACGTTATTGCGTCAACATCATCGCAATCTCGCCTCTGTCTAGTTGTGTTAAAGTTTATTTCAGGCGCGTTAAAAGCTAGTATGAAAAGGGCCAGTGGAAGTTGTCATGAACCGCTTTCTACTTGTGCATTTATCTCAATTACGATAGACGTTGACATTGCAAATTAGCATTACGAGCTTCGGTAATAAGTGCTAGTTATTGGCAGTCGCTTCTACAGTCTAAGGGCAAGAGTTGTAGTTATGGTATTGAATATTTATACAGGGCTGTCAGTAATTTTGTATGTCTACTAATACTATGTATCTATCTGTCTGTGGCATCGTAGCTCCTAAACGGATGAACCGTTTTTTTTTTTTGATGGTTGAATTAGTTGGGACTGCTCTTAACTATGTTGGATGAAAGTCGGGCCAAGGTGGCCTCCATGAGGAAGGAAGAAGAGGAAATTGCGGTTCATATATTTCATTATTTTCAACTCTAATGGCTTGCTGAAAACTGAAAGCACTACATAATTTTAATTTTATTTTTAACAATAGTTTAACTTACTTATAAGTTTTCTTGCAAATATTATTTTTCTTAAAATTTTTACCAGATGTTTGGCGTGGATAATTGTTTCATGTAATTTCCTTGTCATGACGAATACCTCCTATACGGCATTTTTTTCTTAATCTTATTTAGTTATTTCACTTTTATGAAACTGTTAATTCGCAATAAAAATTTTAGAACGAGGGCGTGATCATCTTATGTTTCATCCGCGCCCGTAGCCATGGTCAGGAACCGTGGTCTTAAAATAAATACGTCTTCAGTATCTGACTATCGTAAGAAGCTACTGAAACCTGCAATTATGACCTTAGGTTTGCACATGGTCTAATTTGGAGCTATGATCATTTTTTTTTCCAGCAGACCCAGGGAGGGCGGCAGCGTGATGTGACTCATGCTGTCGTGCCTACAGAAAAAAACATGTTTCCCAGGACGTGTTTTTTCAGCCCTTTGTCAAGTAAATGAGCATTTTTTCCGGGAATGTTATGAAGATATCCCCGATACATAAAAATACGTTTTTTGAATTAAAAGTAAATCCACATTAGGTGTCTATTATAGAATTCAGGAATTTTCTAATACTTAGTTATTAATGTCTAGCGCGTTAATTAACCAGACTTCCTTATGTCGCCATAGAATTATCAGTATGTGACTTAAGTTAACAACTCTGGTTAAAGCATGGCATGTTACTCTCGATATTGTTTCATTACGTAATAATATAATACATGTATTGTCTAACAAAGACTAAGTTACAGTAGTTTTTAAAAATAATTGTGTTAAATCCTTCGAACATATGCATACTTTGACTAAGAGCAAAGCGATAGGTTCATTATGTCCTAGTTAAAAATCTAAAATAATATGATAAGAGCACTTTCATGGGTCAGATGACACGTTGGATTGTAGGTCCCGGTGTTTTTTCTTAAGAAAACAATCAATGGCTATGTCAGAGACTTGTGGCCAGCCTAGACTCTGATGACACTCGGTTGAACCATTCCGACTATGAATATCTATTTCAAGGCTTTAAATGTTTATTATGCGAGCCAAAATAAATCTCGAATAAAATATATGTACTTAGTAATTTTTCCTTTAGAATAAAATACTCTCGTGTTCCGATCCCGTCGCCCACGGGATCTCAAAGGTTAGGGCAGTATATCTAATTACAGGCAATTAGCTCGATTGAATTTTTATTACTACGTCTTGTAATATGATACTCTACAATTTGCCATTTTGTATTTATAAAGATTTTGGGTGAGCGCAAGCAAAAGACAGGCTCGTAGGGTCAACTATTACGGCGAAAAATGCTGTATTGTGACATCATATATTATTCCGGTTAATCTGTACCAAAAAATGAGAGTGAAGGTACATAAAATACCAACAAGCTGAAAATCAGTAAAATTGTTCAAAACATAATTATAAATAATGTTTAAAAAATTCCCCATCATTCCCGTGTATGGAAAAAAATAATATTCAAGGTCAAAGGTCACACAAATTAGTTTTCTACAATTTTAAGCAAAATGGTAAGTTTTATCATAAAAGTAACTTAGATAAAATTGTAGATCATAAAATTATCTATAATAATGTATCAATATTTTATTCCTACGAGTCACCGTTTCTCAGATATAACTATTCAAAAAGTTATAAAAGTTGTTATCGTCATAATATGAAATATAACAACTATGCTTATTTTGTGGCCAGAAATTGAATTTAGAGTATGAAAGAAGAAAATCCTCAGATTTTCGCCGTCGAATTAGCCAAGTAAGTACACTTCAGTTTAAAGTTACAATTCTGGAAACAGCTCGGACTCGTGACGATGCTATAGCAAAAGCTTTTCTTGCTCGAGTCGAATTTGAATATAACGATATTTTTATAAATTATAAGTTTTTGAATTGTTATATCTCAGAAACGGTGACTTGTAGGAATAAAATATTGATACATTTTTATAGATAATTTTATGATCTACAATTTTGTCTAAGGTACTTTAGTGATAAAACTTACCGTTTTGCTGAAAATCGCGAAACACTTTTTTTTTTTACCTTTGTCCTTGAATAAAATATTTTCCATACACGGAATGATGAAGAACTTTTAATATTATTTATGTTTTTTATTATGTTTTGATAATTTTTACTGATTTTCAGCTTGTTGGGATTTTATGCACCTTCGAATGTCTAAATTGACCGGGTTATATGTATACATGTATGTTATGTATGCTGTACATTCTTACTAATCGTACTCTACTATAGAAATAACTATGAACCTACTTCATGTATTTAAATTCTGTGCTTCCTTATTTATGTTTGTTTTTATGGTATAGAAGTACAAGTAGCATTTCATATTGATTAATTGATGGACTCGTGGCAAAGATATCTAATACTAGTCCTATTACTTTGGTTCCACTCCATATTTCTAAAACGCGCTATCCCTTCAACACGCAATACGTTTTGTTTTTTGATAATATAAAGAACTTGTCGTTCGGAATGGTGTTCTAAGAAAGAGGCCTATGTTCAGCAGTGGACGTCTTCTGGCTGGGTGATGATGATGGTGATTATAAAGAGAAAGAACAGACAATAGAGGCATGGTGGTAGTTTCTAGCTATATGGGAAGGAATTAGAAAATACGTTTATTCTCTTTCTAACCCATTTTCAAAATTTCGCCGCGTTTCTGTACCTACCTATATTAGGTATTGTCAACAAATATAGTCAATTCTTTCAAATATTTCAAAATCCTTACACCTAATTTAACTTTGACGCAGACGTACCACAGAGAATCATAATTAATGATACTCGTGAGGGTAATAGTCTTATCTGCAAAGAATCCTGCTTTGCGAATAACCTAGCTGTGATTCTCATTAACTTGACCACGACCAGTCACACGATTAATTCCCCGCGTGACTGTCCGGTTCTCAACACGTGCGGTACCTGCCATAATTACGTCCTCACATCGTGAATTATTATCTACAATATTTTTATTACTGTAGTTTTTTCGCTTGCGGTTTCGCCCGCATAAAATACAATGAGGCGCGCCGGTTATTGCCCTACCGCAAACTATCATGAACTATCGTGAACGTTATGAGATAATTATGTTTCGTTCATGCATGTCTAGCTTTGACTGGTTTATTGTATGTATACTGTACATTTTGTCTATTACTACCTTAAGAAAATCTATCAAAAATATGTGCAAGGGTGTAGTCACGCCTATGTGTACTTATTAATAAACTGTCGTTACATGGCACGAAGGTGAAATGTGGGCGTAACTTTGTCTCCATAGGATTCTTTGTAGAGGTGTATGTAAAGAACCTGTAAGTAATTTTGATAGAGCCTTTTTATTTAGTCAAGCGTTTTCGTTTCCAAATATTCCATTATTCCTTCATATTTTTTTTACTAAACCACGAACATTTTTGCACAAGGAGATATATATTTTCACAGTTCTGTTTTATTTTAACTGTTTTCTATTCTGCAAAAGGAATTAATGTACCACATTGTTAATGTTTACCAGTTGTTGTACTAAGCCAAAACAGGTTACCTATATTCATTATTAAGCACAACTTTTTCCTCTTTCGACTATATACATCTTTAATTAACCAATAAAAACTATGCAATAATAAGTCCGCGCCATGCTATCATGTTGCTAGGCACGTCTCAGGCGTTAAAGCTGTTAAAGTCAGGTTCGGTGGGTTCGTTTCACAACGCCATATATGTATAGGTACGTATGAAGTAACGGATCTTCGAGTATCTATAAAACTGAAACAGCATCAAATATACCTCTAGCAAAAAAGTTAAACATTTAGGTACTGCTCCTGAGGGTAGGTATATTTGCCAGACCAGTCAGCATGCTCTCAAAGGTAGCTTCCGATGCCCATAGCCAATTTTTTTTCTACAGTACCAGCCAGTACCAGTACGGTATTTACCTTATATTGTCAAACGAACATATTTTTACTTTATTTAGCTTTGTATATATATTTTTGATTTTTTTAGCTTTGTATATATTTATTCCTAGCATCGCCCCGCGCTAATTTAATTATCCCACGGGAACACAGCATTTTTACGGGCTGAAAAGTATCCTATGCGTTAATCCGGGACATAAGCTATCGTGTTGTCAAATTTTATCGAAAACCGTTCAGCAGTTCTTGCGTGAAAGAGTAAATAACACACATACATGCAAACTTTCACGTTTATAATATTAGTTAAATTAGTATTATATCTACGACAAAGACTTTGACCTTTGGCTACGCTTCACACAGAACCTTACGGAAACAAACATAGTTATAACAATAGTCATTAACGCCAAAGCAAATGTTTTGCAAATGGTGGTTTTGTATGTATAAGTGGTGCTTAATTATTTGGTGATAAATCGAGGAATGAATAACAAACATCTTCAATTTTTGCTTTTTGCGGATTGTTATGATTGCCTTCCGCAATTCATATAAAAACACGCGTTTTTGTATCCATGTGGCTTTGATTTGTATATAACACAAGAGCACTAAGCGCTCTTGAGCGCTGTTTCAGCAAAAATATTACACGTAAAATTAAATTTAGGAAGAACTCCCGACCCAGATTAAGAAAAAAAACCACGTATTTGTGGTAGCGGCCATATTGGATTTGAAATATATTTAATGTATACTAGGCAAGTCCTTCATTAAATGATATCCATATTGAGGGAGTTGTGAAAAAATACCTGATTAAGTGGCGACTTTTCTTCTTCGGCGAGTTTTCATCAAATATATCTAAGAGCGCTCCAGACTTATCACTTTACAAACAAAAAAAAAACGAAATCGGGACATCCACTCGGGGGTTACGATGCCACAGACACACACATTCACACACCTTCGCACACACATAGACAAATTAACTTATATACCCCGTCGTGGGGTAAAAACGGTGAAGGAATACATCGTGAGGAAACCTCTTAGTTGGATATCCATACAGGACAGCGTTATCGGTTAGAGGTGTTGGTACTAAACCGAAAGGGGCTTTCATATATGATGAGTACCGTCATATGCCAAAATTCTGTCAAGTCTATGTTTGTGTGCCTTTGAAACATAATTCAATAAAATGAACAGTAATATAAAGTATGTTTAGTAGTGTAACGTGATTTTTTGAATTTTGATACAGACTAAAATACGAAAAAACTATGTAATTAACATTCCGGTGACTCACAAGATCTAAGTGATCTCACGAACATAGGTAACTTCTCAAGAGCGTTGTTTTTTTATGTCACGGTTCAGAGCATTTTCGCTTCGAGTCTGGCAATTTTTCTTATGTAAATTGGTCTGGATGGATATTGGCACTTACTTACACCCCCTATTGGTTATAATTTACAACCAGTCTTCATATACATATAGGGTTATTATATATTTCTACCAAAAAGGGGAAATTTGAATGGCTGAGCAATCTTAGCCTCTGCCGTCTGCGTGGGTCTCGAGTTCATAGGTGCATATTGTACTTACTCTATTTTAAAGTATCAACAAAATCGCTTTTTCAAGATTTACATTTGCAAAAAGTATGTGACGATTTGTAAAAGTAGTTCACATACACACATTGATCGGAGCATCGCAAAAAATGATTTTATTCAAAACACAGTTAAATAATAGATACGTATCGTAATTTTTTGTGTAATGACGAAAAATGGCGAACATGTCACGCATGTCCTTGAGTTATGATAGGTATCACAGAAAAAACAATTCATATTGCGAGAAAAATGACTATATTACAATCTATATACATACATATAAAAGTCAATCCAGACTGACTGACATTCGTTAGGATTCAACGCAGAACGTAAGTCGCTGAATCTAGAGACATGTTTTAAGAGGCTGTAGGTACACATTATAGAGTGTACAACGATTTTTTTTTGGAAATTCAGCCCCAGCCCCTAAAGGACTGACTTTCCAAAAAAAAATGTCGTATGATGGCTCAAAGTTTGAAACTTCTATATTTTCCATTCCCCACTCCTTGCCTCTTCGGTCATCGCAAAACCTTACTCTAACGATGCCAACGCACTGCAAAACATTTTTCAAATACTCTTTTATCGTCTAGGCAGTCTTGCTTTGGAATACTTTACCTCTGGATATAAAAAAGCCCCATCATTGACTAGCTTCAAGGATAAGGTAATAAAGTTATATCTGTCATCTGTGTGATCGTTAGTTGTCTGCTCTATTTATTATTGTTTACCTTGCTTATTTGTTTTATTTTGCTATGTTATATTTTTATTCTATTTAGTAGATGTATGTATGTATGTATTGATTATAATATTTTGTGTATTAAGTTAATTAAGTATATTCTTTTTTGTATACCTCGTCCTATTTCATTTAATTTTTTCATAATTGTCTCCATCCTAAGGTTGCCTGGAAGAGATCGACAAGGCCGCCACTTGTAGCACTATATTTTGTGAGTTTTTTTTCTTGTTTTTTTTTTTTGTGTGTCTGTAATAAAGACCGCAGCTGACAACTACTTGTCTATCTGGGGGCACGGCAGTGTCCCAGGCAAGTCGAGCAAAGAAAGGCAGGGCCGTACCATCCTTTTCTCGATGCATATTTCCTCTGATCTAACAACTCAAAATACTAAACTTCCAGTAGTAATCAGATCCTTACCACATCGAATAAAATCCTGTAACTTTGATTACTAATTTTCTACCGTCTACCGTCATTGATCACAAGGCCATAGAGTTCAAAGCTCGTCCATCATGTCGAATACTAGTTTCCTGAACGCTGGAAGGTGATTACCGGTACTAACTTAGTTACGAGTGACGCTCTACGCTTGGCCTCTGGCAGAATTCCATTAATGACAGGGAAATTTGTTTGCCTACGCGATATTTTACGTAAATGTGTGTTTTATTGCGAACAGGACAAGTTTAATCGTAAGGTTGTTCCTAGTCAGGTGTGCTTAGAAGTACCTACCTGCAATAACGATATGTTAATAGATGACCAAGTTTGTCGCAGTTCCCTTACTAAAATCTGTGATAAGAGATTTACGATTAAGCATCGCCACTGGTTTGGACTTGTGTATTTTAATCTGATAAATATAAGAAAATGAAATCATCGAATATTAAAAAAACACGCCAAGTAAAAAACTAACCCCATTAATTCCATTAACTGATCCAGCATTTGAAACCTGAAAAAATGGAACTCGTTGCGCATCGCATTGTGGTAATCTAAGGCGAAAGCTGTATAGGTATGCATATCTGTACTCCAAATTCTACAGAAATCTGATCTGTTGTTTGATTGTGACAGAGGAACTAATAAATTTACATAAGAACGCATTAGTGATAGATAGCATTGTATGATTTATTAGTATTACTTCTCGCACTGAATATTATTCTACACGTTGATATGCATATCTACTGCCCAACTATCTCGATGTAGACGCTGCGCATTATTAAACCCATGTACCTAACTTACCTAAACTTTCATAAGTACTTTTCGTCCATTAAAACGATCTCATTAATTTATATCGTCGCGAAAGTCTCTAAACTAATCAAAATACAATTATAAAATATACCCCGAAAATTCACTATTAGTAGGTAAATAAATACATCTAAAATCTGGTACAAGACGCGGCGAAATCGATCTCTTCTAGACAACCAACGCAGGAATAAAAGAAATAAATTCAATTTAGCATAGACAAAATTACAAATAATATAAAAGTAAGTACAAGGGACGCATACTACATGGGAGAAATAAATATATATAAGTTCCTAGCCGAGGATAAATAAATACGATATACATAATATAACAAACATATTCGAATTCGTATCAAATGTAATCGAGCTATATGGTGAAGTTATTATTAAACCGTCAGGTTTAATTCAACCATGCACAGCGCTAATCACAACAACCTTGATTAAATTCACAGTTTAATGTTAAATGTTAAATTCGACAAAAAGTGGACAACTAGACAATAGTACCGTTTTGCATCAAAGTGGTTTATGTGTAGACGTGTTTTAGCACTTTTTGCAGATCACAGTTTTGTAAACGTTGTTACAAAATTAACATATTCAATAAGTCTTATTGGAACAAGTGGCTAGAAGCGACTTCGAAAAAACCCGACTGCCAAATCTTTAAACCTTTGTATCTTAAACTTAGCATTTCCTATTCCAAACTAAGTTAAAACATAATATATAATATATATATTCGTAATCACAGTTTTATTTTGATACCACACTCGATGTATTTTCAGAACATGTTTTTTTTTTTGGCTCCACAGCATCCCATTTTTTTTTAAATTTTATATACCCAGTGTTACTCTCGCGAAGACGATTCTATTGACACCACATTCAATAAAAAAAAAGCCAAAAAAAGAATTAAAAAAAACATGTTAGGCTCTAGGGCATCAATCTACGATTTGACGAGAGACTAAAGTTATTGAATGTGGGTGTTTTGGGGCAGCGTTAGAGCGCTTTCAGTGCCGCTTTTGCGTTTCCCTCTCGCCTAACGTCTTTTATTTTTTTTGTATACCATCAACATAATCTTCTAATAATTGTAGAACTTGAGGCATTAGTAATTCTTGTTAAAACGAATTTGTTCCTGACTTTCTTCGTCTATGAATAGTGCCTTCATGTTGGACCCCGCGTTAGGCAAATTTTAGATAGTTTAAGTATAGTTTTGTACTTTTCCATGCCTCCTTTTCTTTAAACCAACGGAAATCCTTTGATATAGTCGTTATATTATTATTTATTCTATGATAGAGTTTGTATTATTGTAATGCCACATTGGTATTATATATATTAATAGGTTTCCTAGACTTCATACGTGCGTAACAAAAATAAAAAACATCAAGTATATCTTCTTCTATACTATAACATCATCATCACCATTTATCCGGATTAATGTACCATAGTCACAAATTAAACAACTGAAGTGTATACTTACAATTTATCAAAATACTGAGAATGGCGCCCACACACACTTTTGATGAGTCTCGATTTCTTAAAGATGACGTGTTAACTTCAGTCTTTTTTTGCGCATAGCTAAACATAATAGATTTTTTTTACGTTAGCAGACCTTTAACAGACGTTATAATTAACATGATCTTTTTGTTAAATTAGCACCGCGCTAAAGCGTAATGTTCTGCGAAGAATATATTAACGTTTAAGTTTTTTTTCCGGAAATTCCCGTTGTGTCATCTGAGCGGCCAAATTAGAGACGCCATTGGTAGATGATAGTGTTTTTGTTTTCTATTTGTTGTAATATATTAAACTATTCAAAACATAAACAAGTATTTCGTAATATATTGGAGATGTAGCCATTTACCCGATTCACGAATTCTAAAGTAGGTTATATTAAATACCAGTAAAACCCCCAAAAATCCATCAAAATGGCTAACGCAGTAGCAACTATACACCAAAATGATTTAATCACAGATTTTACACTGAGATTACGTCTTATTATGTCGGCATTAACTTTTTACACATGTAATTTTTTCTATTTGAATACCTAACGACACTAAATACATAGCTCTAAGACACAGTGTTGTTTGTGTTATTGTATGAAAATGAGCACGTACTCGTTGTCTGGTACATTCATTTTGCATCTCAATTATCTGCTGTTGCCAGTCACGGTTTGCGTATTAACTATTTGATGAATCTGTTGTCTGTACTAAATGTATATGTAATAAAACATATACAGTAAAGACTCTGTTCAGCAGGGCTATGCTTATGACGATAAAATTTTGTGTATCGAATTCTCGTCACGATTATGTCATTTCAAGAAATTATTATGTTTCTATGTGACAACGACAATGATATCTCACGACAAGAAAACGGTCAACAAAATTTTATTGTGTTATACAAAGATAAAACTTGAAAACTTTTGCCAGGTAGGTGCTACCTACCATCTTTGGTTTCATGCCCCTGCAGATAAATTTTCCAGATAAATTTGGACAGATCAGGTCACTGAGGAGCAAATACTAAAGAAATATTTAGAACTAGTAGTTGTCGCCCGCGGCACTCGTCAGTTAAGAATTACTCTTATTAATATATAGATTGCTGTCTGAAGAAAACTGGTAGGTAGTTAATTTCTTATGTGCAAAGAAGATAAAAAAGAAACATTTGACAATGTGTTAGTTTTTTTGATTAGACGGCGTTGGTTAGTCTGGTTAATCATTAAAATGACAAGACATCATAGCTGGACCATTCATGAAAACATCAACGTAACAGTGATTCATTAATGAATTGTTCAATTACCAAACAAGACTAAGAGACTAGTCGGAGTTCACGTGACGGGCATTTATGTGCATATATTTTATTATTTGGTTGCTTGTCTTTAACATTACAAGAGTCTTTAAAGTTATATTAACATAGTTAATACTCTCGAATATACAGTCACGACGCGATTAACTGTGGGTAGTGAATATTACGTTCACATCTCAACTCCTTAAACAATCAACTCGAACGTTGCTCTTTCGAAGCCATTATACTCGTACGTCACTTGACGGCGTTTCAGAGATACCTTTGCTAATATGTAAAAATATAATAAATACAATAATGGTAGACGTAATTTTTTTCCAGGTGACATCAGCAAAAATCTGTATATTAATTTGGCTTATGTTTCTCTCCTTATTACATTGTACAAAAAAATTCTATTCAGCAGAGCTATGAATAATAAGAGATAAAATTTGTCCCTATTTATTTTGACCCGTCGTCGTGTGACGTGTCGCGATACGTGAAAATGTCTTCCTTATACTAAACAATGAAAAGAAAATTACAAATTGTTTTTAAAACCGTAGAGATCGTATGCCTCAAAGCCCTGCATGATAACATACAAAAAGAGAAGTAATATTCTTGTATTTTGTTAAACGGTATACGTCTTAAGATATATCTGACCAGTGTGAAATTGCAAATTGCATTTTAGACTGGTTATATTGTAAATTGTTATCGATTATTTATTCGACCCGTATAGACTGCTGTGCCAATTTTTTCCTGTTAGGTACATGCTTTTTATCAAGTTTCATCTCTATAATACCTGTTTCATCAATTTGAAATGATTTGCTCTTTGTTCGTTGTCATAACAACAAGTTGAATACCTTTCTGAACAGATAGTTACATACGAGCCCCAATGCAAAATAGTTCGTCTAGTGCGACATTTTCTCTGTGAGATTTTTTCAAACTTCATTATTTTTGTATACGAGTATGTATATAAAATATTAAACTATTCTACTATCACATGTCACGTTGCTTATGCCATTTTTTACTTTACTTTACTAACTACTACTTTACTTACTTTATTTTTTATTAAACGTTCTTAATTATTTTACCAATATTTTCTTTCTATATTTTTGCGCTATGCACTTCTTTCCATACAAGACGAACTATTATGCATCGGGGATACGAGTGCCTGTTATTTGTCTTAACTCTAGTTTTTTCTTACAATCGTGACAAATTAATGTTGTGCAGAACTGATTGGATCAAAGAATACGAATACTCTTTTCTTTGATTACCAACTTCCATTACGGCAGGCGCCGATAGAACTATTCCAGTTATTTCGATTTATAAATCAAACCTCAGATTTAAAAATTACGACACAGCTCGTCAAATAAACAGAAAAAAATTATGTTCGATACAGCATTTTTTCCACATTTAGTGACTGACTTTTGACCGTGACTTTTCTATGGCTCAGTAAATTGTTTTTCTCCCGATTATCTATTATCTTACAAGTTTTTGGATGAGTTAAGTGACGAGTCCTAGTACTAATACATATTGGCCCATAAACCAAAAACTTTGAGGAAAAATATATGTTTACTGTCTAGTATTTTTGTTATGTATAGAAAGTTTTTGGCTTGAAAAGTTAGAACTAATTTTAACTTTCCTCTTGCTGACGGGAGCTATTTACTTCAACAAGGGACTGATTATATGTAATTATCACAGCCACGTGTCTCGTAAATTAATCGGGTGCTATTAGCAGGTAACTGTGGTTATTATAAATAGGTATGCATTGAAACTAGAAAGTTAGCCACGTGATGACAGAAGAAAAAAGTTGATTGATTTGCTAGGCTACATAATTAAAAACTCAGATTACAGAATTATTATGCGTATCGACATCTTTATTGTAAAAATGTAGAACCCGTTCGCTTTCTTTTCTTTATCTAATTCACGCGTAGGTACTTGTAAGTTATGTGTATACGGGGTGTTGGGATACTAAGCTGTGTACTAAGCTCAAAGGGGGTCACTATACTCATCGCTACGACCAACTTTCATTAGGGGACTAAATTCGTAACGATGAGTGATCGTATTCGTACACCCCTAACCTATAAACGTGTATAATCAGTAAGTATACAAAATAATCTCCATCCGAAAATTGCCTGGAAGTTACTAAAGTAGTTTTGACTAGAGCTTTTAAGGATAGGACCGTGACTTGTGGCATTGGTGTAAGAATTATCTGGTTATATTTTATGTTTTGTGTGTCTACTACGAGTTTATCAATTAATCATAGTAACCTATCAATATGTATGAAACATAGGCACAACCATATGCGATAAACAATAGCACATATAAATATATTTTACTCACGTGAAATTAATTTGACCCAGGAGGCATCAACACGGGATTGAATAAATAACGATAAGTACATTTTCTGTTTTACGACGTTTTGAACATTCAGTAGAATAAGAAAAACTGTAGAATTTAGAAGGGACAGACGGGCAGAGCGAAACTATACCTAAAGTTTATTGGTGCTGTTACAGCAAGTAGTTAAAAAATACTTCGAAAAACCCGACTGCAAGAATTTTAGACCCACGTAACTGAACAAGTGAAATTGCGGAATGCTGCTAGTATAGCCTATGACCATCTGCAGAGAAGACGAATCGATTGACATCACTCACTCACATAACAATACAATAAGCCGTTAGACTCTAAGGCGAGACAAAGAAATACATTCGAAAATCATAACCCTCCTTCTTTCGCAGTCGGGTAAAAAGATGATTATTTTTTCCTGTAATATTCAATTCTGTCTGTTTTTTTATAGCTAATTAATTGCCTTGCGCTTAACCGCAACTCGCCTGATAAAGCGACGATGCGGCCTAGCATGTGGCTCGCTTACCTAGAAGAAACCGATTAACTTCAATTTGGAAAGAACGAGATTATATCTAGGTATCGGAAAATAATAAAGTGCTCGGCAGCAAATTCCACATACTGGCAGTTCGCACAATAAAAGTTGACGCAAAGCCATTAGTGCGAGTCCGTGGAATCTCTACATACTGGAGGTGATGTAATGCAAATTTGTTTATGCGACGCTGAATTATTTCTGTTGTTTATAGGCTTCTGCGGCGCTTACTTAAAATTAAAATATCGTTGTAAATTGATTCATTGGACGTCAAAAAAACTAGTGGGACACAATAGACTGAGTTATCCCATCATGGACAAATGGTCGACAAGTTAGAAAGTTCGTTGACGTGCGGACGAATTTACGGAGTTGTTTTTTTTCTACCAAATTTTCAAGTATTTAACCAAGTACAAAGCTCAAACAAAGCATAAGTCGAGTTTATGCACACATCACCAGTAATTCCGTATGAAAATGTACATGAGTATAAACGTTTTTAATATTTGTAAAAACCTTACGTTTAAAATATCGCAAAATAGCTGCTTCTGAGTAAGTTACAGATGCCAATGGTTATTATACAATGAATATTATGTCTAAGTTAAACAAAGGCGAAGGAGGTGTCTAGAAATCTAGGCTATGAGCTCAGTACATAGCATACATAGACAGGCATTGTGACTTGACACCGAGGTAGTTTTGGTGGGTAAAAATTCTACATACTTACTTTACCTGGCTGTATCCCAAATCGGCCGGGTATTTTACATAGATTTCTATCCAGCCTCAATAAAGGCTGCATATTTGGGTTTATGTTATCTACCTATTATTGGTAGATCTATACTTATATTAACGATAAGTAATCCATTAGGTACTAAGGTAAGCTTTATATGATAGGAATCATATTCGTAATTAGTAAAAAAATATAGTTTATGTACCTATATCTCTAAATATGTTGACCCAATTTTTTAAGCTTATACAATTTGCTCTACATAGCGTATTTGTAACGATGAATATATAAATTTCTAATTTTTTTCATCGTAATATTTTATTATATATATATTAAAAAGTGCAAGTCACAAATTATTTTGACCCATATAAGGTCACGTTAACATTAAAGAGTCCCCAATGTCTAATTAAACTATCTTAAAAACTAATAAATAAATAATTAAAAATTTGATCGTAGCATTTTTTTACTTATCAGCTTTATCGGCCTATTCCTCTTTATTTATCGACTTATTTGACAATTTGTTCAGAACTTAGCTATATTTGAATTTTTTATTGAAATTCATCACAATTAGCTCCAGCTTTATTCGTTTTCGAATATCTGTAACAAATGTCTCTGTATTGTATTTGATGTGTGTATTATAATCATTTTGTTTGCCAGTTTTGCCATAATTTGCAATAACAGGCAATTGTCAGCTTTTTGCTTTAATCATGGACATTGTTAACTTTTTTCTACGTTTAAACCTCGTGTCAAACAATTAATAAACAAGGACCAATAAAACTGTATCCTGTTCTTGAGCCGTCAAACTGAGTAAATATAAGTTATGTATACTTAGTACCTATTGAAATAAGTGGCTTTTGTTACTATTGGTACTATCAGGTAGCAAGCAGTCTTGGTCTTGTTGTTACGGAAAGTTCAGTAATTTAGATGAAAACTATCTTCACCGCACAACTTCAACGTCTTCGCTTGAATGGTACCGAAAATCAACTCACAACATGTCTTTCCGGATTTTTATAACACGGTGATTATGATACTCGTATTTATAACGCGTGTAATGACACTAAACTTATAGGTACATATAAATACTAGCTGAGCCCTGCGGTGTTGCCAGCATTTATATAGAATATAATATGTTAATCCAGGTTAATATGCGAGATATCGCACCAAATTTCATCCAAATCGGTTCAGCTGTTTTTGCGTGAAAGAACAACAAACATGCATCCATACTTTATTACAAACTTAAGCGTTCATAATATTATTAGAGGGTAGCAGGATATATATTTACCTACATTACATACATAAATATTTATAAAAAAGTTAGCTGTAGTGTTGTAAATTAATGATATTGTCTGAAAACGTATAGGTATTTAAAGTATGAATTAACTTGTAATACAAGTACGATAGGCTCAATTCGTTTGCTTACGAAACAAAAACACACATAAGTAACGTCGCATTGTAAAATTGTTATGAAATGTAAAAATAACTATGTTTTTGTTATCACATATTTGTCAATATTATTTTATTGTAAAACGTGTCGTGTAATAGAGTTATTAGTATTGCGTCACCGCTTACCGTTATTGGTTCGTCTGAATCGTGCGAATGTGTCCGCAGTATGCATCCGCGACCTGTATTCCTTGACCTTCCAGAAGCGCACAAGTTCACCTACTTGCAATGCAACTACAGCTAACACTTCCGCGAAAAATCAAACAACAACTAACCGTTGCGACCGAGACGTTCGATTCACTCGCAACCGAGGAAAGAGTTTTGTAAACAAGCACTACTTTTTCAAAACTCGCGATCGCGACGCGAATCCGATTCGTTATCGACGCTTTGCTTTTTATTTAATTTTATTCTTTTTAATTTACGAGCGTACGATAGCTCGCGTGTCGGTGAGCGTGCAGCCGCGGTCGTGCAATCTCTCGGAATAACCAATAAACTGAACTCCTCGGACATTCTTCGCTGCGAACTTGAAAGAAAAAGTGGCCGGTTAGTGTCGATCAGAAACACGCGACGACATCGATTATATCGAAGCCAAGTTATCGCGGGCAACACGAGGCTCGACTCGATAACAATAGACCAATTTATTGATTCATTAGGACACCTGTGAAATGAAATGTTTTCATGGCTACAGGCTCAGCCGACACCTGTGTAGTCATGTCCACGTCGTCAATCATTGTTATTGACTGTTGCAGAAAAAAGTCATTCAGTTTTAGGACATTTACAAAAAATCCATTTATTGTATTACCTATTATTTATGTTTACATTTCGGAGCTTAAGTTTTTCTACCGCTCTCTACTTTATCCGCTAAAATTTTACCTGTATTGATTAAATTAGCGAATAAACTAGAGAGTGGCATAAAATTAGACTTTAACGTTTCGCTCTCCTTTAGTTAAAACAGTATCTAGTTACATGTACTCAATTGTAAGTCCTGTTATCTGTATATTGATACTGGTGATTTCAGGTATACACAAGAAAACATTTTTTTTTAAGTAAGTAGCAGTAGGTAGCTAGTTATGCATCCCCTCGCCCTTCTGCTCTGATGTAGAGACGGCTTACTCAGCAGTACTTGCACTTCTGTGGAAAGCTAACTAAGGTGTCTCTTATCGGACCACCGAGTAGTATGTAAGTTAATGTTAAGAATATAATCCTTTGTGTCAATCATTAGTTTTAGAGCCTTCAAATCGGCTACACGTAGTTTAATTAGTTCTAGAGCCTCCATATCGGCTAAACGTATTTTAAGTTATTATTAAAGCCTCAGTATCGGCTATAAGTATTTTAATTTAGTTTTTAAAAAGAAAGTTTCGTGCTCCCTAAATTTAACTGGCGCAGCCGGTAGGATTCGCTGCTGTCGTGCATTTCATAGTTTCGTCGGTATATGGGTATCGAATTTTGCCCAATCGCGGAATCGAGTGCGCGTGCGAATCCTCGAACCAAAGAAATAAGTTAGAACGGGACACCCAGTAATGGCAACGATCGGTTGGTGAGTAAAACTTTTCGCCATTCTTTCCAATCCTTACTATCCACGAATTTTGTTATTATCGAGATAAGACTTCTCTCGTTTGTGACGTCAGGTATCTAAAAATAGAACTCTGTTTAGACTACCTATGTAGCGATAAGAACCTTGAACCTAAGATAGAGTTAAGTAAACGTAGAATCGCTCTACAAATTAAATTAATTACTTTCTAAAAGTAATTTAATCAATTCAAATTCCAAATCAATTTGAATTGTTATTAATAAGTGATTTAAGTGTAATTTAGGTAAATTTAAAATTAATTATATTTTTGCGTGTGCTAAATTTTAGTCTAATTTAATTTTACAATTCCAAACCGATTTATTGATCAAGTTTTTCTTACTTATTTTAAAATTTAAAATCAATTTTTCTGATTAAACCTTTGTAATTCAAATTATTTTTATATTACTTGTCTAAATTTTTATAACTCTATTATAATGGAGAATGTAGAGCAGGTTAATCCGATCACTCGCGAAATTTTAACTCTTGTTCCTATATATGGTGGGGACAAGACCTAATTAAACTTATATATAAGGAAATGCGAGTATGTAATAAGTAGATATAGGCAACGTGGAAATGTAGCGCAAGACCTATATGTCTTTCAATCTTTGACGAGCCGTTTAAAAGATAAGGCAGCCTCGTTATTGTCAAAACATGAGGACATTTCGACTTGGAGTGAATTAAAAGAACTCCTCTAACAGCATTTCGGAGACCCGCGTAGTGAGCAATGCATAGGAATTTAATTAGAATATATGAAAATTAAATCAGGTGAATAATATTTGGATTTTTGCAATAGGATACACAGCGTTTGTTCGGTTTTATTATCTAAAGTGAACATGTTAAATTACGCCGTGTTAAAACGTGCTAAAACAACTATATATAATAGCACATCATTAAACGTGTTTCTCTATAACCTATTGCGCATTGTTAGGCTTTAATCTCCTAATACATTAGAGGATACCCTGAGTGTCGTTTTACAGACTCAGACTCACCGCAAGAGCAGTTAGACCCAAATTTTTGTTTAGCTGCCCCGACAGACAAGAAATCATAGAATTAAATTGTGACCCTACACTTAAATTACCACACATCTATTTGCCGGAAATAGACGCGAAAATGATGACCGAAACTGGCAGCACAAGATCATTCTTGAGCCCACGAAAAGCGTACGAATATTTTTATAACCTTATTCGTTATCTGCCTTTCGTTAATAGTTAGTACGCATGCTTCTAGTAGACATAGCGAAGCTATACTCGACTATGAAGAGTTTAGCCCTGGCGTACGAATGCCAAGTGCATTGGTTAATTGTCTGAATAGATATGCATCAACAATCATCCAAAAGGCTACCGACACACAAATGACTCTACGATAAAACGTAATGCAAGTATCAAAACATTTAGACTTAGAGTGCAACCTTAATTTTTCTACAAATGTGAATAGTATACAGACAGACAGCATACTTGATGAAAACCTACAAAAACTGAGACTAGACTAGTTTTTGACAGACTTAGACATACTAATCTTAAAGTACAACTTGACAAATCTGAATTTTAACGCAAGGAATTTTTGTACCTTGGCCACACGATTACGAAAAACGGACTGAGACCTAATAATGTCAAATTAAAGCTGTGATTAATTTCCCAATTCCAAAGACTACGACGGAAATCAAAAGTTTCCTCGGACTCGTTGGTTATAACCGACGCTTCATACCTTACTTTTCTAAAGTGACTCAACCACAGACAGCCTGTTTAAAAAAACGAAACAAAATTATTACTGACCGAAAATATACAGACGCATTTAATAGAAGGAAGAAATTTCTGACTCATGCACTACTACTCCAATACTCTGACTACGACAAACCATTTATTTTGACGACTGACGCTTCAAACGTAGCCCTAGGAGCAGTCCTTTCCCAAGGACAAGTTGGTAGTGATAATCCGGTAGCCTACGCAAGAAGCGAGAAATGGACAAAGTACTGCAGGATATCATGAAATTATCTGTAAATAAAGGCGAACGAAAAGTGTATTTTCACAATTTGCCGAATTCGAGAAATTAATTGTCAACAATAAAACGTTTCCTCATGAATTTATTGGAATGTTAATGCATGCAGGGCATCTGAGCGATATAACTGTTGATAAATACCGCCAATTAATTCCACAACGTTATAAAAGTGGTATTCTCAATACTTTAGGTTCTATTATAATAAAATTATAACAGGAAATCTAGACAATGATGAAATATGACAAATTAACTACAGAGATGTTTCATGATCGAGTAATCATATCAAATAAAATCACTATTGTCTCCAAAATGCTGGATAGCTTTATAAATATTACTCAATTTAATCAACGAAATTCGCTTACCATGGATATTTGCTTCAAACAGGTCGAAAAGTTCCTCAAAGAAACAGTTAATAAGGAGAACAATGTAGCCATGTCTGCCTACATTCTAGGATCGTATAGCCTATTCATTAGTAACTTCCGTACTGTATTTATTAAGTTAAGCGAAATTGAAACTGCATTAGCCTTAAGTAAAAGCTCTATATTACATCAGTCTATTGTAAACTGTACCGATTTACTACGACATTTAAAATTAATATCCAAAGCTGGTAACCTAGTATACGGACCTAATGAATTAAATTTCTGTTAAATCATATATAAAAATGAACCAGATTACGTTTATTATGGAAATTCCACTTACCGATAATTATACTTATAACTTTATAAAAATGTACACTTTACCTATTTTCCTTGAACCTGAAAACCAAACCCTGGCCATTTTTCCTAAATACCCTTACCTATTGGCGAAAGGGATGAAGTACTTACCGATCATACAGCTGTGCCGCTTTATCGTCGCCGGAGACCATCACCTCTGTAACGATGACAACAGAGCCCTGTACAGCGGGCCAACCTGCGAGCAACAACTTCTCAAATACGACAAATCTCACCTGCTGCAAGCAGTATCCTGTTTACGTTGAAAACGTAAAACTGCAGAAAATTGGATACTTTTTACAAGATTTCATACGATGCTGACAAAACGATGTGGTGACGAAATGTTTAAATATCCAGTATTTGGAACTTACGTCATCACGTTAGACGAACCCTGTGACGTCGAGATCCACGATCTCAAGATCCGACACCATCACGTCTACACTGAGATGGATATCGTGACGCCGCTAGCTGTGGTCACCCTGCCGCCGCTCCATACGAACGCGAGCCTATCCAGTGCACGCGCACTTAACATGCACGAGATCAGTCTGGGCGACGTGAAGTATGTGGCGTTTGCGTTAAAAAATAGTGAAGTGTTCGACAGTGTGCTAAAAGTGAAAAAGACTCTAGCATCAGTGTTTTAGTTTACGCCGCGTAAAGCTTCGTATTGTTAAGCTATCATTAGTTTTTGCGTATGTATTAAATCTTAAAATAATTCCCTTTTTACGAAATTATCGGAAAGGTCCTCAAATCGCACATTCCGATAATTTCTCACTTAGGGAGGGAGGAGTTATGCATCCCCTCGCCCTTCTGCTCTGATGTAGAGACGGCTTACTCAGCAGTACTTGCACTTCTGTGGAAAGCTAACTAAGGTGTCTCTTATCGGACCACCGAGTAGTATGTAAGTTAATGTTAAGAATATAATCCTTTGTGTCAATCATTAGTTTTAGAGCCTTCAAATCGGCTACACGTAGTTTAATTAGTTCTAGAGCCTCCATATCGGCTAAACGTATTTTAAGTTATTATTAAAGCCTCAGTATCGGCTATAAGTATTTTAATTTAGTTTTTAAAAAGAAAGTTTCGTGCTCCCTAAATTTAACTAGCTATTTATGTTCAAATGTTTTGTATCCTTATACAATCAGATACCTATTGTTTAGTATAATTTTCGGGTGTTCTTGTAACGATGTTTATTATGAATGCCCCAGTTGAATATTTTGAGATGATAAGCAATTTAATTTATTTTGTGTACAAACAAATAAAGTACTTATGTCCGGAAAATAACAATTCAGTGCCTATAGACATAGTCCAATACCAAGCACAACATCCCTTTACCTAGTTTAGGTACTTTGAACTAGTTTGGCCTAATGTATTTTGATAGAGTTTTCCATTTGTGATGGTTACATTAATAGGCTGTAGATTATATAGGTACTTAATTATTTTGATTAGAATTGTACCTACTCACATATCTCGTATATATATATATATATATTTGGTATATACTCACTTTTACATGCTCTTCATCCAATATGTGATATCATTTAGATGCAAATAATTAAACATTGAAATACCAATGCTTGTTATGAATATACTTATGAATGCATACATTGAAATCCACATCTAATCGTATGTTAAATAAAGATTTTGTAAAGGATATTTGGATCTTTATTTGTTTATTGTTTTAAATCGTTACTCGCGCTTAATAGGTGTTTTTGAATGATATGATCATTAGGAAAGAGCAGTGCCTTATTTATCTATGTATCTGTAAATGTTTTATGTTTTTTATGTATAAGAGACTGCCTGCGTGTGACATAAAATGATAATTGTGTAAAATTATTTAATACTAAAATATATTATTAAAAGCAGTTTTAGATATCTTGCTGGGTAAACACAAAATTCTGAGCATGGCCGTATCCGGTTGTTTATTAATTTATTTATGGAGGTGTACCTAACATGCAGGAAAAAGTATAAATCAACAAAACAAAATCTTAACCATTGAAATCGTCCGCTACATTACCAAACCAGTCTTCTGAGATGCATAAAGATATATGGATCTATTTTTTTCTTATTTCAGGGTCATGGCCGACCAAGAATTCACAAGCCGGTTCTTTGACAACAACTTTACAACGAAAACTAGTGCAAGCCCTTCTAGGATATCCGTGTCACCATTGAAACCAAGCCCTAACTCGTCGCAAGACCTGAGCCAGACATCTATGCAATCAGATGAACTTGGTCTGTCACAATTGACCATAGAAGAAGAAGAAAGTTTGGATATACAGCCATTTTTCAATATAACGCCTAGAGTAATGCCGATGTCACCTCATTACGTTTTCGAGGAGGAGTTCTCGAATAACCCTTGGGCAATGTTAATAGCAACGGTCTTTCTTAACAAAACGTCAGGCAAAACAGCCAGGCCTTATATGAAGAGCTTTTTCGAGGAGTATCCTACGCCATACCATGTGTTAGAAGATAGCCCAGTCGCTTTGGAGAGGTTTTTTGATAATTTAGGTTTGAGAAAACGAGGCCACATAATCTGGAAGCTCAGCTACCAATTTGTGTCCTCTAAATGGCGAAGAGCAAGTGACTTGTGCGGTATTGGGAAGTATGGAGAAGATGCCTATAGGATCTTTTGTTTGGGTCATACTGATTTAGACCCTGGGGATAGATATCTAAAGTTGTATTTGGACTGGCTAAGATATCGAACAGATTTTTTGAAGGAACATGGAACTATTGATAGCGAATTAGTAATCGAGGATCCAACTTTAAAGTATTATAGGATAACTTTAAGGGATAATTTTGGGATAGCTTGATTTTATTTCCATAGCATGTTAAGTTTCTACCTATAATTCTGAATCTTTCACTGTTTTTATGACAAGGGAGAAAAGCTGCGATCTAAATTTACTCAATACATACAAGTGTGTTTTATTTGTGGTGTGGAAAGCACAGAAAACTAGAAAAATGAATATTTTATTTAAAGTCACATCACATAATGTCTTTAGAATTTTAAAACCATTAAATATATTCGACATGTTATGTTTAAAATATTATTATGCAGATACATATTGGAATTGATATTAACCATATTTTTTATTGAGCAAATAGGTACGTACCTACAATGCATCTACTCGTGCAAAGGTAGTTTACCCTACATTTGTTCGAGTGGAACACTCCTCACGATAGGTTATATTGTTTGCAATCCTTTATATGTATATTTATAACTAGGTGCGCTCTGGCGATACCCGCGTTAATAAAAAATAGAATATGTGTCAATCCAGGGTCTAAGCTATCTTAGTACCAAATTTCATCTAAATCGGTTTAGCACTTTTGGGTGAAATAGTAACAAACATACATTCTTATACAACTTTCGCGTTCGTAATATTAGTAGCTTAAAAAAATTACTCGAAAGATCTTTGTTAGTAGGAAGTGTAAGTGAGCAGAGCGCAGAGCGCAGAGCATTAACAGCTGAACCTGGAAATATGAACTTAGAGAGAGTATACCTACTCATTTTAAGGATTTTTCAAATTTTGAAAATTCATTATTATAATATAACATAAATATTTTTATCATTTCGGTCCACCGTCCCCGAAAAATCAGGTAACAAACATTTAAAAAATACTTACAGTCGAATTGATTATTGAGTACTTTCTTATTTTGAAAGACGGTAGAAAAAGAACAATCTTATATTGTTGGTACTATTAAACTCACAAAGTTAAAAATAGTTGCTACTTGCATTCTTTATTTGCTGTTGACCTTTTTAGTAACACATGCCATGCCAGTACATTCCGAGCTCTAGTAGGTGCTTGGTAGAAGACGAATTAATAATACTTTGATAATACTCATACCTACATAACTGCCACAACGGTTTCTTGCCGTACCTAGTTTATAAGCAGGTGCACTACAAAAGGTTAACAGTAGGTATAGGTACATTCCACACTCTTAAATGGCGAAGGAAAACACCGTAAGTAAACCTGCTTGTCGGAGAAGGTTAATAGCTTTGGAGAAAATTGAAGTCCCGATCCCGCAATTTGGCCAGTGCGGTGGCCTATGGCCTAAACCTCATATCAACCTCAACCTTCATGGGTAGTGACAGATTCTAAGCGAAATATTTACCGACATCTATTACATACAGCTTTTCAGCTTCTGGAACTTTTTCAGAATATAAACTTTTGATACCCATTTTTATAAAATTTAAATGGGATGAGAAAACACGAGAGGACTCTTTCAAACAATTTTTTTTTAAGTCAGTCTAGCCGTCTCCATAACATAAAAAATACAGTTGAGCTGAGTAGTACCTCCTCCTTTTTGGGAAGTCTGTAGAAAATACGTACTTATAATCAAAATTTAATAAACTTGGTTAAGTAGGTATCCCCCCCCCTTTTTTTGTTTGCATGTGGAAGTTGCAGTAGGATTACTTGGATCAAAGTCATTTCATTTCACAAGATTTATGTCATCAACGACGGGAAAATCCATAGAGATAGGTACGACAAGTACAGAGTTGATAATTTCAAAACTGTCGATGAAAAGGACAGTGATGCAATAGGAACAACTATATCAGCAATATTAAGATACTTCTTCACTTTTATTTTAATTTAACGTCAAACCACATCGCAAAAAGTTTCAACAGATCATAAGACTTTTTATCAGTCATATATAGATTTTATATGGATTCTATAGTAGTGGGAGCCCAAGAGGGGATTTCGTGAACTACTCGAGTCTCGAGCGTGTCAGATTAACACATGGGAGATTCCTTACGTCCTGTAGAGTATATCTTCCAAATATAAGATTTCAATACACAGGCGAGCTAATACGGCATCCAGCCAAGTTATAAAAAAAAAAATTGTTTGACTGGAATACTTAAATGCGTTAGATTAAGATAAGGTAGGTTAATTATTAGCTAAACAGTGTGCGTGTTGCAAATACTATTTTGACTGGAACGTTAGGGAGTAAGAGGGATTTCTTTTTTCTTGTCTATTTTATACCTGTATAGCCCTGCCATGAAAATTGACAGATTAACACATATATTTGTTATCAGAGACTCGATAGAGCATAGAAAATATCTGACACGCTCAAACATATCCATGTTTTGGATCTCTCGAATAAAATCCTTCCAGATTACCTGATATAATATTTTTTATTTCCTATCACCTAAACTATAAAGTCTAATAGGTATCTACACATATAGCACTCCCTGCTCCCCTACTACTACAACCTCCCAGACAATCATAATTGCTATGTGAAGAGTATTCTAACTAGAGAGGTCAGATGACATAAAATTAAACTCGATCGCACTCATGCCAAAACATATACAGCTTAACACATCTTCAGTAACAGAGTCATTCACAACTGGAACAGGTTGCCTGAAAATGTGAAACATCCATAAATTCTTTTAAAAATCAACTGGATAAATGGCTATACAACAATCAAATATCTCTTGCAAACCTTTAAGGATAGTTTTGTGCAAAGCATTGGACAATTTATGAATTCAACACAATATGATATAGGCACATCAGCTTGAAGCTGCTCGCCTATTATACAATAAATAAATATTTGACAGAATAAGGAATTTCGCAACAATTTATTTTGAGTTAATTTTGAAAAATGCCATTTGCTACGAAACAAAGAAATTGATCACTCTCTAAAATCGATCAGTCTCATTCATTTAAATGGGTGTTGCAATTCTCTTCGTGTTTATAGTATGACTAAAATGGCATACCTATTATCTATTACTTTCTCTGTCTGTGAAAATTTGTAGGTAAGCAAGAATTGTCTATAACCTATTTCACATTTTAGCATTTCTGTAGGAGCCACTAGTTCGCTTGTAAACAAAAAACAGCTGTATATTAAAAGTCAAAACATTTGAAATAAATAGCAAGATGTTTTTTTTTAATATTCTGTTTTGTTCTTGAATTATAAAATAACTAATGTTTGACGCTGGCATATAAAATATGCAAAAAATAGAAATGGTTACACGCAACAATAATTTATTTCTAAAAATATTTTATTTACATAGTTATTCTTAGGCTAGACAGGTTATAAGTTTATAGTTTACCTAGGTTACTTGTCTTAATATAACATACATGTACAAAAAACGTCCAAAGATTTCATCACTATATCTCTATCTAACTAAAAGGAAACGAACACGCATTCTATAAATCCTAAAAAACTGGATTACCATCTTTCAAATAATGCCGCGTTTCGTTTTGGTATAATAAACCAATAGGGCAATGTAGAGTAATACCAACATTTAGAATTTAGCCGGAGTGATTGTTCGTTATTAGGTTGGCTGTAGTGTCGACATTTGCAAATGGTGGATTACGTTTCTTTTTCTCGTGCTCCGTGTAAAATATTTACGTAAAATAGTGAAAAATTTGTGGTGCAGTGTTTCTGACAGTCAAAAACATGTCGGAAACACTGCCGAATGCGAAGAAACAAGTTCCTAGGCAGCTGGTAAGTGTTTATTGTTACATTTTTACGTATTTAGTCCCGGGTGACGCCATGGTGGCTTTATCTGGGATCACGTAAACATGAAATGGTGCATCGTTGCATCGTGTATCGATTCATCAAAGTTTCTAGACTTAAATCTTGCATCCCAAAGGGATCCGATTTCTTGGTTGATGATTGTCATCGAGGGTCATCGGACTAATTTTTTGTGATCACGCCGCGGCCGAGTTTTAAAACGCGGCAGTCGTAATGCATTTCGCGCATGCGAGTTATTCTCAAAATCTATAATAGTTTCGGTGATCACAAAATTGCGTTATAGCGAAAGGTGATAATGATAATGAGCGGTACGAATCGTGTTGCGCTACGCGCAGTTTCCGCGCGGAGCGGCGACACGTCTTCGTCGTCTGCGGCATAATGGGCATCTGGTACGAAGTACGCGAGCGAGCGCGATTGCGTTGCGCTGCCGGGCGAGTGCCGAACCAAAGGCGTTTCCCTCCCGCGGGCTCGCGCAGCGGCTGTCGGTCTAAGGCGTGCGCCGTACGACATCACGTCGAGACACGACTCGAGCCCGAGCTCGCGTCGCGGCCGGCGGTTTGCGCCACAGTATATTTTACCTTCGCTTATCTTCTGTACAACGATTAGGACTGTACGCAGACGAGAGCCGATAGTCGAAACTTGAAAGCATTTTATTTTGTATACGACTTGTTTCCCGGCCCTTCGCGGCTGCACCGCGATGTCCTTTGTTTCGCCGCGTCGGCAAATAGCCCTCGTATGAAAAGTTTTATTGTTACACACCTTATACTTTACTCGTGTTACATATTGGCCTTGGTTTCTAAAAAGTAACCTACTTATAAGTCAGAACCATGATGTACTATTGCTAACATATTGAATATATTCATGGTATATATAGCTTATGTATCTGAATGCTGAAAATAGCTTCTCTCACTGCATTGGAAGTGAAAGTAAATTCATTGTCTTGTAGGTAATTTCTTCTATTTAGACATGGGTAATAGTGACAAATAAACATAAACAAAATAAACCTACAAAACATTTGGTACTTTGCCAACATTTTCTCTAAACTTTCAGTGAGGCTGTTAGACTTTTATTGATCTTTTATCTGCAGTTGATTCATTTATCATTAAAATAATATTTAACTCAAAGCAATACAATTTCCATTAATGTGTGTAGTTAAATGGTCAACACATTAATGTGTGTGGTTAAATGGTCAACACATTAATGTGTGTGGTTAAATGGTCAACACATTAATTCACAAAATCCCATATTTTTTATTATGTACATTAAACATATTTTGCTCTAATACAACTTAAATGACTTTTTCCCTCAGTTACTTAGATATAGCATATTATCTTTTTAGTACACAAGCTGACAATAAATCAATACAAAGTCTAAAATTCCTCTTAGCGTGAACGGAAGCAACGCAAGCTGTACTCGGATGAATGGGCCCTGGGTGACGATGAAGCTGAAGGTGGCCGGGGGTTCTCGCTTGCGGACAAGTTGGAGACTCCCCGCTTTGAACACCCAAACTCAGTCCTGGAGATGAATGGTGCAGATCTCACTGTTGGATACCTGCAGAAGCACGGTTTCACCACTCCGCTGCTATTCAAGGACAAAATTGGATTGGGGCTTCGGTAAGCTACATTTAATTTTATTTTTATCCAAATTTATCACTTTGCTAGTCACTGTATGAATGATGATGAACTACTTTTAGTTCAGTTTAGATGTATTAAATCTCTTTACAGTGAAACTTTTGTAATATGATAATTCTTTATTGAGATAGTTATAAAAGTAGCCTATGAATATGGTGCATGTTTAGTGCAGTTACTTTTATGCCAGTCCTAAAAATAGTACAAAATGGTAGAATTGCTTGAGTAAAGTCGTCGAGCGCAGCTTTAGCATGATCATAATAATGACTAATTATGAATTATGACAAAAATCTCCACTGCCCATGCCAAGCGTTGATTTTGAATTTGAGTACAGAACGCGAAAATAATCATCCAAATTGGTTCTTATTAAAAATGCTTTAACTGATCCACTATGCAAACTAAATATGCAAACAAATCCTCCTAGGTTTTATGGAAACTAATATATCGGTAGAGCACATTATACATACAATATGGTAATAATAATAGTTTAAAAAAAGTGTAAACCTACTTTAACTCGGTAGGTAAAGCTTACGTAACAAAACAGAGTGTTTATCTACATATAGCAAACAAAATTTGAAGTTATTTTGAAACTATTGGACCGATTTTGCGAAATTTATGTTGGACCAATTGGAAAGTAAAAAAAAAATCAAATCTGTCCAACCAACATTGAGAATGGAGAAATAAACATAAATAAAGAGAAAAAAACCGACGAATATATTTCTACCCGTATCATATACTACGCCTCTGTTTTAATTATTGAATTCATAACCAGGGGACTACGACGACATTGTAATCTGTTTACTCCCTCCATAGAGCTGTAACGTACACTTAGGTTTATTACATAACGTAAGTCATACTAGGTTTTAGTTGGTTTAGACTATAGATATGGCGACGTAGCTTCGTAATTCAGTTGTCTCGGTAGTACAAACGAAGATTTTTACCCGACTGCCCAAAAAGAGACCTATTTTGATGTGCGGGTGTCATTGGATTAGTCTTTATCTGCAGATGGTCAAAGGCTATAACTAATTACATATCGCGGTTTCGATCGTTAACATAGAGTTTTTGCAGTCGGATTTTTTGGTGTCGCTTCTAACTTCCGTCATATTAATTTTAAAATACTAAATGATATCAAAATTAAATTATTTGTAACATTTAATCGATAAAATGGTACGTTTATTGGAAAATTAATTTAGAACGAATCGAAACAAATTCTCATACAAATAAAGCCTAATGGCCGAGAGGGATTACGAAATGTCAGGAACGAAAGGTATAGCAACTCAAGTACATTAACTCCTGGAGGACTAGTTTAACTGCTTAGTCTTCCTGCTAGGCCTTCAAATGCCGGATATAAGCCGTAAAATGGAATAAATATCTAGCTTTCAAAATTCTATGACTAACTACGGCACTATATTGGCAATATTTTTTCGCAGTAACATAGATAGATAGAATAACGCTCTATTGTAGACACAAAAAGCATAATAATACAAAAATAAAATTTTACATGTAGTGCCCAAGTCTTATCGCTAAAAGCGATCTCTTCCAGGCTACCTTTGGATGGAAACAGAAATCTATAGAAATAAAACTATATGTACGATAGCCAATAAACGTATTTATGCATACATGAAAATTATATACACGAAAATGGCTCGAACAAACTTACTACATACTCTATTTTCTACGATTATATATTACCATTGTATGCTATCTATTTATTTACTGTTTTTAGATTGATCTCGATTAAGCTTTGTAATTTTGCTAGAATCATAATTATTGACGTTAAAACAGGAAGACGATGTTTGCAGAGTATCGCTTCGCGGTTGTAGTGCTTAGCTAAGCGCGTAGAGCCTAGTGGATTGCATTCTTAGGAAACATGGTTCGAGCTAGGCGCCAAGCTCGCAGTGCGGCCGGCCGCTAACATAGCCTTAGCGCTAAGAAAGCCGTCTGCTTTGTGTTTCCAGCCTTACCTTAGTCAGGCCTAATATCTTACAGGTGCAGACGTTTTATTTACTGTAGTAGTTTTTAACTGACTTCACAATAAGGTTCTCAATTCGTCTGAATGATTAGTAAAAAATATTATCTCTGTAAATAATAAATCGATTTCGATGATTATTTTTTTAGTTTCGGTAAATACAAACTTCAGAGATCCATATACATTTTATCACTATCGTTTTACTAGTTTCGGTTTGAAATAACTGAATATAATTTATATATACGCCTGCCGAATTCAAGGCGGTTGTCTCTTCTTTAATGTTTTACGAGGGCGGCACTAAAAGTATCGGGAATGGAATATTTCCGCTGTTCCTGTCATATTAAAATCTTTTTAATTGAAAACTCCTTGGTTTTAAAAATTGAATACCATTTATTTATTTAAAAAAAATCCCGACCATGTCACAAGGTTTTGTCAAACTTGTTTAGTCGTTGAAAAAATGGAATTGACTCGAGAAAATTCAAGAGCGATGATTTATTATGACTTTCGAAGTGGTTTAACACAAAAACAGTGTATTGACCGGATGATTTCTGCATTTGGTGATGAAGCCCCATCCAAAACTACAATTTATGCTGAGTTTCAACGTGAACGTGTTGTGATGCTCAGTGATGATCCCCGTCAAGGTCGTCCAAAAACTGCAGTCATCCAAGAAAAAGTTGATGCTGTGCGTAAACTGATTGAGGAAGATCGACATGTGACATACCGCGAAATTTAGGCAACTTTAGACATTGGCATGAGTCAAATACAAATAATCTTGCATCTCACACCGCGCACAGAACAAAAGAGTTTTTAGAGCAAGAAAACAGAATTATTAGACCATCCGCCGTACAGCCCCGACCTAAGCCCCAATGATTTCTATACTTTCCATAAAATAAAGAATAAATTGCGTGGTCTGAGATTTTCATCACCTGGAGAAGCTGTGGACGTCTACGAAATGGCCATTTTGGAGACCCCAACTTCCGAATGGAATAGTTGATTCAATTATTGGTTCCATCGTATGGAAAAATGTGTCCAATTTCGCGGAGAATACCTACCTCGAAAAGCAATAAATACATTTTTAAATAGTAATGTTGTGTAATTTTCTTGATTCCCGAAATGTTCAGTGCCGCCCTCGTAGTTCTATAAGGGACAGTTATTTGTCCACCAGTAAATTAAATAAATAATAATTAAATCAAATTCAGATAAATCAATTAACTCAACAATGTATACGAGTGATATACTAGTTGGGACTAGCTGTCGCTAAAGATAGAGGTTAACGACTGATATCGCCATGTTATCGTATCTTAGTAGTATGACGGACTATGAGCCTGCGTTGCAGCTTATTTTGTGACCTATATTTGTAATTTTGCATCAAAACACTAGGTTATAGTTGTAATTATTATTATTATTATTTCAATTTTATTTCAATACCATTTTCTGTTGCAAATCCATCGAGGGCTAATTTGCTGTATCATATTTAATTCCAAACATGTTATAGATGGGAATGTGTGTTTGGTTTGTTTGTTCTTCTTTGGTTCTTCTTGTCCACCGCATAGACATTGTGATGAAAACACTTATTTTTTTTGCACAGACGTAGTCTCGAGAGTGGGAAAACAAACAGTTCCTTAAGGGATAAAATGCTAGCTACTCTTACACTTATACATTTAAAAATGGCTATAGCTTAGCGCACACGTGCAAATCCCAGTATATACCTGGATCTTTAAGTCCTTCCTTTCAATTATTAGCGACGCGACAAAGAAATTAAATAAAAACTACAATAATTTAGATAAAATTAAAAAAAAAAACAAATGTTAAAAAATGTTAGATAATATTATCTGGATAGGTTAAATGTTTATTGAATTTCGAAATTTTTGATGTCGTATCCTCGAACCCTGATTTTTACCAATTGCACTATATTTCTATAGTGTTCACAACATAGATACGAGTAGTAAAGTAATTATCATGGGAATCTTTTTAGTAGATAGTAGTAAGTGACGTTTCTCACTTACATCTTATAACATGCAAAAAGTTATAATGTACTAGCTGCGTACTGCGGTGTTACCCGCGTTAATACAGGACAAAAAGTAGCCTCTGTGTAAAAAGTATCCGGGGTCTAAGCTCTCTCCGTACCAAATTTTATCTTTTTGCGTGAGAGAGTAACACAATTTTCCTGACATCCATTCTCACAAAGATTTGCGTTAATAATTTTAGTAGGATTAGTACGATGTTTGGATATTTACACGTTCAAGGCTAGAACTTATATACGCGTAGGTAAATAGTTATAGCATTTATTTCGGATCAAGCTGGAAAAATATGTACACATGACGTAAACAGTAAAATGAGTGAACTTAAAAAATAAACATGTATCAGGTAATAGATAAATCACAGAGTAATTAACTACACTGGCTGCTATTAATTATGAAAAATTATACATACTGGCTTTAACCCGCAGTTTCACCCACATTGTTTATTTTACAAGGATAAACGTGGCATATCGCTCACTCATTACCTCGAACTATCTCTGCTTAAAAAACCTAGTCGATCCGTCACTCAGTTGATGCAGGAAAGAAGGAAAAACAAACACACAAACGCAAATTCGTTTTTATAATGTGTGTTGGGTTAGTTAATGAATCGCAACCAGTGGTTTTACTGCTGACCTGTGCATAGCAGTTTATTACCGTCACATATAAATAAATTAAGATAAAAAGAAATTTTAATGTTTCAACACCCATTTGACCCTTATGGGTTCAATTTTCAAATACTTTCTTAAGTACACCTCTATCTACATAATGATTACCCCCTCCAAATTTAATGTCTCTAGGTTCAGCGATTTATGCTCTACGTTGATGCCTAGCGAATGTCAGTCAGGACTTACTTACTCTTTATATACATATATAGATTTTTGTTGTTAAATCAGAAGCGTAGGTATTTCTTTACGTCATTTTATCAGGTCAAGATAGTGAACACTTAATTTTTACTTATTTACCAACAATTTTTATACGAAATAAAGAATGATTTGATATTTGATTTCTTACTGTAGAGCTAGTCCTGAAATTAGGGCAAATCAGCCGGCCCATATTATGTCCATTTTGTCGACTGCCGACATACTATTCCCACGGAACAGCTTCATTTTCCTCGCGGTCGGACTTAGCCCCATAGGTTTTTTTTTCTTAACTATGAATGAGTATAGTGACCGATTCGGCCAAGTGCACTCATATCTGTAAGATAATCTTTTAAAAATCTTATGTTGTTAGCATTAACACATAGTTAAGTTGATTGACTGAAAAGCGAAGTTAGAAATATAATGATTCTATTTACGTTATCGTCGCTTCCCCACAGTAGAATGTGAATCTAGTAGATGTGCTGATGTGCTTATCGATTGCGCGAGGGACCTGTCCGGTGTTATTTATTCTGTGCCTGAGGTATTAATAGCGAAATCTGCGTGGGGGGTAGAGGGGAGAAATTTCATCGAAGCTTACCGATGTCGATCTACAGAAGTAAAATAGTACAATGCAGCCTTCTTTATAGGATGGATAGAAGTGCCTACTTTTCACGGAAATGTTTTTAAAAGCGTCGCAAATTTCTCCATAACAATTCTTTATAAAATTGTAGTCTTTAAAATGCATATAGTGACTAAGTGAGACTGTTTTTTATGTAAAGTAGGTTTTTATGTTATGTAATGTTTTTACAATGCTACACCTTTTAGCAAAATTAGATGAATTATAAATAAAAACAATTACTATAGTGCTAAAGATTGAAACTTGTTTTACAACCCTTCTTTTTAAATCGCTCTTTTTATCGCGATTAAATCTTAGAAAAAGAATGTGGACACTATCAGAACTTGGAAAATTAATTTATTGATAAATTTTAAACGCTGACATGATTCTAGTACTTAATTAGTGGTTACATCTATCCCTCTGTCATTCCGTAGATGTGTAAATCTCCAAGATGCCTAAAATGTTACTCTCGCCGGCAAAGAGTCTTTCTCTTGAAAGCATATGGCAATTAAATCTGATTTGCTTAAATAATTAAACTCCGAGATTGAAATTCGGAGTTATCTGATCGTAAATTCACTTGAGAACTTACTCTAAAGAAGCTTATTTAATTTTTATAGAGTGCCGACCAGCAACTTTACAGTGAACGACGTCAGGATGTGCGTCGGATCACGTCGTTTACTGGACGTGATGGACGTCAACACACAGAAGAACATTGAAATGACAATGAAGGTAAGGTTTAATTATGTAGCTTTGACATTTGGACGATGTAAGACAGGGGCTGATGAAAACTGAAAAAAAACGTTCCTAACGGAACGAATTATTAAACTATTTTATTGTTGCTTGGAAGAAATCGGCTATTTATCAAAATTTTATTATTATTAAGGTTATTTTTTCAGAGAATACGTCCATTCTGCTGCTTTGATCATTATTCTAAGCTATATACCTACTTTTCTGCTAATCTGTTTAATTAAATTTACATTTTTTACATTCGTTTCTCACTTCCGCTTTCTACTTCACAATATAGATTTGATTAGACTGAGACATTTTAATAATTCGAACAAAAATATATAAAAAGTCTAATCTATCCTAAACACACCAGGGCAAGATAGTAAATCCAATATAATCTAATTCAAAGAGAAGTTACTAATTCTAAATAAGTATTACAAATTATTTATCTATACAGACCACCTAGGACCACCTAAGAAGCTCTACTTATATTTTTACGAAGCTAATAATATCTTCCTTTAAAAGTTATCGACAGTTTCCGTTAAGATCTGATGTAGGCTAGACTTCCGTTAGTAAGATATCGGCAGCATAATTGGAATGAGCAAGAAAAAATGCAATCTCTATACGGGTCTGTGTTTAAATATCAGTGCTATATATATGTCTGATGTCCTCTAAAAGGTCATATGCAAGGGTTGCTTATTGCGCATGTCCCTGCTACCCTGCCTTGATGCACGATGCATTTCGTAAAACAAGAAGTAACTATCAAATATATCTGGTCCGCTGAGAAATAGCTTCTTGTTAACCCTCCTTTCAACCCTGTTAAATTAGCGCAATGCGACAATTTTCGCTTAAAAATTGACATCAACGTAATAAACATCGTGCCTACTCAAAGTTACAAATCCCAAACGACGTCTTTCCATGACCCACCACGGTCGGTGGAATGGCTTGTGGAATTTTTTACCAGAAAGGGCATGGTGGGTGCTGAGATGCTCTGCGCATGTCACATCCTCTCGAATTAAATATCGCAATAGCAAAGCTTTGCATCGCACTTCTCAGAACACGAACGCCTGCCTCGACAAAATGCTGCAGAATGCCGCTCTTTGAAACTTCTATTTGGCTCACATTTCCTTTGCGCATGTGCTATTAGGCTCGTAATTTATTTCGAAACGGCATAGGCGTTGAAAACGCGACGCGCTCTTGTGGCGCTTCGTCGCAGAATGCCGGAAAAGTTTCAGAGAGCAACTGTCCTACTGCGCATGTATTGCCGCGGCGTTATTTCGATATGGCAACGCGGAGCTTTAAATTTGAACTGACGACAGGTCCGTTTCAATCGAACCGCGAATGCGGAATGATAAAGCATACCAAACTTTGCTACCGTCCTGCGCATTGCGCGGTTGCACGCAATGGTGGCAACGCGACTAATATTGAGAAGGTTGTTTCAATTTACAATTTCCAAGAGCAATACGTCCGTTTCCTGCGGCTTACTTGTAGAAAATGGCCAGAAAATTCAGATGCTTTGAGCTTCAGCGCAAGCGCGAGGCCGCCTGGCCGTTTCAGTTCAGTACCGGCGAACGTGAGACGCGATAACAAAGGGTTTGTTTTGTTTATTTATTTTACGGAGCGGCCTCCCTCGTACTTACCAAGTTAGAGTGCCGTTAACTTGAAGCGGACGAACTGCGCATGACAGGTGACTCCGGCTTCTGCCATTAGCTTTGCAGAGACTTGACACTGATTCTTTTCACACATGGCTAGGTAGCTGTAAGTATAAGTCGGAGATAAATACTTGATGAGATGCGGTGCGGCAACATCGATTGTAATGCTTTCTGAATAAGCAATTACTTAAGAGCTACTATTGAATAATTATGCATACTCGTAGAGTAGTATGGTTCGGCATTAGTACTCGAGTTAGATAAAGTAGGCATGGTACACTATAATACACTATGGTTAAACATATACAATGTCATTTCTGAGATATTGACTCAAAACTCTAAGATATTGCTGCTTTCGCAGAAGAACTGTATTTTATCAAAGAAAATCTCGTAATAACAGAAACTATTTGAACTTTCCGCAGAAAAAGTGGGTGTTTTGCGTAGGTCGTTCTGTCGGAATAATTTGTTCACCATTTAGACTAGTTTCTTTTCGCTTATTTATTTAAATGGAATGGAACCTTTGTTTTTACATCACACAATTTTAAATTTTTTATAATATATTTTATACTTTAATTTCCTTCACATTTTCATATCAAAAATAATCGTTTTGTAACAATTGAATAATTAAAATAAATCGAATGAGTTTTAGCTAGCCAAATCCTTATTCTCTTTTTGGATGAACGCTTAAGAACATTAGCTAGACGTTACTAAAATATATTAAGTTAAATATTAGCTTTATCTATGAAACCCGATAAAAAGGAAAAAAAAAAGATTTGAATAATAAATGCTACGGGTTAAAAACGTCGTAACCTACACTTTCTAAAAGTCAGTATCGAAATTTTTAAAGTATTTAACAACATTTTTGTTAAATAAAGATCTATTTAAAAAAACTCATCATCAGTGTCAGCAAACTAATTTTCAAATTTTCCAAATTTGTAAATGCTAATTTATGTTTGAAGCGGATTCGCTCCTTTACGTGAGGATTATTTTATTATTGTTGTAGTTTATTTATACGTAAATATTATTAATGATGCTACGAGTATGATGATGAACTGTAATATGATATAATATCGTGCATTTGTTTGAGAAAAATATTATGCACGGCTTGGCCGGAATTTCACATTGATGACTCGCATAGTTATGTCTGTACGTATTGCTGACCGTTACGCTAGTATACAGTCGTATCAATCCATGTGCGTCCCATAGTCCACCGAATTATTACCGGCATAGTCGGCGATCGGACGTTCACGCTCGTGCCTGCTACGTAAAATCAACAAAAAATAACGAATCAGCTGGTTTTTGTAGCATTAAATATGGACAAACCACGCTGATCAAATTGGGAGGGAATTCTTTTTTCTCTAGGTATCTAGGTTTCCAGCGAGCAGAGTTCGTTACGATGTTATCCTGCTCCTTTAGCTAGTAGTCATCAAATATACTAATACTATCTGAGAGATAATGCGATTTTACTGGTTGTTACTCAAGATGATAGTAAGGCGAATTCATTAGCTTCAACTGTAACAGCCTGGCTACGGGACATTTGCCGATGCGCGGTGCGAACGGCGAAGCGTCTAGCGACTGAAACAAACGCATAGCAATGTACTTATCAAGCCACGCGCAACGGCGCGGCGGCGACCGGCGAAGCGACCGGCGAAGTGTACCGAGCGAATCGAGCGGGCGACTTGCGGCGCGGTGGGCGACCATAACAAAGACATGAAACTGTACGGCTCGGACTACGGAGTCGAGCGACAGTCGCGGCGAATAGTGCAGCGATTAAACTAGTTTAGTTGTTTTCGCAGCGAAAAATGAACACCGTGACTTTTATTGTTGAAATACTAGATCAGATATTTGGAAGTCTGGTTGAATATCGAGATAATTTCGATAAAGACATTTCGCTGGGTCGAGGCGGCGAACGTGACTGCCTGTGGCCTGCAAACGGTGCCGCGCGAATGTTCGCCTAGCCCGCACCGGTCGGTTCGCACCCCCGATTCCCGTGGCCAGGCCGTAAGACGAGCGCGGATCGACCTCTGCGAGGTTTTTCTTTTCTCATAATATCTTTTTTTTTCTCATAATCGTAAGCACGAATAACAGCCAGTTAAATCTAATTATTTATCAATATCACGAAAATTTTAGTAAAAATACAATCTGATAGCTTTGAGCCCCGTTTATCAACATTTTTCAACTTTTCGCCTTTCGCTCTCCTTGTCACAGGATTGGCAGCGTTATTACGATGACCCCAACAAAGAGAGACTTCTGAACGTGATCTCTCTAGAGTTCTCCCACACCAGGCTTGAAAACTACGTGCAAGCACCACGTATAGTGCGACAAGTCGACTGGGTGGACACGGTGTGGCCTAGGCACTTGAAAGAGCAACAGGTTAGTAAAGCAGCTTTTTCTTTACGGTTATTTCTTTAGCGGAGTATTCCACCTAGCGTCAGAATTTTTGAGCTGGCCGGAGATCCTCTTTTGTTGATCTAAAAACCAACTAATTCTTACTCTTGTGTGGTTGCTATATGTCCAGCACTGATGTCACCATTAGGGTGTATTTCCCTTCGCCAGCCTAACTCAGCCAGCCGAGCTCCTTAAAATATCGCAGCACAGCTCTGGAACACTGACACAAGAGTTCAATGATTTTAACTTTAGTTTCCTACCTCAATGAAAATAACTACACCACAAAATCAAACATATTTATGTACTTCACAGGAATATGCAGAGTTGAAAGTATCGCTCAGCTTGATGATATTAAAACTCCTAATATGAATGGAAGTTGAATGTTATGCATCTTCAGTGTCCCTATAGCGTTAGGTACCTACTTGGTCTCATCACAATTAAATTTTCGCGGCTCCCTTTGTACGTTAAACCGAAATAGAAGCCAAGAAGAGTGAGTTTTTTCCAAGACAAATGTCGTTGCAAAATTATAACGTGGAATAAACTTGCCTTTAGCGAGGGGCTACTATACCGTACCGCGCTTTTTGGCTCTAAAATAGATCACAGCCAATTCGAATCTTATTCCATCGTGATACGGTTTGTGTTCGCGCATTTCAAGAAAGTATCAAAAATCCCGCTAGTCGACGGGACGTTCGCTGCGACACTGATTGAACCCAGCGCCTGAATAATTTGCGATCTCATTTAAATTTCAGGTTGAATCAACAAACGCTCTGGATGATATGATGTATCCTAAAGTACAGAAATACTGCTTGATGTCAGTCAAAGGCTGCTACACGGATTTCCACATCGATTTCGGCGGTACTTCGGTTTGGTACCACATATTGCGAGGTATGTAAAGTTGAAGGGCTTTCCATTCATGATCAGATTTATTTTCAGTCTGCACACCTACTACAACTTTATAAAATTGCACTTTACGCAGTATTTCAAGTTATTTTAACCGATTTAAAAAAAAGGACAGTTTCTCAATTCGTCGGAATATTTTTCTTATATTTTTAAGTGTTTTCCCCGATTTCTTAACATCGAAATCGGGGAAAATACTTAAATACTTAACCTGGACCGATTTAATAAATTTCTTGTTTTTTATTTGAAAGGGTCCACGTATTCCACGGGTCCACAGGTGTTCTCGTATAAATATAATTAAGATCGGTTCAGTAACTTAGTTTATAACTGATCAATTCGTCCTGCCGAATTGAGTTCAACTTTTACTTAGTTTTTTTAAGTATTGCTTGTTTAAAAAAAACTACATTTAGATAATGCATTGATTTCAATTGTTATAAGGAGGTCATATCAATTTAACATGAGTGACGTGCTGTGACTGAGACGCAGCCGTCGGTTTGTCTGATTTGCGTAGGTTTTGTTTACTCATATAGAAATGATTTATAACCCATACACTTCTATATGGGACAATGATAAGTATTGAACATGTTGAAGGAGTCTATAAAAATAAGATATAGATGCAATCACATCAAATATGGTCTTGATCTTTAGTTAAAGTAGTGGTTAGAAGCGACTTCACAAGCACTATAATTATTTTAACGAGAGAAATAGCCGTGTGCAACCTGTATAGCCTATGACCATCTACAGATAAAAACTAATCCAGTGACACCGCGCACGTCTAAATCGGTCTAACTATTGAAGCTGTAGAGGGTCACAAAGAGTTAGACATACATACATACAAATGTACAAACATACATTCAAAAAACGTTTTCCTCTTATTTGGGCAATCGGGTATAAACTTAAATTCCATATGATTGAGTGTTTTTAAAAACGATATATATATTTATATTTTCAGGTGCAAAAGTATTCTGGTTGATTCCACCGACTGATAAAAATCTTCAGCTCTACGAGAAGTGGGTGCTCTCCGGTAAACAATCTGACGTGTTCTTTGGAGACACTGTCGAGAAATGTATCAGAGTTCATGTAAGTGTTTATAATCATTTTGACTAAGAGAAATTAATCAATTCAGTTTGAGAGCCAGTTGTTCTTAGTTAAGTTCTTGTCCAAATCTTTATTGCAACATTTCGTCTGAAGTAATTTTTTCAGGCAACTCTTTAATGGACCCATATCTGTATAAAAACAATTAACTACAGACGTCCAAAAAAGAGAAGGTACTCAATTTTTTTTTAAAGTTTTGTTCTCTGAATATCTGTTTTCTCGGAGATGTCTGGAATGAATTGAAAAATCATTTTTTTTGTTTGAACGGGGTTTATACTTCTCAAGTGGTCTTATTTTTACTATATCAAAATCAGTCCAGAAGTTTGGTTTTTAAATTGAAGTAACTGGGAAAGTACTATCGGTACCTGCCATAATGGAAACCGTTAATCACATTTTGTTAAAGAATTTTACCCAAACCTAACTACTAATAATTATACACACACAGCAAGAGTTATGCACTTAAATTATATTATTGATGGATATGATACGAGATAACTATGCACACACAATATACTACAACATATAATCAACAAAAGTAAAAACTATACAATTAATTACTAAAAACCTATGATAGGTATGGGATATACATGGGGACCGTTACACATTGTTTTTACAAATATCAAAACATCTAGTGGAAGCGACAAGTGATCAGAATGCTGGCTCTTATTTTGGTCAAAAAATTTGCATACCTAAACAGTTTCAGAGTTTTTATAACTCTGAAACTGTTTAGGTATGTGTTGAGTTAGGAGTGAATCTATAATTTTTTATTTGCAGTTACAAGCGGGCCACACTTTCTTCATACCTACGGGTTGGATCCACGCGGTGTACACGCCGAGCGATTCTCTAGTGTTCGGTGGAAACTTTCTGCACCAGTTTGGTATTGAAAAACAGCTCAAAATTGCTCAAGTTGAAGATGTTACTAAGGTGAGAAACATAGATGATATGAAGTTGTCTGCAAAATAAACTGATACGATTAGTCGTCTGCCTTTTGTGTATGCTTAAATTGATTAGCACAGTGTCGTCTTCTTCTTTATATTGGGGAGTGATTCGCCCTACCTTTTTTGACGCACGAGACACTGGAACTCGGCTTATTTTAGTCTTTCTTTTCGTTTATGGATTGTGTTCTTTGTAAATGTTATAGTGTGCTCAAAATAAATGTTTTCTTTTTTCGACATAGCTTACAACTGTAAATCTAACACAAACAACTGGGACTTATCGAATAATTGTTTTACTAAGCACAAGACAACTACTTATGATAAGTATTTTAAATAATGAAGCGATTCGATGTCACATTAAATTCTTATTAGATTCTTATGTGTGTCTCATGGGAAAGTCAACCTAATAGATTTAGCGTAGTCTCTCTTATGTTACGCTCTTGAATACATTTACGATACTAAGGAAATGTGTTGAAACAACTTCGGCTGCTTATGAACTGCGAATTTATGAAACGAATGGTTTATTCAAAAGTTAATTGGCCTCACAACAAAATATACAAAACAAAACAAAATATATTTAGCTTTGTTTTAGTATTCCCGATTATCCCCATAGAAAAACTTGTGAGCATAGATAATTGTATTATTCTGACCCTTTTTGGTTCTCTACCTATACCGATATCACGTAATTTTAATTTCTGTCCTATTGTTACTATTGTGTTTTTCAAGTATAGGAATTCGTTTGGCTTCCACGTTGCCTATTAGTCGACGATGATGTGTATGATGCACGTGTCGTACTACTGAATCACTCTGACTTTCAACCATAGAGTTAAAGTACTATAGAGTCATTCTACAGGTTTCTTTTATTATTTCAGGTGCCCCAAAAATTCCGGTATCCGTTCTTCACGGAGATGCTTTGGTATGTGCTCGAGAGATACGTGTCCGCGCTGCTGGGTCGCACGCACCTCGTGCCTGATGGACACCCGCCGCTCCCACAGCCATCGCCGCCCAAAGACCACATACATCTTACGCAGATCGAACTGCACGGACTTAAGGTACGTGCATCTCGTGCAGATAGAATTGCACCGCCTCGAGGTATTTGCATCTCACGCAGATAGAATTATGGTACGAACTCAAGGTCGAACTTTTTTTCAATTAGGACTGCAAAAGTACGTGCATCTTACGTACCTATATATAAAAGTGCATGGACTCTAGGTACGTGCATGCCGCGCAGATCGAACTTTAGTTGCCAGGACCCACCATTACTATCCTAAAATAAAATAAATATTTGTATCCGCGACTGCCTAATTGGAGTCGTCTATCACTTTATTCAAATAATGTTTTTATCCCTCCATTAAATTAATTGTGTGCGTTTATTGTCGTTACGAATTAGAATATTTATATATTCTATAAATAAACTGTTCCAGGCTATAGTAATGTACCTACATCAACTGCCGGCCGCTCGCAAGTCCGTCCCGGAACTGCTGTCAGATCCGATAGCGCTGGTCAAAGATGTGCGCACTTTGGTGGAGCATCACAGACATGACAAGCAGCACATGGCCGTCACTGGGATACCTGTGTTGAAAGGTAACACATTATTAGTTAATTAATTATTTAACTGTTTAAGTACGTTTTATTTTAAACAGTTAAATAGTTCAGCGTCGACGAAATGTAATGTAAATAGGTTAAACCGGAATTCGAGAATATTTGTAATGAAAAATTTCATCGTGATACAGTGATGTAACTCCCTATGTTTTAATATCTCAATGATGAACAGCTATTATCTACACTCATACGGTTTTACATTGTGTCTAATTTAAATTCCAGGTCCGGACGAAGTGGTGACGAGTGAGCGGCGACAGTCGAGCGGTCGTGGCGGTCGCGGCGGCGTGCACCGCGGTGGGCCCGCGCGACCTCGCCCAGAGCACGCTAACAACGCGCCCAGGCGGAGACGCACCAGGTAGATATATTATTATATACTAATATCACCTGCCTTTACCTTCCATGCACATATATTGTTGTATTTTTATGCTCTGCGTGTCGTATATAATAAAGCGTTTATCAAATTATTTGTAAAGTTCTTTTGTCTTGCAATTGAATTTCCTTCTTTACAATTTCAGATGTAAGAAATGCGAGGCGTGTCAGCGAACTGATTGCGGCGAATGTGTGTTCTGTCACGATATGGTCAAGTTTGGAGGACTAGGACGCGCCAAGCAGACTTGCATCATGCGACAGTGCTTGCAGGTCAGTTCCGAAAGCGATCACTACATAAATAACCATTAAAAAAAGACAGCTAACAATACGAAAAGTGAGACCACCACTTAAAAATGTGTCCAAAACTTAAGGCAATAATATGATTTTAATGAAATGCGATAAATCTGCTAAAATGTTACTTGAATGTAATCTGCATGGCTTTAAAAAAAATAAAAATGTGTTAGTAAATAAAGCTTTAGTTTCGGATTAAAATGGCAAAAACTTATATATTTTTTTAAAAGAGATCGATTGAAAATAATAAGAGTGGTAGAATTCGATTCAGTTGTTTGAAAAAATACTTATCTATAATGTATGTGTGTAATGTTTCAGCCGATGTTGCCAGTGACAGCCTCGTGTGCAGTGTGCCATCTCGACGGGTGGATGCAGACGCCGGTAGCTCCTCAGGCTAAGGGCAACTCTGGTAATTTTATTACATTAATAACTTATTTAAAAAATACGCACAGAGTGTATTTGGGCCGTTCTGATTACCGGCAACTTTTTTTTAACTTAACCCCCTATATGCATGATTTTTTTTTAATATCAAAAGAAATAAAATTGTAATGAATTTACAGACTGAGATCAGCCTGTAAATTCATTACATCATTCAGTCACAGATAGTCACAAAAATAAATAAATAGGATCGTAGACTTTTGGCAACAAAAGACTTGAACAATTTACCTTGGGTGTAGCTGATTTGATTATTTTGAGGTCTTTTAAATGGGTCCTGTGATACGACAATTAAAAGTGCACATGCGCTCAAAAACTCCCAATATCGCTAGTAGAAAACTTTTGGTCTCCCCAAGTTTACTATATCACAATGTCCACTTTATCAAAATATCAACATTATCAAAATGGTCACTTTAAAATGGCCTATTATCAAAATTACCACTGTACCAAATTGTCCGCTTTATCAAAACGTCAACTGTATTAAAACTTCACGAATTGTCGGGCACTAATTATACATATACAGTCTTATTAATAAACGCGTCTTTACTTTAAACGTCTTTTGTCTAGTTTTGACGCGTGACGTTATCCATCGGATAGAACAAGACAAAAGACTTAAGACGCGTTTATCAATAAGACCGTGTTGTGTTGAACATAGTCGTGCATCTCCCAGGTCGCAACGGTCCATCTCTACTGCGCGAGTGCTCCGTGTGCTACAGTATAGTGCACGGCGGGTGCGTGCCCCCCGGCGGGGCAGTCAACGAGGACCTGCCCAACTCGTGGGAGTGTCCCACTTGCACCACCATGGGGCTCAATCACGACTACAAGGTACATACATACTAGCAAGGGCTTTATTTAGAGCTTTTCATTCATTTTATTTAAAATATTATGAAGCGTTGGTGGTACTATCTACTGAAGTGTTCAAAACTAAGCTCCCAGGTTGAACTAAAATAGCATTATGATTGATCTCTAGGCGAAAGTAGATATTAGGGCGGCCTAACTATTTTCCATAGTAGGTATTATTAAGCACTGGCCACTGCAGAATTCAGATAAAAGATATTGAAAAATTAGAAATATGGAAGTTAAAATTACATTTCTGTAAAAACTTTCTAGTACTGACCAGGTTTATAATCAGTGTGTAATTGTCTTATTAATGTTTCCTATTAATATTCCAGCCTCGACATTTCCGTGCTCGACAGAAATCTTCAGATCTCAGACGCATGAGTGTCGGTTCAGACGCCAGTCATATCAGCCATCAGGTACATTTCAACTACTCTCTTATTATTGTAATATCGACCAAAATCGTCTCACTACTGGCTAGGTCTCCCCAATAAAAGGGGCATATATAAGGGGCAATATATGGCATCGTGCTAGTCAAATACAGTTAACTAATTTTTTTACTCTTTTTTGACAAGAAACGTTTTTGACTTAAAGCAAGTGATACTAAATTAATATATTATTATTATTTCAAATCATGGGATTTGAAAACATTTCACTTACGGTAGATAAAAAGTCTTTTTATTTCCACTTTTTCTTTATCTTACATGTATGTTAAACTTAACAGTTTTCTGAATTGTCATTTTCAGAACAAATTACAACCGCCGTCATCTGCAATCAAATCGGACGGGTCAGATAACGAAAGTAAGGAGCCACATATCAAGACTGATGGTGGTAAGTAAAATCTATTCGTGGTATGTTCCAAACAAATCTTTTAATTACTGACAATTGACGTCTATGAGACCATGGTCTCATATAATTGTTAACGAAGGTTTTGTAATTATATGCCTAACTGAAGAAACATAAATATGCAAATTATTGGAGTCTGTTGCCAGTTGTAATTATTCCGGAAATATTGCCGTAAAGAAACTGGAATGCTATAATGTTCGCACGCTATTGCTTGACAATTGAATAGATGGCTAACCAAGTGGCCCATGCAGATATGCCTATCGATACCATAATATAGAAAAAAACCATTCAATTTCCAGAAATAAAACGCGAAGACGACGAGCCTAACGGTGAAGCGGGTAGCTGGGAGCCCAACGCTAAACGACGGCGCGCGAGTGACGAAGACGAGGCGCCCAAGAAACAAGCGCTGCGGGCACATCTTGCCTTACAACTCACGCACCATACGGGCAGGGTAAATAGTAAACCTAACGTGCAGATACATGGTGGTGGTATGCTGCAGTATGTGAAAACCACTACAGATTCAACATCGCCAAAGATGTAAAAGACTAATAACGAGGATAAAGCGGGTAAAAGAGCGGCCGAATTTCACTTTACAACTTGCGCACCATTAGGGCTAAGTAAGGAGCGCTACGCTAGCAGTTCTGCAAACAGTAGATGACGTGATATCTAGTGGTCAAGTCTGTTATGTGAATTGCCTCAGAATTACGATTGGATTGTAACAAAATGGCGGTTTTGACATAGAATAGGTCAGAGTTTGTATTAAAAATCTTGTTTTGTTTCATACTAACTGTGGTCTATTCTACGTCAAAACCGCCATTTTGTTACAATCCAATCGTAATTCTGAGGCAATTCAAATAACAGACTTGACCACTTGGTCAATTTCTGGGGCAATTTAACTTTGACATAATGTGGATTGATACATTCTAATTTTTTAAATTAAAGGATTTTTTCTTTACGAATTGATTTCATTTCGATTAAAACTAAAATCTTTGTATTATTTTATAAGATGAGATGTTTTGAGTAATAAACTAGATTTTTCTTTATATTCAGGCACTGAAAAAACCCTTGTACCCGGTACGTCCAGCGCCGCTGTCGGGTCTAGCTGCTCTGAACGCGGGTAACTCCCCGTGGCTGGACCGCGAGGCGATGCTCTGCGTGTTCGCGAAACTGACGCCGCACGAGCTGGCCACCTGCGCGCTCGTCTGCAAGTCCTGGGCTGAGTATACGGTAACCACATACTTAGGCCTGTTAAAATACGGACAGTATTGTAATGATAGGCGTAAAACCTGCATTTGAAGGAAATAATTTGCGTAATTTTATGTTACTGATCAATTGATAATCTACGGATTAAATTTACTTGATTTTTATTTTTTTATTTATTCATTCTGGACACGCTGCCCTCTGGTGGTGGGTTGGAGCATTTGTATTATCTGTAGATCTTAAATGGTCTTTAGGTAATCTTTCTTCTCTTTTTTTTATTGTTGTAGTTTGTCATTTTGTTTATGTTAATAAAACTTCACTTGATTTATTATTTAGCATATCCTGGTTAAAAAATATTTCAAATTTACATTAAATAAAACTTGTAATCGATATTTTCAAAGATTTGAAAGAGAAGAGAGTTGTGTGCCCTTGCCTCTACATTTGTTATTACGCTGTACAAAATTTTTATTTTTTATTTTATTTTTATTTATTTTATTTATCTATTATTCGTAGATGGATCCCGCTCTGTGGCGCAGCATGTCGTTCGTGCAAGTGCGTGTATCCGCGGCTCAGTTGGCCGGCATCGCGCGTCGCCAGCCGCTGTCCTTAGGGCTTGAGTGGTGCCATCTGGCGAGGCGACAGCTCGCTTGGTAAGTTAGTACTACAATCAACGGCACACAACTTGAACCAATCGCCTTGGCTGCGCTGTTATGATTTTTAATGTCTTATTACTGTGGGTAGGAATTTCGTTTAGACGCGACCCGTAATTCGTCAATTAAAAGTGTACATACGATAAAATAACCTGTTGCTTCTATTTAAGATGTTTGCCAGGGACTATAATTTTACTTCAATCAATCGCTTATTCTGCACAAAGTTACTGTATATAGTATCCACATCACAATAAATACCCCTCTTTTGTTCCAGGTTACTTTCACGGTTGCCAGCCCTCCGATCTCTTTCCCTCGCCGGTTCGCCTGCAGAAGCAGCCCTAGCTCTTCGCTCGTCCACCTGTCCGCCTCTAACCTCTCTCGACCTATCCTTCGCGAGGTGCCTCGACGATGCAAAGTTGAGGGGAATCCTCGCGCCTCCTGAGAACTCGAGGCCCGGAGGAGGCGCCAGGTGCGGCGCGGAGCCTTCGCGATTGGCTGCTCTGAAGGTTTTGAGGCTGCCAGGGACGGATATCACTGATGTAGCCATGAGATATGTTGTACAGGTTAGTCTGTTTCTCTATTCAACCTTAGTACATACTTGATTAAAGACATGGCTTTCATAAAGTAAATGGTTTTATTAAAACCTTATTAATTATATAAACAAAGCTTTTTTTTCTGAAATGGATATGGAAGAGCGAACCTTCTGTCACAAGTATTTTTATACTTAAAATATATATTAATTTATATATAAGGACCCCCTTATATATAAAAAAAAACACTTAGCTACAGAAATAAAAACATTTTTGATTTTGATTTGACTAATGGTGTTAAAAAAATAGTATTGTATGGTAAATCGAATTTGACTATCCGAATCTTTGATCTGTCATATACCACTGCATCTATCAGCAATGTTATTCTTTCTTTGGCAGGCGTTGCCGGCACTCAGCGAGCTTGACGCATCGTCATGCGCGAGGCTGACAGACGCGGGAGCGGCTCAACTAGCGCACCACACGCTCGCCCGCCTCTCTCTGGCCGGCTGTCGGCTACTCACTGAAGCGGCGCTTGACCATCTGGCGCGGTGTCCCAACCTTGTCAGGTAACTTGTGGATTATAGTGCATCCATCAGCAGTTTCATTGCCTAATGTACCGCCGTTCGTTCCATAGTAAAAGTTTATCGCTAGCCGACAAAATGTTTGAGACAGCTTACGTTTTTATCTCGAATTTTAAGATGGTCTCATAGTAAACGTTATTCATTGGGACGAGTATAGTGACCCCTTTCGGTTTAGTACACCCCTAACCGATAACCCTGTATATATATAAACTAAGATATTTCTTTTTTCCTCAGACTGGATCTCCGACATGTCCCGTTAGTCTCCACGCAAGCTGTCATCAAATTTGCTGCCAAATCCAAACATAATCTTCACGTGAAAGACGTCAAGTTAGTGGAACTAAGGAACACCTGATCTACAAGTCCTCCTCCAACCTCTGAAGACAAAACAGAGTGAAGGACTAGTGAAACAGACACTGTGTGTTGGTGCCATCATCGCCTCTATTTCCCCACGAGTTGAATTCAAACTCGTCTAGCAGGTTTGTGTTGTGTGATTTAAACATCAAGAATAAAAGTATCTATAACAATATTAATACACAAGTGTTTGCTAAGTAAGTGATCCTATTTTATATAGGATTTATTGTTAGATGAGTGTGTCAAATATAGACCGCGTTATTTTTGTCGTCTCGTAGTTTGTACAACGGTATCTGAAAATTACTTAAATATATAGGTACAGCACTGACAAAGTGATGGATAATATCAAACCAAATTATATTAATTTAATACATTCTTAAGTTCGAATAAGGTTTGCCCGTTTTTATTTTAGTTTTCCGTCCGTATTGCTTCCAGAATTGTAGCTCGAGGCTGCTATTATTAATTTTTCTCATTATATAATTTATATTATTCTTCCAAATAATAAGTATTTACTGGACACTGGTATAACATAGTCGTGTTGTGTAAGATTTGTTTGGAACATATTGACATTGAAATTCTCTTAAAATGTAGTAATACGATAATATGCAATTAACCCATGGGACCTGCTACTCTTATAAGTCATTGTCTATGCACAAGGGACACCACAGACTACTATTTTTCTTTCTGAATAGAATACTTACAATTAAAGTACCAGAGGGACTGATTTTTTTGTTCCTCAGCAAACACTTGGGGACATATTACTCGTATAATCTTAAGTAGACCACACATAGTAAACCCTAAATAAACTAAAGCTGCTTTGAGATTTCGGAAAAAATTAAGGACTGTTAACTTTGCTAATCATAATAAGACGTGAAAATCGTGGTCTTTAGTTTACTCTAAGAACCTGAAAGTTCTACAACATTTTATTTTTCTTTTTATATCTGTATAATAATTATTAAAAGATTCGGGCTACGTTATATCTAGGCTCAAATGAAGACTATGAACAAAATTATACAAGATTAAAACTAAAGCAAACTTAAGTTTATATTATGAATCAGCAATGTCCTAACAGTCCATGCATTATTAGTCGTACTACATTTTATGAGGTCTGTAACTAATATAACTGCGTAAAAAGCCTGTAAGTGTGAATATGAGGGTATAATATAGGCATATCTATCTACATACACATGCCATGTTCTACTTTGATTTCAATTTTGCACAAAGTATTCAAGCATTTACATGATCAACACATATGGTATGTATTGAAAGAGTTTATCAAATTATCTGTAAAGTTAAGTTTGCATTTTCCAAATTGTTAATTGTCAGCTCATCTTTATAGATAATTTGGAACTATAGTTGTCAAAGTAAAGACTAATTTGGTACTATTACGAAAGTGATACGGTTGCTAATTATTAGAAGTTAAATTTAGGGAAAAATGTATCGAATAATATTTTGAAAATATATAGAGAAATAAAAGTGTTTTTTCCGCAAGGTTTAGTGCCAACAAAATTTCAGCACATTTATCTCTGCACAATCAAATATTTAAAGTTGTATATTATAAATTAATTTTATTGTATAAACTGTTGCATCCGTATATATATTTTATCAAATTTCTTTTTGTTATTTAAAATCAACAATGGACCACAAGAGGCTTAAAGAAATGACTGAAATAAAAATAAAAAACAGACAGTACTTTTAGTAGTGATTACAAAGTAAATACAGATAGATGTATTTATTGCTTATTGGATGTCATATCTGTTTTAAAGAAAGAAAAGTTGAGGTTGCTATCATACAAATCATCATACAAAAAATATTATTTAAACCTGCGCAGAAAACATATTCAATAGTATAACCTATTTATTGTATATGGCCAATATATCTGTTACCTTACTATAAATACATTGACCCCGATACGAACAAATTATACGAACTAATCTAACCTCTGAACAATTACCTTATTTCATAAGGCAGGAGAGAAGTTTCTTTTAGGTGTCCAACATTCTTTGAATCTAACCTTATTAGACAGTTTTAAAATGTCCACGACCTTCTGTGGTAGAAAAGTTAATCGGGGTCAGTAAATACTTAGAAAATTTTCTTAAGTTAATTAATTAAAAATGCCAGTCTGATAAACTTAAAGCGAATTTTGAAACATGTTTTGTTATGTTGTTATTGATAAAAATATACATACCTAGACTGCATTGCATTGCAAGATTTAGTTTAATATAACTGAATACTTAAGTTGGTAGTGTGAAATAGTCTTACTGCCCAGGATATTCATAATGAGTCTGCTAAGCGAAAAAGGCATTTATATCATTTATATACCACCAGTTATTATTTTTTGGTGTTTATTAGCAACTAGATACAATGTTTTGAATGCCTAACTTATGAACAGGGGCGGCGTTGATTTGAATGCCGTATACTCGTATATGGCCTTCCTTCTGCTTAGCAAAACCATTCCGAATCAAACCTTGTACGCTACACCTCATTAAAGCAAAATTAAATATGTATTGTATAATAATATGGTATTCTTTGTAAATAATATTTTTATTTTATTTATTAAGCTATACAGTTAAGTTTTAGTTCATGACATCAAAAATGCTTAGGTTGTATTTGATTAGTTCTAGTCGCTTTCTAGATTTTAAGCTTAAAATAAATAAATTAATTGAATGTGTTAGAAATTCTTGTAAGTATTAGTTTAAACGAGAGGGAAAGATTACTTGTGTGATTTTTTGGTTTGAAAGATTGAAATTGGGTTTTCATCAGGAATTGTATAAATTTAATCGAAATGAAAACACAAGTAACTAGCTAATTATTATATACATTGATGTTAATTAAAATTGCGTTGTTTGGTTTCTTACTGCTTTTTAATTGAAATGAAACCGTCGAGTAACATCATTTTATTGGTTTCATCCCTTGTAGAGGGTAGCTCGCACCAATCACGATCGGTGGGAAATTTACAAATACATATTGAATTGCAAAACACGTTATACTGTTTTGAAATGTAAAAAATATATCAAATATATACAAATATAAAAAGTTGTAGGTACATTTTTGATAACGAAAAACGCAATGTTTATAAAAATTCGAACCATGATACTTTTGACAGCATTTGAAAATTTGAAATCTACTGAATATTTGTGTGCTTTATCGGTCATCAGTAAGGTGCTTGCATGGGCAGTCGATAGTTTTTATCTACTTTTGAGGGACAAAATTCGAATAATTCTAATTTAAAAAGTCATTATTAGCCCCTCTAAGAAAGCGTCGTTGTGACATTTCAATTTAGCCGTGTTTTATTTCGTTTCTGTGTTGTTCCCGGGGATAAAAGCCCATGTTAGAGGGGCAAATTAGGTTAATAAACTAATTTGACGCTGAAATTAGTTCCAAAAGTACAATGCAAAGATTGGGTAGAATCAACCAGAGCGCAGCGCGGCAATGCAGAGGGTTGTGGGCATTTTGCACCGAGAGCAATTTGAGACGGATTAATTATTTGTTAGTATTTTGATTCCGCAATAATTTAATAACTGTAAATTTGTATTTGAATCGTAATACTTTAAGAAATTTAAAATGATTTAGTAAATTGTTCAAAATTATTATTATTTTAGTTAGTTTCTTTACGGCAATTATATTATACCTATTGATTCTTTCAAAGTATTATTATACTATTTAGCTTCTATTGCTTATTTGTAGCTGTCATGGGTGTTTCTGATGTGGTTTGAATTTTTTTAACATAACATTGATGTGTTTATCTGTGAAGCTAGTAAGTAAGACTGGTCACTTGAAGCGTGGTCGACCGGCCGCCTATAGATTTAGGGCTTTAGGGCTGGTCTGATGACCCAAGAAGTAGGCATTTTATTATAAAATACGTTGGTTGTGTTAGTCGATTGCGATCTTTTTTTCCTTTGCGGCTTGTCTCATTATATTTATAGAAATTTTCTACGTCTCGGGATAGGTAATTTCTATAAATACCTATTAGATTTTGCGATCGCGAGAGGCAACTTTATTAAATTGTTATTAAAAAATGACAATCGTTATTTTTTACTCCAAATATTATTTGGGTTATTAGTCCTGGCCGCTAGTCTAAAAATATCATAATAAAGTAACTTATTATCGTCTATAACTCGTCGATCCCAAAGCTCCGAATGATTGATCCAAACCGCGTATTATATGTCAAATTTCACGATATTTCTTGTAAATGACAATACATCAACCAAATTACTATATTTTTAATTAAATAGTGACAAAACATTCACGAGTCATCTTTTCGTATTTTTTGCTGCCAATTGTATATTTTAGTGTTGTAAGTAGTCTGACTGTTTTGAATGGATAAAGGCGACGATTATTCTACATAACCTTTCCTAGACTAAATTTAATTCGACTGTTATACATACATACTCTGCAAAATAGCTGACAGGATAAGACAAGCTTAAAAAAGGACTTATCAACCAACCCAGCATTGATAATTATTCTTCATGTCTTATTTTGCTTTTTATGTGGCGATATTGAAATGTTTGATTACTGTATCATTTACTGTAATTGTTGAATGTTAAAATAAAAAAAAAAAAAATGTATAGGTGGATAAAAATAGCCCAGTCATATAAATTTAGTCTAGAAATATGTACGTACGTACAACAGAATTGGACGTCAGTCTTACTATGATAGAGTTTAAGAAATGCGTGCCTCTGTGTACAGTTAATAGTATTAGACGAAAATAATCGTTTATAATAAATATACTTTATATATTTGGAATACTAAGATCATCACTCGTTGATGTTTGACTCGAGTAATGATTTTATATTAAAAATTTACCTAATTAAAATAGGTAAGTTCTATAGATATTATTTAGTATTTTAAGAAGTCCTCATGCGGGATAGTAATCCATTTTGGATCAGAAGTAATTTTTTGGATCCACGTCTCGCATATGGGCTACCGCCGTTGGCAATTTATGGTGATATATCAAGCCAATGGCTAGAATTAAATAGAAATATTAAATGTGAATTTGACCGTAATTGCATCATTGGTTACCATAGTATTTGAAATAAATATTTACAATTAAAATAATATGCCTATGATATTTTTCCCGCAATCCACAATATCAAACCGACCCGAATGGAATAAGTAGAATGAAGAGACATCCTACTGTAGGAATTAATAAAGTGAAAACATTTAGATGTGGTGGTTATCGAATATACTATATATATAATACTTTTACCTATATGGTGTGCTTTACAATTTAACTCATCATTAACAGATCATTTACAAGTTGAAAATGTTGCTGATCTGTTGGCTCATCATATCAGAAAATATATCTAATTATTTTCTGATATGATTATTTAAGATTTAGTAAAATCTTTCTTCAAAGGGCATGGCTACAATGCTACATTATTATCCTGTATTTGACCACAAGTTCGCACGACCACGGAAGTCAGCGATATGGTAGCCCTAGATGGAGCATGCCTAGTCTGAAATACACTGGCTCTCAAGGAAGGCTGCCGGAACACACCGTTAGGTACTTGGCGACATTTTACAACTTTTGATATCATTTGCATGCTGGACTTATACGACCATTGTTGCGGCGCCATATACATATCTTATCACCTGAATATATCTCCAGTCCACTTGGTATCGCTGTAAGGATTCCAGAACAGCCCAGGTTTTAATCGAGTCAAAAGGTTTTTTCATAGTCCAAAAACGCTAGGCAAAGAAGCAGACTATACTCTTCGGCCTTATGTATATTCTTCCGAACTGTGAAGATGAAGATGTGATCTGTGGTATCTAGTATAGCCGCTGAAGCTGAAACTCGCAGAGTCTTCGCGCAAGACGATTTGTGATTACCCTTGAAAACAGCTTACAGACATGACTCAGAAAAGAAAAACGTCTAGTTTTTCAAAAAAGTTTTGTCTCCTTTTTTAAAAACCGATACTTCTGTGCCATGCCTTCGGAGTTCTCCCGGAGAAGAGGACGGTGTGAAAAGTTCTTGGACTTGCTTTACTACCGGAGCTCCACCAGCATTCAGAACCTCTAGTGATTCCATGTTCAGCCGAGACTTATCCGTTTTTAAGCTGTTAAAGGGTCAACACAATTTCGACTGCGTCTTCCGTGTAGTGCCGCCGTATTAGTTTGGAGATGAGGTGCATGCGATGCGTATAGTTTTGGCCGTAGCAGTTTTCCACTTACTTAAGAATCTTCGGCTTCGACAATTCTCCCCGTCGAGGAGGTCAGCTCCTTATCCGCTGCAGGTCCCTTGCACCCGCACTCTTACTTTGGCTTTAAAATATATGTCCACTTTATCGGTAAAATATCGGTCGGCCTCCTTCATTTCGACCAACTGAAACTGATCAACTATTTTTTGTTCCTAACTGTGCATTTTGGTTGGTTCGATTGGAATATTATATAAACTACTTATAATTATTTGAATATCGTTCTAATCCAATAAGATAACTAATGATCAACGCAAAAACAAGTGAACATCGCACAAACAAAATAGCCACAACAAAAATTCTTATTTAAGTAATCACTCGCCACAAGTAGTAACAATAACAGTTGACATTAAAATACAAGAGACGAAAAAGAATCCAATAAATATTGCAAGTTGAAAATCAGATTTACACGTTTTTGACGCTCTTCGCATACTTGCTGTTTGTAAAGAATATAGTAAGGAAAATAGCTACGTATTTCTTAGCAAAAGTTAGCCACTTGTTGGTGTTAGTTTTAGTGGTGGTAGTTTTAAAACTCGACATTATTTGTTGTGTGGACGCAAATATTCTTATGTACCTACTAAATAAAATTTAGTATTTTATATTTCACCGCGCGCACCCTTAGAAAATAAGAGGCGTCGAGATTAGTCGAGAATCCAATTACATTTTCCAAATTTTCCATTTTTCCTTCGCCGCGGGTGCAAAGCTCACGGAAAATTATTTTCTGCGCCCCTCAAGAAATGAAAATGAAAAATAAACGTAAGATAGGGAGGAGCGTCAGAGAGGAACTTTGAGGCAGGGAGTGTGAGCGAGATAGAAATAATAAGATATTTGAGAGTGATAAAGATGGGTGTCGAAGGTTCCCGCACTTTGGCTCTAGGGATTTGTGAGGAGAATTATTTTCTTTTTTTTTTGAGAGTCTATGTTGTCGCCTCCGTTTCGGAACGAGACTCGAGGTTGAAGTGCAAAGTTGCCTTAGGACGAGCAAAGTTTATATAGCGAGGTAGGTAAATAGAATGTCAAGTCATTTCGAGTTTTTAGGTCTCAAGGGATTGAAGGCATACTAGGTAGAGAGAAAGGATTGATTATTAGTTATATATACCTACAGGTTTATAGTAGATTAGTAGACAAGGGCTGTAAGGCATCAATTGCAGCCCGAGATATTTAGGCGAACGAGCGCAGCGAGGGCGCCTACAGTTCGAGGGCGCAATTGATGCTTACTAACTACTCTGCTTTACATCTCGATTGAGAGGTAAGTAGAAAAAACCGGTATTACAATTATAACACATTTTAATTACTGCTTCAGCTTCCATTTTCATTGAATCGGGAGTGCATCTTATATCTTAATCACTTGCAGAACTCATGTTTTTTTCCTAATTAGCACGTAATTATAAAAAAACCCAAAAACAAACAATATTTAAAGTAAAAGTTTTCTATTCCCGCCTTTTTTCATCTTTGAATTGAAATGAACAAGAACGAAATTGAGCTTCGCTGTTCGATATTTAACATTGATGACTATTATACCCATACGAAGACAAGGCTGTTTTTTCCCGCGTTCGCTGAAAAAATGGCGTCTTTGTCTGTGTATTTATTGTAAATCTAGTGACTCTGCAAGCTTTAATGTGTAATATTGGTGGATTTTTAACCATTAATGTCTTGTTTATGTACACAAGTGTGGGCAAACAATATATAGACGGAATAACGTGGTTTTCGTGTTCGCGGGAAATCTCCATAGAAACCCTGGTAAAGTCTCTACCGTTTTACGAGGGTACATGATATGACTTTAACTTGACCACGATGACTTATTACTTGATATTTGACTTAACTTTATTAATGAATAACTCAAAAATTGATAAACTCAACGCTGGCAAATATACTAATCGTATGGTGCCATTAAAAAAAAAGACAAGGCTGAATAGCGAAGCGACCTCTTTTGTAATTGGGTTGAATGCATGATGTTTATTGCCAGTATGATGGTTAGATGTACGCAAACTTTTTGAAAGAGTGAAGTTTTTTTTAATTACTTACCCCCCTAGGGCTTTTCTAGCTACATTATTACCCTAGAGCGCTAATTGGTTACCTACAAGCCCCATTTGGGGGTAATAAGGACCTACTTACCGAATATGAGAGATGTAATAGTAGATTAGTAGCCAAGGGCTGTAAGGCATCAATTGCAGCCCGAAATATTTTGGCGCACGAGCGTAGCGAGGGCGCCTATAGTTCGAGGGTGCAATTGATGCTTACACCCGAGCTAACTACTCTGTTTTACATCTCGATTGTGAGGTAAGTAGAAAAAAACCGGCATTACAATAATAAAACATTATAATTGCTGCTTCAGCTTCCATTTTCATTTAATCGGGAGTGCAGCTTATATCTTCACTTGCAGAACTCATGTTTTTTTTCCTAATTAGCACGTAATTATAAAAAAAAACCAAATACAAACAATATTTAAAGTTAGTTTTTTATTCCCGCCTTTTAAATTATTTTTTTCAAGAACTAAATTGAGAATATAAACTTGACGCTGGCAAATATACAAATCCATTGATTTATGGTGCCATTGATCAAAAGAAAAAAAAAAAACGAAATTGAGCTTCGCCGTTCATACTCATTATACTCATACGAAGACAAGGCTGAATAGCGAAGCGACCTCTTTTGTCATTGGGCTGAATGCATGATGTCTATTGCCAGTATGATGGTTAGATGTAGGAACTTTTTGAAAGAGTGAAGTATTTTTTTTAAATTACTTACCGCCCTTGGGCTTTTCTAGCTACATTACCTATTATTACCCTAGAGCGCTAATTGGTCACTTACAAGCCTCATTTGGGGGTAATAAGGATCTACTTAGGTACCGATATTTATGAACCACAGCTTTTGTCCTATATATTTAGTTCAATTTCGATATCCGCCCTCGAGTTAAAGGTAACGACAGATGGCTACATGATAAAATCAAAAACCAATTCGCGCGTTATAGCGATTGCCCGCAATGGAATATCAATTGGGTGCAATTTACTGTTTGTTCAGTCTTGTGTTTGATAGGGGACAATTTGTGGCCATAAAATTATGTTATTGACCGAGCGAGCGAAGAACACGAGCGAAGAGTCTCCGTCTCAATCGTATTGCAATAGAAATATAGATAGGTACATTTTGATGCGTATAGGTACCTGCCTATGTCTCGCATTAAAATTACAAAAAGCTTCGAATATACTTGAGTACATGTTATGAGTCTTTTGTCTTGTTAGACTGAGCAGGGGCCCGAACCTGTTATTTAAATTGACCATTATGACGCCATGCAATTGTAGGTAATTCTGAAACAATATAAATAACAGAAGTAAGCCCCAGTTGTTGAAACTTCAGCTTATCTACATTCAAATTCGTAGTGTAGGTAATCACGAGGAAGGGGTGGCTGCGGTCGACGCAGCCACGACCACAGCGCGACGCGACCGCGCCGCGCCTCCGCTGCCGTCGCGTGCACGCCACTCAGGAACTGACAGACAACCCTGAGGCGCGCACGGTGGCAGTAGGTACAGTTGGCAGAAACGAAACTAGTAATTGATGGAGCTGGTGAAACATCTATGTTTCATGTCTGGCTAAATATTCTATTATCTTTCAGAAGTTTGATATATAGATAGATCAATTCTTTATTGCAGACACACAAAAATAACTAAATACAAGAAAAAAAAAACTTACAAAATATAGTGCTACAAGTGGTGACCTTATCGCCAAAACGCGATCCCTTCCAGGCAACCTTAGGATAGACACTTGTGAAAAAATTAGTTTGCCTGGAAGAGCACTACTGTTAATAAGTATTTTTTACCGACTTCCAAAAAGGGGGGGTATTCAATTGGAAGGGTGTTTTGTATGTTTATTACTTGATTTCTCGGAAACATCTATCGATCTATGTATACAAGGTTGTAGGTTAAGGTGTAATTAGCCGAAAGAGGTGCAGAGACCCTCTTTCGGCTAATTACGATGAATTTCGCGTTGGTCGGGACGAATTCCTCCTTTAGCTTAGTACAGCTCTAGCTTTACTTATCTGATGTTGGTACTGCTGTACCATGTCGTAGCTTTCAACCAATATTTACAAAATTTTGTATACAAAATTTTGATTGAAAGAGTATGATTTTCCTCCGAAAAAAAATGCATCGACCGATTTCAGTAAAAAAAAAAATTAGATAAATAAAATAATATTAATATTTAAATTAACAGAGGTCGCACATAGACTCCGTGAATGTCTTATTTTTAAAAGTACTTTTTTTATTTCAAATACAAGCGGGCCGGTGCATGCTTCGTTACGTATAAACATGCTTGTACTGTCACTGAAAAAAGATTCAGTTTGACAGTAAAATACCCATTAGTAAAATGATCCGCCATTTATTGAATTCATTTGTTACAAAAAAATGTGATAAATGTAGAACCGCTCGACCGATTGTGACTGATTGTGCAAACTTCACATAAACCATCTACTTACTATAAATACTCCGGAACAAAGCCTAAACATTTGGTTTGGATAGGTGAGCCTGTTGTTGAGTTATAAAATTACAATGAAAAGTGGCATTGCTTTTTATATATACTGATCTGACATAATATTTAGTGTAGCGCCGACGTGTTAGGATAGTATTACTGACATTTCATAATAAATGATATATTTTTTTACTATCTGTACCTCAGTATCCTCGAAGACAGGTCCCGGCAGCTGACGCGCGTCACTCCAGCGCCCCAGTCAGCCAGCGGTTAGCGGGAACGGAATCGCGTGATGTAGATACAGCGCGATCTATCCCTGACACCCGTACACGAACTAACGATCGACTAAACTAGCCTTAGAAGGCTAGTCAGTCGCCTTAGAACCGTAGAAAGCTTTGTGATTTTTGCGGCTGGCAGCACGTTGAACGTGAACAAAGAGGTTTGAGTTACTAGTTGAGTTACTTTGTTCAATGTTGGCGTTGTATTCTCGAATCCTGTCAGTTGTGATATTTTTTTTAGCTCTCTTAAAAGTATTATAAAATCTCACTATGGTTTAGGTACTACTTGGAAAATAAATAGACTTTACAGTTTACAGTAACAGATTTTAGAGGTGTTTTTCATACTATTCTTTATGAATATCTACGTAACAGACTTTTTTTTTCTTTCTATGTGAAGGTGAGTTTCCGATGTCAATAGAGAACAATCTCACTTCGAACCTGACTAGAAATATGGACTAAGTTGAACTTGTAAACTTACGTACAACTTACTAGACTTATAAACTAGATATTGGTAATTTTAAAAGTTTAAAACCAGAAAAATATAATTGTAAATTAGTAGGCGCTATGGTAAAAAAAAAACAACCATACCTATTCATGACATGCTATAAATATAAGTAGGTATTAAAATATTAATACTATCAGCCGTAGCCTTATTCGGGCAATCCGATATAATTTATCCCTTTATCCCAAACAGCTAAATAATTATTTTTACCTACCGTTACTTTATCCTAATTTTCTCTTGCTCCAAAAACCTGCCCCCAAACCGCTGAAGACAAGCACCTCAGGGCTTGCGATACTATATTATTTAGAGAGGGCTGAGGTTCGTTACCCGGTTCACTGGGTCGTAATAACTTCGGGGAATAACCGGCACACACCTAGTCACACCCCGGTGTAGGTTGTACGCGGAAGATGGGGTGCGATCTTTTTATTTGTATGGCGTTTTACAATACAATAATTCTTTATTGTCACTACAAAAATACAACACAAAAAGAATACAACAAACAAATAACATGGCACAAAAGGCGGTCTTATCGCTAAAAAGCGATCTCATCCAGACAACCTTTATAGGAATGGAATATATAATAATAAAATTTAGCGTAGACGGTGGTGCAAAACAGATATGAGAAATATAGATAAAAAATAGTAATGAACACAACATACAAGAGTATATAATATCATACATAAAATAACAACTAATAATAATAATATATAAGTATATTCAATTAAGAAATAACAGGACACTAATAGAAATAGATTCACAAATTAAAATTTAGTGAACAGTACTTGAAAGATAATATTTCTTAACCTGAGCTTTAAATGAATCAAGGCTTTGCGCACGCCTGATAGCCAATGGAATAGCATTCCAGAGGCAAACAGCACGCATGGAATAGGAGGAGCCATAAAATGTATTATTGTGATGTGGAATCTGAAGAGGACGACCTAAGATTACAAGAATGGGACTCGTGCACATAAGTAAAACGAGATTTCATGTAAGAAGGAGAACAAGGATTAAACAAAATATTGTAAAGAAGAGATAAAATGTGAGCATCCCGGGGAAGACGATTGGTTGACTTCAGCCTGTTACGAAACTGGGAGACATGGTCATATTTACGAAGACCGGAAATAAACCTTTTCGGTACAGTAATTCTGAAGGCTCTCAAGTTTATCTACTTGATCTTGGTTTAAATCAAGATAACATGCATAATCAAGAATAGGAAGAAGAAGGGACTGTGTAAGCGCAACATTGGTAGCAATAGGTAAAAAATTACGTAGTCGTCGTATTCCTAAGTTCTTAACTTCAGTACTGTAAGGAACTGCTACACCGCAAAACGAAATTTTAGGCCGAGAACAGAAATATAAGAATAATCATTTTCCTACTGACGCAATCGCCGCCAACGGCATTTGAGGAAATAGCAAGGATACTCTTCTTAACGTCACAAGCAGCAAATTGACTTATGACAAATGGTAAGTGAGGGAAACAGAAGAAAGATAGTGGAGAGTAGAAAATTTATCGTTTGAACTAATATTAGATGACGATGAATAGTGCTGATTGAGAGCATCGATATCAAGATTGCGAGGGACATAATCATGCCGAGACTTTCCAACACCCAATGATCGCAAAAATTTCCACACTTTAGCTGGGTCACCGCATTTCTACAGATTTACAAGTTGACGTTCGTTTCAGCGTTTTACTGAGTTACATACTAACAGTTTTGAGTCCAGGGATATTTGGCAGGTCCTTGCATTTGGCTTCAGTACCACCCCCAACTCTATGAGCTCGTGAAAAAACCTGCAGTTCAGAGAATGTTTGACCGAACATTAGTGAAGTGTGTGTTTCAGCTTTAGGAAAAATACATTATTAATATCTGTAAGTACAGTAGGTGGATAATGTACGGCTGTTCTCAACTACGGATCCCATTTTCCAATCGATTCTCGTGAAATTTCTTTACTAACGTTAGTCATGAAATATGTGATAAAATAATGGCGTCGATATTTAATAGCTTTAAATCTTATAGAATTTATAAATTCAATATGGTAGGTTAAAAATCGGCGCACAGTCGTAAACAGTTTGACCTGTACTCATGAATGGTCATAGTTACATCTATCATGCCACGACACATGCCGATCGCAGCGCAGCCCCGCGACCTGAGATATCATTTACACCTTACTGACTAATGTAGAGCACAACTGGACTATTCTTTCTTTTGATGTAGATTCAGGTACCTTACTAAATACTCATAGTCTACTTTGGGCATAAATTGTCTTACTACTCTAGAGGTAACTAAACATAAAACCAACTGACTAATACTAATTAAATACATTAAATGCTAAATTTATAACAATCAGTCTAGTCGAGCCACCCCTGACTGTTCCCGACGCAAAAGTACCTATAACACTGGCCGCATTGCCACGCTGAATACGAGTAGCGATGGCGAACCTTTGCACCAGAAGGTTTAGAGGTTAAAAATATTGCGTCGCTGTACTACTTTCTTGCATTTTAGGAGAATCCAAACATAAAGTTAATTACTTACTTTTAAAGCTTTTCCTTGTCTTAGTACCTGTGACAATATGTCGCCTTAGTATCAGTAGTACCATCGACTGAACTACTCATGCTAATGCCATGAAATAACTTATAGATTCGAAATAATCATTGAAGTTGTTATGAACATAGGTCAAATCACGAACGGAATCAAAATTTTAAGTATAATTAAAAAAACCATGCATATTTGGTATGAAAAAATGTTGGCTTTGGAAAATTTGATAAATTCACTAAATTTGGTTAAACAACAAAAATATGAATGGACTTTTCTACAGAAAAACGAGTTTTTGCAAATAGATATTTTTTTTATGCAAAGAGAATAAAATTCATGAAAAATATCGATATTGAACTCTTAGAAAATTATTACCTAACCGTATATTTTCTCATTCAATGTACCGAGTCTTATATTTTTTATATGATATGATGCGTTTTAGCAGACGCGCTCCTTAACTATAAGCTATAATAACTGAACGCTTTCGTTGGTCAGATGACAGTCAGCTCTGGCAAAATATGTGATCAAATCTGATTGTACGTCGAAATTTGTTCCACTCCATTTAGCACAGTTCAGCGTCAATCCTGGCTGTCGTAGACTATCAATGTTGGTTTTCAGATAACCTTTATATAACAAGACAAGCATTTCCTTTGCAAACACCCAGTTGTTTACATTAAAACACGTCATGAAGCGTTTAATAAAATGTCACCACTCCAACCCTTACCAAGTGGGGTGTGATTAACAACGACGCCATAGATTAGCCAGCAGTGACTAGGCGTCTATTCCCAAGGCACGGGGCGACCGATCACATTAACTGACAACATTCATTTCGGTAAATAATTGTTAGAATTAAAGGGAGACAGTGGGGAGTTGGGTTAACTAATGTTTGGGCTTACCAAATCTCTGGACTGAGATTGCTTTTGGTGGTAACTAACAATTTTGTGTGTACGTACTCGTATGTAAGGTAAAACGTTGATATTTGATTGATGTATGTTTGAGCATAACGAGTTTTTTTTATAGACAATTTGCACAATAACTGTCGGAGCGAGCAAAGTTTATTTTCCTGTATTTGTATGTCCGACAATCTTGACGAAGCATGGTGAATAGGATATACGAATCTTTAGTCGTAAGGAATTTTCCACCAAATAGGTGGAAAATTTTCCACCTATTTCTCAAGAAGTTGCAAATGCCAGAACCACGACGATTCTATTAAATTAAATTTTATAGGTCTAAATTACCGTGGCTACGACCGTGTACACGAATGTTGGTATCGAAAAGGCAACTTGCTATCCATTATTTTCGCATGACACTTTTGATATTTTTGGAAGCTCAGAGCAATGAAAAGTCTTCAAATAAATCTCCTTTCTTTTATCCATATGGTTATTGTTCTGAGTTTGAAAGCTAGAAATATTACTAAGCCGCAAAATTAACAGTTGTGGAGTCAACAGTTCACAAAACGACTAGTAAAAAATTAACAGTTTTAAATTGAATTAAAATATATGAATTGATAAACTATGCGTAAAGATGGACAACACATGTCATAACCAAATGGATAGAATTTTAAAATGCTAGACATGGATATTTATTAGCGACTTCCCAAAAAAAGGAGGTGGTAAATTCGACTATTTTTTTTAATGTCTGATACCTGATTTCTCAGTGACGTCTGGACCGACTTGAAAAAATCTTGTGTTTTTCGTTAGGGTACGGTTTTTTTTGGTTTGTTAGGTTTGATTTTTACTAAAAAGAAACTTGTGCATGGAAAGCATCGCCGTTTTAAATCATTTGATATAAAGACATCTGTAGACATTGTCTCCGAAATCGTATGTACATAATGAAATGAGTGCAATATGCGTATTTCTCTCTAGAGACCTTGTAGGTACTTGAGAGTCAAGAAACTTTAGCTTTGGAGGCGGCACTTTGGTTTAATGTTTTGGTGTTATTCAATACTAAGGGATATCTTAAGAAATGTTTTGTAATATTTCTTATTGATACTTTATAGGTGAGAAATTAATAATTCATAATATACATACATTTTAGTTTTTAGTTAGGTTTTGAGGAAACGAACGTTTAGATAAGATTGGCTCAAGACAGGGTAAATTAGCTTAAGAGGGAGAAGGTTCCTCTAGTGGGTAGACTAAGCTGCCTGTCTAGACTTTGTGTTGTGTAATGTACATAATCAACAAATTATATTTCATTTAGGTACCTGGCGCTTTAATTAACCAACTTAAAAAAAATGATAAATATACTTACGACCGAAAAACGAAGGTTAAAGAGGTCCAGCCATCTCTGAGAAATCGAGATACATATTGAGAAATCTGAAAAATAGATACATCGAATTGAAAACCGGAGGAGGTTTTCGAAAAGTCGTCGAAAGCTTATATTTTGCTATTGGTCTCAAATCGGTACAGTAGTTCTTTTGAATCAGATTAACTGTGGCTATGACACTCTGTTTATGAACGTAATTTTCGACTGCGGAATTCACTTTTTTTCCAAAGTATTACTTGCTGTTATAGTAAAGAAAGTTTTCTCTAAAATCATAATCAAAATAATCTACTAGATAAATTTATGACCTGTCCTTGCGCGGCATTTTAGAGAGGGTTTTGTTACAGAGAACAGCGCGCATTTTATTTTTTGGATTAAGCTCTTGTGCATAAATATGATAATAAATGATTCACCTTAGTGACATATGTAGAGCATCATAAGGGATAATATATCACATTAATTATCTAAACAGTTACAGCTGTCTCTTGCACTTTTTGTGGTTTTTATGCCACTTTTACCAGGATCCTACATCCGCGATACAGTCCCCAGAGAGCTAACAGGCTAGGGTCCGACGATCAGGAGCTGATTTATTTGTTCCACCGCTGGATGAGTGTTTATCACCCCACGCGGGTGTCACAATTGTTTACTTTTCCTTCATTTGTACTTTAAATTTGTGTACGAGTATGTAGGTAGACGTTTTAAAATTCGATTAAAATTATTGTTATCACTATGCATCCGTGCTACATCTACAGGAATGAAGAACTCTTAGACTGACCGTGTACAATTACATAGACATATCATCATCATCATTAGTTACTTGCGTCCACTGCTGCACATAAGCCTCTTCCATGCCACAACAATCGCCCTATCGGCTAGGGAATAACATAGATTGCATTGAAATTTTTCATATATCATCTAGATCCATTGGTTAGGTGTAAAGCAATAAAACAATAAAGAAATAAGTTATATGTAACTACAAATTTATAAGTACATAGAAATACCCAGCTTGGGAAAATGTTCACACTACGTCACAGAATGTTTTAAACAGAATTACTTAGTTAAAAGTAAACTCGTAAAATCATATACATTTTAAAACATAAAAACCGGATAAAAACCAGTAAAAAAACGCGCCATCCCTTAGCACCTGAGGATACAGATCTTCCAGGTGAAGCCCATAGTCTGATATAGAATTCGTCAATCAATCGTCCGCCAATTCGTGAGTTCACCTAATCTTTGAAAGCTATTTAACCTTCTCCGACAAGCAAGGTTTTATCAGGGCGTTTTCCTTCCTGAAATAAAAAATATAGATACTTATATAGAATATTTTAAGAGTTGTATTAGAGCCTGGGTAATTGCCTCTTGCTTGAGAGGTAAGTTGTTTATTGACTGCCACTACCTAAAAAGAAATACTCTTGCTGTGTATTTTTAAAAGAAATTCGTTAGAATGCTTTTTAATCATCTAGAACAGATTATACTTAGATAGATAGACTACTCACGTCACATAGTGTGACACACAACAAAGTGTCAGTTCGTATTTCGCCCGTGGGATATGCAAATAGAGCTAGTATTTCGCATTTATAATTCAAATCTAACCCAACTTAGCGAATTTCCTCCCCCAAGCCGCACACAATTGACGTCTACGCCAACCCTGCGCTTTTATGCAGCCGACGTGAATGCGCGGTCTAATCTCGACCACGTGACCGGCACGCGTCGCACTCCTGCATGCGACAACCCTGCATTACGAATGGAATACTATTCGAACGCACCCGCGAAAAAGAAAAACAACTTTCCCGCCTTTTCGCAAATGTCAATTTCGAACTGTCTAATGTTTGCGCTTAAACTTTTCTCGAACCAGCAGCCGAGTAAAAAAGCGTGTACTTTATCTTAACTGATTGGATAATCTGTGTTCAAACGCTATAGTATATCGTATCGGAAACAGAAATGCAAGCTCCAATGTCCTGATTAAGTTTTCTGGCACAAGGCGGGGCTGGGTGCAAAATTACAGTGATTTTTTGACATGCGTATTGTGTTTCCTTTGTTGCCGCAATAGTTTTTTGGTGAAATCTGCCAAAAACGTTACGATCTAATTATTAGCTTTGTCCCCATTTGCGTGGGGCTTTTATCGTAACGAAGTGGGAGATTTGGTAACAGATTTATAAGTCATTTTTGGATTAAAGGTATTGTGTTGCTAATAAAATCGAATGGTTTTGGGGTTTGATATCTAAGTATACAATTTAACAATAAGGTAAAAACAATATTGCTGGTGGATGTTAATGTTTCAATACAAATAGTAGCTATGTACTTAGGTAAATAAACAAAAGTGATTTAATCTACATATAGCGTAAGTCTGTTGACAAACTTTAACAATCCACAGAAAAATATAGTTCAGCTATTATTATAATTATTTTATATTATGTAGAATAACCGTTTTTATTTTGTACGCTAATGAAGACCATTAAAAATTAATACAAATAATACAATAAGACATATAGGTACCCTTTACTAAGAAATTTGAAATAACTCATTACAACAGTAAATAAAGTAGTTGGATGACCTATGCACCATAACAGATCTACAGATATTAGAATGAACAACCAAACATAATCCGAAAAAAAAGCTACATAACTAAAATAACCCACGCAGTTTGAAAAAAAACTGAATCAGTTGCGTACCTACTGGTACGCAACTGATTCAGTTTTTTTGTAACAACGATTTAGCAAAATATTAAACAGGTTGACCCCTGCATATAGATGAGATATTTCCCGCGAACGCCGCTAGGGGCGCCACCTGATCACGTATTCATGGGGCCGATCAGCGCCCTGCTAGACACCACACATGTAAGAAGGTTGTGGATGTGACAATATAGGTTCGTTACCAGCCAGCATTTAGCATCTAAGTGAAATAAATATCAAATAAAAAAAAAGTTCTCAATAGGCACGCACACAATACTAATAGGTAATAAAAACCGAGTGTATTTTTAACATACATTAAAAAGAAGGCGGTTCTTATTATGTCGGAATCTTTTATTAAGTATGTTCCCCGATTTCTCAGATGTGGCTGGACTGGATTCTTTATTGTTCGAAAGGGCATATTTTCCAATAGGGTATATTTTTCGATTATGAAGGTATAATATGAATTCAATCAAAATCGCTCGAGTTGTTTTTTTAATCAACAGAATATCATTTTGAAGTAGTTACAGTCAACTAAACAATTTGCCTACCGAAAAGAAGTTGGTAGTGTCGGTCGGTGTCTCCTCATGGGACAATTCGGTGGGATAGACCCAAACCCAAGATTTATATATTTTAATAAATTCTATGTCTAATATATTTTTCTATGCCCAAATAAGAGTTGAGTATATTCTATCGTACTTGCATAAAACGCACATATAGATAAATAAGATACCTGCTCCAAACTACCGCACCTGTATAGACTATTTTTATTTCATCTACGTCTAAAATGATATTAGGATAATCTAAGTATGATTGGAGCAGGGTCGGCGCTGTTTGCTTGGGATGTTATTCAAATAGGTGCGGACAAGGCAGTTTTGTAAAAAAAGCGTATGCTATATAATTGGTAAAATTTTAATTTGCATACCTACGAAAGAAATTTTATTCAATGGAATAATAGCATCAAATATACCGTTTAGTAGTTTTTGGTATTTATAAAGACTTTTTAATAATTTTAGGTCAGTTTTTAGAAAATAACAAAAATATTCCTTCCGATCACTAAAACAAAAGAAATCTCTGATTGTTCGTGGAAAATTACCACTAATATTTACTCGCAAGTTAAAGATAATCTAGAGATGATATTTACCTATAACGTCTCAACTGTTTGATCCAGTGATTGATTGAGTAAAACTACGTAAAAACTTATTTGATAAAATGTTACGAACATTCTCAACATTGAGTTTTTTTCGTCTTATTTTATGTTATGCGTCAAATGAAGTTCAAAAGCGAGTCAGAAATAAGGGAGACGCTTATAAAGTAAGGCCATTAATAACTTGTATTTTTCCCACAAATCACACAAATTTTGATTTTATACCACTAATCTGATTAACTATTGTGCTTACGTCACTAATTATCTGTCGTCAAGCACCTAACGGTGGGTTCCGGCAGCCTTCCTCGAAAGCCAGTGTATTCCAGACTAGGCACGTTCCATCTAAGGCTACAGTATCGCTGACTTCCGTGGTCATGCGAACTTGTGGTCAAATGTATAAAAAAAAACTAATAAATAATCAACATTATTGCAATGACAGTTCTATAGGTAGGCAGGTGACGTTCTAACTTGAAAGCTCAAAAACATGAGCTTCGTTATTCCCGATTTAGTAAAATAAACTCTTTGCTTTTTGAGCCAACTGACGGCTCAATTGTGCTGTGATAGTCATCACACTTTTCGGGTTAGGTCCAAAATCACTCATCTCCCTACTTCATTACATTATTGTATGAATTGACAAATTCCTCGATCACAGCTAATCTTCAGAGAATATCGTGTACACATCGCATGATAGCACGATACACTGGGGTGCCAGAGATACTATTTGCTAAGGATTTGAATAGCAAATGCTGCTGCAAAACCAATATTTAGCCAGCATGATTTATGCGCGTCGGCTTGAGTGATTGGCAGGGAATATGTAGATGAATGCTTTAAAACGAATTAATAATGCTATGGAAATTATAATCTAATGTTTTTTTAATCAATAATTAAGGTCTTTCCACATTTTTATAATATAGGTACTTTGAGCTTAGATATTTCTAAGTCAAAAATTAAAACAAAATACGATAGATTAATAAAATAAATTAATAAATGTATTAGAACAAAATACTAGAGATCCAATGTCTAAATTGGTTGTTGGAGACTGGTTGAACAGGGATTTGGGGTTGCCGTTTAAGTTTATGCAAGTTCAAAATCTTCTTTAACCATTCTCTGATATTAGCCTATGTTTTAAGGGTTTATTTTATTTTAACTCCTTAGCAATATAATAGTCTACCGAACGAGCAAAGCAACTGTGCTTCGAGTCTGGCAAAATGTTCTTACGTCTGTCAGTTTGAACGTTTGTATTTTTGTAGGCATGGATTTTCGATTGGGGTTATATTTTCCTTAAAAACGGGGGAAGTATGCATTGAAATGCAAAAACCACTACGAACCTAGTAAAGTAAATTTAATGGCTTGAGAAATAATGAATCGTTAATCAAAGAAGTATACGTGGTTATCTTCTGTTTCTTTATTCTCGTCAACACAGGAGTTGCCACTTCTTTATATTTTGAAAACAATTACGAAACTAGAAATGTTTTTAAAATAGAAAAATTATTGCTGTTTGAAGTCACCAGTTCACAAAACTACTAGTTTAAATTAATTTAAAAAAAAAACATTTTTTTATAATATTGGTAAGATGAGTATTTTTATTTTTACGCGATTCCAATGTCAACATATAATTTATAAAAAGTACTACTACTTAAATTTTTTGTGTAAGTTAATGACCCCGATTCGGACAAGCCAAACTTACTAAACTAACCTAATTTGACAGTTCTAAAATTGTCTGTTCTCATTTTAGTAATTTGGTAGACTTCAACTTAAAAAAGAGTTTATGTTCGACAGATTGTGCATCTGGTGGACCTGTCCGTAGTATAGCTGCCAAACGGAAGAAACAGATTTCTATGAGGTTACGAGATCGAGAGTGTTTTTAGCACAAATCCCTGAAAATAGTTTTAGCCGTTTGATAATGATCCGCTGTATTCAATCTCAAGATTTTGGTGTATATCAGGAGATTTTTACTCCAGCTGCGGGTTCGAATCCTGTAGGACAGAAAATAAAATATCCGAATCATTTCCGAAAAATCAAGCACTAGTTTGTTACATCTTTTTTAAAGTGCATTTTTCTCTATTATATTTTTTTTATCCTCCTTATCAGACTCCTTATTAAAAACGTAACAGATTTGCAACACATTTCATCAACTATCCAAAATGGATTACAAAATTCAAAGCCCTCTTGAGATCGAGAGCAGTATAAAAATTATAGAACACACGTTTCCAAGTGTGTAAGAGCACTTGGCAATATTTTGCAGAGGGGGCATCATTGTATCCCACTGTGCAAAGTTTGCTGAGCATTTTACTCAAGTGAATGCACTGCTGAATGTTTATTACTTTATTTTGGAAAATTCGGCCATTATTATTTTTTTTGGTTTTACGTGTGCTTAGATGACAAGTAATATCCATCTTAATATAGTCAATTGTCAATAATTATTCAGGTTCCTACTTGGCGATCGTATAACTAAAACAGATGAGGTTACTTCCAGGTGTCCCATGCTATAGTGACAGTTAATAGTACGTAGTAAGATAGGAACATTATAAAAAATAGATGATATTGTAGAAATTACGAAAGTGTGGCTCATGTAATTAATTAAGTCATATACGTATATAACGCATTGAACTACAAATTTACGTTCAAAATTAGAAAAAATGACGCTGATATTTTAGTAGCACATAGAAACATGTTCGCTAAAATTCACTACCCTCAACAAAGAACCCGTCTACCTCCCGTAGAGATAACATATTGGCGACTCTACAATGCTCTACATGCTGTCTCTTCAGCGCACCACGCGCCTATGAGGGACGCTTGCATCTGCTGTGCTACGATCACTTATGTTATAATTTGAGGGTACTTACAGAATAACAGGATTTACAATATTTCTCTTGATTTCCATTCTGTTAAGCTTGATAAGTAAATACGTTAATCAACCACAGTGTAAATAGTAGCTTATGACATACTTAGGTAGATGTTTTTTTGTACAAAAATAATAGGTACATCTAAGACAAATACTTAAGATTAAAGGCAACAAGCGGCTGCTTCATCGCTAATAACGATCTCATTCAGGCCAACTTTGGATGGTGATAGGTAATAATCATTAATTTTGGCCAAATACGCTATTGGTTAAGTAATTTAAGTAGGATAATCAACTGCATACAAATATGAAGTTAAATTATGTTTTTTTTTTTGGCTGATTTATTTATTTAATCTCTTTATTTACATAGAATTTAAACTCAACAAAAGTGTTTAAACACTTTATCGTATCTAATTTTCCACTCAATTATTTCTCCATAATTTTTTCTATTTTTGCATCTTTTGTCATGATGGACGTTTTCCTCATCTTCTCTTTTAACTTTTTTTAAATGAAATATGGAAAAGAAAATATAATATATGAAATTGACGTACCTTAGAGACAAATTGTTAAATTATATTTTGTCGTAATACCCTTTATTTTGAATTTATTGTATTACAAAAAAGTGTTACTTACTATTTCAAAAATGAAGGTACCTACTGTGATATGTTAAATACCACATAAGATTTTTTCCATATCGATTGAAATCTCCATAATGAAATTTGAAATTTTCCTATCCGTAAGTATTGAAAATGATTCAACCTACAAGTTACTTTAAGTATTTAAGTATAAATCTCTTCTTACTTATAGGTTGATTTCAAATCTCTTTATTGTCAAAGCGCATTGCGGTTCGAATTCCCTGTATTAGGGCCAGAGGCTAATTGTAGTACAGAATGCGAGTACTCTACGGAACCCTTCGTGCACCTAGTTAGAAATTGGGCAAAGAGTTGTTGCGCAGATACGAAATTACTAGTTCATTAAAAAAGTCGCATCCGACTTTTATACGGTTGACAAATACAATTGCATACATACAATTCAATTTTGAGATATATTGATTTACAAACAACCACTGGTCTAATTAAGATAAAACTTATATGGGACCTCCTGAGCCACCACCAACCATCCCTAAAAACAAAAAAAAACTGCCAAAATCTAGGCGTCTTTGGAAAACGGCCCAAAATTATAGAGCTAGTCAAATTTTGTATACTATCAAGGGCTTATATACGAGTAGAATACGATATTCTACAAAAAAAAAACTTTGTCGTACCTACATAGTCTTGCTCTGGATTAATCTTTGTAGAATAACCGTTCTTTTATGAATCGTGGTTTTACCTCAGGGAATTTCGTATTAGTTTTAATAGTTTTAATTCGTAGTAACAAAATCCACGTCCTCGCTCTCTCGTAGGTATATATTCAGTGTAACAATATTGTGTTGGTTCCGTTACCACATTCCTCTCAGAGGCAACGTTACCTAACTCACATACTACTTAGTCTTCTATGCCTCTTTATCTTAAAATGAATAGTGGCACAAAACAAATCGGCAACAGGGTAGGGCGTGCCGGAACCCCGCGGAGCGCGTCTGTCGCTGTGTTGCCAACAACAGAAAAAGCATAATTCTAGCCCATTGTACTGGCAACACTGATGACAGGTCGCCGGCCGACACATGTTTGAGGCATTTTGGGGCCATTCCTTCTGTAATAGCCGGTGTTTTAATGCTCACTGTAGATTTATGACTCGGGGAGGAGGCCACCCCTAGTTTTGGGTTAATATTAGGTGAAATTACCTACGACGTAACAAATGACGGTCGTTGTTCTGAATGGGTTTGAATTGGTGTTTATTGGACCTAATTATAATAAGTTTTCTCCTTCGTTTCCACAGACCGCTATTCGAGGGGGAAATAGAAGTTTACATTATTTTTGTGACAATCATTTTCCGAGTCTCGATAGGGATATAATTTAGATTGTGTTATTAACTTTGTACCTTGTCTCTAATTTCAAACATAGGGTAGTATTATACTTACGTATCTATGATAAATTAGGCATATGCAGTCACAGTCAAGGTGGTTAAACACTAGAGTATTTCAAGGGGCTTGGCCGGAATTTCACACAGAAAGATGCCCCCCTTGTGGACGTAAAAGGAAATTTTTACCCGACGGCTTAAAAAAGGGTAGGTAATGTGTTTCGAGTGTATGCTTGCATGTTTGCATGTCTAACTTTTCCTGGCCCTCTGCAGCCTTAACCGGTAGACCTGATTTGATTTGCGATGTGTCATTGGATTTGTCTATTGCTTGCTTCCCGCAGTTTTACTCGTTACGATACAGGGTCTAAAGTGTTTGCAGTTATTTACTATGGAATACTTTCAATTTGATAGATCTTGAAAAATTTGCAAAAAAATAGTATTTTTCGCTGGCGTTGGTGTTATTTCTCACTACCTATAGGTAAGTAAGCCTACAAGAGTAAGTAAATCACGTTGTAACAGACGTCCTTAAACAGAGAGATGATTACGGACCTCATAATTCTTTCATCAACGGAGTTCTAAGGTCATTTGTCAAAGAAAATAAATAGCCTGAGTTTTACAATGGGTTCTGCACATTAACAAATGGTGTGTTTAGTTATGTTAAAATTGTTTTACTTTCTTAGCTTACTTACATTTTATAGCAGGTTTCAGTGTGTTTCGAAAAGTAACTTTAAAAGGGTCTTTCTAGCTTATTAAATAGAAATATATTAGTAACTTAACACTAAGTGTTTATATAATCATCTTTCGTATTTTTTAAAGTAGATATTTTACATATTTAATATTTACTTGTATATTGGCCAAATTAAATACTGATAAATTAGAAAATCACCAGATGGTAAGTACCAGCGATCCAAGTATGTTATTAGAATTGTTTAAGAATTATAATTGCATTGCGTCTTAATAGTAATACGGAACTTAATGTGTATCGTTTTTAACAGACAGCCAAATCTGTCAAATACGATCATTATGATAAGGTTGTAATTCTGAATCAATTTAAGGACAGACTTGGCCCTCTGAGTGCATCCACGAAACTCTAAAAGCACGCAGCGTCTGAATGGATGCTGATATTCCATAGACTAAAAATCATCAATCAATCATTGATTTACTTTTGTCTATGGTTGATTGACGCGTAGACAGTGGCAGGCAAATGAGATGGAAGTCAGGGGTAAAGGTCAAAGAAATGTTACCTATCAGGTTTTTTATCTCAATGGCGTGGGTAGTCTTGATAAAAAAAATTATTGTTTTTACATGATTTACATGTATGCATGTTGATGACCTGATGATAATTTAATCGGCTTGAGTATTATTAAATTAATATTTTTAAATAAAAAAAATTGAAAAGTACTAGTTTATTTTTTGCGTGATGTTGAATTCTAAAAATGTACAATTCCTACCACAAAACAGAAATATCTTACAGCCAAAGGGATATGAACGTGTTAATTTGCTTAATACATTATTGAATATAATAAAATATGCTAGGTAGTATAACTCCCCAAAACTTTTTTATAGATTATAATTTTGCGTTTCACCGCATCTCGCACGCTTTCCTCGAAGAAACCGATTCACTAACGACTATAAACTTAAATCTATAACTAGGTGATTTTTCAGTCTAAAACTAGATTATTTTCTTATTTTATCAGTTTACATTTGATTAAGTGACAAAACCATTATTTAAATTTGTGCTACCCCGGTCATTTTTAAAGCTGTAAAGTCAACATCCCCTCTTGCAACTTGATGCATGTGCTGCTTATCTACGCAGCGCTGTGCAGACGTCCGCACCCTCTGCCTGTTATCGCGATACTGATGGAAATGCAACAATGCTGCCAGCCGTCAGTCAGCCTTTATCTTTTACACCAATCGCGAGAGGGTTTGCTGGAATCGTATTTAAAATTTATGTAGAATGTTGGGTAAAAGAAAAATCTTGAAATATAATAATATACGCTGTAAAATTTAAACTGGAATTTCCCGTATAAGTACAGATAGGTACGAGTACATTTGTTCAGTAGGTACTCGTAGGTGTGCTTAAACAAAATTCATACCTATACAACCCAATGGTATTGGAATAATTAGTAGACTTTTTTATAGCAAACAGTTTTGCGTTTGAACGCATGTCGCCTGTAAAGTCACGATGCGGCCTAAAATGTGGCACGCTTGCCTATAAGAAACCGATATATAATAAACCTATTTAAAATAAAAATACTATAGAAATCTGGGATAGACTCCTTCTTGCATTAGGAAAGACATTTCATATTAATCGTTACATTCGTAAGTATAGAAAGCTCTCGGTAGAAAGTATCTTAATCTTTGATCGAATGTTATCGAACCTACATTGTCGTCTAAAATTTACTGTCTCACTTTTAATCATATTACCTACCAAAATTAAGGTCAAACTTGCCTGTCTCCAGTCCCGTCAAAACATAATCAAACACGCATTTGTCAAGTGGGATCTGCGAAATTAATCGCTGTAGATAACCATAATCAAATCGCATCCCCAACAATGTATCCCTTGTTGCAGCGCATCATCCCTTGGTGTAAAACGCAGAGGTACTAAGGATGGGACAAATAATTGGGATCATTTCTAACATTGAGTTATGCGGCGTTACACAAATTTATTCTTGTGGCTAGTTAGTACCAGTTCCAGGAAAACTACCAATAAGTATTCTGTTGTTAAATAAAGCGTGAAATATTGTCATGCTTTGATTGTACTCGATTAAAATACTTAGGTACGAGTATTTCCTTAAATTCTTGCCAAAGCTCATAAATGTCTCAATTCATTATAATTTAAGTCAATTTATCTCTGAGACGAAATGCTACTGCCCCATATTGTCCTTAGATGTACCAAATATATGCATATTTCAAAAACATAGAACACACGATTATTAACTACTCGGGTTGACAAAATTATAGTCATCCATATCTTTTATTGCTGTCCTTGCCTATTTTTACAGATGGGTTTTGACCCGGGGAATTTTTCCCTTTGCCTTATTCCCTCCCTGCTCAGGTCCACCGCTCACAGGGCACCATACGGCCAGCTATATTTCTTCCATCTGAGCACACCCCTGAGGCTCTCCACTCCGCCGTGAACTATCGCACCAACTGTTCAGAAACGGATACGTTTTGTATACGGATTACAGCGTGTTTTACGCAACTGGTGGCCATTGAGGACCACTTGTCTTAGGAAAAAATGGTGATGATTAGAGCTGCAAAGTAGGCGTATCTGGTTTTGTGAGTCATCAATAGTTTTAACTTCAGACTTGGTTTGGAATTTTTTTGGTATCTTTTTATTTGGAGATTGACATAAAACGTGAATTCTGACTACCTAGCAGCATATCGACTATTATGGACGGTGGGTGAGTTATGGCAGGCAATCATTTAAGCGTGTTACGCGGAAGGTTGAAGGTTTGTATCTCACCTGTCGTGATATTTTCGTCAGTATTCACCAAAATCAATTGCCACAAGACTAGTTTTACCAAACATCCGTTCCTTTCTTTAATCCCGAACTCAAATTGATCGGTTTCCTATTAAAAAACACAATACAATTGACACAACAAAAAACCATTTCGAATACAATTTTGGCTTCCCATTCACAAATTTAGCTTAGGGTTAAGAAGCCATATATTTTGTCACAAAGGGGGTGTCTTTTTAACACCAACAGTTTTGATGGGCAGGGTTGATTTGCCCCTTTAAAATAAGGGTTAGCGCCCCAAATGTGTGTAATTTATTTTTTTTAATAGTTCTTGAGGTGTGAAATCGAAACATTTGTGTAGTTTTTGAATTTTTTACGAATGCATTAAAACATTATAGGCACGGGATATACAAATATTTCGTTATTTTTACTTATCATAGGTGATGGTAGTGTGTGTTTTGCAAAAAATATTACTGTATCCTGCAAGTACGCTTTTCTTCTTAGTCTTTTACTTCATATAATGGTCCTTACCCATTATAATACCAGACATTGCGATTCCTACTAATCACAAAAAATTGCATTTCGGAATAAGAAAGTCCCAAATTCTTTTTTCCGATATATTGTTAACCACAAGTCAGGGGTACCAACTGCACTATTTGCAGACACTGGTGACTTTTTAAAGTATTCTGCACTCGCAGATGTGCCGATGATGTATCTACGATTAGATTTGCCGAGATTGGGGACATTGAGGTTGGGGTGTAGAGGTTTTATTACGAATTAACATTGCAAATAAATGCTTGACTTACTAATTTTGTTGTATTTAGTGATTGAGTACATACTTGTTACTTTGTACAGCATTAATTGGATTTATTTAAATAGTAGAAATAATACACGAAATCTTCGTTGATCATGCTTACAACTGGACTCTTATTGGCGCATATAATTATGTTTACTTTTAAGTGATTACGCGACGTAATGAAGCATAGCAAAACTTTCTACACGGTGTAAGTGTACTGAAGTATATTTACATGAAAAAATCTTAATTCACGCGGATGAAGTCGCGGGTCGCAGCTTGTAAAATATAATTCTGGGTAACTCATATAAAAATGACAGTGGTTGAATTCAGTGCCTACTTTTGTTTAGAGCTGGCTAAAAAGAAATACTTATGTATTAAGTATCATGCAGCAAATTAAATATCAGTTAAATATCAAATTTTAATCAGTGATTTAAATTTTTTATACTTAATCATATATCGAAAACTGAAGCAGAAATTAATATATACAAAATAAGAACGACATATTTATTCAAACGTAGCATACTCGGGTTTAAATTCGACACCGAAATCGTTTTTTCGCTGATACAATTTGTCAAAAACGGCCGAGGGTTGAAATTAAATGGCCCATTGTCAGATGACACTTGTCAGGGTGCATCCATACAGGACTTCTATGGATTAATTGCTTGTTTACAATGACACTTGTTTGGGGAGATGACAGGATGACAGCCACTAGTAAGTTTGTGTACACGAAAGTATTATAAGAACAAATAGCGCAGTTTCCTTATAATAGATCAAAGGAAAAATTCCACGACAAGCAGGTTTCAAACCTAAACAGAAGATGCAGGTTCTAATCCAACGTTTCCAGGAATTTTTCGTTCACTTACAAATAAGTATTATTATACGTACTTAGTGAGGTTTAACACTTGTAAAAATATGTAACTATATCTTGATCGCATACCAGAAAATATAATCTATAAATTATAACTATTATTATTAATAATATCAAACGAACATTAGTAATCTTAAATTGGCGAGCCTTAAGCGATTTCCTCCAAGCAAACTTTAATAGGCATGACCAAATACATGATGAAGACGTATATGCTGCTTTAAATCCGAAGGGGGGCCTAGTGCATTAGGAATTAAACGATTCCAATAGTAATCTGTCAAGCAAAACAGGCACAGCCGTAGCTTAATTGTGGGAGAAGCTAGAAACCCAAATTTATTAAATAAATATAGGCACAAAGGTATAATATCAGATAGTTTCAATTTGTATAACACTAGACATTCTTAAGCTGTGTTCGTTCATTATTTTGACATACCTAAGTAGTTACTTTGAAATGTTATTAGCTTACGAGCTGTATATGTGACAAAGTAGTTGGAAAGTTTTTTCCCATAGATAAACATAGAATAACGGTATTATGATAGGTAAGTAGGTACTTATAACATAGAAAGTATCTAACGTTGCTACAGTTACTTAAGTTGAGTATAATATTTTTGTTAGGTAATGTAGGTGTTAGTGACTTTTCGTTAAACTATATTTCATTTTTAATAGTTGTACCTATTTATCGGATTCCCATGGCGCAAATGTTGGCAAGAGAGGGAGATGGTTTGGTGACTTAGGCGTTTCGTAACGGCTTATTTTTTATCTAGAAGGCTCAGTAAAAGGAACCAACTGAGGATCTTCTAGAATGATGGCTCCTTGCATATTTTAGGCTTATTTATTTTTTTTACTTTAAAAAAGAAGATTTAAAGTTTATAAAATTAAAAAAGTTTATTTAAAAAATTCGGCACCATATAGGTATATGTAAATAGGTTTAATATTGCTTTGAATTTTAAATTCACACATGATGTTCGAATTGCAATTTACTTTATCCTCTAGCAGATAAAAAAGGCTTTTGTACTCAGATATCGAAGAGAAAAAATATTCTTTCGGAGATGGGGGGATGAAAAATATATATTAACCTAACTTGTGTAACATCTCTCAGATTTCTCATTTACATGAGCCTTAACTTAAAAATAACACAATATCAAACATTGCCAAAAAAGTAATAGATAAACGTAAATTTTAATATTTTAACATTAAATATTTTTTTAAACCTAGTAACAAAAACTGTTTTGTTCTTAGAAAAATGGAAGAACACAGGTACGCTGCACCCACAAGGATCACTCTCTAAGCTCAAAGGGATTTATCTAATTCAATGTGACGGGCTTGACGCGTCAAAAATAAAAAGAAAAAGGTAAAAAACTTAAGTTGACACGAACGCTGTACGAGATTGTTAAATCCACCCGCCTGATAAAGATCTGTGACACCTTACCCATAAAAAATACAAGAAAAAAGTGATCCATGCCTGCTACTGTATTCAAATGTACTTTTTTAAGACGTCCGTGGAAGGCCTGTGGTTTTTCGTGAAACTACCCTTAAATTCGTGTGCGGTCGGTCTTAATCATTCGATATTTTTTTTCAAATTGAGGTGAATGACATCACTTTTGTGGTCAATGGGTGCTTATTTTGATAATATCTGGAATTGGTCTTGTTTCTTTTTATTTAGTTCGTGATTGTCTCGCAATTTGTAAGGCGAGGCGTTTTTATTCTTTTAATTTTATTTTGTCTTTTAGTTATTTGGGTTTTTACTGAGATTCATTTAGACCCTACCGTACTGGCAAGTAGTTTTATTTCATCAGTAATTTTAAATTATATTCAACCTACTTTTATTATGATTTACTTATAAGTACAAAAAAGCCAAGAGCTTCGTTATTCGAACTTTTAGATAATGCATACTATATAGTTTACTAGCTACGCCCTGCGGTGTTACTCGCGTTAATACAGGACAAAAAGTAGCCTTTGTGTTAATCTAGGGTCTAAGCTATCTCCGTATCAAATTTCATACAAATCGGCTCAGCATTTATTGCGTGAAAGAGTAAACATGCTTCAATTTATAAATTTTTTCGCGTTTATAATATTATTATATATGAGTAGAATAGGATAAAAACATTCTAAAAACAACTGTATCTGCAAAGTCAGCTCTAACGCTGAGAATTGGGTTCAACAGGGTTACTGATGTCTTACGAATTATTTACCTCTTAAGGGCGACTTTTCAATGTTGAATTCATTAGCACTTGTTACACATTTTTCAGTAACTTTGATTTAAAATTCAAACTGCTGGACCTTTTTTGGTATAATGTACCTATATGGGACCACGCGATGATTCATATGTAAATATCACTCAATCGAAATAAAAATGAAGATTCAAAATGATTTTATAACAAAATGTTGCAGACAATGAACTATTTATATACGACACCATAGAATTTCGCACGACCACGGATTAGAGATTGTTCTTTACGAGTAGTTATCAGTAACCCAGTATATATACGAGTAAAAGTTACAGAGAAGTCGAAAAGTCGCCTTGCCCCTGCCATTATTGTCAAAGGATCGACTGGTAGCAGGACATTGTATTCAAAGTGTGCATTTAAATACAAAAACGCGATTATGTGACGATGGAACGTTATAAGCTTGGCGTCATCCAAAGATTGGCATCTTTTTACTCACTCGGTTGTTTCGACGCAGTGATACTCGCAGTAGATATGTTCTGTACCACATTTGGAAACGTGAAACGAATTCATTGATTTTTCTTATTTACTCATAGCTCGAAACCCATCGAATAGGATAGAATCGTCGTCTCTGATTAGCCGCCAGTAGCGGTCCTTACCAATGAAACGTCAAAGTAGCGTCATTTGCGGGAAACGTAACATAAATGTATAGGAGTGATACTGGTGTTTTCATTCTGTGATAGCATTGTGTAAATAACTACTTCTCCGATAACTTTTAGGAAAATTATCCTACTCTATATCTAAATAAGGATAATGCCCGTACAAGCTGTAAGCATTAGAACACAAAACCTACATTCTCCTGTAAGTAGTAATAAAATATCCTGAACAACGTTTTATCTTTTTTTAAATACTCTGTGGAATTTATTATATAGAAAATAAGCACGTCTGTAGGACCTAGGCCCCAGGCTCTCGAATATAAGCTAATTAAGCAACCGCGGCAGGTTTACAACCCAGTGCGTATCGTACACCGTTTTGTATCCAGCAATCTTCGTCGTATCCATTGGTGCACTAATTTCCTGAGATGTGCCATTGTTCAAGCTTCCGGCTTCTGATGGGGCTCCCATACATCTCCCATACAATTTTTAAACGAGTGAACTTTGATGGAAAAGATTGTTTGACGAATCCGTTTTAATAGATTCAAGGGATTTGAATGAGAGTTGTTTTAATAGAAATTGTATGACTTCTGACATTTCCTAACTAATAATATTATTAACTATGTGCTTTGGTGGTTTTTGTAGATAGCGTTTTAGAGTAACTGCGACTTCTAGAACGAATTTTGTAAAAAAATATTATATATAAATAAAATAGAATATTCAGTACTTTTACTATGATAGAATTACTGCAAAACTCCACCAAAATAAACAATCCACATGGTACTATATACACGGTAGAAATTCTACGGAAACGCTTTGCATCGACTTTTACTGTGCAAACTGCCAGGTTGTGGAATTCACTGCCAAGTGCTTTTTTTTCCGATAGATATAATCTCGATCTCTTCAAATCACGGGTGAATCGGTTTCTTCTAGGCAAAGCGCGCTACATCCTAGGCCGCATCGTCGCTTTACATCAAGCCTATTATTTCCTGATAGATATAATCTCGTTCTCTTCAAATCACGGGTGAATCGGTTTCTTCTAGGCAAAGCGCGCTACATCCTAGGCCGCATCGTCGCTTTACATCAAGCCTATTATTTCCTGATAGTTAAAATCTCGTTCTCTTCAAATCACGGGTGAATCGGTTTCTTCTAGGCAAAGCGCGCTACATCCTAGGCCGCATCGTCGCTTTACATCAAGCCTATTATTTCCTGATAGATATAATCTCGTTCTCTTCAAATCACGGGTGAATCGGTTTCTTCTAGGCAAACCGCGCTACATCCTAGGCCGCATCGTCGCTTTACATCAAGCCTATTATTTCCTGATAGATATAATCTCGTTCTCTTCAAATCACGGGTGAATCGGTTTCTTCTAGGCTAAGCGCGCTACATCCTAGGCCGCATCGTCGCTTTACATCAAGCCTATTATTTCCCGATAGATATAATCTCGTTCTCTACAAATCACGGGTGAATCGGTTTCTTCTAGGCTAAGCGCGCTACATCCTAGGCCGCATCGTCGCTTTACATCAAGCCTATTAGCTGTAACAAAAAATGATAGGTACTTCTGTCTAAGTCCACAGTTAAAAATCAAGCAGTAGGCAGTCAAACATCAACATGGTTTCTCTCTAATCAACTAAAAAGGTAAGACGATGACGAGTGACATGATGCTACTGAAGCTACTAGGTTCTTCTATCCCAGTCCCCAGTTGAAATCCTGGCAGTAGGCAGTCAAACGTCAACATGCTTTATACCATAACACCGTGAGAAAGAGACCGCGATCCGACACGACCAGTGACAGCCAGACAACGGTTCCAGATTATAAACTCTTAAATCGATACATAGCAATAAATGGATCGAGTTGTCGCGTGATTGGAGACATGGCAAAGATGTGGTAGGTGTAGATGTGCTTTCATATATATTTACAGCTGGTGTTCATTTAATTTATATGTATAATGAGAAAATCAATTTGTTTTGCGATAAGAAGTGTTCGCACGCATGTTAATTGGCTAATGAGAAAGACCATTTATGTACCATATCTAAATATGTAAGAGGAATAAATAATTTTGAACTTTGAGGGTCTCATAGAACGGTGAGCTAGTTATTATCTGTCTCAGACTTAGATTAGATCCAGATTCACTTACTCAGTGATCACTGGATCTCTATGAAACATACTCACACCCCAAGGACGGTTCTATATCGATCGTTTGTTTTGACAGTTCGAGTCGGTATGAACGCTCAAATATGATTTTAACAAATATACCGATCATAATTGAGAGCTTAGCTTAGCCGATATATATATCGAACGCCCGGTTTCAAAACCCGTTATATTGTCCCTTGCAGTAAAATTGACGTCAATCAGTTATCGATATCAGGATCCGTACTACTCGTAGCAAGATACGTTATAGAATGTTTTCGTCCAGCAATATAAAACCGTATTTTCGTACTGCTGTAACTACAAACAAAACCTATCTATGTGACATAAATAATCGATCGATGTTTTTGTGAACCAAAATATGCAGTGTGTGAAAAAGTGAAATGCAGCTACTTTGATAATTTATCACTAGCAGAACATCTGCACTCATTATACTTTATCATTGGACAAAATAAAACATTCTTAGTTTATTTTTTATTTATACTCCATGTCATCAGCTCAGCTAAACAACGTTTTTCATACAGTTTGTCGAAGGACTTAGAGAAAAGCACTCTCTTATTCCGTAAACTGCCTTCATGCTAACCTAAACCTTGCTTCACCGAGGCTTTATACTTATAGGCACTTTATCTGTGATCGAAACAAAATCTAGTCTATGAGACACGTCTCGTATGTCACATGGATTAGGCGCGCGCGCATGTAGGCTGAATGAATTGTCAATGTCGGCTGCGCTGACAGATTACTTAGGGTTATCCCTGTCCTTTAAGGGAAAGAACATAAACGTCCCTACTGGGTAACATTATTTTTATTTAATTTTTTCAATCAGTTCAAAGTGGCAGGCATATTCCATGCAAAACTTGCATATTTCAAGATTATACCTATCCTATAGAGACGGGAAAAAAGCAGAACTAGGAAACGAAGGAAAAGCAAAGTAAAAAACCCGTGAAAAAGTAAAATTAAGTGGAACCATTGCTCTGTCGCTCTGTTGTGGTGGAGAATATTTATATGTGTTAGTGGCTTGTTTGTACGAGTATATTACATATATTTTCATACTTTTGCATTTAAATTTATGTGTAAGGAAATGAAAAAAATGTATTAAAATAAAATTAATCGAGTAACTACAGAGTAAGTTTAAACAGGGTTGCCTTCAAAAACAAGAAACAAATTAGAACTTGCGCAACCCTTTCACAGGCTTATAACAACTTCCAATAGTGGCTTCTACGAATTTCGCAACCCTTATCAAAACTTATAAACGATTTCAATTTGTTTAGGCTCTGAGTTTAGAGCAAGAACCACCTTTGGTTTTGACAGCCCTAAGCTCGGAGGTTTGAGCGATATCCTCGTCATAGTCGGGGACAACACGGGAGCGTGTGAGAACAGGCGTGTGACGAACCAGTTGTACTTGTATGCGCCGCGCATTAAAACTAGAACCATGCCTATTACGCAATACCGATTCATGCAGATTTTTTGGTCAACTAGCACGCCTGGAGTTTTCTGGATTCTAGGAAAATGTACTTAAATGAAATATGAATAGTAGGTAAGTAGTTTGCATATATTGCCAAGCTCATGGTCTAAGTATATGTTAGTCTGAACTATTCGCTTATAAAGTTTTTGATGGCAAGACAAACGGCACTTAAGTTATCGTCGAGCATTACATAACAAACATACTAACCCAAATTGTCACGATGAAGATAGTATAGACATATACAGAGTGAGAAGTTAAATTCATGCAATATTCATAGAAGTAATAAATATACCTACTTTCTCATTAAAAATAAGTAGGTAAAATAGGTTGCATTCAATGCCTTCGTACACTTCGTGAAGTATATTCACAATTCACAACTGATGTCACGATTTCATTTAAAGACGAGTCTGCAATTTGCAAATATTTTTATATACTTTTTTTGGGTCATTTATCTAACGTCTACATCTATTATTGCTTTGAAGAAATATTTAATTTCTATGTTTATAGCGATTATCACTAATTCACTGCCTTAAATAAAAACTGACGACGCACCTGAATTCAGCAGCCTTAGATTTTATTGTATCAAATACTTCTATAACCAATATCTACTTCCGAAAAAAATGCTATCATCAGTATGTTCAGAAGGAAGACTAAAGCAATTAATACAATACATCACATTTTATGTTTACGAGCTGTCAAAAACAACCACATACGTAAGTATTTCTTTGGAGATTCATACCTGAAAATGACAAATCCTACGGAGCCGAGCAAATCCACATCGTCTCATGCACAGTGCACCAGAAATCAGACGTGCATCCGACGTCGGCTGCCAATCAAAAGAGATTTAACCTAATCCTAACCAGGATTAAGGAAAAAATAAACCGACGGGCCCCTACATGTCCCTTGCAAGCGTTCGCGCTTCACTGCTTCCAGGTCCGTTAACAAACTTATTTTTTTTCCACTGGCAACTTTAAATTCATACAATTTCGAACTTTGTTCTTTGTCCAAAAAGGTTTTGGTAAGGAGGTTGGATTCTGATTTTAAGTTGGTCACGATAAAGTTCGGTATTTTTGACGCTTGAGGTTTTGCCTTGTATTGTAATTGTTGTATAAAAGTATTGTTTGTTTTGTGATGTTAGCGCTTGACTGATCGTTGGGTATAGGTGCGAATTTTAAAGTCTTTAAACTTTTTCGTGTGGCGTGAAAATGATCAAGGTGTGTTAGTTATTATCTTATTTTTCGCTTAGGAATTCAAGTAGGTAACGTTCGACTCATCACCAATATTTTGTAGTTAGGTATTAAAAAGTTCTTAGTTACATAATGGTACTGATTAGGCAAATACGATTAAGTAAGATTACGATTAGTATTATTAGTTGTGCGAACTGTTAACCTCGTAAACACAATATTTTTAGCGATTTTTTAGTGACGATTAAATGTTTTTTGTAATTCGCAGAACCCGAGCTCTACCTATTAACAAGTTATGCCAAAATAAGTTGTAAGCTTGTAAACATCCAGATAAACTGACATACGGTAAAATACTTGCCACGTTTGAAGCTTACATGCTTCGCTCACCAGTCTAAAATAGTCAGTAAACAATACCTATTATCAATACCTATTATCAATACCTATTATCAATACCTATTATCAATACCTATTATCATTCCTACATTTCATGAAAACCAGTTTTCTTGAAATGAAAGAATGGATTTCTCAAATTCAAAAAATTTGTTCCCACTCTTACAGTCTTATGATAGAATCCGTAAAGTTTCAACGAAAGTAAAGGTTTTTGAAGCCCCTTCAAAAATGCCAACTGTCAACTAGTGGAAGGACCACCAACTTATCGAATTATGCTTACACAACAGTAAGTACATTTACCTTCCCTTTCCGTGAAATGCCTTTATTGTACTATGGATAAAGCAACAATAAGGCGTTGAAATCCATACCTTTGCTAAGCCGATGGAAAAAAAGAAAAAAAAAACCATCCGCCAAAAGTTGCCAGACCGAAAAATAGAAAGGATGTATCAGCCGGCATTTGAAAACAGATTATGACAAGCCCTTGTTGTGTTTGTAAACACGTTTTGGACCCCGACAATAGTCCAAAGTAATGTGACACCTTCGCTTAATTGGATGGGTGTAATATTCGACATTGATATCTGATTTTTCAATGCGGCAATGCTGATACAGGATTGGAGGCCAAATAGAAGCAAAATAGGCTAATTGTTGATGTTTTGCAGCTGCAAATCAGCTAGAAATAAAATAAAATATATAGGCAGTGAAAGTAAGTATTGAGAATAAACCTTTATTTATGACAGCCGACTACGCTCGAAAGCGGCATTTACGTAAGTAGATATCTAAATAGAATACCTATTCTGATTCCACGTTGAAGTACACTGCTAAGCGACATTTACGTCTTACCCATTTTATGTTTAAGAAACTATTTGATCACCTCATGTGCTAAGGAGGTTGGTCAACTGTGACTCAAAATGATAAAAGATCATTTCGTAAACAAAATGTACCGATAGACTAACGTAGACCTAATACCTTTTATTCAAGTTGCCAACTATACAACACAAATCATCACAGCAATTGATTGCATTACTACTCTTATTTGTGTTGTGACTTTCGAAATTCAAGCTTCAGTGGACAACAAAGAGCTTTGCGAATTGCAATGAAATTGCATCTTGTGTGGTCTCAGAAATACTGCGAAAAAGGAAAAAGTGTTGGTTTACGAACAATTATTATTATTGTTACACTTTGATTATGAACTCTCAAATAGGTTCTTGAGACATGCGTTATTGTTCGTGGATCTACTATTCAGTAGAGACTGAACGATTTTTGATGAAATGATCGTACACCTGATTTATAAAACTAAAGTAAACACTTTTATTCTATCATGCCTCTGGGTTTTTCACTCATATGCATATTATAATTACCACTTGCATGAACGGTGAAGGAAAATATCGTGATGAAACCTGTTTTTCGGAGAAGGTTAAAACTTTCGAAGCTAAATGAAGGCCCCAACCTTCTCCCCCTTCCAGGGGAGACCCGTGCCAAGCATGGGATGCTATGGGTTGACACGTAATGTCTCGTTACTAGGAAGTATTGTATTTCGTTTACATAGCGCGTAATACTTATTCCTGTTCGTCATCAATAACATGCCATCGCAATATCTGCTCATTAATATGAAATGCCCGCACTCCTCGTCGTAAAACAAGCAATTAACACCCTGTAGGCTTCCGTCAACCACTGATCACTCAATTAATTGCTTAATGAACTCACATTTAATTACGGTTAAATCGATGGGTGGTCAGTTTTTATGCGGCATTGACAACGTGAGTAAATGCCGTGCCGTCATGTCTTAGCCTAACTACATGTCGCCACACGGACACGCCTTTATGTACCTACAGGCTTACTGCTAACTCGACAAACGCTGTAAAAGCCGTAGCTTAGGAGTTAGCATTTTCGCTTTGAGAGTCCGCGTCTCAGGTTAGATTCCCGGTCGGGGCGGGTGTGTATACGATGATGATCATGATGTTCGGGTAAAGTAAAGTAATCTCGTGAGAATACATTTGAGCAAAAATTACAAAAAGACTGGGAAATTTCCAACGTCCGTACAGAATACAGAGCTAAAATAATACTGGCAAGAAAAAAATCCTATACAAATCCCTGAAAAAATATAAGATCTTTTTCTCATTACTCGTAATGTTGTGGCAAAGGTCGTAGCGAACATTCAGCCTAATATTGGTAAAGTAACTTAGTCAGCGAAATATTGGTGGTAGCATGCAAAATTCTGCGTCTGGCCACTCTCGGGGACTAATGATCGGCATTCGAATAGAACCGCCCTCTCTGTCCGGGACAATCTTGTAGGGTTGCCCCGGATTTGCAGTTAAGAAGTTACAGCGCGTAAATGTGTAAAAAAAATATTTTTTATAATTAAAAAAAATGGATATAGATTCTTCTAGGCATGCGAACCACACCCTAGGCCGCCATCAGTCCAGTTGCAGTCAAACGCAATCTTTTTATTTAGAAAAAAATGGCTTATAATCTAGATTTACATACGGGGTAAGGATGTTAGAGAAGAGATCACGTGATGGCCAACCTGAAGGTGAAACAATTTTTCACGAAGAGCGACAGGCACAATGATTCACACTCCCGTATATTATATATTTGGAACCTTTAATAAAACTAAGTCAGGTCAAAGAGACTGTTTTATTAAAATACATAGTGACTGGTTAACAATCGTAAGAAAGCCGGTACGCATTACCTGGTTATCGTAGTGCAGCGCAGGTAAGTTATTGGTGTTTCTAACCAATTACAGATATTAAGCAACGGCAGATCGCGGATGGTTGACAATGGCACTCCATTGTCAACCATCCACGATCTGACAGATTTGAACGTTGCCGTTTATTTTTAGAATAGACCACTATTATGGGTCCTGGTTGTGTGTTTTACAAAGACTATTTATTGTAGACTATGCCAAAAATCTTTAGACTGCCAAGAATTTCTTACACTCAAACGAGCCACTCCATTTAACGGTGGTGATGACGATTTGACTGTGTTTTTTTCTCTTAATAGCATTCTAGTTCTAATAATATTTAATATTTGAACTATTGTCCAGAGAATTGCAACACCCAACGCTACGTTTTATCTATACTCGCTTGTAGAAACTACGATACTACCTATCTACTGAAGATTGACGGTTCTCGCGTACAGAAAAAAGCTTCGTTTACACGGGAATGCATAAATAACACTGTTACAGTAAAATTCTTAGATGTTTATTGTATATGTTATCATTTTATAATACGTTTGTATACCTTGAACATCGCGAGTAACGCATCCGTCAACCTGTATATGTATAAAATAAAACAGAAATAATTGTGCAGCTAAAAATGTTCAGCATTTTAATCTGCACTATTATTTCTGTTCACAAATTTGTTATACGATACTTGTACATTTTGAGTAAGGAATTCAGAAAGTGCTGTTTTGTCCTAACTTTCAGGGGAATATACAACAGTAAAAACAAATACCAAACCAAAAATCATATCTAGAAACAGTAGCAAATTCTAATCGAAACTTATCAAAGTTTATCCAGCAGAACCGAAACTTTTCCCAGCGGACAACCCTACGGCCCGGCGTCTAGTTCAGTAATGAAGCAATTTAAATGCATGAGGTAGGGCGCGAGAGGCGAATGGAGGGGGGACGGTCAACTAGAATGAAGCGCCCGTAGCGTCCGACCGTTGCTTTTGTATTTTGAGCTTTATATCTAACGGCATAGGAAGGACTTTTCCGTGTTACTCTTTGTCGTTTGTACCAATTAAGTTTGAGTATGAAATTGTAGGTATAGATGATAGTGGTTGTGCAGGGTAAGTACGGGTATATCTCTGCAGGTAGAGGATTATAGGAGGGTATGGAACTACCGACGCGAAAATGTTTTCCCAACTTATTCGGCGAAAGGAAAAGTCGCGGAGAAAGTGATATCAGTTCTACTATGTAACTGAACTAAGGGATTTGTTTTTATATGTTGAACAGGAGTTAGTGTGACGATACTCTATCCAGTTCTAAAGGTGAATTGGATTACTTTGGATTAGCTTTCTTTAGGTATTTTCTTTCTAGGACCGTTCCTTGTTTAATCACTTGGAGAATAGAAAAGTTACTTTTGATTGACAAAATATTACAATTTTATAGTTATCAATAGGTGTGGCTGGTGTACCAATTATACATTAGGTACTAACGGCTAGTCCCCACATCCCACAGATATTATAAATGCGAAAGTGTGTTTGTACGTTTGTTTGTTCTTCTTCTCAGCAAGTAAGGGACGAATCGACTTAATTTTTTACACGGAGATAATTTGAGGTTCGGAACGTGGTAGGTTACGGCTACATTTTTCCCAACATCTCCCAACTGTAATGTGTGCGGCGTTATTGAAGATATTCTACACATCCTGATGGAATGAGTATGGTTTAGTCGATTTAGAAGCTCTGAGGTTGGACTTTGTAACTCCATTGTATCACTCCCGGAGTCTGATGAAGCGTTTGTATTGTATACATTAGTAGATTTAGAATTAGTAATAGATAAAGAAAGTTGTACATAATTAAAATCCTATAAAATTTAAAAAAAAATGTTAAGAATTACAGGGCGATATGGTCGCACACCGACAAAGCTCATAAATAAATTTAAAAAAAAAAACAAACAACGCGGGCAATATCTGGACAAAATTGTAATCTTATATATAAAAATCAAATGCTGTTCGTTAGTCTCGCAAAAACTCGAGAACGGCTGGTCTGACGTAGCTGATTTTGGTCTTGAAATGTTTGTCGTACTCCAGGGAAGGTTTAAAAGTTGAGAAACATGAATAACTGTTAGGCGGTACGAAGTTCGCCAGGTCAGCTAGTCAAAAAATAAATAATTTAGTTTTTCATGATTTTCATGATATACTAAATATAATAAGTACGTATTACATATATACATATTACCTTATATACGGGTAATAAGAAATAAGTCTAGTTCAGCGAGCGAGTCCAATTTATATCCATTTAGCGAGCTGCGGACCAGAGTCCTGACGTCACTCAAAAAGTTAACAGAAAATAAAACGAAGAATAAAAATATTTTATGCTCGTAAAAAATGTAAGTACTTACTGCTCACAATTTTGTACCTACTTTATTTTTACTAACTATGAATGCTTATATTTTTTTTGCTAGCGACACGTTCAATCCATCTAGTAGGTAATTTTTTTTCTATAAATGACTTTTCGGCCAGGATGGTGTAAGTCTACCAAAAAATCCCTAAAGATGTGGTTAATATCGTGTACTAATGAAACCTTGTTGGCTGTCTTCTTAGTGTACTAAAATATCTAAATTTTGTGAATTTGAACGGAATTATGGTATCTCTAAAATATTTTTGTATCTAAAATTGTCAAGTTTAATAATACACAAAAACAAAGGAAAAAAACATTCCTGTAAAAACTAATCTAATCATAATCCCCCAGTAAAAGAGAAAGTTCCAAGAATACTGGCTGCTGGCATGTTGAATGGCAATGCTAATTTACTGTTTTTTTTGTATCTTAGGTTGAGTTCAATAGTTATATTGGTCAATAAATTTTATCGCCCGTCACAAATGTCAAAATTGACACACCAAAAACGCGCAAATCACTTTTTTGCGTAAAGAACGTAGAAATATTTTGATTCCAAATAAATTTTATACACTGAGATAAGTTACGTGATTTTGAATTTAGTTGACATTAGAGCTTCATACATTTCTAAAACATCTCTTTTACATCAAATCAGTAAACTTTAAGTATATGTAAGACTATTTGATTTATTTTAGTTTGTTCAATAATTACTAATTAGCTACATTTAGGAACATTCCTACATGAATATCTCGCTGAAGTATGAACTTTAATTATCCGAGCACAAATACATACCTACCCTAACATTTATCGAGGTCTAATTCATAATAATTTATTACGAGGTTCTTCCAAATACAAGGTAATTTTTTTCAGAAACGGTTTCTGCTGCTGTATTTTCTTTAAGTTAAAGCATTTAAAACCAGCGAGCACTTACAGATCATAGCGTCCGAGGCAATTATTAGGTAGCAACAAAGTCAGGAAAATGCTTGTTCCAATATTTGTTCATAAATTGTGTCCCGCCTTCTTCCATACCCTACCCAGGAGTCACGCCCTAAGCTTGCTCCTAGGCCGTTGAAGATAAATCTGAAATATTCGATTCATATCTAAAGTAATAAACAGTAAGAATACTTACTAAAAGTAATGAAATACATTGATCTGGAAAATTGATTTTATTTTGGTTATAATCAATTAACGGTCATAAAATGGGAAAAGAATGTATAACCACTTCTATTTTATCAAAAAAATAGATAAAATAAAAATATTAAGAAGCAACGGATTCTAATCAAAAACCTTTATTTTTTTAATTCACACTCGCGCTGCTGGGCGGTGCGGTCATTACATTCAGCCAGGCTTTCTGTCACTGAATATAACGACTGGTAATAATATTCCGCCCACCGATTCTACCTATTCCGAAGATACGCATCGGTTGCTGACCGTGCACGCCCACGTCACAACAAATGACCTGGAGCAGCCTTGTATTTTGAACACGCAAGCTGGCTGAATAGCGGGCAGGTTCTTAACCAGAATTCTTTAATCGAACAGAAAAAAGTTGAATGATCGTTAACGAAATGGTATGACAGTAAATAAGTAGGTTTGAACCGATTTTGGATAATGACAATGTATTATTAAATTTAATCATTATAATTTTTGTATTTTCTTGCGTGAAGGTAAATTAAATTGATCATTAAAAGATAATATAATGGTAACTGATCTCTCGGAAGAAATACTCGTAAATGCGACTATTTACCTGTAAAATTCTAAAAAAATTGTTACCTTTATACGAGTAGGTACCTATACCTATTTCCCAACCTAACCTATTGACCTGCTTACTGAATATTAGATCGTATTAGAAGTTTTTTATAAGTACTTAAAGTTCGTTAATTATTCAGGTGTGAATTATTTAAATTCTATTAATTCTGAGACCTATTACATTTAAACAATGGTTGTGGGGTTTAGCCATCTTTTGCATAATATTTCTAAACCATTTCACTGTTACTTGATCTCAAAATATTTTCTTTCCTTTCACATTGTAACAAGTGTGTGAAAAACTAACCACTGATAGTCTAAACATCAATCAAAGGATAGTTCACACTAGTTCCCATTGTCTGGTAATAAAACAGTAGAAAAACTATTTCGCACTATCATTCCATCATGTTACTTGATATCGTTAGGACGTTGCTGATTCTAATTTCTCTAAGTCTTTCTAATGGACTGATGAGAAGATCTTTTTTCAAATATGAAAATAATAGACAGATGTGTTTGGAGCAAGAAAAGAAGCCGTATTTTGACATAGAAATGGTGATAGGGAAACCTTGGAGAATCTACTATACGTGGAATGTTGATATGGGCACAAAATGCCTTGATATGACTGCAAAAAATGCTACCACTTCTGTAAGTAGCTGTAATATACTCGTTGTATCAGTGGAGCCAAACCAATTTTTCGTAGTGAGTAATCACTACGGAAAATTGGTATTGGTAATACATTGACCTATTGTGACATTTTAGTGCCAAAAAATAATTTGCCTATACTTAAGTATATTAAATATTTCAACACTAAACAGAATAAAAAATCAAAGGCATTCCTTTGATTTTTTATTCTTAACTAGTTGTGCCCCGCGGTTTCATCCGCGTAGTTCCTCATTGGACTGTCGAGATAATGGGGAAACTACTTTTTTGAAGTCGGTTAAAAAGTATCCTATGTCCTTTCCCGGGGTCCAATCTACCTGTGCACCAAATTTCATCCAGATCGGTTTAGTGGTTTTGGTGTGAAAGCGAAACAGACAGACAGACAGAGTTACTTTCGCATATATAATATTAGTTAGGATTGTTCACAGATATCTAATCGAATCTATCACGATATGCATGAATATTTAGAAGTTCAGCCAGAGTGGGATGCAGCGACTCTTCATATCACCATGGGGATGGCCAGGCACGAAATGCTCCTATTTGCAGATCAGGGTTCTGAGGGATCATTCTTAGCAGTGCCTAATGTCATCAGAGATGGAAGTAAGTAGACTTGATACAAATGATTGAACAGATGAAAAAGAGATCACTTATAGTTTAGTTCACTCATAGGTTTGGTTTAAGTTTGGTATAGTACGCGGCAAATAACTAGAACCAAGATGGCGGCATCGTCCCTTTCACTCTCACGGGTAGTTTGGTAAGTGCGAACAGTACAACACGTCTCACGCAAGGTAAGTTGTTTGCCGGGTACTATATACTTGGAAGAAACTTTTATTTTATTAGGTTGAAAATGGTCAGGCGAAAATCAGAAAATCGTATCTAGCACTGCTTCAATACAGTACAGGTGCCATGACACTGCTAAGTTTAGTATCTATGGCATTGGGTGTTCTTTCATGGTAATAAACTCAAAAGGAAATTGAAGCCAGATCAATTTCAGATTTCTGTAAACTATTGCAATAATTCATTTTCAGACATAACACCAACGCGCAATGCGGTTCCTCTACTGAATTTTTTCCTCAAGCTCGTCCACCAAGGGAAATACCTCCTTATGATGGATTGTCACATCGGTGTGGCTTCACTGCTGTCTCGGGAACATCCACCGTACCGATCAGAGGTGGACAGTGTCGCCCACAGCTTGAACATTGGCGAAGGTTCTCATGCATGTACCGCGGAAAATAGAAAAGACGAAATGGCTCAAACGCCGGAGTTAGTACCATAAATATTATGGAACAGGCAATAAGGCTAATTCTGAAGGCTTTAGATTACAGTTCTTAGTTAGTTATAATATGTGAACTTCTCTTAGTTATTCATTAAATTGCCTAGGAAAAAAGACAAAAAGGTTTTAAATTATAAGATAAGAAGTTTAAGTTGTACATTTATAACCTTTGTAGCTCCGCCCTGAATCTCTTGCTTAATCTATGAATAGATGAAATAAACGATAATTTTTGCTTTTATTGTATTGTATTGTATTTTGTACCTTTTAGAAAATAGTTGTTACGCCTGTGTAGCGGCGATCAAACATGTATGTAATATATGTATATATGAATCGTTATGAGCAAATCAGCGAGTGTCACATCACATCAATATAGTTTTGGAATACCATGTTCAATAGAATGTGTAAATAATAAATACTACTAATAATCACAACAAACAAGCTTAGCATTCACATCTCGTGCTGATATCAACATACTTAAATAACACAAGTCTAAGAAACCACTTGATTGTTACTTCATGTGTGTACGTGTTGTTTCGTTACAAATTTATTTCTTTATATTTAACACTCCTTAGTCCAAACATTCAAATAAAAGTAAAGAGCTTCTGCAAAAATAATAGAACTGAATGGACATATTATTGTTTTAAAATCATAGCCAAGGCAGAAAATATTCGGAACTCTCTAATCCGAGACAACCCTTTTTTATTTATTATGAACGCAACTATACTACCTACCATTTTGCTGATAATTCTGGCTCTCATATATACTAAGAAACTAGCTTCAGCTCAAACAGGAACAACTCACAGGCCTGAGGAGATAACTAATTGGACTTCTTGTGAAGAATTCATTAATAACACGGTATTTGACTCTGAAAAAGTGTTGCACATCGACTGGAAAATATTTTTCTTTTGGAATCCTGAGGTTGAGCAAACCTATGATATCAGATTCAGTCGACCTTCTAAAATGGTAAGTATCTAAAAATAAACATAGAGTTTCTTACTTGCCCCAGCGTTACACTAAGCACTGTGAAGCTTGCTTCAAGTTGAAAACACGACTGCATTGCCAAACAAACTAGTATAAGTACTATTTACAATAGTTAAATATTTAAAAAAAAAATTAAATACAACTGCCTTATCAGTTTTTTTTTCTATCTTATCAACTGAAGATGGATAAAATTATAGCATAAATGCAAATATGTTCAAAAATAATTATGCCCGCATGCTTTAATATAATATAGAAAATGGTTAGATCTCCATGCCCTTTAAACTGAGATAAAGTAAAGATTGCAAACTATTGCACTTCAAATTATTGGGAGAACTAAGGATACGAGTATCATTTTAAGATAATATTTCTTATCCATACAACTCATTTGATTATTCTTACTTGCAGTTAATAGACAGATTCAGAGCCGAACTTGACAAAGAGCTAAACCCCTCAGCCAACTGGTCTGATGCAGAACTCTTCATGGAAACTGGAGCCGAGTTCAGCGCTCTCTTTCTAAGAACAAATAGATCAGGCATTTACAGGATCATTCCGGCATCTGCGTTCGATTGTAAGTTTCTATCGGATGTTATCCCTAAATTTTGACAAACTGATTGAAAATCTTCATCAACTGAGTAATGAGAATAAATTGTTAGTAATTTTATTAACTGTTTTTTTTCCCGGTGGCTTCCAGATTATCGCTATATATTTGGTGTCCACGCTATACCTAGACAGCAATGATCACCAAAAAAATTGCTCTTTGGAACCGAATTATATAATTATATAAGACTAAATGAGCTTGATTGAATATGTCTTAATTGAAGACACACAAAACATAAAAAATAGGATTAACTCTAGTCTATAGATGTTAGATGCTATAGAGATTATCTCAAAACTGTCGTCTTTTCAGCATCGAATAGCTTGATCTGTTAGAAAAAAATCTATATACATATTTTCTACTGCAGATAACATTCCGATACCTCTCCTGATATTTGCGATGAAGCTGGTGGATCCAGGGTACTTAGGGATATCCAACTGCAAGCACCGGATCTGCTACGCTCTTGCGCCTGTAGATAAGATGCCTTTTCACTTTGCGGTGGGTATTCTAACTACTACGCTAAGAGAATTACTTCATAAGACAATTTAAAAAATGGTAAAAGATGCTTTGTTTTACTAATAATAAAAATTGTCTAGTCAATTGTTGGTGTGGCTTACTGTAATGTTCTATGTATAATGTATGTATAGAACATCTCTACACCATCAGAAAAAGCAGGCACTGTTGAATTAAATGAAAGATAAATATGTATGCGATCACCGACGGCTAAGGTGCAGAGCAGATCGAAAGCATACAAATTATGAGTTAGTAGGTACGCGTAATTTTTACAACGGCCTCAGTATAATTATGATAGTAACTTTGGTATGTTTGTTGATTTGAGATTTGAGCAGACATTGATTGAATTATAAATCCTAGAAAAATAATTATCTCCCGTAGAATACGAGTATCATACAGTAAAAAGCTATATGTATCAACTTCCAGCTAGAAGAAGCTGCAAAGCTCATCGGTTTCTACAACCCCTACAACCGCAGCCACATCGCTATCGCAGAACCACCCCCCAAACAGATCACACCTTATGCATTGAACGAGCCTGATGATGGACAAGACGAAGACTTGGAGGTCGACCTGGACCTGGCCAAAATGAACCTGCTATAAAATACATTTTGTTAATCGAGTTACAGTTATTAATTTAAGCATTAGCAACGTCTCGGCAGAGTTGTTGCTACCACTAAATATTATTCTGTGACTTTTTGAACTTTAGCCATTTACCTTATCGACGATGATTTACAATTTTGTAACTGTATAAGATATTTTGGAAAACAGCAGTTGCTTTGTTTTAGTAATACCTTGTTAAATTTATTAGTGGTGTAAATAATACTATCAGAATATTAACGTATAAATAAATGTTTGTTTTTTTACATATTTATAATTCAGAAAGCTGAATTTTTTTATGCTAACAACTTTTATTATCGGATCAACCCCGATTTTTTTTTTACTAAACAAAACCCAAAAGAGTAATTACTACATCAAAAAAGCAGTGAGATTACCTATAGACCATTGAAGACCCTGAATTTGAGAAAAGAAACAGTTTCATAGAAAAAGTTAGTCGGTCGTCGACAAAATGTACGAAACAGCTGATTTATATTCTCGAATTCAGAGTTGCTCTCATTGTGAAAGTTGCTCCTTAAGATGAGTTGATGACCTCTTTTTGGCTGAGTATAACCCTAACCGATTATTCTATATAGGTAACTATTAAGAATACGTCTATGAAACCCAAATTACACGAATATATCGTGTCCGTTTTTAAATTACAATTAAGCACTTATCGCAAACGTAATGTCGAACCGAATCTAGTAGGTGGTAATGTTAAAAATTGTACAAGCTACATTTGTCGTTTTACTTACTGGTGTTATACTTTATTGATACTGTAATAGGCAGTATTACAATACAGTGGCAGTAAGTACGTACCTAATATGTATCCTCAAAAGTCTAAACATCACTGAACAACTGTGTGACTGAGGCGTCACCAACATTTTAGTGTCTATAAAATGACAATACCTTTGATCGCAGGTAGTAATACATAATACAGCTTAAGACAAGGAGCACTCAGCTTCTAAAGTGAAAACCTGAGTTCGAATTATTTTTAAAATTTAAGCGCTGAACATCTTTTTGCAGTGTTTCCACTTACAGTAGCAATCTTAATGTAAGTTGATTTCAGGCAATGAAAGTATCATGAAGGTTGGTATGATCAACCGACCATACCTTTTTATTTAACCATTTAACAGCTGGAACTCGTAAAACATGGCGGTTAGCAATAATTACGCGTCATACCTACTCTCTATAGTGGCATTAAGACAAATAGACACATTAAAAGTGTTAAAATATGTTACATAATTGAAAAGTTATAAGAGAAAAGGGAATATTTTTGATTGGTTTAGAAACAATCTAAAATATTCTCAAAGGTTTGTCACGTCTGATGTTTAATGCAGTACATCATAAAAGAGTAGGAAGGTAAGCAAATTCATTCACTTCACGGAAAAATGCGCTTGTTATGTTTGTCACTCTTCCTTATTGCGGTCACCACTGAAGCAAATAAACGACGCCCTGGTAGAAAACGTACCAAAGTAAACGAAGGAATCAATCCAAGCAAAGATGACGACCTTTTTGATGATCGAAGATATGATCGAGAACAGGCGGTACCGGTTCCGTTTGGACACATATTTAGAGAAGGAGTCGAGGATCCACATGGCAATTTCAAAGCACCTATGGATCTCGTTGAATTAGACACAGTTTATGTAAAAGACGGCCCAGTTGCAAGAGATCTCATTAAAAATCACAAGAAAAAATTTCAAGTAGTAGGAGGGCAAATGATGCCAAAATTGAATCTCAAAGACCTTTATGTGAATGAAAAACCATACAACTTCAATTATAGACACATTGAAGAGCCACCGGTCGCTGTTGAGAAAAATAAGACTATGCAAGCATATTTTAATCTAGAAGGAATACTAAAAAGAAATTTGGAGGAACCACCTAAGTATCGGCTAGGTGGTGGCAAACGGCCAGTAGTACCTCAAGCTCCATCGGGTCCTATAAATTACCAACTAGCCGGTGGCAGAAGACATCGCCCACCAGTAAATTTTTCAGATGATGGAGATAAATCGAAGTACTTTGCTGAAAATAGTTACGGCTTAATCGATGATGTTCCAAAGAATAAGACAAATTTTACGACATGCGATGAATTCGGAAAACGTGCAAAGTTTCATCCGAATGATATAGTGAATATAGAATGGGTGCCTTTTTATATATGGACCGATAATTCTATAGGTAAACTAACTGTTTCTCGAGTTCACACATTTCGATATCCTACTAAAAAGGTGAGTATAGCAGCAAAACTTAAGTGGCGAGAGGACAGTTAATGATTATCAAAGAATCGTTATATAGTATTCACGATTCTTATCATGAGTTCGAGTAGGTTTTATAATCTTTATTGTATATGTAGATACTAAGTAATTGGCTTATATGGTGGCTCACAATTATAGGCGCAGAGTATGACATATAATATTGAGTCACTAATAGGGCCCCAGTAGAGTAACCAACCTACTGATCAATGTCATATTGTTCTTATTAACTAAACGTCCAATTAATTTATAAACGTTTTTGCATAGTTAGTGAAACAGTACAAAGACCACCTAAGCCCGTATCTGAACAAGACTATAGATTGGGAGCAGCCGAAGCTGTTGATGAAACAAAACTCGCTGGAATTCTTGCTGATTGCAGTGGGCAGAACTGGCCTCTTTGATTTTTTAACATATTATCATTTGCCGTCCAATGTAAAAGGTATGTTTTTATATTTTCTTAGTTGTCTTGGTTCCAACATGACTTCAATATTATTTACGCTACGCTACGAATTATTTTAGCAACTTATGTTTATAGTAATAAATCAATATATACCTATAAAATAGTAAGTCTTGACTGACTGACTTATTCATTAGGATTCATTGCAGGCTTTGCCTAAACCTCTGAACCTAGAAACGTGTAAGTTATAGGGTGTAGAGATGTTCTTATAAGTATTTTCGTTCAACCACTTATGGGGGTCAAATGGGGATTCAAGGTAAGAAACTCCTTTATATTCCAACGCCGCGGGTGAGATCTATTTTTTAGTTTATAACATTGGGAAGCCCTATTGTCAGCTTTTCTGGACCTGAGTAGCTTTAGATTCCTATAACACCTATGGTTACTTTAAACCATCTTCTTTGCTCTTGGTTACAGAACGAGTCGGGATAGTAGTTCCAGTAATGACACTACGACTGAAGATAGTAGATCCATATCTGGCTATGAAATTTTGCGACATGGAATACACTACTATTATGGCCATATCGGGTACTGAACCACGTAAGTTAAACTTAATTATTTTATTTAGGGTTACGTATCTCAAAAGGAAAAGAAGATAGAACCCTTTCAGGATAAGTTTATTGTACTCTTTTTCTCAGGAACGCGTGGAAGTATCACGATGTAATTCATATCAAATACTCAAATCTACTATCCAATAGAGTTGTAAAAAATTAAATATACATACAGCCGTTTTTGCTGCAAATTTTCGACCTTTGCCCCTGCAAAAAAAACTAAATTTTCACGAAAAGTCCCTGTAGGTTTGATTCCCCTGAATCAAAACTCAGAAGCTTGACATTTAGAACGAAGCAACGTCTTATAGCACAGATAACGAAATATAGCGAAAAACATAAATTTTTAGTCAACTAACGGCTGACCCGTGCCCAGTTTTGGGACTCTATGAGTTGAAACGAAAACGCATAAGATGAATACTATCTATATTTTTGATTGCTTTCTTTAAATCATCAGGTACTTACAAATCATGTGTGTCCGAGGCAGCAACATTGAAGTTCAGAGGAGTAGGGATTCCAGTCAGAAGAGACGTAGAAATGGAAGAAGAAGAAGCCAGGTATTTCACTTTAAGTAACATTTTATTGAAGCGGATGCAGAGAGCCGACAGTTTACGTGCAAACTAAAGACACCTAGAAGACAAATATGTTAATAATATATTAGTAACACTCATTTATTTTACAAATAATTGTCTTCATTGGAAATATTCTTAACACAGACGCAGACAAGATTAATTTAAAATTATTACTAACGATATGTTTGGACAAGCAGAGTAAAATGGTGACGATTTAACTACAAAGGCTGAAAATATTGACTTTGTTTCTATTTCTATTAGAGACTTGAAACAGCGCAAAATGTGTATCTATTTATACGAAAGAGTATGTAAGTGCTGACTGATTGACATGACAACGCAGAGCCTAAAACATTAAACCGAGAGACATGAAATTTGGAGGGTGTATTTATTTCAAGATGTAAGGGTTTTCGAAAATACAGCCCCTCACGGGGTCAAATTGGTGTTTAAAGTTAGTAACCTCTATGTACTATATTTTATTCCGTGCGCAACGGCATTTGGCAAAGTCAACAGCTACTAGTAAACTTTACATACTATGTATAGATAACGTAATAGTATCCATTATGTTTGTTAAGGGGAGAAATCATACAAGCTAAACGCCGGGAACAAGAGAAATGGATTCATCTAGGAGATCAAATGGCTGCTGCAGGACTTCATTAGTACTTTACTTTTCACACAAGAATAAAGGTTACGCTAACGTGAATACTCAGACGTTTTTATTACTGTATATATATAATTAAAAAAAAAAGTCTCCAGTATCTTAACAAGTGAAATTAAGGGATGCAGCTAGTATAACCTATGACCATCTGCAGGTGAAGACGAACACGCCGTTTAGGCTTATAGCGTGTCAAAGAAATATACATGCAGCATACACTCGAAAAACACAAACCCTCCCTCTTTCGTAGTCGGATAAAACTAACAAAACTTTGCTTAAATGCAGTATAGTTTATCTGCAATTGCATTTCGCATAATTTCCGTTCTTGATCTTACAGTAAGCGTGTTTTGCAATGTACAAAATGTTTATCAACAAATATTTCTCGTTATCTCAATTACAAACATCCTTTATGTGCCTATTAAACGCTAATGCGTGATCAATCAAATTTCATTTTCAAGAACGTTTCCAATGTGAATACTATTGAAGCATAGAACTCCAAGTTAAATATTTACTTAAGATACCTACATTTAAAAAAAAGAGTAAGTTATAGAAATGTTGTGCATATTCAAAATATGATTAAAAACTCGCGTATTAAAGATCTTATAATAAAAAAAATAAGGTAAACCGACAGCAAAATGTTGTTATACCTTCTCTTGGTATCGATACCAATATCAACTGCTCAAATAAGCATGAACGCTCACAAAATGAAGCTGCCACACCCCATGGAAGATCCATTTAACAAACCATTGGAACCAGCAATTGGACCAAAAGGGATGCCATTTAATAAGACAACGGATTGCGAGACCTTTGGAAAGTTTGCGAGGTTCAATCCTCATTCTGTAGTGGGGATCAGATGGTTCGTCTTCTTCTATTGGGCCAAGCATCAAAAGTTGAAGGTCTACAAGTTCTGGATTCCCAGTAAGAAGGTAAGTTTTTAAGCTGTTCAAAATTGTGAATAAATTTGATAATAAACTGAGTATATCTACGCAACGACTATGCTAATTACAATTGAAACATTTTGCTGTAAAAGCTAAAAGCGTTTTAGATGACCAGGAAGGGAAAAAACTTCCAAGTAATCAGATATACTCGTAATAATATAAATTATTTCAAAAAACTATATTACAAAAACATGAAAACGCTATAATGGACAAACTATTTAAAGTTTAAAGAGTGAAAATTACTTTCAAATATTCAGCTAACTATAGAGATATAAAAATAAATAAAAAAGCCTTTTATTTCTTACTAAATAATGATTTTACAAAGTTTGGGAAGGAATAGTTATTGAAACCTATTCTATATTTATAAATTAACTTATTTTAACTTGGCTAGTTAGTAAGAACCTTTCATTTGTTGAAGGTGAAGGCCTCCTGAGATTTCCATGAGTCCCTGTCCTTTGCTGTTTTCCAGCCACTTGTACGATGTCGTCTGTCCACCGTGCAGATGGTCTACCTCTGTTTCCTGGTGGTCCCTTCCAAGATGTCAGAATGCGAGTCCAACGCTTGTCTGTCAGGCGAGCTATGTGACCAGCCCAGCGCCACTTTATATAGACTTTATACTTTACTTTATATATTATATATATATATATACTTACCTAATAAAAGCGTTTAAAAAAGCAGATGTACATTATGTCGCGTAAACTTGTGATTTGTCTTCGGAACAAAGTCATGTGTTTATTGCAGTAGTCCGTTTACTATGAATAAATACCTTCCTTTATATATTACGCACATACAGATAAGAAAGCCACCATATCTATGAAAAATATTATAAAACGTATGAAATGTAGTGATTTCCCTTACACATAATTACTTACAATTTTCTTAATGGGTCCAACCCAGAATTTGAGTAAAAAAAAACAGCTAATCCATTCAAATTGTATTCAGAGTTGTTGTAAAGTAAAAAATGTAAGATTTCGTAGTCAGAGTTGGTCCCATTCCCATAGTTAAAGTGGTTGCTTAGGATGAGTATAGTGACCCCCTTTTGGCTTAATACGGCCCTAATCAATAACCCTGAATATTAACTGAATTTAGATCACATTATTGTTAGGTAAGGTTTCAATATGCATGAAACATACATTATTCTTATTGTGTGCATATCATAAACTTACTGCAAAGAACTTGATTACTTAAATTACACTATATTTTCTCTATGTTCTTCAGGATCTGCAAATTCTGCACTACGTGATGGATGGTCACTTACCAAAACACTTCAACTGGTCTGCAACCTTGGTTCTCAGGCAGGAGCTTATCACTAACCGTACAAAGTTGCTAGAAGAAAAGGGCGATAGAGGGCAGTATGTGGCGTACTCTGTATATAAAGGTAATAAGTAGGTACGAGTATTAATATTTGCGTGAGTTTTATACATTGCTCATTTTTAACAGACTTAAAAAATGAGGAGGTTCTCAATTAGTCGGAATTAGTTTTTTTCAATGTATGTCTCACGATTTTTTAGCTATACCTTTACCAATTTACAGAATTCTCTTTTTTTAAGGCCCTTCTTACATTTAGGTGCGGCACCATACGAAATAAGCGCACATTGCCGTCGCAGTGAAACGTATTATAGTACTTTTGTATTGTTGATTTAAATAATATATAGTACACGATTTCAAATGCACTTTCAAAATATGACTAAGTTCCATTCCAATATAAAAATAGAAAGTGGCATTTAATTATTAAAATTCAAATACTAAATGATAATTGTTTTTTCAGGAATATCTAACGGAAACTTGACAGACTATAAAAGGATTCGTATAAGGCAGACCGGTGACAACAAATATTTGGGTATGATGGACTGCAAGGTAATAAAACTTTGAAAAAATAGAAAGCCGACTTCAGTTCGGCAGATAGATATATTTTTAATTTATTTTACTTATAAACCATAGCACTATTTTTCTAAGAATCTGTATAACCTTTTCAAACAAAAACAAGAAGTTTCTTAAAGAGCTCTTCTTAATTGTGGTGCTGAGAAATCGGGGAACATAAAACGACGAAATTTAAAAAAAAAACTATACAATAAGAACCTCTTATTTTGTAATCGGTTAAAAAGTTATTTTAATTTTACAGAAACATACAGCCCGCATAATGTCCCATCTAGACGCGGTTCCTCCACAAAATAAGCTCCAGGAAGAAGCTTCAAAATTAGGTTTCCGAGGACGCAAGGGCAAAAGCTACCTATACCAGGGACACGAATGGATGCCCATACCGGAGCTGGATGAGAAGGAGTTCTGGCACCGTCATAAGGCGTTGAAAAAACTTAAATAATTATTTAGGACAAAAAGTATCATCCTAGCGGCACTCCTTATGTATTTGCAGTAGAACAAAGCATTGAATTGACGTAGATAAATTAATTCGAAATAATAAATGAAAACAAAATATGTTTATTATCAAATTATAGATGCCTTGCGTGAGAAGCTTCTTGCCTTTTACACGAGACAGTTAAACAGTGTGTGATGAACGAAGTTAGTAGGCACAATACAAAATAACAGTAGTTTGCCCATACGTAGCTCATAAGAAAAGGTATGACTACCATTACCTAGTAAAAGTTCTTCAGTTCAAAAAAATGAGTATATATAATATAACCATTTAAATAACCTAGAGTTTGTCGGTAGTTCATTTCGAAATACTAGACGTAATTATTATGAAATAAAAAATAAAATAAGCCTTTATTACTAAAGTATTTACCTACATGCTAGGTATTGTGTTTAAGTATTTGATTTTAAATTTAATATCTATCCTAAATGTCTAAGTTTAATTATCGGCGTCGGGTTCATAGTCTTCAGATTGCCATTCGACAAAGGCCTCGAAAAAGGAGCCGTTTGTCGGAGTATTTATTACCTCTCTTTAAATAATAAATTATACATAATTTTAATTTTCATCAATATTTTTTTTGTCTATCACAGTCTTTACGAGTACCTAAATTTATGTTCTATACCCAGAAGATGCAATCCTTGTTATTTACAATGTAATGATATCATTACAATAAATTACTGGTTGACTGATTACTTAGGTGGTACATATTATTTATAATGCAACATTTAGGGTCCATTTAATTTCATAACTCAATGCCAGTAATTGCCCACCGCCCACCTCATGAGACCTGTGCGAACCGTGGAAATATTTTTCTTCCCATGTTCCACCTTTGTCCACCTGGGTGGTCCTTGGAAAATATTACATTTCCGCCTTACCTTGTTATCAAAACTTAAATTTGCAGGCAAAGAGATAATGATTTTAAAGTGATGACGTTTGAGGTGTAACGTCGCCAAAATAAAGTTGGGGGCATTAAATATGATTTATAAGAGGTGAATCATTTTAATAAATATTGTTCTGTAGTTCATCCAAGTGGTATCAAGATTAGAACGACAGGCAATAACAGCTCAATGCTGAGTAAAATACCAAATTATTACTACATTCCTTTTATGCTTACAAGTATATACCAGACTCTACAGTTACTACCATTTTCCTTATAGAAAGTGGATTCAACTAAATTGCTCAAACAGTGGCCCATTAGCATACATTAATTTTTAACGTCTTTGTTAAGAACCGCCCTTCAGGGCATTCTTAATAATTACCGAACAATTAGACCTTCTACTGGTTTAAATTCAAATTAAGTCAGTGATGTATTTCAGAGCAACATACCTACTATTTGTAAACTCTACTTCAAAAGATTTAAAAAACAAGCATCTTAACGGAAGGAATGTAGGTAGGTACCTAAACGATCCTCAGCTTTGTCTAGACTTCTCATACAGATATAATTCTGGCTTTTCTATTTAGTTATTTTAACGCAGCTCGTGTTCACTAGACACGATTAGAGTAACTTCACTCATACAGGCGTTTATATTATATCCCATGTAGAGCCTGTAGGCAATATAGGTTCCAAGCTCTAAACTTTAACCATCAAAATGCGGTTATTCGGTATAGTTTACAGCGACGTTTACGAGCTAGACTCAATGGCCGATGAAGCGGCAACGGTAAAGACTGCCTTGGTTATTATTGCGCGTTAACCCGTCTCTAGAGGATATAAATTTTATAATTTATGGAACTTTTTTGTGGTGACCTGCTTCAAGACGTTTCGTAGTTGTGTTACTGAGCTTTTGTTATCTTTAGTTAGGTGGAAAACATACTAAAATTTTAACGCACTACAAGAAATCAGGAACATTCTTGATTTGAGTTAGTGTAATACTGTGGCATAAACGTATACTTACTCTTATTTACTTCCTTAACCACCTTTATAACTTTGCTCAGCCTGTCCGATGAATGCTTGATAGATGTGATATTGCATTTAGCCCACCAGTGAGCGTAATAGATTTTATATTTGTTATCTAAAAAAATAAGAGTCGCTCTCACGGGTGATTTTGATCAAGTGAAGTGGGAACGAATGTTTTATTTTTGTCTCAAACCTGTGAGTATTCACCGAATAGGTCTTCTGAAATCTAGGCAAGTTTATGTACATAATAAATATGTTAGTGTCAAATTTTTAAGTTGGACGGAATCTACAACTTTTTCAAACAAAAGTCCTATCCTGGCTAAACAATCTTTAAAAAAAATTATTACAGGTAAGACAACAAATTCATTATGTTATAATGTAACACACAAGATTGATGGGTGCCTGTGCCAACGTTAAGACCTTACATAATATGGCAGGTAAGCACTTTTAGTTTCACCTATGTAGCTTGTATTGTATAGTTGCCCATACTCTATTTACAGCGCATTGAATATAATAAAGAACATTAAAATGTTAGAATAGGTATCATTATTTTAGACATAAATGTTTTGGTGGTCCATATTCAAAGTTGTCTAGCCGCTGACCTCGTTATACGGATGTTAAAGATACATTATTTTAAATTTATAAAACGTTCTAGTCAATGAAATATATTTTATGTCCTAAGGCTGGCCGGCTGGTGTGAATTGTCACAGATATATATAGTTGCATGGCGCAAAAGCCTTCACATCTACAATTATATCTGCGTGGAACTCCTGCTGAGTACGTTAGCATATCATTATTGATAGGAACATTTACCGTAACAAGTGGACAAATTGACAAATAAGCAAATTGTCAAAATTGATATATATCTGTAGCACAGAAACTCCAACATCAATGGCCTATGTAGTATGTCCGTTTGAGTATCAGATGTCTATGATTCCTCTAAGATAACTATACAATACGCATGTTAACTGAAATTGGAACATACATAATCAAGAAGACCACAGTGCATCAGATATTCGAGCATACAAGTATAGCTCATCACTCTCCGATTTTCAACACTGTCTAATTGATTCCCTGAGGCCAATCCCGTCTTCCAATAATCCATCACTTGTGAAACTATTTCTTAGTCTGTGACGAAACAAAATGTTTTAATTACTTGCTCGAAAATAATTTATATATTAACTAAAAAGAGTAGTCTGATAAAGAAGAGATCTAACCAGTAAAGGTTGAAACGCTGTAACTCAACTCTCCTACTATCTCTACATGTATCAATTGTAGGTATTGATGTAGGAGTATTTGTACTGTAGGTATTATATAGGTATATAATTATAGTTAAGAATAGATCATTTCTATCGTATACGATATTTCTATCGTATACATAATTTACAGGAAAGAAATATATTTCTTTCCTGTAAATTTACCACTGACAGAAAGGATGTATTATCTGTGGCACTGGCAGTCAGCTGATTAGTCTGACAGGCATCGATCACCGTACAAACTGTGGAGTACGCTATGGCCTGACAGCCAACGATGATAGATGGTGACACCATGTCGCTTGACCCGCGGGGATCGCTACTCATACTCGGTTCTGTTAGTAATTGATGGTACGCATTGGTAGTGACCATCATTTTGAAACCAGACGGTATAAGACAAGTAATACTTTTAAAGAAGTGAAAAGCTGAATTGTGAAATTTAGAAGGTTTGGACAGAGCGAAACTATAATAGTTCCTAGTACTACGAAACTCAAATTTTGCAAATTGGTCGACGCGTCGCTAATAGATAAAGAAAGAAAACCTACGCATTGAGTCATCCTATTTTGATTTGGGTTATATAGTAGTAGTTTACAGTGCAAATCTCTTCAGAAAACAAATATTATAACAGCTAGACTGGAGAATTATCTCAGATAATATTAATCCTGGTCATAAGAGTTAAGGCACTAAAACAATACCAACTATGTAAATATATACCTCTAAGTACTAGTAAGTATGGTTGTCTACGTGTAATTGATGCCAGTTATTATCGTATGAAAACATAATATACCTACGTGTTTATAAATAAGAGTATTACTATTATATTTTAGAACATTATATAGTTTTTGTTATATGCGGAGTGGTTCGTGCCTAATGTCAGATTTTAGTTGTGGTTTATTTTATTTTTAATAGACTTTCGTTTGATGGCATTTTGCCTGAAATAAAAAGACGATGTGGCCTATGATGTAGCACGCTTGCTTAGGAGAAACCATTTTACTCGCGTTGAAAATACCCTTATCATAGGATAATAGAGAAGCTGGTAGCGATTCCATACCCACAATCTGGCAGTTCGTAAAATGAGAGTTAACGCAAAACGTGGTTTTATCTCTCTACCATCGCATACATTCTCCTTACAAGTAGATTACTTATTTGTGTGAGATTCTTAAAAGCAACATAATATTTTACTAACTTTACTTACAATTCATTTTCATATAGGAAATTATCTAACAAGCTGGAAAAAAGCCGGTACCTTAAGATATCAAAATTGAGAGCAAAAACTCTCTAAAGTGTCATTTGATAGCACATAAAGACACAGGACGCTTAGATACCATCTAATATCATCTCTGACCTCCTAAAGAGCTACGAAGCGTTAACAAGGGCTAACAAGCCGCCTGACCGCCAATAACTTGCATCGCAGCCTCTTATGTCGCCCAAACTGTAATTCATTAGTCGTTATAGAACCGTGATTATCATAAAACTCTAGTAGAAAATAATCCTGGGCCCGAATAAATATGCCACGTAGAAATTTAGTATCGAAAGTCCAAGAAGCCCCGCTGTGAATAAAGAACCCGCGCGTCAGGCGTGGCGCTATAGCTTGTTCTTTTTTTTCTAAAATACATGGAAAAAAATATACATATATTTTTTGACTGTCATCGGTAACTAATTTCGAGTGGTTTTTTGTAGTTTTTATGTTAATAATTATTTTGTAAAGCGCCGCGCTTTGTGTTTCGGTTCGGAAAGGATAGGTGCTGCGGTAATAGAGTAGGTAGGAATGGTGTTTTATCTAGTTCGGGTTTCAGTAAAAGCTTTGAGCTTTTTGTTGTGGTAAACTAGGTAGCTGACGCTTTGTACAGATTGTTTCTTTTCATTCCTTAGATATTAACATTAATTATTTACTAAAGGTAATAAAAGATGTAGAACGTAACCCGCTGCTTTGTGTTTGTAAAGACAAATAGAATACTTTTCATTGCAAAGGTTCCAACAAAATCCAGGTATTAAGAATACTTACTTTCCTTTTTAAACTGAACTATATAAACCATATATGACAGGATGACTCAATAGCTCTTCTATTGCTTTTAAACTTTTAAAATGGAATAGAAATATTTATTTAAGTAAGAATAACTTTAAACCTACATATTTGTTTATGTACACCTTTAAAGTTTTAACACGCCTACATTGTTATCCCTCACAAAACCATAATTAAAACAAGTTAACAATTTAATAACCTATGCATCGGCATAACGATATTCTTCCCATAAAAATTGCCACGCGACTATTCAGTTCCGGTACAACTTTGACAATTATGAAAAATAGACTTTATTTCTGATGCAATAAAAACTAGTTTAATTTAACAGTTGCAAAAGATTTTAAGGGATGAATAAGTAGAGTTTATAAGCATAAAATAGATAAATAAGATTTAATATGGGAGTGAAATGGTAGGATTATATTCGTGGGGCGTGGAGACGCGTGCGTCTTGTTAAAGGCATTCCCGTGACACAGTTGATTATGGTCTAGCAGGGTTTCGTAGTAAAATAATACGCACGTAGTATTATTTGATTGCATCAACAAGCAACATCCGAATGTTGCTTAACTTGTATAACCTGGGCATATTTAGAATGAGTGTCCCTAGACACAATACAATGATATTCTGTCTAATTTGATATACGATAAAAGAAGTATTTTTTTATCTGAATCGTTGACTGCAAGCCATATCATAGAAATTTGAGTGCCTAAAAATACTGATATCAATATCAATTATAGTATTTGCAACCTACTAATCGAAAAAATAATCGTTATAATTGATGCTTAATTAACAAGGATTTGATAAGAAATCTCATTCTAGCTCTCTCGTTATCGGTACATTGTCAGCAAAGTTTCCGTAACTGGATAAATCCTAAAGTCGGATAAAGAAAAACAACAGAAATAAAATATCACAGCACGAAATAATAAAATAATGATCATTGGACATATTATAACTGATGTAGTACATTTTGGAGCCCGAGGGTACAGTCGAGCTCGGAACTCAATTTGGCGAGGCTCGCGCGGAATGCGCGGGCTCTGCACTGCTTGCAGTTTTGATGATTACGTACACTCGCGTACAAAAGTCGTTTGGTAGAATAATTATGTTAAGTAGACTAATTTTCTGACAAAGTCTTGTCAAATTGATTAGAAAAGCTCTCTAGAGAATAGGAAAATAATAAATTCTTTGCAATTACCAACGAGTTAGTATATACAAAAGATAGAATTGGTATGAAGAGATACAAATACACATTCATATACCCATAGAGTTATATACAGATACATATTCTCTTTATACAAAATCTTTTGAATGTTTATATGTATATGCATGTGTTTATATGAATGTTTATAAATACATATTTTATCACCATAATACATATGTATTTTTATACAGATACTGATAAAGATATTTATAGATGTAAAATACATAAGTCAAAGTTACATCATCAAGTTTTTTGGAGGCAGAATTCTGACACTAGATCGAGCCACTCAGCTAATACCACGATAGTGAAGATTGGATTTCAATACCTTATTTTTACCCGCTATACAATACTTATCAAAAACAACATTAAAGTTGTCTGACCGACAGTATCTACCCTTGGAAGGGTCTGACCCCAAAGGCGCGAGTGTCAGAAAAACCGTTCTCTCGCACAATGAATAGCAAAAATTTAAATTTCACGCAACTAAACAACTTGCAGGGACGGTGGCCGATTGGTCTGTGGTACAAGCAACAAGAACAGATAGATATTACTCTGCAAAATATATTATTGGCTCTTACGACCCCCTCTTTTTTTTAATGTAGCAATATTATCAAATTGTGCCACTTGTTTTCGAATAAAATTGCTCTCAACAGAGTAGAGATCTGTGACATTTTTGATTTAATTATATTATATTTATCTTTTTTTATTTAAAGTTTCCTAGTGACACATTAAATAGAGCTGAATTGCTTTTCATTTGGAACTTACATAAGGTTCTGGAACAGTTCTGCTATATACTGACTGATAGTCAACCTTGAACAAACGCAGATCGTTTCATATTTTACATGTACTGCCCAACACAAAAAAAACTGACTTGTGCCATCCAAAATCACATTCAATTAAGTGTCTTTTTGTCAATCTAGATAATGCGAAAAAAGACAGATACTTATTTTCTCTTATATATTGTACCACAAGCCAACTAGCTGTAGTTATATAGGCTGGTACAACGTGGGTACAACTTACTTGAAGGGGATCCTATGATCCATGGTTTTGGTCTGCTGTAAACTCATGATTTTAACCACAAACTATTAAAGAGTATTAGCTTTTACTTTTAAGTGGATTCTACTTTTATTTGTAGCGTTAAATAGAAACAAAATAGAAAGAGACCCACCACTATATGCGTAACGTAAGTACGAAATTCTTATTTAAAAAAACATTTTTCCAAAATCGTAACAAAACAATCATTTTTGTTTCACTATCATATCTGCATCCCATAACATTTGGATTCTGTGTACAGTACAGTACAAAGAAAATTAAACTTACAGGATTCTATTTCAACAGAAGCAGTTAATTTAAATATATTGAGAATAAATAAGTACCTAATAAAATTTGTTTGTAAGGGAAGAAAGCGGAAGTTGCCAATCAAAGAAAGGCTTTTTTTTATACGAGTTTATCAGCCGTCTTTAGCTTCAGCACAATATCATATTGACAGCAAGAGAGGATCTATCTAGTATTTTATTAATTTAAGAAAATCACTTTATTAACACTGATCAAGTAATAGTAATTGATGTAGCAAATCTCAAGTAGTTTCACGTTCCTCTTAGTCAGCGTCAGTAAGGTTGCATCATACCTCGTAGGGATAAGGTATCCATCATGACAAATCGACTCACAACAGTTAATCGATTGGTCTAACAATACCTACTCGTATATCGACCAGTGTATCTTTAGTCGAAACTGGAACTAAAGCATAAAAGTATACTTAACTTACAACAGGTCTGCGAATGACAAACACAACACCCCTAATTTTTCACCGTCATTGGCTGTTAAAAACAGCCACTCATTTTTTCCAAATCAGATCAATCCATCATAGATAAGGTGGCTACCAGCATAGAAGCGACATCTATAAGGCGATTTAAGCCACGTGCTCACGTCACATGTCCACTGGTTTCGCACCGACCTTTCCCGGGAATCGATCGGATTACTCCGGGACCGTTGATTATAGTAATTAGGTCTTATGATATAGACGGGTCCGTATCGAAAATCGGCAGGGAATTTTAATGATTTTCTCGGAAAATGCCGTAAATTGAACTGATGGTATAAACGGAATGAATAGTCTATGATGGTGAGATAGGTACGTAAACTTAGGCTTCGTTAAAAGAGCTAGACGCTCGAAATGAAACTCATAACAGTTCTTTTTTAATTTAAAAATGAATGGTTTTATTGTGTAATGTAAATAATATAATATAATTAAAATACCGGTGAAGCAAAACATTGTAAGGAAATCATAGGAAGATGGTAGGGCGTTTCTACGCTTGCCTGGCTAGCTACTACCCTGAAGTTGAATATTTTGACACCAAGAACCTAAGGTGTGTTCCGGCAGCCTACCTTGAGAACCACTGATTAGAAGGTGCGAGAATTGTAATCATTCTCTACCTAGAGCCCACTTTGGTCAGCAGCCAATATAGTCCACCAGCTGTTGTGTTTAGGGTCAAACCAATGAGATGGGCGTAGGCCAGAGTTCACTATGCGGGCCAAATTGCGGGTGAAGAATTCACAAATTATCTAAAACTATCAACCTTGTCTTCTCCATCAAGCTGGCTTCCTAAAACATTTTCATTCATAGTTGTATCATATGCTAATGAATTCCACAATCGATTAACAAACCGATCGTTTACCGATTATAATCCGATGACAGATCGTGCATTGTGCAATGGCAGCGCGGAACGGGGAGTAGTAAGTAGCAGAGATTAATGTGAGAACCACGCTTTATATCGGGACTGAGTAAACAGTGAATACTGAATACTCTCGCTATTATTATTAGTATTATAAGAAAGATAAAAAAGATAGGGTTTACTTTACAACGATTATTATAACTCTCAATTTTCAGAATTAGACATCTATTTCACAGTAAGGTCTTAAAAATATTGTTATAAAGTGCATGCGGCATTTTGTTTTTTATAGAATCATTCTAAGTCGTACCTACCAAAGTCACATATTTTAAGAGCTAGTTAAGTTAACAATAACTTTATACCTTTACGTCCCATGTATTTCTTAATCATACAAGCACAAATTAATATTTTTCTTACCTTGCCACATAATTCTTTATCCATATATTTAAGCTGTCATAAAACTGCAGTCTTGTGATTTAAACAAGTTGTTCCGCACATTCGGAGCGGATGTCAACCCATATCATATCTGGCATGACCTGAGATTTTAGTTAGCCTTTTTGTTATAAAGTTTGAAGGTTAATTGACCGATAGAACGCTGCGAGTCCCAGCTACGAGTCTTGCAATAGTTATTTGTTATACAAGAGTGCAGAATTGCTTTTTAACTGCGTGCTCACTTTTGATGAACGAGTAAGCGAAGGATTCTAAATTCAAAAATTAGAATCCTGAGCGTTAGCGAGGTAATTAAAAGAGCACAAGGTGAAAAATCTTTGCACTCGACTGCTACACGTAACTTTTCATTCCACCTCAGCGAGGAAATGACTTTAAAGGAAAAAAAACATTTTATTAACATAAGGTTTAAACAATATGACGTGAAAAGATCATGGCGCGCGAAAAACAAATTTAAAAAAAGTACATACAATAAAAGGTTCCGAGTCTGAGTTTTTAACAAAATAAAAAATGTTGTATGGTGATTTCGCCACCATAGAGGTAGAAGTAAATAGGTTGAATGAGGTTTTTAATTCACAAAATTCAAATTTACTTTATCCTCTAGCGGATAAAAACGGATTTTGCACTCAGATATCGAATAGCAAAAATATTCTTTCCGAGATGGTGGGATGAAAAATATGTTTTCATATGTATGTATGTTGGTATACTCATCTAATCTTGCTTGACGAAACTTTGCTTAAATTAATGTTCTATGAATTTCTAGATTCCGGTATGTTTTGTTGAGGTTGGTTTTACTCAAAAAGGAAAAAACCTGCTACGGTGCCATTTAACGGCAAATTTTTATAAAATATGGCAGAAACATCCGATACTTTATTTTAAATTTGAATGTCATATATGACATAAATTAAGCTATCGTAAGGGCAATAATATGGGAAGATTAACAGCGACTACTCGTATATCAGCTAAAACTTAGTAGTTTATGTTTTTCTCCTGTTGTTATTACAGCGTCAATAATTGGTCATTAGATTCAGACCATCAAACCGACGAGTCGTGTCATTCGAAACAAGTGTTCAGACTGTTACGGTCATAGTTCAACAATGATCTTCTATGTTAAATGCACAAAAACTAGATAAGCGTAAAACTACTAACGATGTTATATTGTATAATATTTTATACAATATAACATCTTTAGTAAATTTAGAGGATAAAAATTCTTCCTAAGAATTAGTTTATTAACTTATTATGTTAGGAGCACGTGAAAAAATATACTAAAGACAAATATGTTAAATACAGTGCTTTTTATAGAGCACATATCTAGATTTTACGTAGGTAATTTACCAATATTATTTCCAGGTAATCAAAGTATGAGTTGAATGAGCTTTTGGGTACAAATATGACCAATGAGTTTATTCAGACTAATTTAAAAATGGTTTCTGATGGATCAGAAACCATTTTTAAATTAAGCTGAATTATTATAATAATAGCTTATTTTATTAATTAATTAATAAAATAAGCTTTTATTATCTTCTAATAATAGCTTATTTTTCTTTAATGCTCATCATTGATTAAGATTTTTTTTGAAGAATTATCGGATAATTAGAATCAGCCTGCAAATAATGGCAATATCATAAAGAATTACAATAGCAATATTCAAAAAAAGCTACAAGAAAGTAATGATGTTCCAGGTGCTCTTGGCTCTATCAGACAAGCTTTTAAGATGTTAAATATAAAAAAAAAACTAAGCATCAGGATTTCTTCAGTGACCTGTCAAAGAATACTATTTTGATTTATTAGCAATAGAATTTTCATAATGTAATGTATAATAATTACTATAATTAAATTACAATATGAAATATTGCAAAAAGATAACAATTTTCTCAACAGATAACAATTTCCATATCTAACAAAGCCATTGCTCCTCAAACCCGATTCCCACAGCAAGCAGCTAGCAATAAACCTAAGTGCATGCATTTCGCTATCCGCGCTCAATTTCATCCAATTTTTAATCAAGCTACCGCCCAGCGGTCCAATATGGCTGATTACAGTGAATACGGCAAATTATAGTGGCGGCCAGATTACTCGGTGAGTTAGCTACGTGACTGATAGATACTCGCTGTTGGAATATGTATGTACATGGGTATGTATTCTGTATGTAGTAGTTGTGTATTAATGTGTAGGTAGAGATTTGTGGTCATGTAAGCCTTTGTGTTGTGCGGTGAGGTGTGGATGTGTATTTGAGGTGAACTTTCATCATAATCGTAATGGCAAGGGTAATTTGTGAACTTGTTACGTGCCTACTGCTTTTATTAATCGAATTAAATAAAAAAATTGAAATTCTCTGGAGATCTTAATGCATGCTTCCTGATTTTTTGGCGAAGCCAATCTGGAAAATTATTAAATATGAGTTTAATTAAAATCATCAGTAAAACAAAATCTCTTAAAATTTGCCTGCCGCATTGTATGCGGGTTTGCATTCATCTAAAAGTGAAAACCTTGTTCTTATTCATTAATTGTCTTAGTTTTGATGTACTAGGCTCACAACGTAACTTAACCTCCAAAGTATGTACAAAAAGTTTTTTATTTGCTAGAAACACGGTGATTAAGTAAGTGTACAAGATTTAAGAAAGATATCTAGAACGTACCTACGTATCGTGGCCTAAATTGTAAGTTGTTGTAAGTCTTACATGTCAAGATGAAGACATTTTTACCTAATTTATATTAGGCTGACTTTCTGCAGAATACACATTAAATAACGTTTATGCACTTCACGTCGAGTCCCCTTTATCTACTCAGATATAAAACACCAATATTTTAGCTGTGCATTCTTCCGGTCGCGATGTCTAACGTGTCGTGAAACATCCGGAAAATTGGGAGAGCACGTGCAACTGCGTTACATGCAAGTGTTTTTGAGATTTGTCACACTTGTAGACATATAAATTATGAGGCGATCATAATTGACTGAGCGAAAGAAGCGACTATGCTTCGAGTCTAGGGAATTATATCTTTTTTTGTGTCAATTTGTCTTTCTGCCACTGTCTTGAAATTCCGTATTAATCGCGTACATTTTGAGGTTGTAGTTTCAAACTATGAAGAAACTTGGTTTACAGGTTCTACTATATACGTTTTAAATTAATTAGTGTTTTGAGTGAAATAACCTTTTTATACTGTGTTAGTAATATACAATATAATTAGCTCAGCTGATGATGATGATGATATTGTAATATCATTAATAAGTATTTACTTATTAAATCAGTAAGAATTAAATCTAAAATTAGAATTAATATAATATGGTACAAAATCCAAACAAAGGTCTTCAGGTCCCAAACTAGACAAACCTTGTACTATGGTAACCTGATATACATACTTATATATATATATTTATTTATAATAAACACACAGAAACAGGTCAAACAGATATGTTCATGTATACAAATGTTTAACCTATCCGGGGATCAAACTTGGGAATAAAATATTTGAATAGTTAGAAAACTTACTTTTCTAAGCTATAATATTGATTATTAGATACGTCGTTAATATCTTATAGAAAAAGCGACAGCAGCGGCTTTAAATGGCGCTATTTTCACATCCCTGGTGGATGATGCGCTTGCGCCGCCCACTGGGCTTCCTGCACACATTTCCGGCACACTACAAGGCAGTGAATGAGATTACAAACCCGGAAAAAGTAATAGCCAAGCCAAAACTAAGCTATATGAACAGGAAAAATGAGTACCTAAGCCAGTTTCTTTTATATCTCAGTTAATAATTTATTGATGACTTTTTCAAACAAACTTTCGCATTTTAAATTTTATACAGTACCTACAGAAAATAATTAACAACCAATATACTCAAAATATAAGAAATGACGAAGATACTTGCATAAGTATTTATTGATTTTGATTTTTTCTATCCACTTCCACATCATACTTTTCTGAAACCTCTACTTTTCGATTTGGGTTTTATTTGCACCTCACATGCCGAAAACATCTTTAAAGTTCTTCCAAAAACTCTTTATTTAAAAAAAAAACTATGCTATATATGTAAAAACGATGTTCTGCTACATCCTTATGTTGCGCTTCCGGTGGACTTTTATCGCGTAAATTGACCATATTATGTTATTATAAAAGCTGCGTGGTCAGGCCCCATTGGTTTTTTGTTCGATTATTTCGATTATTGGTTATTATTGGCCATAACATAATAATACCATTGTTTTTGAGGCGAGTTTTTGTGGCAGCAACGTTTTGTTATTGCATCGTACATGTTTGTCTATAAATTATGTAGATTGCCTTCCTGATAACTTTTACGTTTAGGTGTTATTATTATCGTTATATCTTAATGGTTTTTCAGTAAATGTTAGGTATGGTAAGTTCAAGCTTCTACAAGTGAAAAGGTCAAAATTTCAGACCTTCAAGAACATAGAACACTCTTTATAATACTAGCTGCACCCTGCGCTGTTACCCGCGTTAATACAAGATGAAAAGTAACCTATGTGTTAATCCAGGGTCTAAGCTATCTCCGTACTAAATTTAATCGAAATCAGTGCTGCAGTTTCTGCGTGAAAACGTATAAAACACACATCCATACATTCACAAATACTTTCGCATTTATAATATTTAGTAGAAGGCATGACCAAACTGAAAATCTTTTGAATTAATAGTTTTTTATTTAAAGATATTATTTCAAAATTCTATTAGCCTTCTAACATTGGTGTCAAAGCATTTGCTATAGACCTCTTATAAAAACTTGCTTGCTTGAGAATGATTTGCTTTAACGACATACCTACTTAACACATACCTAAAACAATGATTACAGTTTTAGAAGATAAGTATTTGTTTTTATTATGAAATTACTACATGTAATATAACACTGCACGATTTGGTTTGCGTAGAAATCGTATCAAAACTGCCGCAATCGAAAGTAAAAGTTTTCAAAGTGGTTTAAAACCCGATTACAACTCTGTTTCCATACGCCATATGCACACACCGAAGCTGTCAGCGGGGGGTGTGTTCAACCCTTGTAGACAATGAGGCTTCGTAATGGCGCCCTGTGGTTCTTTAAATTTGACAAAATGTTGCAAAATCGAGCCCCTTTAAAGACGACAGACCCTCTGTCTGTTATGTTCTTGTAATAAATTGCAAAATAAAAACTGTAACAAACTATGTCGATATTTACATTTCTTAATATATAATAATAAACTTATATATATATATATGATTCTGTAATTTACACTGAGAATTTCTCTCGGATTAACAAAAAAAGAAGTTAGAAAAAAGCGCATCAAGTTGAGAATTGTAAGTACTGTTTGCAAAGGGGTAAATAATTGGTTAATATTTTTTTCAAACTTTATTAATATATGTAATCTATCTTTACCTGAAACTTCTACCTGAAGTTTCAAGGTAGCTTGTTACATACTTGTATATATCAAGGAAAAGGATCGTAATCAGTATAGGCAGACAATATCATCTAACGGTAATAAACGATACGAGTATCGTCGATTTCCTTGTTCCGAGATTTTTATTGTTTTTTTCGCTAGCTTAAGCTGTCTTAAACCACTTTTACATAAATTTTATTCTTAGATGCTTCATTCTCGAGCTATTTTATTCCGAGTGCAGAACTAACCGCATTGTACGTTGTTTTCCCCACATTGTCCGATATGTATTACACTTGGCACCTGATTCGCGTCGGTTACTACAAAGACTTACATCGACCAACCGCAGACTTGCGGTAGTCGATGTTCTGCCTTGGTTCTCACAGTTTTTATACAGTAATAAGTACTTTCAAAAGTACTCTTACGTAAAAAACATATCTAGATGGTAAATATGTACATATAGGAATAGCAAGTATGATAAATTCTGCTGTCTGCCATCTTGGTTTTACTTTTTTCATACCGAATAAAGTTTAGTTAGTTTAATTTATTTAGCCAAAATAAATTCTAAAATTATGTCTATCAAAATAATCAACCTTTACAGGGAGAAATAGTAGTGATGATTTAGTTAATTTTCATAATATATTTGTGAGTTATTTACTAGTGTGAACCTGAACTCGCTCCCTCTCGCTTGAGAGGGGTTATATGACTAGGCTACCTTTAGATCAATGCCTTGTGTCACATTTTATTACGAGAACTTAGAAGAAACATGTTCCATCTATTCCAAATCTATATGAAGAGTAGATAAAGCTGCTTCATAATTTCAAGGACATAACCACAAATATAACGTAACGTTTAATGTTCTAAATGCGAGTAAGTGAATTTATAAATTAATTGCGCCAAACGAACACAGTTACATCGAATTTAAAATGAATATTATTTCAGCTAAAGCTTTTCTAAATTAACACTTAGATTTCTTTCACTAGGCGTAGCTTGTTAGAATAATTATTACATAAGATTTTGTCTCAATAAGTATGTCGATGTTGACATGTTGGCAGATGATTCCAGAAAAAAGCACCGCGTGACAGTTTCCAGTACAGCAGCTACAATATTTACAAAGTGTAATGTTTCGACAAACCGCCGCAGGGGTGGGGGGCGCGCGGGTGCTCGCTCAACCCTGAAATGAGTTCGCAGTAGGGCGGGGGCAGACTGAGGGCGGATAATACGTATTTTTCACCAACAAAACAATGTGAAATTAAAATTAGAATAGGTATGCTTTTGAAGTACATGGATAATAGAAATTCCTCATATTTCATGATATAAAAATGCATATACGTACAGTTGTTTGAGGTAGTTTTAATTTGAGCAGTTGCATGCTTATAAATAATTTCTATACTGAAAAGTATTTTTTATGGACGCATTGTTAAAATAGTCGATTAATAATCACTACATCACTAGTTTACGACAGCACTATCTGTCATAGATACTAAGATTTGTAGAAGCTTCCTCTTCCGCTATAGACGTGGATGGGTGTAGGTCTCGGGGAATAGAAATAAATAGATTATATATATTTTGGGTGGTTTTATTCTAAATAAATCAATAGATAGTTTTCATACGCATGAGTTCATATAGGTATACGGAACCATCGAAGTACGATATTAGGTATATATATGTGTAGGGTGTTTAAGTTTAACAGGAACGTACTCTTATATCTAAAGCTAAATTTAAAGAGAGGTCGTTTGTTCAGTAGTAGGTTGGTAGGTATCAACAACTTTTGCTAATAAAACGTTCATTCACGACAGAAAATCAGCAATAAAAACTCATTTTTCATTAAATTATATAAATAGACCTAAGTATCTGTAACGATACCTACTTTCGTTGCGCTATCGATTTGCTCCAAAAGAAACCTTAGTTTTTGTCCCTTGTAAAAAGCAGAAAAATATCATTACTCTCAAGCGACAACTGTTTCCAAATCAGTCGCACGAATGTGCTCGAAAATAACGTCACTTTCGTGAATAATAGCTGAGTTGAAATATTATGTTGGACAAGTTCTTGAAAAAGTAACGATCAGCTTTAATTCCAAAGGCACCCATAAAAAAAAGCTTATTTATTTTGATAGATTTACTGGAGGGATTTAGATACAATTAATATTGGACTACGAACAATAAAGGGATAAAGAGACTAGAACGATCCAGGCGTATACTACCAATAACGTACATTCAGGAAAAAAGACGATCAAGACGAAATTAGAAGTTCGTCCTATTTAAAAAGTCGGTTGATTCGGCCTTTATCCATTTTTCGCTCTCAGTCGCTCCATACACCACAAGGCCGCGCTCCGGGACGTAAACAGCCCTGTTTAAATTAGGATAGGCTTTGACGTGTCTTTGGAGAGATAGCAACCTCCGGTACAGGCGTTTGATAACGAGATATACCTACATATAGTACCTATACTTATTGTGTGTAAGGCATTAGAGATATTCGTATCTATAGGTACTCGCTCGTGTGTGAAAATCGTGACGCGTGTAACATAAATAGGCTATATTTTATAATTCACTAGCAAGTAACCCACACATATTGAGAATTCCACGAAAACACTACATTTTTTCGAGATTAAAAGTACCCTACGTGTCAATCTAGTAAGCTATCCTAGTGTTAAATTACATGCCAATCCAATCAACTATGACCGTTAATAAAATAAAAAAAAAACGCCTTTATATTTTTAGTGTGATGAGATGCTAAAATCCCTGTATTGTAATATTTGGCTAGATAATTTGTCTAAAATTACCTCAATGCAAGTGATTCAAAGATGGAACCCGTAGTCTCTTCCTTCAGCTAGACTACTCGTATCTCTATCAAATGTGAGTATGTTAAGCATTGGATCGATCTTTAATTCATCTAATAGTTCAAAACTACTATGATACTGTTGTACTAAATTAGCTTGGTTTCACGAGTTCTCGTACCTACAAATCCTATAAGCTTTAAATTCAGCTTTTTTATTGCATTCTCGTAATCTTTTACTAAAGAAAAGATTATCGATATTGTGTCCCTAAATCGTCTGATACTTTATCGATACGAGCGGTACTTAGGTCCTCTAGTTCACCGCTATCAAGGAAAATTACAAAACACTTATTGAGGCTGCTCACACGGTCGTCTCTTAAAAAAACGACTACCGCTACGGGCACAGATTTATGAAAAAAGGTAGATCGGAAATGCTGACCAGGAAGATATTGCTAAAAGTCCCTACTTACGAGTCACCATTAAAACTGTGAAGTAAATAAATCAAAATAAACTACGTATATAATAAACTAGCTGTGCCCCGCGGTTTCAAACGCGTAGTTTTGAATTATATTGGATTATCGAGATAATGGGGAACTAAATTTTTTGAAATCGGTTAAAAAGTATTATATGTCCTTTCCTAGGGTCCAATCTAGCTGTATACCAAATTTCAACCAGATCGGTTCTGTGGTTTTGGCGTGAAAGCGAGACAGACAGACACAATCACTTTCGCATTTATAATATTAGTTAGGATTAATATTAACTTCTCCGTCTTGCTCAGACGATCAATGATGAGCATTGAAGTAACAATTGTATTAAAACAGGTTTCAGGAGCGAAAGCTTATTTAAATCGGACCCACTATACATGAATGCAAGAGAATATGTTTGTAATTGATTATTTATACGGATAGACGTCTAATGGCACGTCATGTTATACTTTACAATGTAGCAAATTGTTGTTAAATCCGCATAAATAATTTAGCAATCATGTCGTATCTATGTTGGTCAAACCTCTTACAGAAGACAGCAAAGCGGTGAGTTCTTTGCATCATGCTCTGTGGCTAAGGTCCGATAATAATATTATCGGTTTTTGTCGATTGCCGATTATTTTAATCGGTGGCCGGGTCGGGTGTCCGTCTGTCCGTAATAGTCGTAATCGGCCGCTAATCGGTGCACAATTTACGAAATTGTTGATCCGTGTCGGCGACCGGTGATCGGTCGATGGATTAGTGTTGTTATAGATTTTTATCGATATTTTTTTTTTTGGTTTTGTTATATACCGGTAATGGGTGATTAGGTTAGTTGGGTCTAATCACCATTATGGGATTTAATGTCTGTTACCATTTAAGCAGTGTGTGTGGTTGATGTCCTTCGTTTTGGTGTAGGCTGAGTGAAAGTTTCTAGATCGCTAGATGAAAGCTGCAGATGACCAGAAAGTTCTTTAAAGTCAAACTCAACTTGATCTTTGGTATTGATAAGTACTATAAAATATATTATAGTTTGGTTATGAAGATATTTCTAGTTGCTTCAATTCCAAATTAACACTCTACGAGATATTTTAACATTTCCCTGAAGAAATATGTATAAAATGTAGCTAGAATAAAAAAATCATGCTTATCGAAAACCTACAGCAATGAAAAAAAAACACATCACAAACATTTAACATGAAACCCCAAAAAATATACTGCAATTGTCAACACAGCCTGCCATCGATACCACAAAGCCAAAAAAACGACAAAATTGGCAGCAAACCTCCGATCTAACCCCTGTATTGATCACAATAATCGATCGTGTGCCACGTAATTGCACCGCATCGACCCGCGAACCATTATATCATTACAGCCGACAGACCGAAACAATAGGAAAAACTAATACCTTGCAAGCTAAACTCATACTTATTATTTGCTACCAAAGGTTCAAATTGGCCTCATATAGTTAGATAAATGAAGTGACAGATAAAAACGTTTTCGATAAAATTAAAATAACTATTGTCTACGTCACTAATATATACTGTTGAGGAAACTTAAATTTTCTTATAGCATATTATATAGCATTATATAGTTCCTTATAGTGTTCATTGTTATCTTAAAGATTTAAGTAACGTATCATACCTAATAATTATTAAAAACTGCTACATAAACCACCATGTCAATGGAATAAGTCAGTTTGTTAATGTTTACATAAAATATAATTAAATCTTAAAATGATTCCATACTACTGTTAAACTATGGTATAGAGTGCAAAACCCAACAAATATATAAACAAAAGAAGAAACGGGCACTTTATACCAGTACCTATGAATGAAGTGCCCGTTTTATTGTTTCAAAAGGATAAAAACAATAGAAAAAAAGAACATAGCAAAGTAATAGTAAAATCATTAGCTCCTGAGATTTGTGAGGTATAAAGGTAAGAAGGACCCAAAATAAACAAGCAACCTAATTACAAGAGCGCCTTCCTGCGTTACCACTGGACTTGTGCCTAAATTTACGGAAAGATTAAACTTTAAATATAACATTTAGGTACTTGCAAAACCAGCTATTAAAAAAAACAAAAAGCCATTGGTAGGTTAGGTAATATTGCAAAATACCAAAATACTCTCTTCAAGAATGTATGCTTGGCCAGCAGGTGATGCTATGGATTGACTGGAAAGGAGTGTAAAAAATCATTCAGTTAATCGTTGATGTAGTATGGCAACTTTTGCAAGGCTTCACTACGGCCGACACTAACAATTTTTTTCCCAAAACCTGTGACGTCACCGCAAGTTTACGAGGTATGAATTTGCCTTCGCCTTCGTGTGATGTGGTTTGTGACCACAGACGGCCCCCATACCGACTAATACATTATATTATATGTATGTATGTGGTATGTTGCGGTTGACAAGACCATGGTTGTAAACTCTACTTTTTATGGGTATCACTAAATGACAAGAAACGAAAGTTGCTTGCGGAATGTAGAGCAAAAGTCTCGAATGACGCTGAACTTATCCTTTTCAGAAAGAGAAGATTAGTCTACAGATAAATTATGGGGCAAAAAATTTATATGAAGTTGTACGGCAGTTGGTTATATTATTTTCAGATTCATTGAGTTTAAAACAACACTATCTAACTAATTTTGATATAATGAAAATGTCTCCTTAGGAAAAGTCTACTCTAACAAAAACACGTCTGTTCAGGCGACTTTGAGAAATCAGAGAACACACATACATGAATGAGAAAATAAAAAATTCAATCAACTGAAAATCTCCTCTTTTTAACCGACTTCAAAATTGATAGGCAACCCATATACTATATATTTATTGGTATATTAAATTTAATATAAAATACGTTTTATTAAATAATCATCTCGGTGAAGGTCGTTACATATCGGGATCCTATACTAATAGATCAATTCGTTATTTCAGACACACAAAAAAATAATAATATAAGAGAAAAGTTAAGTATAAAAGACACTTAACGTTACATACCTAATGACAAGAAATTGCTCATCTTGTTATTTTTAAAGCAATAAATTATTGTTTCACGTATCTACATTAGGGTAATTTGGTAGTCGGTGTGAATTTTCAATTGCATTTTCGTTTCATTGATTTTTCACTAATCAACACATTCTCACACATCGACACATTTCATTCAGTTGCGTAAAATGGAAGCAAAAGAACCCGCGGCACAAGCAGTGGAGGTGCCTAACCTGGAAGGACGTGTTATGATTGCGGGTAATAAATACTACAACAGCCTATCAATCTAGATTTTTTATTTAGAATTTTTTAATGGCTTGGCATTGCTTTTATTATTCTTAGCTGCAATTCTTGGTTAAATTCTCAAAACAGCTCACACAAAAACCTCAGACAACCGCTAGTAAATAACACGACTGTACTGTCTGCATCTGTGAAGCCGCCGATGCAAATATTATGAAGAAAAAAATGACAATGGAGAGTGTTACCGCAAGAGTAATTTACGGGTTTCTTTATTTTTAATGGCGCAGGGGACTATAAGTCGCAGTGGTTTATATTTGCTTTGGAAATATAATGATTTTGTGAGCGTTTTTAAAGTTTTGATCGTGAACAATCGTGATTAGTCAAAATAGGACAAAATAGGCTGAAAAAATTATATCTTGAGTTCAGATAGCTGTTAAATAGGTAGAATTAAGATTCATATAGTTAATTTAACAATCTAAATAAATGGGCATGTCTATTTCTTTCCAATCCGTTGCTATAGTTTAATAATTAATTTTGAGAAACTAGTCGTCTAGTTTTTACAAAAGCATATTGTTTTTTTCCTAACGCGGTGTCTTTAGTGAAACATGTAAGTATTTATTTATTTATTAGACAGAAAATGTATAAAAATGTTAAAATATGTATATAGGTTAAGTATAATAATATCATATAAAACAGTATAAATACATAATTTTCATACCAAATCAGGAACTATAATATAATAAAACTTGTAAATACTTAATATCAAGTCTTTTCTTTCACGACGAGTCCATCTTTCTTTTATCAAGTCTGTAGCTGTCTCATCAATTGAAAACTACCCGAAAATAAAACATATTTCACTGTCACAAAACACCACTAACGAACATCCCAATCCAAAACAAAAAGGACTCACATCGATTAATCGAACTTTAAAACTAATCAACTCTATTTAAAAAAGAACCACGTCGAAAAGGAGCAAGACTTCAAAAAACAAATGAATGGAGGCGGTCAGAAAGCACCCTTGCACGATAAATCATTCCGGGGCCGGGAACCGAACCCGCGAGCCCGTGTTTTAATAAACATAAGCCTATCTTGGATATATTCATTCATGAATTTTTTTACGTTTTTATTACGAATAGGTCGTGTGAAGGTTCTTGATGGTACATGGTCGGCTTATGGTCAGAGGCTTTTATCGTTCAGTTTTCGTATAAAATAAACATAACATTGAGTTTTTTTTTCAATCGCAAAATTTGTAACAGTATTCGTTAATTAGTCTTAATAAATGAAATGAAATTAAATTTGGATAGGCACATTTTTAGTGGATTGAATTGACCGTTTACATTTTTCCTTGCAAAAATATTCACTTATAAATAGTTCTTCAAATTTTTTGACAGGTTTTCATCGGTAATTATAAACAAGAATTATAAGTAGATAAATAAGTAGAACATTTAGTAATGCGAATGTTTAACTCTCTCTCTCTAGCCTCAAACGAATTAGTGTCCACCAGCAGTAAGTATTAACAAAAGCTTTTAATTTGGATGTTCAGAGTATTTGGTACTCCACTTGATACTTAATGGTGAAGAAATAAATACCACGACCTATTATTAGATGAACTCTTGAAATGACAGAGAAACTAACCTAAATTTATACTCATCGATATATATTATATCGTTGCCTTTTATGCCACCACCTTGTTTTAAGGCAGGACCCGTACTTTACATTGAGTTGCGTTTAAGTTAACAAGCTCAATATATTTAATATCAAGATTACAAGCTAAACATAAGTAAAAAATTCGCAACGAAATATGTACATGTCAATCCGTTCCAAATCCTACACAGCAGTCTCATTTGTAGCAACAACCGCAAGCTTGGTTAACTCAATGTAGAACCTGTATTCAATAAAAAACAAAAGTAATGTCCACGGATCGTGATGGACGGCGCAAGCGCAGCGGCAATAATTACGGGGTACCGTGCTTCTTGCTGGCTTCACATCCACCGAGGAGGATGGACCCGGCCTGGTGTACTTGCTAGCTGGTACCGGTGGATTTACTCGATAAAGGCGATGAATATAGCAATTATAACGAAGATATAAAAAATGAGCCTTTATTACACGCATTTTCGAAAAGAAGTGTAGTGATTTCAAAATAAATGTTAGAATTCTAGTGGTAGGCTTTTTTGTCTTTTTTCTTTCTGAGAGAGATTCTGATTGACTTTGCTATTTATAACACAGGTTTTCAGACTTGGAAATTTCCGACTTAAGTTTCGTGTGACGTCTGCGAGACGTGCCGACATCAGATGCACGGACGCTTAAATCTTGATGAATTTCAATGAATGTAAACGAAACTGGAGTTGGAATTTTCCCACTCTCAGGTACGCGTGAAAATCCGTGTTATTTATATCGCAAAATCAAACAAACACACGTTACTTTTTTAAGTGAAATTCCGGCTAACATTTCTTTGAAAAAATTTACAGCTGTATAAATAGTGCTATTTTCATAAATTTATTCAAATTTTCTCCAAATGATTTCGGAGAAAATAATACTTCGTTTTTTGGCACTGAAGTTGTTTTTGTCTAAGTCAATCAAAATACATTTAGATGGAAGCATTAGGAATGTTAGTAGTAATTTACTAGTTTTTAACTATAAAAAATTAACATATGAGGAAATTTGATATTTTGTATGGTTGGTACTCATATAAAAAAATAAAAAATGCTAACAAACATAATAGCAATCCTTCCGCATAAGAATGTGGTATATACTCGTAAGGTGAGAGGGGTTATCAGAAGATAGAATACAATAGATTATTTCGCGCTCGTGTACTTACCGTAAATAATTACTACGTATTCTATATTAAGAAGTTATATGTGTAGGTATATATGTGTATTCATAGAAATTGGAGAGTTTGTATATGAATCCACTAACGTCCCACAGCGCGGCCCGGTCATCTCAATTTAAGAAGATGTAGACCAAATAAAATCAAACTGACTAAATTGTGGTTTTGAGTCTCTTATTTTCGGGACAGTCCAAACCTGATCTAACACAATAGAATAGAATAAAAATTTCAGATGAAAAAGAAACTGTACTAGCATTTTAGTTATTTTCGATAAAAAGCATAAAATATAAGTATTTTAACTTTAATTTTGTTTCGTACTTCGAAAATCTAATTCAATTCAATTCAATTTTTTTATTAGACACAAAAATTGGTACAAACATGAATGAAACATGGATACTGGTTTGTTTAAAACGTGTTCCTATGCATCCAGTTACATTCATATCAGATAAGCTCTACATAAGGCGTAGCTGAAAAAGCAATACATCAACTCAACTTTAGCACATAATAACCACGTACCTTTATCTATTGAACGCTATTACGGTTATTTTTCATAAAAATGTATTTTTCCGTATCTGTAGAGGTGATCTCGAGGTAGTTAGCGGGCAGGCAGTGGGCGTCAGCTCCTGGACTATAATTATAGGAGGCGTAGCTTCCTGCTGAGGATATATGGTGCTTTTTGTACTTTCTCATGCCGTACTGCTATCGTGTGTCGTAAATAATGACTTGTGTATACGGGATGCTATGAAAAATTAAAAGTTAAAGCTAGTGAAAATATTACTCTGTCTACATTTTGGAAGATGCTTCAGTGTCGCTCACCAAAAGCCTGACGGACGATCAATTGCATAAATGATATATAAAAAAAAACATAGATGTGGTCACTATATTTTATAATAATACTCATCCTTTTGAATATAGTAAAATAAAGAAAGAGTCTAGTACAATTATTCCAGAATATAGTACCAGTTAGATGTACATACTTAATGGGAGAAAGTACAGTTTTCATTTCAGCTAATTTCTTTTATAGTTATCTCTTGATAGTAAGTAGAATAGGGCAGAAATAGGAAGTCATATAACAAAGTCATAACTTATTGTGTACACTTACAATGTTTGTATATTTTGAATCTATAAATACAATCTTACAAAATTTTAAATAATAATTCTAATTATTTTCCTGCAAACTGGAGCCGAGACATAATTTTAAATCCAATACATATTTATATTGTTCTTAATCTCCATCTAAGTACGCCGTACTAACCCAAGATAAAGGCTATCTTACGGATGCTCTGAAAAAGATTTAGCAAGAAAATAGATTTGAAATATCAAACCAATGTTCTACATTTCTGTCCCCGCCTTCGATAATTAAAAACAGAAGTCGGCACAATCCTATTCAACAAATAAACTACAGAAAAACTGCCCATTGGAACAGTAGATTAAATTCTGATTAAATTTCATTCAGCCTCTCAGTATATAAAACTAAATTGTTAAGAGTGAGCTAAACTTATAGAAAATGGGTTCTGTAGCATTTGAACAAATATTAACACTACTTTTAAGCGTAATATTCAACTAAGTTAGTAACGAGTATTTTTATAGTATATTGTTATTTTATTTTAGAGTTCTAGATTTTTATAACTGATTTAATTATAAGGAAGTTATAAAATTACCAATTTAAAAAAGAGGTTTTCTTAAATCCATAAACGTACCTACACGTTTCATTCGGAGAGGGTTAAATGTGGAGCACACCGCACGCGTTGCGTCACAGTGCATCGCATTGTGTCACTGAAACAACGTTCTTGACATTTGCCATTCCCATTGAAAGTGTCAAACGTGACTGACGTATACGCGCGTTGTGACGTAGCTTACCTGACTTGAGAGGGAGTGCGTAGTTGCACAGTATCCTGCTTTTGGTGTGTCCTTCCCCATAATGTATCCTACATTACAACGTCATAAGTCATGCTGTGCTGGGCTGCGTTGTGCTGCGCTGTATGTAGCCTGCTTTACCCTTTAATCTGCACTGATTTATAGAAGATATTTAGTGAGCAATCAGCTAGAATTGATCATCACGTATAGACAATGTACAGGTAAAAATAATGTAGTAATGGCAATCTGTAACCTTAGTGCTCCCATTCAACCTTTCTTCACTAACTATTCGTACGGTACAATCTTTCTCTTCTGAGCTTCGAGCTCTATCAATAAATGTTTCTACAAGTCTTTTACTATGCCTATCTTTTAAGATTGAACCATAAAAATGAAAGTCCATGACCAAGCATTTCTTTAGAAGTTTTGATCGCTCGAAGTCATGGGCGGCGCTGTGAGAACAAAAATAAAAAATAAATACATCATGTAGGTTGAAGCAAAAAAGGTTCGTTTGGTAGCCATGTAGTCTCTATGTATTTTTTAATAGAAAGTTCCAATGTTAGCGTATAATTAAAATATGGCGATTTTAAAATGTTTGTTATGTAAAAATAAATGGCGGTTGCTAATATAGTTTCTACTAGTAACTAACCAATTTGATTCGATCTTCAAGTTAAGATCGAATGTTGAACTACTGTGTAATATAAATATTTATGTACGCGTAACTGCTTATGTAGGATTTTCATTCAAGTCCCATCGAAGGGACTTAAATCCTAATTAAGAGGCGAGTGTGTGTTATGTGTAATAAAAAATCTAAGTGTCGGTACATTGAATGACGATACAAAAAATATAGTTAAATTCTTTGTTTCCAAATTCAAAAAACATTTAGGTCCAGATGTAAGGGTGTGGTCGCCTTGAGCATGGGCGGCGGCACTCCTGTATAAGTGCAGGCGGGAGCGGCGTGCGACCATCGCCCGCGAGGCATGCTGTTTAGAGAATATTAACTATACTCATATACTTTAGGAACCTTAAGTACTTAAGTGTTGTAAAGTTATTTAACTGAGGATAAAGTTTATTCGTTTTTGGTAGTTGTACAATGGTCTATAGGTAAGTATATTTTTCTGTTGTAGTTAGTCCTTTCGTTTTTCGTAGTAAACGCACTTGCCCGTTAAAAAAAAGAAACAATATCACTCTTTTGCATACTAAAGATCCTTATCGTGCCCACTTACATTGGCTATAATAAAATGAAGTCATAATCATTACTTATAACACTTGTATGGCTCGTACGTTCACCATTCTCGCCCGAATTGATCCCGCAGGATAAGTTGACCTAGTCCATATTTGACAAGTCCAATCTCTCATATGCCTGTAATCAACTGTTTTTAGCGATCAGATAGGTGTTCAGATTTCATAGAACTTTTTAACAATTACCCGTAATTTAAGTGAATTTTTGATTGCTTCTGGATTCAGTTAAAGAGTCCCATATCATCGTCCATACTTCTTCGTAAAATGTTAAATAAGCCCGAAGCATGGTCGCACGGCTACTCGATAACAACCTCTATCGCGCGCCGCGGGCTCTCGGACCACACCCATTTAAAATCATGCATTCGGCTGATTTCTTAGAATGGCGTTAATAATGTAACTTCTTAATAAAAGATAATTATGTTTAACTTAGTTAGTTACTTGAAAAATACATTTAATTAAAAAAAATGCTATCAGCGTTACTAACTATAATAATATGAATAAAATGGAGTTTGGGGGACTAAATTACATAACTTCCAATTGCCACTCACGGTTACGACCAACATATCCGATTTTTTATTAATAGTTTATGATTCGATTGCCACCATTAAACTATATTCCAAAAGTAATAAAATCTATATGTGTAGATTTGTCGAGTTTTTTGCATTTACAAAAGAAACTTACGCCTCTTTTTGGAGATATATCCCCTAAAAAATAATCAAAAACTTCGTAGAACCCATACTCAAAGTTTCTCAAGGTTGGAAGGAAACTACGATCTGTATGCGAGTGCGAAATTTCTTGCAGACATACAAATATACTAACTGACAGAAGAAATAACATTTTCAGCCAGACTTGAAGTATAAACGCTTTGCTCGCTCGGTTGATAAAATGAAGAGGACTTAAGATTATTACTTTTCTACATCTATACCTACTGAATAAAATACAGCGTTCTTTTACCTACCATACATTTGGTTTTAGTGTATGATACTAAGCTAAACAACACGCTCCACAACACCTTCCTTCACAACACAACAGACATAGGACACAACACGGCAGCTAAACAAAAACCAAGCAAAATTCCAAGCTAAACAAAACAAAATTTAGCCAGATTTTGAAAAAAAACTCACGACCTAAATTCCAATCAAGAACATGCTATTAGCAATCTTGTAATGCAAGCCATCGTTTCCTCAAAGCCACAGATGTAATAATCATTACTGCTGCAATGCCGGCTTGTATCATTTGCATATCTTGTTTACGATTTCTGTCCGCATACATATATGTTATGATGTTCCGACAAAAACATTCGTCGCCATAGCTTTATAAGCATTGAAATTAGACAACTTTGCAAAAAAAAAAATATTTGCAATTCTACTTTAAAGCGGAATACTTACGAATACTAGTAAATAGGATTAGAAAAAACAACAATTTGTAAATACTTTTTTAAGACGCTCGAATTATTAAAATGAAAATGAAAATTGCCATGCTATAAAATTTATCGCAAACTGATAGTTCCAATAAATTTTTGAATAGTGTAACGATAATCTCAGCTAGATAAGTTTTTTGAAACTTAAATAAACTTATTATATAATTATATAATAAGTTTCTTTGCTCTACCTTCTAACTTTCCTATTTATAATTATAGGCACCCTTATAACATTTGTTATATATTAATCTAAAAAACAGTTGCAACTCTGTCAAAAATTGATTTCAAATTAATGATATGAATCGTGACTTCAGGCATTTAGTTTTTGTAGAATATATATTACATGATTAGTCAACCAAAAAGAACTTGTATACGACTCATTGTGTTAAATTTGTATTATTTACATGGCACTAAGTTCCTAGATCAATATAACAGTGGTGCCAAAATAAAGATCGTCAGTTCATTTCGTCCCTTATGTTATAAAATCAGAGTTAAGTTTAGTTTTTATTTCGTTTTAAATTCGCGAAGACGCCGCGGGCGAAGCGGCATTATGAATATTAAGTTATTTTTTGGTTCACACGAGAGTTTGTTTCCATAAATTTAAAACAATACTTATTTGAATTTGTTGTTGACCTTTTCATACGTCGTTTTAATCGTAACTGTCGTTATAATATTTATTTTTAGATAAACATTATTCTGCTAAACTTATGACCAAAGAAATGGTATTACCCTAAACCTAGATACTCTCTCTCTCTCCTGTCTTCTCTCCTGTCTGTCTTACAGTGGAAAGATGAAATGCATAAAGCGGATGTTACCGTTTTTTATAACTAAAAACTAAATATATTTAAATTAATACTTTAACTCAACGGCGGAGAAGCGAGATATGCTTCGGATTAGAGTTCGATTATTACAGATATTTTTACCAATACCTACTACAACTAGTATCAAAAGTTTAAAATAACTTTTCAAAATAGTGGACATGCTTGGCATATTACAACTATGTTGACCGGCTTCAAAAGGAGGAAGTTTTAATTCTGTTTTTTTCTGTCTCTGATTCTGATTCTGTCGCTTGGACCAATTTGCATTAGTGCAAGGTACTTATTTGTGTTACAACATAATCCATTAGGTAGGTCGATAAGTCCATTAGTGTACAATGGAAATGCTCCACTAACGGACCCGCAAGTCTCGTCTCTCGTCTGACGGATGACTGATATTTATGAGCAAGCCAATGGTGGACCAATTAACGGAACTCGTTTAATTACCTGATTATGCAAGCTAGAATAGATTTATTTGAAAACAACGCTTTAAAATAGCAAATGTATTTTTTATTTTTCTTAAGTGGATTGTTTTGTAGAGATTATTGAATTTTCTATTCGTCCGATGCTTTCAAAGCCTCAGAAAAAGATTTTTTAACAAGAGTTCAATCCTTTTTAGGATAGAGCATGGCGATACAAAAGACACTAAAAACTAGACATAAACTAAGACTAGAAGTGATAGATAAAGGGGGGTGAAAATATTTAGATACATTATTAGCAGAGTAGCTCAAGTAATCTTAAATTTAAAGCAATTAGTTGCATTAAGGAATGGAAGCCGAATGGGAATGTACTGGGCTCCATTACCATCTACCAGGATTTAAGAAAAAATCTCTAGACTTTTTACCTTCTTTTATTGCCTTCTTCAACGAGTCATATTATAGTCGGTGCAAAAAATATTGATATTCAAATGTTATCCAGGTATTTCTCTCAAATGCCCAGACAATGACAGATGATGGTGCGGTCCCAGGGTCCGTGGGCGTGGCAGTATAAGATTCGAGACCCGACTGGCAAAAAGACGTTACTTTTTTAAGGTGACTCAAAGCTGCCACTTATTTGATGTATCTCTAAAACATAAACTCGCATTTCTGAGTATAATTTCGAATATAATATTAAATTTACAAAAATAATACATAAATAAAAATCATAGTGTTATTGTGCAAAATGGCCCAAGAGGTACATGGTAGAAGTTTTACGAACTCGTACAAAACGCTTTGCGTCAACTTTATTATTCCTGATTGAATAGGCTACCAGCTTCTTTATTTCCCTATAGTTATAATCAGTTTATTTTCAAGCCGTAAGTAAATCGGTTTCTTCTAGGCAAACGTGCTACATTTTAGGCCACATCGACGTTCAGAAGAGATGCAGTCAAACTTGTATATTAAGCATATGTTTTTTCTAGAAGCATTTTTTTTCGCTTATTAGATCTACTAACCCTTACAGATTCTAAACAAAAGTCAGTGGCCATAGAACTCGTTAATGTTTTTCCATAAAAGTAAATTAATCAAAACCAGCCACGCCCTCCGACTGTTAAAGACCAAATAATTTCTGCTACACCATTTTCGAGGGCTAAGAAAAAGAAACAATTAATTATTGTTTTATGCTATGGCATTTTGACTTTGAGATTATAAATGTTTTTGGACACGTGGAATGCGTACTTTGTGAAATATTAACGTCGTTATAAAGGTTTGCTTAACTAATTTAATAATTAGGAGAAAAAAAACATAATAAGTAGATCAGTACGAGTATAAAAGTTTTTGTATCATACCAGATAAGTTGATTATATTCGATGGAATGATATCATTGTGTTATTTTGTTTTTTAGAAATGTGGGCGACTTGAATCACTATTTGGTAGTCTTGGGGAGAAAATTTCTAAAAATCTTTTCTTAGTAAACCCTAATAATAAAAACAACTTCCAAATTTCACGCCTCTCGGTTGTGCAGTTGAGGCTCTGCGTTGATTCCTAGCAGTTCCTCCCTCTTTTATATACATATTTATGGGTATAGAATAATTAAAACCATAGAACAAAATTACACTGTCTCAGAATATTTAACACATGGCATTACATTTAAACTATAATAATTACATGTCACATGTAATACAAGTTACTACACTATTACAAAGCTAAACGACTTCTATCAAAATGGTGATTACATTGTGTGAAATATGAAGGAAGATAGCGAATAGCATCACGGTTATATAAATAAGTACATATGAATATATAAATGATGGTGTATTATGACGTTTCCTTTATTTTGTAGCGATGATGGTCGGGTGGTTAGTGGAGTCGATTGCCTTGCAAAAGGTACGAGGTTCGATCCCACGAAACATGCAAAAAGAACCTGAGCTACCTTTGAAGGAAAACTTTGTGAGGAAACCATAGCATGGTGGTAGGGCGTTTCTTATCGCTCGCCTGGCTAGCTACAACCCTTAAGTTGTAAAATCTGTCGCCAAGCACCTAACGGTGTGTTCCGACAGTCTACCTTGAGAGCCAGTGTATTCCAGACTAGGCACGCTCCATCTACAGTATCGCTGACTTCCTTGGTCGTGCGAACTTGTGGTCAAATGCCTAGCTGAGTAGGAAAAATTTACTAAAAGTGTAGGTACTCATCATGACGAAAAAATAGTAATTATATTCAGAATGGCTCATGAATGGGATTTATACAGTGTAAGGACACAAGAAAAATCCTATCCATGTGCTATGACAAAAACAGCCCTGCCCAAACCAAGAATCGAATACGGAACCGCCGTATCTCGAAGTAAACCTCTCTGAAGATATCCAACATAAATATGATAGTATCTGTCCGAAATACTATTTATACATTTTGAATGAAGACATTCAGCGGGGCAGCGACTAGTATTTTGAGCTTGTTTCCTGATATCAAAACTGTTCTTACTGACCAGCATTAGTTGCAATATTTAAATTGATAATTGAACAGATACCTATTTAACATTGGGTAGGACGCATTGTTTCTCAATTCGTTTATTGGTCTAGCTAACATACTAATTTAATTCTAGGACTCAGAGCTGCAGTCCAGTCATTTTGGCCAACCATTGACAACAATTCTTCTTATCGACAAATATCAGTCTCATAAACTACAAGAAAACAGTGTATATTAACATGTTAACAGAATATGCGTACTTACGATCTATGAGCATGATAAGGGTGAAAACTAATCATCCCTCGAATTCCACATCAAAATAACATGAAAACTCAACATGTTACTGTCGATTAATTAGTGGAATTGTTGTTCAAACGTAGGGGTAACCGCACTAGAATGTGCACCATTTCTGTTTTATTTGATACTACTTACTTAGCTGTAGTTCTTGGCTTCACCCGCGGTAGTGAGATCATCTAAATAATAATATGAGTTTAAAAGAAGGAATAAAACCAGTATAGATAACTTTACTTAAATCAAAAATAATATACATGATTATTACAAATCATGCTTCAAAGCTAAATTTGGTTTGGTTGGTTCATCTTTATTTTAATTCATTTTCCAAATCTATTAAAGCTGTTAAATTCAAAATTGTAAGTATAATAGTATATGTGTTATTAGCGAAGTAGTTTTTGCTTTCAATTGTTGTAAAATTAGAACGGCACTTCGACATGAAACCTGACCAAAAAATTGCATTTACTAATAAATTAAGAATCATTTATATTCTATTGAAACTCTCCTCAGAAATTCACGTTAAAACCTCAGTCACTAAAATCCCATATTTATTAATGTGTAGTGAAAATGCTAACGACAAATTAACAGACAAACATCAAAAAAGTTCACAAGTTTGTAAAACATTTTCATTTCAAGTTAGTATGATCTACACAGAGCACGCAACACCACAATGTGGCGTTCTGTGGCTACGTATATTTTATATAAAATCAGATAGGACATTTTGACAGGCTATTATGCTTGTTTACTGTTTATTATGATCGTTAACAGTGTGTGGTTATTACCTGACATTAGATTAAGCATAAGTTAGCACGCTTTTCACATAGCTGTGTAGGCATATGATCGATATTGGGCCAATATTTTTTCTGTAAAAGTAATTTCAATAGAATATAATAGAACGGACACGCTTCATACATTTTTAGACAAAAAAGTAAAGTAGCCGGCCAAAGGAAAATAATGTATTTTCTATTTCTTTTTTTCTTATTCTTAATATTACATAAAAATATTAACATTATAAAATAAAATATGATCTGGATTATTCCATTCATTTGACACATTTACGCAAATACGCACACAAACAAACACGTTCTTCAGATATCAGAAAAAACGTTTCATAAAACTATGTCTAGAAACTCAGTAATTATAAATAGAGGTTAGGTGTCATAATATAAAATGTTCCGATGGTCATATACTACAATAATACATATATATATTTTTCTTTTGCCGGGTACTTTTTTTTGGCTCATTATGTCCTATCTGCTTTATTTGGTTACTGCCTGAAAGATAAGATATATGATACACGTTATTAATGTTTAAAATGTAATAATAATATATAATTTTATATAAATTAGCTAAGTATTTATTTGTCTTATTTTATAAGCCTAGAAATACATAAAAAAGTAAAGACTTACAAACATACTGGGCTAAACTTAAACTATAACTTAAAAAAATACTGGGCACGCTTCCCTTTGGCATTTGGATTATCTGTGAATCTTAAATGTACTATAGGTAATCTTTCTCGGTCTAGCCGGTCTATAAGTTAGTCTTTTCGTTTATGGTAATAAAGGCACTTACCCTCCAAAAAAAACTGAAACTACACACACACAGTTTTTAAATACAAAACCTACAAAGTTTAGAACCACTCTATATAAGTCCCGCTAACACGTGTGCAGTCTGACATTTGCGTGTGCGCACCCCTTCGGTCTGCGTGTGATCTCCGTCGACCTCGCGCTGTCGGCCGCTCGCCAGAATTAGAGGCTCTGATGGAAAATGTCAACATGGTTATTCGAGGGAGAGAGTGATGGCATAGCACGCTATAGGGCTCGTTTGAGTAATTATATGGGGATTTTTAAGTAAGAAAATGCTTACGTCCGTTTGTTAAGTTTTTGATAAGTATCTAGCACTAATTTGATGATTTTTGTCGGACTGTAGACGCCAATGAGGTACCGAAAATCTTTTTTAGGAACTAGCTTTTAAGGTTTTCAGTTTTTACGGGACAACAGTGACTAACTTTAAACGTTTAAGCGCATAAGTATACATAGAGTATGTGATATGACGGTGTGGATCTACATTTTCAATATCTTTAATGTTAGTTACTCTTTAAATGTTAGAGTGGATCATTTGAATGTCCAAACCATGAAGAGCTCTGTCTTATTTCATGTTGGCAGCGTCTTATTACTGTTGTACTTAACAAAAATATAAGTTTTAATATACACATAGACGAGTATAATGTTATATATGTATGCATATGCATTAGGTATCTATATGATTTCTGTTTTTTACCTAATTCTCGCTCCCATTTCTATCAGTAAATTTTGTCATTGTACACTCAATCTAATTTGCATCAACCAATTTAGAATTTCGATCAAACCTCAACCACATTTGCACGTGAAATCCCCAATATTACACAAAGCACGTATACGTGCCTACATAAGAACACAAAATAGATAGCTATAGAAAGCCCGTTCACTATAGAGCGTGCTTAATTTACTTATATTTTTATTTGTACGTTTTCAGAGTTTCTTCAATGTCTTGTACATACTTTAATTCGGTCTATTACGTCAATCGTCGTCGTTCGGTCGTGGTCGTTGTTCAGTATGTGTTGTTGTTGGTGTTGGTTTTTGTGTCCTTTCGCTCTGTTTATCTGTTTTCAGCCTGCTAATTAACTCATGACCAATAAGGTGAATTTCTTTTACATACGTATTATCTAAAAGTTGAATTCATAGAATAATATGCTCTATTTTTAGCTCGCATGCATGAATTCCTGATACCTAGTCCCAAAATATGAGAAATTAAATATTCGAATCGTCAGTAACGAGTGGTTCCGGTGAGTGCTTCGAAAATAGGCCTCCAGATTTTCTGTTCTTAGTTATTTTGTGTTCTCTGGCAGTGGCAATGGCACGCCCGCACGGCAAACACGAATTCCAATTATAAGTCGAGGATCGCCGACCGGTGGGAAGAAACACGTGACGCCGCCCTATACAGGAATAGCAATTTTCTTTTACGATATATACTGCGTTGATTATCGGAGTATGCTTGCGATCATGACTCTTAGAACAACCCAATTTTGAGCGACGTCATATACGTTAATCACGTGTTTTGTACTTGCAAATTGACATAGGTACGTATATTTATGTTAGATAATCATTAATACGAGTTCTTGCCATATTACATACGAATTACATACTAGGAGCATGTTATTGTTTTATTTTCGTGGCACAATATGAGTACTGTATCTTTTCTTTTATTGGTACACCACCGACCATCCGATCCATCCAAAGGATTTTGGATGAATTTGCTTTAGTCGATAAGGCCTCGCTCAAAGTTGTGTTTTGTCTTTCTAAATAACGGGCAAGTGCCTTAATTAAAGAAATTAAATGACTAACTACAACAAAGAAATAGAAGATACTTAGAGTTCCTAAATACCACTTAGGATATAATCCAAAAGATGTGTTGGACAATCACCAGAGGATAGCGTGACAAGATTGTTAGAGACGAGTATGTAGCGAAATTACTATATACGTTAAATGGCAATGCCTATAAGTTTATAGGCATTAGAAATTACTATATACGCTGAATGTACGTTTATAGGCATTGCTATTCAGCGTATATAGTAATTTCGCTACTGACTCGTCTCTAACAATCTTGGCACGCTATAAAAGATTTCGTTTTAGTTGTATATCAAGGTTTGATATTTTTGGTGAATTACTCATATAAATATGGAGATTCTAACTCAAATTTATTTACATCAGTGTAAGAAGATGAGAAGGTTGGTTACTGGACTCAATAATGGAACTAAGCTTTTAATTCTCTAGGATGCTGATGCATTACACGTGAAATAAATAGAATATAAAAAAGATTCCCTTTAACCCCTTTAAATGGGTTTAATTTTCAAAAATCATTACTTAGTACACTTTATAATTAATGCACCTTCCAAATTTTATGACTTTTTTATGGCTCTGCGTTGATTCTAAGTAAATATCAATTAGTCGGTTAGGACTAACTCTTTTATATATATATAGTCGGTTAGGACTAACTATTTTATATAATTATATAGTCGGTAAGGACTAACTCAATTTCAAGAATTTGATCATGTCCTACTTTGAAAGGATCATCGGATACTGAAGTGAAAAGTGGTTCACTGTGCACATAATTGATTAACACTTTTACGATGAGACTAAACCAGATTGGAGATAAACAATCAGCTTTTCTTTAAAAACAGCAGTTTTTTTTCCATTTATGATTTCCGAGTTACTCCTATACCAAATGTTATTGATCATGTTAACATAACTTATCCAGATTGTAGGTATACATATGTACATATGTATAATATAGGTACTATTAAGTAATTTGGTTCTTTTACTTTATTCCTCGTATTCAGTTATCAGCTCGGCTGTTATTTACTTTAGGATAATTAAGAAACTCAAGTCCAATAATAGCTTTACTTTTTTTCCATATATACTTACTTACATACTATTTACTTACCTATTTATTACCTTAAATCGGCAACTGCAATACGTCTACAGCATTTGTTAAAAATTATGTATACTTACATTTCACTAAATATACTTACAGACAGTCGAACAAGCATAGGCGATAATAGTGCCCAATCAATCTTGAACCAAAAACGACGTAGTGGTGGTAATCCGCGCATAATGCACTTTTTATAGACGAATCACCGATCGTGTATCGGCGAAATCCCTGCCCCACACTCTAGCGCCCCGAAGAGACCTTTGACGGGAGAGAAGTTTGCCGGGAACTGTACCTACCTTGTTTAACATTTAGCATAAGAATACTAAAATATTTGAAATAAAATCAGACATATTTTTTGAATAGATTTTAATCTTACAGACAATTCCATTATAATTGTTATGTACTAAATACAGATATATAATAGTATGTACCAAATATTAACACTTAAAATACAGCACATACAAATATTATTATGTTTAACTGTTCCTCCTGTTTTGTTTCAGGACACGTCAAAAAGAAAAAATCTTTAAACAAAACAACTTTTTTTATCTTGTTGTAGGTAAGTTAGTATTGAAATTTTGCAAAATTTGAGTTTTGTAATCAATATGAAATGTATGTATTTTGTAGAGATAAGAAATCCAATAAAGGGGTAAGAATGTTTAGATTAGAAATAATACATAACGTGACTAAACAAAACAGAAGATAAGTTAAAACTCACTTCTTCTTATAGATTATGGAAATTGTTTCAAAAAATATTGTGTAATTTATATACAGTGTATTCACAAAGCTAACGGACAGTGATAGATAATTTACCTTTGCAGCAAAAATAAAGACAAGATAACAACAAAAGACAAGTACTTGAACGCTTCTTTCGTCTTGTTTTAACATGTGAGGTTCTCTATCGGATTAAGCAAGACCAAAAAACCGTTTGAAATTAGCAAAAATATCAAACATTATTTATCCAAGAAAAAAATAAAAATGACTCTGAAGGGCATCTTTTTTGTAAAATTATTATGTTATTTATAAACTCATGAAGCTGCAAAGTCTTAAGAAATAGCTGATAATAAATACTTGTAAAACGTGATTCTTCCAAATAAGTACATAATATATTTTATGTTATAAATAACCTTTAATATACCTAATAAGTACTTTACACAAAGTACATTAATTTGTATAACAATACGGCTAAAACTATCTAGCTAATTTGTGTTTAACTTATAAATTCAATTTGTATACGCCTAGGTATATAATAAGTATTTATTTGTTTAATCTGTTATTTATGTCAGCCATTAAAACATAGATAGGATGTAATAATATTTACAATATAAATATTTTTTATTATATTACTATTTACATTGTAATGTCCGTTGCTGATATATCCTAATTCACCATTAACGCATCTAACAAATAGTACTAAACTATGGGTAAAATTACAATCGAGTTTTACCAATTATATATAAATACAAAAAATCAAAATGCTTTATAATTGCTGAGTCTATCTTAAAATAGGAACCAAAATTATTTCTCTTATAAATTATACTCAGTAAAACAATGTCAAATAAGTTATTTTAAATTAAGTGCCTTATTATTATTGATTTATATTATTCTGTATTATATACATCTATTAATATTATATTCACAGGACCCATAGCGTATTCACAAATTGTAAATCGATATCATCTAAAAAAGCACAAGAAAAAAAAATTAATAGATTCTTCAAAATAAATAGAACATCCCAAAAAAACATAAGGCGGATTTAGACAAACACAGTTTGTTAGAAAAGTAAAACAATGAAAGCAAGAAAGAAAGAAACCAATAAAATTCACTTATAGCACAAAAGAACAGAGAAAAACGCATTTTTTACACTGTCAAGTTAATCATCGTCATGATTATAAGCAAAAAAAATTAACACAAAAAGTCACAAGTAACAGACAACACATTTGAAACCACAAGCATCGTTTTCGTGAAAGCAACGTCACTCGCACTGATATCATTATCGATATATTCGTATTAGCTAAACGTTATCACGTCATTGTCCACTCAATAGCCCGTCGAGCCGCATCAGTCGTGGTAGTCACGCGGCTCCGGCTTCAGCTACCAGACCAAACCCTCGGGGTGGAGGGGTGGCGGGCCATCTCCGAAGGTGAACTCGGGAGAGGAAGGCCGTGGAAGCACCAGGTGGTCCGGCGGAGGGAACTGCTCGGGGAACTCGCCGCCTTGCAGCGACTCCATGCCGCCTGCGAAACGACCTGCTCCCGTTAATAACAGCCTGGCGACATGTCATATGGTGATTGGTGAGAATGTATTGCGCAAATAGAAAAGAAGGAAGGTGAATAGATATCTATATATCTATATAAAGAATAATAACGTTCGTAAAAGGTACCAGAGCCGATGGCATAATATGACCAGAACAATATAAAAGTAGATGATTATATAGATGAATAGCACTATTTTTTGGTAAATGTGTTTTGTCCATACTTATGATCACCTGGCCCGGACGAGAACTGAACTTCGGGAACGCCAGCTATCGAATGTCTTTACGATGCTCTTGACAGTTAATTTCGAATATGTCGTTATATATTCATACAAACTAATAAAAAAAAAGAAAAACTCGTTCTTGTTATTAATTTTATATCGAGTAATTGAACAAGGTCAATAATTTTTGGGAAAAAATAGTACAGGTATACTGACTACACAAGTATTTGCTTATGTATAATACTATAAAACAGCTATAAATATTAGAAATAACTTTGAATTGAAGGAAAATTGCCAAGTAGATAAATAATAACGAAGGCTTTATAAGTAATATATATTTATTATATGCAAATACAAGTAATAAAAGATAATGGAAAACTGATGAGTCGTATGACACTATTGTTATTTTCCGATTATCACTGATGACATTAATAAATTATTATTACTTTTTTACCTGCTAAAGAGAAAATGGACTTTTTGTAGATTTCTTCGTCAGATTTACATAATCTATACCTATAAAGACCCGACCTTCATATCCCGTATTATTTTTCCTATATATGTATATATTATGCTTATTAATAAATTTATATTCCGGATTAGCGGAAGCTTCATAGAAGTAGTTGTTCTGCGATCTGTTAGGTTCTTGACTACAATAATTTTGGGACATTTATAGGACAACCTCAGACCAATTTTTTTATAATTAGTTTTTATAAGGTAAATAGCACCGTAGCAAACTTGCCCTACTCAACCATACCCGATGACAAAAGATTTATAAAAAAATACAGAACTTGTACCAACAGGTTCTACTTGGTATACCTATACCAAGCTTCATCGAGATTAGTTAAAAACTACGACCTGGACGCGAGTACCAATATCCAGAAAAACAAACGAATTGAAAGTTTACCAGACTCGAAGAACAGGAGCTTTACCCGCTCGGTCAGCTGATACTATCATAAACTTTACCTACCTGGCTGGTTAAACTGCATCGCCGGTGGCGGATGGAAGAACGGCGCATCATGGTGGAATGGCGGGCCATAGCCAAACTCGAACTTTCCATCTGCAGTCGCGAAGTAGGGAAACCCCGGTGGACCTTCCTCTAAACCGCCAGGGGATAGGTTCATGGGGAAACCACGCATCTTGCGGGAGGAGCCGAAGAAAGGACCTCTGCCCATTGACGTGAGCTGCTTGAGCCGCCGCTCTTTCGATCGCTTGTTTTGGAACCAGACCTGTCAAAGAAAATATATAATATAGTAACACGTATATAATATTAAACAAGAAAACATTTTTGCCGTAAAGCCTGCCAGTAATGTTTTGTTATCAAACTAATTGAGATGTCAGTGGATTGATTATTTTCTAATAAATTGAGTAGTCTATTGCTATTATATAGAACTTCAGAATTAATTTGGTAACGGACACCAGGGACAAAGTGGCTTGTATAATTCAGCAGTGGTCTAGAGTAACTGATGGGGTTCACCTAAAGTTGCATTTGGTGGTATAGTATCAGTTTTTATGGCATGTTAAGTAAGTATATGTCATACATACCTTTAGAAATGGCTAGTTTGTTAGGTAGTTAAGTAGGGTTTATAAATTAATAAAATATTCCTGCACAAGAACAGCAATGTTAGCGAAAATTATGTTATAAGCAGTTGCACTATAGCAAAAGTTAAACTTATATCAACGATCTATAAATATTTACGATCTATATGTAAGTACGATTGTTTCTAAGTCTTATTAGGTAATTGTCTCATTGTTTACGTCAGCTACGTAAAAATCACCAAAAAACAGGAAATTGGTAATTAAGTCGATTTTGCATCCATCATCTGACCGTCACCTGCGACTTTAGGAGCCGATGAAAATCGATCCGAAATGTATTAAATTGGGAAAAAACAATTAAATTAGTTTTTGTTTGTCTGCTTTTTACGTGATATAGGCAGACTGGCTGGCCGTAGCGACAAAGTTACACACAATTCAAGGGAAGATGCTGCAAGTATATGAGTGTTTTATTATTAATGTTAGTTTTTATTACCTACAAAATTATTATTTTTTACTATAACAAATAATCTTTTTCTATATCTACTAAAGCACCGTTTTTTTGTTTGTCTATTAACGAAAAATCTGCAGGATCTACGATTTAAAATGCCATCAACAGACATACAATACTTAGTGCTTAATTGTAATGACCTGTCTGAACATTTCTTGATTAGAAACCCCTTTCAGTATCATTAGCTTAAAGTTTACTTTGAAAACTTTGTTTTCAAATACTGACTTGCGGAATTTTATTAACTACTAAAAAAAATATTATTTTATTTTTTTGATGATGCCGTCTTCTACTTTGTATATTTTCCAGTGTCAAGTAAAAAAAGTTGCTTCTATACCTTAATTTAAAAAAATACATAGGTCATCTGCTCGTGCGCTCTATGACATTGTTGCTTATGGTCAAGAGTATTATAGGTAGCGTATGCCGTTTTAGCTGGTGATTATATTATTCCACGGTGATAATATTAATAATTTATCGGCTCGCGTGTACCGCGTCTAATCTGTAACGTGTATAACGGCCGTGCATGTAACGTTATGAACTTCACGTGTGAAGCCACCATTAGTGTAAATAGTGGAAGAAATTTTCAGTTTGACATTGACACCGTTCGACGAAGGTCGACGTATATAATAACTGTAACTGCATCATTATTGTTTAGATAAATGCAGATTAATTGTTAATACTGATAATTTTATTGGTTGTTGGAGAACAAAAATTATATATGTATATTGTAACTGACATATTCTACAAATGTAGGTACTTTGTATACTTAGATATATATTTCTAAGCTATCAGTGTTTTTTTATTTCTGAGCTATTTATTACATCGATGTTGATTATTATCGGCGTCTATACATAATTTGGGTAGTTATTAAAAGAGTTATAAGATAGTCTGTAGTCACATGAGATAACTATATAAAAATATGCAGTAACATCTCCCAGGTGCATTCTCTTACAAGTATATCTATCTTCTTCATATTCCAGCTATAAAATTCGACTTTAGTACTGCGCGTACATTTTATTATCCCAATAAATTTAGTTTTAATGGATATTGCTACCGTTTTGAATAATTAAATTACTTTATTGCCTAAAATGTTGTATTAATTGTAGGTGAATTGTGTTTTACAAAAAAATTATCGATATATAGGAATTGAAACATCTGTTAATGTTATAGCAACGGAGTAGACATCTGCTAATATCGTATCACTTAATGAAAACAATATAAATGGGATCTTAATTTACTTAATACATTAAGTGTACTTTTAATTTCTTTGAAATAAAAGCTAAGTTATATATTTATGTAAATTGCTACAGCACGTATTTAGATATACTACTGTATCGTTGTTAGAACATTCGCCGGGAATAACCGTGAAATAGCAGTAACATATTGAACCCTATTTCATTTAAGGCATTGTTATGTACACCACGTTTTTTTTTGTCCAGGCATATGCCAGATTAGACATTTACCCGATTACCCAAAAGACGGGTATTCTTCGAATGTATGTTTGTAAATTTGTATACTCATTTGTATGTTAGTCTTTTTGACCCACTAGCGCTTAAGCCAGTTGACCATTTTTGATGTTCAAGGTTGTTTTCATCTGCTGATGGTTGTAGATTATAGTGGTTACATCCAGCAATTTCACTCGTTAAGATGCAGTGTTTTAAATCACTTCTAACTTCTTATTGAGGTTTGACTTTTCAGATCGAGAGTTTAGTGCTCTACTAATCAAAAATTTAAACATATTATACCTCTCAATAAAATTTATCCACTATGTAACCGTGTAAAGAGATTACCAAATACACACAAATCAAAACTCTTTCTGCTACAGTCGTATAAATAAAATGCCTAAATCATGTCTATGTAAAACAGTTTTCAGCGGTGCGTAAAAAACAACGTGGTATATACATCAATATAAATCGAGTAGGTAGTTAAAGAGCGCAATTTATACTATTCTAATCACTATTTTTGCTCGTTTTTCAGTTATTCGTGTGAAACATTGCGTAACTACCATTGGTAAGAGATTGTTTGTTATCCAGTAATCATGAAATGATCATTAGGTACATTGAAGTAACTCGAAATGGTTTTTTACTAAAAATGCAAATATATACGTAATACTTAAAAAACAAGTGAAAATCGACTTAAAGTTGAAAGGAAAAACTTACGTAACGTGAATATGTAGTAAAAAAAAAGTATTATTCATAAAAAAAATTTTTTTTGACTGATTGTGATAAGATTAATATGGAACTAAATGGACCCTCGCTATCAACTAAAAATATATATTTTCGAGCCTGTTCAGCCATCATAATCAAATTAATTCGTCAAATTGAGTACTTCCTCAATTTTGAAATCAGTTAAAAGCATTTTGCTAAAAAATGGATATGAAGGAAAGCGTATAGTCAAATGGTGATGACGACAACATAATTTTTACCATATATTAGTAGACTGCCGGAATCTGGTAGCAGACGAGGGTATTTTTACGTATTTTGCATCTGAATAATTAAAAATCGCTCTCAATTATATCTTGTTGTTGGTAATCGCTGCCTTATCCATATTCATACAAGTAGTTTTACTTGAACCATAGACCCACATCAACGCAATCGTTTGATCTTCCCGCGTGCGCCTACGCACGTCATTTGCACAGAAATCACCCAAGAACCTGCTTTCAAATATGCAGGCAAACCTACGCGACGGACACGCTGGACGTTTTGTATACTTAATATGAAGCGGGAACAGCATGCTTAAACGACGACGTGAATCGTTAACAATGATTTACATATTTTTTGAACTGCTATACCGAGACAACGGAAGTTGCGCGTCTTTAACAATATTAAAATGTGCCTTGTTGTAGATGTTTGGATTTCGCAATAACAGTCCAGACTTTTAAGCGCCTGTGCGTAGCGCGACAAAACTTCTGTAACTAATGTTTGTTAAACAATAACAAGTAGCACAACAAAATCTTACAAAAAATCTACCTAAAAGCGAAACTTATTCATAAATAATTTTCCAATACAGCTGACATAATGTTTCTATTCTGCATCACCTAAACGTCCCGCCTGACGCCTACGCTTAGCGCTTATTAGAAGCATACCGCGACAGTTATCGCGTAAGTTTGACTGGCGCTAACTAACTGCTCACTAATCTATGGCAGAACGAATTGTTATTGCATAAACAACATGATTTATAACTTAGTCTATCGAAATCGACTTAAATGTAGCTCTTGATGATGCATCTATTAACTGCATTTTTATGAAGAAACAGGAATAAAAAGTAAAGATTTAACATTCGGAGATTAATTGAAAATAAGCGTCTAACTTTAATTAAGCTGAGTGTAAATTTGTAATAGTTTAGATTTTAACAAAAAGAAATAATAATTTATGGGTAATCAATACATGTTTTTTCATTATTTCCATATACTCGTACGTCGTGCTCTAATACCTACTACCGATCATATTATAAATCTCTATCGATTATAACCGTATTTACTATTGCATATTAATTTTGAGTGATTTACAGCGTGCAATTTTAATGTTATTATTCTGGAAACCATTAGAACAATCATTGTCGAAAAACCTGTATTATACTGTCCTTACGTTAAATAGAACACTAAATTTAAATAAAATTCAGAGAATTCATGAAGATCAGAAGTTGAACTCGTAACTTATAAAAGAACGCTACACGTTGAAGTTGGTTGTTTAATTGACCAATTTGCTCGTACATATCAATTAAACTAATGAATCAATTAATCAATTTACCGGAAGCCAGCAAGAATTTTTATTTATATAAACTGTTAGAGTAATTTGTTCTAGAAAAAAATGTATAAGTTATGATAAAAAATACAACTTTACGTTACAAAAGTTTCAACCAATTATTTTTAGCAGGCGCGTGATATACATTTTTAGCAATTGAAATAAAAGTACCTACTGGCACGATTAAGAAAAATAATCACATATATGATAAATGAGAAATACGTATCACAAAACAAATAAAATAATCATTTTTCAAATCTTAAACTTCGGAGGCGCAGGCAAATAAGTTTTATCAAAATCGTTTCAGTACGGGGAATACAACTAAGAGACGATGTTTGAAGAAAAGAAGTCTCGAACCTTCTTTTCTTCAATTAATACTTAATAATACGAAAAAAAATATTTTCTTGTTTTATAGTCCTCTCAAGATAAAATATTCATTCAAACTTTGAAACTTCTTTATATTTCGTTTTATGTCGCGTGCAAAGCCGCGGATGACAGCAATATAAAAGAGTCGGTCCTGACTAACTGTTATTCAGTAATCAACGTAGAACCTAAACCGCTGAACCTTGAGATATGAATTTTGAAGGGTATATTCATTACAGGGTGTGGGTGTGACATTTACGAGTAAAACACTTAATATTTTATAGGCACGTGTTCGACTTAGGTATAATCCAATTAAAAATGCAAATATCATAACGCATCCATTTCAAAAATATCGAAGAAATATTACACATTTGAAGTAGAAAGCTCTATAAATTTCGATTGGACTTTCATGTAAGCTTTCACCTCACACCGGTAGCATCAATGATTTACTGCTTATAACTAACTACGACTCTCGTAAAATTGATTATTAGGCTGTAAACTTACGAGATTTCAAATAACACCTTCATTTTGAACTCATCGTAAAATACTTATGAAATGCTGACGTTAAATTTGAGGAAAATATTACGGGATCTGTTCATAGAGTTAAATGTATATTGTTTTTAAGTTACCAACTTCGTACGACAAACATATTTAACGAACAGAAATTTACCTGTTGCTAATGCGGTGAACGTAATAATTAACTACGACAATTTTTATTTTTAAATTTCTGTTCAAGAAGTACATTTCACAAATATATTTATCACTCCCACAATACCAGTAGAATCCATTACCCCAGCGAGGTGGACTATGTGCTTCACTCCCTTCATAGGGGAGACCCGTGCTCAGCCGTGGGACGCTATGGGTTGATACATAGGTACTACTATTTTTTGTAAGGAAATGTTTTTATTGTTTTATAGTCCTCTCAAGCTAAAATACTTACTTAGACGTTTCACGTTTCAGGAAGGGACACAACCGAGTTCAGTCAACTTATTAGTATCTGGTAAGATAAATTATTGACTAGACGAATATAGTCACCTAAATAAATTTAGTACAAATATATCTAAACCAGACGTAAAATAATCGTATAATTCTATAAGATTTATGATGATAAAAATCCTTGTAGACGGATTTATGGATTTAATCATTAATGACGTGTTTTTCTATATACTTACTTGAGAAAAACATGTGCATTTAGGTATCCTACACGACTTCTTTTTTCATTTCGTTACAAGCTACAAGTTTTAGGATGCGTGTTATTATGATATTAAACTCGATATAGATATGTCATGACATTCAAATAATAATAAATAATATATCGACATTTATCCAGTAGTCCAAAATGGCCTTTGGTACAATCGCCGTTTGAGATGTACAGTCCGAAAAAACAACTGCTTAATAAAATAATAATTTTATGGCAACGATACTAGTTTTATGTTTATGAAATAATTTTAATAATTATTGAGACTACCTATAAATACAAGTCTCAAAGTTGGGTAAAATCTATATATTTATACCATTATTATTTCCGTTACGAAAATCAATTCGCAGAAAAATATAAACTTAATCTTTATCCAATATACTTTTTGCAATATTTATTAGGCAGATTTACCCATAATAGTAGCTTCTCCGTATTTTTATAGGTAATTTTCTGACCGTACTTTGGTCAAATTTAAACGTTCCAAATTGACCTGTTCCGTTATAGAATATCCAAGCTTATAGTTATTACTTTTATTACTTAATCGGTGTAGGTAATAGATCAAACCGTCAAAAAACGTTGGCCACTATAAAAAAATATGATGGTTGACCCATTAAATTCTAGTTTTAAAACTGGCCTAATTAGGTGGTTAACATAATTATTAGTATCAATACAGTATTAACTACTTTACGACGTGGATGCACAGTTAGTTTGTGAAATCGTGAGTAATTAGGAAATTACCAGTAAAAATATACGTTAATTTTACCGGGGATTAGTAAAACTGTAGTTTAGGAGTAAATGCGGTTAATTATAAATATTATTTGATTGGAATATGCATATATTTTTTTAAAGTTATGCTAGGCATGAGTTGCATTAAGGCATGTCATAAGGCTATTCTTTTAAAAAACACAATTTATTCCTACATTCAAATTAGTAAATTGAAAAGAAGAGTATTATTATTATAGAGAACAGGCCAATTAAGTTGGCGAGAAAAACAAAAGAGACGGAATGCCTGCAACTTCAATATTTTTATATTAAGGTATCACTGTACGATTGCAACGCTCAGGCGGATAATAAATGTAAATAGATAGTTATTCCACACTTGGTACAGTGATTACCAAATATTTGGCTCGTAAAGCTAACAACACAGTGCAAGCCAAACAGCGGGTCGGCGACGGCAAGCGGCACTCCCCAGGGCGTCCTCGGAACAAGCCGAGTGGTGTTAAACAGCATATTTCATACCCCACCCTGCAGGGGACGCTCTGTTATTGTAATACCTACAAGAATGTGGAGATCAGTGCTTTATTTTATGATATATGGAACTTGAATAACACCTAAGTAGTAACTTAAGTGAACTACAAAAAACATGTTTTAGCTTAGAAGTGTAGTACCTACAGGGGATTGTACCCACGGATTCCGTGATCAGACGGGACTGGAGCTTCGGAGCGTCGACTTCACTGATAACGTGATCCGTTTCCGTCAGTAAAACAAATAGACTACAAGCTTTATATTTCAAGTTTGCCAAGTTTACCAGAAAAAAAATCGAAAGACTTTGGAGGTAGGCTTTGGTGCACTGATGTTATACCCAAAATGAAATATTCCCTATAATAATATCGAGGGAGATCCAATACTGACCACCTGTTTATACGATGCACTCGGCAAGGGGCCACTCTCTTACCGCCTTGATAACTCGTAAAGTCTCGTGTTAAAGACCCACAGATCCAAAACTCATTGAAACACGCCGGCGCGGGCACAGCGTCGGTAAAATACGCGCCGTATGCAAACTAAATGTCCGCTTTGTCTCATAATGTCGAAAACTGTGTGGTAAGACTCAAAAACAAAATGCTATTGATATGGCGCCTTTGAAAACATGTATTTCAATGTCTTTAGTAAATAAGACAGACTTGCTTGGGGCAGAAAATAGATTTTAGTTACACATTTAGTATGTACTTGTACTTATTCTGGTTAACGTGACAAGGAAAATTTTGTCGTGAAAATCTTAGTTTAAATACATTTTATTTTAGATCTAAAGCGTAGCTCACTGCGAGTTTTTTTCATCATCTCTATTTTACAAACTATATATAAGTAAAAAGCAAAAAAGCTCTTGTCTTTCATGAAAAAACGACCATTTCTCAAAGACTGCAGAATCAGTAAGGCGGTAAGAATAAAGAGCTGATTAATCAACGACCGTTCGGACATTGTTCGTGCCGATTCTACATAAATAATAACTCTACCTGCTCAACGGCGCTTACACACTACCCGATACGAAGAGCTACGTAACCAGTAGAAACTTTAGCTCAATCTGTGGTTACAGTGACTTATGTATTGAGGTAACTTAACTAAACTTGCCGGTATTACTTTAAGAGGAAAATTGAAGGTTTTCATTTGCAATGGCAAAAAGTATCTTGTCTTAAAATTATCTAATAATTGTCGTAAAATGTCGTATCATGAAGTTTTCTTTTGTCGTTTTCGAAAGAAGACTTCATGATAGTTTAGTTTGATCTACCAATTAGTAAAACAAAACGAAACTTAGCAACGTGTATTGCTAGTAAGCTAAAACGGGGTCATTGTTCTCATCATTAAAATAAGCGTTTGTTTAGCTCCAACCCTGGAGTTCGATACTAAATTTTGCCTAAATATGTATCTAATGTAATTTGATACCTAACTAAGCAACTTAAATATTATTTTATAACTTGTCATTATGAATCTGGCTTTCGCATAATTAAATAGCATTAAAAGATAAGGTGTGTAGGCATGTCTGGTAGTGGAAAAAATAGTGGATAGCCGTAGCTTTTGAATAAATTATTATGTAGAACTACATTTGGCTAAATATGAATTTTATTATCAGACGTCAGAGTCAGCTTCTAAACTAGAACATAAAATAACATTGCTAAAGAAAATCCGATTTACGAATTGCGTGTATACTAATATGCCTATCGACATAGTGCAATCATAACTACAGCCTAGATTTCTAGTAACATTTACATACTATAGGTAAATGATAGCTTGATTTTATGATACATGTTAGTCCCTCTTTTTTACGCATATTTTTTTGATTTTAATTAGGTTCAGAAAGTGTTCATACCAATCCTAATGACAAAAAAATAACTAGTGAAATACAAAGCGGGAGAACTTTAGTGGCGCAGTTTTGCGAAAATGGTCCCTTTTTAAACATCATTGTATAGATACCTCAAAACTTTGTGCGTTACGAAGATCGTAGTTTTTTATTTGTTATATTGTATGAGAAATAAAAATTAGGTACAAAAGAGTTATCCATTTCAAATTTAGTTTTTAGATTGAATTTTTTAAAACGATATAATTTTATCTACTGCAAAAGTTAGAAATGTAAGGTTACCTTTAAACAGAAATGACCGATGTTACCTAAAATTATTATAGGTATCTACTTATGATAGCGCTTAGTTTAGGAAGCCTAACTACGCTGAAAGCGCAGCGCTGTAATTGTATTTTCTACAGTACTGATGAACTATTTAAATTTCCGGTACTTATATAGAGCTGTCTTAAGTTTAGTTTCGTATAAATTTACAAAAGTGCGACCTGTCTAGACTTTAGAAGATATACTCAGAAATAGCGATCGCGATGTGGCAGCTAAGGTGAACAAGTCATTTAGACGGACCCATATCAATAGTGGTTTAAATTGGTTTTGGTTTTAAATAAATAAAAATAGTACAGTTTTGGGGCAGTATGATTAATATTATCTAGTTTTAAGGCTTTCATAATACTGTATACTTCTTTAAAACTTAACCTAGCTTATAAATATACTTTATTTGTCCTTAAGGATCCTATTTATGTTTATGTCCTGATATAGACTTCAAATGTCGCAATGTTAACCAGTGGTGCTATCACATACAATTAATGATGAAAGAAGTGAATAAGTAATGAGAAGTAATCTTGGTTGCGTTATAGCATCTTGGTTTGACTTATTTCACTACTGTACTCACCTATTCACTTTCATTGCTAATTTCACGTGATAGTATGATTTTTAATATTATGAATAATGCTAAGCGTTACGTTGGTTAACTAGTTAGTTATAAAGAGTTGTTTTAATAAATTGTTCGCAGTAGATACCAATATTTATTCTGTAACTCAAGTATCTCCCGTCACCTACCACTAGAGGCCCGGCGTTGAGAGAGCCCCAGCGTGCGGCCGGCGCCCCGCTGAGTACTATCCGTACACGTAACGACCAGACCGGCAGTCGGACAGACCCTGTTTTTTGTACCTACAACGTTCCGACATCTACTATATTGTGTCGTGAACAACTGGCTAAAATTTGACTAGACTAAACTAGAAACCAACTGGATTTTGGTTATCTGTTGCGAACGGGCCAATTCGAGACCTTTCCATACCTTTTTAGAATTATTCCGCTGTCCTTATAATGGGGTCAGCGTCAACGGGACAACGGGAATAGCTACTTCATAAGTATTTCACAATAGTCTTGAGTGTAAGATATATAATTGGCGAAAATAATATCTATTTTATTCGAAGGGTTATTGTTGTTTCATTTGCAGGATAAAAAGGTTATCGCACCGTTTGGTTAAGGCGTCTGTAATATATCGCTTTTACGTTTTTACGTTTTTAGGTGATGTTATATTTTATATGTAATAAAATTACTGTTGTTTTTTCCCAACTTCACAAACGGTACTTAATTCTACTGTTTTTTTATCTCAGATAAGGCTGTACCGATAGAAAAATAAATTTTTTTTTGTGTTACTTCAAGTTAGGTCCTATTATAATTTTATCAAAACCGCTCCAGTAATTTGGTTATTAAATTAAAATAAATGATTAAAATCTATCGGCGCGAGTCGAATTGAAGTCTATGATTACTACTTTCTTTAAAAAACTTGAGTTACTTTATTTTTTTGGAGTGCACAAAAAATTATTTCGTTTTTATGCTCCAAATGAATGAAGTTAGCAATATATTTATACAATATGATTGATTTTTGTATGAAGGTAAGGCGCACGTACTTACCACCCTCAAGTTCATAAAATTTTACGTAAAGCACTTGGCATGCTCCATCTCCATCAGGTCATGCGAGCTGGTGGTTAAATGCTTGATATCTGCTACATAACCACTGCTTTTAATGTAGATATTAACGAGTTGGACATCATGTGGAAGAATAAGAAACGTTACTGTAACAGTTGGCCAATATTGGACGAAGGTTAACCAACTTGTTGTCTGCCAAACATACTCACAAAACCGCGGCAGCCCAAGTATTGAGTCACTCCACATAACTCGATACGCCATCTGCGACAGAATATGGACTTGCTTCGGTTCACCTCATTGAATATTGATGAAGACAACCAATTTACTCTTCAATTGATTATTACCGGACATGTGAAAATGATACAAGCAATTTGTGCGCTAATAAAAATGACGGAAGCGAGTAAATTCGACATGCGCAAAACAAACATGCGCTTAAACACTGACAGTTCGGTAAAATAAAAAGGTGTTTCCATTGCATTTACAGTAAGTAGAAACGTTTACTTATATAATTATGAGATAAGAGCGAATGAACAGAGCCATGCATAATAATATTATTATCTACGAGTACCTATGTATGCATATAAATAGTACTAAACATATTCGACCGTTAGCAGAAATTTGTAACAACTGAGCTGGCTCTGTAATATGTAATGATTAATTTTTCATGAACGAATTTGCATCGTCAAATTGAGACGATTACTTTTTACAATATAGAACACAATCTCAACGAAATTTACCGCAATCGAGAATTTTCGCACATTTTTATTTTACATCAAGGATCAGTTCTACTACTTTCAGGCGTAGGACCGAGCTAACGTGTTACCACGCAATTTGTAGCACAATATGACTGTTAAATTATATAAATATTAACAAAGTAATACTAAAAAAATCAGCTGGTTAGTAATCATTTATGATGAACTCGTTATCGATATATCGAAAAGGGGGACTCAATGATCTGATCTCTATTAGCTACCACAACCGAGAGTCATATACAGGATATATAGTTGGGCGTCTCATCAAAATCAAGCTGCTCATGGTAAATAAGCTTCATAGTAATCAAAGTGCAAAAATGTTCTCGTGATCCTACACTATTATTATTAGCCTTTATTGATATTAGCTTTAATTATACGAGTATAAGTAATCAAAGAAAATAAGGTTTGCTGTCGTACTCCATAATACTGCTTTTGCCAACGTAATAAGAAAAAGAAACGTCTAGAATTTTTTTAAAAAGGAACAAGCGTCATGGCGCGGCATCGGTGACGCGGTCGGCCACACGGCTCGTACGCTGCTCATGCGCCATCTACCTCCAATTGGCGTGGCCGTCGCGGGGTTAAATTAAATTGTTTCCACGCAAAATTGAACATGATGAAAACTGTTTGTTTTACCTGCATTGTGGCTTGGAAGTTTATCATGCTGATGTTATAAGCTAAGTAGGAGTTAGACTCTATAAGGTCGAATATTTAGTAGGTTTAACTATTCCGTGCATATTTATCTCATTCGTGCTTGCTGTCGACTAAAGATTCATCGTTGATTGGCATTACGCAGTATGTAAAATACTAAACGATACGATCTACTAAAATTGTTTAAATTTGTTCTAGGCGTTGACCTTCTTGTAAAGTCGCAGGAAATATTCAGTCGCGGTCATCAACAAAACTTAGCTATATTTAAAACTTCGATAATAATAGTTGGTATGTATTTCTTACTGAATACACCTATAGGTAGATAAAGAAATCTTTCTTGGAGGGCTGTTAAACAACCATAATTCAAAGAGCATGCTCTAAATGGCCTCCGTGCTAAATCTACCGTGCACTTGGAATCACCGATTTCAATTTATTCGTTCATAAGACGCCTTGTTTTAGTTAATTATACGTCATCCATACGTCCACGCTATTTTAGGTCTGCTTCTGACAGATGGTCTTTGTCTGGTGAAATAACGTTTTATAATTGTATTTCTGAATATTTTTAGATGAAAGATGCAGAAGTTATTTAGATGTTATGATCATCTTTTTCCTAAAGCACGCGAAGTATCTTGCCCTAGAGTCTAAAATTCTGGGCCGCAAATATAGCTATGACAACCAAATAAATCCTATAAAATTTATCATGATATTTGGTCCACAGAAAAATGTTTAAATATAAAATATGTGAAGGCATGAACTCTAAATATTGTCAGTTTCATTATCAAATATTCTAACTGCAATTGATTGAAATCACTTATTACTAAAGCAAAGTAAATTTGCTCTACATTCTCAGATATTTATGATTGCAGAAGATATAAAAATGAGAGTGCGCATAAAAACATTCATAATTCACATCCCATTTCTTCTACTAACAAGATTTCATTTTTAATTCTGATAACTCTGCATTAATGGCATTTGAACAGTCGCTCAGCCAATCACAGGTTGGTATCCGTAAATCGAATTGATAACATCCCTTTAACTGATAAGCTACGGCTTTGTCATTGGTCACGCTTTTCAAAATGGCGGCTGTTATCTTTATTTTATTTTTAGTGTTGCGCATTATGTTCATGCAAGATAAGTTATCGCATAAACCGTAAGTTATGTAAAACTTTGTAAACATTTTAGCTGCGACATCATTGCTGATAACTTTTACATTGTAACTTGTAGGATGTGTATTGAAATACTAAGTTTTATCTAGGACTTTGAAGTTAGGTAAAGCTATAAAATAGTCCAGTACTAATTTGCATAGGTTACTACTTATTACTTCTACTTACCTAGTAGTTACATAACGTGACCTTTACAAGTTTTTTAATTTCTGTTGGCCTCTGTCATCAGGACAGGATAGCCAGGAAGATAGAAGATTGCCTAGCTATATATGTTATATAGAACTATAAAAGTATAGTTTTTTAAGTTTAATTTTTTTAAGTAATTAAGAATTAAAATGTATCAAGACTTGCCCGTAACGAACGTTATTTAATGGCCAATAAATATTTCTTATTCATATAAGCGACATAGATGAAAAAGTTTCATCAAGTTCCCTTTCAGTGGCCATCAGGAAATCCCCATAGACGACAAAAACAGAGAGAGGTGTCCTTGGCAACACAGAATGGGCAGTAGGAAGTGCCGTGAAGACTGCGTCAGCCGGAATTCTACTCGCAGTCGGCCTCGTGCGTACTGAACTGTGACATGACGGCACTGTCACGGTTTTTAGAAAACGTAGAATGGATGAGCAAAGTTAAATTGAATATCATTGAACTATCACCTGCCTTGAACAACGCATGATAAACGATTGACTTTATCAACTGACTCTAGTTTTTTAACCCTACCTTTTTACTTGTTTGTATACTAATACGTCCAAAGCTAGGGTTGAACGTCTAGAGGCAGTCCCGAGATAATAATGAGAAAGTATAGTATTAAAGAATATGGAATGCATTGTATCCAAAAAAGACGTCAAAAATAAGTAAAGTGGAATCGAAAGATTAGGAAAGACCATTTGGGTTCCATATCTAAAAAAGAAAGATAGAGACTATCAAGCGAATTTCTTCGCTATGCTTCTTAATCTCGCTACAAAACAATCAACTGGTTTTGCAAAGCACACGAACATCTCCCACATAATTTTACTTAGGTTTTTGCTATAACCGTAGGTATTATGTAAGCAAAAATATAATAGTCAAGGAATAAACATAGTAATGAAAACACAATATCGGTAAATCCAATTAGAACTTTTGTTACACGACTTAACTTTTTTTTACCCTTTTGATAGAGTCCTATAGATAGCTAACTGCATTCTCATTTATATTTATAACTCAAACTTTCTTAGTTATCCGCAAAAATAGATTTCCTGTTTTATTTGGTTCGACAAGAACTTATGTCCACCTGACTACAACGCAATCATCAATGTGGCTATGACATTGGTGTGTAGTGAAATGAAACAAAGATTCAATGGGACATTCGGCTGTAAGGTTTTCCCGCTAAGCTAGTTATTGAATACATCATAAACAGCAATAGTATATCTACTACTAGTAAACTTTAGTATTTGGTTTGTTTTGCTGACACAATCACAACAAAACTAATAAATGAAAGGTCTAAAACTTTTCCTTGTTAAATGAATTATTCAGAACATACACTTAGTAGACAACTAGTGGTGGAACTATATATCTGCCTGCTCATTGATCAGAAGGTTACGGGTTCAATTCTCGTAATCAAAGCGATCCATGGGAATGTCGATATTATAGTAATGTAAATTATCCGTAGCATTTTCATCTCAGGAAATCCTTAGTAAAATATAACAAGTACTTACTTTTAAACCTTATATATATACCTAAGTAAATAGGCTTCCTTTAGAAGGTTTGTTTTCATTCTAAACAAAGTTGATTGATAAAATTGTAATGAGTACTTGATCGTAGCTATTGATGTATTAATCCGCTACGATCACGGAAATCACCATAGCTGAACTATTCGATCAATCGATTCTCAACAGTTAAGTTGACAATAAACAATATTTCTTGGTGGCAATTACAATTTGACTCGATTTTTTTCTTTTAATCACCTGCAAAGATATTGATATTGTCACGTCACTACAAATTTTATTTAAACGATAGAAACGTGCTTTACGAATTATTTAAAAAGGCCGTAAATGGAGAAAAGGGGAATGGAAGGATAAGGACATTTTTATATTATTTTCCGCATTGTGATTTCAACATAAACTTATATCTTTATATACAAATTCGAATTGGTACAATTTGTTGATATACTTTAGTAAAATGTGTTTCTGAAAATTAATAAATATGACTAAGCCATCGCCCTAGGATTCTCTATGTCGCGGTAGCTAGAGCTCTTCAGAATACAGTTTTTTTCAATTATTACAATTACTTAGGGACATTAAAGCAATAATTATAATTAATAAGTCAAAAAGTTATATAAATTTGTCAATGTACGAGAATTAATCATTTTATATAAATATAATATGCTGCATAATTATTAAATTTATTTTATTATATGTATACTTAAGGAGAATAATATTGGATTTGTAGAATTGGGTTAAATGTATAAATGTTGGCTTTGTTTTTAGTAAATTAAAGCATTATTTAAAAAGATTACGCTTTATATTTTATTTTAGTTTATTTTATAGTCGATGTGATAAACAATAAAAATTATGTGCATAATTTGAGTTGTTCACGAATCAGTTTGCAAAACTTATGAATAATGATTTGACGCTAGAACTTGCTCCTTTTGAAGCGCTACCGTGTCGCAGTAGCATAAGGCCAGCCATGTGTGGGCTTTGATGGATGACCGCATGAAATCGATAATGAACTTTAAGGCTGGGGATGCAGTCACTACAAATAAAACAAAAAAAAAACAAGTGCAAACTACTGTTTATTGAAACTTGCAAGTAAACCTACGATGGCGTTAGCTATGTCGATCAAAGCAGTAAATGGTTCTGTAAGACAAGCTATACACAACCCCTCAAAACTCTGCTGTGTCTCAAATATTTAAAACTCACTTTAAATTGCGTCAAAAAATACATATAGTGCTAAATAATAGTAAATATTATGTATAATGGCCCAACATGACATGTGCCATTTCGAATTGCTTGCACCATAGACCTTAAACACAGGTAACATAAAACGATGACATAAAAGTTGAGTGATGACCAGCCTAGGGCGATCGAGTATTGAGTGCTACGCAATATTAATGTGCCACATTCTCACCCGTGGGCAATAAAATAAATGATGTCATTTTTTGTCCAAGTGGGGTGCCGTGTCGAACCATTGTGCGGGCCGCGTCGGCATTGTCGGCAACTTTACTTCTTTTCGTCCTTTGTCGACACCGCACAGAACAACCACGGGGCGCCATTTTTAGACAAAAGGTTTTGGCGCCGCTTTTCAGTTTTTTTTGAGAAGTGCATGTCTTACCTATACGCGCATTATTATAAAATACGCGTTTGTCATAATTAATAATTTATAGCTTTCGTCAGAGTTTTGTTAGGCACCTGCAAGCGGTGTTGCAAGGTGCTTCTGTGTTGCAATCATAAATCATGCATCCTTTGTCGGTTCTAATGCACTTAGTATCATTTCGGTACGATCCACGGCATTTTGTAAAGTCATTATTGTTTCACGTATACCAAGAGTTTTACTTGTAAGTAATATGCTCTTGGTAAATAAAAAAGCAAATACCTACTTTAAATTTTTTTTGTGATCATCTAATGCATAAATAATTTTATATTATAGGATTCATATAATTTTATTATAAACTATATAATTATAATTACTTTATTATAATTAATAATTATAACAAATATGCCAAATTTCAAGTTCATGTGATCCTTAGTTTCTGAGAATAACCTCAGTGTCAGATGGATATCCGAGTGATCTTATAATATGGGTAACGTTTTATTGTTAAAAGTCAAACAGCGTCATTAATAATATGAAGTAGGTACTTATGTGTTTATCGCGAACAGTAATAGCTGTCCCAAATCATGTATGGTACTTCTTCTCAGAAACCCACTTTACTTATCAGTAAAAAATAATATATATATATCATAATACAATATATATATTGTACCTACCAAAAGCTGTTTAGTTTATTCGTACATGCTTACTTATCTAAACGTCTCGGGTACAACTCCTAAGTCTTTATAAATGATAGCGTTCATTTACCTACGCCCTATACCAACCGACTACATAGTGAAGTAGGTACAAAGAAATACAATGCAATAAAAATATTTACTCCATCCACCGCAAATTGCGTTTGGGTGCTAGAAACCCACAGAAATAAAGCCACGGAGTTTAATTCAGTAAAAGAAGTAAAAAGCAAATCTCTCGGTTGTTTCTCGGTGTAATCGGCCATAACGCTGCGGTCGCGGGATGAGACGCGGGTATTCCGTGACGTTTATGCACAATAAGCACACTAAACGTCATATTTTTGATGCAAATCCCACATGTTTACGACAATATACGCAATAAAACACCTATTTTATTGTTACCACGTACTTATCCCACGTTGTTTTAATAATGAAGATTAACATTACAAATTTATTGCGCGCGAAGCCCCGTTTGTAGATAAAGTGAAAAGTCGATTGAGGATTTGGTGGCGGCGACTTGGCTGAATGCTTTTATGTACCTGTATTTGCCACTTGACTTGTTGATAAAGTTAACTAAACTTATTGCGATTTAAATCTCACTTCAATTTCTCTAAAGATTATCATTCTTGCATTAAGTAGTAGAAGGAAATACCTACTATGCATTTCAGTTCAGTTGTAAGTCTTAGAGAAAATGGAATACGTTGGTAAAGATGGAAGATTCTAAAGTTAAAGAAGATATATTATCCAGAAAAGTTAAATTTTCTATTAAAGTTAATTTCCAAAAGGAAACCAACAATTACAAATATTTGTTTCGTTGCGTTGCAAAAGTTGTTCCTGGTGATTTACCTAAGACAATACTTCATCTCCCGGCTGGGTTCTACTCAATGAATTAAATGTTGGGAACAATCTGTCATAAAACACGAAAGCCGGGAATAAGGCCTGTTTCACACGCGCCTTACCCGCTTGGCTCGTAACTCGTACAAGTTATAGTATTTAGGACAGTTCAAAGTAGCCGACACGCATTAAAACATAAGATATGGCCGCCCGTTCTCGATGTGAGGCTTATTTTACTGAGATTTCGTCATTGACATACACTGGGATCTGCTGTTAATTGTCAATTTTGAAATGTTCTACAATACGAGACTCGAAATCGTAAAGATTTTACTTTAATACTTTAAATACCTATTCCAATTTTAGCACCAATGTTATGAGTATATATGGTATCCACGATAGACAAGAACAGACTAGAGGGTCGAAAAGATATACTGCTGAATCGCATAAAAAACGCTTCTTCTTTAACTTCTTTGTCTGCTCTGACTAAATCAAATCTGCTTTGTACGACTTCATTTTTCTTAAGACTATACATATCTCACACAACATTTGTCGCGTATAGTCAGTTTTAATTTAATAAAGTAGTTTATTGAATGTGTAGCACGTCATTTAACACTCCAGCCAATTACAAAGTAAATTCGCTCCAGCACATCAATGAATATTTACGACTGGCATTGAAAAATTAACAATGTCCCTTCACTGACCATAGACAAGTAATGAGCATAGACAAGAGCGCATTAGGGTTTCTACAGACGGAGACATTTATCAAGCGTAGTGTCAGTAGCCGCTGACATAATAACATGTTAGTACACGCTGACAAACAGTTTTTATATAGCACTATCAATCAAGAGTTGACGTAGATGTGAAGCGAGCTTCCGTGAGGGGATTACTATCTCGTTTTTTAAATATTGGCAACTTGTGATGAGGTTAAGCTCGGATAAGGTTTCCCGTTATACTGATGAGCGATGGAATATGTATGTAATTATTGAAGTTTTTATGAGTATTGATATGAAGCCTGCAAACTCATCAGTTTTTAGTACCTATTTCCTTCAAGCAAAATCATTATGGAGTCGAATACGAGTAGCAAGTATGTAAATTATATATGTATTAAGAAGCTTTTATAACATTACACGTGGATCAACAGCATAGGGCGATTTAGTTCCTTCAAAAAAGAGGAATTCTTTTAGTGATGATGAGCTGGTAATGTATTGATATAAATTAACAGGTACCATTTTTTTATTGAACCCGGGTCGATGAAATCAACTTAATATCGTGAGTGTTACCAGTGAACAGGAAACAAACAATACTTTATATTTTTGTAAATGCTTTATATAACACGCCGAAATATAAATATAATTATAATATTATACTAAACTCCATTAACAATTAGACTGAAAAAAACATTATTTAAGTGTAGTACCGTTTGGTTAATAACATCTATTGATATTATAATTAGTATGTAAACGCACCATTAATTAAAGAATTGCAAATAACGCAATTAATTAAATTGGATTCAAAATGACATATAATTTTTAACATTGATTACCATTTTTATCGTGTAAATGATAGTGTTGCCAGTCTTAAGGAATAGTTAATTCAATGATTAATGTTCGAGACGCATTATAAATTCTAATTTGATATGCGCGGTGGATAATTCTTTGATATTGTGTAATTAGTATGTTCAACGGGAAAATGATGATAGTATGTACCTATCACAGGGTTATCAGCTACCTTATTACTATCCTAGCCTTAGCTAGCCTTATGGCAAAGCATAAAAAGCTCGTTAAACTACTCATCACCGTAGGAACGATTTTATACAAGTAGTGGAAAATAAATAGGTAAATATCCAGCAGTCCAGAAATAACAGCATAATTAAAAAAAAGATTTTAATATATTAATTCTTTTTTGGATTGGTATTTGTTTTCTTTAATAAAATACAATGAGTAAAAAACTCTTTTGTTCACATACATTACAATTTTAAAACCATGTAGGTACATAGGTAAGCGAATAAATCGATCCCCAATTAGAAGGTAAATTTATTAACGATAGGGTTTATGACGCGGGTCATGCGTGTGTGGCCGCCCTTATTATGTGAATGTCATCGAATTTGGCGCGAAATGAAAAATTAATGTTTGATGTTCGCGAGCTGATGGATGATTGATACATAAGTTTTGTTGGTGCCGTGTATAATGTTGGTGACAGGTGCGTAGCCAATTTATAGAGAGGTGTAGAGGGAAACACGAACTCTCTCTTTACTTTAGAGGAGGACTAGTATTCATAAGTACGCATTAATTTCACAGTGGCACTAATACAGAAATCTCGAAATTAAATAAACTCTACTGGTAGAGTGTAAAAATAAGAAAAGAAAATATCTTCTGAAACTAGTACCAGCAAAAATAAAACTTTTGTAAGGTGAAGTAACCAGAAAATATAACAAATATTTACTTACCTACTGAAAATACTTATATCGTACGAATATAGACATTTATCAACCGAAAAGTCCATAGTTTATCGTATGTTTTTGTAAGATTTCTAAAAATCAATTGACAAATGGACATGCACTAACAACTCGAGCTGTCAAAATAAAATATGAGCCAATAAGAGCGCGTCGCGCGGCGACAGGGCCGTCACGCTGGAGAAATTACGATATATGAACTTATTAAAATATCTACAGCCTTTTTTTTCTCGTTTCGCGGTCGGGTGACAGTGACACGTTAAGGTACGCTGCCGACGAGAATCGTGCTTTCATTTTGTTATTTTCGGTGATGAGTCTTCCTGCATTCTTTTGTGACTGTTAATTTGGTCGTGTCATAATTGGAGACACGATTTTATATTGTTTTATGATTGCTTTTATTTTTTTTGCTTCACTCGAATGGAGATTCATGTTACAATTATTATATGTATGGTTTGTTTATCGTGTGATTTCTTTTTCTAGAATAATTTATTTTTTCTTTACTAATATTATAAAAAGGAAAGATTTGTATTTTTGTATTAACGAATAAACTAAAAAACTATTGGAGCGATATTAAAAAATCTATAGAAACCTATATTATCAATGAGTAACAAAAGCAAAAAAATAGAGATTCGCCCTGCACTGCGGAGTGCAGGTAGTCAAGAAAAAAATACCTATTTTTTAACAAATTCACAAACAATATAGAGCCAGTCTATCATTATATTTTTATTACTGATTTAGGCTAAATGTATTTTCTGTATTCTGTATTTCAATTTCCTATAGAAGGCGCGCCTAGACGAGTAAAAATGAGTATGAAAGCCGCGTGAAAATCGATTCCGAAGTTTTGCAGATATACCGCAAGGCGGCTTTTTCAAAGATCTAGTTTAGAATTCACACGATGCGGTGCTAACTAGCTAATTCCGGATTATTGGAGCAAAAAAGTGTCGGAAAAAGTTGAGTTTACAGTTAAGGAAACATGTGGTGGCAGAAGCATTTGACACGCGCGACTTGCCGGGGCTTGACGGATGGCTACAAAAAAAGTTGTTTACAGACTCACTTAACATACTCAACATTGTTTAGAAAAAATATTGTTACACAGATTGTGTGAAGTGTAAATATTTGTACGAGTATCGTTTAGGGTTGCATTAGTACGAAATTAGAAAATCATCATATATGACCTTTTTTCTTTCGTAAAAACAATTCAAATACAAAATTTATATTTAAGTATTGCCTCTCAACTTAACATTTTATTTCCCAAAAAAAAATGTATAAATAGTTGAAGTTGAGAAGTTTCACTTGATCTTCTAACATATAGTCAGGAGCACATAATTTTTTTGCCATACATGTTGACCTATTAGACTTTCCTACTTAACTTGCTACATTGAAACAGTTTTACCTGCAAATATTTCTGATTTTGCTTTATTATTCGATTGCATTGCTTTAAGCTTGCTTGCACAAAAACCCAGATGATTTTCGCTAATTATTACAAATGCAGATCAACGATTTGTTCATCTTATCTCAGTAACGAAAGCTACTACGTTTACAAACAGAGCGCAAGACGGCTGTAAAAAGGTTTTTTTTGTTCAAAAACTGGCAACAAAAACTGAAACAAAGAGGAAGGGGGGCAAAAAGCGTGACGAGCCGCCCGACGGGCTTCGAGTGTTTGAAGACATCTGGCATTTTGTGTCTGCAGTAAAGTAACTTCCTAAACCTTTATATTGATTTTTGAGCTATATATTTACAGCTGTAATCTTCTTCTTCGTTAAGGAGAAGTGGATCGGCTCTTTCTAAAGTGTTTAAGCCCCCTTAAGACCTCTGGACATGGTCTATAGATATGAATGAAAAAAATTGCGTCTTTCGCTCAGAGATGTACCCCTTGCTATAGTATATATATAAAATTAAGTAATGCCAGAAATTCACCAACGTGTGTGAATGTATTTATCAGAATTTACTTGTATGATAGAGTTTGATGTCATAATTATATATGGTAAATAGTATATTTTTTGTTGTAGACTATCATAACATTTATTTACAGATATTTTTTACATGCTTTATACCACAGCTAATCAAAATCAGGCAGATAACTTAGTTAATTTAATGATTAATCAAAAGCATTGGTGAAATTATACAAAAAAATCTGTCAATTTATTTATCTTACTCGTTGTTCTTTAATACGAGTTACCATACTGTTTCTATTCAATCCGACCATCTGTCTCTAGTGACTGGTTAGTAATCTGTGTAGGATTGCGTCACTCTGCAGAACGACTGACTCTGAAGGTAGGATACGTTATATGTTAGGTAAGGTATACGGACAGATATTAGGACAGTACTGTTGCTGAATAGTGGTAATGGACAATGAACTTGGATGTGAAATCGGTGAAGCGAATATCGTACCAAGCATTGTCAATTTGGTCCGACTTGGAATCGTTGAAGTTAGCATTTTGTTGTTACAAGATGATAGACGAACTTCTTATACCTTTACGTGTAGAACAACGAGTATGACCTTATGCTTAGAGCAGTTTATTCCAGATAATTACAAAAAGTTTACGTGCATGTCATTATGGCCAAGTCGACGACAAAAGTCACAACTATAACGTAAAGCAAAACTTTACAACTATTCTTTTTAAGTGTTCAATTTTTGATGGGCAAAACTACAGCGAGTTATTTTTCCTTATAAAATCTAAAAAATATATCTTAGTCTATGCTTTATACTTCTTAGTAGGTATGGAGGTGTTTTACGCCTACAAAACAATAAATCGAATTAACTACGAATCGAATCCGATTCGCAGTTTTTAATTAAATTACGATTGTTCCGCCATGTGCGTAAAATCATAACTTTGTGTGCAAAATGAAATTCTACGCATTTCAATTCAAGGGGAAAAAATTACGCGATCGGCGTAACATGTTCTCCACTTATAAAGGTTTTACTAAATCCTTCAAAAAATGGTACGTTAATTTCGCGACGCAATAATATTGAGTCGTATTATGTGAACAAAGAGTGTTGGATTCCTTTTCAAGGAGTCCAACACAAAAAAGAAACTTCTTTTCTTTTACCCATAACGTAATTGTTCTGAGTGTGAGAGAGAAAAATTTAGGTAGAAATAAGCGTAATTAAGTCACGAATAAGTATCGTGCACAATTTTGAAGATACTTCTTGACTATCGTACACAAAAAACTAAACTAGAATGGGATCCCATTGGAGCTTAGTTTACCAATGTTAATGTTTGCACTTCCACCATCACCATTTACATCTATTTTGGTAACGCTGAATTACTCACATACTTTTTAATTCACATGTTAGCCCAATTTGACAAGAAGAAAAAATATACTTAAATATGTAATTCTTTAACTAACACTAACCTGTATGACTCTCATCGGCAGTCCCGTTTCCTTCGCCAATTGCTCTCGTATATGCCTCGTCGGTTTCGGCGTCTGAGAAAACGCAGACTTTAATATCTCTAGCTGCTTCGCCTTGATGGTCGTTCTGGGTCCTCTCCGCTTGGATCCACCGTTTCCATCGTCTGGTGACTTGTTCTCAGCTTGGGAGTCCCGCGTTTCGGGGTCTCCGTCTAGTGAACCCTGGGTTGGGAAGAAAAACAACTGAATGCGACTATGTGGTTGGGTTGGTACACCGTGCTGTTGGGATGGTCGAAATGTTACTCAAAATTTTTATAGCGGTATGCTTCTCTTGCTATGAGCGCTTGGATACTTTGTAATGACAGTATTTAATGACATCTTTAAACCATGACATAAGGCAAAATGTAGCACTAAGCTATGCAGGTTTTCTAAATTGGAGTTGCTATGTAGACGACCAGCATCACACTTAACACCGTTATAGGCCGTCAATCATTTTATTTTAACATTAAAAGAATAATGAAATTATTATTTTATACTCGTAATTCTTAGATTATTTATTTACACAATACGATTTTTATTTATGCCAGCATTTGCAGCACGGCGTTTACTGAAGCGCAGATGTGACAAGAGTGATTGCGTTTTTAATATGTAACCAGACATTTAATTTGTTTATTTATTTCGATACACTCACCTGGTCTTCCGAGTCTTCATGCGGTTTCGTGTCTCCATTATGCGATAGTTCGGAATGTAGCGCAGGATGCGGCGCGTGCGCAGGACTACTCGAGTTGTTAGCCGCTCGAGACTCGTCTTCCTCTTCCTCGTCCGACCCCGAGCCCAGTAAGCTGTCTGCTGTGGAAGAAAGAAAGGATTAAATAGGCTAGAGGAAAAAACACAGGTTTCAATGGCCCTAATTCGGCCAGTCACACTGACTAAACTAAAAGTTCCTAAAATAAAATTATATACACCCTTTTATCACTCGTGGAAACAAAAAGAGAAGAGACAATTTCAGAACTATCAAATTAGGTTTATTTAGTAACTTTGGGCTGTCCGTATCGGGGTCAATGCATTTTGAGCATATTGTAAAAAAATATTTATTTTAATTTAAATTTATTTTTTAGGGAATGGGTCTATGATTACGAAATTATATGATTTAACTCGTAGCTGTCGACCACGGTGTTAAATAAATTATGGTCTCAATCTTGGGTTTGACCTCTTTAGGGGTTAAATTAAAAAAGGGGTTAGGGCCTACACCCTACAATGAATACAATCTCCAAATTTCATGTCTCTAGGTTCCGTAGTTTAGGCTCTACGTTAATTCATAGCAAATTTCAGTCAGCCAGTCATATGTATGATCCATAGACGGTTGGCGCAGTTGGTAGCAACCCTGCCTTCTGCGCCGCTGGTCCCGGGTTCGATCCTCAAACAGGTCAAAAATTTGTGTACACAAACATGTATGTTTAACCTGTGTCTAGGTGTTTATTATATATATAAGTATGTATTTATGTATATAAGTATGTATATCAGTTTACCATAGCACAGGCTTTGCCTAGTTTGGGACCCGAAGACCTTTGTGTGGATGTTGTCCCATATTTACTATATATTTATTACTCTATTATATATAAATATATACTTATCGTAATGATTATATATTTTGAGTGTAGTTTTACTATTGTATACATTATACATTTCCTTTCAATTGTAACTAAAGCAACATTACAAAATTTTGGTTTTCATCGACTAATGTTACTTACTTGATTGCTTGTAACTAAAATCAAATAATGTATTATATTATAGATAGTATGGAGATTGTACCATCAATGTTATCAATTAGTTAAACGAGTATAAGTACCTACTAAAACGTTATAATATACAAAATATCAATAATATTATATAGCCTTACGCATACGAGGTATATGACACAAGACAATGACTTGCCAAAAAATATACCCGTTAAAAAAGGTAAAATTGACTTATCAAAAAGCAATAGCACGCCATTTGTGCGCTTTAACCAAATAAAAATGTAATTTCGCTGCCGCTCCCCCGAAGATTCCAGCTGAGAAAAAATTAGCCGCAAAAACAATTACTTATGTATGTAGGTAAGGGTAAAGATGGGGAACTAACTATCGGTTCTCGAATGAAAGTCGAATCGAAATTTTCGAACCACATTCGTGACAATCTTTTATGATTGACCATTGACAGAAACTCTACGTAGGTACTTTCGAAATAATCAAATGTACAATTAGAAAAACCTGGAACAAATTTTCTGATGAACAAATGTGTTTTCTTTAAGCCTACGTACTTATAAGAAATAATCTTCTTACAGCTAGATTCGATTTAACTGCGCAACTAAAGCTTTTTACTTTTATTTATTTTAGGGTTCCGTCCAAAGGGTAAAAACGGTTTTTATAATATATTACAGGACTATGCTGTCCATCTGTATGTCTATCACTAGGCTGTATCTCATGAACCATGATAGCTGGACAGTAAATTTTTTCAGATAATGTTTATCTGTTGCAGCTATCAAAATTATATTTTCAATTACAATTTCCTGCAACTTTTTTAAACTATAAGGACTTGAATAAGTTTATGAGTACAAACACTTTTATCACAGTACTTAGAACAATTTAGATAGAATTCTTCATTTACTTGAACAACAACATAAAATTCTACAAACCGCACAAGTATATATAAAAATATTCCCAAAAAACCAAGAGTAAAACTTTTATACGGAATGATATAATAAAACTCCATGTTTGTTACATCTCTCACTTATTCAACAAAGATAGGAGTATGCGAGTGAAAGAGAAAGAAAATTACGATCGAGAGTGTATTCGCAGTGTTGAGATATTATTTTTGTAGTAGGGGTATAAAAACCGTTTAAGTTCCGCAAACACTTGGGGTAGCTAAGGGGAGTTGGACAGGGTGTGCGACCGGGCACTTGTCTTGTAAACATTGTTAAGGGCCATCGTAGGACTATGAATTTTTAGTATGTCTATAAGTATAAAGTTTACGTGTACTTCAATAATAAGTGTTGTTATTGACGGATTTTTGTGAGTGATCTTTGACATTGTTATTTGATTTTAATTCAGTTTATAACCTATACGTTCTAGAAGATATCGATTGTTACCGATTAAAATACACAAAAGTCGAACTATTGCCAAAATAATAATAAATGTGATCAAATCACCCCACACCTCGTCTCTTTGATCTTCCGACACTCTAAAGTCCAACCAAAAAACTACAATCCAATAGTTTATTTTCAAATTCATTCAAGAATTTCCATCAACATCATATTCGCCAAACAAGATTAAAAAGTAAAACAACTTTTTAATCCACGTCGAGGCAACGTTGCGAGCAAGTGTTCTGCCTCGGGCAAAGTTAGGGTTAGGGCCACAGATAAACAATAGTGCCACAGCCACCTTAGGGCGATGTAACATCTGTCAGGAGCGTAGACAGGATGACGGCGGAGATGTATGGATGTGGTAGAGTTTTGTTCTAAAAATGGGGTAAATTAGTGTGCTCTTGACAAGCCAATTTAGGGTTCTTTTCGTGTAGGTCGTACCTACTTGTTCGCAATACCGATACTCATAAAAATTGTTTATAACTCTAAAAGTAATTTCATTACGTACTTTCTTTGGCACACCTACGTCGTCGCAACGGAACGAAGGATGGAGTTGATTTGCATAGGAACAGACTGAGGTTTCGAGCGCTATGTACTACTATTTTTGTCCAGCTCTTTAAAGCTAATCACCACTCAAAACGCTAATCTTTTATTACTACTCGTAGTAGCTGTCACTCGCGGCGCTGTACGCTACATAAAATTTAACATAAAGAAATTTCAAACTTTGAACACCCATTGGATCCCCTTAGGGGTTGATTTTCCAAATATCTTTTCCTAGGACACCCATATACTAACCCTATAGTGAATACACTCTTCCAGTAACGTGTCTCTAGGCTAAACGGTTTAGGCTCTACGTTGATACCTAGCAAATATGAATCAGTGAGTCAATCAGTCAGACTTACTTATATATACACATAAATGTTGTGACGCTATACACGCCTCATCCACTTTTACAACAAATACGATTAGTGCTGATGACCTCCAGATCTTCAGACTAAAGAAGCCGACTATTTTGAATTTGATTTGATTTGTTACAGAGATAATAACAATTAATTAAAGTAATTGACTTCAAAAACTCCACCAATTTTTCTACAAAGCCCTTATTTATCGTAACCTAGTTAATTAGAACTAAACAACTGCCATGAGATTGCAGTTTTGCGAAGAACGCTCGACTTTTATTAATCTTCCTAACTTTTCCGAAAGGCGGCAGCACTGACTTGCGTTTCCTTGATGCAAGTCATTTTGGAGGGAAAATGAAGGATATTTTTGACGAGTCTTTTTGAGCGGGTGATTGGATTTTTTGTGGTTTGGTCTGCCTATTCAGCCAATCATATGAGCTTATTAGCAAATATGGTTGTAAACTCGTCCAAAATCAAGCAGTTTTGTTTACAAGAAAATGAAATTCTGCAAATTGTGTTCTATTCAAATATCTGATATCGAGAGAAAGAAAGAATCAAATATGTGATATTAAAATTAAATGCCGCTATTGAAACCAAATTTTATATTTTATAACAATCGAGTACTTAAATATTCAGTGAATCAGAATAATTAAGATGCATACTCGTATATACAACAGGTAACAACTAGCCATAAAGGTAATAATATCCATTTCCATTCCATTAAAACTCCATTCCTATAAAGGTTGTCTGGAAGAGATCGCATTTTAGCTATAAGACCGCCTTTTGTGAAATGTTATTTGTTTGTTGTATTCTTTTTGTGTTGTATTTTTGTGGTGACAATAAATAATTATTGTATTGTAATACAACTGACACTTAAACGTAAGTAGTAGAACAAAACCAAAAATACATTCCATATTTTAAATGGGCATACCATGAAAACTATTACGCACAGCTAAGCTAAAATGTAAATTGAGGTGAGAAATACTTAAGACTTCACACATTCTAGTCTAAGCGTAAGGGTTATCCATAAAACACCATTAAATTTTCTCAAGCCTCTCGATAGTAAAACCAAGGTACGATTTATCGTAAAATTAGTAGAATGGGGTCTATAAGTATTATACAAAAAAATACTATAGAAGTCTACACAGAGTGTTTTGTATCTGTTAACTACTAAACAGAACGCAAAATTAGTATTTGCAAATACATTTCCCATGAAAACTTATGGATTTGCCGGATAACGTTACCAAACACAACACTGATTTACTATTTATTACCTCTATACTCGTAGTAAGGTTTGCCAGACAATACACAGCAAATGACCGTGTCGTCTTTGGTCTTCACACGAGAACGACGCCGTACTTGCATGGCGGTTACGAATTGACAACTTTAGAATAACGGAAAATGACGAGTATCGTTGACTGTGTCGTTCTCTCTTTCTTACTCTCGTATGATCGCGCGTAAAGACGCACTTACCTTTAAATCGGTTTTACAATTATTAATAACATGTATAGTTTTTGTTAAACCCAGGTGCCTTTACTGAGCGACATTGTGGTCATGTAAGGAATAATCTCCCATTTTAGATCTTATGCTGCTGCGTCGTCGTATTTGTTATTAATTTTTGCTCATAAAACCGCTCAGAATAAGTAAAGTAGGCAAAACAAAATATTAAGGCCTTAGTTAATCTTTAAGCTAAGAGTTATATGAAAAGTCGTCTCTGTGGCCATATTCTTTGATAAATGATGCACCTGCTTTAATGGTAATGGATACTCGTTATTCTGTGCTTTTTACACATACTAGACACAGATTAGAAAAGAACAGATAGCAAACTGCCTAATGAATAAAGCGAAGTGATTTCGTAGCGGAGCGTTTGCGTAGCAGACCGTCCACAATTCTTAGGCGTAGTAGTGCGTAGAGGTACAGTATCACAAGTTTAATATCTAGTTGATCTTGTTTCCGATATATCATTACTATAGGAAAAACTATATAGGAAGCACATAGTCATTATTATGACTGTTATCCATATTTTTAATATCGCTTACATTTTGATGTAGGGACTTTTACTATATGAAATAATCTTAATCATATTTTTAGGCAAATTTAATTATTTAGGCCATCTTAAGTTTTAACCAGCCCGTAATCGACTAACGTGACATATGAGAGAGGTGAAAACGAGAGCAAGCAATTTCTCCGCTTCAACGCTGTCAAATATAGACTGATATTTCTCTTTCATACCAAACGTAACCCGATAAAGAGGTTGGTTCTAGCGCCTTTTACTTTATATTCCTTTCTATTTATATATTTTTTTTAATATAGTATTGTATCTTATTTCCTATATTTACATTTTGTGTATGTTGTCCTCCTATCTTTTTCTAATCTGTGCTGTACTTGCGTACAGTAAATCCTCGCATTTTGTGTTGCACTTAGTAGTCAAGTGCGGAGATGTGTGAACCTATTTCATCTTTGTTGCAGGAATTCCAAGCTTTTCGTGTTTTAGTGTAAACTTGACAGTATTGAATATTATAAACTCGCACTCAAAAGTTTAGTATAAATTTATGTTAAGTAAATATAGTATTTATATAGCAAGAGTGTTTTGAAGTGCTCTTGTAAAATAAAATTCTAATGATGCTTTGTCCGTTAAAGTTTACTTCAGGTAGGCACAAGAAACATTAGAAAAATATATTAGCTTTTTTGTATCATTTATATTTTAGCGATGCACATATAATTTTTGGTTGTACTTAGTACTTTTTAAAAACTTTCCGTTTTTAGTTAGTTTAAGTAGTTTTCACCATTAAGTAATATAGTTTCGATTTATGTTAAGTAAACGTATATGTAAAATTACTTATTTAGGTACTATGTCAGTTCGATTTCATAAAACATTTAAAAATGGCCTGGTCACAAACAGATGGACGAACAGTGAAGTCTTAGTAAAAGGGTTTCGTTTTACTCTTTGGGTGCGGAACGATGTATTTACGATAATTATAAATTGATAATTATACTTTATTTTCATTTATAATTATTCTTTATTTCCTTGTTTTTTTATGGGAAGCTGTAGGACAATACAATGAGTCAAGAAATAAAGTCACATTTTAATTGGAATATGTACCTATATATGAGTACAAATAAACATCATATTAATGTTTAAATTATTTGTTGTACGGGCAATAATCATTACAAAAGTAATGTTAGACCTTATATTATGTAGGTAGACCACAGACTCTAATTATACCATATTAGGTAATTCGATTCGAATTGGCTTAGCAACGCCTCTTTTACATATTGAATTAGCGTTTGACACGAAATATACCTTTATTTTCATATTCTTTAATTACCTATCTTGCTTTGGCGAGTCAATCGATCTCATGGCGAATAATCTATTGAGTCATGTACAAAACAGATAAGTGTACAATTTTGCACATGTTCAAATTCCTAACACCTTGGGATTTTCTAAATTCGGACATGTTGTCTATTGGTCTAGGATATATTAAAAAATACCTACCGCATTGACAGCATGCGTTATATAAGAATCAAAATTAAATTTACACACAAAAAATAATAATCATGAATACTATTGCGATAGTTGCTGTCTGAGTATTTCACGCAACAAACATGATTGAGAAAATGTTACGCTTTTATTTTTTTTTCTGTTGATAGCATCTGCATAATATATAATAGGTAAGCAGGAACATTATATCTACAAACCGAAATCGCATACTTCAATTCAGTGAATACCAAGAAGGAGTAGCCATTGCAAATGCTCTTAAACTTTACATCAACTTTTCATTCCAGACTTTCACGACAATCAATCGCACAAATCCATGGGCGGTCATTGAACAGAAGCGAGCGTAAACAAACTATTCAATTGAAATACACCACAAATACAAATCGGGCTCGTTACGGGGTCAAATCGAATGAAAATAAATAATTTAACAGCGATTTTTCACAGCTATAGAGTGATGGGCGACTAATTTGTTAAGGTCCAGTGTTGCCAGGTCTTCTGCTTGTGCGGGACCTCTCACTTTTTAAATGTGATGTACAATACTTATACTCTTGATTTCTTGAAAATTGTTAGTAAATATATTTGTCTAGCGGTACGGTACTGTACTTAAATTGAAAGTGCAAAATTTTAACGTCATAAATTTATCAAATATTAGTATTGTTTTGTACGCAGTTTAAAAATGAATCGACATTTCAGTTCGTATATGTTATTTTATCGATTCAAACAGGACAGAACAGGGTCCTCCTTGTTTATTTTTTGTTTGTAAATCCCTTGTTTCTCTTTTCTAATTATGTTTTATTACAGAAATAGAACTGGTAACACTGTACCTAACTTGCGCTGGCGCATCGTACGCACATCACACTGTGTTCAATTGTATATGGCGGTGCTAACGGCGTCGGTGACGGTAACATATCGATTGGTTGCCATTATAAGAGTGATGGGTAAGAAGTAATTTCGGCCACATTTGGCTTATGCCATTTTTCATATAAGTTTTACCTATGGCATTATAACTGTTCAAAGAAATAATTTAAGAAAATAGTTACCTACAGTCCGGGTACCTATAAAGTAAAAGAAATCAACAGCAATTTTTCTTAGTCTCAGAAAGATTTTTGAACGAGTAATTAGTCAAGCTGCGTACGCGCATATAGCAGTGTGCAAGATAGTAAAATAGAATATGGCAGTCTAATAGCGTTAGTGACAGTGATATATCGAAAAACTAGTGCCGACGCAAAGTTAAATGAAAACGAATATCAATGTGAAGTTCTATTATAATATAATAAATTAGGGATGGCCTATAGTTAGTATAATTTAAAATGGCAGTCAACATAAGTAATTACGATTTAAAATACGATTTTAAACATACATACCTTTATGCCAATAAACATTTGTATTTGTAATATATTTTTTTATTAGTAAGTAGATACATCTCAAAGGAAGTTACTAAGTTACAAAAGGTTTTATTTGTTGTTTATTAAAAGTAGTTCTATGCTTTGCCTGAAGTAAGTAATTAAAAAGAGTATGTGAGGTTGTTTTTTTAACGTTTTGTCTATATTACTTATTATGAAACGCTAACCGAACGCTGGAATATGTTCCACATTACGTAAACATTCATTGAGTTACCTTACCTCCAAGTCGCTTTATCTTCTACTTTTACCGAATTTTCGGTAATGTTTTGCCGAATAATCGGTAAAAGTAAGAAGTATAAGATTTGGCCCCACACTATACCACATACCCGAACTATCATTGTTCCGTTATTAATCGCATTTTTTGTGTGCATGTGGACTTATGGATCAGAGTTATGTCTGTCAGGTCACTGCCTCTGACCTCAAGCTCGTTTTTAAGGTTTTTTTTGTGTAATTTATTAAGTTTCGGATAGTTAATTACTGGTATGTAAGTATGGTGCTACTTAGGTGGTCGTTGGCATGATATGATGTTTAGTAGGCGTTTGAAATTTAGTAATTTATTTATAGTTTAGGTTTTTTTACAGGCAATGTTTGTTCTGTATAGATTTTGTTTAGATATATATACTCCGTAAAAAGTGATTGATATATTTATTTTTATCATATTGCAAATCCTACAAAATTATAAATGAGAAAGATTGTAAAAATGTGTGGATGTTTATGGATGTGTGTTTGTTAGTCTTTCACGCGAAAACTGCTAAACCGATTTCGATGAAATTTGCTACGCAAATAGTTTAGACCCTGAATTTACACATAGGCAACTTTTATCATAATATTATCTAACACGGGTAACACTGCAATGCAGCTTAGGCTTCAGATGTGTAAATCTTCTTACTTTCATATAATTCCTTGTTTTAAAAAAACAAACTGTTACCTACTTAAACTTACTGTTAAACTTGCATAAATCTAAAAAAAACATTGTGTTTTCCCTTATTACTCCAAACCAATTAACCTAAGCAAGGCAGATAAATTCATACATGATTGTCTTGAAATATTTCATTAATAAATTTTATCTATGATTTTATAGGTAAGTACATGTTGTATGTGATTTTTATCTATGAGTTTTATAGGTACATGTTGTATGTGGGTGGATGATCAAAACTACACACGAATTAAATAGATATATAGTCACATAATTCACCCGGATGATTTCAGTCTAAAGTGAACAAAATCTATCATATCGGCGACAAAAACCAACAGGATGATATCACCCAGATACAATATATCTAAGATGAAATGAGGATACTTTAATTAAAAACTTATGCGTCAAAATACAAATGTTTTATAGGTTTCAACAGCTGCTATATTATTTACGGATTTTAGGTTAAGCCCATTGTAAAAACTGGACCTAATTTTGGGTACAAATTACTTCTATAAATTTAGACTACTTATTAGCAAATCATACTTTGTTATCTTCTTAAAAAACATTTTAATCTTTTCGTATACCTACGTATTCTAACTCTACTGGTGATTACAAATAGGTAAAAAAGCTACATGCTCGGCTTTCTAGCCCATATCTAGAGCAATGTACCTATAGAGCAACAAAGAAGCCTTTTGTGCCCAAGTCGTGAGCCAGGTAGCAGGGTAGCGTAAGCACAGATTAAATACTAACTTCAGCATGAGTTGCATGTTATACGCGCGCTGATTCGACGCGTCTTGCCTCGGCGACGGCTCGACGATGACTAATGATTATTTGACTTTTTAGTGGGTCTAGTTGTACAGCAGAAGTTACTTTTATGTGTTATGTAAAAAAAATGTTTAACTATGTATAGGAAAATTTATAACTATTCTCATAACGTAATAAATTAGTAAAATAAATTCAAAATTTATTTTACTAATTTTTGTCAAAGCTAAAGATAATTTTCCTGTTAGATGCATTAAGGACTATCGGTTAAATGCAAAATCCACCCGCAAATTAGTTGAAGGTAATAGAGGTTCTTTGAAATTTTGATCTGTATAATTTAACCTAAAGTAATCCATATTTTTTCTAAAGTTATTCCATTTAATTTGCTGTGATTCGTTAAAAATTCATCCATCAATGAAACAATCGTTCGTAAACAATACCTCGATCGTTTTCCCGGCGAACATCAGACAGGCTGATGGAAATGACATTTTAAAACCACTCTTAAACATAACCTATAGGTTTTACATATTGACATATACAACCTCGTTTCGCACGCACGCTCTCTGCGCAACGTCGATAAAAGAGGGCGTGCCTGACGCGTCACAATCCACCAATCACAGCTCGACTGGCCACGTGTGCGTACGACATCTTTACATGTGTGCATCAGGCATATCGGTGTGCGTTGGACGAACGCAGCCCGCACTTCTGAAACCCTCTGTATATGGGCGTAAGCGTACTTCGCGGTAGCACTACCAAAGATTCCCATATCTTTTATGTTCTTAGATCCTTATCGCGGTTACTTATTTCACGTTTGAGATGGTGGTCTCGAATTAACGGCCGGTCCATAAACACGCTATAATAAACCTGTAATACAAAAATAATCCATGATTTTTATTACATTTTCGGCGTTAATAGGTTGTTACAGATGTTAAGATAACGCTCGCACAGTTTTCGGTGAGGAATTTATTCATGTTGTGTACTGATTGAATTGTTAATGGGTCTTAATAGTTGATTCGGGTGAGATTTGTGGTATAAATAGCGCAAAACAATAGTTTTGGAGGTGTTATCTTGAATTTTATTGCCTCAAATCACGGCAATTAACGTAATTTAAATAATCCTCACATCACTATTAAGCCGCAGCCGTGTCTGATGTTTCATTCTTACTGACTACTGCTATCATATGTATTATAGATATACATGATAGGTATTGCTACCACCCTGTGAAAGAACACTTGAATCAAAACAATGATTATTTACTTTAAAAAAATAACTACTTACTTACTGATATATTCACTGTCGTATCAATCAAATTAACCTGGTAAGGGTTGTTTTATCTTTAACTAGCTGACACGCCGAACTTCGTACTGCCTAACAGTTATGTATGTTTCTCACCTTTTAAAACTTCCCTGGAGTACGACAATCATTTCAAGACTAAAATCAGCTATATCGGCCCAGCCGTTCTCGAGTTTTAGTGAAACAAACGGATTCATTTATATATATTTTTTTTTTGTCTTAAGAACCTTCTCCATGACATTAACAAACACAACAAAAATAGTGAAATCGGTCCAGCCATTCAAGCGTGATGGCGTAACCGTAAAAGGTATTATTTTTATATAGGTATATAGATTTAAATATACTCTCTGCTTTGAAAAAACTAAAGTAAACTCAAATGTGTATGTGAAATTCCAATATCAAATTTGAAATTGCAAAACATTTCAAAGCCCACATCAAAGCGAATCGTTCGAATTTCAAGTGCAATAAAAGGCCGTTTTCCGTCAGAATTCGATTACTGACACACAGGGGGACAAAGGAAGTCGTTTATACAGGGGGCGGTTTTAAAATTGATTTTAGAACTGGGGCGTGTATTTACATGGCCATAGACAAATGGAAACGTTTGTTACGCATGGAGTGTTTTCAGTACATTTGTGATGTCTCGTTCGGTCTGTTCGGGATGTCTCTAAGCAGAATGTAAAACAACTAAAGTAATACAACGTCAATAACGATAAGTAACAATTGTCTATAAACTACTCGGGTGGAGAAAAACTTGTATTACATATGCTATTAAAGAAATCAAAAATTTAAACAACGTTCAAAAATATACTAGAGATCGAATAGCATAATTGGTTATCATATACTGCTTAAACAAGGTTTGTGGTTATATAAACGGGAGTAAAAAGGGAGTGGTTGTACTTAAAAAGTTACTTATTATTTTAGTTTAGTTAGGATTTGAAGTTAGAAATAAACCGAAGCATCTGCTAAATACTTGTTGTTAAAGGCTTGTCTAAATCTTTGGTAGTAAGACGGTAAAGATTCCTAGTTAGGTATATAATAAGTTTACATATAAAGGGAAAGAAAAGATTATAGACCCGCTTGCTCAATAATAAAATATATCACTATACAAACCCTTTCCACCCTGTGTTTGCTTGTAAAGAGGGTAAGAGCACTCTATACGCGGTCGTTTTACCACCGAGGACATGAAGTGTTAGCTTTTCCGTAGATTAAACACTTGTTAGTGCTTACATAACCAACGGCGATCAGGTATCGAAGTGAAGTGGTTGAACCCCAATATTGAGTTCAAAGAGTAATTAAAAGTTGTTATTTCATTAACAAAATCTCTAAGAATAGATTAGGACCATTTTCTTATAAAACACCTAATATGAGGAAAAGGTACTTGTCTCTTGACAATAAAAAATAATCTTCTCCAATTTAATAAGTAATAATAGATAATGATAATAAGTAAATATTAAAAAACCTGCACGAAAATAGTTTTTAATTTTGAAAACTATAAAAACTACTTATTGAGTGTTGGATTTGATCAATTTTATTTATATTTTGTCGAATATACCTATTAAACCATATTAATAACCTAAATACTAAGTGTTTAATATTTCGTATTTCTAATATTTATTTAAATATCTATTAATTTAGAGCCCGAACGGCTTGTCGTATTTTTATGTGAGTGGTCTCAATAGATTTGTCTAAGTCGTGAAAGTGACACTGCGTAAGAATGGAGGATAAAATTAAGCAGAACCGTTAGGTTTAGCTTCGGGTTATTTCGAACACGCTTCTTACCAGTCCTTGTTAAATATTTTTACCTTTTCCACCTTTAAATATTCTACTTTCTATTTACTTTCAACTACATTACGAGTAACAACGAGTACGATATCCAGATGTAGAAACAAAATAAACACGCGCGCGCGCCGTCGCGTCGCCGCAGCGCCCGCGCCGCAATCGCGTAGGTCACGATCTGCGGTCACGAGCCTGGCGCTGCTACAGAAATAACCCTCAAATATACCTAGCACGTATTTTACCTACCTCTACTAACTGCAATCTTGAGAGAAATGTAGCTATTCTACAGAATACTTACGAAAATTCATACAATGGTATCATAATGAAAATATCTGTTCGCACCTGCATTAGTAGGTATACGAATCTAAGGAGAGTCAATACCTAAATTTGTATGACTTTACTTACCTATTTAAAAAAAATGATACGACTGAATGATGCCGGATGATAAAATAATATAAAAATGTGAGTTTCTTTTACCATCGTAAATTCTATATGCCATAGACATGATATACTTAAGACTGCTTTTTATCTAGAAAATAATTATCATATAATGAATGTATTAATAAATTCGCAAAAAAGAATAGTAAGTACCTATCTCTTTTATTTAGTACTAGCTGACCCGCTGAACTTCGTACTGTCTTACAGTTACAGACCTATGTATGTTTCTCACCTCTTAAACCTTCCTTCGAGTACGACAATCATTTCAAGACTAAAATCAGGTAGGTATATCGGCCCAGCCCTTCTCGAGTTTTAGTGACAAACGGATTCATTTTTATATATACAGTGTAATCTCATTAATCCAGCACTATTAAAAACCGGAGGATGCCGGATTATTGGAATGTTCGGATTACTGGATTATACTGAAAGTCATAGGTAATAAATAAAATAAAGCATTTCATAGAGAGAATAAATGTATATAATGTATTAAATTTTTTAAGTTCTTAATTGAGGTCTGCTTTTGTGCAACTTGTAGTCCTTGCTTAAAAACCTTTTCTCGCATGTTGCGTAGAATTATAATATCTTTGCCAGATATGCCGTTTTCTTCTACCCATGTTATGTAGGTATTGAAACAAATCAATGCATCATCTGGTTTAACTTTTGCAGTTGTAGTAGTTGGTGGCTCCAATATTTCTATAGAGTTTTCTTCTAGTACTGCTTCACATACAATTTCTTCATCGGTCATAATTTGCTCTGTTTTTTCGATTCCCTCAAACCAAGAATTTAAATTTCTTCACTTGTCTTCAATCCTTTTTCTGATAGATTTTGTAACCAATCGGCAATTGGCACATTATCTTCAAGATCCCATTCATCTGTTTTTTCTGTTTCTGATACATCATTCATTGTAGGCAACAACTTTTTCCATGAAGATAGGATTAAGTTAGGAGAAACAGACTTCCAAGCATGAGCGAGAGAGAATACAACATCCTTCAAATTCAATCCTTTAAGGCTCTGCGTTATATCACCATCCTGAGATATAATATGGATCAGCAATTTATTTTTATACAAAGACTTTATTTTTTGGATAACATTTTGATCCATCGGCTGCAGTAAAGGTGTGCAGTTTGGAGGTATGAAGATGGTTTGGATATTCCCATCACTTGATTTAAGTTCTTGTTCATTTGGGTGGCCTGGAGCATTGTCGGATTAGTGAGATTGTACTGTATATATGTATTTTTAAAATTGTGTTCTGGCATAAGAACAATAACAAACACAACAAAAAAATTTGTGAAATCGGTCTAGCCGTTGCGCGCGGTGGGGTGACCAAAGAATAGATATGTCATTGATACTTACAAGGTTTTTACATCTTTTGTTATTATAATTTCTTAAATATGAAAAAAAGCAATCATTACGCAATACCTACCTATAATTAGATTAAAAAGTATACATTGTATAATAATAAATTATAATAAAAATTTTTTTGGATATCTACCTAAGACTTATCATTTATACAGTAAAACGAGCGATTAAATACTATTACAATCAATTAAAAAGCGTCAGTCTAAGAAGTAGCTAATTACTTAGCTATATTTAATCATGCCTACTGTTATAATTAGGTATGCAATAGACGTAATATTTTATATAAAGTGATAAGTGTCAATAAAAATACAAGGCCGGTTCAATGAAATAACTTTAAAATTTATCATAACAATTCTAATTGAAAATGGTGCTAAATAGACAAATACAAAAATATTTGTACCTACTTGACGCATTTAGCCACGCTATATGGTCATGGATAAGAACTTTGTACCTATTCGAACTTATAGCATTTACCCATAGGTATACTCTTACTAAACAATATGAAACATTTATACTAAGAACAAAGTAAATAAAAGACTTTTAGATAATGGTATGCTATTTTTAGCATTTCAGTGTCATCAGGAAGCATAAATTTACGTTATCAGCAATTTCATGTGCAATTTCTTAGTATAAATTTAGAGGACATAACTAAATAAACTTTTAGAATTTGTCTCTTGTGCCTTGTGTTAGGGTCATGTGAGTCAAGTGTTCGCATTTAAAATGAGACGCTTCATAAACACGAAAATTATTTGCAGTAGGGAAAAAACTGTGTTAATTAGTAAGACAGCTGATTTGTGATCAACTTAGACACAATAATAGTATTGTCAGTAGCTTATAGTTTAAAAAACTATATAAAAACATAGACCGTTCCATATACGCGCATAATAACCCCAGTATATTGGTATGTGTGAAGTGTAGTAAAACAAATTTAGAGCTATATATTGCTGTGCACTGTGGGAAGTGTAGTAAAACAAATTTAGAGCTATATATTGCTGTGCACTGTGGGAAGTGTAGTAAAACAAATTTAGAGCTATATATTGCTGTGCACTGTGGGAAGTGTAGTAAAACAAATTTAGAGCTATATATTGCTGTGCACTGTGGGAAGTGTAGTAAAACAAATTTAGAGCTATATATTGCTGTGCACTGTGGGAAGTGTAGTAAAACAAATTTAGAGCTATATATTGCTGTGCACTGTGGGAAGAGTAGTAAAACAAATTTAGAGCTATATATTGCTGTGCACTGTGGGAAGTGTAGTAAAACAAATTTAGAGCTATATATTGCTGTGCACTGTGGGAAGTGTAGTAAAACAAATTTAGAGCTATATATTTTTATTACGTAATCAATATTATAATAATTAATAAAAAAATCATCCCAGGCACTTAAAGTAATCAACCCGCATGACTCTATGTTAGGGCTTACATTAATTATCTGTTAGGTATTAATTAAGAAATATAAAATAACTTTTTTTTTAAATTCGTTAATATATTGTTCATAAATATATTTTTTCTTTAAAAGTTTTGTGGTCAATCTAAGGCTCCTGTTGAGTAAAAAAATGTATAAAAAGTATGTTACAAAGCTGACAAATCGTCATTTAACGACGCAGTTGACTCTAATGACTGTCGAGCATACGAAATCGCACAATGAGCCGGTATGCGCGCAAAAGCGACGCACGCGCATGCGAAATGCGCGCGGCTTGCGCTGCACTGTGTCCAATCGCATGATGGCATTACAAGACAAGTTTATCGAGACGAGCATCGGTTATGAGCCCAGTTTACTTTTTTATTTTGCTTGACAAGGTGTGTCGGAAAAAGAAGAACTGTCTCGTGGCGTTTTTTGGTGCATCAACTTTTTTACCCAGATCAAGTAGACGTGATAAAAAATATATACAAATGCTCAAAAAAGAAATCAACATTTACTTATGTAAAGCAAAGGTACATGAATCTATTCTCATAAGTATAATGCTTCTACCGAACAGTAGACGTTGCCGCAAGACTATTCAACATCTCGAATGCGCTATAATTAAAAGGGCTGAGTCAAACACGATCAATCTCGACTCCATCTCCCCACATAAAGTCAAAATAATAGATGGTCTCTCTAATGTCGCTTTTTTCCCAGCAACCGGCCGGCGTACACGGCGGAATTGACAGGTCATCAACGCAGGCGCAGCCGCAGTGACGAAGCTCTTTCACCGCGCCAGCGACTAAACGCTAACGCTGCATACAAACATCTACCTTAATCAGTAGCCATAAATGTCGATATCTCCTCGAAATAAACGCGCGCATAAGGCTTTTGTTATCAAGAAGCGCCTCCCGTTCGGTTCTTTTTTCAAAAGATAATCTTCAGCGGCCGAGGCGTGAAGGCCGAGCGCCACACAACATGGCGTCGACAGGTTTATTCCCGCTTTTTTACTTCTTTGTTCCTTCCCATTATTGTCTATGGATGTTTCTTACCCGTCGTTCGATTTTCAAATCTTTTTTATTTTTAATTTCGCATTATTAATGCCGCGGCGTTTGTGTTGTTGTTTATTTACATACAAACAAAAAAGTTTCGTCAGCGTAGAGGTTGTCTATCAATATCTAGCTGGGAAAGGCAGTGATGGAGCGTTTTGGGGAGTCGTTAATATGTTCTCGGAACGGTGGTCTTAAATATGAAATTGAGTATATCAAACCATAGCGGAGGTATTCGCAGCCAAGATTGACGTTTCGCAGAACAGAATGATTTAGGAGGTTGTAAACTTTTGAAAACAATAAAATGGAGGAGGGCTCACCGGTAGCCTGAGAACGTTTGATGGATTTAAAAATTTCTTACGCTTACTTGTTTCATACCGTTTCGTCGTATTTGTGCATAATATAGGTACTAAATATTACATTTTTCGGACTTTTATCTCAAAAATTGCACATATAAAGTTTTTTTTATGAAATACATAATAGGTAATACGATTGTCAAAGATCTTTTACACGATGATAAATGTTTTATTGAAACAGAAGACGCGATGACCTCTGAGACGCTTTCTATACGGAAGCTACACGCTCTGTTGACATTCGTCATTTGACCAGAACTGGAAAACTAACGAAATTGTCGCTTAGAGAAGTGCCTACAGCTGCCAAATATAATTGCTCAATTTGTTGACAAAAAGTAAGAATCGTTTTTGAGAAGTTTAGTACAAGAATTTGGGCCATAGGATTTGAAAAACTTATATAGAGTAGGTGTACTTTATCGATTTAAAATGTTCCTACATTCACGTTGTAAATCTATGTACGAGACAGTAAGCTATAGTTACCGTCATCTTTAATCCGATCTTAGTGTCTAACTGGAGATATACCAGCTTTTGAAATTAAAATGTTTGATGAAAAACATTTCAAAAAGCTCATTTTTGCTCTACCTACCGTCTGATAGATATCAGTACCTGCCTATGTGAAAAATTAACTCTATTACTTCGTATCTAATAATTTTTTTTTGTTAAAGCATATATTGTCATTACTACGATTATATCTATCGAATAATTGTAATAATAACACCAGCTAAACTATGAACTATAAAAAAGAGGATCTTCCAAACAAGTAAAATTGAAAAGTTAGAAAAAACCCGGCATTTGTTGGCTCCATCTCTGTTGGCAGTCATCTCTGATTTGAAATTATCATAATGTTTAGTATTTTTCTAGTCAATTCCATTCGTTCGTGAATATACGCGTGCCGTTTGTCTGCACACTCGAAAACTATGAATTCGGAAATAGAGTCTGTAAATATAAAAACAGTGTAATTTTTTTTGTTCGTTATCTTTGTAAAGTAGATGAAGTTCAACCCTGGAAGGTTAAGTGAGCATTCACTGCTCCATTTTAAATAGCTCCACTACCTATTAACTCATATTACAGAACTCGGGCTACTGAAAACCATAAAATATACAAAAAGTAACTCTATCATAAACAATTTGAGTTGATTTTACCACGCCCATAAGAATTACATAAGATTTTTACAACTCTTAGTGACCAATTAAGGCTTTGAAACGTGTGAACAAAATGAAACTCAAATGCAGAGAACTTAAAGTTACAATTAGTATTACATATGACTTGTTCGCTGAGGAAGCGAAGTGAAATGAGGTGTAGCGGGTTCGATTCCCGATTCAGGCTATTAAAGAGTAAATCTTGTGTACGGTTGGTTGGAGGCACATGTTGGATGAATGGGCCGTTTTGGTGGAACAAGCGTAGGATTGAGTGTCGAATGACCAGCGATTGGCGGCTGTTCGCAGAAACGAGGGTTCATTGACTTTGCAAGCGACTGCGCTGAAGCAATTGAAAATACGAAGGCACCAGCGCAGAAGAAGAATAGAGATATAGATGTACTTAAATGAAATTAGATGATATTTCAATTAGCTACATCAATATATTTACCGAAGCTCTATATCAAACATAGAACGTAATATAATTTCAAAGCCAATCCAACAATGACATAAAAAAACTGATATTAGTAATTATTAGACTGAACTTGTTAAAGATTATTTTAGAACCCGCTTTAGTTCCTAAAAATACATGTTCAAAACACACCACCATATCAATTTTATAACACAACCCTTTGTACAGACCAAATGATCTAAAATCCTGCGGCAATCAAATCGGAAAAATCAGAACCACGTAATGAAGATGAATACCTTAACCGCGGCAACTGGTGAAGAAGTTATGTCAGATGATAATAATTGTCAAAGTTTGCGCGAAGTCATTTTTGGGATCACACAACTACTAGTCACAAAGATTGATCCTGAGCTTGTTTAAAAAACCTTAGCTCTTCCTTTTTAAATCTAATATACTTAACTTGTGCACTTCTCGAATATTTATTTAACGAGACAACCAAACAAACTAACCTTTACCTCACCACATTCATTAATGACAAACGATATCCAAATTTACCACAGAGCAACAATAACCCCATTATATGCATGTAAGTCGATAAACAACCGGCGAGGATCACGCGGAAGTCACAGGGGGTCCAATTTAAGGTCCTTTCGGACCTCGCCGGTGACTCGGAGCGGCATCGATGAAAAGTCGGGATTTGAGAAAAATTACCTCTATTTTTTTCTCGAATTTATTATGTGAATGTTATTGTGAACTTAAACAAATGTATAATATCATGAGCTTCGTAAAGCTGTCTTCAGTTTCATTCGTACTTAGTATCAGAATAAATGTACTTAGCATAGAATATCAAGCAAATTTCAGCACTTAAATTATGTTTCTCCATAGAGTCATTAATTAACTAGTCATGTCCAGAATATATCGTTTCAAAAGCTCGACATAATTAGAACTTCTTTATCTCGCAGCTGAGTGTAGGTATCCATCTGCAGTATTTCTCAAAAATAATACTTGCAAAAGTTCAAGCCTTACGTGAAAATAGGGTAGGTACATAAACTGTAAACCTCCCCGAAGGGTGAGGGGCTGGGTCTTGTGGAGGGTAGATAAGGAAATTATATTTCCTTTTCCTCCTTTCCCGACAACGACGGAGCTTGGGTGACGACTTTTTTTCTAAGTACAGTTGAATATTTTGCATTATTTACGTAGATAATTGAATAATTTACGCGGCTAATTTAAGACCTTCAAAAATTAGGTTCCATAATATTATATTTTCAGAAACATTATTATCATCATCAAATATATCATGAATTTTTCACACAAAACACAAAATTATGGCAATCGCGTAAGTTATTTCCAGCACCTTTTATTTTTTCAAGAATCTGTGTCCATTCTTCTAAAAAACTAAATTATTCCAAATTGAGGGTACAAAATCGCAAGGCTACGTCGAATGTACCTTTATTATTTTTTAATCAATCCACCCACGCTTTTCAATGCAAAGGGAACGCGACGTTGCACAACAATTTTGGAGACCAATTATATTGTCGAAGGTTGTTTTGTAGATTGTTTGAAGTAAAATTGGTTACGTTGATGAAATTACTTGTGCGAGTAATATAACATGATACCTTGTGCTATGGAACTTGTAATAGGTGACCCACAAGTGTATAGCCAAGTATTGCAATTACCACGAACTAGGAAGTACCGACTCATACTTATTGTATTGTAGGTAATAATATAACACTTTACAGTCCCCGTCGACGGATTGGATATTATGAAAGTGTTCGTTTCTGTAGCTTTGGTATCTGTACACTTTTTGCTAACGATTTGTTTTTACAGTTCTAGACAGAATGTGTTGCTCAAACGTAAGGCTTAAAACCGTTGTCGCATATTTGCGATAAAATCTAAAACAGTAAAACGGTCGGTAAAACGGTTTTAACCTTCTAGATTTTAAGTAGGTTAAAGTTAAGTTAATGAGGGCCAAACATTTTATACATCAACAAATAGCTTACTGTTCTATGCATTCAACTTGTGGACGAAGCCCATTGCCCTGGGTTGAGGATATCACTTATCTTAGAAAGCTCTTAACCTTCTTCAACTAAAATATTAACACAAATAATCTAAAAGTCTTGAAGTACAGGTCTGCAAGAATCGGATTATCGCATTACGCAGCTAACACAGCGGTCAGGGTACTCGGAATGGCCACCCGTCAATTTCACGCCATTTACCAGAGCACAATGCAGGGAATTAAAAAATAAAATCACAGTGAGAAAGAACCGCTGCAATTTTACTCGGAACTGAGAAAACGACCTTAATCCACCGGGAGTTCAGAGAATCATATTGGTAAAACCTTGCGTATGAGGTTGGCGTAACGCATCTCTTCTGATCTGTTAATAAATATAAAACCTAATTTAAACCGATACACATATTTCGATATATTTTTCCGTATCGATTACTAGTGCATATCATAATCATGAATTTTCTCTAAAACAATAACATAACTCTACTGATTGCAAATTTTGGTAACTGGTTCTGCTGGTATATTCCACTTAGACCACAAAATGTAATACGTCGCGGTTTTTTTTATTGACCCCAATCTTGTAGCTTTGTTGAAGGCATCAAAGTTTGTGAAGGCTTATAGCATTTACTGCAATTTAAACATTAGTAAAACCTAAGTTTTCTATGTTTGGCATTCCCTTACAGAATATAACGTACAATACGTTATATTCTGTAACAGAATGCCGATAGGAAACCTTATATCTCGAGGTCAGCCATTGCTGTAATTATCCCCTACAACCACTGTGGCTTGACAACTAATAATTACTAAATAAACCGTCCAAAAAGCCAAATCGACCAAATTACGCTAAACGCCCGGATTTAACCCTCGAAAAGTCGCCGACAATTACCGTTAATAAATAATAATTTCAATAATAAGCGTATACAAAAAGTTCAATTTTCAACTAGTTCATTCTGACCTTCCATTTTACTAAAATTGTTCTAAAAGATGGGCCGTTAAGTCTGGTTTTGCGTTTGGAGAGTCGGCGCACGTCTCATAATGGCGAGGGGCAACAATCGCGCGGCACTAGCGATTATATCGATTACTGTCGATAACTTGTATCGACACCGGCTATTTGGTTAGTCGGTCGATTATCGATAATTTGCCTTCGGGGTACGCTCCTGACGCTGTAAATCGTTGACCGATTAGTTTTTTGTCGTCTTTATTTTTGTACGTACGTGATCATTGGAAATCGGTCGTGTCGTGTACAGCTGGCTCCAATCTGGGCACATTTACATATTCAGACGACGGTGTTTACGGTTACGTGCTGAAGATTTAGCAGAATTTTACCCAAAAGCTATATGTATACATATAGAAAGTTCGATAGTGCTTAAGTTATCAAACCTTTAATATAACTATCGAATATTATTCACATCGCTAGATATAATCTCTATATTCAGTGGGCAGCGGGCAAGGCAAGATAAGACAAGGTTGGAGGTAAGCTAGGAATACCAAAATCAGCTCCTAACATCCTCTGTCAAAAAATTCACTGAACATTTTGCGACCAAAATATATCAAAATAATAAGTTAAAAACCATTTTTGGTAAATACATGCCTATTTAAAGCCATCCTGAGAAAATCTTTCCCAAGAAACCATCCATGAAACCCGGTTTCATACGCAATAAACACTCCGATATCTACGTTGTCCGTTGTCATTATTAACATCGCCGACATCTATTATTTCGCAAAAATCTTTATAAATATCATAACTATAAACGGAAAGCACCGTCCGTTACGATGCACCCCGACATGTTTTACTACCTATAATTCTATTCCACAAGTCCATATAAAATAGAAACTCTGGAGTCGCGAGCTTTCAAAAAGGCTACATTAAAAAGTAATAAAACTCAAACATAAAGTTTAGTGCGGCCAGTTTACGAGCAGGCTACCTATCGATCTTTTTGACGATAAATAAAAATTAATGGCCGGCGGTGGCTAAGATAGGTAAGACGTAATAACTGGTATACGCGTACCTACATATGTTAGGCATACACGTATTGAGATCCAATATCTAGATACTCTAATACTTCTTATTAAGTATAAGTACCTACTCTATTAGATATTTCAGAAAAGTTGTAATTTCATGATCAGGAATCAACTTCTCCTTTTTAGTGACTATCCGAATATTTAACATACAGAATTTTAAAAGCATATAGGTACAAAAGAACCTTTTATGTACTATAAGATATTTACAGCTTATACCGGAACTTATTAAAACTGAATCTCTCCGTCCATCTTTCAAACAAAGCATTGTCCCCATAGGTCATAACTCCATCGAATCGGATGCAGAATCAGGAGTAATGGGCTCGTCACCCCTTGATATCAGGGGGATGAGGGAAGGGGACAAAGGGGGGCATGAAATGGAATTCTATCGGGTTCCTCCATTCCACTCCGTTCGCAGGCTCTACGTGACCCAACATAGACATAGCTATACCTCCACCACGTAACGGTTTCACTTTTGTCGACCTTAAGCTCAACGAATACGACTGAAAATTAAAAAGCGAGGCGGTTGTTAGTTTTGTCTATGTCTGAATTTTTAACTTTTTGCACGTTTTGTCATTCGTGTTGTTTAGTTTTCATGAAATATTTTTAATGTGGTAGTAGTATTAGAATATGTTTGTTTGTTTTTATTATACTTTAGTACCCAGTAACAAGAATGGTGACTGCAAATTTTCTACATTTAAAGCAGGCGCAATAAAAGTAACTCAGATTAAAAAAATGTATCAGCTATACATTTTAAAACTGCATCTCGTAGTCTGATTAGCAATCTATTAATTATTTCAACCCCAATGGGCTCCTGGTTTCTTGTGCAAAAAATAATATTTATCCTTCAAAAATATCAGGGTAGCATAACCACAAGGGCGATAGAGCGAGCCCATTCCAAACAAAAACAGATCGGCCCGCTATCGATGCTGAGCAAACAGCCAGAGGCTTCCACCACTGTTTGTACAAAGTACTTAGGTACCTACTTCTGTAGGGGTTAGAAAAGGTTAGATTTGGGTCGTGGTTTTTGTGCAACTAATTTAAGTTATATCTAAAATTCAAAGTTTCGGACTATGGCAGTATGGTTTTTTGGAACCATACGGAAACTTGACAAACTCTTGACCGATTTAGTCTTCATTTAAATGAAATCTGATTCAAAATAATTATTTTTAACAAATCTCAATCATCATTCATAGCAAACTTTCAATTTACGAAATCCAAGAACCTGTAGCAATGCAAAGTTAATAAAAGTGACCTACCTACGCATCCAGACAAACATTCATACTGAAAGCAGAAAGAAAATATCTTCAGCTTCAAGTCTGCACTTGCACCGCGCAATTCTTCTTTCCTAGTAGAAAAAATGATCTTTCCTAAAGCATTATCTTTAAAATTGTTATACCTACTACCTACAGGTATACTGTAGAAAATGCTTTTCAATTTTTAGGTCTACCTAATTGTTAAAATCAATGTTATTATTTTTGGAAACAACAAGACAGACTCAGCCGTATCACCACAAAAACAGACCGGCTACAAAAAAAAAAGTATAAGCACTGACAGCTAAACTCACAAAAGAAAAACAAGAGAATTCAAAATCGGAATCCATCCTTTGAAACGGGTCCCGCGCGTGTACTTGATTGATAAGCGTTATCGCGGCTCGCACGCTTGGGGTCGGACCCACCCCACGTTCGCAAACCGGTATCTGTAGGTTTACTCTACGTTATACAAGCACCTATAAGGATAGATATGCTTATTGAGTATGAGTATTACAGATTTATACATAAAAATGAAAAATACAATAATATGAGATGTTGTAGAACAGCAATGCTACGTATTAGGTATATTAAGTCTCTTCAAAAATTCAATTCAAGGTTAACTTTTTAAATTTGTAGAGTTTGATAATGCATAATAAATATATTTCTAATTTATAGAATGTTTAAATTGGGAAAGTATTTTTTGATGACATGGAGGTATTTGCTGGTGATATAAAATGTATTAAGCTTTACTCTTATTATTTATATTGAAGAAGAATTGATGAGGTAAATAACCAGTACTGTTAATTAAAAAAGATCTTTGTGCACGTTTCAAAACAATGCAGTTTTTTACGTTTGTCTTTTTTACGGATTAAAAGATCTATATCAAGTAAAAATTGCAAAAACTCGTCAAAATGCGCATTAAAGTGCCAGTTTCGTATGATCCGTATCAATAACCGCGTAAGCGCATGATCCGGGGTCCTTAATCTCTGTGTGGGGGCTTAGCTCAGCTAGTGGAAACAATGCTTTATATTCGCGTTAGGGGCTGAGCCCTAGTTGGGGTTTGTAATTTTAACATCAAAATGTCCTAGCGTTGACGTAGGCATTTTTATCTTTCAGAATATTTGTTTCTTTTTATTTTTTCCTCAAGGGAAGACATGTTCTTAATTTAAAAATAAAATTGTACTGTCTAGTAGTTTTTTATCAATAGTCATGTAATTTTGTTTTAAAATTATTAAGTGATATAGAAAAATAATACCTAAAATAACAATTTTGAACTTATTTGAGAAACTGAATAAAAATCATTTGTTTAGAAAAAACATATCTCTTTTGAGCACCATTTGTTAGAGCCTAGCATATGCAGGGTTGAGTGTAAGAGATAGAGTAACTCCAATTCGGCCAGTCTCACTGACTAAACTTAAAGTTCCTAGAATTATATCCACTTTCGGAAACAAAAAGAGAGAAGACAATTTTAGAACTGTCAAATTAGGTTAGGTCAGTCTCAAAAATGCAACGGTTATTTTATAATTTAATTATCGTTGCATTTTGGACAATATCTTGGGTACCGAGGGTAGGAACCCTCAATAGAAGATCTGTAATCTTATAGCTAGTGGAAACAATATCTCGTTGGTCCTATCTGTACTGTATCATTCTATTCAGTCAAATAAGGCTGGGGGAGAGTTATTAGACTTGCCATTAAATACCTTTAATGCAATTTATTGCATCTGACTGATACCAAAGTAGCATTACTTTAACAAAATACTTCTTTGCTATCAGACGTAATAAATTTGATACAAATAGTTTATATGACTGAAACGTAAATTTGTCAAAAAATACAATACAATATATCTTAATTGCACACCAAGAAAAATATATACAGCAAATATATTATAAACAAAACATTGGTAGTACACTGGGTGGTCTTATAGCCTAAAGCGATTTCTTCCAGGCAACCTTTGGATGGATCGGACTAACTGCAAATAGTAACGTCGGTGGTGCACCAGTAAAAAAAGAAAATAACGAGAAGGTACAAATACTGTACCACAAAAACAAACAGAAAATACATACATATATAAATATATATTGAGTAATATTAATCACACGCAACAGATACATACGTCATATTCGTAATAATAATACAACACAAAATGTTCCAAATAATTAAATTGATTAAATAGATTCCAATATTCAGTTAAATCTGTAAGAAAATTTACCTTACTTCATACCACACATATAGCTTAGGAGTTGACTGACTAAACTAGGATCAAGTTTCTCCAAGGGTAGGTACAATTTATGTATGGAAAATATAGAATACATTAGCGATATTTTTGGCCATTTCTTGGCTATTATGATTTATATGCATAAAAAGAAATGATTTAATAGTCCAGATATTGAGCTTCATATCGTTTGTACTATATAAAGTATACCAGTTAACGTGTATTCATTCATCTTTTTCGACCAGGACGGTGTAAGCATATTAATTTGAAACTAAATAGAGTTAAGACTGTAGTTCATTTTAAATTTACAGTAGTCTCTATAGACTACTGAATGAAAAAAAAAACGCGCACTAGTTATTCTAGGACTATACCTAGAATAACTAGTGCGCGTTTTTTTTTTCGTGTTACCAACATAAGGTTCACTATTTTTTTTTGGTGGAGGTTTATAACCCATCAGTTTCAGACACCCGCCACATAACTTCTAAAGAAATATTAAATGCGATCATGCAGCCTTCAGCGTTACCTCATTTGCTTGTACCCTACAGTCTGTCGTAAACTTCTAAGAACAAAAATCAAGAATGAAAATCGAGAGTGACAATAAACGCATAAAATCGAATCACTTTCGTTAAGCCGTTTGACGAATGACCCCATTGAAGAGTTTAGTATCTTTTATGTTATTTTACAATCTTCTTTTGAAATGATTTATTGGTCGTTTTGTGAAAGTGTGTCTTGTTTTTGAATAAAAGTTTTAGTTAATATGATTTTTGAGAGCGTGTTGTCTGAAGTGCGTCTTCTCCTACGTAACAAAATCCAGCTAAAAAGTCCCAAAAGTTACCACTAGTGTATTTTATGTTACGTTATAAGGTTACAGAAAACTAAATTCTATATTGAAATATCAAATATAAGTGATGACCAATTTTCATTTAAATTTTATAGTAAAAATAATAATATAATATATTTCAATTAAATATCTTTAGATTCTCCGATGACGATTATTTACCAGTAGTGATTGTCAGTAGAAAAAAAAGGTTAACGACTTAAAATTACAAAGCATTTGTATTATAAAATGTAAAATGTGATGAAGAAATTTTAACAATTGACAATGACTCCAAATAGTTATATTTTTATCTTTACATAATGAAACAGTGTTTTCAATTAAATTTAACTTTTTTGTGGTTTTATGTTTAGTAATTATGTTTGCATATTTAATTTTGTACACGTAGCGCTCAACTTCGTAGCAAATAGCTACGAAGTTTCGATTTCCTTAAACGGCCCAGCGCAAGCTAGTTCCGATTGTTGGCTTGGTGATCCAGTCGTACCCAAGTTTTTGGTTCGAACATTTCAGACTATTATTTATGATAAATTATAAAAACAGGAAAAAGTTCTCTACTCGTAATCAGCTGAATAAGATGATTATTCTTACATAATGTCAATACATCTGAATTTGATGTCTCATACATCAATTGATTAGTATTTTTTATATGTTAAATTAATTAAATATTATTACGTTTAAAGCTCCATGTTTTTCATATTTATACTGTTACAAACGCAACCATCCTTTTTATCAAAAGCTTACCACGACATGTGCTCGCCTGCGGCACCGTCCGTGTTTGCACATCGTAATTGTGTTTAGACATTGTTGGATCGGAATAACACCGCAAATATAGAGCAGGCGGGTCGGTGGAAGTATTCAAGTGAGAAACAGTATATTTTCTGTAATTTTATAAATAGATTATATAATAGAGATATGTAGGCAATACGTTGGGCCCTAATAAGGTTAATTACCTACAAATCACGAAAACGATTCCAAAATTCTAGTCAAGCGGGTTGGTTTGGTATCAAGTAGTTACATATGCATGAGGAAGACAATGAAATATGGCCATCTTAAACACTGAGAAGTATTAAATAATGATTTAAGTTATTGACTCAAAAAGTTCCATATTACTGAAAAAACAAGCCACAATGCTTCATAATATCGACACCTGAATCAAAGAACTTAAAGATTGAACTATTTTAAAATTGAACCAAACAAAAAAAAAATGCATTACGACTATTAATGTAAAGCAATTTTATTTTAAACTTTCGAAACGAAAGTGGTATTTATTGAATGGGATTGTTTAAGGGTTTTCAAAAATTGCCCTATGGTTGGTACTTTTTCATAGACTATTTAATCATAATAAAGTAATTAAGTATAATTTACGTTAATAAATTGACTAGAGAGAATCATCACAATAAGATTTTTAGTACAATATTGTACCTTATTATGGTTTATCTATCGCTGAGCACCTGATAGTGTGTTCTAGCAGTATTCCTTAAGAGACAGTATATTCCAGACTAGGCATGCTCTATCTATGGTCGCAGTGTCGCTGACTTCTTAGGTCGTGGGAGCTGGTGGTCAAATGCCTAGCTTTCATGAATAAAAAAACCTAAGTATCAATACTATTCATACTTAAAAAAGAAAATTCGTGCACGTTAGATACTTTTGAGTATGTAAAATAACGATGACTGGTGTGCAGTGTGGACAAAGTCTATAAATTATTCATAAAGGTTACTCGTACCTACAAACGATCAGAACGTTGACACCACCTGCACTAGTGTTTACTTGGAAGTCTTGATTGAAGTATAATTTACGAACATTCCCATTACGCATTCTCTTTCGCTCCAAAATTAAGCGTAGACAACCTTTATCGTAAAACTTAACGGATTGGGGTAAAATGGTAATCGTAGCTGGTATTAACCTCTTTGAAAAGCAACGACGACGGTAGCCCAAACGGAATACATTATCGTCGGTACATATTAATCAAGTTAGTCAAACCAGTAATACCGGATTGATGGATAGACGTGGCCTGCTTTCCAAACGGAGGCTACAGATGTTTCAGACCTTCTTCAATGTTAACAAGGGGGGTGTGCGTTATAATCAAAATATTTGTATGTGTAAGTCATACAGTCATCACAGAGCGGTCACGATTTTCGTCTAGTTTTTCGTGTAGCGCACGTCGTCAAGGTGCTAACAAAAGGTTGTAAAAAAAGAATAGTCTACGGCCGGCAGTACCGCGTGGAGACGTAGCTAATGTGTAATGCGGTTAGTTTTTTACAGACTCCATCGACTTTTTACTCCCTTTTTTACTCGGATTCGGTTACGGTTCGTATTGATCGAAAAATCCGATTTCAAAATGGGTGCTTTGAGAGTTTTATTGTTGCCGCGATACGTTGTAAAACAATAAAAAACGCATTTAAAATTGTGAATGCAATTTCTCACATGTCACGTTCGGAAATCGATGGAGACGGTCGCGTTATAGAAATGTATAGGTGTCTATAATTATTTTTAGGCATTGACCACACGGGACAAAAGATACAATAGATCTAATTTGCTTTTTTATTGATAGCCAAATAGTTACCGACTGCTGACGGTTCGTGTGTTAATATTTGATTGGTGTTGCCTAAATAGTGTTTGATTTGATTCGTGGAAAGAATGGTGTGTTTGTAAGCAATCTTGCGGTCGATCTGTTTTATATTTGCAACATGAACAGGTTGTCGACGTTTAACATGTTTAATTTTACGTTGTACTAGTTTGTGGTTTGATGTTAGTTGTCTTGCTAACATCAAACCACATGTAATCGACTACCTTTAATTTGTATTGCTAGTGCTACAACTAAAGCTTTCTTTTTAAATAATTGAATGCTTGTTTTAATTTAAAAACATAACTGACCAGCCAAAGAACGATTTTTAAATTGGCACTAAGGGGCCGCCATATTATTTTTCCCAAGAATTAACCGTGTAACGTCAAATGTCAAATACTTTCACGAATTTCGATGGTATGCTGGAAAGAATCACTTGCGACCCTGACAATATTACACTCTAAGGATATATTCACTAATAAATAATTGCTATCTTTGCAGTAGGTGCACCGAACTACAGGAGTTTTCAATACTTTACCTTATACTTATATTTTATTTCTAGTGTACTGGTGAAATCAATCTTTGCATATGTTATGCAGCAATTTCGACAGCTTATGCCGTTTTCTAATCATAATCAGAAAAAACCGCAAATAAAATAAAAATATTCATACCGACTTTCACACGAAAATCAAGATTGAAGGATCTCATGGATAACACTAATAAATTACCAACCCATCGCGTCTTCATTAAGAAATTGGGAAATATAAATTATATGTTCAAATGTATATAAATGCAATAAATCAATATTGCCTATTAAGAAAACATTAGTTTGTTAAATGTTTTCTTAGAATAATTTTAAATTTATAGCCGTGAAGGCTTCAACAATGCTTTTAAAGTTGAAATGTGTTAAACGATACAGTTAAATTTATACTGCTTTGAATCAAGATTTTGTATGATTTCTTATTTTTTATTGGTTCTGTGATTATTATAACGCACAAACGTCATTTATTTCAGTTGCATGAACTTAAAAGGGGTGGTTAGATATCTCTAAACAAATAACAGTCGTGGATTTAAATAAAGAAATGAAACAAAATATATGTTAATAAGCATGCCCAAATCTTTTGTGGTAAGAGAGCATATGTCTATCAATCACGTTACTCTCTAGTTTTTTATCTAGAGTATTTATTGCTTTGGAATAGCTATTATTTTACGGAAACACATGTCAAAGTAATACTTTTCCATTTTATGTTAAAAAAATATAGTGCTTAAAAATAAAACTCACAATGCGTCGGTGCCTTCCCAGCTAAATAATCTTCCTTGCAGATGAACTTGTTGTCGTCAAGCACATACAGCTCTTCTCCAGTCGACAGCTGCTTCCTGCAGACCAAACAGGTGAAGCAGTTGAGGTGGAACACCTTCTCTCGAGCCTTCCGCACCAGGTCAGACGGTGATATGCCGTGCCCACAGCCGCTACATTTAGTACCGTACCGCCTGTGGAATAAAAGTTGGTTTAGGTTAGCTGATTTGGTTGATATGGCTTTTTGAGCTGTTAGAAGTTAAGCGCTGTTTGCTAATAATCTATGTGATTAATTTTTATTTCACACTGTGAATTTTATTTACAAAACTATTGTTAAATAGATTATGATAACGAATGAATTCAAATATTAAAGTAAAAGACATCAACGGGCCTCGTTGTCACTATCCTTACAAACTTATTTATGAGCGATTAAATCTTAAATGAGTCTAATAACTGTTAAGTAATAATACTATGAATAATCAGATTACAAAATGACTATCAAATTCCTAGTATTTAAAAAATAAATTACATCTTAAATCAAAAACTATTAATCTAGTCGAGCAAACCGCCTCTGACCGTTCCTGGCGCAAAAGTGCCCCCTAACACTAATTAATTGTGTAGGACTACTTTTGCACCAGAAACAGCCTGGAGTGGCCATCTCCCAACTCCTTCAATCTTTTGCCTATCACACCCGAACAATCCATGGTCTCTAAAATTTACATAATTAATATTACAACGTAAAAAAGTTACGCAGCTAAGTTACACGACAAGACATTTATATAGGTAGAGTACATAAGAAATTACTTAGTTAAATAACTACGGGTCAAGTGACTTTTGAACTAAGTAAGATTTACACAAAGTTTAATTATGTATTTTTTTAAATTAATGTAATAGGATTTTATCAGCTTAATTAAATGTTCTGGAATTCATTAAATTTTATCTTTGACATTTAAAAATCTAATGAAAATGAAAGTTGACATGTAATGCTCACGATTAGCCTAAACCGTTTATATGTAATAAAAAATAAATTAATAATCTACGCTGTCTATAAAATCTTAGCGGCCTAAATATCATATTGGACGGTGGTGGATTGCTTCATTAGCTTTTTACGTTGAGCTACATTCGTAAGACCTACAAATATCCTGCCAACTACTAAGTTTGATTATCTTAATAAATCTCGATTGCTGATTTTATTTATTAACAAAAACAAAATGACTAACTACAATAACAAAAAAATATACCAGCAATTACCTATAGACCATTTAAGATCTACAGATAATCCAAATGCTCCACCCCACCACTAGAGAGATTTTTTTAAAAACAAATTATTTACTGGAATATCTTGATATTTGAACTTATTATGTAGAACGTACCTAAATAATGTATACTTTGTGTAAGAACTTAGAACTATTGAACAATTTGTTTTTTCGAATGTAAAATATGTCATAACAAAAATTTAGGTACGATTATAATATATTTTAATAATGCCTAAAGTTACGAGATAAGCCGAAAACAAACCGAATATCAGACAACTAAAAATACTCAAAAGACAAAAAAATTCAAAGTTAGGCCTATTTCAAGATTATCTTCTACATTAGTGCGTACAACCGGTTTATTAAATAAACACTTAACTGCATATTCTTTAGCTTTGTATAATTTTTTTTTTTAATACAGCAAAATTAAAATAATAAAACTCATGCAAAGTTGTTAAATTCGCTTTCTTCCGTCTCCTCCGACGTGGTAGTACTTAATCTCCATTTTAAGAAACCTCATTAAGCTTTGGTTTGCGAGTGAAATAAACTAGTCGCAACAGAAAAATTAACTTTCAGTTTAACATTTGACCCGTGTTGTCATTTTTCTAATTTATCTGAGTTCACATCTCATCACATAGATGACATAATTTGCGACCATAAACGTTAATGAGTTTTGATTTATGTTGTTGAAATGACGAAGTGCTTTAGGATTTAGTTTTGTTAAGCTTTGGCTGATTTTACATAATATATGAATTTTAAACGAATAGCGGTCTTTTTTCTATCTTCTATTCTAACCCCTAAAATTTGTTTGTAAACGATGAATGACCCAATACAACTGTACAAAATTAAAATCATGCTATGTATATAACTACGAGTAGAATACATGGGATAATCGTAAGCTCTATTACTTATTTTTAGTTCACTATTTATTTAGTGGTAAAGAATATATTAATTTTAATTTTAAATACACACCATACATGCAGGGAATCTCGGAATTAAAAAAAGTTCTTAAAGTAAAGTAAGTAAGTTTACATTTTGATACAAAAAAACTGGTCCCCTCTGATCTCAACATTAATAGCTAAGTAGTATCGCATATAGGTCTTCGGTGTTTTATAGGTATCTATACCTACCATTTACTGAGCAAGAATAGTAGATATATCGATAAAGTTATTAGTTTCAATCTCGAACGGACACTCAGAGCAGTAATTCATAATTTTATGACGGTTTTAAATGTACAGCTACATACTCCGAATCAGATGAATGTGAGATGTAGGTCTACTTGAATACTCAGATACTCTATCTACAATAATATTACAAAGAGGACAGATTCGTATTTTCGTATGTAACGAATAAACTTTTATACTACTTACTGGACCGATTTCAAAAACTTCTTTTGCCGTTGTGAGATATGTAAAAACACATGGTGCTAATAAATTTGCCAATGTTTTTCATTGAATACGCTGCGGAAAGTATAAATGATAGAACATGTCCACCAATGCGAAGCCGGGACGGGCCGCTAGTTATCTGTATTACTGTTTAGGATTACGAAAAGGTGAGTGTATCGTGTGTGTATCAATGTTGTAAACAGTTTTATTACAGTGATGGATAACAAGACGAGCTCTATTTTAGAAACACTTGCAAGAATTCTTCACTCAATAGAGTCCTCTTATATCAGTTTACTTATTTTAAACTGACTTCAAAAAGGGGCCTCAATTCGTCGTAGCCTTTTTTGTGAATATTTCCCCACTTCTACGAGATGGCTGGACCAATTTGACATGTTTTTTTTTTGTTCGAAAAGGTTATACTTTCCAATTGGTCTCATATACATTTTGACATACTCTGGCCTGAGTAGTTTGTTTAATAAAAATAACTTTTTTTAGTGTTACATATAATTGATGACATTTTACTAACGTCGTTTTGCGCGCCGAAGTGAAATTGGTTTTCACTTATTTAGAGTATTACTAGTTTGCAATACCTACACAAGTTTTGGCAACGTACATTTTAATTAATAACCTTTACGAGGTTTTAATGTTACACAATGACATTTGATGTGATTATGGATGTCATAAACGGCAAACTGCATTAATTAATTGTATTTTGTATAGATTGAGACTTATTAATAACTGATGTGTATTATATCAGCCCATTTGCGTCTTTTTAGTGGATATCTTCGATATTAAGTGTAATAATAGTGTGCGTCCTTAACAAATTGCGACTTGGGACTATTATTTACTCGTATCTACTCCGGCAAGCGAATTTCATCATGATGATGATGATAATCTTCTTCAATGTCAAAGTGCAATTGACCATTATTTTAATCTCACCCCATTACAATAAGTACGTCTTATTAAATACTCAACGACAACAAAACTGCTCCAATAATTCATGTAATTTTTTCATAACTTGAATGATTACCAGGTCCATTTACATAAACGTCGGAAACCATATGAATAATACATAAGTTGCGTGCTAATTCTGAACCATCCGAGAGTGTTTCGGATCGGAAAGTGTAAGGACAAGAGTATTGCACATTTTTAGGGTTCCGTAGGGTAAAAACGAGACAGTATTACTAAGACTTCACTGTCCGTCTGTCTGCAAGTCCATCCATCCGTCTGTCTGTCGCCAGGTTGAATCTTATGAACGGTGATAGCTAAACTGTTAAAATTTTCACTGATGATGTATTTCTGTTGCCGCTATCACAACAAATACCATACACAAAATAGATAAATATTTGAGGCGGCTACAACAAACGTGTTTTTTTCCTGATGCGAATAACGGAATTTTTTATTTTTGTTTACAAAAACTGAGAAATATGTTCACCTAAGCGAGATTACACAAAACTGGAACATGCAAACGCGCGTGTTGTCGCCATGACCTAGTTATGCTCCTGGGCCACGCCGCGGATAGGGTGTCCATGAGTTTCGCGTTCACTTTACATGACTTCAAATGAAATGTTTTCGATATTTTTGTACCATAGATAGTAGGTATTTTATTTTTCAATATTCTTTCAGTATACTAAATATACGCACATAATTTTAAATCTAGTTGTATGGGTACCTCCCATACAACAAAAGTGATTATTGCCGTTTATTACTCTATATTAATAACGACAATGGGTAGAAACTTGAGCTAATGTTGTATAGATAACCGTACAGAACCCTTGCCTAGTGCTCGAGTCTGACATGCACTTGGCTAAATTTGTACTTAAAAAAGTTTAATATAAAATTTGGACCACAGCACAAAAAGGGAACAAAAACTGCCATTGGTTTAACAAAACTGTATTTGTGGTACAAAATGTATCAAAAGACTACAGGACCAGTTTAATTTTTTTTTTTGTATTAATGTATATTGTGATTGTACTGGACATATGGTCCGAATAATTATTTTCAAAATCGGCCTATAGTTAGATTTATGATAAAAATTACTTGTTAGACTTAGACTATACTTTTAAAAGTAATGGGTTTGTTAGGATTGGCTTGACTTGATATATCATCAAATGTTTCACAATCAGATTACTACTGTGCTTTATTAAGTAACATAATTAATAGTTAAATATTAGCATCTAAACTGTCTGATAATATGCCATCTTAATAATACGTTCAAAAACTAACTCCTTAAGATGTATCTCTTGCAAAAATTGACTAAATCTGTAAAGAGCTATGTTTCAAACGAATAGACAACAAGTAAAGAAAGTTTAAAAATTGCGATCTGAATACCAGTCATCTAAGTGAGATTAAATATAGATTTAGTTGCATTGGCAACAGTAAGAAATGTTTATGTTAAAGACATTCGAAACCACATCAAAATAATTTACATTCCTAAACTTCAAAAATTTCCAAAAAAAAAGAAACATGTAATATTTACTCATCATAAACCTAACCACCATATAAGTTGGTCTGAACCAGAGAATTAATCAAAAACTGAAGACATATCCCTTTTTTAGTCGCATAAAGTCAGCGCGAATGTTTTATGTCTTCGGCTCGCTTAACTAACTTCGCCCCGGAGGCATAAACAGGTAGAGTCAGGGAATTAATGTTGCTATTAATTTATTTATTCATTTATTTCAAGTACCAGAAAATAAAAAGATATGAACATTGGCCGGCGATTAAAGACAATAGGTACTGCAAAGTTTTTAAAGTAAGACAAAGGAGACGACTTAGAAATGGGAACAGATCTAGTTGAAAAAGTATTTCTTGGGATATTTTAATGAATCGCGCTAGTATCTACTAACCATCTTATACATTACTTATCATCAGAAAAGACAGATAGTACAGAAATCAATCTACATACCAAGAGCGATCGAGCTCACATAGACAGACACCTCTCAGTGACACCATATCTCGGAACGGTTGGGAACAATAAGAGCGCCAGGGTTTTGTTACCAACAGTAAATCAAACAACTAGATAATGCCATCACCACAATAGCTTCTTGTGCTTTCCAAAGTTGATAACCCTAGCGCTACCGCCGAGCGTAGGTATAAAAAGTTAGGTTCATACATGTGTTTGACTTCTGTAACATCTATTTTTTGTGCTATCATACAGTATTACTTGTATTTAACTTAAAGTTATCGCTGAAAATCCTGAGAAGGGTCTGAATTATTGGCTTAAAATATTGGTTTAGCCCCAAGTTAAGCAGCAAGACAAAAAATAAGATTGGGACATAATATATTTGAACTATTTGCATTATATTCCATAAATATACAAGAGGTGAGCCCTGAAGCCCTAACGAAGAGTCTTTTATGAGCAAAATCCTAGAAAACACACTTAGAATACAGTCACATTTCAAAGAAAATAAAAGCAGATCAAAATCGGTCCATCCGTTGGGGAGGACATAAAGAGGACTAAATTTATTATAGATACATTTATTTTGTATTAGTTCATATACCTACCGAATATTTAATTATACTTGTTTAGACAGTTTTACAACAAACTCTAAAAATTAAAATGGTGTTTAATTTAGAGTCTAAGCTATAGTTTTACTTACACACCTTCTTAGTTTAAAATTATAAAATCTGAATCGTACACAGCCATAAATAAAACCATATGCAATAAAATGAATATACGACAGTGCGCGCAGTCCGTAATGGAGATTTCAAAGAATACTTTTATGGTGACATCGAGACATAATAAAATAATGTTATGCCTAACTAACATAAGTATAATACATAAGTATAACATAATATATACAGGTATTTATATCAAGGTGGACCTGTCTGTAGTTTTATGCTCTTGAATCGTAAAATATAGGTTAGGACAGAACATAAAAACATACCTAAGCATGCCATTTTATTATCTCTAAGATTTTGAGAATACATTTTTTAATCTTTAGCGTGGGATATTTAAAATTTGATTAAACCTAAAATAATCTGTGACTATATATTTAGGGGGCTGAATAGACAAATTCAGTATTTAACATATTTGTCGTTTTTAAATATATAAGCCAAATTTGGAAAAAAGAACCGAAAATAGAAGACTAGACTTTTGCTGCTAACTAAAAAATGTGTCTAAATCTTGCCTTATGGTTTCTACCGAATGCAATCAGGTGGTCAATTCTGTTATTTGAATTGTCTCAGAATTACTACGTCGAAACGACCATTTTGGCACAATCCAATTGTAATTCTGAGGCGATTCAAATAACTGACTTAACAGTCGCTTAAAAAATACTACATAATATATTGTAAGTTTACTCATGTATACCTTTTTAAAAGGAATAAATATATTATCTTTCAACTTTGACAGAAAATATGAGTGCTAGGTAGAAATTTATAGCACTGTAACAACTGTGTTGTATTAACGGATCATTTAAAGTTTCTTATGTATAAATGTAAAAAATATGTAAAAAAATTACTTATAGCATATAATATTAATTAATACATACGTCTCCACCTACACTTATATATTATCTTATTAAATTATAACTATGCAGTTCCTTAAGTAAAGTTATCTAAAAACAAAGCTTGGGAACTTGAATGCGGTGTTGAACAAAGGAAATGACATCACTTTACCTTAGGAAGTCAAAATGTCACTAAATGAAGTCATCAAAACAAAATAGATTTGGGTAAAGCTGACGACTTGGGAAGCGTATTTTGGTTCCGTCGATTTATTGACTGGAGTCTAATCGATACAATGGAAATTTCCATGTGTTTCCATTTATACGACGAGTACATAGTTCTATTGAGTCTATATTGAAAAAAACATGATATAAAATATTTATTTATTTTATTATAATATTATAAGTATTTTACATAGGTACATTAATATTTTTAAGTTTACAGCTACCTCAGAATAAAATTAGAGAAGAACGCCATATCACAAGGACAAGTTTAGATTTTGCTTCCATTTGAATCGAAAGAAATGTCGGGGTAAACGTAGTGCTAATCTGGTTATTTTGAAAAAAAAAACTAGTTATTTACAATTCTTACAAAATAATAATTAAGAATAACTTCTACACCTAACTTAAAAATAAAAACAAAATTTTTGTAAAAAATACCTAAACTGCAAAAATAGTTAAAAGTCTGACATAAATTAATGTCCGTTTGGCAATATCCTCAGAATCAGAATCACCACTGACATCCTTTGGGCAAGGAATGAGTCAGCTCTCTTGTCCGCCCAGTAGCATCATCAGCATAGCATGAAAGTTTAGGGCCAATGTTTAATAATTGATACTAAGTGCAAAGTAAAGAAAAGTGGAAGCGTATTTTGTGGCTTTCCAAATTTAAGAGGTCCGCGCAACTCTAAACGCATGTAGGTAAAATTAATGCATTAAATTGGCGGAAGTTGTAAGTGACCCGCTTTCCGCCTTACCTGCATTCAACAAAATTGCCTTTTAGTTGTTTTTGTGAAGTTTTAGCGCCATATGATTTAGCAATTTACTATGGACGTAGGAGGTCGGCAGTTGCGGTTACGATAGGATAATTTTGTAACTTTATGTAACAGGTGGTGGCCTTCCACAGGAAAGTTTCATCTGATATAAAGCTCAAAGTATTTGTTATATTATCTGCTAGACTGATCTAAGTATTATGGTCACTGCCTTCAAAGTCAGGAACCATTATTAACATCCCAAAAATAGTCACTATTTCATACAAAAACTATTGGTCGAAGATCAAATGTATAGAATTGCTGATTATTTTTTGGATAGTACTTCATTACAATGTTTTTTTTTAAATTATGAGTACATACTGCGATCTCCATCGCTATAATCCCATCCTATCCTACTAATATTTTAACGCGAAAGTTTGTAAGAATGTGTGAATATATGGACGTATAAGATGTATATTTGTTACTTTTTCACGCAAAAACTATTGAACCAATTTGGATGAAATTTGGTATGGAGACAACTTAGATCGTGGTAACACATAAGCTACTTTTTATTCTGTATTAACGCGGGTAACACCACAGGGCGCAGCTAGATGTACCTATATGGAAACTGCCATCTAACTGCGCAGTCCGCTATAGTTATAATAATAATTGTTCGTTTACTACCATGGAACTGCGTACTTCATGTAATAAGTGGCTGTACGTGACAGAGGACACTATTATAATGATTCAATTCATAGAAAATAAACAAGGTTCTTTATTAATATCTTAAAAAATCAGGACGTAATTTGAATTAGGTCGCCCATATCCACAAAAAAGAAAAGGCATAGATAGACATGATACAAAATTAAATAATAATGGTGAAAGAGTAGTACCTGCCGAAGTAAAAACACCCTGCAAGAAAGACATGGAGAATAAACTTGTTACCTATAGAAATAAGACTAAGTAATGTCTCGTACCTGAAAAAGTCATTCCTACAGAAGAGCTTGTTGTCTCTCGAGTAACACTTGTCCGCAAGAGGTGCGCGGCAGTCGGCACAGCGTACACAAGCTGCGTGCCACGCACGCTCCAGGACATGGAGCAGGAACTTGTCGAGGATCGGCTTCTCGCAGCCGGCGCATGCCATCGCGCCGCCTGCTTCGCCACGTCCTGGAGAAGAAACGATGGTGAAAACCTGCGCGATTTTAGTGCAGAGAGTTTGAAATAAATGTGTAATTCAATTATCATTTGCGTTGGGTAAAAGAAAACATCCCAAGAACTTGCTCGCTAGAGATTAATAGCTATAGAAGATAAGTAAGTCCACCACAAGTTAGCCTGCATACAAACATACCTACTTACAACTGAAAGACGCATGAAATACTTTAGTCTCTAACCAGAGATGTTTCGGTCACTGGGTAAACTACTTGTTTAGCAAAAATAAAAAAACGAGCTTATACCGACCAGTAGAACATTAAGTTTGTTAATTTCTAAGTCATTCGTTTAAGTATTTTTTTATATAAATATGTATATAGGTATGTTGTTAGCCTTGTTGTTTGCAGATGAGGGCTACAAGTTTAAATAATAATAATAATATAGTAATTATATATCGACTGGTTTGTGTTCTGAATCTATGCGAAATATGTAGCGCACTGCCAAACATAACTATCAAATAGATGGGTAAAATACATAATACTAATATTTGCCACTAAATTTTTCCTAATATTTACCTAACAATAAAATATATTTATATAATCACTGCTGCTGTAGTGTTATTTATATTTTAAACAATATAGTATTCGGTCATATGTCAAATTTTACTTTGTTTTTATTCTTAATTGATAAAATTCCTATACAGCCTACAAATCCTCCTATTTTTTTATTATAATATTAAATATTTATTTACTTCTATCTCATTTTATCATAATATATTATGACCACATTAAACATATTTTTGGAAAGCTAGGTAACCAAATGAATAAAATTAAATGTATAGAACTGATATGCATTTCTTAAATAACGTTTTTTTTTACTATTATAATTTAATATCCCACATCTGCTTGCCAGGCTATATATTACTTTCACACAAGTTACCAACCTTTTCAGAACTTTGAAAAGCGTCATAAAATAGACCGTACCAAATAGCCTAAAGTCCAATCATCATTTTCATTACGCAAGTTAGAAGGCAGCGTCAGTGCATCAAACTGAGGTACTCGATCATAAAGTCGGCAGCACTTTGCTGAGAACATAATGGGATTTGGTTTTACGATCGATAAAGTTTGCGTTGAATAAAATTTTATTATAGCATACATAGGCGCCTGTGTTGTACGTTCGACGGCCAAATAGCTACTTATACGACTAGTTGCTTGCGAGCTGGCATGAACTAGCTACTTGAGTAGGAACCTACTGAATTCTTCTTGACTCTTGTACGTGATTCTTCTTGACTCTTGTATTTACATTTATAAAGCATCTCGTTTAGTAAGTCCTTTGTATCGCGTAGCTATGAAATCTGAAGCTGAATTTGTCTTTTTACTTGTAGATCTTCTGTTGCCTCTTGAGTGTAGTCTGTGTTTTTCATCATCATCATCATCGTTAACCTGTATCAACACAGTGCTAGCTCCTCTCCATTGTGCCTTTGGTGTCAGTCCTGTCTAGTCATAAAATATATCAACTTATCGAGTATCAGCTTCGTGTCAACGGTTTCGCTTTTTTAAAAAAAATGTTTTACAGAGATGAGAGCACCATTTCCCATTAAGTGTCGAAATCGAGCAAGCAAATCCTCTTTTTTTGCCAGTACCTATGTTTATCTATATGTTACTAGCATATCACGTATTTTAACTTAAGTTAATAAAACTGGTATTATACGTTTTACACATTTTGTTTTACAAATTGTTCGTCGGGATCAATAATGTTTCAATTACATCTATTCAGCACAAACATGCGGTATTGAATCTCGAATTATAAGAATTTTATAAGGTAGCAAAACTATACTCGCGAAGTTAACAGTTCGAAGTGAACAAATATCTACTAGTATCAAAGTGTAGTAGATAATATTAATTTCTAACGTACAGTCACAAACAAAATACATTTGACACTTGAGCATAAAGCGTCAATGGTCATCGTGCATTTACTTACTTACAAACAAATATCACAAATATGAAAATGAGACAGAGTGAGGTGGATTTTATTCCTATGTATATTTTCTTTGTAAATACGATTGATTAGTTCAGGAAAATATTGATGTATACAAATAATGCACTAAGTTTAAAAAAATATAGAAAACCTTTCTTACACCATGAATTAATAACTACATTCTTCATTTTGATAATCGAATAAAACAACACGTCTAAATGTATCATTCCCAAATGGCCAAAACTTTGACACCTCTTTACATTAGCTCGAAATATCCTCTCGATAATTTCACCCTTCCCATAAGTGTCCTCTGTATTTTTTGGTCGCGTTCTAAACATGTGACATTTATTGGTGTTATTTATGAAGGTCGCGACGCCGGGTTTTTAATATTCCATATTCAAATCTGAATGTCCGATTTGTCGCGCGCCATTTCAGTCGGTGCGTTCAAAAATCTGTGACGGCCATTCACTTCGGTTATGGATATTCAGCGGTGCGTGTGATTCTCGGTTAAAATTTACCGCTGTCACGCTGTTTAGCCTGTGGATTTTGACAATAATAATAAGATGACAGTGTTATCTCAGTTATAAGTGAGAGCTGCGGCTTTCTTGGAAGGCTTTGGATTAAGAGTTTCAAGTACTCGTTTTTATATCGCAGATACGTTTTGAGCATAATCTTTAAACTTTGAACAAAATAATCGAAGCTTAATGGAATATCGAGTAAAGCTGCTAGTAAAATGAACGAAATAAGACTAGTTGTTTAGCTAAATAACCTCTTGATGTACTAACGTTCAACGAATAATTACTGAATTAAAGTGACTCTTATCAAAATGCCATATTTAATATACCAGAGCGCTATTTATTCAAGGGACTTAATTTTCAAATAATTTAAATTATTCAAACTTGAAATTTCTATTTAATTGTAAATGAACACATTGTGTGCAAACGAATTATGTTCATTACAAGTTCATTGTTATCTGTTTTGCCGACGAAATTAAGTATAACGTAGGTATCTTAAGGGCAGGTGCTAGTGTCAGATTAAACTTATAAAGGTTAATACATTTCTGAAAGCCTAAAATACTTAGCTGTTTAAAACATAGTGTATGTTTATGTAAGGTAGTAGATTAATATTGTGTTTTCAGTTAGATAGATTAAGAAGTAAAAGTAGCTTAGCTAGCAGAGACTAAAATGAATTCAGAAGGCTAGTAGATATTGGAATTGGTTGCAATCTGTTTTGAATTATACTATTTCTTTTTTATTATCATTAACCTATTTATAAATGTAAAAAAATATATTACAATTTAAAATAAATTAATTAGAGAAAAACACATCAGATTAATATTTTAGAACACTGTCCAAAATGTCCTGAAACTTTTTTACACTTACAAAAATACTTGTAAATGAACAGCAAACACAGTACCTATAATATAACTTTTAAGAAATAGTTTTCGGTAAATTAAATCCGTATCTACATAAATAGGTATAGTCATTTAAGAATATAGTTAAAAACTAAAATTGTTGGGTAATTTCTTAAATGTTACATAATTAATCAAATCTATTAAATTATTTCTTTACAGATAATACTTTTGATTTATTTAGAAAAGTAGTAGTAGAACTTATGTGATTCCTTTATTGTATAGGTAATTAAGTACTTCGTTATTGCCTTACCATATTTATTTTGCAAATGTTTCTGCATTCTGAGGAAGATATTACTATTGGCGGTAGGGCCGCCACTTGTGGCAATAAATAACTAATAAAAACAATGAATTTATTATTTTCAGTTACCTAAAATTACGTGCTATATTATCAGCATCTAAATAACCCAATTTTCAAATTTGCAACCATGTTTCTTGTTAATTTGTATGAAAAGCCGTCCTTACAAAAATGCTTACTCATATTACCAGTAAGTACATATCTGTTTTGTTAGTAAGTACTTTATATATAATCCTATACTTTATATAGGTACTTAGATACCTATACCGAGTAAGTGCTTATCTCTATTTAAAAAAACAGATGAATAACTTTATTGCTTCTAACAACTGAATCCATAATTTTTACAAACTTGTAGAAGAAACAACAATGTTACATTAAAAATAAAAAAGAACACATTGTATAACTTAACCGTAAATTTCAAAGTCAAAATTACTTCTTAAAACGTTGTGTTTTCATTTATTTTCCAATTGACTTCTGTTTACCGCAGAGTAGTTTTTTTCCAATTTGTTCTAACATATTTGTGTTTCAATTATCCGCGTAGTAGTAGCTGACCACGGAACTAATTCGTGTCCCGGCTAGGATCCGGGCTTGCTAATAACTAATCAGCTTTTACTCACATTCACTGACCACTACAGGTGTCGTTGGGTAGTATTTAATTTCAGTAGCTGTCTATTAGTCATCGTTATTAAGAACGAATATCTATTTGTTGTATGCTAGTTGCATGTGTATAATAAAGTATTTTATTATTTGATAATACAATGATTTAAACAAGTACGAATACCTAATACCTAAATAAGCAAAACTGACATTACCTAGTTATTTTGATTTATAAATCAAACCAATTTGTATAAAATGTATATGAAACCAAGCGAAAAGTATACCTATTCTTTCAACCAAAAAAACAGAATCGGTTCCGCCATCTCTGAGAAATCGTGTAGGTAGGTATATCAAATTTTATGTATGTATAAACATAATAAAATACTAAAAAAGAATCAAACAAACTTAAAATCTATTCCATTTCAAAGTGGTTAAAAACAATTGTATAAAATATAACTTTAAATATATACGAAATACATAAATTAATTACAATACGCTAAAAAGAACATTAGACTAGTATAATTGTGAAGTGTTATTATTTTCAATTTAATTGATTGATTAACGATTGTAATTTAATTGAATATGGTTGTTTTACAAATATTCACATGTTACTTTCTTAAAGAAATAAATTATTTAAGGTTTGGAATACATTAATTTCAACATATAACCAAATACTTTCTTGCAGTCACTAAATTTGTGCTTTAAACAAATTTTATAGATACAAAAAGTTTTTTTATTTACCTTTTATTATACTACTTGCTTTGTATATGTTCTGTTAAAAACGTCAAATTATTGAAATAGGTAAATAATTATCTGTTTACCTGAAACTTTAAATTTTAGAAGTAGCTTTAATAAAGCTAACAAATCCTAAAAAAATATTAGAAGGCTTTCTGCTTATTTGATATTATAATAGTAAGATTAACGATCTTGTCTTAAAAAGCTTAAAACGATTATGGTATATTCTATTGTTACTATCTGTTGTATGATTTTGCATCTTATGTAAAGTACCCACTTACTTATATTTTGTAATCAAAAATCATTCTCATAAAGGCACGTGCCCACAAATGGGTGCAGGTAATTTTTACCATGGCAATAATTTTGCAAACGTGGCAATTATTGATTGAGCAAGATTAGGCAGCATTTTTTTTCGAGATTAAGCATATTACTGCAAGCAAGACAAATTATAAATTTATCTAAAATGTATATTAAGTACTATTTTGACTAAATTTACCTATATAAGTATTTCAATGATATGTAAACTATAAATATCAGGACAAGCGTTATAGTTGCAACATTTAATACCTAGAAATCGATATTTAATGTAAAGTAATGTAACAAAGAATTTAAATATTTAACACAATACACAGAAATAGGTAGGTATGTATGTTCTGAACAATAGATAAAAATTAAAATAACAAACTTAATGGATAATTTTAGGGACGCTGAGTGTTCATACGATCTCGCATCGTTTAGGCCTACTGCGCCTAAGTTAGGCCTATGGCAAACCTTTGTTTACACTGAAAATAATTACCTAGTACAAAGTTTTTAATAAATAATTGTAATATAGTGTGTTACTTGCAACTGTAATTATAGGTACTTAAGCATAAGTGAAAAGAAAGATCCCCGTTTATTTAATTTAACAATGATTAAGTTTCAAATGTATGTAATTCGCTTTGATAAACTAATATGTACCTACCTAAGTATATGCTTATCAAACACAATTTGATGTGAGAAACATTTTGTTTATAGGTTGTCAGGCAGATTTTTGTAATAAAAACGTTCAAAGAATAGGTAAATGATTACTTGGATAGAATAAATAAATTAAAATTCGAATGCGATGATTTAGTGGAAAACAATTAAGTATTTATGTTCTATATTTTGACCTTTTTACCTATTGCCCTATTATGGTATTTTTTTGAATCTGTACAAGGGCATAATGCTAGGTATATATAAGTACTATATATTTTCCAACAAATATGAGATCCAAGAGAACAGTTAAGATTATTAGATGTTAGTAGATACACTTAAATCACAGAGTTAGTTTATGAAACAACATTACAAAAACGTAAATAACCTCCATACGTCGGCATCGTCAACTCAATCACATTCACAGTTCCACCCAATCATAGACAAATCGAGTTTTTTTAATTAGGCACAGGACACTAACTTTTACCAATGTGGTGCTGGTGGAAGGGGGCATGGGCCCCCCGACCTGCGGCTAGAAAGCCCGCCACTTCGGCACCTCTACACGGCACTACACTTGACACACCGCGACGATCACGCGGCCACACCGCCAACGCACAACACGCGCGACTGCTGAACGCGTACTAACAAAAAAGCTGTAGTTTTCGAACGATATCACGCTAATGACAAAGACAGCATGAGTGAGGAGCCAAACACTAGACCGAGAAAGCGATAGTAGCGTTTAGAAACAGGCGTGGTTGAAGTGAGCGGCCACTAGCGTCGAAGGGGTGGCGCTTGGGATGTATTTTTCTATGTTTTTTTCGTGCGTGTTTCTGTGCGGTAGTGGGATTTCATTTTGTGGGACACGTGCGGCGTTCGCAGTAAATTTAAATTGGCTTGCCGGTAGATCGAGTGGTAGCCGAACATAATTATAGAGCCTGGATTTTTCGGTTGCGTCTCTAGGTTGGTCTTATTTTATGGTTTCGGTTCTGTGTACTGTTCGAAAGAATGTTTTGACTGGGGGCGTGCGCGAGTTATGTTTATATGGACGGTTGCCCGCCTTCTAGACGTTCGAGTTCTCTTGGTATTTTCTTTATTTTTATATCTGCCATTCGCAGTGCTATAAGAAAGATAGGTAGGTGATAATTTCACATAATGGAGCCGCAGTAAATGGCATCGCAAAGGAGCAAGCTCTTTTGTTATTTAAATAGTGGTTTCATGCTCTTATTAGATTCTTTTTGCGCTTAAGTACTAGACTATATATTCACTTTACACTGATATTGAAATAAAATAAATAAATTAGGTAGTAGGTTATATAATACCTGTGTATTATATATGACTGATCAGAAGTCACATTGGGCCAGTGCGCGCTTACCCTAAAGCCCGTAAACGCACTTTTACGCCGGATTGCATACCTTACCTTCACCAAGCCATAATGTACTAAATTTTAATTTATCATTACAATACTAATACCTACTACATACCCACTTACTTATATAAAATATTTAAAGTTTAATATCATTTATCGAGATGTAAGTACCTACCTAGCTATTATTAAAACAATGTGTAGCACATTATATGGGTTAAAACACCTCCGTTTATTATTTCTAAATTCGATTAGCTAATTGGCATCTTTGTCGGGCAGGTAGGTATTAGGTATGATGAAATTATTATAATATTTACCTACCTCCAGAAATGATTCACATAAATAAAGTCAAATTCATTTGTCAATAGGTAGGTATGGTAAAGGCGGGCAAGATGGCCATGTTAAGAAGAAAAGGCTGCTAATTTAGATAATGTAGGTATGTATGAGCTTTACCACTTAATTTAGAACAGTTAGGTTCATTTTTAAACTATTGTTGGAAACAATGAGATCAATTGAATTAAAAAAAATGTGTCATTCTTACACTTATAAAAAAGTGAAAATTATCCATCTTGCCTGAACAGGATGGATAAGATGGATAACCAAGTAAGGCGAGATGGATCGTGGAAAATAGATATATTCTAGTCATCATACTACTCATCGCAAAATTATGAGTCATAACCCAGAAAGGAGGTGCGGTGCAGAGCTCCAATTCTGGCATCCTTAACACTATATCTAAGCCTTCAAATATAGGTAATTGTGGCTGCGTAAACTCTTTTCTGGTCAGATCGTAAAACAGAACCTACTTGTTGAATGTATTCCGTTAAGGACTAACACTGAACGAAATCTACAAAAATTTTATTAAATTAATCAGGTTTTAATTTTAAGTATATAGCTGGCAATATGAATATAGAAATAGCATGATCCATGTTACACAAAATTAATCACTTAAAATAAAACTAATACACGATAGTCCATTCCATGTTCAATGGTGAACAAAAAAATTACAACAAAACATGTAAATTTAGTAAAATACAATAAAGATATTCACTTTATTGACTTTCAAAATATCGAATCCTTGTGACACAAAACGTTAACTCGCCCCTACAAGAAATTTCGTGGGTAGGAGACTGACGAAAACTGAGCGGGGGAGGAGATCGGCGCCTAGGCATTGTCATGCTGAGATCGTAAAATTTCGCCGTGTCTTCGAGATATTTCGGGTATCCATCTTGCCCGTCCTTCCCCTAAGTACATAGGTAGGTGCATAAAGAATGTTGTTAGGTCTGCCCTAAACCCTGCGTTACAGGGAGTGCACCGTTATAGTAGATTTTGTTCTGTTGTGTAACAAGTAGGTACCTATGTACTAGTATATAGATGATTAAGGTATCTATGACTATAATATATACAACCGACTCTAATTCGCCAGGCCCGTAATAATAGGTACAAAGTTTTGATTTAAAAATTAACTAAGTACTGAACTGATTTCAATAAAGAAATATATGGCTATATGGCACAATTATTGTTAAAAAAATCTCTTGTAGGTATTTAATTATTTTTTTTGTATGTCTACAATAAAGAAATTATCTGTATTTCTATGCGGGACCATTTTATGGAAAACCTTTATTAAAAATATGTTTCTATGGTTGGTTTGGTTCTGGCGCCTTTAAGAATTACAACAACGCCCATTAAAAGATAGTCTATACTTTACTATCAGATCCACCTCATTAATAGTAAATACAATATACACTGTTTTCTTAAAAAAAATCTAAAAAGTACCTACCTAAAGTGTGAAACAGTCAGAAACACTAATTTGACTTCTAAAAAAAGTAGAATTAATTGACTTCTAAATATATCTATACCTATTAAAAAAAGAACTAAAGTTTGACTTCTAAATAAGTAGGAATAGATCCCATTTAAAAGCCAAATTCTTTTTTGTGAGTACCTACTTTAAACTCTACTTCTTGGTGACCTTTAACAGAAAGCATACCAACTTTTTGAAAAAAGCTGATTTTTTGACGGGTGAATTTTCGATTGAAAATAAGGGTGCTCCTTCGATATTAATCCAAAATAAAGTGAAAAATAAACATTTGAAATCAAATAAATTACAGCGTATTTGGGGCATATAAAGGTTAGTTTTCACCACAATTAAATTTTACACATAAATTATGAGGTTATGTGATAAAAGTGTCAAAACAAAAGTTTTAGATCTTTTTATTAGGTAATAAAAAGATCTAAAACTTTTGTTTTTAAACTACAACTTTGACATTTAACTTTTTTCCATAGGACTTTTAGTTCTGCCGGATATCAAGATAATCCGTTTTTACCCCTTAAAAACTCACCCCCTTCCCCTTCATCCTCTCAGATCGCCCGTAAATTATTATTCCTATCATTTTTATAAAGTTCTCCTCCTTTTCGAATGGGTTTCATTCTAATTTTTAATTTTTTTACTTTTTATTAGATTTTTAAAGGTTTTAACCCTAGTCTACTAGTAGGCGATCTTTTAAAAATATCGTGGTCGCGAAATGGCGGAACTACTAAGTAGTTAACAATATAATATTAAGAAAATGAGTAATAAAATTATAGATAGATACGAGTTAATGCGAGTGCATGAAAAGTAATTCCTTGACTCTTATTTTTAACCTTTAACGCAAAAACGACAAGGTGTTAAAAGTTTGACGTTTCTGTGGCATTGTAGCTCCCTACGGATGAACCGATTTGATTTTGTTTTTTTTTTTTCTTTGAAAAGCGGTCCAAAATGACTGCCGCCACAAAATAGTATTTTACGTACGCGGAGTACACGTGTTTTCACAACTCCCTCAATAATAGTTATCAAATGAAATTAAATTGACTAGTAGACATTGTGATTATTTCAAATTCAAGATGGCGCCTGAAATAAATGTCGGGGACTTTTAAATCTTCAATTGCAATTACTTGTAGTTTCTAAGTTCTCGAACATGTCTTAATTCATAATAATTTTGATTTTATTATTTATTGATAGTCCTAATGTCAATTAGGGACAGAAACACATTGCCAGACTCAGTTGGTATAGGTGTCACCTACCTAAGCCTAACGCTGCACCTATAACCTACTCAGGTCCAGCTTCAGGCTTAAGTTGCTCATAGCTTAACCATACTTTATTAGAATGAGATGTAAATTTAAAACTATATGCTTTACTATGTAGCTGACTATTTAGGTAATATGGCCATATGTCGATATCGTACTGACCAATAAACAAAAACCATGAAATAAGGTTTCTTAAAATGACTTCTGAAATCAATAATCTATCAAACAAAAGTATTAAAAAAAATATCGAAAAAATATTATACCTACTTACATATTCGTATTACCGAAGTCGGATTTCTATTGAACTTTTTTTAAGAATTGGTATTACCTACCTACTACCTACTTTGCTTACTTGATCTTCGCAAGGATTCTATATTACTTATAAGTAATTATCTATCCTAGATATTGTAATGAATGTTCTTAAGGTAACGTAGGTGCAATAACCCGGTCAATTTAGACATTTGAAGGTGCATAAAATAACAACAAGCTGACAATCAGTAAAATTGTTCAAAACATAATTATCTATATTTATTTATATATAAAAGTGTGTTTGTTACACTATTTATAACTCGGGAACGGTTGAACCGAATTGGCTGAAAATTGGTGGGGAGGTAGCATGGAACCAGGAGAAGGAAATGTGGCTCGTAGGAAAAAATATTGATACATTTTGTATAGATAATTTTATGATCTACAATTTTGTCTAAGGTACTTTTATGATAAAACTTACCGTTTTGCTGAAACTCATTTTTACCCAGCTATCATAGTTACTTAAGTTAATCAATTTGATTAACAAAACGGGTTTTCACGCGAACCTAATTGTTGGAAAGGTCCAAATATAGTTTCGTTACTTTGGTGAACTTTATCAGGGATGAAATGAGTTGGACGTGTTCACAACGATAGCACGTCTTGCGCCTCGTCGTCGTTGGACCTTTCCAACAATCAGGTAGTTACGCGTCAAAACGTTACATAGGTATTGTTAATCAAAAGGAATCAAACACACAACACAACGAAACATGCAAAAAGAGCCTGAGCTACCGGTGAAGTAAAACATCGTGAGGAAACTATAGCATGGTGGTAGGCCGTAGGCGTGTGTTCCGGCAGCCTTCCTTGAGCCACTGTATTCCAGGTATGCTCCATTTAGGGCTACATTATCGTTGACTTCCGTGGTCGTGCGAACTTGTGTTCAAATGCCTAGCTGTGTAGAATAAAAAAAACACTCGTTTGCTTTTTAAATAATATTAAAAAGTTAATCCAGTTCATGAAAAAGTATGAAAATACAGTCACTCACAAGCACAGTGATATCTACTCGCACGAGGAACGTGATAAAGATGGTGTGTGTATCAGCGTTACCACATTCCAATTTGTTCATTTTCCAAGTTCTGACATTATTATTATTCCAATATTTTTTTCGTGTTTTTTTTATTGCTGAACTTCTAATATAAAGTATAATATAGATGCAAGTAAATACCAGGTAAAAGTTAGTTTTTATCCGACTGCGAAAGAAGAAGAATTTTTTTTTAGTGTATTATGTATGTACCTATGTATATTTCTTTGGCAAGCCCTAGAGCCTCGTATTTTTATGTGAGTGGTGTCAATAGATTCGTATTAGTAGTGAGAGTGACACTTAGTATGTACTTAAGTACATCAAAATTTTAAATGAAATTAGGATGATACACAGGTTTAAAGATTTAGCAGTCTGGTTTTTTTGACGTCAATTCTTACCACTTGTACCAACCCATACCTAAGTACCAACCTCAGTGCAACAACTAATAACAAGTTTTTTATTCTATCATTAACTCCCTTAACTGCAATCAGGATGACATTTATAACGCATTTTTTCTGATTTACAGATAAATAAGTTGATATAGGTGCTCGTGTTTAGTTTGGTTCGGTGGATGCATTTAAAAATGACTAGTGCATATTTGAATGGGTTGACTGATCACGCTGTCTACTGCTACTGTCAAATTTCTCTATTTGTACAGTCACAGAGTAAATTCTAAACTGAATAAAACTACCTAAGTACAGTATAACTATAGATAAACTTTTATCTTTTCTATTATGAGATTCGTCCAAGGGGCGCTTTTCTTGTGTCGATGGATATTTTTTTGCGTTTTAATATTGGAATTCAATAAATATTTCATCATATCTCAGCTTTCATACATATATGCCGTTAAAAATACATTAGTTAAATGTATGTAAAGAATAGAATGCTTTACGAACATGATATTTTTTTAGGTCGGTTATGTTGATTAGGCGCGCCATCTAGTTATTTTTTATAGAACGACCACTCAACGTTCACTTCACCGTCCGTGTACGAAAACCTCAAAGTATATATATACCCGCGGCTCTCACGAGAGCTTGGACCGTAGACAGTCTGTGGTTTGGTCCCTTCGGGATCGTACGGTAGATCGTCGCTAGGTAGCGCTAATATAAAATTTTATTGCACCAAGATAGAACCATAGTGACTTTCTAGCGCCCTTGTACACAGCCTGTAACGAGACCAACCCAAAATTGTGAAAAACAGTGAAATGACATGAAATCATTATAAAAATGGGCGCCTGTGAAACTGCATGTTATAACTTAAATAATGGAATTAACTAAATCATTTATTAAGGAAATTCTTAATTCATAAAATACTAAAGTTTCGGCCATATATAGATAGATAGACTTTATTATGAACACACAAAAAATTAATACAAGAGAACAATTCTCACAAAATAACTTAAACCAAAAACTAACCATAACCACAAATTAAATTAAAAACCATAGAAATAGCTTATATTAAAAGTAATATACTTACGGCATGCCCTCCCCCTCCCCTCCTGGATCCGGCCTAGATAATGGTTTGTTACTTACTCTTGTTGTCTTCTTGTGTATCATAATAAACGTCTTTTTTCCTCGTTAGAGGTAAAGAGCTTAAGATATGTAAAATAATAGAAGAAATAATATTTTTTTCAAATTCACTTTATTCAGTCTAAAAAACTCCAATTAATCATTATAAGTAATATTATATAAGGTTAATAACGAGTCGAAATGTAAATTCTTACATAATATACCCGATGTTCCCATGGCATTTTATACAATACTAAAGGCACTAAAATTCAGCTCCACGGTTTCTGTTCCACATATTTAATACCCAGCTTGTTGAGATGATGATTGATGTTTGAATAGATATAGAATTTAATATTTCGACCATAATCCAATAGATTCGCGTCATTTGCACTTTTGCTAGTAGGGCAAGTATGCAGAGTGTGCTATCTCCTTTACTGACTTTAATAAACGTAAATTACACAAAAAATACCTAGTCATTATATTTAAATTTATGACTGGCTATAGATATATAATTTGTAAAAGCTCATTGTTTTTGTTTTCAGTCTTAAGTCACAAGTATATCATATTTTTTTTGTCTATGGTACGTACCAGAATATTTTTCTTTTTTTTTACTCGTAATTCTATCTGCGGTTCATTCGCAAATATGATTTCCACGATTAAGTAATTAATTTTAAATATAAATTTATGTTTCTGTGCGTTATTGTCTTATGTTACTATAATAATTTAGTCTTACTATAATTTGTTATAATAGAATTGTCTTACAACAATAGACTTTCAAAAAAATTGACTCCATGTCCAAGCGTGTTTAGTCATCATCACGGGGCGTCTCGTGCCCCCTGTGGGGAGGGCACAAGGTACGGGGTTCGAGCTCTCGCTATTTCCCCGGGCTGGACGCTGGGGCCATCAAGCCCCAGGGAATTTATTTTCTGGGGCGCATTCTGCGCCCGGGGTCCGTGACTGATGATTAAATCCACACAATCCTCTCATCGCTCTGGTCCGTCTTCTCGTGGCGTCTGCGAGGCAAGGCAACATCCGCATTCGGCAGGGTGGTGTGGTGTGGAGGGGAAACTCCTGGAGCGCCACTATCCATGGAAGTAGTGGATAGCGGCTAGTCCCCTCTGCGCTGCCTGACGCATGTCTTCTCCTGCCGCGATGGCTGCCAGTAGTCCCACCAGGGCGCCCATCATCGTGGCGATGGGTTCCTGGCCGGGGGCGCCAGACGCTGGGCCGGAGAAGGGTCGGTTTTCGTAAGAAGGCCGTCGTTGTAGTCCCGGTGGTGGTGTTATTAGCGGAAGGGGCTGGCGCTGCTGCTGCCTTCGCCCCTGATAGTTCTGGAACGGGTGGTGCCCCTGTTGATAATGGAGCGGGGCACTATGTATCATCGTCGTCCTCGTTCCAGGTCTGGTCGTTAGTGGCTGCGAGATGGATGCTGTCGACATCGTGCCAGTCGCAGTCGTTCGCGTTACTGGCACTGACAGCACCTCGGTCCTAGGTATCGGCGGGAGGAGGGTTGGCAGTTGTCCCCCCGCTGGTTGATTCCCTTGTCCGGCTGCATCCGCCTCCAGGTGGGGTGGCTCGGATGAGGGAGGGGCATGTTCTGCTGTGGGTGTGCCTGTGGTGGTAGGGAGGCGGGGAAGCTGCTGTTCAGTCTTCCTCCTCCTCCGTCCTCGGCTCCTGCGCTTTCTGCGCCCGGGCTCGGTGCTGGTGGTCGCTGTTGGGGCTGGTGAGGCATTCGCCGTCCCGCTGGGGCCCCATGGCCCCTGATGGGCCGCAGTCGGGAAGGGGGCGGATGCAGTAGGCGCCGTGAGATTTCGTGGGGCAGGAGCTTGAGAGGGTCTCCCTCTAGTCTCTCCACCTCCTCTTCCTCCTCGGCGCTCTGGTCTGGTCGGCTCGCCTGTTTTGTTCGCAGGCGGGCGCAAGGTAGTGGGCATCTGTGGTGGTGCGTGAATGTGTGCATTCACGACCAATGGTGTCGTCATTGCCCGCGCAGGTGGTGCACGTGCTGATGCATTGACAGGGCGCTGTGATGTGGCAGCTCCATTTCCAGTGCGGGGGTCGCGTGAGGCGCCCCCTCGAGCTGCTGGAGGGTGCTGCTCTGAGTAAACGGGCCTCGGGACGCCAGGAAGCAGTATTTTCCTTTTCCTTGCTTCACGGCGGAGGACGGGGCACGATCTGCTGTTGGCTGCATGATTGCCTCTGCAGTTGGCGCAATACAGTGGTGCCTCTGCTGCATTGGGGCACTCGGAGCCAGGATGGGGCCCTGAACACTTGACACATTTCTGTGCCCGGTGACAGTTGGCCGACGAGTGCCCGAAGAGCTGGCACCTGTGGCACTGGGGCATCGTAGTGCGCCCCTTCCATGCCTCGAAGACCACTCGAGGCATGTTGAGTAATTCAGTCAGGCTGAAGAGCCGTTCCAGCTGGTCCCTCCCCATCGGTTTCAGCTGGAGGTGGTAAACATTCTTGGTTGCACCGGGCCTGGTAGGGAGCGCCCGGGCAAAGATTGCAGGGAATCCAAGGGCATTGAGGGCCTCCACTATGACTGGACCCTCAGTTCCTTGCGGAAGGCCCCACAGTGCCGCCTTCACTGGCTTCTCACTCTCCAGTGAGTAGCAGAACCAGGAGAGGGTGGGGATCCTGGTCTGCACTTCAGTGAGGTATTTCTGGACTGTGCGGTACTCCTCCTCTGAAGTGGGGTGGAATCTGAAGCCCTTGTCCAGGGGCTTTACGTTGGGTGGGTGGCCCAGGCGGCTTCTGAGTTCTCCCAAATGCCTGGGCCAATCTGGCAGCTCCTCGACGGTAATGGGAGGGCAGGACCTCCTAGTCAGGCGGGAGCTGGTGATGGTTGGAGCTGGTGCGCTGGTGCTGGGCCCCGCCCCCCTCGTAGTCCGCAACTGAGTGGGCGGTGACGAGTGCACTGGTCGTGCGGGAGGCGGCGCGCTGGTGACCGACGCGTAGGTTGTTGGTGGTTGCACCATGGTCTGTTCTACTGAAGAGGCCTGTACTCTGCCCTGCACCCACACGGGGGAGGGGGGCAGTGGCGCCGAGCGGGGAGTGTCGGCGCGTCGGGCTAGAGCGGGCACCCTTTGCGGCGTTGCTGGGTGCGCCGAAACTGATGACGGTGGTAGGGTTGGCACAGGTGGGCGGGTCATGTAACCGCCTTCCTGGGGTGGTGAGGGGCTCGCTGGGGGCGTATTTCTACGCCTAGGCGGCCTCGGCTCCTCCTCTTCGTCCGACGACAACTCGGCTTCGTCGGATCGTAGGGGCGTCGAATGTCTGGCAGCGGTAGTATGCTCCGTGGCAGTAGTGACTGGCACGGGGGATGGCGGCAGAAACTGCGAGAGCGGCCATGGTATGGGCGACACTGTCGGCGGTGGGTTGTGAGCCTTTTCATGGATAAGGCGCTGCAATGTGGCCCAAGACGCTTGTCTCGGGCGTTGCGGTTGAGGCGCATCTCCGGAGCGGATCGCTTGTGCAAGCGTGGTGGTTTGTTTCGGAGCGGAGGCGGTCTGCGGGGTGGGTGGGGAAGCCGAGCCCAGTTTCGGCTTCTTATCCTCGTGGTAAATATCTCCTGGGCTCCTCTTCTTTTTCTTAAATTTTGGCTTCCGCTGCTGCGGGGCGGGCACAGGCGAGGGGCTATCTGACTGGGTGTCAGACATTTCGGCTGCTGATGATGATGATGGTTGAAGTTGAATGCGACCGTACTACGGGTGCAACTGCGCACCAACCTACACCTAGTGTGAGGGCGATGCAACACCGACCAGGTGAGATCCGTGTGGAAGGCCCGGTCAATGCGATCAGCGACACTACACACCAATAGTGCGGCTAGTACCGTTAGCACAATAACGGGTAGTACGGTCGGGACGAGATGGTGGATTGTGGTAGCTCGGGTACTGCTCGCTGAAGTTATCGCTTCACCACGAAGCGACTATTCAGTCGAGCGTTGGTCCGAGTGTGCTGGTGTCGACGTCGCGCACTCGACCGGCACGAAATGCCCGGTGCAGCGACGTTAGCACGGCGTGAAGGGGCGTGGCTCGCACCCGAGATGACCCTCGCGCCAATAGGCGGAGTCGAAGTTCGGTGCGGAACACACGCCCTGAGGCTTGGCAGTGGTGGGGCTGTCGCGCACGGGTCGACTACAACGCACGCGGCGGAGTCAAGACCCAATGCGGAACACGCACCCGGAGGCTTGACGCTGCGCGGCTGCGCTCCGTGGGCGTGGCGGGGAGGGGTCACTGCGTATGCAGTGGCGCGACCCAGCCAGGCGAAGCGGGGCGGCACAGCTGTAGATCGACGATAGTGGGTTATAGTTAGTACGGAGGACAACGGTCGACTCAACGTAGTAACTATGCGCGCAAACTATGACGATCCGCGTGTTTAGTGCAAGCTCTATGCGCCTTAGCGATCTCCTTCAGCAGTTTTCGTTTTCGCTCTATAGATGCCCGTTTGGCCACTTCGAAAACGCAAGCAACCTCTAAATACTTTATTGCTTAATATTATTCACTATTCTTAGTATTGCCTTTTTAAATACGTCAAAAAATTTGTTACAAAAATGAATGGAGCTACGGCCGGGACAGCGTACATGATACCATAAATACGTTAGGGACTATTAATCTTTAATATATCAACCAAATTCAAAATAACGTAGATTTTAGTAGTGTACAAAATTAATTTCGAATCAAAATATTTCCATGTTATTTACGCAAAAAGGTGATTTACGCGTTTTCGTTGTGTCAATGGTGACATTGGGGTCAACCTAGGATACGTAAGTCTTCTAAAGATGCCATAAATTCCACTATAATTCACAGATTCACAGAATTTAGATGCTTTTGTACACTATGAAGGAGGCGACTGACGCAATTTCATTAATACAAAGTATTAACCACATCTTTAGGCATTTTTTGGTAGACGTACATCGTCCGAGCGAAAATGAAACCAATTCTTTTGAATAGTCTTACTAAACTAACCATCTTTTACAAAAAAATATTATCTTGATGAAATAGTCATTCAATTTCATATTTTTCTAAACGATCTAGGTAAAATCGTCTGGTCTAACTAAAGTAGATTAGCTGTACTATAATGCTCTCAAGCCCAAGCATATTTGGTGCAAACTCTATGTGCCATATATCTTCTTCTACAATTTTCGTTCATGATCTAAGTTCAATATTACGCTTGTTAGTTTAAACCCTCAAAACTATCTAACACAAATGTTAGATTATCTTACAAAAATAGCTTTACTTACCTAAAAAAATATTGTTTTAATATAATAGAATTGTCCCTAGTACTAGCTCTGACTTACAAAATAGTCTTGTCTTATTATTATAGTCTTGTCTTACTATAATAGTCTTGTCTTACTATAATAGTCTTGTCTTACTATAATAGTCTTGTCTTACTATTATAGTCTGGTCTTACTATAATAGTCTTGTCTTACTATTATAGTCTGGTCTTACTATAATAGTCTGGTCTTACTATTATATTCTGGTCTTACTAAAGTAGATAAGTCTTACTACAACAGTCTCTAAGTCCACGCGTGTTTGGTGCCAGCTCTATGTGCTTTAGCGATCTCCTTCTGCAGTTTGCGTTCGTGATCAATGGCTTCCCGTATGGCCACTTCACGAGCACAAGTATCTTCTAATTGCTGTTGCTGCAATCGTAAGCTATTGAGTTGCGATTGCAGGGCTGTCACTGTAGAATATTGGGAGTTCTTGAGCTAAAACACATATAAATTATACGTTTAAATGTGTACAAATATTTCTGATATACAAACAAAGAAAACTGATAATGAAAATGTGCAGTTTCTTTTACAGTCCTAGCGGTCTTGTTTCCAGGCAACTCCTAGTATAGACTAGTCACCCACATGTATTATATGGACTAAATATTTACTAAAATTACACTTTCACGATTTATTGATGATTTGAAACCAATCACAAATATTAGTTTTATGATTTTTCACTGGACAAAAACTGGCGGGAATCAAATGGGTTCATTCAATATTATCACTTTGATAATCTGAAGTCCAGCGTGCTTATAATTCAGGTCCGTGAGATTAGTGTTTTTGAGACATTTATTTTCTTCGACCCGAATTAATATAAAATTTTAAAAAAATATGAATGTATTAAGAGTACTAATGCCTTCTGTAACAAACTGCCTTCGAAGTTCCTGGCCAAGCAATGAATTGTATTTTATTAAACACAGCTAGGAATTTGTTCGCACACGTTCGCACGACCATAGAAGTCTGTACACTGTAGCCCTAGATGGAGCATGTCTAGTCTGGAATACACTGGCTCTCAAGGAAAGCTGTCGTAACACACCGTTAGGTGCTTGGCGACAGATTCTTTAACTTGAAGGTGTTAGCTAGCCAGGCTACAGTTAGGAAACGCCCTAACACCATGCTATGTTTCCTCACGATGTTTTTTATCATCAACATCATCATCATAAAAATCTTAGGCTTTTTTGCACGTTTCGTGAAGCATCATAAGCTAACAAAGAATATAGGTAAAAAAAAAACATAACCGGCACTTTTAGAACAGTTTTCTGCTGGTAGCGCTATTTTTACTAGTGAATTTATAATAATTACTGGCAATAAGACCGTTCTTCAAAATCTAGTGTAACATATAATAAGCCTTTTCAGTAATAGCTGTTTTTGAATACCTATTCAAAAACAGCTATAATAAAAAGCCATCTTATTATGTTATACCTGAGTCTCCCTCTCCCTAGCTCTAACTTCCTGATGATAGCTGTCCATGTCATCTAGAATCTTCTCCCGTTCTAGAACGTTCTCTTTCTGCTTTTGCCGACTGGCTTCTATCTTTTCTTCCACTTGTCTACGGAGCGTCGATATCACTTCTTCCAATAATATCGCACGTGCTTCTCGCTCTCTCGCCCATAACTGGAGAGAGACAGGTAATGTGTTGTAGTAAAACATTAAATACGAAGATAAGATATGCTATTGTATCTTTGTAACGTTGTAAAGTCAGCTGTAATGTGAACAATTAAAAAAAAAACACAGGCTACTAAGACACAATACAAATTTTATCGTTTATATTGATTTAGTAACTAAACTTCTAAAATTATACTCACATGAGAAACTTCCTATTAGGGCACCCTATAAAACAATAGAATAAATTTCTAAAACGGTCTACGCGTGTCTGAGAATTTGGGTAACACAAAAATAAAAACACAACAGTCGAATTAAGATATTTAGACCAGTTTGCCAGCTATAGTTATACTGGGTTATCGCTTAGGGTGTACTGAACTGAAAGGGGGTCACCATACTCATCTTAAGGAACAACTTTCACTGTAGGACTAACTCTGAGTTCGAGAAAAAAAAGGACTGTTCCATACATTGTGTCGACGACCGATCAACTTTTAGTATGGAACAGCTGTTTATTTTTCTCGAGTTGAGAGTTAGTCCTTTAATGGAAGTTGTTCCTTAGGATGAGTATAATGACCCCCTTTCAGCTCAGTACACCACTAAGCGATAAACCTGTATAATTTCACTAACTTTTTCCCACGACTCCAACCGCGTTATGTTTGTTTTTCGGAAAAAAAAAGTACTATTGCACTCTCCAGACCTCGAACTACCTCTATCCAAAAAATCAAGTCAATCTTTCAGTTGCTTAGGAGAAGACGATCAAATAAACCAATAAATCAACAAATACACTTTCAAATTTATAATGTGTGGGGACGCGACTATTATGCAACACGAACATTTTTTAAATTTACAATATGTGTGGGGACGCGACTATAATGCAACACGAACATTTTTTAAATTTATAATATGTGTGGGGACACGAGTATTATGCAACACGAACTTTTTTTAATTTTATAATATGTGTGGGGACACGACTATTATGTAACACGAACTATTTTTAATTTTATAATATGTGTGGGGACGCGACTGTTATGCAACACGAACATTTTTTTAAATTTATAATATGTGTGGGGACGCGACTATAATGCAACACGAACATTTTTTAAATTTATAATATGTGTGGGGACACGACTATTATGTAACACGAACTTTTTTTAATTTTTTAATATGTGTGGGGACACGACTATTATGCAACACGAACTTTTTTAAATTTATAATATGTGTGGGGACACGACTATTATGCAACACGAACTTTTTTTAATTTTATAATATGTGTGGGGACACGACTATTATGCAACACGAACTTTTTTTAATTTTATAATATGTGTGGGGACACGACTATTATGTAACACGAACTTTTTTTAATTTTATAATATGTGTGGGGACACGACTATTATGTAACACGAACTTTTTTTAAATTTATAATATGTGTGGGGACGCGACTATAATGCAACACGAACATTTTTTAAATTTTTAAAGTTCCTGCTCGTTTCTGAAGTCGGTTGATAAAAATAAGCGTATCGTGCGCTAGTGATTCGCAACAAGTAGGTAGTATATAATCTGTACCTTGTCTTGTTTGTCGTTGATCTGTCTCGCCTCTCCGTCGTACATAGCCTCTATGTTCCTCTGTCTCTGTCGCTCCCTCTCCCTGTGCTCCTCTAACTCTTTCAACGCACCGTCCAACACTCGTTTGTAGTAACTTATCTTCTCTTTCTCGTATTCGTGATCCTATACAATTACAAATGTATGTTACATTGGAGCTATACACGTAGAGTTAAAATTCGAACTCGCGCAATAAGGATTCCGTACCTATGATTGTCTAAACAACATTAGTTTAAGTTTCTACCTGTTGCTGTTATTGAGATCGAACTGAACACCGCAAAAGTCACGTTTGTTGTATAGAAGCCCCATTTAAATTAAATCATCTGTGAATTTCAATAGATACAGCCTGGTGAAAAACGGACAAACCGACGAACAGCAACGTCCTTAGTAATAGGGTCCCGTTTTTACCCTTAAAATTAACAAAGTAATATTTTTTTTTTAAATGAAGTAATATTTATTCAATACTTATTTAGGTACCTTTAGAACGCTTCTTTTGATTTTCTCTAGCATTTCTAAATCCAATTCTATTTCTTGCAACACAGAAGCCACTTTTTTCTTTAGCTTATATTTATGCAGTCCCATATTCACGATAGTGGCATCCCTCTCTGCCACAAGCCGTTTGTGCAGCCTTTCTCTTTCGCTCGATATGAGTAGGAGATTGTCGAGTATAGCTTTCTCTTTCTCTTCTTGCCTGCGTAATGCTTTGACGACTGTCTCTTTCTCGCTCAGTTCAGCTATTTGGCCTTCTAGACTATTTCGGAGCTCCTGAAATTGATAAAACTTTTATTGTACTTTAGACAATACTCCATCGCTTTTGAATAGTCAGAAATTTTCAGTAAACAAGTTTCAGCTTTAGTAAGGAAATATAAAATGTTAACCTAAGATGCTTGGTTGAACCAATACGCCTCAAAGGACCATTCTAATATTGTTAACTTTACTCTGGGCTTAGGCACTCCCTAAAAATCACGTAAAGATAAAAGTAACACTAGCAGTGCAGGTAACACACATATCTACAAACACTGATATTATATAGGGGAAAGATTTATTTTTTGTATGTCACAAATAAACTGAAAAACTACGTGACAGTTTCAAAAATTCTTTCGCTACTAGAACGCTACATCATTTCCTAGTTGCATAGAATATATTTATTACTATTTTTTTATAGGGTAAGTCAGAATAAGTCAGAATATGTTCTGGTGGATGGACGCGTTTATTAATAAGGAAAAAGAGAAAGAAATGAAAGAAAGAAGAAATTCTCCTAGCACTGCTTCCAGCAACCGTATCACTAGTTGTCTATTAGGCAAGCAAAATCCCTTCCTGTATTTCAGGACTCGTTATTCACAAATTATTTCTTTCTCCTAGTATAAATCGGCAATGGTATACTTAAATCATTATAAAGGACTTATTTGATTTTCGGCCAGGGTGGTGTACGTCTACCAAAAATTCCTCAAGATGTCGTTAATACAGTGTATTAATGAAAAATGCAGCAGTCGCCTCTTTCATTGTGTACAAAAATATCTAAATTCTGTGAATTGTAGTGGAATTATGGCATCTCTGGAAGATATATGTATCCTAGGTTAACTCCAATAGTCACATTGATCTATAATTGTAACACCCGTCACAAATGTCAAAATTGACACAATAAAAACGAATAAATCACTTTTTTGTGTAAATAACATGGAAATATTTTGATCTGTAATTAATTTTGTACACTGCGATAAGTTACGTTATTTTAAATTTGGTTGATACATTAAAGATCAATAGTCCCTAACGTATTTATGGTAGCATGTACACTGTCCTGGCCGGAGCTCCATACATTTTTGAAACAACTCTTTTAATAGGCATACAATTTTACAGCTTATTTTCACGTTTAAATATATATATATATTTAATTGTTACAGTTAGTTTTGTTCCATACATAGTTACTTTTTTTTGTAGCATTAGTTTTGTTACACTAATTTTTTTGTTTTTTGCATAATATTAGTTCTATCCATCCAAAGGTTGCCTGGCAGAAATTGCTTTAGGCGATAAGTCGATAAGGATAATGAAAGCATTAGAACTTGTAACTTAATCCGTATCTCAATTTATTGCTAGTGAACTATTCCCTAGTATTATACTTTACCCTCATTTGCTGCTCTTTTTCTCTGAGTTTCTCTTCTTCAGCAGCGATTTGTCTCTGTAATTGCTCATCTCTCTCTTGAAGAGTCTTTCGGGTTTCTTCCTCTTCTTTCTTTTTTTGTACCTCTTTCTCTACAATTTGCTCCATCCTGAATTAAATTAAATAACGACAGCTCATAATACTACTCAGATTTTCTATCAGTCGCCACAACTAGGCTAAGGGCATTGTGTAAAAAGAAATTAAAACACATAATAAGCTCAGGTACAAATTATGGTGTCTTAATTAAAAATAAAATATTCATGCTGGTTGAAAAATATGCATAACATTAGAAATCCAACATTTTGGGAATTCATTGTAGTGGTCCTGGGTGGTAAATTCAGTGTAGACATTTAGAATTCATATCAAGACATGAAGACAAATAGAAATATCATTTTCATTACTCATAACTTCCCACTGCACTTTTTCCTATGGCATAGATTGCCATTAGGTTAACTATAAGGACAAAAATATAAAATATGGAGTTCTGTACTTTAAATACAACATATACATTTACTCATAAAAGTGGCAGCACCATAAATCAGTCTGGTACGTTTACAGTACTCACCAAGCAGACTTGCACTTTCCATTCCCCACATATGAGTCAACTGCCCTAAGTTCAGGCTGCTTCAATCTCCAAGCGTGATGTAGCCTCAATTCAGCCTCATGCCGTCTTAACTGCTCTTCCTTCTCCATGATGCCTTGGTTGATATCTTTCAGCAAAGATGTTGGCACTTTGTTTAAATATGAACTGAAATAATGTCAAAGAAGCAGTCATAGGCTGGTTCTAAAACATTTGTCATTCTAGACAGCCCAGCAGCAGTTTATATAGTTCTACAGTGCCATCTCAGACTTAAATGCGCTGCAAACCTGAATGACCACTTGTTTTTTGCATAAATTGATTGGGAAAGGCAGTCGGATGAAATTGTATAAAAAGTTCCGAGGAAGATGTCAGTGCAGGACTTATTTAATATCAAAAATCATAAAAAGACAAGCATATTGCTTATTACCAGGCTTTGTCTTTTGCCTTTGTTTTTATTATTTGAGGTATAACTATAGAAACTAAGTGCTCACCCATTTTTATACAGTTTGGGCTGTTGTGCCAACGCTTTTATCTCTTGTTGGTACTGCATGTTTTCTTGAAACAACATCATTTCCAGTTTCTTGCGCCTTTCTTCCAATTGTCTGAAATGGTACAAAAGTTTCAAGTCCCTATAATTTATATATACACAATATAATGAATGTGAAATATAAATGTATGTGTAATTCAAATTTCGTCTGCCTCAATAACATGCTAAACTTAGAGAAAAATTATATAATAACTATATAAAAATAGATTCTAATAAATACATAAACTACATTTAATTCTACACAAAATAATGTTTGCGGATGGTCAATATAATCTAAAATAACGCAGGTAGACTTACGCAGCCCTTATCTTTTTGCCACTCAACATCTCAGCTTCCCGGTTAGCCCGCTCGTAATAGCCCTCTGTGGTCCATGCTTCATGGTGCCGAGACTTGTTGGTATGTTTCTCAAAGTAGTTAGCAACTTTTTTCAGCTCCTCTGCTTTCCGGAGCTCGTTATCTCGGCGCTGCGCCGCGAGCGCTTGCAGCTGCCATTGGGGACGTTGGCGGGACATTCTGAAATCTTTATATCCCCGACACAGATTTTAAAAAGCAAAGTGTAATTATTTCTCCCTCTATTTCATCCTTATGGAGTAACAGATCTACTTGATTTTTGAACACATTAACTGCCCAGTGTTATGGGCTACAACTATTTCCTTTTTTTTATTTACTCCCACTCAAGCATAATATTTAAATAAATAATAAATTTACTAACACAATAACAAGCACCTTACTGTGAGTAAAACGCAACACTGCACGTGCCCTTTTTCATATAAGATTACCTTCAAATAACGGGCCTAAGTGGGTAGGAAAACCGAACAAAATATAATGACTCACATATAAGATCGGTAGCTAAGATACCAAACCGCCTTGGTGCCTGCCCACAACAGTCAACCCGGAGTTTTAGTGACTCAAGGCAGGTCAATTGCATAAACGGTATTACCTCGCGTGGGCAGCGAAACGACCAGCAATTGGAGCACGTGAGGTCAGACACATAACAATCAATTACTTCCTCGAGAAATTAATCATTGGATGTGATCACGCGAATTTCAAACGGGAAACCAGCTGAAGCATTGAATAGCATGTTTTTAAATTTGACATCTAATTGTAAACAAGCCTGCGTCAAGTCAAGATGACAGTTGCTAGGCAACGAGTCATACTTCACTTCAGACATACTTCACTATCGATATGCTCTATTCTGGTGCTATGACCATGACAGAAAAAAGTTTAAAAATGTCCGGTTGTATTTTTATTGGTGACAGCGACATCTATTAAATTGTAAATCAACTACAAAGTCTACATCTCAACCTCATAGTTCGGCTATCCGCTGTCAGATGTCACTTAACAAAATGTTATTTTTTGCTTAATAAAACATAGCACTGTTATTTCTCATGTGTAAGAAAACTAAGAAATATATTTGTGTGGCATAACTAGAAAAAAAAAAAACTAGTGATGTGAAACAAAACTAGTGGTCAAAAGTTTGAATCGCTACAAACGAATGCAGAATGCCCTCCTTTTTCAAATTCGGTTAAAACAGGGAAATGGCTATCTTCAGTTTCACCAGCGCAGTGGTCGCAGTGCGCAATTTAGGCTCTAGCAAAACTAGATGCAAAGTTTTGCTTTGAATATCAGTTAATTATCTATAGGACTAATATTTTAAAGAGGAAAGATTTGATTGTTTAACATAGGCTATAAAAATTAGAGACCTCTAGCAGACTGATTCAGGTAGTGTTTCCGACCGGATTCGAAAACAATGCACCACGAATAACACAGAGCTCGGTACAAAATTTCAAACATTTAAATGCGGTAATTTTTCTTGTATACATCTGCAATCGATTTTCAATGTCATTATTCAGGATCTTTTTGCAAACTTTGCGTAATTCGAGTTGTAAAGTTTTCTAATCCAAGCGGAAAGGCTACCTGAATCAGGCTGTAGGTAACACTGCGGCGCCCAGTAGCGGTAGTCATACCTTTATATATTATATCGGAAGTGAGTATTTAGTGGGTATTTTATTATGTACAAGCGTAGCGCTCGTAATACAGTTAGCTGAGGTGTTCCCAAACGATTACTAATATGAAGCACTGTCATGTGCGGTCAGGGGGCCAAGTTATCTTTCAATTATTTCAAAATTAAAATTGCATTGCGTCATAATGATCATTTTGCCATACAATAGGTCAAAGTTAATTAACCTTAATACTTAATGACAGGCGGTATGTCGGCTGTCTCATGAACCGTGATAGCTAGACAGTTGAAATTTCTATTAGATTAGAGTCTAGATGATATATTTCTGTTACTGCTATAACAGCAATCAGGTACTAAAAACAGAATATAGTAAATATTTATAGGGGGTTCCCATACAACAAACGTGATTATTTTGCCGTTTTTTGCTGTAAATTAATAACGGTAACAGGTAGTCGCTTGAAGTATTCACAGAATATTTATTTTTATTTGTATATTAAGAAAAATATATTATTCACTTTAAGCAATAGAGATACAGCTTACATAAATAGGTAAGCATGTTAATTAAATTACCCGTTCTGACTCAGTCCCGGAGCAAAGGTGCCCATAACACTGGCGGCATTACAGCGCTGTATGGCTATGGCCAACCTTTGAACCAAGAAAGAGTCAGAACGGGAGTCACCACCTCTTTCTCTGATTCTACGGCATATTTAGTTATTTCATTATTTTTAATAGTTAATAAATAATGTATTCAAAATTAACTACATATATATTAAAATCAATCAATAAAAAAAACATATCGAACAAAATATTACTTTTGTATATTTATTGTAAAAATAAATAATTTAATCAATATAAAATTAATATTCGAGGAGGTCTACCACAATAAAAAAGTGATTTTTGCGTTTTTTCACTAGATGTTAAACTTGAACTAATGTCGTAGGTCTAGATAGTGGTATAGAATCCGCGAGTCCGTCTTGCGCTTGGCCGATTTTATTTTTAAAGCTTTTTCTTATGGATTCGAAAGCTCCTAAAAATGAGTAAACTATCGTACGCTGCCACCGAAGAGGCTTAGTAGAAATATCACGCAGCAACCATGGTGCAATATCTGGCCTATTCGATAGGCGTAATATAGCTATATATTAAATAGTTGTAGCTTCAGCTGACGTAATAAGAACTTCGAATTATCCTGTTGAACACTATTACGTTTCAGTCGAAAAATGTTTATTTTCGTTTGTATACACGCAGTTGCTAAAAGAAAGGCTAACGAAATAGAATAATAAATTCAGTTATAGTTAGGTTTAGTATAAATATAAAAGTATAAATTAAATAAGCCAAGAGCTTGTCGAAAAATTTCAAAGTCCACTTCTGGGCAAAATACTAGCCAGTGTACTAAGAGTCAGTAATACTACGAAACTGATACGAAAAGCTCTCACTCAAAAGCTGTTTTTCATTGAAGCGCTGCGTAGTCGTACGCGGCCTTCAACGATAGCGGGCCGCATTCCGCCGAGACAAAGACGCCTATATGTTTTTATCACTCAAACTACAATGACGGTGCTCAGTGTTGCTAGATAAGGTAAGAAGCTACATATTTAGAAGAATTAAAAATAATTAGGCCTTAAAGTGATAAAATATTGTAATTGTGATAATTTAAAAAAATAATCTAACTTCTTTGTAGATTGTAGAGTCAGTTCCTGAAGATCGCTGACATGAACCGCTTTTTTATTCCTAAGATATTGAATTAAGTTGAATGTCGCTTCATTAGAAGCACTTTTGTGCTACGAGCGATACAGTCTAAGAATCTGTAATAACTTGTATAATTAAAATATATAATAATAACAACTTATTGCGCTACCCCAAACGCACTAGGTTAATATTTTCAGAGACTATTCGCATGAATTATTAATGTATTATTCAAATTTTGATAAATATATTAAACAAATATATAAAAAGCTGTTTTCTTAACGGTTTATTAAACTGGGCAAAATAAGACAAGACCAAAACTAACATTATCGATTTTACAATATAAATATATTATAGGTATACTTCCAGATAACTTCACACATACAAAGTAATTTAAAATGTTATATTTGGATAAAATATTTAAATGGAATAGGCATCTGAAATTATTTTATCAGACTTTCATATTTATTATATTAACTTACACGTACTAAAAAGCTCTTAAGTTTAGCTATCTTTAAAATCAAAGCTACCATAGAATCTTCGAAAGGCTTTAGTGGCATAAAAAGTAACAATAAACTGGCAGCATTGAAAAACGCCAGTCAGTCGTGTGGAGATATCGATATCGTCGCACGCGCATTCCAAATTCAAGTTTTGAAAAGAAATGCCGACTTTTCCCTCTAAACATAAGTGGAGAAACATTTAACATATCTCCCAGTGACAAAATGATGTGAATATCTGTGTTTTTACATAAATAGTGACAGATAAATATAAGTAGTGTACACGAAGTGAATCGAGATTGATATTTTTTTGTTTGGCGGTCCCGTGTGTTAGTAATAACCGTGCTTCGAACCAAGAAATGGCCTTATAATTGGTCTAAATCAATGGTTGCGATGGTAAGTCTTAACTATCCACGGGTTTTTAAACCTCAAAAACGCCTGTGTTAAGTTTTATGTGTGTAACATAGCGTGTACCTGAGTTAATCATGAAGTTTGAAAGAAATGCTTTTTAAATGGAGCTTTGAAAATCTTTTTGAAAGGATTTAGGTACTAGCTTATACGAAAGGATATTGAATAACAACTATATAGTAAGAAATGGTAGTATATAAGTAAGTAGTAGAAAGTTGTTATGATGGGTATGTGCGATCAAGTTTAGAGTAGTGCTGATATGTATATGTACTACGATATCGTATATATAAGTATACAGGCTGCCATGCTCGAGTCTCGTGCCGTTGACTCTAAAGAATTCTTGCTTGAATGCATCTAAGATTTCACTTTTACTTGAAACTATAAGCGGATGATTATAAATTGTTCTATACGTATCTTTAACTCTTATTTAATTTTATTGCTTTTATATTACATTATTATAATAACAAAATCGGTATGAATTTCTCTCATCAATGTTAATACGTATTTTCATTGTTATTTTTATATACCACGAGTATAAATTGAAAAATCATTGTTAAATATTCCCAGATTATGCCAATACTCTCTTCAAATAACTTTAAGCAAGGTCTACTCGTCAAAGTTTATCTACACTTCGTCCTACCATGCATTAATTCTCATAGCGCAAACGGTAGAGCAAAAGACTTCAACGCGCGCGCGCAGCTTTTTATGTCTTTTGTTCGTTTTTTTGTTTTACTATTAACGCCTGAGAACTCCATTATTGTTTACTGCTAGTGGTTTGTATTAATATTTGTTACAATACACTATAAAACTGTTGTACTTAATAAAATATTGTTTTGTTAGAAACACACTGGTACATGCTTTAGTATAAGCATTATTTATACACGTGTGTGCACGCTCTTAATATCTAAACGATGATATTCAATAATGATTAATTTGCCTGAACTTAACATGTTATCTAATTTATGTATATGTATAACTTCGCTGCAAATACCTAACATTACTTATTTTTTTTTAAGAAATTATAAGAATTAGATTAGGATTTTTTTCTATTGATTAAGGATATACCCATCTAGGTAGTTTACTAATATTGCAATCAAGCTAATAAGTAATTTCAATTCAGATTAAACTTCTACAAAAATAGTGTCTCTAAGAATGTGTCCAATTAACACGTATCTTAGAATCTCTATTACGGGGAAGATACTTTGTTCATGTGTTCTTTACACGTGTGAAGAACACATGAAGTAAAATTTAGTGCAAGTGTGCGCTAAATTTCACTATCACGAATTATTATTACACTACACTTATTCGAACTATTTAAACAAATCTACTATTAAAAAATATCGTTTTTTCATTTCATAAATTCAGAGAATGTATAATAAGTTGATACCTAGATAATTTGCAATAAAGAGGCCTGAGCTTGCAATAAGAACACTTCAGTGACGAGCAATTTACAGACACTATTATCGTCTTACACAGTTCTTGGCGTTTAATTTTGACACTACTATAATTACAGCGAAGCTCCGTCTCAAAAGTAGGCAATTATTTATTTTTCGACCGCTAACTAACCAGTCTGGTGAATAATTATACAATTTACAAGAAAGATCAAACATCAAGTCCGTGGCAAGTTCGAGGTCATTCAAGTCACAGGTAATTATGTCTAAATTCCTTAGTGGCATGTAAAAACATAATAAGCGAGTACTTGAAAAGTCTACGGATATACCAAAATAAAGTATGTGTACATGACAACTATTAAATCACAATGGTCTAACCCCTGACTTTTGAGCATGGCTTTGAATAGATCCCCAGCCTATACACTACGAGTACCTACTGTAATATTTTCGATTTATACTGATTCCAATAGACTGTCCATTGCGAAAAGTTACACTTGCACTTAAAGGATTCGTTCAGAAAAGATCCAAGAATGTTTTAAAAGTTCCGTTTTAAGTATCAAAGATTATTTTCACACATCACACACACGTCTACGCTCACATATTTACAATTACTAAATTTATATATAATTCTTTACCTAAATGTTGTCCCGTGAATGTATGGTTAAAGTAAATTATTATTATATTTTATTATTTAAAGCGTTGCATATAAAAACGTTACATTCACTTCATAGGTCTTCCTAATAAACTGATAAAAGCGAAAGTATGTAAGAATGTATGTATGGATGATTTGATATTGTTTCACGCAAATACTTCTGAACCGATTTGAATTTAATTAAGTATTTGAAATTAATAAGGTTACTTATACCTGTATTAACGCAGGTAACACTGTAGGTCGCAGCTAGTATAGTTATAATAAGATATTATTTTTCATAACATCACAATTATACGATATTATCAACAGCGTATCACAATTTAATCTGAGAGTTAATGACTCCTCAGTTTTTATTGTTCCAATGATCAGTAAACTTTACCACTCAATCAACATTTGCGTCAGAGAGTATTATAAAAAATACTGAAATCAATCACTGATGCCGATTAGCAACGGTTTAATTATCATTATGGTTAAGTCTTGATGAGTATTTTCTCCCTTTAACAATGCAGGAAAATACCTCATGAAAACGCAAGTACTAGGAGCAGTCCTAGTTCTAAAATAATATTCAAACCCTCACGTGCGTGTGATCATGTGTTACCTAACTTTCTAGTACAGATGAAAAATCCTCGATGAAAAATTTAATGAATGAATCATAATTAGAACTACGACCAGTACGCGAATATACCAATACCTAGACAAGCAAATATACGTACTGACACAGACAAAATAAATTGCCAGTTTTGAAAGCAGATGAAAACGTTTCGCTCGGTTTGTCAATTATATGGATCACTAGTAGCTGTCACTCACGGCGTTTTCCACGATATAAAATTGATTTAAAACTTTAACTCACATTTGATGTACTTAGAGGTTAAATTTCCAGAAATCTTTTCTTATTTCACACCTACACTATATAATACACTCTCTTAATTGCATGTATCTAGGTTCAGGTTCATGTTTCTAGTTATCTAGGCTCTGCGTCGATTTCCAGCGAAGATCAGCCAGTCAGTCAGTCAATCAGTCAAGACAGACAGAATAAAGATAGACTAAACTAGCAATGAAAATTTCTACTAAAAAATAAAAACTTACGACTTCAAACAATCGGTTTTTTGTTGGTAATATTAAAGAATTCAAGTAGGTAGATAACCCAAAATCGTAGTAGTACATAAAATAGATACCAATTACCTCCAAGTTTTTTTGTACACCTTTTGTTAATATTAGATGCAGATGTCTCGTTTTAGGCGATCATTTTTTTGTGGAGTAACCACAAAATTTTAACAAAATAATTGCGTAGAGCACAAAACTGATGGTATGCCTTAGAGCCATGCCTTTTAAACGGTAGCCTGATGTTTGAAAATATTCAAAATCCTAACCTTGTATCGGAGCCTCATTACAGGCACGAGACCTGGCGTGACTTACAAAATAAGATGTAATTTGAAATGTGGACAATGGAGGATAACATATTACAAATTATATTAAACTACTATTGTTAGAATACAAAGCTAACAGGTTACCGTATGCTAAAAAAGATATATTTTTTGAATGTATTACTAAATATATTAATAAAAAAAATATTATACTTCCTGGCTTAGTTACCTTACTTAATTAAGACATTGCAGTAGTATATGGTCGTCATTTTTCAAATTTTGTTGGCTAAACAGAGATTACTTAAGAAGCTAATTCGTGTTTAAATAAGTCCATTATAACCCTTTTACACTAAGATGCCTAAACATACGCAAGTAGTGTTTAATTAGTAACAGTAGAAGGATTAATCTGAATTCCTAAACAAAAAAGATTAAAGATTAAAGATTATTATTTGAAGGTCTTTTACTTTATCTTATTATATCCATAAATAAGATCTAATCAATACAAAACTTTTAAAGTGAAGAATTGTTTGTAAGAATAACTAAAGCTCTGAAACATGTTGTACGTTAACTTTAACAACATGAGTATACGTATGCGTGCTTACTGACCTAATGCTAATTATGCCGGTAGTTAAACTTTTCAAATACATCACAGCACTCACATTTTTACGAAGCAAAGCATATAATTTAGGCCTGCAGTGCAGTGGCGTGCGCGTGTGCCTCGCCTAAGGCCTGACCAGTTTGATTTGATGGCTGCTACCTGCGCCGGCGCAACTGATGAGTTCGGTTTATGTAACGCGATTAGAGTAAGTGCGAGTATTAACCAGGAATACTATATATACGAGTAGTAGAAAGAATAAAAGTTTGGATGATGCTACCTATAGAGGGTTATTGCCATTGCTATGTTTGCATTTGTAGGTTTTAGTATAGCGCTTTTATATTTTGTAGGATTTTTTAGACTGACTGTATTCACTACATTGTACTGGTCATTTGAATACATGGATCCCAGATGTGCACCTTTATCTGCATGCGTTTTTTACCCAAGCACATATTACAATTAATTGCCATTTTCTATAATGGCAAAGTAACATAGCGTGAGGAAACCGGCTTGTCACAGAATGGTTAATAGCTTTCAAAGACAACTAAACTCTCCAACCCACAATTTGACCAGCGTAGTGGTATATAGTCATGTAATCGTTTTATCTTTAATTGTCGCAGGAAACAAAGAAATAGTATTTTTTATGCCGTTGATAAACGTTATGCTTATCCATTATAACCAACTTGTAGTCCCAATGCCATTTTAAGTTGTAAACTTCAAAACCTAGCGTGGCAATACACTCCACTATGTCACCATGAGATATTGACAGTTAGGTCTTTACAAGCGCTGCAGTTCTTGCAACTGTGTTGCACCCATACAGTATATTTTGCAAACGTCCGGCAAAAGGACATTTTACGACAAAATTTTACTGTTTTTGCAATCACAGCAATAATAATAATCTTGTTGGCTATACTGTTTGACACTATGTTGCTTTAGAAACCTATACTAACGACGTTTACGAGGAAAATAGTAGGTAATAGTATAAAGGATACTTTAACGACTTGGTTGGGTGTAAACTTACATGGACATAATTTGAATCTTTACCGGCCGTTGTGGTACAGTGGTGAGTACTAACTGACATCAGGATTATAATCCTGATGTCAAGTACTAGTAGGTTGGGGTTCGATTCCAAAATAGTCAAATTATCTGTTTTAAACTTGGGCAATGCTTGTGAAATGAAAATAGAAATTGTTTATTAGCCTTATAACTACATATGTTACATTAGGCAAGTCGTTAGTTATTATACAATTAAGGTTTATCGTGTTGTATTACAGTCAAATTTAATTAAACATTTAAAACTCAATAAATCAAATTATCATTATTAGAAAAATTTAAGGAACAAATCTGGTAATTAGTCAATATTAATCATAGTTATTATTACATGTCAAATCATATTATATTACTTATATTAATTATAGTTATAATTACCTTTCAGATCATATTATATTAGTTATATTTATTTCAATCAAGAAAGAAGATTCCGTCAATGGTATTGTCATAAATTCTTTTAAGGAGTAAAATGGGGACGCCTCAAAGAAACACTTTAGAGTCTTTTTGAATTCATTGGCATGTAGCTTAGTTATTGTAGGTGGAAGTTTATTAAACATGCGTATCTTATTATACAAACCTTGTTTTTGTACTTTAGCAGGGCGTACTCGTGGTTTGCTTAAAGTCTCAATTTGCCGTGGTTTTCGAAAATTAAATATTTTCTGCGGTGTCTGTTTCAGATTGTCCATTTCCTCATACACTCATGTGTTTCAAGGCTTTCTTGTACATTCTGCTAATTGCTAAATAGATTTGATTTATAAATATACTATTAACATCTGATTTGTCCTAGAAAAATCCTAGAGTATGACAATTTTGGTATACACCATTTATTTTGACTAGACGAGGAGGAATTAAATATGAATTAAGTATTAAATATCGTAGTAATTACGATTTCACATTATACATAATACATTGGTCATAGATTTCTTCTTCATCATCATCATCAGCACGTATTCGTCTACCGCTGGACATGTGAAATGCCTAATCAACAGCCTGAACTCGATATTCTCCTCGCACCTCATTGATAGAGTTATTTTTATTAAATCTATAGATTTGTAAAAGAAAGAAAATAATCAAAAAATCTGGAAGAGATCGCTTTTAACGATAAGCCTGCCACTTGTAGGCCGCTAGATGTAAGATTTTATATTAAATTTTGTGTGTCTGCAATAAAGAGTTATTTAACTCATTCATTCATTATTTATTGATCTCAGAAGGGAGATTTTATGAGTTAATTTACGTACATACTACAAGGCTAATTGAAAGCTTAAATTACATCACACAAACATTTAATCGATTGATCAATCAACCTTTTCAATCAGTTTCTACCTTACTAGCTATCACATGTTCTGCATACCTGTCATTTTATGCCTGGAAGTATCTCAATTAACATGAGCAAACAAGTGGTAATGATCATAACTCTAAAGCAGCTGGCTTCTGGTCTTGCCGTTCTTTAAAGCACTTCTTGCAAGTTTAACGACCTCTGTCGGAAAGTGACTTAGAAACTGAGTTGTTTCTTTAGCTAGCGTGTACACCAAGGCAAGGGTTGCTATGTTTTATCTTTGGTGTACATAAAATAAGTTTAAAATATGAATATGAAAGTAAAATATCTAAATCAGTTAGAACTAGTTAGTGTATGTCTATGACCTGGATCAGCACAATACCATAGCACTTGTCCCGAATGGACAATACTAATAATAGAGACGTACAATCTTTGTCAGGTGCCCGACTCTAATTCTCTTTCCCATTTATCAAAATAATTTTGTTGCAAAAAATCTACCAAATCCTGCTGGGAATACAAATGCGACTCTGATAGGATTACAAAAAAAGTCGAGGAATGTCCTTGTTATTCGTACAAGAAAATTAGCTGATCGAACATAAAAAAATTTGATAAGTGTGTGTATCCTATTTTCTTCTAATGAAAGTTTTAACTAAATATTAATATATACTTTCCAGTAAAGATATTTTTACCTAAAGCTTACTTATAAAAGAAATACGCAAGCAATAATTTTAGTTTTTTATCTGTTGGTAGCAAGTCCACGACGAAGAAACGCTCGCAATAAAATGCAATTAAGTGCTTTCGATACCACAATATTTGGGTATTATAAGAATTTTAGAATGTGTTCTTTGAAATGAGTTTATATCGCCGGATTAACTTTATCTTTAGAGTAAAAACTTCATTCATTTGTACAGTTTATTGCTAATACATATAAGTAGGTAATACATTATGTAGCAGTGCAATACATATATTCAGAGTACAATTCCCATGATGTTAGCTTTCTTTAGTCTTCTTTTACTTTACTCGCATTACATCTAAATCCGTTCAGATTTTTTTCGTGAAAGAGTTATTAATATACAAACATCTTTTATATACAGCGTTTCGCGTTTATAATATTAGTCGGTAGTATTATTCGCCGCACACGAAGAGTAATAAAAGCCATGTGTATAATAAATTAATTTTCGTATTATTTCCATCATTGTACTGCGCATCATCTACTGTGGTATGTTTTGCTTACCTACGCCCAAAATAATCAATATAGCAAGGTATTTTGATATGATTTTGATAAACCCATGTTCAGCGTACATCCATGTATAATCAATTACATCTAAGTACCAGTTTACAACTCCAGCTCTAAATTTGAATGTTCTTATGAATGTTGAATGTTCTTTTACAGATTACGTTGCAAAGCAGCTAAATGCAGAATCATGTCGCAGAGGGACTTCTCAGAGGTAAGTGGATACTAAATTATTTTTATGTGCTGGCAACATGCCAACATTCTAATTACATACTTCAACTGATAATGCTACATTTAAATCAAATGAAGAATCAGTTTAGGCAAAGAAGAGGCCATAGTAACAGCTATACTCGTACCAACCCATAGCGTCCCACTGCCGGGCACTAGTCTCTCATATGAAGGGGGTATATACCCAAGTCACTGTCACTCTTCAATAAGAACAACTTTTACTACGAAATAAATCCTAATATATACTTTACATAAAATAACCGAATAAATAATACATATCTATCAAGACTATAAAATACTTATGTTTGAAAAACAATCTACGGCTCTTAAACATGATTTTTTGTATTCACAAAAACTAACACCTTTTAATAATTCCTATGAATACCATTGTAATTTCAATGCTTAACTTTCTAATTGGCTGTATTTTTCCTGGATTACCTGGAAGGGTGAGCACGGGTGAGGCAATGATAGGAGTTGCAGAGCTGCACTCGCCGACGTGTGAACGAGTGCAGCCTCCAACCTACCTTGCGCGTGACTTGCTTCTTGTATGGTGCAAAGTAATAAATCGAGCGTTTTATAAAAAAGTAAACGTCATTTATTTTACTCGTAATGTATTGGGTCGCGGGTTACTTTACAAAAGTCCATTCCTACTAAGTTTTTTTTAATCTAATCTCTAGTGAATTTCCGCTTCATTTGATACAAATAATCAGAAAAATATTGTCTCTATGGAATTATTCCCTCTCAGCATTTCCACGTCTTACCTTATTATCTGACTTCGTAGCACAAAACATCTTCAGGAGATTTTGTCTCTTCGATTGCTCGCTAGAAAATTAATTTATTATGACTAGTATCCACAAAGTCTTACGCAACCTTGTGTCGTTTTGCCTATTTTCTTGAAAATGTCGAAGCCAATTTCAGTCCAGCAGCTATACTAAATGCGTTGCGCAAGTTAATCCAAGTTTTCAAGACTTAGAGCTAGAGACTTATTAAACTAAAGTAAGATTAAGGTTAAAACTAGGAAATTGTATTTACCAGGGAACAGCATAAAAATATCTCTTCTGTAAAAAACCTTCAACAAGATATTTAAATTATAAAATGAAAAATATATAATATTTATATAATTTTCCGAAACAAGAATGACCTCGTGTCTACAATACACGGGGTCTCAGAAATATTAGTATATATGATAGATTGATGAAGTATCAATATCGTGAGTTGGAACCACACATAACAATTCCCGTTTGTTTCTTCTACATTTGGCCACGTCAATGACTGTGTAAGTTGCACATAAGGCCCGATACAAATGAATGTGATTCGAGCGCTGTTAGCCGCAGATGTGACGACCGACGTGGGCGGCGCCTACTATTAATAACTTTAGCATTAACATACCATTCTGTTGGTCATAGTCTTAACATGCTTATACACGAGAAATTAAAGTGTAACAGTTTGATGAAAAGTAAAGTCTCTAATTTAGTAAATTTTACATATAATATCTCTGCCATGTTTTTCTTAATTTGTCGAGTCCCATTGTTAAACTAAGGTCTTCCAATTAGTCTCCATGTATCCTCCTACAAAGTTTACTGTAATAAGTACCTTATATGCTAGGTCACCCAAACTTAGTAAATATTTGTTCTACTTTGCTATACAAGCAGAAAATAACTAGCTAAATAACAAATATAATTATTTAAAGTTTGATACGCGACGAGTAAATTTAAGTCTCTTTTGCCAAAAAGACAAACGAAACAGCACCGCTTTTTTCCATGCAGTCTTTAAAGTACAAATCAATGTTGCGCGTGTTACGGTTCCATGAGTAATTACTAACCAAAAAAAATTTAGGCTATACTGAAAAGTGTTATATAATATAATCAGGATGTAAATCACCGTATAATGCCCCGCTGCTTTAATAATTCGCAGAATTCAGCTGATTACAGGCGAGCATTACGCCTACTAACATACCATTCGCTTCTACGAAAAAACCACAGACGTGTAATTCTAATAAATCTCATTATCGCCCTAACAGTACCCTAATAGCTGGTCGTACTCAGATGGCGCCACTGCTGATCACGTAAATAGCTCAGGTGATAATACGGTACTGGGTATGAAGCACAGTGACTGTTAGCTGGCAATCAGACTATCATAGCCTGGAAAATATTACAAGGCTTGTGGTTTGCTGAGCCAAAAAAAACTATAATATACTCATTATTGCGGACGACATTTAGCAATTTAAAAATAGGGAGTTATACATGATGCTTTCGCACTAATATTGACAAAATAATGAATGCAATAATAATAAAGGCAAAAGTTTATATGTCTTGGCACGTAGATAGCTTTGACCTCGATTGTCACATAATTTATTTTAGATACTAGAATAGCAAAGTGTTCCCGTGGAATAAAAACAAGTACCTTTTTTACCACGGATAACCATGCAACACTTAGTGTTCCATAAACAGTTCAAATTTTTCCTATTTGGAGTTATAGCATAAGTGTTATTGATTCTTATGTGGCATTAAAATATCCTCCATCACTCCGTGAATCTCGATCCTATAACCCTGTTTAATCAAGTAATACCTACAGGTTGTCTGCAAAATTGCTAACAAAGATACAAGAAAAACAGTTTTATGTGGAGCATTTGGATTACGTGTAGATCTTAAATGGTCTATAGCTAATTTTTCAGTAGTATTTTTTTTGTTGTAGTTAGTCATTTCGTTTTTGGTAATGAAGACACTTGCCCGGTAGTTAGATTTATAGACTAGAAAAACTAAAAGAAACAAAAGTAATAGGTACATTAGGCAGCTGTATCGCCTAAAGCAATTTCTCCAGGCGACTCCTGTATAGATATGACTTATTTTTGTACCGTAGCCGTGTATATATCTGAATGTGGGATGACTTCAGCCAGGCGGCTGTCCAGGCAAGAGATACTGTTACTGTAGTTAACAAATAGAGTTTCAGAGACCACGGGTAGGTTAAATAATAAGTCCTTGTATAGTCACGTCTGAATACAGCCTGTACGATGTGCTTGTTACCAACAAGTATTTAATCTGTGCCACGAATACGTGATGCGTCGAGTAATAGCAGTGCGCAAGACACGCGAAGCAAGGAGCTAACCACAGATTAGTTCATACTTACTACTAGAAGCTTTCACTACACTCGGCAACTGTTATGATTGACGTGGTTACTAAAGAAATGTAAAGAAAAGTATATGTTTATGTAAGCGCTTTCAGGTTATAAATCCGTACCAGCTAGTGAAAGAAGTATAAAGCCAGAGAATTCCATAAATTGCACAGTTCAAAAATAAAATACACTATATTCTTCTCAATAATCCCATAAGTTCTAAAGATTGTTTTAAATGTATTTGCTTTAGGTATAATTTTGCATGATTGTGGTGATAATGGAATTGGTTTTGTACTGCATTGTACCGCAAATTTTTATTTAATATATTTATTTTACAAACGTTTGCTTATTACTTCTTTTGTTTACTGTCAACTTAAATGTGCCCTCTTTGTCCTAGCAGATGCTATTTTATAGCAGGACTAAAAAACTGCACTCAGAAGTCAAGTTCCGCTTCAAAAGACAGCAAAATGACAGGAAATGAGTAATGCTTTCATTTGCATACTATTACTTGCTTAGTAGGAAGGTACTTTGCATGCACCTAAGGAGGCAGTGATTACAAATATAAGCGGAAGCTTTTCTCGTGAGATATTTCTTGAAAAGTATTTCTATTTTTATTTTATTTAGTAAAGCCATTTTTCGTTAAGTTCGGTGTAGTTCTTTAGATTCGAAAAGGTTACATAATCAACTAGATACGATTTTCTTGCGAATCACGAATACACTTGTATTAGTGATAAACCTTACTTAAGGTTTTCAGACGTACGAACTAAGAATTCTTGCCAAGTAGGAAAGAATTATACTCGTTTAATAACAGTATAGTAAGGTGCTATAATTCACACGTAATTTTTAAAGTTATAAATTGGTGTTGTTTTTATAGGATTAGTTTTCCTATGGCCGTGGTTTGCATTTAGTACCTACAACAATTTCAAGCTGTAGGTGCACAAACATTTATGTCAAAACTCTTATGAGGCAATCGGCTCGTCAGCTGCTGAAATACGACTCATTGTGAGCAACGCCATTAAGTAATCCCATTTGCTTCTACTCAAGCGAATGATTAGTGCGATGCGATGCTATATTTATATAAATACTCGTATCGCTCGATGCAACAACTGAGTCACATGGTTTTTAACATCTTGATGACAAATAGTATTAAGAGCACTTTTGCTGAATTGCTGTACAACTACAGACTGATACGATGGTTTTTTATTATGTTTTGTTGAAAGATATGTCTTTTTCTTGAAAGATTGAGTACTATTAGCCTTTGAGGTAGAGTTTCTGCGATACTCAGTCTCAGGTATGATCTACTATTGATATCCTAAAATGTACTACCGGGATTTACAACTTAACCCATTAATGCATGGTTTTTAAAATTAAATAAAAAGTATTTAATGAATTTATAGGGTGGGATTAGTCCACAGATAATCACAAAAAATCTAATCTTAGACTTTTGGCAACTTATATAATAAAAAGCTAAAAATTCATTGAAGAATTACCTCGATAGCACTCGATCCGAGTCTCTGTAGCACTCAGTTTGCCATGCCACTCCACGCTCACCCATCCAAGATGAACGGGGTCGATGCGCCGCTGGCAGCAGCCGCTTCGATTGTGTACAATCAAGCAAAGCAAATTTCTTAACGTGCGTATATATTTCTATGACTTGCAAACTAACGCCGGTAAGTCTAGCGCTTAAGCAAGGGAATGTTTGCCAACGAGCTCAATAGTTAACCAGAGTAGTTATTTTACTAGTATTGTTGCACGGTTGACCAACATGGATGACATATCTAAGGCTATAAACATAGTATACATGGTAGCCACAAGTAGTTCTGTGAAGAGATGACGCTAAGGTAATTTTTTTACAAAATTTGTTGCACTTAATCTAAGTCTAAAATCTTAATAAGAAAAGGCCCTCTTCTTACTTTTCCTGTTTGGTATATAATCTATACTTATTTATGTGAATGAGTATCAAATGGTTTTGCTAATCATTACAAAATAAAATGGTGTTGTAGCAGATGTTTAGTTATTAGTTTAGCTTTAATAATCTTATGATATTTATTCTTTTTTTATATATTTTATTTTTATGATTTAATAGCTGTATTTTAAATTACGCCAAAATCTTCTATAGCTGAAGCTACGACCTATACGCCAATTTCTACTAACATCCATACATACAGATACTTTTTCTAGCTTTGAGACGAGCAAAGACGCTTCTCTAGCTCGGTCAGTTAAGTGGGCCGAAACTAGCACAATATCTTTTAATAAGTTTTATTTAGAAGCATTAATTTAATTCTAGCACGCCACTTTTCTATATACCTAATAAATTTTAATTTATATGCATTTTGAAGCTTCGAAATCAAAATAATAAGTCCATTCCCATCGCTTTGAACGTATACGCACAAAAATGCGAAACCTGTATTTCATCTTCATATTTAATTCATCACTTTCTTTCCGTTCTCAATTAATTACTTTATATATTTTATCGATAGCCATGAAATCACTGGAAATGTTTTTGATATGAATAAACATTAAAACCTTTTTTTAAGTAGTAAATGATATCAATTAAAGGCATTAAAATTGCTTTCTATTTTACAACAAGGTAATGGAATCTTTACAACGGATTTCGTTTATCAACTTGCAATTTCATAAAAAAGTTAGTACTAATAATTGATTAATAAAATTGTTAAAGTTTTCACTTTATTTATTCAGTTATCACTTTATTTATTTTATTATTACTTTGAAAGATCGCCATAAATACTTAAAAGTAGATCTTCTATACCTATATGTAAAAGAGTAAGTCCTAAATTCACTAGGAATCAACGCAGAGCCCAAACGGTTGGACCTGCAGACATAAAATATGGGGGTTGTATTTATTATAGGACCTAGAGATGAACTAAGATAGGATTTCGGAAATTTAACCCCTAAGAGTGTCAAATGAGGGTTCAAAGTTTAAACCTTCTATATATTCTATTTTATGACGCGGGCAACGCGGCGGGTGACAGCTACTAGTCACACAATATGGCGTTGACCGAATTTTAGCACAAAAGTGGAGACAGATTTATTTTTCTTAAAAAAAACAACCTGTTTGATATCTTTGGCCCAATCCTTATATTCAAATCTTTTTATTCATTTCAAATTGTCAAATGTACCGAATATTTGTGCAAAATGAAGAATAAAACATATAAAAAAATCGTAATAGGCATAAATACCATTACCTAATGCAATAGTTATTGATATAACCCACACTGATCAACCGTACGATTCTCAAAGCGGTTGTGGTCGCTATATAACTTCGGATGCGGTTACGGCAGCGTACCGACAAAGGAACCGAAACAGATACTTTTGGAAATGAAATAAACTTCAACCTTTAAATTGTTCATGCGTTAAATTGTTTTAAAAGCTTCAGAATCAAAGTAATACATTTGCAAACATATATAGACTGCAATCATCAACATTGTTTGCGTGCAATAAATTTATAAAACATTTGTAATTTTACGCTTAAATGTTATTTTTTTACCAACGTCTAATATAATCACCATTTGCCATATCACTGCTTTTTAGGTTTGTTTATCTAATTTTGTTGCTTACTTTGTATAATGTGAACAAAAGTTCTGTCATAAAGTTATCTTCGTAGATAAATATGGCCAGTGTAGCTATAATAATATACTGGAGCTTCAAATTTTCTTACATTTAGAAATATAAAAAATTTTGATAGCCTTTCTCTGGATTCTCATTCACGCAGTACTTGCATTTTCTACTAGTTCTTCCGATTATCTTTATTATACCAACTCCATGACTACACGATGATGCCTTATAAAATATTAATATACTAAATTCCTTGTAATTTCTATCATGGCTGTTCCTAATACCATACCTCGTAGTTACACCCTACATTGTACACCGCCGTAGAGTTATAAAGTATAGGCAGAAATAGAACTGCCATACACGTATTTTAAAGAAGTTATGTGTTTCTTGAAATATCTAATCCTAACTAAAAATTGAACCGCTCTTAGTATCGGTTTTACTCTGTTGTCAAGATACAATGATTTAAAATGGCGATGAAATTTCGAATGTCTACATAACCATGTGTTTTAATCCGTCAAATACACTGGTCATAAAAACAGTTAAAATAAAGAAATATACGCCGCTGCAAGTAGACTTATATTTAATTCGAGCATAAATGTATGTTAAATAAAAACTAATTAATATTATATGACCGATCTTTCTCTTTCTTTGGCTGCGTCGGTTATTTTTACGAACGAGTTCTAGGCACGGCTAATTCGGTCGGGCTAATTTCAGGATAACATCGCATCGCACGGAGCTCGGCCGGGGCTGCATTCTCGGGCGTCTAATAACTAATTAACTTCGCCCTGCCCAGGGTCACAGAGTATATAATAGTTGCGACGCTTACCACGCACTCCGGGGCATAGTAACTTCGACCACCTTAAGATGTATGAAAACTAGAATTTACCGAACAGATTTAAAAGATCATATAGAACCAGAAATCATCAAATAACGCGTTTTCGCCAGCGAATCTATAAGCGACCAAGTCTCCATAATCATTATAAACCAGGAATGAAATTAAAAAATACTAAAAAAGTAGTAAGAAAATAATTATGTTACCATTTGAACAAAAATTAGTATAAGATTGATACTTCTGAGAATGTAAGTAATAACACGACTTATTAACAGCAAATTACGAGTTTGGATGATATGGTAATATATTTAAATGCAGCCAAAGTCACGATTTAGATTAACTTCACTGCTAATAGCATAAACAAACAGTTTTTAAACAGGTTAATATTGATACTGATATGAGAGATATTTAACGGTTGATATCATTTTTATAGATTTCTTTGATGCAAATAAAAGTCATAGAAAATTGAGGACTAATGAATTTAATTATTGAGAATGTATGTTAAAATCGTGTTTTTGTATCTGTTTACTTTTTAGAAGTGTCAGATACTAACTACCGGGCAAGTGCCCTTATTTTTCTGTTTACTCAAATGTATATTAATAAAATTGTCGCGCTTTGTATCATATTTCACCTAATTGATTAGATATAATCGTAGCAATATTGCAATTTAAAAAAATGCATTTTTTAGTTTTACATAACTTGTGTTTCCTTAGATTAGATCCGTTATTTTCGTATAAAACATTTTTTTCCATCATATTAATTTCATCAGAACATTTATACCGTTTAAAAAAAACAATCACATAAAAATCGATTACCTTCCTACAACCTCTATAATAATGCAATTTTAAACTCCTTTATTTGTATACATTACTTTTTTGTTCGCGTTAAAAATCTTTGCCAATTTTTCAAACCCTGCTATAAATAAAAGACAAGTTGTCTACCACTCCCACACTGACAGGTTCGCAAGAATTAAAAAAAAATAAAATGATATCCTTAATCCTTGATAATGTTCGTCGTAATAACTGAATGGGTGTAATTAAATAAAAGAAGAAACAAATTCAATACGTATGCCACGGTGTCATTAAACAGTATATTATTTGGAATTTTAATAATTTACTGCAATTATGTATGTTGATCTTTTCTCTTACTTTAAAATTGTTCAGTCGTAAATACAAGTAGATACATACGAGTACAATTAAATAACTCAGGAGAATGCTCTAGCTGCCATAACAACATATCCTGGGATTTTATAAGAATTTGTAGTTTAATTGTCATAAACAACATGTAAGACTAAAAACTTTCTGTACGTACAAATGATTTAGGGGTCACCTTTTTTAGAAGACATCTAGACATGAAAACACGTCACAGAAATCAAACAAACAAATCAATAAAACAGAAGCGACAGTTCCACATATCACTTATCTATCCTTAGGGATGAATAAAATCTGTTTTCCACCTACTTTATGCTACTAGGGATACTTTTCTACTTACGTCGACAGAAATAATTATTCTAGGCTTTATACAATGTCCTTTATAATTTAGAAATATGTGTAAATAAAATATTTATAATAAAAGTATAAACACATCTTGTGTAAAGCCACAGCGATTAGTTTCCTAGAGAGCATGCGTTGAAATCTTTTATATCGCGCAACATTACGCGACTCTATGTCCGTCACTGTATCCTACGAATACACTCTTTGAATTTTGTATTTAATACAGAAGTTTCAGTGTATTTGGTCACTTTAGAACTCGCGTTATCTTTAATTATGTCTATTGTTTGTATTTTTTTTTTTAATTATATTTTATTTAGTTTGTTTATTCTTGAGGTATAAAGCTGCATGGAAATGGTTAGATTGTTTCAAATCTTACTTAAACTTGGTTCAACCTCGATTATCTCTTTTTTGCTTAATTATTATAGTCATGCGTCGTCAGCAGTGAAGCCGGTAGCGTGCAACGGAACGCGCCGCGGGTTATTATTTTGACAGCAAAAACAACATGGCCGCCTGATTGCGCGCGAAATCGATCGTCACGAGCACATTCCACTGTACTCGCAGCACACGCGTGCCGGAACAAAAACTACGATATGAAAGTAATTTTCCTCTGGATATCTCACAAATGCGTATTATAAAGTCGTAAAGCTGCATGTCTAGTTACGACTACAACTTTAAAACGCGTGTGCGCTTGATGCTAGATACATACATAGGTAGCTTTTTTTATTGTCCACCTGCACTAAAACAGTAACGTTATAATTAAATAGACAGACAACCAGTTTTCTACTACCTAAAATATCAGTATTGTATACAATATTACAAATTTTTTAACTTTCATTCAGTTTCGTTACAATTTACCAACATGTCCAATATTCGTAAAAGCGATACATCATATTGGTACAAAGAAAATGGCAACTAATTCAAATATCAAATTGGAATTATTTACCTCGTATCGATATGTATTTAAATGTATCCTAAAATAGAATACAATGGAAAATATGCATGGTTATTACCCTTATGGTGCACAATCGAAGTCATTATGGCTACTTTTGTTGAGTATTCCGCTCGGTTAAATTGTATGGCTAACCAGATTTATTAAAACTAATTGACTTGAAATTATGGTATTCAACGTCTTAGGTACTTTATTTGATTGTACATCTATTGAGTGTCATTAAAACGACCGCTGGACTGCTATTACTACGCCGTAATACTGATCGAGAAGAAACATTTTGCGTTTATTACGACTTAATTATTCTTATCAAACATTATGAAAACCTAGTCACAAGTTTACTGTTATTTCACTGGTTTAAAAATCTTCAGTAGGTATTCTAGTCTCTAGTGAAAAAAGTATTCTAGTCAATGCCAAAGTTCAAATCTCCTTTGCCGAGACCACTGGAGAGACAAAAGGAGGAGTAAGGGGTCACTCACGAAATGGTAATTGTCGAGGAATGCCTGGAATCCGGCGGGCTTGTGTGAGATTTCGCAACAATAACCGAATAAACGAGCAATCCGGTCGATTCGTAGAAGGCGCACTGGAAAGGGGACCGCTTCACGCGGTTGGGTAATACAAATAAGTATGAAAGTCGTGATGGGACCTCGCCTCCGGGCGAACCGAACAGATGCGCGGAAGTCGGACCTGCAAATTTTTTTCCTTAACGCTGTCGCTCGAAGGCTCGAAATCATTTTTTTAAAACAAACACTGAGCGTATCGTGTGCTCCGTCATTATTCACAATTAATTTTGTAACATCCACGACGAATAGCCGCGACTGGAACGCCAGTCTGACGTAAATTCCCATAAAATGTATGAGCGTGTGTGAAAAAAACTATTGAATAAACTATCAAAAAATTACTCGAATCCGGTCCTAAATTATTCTGTGATTTGTCTCGGCCCCGGCTCACGTTAATTGTTTCATTTGGAACAGGTAAGAATCGGGTGGGGACCGTCGGGAGCTCTAGAAACGCGGCTGAGAACCACCATAAACGATTAACTCTTTTGCTGTATAATGTTACAAATTAAAGTAAAAATTATATGCAAAGCTGTAATAATTTATCTAATAACCTTTGAGATTAGGATGAACCGCATCTATCTTTTGACTTCAATCATCCGTCATGTTTAGCGGGAGAATATTATTTTTTACCAACACTTTTTAGACACTTAGTCTCAAGCCGTTTTTTCTTTCCACTCTGTTTGAATACTCCTTTTTGAAGATCCGTAGACAGTAAAAATAATTATAATATAATATCTCAGAATACTTAATAAAATTTAAAATAAGAAATTGATATACGCGGCAACGATTGAACTATGATAATATAAATAGAACGAAACTCAAAGCAACGTCGCGTCGGTTGTCTAAGCGGACACTATAATTACTCGAGGGATGCTCGAACCTCCAAACAATAAGAAAATAGGCGGAAAAAATAGACAAAAGATGACCGACGACCGCATTTTATTTCTATTTTTATGCTCTCTTTTACCTGAGCTCAGGTTAAGGGGTCTTTGAGTGCTTAACGTTGTTTTACCTCTTACGAGTCGTACTAAAATAAAATATGGCTTCTTTATAGATTGATGCAGTGCTTAGGTATGCTTACATTTTTTACTTGGTAGCCATGGTTATTAAATAGTGAAGGTATTTTATTTTGCCCATGCATAGATGTACACACTTATTATATGCATTGTTATATTATATCACTCCAAAAATATATAAAATTTTAATAATCTATCTAAAATAAAATCACCTAAGTGCAAGTAGGATGAATGAATGAATGAATGAATGAATGAATGAATAAACTCTTTATTGCAGACACACAAACATCAAATATACAGGAAAAATTCTTACATCTAGTGCCACAAGTGGCGGCCTTATCGCTAAAAGCGATCTCTTCCAGGCAACCTTAGGATAGAGATAATTTGCAAAATAAATAGTAGGATTCACGCATGAAAGGTTTTGCTTTATTATCTATACAACATTCGTTCAAGCTTCTACCCTGTTAGTATTAAGCCAAAAACGGTAAGAAAATCACGTTTGTTATATAGGAACACCTACCTACTAAATATTCGTTTTATTCGGTGTTTTTTTTGTTATATCATGAAATGCAACCTGGTGGCAGACAGACGGACGGACAGACAGCGAAGTCTGAGAAAATTCTTGTCACGCTGCCCTCTGGTGGTGGGTTGGAGCATTTAGATTATCTGTAGATCTTAAATGGTCTATAGGTAATCTTTCTGCTATAATTTTTTGTTGTCGTAGTTAGTCATTTTGTTAATGTAAATAAAGGCACTTGCCTTACTAAAGTGAAGTCTCAGTATTAAGGTCCCGTTTTTACCTTTTGGCTACGGAACCCTAATATAAGAAATGCTAATGGAGCTTTGCTTCTTTATCAGGTTTGTCGAATCACAGAAATATACGTGTAAGTGTATTTTTTGTATTACTGTACCCAAACATGAGTTACTTAATTAAATTTACCATTCGAATTACCGCAAAGAGAACCTAGGTCCTACAGATCTTAAGTAAAAAATATTTGCTTCAATGTAGATGGCACTCACGTAACATGGCGGTAATATCAAGCATATTATTACCGCCATGTTACGTGAGTGCCATCTACATAGAAGCAAATATTTTTTACAGAAAAAAATATTAAGCACCAATAAATAAAAACACATTCAAAAACGGTTAACATGTTGTAATATACGACAGAAATGTAGTTACGCGTGATGTGATCATGATCACGCATCTTGTCATAAACTAGGAAGTTATGAACGCGCGCTGAATATAAAAGCATTTCATAGAAAACGACTGAGCCCTGCCATCGTAGTTTGTAGTTTCTCAGAACTTGCGTAGCTATTGTAGAGTTACAAAATATTTTGTACCGACTCGAGAAGTTATATTTATTTACCTTTTGTTTAATAAAACTGTAAATTTTTAAATAAAATTGCTATTATAAATTTGTTAAGGCAGTATATCTACGCACTATTTTTATACACCAAGCACTTAATATTCGCTGAAAATGTGTATAAAAATAGCAGAATACTAAAATTAACGACATACCTTTCGATACAATGACCATTACCTCAGTTAAAGCGTCTTTATATTTGCGTTTACGATACTTCTAGTCATAACATTAAACATTATGAAGTATTTAAAGGCCTAGGGGTTATGTTTGGACTTTACTTTGAATTAATAATTGTCAATCTAAATGTTAAATAATAAACGAGCCTTATAGGCCTAGTTGCTCATCTAATTGAGTTTGTAGGCCGCCTAAAGGCCTCTGTAGTTTGCGTTTGTTATCCTAATACAAAAATGTGATGTTCTAGCATGGTAACACTAAGTTGTAAATTCTACTTCATGTTTATCTATCCTGGACTTAACTGGGCTGAACGATGCTGAACTTCCTGGCCTTAGCTGGCTGGCTGTTTGAACTAACTAGGCGTTCTTCATAACTTCAAAACGAAATTTTATACGTTGTGACCACTTGCAAAATTCACGTTGGCTAAAAAAACGAAAAACCCTTCAAAATGCAGTTTGCAAAGCGTTTCTGGGCGGTCCGTATTCAAAAGAAACGTTGCAAGATAAATGAAAGATCGTTTCGAGAAAAAATAATTATCCAATCCGTCCGCACGCTCGGTTATCAGGCGCCTCTTTAAACGAAATTTTAATAAAGCGAACAAGGCTCGATTATATTTCCCATAATTCAAAAAATGGCCGAAACAATCGACGATCATTACTTTACTTTTACTGATGAGATAGCGCTGTTATTCGTAGCTGCCAGGTGGCTTTTTACAGGCAAAGGCTTACTGTTTTACAAAGCGCATTTCACGTAAAAATCATACGTTTTAGATTTAGCTAAAGTAAGTTTTGAAGTATTAGGTGCTTTCAAAATCCACCAAACCTTCCCGAAAGCTTCTTGATAGTTTTGCGTAAAAATTATACTCGAGCAGGAATAGGAGGAATAGGAAAGGGCAACATCTAACAGAGTATTTAGCAATAGAGTAATTAAAATTGGGAACACTAAACTTCATATGTATCATAAGCGTTTCTGCACTTAGCTAAAATACAAAATCTGCAATGCGCTGCGTCTTGTGTAAAATATTTGCCCACAGTAATACTGTCCATATTTCGCGGAATATTGATGGACTCATCTCCTTAAACGGATTCCTTACCAATTATTATCAAATAACAATGAGAAGCGGTGATTTGGATTACAGATATTTGTAATGTTTTGGTAAAGTTAAATTTACCGAAAATAAACATTATAGTGTTAAAATCTTGTTTTAAGGAAAACATACGATCCAATTTCAATGTGGCATGTTGAAGGCATGCAGGGTTTCTATAAAAACTTGTACCATACGTCCCTTCTAGCTCTAGCTATCAAATTTTAAGTAAAATTTGAGTCGTATAAAATTAAAACTAAAATTCCTAATAGAAAAGTTAACGATTTCGAACCACAGTTTAATTTAGCTAGCTAAGTTTGTTTGTGTTTCAACCAAACTTTACTAACTAAACTATCTACTAGTAATCAAATAACATGAATAATCATTAAGGTAGGTGAGTATTATGATGATTCTACGTTTAACAAGTCATAAATGTCGTCCAAATAATAATAAATTCCAAACGAACATTATTGAAGACTTATTCACAAAATACTAAGCCCAGCGCCTCCTCCTATCCATCATTGTTTCACCCACAACTACATGCAGAGGTCGCTGCATGCCATAGGTAAAAGGGCGCGCTGCCTCAATACGAACAGTTATAAAATCGAATCAAAACGGCTCATAATAACACCAATGAATACATTACGCGTTGAAGCCATCTCAAATTATTAAAGTGCACTTTGTAAGCAATAATGTGCGCGCTTCAAAGCGAAAAGTCGATTAGCCGTGTATACATTACGCGCGTACATGTATCTCGTTCGGAAATTAAGCTGTACCGAGCAACAATGTACTCGTTGTAACGAAGAAAGCACGAGCGTTTTGTGGTAATGTTGGGGAATGCGGTTCGTGAGAAAAAAAGGAATACTCTCGCTTCCGATGCGTTCGGCTAGATAGCAGGTGGTGAACGCCTCACGCCGTTGTTCGTTTCGAATAATTTACAATGCCTTTATTTTTGGGGTTCTTTATGGCAAATAAACTTTTAATACCTAAGTTTGCAACGGATGACCTATTATAGCTTAAGAAATAAACTAAACAACTCAACTAATGATGAATGGTTACAGAAATAACGTTTTCTTCAGTAACACTGCTGAATTTGGAGTTTATTTGGAAATTGCGAGTCGGACTCGCACACTAACTGTTCCGTACAATATTAGTTCAAGGTTGTACCTGTTGTTATTTAAATCGTGCAGTAAACGGCAAAAATTACGTTTGTTGTATATGAGCCTCCCAAAATATTTATTTATTTTTGTTGAATTGTTTATTTTTGAAGTAAATATAAAACAAAATATTCTGTGAATATTTCAAGTATCTACCTATTGCAGTTATTGATAACGAGCGAAAAATTTATAAAAAATACAATTTTGAAATTAAATGTTTATTTTATTCGGTTTTTATTATTAGCTGTTTAGTGGCAACTGGCAATATATCATCTGTCAAAATGTCAACTGTCACAGTCTAGCTATCACGGTTCATGAGATAATGCCTAGTGACAGACGGACAGCGAAGTCTTAGTAATAGGGTCCCGTTCTATCTTTCAGGTACGGAACCCTAAAACGATGGCTTAGAATTTTAGAATCAGTAATTTTTCCATGACACCTATACGGGTTTAAAAAAATAAATACGACGGAACACATTCCTGTTCGTAGGATCACGCCTTTTTGATCAATAGAAGGGCTAAGTATTCAGTAGCAGGTTGTTATTTGTAGTTTTTTTATCGTCATTATGCCCGTGACGAAGAACGCTTTTGTTGTCTTTCTTTAGAGTGAAATATTTTGATTTGTTCATGAATTTATTGTCTTGTTTCCGTCTATTCTCTGCGATAGGATATATTATATCCATGAATATATCTGTGTTCAAATAAACATACATATTATTTTATTGGGCAAGTACCTTTATTACGAAAAACTAAATGATTAAATACACCAAAAAAATTTGGCAGATGGATTATTATAGACCATTAAAATATTATATGTACCTATGGCATTTCTAGGATTCTTAGTCCTGCATGGAACATGTATAGTTTTGGGGTGTAATAAAACATTATGCTGGTGGTTAATCTATCTGTCATCTTTCTACTTATCTTTCGTAGTTAAATAACAAATTAGTAATTTTCAGATATAGTTTCGTTGTGAGGAATGCGTATTTAAATAGTCTAGTTGTTCTCACATAGTAATATCCATATTAATTATAAATAACCAACAAGTTACCAATGTAATAAACATACTTAAGATTACATAAAAGCAGCACGGTATCATATAAGATTCATAATATTGGATGTGAAAGGTCGTCATTACACGCTATAGTTATAAAAAATAATGGGATATCAAATCACAGGGTAGGGCTGTGAGCTTCAATACATATTATCGCAACATCATCAAAGTCTTGGCAAAAAAACTGGGTCTTTTGGACACTGTCAGTATTTTGATGAGTCCACTATAATTTTATAACATTAATAAAGTGTCAACTGAAATCGGCAGGAAAAAAAATGTATAGTTGAAAAAAAAGATTTTCCATCGTTAGAAAGGTAAAGATTGGGAAAATATGAACAAGATAAAACTTTAATACATCTAAGTATATCTACAAATCTTAAGCATAGCTTTTTGCACAATATCGAAACCCTGCCATTCCCGTGAATCTGTCAGTAAAACACAAATTAATGTAATGTAGCATCCGCACGTTATCTAAGAACTATACGCGGTTGTACAAGATACAAAGTACGATCTAATAAAGTTAATACTTAGAACTTTTATATTGGCTTTCTTATTTATTATCTAATAAATTATTTTTGTATTAAAAATTAAATCATTTTTACTAATATCGAATAAGAATTACCTAAATCTATGAAACTATACATAGTCACGATAATAAACTTGCCAACGGTAGATTTGGTCTTATGTTAGGAATATTGACCGAGCGAGCGACGCGTCTCTGCTTTGAGTCTGGCAAAATGTTATTTTGTTTTTCAGTTTGTATGTTTTGATGCATGGAAGTTTGATGGTCCTATTTTTTGATTTTGACTTCAAGTCACACGCGAAAATAAATATTCTTACTTGCATACCTTTCAGCAAAGTATTTGTCTCCTTAAGATAAAACAAAACAAAAGACTTCCAAATAAAATAATGTTAATTGTACAATACTCGTAGCGTAGGGTACCTAACGTGAACTAAACTAAACTTAGTGTCGTAATTACTGCTGTAAAAGCTCATAAGCGCAGAAAGCTGTATAATTGTCGGATTATTAGATCTTCATCGATAAAACTTTCAAAACAACAATCTAACTGAGTATTTAAATAGACTATTAAATTGTTCCCTTGGACATAATCTCTTCGAAATTACTTTTAGATAAGGTAAGGTATTAAACTGGCTAATAGTCTACTGTCTGGCAATCAATCAGAGTCGGAAATGGGAATATTTTGTTCTGAACCTGAACTGATAGTCTTTCTGACCTAGTTAGATTTTGAATTGCAAATCCGCGAGTAAAATAGAAATTTAATATTCTGCACATTTGTGTTCCTTTTCTTTTATATTATAGTCAGAAGCTTTTTTTGTTTTTCAGAATTACAAATGTTTCTCTCCTTTGCCTCTATTTTCAGTCAAAGCACCTTTATTCATTTTGTTCCATCAGTCTACTCGTATGACTAATAAGTCTTCTGGCCCTTTTTACAAGGTGATATGACGACTATATTCTTTTGCAGGTGGAGCCGACAGGGTCTGCATCATTAGGCGCAGCATCACGGGCCCTATTCGTGGAGAAAGTAAGGGCTTCAAATGCAGCTTGTCAAGCTGGAGACTTTTCAACCGCAGTAACTCTGTATACAGATGCGCTGACCTTGGATCCTGCTAACCACATACTTTATAGTAATCGGTGAGTTTTACTCCTTTCTTGTTCTATGTAAATTGGTTAATACAGCCGCTTTGAATTTAGTTAGCATATCCGATCGGATTCATAAATGTGCTTTGATTCTGCCTCAGTTGTTACAAAAATGGCATTGCCTAAGTGTTCGTACTGGATATTTCTACAAAACAGTTTACACAACTATATAATAAACCTAATAAACCGATTTTCTAAAACAATTGTTAAATTTAACATTACCTATTTAAGATAAGACAATTTACTTGACATTACCAAATAACCTGGTGTATCTACCCACTACAGCTTGCCTACCTTGTAAATCAAGATTATGAATTCATGACCGCCTTTAAATGTCTTGCTAGATAAATCATAATGCCTGCCTACGTACCCGATTACCTAGGTACTTAAGACTAAGCACTCTTAGCAATGCTTTTAGCTATTATTACTCTTAGTTGTAAAGATCACGGTCCACGATCACCCATCCACGAACTGACCGGGTAGAACATAGCATAACATCGGTTATTGGTTATAAACACCCATAGAAAATCAGTTTTTTTTGTTATTTCTAGATCTGTAGAAAACGCATCTGCTAATTGTGCTGATGTATATAAAATTAGGTAATTATGTAGATTTCTATAAGAAATGACAAGCGATATAAAGATCCTACAAGCGGAACAGTTGAAATACTTAGAATAAACAGCAATAATAATATACATTTTATTGTTTTGACCAGGTCTGCAGCGAGATTAAAACAAGGGCAGTTCGCAGCAGCGCTTCAAGATGCCACCAGAGCAAGAGAGCTCTGCCCTAACTGGCCGAAGGCTTACTACAGACAAGGTAAATTCCCATAATTACAAATCCTTTACTATTTTGGAAGGAACGGTCGTGCCTGGAATCAGTCTGGAATGATTATACTGCAGTATATATCAGTAATTATGCTATACTGAAGATTAGAGTACCTATGTTACATCAACCTGTAAGGGCGTTATTGAAACTGATCATCAGACATGACATTAGGTCTCGTTTTGAAGTTTGTCAGTTAAAAGTTATGTTCTAATAAAATATGACTTAACTACTACTAGATCAGAGGACTTATTTTTGAAATTCACCACTCACTAATAACGTCACTTAAAACGATGTGAAGTAAATTCACATTCTTTAAAATTCATACACTTAGCTAACAATACAAAATGAGATTCACAGAGCCCTAGTCAACTATACGAAACATTAAGATTGATAAGATCTTAAATGTACGCAGGTGCTTAAGTATTATTGTAGGCAATCAAAACATTTTATTTCATTTGAATAAAATGTACCAATTCCAGTTGTATCAAGCCAATTTTCCATTCCACGTTCAAAATAGGAACGAAGAACTAGTTCTGTAACAATGCGCCTACGACTAAGCTTATCCCGATCGTATAGCAGACCTTATCTTAACGACAGGCTGGGATATGTTCGCGCGATTTCTGCTACATTGTATTATCTAATCAGTGATTCCTCCTGTATACTTCAAGTACATATATACTAAAAGGTTACAAGATCTACACGAGTGTTCAAATCAAAATTCATTCTTAGCTGCTTGAATACAAAGTCTAATCTTGATCATAAGTAATATTTATAGAGTTACTAGCAGAATAGAACCGCTTAATGTATTATGATGATATAAAAATACTAGATTAAGTAAGCTGTATCAACCACTGCTGTACATACTCTAAAAAGGGATGTAGACCATATAAATATTATCTAATACAATACCTTTTTTCACAGCTACACAAATTTCAATTTATCCTATATATATATAGCTATAATCTTGGTCTCTTCAAATCGCGTGTGAATTGGTTTCTTCTAGGCAAGCGCGCTACATCCTAGACCGCATCGTCACTTTACATCAGGTGAATTGCGGTCAAGCGCAACCTGTCGACTATAAAAAAAAAACCTTTTTCTAAAGTCGCTTAAAAAACTTAAGAAACTTATTGATTTCGCCACGATCGAATACTAATCATCGACATTATTTGTTTTCGCAGGAGTGGCTCTGCAATGCCTTGGCAGACATGGCGAAGCCCTGGCTGCCTTCAGTTCAGGGCTGGGTGTGGAACCATCATCACGGCAGCTCCTCGCTGCTCTGGTAGAAGCTTCGCTCAAGTCTCCTCTTCGAACAACCCTAGAGCCAACCTTTCGCCAGCTAGAAGCCATGAAGCTTGATCAATCGCCGTTTGTGCTTATATCGGTAAGAATTAATTTACTTCTTTCTCTTTTTTTATACAGATACAAGGTTACCTGCTGTCGGAAAAAAAACCAAAATCAATTAGAGTTAATCGCTCGTAATGTAGCATTTTCCAAATTATTGAAACATACATTATTTTACCTAACATACGTAGTGTTTTTATAATATCGAGAATTCTTATATGAAGTGTGTATCGCGTGTCTGACTGTCAAATATGATTAAAATAAGTCGTCTATAAATAGCGCCGTAGAAAACTTCTCCCATTTTGATGGAAATACTTCCCAAACCTAAATATTTCTAAAAAATACTATAGTATAATGTATTGCGAAATTAATATGCAATTTAATTTAAAAAGTTAAACATAATGTATATGGAAACGATTCGCTCTCATATTAACATATCAATTAGAGATTTATTTAGTTTTATCTGATATTGCAATCATCGTCTCATTTATGCAAACATTGCAATGTTTAGCAAGTAACTGTATATTAAGTCTCCAAGTTGTATATTTAAGCAGGATATCGTTATTTTACCCAAAAAGCTAAAGTAAACAGGTCGTAAAGATACATGAAATATTGTGCGAATCTGACACGCTATCGAACGGCATGCTACTTGTATTCGACTGTCAATGTTGTCGGTATTCGAGTTTACTGAAAAGTTGGTTTTACATTTGAGGTAAATGTTGAAAATTGTTGTAGAAGTAAGTAAATTTTGACTAACAAGGAAAATTTGCGAAAACTTGTACTTAGCAGTAAAATCATCGATGAAATAAGGAGCGACTAGAAATTGGTTATGAGTGACTTAAAAAAAAATTTCACAGGCAGACATTGGAACTGGTAATGCAATGACCATTTGCGGATAAAGATAAATTAACCGACACTTCACACATCTAAATCGATCTACCGCTTTATGCTATAGAGGAGTACAATATGATAGATACAATCATACACTCGGAAAATATTACCCTCTTTTGGGCAGTTGGAAAAAATAAATAGATTATCCTATCTTCACGCTGCATGATATATTTCAGGTTTTTTTTCTTGTTATTTAATTATACAGAAGCTCAGAGTAAAAGCGATAAAATGAACCTCATAAGTATAGTACATACATTAGATACCACCTAATGATGGTACCAACCATACGATACGCAATGAAAGATATAAAATAATGCATTTGACACAAACAATTTGGCCACTAAATTGAAATTTAAGAATAGAGCGCGATAAGCCGCTATACAATTTTGTGCCAACCCTGCGTAAAGATAATTCACCAATGACCGTTATGTAGCGATTTCAGCGCGCAACAAGCTCGTTATCAACTTATGATATTCTTTGATTTCCCGCTATCTTGGTGTAAACCATCCTTATTCAATCGATACCCAGCGCCGGTCCTTAAATTGAAATAAAACGGACTATTAACGTTTCGCCTCCGGAAATATGCGTATTGTCAGTCCTCTGGTTCGACAGCGACGAGAATCGATTGCTCGTTTACATAAAAATTGGAGAAATGTCACTGCACTGCCTTCGACGCCGCACTTACTCTGTCCATAGCAGCTTTACGGAGCTGTTCAGTTGAATTGGTTGATGTTATTAAATTGTCTGCTGTTTTGGGGTGGTTAATGTATGAGTCTTTCTTTAGCACGCAAAATACTTACAGCAGTGTGCATTATCTCATTGTACGAAAATTTTTGGATAATTATTAGTTAAACATATTTTTCTAAGCAACTCCACAGTTAAACAATCTTAATGTCTTTGACTACTGAGTAAGTGACATGAACATATTTATTTCTTTAAGAACTGGTTGTTAATTTTAGTTGCCGTTGTGGCCGGAAAGGCCAATTGAGTTATAAATGAAAATATGTATTAAAATTAAATAAGCCGCAAAGTTAATATCGAAACACATCTCATGATGGCTCTTTGAATATTTCCTGCGTAAAACCATAGTGAAATATCATGTTCTTTATTTCAAAGTCTTCACAAAAACTCCTTTTGTCCAGAGAAGTATAGAAAAAAGGGATATTTTATTAAATGTGACCGTACTAAATCAAGAAACTAAAAAGAAAAACTTCTGAAGCTGGCAACATTAAGGACCTCGGAGGCAGTAAGCGCTACATTTGCATACATTCCTCTATACAGTAGTCTGGCAAAGTTTACTGTATAGTTGCAGTATGAGAGCTAGCACCACTAATACGGTCATGATCACGTGTCATTCGATTTTATTTATAGTCAACGAAGTGAAATATATCAACGGTTATCTACGTTGAATACAAAGATATCGAACAAATTTTATTAGACACTTGCAATTTCATAAGATACTAAAAAAGATAAAATATGCCATCCCTTTTGGATACAAAAGAATACGCTCTACAGTTTATTTGCGTCTTGCAGTCATGAACTACAAATCATTCAAAAGACAGATAGGAAAGCAAAATAAATATGTGACCAGTCCGCTAGCACACATTTAGAAAATAAATATAACATGTGTTAATGTGACCACTATATAAACTCAAGTGCCAGTTATTTTTATGCAGTACTTACCTACCTACATATATTTAAGATAAGATACGACAACTCTTTACATAAAGACTACATTATAAAACTATTTAAAACACAATACATAACATATGCTAGATTTGTCATGGCGGCCTTATCTAAGTAGCCGTGGTTGAACATATCCATACTGTTTATTGACTATAGTGTATAGTGACATTGAGCATTTTCGGGCGTGTTTACCGACCAGACAATGGGGCTGAGTGATCAAAGGGCCATAAAAATACGCAGCCGAACGCGTATTTACATACAATCTGCGGCACAGTTGATCGGCAGGACGCACCAAATGGCGTCGCGACACAAAATAGCCTACCAAATTATTCAATATTGGATATAAAAAATAAATTACGATATTCAGCATAACTTATGCCTAAAGCTCTAGTAACGAATATTAATGAATTGAGAAATAAGTATTATTTTATAGTAACACTTTTCGAAAAAATATATGTAATATTATATAATGATTTGATTTGCCACAATACAGCATCTAATACTTTAAAATTAAAGTCTATTCTTTCATATAAGTGATAACAAACCTGTCTACTAACTCAAAACAAGTGGCACTATTGACATTCTAGCACCCAATAAAATAACAAACGCTTCGTGGGTGTTCCACAAACGGAACAGTTACCGCTTTATATGTATTGAAAGCACATTCAAATCTTTGTGTAAACGCTGTGACGCCGCCGCGCTGTCATCGTAATGTAGAACTCAATACTCGACTTTTCAAAACTTCAACGCATTTTGCCTTAGTTTTTGTAGCATATCATGATACTTAAACTCTCTTTTGCGCATTAAGTTTATGATTATTCTCAGTGGGCACCGAAACCGGTGAATTCCATCAGATGATTCACAGCTCTTAAAGCGCTTTCATGTGCCGGTGTCGCCTTTAATAAATTCGTGAGTTTGATACACCTCTATTTAAAAATGACGACAGTTATTTGCTAAGTGGCAATTTAGCATACATAATAAGTTGCGATGTCTGCATAGGACATTTATAAACTAGCTATTATATTAAACATAAATAGCAAACTAGGTGTTTGACCTAGTAATTGTATATTTTTCTAGACTAGACTTCTTATAAGTAGATTGGCTGTCTTCTAAATAAGTTTTATCTTTTAGGTGGTTGGCCAAGAACTGCTCGCGGCTGGTCATTATCAAGCTGCCGTGACGGTGCTGGAGGCAGCTTTGAGAATAGGTTCCTGCTCACTCAAATTAAGGTAAACTTCATAATAATAGCTAACCCCAAACCACGGGATTTACACAAAGATTTTTTTATACAAGAGATATATTGAGAACGTAGTACCTATCCTTAAAGTGTTAAAGGATAAGTTTGCTTCAGAAAAAATATATGTATTAAAATAAATAATATGGCAATTCATTATTTAGGTTTATTAATACACTTTCTGTGTTTGTGCTGAACTATAAAATTTGAATAAATAGAGACCCAAAAGTGCTAAGTATTAATTTTTGGCAGGTTTTGGTTTATTTAGATTACATTTTTAACAAATTTTCTATGTTTTCTTGGGCGTGAATGTTACAACGTTTTATTAAATAGTTAACACAAGTTGCGTGTGGATCAAACGCGATTTGAATCACATAAGCATTAAGGTTAGCTCACATGCAACTCACTACATTTAACTATTAACGACATGATCATTTATCCATATCTCATTAGGCTAATAATGCCTGTCGGTACAGATAAATACAACGATATCTATTTTGTAGTAGGCTTAACACGGACGATGCATACTGAAGGTTCCATAATGAGAATATTGGACTCTTTTCTCTTTTTTTCTTTTATTTGCCAATAACTACGGAAGGTAACTCAATCACGTTTAGTAATTAAGGTTCTAGCTTTGCATTAAAGGCATTACTTTTGAATTTGAAACTCATATATATTATTATATTATAACTATTTAACTCGTATTGAAACTCGCTGTGGCGGTTATTTTAATTTTAAATTAAAACTAAATATTAAAACTCCAACATTTTGGGCAAGCTAAATAAATATGCTATATGTATATATACCTACATACATTTATCATGTTATTGCTAGTAACGATATCTCGAGTAAAATAAAATAAACCGGTGTCCTAAATTACTGAAGGACCCGTCGCTGTAAAAGAAGTGTCATTTGTCCAAAGGTTAATTGCGATATATCCCGCGATATTACACGACATTAACACCTTTCGGCCGGCGCCTTAATGAGTACAAGACAAATTACTCCGTTCCGAAACACAACATGACCGCTATTCTCGGACGAGCAAGATCCACGAAGTTGCGTGGCGATTTTCTTTATATTATTCGTTCAAATAGAGCTTAGGAATTGAATGTTTCGCAGATGCTATACATTAATTTAACTTTGAACTTACCCATCGCCACCAATTCATAATTGTTATTAATCCGTAAATAGTAAATCAAACTAGCAAACTTAAACAGACTTAGACTAAAAACTATATACAATTATAAATATAAAACAACTTGAATATGCAATATAAAAATAACATTTAGATAAAATCTCAAAGAAAATACTTACCAAAAAATTACCGCTTTTGGTTAAGAGTTAGTTTGTTAATAATTTATTGAATACTAAAGCTATTTTTAAATTAATTTCTTCACTTGTTTGCGAGTGTGGGCCCGTTAATGGCTTTTACAATAATATCTTAATATTAAACCATACGTAACAGTTTGACAGTGAAATAATTTATATGTGCGTAAATGGAACTGATATCTTTCGGGAACTTGAACTGATTTATTTATGTTAAAATTTGGAGAACTAAATATAATTTCGAGATGAATAAGCTTGTTACCACTTAGGTACCTATACTTATTTAATACATAATTATGTTACAAGTACTTAAGCTTATTTTGTACCTTAAAATGTATGAATACATTTTTATCAATTCTATTAGATTGCTTTATATTTCTATTTTAAGTAAACACTTAAAAATACAAACAAATAAAATTATATACGAGTTTCAATGAACTTGAATATAATACATTTTATATACTTTACCTACCCCATTGTAATATTTTCATAAATTCTGGTGCTGCTCTGTATCAAATTGTCCCCACTGTTTTAAAAGTCCACAGACAAATTCTAAGACTTTCTAACTTTTCCTTAACTTCTTCATACGGCAATATACACGGTTCCAGCTCTCGACATTTTAACGGCTTAAATAAACTAGTCTGGTTTGATATTAAAGTTATCTGAGTAGCGCATCACCGGAGCGCAAGCCGCAGTATATTCCAGTATATTACGAGGTGCCACGGTATAATTGCACTCCCTAATTAATGGACATCCGAGCTCGTTGCAGTTTCAGTATAATTCATCTTCGTTTCAATTGATTTGCGTTATTTATGTGTGGGATTCTGAGAGGCAAGGGAGCGGTTCATTTCTTGTCGCGGTGATTCTCAGTCAAAAAAAATGAAAATGACATTGCGATGCACGATGTTGCGTACGTCGCTTATAAAACTCTTATGATATTCTGCTTTTTTTCAGAAAATCTAATTACTTTGTACAAAGCTGATCACACATTTATTCTAAAAACTGACTGGTACATAAGTTTTACATGCCAAATGAAAATCGTTTTTCACTTATTTTAATGTATTATTTGTTTCATTACTATATCACAAATGTAACGAATTACGACTAAAGGTGCGACGATCAATGATTGGAAAAAACAGACGTATATACATTTTATTTCATCGTATTACTCCTATATTACAATGTTTTTTTGTGGTTCGTTTTCTTAAGATCATTTTATAAGATCACAACCTTCGGTAGTGGCGAAAATTTCCCTACATCTGTATTTACCAACTACGAATTGATACCGTTTAAGGGTCTATTATCTACAGTTATAGTAGTCTCAGTCCAGTGTCAAAGACTAGGGTTAGCTACAGGGACTGCCGACAAGAGGTGCAAGCAAAATCTACATGCAGACTTACTTATTGAGTTATATCCTTTTAAGAATGAGCTATTCTGTGTGCATGCTTTTGACTTATTCAGATATTTTATAAATGTAGTTACTAAATTTACTTGCAATAGGCCGTAAACTGTAATTGCGACTAGTGTAGGCTTCTTTTATAGACGATAATGGTTTCCTTGTTACTGTTTTCCTGATTCCTGATAAAGATTTATCAAGTATTTCGCATGTTTGTGCCAAATATTTTGGCAATTAGTCAGTAACTAGAACCGTAGTTAACTTCCACAAGTTTCAAAGCAATCCCTCAATCAAAAATTACCGATGACTATAAGCCTCTACAATCCTGAGATCTTATATAGTAAGTTTCGTCAAGAGTCGTTGGACACTGCAAGCTTTACGCGAGTATGAAATTTTCAGATACCTATATACAACTGAGACGCAAAAGATACATTTGCCAGGGTCTGAATATAGATGCTCCCTACTCTTCCTACCCTACGGTACATATTACTCTGTTCTCATATAGCGAAGTTTCTCCTCACTAGCTGACGCTCGTTAGCAGGCAGGCGCGAACTAATCAAACAATTCTAAAACCTTTTATTAGCACTACGGTTAAGATAGCTATTTAGTTGATGTTCAACAATGAGGAGGTAATTACATGAAGTGCCCGATGCATTAAACTAATTTATTCTGATGGCGATGGTGTCGATTGCTCTCTGTAAGCAGTGACTTATAGAAGACAGAAGTTAATTATTTTTTTACTAAAGTTTAATCGATAACACAACAAGTGTTAGTCAGAGTTGAGAAAGTGAAATCTCTTTTACCACGTTGCTGGAAGATAAATAAACTACTAATTATTTACATTGTTAATTAGCTCCTTTGACTTTACTCGGTTGTGAAATTTGATACGATGATGGCGATAATTTCAACCTACATATATTGCAGAGGCTACTACATAGTAAAATTTTTAAGTATTAGTTAACCAGATCTTAAAATTTATTTTAGAATTCTGTAAGTTGTGTAGTTTTATGCCTAAACTAAATATAAAGTCCTATGTCCCACGGCCAGCCTCGTTTGCTCGAGCTATTACTAAAATTACTGCCTATGTAAGTGGCCAGTAAAAACTTTAATACTTGCAGTTTTACAACATGACAAATTCTATTAATTAAAACATCGGAGTAAAAACGATATTTTTACTGCATTTAATTGTACTTTTACAGCAACACAATTTAAAACACAAATTTTACGAAATTGAACAACCAACTAGAAGACAAAATGAGAGGCAGAAAACTTTATGAATATATGAATAAAATAATTTGGCCACCTACTTAGAAGTATAATAAGTACTTACTTTCATAAATTACTAGTAAAAAGTACATATATTTAATCACCATTTTTTATTATATTATTATTTATTCACAAACTATTTAAGTGACTGGATATTGTAGCGACAGTAAAACTTCGAGTACTTGCAATTCTACCTATTAGTATACATAAGGTTTAAACATGTAAGTAGATTTTACGAGTACTATCGTTATGAAATTCCTTCTCTCCGTATTCATACCACCGTCATAATCAACAGGTTCAGATTAAATTAACCCTGCCTTTATACGTTACAGAGGCGTTAAGTGATTCTTGCGTCCGCCGAAAGTGTCACTTTAGCGGCCCAAGTATCGGGATGGGTCGAAACCCACACCTCGCTCGATCTTATCTTAAACTTGATGGATCGATTACTGAGTTCGACCCTATTCTGTTCACTTAACGATAAAAACGTCCCAACCATATAAATAGGGATTCTTGTATCAGATCTTTATCAGAACGATCTCTGCTGACAGATGATGCGATTAAAATGGTATTATATCGATTAGAGTATGCAGTGTTGAAATACGTACATATTTGGGTTCAAATAGATGCGTTCGTATAAGTTTTAATGGGACTTAGAATTACTTGCTTTTCTACTTCTAAGGCATTTACAAACCTAAAGCGGTCTTGATACTGTTGTCAGTAATCAACTCACATAAAAAGTAGTTCGCTGGCTCAAAGCCGACGATATCTCGATATACTCCTGTCCTTTTGTGACGATAGGAACTAATTTATTTTTGAGCAAATATTAAGACATACATTCGCCAGATACTAAACTTCTATACGGCTAAAACTAATATATATATTGCTATATCTACTGATGATAATTATCTACTGTATTTTTAAAACAAAATACACTCTACCAGCAGAACAACCCAATGAAATGCAGAAGCATCGCGTGTTTTTTCCAGTTTGCTTATAATGCTCGCGTTTAATTTATCAAACTAATTGGGTAGTTTCTTCTAGTCTCTTTGTGCTTCTACGAAAATCAATAACGATTATATCTTCATTAAGATCGGGTCCTATAATCTTATCTGTCGACATCTCCGGAAAACGACTGAGAGCGATGACACTGAAGGTGTAAACCCGATGTCAAATTACATCGTACCGTGATACATTGCCCCGGTCACGAATTAAAATATTTATCTCAGATATCTCGGATTATTTTAATCGGTTTCACACGAGATATTTAAGGGTATGTGTCCAATTGAAGCGATGCTGGAAGCGAGTACACTGATGCTTTGTTTTGCAGAGTGCAAACTGTTTAGAAGCGGTTTTTATATGCGTCTAACTTCGACTTTATCATGGTATTTGCCGATGCTTGGTTTAAAGATATTATTTTCCCATGCACTAATGTATAACTATTAATATCCGAGATTTTTGGTGCATGGTGCATGGTGAATGCAGATATTGTTGTCTGTTATCAAACACATCTTTAAAAACCAAATAAATGTTTTCGTAATCATAAACTCATAATAAATACACCGTGATATATTTCAGCCGCATTAGTTATGATACGTAAATCCGATCCGTTGTAATTTCTAAATATGGTAGCTCCTTTATTATTTCACTATGTCTAATTACCGTATACGTGTGCTTACAACTTTCATCTTAGCTTATAGTAGTCGAATGGTTTAAAAGAAAACCGGACTGATCCAGAAATATAAAGGTTTGTTGTTGATTTATCGATCGCTTTCTATTTTTTACGGTGCACTTTAAGGTCTTTATTTGTACGTAACGCTACGGTTATGAAGTGGGTTCATATGCGGTGGGTCTAAGGCTTGACTTAAACTTACTTATTTTCAAACGCATAAAGCTAGATTGTACATTAAAGCGCTGCAATTTTACACGCGACTTATGAAATTACAAAGTACAGACCAAACTATTTTAAATAGAAAATAAGATATTTTGCCTGTTCGTCATGAAGGAACAACATTTTGACATTTGTACGTAATCAAATTTACGAATTTATATTAAAAAAAAAATGTTAATTAGCTACTTTAGCGTGCAAATGGAAAATTGGTATTAACAGTCTCGGTCACTAACTTAGGTAGGTAAGTTGATGAGTTTGGTTTGCTATTTTAATCATAATTCTAAGTATTTGGGCTATTTATTCATATTGATTAAAAGCAGACTCAAAAAGTTTAACGAATACAACTTGCATAGATAAATCTATACGAGTACAACACTAAGAACGATATATAGTTCCCATCTAAAGTCGTAGATATATTAATACAAATTTACGTGCGTCCGTCTTAGACGATTAACAAGATTAAGCCGACAGTCAGGAAATGTTCATTACATACCTATACTTAACTCAGCTACAATCACGTTTGGAATTACTCTAACAGCTTTTTGCAATATTTCTAGAACTTCATACGAATGTAGAGGACAATTATTTGTAAATACGAATAATATTGCTACAGACAAATTCAGCCTTAAGCAACGTTTTCCATTTCTAACAAAAGCTGATAAAATCACTACATTAGTTTGGGTAACAAAATGACATGGTTTTGCTATTAAGCAGAGCAATGCGATAATTTTACGAAAGTATGTAGACAAACCGCTATTAAACTATGCCCAACAAAATTTAGAAGTTCCATTACTAAAGATCAAGTCGCTGCATCACAAGACCTGTGTTCTATGTAAATTGTATGACTGCCTTTGAATTTACGTAAGCTGTGCAATGCCTTTAGCGGTTGTCACTTGAATCTAACCGGTATCAGGTAATATCAATGCGGAATTTTTGCATTGCAAAAATGTGTCCGGCTACCTATATTCTCCGAGGCTCACTACTGGTTCCTTGCTAACCATTTCTAGTAAGTCCCGCATTCTTTAAGGTTCTATTTTTGATAGTCCATTTGTGTATGCAGGATTATCCATGAGAGTAAAGAAAAATATAAGATTATACTAGAAAATAGACTTGACTTGCATCTCACATGATGTAAAGCGATAATGCGCTTGTATAGAAGAAACTTATTCACTCCCTTAGCTTGCAAAGACCCAGATTATATCCATCTGCCCAAATTATACAATCTGGCACTTTAACAGCGATCGATAAATATTTTTTGCAACCAATGAATTTCGGGTTGGTCAAAAGCTTTCACAGGGACGAGTATTATTTCGGCTAGTCACACTCCGAACGGGAAAACCCTTATTTACTTTAAAAAATGCACAAAGACCAAAATAGATATTATCCCTGACTTTTAAGATACCTTGTTACTTTAGTTCTGTTGTAGTTACAAGTGCCTTAGTAATAACTGAGATCAGGATTACATTCTTGTATATTTTTCTAATGTAATACAGGTTATAGATAAGTGACAATCATGTATCTTATTTAGATGCTCGCATCAGGAAGGAAATAAGTACTCGTAATAGAGTATTGTAATAGTGATGAAGGTACTTAGCGTAGAATAAAACTACGACTGGAATTGAAACGATTTATTTAAAGCCAGAATTTACAAACAGTGCAAAGGTCAGTCATTCTAGTACAGATAGCGAGAGTAAGAGAACGGAGCAGTTAAGGGGGCAGCATAAGAAAATGCACCGAGCTTTGAGATGGGGGTAGCGGCGTAGGACAGGGGACCGGCGTATGACAAGGGAGCGGCGTAAGACACGGGAGTGGCAATAGGAGCAGCGGCAATAAGTGCAGGATCCTTACGAACCACGGCGTTGAATCCTTCAGCACCTGCAGCGTAGTCAACAGTACGACGAGTGCCGTCCGACTCCAGTAGAGAGTACTGGCCTTGCACGTTGTTACCGGCGCGAGCTTCGATCTGGTTTTTAAAGTCACCAGTGTAAGGATCCGCTACGCTATATGAGAAGCTGTTGAAATTACTGGCGGACACCACGGTGACCAGAACGAGGACAGCGACATACTGAAAAATAGACCAATTATTATTAAACTTGATTTTTATTTTATTAGTGAATTAAAATTTTCTTGATATAGCTAGTTATGATGTAGCTTATAACATTTTTATAAATGTTTAGTGACAGATTTTTTGACTTGAGGGTGGTAGATAGGGTGGTAGGCATGCAAAAAACTAAGGAAATTATAGGTATTATATTTTTAACAATTCTAATTGTTAAAAATTATAGACAACGAATAAACATTTTGTAAGCAAATGACAAGAGAATAAAATATTTACCTTCGCAACCATTTTGTATGATTTGTTATTGCGACTACGTCGGCTGATGCAATGATAATGATGTCTTATTTTGCAATGACATACCATTTTATATCAAATATTAAGCTCCAATTATCAAGATTATCAGGAAACAAAAGTTGTTGTAATCTTGTACTTGCAATTTATTTAAAGGTTTTGGAATCTGGTTTTACTAGGTGGGTCTTTTATGATAGTATTCAGATTAATTAGAGTACTTTTAGTAAAACGTGTCATTGCTAAGATAAATCTATTAATAAAATATTATTATTCTTTGTAGTAGCCTATATTAAATATGTTTACAGTAACAGTGCATAGGCACTGTCAACAGTATGCCAGTATTGACTGGCATACTTACTTAGTTAGCTTTTAGATGGTACCTGGTCTACATGTATCTATCTGCTTTGGTTTTTAGTTTTACACATTATAATATTTTTTGATATGGCAAGAACAGCTGGTTAATAAACTAAAGAACGTTCTAGCTAACACTAATCGTTACTTTTTACCAAAAAACTGTGCTATCATTGTCAACAGGGGTTCAGTGTTTAGCGCGCTGTCATCAGCCCATTGGGCACTCAGCCAGCTGGATGCTGCTATTAATTACATGCAACAAGACCTGGCAGTAGCAAAGTCTCTGGGCGACACGGCTGGCGAGTGCAGAGCGCATGGCAACCTGGGTGCGGCCTACTTCAGCCAAGGGTCTTATAAGGATGCCCTGACTGCACATCGGTATCAGTTAGTACTGGCTATGAAATGTAAGGTAAGCGCATCATAATACCCAACAAAAGTATGAAAAAGCTTATAAAAAATATCTATATAGTATTTAATTTGCACAACACTTAAGAATTATTCACAGCGGATGACGTTAGCAAAGTCATCTAGTTTGTAATTTAAAGGATCATCTCCGATTACAGCATCTAACAAAATTGAAGTAATATGTACTTTATTTATTATTACTAAAGAATCTCGGTGTTTGCATATTTCTGTAAGCGAATACCTCAGCCACACCATTACAAATCTTACAAACAACGTGCAACTAGTTCGTACAATGGGTATATTTACATAAAGAATGGTAGTAAACCATTTGATTTCTTTTACAAAAAGAAATAACAAAATGAACGTAGCTTCTTATTTGCTATAATAACTTGTGCGGTTTACGCCCGCCGCTGTAAAAAGTTAATTTAATTTTTAGTTTTGCGCCGCGGGCTCGATGTTGACTTCCTTTGGTTCTGGACCTTTGTTAAAGTTTTATTGAACCTATGAAACATGCAGTGAAGACTGACTCGGGATTTTAACTTAAGTAACTTAGAATGTGTCTCAGCTGACCTAAAAATTATGTACAAAAGTTTACCGTATCCATTATTAAGTGATATAAACTTGGTACCATTAACTTCTGTTGTTTTTAACTTTATGATATAATTATCATTAAGTTATCATAAAAACCTACAAGTTCTCTAGTAACCGCTTATCTGGTCGCCGAGTAGTGCTCTTAGAATTAGTGTCAAATTGACACTATTTTTCGAACTCATGCATGTGTTTTAAAAGATGCGCTTCATTATAATTTTGGTTCCTTAATATCCTATTGCACAAATTGATATAACATTATAATGCTATATGGTTTCACAAACTGCTTTGAATTTTTTAGTAGTTGAGCTTTAAATAAAGAGACATTTTCTCTAAAAAATTTGGTACATACATGCGGAACATAAGATTAAATAAAATTACTAAATACGAAAAAATACCGGTCAAGTGTTTGTCGTATTTTTTATAAAGTCACAAAAATTATCGTAGTTGCGAGGTAGACAGACGGTTCACGGAACTACTAGAAGTAAATATTAATTACAAAGACAAATACAAAAGACTAAAGTCCTTATCATTTATAGAATAAACTCCTTATTATTTATAGATACAAAGTGAGAAATGAAACAGTGTTTTGCTAGACTCGAGGCAGATTCGCTTCGCTCGATCGTTCAGTAAGACTTATCCACAAAAATAATACAAAAAAGCTTAACTTTTCTGCGAAAGGTTCAATATTTTTGTAGTAGTGAAAGTATTTCTTTTCTAGGTATCGAAATTGGTCCTACAGTTAAAGTTATACGAAAATATGCTTACATTACCGATTCCCCATATGATTTAATATATACCCGCTAATTCACTACAAATATCTGAGTAAATAATCCAACTTCCTAGAACGTCGGAGAAAACTTGTTACATTCCATGGACGCAAGCAAGTGTATTTCGCTGATAAGTTGGTTTCTAGTCGGTTTTTCAATTATAATCTACGTTCTACTGGATTTACGAGAGCAAGCCGTCGTAGCGAATTACTTTCCACTAAACTGCATTAGCTTTCATTTGTCTCTGCAAGCACTTGTTAATGTACCTACCTGTGTAACTGAATTGGTTTATAGCGCTCACGCCGCAGCTAGCTTAGTTACTTTCGATTAAATAAAAAAAATAATTAATTTTTAAATAAAATTACTTTCCATTAGGTATCAAAGTCAAACAACATATTGTCCAGCGTATTATTTCTCCTGGTTGTTGAAACTTCTACTTAGGCTATAACCATGGGCCATATCAAAACTTTAGGGTGAACTAGAAACTCAATCACTAATGACAGACTGAAATACATGACACTTAACTTATAGCACCCCTATATTTTTCTTCAGGGTTAAGAATACTTGAAGTCAGGACACACAATTTGCTAATTATTTTAAAAAAGTACAATAAACACCTGACTACATAGAATGCTCAGAACAAAATGAGCGAAATTGAAATTGTTCACCAAAGCAGAATGCTCACTGAGCCATTAAGTGAATCGTATCTTTTAAATGCCGAGAACCGGTGCCCGTATTACGCTAAAAGAGCCCAACAAATAGTAAAGTGCAGTTTTTATAGGATCTTTTGATAGGCACCGACGGACCTACACGGAGACCTAGATGCTAATTTGCTGTAAGCGAGAAACGAGGACTTTTAAAATAAGCGCAAAATAGCGTTTGCTACTACGCAACATAGTTTAACCATTTAACCAAGGATAAAAAACATGGCAACCCTTGGGTTTCCAGTTCAACCATCATGCAAGTAAAGCGCAGTTGGCGCTTTACTTGCTTGCTTTGTATCATGTAAAGGTAGAACTAATAATTCGCTTATTATGAGTTAATAGCATTTTGTATAATTAATTAACTTTTACCGTCGAGAATAAACTTTGCTTCTTTTAATTTGATAACGTAGATTTTCAATTGTCTCGCGGTTTTTATGATTATTTGTAAGTACGAGAATATTCGCCAAAGAATGTTGTGGAACAAATCATTAAATAAATTAAAATTATAGCGTGCAATGAATATATTTTGTGAGTTGGCAGTATTGTGGCATAGCTCGCATGCCTTCGTAATTGTTGTACATTTTACTATACGTGAAAGCTCAGGGCCGCTCCCGCCGGTCGGCCAATCATCGCGTCCAATTGTGAAACAATCTGACGAACAAATAGTCGTAAAAAATTATTTACTTTGCCCGTTCTGCGCCGATGGATTCCCACAAAAACTCGACGGTCGATATAAAATACCTGCGAAAATGCTCGCAACGTAGGCTTTAAGCGAGGGTAATCTGAGAAGTGATACAGTACGCCCTCTCTGACTTTACGCACTTGAACATTGCAGAGAGGAATTTCTTTGCTACCTTATATGGAGACATGTAGCGTTACTTTGCAATGTCTCTGTATGGTTAATCAAATCGCCACCGCAAAAGTAAAGCGTTCTGAATGTAATAATTATAGTCTTGACAAACTGAGCACTTTTCACGTCTCGCAAAACACGATTACTATCAAACGAATTAAGTTGAGTGTGTAAAAAGCTTACGGCGGAATTATTGCGTACCCACATGCATTGTGCAGAGTGTAAAAAAGTAAAAATGTTTTAAACGGTTACGGTTTCAAAAAAACCTGGAAAAGAGCAAGAATTAAAAAGTTAGGACTAGTAAGTCTAAGCCGCTTTACTTGTATTCAATTGCGATAAGCAGGCGGATTCAACATATATGTTGAACGTATGTCGTACAATACACTACTTAAAAATATCAAATACGATATTTCATCATTGTTTTCTTTATCAGTATACAGTACGAAAACTTAAACGTTCTTTCATAATCGCTTTTTAGGATTTCGTATTGTTTTAGATTGAGATCTAAATTTTCTGATAATTTATCCGCTAAATTCTGTGCATTTATTACCGAACTCCAAAGTGAAGTTGGTAGAGGCTTAACTAATACTCGTGCATACAAAAATAAACGAATTATTCATGCGAAACCGTAGATAATTTGACATAAACGAGGGTCTGTACTTTCAGAAGAATTATGATAGTGGTGATGGCGTATTAAGTGCGCTTGCTTGGCTGGTGTAAATATTACAAAAACGAATAAATACTTCTAAGTGTGGAGTCCAGAATTATAAACCTAGGTAAAGATTATGAACAAAAGCATTTATACATTCTGTAAATGAATGCAAAATATGAAGCTAGTCTGCTATTTCGCTTGCACATTTATTGCATACAAATATTGCAGAAAATCGCAGTCACTGCATAAAATGAACATTAGTATAAATGTTGAATTAGCATCTATTATGCACAATAATATAAATATAAATAATATTTGATCTGAAATAAAAACGAAGTACCTACCTACTGAAAGAAAGATCACTATATATAATTCTGACTGCATTTTGTGTTTAGGTACATTTTTTACCAAACTACATATAACCATATTGTTTTCAACACACTTAAACTAAAATTAGACAGAAAAGTTGTTTTTTTTTTGTTCAAATTAAGCTTAAACCTACTTTGTCAGACTTTATTGAAACATTTTTTTCAGTTTTTTGTATTTTTTAGAATCATTAATTTTTTGGAATGCGATAAATGTTATAGGTGTGACTAAAGCTCCACGTTAACTTTTAGATAACTTGCATAGAGGAAGCAGGTGATGGGAGTTCTCTGAATGTTTGCTCTTCCTGTCAGCTGTAACCAAACAAAAGCAGCAAAGGCTATCAATGTTTTCCTACAGAAATTGTTATATGAGAAGAATTAAGAAATGAGTAGATGAGGTAACAGAAGATAATTAAAATCATTATCTCTCAATTAAAAACTGTAGAAATCGAAACTTTTAACTAATGTGTTTGTCGTTAGAAGAAAAAATAAAGAGCTCATGTGTTTGAAGGTGAGCATAGCCATAGCTAGATCAGTCACAGAATGGCGGTTGATAAAGATTTGACTTAGATGACATTGGCGCAAGACCGGAAAGAGTGGTGTGATATAGAAATACGAAAGTCCAGCAGTACAAAAACAAAAGTGGAGATGATGATAAAGATAATCATCATCATATTACTCTCGTCCACAACGGGACATAAACCTCAAGACATGCCTCACGGCCCTATCCTAGGCTTCTCGTCTCCTGCCCCACCCCACCTAATTTATGACGTTGACTAATGATAATAATGTGAAATAATTATGAAACTCGTCAACCCAAACCCAAGCATCAACTCAGAAAACTCACTCTCAAACTCTCTGCTCTAGACGGTAAAACGTGTATTATTATTTGGATTTGTCAGAATCTTACGCCCAATACTTAGGTATTGCGCGTAAGATTCTGACAAATCTCTTCGAGGTTTAAACCCATTTTAAATTATATTACTACTAAAGGATTTTAATAATACGAGTAGCTATAGGTAAATAGTGCGCGCGCTAAGGTAAATGAATGTGTTTGGGTGTTCAAGACACCGGCATCGTGCCGAGTTTGGAACCCGCTGTTATTGTTTACTTCATTGTTTACATTTTGTTTATCTCTGATTAACTCGATATTAGTTGTTAAGTTGACGTGTGTATATGTTATATAATAAATATCGTTTTATATTTTATAAAAAAATAAATAATAATAGTTTTTCTCATGTACGTATAATAAAACCGTATCAATACGCTGACCGTAAGAGATTGTCAATTAGTTTCAAGAATCCTGTCCTCGATACAAGTATTTTATAACTTAAAACGAGATATTTTCAAGATTTTTTTAGTTACATTAAAGTTACATTGCCACAAGCCCTATTTATCATTATTTATTAAGTGTAGTCAAAATATTTTACAGAAGATTCTCCTAACAGTAGTATAATGAGATCAGACTATCGTATAATAAATATCAAATTCCATGTAAATTACTGTGAGTTTTGAGATAAAATCGCATAACTATAGACGGTACGTATCTATAACATTTACAGTAGAAAAGCAATCATCATTAAATTGTATAATTAGCACTAAAATAAACATAATTAACAGCATAAATATTCACTAGTTTTTTATCGTTATCAGATAATAAAATACCATCGTCAACCTTTTATCAAAAAAACCTATTAATAGAATATTCTTTTAAACTTCCTTTGCTTTGTTGTACCTTCTATATAATTGATTTGTGATTGCGAAGAAACCTGACATGGAATTGGAACTATTCCACGTCCTTACTGTGATGGCTGGCACACTTTGGTAGGGTCAACTGAAAAGAAGGGTGTCTTCGCAACCAAGTCCAAAGACATTCTTCTCCTTCTAAAGATCTGTCATCCCCGAGTTTGCTAACTGAATGTGTTAAAAATACCTGCTTTTTTAATCGAACAATGTACCTGTCGAACACTTATCGATAGATTGGGTGCAAATTATTGCTCATACTCTCTCCTGGTTGCAATATGCATATCGACAACAAAATACTTCAAGAATATGTAGTTTCATTCCTGTCCTTGAAACCTGAGCTTAGAACAAAGACTGTAGACTGCTCATTTCGTCGCCCCGACTCGTCGTCAACTTTTCGTTTTACTTCTCTTTTGTCCTTCACTTCCTCAGTCAAAAGGATGCGTTGCATTTTAAACATGTTTTATTGCATGTAAATCTTTTATTTGTTTTATATTTCTTGCGGTCGGTTGGAATTTATTTAAATGAAATTATTAATATTAAAATAGCGTTCTTATAATTGGTACGTGTCAAAAATACGTAACGTTTGCATGCGAGTCAAAGATATTTTAATTGTGATATTTTTTATTTGATGTTTACCATAACTGTATCTATTAAATTTTTACAACTTTAGTAAAATATATAAAGATCGGCCTGTGCTAAGAAATTTCAACAACAAATTTCTCAATGTGTTAAAATCAGCAGCATCATATACAGAGGTGGATTAAGTACGGAGAGCGCCATAAGCAGCTCATAAGCACCCCGCTAAGAGAGCTATATTATTTTTTTACTACTTAGAAAGAACGAGGAAACATATCATAGCATAGGTGGTAGTTGTTAATTATAATGTTATGTGAATGAGTTAAAGACATCAATTTTCTAATAAATAACCAAATCTTCAGGATCTCGCGCGTCATTTTACATACAACCACGTGCCTAGTTTGCTTCAAGTATAATCCGGCTCTGGTCACATGGACCACACGTACAAGAAATAGATGACGTAACTTTTGATAATCGGGCAAGTGAATTTTACTAGGGATACATAGACGAATCGCGTTAGAGACAGACTGCAGACAATGCTGGCGTAGGTATAAAAAATGTTTGCCGCGGTCTTAAACGGCGTACTAACGAAGTATAATAATAATACATGTCTCCACAAGCTTCTTCGCTGGATGGTGGAACAAGGGTCGGATACAAAGATCGGTGATCCTCGACACGGCACGTATTATCAGGAGGATCGTCACCATACCACCGCGGTAGCTTAAGACCCTGCATCGCTGTTGGCGGCATTCTAGGTTTAAGTTTATTTTAATATTTGTTTTATATTTAAATTGTAAAAAACTTTTATTTAAGGAATAAAATGTATACCAAGTAACTACACATAATTATTATTTTTACATATTTATTTACCATCTGCGTCTGCGTGAAATTTTTGCTCTAAATTACCGAGATGTCATTGCAATTGTAAAAAATACCCTTTTTATCCTCCCATCTCGGAAAAAGAATTTTTATTCTCCAATATCTGAGTGCAAAAGCCATTGTTAATCTGAATTTAGAACATCGTGTGCACTAATTTTGTTAATTTAAAACATTATTAAACCTATTTACTTCGACCCCTATGGTGCCAATTTTATCATACAACCATTTTTAATTTCTTGAATTCTTAGAATCGGAATCTTCTTAGTGTATTTTTTTTTTATTTGCTTTGCAAACTCTAATACTTAATCTTTTAGAAGTTAAGTTTGTTGTTATTGTATATGTTTTTTTTTTATTATTATTAATTAATCATATCCTGTACTGAAATTTGATAGGCAACCTATGTACAATATATTTATTGGTATATTAAATTTAATATAAAATACGTTTTATAAATAAACATCTCGGCGAAGGTCGTTCTATATCGGGATCTTAAACTATTAGGATTCTTATTTTTGGATCACTCGCTGCGCTCCTGATTCAATTTTTTTCCTTCGCTTACTCGGCCATCAAAATTTAGTATGCGGTTAAAAAGCCACTTTTCTCTCTTGTATAACAAATAACTATTTTTCTTTAAAAATCCGATAGTAACTCGACCCAGCAATAAAAATACCATCAAATGTTTTGAATAATGACTCCAGCATTTGTTAATTAGAGACTCAGTCACGACGGAGGCCGCAATTACAAATCTGGGGATCGTAATTGGTTTGAAAACCGAATGTAAGGCAGTTCGATGTTAAAAGCCAGTTAGCTATCTACCACTCTGCGTACAGGACGCGATTTCTCATCTCCACCAACTCCCAAGTATACACTCGCTTTAGAGACATTAAAATCTTTTAAAGATTCCGTTGTAGATTACTTCTTTACAAAAATGTAATGATAACTTACATCACTTATTTGCCAAGCCGAGAAACGCTTGTGTCACAAGCGAGAAGGTCCGAGCGATCCGAGCGTCACTGACTATGCTCCAACTTTTACTGAGAGATCAACACAATAATACATGTCTTAATTCCTAACCAAAGTGGTTCATAAAGAAAATAAAGAAAATGTGCATAATTTATAGGTACATAGAGTTGCAAAGTTTTCTTCGACAAATCGGTACGAACTGTATGATATCACAATGCTGGTTGTAAACCACCAGCGCTGACCTGATGCATCATTAAATAAGGTTTTAGTTCAACTGATTCCCGTACCTTGGCTGTTTTCGTTCATGTATAGATTGATAGAGTTGCCCTCCCTCAAAAGAGTTTCTTTTAGAGGCCTCTTTTTTCTCTCCAAAGACTTACGTCACCGATGTTACTTAAGCATATATCTATGTAGAGTACACTTTTATGTTTTGAAGAAGAGAAGAGGCAATTATTCGTCATATGTACTGGTAAAGATTGCTGTGCCATTTTGCAGAGATGTGAACAGTAATTGCGTTAGAATCCAGAGAAAGCGCTGCCTTCCAAGAGTTTTGTCTGGGCTTTGTATTGGTTTATTGCAGTCGTTTCTCAGCCTATTGAAAGTTTAAAAGATGTTAAAAGGTTTACACCATTTATAATCCATAGGTATCAATCTCGTATCTCATTACTCTATTTAACAATTGTCTATTTTATTACATTTCGTTTTAAGGCGAGAAACTTTTCAGTACATACATTTTTTAACATATTAAATATCAAGTTAAATACTTTTCATCGATTAAAAAGATATGTGAAGGTAGCTTTTTATTATATCCCCTACTATTAGTATGCAATTGAAGAAATTGCTAGTGGCTTAAAAGTTTTATTCAAAAAGTAAATAATTTCTTTCTTGTTTTTTATTTATCCGTATAAAGTGTAAATAGTGTGAGTTAGAAACTGATTGATACTTCTAGTAAGCTATAAAGATCTTGGAACCCTGTGTCTGGCAAACCTACAAGTCTCATCGACAGGAGTAAGGTTTTATAAAGATGTAAATCAAGTCAAAAGAACCTATAAACCGAGCGCGCATTGAATTCGAGCTCAAACACCCGTTATTCAGCTCTGGACGTGTAACGTAGATTCACGCAGATACCAATGTGCTAAACGTCTTCGAATAATTTACGATATAGCCTTGTGTGCATTCAGCTCGCTGTTTGCCTATAAAAAGTGATTCCCAGTATGGTTCAATATAAAAGGAACAAATGGCGATCAAGACATCGCCTTGCCTAGGCGTAGGCTGTAATTGGCCGGATAGGACGATAATTTAAAGGGAAAATATGCCCTTGAAAATAGATAACATGATACGTAGAAGAACTATGCATGTAGTTGCCTTGTACGTCACAGACCACGATCCAACGCCATTCACACGTCCGATGTGTCGAAGCCTTATCATCCAATTATAGAACAGGATCTTATCGTAGGAATCTTTTCATCCTGTTGAACAATTACTGAATAGTTTTGCCCACCTTCGGAAATTTTAATATATAATATACTTCATGATCAACTTAGCCAAGATATAAAGCATAAGATTTGATCTCAATTTGGGCATACTCTATTTATTTAATATATCATTAAATATGTCTATATTATTATGAAACAGGATTAAATGTCTAAACTTAAAATGCTATAAATGAGTTTGCCCAGCAGCAAAGTTTGCCAAGAAAGTGGCATTCTTTTATACTTCACTTGGAAATGAAATTGCATAAACCCCTAAAGCTATGTAAACTTATGTGAAACGGCGATCATCTTCAAGAGCGCGTCGATGACATAATTATCGGGTTTACGACATTCTCCGATATTTATCTCGGCAATTGCCCGTCGGCCATGCTTCCGTTCTCGATATCCGACTAGATAACTAATCTCAGCTCGCATTAAACATAGTAATAACTAGTTGCGAACTGGACAGAAAATCTGACGGAAAGCGGTCGAGTGAGAATGTTAGTTTGTAACTGTACCTATTTAAATCGTACATTAACCATGCTATCATCCGCAACAATATTGACGCCTGAATCTCTCGTTTATTGACGCTAAGATACGGTGAACTTGAAATTAATACACAGCATTACTAATAAACAAAAATTTTACAATTTTATGCGGAAAATTTCGAAATTCGTCTCAATTTATTGATCCCAACCTTTCTCAAAGATTAGGACCACACGAGAATGTTAACACACATATTTGATATATTTTAGTAACTTCATATAGGTTCACTTGATCAAATACTACTTATTTTATTTTTATTTTTAGGACACGCAAGCAGCTGCCGCAGCTCTTACTTCTTTAGGCCACGTGTACACGGCCATAGGAGACTACCCCAATGCATTAGCTAGTCACAAACAATGTGTTCAGCTGGTAAAGCAAATGGGAGATCGACTGCAGGAAGCCAGGGAGATAGGCAACGTTGGAGCGGTATATTTGGCCATGGGGGAGTTTGACTCAGCTGTGGACTGTCATACGCAGCATTTAAGGCTCGCCAGAAGACTGGGTGACCAGGTACGTCGTAAAGTATTTATTTTAATGCTACGAGTTGTAGTATATACTCTGAAAGGTTAGCCAATCAAAAACAAATAGAGTACGGCATGTACGGGACGAATATAAATGTTTTTACAAGTATTAATATAAGCGTAAAATTCCTATAGAATACAATGGAGTTTCCCAAATAGCAATAACGCCTCAATTTAAAATGTATCCTGTTAAGAATATGTTAGAATATTAACCCACAGTTATTTTCAGGTGGAAGAAGCAAGAGCCTACTCAAACCTAGGATCGTCGTATCACTACCGGCGGAACTTCTCACAAGCCATAGCATACCACGAAAATGTGCTGCGGATAGCGCAGAGCCTCGGAGATCGAGCTATTGAAGCCAGGGCGTATGCTGGCCTGGGGCATGCAGCAAGGTATGCTAATCAAGAAACTCTCTCATGTTATCAGACATAAGAAGGTAGGAGTTTAATATATATAGAAATAAATCGAAATTACACATAATTATCTCGACCAAAGATCATATTATTTTGTCTCGACTATATAAATGATTTTTCATCTCAGCAGCTCGAACAAGTACATTTTGCTGCGAGAAATCAGTGTGCAAAACCCTATTTTGCTCTCTAGAGAGACTATTTTTATTTTCTAGATGTGCTGGAGATTACGCTCAAGCAAAGAAATGGCATGAGAGGCAATTGGACGTCGCTTTAGCAGCGAGAGACAAAGTAAGTATACACAAAAGTTTGGTAATGACACTTTTTGAGATTAGCTCAATCAGCTTTATTAATATTATCATTTAAATCTTCACACATATTAAACGGCAGGCGTGTTATGTGGATAAGTTTCTCCAATTTTCAGCGGTGATAAATCTACATGTTTTATTTGTAGAGATGTGTTGAGATCCGCAAATTGCTATTACCATAGAGAATTCGTAAGTAAGGAGGTATAATCTCTTCAAACGAAAGCAATTATTCTACTCGTATTTATTTGCTGGTAGTAATCTTAATGATTATTATATATATTTCTAATTTTTTTTTTCAGGTAGGCGAAGGAAGAGCGTGTTCAAACCTTGGCATCGTGTACCAACTGCTTGGAGAGCATGATGCTGCTCTTAAATTACACCAGGCACATCTTTCTATTGCTAGACAATTGCAGGTAAAATATGCCTTAACTGGCTAGGTACTTTTTAGGTTAGAATTTCTTATTATCGTCTTGCGGAAATTAGTAAAAGATGATGTCACGGAAATGGCAATAGGCTACACATACTATATACCAACAGGAAGCTTCCTTCGATTAGTAGACATTTAATGAAAGTCTAAGGATGCATATCGACTTAAATTCCCCTGCGGTCCTCACGTGATCTTCATCTTATGTTGCCAACTCCCACATCTACCAACTCTTTCTTTCAAGCATCATTTCCTGTGCAAGCTGTCATGTTATGGAACACGCTGCCTTTGTCGGTCAGACAGGCTTAGTCTATTTTTATATTTAAGTATTTGTTGAACAACTACTATCTGTCAATAAGTTATTAGGCGAAACTTCTATGTTTTTTAACACCTCTCATTGGCACAAATATTTCTTTTTTGTTTACATTGGTCCATATAGATAGTAGTAGTGTAAGGGTTATTGTGTATTTATTTTGTTAGTACTCGTATTTGTTGGTACACCACCGACGTGTTTTTCATCAAGTCCGATCCAGGTTACCTGGAAGAAATCGCTTTAGGCGATAAGTCCGCCCAATGTACTGGCAATGTTTTATGATATCTGTTTGTTGTTTAGAATATGTAAATGTATATTTTTGGTGTACAATAAAGTTATATTTGAATTTGAATCCTGGTATAATGTACAAACGCGTAGGCCAGACCAAGCGTGAACTAATTTCCTCAAACATATCCCTGTATTTATGCGAATATTAAGACTTATAAGCAGCTTTGAATTATACATTCTTCTATAGACATCAATAATTCTATAGTAGCAGTTCCGTAACTACTTTTCTTTATTTCGTCCCATGGAACTTGTCAATTACTAAGCTTGATTTGCATACATATATTCAACGCTAAACAGTGGGAACCTCACATGTTCCTGAGTTTTACCTATTATGAGTTACAATCATGAGTTCTCACTGCGTGTCACCGTAGCAGCGAAGACAGCGACGAAGCGTGAAATCACGCAAAGAGACAGACAAACTAGCATTTCATCTATGTTCGGATTATATTAACTGTTTATTGTACTGTGAATAAGCTTTTGTATTGTTAAACTGATTTGGACCTTGAAGAAACATCGAGATGGTGTTTACAATACAATAAATAATGTAATTCAAAACATAGCCATGTTGCTATTCCACTTTGTGGAAAGAAATATTTATAACGTGCTTACTCCTTCCCTTCACTATCTGTTTTAATATGTTTATGTACATACTCTTACTTAACCTGCCTTATTTCCAGTCCCAGTAATTAAAATTCAGGAAATAACCATCGTTAAACAAACAGGTGATAAAATACAATAGGTGTCAATAGATCATCGATACATTTTTAACCTTACAGGATAAAGCGGGCATGGGCCGTGCATACGGCAATATTGGTAACGCATACTCCGCAGCCGGGTTCTATGAACAGGCCATCAAGTACCATAAGCAAGAGCTCACGATATCCAAGGAAGTCCATGATCGGAGCTCGGAGGCGTCCACACACGGGAATCTAGCAGTGGCTTACCAGGCACTAGGGGCTCATGACATGGCACTGTTCCATTATAGAGCTCATTTAGGTACGCAATTACCAGTTATTACGAGTAAACAATGATTGACAAACAGGAATTTATGATATCCAAGGCGGTCTACGCTCAGAGCTCAGAAGGAGACATTTGAAAATTTGACCAGGTCGTAGGCACAAGGGGTCCGTGAATATAAACTGTTTCTCTACAGAGCTCAGCATTTTTACGATAAGCCATTAATACCATAAGCAGTAACTAAGAAATTCCAAATATATACGAGTACATGATGTTTATTTGGATATCTAACAGTTATTCCATTTGTGTTTCCCAGAAATTGCCCGCGAGCTAAAAGACGCGGCGGGCGAGGCCTGTGCACTCCTCAATCTCGGCAACTGTCTGTCATCCCGGGGAGAGTTCGCGCAGGCTGTTACTTACTACGTGCAGCATTTGATGCTTTCACAGGAATTAGGCGATGTAAACGCAGAAGCCAAAGCGTGCCATTTTCTAGGATATGCGCATTATTGCTTGGGAAATTATCGAGAGGCGGTCAGGTGAGGTTTTTGCTTTTAATCGATACAGATAAGTTTGATTTCCAAAATCTGGAGGATATACGATAGTATATCAGGGTATCACCGTTATGTCGTTGTCTAGTTCTTTTTACTAAGTAGTTGCAAATGAACTAATACGAACATGGCATCGCTAGCCTACCATTTATAAAACTTATATTATTTTTGTGCATGTGTGAAAACATGAGCAATTTCCCTAACAGACGTGATAAAATTACTCAAAATAATTGAAAATACTTATGATATCAGTGTTCACCAGTTAATGATCCCAAAATGTAAACTACACAAACAATTTACAGGTATTACGACCAAGACCTCTCACTAGCCAAAGACCTCCAAGACAAGATGAATATGGGTCGTGCATACTGCAACCTTGGACTGGCACATCTTGCTCTTGGCAACCTTGAAACGGCGTTAGAATGCCAGAAGTGCTTTCTGACCATTGCTCATATGACCCAGCACTTGCAAGGCAAATTTAGAGCTCTGGGGAACATTGGCGACGTCCTTATCAAGATGGGAGATGTAGAAGAGGCTGTAAAAATGTATCAGAGGCAGTTGGGGTTTGCTAGACAGGTGAGCGCTAAAAATCGATGTTTGATAACACAAATTGCTACAAACCTCTTATAGTTTTAATTCTATTGATGTAATACCAATTTTATGTGTATTTTAGGCTCGTGATCGCTCTCTTGAGGCTGCAGCTTGCGGCGCCCTTGGGTTAGCAAGACGACTTCAAAGAAGACTTGACGCTGCTTTAGGTCATCATACTCAGGTACGTTAATATAAAAAAATCAGCAATTTTATATAAAGTCAATGCATTTTGTAATTTGATCACGTTATCTCTAATTATTTTTAGGAACTAACTCTCCGTCAAGAAGCAGGAGACGCGGCAGGTGAAGCAAGAGCCCATTCTCATCTTGGAGCAGTTCACATGGCTTTAGGCCACTATTCACATGCAGCCAGATGTTACCGGGTAAGATTGTTTAATTACATACTTAGCATAGATTGGAGCACTTATTTTAAAAAATTGACCCCAATTCGGCCAGTCACACTTACTAAACTAAAAGTTCCTAAATTATATCCATCCTTTCACTTGTGGATACAAAAAAAGAGGAGACCTTTTTAGAACTGTCAAATTAGGTTAGTTTAAGTCAGTTGAATAACTCTTCGTTAACGTGTTTTTTTATCTTTTTTTAGGAGCAATTAGAAAGAGCGCAAGAGTTGCAAGATTGCGCTTTGGAAGCGCAGGCGTACGGAAATTTGGGAATCGCGAAACTCAACATGGGTCATTATGAAGATGCCATTGGGTATTTAGAACAGGTATATTTTCTTTAAATCAATATAAAAGCATGGATTTACGTTACGAGTAAACTTTTCCTCCAATCATGATTATTTCTTTTTCAGCAACTAGCCATCCTAGAAAGAGTAAATACTCCAACATGCCAGCTCGACAAGGCCCGTGCACTAGGATCCCTTGGAGACTGCTACGACGCCCTAGGAGATCCAGACGAGGCAGTGAAGTACCATGAGCAGCATTTAGCGTCTGCTCTAAAACTGGACAATGCGAGGGAGCAGGAGCGAGCGTATCGAGGATTAGGACTTAGTCACAAGTAACTGAATCCTCTTAAAGCTACAGATACATTTGTTGCATTCAATACATAATATTATTAGAATAGTTATCATAGCAACTTTTTTACTGATATCAGTACCTATTTGAGCAAATCTTTTGTTTTCATCCTTTTAACATAGGACCTATTTAACTTAAAGTGTCACGTCACGTCAGAAACATGGCCGATGCTAAGATACATAGTACCTAAATGTCTAATATTTTGATACTTATAAGATGAAACCATGCAACATGTTAATGCTCATATGCTTAGATTATTAAATCTAGGATGAATATTTTTTACTTTTTCGTAGTATAATGTTCTGTAGAGTAGTTCTATTGACAGAACTAAGGGGATTTTTTCCCACTACTTCTGTTGTAAATACCCATTAATCAAAATTCTTTTACCAGGTCCGTGGGCAATCTCCAGCAAGCTTTAGTATGTCTAGAGAAGCGACTAGTGGTATCCCATGAGCTTGGTGTGCCTGAAGCAAAGGCACAGGCTTATGGTGAACTCGGTGCCCTTCATATAGCTCTCAACAATCTAGAGCAAGCAGTTCTCTGTTTGGACCATCAGAAAAATATCGCCAAGTACGTAATTTAGTAATTTTATTATAAGGCTTTCAGTAACTGTTTTTTGTTTTGCAGTCGTTACTTACTTACCCTATAAAATGTGGTTTTTTATCCAGAAGCTTTTTGGTGCTGTTACATTATTCAACTCATTAATTGGTTCTCAGAAGTTCTATGGAAGTATTTTCTGTTCGGAATAGTTCTATTTCAGCGGTGTCTGGTACTTCTTTAGATTTTTCTTCCGAAAACTTAACGAGAATAGAATTTTTATAAAAAAGTGGTTCGTACTGAAAAATGTGTTTATACGTCTAATTCAGAGTCGGTGGTTTCTTTTTTTCATCTATCAATTGTCAACAACTGCTTATCATTTTTTTGTGTTTTTTTTATCCCTACAGGGAATTAAACAATCAGATAATGGAAGCCGAGGCGTGTCACTCGCTCGGTGTAGCGCAGCATGCGCTGGGAGACCACGCTGCCGCCATCCGTCACCATCGAGCGGAGTTGGAGCTCGCGCATCGTTTGGGACTCACACATCTACAGGTCTAATCCGCATCTAAATTATTTTTATAAGTGCGCCAAATATAACTAAAAAGTACCTATCTATATCAAATAATAATGTTTAACAGGCCCGCGCATGTGGAGGGCTAGGTGTTGCGCACGCGTCGATGGGAGCGCAAGCTGAAGCGGCACGATGGCACGAGTCCAGGTTACGGCATGCTACTGCTGCAGGTACCACAGAAGGCTTTTAAGAATACTTATTGATATTTTTTTGAAAGATTGTGAGACGGCACAAAATGTTCTATTTAAAATAATAAAATTGGTATGTCAAAATAACTTGTAGTGCAACTCTTCCCCTATAATGTGTATTTATAGGGTGAGAGTTATAGGGACTAAGGAATGTAACGGGCTTAGAGCTTAATGCACAAATCTTCAAAAGCCTGCCTGCCTGTGAGATCGAACAGTATTTACTTCGTGTTTTGTTAGTTAACTTCACTTACCTAAATTAAGAATACACTGATATAGTTTGTAAAAACTAATAGATGACACTGTAGAACGAACACTTCCGCGCTGTGAGGCCACAGAAATATCAGACAGAGACTGTGATTATTATAACGTGATGAAACCCATTCATTTGCTTTAGCTAGCTTATACTTAAACATACATGGTCTTCCCCAGGAGATGCTCGCGGTCGCGCGCAGGCGTTAGGCGAGTTAGGTCGCGCGCACCTGGCAATGGGCGCGTGCGGCAGCGCCGTGTCGTACCTGCGCCAAGCTCTAGCCGCTACTGAGTCACTTGCCGATGCGGACGAAGAGGTAACTACTCTATTCTACGCGTCGATTCCAGATAAATACTATATGCAAATTCGAGTTACATAATTTCGGCAATATACAACTAAATACTCGTATTCAAGGCCCGAGTTCGCCACCGTCTCGGCTTCGCTCTATGGGCGTCAGGCGAGTTGGAGGAAGCGAAGGACCAGCTACAAGCAGCTCTTACAGTCCTTGAGTCCACCAGTGACAAACATCGAGACAAGAAAACAGCCGCGCTTTATACTTCAACACAGCATGCGCTGCAGAGAGTGTTTGTTGGTGAGTAGGTAGAAGTAAATATAGTTACAAACCATTTATTAACAGACATATGGAATGAGAGTAACATACACTTACACACAGTTTCCCTGCAGTTTCCTTGGTAGTGAAATCTATGGGTATTTTCACCCATAGAACTTGTCGTAGAAATAATTACTTTCTTAGTACTCGTAAAAACTTGATACACAGTAAAACGACACTTCAATTAATGGGTGAAAATTTTTCAATTTGGTTTAAATTGTTTGTCAAAGATGTTTGGACAACATAATTTAGACCCCGTGATCTTAACTCTGTCCGAAGCCAAACAGCTTTCATTTTTTATACTGAGTATAAACACCGTTTTCGTAACTTAACTGATAGACCCTTTATTACGTCCTTAGAACTAGGCCGGCACTCTGACGCGCTAGTTGTGGCCGAAAGAGGACGCTGCCGGTCGTTGGATGCTGTCACTGACAAATCCTTGTCTGGAATCTTGAACCAGACTAACTTAGAACTGCACGCTGCTCAAAGGTAAGTCATGTACCCACAAACACCTGTAACTCTTCAACTTCTTGTATCTTCTTTCTACTTTGTGTAAAATGTGACAATATTTGCAGTTTGTAATTTAAGATATTTATAATTAACTTTATTATAAACCTGACCCGACTTTCTTTTGCGATTTCTTTCAAATTTTGTAATTATTTATTTTTAAATCAATGTTATTCTATCTAATATATTTCTGTTGTTTTCAGAAACCAAGATGAACCAATCAAAGAGCGTTCGGAGCCTTGGACGCCTTCTAATGTAGATCAAATTTTAGAAGTGGTGAACAAACAAAAAGCACCAGTTCTCTACTACAGTTTGGCTGCGGGACGTCTTTATGCGTGGCTTCTGCAACCACATAAAGGTATTGTTAGAAAAATACACTGATATATGTATAACTTACACAAAATTAATATGGTAGAACAGATATGCTTTTGCGTAGCAATGCAATAAGGTCAGTTTTAACGCTAAATACAATATTATTCAGGCAACCTTTGAACGAAGAGTATACATTGCTTTGTTAATACTTGCTTAGTAAATCTCACAAAATAAACATTGAATTTTTCGGGTCAGGTATCCTGAGATTCCATCAAGTGTCACTTGTGGATGAAGCTGAAGACAGTGACAACAGCTTACCAGACATTGGCCCTGACGACTTGCAACCAATTAATGGTAAGTTATGATTTCAACTCGTATCTCTGCATGGAATAACATTGTTTGAATTCATATAGAGAATAATGTGTTATTTCGAATTGGGTATATTTTCAGATGGTCTTGGAAAGTTGGAACGTTGTATTGGAGAATGGGCTGCTTGGTTGAAATCAGCGGCGGAGAGGAGAGACGAAGACCAATGGGACCCAGATGATAGACCTAGCACTGGGCTTGCACGAATGGTATTTTTTTTTACATTTGCTTTTAAAACCTTGAAATTAGAAGATAAAAAAAACTATTCCTCCAGTCCCAGCATCACTTCTAATTCTATTAAATTGAATTAAAAATTCATTTAATTAGAATATATATTATATACGATGCTGAATTATAAAAAAAAATTAAAATATTATACTTAAATTAACTGAAAATGCGAGCAAAACTCTATTGATTCACCAAATTCCACGCCTTCTGGTCAAGAGCTTAAGACTTTGCATCACGATTCAATCATGGTTGAGTATTATTGTAATTTTGGGTTGTATTTCAGGTAAGCCGCAATCACCTGCTGAATTCGTCCAACTATTCACTGAGCTCACTATTCAGCGTCGGCTCGGTCGGAGGGTCGGTGGCTGGTTCTGTTGCTAGCTTACAAGGATCTTCTAGGTACGATTTTGTCATACATTCTATACGCCTGCCTGCCGTAGTTAATCGACGATTATTATACTCGTAGTTGTTTCTGATACAGTTTTAAATGACAGGATAGTTATTCATAATAGTTCGAGAGTAACCGATCGGTAACACCTTTATTCGATTCGAATGTATAATTGCCATTCATAACGCCAAATTCGGATACTATTGACATTAGAATTCGGTACAGCAGCTGTTTTTTCTCGTAGAATTTCCGGCTGCTTAAATCTGACAGAAACGTTTCTGTGACAATATTTATCTCTTATTCGTGTATGAAAATGAACAATAAACCAAAAATAGCATCTACTTATAGTTGTTACATACGAGTATAGAACATTATCATACAGGTGTACGTCTACCAAAAAATGCCTAAAGATGTGGTTCAAACCTTGTATTAATAAAAAACGTGTAATTCGCCTCCTTCATTGTGTACAAAAATATCTAAATTCTTTGAATTTTAGTTATGGCATCTCTGGAAGATTTATGTATCCTAGGTAGACTCCAATGGTCACATTGGTTATTAAATTGTAATGCCCATCATAAATGACAAAATTGACACAGTAAAACGCGTAATGTTATTTCCATGTTATTAATGCCTTTTTGCGTGAATAACATGGAAATATTTTGATTCGAAATTAATTTAATACACTGCGATAAGTTACTTTAGAATTTGGGTGATAGATTAAAGATTAATAATCCCTAACGTATTTATGGTATCATGTATACTGTCCTGGCCGGAGCTCCATATATTTTTGAAATAATTCTTTTCAATAAGTTGTGTAACATCTAAATTAATGAGAAAAAATTCGAATAACGTATATTGATAGTCAGTTAGAGTTCGGCTAGCAAAAGTTGAGACTGGAAAACGCCGCCAAAACACTTACGTATTTGCAATGAGGTATAAATAATAATTATTCGTCACCTCTCTAATTTACCTACCTATGTCATTAGACAAGAACCAGATATGAATCCGATACGCGGGAGTACCAAATCAGGGCAATGTGAATCAGGGCCCAGATCTCTAATTCCTAAAACAATTTAAAAGATTGTGTAGCTGAATAGAGACAAATATGCATTTTAGGATGCATTATACAATGGCCATCCAATGCTAATGGAATTGGCCTCATATTTCTTTTTATCAGTTCGATTAGTTTTTTAATTGAAATTTAATATTACACAGCACGTCAATGGTTTTTTACCATTTGAAATGTTGCAAGTTACTGAAAGTCTTGTGTCTCGTTGTTACGTAAATTAATATTTTCCATAACTCCTCAGGTCGAGCGTGCGTAATCCACGAAAAAAGCAGCCATCATGGCAAGGGCCACCATGTCTGAACATTTTTTACCAAATGTTGCTCGCTCCGTTTGAAGATCTGCTGCCAGCTTCTTGTAATAACAATCATGGTGAGACTTGTAAATACATTCTTGTCTATTGGTTTTACTCTTATTATCCTTATATTTAATTTTTCATTACTCCCCGACATCATATCAATAGGTAATATAATAATCAATCCTTGATCTACATAATATCTTACTTCACACAATTTATCTACGTCTTTTAGTAAGCCTCGTTTCTGCAGAACACACATTACGAGCGATCAGTTTAGGAATAGTTGACCTCGCGATAGCATTTTATATGCATGCCAAACTGTGATTCTTGGTCACCTTTTACTGAATTTTAACATGCTTTTGTTACGAGTAGCTTGGTATGTAAAGGAATCTTTGAACGTGATTAATACCCACTTAAAGATGATTTGAAACTTTGATGATTTTACTAAACTAATATCAAGGACCGATTACATTGTAATCATTTAAATACGAGTAGTTCGCTCGGGTATCAGGTTCTACAAACGCGTGTTTTTAAACTATTTTTATTTTTTTACAGCTACACATGGGCGTCGTGGTTGCGGAGGCCGTCGAGAGCTGATCGTGGTAGTAGAAGGGGCGCTGTACGCCTGTCCGTGGGGCGCACTCCGAGGCGGCTCCGAGACCGAGCCTCTGTGCGAGAGATACGCACTGTTGGCGGCGCCGGCGCTGCGACCGCTGAGACACCAACGCCATCTGAAGGCGAAACCTCAACATGACCATGGTAAGAGATATTTAGTGGGTCAACTGCTCATTTTATATTGTTTTCCGGACTACGGCAAAGGAAACGGTAGGGTAATATTTTCAGTAATTTTGCATTTTTCATTTTAAAGTTGCCCTGTTATTAGAACTAAGTCATATCGAAGTCAATTAATTGTTACAGCTGCTGGTCCATCGTCTGCGACAAATAATAACGCAGAAGCGGGCATGCGCTGCCTGGTGGTAGGCGCCCCGAGAGTTGGCTCTAAGTGGAGCGGTGCGCATGCGCAACTCAAGGAAGCTGAACTCGTTGCAGACATGCTACGGGTCACGCCGCTTACAGACTATCAGGTAAGGAATGGTATAGAAAGTAGCTACTGTTAACACTTACTTAATAAAAAAAATAATAAGCGGTGAAAGCCTATAAGCAATGACTTGGCCTTCAGTTCTATACCGGATTCACATTCGACACTAGTATTTCATTTCATGTACATATTAAAATTAATATATGTGGTCGTAGTTTAAATATTAAAATCTTTGTTCTAAAGTGAAAAGAGCAAATGTGCATATATTACGTGTCTAAAAGCGATGCAATAAGCAGTCTTGTACAAAACAATTGTGTGAAAAATAATGAAACATTATGGGTGATTATTATCGTAGCCGCTGCTGCTGTACCTAATGAACTTTTGTTTTCAGGCGTCCAAAGAAGCAGTGCTCTCTCAAATGCCACAAGCAGAATGTATACATTTCGCAACTCATATTTGCTGGAAAACGCCTGCTATCGTCCTCAGCCCTGGAGAGGTGGTATGTTACACCAATATAAATACTATTTAGAAAACTTACGCGTGTTTGATTCATATTATTTAAGAAGACGGATGAACCGAATGTGAACGAAACTATAGTTGGACCTTTCCAACAATATGTAATCAATGCATTTTTTCAGGTGGATTCTCAAGCAAAAAGATTGCTCAACTCAAGCGGTGGAAACAATCCCGCTGACACATCTACAGAAAACGAAGAAGAAAGTGAGTCAAAAATATTTTGCATCTCAAAAATGACATCCATGCGAGTGAAACATTACATTACTTGTGTCATTTTACAGACGCTGAAATACCACCAAGTAACGAAGAGCTTCCACCGCCCTCAGAGTTTATGCTTTCTGCATCGGAAATAATGAATATGAAGATCACTGCCAGATTGGTGAGTCTATTTATAAGTTAATTTAACCTTGGCAATTCTACCATTAAGTGTTTCTCACAGATTCAAGATATTTATCTTTGCAGGTGGTTATATCCTGCGCGCCAACCAGCGCTGCCTTGCAAGGCTCAAAAGGCGAAGATTCAGAAGACATAGGTATGGCTGGTGAAGGAGTCTCGAAGCTATGTCGAGCTCTCTTGGCTGCCGGAGCTCAAGCTATATTGTTAACCTTATGGCCAGCGCCGCAAGACACGGCTACTAAGATCTTATACAGAGCGTTATACTCAGCGCTACTGCAAGGAAGCAGGGTTGCTAAGTAAGTATCAAATATTGTAAGTAGTTCTGGTAAACTCGATTACTCAAATTGAGCAATTTTAAATATTTATTTCACTTCAATGATGTTGACATTGATTCATCTCCTTTAACAGGGCTTTAGGAGATGCAATGCAAACAGTGCGCCATACAAAACATTTCGCGCATCCGGCGAATTGGTCAGGTTTATTGTTATTGGGAGCTAATGTGCGACTTAGCAATAAAGTGGCTCTGATGGGTCAGGCTTTATGTGAACTGTTGGCAGCACCTGATAAATGCCGGTACGTTTTCACAACTTGATTGATAGTACTTATCACTTTTCTTTGCGTGTTGTTAGAGATCTTCAATATACATTTTGTTTCAGCGATGCCTTGCGAGTATGTTTACACTTGGTGGAAAAATCTTTACAACGGATTGTGCGAGGACAGAAAAACGCAATGTATACCACTCAGAAGAGCATTGAGAACAAAGCGGGCAACGCTGGTGGCTGGAGGGAACTGCTAATGAGTGTTGGATTCAGGTAACAGATTGTAAAGAAGCTATTTCAAAGTAAAACCAAAATTGTTAGACACATACTTTCTCAACAAATTCAGTAAAAATAATGTGAAAAACGAAATTTAATTATTATTTATTTCTTATTAATTAATTTCAGATTCGAACCAGCAGCAAACGGTATACCTTCAAGTGTATTCTTTCCACAAAGTGATCCAGAAGAACGGCTTACCCAATGTTCCGCCAGTCTACAAGCACTATTAGGACTTTCTTCTACAACACTGCTGGCACTTTCTAAACTTATATCGAATGGTGACGTAGCTGATGATATCATTGGAGTTATACGATCAGTAATATCGCAGTTTTCAGTCAAGAACTGCGAGACTGATACTATTGAAGTGGCTGTTAATGTCAGGTTAGGAAAAAAAATATTTTCTTATATTTGAATGTTTTAGGCATTTTTGTGAAATCTACCTAAAACTTTACATTAATCCCACAGGTTATGGCGTGTAAATGGCTGCCACGAACTCCTTGCGTCCCTAGGTTTTGATCTAGCAGAGGTGGGGCAAGACGAAGTCACTCTACGCACTGGAAAGGCAGCCAATAAACGACACATTCAGTTCGTGCTTCAAGCGTTATTGGCTCTTTTCGGTTAGAACTTATCTTTAAATTATTTATTCTCTTTATTTCTACCTTTGCGCAATTTTTTTGCTTATAATTAACGCAACCACTGGCACTTATCAATTTGCTGCTCATTGTAATCGTCACATTTTAATCGTTACCTTCTCAATTGAAATTACTAATTGGTCCTACAGATACCCAAGAAGCGCCAAGAAGCTTGAGTTTAGAATCCAGCTCAAGTGTCGAGTCATTGGCGTCTATCGATGACGGTGACCTTGAGCCGCACTCTGATGGTGAACACCTTCCTCCACAGCATCAGAGACAGCATCGACGTAAGTTGAGACTTGGCATATTTTACCGATAATGTGATTTTCCATCGGATCATATTTTAACAATTCAGTTTTTTACAGAAGAGAGTGCATCATCAGTACCACCACCTCCACTCCCGTTGGGGTCTTGCGGTGGAGCTTTTACAATGTACGTGCGAGGTTCAGCACCATCCACGGAGGCAGGTCGAGGCGAGCCGGACGGTAGAACTGCACCGCCGCCCGCGCCGCCTCCACCCCGGTACCGCGGCGAGAGCGACGCTGCCTTCACACCTTCCCCTCCCGCTGCACCCCCGCCACCCACTTCAGCTCCACCGAGAGACGTCTCCCTAGCACTTGCACATCAAACCAAAATACGTACTCTGTACACCCGACGTCCGCCATCAGACGACTCCGACTGGGAGAGCTCCGGTCATGACACTGTTTTACGTCGTCGCCCAGAACACGCACACACCAGGTATTTGGATGCTTTCTATGAATTGGCGTCAGCTCAGCCGAGAAGATCTGAAGAAGAGAAAACCGATCAGGTGATGCCCCAGCCCTGCACTTCTAAGAGAGCACCACGACCTAAGATGGGCACGAACAGCAGAGACTCTATGGCACAAGTCAGGCACATGAGCGGGGAACTCACTCCGACTATATCGGAAGTCTACCACGAAAGAAACATCGGGTTAGGCTTGGCTCCTCCGCTATCAGAGCTTCTGTTAGCTGAAGATTCCAAAACAGAAATGCGCGCTGCAAGCTCTAGTGAAAACCTTCTATTGCAAAACCTTGAAAAATTAGGTCTTTTAGGCGATCCGGCTGAGGCAGAGGAGAGATGGTGCGGAAACAACTCTCGACCTTGGCTGTCTGCACCTCCTCTAGAAACAGACGTACAAGGCTCTGATCTCACAACTGCAGAGATCATAGAACGCCAAGCGAAGGAGACGCCCGGCCCGAGCGGAATTGAAAAGCGTTCTGTCTCTCCTTTCTCTGAGCTTTCCCGAAGAGATGAGGGAGATGGTAGAAGTATTGCCGACTCCCACTCCTCATACAAAGCGTTAGTGTTGAGTCCTAGAGCACCGTACTTGCCTGAAGAAGGAGAGACGAGCTTAAGCACTAATGTGGAGGGTGGTAAGACCCACCCGCGGCCGCGACGCCCCCCCGTGCCTAGAACACGGCCTGCGTACACCACTCTAGATTTTCCACCGACTAAATGATTAGAACTTTTACATTTCCAGTTATCCTTCCAGTTCTCTAGTTATCGATGTAGGGTACTTTTTAGTTTAAAACTATTTATTTCTGTACAGAGCTTATTCTGGCTATGATTTTTCTAAGTACCTACATACCTACATAATAATAATGTAAGCTGTCTGAGTTAATTTGTTAATTATTAATAGTTGTAGTTAGGATAACGCTTTCGTTTTTTAACGAACCTACTCGTATTAGTTAGGTTATTTATAATTTTCAGGAAAATAGTTACTTATAAAAGTATTTCTGAATCATTTGCACAAATAAAATTAATAATGAAAACATGATTTTGTACTGTAGCTTAGGTTATTGATATTTATTAAACGTTGAGACTTATTATCATAGTAACTTGAATAAGTAAGTTGTGTACTTTCATATTTTTAATAATTATTTACCTAATTATAGTACCTCTACACTATCCTTGCCATTGTATAAAGTATAATAATACTCTTGTAATTGGTAAATATGATAAGTATTACCTTTAAAGGTCACTATATACCAATATTACATTTAGTTTGCACAAAAATTATTACGGTTTTAAATTACCCATTATACTAAAACCCCATACTAAATCTGAGGAATATTTTGATTACGATTCTTAAGTTAAAATTCTGTAATTTTACCATTACCTAAATTTTTCCTACTACTATCTACGACGCCTGCAAGGCTCACATAATTACATAATTAGAAAAATCAGTGATATAATATCTAATACAAAGTATTCAAAGAACGGACAAAGAAAATTTCGGGATCCCCATCCCACAATTTTCGAAACCTATTCGGACCTGCAACTTGCGCCACGATAGTTAATTATTTTCCGTACGAGAGCGAAAACTCTGTGGTGCAGGCCTTAACGAGGATTCGAAACCACGACCTTTGGTTTGAAAGTCGTACAGAGGGCCACCACAGAAGCTATAATACTCATGTATTATTTGCTGTGCATGGGGAACACAAATGAGAAAACATATAAAAGTAGGTAAACAACATACTAAGTCCATAAATATTTTCCATGAAACTAATGCACCCGCAGCTTGTGAAAGATCATCATCATCAGCCTGTATTCGTCCACAGCTGGACATAGGACTCTCCTAACGAGCGCGACCGAGCTCGATCTCCAGCACGTTCCATCCAATTCATGCCCGGAAGTTTCTTTCTTTCTTTCCGGAAGCCATTTTTCCACATGGCCGGCTGCCGTCCTACATTACGTTTGCCTAAACGCAAAAGGTTTAAAGTGATAAAGTTTAGATAGATTTAAAATCGCAAATGTGCAATCACTTGCACTAAGTCTAGCCAAAGCAAAGGAAGACAAATTGTCAGTTGGCAACAAACCCTGCTAACAATCTGCAGCCAAACTAATAATGACGTTAGGAAACCTCAAAAGCGCGCAATTGCTCAGCTCCATTGGCATTTAGGTCCGTAACTCGTTACCTAGTGAAACAACCGGAACTCTTAATAAAACTAAATAAGATACAATAAATATATAAATCTGGTTCCACTACCGCGAATTATAACACGGAAATATAAATTAAGCAGAAGTGTAAGTAGCATACGATGTCCTAAATGCTGCAATCGAGTAGGTAATAAATATATTCTTGTGGTTTGTTTTGGGAAACCCACATAGATAGGCTATGTGAAAAAATAGGCAGAGCCTGCTTTGCTCTTTGGCGCGTGTCCGCAATATTGCCGTACCCTATGGTCCGGCAATGCTACTTTGCATCTGTGCACTCGTTACTACAATATGGTGTCGAGCTCTGGGGGCGCGCTGCTGACTGGAAGCGTGCCTTCAGAATGCAAAAGCGAGCGGTACGAGCTATAGCACGAGTGCCGCAAGATACATCGGCTGCGGAGTATTTCCGGTCCATGGGTATACTGACCGTGCCGAGCTTGGTATGTATGCAGGCCGCGCTGTATGCCTACAAACATTCCGAAGTGTACGGACACCTGGGAGATGAGCGTCAGCACGAGTCACGCTACCCGCACCGACTCCGCGTCAAGTGTTTCAAGCTGGAGAAGAGTTGCAGGCAGGTTCATGCACTCGCGCCGCACGTATACAACCGCCTGCCACCTGAGGTGCGAGAGGCGCCCTCTTTAACCTCTTTTAAACGACGTCTAAAGGGTTGGCTTATTGAGCAGACATATTATAATTTGGATGACGTAATTCCGGTTAAATGACGTAATTGATAATATTTATTTTTTACTTATTTTATTTGATGATATTTAAAAAAAATGTTTTAAATTATTTAATTATTATTTTACAAAGTATTTGAAAATACTGTAATTATTATTTATTTTTGACATGTAACTATTATTTTGTTATCAATAAAAATGACTATGACTATGACTATTCAGAAGCATATCCGACTAAATTCGAATATTGGCCTATGGATTCTGCAATGTGGCAAGAAGCAAAGTCTTATATATAAAAGAAGTGGGACCTTATTTAAGGTGATCCGTGCAGTGTTTTTTTGTCAGTGTTGCGCAAATTTAGGCTTGATACGCGTGTGTAGGAATATTATAATGACGTCAGTTAAACATTCATGCAATATTTGACTAAAATTACCACTGTTGTCCATCTGTTTCTTTATATTTTGTGGTGTCAGTGAAACCCATTCGGCAAGATAATGTTAATGACCTTGACCCGGCTCTACGCTGGTGGATACCTATAGATAAGTACTGGTTTGGTTTATTAAGAGCGGATAAGTAGTTGGTGTCTTTCGCACTTCGACTCTTTAAAGTGTCACTACACAAAAAATAAGACTAATTCTGCAGTTTTTCAAGCTTTTCATTTTTATTGCTTGGAACTATAAGACATGATCCAATTGAATTCTAACATGTATACGTAACTACCTATTTGACAAAATGGCATACACATTAATAGGCAACAAACTTACAAATATAAATTTCAAAAATATAACATAGAGAGATAATGTCGGTTAACGAGATAACCTTACATGGTAAAAACCAAATCTAAGATAAGAATTTTACTTAGCACGCCCGCCACATTAATCACTGCTTGATTTTTAAGGGAAGTAGACATTACCGCATTAAGGGTTTGCTTTCTGTTGGTATTCGTGTAAGCAGCCAAATTCGCAGCGTGTGATTGAATTCTAAAACTGAAAAACATGAAAATTAAATAATATAAAACTTAGTTATAAATAAACTATGAAAATCGTTTGACGTTAATTAGTTTAACGAGTTTTTTAATCGTCAGGGTTTTGAAATTGGAATGTTTTTCTTCCAAAAAGGGGGCAAATTGGTTACGGTGCCATTTACTGACGTATTTCATATATATTTAGCACGGTCATACGTAACACAACCTTAATTAAGAATTCTGATTATGGAAAACCTCGATCTCGTAGTTGTCGACTTTTGTTACTGAGTAGAATAAGATATTGTTAACATTAGCGAAATCACCAGTTCGCATTACTACCAGTACCTACTAACTACACTTATTCTGATTTAACCAATATTCAGCAGTAATTAAATATTATTTGTTTCATTTTTAATTTAATGGTAGGTACGTATTTACCAACCAGACGTGTACGGCATTCATTGTATCACACAATCATTTATAGAAATACAATTTTTAGTTCCGCATTTACAAAATGTATTTATAAAAAGGCTTCTGTTTTATATATAATAAATGTATTTCATAATTCATAGGCGTAGCGTATACGTAGGTGGGGTTCTGTCCATGCGCAGAAGAAGCATTGAATTATAGCCATGTATTGTAGCATCCGAGCTATGGTAGCTTTCGACCGTATATGCCACTCCACGATTACCTACACGGTTAGTCAGTTTATAGACAGGTAATCGTGGTTGAGGTATATAAGCAAGGTTGAGCCCTGATTCCGGTGATCTGTTAGAAACATTTATCTAGCTGGGCTATGAGCGGTACATACTTATATAAAAATTATTACCAACGTGACTCGAATCGAATCTATCATCAACGATTGTTACTTACTAGTAGCTTATATTGTTGTCCAAGTGATTTATAACATGCTAATCAAGACATTAAACTGACTACTGAACATTAATTAAGAGTTTTTCGGTTATTATTACTCCAAAACTTTAACTCTTGGCCACAAACGAGTGCCTAAATCTGATTAGTTGCATTCAAAACAGTTATTACATACAAATGGAACAGACAACCTCCACTTATTTTGTGCATGAAATTGTAAGTAGTTATACAATTTTAATCATTTTAAAACTAGTCGTCCTGAGTTCTGTTGATCTCGTAACTTCAATATTTCTGAGTAAGTATTATAAAAGGCATCGTGAAGAGGTTGCCTTTTTTCAGTCACAATTTATTTTGCAAAAACAAAACAACCATTTAACCAATTATATTTTTATATTTGTTATATACTATTTTCATGTATTTCATTATGTAAGTTAACAAATATTATCAAAACTGTATCATGTTATATGTCCCATACATATAACATGATACAGTTTTGATAATATTTGTTAACTTACATAATGAAATACAATCCATACAAACTACAAAGAATTATATTAATAACAGCTGTTGGCAAATATTTTTGAATACTAAAACCTAACACCGTGTCGTAATTTATAAACAAATCTACGAGTATATGTAATTAGCAAATATGTAGATACAAAAACTCCGGTGGTCACGTGAAATAGTAATAATTATCATATCAAATTAAGTAAGAACGGCCCAGTTCGCGTGCTGTGCAACTCCTATCATTTCGCCTGAGGTAGACGTACTCGGGCCGGGGGCATTTTCGCGCTTATTTTTACACATCATATTATTTATGCGACGTATATCTGAAGCTGTTCTATGAAGAAATGCCGGTCTTACCATACTCTTGATTGTAGAGACTGCGGAGTGGTTTGGCTACAGCATCACATCGCTATTTGAAAAGAAGAAGTTTCGAAACCTTTGACAGGAGTAGAACAAAAAGAAGAAGATGTACATCTATAAAATCTAAACACTAAGCCAGGAAATTCAACTAACTATTACAAGAACTAACGTTTACTTATCCTGCTAGGTATGACATGGCGTGCAGTCATACAAATATTTTTTGATGTTTTCGCGTTTGTTATACATGAACATAGATACTACGAGTATTTGTTATATTTTTGCTAATTATATAAGATAATCGAGTAGATTACAGTACCCACCACACGTAACCAGAATCATATAAAGCAACTAAGGTAAGACTTGTACGGAAGCTCTCACAACTATATGTTATACATTCTTATAGAAGTACTTACTCATTTACACTCTACTTATTTTGTTACTTAAGTGACACGCCCCAAAGGTTATACGTAAATAGTTTTTTTTTTATTTTAACTAACCTACAAAAATATGTAACTAATACCCCAATCTCATACCACACTGAATACGTCTACTAGCCCAAATATTCCGTTAGTGCATGTACTTGGCACGGTTATTATTTATGACCATTGTATTCAAATTCTCATGTATTTCCTAGTCTGGTTTGGTACGCGGTTCATTTGACTTTTATTAAGATAGATAAGTATATTAAGTCTTATAGAAGTACTTACTTAAGATTAAATTATTAGTATCATATGGTATGTTATCTCATATATCTAGTTATGTTTGCTGACTTATGAATCAATAGTGTAGCTCTACTTTAAAGTTATTTAATATCACACATTTTATATGATACTAGATATAAACGTGACAAAGAATTCTCATAACAGATCATATTTTTTATGATTTTGTGATTTATTGATATTTGAAAGTTTTTTGTAATTATAATAAATCCACAGAAGGAAGGTAATTATATCGCTCCTTTCGTGTATTTAATGTCAACAGAATCATATGTTCTAGTAATTAACTTGATTCACCAACTCTACGATAAATCAATGTCCAAAAAAATTCACGCTTTTGTTTCATCCCAATTAATTTCAACCGCATCGTATTTATGAAAAAAATATACAAAAGGTCGAGGATGAATTAAATATATATTTGTATGATATGAAGTAAATAATATACATTTATGAGTACACGTCACGACAAGCTTAAAAATACGACTTCATCAAAAGACATTGGGGAATAAGATTAAAAGAGAAATAAATACCAACCTTTTATTGTCTCGAATTAAAAATAAGTACAGATTTTATCGCATCTCAGCGGAATCGGATACTTATGAAACTTTTGACAATTCTTAAGCCTTCGTATTATTTAAATGGTTATTATTGAGGAAATATTTGACAACGCAAATGCGAGTAGAATCGAAGAGATATGAAATACCTAAAAGGAAACTAGCAAGGTAACTAACAAGGAAAATTAAAATTTAATTGATCAAAAGACGTTATTACGTTGTACAACCACTGACTAATTTACATTGAAAGTCCACATCCTTATTTCCAATAAAATATCAAATTACTGCTGGGTGTAGGCCTCCACTTTCTTGTGCCATAAATGAATGAATTAATTGTTCCATTATTGTCTGTTTTTAGCATATCTTGTCCCCATATGACTATGTGTATACCGGTATGAGTCGATCCACTGCAGATATACATACGTCTGCAGTGGATCGAGTCACACCGGCTGCTTGATATCAATAAATCAAATAAAAATTCAAGCAGACAAAATCACTTCTCCGTCTTTCCTACGAGGAAACGTGCTGCTTAAATTACTATTTAGGATGACAGATTGTGTTTCCAAGAGCTTATATTTTATGTGCATAGCCTATACCACAGATTACAGTGTAAGTACGAGTACAAACGAGAATGGCGATCCCTGCATTATTGAAACTTGCTTAGCATTCCTGTCTGGAATCATCGATAATATTTTTCACATCGATGACTGAGATTTATTACCAATTTTCGGATAAATACTGAAGTAAATCAATACACGTAAATCATAAGCTACTTAATTTGTTCCATTACTTGATAGCATGAAGAATGCTGATTAATTGTAAAATTTAGTTTATGGATACTTTATATACTTACATGACAGGGCCCAAACAAGACTTAATGTAAAAAAATACTTTATAGCCGCCGTTTATTTTACAATGTTGTATGTAAAATATTTCTTTGTAGATACATAAGTTATTTCCCGTTGTTAATCACTTTGGGATTTAATATAATACTAGCTGTACCCTCGACTTCGTTCGCGGTCGCTACGAGTAACCTTGCATAAATATATCAGTTGAACTTAAAAAATTAAAAAATGTATATCAGTGTATTTTGAAAGTCTTATCATTGTAACAGATGCAATACGATAGCAATGTTTTTGAACTGTAAATTTGATTAATTAAAGCAATACAGAAGTTTGCACAATTATGTTCACCATAAGTGGTCAATTTTTAAGAACAAAAGATTCTGCATAGCATTAACGCCTATTTTATTTTGCAAATTCAGAACTTATTTTAACCCATAGCTAATTATTTTGCTAATGTATTTATCCCGATTGCCCATTAATTTTTTGTTCAAGACAGGTAGGCATTTGACAGCCAGCTCGCACGATCACAGAAGTCAGCGACACTATGGCCCCTAGATGGAGCATGCCTAGTCTGGAATACGTCTATAATCTCTCAAAGAAGGCCGCCGCAACATACCTTTAAGTGCGTGGCGACAGATTTTTCAATATGAGGATGGTAGCCAGGCAAGTGTTCAAAATGCCCTGCCATCATGCTATTGTTTTCCTTCAACGGAAGCTGAAGCTCTTCTTGCGTATTAGGGAGGATTGAACCTCGTACCTCTCGCACGGCAATCTACCCCGTTAAGCTACTCGGTCACCATTGCTACAAAAAATTGTGGACGCTGTGTTCATACACGTGCAGTTATACACATCCAAAAAAAACATCCAAATTAAATAAAGCACGCATTACCGAGCTATGGTAAAAGACGACTTTCATCTCCTCTCTCACGGGAACATCATTTCAGGTAAACCTTTCTATTAAAAAAGAATCATCCAAATCTCGTTACCGTGTTATAGCTAATTGCGACTTTCACGCGTCCCACGGAAACCCCTGGTTATCTTCGCGGGATAACATCATTTCAGTGAGACCTTTCCAACAAAAACAGAATCATTCAAATCATCAAAGCACGCGTTGCTGAGTTATAATTAAATACGACTTTCATCCCCCTTCCCACGGGAGCCCCTTGGGATTTTCGGGATAAAAATTGTTAAGATCTTATGATATGAACCTTAAGCATACCAAGTTTCATCAGAATTTATCCAGCAGTTCCAGAAAAATTATATTCATAATAAATAATAAATAAAAAATTTATCTACAAATCAAACAAGTACCAATGTAATTAAATAAATATATATATATATATATTATTTATACTTACATATAAATAAACTCCTGTCTACCTTAAATTGCGCAACTTTTATCGAGAAAGCTGTGGCTATTCAATAGTTTCTAATACTATAAAAGACACTTGCTTGACTTTGATAGATTGAGACACTTTCAATCGACAAACGCTTTATCACTTTAACATTTCTGCAAAATTGTAGTTGACAAGTATAGCCCAGGGCGTGGACAATATTTAATATAATTGTACGTACATAATAGTTTAATTACCACTCGACCTCGCCGAATCTACACAGAGCAATAATTACGAACTTGCCTATTTATTGGTAGCAATATATCTTCCGTTACGCTGGCCGATAAGTAGCTATTAAAATCTATTAACCTTCGACATTGAGATCACGTATGGTAATTGCTTACGGGCTTGAGTTTAGTTTGATTGACGTCCGCATTACAATTCAGGTAATTTTTTTCAGGATGTGTATTTGATTATAACGGACTGCTATTTTTTTTAAATAATAACCATGGTCGTAGGTCAATACTATATTATTATAGTATAAGCGTGAAACAGGCGCTGTTATAAACGAATCCATTCCCTTAGCTTCACGTCCCCAACTTCGTGCGTGCCTAAAAAAAGTTATAGTATGGGAGCCCATTCAGGGATATTAGATGTACTAGTACGCGTCAGATTAACATAAGGGAGATTCCTAAAATCCTATTGAGTGTGTCTACCAAATATAAGCTCTCAATACAGAGCCGGTATAAGGTAAGTTAATTTGCTATACAGGGTGCATTGCAATAATTAAACGATTTGACTGGAACGTTAGGGACTGGCAGGAATATCTTTTTTCTTTTCTTTTTTCATTCCCACCATGAAAATTGGCAGATTAACATACCCTTATACTTCTATTAGAAACACGTTGAGGAATAGGACATTTTATAATTTAACTGGCTCCAAAAAGTCCGTGTTTGGATATCATTAAAAAATAGTACCTAACTTAAATAGGAAACAACTATGCCTAATAGGTATTTTACTTTTCATGTAAATTTTCAAGTTTAATAAGTCTCCACGACACTCGAGAAAATCCATCACTTCGGGCTCTCTCTCTACGTATTATAAAGAGTTTGTCGTTGTTTCAATTCCATCCACACGACTTGATTCGAAAGAATCATAGCATGCTAAAAAAATAGTGAGTGAGTAAGTTATAGTATTTTTTTGATACCATATTTATGCATACTTACAATAAAAAAAACTTACAAGCAAATAAAACTTTATTATATTATCTTAATTGTCCATTACGTCTGTTTGTTCATATGTATATTGATTTAGAGAATATTTATGACCGCCCACAGCAGCACACTCGATTGAGTTACATATAAATAATTACATATACAGCCGTAAATATATAATTATATTGCTTGAAATGGCCAAAACAAATTAGTTTCATGATTATTTCGCTAATAAATCTAAATAATACGTATGTAAATAGACGTATACGTTTTGTTTCGCACGTTTGTTAGATAAAGCCATATGTCTCAATTATAGTTCCGATTTTGACATCTTTATAGACACAGTATATATTAAGCCTCTTAAGTACCTCATATAATAAATGCTTATTGTAGTTTTTTTAGCTTAGCGCATTTTGGAAATAAGTCAAATCATGCCGCTAGTATAATAAGATCAGCTTCACAAATTTGTTTATGATGACACACGACGTCTACACGACATCAAAATAATACGTTTAATCGAGTCCTGATATAAATGAACCACAGTAAAAAAGACTTTAAGAACAAGCTCCATGACGATGGTATTGCGTTGAAGTCTTATATATAGTGGTTCATTAAAATTGAGTCACATAAAATTTTGTTTCTAGTATCAAGATTAAATTGTATTGAAAAGGAAGAAATAACAGGTGTACTATATTGTATACAATTATAAACTTGTAACCTCAGATCTTACTCCCACTTTTTTACTCGCCATAAAGAATATTGTAGTCATAAATCAACCTGCAGCCATACAGAGCTACTTTACAAAACACGATATATTATTTAATGTCAATAAAGATTTAAAAAAAACATTTGTGAACGATCATTTGACTAAGCTAATGCCTATAACCCAGCACACCGCTTCAAGAGATCGAGGCAAGCATATTGGTTGATATATTACATTTTATGCTCCTAGAATATTTTTTTAATAAAAAAACACCCCTTTACATGAAATGATTTTGAAAATGATGCACATTTTAAAAATAATATGCATTTTTAAGAGATTGTGAACATATGAATAGAATGTAATTATTTACAAGTCCTACGAAATAATAGAAATTACGATATCTCAAACAACTTACATGGAAAACGAACCAAGAATGTAAAGAACCTAAACTGTGATAAAATTAAAAAATATGACTGTGAGCATTGTCTCAAGAACGCCGGCTGTTTCCCTTCCACGTTGAAATGCTACCGAAATTCTTTTAGTGACCGATCCCATTATATCCCTTGTTTTATTTTAAATGTTCATGACTAGTTTACACTGTGTTGCGTGTAATAAATTACCTATAAAATAGTCCTGTAGAGTTACTTACTGCACTGCATCTTAATCTATCAACTACTCAAACAACCAATAGAAAACCAGTTGAGTAATTCCAACAAATAGAAGGCTCGTAGGTTTTAGAAATTAGAACATTTGCTCGAGCAATGCTGACCTTTGAAATTAATTTGCATTCATATCTTGACGTTTCACATAAGGATAGCTTGTAGGTATTGCTTTTTAATGTAAGGCTACTTATTGTCTCTTACTCATACACTTGCTTCAAGCGATACCATAATAATAATAATAATAATAAATAATAAATAAGCTTTATTTAATTCCATACAAAGTAAATTACATATATAAACACAAGCAATTTAAATTAATATATTGGTGAAAATTAAAACGGTATTTTTTTGCAAAACAGTTTTTTTTTATAGATATCGAAGATTATATAATATAAGACATTTTTTATTCAGAGGGTGACGCAACCCACATTAAAGTCATGCTATGGGCGCGTCTGCGTCAGAACTAAATTAGCATTTACAACTTGTGAATTTTTTTAGAATTCCTTACATTTGATGACAGATCCACGTAAAAGTTTTTAAGATGGCATTATTTGAGAGCAATTCTTACAAGTTGATAATATTTTGTTTTAATTTTAGTATCCATCATCGCGTTACGCAAATCGTATGTGCTAACACCCTCGAATAATTTGCATTGCTTTTAAATATACTTTTAGAGTAGCCGTCCTAAAGTCATAAAAGTAGTCTTTATAAGGCACGATTACAAATATTACTAGAGGAACATATTTTAATTTAAGGACATATATGTATTTGCAAAGTAAAATATAGCCGAATTAACTGTAACATAAATGACAGGACGTTATAAATTTCAAAATTTACCTCTAAAATTTGCGGGCATTCTTTATACAACACGTAAATAGTAAAAAATTACTATATAAATTCATCTTATTGAGTAATGAGATGGATATGATTGGAAGACTAATCCAGAGACTAATGAGACAGAGCAGAGTTCTTCAAAGAATAAAAACAATCATAACTAGGAATATTAAACCAAAAACCGTTTTATTCAAACTTTAAAAAGGTTCACTAAATGCTGTCGATAGTAAAAATTATATAATTCTCACTTTTTTGCTCTACCGGAAACATTACACATAGACATTGAATAATGTACCATATTGTTTTCTTCGCAAAACCTCTCAAAATCGTGACTATACATGACATACCAATCGCACCCAAGTCAATTCCAAATAAATACATGTTCATTGTCTCATATACCGCAAGCAAAAAATAGTTAGTAAATATAATACATATGAATGAACAAACCGAAATAGGCACTTATCTCATGATACCGGCGGATAAAGACCCACGACATAGGACGTACCGCGCCGCAACGTGCCACGAACCGATAATCTCCCAGCACTAATACTATTTTGTTTTTTGCATCGCTTTTTACGGATGAGATCGTTACGCCCGTAAAAAGTGTTTGAATTGAACTTCCGAATAAATGGTATCATAATCGGAACTGTCCGAATTACATCACCTTCTTTTACCTACAGATAATAACGATTTAAGGTAAGAAGATGAAGGTAAGAAAAGTGATCAGTCAAATATTAAAAGAAAAGAGAAAGAAATATGTTTAATATGAACATCATTTTCTTAATTTTTCAAAGTCAGATAAATCGCTGCGGTCTGCTGCTTTTGTAATGCACGTAACTCTTAAAATTCCTTTCACACTAGCCGGTAAAGGCGGTCTGCATTCCGTCGTTCCGCGGATCAAGTTCATATGACGGTAGTTCGTCCTTCTTGGCTTGCGCAAATGTTTAATACAATATTTTATAGGGTGGTCATTTGATTAAAGTATTTCTTAACAGTCACACAACTTTCAGGCAAAACTTTAGGTACTTAGTAGCTCATACTAATTTCAGTAATATCTTGTATCTAACAATAAAACTTAAGCGTTGTTTGAAAAAACCGTCCTTATAGTAAAGTCGAGAACTTCTGTAGGTAGATGCGATCAAATAATTAAACATCAGGTTTAAATTACATGTTTATACCGATTCACCTCGATATTAAAATTGGTTGAAATAAAGGAGTCTTCAGTTATACGTCCAAGTTGGTATCTACTAGTTCCACCTTAACTATATTGTGATATTATATACAGATATAGTAGCTACCTATGTACATACAACGACATCATTTACATTTTGTGCAATGAAACACTATCTTAACGACATTATCGATCTGATTATAACTTTATAATAAAGCTATTTAAGAGCAAATGTACTAATAAACTTATGTTTTAACACCTACTTCTAACTTGCACTAATTGTCGATAGAAATATTGATAAGCCTTGATAAAACCTTGTCATAGTTACTTATTTTGTGCAGAAATTATTTATAAAATACGCTCATAAGCGCTAAAATTTTTATATAGAACATAAACATTTTATTATTATTAATTCATTCAATAAGTTGTGTCATACATTACCATCATATTATAAGTTGTGTTATTATTACGTACCTAAATGAACACCAAAGTCTGAGACAACGTTCTTTCCGGTCAGGTTGTTTTTTGGTGAATGTCGAGCAGTATTTACAACTAAGCGCTACTGTGGGTCGGATGACACATTGAATTGAAGGTCCCGGTTGTTTGTCTTCAGAAATCAAGTAGGCCAACTCCTTTCTTCCTTCATTTGGCCTAAAAACTCTGACACCAAGGCGAACAACTCTGGCTACACGAATAAGAAGATCATAAGTTTCAGTCGTCAAACCTGGATGGATTAGGCCGTGGTTATGGTAACACATTCATGATGACAACATTGTTTAATCTAGTTTTACTTCATCAGTATTAATTATGCTGCCAACTTAAGGCAGAAGAAATATAAATACACTACGACCTCGCTGGAAGGAAGCCTCGGAGAAGTTGCTCTACTTAAACATACTTTATACCATACAGCGCTACAAGCGTAATAAGTTAAATTACTCATCGTTATGAACTTACACTTCTACCTATATACTATGACACTGACTTGAAATTTTATATACCTACAAAAAATCTTTATTATCACTCAATAATATCTGAAAAAAAATCGGTTGTCTGTAAAGTCGGTTTAGTCGGTTTAGGCGGTAAACGGATAGTTGAACGTGACAACGTCATAAGAAAATACTGATGGAATAGTTTCATTTTTCAAAAGAAAATTTTAATTTTATTTGTTTGATAGACATTTTGTATCGAAAGAATCATTACCTTTATCGCCGCAATTATCGTTGCTATAAACAATTGACACCACATTCACTTTTCACTGCACTTCATACTTGACGAAAACATGCAAATGTATTATTGTATAGCAGCTGTCCACGCGGACGTATCTCTGACTCAAGTAGGAGAGAGACAGATGTCGAACGCTGCCGAACGCGGAGGCCGATTGTGCCTCTTTGTCGCTCGTTCCGCGCTCTCGCTTGCACTTCAAGCCTTAAATGGAACGCCTCAGAGCGAGGTAACGCCGCATGAGTCATGTTTTTTCGTGCGTTCAGCCGGCTCTATCGAATTATAAACCGTTGTCACGTCAAAATACCAATAAAAAAGGATGCTACAGATATTATGATTGATGTCGTTACAATGGTACAATTTTAATATTTATAATAAACCTTATAGGTCTTCAATAATCAATCCAACTTGACTGTGATATTATGATAATTTACTATATCCTGGATAAAAGAAAAAATATCAGCTGTCTCTAGCATTATAATAATATCATGGGTATTCAAACCCTAATTTTGAAACAACCTCTTTTTCAATTCGTGTTGTTTATGTGGTAATAAATTCCTCGTATAATAAGTACCTGCTTAACTCCTTTGGTTCAGAATGTATAAATATGGTATAAGTCTGTACAGGAGAAGTTGCTATACTATTTATTCCAGCATTCATATTTACAAGCATAGTTGTTACTAATACATATCATACCTCACCGTGAGTTTCCTGTCATTAAATACATAAATATATAAGTAGTCTATGTATCTATCAGCTTATTTATCACTATAGAACTAACTTCTATACATAGCATCTTTCTAACATTAATATGTACGCGGCCATACGATGTTCAGTTGTTTCTGCGATTATCACTTTTTTCTTAAATTTTTAGTATATACGACACTTACTTATTAAAAATTAAATATCGGTGTAAAATCATCCATTGGAACTCAATGTGACAAATCTCAATGGGACAATATAGCTGTAACTATTTTGAATATTTGAACACTGCTAAGGATGTGTTCCCACGCAATACGAGAAATTATCAAAAAATAATAATTAATTAATCGCGTTCAGAAACCAGCATTGTTAAATAAAATTGCTTTCACATGTGTATCACTGTATGTGTGTATGTGATCTCTTTCCGACTACTATTACAGCTCAAACAAATAGTGATTTTTGCAGAAAGCTTAAAACATGGTTGTTAGAGAGCCGTTTGAGATAGAGAAACTCTAAAACGTTTTTGGCGATTTCACAATTTTATGATCACTGCATTAACCACATACACTTTACAATAAACCTAAACAAATTAAGTTATACCTACGCGTAAGCTAGGAACGAACCTAAGCTAGAAAGCGACTGCACTTCCAAATGTTATTCCGCAACACATAATTTTTTTTCAAGATGGTTGTAAACAGGGAAGATTCTAAATAGAGTGCGTATATTTAGTATACTGAAAGAATATATACCTTGTTCATTTGTTTAACCCGCTTTAGTACAAAAATATCGAGAAAACTTCAATTGAAGTCATGCGAAGTGAACTTGAAACTCATGGAAACCCTAAACCAGGTCACGGCACCGACATGCGGCATCGCATGACCCAGATTTGTGTAATCGTGCTTAGGTGAACATATTTTTTCAGTTTATTGTAAACAAAAACGCAAAAAAAAAGCGTTTCTTAAGCGAAATATATTGATTGCGTGGTAACAATATACGCAGTCAATTTAAAATCATCCAGTATATTTGCACTCAGAAATACGTATCTGAATTTCTAATTTTATACGTCGAAGATCGATGATAACAATTTTATCCTCTGTCCTTACCTACTATGCATCTAAGCCAATTGGATAACCCTGTATATCAGTACACTACTGATATCGGCTAGGGGTGTACTAAGCCGATAACCCTGTATATAACCCTGTATATGTTGAGTGTATATACTTAACAGCAAATCTACAATACCGAAGTGTACCTAAGTGAAGTCAGTGTACGTGACCAGGCCCGAGGGCGACAGGTCAAGTCTAGGGTTGCCACGAGAGAGAATACAAGTCGAACATTTATTAAATTGCGAATATACACATTGTGCACTTGATCATTCGCTTTACTTGTTTGGAGGAGGAAAGAAAAAAGTAAGATAGTCGGAGTCAGTTAAAGCATTTGGAAATAAATGTATTCCACAGCCAAGGATCAGAATAGGTCAAATCCTAGGATATATTCCAAGGAGTACATTTATTCAAGATAAAGTGAGATTATTACGAATTAATAGTATTGTCCTCATTGTGCCTAAAATAATTAGGTACATCTCGTACGCCTTTGTTTAAATGATTAACATACTGATACTATAAAGGCAGTAATTAATATTTTGCATCTGTATGCGTGTGTGTGTTTGTTGCTCTTTCACGCTTATAAGGCTGAACGCATTTGGATGACATTTGGTAACTAGATATCTTATATGATTAGTACTTGTATATGCTACATTTCATACCGTAAAATGTAGGTTTGTTTGAAAAGTAAGATGTAGTGCAAGGATCAAATAATTCAAAGATTGTAGTACTGCTAGTTACATCTTAAGTAGGTACTACGTTTCAATCTATGACATCCCACTCGCATTGCTGGGTTCGGGTCTACCCTATGAAGAGGGTGTAAGCTTTGGACCACTACGCTGGCCAATCCCAACCCGCAGGACATTACTTCGAAAGCTATTAGACTCTTTTTTCGACAAGCTGGTTTCTTCACGATGTTTTCAAGAGGTCAGGACTGAACTTGGGATTGAACCTGCGCCCTTTCGATTATGAGGCAACGGGTTTACCGACAAGGCTCCCAATAACTTCGTAAACATCGTTAGTAATTTGTTTAATTCTTAAACAGTTCAAACCGAATCATCTATATTGTAGCACCCATGTGTGGTCAAAACAAAGATAAAACATGTTAGTAAGTATACTACCATCTTTGAGTTAAAAGTAACCGATGGCGAGGTCAAGTTGCTAGGGCTGGTGCGAGCGAATTTAGATACAGTTAGATCGAGATTACGCTCGTAAATATACATTTCGCAAGAACGCAGCTGCCGCAATAATTTTGCTTCATATATTTTATATCTAATTCTTAGAGCAACTTAAGTAATTTTAAAGTATATCTTTTATGAATACATACACAGGGTTATGTTAACTAAGCTGAAGGGGGTCAGGGTGCTTATCATGGCGAAGAACTCTTGCTAAACGTCTAACCCGAAGCTCGGAGTAACAATCCAGCTCGGAGAAAAAATCCATAGATGTTGTCGACAATCGATAAAAATGTTCTATGAATTGGCTGATTTGTATATCGCAAATTTCGGGCTTGTTTTATAATGATGAGTACAAGTCATGGATAATTACACACCGAAGCAATCTAGACCTCGGGAATTTGGTTGCTGGTTCCTTCAACTGGAGAATTCTTATTCATAATTCCTACTAGACCCCCAGCATTTAAGTGAAGTCAATACGTGACCGGTGCGAGGGCGACAGGTCAAGTTTATAGGGTTGACGCTAGCTAAAATTATAAGCTAGCATTCCACACTCGCAAAAGATTACATCTATAGCTAGAAGGTAACAAATAATCTTATCATAACATGTATTGCCCAAATTAGTGACTATTAATATCAAGGTTTATGTATTCAGTGCTTTAAATAAATAGATATTTATATGCTCTATTTTTTTATGCTAATTTAAACTACTACTCACTCACTGGTTTATATTTCTTTGAGTTTCATTTTTTTTCTATGGTCAAACTAGTAATTTCTACGAATCGATAGTCATAGCTGATGCAACGATATTATCAACTTGAGGATACTCAGTAATATCGTTTTGAAAGTTAGTGTGAAAATATAGGACACCATTAGGATACCATCAGGATACAATCACAATACAATCATTTGAAAGTTTTGATTTAAGTAAAATCGGCTAAAAATTTGTCGCATTATTACGATATCCATTTCATTACGAATTATAATCATTCATTTATAAAAAAAGACTCTAACGTGACACCCCTACTAAAATGTCACTTTCAACGTGACACACCGCCGCATACTTCTTCCAACACGGCGCCGATGGCATGACAAGCGCACACACGAACACATCCGTGAGTCGTGTTGATTGACAGTTACCATAGCTCTATTGTCAAGTCCTGTCTACAATGATGTGAGGACTGCCTACTTCGCCTACAAGTACTAGTAACATAGGTATTTTGAATGTATCTTATTGGTTTACTTATGTATAAATAAATATTTCAGCAACATGTATTCAATATTAACAAAATATAAATGTAACGTCACAAAAGTAATTCAGTCAAATCAGCCACTTTTTTTTCAATTTGGCTGGAGTCAGTAGTTTTATCAATGAATAAAATGACATTATATCAAAGAAATTTTGCCGAAGGGAGCACATATTTTTCTTTGATACTTAACAGTTTCTTAAGTTCTTGAAAGCATATTCAGCATTTCCTACGTTACTACTTTCATACTATGCCAACAATCCTTTCCTTTCTAAACCACTGATATCCATCCATGGCCTTTCATTGTTTTCGTAGAACATCCAAGTTGAGTTACCGAGTATCTGTTGTATCGAGTTACAGGTTCAATCAATTCGCCAAACCAATATCGTGTGACAGGAAACTAGTTATGTAGGTATTATTTGTCCAGGCACTGCGCCCATGACATAACTCCCAGGTCAACGAGTCGTTATATATATACGCATTGTTATACTCGAATTATTGTTTTTATTCAGCCACCTGGCATAGCAAGGGCGCCAAGTCAACTGTCATTGTGCGCCAAAAAACTGAAGCAAATCTAACTAGTTCAGGATACTGACAAATACTACTTTCCAATTATGTGTATTACCTAAATGCATTCAGTAATTGTCTTGGCTTTGATTTACACATTCAAATTAGCTATACTATATAGACATATATGTATTATCCTATTCATGTTATGTTATGTATCGGAAGCATTTTGATATATGTATACGTACTTATTAGCAATACGACACTACCGGTAGTGTAGTCTGGTAAGAGCGTAATTTTCTGATACTCTTATCAGTATGTTTTTTTTATAGAAGATTTAGATTTCTGCAATTCGCCTGATGTGAAGCGACCATTGACATGGAGCTACGATGCGACTTAAGATGGAGCACACTGACCTGAAAGAAACCGATTTACTTACTTATCAGAAAATAGAGAAGCCGGCAAGTTCCACAATCTGGCAGTTCGCACAATGAAAGTAGACGCAAAGCGACTTGTGCGAGTCCGTGGAATCTATACATTGTGCCGGTGGCGTCTGGTCGTGTCTTCTACTTGTCCAATGATGGAACACTCTCCGAAATGTATATGTACAAAGAAATCGATACATTTTTCTACAATGGTCGAGGTCAAATCGATTTTGGGAAATCGGCATTTTTCGTTAATATTGGATACAATCAATATTGTCACGAATCTATTTCATTTGCAATCTTAAAATATCATAATATACTAAGATGTGAACTTTGGCTATTTATTAATATGTCTGTGTATTTTATTCTAAGCTAAGCAGTTTTCGAACTCCGTGCGACTTTTAGGAAAATTCTTCAGAGCAAACTTTGATAAGAATAATACCAATGTTTAGTTTAAACAAAATAAACATACATTTTCTATCTATTCTATTCTTGCCTCTGCGATGTTCATAAATTTTCTTTGCAGCATCAACAAGGTATTCTACTCGGAGACAGACCTCTGTGTAATATGACCTGTCTACTAAAATGATGTTGACGCATGACTTGAGTTTAGAGCTGAGGCGAGACCACACGAGTGTGAATTAAAAAAGCGTGCTTGTAAACAATAAACATCCAAGAGAAACTTTATCTACAGGCTTAGTTTGACAATTTACATAGTACTAAAGTAATATTTATTGACCTTCAAATAACGTTCGTTACAGGAAAGTCATACATTCGAATTAATAATTACTTAAAAATTTAACATTACTCGCATAATGCAGCGTTGGTAATTAGGTAGATTGTTTCAACCTGACATTTATATACTTAATATTAGTTCTTAGTCTTATTTATAGTATGCAGGTATCTTTTAGCGCAACGGGAGCATATCCAATAACATCATCCGTGGGGTTAAAGCCTCATTAAACGTACTTACATAATTTAAGCAATTTTCTGTTTTTTTATATGTTAACTAGTAGCTGTTACTCGCGGCATTACTCGTATCACTAAATGGATTATCAAAGAGCTCCAAACTTTGAACACTTTATGGGATGAATTTTTAAATTTTCTTTCCAAGTACACCCTCAAAATTTCATGTCTCTAGATTATGCGGTACTCTGCGTAATTCCCAGCGAATATCAGTGAGTTAGTCAGTTTGGGACTTACTCTTATATATATAGATTTTTATTCCTTAAAATTATTATAAATATACGGTACATTTGGAACACAAATTTAGTCAAATAATCCGCACTAATTCAAACCTGGCGCAAAGGTGTCTATGATGCTAGCTGCATTACCGCGCTGGATGGCAATGGCTAACTTTTGCACATTAAACGAGCTGGAGCGGGAGTCACCCCATCTTTTACTTATTCTGTGTCCTAACTCCCTCATATACTTTTTTTGTTTCACTGCCACAACTGCACTGCAACGGGGACAAACAAGCAAATAATTATTATTTTGCCGAAAACTCAGACTCGTAACCTTTTTGCTGTACTTTTTTTTAATTTGTTTTGCGAGTGCCATTATCTTTTCACGTCGTATTTAATTTTTTTTCACTCGCTACGCTAGTGATTCTCTTTTGATGACCGAGCAATCCTTCGCTTGCTCGGTCATCAATAGTGAGCACGGGGTCAAAAAAAAACTTTGGACTCTTGTATAACAAATAACTATTTTATTCGAGACTAGATTTTAAGAAGAATTTATTTACCTAATATATTTTTTTATAATCTTTTTTTTGTAGCGATGACAGCCGAGTTGTTGGTGAGGACGATTGCCGAGAGGTACGAATTTGATGTTTGAAATACAAATGGGCTCTATTTGCATATTTCGTAAAATCAAAACGGTAAAGGAAAACATCGTGAGGAAACCTGCTAGTCGGAGAGTTTAAGAGAGTTTTTAAAGGTTAGTCCATAACCCGAAATTCGGTTAGCGTGATATACTATGGCCCAAATCCCCTGCATATTGAAGACCCCCGATACAATTAAATATGCAATGTAATACAATTCCAAAATTTTTCTGACTGCACAAAACGGCTTCAAACGTTGATGGTGCCCAAAACAACAGTAAATAATGAAACAGTTTGGACATTGTGTCCGAAAATACTCTGTCTGAAACGTTAGCAACCCTTAAAATAAGATCTGGCGATAAGATCACGGCGTTTACACGCACTACAAATATGCAGGGCGTATGTAGGCATCAAAACAAATATAAGTGTCTATACTCATATTTTACGTATCCCTGACATTTACTTGCGTACTCCGAATAATATTGTACCATTATAATTATGTTTGATGTTTTTGACATAAAGACAAGTTTGCTATGTAACTTAGTTGAAGGACACGGTAACGATTTAATAAATAAGAAATGGTAACAGTAATTTATATCAATAAAATCAGTGCGTATTACTCCAGGAACTTGATTATTTGTGAAATTCTCGATAGGTCTAAAAGAGACCTTGAGCAATTAAAATATCTACCTACTCATTCGAAAAGGTTTAAAATAGTAATAAAAAAAGTCAACTATGTCGCTACAAAACGGAAGCTTGGAGCACTTGAGTACGAGTATGCTGTGGAAAACGCAAGCAAGGCCGAGTTCGATAAAACTGAAAGTTCAACTGTAACGAACACATTGCGGTTTTAAACACGGATAAAACTTTTGAAAACATTGTAAAAATGTCAATGTATTTAAATCAGTTAAAAATACATTGCTGAAAGAGTTCGTAATAAAGGCGTTGGGTTAGTAACCGGAGCAGTTTTTTTGCCAGACAAGTTGGAATGATTTAATTACATTTACAAAAAGTTAAACATGGCTATATAGGGATACATATCTACCAAATGAATTTGTAAGATGTTATGTACACTATATTGACACGCACGCTAAACCTACTGGTCTCGACAACGTCTATTTAATCTTAAAACAATGAAGCCATACACGCTATCTAGTTATATCGAGATATAATGGTGACGACAATTTTGTTTATTCAACTCCCAATTTTAACTACAACCCAATTATAGTATTCTGTAGTAAAAAAAACTACAGCGGTGTGTAGTTTTATTTTTTGTTTTTGTGATTCTTTACTGAGTACCTATTTAGTATACCTGTATAAAAAAGAATTACTACCGCTTTGTTTTCCATTCATCATGGTACATTTTTTAAGTTCACCTCTCTTTTATATGTCTGGTTTACGTATTTTGCCTTAGCATAGGGTTGCATTTCAGAAGATGTCTTGTTGATAAAACGCTCGCTTAGCAGCACTAGAACGCTTGATTTAACCAACCAACACAACACAACACGATTTCTGGAAAGTAACGCCTGAGTATTAAATAGGTACATGACAACAATTTTTTAAAACTTTACCAACATATACACTTATTAAATTTATCCATTGTAAAAATTAGTACAGAGGTTCAAATATTATTCCTGTCTTGTTAAAACAAAATTCATGATAATAAAAAGCAAAGTGAGTAATTTTCGACGGTACTGATGCGTATTTAATGAATACGTTGGGTAACTGAGTTAGCAACTTCATGCCTAATGTAATAAAAGGCTCAAAACTAATGCCAGATTAACAAATTAAATAGCTCCATCACGCAGTTTGACTTATTAAATTCTCTTGTTTTCGCCCTATTCTTAGGCGAAATTGCTTGTTTTATTCAGAAAACTGACGTGTTCGGTTCATTTTGTTTTATAATACAGGTTTTTACGATAGTTTGGAACTATAGTTTCGTTTACATTTGGTAAACTTCATCAATGTTTTATAATGAGGCATTCCTGTCCACGACGATGACACGTCTCGCAGTTTCCGCACAGCGCTCGGCCGCTCAAAGCGCACGGCGCGGGCGGTTGCATGTTCTAGTTTCAGACTTTTAGGCCGCGTCAAGGCGATATAGGAATATGGCCTACTATATATAGAATACTACCGCTTTGTTTTCCATTTTCCGTATATTGACAGTTCATCATATCAACTCTGTCAAAACGATTTAAAGAGTGCTAACATTGATCGAGCTGGAAATCTACTCAAGCTTATTTTGCAATCGCTATAGCTGTATCGTCTTGTACCTACATACCTTACGACAATATGGATAGAGTGACAGATTGTACCTAAGGCAAAGTGATATACTATCGAGTGATATAACTTGTCATGACCTAAAAGATTGATAGTACATTTGCTTGAACAAGAAAAAAAAACGTAAAATAAGAGTTTCTAAAACAATAAAATCTAATAGCGTGGTCGGGCAAAAAACAAAGTTATAAAACCAACACCTGACGATTTAAAACATATTGCCTGCATTACCCCAAATAAGTATTTTTTACTTACGAATCCAATGAAAACCAAAAATGGATTAAATGTTAATCATAGTCATTAAAAATTGTCGAGGTCCAAATAAAACGGACTGGACATAAAAAAAAACAAAACCTTCGAACGTGATGTGAAAAGATCTCGAGTGCTCAAATTAAATGAATCGATTTAATTCGATGAGTACTAAATTGATAAATAATTGTCGGGACTTAAGAGTATCAGATAAAAATTAAATTATATTTCTTCTTTTACTTACTGCAAATCATAAAAAAAAGTTAAGAAGGGCACTACTTTCCGGTAGTTATTTTACATATCATACCTATCAGACATTATACATGAGTCAGAAGCCTCCATTAAAATTCATTACGTGTAAAGATATTCACATGTAATAATTTGTACCTATCATCTGCATTGCACATAATAAATAAATTATGCTCATTATTGGTACATGTCGAAAGCAAAGTCAAAACTATAGTTATAACTTGACAAAAGCTTATATCCAGGTAAATATTGCAGGAGAAAAATTAATATGCCTTCGGTTTGTCACATGAATTAATGGTTTTGCTGCATAATTATTTTATATTAAATTATAAGATGTAATATTTCAGCCACTTAAAAAATAATTTTATCCTGTCATGGTCGCCATTGTCGAAGAATACCAGTAAACAGGAACTTTATGACATCATCAATTTTTATGTAGGACAGTATTTAATATGATAATCTGTTTTAATAAAAATGTCTTCGATGTGCTTTCGAAGATTTAAAATAACGGTTGGACTCTTGCCAAGAATTATAATGATTTATTAAGACTAAGAAAATCTACCAATGATTACTTTATTCACGGTAGGTAAGTATTAAATATGTAAGTATCTAACCATAGCTTTCTGTTTCTTAGCCGGGTCGCTCCTATTGAAGAGTTGTAAACTATAATTGTAGTTTAGCAAGCTGACCAACTTCCGCGTCAGGGAATTCACTTATCTGCAGCTATCAGCATGTTGCAGGTTCAAATTTGATGCAGAATTTCATTAAAAAGGGTTAATTTTGTTTTCCCAAAGATATCCAGGTTTGTGTCTCTAAGTGCTGGACTGATTCAAGCTATCTTGTCTCAACTAAACTTTGGTTACTGGTACGTATTATATGTTTCAGTAATATATATTAACAAAAAGCACACTTGATGTAGGACGTGGTCGTCGTAGCTGTACTAGTCATAGTAAATAAAAATTGCAGCCTACTACTGAACCAGCTAATTACAACCTAAGAGGACAAGGATATATTAGCAATACATAATTATATTAATATGACTCTTTTTTTACCGACTTAAAATAAGGATTAAGTCCTCAATTTGAAAAAAAATTAATTTGTATAAAAAGCTAGTCGATGTATAATAGAGAGCGCTGACACTTTTTTATAAGTATTAGGTATATGTGTAAAGCTACATTCGTCCTTGATATCTACTGAACAAAAAGGAATTAAATATAATTCCATTTCATTAACGAATCAGAAAACAATGTAGCGAAATTGTTCAAAACACACTAGGCCATAACGAAACCTAATTTACAACGCGTAATGAACTCTAGATAAATTTATATTAACAATTGAACCAACTAAAAGCGTTGGGTACCTGTTCATTTATTGTCTAGAAACGATCTGAATGTATAGTTTCTTTATCAAATTACGATTAGTTATAAAATACGAGTAAAAGTACTTATTTGAGAGTTTTATTTTAGGCATTTCTGACAACTTTTTGTTGTCAACTCGACTCGAAACGAGTTTCAACTTCTGCAACGTTTATTAACGTAAGGATAATCCGACAAGTAATGAATGATAAGAGTTTAGTGGTATGTTAAGTTTCGCTTGAGATTTAGTGGTTAAACTGCAATTTTACAAAAAAAAAGAGAAGTAAACGGTAACTAAATACATAAACAGTGTCGCTAAAGAACAAAAACACTGGTAAAAAGAACCTTGGAATAATTTCTTTCTAATATTATACATAGCTGTAGCTAATGCATCTGTGTGCTAAGTAAATCTATAGTTAGGTGATGGTGAAAGACTGATACAAAAAATAATATTCTTAAACAGGTATGTATATAAAACAGCTAATAGAATAGCAAGCGATTAATAAGATAAACATAAGATATAACCTCTACATAGTTTTAAATCAACTTTTTGTGACTACTATAAAGCAAATAGGAAATGGCAACCTTGCCCGCTATAAGTGCAGGACCTACTATCAATATAACATTGAGATTACATAAAATACTTGCTGACTTACTTGTAGGTTTTTGAGCTCGGGATAACCCTTCGGCAAGTTAGACATGTCTGTATCACATACTTTCAATTAGGTACTGCTTAGAATCGCCATAATAATTTTTCTTTATAGTGTACCAGCAAATTAGGGAGCGTTCAAGTTACGTAACGCAATTTGGGGGGAAGTAAAGGAGGGTCCTGTAAAACGTTATGGTGCGTTACAAGGGTGGGAGGGGGCAAATACAACAACGATTTTCTTTTATTTCATAAAAAAAACTATGGAACCAGAATCATCCTAATCAACAACCCTTTTCGTTTATGTTTTACGGATAATCCCTGGATTGTATAGTAAGTTACTTTTATTTCTGTTTCCTAAGTCGGCAACATTAAGGTTCTCATCTCGACGACAAAGGAATGACTGTTGATGAAGATTTGGAAAAACGCAATTTCCAGCATGCTGGAGAGTCACTAGCCAGGGTCTGGAGTGAAATGAAAATTGGCAGCTACGATGTTTTGGCGGAATATAGAAAGCCTGAATATAGCTTGCAGGATCCAACAGAACCTAATCTGGCGTGGTATAGCGCTCACGTCCGTGAATCGCAATATTTATTGCAAGTGATGAAATACGCGGACAAATCTTGCTGTTCCCCTTCGAGGATTCCGTTAAAATCTGTCTTTCCGGATACTTTCTTGCCGCCACCCTTCCCAATCCTTCAAACTCCAAGCAAGCTCGTGGTACCTAGATAGCTATATAAAGGATCATGAAAGTTTTCACCACTTCTTGTGAGGTTGTCCGTTGATCTGTCGCCTCCTCTAGAAGAGTTTAAGCAAATACCTAATGATTTTTACTGTCCATCAGTACAATCTGATCTCAAGAACAGAATATGTGCAACTTTTGAGATCTATTTCACATCCCAAAAGTGTGTGCAAACTCACAGTCGTTACGTGCTTGGCAAGACTGCCCAAAAACCTCGTGAGAGTAGAGTACGGCCACAGCAAGTTGCTGCTAGGACAAATGAGCTGCTCTGCATTGTACGCCATTGTGCATTGTCTGAGGATGCCGATTGACCCGGGAAAATAATCCCAGCAGTTGTCTGCTGGAATAATTTTCCCGAGTCACTTTCAATTTATCTGATCTGAATTGATCTGTAGTTTACGAAATGCAAAAATAGTACGTCAAATAAACTTTAAACGCAATAAAATGAAACTCAACCTTTCGAGCGTAATTGTTTGATATTGCGAAGTTAAAAGTGAAACTGTATGACTGAAAAGACTTACTCATAATGTGTAAGGATGTTTTAATTCGTCAAATCACAAGTACATCGATGCCGGTGATGGAATATTTATTTAAAACTTCCTACCTACTTGTTCTTGGTTTAACAGTTTAGTAGTTCGTTAATTAAGTCTAGAATGATGACACTTTTTTATCCTAGCAGTTAGCGGATATACCTAACTTAATATCGGACTTTTGAGGTTAAATTATAAGCTAAGGGTTGTTTTTTTCTTTTCAGTAGTTTCAATTATCAGAATATTAAATACGTGGGGCATGTGTGTTATTAATCCGACACTCTACTGTACTTACTCGCTTTTTTCCTTGATTGGGCTAAAAATTATTACTAGTAAAAGTAACTATACAAGTACAAAATATAGGTAATAAGGCAAAAATAATAGCACTACGTACAAAACGAAATTATCTTGCAACTAACGTAAGCCTAAATAAATTAGGTGAACGTTATGTGATGATTATTTGATCTTTTCTAGGTCAATTGAAATAAGATTTAAGTGATAAAGTCATTACGTGTTGTGAACTTAATTCTATGGCTGCTACTTTATAATAACCGCCTCAGGGTCGGCCGATGATAGCTCATAAATTGAAGGCGCCTAAAGAATTATAACGAATTCGTGCTGTCTAGTTTAATAGATTAACTCATGTCGTTGTTTATTATGTTATAATAACTTTTTTTGTTTACGATGAGTGAATCGTCACAAGATACCCGTTGGTATTGGGTACAACCAAGTTATTTAAATTGTATCTACTAAAACCCTCTTGGTAGCCCGCCTAAGAACTTGACGGAGAGCACCAAGATCTCCGTAGAGCGCAACGATGGATGTTTTACTTCCTAGCAGCAATACAATTTTTGATACAAATTTGCATGAAATTAATAAACAACAAACCAAGACTGCAAGACGTGTGTCACTTAAGTCACGATTAACTTAACGCGATACCACCACCGAATAGCCTTATTTTTCATTTATTTGTCGTCCCTCATTTTATATTTCGTGGTACCACGAAACAAAAAAAAGAGAATTTACAACTAGTACATTATCAGATGTAAACTTTAAGTGTGGTAGCAATGTGTTAATTAAGTAATTGTATGCAAGTTCTTAAATACCTAACTAATATCTACAATACAACTATAATTTGTAAACAGAGTTGTCTATGGAAACTTTGGTAAGTATTTAGCGTTGTCATACCTCGTCTATTGAGTTTATATACTTAATTCTGCATAATTTCTAGATCAATGAACATTGTTGTGGATACCTGCAGAGCTAATCTTGCATTATTATCGTTATCGTTTGCGATCAGATCGGATGGTGACTATAAATCAGATTTGTCTTCGTATACTATTTGCCTAGGCTAAGTTTAGGTAAGTACAGGTGGTAACCGGCTACTTAAACTGAACTTCTGAGGTCATCTCCGATATACCTTAAAATTATTTATTTGATGTAGATAACAACAATGATTGGAACATAGGTACTTGTACTTCTAAATTATTTTTCATCCTTTAACAATCAGGATTATTTAAACTTCCTTTGTTCAATAAAAGTCAGACCTCCCGCTTGGAAAGCAAATTACCAAACAAGAATAATACAAACAAATAAAATAAAATAAGACATAATTGAATGAAACGTTGAAATTAATAAGAATGTTGAAAGAATCGAGCTCAGATTATTATTATTAGGTATCTAACCTAATAATAATAATCTGATGCTGTGCTAATTAAAACATCTTATAATTAGTAATGGCAGAGGACACTAATTTTTTTACTAAAATATATGAATATAATCTACAAGCAAATCTAGTAGATTATTTTTATGAAAGCATGTCAAAGAGCTTCATATCACTTCAGATCACTTTATCACAACTAAGTCCGAGTAGGCTAGATTTTATTTTAAGCTTACAACAAGCTTTATTTTAAGCTTGAGTACAATAAGGACGTATCTGTTGAGCACTAAGTTGCAATATTGCCAGGAGTATTGAACTTCAAATCTCTGCGTGACATTGCACTACGCTCACATTGTGATATTGAAATGGTATTCGTTAATGTTAAAACCATACACGATTAGGTGGCAATTATCAACAAATAACTATTGACCTTACACAAGTTATACAGCCGAAAAGTTTCGCTATACTGCCGAAGCGTCCACATAATAAATCATACACTACATTCAGATTGCCATTGAAATTTGTATGATACTCGCCTATTATCAATGGCATGTCCCAATACTTTCACGCGGCTAACAGTCCAACGATACACACAACAAACGCAATACAGTATGCCATATCTGCTGAATTTACAAACATGCATATTGGAGACAAAAGCGTGAGGAAAGTAAACGAGGTTAGGTTACTTACTGGTACATTGCAACTAACCATTAAAACTTATGGAACCTCTATTCTACGACCTTGACGAAATGCAATACCTATAGAAATAGCAGCTAGAACGTTTCTATAATATATAATTTGTTATAGAAGTAAAAGTAGGATATTGTGTGTACTCTATGACATCTAGTCTGATCTTTTAGAAAAACTATGTAACGCTTTGATGTAACTAGTTAAGCTGTGTAGGTATAATTTACGCAGATAATATGTTTTTATGTGCCTAAGATCTCAAATTCAAAGCACTATAACACCTAAAAAATATTATAACCTAAATGTATTTGGTGTAGCAGTCGGTTTATCAGTAAGCCAGTAGATGCATAGCAATACATGTCGTGTATTGTTCAGTTGATCGTGCTGTGTGTATCGTCCATACTGCGTGCAATGCGCGCGCACCTTGTCGGCGCTGGCGCACCCCCTCCGGCCCAGCGTCGCCGTATAAAAGCCCACTCCCGCCCTCATTTCAATCAGACGCAAGTTGCACTTCAAACATAGCGAGTCCTGGAAGAATATATCTTCCAGTAGCGCTATTAATCGATACATTACTAAAAAAATCTATTTCCTAATCTCTCTTTCTTTCACTTCTGTGCTTAACTTCTATACAAAATGAAATCCATGGTGAGTAATTTTCTATCTAAATATTTCCAAAGATGTGTATGTGAAATGTGTTTTGAATAAGTACATAAACTATCAACAGAGAAGTGTTTAAAAATAGAGCTCTATCTTCGTAAGCATAGCAAGTGGACTGTATTTATTTGCTAAATACTGTTTAAAATCGAGCAGGGAACCAGTTACTCTATATTTCTGTAGCGGTCTTTCCCAATACACCACTGCAGGATATCTGACCTCCATAAACTATAACAAGCTAGTAACAAGTTTCTTTCATAATCATATAGTCAAACAATCAAATGATAAACATCTAACAAAAGTTGAGGCTAATAGAAAACTGTGGGAATCCAGATAAGATTAATCAATTTTATAATTTAATTAAAAAGCATGAAACGAGCAATTGTAACCGTTCGCTATACTGTTACATAACATAACAATATCGAAATTATCCCGTAGCAGATGAGCCGTAGCATCTTCTACGAGGCGCGTAGCATATGTGTAGCATCTTCAAAATGTTCTCATAAATGCTACGGAAAAATGAATTTATACATCATCGTACCAAGTATCTTCAAAATATATAACATGCTTTAGATATAGGTACTTTGGTAAGTTTCATGTTCTCTAGTATTTATTTTTGGGTTTTATGTTGTGTTCTTATTTTTGTTCAGTACAACTTTCCCTGTACCTGTGCAACTTTAAAAACTTAGCAAATCAGAATTCAGTAACTTTTTATTTAATTTTACATAAAAATAGCAACATGGCAAAGTACCGTGAAAATGTGTTTCGGAAAAATGTAGAAATGTGCATTATTTATGCGCGTGCGCTAGAGGTCAGTGTCAGCGAGCAGTATTTCTCGCTCTAGTTCGATCACAAAACGACGCAACGTTGCGTGTGCGAGAACGATAAAGACACTTCCGAAATCGTACTTTTAATATAGGTATTAATTGCTTTCTATTTTATTGTTAGTATGAAATTCTGTTACTAAAATGTATCGATGTAAAATTCATGCATTCATGCGAAATGGTCGTGTTACTTGAATTTCCATTTGTTTTTAAGCAAGCCTGCATTTACTCACCACACGCAGTTTTTTAAAACTAAAACTAAAACTATAGATAATTGTATTACACCATATATTGCGAAGTTCATCACGATATCATGCGTTTTCCTTAACCCATGTTACTAATTATCAGCACTTTACAGCACGCATCATTTGACACGGTATTACGGTAAAACTCTCTCACACTCATTTGGTCAAACGTTATGTAAGATCTAAATTGTCAAAGTAAAAAAATCACTATTTGATTATGTGAAAGGTGAAATAATATTTAAATTGTTCTGTGTCTTTCGGTTAGTAATTTTTTCAAGTTCAATCTTCATAATTTAAATGCAGTATATTTCACCGTACTTAATTTACCCTATATACCTATAATTTCTGTTTCGCTTACGACACACAATACATATTACAATAAAAGTATTGCACGTAGTCATAACAGTTGCAGCGCGTAATATATAGAACGCTTACTGCAATCTAAGATCAGTCTTTAGATTGAAGACTTTGCACGTCACCCCTCATTCTCACGAAGCTCATATCTTTTATCTTTGAACACGAAGCCATGATATTATATATAGCTTAAATTGTACTCACTTCTTTACTCTACAATAATATCGTCTATAGGAACCGGAAACCCTTACAATACTAAGTAGATACCTAATATGAGTGACACCATGTAATATTAAATCTTCCTATGTTTACGTAAATAAAACTCAAACATGTGTTCAATAAACTCCTCCTTTATAAGATTACTACGAACGTAGGTACATTATAAAGGCCGTTACACATCGCGAATCACGTGTGCAAAACTATCCACACTAGGTGCGAAATAGTTGCATATTTGTGCAACTGAACGCCTCGGTTAAGGTTCTACACGGTCCGAGCGCGGTGAATCAGAGCACGAATGCTAGATGTCAATGTCACTGAAAGTTGACCGAAAAGTTACCTGACACTTCCTTTCAATGACCATCAATGTGAAACAGGCTTGAAAGTTCACAAAAATTACGAGGCTGACTGGGAAACCATTTTATTGTACGCAAAATGTAACCAATTTTAAAGGTTTATGAGAAGTAACTAATTAACTCTACATAATTAATAACCGTGCAAGTGTTTAAAACAATTTTAAAAGAAAAATTATGTTTAAAAGATAGAGTTCAGTGCATTGTAAATATGTATAATTATATATTTAACATAATAGAGTAAGGCGCTGTTGTACGGAAACCCATCTTTATAATGTTTTTATTAAATCCCAAGTGTTTTTCCGCGTGCCTACCTACCTAACTGCTTTCTATCAAGCGAACGATTGAAGAGTCGCAAAATATCTTGGTGTGATAAGAAAGCGAATAGGATCACCTTATCAACATAAAGATCATATAAACCTTAGAGTAGTTAATCCTGCTACACCACAATTATTGATGTGTCAGCTTCAAACATTCAGATTTAATGTTACTAACTGACATTCACAAATCGTCCTAGATCCAGATAAGTGTTTTGTCACAGCTTCGGATACCTTTACGACAAATAGAAGCTATTTATAATATCCATTTAAGATCGACAATTGATTGGCAAGTAGCTATTATTTCTACTTGCTTTGAAATATGTTTGCCTTCATTATCTAGATAGTGATCTTTATTAACTTATTACATGGCGGGCGGGCAATCTAACCCTTTATAGAACTAATGATTGGTAATTAACAGCTCTCTAAGGTAGGAAATATGTGCGTTTGTCACGTAGACACTTGTGTCGTGGTCGTAAATGTCGTTACATACATATCTCATGGATGTTTGATATTGTTCCGACCAATGTTCAACAGTTTTTGGAATACCGCACTTAAATTTTTTACGCCTACGAGTAACTTGTTAGTTCTAACTCTGCTCTACTAAACTAACTCGTGTAAACAATTGTGAACTGTTGTAGCCAAATTGAAACTGAAATAGTTTTTTTTTTTTTATTGAGGTTAAACTATTAAAATGACAATGTTTCCCGAATTAAGGAGATGAAGCAAATAGTATGTTGTATAAATATTTAAAAAGTTCTAACCACTCATAAAAAAATAATAAGCTGTCTGGATGATAATCATCGTCACCACTATCAACACTTCCATAATTCTTACTTGATCCCTTCTAATAAAAAGATCGTGTTTCGTCCAATGAATCAATTGCCACTATTTTCAAGTCTAATAACTTTAAACAAACGAATCCACTGACGTTGAGGTTAGTCAAGCGTAGGTAAAGAATGCTATGTTGTATGCTCTACTTACGCACGATGCCGACCAGCATCTTTTCTCACCTTCAAATCGTCATGCTTCATCATTTTATGAAATGCTAGGTTTTTTTATAAATAGATAAGCTTTGAATGGTAAATACACACAAATATTTAAATCTAGGGAAGTTTTTTTCTTTATTTATTTGTATTTCTATATTATAAGAAATAACATTTTAGTATAGAAGAATAAGTTGATTATAAAGAACTTTAAAGCCTTAGAAAATTCAGTTATATGTATATCGTGCTTTGTGTTGTAGTGCTAATTGTTGAGTATTTCGTATATTTTTAATAATAAACACATTTTTATCGATATCGATAACTTGATCACAAAACATCATCCCTAATACTTAGTCAATGGAGGGCGCACCCAGGCCGCTGGCGCTGCGCTGTGACCGCTAGTGTCGCTCGCCTCGTCGACTCGCCGCTCACCAGAGCTTTTTGTCTGCATTCCGCCGCGTACCGATTTAGAAGGGCATACCCACGCACTTCGCTCTGACACCCGTGACACATTAATCGATATCCCTAATTACAATGATAATAACGCCCAACACTAGTCTAGTTTGTTGCACTCTGAGCTTTATCAATAAGCTAAATTAATGTATCACACACCCATTAGATTAAAAAAATGTAGTTTGAAATTTATACCGATCAGCATACGAGACTAAAAAAATATATTATTTAGGATATTTTTTAATGTAAATAAATACATAATACGCATGTCTGGCATCAACAAAAACAATACTTACATTTTGTTGATATTGAACACATAACCTATTTCAAAATCTTCATGAGAACAATAAAAGATTAAAATAAATACATAAGTATTCGATTTAAAATAAGGATTTCATGTTATATGCACGATTCGTAAATATTCAGAACCAAATAAAGACGTGTAATGTGTCGGTTAAGCATGATTTAAGACGTCATTTAAAAGCTTTAGCTCAATAAATAAATACGAATGCTGAAGAATTCCATAATAATTACACGCTTGTTCAGATAAAACCAATTTATTCTTGTCTACATGATACGAGCGAGTATAATTAGCAGAAAAGATGTATGATATAGAAAGAACACATTTTAATAAGAAATTCATTTAGATAAAATGCGTTCCATCGTTTCTGCACAAAGTGCATATTCATAAGTAAGAAGTTATAAAAATATATTTATTAATGAATTTGTCATATCATAGTATTATTTAACTTGGACGCAGTTAAAACACAAACAAAGGAAAGTCTAGCTGTTTCAAGGGACAAGTGACAAACGTAATGGAAAAATGCAAAAGTGTATTTGACAGTCGAGGGTAACCGGTCTCTGAATGTGGCTGGGCCGGTCCGGAAGGCTCACTTCCTGATCCCTGACCTTCGGACAGCCTTGAGCTGTGCCGCCGCTCACTCATTGCTCTTGATTGCTTTTTTATTTTTAACATATTAAGAGCGAAAGCGTGGGCGCGTGCCTTGTACTCGTAGATTCAGGTGACGTTAATGGTAAGACAAGGGTGATCGCGCGCACATGCGTGGCATTACCGCGTGCTTGATAATGCTGCTGTGTCAAATGAGATAATGGTAGAGATAAAATAAAATACTTCAACAAACTTGGGAGAAATAGCCGTGGGTAAAAGAAAGGTTCGTTGAACTTCAAACAAAGTCCTTTAATGTTTTGTTTCCTTTTAGAATATATAGATATTTGTAAAAAAATATAATGAAATGTTATTTGGATGCATTTAAATTAGTACTAACCATGAATTATTTCAATGTAGTATAAAAACATAATATTAAAACAATATCACATAGAACAGAGACTAATTGTAGATTGAACGCAATGTCATTGACACGGAACAACCAACTCGGTCATTTTTTTCTAATTCAATTATTCCGTCACAAGCGAGTAGGCACATAAATAAAGTTATAAACTTGTAAGCGCGTTTTGTAATTCAATAACAATATTGCTTAATTTGGAAAAAAATGGCTTGTAACGCATACTTTACAAGGACGAACGGCAAAATCTTCTGACATTCTAAAAATGTATTATAATTTGTAGTACATATCATTTCATAGAATAGAAACATTTAAGACACTTAAGATTGCCACTAAAATACTTTGTATTTTGATAGGAATAAAATATTAAATTAAAAACAAATTCTAAAGCACGTATCCTTAAAAGGTTTAAGTGCAACACCGGACGTACTTCAGTTATCAGATTGATAAAAATGTGTAGTTACACAAAATTGGTATGCTAATGGTCTAATGGCAATTAATCGTAATTTATTGCTTAGTCTCGACGTGCAAAACTTACAATCAGGCAGTTGAGTATTTGTATGATAACTACAATATCACTAAAATAACCGAAACGTTATAGATATTTTAGACTCAAAAATTAAATGCTGTATATTTAAATGTATGTATATTTCTTTACCACGCCCTAGAGCCTAAACGACTAGTCGTATTTTCATGTTAGTATTGTAAATGGTTTAATCTTAATCGTGTGAGTGATGATGGACACATAAAAATTTAAAAAAAAATTAGTATGATACACAGGTATCAAGATCAAGTCGATTCTTATCACTCGTTAAGTCTTACAAAAGTATAAATTATAGCTTTTATTGATAAAGACTCTTAGGACCCATTTCTATATGAGTACCTATATCATCTAACTGTATAAATATTGAACAAAACAAAATAACATGACATTAATTTAAAGGTACAACGGAATGTGATAATGCTTCTAATAACCACTTTGCCAGCAAATCTGCAATTCTATATCTTGACCGAGGCACTACCTGTGCTAGTTAGAGAACTTGGTAGATACTCGTGTTAAACACAAACTATATCGATGTATCGAACCCTGACATGACGATGTAATGAACTCAGATCGTGAACGCATAACTTATGCATTCATCTTGTAATGACGATAAATACCGATCAATGTTTAAATCGACGATTAAACTTATTTTAGATTGAAGCTTAGAATTTTGACTAAAGTCTAGATAGTAATAGTAAAGCACTGATTGTACGATTGTACGAGTGTTGATTATAGGTATTTATGGAAACTACCTTTTGGATCGGATGTTCCTATTCAATCTAGTAGGAGGAAGTAGTTTTATGTTTGGAATATAAAACTATTTTGTCTGGAAAGGTCTTTTTTTGATTCGAATTTAAAGCCTCGATAATCGGCGTGCAATGAGTTTAAATCGAATAAGTAACAGCATTCTTGGGTGATACTGTCACCTCAGCAAACTTGCTCCGACGCATTGCCATAATTTGCACTGACCTTTGTTCACTGCGAACAGGTAATATAATTATTTTAAGTTATAATGCACTCTTAAAGTGAAGTTTCACATGCCTTGTACGGAATATGACCGTCAGACTTAGGTCTTGCTGATGATAATATCAAGACGTAAAAATGTAGGTTAGTAGCCTCGTAGAGTTTGAAAATATTGTGCAAACGAAGTGGATATTGCAAAATTGTGTATTATTTTAGGTTTTGGTGTATTTATGGCGGTTAATACCAGTATCTGTCTTGGAATACAGACAAAGCCCCTATTTTGCATAATATTAACAAGACAGGGACATTAGGTATTGATCTAACTGACCGCCCACTATCTGAGCCTAGCCCTTTCACGACTTCAATATAGACCACAAATAGGCATAACAGTCTGAAACAAAGATTACCTAGTTAAAGACTTTTGCATAGGACGATCAGATTCATGATGATGAGTTTATCTAATCTTAAATACTAAATTTGAGTGATGTTTAGATTTGATAAATATCTGCGAGTGGAATGTTAATACAGTTGGTCAATAATCTAGGATAGTTGCAATTAAGAAGAAGGGACATTTTTAGTGCAGCGAAGTACCTACTATTTATCAACAAACACCTGAATGCAACGAGGGCAGGTTATCATTGACAACTAGAATTATCTATGAAAATATCATAAATATCGGAGCAGGGTAATGAGCGGCTTGGGAACAGCCGTCAGCAATTAACTTTGAATGCACCAGCTTTAAATATTATCTCGATTATGCAGCGTATCCAACAACGCAAAACCTTACAGTTCTGTGTAGCAATAGATTTATTTCAAACAAAAATAGGTATTGAACCATACAAACTTGTTTCGTTGTCAAACGTATTAAAAATCGTTTCAAGCATTCGACAGTTTGACAAAAAAATAAATATCGGTGTGCATTGTCCACAGATCGCATTGGCTTGCTTGGCGTTCGCGTGCGGCGCCCACGCATCCCAGGGCTGGGCTGGCCCGCCCGCCAACATCGCGCTGTCGCAGGACGGACGCAACATCCTCGACACCCCTGAGGTAGCTCAGGCCCGCGCCGCGCATCTCTCCGCCCTTCAGCAAGCCGCACAGAACAACCCCAACCCACAAGACGACGGCTCATACAACCCGCAGTGGGACAATGAGGAGTACTGGCAAGGACAGCAGAACAAGTGGAACGGCGCCCCGGCTCAGCAGTGGAACGCTCCCGCCCAAAACCAGTGGAACGCGCCTGCTCCCCAACAATGGAACGCCGCCCCCGCACACAACCAGTGGAACGGTGCTCCCGCCCCCGTCGCCGAGACCCCTGAAGTGGCTCAGGCCCGCGCTGCCCACCTTGCCGCCCTCTCCGCCGCCAAGCCTCAACAGCAATGGAACGCACCCGCCCAGAACCAGTGGGCCGCTCCCGCTCACAACCAGTGGAACGCTCCCGCCGCCCAACAGTGGAACGGTGCTCCTTCATGGCAGTCCGGCAACCACGGCCAACACCAGCCCGCCCAGATCAGGCTAGCTAACGACGGCTCCGGTATCCTGGACACACCCGAGGTCGCTGCGGCGCGCGCCGCTCACCTTGCCGCTCATGCGCAGGTTGCACACCAAGCCCCCGCCCACCCCCAACAACAACACTGGTGAAATACTTCCTCCCTTCCTTCTCTTCTCTTTCTTCAGGTGCTACGCCGTGAGCTGTGAGCAAGCTCGCAACTAATGACGTACAGCTGACGCTCACGGCGAAGTACCCCTTCTTTTTCCTCCGATCTCCTCTTCGTTTAGGATTTTTTTCTAAGTGCAAGTGCGTCAGCCTATTCTTTCTATGTAGCTTTTTGTTACTTTTATAAGAAATTTATATTGAATGAACTTTTGTAAATAATAAATAACGTATGTATGCGTAATTAACGAATTATATAAAAAACAGAAAATAGCTTCGTTGTTTTAATTGTGGCGTTTGATGACGTGTTTATCTTCTATTATGAATAGTGTACATACTAAAACTACGCGAGTGATTGTCAGCTTAAACTATGAGACCGTACGCAAGTCTAGCAGGTGGTGTTCCAAGTCAATAAAATTATGTTCGTAATGATAAAGTGACAAATAGTGGCAGATTCCTATTTGCATCAAATAAGGTTCCATAATTATCGCCAAACATGATGGAATGACTACGTCATCCAAACTAGAACTAAATAGGCAGGACGCCATAAATAGATTGACTAGGTAGGTAACTAGGCGGGCCTTCGTCGGCTGGTTAAGCTCGACTGCACTACAAAATTGATGCCAGAATTACCAATATACCTACCAATGAACTTTGAAGAACCAATTGTTAAGACGAATGTGATTATTACCAATACTCGTGTCAGATCAAGCTTTACGTTATTGTAGTGATGTACCTACCTACCTGGTTACTAACTAACATTACTTTTTTTGTAACTATTCAAGTAGGTTTATTAGTTTATAATAGATACCTATTAGCTGTTACCCGCGACTTTGTCCGCGTGGACAATTTCTTTCATGTTTCAAAATGTATTTATTTTTAATTAAAGGATCCTATGTTACTTCTAATACCTCCAAGAATATGTGTACAAAGTTTCATGATGATAGGTTAAGTAGTTTTCGCGTGAAAGCGTAACAAACTAACTTTTATTCACATTTATAATATTAGTAGAGATTAGGTACTTTTGCTTGACATTCTGACATCATAATGTGAAAATGTTCACTACTTTACAAAATTCAATTCAATTGAGGAGAGTAGTGGCCAGTAAATTAAAGGGTTTCGCACTCGATTTACGAGCGAGCTAAACTCGTAATTACATAGTTAAGTAAGTCAGGACGACAAATAACACGAAAATATATAATTTTCTACAGAAAAGCCGGGAGGCGGCGCAATGTCGATCTATCAAGCGCTGTAGAAGTACGGGGGCAAACAAAACCGTAATTCTACAAACATTTGCCAACCGATATTAGGTCGCGATTGGAACCGACAATTTGAGCTCATCAAATGACTTTTATAACACAAACTCTAGTTTGCGAAGGGTCATTTCGTTGCGACATCTAAACGTGAATGGTCTACTATCTAAAATTGACGTAAAACCATAATGGTGTTGCCTCATAATTCGGGTGGACTGCGACCCCGAAAAACTTCTACGGAGACTTTCAGAAAGGTATATTTATCTTACAACATTGAACTGAACTCTGACACGATCTAATTTGATAGGAACCAATTTATTGTGTCATTTATAATGTCAACGTTTCATTTAAACTCTCTCTTTTGCAACACCCTCGTTTCGACTATGAAGCAAAACTATTGGATATCACAAAGTAACCAGGATGCACCACCATGGTACGTTTGGGATCACAAGACTGCTAATACTCAAGGAATTAATGAGGTAATTGAATACTCTACTTTTATTGTGTGAACTGTCGGGTTGTGGAATTCGCTGCTGAATTCCCGATGGCTATAATCTCGGCCTCTTCAAGTCGTGAGTAAATCGGTTTCATCTAGACAAGCGCGCTACATCCTATACATCAGGTGAGTTACTCTCAATCACAAGCAATTGACTATAAATAAACCGCTTTGTTCATAGGACAAGTCATCACAGAACAAAATCAGACGAGATACAAAAAGCATCTGTAAAGAAGATTTTAGAAACTATCTTCTAACATCAACATTGCATGGGCTGCGGTATATAGGAGAGAAGAAACTTACTTGGTTTGAGAGGTCAGTTATAATGTAACTAGTAGTTCTGCAATATTTTAGGTGACCACAATATTATAAAGACATTGTAAAACTCATTGACCGATATCATTTAATATATTCAGGATTTTTAACTAAAGTTCATATATTAAATTAAAAAAAATAATTTAAAGGAACCTACATAGTTATTAGTCATTCTTAGGGACAGACAAAAGTCTATCGGCAGGGGCAGGTTTTCGATCGATGAGTATGACTGCCAGTTTTGGGGTCTGGGTATACGTATTGTCATACAAGCGAAATTTTAGTGGTTAGCTATGAGCGTGAAACGTTATTCATTTAATAATTGATTATTGCAGATTTTTCTGGCTGGCTGCGTTCATCAGCTCAGTGATATGCGCCGCATTCTTTATATTGAATGTTTACGCAAAATGGCGCCAATCGCCAATGATAGTCAGCATCAACCCAGAGAACATGCCTCTCATGAACCTGCCCTTCCCAGCCATTACTATCTGTAATGTCAACCAGGCTAAAAAGTCGGTGGCGGAGCGGTACGTGCAGGATGGGTAAGATAGCGGAAATCCTTAAATTTCTTTTTGTAAGTAACATGCATAATCTATGCAAGGATATATATAGGTATATATAAGCTACCATTAAGCTAAGCAATTTCACTAAGAAACTATAAATAAAAACTATTAATATAGGTCAAATAAAACACTATGTTAAGTAAATTACCACAACGTGCACGAAACATAGATGATGTTGATCCAATCTTTAAAGACCCCAGTTAAAATGGGCATCAGATAAGCCATCGTCTCCACATTTAGCCAGGAGAGTCTTCGTGTCTAAGTCGATTAACATCTCCTATTACATTCCAGAGATTTCGTGGATAAGAAGTTGCTTCAGAGCTTGTGCTCGTCGCGAGATGACTCTGAGATATTTGAGAATGATATAGCTGGCAGCGCTGATTGGGACCACACGCGTACCTTCCTGATAAATGTACCTATTAAATATACAATTTTATATCTTCCTTAAGCTATGAAACAATGTTGATGAACTCGGACTGAGGGTCTGAATACAAACTACAAATCAACACGACGTTCATTATAAACGCAGACAACTTCAATTACTTGTACGTATGTACTTGAAAACGAGAATCGGAAAATAGACATTAATATATACATTTTGCCTAGCTGTGAATCCTTTCAACTTACACAGTATTAAAAATCCCGAAAAAGTAAAATACTCATAACAATTTCTATCTTCCGATTTCTTAGAAATCGTGCAAATGTCAAGGAAGCAAAACTGTCACGTCTATCAGCACAAAATGTGTAAAGTAAACCATTGTTAATATTGATTTATGATTATACAGCTGACTATTAAGTAGCTTGACGAAACCTAGGAAGTTATCGCCCAGCTCAGGAATTCCGTAAGACAGATTGCCTTCACTCCGCGCCTTTGCACCTAAACCAATGCCTAGACACAATGCATTTTGTAACGCAACCATAATGATACGCATAAAGCCTAAGTGTTCAGAACTTGATTATGGGTTTATGGTCTAAATTTTGTGACAATTAGACACTGTAGCCATTTTGTCTCCTTATTAGATGCTTACACTGACTTTCTTTGACGTTAGGTAGGCGATCAGTTGTAAAAACTAAGGGAAACTCGTATAGCTTGGGGGGCAGAATCACGGACAATTCAATTTGCAAATATGGACAGATCTAACAAGTAACGGATCTGATCCACAAGCACAATACATCCAAACAATCATTCTCACCTCGATGACCCTACCTAAAATGGGACCATCGTCTTCATTTTTGGAGTTTCTAGACCACCCGAAAATTGGATGGGGCAGGCAGATAATAAAAACTCAATTATTTTACTTAAAAATTACGAGAATCAAATGACAAAAATGCGGATGAAATCACGGGAGGCAAAATCTAGACATTTTAACAGGTAACGCAACCATGTGCTGAAATGCTAGCGATGTGTATCTGGGACTCTGAAATGATGAACTGCCAGGACCTGTTCAACGCCCAGCTGACAGACGAGGGGCTCTGCTGCACCTTCAACGTCGTGCATCGAAACAAAATGTTCAGGAACCCGTAAGAATTTTTCATACACTTTTGCGAAATCATTCGAAGGCGATTCGCGTTCCAGAGTTGAGAACTTAAGACACAAATTTTGCACAGTTTTTATATTTAGTAAAGAGGCTAAAGTGCGGGTTCTTTGAATATGTCGGTCTTAATAGAATTCACAACCGCATTGTTTTCTAATCCGATCAGTAATGTTTTTGAAGTAAACATAGTAAACATCGTATTGGTACATACAGCTGGTTCCAGCCACAGAAAAAGTATTCCCGCCTTTCATGTAAAGCTAAACTAAAGTATAACATTGTAAGCAATAAACCAAATATCCGGATCCTAATTTTAGTAACATGTCATCCAAGCCTTTGCATTTTTTTAATTTACAGACGAGATTTAAACGATCTAAATTTGACGTTTCCCCTGCCTGTGGTAGACTGGACACCGGAGGATGGATACCCTCCTGATGCCCCTCCAAATGGATTTCCTTGGAGACCTAAAGGTACGAGTACAATCGAATATAATCAATGCTTTGTCAACTTTCTCAACTATGATAGATTTTGATTATTATTAGATAATTATTTATGTTCGAACTTTTAGAGCTCCTCACACATCGTGTAGAGGCGCTGCTTTAATTTCCGTATATTTATAGGTACCTATTATACTTATACAGCAATAGATACCATAAGTAACGTTTTTACATGTGTTTACCATAAGGAATCGGCACCCAACACGGTCTTACTCTCGCCTTAGACGCAAACGTTGCTGAGTATTACTGCGCCTCCACCAAAAGCGCAGGATTCAAGGTATTTTTACATTTCTTTGTATTATTTCATCGCTATCGTATGTGTATCAGCTAGTGTCTGAAACGGTGAACGACAAGAAGGTCAAAAGTAAATGTTAAACTTATTTTTTTCTTTTTGTAGATTCTTCTTCACAATCCCACAGAAACACCAAAGATTAGAAATCTTGGAGAAATCTACGGTCCAGGAGATGAGTTTAGAATAGTGATCCGACCGAGAATCTTAGACGCACAGACTGCTCTACGGTCTATCGACATCAGCAAACGACTTTGCCTATTCTCTAGTGAAAAGGAACTTGCATTTTTCAGGTTTGATAATAACTGTATTAATGCTTATTCTCGTTTCATATGATGATGATGGTTGGTAATCGCTTATTCCTTCTCGTATCATAACATAGCTTTCCACGTCTCATACACGAAAGGGGTGTAGGCACCACGTTCACCACGCTAGGAAAATGCGGACTTCACATATCTTTTCAGATTTCATTTTCGAGAGTTATATAGTAACCTTCTCAGACATTTGGATTTCGCCACGATGTTTTTCTTTACCATTCAAGCAAGTGTTAATTAATAAATTTTATACCTACACATGAGTGAAACATTCAGAGATCACATCTACCTGAACTAGGGTCGAAACCACGCTTTTTCGCTTGAGAGCAAAGGTAGTTTTACTCTCAAGCGAGAAGTTCTCACCGATAAGAATACCGCTATCTAACACTAACTTACTTGTATAAGGCTACCAACAATACCAATAACATTTGTCATCTGTCACACTGATCTCATTATTATAAAAATTTAATGTTAGTTTCATAGTTACATTTGGAAGCACGTTCAGTGCCTATATTAACGGCCGGCTCTGCAATATAAATTGATTCGACTCGCCACACAAGTTCGCTGGTACTACGTAAGGGTTAATTCTGTTTTATTTTTGTGGCCGTTACAGTGTTTTTAACGTGTTTAAGGCATAGCATACCGACATCAGCCGCATTAATTCTATTAACTGAGTTAAGTGCAATTTTCTGCTAGCTTAGCTCAATTATAACATGAATATAGATACCCAGTCATTAAAACTATACAGTAATTTTTAATTATCGCCCATGGTATGATGCCTATCAACGCAATCTACTTCACGTATCTTTTGTTTCGACAGAACTTACACGTTGAAAAACTGCGAAATGGAGTGTGAAGCTCGGGCCATGTTGGACATATGCAAATGCGTCTATTACTACATGCCGAGTAAGTATAAAGGCCAGAACACTAGCGAAACATTATTCGCATTTCCATCAGTTGCTACATCATAGGTATATTATCAAAACGCGAGTGAATCGGGTTTTTCTAGGCAAGTGTGTCACATCCTAGATCGCATCGTCGCCTTACATCGGACGAAATGTGATCAAGCGCAGGCCCATTATTTAGGCATAAGCAGTGGACCTAGCGGAAGAAAGAGGAACTTAAAATTTTCATAAATGTTTATTTAACTATCGAATACTTCTAGATGACACGAAAAAACTTAAATATACTACCCTGTTCAGTAATATTCAGTATGGATTATGAATAAACATAGGTTTATTATATGTTATATTAATTAGCATCTTGTTTGGGTGCCAAGATCACACGGCCCGCCCTGTTCCCCATTTAATCACGTGTAAATATACCTAGTTTCGTTGCGGCGCGTGTGGTATTGTGTGACTCGACCCTAACGCATCATAAAGTGAAATGATTGATGGGTCGATAATTATAGAGTTGCATTATTGCAGAAAACAAATCTACGCGCATATGCGGCAAGGCTGACGCTAAGTGCTACACTAACTTAAGTCTCATTATGCCAGAGGGTAAGTTTCATGTACTGCGAAATAATTAATATAGGTGACGGTACTTAATAGCCTCATGGTTACTTTTTTGGATTATTTTACTAAGAGAATGCCTAGGCAGCCTGAGAAGATTTCAAGTTTTCAAATGACCCTGAATCCCTATCGTATGGACTAACTCAACATATACGACAAGTATAGAGTGACATTACCGCAATGGTTACTTGAATGTTACTACTGAGTTTTGTCTCTGAGTAGGTAGAAGTAAAGCATGGATACTCCAATGAAATAACATAAATCAAAACTATAACTAGATGGTAATTAGGATTATACCATGTAGAGTTTTGTAAAGATATGTCCAATGTGTTTGATGTGATAATTTTAATCCGGTTTTTTTTTTATAATTATTATGTCTATTCGAGATTGATAACATGGCGTCAACATGGAGAACGGTATTTTTTAGAATGCTTACTGAATAGATGTTCAATCCATAAAACACACTAGTTTTAGCCCGAGACTATACAAACATACATAGTGTTGCAATAGAGTATCAGCAGGCAACTAACATTAACATTCGATTGCAGGTCGCGATATAACTTGCCAAGAATGTTTGCCAGCTTGCACAGAAATAGCATACCAAGAACGAGCCAGCTCTGCTCCTTTCAAAAAAGCACTGGTGGAACACTTGGCTTTCGAACTGGGAAATAAGAGTGCCAAATACTTCATGTAAGCATACCTAGCCTAGCCGGATTGATACTTATTAGTTCTTATGTCCTGCTATAGTCATAAGATTGAAATCAGGTGGCTTAAAAACTCCGACGTTAAATAACGAGAGCCAAAGTAAACTCGTACGAGTAAAGAAAAGAAAGAGAATGTAATTAGTATAATATACTTTGGGCCTTGAATTTTGACTCAAGATTTTCTTTTCTGCAAAAAAAGAAAGAAATGAAAATATGGTCAACAAAAAATATGGTGTCTATTAGGTATAGCTACGAGTATTTTACGCTAGATAAGGGTGCTTAATTTTCTTACTTTTCAGGGAAAACGTGGCGCTTATGCACTTTTACTTTGAAGATAATAACTTTATGCGATTTACCAAAGGAGAAATCTTTGGCCTAACGGAATTCTTATGTGAGTATTGTCGCTTGCTCTATTGTTTTATAGCTCGTATAGTAGCGAAAAAAAAACTATTTGATAAACTTAAAATAATAAATATTTTTCAGAAGTACATATGAATAGGAAATTTCTCAGGAACAAACGACACTAGCTCATAAAAAAATCAAATTTCAAATTGTTGGTTGTAAACCCTCCTGCTGCTGCCTGCTGGTTATTAGCCTCTCTTTCTTTGACCATAGTACGTCACAATACTGCACTGAACAAATTGTCTTGATAGAAGATGATCTATGAAAATGGGGCTTAGTTTATCTCGACGATAAAATACGCTCCATTATATTTTCGAAGGGGTTAACCTTCTCAGATAAGCCAGTTTCTTCACGATATCTTCATCACCTAATCTGATACTTTATTACAGCAAATACAGGTGGACTCCTCGGCCTCTGCATGGGATTCAGCATGATGAGTGCTGTGGAACTGCTGTACTACCTGACACTACGCGCTTTCTGTAACGCTAGGAAGCGAAGGCCTAAGCGTACCTTTGTAAAATAATGTGCTTTTTAACCCCCGCCCGAGGCGAGGTGTTTATAAGTTTGACATGTCTGTGTGTGTCCGCGTATGTGTGGGTGTGTGTCTGCCTGTAGCATTGTAGCACCCGAACGGATAAACCGATTTTGATTCTTTTTTGTTTGAAAGGTTCGTTCCAAGATGGCCGCCGCCACAAAATGGCGGATTACATATTTTTACACAACTCTTTCAATATGGGTATCAAATTAAAGTACTTGATTAAAAGAATGCTAAACCTACCTACACTATGATAAAATTCAAATCCAAGATAGCCACCAATAATTTATAGTGTAGGGGATTTTTTTAATTTATATTTATTTAAATTTTAAGTTTTACTTGTTTGACAAGAAAAAATTAAAGGTTCTTGAACTGTTTTGTGCGAAGAGCGATGTTTCCAGTGAAATTACAAGGCATATAAAAATTCTAAACTAATTTGTAAGTATGACAGGCGCAGGTTTGTCTACACGTACAACATTATATTGTTTTAAATAAGTATTCGTTTTATATATATCGATAGAAATGATCAATGTGGTCCTTTCCTATAGTGTCGATTTCGACGCTTATGATCAATTAAATTATTCTATATCTCATAAACAACATAAAAATATCCGGCGGCGTATGTATGCAGTAATCTATAAAGCACTTTCTTTGTAGTGTCATTAAATGTAGTGAAGTCTTCAATATTTTTTTTCCAATCTCATTGCCGTGTTTTGAAAACGTGCTCGTTACACCGTGACTATGTAGGCGCAAAAAGTCAAATATAAATAACCTCTTCCTAAGAATCTTAGAATCTTATCCTACATTATCATTATCACTTATATGGGTGTTTGAAAGAAACAAATTAGTAATGCTTAGACTATACTTAGACTATCATATAATACAATATTGTATTAGATCGCTCTTATACTAGATCACATCAGTCTCTAGTTCCACTCGCGTTATACAAATTAGTTTACATTTTGCTGTAACATTTGCCTTTGAATAAGACGGCTTGTTTGCATATACTTTTTCATACAAACAATTGTTAATTTTTAATTATTAATACACGAGGTTTACACCATTACTACTGACATACCGGAGGCTCAGATTTGCGTAGGCCGGTGTAGAAGATTCGTTTCTAGATAAGATTGGTGTTGATATAAATCCAATTTTCCAACATGATTTCGCTAGTTCCTTATATAGATTGGTATGGCGCAATGAAGATGCCATGCGCACGTCCCTCTTTTGATCAACCAATTTTGCTCCAACGCTTTGTGTTCAAGTAAGCGATGTATATACAATGTATTCAAGTTGAACACGACTAGTTGGCACACGGTACAAATTCCCTTGAAGGCGCTATATTAAGGCGCTCAAAAAGTTTAAGTAGCGTTCGCCCTTTCTTTACGAACAGAAGTATTTTAATAGTTTAAAAGTCAATATAAAGCTGATAGAGTGAAACATGATCTGTGCCAGCTATACTATAATGTTATGCTGTAGCTAGGGCTGCGTCCGCGGCACGGGCTGGTGAGGGGGTGCGGGCGGCGCGGGGGGCGCGGGCGCGTCTGGCGGCTGCAGCGTGCGCGTGCGTCTCCGCGTATAGTGCTGCCACAGCAGGATCGCCTGATCGTCCATGAACTTGCACACCTGGGGATTTATCAACTTTATCAACACATCACACAATTTATACATCAAATTGAAGAAATATATCAGGACAGGAGTTTCTTATACATAACACGACTCTACAAAAATTTTCGTTCTTTGTCCTAAAGTTTATACTATTATTTTCCAGTTAGTTTTGCACAAAAACGAAAAGAAAATACCTTTTTTCGGTATAAAGTTTGCTTTTGTGATAGTTATAATAATAATACTCATTTTTTTCTCTATTATCAAACAGTAGCTATAAGTACATAAAAGACATAAAAGAAAAAGTAAAAGTGTGCACTTTTAAGTTATTTTCCACTTTTCTGTAAGCTAATTTGATAGTAAAACTTAATAAAAATAATAAACATTTTTATTTCAATAGTTTTATTTTCAATCAAAAATTAAAATCCGAGATTTTTAAAAATTTCGTTCAATCAGTCTTCTAAGCACAAAAGCAAAGTTTTTCATGCCATATATATTTTTTCCGTTTTATTACGACCTAAACTACCGAAATTTAATGCTTTGCAATCAAAGTCAAATTTCATGTTGACCCGTGAAATGGAGAACACAAAAGGGTTAAAATATAACATTAAAATACACCTAATATGTACATCATATTAGTTTTTGTTTTACGTAAATACATACAGTATTAACAAAGTTCTCACTGCGATAAGTTTAGACCACTTTTTAAAACTGCCGAGCTTCCCGCCAATTGTGATGACGTCGTAGGTCGAGGAACACGCCCGGGAGCCACTAGACTGTACTGAATCACATACAGATAAAGACTCTCTTTGTTTCGATTCTGTTGCCTAAATAAGACTTGCATGTGTCAGATAGTCTGTTGTTATTGTTGTTGTCTTAGTATTAATTAGTAAGATTTTTTTTATTATTTAATACCGTTCATTGAAGAAAGATTCCAGAAAGGCCACTCAAACAATCAATACCAAGAGTGAATAGCTTGATGGTAGCTCAATATTTTATAAAAAATAAGTATTGTACGGCTGCAACTAGTGTGGAAGCTTTCAGTTCCCGCACCAGTTGCAGACTGCTTCATTTATGTTTCATGTATACCATTTAGTGGCAAATAAAAAAAAAATTGATTGGCAGGTAATGGAATAATTTTTAACCCTTATTTGACCCTCTTTGGAGTGGGATTTCCAAAACTTCTTTCTTAGTACCCTTCACCCTATAATAAATACACCCTCCAATATTCATGTCTATAGGTACAGCGATTTAGGCTCTGGGTTGATTCTTTGATAATATTAGTCAGTCAGTCAGAACTTATTGTTTTTAATTATAAAAAATAAACAAAAATATACCTGTGCAGAGACACATTCTCTCCTAAACGCTTCATGCTGCAGCAGCTCTAAGAAGTGCAAGCTCATAGGATATTTGAGGTACCGAGCATACTCTGGTTCTCTCCAGTACTGTAGGTATTTGAGGTAGTTGATAAATGTCTGCTCCTTTAGATATCCACGCTGAGCTAGAACTGATAAATAAATATCATTAATACAAATCAGGTATAATAATACTTCAACTAACTACATCAAAGCAATTTGCTCTCTTACTTTCATATTTACAACTAATAAATTAAGTAGAATTAAGTAGGTAATTGGACAATATTACAAATTAGATCTGTCGTAAAATAAAAACACAATGTTTCTTTATTTTACGACAGATCAGACAGATTTAGATCATTTATGAATAAAAACGTATATAGAATATTCTGATTATGATAGTATAACAACCAAGGTATGCAATAGGGGTGGTAGTACTGTACCAGTGGCCCAGGCCTGTTATTTCTACTCGTAGGACCACAGCGGGCTATGGCATACTATTACAGTATGATTGTAATATACAATAACAAGTAATACTATAAAAAAATTACAAAAATCCACCAAATATTTTTCACTAATTTTGATTTGTAAACCAAACTACTTCATAAACTACTTGTCTGTTTTTGTTTCAATATGTATGGGACAACTGGAAAGTATCCTTTTAACTAAAAATAAGTTTTTTCTAATTGATCTAGATGTCTAATATATCAAGGAACATAAAATACGATAGTTACGCGAACTGTCGACCTTGCAACCACAAAAATAACCACTTGACTGTTTTTTTTTTGTTGTGTCATGTTTCGCATTTATGTACCGAATATTATTTAAATACACTGTAGAAAACTTCCCCTTTTCAAGTAGAAAAAAAATTGTAGAACCCATACACCAAGTTTACGACCTGTACGCGACAGAAAAAGGCACTTCACTCTCTCGGTCAATTGACCAAAAAAGTATACCTCCTCTTTTTGAAGTTAGTTTATGACAAAATGATTCCATTCTCCACTTCAACTTACAGTGTATGTAGTTAGGATTAGCCAAACATTGTACAAACTCCAGTTCAACTTGAAATCTTATTCTGTTCTGCTCCTCAGTTTCCGGCATTCCTGATAACAACAAAATTAAACTAAGTGATGAACAAATTCAAAATATCTTTATCTACATATAAGATAATACTACACTTTACAAGTTCAGCATTGATTTTCAAAGAGACAACACCGTCAGGGATCTCAATTTAACCTTTAACTGCAGGTGTGGGCAGGCCCATGTTGGGCCTGTGCAATCCCCACATCTGCAATTCAAGGTTAAAAATGTACTACAATCTTTAAAAATCCAAAGTAGAGGCAACTACACAAATACAAAAAAGTTGGGGACTCATATTTAAATGTTTTAACTAATTTCAACCATTTTAGGTTTTACTTTACCATTCATAGTAAAAATAGTGGCAGAAACTGCAAGCAAGTAGCTTTAGATGCTAGCTTGATAGCAATTATCAAATAGTTACCTAATGCATTTATTAACTAATATGGATGCAATGAATGTCTAGAAGACATACATATACTGCTTTTGAAAAACAAGGCAGTGTTTCAAACAAACAGATCTTGCATTTGATTGATCTTACTTTGGATGCATTAGATATACTTGCTTTAGGACTATGCAAATACATCTTATTCAATACTAGTAGCAGTCACCCACTGCATTTCTCGCAACATGGATAAATGGAATATAAGGAAGTTACAAACTTCCAACCTAATTTGTCTTAGGCCGCTATCCCACAAGCGTTTTACGAGCGTTCGCGTCTCCTCAACGTCTGCAAAGCGCCAATGCTGCGCAGACGTTAGAGAGACGCGACGTTTCGCGTGGCGAACATTAACTTCCACTGAAAGCGACGTTAATGTCACGCACAAGATACTACATGAGGCGAGAACGCGACGTTACCGTTGCTCTGGTGCGGCGTGAACGTTTTGAGGTCGCAAGGCGAACGCTTGCCGCTGGAGACTCGCGACGTTAACGTCGCGTCTGCGCAGCGTTGGCGCTCGACAGGCGTTGGAGACGCTGACGCCCGTAAAACGCCAATGGGATAGCTGTCTTATTTAGGGATTGTATTTCCAAAAATACTTTCTTAGTATACCCTCAAAATGTCATTTCTCTAGGTTCAGCATTATAGGCTCTGCGTTGATTCGTTGCGAATATCAGTCAGTAAGCCAGGATTTTCTCTTTTAATTATAAAGATATATGCATGCACCTTGTCTTGTTTTCTAGTGTATGTATTTGTTGGTTTTGACGAAAACCTTTGAAGGTATCAAATAGCCTGAATATGACAATACAATTTAAAATAAGTGATAGACCAGACAGAACACCACAACTTGAGTTTGTTGAGTTTGAAATGAGTGACAAATCTGCACAGAGCACGCTGACTCCACTTTGTCTTGTGGTTGACACTCCTAGAGTGTATACAAATAGTGTAGGTGCCAGAAGCTCCAGGGAGGTCCTGAGTGAGCCATACGAGGCTTGAGCCATGCGGGAGCTCACCCAGAGTCAGACCCAGTTGGTTAAGTTTAAAGTGATGTTTGAATCAAAATTTCTTTATATCTGATCTGAACTGAATTTCAATATTTAAGATTAAAAAGAACTAGGCGTCTCCGGCTGGTGAAGAAAACTGACGGTGACTCCCTCTCCTTCCCTTTCTTCCCCTCCCCCCTACGAAGGCAATCGCGAACATTAATATGAGAAGTTATTACAATGCAACTAAGATGTGAAATACGACAGAGCAGTGCACCTAATTGTCTAAACCAAGTTTCTGGATCACAGCAGGAAAGATAAATTTACTACTTTATGTATGTGAAATCACACAACTTGGGAAACTACCCTTTGCCAAATAAATACCTTTTCCCGACATCATTTTACAAGCCGTGTGTTTTGGTAAGCACGGGTCTTGCTGTAGTTGCTTAATTAATTTGATTATAAAGTTACTGTATCATAATTTTCCAAATACCGCAAATTCAGAGCTCATAATTCATACAGTAAATAAATTACAAATGTAACTGTTTCGGTCACTTTATTCATATCTATGAGTTCTTTTCCTCTGATTTTTCATGTTTGTTTACGTCACTCACAGTTTTTTTTATTTACAATGATGTCATTCGTTAAGTTTATTTGCCAATTGACAACATTTAAAATTTTAGAACTCCCATTTTTATTATCATAATGGAGATAATTGAAATATTGACTTATCACTATTTTTTATTTTATTTAGAATGTAATAAGTACGTTATTAAAGATTTTTGAAAATCTAAGAAAAGTTCCAAATTATGTTATTCTAGTCAAAAACTCTTAAAAAATAATGTCATTAACTATCTGTATATTTGTTTTTTTTTCTTAATTGGCTACCACAATCGGTGTATTGTGCCAGTTTTTTGTAATTTTGTTGTTTGATTTGGTCAAAAAACTATGATACTTTCTAACACGAGGAACGTAAGTGTCGAACATAACACACGAATTACTAGCGCTCTGAATATTCCGTAGAGTACTAAACCTGGCATTAAATTAAAATCCTGTTCTAGACTTATTAAATCATTATGTTCACTTCAATATTGTTATTGCTTTAAAGTATTTTACGTTTATTATATTAATACACTAAAATATATACAATAATAACTAAAATACTACACCACTCAAATGATCCTTTTTACATATAAAATTAATGAAATGAGATTAAGCGTGAAAAAATACACCCGCCTAATTCGACGTTTCCCGCGCTTTTCTCAAAATGATCTTCACTTTATTCATATGTCAATCTTATCTTTCTTTTTTTTCTTCTTCCCTCTTGCGAGGATTTTGGCTTTACTCGGCTTGTGCATTAGCCATCTTCAAGTACGTCTTCGGGGTAATTTTGATAATATGGCGACTGTTTTTGAAGGTTTGTGATGATTCTTACAAAAGTTAGGGAAACTTATATATCGCGAAAAAACTAGGATTGAATGATTGTGATACAAACGGATCAAATTAGCAGGTATGGAATATGAATAAGTAGGATATTAACATAGTTTTTACTTTATGTACAATATTTACAGTTTTATATTCCGTAACAATTAAAATAAACAAACATGTATGAGTATACATATAAGATGTATACAGAAGTGTACAGAACATGCAGAAGTATACAGACACGTTTTATAAATTTTTTGATAAAGGAAGCACGAAAAAGCAGAAAAGAAAGCAAGACATCTCAAAATTATAATGATCCACATCCCCAAAGTAGCTAAACTTTGAGGTATAATTAACTAGAATAAATAGTATTAAATACGAAGAGGTATTTTCTAGCTACAGTCCTGCAGTTCCATTGAACAATTTCGTGAAGGACCGTCATTAGCAATGGAATTAGATTTATCGGACATATCAAAGATAGGGGCAACGATGGACGGTATTTTTATATTCGACTGAGTAATGGTATCGATTAGAAGTTGAATTATATCTGTAGATGACATTGTTAATGGATCTCTATTCAAAGCACACCCATCTTGTGATGGCGGTATGTTAAACTCACTAACAACTTTTTGATGAGCCACATGATCGTATCCTTTTACTGATTTTGCTGTTGAGCAATGGTTCTAGTAAATTGTTTTTTTATATGACTTTTGTTGAGGTCGCTGAATATTTGTATTCTTAGTTGATTTAGACCTAATTTGATTGGTATCGGAAACAGAGCTAACAACATCAGCATAAGACTTTGTTGCCGGGGGAATAAGTTAAGCTGCTTCACCATACGATATGCTATTTTCAGCCATCGTTAGTTTTATTTCTTTTTGACGCATAAATTCAGGACACGACTCAGTAGTTGCAAAATGTGACGCTGAACAGAAGCAACAGACAATGTTTTCTTCATCGACATTGCAGTTGTCACCACTATGTTCAAGACCACATCTATAACATCTAGGTTTAGACCGACACTAGAGTTTGGAATGGCCATAACGGCAGCAATTATAACACTGTATTGTACAACTTTACACTTGTAAAGTTGAACCGGGAGTGAGTTGTAGCATATAAAAACTCTACTAGTGTAACACCGACCGTAGGTTTCCACACTGGAGAACCTTCTACCATAGTTTTGAAATTAATCTAACTTTCAATATTTTACCGCAACCGATTAGAAGTGATACGTTTTCTATAACCTCGTCCAGTGACCATTCCGAAGGAACACCTCGGATCACTCCCATACGAGTGACGTTGAAAGATGATACAAAAGCTTTATAATTACTCGATGTTAAAATTTCACTACTGATAAATGAATTGGTATCGCTAAAGTCTACAAATGCCAACTCTATTCTATTCCTGCCGATTCTCTTAACGGAACCATCAATAATGTTCTGAAAACCGTTTTTCTTTAGAAACTTGCCAAATGAGACTGGATGGAGAATAACTCCATCGTCAGATGACTTTACTTCACGTTGCACATGGACTTTAAATGGAGCTTTATCTGACGGTTGATACACCATTCGAGCTATAGAAGAAACGACCTGAGGAGCTGGATTATTGCTTAGTGATGGAAAGATTTGTAATGGTATTTCCCAATGTTTTTAATGGTTCTGTCTTTATTTGAGTCACTGTTATTCTCGCTATCCGTACAAAGGCAACCTGTTTTACCATCTATGGCCTGAGAGTGCTTCCTCGTTTTTTTATTACAATGCTTGCATATTCTAGTATTACGACTCCGTTTTCGTTCATGAGCTTGGCTGGAAGATGTATCACTATCCATTCCAGACTCATTAAAAATAATGCTATGGGTAGCTACCGTTACGAAATTAGTTGCCGGGGGAATCATTCTGCCCCCCCCGGGTATTGCAGGTCGGGCGGCTTGTTCATATCAAAATGATAACAACTTGCCGGTTACGAGGAAAATGTACAGTTATACTTAAATATATACAATTATGACTAAAATTATTTATACTACACCACTCGAATAATCCTTTTTATACATAAAATTTAAGAAATTAAAATTAGCGTAAAAAATACACCCGCCTAATTCGACGTTTCCCACGCTTTCTATCTTATCTTTCTTTTTTTCTTCTGTCCTCGTTCGAGGGTTTGGCTTCACACGGTTTGTGTATTTGCCATCTTCATGTTCTTCTTCGTTGTTTTGAATTTAACATAATGCTTATACGATATTATTAGACATGACATTATTGATAATCTAGCTTAAGGTTAAAAGTGGGGAAACGTTTCGCGCAAAATATAAAATAGGAATTTGGAATTAATCAAGTTACGGAATTATTAAAGGAAGGATCAGGAAAGATAGGTATATTACTTAATAATCTAGAATTACAATAATTACTAATTACATTATTTACATCTTAATATTATTATACGAGCAATTATTATATACAGAAGAAAAAGCAATAAAAAGAAGGGATTTTACATTGATGGGTAGTGAGACACGGAGGGATATCAATGTTTCATATACGACTTCATTGTTTTGGCTGGCCGGTTGGCGCAGTTGGTAGCAACCCTGCCTTCTGCGCCGCTGGTCCCGGGTTCGATCCCCGGACAGGTCAACCATTTGTGTGCATGTTTGACCTGTGTCTGGATGTTTATTATATATATAAGTATGTGTTTATGTATATAAGTATTTATATCAGTCATCAGGTTACCATAGCACAGGCTTTGCCTAGTTTGAGACCTTTGTGTGAATGTTGTCCATATTTATTTATTTATTTTAAGAGAGCACGGTCAATATTAGGACAGGAGAAAAATATGCGGTCAGGATCTCCATATTCATAACCACATTCACACTCTGGGCTTTCAATAATTTTGAAACGAGCAAGATGAACCCGGGTGTTTTCAAGCGCAAGGTGAATAGGTTCTTACTAGGTAAACGTGCTACATCTTCGATTACATCTTCACTTACATCAGGTGAGAACGTGGTCAAACGTTACCTAGTTAGTTGTAAAAAAAAAGATGAGCTGGACAAGTGGTATGTCCAAGGCGCAACCTAATTACAATAGAAGTACCTACTTCTTTTGTAATTAGGTTGCGCCTTGGACTTGATCTTGCCAAGTTTAATATAAGCAAACCACGGTTTTGTACGAATAATTGGTTGTATACTAGCGTAGTGACTTCCTTTTAATCGACTACTCTGCGACCAGGCATCACTCCAAGAATCTTGAAGGAACAGCCTAGGGAGGGCAGCCAAATCATATGTATAATTTTTGAAAGGATAAACACCACCACATATCACAGCTTCATTTGCTAGTTTGTCTGCTTTTTCGTTACTGATTATTCCACAATGGCTAGGGATCCATGCAAAATAAACCTAAGTTAAACCTAAGTTTGCACAATGGTTTAACTTGTCTCTGGATGGTGGGATACGTATACAGTTCTAACGGAAGTGAATTAGCACATAAAAATTCTGCTTGGTAATACTTGGCCGTCAAAAGTAACAACAATACTTTGTGTAGGTTTCCATACAGGCAATCCTTCCACTACAGTCTTGTAGTTTATTCTTCTGACCTTCAATATTTTACCGCAACCACTAGGCACAGCTACATTTTCCACCACTTCTTCAGGCGACCATTCCGCTGGCACACCCCGAACAAGACCCATATGGGTAACATTGAAAGAAGGAATGAATGCTTTGAAATCCTTCGATGATAAAATGTTACTGCTCACAAAGAAATTGGCATTGCTAAAGTCAACGAACGCCAATTCAATTCTGTTTCTACCTATTCTCTTTACAGAACCATTGTCAATATTCCGAAACCCGTTTTTTTTTTAAATTTACCAAATGAAACCGGGTGCAATGATGATTTTTTTAAGGTGGACGATTTTACTTCCCGTTGCACATGAACAATATAAGGTGACACATCATTTGGTTGATATAAAGTCCTTGCTACAGGGACAGTCCCATAGGGAACTGAACTATTATTACTGGATTGTAGAGGAACTTCTTTTGAATTTACAGGAGGAGTCTTAGAATCTTTGTTTGAATTATCGCTTCCACTATCAACACAAAGGCTTTCTTTTTTATATATTATATTGCTTACAAATCTTAGTCTGCCGACTTCTTTTGCGACAATGACCCTGATTAATTGACCCATTCGTGTCCATACCGAACTCATTTGCCGAGGGAACAATCGTGCCCGACCGATAAGCCGACCGACCTGGAAGATCCGGGATCTTCCAGGTCGGTCGGCTTATTCATAATAAAAAACCGAAAAACGTACCCTATCTGAAGAAACTATACACTACCACTTAAATATACACAATAACTACAAAAACTACAAGCTTAAAAATACTCTACTAAAATATTGTAATAAAAATGTTTATTACAATATTTACAAATTCAAATTTTTTTTTAGAAAAAATACTCCCGCCTAATTCGACGTTTCCCGTCGTTGTTTTTTTTTTGAACTTATCTTTCAGTCACATATAATTTTTGAAATAAGCTGTCATAATTTCGAAGTCTTGACGTTTCTGTAAAGATTTTTAATTTGTTATAATTTTGTTATAATTGAAATATAAATTAATAATTTTGCTTCATAGGACATCCATATAAGAAAATAACGCCAGGTTGCCAGGTTCGTAAAAAATATGAAACAGGTAACAATTAAATGTCTTCATCATAGGGATCCTTTTGTTTCATTTTCATTCTTACAAAATATAGTGCTACAATTGGCGGTCTTATCGCTAAAAAGCGATCTCATCCAGGCAACCATAGAAAAATAAAATGAAATAGGACCCCCGTCCTACATTTACATTTGAAACAACTTGTAAACTGGCAAAATACACAGAGTGTGATGATCAATAAATAAGGAAGAAAAAAGTAACGTCACAAAGAAGAGAAATCACTAATCTTGATTGTCTACCTTTGCCTTGTTCAAATTTAATTTGTGTTCTTTCGACCGAGTTTCCTTTTGCTTGTAATTCAGGTTGAAATTCAAGTTATTTCTGTCGTTCAAAAATCAAAGGAACATGGCTAAACACAGATACATTGGCAATTCAAACGATTTGTTTGAAGACGAAGTGGATGATGACACATTTGTAAACAGCTTCCGTGCAAAGATTCCGCCCCCTCAGCCAAAGGCAAATGCCAATTCTTATGGCGGGCACATTGCAGAGCTAGAGCGACAAAGACAAATGATGCTCGAGAAACAAAGAGAAATTGAACAACGTACACTGGATTCTTCTGCTAGAAGCATAGGTTTGCTTCGAGACTCGGAACAGATAGGTATTGCTACTGCTGAGGAGCTTGTGCGCCAACGGGAACAACTTGAGAACACCAACAAAAGGCTTGATGAAATCAACACTAACTTAACTTACAGTCAGAAACATATAAATGGAATCAAATCTGTCTTCTATGGTCTCAAAAACTATATTTCCGGCAAGACAGATCCCCCTCCCTCGAGAAGCTCGGCTTTGCCTAGTACGCGGGATGCTGGTCCAAGTAGCAGCTGTTTCAACGACACAATAGATAATTTCAATCAAAGAACGCCCCTAGACAACTTTGATACTCATCCATCTACACGTCTCCGTGGCCTTGATCCCCCTTCTTCTACTTCTGGAGGACCCATTACAAACAGCCAAAGGGTCAATGATATATTAGAGGCAAACTTAGATGAAATGGTGCAGCACATCACTAGACTCAAAGGTCTAGGTGCAGAGCTTGGTAACCAGATAGATCAGCAAAATGAACTTATTGATAATATTCAGGACAAAGTGGAAGTAGCTGACATCAAGATTGGCAAACAAAATAAGCAAATGAATAAACTCCTAGGAAAATAGTCTGCAATCCTCACCATTATAATTCTCTGGCCTTATAATATAATGTATTAAAAGTTAAATAAAATTTAAAAAACACCAATTCAATGAAATAGCAGATCATTTTTCCTGGCTAATTAGGTAAATAAGTGACAGATCTACGTCACATTAATTAATAACCACATACTCATTTATACCGGTCTCATGCTTGTGTGCAGACGTGTTAACAGGAAAAAACATTGAACTAAATTGTTATCTACAATTTGTACTGCCATTTGCATATAATTGTTTTCAGTTGAAACAGTTTTTGTACTCTATATTACAAGTGAGTTATAATGGCAAAACACAAGTATCTTCCAACTGGTGCTCTGTTTGATGATGATGATAGTGAAGAAGAAAGTGAAGGATCTGCTCCATTTAGGAGCAGGATACCACGTCCAATACCCAAAGAAAGTGGTAAGAGTCTGAATACAAATCTAGAACAAGAAACACAACTAACTCTTCAAAAAATACAAGCTATTCAAGACAGAACTCTTAAATCTGCTGAAAGGAGCATACACATGCTGTGTGAAGCTAAAGATGTTGGAATAAGTGCTGCAGAAGAACTAGTAAATCAAGGAGAAAAACTCCAAAATGCTAACAAAAACCTTGATGAGATTGATTCTAACTTGAAAGAGAGTCAAAAACATCTTAATGGCATCAAGTCTGTTTTTTACGGGATTAAGAACTACATTTCTGGAAAATCGCGTTCACCTTCGCCGCGCAGACGCCATATGTCACCTCAGAAGCAAAGCCCTAAATTAGGTAGAAGTACATTTTATGCCTCTGATTATTCATCACAGAAAAGTACTAATTGTGGCTCTCAATCTCTAAATAACTTAGATATACCGTCACCAGCAGGGCCTAGCAAGCAAGTTGATGATATACTTGAAGCAAACCTTCAAGAAATGACATACCATCTTGAGCAACTGAAAGCACTAGGTGTAGGTTTTGGGAAAGAAATTGATCACCAAAATGAGCTCATTGACATATTGCATGACAAAGTTGAACGGGCAGATATAAAGATACATAAACAAAACAATGAAATGGACAACATTCTTGGTAAATAGCTAATAAATTATAAGGCCAGGAAAATTATACATTATATACTAAGAATTTTAATTGTTTTGTACTATACTGTTGATACAAGTAACATTGTAATGTACATACATAAATCATTTTATATGTTTTAATTGTAGACCTGTCATAGAAATATTGTTTGATTTGCATGTGTTTATTTATAGAATAATATAAAATACATATTGTATACAACTGAGATTTTTTGAAAGTGGATCACAATAGATTCCACACCTGCCTTAAGAAATTATTTCTGGCTTCTAGATACTAATTTTATATTCTGTAGGTAAAAGGTATAATAGAATTATATCTAGGTGTTAAAAGCTGCCAACTGCGCATAATCTACCTAATTATTGTGTATATGTAAGACGTATGCTTAGGTATGCTAACTTTACTATAGAAATTTTAATGTGGTGTACTTGACCTAATAATGTTTGAATTTACAAGCATAGCCCTTCTGAAAAAGTTATATTATATTAGTATATAATTTATTATATTAGCATTCCAGAATATCTATAGCATGAACTTTTCAAATATGTACTGTTTTCCTTATCAAAGAGAAATTTTACCAAATTATTTTATTTTGGTGATAGGGTTAAACTTATTTTCATTATAAAGGTATTATGTCAATATTATTTTTATCACCTAGAATAAATGAGCACATTTTAATTAGCTTAGGATCATATTGGCTTATCCTTATCACCCACATGTGATGTAACAGTGTACATTTAAGTCCATATAAATCATTGAGTAGATATTAAATTTATATAATGTACCATAAATTGTAGTATGATTTACTTTAAAGAGCTTGCATTTGGGAAAACACATCCCCACGTAATGTGGTATATTTCCCTTCTTCTTCTCAGGAACTGAGTGATGGACACACTTAATTTTTACACAGAGAGTTCGGAGTGTCATAGGGAAAACAAACATTGCACAGTCACAGCCATGCTAGTGATTTTATGTACCTAAAAGCTATTAGGTGTATAAAACCACTAATCATGGATGTATACAGGATGTTTTGTGCTTCCATCTAGCATAGGCGAAAAAGTGAGGCAAGAATAAAATTGTTACTTGCAATTTCATTTTTGCCTCATCAGATAAAATATATGATTGAACAGACCATCGTCAGTGAAACCTCCGGATTGACTAGTACTCGTAGAACTCTGTGATAGGACTACAGACAAAAAACGAATCTACATATTATATGATGGTTAGATTGGAATGAAACCTATAATAGAGTTCCATTCTACACAACTAGTTGGTTGAAGAAGAAGGACAGATCAGCCCTAGTTAAAGTATCAGAGTAAATAATGTATAATAGCTAGGATGAACCTCAGTTGCTAAATGATTCAATGACAATCATAGAATTTTGCAAATATTTTATTCTTAATAAATTCTAACAGTTTGGATGTGAAAATAAACAATATAATATCACATTTGCATTTATACTGCTACAGGCAAATAAAGATAATGTCAAGTTCAGTAAGCTTGATCAAAGAATACATTGTCTACTACTGTTTCAAGTATCATATCATTAGCGTCCACATCATGCGACTTTACATGCTTTTGCAGAACACGTTTGTTTGCTAATGTTTTTCCACACATTTCACAGTTGACTCCTGTGTCATTATGGGTCTCTGAATGCATTCTTAGCCCTGATGCAGTTGCAAAACCCTTGGAGCACAGAACACATTTGTGAGGTCTCTCTGATGTATGGGTGTGAGCAATATGGACTGACAAACTGTGCTTTGTGGTGAAACGTCTTTCACAACCACTTGCATTACATTGAAATGGTTGAGGCCTCTCTTGCCCAGTGTGTATCACACTGTGAGCTCGTAGATATGAAACCTTGGTGTATGTTTTTGGACAATAAGGGCACAAATACTTTTCACCATTATGAGTCTTAGTGTGCATTATTAAAGTTGACTTTGCAGTAAATGTTTTACAGCATATTACACATAGGAAAGATGACCGGTTACTTGAATGAGCTACACGAAAATGCTCTTTCAGTGATTGTCGCCATTTATAGGTTTTATTACAGAAGCCACATTTAAATGGAGCATGATCTTTGTGGGTTTTCAAATGCTGATGAAATGCACTAGATGTATGGAATCCTTTTCCGCATTTTGGGCACAGAAATCTTTTGATATTGTCATGTTTAGCCATGTGGTAATGTAAAGTACTTAATCTGGTGAATGACTTATCACATAAAGTGCACAGATGTTTCTTATCTCCTTCTTTACGAGTTGGTTGTTCAGTCGAGGTTATCACAGTAACTGGAGGTAGTGGGGTTAGTTCTTTTTTCTCAGGTAATTGTGTATCAAAGTCTAAGGTGGGGTGGTTGAACAGAGGCACATCATACTCGTGGTCTTGGTACACCACATTAATATCAATAGCATCTATGTCAGTTCTCTGAAAGTTTGTAGGCGATTGGATCATAAAAATCCTTGTCAATGTAGAGTTTGCTTTCAGACAGTTAAGCTTGAAATTGTAAGCGCTTAAAGCTGAGGAAACGCATGACGAACAAACTACTTGAGGCCAATTTTCTTCATCATTATTCTGTAAAATTAAATTAACATGTATGGTACATAATTAACATGTAACACAATATAATAACATTGAATAAAATTATCACCTCCAAACAGTTCAGATAAACCAAAATGTCGATAAGCTTTATCTTGTTAGAATCATGCTCAATTAGATCCTGAATGTTCATGAACATCGACGATTCAGGCTCCATGAGGCAAGTACGACAAATATTTTTGGTAAGTGGTAATATTAAACTTGGGAAATCCATTGATTTCAATTCTAAAGCGCTATTTAGCTTTCGGTAATTAATTTCATGCTTCCGCGTTACTGTTACATTAATATAATATCCCTTAAGTATTTTTTTCACACCTCGTCACTCGAGTAACCATTTTTTTCTTCTGTATAAGATCTTTTTTTTTCTTCTTTCCTCTTACGAGGGTTGTGGCATTACACGACTAGTGCATTCTGCTATCTTCAAGTAAATCTTCGCTACAATTTTCATTGGTGTGACGATTGTTTTTGAACAAGGTGTTTTTGAATTTTGTACTTGAATTGAAAATTTGAAATTTATTGAAAGTTTGGGAAACGTATATTTCGCGGAAAAAATAGGATATAACTATTGTGATAGGAAAGGATCAAAGGAACAGTTTTGAAATATATTAGAGGTAGGATATTTACATAATTATATTTACATACATTATTATGTACAATATTTACAGTTATATGATATTACATCACGATAAACTACAGAACTGTGTACATGTCTACACAATAGCAATTTTTTGACAAAGGAAGCACGTTCAGGCAAACATATTTTATTTACTGAAATTCTGCAATTCCATTGAACAACTTTGTGAAGGGTCGTCATTATTAATAGAATTAGATTTATCAAACATATCAAAGATAGGGGCAACGATGGACGGTATTTATATATTCGACTGAGTTATGATATCAATAAGAAGCTGAATTATATCTGTAGATGACATAGTTAATGGATCTCTTTTTAAAGCACAGCAGTCTTGTGATGGCGGGACGTTAAACTCACTAAAAATTTTTTATGAGCCACACGATTATAGCCCAACAGGTTTTGCAGCTGAACGACGGTTTGTAAAAGTTGTCTTTTTGTATGATGTTTGGTGAGGGCGCTGAATATTTGTAACTTTAGAGGATGTATGTGGATTGTTGTATAAATTGTTACTGGAAACAGAGCTAACAACGTCAGCATAAGACTTTGATGCCGGGGGAACTAGTTTAGCTGCTTCACCGTAAGATAAGCTATTTTCATCCCTTGTTATTTTGATACTTTTTTGTCGCGCAAACTCTGGACATGACTTGTTGATTGCAAAATGTGGCGCTGAATAGAGGCAACATATAATGTTTTCGTCGTTAGCATTGCAGGTATCATCAGTATGTTCAAGGCCACATCTGAAACATCTAGGTCTCGACCTGCATTGAAGTTTAGTATGACCGTAACGGCAGCAATTATAACACTGTATAGTAGGATAAGTGTAAAGTTCAACAGGGAGTGAATTGTAGCAAATAAAATTCTACTAGGTAGCACTTGACCGTCAAACGTAACTACTATGTTCTGGGTAAGTTTCCAAACTGGAGAACCTTCTACCAAGGTTTTAAAATTAATCCTTCTCACTTTTAATTTACAGCCGCAACCAATAGGAACAAATATATTCTCAACAATCTCTTCAGGTGACCATTCCGAAGGAACACCTCGAATCAGCCCCATACGAGTGACGTTCAACGTCAGACGTTGAACGACGGAACAAACGCTTTATAATTATTCATCGATAAAATTTCGCTACTAAGAAAATAATTACCATCACCAAAGTCTAAAAACGATAACTCTATTTTATTCCTACCCATTCTTTTAACTGAACCGTCAATAATATTCTGAATACCGTTCTTCTTTAGAAACTTGCCGAAAGAGACTGGATGGATTATAATTCCATCATCGGATGACTTTACTTCACGTTGTACATGGATTTTAAAAGGAGCATTATCAGTTGGTTACAATGTTCGAGCTATCGAGGAAACGAACTGGGGAGCTGGATTATTGCTAGGCGGTGGAGGAGATATTTGTAATGGCATTGCAAAAGGTTTTTTATTAGTTGTTTCTTTATTTTATTCGAGTCACTGCTATCCGTACAAAGACAACCCGTTTTGCCATCTATAGCTTGAGCGTGCTTCCTTGTTTTTTTATTGCAATGCTTACATATCCTAGTATTTCGACTTCGCTTACGTTTACGAGCTTGGGTGGAAGATGTGTCTGTGTCCATTCCACTCTTTAGAAATAATGCTATGAGTTGCTACAGTTACGAAATTAGTTGCCGGGGAACCATTCCGCCCCCCGGATCTTGCAAGTCGGGCGGCTCGTTCATATCAAAATGATAAAAACTTACCAGTTCCGAGGAAAATATACAGTTACACTAAAATATATACAATAATGACTAAAATTATGTATAGTACACCACTCAAATGATCCTTTTTACATATAAAATTAATAAAATAAAAATAAGCGTGAAAAAATACACCCGCCCAATTCGACGTTTCCCGCGCTTTTTCTGTCTGAGATCAACACCATTATACAGGGGTCGGCACTCGAAGTGTTACCAATTCAAAATGCTGTAATTTTGTCAATTTTGTTTCTTTTTATTTATAAACTTCAATATATAGAAAAAAACATTTAAAATTAAAAAGAAAAAAATATTGTTCGATGTGGCCTTTAGCGCGGATAACAGCATCGAGTCTGTGCGAGAAGGCTTCACACGCTGCACGAATGTGGTCTGCTGATATTTTGTTCCATTCTCGGCGAAGAGCAATCTTTAAGGCGTCAACTGTCTCATATTTTTTTGCTGACACTTTGGCCTCTAGAATTGACCATATGGAAAAATCCATTGGGTTTAAGTCCGGCGAATATGGTGGCCATTGTTGCGAAGAAATGAAGCTCGGAACTTTTTCTTGCAAAAAAATTTGGGTTTCACGGGCTTTGTGGGATGGTGCCGAGTCTTGCTGAAACGTCCAATGGTTTCTACCGAATTTCTTACGTGCCCAAGGAAACAAAGCATCGTTTAAAATCTTTTCACGGTAGATTTGCTGGTTTATCTTTGCACCCTGCTCAATGAAAACGAGAGGTTATCAACGTGCAACTGCTTTAACTCCTTAGCTCTTTCTAGGCAAACTGCCTTTTGTGCAAGTGTCAAGTTTTGCACTTTTTGTATTTTGTAAGGCTTCAGTTGTAGTTTATTTTTTAATATGCGTCCTATGCTCCGGGCAGATACATTAAGACTTTTCGCCAATTTAACTGCACTTTGTCGTGGATTTCGTTCAATTCTAGCCTTTACCTTTCGAACCATTTCTGATGATGTTGCTGTTGTTGGATGTCCACCTCCATGGCGTTTCTTGATGAACGCGTGATGGTCCGATACACAAACATTTTATTCAGATGTAAATGTCGTAGCGAATTAACAATGGCTGGTTGCGATTTTCCAGCCAAATACACAGTAATGACACTGTGGCGTTTGAATTCCATCTGGATAACTTTTTTTAGCAGCGACGAAAAACAATGAGCTTCTGTATGTTTAGGAACAATACAATAGACATACGACTGTGATAAAATGGGCGCCATATTGTAAACAGTTTGCTTGCTATAGCAACTTAAAGTTGGTAACACTTCGAGTGCCTACCCCTGTATAATATAAACTCGGTATATAAAAGGTACTCTTTTAGCAACACAGCACAGACTAAAGTAAAGTATTAAGTAAGAGAAAGGATGATATGATTTTTTTTTCTTTTGACATATAAGAACCATACGATTTGCATATTTGCCTGCGTCAAGTTTATCAACTTTCAAATATTAATCAACCTAGTTAGGTTAATATCTAGTAATCATATTCAACTTTTAGTCACATAAAGTACCTGCATAAAGCGGTGAAGACTTTACCAGGGTTTCTATGGAGATTTCCTGCGACCATGACACCAAGTTATTCCGACTTTATATCGCTTGCTCGTGCACATGAACAAGACATTAAGATAGATTCTTGGTTTATGGCTTCTGTGACAGGTTGTCACAATTCTGCCAGTGGCCGTTTCATGATAGTGTCATAAACTTGGAGGTGTGTCTTACTAATAATATTAACGGTTGATTGTAGAGAGTCTCACAAATTTTTAAATGAAAAAACAGTCCCAAGAAGACAAAACAAAAGAAAAATAAATTGTTAGTAATGTTAGTGTAACATATAATATGTATAGTAATATTATAATATTATTTTATTCATGTGTACATATTCACAAAGAATGTTGTACATTACTGGATGGGACGATAGGGATAAAAGACATTCAAAGGAAGTAAGGAAGTAGGACGAGGAATAGAATAAGGAGAATGTCATACAAAGAGGAACTAAGCAAAGGACAGCAGAAGAAAACGTGGTCCACATTTCCTTCATCCAACCCACATTCACAAATTGAGTGATTCCTTTTCCTGAGTTTGGCCAAATGGACAGGTGTGCATGCATGGAGAAGGGTTGATAAATGTCATCCCGGGAGGAAAGGAAGGTTGGAATAGAAGGAATACAATCAAGAAAGGGAACTGTAGGAGGAGCGAGAATATCTGAGAAGGCTTCTAGCCATGAAGTGGGGTCGTTAGATGAAATATTTTTTACATTATAAGAACCCCTAAATCGCTCTATTTGTTGCCAGATGAGAGATGGCGAGGTTTTAGGGGACATGAGTTCACAAAAGCTAATCCAATTACTTTTTTTCTTTTTAGATGCAAGTCTTTTAAAACTAGCTGCGGCTTTTTGATAGGCTATGAAATTGTCTTGAATCATGCTGGTATTATATTTTCGCTCCGTTTCCCGTCTTTTACACACTGCCGCGGTACACTCGGCGTCCCACCAAGGAGTAGAGATTCTAAATGCCTTAGTAGTTTTTTTGAGGGGAATGTGACTGTTAGCCGCAGCCATAATACAATCTACAAACATAGTATATAAAAGAGGGTCCATTTCTAAAGGGATAATGGGTGAGGAGTTCAAATTGACTTCTAACGAGGAGGAATATGATGGCCAGTCGGCAGAAAAAAGTCTGTGTTTTAACAATGGAGCTGGATTGATAGAGGGAGTGAATTTATTAGCAATGGACAGTAAAATAGGAAAGTGGTCACTATCATGACTTGAAGAGAGAGTTTTCCAGGTAATAAGAGGAGAAAGGGTTGGAGAGCAGAGAGTCAGGTCGACAGCACTTCTCGGATCCTGGAAAGGGAGTACTTTATGGGTAGGAGAACCATCGTTTTTTATACATAAATTACACTCACTGAATACTTCCAAAAAGGAAAGAGCATACAGCCTATTATTTTTCTCCCTCACAGGAGACGATCCCCATACATTTAAGTCTCCCATGATCACCATAGAGGGAGGCATCGATGAGGAGAGATGAAGAATATCTGGTATTAGTGCGGAGTTAGGACGGGGTAAATAAATAGAGATAAAGGAGATGTAAACAGGTTAGCTGTCCGATGAGGCACATGTGCCTCATGGGTGATTGCACTGGTACGTCCATGAGGCATATGTGCCTCATGGCCAATGATGTAGATAATGCAATCGATCTATCGATATTTTTTTTTAATAATTATATTATTTGTAGCATTAGTAAATTATACTACAACCAAATTCTACCAATCAATTTATTATTGAACTTAAACAAAAAATAAATTTCACTTAAAAATTAACATTAACCTTATTCAAACACAAAATTATTCTTTCACCGATGTTACTATTATTGTGAGACCCTTTGAACAAGGGTTGCCAACAAAAATTAGGAAACTAGCCTATTATCATCAAAACATTAGCAATTATCGATATAATTAATTTCAATCACTAGGACACAAAGTATCATAAAATACTTGAAGAGAATGACGTAACTTAATACGAAACTTCATGAGCGTTAGCTGTCATTATTTACTACGAGGACGTGTACAAAGAAGATCGAAACTTGCTTCGGGACAGCTAACCTGTTAAGGAATTTGACACCAACAATATTGATCCAAGGGGATGAGGGGGTAGAGGAATTTGGGAAAAGGGCAGGGAGCGCTTTACAAATATTGCACTTCCCGCATATCCGTCAGCACTGTCGGCCCGTAGGCAGGAGTATCCCGACATTCTAAAATGAGAGCCAGGAACCAACCATGTCTCCGAGACGGCAATGACTGACGAATTATATTTGTTTGTAAGATAGATCAGCTCATGCTTTTTAGGCTCCATGCTACGTATGTTCCACAGTAGAATTGTGGTTTGGTCCATGTTGTTGAATAGAAACTAGTTGAGTGAGTTTATTGGCAACGTTGGACGGTAATGGGAGGGAATTGGTTGAAATTGAGTTAATGACGAGTGATATTAGAGTTTCAATTAAATTTTCATTCTGTACAGCTATTTGAGAATGGCTGCTGCCTAATGCACAGCCATTTGACAGTTGAGACATTGGAGTTTCAATGATATTTAAGTGGGCAGTCTTGTCATATGTCTTACCTAGTGGAGCTTTTAGACGCGAGGGAATAAAAGTAGTTTTGGTGTGAGAACGAGTTGGCAGGGATTTGGAAATATTTGCCGGAGCAGAAGGGGATAAAATCTCTAAAGATACTTCCGCATATGATCTGGCCTTAGGGAGTTGAGGCGTAGCTTCTGAATATGATATGCTGTTCTGAGCCATGATTGCTTTTATTAATTTTATTTTAGATTTTTGCCTTTCTATTTCATATATTTCGAATAATGCAGACAGGTGGCATTTAACTCGACGATTTCACATGAGTCACCACTGTGGTCCTTAGAACATCGGAAACATCTAGGCTGGGATCTACATTGGGTTTTGGTATGCCCAAATATGCAGCATGCATGACACTGGATTGTTGGATATTGGTACAATTCAACTGGAAGTGACGTATAATAGGAAAATACCATGGTTGGAAGAACTTTGCCAAGGAAAGTAACAACTACTGTCTTTGGTCGGGATCCATGTAGGGGTACCATTTTCAATATGTTTTCTGTTAAGGCGCCTCGCCTTAATGACTTTACCGCAGCCTGGGGGAAGTTCGAGAGACTCAACATACTCGGACATGGGCATATCCGTGGGAACCTGACGAATAAGACCCATACGGGTAATAATGTAAGTCTATAATAGTAATAATCTAAGTAGTAAGTAAGGAATCTTCATGTTCAAGACTGGGAGAGTTAGAAAATTGTTGGCATCATCAGCTGAAGTGAATTCTACTGAGATTTTGTTCCTACCAACTTTCTTCACACCATCGAGACATATATTTTTGACCTTGTGAGTTTTAATAAATTGGCCAAATTTAATAGGTTTAAGTATAGCTCCAGAAGGCTGATCAGGATCAGTGCGGAAAACGTGAACCACAAAAGGACCGTTGTCTACAGAGGTGTATGACAAAGCTCGAATTACCATGGAGGAATCGGTATAAACGGTTTCGATTGATGGTATAGTTAGTTCAGATGTAGTAATGCTTTTTTTAGCCGGAGGCTGTATTTCTAATACATTATGACGCCTTTTATTATTATTATTATTATTATTATTAAACAAGGAAGGATCTTATGATTCCGATAAGCTGAGGACTTAGTAAGATCAGCAAGTAATTTAAGTTTAGAAATCAAAGGACTATTTGAAAATTGTAGAACATGATAGAACATTCGATCTGATAAAAATTGACGTCTAAAATGTAAAGGAGGATTTCATTGCTCCGGTGGTTATCCGAACGATATCTAATCTCCTAAGACCAGCTACACTACAAGGCCCTAATAAGAAGGGCCCGTAATCGAGAACACTTCGTACTACGGCATTATAGATAAGCTTTAGAGAGATAGGATGCGCACCCCAACAAACACCAGAGTGACACCTAAGTAAATTCAAAATTTTCTCACATCTGTCTTCGATGTACTTACAGTGTGGTAATCCTGTCAGTTTTGAGTCCAAGAATCACCCAAAAATTTTACCACTGGCTTAAAATTAAATTTTCTGCCATAGTGTACGAAAACATGAGGGGGAGTCCGCTGCGTCCGAGGGGAAGTACTGCTGAACTTTTGAGTGGAGAAACTCCGAGGCCATTGCTATCAACCCAGCGTTTTAAGTAGTTTAAGGAACGTGTTACTTCCTTGTGAATATCACTGACAGATTGTCCAATAGAACATAAAACTAGATCATCAGCGTATTGCAAGATACTACTCGTACCATAAAGAGATGGTTGCAAATCAAAAGTTTGAATTTTGAAGAGGATAGGGCTAAGTACTGACCCCTACGGAAGACCCTTCCAAGCAATCCTGTATTCATCCCGTGCCTGGTCTAACTTTGCAGACCTACCTGATAATAGGCTAATAATGAAACATGTAAGAATATCCGGAATATTTAGTTTAAAAGTTTTACTTTCAGTATTTTAAGTAGTACATCATCATACGCTGATTCCAAGTCTAAGAACACTGCATAGATTAATTTCGTGAGAATGCGATTCTTATATCAGTTATAAGTGTTGCTATACTATCTAATGTACTTCTTTCTTTTCTAAAAACAAATTGAGTCTTTGGTAAAAGACTCTGACTTTCTATAAGCCATTCAAGTCGGTTCTTTACCATATTTTTAGCAGTTTTGGCTATTACTGACGATAACGCTATTGGACGATATGAATACGCCTCTAATTGGTTTTTGCCTGGTTTAAGTAATGGTAATACAATTTGTGATTTCCACGAAAAAGGTATATTGCCAGATAACATGACGGTATTGATAAAATTTTGATAATATGCAAGTGTGGGTTCAAGAAGGTTAGAAATAAATGAATATGGTATGCCATCTTCACCTCGTGCAGAGTTCTTGATATAAGTCAGGACACCTTTTAGTTCTAGCATAGTGAAAGGAGAGTTAAGTAAACCTGAATTGGGTTGAATAGATGGTGTCAAATTACAAATAACCTCTTTATGAGGCACTGTAGGTGGCGCCAGACGATTCGAAAATTGGTTTATTAAATTCTGGGGCAAAGACTGTTTTGGTGACTAGCTTACACCACATCTAAATATTCTAATATTACTCCAGACAATAGATGAATTTACATCAGGAGAAATAGATAGGCAAAACTTTCTCCATCCAGCAAATCTTTTCTCTTTTTATAATTTTCTAGTATCATTCATTATGCTAGTTAGAAAATCAAAGTTTGCAACTGTCATACCTACATCTATTGTAGACTTTTTCAGCTTCTTTTCATTTTCTAACTGCTTCAGAGCATTCTTTATCCCACCAGGGAGGAGAAATAATTAAACCAGTAGTGGTTTTTTTTAAGAGGAAAAGATTCATTGGCAGACTCTATCAGAGCATTGGTAAACGTGTTAGTGATTACAGTGAATCCATGATTTGTGAATAAAAAAATAAAATTTGGAATATAAGTTAATCTTTTCTTATTAAACAGAAATCTTGAATTTACACCACAATTTATTGTCATTAAGATTATACCTTAAATGAGGTTCACGCAGAGGCTTACGATGAGAGTGAAATGGTAAAGTTATTAGTATGGGAAAATGATCACATTCAAAAATTTAATATTGTGACTCCCAAGAAGCAACAGAGGCCAAGGAGGAAGAACATAAAGCTAGATCAACAGCACTGGTTATCTCATGAGGTTTAGTCGTACAAGTTCGAGAGCCAGTATTAATCACACAAAGATTATGCGTATCAATGACTTCCGCAAGTTTTTCCCCGTAAAATGAGGTAATAAACGATCCCCAAGCAATGTGGCGGCAGTTAAAATCTCCCAAGATCAGAAAAAATCTAGGTAGAAGTGACAAAAGATTATGAAGATGTTGAAAAACTATTAAGCGAGGAGAGTGAATGTTATTAGAAACAACACAAGTATTTTCTACTTGTGCTACTACCACAGTAAAGTAATCATATTCCTATGATTACTTTACTGTGGTAGCAGTACAGGAAGAGATAGAGGAGTAAAATAGATAGTATCTCTGATAAGCAAGGAAGATCCACCATGCTTATCAAATCTATCATCCCTTAAACAAGAAAATCTGTGGAATTTTAATACGGAGCCTGGGCTTAGCCCAGTCTCCGAAAGTGCTACTATACAAGTATGAAACTTGTTTATTAAATGTATGATATAAAATTTTTTACTTACTGCACTCCCGCAGTTCCACTGAACAATCTTGTGAAGGACCGCCATTATTCATGGAATAAGATTTATTAAACATCTCAAGGATAGGGGCAACGATGGACGGTATTTTTATATTTCATTGAGTTAGGGTATTGATCAGGATCTGGATTATATCTGTAGTTGACAATGTTAAAAGAGTATTTGAAATTCTATTTAAAGCACAGCCATCTTCTGGTGGCGGGATGTTAAATTCACGAATAACTTTTTGATGCGCCACACGATCGTAGCACATAGCTGGTTTCGCGACTGTACGACGGTTATTGACAATAGTCTTATTTTAGAAGACGTATGTGGTTTAATTTGATTCGTTTTAGGAACGGAACTAACAACGTCTGCATAAGATTTTGATGTTGCGGGAATCTATTTAGCTGCCTGACCGTAAGATATGCTATTTTCGGCCATTGATAATTTGATGAGTGTTTGACGCGCAAACTCAGGACATGACTTGTTAATCGCATAATGTGACGCCGAGCAGAGACAACATATAACGTCTTCTTCGTCAACATTACAGCTATCACCAGTATGTTCAAGACCACACTTCAACATCTGGGTTTAGACCTGCATTGAAGTTTAGTGTGGCCGTAATGGCAGCAATTCTAGCATTGTATTGTAGGATAGATATACAGTTCAACGGGGACTGAATTGTAGCATATAAAAACTCTTCTAGGTAACACCTGACCGTCAAAAGTAACTACAACGTTCTGAGTAGGTTTCCAAACTGGAGAACCTTCTATCATAGTTTTAAAATTAAGTCTCCGAACTTTTAGTATTTTTGCGCCTCCAATAGGAACATATATATTCTCTATGATCTCGTCGGGTGACCATTCCGAGGGTACACCTCGAACCAGCCCCATACGCGTGATGTTGAAGGATGGAACAAACGCTTTGTAATTATTCGTCGATAAAATTCCGCTACTTATAAATGAGTTGGCATCACCGAAGTTAAAGAACGCTATCTCTATTCTATTACTGCCAATTCTCTTATGGTATGCCAGTCTTAACTGAACCATCAATTATGTCCTGGAATCCGTTTTTCTTCAGAAACTTACCAAATGAGACCGGGTGGAGAGTAGTTCCGTCGTCAGATGACTTCGCTTCACGTTGAACATGAATTTTAAACGGAGCTTTGTCTGTTGGTTGTTACAAAGTTCCAGCTAGAGAGAAAACGATCTGGGGAGCTGGATTGTTGCTCAGTGGTGAAACAAAAATCTGCTCTGGGTTCACAAGTTATTTTACTAGTTGTCTACTTATTTGAGTCACTATTATTCTCACTATCTGTACAAAGGCAACCTGTTTTGCCATCAATAGCTTGAGCGTGCTTCCTCTTTTTTTATTGCACTGTTTGCATAGTTTAGTGTTACGAATTCTCTTTCTTTTATGAGCTTGGCTAGAAGACGTATCAGTGTCCATACCAGACTCATTAGATTGATTTGAATATAATAGAAATTAATCAAATGCCTTTATTAACATTAACAAAATGACTAACTACAAACACTTATAGCAGAAAGATTACCTACAGACCATTCAAGGTCTACAGATAATCCAAATGCCCCAAATTATTAATTAATCAAATTATAGTCTAATCCCCGTCGTTTGACAAATGATGATAAGATCCCATGTCTTCTCCGTAGCTTCTTAATAATTTCTCATCTTCCTTCCCCACTTTTTCAATCCCACTTTCCCCCGTTGTATTCTACGCCTTATGAAGCGTTAGCTTTCCAGCCCGATAACATCTTACTGGACTTTGGAGTGGACAAGAACTCTCCAGAAGCCAATAAAATATTCAGTCACAAAATTAATATGGAATACCAAAATTGGGTTAAAATATTTACAGATGCCATAACCTCAATAACTCCATTATTTTATCAGATTCTAAAAGCTGCCTCGAAGCTATTCTCTTCAATCCGTTCCGTTCTAAAACCAGGTTCCCTACAATTCTTAAAATCAGAGTAGCCTTATTGGAATATCTCAAAAATGGTATCAACGTAGTTGTTGCTTGGATACCTAGTCATGCAGGCATTGTTGGAAACGAACAAGCAGATTCTTATGCCAGGGAAGCAACCCAAACTGGCTCTCTTGCTTACCCTCATATTATATGCCCATGATTTGTGCACAATCCTTCATCCCATGCTTGTGCAATGTTGGACCCGGAAATGGCACATTTCCAAATCTGAGAAAGGTAAGTTTTATGGGGATCTCCAACCGGATATTCCACATAAACTCTGGTTTTATAAATTCCAAAATTCAGATAAAGCCACTACTTCTACGATTTGTCGTTTACGTCTAAATCATTCCTGCAACCCTGTTTTTCTGGCCAAACTTAGGATTAGGAATCACTATATGTGTGAATGCGGTTTAGATGAAGGTAATGGTGACCACATCTTTTTTAGCTGTCCGTTAAACCAGTTTTCGTTGTATGATATCCTGCCTCCTGAAATCCCTCGTCCTACCTCCCTTAAATGTCTTTTATCCCATGCTTCCACCCCTTTAGTAAATATATTATGTAAATCTATCAAAAAAAAAACTGTAAATAAATTGTAAATATATTTGTAAATGTCGTCTTATAATACTGATTAATAATGTATCTGTAAATAATATAGTACTAACAATATTCATATATGTATGTATTTACTGTGAGTGTATGTAAGTAGTTAGTTTTACTTAACACTTCTGTTTCAGATCAAAGAAAAAACACCAAAAAAATATACTAAGTTTAACAAACCGTACATCTTATCTCTTGTGTATCAGTCTATCTTTCTACGTGACACTGGCAGAATTGCGAAGTTACTTCGCAACAATAGCCAATAAATAAAAAGTTGAAGTTGAAGTTGATGGTATACGACGGGGGTGTGTAAACCGTTTTTTCCTATTAGTGATCAAGACTTTACCTGGCGGGGCGTCGCGACCTTCCTCCATGGGGTCACGGGATCGTTTGCTGCCCAGCAGGCAACATCGACGATGTCGTTGTCGACGGCGCTGGCATATCCACCGGAGGAAGGTCCGGTGAGTCACCTGGATCGGGGGGAATGGAGTCCATTTCTCCCGTACAAAATACAAAACACTTACCTAAAACCAAGTATTAGTAAAAAATAGGCTCAATTCAATAAAACAAAGCCAAAGTTATGAAAAAAATTAGGCACACAACAACAATAATATGCGACCCCCATTTGATTAATATATAAACTTGATGCTGGCAAATAAACAAATCATATGGTGCCAAATATCAAAAGAAACAAAAAAGCATTCTCTTATTCTCTTTTGACGTGTAGTGTGTCGTGGTAAAGCTGGATTTGGTCGAGTTTTTTAGAAATTTCTCTTGGATTTCATGACTTTCATCATTGCTCCACGCTTTGTCAATAATTTGGAGCGATTTTTAATCCATAAAAAGTTAGTATACTCCAAATGCCAAGATTTTAAAGTTTCATTTTCATAACCTCGAAATATGGTAGTAGCAGTAAATTTTCAGTGTTTCGCACGGATTTACAAGTAGTATACGTTGTAGGTGACTTCGTAGTGATAAATTTTATATGAATTCGAATAGTTTCTAAAGTGTTGTGTTATTGTTGCATTACAGGTAGATTAGTCTGAAGGCGCAAAAATGAGTCGTTTCTTTGCAACTGGCACGGACTCAGAGTCTGAGAGCTCCTCTGAAGACGAGCCAGTAGTACGCGCGCCGGCGCCAGTCTATACGGTCAGTAAATAAAACAACTATCTAACCACTACAATATTTTAAAGATAATAAGTATATGCATACAGCAGTATAACTATTTCAATCCCTGGAAAAGCCTGAAATGGTTTTTAATCGGACTTTATTATTTGTACTTGTGAATCAGAAACTTACTAAGCGTTAGGTTTTTTTTCATAGATATTAATAATTGCAAAATTTTGATGTTTTTTTTGACACATCTTTATTTTCACTGTATTTATAAAAATTGTCATATTACTTTAAGGTTTTCCAAGAAATCTGCGTAAATTGTTGTGCAATCTGTAACTTAATCTGTATTAGATATGCACATCAACCCTATTTGTTGTGAATGGTTGAAATATAACTATGTAAATAAGTCAACAACTGTAAGTAAATTCTTGAAATGAGTACTTTTTAAAACATAAAATATTAACATATCCTTGATACATTTCCGAAACTGGAGTATTTATGAGAAACAACATAAATATGTTTGAGGTATATAACAATGCAACTCTATCATAGAATTGCACTGTTCAGGAAAAGTATGTTAGGTATTGGAACCTATGATCTATAACGACTTGCAAACCTCATTAGTTGATTCGGAGGACATTAATATATTTAAAAGAATTTTTTATTTTATTTTTATATAAAAAAAAAATACTGCAAATATGATAGTCAAAATAACAGTGTAATATGTATTTGAACATAGGCTTAATTTAATGCTATTTTTGAAAATATATACTTATAATTTATATTTTCCTTGTCAAATGTAATTTACATGTTAGATTTAAGTTGTATAATTATTGTATTTTTGAAAAGAGAATACTGTTCAAACAAAAAGATTTCTAAAAACCAATTTCTGTACAGTTATGCAATAAATGATTATCAGCGATTGATTCTGGATTTGACAGACTCACTTTTGGACAGAAAAAGTACAATTGACTGCATAATTGTTTAATTAATATTTATGTGATGATTAGGTACTTAAAAAAATATGAGTTTTTTTTTTAATCAGTAATTATTACATAAATAAATGATCATCAAAGAAACAAGTGAACATCAAAAAAGCAAAGCTTTCAAATTGGGTGTTATTTTTAAGATTTGTGAATTACTTATCCCCTCGCAAAGTATTTGAAAAAAAAAGTCACAAAACTAACTTTTTTCAGCCAATATTATTTGTTAATTTTTGGTCTGTCCAATGCCATAGACATACATCATACTAACTTACCTTTTTTTGTTTGAAAAAAAATACTTAAATAATACTTCTCTCCAATAGTGAATCTGTCAAATCCAGAATCAGTCCAATAGAGAACAATCTATAGTAGTAGTTGTTTTAATATTCATACTTACTTTAATAATAACAAATTCTTGTACAATTTTTGATTTTTATCATTGCATTTATATTAGTAATTATATTTTAACATTGTGTTCTGCATGTCTCTTATATATTAATAAAATCATTTGATAAATGCGCCTAAGCAAACTTCCTTGCTTTTTAGGAATTATATGTCAATCAAATAAATCCGAAAAATCATAGTTTATTATACTAAACTTAGTTGGAAACTCAGTTGGAAATACGACATTTGCTCGAGTATACTACAGTTTATTTCTCGCTCCAGACTTGGTCATAAAATGTTGAAGCAGTATTAAGTATTTCATGAGCCCACTTAAGGGACGCTCCACTTTATGTTCTTATCCCATCCTTCAACCTTCAGATTCTAAATGTTAAATGTTTAATCAAACGACTCAAACTTGTCATATGAAGTTTGAGTCGTTTGATTTATTTTAGTACAGGATGTTTTTTAAACATAACAAAAACTATTTAAAGCTGAGAAGCGTTTGAGTAATTTTGTTATCTTTTGGTTTTAGTTCAGCGATGATGAAGAAGAAACGAAGCGCGTCGTGCGCTCTATGAAAGAGAAGCGTTATGAAGAGTTGGAAGGCATTATCCACTCGCTGCGTAACCACAAGAAGATCAAGGACTTTGCTTCTGCACTGTCATCTTTTGAAGAACTCCAGAAAGCCTATACTAGAGCTGCTCCGGTAGTGGCCAAGGAAGAGAATGGCGTTGCTCCACGGTTCTTCATCAGGGCTCTGGTGGAATTGGAAGACTGGGTGTCTGGGGCTTGGACTGACCGTGACGCGAGAAAAGGACTGTCCAAAGGCAATAGCAAAGCCTTGACATCGTTGAGGCAGAAACTTAGAAAGTACGCCAAGGAGTTTGATGCAGAGGTGGCCAAGTTTCGCGAGGATCCTGACCAGCCTGATGATGAAGATGAGCAGAAAGGTTGGTACAAGTAAAAGTTACACATTCTGTCTACATTTTTGTACCCGCACTAAGTTTTAATCTTATCATTAACATTCTCTTCTCTTTCTCTTGTCAAGTTTTCATTCTTGTTGCCATTCTTATTTGATACAAGTTAAACGTAAAAAAAGGAAAACCGTTTTTGAAATCAATGATGTTTTGTAATTCACAAACAATTTCCGATTTCAATAGAATTTCAATAGGACTAACTAGAAAGCTGGCCCGTATGAACGAAAAATGTCTGTCACTGGCAAATTGAAAACATCTTCCCTTATGAAGTTGGTTTCCATAGTTGACTACTGGTTTCTACAATTGACAGATTAATTTAATAAACTAGATATAAAGAGTACTATTCCATCATATTTTACTATTTAGAATAATATAATAATTGAATAACGTTATGATAGGCTACTTTCTTAACAAGTAATCTGTTTGGAATTTCTTTCAATTGCTCCACCGTGATTCTAATTACAGATTCATCATCGTCTGACGAGTCCGAAGATGAAGAAAAGCCGAAGGAGAAGCCGCGCGCGCGTCGATCGCCCGAGCCACCGCGTCGCCCTCCACCTCAGGACGACGAGTCCTCTGACTCCATGGACTGGGGCTCCAGCTCATCAGACTCGAGCTCTAGCTCTGATGACGAGGCACGCGGTGTGGCCAACATCCGTGAACGGTAATTAGTATTTGTCTAGTTGAGTCAAGCAAGGTTTATTTTATTTTTTTTATTTGGGACAAATCAATGACATAATAAAACTTACATCTAATTTCTTTCTTACGTCCGTCTGTCTGCACCAAGCTCATGAACCGTGACAGACAGTTGAAATCTTAACAGATTATAACAACAAATATTAAAAACTAAACAATGAAATAAATATTAGATGTGGGCTTCCATACAACAATAGTGATCAAAGCCATGATTTGCTCGGTATTAATGAAATTATTTTAGTAGAAACTTGAACTAATGTTGTACAGATGATAGCACCGTCGATTAACCCCTAGTTGGCGAGTCCAACACATACTTGGTTGATTTTTCAGTGACAAATCAAACCCTGCCAACATATGTAGATAGCAAGCCTTCACAGTGATACAAAACAATTATAATGACATCGATAACAAAAAATAAATTACAAGGTTAAGGAAATTGACGGTTATCCAATCATGAGTGTTAGGATCCAATGCAATTTTTGATCTCTACTGCTTAGCTTAGAATATCTATATATTTATAATAAAATTGTAACGGGTCAAATTCTGTACATTAAATATATTTTGTAAGTTTCTTTCCACGTGGGTAAATCACTTAGGTTTAACCTTCTTTAAAGACAGGTTTTCTAGGGATAAGAGGATAATAGTTAGGAAGTTAGAAAATATGACAGTTCTTTTAAAATCCGAAATTAAACACAAGTAATACTATAAAAAAGAAAAACCGAGTTTAATTTGGCGGCAAAACTTACGTTACAGAATGTCATATATGTTATTTTGATTAAAATGTAGCTACCTACTGGACCTTTTTTGATGAAATGTACGAATTGGAAAGTATGCCTTTCAATCAAAAAATATATTAAATCGGTCAAAACAAAAACAAATAAATTGAAACTTCGATGAATTGTTAACCTCCTCCTCTTTTTAAGTCGGTTAAAAATGTGTGCTGATTTCGTAAAATTAAATAGGCGTAAATGTTAGCAGAATGTTTGGCATATCACGCTGAACGTGCTTGCGCGAACTTCTCTACATCTGTGTCGCTTTATTTTTTCCAATAATAAGACTTTCAGAAGAATTGAAATTGATTCTCTAATTTTAAGTCCTACAAATTTAATAATTATGCAAAGATAGCAAATGCATACGAAGTCTCTGGTACAGCTAGTTTAATACAATAGATAATTTTCTGATGTATTTAGGTTCTTGAAGAAGAACACCGAAGTGGAAGAGGACGAAGAGCGAGTGAAGCGCAGGATCAAGAGACGCGACGAGAGACGAGAGACGAGGGTCGGCAAGTCCAGCAGGAAAGAGCAACCTGACGACGGCGGCGAGTGGGAGACCGTCAGGAAGGGCGCAGCCACTTCCGACAAGCCCAAGATGTTCGCTAAGGTTTGTATAACGTAGAGAGTCTACACTAGACTAGAGTCTAACATACTGAATATGAATAATCAAGTTTGATTAAGACCATTGTCCCCACAAAGTCATGAAACTAATGTGAAGTAAGTAATTTTAACAATCAGTATAATAATATCTTTTTGTGTTAGATATGGTATGAGTATTTGCTCCGTTGTTTTATATACCTACTAGCTGTGCTCCGCGGTTTCACCCGCGTAGTTCCACATTTTATTATCGAGATAAACCAATGACGAAGTACTTATTTGTAGTCGGTTAAAAAATGTCCTTTCCCGGGGTCCAATCTACCTCTGTACCAAATTTCATCCAGATCGGTTCAGTCGATTTGGTGTGAAAGCGGGACAGACAGACAGACAGTTACTTTCGCATTTATAATATTAGCTAGGATATACCTATGTTTTATTAAACTAATATCTTCCATGTGTAGGACAGCGACATAGACGCGGCGCTTGTGGTGAAGAAGCTAGGAGAGGTGAGCGCAGCCCGCGGTCGCAAGCGCACCGACCGACGCGCGCAGCTCGAGCTGCTCCACGAGCTTAGGACCGTCGCCGCCGCGCACAACCTCGGTGATGCTTTGCAACTCAAACTACGCGCGGCAACTGTTGCTGCTCTCTTTGACTACAATCCCAAGGTAAAAAAATTTATACTCGTGTACTGATTGTCGTAAAGTGATGGAATAATTATTTGGCAAGGCGTATCTTAACAGCCCCTTATGAGATCGCATTGGGCTCATAACTAAATCTGTTTGCTTAACAATAAATATATGGAATTGGCTATTCATGGGTATATTTACAAAATTTTGTATAAAAATTTCTGTGCTATGGGAGCACAGGAAATTTCAGTGTAGCAAACATAAAATCGTAAAAAGCATTGTGATGTTTTCGTTTAAAGAGTCTCTTCATATTATATTTTTACATTTTATATCTTGTAGGTGTCGGACGCTATGAAGCCCGAGTACTGGTCCAGGCTCGTCGAGAATGTAGACCATATGGTGACTTTACTCCTGGCCCACGAAGATATGGTTCTGAGCGAATCTATCACCGAAGACAACGAGGAACTTGTCACCCCTCCATTCCGCGTCCGAGGCTGTGTGTTAACCGCTTTAGAACGCCTCGACGACGAATTCACTAAGCTACTGAAGGAATGCGATCCTCATTCCAACGAATACGTCGAGAGGTTGAAGGACGAGGTCCGAGTATCGGCGCTGATCGATCGCGTCTGTCAAGTGGTAGAACGAGATGGAACGCCACAAGAGATCTGTCGTGCGTATCTTCGCAAAATCGACCATCTGTACTACAAGTTTGATCCGCGCGCCGTCCGCAAGGACCTACCGCCGGGCGAGGAAACTTCCATCAAGAAAATGGAGAAGTTCTGCAAGTTCATCTACGCTAACGATGAGTCTGATCGTCTGAGGACTCGCGCGATCTTGTCTCATATTTATCACCACGCGTTGCACGACAACTGGTTCCAAGCTCGTGATTTGCTACTCATGTCCCATCTTCAAGAGACAGTTCAGCATTCTGATCCGAGCACTCAGATCCTCTACAACCGTACGATGGCCAATCTGGGACTGTGCGCATTCCGTCGCGGCAATGTGAAGGAAGCTCACGGCTGTCTGGCCGAGTTGATGATGACCGGCAAGCCTAAGGAACTGCTAGCTCAAGGGTTGTTGCCGCAGCGTCAGCACGAACGTTCTAAAGAGCAGGAGAAGATCGAAAAGCAGCGTCAGATGCCATTCCATATGCATATCAACTTGGAGTTGCTCGAGTGTGTTTACCTGGTGTCTGCAATGTTGATTGAAATCCCTTACATGGCAGCTCATGAGTTTGATGCACGTCGTCGTATGATCAGTAAGACATTCTATCAGAATCTTCGCGCGAGTGAGAGGCAAGCTTTGGTGGGGCCTCCGGAGTCTATGAGGGAACATGCGGTGGCTGCAGCAAGGGCAATGAGGCGTGGGGATTGGCGCGCCTGTCTCAACTTCATTGTCAATGAGAAGATGAATGCTAAGGTAATTTTTACTATTGAACATGCTCTTATTAAATATCGCCTTACGACAGTAAAATGCAAGTAAATTGCGACATATCAATCATTGAATCAAGTGACTTTGTTAATAGTATCGAAAATCAACACATTTGTTTTTTTCTTCAATTGCTATATGAAGATGTATTTTTAAATACATAGGTATGTGTAAATTATAGCATCTAAATTCTAAATCCATTTTGTAATGTAAGTATAAAAAAATTATACCATCTCAATTCAATTCTTGTGCAACATTAATCCAACATCATCCTTCATCAGGTGTGGGATCTGATGGTAGGCGCTGACAACGTACGCGCGATGCTCGGCCGTCTTATCCGCGAGGAATCAGTCCGCACGTACTTATTCACATACGCACACGTGTACGCATCACTGTCTTTACGCTCACTGGCCGACATGTTCGAGCTGCCGCGACAGAGGGTGCACTCGCTCGTCTCCAAGATGATCATAAACGAGGAGCTGTTAGCTTCGCTGGACGACCCTAGTGAATGCGCGATATTGCACCGCTCCGAGCCCACTAGGATGCAAGCGCTGGCGCTACAACTTGCTGATAAGGTAAACTTACACTTACAGTATGTTTCTTAATTGTGCTAGATATGATATAAGCATCACTAAGTTCAGTGCTTTGTAAACTGTAGCGATACTGAAAAAAATATTTATATAATAGCAAAGCAATATTTAGGTGATAAGGCCCCAGATTTCTTTATTGTAGACACATAAAACATTAAATTCAAGAGATAATTCTTACTTAATTATCTATACAAGTGACGGTCCTATCGATAAAAACTCACCTCCAGGCAACCATAGAATACAATTAAAAAAAATTGTCCTAAGGGATGGCTAATACGAAAAATATACTATGTACAACTATATATGTACTCGTATATATATAAAAGTATATCCTGACTTAGACTCACTGATAGGTGAAAATTCGACCTTAAAGGGTCTTTTTTAAAGGTTACTTTATGATACATGTACATAGTCAACTACGTCATATTATGGAACATTGTATTAAAAACTTACGAATCCGCTAATTAGTATGTAAACACCAAACCATGTTCATCTAGACTACTCTAAATGATGCTTGCTGATTTAATAATAACCACTACATAACTGGTAAACATTATTTATTTATAAGGTAAAGATTTTAAAAGGCGTTCATTAACAGTGTTTTTATACTACCTTTACTACATCCTACTAGTCACTTAGTTAATAGGCTGAGTTCTGCATGTAACTATGAAATTAAGCCTAATATAAAACCTTGAAAATCAAATCAACCTCTTCGTCGACAGGTGGGCAATTTAGTGGACTCCAACGAGCGCATCTTCGAGAAGCAGGGCTCGTTCTTCCAGCGCGGGGGCGGGGGCGGCAGGGGCGAGGGGCGGGGGCAACGCGAGCGTCCCCGCGAGGGCTGGAACCGTCGCCAGCGGAACAGACGTCGCGACGACGAACGCGCGCACGACGACTAGACGTCACCCCTCTACCTTCCTCCTCTATACAGTTTACTTGTTGAGGCCGCATTCGGTGGCTATTCGACACAAATGTCTTTGTCGATAGGCGAGTGTTTCTATTCCATTCCAAAAGTTAGCTCAAATATTTTGATCACGCAATTTAGTATGACAGTTTCGTTTCGCTGCTATTTTCATAAAGTCATGTGCAACCTAAAGTCAAACTTTTTCTTCTTTTATGGCACCTCACAGTCCGTGTTTGCCAGCGTCGTGCTTAATTTTATGCGGAGATGACCCTATCTTAACTGCTATGTGACGTTCGTGACGTCACCTCCCGGTTCCAACGGAAGATCAGCGCTGGTTGTTTCAACCAGCATGTCACTTATGTTGAGTTGGAACCGGTTTGTGACAGAAAGCATTCATTAAGTTAATATTTTATTTTTTTAAAGTGGTGTACACTGCTGTTTTCTGTGACATATAAAAAAAATATTTTATTTTATTCTACCTAAGAAAAAATTAAAAAATTATTTTGATTTCTGGATTGAGCACGTTATACTATTATCATGAGAGTTAATGACACTAATTTAACTATCGATAAATTAATTGAGCTGCTTTCGGAATGTGGTATTTATTTATGTGGATGATACAGACCAACCATTTCAATAAGAATAGATCTAAGTGCTGCCTACGACAAAAATAAGCCGTGTTCTAATAGTTGCCGAATGCGGCCTAAAATAATTGAATTGTAATTAAAATATACACATATTAATTTTCTAAAATGTAACATCCCATCATTATTATTCTATATTTTTTGCCAGTTCATATGTAATTTGTATGTATTTGTTTATTTTTTATCGGAGGAAAATATAAAAGTTTAGTCAATAGATTAGTCTCTTATTATAGATTTCAAAATAGGTCAGGTAGTCATTTCAATTTCATATATTTTTTATTGTTTTGTTACCTGATATCTAGAAGGCGGCTGGACCGATTTAAAAAGAAATACTTTATTTTTCAAAGGTACTACTAGTACTGCACGTTGTCTCAATATATTTTATCGTATTCTCTGTGTCTAAGTGATAGATATGTAGTGGCGCCTATCGAATTGAAGTCGGTCGTAATTTAGTCTTTAAAAAAGACTAGCTAAATCTATAGCAGCAAGGTAAGTATTGTACAGAGTTATCGGTCACGGGTGAACTAAGCCAAAAGGACTATTATTCATTCTAAGGAACAACTAACTGTGGACCTAACTATGAATTCGAAAAACAAAACAGTTTTTCAATACATTTTGTCCATTACTCGTAATGATAAACTTTAATGAAAGTTGTTCTGTTCCTATTGATGAGTAAGTATTAGCAGTGTCTAATGGAGAGTCAGAGCAGGTGCCAAAACGATGATTTAGTATATCTGTTGGGTGTGTTGTTGTTTATGTTTGTGAATATTGCATGGCATCTCCGATAGGAGGAATAATTCTAGTAGGAAGTTAATAGTGGCGGCTCTCAAAGCGGGTTCTTAGCTATGACGGTCGGGTTCTAATTGGACAACAAAACGGGCAAGTAAATTAGCTGTGCTTGCTGATCCGGAAGCAAATGTTCACTGCTCGTTTGTTTTCCCAAAAAAATTAAAAGTACCTAACATCCCGAAAAATAACTCCTTATTCCTCTGAAAGCGTAGACAGAGAAAGAAATAGACAACGGGTACATGCCATCTCAGTCACACTATAACAAAGAAAATGTACAATGTCCATAGAAATGAAAGGGATAGATCGACAGATTTTTGTTCCGGTATGTCCGGTTTTTACAAAGATAAATTTCTTTATCTTTAGGTTTTTACATTGTTTAGCACATCGTGTGCCAAATACTTTAAAGTTAAAACATTTATTTGATGTAAAATCCCTATCTATAAAATATTAGGTAGTAATAAAAAGTGTAAAGATCTGAAGAAATATTTACTAGAGAATCGTGTGATATGGTTTTAGCGGCTATAACAGCAAAACCGAAGAAAAATTTCTCCCAAAAAGCTGTAGTAGTTACTTTTGCCACCATAACTTATCGTTTGAACAAAGCATTTTTCTGACTCTTAAATTAACAGTTGTTAAACCTCTTCATAAAAAGAATGACACGCTTAATATTAATAATTATTGTCCTATTTACATTTTTTTCCTAAGTTTTGAGGAAATTTTCATCTAGGGCTTTATGATTTTAATATAAATAGTGACTTTTTAAAAAGCAAATAAAATGGTTTTCAAAAGAACAAATCGACGACCTTAGCTCTTTTAAAAATATAACCGTATACATAAACATATAAAATCCAGTCTCAGAGCCGATTTTAAACTTCAAACACGAATATCTCGGCAACCAGCGGGGCTAGCGGGAGGGGAGTGGTAGCCTTCGGTAAGTGACTGGTGCGGAATTTTTTGTCGCTATGTCGCAGTGGTCTGATTGCACCATACGATTTGTATATTTGCCAGCGTCAAGTTTATCAATTTTCGAGTTCTTTTATTCCATAAAGTTAAGTCAAATGTCAAATACCAAAAGTCAAATAAGTCATCGTGGTCAAGTTAGTCTAATCATGTACCCTCGTAAAGCGGTGGAGACTTTACCAGGATTTCTTTGGAGATTTCCCGCAAACACGAAAACCACGTTATTCTGTCTATATATCGCTTGCCGACACTTGTACACATAAACAATACAATAATGGTGAATAATCTACCAATATTACACATTAAAGCTCGCAGAATCACTAGATAGATTGCAATAAATACACAGACAAAGACGCCAGTTTTTCAGCGAACGCGGGAAAACTCTAGTCTATGGTTCTAAACCTACCGTGAATAGTAATGTTTACTTTAATATACCTATGTCATCTCTAATTGAGTAGTTGCACTTTGCAATATGGTTTATCTATTCTCCAACAGATGGCAGTTGCTGTTTTAGTGCGTTTCGTTTCTATGACTGCTCTTCAATTTATCAACCTATCACATTCAAGACCGATTCTAAAAAGTATTTTAAGTAGAAACAAAACGCAGGAAAATTTTGACAGACGGTGAAGTGTTCGAGTTTTACGATAAATCAATTTTGTGACGATTTATCGACTAACCCTTTTTATTTTCTATTGGTTTTCATAACTATGTTGTTCGTGAGAATCTTTATGTAGTTATTTTTATTAATAACAGGTGTTATTCCTAAATTCTGAGGTCGTATTTCTGACAGCTCCCCTATCCAATACAATGGCTGCAACGAGGAGACTCCAAAAGGTGAGACATCATTTTTACTCTAGATACCTTTAGATCGCAATGAATTTCCTTTATAATTGAATGGATTATCCTTATATTTTGTAATCTAATTTTGTTATTAAGTCTTGGATTTAGAAATCAAAATAAAACATAAAAGCAGTTAGTAATTTGATAAACAGTAACCTACATTATAGTACAGTTAATTCAAGAGTTTAATATAACTTGTTGTATTTTCAGGAGCTCAATGATATCCGGCAGTCGGGCTTGAGGTCTTTTAGGGAGATACAAGTTGATGAGTCTAATATCTTGACATGGCAAGGACTGATTGTTCCAGTAAGTATACTTTTACTAAAATACCAGGCCACTCTTCTAGCTTATCTATATCTTCCATGGCAAAGCAATCCTTACTAGGAACTGCTTTCTGAAATAAGAGTCAAATTAGAGTTCTGAATGTGGCAACTCTAATTTATAATTCTATTCCAACTCACTTAATTGAATTCAGATAATAAATATTATTCAGAATTGAAAAATTGGTTGGTTGGTTAAGGAAAGTTTCTACATGGTTAAAGACTTTGTGTCGATATTAAGTGTACTCCTACATCCAAAAGCATCCAATTTCAAATGTTAATGTTAGTGGTAAAATAAGGAATAATTATTGCATATTAGCTGACCTGGCGAACTTGGTACCGCCTAACAGTTTTTGAACCTTCCCAGGAGTACGACAAAGATTTCAAAACCAAAATCAGCTAAATACAATACATAGTTCTCGAGTTTTAGCTAGACAAACAAACAGCAATTGATTTTTATATATTAGATTATCAGTTTGTTGTTTTTTGACCCTATTTTGATAACGATGATGTATCTCAGGTCCTGTATCTGCCCTGTTATATGAAACTATTGCAGTAAAATGTATCTAAAAATATATAATACATACCTCTGATATCAATACTGGTATGATTCATTTTGTGCCCATACACAATACAACCTGATGAGATCATCATCTTGTGTTAATTGAATCCTGATTTAATTATCGGATTTATAAATGACCACAAATTACAAAGTTTTCTTAAAATATTCCATTTAAATATACGAAGTATAGGAAAAAAACCTCGATGAGGCGCAAATATTATTGCATAGAATGAATGTTGATTGCGATATCATAATTTTTTCAGAGTGTTGGCTTAGTTTTTACCCGCTTACACCTATCATGGAAGGGTATACCAGCCATAGATCAGGTTATAGTAACCAAAATGATGGTGTAGTGGCCTATATAAAATCAAACATAAACTGCATTGTAACAGAAATCAATCTGACCCACGCTTCCTGTTTGCTAATTACCCAACACAAAAAAATAGCTACACTCGCAATTTATCGCTCGCCATCTGAGGCAAATTTAGATCCTTTTCTAGATAGCTTAGACAAATTATTGTCTTCTCTTACAGCTTATCAGACGGTCACCATTGTTGGCGACTTAAATATAAATATCCTTTCTCCTAGTAGTAAAGATAAAAAATACTCAGATTTTTACCTTTCTATCTTGTCGTCTCATGGTATGCTACCTGCTCATACTTATCCAACACATGAATCAAGTTGTCTCGACCATGTTATCTTACGCACTCCTACACAAGCTAGTACGATCATTATTTCCAAGTCTGTGACTGACCATATACCGACATTACTGTGCTGTGACATCGGTAGCTATTCAAATAGCCAAAAAAGTTCTTACACTAGAGTTGACTATCTCTCTGTAACCACCCAACTCCTTTCAACCAATTTTGAACATATTTATAGTATTAAAGATGCAAACATAGCCATGGATGAAATGATAAATACAATCTCTGCAATAATTAGTCGAAATAAAAATACTATTAAAATACCAAAACGAAAAAAAATCATAAAGCCCTGGATTACGCCTGGTCTTCTGAGATGCATACTGTTACCGCCAGACTGCGTATCAATATAGTTGAATGCATTTTTTCTTAGTTGTCTCTTTCTTTCATGGTATTAGAGGCTAATTGAGTGATTTCCTATCTCCCTCACCCCCTCCGTATCCTTCCACGATGCACCGCGCCGAGGAGGTGTGTGCCCTTGAAAATCAAAAGGGTCAGTCGATTACAATAAATCGCCGGGTCAACATACTCCAGATACGTCTGTGATTATAAAAAATATTGTGAACTACCGCGAGTTATGTGATATAAACCTTTTCATCGTGAAGTGTTCGAACTTTATTGAAGTTTATTGTGAAGCATCTCCAAATTTATGTTTTTATGAGGGAAAACAGCAAGATCGCATCGAGCAGCCGAAGATCGAATATTTCGATCCTGATTTTCTACAAGGTGCGTGAATTCTCTTTTACCTCCCTTAATTCACTCATTGCAAATACCATCGTAATCAGCGATCCTAGCGAATTATTAATATTTAAAGATACAGTCCACTTACATAATAACGCATAAAAGCCTTCGGGCGTGTAACGCTACCCGCAAGTGGCCGAAATTTAACTTTGGCCACATCATTTTTTGGTCATTCGAACCGGATATACCATTTTTTGGTCATTCGTACCGAATATAAAATTTTGTTTCATATTATTTCTCGATTTAAATACGAGATTTACTTTTCTAAATTAAATCCGCCTCGTAACTATTAAGTTGCGAAGTCATATCTACCCGCTATTTCGCATAAAGATTCGACACTGCATGTTATTTCTAACTAAACCGCTCCGCTCTTATAAGTGTTTGCCTTTAGAGATATTTTAATTACTTTCCCGCCCTTTAGGTATATATACATTTATAAGAATTATTTATATTCACATACTCATTTATAACATAACATAATTTTATTTACCTACCGCATATGACATATCAATTAATTTAGTATCTTGGTATTGTCAGCGTTATACCCGCTATATTTTCCTACATATCGTATATATTTGCGACTAATACGTTATATAATTCTTTGTTGCATTACAATAATTTATGATGCCGCGAGACGATAAGGCAGCCGCGATGAGTAGCCCGAAAAGCCCGCGTTTAACCATTTTACAAGCTAAGCGAAACGCGTTGTATGAACGAATTAACACTATTTATAATCAAGCTAAAGATTTAGATAAAAGTACTAATATTTCGGTAGAAATTCGAGAGATGTTTCTGAGTTCTTGCGTAACTATCGAAGACATACGTGCGAGTTTTCACCAAGTCCTCGATACCTACAACGAAACACTTCTTGAGTTCGACTCGGAAGCTACTCCCTCGTACCAAGGTTATGCCTCCTTCGAAGATCTATATTGTTATATCAAGCAGGTCATGTCGAAGTTCATTCAACCGCCCGCGTCTAATCATGCAACTTTACCAACAAAACAAAAACCGAAATTGCCGAATATTGAATTAGTGTCATTTGATGGTGATATAAAACATTGGCCGCTGTTTTACGCTAGTTTTAATGCAACAGTACATCAAAACTCGTCATTAACTAACTCGGATAAATTATATTATTTAATAGGTAAATTGTCACCGACCGCCCAGAGTTCGTTTGCTGGTATAATTCCGAGTGCTGAAAATTATGACGCCATTTATCAAAGCCTTCTTGATAAATATCAAGATGTTAGAAAATTAGGATATGCCTATTTAAATAAGGCACTTAGCCTTAAGTTAAAAGGTTCTCCGTCTACGACTAACTATCAGCTGTTTATAGATAAGTTTGTAGTCGCTATCAGTTCACTTAAAGCATTAAAAATTGATGATCTATTGGATTTTGTATTATTGCACATAGCTACGCAAAAATTTGATACTGAAACCATACGTGGATTTGAGATGTACTATCGTGATAAGAAATTGCCTACTCTCGACGAATTTATTGAGTTTATTAAGAAACAATGTCGCATATTTGAGAGCACGCAACTCGATACAGTTTCGAATAATAGTACGAAATTTAATTCTAATAAGCTTCAAGCTAGAACCAACCGCCCGCCAAATCCACAGGCTTACGTCACTTGCTCGACTACTGATAAGTGTCCATTGTGCAATTTCGCGCCTCACGATCACTACTATAAATGTACCGCATTCGAAAAACTTACACCTACTGAACGGTTTAAGTTTATAAAAAGGAATAACGCTTGTATAAATTGTACGAGCAAATCACATAAAACGGCTCAATGTGCATCTAAGATCAAATGTCGGATATGTTCTGGTAATCACCATTTAAAACTCCATTTTAATAATAACAAACCGCTCTTTGAACCCTCGCCTGATATGACGTCAGGAGTAAGGTCGCCCGCCTCTCCTGCTATCGAGCCACCATTAGTACAACGCGGCGATCAATCGCTATGCACTACAACCATAGCAGCCTCGCTTCCCGCGCGCGTTGACTCATCAGCTGATAAGCCGCAACGTACATCTACCTGTACGACAGTACTGCTAGCCACTGCTCAAACAATAGTATACGATAGTAACAATAGGCCGCAGATAATTAAATGTCTCTTAGATACCGGTTCCCAAAGCAATTTCATAACTTATCAATGCTGTGAGCGCCTAGGATGGTTAAATCGTATAACGCCTTCATGTACGGTTGTTCGAGGAATCGGGGGTTCAGAAAATCACATACGGGGTTCGATTAATTTTAATTTAAGCTCGCGATTTAATACAAATATTAATTTTGATCTCGACTCGCTTGTTATTGACCGCATAAGCGATAATCTTCCGTCGGCCGCTGTCGATAAAGCTGCGTTTACACACCTCGAGTCTCTCCCGCTCGCCGACAACGATTTCGCAACCCCTGGACCTGTCGACTGCTTAATCGGAGCATCGACTTTCTCGCATCTGCTGCTGCCCGGAGTGGTACATAGCAGTTATAGTAATATACCGCCCGCGATTCAAACTGTGTTAGGTTTTGTGATTATGGGTTCCGCGCCTACGTCACAGATCGTTCACAATAGTTTAACGACTGTATGTTGTTCAGTTGTCCACGATTCGATGGACACACTCTTCAAGCGATTTTGGGAACTTGAAGAGATTACCGCGCCGCCCGCTCAAAGCCCTGATGACTTTGAGTGCGAACAATTATTTCGTGCTACTACCGTTCGTGACGACACAGGTAGGTATGTAGTCGCATTACCGTTCCGTGATGACGTATGTTTATTAGGAGATTCGTACGCCGCCGCTCTTAGACGTCTTAAATGTTTAGAACGAAAGCTAGACGCCTCGCTCAAAACCCGCGCCGCTTATAATGACGTAATGCGCGATTACATAGATAAGGGCTACTTAAGTCCTATTGATATGAATGGTGATGACGTCACTCAACCTTCATATATGATTCCACATCACGGTGTATTTCGTGAAGACAAAGCGTCGACCAAGCTTCGCTGCGTGTTAGACGCCAGCTGCAAGTCTTCCTCTGGTTACTCACTGAACGACCTTCTTCACGCAGGTGCTAATCTACAAGGTGACTTGTTTAGCATCCTTATTCAATTCCGCTTATTTAAGATAACGCTTTCCGCCGATTGTCGTCAAATGTTCCTTCAAATTGGAGTACGCAAATCTGATCGTAGGTATCAGAGAATTTTATATCGGTTCAGTACGGAGGATCCAGTTACTGTATACGAATTTAACCGCGTTTGTTTCGGACTTAAGTCGAGTCCATTTCACGCATTGCGCGTGGTTCACCAGCTGATTGCCGATGAAGGTGATAAGTTTCCCGCCGCAGTCGCCACTGCTTCTACATGCTTGTACATGGACGACATCGCTACCTCAGTCATGACTACGCTTCAAGCGGTCACCCTGAGTAAAGAGCTTATCGAACTTTTCAAGTTAGGTCAATTTGATCTAGTCAAATGGACTAGCAATTCTGATGATGTACTTGCTCACATACCAGACACGCATAAAGAGTCTTATGATAAAATGTTTGACGAGTCCACCCCGCATAACATCCTTGGTTTATATTTCGATAGATCACGTGATTGTTTCCGCTTTGTAGTTAACGCTCCAGACGATAAGTGCACTAAGCGCACTATGTTGTCTGCGATTGCGAGACTTTGGGACATTATGGGCTTTGTGGCTCCGGCCATTTTGTATGCCAAGCTTCTAATAAAGGAGCTTTGGTTGTCAAAGTGTGACTGGGATGCCGAACCTCCATCTCACATCACTAAAGCTTGGGTGCAGTTTTGTAAAGAGCTTTCTTCGCTCAATCAGTTGTGCATTCCACGACATTTGTGTATTGTGGAGAACTGCGAAGTTAACGTTATTGGTTTCGGAGACGCGAGTGAACGAGCATACGGCGGTGTTGTATATTTACAAGTACGCGTAGGTTCAGGGTACACTGTGCGATTAGTTTGCGCAAAGTCTAAAGTGTCACCGGTCAAAGTCGTATCTATTGCGCGATTAGAACTTTGTGCAGCGGTTTTATTGTCACAGCTGCTTCGTAAAGTCCTGGACATAATAACCCCGCGTTACGCTGTAAGCAATGTCTTTGCTTTTAGTGATTCTAAAGTCGCTCTTTGTTGGATATGCGCGTCCCCGCATCGTTGGCAGACTTTTGTCGCCAATAGAGTAGTTAAAGTGATTGAAAATATTCCCGCGAATCGATTCTTTCATGTATCTGGCTCTGAAAACCCCGCCGACTGCTTGTCACGTGGCCTCACGCCGGACGAGTTACTCGACCATCCTTTATGGTTCACTGGACCTCCTTGGATCATGAGCAATCCAAGTGAATGGCCTCTGAATAAAATAGATGACAATGATTACGCAGACGCGCCGGAACAACGGTCGCAAGCGCTTGTCACAACCACTCCAGAAAACCCACCGCTCTACACGCTCGCGCAACGATTTTCGTCGTATACAAAATTATTACGCGCGATCGTATATATATACCGCTTCATGAAAATATTACCACGTGGTAATTCTATAACCGCCGCAGACCTAGAGTTTGCAGAAAATAAATTAGTACGCGCAGTGCAAGATGTTCATTTCCCGCATGATAAATCTAATTTAATTAAAAATGAACCTTGTTCATCCGCTTTAAACAAGCTTAGACCTTTCTTGGATAGTAACGGTTTAATTCGTGTCGGAGGTCGCTTGTCAAATTCCGCCGAGGATTACGCATATAAGCATCCTTGCCTTCTTCCACGTCGCGATCATGTCGTTGATTTGATAGTTGATCACTATCACCGCAAGCACTTACATGCTGGACCGGAACATCTGATGTCTTTATTGAGGCACAGTTTCTGGATCCTAGCCGCAAGGCGCCTTATACGTTATCGTATTTACAAATGCAACGTGTGTTTTAAATCGAAACCACGTCCGTTATCTCCGCTTATGTCAGATGTACTCAGTCAGCGCGTTAATCAAGTCGATAAAGCTTTCACGCATGTCGGTTGCGACTACGCAGGTCCTCTTCAGTACACCCCTACTCGTGGTCGGGGGATAAAGAGCTGCAAGGCTTGGTTATGCATTTTCACATGTCTTACGACACGAGCCACGCACATTGAAATTGCGACCGATTTGAGTACAGTCAGCTTCCTTAATGCGTTCAAGCGATTTCTTTCCAGACGCGGACCCATTAAGTGTATGTATTCTGATAACGGTACTTGTTTCGTAGGAGCACGTTCTTACCTCCGCGACTTGTATAAATTCTTAGACGAATTACGCCCGCGCCTGGAAGAAGAGTTTGCCGAAAATCGCATAGAATGGAAATTTATTCCGCCCGCTTCTCCTCACTGGGGAGGCTGTTGGGAGAGTATGGTAAAAATAATTAAAACGCATTTATTTAAAGTCATAGGACAGCAAATGGTATCGCATGAGGAGCTTCTCACTATTCTTACGCAGATAGAGGCTCTCGTAAACTCCCGTCCGCTCGTACATAACAGTAGTGATCCCGCAGAGCCTTCAGCTCTTACTCCTGCTCACTTTATTCATAACACGCCGCTGTCGTCGCTTCCTGCGCCTGAAGTTACACCGAGAAGTTTATTAGATAGACATAACTTAATAGACAGCATAGTACAATCGTTTTGGAAGCGTTGGCGTGCTGAATATTTGCATCAATTGCAGGTACGAGCTAAGTGGAATACGCCTTCTGTTCCCATACACGAGGGAACATTAGTTATCGTTAAAACCGACAATGCTCCACCCCTTGCTTGGCCTTTAGCTATAGTAGAGAAGGTTTATCCGTCTAAGGATGGCACTACTCGAGTGGTCACTGTAAAGACTTCGAAGAGGAGCTATCTTCGCCCGGTAGTAAAATTATGTCCCATACCTACTCAATAATTTGCTAAGTAATGCAACATCTTATTTAAGTTAGTATATACTTTATTTATCCGCTAATTTAATTACGGCATATATTAACCGCTTTTACATATTATAACCGCTTATTATACCGCATGTTTTATTATATATTATCCCGAATTCCCTTTATATATCACCATTTATTTTTTAAAGGCAACCCTTTAAGGCCGGGGATGATGTTACCGCCAGACTGCGTATCAATATAGTTGAATGCATTTTTTCTTAGTTGTCTCTTTCTTTCATGGTATTAGAGGCTAATTGAGTGATTTCCTATCTCCCTCACCCCCTCCGTATCCTTCCACGATGCACCGCGCCGAGGAGGTGTGTGCCCTTGAAAATCAAAAGGGTCAGTCGATTACAATAAATCGCCGGGTCAACATACTCCAGATACGTCTGTGATTATAAAAAATATTGTGAACTACCGCGAGTTATGTGATATAAACCTTTTCATCGTGAAGTGTTCGAACTTTATTGAAGTTTATTGTGAAGCATCTCCAAATTTATGTTTTTATGAGGGAAAACAGCAAGATCGCATCGAGCAGCCGAAGATCGAATATTTCGATCCTGATTTTCTACAAGGTGCGTGAATTCTCTTTTACCTCCCTTAATTCACTCATTGCAAATACCATCGTAATCAGCGATCCTAGCGAATTATTAATATTTAAAGATACAGTCCACTTACATAATAACGCATAAAAGCCTTCGGGCGTGTAACGCTACCCGCAAGTGGCCGAAATTTAACTTTGGCCACATCACATACGAAATCGTGACAAATTACATCTGAAGTATAAATCTAATCCTGAAAATTACTTAAACAAAGCCATCTACATCCGATACCGAAATTTTTGTAATAATTTACTAAAAAAATTAAAACAAGAGTACGAAAAACATGAGTTACAGAAGGCCAGGAGTAATCCAAAAGAAACCTGGAAAATTATAAAAAAAATTGCTAATATTCCCGAAACCCTAAATTCAGCATCACAGTTGATTGACCTAACGATTGACCCTAAAGTGTCCACAAATAAAATTAATGACTTTTTTGTTAGTATAGGTAGTGAACTAGCTGGCAAACTTAGCAATAACTCCCAATGCGCAAACAGAGATATTGTCGTCGAAAATGCTTGTAGCAGTACTATGGCAATTTTCGATACTGATTGCGCCGAGGTTGATCGCATAATACGAGGATTAAAAAGAAACTGTGCTATTGGGTGGGATGGAATACCATCCAGCCTACTCACCGATGCTCGCGAAATTCTAGTCCCTCCACTAACTTATATTTTCAACTTATGCCTCTCATCTGGCTCTTTTCCACATTCCTTGAAAAGAGCACTTGTGTTACCAATCTTTAAGAGTGGAGACAGAGGCAGTATAACAAATTATAGACCTATTTCAATACTAAACAGTTTTTCAAAAATATTAGAAAAAATACTAAGCAATAGACTCACAAACTACTTGGACAAATACAAACTATTAGCTAATAATCAATATGGTTTTAGAAAAGAAAAGTCAACAGAAGATGCAGTCATTGACCTTACACACACAGTAATAAAACATCTTGATTCTAAATTAAAAGCAATTGGCATATTCCTCGATTTATCTTAAGCCTTTGATAGTGTCTCTGTCCCACTACTTCTTTCGAAGATGGAAGGGCTGGGTGTACATGGTCTTGCCCTCAAAATTTTCAAAGATTATCTAACAAATCGTACTCAGTATGTCAAAGTTGATGGGTTTGTTAGTGATGATAAATTAATAAACTTCGAAGTTCCCCAAGGCAGTATCCTTGGGCCTATCTTATTTCTCATCTATGTTAACGATCTTTGTCTTCTTAAAATTCCCCATTGTGACATTTTTACATACGCCGATGATACTTCCTTAATAATTCAAGGCAAAACCTGGGCTGAAGTTAAAATACGATCAGAAAGCGCTCTAAGTACAGTAATGAACTGGCTATCTATAAATCTTTTAACTCTAAATATAACTAAAACTAAATATTTAACTTTTTCTCTTAGGTCTGACTCTCACCCTAACCAAAATTCATATAAAATAACTGCCCATAATTGTCAATTTCAAGTATCAAATCCATGTGACTGTTCTGCTCTAGATAAAACGGACTGTATCAAATATCTTGGTATCTTGATAGATAGCACTCTGTGTTGGATTCCACAAATTGATAGTCTAACTTGCCGAGCTAGACGTTTGATGTATATCTTTAAAAACCTCAGGACATCTTTGGATAGAAAAACTTTAATTCTAGTATACTATTCACTAGCTCTATCTATACTAACATATTGTGATGCAGTCTGGGGTGGAGCATGTCGCACAACTCTAAAACCTGTAGAAAGAGCTCAGCGAGCTATTTTGAAAGTTATGTTTAAGAAACCTATTAGATTTCCTACAACAACACTATATAAAGAGACTAAAGTGCTCACAGTTAGACAACTGGTCATTCTCCATATAATACTTCGCAAACACTCCAAACTACCATACGACCCTCTCAAAGAAGACAAGCAACGAAGAAGAGATAGAGTCTGTCCTGTCATACCACATAGAACCAAATCTGCTGGAAGATTTTATGAATATTTATCCTGTCATTTATATAATAAATTGAATAAAGAAATTCATATTTATCCTCTGGTACTTAAAAAAGTGAAACCAGTTGTCAGTGACTGGCTCCAACGACTATCCTATGATGAAACAGAAGATTTGCTTACAATTAACATCTAGTATTGTTATTTGTCCCTCAGTAACATATAAGTAATATGTTTGTAACATCATTTGCATTATGAATATTACAAGACAAATTAATATTAGACAAAATTATAGACAAATTATAAATTAATATTTTCTAAGATTACAAAAAAAAAACAATTTTCTTCATTAACTCAACATACATACATTAACACGCACACATTTCCACAAACACACTTTAGATTTATCTTTCATTTTTGTTGATGCTTGAACTTGTTTTCGATGTTATTCTGGACCACATAAAATCAATCGTCCATACCATATGTGAAATATACCAGTAAGAGTTATACTAAATATTTGATTTTTAGATGTATCTTGTATTGTTAAATGTGTCTATTCTAGTAATTATTTTTGTAACTTTATATTGTATCCTCTGAAACGGAAGGCTCTGGCAGCCGTAACACAGTTTCATTACTAGTATGGCTGCCAGCCGGCTATACTTTAAACATTATGTTAGTTCCAAATTGTAAGTCTTTAGATAAGTACCTACCTAAAGTGTTTATTGTAGTGTAACGTGTAGTTTTAATGTCAATAAATGTTTTATTATATTATATTATTATTATTATGTAGACTTCAGCATTTCTCAACACAAATAATAACTTCTAGCATAATATATCATACTCATCTAGCCTTAGATTATGCAACAAAGGAAAGTCTCACATTTTTCATATATTTTGTTTATTTCAGCACTTAGCTAAACAATTTCTATATAAATGTACAAATAAGAATTATCTACAATGTCTTCTGAATCTCTTTTAAAAAAAAAAGGATTTCTATTTGTGAATAACCACATACATGTATTGTTTATAACTCTAATTGATGACATGTTTGAAATTGCCCCATATTAATGCCATCTATTTGTATTATCAGGACAATCCTCCGTACAACAAGGGTGCCTTCCGCATAGAGATTAACTTTCCTGCGGAATACCCCTTCAAACCTCCGAAGATAAGCTTCAAAACAAGGATATATCATCCCAATATTGATGAGAAGGGTCAAGTTTGTCTGCCTATCATTAGCGCTGAGAACTGGAAACCAGCCACCAAGACTGATCAAGGTAAACAATAGAATAATTATTAATTTAAGTTAATTAAGATAAAACTTTTTTTGCTTTAGAGTGAAGCTAATAATTAATTCTTTTGTATTTCATATTCCAAACTGAAACAGAGACTTAGCCTTAACTGGTTAGAGATAGTGTGGCCCTTATATATCTTCTGTCAGCAGTTTTACTTTTAGCATATATCATGATAATATATAAATTTTTCTAAGTTTTAGGTTTTAGGTAATGATGCTAGGTCATGTTAGACATGTTACTTATTGTATTCTATTTCCTTGTTTTGGTTAAGTTAGGTCCTTTCCCTACTTAAGTTTATTGGTGTCATTCAGTGGCTGTTTTTGCAATGATAATTGTTTTCAATTTTCCAGTAATCCAAGCACTAGTGGCTCTTGTCAATGATCCCGAACCCGAACACCCACTTCGCGCAGAACTTGCCGAAGAGTACCTCAAAGATAGGAAGAAGTTCCTAAAGAATGCAGAGGAATTCACCAAGAAACACAGCGAAAAGCGGCCATCTGACTAGGATATGAAGAATGGTTATTATGACTTGGATTTACAGCAGAGTAACATGTGTCAAGGAGCATGTTAATATGTGCGCGCATTTAACAACACAGACATTTATAACAAGTAACCAAAACTTTCAATTATATTCTAAAACTCGCCTTGACTTGTTTCACTGCTGAAAATCCAAATTATTGATGACTTAGTTTAACCCAGGTACTAAGTCATGCTTTTGGTCAATCGCCAATTTTGCTTGCAATAAGAATAAGCACTAAAGTAAACAGATCTAGGCAATTCGTAATTTGGCTACTAAGTGTTTTCTTATGTCTTCATGTGTATTATGTTTAGGTATTTTTTATTCATTCAGGATGATTTGTCATTGGAAAGAGCATAAATAGAACCAGGTACTGATGATGCTTCTAGTCTTCATTTGAATAGAAACATCATCAGTGCCATGTGTATTAGTTTTGAGATGTCCAGCAAAGTGTTAGAATGAAATTCGTTTTGCTTGCTCATTTTCTGTGTTGCTAGCTTCAACTGTAATCTAATGCTGTGTAAATAGCCGTACACTTGATGGGGTGTGGGGTAATGATCCGAGCTGTTTATGTGTCTTGAACAAATAATAATTGCATTTTATAATCGGGCGAAATTTCTCTTGAGGTTATATGTATGTATAATGTTAATATGTATGTATAATGTTTAATTCAATATCTATTGTCTTCGAGGTTTCATTGAGTAGTATGAAATTGTAATTTATAGTAAAGCTATAATTTGTAATAGTAAAACTCATGTTCAGTATATTGTCTTGCAGGAACAGTCTTAAATGGCGGTATTCTTCTTTGAAATCCCTAGAATATATTTTATTTCCTATATATACATATATTATTTTATTTCCTATATATGTCTTATGTTACTTGGTAACTTCCGTGTGCTGAGCAGTTCAGTGCGTGAATTTAAAAATATATTTTTTTCAAATTACTATGTTGTTTTTATTTCAGTATTACTTAACATTAGGTGGTGCTCAATTAAAAATCAAAATTAATTTAGTTCAATTTTAATCCTCAAAAGCATAGACATCTTCACTTGGAACTAAAGCTTGCTTGCAAATACTTTCCTTATTTTTATTTATATCACAGACGTCTGACTTTTTAATTGTTTGTCTCCTCATTTTGGATCTTCGATTCCGGCTACTTATATTACAGCTATTATTATCAGTCTTTTTTTGCAAATACTTTTCTAAATTACCTGCAAAAACAAAACAACTTATGGAGTAAACAGTAAAATATATCATTTGCTACACATCCTATACTATATCCGAACCCACAATTTATAGGATTGGTGGTCCGCATTTATGTATTCAAGAGTAAAGTTTGGAACATAATTCTACAGCAACGGAACTCATTTTTTTTTTTGAATTTTCCTGTCATCTGTGCTCTAGTGTTTGGCGCATTCGATTCTTGGCCGAAGGCCTGTGTTCAAAGAGTTTGAATATCCAAAACCAGTTCCTGCATGTATTCGTACCTAAACCTAGAAATATCTTTGAATGTGAAAACGTTTATTTAGAAGTATCTTAGTTAAATTACAAATTATTATAGTCTGTTTTCGATAGTCGTGTTATATAAACCTTGTATAGTAGCTATACACTCGTCCAAATAAGTTGTGCTATTATTGTCTTTGGCGAGCGTAGTCTCCACTGCAAGCGTGTAGTCAGGTCCATACATGGGCCACTCATTGTGTTCTGGAATGTACTCGTCTAGAGTAACGCCTGCTACTAGCGCTGTGAGGGACGCCCAGAGACGCGCCGCGTTTGGGTGGTTGTATCCGCCTGAAATACAACAAGTGGTTAAAAGTAACTTCAAAAACCCGACTGCAAGAACTTTAGATCCACTTATAACGAGTGAAATCGCGGGATGCTGCTAGTTTAGCTTATGACCATCTGCAAGGTGAAGACGAATCTAATGACACCACTTACATTAATAAAAGACAAGCTGTTTAAGCTTGTCATGCATACACCCGAAAAACATAATACTCCTTCTTTCGCAGTCGAGTAAAAACATGTAAAGCAAAATACAATAAATAGGCGTTTGGGATTACGTTATTGAGCGCTAGCCAATAATAATTTTTACCTTCGTAAAAATAGTGGAACTAGGATAAGCGAGAACTTAAACTTCAATTTCACACCGGATCTGCAGCCATAAATAGGTAGCGTTGGGATTTGAAAACTTAGCAACGCGAATTACGAAAAGATCGGCACGAAATTTAAAACATTTAAATGCGATTATCTTTTTTGAATAATCAATTATCAACAATCTATTTTTAATGCATGTGTAATAATTAAGAATTTTTAAACAAGCTTTGCTTAATTTAAGATGCAGTTTCGAATCCGTCCGGTAATTTTACCTAAATCAGGCTGCAGGAGTCTCTCATCAGAAGTTGGCGAATGTGTGTATAAGAACACAAGTGCCTATTCAATGGGACAGGTACTTTATTTCAGCGGAATTGCAATCAGTTTATCTAATAGGAAATTTAGAATAAGACAAGATGATGCCTACTCAGAATCAAAAGAGATAAAAGCTGGTATACGGCAGGGAAGTGAGGTCCGGTCCTGTACCTCTTGTACCCGTGCGATTTACCAGAGCTAGAAAATAACAATAGCTACCTTTGCTGACGACACTGCCATCATGACTGTAGGAGATACGCACGAGGAAGCTGTTGAAAAAGTTCAAACTGCTGTACAAAAAGTCTTTGATTGGACTAAGAAATGAAAGATAAATCTAAATGAGACAAAATCGATACACATAGATTTTAGCAACAAACATCACAGATATTCTCCAATATTCATCAACGACAAGAAAATTCCATACGAGAATACGGCTAAATACTTGGGTATGACTCTTGACGCGAAGCTTTGCTGGAAAGAACACACGAGTGTCAAGAAGAAACGAGAGCAGCTAAACCTACGCTACAGAGAGATGTATTGGCTACTTGGTCGGGAGTCGCCATTGTCAATACATAACAAACTGCTAGTATATAAACAAGTCCTGATGCCAATATGGACTAATGGCATACAGCTGTGGGGCTGTGCCGCTCAGAGCAATAAGGCGATAATCCAGAGGTTCCAGAACAACGTACTAAGGGGTATCACTAATGTACCCTTGGTACGTAAGAAACGACGATATCCATCGGGACCTAAGAGTGAAGTTTGTTGAATTCGTAATACAAAAGTATGCAGAAGCCCATCAACAGCGACTTCAACATCATGTGAATGTCGAAGCCATCCAGCTCCTCGACCACACGGACATTATAAGGAGACTTAAAATAACGGAACCGTTCGAGTTAGTGTAGTGTAATAATAATTCGTGATACTGAAATTTTGTGCAAGTGCAAAGTCTAAAGAACACATGAACAAAGTGTCTTCCCCTAAATAGATATTATAAGATACGTGTTAATGGACACATTCTTAGAGACACTATTTTTGATTAAAATTTCTTATTATTTTATTTAGCCTTATGCTAGATTGTAATATTATTAAGGGATAACTAGATGGTTATACCCTTAATAAATAGAAAGAAAAATAAAGTTTATCGTGAGGTAGCCACATTGTATAACAGCGACTTTGGCGCGACATGGCTATGGCTGCTACATTTATACCTCCTCCCAGTAGCAAAGTAGGGGTCCGTGTTTGGAGCACAGCCTCCAGACACGCGCAGTACCCGCGCTCGGTAAGACGCCCGCCACCGTTCGGGTCCCTCGCCAGGGCGTCCGCGCCGCATTGAACCACTATAGCGTCTGGTGAAAACATAGTGTTCACAGAGTTGAATATTCTGCAAACAAGTTTATAGTTTTTACAGTGGTTTCTTTATAACTTATGTATAGACAAATTGTATACAGTACTAGACAAGAGTAAACTGAAGACGGTTGAAGCATAGGTTTTTTTTCAAATGAAAAAATATTATAATCATTTTGAGTATGATTAACTACTGTAATAATCATTTCTAAGACAGGAAAGTTGTTAGGCACTCACTCCAGAAGCACGATCTGACAATAGGCTCTGTCGATATGTTATGAAGTAAATTGTAATGCTTACACTGCATCTATACAAAATGTCCTACTGGGTCAAAGCTCAAAATCTACTCAACAAAAAATAGCTATGCAGTCTCTAAAATAAATATTGCATACGCTATTTTAAAAGATCTATTTAATAGGATTGTATTTTTAATGCTAGTTACCTACTGTCTGAAACGTCTGTACCTCTTTAGAATTTTTTTTTAACCTCCGAAGCATATACGACAGTGTGTTATAAATTTGATGTGTCTTGGCATCGTAGCTCCCGCACGGATGAACCGATTTTGATTATGGTGTTTTTTTAAGTAGTGTCGTAAATTATTATAGTAATATTTGTGTGAGGTGAGTGAAGGCAACTTGTATCTACCTACTAGTACTATAATATGTGCACAACTATGTTCTTGTGTGAGGTGAGTGAAGGCAACTTGTATCTACCTACTAGTACTATAATATGTGCACAACTATGTTCTTGTGTGACATGAGTGAAGGCAACTTGTATCTACCTACTAGTACTATAATATGTGCACAACTATGTTCTTGTGTGACATGAGTGAAGGCAACTTGTATCTACCTACTAGTACTATAATATGTGCACAACTATGTTCTTGTGTGAGGTGAGTGAAGGCAACTTGTATCTACCTACTAGTACTATAATATGTGCACAACTATGTTCTTGTGTGAGGTGAGTGAAGGCAACTTGTATCTACCTACTAGTACTATAATATGTGCACAACTATGTTCTTGTGTGAGGTGAGTGAAGGCAACTTGTATCTACCTACTAGTACTATAATATGTGCACAACTATGTTCTTGTGTGAGGTGAGTGAAGGCAACTTGTATCTACCTACTAGTACTATAATATGTGCACAACTATGTTCTTGTGTGAGGTGAGTGAAGGCAACTTGTATCTACCTACTAGTACTATAATATGTGCACAACTATGTTTTTGTGTGAGGTGAGTGAAGGCAACTTGTATCTACCTACTAGTACTATAATATGTGCACAACTATGTTCTTGTGTGAGGTGAGTGAAGGCAACTTGTATCTACCTACTAGTACTATAATATGTGCACAACTATGTTCTTGTGTGAGGTGAGTGAAGGCAACTTGTATCTACCTACTAGTACTATAATATGTGCACAACTATGTTTTTGTGTGAGGTGAGTGAAGGCAACTTGTATCTACCTACTAGTACTATAATATGTGCACAACTATGTTTTTGTGTGAGGTGAGTGAAGGCAACTTGTATCTACCTACTAGTACTATAATATGTGCACAACTATGTTCTTGTGTGAGGTGAGTGAAGGCAACTTGTATCTACCTACTAGTACTATAATATGTGCACAACTATGTTTTTGTGTGAGGTGAGTGAAGGCAACTTGTATCTACCTACTAGTACTATAATATGTGCACAACTATGTTTTTGTGTGAGGTGAGTGAAGGCAACTTGTATCTACCTATTAGTACTATAATATGTGCACAACTATGTTTTTGTGTGAGGTGAGTGAAGGCAACTTGTATCTACCTACTAGTACTATAATATGTGCACAACTATGTTTTTGTGTGAGGTGAGTGAAGGCAACTTGTATCTACCTACTAGTACTATAATATGTGCACAACTATGTTTTTGTGTGAGGTGAGTGAAGGCAACTTGTATCTACCTACTAGTACTATAATATGTGCACAACTATGTTCTTGTGTGAGGTGAGTGAAGGCAACTTGTATCTACCTACTAGTACTATAATATGTGCACAACTATGTTTTTGTGTGAGGTGAGTGAAGGCAACTTGTATCTACCTACTAGTACTATAATATGTGCACAACTATGTTTTTGTGTGAGGTGAGTGAAGGCAACTTGTATCTACCTACTAGTACTATAATATGTGCACAACTATGTTTTTGTGTGAGGTGAGTGAAGGCAACTTGTATCTACCTACTAGTACTATAATATGTGCACAACTATGTTTTTGTGTGAGGTGAGTGAAGGCAACTTGTATCTACCTACTAGTACTATAATATGTGCACAACTATGTTTTTGTGTGAGGTGAGTGAAGGCAACTTGTATCTACCTACTAGTACTATAATATGTGCACAACTATGTTTTTGTGTGAGGTGAGTGAAGGCAACTTGTATCTACCTACTAGTACTATAATATGTGCACAACTATGTTTTTGTGTGAGGTGAGTGAAGGCAACTTGTATCTACCTACTAGTACTATAATATGTGCACAACTATGTTTTTGCTTACTTTGAAAACACATAATCCATAGTTTGATCAGAGTATCCTGCATGGAGCGGCACATTACACGAGTACCCCATGCCACTGAAGGTGCCAATGTCCTCAATGCTACCAGTACCAGGGTAGAACCCGGGCTCATATTTGTGAAACGACAGGGTGAATACAGATTTGCTTAAGTTGTGTGCATCTTGAACACCATTCCCTAAAAGAAAAACTTAAAAAATTAAAAACAAGTACACAGCTTAAGGATATTTTACTGTAATATTTTTTTTTGTGTAATTATATAGGCTTAATAACAATTTATTAAAGACGCAAGTGTAAGTTACCATGATGAACATCTAAATCTATGTACAGAACTTTAGGAAACTTCTTTCTAAGCTTTTCAATTGCTATAACTATATCATTGACATAACAAAATCCTTCAGCACCAAATCTGAAAAAAATATATAAGTTTCAAACTGGATAGGTGCTAGGCAATTCATGTACACTGTGGCTATACTGTTAACTTTATATTATATCAAGGCATTAAGGACTTTGTATCCAGTTGCCAATAAAAACGATAAAAAAAAATATATATATATATTATATCATAAAAGTAATCAAAACAATTATCCTTAGATAAATATAATAAAAATATATCATAAAGTAAACGATTATCTTAGATTAGCTAAGGGTAATTGTTTTGATTAGTTTCATATTATATAAAGTTCAGTTAAAACGCATACTAAAAAAAACTTTATTGTAAAAACCTCACTCCTAAAAAAATATTAATATATTATATTAAGCTGCTGTTGCTGGACTAGTAAAGTGGCTGTGCTTCAGCCGACTGTGACTCCCAATATAATTGTATATGTAATAATAAAAAAATCGTTTTTATTTCATTTCATAACAAATACTAAGTGCAGTCAAAACACTAATCTAAATTTTTTTTAAGAAACACCAATTTCTGCAAATTTAGTTACCTCTGGATTTTTTTTATAAAATATATTCACTTTGAAGTCTCACTCATCCAGGTTCAACTGTATTTTAACATTTCATTCCTTTTACTGTTTATTTTGAAACTATTATAGGGTCTTATTGTAAGGATGTAAGTAAAATATACTACAGATAAAACCTGTGTGCATGGTGCCATCCTCCACACCAATTTATAGCTACATCGGCAATTCCCAGCAGTAGGCATTTAGCAGCAGTTACACTGCCACCAGCTATTGTGGATACTAGCTCAAACATATCAGATACTGGTGGACAATCATACCCTGCAATAAATAAAAGAGAATATCTTGTATACAGTTTATTTAATGGCACTGATCAACAGTATCATGCCAATTATGATAAATATTTTTTGTTAGTCTATGGGACAGATTCCCATCAGTTCCAATGACCACAAAAATGGTGCAGGATGGTTTGAAAAATATAATCCACCATTGTTTTTTTTACTATACACTAGGTAGTTCACCACCAACTTGCACAAGCACAGTAGTCAGCAACACTGTTTCGCTAGTTGGAGCATGCCTAGTCCGAAATACACTGGTTCTGAAGGAAGGCTGCTGGAACACACAGCAGGAAATAAATTTTTAACTTGAGGATGGTAGCAAGGTGAGCATTAGAAAATGCCTTATAACCTTGCTATGGGGCCAATGAGAATATATCAGATAATCTCTCAGGGCACACATCTTAAATAAGTGAAATTCAAGTATTACATGCGTGGCCTGTATACAACTAACTAAACAGTGTATTCCAGACTAAGCATGCTCCATCTAAGGCTACAGTGTTGCTGACTTCCGTGGTCGTGCGAACTTATGGTCAAATGCCTAGCTGTTCAGGATTAAAAAAACAAAAACTATAAGTACATAATAAGTTTTTGATATGATATATATGAACAAAATCAAACATTTTTCCTCAATTAATCAAGGTAATTTAAATTCTCACCAATTCCATATTGCTCATCTTCCTCACCAGTCATATATTCTTCATCAACTACAGTAAATTTCTTTATATGGTCCAAGTACAATTCTGAATGAAACTCTTTCAAGTCCTCATAAGATGCCGGTGAAGACCTAACCACTTTTAGTTTCTTGTGCAGTTCATAAACCTGGATTAAATTGTGCACAATACTAGCCTGAAATGTAATGCGAAAGAAATTATTATTGCTTGTATGTACTTAAAAACAAATAAAAAGGAATTATATATTAACTTACGCGACCAACAACTGCAGGAAGCCGATCAGATTGTTTAATGAGGCTTTCTTCCCAAATATAACACTTTTTACTCTTATTCAATAGAATATTTTCAAAACTGCAAATTAAACACAGCAACATAAATAGGGTACTGATTAACTGTGGACCCTTTACACATGCAGAGCATGAATGTAAACTAGGTTCAAGCTTTTACATCTAAAGCAATAACGAAAATAGGTACTTAATTATTTTAGAGCATTAGATTAATAAACACCTATTAGTCTCTATCCAAATATCCATCACACCAGCCAGTATGTTATAAATGAAAGATTAAATAAATGAACAAAAAGCTCTACCCAAGCCAAACTAAATAATATAGAAAGACAAATTTCATAAACTAATATAAGATAGGTATGATAAAGTACGACGAAGTTTCAACTATTGAGATTATTTTTTTTAATGGCAATCATACCATGGAACACTTGTGCCAGTTTCACGTCAAGAATATAGCCAAAACCCAAATTTAAATTTAATAAAAAAAAATAACCAAAACAACTTAAAGACTTAAACATTACTAGTGAATCAACAAACAAACATAAAATCTATTTACAAAAAGCTAAAAGGTAACTAAAACACAGAAGTTTCAGGGGGAAATTTAACTTTCTGCACAATATTGTATGGGGAATAAAAAATTCCACACCCAATACAACCAAGGGAAGACAATTTCGAGGCATCCGTATAAATAGTATGCCAACCGAGCCAATCTCTCTTTAACAGATCGCGAAGATATTTATCGGCATAAAGGTCACCAGCACAAATATCAAAATCCAAAATAATAATGGGACGAGAAAGAACAATATCAAAACTAGACGAAAAAAGAGGCATACAAGGAGAACGGACAACACGATCTGTAGGCAATCAAAATACTAGGTTGCGTGTAGCGCAACTTGTATTTTGATTGCATGGCAACTGCCACGTCGTCGGCGTCGTGGCCTTTGTTCAGCGAGGGTTGGGGACGCGCCCGGGCACTCGCCAGCCGAACGACGCGCGCGCGCCCGCACCGGAGTGATGTGCCGCATGTGCTGACCACCACGGGACACGGTCGCGATGCGCGCAGTGCGAGCACTGAAACGATATGTCTCGTTACTATATACCTACCTATACGACTAGTATGATTTATATCTGAATGTGTACTTATTGATGTCTTGTGCTATGAATAAACGCTAAATTCGATGTAAAAGTGTTATCAATCCTCACCGCCGACGAAAACCTTGCGCCTAAAATCTACACAATGTTTTAGAGACTTAAAAGACGCGAAACTCTTCAGGAGCAGAGGAGGATGTTTTTTACGCCAGAATCGAGAAGTCAGCGAGAAACGATACAGTAAGTTGAGTTTGGAAACCAAAGGATGGAGGGAGAATTGAACACAGCGGAAAAAGAATCGATTTGAAAGATATTGACGGCGAAGATGGAGGGGAGCTTCAACACACTCTACTTGAAGAGAATAGGGGATGATTTCATTGCCACCATAATAATTCGAAGAGCTTTAGATTGAATCAAATCCAATTTTCTTAATCCTTCTTTATTCGCTGGTTCCAGTAAAAAATAACCATAATCTCAAAGGCTTCTATACCGTGTGGTTGGGTGCAAAAAACGACGAGGTCGTTCGAAGTATTTTTGAATTTATTTTCTAAAGTATAAATAATAAGTGCAACTCAAGTCAAACCTTTAAACAGTGAAAATTCCTTTTGAATTTTTATTAATTTTGTGCTTCTCATTTTAGTGGAATTATGAGTAGCAACCAAGCACAGGAAATTGACTCTCCAGTTCCAGGACCAAGTGGCGTAGGAAGGAAAATTAACTACAAGCGGCCACGGCGAGTGTACAGTAGCAGTGACGATGATGGTGATAATGAATTATTACTATCGATAAGACAAAACTCCAAAACTCTTATTCTCTAACGCGATTCCTTGCTGAAAACACGTGATGTGTTAAATTGTATGTTGACGATGTTGCTACGGAACAATATAAAATTAGACATTGGCTTAGTAAATACCGGCATTGCGTCTAGTTATTTTGAATTTACATAGTGAATAAGGGCACAGTTTGTACATTACGCAGATGTGTGCAGTGCATATTATAGGACATAAATCGTGAATCTTTTAATCAATCTTGACTAACCGGAAGTCTGAAGATCTGGCGTTGTTTTCATTGAATAAATCTTCCGCAGATAATTGAAACAGACGTATCGCTTTATCGACGAAGAGAACTTACACGTGTCACACCTAACGACACACAAAATATTAAAATGTCCGTTGCCAAATGCTCGTATGATATTATACATAAAACCCTTGTCCTTGTCACCACTCAACGTATTTGCCATTTTACAATTTATGTACGAATAATGTGCGAACCGTAGATTCGAACTCTGATAAAACCATATCAATGCAGTATCAGTCAAGGTTGGGTATTTTTGGGAATTCTATTACTAAAACAAATATATTTCTAGGTTATACAATTGATAACACAATAAGTCATAAATCTCACATCGATAAAATTTGCAACAAAATGGCAAGTGGTAATTATGCCTTATTTAAACTCAAGCCATTATTAGATAAAAAGTCACTCATCTCTGTCTATTATGCATACGTTCATTCTATAATAAGATACGCTATAACTGTTTGGGGAAACGCTAAAGATATCATAAAAGTTTTAAAATGTCAGAAACAATCTATAAGAACAATGAATGGTTTGAAAAAACGTAGTCCTGCGAGAATACACTTTAAAAATGATAAAATAATGACAGTTATATCACTTTATATTTATAGTAGTTTATTAGAGGTACACGAGGATACGGAAATACCGGAAAAAAGAATTTCACGTAATAATAAAAAAGGGCGAGTCCTGCCTGTCAACAGATTATCTAAGTGTAAGAAACAGGGACTTTACACCAAAATATTAATGTACAATAAATTACCAAATAGCGAAATGGAACTCAATTTTAAAATATTTAAACAAAAATTAAAATATTTTTTTGAAAGAAATCCTTTTTATAAACTCAGTGAATATATGTCAATGCAGCTTGTGGAATCATCGTTCTTGTGTGATGAACAACAATTACAAAATGTTAGTAATAGGTAAAGAAATAAATGACAATGTAAATGTATAATATAATAACTCTTTGTTCTTAGAACTATAAAAGTATTTATAAGTTAAGTTTCTTTTTAAAGTAATTAATAATTAAAATGTAATAAGACTTGCCTGTAACGAATGTTATTTAAAGGCCAATAAATATTTCTTATTCTTATTCTTAGGAAAAAACGTATATATGATAGTATATAGTAAATAGAATGTACATCCTATTCAAACTATCCTGACGCGGATTACAGTCACGGCTGACGGTAGTTTGTTTTGAGCTTATGGCATGGTATAGAGGTACGCATTCGTCCGTTTAGAATTATAATTCCAATACAGAAATATACAGTTTGAATATGTATATCTACATAATGCACAGTACATTAAAGTCTCTGGAAACTCAGATTGTAGTATTGTTATACGTGCGTTCCATATTCCCAGTAATAAAAAATGGAACGCAGGTTATAAATATTATGCGTTCTTTCTCTTACTAGTCTGGGATACTTCTTTTGTCTTCGTAGCAGATAACTTCTAAAGATATGTTAAAAACAAGTAAAAGAGGTCTGGTGGTAGGTTGGAGCATTTGGAGTATCTGTAATGTAAATGGTTTATATGTAATCTTTTTGCTATATATTTTTTTGTTGTTGTTATTAGTAGTTTTATTTTAGTTATATAGTAAAAGATACCAAAGATATTTATTGTATAAAAAAAAACAAATCAATTCTTCGTGTTCTTGCAACGCGTGAAATGGAACGCTTAAAGGTAAGGTGTTAACGATGGCGCGTAACTACATAGCGGAAGTGACAGAGTTTTCTGCATCTAATGTCTATGGATAAAAGCATCAAAATCATTGGTTGTTCTCATTGAGTATACCTTTTTAACCAATCAACATTGAATTTACTCAGAAAAACAAGCGTCCATTTTCTTCCTTCCTTTCATTATCTATCAATCAATTTGACGTTTTGGTTTTCGGTTTTCGTGCATTTATATTGGGATCGCTGAGTTAGTAGAATTATGGTGAAATGGTCCGGTAATTTGTGTTATCTAAGTAAAATAGACGTAGTGACTGTTTAGTATACTATTGTTAGTTATAAATGAGACATCACATGATATTTTTGTACTAACGTAATAAGACAAGGTCTATTACAAAATAGTAGTAACTCAACTCGAGTCAATCTGGTTTGTTTGTGTCAGGTTGAACCACTTCTCCGATGGTGTTGTATTATTTTGTATCAGTGATAACCAAGTTCAAGAGGAAATGGTTAGAGGTTGGTGCATTTCCATACTAACTCTATTGAATCTTTAGGCAGTTTTAGTGAAGTAAGTACTTAGGTATTGAATAATATAGCTTGCATCCTTTGTTTGCCAAGAGGATAACTCATGATGTGCGGATTCATACATAATAAACTATTGTTGAAAACATTAATAAACCTGAAATACTATAATTTGCCATGTTCTGTCCCATTTCTTCCACCAACTCATAAATATTTTCACATGGCATAATAAATGCAATGGTGCATACATTACTGCATATTTATTATTCACAAGTTGCAGGCATGTATTGTCAATCCCTATGTTATTTTTGACCAATTTATTTTAAATTAGTGAAATATTTTTATTTTAGACCATAAATGATGGTATAGTCATAACCACAACAATATAGTTTAGTTTTAATCATATTAGTATGGATGTAAAATGCATGGCAGTTGTTGCTTCTCTATCCCTATCCAAAATTAATGTGGGTCATGGTTTTTCAGCTAGTAGCTTGATGGCTGCTCAAGAGGGTGTGAAGACTCCGCACCGAATAGAATTGTGCGAAGACCAGCCTGTCAGACCTACGCGTAACTATAGAAAGCGAAGGTAACTGAGGCTTTACATGTGCTTACAGATTTCATAGAAACTCATTCTAGTGAAAATAAATAAATGCATGCAGTGACATCACTATGTTTTGCATTGTCATTAATGTATTTATATATTTGCAAGGACATGTAATGTCACTGCTCATAATTGTCAAAATTGTCAATTTGTAAAAGTTAGATGTAACTACCTACCTACTTATCTGATACTACCATTGCATCCTACTAACTGCCTGACTTAACTGTGTAGCTTGTGGTTTGATAAACATGTACGTCACATTATCACTGACAATTTTAATTTTATTTATAGGATCATACAGGCCACTCCGACCAAGACTGAAAATGCAATAGTGAAATCTGAACCTCCATTGAAGAAGGTTGAAGTTAGATCAAAACCTTTGAAGACAAGTAACGGATTTACAAACATGACCAACGGGCACACATTAAGGTCTCGAGCCGCCCGAGCGGCTGCTCGTGCTGCTGAAAGCCATAAACTTACAGAATATTTCAAAGAAGAGCTCAAAAGCCCAAAGGTTGAGTCGCCACCTTCACCCCCACCCATAGAAAAGACTGTAAATGTAAAAGTAGAGCCTAAAATCACAAATGGCACCAACCACAAGCTGACAGAGTATTTTCCTGTTAGACGTAGTGTAAGAAAGACTTCCAAATGTGTTATGGCTGAGAAGATGAGAGATTTGGAAAGGGCTGTGAGAGAGCAGAGAGAAGATGGATTACAGGTACATTATCTGAGAACAATGGGATCTAGCAAAAAATTCTTAAAAGTAGTCACTAGCTTATTGAATAGAAAATGATTTGTATGTAGCTAACACATAAGTCTGCCAGAGCTTCAGGTTTTTGTTAAAAGCTTTTTTTTTTCTGCTAAATTGGAGATGAATGCCACAATATACCACAATATTACAATATCAAAGAACAAACACAGTAAAAACTGCCAAAAGAGGTGGTCTACTTGGTAAGGGGTATTTTGATTTTTTCCACAAGGAGGCTTCATTTTTGTTTATGATTTAGTTTGCATAATCATCAATGATAGCTTTTGTGCCTATCCCCTAATGTAAGCATATCTTTAATTTCATTCATAACAAACATTCTTCATTTCTCTTTATTACTTGCTAGATCGGACTACCCTCACTGATAAGAAGACTCCTTTTTAAGTTTTTTTTAAAATCTTATACTAATATTGTATATAGAGATTTATTTGTATTTATTATTGTATGTAGAGGTATAGAAGTTGTCTATAACCTAAGTCTTATGCCCTCAGTAAATCAAGGTAGTACAATTACATAACAGTTTATTAATGACTACTGGATGCATTCTCTTGTTTACAAATACAAGTGTTGAGATAATTCTTATCTACTCCTACACTGTAACAATATCATCATCAATACTGTTGTCATCTGTCTCTCCCAGAAACTGTTTTTGCTATATATATGATAGAGGATAAAAGCTAGTTTTCATAAATAACATTTTTCACACTAAAGTTTGTACACTTCATACTATGATACAGATATTCCACCACTGTCTTCTCTGAAGACTTGGCTATGTTCCACTTTACATCATTCCAAAATTTACAGCAAGAGGAGACAAAATAGTACATAGATTCAACCAAAAAATGTAGTGTAATAAAAGCTTACTTAAAAATCAGATTATTTCCATATGTTTAAAGGTATGCAACTGTTGTATATTTTGTCAGAAAACATAAGCACTGCATATCAACCTTAAGAGAAATCAGATATACTCTTTACCAAGTAAAATATAGAAAGATGCTCCCATCTCTATGTGAAAACCAAAAAGTTAACAACATGGTGATGATATTTGTATCATAGTCAAAATGAAGAACCAGTATAAACAACCACTGTAAGTGGTTGTACAGTAAACACCTAATAAGATTCTTCCATATACATAGTAACTAGTAAAGTGAACTAGTTAGGGACACAAGTGCAGTTGCTATGCAGCAAGGCCACAGGTTATCTAGCCAGCTAATAGTAAAACTACATTATGTGATTACTCTACTGGAACTTTACCTTGTTAGTGAGTTTCGTTGCCAAGTGCATTTATGCGGTGTGCAGTTGGGGCAATGAATCAATTTTTATGATAGTGGTTTTTGTTATCTCGAAATATCGAGAAATCGAGAATATATGTATAGTATGTTTTAAAATCAAATCTACTAGACAAATTTATCTTTGAAGTATTTACCTGCCAAATAAAAAAAGAATCATCAATCAATCCTAAACTATAAAAAGTAAGCAAAATAAATATACAACAAATTTAAAACTGAGCAAAAATAATAATCCAAATCAGCAATAACCGTTTATTTATTTTACTTATCAAATAGACGATTAAGTAATGTTACCTCAGAATCCATCCCCAGGTTCAGCACATATGATTGCACTTACAATTGTAAATTTCTCTACCCCTATAACTTTCAAACAGTATGCCTGGCTGCTTAGTAATCGTAGCGTGACCAACATGGCCATTCAGCTACTAGCAAAGATTAATAGTTCCCCATCAAAGTATAATCTAGATGTTAACATATTATGTATCAGCTTATTAGCGTTCCACTGCAGGGTCGTAAAGCCCTCACTCCATAGGTTTAAATATAAACTGAAGAATAAGGGCAAAGGTCTATACTTGAATAACGCCTGCCTTAATAATAATTAAATGAGGAAGTAATAGTAGATTGTATAGTATAATTTTGTGCCAGTCTTAGTAATTTATTTCACAATAGGTGAGCTACTTAATGCTGATATAAATTTGGTTTCAATACTTTAAATGTCCTATCCCAGGTTGCGTATTTTGACGGCAAGGGTCGCGGCGTGATAGCCACACGTCACTTTGGACGCGGACAGTTCGTGGTCGAGTACGCGGGCGAGTTGGTTGGCACAGCAGAAGCTCGCGAGCGGGAGCGACTCTATGCGCTGGATCCGGAGGCCGGCTGCTATATGTACTACTTCAGGCACGGCGATCAGCAGTATTGGTGAGGATCAAACAGCATCTTCGTTCTTCCGGCAGATCTACTTTTTCGGGGCGGGGAAAGAAAAAGACAAAATAGAATATGACTTATTAGTAACGCCAAAGCGATATTGCTTTCAGGCCCAGAGTTTTTATCTAAAATTATAATTACTTATTTCCAAATTTGCCACCATATCCAGGCTAGGGCCCTAATGATATCAGGTTATTTAGCCATGGAACTGATTAGCGCGATCACTTGAAGGTTCGCATGATATGTTTACTGCATGGTCTGGTTGTGTTGTGAATCTCAAAATAACCAGTTTGTAAAAAGACCAATAGTCAGTATGACTAATTTGCAATTGTTAAAATAGTTCTTATGTTCAACCAAGGTGCATGTTACATGTAAAATGACAGTTTCTAAAATTTATCTAGCTTATAAATCTGATGACGATGACCTATTAATTGGAGATTTATACCAACGTGACGATAATGATGATTTTCTATTGTTTTACTCTATTATGGTACTGCATTTCAAAATTTTAGAGAAATTCCAAAATTTACTATATGGAGCAATGGAATCCGCGGTAGGGATTACGCTTCCCCTCTCCCTTCTAGACAAGCGCCTTACATCTTTGCGCCGCATTATTGTTTTACATCAGGAGACTAGCGGTCAAACGCAAGCCAATTTACTATGACAAACCTTACCCATCTGTGCTAGTGGCCGATCACGCACAGCTATAAAATCCTGAGATCATCTACTCTCTTCGGTAAAAACTCAGCTACTGTATCTTGTAACAGTATCGACGCGACAGCAGAGACAGGCCGTCTCGGTCGTCTGGTGAACCATTCGCGCAACGGTAACCTCTCCACTAAGGCGGTGTGGGTGGACGGACCGCGGCTGGTGCTGCTCGCCGCGCAGGACATCTGCCCGGGGGAAGAGCTGACGTATGACTACGGCGACCGCTCCAAGGAGTCGCTGCAGCATCATCCCTGGCTAGCACTTTGACCTGTGTAAGTGTTGCTTCCTCCCACGACTAAAACGGTGTCGTAAAAAAAATCGTAGAACCAATACACCTGTCTTCAGGATTGGTTGGAAATTACGAGCTGTACGCGAGTACGTAATTTACAGGAGACATACAAACATATTATAGTAATAAATATGTACAATACAGACGAAAAAAAAACCAGAACTGAAGGAGAGTCGCTTCGCACGCTCGGTCAGTCAAACGCGTCCAGTCTTACAACCGCCAGTAAATAGACGAAAGTGCATATAACTGAGATCGCGGACAGCCTTATCGGACGAGAGAACTCGCCGTCACTCCGCGAGACCTGAAGAGAGAACTCGTTCGCGAGTCTACAACTGCCATTAAACTATAGAGGAAATAAAAAGTTTGCAGTGTACATAATCTCCTCTGCTAACATAACACTTTTATTTACAGGTACTCCTCGTGAAATCTCAATTGGACTCCCTAATATTTATTAATCACATAGCATTAGTTATTGATGAAGTTTGTTTGTTATAAGAGTTTTCTGTTTGGAAGGGACATTATGTATTGTTACGAGTAAATAGTGAGACAAAGTGGCCTAACACTTACATGCGTGTATGTTGCATACATAGGTGAGTGTTCGTTACTGCCTTATGCCACATGATATACGGTTAGAATTTCGACGATGATGATTTGACGAACATTAATAGTGGGACAATGTTTCAGACCAGAATATCTATAAATGAGATTTTGGTTTAAAATGAACAACATTTTGATTCAAGGGTGAAAGAATCGCAGAGAATGTGTTCTCGCTTACTCGTATTTTATTACGATGCGAGCGACGTCGCGACGCTGCGCTGTTCACACCCCGAAGTAGACACAAAAGACGTGACTAACTAGCCTAGCCTGGTAAGTTTATCGTCGAACGTAGGCCGCTGGTCTACCAAAATATTATATGTCGGCATATCAAAGCAGAGGTTGGATCGTGTATAGCAAAACTATTGAAAATTTGGACAGCGCCCTGGATACGGGAAGTAAAGTAGAAATAAAAATTTAAAACTGACTGCAAGTGAAAAATTTTGATATGCTCCAACAAGCCTTGCTTGACTGTGCAAAGAATCAATCAGTTACTCAATACAATGAACGAAGTTTGTCATTCGAATATGTTATAACTACGACAATTAGTAAAGATGTGTATAAAAAATTTGTTCAATTTTTAACGTGATTTTTGCAATTACATTGCGCTATTTGTCGTGTATTCGATAAAAAGCATAAACATAGACAGAGCGGATAACTGGGTATCCCTTGTGGTGGACTAGCTAGTTTTACAGAATAAATATGCAATATTAGAAGGTGAAAATATGAGAGAATAGAAAAAAGAAATGTATTGCGTCATTTGCAACAAAATTAGAAATACAATTACGGAGAGACATACATGCCTAGATTTGAAGGTGTAGTGAACGTTAATAATTTTTGATGGATTTATTTGTTGGAAAGAGACTAAGAGGCTTTATCGGAAATTCCTTAATTTGACCAAAGCCAGTCTTGCTACTACTACTAATACTAATAGTAGTTATGTGAACTGTTGACTTGCGGAAACAATAATTTTAGTACTTTTAAAATATTTCACTCAGAACCATAATTTTATTGTTAAAAGAAATCCGTAGAACTCATTTGCCGTGTTACGTCAAAATTGGATAGAAATTAAAACCTACATACAAATTGACAGACGACAAGAAGGTACAAAGTATAAAAAAAACAGATATTGTGTCTAAGATGTCTATAGCATGCAGCTAATCCATGGCTGTTTGGCACAATCAAACACAAATCAATGAATGAGGTTTGGTCTGAGGAGCAATGAACGAGTAATGTTCGGTAGAATGAAGTGAAAATCGCTGGCTACTTTCCTGAAACATCTCGATTTTATGGAAAAGAAATCTATAGTTACGGTCATCTTTAATAAAACTTGCGGTGTAAATGTTTTTCCGCACACGGCCCTAATAAATATTTAAATAAAAATTCATATAATAAAACAGATATAAATATTGTTGAACTCTAGAGGCCCAGATGATCGATACCGACAGTACTCCTCTCTGAAGGAAAGACGATGCCTCAGTAAAGTTTTGATTGACGATGACCATTAGTTGACTTACTATTGAATCGTACTTCGCGTTAAATGCGCGTAGAAAGAGCAAATGACACGATCACGACGCTAACTCGAATAGTTATCGTATTTATGTTGTAGTTTAATTTTTTAATGTTAAGTAAATTAATAAAAAAGAATGCGATTATGTGTGAATGCTCAATGAGTATTGGATAGTTACAAACATCATATAGTTTTCAAGGTTATAGCGACAGTTTGAATATTTCGTTCAAAATATTGCAAACAATATTTTTGCTATAGAGAAATGTCTACCTAGATCTTATGTTTTTGTTATGACCATAATTTTCAACCATATCATGATAATTATTAGTGACACTTAATAGCGGGTAAGATACGCTTCGTTATAAAAATCTTTACAATTATTTTTTATTTGAATACTTGCAGTATTTTTGAGTGTCACATTGTTAAACAACACAATAGGTTCACTACGTTACTTGTTCTGTGATTGTAATCGCGTAAACCATATTATAGCAGTCATGTAATTGAGAGTTTCTTATTGCGATCGCGAACGACACTAACGTACCTAATGATACGTATCTGTTGTTGACAAACGTCCAATGTAGCTAATACGTTTATACTTTTAAAGGATCGTCCACGATAATTTATATTTTCATGTAAAATAGTCGATCTCCGTGCATTTTACTTTTAAATAATTTTGAAAACTACAAACAAGTCCAAAAGACTTGTTGAATAATATTTATGATATTATATAAGCGTACGTGTGATAGAGACTGGAACCCTGATTAGATTAGAATAAAATATATATAAAGAGTATGTTCAATTTATCACACCCTCAGACAAGGTGCTAGTGTTTTTTGTACTGTAAACAAAAAAACGTACCTGGTCTAATATGCGGCGACAGATAAGTTGAATGGACGCTAGACAGTTCGCCTTTTACTGTGAAAATTTTGAATTAGTTGCAATCAGTGCTTGAAATTACTGCTACCATCTGTTAAAAATGGACTATTGAACATTTTTAATGTTTGCTTTTATTTTCTGCACAAGAGTCGAATCTTTACTCAATGCTTTCTTATTAATATTTTTCAATATATTATAACACACTAAGGCTAATTAAAGTCTGTCACAGTCGTCCATTGTGATGACAAAACTGGCAGGTAAACACTTTGAAGCAGCCACAAAAGATTCTTGCAATAGTGCAAATTGCATGAGTGGTGACTAATTTAGTTTCTGTACTGTAATAAGCATACTGTTTGCATTGAATGAGTCCGTGTCTTGTGTGTTCAAGAACTTAAAATATCGTACATTACGGCCCTTGTCCGACTTACCAAAGAGAACTCTAGTAGTTAGTGGGATAATGTGCAAAGGTTTTTTTTTTTTTTTTTTTTTTTCTATTGCACAAGGAGAACCCGTAAAGACTTTCCTTGATAATATTACAATCTAGCCTAAGTCTAAGGCTAATAAGTAATTTTAGTTTAACTTAATCTTCTACAAAATAATGTCTCTAAGAATTTGTCCATCGGCACTTTTCTTATTACAGTTGTTAAGGCGAAAACACTTTGTTCACGTGTTCTTAAGTCTTAGCACTTTCACTATTATATTTCACTATTTTACTTTTAACACTACACTAACTCAAACGGTTTAGTTCTTTTTAGTCTTCTAGTTATGTCAGTGTGGTCGAGGAGCTGGATAGCCTCGACATTGACATGATGGTGAAGCCGGTTTTGGTGAGCTTCGGCGTATTTTTTTATCACTTGTTCAACGAATTCTACTTTTAAGTCCTGGTGAAGATCGTTGTTTCTTATGTACCAAGGTGCATCGGTAATATCCCTCAGTACTTTATTCTGGAATCTTTGAATCATGAGCCTATTACTTTGAGCGGTACAGCCCCACAGCTGTATACCATAAGTCCATATTGGCATCAGGACTTGTTTATACACTAGCAGTTTGTTATGTATTGACAGCGGAGAATTTCTTCCAAGCAACCAATACATTTCTCTATAGCGTAAATCCAGCTGCTCTTTTTTCTTCTTGACGTGTTCTTTCCAGCGAAGCTTCACGTCAAGGGTCATGCCTAGATATTTTGCTGTATTCTCATATGGTATTACTTGACTGTTGATGTAAACCGGAGAATACTTGTGTCGTTTATTACTAAAGTCTATGTGAATTGATTTGGATTCATTTAATTTTATCCTCCATTTCTTCGTCCAGTCATAGACTTTATTCACAGCCATTTGAACTTTTTCTGCAGCTTCTTCATGAGTATTCCCTACGGCCATGATTGCAGTATCGTCAGCAAAAGTTGCAATGGTGTTATTTTCTGGCTGTGGTATATCACATGTGTATAACAGGTACAGGACCGGACCTAATACACTTCCTTGTGGTACACCGGCTTTTATATTTTTTAGATCTGAATATGCATCTTCATGTCTTATTCTAAATACTCTATTTGTTATATATGATTCCAGAATATCCACGTACGATTTTGGTAGCATGTTTCGCAGTTTCACTATCAAACCTTCGTGCCAAACTTTATCAAATGCTTGCGCCACATCTAAAAACACTGACGAGCAGACTTTATCTTCCTCAAGGCTTTTCTCAATCATGGTTGTTATTCTGTGCACCTGGTCTATTGTTGAGTGCTTTTCTCGAAATCCAAACTGATGGTCAGGTACAAGTTTTAAATCTTCTATCACTGGCTTGAGCCTTTTCAGTAACAGTTTTTCAAATAATTTTGATATTATTGGTAAGAGAGATATGGGTCTATATGATGTTGTTTCATGTGGTGGTTTACCAGGTTTGGCAATCATTATTACCTCGGCAACTTTCCATAAATCTGGCACATATTTCAGCCTTATAACAGCGTTTATAAGTGTAGTAAGTTTGACTATAGCTTTCCGCGGTAAATTTTTTAGCACTTCTCCGGATATTAAATCATAGCCGGGAGATTTACGAGGGTTTATACTCCTTTTGATTTCACCTAGTACTTCCTTTGGAGTTACTAGTTTTATATTATTACGGTCGCAAGAGTCAAATACTTTGAGAACGGGAATTTCGTAAAACTCGCTTTCATTTGGTTGAAATATTGCTTCTAGATGATCTGCAAATCTCTTAGCTTTTTGCACGTTATTTTTTGCCCAAACTCCAGGGCTGATTTTAATCGGTGGAGAGTGGTCAATTGGCTTCTTTAGCTTTTTTGTTACTTTCCAAAGTGAATATCCGGAACTGCTGTCACCAGTTATTCCTTGAAGGTATTTGTTTGTAGTCTCATCATTATAACTTTGAATCATTCTACTAAGCTGTTTTGTCATATTATTGAGTGTTCTTTTATCTGCAGGGCTTCTAGAGTGCTGCCATGTTCGTCTTTGCTTCCTTTTTTCGGCAACCAATTCTTTTATTTTATGCGGATAAATCTTGCCTTTTGTTGTTAGATTAATTGCAGGTGTGTTGTTCCAAGCAGCATGTTGGATTTGTTCCGTAAATATGTTGACCTCACTGTCACACTGTGTATGTGCAAAGGTAACGAGGTTTAATGCGAATGTAACTTTTAAAAATGTTAAAATTCTCAAGAAAATGGTTTCATCATTTACGCATCAAATCAAATAAATTAAAAAGCTTTTTCATTTCATTAAACATACATCCATTAAAGTGAATTTTGTCAGTACTTGAAGGTATATTTTTGTTTCACTTGTACCTTATGTGATGTCCTAGTGTGTAGTGTATGGGTTCTAAGCACGAGAACCGATATAGGAAATCTACGTTCGGACAAGTGCCTGTGGTTGATGTGAGACGAGCGTCATTTCTATTGTCTTTACACCGCGCATTTAATTTTTATACATTTTCATAATGTTAAATAAACCGCGCTTATGTAATGCAAAATAAACAATAAATTGCGCCCTTTTTACATCAGTCTCAACCTAATAACGCTTATTTGAGAAAGACGCGCGACGTGATTTTGATACGAATAGATTGGTATTTAATTGTGTATTAGTAAGAAAATTTTCTATGTAACGTTAGATTAAATTATAAATAGGTATGTACTAAAAATAACGCAGCAGGTGGAGGTGGGGTGGCCGTCATCATCAAATAACTTATTAATTTATAATAAATTATTAACAATACATATTTAATATAAATTGTTATGGTTAAATGTACTTTCACGTCTGCCAGTCTCTTGTTCTCACTTGAATTTCAAATTCGTCAAAGGGTAAAGATGACCAAATCAAAATTATATTTATTTGACAATTGTATAAAAATGGTACAATCTATTTATTACATGTGTTTGATAGAATTGTCATAGAATGATCATAGTGTTAATTACTCTCAATTAAGTAATACGATGTTAGTCGCCGAACAAACAATAGCCAAGACTGCAAATTTAAATAAATATTATCAAAATTCGTGATATTTTATATTCCACATGGGTTTTTCTAACTAAAAAAAGATATTTAAGGTGATGTGAAATAAAGTGATTTGTTTAGACTCCGAGCTAACGAGTTTGGAATCTAAATAAATCGTAATGAAGGTATTTGTTGATATTTAAATGTTAAATAAATAGAGAAATTAGATAGCAAGTGATATTGTTTATGTTCCATATGTATTTCAGCGACTGGCGGACTTAAGGAATAATGTTACTATACCGATAGTGCACTTGATTTATAATACACCTTGTAATTATAATCTAGCGCTAATGTGGCTGGATCGGTTCATTTGCTTAGGCATGAATTAATCAGTAATGTTCAACGCTTTTACAAAAGCATCTAATTGTCCGAGAAGGTTTATACGCTAAGCTCATACTTTGCATAATGTGATTACATCGTAAACGATGTCAAATAAAAAAAGGTTACAATTCGCTTTATAAATTTCTCAACTTGGCCCTTCTTAGACACGTCCTTGACAAATTTATTACAAACAAGAAAATATAGAAAATCTATGTCACATTTGGCCCTTCTCGAATACACTATCCCAATAAGCCAGTGCATCTAAGAAAGAACATGACATTATTTTCAATGACATGTAAAAAAAAGGTATTATAATACAATCGCATTGCACGGATATTTTACGCAATGACAAGTTTTGATTCCCTCTACTATCATTGCCTTTTTCTTAATAGCGACCGCGATTAAGAAATCTCACTTTATACTTTCATATTTATATCCTAAGATCCAGCATCATTAGGCATAACATTAAATATGCTTAACGTAGTTCCTATTCCCCTATTAACTTGCTAAAATATCTTTATTAAACTAATTTATTTAAGTAATGCAAAAAAGTAAGTGTTGCTTATAACGTTATCGTCTCTCACATGCTCTAAGAATTTGTTGAGAAGCCAGACAGTCGGATTTTCCTCACGATTATCAAGTAACAATGTTAAATGTAAATAATAGCCGATGAAGTTAGCAATTTTAGCGGTAATATGTAACATATAGACCGAGGATACAAAGTTTTTAAACCGTGAAAATGCTTTGTTTAACAATTAAATTTTTTCTTTCGCTGCCTGATTGTTTCTTTTACTATTTGTTGGTTAATAATGATCATAATGTTGTTTGTAAGTATTTTAAGTAATTAATTTATCATAGAAGATTCAATCGAATAATTTAATGTGCACTAAAATTAAGTAACTAGTGAAAATCAGCTTTCCTCATTTGTGATGTTAATGACGTGAATAAAAATGTTTTTTGTATAGTATTTTTGTGTCTGGTTAATACATTAATTATGTATATACATATTAGTACATTTTTGGACATATAAATACCTAACATTGTTTAAGAATATAAATATTATTAGAATCAAATTTGTAAAGGTAATTCCGTGTAACTGACCACCATTTTTTATTAGGTAATCGTGGCAATTAATTATTAGGAAATCGTGGCAATTTCACTTTTTCAATTGAAAGATTATCAGTTTGTTTGATTTTGCCGTTTAGGAAAAAAACGTGTGCGATCAAATAGCACCTGTTACATGGCATTATCCCGAATTGTGTTATTATTTTGCTATTAAAGTTAAATTTTATTTAACACTAAATTATCATGATGTCTGTAGGTCTAGCATGGCTTTTAATCTCCAGGACAGGGAAAGACAAAATGTTATAAGACCTTATTTGAAATATCTAAACGGTATTTGCTTGGAGGCGCAATTGCTGATGTTTTCATTTAGAAGTTTCTTCGAATTCTAAATTTTGTACTTAAATGGTGAATAAAAACTATTTTATCCTCTGGCCATGCTAGCTCTACTGGTTTAGTAGAGAGCACGCCTATTTTTGTACAAGAAATATGAAATAGGATTGTATTATAAGCAATAACATTACATGATATTTAGGGCCTGATTTATTGGCCCTCTTTAGAACCTTTGCTCTTTGATCACAACATTATTAAGAGACTAACTAGTAAGGGCGGTCCTAAAACTGGTAGCATGAAGCGTTGTACCTTTTCATACTCGTAGGGTATTGCAGCGTACAACATAATAATTAAATGTTAATTAAATATCGACAGTATTTTAGACGGCTATTTTCCTACATAGCAGTGTTATGGGACTTAATATTTATTTATAATCGCGGGCGCCACACACTGCCCAATAAATATTAGTCAGTAGCGATTTAATGCGTAAATAAAAATATGAATTTTGATTTGTGTATTATTGTATACTCCTTGTTTTGTAGCTACCTGTTTTATTTAAACTAATATTAAAGTGAGTACTGAAGTAAATACATGATAATGATGTTTATTTTATTTGTCCGCATATCCCAATTATTTACAATTGATAAAAGTGCAATAATACCTTCGTCGCTCGGTCAATAAAGCTATGAGTCTGCGATGAGCGAGTACTGCAAGACAAATTGATATGGCTCATTCGCAAAACGTTTTGGCCATGTCTGTGGTTAATTCCATTTAACGGGAGATACAGTTCACACATTTTTCTTTTTTCTCATAAAATCAAGTTCTAGAAAACGGCGATGCAAATTTTTTCAATACGACCTTCTATAGTTAGCATTGCGAAGGGCCTACGGCTGCGATTCCACCTGCGACCAGCGAAGATGCGTAGCGAGGAATGTTTGTTAAGAACCAATAGAATCGCAAAGTTAATGAGGCGATTCTATTAAACGAATCATTCCCGCTATGTAAACAAAATAATGCACCGAATCTGTCCAATACCAAACAATAGCAAAGGAAATGCTAACTCTATCAAGCTTGCTATATAATATGTTAGGTCGGAAACAAATTAGAAACGACTTCTATTGCAACGTCAGTCTGTTTATTTTAAACAGTAATTATAAATATTACACAATACATTTAGGTACATTTATTCTACGCACAGATGCAAAGAACTAATTCAAGCTATAGTGATATTATGATGCATCTTCAAATAGTAGAGCTGTGTTTGAGCTTCTAACTCTTGTAGAGACTTCACCACCGGCGCCATTTGACTCACGTGATCCTGAGCAAAAACAAAGCATCTTTGAAAATCAAACCAAATATAAACCTTTAAACGTCATGTATTTATATAAGCTCTATTAATAAAGCCGATACATATTAATTGCAATGGACGTGGACGGTCCTGTTACTGTTAACTGACAATCGTTAGAAACCAACGCGGGCGCTGCGAATACCGACACACGTAGCGTGCGTGCAGTGCGTTCAGAAACACTCAAGTATATGGGAAATGTTGCATTGCAAGATGTGTTGAAAATAATCTGTACCCGGCATAAATGTGTAGGCGATACATGCAGTACATTAAACATTTTTGGAATCTCACGCCATCCAAATACATCTTAAATATATATAATTCTACTGTACATGTGTATGTCACTGAACAGCTCCTAAACTACTGGACCCGATATGAATGTTTTTTTTGTATGCGTTTGGGTGGCACCCTGGATGGTTTAGATTCAAAAATCAGGTCGGTATCTAGGTTTTGCAGGACAACGTCTGTCGGGTCCGCTAGTATATAATATAAATGCGAAATGTGTTTGGTTGATTGTCTTCTCTTCTGCAACCAAGTGACGGATTGAAATAATTTATTGCACAGATAAAGTTTGAAGTCTGTAGAGTGCCATAAGCTACTTTATCCTGGTGAAATATAACGCGGGCTAAGGCTAGTAAGCCTTATAAGTCGAATCCAAATAAGTGGTGTGTTAGCTTTTTCGGTTCGTTGCCACTAGTACCATTAACAGATCCATGATGGAACTGCTGATAATAATTTACTACACTCGTTCCATTAAAATGGATTTTGAAATAATGAAACTAGTGACAATTTTAAGGTTATTATCAGTAGGTTTCATCTTCCATGATGAAACTATGAATGGTACTAGTGTCAACATAAAATTGTCACTAGTTCCACTATTTCTAAATCCACTTTTAATGGAACGAGTGTAGTAAATTATTATCAGTAGTTCCATCATGGAACTGTTAATGGTACTAGTGGCAACGAACCGCTTTTTCATATGAAGTTCTTACACAGACGTCTTTACTTCAGTGTAATCGTTCTTATATATTTGGTTATACTGGATACAAAATAATATTGTAAAATTAATTCAATAAGAAACGTTTTATACAGGTTAAGAGTTTGAACAATGTCTTTGGGTCTGGGTGTGGTTATGTATATGTTGTGCATGCAGCATGGCATCCTCGATACAGGAGATATCCTAGTGGAGAGTGTGAAACGTTTTTTTTTTATAATATATATTAAATGATACGTAGTAAGTACATAGTTTAGTTTTTACCTGGTATCCAGTACCGATGTTGGTCCTTTTCTGTCCGTACACGACCTTTCCGTCGAACTCGTTGCTCGGTACCTTCATGTCCTTTTCGATTTGTTGGATCGTTACATTCAGGTGGTCTTCTATATCAGCCAAATACTGTCGAATTAAATTATATTTACTTTATAACAACTAGGCGTTTCACTTGATAAGGTGAACAATATTCATAGAATATAAATAATTCTGTAAAGTATAGACATATAATAATAGCAAAAAAGTTTTTGGGACGTTCCATAATTTTGGCAGAAATACTCTCCCTATCAAATATCCCTGTTGAATAAATAAATGTATGTTTTATATATTATTTAACATACGCCAGTAGCATAAATAGAAAATGTACCTTCAAACAACCATCGGTCCCACGCATCACCAAAACAACACATCGTCATAATCTCCTCCTATTCAGAACTCTTTTAAAAGTAAAAACGTTGAAGCAGCGTCAGACGGTAGGTACGTGTACGTGTACGAGGTGGTACCTGAGGCTCGTTGTACCACATGCAGCAGCCCTTGGGTCGGTCGTCGATGAGGTTGGTGTTCCAACAGTTGCGGCCGCGGGACGAGCACCACTCGCCGTGGTACCACACCTGCGTACAACACACACATTGTTCACTCCTAACTAAAGTACAGAGTAAAGTAATATTTATTGACCTTTAAATAACGTTCGTTACAGGCAAGTCTTATTACATTTGAATTAATAATTACTTAAAAAATTTAACTTATAAATTTCATTTATATACGATTACTTAATATTAGTTGTTAGTTGAATAGTTCTCATGACAAATATTTACATTTATGGTCTTATTATATTTAAAGGAGATACGGTGAGCGAATGGAAGTAGGTGTTGCAACAATATGCCCAAACACCAAACACAATTTGCATGGTGGTAGGGCGTTTATTAACGCTCACAAGTTGATAAAATTTGTCGCCAAGCACCTAACGGTGTGTTTCGGCAGCCTTCCTTGAGAGCCAGTGTATTCCAGACTAGGCATGCTAGGCAGTCTAATGCCACATTATCAGTCCGTGGTCGTGCGAGCTGGTGGGCAAATGCCTAATTGTTGTTCATACTATCTTAGCAAATTATAAAGAGACGGGATAATGTATAGTTAATTTGGAACTATTTATTCCCTAAATTTTGTTAAAAATAGAGGAATTCAGGCGTAACTGATCATTGGCAGGTCCAATGTAGTTTCGTTCATATTCGGTCTACTTCATCAGAGATGATATGAGGGGTTCGTGTCCACAACGATGGCACGTTAGTTGGACCTTTCGATTGATAAGCATATAGTAATAAGAAATCGAGGAACAAATAATATAAATTAAAAACCGCTTCTTTTTTAAAGTCGGTTATAAAACGTCTTATGAAGATTGTATATTTACATCTACACTAATAATATTATAAAGAGAAAAGATTTGTATGTTTGTATGTATTATAACATAAACTACTAATCATTTAAAAAAAATGTGCCGACATATAGCTACATTATCACAGAGTAACATAGGTAACTGAGTAAAATAAGTAACATATATTTATAAGTAGAACAAATTCTTTAGAAATCCTTACTCAAACCAACCCAAGTTGTAAACTATTTTTATAGAAGACATTTTTAGAGGGGTACCTTCTCTGGCACTGTAGAGACGAGGCTGACAGCGAGCCCCATGCGCTCGGCGCGACCCACGCGACCGATGCGGTGCACGTAGTTAGACTTCTCGTCCGGTAGAGTTATGTTTATCACTATGGAAACGGATACATTTATGTTTTGCCTTATTCAGCTTCAAAAATTTGCCAGATAAAATAACATACTGTGTTAGTTAGAAGGAGACCCTTAACTCTCTCTTTTTATCGCCGTTTTTGGTGCCACATAATACATCCGCATCGTCGCTTTTCATCACATTAGTTGCGGTTAGCTATAAAAAAGCAGCCAAGTACTAGTCGGACTCGCGCACCGAGAGTTCCGCACAAACCCGTTTTCGCTTCTCCGTAATGAGATACTAAATTTAAAAATGTATGTTTTTGCATTTTTTTCTTTATTTGTGCTTAATAAGAAGTTATTCGAACCAAATTTCAAGATTCTGAGTTCACGGGAATTACCCTGTAGGTTTTGTTTCCCAAGTAAGCGTCCAAAAATTTGCAGCATTAACGGCTGTATCATTTAATTGCTTTGGCTTAGAAGTTTGATTTCTTCATAGTTCCAAGGGACAGTAGACCTGAGTAGGTATTTGATATGAATTTCAGCTTGAATCCAAGCGTTCCTGAGAAACAAGGTCTTGGCAGAAAGACAGACGGACAACAAAGTGATCCTATAAGGGTTCCGTTTTTTTTTTGAGATACGGAACCCTAAAAAGCAATAATACATAAAAAAGGAAAACCCCACATTGATTCAGCAGGCAATTTTTCTAATCTGTTTTACATACATTTTTATAGCGACACGAACAGCATGTATGCAGTATCCATAGATTACGATATCTATGGATACTGTATGCATGCTGTTTTATCATCAAGCAGTTATATTTTAACTTACTGAAAGGCAGCCCCGACACGTCGATACCTCTGGCTGCGACGTCAGTACAAATTAGGAACTTGACCTGCGCGCGTTTGAATGTCTCCAAATTGGCTTTACGCTCGTTTGGTTTGCGGTCTCCGTGGAGGCACACGCACGAGAACTCGCTGCCGAACGACTTGAAGAAACGTTCGAGATTGTCGCAATCTAGCTTAGTGCGGCAGAATATTATGGCCCTGTTGAGAACAATTTCAATTTATGTACTGAAAAAAATATATTTAAATATTACTAACAAACACCATCAGCTTGTGACGGTGGTATGGGGATTATCACGTGTTACAGACCGGAACTCTATTTTTGAAAAGCTAGCACTAATTCATTATCCGTAATTTCGTATCTTAACTTTATATCAAAATTACTCGCTTACGCTTCTTTGCTATCGAAGAGGCGGGTGCATACATCTTTATTACTAGGGACAGGTAACCATGCTTCATTAATGTGTCGAATTCTATTTACTTCTCAAAACAATCCCATATATTAGTCATTTTCGAGTATATAAAAAAGCAGTATTAAAACTGACCTGTCCATTTTATGTTCCCTGATAGCACGGATACAGTATTCTCCTTTGAGCAGCTTGACCGCTTCAGAGAGCGTCTCGGGCGTAGTGTTACCGCTACGGATGTTGTCTTTTGCGTGCACGCCGTCCGTTTGCACATGTCTGATGAAGGAGAATATTTTATCGAGAGATCGATAGATCGAGGATATCTTGTGTAGGTATGAGTTTTCGCATCTGCCCATTCACCAGGCAATCTCTGTGCCCAGGGTGTGTATTTGATGGGCGCTTTCTGCGCCCCTGGTTCTCGTGTCTATCTCTTCATATAATAATAGCCAAACCAGCACCCAGATTCACAACGAATTTCCGCTCGGTTCGAAAGCTTTGCAACACAAATTACGCGAAGCTTGTTACATACTCTAAAAGTACGTAACAAGCTTCGCGTAATTTGTGTTGCAAAGTTTTCGATTCCGAGCGTAAACTTATTGTGAATCTGGGTGCAGTATGGCAGACGCGCACCCGCCATACTGGTTCGGTTCGCTATTCGTTTTCCGTTTGAGAGATCGTATGTATTGGATGTAAGGTGGGATCACTTTTCAACCAAATGACATTAGATATAGTTTTGGTGGCTTTTTGTAACTGTATTTTCAACACAAAATGAGTTGAAAGTAGTTTTAAAAAATATTATAAAACAACTGAGTTTGGAGAAACCCGATTAATTTTTTGTATATATTTTTTTCGTGCAATTTCATATTTCCGGATATTTAAATAGTTATTTTGCTATTGTAGATTAAGACAAATAAAAAAGGAATGGAGACCATTACAATAGTTCCAGCCGATCTTAAGTTTTAATTGTTTATCCAAGACAGCCAGGACTAACAGAAGTCATCGAGACTGTGGCCTTAGATTGAGAATGCTAGAGGAACACACCTTTAGGTTCTTGGCGACACATTTATATAAGTATTAAAGATTGATAAGTAATAAAAAGGAGTACTGACTGTCTGAGGGTCTCCCATACGCGGTCCTTCTGTGGGTCTACGTTCACAACCACGTGGTGTACCGTCTCGGGCACGGCGTCCTCGCCTTTCAGATCCACCCACGTTGGGAAATGCATGAGTTTCTCCTGGAAACAAAAATAAGCACTATCTTTTTTCCACGGCTTCGCCCATGTCTATACTCGTATATACTTCCCACGGCTGGATACAGGCCTCTTTAAAGAGGTGTAGGATATACCACCACATCATACGGAAAAAAATGTAGATTAAGGTTTTTTTTATCATTGAATAGTCTCAAACTTTTCTGATAGGCAGGTTACCGCACAATGTTTTTCTTTAATGTTACTTTACAAGTTAAGGTAGTGGAATTTATAACTAGTACATTAATTAAACAAGCTGTTTCATAGAAAAAAAGGTGATTACCCACTTCTATTACGGCAAGCGCCGATAGAACTTTTTCAGATATTTCGGTTTATAGATGAAACCTCTGGACCGATTTTGACAAAATTTAGAATTTATCAAATCTGTCTAACCGTTTCTAGAAATCAGGTAACAAAAATAAAAAATAACAAACTAAACATACCGTCGAATTGAGTAAATAAATACTCCTTTTTGTAAATCGGTAGGAAAGAAAAGAGCATTAATTAGTAATAATTATTATAGAAAAAAGTTTCCGATTCCAAATTCCAAACTTACCGCCAATTTCTTAACCTCAAACGCGTGCAGGGTAGCGGAACAGACCACCATCTGCAGCCGGCGTCCGTCCGACGTGATCTTGGGAATCTGTCGGTGCAGGCGTTCTATAAGCTCAGTGTAACCAGCCTTTAGCAGACCGTCCGCCTCGTCGAGTACGAAGAAACGGCAGTGCGTCAGAGCGAGATAGCCTGACAAAATTATATATTGCTAGAGTAGAGCAGACAACCTGCTCATAGAGAAATAAAGTATAAAAGGAATTAAGTATAGTATAGTAAGCTTTTTAGTACCAGGGATAATAGACCAAGAGGCCGCCCAACTGGAGGCACGACATTGTATTTTGTATCAACATTAGAAGATTACTAGCCACTAACAAGATGCGCGTCATTATAATATAATGCTTTAGAATGCCGAGTACGTTTTGAAATTGTGTCGAACGAATATGGGCACTTTGATCTTAATTTTATCAGCCATTTTAAATGATAGAAAAAAGTAAAAACATAGTTATTCTCGTAATATTTTGTAGATTATTTTGACATTTTTAGAAAAAAAAAATTGTCAACTCCATTATTGTCACCGAGCATCGACGATGTGTCCTTTGAATATACACGTCATCGGAGAATCTTTTCAACATTTATTTTCTAAGCCACACGATATTGGAAAAAATTGCGGCGTATACCGCAGAGGATAAAATCCAAGATTGATAGAATACTGAAATTATCACTTTTAACCAACTAGTAAGAAATCTAAGAGGTATGAACGTCCAGTCTACTATTTTTCCCATTTTTGTTGGATCTTATGCACACTTCAGTCATGTGTTTATTTGACTTCTCTGTGGTTGCTTAAAAAGACATATAAAAAGACAATATCAAGGCAATGGCTTCAGCCGGAACTGTATTAAGTTGGGACCAGTTTGTGACAGAAGAAAGCATTTAGTAATACTTCTTACATATTTTTGTTATAGTTAAAGTTATAATTTTCTGTTGCAAATAAATATATTTTTTATTTTTATATTCCTAAGAGTATTTACAAACCTCCTGAGATCAAATCCTCCAACCTTCCAGGCGTACCCACTACAATGTCTACCCCGCTGTTCAACTGGCTGATTTGATCCTTCACATTGATGCCACCAACTACCAATAGCTCTCTTATCTTGGGGTTGTCCAGATACTTCTTGAACTTGGTTATTTGGGTGCAAGTTTGTTCTGCTAACTCGCGAGAAGGCTGCGGAACAGGGAACAAATGACAGTAAGGAAAGTTGATTTGGAAAGAAACAATGTGTTATGTTGTCCTGCATGGCTACAAAGATGCACAAAGGATAACATTTTGTTTACTGAATTCTTGTCACAATATTAAATCTTTAATTAATCACACAAACACGCACGGGAAAGCAATATACAATTAGACATGTGACTCAAAAGTCTTGTTGTTTTATGACACACAGAAATCATCTAATGGCTACTTAAATTTTATTTAGGAAACCAAAACGTCTATCACACAATTTGTTTACAATATGGGTTTTCACACATACCTGATTGTTGCAAAGGTCCAACTATCACAATCTACCAACATGTCTTGCACTCACTCACTGCCATGAAATTTACCAAATGTGAACGAAAATATTATACTAGTATGTACAGTTGACCTTTCCAAAAATCAGGTATGTATAAAAACACATAAGGTTAAATAAAATGCTGAATATATTTCATATCTGTCACATTGAACTAAGTTGCTTGTAAGAAGAAATTAATCATAGATGATGGCCTTTAGATCGTCTAGAGACTTTTATTCTATGGAAGGCTGCTTCACCTATTCAATATGTATGATTTATCTTACATCAAAGTGAGGTTAACAACACATACGATTAGTAATAACATAAAATTACCTCTATAATGATAGCCTGTGGAGCATTGTTCACCACTTTGGTATCTGTAATAGACCCTGCAGTCACCACATTATTTTTGATACAATCCTTGGGTGCCTGGCAGAGGGCTAAATACTCAGATGATGGTGGGTACTGAAACAAATATATAACTTAAGAAATAGAAAAAAAATTGTATGGCATCATTATTCTAAAATAACACTAAACAAAATTTTAATGACAATGTAGCAAGTACATGATAAGAAAACTAAGATTGTATGGTAATATTCTATATAACACAGACCTAAGTCAAGATAAGTATCTAAGTTTTTCCCTAGCAGCTCTTAGTAGTTACCTTGAATGGCACAGCTCCAAAATTAAAGCTCATTTCAGCATTCTTCAAAACAACTGCTGGAAAATAGCAATCAGATTTCCTTGATTGGTCCAGTTTGAATGCCAATCCAAGGTCTTCACCATTTTTGGTGTATCGCATCTCCCCTTTATTAAGATTTAATAGACAACCTGAAATTGTGACATTGTTTACTTCTTTGTTTATTTACAAGAACTATATATATTGTACATCTTACTCCTGTACATGAATTGACACAAATCTACTGATGAGAAAAATTACAAACAAAATAACTATGCACATTTACATAATTCTGAGTAAAACAGTTCCCACAGACAACTTACCAATGACATCATTCATGCCATAAGCAGATCCATAATCATCAAACTGTTTTGCATTGGACTTCTTCCCAGTTCCTCCAAAGCCATAGCCCAGTCTGTCAGTACCAAGGTCAAGCCTCGCCTAGTGAAGACAGAAAGAAAGATTATAACTTACAAACCAACTTCAAAATAAGAGGATCTCTAGGGAATCTGAGTAGCAAAGTATGCTGGAAAAGTTAAATAAATTTTCATTAATCTGACTTGGTATAGGTACTAATGCACATAAAGATGAATGCCACTGCCTATGACTAAATAAGATATCAACATGTAAAGTTAGTGATTAAATATTGTGAAATAGCCAATTTAACTAAAACATGATCAAAGGAAACATAAGTTTCATAGTTACTAGTCTTGTTTTTACTACAACCAATTCTACTTACAGCTTGCGTAGACCATCCAACACGGCATAATCCTTCATCCGTAACTGTAGCTTCATAGTAATATGCACCCTTAGTATGCACACCCTTGGTGGCCCTGCAGCCGTGCCAGCCCTGCTGATCTCTGGACTGGCACCGCAACCCGTCCGGCGTTACGGCTAACGCGTCTGTTCTATCAAAGAATGACATCGTCCAATCGTTTGAAATCGCCTGTATCACTTTACTTGACTTTCCCTCTTGTAAATCTTTGAGAGTTTCCCAGACTATTTGAATGATGGGTAAGCAAAAGGCGCCAGTCTTTCCACTGCCTGTTTCAGCAGCCATAAGCACGTCTCCGCCACCAAGGATGAGGGGAATTGCTTCAGCTTGGACATCTGTTGGTAAGTTCCAGTCCATTTCTTCTATCGCCTTTCCTAGTTCGGGAAGGACACCGAACTCCTCAAATGCAGTCATTATGGATGATTTAGATTACCTTCTTTTTTAAGAAACTAAATAGGTATGCCTATTATTGGTAAAATGTATAAAAACCACGAAAAATATTATTTGACGATAATGCAACGCAATACACACTCACGACCGGTATATACATATTTATACTTTTTTATTATTTATGGCACCAATACGATTTCTATATTTGCCAGCGTTAAGAATATCTATTCTGTTGGTTCTATATTTGATTTATGGCCCCTGCGGTATAACCGCAATTTTGCCAATGTCGTGTGACTAGAAAGACAAACGCTGATAACAATGGCCGGTAAAGCGATTAAAAAAAAACTGTGGACACTGCGCAGGCACAAATCATATAGTTGTAATATATTTTCGGTACTCCCAATAGCTAGACCACATTCACACAGCGAGTGATCACGTACTCTGATTCTTGCTAGAAACACAGGAGTGCAAGCGTAACCCAACCGTAACCGGCAAAATGTTGATGTTACGTCTTTGCTTGTTTTTTTGTACCTTGAGAACCAGGGTTAAATTGGAAGGAATATACATTTTCATGATACAAGTTATTATCAATCAAGTCAAATATCAAGCAAAAAGTCATCGTGTATAATCACCTGCCACTTGAACTAAAATCGCTGAATGGTTCTAAATTTAAATCCAGCCTAAAAAAATGGTTAATTTCTAACACTTTCTATAATACGAACGAATATTTTGGTAAATATTAAATAATATTCTATGTATGTTACTCGTATTAGATATTTGTTAGTAGCCTAAATTAATAGCATTATAAGTATTTATTTTCTTAGTGATGTATTTTAATAGAAAAAATAAAAAGTTTAACTGTGTATAAATAAATAAATAGGTATTCTGTTTTAGGATATCTAGTTAAATTTAGGGACCACGAAACTTTCTTTTTAAAAACTAAATTAAAATACTTATAGCCGATACTGAGGCTTTAATAATAACTTAAAATACGTTTAGCCGATATGGAGGCTCTAGAACTAATTAAACTACGTGTAGCCGATTTGAAGGCTCTAAAACTAATGATTTACACAATGGATTATATTCTTAACATTAACTTACATACTACTCGGTGGTCCGATAAGAGACACCTTAGTCAGCTTTCCACAGAAGTGCAAGTACTGTAAGCCGTCTCTACATCAGAGCAGAACGGCGAGGGGATGCATAACTCCTCCCTCCCTAAGTGAGAAATTATCGGAATGTGCGATTTGAGGACCTTTCTGATAATTTCGTAAAAAGGGAATTATTTTAAGATTTGATACATACGCAAAAACTAATGATAGCTTAACAATATGAAGCTTTACGCGGCGTAAACTAAAACACTGATGCTAGAGTCTTTTTCTCTTTTAGCACACTGTCGAACACTTCACTATTTTTTAACGCAAACGCCAAATATTTCACGTCGACCAGACTGATCTCGTGCATGTTAAGTGCGCGTGCACTGGATAGGCTCGCGTTCGTATGGAGCGGCGGCAGGGTGACCACAGGTAGTGGCGTCACGATATCCACCTCAGTGTACGTGGTGGTGTCGGATCTTGAGATCGTAGATCTCGACGTCACAAAGTTCGTCTAACGTAATGACGTATGTTCCGAATATCGGATATTTAAACATTTCGTCACCACATCGCTTTGTCAGCATTGTTTGAAATTTTCGTAAAAAGTATCCAATTTTCATCGTCAATTTTCTGTAGTTATACGTTTTCAACGTAAACAGGATACTGCTTGCAGCAGGTGAGATTGTTGTCGTATTTGAGAAGTTGTTGCTCGCAGGTTGGCCCGCTGTACAGGGCTCTGTTGTCATCGTTACAGAGGTGATGGTCTCCGGCGACGATAAAGCGGCACAGCTGTATGATCGGTAAGTACTTCATTCCTTTCGCCTATAGGTAAGGGTATTTAGGAAAGATGGCCAGGGTTTGGTTTTTAGGTTCAAGGAAAATAGGTAAAGTGTACATTTTTATGTAGTTATAAGTATAATTATCGGTAAGTGGAATTTCCATAATAAACGTAATCTGGTTTCTTTTTATATATGATTTAACAGAAATTTAATTCATTAGGGCCGTATACTAGGTTACCAGCTTTAGATATTAATTTTAAATGTCGTAGTAAACGGTACAGTTTACAATAGACTGGTGTAATATAGAGCTTTTACTTAAGGCTAATGCAGTTTCAATTTCGCTTAACTTAATAAATATAGTACGGAAGTTACTAATGAATAGGCTATACGATCCTAGAATGTAGGCAGACACGGCTACATTGTTCTCCTTATTAACTGTTTCTTTGAGGGGCTTTTCGACCTGTTTGAAGCAAGTATCCATGGTAAGCGAATTTCGTTGATTAAATTGAGTAATATTTATAAAGCTATCTGGCATTTTGGAGACAATAGTGATTTTATTTGATATGATTACTCGATCATGAAAAATATCTGTAGTTAATTTGTCATATTTAAGTGCGTCATCATTGTCTAGATTTCCTGTTACAATTTTTATAATAGAACCTAAAGTATAGAGAATACCACTTTTATAACGTTGTGGAATTAATTGGCGGTATTTATCAACAGTTATATCGCTCAGATGCCCTGCATGCATTAACATTCCAATAAATTCATGAGGAAACGTTTTATTGTTGACAATTAATTTCTCGAATTCGGCAAATTGTGAAAATACACTTTTCGTTCACCTTTATTTACAGATAATTTCATGATATCCTGCAGTACTTTGTCCATTTCTCGCTTCTTGCGTAGGCTACCGGATTATCACTACCAACTTGCCCTTGGGAAAGGACTGCTCCTAGGGCTACGTTTGAAGCGTCAGTCGTCAAAATAAATGGTTTGTCATAGTCAGGGTATTGTAGTAGTGGTGCATGAGTCAGAAGTTCCTTGCATCTATTAAATGCGTCTATATATTTTCGGTCAATAATAATTTTGTTTCGTTTCTTTAAACAGGCTGTCAGTGGTTGAGTCACTTTAGAAAAGTCAGGTATGAAGCGTCGGTAATAACCAACGAGTCCGAGGAAACTTTTGATTTCAGTCGTAGTCTTTGGAATTGGGAAATTAATCACGGCTTTAATTTTGTCATTATTAGGTCTCAGTCCGTCTTTCGTAATCGTGTGGCCAAGGTACAAAAATTCCTTGCGTTAAAATTCAGATTTGTCAAGTTGTACTTTAAGATTAGTATGTCTAAGTCTGTCAAAAACTAGTCTAGTCTCAGTTTTTGTAGGTTTTCATCAAGTATGCTGTCTGTCTGTATACTATTCACATTTGTAGAAAAATTAAGGTTGCACTCTAAGTCTAAATGTTTTGATACTTGCATTACGTTTTATCGTAGAGTCATTTGTTTGTCGGTAGCCTTTTGGATGATTGTTGATGCATATCCATTCAGACAATTAACCAATGCACTTGGCATTCGTACGCCAGGGCTAAACTCTTTATAGTCGAGTATAGCTTCACCTGAATGTTGGTCTATCGGAAGCTTTACTCTTTGTTCAGATCGTGGCTGCAGTTCAATTACGTAGTTCAAATTTGTATTTATAATAGGTATGCAAGTCGTCTTTGTTTTCAGAGTTGAATGTTTACGGTCAATTACGGCGTCTAGTTGTCTTAATAAGTCGTTGCCAATTAGGCCGTCGTATCGTGAGTCTACGTCATACAAATAAAGTTTGTGGAAGTCGTCACTTTGAAAAGATGGTAAAAGTGGTATAGTTATAGCTTCACTATGTCTACTAGATGCATGCGTACTAACTATTAACGAAAGGCAGATAACGAATAAGGTTATAAAAATATTCGTACGCTTTTCGTGGGCTCAAGAATGATCTTGTGCTGCCAGCATCGGTCATCATTTTCGCGTCTATTTCCGGCAAATAGATGTGTGGTAATTTAAGTGTAGGGTCACAATTTAATTCTATGATTTCTTGTCTGTCTGGGCAGCTAAACAAAAATTTGGGTCTAACTGCTCTTGCGGTGAGTCTGAGTCTGTAAAACGACACTCAGGGTATCCTCTAATGTATTAGGAGATTAAAGCCTAACAATGCGCAATAGGTTATAGAGAAACACGTTTAATGATGTGCTATTATATATAGTTGTTTTAGCACGTTTTATCACGGCGTAATTTAACATGTTCACTTTAGATAATAAAACCGAACAAACGCTGTGTATCCTATTGCAAAATCCAAATAATTTTCACCTGATTTAATTTTAATATATTCTAATTAAATTCCTACGCATTGCTCACTACGCGGGTCTCCGAAATACTGTTAGAGGAGTTCTTTTAATTCACTCCAAGTCGAAATGTCCTCACGTTTTGACAATAACGAGGCTGCCTTATCTTTTAAACGGCTCGTCAAAGATTGAAAGACATATAGGTCTTGCGCTACATTTCCACGTTGCCTATATCTACTTATTACATACTCGCATTTCCTTATATATAAGTTTAATTAGGTCTTGTCCCCACCATATATAGGAACAAGAGTTAAAATTTCGCGAGTGATCAGATTAACCTGCTCTACATTTTCCATTATAATAGAGTTATAAAAATTTAGACAAGTAATATAAAAATAATTTGAATAGCAAAAGGTTTAATCAGAAAAATTGATTTTAAATTTTAAAATAACTAAGAAAAACTTGATCAATAAATCGGAATTGTCAAATTAAATTAAACTAAAATTTAGCACAAACAAAAATATAATTAATTTTAAATTTACCTAAATTACACTTAAATCACTTATTACTAACAATTCAAATTGATTTTGAAATTTGAATTGATTAAATTACTTTTAGAAAGTAATTTATTTAATTTGTAGAGCGATTCTACGTTTACTTAACTCTATCTTAGGTTCAAGGTTCTTATCGCTACATAGGTAGTCTAAACAGAGTTCTATTTTTAGATACCCGACGTCATAAACGAGAGAAGTCTTATCTCGATAATAACAAAATTCGTGGATAGTAAGGATTGGAAAGGATGGCGAAAAGTTTTACTCACCAACCGATCGTTGCCATACTGGGTGTCCCGTTCTAACTTATTTCTTTGGTTCGAGGATTCGCACGCGCACTCGATTCCGCGATTGGGCAAAATTCGATACCCATATACCGACGAAACTATGAAATGCACGACAGCAGCGAATCCTACCGGCTGCGCCAGTTAAATTTAGGGACCACGAAACTTTCTTTTTAAAAACTAAATTAAAATACTTATAGCCGATACTGAGGCTTTAATAATAACTTAAAATACGTTTAGCCGATATGGAGGCTCTAGAACTAATTAAACCACGTGTAGCCGATTTGAAGGCTCTAAAACTAATGATTTACACAATGGATTATATTCTTAACATTAACTTACATACTACTCGGTGGTCCGATAAGAGACACCTTAGTCAGCTTTCCACAGAAGTGCAAGTACTGCTGAGTAAGCCGTCTCTACATCAGAGCAGAACGGCGAGCGGATGCATAACTAGCTATTATCATAATCTGTAACATTTAAGTGTAACATTTTGTTTACTTAAAAAAATGTGTAGGTAAATATATTATGCTGTAAATTATTGCTTAAGTCATTAGTAATATTTTAAACTATTGTATGTTCTAAAAGACAAAACTGTTGAAACTTTATACTGTTGAAACTTTATATTTCTTAAGAACATTGTACACAGTTTGACAATAAATACATTCTTATTCTTATCGTGGTCAAGTTAAAGTCACATCTGTGAGAGTACGACCTTATTAGTGATGTATGCGAACTATTTTTTGTAGAATAATTCAAAAAGAAGTAATTTTGATTTTTGACTGTTAACTTGTCATTATATAAATAAACAAGATGTCGTGAGCGCGTTAAAATGAAAAATTTATTATTAAAAACAATATTTGTGATTAATTAAATAAACCTGTAAAGGTATACTCAGTGATTTATATTTTGGGATAGCTGATCCCTTGCACCTACAACATCTTGTATCCTCGTAAGGTGGTAGAGACTTTACAAGGGTTTCCACGGAGATTTTCCGCCGACACGAAAACCACGTTATTCCGTTTTTATATCGCTTGCCCACACTTGTGCACATAAACAAGATATTACAGGTTGATAATCCACCAATATTACACATTAAAATTAGTTCTGCAATAAATCGCAAATACGCCGTTTTTTCAGCGAACACGGTAAAACTCACAGCATTATATTAATTAGTATTAGTAAGTGAAAATTAAAGACCTTGAGAGCTGGCGCAAGACACAGTGTGGTAGCCAATCAAAAAAGAAAGAAAAAGTGAAAATGACTGACAGTGCTATAAAGTATTCTTAGGATAGTGACATTGATAAATACAATTAGTAATAAACTGACAGTCAAGAAGCCGAATAACTCAATGAAAAAAGGGAAATACTCAACGAGAAAAAATACACGGGGTTCTGTAGCAAGGGTTCAAAGCTTCTTTATATTCCTATTTTACATCTTTAAACACAGATGATCCTTCGATAAATCTGAACGTAGTGTGTGAAATTCCCCGATTTTTTTTCTTTTTATATTTATTTCGTGGACCCATACGTTCTTTTTAAATAAACGTAACGAGCATGACGAGCATAAAACCTAAAGCTGGTATAAAATAAAACGCCTCCCTACTGTCGCTACTTAATATTTGTAAAAAAAAATACTTTTATGGAGGACTTCCTCCTTATAGATAGGTAAAAAATTGTAACTACGCAAGTCATCTGTTCTATTTTTTATGTTTGTTATCTGATTTCTCAATGACAACGGCTGAATTAAAGGACCTTTTTTGTTTCAAAGGGTTTAATGGCTTTATATGTGGTCTCATTGTAAATTAACAAAATCGGTGCAGTAGTTGAGTTGTTAGGTCAACCATCTAAAAATATTGTATCGGCGTGTGCCGAACTGGAGTCCGTAATGAATATTTTTTGAAAAAACTTGTGCTTATATATTAACCATTAAGAACGCGCGGCTGGTAGCAGCGTATCGTATAGTGTGTCGTCTGCCCCCCCTTTCTCAGGGAGGTAGGGTACCATCTGAGGTACAACCTCTTCTTGGGGCTGGGCGCAGGGACTCTCAGGTCCCCGGGAATCTCTCCTATCTCATCTTCGCGGCGCTCGAGATAAAGATGACTATAATTTTAGCAAGTAAGTTAAACAAGTAATATATTTGCGATTTTTAAAGGCAGTAAAGAAGACAGAAAATCAAAAGAGAACATCCAATACGCTAATGTCAAAATAAAAAAAAATCGATATAGGGATTGGCTATTTTATAGTCGCAAAATTATTATGGTTGCGTTTCCTTCGCGAACTACACTACACATCAAAAGGTTCTGGTACTATTAAATGTCTACGGTACATCTTAGTAATAAATAATCACCCCTTAATTGACGCTAGAAAATATACAAATCATATGTTGCTATTTATACGAAGATAAACATAATGCAATAGTAAAAGCTCTAATAATCCTTTATTGGATAGGGAACCCAAAAAATAACCTCAACTTAATCTTTCAATTCAGATTCACTTTGAATTAGTTTATACTTAATTATTGTGATGTGATATGTTAGTAATATCTTTGGATAAAAAATAACTCGAATACTAGCAGATTACTACGAAAGATTCACTTATTATCCAATAAGAGAAATATGGAGTTAGAACTGCTCCAAACTTCGAAATCAACGAAATCTAAGCTTTCACCACTAGGAAAAGCTTTAATTTATACAACGGGAGGTCTAGCTCTAGGTGTTAGCATTGTCTGTATACCATTCGTGACCCCTGCGTTGCGAAAAGTCTGTTTACCTTACGTGCCAGCTACAAGAGAACAACTTGCAGGAGTCACTAAAGCATTAGCAAATCGAAATGGCAGACTCTTAGATGTTGGTTCAGGAGATGGAAGAATTGTGTTCACTGCAGCAAAACTAGGCTTTAAAGCTGATGGAGTTGAACTGAACCCATGGCTGGTATATTATTCAAGAATTGTAGCCATATTAGACCCGCAGTGCCGAGAAACAACATTTTACCGTAAAAATCTATGGACATTTGACCTAAAACCATATAATAACATAGTAATATTTGGTGTAGAACAAATGATGCTACAATTTGAACAGAAGCTAATGAAAGAGACAAATGATAATACTGTGGTGGTAGTATGTCGCTTTCCATTGCCAAATATGGCACCTGTAGAAACTATAGGACATGGAGTTGATACCGTTTGGAAATATGTTGTAAAGAGATAGTTACTAGTATAAGGAATATAATTTATTAATAAAAATAGTTTATTTACAGAATATTGACTATCACTCAATCAGAAGCGCCCACTTCTCTTTCTGCCTGTATATTTGCTGTCCAGTGCAGTTTCTTTGCCTTGCTTTCTTCTCCTTTCTTTCTTTTCCATTATCCATGTTCTGGTGCTCTTCAGAGGTTTACCTCTAGCATTTTTTGTTAATTCTCTTTTCGCATATTTCACCTGGAGAGATTGATCAGTTTCATCTGTGCCTGGAATATGAATAGATTTTTAATTCTCAGTGTCTAGGATTTTCAATAGAGAAGAGACTATAGATGTTGCACAAACTTAAAAGTAAAGGAAACTCTTCATATGTTACCTAAAGCTTGTGGCAATGGAGCTGCTCCACCAGTCATTAATACTAAGAAGAACTTCTTAGCCTTAGCAGAGTTAGGGTAATCTATAACCACACCTCCATAGAAACCTGCCTTCATAGCTTGTGACGTCAGAAGATTTAATTGACTTTCATTTTCTGGGTAAAATTGGAATACAGCTCTGGCTGATCTTGACTGAAAAAAAAATGAAGCTAAGACACATTTAATTGGTTAAATTTATTTTTTTTCAATTTATACTTAATAGTGATTTTGGTGTATACACAAGGGTAGATAATTTTTGAAACCAAAAAATATAATAGTAGGATGAAACCCATTGGAAAAGGAGGAGAATATTATAATAATAAAAGGAAAAATAATTTATGGACCATCTGAGGCCGGGAAGGGGATTTATCGGAAATTAGATATTTCAAGAGTCAGAAAGCATACCAACTTTACTTAACTTACTTAATACACAAAGCTCAATTCATTCCTAAGAAATTACATAATAATCACCACTATTATGTAGAAATATATTTAAAAGGGGTCCAGTAAAAAGCACATAGTTGTGGACTACAAGCCTGCTTAACAAACTAGGCACAATGAAGAAATATATTAAATTACATAACTTTAAATTCATAAGCTCACCAGTGATGCATATAACGTACTAAAGAACTTATGCAACCTCTTCACAGGGTGGTGTGATTTCTTATCAGCATTAAATAGCCACTGGATGGCGGACACAGACACTGCACCATCAAAACTACCAGCTCTAAAAGGAACTCCTTCACCCATGTCAGATAAAACTAAATCACCTTCTGTCTCACGGTCCAGAGCCACATCTGAAAATAAAAGGGATGTGTAATATTGTGAGTATAGACTCTTGACAAACTTATCGGATTTAAATGTGCTGCATTATTATATTTTCCACAGTTTGTCACTAAAACTTTTGATATCTTTAAAAGTGAAAGCTAGACAGTTTTTATGAATGAACTTGCAACTGTGAAAACCACACATTTCATACCAATTAGGGAATGTACTTTTAGAAAATTTTCCATTTTCTACAACTTTTTACCTCCTTCCCACCCCCCCTTAAGTGACCTGCCGTGGTATATAAGACTAGGGATCTTTTCATATACTATGGCAGGTACCCTCTTACCCCTCGCTCTCAAATTACACACCGTTTTCACAAATTATTTCATAATATAATTTTCAATACTTTTCCCAAACAAGAATTAAAAATAACTTCTGCATCAGTTTTGTTGTCTGCGAGTACTAAAACGCTAAATGCTGTGAGCTATATTTGAATATACCTTAAACAACAAACTTACTTATAGGATATTGACCATGTGACAAAAAGCTAAGCCCACTTCCCTTTGTCTAAGTGTGGTATTTTTAAAACCCTCTCATCTCTTAAAATTCTTATTCTAAACATGTGATATAAACTGATGCATGGTATTCACTGATTATTTAGGGTAAAAAGCACTTAAATTATGGCCAGCCATTCAAGTTCATTACTATCTACAAATCTATGAATGCTTCATGTGCACAAATTAGTCTCACTTTCTAAGAAACTGATTCAGCATAAATCGCCGTTCCCATCAACAGCAGGTTGCTGTCATATTTATTACATTATACTTGTTTTTAGCAACTTGGGACCTTAATATCATGTACTATAATGTGTTAGGAAATTTACCAAGCATTGCAGGAGATATGTCCATTCCAATCCACATATGACCATTTTCCTCTAATACAGTGCCTGATAATCCTGATCCGCAACCTATGTCTAACAAGAGACAGGGGGTGTCCTCAGGAAGTAACAGTAGTTCTATGCATCGCTCTGTCATCTGGCCTTGAATTTCTATAATTCGAGTGCTAAAAAGATGTAAAAAATATGAGATTATTTTATTTTTAGAATTTTTAAAGAAACTAATTATTCTGTTATTTCTAAATAACGTATTAGTATTAGTGAGGAAGAAAATTTAATTTACAGTAATTTTTATTTACTTACTTTTGCGTGTATTTTCTGGCTTCATCTTCATTGTAAAACTTAAAAGAAAACAAAAGTTAATAAGCGGTTGGCAAAAGTTGTTGTAAATGTCTCACCATAATAAACTTTCAGAGCAAACTTACGACTTCGGGAGGAGCTTGATGCTCTGGTCTTCTGGACATTTTTTATAATACGTAATAACAAATGATACGGGATTTATTTTCTATAAATAATCAGACCACAATCCACGAGAAATAACCTCAAAATAACTATAAACTGTTTTGATTTTTGGTTGATTGATAAAACCGTAGACAAAGAAAGTAATAGACGACGGGTATATGTTATCGGGGACAGTAATGGTCAGTACAATAATCGCCCGCCATGATATTGTACGGAAAATAATGCTCACCCCGATCATTCATGTCATGGCATTCTTTTATTGTGTTGAACATTCCGTGTTTGGCAATTATTGCCCCGTACAAAATTTGTACTGGCGATAAAATACGACACAATAATGCACAGGCCAATAATTACCGTACCTGCCATCGAATTATAGTTTTGGCAAATATTGTGTCGAGTTTTATTGCCTGTGCAGAATTTTTTCGGATCAATATTGCTCAGGCCAATAAAAGCCTGCCAAGCTTTTTTATGTCAATCCAAATACTTTCGCCAACAAGGTCAGCAGTAGGTTCAGGTTTTTTTTATAACAATCCAAATACCTTCCCCAACAAGGTCAGCAGTAGGTTGAAGTTGTTGTTTTCAATGACAATCCAAGTACTTTCGCCAACAATTGAAGTGAGTATAGTCGAGACATCGATGGAATGTGTTAAACGAGGGTTCGTTCATTCAGATGACAGATAATTATTGTGTCGAGCATTCCGCGGTTGAACAATATTTGTTCAGGGCAATAAAACTCAACACAATAATATGCAGGCAATATTTTATGATCATGGCATCGAATTATTGTGTTGTACAATATTGTGTCGTGTTTTATAGCCCCGTATCGATTTTGACCGACACAGTAAACGCAGTCCAATATTGCTTTACACAATAATTTCATGCCGAATGGCATCCAATTATTACCTGTACATAATTGGTCTGTTTTTTTTTTATTTTGTTGGCAATTATAGCGACCCCATGTTACCTCGGTCACACTAGAACAAGGAGAAAGATATACAACGTCCATGGAAATAATAAGAGACAGAGCGATCGATTTTTGTTCCGAAGCGTATGGCCAATTTTTCCAATTATTAAAATCCTTGTACATATAAAATATATATCATATAAAATATAAGGGACAAAAAGAGAATCTTACGAAATTTTTGTAGAGAATCGTGCGATATATGCGGTTTTAGTGAATGTGAAAGAGTAAATGTGGAAAAAAAAACCTATAGCTGCTGTAGTAGTTGCTATAGTCACTGTAGCAGCCATAGCTAGTAATAATAGTTACTATTGAATCTACTGTCCTTTTCGCTAACACGCTTGGAATGACTCTGTTTACTGAACTCTGTGGCTATAACCGTTTCCTTATTCATCTGTGGATCATTATAATATGGGGAAGCTAAAGCCATATTAGTCATACCGATTTGTTTGTCATTCTTTTTTTTCCTTTTGTATATGGCTCCATACAATTAGTAAATTTATAAGCGTCAAGGATTTTTTTACTAAGTTCAAATTTAAATGAAAATATTGTTACGCATCAAAAAAATTATGTACGTGTTTTGAAATAAATACATACACAAAGAACATTTAAGACCCCAGATCAGGAATTCTATGGTTCATGACGTGACATTGACTTAGCTATAGATAAAGCGGTATGACCACAAAAGCCTAAATTGTGGATAAATAAAAAAAAATATGTCTGTGATTAGCGGCAAAATTTCCGGTCGTTGGACAATGCACTTGGAATTTGTTTTCTATGATTTTTTTATTTACATGCACCTACTTGTATTTTAAAATCCTTATGAAATCTAGTAGTTAGGATGCCTAAAGTTTTAAGTCTTAAAAAGGTATTATCACTCATTAGTGGCTTTTAGGTTGAAATATTTGGATTTTATTATTACTATACATCTTTTCAGGGGCAGCAAACTGGTCCTCCAAAGAATCAGAAGTCCTTACTAAGCTTCTTCAAAGCTAGCGGAGATGGTAACAGTCAGACATCAGTGTTCCCTGCTCAAAATGACGGCAATAAATTGGGAAAGAGGAAAGCTATTTCTCCAGTTCTATGTGATAAAGTCAAAGTGATTGATATTGACAGTAAATCACCAATAAAATACATTAATAACACTCCTAAAAAACAGAAGACCGCTGATGATAATTCACTATCCAAGAAAAATACTCAAAGGTCGCCAAATAAGGAAAACTTTAGCAAAAAAATGTCACCAAAACCTTTAAATCATGTTCACACTGCCATTAAAAATCCTTCTAAAAATTATGGATCTCCTGTTAAAAAATTAAGTTTTTTGGATCAAGAAGATAGTGTAGATAATGTGTCTGATGTTATTACTACTGTTACTAGGAGATCTCTAACTCCTGTAGCAGAAAGTAGTAAAAAAAATTCACAAAGCTGTGTTACCCCTAAGAAAAGCCCTATGAAAGGTTGGTACAATTTATCAGATTGTTATAGAAATAAGTCAACAACCTAAGTTTAATAAAATAATAAAGTAGGAAGACTTTTTTAATATACATATTTTTGACTACTTCATTTTTTTCTATTATTGTTGAGTTTCATACCAACTTGAACTAAATTATCACTTTATTAGGCTGTAAATTAATCAATAAACTATCTGATATAACATCTATCTATACACCTACAGTGTAAACTCCATGTAACATCACTCAATTTAATGGCAAACTCCCTAATGCTTGCCTCCATACACTCTATATAACATTATGTGCACTCCCAGTAATAACAACAACAAATTAATAATAAAAATACCTTTTAAGTTACCAAAATTAGTAAAAACTGTGCAGTCGTTTTTTTTTTGCTTTATTATTCTAGCATGTTATAAACAACACACATACTAAATGTCCTAAGAATATAGTTCCTTTATTTGCAAATAAGGTTTGCTTGCGCATGTAGACTTGTTGACCAAAACCACTTGTTGTTGTAAGTAGTACTTAGACTAATTTATTTATTTAATTCTGATTTTATTTTTCTCTATTTGACAACAATTTTCTGTGACAATATAAGAAACACAGTCCCTTCAGTGTCTATATATATAGTTTACACTGTATATAAAAGAGTTAATCCTGATTGACTGACTGATATTCGCTAAGATCAATGCAGAGCCTAAACAGCTGAACCTAGACCTAGACTTGAAATTTGTGTACTAAGAAAGGAGTTTTATAAATTCATAGTCAAATGGAGGTTCAAAGTTTAAATCTTCTTGATATTCCATTTTGTGTTGCGGGCACCAATGCAGGTGACAGCTACTAGTACTTAAATATTTTACAGAGTTCCAGTGCTCTCCAATAAGGAAATTGGTAACGCCAGAGAAAAACCTACAGAAGCTGCTGTCACCTTCAAAGACTGGAAGTACAGTAAAAGCCTTAGACTTCAGCCAGGATGAAGTTGGAGATGGGTTTGATGATGAGTGGGAAATGGATGACATAGAAGAGGTTTGTATATACCATGTATACATAGTCTTTTTAAAGCACAGTTTATTTTTCAGTTAATTATGGGTGTGAAAATAGTTGGCTAGTTATAAACTTATTACCAAAATCTTTTGAGACTGTTTGTTGGAAAAAGCTAGACACGTTTAAAGATTAGTGATAGCCTAACCCTTCTTTATGGAGTCCTGTGTAAAGCATTAGAATGCGTACCTGTAGTTAATTACATTCTTCATGTTCTTACTATAGCTATGTAATTTTTAAATACAGAGTGTAATAGAAGACCTAGATCTGAGTACACTGCAGCGCTGTGAAATCCTTAATTTAAAGAATGACGGAAACAAAATTGAGCTCAAATTGAAAAATAGCAGTAACAGTAAAGGCACTTGCTATGTGGAAGGAATTTGGTAAGATTGTTTTACTTTGCCATTTGTCATCTTGTATCTTTTTCAAGTGGATCCTATAGTGGCTCTACAAACAAAACAGCTTCCACTAGAAGCCTACATACCAAGGCACATTATGTGCCTTGGTATGTTACTAAATTAATTAAACCCTTACATAATAATGTACTTTGGTATACTACAAAAAAACATTGCCAAAAAAAGTTAACTTTCTCATTCTTTATTCTTTAGGCTGTTTGAGTGATTATGCAACCACTTCTATCAGTCATTATACCACCAAATTACATTTACTAAAATTCTCCTATATTACTGACGCAAGTCAATTAAGAACAAGCTAACAAAGTGATGGATTTAAATTTGTAAGTTGACGAGAATGACAAAGCCGATGTAGTGGAAGTTCCATTGCTGGAGGTTGGAAAAGTTTTTGTATCATGATTTTCGTAAACATTTTATTCTTATTTTGAATCAACAAAACCTATACTTCTCCGCAGGTTAGAGACACCGATGTCACCCGGCGACATTATAAGTGTTCTAGCTACTCGCGATTCCTCAGGGCAATATTATGTCGGGAACTCGTCCGGACTACTCGTGCTAAGGCCTGATCACCTAATATCTAGCACTAGTGTTGTTGCCGGCGTATTCTGCAAGCGGAAAGCAGTGCTACAGGAACGATGGAAGGGCATAGACTCAGCTAATACAGCTGTAAGTATAACTCAAACTAGTAATAGCGCTAAAATGACCTGGTTGAGTCCAACCAGCCTAGTTGGTTGGACTCAACCAGCCCAACCAACCAGGTTAGTTGGGATAAAGATGGCCTCAAGAACGATATTACAGCATATCAAAGGTGCATTCTATAAAGAGCTAAACCATGGTTCAGTCCCGTCACAATGATTTTCTATTTCAAAGAGGAGGCCCTCAATTAGACGGGTATGTTTTTTATTTGTTCGTACTTGATTTTTCTAGAAACTAGAAAGCTAAGTCTTTTAACGAAATACGAAACCACTGGTCGTAAAGATTAAAGAGGAGATTTTGTTCAATATATCCTATTCCGTTTTCTGTTATGCACCAACTATCCAAGGACGGCTAGGCAGAAAATGAAAGATTTAATTGGACCTGCTACTAATAAAAAAAAATTAAGAAATTGTCAGGTGTGTCTTTGCGTCTTATATAATAAAATAATTTATTTCATTACTAGCTGATGGCCGCTACTTCGTCCGCGTGTTATTTATTATTCCTTCTCTTTAATTTAGCGGGATCAAAAGTATCCTAAAGACGATATATAATTTCATTTAAATCGTCCATTTGTTTAAGAGGTTATCCCATACAAACAGACAGAACAAAAAATATGAAAAAAATCTAAACTAGTTCTATTTCACTTCTTACATCCCCCGGGTTTTTAGCATTTTTTCCTTGTACAGAAATTCGACCTCTACAGTTTATTATATGTATGTAATGGAATAGAAATTTTTAGAAAAGTTGTGCGCAATCTACCTTTGCTTACATACGCCTACGAATATAATGATTAGTAATTACTGTTCTACTTTAAGATGACAATCGGAATCTTAATTCATGAGCTGGTACAAAAAGCTCTGATACAGAACATTACATCTCTTGCGCGCTTACGCCTAGAAACTGACTTGATTATAAAGGAGTCTGCACAAATGTTATACGACGCTGGTCTGAGCGAGGAAGAGGCAAGAAGCAACATGCAAATGTACGTGGGACCTTTAGCTGAGTTCATGCAAAACTATGCTGAGAAAAAACCTACTAATGAAAGAGTAAGATTTTCTTAATTTGTTTTTAAATTTGACTGCTGTGATAAGTTTCCGAAAGAGGTGTTTTGCCAATTTCAGAAAGCTCTTGCTGCCTAGGGAAGTACACAGTTGTATTATAAACACCTATCAATAGTACTAAATAGCTCTATTATTACTTACAGAAATTTCAAAAAGATAATTGGAGAGGCCATGTTGATAAAGTTTTGGATATTGAAGAAAATCTTTGTTGCCCTCAACTGGGTTTAAAGGGGAAGATTGATGCAACATTGCAAGTTACTGTTCATAATGGAAAAGGTTTGTGTACTCCTAGTAAGACATCTCTATAGTGCATTTATCGCATTTTTGAGGATCCTATTTTTAAGCTTTTGGGTGGATATAAGAAAGCGTTAAATCCTTAATAAGCTGTTTGTGATGCCTCAGTAACTTTTCGTCCATATCGGATTTTATTTAAATTGTATTCTATTAAGATTCTAGATTATATTCTAAAGTCCAATTCTAAATTGACGTATTAGACATATTAGTTTTACACTGTTTTTTTCAGTATTGTCTAATCCATTTTTTTAGTTTTGAAAATATATCCTGCTCTTTTCAATACTGATTGAATAATGTTCCAGACCTATGCTAATATTAGCAGGAATAGAATATTAATATTAAAGCCACATGAAATCCCACACTGACGTCTTAGTACTGCTCTTCTTTGTTTTTAAAAGCCTTTTCTTTGATGTAAAGACCTCAAAGGTAATATATGATATGGAGCAGCCCAGTACAAATTCTAATGTTTAGCGTTAACACTGAGTTTATTGTCAAGTCCAGAAACTGACTTCTCAGTCGTCAGAAGTCTTAAGTAATGCTCTGACGTAACAGTCACTAAAGTGCCTATTATTAGCAGGTAGCGAGAAGGCCGTGGTACCACTAGAGCTAAAGAGCGGCAAAGCGTCAGTGTCGGCGGAGCACCGCGGACAACTCGTTCTTTATGGAATGATGCTCAGTGTACAGAACAACGACTCGCCCACGCAAGCGCTGCAGAGAGGACTGCTGTTGTACCTGAAGTTAGCTACTTTTAATTTCAAATCAGTCTAATACTAGGACTAGTCAGGCAAATAGATAAAGAATGAGTTGCCTCACTCAGTTTTGTGCTTTTATTTACAGATTTCGAGAAATTTCATCATCATCATTATTCACTAAAGAAAGGAAATTAAAATTTGATTTGTATGGAACTACCGAATTGAACTTCTATAAAAAATTTATAAGTAGTGTCTATTGAAATGACTCTTAAAAGCAGTACTTGTTTGTACAATGGCCTCTTTTGCCTATGTATTTTTTAACCGTTTAAATTTTACTCGCAAAAGAAATTAATTTCTTAGTTCTAGCTGTACCAAATAAAACCACAAAACTTAGACGCTCTTACTATAATGATAAGCTCTATTTTCTTTTAAACAGAGAGAAGGTAGATCTGCGAGAAGTGAGCTGCGGATACCCGGAGCGACGTGACTTGGTGATACTTCGTAATCAGCTGGCTCAATATTTGGCGCCCGGGCCTGAAATAGTAGACCCAGGTATATAGTCCAAACAAGAAGTGGGGTGTAAAGTTTTCCAAGCAATTTGCAATTTCCAAGCGTGCTAGGTGATCCCACTTTCTACTCGGCCATCAACTACGTTAGTGCAGCCATGCCTTAGATAGTAGGGTGTTTGGTATGTGTTTTTACTCAGGAGGAGCGAGGCGTTAGTGGATTGTCGAAAGGAAGTTCCATTGGTCTAAGTATAGTTTAAGTCTTAATGAAAGTTTACGCGTACAAAGTCGCTTGTCACAATTGATTTAAATGATGGTTTTTACTTTCAGAGCAACTGATGGATATAGAGGATGCTTCAATATTGCTTCAGCAGAGGTTGCCCGACCCAGTAAATCATCATAACGCGTGCGCTAAGTGTCCTTACCTCATGCTCTGCTCGCTTCATCTTTGGTAAGAAAGCAAAAACGGTCTTATAATAGAATAACTTTTCTTTTAAAAAACCCTATTAGTTCAGTCTGTCGTGATATATTTGCCAGACATCTCCATTCATTTTCTTCCTTCCATCAAACAAGTTTTGGATTTAGTGTCAGCTTATAAAAACACTCCTTAATCGCATGAAAGCAAGACGTGTATCCAGCCAATAGACTGGAATATGCGATAAAGTTCAACCTTACATACAGTTAAATATTCAGGGTTCGAACTCCCTAGAACAGATTTAGACTGTCCTCGGTTTCTAAGCTACCTGAGGTGATTTTATATCGTAGCATTCATTTTTAGGCACACAGATGGTCCCAGCGTGTCAGGAACCCATCCTCTATCCAAACTGCGTGGTGAAGCGCTTGGACACCTCACTGGCGCACACATTAACTACTTCCTGCGGTGGACAGCGCTGTTAAAGATGGAGGAGAAGGGACAAATTAACAGTGCGCCTCTTCACGCGCTCTGGACGGATTCTGCTGAGAAACGGTAAGCCAATATCACATGTCATAATTTGGGCAGTGAGAGGTGGACTAGCTACTTCTAGGTCTCAATTACTCATTTAATAGCAATTTCTCCAGCGTAGTGTATTATAACTGTCTCTCACTCAGTCAATCTCAGTTCGGCCAGTGTTATAAACCCCCTGCTAAGGTGAGACTCGAAGACACCAGCAGGTGGAACACATGTGGATTGGTACGCTTTTATATGTCTGTTGTAGGTCTAGACGTGGTACATGCGCATCGAACTTGGTGCTGAAGTCTGTGAAACCAACGCAGGACAGATTTGTACATGTGTTCGAAAGGAGCACAGATACAGGTAAAAAGATAATTGAGCCCAATATTGTAAATATTATAATGATATTTCCTAGCTAACTAAAGTATTTTGTCTTTCTAATTTGTCTAGCTAAAATAGGACAGATAACGTTTAAAGCCTTCATTGTCTTCGTATGGGCGGAGTAATTCGCCTTGGTGTTTGAGTTTCTAGACCGCCTGAGAGCTCTGACATGAACTACGATTGTTATTTGAAGACAAATAATCAGAACTTGCAATTTAGTTAATCATTCCACCTAAGGTAGCGCTTAGTTGAAAATATCACTCCGTGGTAACCCTGACCTGACGCAATGCTAAATCTAAATATATTATGGATTCCACTAGTCTCGATTTGGCATACTTTCTAAACTATGAACACTGCAAGACCACTTATGGAAACGAAAAAATTGCAGAATTCCTTGTTGCATTCCCATTTAACATCAATTTCCTACGCACATATAATAGTTATATTATAGTAGGTAAGTATATTTTCTATAATCATAATATTATTTCTGTAATCGTTATTTTCAGTAAGTAATAGAGACAGTAAAGCGAACGGTCCCCAAGAAGGCGAATTCTCCATAGTGAGCATAAACAATAGACCGTGGATAGCGGCAGGCGTCGTACAAATTGCTAATAAGAGGGAAATATGCGTGCTTTTGGAGCGGTAAGAATTTAAAAACTTTTGCTTCTAATACCGTAATAGGTGGCTTATTTGCTAACTTGTTTAACTAAAATTTAAATAATTAAATTGTTCTACTCTGGTTCCGATACGTTCTACTCCCGAACCGGCTCTTCTTACTCCCATTCCGGTTCGTTCTACTCCCGAACCGGCTCGTCTTACTCCCCATTCCGGATCGTTCTACTCCCGAACCGGCTCGTCTTACTCACATTCCGGTTCGTTATACTCCCAAGCCGGCTCGTCTTTTTCCCATTCCGGTTCGTTCTACTTCCAAACCGGCTCGTCTTACTCCTAACTATTTACTATTAATTAGCATCTTCCTTCAGAGATCTAAGTCGGCGTCTCAGTGAAGATACGTTATACCACATCGATACATACGAGTCTTACGCTACGACCGTACAGAATTTGACCAACTTAGGAGTGCTATTAGAAGATAGCGAACGGGCCGAAAGACTGAGAAGGTAAGTAATCCTCTCGCTTGCTATAATAGCGCATTATTCCCGATGCAAGTTGAGTGAATTGATTTGAACAAATCCAAAATCGTCTTGTAGTTTAATGCTTGAAACCAAGATAACAGTTAAAGAGACACACAGTTTCTATTCTTTAATATATTTTTTGCTCAGTTTTGCTCTTGGGTGTGGTCAAATCAAAGCATGTAAACAAAGTCATTTCTTGTTTTGTCGTTATGACACTAAAACTACATACATCTTTGCTAAAACGTAGCAGTGAACGACAGAGATTTAAGTTTAAATCTGTATATCGAAAATGGTTATCGGCAAAGTAAAGCCTGAATCCATTAATCGTAACTATTCCAGGTTGATAATAGACAAATCCGCGCCAGTGTTCGATAGCAAGCTGTCCCGGTCTGTCGGCCGGCTCGGCGCTAAGTTGATGCGCTCTCTCAACATAGACCAGCAACGAGCTGTTTTGAAGGCACTCGCTGCGCAGGACTATGCGTTACTGCAGGGACTACCGGGCACAGGTAATAACATCTATACAAGACTGATCACGCCTTCGGCCTCCAGAAAATATGTAAATAGATATGGGGCCTTAAGGAAAACTTGACCCGACAGTGATACACTACATGCGGAAAAATTAATATATATATTAGCTACGCTTCGCGGTTAAATACACTGTCTGTTAATCCAAGGTATAAAGTATCTCTATTCCAATTTTTGTCAAAATCCGTTTCACAGTCAATTAGAACATCGCATTTAATGGTATTAGCGTGAAAAAATATTGCGATAAAAATCGTCGTTTTCTCAACTTTTAACAATGTAATGGTTGTTGTAATGTTGAATGATTTCATATTTACTTTTGTGATAATTGGTACCTTCTTTTATGAATTTGTAAAGATTTTTTGTGGCTTAAAGATTGATTTTTAATTTACCATATTGTTATGTTTACAGGGAAAACTCAAACAATAAGTGTACTTATACAAATGTTAGTGGGCTTGAAGCAGCGCGTACTGGTCACTGCACATACACACTCAGCTGTAGATACTGTATTAACCAGGTATGTACTGGTCACTGCACATACACACTCAGCTGTAGATACTGTATTAACCAGGTATGTACTGGTCACTGCACATACACACTCAGCTGTAGATACTGTATTAACCAGGTATGTACTCATCACGCAAGCAAAGAGATTAAAAATCAATACAAATAAATTAAACAATATAATATTACATTTCACATACATATAGCTCCCACGCATTTACAAGCTCAAATGTGTAAACACACGGAAAGTCGAAAACTGACTTTTAAATTCGTAATTCGAACACATGCCCCGGCCGGCAATCCTTGAGACCGCTAGCGCTATTAGCGAGTGTGTTTACCACTATACTATACCAACTACATACACATGGTGATTTAAATTGACTCTGTATATTTTCAATACGCGTTAATATAATATATTTCGCTAAAAAACTTTTTTTTTTGCATTTTTGTGCACAAAAAACTGCGAGTTTACAATTCTGAGTCATGCAAACGCGGTTCGCCGTGTCGCTGTTAGCTAGTTATGTACCAGGGCGACGCCGCGGCTTATGGTGTCCATTACTTTCGCGTTCACTTTGCATAACTTCAATTGAAGTTTTCTCAATATTTTTGTACGAAAGTGGGTTTAACAAAAAACACGGGTATTTTATTTTTAATATTCCTTCAGTGTGCTAAATATATGCACTCAATTCAGAATCAACCTGTATACGTTATCGCGAATTATCAAAAGACGTTTATGAATTAATTTATGCAAAAATTGTTAATGAATTTGTTAATCTATTTCTAGTGACCCTGTAAATATTTAATATTGTCATCTTTGCAATATAAAAGTTGATATCTTATAGTGCTAAATGTTTAATATTTTTATTATGTCATCTTTTTTTATTATGTACGCAGGTTACCTGACAATTTGAAAATAATGCGACTCGGATCGTCAGCTCGAGTAGCGCCATCTCTTATCGAACGTAGTGAACAAACATTGGTGGCGACGTGCGAAACTCCTGAACAGTTGGGTCGACTTTATGACTCTATGGTAAGGTGATATGCCTTTTGTGAAATCGTCTTATTCGTTGAAGACTGTCATATTAGCTAGCGTGTCCTTTGACTTTTGTCACTTGATACGACCCTTCAGTTTAAAGTTTTCATAATTTATTGTTTACCCATTAATCACGTGATGTCTTTTAAGCATTTTTAATCCCCGCTCCCCTTGGTGATACGTGTCGAGATTTAAACTAACAACCTCCCTTTACCTAAAATCACGTGAATTTTAGTACTTACCTACAAAGAATCTTAACATTTTTAGTAAAGTTCTTCGTTCGTTGCCGAACGAAGAACTTTACTAAAGTTCGTAACTTGTTCGTTGTTCGTAACGGCTAGTGAAGTTTACACTACACGCCGCTATTTGGTTTAGAAATCGCGCGTTTAACGAACAAATAAATACACGTGATATTTTACTACACCCCCCATCCCCGCTTGTGATATTTCGTAATTTTTCTTCCCCCCCTCTTTCGAGCCTCACGTAGTTAATAGAAAGCACCTTATGTAATAGACACTCGGATAGCTCTTCAATCCTTTTACAAACCTAAACTTTTCAGGAAGTAGTGGGAGTGACATGTTTAGGAGCTGCACACGCGATGTTATCACAAACTGTATTCGACATATGCATCGTCGATGAAGCGACACAGGTACTCGTACCTACACTTTCTATGAACATTGATATAACTTACTTCACTGTACCAAACAAAACCGGTTCTGCCCGAAAACATACAACTTCTTTAAACATCGATATAGTTAAGAACAATCATCTATATCTTGAAAATTTGCTTTAAGTTACTCGCCTATTATTAAATTAAATTATTTTAACTCTAGTATATGTTTCTATCCATGCTAACATTAGGCTTCTGCGGTAAGTATTTGTCAAAATAAAAAAAAAAACTATTTATTCTTTACAAAAAATACTTAGACAATAGTAAGGCATTCAAAATTTAAGTCTATGGTTAAATGGTGGCATCAAAGTACATAATATTATGGTCATAAAGCAAATTGTGTGCGCCTAGGTGGAGTTAGTGAGTGTGGTTCACGTCATAAAACGGACGTTATATTCATATCGTTTATTGCAATATTTGAAGGTACAATAAAATTTAATTCTCTGTACTGGTTACAGGTTTTACAATGCACGGTACTGCGTCCGCTCTTCGCCGCTAAACGATTTGTGTTAGTCGGGGACCCAGACCAGCTGCCGCCGGTGGTCAGGAGTCGTGCTGCTAGGTATACTTACTTTACCCGACTGCGAGAACCTCCTTGTTATATTTTTTTTTGTGAGTAGTGTCAATAGATTCGTCTTCACCTGCAGATGATTATAGGCTGTACTAGCAGCAACCCGCAATTTCATTTGTTAAGATACGTGGGTCTATAGTTCTTGCAATCGGGTTTTTTGAAATCACTTTTTACCACTTGTTTGTACCTATTGTATAAGCGAAAATACTCACGCTTACTTTTTTGCTACAACTTATTTCATTTCAATTCGCTTAAACCGCCACACGTCAGGTGAAGTCCTAAATTTGATCAGCGGGGTAGAATAGTTGACACACTAGAGGAGAGCCGTCTCTGAGATGCCTCATAGAGCCTCTATCTCTTGATATGTCACATGACGATCTTCGAGAATTAGTTGTCTCACAGCAATGATGTGATCTTCAGTGAAGGCAGATTTTGGGCGTTCTCCGCGAGATTTGTCACTAGTATATCCACGCTGGAATTCTAAATACCAGCGGTCGACAGTCCGCAGATATGGGGCTTCATCACTTCACTGAGCACAGATGTTAGCTCTTCAAAACACTGAAGCCGTGTCAGGCCTCTTCTAAAGTTGCAGAAAATTATTGAAAGAACATTTTCCTTAGAAAGATTCATTTTCGTACGTGTAACCTGACAGACTCCAAACGACGCTGTGACTAAACAATAGCATTAATCCCTTCAACTGCTTTGAAATTCAAAATTTAAACACATTCGAATATAGAACAGTTTCAAATTCAAAAATGCCGGGAAATATGGAAACGACAGAACTTAAAAGGCATGCCTTGTATTATAAATCAAAATATATTAAAATGTTATTCAAAAGAGGCACGGACTACAGTCTACATTTGATACATGAATAAAGTAAACTTTTTCAGACGTCTCGGAATGGAAGAGAGTCTATTTCACAGGCTACTGAGAGAAGACGCTACATCCACTCTACAGTTGCAGTACAGAATGAACCAGGCGCTCGCGGACCTCGCCAACAGAGTGGCATACAATGACAGACTCAAATGCGCCAATGAAAAGGTGGCACAAGCAAGACTGAACTTTAATGCCGAGGTAACTTAGGATAATTCATTAGTTACTAACACTGCTGCGGTCTGTAATGGCTACATTATTCGCTGCGTTGTTGATGGCCGAGAGAGCTGCTTTACACAGGTCAATTCAGCAGCTGTTGAAAGCCATTACGGCCTATATTTATAAATAATCATTCTTTAATATACTGATAGGCAAACACCATTATCTTTTTCTTCTATTACTTCGGTGTATTGTTTGTGTTCGTTAGAAATAGAAAAATATGTGCAGCAGAACCCTACACTACGAAATACAACTCATAAAATCAACTTAACTTATTAACTCTATTAATGTGAACAAAAAATATGACAAAAGAAAAACTTGTACAGTTTTTCTTTTGTCTTATTTTATCAAACTCTTTACTGTCACAAATCGGCGACATAAAGCTCTTTAGTTTATGGCACACGTTCTATAAATAAATCACACTAATATATAAAGGTCAAAGTTTGTGTGTGTTTGTTACTCCTTCACTCTCAATCGGCAGATCGGATTTAGAAGAAATTTCGCACCACCTTCATTGCAAAAAGCACCCGTTGTTCCCTTTGGTCAGAATCAATTTCCCAAATAGTAAACTATAGATTGAGACTATATAATATGAAAGTTTATAACTATCCAATTGTCAACAGAAACTGCAACTTTCAAGCCAATCGCAGTGGTTACAAACCGCTTGCGGACCAGAACTGGAAAACGCAGTTCTATTTATCGACATGCCATCAAATACTTGTGTAAATGGTGCGGACGCAAATCTAAGCAGCAATAAGTGTTGCACCAATGAGGACGAAGCTTGCGTTGTTATGGCTCTCGTAGAAGCTTTGAAGGAGGTAATACCATATTGGTACATCTATTTACATTCATCAAAACCTTTTGTTTTCAGTACTAAATCAATGTATCTACTAAAGTATTGAAGCAAACGTTGAAAGAGCTATTAATTTAATAAGTTATTTTTTAACATACTATTAAGACTTTGTATATTGAAAACATATTTGTCTGTTTTTTTTATCTTACAGCAAGATAACATATTTAAATATATTTTTTTATATTAATATTACTTTGCATCATATTTAACGCGTCATAGAACTTTAAAAAATATAGGACTTGGTACATCAAATGACGTTACAAAAATATAGACGGTTAGGTTATAGATAAATCAAAAGAAACGCTATGCTATATTTTTTAAATACTTTTAATTTTGGGGGAAAAAATTATCGAAATCGAAACTTTCTAAAAGTATAATTTCGACATTTTTAAAATAAAAATATCTCAAAATAAATCTACATAATCAGAAATATCGCAACGCATTTTTTTCCTTTAACCGGCACCGTCACAGTAAAACTACTGCGCAGAAGGAATTTGAATTTTTCGCACACAAGCCTTGCTATATGAGCTCTCAAAGCATATAAAATTATACGTCTTAAATGTGAATTTGGGTTCAAAAATATACAGTTAAATCCTCGTCGGGAAAAAACTAAATTACTTTCCGAACAACCTAATAGCATTTGTAAATTTTTGTAGTGTTACCAAACCTAGCGAATTCTTCAAATTTTCCTGTAAATATTAACTTAGTTTTTATGCAAACACGCCCCTTAATAGTTGCAGTGACTCTTATTTTTTTATTTAATTGTAATTTAAATCTTGTCAGTTAAATTTGTGCTTCCACTATTAATAAAGGGTGGTGTGCAAAGCGTAGACATTGGCGTCATAGCTCCATACCGGGACCAAGTGTCTCTACTGCGCCGGTACCTGGCGCCGCACTCAGTGGAAGTTAGCACAGTCGACCAGTTCCAGGGGAGAGACAAGTCGGTCATCATATACTCTTGCACGAAGAAACTCGATGGACAGGATGATAGGAAAGTTAAGGTCGGTCTAGTTTTAGCCACTAGATACAATGACTGAAATTTGCACGAAACTTTAATCCATGCCAGCTTGGTATACTTGAAATGTAGATATTTCAGGGGGTGTTCTTATTCATTAAATGGTGAAGGGCGAATATAGTGAAAGGTTGTCAAAAAGAGATCCCTTTTAGTTATAATACCGCCTTTTGCTATTGCATTTTTATCCTACGTTCTATTTTATTTTTGTAGTGACAATAAAGAGTTTTGTAAGAGTCAAGTTTCCGTCCAGGCCTCTAATCATAGATTAAGATAGGCGGTCGGACCCAGTTTGAAAAAATTCTAGATCATATGACTAGCAAGCAGCTGGATTGTTTTGTTTTCTTATGTTGTTAACAAGTTATTCAATATCTTATATTTGTTATATCTGGCAAGTGTTGAGAAGACGTCGTATTATACATTATTTATAAGGAAAATATCACCATGGCTAATATCATCATAGCATGTACATTTACATAAGCTTGTTTAGTCAGTACAATATTGTATTATGTTTTAACTTAAGTAAGGGATAGTAAAATTGAAATTACTTATATTACTTATAAGCAATAGAAAAAATATATGTTTAAACTACGTGCTCTTATTTCAGGAAGGAGAGGTCCTTAACGACCAGCGCCGTCTTGCCGTGAGTGTGACGCGAGCTAAACACAAGCTACTCGTCATCGGCAACACGAGCGCTTTACATAAGTATGCGCCCATGAACCAACTCATACACGCATGTAACAATATACAGCTGGAAGATCATGTTATCAATCATGTTAGAAATAAATATAAAAAGCGATAATTAGTGTAATTTTAAAGTAATTGAAGTTCTAAAATTTTATTTGTTAATTATTTGATGACTGTGTTAATTATCAGCAGAATAAAAATTATGTTTTAATGTCAAAAGTTTTTTTTAATACATATTATGATGTCTCTTTGAACACTCGAAGATTTTAAGTTGAGAATATTGTTTATGTATTGTATATGTATTGTTTTATATTTATCGCAAATATTTCCTGCAGTCGGTAAAAAAACGTTATTATACATAAATGCTCTACTTAACGTAGGTACTAAAGTTTACCACAAAGCTTCATGCACACAGAATTTTGTTAAATGTGTTCCAGAGTTAATACCCAGACGTTGATAATTTACATCATAATAATATATGATTTTACTGACTTGGAAATCAAATTACAAAACTGTTATGTACTTTCCTTTCTGCCGTATAACTCCGTTGAATTGATTGAGCCTCAAATTAAAGTATGTATTGCTTCCCGAATTAAATACATAGTTTAAATTATCCTAACTAATATTATAAATGCGAAAGTAACTCTGTCCGTCAGTCTCGCTTTCACGCCAAAACCACTAAACCGATCTGGATGAAATTTGGTACACAGATAGATCGGACCCCGGCAGATGTCATAAGACACTTTTTAACCGACTTCAAAAAAATTAATTCCACTTTGGATTATCGAGATAATCCAAAGTGGAATTAATTGTGTAAAAGTGATAGCGCATTAATAGCTCGTCTTGGCGAATACAGTATAACTGCAATTTGGGATCACCAGAAAACACGGTAGCTTTTACAGTCAATAAATATTCACCGGACCATTAATAATAAAACGTTTTAATCATTTATTACCAATATAATAAGTTTATCTAATTAATCTGGTTTAAGAGTGGTTCATAACAAGATTACCAAATTTTATAATTTTCTCTATTTATTATCATCAAAGTTATCATAGAGTTTAACATAGAATTAGGAATCACTCACTAAGGAGTATATTTGGCATAGGTTCGACATCAACTTGAGTAGTTTTTGTATGTTTCCTAAGAAGATATACTACTAGACTCTCAACGCGCGTGGCTGCTGTAGCGTATTTGCGCGACCAGGTTTTTATACCATGTATTTACTTGCAAGTACGCCGACTAAGCACCGCCCCGAAATACTTGCAAGGCTAAAAATACTTAAAAGTATTTACTCTACCCGTCCGTCTCGCTAGTACGATAAGCGGATGCGCAGCACACGCAATACTCGTGAGTCGGATTTGTTTGGCTTCGGTCGGCCCGTTTCGTCCGCGCTCGGACATCGTCTCCAGTCAAACGAAGTATGCAACTCATTATATCGCTCTCACCCAACCATGTATGGTGTAATATGCAGAGACTCTTCTTGAAAAGTTTTGAAATTCGTGAATGCAAATATGCTTCTTATTAAAACCATCACAATGAACAGTTTCCTATGCAAGTATTTATTTACTTTCTATACAAGTATTTATTACTTGTTACGCAATTTTGCGCCTTATTTCTTTAATAATACAAATCAGTTTTCTTTAACGAAAAATAAATACTTTAAAGGGTTTTAAGCCCTGGGTTTTGGAGCTGGTATTATTATGTAGACGAACTTGGAAGCCCTGGTACATTGCAAGTATAACCCATCCCTACCATAAGGTATTACCATATAACTATAACTTCATATGATACGGGTAACTTAAAGTTGCAATATTTTATTAATTCAGGCCCTGTTTCCAATTTAACTCAGATTGAGACATACCTTGACCGCATATAAGACAGTCATTACATTGGGAAATTCTCAGTCAGATAAAATTAGTGAAATGCATCTTATCGCAGTCCCTCTTATTACTCCCGAATTTCATAATACCCACTACTTAACTTATTTGGCTCATAGATCGGTCGTCAGACAAGATGAAGATTTGGGAAAATCAGTATTAGAGCAAGCAAGCCTCAAATTGTTTGGCTGACTTCTGTCAGATGACAGTTGGCCAAGCAAAAATCTTGCCACTGTAATAAGGAGTATATTTCTATCATTCTTTCTTTTTTTCACTAGTAATACATGATTATAACATCTCGTTTTCGCAAGCTATGACGTACCTTATTGCAATCCTAGTATTACTTTTTCTGAGAGTATGTTAGTTTCTGCATGTTGCCGTACTGCCGATCTGTCAACGTCAATTGCGACTGACTGTCACAACTCAAAATTAAACAAAATTGTAGGTGCATCTCACACTTTTTCTGCCGGTCTTTACTTTAGTTATCAACTTTATCAAGAATTGATCACAGACAAGTAAGCGGTGGTGATTTGGCTTGTTATCATTTTAATTGTTATTTTTGTCGCTACTACTGTGATGTAATAAAGGTCTCTCGATTACACACATTCATAAACTATTATAAAAGCACCAAGATTTATTATTAGATACCGAAGTGAATTAAAATTAAACAGATTAGTGGAGCGTGAACCTTATCTGTAAGTAGATACCTAATTTATATACTGTTTTGTTATAAAAATCATTGATGTAGCAACTCAACTTAGTTAATAGCAATTAATTATCTGAATATGTGAAACTAGAAAACTGGTGCATTGTTCCTGATAATCAAAATTTTATTTTCATAAAACTTCCAATGCAACTAAAGCTGAAAGTTCTGAAATATATAAATACTTTTATATGTTTAATTATATTATTGAATTTGAAAGTTATAATATTGTACATTTTTGTAAAAAATATATATTCATATCATTTTTACCTGCTAAATGGATATTAAATTCGTTTTTATGTTTTATAAAATACAGAGCCGAATTGAGGGTCATTATCAAATTTTTATAATAGTACTTAAATTATTCAATTTTAGAACCATGGTGAAAGCAGTTGCAGTGATCACTATAAGTGACACTTGCTTTAAAGAACCAACAAAAGATCAGTCTGGCCCAGTACTGGCAGACTTCATTAAGGAACTATTTCCTGAAGCTAACTTACACACTATTATCATCCCAGATGAAAGGGAAATCATTGAAAGAGAGCTTAAATATTTTTCTGAAACTAATTTGGATCTAGTACTGACTACTGGAGGGACGGGACTTAGTTTTAGAGATGTGACTCCGGAGGCGACCAAGGCTGTTATACACAGAGAAGTCCCAGCTATCACTATTGCCATAGCTACAGCAAGCCTGAAAAAAACTCCAATGGCAATGTTGTCAAGGTCCATTGCTGGTATTAGAGACAAGACATTAATAATTAACTTTCCAGGGAGCAAAAAGGCTGTTGTGGAATGTTTTGAAGTAGTGAAACCGGTTTTGTCACACGCAATATCACTGATACATAATGAATTGTCTGAAGTTAGAACTATTCATGATTCCATGCAGTTTGGACATGTATGTACACATCACCACAGTAGTACAGTTGATATTACGAAAGTGGCTCTAAGGCCGCGCGAGTCTCCATTTCCAATGCTTGAAATGGCAGAAGCATGGAAGCTGGTTGATGAGACAATACAGCAATGGCTTGGGAGCTATGAAATTTTAACATTAGAAGAAAGCCTGGGCAGGATTGTGGGACAGACATTGTATGCAAAGGAACCTATGCCACCGTTTATAGCTTCTGTTAAAGATGGTAAGTAACTTATATATGACATTGGAGGAAATAGGAAGTTTAATATTAGAATATGTATGTTCTGATAGCTTAGTGTCTGAATCAATATTCATTCGAGAGATGTTCATCAGACACAAAGATGGCTATGAGTATGAGTGTCATGTTTTTTACAGGTTATGCATGTATGTCGATGGATGGTGCGGGAGTGCGGCGCGTGCGAACTGCGCTGACAGCAGGCGAGGCGCCCACCGCGCCGCTGTGCGCGGGTGAGTGCGCACGCATTAACACCGGCGCCGCGCTACTCGCGGGGGCGGACTGCGTCGTACAGGTACAACCAACTTGAAACTTTGGCTGCACAATTACGATTGTTAAGTCACTTTGGCGGTTCGTAAAGTGTAGGGCAGTGAGTTCATCTAGACGCGACCAGTGATTATTTAATTTTACTCATACGCTAATCTTCTTTTCAAGGTTTTCTTGCAAATCAATAGAAAATAATTCAAGTATTTCAGGGGAATTCAATTATGGAAATTTATATCTATCATATATTTCTGAAATATATAAAATTAAACAATATACACTGATGATGACATATAAGATTCAAGTTTTAGTTAAACTGTTAAATACAAAGTGATTTATCAAACTTGCCCTTGAAAAGGCGTAGTTACTTTACCGTTACATGATTGTCTTATCACTTGTTTACATATCTGTAGGTACACCATCCTACGATCTGTGCTCCATAAAATTACATATTAGCTTGTTTCATTATGCCTAAATAAGATCTTGCATTCTTTTTGACCGACTTCCAATAAGGAAGAAGTTCTCAATTCATCAGACTTTTCAATGTATGTTTCCCGATTTCTCAGAGACATATATAGATAAGTATATATTCTAGTTATTTCCCTATTTTATTCGTCCGCGTAGACGCGTAGTATTATTTTTGATGGTTCTAAGAATTAATTAAGTTTAAAATGTACTAGCTGCACATCCGCAAACCTACATCACTACCGTACTGCAACTGTTCGTTGTCTGACCGCTTCCGCCCGCGGAGTTGCTCTGTTTTAAAATGCAGGACACCTAGCGCATTGTACATTGTTGCTTCTAAATTAACTACACGCCAAATTAAATGTCTGTAGGTTGGGCAGATTAGAATTTTCGTGCAAACGTAACAATTTAATTTCCTTCTTTCAGCCCTATTGCAAAATTCGTTTGTAATCTAGCGTCCACTATCTATAACTAAATTTTATCTCTCAGCACAAAGAAAAAAAAATGTCGAAATAATAATCACTATGTAAATAATACATTCTAGACCTATTTTATTATACCTTTATTTATTTTATGCCATAAACAAACCTTGATACAAATTTAATTTCGCGCAATGACGACAAGCGTCTTTCCGTAAATACGACTTAAATCCCCACATAATAATAAATGTAAGCGTTTGTAAGTTTGTTTATCCTTCTCCTCAGCAGCTGAGTGAGGGATCGACTTGGTTTCTTAAACAGGAGATATTTCGGGGTCCGGAGGTTTTAAGCTGCCATTTTCACTAGGAAAACAGTAATAACGTAGGTGACGTAGCCGGTAAACGCAAGTCTCCGTACATTTAAAAGGCTTTGCCCTGCCGCTGCACTGTTTCGAGAATTTGCTACCCGGGATGTGTACATCCTGGGTGTCTTTGTCTATAAAATCTACCATTTCGCCGAGACTATTCACGCTAGACGTTAAAAGTTCTTCGATGTTCTTTTCATCGTCCTGGAATAAATACATAACGTCATCCCGAATATATATTACATTTTTTATACAGTTTTATTATATACTAGCTGCGCCCTGCGGATAACAAGCAGCCTGTGTGTTAATATAATTAGGTCTTAAGCTATCTGCGTACCAAATTTCATCCAAATTGGTTCAGTAGTTTTTGCGTGAATGAGTAACAAAAATATATCCATACGTACACACATTTTGACGCGTTTATAATATTTGTAGGAGTAGGAAGTAGGATTAGGTACTTGTTATGTTTACTGATTCGCTACTTTGTTGTTTTTAATCCGTTAGGTATATATTGACCAAATTTCTAACTAAGGTTTATACCCTGATGATAAGTTAAAAGTTGAAATTGTGTGGTGTAGTTCTTGTATAATTTCCTATGACTAAAAGGAAAAACAAGATACAGGACGCACACTTTTGAGGGGCAAACGGAGCTACCCTACGTATTTTCATTTCCTATGTTTTCCTAGTAACACGATACAATATATCTACATAACATTAACGTGACATTGCGACCCCATGAAGTATATTTAGATGTACAACATTATGTAGGTACATATATTGTTATCTGATATAATACTAAGACCGACCATTAATTACATAACATTATATGACTGTTCTTTAAGATGGTCTTGCAGTAATATCACACTTAATATTATAGATAAATACGTTATTGTGATGATGCAAAACGAGCGCTTTCCGTGCCACGGCAAGAAATAAAATTTGACATTGGCATAATGAATACCGTTCCACATGAATTCTACGCGCTTAAAATATTGCGGTCGTGATACGTGTTGAAATGATCATAGTGTCACCCTCAAACAACTGATCGGATTTGGATAAAACACAGAGTCTACTTTTCGTGCTGGAGTAATGAAGTATTCCCGAGGGATAATGAAATTTCCGCGAGTAACACCGCGGGACGCAGCTAGTGCAAACGATTTTGCCAACGCGGCAGACTATGGTCTATACTTCATAGGGGAGATCCGTGCCCAGCAGTGGGATGCTATGGGTTAAAACAAGCGTGCATCTAAATAAATGTTAATAGCACTGCTTATAGGCAACTGTTTTAAGTCAAATGTTGGCACTTGGCACCTCCGCAGTAGCAATTTGTTTGTAAGAAACGCGTAATGCTATCTACAGAGAATTTCCTCATTAACTGGACCATCATTTACACATTGCAGATAGAATAATGCTTTCGTCTTTTCAGGTAGAAGATACGAAACTAGTATCAGCGTCAGAAGACGGCCAGACTGAAATAGAAATAGAGATTCTAGTGCCTCCGAAGCCCGAGCAAGATGTTCGACCTGTCGGGTTCGATATACCTATGGGAGCCACGTTAGTTAATAAAGGTGACTTGCTAATTTTTTATATAATAACATCGTCCATTGAAATTAAAACTCATTCTTCATATCTTTTATATTTCTGTAATAGCCCAAATATCACACATATTGTGAGAATATGCACTTTTCTGCGAGTCTTTTTGCTAGTGCGGGAACCAGAGGCTTTGCTCTATTTTTGTATAAAATTTAAGTGTCAATAAATACTTGATTGATTGATTCACGGATTACACACAAACATATGTTTCTGTATATCTGTATCATATGTATAGTATACACATATATGTATTAAAGAGTTAGTCCTAACTGACTGATTGAAAGGCACATCAACGCAGAGCCTAAATCGCTGAACCTAGAGACATAACATTTGGAGGGTGTTCATTTTAGGGTGTAGAGGTGTACTAAGAAATCATTTTCGGAAATTCAACGCCTAAAGGGGTCAAATATGAGTTCTAAGTTGAAACTTCTTTATATTATATTTTATGCCGCGGGTGACAGCTCCTAGTAATTTATACGATGAGAGATGTCGACAATACGAAAGTATCTATCCAGTAACTATGTGCAGAATCTAGTAAATTTGCAGTTATTCTTTTTACCTCTCAATTATTTTATTGATAGTATAGCCATTTATTGAATCGAATGATTGATCAACACGTTTGTGCATATTTTTTATACTATATTTTTTATTTCCTTCGGTTCAACTTCTAACTTAAAAAATAAGCACTGAGCGTGTTGCTAGGCTGCTTTGAAGCGGATGCGATTAGTTATTAATAGTTAGATACAAAACAGGTGTAATGCTATTCGAAAGCTGAGGCTGTTATCATTAACGCACGTGAGTGTCATACGAAGGTTCGTCAAAACGCTTTCAATTTAAGAAAATATTTAAAAATCTAAAAACCATTTTATCTACTACCTATGCTATCAAAAGCCCCACAGCGCTGTGTTCGGTTCTCGAAAGAGAGTGTTACGCTGTTCCACTGATAACTTTGAATATTTACCTTTACCTAATTATTTTGTTACTGCAGGAGATTACCTGGACGCAGCAATAGTCGGCGTCTTAGCCGGTGCTGGTTATCAGAATGTAACCGTAAAAGCGTGTCCGAAGGTAAAAACCATTTTTTTTCCACAAACCACAGTTTTTCTTGTACAATTTATTACGTTGGTCTTCGGGTATTGTTATAGGCAATCGCGTACATATATTCATTCCGGGCGACTTGATCCACTTCCTAACTTATCCGAAATTATTCAAGCAAGTAATGCGTAAGGAATTTGCGAACGAAACACTAGACTAGATGCGGACCGCACTATCCCCGAATGCTTATGTACTAGACTCTACACCCATATGCTCGTAATAGAATAATGATTTTAAACTTTGAAGACCTCTTAATAATGTATAAGTTTCAGTAACAAGTTTCAATGTATGTTAATATAGAGTAGGCTCGCAACTCCTGCTCACTCGCTCGCTAAATCAGTCAAATCTGTATAATATGTAGACGGCTCTAAATACTACAACCATCTAGATAATACTTTGACCACAAAAACTTAAAACTATTAGGTAGTTTTAAGTTTTTGTGGTCAAAGTATTATACTTTACGTGCGTAGAATAATATGTGCGTAGAAAGATAATACTTTGACCACAAAAATTTAAAACTACCTAATAAGAATACAAATAAGAATAATAATATAATATACCTATATTGTTAGTACCTATGTAAATGACTGGTAAATTATTTTACCAATAATATTTTGTATTCTGTATGTTATAGATAGCATTGCTATCGACCGGCAACGAATTACAAGAACCTTCGGAGATAAAACTGCGTCCAGCGCACATAAGGGACTCCAATCGAAGCATGTTGAAAGCGCTATTGAGGTAAACCTAAATATAAAAAAAAACATTCCGTTTCGATAGTTAACAAGTCAAGTCTTTTATTTGAATCGTCTCAGAATTACAATTGCATTGTGCCAAAATGGCCGCTTTGTCATAGAATAAACCACAGTTAATGTTAAACAAAATAATTTTTTAATACTAACTCTGATCTATTCTATGTCAAAACCGCCATTTTGGCACAATGCAATTGTAATTCTGAGGCGATTCAAATAACATACTTAACGACCAGTTTGTTCGGGCGCAAGCTGTTATGTCGATTCGACATCGCTTATTACTTTTTGCGACGCCTATTTTTAATTTATCGGAAATATAAAATATAGACTTATTAGTCATGCCGTCAATAGTTGAGAAAAAAGTTTTCGCTTGGATATTTTTGTATACGATTTATACAAACTAGTAGGTGGTATGCGCGGCGTTACGCGCCACGTAATACAAGTTTACGGCAGATGGAATCACATGCCATCAAAAAGTCTTGTATAATATGTTTTATTACTAAAACTTAACGCGAGGGCGTGATTAGACTCCGCCTTCTAATGCGACACGAGTATGGAATCCCATACTAAGCACACGGGATTGTAACGGGGAACATAACAGTATCAGTCAAGATATACTTTTATTTCAGAGAGCACGGCTACGATAGTATAGACCGCGGTATCGCCCGCGACTCTCCCGCCGAGCTAGTTGCGGGTATATCGTCCGCACTATCCCGCGCTGACATCCTCGTGTGTACCGGCGGCGTGTCTATGGGAGAGAGGGACCTGCTCAAACCTGTTCTCATCACGGTAGTTTTACGAATCGTTGATCTTTCGATCGGATTTTTATATCACCTATGGATATTTATGATTTTATATGACTAATAAGTAACAAAGCAAGTAGCAAAATAAGTCATGGTAACCGTGAAACATTACTTATTTAATTAGAGTTTTACTATGTAAATATAGAAATAAAGTAACATGGCTTGCGTGTAACTAACGTTATTTAAATTATAATAAATATTTCTTTATTTTTACTCGACTGTTAAAGGAGGGTTATGTTTTTCGCGTGTATGTGTGTAGTCCGAGCCATTTCGATTGGCAAGAAAGTGCGTTGACCTTTCAGTGGTCTCGCAGCGGTGATAAACCTTTTGAAACAGTAATGATATTATTTTTTATTAGAGGTATGTTTTTTGACCAATGAAATATTAAATAATTATTATTTAATATTTCATTGGTCAAAAAACATACCCTATATTGTCATATTGTCATTATTAAATGACAGCTTTATTTCATTCCGTGCATAAATACATTACCAAAATATCATTAAAATAAACACTAGAAAAATAATGATTATTTACGCATATATGATAAATTAAAAAATATCGTTAATTTTGCGTTGTATCCATGGACTCTATAGAGGTAAAAGCCTTCTCCTAAGAGTTCCATTTTCTCACAAATAACAGCAACAATAATTAAATGACAACAAAACAACAGATTCAAGAACTAAAATTTAGCAAATAGTTTAAAGAGCTTTATGAAGTAAAGTAAAGTAATATTTATTGACCTTTAAATAACGTTCGTTACAGGCAAGTCTTATTACATTTGAATGAATAATTACTTAAAAAATTTAACTTACAAATCTCATTTATATAGGATTACTTAATATTAGTTCTTAGTTTAATAGTTCTCATGACAAATATTTACATTAAAATTGCTTTGTTTAGTTATTATTAATATTTTATAATGGTTGTTTGTTACACAAGAACGATGATTCTACAAGCTGCATTGACATATATTCGCTGAGTTTATAAAAAGGATTGCTTTCAAAAAAATACTTCAATTTTTGTTTGAATGTAATAAAATTGAGATCCATTACACTATTAGGTAATTTATTATACATCAGTATTTTAGTATAAAGCCCCTGCTTCTTACATTTAGCTAATCTATTTATTGGTAGGATTCGCCCTTTTTTATTATTGCGTGAAATTCTTTTTTCCGGTATTTCCCTATCCTCGTGTACTTCTAATAAACAACTATAAATATAAAGTGATATAACTGTCATTATTTTATCTTTTTTAAAGTGTTTTCTCGCAGGACTACGTTTTTTCAAACCGTTAATTGTTCTTATAGACTGTTTTTGACATTTTAAGACTTTTATGATATCTTTAGCATTTCCCCAAACAGTAATAGCGTATCTTATAATAGAATGCACGTAGGCATAATAGACACAGATGAGCGACTTTTTATCTAGTAATGGCTTAAGTTTAAATAAAGCATAATTACCACTTGCCATTTTCTTGCAAATTTTATCGATGTGCGCATTATGGCTAATTGTATTATCTATTGTATAACCTAGAAATACATTTGTTTTACTAATGGAATTCCCGAAAATACCTAACTTTGACTGATACTGCATATGATTCGCCGCGAGCGTGGCCAAGAACGTATACACGCTAGCGCTATCTGAATACGACTGATCAAAATGGCGGTGCCGAAGGTGATGCTACTCTGATGTCTGATGTCACAAGAAGTTCGAAACAAAGTGACGCAACACGCGTTTTGTATTATTTTCAGGAATCAGTTTCGTAAGCGTTACAAAAGCTGTTGATATGCTTAATTCCTAATAATTCAAGTAGAATAATTACAAAAAGAGATATTAGTTACTAATTATTCAAACAAAGTTACAACATAGAATACTTTTAGTGTGATAAACCCTTTTTACGAAAATCACGGACAATAGGTTTAGAAATCATAAAAAAATGTGATGTCAATAAATAAAGTGTGTTTTGGTACTTTATAGAATAAAATTTTTGTAATAAAAATTAATGATAAATTGATTTCTTGTGATTGATTTTGGTGAAATTTTGAGTTATTCTCTTTTGCTCTTAGCGACCGACGAGGGGTCAGCGCACTTTCTTGCCAAGCGAAATGGCTTGTATATTTCTTTGGCACGCCCTAGAGCCTAAACGGCTTGTCGTATTTTTATGTGAGTAGTGTCAATATCTTCGTCTTCACTTGTAGATGGTCATAGGCTATACGAGCTGTTTGCCACGATTTTACTTGTTAAGGTACGTGGGATTAAAATTCTTCCAGTCGGGTTTTTTAGTAACTTTTAACCTCTTGTTAAAGTAAAGTACTGCATTTGCGCGTCAAATATTATTGTAAGTAGGTATGCGGTATTTCAATGGCGCCGTAGCAAACATTTATTTATTTTGGAGGAACAGTATTAAGAATTAACAGCAATTACTATATTATGTATGTCGTGTGTAGGATTTCGGTGCGACCCTTCACTTCGGACGTGTGCGCATGAAGCCGGGCAAGCCTACCACGTTCGCCACATGCCAGTACGAAGGAAAGACCAAGTACATATTCGCACTCCCCGGTAAGATAATATTAAATTAATTATATACCTTTTAGTTTCCGGAAACTGCTGCGAGATTTCGATTTTCAGGTCTCTTTGGCAAGGAGTAGAGTGCGAGGCAGAGATCTATGCGCGGATACCCACACTATGACAGATTTAGTTCAACCTATTTGCCTGGCACTATACTAAGAATTTGTTTATGACGACAGTCCGCGCCAGGTTTTTATCATAGGTTAGAAGGTTACAATACTAGGTAATAGTGCCAGTCCCTCCTGGCTGAGGCTGATATTCGAATGGTAAAATCGAATATCAGTGTTCGGATCTGCGTGTGTAGTAAGTGTGTTTGTAAATATTACATGACATTGCATTAATTTTGTTATTTAGGTAGTATATTTTTGTAATTAATTTCAATTGGGCCGCGGCAATCGGTCGTGCTAGGGGGCATGATCTATTGTGACCCGTTTGTCAGTATTGGTTATATATTTTACTGTAGTTGGGTATACACCACGTTTAATTCAATTGTTTAAAATCCCTTTACGTAGTATTTTATATAACTGTGTTGAAATAAATAATTATCTTACCTTCTCCAGCGCAGGAGAAGGAATCCTAGTCGGGAGCAATTAATGCGATACGTTACTTACTGTAAAATGCACTAAAATTACTTCAAACAAAGACTGCTAATTGGTAATGACAAAAAGCTTTGGACTTATTATAAAAGCAACTCCTTTCTCGAAACTGTACGAAGATTTTCTTGCGTTCGCTGAAACAAATTGCGTCTGTGTATTAATTGCAAAACTAGTGATTCTGCAAGTTTCAATGTGTAGTTTTGGTGGAATATTAACCATTACTGTCTTGTTTATGTACACAAGTGTGGGCAAGCGATATTAAACCAAATAACGTGGTTTTCGTGTTAGCGGTAAATCTCCATAGAAAGAAACCCTGTTGTAACTTTAACTAGACCACGATGACTTATTAATTGATCTTGATTGATTAATTAATTGATCTTGATTGATTAATGTCTTGAAAATGTATAAACTTCACGCCGGCGAATATACAAATCGAATGGTAAGAGAACTCCTTTCTCGCATTTAGTTAATCTGATGGTATCCTGTTGCAGGTAATCCAGTATCAGCGTACGTGTGCTGCCTGCTGTTCGTGGTGCGTGCGCTGCGTGTGACGGCGGGGCGGCGCGCGCGCTGGCCGCGCATGCGCGTCCGACTGGCGCACGCGGCCACGCTCGACCCGCGCCCGGAGTACGCGCGCGCCACGCTAGCACTCACCGACAATGACGACATGCCCACTGCCTCGCTCATAGGGAACCAAGTAAGGGAAACACGCACTATACAGGGTTTTCGATGACGGGTGTAGGTACTACCGAATAGAAGTTGGTCAGTGTAAAATCAACTTTCACTACCAATTGACCCAGCCTGAACTCATGAAAAGATCATCAGTTGTTTTGTACATTGTATTTGTGCTACGAGTACAACAACTTCTTCGATGGAACTGCTTTTTTTTCTAGAATTCAGGCTTGGTTCCATATTCAAAGTTGTACTGAAGGGTATTTATAGGTATAATGACTCCTTTTCTCTTAACCGATAACCCTGTAATTATTAGTATTAGGTCCTTACATATGAAATTATCGTTTTGTCGTACTGGCCTCTTTGATCTCAAATATCTCTTCTTTGGTTAGGGATTCCAATTTCAAATTTATACAGCTATTTATTCATACATTTGTAATTCGAAAACCGTAATTCATTTGTTTTCTTCTCGTTTGGTTTTTTCTTTGCGTCACGCAGTTTACAAAATGGAAAACTTGAATCTATTCTATCGCGTTATTTACGAGTACGAGTTCCACCGTGGTACCAGTGCTGCAGAAACGGCTCGAAGGATTAATGATGTGTATGGCGGCGGTGTCGAAAACACAGTGCGTTTTTGGTTCCAACGTTTTCGTTCTGGAAATTTCGACCTGCAGAACAAGCCCCGTGGACGGCCGGAGACTAAAGTTGCTAATGAAGAATTGAAAGCTATTGTGGAAGCAGATCTATCGCAAACCACGCCCGAGTTAGCTGCAGGCTGTGGTGTTAGTGATAAAACTGTTTTAATCCACTTGAAGCAAATTGGAAAGGTGGGTACCTCATGAATTGAGTGCAGCAAACCGACAAACGCGCGTCAACTGCTGCGTTACATTACTCAACCGGCACAATAATAAAGGGATTTTAAATCGGATCATTACCTGTGATGAAAAGTGGATCCTGTACGATAATCGGAAACGCTCATCGCAATGGCTGAATTCTGGCGAACCAGCCAAACCCTACCCCAAGCGAAAATTGACTCAAAAAAAGTTACTTGTGAGCGTTTGGTGGACTAGTGCCGGTGTCGTTCACTACAGCTTTCTTAAATCTGGCCAGACGATTACAGCAGATATCTATTGTCAACAACTGCAAACCATGATGGAAAAGCTAGCTGCTAAACAACCGAGGTTGGTCAATCGCTCTAGGCCACTGCTGCTTCAGGACAACGCTAGACCACACACTGCACAACAGACGGCTGCCAAATTAGAGGAGCTTCGATTGGAATGTCTAAGACATCCACCGTACTCCCCGGACCTGGCTCCAACGGATTACCATTTTTTTCGAAATTTGGATAACTGCTTGCAAGGGAAAAAATTCAACTCCGATGGGGCAGTCCAAAGCGCCTTCAAAGATTTTATTGATTTTCGTCCTAATGGTTTTTTTTATTAAAGGGATCAATGAACTACCTATGAGATGGCAAAAGTGCATAGATAGCAATGGTACATACTTTGATTAAATAAATATATTATTATTAAAAAAAAAGACTTTGTTCCTTCCTTACAAAACGCCAATTTCATATGTAATGACCTAATATGTGTAAGCGGCATTATTCGCTAACAAAGTTAATCGGAATGTTTTCTAGATACGCGGATATGTAAAATAGCATTGCATGTATTCCATCCCTTTCTCTTACATACTGTTTTACTCTCTTCATCTCTCTCGCTCACGTCCTATCGACACGTTGGCGTTTGAAGTGCTTAAGCGACAACACGCAGTATTTTTATAAATAAACAATTTGTGGATTTACTTACAAAATCAACTGTGATAGTGATACTAAGATACGACGTTATCCTGTGCCCTCTCAAACAATATACTTGGAAGGAAACTGATATCCAAGGGGTCTTTGAGGAATCATCGAACAAGTGAGTCCACAATTGCTCATACATTTTCTATTGTTTTGCTATGTTCCATACAGATTTCGAGCAATACCTTTATGCAAATTTAGCAATAACCAAGCTGTTAAAATGTTAAGTTAAAACACTGTTAAAATGATAAGCCTAAATAAATTAATAAAACAAATATTTTTTTAATATTTAATTATTATATCGCCCAGCAAATTTTTCAATTAATTTGCTTAAATGTTAACTGCTAAATTGTAAAATTGGTCCACATGAATACTAAAAAATAATGTACCAAGCCCATGCTTCGCTGATATTATGGTGAAAAAATTTTTTTAAAAGATTTGACGTATCAATATTTTTTTTAAATTTTCTTGTGGGTTAAAAGGAGCAATAAATTATTTAATTTAATATTTCACTTATTTCCATAAGTCTCTGACTTCATCAACAATGGTTTCACCTTAGCTCAAGATATAATCTCTCGTTACAGTGTAGCAGTCGTCTTCTAAGCGCATGTGGCGCGACCGTGCTGCTAGAGCTGCCGGGTGCCAGGGAGGGAGTGACGCGGCTGCCGGCCGGCTCAGTGCTCACCGCGCTCATCACAGGGAGGCTGGATCTCAGCGCATAACCTCTACTACAATCACCAGCAAACAATTTAAACCAATCATCTTGTCGATGCAGTGACGATTTTTGTTAGGCCTTTATTGGTGCGGTGCTTTCCTCGCGAGACGCGACCGGTGATTCTTCGCGTCGTGTCCAAGAATATTGTCGAAAGATTTTTAAAGTGGCTGTGTTGTAATCTAAGTTTAATGCATTATAATTAAAATGCATCATCACAATTTAATTTACTACATAATCTCTTAATTAAATGAAATAATCTGGTAGAAAGGATTTGAATTAGATATTGGAATCTCATAAAAGAGTGGTGCTTAGATGATTGTTATTTTTAGATAATTTCTTGCCTAGCTTCGAAGCTCTGTTGTACTTAGATTATAGGAGAAATAGAATCTGTTCCAGGTTATTTATTAGTATTAATAAGGTTATAATATGTTACCCATTTTCAGGAAGAAACATAATATTGTTTATCTTCCATTTCCAGTGTTGTAACGTTAGTGTAGGTATTTATTTGGCAAATCATATCGGTTTACCCATACTGGTGCTAATAAATTGTATATCTTTGAGTTTATGCATTTTTCTTACGCTTGTTAAAAATCGTATTTTACTCCTTCCTTAAACCTTCTGTCGCAACTAAGATTCATTGTGATTATTTTTCCGTTTATTACCAGTAGTTAAAACGGTAAATGCATTCCTTACCCTTCTTACTACTGCAGTTGAAAGCTGTTAGAACAGCAATAAAAAAACTAGTTGTGATATACAACCGACTTATAATGTCATATTTAGGATATTCTTTCGAATATCGTATTTGATCACTTGACAAAAGTACCTTACTGCCTCACTATTAAAAATAAATATTGAGTCAGGGATTCCTTAATTTTTTGAAATGTATCTTGTCAGAGCAGGACATTTTTTGAGCAAAAAATGAATTGGCTAATGATACAAAAATATACAAACAATATTAATTTATTCTCTCGAAAACAATATACACACATACATACAACACTCTTCAGATCGAAGCTCGCACATTCATCACTCCCCAATAGTACACATTTTAATTTAAGCAAATATTATTATTCATAAGTGACACATTATACAGGTGTGAGTACATCAAATTAAATAGAGACAATTAGAAGAACAATACCAGGGAAGGAATTAAGACAGAATAAAAAAAACAATGTATAACTCGGGAGTGAAAAATCACAACTTTTTCTCAATGATTGAAATGAATTTTCTTTGCAGCCATAAATAATGTATTATTGTAGTAACAGACGATCATAACTAACAACTCTTGGTTTATAAAATTCACAAATAATTGTTTAATTATTTAAATAGAATATGATAGTACATTACAGTGTGTAGTTAAAATACCTACAAATTTTAATTAAAAAAAAACTCGTATGTCGATAATTCATTACACAAAAATTGTTACAGTCATCTGAAATGCTAAGTGTTATTTACAAATTTGCTGTCAAAAAATCTTATTAAATATATCATGAAAAGTGAAATACTTTACAAGATGCTAATAATGAAACTACCATCTGACTGCAAAAAAAAAAAAAAACCAATAACTCAAGTAACTTTTATCTCCACTCAATAGTTTTTACACATCATCACTTGTGTATGTGTTAAACTACGCGTTGCACTTCAAAGAACCTCTTAAGGTAGTAGACTTGGCCAAGAGTCATGACTAAGAGGACTGAAGCTTCGAAGATTGACCACATGACCACGCGGGAGTTTGTGCTTTCGTTAATAGAGCGATGAATGCGGTCGCGAACCTGTGGAACAAATATACTTTATGGAATCTGAATTAATCATCCATTATGCAGATGATTATCGTATGTATATCTATCTATCTACGAGTATAATATACTCTATGTTCAAGTAACTACAACATTTCATCCACACTATATTTTTATTGTATTGTATCAACTCATATCCCACTGCTGGGTACAGCTATATACATAAACAATTACCAAAATCATGTACAAAGTATGCTTGTGAATAAGGAAATGAGATGAAACAGGTAGTATGATGATGATAAAAGGTAATTATTAGGATAGATTTTAGGGATGTTTCCATCACCAAAAACTACACAGTTAAAAAAAAACCTTGTTACAGTAACTTAAACTCTTTAAAAAAGATTGGCAGGAAGTGGCAGATAATGTTAAGCTACTACATACACATACAACATATCAAGCACATAATGTTTAGGATACTGTAAAGACTGGGTTTACAGCTTGTGGGCTCTTAAAATTGATTACTGTGTTACTGAGTATTTTTCAGAAAATATGAGAATGGGCTTCTGTAAGATTTTTCAAAAGAAAATACATGTAATGTATTAACAATAATACTATGCCACTCTTAACATGTAAAGTAAATGTTTATTTGTGAAAATTACATAGTAAGTTATAAGGTTAGTGTACAGAAAAAAGTGGGCAAATCTAATATGTTATTCTTTAAATTAGGGCAATTATTTAGAGTACCTGCATATACTCTTGTTCATGCTTGACAGTCTTAAGTGTAGTGGCGAGCTCTTTGATCATGTCTTCCAGCTTGTTGTGGTCAACTTCACCTTCCCCTTCCTTGTTCTTATTCTGAGGATCTCCTACTTCCAAATTGAACATTACAACCTGAAACAATTCGAAAGTTTAAAACTAAAAGTAATGTTTGTAAGAGGCTTGCTAAGTGATAAGTTATTTTGAAAAGCTTGGATAAGACATACTTTAAGAGTTTTAATCCTAAAGTCAATAAAGGATGTGTTGGAATTTGGAACTCAATCAAAACTACAATTTTTCATTCTAAACCATTGTAATGGAGCATTTACATTCTATTATATATTAAAATACTAGTGGCCCGGTGCATGCTTCGCTACATAAAACATGCTTGTACTGTCAACACTGAAAAAAGTTTCAATTTGACAGCAAAATCCCCATTAGCAAAATTATCCACCATTTATTGAAATCATTTGTTACAAAAAATGTGATAACTGAAGAACCATTTGACCAATTTTGTGCAAACTTCACATAAACCACCTACTAAATAGTCTGAACAAAGCCTAAACATTTGGTTTGGAAAGGTGAGCCTGTTCTTGAGTTATAAAATTATAATGAAAAGTGGCACTGATTTTATATATATATATTGATTAACAATTGCACATTTAGGAAATAAGGACATACATCATTTGAGCTGTTTGTCTAAACTGTGTCTATGGGGTATCAAAGTTTGGGTTTCTATTTGTAACTAATGATATCACTTTAAATTTGCATCAGTGGTTTTATATTGCATGGCATGCCCCAGGTACTTGTATTATCTATGAGTGCCTGAACTAAAAACATTTTAAATATTACCTTTGGTGTCATGGTAGACATTTTGTTGCTAAAGCAGTATGTGTATTTCCCTGGTGTGGTTGCAGAGAATGCATACATGCCAGAAGACTCTCTCTGCCCTTGATGCAGGACTTGTCCATCCGGGCCAGTAATAGTTACATCAATGTCAAGAAAACCACCCTCTGCTATTTCAAATGTTAAACCTGGAAGAAAAGAAGGCAAAAGTGATAGATAATAATAACACAAATATGGGTTTTAGCATAAAATATCCTAATATTATATTAGGATATTTTTGGAGCAAGCCTTTCTATATTTTTTCAAGATATAATTTACCTGTTGCTAATAGATGATTAATATTAATTAATCATGATTTCATTGATTTCAAAGTTGTCCTCTGCTGGTAATAGATGCTAATTAATTGTTATAAACAATTAAAAATATTATATTTTGATTTCATACGTACATAAACATACAGTATAAATGTAGGCTGAGAATCTTTCGAGATTATACGTATGAAGGTTTCTGAATAAAACTATACTTATTTTTCTAGCTGGATCCCAGTTACTATTTAGAAAGGTTAGAAGGTCTCCTTACCCATTTTTGTATCGGCTTCTACATTTTCGAAGAAGCACTCCTCAGCGTGAGCATCTACAGTGATCGTATAACTGCGTACTGTACTAAATAAACAACTGGTTATAATTGCCGCTACACATAATAAACTGCAGGAACCTTTCATTTTGATTATTATCATTGAGCTAAGCCAGTAAAATATTGATTATATTATCACAATAAAACTAAATTAACACAGCTTGTCTGAGCCACGTATTTGACATGACATACACGACTACGCCATGACATGACGTGCCGGTTTCGAAACTTGACATTGACAGACATATGTTTAGTGACAAAGACATGTAGAGTTGCCATAATTTAAACAACAAATGCTCATTTCTAATGGAAAAGCCAAAACCAAGAAAAAAAAATACATTTACGCTACTTGACACTAGATGACAGCAATACACAACAAGATTAGCTCTAGATGTCCTAGTCGGTGCTAGACGTCGCTTTTATCCGTAGATAGGGAAAGGTGGCTCCAAAGAATCCAGAGTAATATACAGTGAATGAATGGATACCATCGAAGTTAGCAACCAAGTTAAAAAGCAGTTAGCACGGAAAACGCATATCGAGAAATATAAATTTGGGAGAAATACATACCTAAGTAAGAATAATGTGAATAGCATCGTTTAACGTCAATATTGTCTACTATATTATTATGCAAGTCAGTGCACCTAGTATTTTTTCTCATCTTCTCGAATCTCGGGTTTGCCCATAGTGAAAGTGGTTCATTATAATTTTGCACCTTTGTGCTCTGTTGTGTTCCTAGAATTTGTTGCGAGGTTCAATATACAGCCTTGAAATTTTGAAAGAAACTAGTGCGATTACAGTCGTTAATTTATCTGAGACATAAATATTGAATATAAATAACAACCTGCTTTAGTCATCATTTTACTTTTTGATCGTTCCACAAAAGATTAATTTGAATAAGTATAAATTATGTAGGTAGGTAATCTATTATGGACGTTGAGCGAGTAGATAAGGTAAAGCTTGGCGTCGAACCGGATACCTACTCTGCTTTTCGCCCTACAACAGCTACCTACGAAGTAAAAACCCATAAAGTCGCCTACGCATAACAGGATCACACACGCAATACACAGGTGTTTAAAAGTATGCAAAAATACCTATCTGCTGATTGATTCTGGAATGCCCATTTCCATAGACAACAGACGAGTTTTACGGCTTTAAAACGGGTCGTACGTAAGTTGTTTGGTTGGTAATTTTTATAATTTTACGTAAACTGGTAGAAACGTTTAAACATTTTATCTTACTTGCTATAGTATTTTTTGTATAAAGCAGCACGTACGTATTAATGACAGTAGTTAAGTGCTTGCCAAACCAAAGTTAAAAATTAGTGCCTACCTAAACTTGTTTTATTAAAATTAAAAAGTAGGTAAATGAATCATACTTTTTTAATTATAAATCAGCTGAGATTTACTGGTATAATTTATTAGAAACTTTGACCTATATATTACAGCGCAATGACTTATTGTCTGAAACATACAAAAGAGCCATCATAAGCTCAAACTGATTTAGCAGGTCGTTAGAAATATTTTATAGGTGCATTTAGCATTGTTAGGTACTCTTACTAGGTGAGCCTTCATTTTCATTTCCATACTTTTTTTAAGTCAGACGAATATTATTTCGTTAAAATTGCTTTTCCAATTTCTTTTATAGGTATATAGGTCCCTTAATTGAAACGTGAATGAAAAAAACATTATGGACTTAAACTTTTTATTTTTATGTATCTAGTCAATCCTATTTTTAGATATTACAAATATCTTTTATTTAATTATTCAACTTTTGAGGACACTATATTATGTACAAGCTACGCAGTAGCTCACGATAATTGCTACTAAGCAAAACGTCTTAACAGTACTTAGATACATACCTACTCATTTTATGACACTTATTAATTCTTACATTCACCCTAGAAAAAATGGTCAAGATATCAAATTCGGTTCATATCTTTGGTAAAATGTAATTAAACATTATGTACCTCCAATTAAGAACTTCTTGTATTATCTGTGTTTACATAGAGAACAAGAATTGAAATGCTCTAATTCTATAGTTTAAAATGTAAACCATTGACCATCGCATCGTAGCTTAGTCATTCGGTATTTTATAGAGTACTTTTCCTGTACTTTATTTCAAGTTTAGTTCTCTTATCGATTCTAACAACATACATAGCTACAGTAAAACCCCAAGGATTCTTACGATATTACTCTGTGTTTACTTATATTGCGAGAATCGCCAAAATGTAGAACTTGCTGACGGCTTCAATTTTTAACCTCATGAATTTTGTTATGCATGTAAACATATGCATAAACTACTCGTATTATGTATCATGCGATTGAATCTTTTTCTCATAAGCCATCGCAGTCCATTTAGGTCCCATCAATAATCGGGCTAGTTGTTGTGAAATGTAAGCCTATACCTACATTTCTTTACTACAAAAATAATTATTACTAACTTATTGTATAAATGCCACCCACTCTAACAATAACTCATACCTAAGTCATTTAAACAGAAAGACTCATAATACCCATATCATAAGTTTAGGTGCACTGTTTCCCGTTTTCACATGTAACATACAAAGCTATTCTTGATACATTCATACACGCATACTTCTTAGTTGCTTTAACAATAAATTGCATTACCTCCGTAGGTACCTTTGCCTACGTGCATACCTTCTATGTTAATCAGCATTGGATCTTTTTTTAATTACTTTCATATGAACCAAATATCACTAAACATTTCATCGGTCAAACCGAATAAATAAAAACATGATTGAAGCTAGCGAATGGCTAGCCGCTTGACACTAGTATAGGCTTAGTCAATGTCTAGTTTCCGAAAGGCTCCAACAGTCCCGTATATGTCTACATCGGAGATCTTGGCAGGAGTCCTCTGGCAGACCTCGTTGAGGTTCCGGAGGTACTCGCGGCTCTCGTCGATTCTCACTCTCCACTTCCTGGCGATGACGTCGATGGACTCCTCTTCGCCTCCCCATTCAGCAGGCAGCACTCGTGCCGGGATGTATTCCAGCAAGTCTTCCACTTTTGGGTGGATCAGATACTGGAAGAAAAATAAATATTAAGTATTCATTACCGAACACTTCTTGTGACAGAGCTAAAAAGGTTGTAGGTAAGCCGTTTGACTGAATGAATCAGTTGTGGAAAGTTCCAGCAAATAATACAATCAAATAGCGCGGTTTCCAGACTACAAGATGCATGGGAATGATCTTGAACTTCAGAGCATATAAAATCCGCGGTGCGTAGTTTATTTTGTTGACATTTAAATTTTAATAGTTCTGCCATTTTACCTTAATGATATTTTTACATAATTGAACCGTCATTATTCTTTTTATAATGTAGTATCTGTATCATCACAACGACATATCTTATCTACCTAAGTTATTTTAGTTAGTAGATGGGTAGGTCTATAGAGTATTGTGTAGGGTAGAAGTAAGATCTCTGAAACCACTAATTAAGTTTCTGCACCCGATCAGATCAGATAAAAACTTGGGACGATATCAAAATGTAGTCCATGAGGTGAGCCTAGTCTATATACGAGTATAAAAGGAAATAATATACACCTTATTATAAATATGACAGCTCATACTATAAGTTAGCACCTTCTAAAACTTTCAATACCTACAAACTTAAACATGCTACCTATTTAATGTAGTTGAATCAATTAGCTCTTATTTTGTGCCTAACAACAAATGTGTTAACAAATGACATTAGTTTCCTTTTTATAAACTTTATTAAAAACTATGGTAGGTACCTACCTATAGGAACTGCTATATTGGGTTATTACGTATAAGTAAAAGACTGTCTAAATCTGTGTTAGACAAGTTGCCTAGTTGCAAATTTTATTGTAAACATGAACTAAACTATATATAGTTATGATGATATCATCTGAATCAAGACGCATAAAAACTCGTGATTTTCCTTCCCCTTTAAAATAACATACTTACTTGTATCCTATTTACAAACAGGCATATTAATAGATATGAAGCTATGTTTATATGGATATAGCAAAGAATACGCTTAAGTATCACTATTTATTATCACTTTAATTTTAATGTTATTGTATGAATTATAACTATACCCAAATAACGCAAAGTACTTTGTACTTACAGATGTGTAAGTATGTTTAAGTGTATGTTATGTGTACGTCACGTCTCACTTGTCTGATTATTCGTTATCCCTAATAATGAAGTTTGAATGAGCAAAAATTATAATGAGTAGGCCAAAGAGCTTTGAATTCAGTAAATAACACATTCACACATTCATTTACCAGTAGGTACGAGCGTACTTAATTTGTATTTGACAGATATAAGGCCAAGAAACTACACAATAAGAAATTAAGAACCTTGATAGTGCCGGAAACACCTACACTTTGTCAAACATAAATATGTATATTCTATCCAGTTCGATTTACTTAAATTGTGCTTTGTAATAAGTTTTAAAGAAACCGGTGACTATAAAAACATTTATTTAAACATCTATTTGTCACCTCTCGAGATGATCCATGTTATTTTATATAAATACTTTTTAAAATAAAAATAATAACTTTGTAAAGTTATTTATATGAGATATACCTACTCAATAAACGGTCCCGAGAAGCACACACGAGTAAGTTCACTTACCTTATAAATATGCGTACTATGAATAACTATAATTTTAATACCACAAGTAAGTACATAGGGCAAAAGACCACCGGCAAACCCTCAACTTTTTTTGTTTGAAGCAGGATTTTCTCTATCCGATTAAGGATCAAGGCAAAAGAAGTTTTACCACTTTAACTTTACCTATACCTACATATAGTGTCCACTTACCCGTTTCTTGACCTTTTCGTTGACAAAGCTTCTCATGAGCTGCAGCGAAGACATGACGAAAGGCGCTTCAGCCACGACATGGATGCGCTTTAACCGCTGCGGGTAGGCAATCTGAGCCAGCTGGATACCTCTTCGGATTGCGTTTACAGCAGTTGCTACCCGACCTACTAGGGAACTGCGGACTTGGGATGCCTGGAGAAGAATAAACATTTAATGATAACAAGCAACATTTCTTTTCTGAATACTGGACTACCGACTTCATTTCGACAGGCGTCTAGTACAAACCAAACTACTCGATAGATTCTGATAAAAAATACATGACCACCTATAAAGTATACTATTTTTAACAAAAATATAAACACAAATATGTTCAGGTGTCTCTGAGGAACATATATACGTAAAAAGATTCCGACAAACAGAGTTTTGATCCTCTTGATTTGAATTCGGTCAATTATGTTAAATTAATGAACAAATAATAATCAGTTTTGTCCACATAAAATAGCCTTCACGACGGATTTTACAAATACATTATAATATTAATTCTACGCGTTCGATTGTGTCATGAAAGGTAGGTGTAGACCATTTAAGTTAAAAGCAAGACATGTATTTATTTTAAACCGTGATATATAAACAACATCGCATTTCTAAAAAGGGCTAAATCCTAACCCTGACCTGAGTTGTTTACGAGTATAGACTTAATCAACAGGATTCAAATTCTTATTGCGATTTGTTGGAGGTTTTTATACGTTTTTTGTAAAGCGTATTTTTTATTTTTATTTATAGCACCTTCCTATGTGATAAATAGCTTGCCGATTTAGTAATATTCTAGAACATCTGCGCAGTTGAACCGGTTAAACTTCATTATGTACAGTTGCCATGAGTTATTTTTACTGGGAGTATTTTCGCAAACTTAATCATTGCCTGGGAACTTTTGGTGAGTAGGTACTTACTTTAAGACAGACACACAATATGTTATAACCACTTGGTTACATATACTCATATCATATATTCATTGCAACAGCACAAGCGGGGAAAATAGGCTAGACTAGGTAGAGGGGTAGAGATTACATATTTGAGTCATTTGGAGTGGACCGGAAGCTTATCATATTTATCGGAGCGTTTGATCGATGCGACATAGGACCAGAATGCTGGTTTTTTATTTGGCCCAATGTATATGCATTGCCATTCAGCATGTTAATGCTGCTGGTTCTGGGCACGCTGCCTCCTGGTGTGTGTTGGAGCAGTTGGGTTATCTGTAGATCTAAAGCGTTCGATAGGTGTACCACTTGCTATCGTTGTCGTTGTACTCAGTAACTTAATTTTTCCTTATAAAGGCTCGATAGTTACTCATACCAATATCAAGCAGGGTTCCGCAGAAATGAGGTTTCAACTGCCTATCTGTCATTACGTCCATCTTTAATATGGTACTTTTTTCAAACTTCAAGCATAGTTTATATAATAATATTTGTATTTGTCACATTTAGGCAAGCCATAAACTTTTGCTTTGAGTATAATCGTAACATAATGCTCGTGGATGGCCTACACCCCTTTCATAGAAGAGAACCATGCCCAGCAGTAGATTATTATGGATTGCTACGATACAATAATCTTCACTATACTTATCTCGGAGGCATATAATTATCTAATCTAATATTATAATGAGGACAGATTTGTATTTATGTGTGTAACCAGCAAACTTAAAAACTAATGGAGCGATTTCAAAAATTATTTATAATGATCTCAAGAAAGAGGAGTCGAATCTCAATTCAACGGAAACATTTAAAAATAAAACTGAACATCTAAACTACGTAGCATAGCAACTGAAGCAGAAGACGTTAAACCTATAATATATTCCTAATAGAAGGAATAACGTATTTCGATAAAATTAGTATTAAAGACATAATAAATCAAATCATAAGAAATATCGTGATAATTTTTATAAGAAATTATAGACCAAAAACATACTTTACCTACTTAGGAGATAAAATAATTATAAATTATGTGAGAGCAACTGTGATATAAAAAAATATGTGGTCTTGTCACTGTCTTAATAATTGTAATAAATCTGGCAGATGTAACAAAACTAGTTTTCGACTATTTATTTCTAGATCCATTCATATAATGCTTATTAAAAAACATAAACAATTTTTTCCCCTTATACTTAAAGAATACATTTATGATGCATGCGCGGAAAACTACACGGCAAATGCCAGTTAGCTTGTCATAACAAGATTAATATATCCTGACTAATTATAAAAATTACAATGTCATATGAAAAACAAGACACAAACTGGTTTACTATTTTTAGTAAGTATATATGCGTGTATTTATTTGTTACGCAATTAGAGCGCTTGTTTTGCTAAACACAAAACAGCTGATCTTCCACATCCCGTAATCATGAAGGTCGACTAGTACCTACATTCTACTTTATATGACAGTAATTATTTATTGTACATTGTATTATTTTATTATGTTGTCATCGTACCATGGATAGAATAAAATTGACATGTTTCTTTATAGACTTGTATGTGTTTTTTAACATATGTAGTAAGGTATACTTAACTTTATACCCATAAATACTACGGTGAAGATTGAGTAGGTACCTTTTTAACCCTTTATTACGAAGTATTTGTAGTGGACGACAGTGAGCTGTTAAAGTATTTTAACTAAATAGAACTTAATCATAAAAGCTAAGTATGTACTCGTACATCATGAAATTTATTAGGTTTTATTTTTAGTCAAAGTTTCTGCAAAGTACAGAAGAATATGTATTTAATTTAAAACCGATCATGAATAAAGGTAATAATAATATTCAAAAGGTTGTTTTCTTGTATCAGCAGATGAGTTCTGCAAGTCTACGTCAACATTGGATTAAAATTTATGGACAATTTATTTTTATTATTCTAAAAAATATTTTATCAAGTGTTTTTAGGTTAACAAATTCGTACACATAATCACATAAATTATCTGAGTGGGAAAGACGTAAGCAAAAATTTTACGTGGCAGTTGAGTATACCTGAATATCTGTTGTATTCAAGATTTCATTCGCTAATCTAATCTCATAAATGCATAAGTACCTACAACTCCAGTGATGGTATACATAAATATATTCGTACCGGCTTTCTCTACTCGTCCGAAAACAGAGTATCGCAAAATGACGCTAAGCTTCCATTCGTCATCTCCTCGCGTCGTTAAACCATGTTATCAGCCAAACCAACCAGCGATCCTAGTCGCTACCCGCATTCTAAGATCAGGTGTTATCGCAGTGGAAGAAGTGAAACGTGTCATAGCAATCTTGGTTTCATTTTAACAGAGTTGAAGGGACGAATTGTAAAATTAAAACACAGATTTCTGTCGCTGGTTTCACTTCTTTAGGCACTAACGTTACGGGTATACCACCAATGTTCGCGAACAGTTGGTGAGTACAATTTCACCCAGAATGTAGCTTAACTAACCTCATAGATAAATACATCTCCAGCGATCCTATGTTCGTCTCGCATCCTCGCCTCACATAAGAGCAGGATAGCTCGAACGGTCGCCGATATATCAGCAGAGCTTTCGGGGTAGTTCTGTTTCACTCTGAAGATCGTCACGCGGAATCCTTCGTCGGTCAGTTTCGGAAGGCTCACTATGTCGCTGAAAAACGAATACATTTGTTTAATCGTAATATTGCTACTTGTGATTGAATATGCATCGGGGATAATCAACCGAGCAAAGCGTCTCTGCTTCGAGTTTGGCATTTTTTTTCGTGTCGTCTGTTAGTTTTTATGAATTATATTTGGGATGGTACTCAGTCGTGGAATGGAATCAGTGGAAATGATGAATGGAAAGGTTGTAGTTTTATTGGGAAAAAATTAGGGAAATTAGCTGCGGCGCCATTTACAAGCCTTGTTTAATAATACCTATTTGACAAGGATATACCGAACAATACCTAGATAAATTAACTTGGAATATTTCTAGATATGAAAAAAAAAACAAAAGATGAATTCACGCGAGAGATGACTTTTTTAGATCACTAAATTATAATTATCGCGTGAAACACAGTTTGCAGAACTACTAGTAATAAAAATCACTAACATTTTACAATATTTACATAGAATAGACTTACAAATTTTAAATGGTATTTTGGATTTCCGGGGCATACTGTTCTAAATAAAATATTACAGCGACGTCTACTAATAGTATGTATAATTATATGCAACATCGTGCGTGAGCTTGGTATAATTTTATGGGGTACATTAGAATAAATGATAAAAATATTGTTATACAAAACAATTTATACATACTTGTATGCCATATTATGTAAACTGTATTCTAATATAAATCTAATAGTATTATATGACGTGTGTAAAGTGTAGGTACGTACAATCATGTTCCTATCATACCCGCTCGTGTTACTACGTAGTCACTATTTCCATCCATGTCCGCATTTAAGATCAGTCAGTAAATATTAACCCAATACATGTAACATCATTTCACTGATGTCATAAGACATAAACCCAATTATGTAAGTACCTACTTAATAAGGCCTCCTATATTTTTTCAGCAGTTAGCATAACTAGGCTATTGACCTTTGGTATAGCGAGCACAAAATCAAGCTCTGACTTGTTTGTCTACCTACCCGTAGTTTATTTATTAAGTTGGCGGAGGGAGCAAAATGTAACGATTAATAATTATTTTTCACTTTGTATTACATCGTTGCGTATTATCATATGATATTTCATCAGAAAAAACACTAGATGACAGATATAAGTAGGTACGAGTACCTATAGTCTTCTATACTATTCTTTGCGTTTTCCATTCATTGTTGATTGAATGATTCGAGACTTTAATTACTAAGGAAACTGCAATTAATGTAGGAAAAAATCTACTTTGCATTTTGCAAGCCGGTTTTTCTAGATTTGTATCAATTTGTAGATCACCGACTTTTACTCGATAGATTCATAGCTTCCTAACGGTTGAATAACGGTGCTCTACAATCAACATATTATATTTGTCTGGTTTGATAAAAACCAGGTGTAGAATATACGCTTTTTGTAAGTAGGTAACAAAAATATTTCAAAAGATCATCATCAACGCGTGCTCAAAATCAGCATTAGAAGTAACAATATAAACAACCCAAATATATAAAAAGTTTATCTTAAGAGACTCATTTTATTTTTTGTGTATGTCTGCAATAAAGAATTGATCTATCTATCTATCTTAAGGGTATTTAAGAGTTATTTAGAAAACTATTTTCTTTATAGGATTTAAAAACTAAACAAACTGATCTGTCAGACTGTTAAGATTACTACGAGTTGATATTGAATGATGTGATGATTGGTCACTTCATTTTTGGACACAGTGAGTGGCTCGTATATCGAGGCGAGAGGTTCGTTTCTATATTTGCTTAAATATCTCGCTAACGAAAAATAGTGTCAAACATCGGTGAATCCTCATATTGGTTTCAGACTATCTTTTTGAGCCGATGTCTATCATAAGCTGTTCTCCAATTATAAGTTGCCCCGATAGTCCTGTAAGTGGACGTCTCTATTATCAAAGAAAGCCTCAATAAAGTTCAGTTTGTCTTCTTTGTGTGGCCTTAAGGCTAAGAGGTGCCATTCATTTAGCTTGAGGTAATGGTGACATAAATACAGATACGTCGCCTTCTGATAGAGGGTTGTAGTGTGGTTGAGTTATTGGAATATCAATAGATATCTTAGTGGTGTTTGGGTGATTCGACTGTGATTTTTTATGGTAATTGGTCACTTCATTTTTCCTATCTAAAGGTATTTGTCTTGTAGTTAAACAAGGTACTCACATGAAGTTGCAGACGTCGTTGAGCGGCGGCTCTGTGAGCGAGCGGTACTCGTAGAGGTCGCGGTGGCGCACGCGCGCCAGGCAGAAGTTCTCCAACTTGCTGCGCGCGCGCTTCATGTCCATGCGGCATCCAACTACGAACAGCTCCAGGAATCTCGGCTCTGAGACAAATTAAACTGGAAATTAATTTGATTATTAGAAGAACAAATATCCTACACACAAAATGACCATTCACATGTACGTACTTGATCACGTTTTTCTCGAGTTTAGCAAACTTGTGTAGTATAAGTTGTTCACTTTGATGGTTAAATACCTTTTTCTTGTGCTTGTAGTAGGTATAGCCACAAACCAAGTTCATTTAATATGAGCTCAAAATTAGCATCTTAGTACAGCTGTGAACGTCAGAGCAATATTATAATTATGCAGCCTTTAAGGAAGGAAGGAAGGAAGTCTCTATTTTCGAAATATTTATTGCTTCTACCATATTAATGCAGCTAGTAATTTGACCAATAAATATTAAAACAGAACGCATGCTTGTAAAGTAGAAGGTGCTTGCTCCTAATTTTATCCTGGATACATTTTCCAGACCAATCGATATACTATCACCACTATGGCAGTTGCATACCATGAAGCAAAATAATTCTCGAATAAACATTTCCATTACAAATTTAATATCGTTAATAGCAATAATCATTCACACGTGCTGAGTAGCTATTACTAATACACTACTGGTCTGTAAATTTCCAAACAAGGAAAGAGTTTTGCAAACTTGTTTTTTATTCGCACGATCTTGCTTGCTTATTGATAATCATTTTCTAGACGTTTCAAACGGGTAGCCTCTAATAGCCTCAAAAGCTGTAGGTCGTTGTATGTATTTGTCTATAAAAATTAATATTATAAAATTCTGCAATGTTATTGTATTTGTTAGATATATCATGAATCGAATTAAATTGGTTTTATTTTGGCTCTTTATTTTATAGACTTGCCTTATTTTCCTAGGTTTGGGTGGGGCAGAGGGCGTACACAGTGACTCTATCGCGTCATGTAATGGGCTTTTTAGTTTATCTCCGACCAAGTTTTTTCTACGCTTTTGACTTCAGCCATACATAATGGAACCCTCACGCTACCAGGTTCCCTTTGGTCGACCACGTATTCTCGAGCCTTAGAAGGGTTGCAATTCGTTTTAGAATGTGGTCTAGTGTGGTCCGTAGCATGTGGCCAGTACATTTCCACTTCAACATGGATATTGGATTCGGGCAATTCAATCAACATGTTTTTGAGAGTCGTAGAGTATTTATTAACAAATTTATTTACAGGTCTTTTTGTCATTTGGTAATATTATTTGATGTTTTATACCTAGATTATAGTAACGATATAAATAAAGTATACTACTGTCAAATAGGCAAATTACAGTCGATAAGTAGAGATAAGCAAAGTCAAGATTATAAGATGACCTTGTTACAGCAATCATGCAACTGCATTATGCAATACAATCTATTAAAGACGAGTTTTTCTAACATTTCCGTTTACGTCCAAAGGTTATTAGCATGAAACATCGTTCCGATGACAATGGTTCCACTAATAATGATGCATTTTATGCAATAGAATCGGAAATACGTATAATTTATTGGACACTTATATTATGAGTATCAAAGTTAATGAATTCTTGTTACAATGAATATTGCTTCAAATAGGAATGTCTAATCTGACCGTGTCTCTATTGCTTATATAATATTTATATACTAAAATCTATATTCTCGATATCAGCTATAAGGATAGATCAATTCTTCATTATAGACACGCAAAATATTATATATATGAGATAATTTTTTGCGCAATGCAAATTTAAGTGTATATTTTTATGTAAAGCAATTTTTACAGCTTATTATAAAGTCTCCGTTTACCCTAAATCTGTGACAATATTAAGCCTAATTATTCTAAGACTCCTACAATTACATTCTAAAATTACTCCTCTAAGTTGGTCAAGGGGAGAACGTACATGTGCGTAATTGAACCCCAGAACATGTCACTAAAGTAGGCATTTATTATCATGCGTTTAGCGTACTATGTGCTAACGACTAAGAACTGCTCTTGAGTACAAAACCCGAAGTTGTCTAAACAGTTAATTTGAGGCATCAGTTCCTTATTGGCTAGATAAGGATGTTTTTAAACTATAAATAGACGTAAATAAGTCAGGAAATGTTAATATAGTTCCACGTATCTAGGAGGCAAAAAAAAAAACAATGGATTAGTGGAAAATTATTATTTCATGAATGTAATGAATTTCAAAAAATGTCTCCGTGAGCTAATTAAATTAAAGATTAAGCAGCAAATTAATTATCTACGAAGATTAACGCATTGTATTCTTTTTTTATTTAATGTGGTTATTACGTTTCACAAAAATACATTTTAAACTTGTCTTTTCTAAAATAGCCTTTAGGTAATTAAGTTTAGAAGTTATATCTTTTATTAATATATATAAATATTAAACGACTCATTCTATGACATTATTTATTGAAATATCATCATCATATATTAACATAAACAAAATGATAAATATATATTACTCGTAATATGTATTGTTTGTTCGTATTTAATTGTAATATCCAGTATAACAATTAAAAACGTGTTTCAAAGCGGAACATGTGGAGTTTTCAATATTGGGAGTTTGCAATATTATATAATTCTCGCCGATCCCGTATCGGAAAATTGCTACGCAACCTCGTTAGGTTCATCATGTTTAGATAGTATAGGTACATTTTAGGCAGGTAGGTTTATTTTGTAACGTCAATAAGGGGAAGATGGTCATGTCTGACCAACCCTCCATAAAATATATATATTTTTTTATTAAATATAAGGACTCCCAGTAAATAAGTTTCGACCACTTACTTCTCTTGTAGGTTCGGCTACGTATTCTGTGATATTCGTCACTCGTTTATATTTCCAATATGTAATAATGTAATCATTAGATTTTTACGCAATACAAAACATAAATTAACAACTAAATTCTTATTTTTTATTCTTTCTTGATTGGCCACCACACTCTGTGTATTGTGCCAGTTCTCAAGTTCTTTCACAACTAAATTCTAAATGCTAATTTATATTTTTTTTTAAATTGAGGCTCCAGAACACTTTAGAAAGGTTCTAGAAGATAATCACCTAATCTGTCCTCTATTTCCCCATACAACCGCAATGTTGCAATACATCGCTAATAGGGTTTGCCTCCCAGTTTGATAGAAAGTAAATTCGCAAATATAGTAAGTAGAAGTAGTGTAAATATATGTAAACTTCTTATAAATTAGCATCAAGGAAGTTTATAAATCTGTTAAAATTATAAAAGAAAACGTATTTTAGTCACATGTAGCTGTAACAAGAATATGAAAATTATAGGGCTCGCGTTGATGTCTTTTGTTACAGACGTTAGGAGCAACGAAGAAAAATTGGGATACGTATTTTAGATTTCCTCTATGATCAGCAATTAATTACTTTCGCTGTATATTATAAATTATTCTTCATCGCTAACTACTGGAAAACAAAGTAATTAAGAATGTTACATATATATTGAATGTACCTATTTCAATTTAATTCATTTATTGTTGCGTTATAAGAAATTAAAAACGTAAGTCTACGAACAGATATATTGTTTTTACATATTTGAAGCTATAATACATACATATTAGAACTATATCGAGACGGAGAACAATCAGCATCTCCAATAATCAAAAGAAAATACGTTTATTCAACACAATGTACTTCAGCAAAATTAACAAAAACCAGATTTACAAAGAGACTATTTTTAACATATCTACTATATAACAAGTAAGTAAGAAGTGGTTGTCTGATAGCGTAACGTTAAAATATAGCAAAGGAAAGCATTTTTAAGGTGAACATGAGTGAGAAATTAAAGAGGAAACGAACCATAACTCTGTAAATCTTTAATCTCGTAATACGAGGACAATGTCCATGATCAAGATCACAAGTAAGGCCATATTGAATTCAAAATAAATGGAAATACCATGATTTAACCTGTTTTGAAAATGAGGCCATTAACTTTGATGCCGTCAGAAAGCAAGAATTATTAAAATATGTTGGATAATTAATCCCAATCGTTTCATTATAGGTATTAAATATTCTAGTTTTTTAAGTGCTGAAATCGTAAAATTGATTGTCTCTTTTTTATTAAATCATTTTCCGTTGCCAACCGACTTTATATGGCAAATAAACCATCTAGTCTTGTCTACGATACTTACCTACAATTCAACAAGAGTATATATATGAGTATATGCTGTTTATAACATGTGTTTATGTTGGTAACTATTAAAGTTTTCATTTAGGAAAATTGTAGGCTTAATCAGACACAGTTATGATTGAATTCAACAACGGAGACGTTAGATAAGTAAGATTTATGGGAAAAAATACGGGGAAACTTGTGTCGTGTTCATTAACTTAGTTGTTACATTACAATGTCTATAAAAATAACTGAAACGCCTGTCCGAAAACAACTGTACTTAAAACTTATAATATTGTATTGTTATGAAAAATCCAAATGAGTTGCAATATATTACGGATTTTTGTTGTGTATCTTAATTTGTTTGTTTGGCAAGAGTGGATGTTTATATCATATTCTACAAAATATACAAAATTTAACTACGTTTCTTTGTTTTTTCTTCAAAAAAAAACTTATTTGTTGTCAGCACAAGAATGCAAAATTATAAAGAGAATAATACAATAAAAACTGGCTCAAAAGGCCTTTATACTAACAAGTGACCTCTTCTAGACAACCTTTAAAAGAATGGAAAATACAATTAATAAATTTATTTATTTCACGTTAGAACGCAAATTGTTTGTTGTAATAATAGTACTTATTGTATTTAAAATTAAAGTTAGGTAAATTAACGTAAGTCGAATTAGAACTCCATAGAAAATAATTGCAGGTAATATTTGTTCCAATTAAAAATATTTTGATGTTTTCGCTTTTGTAGGTAAATTAACTATGTATGCAATTTAACATTCAACGTACGAATAAAATAAGTTCAGTTCCAAAGTATTAAAGTAATATGCTACCTAGAAATTGAACCTAGACCGCCATTTACAATAAAGCCTTTTTAAAATAGGTTTAGGTTTAGGTAAGCGCTTAATACGGTTCGGCAAGCATGCTTTATCGTTGCAATAATATTAAATCAATACATTACATACACATAAAATAAAATACTGTTAGATAAAAAACTTGGCATGGAATATTAATAATATATTTGATGAAGTATCTATATAACTTTCTTCCTGTCTTCCTTTCTTTCTATCCTGTAAAGAGTGGATGTTTGATATGAAATCTTATTATTAAAAGATAAGCATACCCAAGTTGCCCGGGTCGGGTAGGTAAGGCGAGGCAGCCAACATGTTCTGAAGGTCCCGCACGCACCGCTGCATATCTCCGGGCCCTTCACCAAGCTCCTGCTGCATCATTTCCGCCTGTTTCAGCGAAGGTCCTTGAAGAAACGCCATTACTATACCACTCACAATAAAACTGCCTACGAATATAGAGAAACGTGTCGAATACGACAATAGGTTGCTCTGGTTTTGAGCGATCTCGCTGAGTAAGGAATTAAAACTGCGCGCGGCTCGCGATCAGGCACGTTTATAAACAATCGTGGCCTAAGGAAATGTAAGGGCGTGTGCTTACTTGAGTTCTCTAAAAAATATATTATTTTAAAGATATTTTGATACAAGACGTACTTATGGACGTTAAGTTTTGTAATATTTTGGATGCTCCAAAAAAAAAACACTTCTGTAACTAATCAGTAACTACCTACCTACCTAAGCTTTGGAATTTGTATAAAACTATAAAAAATGATAAACAATGGCAGGGACGTCTAGAACAAGGGTGGCGCCAAGGGATAGGCAGGAACAGCTTCGCACATGGCAAATAGCGGCTGGCGACGGCCTTATCTGTAATTTTAAAACAGCTTAAATTTATTCAAATGTTTACAGATTACAAACTTACCTGTCTTATCAATAAACATTTAATGAAACTATTAAGTTGACAGAATATATAACAAATATCTAAATCCGCGGTTTATGTCGTTATATCTCTGTGGCAATGTGTGTGTGTGCTTATTTAACATTCCTCACAGCATATTATGTAAAAATTTGTCAAAAACTTAAGGACCTTATTTATTTATTACATTTTGTTATTCGTATAAATCTAACTATTGTATTTCTTGGTGTCTGTGTGTGTCAATGCCTGCTAAGATTGAACACAGTTCTCACGACTTCTCGCACTAATGTAGTCTTCAGATGGGTGGTTCTGCAAGTTTCTCCAGTTCGAAACCGTCCCTAACAGGCTTACATTATGAATATGTTTCCTCAACTCCTATCTGATAATTTTGTCCTACCTAAGTTTGTGTAAAATTAAAGCTAGCTAGGCACTCTACGCTTATTGTAATTGTTATCAAATAGTATGTGCTTGGATACGCAGACTTCATGTAGGTACTTACCCAGCTGCATCATGTGAGTTGATACTGTTTGTAAAACTAATCGTTAATCAATTTATTGAATATCGAAGCAATAAAGCTTTTGAAACGGTCAAAGGTTACTCCATAACTAATCGCAGATAAAGCATCACCTGTAACTAAGAATTAGCAAATTGAATAACACACTTTTATCAAAAGCTAGAAACAAATACAGTCAATATCTTTTTCTAACTACGACTACTAAAGCGACTTATAGTTAATTGTTACCTAAACAATTACAGTTTATATGGTTTCCTTTTTTTGTGCACAGTAGTTGGGTACAATGGGTAAAAATGGGATCTTAATTTACACTGTCCGTCTGTCTGTCACCAGGTTATATCTCATGAATCGTCATGAAATTTTCACATATGTTCTATTTCAGTTACTCTTGTAACGACAAATACTAAAAACAGAATTAAATAAATATTAAGAAGGCTTATACAACAAACGGTTTTTTTTTGCCGTATTTTGCTCGTTATTAATATCTACAACAGGTAGAACGCTTTAAATATCCACACAATATGTAGTTTTTGTTTTAAATGTGGCAAGTGCCTTTATTTACATTAACAAAATGACTAACTACGACAGCAAAAAAATATAGCAGAAAGGATTACCTATAGACCATTTCAGATCTACTGATAATCCAAATGCCCCAACCCACCACCAGAAGGCAGCGCGCTCTGATTGCTAGCTGCATTACCACGCTGAATGGCAATGCTAATACGTTGGGCCGGATAAAAACTGTCATTCTGATCAATATGTAGTTGTATATTCACTATCAAAATAAATAATTAAATCAAAATAAAATATATATTTAAGGAGGCAGCCACGCAACAAACGTGTTTTTTTTTGCCGTTTTTTGATATTCAGGTCTGAGTCAAAACTTAATTAGTAGGTATTTCCGAAATTGGAAATTTTGAAGAATTCTAGGGGGTTATAATATAACTATAATATTTTATATAAAATTAGTATTAATTTCTTTTACGTTTATTTGAGTTCGAGGTACTTTATGATAAATTAATATATCCGTTAGCGTTAATTAAGATATAGGTTTAGCGACACTATAAAAATATACGATTAATAAAAATATTACAAATACAAATATTTTTTTTAACACTAAAAAGTACCTAGTTATTCAAAAAATAACCGTGTATATTTAACTAAAATCTAACTGTATATTTTTTTTGTAACTTCATTCGATAAACCGGTCTAATTTAAAATATAGCGAAATTTCCTTTTTAAATATCTTTATATAAGTACTCAGGTCTCCGTATAAAATTAAAACAATTCTTAACATATGAATCTAGCCCTTAGGTTCGATCGATATAACATGTTTCCAATCGGAGGATCAACTTTAAACTACTAATTTACTTATTTCTTAGCATATTTTCTTGTTTATGATAGAGGGTACATTTATTTTATAAAATTGGTACTTAATTTGCTGTTCAGTCTACATTTATGACTGATAATGTGCGACATCTAGTGTCGAGTAGACTAAGCTCCGGAGAGTCTTCTGATAGATAACACTTTAACTGATAGATAACACTTTAACTGTAATATTTTTTAATTACTTGCACATCTTGCAATACCAAACATACAAATGGAGATTTCCCGCGTTCGCTGAAAAAATGGCATCTCTGTATATATATTTATTGCAAAACTAGCGATTCTGCAAATTTTAATTTGTAATATTATTGGATTATTAACCATTAATGCCTTGTTTATGTGGACAAATGTGAGCAAGCGATATAAACAGGGAATAACGTGGTCCTTGGGGACCGGTAGCAAAATTATTTTTCAAAGACCTAACAAAGCGTCTGGTTGACGCAACTAGAGTCTATACCTGGATCATTAGCATTGCCATTCAACGAGGCAATGGGGCCAGCATTTTGGGTACTCTATCAAGTGGCAACGGTTTATATTTAAGTTAGTTTTAATTATTGGGTATTGCTTTTGTAGTTGTACATATAGTTCATAACTTTGTATAGTTTTACTTAAAATTTTATCATGTTTTATAAGTTTCCGCTAAATTTAAATAGTCAACTGATAATATAAAACTTAGATACCTACAATTTATTAAAGACCTTGATTGATAATTAACTTGAAAATTGGAAAACTTGACGCTGGCAAATATATATATCGTAAGGTGCCATTTATAAAAAAAAAAACAAAAAACATACAAACAGATGTCAAATTAATTTAGTCAAATATCATTTGTCAACGTCCTTTGGTATTTCGTTTTTCAAAATAACGGCAAAAATGTACCGGGCCATGGCGTTGTAAAAATCCTAAAAAATAAACAAAGCTAGACAGAAAATGAGTAATAATAGCAAATCTTGAATTACATTATTACTGCGGCTATACCTATTTTAGCAAAATGGAGCCATCTAAAGAAGCTATAGCTGTACGTATCACGAGGTTGAACCGCCAGATTTTAGGGAAATTAACAAGTGGTTCTACTAAGTTTACCAAGAAGACAATAGACCGCGAGGCTCTTTTGGATGCACTCACAGCGTTGTACGATGAGTGCAATGATGATCCAGTCAAGAAAACTGACGAGTTGGTTCGTGTTTTTGTAGATAAATGTAAGTATGAATATCGCTCCTGCAGATGCGGTATGCTGCACCTGTCTTATTATAAGAGCTACTTACAAGTACATCCAGTATATATGCTGCATGCTGTCTTAGTTAATGGTAAAAAAACTAACAAATCGTTAGCGTGTTGGTAGGCATTCCTAGTTCCAATTATATTTTTCTAAAGAACTACTCACTAAGTCTATTTGCATTTTTTCTTAAGCAGTCTGATTTAAAGCTTTACACATTTTATATAATAGTAAGTATTATATCCCTAAAGATAATGCTGGACACAACTCTACAGAGTACTACTCTCTAAGAGTACCCCTTATCTTCTAATATTCATCCTCTCTGATAATAGGTCTCATAGGTTCCTTACACTTATTTTACAATACAATAATTTATTAATATTTACATTTCAAAGTTACAAGTCATGAAACAGAAATTAATTATTTAAAGTGATACATTTATGATATGATAATATACCTATACAAATCATAAATAATATATAATTCATTAATAATATTGATTGAATAATAGTATTTAACATGTCACAAATCAATCATTATCTATAGTTATAAATCTAATTCAATTTTAAATATTCGTCATATAAAATAACTCATCCTGTAACCATATTTTAGATCATAGCTTACCTCAACTCCAACTATGATAGGGTGTCATTAATATCAATACAGATTATTAGTCTAATAAGGTAATTGGTGCTCCCATATCATACTATAGTAAATCTTATTATTATATATATTACTGACAGTTTACTAGTTGTTACTTTCCACACATGGTATGACATGGTATGAAATGACAATGAAATTTTATAGCTACTTGCAAGTACGGAAAGTAGCCTATATGAAAATTAAATGGTGGTCGATGTTAATTAAAATACTGCAGAAGCATAATTTCAATTTATAAATTTACTTAATTTCAATAATATCTTTTCTATTTAACTAGATCGCAGTACTTTGGCTGAATTACGGAGGACTCGAGTGTGCTATTCAGATTTTGAAGTTCTTCAAACAATTGGCCGTGGATACTTTGGAGAGGTTCATGTAAGTGATATGACAATTATTCCTTATTATAAAGATAACCTTATATACTCAGTTCATCCAATGTTCATAATTCATTTTAATCCCATGGAATAACAATTTGATTCCCTCAACCCCATTTCACCATCGGGCAAGTAGGCACACAGCAGGTACATGGAAGAGGTTCCCCAAGCATGCATGGAACCATTTGCGTCTACTTTATGCGAACTGCTAGATAGTGAAATTTGTTGCTGGCTTCTCTCTTTCCTGATAGCTATAATCTGGGTCTTGTCAAGTCACAAGTAAATCTGTTTTTTTCTAGGCAAGCGTGCCCCATCTTAGGCCGTATTATTGCTTCACTACAGGTGAATTTCAGACAAATGCAAGTCTTCTCCAAAAAAATATATTAGAGGGAGTTCCTTTTGGCTTAGTACCACAACAGATTTGGTGTCATAACTTGATACATATAATGTGTTAAATTTAATTTTATAGTTGGTACGAGAGAAACAGACAAGTGATGTGTATGCACTAAAGACTGTGAAGAAGGAGCTTGCACGGAAGAGAGTCTCTGGAGCTGAAGATGAAAGAGATGTTCTTGCCACGGCTACTAGTCCATGGATGCCCCGGCTACAGTATGCATTTCAGGTTTGTTCTTTGTCAAAAAAGTATGAACAAAGTAGCAAAAACTTTTTAATAGACCACTCTGCTAATAGTTAGTAGCGCTAAAATTTCAGAATGTGGTATACATGCTTTTTATTAATATGTTTAAGCACCCAAACTCCTTCAGATGTAAAGATGCCATTGATTTATTATAATTGTACATCACATGACATCAAAGCTATTTATTACTAATTAACAAACCAACAGCCTTTTGTTTGAAAGGCAAGAGAATTAATACACTGATTAGGCTATCACTGCAATTAAAGGAAACACATTGGTAGATTGCTGGTATGTATTTAGCTGCATCTAAAAAGCAGCTGAGTAACATTTTTGTTCTATAAAATCTAAGCCATTGCAAAGAAACTGTATTCCTTGAATAGGCTTCATAAATATTTTTTTAAAGCATATGGAATAACCATATTGAAACTATGTATTTTCCTTACCAGGACTCCAGTAACCTGTACCTGGTTATGGAGCTGTGCTCGGGTGGAGATCTTGCTGGTCTTCTCTCTCGTCGCAACCATCCTCTATCGGAGCGAGATGCAGCATTCTACATCTGTGAAGTAGCTCATGCACTGAAGGCACTGCACGGCATGGGCTACATACACCGGGATGTCAAGCCACATAATATACTGCTGGATAGGTATGCTATTGTTAAATGTTAGCAGAAGTAGTAAACAAAACATTTCAAAAATCAGTGTTGGTAGTCGCTTATTTAATGTTGTTATGCGAACTGTTGACTTCAATATCATAATAATTTTTCTACTTTAGAAATTGTCTATATTCCCAAGAATGACACGACATCCGGTCACCGCAAAACCATTAACTTCGAGTGGCATTGCCGATGTTTCATAAAAACATCCGAAGACGGCGATTCTGAATTGAGGGCGTAATTTAGTACACTGAAAGAATATTGAAAAATCAAATGCTTGTCAAATGTTTAACCCACTTTTAGTACAAAAGTATTAGTAAAACGTCGATTGAAGTAATGCAAAGTGGACGAGAAACTCATGGACACCCTAAGCGGTGGCGCCGCCCCGGTGCAAAACTAGTTCAAGGCGACGCGCATTCGCACAAACCAGATTTGTGTAATCGCGCTTAGGTGAACATATTTCCCAGGTTTTGTAAACAAAAATGCAAAAACTAATACTTAAAATAACATTTATAGCGAAATATGTCATTTGAAGTAAACTGTACGCAGTCAATTTAGAATTACCCGGTATAAACTAAGAAGAAAGAACAATGTTCTTAGACTTCAGTCTCAATCAATTTCAAATTTTGAGTGTACTTATTCGTTATTAGATGCGGTCACGTGAAACTAGGCGATTTCGGCTCGTGCGCCCGTCTCTCTGAAGGGAGCACGCCGTCGCTCCCGTGCGGAACGGCTGACTACGTGGCACCGGAGCTGCTAGCGGCCGCGCATTGCGCCTCCACACACACTGTCTGTTCAGAGTACTGCCGCGGGATTGTTGCACAGGCCATTGTGGGTGATAACGCTTCGCTTTTGTACTGTAACCCAATTGTAGTTAGTGGAGGTTGAAATGTTGTTAGTGGAGATAGAAATGTTACTAGTGAATGTTGTTAGTGGTGTTTGAAATGTTATTAGTGTATGTTGATATGTTGTTAGTGGAGGCTGAAATGTTATCAATAGAGGGTGAAATGTTGTTAGTGGAGATAGAAATGTTACTAGTGAATGTTGTTAGTGGTGTTTGAAATGTTATTAGTGTATGTTGATATGTTGTTAGTGGAGGCTGAAATGTTATCAATAGAGGGTGAAATGTTGTTAGTGGAGATAGAAATGTTACTAGTGAATGTTGTTAGTGGTGTTTGAAATGTTATTAGTGTATGTTGATATGTTGTTAGTGGAGGCTGAAATGTTATCAATAGAGGTTGAAATGTTGTTAGTGGAGATAGAAATGTTACTAGTGAATGTTGTTAGTGGTGTTTGAAATGTTATTAGTGTATGTTGATATGTTGTTAGTGGAGGCTGAAATGTTATCAATAGAGGGTGAAATGTTGTTAGTGGAGATAGAAATGTTACTAGTGAATGTTGTTAGTGGTGTTTGAAATGTTATTAGTGTATGTTGATATGTTGTTAGTGGAGGCTGAAATGTTATCAATAGAGGGTGAAATGTTGTTAGTGGAGATAGAAATGTTACTAGTGAATGATGTTAGTGGTGTTTGAAATGTTATTAGTGTATGTTGATATGTTGTTAGTGGAGGCTGAAATGTTATCAATAGAGGGTGAAATGTTGTTAGTGGAGATAGAAATGTTACTAGTGAATGATGTTAGTGGTGTTTGAAATGTTATTAGTGTATGTTGATATGTTGTTAGTGGAGGCTGAAATGTTATCAGTAGAGGGTGAAATGTTGTTAGTGGAGATAGAAATGTTACTAGTGAATGATGTTAGTGGTGTTTGAAATGTTATTAGTGTATGTTGATATGTTGTTAGTGGAGGCTGAAATGTTATCAGTAGAGGGTGAAATGTTGTTAGTGGAGATAGAAATGTTACTAGTGAATGATGTTAGTGGTGTTTGAAATGTTATTAGTGTATGTTGATATGTTGTTAGTGGAGGCTGAAATGTTATCAGTAGAGGGTGAAATGTTGTTAGTGGAGATAGAAATGTTACTAGTGAATGATGTTAGTGGTGTTTGAAATGTTATTAGTGTATGTTGATATGTTGTTAGTGGAGGCTGAAATGTTATCAGTAGAGGGTGAAATGTTGTTAGTGGAGATAGAAATGTTACTAGTGAATGATGTTAGTGGTGTTTGAAATGTTATTAGTGTATGTTGATATGTTGTTAGTGGAGGCTGAAATGTTATCAGTAGAGGGTGAAATGTTGTTAGTGGAGATAGAAATGTTACTAGTGAATGATGTTAGTGGTGTTTGAAATGTTATTAGTGTATGTTGATATGTTGTTAGTGGAGGCTGAAATGTTATCAGTAGAGGGTGAAATGTTGTTAGTGGAGATAGAAATGTTACTAGTGAATGTTGTTAGTGGTGTTTGAAATGTTATTAGTGTATGTTGATATGTTGTTAGTGGAGGCTGAAATGTTATCAATAGAGGGTGAAATGTTGTTAGTGGAGATTGAAATGTAGTTAAGATCTTTTATTTATAAGAGGGATGGACAAGAGAAAGTAATTATGATAATTATTATTAATTCCAGCCTTTTTCGATCAAAATCATCTCTGATAAAACCTATCACAGCTTTGAATATGAGGATGCCCTTCACTAAGTTGTAGATGGTGTATCCCAAAAACTATAGTGTTATTAACTCTATAAACTACTACTCAAAAAAGTATGGTACATAGTTAGGTAGCTAAGTTAACGATCTTCGCAAGCTGGTGGATATAGTATGTTCTAAGTATTATCTTCTCTACTTTAACTATCCTATATAAAACCTCACATATGTATTTGATTATAGTAACTTCATTTTTTGAGTATATTTTTATGATAAAGCAATTAAAGCATGATTGTACTAATAAGTAGTAATGGTTAAATGTATGGAGTAGTTAGATATACTATGCTGTAATATATCTTGCACCTGCTTAGGTTTATGGTTGCACATTAGTCGTCTTATCTTTCTATTTTTAACATAAGAACTCTGTAATAAACTCCTAAGAGTGTTTGCATGAAGTATTTTTGGCGTTACATTGCCAGACGTCCATACAATGCCTACTGTAACTTTATGGAATTCAAATTTTGTTTATTTTGGTGATTAACAATTCTTATTTTTTTCATAATATCTCTGTTTTGGTCCAATAGCAAAAACTGCTGTTCAAAATGACACATTAAATTATGCCTGTTATTAAGATATACCAAGTCTTACCACAAAAGATTTAGACTTGATTCTGAGTAGTGTTTGCTAGATGTTGCGGTTCATTTCATTCTACAAATCTGCGATTATCACTTACCAACCACTAAACCTTGTTTATTCAGTGACTAGCAGGGTTTATTTAAATTTTAAACATACAACATAGCAAAATAATAATCACTATGTTTAAAAATATTTATGTGATAAAACTGACATAGTCTTGTTTTCTTTAAAAATTTGTTATGTTATATTCATAAGAATATTATAAACGTTTAATACGAATATATTATGACTACTGATTTTAAACTGCAACTTTTACCTTGATCTCTTCTGACAGGATAGCATAAAAATGCAGAACATATATTTTATTTGAATAGCTAACAACCTTCTTAGTAATAATAACTTTATAAATAATGGATTCGATTATACCAACAAAGGTTATCACTTACGAAACTCAAATTATTGAATCGAATTTGCATAACGCATAGAAGTGCGCTGCAATATTGATATTTACAATTGGGCTGTAGCCATATTGTAGCTGCATTCTTGCGATCAGATTTTAATCGCACAGAGTGTGAGACGAATCATGCTGAAAGAGCCATACATATTTAAAGAAAGTCTCAACCCATATGCATAATGATACTGGGTATGGGTTACCCCTAAGGGCATAGGCCATCACTGTCATTGAGAACTTCTTTTAAATTGTCTTCTGTCTCTCCGACAAGCAGGTTTCCTCAAGTTGTTTTCCTTCACTACTTTATCAAACGACTATAATACGAGTATGTTGGTACACGAGGAATGACCCAGAACAGTTTTATAAAACATGTCTTTTGGTTGTAAATCTGCCGCTCTCAGGTTACCCCAGTAGTAATATTGTTGTTTGTGTGTACAGTCTGCTTGCGACTACTGGTCGCTGGGAGTGGTGGCATTCGAGCTCGTCACCCTGAGGAGGCCCTTCTCTTCAGACGATGACGACTCCGTGCCCAAGATTCTCAGCAATATACAAAGGTACTTAAAATTAGTAGTTCGCTCCGAACTGGACAATATGGCTTATTATTATTATTTATATTATGAAATTCCTGATTATTGTGCAAACCGTTGTAATATGTTTTGAATAAATCAGTAAGTGTTCTTATGAACAGGGAGCCTTGAAAGGCGATGTTAAACATAACACGTTAAGTTGCTGAGCCGATAAAATGGAAGTATTACTTGCTTATTAGTCACAAAAATATCATGTGGAAGTATAGCGAGCCACACAAATGCCCCTGTTTCCTTTTAAAGTAATAACTTTCTAAAGTTTAAGGGTTTGTCACTTACCCAAATGTTCAAATTGGTTTTTATGTGACCCTTGCCTCGGTTTTATGATTGCCTGGAAGAATTCGCTTTTAATAATAAGTCCGCGGCTAGTGACACTATAAGTACAATTAAAATTTTTGTATTATATGTTTTGTGTGCCTACAAAAAGTTTATCTATTGATACATTTGCAAAGGCATTGCAATATCAATATAGTAGTGCCAGTAGTAGTGGTAGTATTCATCATCCAGCATTCATTGTTAGTTCTAAGCTATAATTATACTACAGTTACGAACGCGACCCGGACCCCCAGCCACCGTTCGAGCCTTGTCCCAACGGTCCGTCTGTCTCGTGGCGCGCGCTGGTGAGCGGGCTGCTCCGCGTGCAGCCCAGCCGCCGGTACAACTATCTGGACACGCTGCAGCATCCCGCGCTAGCTCATATAGCCGTGCACTCTATACGGAACCAGGTAATCACCAGGACTGACATTTTTTAGGAACTGCGTTTGCTAAACAAGTAATGCTTGAAAAATAAATAAATGTAAAAATCTATTGCTTCGGCAGCCACATTTTTCAGTTGCGTTGATTTATAAACCAAACTATTAGAACGATTTTGATGAAAAATCACAAAATATGGAAACAACTAGAAACTATACTCTCACTAACAAAAAACGGATTGATTTATAATCGGTACTATTGTCGCTGAAAAATCGAGGAACATCAAGTTCTGACGGATTTAGAAGAAGGAGTCTGTAAAAAAATAATACACTGCGATTATTTAGAAGTGTGTTGTTATATTTTTCATATAATGGATAAAATGGATGCTACATATTTTGCCGTCATAAAAATAAATAAAATATTCCTCTCTAATTCGTAAATAACACCTCCAGGGATGCCTGGAACAAATATTTAGCAAAAACACAGTATTATGCCAGTGTTATTATTGAGTATTATTGTTTATTCTTATGTGGTGAGGTCAATAAAGAGTTTTTTTTAATAATGATTGTGTCAGGCGCCGCCCTGGGTTCCGTGCGTACGCGGTGCAGAGGATGCGTCATTTTTCTCGGAACCTCCGAGGGTGGCGGCGCCGCCCTCCGCTGCGCCCTTCCGCACCCGCCCGCCTTTCGCTGGACAACTGCCCTTCGTTGGTGAGATATGGTTACTTTTACTGTTCATCATCATTAAGAGAGAACTTGCTTTTTGCTTGCAAGAATTAGTACCTAGTAAAGTTTGGCGATTTTGGCGCTGCGTATTCTCTTAACTAATCTTAGTTAGTTACAGCATAATTATAATGTCACAATACATTTTGTAGTGATATTGTAACTGCTTATAACTGAGTCTACTGACACGTATGTTCATTTAATAAGTGCCAACCGACTTCCATTCGGCATTGACATTATTTCAGCTATTTGGCTTGATAAGCAGATTTTTACTGGGCTTTTGCTGGGCCGATTTTGATGAATTTTATGAAAAGTAAAACAGTAAATTTTTTTCCAAACTGATCCAGGCAGCTCTAAGTAATTGAGTAACACACAAAAAATACAGTCGAATCTCAAACAAACAATCAGACAGAAGAGCCTTGCATTTTTTTGAAGTAGGTTAAATATCATATTGCAGGGTATTCGTACGTCGCCCCCGACGAGAGTGAGGACAGCACGAGCGGATTCAACGCGTCCCACGACTGCACCGCCATCGACTTGGCTACCTTCAAGTAACATTATTGATTCACTACCATCAACTTGTTTATTTATTATAATTATTTTTATTATTTATTTCCTTTATTCCATTTCTCACTACACATCTTCGATTCTATTTTTTTATCTTATCTAGAAATTTCAGTTTTCTATGTTATATCTGGAATGTTCGTTCTGATATTTGGAAGTACATTATTTATCGGATGTGTATTAATGGCCGTGCTTTATTGCATGTGCCGCTTATGTGTGTACAATAGTTGCCGATCAGGAAAGGCGCATATGATAATAAGAAGCCATAAACACTGATTGTCAGGCCGGGCATTATTGGTTGTACAATATCTGGAATGCAACGCTTTATGTAGCCTCAGAATAACTATAATTTTAAAACGACGCCTGCACTAACTTTTTACACAGATCGTCGGATAAGCATAAAACTGTCATACATTTGTTTTAAGATACTTGTTCCGTTGTGATCAGGTCAGCAGAAAAGTTAGCAGCCATGCGGAGCCGTGAGATCACGTCGCTGCAGAACAAGCTAGCGGCGAGCGAGGCGGCGGCCGGGGGCGCGGCCGAGCGCGCGCGCCGGGACGCGGACGCGGAAGCGGAGCGCACGCGGGCCAGGCTCCAGGCAGACATCACCGCGCTCACCTTGCAGAACAAGTCAGTATCTGTACACACACACAAGCTACTGTTCCGTACTGGACTGCAGATAGCAACTGACCATGCCCTTGTATGTATTAACTAATACAAACCAATCGTGCAGACGCGGCCGCCTGCAAGTGCTGCGGCCCGCTTCGTTAACTAAATTAACTTTAACGTTACCTTGCGAAATCTGACTTGCGCACTAATGAAACTTGAAAACTTGTTATATTATTTATAAAACTTTTCAGGCGCCTCGAACGCCAAATCGAAGTGGAAAAAGAAGAACGTATGGCACTGCAACGCACCAATCAAGAACTAACCATGGGCATCGCGGAACGGAGCAGCGCCGAGGCGAGGAGCGCTAAAGCGCAGGCGGAGAAAGCGATGGCCGAACGGGACGCTGTTAGAGGAGATCTCACTAGACTGGAGACCAGGGTAGAAGAGCTGCAAGGAGAGTTGAGTAGAGCGTTGGCTGCGGCTGACGCGCAGAGGTCGCAGCATCAGCATTACAAGGTAGGTACAATCCTTCACACGCAGTATATTCGTATTAGATTCTCGAGTTTGTTAATTCATTGACTTGCCAAACATAGGCATTCCGAAACGAACTGAGATGTAGACATTTTTCTAAGAGATAGCAACAGATTGAATATAAGGGAAGAAGATCCGCAAGGGGAAATTGTCTATAAAGACAGGCAAAGACTCCAACCCGCAAATTTTCCAGCATGGTGTATTTTGGCATACACCCTCTTTATATGGTAGATGTATGTCGTAAGTGATATTGTTATACCATAAACTAATGTAGATCATTCACGACAGGATATAATAGAGCAAGTTCAGCATTTACGTCACAGAAGGATCTCTGAAATCAACGTGCGGGCTATCGTAAGTCCGCCCCTGTATTGGAATATTATTGCTTAGTGTTTTTTGTAGATTAGTTTTGTGTATGTCTTTAGTATTAGGTCCTTACATATGAAATTGGCGTTTTGTCGTACTGGCCACTTTGATCTCAAATATTTCTTCTTTGGTTAGGGATTCCAATTTCAAATTTATACAGCTATTTATTCATACATTTGTATTTCGAAAACCGTAATTCATTTGTTTTGTCCTCGTTTGGTTTTTTCTATGCGTCACGCAGTTTACAAAATGGAAAAACTTGAAATATCCGAAAGATCCGATTTAAAATCCCTTCATTATTGTGCCGGTTGAGTAATGTAACGCAGCAGTTGACGCGCGTTTGTCGGTTTGCTGCACTCAATTCATGAGGTACCCACCTTTCAAGCTTTTTCACCTTTCCAATTTGCTTCAAGTGGATTAAAACAGTTTTATCACTAACACCGCAGCCTGCAGCTAACTCGGACGTGGTTTGTGATGGATCTGCTTCCACAATAGCTTTCAATTCTTCATTAGCAACTTTAGTCTCCGGCCGTCCACGGGGCTTGATCTGCAGGTCGAAATTTCCAGAACGAAAACGTTGGAACCAAAAACGCACTGTGTTTTCTTTTGCGACACCGCCGCCATACACATCATTAATCCTTCGAGCCGTTTCTGCAGCACTGGTACGACGGTGGAACTCGTGCTCGTAAATGACGCGATATTTCGAGTTTTCCATTTTGTAAACTGCGTGACGCAAAGAAAAAACCAAACGAGGACAAAACAAATGAATTACGGTTTTCGAAATACAAATGTATGAATAAATAGCTGTATAAATTTGAAATTGGAATCCCAAACCAAAGAAGAGATATTTGAGATCAAAGTGGCCAGTACGACAAAACGCCAATTTCATATGTAAGGACCTAATACTTTAGCTAGTACGGAAACAAGCCATGTAATTCAAGAAAATATTTCTAACTATGTAACTAGTAGTGCGTGAGTGTGGCGACATGATTTAATCACTACTTACGTATGTATTTAGCTCTTATCTCTGTGTAAGTTTTACACAAAATCTCGTATAATTTAGTTTTTTCTTGCTGGTCTTATCTTCTGCTTATTTTATTATGATTATGTTTCCTTGTTATACTATTATAAGTTAATTTGTATTCTGAATAGCACGTTCCGTTACATTAGCCTCTCTATCAAGATCAACCAAGATTTGCATACTCGTATCTAGATTCTATTGTATTTTTAAATATTTAAATCTAATTATAATATGTGTATGTGTACAAAACTCGTAAATTTCGCAGAAGTGTCCTCGCAACTGTAATTAGTATGCATCTTGTTAATATTAATAAACAACTTTAGTTACCTTCGCTTATTTTTAATGCAATAATCACTGGTTATTTATTTGACTCTAAATTCAATTTTTATTGCAAAATAAAAGCGACGAATGTACACTAAAACTTAATCTTGTTTCATTCAGGACTCTGTAGCTAAAGAGCGGGCCATCCGCCGCCAGACTTTAAGCGGCGGCGAGGCTGAGAACCGAGAGTTAGCCGCGCGTATCGCAGTCGCTGAGGCAAACCTAGCCAGAGAGACCAGAACCAGAGAGACTATGGAGAAACGACTGGCTTCACTCGATGACGAATATGAGAAGACACTGGCGCTCAATAAATCACTTCAAGCTGAGTTGGACGAAACAAAAAGGCAGCTTTCTTCTACTTTGGTTCGTATTGTGAGAAAGTTGTTGCTGTTTTAGCGAGAGAGACAAGAATCTATCAGGCATATTACGTAGAAAAGACATAAATTTACGCGTTCTCTTAGGCAGTTTGTAATAAACGAAGCCTACTAGAAGTTCAATTGTCGGATGTTTAAACAAAACTAACTTATTTTTATCACGCATGCAATATCCTCCTCTTCCATACGTAACTGCTGCACCCGAGAGGCCCATTGTTCGACTATGTTATGTGTTAACATCTTGGCTCAATGGAAGCAGTAAAATCTGCTTAGCGGGAGGTTTCTGTGGAGTGAATTGGCTGTCCACATTTGATGTGAAGTAGCTGGAAAGAAAACACCTGGTAGTGGAAAATTGTTCTTTTCAATATTTACTAGCTTTCTTTCAATTATGGCAAACCATGACCACTTCACACTTTACTACACTTCTTTAGGGGTGTTATTCGCTATCAGGTGCTTTTTATCGACCTGACTTGTGGTTCGACCCGTTTGGTCTGTCTACGAAAAAAAAACCGTCAACGCTGGTGCACACGATCCCCAACGATCCTTTATATTCCCAGTCGGCCCATAGATAATATTTTTTCATTTTTGTATAATTGCACTAATTTCTTGTAAATCCATCAATGTGACGTATTTACACAATAGTAAATATAGATATTTACGCAGGAGCTAGTGAGTCAGAGACAACGCGCCGCTGATGCGTCGAATGAGCAACTGAACCAGGTGCAGGTGCAGCTCGCGCAGGAGAAGGTGCGCGTCACCACGCTGCAAGCGCAGATACAGGTGAGAGATGGGTTCATGAAAAAGTTTGTTTCCAGAAGTTTAGAGGATGGAATTTTCAGACGGAAGCTTTCTATTTTTTCACAAGTTTTGTCTAATGTTCCCTTTTAAAAGGATGTAACTCGTCGTGTAGCTATTGTAAAAAGAGACAGCTGTTTCTTATTTGAAACGTTTGCGTATTAGGAGTTGGAGCGTGCCGTAGAGGAGTCGGTGTGTCGTGAGACGGCGATGGAGGAGCAGTGCGCGCGCACCGAGGCCCGGCTCAACGAGAGAATGGAGGCCGCCGAGGCGCGCGCCGCCAGCGCCGTCAGGGAAGACGCTACGCATCGGGAAAAGGTACTTATAAGCTTGTATCGTACACGGCAATCTTCTTAAACCAAAAGCGATGTAGGGGGAATATTTTCGAGCATATTTAGTGACAGATTATTGACGTATTAACGATCTCGTGTCGGCGAAATCCATGTCCCACACTACACCCCGCGCCAAAGAGATCAAATCTAAAAAGTCACTGCGCTAATACCCCAAGGCATTTGTCCAAAGTCAATGTGACAAGTAGACCCGTGAGACTTAAGGCTGCACATGTGCCGAGGTTCCGTTGATCGTTATATGGTTTTTGCGCGCTTTGATAAGAGATAAATGTTTTGAGATTTAAGGAAATATTTTGTATGGATGTATTCAATTAATACGTTTGTGATGTAACTTTGTCTGTATGCCTGAAGTTAATACTTTATATATATATATCTACAGGTCAACGCATTAGAACAGCTAGTCCGCCAGTTAGAGAGAGAAGTCAGCGCCTTAGAAGCACGCAGTTGCTTGCGTTGCGCCGCGAGAGAGAACGAGACAGATGCACCCAACACCGACAGCGACCACAGGAGTAAAAGAGAGAGGGATGCTCCCAGTGACACTGAGAGTGTAGATGGCATTACTGCTAGTGATGTGAACTTGAATGCTCCGCACAGTAGTGATGGGGTTAACGCGCAAATCGCGCTGTTGAAGGAACAACTGGAGAAAGCGGAAGCTCAGTTGCAGGTACTTATTTCATAGTATATTTATCGCTTATAAATATTCTAGAAATTTCACACTGATATAGACAAACAATGTAAGTATTTCATGAATATCGATGTACTCTTTCTAACATTAATAAATTGCAGGCGCGTGCAGAAGAAATGGCAGTCCTGCGACAAGAAGCAAGATCGTCTAACTTGGCTAGGTGGCGTAAGGTAAGTTAATATTTTTTCAATACATGGGAAAATTAATGTTCTATAAGATTCCGTAGTAGTACAAAAAACCTGCTATGTATATTTGGTTTCGCTCTATCCGTCCATCCGTTCGCCGACCTTTAACTTACTATGCTAAAACGCTTATCTTATAGGAAAGAGAATACAACGAGTTGTCAGTGGAAGCTAAATCTGCCGCACGCGATCTCAAACGTCTCGAAGAACGACTCACTTCAGCTATCGAAGCGAGGAAAAACGCAGAGAAAAAAGCCACCGCGCTTGAAAGCGAGATGGCAATATTGAAGCCGCAGTATGAGAGAGCGAGCAAAGACGTAGACAAACTTAGGGAGCAATTGGAGAGACTGAGAAAGACTTATGAAACTGCGCAAGTTGAAGTAGACAGGTATATTATTTATATTAAATTCCAAGTAATTAATAAACTTTGGAAATATGAATGTATTATAAGTATGTTGTTAAAAGCTCATTACCCTTTTGAGGGACGTTATGCTCAGCAGTGAGACGCATATTGACATATGATGTTATTAAAATATCGTCAACAGATCTCGTAACGACATCCGCAAGTTGAAGAGCGAGCTGCAATACAGCGAGAAGCGACGCATGCACGCGGAGGAGCAGGAAGAGCTGTCAGCTAGAGAACGCGCACATCTGAGGGACGAGACACACGCACTGAGGATAGAAAACACGCAGCTTGTGCAGGTATGAAACTATACTGCTAAATGCAATCTTGATTACAGTCCGTAGCGTTTTTTGGCGTTGGTGGTGAAATCTTCACACGATACCTAGCACTATTGAAGTGTCGGGTCACTTGGATTATTATGCTTAAAACCCCTCATTAGCTTTCTTGGCGCACGTCGATGGTTTAATGTTATCTTTGAAAACTCCCGTAGGTTTATTTTATGCGTCGGTGCGGAAATGTTTATAAATTTTACAATATACTACAATTACAGTGCCAAACTACTAGGATTTTTACACCTCTAAACTCCTGGTTCGCCTCAGTTGCAGCACCTCCCTTCCCTTCCTTTAAAGGAACATCAAATTTGTATACATATATCTATAGCATGCGTCTTGATAGAGTAATGTGTTTGTTTAGAAGTTTAATCTTGATGTTGCTACTTTCTAGAATAATTCTAATATTTTCAAACATGTTAGTGTGTGTGCGAGACTGGACTAAGAACTTAACTCGTTTTCAAATTAAAGTGAACTTGTATTACATTTTTAAATGTTATCATTTTAATACTTCTAGGTATGCCATTTACGTTTCTATTAGACCTTTTTTGTTGTTTAGTGTATTATGACACTAGTCGGAAAACAATGCGGGATTGTGATTCTTTGTATATCTCGGCTGACAAGCATTTGTTTTGTATTATTATGACTAGTTGATTATACATAGATCATATGAATGCGCTAATAAATAAATGAGTGATGTAAACAATATTGTTTTCTTCAGACTTTCATCATTCAACATTAGCTAGTTGACCGAACAAGACTACCCTTTGTAACTAGACATTTTTTTTAGACAATTTTAGTTGTTATTTTCATTTTCTATATTGCGCAGTCACGCTAAAATGTTCAATCACTTAATTGTAACGTCAAAATAAATGTTTAGGCAGCGAGCCTGAGAATATTCCCTGTCTGATAATTATTCTTAGAAAGATTGCTTCAATAAGACAAAATGTAGAATAACTTAAGATCAATATCGAAATTTGGTAGAAATATCGCTCGACAGTGTAAATACTTCCGCCAAAGTTTAACCCAAAGGTTAATTATATAACTAAAAGGAAAATTAATTACAATGGTCGCAACTCTGGAAGTGATAAAGCGGAAGTGCGACAAACCTCCTGTTCGTCCTAAGCCAGCGTACCTTCGCCTCTGGCTGAGCAATGCCTCTGGTGGTGGACGACGGAATCGTGAAGGTCCGTGGGCGCGGAGAGTTAGACTCGCGCTTGCCTCTGATCTAGTGCACGGACGCTGCCGAGCCGCGGAGACTGCCATCAGTCTCATCAATAGCCAGTTCACTGTGGTAAATGTCGGCACTAGATTTGGTGTTTAAAGTTGTATTCAGTTTCCGGGAAATATCTTGAACTGAAAGTGACGTAGTAGGAGAGTTTCGCGTTTGTGCAATTCTAATTGTAGAATCACCTGTTGCGTCTCGACGAACACTACAGCCCGCCAAAGAGACCTAAAAATCGGCCTTACAGTCAGTTATTAGCCGAAGATTGTACCAATGAGCTTCCTGTTTGCTATCTTATGTATTTTAGATGGAATATCCATACTGTAAGCAATTTACAGCATTTCGCATTTAAACTATTTCAACAAGCGGCCGACCCACAGCAAAACTACGTGCATATATGCTCCAGTGGGTTCTGACGATTACCACAAGTTGCGTTTATGGAAGTCGGCAGATGCCCTACAATACCGCAGTATGCTGTAGAAAGAGAAAACAATACTTTGTGTTGATTTATGCCAATTTGTAATATTTTGTGTTGCAGAACAACAAAGCTCTGCAAGAAGCGTGCAGCGTCCTGGAAGAACAATTGACAGATTTTGAGAAGCTGGCTGACATTCACGAACTTAAAAACAAAGACCTTGAGGTAATTACATATATTCCGAAACGAATGTCTGACTGAATGATTAATGAATCTATACTCAACTCTCTAGGTCTGCTCTACTAGGTGTAAATTATTAAACACTTAACGTTTTAGGCGATTTATATTGTGATTTTCTGCGTATATTTTTGGTGTGCATTGAATATTATGATTTATTAAGCGTCTGACAGTTTTTTTAACATATCTGTTGATGGCTAAATAAATACTATACGGGATCCTCCGCAGCGACCTATTGTATTGTATCAATAACTCTTTATTGTAGTCACAAAAAAAAATACTAAAGAATATTCGTACATTCTTAACTGCCACAAATGGCGACCTTATCGATGAAAGCGAATCTTTGTAATGCCTGAAGCCTTGTGCCAGCTGCCCTTCCCATTGATCTACCTCCACTATGCTCTAACAATAGTTCCCTCCCAGGGCGAGCTGTCCCGGCTACGTCACGAGCTAGACACCTGCCGCTCGAAACTGGAGGCGGCCCAGCGGCAGGCGACGGAGTGCGGCGCGGCGGCGACGGCGGCAGCCACGCAGCACGAGCAGGCACAGGAGCAGGCGACGCACGCGCATTGTCAGCTGCAGCTGCTGCGGGTAACTATTACAGCTACCGGCGTAACACGTATATACATAATATATTACTAGCTACGTCTCACGGCGTTCTGAGATATCGAAATTCTCATATTTAATGTACTATTGTCTACTACAGGAGAAGTTAGACAGTCGCGAAGCGCGCGTAGCTGAGCTAGAATCCCGCGTGGCTAACTTGGAAGGCAGTCAAAGCGCTAGCGAAGCCGCTCTTAACAGCGCTGCAAGAAGGATTCGCGATCTGCAGGAAGAATGTGCCACGCTCAGGACTAGAGCGCATGAACATCATTCGAACGCGCTGCAGCTGCAAGCGGCATTGGCTGATGCACAGGTAATGTTTCTAATATTCGATGTTGTCTACAACTGCTAGATCCTAACTCACACAGTCTGTGCACTATTTGATACTATTCTTGAAAGTTCCAATATTTCAAATTCCAAAAAAATTTATGTGTGCAATATGTGAAGCCCAAGTAAATACAGAGCAAATTGCAAACAGCTGTACAAAAAACTGAAAGTACTCTCTCTACCATGTACCTAGCCAATTAATAAAATTAACTTAGATCGTTGTTGTACAACACTAATTCCATTATAGTTGGACATGTGACATGATATTGTCCTAAGGTATAAGTGTAACCAGTAATTTTACCGCGCTCTGAAAACGGCTTAGCCATTGATGCACAGGCTGTTATATGAAAATAGTGCTACTTGTTCAGGCTTTACATTACTTAAACTCCTCCTCTTCTAATGTTACTTGTTTTTGTGTTAATTCTTGCAGCCATTTTACTGATGTTTTATTGCTCAGTGCCGGGCCTGCCAGTAATACTAGTCTATAAGTAAAGTGAAACTAGCTTTTTTGTGCCACTAGTCCTAATTTTTGCCTAAAGAGTTTCCAAATGTGAAACTCTGTGATAAACCAACCAATTTCTTCCATTCTCTAGGAAGAGTTGGCTGCATCCCGCGAAGCAGCCGAGGCCGCGACCGCCTGGTGGCGGACCAGAGAAACCAAGACTGATGCTACACTACGTCAACAAGCCAAGCTCATAGACTTCCTGCAGGCCAAGGTGGAGGAAGCGGGACGGAAGAAGTGCTCTCTCAGTCATAAGCTGTTCGGACGGTCGGGCAGGAGGAATGCTACTTCACCGCCACTGAGGCGTATTAATATGTAAGTTCTTGACTAGATTTTTAGACATTCTGTGTCCGCGGGCAGAGGAGCTTAAGCCAATAAGTAAACCAATTTTCACACAGTTAATGTCGTTGCTAGTTATATTGAATCTTCTGCGGCATGGCCACAATTATGCCAATGTCGCGTAAGTTGCAAAAAGTCAAACGCTGAAAAGATTGGCCGGAGGTTTGGTAGTTATGTGTTGCTTGAGTAGACAAAAAAAAACACGAAAAAGTACTTTTTAATCTGATCGGATTCCTTATTAATCGTTTAATATTTGCGGCCAAATGAAAACCTTACTATTAACTGTTGATTTAAAACTATAGTAAAATTGTTTAATATGTTGTGATCAATGGTCATCATGTATGTTTTTTATTAACAGGGAACTACGCGAAGAAGTTGACAGGCTCAGAGCAAGACTGGCTTCGAGTAACTCTAGCTTCGATGTTAATAGGTATTAAATACATTTGCTCAATGGCGGCTTAAATCAGCTGTGACCATAAGTATTAATAATTAGTAAATTTTCAGCTTGCCACCAACTCCAAGGAAAGACAAAACTAAACATGTTTCCAGTAGGTTGAATAGGTAAGTTACTGCTATTACTTTTTCTGTTTATGAGAACCTGCTTTGATTATTGTTGTTAACGAACATACTTTTTCTTTTTCTATTACAGTGAGGTAAAGAGTATTGATGCACCAGACAAAGATCTGGACGAGGACTCTTTTCTGATCGTTTGGTAAGCTTTAATTTTAGAAGTACTTTTTAAACATATAAATATTTTTTATATGGCGACGTAATCACAATGTCGATCTAAATGATAAAATAAACCTGATTTATACGCGAGCACCAACATTCAATATATAAACTGACGAAAAAAATTATGCCAGACAAAGACGTTACGTTCGCTTGGTCAATAAAATTTAAAGTATTATTCCGCGCCTCGCGGTGTTACTCGCAGAGATTTGACATCCCAAGACAACACTACATTTTCCGGGATTAAAAGTAGCATATATGTTATTCCAGGTCATAAGCTATCCTGGTGACAAATTTCATCGAAATCGTTCAGCCGTTTGAACGTGAAAGAGTAACGAACATGCACACACACATACAGATTTTCGTTTGTATAATATTAGTGCGGTACTGCCAGATTGTGGAATACGTTGCCGAGTTCTCTATTTCTCTATAACTATATTATAGGTCTTTTCAAGTCGCGTATGAATCGGTTTCTTCTAGGTAAGCGTGCCTCATCTTAGGCCGTTCCGCCGACCGCAACTCAACTGTAGCAAAATAATTCAAAGTCAATAATTTAATGTACCAGGCCGGACGACACCCGTGAGAGGATGCGCGTGAGATGTACCGACGGTGAGCTGACGCTGACCAGTGGTAACCGCGAGCTGAAGGCAACTCTACACAGCGCAGACGCCAACAACCTGCCGCAGAATGAGGCTAACAGAGCTTTTGTGGTAAGAGTCAATAACTGCAGCCGTTCATCCACGAAATTAATAGATTATGGCTAATTTCAAATGACTAGTTATACTTTAAAACAAGTCGTTAGAGGCGCCATTAAAAACACTTCAGGCCACATGATCATCTGTAGATGAAGACAAACCCAATGACATCACGCGCATCGTAATCGGTCTATCGATATCTCAAATATACAAACATACACTCGACATACACTCGAAAAGCATTACCCTTTTTGGGCAGTCGCGTAAAATAAGCGAAATTCCATTTCATTCGTTTAGCAAATTTTTCGCTTATTACAAAACTACTGGACGATTAGGATAAAATGTATATATGACCAACTAACTATAAAGACTACATACTAAAAAATATTTTCGAAATTTCTGAAAGATCGAGGAACACATAAAAAAAGATTCGGACGAATTGAGAAGTCGTTTGAAAGTCAATCGCTCCAAGGGTACCGTGCATTAAAAGTGTTACTTCTAATATGATATTTTATCTCTCGAATGCATAACAGACATAAGAAGGGATAAAAATATGATTCGACTCTTTTGAAAAGAGAGAATTGGAAATAGCTTTAAAGCACAGTTGACATTTATGTATTACCATTTAGTGCTTCGTATTAGATTGATTCATTGGTTTCCTTTTTTTTAATTATTGTTTATATTTGTCGCAGATAAAGGTTGAGAACTCAATCAAAGGCTCGACCGCCGCGGTGGTATGTCCGAACATAGCGTGTCGCGCGGGGTGGGTGGCGCGCCTGCTAGTGCGACCGTCTCTACCCGGAACCTACGCTCCGCTGCGCCTCTCGGAGCACGACGTGCGTCCACTGGCCGCGCTGCTGGTCTCTAACAACGCAGTCGCTATAGGTGAGATGCTTAAAAATTATTAAAATTCCATTATTACTATCATTGACCAAACTACTTAATATTATACGGAACTAATAATATTAGTTCCGTAGTATTTTTCTCATTGTCAAATTGAATATCCGTGTAGAAATTCTATTCATCATCATCAACCTTTACCTACCCACTGCTGTGTATAGACACAGGTATCATACAATATAACAATATAATATATCATGTACTAAGTTATAAGTCTGTTATACGAGGGCGGAATGATAAGTCTGGTAAAAAAATATTATGGAATAAAGTTATCGCAAATTGCATGAAATCTCCATGTTAAACACTCTTTTGAAGGACTAAATTAAAAATTTCAGCCAGTACCGCCGGTATTTTTTTTTTTAACAGCCATTAAAGAAAAACAATTGAACGCATTTTCGCAAAGATAGAGAAAAGTGAATTTCGTGTGTTAATTACTTAAACATTACTTTTTGAGAAAAAAAAAACTATTACGGAAACAAAACAAAAGTTAAATAAATATTACGGCGACTCCGCTCCCTCAATTAAAATGATTCATAAGTGGTTTACTGATTTTAAATGTGGTCGTACAAGCACAAGTGATGCCGAACGTCCAGGACGTCCGGTTGAGGTCACTACTCCAGAAATGATCGCTATTTTAGCGATCATTTCTGACATAGTGTTAAACGACCGAAGAGTAAAAGTGCGCGAGATAGTTGAGGTAGTAGGCATCTCAGACGAACGTGTGCGCAATATCTTACACCAACATTTAGATATGAGGAAGCTCTCCGCGAGATGGGTGCCGCGTTTACTGAATGTTGATCAAAAACGCGTGCGTGTGACCACTTCGGAAGCAGGTTTGGTGTTGTTTCGACGGAATTAGACGGAATTGTTGCGACGTTTTGTAACAGTAGACAAAACATGGATCCACCACCATACACCCAAAACCAAACAACAATCGAAACAGTGGATTGCTGCGGGTGAACCAGCTCCGAAGAAGGCCAAAGCAGTTTTATCGGCCAATAAAGTTATGGCTACAGTTTTCTGGGATGCCCGTGGAGTTATCCATATTGACTACTTAGAGAAGGGTGAAACGATAAATGGCACTTATTATGCCAATTTATTAGAACAATTTCACAGAATTTTAGCTGAAAAACGACCGTATTTGGCAAAGAAGAAAATCCTCTTTCACCAAGACAACGCAATAGTGCACACCTGCGCGATTGCCATGGCCAAATTTCATGAGTTACGCTATGAGTTGCTTTCTCATCCGCCATATTCGCCAGATTTAGCCCCTTGCGATTATTTTCTGTTTCCGAATTTAAAGAAATGGCTTGGTAGAAAAAGATTTAGCTCCAATGAAGCAATCATGCATGAAACCAACGTCTATTTCGAAGGGTTGCCTAAGTCTTATTATATGGAGGGGATCGAAAAGTTAGAGACACGCTGGATGAAGTGCATTGAGTTAGAAGGAAACTACGTTGAAAAATAAATAATACTTTTTAAATAAATATCACTCCTTGTTTAATTTTTACCAGACTTATCACTCCGCCCTCGTATTATTACATTTGTAGTTACATAATTAGCCCAATAAATTGAATTTAGCAGCAGGTTGGCTATATTTATCCATGTGTTTTCATACCGCTACGATTATGAAAACAAAGAATTTAGTGAGTCTATAACTCGTTTGTAACTGAATACCAAGGCTGAGTACACTTAACAAAACAACATTCACTCTTATAATGTACCACCACACGCTCACACTCATTGACTTTAGCGGAATTGTCTTTTACACAGTTTCTTCCCTTTGCACTCAGACAAATACACATACATACTCTCTTCCACACTTCAATAATGACGTAATATGGTTGTTTCTTGTAATGGTTAAACTGTTCATACTCATATTGTAAATAATGTAATTAATTTAATAATTATAAAATAATGCCAGGGTCGACAAAATACAGGCATCGCCTAGTATTGGGCCCACAAGTAACCACTTGTAATAATTGATAATGTACTTAGACAATTTATAATTATTTTGTACACGCTTGTGGTTCATAATTTTATTACCTACTTATAATTTAGAAAGAATTTGTGGTCTATATTTATGTGGTAAATAAACATTATCTTATCTATGTTAGTGATTTTAGTGATCTCTGTAATTAAAGAAACAAAAATACTAAAAGCATCATTACTGTCCCTCAGGTTGTATCGACGGGCTACACTCGCTGCGTGGTCCAGTGCGCATACAGCTAGCACCCGGGGAGTCGCCGCGGCGCGGCGCCGGAGTGCCGTGCCTGGCCGCCGCGGCCGGACGAGCGCTGCTAGTTCACAACGGGACACTGGTGCAAGGTACTACTACTTATATCATTCTTGTAAATAAACATTTGTAATTTTATGCCAACTCTGAAGGTTACGTTCATATTATGTCGCAGGCGGACTGCTATCGCTGGGGTCGACTCTACGTCGCGCCGAGAGCCTGCAGCCGAGCTTCGAAGTGTCTCGCGTCAGAATACCGGACGATAACACGCCACATATCATCAAGGTAAGACACTCTCTCTAACATTTGTGTGTTTGTTACCTTTTAGGAGCAATATTTGTATGTTTAAATGGGAATAGTCCTGGTAAAGTATAAGTTTGGCGAATCACAACGTGGCTCAACCCAAGGCTGTGTGAAACCAGACGGGCGCAGATTACAATTTGTCGGACTCGCTATATACGTCGGGCAAAACCTTACTATACGTAAAATAAACATATTTTCTAGGCTTAAATCGCACGACTCGATTAACTTCGGTTTGGCATCATGGCCTAGGAAGATGGAGAGACTGAAGTGGCCATTAATGAAGGTTGATCGTCTTGCGCAATGTAAATGATAACATAAGACAACTCTTTATTTAAAAACCAGCAACAATACACGAAATATAACTAAAGAAAAGCTATACTGGTATATGTAAACACATATACCAGCTAATAAATGGTGGCCTTATCGCTTATGCGATCTTTTCCAGGCAACTATGCACGTAAATGATAATTACTGATATTATAGAGGCCTTAAAATATTACACTATCAACTAAACAGCTATAATAAATGCTTGTAATATAGTAATGTTTTCACGGCACACCAAAAAAGCTTATTCAGTGCTTTACCAAACATGAAATGTATATTATAGCTTCTTATAATTTGTTACAGGCAATATCAAGTGAGCAGATAGAAGGCACGTGCGCCGCTGTGGCGTGCGGTCGACGCGTATTTTTGTTCCGTTTCGATGGCGCTCAGTCGGAATTCAAGATATCCCGGTCTCTCACCGTGGACAGACCTCCAAGCTCGCTCCTACTTACATCTAAGTACCTCTATATAGCTGGCGAAAAACCACTCAAAGTGAACCTCCCAGCTGGCGTCATAGAAGCCTTCGCTATGGACGAGCCGACAGTATCGGCACTCGCCAAAAAGCACTCCCCTCCCCGAGCGATCTTATTAATCAGCTCAAACCCCATCGAAATACTCATCTGCTATGCTGAATGTGGAGTCTTTGTTGACGAATACGGGAAGAGAACGCGCAACGAAGACCCGCGATGGAGTTCCGCGATACATGGATGGGAGTTCGTAAATCCGTTCTTGTATGTCGTCGGTGAAGATAAAGTCACAATTATTTACATAAATGAGGAAGCGTATAGATCTCCGCCGTGCACTTGTGACACAACGTCCTTGCACTCTTCGGAATCCGAGTGCTACAATCCTGAGATATTTCAGCTGAAGGTTAGAGAGCCTGCGCTGATCGGAACCGCTCCGAACGGCGTCATTATCCGATCGAAAGACGATGAGGGTTTTAACGTGTCCATAATAGAAGGCATGGCTGCGTTTAGAAGTATCGGAGCTTCGGTCGAGTCATTGGAAACAGTCTCAGATCATAAGCAATCTACCACGGATCTGGCTCAGTCGTTGACTGACTTGCGCGATGTACAGAATAACGTTCAGAATGACTCTCGCGCGTCCCAAGATAGCGTCGAAGCGACGACTGGCTTCCTCGCCGACATCCGCAAGAGAGCGCGCCAGTTGCGAGCCAAGCACCGTCAAGAGGAATCGGACGAAGTGATTAAACAGATTTTGAAATCCGAAGTGAAGTTGCAACGTTTATCTAACGGCAGAAAATCGCCGGCGACCACGTCCGAGTTCGATTCCGACTCGACTGAGACTGAGAGCGAAGAAAGAACCGAGTCTACGAAAGGAACGTCGGATTTGTGCGCTGAGATGTTTACGAGGCAGGTCAGATTCCAGTGAAATACCATCGTGTAACTTGGGATTAGGAGTCTACACACTCGTAGTATTTTCTAAAGCCACAGGTAAAGAAATGTACCTGAAAAGATATTAATAAGTATTTTTGTTAAGAATAAGTTACATTACCAAGCTTATTCTGACTGGATAAAATAGCAGGATGTCAATAGTCTAGAGATTTGAACTTTACATACGTACTTTTTTATTCCTTCTAGAATGGCCATTGTATGTAATAGGAAGTATTTTCAAGTATCGTGTTTGTTGTTTATTGATTATTTTCTTGATATAAATATTATGGTCTTTTTAACTAAATATCCCAGCTACACTTAAAAGTAATAATAGTTAATAGTCATGATTGATAGTTGTCTAAAGTTTAGTATTGGTTTCCCTAGATTTTTTTAGAATTTTAACCCAAGCTCAAGGTCCGTCATTTACTTAATGGCGTGAGTGGCCGTCTTATTTAAATGGTTCTCGATTTTGTTTATTGTCTTTATTTGGCGCGTTGCATTCTCTATCATTGAAATCAAGACAACAAATAATATTCAGAGCGGTTTATATATAAGACTTACTAAGTATTTATAATTAGTGAGGATGTTTACTTTATTTACTAGTGTTGTTGTAAAGAGTTTTTAGTGGAATTCAATAGTCAAGTTTTAATTACTATCATATTTGCCTGTTTTTAATAGTACTGTAAAACATATTTACTGTGATTTGATACGTGACTTACTTAGCCTTTAGATTAGTTTTATGTAAGCAATGCTTGTCTGAACTACTGACATACTATTGTGTAATTTATATAATAATATAATACTTATTTTTTAATCAAATGTCTTTTAATTTTCTAGTATAATATGCAATTCAACACGCTACTGGATATATCTTGCTCTTGAGTTATTTATTAATAACAAAACTATAAGAAATGCTTATCACACATCTTCTGCCGTGAACGGTTTTTTGAACTTGAAGATATCAGACACTTTATAAAGGAATACGAGTGAGTAGGTATGCGGTAGAGCAACAAATAGATTTAAAATAGGGGAAAAGTAATAACTAGACAATTTACGAACCATAGCCATTTTAAGCCTCTCTATTGCCTGCTAAAGTTGAGAATTCCTGAAGAATTTAAAAATGCTTAACCGAGTTTTTAGACATTCAGGAATCCAGGTTGTCTTTATTTTTCTTACTTCATCATTCAATCTTAAGAGGATCACCGTCTCTTGACTGTTTTTGTGTTTCTGATAGAGTTTTCGTTCCGGGTTCTACCTCTTCTCACTTCCTAAATTGTAACGTAATTATTTGTTATTGGTGTCAATCGCTTCACTATGATGTACTTTGGCTTACACGTTTTATTATTTTGAAAAAAGTTATTAAATTCTGCATAATTAAGGCTTTTAATAGGCATCGCATCAGCACAAAAATATGACAGCTTAGAAATCTGTAACTTTAAAGTGATTTAAAAAACAGAAAAATAAATAAAGCGGCAAAGCCAAGTAAATAATGTGTTAGCTATGTGAAAAAAAGCACAGGAATCGGACAACATTAAAAGGTAGAAAAGAGCTATATCTTATTGTATGGACAAGTTGGCGGTCTATAGCTGTCTTAATAAATGTTGTGTTCCGCATGTCTGTACCAGACATGATTGAAATCAGCTAATAAATGGCGTCATAGCAAACTTTTCTCATATTTGTGAGTAATCTCTCCCCAATAAAAAATCCCACTGACAAAAAAATTCGATCCCTTATACCAAGTTGCGTCAAGATTGGTTAGAAACTACGAATTTCAGGCGACATATGTACTTACAGAGAAAGAAAAATTAGCAGTACGCTGCGCTCGCCGGTGTAAAATAATCATATAGCTAAATGACCTAGGTATTTAAGCAATTTACTTTTAGATACTCGCAGATTTGGTTTGGCTAACAGTTTATGCAGTAGGTATCTGCTAAACTATTTGCCAAGTAACATTTCTAATATAGCAAGCTATTTGCCTCATTTGAAATACAGTGTTTGGGTAATGTCATAAAAATAAACGCAGTTTTGAAGTAATCAGTGTATTTTGGGAACTCTTACTGAGGTATCAGAGTCTGCACAGACGAAGGACAATCTTCGTTGTATCAAAGATTTCTATATATATTAGTATTTTTTCTAAGACTATTTTGACTTTCAAAACAGATCGCTTTCAAATTGCATATTGCATCTACTCATGAAAGTGTACCTACCAAGAATTCTACACGTATTTTTTGAATTTCATTATCTTACGCGCGAGATGTGCATATTTTTATCAGTGCAAAACAGTGGGGAACTGAACCAGGATTTGAACCCGCGCCCTTTTGCTTCCGAAGCAATTAAGGGATTTACCGACTGGGCTACCATTAACTTTACGGGACCCCCTGGGAAAGCTTTCAATAAAAATAATCGGCCAAGTGCGAGTCGAACTTGCGCACTAAGGGTTGCGCATCATTATACAATAATAGTTCAAGTGTATAGGTACCTGTTGTCGTTATTAATATTGAGCAAAGGACGCCAAAATATCACGTTTGTTGTATGGGAGCTTTCAACTGTCTAGCTATCATGGTTCTTGAGGTAGGTACAGTCTGGTAGACTGACAGACAGTCTTAGTTTAGGGTTTGGAACCCTAAAAAGAATTTTCAATTTCGGTTTTTTATACTTTTTTTTAGATGCTTCCTCCACAGCAAAAATGGGAAAATCTTATAATCTTTTCTACTTCCTATCATATAAAATTCAAAGTAAAAGGTCTTTACGACGCTCGAGTAAACTACCTACACTACAGTACTCCGGGCTCCCCTGCTATTGGGTTTTATGATTTCGCACTTACTTATTTAGTACTTACTTTTTGTCACATATACGATATAATAAACTTATTATTACAAAAAGTACTTACCTACTAGGTACCTATTTAGGTATTCGTGGTTTAAATGTTTCCTAGATTTCCTATAGTAACTACTTCAAACTTTTTAGATAGGTACCTACTCTTGACTTATATGAGCAATACAAAAATACACAGTCATTCTTACATGTCGTATTGTCATATTGTGCAACAAATGAGCAACCTAACCTAACCTAACTCTATTCCCATCCGCTGACAACAGTTGCAGCCGCAGTCTTCAGTAAGGGTACTGTAGTTATACCTATATATAATAATTTTATCTCTCTTGTGCATAAAATAAACACATTGGGAATTCCTGAATCTAACGGGGGTTTCTATAGGTATCTACCTATTAAAATTATATTTGTATAATCCCATCTATAAATAAGCTCTGATAACCTAAAAAACCCAGTGATAAACAATTGTGTGCGAAGCGGGAAGGTCACCGAAGTAAATAATAAATTGAAACTAGGTAGGTACATCAGTCCAGTGATAGCTTTCAAACAGGGTGCAGCTTTACGTTGAATGGGAAATTTACGTTCATTACTAACAATTTTTTCTGAAGGTAAGCGTAATCTTTAATAACTAATGTCTTTACTAGGCTTTTTAGGTTTATTAGGTAGTTGAGATGTTAATGTGTCAAAAGTATAAACAATAGGTACCTAGCCTAAAAATTATTTGTTTTTACTAGAGGCAGTCTGCGCGCTGCGGACATTATACTGACCTCCAGCAAAAAATGACCTTGACTCACTCACCCTAAAGTGGCGTTCTAAACACGTAGATAAACTCTTCTCACTAATGGAATAAAGATGGGAGAGTTTTAGAACAGTCATGTCAAACAAGTTTGAAAGTCCTACAGTACCTATTAATAGGGAAGATTGCTTAAATGATACACTACATTGTATTTATATGTATTTGCACTAAATACTTACATAATAATTTGTTTTGTAGATTAGTGTTTGAACTTCATCGGTTAATAAACCCTTGCCATACTTTGAGAATGTGGTACCAATGTGGTAATAATCTAGATCTATCAATAATACCAAAACACTTACTAGAGTTGGTTAGCGTTATGTACATAAGTAATCAATTTTTTTATAAGTTTAAAATAACCAATAACATAGGAGTAATATCGTGTCGGTAAATCCGAGTAATGCTTTCTATATCCACCAGAAATATACAAGGATTCCCAGGGCTGGAAGAGTTGCATGAGTAAGAGTATTTATTTATTCTTTCTTTTCCCTTCGTTGGTCTTTAGCGTAGCAAAAAGAAAACCTATTGACTATGATGGTAACTAACTTTTTATTTTTTATTACAGATCAAACGTCAGCTATGGCCCCTTTAGAAGGATACACCCTCGGAGACCGGCACAAGCATTATAATGAATTATTAAAAAAAGCTGTCGCAAAGAAACCATCGGTTATACCAAATATTAATTATGAAGACGATGACCTCGATAACATGATGAAAATTGATATAGCTTGTAAAGTGAGAAATGTCGACTATGTTTTAGAAGTGTTTAAATGTGACGATATGTTGTACATATCAAGAGTTATGAACAAATGCAAGTGGCTAATAACCGATCCTCAATACTCGCACATCATCAACTCGAAGTACCTACACGATGAGATATTCCCACACATGAAAGCCAAAGCGATTACTAAGTTAATGCTTATTATTAGGCGGTATTTAAGAGATGAAGCTCGTGTTAAAGCTTTCTACAGATACGTTTACGAGACAAACCAAAAATCAGCTCTGCAATGGCTCGCTCACTGTTCCCCGACGTTCATCGAGCAAATCATTGCTGAGCGTGCCAGTGAAATACCTATGAAACTGCTGAAAAGGTTTTGCAGGCAATCCATATCTATATTCCGCATATATTTACAAAAATTGAAGGAAAGTAAATACGACTATACTACCTTTTGCAATACATTCGGTGATATAAAACAATTCTTGATAAATAAAGATACTACTGAAGAATATTTAGAAATGGCATATTATTGTGAGACGTTCCATTTGAATCTAAATTCTAAATTTACTCACGTTGTAATGAAAAATTGTCCGAAAAAGGTGAAGGACAACTTTTCAAAATTTTGTGGCCATATAGATTTATCGACTTTCGTAAAATACATAAAATCAGAAGAAGTAAAGCATTACGTGTTAAGTGTTACAAACACTTGGTGGTCTTATGAAACGTTGGCACCATTTTTGGAAAAATTACAACCACACGAAGTATCGGAATTACTTAAAGATCTTCACAAAATCGAAAGCGTCGATTCTCAACATGCCAACGAGATGAATAAAAGCGAATTTGAATGTCTGTTTTACGCAATCGAAGGCACATCATACAATAATATGAATAGTAATGTATACCGATGGTATAGATTTGCACCATTTTGTATTGCTTTTAATGATATAAAGAAATTTATCTTAGTCGAGTCAGACCCAGTGAATAGACATCTAATGCTAAACGTACTGCTAACTCGTGCCAGAGACGACTTCAACCATCTGAAAGTTGTCTTGAAATATTACCACGACAGACACATAAATGAACCTTACTTACACAAACAAATTTTTATCAACAGTCTGCTCTCTCAGCACCACGCGTTTAGATTTGATGATGAAACTTGGAACGTATTAGACGCACTTTTCCATAGCTCTGAAGTTTACATCGAGTCCCGCAATGAAGTGCAAGCAGCTTTAATTCATATTATCGTTCATGAGGTGTTACGCAATAAACCTGTTGACAAGGTTGTAGAAGAAAAGTTCAAAGTAGAATCACTGGAATTACTAAAAAAAATAAGAAGCCAGCTAGACGCTCAAGAGCAGGACAAAATATTTAACTACTTACAAGTTTTACTGCTGAAAAGAATAAGTGCTCAGATAATAGACTGCGAAATAGGCATGCGTGAAGCTATCAAACTTACCAGAGGTGTATGGACTCTAATTAATGAATGGAATAAAGCAAGTGAACATCACCAATTTGTGAGCGACAAAGTAGTCGAACTTGGCAATATTAACCACTACTCTTCGTGGAATGCAGAGAGGGACAATCAAGAACGAAAAAATATGACGCCACAGTTAAGCACTCGATCATTATTCACAGAAATAGACTCATTTATGTCAGATATATCTCGTACACCGTACGGGAAAGACATCTATGAGAAGGAAATGATCTTGTTTGCTGGCGAATATTTGTTGATGAAAGCACTTAAACATAATACTGATCTGTTGATATCTGAAATCGGAAACACTGAAACATTTTTATGGAATTACAGAGAGGTCAATATAAAATATTTCCTGAGTAAACTGCGCATATATTGGCCAGACACGCTAGCTTCAAAATGTATAGAAAATCTGTACGAAATTTTGGACAAAACATACGTCCACAAAGGTCTTGTGAAAACAATGCTCAGTCTTATGTCGTACGACGCAGCGATGGAGTTCATAAAACGGTTCGTACCGGATGCTAACAAGACGGATTGGAATAGAACTAATAGAGCCACTCTTAGCTTAACAAAACACACGGCCAAGAACATGCATTTAGTTCGTCCGCAACTGCCCGCTGAAGTGGTGCTAGAATACGCTAAAGGGGATAATCTGCATCATGCATTACTTTCGATACGTACCATGTCCTTCAACCTCAGATCTAGCGAAATACGACAATATGTTTCTTTAATGCTGGACGCACCGGTCTCTTTACAGAAGCACGGTCTCCGTCTAGCGTTTGCTAAATATAAAACGAAGGAAAAGATAGAGGTGGCTTCTAATTTATGGAAAAAGACAAGGAACTCATCTATTCGAGCAATTGTCTTTACATCGATGTTCGAGTTACTTCACAAGGAGAAGAAAACTACGAAAATAAAAGCAATATGGTCAGCTCTTGGCTCTTTCTTAGACGGTTTGGGTTACGAAGAAAATAAATCTATTTATGATACATTAGAAAGAGTAGGTGACGTCCCTACAAGTGTTGTAGGAGAATTCTACCAGAAATCATATTTTCTATTAAAAAAAGCTGGTATGAATGACGTCCTAGAACGTATCACAAAGGAAGCTGAAAAAGTTTTAGAATATTTAGACAATTATTTTATTGAAATATCTTTACTAGAATCAATATCCAACGCACTTCTTAATTACAGTGGCTCTGGCAATATTTATTTACATATACTCGCAGCTTATTTTCTTCAGTCAAAAGATACTGAAATTCAAATGCAGAAGTACACAAATTTATTGCAACCAGTGATGGAACAATGTGTACCAAGATGGGCAAACGGTGAACAATATTTATTATCTGGCTTTCAGACTCTATTGGAGTGTATATGTGCTAAAATACCACATTTCGTGTTTGACATGAATATGGCAATGCCAGTTGAGATATTGTCAAACATTAGAGATGCTTTAAGAAGTGCGTGGTGTATGAGTGAAAACTATACATTAATTCGGCGATGGCAATTATCTGTTAGTTACATAGAAGCTCTTCGGGAAAAGAAGAAAGAGGCCAGCGGTTGGGCACAGATCAGAACTGAATCCGCACAAGTTATTGCGTCTGTATGTTTGGATTTCATGTTAGAAGATCAACAAACTTTTTTCCCATCTATTTATCTAATATTCAAAGATACACTACAAATATTTTTTAAAGATTTTAACGTGGGACGTGACTATCAGTTACAAGTTCTGAATGAAATGTTGAATTTGAAGGACTGTCCGGCAATATATTTGCTTGTTATAGAAATGGTCCCGGCGTCGAATGAAAATGACTATTGGGATAATGAAATTAAAATGAAATTATATTCCCACCAGTCGGAAGAAGTTAAAATGCACTATTTGAGAAGATTTAAGCATATGTAAGATAACTATTTGCCGAAATGGATCTACTCGTAGGTACCTAAAAGGTTAAGGTGGCTCTTTCTGTCGGGCAAGCGTTATGTGTTACGCTACTTTCCTGCGTTTTAAACTGGCCAGTACTATTATATACTCTACCTCCTATAAACATTTCAGCCTGTTTCGCTAAAAATGGCTTTATCACACTTGGTCTGTTACGAAAGAGGAGGGACCTAACATGCCTCTTCTCTTCCGCAACAGAGCCTCAGAGAGAATTTAAATATTATTTCTGTTCAATGTGAAATACGATGTAAACGAAAAATGTGATTCACAATTTAGATACAATTTAAATCTCCGACTTCGGGCCCTATCTGCTTTATTTGTGATGTTGTCTCAGGCCAATATGATAGCCTCTACATGTAACAATCTTAAACAGTTTACTTAAACTTATATATCAAAATCAATTGCTGTTCGTTAGTCTCGCTACTACTCGAAAACGGCTGGGCCGATTTAGCTGAGTTTATCTATGTTTGTCTTACTCCAGGGAAGGTTTAAAAGGTGAGAAACATAAATAACAGCTGGGCGGTACGAAGTTCGCCGGGTTAGCTAGTTTGCAATATATGTACCTAATTAATGAACTATACACGGTTATCGGCTAGGGGTGTACTTAGCCAAAAGGGGGTCACTGTACCCACCCCAATGACCAACTTTTACTATGGGGCCATCAGAATTCCAGAAAAAATTATCAGCTGTTTTATACATTTTGTCGACGACCGATCAACTTTTTCTATAAAACAGCTGTTTTTTTCTCGAATTCAAAGTTGGTTCCTTAGGATGGGTACAGTGACCTCCTTTCGGCTTAGAGCACCCCTAGCCGATATCCGTGTATAAGACACTTAGCATCGGTCTTTTAATTAAACGATTATTATAAGAAATTGTGTTGGTTGTTGACACAGCAATGTAATTATTAGTTTAGTAATGGAATTGAGCCATGCGCGTTACCACAAATAAATAAAAATCATACTAAGAATGATCGGAATCGTTTATTTACAATCTTATACATTTTACATTATTCAAGTGGAAATTTTATATGTTTGTAATTATACAATTTGTTTATCATTTTATTCGAATGTTACCGATAAACTTGTTAAAACTTAGTTCCGGAAAAAGGAACTTGTATGTACGAACACCACGCGTTACTTACAAATACATATTCTTCGAGAATGGGCTTCTTCATTACATGTACTTGAAAAGTGTACTACTATATTATTACATGAAATGACGACAGAGATCTTTTTACACATTGAATGTACACAACACAAAAACTATACACGCTCGGGACGTACTCTTCTCTATTGAGAAACAAAGTGTTCACACTCAGTCAAATAATAGTATATTATAATACAAGATCGCTTCATATCCAGTAAATAGTTACACGAGAACAATAAGCGACAAATATCAGATTCACACAACACACTGTACAATTACATAAGACTTAGCTCATATATTTTACGCAGGTAAAAAAACTTTATTTTGATTTTCATCTATCTAAAGCTAGTGACCTGATCGAGGAATTTGATTTTTTAGTCCATAAATATATAATAAAAATCATATTCTTTTTTCAAATCACATCGCTATTTATCTAGTTATGTTCACAATAGTTCACATAAAGTTAATTATTTTAAATTATTTATAGGTCAGCGTTTGTATAGTTGATTATTACGAACTTTATAGTTTTAAAATGATGCACGAATTTTTTCGGCATTTTTGCCGTTCATATGACTCACATTGACTTTTGTACAAGTACAACCATAACCAGACATTTATAAATTTCAAACTAGTACTTTAACGCAATATTGTTAACGCTTCAGATAAACCTGAAAGTATTACATATTATTCACAATCCATATATACTTCGTATCGACTGAGATTACTCGGAGCATTTCACCTCCTCGCTTTAGTGATGGCTTGTTTTAAGTGAGAGGCAGACAGGCGGCGACATTTTTACGATTACATATATACCAAATTTAATCCAAATGCAATTCATCGTGAATTAGCAAGTAACCGAGCGTATAGTGTGACTTATGTCGTACTTCACTCACAGCTCACTAGAGTTTTGTTTTTATCTAGATCTTTATTAGTGAATTATTTCCTGAATAGAGTGGATGTAGATTTGTGATTGATCACATCAATCTATCTCGACTGCATTATTTGAAAAATGCCGTCGTTCTTTATCAAGATGAAAAATACATAGTTTGCATTGCTAATTTGTCTCTTTTCGTCGCTCACCTATTAACCTAAACAAACAAAAGTAGACGCGGAAGCCCCTCCTAACTCTGCCTCGCTAGCTAAATCTGTCTTTTACATGATTACATTTTATACGTGGTTGCTTTATGAAATAAAAAATATGGATCTGTTTTTATTTCCATAATAGTCCTCATGCATTTATGAACCAAAATATTTTTTGTTAAATGTTTTTTTTTAGATTTATAACCGAACGTTATTTTCATTTTCAATGACTTTTATAACTCTTAAAATGACACATAATAAATAGATTTGAGCTTGAATTATATGGTTCCAAAAAAAAATCATCAAACCGTAAAACGTTCAAAGACGTGATATACGTCTTTGTTTTTGTGTCATTTAAAGCTTTCAGAATTGACCCCGTTTTAGGTATAAAATGGAGACAGCGACCGCGCCTTAAATCCGTTAACTTACATAGACAGGCAATTAGTTGAGGAATCCCCGGCACTGCGCAGCGCCGCACAAACAAGGGATCTTCTCGTCTTCAAGCGGGAACTTGTAATCGTAGGTGATCTCCTCGTCCACTCCTATCGGCTGCTTCGAGTAAATCACTATCTTCTTTTGAGACTCTATTGTTATGATTTTGGCGTAGCAGTTGGGCTGGAAAAGAAGAACAAATAATGTTTTGACATCTCTACTGCTTAGGATACAAAGCAGTTTCAGTAAAAATAACTTTGTAAAAGGAGCAGTCTCACGACGAACTTTTTCACACGTTATTTATAAAATTATGGATCATCAGGTTGTTCCAGCACAACAGTTATTACGTGGTCTATAGTTTCAAATGAGTTTCGATCAAGATATTCCAGTTTTCAATATTTCTAGTACCTCTTGACTATGTTTGGCAACACAGAAAATGACTGGTAATATAGGTAAAACTTGACATGACTATGTTTTATACTCACATTACAGCTATGGTTGATGAACCGCGCTAGGTTGCCACACTTGGTCGCGTCGATGATGGTGTCCAGGTCGATGCGGAATAAGTACGAAGAGCCGATGCCGGTGGCTTCGTACTGCGCCTCGCGCACGTCCGCTACTATCGGTCGGATCATCTGGCCGACGTATTCTATTACCATCTCGTCGGCCGCTATCGGCTCCTGTGGGACACGATTTGGAATTTTTCGTATCAAATATATATCAAAAAAGTTTGCGATTTGTAAGTAAGCGAATGTAAAGTAAACGAATAATACAGTCTAGTGTAGTTGGTGCAACGACCAAAACAAAAACGTCTTGATATTAGAAACAGAGCTATACGTCTGGGCACGGACGAGACGCGATTCTTTAATGTTTTTTGTAATGATTGATGAATGATTGTACTGAATAACGAATTTAGCATTTCTCGCTAAGTATTTCTAGACTTTGGCACGTAGAAATAGTCCATTCACGTTTAGCAGTTATCTATTTCCAACACGCTAAATTATAAGATACAATATATTAATTGCATCAAGAAAACAATCGGTCTCCAACGGCTACTTGATTGTCGGAGTACTAGATATTCTAGGTAGATGTAGACGAAGCGGCAATAAACCAAGTTCTTTTTAAAAAGATATAAACTGGCTTCAATTCGGCAGGCTCTCATACATTTTTTTGTTATTTCGATTTAAAAATTATCAGAATTTGATAAAAATTTAACGGCACCACATCGGATATATACCCTTTTAAACAAAAAAAAAGGGTTTTTCAAACCGGTTCAGAAGATCTCTTGGCCAACCGGTCCAAAAAATGTGGTATATTATTTTTTAAATACAGTCGAATTGAGTACCTCCTGTTTTATTTGAATATCAAAATAAAAAGTAGATGACATCCTGTAAATTATTAAGTACCGTACAGTTGACCGTATACCTGAGCAAACAGACCCCAGTCGTGGATACCAGACTTGGCAAATTTAAGCTGTTTTTTCCTAAATTTAAGCTGGTTGAACTTGAGCAGATCTGAGTCCGTGTCTGTTCCTGAAAAAAAAAACATTTTAATTACATTTTCGTTTCGTAAAAGTAGCTCTTACAGTAAGAGTGAATTCCTAAAACTACGCAAGACACGGAAGTCAGCGACAGTGTGGCCCTAGAAGAAGCAAGCATAGTTCGGAATACACAACACACTGTTAGGTGCTCAGCGACAGATTTAATCAACTTTATCTGTTGAAAACCCAATTGTACATTGGCTGAATAAAGGGTCGTATGAAGCCATCATCATTTTCAGAATGTATCGACCCACTGCTGGGTATAGGTCTCCTCTCCTCCTGTATAAAGCCACATAAAAAGAAATGACATTTTATTTAATATTTTTGTTAGTAGTGTCATAATTGTTGCTGAAAATTGCTTTTGGCGAAATCGAAAAATTTGTGATGATTTATATTTGAGTGCACATATACTGGGAGAAAAAACCTGGCGGTACCTCGCGGCCAGGCCACGCATGGACACCCTCGGAGACGACGTGGACCAGCTTCAAGCCATTGTCACGAGTAAAACAATCATATACAACGTTACACACCCCCTGAAGACTCCTTCAATTGTTTTGTTGGTGTTACATGTTTAGGAAGCTCTCCGAATCGTAGACAGTTCAATACCTCTTACACGAATAATGTCTTGGTATTGAACATTAACGATGGATAGTTACCAAAGACTATGAGAATTCAGGATGATTGTAGCGCGTCTCTCTGTACAACTGCTGCGTCTGGCACACTTTCAGGTAACATTTTGTGAAAGCAACGTTTAGGATTGGTTTGGAAGACATTTCCTAAGCAGACATTCTGCAATGAAGCATCTATAAATAGTATGACAAGCATATGCGTATGGTAGGTTAGTTACCGAAGGCTGTTAGCAGTCGTCGCTGGTTGGAGCGCGCCTCTCTAGACAGCAGCTGCATCTGTCGCGCCTTCTTGTCGTCCTGGTGCGCGTGCGGCGCGCCCACCGTGGGGCTCGGCGCGCTCCGTCCGTGGTGGTACTTGTACTTGGCCTTCAGTCGAGCGTCCATCTTGTAGTAGCCTTGTGTCCGCGCAGAACCGCTCGAGTGACCCTAAGTCAAATAAAATGCTGTTAAGTGAACGAAAAACGAGCTCCTGAAAATATGTGGCAAAAGTGTTTTAACGCAACGCATGCTTCAACGTACAAATGTCGAATAAATGTGTGCTTAATTCTGCGTATTGTGCCAATTTTTAAATGGATTTATTCTTTGACGATATATTTATCTGGAAAAATAATCGTAGGATGCTTCACATACTCTGACACATATTTATAATAGACGATCTCTATTAAACAAATATCACAGACAAATAGTTTTATTAATCAAAAACAAAAAAATAGCACTTAGCACTATTTCGAGATAATTGAAATAGCAAACACGGCGCCTTGTTCACTCTGCGACTGCTTTGTCTTAATTGAATTTTTGAATGGAATTGAAATTTAATAAACTTAATTATAAATATCAAACCAAAACAATCAAATTATATTGACATTCGGATCTTGATCTAAAAGATTAACAGAAAACAGAAAATGTAAGCAAATGGATGGATTTATTTTTATTTAATTTTAATATATTATATTATGAAAACTCACCTGTAAATCCTCATAAATATGATTGAACCGTTTCGACTTTTTCTTGGGCGGGGTGTAATGGGCCAACGTGGGCGGATGGTCGACCCAATGCGTGTCGTTCAGCCAGTACATCGGCGGATCAACCGTCAGCAACCTTTAGTAAGAAAAACATTACACTACAACAATAATAACAAAACTTAAATAAATTTTGAACTAGCTGCACCGACAGACGTTATGTCACTCAATTCAAACTATATATATACTACACAAACTATATATATATTACACAAAATATATATACTACACAAACTATATATACTACACTATTAATAATTATAATTATTTTCTTTTGTACATTTTAAGTTTTGTTAAATTTTCTAATTTTCTGCGCGATTTCCTTTATTTTTTAAAATCTATCTATGTATATAAAATTTACCGGAACTGGGAACGTCAGAACCTTGTTACGGTATATAAGGTTTAATCATATACACAGTATTAGAAAACATTAAAAAATATAAGATGAATGAATTCGGTAAAGCCGTTCTCAAGTAATACGAGTAGCGTAACCAGAATAAATAGGGGTCCATTTATATATATATATATATATATATATATAGATTCTTAAAGTAAATAACATAACACGAAAAAAAACAGTGTAATAATAACCTTTCGTACGCTCTCTTCATGAACATAACGTCCTCTCTATCAGTGCCCTGTCTGAGGAACTCGTATGCGACGACCATGTCATCGACTCCGCTACGCATGGGGAAGGTTTTGGACGGATGTAGCTGCTCATAGTTGTTGATATCGTCGTAAGCCCTGGGAACAAAACATTTGTCAATACTACAATGGAACTTGAATGTGCTTAGTTTACTTCAATAAAAGATAATAAAGCTCTAGGGTAGGCTTTAGTTACTCAAAAACTTTAATCTTAGGTCTTCAGAAGCCTGATACATTAGCCCTATGTCACCTTATTTAGCCCTATATGCATTTTTATGAAGAACAAGGGTATGTAATATCTTTTCATAAAAAATAAATAGGTATCATTTAAAAATACCGCCGACCCTTTAGTAACTTTATAGTAGGAGTATAGTCACATTACATTACATTGACATTGTTTGTACGTACGACTTGTTCTGTACTTCAGCGAATCGGATGTCCTGTTTCCGCTTGTATGGCCTCTTCTCTTCTTTCTTGACGACCGGTGGCTCTTCGAGCGGCGACATGGCTTCCACAGCCGGCTCCATCCACGTGTAGCCTATCACAATTACAATATACATTTCTTTAAGTTCAAATAAAATGTAGACATATCAAATTGTGGTTCACCTACTGCTGCAGTTGATAAGTGTCTCGCAAAAATTTCATAAAATACTTACAAGTTTACAGTGGCTCAAGACTCAAGCTAGAAATTCAGGAAGAAGATGTCAAAAAGTATCCGATGTATGAAACACAACACACTCTCTTCAAACCATGTTGTGTTCGTGTTGATAGCTCGTACGTGACATTCTTGCTAAGATTCCTCACAAGGATCTAGATTACTAGATTCGATAGATACAATCCACTGACACTGAGGGGATGATGTCTCTATTAGTGCAACGTACCATGATCGTGCTGTAGATGGTTATTGGCTCTTCGCTCGTCCAGAGGCGGCGGACGGCAGTACGAGTGGTCAAGCGCCACCTGTGACGCCTGCGACGCTTGCGACGCCTGAGACTGAGGGGACGATGTCTCTGATAGCGCGCTGCTAGCCTGTTCAGATTTTTTGTCAGTTTGTAAAGCTATCTCATTATTAATGACTCCGCTATTATCAACATGTTAAGCGACAGCGTACACCGCGACCTTTTTGCGCGATTCATGACATCACCATATCAACAAAGGACATTTAACCTTCTAAGACAAGCTGGTTTTTTACAATGTTTGTTCTTAGCCTAGCCCCTAACAATGACGATAGGAGTGACTTTAAAGGACCCGACTGCAATAACTATAAACCACTGTATCTTAAAGACAAAAAAATGGGTAAACCATTTCAGGCTGTAGAGGGTCACAAAGAGTTAGACATACACATTAAATAGATACTTACATACAAATATACATACACACACTCCAAGAAACATTACCCTCCCCAATTTTTCGAGTGTTTAATGGGTAGAGAAGGGCATCCGTATTAAAATGGAAGTTAAATATATTAACAAGGTGTAATTAATCTTACATCTTTAACTCCATTGACGCTAACAGTTTCCATGGTACTATGATCACTCTGTTCCATAGATTCGACCCTTTTCCGTTTCTCTCGCTTGTCGATTTTTTTCTTCTTTTCCTTGAAAATAATTATTTTTTCTTATTTCACATGAATGAAGGGCTAAAAGTGCTCAAAATACAAAAAATCTACAAAAGTTAACCTGTTAATTTTATAACATTTTTTCAATGCTTGATTCAGATTTAATTTTGCTAAAGCCAACGCAACATTGAGTACAGAAAAAAACAATCTATGGATTCGTTTCCTTGGAATTTTATAAATATATTTATTTTTTACTTTTTAATATATCGTTAAAATCCGTTAAAATATTATTATGCAATTTTGCCTTCTTTAGATCTTTGAAATATTTTTATTATTTCAAAGAGCTAAAAAGGTAGGTAGGTAAAGTATTTGTCAGTTCAACTATAATTTGTTACCTTTTTCCTAGCGTCAAGGTTCTCTTCGTCCGTGGATATCTCTCCCTCTTCGAGTTCCGTGTCCGGTTTACTCTTGTCGGGTGATTTGAGGTGATTTCTGACGGGACTGGAGCGAACATCCTCTGCTTTTGGCTCGGTTTTGCTACAATAATAGACATAGATAGTAATTATGTAACGAAGTCATGTTGGCATTGGCTCTACTCATGCCATAATAAAGATCAGTTTTTAAACCATGTTTGCATATAAATGAGACTAGATGAAAGATCACATGTCACATAGTAAAAGTTTACACTGGGATTTGTGCTTTATTTTGATTTATAAGTTTCCGAGACAAAACATATGTATTATTATTAAGGCTATCCTTTAAATAAGGTGATGCCTGACTTATGACAATGTGACTTATTATACAGGGTGGCCCATAAGTCCTTTGATATAATTTTTTTTTTTATTAAAATTTTACTAATTACATTATGAATGATATTTTTATTTACAAACAAAGCTTGTTATTTTTTGAAAATAACGTCATCTAAATGCAATCCGTTACGATCGAGGCACTCTTGCAAACGACGTCTAAAATTGTCGATGACTGCTCGGCACGTCACTACTGAAATGCTTGCCATTTCCCTGCGGATGTTTTCTTTTAGGGCATCAATTGACCGCGGTAGCCTTAAGGTAGCCCCACAAAAAGAAATCCATCGGAGTCAGATCCGGACTACGTGGTGGCCAGGAAATGTCTCCTCTCTTAGAGATCACTCTGTTAGGGAAAAGTTGACGGATAACGGGCATAGCAGTGTTAGAGGTGTGGGAAGTTGCTCTATCTTGTTGAAACCACGTCCGGGCATTAAAACCTGGAAAGTTTTACAATTCTGGTGTGAAAAACTCTTCGATCATAGCCACATATCGTTCCGAAGTTACAGTGACCGTGCGCCCTCTGCCGTCCTCAAAGAAGTAAGGCCCTACGATGCCATGGGCTGACATGGCGGCCCAAACTGTCACTTTAGGACTATGTAAGGGCTTCTGATGCTTAAGTTTTGGATTCATGGTGCTCCAGTAGCGGCAATTTTGTTTACTAACATGTCCGTTAAGATGGAAATGAGCCTCATCAGAGAACATTATGTTATTGAACGAAGTAAACCGATTCAACATTTCATTCGCATAATTTTCTCTCTGAATAGCGTCAGTATCTTTTAATTCTTGCACCAACTGAATTGTGTACGGGTGCATAAGTAAATCTTTCTTCAAAATTCGTTGTAACGATGTCCTGGGTATGTGTAATGCACTGGAACGCTTACGAGTTGACTGTGTAGGATTTTCACGAATAGACTGTGCCACTGTGTCGATATTTTTTTCCGTACGTGATGTCCTTAGTCGACCCGACCGCGGTTTATCTAACGTCGAACCGGTCTCCTCGAACTTAGCAACCCAGTTGTGTAAACCTTTGTGTTCTCGAAACTTACGCCGCGCAACGGTCGCCGAATTGCTGTTTCGATAAAACTCGCGCACACAAAACGCACGGTCCGCTCCGGTGAAACGCTCCATCGCGACTAAATTCCCAGAAACCGAAGTTACTGCCCCCGCTTCCCCTACACCGCTCACGCTCGCCGTTTTCGTTTTATTTAAATTTAACTTTTCAAAGGACTTATGGGCCACCCTGTATTTAAATGCCTAATAGTGTTATAAGCTGGTTTTTTATATAGAGATGTCTTATCTTATAGTTGTCTTATTGGCGACCGATATATGAATTGTTATATATTTACAATATGCAATTATAAAACGTATAAAAACTTAATATACATACAAATATTTTTTTATTAGATAGATAAATAAACACTTTAATATTGTAGTCACAACATATACATAAGGTAATTTTTTTATTTAGTGCCATTAGTGGTGTTTGTCGGTGGAGTTGGTATAACAAAACAAATAAATCTTATATACAGTTTATCAGAACTGTAATTCCGTGCATTAGCACCTATAACCCTGGCCGCATTGAATTATACATTATATACCTTTCGTCAGGAGGTTTCTCAGGCTGCGGTTGCGTGTCCACCTCCATAGTTTTCCTCTGTTCTTCGAAGAACTCCCTCTCAATCTGCTCCATGTACTCTGTGTTCCTTCTCCTCTTTTCTTGGTACTCCCTCTCCTCTTCTGAGTCGGAGTATATTCTGTCGAGGAGCAGGTCTCGCGGCTCCTCGGGGGAGAGGATGGGGGAGCCGAGGCGGGGGGAGCCGTCGGAAGCCGACGCTTCCACATCGGGAATGGGTGTTTTTTCTAAAAGGAATGTTTTCCTGTATTGTTATTCACTTCAATAAAAAAAGGTCTGGTGGAAGATAGCAGTTGTGAGATGCCTTAAAGTTATAACTACTGGTGATATGTGGCTAAGGACTGATAAACATGGAAGAATATAAGAGAGAACTTTGCCCAAGGATGGGATATCAAAATCAAAAAATAATATAGCATCGCTCACTCGAATAATAATTTACGTTTAGCAATTCAATTATCTTACTAATATACGAGTAAGTCATTAATTGTTTGAAAGTTCCACGCACGCAGCCACGCGTCGATACACTTATTTTATTAATTTGTATTTATAACAAACCACTTGACTTGACTTTGATGAAATTAAAATGGGATCAAATTCGAATCATAATGTATGCTTCGAACAAAAAAGGTCTTTTAAAATCGTTCCAGCCGTCGCAAAGAAATCAAGTCAACAATATAAAAATAGTCGACTTATATACCTCCTACTTTTTTGAGAATCAAAAAAAGGAATATCATCTCCCTCTGTTATTTTTTTTAACTTTGCTATGAACGACTGTCCGCTGGGTCCAATTTTTTTTTAGCACCATCTATTGATGGAAGTAATAAATTAAACCCGAGTCATTTTAATATATTTGAGCACATTACCTCTTCTGCTCTGTTCCTCTTCGCTATCAGACGATGAGGAGTAAACTCGCCGTAACCTCTCCTTGTTAGATATTACCTTGAACTGCAAAATAACCGACTAAATATTATATAAACGTAATAAAAAACTTTTATTATTATATTAATGAAATAAATACAAGTACCTAATATAAATAAACTTCAAGAAACTATACAATCGTTATTTAAATACATCATAATTTTCCTGCCCTTATACCACTACTATGTGGAATGTAAACAAAACATGTGTATAGCAATAGTTTACCTCAGACTCATCGAGCTCCGTGTCGTCATCAGTGTCGGAGTATATTCTAGCTGCACCCACTTTACGTTCAGACTCGGAAGACGACGAAGATCTACTCGATGATGATGATGATGATCTATAAACAAACAAATAAGAGACGTAAATAAAAAAAACGCCTCAAATATAACTTTACAACACTGCGAAGTAATATTGTGACCGCCGTGGAACTGTGGTTACCATACTTGCTTCGAGAGTCGGCGGTCCCGGGTTCAATTATCTGCCGAGGCAAGTGTTGATACGATGAGTTTAAAATGTTTGAATACAGCTGTCTGTGAATCTGGATGTATCGTGCCTGTATTTAAGAATGTTGTATCATGGCTCCCTGACACTGGAGAAATCCTAGAGGGCGCTATGAGTGCAAACTTTATATATTTAAATCATAATAAATTACGTATATTCCGTTATATATTGTAAGTACAATACTAGTTAGTATATGGGAACTATTTGCATCAGTTCAATACAGACACATTATACTGGCGGTTCTTACATGCTTTTCTCATTGTTGTAACTAGTAATGGGCGACGCTTTTCTGTTAATACAGGTTAGGTTTGCGCTCGACAGCAACACACCTGATCTAAATCGACGATACGGCCTAGCCAAATATTTTATTAAAAAGTAAACTAGTTTCATATCAGATGGTAGCTTTTCTGAATAAAGGCCATAAAAGAATATATCAATTTATGTAAGTGAGGAAAATATTTTACCTGGATGAGCTACTAGATTGCCGTCGCCTACTTCTAGAGAGGTAAGATCCAACCGTTCTATTTCTAGGACTTGTTGGCAGTTCTTTCTCTTCGTCAGAGTTTTGCACCATTTCTTCCTGTAAAACCAAATACAATATTATATGCTACACTTTTGAGGTGTGAACATAACTGGAATTTGAGACGTTCTTATTACATCTATAAATCGTAGATCCATAAAGGATTTTGGAGTCGCTTAACCTTTATAAAGCCAAACCACTATTTGAAAAGAGCAAGACCTGTGCGCCAACGTCTAGAAAAATTACATAGTAGAATTGTGTGCTTTTGCATGCCAGCCATGAAGTTTTGACGTGACGCTCAAAAGGTAACTTCGTTATATAGGTGTACAACGAGACTTAGAAATTGTAATCCACATGTCCACACCAAGAATGTTACCTAGTCACTAAATATTGACGTCACGAAATCTCTGTACATAATAGAAATTGTAGTCCACGAATCTATAGCAAGCATTCTTACCTGGCCACTAACTCCTGACATCACGAAGTTTCTTTACATAACTAAGCTTAGAAATTGTAGTCCACGAATCTATACCAAGCATTCTTACCTGGCCACTAACTCCTGACATCACGAAGTTTCTGTACATGACTAAGCTTAGAAATTGAAGTCCACGAATCTATACCAAGTATTCTTACCTGGCCACTAACTCCTGACATCAAGAAGTTTCTGTACATGACTAAGCTTAGAAATTGAAGTCCACGAATCTATACCAAGCATTCTTACCTGGCCACTAACTCCTGACATCACGAAGTTTCTGTACATGACTAAGCTTAGAAATTGTAGTCCACGAATCCATACCAAGTATTCTTACCTGGCTACTAACTCCTGACATAAAGAAGTTTCTGTACATGACTAAGCTTAGAAATTGTAGTCCACGAATCCATACCAAGTATTCTTACCTGGCTACTAACTCCTGACATAAAGAAGTTTCTGTACATGACTAAGCTTAGAAATTGTAGTCCACGAATCTATACCAAGCATTCTTACCTGGCCACTAACTCCTGACATCAAGAAGTTTCTGTACATGACTAAGCTTAGAAATTGTAGTCCACGAATTTATACCAAGCATTCTTACCTGGCCACTAACTCCTGACATCACGAAGTTTCTGTACATGACTAAGCTTAGAAATTGTAGTCCACGAATCTATACCAAGCATTCTTACCTGGCCACTAACTCCTGACATCACGAAGTTTCTGTACATGACTAAGCTTAGAAATTGTAGTCCACGAATCTATACCAAGTATTCTTACCTGGCCACTAACTCCTGACATCAAGAAGATTCTGTACATGACTAAGCTTAGAAATTGTAGTCCACGAATCTATACCAAGCATTCTTACCTGGCCACTAACTCCTGACATCACGAAGTTTCTGTACATGACTAAGCTTAGAAATTGTAGTCCACGAATCTATACCAAGTATTCTTACCTGGCCACTAACTCCTGACATCAAGAAGATTCTGTACATGACTAAGCTTAGAAATTGTAGTCGGCGAATCTATACCAAGCATTCTTACCTGGCCACTAACTCCTGACATCACGAAGTCTTACATGAACTTGAAGTCTTACATGACAAAACTTAGGAATTGTCTGCAAATCCATACCAAGCATTCTTACCTGGTCACTAAGTCTTCTAGAAGAATCCTCATCCATAACAACGGGCGAGGGTATCTTCCGTTTTTTCCTAAAGCTGGGCATCTTAGGTATTGTAGCGCGGAGCCCTAAACCTAACCCGGTTCCGTACCCGCCGAGACCGAGGTCAAGGCCGAGGTCGCGAGACTCCATGATGGATTTTATAGAATCCACTGCCTCTTCTTTCTTGTTGGAGATATCCTGAAGATGGCAGAACATTATTAAGGGTTACAGTATAGAGGAAAGAATGTGTAATAAAGAGGATAAAAATGTGTACTTCTTTCAAATTGGTAAAATAGCACTAAATGTATCTTGAGACGTTTTGCAATAGCAATGTATTCTAAATTATTTATTACTCCAAAGACTGTCCCCAAAGCACTCACATCACTTAGAAAAACATTTATTATTAATTTACATGCAAAATTGAATCCAAGAGGACACCAAAGAAAGTATGACTTTATTGTAACACAAAATTTTAAAAATTGAAATAGTAATATACTAATTCTTGATACATTAGACAGTCATTCATTTGAATTCACATCAGTTTTGTATCTGGCAGCTGTGTAAATCAAGATTTATAATAGGTATCAATCTATATGAGAGTCAAGATGATAACTTAAGGTGTATTTCAGTAGAATGATTTAACAAGCAAGATTTCCTACACATATATTGACCTGTAAAGGTTGTCCCGAGTCCTCCTTGGGCTTGTATATCTTCTTGCTCTGCTCGTCCCACCACACCTCGAAGTGTTTGAAGGCGGTGCTCTCGATCATCTTCTTGTTGAAATCCTTCTTCAGTATTAGCTTCAGTTCCGCCGTTACGCGCTCTATTACGCCGTTTATAGTCGGGAAGTATGGATTGTCCAGCTCCTATGTTGATGAACAAAATATTAAATAATAAGTAAAATAACAAGTCATTCATTTTAAAAATATATTATAATAGTAACTAAATAAGATATTAAAACTAAACCATAAACAAACATTACTATTCTATAGTAACCCATTGATGAGGGAGGGCTTCTCAAAACACTGGCAACATTGCCACTTGGTATGGTCATGCTTTTTTTCTGACCAAAATAATAGCATTCTGAGAACCCGACGCAAACATAACTTCATAACCCCTTTGGGTGCCACGGGAACTTGAATTTGGACCCAGGCTCTCTTCGAGAGGTGCTAAGGGGCCGAAATGCGCCAATTAGAGCTAAAAGTCGTCAACGTGCAGTCAAGGTGATTGGTTAATCTTGTTTGCCAGCAGCTGTATTACCTGTGGATGCGTGGGCTGCACGTGAGGCAGACACGGCGGCGGCAGGAGTCGCGGTCCGGGGAAACCGAACGCGAGCGCCATCTCCGCTCCGTACGCGCCGCCACCGTACGCTGATAACAAATAGAACATTATCATCACACCGCTTATTAAAAATATATTCCATTTCTGACCAGAACTAGTCAATATATTCATAGATTTCTATGTATATTTTTCTAAGATTGCTCGCAACAATTAGAACGTTATTCGAAGTTTGGGTGACATGTTAAAGATTTATTATTTTCATGGCCAGACCCATTTAGTAAAAACTTTGAACATTTTTTTTTTAAATCTGGTTCATATCTGAAAATGAAAGCTGTTGAGCCGCATCGTGTATCAGTAGTTCGGTTATTAGTCTGACTGGTCGAACTACACCAATCGACTTAGGACACATCCGTCATATTCAGCTTCGGTCAGTCAATCAATCAATCAATATTTTTTTTGCTTTAAACATAAGCAGCAAGACTGTTGATGACGTCAGTAATGACAGAGTAAAATAATCAAACATTTCGCTTTCGTCATGTCATTTCCGTATGTTACTGGAGCCGGCATAATATAAAAATTATCTTACGCGCAGGCGGCCAGGGTGCTCCGGGGTACATGTGGTAGGGATGTGCAGGCGCCGGGTACGCGTAGTAGGGCTCCGCTGGGACTTGCTCCTCGATCTTAGCCTCCGTCGACGACAGCGATGACAGAGACATCTATCATCAGATATGTACAAATTGAAGCTCCATAAACATAAAGATTCATAATTGTAACTAGCTTTTTTCCGCTGATTTGTCTTGTTTTCGCACGCGACGATTTCCATTAGATAGAACAAGACAAAAGATGCTCTAAGTTAAGACGCGTTTATTAATGAGGCAGCATATGCTTATCAGTTTTATACTAACATTAAGCATTTTTAGGCTTCTTTAAAACCAAAAACGTAAGCCTTATAAGATCGTGCAATTTATGAGAGTTTGCTCATTTTCGCGAGCAAACTTTCATAAATTTTCTCATAAATTTATCAAGTAAAAAATAAATAAGCGAGCGCGATTTATCTCTTGTGATTTTAGTCCCATCGGGATAGACTCGAAATGGTTATAAATACGCCAAATGTACACAATACAGCACAAAAATAACTTCACCGAACATGAAAAACAATCTAAATATAATGATCTTGAAGCGAGCCACAACGAGCTAGGGTTGTCGATATTCATTATATCAGCGTCCTCTAGCAAGAATCCAGGAAAATTGTATTTTTTTTTATATAGGCATAGAAAGAAATACCTTGATGTAAGTATATTACCTGATCATCGTCCAAGTTGTCGTCTTGCTGTATCGCTGCCGGCGACTGTTTTTTTTCTTCACCCGTCAACAGTTCATCTTCCGACGACGATATGTCGCTGCCGATCTTGTCTATAGCCATTAGCCTATTGCGTGTCTCTTCTAGCTCTATCTCTTTCGCACGCTAAAACAAAAACTTTATGAATAGAATGATGTTCAGCAAGATTTGTGTTACAATCTGAGCAAGTATGTTCGAGGACCGACGCGGTCTAGTGGTTATGCTTGCTTCGAGATCAGACTATCCCGGGTTCGGTTTCCAGGCGAGGCCATAACGAGGTGTGCCAGCGGTGATTTTGAATATCTGTCTTCAGGTTTGCGTGTGTTGTGTATATGTGCATGTTGTTTGGCAACCTCAGTTCAGGATAAATCCTAGTGGACGGCCAATAAATTATCAAGTAAAAAAGCTCAACTATACATTTTGAGTGCAGATTGCGTTATAGTCGTTTCCCTCAAAGCAACAAATCAATATTTTACCCACTGATTTTTTGTATTCGTAGCTGAATTGTTTGCAGTATGTATGTGCAGAATGAAAAGATATTTTTTCCAATAATTTCCCGAATATTTTAGTGTTTACTACGACAAGTTTTTAATATTTTTTTTACTATAATATTTAACAAAACTATTTACAAAGGCTACTTTTTCTTTTTTTTATGTATTTACCAAATTCTTGCTTTTAATTGCTTGTGTTTAATTTATGTATAAATATACGTATCTTAATTTGTATGGAATAAAATAAAGCTTATTTACTATTATTATTTACAAAGGATGTGGGCTTCGCCTTACTAATGAACTTTTATTAATATGTCAATCTAAGAATTGTATGTTAAACTTTTAAATGTATGTAATATGATTTGTCTTTCTATACGCATATATGTTTCTTATCTATGGTCATATATGGATACGATAAATTTAATTTTCATATCCTACATAAGTTGCATAGAAGTGATCGCTTTTATGTCTCTATTCACTGATGTTGTATTTTGGCGGTGATAATAAATATCAAAACGTTGATATTGTTATTGTGATTAAGAAAATATAAAATATAAATAAATAATAAAATATAATGACCCGGATTCGAGCAGACCAAACTTACTAAACTAACCTAATTTGACAGTTCTAAAATTGTTTCCTCTCTTTTTGTTTCCACATTGAGAAAAGGATGGGTATAATTTGAGGAACTTTTAGTTTTGTCAGTGTGACTGCCCGAATCGGGGGTCAATATCCCACTTACTTTTTCTACCGTCATTTTAATACACTCTAAGTAGAACTCGCGCGACAGGAACGGCGATGGAGTGTTGGATAATGGTGCCGGGTCGAAGTCTTTCTTGGTGGAAACCGACACTATACTCTCTTGATCGTCGCTTCCTGAAACTGAAACAAATTACAACGACTGTTACCGATAAAAAAATATTAAGTAGTTTTTGATTACCTACGAGACAACCCTAGCGAGGCCGCGGACACAGAATCTCGAAGATCTATAATATAGAAAACTAGTGGCGCGCTTGTCAAAATATACTTATTGCAAGTGAAAGACTCAGATTAAGCAGAGGAAGAGATAAAGAAAGCAACAATAACAAGAATAAGATGAATAGATTCACTCGCAACTTAGAAAATACCTAAATTAAAGGGCCGTTTATCATCGTCCTCTTCTTTACCGAAGAGTTCGAGCGAAAAGAACAATTGCATAAAATGAATCAATTATGTCGCGACTGGATGAGAGATATCCACATTATAAAGGCAGTAGTTACCTTCGTCGTCACTAGGAGGCACTGCTGAGTCAATGTCCGGTATGTTGGTAGGCAGTTTATCGTCGTCCTCTTCTTCCTCGGAGAGTCCGAGCGAGAGGAACGGTGGGGCCAGCCCGCCGCCGCCGTGCGCCGCGTTTAGTAACATACGTATTCTGCGCAATTAGTTCAAAAGTCAACAGTAAGAGATAATAGGTTTTCTGTGGAAGAACTGGCGTGGAACTTCAGCAGCATCGTTAGCGAACGGAAAACGGACCTTTTTACAGTTTAACTGTAAAATACAGTTCTGATAGACACAACGGGTGAATGGAATGAAATAGTTGAGACAGACATATTAACGTGAGTGTCGTACGTACCTAGTATCGAGATCAACGTTTTTAGGCTCATCTGCGGGCGGTGGGGGCTTCGGTTCGGGCTCCTTGCCGTCTGCCGCGTCCTCCGGAGGCCGAGGCTCCACCACTTCAGGAGGTTTGCTCTCCACTGCCGGTTCCTATATCATAGTGTTTTACACCTGTTTTATTTAACTGTAGTAAAGGATGATCAGCAGCAGAATAGCAATGCATTATCAATCTTTATACGTTACGACGTTATGAACGTATATCGACATGATATTCCTTAGCGTTTTGAGAAAAAGATGTCTAAATTAGTACTTGAGGTACGCAAAGTGGTTGGACACAGATATTTCACTTCAAAAAGGAATTATTATTTTAGGCAGCCTGCAAAACATAATAATCACTTCTTTTTGGCATTGTTTAACTTTAGAACAATAGATAATAACTGCTATCATTGCAGGAACATATAAAGAATAATAAAACACCACCAACCTGACTATATGACTATGCCAGCAACACGCGAGATTTCAGTACTTAGGAATAGTAGACTGTGAACTGTGATCTCTTAGAGCGATTAATTTTTGGCATTGTTTGTTACTACTCTGTATAGATTGTAGGTGGTAGTGCAATAAAAAGTTCTAGATCAGAAATTTAGTAAAGAGAGACCCAGGTGACTTAAAATAAAACGGTGAAGAGCGTAAAACGAATAGCGCTAAGAGACCACGGTAATGCTATCAAGCACACAAATACCAGACAAGAAAACATGACATGCAATGCAATAAGTGATACTGTGATAATGTAAATATAATTGAATACTATAAAAAGATAAATAAAGATGTAGTTCGCAATTTATACTCCCAATTATATAAAATTCACCATTAGCATACCTAAGTCCCTAACTATGCAATCTAGTTACAATACTGTAATTACCAAGTATGTTTACTGTGTTCCATTTGTAGTTGTACTCAGCCCATCACCTCACGCACTCAGTTTCTCAACTCAATAATATTAAGTTACTCTACATGTATACAGTTTAGTAAGCGTTAACCGTATACAAGATAGTAAGTAATTAACATCAAGTACAACAAACACAGTTCTTTTCAGAAATGTTCTTGTTGTTTACAAGTCCCGTAAACCATATAATTTGTTGCTTGGGAAACTTACCGTATTAAGCGATTATCGAACATCGAATAAAATTCGCAACTCCGACGTAAATTATATAAGTACACGCGCGAGCTCCGAGGATTGGGGGGTGGTGGCATGCGACGTTTAAGGTTGCGTTTTCACCAGAGATAAGCGAGGATACGTTGCGAGGAATGTCTTTGTTAAGAACCTACAGAATCGCTTCATTCATTCTGCGATTATATTGGTATTTATATTTGCTAAGACTACCTTAATCAGTTCCGAGAAAATATGTACTATTTCTTTACGAACTCATAATACTTACACACACACGCTTGGACACATTTCCACAAACACACTTTACGTGTATCTTTATCTATAATGTTTGTTGATGCCTGATCTTGTTTTAATGTAATTCTGGACCACATAAAATCAATCGTCCATAAAGTCTTTTCCAAAATATTTAATTTTTAATCTTTATTATATTGTTGAATGCGTCTATTCTCCTAATTATCTTTGTTACGTTATATTGTATCGTATGAAAAGGCCGGCTCTGGCAGTAGTAACACAGTTTAAATACAAGTATAGCTGCCAGCCGTCTATACTTTAAACCATTATATGTTAGTCTTTAGATAAGTACCTTAAGTATTTATTGTAGTGTTTTTTGAATGCATTTATATATAATAAAAAGAAACACGTCCTCTCTACACATCCTCACTTATCTCTGGTGGAAATAAAAGCTAATACTCGCATCACGAACGAGTGAAGAGACCACGACGCAAAGGTATAAAAGTGTGCTTATCAAGTCCTGTTTGTTTTCTTGAAATTCCTAAGAGCTCGCGCGTGTGTTGAAAATAAGACAGTAATCTCTTTTCATGCGCCTACTACATACTATCGATCTATCGACCAACAAAGCAATACAGCAGACCTTTTCTTTCTCTTTCGTCTCCACGATCTCGGGCAAGGGTTGTTCTTTTTTAGCGGGCGCTGGAGTCGCGCTTGCATTCGAGTTGGCGCCGCGACGCTCGCGGTCGGCCTTGGCGTCGCGGTCTTCCGTCCTCGACTATGTTACAAAGTGGGTAATGGGACACGTTCTGAACACCTTAAATGGCAGTTCTATGGTAAGAGCGCTTTTACATTAAACGAATCAGCTGTCCCATAGCACCTGTGCAGCTGAAATGTTTGAAGCGGTTGCAGTTCGACATGATTGCTGATGTACAAGCGCTTCAAATATGTACTTCTAAAGCCATCCCCATCTTTTATGACTCGTATAAAACAGTATATAGGTTTTTTTAGTACTGTCACTTAAAACATTTAGAATCGGTCCCAATGAGTACATGAACGAACACTAGTAAATCAATCTCATAAATGTATGTAACGAGCCACTTTCAATATACAATACAAAAATGCTATGGACTTTGTGGATTGCGAGCATCATAATAACTTGCAGAGTTTTCCTTTATAAAAGAAATGAGCTATATTTCAATACACTTCATTCATTACACAAACACATCAATCAGTGAAGTTTTTAATTTATTTTACTTGTATTGTTCTTTTTACACCCGTATACAGTGTTTGTTAAAAGTATAACATTGATTAATAGTATGATAGTATTGTAACTATGAGTAATTTTGCCTGAAATAAATGACTTTTATTTTATTTTATTTATTAGCTCATTTATATTAGAATTTACGGTTGTTTTTTCGTAGTGTATGAGATTGATTTACTGATAACAATGAAATGAAATGAAATAATCACATTCGATGTCAACATACATTTTAGATGTTAAGTTATGTTAAAATCGAATGAATAAAGACATAAGAAAAACGTGAAAATGTATATTTATAATGAAGTGATATGAGAAAATGTTGCAAAAATTCAGTTAGTACGAAAAACCACTCCCACACAAATTAGAACATGTAACACAAGAAAATGTGCCAATATACACGTATTATATTTATCCAAGGAATTTAGATGCTATATAAAAAATATTGTCCATAATATATATGGAGACGTTCGAATCAATTTAGCACGGAAGCAATTTAGGCGCCATTAAATAAAAAAATGGACCACATTGGGGAATGGGTTTGTCGGAAACCACATAGTTTAGTTTTCACAAATGCGGTCATAATAAGTGATCGGGAGAGCGCATCGTTTCAAATCTGGCAAAATATGCTTCCGTCTGTCAGTGCAATGACACTGACAGACGGAAACAGTTCGAACGTAGTTTCCAGCCAATTTTGACGAAAATTTAACGAAAATCTTGTACAAAAAATCATTTAAAGTATTTTTTTTATATGTCGGGAATATGTGAGTCGGGGGTTTCTCCCCAAATGGAGTGAGGAGTTTGCGACGACTCTATTAATGAATGAAAAGAAAAACTGTCAAAAGGTAGTTCTTTTTTTGTCTTATGTGACATAAGGTCGCTAATATACTGACCCGAGAATGCTGCGCGGCCGGATGCGGCTGCCGCCAGTCGCCCCACCACATGCTGCTGCTACTGCTGCCCGGCGTCGCGCCCGGGCCGTACCCGTACCCGTAACTAAAGGAAGCAAGATACAGCTGTAGTCTATGATTCAAATTGTCTTTGATGCCTAAATATATTATGTTTGTATACAGATAAACAAAACCCGCACGTTTAGACATGCGGGTTTTGTACTAAGACAAATAACACAAGTTCTTACATATATTTTATTTTAGCTTGTCACAAACATAAAACTGTCGATTTAACAGATAAAAATAATTACAAGCCTATATTGTTGGCAACATTTGCGGCAAAGGTGTTTGACGGTTTGCTTTATATACAATTCAACAAACATGTTGATTTGCACGACAATCTGTTTGGATTTCGACCCAAACTCGGGAGGCGTCAACGCCGAAAACGTAGATATATTACATAACACTTGAACATAATTACGACGGAATATTCATAATTCACGTTCGACACTGACACTTCTTGTCTCTTAGAAAGTATTATATTCTTTGACCAAAACAAACAAAAAAAGGACATCATTTTTTTACAAGCCTTTGACGAGACTAACATTATTTGGAACTTTTCTTTGAAGATTTTCAAAAATGTCTAACAATTATTTATTACTGAATAAAAAAATTGAGAGACGTTATTTTTTATTTATCTTTCGATTATCGTAAAGAAATGGGAGGTAAATTATTTGAAATGTTGTCAATTCTTGCATATCTATAAACCGCCGGGATACTATAAATAAGTGTTATGTAAACCCAATTAAATTTATGTAAAGAAAATCGCCAGTTTGGTAATGTTAGTGAAACGTCATAATCGCCGGACAACTGTTAACTAACTCCACCTTTGATAGTCACCGCGCGGAACCATCTCTTGTTTTCTTTGTATAGGGCGGATCGACTCACCCTATCAGTATATTTAGATCATCATCGTAATGGCTGGTTGCTGCTAATTCAACGAAAAAACCTTTTGTCAAAGTTCCTTTAATATGCTGATCTTTTCCTCTTCGCTTATCCGGTACAAGCAATATTTAGAAAAAACCGACTTGATTTTGTTTTTTAAGCCAACCTATTGGACCCATTTACGAAACTCTATAAAACCAATTTAAGAATTTTTTTTACTAAAAAGATATTTTCCAATCAGTCCAGGTGTGTCTGAGTATTGTTCTTTTTGAAATAGGTTAAAACCACAAACTAGCCGACCTACACTCAGATTCAAAAAGATTTTCCGCTCGAATTACGAATTACGCAAAACTCATTAGAAGATCCTAAATTATTACTTTGAAACTCTTTTTCTTTATTTGATTCTAGATTTAAACTAAAATAATATTCACTATTTAATATTAGCACAATAATGAAGGGTTTTTAAATCGGATTTTTCGGATATTTCAAGTTTTCCATTTTGTAAACTGCGTGACGCAAAGAAAAAACCAAACGAGGACAAAACAAATGAATTACAGTTTTCGAAATACAAATGTATGAATAAATAGCTGTATAAATTTGAAATTGGAATCTCTAACCAAAGAAGAGATATTTGAGATCAATGTGGCCAGTACGACAAAACGCCTATTTATTATGTAAGGACCTAATATTTTAGATTATGTAACAAGCTACGCGTAATTCGTGTTGTAAAGTTTTCAAATTCGAGCGGAAACTCATTATAAATCTGGATGCTACAAGCACTATAACATAATGTAATATTGCAACTCACCCCTGAGGGTAGTAAGTATCATAGGGTGTGGGTCCTGCGGGAGTGTACCCCACCTCGGAAGCGAGGCTGGAAGGCGCATACGCAGTGCTGCGCGCGTCTTCGCTCGTCTCACTCGCCGTGCGAGAGTACCGCTCTCTGTCTCTGTGCCTACAATATCACCAAATTATAAATATATTGCTTTGATTATTTTATATGATAGAGATATATCTTAATAGAGCGACGCTCTTCAATTAAACTAAAATAAGCAGGCCAACTTCGATGAGCTAGTGTGCTTATAAACTACGTAATAGTAAGCGTTGCGTCGCTCTGCTTGTCGTAGTGTACAAGCATAATGACAGCACTTAAATAACGGTTCTAATAAATATATAAATTAAATTACATTTCTACATCGTGGCACCCTACTAGGATTTCTTCTGTGTCAAAGAAGAGAAGTGATCGGGTGAAAGTAAAGTTTATGAGATATCAAAAAAAAATTTACGCATAAATACATTAGAGGTGAACGGTTCACCTCAACTTTTACCGCGTGTTTGAATTTTTTTGTGTATATCTTGACATGTAAATAATCCAAATTTGATGTGAGCCTTTAGGGCGCACTAGATCTTACTTTTAGAAGTCCGACAGAGAAGACTAATACACAAAATTCTATTCTACAGGAATTCTATTCTAATATCTAGGAGTATTTCGAAAAATTATCCAGCCCAGCGTGTCCATTAATGTCCCAGCGTGAACTAGTTGCTAGGCCTCAGAACGAAAAATTGAAAAGTGAATAATAAATAAAATGATAGTATATCAGCCTTACAATATAGTCGTTTACCCGTGTATAATATAACGTCCTATACCATGTATAAACTAGAATCTTTAAATGTTAAACATTAATAAAAGCTGTACTCACTTCCTTCTGCATTTCCTTTTACACCGTTTGCCGCTTGCGTAAGGAATTAAAGCATTAGCAACACATCATACACGCAAATATGTAAATGAATCGATTGATTTTTTACTACGTATTTAATTACATATTTACAAATTTAAACAAATTTATTTCGAAATGAATTACTGGTTATATTACAGGTATAACGGTTATCGGTTACAGCCCTAGCCGAGAGCCCTGTATTGCAAACATTATATATGTTTATGTATTCCGGCAGAAGTTGCCAGTTACATTAATAGCTATATTTACCTATCCTTGTCGCGGTCTCGTTCTCGGTCCTTGTCCCGGTCTCGGTCGCGGTCTTTGTCCCGGTCCCGGTCTCGGTCTCGGTCCCGATCTCGGTCTTTATCCCGGTCTCTGTCCCTCTCGCTCCGACTTCGACGTCGATGCCGATGCTCGCGGTCTTCGTCGGACCACCGCGCGTTACTAGCGTCGCTGTGATCTTCTCTGAGACGGGCGTAAGTTTCCTAAAAACACAAATAGTAAATAAATATATAGGTACACTAGCAGCTGTCACCAGCGGCGTTGTCCGCGACTTATTTGAATATTTCACTAAGTAGTTAGTTATGTTATTCACGTTTTGTACAACTTATTCTTTCAAATTATTCTAACACTAGTTGTTTATTATTATCTTGTGTATCACTCTGAAATTCAGAGCTGAAAATCAGCGTTGCGGTAAATTCTGTGGCTTCTGCTGAGCTTACAACCTTTTCTGACGCACTTGTCACTACAGTGATAGTAAAACACTGCTTCATGTTATATGTTAATCTCGTTATGTATTATTGTCTTATCTTTGATATTATTGTTGAGGTGTCTTGTGTGTGTTAATAAATGTCTTCTTTCTTTCTTTACACTCTGAGGCTCAGCAGCATAAGTTACTTGAATACTATTGCAATAGCAAACCAATGTCTTATTGTGTCACATTATGCAATTTCTGATTATTCAAGTTTGACTAAAGAACTTGTTTCACTTTCGGCCAAGACGGTGTAAGTCCACCAACAATGTCTTAAGGTGTGGTTAATATATTATATTAGTATTAACTAACTGCGGCCCACGGTATATCCCCTGGAAACACTTAAATTTTTCAAGACAAATAGTAATCCAGGTTATAAGCTATCTTCGTGACAAATTACATCCAAATCCTTTCGTGAAAAGGAACATACAAACATACACGCACACATACAAACTTTCGCTTTTATAATAATAGTGTGAGGAAACCTGCATCAGTTGCATACTTCAGTGTGTACAAAAATATCTAAGTTCTGTGAATTGTAGTAGGAGATTGTATTTGGATGATTTTTATATGCTAGGTCTACCTACACTCCAATACTAACCTCAAATAGTCATATTGGTCTATCAATTGTACCATACGTCACAAATATCAAAATTGAATTGCCTTTTTGCATAAATAAGGTGGAAATATTATGTTTCTAAATTAATTTTGTACACTGGCAAAGGTTATCTGTAATCTATCAACCAAATTCAAAATTACGTATTTTGAATTGTGTTGATAGACTACAGATTTATAATCCCTGACATATTTATGGAATCATGTACACTGTCCTGTCTGGGATCCATACATCATTTAAACATTTCTATTACTTTTATCTGTGGATATGTTAGTAGGCTTGACAACAGGCTAGCGACTCATACAACTAACATGAATTGTAAACCTTATTAGAAACAAATAGATGCTATGCTAACTAGACCATATCGGATAGGCAGGTACTATACAGATATGCATTTCTAATACTCACCTTCTCAGTAATTTTCGTATCCTCCAAACGTTTACTAAGATTAGGATCTACAGGTTTCACGGGCTTCACTACATCTTCCATGACAGGTGGTAGTGGTTTTGTGACAATGCAGGGCAAATTGGGCAGCGGGAGGTTAAGATTCGCCATTTGCATCTTGTTGTCCATTGTCTTGCTTTCGTACATCTCCTGACATTTTTTGCCGAACGAATCGTGGAAAACTTCTAGCACCTAATATGCAAAGTGGTAAAAATACTGAACATCAATAACAAAGGGACACATTTGATGGCATTAATATGAATAAGTACTACAGAACCATACTTTGAAAAAACTAGTTGTTCTATATTAAAGATTAATTGAATTAACCTTAGCCTAAATGGAAATATCTGAAACTGATGATTTTCTTCAACAATACACCAATTTCAACTAAGAGGTTTCGTGGATTATACATACCTTGCCCATGACTGATTTTCCGTTATATTTGTCTATGCATAATTTTGCGAATTTTACATCCTGAAACACTACTCTAGCAAATCCTAAATGTCTGTTTGTGATTGGGTGATAAAATATTGTCAGTTCCTCATATGCACCAATTTTGTTCATCATGTCTGCCAAAAATGCCTTGTCTATATTGTCGTTCAGGTTTCCAATAGTAATTTCTATTTGTGGTGGTATTCCCACATAATTTTGGTCTATTTTAAATCTGCAAAAAAAAATGTTATTCAAAAATCCCGCCTCGCATTTGTAGGTTATATTCCTTTTGTAATGTTGGCACTACTGTCATTGGGAAACAATAAAAACAAAGTGTATTTTATTAATATTTCTAAAAATGCATGATTAATTTGCATTTTAACCATTAATTACTGCAATAATGTACATACACACATAATGTATATATTACTCATAACTTTCAATGTGAAAATTTTGTACTTAACTGCCAAGTATGATGAAAACAGAAATCTAGTGTATTGCAATTGCATGAAAATGAGACTAATGAATTCAGACTCTTCAAGACTTCCAATTTAAATATTGCTGACTAAACTGTAAGAATCTATAGATCTATTCTAATTTAGTAAAGCATTGAATCTAGTTCAAAAACATAAGATATTTTGATGCTTAGGTGGCAAAGATAGTTAAGATATTTAATTACCTAGGGATTGGGAGATCTGCTGGTTCCATCCTGCTCCATATCCTGGAAAGCTGAGATCTCGGGTCTCTGCATTGTACAGGTGGATAGGTATTATCTCCGGGAACAGACCCATCATATCGGTACAATTTGGTTGCTCCTTTCACCAGAAATGGATCCATGAGCAATTTGTAGTTTTTAGGCGCTTTGTGAAGCACCGCATTGTGCCCTGGAGTTTTATGCTCCATTCCTCCATTCATTCTGTAGGTAAAATAGGAAAAATTTAATAAATAAAACATAACCTCTACTTTTTACCAATATCCAAATTACTCCTTTTTTGAAGAAAAAGAAGAGTGTGTGTTATATGAACCTGAAAATGCATTATTGACACTATTTGAAGACGGCAATTATAATAAAAACAAACCTGAAAAGAACACATAAAAAATATTTAGAATATCTGCATTAAACAATAACATTTAGACTGACGAATTTCATCTCGAACCAGTGAATTTTAGTTTTCTGGTAATTCTTCACATAATATGAAGTAGACTTTCACTAAATTAACACCAAAATCTCGAATTATAAAATAAATTCCTACAGCAAGCTCTCTCCATGGTGACAGCAACTTGATAGCTGAAATAAATATTAGTAAAATAAATTTTCTTACCGTGTATTCATTGTGATATTCATGTATTAAGCCACATAGTCTGGGTAATATATTATTGCATCTCATTTAGAATTTTTTTAGCAGTAGAAGCTGAATAAAACAGTAATGAAGCGTTCAGTTGACTTGGCTACAAGTATGTTCAATAAAGAACTTTGTTTTTTTACACAAGAAGAGGACAAACAATCTGACTAATATTACTGTACTTCATGGGCATTAATTTAGTTTATATTGTTGGTAGTAGTGACAGCTGACATTTGTAAATTTGGCACAGGCTGTTTTGGTTTCTTCATAGAATCAGGAAGTCCTACTTCTCTAAGCTGTTGTTTTCCTAGGTCATTGTCTGCTTTGCTCATAATTTGTTTTATGCCCTTTGGATACAAATCGTTCAGCCAATACATGCGTGAGGTGCCTAAACAATTTCTATAAATTCCTTAATATAATAAATAATATGAAAACACTACTGCACTGTAATTTCTTTTCTGATAACCTTGTCGTACAAGTTAACATTTTACATGATTTAATAACAAATACGAATGTTGAATGATGATTTTTACTAGAGTTTTGTCATAACACACTTCCAGCCCTAAATTTTTATCCACGATCGAGGTGAACGACATGCGTTGTTAAATTTACTCGTGCTATTTTTTATCCTAAGAGCACTTTTATTGAGCGTTGATGGTCTAATGGTTAGGGGGGTCGATTGCCGTGCTAAAGGTATGAGGTTTGATTCCTGACCTAACTTGCAAAAAGAGCCTGAACTACCGGTGAAGGAAAACATGGCGAGGAAACCATAGCATAGTGTTAGGGCGTTTCCTATCGCTCGCCTGGCTAGCTACCATCTTCAAGTTGTAAAATCTGTGTTCCGGCAGCCTTTCTTTGAAAGCCAGTTTGTTCTAGACTAGGCATGCTCCAATAGGCATTAAGTTTCCCTGACTTCCGTGGTCGTGCGAACTTATGGTCAAATGCCTAGGTGTGTAGGATAAAAAAATAAATAATAATAACGGCCTACCCAGATGTTGCACGGCACGACCAATAAAGCACAACTCGATCTTTGTCTGATGTGAGTGACGAGATTTAATCTTTATCAAATTTTGTAATAACATAACATAACATTACATTTCGGTTAAAACTACCGGAATATTGTTAAAATGTGCTTAAACTGGTAACATTTATCTACTTGCTGTTCGAAGTGGTTGCATCATCGATTTTGGTAATTTTTGTGATTTTCTGAGTATTCTGGGGAGCTTTGATTTAAATTACGAACATATTTAATACCTTCTAAGTGAATAGAGTGACAACAGTAGTGTTTGCTTGTTTCCAGGCGCAATGTCTGAAAAAGTGTTTCCCGTGGTCAAGGCTGAGGAAGCAGAAGAAGAAGAACTGGTGAACCCTCAGACTGTGTTAAGGGTAAATGTCTAATACTTATTTACGAGAACTTCTCCTTGTTTTCCTTTTTTCAGAGATAACCTATTCCCTTATCATAACCTATCCCTGATATAATAAGTTAGGTAAGTAGTTTCCGTTTTTCTTTTCTAATTCTGGTCGCCGCGGTGACTAACGAATATTTTTTCTTATTTGTCCTTACTGCGGTGGGGGCTAAGATGACTAATACAAAACTCAATCAATTTGTCCCCAGTAGAAATAAATTTGTGCATTGTGAAACATTTCTCTGAATCTCTTAATTTGAATTAGGTTAGTGTCTCGCCATACCGAATATATACATATATTATATGTAATAACTTTATTATTGTAGATATTTACAATAATTTTGAAGTTCTTAAAATTTAAAATTAGTAAAAAATAATGTTCAGAAACCCTCCCAAAGGTTTGATTCATATTTGTCAGATATTACTTAACAGTATTTCAGTTACAGCTAATTTATCAAAATTCATACAATAGGGAAAGTTTTTCATAATTGCTTATTTTTAACTGACTATAAAAATGAGGAGGTTCAAAACTCGCTGCGATCTTTTTTTTCTGTACATGTATGGTGCTGATCTTCCAATATGACTGGAACAATTCTTTTTTTTGTTTGAAAGGATACTTTCCAGTTGGTACCAATTGTTGTCAACATCGGTCCAATTGTCATCAATGTGTTCTTAATTGTCTTTGACTATATTAATGACATTTTGTTTTGTAACAAGTTTGCTAGCCAAATTGAAGTTGGTTTGCACTCTTATTAAGTATTACTTGTCAGATCATAGTACAGTATCCACAGAGTTCTTAGCGTGTAATTTTTTTACGCAGATGCTGATTGATTTCACAAGCATATACATCATTTAGAAGTATTCTAGTCTAAGTATATATCAATATTTGGATTAGAATTATCTCAGTCTCAGAATTTTTATTAAATGACATAAAAATAAACAAATTCTATTTATAATCTGCAGGAAGAATGCCACGAAAAGCCTGATGCCCAGAGCTACTGGGGCAAATACCAGGCTTGTAATGACCGCGTGAACTCTCGCACAAACACTGCTGAAACTTGCGAGGAAGAACTCATTGACTACCTTCATGTCCTTGACAAATGTGTTGGCAAAGACCTTTTCAAGAGGCTAAAGTAAACTAAGATATTATCTTCCACCCTTCATTGTCTGCAAAATCAACATTATGGCAAGGTATAATTGTTGTTATTTTTCTGGTGCATTGGTGGATTGTAGTTTTAGCGCATTATTTATGTTCTTCGAGTATGATCAACAGTGAGAGTTAAATGTTTATTTGTAAATAAATAATTACAGTTTATTTCTGGTTTTGATATTATTGACCACTTTCAAGATGGAAGTATTAGACCTTTACACTATGACTTGCTCTAATAAGAGAGGTGTTACTTGATAATGAATCAACTCTCCTTTTCCTCACTTAAACTCACCAGTGTAAAAGCTGCCATAAGAATAAAATATTTATTAATACAGATACTATGAAAATAATTTTTAATTTTAAGTGCTTATCAACAAATCAAATTACTGTTAGGTATAGGTCTCTACATATATTAAAAATAACTTATTCTGGTTATTTAATTAAAAGCAGAGATATGGAGGTTCCAATACTTTATTGTAGCAAATATAAAAATATTGAAAGTAATCAATTATTATAATAATAATTTCATAAATAATTAAAGAACAGTTTAAAGTTAAATAAGCCCTTGGACATCACAAAAAATAAAATGGCACAAAGAAAGAACATTATGTATCAAGAAAAAAACAATTCAAAGTGCTTATAGAGGATGCGATTTAGTAAGTAAATTGAGGAAAAAACATTAAGATACTCTTTGTGTAACATTTTACTGCTGTTACTCAAAAATTCTTCAAGCTACTACACTGAATTCTAGTGAGATAGAATACATTTTACAAAATTGTAAACCAAAATCACTTGTTTTAGCTCTTTGCTATCTAATTCAGACCTATCCGGTCTGAATCAGACAGCAAGAAGCTGAAACATGTGATTTTGGTTGACATTTTTGTTAGTTAGGAAGGAGTTAGATGTTTAGTTAACTGCTGTGTTGTACTCTATCATTCACTTTTTCAGTCTCTATATAAAATCTGTTAAACATTTTTGATTTTTGTGATTTCCCTGGTAAAATAAGTTGCATTTCTTGCATAAAGCAACCACACTTGAACATCACATAGAGCTTAAAATGCCAATGTGATAGTTATGTGCTACTAATATATTTATGTTGCAAAAATGTAATAATATAAGATAAAAATGTGCCAAGATTTGGAATGTTTGTCAAATGCTTGTAAGTATAAAAATTGGATTAGTTTACGTGCATAAACTCAACATATCTGGAGGCTCATTATCAGCTTATTAGATTATTGAATAAGCATATTAATAATAGGAAAAAACATGATTAAATCTAGGAATAAATGTATATAAACAATAAAAATCCTATGTCTAACAAATTGACTTGAGAATATTATTTTTTACTTTAAAATCAAAACTTGCATTTATGTTCATGATTTACACAGTTATATAACAACTTGATAAAGATTCAAAATACATACTTGGTGAAGCTTTACAATCAATAACAAAATCATACAGCTTTGGTATAAACAATCTTCAAATAAAACATCTTTAATAAATTTTGATAAACATAAGAGAAAATAAGCATGCTTTATTCCATATCAACTAATGGACGCACTTAGGATAATATTAAGATATCTCAGCAGTACCTACTCTATCTATGATATCTTAGCAGTACTACATATTTGAATGTAACATACCTTTTAGGTAACAAATAAAATCCTACTAGGTCAGAGATATAAAATTACCATGTCCACACAGAATGATCATCAGTTCCCTCGTATACAGATCACGCGATGTTAAAATTCACTAAACTAAATTGTACAGCCCGCGAAATTGGTACTAATTATTAATGGGTACAAAAATTAACAGATCCAAGATCCTATATCAGCCTGGTCAGTCTGTGTGGACCTGAACAAGGGAAAAAAAACAACATAAAAGGGGGAGCTACCCTAGCCTCATTACAATCTATAACAAAGTCTACACATAATACAAAAAAAAAATATGCATAAGTATCCAATGTTATAAAAGTACAGTACATAAGGCTTTACCTACATTACATGTTTTACAAGCCACATTATTCCATTCCATAAGAAGCATATGCATGTATAGAACACTATCTTTCATTACTTTTGTGACTTCACTGAGCCCTTAAATAAATATTATTGAGCCACTAAAACACTGCAGTAAGTTTATTTTACTTACGTATTAGTCACACTATTTTATTTACACATATAAAATCACAAAATGCCTCGGGACTGATAGTTCACCCTCGGATTTTTATACTGCTTACTCGTACCAAAGAGAATAATTCACGACACTGGAACACCTACGGTTCAGAAATTCGTCGACACTATTCTTGGACTTGATGATTAGTGTAGGGCCCTTGACCATATTCAAATCACCCGCCAAAATCTACGCACGACACTCGAACGTCGTACGAGCTGTCATAACGTGTGTCTCCGACTTATGGCGGCAACGAAGCACATCGCCTCTCAAAATTAATTAATAAGAACGGGAAATACTTAACGGAATACCTAGTGCTGTGTACCAAGGACTGTCCAAAAAGTGGTTAACGTGCTGTGCCTGAAATTACACCCTGAAGGATCCTTGGATTATACTTTCTGGTGAACTACGGGCCGGCGCGGCGGGTGAGTCGGTCAAGGAATTGTTTTTGAATTTAGCCATAAATATATTAGATCGCGGGTGCGACATGTTTCCTTCGAGCCGGATCTCTCATTTGCAATCAGCGTAACAAGAATTCAATCCTAATTACACTAATTTCACCCATTTATAACATTAATCTCACGTACACTTATTTCATTTTGCTTAATACCCACATTATTTCGCATGACGAGCGAATGTGTGTCCGTCAGTTGGAACCTGCCACATACAAAATAGGGTCTATTTTACTTTGCTTAGTCACGGGCACGTCATCACGGTCGGAACTAAAATTTGTGTGAATTTATTTCTACCTGTATTTACTTGAATTAAATCGCTTACGTATTTTATTTCGGTATTATATTTAGTTACTCTTCAATATGCCTAAAGAAAAGCCTAGTAAGAGTGTCACGGAGGACGATGAACCTTATGCTAAATTAAATGTTGACGAATTACTGCAACCATTTTTGACTTCTAAAGAAATGTGTTTTTTACGCGTTCAATGTTTGTTTGATATGTCTACCAAGGTCAATGTCGATCCCTCAACGGTACCTGGGTTCAAGGCTAGGGTTCAAGATTTATCCGCTTTGCGTATAGAATACGATCGATGTGTAAAGGAAATAAATTCCATAAGTAAATTGCATATACCTAACTACGTCCCTACGTACAGCGAAGTAGATGCCTTTGATGATCTTTATTACTCAATCCGCGCGGTTGCCGAACGATTGTCGCCGGCACCAGCGCCAGCGCAACCGGCCGCGGCGGATCTCGGGAATAATGAAGAACGTGGTGCAAATAAAAGACGAGTGAAATTGCCCGAATTGCAAATACCTAAATTTGATAGTAAACTTGAGAATTGGGTCACATTCCGCGATACATTTTTAAGTCTGATTCATACGAACGCATCATTAAGTAACATCGAGAAGTTTTATTATTTACTCGCGTCTGTTACCGGTTCCGCGTTAGTTATCGTGAAGTCTATGGCGATCACAGCTGATAACTATCCTATTATTTGGAATGCATTATTGCAGCGCTTTGATAATAGACGCGCGCTCGCTTCCGCTTATGTTGACAAGGTTTTATCTTACAAACCTTTAGCGTATGAGTCATCGGCGCATCTTAATAGTTTTCTACAAACATTCCAAGAAAACATAACCGCATTAGAAAATTTAAATGTATCGAATTTATCCAGTTTTTTGCTATTCCAAATTGCGTTGCGTAATCTTGACCCGGTGACGCGACGTGAGTTTGAACAAACTACGTCCCCGGGTGATATACCTACAATCGAGCAACTGCTTCACTTCGTCGAAAAGCAAGTTCGTGTCCTTGAAATGTCAGACTCTAAGCCGGTATACGTCAAGCCGTCTACGACGCTTCACAAGCAGCCTGCACATAGTAAACTAAACTCATATAAAACTACTGACACGACTAAAACATATAATACAAAGCCGACATTCGCGTCAGCGGTAGATAGTAAGGAGAACGCCATTGTCGAACGTGTGAAATCCAATGCTTGTCCATGTTGTCAGAAGCCGCACGCTATCTATAGATGCAGCGTTTACACCGCACTTACACCGCAGCTCCGCGCTAAAATGGTCAATGAGCTCGGCCTCTGTAGAAACTGCCTCCGAAGCAGTTCTAGCGAATCGCACACTAGGTCCACCGGGTGTCCCTCAAAATATGTTTGTGTCGTTTGTAAAGCTCGACACCACTCTTCAATTCACGTAGATGCCCCTGCATCTGAAGAGAAAGTGGTCGCTCTGACTTGCACCAACGAACAAACTGTTTTACTAGGTACGGCTGTGATACACGTCGCAGACGTATGGGGTCAATACCACTCTGTCCGGGCGCTAATTGATAGCGGCGCTATGTCGAGCTATATAACTCAGGAATGCGCTAAGATGTTAGGTTTATCTCGTCGCAAATGCAACTTCAGACCGATCGGTCTAGGTGGTAATCAGGTGCAGAACTTCGGCCTAACGACCTGCAAAATAAAGCCGCGTCACGGTACACAGCCGGTACTATCGACCGACGCTGTAATAGTAACGACGATTGCCGGTAACTTACCTACGACGACTTTACCTGCTGAGATATTAAATAAATATCAACACCTCGAGTTAGCTGACCCTGCTTTTCATCGCTGCGCGCCTGTGCACATGTTATTAGCAGGAGATTTATTTCCGTATATCTACTGCGGAAATAAAATATTTCCCGATCAGCTGGGAATGCCTGTTGCATTAAAATCAATTTTTGGTTTTGTAGTGACCGGTCAAGTTGACTTGAATCAACCACGCGAAGAGGTCGACGAACTCAGCTGTGCTTCCTTTTCCGGGTTTTCGAGTACCTTAGATTTAGACCAGGTGATGAATTCGTTCTGGGAAATTGAAAACATACCTTCTGAGCGACCGATGAAACCGGACGATTTATTAGCTGAATCAATGTTCGCAAACGATCAGAGCCGCGATCCGCAAACCGGTAGGTACATAGTCAAGTACCCCTTGCGGTCCGACCACAGCCTCGGCGACTCTCGGCAGATGGCGCTGCGCAGGCTAAAGAACTTAGAGGCGAGACTCGAGCGCGATCCTCATTTGAAACTCGAATATTATAAATTCATGTCTGAATACGAATCGCTAGGTCACATGACGTGTTTAGGTGAAATGCACGAAGTGGATTCCAAGTACTTGATCCCGCATTTTTGTATAGTTAAGCCTACTAGTACAAGCACGAAATACCGATGCGTTTTCGACGCTTCAAGTAAGACGTCAAATCAAAGGTCACTCAACGACGTGTGCCTCGCCGGACCTAAGCTGCAAGCAGATATTAATGTCATCCTCATAAATTTTCGAATGCATGCAGTATGTGTGTCGGCCGATATTCGTAAGTGCTATCGACAAACGCTTATACACAAAGATCAACGATCGTATCAGCACATATTGTGGCGAGACTCTACCGATCAACCGGTCAAGGTTTATGAGCTCAACACAATAACTTACGGTGTAGCGAGCAGCCCGTATCTCGCGATTAAAGTGCTTCACACTCTAGCAGATAGTGAAGCCCACATGTATCCTCATGCAGCGAAAGTGCTTAAAACTGGATTCTTTATGGACGATCTTTTGTGGTCCGAGCCTAGTGTCGTTCAAGCGCTCCAGCTGCAAAAGGACTTACGTACCATGCTGGACAGTGCGGGGTTTGATTTGCGTAAATGGTCGAGTAACTGCCCTCAAATCTTAGAGGCCGTGCCGGAGGACTATCGCGAGACGTCTGTTGAGTTCGATAACGACTTATCACTCAAGGTACTCGGTCTCCAATGGCAGCCCGCGAACGACTGCTTCACCTTCAAAGTTGAGCCCACTACTCAAGACGTAACTAAGCGAACGGTGCTATCGTTGATTGGGCGCTTATTCGACCCTCTCGGTTTCGTATCGCCTTGCATTTTTTATGCTAAATGCTTCATGCAGAAACTTTGGACTTTGAAGTTGGACTGGGATCAGAGCTTACCCGCGAATCTGGAAGCAGAATGGCTATCGTTCGTACAAGAACTACCTCTGCTGTCAGACTTCAAACATGAGCGACATGTCACGGTGCCTCAGTGTACCTACTGTCGCATATTAGGCTTCTCTGATGCATCTTCTCTCGGCTATGCTGGAGTAGTGTACCTCTACACTCGAAACGATAAAGGCGAAAGCAAGATCAGCCTACTGATTGCAAAGTCAAAAGTAGCCCCACTTCGCTCAATTTCAATCGTTCGACTAGAGCTAATGGCATTTCATCTACTATCGAAACTCGTAAAATATGTAGTACCTATACTACTAGATCAATCCATAAGTGTCAATGAGCAGCTGCTATTTACTGATTCATCAGTTGTGCTAGCGTGGCTTAATACGCCGAGTTTTAAGCTCAAGACTTTTGTAGCCACACGAGTTACTAAAATATTAGAGGCGGTTCCTAACGCAAAAGTTTTTCACGTCAATGGTGAACACAACCCATGCGCTGATGTACTGTCTCGTGGCGCGTCGCCTTCGACATTGCTCGCGATGCCAGAGTGGCTACACGGTCCTAGCTGGCTGTCGAGTGAACAGTGGCCAGTTCGATCGATTGACGATTTCAAACATGAGAATGTACCGGAGTTAAAACCTTTGAACGAGTCAAAGGTGATGGCTTCTACGAAAGAACCATCGAATCTCATATATGAACTTATCGAAAAACATTCTAGTTACACTAAACTAGTCAATCTCATAGCGTGGGTTCTAAAATTCATTCAAAATTGTCGCACGCCTAAACATGAGCGTACTAAACTTACGCTTAGCGACTTGAGACAGGCGCGTGACACAATAATAAAATCAGTTCAACAGCAACACTTTGCTGAAGACATATACGCTCTCTCTAAAGGACTAAAACCTCGGCAACCATTGCTAAAACTCAACCCATTTGTTGATGCGAATGGTTTCTTGAGGGTGGGGGGTAGGCTGGCACTGTCAACGATGTCTTTCGACGCGAAACATCCAGTTCTGCTGCCTACCAAATGTAACTTCACTAACCGTTTGATAGATCATTATCACGTGACTCATATGCATGTAGGTCCGCGAACACTACAAGGCATCCTAACTCAAAAGTTCTGGATTGTTTCCGCGCGCAATGTTATCCGATTACGCACCAGAAAATGCATATCTTGTTTTAAAGTTAGACCTACAATTAGACAGCCTATCATGGGATTATTGCCTAAATTCAGATCAGAAGACGTGCATGTTTTCCATACGGTCGGCATAGACATGGGTGGCCCGTACTTAATAAAAGAATCCACCCTCAGGAATGCCCGCGTGCATAAGGCCTACTTATGTATTTACGTATGTTGTTCAACGCGCGCTGTTTACGCAGACGCCCTGACGTCTCTAAGCACAGAATGCTTCATGGCATCATTCGATCGTTTCACTGCTAGACACGGTTTATGTAAATCTGTGATAACAGACAACGGTACTAACTTCGTTTCAGCCGGCAAACAATTAGCAGAGGTCTCGCAGTTTCTGCGCGCTAACGCAGACGAGATTGATGCTGAGTTCCTGAAGCGTCAAATTGAGTGGAAACATAACCCACCTACAGGCAGTCACTTTGGAGGCCTGTACGAGGCCGCGATTCGCTCCTGTAAAGACATTTTAAAACGGACAGTCGCGGATAAGAGTTTGACATTTGAGGAACTGACGACTTTATTCGCACGCGCATCGTCTGTGATCAATTCGCGTCCACTCGAATTATTATCGAACGACGCTAACGAATTCGAAGTACTTACACCGGCGCATTTCCTTATCGGTCGCGCACTGTTATCCGTCCCTGAATACGACCTGTCTACTACCCCTGTACGTAGGCTAAGTCGTTGGCAAGCTGTGCAACAGATGGCACAGCAATTCTGGCATCTGTGGCGCAAAAACTTCCTCCACACACTTCAAGAACGTCAGAAGTGGTTTAGTGGTTGTCGCGAATTGAAGGTCGGAGATCTAGTGTTGCTGCGCGGTGACGCACCTCCCCTTCAATGGCCGCTAGGAAGAGTTACTAAATTACACACCGGACCTGACAACGTAACTCGAGTTGTCACTGTACGCTCGAGAAGCGGTGAATTTATAAGACCTGTAGTTAAACTATGTCCTCTTCCTCTTGACGAGGATGCTTAGTTACTTGTTTAAACTTCTAATAAATTCACACAGCGTTTAGTTAAGTTAGGTTAGGTATATATTTTTCTACACTATTCTTTATACAGTCCACTGTCTCAGCCCTCGCTGAGTTACATATTTGTTAACAAGACAACACATCTCAGTTACAACTAACATTAGCTTAACACTTCTTAACAAATGACACAGCTGATTGTAATTGGGAAATCCGAATCGTCGGATTTCGGTGGGGGGAAATGTAGGGCCCTTGACCATATTCAAATCACCCGCCAAAATCTACGCACGACACTCGAACGTCGTACGAGCTGTCATAACGTGTGTCTCCGACTTATGGCGGCAACGAAGCACATCGCCTCTCAAAATTAATTAATAAGAACGGGAAATACTTAACGGAATACCTAGTGCTGTGTACCAAGGACTGTCCAAAAAGTGGTTAACGTGCTGTGCCTGAAATTACACCCTGAAGGATCCTTGGATTATACTTTCTGGTGAACTACGGGCCGGCGCGGCGGGTGAGTCGGTCAAGGAATTGTTTTTGAATTTAGCCATAAATATATTAGATCGCGGGCGCGACAATTAGTTTCGTTTTTGATCCTAGAAAATGAGCAAATATTTCAGTATGGTACGGAATATCTATGAATTTCAGGTCGTACAATTCTGACCGTGCATTTCCGTGTCGTCAATTCTTATCCTTTACATTTCTCAATTCTCACAAATAATTGTGGCTTGCTTCTTGTTGAAAATCGTCGCAAAGTATCAAAATACGTAATGACTCTCACACAGTTCACCGTTACCGTACTAACTAGCCCCTACTTGCAACACGTTGAAGCAAATCTCACAGACCCGCTGCGGTTTGTTCATGCTGAACTTGAGTATGGGCACGTCTTGGTTGGAGCATTTATTACAGAGCATCCGCCCGCAGTGACGACTGTAATAGAAACAAATGATACAATATTTATTTGCAACCAAGTCTTGGTCTAATAGGTATTTATATAAACTAAAACTAAGACCTAACCTGTAAACTTTGTGTTATTTAGTTAAAAGTGGACCTTCTTCGCAGAGGCTTTTAGCGACAAGGAGGTATTTTTTAGAGAAACATTTACGATACAATCTTGTTTTTCGTTAATATTATCCGCATTTTGCGGTTTCACTAGTAATACAGTGATCTAAATCTTCTTGAAGTCAGATTTTTTGAAGTCGCATCTAAGCACTTGTTAAACTCGAGTTTCTGTTAGCCAGAACTCAGAAAATTTTGAGAAAAAGTTACCAATGATGCTTCCTCATGGTGAGCGTGAACTTGGTACCGCACTCCTGACACAGGTCGCTCTCTGCCCACGGCGCCTCGGCCGGCAGTGCGTCTAGTAGCCGGTGGAGTAGCTGCTTTGTAGCAACCTACAGAACAACATATTTGTTAATACTGCGAAATTGACACAAATGTGTGTACTTAAATTGTAACATCAATTACAATTTCAAAACTTTTTGTCAGCACTAGAATACAACATTAAATAATAATAATATTACAAAAACAGGCACAAATGTGGTGTTATCTCCACACAAACGATAGCGTCAAATGCGGGAAATATACGCGATAACATAAAATAATCTGTAGGTATACCCTGTGGCAATATCCTCGTTTCTGCTGCAAAGATATAAGTACTATAGCCTTGTGTTGGTCGTATGTACATGAACGAATCGAAGATATCCACACTTCGCAAACGGATCGCAAAACGACAATACCGATATCGTGATTGGACGATCCGTGCACCTACTCGTTGTGATGTCCGATGTCCGCTCAATATAGGTGTCCCTGTGCCGTCGGCGACGCAGTGAAAAATTACGGTCGTATGATATAAAATAAAATCACCAATGCGTTCAAATTAAACTTTCTCCGTTTCCGACAAACACAAAGGGATTGTTTAGTAATCAGAGGTAAATATCAATAGTAAGCGGCTAAGTTTAATATTCAATAAAATAACTATATATTATAACATATTAATATCATTATTTTCAATTTGACTATTTTAGGTATTCGTGTTATATTTCAAGTGAAGTAAGTATTAAGTATAAATAAGTCTTAGTCCTTTTTGCGTCAGCGATTTAAAGAAAGGACAATATATAATTAATATGAGAGAAAACTAACCTGATAGTTAAATATGGAAATTCCATCTTTATTTTCTTGCGCGAGACATGCGCCAGCGCGTACCAGAACGCGGCACATCGCGCCCTGCCCGTTCATGTACGCTAGAAGTAGCGGGGTGTTGCCCTGTACCAACCAAAATATAATAAAATACACTAGAATTTGTTATACCTTAGGGATATAAATAAATCAATAAATTGTTACAGGCTAAATTATTATTTACCACACGTTGGACACCAGTTTTCTCACAATAAAAGTGGCACCCATAACTGTAGGAACTTTTATGTTTTTCACCCGTGGCACAACTTACTAGTAATATTACAGCACTATTCGAATTCGTAACAAGTAAATGATTGTTACCTGAAGATCAGTCCTGTTGATTGGGTAATCCGGCATAAACTCTAGGAACACTTCGCATATTGTCGCCGCGTTATCTTTCTTACACCAGCACAGCTCATGAAGCGGGTTGCGACCTAAACAGAAAATTGTGTTAGATTTGCTACATGAAAATCAAAGAATATCGATTCTTAGTATATTTTTAGTGACATCTTTAACTTGAAGCGTCGTTTGTCATGTTTGGACACAGATACTTATTGGTTTTCTGTCGGCAGTTGACGTTGTAAGTTGTTTCAATCAATTCTTAGTGATTTTGATGTTTCTTTTTCTACTATGAAAAGGTAGTTTCAGTAGTTGTCAAGGCAAGCAAAGGCAACCGATTTGGATGTTCTTGACAAATGTACACTCCGTCGCTCAGTAAGGGCTTGTACACAAAACTGCGATGCGACGCGATGCGAATTCGCAACGCAGAAAATTACGACACGAATTGCTACGATGCGATTTCGTGCGGCAAGGCGTCTCCCAGGGCGACCATTCCTTCGACGACCGTTAGCCGTACTAAACGTATTTTGAATTGAAAACTAGGTCGTGACATGGATCGTAAAAAGAAATGTGCACTTTTATTATTGCTGAGGAGATACAGGAAAAAGAAACAAAGAAGATTTTGGGTTCATCCATTTATTATTATTATGAATCCCGATGGAAACTATTTTCTTCTAAAATATAAAGCTTTGAAAACAACCACGAACAAAACATTGGAGTATTTTAGAATGAGCATATCTTCATTCGAAGAGCTTTTAAGTTAAACCCAAAGAACAGGGCGCTCCTCAATCAGTGATATAAAAAAATCAACGTCGTATTATGTCATTTTTAAAGTACACGTCTTGCCCACACGCTGTCCCTGAGCGAACTAAAATGGCGTCAACAAGTGTGACGCAACATCGCAGGAATGCGCGATGCGAATCAATTCGCAAGTTCTTGCGATGCGTAGAGGGAGCTCGCAGATTTTTGCGATGCGACGTCGCATGGCAGTTTTGTGTACAAGCCCTAACACCGACGGTTGTCTTTTGTTTACCTTTGAGGTTGGTAGCGGCGGCATCTATATCAGTGTCTGCCAGTAACGCCCTCGCGGCAGCCGCGTGCCCCTCCCGCGCCGCGACGTGCAGCGCGTTGTCTCCGCCCGCGTCAACAGCTGAATACTCCGCGCCGCCGCTCACTAACGCAGACACGATGGCCGCGTGCCCGGCTGACGCAGCCACGTGGAGCGCCGTGCGTCTGATTAAGATAATATTATATTACTAGTACTCCTGCGACCTGTCGCAAATTTACGTATACTTCCACGGATAACAAGAACAAGACTTTGTAAGAAAACCTAAAAAAAAACTAGACGCAATGAAAAGGTACTCAATCGATACTTACTTGTGTGCATCTCTATCGTTAGGCCTCGCACCGGCCAGTAGCAAACTCCTAAGTAGCACCTCGTTGCCCGCGTTCGCCGCCAGGTGAAGCGGCGGCGCCAGCGTCGCGTCCTGCACGCGAGAGTTTACGTCCACCTCCACGGACAGTAGGAACATTACACTCTCCATGTCGCACTTCTGTATGGCCACGTGGAGGAAATTGCGACCTTTTTTGTCCACCTATTGAGACATTACAATGAAATACTTAAGAATTGTTCGTGAAAAGTAGTAATAAAATCAATCAGTACTTACTGCACTGCAAATAAACAAATTGGATAGCAAATTTAACAACAACTAACGAAACAAGGCAGAAACATTTTTTTTTTCATAAGCAGCTTAATACAGAGTATTCGGTTAGGGGTGTACTAACTCGAATGGGGATCACTAGACTCATCCTAAGGAACAACTTTCATTGTGGAACCCACACCTGATTCGAGAAAAAAATATCATATCATATAAATACCATACAAAATATCATATAAATACCATACAAAAGGTTTATCGGTCGTCGACAAAACGTATAAAATAGCCGAGATTTTTTCTTGAACCCAGGGTTGGTCCTGTATATAACATAAACTCGTGTTAGTTACACCACTTATAACTCAATCCGCTGGACTAATGATTTGGTCAGAATAGCGCAATAACCAATATAATTTCGCACGAAATACATACAGAAAATATTTGAGTGAATTGAGTTTTTTAAACTCTGCCATGCAAATTACAGCTCACTTCATTAAGGACATCATTCATTGACTCTTAGGCGGTACGAAATTCACCGGGTTAGCTAGGATATAATCTTCCATAATATAAAAATGAGTCGCTGAAAGTGTTGCTAAGCGCAAATCTCGAGAGAAGCTTCACCGATTTTGCTAATTCTTTTTTTAGAATATTCCTTGAAGTACGAGGATGGTTCTTACGGAGAGAAAAAATAGTCTGATAAAATAAATCAATTTGAACTTTAATACCACATCATAAAGTTAAAGTGTTAGTGAAGAGGTGCCGGGAAGGCAAAACAATAGAGTGACGTTAGTATCGCACGAGTATAAATATTAATATCAATATTTGTCAATATTTATACGATGGTAACATTACTCTTAAACAATCGATTGTTAGGCGGTACGAAGTTCGCCGGGTCAGCTAGTATAAAATAAAAACAATAAAAGTGTATTATAATTATTCACCTGTTCGGCCGCCGAAGGATTTTTCTCCAATATAGCCTGAGCCGCTTTATTGTTTCTCGCAGTCAACGCAGCCGCGAAGGGCGAAACACCCTTGTTGTCTCTTGCAGACAAGTCTATTCCGGGCTGAGATAGAAGGAGAGAGATGATCGCTGCGTGCTGGTTCTCTATCGCGATGTGTAGCGGAGTTTTACCTTCTGCGTCTTTAGAATTTATGTTAGCACCGTGTTCTAGAAGTGTCTGTTGAAGAAATCAATATTCGGTTGGATAACAGTGGGACTACTCGTACTTACTACTATAGGGTTTCGTATTGACAAATACAAAACCTTATAAAATCTTTGACAGACACATACAGGGTTATCTGCTAGGGGTTAGGGTGTACTGAGGCGAAATGGGGTCATTGTACTCATCTTAAGTAACAACTTTTACTATAAACCCAGTATGAATTCGAAAAAAATTAATTGTTTCATACAAAAATGCCGACGACCGATAAACTTTTTACATGAGAGCATTTTTTTACTAGTATACGATATCCCCGTATAAAAGAAGCAAAACTTTAATTATGATAATGTTACTGGGTTAGGTGGCTAAATCATTAAATAGAACGAAGACCTTATAACGACTACACATAGCAACATCAGCCCGTTAACACACACTGCTAAGCATAGCTGATGTATGAAAAAAAAGAGAGAGAGATTGTTGAGAGCCAGTGTATTCCAGACTAATGCAGGTTTCATCTAGGCCTACAGTATCGCTGACTTCCGTGCGAACTAGTGGTCAAATGCCTAGCTGTGTAGATTAAAAAAAGACTTATTTATCACAAACTAGCAAATAACTCTTGATTATAAATATAACCCACCGACCCGGATTCAAACGCATTGACGGCTCATGGTCAGGACATACAATTAATTACTAGAGGATAGACTTTTAACACTTTACTAACGCACAGTTCCTTTAGTTACTTAATAAGTAGTTAAAAAACAATTACAAAAAAATATGTTTTTAGCACATATTTTTCAATAACTTATGGAATGCAACAAAAGTTGTCAGATATAAAAAATAAACATTCATAACGTACATGCAAAATTACATTTTGCTATTCATTCGTTTATATTACCTGTATGACGTCTGTGAGACCCCAAGTGCAGCACAAGTGTAAAGGGGTGTGCGCATCGGAGACGACCGAAGCGCCCTCTCCCCCCTCTCCGAGCCGCCGGGGAGACTCCACGTCGCACCCGGAACGAATGAGGAATGTCGCCAACGCCTCTTTGTTTTCGTCGATCGCCCTGAATTAATTCACGCTTCACTTATAATCACAATCTAAATTTTGAACATATCTGATTTATTTGACGACCGCCGTGGCCTAAGCATTATTGACCGAGCAAGCGAAGCATCTCTGCTTAGGGTCTGGCTATTTTTTCTTTCCTCTGTCAGATCGTATATTTGTATGTGGCCTAAAATTTCGTTCTCGCGTACAGGTCGTAGTAACCAATATTGATGAAACTTGGTGTATCTCTAAGAATTATTATTAGATTTTTTTAATAGTCTTGTAATTTTTGGTTGAGTGTGTATTTTATGGTTTTATATTGAAGAAAGGAAATAAGTTTGGTACGCCGCCAATTACTGGCTGATTTCAATAATTTCTGGTACAGGCATGCGAAACACAACATTTACTAGGATTCCTACATATAAACAAAAACTTGTTGAGTGGTTATCGATTTACGAGTATGTACCTAAGTATGCTTGTTTCGAGATCTGGCGTTCCCGGTCAGGGTATGTATTCGAGAGATGATTTTGTATAACTGTCCGTCTTCGGAGCTGAGTGTGTTGTATATTTCTTTGTACATGTTGCATGGCAAACCCGACATAGGAGAAATTCTAGTGAGGATCTATGAGTGTGAAACGATACTTATTTATTTGCCGAGTTAGCGAAGCCTCTCAAGTCTAGTAAATCATTCTTTCGTCTGTCACTATTCTGGATATTGGTACTCGAGTGTAGATTGCAGTATCCAACCGATATCGGCGAAACTTGCACAATATTCGTGTCAAAAATCTTATAGTAGGTAAAGTCCGATTTTGCCGCGTGCCGTTCTTTATCGTATGAGACAACGTCACTCGCCTAAACAATACAAAATATATTTAAAATTTGTAAGTAAGATCATTTAAATGATACGATAGAATCGGCTATTTACAGGTACGTTATAGTTGACTAGTAGGTGTCACCCGCGGCGTTGTACGCGACATAAAATGATATATAAATAAAAACTTATGCACCCTCATTTTAAGGTTTGAATTTCCAAAAATCTTTTCTTGGTACACCGTACACTCTATAATAAACACATCCTTCCATGTCAATATGTTCAGTGGTTTAATGTCAACGTTGATTCCTAACAAAACAAATCAGAACTGATCAGCCAGTCAGGACTTACCCTAATATATATATATACAGGGTTATCGGTTAGAGGTGTACTAATCCGAATGAGGGTTTTCGGTGGAGTGATATCCCGTGAACTATGGGTCTAACTTTACGAAGCCATGAGAACAACAACCCGTGGGATGACCTCACAGATGCTCATACTTAATAGGCAAAATTCAAAATTAGTTATCTATGCATTATTGTATTCGTCGAGGATTATTATTGTGATTTTTTTACCTAGAGACATCGGTTACTGTTAGTGTGTAAGATGTGTGCGTAAATAAGTAAGGGCGATATTTGATGGTCGCGCGGTCGGTCGGTCGATACAGTATCCTTCAGTTTCAAGACTGAAGGATACTGTATACGCTAGTCGTATAACTCGTTAAATTGTAGATACCGGTAATAAGTTTGAGTTGTGTGAAAGAGGTGTGAGTTAAGAGATGACGGCTGATTGAGTAGAATGTAAGAGAAGCACATGCTGTGCTGACCTCACGTAGTGGGATAAGGACAAGAAGATGATTATTTCTCAGAATAACAATTAGACTTACCGAGACGTTTTAAAAACTGTCTCTAGTATTCTTCCTCAACATGTGATTGAAGATTTTTGTTTATTGAACATGCGGTTTAGTGGAATCGTCAAATCTTAACGATTTTGTTTTAGAAGTACGTGATTGTAGATTTGTTAATAGCCACACCTAAATTGAAAAAAGTCATGTGCCCATGCCCTTATTGTATCCATTACGACTATGACCTCTGCCACAGAAGTAATAATAGTTAGTAATGCGTTCTGCGGGCAAACAGCTGTGGTAGATTTTTCCGCAAAATCCGCGAACTTCTGTATCTCGAAAACTATTGGACTTTTTGGAAAACTGCAAGAACAAAAGTTGTTCAGAATCGTAAGTCCTTATACGTGTTTTAGGCTTAGTACACCCCTAGACGATAACCCTGTATATGAGTTTTTCTTTCCTTTTACTTACTTATGCAATAAGGTCTGCATACATCCATCGGGACCGGGGCCCCAACAATCGGCATCGGCGCCATTTCTTACAAGGATCTGAAAAAAAAAACATAAAATACAAATTATTCGATTTAATCAGCTTTTTGAATTGAATTTAAGTGAAATCGCGGGATGAAGATCTTCAAGTGAAGAAGAATCTATTGACACTACTCACATATAAATACGAGAAGCCGTTTAGGCTAGAGCTTAAACGGCTTCATTTGTTGCATTTTTGGCATGCCCTAGAGGGCATGCCAAAAATATACTTACATACAGACATTCGAAATCATAAACCCTCCTTCTTTCGTAATCGGGTAAATATGGTATACACAAGACATTAGACTTTTACTATAAATAACGTAAGTATATTATTGACACGCGTCGGTAAGCTTGAACCGCGGAAAAAACAAAATGTGCGTACACGTACACACACGTGAATCTAAAAAACGATCACCAAACCATATTTGTTAGAACGCAAAAAATATACAACAACTATTCATGGATGAGTAATAAAGTAAGTTAGTAAAAAGTTAGTACCTATTGTTCAAGAGTTATTTTTATCCAAGACAGCTAGGCATTTGATCGGGTTCGTATCGAAAGGACATTTAAGCAGAACTCCCTATTAGCAGATCGTCCTAAAAGCAAAACGGCATATTATCATTACGTCCTAATAGCAACATAGTAGCAAACCGACCTAATATCAAAAAGAGATGGACAGTCATGTACACAAGAAAATAAACGTGTTAAGTTAAAACATCATTACGCTGTAATATCAGCTACTTGAAAGTCGAAGTCCCGTCTGACTCGGTCCCGCCGTTTCAGAGATAAGAGGGAACAAACAGACAAATAGAAAGACCGCCTTTTTTATTGTTGTCTGCTCCGCCATGTTGGATTTAAAATGACGTCACACTGTTAACCAAGCATTGTCATCCGAACTAAACGTGGTTTTTAACAAATTTTAGCTTTATCAGTTGAATATCTTTTAAAGAAGATATCTCAATACTAGGTTGCAATATTCCACCCGAACAAACTTACATGCGTACTAACAAACATACTTATACACATACAAACATTGCAAGTTCAATAAAAGATTTTAATAAAACTGTACCGTCTAAAATTTTATTTATATGTTTAATGTTAAACATTATGAAACCGTTCAGCTAAGGTGTGATTTTGATATTAGACCGATTTGCTTTTATGTCATTTTGCTAGTAGGACGTTATGCTAATATGCCGTTTTGGCTTTTAGGACGTTCTGCTATTACGGCGTTCTGCTTATATGTCCTTTCGATACAAACCCATTTGATCATTAAATTATGGTAGGTGCTTGGCGACAAATTTTTCAACTTGAGCTAGCCAGGCAAGCGGAAGAAAATGTCCCACTACCATGCTATGGTTTATGTTAGCTCAGGCTCTTTTAGCGTATTTCGCGATCGTACCACGTGCTTCTCGCACGGCAATCGCTACAAACTTTTGAGTACACTTACGCTGGCGACTTCTTCCTGCGCAGAATCTAGCGCGGCCCACAACGGCGGCACACCGTTAGCGTCCAGCCGAGACATATCGACTCCACGCACGCATAGCGCCTCCACGGCGAGCCCCAGCCGGCAGTGGATGGCTAGCTGTAGGGGCGTCTCGCCAGACTCCGTTCTGAGACAATAAATAATGTTTCATTACAGGTAACTATAATATAAACATGTATATGATGTAGTATAGTGGACAAATTCTGACAAATTTTGGCGAATAGAGAACTTATTTATTTTTTGGTTGCGTAACAATTCAATAAACTTTATAAAAAAAGTAGAAGACACTAAAAAGCGTGTTTTCAAATTTAAATTCAAATATAATTTTATTGTACACCAAAAATATACATATATATTTCAAACAGATATCATATAACTTTGGCAGTACATTGGGTGGCCTTATCGTCTAAATCGAAAATAAATCTTGCAATAATCGTAGTAGGGGGAAAGATGTACCTAGTGCCTGTCTATCCCAACAGGAAAAAGTCGTAAGTTCACCTATGTAATTATATGTACTCGTGCAATCAAAAAAAAAAACAAATCACAAATAGAACACATTAACACAATATAAATACGAGTACAAGCAAAAAAACACATAACACAATAGACACATAGGTCAATTTATTCAACAATCCTAAATCAATTTATTCCTTGAGGTGGGTTAGAATTTAAATTCCAATAATAATACTTCGTTGTACACATTTTAGTAGACTTGGAAAACTGCGAAGCCACAAGGTAGCAGTTAAAATCTAGACCTCCCTTTTAACATTGCAGTATTCTTATTATACGGAAATAAAAATAAGCATATTTTTATTTACCAGGAGAAAATCTTTCTTTTTTTAGAATACTTAAACCCCGGCTACTAGAGTATCTACAAAAGAGTAATCTTGAAGAACAATAAACTCTTTACTGAAGCGGTGCTAAGGTGTAACGCTATTCTTTTTACATTTTGACAGAGGTAACATACCAGCAATTATTTACCATACTGCGTTTGAAGGCCGTTGTCAAGATGGTTTATTAGTTTGTATACACCTAAACCACCAAGCAAGGTGGTCATTCAGAGGTTTCTGGAGCAACTTTAGAACCCACATAATGTATTTTGTCAAGATTGGTTCCCTGTATGCGAGTACTACCTTAAAGACAACATCGACACAAATATGCTTCAAGAAAAACTACTATTACATAAATGTTCTCACAATGCATCCATATCAGCGCCGTGGTCAAGCAAGTAAATGGCGGTTCTAGAATCTTCTTCTACTATGGCTTGATGGAGGAGAGTGAATCCTTTCCCGTTGCGAATATTCGGATCTGCACCACCTTCTATCAACGGCGCTACTAGATTCTTGTGACCTGTCAAATCCAATAAAAGGAGATTTTTATCATTTTTAGGACTGGAATGTTTTATCATTTTGCTATGGTGTTGATACTAATAAGAATTTGAACCTTCAAAGGATAACCGAGACGTTCAAAATTGTGTGAATAAGAATCTATAACATCGTACACTGGCAACAGAAATTGTCAATTTGAGTTCACGTAAGAGTTTCCTCTAGAAGCAATAGATTAGATTTAGGCGGGATCGTTAAGACCCAAAGGTCTTCACCATAAAAAGCTACATGAAGCTAGAAGCGGCTACAAGAGTATCTGAAGCGCTCTTTGTGGCCAATGGAAGACACTTAGAGTCAGTAGCCGCTACTTTCGCACTAAACGCTTTGCGTCGATTTTTATTGTGTCACTGCCAGGTTGTGGAATTCACTGCCAAGTGCTCAATTTCTCTTCAAATCACAAGTGAATCGGTTTCTTCTAGGCAAGCGCGCTACATCCAAGGCCGCATCGCCGCTTTATATCAAGTGAGTTCAGTCAAGCGCAAGCCAATTAGCTATAAAAAAAATGTATGCCGGACATTTAGGTTTCTTATAAAGATTCAACAGTAGATCTCATACATGGTTGTGAACTCGTGCTCATTAACTAAACAACACACAGCCTCGTATCTTGTGTACATACCCTCACTAAGAGCCAAGCTGACAGGCGTGTCACCCTCAGAGTTCTTCAAGCTGAGATTGGGCAGTAAACTGACGTTGCTCTTGTCTGTGGCCGGCATATCACCTCTCTCTATTGCTTTCTTGTGCTCGAGAATGGCTAGCACTGCGCCTTCGTGGTTGTTTAGGACAGCCATGTGAAGGGGAGTTTGCCTAAAAAATACAAGATATTAAAATATTACGAGTATAAAATATATAGTTTACCATATAATAAGAATGGAGTGGTTACTTTTTTACAAAATGAGCACTTTGTTCTTATAAAACACAGGGAATGGATGAAAGTAACCGTTGGCATATATAGTACACATTTTCACAAATTTAGTCTAGCACATCGGTTTTTTTACCAAGCGCGTTACTCAATCAATCTTGTAAGGGGACATTGGCGTGAGCGTAATATGAAATATTCATTTTCAAATTTGTTAGTTTACTCTAGCTCACCTGTAAACAGTGTCTTCATGTTCTCCATATGCGGTCTGCAAGTTGGGTCTCGCACCATGCTCTAGCAAAGCGGTGGTCAGTCTTGGCAGTCCGTTGGCGCAAGCGGCGTGTAGCGCGGTTTGACCCGCTTCGTTCGTATGGTTCAGGTCACCGTTTAGATGAGACGCCAAAAATACGGCGGAGTCCTAAAAAGAGAACGCTTTACATCTCGCATTACTAAATTAATTTTTTGGTTCACACAAATTGATACCAAACTAAAAAGATTCTACAAGTTTTCTTACAATATGATCACGAAATTTTACCAAATTTTGAGAAGTCTGAAACTGTGTCCATTCAAAATATATTTTAAACTTGAAAACATCCCAATATAGGTATGTAATGCCTACACCACTTGTTGGGAGCCCGTGCCCAGGCAGCAGCAGTGTGTAGTATAGGGTACGGGTCTAATCTATTCTATATCCTATGTCATACTATAAGTTTCTCGGAAATGTTCCCTTAAAACACAAATCTAAAACAAATTCCAAATACTAACCTCGAACCACCCCTGCGCCAGTATATGCAGTAGACTATCTCCTGCTCCAGAATACAATGGATTCGGTACGCATCCTTTTTCCAACAACTTTGCAGCAAAACCTCTTTCCACGACACTTTCAGTCTTTCCTTCCACTGGGTCCTCCGTAAATGCGTTCTTATTAGTGACAGGCGTATCGAAGGGGTTCGATCCGTTCATTACAAGTGTTTCTGAAGATGATATAGATGCCCGTCTGTCGTCAACTAGAGCATAATACAAAGGCGGATGTTCGTCTGTTAGTGTCCGGAGATTGGTGTCGAGGTTTGGTTGTTTGAGTAGGAGATCAAATATTCGCTGGTTTCGCGATATAACCGCTTGGTGCAGAGGTGTGCTGAAAGTTAACTCGAGTTTAGGTTTTGTAACGTACTTGTTACATGTGTTGTCACGAATTATGGTCGTTTGGAACTAAAATATATCAGGAAAACTATTTTTAAATGATGTCCTTATTGTTTACTGTCAGTATAAGATCCTATATAACTGCTCCGTCACCCTGTGGCAGAGTTGTGTATACGAGCGCATTCCCACAAAGTAACATAGTAACTTCTTCGTCCCTACTGTTCATTTAAAGTAACACTTACAATCCTTTTCTATTCTGCCTGTTTACGTCGGCTCCCTTTTGTATCATGGTGTCTGCAATTTCCGCCATCAGGTCCATAGTTTCCTCGTCGCAAGAACTAGGCGTTAGAGATGCTATGAGGTGCAGCGCCATATCTCCTTCTTCTCTGTGGAGATGGAACGATGTCATAAATTAGTGCTGTATTAAATAGAAATCTTAGAGTCGAACAGTGCACGTTTTTCTGAATTTGCAGTTTTATTCACGAGAGTCAAGTAAGAATCCAACTGCGGTGTTCTTTTTATCCTATCTGTTTATATAGCTGCATTTTTTTAAACCGTAAAACATTAGGAACAAAAGTAGTAGCAAAATATTTTTCATTTAATTTATAATAGTGAAACATATACACAGCTAATAGTGATAAAACAATAATACATATTATTAGTTTACTATATTATTTCGTATATAATATATTATTCATTAATATTTAACAATATACCAAATTATTGCAATTTAAAAGGCATATTTAATCAGTGCTCAACAATTTCATAAATTATTTTGGCACGAATATTAATTGAAGCCGCTTACAATGAAACGAGACGTCATTATTACGCAATTACTATTAAAATATTATATTACACAGCGCCCTACGACAACTCTATTGGCATTATGTATGTCGACGACTCGATGGCTAAGAACAGTTCTACTCAAGATGAATAATATTAGTCTACGTACTAGATCCGATCATGTTCCGACTACATTGCATAGAATACTTACGTATTTGTATGTGGTACGTCCTGTTCCTCGTTAGAATCCTGAACTAGCCGGGAATAACTAATGAAGGTATTTAACAAACTTATTAAACTTACCTACAGATACGAGTATGTAGGTAGAGACACTTCAAGCTTTGAACGCTTGATAATTTGAATAAATCAAAAAATCTATAATAACCTTATACGAAATTAAAACCTCATGCAGCAGATTCTGCAGATCTCTCAACTGGCATTTATAACGCTTTGTAGGTAATCATAATCACATAATACTTAATGATAGTCATAAGCACGCTATTTTCTCTAGTGCAGAGCGTAGACACTTAATTATGCAGAGCTCGACCCAGAGTACACCTTCATTAGTTAGTATAAGGTATGTTTTAGTCAATTGCCATATTTCGAGATTATAATATAGTAGGGACTCATCGTATAAATTGTACATTTAATTTAAAAAAATATATTTGTAACCTTTCTTTGTTTTATAGTATTTATTCAGTGATATCGTGTATGTCATAGGTTTGCATGAAAATTGGATTTACATCCCCACTTACACTATAATTATGACCCATCTTACGATATAATTATTTTACGATACAAAGGCTCAATTTCACATTGCTAAAATATTCGCATACCTATTACGTCAATAAACTTGTTTGCCTATTTCATTAAGTATGAATCGACGTTAACTTCAGAAGGACGAAACAAATATATATTTTACTACACGTAAGAGCGAGATGGTTTTAACGAACATAGCTACTCTTATTGTTTGATTTGTGATTGCAATTGATAGCATGTTTATTAAAGACCACATTAGTAAAAAAACATTGTGAAATAGTTAGCTTTGTGACCAGAATAACTAAAGATATGTGTATAAAGGTGTCGATTTTCTTCTTTTTCATAAATACGTCAATTATAACTTAACCAACTGATATAGATTTTTTATTTTATTTTTCCTGGAACTGGTATGACCCCCCCCTCTTGCCCCGTGCCCGCTTGACGTTGAGTTCTGGGACACCCTGTATATACGAATGTTAGTACAAAACCCAATGGAATAAATGTTAGCCTAACAATCTACTAATGAAGTAACAATCATCGAAATTAAACTTGTAACAAGCGAATCTATTGCGCTTCATTTATGTAGTAAAATATACAGCATATCCGTTCATTAGTGTAAAATTTCAATAGTAACCTTGCACAGTAATTCCATTTGCAAATTCAATGTCCAATGCTCAAGGTTTTGGGGCAAACAAGGTATTTGATACACCTACGCGTAGCAAGGAATTAGAAATTTAACCATCAGCAGTAGCACATATTCTTATAGTTCTATTACTAGAACGTATAAGAATACTTCAATGACAAGAAACATCCGATACAACAATTAGCTTAATACATATATATCAACAACAACATATAGCAAACAAGTTCTTTAAATAAAGTTATCAGCGACTTGCATTACGGCATCCGACCATAGATAGAACATTTTCAGTTATTTCCATTTATAATAATGTAACTTACGGTACGATTTTGATATAATTCAAAAGGGACTACTTGAGAAGTATACCCCATCAAACAAAGAAAGAAATTTTCAAATCGGTAAAGCCGTTTTCGACAAACAAAAAAATAAAAAAAAAACAAACACTACCTCCTTCTTTATAGAAATTGGAAGTACAAAAGTTCAAAGAAAGAAAGAAGAAGAAAAATGCACGGAAGAGCAGTTCTTTACTATTATGGCGCAATTGTTATACCATAGATACTAACTATTTCCATGTAAGAACTGATATTTCATGCGAATCTTCAAAAGCCCAGTATTAAAGGTTGTCAGAAGAAATCTCCGACATATTGCTGACTATCAGTAATTCGGTATCTGTTAGTACAACTTACTTTGTCGTAAGGTTAGGGTCCGCTCCGTTGTCAATAAGAAACTTCGCCGAGAAGGCATCTCTTGCATCGACCGCCCTGTGTAGCAGCGTCCTACCGCGCGGCCCTCTCGCATCGGCGTCAGCACAATGCTGCAGGAGTGTAGTGGCTATTGAAGAGCTCCGACCTCGAAGAGCCAACTCCAAAGGCAGCTCTCCTCGAGAAGACATACCGTTCACTATGTCTGTCAACTGCAACAAACAAATGTTGTGATTTTAATGCTTGTTCCATAGTTATAATATTAACGATGTTATCGAAATTACTAATTACTTATAATTTTTAAAACAATTCAAAATAAATAATTCTAACAGCAAATAATAAAGCATCGTTGATTATAATAAATAAGTCTTCTATTATTAAGACTATTAATAAACGTTAGCATGAAAAAAATAAGATTTTTATAATATATTATGAGGACGCATCAATAACCATAAAGCTATTAAAGAAGGTCACGGCCGCCAAAACAAGAAATTGTCACGAAAAGAAGGGTTGAGAATACATTTAACAAAAGCTAAAGATAACCATCGTCATAATATAATACCATTACCAATTTTGCGCATTAGAGGTGGAACTATTATGGCAACAAGGCATTTCTCTGCCAGAAAGAAACTTTTGGTGTTACTAATGAGTAAAATTATAATACACATAATTGTAATGAATTAGGCTGAGTTAGCAATGCAAAAAGGGTGAGTTAAGAGTAATAATACGATAAAATATCTGTAAGATGTGTTCAGAATCGAAATAATTTGAGTTATGAAAAATAAGATAAAGGATGAGTCATAGTATGAATAAAGAACAACCCATAATTTATAGATAAAGATATTAGGGCTCTATGTAGTGGTAGAGCCGTTGATCTTGCTACAATATTTTCCTCTACTTTATGAAAGAAAAATACGAAAACCATCTGACCGTTATTTTCATGTACAGAAATTATATAAATGTTGAGTTGTGGAGTGTGTAAAATCAGCCATTAAATACCGAATTAACTAGCAAACTACCTCCCTTTTTGGGCGAAATACAAGCTACTTACCTATTAGGTGCGACAACTAAAACTAATTCTACGATATTTAAGAATTTCATAATCACATAAAATTTAAATTTTGATAAGATTGATGTGAAAGTAAGAGCTGTGCGCGAGTATCATCATCCAAACATGGATGATGATACTCGCGCACAGAGGAAAGAACATTATTGACTCGAAGCAAAACGCTTCGCTCGCTTGGTCAACTATGGAACCCTAAAAATGTTCGTCATAATATAATGTCATCGACGACCTCCGCTGCGTAAATTGTGAGTATCCGGCTGTGTGAGGGGTCAAGGGGAATCAAACACTCGCATCAGATTCAATTGTCACGATTTGCATTCTTTGATTTATGTCTGAGTAATAACAGTGTCGTCTGATTTTGGTTAAAGTCCACTAATATCAAGATTTTTCAGTATTACGTTAAGCAAAACCGTAACGTGTGTTTCAAACTTGAACCTTTCTTTCCCTCATCTACTGTAGGTACTTGATAAGAGTTGTAAAGCTGGTTCAAATTCAAACTACGAAATGAAAGTCTCGTTCATCAATCATAACCTAAGTTACTTATTGCTTGAATGTTTGCTACCCATCTTGTAGTAAGCAGGTCGTAAACGTCCTAAATGGCGCTATAATTGTAGGTCAAATGATTGATGATCATTCGCACTCAATTTGTGAGTGTTAAGTAACAGTCTAACCAAAACAAAGCGCGTAGTCAACGGAAGAATACAAACAAACCGTCATAGCTAGTAAAAAGTATACAATATATCTACGGACTGTCAGTTATCTGGCCAACTTAATAAACAAGGAACGTTGCACTCAAAATTCTTATCACAGACAACGATGTCAATGTTGGTGATGAATTACAATGGAACGCTTTCACGATTACACAATACATGATATCAATTCGTTACAGAATGTTCGATCTGTGTCGGAAGCCGTAAGTGGCGGAAAATGCAAATGCTAATTGAAACATTTCGAGTGGTAGAGCTGGCAACTAATCAAACTATTCCAATGCCAAAAGGCCAACCGAATGCGTACGTAATAGACGATTTACTTTTGTTTTTTTAGAAGCAAGTTATTTAATGTTAAACTATGATAACATCCGTTGATATAGTTCTTCATTGTAGGTAATATTTATCTTATACCAATGTAGCTAACACACTAATTCTGTCTTGCGTTTTGTCTAATGCAATTTCGTGACATGCATGACTGCAAGTGCGTTTTTGGCTCGTTTTTTTCCACAAATCGGCAAAAACATAAGAGCACGCCACTTTGCCATTCCAATGCAGTCGTTTACGGTTCAATTGAAAGCGTTTGTTACTTTATTCTGAACTGAAGTAAATGTTATTAGCGGCGTTTCACTCGACATATACTTGTATACAATAAAACTTTGAACCCTAATTTGACTCTTATCTTAGGGGTTGAATTTCCAAAAAAATATTATTTAGGACCCCCTATAATGAACACACCCTTAAAATTTCATACCTCTAGGTTCAGCGGTTAAGGCTCTACGTTTATTGCTATAGCAAAAATGAGTCAGTCAGACAACACTTACTTATTTATATACATTTATATAGATAATGCAGTTTGCTCCAATATACAACAGTGTTAATATAGCCTGTTGAATTTATACTAATAACTAGCCCTTTAGCAGAAGATTGTCAATGTAAAGTCATAGTGAATACATAGTAATATGCTAACCGTAGTTTTAGGAAAATTATAATTAATTAAATATTATAAATTTTTAGTATTATATTATGCTACGCCTTTTAACGCTTCGCTGAAACTGCACTACCATGCCCCGTAAGCCAACGAACACCATTTCAATACGTCGTATCTCGTCACGTATAGTACGTTGCAAATAACTAGAACCAAGATGGCGGCATCGTCCCTTTCACTCTCACGGGTAGTTTGGTAAGTGCAAACAGTACAACACGTCTTGCGCAAGGTCAAGTTGTTTGCCGCGTTAGTACACCTATAGGTGACTATGGCGCTGAAAAGTTTAAAAAAGGCAAATAACATTATTATCTAGAGTCTAAGAAACTAAATACAATTTTTAGGCATAACAAGAACAACACCTGATTTACCAACTCATGTATACAAATATAAACCTTGCAGACATATTGCATGACGGCATCCGAGCCACTGGAACACTGGTAGAGCAGATCACGGTCATGCACGATCGATGACCTCACCAGAATTACGCGCACACACCTTTGATAATCCATCTAATTGCCTCACCAGATACAAATAATGTTTTGCTGTTCGTACGTAAATAATACTTGAGTATCATACAGAGATATTTTTCAGTTTTTTTTTAAATTGCTTTTGTAAGTATGTTTACAGTTTGCAACTAGTATTTCTAAAGTTGCAAAAGGATCGCAGTCCCGAGAGCAGCAGTTCGCAGAACTGCTAGTAAATAAATACTATTTCTACTTTGCTGTCCATCACCACTGTAAGAACACAAGGACATCGTTTGTATGTTACAGACCAACTAAAAACAGTTCATAAAAATATATTCTTTTTATCACTTATTAAAAGTTGAAAAATCTATTACATTTGTTGAATTGGCTAATTTAGTAAGTTTAGCTAAATGAAATTCAGAGGTTCTTAGCAGACAGCTTTAACAATATGGCTTTTGTGTATACATAGAATCTAGTCAAAACACCTTACTGATTAAAGATATGTTTATTATAAGTCGCAAATGAAATACGGAGTTTTTTTTATTAAGTTTTAGTATAGTCAGCGTACGCCGATTTTAAGTCATCCATTTCCACAAATCAGTCAAAATAACTTTCGTAAAAGTATGCTGAACAAAAAATGGGAGTTATCGAATAATGCACTGTAACCTTCATCGTTTAGTGCATACATTATAGAACCCGGTTTAAATTAAGTAAGCGTATTATGTTGAAATAAATTGAATCCAAATGACAATTACCTATTTTAATGCTGTTTTTTTTGTATTTTGTATATAGTACAATCAATTTGAAGTGGATTTTAAATTGGATTTAATATAAGAGCTATCGCCAAGTAACCATACGTTGTGTAGGTATAGTCCCCTAAATCGTATGTCGAACGAATCCAAGGACGAACTCACAATTTCAAATAAATGACAAATCCAAGCAAAACTGACACTGACTCATTGACGTATTTATACACAACCATACTTACTAATACTAACATTGATGTTGCAGCTCAAGTATTAATACTATATAACCTACATTAATTTTAATAGTATAGTTTTTTTTATATCTCTTATATCAATAAAAGAAATAGGTAACTTAAGGAATCTGTTTAAATCATCTAATTGAGTAATGTAAACTACACAATTAAGAAAATAATTATGATCTGGCGCGATCAGTAGCAGTGGTAAAAATTCGTTTTGAAAAATTAAAAGTATAGTATCTCTGGACGTTTTACTTAAAGATGCTGGATGTTTTGCATCCTGCGGCAACCATATCATATTTCAGTACTTTTTCGGGCAGTCGGCATTCGATTTTATTTGCTGATGTGTTTGCTAAAAATTGCTTCTACATCTTAAGACTATATACTTGACAGAACATGTACCAACTAAATCAACATTGACTAATGAACTTGAGAGGTCAGCCTCGCATTGTATTTACAGACCGATTGCGTAGGTATATACGTAAAACTTCTATTATTCCTTAGAGTAGACTTGAAAATTCCGATGATTATTTTTACGTCATTACTGCGAGGTGACCACATGATAACAACTATGCTATAAGAAATCACTATACACATTTAAATTAAAACTAAATCCCGATATCTTATTAAGGACTCATAAAAAAATCAAAGTGATAGGTATGTCATTGTGATAAATATGATTATCTCTCCTAGGAATATATCTATACTGGTACCTTCGTCGAAATCTGTCAAGCCGCTCTGGCGCGAAGAAGTACCATCGTATATAAATGATAGTGTGATTACTAACGCAACAGCTGAATATTTAGTGTTTCATTTATAGAATACTAGCTGTGCTCCGCGGTTTCAGCCGCGTAGTTCCCCATTTTACTATCGAGATAATCCAATGGAGAACTACTTTTTTTGAAGTCGGTTAAAAAGTATCCTATGTCCTTTCCCGTGTTCCAATCTACCTGTGTACTAAATTTCATACAAATCGGTTTAGTGGTTTTGGCGTGAAAGCGACACAGACAGACAGACAGACAGAATTACTTTCGCATTTATAATATTAGTTAGGATCATACAACCCAGAAAAAGAAAAGATAACTCGTTTACGCTACAATCGACATTGAACTTGCAACCAAATATGTATGCATAACCGGAGTAATTCAAATGCAATTAATACGATGAACTTTCAGAATAAATTGCGTAAGTTAGCATAAGTTTTAAAAGTTTATACACCAGTGCTTTAACTGTTAATAAACTAGTTGAAAATTATATATAATAGAAAGAGATAATTTAATCGATATGTTCCACTAATCCATTGCAATTTAATACTGCGTAAAAGCCATCAAATTAATCTATACTGTTTTTCAGTACATATTAATCAGCCTATGTTGAATACAAATAATCAGCTGATTGATTTTTCCAAGCAACTATGATTGGAAATAATCCATTTGGAATGCGGTTTGTATTGAAACATCGCTATAATATAAAATTACAGATTTCGCTATGGTTTCGAGATAATTTCGCCTTGTGACAACGACGTTGCCTAACGTAGCACCAGTCGGGCGAGCCGACGTTTTCGAATGGCGCCCGCGCCCTTACTTTTAACTATTGTGAATCGGTGACCGAACTTTTAACAGAATTCAACAATGTTTTCTTTGTTTGCGAGATTTCTACACAAGTTTTATCGGATTCGTTGCAAAGAACTCTAAGCTTTACTAAAGGAGTCTGCAGCTATTTAGGATATATAAGGATAAGAAAATAGGCGAAAAAAAAAATCCAGCCATATGGTAAACAAACATCACACGTTATTTTGAGTAGGAACCTATTATTCTTATATTAATAGCGTTTTTAATACTTTATCCAGCGTCTCCGAACATAATCAGATCTATTATTGAACTGGAATCATAGAAGAAAACACTTCTGATAATATTGTAGACCATAAGCACTATTTTTCAATACAATTCTACCATTTACTAGAAACTTTACGAACAAAATCATCGATAGATAAGATCTTCTTATCCAGCCACAAGATGGATCAATATAACACTAAATACGTCACTTGCGTACTGTTCAATACAGTCTAGTGTGATTATGTTGTATGACACAAGTCTTTATGAGATACAGCAAAGCCGTACTCACTTGCTTTGCTTGGCTGCCTTGCCAGTCAGATCTTGGCCACGCGAGGTGACCCACGTGCCTGCAACCGTGCTTGCTACAACACACGTGTTTATTTACGACTCACGACGCTTCTGTGAGAAATGTGTCATCCATGGTTTAGGAATACAGTGATACTGGTTTAATGTGATTTTTAATGAAGGAATAGGCTGGATTTCTGCGTAAGTTATATTTTAGTATTTGAATCTAATGATATTTTAGTTCTTTTGTTTATAAAGCCATATTGTATCATATCTATTTTTAAAAAGTTACTATCTAAATCCTATTATATCTATTCAGAAACAAGAAAGCAAAGATTTTATACAACACGAACTCGCAACGAAATATATTTAAATATTTATAAATTAAACGCAAAGCACAACGCTATAAGTCTCATACAGTCATTGTAAATTTAGCCTACCTGAATGGTTTACCACGACGACAATTAGATTCGCTTTTAGTAAAAATAATTATTAGCGAGTATCAACATACTCGCTACTAGAAGTCGACATTCTTGTACGAATTTTTTATGTGTAAAATCGTTAGCACTTAGTAAATATGACCTAAATCAATATATGGAGATCACGTTATTATTTCGAATATATAAAACACAAAACAAGCGATAAGAGCAAGTTGAATGACTTCACGCATTAAGCAAGAATAATGAGATAGGTATAGTGCAAATAGCTGAATATGATTAAAATATCTTAGTGATACATTCGTTAACACCGTTTGTTTCGATCTTATAATATCACTTTAACATGAACCGTGAGAAATGCTGCATGGAACCATTGCTATATTTTAATTTAATTTTGTCGAATATACAGACTACAGATTTAAAAAAATATTATAATTCATCCTTGTACAGATGGTTTTATCAAATATTAGAACAAAAACCTTCACTCCAAAATACCTTATCCATTTTATACAAGATTTGCTATGTATTTACCTACTTTTTGGGTTGACTAAGTAACATATTAAATCACTAGTAATAGATAAAATAATTTCAAATATTTTGGTTCTCTAACATACCAAGTATGTAACACGTAACGACTATGTGTTATTGAAAACTTGTTTACAAAACTAGTTCAGTTACGGTTTTCCGTAGTACAACATGTCGTAATTGAATACGTCCTATGGTTACACATAATTTGACGTTAACATTGAATCAATTTACGCAATTTACACAATACACAAATAAGACCTGGCAGCACTAACCACGACCAACAAAAGTGCAAGTCAATAAGATGGAGTCAACGAAAGAGTGTTAGAAGCTACGATTTATGTAAATTAGTTTAGCTTCTTGAAAATAATTTGTCAGTTCTTCTGATTTATAAATGGCAGGATTAAAAAAAATATTGATTTAATTTGGGAGCAGTAATAAAATTACATCAACTACCTGACATAAACCGGTCCATTTAATCATAGCGTTGAAAACTGAACTCGTTATAGCATGAAGGGAAATTGCATGAAAAACTTGTTGCGCCTTTATAAGTTTTAGTTAGATCAATTGACTGCTTCTGATATGTTTTGTATAATTTAAATTATAGTATTTCTACGTACGTTTGCAGGTATCAATTAGTAAACATGAGATTCCCATAAGAAGGATAGTCATATCGTAATAGCGAGCTGTTACACTTCACAGTACTTCACTTAGGCTGACTGGTTTTATAGCTGTATAAATGAAATATAGTTTCAGTAAACATGACTGATAAAGATATTACTTCTGAGAACTGTTTTAGTCACAAACACAATGTTTTTGCGACTCTGCAAAAAACGAAAAGAAAAAAAATTTTTTTTAAATGTTATTCTTCATGTTTCTTTAAAATATTAAAAATGTCAGTTTATAAATTTAGCCAAACACAAATAGTCGAAGACTAAAAACACGTAGAAGCTGTACAGTGAAACACCCATAAGATTTGTTGGGACCAACGACTGGTACGCAAGTGCCATCATACAAACGAAAGAAAATTTTGATTCGAAGCACAGTCTTTTTGCTTGCTTGGTAAAACAAAATAAACCATATAAAACAAACATAGAAACCCAAAAAATAATGAATAATTTTCGCAGACAAAACCTCTTCTAATGATACAAACGGCATAGCAGTACCTACCAAACGACAGTAAAAGATGAGATAACAATAAAGCTGATATTTTATTTAAGACGGAGAAATTCGTGCATTAACTCGCATATTTTATTGCGACGTGACATAATTCAATTATGCAAAATGGCACGACTGCTTGTCCAATCCGATAAGCCATCTGATCCCATGGCATGACCATATTTCCCGGGAAAAATGTGCACACGTGCGCAATTCCAAGACTTTCTCTAAATTTTATCCCGCTGGGTTAGCCTACAAATACTTAAACAATCTTTAAAAAAATATTAAAATATTCAAAGTGTCAGTGGACTGGCCGGTTGGCGCAGTTGGTAGCAACCCTGCCTTCTGCGCCGCTGGTCCCGGATTCGATCCCCGGACAGGTTAAACATTGCATGAAGTGTGCATGAAGAAGTCTCTTTGACCTGTGACTGGGTGTTTATTATATATATAAGTATATTTATGTATATAAGTATGAATATCAGTCATCAGGTTACCATAGCATGGGCTTTGCCTAGTTTGGGACCTGAAGACCTTTGAGTGGATGTTGTCCCATATTATATTATAGAACGTTGTAGCAAGGAAGTTTTTTACTATTCAAACATTATTTGGATAGTTAGTTATATTTTTCGTTAGAAAAAATACTGAAATTATTGTGCCACAAAAAATACGACATTGGTATTGTAGTTCATATTTTCGATAAACTAACGACAAGGTTTTTTTTTAATGGAAATGTAAATAAAATGTTCTATACAAATCTTACGGGTATATTAGCAATAGTTAGACTAAACGTATACCGCCACGAAATAGATAATGGTTGTACGTGTATCAACACATAGCGTCCACCATTTTTTGTAGCGATGATGGTGACCGAGTAGTTGAAGGGGGTAGATTGCCGTGCGAGAGGTACGAGGATCCATCCAACGCAATACCATTGATTATTTATATGATGAAGGGCAATACGCAAGCAGAGCTTGAGCTACCGTTGAAGGAAAACATCTCAAGTTGAAAAATCTGTCAGCAAGCACCTAACGGTGTGTTTCCGCGGCCAACTATGAGAGCCAGTGTATTATAGACTAGACATGCTCCATCTAGGGCCACAGTGTCGCTGACTTCTGTGGGCGTGCGAGCTGATTGTCAAATGCCTAGCTGTCTTGAATAAAAAATAAATTGGCAATCAGGATACACAGAGATACATTAGCCAAAAATCCTACGTTAAAATGTGTACCTACTGAATTCGCAAAAGTAAATAGGCGTTAATGTTATGCTATGAATATTTTGTTCTTAAAAATTGTCCACTCATGCGGAACATATTTGCGCGAACTTTTCTGCATCACTTTCATTAATCAAATGTACAGTACAAAACATGCTGTCTTATTGTATCTTTTACAATGATAAGACTTTCAGAAGGACCACTGATATAAGATCTCAATTTTTAAAAGATATTTTGTGTTAACACGAGCTCATTTTATACAGATATGGTATTATGAATAAGAGGCCAAGCCGCGTCTCTGGAATACATTAGTATCTTTCACCCCCGAGTAACAATGTACTATTCAATACTTACCTACCCATAGTTACATCTACGTTCTTGTCAGAAAATAGAATATACTTGTTATAGAACACCTGTACCTACCTACTACAATAAAATAAAATGACGCAACACTCAGAGTATAAATTAAATACGTACTTCGAAGTTAGGCAACCAGTGCAAAATGAGACTAACGACTGAGCCTACAAAATAATGAGATGGAGTTTGTTGTGAATATGAAATTATGAATATGAAGTGTATTAATAAAAATTATCTCAAGATTAGAGTATCAAACAATTATATCTGCACGATTTTTTAGCTGGTTGGTGGATCAATTAGGATATGAATTGAAAAGAATCGCATGCAACAGAGATCCTAGTTTACCCTGCACTAGTTACATATTACTGGTTTCCCAATACCTATATTATGTGATGGCATGTCTATGACCTCATTAAACATTTCTTTAGAAAATGGCACGTTATAATACATAGATAAACCCTGTTCTAGTGTTGAAATTGGGAAAAGAATTAAAGAATACAGCAAGCAAGCAAGCAACATGATGATCATAAATAATCAAATTAGGCCTTTGTCCGTTGGAATAGACAGAGGCTACATCTGTGCACATGCTCCGGTATTAAACATAAAAAAAAATTATATTCTTTCGCTAAATACATATGAATTACAAAGGTTTTGGCCATTAATACGCGGAAAGTACTTTCGAGAACATACATCTATGAAAAAACCTGGCGTTTACCTTGGACCTGACCTGACATTCAAGTCAGTTGTTGTGAACACTTAAAAGTGTGACGTCCGGATTAACATGCAATCGTAAATATAGTGTTATATAATAGAATATCAATAGTTTGAAATTGAACATATTTAAATCTATGTATATCAGCGACAAGATTAATACTTGTCATAAAATTGTTTATATACGAAAAATTGTAAGGTTCATATTTTATTAAAAACAAAATCGGTTTTACACGGGTTACTCCCCTTTTCACAAATTTAGTTTTGAACTATACAAATGGTTTTCAACTAAATTTTACACAGTTCATAGATGGTCTCATACGACCCACAATGTTTGTTTTATTTCCAAATCTATTTCTTTTAAAATATAAATAATATTTCATGACATACAGAGCAAAATTATAATATTCCTAATATTTGATTCCTTTTGACCTTGAATAAGGGGAAATTGATAAATAAATAACTATGGACCAATACCAAAAGACTAAACCTCGAAAACCGGAATCTTAGCAACGATCTGCAACCAATAGATTTTATCGCACGGAAAAGGATTTCGAAATATTATACGGGTAGTTATTTATCTGTACACAGAAACTATATATCTACATTGTGTAACTATATTTAAAAAATAATTCCTAATAGCAATCATTATAAAATAAGCGATTCATGCCCATATGCTTAACGAAATAGACATGAGAATAACCTTGGCACGAGTTGTAAATAAAAGCCAGTATTTATTTTGCATAAGGCGTTCGTTGTTCTCAAAATGCACTTCATTTATATGAGCAGAATACGCAATGGGCCGCTGGAGTTTGCAATTTTAACAGGTCCTGGCGAAATAGACCTGTTTTGCTCGTTTAACATCTGTCCTCCACAACTAAGAACTATCAATGCGTATGAGAATGCTACTCGATTTGTATACATATGACAAGCATTCCTACACTACAATTATTAGTCAAGTAAATCAATTAAATTACACAAAGATTATGTACAGTATTGTACAGTGCCTAATACTCGTGCCCAGATGACTACTCGTATACGAGTATATGTACACGTTTGCAACCACCGATTGGGTTGGATTGGAATTCCAATAACACATGTGTGTTTTACATCAGAAGAGAAGATTCTTCACATTTAATACAGAACCAAAACTTACTCTTCGCCCTAGGAAAGAAGACACTTAAAATTCATAAATTGTCGTTGGTATTCCTCGTCTTGGTTAGTGGCTTTATAATGAAAGTCTCGAAACCGAGATATTGAACTGTTTAAAATTCAAAGTCAGTTCAAAGTCATGCCACTTTGTACTCACATTATTGAAATTCTGGAAATTCTTTACCATGTTCAGGGAATATTCTTTTCAAATAGTAAACCATACATAGTGAACTTGAATTAACAAGGTTAATTTGAGTATATGGTAAAAGGCATAAGTCTTGCTAATTATGTTTATTCACCGACGACTGATGCCATTTTGTGCTACTGCATGTAATTATTTTCAGAATGTATTTCCTGTTTTTTTTTATTTGCGTCAAGACGTTAATCTATTACGTTTACTGCCTTCAACTGTTTGTTTGAAAATAATATGTATTTTTACATTGATGTGTAAAAAAATTAAGGACGATGTATTTTGGAATGACAAAAGTTCTAAAGGACTAGCCGTAACAAAAGAGATCAGTGTGTGATAAATTGATGACGATATTTAAGACATCGTGGTACAATAAGATAGTGGGATCAAAACGAACTATTGACCTACTTAGCACAGAATCGAGACTCAAAATGGTATAATCATAATGCATAGGCTTGATCTCAGCGAGAGCGGGGGAAAGGCCACAGACAAACGTGTCAGGACCTTGAAAACGGCAAGAACCGGCCGTTTAACAACGCAACATTACTGAACCCGTTCGGAGTTAAAGCTGTTATGTGGTTACAGCATCGATTTGATTCCGACTTTCAATAGTTCACTAACGAGGTTAATGTGACTATGAGATTACAGCTATATAGGAAACATGATTAGAATATTTTGTCAATAAATACGTCTTCTTAATAGTATTTACATTATTATTAAGCAGCACTGCAAAACAAGGATTTTTCTAGGTAAGAACATACTTCCGATGGTCAGAAGATAAGTAGAATAAATAACCCTACAGAAACCCTAAAATATCGATTCCAACAAGATGGCAAGACGATTCTAACAAAACCGGCAAAACATCATAATCATATTTAAATTCCGCGCATATTATACGCCATATGCGATATTATACCAGAACTGTCTTGAATTTCACACCAATAAACGGTTATCCACCACATCGCATCAACCGTGTAATATCATAATGTAGGCACATTGTTACACGAAATGTTTATGTCATTTTACGTATTAAATTAAGTCAATCTCTGTGGTAATGAAGTGGTTGGGCTAGCCTCATCCTTCGTCGTTGTGAGCTTCCATATTATCAATGCAAATGATGAACCTGTTCATTGTAAAAAATCTGAACTGGTAATAAAAATAAAAATACTCGTAGTGAATCAAACTGACGTGCACAATATACAGCTGGAAGCCATTACCTAAAAAATACTTTGATTGCATTATTTCTTTAAGTGTTGGAGCACATTACACTTTGAAAGATGAGTTACTTGTAGAATTGCGGAATATGGTTTTAAAATTGGTAAAACGTGTGAAGAATGCATAGTTAAGTCATATATAAATCAATTAGTTTATTGTAGAGTTTTTTGCATAACTCCATTACCAAATTTACTTCCTTTACATAATATTTTAAAATAAAAATCAATACTGACTATACTTATACTGATTATAAAACAAAAAAGAAACAACGAATTAAAAAATAAAGAATAATTACAAAATATACCATTCACAGCAACAGAAAATCTTTATGCATTAAGAAGTGCAAATAAAACGATGACATTGTATTTTCCAGGGTCACTGCTGCAACTGCGAAGGTCAATAGAGATACTAAGCGATACCAAAGAAAAAACGAAACAAAGCAAGAATGGAGCAATACTTTATGGCCGTGGTGTTAACCACATTGTCGTTCATAACGTCAGGTTGGTAAAAGTTGTTAGCGCATATTATGATATAGCACCTGCCAATTAGTTATCTCGTGTTGAGGTTAATGTCACAAAAAAGTTTTAAAAAAAATACTAGTGGTTCTGTAAACTCTCGACCTGAGAACCATATAGTTACGGAAAAAATAACCGCGAGTCTAATTCTTCCTCTTTAGAATTCTCCTGAAGGTTGTGTTTAGCTTAAGTGTTTATGTTCGTCATTGAAACCGGTAGGTAGGTAAATTTGGGAGAAATTCTCCTCCCATCGAGAATTGGAAATAGAACATGTATAGATACTAAGTTTTGTCAGGAATGGTTGGAAACTACCCCCGGCAGGTGAGTACCAACACTTATATAAACACAATGACTGGATAAGAAAATTTTGGCAGATCGGAAGCAGACAGTTTCGCTCATACCTAACATTTTGAGTAGAAGATTACAGTCACGCATTCAAAATCATAACAATCAGCCACAATTATTGTCAACACATTTAATCCCACCCTAAATACAAACATTCATGTTAGAAAAAAAAAACAAAGACTAACAGTATAATAGACAAGATAATTATTGCACTTTATGTATGTATGTATTTATGTAACCAATCCCATTTGAGAATTGTATGAATATTTTCAACTGTATTAGAGTCCTACTCCGGCTGACTTCCCACACTTGCAGTGTGTTTTTTTTTATTTGTCATAATAAATATACATATATAATTAAAGTTTGGGTTCATTAATAGGTACTAGTATAATCTCTACACATTAAAGAGCAGCCTTGCATAATTCAAACGTCAATTTCTGTTTTTTACCGAAACACGTTATATTCTTTGATCAGGAAACAGTAACCATATTTGGATTTGTTCCGTACTCCGTACTTACATATTCTATTGGCTCAGGAAACGCAAGAAACCTGATCACGCGATAAAACTTGCACTTTCGATCAAGTATTTTTCTTTCTTACTTTACTTAGTCAGACGGTAAATGTTTATAATAGAATAATTGGATACCGTGATTGCTCTATTCATGAAATTAACTTAATGACTTGAAAATAGACTGTGATGATTTCTGATGACTGACTAAATGCATTTTCAAGTGTATAAGATGGTTACGATAAAATAAATGAATATGTATTTACATAGAGCTTTACAACTTATGATTGCGTTGTGTTCTTGTGGATTAGTATCATTTGTATTATTTTTTTATAAACATATCTTTTCATATATCGAACACATTGCAATAAATAAAAGTTTGCTTGACGTGAGCTTTAAAATGACAAAATTAAACAATCATCTTAGTAAACGAAATGTTAATTAAATGATTTTAAATTGTATTAATATCGAAATCGTGACACGATAAAATTAAACTCTCCTCATACAGAAACTAGTAAAACAATTAAGAACTATCATTTTATAATCGACTTTGAGAGAGGCCAAACAATCGAACGAATTGTACCGAATTTCGGAACGTTTATTTACACATTACAAGCTCCATCTACTAATAAAGTTGTACTTACGTACGATTATTGTATTAGAAAGTCTTTATACTTATATATTCTTTGACAGTTCGAGATTGTTAAGCTCAAACCTTAGGCTCAAACTGTGATATAGTAACAGTGACATGTGCACCTGGCGATTAGTAAAAAAAATAATATCTCTTACGTACACACTATACACTATATAAAACGAGCTTTCAGCGTATATTTTTATCAGTGCAAAATCGTACTTATATAATTACGCCTCATACAAATAATATCTATAATAACGGCTATATTAACATCTATATATAAATTTTAATTTCTGAGTCATGCCCGACCGATGAGTTTACTTTTATTACTGTACTCGTGAGTTGAATTTGTATCTTATAATAATTACAAGAAATGCATGATTCATTGAGTGATATTGACAATGGCATACTAAGTCTAGAGCTTCTACCCACTCGACACTTGTGTTTAACTTCTGGAACAAAAATTCAATCAAAATACCTGGCATTTTGAACTCGCGCGCGATAATCCACAATTGTAAAGATAATACTCGTACACCCCCAAAATTTTATGTCTACAGGTGTAGCGGTTAATGTTCTGCGTTGACCTGTCAGTCAGTCAGGCCTTACATCTATCGAGATTGTATTATATTTCTTATCGATATTATTATTTAATAAAATATTGATATGATACACCCTATTAGTTTTGCAAACACAATGATTTTTGAATTTATATTTCGCCATACTGATTTTTTTCATATTTGTGTCTTAAAATAATTCTTCAAGTTTAATATTTAAAGCCGGGTGTTATAGTGATTGCCTATGTCGTGGCTTGTATCCTTCTATAGCCTCCGCATTTGTTAAAATACCTAATCCTATGAGAGGACGAAGCTAACAGAACGCAGCATATCCTCTTTCTTGCTTAGTGGAGTTAATAGATTAGTAGGATTACATAAAGTAAAACTTTCTCCGTGTCCCTCACTGTTTGCATCAGACTTTATTTACAGAAGGAATATCAAAAGTTAGTCTGCCTTATAACACCGCTGAACAAATCATACAAAATGAGTGAGAAAAGCGCAATAGGAGCAAGAATAGCAGTTAATCTGTAGCCAAAAGTGGTGTCAGCGTACTCGTAGCAAAGATTGTTATATCTTTTGCCAGTTTCAGAGCACATAGATCCAGGCTTTCCAATTTTATATATGGGTTCATCAAGATCGCATTTCGACATTGCTTCATCAATAAAAGTGTAACGAGTGACCAACCGTGCAACCAATCCAATTGTCCCATTGCTAAAAATTTTTAATGCCTCTCTAGCCCAGCCAGGTGTGTAAATATAATTTATACTATTCATATCATATGCAGGGACTCCAGCATGACGTTCCTTTTTAAAACCGTCAGTTAAATTATTGTTGATATTAAACACTTTGTTTAGAACAATTCCTAAAGAGTGCAGGAATTGAATATTTGTTACATCAGTATTGTAGTATATGTCGAAAATATTGGTTATATCTTTGTGTGCAATCAGACCACAGTAATATTTGTTTTCGATAAAGAAAGGTGCACCTGGAGCGAAATTGCAAACTATTCTGATATCGCCGTTAAACCTTTCACCGTATGCACAACCTATTTGGGTAGTTTTTGACCAGATTAGTTGTGCTGTATTGAAAGTTTGTGGGTCTGCGTGGCCACACTCTACATCTGTTGCCGTTAGTTTGTCACTCGCGGTTGCGAACCAAGCGTGCAAGCATCCCACGACAGGAAGTATGAAACATTCATACATTGGAACGCTGAAAAAATTATAAACTTGTTAGCTTATCTAATCCCTAAAAATACAATAACAATGTCGACATTCTAATTCAGTATGTGTTTTACCAGTCTGCTTCTTTTTCGGCTCCGTTCACCTTGTAACAACAATGTTCTGCACATTTTGTGCACTCTAGTTGTGTGACATAGTTATTGTCCAATGATGAACATGGATCGATTCCGGGTAAGCATTGCCGGAGCCAAGCAACGGCCATTTCTTCTAAATCTGTGTCGTACAACATCTGCCGCATATCGGCAGCCGGAGGCAAATGACGGTAATTTTCGACGCCACCATTTGCTATGCTATTACGCATAGAGTTAAGAGTATTGACAATACTGATTTTTTCAAGCTTACTTGGTTTACTAACGTGGTAACCGCTATCGCATATTTTTGAAAGCGTCCTGTCAGCGAATATACAAAGAGAGTGATCACCGAAGCACGGTGCAGCGTTACACCATTTGTTGTTTGTCTTGACATAGTCAGGAGCAACATACTTGTTCGGTGTTTTTTGTTTCCAAACTTCTTCATCGATCACATCAATTACTTTGGCGTAGTATACACGAAAAACATCTGTTGCAGGCGGTCGTGGACCTAATCTTCCAACTATAATAGGTAAATTCCAACAAGGATATTTTTCTGGGACATACCAAACATTTTCACTGCCATTACTTTTCCTGGCAAGATCTTTTGCATTTACTTTACTGATTGCTGGAGCCAGGTTAAAGAAATCAGCAAGATAATGGATCGAATTATTACTATTAATTTTGTCGTTGCAATCGCCTGGGCAATCGACATCGGTGATATTACGGATTTTTTGTTCAAACACAGTTCTGTTGAGGCCACCTGGCCATTGTCGTGTGCGGTGTGGCTTAGCTACAGTATTGTCAAGGATGTCTGAGGAATAATCATCACTATTTAAAGATATGTACGATTGAAAGAAATGTAACGGAACTCTTGAAGTTTCATTGATATACTGTAGAAATATGTATTTATTATTTTTACTGCTTAGGGGTGTCACGGATACTGAAATTGTGCTAGTTTGCTGTGAGTTTTCGTCCGCAACACGTCGTAAAATTGAATCGTTGTAAAATTTATTATAGTAACTTATTAAACCATCCGACATTTTATGGTCACTTTGCGACATGGATACCTCATTGTTATCGTTTACATTCGCAACATCTGATTCGTTGTTATTGTCATCTAGTTCCACTACAGTATCAAAGTAATAATCTGGCCCAATAGAAGTACAAATAGTCACTGCAATTAAAAATATTATTAAGCATTGCAGACAAGAATGCTTCATTTTCACACTTTAAAATTATCACGTAACCAACTAGACAAACATAAAATTTTTAGAATGTAACAATAACAACAAATCTAAAAGAGGCTTTATTAGGTAAAGTAAGACAAGTTCCTGACAATCGTATACAAGTTAAAAATCACAAGTTCAATGTATTAATCTAACTGAGTACTCGGTAAAGAGAATACTGTTAATCAATTTACATACTTTAATACTTCTCGGTATTCATTTTTAGCTACCGCTTAACAATGATATGACGTATATACGTACGTCAAATAGCATCTTAAGAATTGTAAGAAAAACAAGCGGTAAAAGAGGACAAGGTTTGTGAATCCACACGAGGAGGCAAAGGATCAATCACCGCGCATGCGTCATTTTGCGTAGGAGACTGTTCAGTGATTCATTCATGCTTAATATTTGTGAACAATAAAAGTTAGCTCTACCATCATTTGATTTGATGTACATAAAGATAATAATACGAGTTATTACTGTAGCAAATATTAATAACAGCTTTTCATAAACTAAACAGATGAGCTCTGAGTCAATAAACTCCATTGCATATTATAATAGAAGCACATAAATAGAATTTGAATAATATCAAACAGAACTATCTAGTTTAAAAAACGATCGACGGAACGACGACCGGATTATTTCTTCTCAACATATGGGTTAGTTTGCCACGTTTTCATTTACTTGCAGATTTAAATCAGACTGCGGAACCCTAACTAAGTATCCTAAATATGAAAAAATCGGTCAAGCGGCTAATCGCGAGGTTTCAGTTTGCAGAACTACTGTCCAGCTTTAAGAAGTAATAAGGGGCAGAAAACGGGTGTTTCCAGAATGTCTAAACCAATAAAACGCAAAGTTGTTTACATAATTCTAAGGAATCCTTAAGTTGGCAAAACAACTTTGCCTTTAAGTCTAGCCGATTAGGCAGTGCTCAAGAACCAGGTAATCACTGATGAAATCGAATACTGATAAGAAGCTATAATTTAATATCAGGTATAGGTAGCATCATTAAAAGAAGGCCAAGGGTTTTTTACTTGACCTCTTAAACTTTAAACGGACAAACAATAACAAATAGCACAAAATTTGCATAAGGCGGATATACGCAATTGGAATTAAAAAAATAATTGTATACGCGTCAGCGTGTAATGCCAATAATGAATGACACAATCCTTTTTTTTTATAATAGGTAATCACTTTTTTATTAATGACTGATCTGACCGTCAGTTAGGAGGTCATTTAGCACGTGCCGATACAACTTTAAGAGTTATTTTGATCGAAAAACAAAACTGCTGCGCCGATTTTTATTAAATTAAAGACCACATGTGAAGTACAGTAAGAATAGTAAGAATGCGCTTTCAAAGAAAAAAAGATCTGTCTAGACGTCTCTGAGATATCAGGTAACAAATAAAATATACGAATACTGTATACTTGACAATGAAAAGTAAAATCTACACCCATCGTTACCCCAATAGAACCCCACACTAATAGAAGAACAATGGACTTTTAGGATTTACGGAATACTATAAGGCATCTTTACAGTTTCTCTCTACCAGTCTGTCTGTGCTCCTTGGGTCTAAGTTTTACAAAATTATTGGCATAGTATATGAAATTTGGCACAATTGTAGTTTTTTTTTACAACTAACTAGGCAATGTTTGACCACGATCTCACCTGATTATGTATGCACACAGATTATGTTTTGGCAACATATTTTATATTTTAAAGGTATGGTATACCTCTCATACATGTAACATAACAGATTAAAAAAAGTGACAAGCTACTTGAATTCGGCAAGCGCCAATATAATTCTGAACACTTTCTGAATTTATATGACCTACCAATTAAATACAAATACAGAAAAATATCGGTGAACTCAAATTAAAACATAGTTTGAGCCAAATCGGTCAATAACTTTATGAGTAAATCAAACAAAAAATACAACATGAAATGATACTTGGACGCAATGATACGGACCCTACATTATGCGTGTCTCGTCATGATCTTCACAATAGGATTACTGTAGTTAACAGATGCCAGAAACATTATATCATCGCCCTTGCTCGTAACAGCCGCCACAACCAGTATTGCACGCATTGCGATGTGTTTGACACTCTATATTAGTCGGGTTAACTGATCAGTATAAAATATTTATAATTACAGAAGTGTCATCGCTTCAGTGCTACCAGTGTCTGGTCAACCCCCCGCCAGGCCACTACTACAACACGACGAAGAGACTGTGCGTCCACTTTGACCACTCGGATAAGTTCATTGTCGACTGTCCTTATTCTACGATGTGCATGAAGCAGGACTTCTACCTGGATATTCAGAATGGAGGTAAGATACGAAATATAAGACATGGTACAATATCTCTCTATTATAAGAAACAATTATCATAGGCAAGCAGCCTACGAGTAGTATTTCCTATGGATACTATTTCCTAAGCGACTGTGTTCACTTCGATTTTTCAGACAGGATCGTAATCCAAGTTAGTCTATGTTCCTAACCTACTGTGAGAATAATATGAGATAAAGTAGGATCTCTATGAAAAATAGGATATTTAAATAGAGGATCTCTTATTCATATAAACATGTAACTTAGGATATTCGGATAAGTTTACTGTCGACTGTGTTTAGAAAATGTTTGATTTTGCATTTTCTTCATATACCGAAATAAAATAAGTCTCTGTTCCACCCATTCCATATGCATCCCACTGCTTAGCATAGGCTTTTCGAAGGGGTCAAGGTATAAGTGATATAAGTCTGGCCAACCGAAGAATTAGGATGTAATGGGAATTTCAAGCGTAACCATGATTCTACGAGTATTATTTGTTTGTTGTTCGACTATTGTATACAATATTGTTCGAATATTTAACATAATATATTACATAATGCAATAAATCATATTTTTTATGAAATAGCTAATATGTTTGAAAACCCTATTAAATTTAGAGCTTGATAATTATAACAACGAGAACATGAACTAAACAATTTTTTTTTAAATCCAAGTCTATATTGCTTATAAAAAAATAAATGTTGCGAAAAGCAACACGATACTCTTGACAAAAGAAGTTAAGCAACATGCGTCTGGACTCGCAGATTTTATAAATTAAATTAGATGACGTCATTTTCCCTGGCCCTTGTAATAAGACCAGACGTCTGTAGTAGCTTTTATGAATGTCAAGGCAATCGTGACTGGTTATATTCATTTTCCACTCTCAGTAGAGCATTCATAATTTAAACACTTAAGTAGAAACATATTAAGTTACCTTTCTTTAAATAAATAATGAACAAAATTCAGGCGTAAAAGCCATGAAGCGCGGAAAGAGTTGAGCATAACAGAATTATTGTTTCAGACCATGACATTTTAATTGTGTTAAAGCTAAAAACAACAAGCCACGTACGGCGCGAATTAATCTATTGTATGATTTCAAAAGGACACGTTATTAGTTACTGTTGAGACCTAACGGTATTTTCTATCTCGAGTATCTAAGCCGAGTATCAAATAGGCAGACTTAAAATTCATATGTTGATATAGTCAAATGGTAATATAACAAGTTACATTTTAAAACGCTTATTGAAACTTCCATTTAAACTACTTTTAACTGCCGTGAATTTCAAAATTCCCGGCAGTTGCTAACATCCTCAGAGTAATTTCAATAATATTTTGACTGAGACATGCGAAATCAAATAAATATCAATCCCAAATAATTATTTTTTGGAAAGGATTTTGGAACATGTACAAATTGGTGAAGTGAAGAGGTTGATGATATATTACTGTTTTTCTTATCTTTTCAAGTTCGCAATAAAGATTTGCTAAGGGAGGTCAATAAAATTGATCGTAGAACTACTACCCAAATTTAATGTATACCTAGTGATTTTGAATTTCACAGTTCGAATAAAGGGCGAACTAAGAGACTGCGCGTCTCAGAAACACGAGTACCAGGACTACAAGAACGGAAGGTGGTCACCGAAAATGGAGGTGTTAGAGCCTTACCAGGAGGGCTGTGAAAACTTAGACGATAAGGGAGAGAGAGCCACGCGCAATAGGTGGGTTTGTAAGCATTACTTTACCTTTTTGATAGTGAGTATTAACAAAAGGATCGGGTACTTTAAATCAATTTAGTTTTTGTGTGTTCCGTGGCATTAGAAGCGTTAGCGCTCCTAGCGACTGGACTCTTATATTTACGACAACTAGAGTACGACGTCTCAACTCTTAAGGATATTGCCAGTAACATGCCGCCTGGAAATTGTGCGTTACACTTGGTTATTACCGCAAAATGATTGAGTCGAGTTTTCAAGTCACTGTAAATACACTACGCTTAACAGTTCCAACAGTGATTGAGCACAGCTTTATAGACTGATTGCACATACCTGTAAACGATCACTTATTACTAGGCTTAGTTAAATATGCAGTTATGCGTGTACATTATGAACATTATTATCGGTAGTAATAAGTAAAGCTTTATGAAGTATAGTGAATGTATTGAGCGTTGTATAACGTACAGCTTTTAAAGCAATCGATCAAATCGCATTTGCCAATATTCTGGGGACGCGTTTGGTTGGTTTTATTCGTGACTTCATTGCCTATTGTTATGTCCAGATTTTACGTTCTCTGTCACAAGCTTAACATTTGTTTTACACAAAGCGCTTTGCTCATAAGACTTTCGATAATAAAATAGTAATACATTTACTAAAATTAAGATGCAACAAGTAATACTTAAAAAATAGTTAAAAACTAGACAGATGACGTTATTTTTTTTTGTTATTTTAAACCTATAAAATACTGAACCGATTTTGATAAAACTTATACGGCACAAACAGCAAACGGATTCTGACGAATTGCGAACCTCCCCCCTTTTGTAGTCGGTTAAAACTTGCTCGTAAGCTTCAATAAACACATAGTGATTTTAGATACTCTACAAGCATAGGTTATTTTTTGTATGGACACCATAAGAGGTGCGCTCAAATCAAGGGCAACATAAGGTAAAGCCTTACACACGCAAGTTGGTCTCTCACGCACCTACCCCTGTAACAACGAATCGTAGAATATGTAAGAAATCGCGTTTCTCCAGTTTTAACATTATTTACTTTTATTATTTTTACTGCACAGGATTTAAATGTTCTTATTCGTTTTCGTTCGTTCGTTGATTTCGTAAATCGAAATCGACTATATATTTACAAATGAACCATCTCAAAAAACAACATTTTGATCTAATCCATAATCTGAAGTTTTATACGGATCACAGAATGATCCGCTGCAAAATTTGGGTACATGTAAAAATAAACAGGAAAAAGATTAAAACTATTCAATGTAGCAGAGATCAGCCAAACGTTACAGGAGACATGGCGTATTACTCGGAAGAAAAAATCTTAGGCGCTATAGAAAAATCCAAAAAAAAATACTCCTTAGAAGGAGATATTAGAAAAGTCATGCAAGAAATGCCAAAACTTAAAAAGAAGGAGATTATGATATCTGGCAGATATTGGCAAGACCAGCTATAGGCTAGAAGTCACTTATCTCAATCTGTGCTAACGTTTTCTTAGACAAGAAATTTGCTTGGTGGCCACTGTTCATTGTTTATTCTATTATTTTCAGATACTGTTACTGCCGCACAGACTTGTGCAACTCGTCACCGAGTGCAAACCACGAAGGTTACACAGACATTATGGGCGTCATAGTAGTGTTTAATCTAATGAAATACATAAACAGCCTTAGGTAGTAAATAAGAAGCGTCTAGGACAATTTATCGAAAGTGATGGCAACTAATTGCAATAATGTATGTGATATATTTTTATTTTTACTGGATGATTGTTCTTGGCCTGGTTTTAATTATTTTAAGTGTGAACTGTTAACGCAGCAGAATGCATATCACAAAAATGTTTAGATCTATTTTATAAATTATATCGTATATCGTACAGGGTACTAAACCCGATAATGGTCAATGTTATCATCATTAAGAACTTTCAGTATAAGACATAATTCGGAATTCAAGAAACAATTTTAGCTGACCTGGTCATCTTGTTAAAACGTCTATTGAACAATAAAATTGTAAAAGTTTATCTCAAATTCCGGGTTGGTTTCATAAATAAATTTGTTTTCCATGATGAGTACTGTGACCTCCCTTTCAGCTTAGTACACCTCTTACTCCGATTAACCTGTATAAAAACTTCAGATAATTCCCTGAAAAATTGCAAAATATGTGTGACGTCATATGGTATCTAGAATTTAATTACGTGATTATTATTACAATTTACTAAGTATAAAATTCATAAATTAATTTTTCATAAATTTTTATTTCGAAAAATTCTAAATGAACCGTGTTATGATAAATTAGTCACATAATTACATATCCTAAGAATCCAGCAAAACAATTCTAAGGTAGGTAGGTACCTACTTGTTATTTATTATGGCTAGTCCACTTCGTGGTGATCACAATATCTAGAATTTAAGAAGTGATTTCTATAGAGGTTAGTAAGCGGAAGCAGAGTTAACGCTATGTATAGCTTTTATGGTTATTCGAAATGTGTGAATCTAGATATTATGTATCTTTAAGAATATTTAGAATAATTGGTATTTATACCTTATTTAAAAATATCGAAGAATCTCAATGTGACGAGTCGAAATGAAATAAATATGTTTTACTAAAATTATATTATCTGCTTATCTAGTTTTTTTTTAATCCTTATACTCCTGGACGTTTATGTTATTGGTACACATACGTAGTGGGTGTTTGATTTGTCAAGCTCAGGTTTTCATACAATTTATTTGTAAAAACCCTAATATTTTTGCTTAGTCGGATAATAACAATAGCTAGGCCTATGAACAAAACAGAGTTGTTAAATTGTCAAACATTACTTTAAGCTGCAATTAATTTATAAAAGATATATTTAGATTTGTAAGTTAATCCTAAATAACTAATACGTATTTAAATATATGTTTGTTCAGATATCTACCGACCGAGAATCGATTGTCAAATATAGCGATAAATAAATTAATTCTCCATTTAACATGCTTCATTTAGCACGAATTAATTAAAAATACACATCATAACTAATACTTACTACTAGTTACTACTATATATTCCACACCCACTACTCAAAATTATAGAAAATATGTAAACGACAGGTCAATAAACCGTTGATCTAATTAATTTCTAGCCCAAACAAGCACTTCAGTAACTAGATAAAGAACACGACTGGACACGCCTTAGTTTCGTTCGTGCTGTGGTGTTAATCAATACAAAGTAATTCGCTAATTTAATACGCGCACAGCTTTTAATCATAATATGAAATTGCAAATCTACATCATTTCATATACTGGATGATAGATATTACGCTGAGCAAAGCATCTGTAAATATCGTCTATACACGATTAATTATGATGGTGGTGAATAAGATTCCTTCTAAACCTCTAAAGCTAATATGGTAGAATCCGAACAATCAGAATAAAATATATGTTTGTATTCTTATGCATTTTTATGAATCTTCAGAAAGGAGTCTTTAAAAGTAGAACTGCAGCCAGCTAAGATTTGGATACAGATTCAGAAATGCACAGAAAGCGTTAAAACGGCGGCGGTTAGAACATAGCTCAGAAAAACCAATCAGGTAGCATACTACGCCTATTTAGTATATAGTTTTGTCTGAGCTACGTTCTAACCGCCGTATGGGCCGACAGACTTGTTTATTCAGGCGTCTTAAATACCAATAAGGCCGCTGTCGGGTCACGCTCGGAAAATGACGACTATATACAAAGGCGGTCGACGAAGTGAGACTGACGTCATGGCTTGGCGCCATCGATACCAGACAGTACAGACTACTAGCTCGAAAAAAGTTTGAATTTGCGCTTGCGATTTAACTAAGTTTACATGTTTTTTTTTTCAAGTAAAAGGTTCAATGTCAATATGTCAAATGACAATAATGATATTCATTTGAAGAAGAGCCTTTGTACTTTGTATTTTTGCAACGTAATGTTTGTAACAATTATTATTATTGGAGTATAACGATACAAAGGTGGTTGCAACCTTTTAGCAGTAAGTTATTTGTGTAACGATTTCAAACTATAACTCATTTTAACATAACAGTTCTCCACCCTCCCATAAAATCAGGCTAAGTTGAAATACTATTTTGTAGATGGACGTTCTTACTGACGAAGATAAATGGTGGCAATGACACGATAAAATACAGCAGCGCCACAGAAGTACAAAAATGGCAAGGATTTATTCGAAGCTTGCATGGTCTAATTTTATTATTTAATTTTCGTAAATATTTAATTTTTGAAAATATTCTACACCAATTCAAAATTTTACGCAGAAAATTACTAAAACCTTTAAAATGAAACATATTTATTTACAGTATGCTAAATATGTGATTTTTACAGTATGCTAAATATGTGATGTTTTATTCGTCGTAGCGCACAACAATAATTTATATTTAACACTACGAATATTTTTTAAATTATACCCAATTTTTTAATTGATTATTAGTGATATTAAGGAAAATAAACTTTTTGATGAATGCTGTCGTTTTGTAGCAATGAGCCAAATATGGGATAAAAAGTTGGCAAAAACTTTTTATTTCAGTATGTTTAGTCTGATGTTTTCGCATGTAGAGATGAGAAATTGTTTTGCATGAGGCATCTGGCGATTAATGGATGACGCCTCAAAGCTCACACTCGTCGTTACGATAGACGATATCCGGAAACGCAATGATACTCAATGATTAATTCATTACGAGTGGCGATGGTTACTGATGAATTTTCAAGTTAGTATTAGTTCAAATGTAATATAACAGCAGTAACATTGGGTGGTGATAGACCCTTCAGGAACTTCAGCTGGCAACTGTATGTACATATATACTAAACAAAGCAACTAGTATGCATGTATGGTATGATACATAATTGCGGGGTATTTTTTATCGCGTTTAGCAAAGGATGTTGCGTACGATATCACTGAGCTCGCGTTTTACAACAATCATCATTATGATATGTAATAATTTATTCAGTTTTTGAGTAAACTAATTGATATATTTTTTACATTAACTTCATCTGTAGTAAGACAACGATGCTATATCAAAAACTCTTTAAAATAATAAGTAAGACTGCAAAAATTACTTGATCGGTTACTGTGCCCAAGTATAGTATCATCATTACTTGAATTTTAGTTTCAATACGTGCACAGTTCGAGATAATTTAAACTAATCTTATTCGAATTTATTCAGTATGTTTATTATATTAACTCAAAACTACATATATTATAATATGAACATAATATAATATATGTAATTGATATAAAATTAATAAGATAACGCTATCAATAACACGATGCATGAGGACAATAGCCACCCATTCGCAAATCAAAACATTCTTACAAGGAAAAATATTTATAGTACAAAAACAGGTCACAGGTTCAACACCCGTATTATATGAAGAAAGAACTAAAATATATTTACTTGTTGCGTGTTTATTTTTTCAGTCAGTTACTATTTCATACCATTTTTTGCATTCATCACTTCAACATGTTATGGCAATATAACGAACTTGCATATGCACTTGGATTAAAGTTACGTTATTAAACAGTTGTATAATTAGCTATATCTTGCAATAATCACAAGTAAAACTATTAAACAGAGATCTAATAATATGATGAAACATATACCTATATATATCATACATTCAGTTAACGGTTGCAAAAATGTGTGATTCTTACTAGCGGCATTGCAAGTACGACCTATGCTTGTAAAACAACGTTGAGCATTTGACAGTCTAAAAATATGCGGCGGATATTTTCTGTTGAATGCTATTTTGTAAAATTGTGTGCTAATGATTGCGGCATATTGTGAATATCTGATTAGGTACGTCCTGTTTATTACAGTTACTATTAAAGAACCTAAATTAAATATTTAGGCTTAAATCACAAAAGAATAACAATGAACTTAAAATATGAAAAAGTGGCTTTTGTCATTTCAGCGGACGAAATGTTGTCCTAATAAGGATTATACTTAATTATATGCGTTAAGTTAAAGCGGGACCGCCAAAATTGTCCTGCGATTGTGTCAGTCGCTCGTGGACGCCGGCATCGACCGGCTGAATCAGCTTTATCGGTTCAGTTATAAGTGTTTAATTTGTACGATATTTGGACATGTCCCGTTTTACCATTGGGCTTGCTTCCTGTGAATCACGATTGCGGGTTCGAGGTGGATTCCAGTTGTGCGTAAACCACAGAACAGAGGCCACGTACTGAACACTCGATAGTAATGTAAAACTTTCGCATTGATGTTTACTAACAGTGTGCTATGTAGGAGGTATAAGTAGATAGTTGTATTAAAATTTCAGTAAGTGTTTCTAGTCATGAAGATGGATTTGCGAGAGTTGCTTTTGGTGTTTTCCATGTTGTGGAGCAGTAAGTAACGGGCAATGACTTGTTTTTTTTTAATATTTTCATTCTGTTTTGTCTTTTTGCGGATAAAGTTTGATTAAGATACGTATTTTAAAAGTGTACAATGTTCTTATATCTTCTGTCTATATAGATAGATAACATTAAAGCTGAAAACATGAGATTCGTTATTCCCGATTTAATAAAACGTACTCTTTAGTATAAAGCCAACTGACGGCTATACGGTGATGGCTGGCACACTTTGGTAGGATCAGCTTTAGGTTCGAAGTCTCTCGTCACCGCCCACCCTATATAGAACAGTCATTGCTTAAATCAGCAATAAGCCGAAACAGACTTCACATTTTAGGAAGTTAACAAAGATTGTATACGACCCTCAAATTTTCTGTACACTAATAATAATCATTAAGAAAATAATTGACAACGCACCGAAAGGCATCTGCCGTTTATAATGGTAGAGTAAAATATGAAACTCAAATAAAATACCGAGTGTACAATTTAATCGAAGAATAGCAAAAATATATTGTGGTATCAAAAAAATAATCGCATGATTTTTTCTTACGATATTCGTGGTTAACTTTTAATGAATACATCACACTATCTAACGGTAATCCTACAAGGGAAGTCCACCTTACTTAAATTTATAAAATGAATGTGACATGTTTATTTTGTAAATTGTCTCTATCTTAAAGTTGCCCGGAAGAGATCGTTTTTAGCGATAAGGCCGCCACTTGTGACACTAGATGTAAGATTTTTCCTGTATATTTGATGTTTGTGTCTCTGCAGTAAAGAATTAATTCATTAATTTACTGAGAAAAGGTTATAGGTAGAATTAAAGGGTAAACTATAGTATAAGTGTTATAGATTACACTATAGGATGAAATGCATACTGTCAGTTTTGAAATGAAAATTAATTAAACTACTAAAGATACACCACAAAACAAAAACACTCTATTTCTAAAACAGATTAAGTTTTAATTGAGTTGCGAGAATTTCAATGTAAGTAAGTGGCAGCAGATCAGAAAAAACTTATACAATTGTTTTAACCCAGTGACCTTGTTCTACTATCAACAGAACCGATAGCTAATCAGCTGACAACATTGATAAATGTGTTTATTTTGTTAGCATCAACTTTTATTTTAACTGTACATTTTATTGTGTACTGATCATTTACATTTTCGGCCACAGGTGATCGCCATCAGGCTTTATTAATTTGTTCAAATCAATAAACGACAACGCAAAGTATAATATGATAAAAGTATAATATGCTTTCCCAAGAAAGCTTGTTAGCGTTTTACTTTTACGGAACGCTGAAAAGGCGAGTAAAAATACAGAAACGACGATTTGTGATCCGATTTAGAAACCCCATTGCACAAACCAACCCAAAACAAGTAAGACTGTATGGCATATCAATATACATTAAAATTGCTGAATCGTACAATAGGCTGTAAAATTGTCGCCTGACCATTGACTGTAGATAACATAAGTACTTGGAATAAATAAAATTAAAACACGTGGGCATCAAACTTTGTCATTGGCATTAGTATACACCATGTGGCTTGGAATTTTGTCACGTAGCCGTAGGTGTAATAAGAAGGCAACGATAGAGAATAGTTAATGTCCGAGCTAAGCTGTAACAAGATAAAAGTTTTATAAACTTTTCATGCAGTAGTAACGAGTTGCAAGTTTGACCACATATCCTACTAATCTTACTAATATTATATCCTTCATACTAATATTATAAACGCGAAAGTCTATAAGAAATATTGAATGTATGGATGAGTGGATGGATGGAGTAGGGGGATGTTTGTTACTCTATCAAGCAAAAACGGCTGAATCGATTTGGATGAAATTTGGTAAGGAGATAGCTTAGATCCTGTATATACACATAGACTACTTTTTATCCTGTATTAAGTTTATTTAGTGCTAGCAAAACACATACGAATCCAAAGTAGAATCCTAAGTAGAGAGAACTAGCTTTTTAAATGGCTCTTTATTTCCTTCGTTAGCATAAAATCTAAAAAATCGTTTAGTTTGTTAATATTACTGTTATTAAATTAATAAGAAGTGATTACGGACTTTCATTACGGCAGACGACGATAGAACTTTATCAGTTATTTCGATTTGAAAATAAAACCTTTGGACCAATTTCGAAAAAAATTAAATGGAACCTCTCGATAAGTATCTCTATCAAACAAAAAAAAAGGGTTCAGCCGTCTTCGAGAAATCAGGTAACAAATATTAAAATAAAATAAAAAATATATCAAGTTGAGTATTTCCTTTTTTTTGCTAGTCTGTAGGAAACTAAAAATAACAGGCAATTATAAAAATAAGGATGTAAGATAAATATCGCCCCAACAACAAGGCTAATTGTTTAAATTGTTGTTTTTAATTAATGTGTCTCAATTTGGCGCCAGAGAGATTTGCACATATCCTGACTTTGTGTGATATTGCTATATTTATACAGATTCATATCGTGGCTATCCCCAGGATCGTTTAGGATTATAATTGCCACGATAACTTATAACATTTGAACGAAATTACGTATTATATCTTAGACGATAATATTCCGAAAACTATATGTAAAATAGTAAGTTCTGACTGGTTGTCAGACTGACAGGTCACAATCAACGAAGAGCCTAAACCGTAGACCTGATATGTTATTTTGATACTGTAAATTCATCGCCTAAGGGGGTCAAATAGGGGTTCAATATTTGAGACTTCTTTAAATTCCATTTTATGTGGCGGGCAGCGCCGCGGGTGACAGCTACTATAATGAGGTCCTTGGGAAAAAAAGACGCAATTATTAAGACATTGCATTTCCATAAATAAAAATCACTGTAAATGAATACGTATGCACACATAATAGAATATCACCTGTGGGTGTAAAATAAATTTAATATCTATAGATAGACTAGTATGTAAATTAATGAGTGTCTATGAAGAGCCAAAATAGGAAACACCGACAAGTGGGATGCTTTGAAATGATTGGCAAAGGAAATTATGTAAATTTTAATCAGTTCTTTTTGTATTTAGCTACAAAAGAGGACGAGGTTTTCAGTTCGTCTGAATCTTTAAATTTCACATTGACGCACAGAGCAAGGATCGATTTCGTTTTTTTTTTTTTGAATCAGTCTTTTAATAGAGTGCTCCGACGAAGTCGATATTGAAGTTAAGTTATTTCTGATTGGCAATTCATACCTATACATATTATTATGTATAGTTGATATTTACACACACAGGTTAAAAATAAATCCTCTCGACGCGTTATGCGATATTTTTCATAATATTGTGTTTTATTTCAATTTTTTACCAAATATTACTGAAGATTTCTTTCTTATTGGAGGAATGATTGGCCTACAGTACTGAAGACACGCAGAACTTACACAATAGATACAAATTTAGTTAACAAGTAAAGATAATATAATATCGTGAATTCTACTATTACAGCATCATCAAGCCTCCGGTGTTACACATGCCAGCCTCAGAAAGACGCCTACAGCTCCCTGCTGTGTGAACACTTCGACTATAGCGAGAAATATCTGAAGGAGTGCGAACACTCTACCATGTGTTACAAAAAGGAAATCATATCAAGCTTAAGCAATGAGTGTAAGTATGCCATGACCAGTTTGACAAAAGGTAGATATGGATATATTTTCTGTATCAATGTAACTTGTGCTATTAGACACGATGTGACAACTAAGACAAAAATTATGTTGTCATAATTCTCATTGGACAAATAGTCTCACTTATCTCAATCACGAGACATCTCGATGGCAGTAGTGGGAGATATAGAGTATTGTATATACAGCTGTAATAGCATATATCAAAAAGTAATCGGCTAGGTGTAACAATCCCACAGGGAAGTAACTGCGGTGATCATAACGCATATTTACCAAACAACAAATGCGGATACCTAGAGAAAAAAAAACATCTAGTCAAACATGTACCTTTACAATAAATACCATATGTAGGGTTGTACAAGATTTTCGTAACGTCGAGAACAGCAAATTTTATTTGTGTACAACGCTAACCGGTAATCCGATACTCGATATAGGACTCGCGACTCGTATATGGAGGAAAATACTTAAAAGGAATTGTATGATCTCAAACCCACCAATTTTGACTCTACATTGCCTAACCATCCGTCAGTGTTCTGGAAATCCTTACATCAAATTACAGTTACATTTAAAATACAAATAAGCCGTGAAATCGATTGAATAAGTGAAATGATTGATAAGTCGACAGACCAAATACAATAAGGCTAATCTGATAGACGAGTTCATAAGCGAACATATGTACTCATATCTAGGTACATGTAGATGTACAGCTGATGCTATTTATAGTGTTAACTGGCAGACCACACAGATGTGTCGAAGAGCTCTACGCCGAATTCGTAACATTGACTTTGAGGCTGATAAACTTTCGCTAATGATCTTTTATTCGAAATGCTTACCTTAGTCACCTCTATTAAATAAGTAAAAACCGGCTAGTAAAGTAATTATTGGATGTAGTTCAAAAACTAAAAACCTAACCAGTAAAACTTGAAATATAAAAATGAAGCTATTCAGAAATAACACCAAATATCATCATATATAGACCGAAAATATATAAATATAAAAATATCCCATGGACGAAAATACCTTTTTGGTAGACGTTAGTCTCATTTCAACGTATGTTAAGTACATACTAAACCAAAAGGCCTCGTTTAGAGTTAGTGTCATTTGCACTAGCCAATGTCGCAAGTGGTCCGTAAAAGGCCACTTATCACTGACATGTAAGGGAAATTGGGCTAATGTTATGGCTATTGGAGTTTTATTATTGCGATATTAACAAATACTGGCTCTAATCTATCTAAACGCATATATTAAGGAGTAAGTCCTGACTAACTGAATTATATTTGCTTGGAATAAACATAGAACCTGTATTTGGAGAGTGTATTAATTATAAGGTGTAGGGTGTGCTAAGAAAAGATTTATAGAAATTGAACCTCTAAGGTGGTCAAATAGGAGTCTAATTTCAAACTTCTCTTTATTAAATGTTTTGTGACGTGCTACGCCGCGGGTGATAGCTATAATAATGTCAAAGAGAAAAATAGAGTAAAATAATTGTTTTATAGTGCACATTTTTTAGAATTTTCCGCAATAAGAAATACCTAGTAGAATATTTATTATTACTATTTATTTATACTAGTAGTATTTTGAACTAGATAGATATATATATATATCTGTACCTTTTAACTGTTATTATCTTTGTGATCTAACTTTGTCCTAAGTGAACTCAACTATATTTTTATGAATACAGCTAAAAGAGTTGTTTCAAAAATGTATGGAGCTGCGACCAGGGCAGTGTACATGATATCAAAAATACGTTAGGGACTATTTATATTTAAAATATCAACCAAATTCAAAATAACATAACTTATTGCAGTGTTCAAAATTAATTTCGATTCAAAATATTTCCATGTTATTTATGCATTTTTACTACGTCAATTTTGACATTTGTGACGGGCGGTACAATTTATAGACTAATGTGACCATTGAAGTCAATCTAGGATACATAAATATTCCAGGGATGTCATAATTGCACTAAAATTCACAGAATTTAGATATTTTTGTATACAATGAAGGAGGCGACCGACACATTTTTCATTAATAACCACATCCTTAGGCATTTTTGGTAGACCTATACCGTCTTCGCCGAAAATGAAACAAGTCCTTTAAAAGCATGTTTTGTATACTGTATATATCAGAATTTTAGTTGCCTGCAATTTAAAGTTATTGCTTATTGACAATAAATTACGCGATTACGGTACTTTTCCTACTTTAAATAAGACAAGTGGTAATTCCAATACAGAAACGCATAAAATGGCAATCATTTTCCTGTACACTAACTAAAACATTCCTGTAATTGTATTTCCCCTATACAACTCAAGGTCCAAAAATAATTGATGGAGTCCGGCGTTACTTGGCGGAAATCCATGTATAATAAGATCGTATTTACAAGATATTTAGTGTTTTTCCGCCTCGTCTTGATATCAGCGTGAGGAATAGAAAAATATTTTTGTTTTTATGGTGTGGTTCCTCCTCACCACCACCGCCGCCACAACCCAGTTAGGAGGAACCACAACATAAAAACAAAAATATTTTTCGATTTCTCACGCTGACTTCAAGACGAGGCGGAAAAACATTAAATATCTGGTATATACCATCTTATTAACTCAAGGTCCCTAAAACAGCCCAATAATTTGCACAAAACTGAAACGGCCAATGAAGTTTAAATATTGTGTTTAAATTTTAATTCATGATTATTTGAAATCAGCTATCACCTCTTCACGCAGTCACGCAGTTATCGCCTCTTCGTCCGTCAGTAATGTAACGTTAATGAACACTCGTACCACTGTAGTGTAGTGCCAGAGTGCTCTAATTGAATAATGCAATTAGATATTGCATATAAGAGTACTACGTACGAAGAGTATTTGAAAATTGGAGTATTATAGATTATACATAAAAGTTTCAATACTGCACAGACATTTGGATTTCTGGATTAGACTTTTAGGTAACCTAAGTTTATTGGAATAGTTTTTAAATAGCTTAGTAAACAATTTATTCAGCCCAAGGAAATGACGTACCTAGGTCGACAGAAATAGGAGTATAAAGGTATTCCAGCATGCATACACTCACAAAAAGGACTAACATTTTGCCACTTGCAATGTGGTAAGCCGAGAGGCCTTTTTTATCCAACACAGCTAGGCATTTGACCACAAGCTCGCTCGATCTCTGAAGTCAGCGGCACTAGCCCTAGACGGAGCATGCCTAGTTTGGAATAAGCTGGCTCTCAAAACTTTACAGAAGATGTACGAATGACCCTGAAACATCTTTTTTCCTTCTTTCTTTAACTCGTTTTTCTGTGCTCATATCTTTCTGTTTTTGTCTTTCATATCTTAAACGTTAAGAAGTTATGATTAACGACTATGGAAGGCAACGTCAAGAGACGAATAGCTGTCTCTAAAGCCTTAGAATTTTATTTTTAACGTAACATTTTCTATATTATAGCTTCATGTCAAGCAACGACGCACACATTATTATACTAGGCATTATTAAGAAAGAAAGAACAAAACTGTATATTCTATTGATGATTACCAGGCATTATTTTTCTTTAATTTCCAGTAAAATACTACGAACGCGACTGTGCCAAGCAGACAATGAAAGATGACCAACAACGAGACAGCAACGGACAGTGGATACATGTGAACAAAATCTACGAAACCGTAGAGGAAGGATGCAAAACTGAGAGTCCCAATGGAAAAATAACAAGAACAATGCACTGCTACTGTAGAGGGGACCTTTGTAACGGAGCTTCCAGTAATAGTATCATGGGTAGCAGTAGAGAAGGATCGACTGTAGTAGGAGCGAGTAGAGTGGATACTAGTGGAGGGGTCATAAAAATGATGGGCCCAGTCATTATAGAAATTATGATTGCAGTGATCTGCGCTAGATTTATGTAATATAAACTATTTAAAAAATGCTATACATTTTAGTAATAGAATCTTAAACGTTTATAATCTACATACAGGATTATAGTACGGTTTTATGGCGCCCTTGATACAAATAAGCTGACCCCACCACCACATAGAACTAGGTGCGAAAAATAGATAGAGAGAGAAAAAGTTTAATTGATTTAAGCCAATTATTAATTATAAAAATAATAATACAGGTCGAAAACGTTGTATACCAATGTTCACAAGTTTTTTGTAGTTTGTACTTCTGTACGATCTCGTAGTATACATCACAAATAATATTTTAGTACACTTGGTTAATTGACAAATTTAACCATATTCAAAAAGTAGGAACATACATACATTACCTGTGCGTCTATTACAACCAATATTTTTAGCACTTCTTATTTGCAAGAGGTCTAGTTCTAGTAGGTAATCTAATAGGTATGAGAAACATAATTGTGGTTAAAAAATCTTTAGAATTCTTAACCACAATTATGTTAATTCATATGTTTAGTATCGTTTAAATCATCGTAAAGTCACGGACAAAAATAGGTTAATGTAAAATGCTTTTAACTACATATAAGCGGTAAATCTGTTATTTAATATAATTTTATTTACGGAGTAATGGAATATCCAAAGAGCTACTTGTTGGTGCTTTACTGTTACTTAATCTGCTAGTCAAATAAAATAATGATTAGTGCGCTAGCTGTTTTTTTAGGTAGTAGATAACTAAGACGCAGCGTTAAAAAAGTTTTTCTCGCGATAAAAAAATTAAGGCTTCAAAATAATTGTACAAGATCTAGTAGCACTTTTAAATAATGGCCTTTGTTCACATTTGATAGACGATTTGATTGATTTGCAGTAAAATTTATTTGACGACAAATTATTGGGTGAGAAAAGTTCTACAATATCCAATTGCCCTAAACTAACCTAACCAGTAGTCATTACCAGACAAGAACTAATATAATTAAATCCGGCTAGTCAAAATTTACACACCACTAAAAGTTCTAGTCGTGGCTATATATTTTTTAAATTTCCGCAAAGACAGTGTAGGTATTTAAAGATGGAATAAAAAATAGTGTGATAGAAGGAGATTTTGGCACAACTAATTGATTACCGTCGCGAAATCTTGTTATTCTAATAAGATAAAGATTTCTATATGTTTATATGAAACCCAACGGATAGTAAGTATATTTGTTGGAATATATGTTGTACTTACTGTTTTAAACAGGTACATAATTTTAGAAACATTACTCGTATTTTGCTAGAATATAATGTGATATGTGATTTAGCTAGAGATGCATCATTAACAGGTCTCTCAATAAATAATTCTAATTTGACAGTTCTAAAACTGTCAAATTAGAATTATTCACATCATTCAGTGTTCACCTTTTTTGTTCCTCCATGAGAAACAATGGCTTCGTTTTTAAAGTATCAAAATGGGTAACTTAGCGTGGTTCCTTTAAATCGCGGCCAATGTTCTAGCGAAAATGAGATACTTATTTTTAAATGTAATATTGAGGAGCTGGGGAGCCGTTTGCGCCTAAAAGGTCAGACGGTCAGACCAGACTTGGTGTCCAGTCTGGTTGTAATTTAATCCAACAAATTTCCATGGCAATACAGCGCGGTAACGCTGAGAGGGTAATGGCCATTGAGACCTGCGAGTGAGGCTGGTATAGGACACGAAGCTATTGTTTAGCAAAAATTTATGATATTGACATATAATATTATATACAGAGTAATATCTTAATTATATTAAATATCATTCCTGCTTTATAAATGTTTTATTTAACCTTGATATGTGTTGAGAGCAACCCAAAATAAACAGAAGTATATAATACTGCTAAATGCTATCAATGAAATAAAATTGTATGTATACGAGTATAAACTCTAATCTGAATCGAAGAGTTCCGCAGAAGATATTACACGATGATACAAGTAAGATTTAGTTTCTATGTACTTAAATGCATAGTATAATACAAAACTCGAAGAAATTGTTTACGCCTAAAAGTTTTAGATTATTTTATGGGCGTATTGAGTTCCATAATGCTGTAGCAAACTGGAACAGTTTAAAAATTTCAGAACTGGTAGCATCTGGTATTAAGTTTGGTAACATTTCTATATGCAATATACGTAACATGATCGTAATTAAATATCGCTAAGCAGAAAAAGCTTATACATTTTATGGTTATAATATACTATATAGATATAGAGAGTAGGTAAAATAACATGGATGAGAGTGTATGCAATTGAATGCAACTGCAAACTGTGACTGGAGTTTCTTTTAAAACTACCACAGTGGTTGTGGTGTCACCTGACATGACAATCTCCATGAAGCCGCCGAAGCAAAGAGTTTCAAAGTGAAAACAATCAATAAATAATTTCTACATTGTGAAACTCGCTGCTGGCTCCTCTATTTCTCGATATAGCTATATACGAATATATATTCTCGCAGCAATCAGTGTCTTTTCAATTCACAAGTGAATAGGTATCTTCTAGGCAAGCGTGATTCATCTTAGGCCGCGTCGTCACTTTACATCAGGTGAACTGCGCTCACGCGTGACACTATTTTACTATTTAGATTAACGTGCTACCTTTGTTCCCGAAAAACGCTTATGGGATAAGCCTCCCAAGTAATTCAAAAAGTCACTACTAGATATAGTTTACTAAAATAATCAGTACTCACATTTGCATGATTCTCGACAAGGCAGAGGAAGACGACGTCTTCTCGCAGCAGTCTCACGGCGCCGTGGAGCGGCTGCGAGGTCTTGCTCTTCAGCATGCGGTAGAGGAGCGCCGACGACATGTGCGCGAAGTCTTCACCTAGTTGTGACCAGAACATAAAATATGTATAAGGTACACTTCTCATATTAAAAAAAAATCTCGTCTTCTTTGTCTCGCAAAAACTCGAGAACAGCTGGGTCGATTTAGCTGATTTTGGTATTGAAACATTTGTCGTACTCTAGGTAAGGTTTAAAAGGTGAGAAACATAAATAACTGTTAAGCGCTACGAAGTTCGCCGGATCAGATTGTTCTTGATATGTATATTTAAACATGAAGTGAGTAATTTTATTTGGTCAATGATTAGGTACTCACTTCATATATTTTTGGAAATTCATCATTATTGCAGTGGACCCTTTATAGTACTAAAGTTCACTTTTTTCTTCAGTGTAAAATTTAAGTATTTAACGACATATGTATATTGATCTGACAATCACCTGTGAGATCATCCCAATGTGCAGAAATGAGTCCTGAACAATGTTCCTTGAGAGCTGATGCACCAATCTCATCTGCTGCAGAATAAAACTTCACGCAGGTTCTGAAATGAGAGTTTGCAACTTAAAACAATGTACAAAAAAGGCCTGTAAAATAAGAAGCCACGTGTCGTCGCCGTGACCTAGTTTCGCGCCGGGGCTGCCCCACGATTTAGGGTGACCATGAGCTTTTGAGAAAACTTTAAGTCATGCAAAATGAACGCAAAACTGCATGACTTTTGAAGATCTCTCTATATCTTTGTACTCAAGTGGATTAAACAAACAAACATGGTATTTTATTTTTCAATATTCTTTCAGTATAACAAAATATTATTGAAATCAATAAATAAATGGCACTTACAGTAGAACACTTCAGCTCATTTTGCTTGTATGACCTTACATCGACAACATCTTGACCGATTTTGTAATCTAGTTGGAACAATCAGCTCATATCTTCTGACATAAATACATTTTACTAGGTATAAAACATTGAATGTGAGTTGGTGATATTATTAACTGTCATAATTCAGCATTAAAACTATTGTTGCAAAATTAAACAATCATTATTCAACATGTTAACTATTAAATATTTATAACATGAGAATAAATTGGCTTTGTTATTAAGTTTGAAGGACTTCTTACTGTTGCAAGTTTCTATTACATAAATCATGCATGACTTTCTCTTAATCTATTTCGTTCACGTAGTGAATGAATAGTTTTACAAGATATTTGTATTAGGTTTTGTTAATTGAGGAACTAAATCCAAAAAGTATTTTGACAATGGTTGTACTAATTAATAAAGTAAAGATAATTTTGATGTAGTATGAAATGATAGTAAGTACCATATATTTCGGTAAAATAAAACTTACCACATTGATCAATTGAGTAACATTAAAGTATAAGATAATCTAAAACATAATAACCTCATAGTGACAGATACTGTGCCATAACTGGTAAAGAAATTAAGAAAATAGACTGGAATTAAAAGTCGTGTAATTTGGTGCTGACCATAGATAAGACACCACTTTATAAAAAATATACTAAAATAAATCAATTGTTGTATGTATAATAACTACATTTTCTTACAATTAGCCTAATACTGATATTGTCATCCATAAACTACCATTAGAAAATACACCAACCTGACACCAACAGTAGCAATAAGTGCTTGTTCACATTTCCCAACAAGCCCATAAAGCTTGAAGCTAGCTGCAGACTTCATAAGTTGCAGCGCAAACACATCGCCACGTGAAAGGTCCACCACATCAGTATATAGCCATTTGAGTAAAGCTGAACCCACATCATCTGGGAGATTAGACCAATCTGAAAGGTAAGTAATAAATGAATGATGCCTGAACAGTTATGTGCTCTTCAGTAAAAATAAAAACAACTCTTTCTATTATTCTCATTGGTATTTAAATAATCATTTTACCAGGCAAATTTATGAGCCATTGCCGATTAAAAGAATATTTCATATTTGATGTGTCTGCGGACGCAGTGCCTTTGCTACATATTTATTATTACTCCTGTTTTCCATTAGCAGTCTGAATGTCTGTATTTATGCGAACTCTATCTACACTCTACACTATCTATCTTAAGACCAATATTTACCTAGCTCCTCTAAGTTCTTCAATGCTTCTTCATTCCAGTCATCAGAGCGGGCATTCAGAACAAACTTATGCCCTGGCATAGACTTGTTCTGCAATTTTATCACGATGTCTGAATAAGTTTCTCTTCCGTACAACGTTGAAACTGTCATGAGTAGACGCGCAACAAAACTTGTTTCGCTCAAGTCGCCGGCCGACGCAGCCGCGAGAGTATATTTTCGCTCCACCTCTGCACAGTGACTCTGCAACTTGCCATACTCTTCCTTCAGCAGCGACAGGTGCTGCTGCAGCTTCGTCACCTCGCTCGAAGCTGCACAAAACGCCATAGTCACAAGTTTTCACCAACAACACCGCCCACAATCACAAACTTGTTTTGCATCTCAACAATGCTTTGTTTACGTTTACTCACCCATGACGAGGAGCGGAAATGCAGAGGTAGTGTAGATCTCTACAAAAACTTCGCCTTGATCGAGTTCTTCTTAAAGTAAAAAAATATAATAGCTTATTCGCAAACTATCGAAGATCGTGACGATTTCTTATCTACCAATAAAACAGTCGGTCGGCCATTTCTCAAAAATAGACGTTGACAATGACTACTATGACAGTAAGTAATTTTTTTTGTATCAGCTTCATACGAATAATTCAATTGCTAGCGTATGACATCTTGCTATGCTTTTGTTTTTGACAGGTGTCAGCCGTCATATGTATGTCAAATTTAATTGAGGTCACCCTCAATAGATGGCACTACGTTTGCAACGTTTACAAATCTATTTTCGAGATAACCTTCAAGTGATTTTGTCAATTTATTGATAACGAGAAGATTACAAATTTATCATCATTACATACATCATTTGTTAGTATTTCGCGTGTGTGTTACAAATTCAGCTATGAATTCTCTAAATAGAGTGTTAAATTTAAGTTCATCAGTTTCTAAAAGTACAAGGTATTTTGCGATGTTGTTTTGTTTTTCGGTGTTCGGTTTAATTCTGGAACGCTTTGCGTGTTAACTATGTCTAACTTTGTAGGTTGTTGTCGACTACAAGTGTCCGATCGAACGCCGACGATGGGTGGCTATCGAAGCTCTTGGTTCGAAAAATCGAGCCCACGAAGGAGTCTCATAGCCGAATGCTTAGTGACAAAGAGATTGTATACGCGCTGCATACACACAACATTCGACCGGATTGTATGGACAAATACCTAAAAAACTAGTATGTACATATATCTCAAACTTATGTAAGTGTAGCGCTTCGCCTAGCTGCGGCACAAAGTGATATCTATTATGCAATAACCATAAATAGTACACACATTCTATAGATGCATTGGAAACAGTTGGGCATGCGAGAAGTTACCTATGTACATATGTAATTAAATTGTTTACAGTCTTCAGATGAATAGCCCTTGACCCCAGGTGGTCAGACTGATTTTAAATTAACTACTTTACAAAAGTTATTAGTTAGAATCAGCAACAAACATAGTAAACATGTTATTTACAATCTTAAAAACATTGTGCCACTTCCATGATCCTTGAAAACTGAACTAAAACTGTTATGTGTCAAACTACACTTAGTACTTATTTTTAGCACCATCTAAATTTGCTACAATTTGAGCTCTATAAGTCTGTTCGTAGGTTAGACACAGCCAAACAATAGTAGACAATTTTCCTATAAAGTTAAAATTTTATGCTTATTTTGGCATGAGCCTTTCAGTATTAGCTGGTATTTTGTATTGAGGTTTTTTACCAATTGGTTCAAAGAACTTTAGCTTATCTGGAAATTGACATGTGTTGACTGGCTGTATCTCCATAGCCATAGAACTCTAGATATACAAGAATAATACCTGACTTGATTAAATTATATCAAATTTAGCTGGTTTTAGAAAGGATAAAGTAAAGATAGGCAAGAAATATGTTTTTCAAGTAGTGTTATTAGGAAACCTATAATCATAATCATTTATTGCATGAAATACCTGAAATTAAAGCTGAAATTAGTTGTGTAGAAATGTAGATTTTCAAGTTTATGATTAAATTATTCTTAGCAGTGCTTAATTAAAAGCTGTTACATGTGTATTGGTGATGTTCAACAACAATGTGATGGTACAACAACAATCATATGTTACAGTTATCATATCAGACTTTCAACTGACTAGTTGAAAGTCTGATGACTACTTGATTATTAATATGCTTTGTTTCTAATTTTAGCAAGACATCAGTGGAGTTTGTGGAATCTCGTAAATCAGATCTTGGCTGTGAGCTGGTAGGATCATGGACAGTGTCGGTTGGGGACATGGACCAGGCGTTGCACCTTTGGAGATATGTTGGAGGATTTGAGAAGATTGACAAGGCCAAGATATTGTTTAGAGAGAATCAGGTAATTCTTATCCTAGTGCACTATACTATTATTTTGTGTTTTAGTTTCCTTCATCAAACCAGGTCTGAATTTAAAAATGTCATAATAATATATTGAATTGAATTGCATTTAATGCAATATTGATGCAACTAAAAATGCTGTACTAATGCAACTAAAATATTGAATTGCATTTAATGAAATTCAATATTTTAGCACATTCATAATCTCCACTGAAGTAAGCCAGTTATCAATTGTAACATTTCTATGCGCAATAAATCTTGTAAGATGAATCTTGCGTCATCAATTGTACGATGTTTTCAGTTTAAATAGGTTGAAACTCAGACTCGTCGCCTTTCACATCTGATTCTGACTGACACTCACAATCAATGATATCATCTACTAGAACATTTTCATAGTTGCTGCAATCATTATTTCGAAGTTCTGGTGCACTAAAATAGTTTTTGGTATGTATGCTTGAGACATCGCATGGTGGTGGCGTTTCCTATTACTCACCCAGACAGATTTTACTACTTGAGGGTGGTAGCTAGCCAAGCTACCACCCTCAAGTTGTAAAATCTGTCGCCAAGCACTTAATGGTGTGTTCCGGCAGCCTTCCTTGCGAGCCAGTGTATTCCAGACTAGGCATGCTTCATCTAGGGCTACAGTATCGCTGACTTCCGTGGTCGTGCGAACTTGTTGTCAAATGCCTAGCTGTGTAAGATAAAAAAAAAGACAAGCCTACAAAAATTAATGCAATATAGCAAAAATAACGTTACCACTGTCGGTCTAGAGACCGACGTCAGGTGGTGGTAGGATCGCACATGAAATATAATTACCTAAAATTTAGAAATGCGCGCACATTTGTCTCTTTTTGGTAAAAAAATATTCGATTCTCGTTAAGAAAAATATTCGATTCTCGTTAACCAGTAAACTTGTTTTTGTCTACTCCAAAAATGTAATAATCCTTTTTCTTCTTTACAGGACTACAGCACTTTGGAGAAGGAACGCGGGCAACTGGTGAGGTCCCGCCACTTACAGTACCTGCTGGCGTTCAGTTTCTGGCCCAACGGAGAGCCGCGCTCGCCTAGCAACATCTACGAGATACGTTCTTACAGGTATGTACACTTGAACCTCGTTGGAAAGCTGAATTCATTGTTCATCTGCTCATACTCTTTTCAAGGTTTCATAGTACCAAGTGAGAATTAACGCGCCGAGAGGTAGAAGAAACTTATAGTCTCCCTCACAACTATGAACCGAAATGCGTGAAACTTGGCACTGTATAGATAAAAATTTTGGCATCATGCAATAAATAAATAATAATGCCTAATTTATGAAATTAGAGTAGCTCTCGTACATGTAAAGAAATGTACGAGTATCACTCCTTGTTTAATTTTTACCAGACTTGTCACTCCGCCCTCGTATCACTCCTTGTTTAATTTTTACCAGACTTGTCACTCCGCCCTCGTATCACTCCTTATTTTTTTTTTACCAGACTTGTCACTCCGCCCTCGTATCACTCCTTATTTAATTTTTACCAGACTTGTCACTCCGCCCTCGTATCACTCCTTGTTTAATTTTTACCAGACTTGTAACTCCGCCCTCGTATCACTCCTTGTTTAATTTTTACCAGACTTGTCACTCCGCTCTCGTATCACTCCTTGTTTAATTTTTACCAGACTTATCACTCCGCCCTCGTACACGAAGTGCTGTTGCCTGGGAAGCTGATTATGAAAGTTTTATTATTCAAGTAAACTTGTATATTTCAGCTTAAAACCGGGCACTATGATCGAGTGGGGCAACAACTGGGCGCGCGGACTTACGTACCGACGCGCGCAGAACGAAGCATTCGCCGGGTACTTCTCGCAGATTGGACGCTTGTATAATGTACATCACATCTGGTGTGAGTATACTCATTAACGCATGTGTGTTACATTGCTGAAAATGGGTCTTATCTATGCCTTAGGTAAGACCCGTTTTCACACACCAAGCTCGTCAAGTTGCCTAGTAGAGAATTAGTAGTAGTAAAGTACGTTGCATTGAACCGTCTCTGATAAATATATGCACCGGTATCCAATTTCACGGCGGCGTCGTGCATCGGCATCGGATAATCGATAACCGGCAAATGACGTCTTAACAAACTTCCTCTTTTTTAAACCTCCGATGCAAAAACGACGGTGTGTTATAAGTTTGACGTGACTGTGTAGTAACCGATTTTGATTTATTTTTGTATGAATTAGGCGGCAGTGTCCTTAACTATATTTGATGGAAATCGGCCCAAGTAGGCCACCAAATGGCAATACAAATGGGCAGATATTTTAATTTTTTCTCAACATTCTCTGAATACGGTCCTCCTGTCTGACCTTCCTTGGGTAGACACTAAGGGGTAGGTTTTTAATAAAACTACCATATCCCGATTAGATGACATAATATATTAAATTGTTAAAAGGCATGTCGAGGTGGGCACGATCATTTGTGCGTTTTAAGGGGTAACAACGCCATCTACATACAGCGAACCGAACTATACTCCTCAAAGGCACAACATACGTATACACTCTCATTATGGGTATCAAATGAAAGGGTTTGGCTAGTAGAATACTGATGCCGGACGTTTTTAAAATTTTGTATTTATTCTTGTTGGTGAAGTACTCTCCTGATAAACCAATAAAAGGCGACTAAAATTCATATAGATGTACCTCCATACCAAGTCAATATACATTAGTTAAGTAGTAATACGATCGACGAATTGAGCACAAGAACGATACTATCTCTACACGAGTTTCAACATCCTTGCTGATATGCTCACATAAGAACTTCAAACCAAACTTCGATCGGAAGCGTTTCCGTAGATGCTAGTAGTCTTGTTTGTTATGATAATTGAGCACCATTCCGACGGACAATAATATAGTCTTCTTCTTATTTCCCTTGTCCCATTATTTGCGGAGTCTTCTCACTTTTCTACGCCAAGGTAAACGATTTTTAGGTTATCGCGTCAGTGACTTCAAATATCACCATAAAGACAGTGCCGTGCGACTTCCTAATTATTTTTGTTCCGGTGTGTTAAGGGCAATATTAACTACAACGAAAGAGCGTTGAACTCATTGTAATAGAAACTCCTTTCTTCTACCCTGAGGTTATTATTCTGAGACTACTACGGTCGATACTCCAATATAACATGATTATTAGCTGCCACCCGCAGCGTTGCATATAACATAAAATTGAATAATAAATATTTCAGACATTGAACCCACATTTCATATGAATTTACAAAAATTATTTCTTAGTACACCCCTATAGGAACTTGGTACACCCGACCCTAAAAGTCAATATTTTATTTATGACGTTACTAAATATATACAATTGGTCATAATTATCGTGCAGGCTACAAGGACCTGCAGGCGCGGCGTGAGACCCGCGAGAGCACCTGGCGCAACCCCGGCTGGGACGAGTGCGTCGCGTACACTGTGCCGCTCATCCGCGAGATGCACTGCCGCATCCTCGAACCCACAGAATTCTCGCCCACTCAGTAACGAGTGAGCTTTACATTGCTTGTATAGTGCCCGGCAATCTTGGACTAAAAGCGACAGTGGGGATATTTACGCGAAGTGTGATTGAAGAATCATCGGTCGCGTCTCAAAAAAATCCTTGCCCCGCCCCAAAGAGATCTAAAATCGTCACTGCGCTGTCAAGGTAATAGGTTCAACTTGTTTGCCGGACACTGTACCATTTCGTACAAACATATCTACTATTATTTAAATAAAATATCTACATCAAAACATGAGCAGTAGATAATCGCCCAAATATCTACAGTTAACTCGAATGTGAGAAGGCAGCGTATCTGGTGTGCTAGCGGTATTATTACGCTGAGCTGCTTTGTCGTACGTTGGGCTAGATAAAACACGCATTCTTATAAGAAATTAAGGGAACGAAAATACCACATCGCAGATATCATGGAATGAATATTTACGTCCTGCCGAGTTTAGCGAGTGGTATGTTTGTATGAAATATCAATTAGCCCTAAGAGGTAAATGTACAACAACACAATGGTAGAGCAATAGACATAGTTGTCGGTCGCTTTATTTTATTTAAATTAAACATTAACCATGAATAACATCGGCTCTAAGCGAGTATGACATCATAAACGAGCTATAATCATTGACCTCGTCACATTGCACAAGGGATGGAAGCATGTAGCGTAATTGAATATGCATTTTGGGATAGATTTATTGAAACTTACTTCCACTAAGAAGTACTTAGTGGAAATAAGTTACGGAACAGGAAGTACACTAATACTTACTGTCCGAAGCGAACAGCGATTGGTAGCAGCATTATGATATAGGGTGATGTGTACTCTTACAACTAGTGCATATATGGTATTGAATATGTATGTGGCTTGAAAATAGCTGCAGTTAATGAGACTGCGTAGGAAATATTTAAGGCGAAAACTTTCATCTACGCCTACTACAAAAATGTTATGAAATAAATAAATTACTAAATTAGATGCCAGTTGTAAATTAGTCATACTAATAATTATATGCATGAAATATAAAAATGTATCAGAATCCAATGTATCTGTAGTTTAATGGCAACAATTGTGTAAATATGTGAATTTTGTTATTATCGAAAAGTAATTGTAGCGAATACAATCAAAGTGATGTTTGAATTATATATAATTCAAACAAGAACTAGCTAAGCACAAAAGTTTTTATTTAATTATAAGTGTCACTTGAGTGTTGTCGTTAAAGACCTATATTCTTAAATGATAGTATTTTCTCTCCTCTGGCTCTGGAGCATTTTAACTACAGCTTTCAATCATAAATATGTTTCGACGGTTTGTAGTTTACGTAGACAAATTTTCAATGACCCCAATTCGGCGTGTTACGCTAAATAAACAGATTGTTCTTGAAATTATATCTATTCGTTTCTCACCTAAGGAAAAAAAAAGAAGCGGCTAACAGTCAAATTAGGTTCGGAGTTTTCATTGGCTTATTAAGTCTGTCTTGTCTGAATGGGACTCCTTTACGTTAAGTTGGTGCTTAACACGAATTACTCTCAACTAGCTATCGAAAGCTAGGCGATATAAATACATGGTTAACACCTTACCCGACGTAAGGTCCATCTAAAATTGGCGATGGTTTGTTGCGTGTATTTCATGCTAAGCACATTCCTTATCCTAGCAGTGCTAGCATCTGAAGAAATGATCGAATCCTTACAACTACAGCCTCAGTGTAGACTTACTGTAGAGTGTCAAAAGTTTATATCATAATATCTCTGGTATTTGTACTTGCATGAGTACAACTTACTTCATAAACTGAATAAAATTATTTTGTATTGTAGTAGCTTCCCAAGAAATCGTGGGTTTATATTACTTCTTATTATAGCATTTATGTTTTATAATATCTAAGATCAATGTGTTATTTAGTGATAAAAGTAAGCTTTTATTATCTTCTTTTTTCGTTACATTTTTTTTATATTTATGATAAATGAGTAGATTTTTAAACAGTTCAAATTTGTATTTTTATTGTTAATCATATACATACATAACTTATTTATTATCCTCCAAAAATAGTGACTATTGTCTTGCGAGTTTAGTATATATACTATGTATAGGGTTGAAATCAAAAATGGTGTTTTCTTTCTATTTATTTATTTTCAGTTTGATTTTTTCATTAATAAGATTATATTACAATATTAATGATAATAATTTTAAACTACAAGTCAGTGTTATTTAAATATAATATAACAAAAAATAAAATAAAACAACGGTGTCCATAGGCAGGCCGTAAACAATCGCAAACTATCAAAAAAAACCTTTAACCTACGGCCGCACACACCTTGTCACTCAATGTTCTAACTACCGATGATATACGACTATACAATGGTAAAATATAAAAATTATTTTATTAAAATGTACATAATATGTGATCTTTAACTAAGTTTGGTACTTCTATAACATATAATTATTTGTCCATCGTGACTGCAGAGGGGTGATAGTTATATATCTAAATCTAGGCATCTAAAGGTCGAACCTAACTATTGCATCTATGCGTGATTCTTGAAACCTGAATTGTAGAGCTAGGCACAGCGAGCCTGTGCTGACCCTTGATTATATAAATAAATTCAAATAGAACCAGATGCATCAAAAATAACGAATAGGGCAATACCGAGACTCGGCCATGTGGTGGGAATTTTGGAAAGTTTTCACGCCTACGCATCATTCTTAGCTTTATGAGAAATATGCCTTACAACCGTGCAGTTAACACTTCTATTAATTTACAACCTGTTGCACTACAAGCGTAAAGGTTGCAGTACACCAGAATCAGTGTTTTTTTTTTGCTTTTTCCATTTACTTACAAGTGTATTTATATAGATTACTCATGACTAAAACTGCACAGTTTTCTGGCTCACTCGAGCATTCTATTAGGCATTGTTATTGATAACGGAATATGTTAGTATCTTCAGTCGATGTGATGTGAGTAAATTCGCTTAAAAGAGTAATAAAACCTTGCGTTAACGTTTAAATTTAGACTATACTATCTGAAATCTAAGGTATCTGACTATTTTATCTGAAAGTAATTACATTGTTAGGTTGCTATATTCTGATCTCGCTAACTGAAACATACGAAAATATTCCGTTGTTTAATCAAATTGTGTCATTCCCCCTTTTCCGGTAACACTAGGGAGCCTTAAGTGCCGACCATCTAGCACGCAAGCGAGTTGACATCTTATAATTCAATTCCATAGTGCTTCAAATGCAGATTTTTCTAAGTTGTTTTACTTTTGATGTGCTGCAGCTAACAATATTTTATTTATTTTTATTGATATTTTCAAGTAAAACCTGCAAGCTGCAGTTACACGATCTATTCATTGCTCTTTTTGAATTTTGAACTATATAGATACATATATACTATAATATATTATACCATTACTTTCGAAATAGATCGGTAATTTAAAGAAAAAAAGTCCGTATAACTGCGGCTTAAGGTAAGCTGTTTACTATAACAATTTCTTCAGTAAATCTAAAACGTTTGCCAAAGAATTTTGCAGTTTCATTGTGAACCCTTTTCACGAAACCACAAATGAATCGAAACAGTATGAATGTTAGCTGCTCTGCTTGCTAAAGATGTAAAGAGATAGAATGATGTTACGATAGGATTGTGTCTAGAGATTATTGTCATTTTATACTTGGTCGTTTTGCTGGAGGTTAGTTTGGAGTCTACGTTACATTGAGTGTAGTACAGTAGACGCGCCGTCACTTGCTGTTCTCTACCATTATAATTTAATATCTAAGGATCCAAGCGAATACTACTAATGAGAGCAACAAGCAGCGCTGCGTTACCATCTACATTGTTTGTTCAAAAATCTATAATTACTTTAAGTTTCAAACCTACATTGATAAGTTCGCGCCAACTGTACAACGACAGACTCGAATTGTACGATCACATTGTGTGATGCTTTTGCTTATTAGCAATGTGATAAAGGAAGAAGGAAAAAAATACAAAATCAATAAAATAAAAAATACTTTTAAATATAGTAATTAACTAAATTTGGATATTTATGACTAATATAATAGTTAAATTAAATAATAATAAATTGCATTTACCTATATATTGATGACTGGTAAGCTTAGTTGAAAATACAAAGTGTATTTGGGCACTAAATAAAAGAAAAATAGCACTTGGGTCCCCGCACGGGGCCTGGCTTCGCACTCTATACGACAACGCACTCGCACCTTACAAAAGTAACAAACTATTATAGTTTTCATTATAATATAATATTATTGTTCATTTATATACAAAGCGCCGAGCTCCGCGCGCCTCTCCAAGTATTAAGGCAATTGTGTGCTCGCTAATAGATACATCATAAATATATATGTATATATAATTTTTATATATTTACACAACATAACTGGCAGTCGGTCGTACGGTGTGCGTCATTAAGTACAGCACCCGTCGTTGTAGTTCAGTAAAGCGTGTTACGACATTAAAATCTAATAAACATTCTAAAATAAGCTTCGTTTTGTCCCAAACTAAATATTCAAATCTCAACTCAATACTAGGCCAATAAACAATTTTGATCAGTCCGCTTTCTAAAAATTCAACTAATAACAATATCGATTACATGCAAAATCGCTCCTAAAGTAAAACCTAATGATATGAATATTAGAATTTCGACTATCTAATGTTTTCGTATTTATCAGTAACCGAGTCAACAGTCCCCTGAGGGGAGAGGGGCGCGGAGCTGACGCGTTCCTTGCACTACTACACTAGTCAATGCTTTTTGCCAATAACTTTGAAGCGTACACTTTGAGGACTAATTTTCTCGGGTTACACTACAAAGTTTACCTTAAATTATCATCTGACGGTCGCCGGCTAGCGTCTCGTCCGTTTGGAAAATGTTTAATCACATACGACAGAATATCAATATGAAAAATTAGCTAGAACCACTATGGAAACGTTACATACTACGCATTTATTTTACACAACGAGTAGAATCAGGAATACTAGTATTTCGTTTACGAGTCAACACTCCGTCGGTCGTTGCTGTTTCACGCAGTATTTTTATTTTAGTCGCCGTATTTTTAATATGGACGGTGTCTAATAGTATTCTAAGCTTCGTTATAAAAATCTTACTTCTAGGTGCCCGACAAGAATCAGATACATTTGAATTGTTCAAAACAATCGGTCGATGTGTTGTATTAGCGAGTATTGTACACTATGTTGAAACTAGAATTTATATGAGAAATTTTAGTGCCAAAATGTAGTGAGCAAGTCGCGACGGAGCATTGACATAATTCGATTAATATCTTATATAAAAAAGCGTTCCATTCTCACGGCTCTCGCATTCGACAGACACGCTCATCCGCACACGCGTGTTTAGTAAATCTTCAAAACGTTTCTGACACCTTACAAAATAGCTCAATACTTTAGGCACAAACGGCGTTTGAAAACTTTGGGCATACTTTTATCTTAATCCTTGCTTATCTCAATGTAAATTGTAGTCCAATAATACGACATCGGTGGTGTAAAGTTATTACTGGAAATTTTATACTTCTGCCTATAATACATTAACTGGCAGGATATTGAAGTAATTAAATATGAATAAAAATGACAGAAACATTTTGAAGCTATTGCCATCGAGTCGACGAGAAATCTTTCGAAATGAAGTCGTCAACTTACTTTTTGGGCGTAGAGGTCCAAAATATGTCTACATTGGCTATCAATACTAGTAGGCGCTACTCATGTTGAACTATGAAAATAAATAATAAAAATTGTGCAACTTGATTCAATCGTAATTACTAAAGTATCTTGTCCATACACCTAAACTATTTTGGCAATTCCGACAAGTTTTCTTCCAAGAATGGCTACATTTTTAGGAGTGTAACACATAGCGAATTCAGTCAGTACAAATACTTAGTCACACAAACCTACAAGTTTGTGCAGGCGGAATAAATAAAAAAATATACATAAGAAAACTCGTCAACTCGACCGCTACTAAGATTATTAATTATTATGGAGTGCAATTAACTTAATAGTGTAATAGAAATAGGAAATGCCCTCCCGAATCACAAATTGCTACAAATACTGTTGTACCTTACTTTTCATTTTCATTTGGAAGACATAACAAAAAAACACTCGCATCAATAAATTAAGTTTCTTTTTACACTAGAATTTTAATATTGCTACGACATGCCAATAATACCTAACCCGCACTTTGATAAACTCGATCACACACTTAACGTCTGGGTTTAGCGTATAATACAAATACAGTTTCAAACAATCATATGACATATAATACGGGCGTTAAAGCCTGTATTTTTGTGTCATATCCTGCATTCATCACTTAATAATCGAAGTAATTTACTTTATTGACTAAAAATAAACATATTTTCTGGGGACAATGACCCCAATTCGGCCAGTCACACTAACTAAACTAAAAGTTCCTAAAATTATATCAGGGTGGATATAATTTTTAAAATCACACTTTCGGAAACAGAAAGAGAAGAGACAATTTTGGAACTGTCAAGTTAGGTAAGTTTTGTAAGTTTGGCCTGCCCGATTTGGGGTCCATATTGCATCTATTACATTATCCACACTCTGGTAATATCAAAATTACGTAAAGCTGTTGGAACCTGCTGAATTCAAACTTGTTTTTCCGTCGCTCCCTACACATGAGCTAAGGGCATTCATTGCATACCGGTCGAAATTCTTGCTGTAGCAGTGTTAGCCGACTTAAGCCTACACATCCATACATATACTGATGGTCAAATCCATAGGACCACTGTGTCAATTATAACCCACGTGTAGGGGGTTTTTTCGTTTACAGAACTTAGTGGTGAGAGCGACGCGCAAGGCAACATTTGAAGCTTCTGAGTAGAAAAAATATTACATCGTTATTTTTATAAATTTGCTTTCCTTCTCGCGGGAGGGCTAACAGTCTCAAGTTATAAATGGGAGTTGGGTTTAAAATGCCGCTGCCAAAACTAACATCATAAAATCGTATTCAAATTATTCGGTAACGTCTTATTTTTTTAATTTATAAAGCTATAATAGCGTTTAAATTTAACGCACTAAAAACGAAAGTCGTTCGAACGAGTCCCGAACCTTACATTGAATGCATCCCATAAAGCGTCCATAAAGAATACCACTCATTATCTCACATTAACATCTTAATTATAATTTGTCATGTTTATAATCTACAACGCGTCGAATCTAATGAGGTAGCCGTAATAATTTGCACTACCTTTATAAAATATCACGACAGACTACATCTAATAATCGGTTTCGCTCACTCGCGCACCTATAAGGCATGTTGAAAATTTATCTAATTGTAATATTTAATTACATCAGAATAATAACCTTATTAGGTAAAGGTAATAAGTTTCTGTTACAAGTAGTCCAACAACTACTGCATAAACAGCAAAACGAATCAAGAAAAACTATGAAACTTTTGCATCTTTTGTGACGAACGAAAGTATTAATGTAAAAAAATGCTTATTGATTTTTTTCTTTAACTTATATAACTATGTTATTCTGAATTGTTATCCGATAAAGTTTATATGTTATATAACGAATTTATAACTACTAAAGGTAGAACTCTAGATCCTCGTCTAGTTTATAAGTGTTTGATATTTGAATGGGAGAATATTATAACTACGACCCACTACGCCTACAATAAAATAATGTTCATAGTAAGACCTAATAAATCGATTTGTTTGTTGTTGATAACCTTGTGAACGCACGTGACGGTTTTTAGGTCTTTTTGGCGAGATTTTGAATTTTCGATTTCGCCGAGACTATAATTGCCGGGTCTATACAGACGAATGAGAAAACAAAAGTCAAACAAAGAAGGACGGAACGCACACCTCATTTCAGGAATCCAAGTATGGACTATCAGGTGCTCATCATATTCTATTAGAAGGTAGCAGCTTTCCACCAGAGAGTGTATTCCTATGTATGGTACGAACTGAAGGGGTTTACAGGAACAAATATGCATCTGCTGTGAAAAGAGCAATCGCACATATTCCTTCAATTGATGATATCATTGAAATTACCAAAACAGTCAAAATGTCTTTTGAGTTATCAACATTGGCTAACTTAATTGCAGAAATACTGTTGATAACCACTTCTCACAGATCACAGTATGTTGGAAATTGATTCACCAGAGAAGAAATTGGAGATTCTTTTAGAAGCATAACATCAGGCAATTTGGGATATTTTGTATTGCCAAAGCAGAGATACTGATAAACTGTCTTGTGCTAACCAGACGGGTCTACTCTATGGTGTATAAAACCAAGTAAGTGTGCAGCCCTGATTCAGCAGACAAAACCAAAAATTTGGAGAAGAGTTTTTGGAACATAAGAGAACCGTAAGGTGGTAGGGTCAGGCGGAAAAAATATGCAGCAGAACATCAATGGGCTGACTGCAACATTGGAAGAACTACACCAGGTGACGTTATTTATTCTTAGTAAGAATCAACTTAAAGGCGCATAAAACTGATCTCGAAATGTTTTCAAACGCACCTAGAGACCATTTTAAACTCTATTGACAATATTTTGGCAGCAGCATTATCATGAGTTTATCCATATAATGAAACAAGACAATGTTTTCTTTTATATACACCCACTAAGAGTTTAGTGGGACACTCCAGATAAGCAGTAGTACACATCACTCTACGAAGATTGAAATTTTAGCGTATAGAATAATAAAATTCAAGATCAATCAAACCGGAACTGACTTAATGCGATATGATTATGATTATTTCTTCATTTTGATTTTATGCAGGGCATATCAGAATGAACGACTGACGTACTTGAATGGAGGCGGTTGTACTAACCATAGTAAATAAATACTACTATAAGATCACATTTACACATTTAACTGTCAAGGTGATAATTTTTTGCATGGAAAAGCTCAGTAATTTTGAATTTTCCTTGGTGTCCTAGCATAAGAAGTTTACAATGATGAATACTTTAAAGAGCTTTGTCGCATAACTAGTAATTTAGCAATAGAATAATCTCTCTCTTAATTTTTCTCTCGCAAAAGGTTCTCATTAAACAAAATTACATGTTAAGTAGTTAAAATCTTTGAATTTTAAGAGTTTGCGAAACAGACATTCCGTATAAATTATTTGCTAAAGGGATGTTTTTTTTTTAAATTTTTCTGCGATGCAGCCCTTTGCATCTGTCGTTCATATACATAACAGAGATGTTGTTTTTATCCTAAGCAAATGATGTAAGTCATTCAGCCTGATTCGGGCATGTTATCTTGGTATGAAAGTGATACCTCTACTAAATCGGCACAGTGCTATCGAGTAACGATCGCGCGATAATAAAGCTTTATCACACTCGCCGATAACAGAATTGCTGAGAATCGACCAATAAGTTGGTCAGGTTCTGAAATGTATTATTATGATAACCTGAAAACTACCGATTGTATTTAAGGTTGTCCAATCTCCATATTTCATAACATATTTGGAACAATACTTATAAATGGACAACGGACTTTGCTTACCGTTTTACAATAAATGCTTCATGTCTCTGTCTCATATGTTTTACTTTGAATCGGCAGGCGCTTATAAATTTACATGAAATGACAAGATAGCCGCAAATTAAAATAAATCGACAAACTTACTTTTTTTTCAGTCGGTTAAAAACTCGATCTAATCAGCGTACTTTACAATTTATCGCATTTAATCTTGTACTTCAGTATCTTAATACCAATACCCAAAAGACACAGGAATATGAGGTAGAATGTTGCATGTTAAGTATGGATACGATTGTAAATCAATTTAGCCAAAATATTAGCAACAGGCATTTTCCTTGTAGCAAGTTGTCGACATCATTCACGATCAAATAACTTAGACAACTATTGGAATATAGCAAGTCTGCTAGCGGCGAGTCCTATAGACACTGTTCTGGACCGTACATTGCCGAATGTGTATATAACGATGCTTGAAGCCATAACATAAATTCAGATTTGATACAACCAGATTAGACAAAAATATATACATAAGTGCCCAGACAAATATCGGACGAACTTTAGTGTGGTCATTACACTCATGATATCAGAACAACATTTAATAAGTGACCAACATTCAAATTTTCATAAAGAAATTAGCTGCTAAAATAAAATTTAGTAACATCTGTTTCTTAAATCACATTTTCAGCGTTTATCAAAAAAAATAGTACTTTATCTGTCCGTAGTTTATATAAATGCCATACATTATCTCAACAAAAACAAACAGAATAAGTATCAAATCCGCACATGTACCGTCACTGGAGATATCGACAAAGGTAGTTACCACCCTTGAGCAGCTTCAGTCTTGCATTATCGTACAGAGATCACACGCCAATATAAGACAAAAAGAGTTCAAAGTCGAGACGCTATTACCGATAAAATAATCCATTACGACGCGCCCTACTCTCTTTCGTTTTTATTTATGTTGCGAATGTTGTACTTGTGTCAATTCACAAGCTATACACAGTAAATTTTTTAGAATGTATCCATCAAAAGCCCGCAAGAGTGATTTTGACTTGAAGGAACAACCCCGAATCATATAAGAATTTTCTAGAAAGAGAAATAGTTAATCAATCACTAATGCTTCGTTCAGACTAATATTACTTCACTCTGCGTTAACCTCGCTTAAGAATTAGTGAGACGCGTCGTCGTATATTTCTTTATAAATAAGCAATACAATTGACGATCAAACCCAACAATTAATTATCCTTATGCATTGTCGGTGGAGTGTTTCACTGTAGCGGTGCGCGTGAGAGGAGTGGAGTGGAGAGCAGTGTAGCGGTTAGAGCGAGCCGGCTGCGAAACTTGCTGATGAGTTGCTGTGTGCGAGCGAGAGCATCGACCCGGAGAGCGATTGTTCTTCGTCGCCGTAGCCTTCTCGACTGCCCTCCGCGATAGCTAATGCGCTGCGACAATAACATAATTTGACATTCAGACCTCAATTGCAGTGACTCTTAGGAATTTGCAAAAAAAAACTTTGGCTGTAATAAAGATCGATCGACTGAATCGATTTTTGAGAATCCATTTAAGTAAGAAGTCTCGATCAAATTACAATACTTCGAATATTGCCAGGTTGAACACATTTACAATATTATAACAACTTCGTTTTTCCTTTCTGTAATTTTGTTTTGCAGGGGGTTAAATGACCTACATATAGCATACATACAGAGCGTTTGAATATATTACAAACGATTTAAAATATATGCATACATTTTTCCAAATACTATAAAGACAGAACACAATATTGAAGGAAAAGGTGTAAATATTCGACCTGTCCCTTATTGGAGTCAGGGTGTAAGCCGGAACAATTCATACGTTGTTTATATGTTTGTACCTGAAGCCAAGTCTCGCGCTCTCGTTGTCGAAGTGGTGCAAGTCTCGCTCGTGCCGCTCGTGCAGCATGCGCGTGCGCTCCGCTCGCTCCGCCACGAACTGAGCGCACTCGCATTCCATCTGGTTACAGATAAGATACAACATATTCAATCAATGAAATATAATATAGCTTTTAATCCTAATTTATTTTTCTAGGATATACAAGATATGTTAAATAGTTAACAGACACAGTACATAAATGCTTATGTAGACACAGTCAATTATAGGACGACACAAATAACAACATAAAATTTAAAAATGAATTAAAATCCAAAATGTGAAAACAATATTTAAAAAAAAAACACATTTATTGTAGAAGTTATAGTTGCTGTGTTAGGTAGGCACAGATTTATCACAATCTTAATCGTAGGTAAAAATATACTTTCAAAATAAAAATAGTGTTCACTTGTGGATGAGGTGGTAGTTAGATAGATAACTTTGTTTAAAAAGCGCGTGGCCCTTGTCCACGTGGTTGGCGATGGGTCTATCTTGCTCTGGTACGCGGTGTACACGTCCACAATACGTACCTTTTGTTCAAGCAGCGCACGTCGCACACACACCCGCTCCTCGAGCTCCCTGCGCTCGCGGTTCCGCTGGGCCTCCGCCTGCATCTTGCTCTTGCTCTGGTACGCGGTCAGCATGTCCAGCTCGTGGTCGAGCTGCATCTTCAGCTGCTGGCACTCCATCTGACGATATAAAACCGACATATTTACTATTGATACAACTAAGGCTGTGTAAAGTGATATAAACAACTTTACTGTCGCAAATCATAGTCACAAGTCGGCGACGCGTGCGTGTGTACGAACCTCTATGAATTAGTATTGCTGCAGTCGTTTTGGAACTTTATGTGGGGACGAAACCACCATAAAACAGGTCTGTAAATGGAAGATCTTTGTCTTTTCCGCGCCTGGGAGATATAAACAATTGCAGTATCTCTGTCTACCCAAGGGAGATACCAGGGGAGACACGGCTCCTAAAAACGTGTCTGATATTAAAACGTATTTGCCTTCAGTGCACAGGGGAGACACTAGCAGTATCCTCCATCGAATCTGAGGGAGATACCGAATGAAACTCTGCACAGAAGCAGAAAAAAAAACGAATACCCTAAATTACATAATATAAACAAACAAGTAGTTACCATTTGACTCTCGTCGAGCCTGACGGTCTGTTTCTGCAGCATCTCTGTGATACTCTGGTCGTACTGCTCACCCAGCAAGACCAGCTTTCGTCGTTTCTCGTCCTTCAGCGACTTGATCACTTCCTTCTGATGCTCCTGCAAAATGTATTCACAGACTTGTATAAAAGACATTTTTCTGCAAGCAAGAATTTTGCAGGAGTTTTCGAATTTATGTGTCCAAGTGTGTGTTATTTTATAGTGTGTTATACTATTATTTGCTTTGTTATTTTATTTATAGAAGATAGAGATGCTATAGAGATGCGGTCAAACGACAAGGCATGGCAATCTGCCTTGCCGTTTGACCGCATCTCGGCTCGTTTAAAACGAAAATGCGGACTAAGAAGTGTCTGTGACTTAAGGCCCAGATTATAGCTATCCCCAAAAGAAAAAGCTGGTAGCGAGTTCCACAGTTCGTAACACTTGATACAAATACTTAGAAAGCACTGTCTTCCAAATGTATCATAGTAAATAAAGCCGATACAAACTTAATGGCGGCTATGAAGTTAGGCGCGAAAGGCTGCGCAGTATCGAAAACACGGTATGCGCGGGCGTTAGAGAGACGAGACGCAGGAGCACACCCGCCCACTAGCCTCCTTCGTTAGTGTGCCTTAGAGTCGATACGCTGCACACATGCGCGAGCTTTTGCTGAAGTACAGTTGAAATCATTATCGTTGCAAGTTATTTGTTAAAGTTTATTGTTTTTGTTATAAGTTTTGGTAACTTTTTTTTTGGTAGCTCGGATTCTTCTAATGAAACTGTATTGACGAGCAGAGAAGTTAGCATTGAAGGTGTAAAAATAATTGTATATTGTATATATGTACACCACTACTTTTTATTAATGTACTTAATTTTAACACGTTATATATACATACATCTTAAATACGCTGTCCGTAAGTTAAGTAAGGAAGTTATGACAGGTTTAAAATTACAAATATCCTGCCAAAAATTGTAGACAGTATAGCGCCTACTGCCGGACTGACCCAATTTTGTTTCTCACTCGGCGCGGGCGCTAATCCTTTGATATCTTCCGCCGCACGTGTAAACTCCCCTGGGAGGGCGGGTGGAGGGGCGCATCGTGTATGAATTTGATTTAGATTTTTCCTTTACTCGCGCAAATGATTGTGGTGTCCAAAAATTATCAAATTTTCGAGATAACTTTTTTCAACTCATATTTTCAGTTTTTTCTTTAGAAATGTGTTCAGTATCGGAAATAGATAACGCTGTTAAAATTAAGTTCATTACTAAAAAGTAGTGGTGTATATTTGAAAATTAATAACAATTTCTACCCTTGTACATGGTACGATCGCTGAATTCCGACTACTATTATCTCGGATAGGTATTGATTTATATATCGAAGATTGTTTATAAAAAAATCACTATTTTTAGAAGTATTGTATTCGTTTTAACCTAATTTAGTAGACATATAAGTTTACACCATCCCATCTGAATATTCACTACATATATGTTATGTACCTAGTATGAATTCACTAACTATTTTAACCCGAATGTACAAACGCAAAGTCTCGCTTGTGGCGCACTTCACAGTCGCCATTAAGTTTGAATCGGATTGTAAATAATAACCGCATAGTTAACGCATAGTGTGATATGGTACTCACTTTAGCGGTGGTCTGCAGTATTAACGCCTTGAGCTCTTTGTACTGGCGCGTCTGTATCTTGCACGTCTCTCGGAACTGCTTACGTATTTGCATTTCTTTTTGCTATAATAATGAAATACGTTAGTGAAATATTGTTACAATCTTTTTAAAAAAGTACTTTGCCAATCTATCCACGTGAGACATCGGAGAACAAAGATAAGAAAATCCAAAGAATTCAGAATCTCGTCTTTCTTTAAGTCGGTTAAAAATATAAGTCATAGTCATTTTTATTGATAACATAATAATTGTTGTTTGTCAACAAGATCAACAGGTATATTACAGGTATATTATTTTCATAGTATGACAATACTATGAAACCCTAAAAACTAGCAAAGTGACGTTACCTTGAGACTCTTGGGCTGTTGTTTGAGCTGCAACGCGTGTTTCTTGCTGAGTTCGTGCTCGGCTCTCTTCATGTACTCGCGCTGATTGGCCAGCTCAGTCGCGTGCTGATTCGATAACTGTTCTTCTCTGAAAACGATATACAGTTTCTAATAAAAACTACTGAAGGTAGGTTTGTAAACTTTACCATAAAGAGCTAAAGAACAGCCACAAATGATATACGAAGGCCGGAGGTACGTAACAAACTGTTTATGGTACTTTCCATACACAGTCGAGGCTTCTTCTGGAAAAATACCGATAATGCGGCCGCATTAAGCGTTGAAATGTTCAAAATGAATAAGGGAGCATACCCAAACTACGTGACCCATTTTATTTACCTTTTACACCCCTCTCGCCCCTGGATAACCATCCGTAGTATTTCAGAAGCCCAACCGCCTCTAGTTATCACATAGTAATTTATAAATACGGTTTTCAATATTTTTTTAAGACTTAAGAAACCTTAATTTGGTGAGCATGATATCTTCTGCTATTTATTTGGCTTGCTTATTTTCGTTCGCTCTCTTATAAATTTGACAAAAGTAAATTATAAATAGGACCCTCAGTGTCTCAAGCTCAAAAATAAGCAATTATCAACCTAAGCGCGTGCACGCCTTTTTGCTGTCGGTACTCCAATTCCTGCGTTTTCTCGTGGTGCCTCAGCAGCATCGCGTGCGCCTGCTCAAGCTGCTGCTGCCGCTTGTTCAGCTCCTGCAAGTATCAACACAACAAATAGGAATACCATCTACATAACGTTACCAAACTATTTATTGCCATCACTAAAATACATCAAGTACAACAAGTGGATAGAAGCGACTCGTAAAAAAAACCCGTCTGCAATAACTTTACACCACTGTATCTTAAAAGAGTGAACGCGCGGGATGCAACCAGTGTAGCCTATAAACTTCTGCAAAGACAAAACCAATCTCACACGTAAAAATCGATCAAGCGGTTTAGGCTGTAGAGGGTCAAACCCGAGAAAAATTTACACATACTGGCCAATGTTCATCGCTACAAGTGTTATGCCATATTTATTTTTGTAAATTGCCTCTCATAAGGTTGGCTAGAAGACTCGCTTTTAGCGATAAAACCGTGGCAATATATTGTCAAGCCATGAGTAACTGCGCAAGGTCAATGTACTCGTTTCCACCGACTGGTGATATAGGCTAGTGTTAGAAAGTGACCTCTCTGAGTAGTTCCTGTTCCTTGTGATGCACCGCGAGCATGCGACGACGTCGGAACCGCCTCAGCTCCAGTTCTAGGTATTCTCGCTGCGAGCGAACTAATCGCGCCTCTTCCGCCGCCTCCGCTTGTTTTAGGCTGTCCTTTTGGGATCTGGGTAACAAATCAAAGTAATTAATACTAACTCAATGATCTCCTGATTATATGAGTAAGGGTGATGAGTGACTTCGGACCTAAAACTGATCCTACCTAACTGTACTGGTTATCACAGTTGAACTGTCAGCTTAGAAATCAAAGAGCATGTTTTATTAAATCGTGAAAAACGCAGCGCATGTTTTTCAGCTTTGAAGTTAGAACGTCACATATCTACTAAACTCTATAGAACTGTCATTGTACTAACATATAAACCTGACGAGAAACAAACAAACATTTCAATGATCGACCAACAAACCTAAGATGGGTTTACAAAAAATAATCAGCATTTGTATATTTGTCTGATTTGAGTATCGTCGTCATGAAAATGTACAGGCAAGTAATGAGCTATTATATATAATTTAATATATGTTCTTATATGCGTAAAATCTTTTTAGAGCATCTTTAGATTTTAATAGGAAATAATCGTAGTAGGTAATCTGTTAGGCTGATGTTAAGCATCACCATTGCTCCATAAGAGTATTACCGTGATAAAGTTATTGGTGAAAAACCAATGGGTACTAGTGTCAACTGAAAATTTACTCAATGACCATGAATCAGTAGTTCTATTATATGGAACTTAGAATGTAACAAGTGGCAACAAACCGAAAAAACTAGCGAATCCTACTGTTAATGTTTTAACGTGTACCTGATTGAAAGTTAAAAAAAACCTGTTGGAGAGGTAAATCAATATACATAGTTTGATTCACATCGGTGAACGTGATTCGTTCGTGTCCAAAACGATGGCACGTCTCGCACTCATCACTACTCGTATTAAAGTAATACTAACTGTAACGTGGCATCTCGCTGTCTCTTAGGCGTGGCGTCGTCCATACTGAGCTCCTTTTTCCACCGTTCCTTGTTAGCCTTGTAGTCGCGCTTGCGTTGCGTGTCGAACGCCTTCCTCTCTTGTTCCTGTCGCGCGGTAATATCCTTTATGAGTTTCTTCTCGGCGGCAGCGTTCTGTTTCTGCTTGCGTTCTAACTCTTGCGCGTGTTTCGTCTGTAAAAGTAATATTATTGAGAAATGATTAAAAGGATAATATTATAATAGATATGGATTGTTAGAAACTAATAATTACGTAACTTATAGAACACTAGCAGGATATACATATTTTGCCACTGTTACATATAATTAAATTGTTTGGAAAGCAACAGAAAATCTATATAACCCGTGACATTTGAGAGAAAAAACTTACAGGTGTATTGATCCGCTTTACAGACTAATCCAGTTTCTGGAAAACAACTTATCATTTTATTATGCGCTACAGCAGAAATGCGTTTATGCATGTCGTCTATTAGATTTTCCTAACCTTAACTAACAATTAGCAGCAATCCAGCGCTTATCTGCAACATCTCCAGCGCTGCTTCTAGTATTGTGGAAGGCATCGGTTCCAGCACTCACCTGCCTCCTCTCCAGCGCTGCTCTGCTAATGCAGTATTTCCAGTGCTTACCTGCAACCGCTCGAGCTCGCGGGACAGCTGCTGCAGCAGCGCGTCGTACTCTCGGTCGAGCTGCGCCTTGTGCGCGTCCACGTCTGCCTTGCAGCGCTCCTCTAGCTTTACTAGCGCTGCTTGGTGCTCACGCCGCATGCGCTTGTAGCCGGACATTTGTTCGTGCATCTCCTGGCGGACAATGCGACACACTATAGCAATCTGTTTATGTTTTAGATTAAGATGTATGTCGCTCCGATACCGTGGACAGTCGTACAATGACTGACAAATAACTTGAACAAATGACCTTGGCTCTGCGGTTACCTTTTTAGACACACGCACGAAAATACCCATACTACGTCACTTTCAGCTCAACACAACTGTCGGGAACTATAGTTTAATGCATTATTTTTTTTTCGCTATGAGGTGAATGGTAATAAGTTTACGAAAAGTATTAACGATTAGCTTCCGTAAAAGAAATTAGACGACGCCTGAACCTCGAGACCTGCACTTGTCCTTAACGATTTGGAACCAAATTATAGCAACAAATTAAAAACGCCACGCGTTCATAGTGTGCAAAAGCGAAATAAAAAAATACCAATGAAAAAGAAAAAAAAATAAAAAAAATAGTAATTTTAATCAATAACACTTTAAATTGGTTAATTTTAAAACTCTGCTCCTTGATCTTATCCTGTTATTATGTTTATTGTGTATTGTTTATATGAATAACTGACGTCTGTATAATAGAGGCGACAAGATGTACAGAACAGATCAGTTCTATCGGAGTGCAATAAAGTTATATGTAAGTCCAACCTGGTTGTGCTCCTTCTGTTGCTTGGTGACTATGCTGGTGGTCCGTATCGTGGCGAAATTGTTGGCGCCATGCTCCGACACTAATGACATCGCCGCCGACACGTTGTTGCTCACTGGAACATTGTTTATACGAGTTTGAGATATTGCACGAGAACACTTTAAAATAATATAAATGAATCGATCAAATCTTTATTTGCAGTGTATGAGCAGTTTACAATAGAACTTGTTTATTACATTGCATTATCTTTTATTAATTCAGGATTGGAGTACCTGAATAAATGAATATAAAAATTAAAAATATAGCCAGCCCTCAAAAGGTGTGCAATGTTAGAAAATCACTATAATTGAGAGTATGCTATTGATAGAATTGGAAATAACAGGGTAAACTTAAACAAGCTGTAAAATTTTAACACGTCTTAATTAATCATAATCAGGCGAAGCGAAGACTTCAGTCAACTTATCGACGCTGTCATTGAATGTTTGTTTTATTGTCTGTTGATAAGTTTTGCAATTACTAAATATATCCGCTAAATATATATCCATTATATCCGCCGTGTAAAGTGTATAAAGCGCTACTCACTCCTATGCGTCTGCCGTCGCTGCGTGTTCCTATTATCATCGCTGCCGTCGTCCGTCCGCCACGTTGACGGCGCGTTCACATACTCCCTGTACTCGATCGCCTGCCGCTCGCGTTCCCGTTCTCTCTCTCGCTCCCTCGCCTCGCGTATCGCGTCCCTGTTCGCGTAGTCGTCGCCGTACTCTTCGCACAGCGAGTCTCGGTTCGCGTACTCGCGCACCGCCTCTCGGTTGACGTAGTCGTCGGTCGATGCGGGCAGAGGGCTCTCGCTCTCTCTGCGTGAGAAACACCAACATGAATAAAGCCAGCGCCATCGCTTGCGCGCCGGTGTGGCCGCGTGCGCTCTGAAAGGCAATGCGTCTAGTGCAACGTGCGGTATGGAAGCAAACGTGCGCTGTGATATGTGTACTTACTATACATGTATATATGTGTAATAATAACTAATAAGTATGCATGTGTGAATAGAAGTGCTATATTAAATAGATTTCTTTGAAATGTCATATGGTTCTTAGTGACTAATGCGCAACCTCTTGAAGGATCTTTGATACACGAAGACAAATCACTTTTGTAATGCAACTTTTAAAAATTAAATTAAAATACAACAATTTCGACATGCTACTTAGCTGCATGTCATTTTGGTCGATTTATTTTCTCGCAAATTTTTGAAAATCCTTCATTATACAATATTTGTAAGTCTGGCTAATGTACCAAAGTCTCTTTAGTGGGTTACTCATGAATGACCAATTAATTAAGACTTGAATTCGATTGTAATGCATAACAAAACGCTATCACTGCATATGTATAGAATATCACTAGACCATTCGGCTTCACACCCCTAACAGGTAACCCTGCATGCAGAGATATGTTTTTCCAGCACTTGCCAATCGAGTTCGTAGAGTCGATACATAGCTCTAACACCTGGATTATTACAATATGTATACTAAACAATTTATATACAACATATAAACATATAGCTACTCAAGACAACACAAATGGAAGCTAAAGCTCTATAAGCACAAAGGACAGTGCTACAAACATTTAAAGCTAAGACTATCTAACAATACAAATAGGAAACCAGCCAGTTTACGAGACCAAGCATACATTATGATACTTGCAGTGCAAACGAGTTTAGCTTAATAACAATTCATATTATTTTATGATACATTGACCCCCTTCCTCCTATATATATATCCATCCTTTTCTTACATATGGAATGAAAAATAACGCGAATATTTTAAAATTGTCAAATTAGGTTAGTTGGACAAGTCTAGCCTTCGTGAATTTTGTCTTTATTGGAAAAGCCAGACTAACTAATTGAAAATAATTTGACAGTTTTTTACGTCCATCTTTTTGCTTCTATAAGTGAGAATAGGATGGGTACTTTTATGACTAGCAGTTTATTATACCATATCTGACCCGTAAGATTTTCCATCTACTAGCCAGTAGATGGAACACCAACTCCAATGCACGGGAATCTTATGAAGATGCCAAAAAAAGCTCTGAGCTCAAAACTTGAAGTCAACACTATCTGTCATGGGCAAGTATGTTACTCTTACAATAATCATTTTATTTGTAAAGCCATGGAAAAAAAAATAGAAATTTATTTTCTATAAGTACATAAATAACATTATTGAATTGGTCACAAAATTAGTAATATTATGTTTTAAATGAAATAACCAAGTTATCGAAGTGCTGTAGCAATCCACTACTATAAAATTAAAACCTACACCAACTTGATATAGGACAGAACTCCTGAGATAACAATTTTTATTTACTTCGATTTGCGCAGAATACATATCCTCTGCAAGTATCATAGCGTATGACGTAGAACTCGTGAAAAAAGTATTGGGCATGCATTTCGGAGATATTTTAAATAGAGAAGTTTCGTACCTCGGTGCATGCGAGGGGAAAACGTACTGAGGCTGTTGTGGATGTTGATTGTGATGATTTGCGTTCATCTGAAATTAATATAACACACATTAAAATAAATGAATTCTATATTATTACATGAATCGAGTTTAACTTCTTAAATGAGACAAGGGTACATTAAAACGACGAGTCCAAGTTCTGTTTACTATTCCCGAGTTAAGTTTGTCTGATGGATGTCTTGATCGAGTGTTCTTCGGTATAAATCATGGTATTTTTTCTCCAGTAACTTCATGAACTATTAGTACAGAGTAAATAAGCTAGCGTATCACCATAACTTCAGTAATGGAAAGCGATGATACTACCTAATATGAATCATGCTTGTCTACAAGAATGCTTTAACAAAGATTAAACAAATGTTAAATTTCTCGAATTCCGGTATGGTCCGGTATGGCGGTTAGGTAATGAATAGTGGAAAAGAAAATTCAACAAAAATTTACACTTACAGGCTGCGGCCTCCTTCTCAGGCTGCCAGAGGAGGAGCTCTGGCTGGATGCGCCGGCCGCGCTGTGCTCCGACGTGGCCGAATTTGACTTGGAGCTGTCGCCGCCTGAACGCTCCTCGGCCGTTTCTTCACTGTCGCCTGAACACAACATTTAAATATTAAGTAACATTCATAATCAAAACTGCTGATCTTACTACCCTTTAATATAAAAGCTGAATTCGAAAAAAAAATACTAAAGATATAAAAGAAATGTCATACACCTCAAAAATAAAGTAAAGTCAGTAGAGGACACACTTAGATGCATGATGAATTTAAATTCTACGAAAGAGAGATTACCTAATCAAACCACATAAGGAGGAAACCAAGAAGGCTGGACTTTGCATTTCCTAACATGCTACGTAAGAATACATAAAAAATGTTAATAAGAATTAATAAAATAAAAGTTCAATGTAACATTATTGGTAATTAATCCTCAATTAGCCTAGTCCATCATGTGATAGGATTCTAAGTGAACGCTGCCCACTGGTAGGGGGTCTGAGCATTTGGATTATCTGTAGATGTTTATGATGCCGTAATAAACAAACAGGTTCGTATCGAAAGGACATTTAAGCAGAACGCCCTATTAGCAGATCGTCCTAAAAGCAAAACAGCATATTATCATAACGTCTTACTAGCAACATGACCTAGTAGCAAAACGGCCTAATATCAAAACGACATGGACAGGCATGTACACAAGAAAATTAACATGTTAGGTTATTACGTTAAAACATCATTACGCTGTAACATCAGCTACCAGTTATTTAAATGAATTAATGAAGAGTTCTGAAAAGTAGATTTCCGAGTTAATATTTTGCAACTGACTAATGATTAATTAATACGAAATATGATTCTCGGGGATAAAGTATCTTGCAGGAGAAGTCCAAATGTTCCATACATACTGACCAACAAACAAAAAGAGGGCAATATAACAAATAACCAAAACAAAACAAATTAACCAATACAAACTTTTTCAATGATTTAGAAACCAAACTACCGGACCATTCTTGGTTAAATTTATTTTCACGTGGGGATACTCTTCGAAACAAAAAATACTTTCTGAAATATAAAAAAAAAAACAAGGAACTGTCGAATTGAGTACCTCCTCCTTTTTGGATGTCTGAAGAAAAGCACAACGATAAAAGAAGTAACCACTAACACTAACCGAATGCCTGTATATAAATACGCCGCTTTGTAGTGCATCTGTGACAATACACTTCGAGACAATGTCTAGATCTCACGGTATCACAGTGAAGACTCTGTTACATTGTTTGGATACAAGCCAAAGTTTTATTTAGCTCAACAAACTGATTGTCTCAATCAGCTGCTCGTTTAGTAAATAAAGTGTGTTAAGAAGGTGCTTTCAGGTCAATTTGGTGAGATAAAAATGTGGACTGAAATATCGAGCAGATGAGCTACTTGGCAATTAATTATGTATAACTTTAGTCTTTGCTTATTTTTTTGGGTCTCTTTCAATCGCACTTTCTAAGAATCGGTGTTGTGATCGGGAAATTTCTCTGTAGAAGCGGTCTCTTTATGTTCCGGACTTTGAACATTTCATCAAAAAATAGTAGTAGTCTGTAACTAGAAGTGCTAGATTCAGCGAGGAACTAATAAAACTAGATCTCAAAAGAAACGAAAAAACGGTCCATATTAGCAACTCGTTTATCGCCATAAATTAGCAATATTTTCTGCATCGTCATAAAGTTATTGAAATTACTCAAACGAGCCATGTAATGTGGTTATTATTTTAACAACCATTGCTAGTCGATTTCAAAAGTGGCCACCAAAATGGTATAGGATTTAATTTCTGTCGTGTTTTCAGCGCCAGCAATTTCCTTTGAAAATGCATTATTGTCGAATTTTGTTTCGAAAGAGTATCGTACTAAAAGATTTTATTCATAACTAGTTGGTCATTGATGGCTTCATTGCCAAATAAAAAAAACAAAAAGGTTGGGACACACATAGCGCGGCGCGGTGAAAGTTTTAACAATTTTCATATTGTTTCTTATCAAGTAAAAGTGTTTAAAAAGCAAAATTAGCTGTTGGAAAATATACTAGTACTAATAATTAATCCAAGAATGTTATTATGTAGTTTAGTATCAAAAAAAATTCACCTCTACACATGTCTGCACATGCATTGTTTGAGTAATAAGCTATACAAGCCTTGGTCTGCAATAATTGCATTGGAGGCCATACCATTATGGCATCGAGCTTATCTTAGCTAACACTCTGGACCAGCAAGCTTGGTCAGCATTGCAGCTCTTGCTGTCCGCGCTGGAAAAGCTTCGACCTTCGGTCTCGACCCTTATTCCAGCTTGGGCATTGAGAACAGCAATGCTAACGGCGTCGTGATGGCCTGAGGCTGCGCTACGCAGCGCTCTCGGTCATCATAATCGCCACCAGCAATGAATTCATTAAAGACCGCGGCAATAGTGTGCATTACACACATCGATAATGTTGGGTGACCGCGGAATTGTGATAAATTTTGCTTAAAAGGTGCCAATTCTTTACAACTCTTTAAATACGACAAAGAAAAATCACATTTGCTAAATATATAAGATTCTATGGGCCCTCATTCACAGTAGTAATTTGAATGAGCCACAAATGCGCTCAAAATCCGGATCGACTGAAGTTTTCGAGCGCATTCGTGTATCATCTTCAGGACGAGCCCGAAATGTGAGGTTCTCGTTTTCACTTGACTAGAAAAATTACTTACCAATAGCACTTTCATTGTCCCCGTCAACCATTAATATTTTCTTCATCTTCCTATAGTTAAGATTATCCAGGTCTCGCACTGCGGCCTTGGTCCTTTGTATGAGGTCTACTAGAACGTTCGGTGACCGCGGTCGTGTGATGAACGGGTGGGATAGTAGCTTGGTGGAAGACGGCCGGTCTTGTGGGTTCTTCTGTAGGCAAGCTTCTACGAAGTAGCGGAATGTGTCTGTCCATTCTGGAGCCTGTGGATGTTAATGTTTGTGTGTTTAACTTCAGAGGATGTAAGCCTCCAAAAGACCAACACTAATTCACCTCTAATACATTTTTCGCAGATAGGAAATAAAAATTTAATGTTGAAGGAAAATATCAAAAGGCTCCTAACCCGAAATTTGGCTGGCATGGCCGACTGTTAACATCCATCTCTTCAGGTGATATTCGTGCCTAGTGGTGGCAGGCATAATGACTCGAAACGTTAATCCGTTTAACAAATAACTTACTTGCAAGGTGGGTGATTCGTTCTGCGCTATGTGGTAGAGAGCAGACATAGCATTCATGTTGAAGTAAGGGGGCTTGCGCTCTGCGAGCTCGATACACGTTATACCTAACGACCACACGTCCACCTGGAACAATATCAAATAGATATGTAGAAAATATATTGGCAATCACTCGAGCATAGTGGTGAGCGCATTAGTTTTGCAAGCCAGCGGCGTCAAATTCGATCCTAAGCCTAGACAGGTGTATAAGAAATCAAATTCAACTTTCTGGGCCTGAAGGAGATATTCTGTCGTTCGTACTAACGTCAGACGTTCAAGGTAGCCTGAGCCTCGCACTGACATACGTCTTTTTCTATAGAAACTGACAGGTTCAATGTACTGATTCTAAACACCTGTACAGAAAAATATGAATTTTAATGCATTATTAATTTATTTTTAAGTTACCTTCCCATCATACTGTCCCTCGTCCATAGCCAATATAACCTCTGGCGCCATCCAATACGGCGTGCCGACAAAGCTGTTCGCCGGACACTTGATGCTGGCGCTGCCGAAATCAGCCAACTTCACGGTACCATTCTCTGTAAGGAGAATGTTGCCGGCCTTGATGTCTCGGTGGATGCGCCCTAAAAAAGAAAAACATAAAAATAATATTTAATAATTTAAGCAACCGCAACTGATGAAAACAAGTTGGTGGTCATCAAACCCCTGAACAAATCTTTTTACATTAAAGTTAAAAAAACGCATTGATGACGGCAGCTTCCACAAAATAAACGTATTAAAATCGGTCCACTCGCGCCAAATTTATAACACCCCTCTTTGCTCCGGGGGTAAAAGTCTATTTATCTATGTGATCAAAAATTTGTGATAGCTGTCGTAGCTGGCGTAGGTGTAGAGAACAATCGCTTCGAGAGCCAGTGGTACCACGTTCAATATTACATTACAGCTTACATGTGAAATAAAGGAGCTAATAGAATGAAACGTAGTTTATTTATGCCACTCATACATGTACAGGTAGCCTAATTGGGGAATGCTTTTGTCCCTTAAGTTGAATATTGAATTAATAAATAATAGTTGTTGGTTCAATGTTGAGGAAGGACGTGAGGAAACCTGCTAGTATCAGTAAAGGTTGATTCGGTCGAAGAGCTGGTCCCGCGTTAGTAACCTCAATTTGGCCTGTCTGGCGGACCTACTTCATAAATCCGTGGCCAGCAGTGGGACACTATGGATTGACATGTTGAAAACTATTAGAAACGAACCATTGATAAAATATAAAATCAGAAATGTGAAGGCCGGATGATACTTAAGTAGATAAGGTTACTGATTAGATTGACTTTTTTTGTTCCTTAAATGTCCATGATATAGTTCAGTATACCTTTGGAGAGATCCATGCCCAGCAGTGGGACTCGCACGATGTACGGTACATGGTATCTAGAGTAACAGTAAACTAACTAAAACATATAATAAATCTAGTCAACTCACCTAAGCTGTGAAGGTAAGAGAGGCCGGCAACTACGCCATCGCATATGGCGGCTATTTCTTCTTCGCGCAGTGGCCTTTTGTGTACCTGAAATAGAAATAACATTTGATACATAAAACTTTAAGCCTTTACTTATAGTATAAGATTTCATGTCTTTTATTTATGCTTATATCCAAATGCTAGATCAATGTTTCGAAGATAAAAATTACATAAATTTAATATATTGCGTGACATTTTCGTTCTATTCCTCATACTAGTAAGTAAAATAAAAACCCTAGTATGGTTTAATACTTGCAACAAGTGGTTAAAAGTTACTTTAAAACACCCGACTGCAAGAAATTTAGACCCACGTATCTTAAGTGAAATCGCAGGATGCAGCTAGCTAGCCTATGACCATCTGCTGGCGAAGACGAATCTATTGACACCACTCACATAATAATACGACAAGCCGCTTAAGCTCTAGCGCGTGCCAAATACATATATGTACAAACATATAAAAAAACTGTAGAAGTCGAATTACTGTACAATAAAAAAAAAATTAAAAACCGAGTCAGGTGGATGTGAGAAGTGAAAATGAACTAATTTAGAGCAGTTTTAAATTTTTTGCTTCTCTGTTGTACGGGTTAATCTCTGAAACGAAAGAACCGATGTAAATAAAATTTTGTATGGTGGTAGCTCATAATTAAAAAAAAATAAAAAAATGTTTATTAGAACAAATAACATGAAATACAAGGGAGCACTTAAAGCACACTTATATCAATCATAAATACATTGTATAACTTTTGAATGGGTCTCTGAATCTCACACTAGGAAAGAATCCTGTGTTCTGAGACTCAGCACCTTCCCTTTACAAGCAAATGTTTGTAGACAATGAAGAGTGATATTGAGCTATTACTAAACTAACTTATATGTATAAATATAACTGCTGAGTACCTACATACAACTATTATAATTTATATTCAGGTCCCTTAGTTGGTATAACAATTTGTCATGTATCATAAACATGACAAATTGTTATACCAACTAAGGGAGGTGAGTGTATTTGTGTATGTGGGTGTGTGTGTATGTATATGTGTGTGCAGGTACATCCCTGGTCAACATAATGATACTTTCAATCGCGGTAAATTAAATAGAAGGAATAATAAATACCACGCGGACGGAAGTCGCGGGCATCAGCTAGCACATACATAAATACATACACACATACACTCGAAAAACATAACCCTCTTTCTTTCGCATTCGGGTAAAAATAAGTAGTAATCTATACATCTGCCAGGTAATTGAGAATTAGATGTATAAAATAGAACTCTGTATTCCATACGAGAAAAATAAATTAATATTGAATTTATTATTTGATATGCACGTTGACTTACTATGTTATTATTTCCAAAAATCATACTTTTAACATAATACTGGACTCACGTCTAAACTAGTAAGCTCAACTGGTTATGTTATGGGACTTAATCCTACTAACTATTGATCAGTTGTAAAAAAGTACCCATGCGCCTACCTTTAACTAACTAACATAAAACTGATCCTGGTTGTGCCGTGCCGTAATTTCCTTTGAAACATGTATCTGTATCGATCAGATACGTTCAAAGAGAATTAAGTTTTTCCAAACCTGTTTTATTTAACAACAAAATAAGAATCAAAACAACAATAATAAAATGCGATACGCAGACGCGTCGGGTCCATTGCGTAACAGCACTGGACCTGGACTGGACTAAACAGGAAACTGCGTGACATTATTATATTTTATATTAATTTGCATTGTACGCGTGCGTCGGCATCCGACTTGCATTCATTACGAGTGAGAGGTGCTTGAGGGCCGGGAACGCATAATGAAACTTCGAGTATAAAAAGCTCTGATTTTCATAACCACGTTGGTTAAATATTTTTTAACAAATGATTAAAAACAACGTATTACACTCATAGCTCTCCACTAGGATTTCTCCTGTGTCGGGGATGCCATTCCACATTTACATACACATGCAGCACACACCAAGGCCCGAGAATATAGACGTTTAAACTCGTCGTTCGTACATACCCCGGCGAATACAAACTCAGTAGCGCTGGCTTTCGAATGAAGTAAGCTAACCACGGCGGTCGTCAATATAATACATTGATATAATCAGAGGTGTGACGGTCGGGTTATACTTGATCGAATATAGTCTGGTTAGATAGAGAATAAACGTAACCGACCCATCCAACGGACATTAGCTCTTGTTATTCCTTAGTACATAATGTCTTAGTTATTATTAACGTTATTACATTAACCTACTATAGCAGCGTTTTTTTCTTTAGTTTTCCCTATATCAAAGACTAGTAGCAGGGCATAAAATGAAATATAGTTTCCATAAATCCTTTCTCAGTACAATCACTACATAAACTACACCTTATACAGGGGTAAGCACTCGAAGTGTTACCAACTTTAAGTTGGTATAGCAACCAAACTGTTTACAATATGGCGCCTATTTTTTCACAGTCGTAAGTCTATTGTATTGTTCCTAAACATACAGAAGCTCATTGTTTCCGTCGCTGCTAAAAAAAGTTATCCAGATGGAATTCAAACGCCACAGTGTCATTACTTTGTATTTGGCTGAAAAATCGCAACCAGCCATTGTTAATGCGCTACGACATTTACATCTGAATAAAATCTTTGTGTATCGGACCATCACGCGTTACAATGATACGGGTAGCATCAAGAAACGCCATGGAGGTGGACATCCAACAACAGCAACATCATCAGAAATGGTTCGAAAGGTAAAGGCTAGAATTGGACGAAATCCACGACAAAGCGCAGTTAAATTGGCGAAAAGTCTTAATGTATCTGCCCGGAGCATAGGACGCATATTAAAAAATAAACTACAACTGAAGCCTTACAAAATACAAAAAGTGCAAGACTTGACACTTGCACAAAAGGCAGTTCGCCTAGAAAGAGCTAAGGAGTTAAAGTAGTTGCACGTTGATAGCAAGCTTGAAAATTTGGTATTTTCCGATGAAATTTTTTTTTCGGTTTAGCAATATGTGAACAAACAAAATGATCGCGTATGGTTAAAGTCTAAATCAAACGACAATTTAGACCAACGAATTGCTCTGCGAAAGCAAGCACCAGCATCAGTGATGGTTTGGGCCGCGGTAACTGCTACGGGACGTTCACCTCTCGTTTTCATTGAGCAGGGTGCAAAGATAAACCAGCAAATCTACCGTGAAAAGATTTTAAACGATGCTTTGTTACCTTGGGCACGTAAGAAATTCGGTAGAAACCACTGGACCATCCTACAAAGCCCGTGAAACCCAAATTTTTTTGTAAGAAAAAGTTCCGAGCTTCATTTCTTCGCAACAATGGCCACCATATTCGCCGGACTTAAACCCAATGGATTTTTCCATATGGTCAATTCTAGAGGCCAAAGTGTCAGCAAAAAAATATGAGACAGTCGACGCCTTAAAGATTGCTCTTCGCCGAGAATGGAACAAAATATCAGCAGACCACATTCGTGCAGCGTGTGAAGCCTTCTCGCACAGACTCGATGCTGTTATCCGCGCTAAAGGCCACATCGAACAATATTTTTTTCTTTTTAATTTTAAATGTTTTTTTTCTATATATTGAAGTTTATAAATAAAAAGAAAGAAAATTGTCAAAATTACAGCATTTTGAATTGGTAACATTTCGAGTGCCGACCCCTGTATAATGAATACACTCTCCAAATTGCATGTCGTGGTCAGCGGTTTAGACTACATTGATTCCTAGCGAATATAAGTCAGTCAGTTTTAGGAGTTACTCTTTTATATATAGATTTAGTAATGCCCATACGAACAATAATAAAAAATAACATATTAATTTATATGGATTCCATGCGACTACCCAAGTATAATTTACAAAAGTTCACAGTATTTCTAAATAAACCAGGTGCCCTATATTTTGCTATAAGTACGCCTTCTTACTTTTTCACTAAAAACGTTTAAAATGAATACAATTTGAAAAAAACATGAAATATTTATCTTGGTCAGTGGTAAATTTTTTGTAGTCTTATTTGGATCATCTTAACGTTAAAAATTGTTTAATAGCACATTGATTACTAACAACGTTTTAGGGCTCGAGAATTCATGCACGCATGATTTAAAATCCGCTCGATTCCTGTAGCGGTGATTTCAACCATTTGCATCAGCTTGAGCATTTAGTTAAAACTCATCACTTAACAACTACGCATTTGTCTAATACTACTTACAACTTAGTCTTAAGTCAAGTAAATAATAACCGCATGATTTAAACCGTTCCACGACTATTTAAAATGCCCTTACGCTCGCTTTATGCTTTTAATTACAGCAAAAACTAAGCTTAAAAGCAGATGACTCAATAAATCGAGCCCCAGGGTCGTTGATACTCATTCAGTGCAGTTTTTTCTAAGAACAAGGTTACGTCACAAATCAAGAATGAATGTTCAGGATTTCGGATGCAATATTAGTCATTGATTTTCAAAGAATGTGGCGTAAAGTGCGTCGTACACTTATCAGTAAAGTAACGTAGTGATAACTGTACAACATACATGAATACAGACGGTCTGTGAATATAATTTGATTAGATTTACATAAACACAGAAAGTCTGGTGAATATATTTTGTATATTCGATTTTCGTGTGACCTACATTGGTTAATAGTAAACATGACATTTAGCAACCTGTCCCTGATTCGCATGTATTTATGCATACATTAAAAACATGTAAAATTTTATTAATGTTCCGTAATCTAATGCTATATTCAAAACCACGAATATTTTTAGGTAGATGGGTATACAGGGTTATCGGCTAGGGGTGTACTAAGCCGAAAGGGGGTCACTGTACCCATCCTAAGGAACAACTTTCGCTATAGGACCAACTCTGAATCCGAGGAAAAATAATCAACAATTTCATACATTTTTATCGACGACCAATCAACTCTTTGTATGGAACATCTGATTTTTTTTCATGAATTCATAGTTGGCCCCGTATTGAAAGTTGTTCCTTAGAATGAGTATAGTGAACCCCTTTCGGCTTAGTGCACCCCTAGCCGATAACCCTGTATTAGCATTGCATATTATTTTTGATATTCCTATCTTTCTATTCTTATACTCTATTGTTATGATCACCAGCCAGACATAAATTATACAGGGTGTATCGATCGAACAGCTGACTTCGAAGCCGGTCCTGCAGTAAATAACTATTTAGGTAAAAAAAGTGATTATGCTAATTTAATAAATATGACATTAATTCAGCAGGCGCCGATTGTTTAATTGATATTTTGATATTAAACTCAAAATGCTGGACCGGTTTTGATAAAATAATATATGACAATATAGAAAGTAAACCATTAAAAAAATATTTTATCTAATCGATTCAGCCCAAGTTGCGATGTCTAAAAAAAATACAGTTAAGTTGAGCAACTCCTCTTTTTTGGAAACATAATCCTCTTAGATAAAATAATTGCAAATAAAATATTATTTGTAGGAAATACAAAAAAATACCACTTCGAGATGGGTTTCACGACATCACGACAGGTAGACCTTGGTAGGTACATAAATAATATGTGGGCGTGTCTGTGACGACTGACGGACAGACGTCACGTCACATGTATGTTATCTTTACTATATATACAATAAACTAGCCTGTTCTCGCGGAGTCACCCGAGATATATTTATTTTAAAATAGTCTACGGCGCTCTCCGGCCCTTGAACTAGCTAAACCGAGCTACTTGATTTATTGAACAGCTAGGTTCAATAAATCAAGTAGCTCGGTTTCTGAGGGAAAGAAGGACAAACAAACTAACAAACACACTTTAGTATGTATAACATTTGTAGTTGAGTCCGCACTGCGACCATCCCCGGAATAGTAATAATCTACAATTTTTTCTGTGATTTTAACTCGGGATAATATGATCAATCTTCTAAAATATTATAGCAGAAGCAATTTTCCCATTGCCCATATGGTGAATTTGTGATAAAAAGGGGGTCAGCATTATTTTTTTTGTAATTAGGATACATCTTATACCCCTTGCCCATTTTACTGAACAGTATTCAGCAATATCTTGGCTGTGTGGTGGTCTTACTACTATGAAGACCACATCGACTTGGTTTGAAAATATAAATACATACATGCACGAAAATGGTAACAAAAATATTGTAATGTAATTAAGAGTGATGAAATCTCAAACCATTCTTTGTCAGATCAAGAAGATGCAGGTTATATTACAAACATACGAGTTATATGTTTGAGGTCACACAACATTGAAATGGCACTAAAGTCCCTTTCTTTCTCGCTCTTTGTTATATCCGATTTGTCATCACATCAATTCCGGTAATACAAATTAACAATGCATCGTCTCAGTTATCTAAATTTAAATGACAAAGTTCTGCAAGGGTCGGTGACCCTGAGGTGTATTATTATGTTATTATGGCTGCTTGTTGATTTAATTTATCCTACTCTTAACATCTTTTTTAAGTGGTAGTTTTAGTATATTGAAATTTAGCTCTATTGGGCCCATCATAAACGATGCTAAGTGACTACCACAATACAAATTCATATCGGCGACGTGAGCCTATAATATCTATTACGAGCCCTTAGAGACTAAAATCATTGAGTATCGCAGATTTGCGTAGCTTTGTGTAAAAAGAACTTTTCGTACAATAAATCTGTTTAGGAGTCTACGGATTGAAAGTCAAGCGTCACGTTTTAAAGTTATACTCATAAATTAAAACATTATTACGTTAAAAAGCAAAGACAAAGTTTTCGTCTATTAAAATATAATGTAAATATTGTCTATGAAATCATATATTTTTAGGTAAAGTTAGCGCATACATTTTAATATAATTGCTTTTCCTGTGTTTATTTTCAGTAACATATGTATTACTAAAAATAATCTAATAATTACGTTATTTATCTTGTTTAAAAGCTTATTCATAAATCCTTATCTAAAGAATAATAATAAGCCTGAGTGAGCGAATAGATAACGCATGAATTAAATGCAATCCATAAGTGTGATCAGGAAACTGTTTATTATGGAGTATAGAAAAAAAATGGTCAGGAAAGTGTGTCTACAATTCATAGAAATTAAACATATTTTATCACTACCAGATTGAATATTTAAAAATACTATAAAAAAAATTGGTGGCTGGTCGATTGTCCAAAATGAGGACAATGTTCTTTTATGATATGGAAATGTACTATAATGTTAATCAAAATTTTGAGAATATTAACTCCCTTCCGTTCAATACAGTGTTCATCAATGAACTGTATAAGTTGGCATGTAATCTACCAGTTGCTTACCTCTATGATGTCCGAGGCAGAACCAACACAGTACTCCATGACGAGCCATGCCGTGTGCTCACGCTTGTAGCAACCCTTGTATTCTATGGTGTTTGGATGCTCCAATTGTTTTAGAAATCTGTTGAAAGAGAGAATAAAATCAATCAGCAATATTTTTCGCACAGATCTTCTATGAATCAGTGAGTAATTAGGGTATTTTCTATTATCTTAGCAACAGAACTGATTAAACTGTTCTGTAGAAACATATACTTTGGATAGGTATTGCCCCAATTACTGTGTATTTAAGGTATTTTAATCATCGAAAAATAGAGATGATCAAACCATTTATATTTGTACAACCATACCTACAAACACCCTTAAATACCTAACCTTCCAAAGGTATGGAAAAATTGGCAGCACTATTACTATAATGTCTATGACTTGTGTTTTATACTACCACAGACAAGATAAAAGATGAAGATGCGATCGTATGTAGGCATGCTCCATCTAGGGCTACAATGTCGCTGACATCCGTGGTCGTGCGAACTTGTGGTCAAATGCCTAGCTGTTCAGGATAAAAAAAAATTAAATACTGTGGCGGATTCTATAAATAATAACTTTTTACGTTTTTTATTACAAAACCAGCAATCCACTTGTAAGATGCGTAAAACCTATAAAATCAGGACATATGCTAATAAATTACAAACATTTTCTTGATATCAACTATTTCGCATAATAATCAAACAGTTCAATGATTTCCAACTGATTTCAATCTAGTTTATATCATAAATTATCTGCTTAGAAATAAAATCACTGCATATGAGGCTGAGTAATAAACCTTTCTTTTGAACATAACTTTTACACAAAGCAAAAAAACAATGAACTTTTCCTATATCGTGGGATAATTTAAACCATTCAACGTAGAGGCAGAACTACTTTTGATATATGCATGTATTTTGCCTTAAGAATCAAATCATAATGATTACCTACATACTTCACATTAAGGCTAAAACTTCTGAAGTAGGGAAACAAATCTTTATGGAATTTAATAATACTACTTAAGATAGTATTGATTGTAGCTATAACAATCGTTTTAAATTATCTGTTAGTATTAGTGGACTTATGAATTTTATAGTGAAGGATTCTGTTAGTAAATTTGTTGGTGTATTAAAAATTAACTACTTCAGCATAATCAGACAACTAAACTAGATGATTATTTGTCTCATTAGGTTACTTTCTAGTAAAATTGGTATATTTAACTCCAATTCATTAGATTTCAGATTTTATAGCGTTTATTGATTCATAAAATGTTAGTAATACATAAGATAATAATATAAGGTAGTTTATTGTATATATTTATAGCCATGACCAAAGTAGTAGACAAGTACTTCGTTAGCCGATAGTCGGGGAGCGCTAACCAGTTTCCAGGTTGAGTGATGTCGTTTGTATTTTAAGGTTATTTCAAGGCTGGGTAGACAATTAATAATTCTAAAATTAACTAGGCATTTTAGTTCACTAGCTATGTTCAATAAGCTCATAAACTTCCACTCTTCTTTCTAGATATCCTACACCCTCCAATTTGCATGCATCTTAAAATAGTGCATTAAGCTTTTCCCCAGAGCAACAAAAATGTAAAATTGAAAAGAGAATTCCAGAAACAAACAAGTTAACAAAGGCAGCCAGACACTCAAACAGCTTAATTGCCTCATTGCCTCCTCAAAGCCTTTAAATGTAATGAATTTCGAAGCGAATATGTTTTTTCAATATCAAACTTACTTTATTTCTTTCAATATGTCCTGCCATTTTTCTTCGCTCTGCTTTCCCAGATAGGACATCTTTTTGATGGCCACAATCTCTTTAGTGAGATTGCAGCGAGCATAGTAAACTGCTCCAAAAGACCCATGGCCGATCTCACGGAGGTCTTCAAATATCTTCTCTGGGTCATGTCTGCTAAATAACTCAGCTATGTCTGGGTCCTTCAGACTGCCAGGACGTGGCATTTTTATCTAAAATAAGGTTCACAACATTATTAAAGTAATACAAAGAACAAAATGAACCGCAGTAAGGTTCTACTAGTTAGGGGTGTTTCTAGTTCTTAGTCTGTCATCATAAGACGTAGGCAACTAAAACTAATGGTTTTATCTAGACCAATTTCTAGCTAATCCAATATCTTTTTTAACTTAAGTCATACTTATTGAGTATTATCTAATATTGTGACTTAATGTTTGGAATGATTTTTGTTGTTGTTAGTAACTGTAATAATTAGTTTGTTTGTGGATCATTTTTATAATGTTAGAAACCTGGAATTGCTCACTGATAACCTAATGGGTCTCCCCAATTTTACTATGTTTGTTGGTTTGCACAATCTCATGGGTCATGAGCACTGAGCTAGGAAAGTACTGTAGTTATTTTGGCGTTATGGCTGTGAAGTCTGGTACAATGTGCCAGGTATCATTTTAGCTATATTGGCTGGTTTTCATTAATTCGATGTAATCAATAACCCAAGCTGGTTATGGTGACGATATAAGACTAAGTCAAAAATTAAATTTTTTCGTAGTATATATTAGTTTTTTCCAGCCAATATTTTTTCATAAGCATAATCCTATAACAAACTGCAAAAGACTGCCCAAGAACATCTTGATTATTATGAAATTTCAAGCTATTAATATTCCTATGCTTACGCTTCTTATGCCCATCTCTCTCTTAACACAAGAAATATATGAAGTGTGGCTTATGAACTTCGACACCAGTTAGAAGACATTAGAATAACATACATAAACTTTATGAATTAAAACAATTATTTATAGATTTTACATTTATTGAAAATTTTAATGTGGTAGTACACATTATTTCTCTATATGGACTGATTCAATGATTGCATTTTATCTGAAATGTATCAAATTATGACATCACAATTTTCATATTCCAATTGGTTTAGGGACAATGATTATCAGTCAATACTGCCTGCATCAAGAAAAGAACACTTGTAAGACCTACAAACACAACAAAGCTAAATAGAAGGAGACATTTTACTAATAACAAGGATAATCTTTAGCAGGAGCATGAATGAGAATCAATGTCTTAATTTTCTAGATATGCTTTGATGGGTTGGGTTTATTATGTGACTGATTGGAACATACTGCTTGCGCCAGCTGTGAGCCGGCAGCGTCCGTCAGTTAATTAGAGCGATCCCGTTGCCCCGGGCCATTTTCCACGACACGCTATCTGTAAAAGTCGGAAACGCCACCGATAACGCCAATAGGACAAATCTCGTTCCCACTCCCCACATATCATATTTTAGCATACAGCATCTAGGCTCTTAATTGACTGGCTAAAGAGTTGATAAGCCTCCGACGTCTTAATAATTTAATTAATGCGAGCTCCAGATAAATGGTACCGCAACCCACCTCGATGCAGCGATCGACATGGGAATAACTTTTGATGAAAACTTTTAAGGCAAGTCACCTTTTTACCCCTGTTACACATCTCTCTTCATCATATACACTCGCCACACCCTTTTTACGAGGGTGGGAATCGAAAATATTGCAAAATACTTGGCACTTACAAAATTTCGCTTCAAAATGGCGATGGAGGATCGTGCGCAATGATGGTTTTATACGCTGTATGGCACACCATTTATAGTTTTTTAAACCCGTTATAAAGTCACTTAAATAACATTAAATCACTTTCTAGCAAGCTTGAGTCACTACAAATAAAGATAATTGAAATTTTGTAGAAAAATTATTTACAACTTTCCCGTATCAAATCATAGACACGTTTTTTTTTTCTATCGAGCGATCGGCGACGGCGAGCGGTCTCAGCGGATCGCCTTCAATCTAGAGTTGGGCTTATTTTTCTTCATGAAATCGATCGACTAAGGTTGTCTTTGCTTCTAAGTTTTGCTGATAGGCTTTAATGCTCATGTGTAAAACAAAAAATATGTTAACAAAGAAAAAAAATTGTTTATCTTCAAAATGTTTGTTTACAAATACATACCTCAAAAATTTTCCCTTTCTGTTTAAGTTCATAGCCATCTTTGACAGCCATAGCATAGCAGTATATAATCACGAATAACTACAGTTTTGTCATTAAAGTACTTTACGACACATACTATACACACAATGAAAAACACAAAGGGGTTAAAATGTAATTTTAAAATATACCTACAATCAAAGCATCTATGCTTTGATGTACATCATATTAGTTTTTGTATAAGAATAAGAATAAGAAATATTTATTGGCCTTTGAATAACATTCGTTACAGGCAAGTCTTGTTACATTTGAATTATTAATAACTTAAAAAAACTTATTTAAATACTGTTATAGTTCTAAGAACAAAAAAATATATATATACCTTTTTACATCGTGATTTATTTCTTTACTAATTAGTAACATTTTGTAATGATTGTTCGTTACACAAGAACGATGATTCCACAAGCTGCATTAACATACGAGTATATTCACTGAGTTTATAAAAAGGATTATATTCAAAACAATAATTTAATTTTTGTTTGAATATTTTAAAATTGAGTTCCATAATGCTATTGGGTAATTTATTGTACATTAGTATTTTGGTGTAAAGTCCCTGTTTATTTAGATAATCTGTTGACTGGCAGGACTCACCCTTTTTTTATTATTGTGTGAAATTCTTTTTTCCGGTATTTCCCTATCCTCGTGTACTTCTAATAAACAACTATAAATATAAAGTGATATAGCTGTCATCATTTATCATTTTTAAAGTGTATTCTCACAGGACTACGTTTTTTAAACCGTTTATTGTTCTTATAGACTGTTTCTGACATTTAACAACTCATTTGATATCTTTAGCGTTTCCCCAAACAGTTATAGCGTATCTTATAATAGAATGTACGTAAGCATAATAAACAGAGATGAGCGACTTTTTATCTAGTAATGGCTTGAGTTTAAATAATTATAAAGCATAATTGCCACTTGCCATTTTTTGCAAATTTTATCGATGTGCGCTTTCACCATATTTTTAATAATTCCATAACTGTATTAACTTTATCTTCTAAATTAAATTAATATTTGTCCCTAATACCCACATGTGTGTCATCTGCAAATAAATGTATGAGATCAAGTCGGAAATGCGTTGGTTATATCATTAATATATATCAAAAATAAGACTGGCCCTACAATAGAGCCCTGTGGTACACCAATTGACATTGTGCCCTCTGTAGAAATTTATTCATTAACAGAGACAATTTGACTACGGTTCTGTAAGTAAGATATCATCATATTTAATTCAGGACCTTGAAATCCGTAATATTTCATTTTTAAAATCAATATATCATGCCTCAAACTATCAAAAGCTTTTGAAAGATCACAAAAGAGACTGGTACATTTATTTGACTTATCCAAGGATTCAAGAATATAATATACCACTTTTCTCATAGCCATTTCTGTGGAACTTAAAAAGTGGAATTTCCCTACCCGGTTTCAATACGTTGGGAAATATTCCGTCAGTTAAACATGAATTTACGATAATGAATATTAATTCGAATGAATTATCGTTGTTTATTATTAGATTCCGTACAGTCTTAGTACTCATATCATAAATATCTAATGCAGCTTTTTGTTTCATGTTGCATGTTACCTTTTTGAGTTCATTATTATCTACTGGTCCAAATGAAATAGATGTCAATGGTTTACTACAGTAATCTAAATATTTCTTGCAATTATCCGCATTAATTTCTAGTATGCAAGTCAACTTATGAGCTATGTTGCGAAAAAAGTCATTAAAAAGAGTAGCAATTTTTTTAACTTCTGATATATCTTCTCCGCTTTTGTTTTTCACTGATTTTATTCTAGTACTTGTATTGCGTCGCTATTTTGACCTGACTGTTCGTTTATAATATTCCAAGATTCTTTAATTTTACTCTTTGATTTTTTAATTCTATCTCTATATTGTAATTTTTTTGCTATGACCATAGTTTTATTTTAATATCCTTCTTAATTTTTCATTTTCTCGTTCCGCTAGGGTCAAATTCTTGAAGAATTTCCAGTTCAACTAAATTTTTCTTACTATTTTCTATGCCTACAGATGACCACTTTTTGGAACATCTTGTACTTGATTTTTATTTTTGAAAAGGTATATTGTAATAATATATCAAAGCATCATGTAAAATCCTCGATCTTGCGCCTGCGTCACAAGTCATTAGTATTTCTGCTCTTATTTTCATATAATCTTTGTTAAACAAATGGTTAAAATAATTTAGGTTATTTTTTGAAAAATTTCTAGCCATATAGGAGGTATATTTACTATTTACATTTTTTGTATTGAACAATTCTAATTTTATGACATTATGGTCTGAAAGTTTATATCCTAAAACAGATCCTCTACCACCGCTAAAATTTACAATAAAGTTATCGATGCATGTAGAACTGGTTTGGTTCCTTTTATTTGTCTCGGTTCTAGTAGGTTCATTTAACAACCATTTACAATTAAATTTCTTTATTATTCCGTCAAGTTTCTTTATGTTTTTGTCTACTTTTAATACATTTAGATTGAAATCACCTGCTATAACAATTTGTTTCTTTTCTTTGCAAAGTTTATCTAGTAGTTTTGTCAATAATTCAAAAAATAAATTCAAATCATATTCTGGATGGTAAAGAGCCATAATTACTATTTTTGAAAACCTTAATTCTATTGCTGCTAATTCAAAGTTTGTTTCAATTGACATTTTGTGCAAATCGTTTCTAACTTTAAAATCTAACCCATTTTTAACGTATATCGCAGTCCCGCCATGATAAAAAAATATTCTAGTTCTCGACAGTCATCGCCTGCATCTGATGTTATTTTTTCCAGGTCTCTGTCAAGCACAACACATCACAATCTTGCTCACTTGCTAAGCTTTTAATGTCTAAGTACTTTTTGTGTATACTGCGAACGTTGGCATGAAGAATTATTATTTTAGAATCGGTGTTTGGGCAGTTTGAAAATTTGAAGTGCTCGAATTTGTTGTCTCGCATTGGCATCTAACGAAACGCAGTGATAAAGAGCCATGAAATTTACTGACTTTGCATGTTATTACCTACATTTTCTGTTATAATTTTTTTATAGTATTATAATTTTTAATATTTTCATGTCGCAAATTTGGGTCTAGGTATTTTACATTTTCGTTGTTTTTGGATATATTAGATATCTCACTGTTAATATAGTAAATTTATTTGTCAGTGTTTTATTGTAACGCAAGCCAGTAAATATGACATTAAATTTTCTATCGGGGCTGTTTACCATATTTATATTTGAATGTACTTTTTCGGATTATAATATAATGAGTTTTCTTATTTTGTAATTAGTACTGCTACGGTATCATTTTTAGGTAGATCTTGAATTTTTTCAGCAAATTTTTTCAGTATTTCTTGTTAGCCCGCTTCTGGTTTGCAGTTGTTGGTGGCTTGGTTATTAGTTTTGTCGATTATCTTTGAAGCTAATCTTTTCCCAATACTGTCGGAGAATATTACAACATTAACAGTTGTTTTTGTTTTAAAAATTTTACTAGTCGCGGAAGCCCGTTTAATTGTTTGAGAAAGTGACTTTTGCGCTATTTTTTATCATTTTTATTCTAATTATACGGCAAAGGAGTTTGTGTAACGTTAATATTTTCTTCTTCAGACTCCAATGATCGGGTATGTACAAGGTTTTTTCAGTTTTCTTTTCCGAAATAATTTTCTTTGAGAAAGAACCTCGTCTTTTTGGTGTACTCATCACTTCTGTAAAAAGTTTCTTCCATTTCACAGTAAGCGCTTCTTCGATCTTTTTCTGTTATCTGTTTTTTTAAATAAATATTCTCTAATGACAATTTATCTACTTGATTATGGGCTATTTCTAACTCTAATTTTAAACTTGTAATTTCATTTAACAATTCTTCTTCTCTTTCATTAATTAGATAGCTACTAGTGTCAGGTAAACTATGCGGTTCATCGTCGGAGCTGGTCATCTCCTCCTCTACTAACTCATCAGACTTGTGCAATGGTGTTAATGGGATTGCTTTCAGTCTGGGGTTACGTTTTGTGACGTTTAAAGTGGAGGGAGTGACAGTGTATCTATTCACTCGAGGCCGGCACTATGGGTTTAATATTATAACAGACCTTGCATTTCCAACTTTCTTTTTTTGACTTTTCCATTATATTATACCTGGAGCTAGACACTTCCGCGCAAATAATATCATAAAAATGTTTGCATGATGAACAACATATTATTTCTCTTTATTTAATAGTTTTCTGGCATTTAATACAAGTCTTGGCAGTCGATATCTTTCCCATATTGTTCTCCAAATATGACAAATATAACTAGCCTGTACAGCAAGGCGCGAATTAGCGAGATGTATCGTACGCCGTAATGTTTCCGTTGCAGTGGTGCTGATGATGTCATTGAATAGATGATCACTAACAAGACACACTGCACGAAACGTTTGCGATTTGGTTCACTTTTTTTCCTTAAATGCGAGTAGGCAAATTTTAAGCTGATGTTTTTAGTTATTTAATTGTAATTTTAAGTTTTAAACACAATTATCCCATGTAATATATTAATAGTTTTATCAATTAACAGTTTCTTCACTTGCTTTTAGTTGTATACGCAATTTTGGCGCATTAAAAGTAATGCCCCAAAATCACAAATTTATTTTTTGATTTTATCACTAATTACTGTTTATTTACGCGAGATAATACTAACACTACCTACGTTTTTCAACTCATTTTTATGGAAACAACAGGTTAAAGTAGTTAATTATTAGTTTATTAAAACGAATTATTTTCCGTGTTTGCCAAGATGGCGGTAAGTCATTTATTTCACGTAAATACATGCAGTATGAACAAAGTTATCACTACGAGAACTTTAGACCACTTTTTTAAACTGCTGAGCTTCTCGCCAATTGTCCGCGCGCCACTCGCCAATCGAAATAACGATATCCAAACCACTTTGAATTGTAAACATCTGTAGCGCCTGAAACAGAACAAAAATAAAAAATATTTTTCCATATTTAAAATATTTTAAATAATTTAAAAACGTAATTTTGTATCTTCAATTTAGTAAGCAATAAGTAATAATTTTATCAAATAATTTATAAGTTCATATTTTTAAGTATAAAAATGCATACCTGAACCTGTTATGGGGCTTTTTTTCTCCCTGCTTTTCTCTCGACGATAAGAACCACACAAAGAGTCCATTTTTTTTTCAGTTCCTTGACAGACATATTCATTTTAGCAGATATTTGCCGCCAACTGTCTTCCCGCTGATTTTTGTTTAAATATTTTGGATCTTTGTTGTCCCAAAGCGATTTGTACTTGCTGTACAGTTGTATTAAACGAATGGACTCCTCGTGACTGCCCATGATATCTATATTATAGATAGAGACAAACACGGCAAGACACAAAACTAGAAATAGCTTCGAGCGCGAGCCAATACACGACCGTTCCCACCTAACGCATAGCGCTCATTGAGGCGTCTTACCGCGTCTTTGAGCGCGTCAAGTTTACCGACAACAGATGGCTCGGGGCCGAGCCGTGCTCAGGCGAGCAAAGGCGCGCCCGGGGCCGCCCGAGCCACGTCCACATCAACCGAGGCATTTGGCTCGCGAGGCTGCCGCGCGAGCCTGTGCGCTAGGTGGGTACCCGGCTATTACTGAATCACATACAGATAAAGACTCTCTGGCGCTGCTCTTTGTTTAGATTCTGTTGCCTAAATAAGACTTACTTTTGTCAGATAGTTTGTTATTATTGTTGTTGTCTTAGTCTTAAGTCGTAAGATTGTTTTTTATTATTTAATACCGTTCATAGAAGAAAGATTCCAGAAAGGCCACTTGAACAATCTACATTGAGTGGATAGCTTGATGGTAGCTCAATATTTTATATAAAATAAATATTGTACGGCTGCTGAAATATTTAAAATAAAAATAAAAATTAAGCATGTCTTTTAAGCAAAAATTATTACAAATACTATAAGTTAAATACTCATAAATAAATATAAAAATGTCTTCAATTTGTATTGGTAATCTATGAATTTGTAAAGTTTTGTTATTTAGGTACCTACTTAGGTACGAGTATATATCCATTTTCTAAGATTGGCGGGTTAGTGCCTAACCCAAAATACCTACTTATAAGTAAGTAGGTATTTTGGGTTAGGTTAGGAAAAAGCTTTCGGCTAAGTGCACCCCTAGCCAATAACCCTGTATAATGTTCGTATTGTTGTACAAGTAGGTACAATATTAACAACTGTAAAAAAAATTACAACCTCTTGACCAATTTTTTTATTATCATGAATCTGTTATGATATGTTGAGTTCTGTATTTTTGTACTAAATGTTATTGAAATCGGCCAGTAAATGGTGCTGTAGCATGTTTCGCCCCTTTTTGAGAGAAATACTTCAACGACTAAAAGATCTTCAAGGATCTTCACAACAGTATGCAGTAGTTTTAGGTGTAATTGCAACAACTCTGCGTCATGCACTTTTTTCTGCGTTTTGGATTCCTCGACACGTTAAAAAATAGCTTTTCCAGTGTTTTTAGATTTTGATCAAAACACTGAAGCACAACTTTGTATTTCTTATCACTATTAGACGATTATTAGCTACTAACAAGATGCGCGTTATTATAATATTATGTTTTTAACCGTAGCGCGAGCAGCCAACAAACGAATTAGCTATACACGCCCGGGTAGTACAGGAGCTGTGACGTCGTCACGCTTTAGAATGCCGAGTACGTTTTGAAATGATGTAGAACGCAAATGCGCACTTTGATCTTAATTTTCTCGAACATTTTTAATGATAGAGAAAAAGTAAAAACACAGTTATTCTCGTATTTTTTTTATATTTATATCGGTAGGCATTTTTCGAAAAAAGCGTTTGTCAACTCCATTGAATATAAAATACATCATAAGTCTGCAGCGTATGTTATTTGAACACAGAGATAACGTTGGGTACGAGTAGTGTAGCTGCTGTCTGCCGACAATTAATTTTAACTTAATCAAATGGTATCTCAAAAAAAGAATGGTATTAATACCTCCGACGTCGTAGATCGTCATACATCAATATGTATGACGATCTACGACGAATAGATCAATTTTTTCTCTGCTTTCACAGTTCACCATCATCATCATCATCATCCTCAGCCTTTTTTATCCCACTGCTATAGAGAGGCCTATACCTATAGGCCTCTCTCAAACGATGCCAACTAGAATAAGAGTAAGAGTAAGACTAAGAGCAAGAGCAAGAGTAAGAAATATTTATTGGCCTTTAAATAACGTTCGTTACAGGCAAGACTTGTTACATTTGAATTACTCGTATTAATTACTTAAAAAAATTAAACTTACGAAACTTATTCAAATACTTTTATAGTTCTAAGAACAAATAATTATTATATTATATAAGTATATTTTTATTTATTTATTTTATTATTAGTAATATTTTGTAATGGTTGTTCATTACACAAGAACGATGATTCCACAAGCTGCATTGACATATATTCACAGAGTTAATAAAGAGGATTTCTTTCAATAAAATTTTTTACTTTTTGTTTGAATTATTTCAAATTGAGTTTCATAATGCTATTTGGTAATTTATTGTACAGTCCCTGTTTCTTACACTCACCTAATCTGTTTACAGGCAGGATCCGCCCTTTTTTTATAATTTCCCTATCTTGATGTACCTCTAATAAACTATTATATATATAAAGTGGTATAACTGTCATTATTTTATCATTTTAATATTAACTTCCTCGGTCCTGAGCCAATCGCGTCCAAGCTGGACCCACGACAGTTCTTATGTCGTTGACCCATCTTTCCGCCAGTCAACCAACGCTCCGCTTTTCTAGCCTGGGACACCACTCTGTCACAGCCTTACCCTACCTGTCATCACTTCGACGTGTCCTGCCCAGCTCCACTTCAGATTCATTCGACGGATTTCTTGGAGTTTGATGCCAAGCATAGATCTCTCCATGGCTCTCTGTGCAACTCTTTCACTGTTACAGCCACTCAAACCATATCGCATTCGATTCTCTACAAAAAATTTCGTCAGATCTTTACACTTTTATCACTAATATTTTATAGATAGGGATTTTACATCAACAAAATGAGTTAACCTCAAAGTTTGTTTAGCAGTTGATATGCCAAATTTTTAAGCCTGTGTATCATCCTAACTTTTGTTTTTTTTTTCAATTTTCATGTACCCTCATTTTGTTTTATTTTTCAATTTTCATGTAACCTAATCACTCCTCGACTGTGATAAATCTATTGACACTATTCACATAAAAATACGACAAGCCGTTTAGGCTCTAGGGCGTGCCAAAGAAATATACATACCTACATACAAACTTATACATTCTTGTATGCATACATTCTTACACACATACACTCGTTAAACCGAATAACCCTCCTTCTTTCGCAGTCGGGTGAAAATAAGACAACCACTTGACCGTTTCTTTTTACCATCAGGAATTTCCTAATATGAATAATGTGGAGTTCTGTATGTTTGTACCAAATATTATTGAAATCTGCCAGTAAATAGTGCCGTAGCAAGTTTCGCCTTTTTTTAAAACACTGAGGCACTACATAGTATTTTTATCACTATTAGACGTTTATTATAATATAATGCTTTCAACCGTAGCGCGAGCAGCCAGCGAACGAATTAGCCATACCCGCCCGGGTAGCACAGGAGCTGTGACGTCATCACGCTTTAGAATGCCGAGTACGTTTTGAAATTATGTCGAACGAAAATGCGCACTTTGATCTTAAGGGGACTCTCACGTTTGGGCGCTTAGCAAGTTTAGTTGTTTTACGCTCCGAGAAAGTCCGAGTCTGAGAGCTACGAAAACGATATCTTTATTCAGAGCTTCCCACCGGCCCGCACCAGAGAGCTGCGAGCGTGACTACTAATACGTTCTGGATCCATAGTATACTATATTTTATTGACCGATCGAGAAGCAGAGACTGAGCAATGTTATGTTGTCAGTCAATTTCGGAATATTTTAAAAGTGGGGGTTTTTTGATTGGGGTTGTATTTCCCCCAGAAAGAGGTAGGACCCACCTCAAATCTATGATTAGAATGAAAGAAGATTTAACTATTAATTAAAATTACTGTTTTATTAGGCTACCGTAGTTGCACCTGAGTCGTCCCTGAGTTGTACTTGAGCTGCATTTCAGTTGCACCTTAGGTGCTCCTGAATTGTACTTGAGCTGCATTTGAAGTGTACCTGGGTTGTTCTTGAGTTGTCCCTGAGTTGCACCTGAGTTACACTTGAGCTGCATTCGAGTTGCACTTGAGTTGCACCTGGGTTTTCCCTAAGTTGTCCCTGAGTTGCACCTGAGGTGCACTTGAGCTGCATTTGAGTTGCACCTGAATTGTACATGACCTGCATTTGAGGTACAAGAGTTGCACCTGAATTGCACTTGAGTTGCACCTGGGTTATTCGTGAGTTGTTTCTGAGTTGGACCTAAGTTACACTTAAGCTGCATTTGAGTTGCACTTGAAATTCACCTGAGTTGCACTTGAGCTGCATTCTAGTTGCACCTGAGTTGTCCCTTAGATTAAATCCATCCAGGCATCTCTGATACAGGAAAAACAATCAAATTTGATAACCTCCTATGAACTAAAAAGAATCTCCAAAATCTATCGAGGCATCTCTGTTATAGGAAAACAATCAAATTGTGTAACCTCCTCATTTATCAAGTCGGTTAAAATGTAACAAGCAACTTGATGATGATGAATTAAAACATGAAAAATAAAGAATTCTCACAAAATATCAAATACGGTCAATGCAAGTTCAAAGCGCTGCAAGGCCAGCGACGTATACGACAGAAAAGATTTCGAGAAAGCGCGCGAAAACTACGGACGCAGGTTTGTCCTCGACGAGCGCACAAGCGCAACTGAGAGCACGTTGCTAGCGCAGTGAAATATATAGTACTTTTAAATAAATAAATAGAAAATAGATACAGCATTTAGAGAAAATATATATGTCTAGTTGTTTAGCACAAACCAAATAATACTTTGCTGTAAAGTTGCGTAGAAAAGGAAAAAGAACTTTGGAAATTGAAGGACATGTTTCAAAGTCTTTTTGGTTGAAAATTTAATTGAGAATATATTTTTTTCTCTGTTATTTGCGGCTTCTAGGGAATATCAGAACCGTGATATCTGTAAAAAAAAATCTTTGGGGGACTACAATCAATAGAATCTGCTAAATAGAGCTCCTAAATAAGGTCTGCACGAGTTTGCGCTTAACCATGTACCGGGGAAAAAAATATATTTAAGCAACCTAAGTAAGTAAAAAATTTAAAATAAGTACACAGCATGATAGTTCAAAAAGAAAAAACAAACTACTTGTATTTAGTTATTGCAATTAAAAAAAACTATGACAAAGTATACAATTTGAACGCGAATAACCACGTATTTACGCGGTATGCTGTAATACGGGCCTTAATTTTCTAAGCCATTTTTAATAATAGAAAAAAGTTAAGACAGTGATAGTCTCGTAATATTTTCTAGATATTTTGTCATTTTTAGAAAAAAGTGTTTTTCAAATCCCTAGTAAAAAAAAAGAGAGATGCTAATGTTCCGTCATTATTACCCTGGCTGATTTTTTTTTGTTTGGCCTACTGTCTAATCTGACAGAAGTTAGCCAAACAATGTGAGGCTTGCTTGCCCAAATATCGATTTTCCCAAATCTCCACTTGTGAGAGGCTACTAGAGGCTGAGTGTCGGATGTGAGACCGATCTATGATCCAGATACGTCAATAAATAAGTTACTTAGTGAGTGTTATAACATTCGGGAGTACCTACTCATAAGAGGCATTTCAATATTTTTATCCAACTTTTTGGGGAATTTCCCAATATAATATAATAACTGTTTTATGTGCGGTCACAATATGTCTCATTCTGATATAAATTGTATGAAATATGGGGGCTGAATTGATAAAAAAATTAGCAGCAATAAATTACCTTTATCAAATGGAATACATTTATTAAAACACAAAAAAAAAACATTCACAGCTATAAAACCTAATCTAATAATAAACCCCCAGTAGAAGGGAAAGTCCAAGATTGCTGGCTGCATTGCCACGTTAAATGGCAATGCTACCACGGAGGAGATCAGGAACCACTAGTGAAGTTGAGGAAAGCACCGGGTCATGACGAAATTCCAGTAGCCGCCCTCAAGCAGATGCCTGCCCGTGGTTTGACTCGTTTGTTCAACGGCATTCTACACACCGAACACTTCCCCTCGTCTTGGAAAACTGGCAAGGTGATCGTCCTGCGTAAGCCCGGGAAGGACCTACGCTCACCTGTCAGCTACCGCCCCATCACGCTACTGCCGCACAACGCGAAACTGTTTGAGCGCCTGCTGCTGCGGAGATTGCGTCCCCATATTACACCCAGAGCAGAGCAGTATGGGTTCCACAGGCAACATTGTGTTGTGTGGAGTGTGGTGGAATGCATTCACAGATGCATCAAAATTATCAGCAACCAGTACTGTAGGAGCAGCTGTATGAATACCATCCGCTAGAATATGCTTGACTTTTAAATGTTCACCCTACTCTTCTGTGTTTACTGGGGAATCGGTTGCTATATTGGAAGCTATTCTTTATGTCAAATCAATAAGCTATAAGCCTTTTAGAATGTCACAAACAGAATATCAATGTGGTTCTCACCTGGATTCCAGGTCATTCCGGAATTCCTGGCAATGAAACAGCTGATTCCTGTGCAAAATTAGCCGCTCGCATTGGTTTCTTAGAACATTTCAGTATATACTCCCATGATCTTTGTTTACTCTCAAGATCCTTCATGTTGGAACGTTGGTCGAAGTGCTGGGAGGACTCAAAAAAATAAAAGCTGATAAAAAAAAATATTATGCTGATATTCAACCCAACATCTCTATGATCCCATGGTTCTCAAAGTTTCGCGCTGCAAATAAACCTACCACCTCAACCATATGTCGACTACGTTTAGGCCATGCATGCACACCTGTCCATTTGGCCAAACTCAGGATAAGGAATCACTCAATTTGTGAATGTGGGTTGGATGAAGGAAACGTGCTGATTTTTCTTCTTCTGATGTCCTTTGCTTCGTTCCTCTTTGTATGACATTCTCCCTCCTTCTATTCCTCGTCCTACTTCCTTTAAATGTCTTTTATCCCTATCCTCCTATCCAGTAATGTACAACATTCTTAGTAAATATGTACATATGAATAAAATAAAACTATAATATTACTAATTTGCTGTTGTTGTATATATATTATATGTTATACTGTATTACTAACAATTTATTTTTCTTTTGTTTTAGTCTTCTCTTTTTTTCTGTTAAAAACAGTCCCACTGTTTTTTCATCTCAATTTGTGAGACTCTCTACAATCAACCGTTCATATTATTAATAAGAAACACCTCCTCCAAGTTTATGACACTGTCATGAAACGTTCACTGGCAGAATTGTGACAACCTGTCACAGAAGCCATAAACCAAGAATCTATCTCTATCTATTTTGATCGTTAAATAGTTGCATTTAATGGACACTCCGAACGCGTCAGTTGCATGCCAGTTGTTATTTACACTGAGGCTGCGAACACGAGACGAGCGAATAGGTACCCCTAGAGTGTATGCACAAAACGCACCCCTATAGTGCCCACGCGCGTTGAGATTCTAGTATTTCTTTTGATTTTACTTCTTATTTCGATTGTTCGTTCTATGTTCGTTCGTTTAACCTGTCTCAAAATTTTTAGTCTACACTGCGAGCGACCGAATAGGAATACCGATTTTCCATCGTTTGTTTCTTCTTATTTGCTATACGAGGTTTACGACGCCGGTTTTTATTTTATTGTGAAAAAGGTAAATTTCTACCATGTTTTGCGAGTTTGTAGTGCCTAATTGTAAGCATTAATTGATAATTCAGTACATACCATCCCGTACCACAGTAAATTTACTTAAATGTGAGTTGGCTTTGGGCATCATTCAAAATGGCGGGATGCCATTGCTGTCCGTGATCATCAAATTTTAATAAATTTGCACGAACCGTTTCGATAGAAGATTAGTTTTAATTTGCTTAAGGTATACACCTTTCGATTTAATGTTGAACTTTGGTTATATTCTTAGACGTGATATAATTTGTAGGTTAGTAGGACCTTTGTTGCTAGTGGATTATAATCTCCGGTTTTATTCGTTTTTAAGATAATAACTTTATGCCTCTACCCTTGCAGATGGCTGATAAGAAGGAAAAAACGGGTGAGCCTGAGGGTGAGGAGGAATTCTCCGTTGAGAAGGTCCTAGACCGCCGTATGAGGAACGGCAAGGTAATCTGCATTCACTGCTCAAGAATGAAATTAACATGAATTTACACTCATTTGCAATCATCATTTACTCATTGATAGCCATCAAAACTTAAATTCCATCAATACTGATAAAATTATTATGCTCAAACTACATTAGATAGGGTTCAAGGTCATTGGGTAAGACCGGAGATTTTGCCACGTAAAAACCAATGTTTTCCTACTCGAATAATGGTCACGAAATGAAATTAACTATATCGTACCATTAGAATGGCAGTGACAATCCATAAAATCAGATTTTTGGGATATTGCAAACAAACCTTAGCAGCGCTGTAATACTCATTAAGAGATTTGTTAAGGTTATCCTAAGTAAATGCATTGTCATATATTGTAAATAAGAAGTAATCTTTGCTGTTGAATTTCAATGAAAATGCTAAGATTTTCTCGTTTTACAGAAAATTGAGTTTGGTATAGGCCGATTCAAACTTAATGCCGGCTGAGAAGTGCACTACAAGCGAGACTTTGCGTTTGTACATTCGGGTTAAAAATAGTTAAGAGTGAATTCATACTAGGTACATAACATACAGTTAGTGAATATTCAGATGCGATGGTGTAAGCTTATATGTCTACTAAATTAGGTTAAAAGTAATAAAATACTTCTATAAACGTTTTTTTAGAAACAATATTTAGTATAAAAATTAATACCTATCTGAGATAATAATAGTCGGAATTCACCGATCGCACCAAGTACTGGGTATATGGGTAAAAATTGTTATTAAAGGAATGGTTTGACACCTTCAATGCTAACATCTCCCATCTTCAATATAGTTTTGTTGGAAGAATCTGAGCTACCAAAAAAATTTCCAAAACTTATAACAAAAAATAATTAAACTTTAACAAATAACTTGCAACGATGATGATTTCAACTGTACTTCAGCTAAAGCTCGCGCATGTTTGCAGTGTATCAATACGTCTCTCTAACGCCCATACCTTGTTTTCGATACTGCGCATCCTTTCGCGCCTAACTTCACAGCCGCTACTAAGTTTGATTCGGCCTGTAATTGTTTTTTTTTTTTTAAATTAATTAAGGCTTATTTGCTTAGCAGGCCTGTAATTGTTGTTTTAATAGTCTGAATATTATATAGGTATTTCTTAACTGTTAAGTCTTCATAACAAGCTAAAGCCACAATGTATCGTCTGTTTTTATTTATCATTTAAATCTTTCAGGAAAACTCCATCTAATAGAAGTGCTATCATAAATAGGTATATCCAATCCTTTGTTAAAATCTGTGATAAAATTCTCTCCACATATATGCAAATACTCATTTACAATCCTGATTTTTTTAGTGCACTAGTGTGTTTAGATAACAATGAATTTAGCTCATGCCAAGATAAAATCAAATGTGATCCTCCGCTTTATTTACCAGATTCAGTTAATATTATTAGAATGTTGTGTTTTTCTGTGACCATCAGCTATCAAATCATCTGATTGGCTGTAGTTAATGTTCACATTGCAATATAATTGTCACACAGATTATTCCCCTTCTTCTTGGGTGTGGAAACCTTTTGCTGTAATGAAATCCTTCTTTGCAGGTGGAATATTATCTGAAATGGAAAGGCTACAGTGATGAAGACAACACATGGGAACCAGAAGAAAACTTGGACTGTCCTGACCTAATCCAGGCTTTCGAAGAAGCAAGAAAGAAACGTGAAGCAGGTGTGTTATTAATATTAAGCTAACAAGATCTTGGTTTTAAATAAGAATCCTGCTTAGCAATTTCAACTATAAATACAACTACTAAGTAGATTTAAAAGGGTATTCCAAAATTCTAACATACAGTGTTAAGTCGACATAGTTCTCTTTTTGAGCACTTTTATAAAATAAAATATAGCTTTTAGTTAATTGGTGTCAGAGTGACAACTCTTACACTGACTGATAAAAAATGATCTGACGACACTGATGGTGACTGATATAAGGACATTCAACACTTCTTACCCTCCATCCCACCCCAACCATTTGTGTGATTAAACAGCACCCTGATAAAAAAAATAGTCAAGTTTCGTCAAAATAAAATTACTCAGTGAAATAATAAATAAATTTACAATGATTATTATTACTTATTTTATGGTAATTTTATTATTTCAGAGGGCAAAGTTGCTCCTAAAGTAGACAAGGATGCTAAAAAAAGGAAGTCTGCCGCAGCTACACCAGACCTAAAAGGTGCTAAGAAAATGAAGAGTGACGACAAGAAGGCCTCTGGTTTTGACAGAGGATTGGATCCTGAAAAGATCATTGGTTAGTACTATCTAAGTACCAGTATCTCCCTAACTACCTTTGCTGCTAGATTTGTTGTTTATACAGGGTTCGGTTCAGGGTGTACAAATCCAGAAAGGTCACTATAGTCATCCTGAGGAACTACTTTTCCTATGAGATAACTCAGAATATGAGAATAAAAAATTAACTGTTTTACTAATTATAATTAACACATTGAAGAATTATTGATTTTGGGTTTTGTTATATTCCAGGTGCAACTGACAGCAGTGGGGAGCTCATGTTCCTAATGAAATGGCAAGGCACAGACGAAGCAGATCTTGTCCCGGCAAAGCAAGCCAATGTTAGGTGCCCGCAAGTTGTGATACAGTTCTATGAGGAGAGGTTAACATGGCATACGCCTGCACCTGATGAGACAAATAATGATGATTAGATATCGAGGTTGGTTATCTTTCGGCATTTGTATTTAAAAATCTGCAGACCTACCTTGTTCTTATCTTATGTTGGTATGGGTTGATAAGACCAGCTGATCTAGCATCGGTGTTTATCATGGAAAAAGGGACATACAGTGCAGAAGTGTCTATATCATATTTAAAAAAATAACCAAGTAAGTGAATAAAATCCCCTATTATGGGCAGAAACAATGCGGTTATAGCCATAAGACTGTTCCGGGCATATTCCACGCAATAAATTCACCATGTTGTGAAAAAAGTGGACAAGCCCTAAGTGTGCTAGTAGTAGTAGTAGTATTTGCAATTATTTAAAGGCTAAAAAAATCACCTTCAAAAACTGTACAGTTTAAAATTTATACAAAGAATATTTAAGTCATTCTATTGGAATCTTTACATAAGATTATCTTTTTATTCATAATAATAAGCCGACCGGCTGAATTTGTACCTAGCTCATTTCTTAACAATTAAGTAATCTCGAAGTGCTCATGTCCGAGAATCCTGTTTGCCCTAACACCCTGAGGTGAGGCGAGAGCTACCATGGACACTCACACTCGCCATGTCTGGGCGAGAGCGTACAGGTGTGCGTCAGAATGGCTGGTTGTCTGTGACGTTGGTCTTTGAGAGTATTCTATAATTGCTTATATTTGCTACATATAATAAATAATTACTACATAGGATATATATTTAAAAATAAAATGTTTATTTGACCAGCCATTCTGACGTTTGTTTGGCTGGTCATCTCCTAGTTTAAAGTCAAGCATGCAGTTTCCCGAAATGTATTGCGTAAATAATTGCTACATATTAGGAATTGTTCATTACGAATTTTCCTTTCTCTATCCTGTATCCATTTAACTATTTCGTAGCTAGTGAGTGTTGAATAACAAGTCTACAAGCGTGTAGTCTGTCTACACGCCAATACTAAAAAACATGCCAGTTTTTTATTTTACAGTAATTGTTATAATTATTTGTAAATGTATAGTAAACTCCTATGCTCAAATTATTGTTGATCAAACATGGTAGGACTTATTGCTATCCTTATCCCACTATGAGGGGTAGTAGCTCTTCTGCTTACATTCTTAAATCTTTCACATCATTGTCAACCAATAATTAAATAACTTGTCGGAATCTACAAGAGGTAAAAAAGTATAATGTTATTTTATTTTTGTTGCAGAAGTAATGTATCTCTCGAAACACTGGCGTCGTGTGAATGTGGAAAATAAAACGTAAGAGGACATTATGATTTATATTTTTAGAACATAACTTGGTTTTTAAGAATTATAGTATGTAAGGTGTATTTGTAGTAAACTTAGTGTCAAGCTTACATTTAAGTTGAAATCTTAGTTATATTTTTTAGATTAATTGTATTTTCTTGACTGTCTATAGCAATACATTGTTGTCAGTAACTTGTCAAATTGAGTTAGTGTTTGATTCATATTGATTTATAAAACTCATTTTGTGCATACAATAACAAATTAATTTGAAACGAATGTTGTGAATATATACATTGTGCAGTTTCGTTAACATTTGATGAACAGGAAAGTTGTAATGAGACAATCGATTTCCTCACGGTTGTGGTCGGATTTGCGAGACGTGATTCTTTGTCTCTGTCATGGTCTCAAGATCCTGTGGTAATGCACCAGATGTGAAGGAATCTTGTTGAATCTTACCAATGTTCAGGTGAAAACATATTAAAAAAAAAAGTTTTATAAGTCAAATACTTTGTGTATAAACAGTTGCAAAGTTATCTGAAATGAAGTAATATTGGTTGTATTTAGGAGTTATGAGAAGGGCTATAAAAATATATTGTCATATTTTTTGATGTGTGAGTGGTGTTGAATCTTAAAAGATAATTGCTGATTTTTCTTACTAAGTCAAAACTATTTTATTAAGTAAACTGACGCATGTTCACATTTGATGAACTTCATCAGGGATGGCCATTGTTGTGGACAAGAACGAGTTAAAACCCGTATTGTTTAAATGTCATAACTGTTGTATCCAAACATTAATCTGGTTATGCCAATCAGATTTTTCTTATCCTATATTTTCAAATATTAGCGCCATACTTTGCGTTTATAGTAATTCATGTTTTGCAAATACGACATGGTTGTAACTTGTAATGCTACAAGAAATTCATAAAGAATATCGTAAATTCAAGTTATAACTGGAGTTAGTTCTTGTATCAGGATAGAAAATAAATGCTAATATAAAAATATTATGTACGACTCGAATTTGTTCTCAACATGGGATTGATGACATTCCTTTTTCTCGTAGCTCCGGAAAATTCATATTTGTAGTAAAAAAGTATCAAAAACTATTAAATAATAAGATACCTACCTAATCTGTACTAGATTATTAAGAATACAGGCAATAAATTTTTTTTTGCCAAAAATATGTCTTTCTATTTTAAAGCTGGTTTCTTACAATCTGTTAGAAATACAATAATTAATAGACTTCTTGATAGTTTACAAAGGGACCGGCAAAGATACCTGTTGAAGTCTAATTAATTATTTTTGGAACGAAGTTCCTTATCGCGAAAGGGAGCTAGACGGAAAAAATTAAGACCAAAAGTTGTAACGACACTTTTTTTCTATAGTTGTAAGCCGTGCGACGTGCGCGTGTTTCCCTGTCTCTCTCTCTCATATAAAGCAAGCCAGTTATTTTCGTTACGTCTCTATTTCGCATTGGACAGTGTGGTGTCGCGACGATTATTTTAGTTCTTTTTTTTGTTTGTTTAGGAACTTCTTTCCATCTGGGTGTCCCTTGACACCTCTCAAGATTTAATTTAAAAGTAAAAAGATACTGTGGTCCGATCGATAATGGCGATCTGTACAACTCAATAATTTAATGGTACTATAAAAAAATTAAACTGGAGTAAAAACTATTTTCGGTGGTCCTATAAGCAAATGGGTCTACGGTTAAATGATTTTTCCCGTCGTCTCATCAATGGAATATACAATGGGACTATTTAAGGGAAGCATTTATAGTTGTGATATCGTGCATACATCATCATAAAATAATTTTAATTATTTAGCATCATGGTGCATTTAGCAGAGGAGCCCATGGTCCAAATGGTAGTGAAGTGAAGTCGTGCTTTCTGCGGGTATTTACGAGTAACTACTGAGCCACTCAACTATTAGAAATGGTGGCATGTTAAATTTGTTGACATCAATTCGGTAGACAACACTTAGGTTATAAATCAGAATAACACCAATTTAGTCAAAGACATTTAAATAAACATTGTGGATGTCTCAGAAACTACTGGACTGATTTTGATAATAAATTTATGTGGAACTAATTGTACAGTATACCCTTTCGAACACAAATATATTTTTTCAAATTGGTCCTGCCATCTCGCAGATATCTCTGGAACACACGAAAAAAAAGATTCCAGTCTTTTGAATGGCTATGAAAGATAAAGCTTGGTGCAACTATATTTTCAAACAACTTTAAAAATCTCCGATTTCTCAGAAATGGCGAAACCTATTTGAAAAATTATTTATATATTCGATGGGGTATAATTGCCAATTCGTCCCATATTATATTATAGTAGTTCTTTCCAATCAAAATCTTTTTTACATAGACAAATGATAATCTGATTTGTAACATAAGTTTGGCTTGCCGAATTTAAAACAGTTTTCACTTTTTTTAGGTATGGCTTGTACATAGAGGTACTATCACTTCCGTTTATACGAGCGCGACCAGGGAGTATATACAAATAAGTTTCCATTCTCACCACTTTTATTTCTCGAATAGTCATCGATAGCTATAGGCGTTATTTAATTGCTAAAGCTCGGAAAGAATGTAACAGCAAAAATAAATACCATAATGCAACGCTCCTTTTTATTTTGCAAACAATCGGATATTTCGGTCCTCCTACAAAGTACCTAAGTGAATAAATGTAGGACAAAATAATTTACGTTTACTACAATCCCTTACACCTTGTAGGTAACTTTTGTCTTGTACATATATGAAAGCTTTTTTTTATGTTTCATCGTAGACTTAATTGGATTATTGCGTTTAATTAAGGAGTGCATTGAAATTATGCAATCAATAAAACTCTAGGCACAATATTATATGTAAAATATGTTTATTATTTGAAGTTATACATGGGTATTTTATATAATATTTTTTATACACATTAGTACCTACATAAATATCAATATCATAATCAAAGAGCATTTCACCTACTTATTAGCTGATGAAAGAAAACATTTTAACAGGTATGTATAATTACCACACGGTATTTCGATACTTATAGTACCTACTTGCCTATTCAGTGATCTCTCTACTGCAGTGTGAGACATATATGGTGAACTACCTACAATTTTATCTGTGTGCAATCTTTGACCTTAGCATGTCTACATATTTTATTTTTCTAATGTTAGTAAAAGTTAAGCGATAAGCATATTATTTAATTTTGCGTTATACAATAATATTTATAAGCAACTTTATTTTGTTGATTAAAAATATAAAGAGTCATAATATATAAAAGTTTACTCTACATCCCTAGTGACTCAGTCTCATCGCTATATTTGCAATGGTAATGCATTCTGATTTCTACAGATGGATGAGAGTATATCAGATTCTTTAGCTGATTTTCTTTCTCCTTTTCTGCATCACTCTGATTAGAATAATAACCTTTATCGGGTAACATTTGTAAGACGACTAAATAAGCTTGAATAAAATCTCTATCACTGAGCAAAACCTCATAAATTTGTAGGCTAGCTGCTTCCGGTAGGATTTTTTTTACAGCCATTCTTAATACTTTCGCAAATAGTACGTATATACACGAGAAGTAAGTTTTTACGTCGTTTTTCAAAACTTCAAGGCAATATTTTCCAAGTTCTGATGCCCCCAATTGCCAATTCTCAGGATTGTCGTTTTTCTCAGCGATTTCAGTTAGCTTTATGACCAATTTCCACATCCTTATCATCAAGTAATTCTGAGGCAAAGGTAATGTGTCCAGCTCCTTTCCAATGTTCCTAAACATTTGAGCTGGAATTATCATGTCATTTTTAATAGCATATTCAAATAAATCACTGTATAAAGTGTTCAACAAAAGTTGGAAATTATTTCTAATGATATATTTATCTTCATGCATCTCATTCCATTGCATCAAGGAACGCTTTATCAGAGGCACTAGAACTTTTTCATATTTTTTATTCTGAGTTTCTTCATCCTTTGCACATAGTAAGTAGTATGAAGTTACACCCAACATCTCACTTAAGTATTTAAAAATCTGCAGACCTACCTTGTTCTTATCTTATGTTGGTATGGGTTGATAAGACCAGCTGATCTAGCATCGGTGTTTATCATGGAAAAAGGGACATACAGTGCAGAAGTGTCTATATCATATTTAAAAAAATAACCAAGTAAGTGAATAAAATCCCCTATTATGGGCAGAAACAATGCGGTTATAGCCATAAGACTGTTCCGGGCATATTCCACGCAATAAATTCACCATGTTGTGAAAAAAGTGGACAAGCCCTAAGTGTGCTAGTAGTAGTAGTAGTATTTGCAATTATTTAAAGGCTAAAAAAATCACCTTCAAAAACTGTACAGTTTAAAATTTATACAAAGAATATTTAAGTCATTCTATTGGAATCTTTACATAAGATTATCTTTTTATTCATAATAATAAGCCGACCGGCTGAATTTGTACCTAGCTCATTTCTTAACAATTAAGTAATCTCGAAGTGCTCATGTCCGAGAATCCTGTTTGCCCTAACACCCTGAGGTGAGGCGAGAGCTACCATGGACACTCACACTCGCCATGTCTGGGCGAGAGCGTACAGGTGTGCGTCAGAATGGCTGGTTGTCTGTGACGTTGGTCTTTGAGAGTATTCTATAATTGCTTATATTTGCTACATATAATAAATAATTACTACATAGGATATATATTTAAAAATAAAATGTTTATTTGACCAGCCATTCTGACGTTTGTTTGGCTGGTCATCTCCTAGTTTAAAGTCAAGCATGCAGTTTCCCGAAATGTATTGCGTAAATAATTGCTACATATTAGGAATTGTTCATTACGAATTTTCCTTTCTCTATCCTGTATCCATTTAACTATTTCGTAGCTAGTGAGTGTTGAATAACAAGTCTACAAGCGTGTAGTCTGTCTACACGCCAATACTAAAAAACATGCCAGTTTTTTATTTTACAGTAATTGTTATAATTATTTGTAAATGTATAGTAAACTCCTATGCTCAAATTATTGTTGATCAAACATGGTAGGACTTATTGCTATCCTTATCCCACTATGAGGGGTAGTAGCTCTTCTGCTTACATTCTTAAATCTTTCACATCATTGTCAACCAATAATTAAATAACTTGTCGGAATCTACAAGAGGTAAAAAAGTATAATGTTATTTTATTTTTGTTGCAGAAGTAATGTATCTCTCGAAACACTGGCGTCGTGTGAATGTGGAAAATAAAACGTAAGAGGACATTATGATTTATATTTTTAGAACATAACTTGGTTTTTAAGAATTATAGTATGTAAGGTGTATTTGTAGTAAACTTAGTGTCAAGCTTACATTTAAGTTGAAATCTTAGTTATATTTTTTAGATTAATTGTATTTTCTTGACTGTCTATAGCAATACATTGTTGTCAGTAACTTGTCAAATTGAGTTAGTGTTTGATTCATATTGATTTATAAAACTCATTTTGTGCATACAATAACAAATTAATTTGAAACGAATGTTGTGAATATATACATTGTGCAGTTTCGTTAACATTTGATGAACAGGAAAGTTGTAATGAGACAATCGATTTCCTCACGGTTGTGGTCGGATTTGCGAGACGTGATTCTTTGTCTCTGTCATGGTCTCAAGATCCTGTGGTAATGCACCAGATGTGAAGGAATCTTGTTGAATCTTACCAATGTTCAGGTGAAAACATATTAAAAAAAAAAGTTTTATAAGTCAAATACTTTGTGTATAAACAGTTGCAAAGTTATCTGAAATGAAGTAATATTGGTTGTATTTAGGAGTTATGAGAAGGGCTATAAAAATATATTGTCATATTTTTTGATGTGTGAGTGGTGTTGAATCTTAAAAGATAATTGCTGATTTTTCTTACTAAGTCAAAACTATTTTATTAAGTAAACTGACGCATGTTCACATTTGATGAACTTCATCAGGGATGGCCATTGTTGTGGACAAGAACGAGTTAAAACCCGTATTGTTTAAATGTCATAACTGTTGTATCCAAACATTAATCTGGTTATGCCAATCAGATTTTTCTTATCCTATATTTTCAAATATTAGCGCCATACTTTGCGTTTATAGTAATTCATGTTTTGCAAATACGACATGGTTGTAACTTGTAATGCTACAAGAAATTCATAAAGAATATCGTAAATTCAAGTTATAACTGGAGTTAGTTCTTGTATCAGGATAGAAAATAAATGCTAATATAAAAATATTATGTACGACTCGAATTTGTTCTCAACATGGGATTGATGACATTCCTTTTTCTCGTAGCTCCGGAAAATTCATATTTGTAGTAAAAAAGTATCAAAAACTATTAAATAATAAGATACCTACCTAATCTGTACTAGATTATTAAGAATACAGGCAATAAATTTTTTTTTGCCAAAAATATGTCTTTCTATTTTAAAGCTGGTTTCTTACAATCTGTTAGAAATACAATAATTAATAGACTTCTTGATAGTTTACAAAGGGACCGGCAAAGATACCTGTTGAAGTCTAATTAATTATTTTTGGAACGAAGTTCCTTATCGCGAAAGGGAGCTAGACGGAAAAAATTAAGACCAAAAGTTGTAACGACACTTTTTTTCTATAGTTGTAAGCCGTGCGACGTGCGCGTGTTTCCCTGTCTCTCTCTCTCATATAAAGCAAGCCAGTTATTTTCGTTACGTCTCTATTTCGCATTGGACAGTGTGGTGTCGCGACGATTATTTTAGTTCTTTTTTTTGTTTGTTTAGGAACTTCTTTCCATCTGGGTGTCCCTTGACACCTCTCAAGATTTAATTTAAAAGTAAAAAGATACTGTGGTCCGATCGATAATGGCGATCTGTACAACTCAATAATTTAATGGTACTATAAAAAAATTAAACTGGAGTAAAAACTATTTTCGGTGGTCCTATAAGCAAATGGGTCTACGGTTAAATGATTTTTCCCGTCGTCTCATCAATGGAATATACAATGGGACTATTTAAGGGAAGCATTTATAGTTGTGATATCGTGCATACATCATCATAAAATAATTTTAATTATTTAGCATCATGGTGCATTTAGCAGAGGAGCCCATGGTCCAAATGGTAGTGAAGTGAAGTCGTGCTTTCTGCGGGTATTTACGAGTAACTACTGAGCCACTCAACTATTAGAAATGGTGGCATGTTAAATTTGTTGACATCAATTCGGTAGACAACACTTAGGTTATAAATCAGAATAACACCAATTTAGTCAAAGACATTTAAATAAACATTGTGGATGTCTCAGAAACTACTGGACTGATTTTGATAATAAATTTATGTGGAACTAATTGTACAGTATACCCTTTCGAACACAAATATATTTTTTCAAATTGGTCCTGCCATCTCGCAGATATCTCTGGAACACACGAAAAAAAAGATTCCAGTCTTTTGAATGGCTATGAAAGATAAAGCTTGGTGCAACTATATTTTCAAACAACTTTAAAAATCTCCGATTTCTCAGAAATGGCGAAACCTATTTGAAAAATTATTTATATATTCGATGGGGTATAATTGCCAATTCGTCCCATATTATATTATAGTAGTTCTTTCCAATCAAAATCTTTTTTACATAGACAAATGATAATCTGATTTGTAACATAAGTTTGGCTTGCCGAATTTAAAACAGTTTTCACTTTTTTTAGGTATGGCTTGTACATAGAGGTACTATCACTTCCGTTTATACGAGCGCGACCAGGGAGTATATACAAATAAGTTTCCATTCTCACCACTTTTATTTCTCGAATAGTCATCGATAGCTATAGGCGTTATTTAATTGCTAAAGCTCGGAAAGAATGTAACAGCAAAAATAAATACCATAATGCAACGCTCCTTTTTATTTTGCAAACAATCGGATATTTCGGTCCTCCTACAAAGTACCTAAGTGAATAAATGTAGGACAAAATAATTTACGTTTACTACAATCCCTTACACCTTGTAGGTAACTTTTGTCTTGTACATATATGAAAGCTTTTTTTTATGTTTCATCGTAGACTTAATTGGATTATTGCGTTTAATTAAGGAGTGCATTGAAATTATGCAATCAATAAAACTCTAGGCACAATATTATATGTAAAATATGTTTATTATTTGAAGTTATACATGGGTATTTTATATAATATTTTTTATACACATTAGTACCTACATAAATATCAATATCATAATCAAAGAGCATTTCACCTACTTATTAGCTGATGAAAGAAAACATTTTAACAGGTATGTATAATTACCACACGGTATTTCGATACTTATAGTACCTACTTGCCTATTCAGTGATCTCTCTACTGCAGTGTGAGACATATATGGTGAACTACCTACAATTTTATCTGTGTGCAATCTTTGACCTTAGCATGTCTACATATTTTATTTTTCTAATGTTAGTAAAAGTTAAGCGATAAGCATATTATTTAATTTTGCGTTATACAATAATATTTATAAGCAACTTTATTTTGTTGATTAAAAATATAAAGAGTCATAATATATAAAAGTTTACTCTACATCCCTAGTGACTCAGTCTCATCGCTATATTTGCAATGGTAATGCATTCTGATTTCTACAGATGGATGAGAGTATATCAGATTCTTTAGCTGATTTTCTTTCTCCTTTTCTGCATCACTCTGATTAGAATAATAACCTTTATCGGGTAACATTTGTAAGACGACTAAATAAGCTTGAATAAAATCTCTATCACTGAGCAAAACCTCATAAATTTGTAGGCTAGCTGCTTCCGGTAGGATTTTTTTTACAGCCATTCTTAATACTTTCGCAAATAGTACGTATATACACGAGAAGTAAGTTTTTACGTCGTTTTTCAAAACTTCAAGGCAATATTTTCCAAGTTCTGATGCCCCCAATTGCCAATTCTCAGGATTGTCGTTTTTCTCAGCGATTTCAGTTAGCTTTATGACCAATTTCCACATCCTTATCATCAAGTAATTCTGAGGCAAAGGTAATGTGTCCAGCTCCTTTCCAATGTTCCTAAACATTTGAGCTGGAATTATCATGTCATTTTTAATAGCATATTCAAATAAATCACTGTATAAAGTGTTCAACAAAAGTTGGAAATTATTTCTAATGATATATTTATCTTCATGCATCTCATTCCATTGCATCAAGGAACGCTTTATCAGAGGCACTAGAACTTTTTCATATTTTTTATTCTGAGTTTCTTCATCCTTTGCACATAGTAAGTAGTATGAAGTTACACCCAACATCTCACTTCGATCTTCTGTACCGTTAAAGAATTTATCGTTCAAATATTCTGTTAAAATGTCTTCAACAAATTGAGGGCACATTGAATACATTATGGTTTTTGTGTATAATGCTAATTGTTGAATTTTATACTCATACTCGGATTTATCGGTCTTAAGATGGGGCAGTAAACTTTTAAGAAAAGTATAACTTTTAACAAGAAACTTCGGCTTGACTGTTTCGTTCACATCTTTTACTAGGTGCAATTTGAGATAAATTTTCTTATCTTCCTTAAATGATAAGTTGTTAATGAAAACTTCAAGGATCTCCCACAATTCTTTGGCTCTTTCTGCGTCTTTTTCTTTACACAGTAAATCAAATAAAAGCACGAAAGTAACTGCTCTGATGCTGATGTTTTTTGTTGTTTGCCACATATTAGATAAGTGAAATTTGAGTTCTTCGTGCTTCAATTTAATAAAAGCAAGTCGAAGCCCGTGCTTTTGCAATGAAACTGGAGCGTCTAAGAGTTTGGGGATGTGCTCTTGACTTTCGACGCCGCCCATGCCGTTATATATCGACAGAAGTGATGGAAGAGCATACTGCAAGAAATCAGCTTTAGCGTAAAGAAGTATGGCATCAGCTGATGGTTGCGGCCGTGCAATGTGCATATTTTTAGCGAACGTCCTCTGCAATCCAAGGGTAAGTTCATTTGTATTATTCCAATCTATTTTTGCATGTACGGGAGCATATTTTTTTACTATGTCTAAAAGCGGTTCCTGGGAAAGTAGCGTGCAGAGACCGCGCGTCAAAGCTTTGTGCCCTCCAGGTTTATCCAGTCGACCGAGATATGATTTGGTCCAACTATCTGCTAATGTGTCGGGCCAGTAAATTTTTAGTTTTCTCAGCAGTTGTTTCAGAGATATTACATCATTGCAACATATAGCTGCTACCTCTTCAATGTAACGTTCAAATAATTTAGGATCGTGTTTCAATGCATTCACGCAAACGTTTTGAGAAGGATTCATGACTAAAGACTCCTCAAACATGAGTCGTTTCCAGGACTTATTCTTGTTATATAATGATGATAGGTTGATTTTCCAACCATTATGTTTGCTAATGCGAACAAGTTCTTTAATTTTGTCAAGTGCAAATGGGTATTCAGACAGTTCCTTACCCCAATTTATTAAAAGACTTAGTACATTTTGAACACTTTGAACAACTTCTGTACATTGGATTTCTGTTTGAATAGTTTGGCCTTGTATTTTCTTTATCAAATAGAGAAGCAAGTACTCAAACAATTTGTTTTGTTCATCTTCATTTAGTGTTTTGCGATATTTTATAAGAGTGCTAAACGAAAAGTTTTTGTTGATCGTTTCTGCAACTTGTTTGTTATGTAAAACTAAATGTATCAAGACAATCTCTATGTATTCTTGGTTATCATCACTTGTGAAACAATTCATACCATTAACGATTTTTATAAATGTGTTCCAAGTTTCCTCATCTCTTTTGTAAATTTCAGCTTGTAAGAGTAATTTTATAAGAAAGTCTTTTTTATTTGCGCTGTTATCGTTTGAGCTACTTTTAGAGTGAAACATTAGCAAATCTAGCAAATGTTTAGTATTTTTGGCTGCGGATTTGAGTAACACATTGAACATCGAGTACTTTATTTCTATGTTAGAGTCTGCTTTTAACAATTTCTTGATTTCTTCAAATGCTGTGTGAAATGGCGCATACTCATACCAATGATAATAAGGTGTTCTTGCACATACATTACCGCATATCCTTTTCACCGCGAATATTTCCGTGCCTCTTTGTAAGTCTTCATCTTTAATTGCCATAATATGATCTTTGTTAAGGAATACATTCTTAACAAATTGAAATTGTTCCTCTTTTGGCATCCTGTTAACAAGTTGTGTCATCGTTTTGTAATTGAACACATCTCTAAAAGAGTGTTCTTCTTTATTAGCGAGGTCAAGCAGGAACCCTTTAACTTGTTCCCTCTTTAGACTTTCTATGAACGTGGGAATATGGATGTGCTTCACATACTCCGAAAAATTACTGATGATTCTGTTGGGAGCTTTTTTCATCATAAGCTCTGTTGTTGAGGAGCTAAATTTCGTTCTACAATACGAAAGGAGTGGGACATTTTCAAATATATCTAAATATTTATCCGGGTGAGTATGCAAAAGAAATGACACAGCTTTTAATTTATCTATGTCTTTGTAATCTTTCATCGCCGCTTCAAGTATAGTCACAGATCGTGCGCATAATCGCTTGAATTCCAAATCTGAGAGATGTTTCATATGTTTCTTTATATTACTTTCTATGAAAGGTACTGAACAGCGTGAAAGCCATAATGCTGCGGTTTTAGGTTTCGTCTCGTTGCTGTAAAATTCTTCGACGCGACTTTCGTCCTTTAAATGTTTTCTTATATGCTTTAGGAGTTTAGTGGCCGCTTTTGTTTTCATATAAGGAAATAAATATTCATTTAAGTATTTCGGATTGACGATATTGGAATATTGATTATCAACAAGCCATAAGCTTAGCTTAATGACCCTTGATACATACAGTATATCGTCAGATTTGAGTACGCTTAGGATGTAATCAATATCTTTGTTGTGGATGGCAATATCTATTTTCATTAGGTTTTCTATATCGGTATTGTCTTTAATAAATTCTCTTTCATCCACAAACTTTCCGTTGACGATAGCATCTTGTACCTGCTTGTTGAACTGTTTATGTTTAGTGCCTAAGGGTTCGTCCATAGCGTTTGAGGGGGGCATGATCTGTAACAAAAAGTATAATTTATATTCACTAAGCACTCTTGCACTGAGTGTCTTGAATTAAAATTGTCGCAAGATTTTCCAATATCTTTAGCAGCAAGGGTTATCTAGGATTTTTTTAAACCGTGTTGAAACCTACTAGAAACTTGCTCCTTCTCTGCAACTTTATTATACTATTTGAAAAATTATAAAATAATTGATATAAAGAAATGTAGCTTCTGGCATCGTGTTGAAAATAACATTGTACCTACATATTTTCCTGTTTTTTTACTTCCACCTATGAAGTTTTTTTTTTTTAATTTATTTATGGGCTTTGTCGCTGTGCTACCATATCGCCCTTTAATTCTTAACAATTTTTTTAAAATTTTATAGGGCTTTAAGTATATACAATTTTCTTTATCTATTACTAAGGCTTAAATCTACTAATTTATACAATACAAGCGCTTCATCAGACTCCGGGAGTGATAAAATGGAGTTACAAAGTCCAACCTCAAAGCTTCTAAATGGGCTAAACGATACTCTTCTAAATGTGTCGATCCGCACACATTCCATCAGGATGTGTAGAATATCTTCAATAACGCCGCACTAATTACAGTTGGGAGATGGAACTTTTTTCATGAGATATGCAAATTTATTTGATGGAATATGCGCGGAGCGTAATCTAAGGGCTGTCACTAAAACACTTCGTTTCAGTTTTGATTCGCTAACCCAGGGATATCTGGGTAGCTCCGGCTGGATATGAAGGTTTTAATACTTAAAAAATTATATAAACAAAATAATGAATATATTGCATTACGACAGGCGACATGCCTCTCCACTTCACTCCAGTATGACGAATCACTCACTTAGCCTTAACCGCGCGTGCCGGTTCACGCAATGTCGCGAACGGTACAGTCAACAAAAATCGGAAATAAATTGTTTTTTTTTTTACATTAAAACTGGACAAACACTGGCTGAACGGGCACCAGGCCATCCTGTCGACGTCCCGAATTGTTCGGTGTTAAATATATTGAGGTACTGGGCAAACAGGAAAGTGCAAGAAGATAATGTGCAATTTATAAATACAAACTATGGCCATGGTTTCACTTGCGTATTATCAGAATATTATTATTAATATTTTAATTTAGTTGTAGTTATTAAACATAATAAGTAATTATATATGTATTTTTTATGAGTAATTTCTTTATATAATAGTTACACTAAGTAGTGAGATAAACAGTAAATTATTAAAATATAAGACCGGAGCTCACACTGCAAGTGTGGGAAAATATCTTGTTCCGTGTAAAATTACTGTGTAAACTAACAAAAATACCTATTCGTATACTAGGAATGTTTGTTTTTTGCACAGTTTTAGACTTAATTCTAGGGTCTTTCCTAGAATTAAGTCTAGTCAGTAAGAAACAAAGAAAAAAAATGTAGAAACAAATGAGCATCACAGAAACAACTTGTTTTTTTAATGTTTTCAGGACCAGTGATATCTATAGAAAAAGTAATATGAACATTTTCACCTAATTGTAATTGTCAATGGATTTTTTTCAACTTTTATTTGTTTTTATGTTAGTAAAAGTAGTTTTAGTGATGTTGTTTAAATACTTTTAAATAAAAATCGGAAAAATCAGATTAATAATTAACATGGCAATAATAGAAGTAGTTACTTCTGAAAATATATATCAAAAAGATATTTGTAAATACTACACATTTACCTTTGATATATTTTATCTATTGTGCACTTCATTACACTACACTGCTACTATTCAGTCAAGTATAAACCTTTTTAGAGTTGTGAGTGTCATCAAGAAACCATTTCTATACAGAATTAATAATTAGGGCTATTTCAGAGTATATTTTCCTGCCTGATAGGGATTCGAGCAGAGTTAGTTTGGGTGAACTATGTGGAGGGTAAATAAACAATATATTTTCAAAAATATTTGCTAGATACTATGATAAGGATGTTTTGCCATTTTGCAAGAAAGAGATTATGGTAAAACTAATTTTACAGCATTTTCATACAAAAAGTTTAAGAGCCGTCATCATATTTTTTTTAATAAGTATGGGTTTTTTAAATCCTGAACAGCGAGGCATTCGACAACAAGTTCGCACGACCACGGAAGTCAGCGACACTGTAGCCCTAGATGGAGCATGCCTAGTCTGGAATACACTGGCTCTCAAGGAAGGCTGCCGGAACAAACCGTCAGGTGCTTGGTGACAGATTTTAAAATTTGAGGGTGGTAACTAGCCAGGCGAGCGATAGGAAACGCCCTACCACCAAGCTATGGGTTCCTCATGATTTCAGGTTTATTACATGTCAAAAATTATTCTTCATTATGAGTAGGTACAATGACTTCCTTTTGAATTTAGTAAAGCATAAATTATATCCCTGTACATATACATATGAGTACCTATGTAGATTTGATTAGGTAGGTACAGGAAAAACCCTAACCAATCTATAAAAATCAGGCATAGGTATACTTATAACTAAAATCTTGTTTATGATTTGAGCCATTTTTTAGTATTTTCATCAACGATTTTCATTTAGGTATTTCATCTAGACTTCCAAGGTCCTTTAAAATAGATTGCTAGTTGCCGGCTAGCGCTCGTATATTTAAAGCATGACGACATCTACGTATACTAAAACAAAAATAACTGTTATACACATCTAAGTAGTTACGCTACGTTTAGGTACATACCTATGCTCTAGTTAGCAGAGAAGTATAGGTAAATAGGTATATTCTTACTAAAAAAATTTTTACCTTGTTTGGTTTAACCGTACGCTTAACGCTTTATCAAAACAATACAATAATAATCAGTGAATCACGGTTGAAGCCGGGCAACTCACGATGTCTTTAAAGGTAAACACAGCAGAAACTGTCAAATATGATTAAAACCGATAACTCCTACATAAGACAATGTGGTTCGATTAAAACAGACAAGACAAATTTAAATAGTACGAAAATTGTGTTACTTACGGTGACCTAAGAAAAGCGGGGCACCAGAGCAGAGAAGTTTAAAATTACAAGAGAGCGCTCATTCCTACTCCCACTCAGCCCCTACAAAATACAAATGCACACCTACTAACTATGTACGTACAAATAAGCAAAGGTAATAAAAATAAGAGGTATTAAATAATAGATTCACTCTTCCACCCGACTAATGACAAGTAATAGAATGAACGATCAATGAATGAGTGAAAGAACCCTTGTCAAGTCAAAGCACAGGAAGAGGAACCAAGCAGGGCAGGCGTCAGCGCAGCAGCTTATACCTACTTGATGATACCTTGTGGACATTGATGTTGGAAGGAGCCTCTGGGAGTTTTCCCACGTTTGCTGTCTAGCGTCTCTGTCTGTGTACTTTTGCAAAACTAGAGATTCTGCAAGTTCTAATGTTTAATATCGGTAGATTATTAACCAATAATGTCTCGTTTATGTGCACAAGTGTGTGCAAGTGCTATAAAGACGAAATAACGTGTTCGTGGGATATCTCCACATAAACCATGGTAACCTCGTAGACTACGAGGGTCTTACGAGGGTACATGATGTGATTTTAACTTGACTACAATGACTTATTACTTGATATTTGACTCACTAAAGTAACTTGATTGATTAATAACTTGAAGATTTATACACATGATGCTGGCACATATACAAATCGTATGGTGTCATATAGTCATGGGTAACTCAATAGATCTTCGTGAGCTGCATATCAGCTCACGGTTCAAGGAGGTGAGTCAGACCTGCGAACCGGTTTCAAGATCAGCTCAAAATCAAACTCAATAAACAGACAGATTCTTACAGATGAAATTGCGCCATTGCGCGAGTAAAATTAAAGCCAGATCAGATCATAATACCCACTTCAATAATACGAACATGTTTAACCTGACCCGCGTAATGACCTACCAAAATTTTGTTGAATCCAAAACTACTATATCTTAAAGAGTTACTTTTAATTACAGTAATAATATTATTATTATGAAACAAAAAGTTTTTTTTTTCAGTTCTATCTGAGCTACGTTCGAAGTAATTCACGGCACATATGAAACACCATCCATCGCCATCTGTCTCTATTTTACGTAAAATATATTAATCTCTTTTTTCTCTATTAATCTATCTTGTTCACGCTCATGCGGCTCTCCATCGCGACGAGTCTTTTACTTCCGCTATTGAATCAGCTCATGTTCGGCTATATATCGAATCTGTGACAGTGCAGCGAGTGAACTGATTAAACCGCGAATCGCGTTTTGATCTGTTTGATCTAGACTTGAACCGTGACTCAACAGCTCAAACTGGTGCGATCTGCATATTTGAACCAGTTCAGATCTGAATTACCCACGGCTAGTGCCATATATCAAAAGAAAAAAAAGGAGCCTCGGCTTTTATTATTTCAGTATTCTTCTTCATATTATTTAGACAGAGAAGATATAATGATATAATAATACTATAGAGCTAATCAAAACGTGTCAGCAAAAGTAATATAGGTAGTTAAAAGATAAATTGTTATCTGTACTTATTTGGATCTGAAATAAACATAAGTTAATCTTCTAAAAAGTTAAGGTGAAAGGGATAGTAGACAAGAATTATACTCTCTATGTTTGTTAAGCATACTATAGGTAAAAATATAAATATCCATAGATGTATTAAACAATGAAAAACCAGCCAATTGCTACGGAACAAAAAATCGATAGATCGATTTTCTTCCTTGTTGTAGTGTGACTTAAAGAGCATATACCCAGTATCTATATCTTTCTCTGTCTTAGATACTAACTGAATCAGGGCCCAGTACATGTTTTAAGTTTTTAAATAAAATACTTATAAAATTGCCTGCCGAGTAGAAGTTAGGTGGTAGGTACTTTCTTTGAAGAATTACTTATTTGCTGTATTAAGCACTTTACCTACCTAACTATGAACAAACCGTAATAAAAAATCGTAAAATAGACGTTGTGGAATGACTTTACATACTCCTTTTCGAAAAGTCGAGAGCAAGACAATTTTTTGTGCTTAAAGGAGACCCCTCAAGAGCCTTCCCTAGAAATATTACTTACTTGACAATTTATAAGTTAGGTCATAATAAAACATCTATTGTATTGTTTAATGTATATATATATATATATATATATATATAACTTTTCTAGCTTATATTTTTTACAAGCCTGTTTGTGCTGAAATATAATAATAATAAAATTAGTTGCATAAAAAGTAGGGTGTCAAATTAATACATTTAGATTTTAATACAAGCTAGGTTCTCGTTCATCCCGCTGAGAAAACTAAGATTCTTAATAAATAGCAAAAATATATACTTAATTGTTACTTTATAGCACGTGCAAGTGTGACATTAGGTAGGTTCGTATTTTTACGAAGGTATGAAAGGTGCTTTATCAGAGAACATGTCGTAAAAATGCATTTTGACTTCGTCACAAGGACAAGAAGACGAGAATACAATTTCTCGCACTTCTTCAAACTTCTTTTTCTCAGTTTCTTCATAAATGTTGTATATTTTCGGCTTTAACAACGTATTCACCATCAGCCATACATATTTATCATTTTCATTTCGGAGCAACCATATGCCATATTCTATTACTTCTTCCATTGTACAAATTGAACGCGTAATATAATGATCTACCGTCGTTCCTAAAGCTTGTCCAAATAGTAAATAAACCGAATTGCCTAATTCATTCAAATCTTCCTTTAAATATTGCACACATATTTTAGCAATCTTCGGACGGATTTGCTTGTGGATCTCAGTATACATTTGGTTTTTTTCAATTTTTTCGTCAGGTTTTCCACCGTCCAATTCGTTTGCCTCGACCCTATAATACGTTTGCATTATTTCAGTCTCAGCCATTGCTTTGATAAAATGTACAGCCATCTTCCAAGAAGTTAATAGAGCGTAATCTTTTTTATAGCATAATGTTCTTTCCATTGCTTTTTGGATAGCTTCGAAAGTTTTAGTTGGAATATGCATTTTCTTTTCGAATGTAAATTGTAATTTATCAGCTAGACTTTCTAAAATCTGGCTCACATGAGCTTTGGCACGATATGTACCATCCGGCGAACTTGAATCGCGTGTGACTGTATTCCAGTGGAGAAAATATTTTTCTAGTGTAGGAGCCAACGACATCTCATAACGTTTTGTCTGCGTTTTCTCGTCTTTGGATGCTAAAATAAATTTTGCGATAATATTTGCGCTGTCGTATATAAACTCTTTCTTGCAAAAACTCTCGTTGAAATTTTTCAACATTATATTCACAACGAAATCGTCATCTAAACGATCCATAAAATCGTCGGCTCCTCTTTGCATCCGGTCTATAATATTTTCACAACCACATTTAGCAGGTAATGAGCTTAGAAAACTATAACTTTTCATAAATAATTGTGGTTTAATAATGTCTGGAACTTTAGACACCTCTCCCAATTTCATGTAAACAAGCTTATTTTCTTCAGAAGTTAAATTATCAATAAAAGTGCTCAACAGGTCCCAAATAACTTTAACTCGAGTCACATTTTTTTCCTTGCAAAGCGTTTCAAACGTGTGCGTAAAGAGAACGGTCCGGATAGTGTTATTTTTAGTTGAGTTCCACATTTTAAGAAGAGTGGGATTTAATTCTTCAAATGAAAGTTTTTTAAATGCGCAGCGGACCCCAAATTTCTTGAGAGATACTGGTGCATCCAGTAGCTTTGGAATATACAGCCGACTTTTATTAGGGCTCAACTGGCTGAGAATAGAATCAAGTGATGGTACGGCATACTGCAGATAGTCTCCTTTCGCATACAGTAGGATCCCATCAACTGGAGGCAGCGGTCTGGCTTTGTAAATATTTTTGGCTATTTGTTTGCGCAAACTAAGTTCTAGTTGGTCAGTTTCACTCCAATTGATTTTAGTGTCAGACGGAGCATATTTTTTTAATAACTCGTTTATTTGCTTTTCAGATAACAATGTGCAAAGTCCGTTAATGGTCGCTTTGTGACCATTGGTTTGGTTTAAATGTTTTAAGTATTCGGTTTTCCATACTTCTGATAATGTGTTTGGCCAATAAATGCGGATTTTACGTAGTAACTTTTTGAGTGTCACCGTGTCATTGAAACACATCTCCAGTACCTGTTCCTGATTACGAGACAACAATTCTGGATCATGCTTTAGAGCATTTATGCAAACGGCCTCATTCTGTATTAATCCTATTGATTCCTCGAACATTAATTTTCTCCAAGATTTTTTTATGCTGTATATTGCAGTGAAATCTGTACTCCATTGCTTTTCTTTTTTAATCTTGATTAATTCTTTGGCTTGAGCAACCGCATTCGGATAGTCAAGAAGTTCTTTTTCCCAGTCTTTGATAAGAGTGAGGAGTTGTTTACACGATTTCACTGCTTTATCAAAGTCGGATTCAACACTTAAGTTTAGTGATTTATATTTTGAAATTATAAATTCTTGCACGTACTTAAATACAGCATCTTTTTCCTCTTGTTTCTTTAATTTCTTTTTGTATATGCTTAAAGTATCAAATTCAAACTTCTTTTCAATTATGTTTGGTATCGGTTCATTACGAATAGCGTTTCTTACTATAATTGCTTTAATGCAGAATTGAACATTGTTCTCAGATTCAATATACACTTCCATGCTGTGAAACAATTGATTGAGGAGACCCCATGTTTGATCATCCAAATATTGAGTTTCAACTTTCGATATAAAATGATTGACAAAGTTTATTTTAAATTTAAACGGCTCATTTATGTGTTTATCATGGTAATACTGTAAAACTGTTCGAATATTTTCAATGTTGCGTCCAGCGCATGTCAAAAGAACTTGAAGTATTAAATTTCTTTGTTCTGGAGCCGACTCAGTACGTATTAATTTTTTTAAATCAGGAAAAGCTACTTCAAATGGAGCGAACTTGTACCATTGGTAAATTGCTGTATTTTGAGGAATGATACATTTTGCGCTACAATACATCACCTGTCCACGATAAAGTGCATCGTCTTCACACTCAGACATAACATCATCGGAACTTTTGGTTGAATCTTTATCTATGAAGAACTTTTTTACCAACTCAAATCTGTTTTCTTTAGGGACATACTTTATAAAATGTTTAATAATCTCATAAGTAAACAACTTCTTACATTTATCATTATTCTGGTGTTTTATTAAGAAATCCTTTACGTTTTCTATCTTGCTTAAATATTTAGCAAAAGTAGCAATATGAAGACATTTAATATAAAAATCAATTTTGTCCATTATTCTTTGAGAACATTTTTGCATGAGTAACGCTGTGGCCTTTGCATTGAAATTGTTATAATACCTATCCTGTTTTGCTTCAACAAGATCTAAATATTTATCAGTGTATTTATTCAATAAGAATGGGCATTCTCTTATCCCCCAATACGTAATGGTTTTATCGTAGGCTTCAAAGATGCTGAAAGATTTCTCAAACAGACGTAACACTGTATGCTCCGGTATATCTTGAGCGTGTTTTGCTACAACTGCTTCCACGAAGGGCACAGAGCAGTGATGTAGCCATTTAAATGCTGAATTGCCATGGTTTTCTTTGACAAAGTTATAGAAAGCTTCGGCTCTCTCTTCGTTTCTTAGATGCAATCTAATTTGCAACATGAGTTTATTGAAGGCTTTCGTAGTCATCTGAGGATAGACCTCTTTGTATAAATACTCCGGGTTTATGATATGAGCATATTGCGGATCCGTGATAAGCCACGTGCTTCTTTTTATTGCCCTAGATACATACAACTCGTCTTCCGACTTCAACACTCCAATTATGTAATTCACATTCCGGTTGTTACTTGCGATATCAATATTAATTAGGTTTTTGATATCATCGTCTTGTAAGGGTTCGAATTCAAACAACTCATGTTTCAAAGCTTCTTTGACCAGTCTGTTGTAATTCTGATGCTTCTTGCCAAGCGTTTCACCTTCTAATTCTACTGGAGCCATGTTGAAATCTGAAACATAAACATTGAAATATTAGCTGTATTATTAAAAAGTATCTGACTATTCTAAATAGATTAGGTGTGCAATAATTTATGCCGTCCTAGTTTTACCCGACTACACAGAAAGGGTATAAAATGTTATTGCTAAGGCTAAATACGCTAAACTAGTTAAGTACCCAAATTGAAAGATTGAAAGTATCACACAAAATACATTAATATATCATTAAACGAGTTTATCAGTCCACTTATCAGTTAGGTATAATCTATGTGATATCAATTGAATTGATGTCAAAAACTAGTTAATAGTTTACCTGCTCAAGTAGCCGCTGTTTTTAATTGTTCATTATGAATGCCTGCGTTTTTGTGTTCTAAGTTAAGTTAAGTTCTAATTTAATCAGACTTCTAAAAAGGGGCAGTTTCTCAATTCGTCAGAATCTTTTTATTATGTGTATATAATATGTTTTTAATTTATCAGACACGACTTGGTCGATTTGAAGACAAATATTTTTTGTTTGAAGGGGTTATAAAATTTTTTTTTCATACAAATTCTCATTCAAAATCGGTCTAATAGTTTATAGTAGTTTGTAAATCAAAACATTGTATTAGCTTGAAGCCAGTTGACACTTTTTAAACTGCCTTCAGTAGGAGGTTTAAACTCGTCGGAATCTTTTTTCTTCTTTTTCTTTGTATTATTTGAAAAAATCCATTTTTGTTAGAAAGGGTTTACTTTTCAACTGGTTCAATATACGAGGGCGGAGTGATAAGTCTAGTAAAAAAATATTTTGGAATAAAGTTATCGTGTTAAACACTCTTTTGAAGGACTAAATTAAAAATTTCAGCCAGTACCGCCGGTTATTTTTTTTTAACAGCCATTAAAGAAAAACAATTGAACGCATTTTCGCAAAGTTGGAGATAAGTGAATTTCGTGTGTTAATTAAACATTACTTTTTGAGAAAAAAAACTATTACGGAAACAAAACAAAAGCTTGATAAATATTACGGCGACTCCGCTCCCTCAATTAAAATGATACATAAGTGGTTTACTGATTTTAAATGTGATCGTACAAGCACAAGTGATGCCGAACGTCCAGGACGTCCGGTTGAGGTCACTACTCCAGAAATGATTGCTAAAATGTATGACATAGTGTTAAACGACCGAAGAGTAAAAGTGCGCGAGATAGTTGAGGTAGTAGGCATCTCAGACGAACGTGTGCGCAATATCTTACACCAACATTTAGATATGAGGAAGCTCTCCGCGAGATGGGTACCGCGTTTACTGAATGTTGATCAAAAACGCGTTCGTGTGACCACTTCGGAAGCAGGTTTGGCGTTGTTTCGACGGAATAAGACGGAATTCTTGCGACGTTTTGTAACAGTAGACGAAACATGAAACCAAACAACAATCGAAACAGTGGATTGCTGCAGGTGAACCAGCTCCGAAGAAGGCCAAAGCAGTTTTATCGGCCAATAAAGTTATGGCTACACTTTTCTGGGATGCCCGTGGAGTAATCCATATTGACTACTTAGAGAAGGGTGAAACGATTAATGGCGCTTATTATGCCAATTTATTAGAACAATTTCACAGAATTTTAGCTGAAAAACGACCGCATTCGGCAAAGAAGAAAATCCTCTTTCACCAAGACAACGCAAGAGTACACACCTGCGCGATTGCCATGGCCAAATTTCATGAGTTACGCTATGAATTAATTTCTCATCCACCATATTCGCCAAGTTTAGCCCCTTGCGATTATTTTCTGTTTCCGAATTTAAAGAAATGGCTTGGTGGAAAAAGATTTAGCTCCAATGCAGCAACCATGCATGAAACCAACGCCTATTTCGAAGGGTTGCCTAAGTCTTATTATATGGAGGGGATCGAAAAGTTAAAGACACGCTGGGTGAAGTGCATTGAGTTAGAAGGAAACTACATTGAAAATTAAATAATAATTTTTAAATAAATATCACTCCTTGTTTAATTTTTACCAGACTTATCACTCCGCCCTCGTACATCAAAAACAATAACATACTATTTTGATATTTAAATCAAAGTAACTGAAGGTATGTAGTCGGCTTTTGACTTTTTGAAAACTATCACTTGTTTGTTACTTATATGATACAGGGTGACTGGTTGTACATTCGCAATTATCGTCGCTATGAATTAACGGTACTCGATTTTTTTGTTATTTTCTTAGACGCCATGGATTTTGAATTTATGGGAGATTTTTTCATAGGGATATAATATAATATAATTTGGCCAACGGTTCACAGAAATGTGTGTGCATAGGCACACACATTCGGTACGCCATAGTAGTTCCAAATATGACAAAAGTGTCATGAGCGTTACTGAAGGGAAAAAAATCAGTTACCGTGCTTACGTTAAATACTTCTTTTACATTTGCATAACCACTCCATTTTAGACCTTGGTTCACGTCCAATAAAAATTATTTTCTTGCATTCGTTGTTTTTGAATTTTCAAGTTATTTTTTTAACCATTATTGGGGGACGTTCTCCCCCAAACCAAAAAATCCTGAAGAATATGTAAATTCGTAGAACATATAAGCTATATTTTATTAAATCGAATGAAAACTATCTACTACTTGTACGCGAGTATATTCGAGTTATTTCTTGCAGATCAACATCCATACATAAGTGACAGACGACAGAGCATTTTGCCGAACAATTCACTCGCTCGGTCAAAAACATTTTAGAATATTAAGATAAGAATAGATAAAGATATTTTCGATATAAAGGTAGCAAGGGCATAAAATCAACCGAATTTCCGTGTAGGCATATATTTTTTTTTATTTCTGAGCACGCAAGATGTTTTGTTCGCAGAGCTACTATTAAAAACAGTGATACTAGTCCGAGCCTCTCTTCTTATGCGGTGATGCTGTGACCTAGAAATATGTTTTTGAATATTGCTACTGATAAACCAGTCACCTGTATAATATACCGTAGCTGGCAGCAATGGGATTAATGAATGAATAAATTAACTCTTTATTGCAAACACACAAGCATCAAATACACAGGAAAAATCTTACATCTAGTGTCACAAGTACCCAGTAGTCAAGTAGTTAAGGTACCCAGGTTTAAGGTAGCTTTTGAGTAGCAGTCAAGTCTCTTTGGGTCTTCCTCTATTTTAATGTAAACAGAGCACTTAACTGTGCAGGAAAAAAACCTTTGCATAACACCACGATTATCTATCGTGTTCATTACTCATTATGGATTTATTATACCTACGACTCTTAGAATGTTACAAGTACTATCCGTATTCATAAAACATTTTAACATACATAATTATACGTGTAGAATACATACTATTTAAAAACTTACCTCTATGAATTCAAATAGATTCTTCAAAAACACAATTTAACATTATACCGGCATTTAATTTTGATAAAACAGCTACACAACGCGACCGAAGAAATCAGAGGCAATTTCTCTCTAGCACATCAGTTCACATCACTTCTAAAAATAAGTGAAGTAAAAACACGAATCGGTCATTATTCGTTCGGATCACTATCAATGTTAAATTTAAACGTTAAAGTTAAACTGTTAGAGTTGAAAATAAGATGCGATACGAATATAATGAATGCAATGAGATCTGCAGGTTTTTTAATCTGTGGTAGATTCGATGACATCATGCCCTTCCACAGAGTTCAGTGCCTTTGCCACACCCCACCCATCTTTGTCAATGTCCTTGAGCCCACCCATAGAGGAACTATGACTAGCCTTTTTGATGTATACTCGTATAATAGGCTGTATGAAAATAGCCTAACAACAAGATCGATGAAATACATCTTACAGCTTTGTATCATCGCCATCTATCGAAGCTCTGCGGAACTATGCTCTCTATGAACTTGTTCGTAATCTATCTAGGTAGGGAAATCCTCTGAGTATTGTAATGTATTGTAGAGTATGTACCATTCATAGAAGAGAGTAAAGAATCACCTATATACGAACATAAATATTATTTCTTATGTGGTATGACTATGACGGTCAGGATGCTACCGCGATTTAGTAACATACCTATATTTTTATAAGTTCCATGCAATAAAATTTAATGGTTCCATCAGGCGGTCAAGCCTGATATTTGAATTGTTTCAGAATTTCAATTGCTTAGTGCCAAAATGGCCGCTTTGCTATAGAATAGATCAGAGGTAGTAAGTATTCAAAATGATATTTTGTTTAATACTAAATGTTACTGGCCTATTCTATGTCAAAACGGCTATTTTGGCACTAAGCAATTGAAATTCTGAGACAATTCAAATTACAGACTTGACCACCATACGTTTCTTTGCCTTCATATTGATTGTAGAAGGCACATTGATAATGGCGCAGTAAAGCTTAACTTAAGGGCCGTGCGTGGTAAGTAACTACCTAACAGTAAGAGTCATTCACCTAATCTTCGAGAATGATAAAATTCAATTCAAATTTCACTGGCTAGTTAGAGAGATAGTCAATTATGAATATTCGTCCGCATTGTACAGTGGAAAAAACTTTACGTGCGTCGACCTGTCCTAGGTTTCCTGCCAAAGGTATAATATGGCTAAAATCAAAATAAATAGGTAGGTATACCTAAATATTTCAGAAGAAATTCATTCGCTTATTTTAGCGGTATTCGTTTTTGTGGTAACAAAACAAAACATTTCTGTATTCCTTTTTGATCAGCAGCGCCACCTATTCGAAATTTGTATGTTTATGCGGCGGTGACTGCTCACCATCAGGCAGTCAGCCAGTCAGTTCTTTGGTCAGTTCAGAGTTACTCAGCCCAGCTTGTCGTAAGCGTAAATGCTCACAGCAGATGCTGGTCTAAACTTTGCATTAATTCATATATAACCTCGCCTTCTTTGCACAGTTACTGATTTATTACCATGTTCCTCGCAATACATAAAAACACTCACCGTAAATAGGTCGTAAAATTCTCAACCGATATGGGTGCGGAGGAAAAGGTCAAAATGTAGGTTAGTCTTGCAAATGCCGAGAGTAATGGGTTTGCTCAGCCTCGGCATTACTTTGCTTTATGTTGGTCTTACGTCTTTTATTTCTACCTAGATTGTTCTGTAGAATTATCCGATAAAAGGATTAAAGCGATTTACTCACTCGTGTCCACAATCAAACAAAGCTTGAAACTAGCGGTATTATTAGGAAAAAAATATTTGACTAAAAAATACCCTACATCTTGATCGGCACCACTAGGACTAGGTTTTATCCAAAGGTTGCCTTTATCGATTGATTTTAGCGATAACGTCGCCACCTGTGGCACTAGAGGTAAAAAAAACTTGTACCTATTCTGCCTACATAAATTCGATCTAGCGGTATATTTGACATTATATCAGCATTATACCGATTTGAACTGTCAAACTATACGAGTATATACATAGAACCGTACTTACGGTGTATAACAGACAATAACTTGTATACAGTTAATTAATTTCCAGAAAATGAAAAATAATACGTTTACCATTTTTAATTAAATATTTCTTATTCTTAATAAAGTCATGTGAACTGATGAACCTGCGCTATCTAACGGCGTTATGATCTTGACTTTACATGCGTCTAGAAAATTCTTACAATACGACAATGCACTTGTTGCGTGCTTGTGCGTGTTAGGCCACTATCAATTGCCTAATAGCCCCTTGAGCCTAGTTTCGCAGCTCTTTGGAATATCGAGATATTGGGCCAAGAACGCGGCAACGGGCGTGGCTCAGCTGCTACGCAGATCTTGCGGTTTCTTTACAGTGTTTGACTTACATTGCTAGTTATTTTACTGAAATTACTATTAGAAGAATATATCTATCGGCTAATTTAGTTATACCTAGTAATATTAATATTTCGTAGACACATACTAAAGGCAAGTAGCTAATGTGAATACATTGCTGGCCTGTGATATGGCTGTTTACTCCTGGGGAAAGAGAACGACATAAAAGATTATGGCTAATGTAGAGTAGTTTTTAGGATATCACTTATTTTTAACGATCATGTAGTTGGTATGAGCTCAGGCAGATGAAAAAAGAATAAGACGAAACAAAAAATATTAAATGGCGAACAAAGATTACATGGCAAGAAAAACATTTTGAACTGAAATTTATAGTCGTCCAATCAAAGGTGTTAAAGGGATACAAATTAAAAGCGAGTAACTCGTGCTAGCACAAATATTGCTCACCAGATGCTTAGCAACATGCAGAGTTGTTTAGGTACATCGGGAACAAGTTGCCTGATGCCTGCTTATAAAAATCACCTTGATATATATTGGTATTTGAAGAATCCAATAAAACGAGATCTGTGATTTGATATATTCAACAGCTTAGACACATCAGCTTTAAATTTCTTGTATATTATTACCATAATACAAATAAATATTAAATAGAAACAATAACACTCCAGAACACCGGAGCCAATTTGAAATATAATTTGATATAAGTAAATGGCATGAAAACTTTGACCACCCCTTTGTGGATGAAATACCCCTAATCGAAAATTACCGACGACTTAGATCTTAGAACTCATAGGTACACTATATTCGTCCCGATTGTGTGGACTTGGAACCCTACCTGTACGCGAGTACGAAATTTCTAGAAGACATACCAACTTAAAAACTTTCTAACTAACGGCCTAAAAAAAGCCAGCATATATACAAGGTGATTCTAAATTGAGTGCGTATATTTAGTAAACTGAAAGAGTATTGAAAAATAAAATACCTACCCGTGTTTCTTTGTTTAACCCACTTACTTACTACAAAAATATTGAGAAAACTTCAATTGAAGTCATGCAAACTGAACGCGAATCTCATGGACACCCTAAGCCGCGGCACCGCCCTGGTACGAAACTAGGTCACAGCGACGGCACGCTTGTTTGCCTGGCCCAGGTTTGTATAATCGCACTTAGGTGAACATATTTCCCAGTTTTTTGTAAACAATATATGTTACAAGTATTAACAATGCTGATTGCGAGGTAAAAATATACGCAGTCAATTTAAAATCACCGCGTATATACCTACATACTATGTTAAGATACTAAGGAGTGTGGAACTGACAACCTAAAGTCAGGTTCACTGGCCACTATTTTTTCATGTTTTTTCTGTTGTTTTACAATAACTTACCATATTGTACATAGTATATTATAACTTGATAGTTTCCAAATACCGTCTTGGGTAAGGGTTTCTTACGAAATAATAAAATAGTGTCTTTAAATATTTTTTATTGGTCTACTTATTTAGTAAATAATATGTACCTATGTTGTAGCAATAGCAATGTATAGCTTAAACGGTAATATTTACGCTTGTCTTTGCATTTCCTGTGTTAGCAAAAGTTAAGTAAGTACATATTTAAGGTAATTTGTCTCAATGCATCATTAATTCGCTACTGCCCCTTAATAGCAGTGGATATCACGATATTGAAATAAAATTGATATTAATACTGGTAATTTGAAATGGACATTTCGTTACGAACTACTAAGTGATACTTCTGAGTTTTGGCACAGAATAATTGCTTACTAGCAGCAAATCATATTTATATCTATCAAACTAACTAAAGACAAACCATAACACTTTATATTTATTTTACTTTTAAGCTTGTTATAAATCAGATTAATAATTGGTTTCTATTAATATTAATAAAATGCAAAACCTATAAGATATCGCTGTTGAATGCTGAATATGGCCTCCGCTTATTGCACTACTAGTGATGAGTCTTTGATGTTTAGTTATTGTATTTCATTTGTGAGTAGGTACACAATACATATTACATATATGTACATATTCTTTCTACTTACTTATCTATTTAGATCTTAAGGCGCTATCATGATAATGTTCTTAGTATAATTTTTTTGGTTTAATTTTTTAAAGTAGCTCCTTGATTATGTTAGCTGTATTTTAGTTACCTACATTTATTTGATTTTCTGCGATTTAAAGGCAGGTATATTATATTTTAATTTACTTTATTAATCTTGATTCCTAATATGTTCTTACTTCATATGACTTGAAAAATTAGTTGAAATAAATGATTCGAATTGAATTGAATTATATATGGATGTATGACATTTGTGACGTAGGCGTTGTTGATAAGACTTCATTTACATAGCTGCTAAAGGTCCTGGTTTTGATTGTATCAGTTCCGGGTCTGGATGTAAGTATACATTATTACATAACTAATAAAAAATATGTTATTGCCTAGGTGTTTGGTAAAAATATTTAAGCATTGAAAGTGGTCAGCATGATGTAACTTTCGCTATCTGTCGGTGGGCCGAGTCGCGCGGCTCTAATAACTAGCTCAACACAATGCAAAATGTTTGATAACAATTTAGTACTACCGATGAGAGAACTTTCACAATTAACTTTTTTTTTGCGTCTCACAAAATCACAGCAAGTAATAGGTACTATTTTGTATCTGATTTAAGCTTGACAGGCGCGTATATATTTTTTCCAGTTAATGTGATTTATCAACCAAACTATTTGATCGGTTTTCCTAAAATGTATATGGAACAACCTGTAACAACCAAAAAATAATTTTGCCATATCGGCCAAGGCATGTCTGATAAAACGGGTAACAAACTTTAAAAAGAGGTGAACGAGAGTCGCCTCCTTTTTAGGGTCAGATAAAAATAACTGTTGTTCCACCTTGTGTATCTTTAATCTGACTTATATATAGACTATACTAGGCTGGAGTATTTGTTTATACGATTTTAACTAGGATAAGACAAGCTGCTAAATAAAACAGTACATGCTACATATTCTGTTTACATAATCACCTAATAGATCGTGGAGCTTACAGAGATTCCACGTAGAAGCTATAAAATAGCTTTAGGTTCGTCCAACAAAAAAAAACACTACTTAAACTTTTGAGATATAGAGAAAGGTAAGAACAATAGGGAATATAGCATTTTTTTCGTCGTCGTATCACACATTAATCACACTAAAAAGTCTAATATCACTTAGAACTTCTCTGAATGACTGTACCGGGTGTAGAAAAGTGGGCGCGGTCGAACTGTATCAAATAGCGGTTTAATACTATTTGCACAATTACAACATTACATGCTATTAATACTATTGCTTTATATTGTCTATTTGTGATTAATATTTAGAAAAAAAAATAACAAAACTATGGTGGCATTTGTTTGAATCATAACATAAATAGTTTCTGTTGTGAATACTTAATTTATATGATCGTATCTAACACAACTATCTTCATGAACTTAAAAATCTACGAGGGCTTTAAATCAATCAATCATCGTATTCGTCCAATACTCAGTCAGCTTCAAAAGCTCTACGAGGTTTTATTACTGAATCAGAGGATGACCAAACAATCAACAAACAATTAACATCTTTCGTCAATTTTAACTCTGTACTGTTGTCACTAGGTACACCTAAAGTCAGTTGCAGATTTTGGTGGACGGTGCGTGGAGAGTGAAGCGCGATCCAGTGGTCTCGCGTAATAGGTACGTACGGACATGAGTTACATAAGTACGAATAAGCCCTTTTAACTGATTTCAAAAAAGTAGAAAGTCCTCAATTCTTCGGATCATATTTTTTATGTATTTGCCTCTATTTCTCAGAGACGACTAGACCAATTAAGAAAAAAAATGTTTATCTTTATAATATTTTATAATCGGTCCCATATATATTTGATCAAAATCAGCCCAGTAGATAGTCTGGTCTGTAAATCAAAATTACTAAAAACCGTTGTATAAGCGCTTGCCGAACAGTAGTTGGTTGACACTTTTAAAAAAGTATTACTTGAAAGACAATTACTTAGGCCAGCCAGCGTGGTTGACTATGGCCTAAACCTATGCTTGATAGGAGAGAACCGTGCTCGCTATGGGTTGATTCGTTCTTCTACAGCGAAATTAACTACTGTATTTTTACCAGACACGCGTGAAACGTTCTGTACATATAATCACGCAATCACTTGCATTGTTGATTCTGAAAGATCTATTAGTTCTATTACATCCAGATATCAAATCTCGTGACTGTGCTATTATTAGACCGAACCAATACTTACAATAGCTACTCGCAATAAGCATTAGGCATGTGCCTATATTTCCAGACATTGGTACCAGACGTTACCACATGCCTAATTAATGTGTCTGTTAAGTTTTAATAGCCTCATTATACGAATTAATTGATTGTTCTTATCTGAAGTAATGAGTTTTGCATATCTATGGTGGCGTAATTTTACGTTCATTAATGAGGCATATATTTTTTTAAAGATTTTGCAGTTATAATTCATTTAGGATTACTATGTACCTATTAGCATTTTCTCATACATAACTAATTTCTATATAAACTTTAGGGATGCTTTAATGAGGGTATGGCCCTCATGTTACGGGCATTTGCCAGCATAAAGGTCTATCGTGCCAATATCCAGTCATCGTCGGGATGTTTCTAGTGCTTCAATAGGAAATCTAATTGTCTACCTAAACCGTATTTTTATGATTGTATTTTTGCAGTTAAAAAAGTGAGCAAAAAAAAAAACCAATTTATTTGATTTCTCTAACCAGGCGCGTGCCTGAGCACGATTACATTAATCCCTTTTTTCATTGCTTTTGATGTCTGTAAGCCGAAACATGATACTGGATAAACTGAAATCAAAGATCAGCGGCTATCTAGGCAGATGGACCTAACATTTGCCAGCATAAAGGTCTATCGTGCTAATATCCAGTCATCATCGGGATGTTTCTAGTGCTTCAATAGGAAATCTAATTGTCTAGTGGTAGATAACCTAAACCGTATTTTTCTGATTGTATTTTTGCAGTTAAAAAAATTACCTAGCTGAGGTTGCACATCTTTAAATGTAGAGACAATCTTTTTACGTCTGAGGAGCATCATATATATAATTCAGTCGAAGAGGTACAGAAGTGTATGCCTATACTAAATTGCTGTTCAGGTTCAAATTGACTAATAGTTCTAATACTAGAGAGCTCCATTTTATAACTAGATATGATTTAAAGCTCTTTGTTCCGATGAATTAATTTAAGCACCTATAAGACACCTTCTGTTGACAGCGGTGGTTGCAATTAATAATTTTACACGAGCAATTAATAAAATATGAAGTCGTGCTAGCAACCGACATTCCGGAGTCGCGTGCGAAGCGCGCGGCAGCGCACGTTTGCCACAATTATCGGATATACTTTATTTCCTTTTATTAAGAATGTAAAAAAACTCAATCTTGTCATAAACAAAAATAAGTAAACATTTACGTACATGTCTTGACTATAGTAAGATACTAAGGGTTGGTCCTCTCTGCTATATGACTCTTAAACAAAGGCCTACTTTTACTACCAGGAGTTATGAGATCTCTGAGGAAAATTCACAAATCTACTTCCAGAAAGCAAGTCCCGGCTAGTTGCCTAGAAATTAACAGAATATGAGTCGTATTGTATAGCTGGCTCCTAGCAATAACATAAGCTTTAATAATGTTCCTCCTTCAACAACAAGTAATATTCTCCTGTCCGTCCACGTGGTACTGTGCAAAAGAAACTCTTTGCTTTATGATATAAAGTTATCTCTTTGCTTTATGATATACTGAGTTCCGAATGGCATTCGAAAATGTCAAAAATGGCAAGTGCCATATTTGTCATTTTTAATAATGCGGGATTAAATAACAGCTTTGGTTAACATGGAATCATATTTTATTTATTCGAGTGTTTTGCCACAGTATTTAAGAGCTAGTTTCATGAGTGATAAAAACTATTTTATAGAACCTTCTCGGTATTTGCATTTTCAACGAAACTTTCTTTGAGAGTAATACCAGATCAATCGAAAATAGCTGCCGAATAAAAAACTCAAAATTCGAAAAGAGCCCGTATACCAAGTCAACATACGACCTGTGCACAGTTCGTAGTTTCCAACCAATATTGACTCATTCAGTACGAATTTTCTTGCATACATACGAACTGACAGATGAAATACCATTTAGAATTGAGTCGAACCAGAGACGAATTGCTCGCTTCACTCGCTAGGTCAATAAGTATGTAAATCTTTACATACAGTTCTATTCATCGTAGATAGTTGATGATGTAAAAAAATCAAAAAAGAACGCGTAGATGTCTTTTACAGGAATGCGTCATGGCGCAGTATGGTACAATACCTACAAGTTTTGTGTTGTTTGTAATATTTACCAAGCTTTAGCTTTTTCTTATTTAGACACAAAGAAGTTCCTACGCGGGCAATGTTCCTAGCACGAGTTTAACGCAGAACCATTTCTCGTCGATGTGCAATCGAGAAGTAATTTTTCTATAGTTGAATATAATATGGAAAATGAGGTTATTAACGACCTACCCTACTCACGCCCATTTCAATGTTTATACGTTTACTTATAAAATACTACTCGATAGCATCTGCGTAAATGTTTGCTAAGTTCCAGATCTCGTATGCAAGAAATACAACTCGAGACAGATTGGAACCAACGTCCGCCTTATGTATGAAGAAACCGGATAGTTCACAATTATAACGAAAACCTCCATAAGGATGGTAAAGATTCTCATGTAGGCTTTGCATGTAGATACGTATAATTGGTTCATTCTATCACTATCACTATAGTATCACTGTGAGGTGCATGCGAGTTGCGTAAAAACCAGATGGTTCGAAATAGGTAGACGAACTGTGCAATAAAGTTAAGAGTTCTACCAATGCGAGAGTAATATCACAGATTACAGTATTCATAATGTCACATATTATAGTATTCATGAAATCTGTGGTAATGTGTTACTTACATTTTTGGTGAATAATTGGCTTAGTCGAATCACATGCTACATGGAGGCTGTGCAGTGGCAGTAGCTAGCAATAGACTCTCGCATGGGAGGACTTAAGTACAAATACGCGAGCAACAAAACTGGGGAGAGAAGTGTCCTCGGTAGCGCACAAGGGCACACTCCTCTCACCAGATTTCTTATCTGGCGATCAAACCAATTTAATTAATAATTTTAGACCAAAAGAAGCCACTCAGCCAAATTGTCTAAAGGAAAAGCATAACTAAATTTATTTTATTATATTTTTATGCGGGGTTTTATTCGAATATATCGAAGTTTCAAATTTTTCTTGAATTCTGGCTCGGTCCAAAGTGAAAGTTAGAATAATTTACATTATCTACTTGTTTTGTACTGTAGACATTTAATATGATATAGGCTTCTTATTGCATCGAATACCTTAGTAAATTATTTACTTTACAAACTTACTGCCCTCTAAATCCTAATAAAGAGTTCCTCGAATTTAACTGGACTGCCCAAAAAAAAAGTGTGATGTTTATATGTAGTTATGTTTTTTTATTCCATTTAAGTAAATAGTTAGCTAAAGTATGATAGTTTCTCATGGAATTAATTAACAATATTGCATTAGCGAAGTATCAGACAACAATCTAGAGGTTAGTTGGAACAGCGGCGTGTAACAATTAGTGAAAATTAATTCTCATATCTTGATCTTGACAGTTTGAGCTAGATGATTCCGAAACATAATAATCATGTATTGTATTTTTTGATGCGTATGAAATAATTACAAGCTTTAGTTTGTATGTTCGTGAATCTTATTGTTTACTTATAATTATTGACTGCGCGAAATTGCAAGCGAAGCATAGGAAAATATTCTCTCGTCTGTCAGTATGTATGTATACCCCGTTTCAGCTATACTCATCAAAAGCTGATCGATCGTCGACAAAACGTATGGAACAGCTGTATCTTTTTTATTGAATTCGGAGTTGGTCCCATAGTGAAAGCTCTTCCTTAGGAAGTACTTACTCGTAGTACACTGCTTTCCAGATTTCTACGAATTTTCAATTTTATTTTTTGTAGTCGAGGTTTTTTTTTTGATTAATGGCACCATACGATTATATTTGCCAGAGGTTATTTGAGGCTGTGACACGAATCGAAGAAGTGAGTTTCCATGGTTACAAACTGTTATCCAATTCCCCTAAAAACCACGATTACCACTTTTTACATTTTTGAAAAGCGTTCGGAAAAAAGCATTGGCCTTCTGCAATAGGAACTCTTTTGCTTTAAGAAATAAGGTCATTGTTCTGACATTAGGAAGCTTAAAATATTTTCCTGTAGCCGCAAAATTATTGCGGTCACAAAGTAAACAATTCGCGGAAACACTAGTTAAAAAATACTCTAAGAAACCTGAACAGATATTTGTGAAGAAGTATTATTATGTTCTTAAAAGTTCCAACATGCAATTAAATAAAAGAAAAAATTGTAACGTCAACAAAAATCAGAAGTTGCGTCATGCCTTCAACACAAATTTGATTATAGAAAAAATTAAGTACGTACTCGTGTAGATAAGCGACTTTTCCTATAGAACACCTGACTTTATTCCAGATAGCTAAGTTATGTAGGGTTAAAGTAGATGTGAAAAAAGTTCATGATGAGTAGGTGCTGTATTTTATCGCTATTTACAAATTTACTAAAAATATTTTTGGAAACACATACCTATGCGTTCCAGAAAACCTAATATTGAGAGATTGTTTTTAGTTTTTTTTGCGACTCGTGATCAGAATGACCGTGTTTATCTGGCCCAAAGTATAAGCATTTCTATTCAGCCTGGTAATGTTATAGCTTGTTAAGTACACTACCCTCTGGTGTTAGGTTGTAGCGTTTAAAATATCTGTAGGTATTTAGTAACAGCATCATTTTTTGTAGTTAAGACCCTTTTTATTTTTCATACTAAAGAAAGTTGCCTGGCAGCTATTAATGTATGTATTATTTAATATTATTTTTAATAAAATACAGGTAGGTAGTTAACAGGGAATCCTTCAGGCTCACTTTATGATTTATTAATGATTGGGGCTTATGCTTTGATTTAACAACCATAGCTTAGCTTTGAGCAGGACACGATTTGGTAATTGAATTGTTGAATTATATTATAGCATCAAAATTATTTTACGCAGTATCCATAAAGTCTCAAGTAACGATACCGAACTCCAGACTGCGTGGTTATATATGTTCTATGGCATATGCAAACTATCCTATTACATGATTGTATTATATACAATATTGTATTTAAAAATTGCTAAAAATAAAAACGTTTAATAACTAGAAATGTATGAAATTTCACGCATTTTTATCATGAGGTTCAAAACAATAAGTGGAGATCTCAAATTAAATCTTCAATCCTTTTGGTTAAGGGGCTAACCAAAAGGATTGCAGATTTAATTTGAGATAATATGGTGAGAAAATTGGATCATTTTTAATTTACACACTAACTCATGTTTGAAAAAACATTTAACTATGCAATTTTCGCACCTTGTACTCGTAATCACGTGACGTATTTTTAATATTTCATAAGCAGATCAAGTAGGTACGAGTAGATAGACGCGCGTGCATTGTTAAATTAAATGACATATATTCAAAGCTAATATATAGGTAATGTACTAAGTAGATTTTGTAGTTTTACCAAAACATTTGAGAGGTTGTTTAATAGAGGTACTCGTAGTTGTGACATTATCAAAGCCTTAATCTTGTCACATTAATAGAATCTTTAATAAAGTAGCATTGAAACGTTTATGCGCCATGTTTAAAAAACAGGTCGACATTTAAAGTAATTGATTGTACTTGAATCTTAAATCAAATTTAATTGTCGACGCCCGCGGCAGCGAGCAAATGACTTATATTCACGGTATAATAATATTTTAAATTGCAATTTTGCATTGCAGTAGTTTTAACGCATGTTCAACTTGATTTATTTACAAAATGTTCTAGAATTCTCTTAAATTTATATGAAACCGTAGGAGTTGTAGGATTCAGTAAAGTATTCTTTACCACTGAAAAGTAACTGGTTTTTATTTACTTTAAATGTTAATAAGTAATAAATTTAAAAATAAAAATACCTGCTCCCGGAAATGTCAAAATAGTTAAAAACTAAACTAGAAACAACTATAGCTAAAAATATAGAAGTTATTTATTTGCTGTCATTTTATGCTGTCTCCGCGTATGAAAATCTAATTTATCGAATTGTTACATTGTTCCGGCAAATTCTACCTTATGCAATAATTATAGTGATATATCAAGTCATACGAATTACTACTAGGTTAGTAATTCGTTACCTACTTATCTGCTTTCCGACGTGCTCAGTCTTTGTCATTACCTATGAGAGACAGGTGTTAAGATATTTTCCTTTGATAAACAAATTGATTAATGTCCAAATAGAGTAACAGTCATATTTTTGTCGATCAATTAACAACATTGATTGATTGTGATCCGGAGCTATTATTTAATTTGTAGTTTTAAGTTGAGCTATTATTTATTATATTATCGTGGCTATTTATTAAATAGCCACGATAATATAATACATATACAAAAATAATTCATAATTAAAAATTGAATTGACGAAGAGAGTAAATTTATATATACGTATATCTACATAAAAGCCACATTCAAGTGTTGATTAGAGACGAAATCTGAAATATTTAAGCTATAAATTTGAAATTTGGCGCTTAGGCAGTTTATAATGTAGAGTTTCGCACAAGGCTGAACAAAAGGTGTGTTAAGAATTTTTATACCACGGCTTGCACTTAATACTCGGCCATTGGTCTACGTAATACACGACCATGGATCCAAATGGTTTGATTTGCTTGTTCCGGGGCACCTGCAGTCACTTCGGCTGAACTTACTCATCCTCAGTCTCGTTTCTTCGTTAAACAATAACTTCGTCCTTTTTGACGGCCACTTGGATCTTGTCTGTTACCTCTTCCGAAAGGATTCATTTAATGTAAGCATGATACATATTAAGATACATTGTTTTTAATTGTGATCTATCTTCAAAAAAGGACCCCGCTATGGGGTCCTTTTTTGAAGATAGATTTTATCGTCCATAATTTGCGATTTGCGAACTTCTAATTTTGCCCTGGGCGTTCAGTCCAAAAGTACTTGGGTATTCTTCAGGTAGTTATTTTACGTTCTAATAGAACTCAATAATGCCTACCTACAGCATAGAGTCCCCAAAAAGCGCTGTACGCTTTTGTTATCTAATGTTATACTTGCCTATATAAGAATCCATACTTACAATTAATTACAAACCATACTCAGATATTGAGGTACCACAGAATCACTTAACCAGAATCAAAGATATGCAAAACGCCATTCATTCCAATCTGGCGATTAAAGCAGCTTAATCATTCGATCGAGCAGTCATTAAAACTATTTAGATTACAGATAAATTGCGGTCGACTGAATTAGCGAGTCTGTTTTTCGACCTATATATCACAATCTAATCTATACACGTATGTTGGCTTTTAAAATATTAAAAGTCATAAACAATATTAAATCCAAACGTAACCTTCTAATAAGAATTCATCATAATGAAGGGTAAATATTAAATAATTCGTTTCGTCTAAAATGCATTAGACACTCCTGAAGTACCAATCCAGGAGTATCTAATGCATTTTAGACGATGGATGCTTTTAAGTTAGAGACAAATAGTTCATACATATTAGATGAGCCGCCACTTTGTCACATTTTTCTTTTTGTCATGCCAGCTTGGACAGTAACTGGCTGCGGTTACAGCGTGTCAATCCCTAGTAAAACTCCCTCAAGTTTTTTTGATCACTCAATTATCACTTCACTACACCTATCAAATCGCTTGGTCAAAGAATGCCATTTTAAGTGAAGCTGACGCCAGGATCGAAGGGAATGTGAATCACTCAAACTAGCTCCCGCAGGGAGGCATGTTACAGAGAATCGCACTGCTGAGTGTTAACAATACAAGTGATACAAGTGTGTTAGCTATCTGATTTTTTGCATTAAAGAACCTGTAAATAACTAGAGAGTTCCTGTGGTATTGATGTATTTATATAAATATTTAAAGTCACAGGTGTTAAAATTAGTAGATAAAAGCTTAGAGTTTTATGAGCATTCATTTTCAGTTACATTTTTAGCTATAGTAAAAATATAAACATTACTCTTTATATTTCTATCACTGATGAAAAAGTTTCCATCATCATCTTGCGATGATTGCGGACAGCGCGAGGATATACACCATATATTAGTGGAATGTGTTAGGAACGAGTCCTATAGACGACGATGGTTTGGGAATGAAGTGTTTCAGATTGGTTTCTGTAATTTTATTTTAGCCAGCCCAACCTCCGTCAGGGCCAAGTTATTGTATAAGTTGGCAGAACTAGGTCTGAAAAGATCTAATTCTGCGAACTGATTATGTTATTTGTGCTAAATTTGGTTGAATGTTTTGTTGTGACTTACAAGGCGATGTGGTCGCTCAGCGACAAAGCCTAAAATAAATTAAAAAAAAAAAAAAAAAAACATTACTCACGTCGATAAAATTTAAATTTTTGCATTATTAATATAGCAATTAGTATCGATACGCCTAAAGCAAAATACCTACCAACTTAAGTAATTACAAGCGATTCAGATATACTCAGGTAGGCACTACTTAATACTAATTTGCGTTGTTAACAAATGCTTAAGACAGCCCCCAAAACTGTATTGCCATAGCGAGAAGTTAGTATCGAATTATGATAATGATACAACATAATCGACTGTGCTAGTGCATAGTTTTGTACGGCCCATTATTGCGAAGTAATTCCGTAGTAAATATCTGATCTACAACTTTAAACGTGTTAACGCCTGATCGAGGTTGTTACTGTTGTTATTGTGTTAACTCATAATATGCGTTCCATTGCTGGACGCAAAAACGTGATGTTATAAGTTAGACGTGTCTGTGTTTGTCTGTCTGTGGCGTCGTAGCAGCCGAATGGATGAACTGTTATTATTTTGTTTGATAAGAGAATTAGTCGGGAGCGTTCTTAGTTTTGTTTGATTAAAATCTGACCAAGATGGCCGAGGCCACAAAATGGCGGATTACATATTTTTTCAAAACTCCTTCAATATGTCTATCAATCGAAAGAGCTTGACTAGTAGAATACTACACATTACTATACATTTCAAATCCAAGATGGCCGCCACCACAAAATGGCGAATTACATTTTTCAACATATTATGTCAGAGGTTTTTTTTTAAACTATAAATTTAACTTGTTAAGAGGAACGGTGTAAGTATCCCACCCCTTAAAACCACTAGCACCACCAGTCACTAATTTACGGGTTGTGGATTTTACCATTCTTCACATTTAAAGAACAGCAAGTTTCCTCACCGATAAAGTCAATGTCCGAAAAGACTTTGAGGCATCACAGGCACCAGAACTAGGATTTGAACACATGACCTCTCGCTTGAAATTCAAGTATACATATAAAAGTCAAGTCAAGTATAAACAAACCTATACAAATCTATTTAATACAATGAATAAACAACTACACCAGTTGGTTGCTTATTTCTATTATTTTTTATTAGATTTTCCATTACATTTTTGTTAGTAAAAAATTTGGTAGTAAATTAATGGTGTTTGAAACCGGTATCATAGTAATGTTCAACATTATTATTTATCAGGAACATTAATAACACAATGTATTTCAAATTGTGTAATTTTGGCAACGCTAGACGCTAGGTTAGGCCATTTCGCTGTTACAATGCGTACGTGCAAACATTTTTGTGTAGATACCTACTCGCCTCCAGCTGCTGTTAAGGCAGCGCGGTTATAATAAAAATAATGTTTTTCTGCGTTGGTCTAGGCGGAGTGGCTCAAAAATAAATTGGCATGAATTACCAAAAAAAAAAACCATAGAAGTGCTCACTGCTTTTATGCGACTGCAAAGAAAATGAAGGTTCTCAATTTGGAATCCTATTAATAGTAATATTAGAATTCTATTTAATTGCTGTGATTGTTAAAAAGTATATATTTCACTCTACTAAAATAATTTTATAGAGAAAGAAGCAATTGCAGTCTTGAATTCCTTTTTGTTGTGCGTAAGGGAGATCCTTCAAGAGCCTACCCTAGAAATATTACAATCTAGCCTACGGCTAATTAGTAATTTAAATTCAACTTTAAATTCTATACAATAATGTCTGTGAACGTGTGCATCGACACTTTTCTTATTGTTTTGTTAAGGGGAAACACTTTTTTTTTAGCTGGTTCACAGCTAATAACAACATTATTTAAAGAACTTTTCAGTACATTAGTCGCCTCATCCTATCTAAAAATTAAATATTAAACTGTGTCTAGGTACTTATAAAAACATATCCAATTTATTCCTATACCCAAGTGTGATATTTACAGTTACTTTACTTTAGTAAAAAAATCCAACACTGAATAAAGCATGCCAAAAACTTTTTCGATAAGGATGTACTACGTAGGTGTATACTGGTATTTGCGGTTTTGAATTTGTTATGTTATAATGTCAAGAGATTTTATAATACCAAATATACAGCTTAAAACTTGTTTACAACACTGCAATTTGAATGATCTATTAGGTTATCTAGCTTCCACACGTGTAATTTAATTATCGTTACATGATTATTATTTAAGACCATAAAAATTGCGATTTAAAAAAATATTAATTGGAAAATAATAGCAGCTTAATATTTGTTTGTTGGTATGTGTCTGTATGTTTAGATTGTGTATAGGTATGTAAGCTAATCTTAAACAATCACACTTTATCTCACAGTTACCTTTCATTAAAAATTAAATAATTTAATTTCAAATACCTCAAGTAACTCATACAGTGCTTGCTACTTATAAATTTATATATCGAATAGTTTAGTTATTCTGAAATAAACAACAACTATGCTATGCTACTCGTATTACGAATACTCGAAATGATTCATTCCCGTCCACCAAATCTTTGTCCCACATAAAAAAATTCGTTTCGCCCCACTTAAGACTCCCAATTCTATTCAAAATTTGTATTTTAATTTTATCGTTTCTTTTCGTCTGACTTTATACTCCCGATTCGTCTCAGCTTTTTTTGTTTGGAATAAAAAGTAACTTTTGTAGAGTCACCGAGAAAATAACGCACCGGCAGGCGCTATATAGGCTCCTAAGAAAATCAACATTCTACAAAGGTTCCTAGGAACGCTTAGCCGCCTGCTTACGAGTTTCGAGCCTTGCGACTATGGGTTCTTACAACATATTAGCTACTTAAAATCTTTTACTTTGTTCGGCCAATTACGTATACATTCAGTATTATAGACTTTGCAATCATAACCAATATCGCATTATACATAATATGAATCTTTCTTTTACACTTTATACCTATAGATACACTTCATAAATGTATCTGTAGCTATATAGTGTAAATGAGTAAAGGTTTCCACTTCAAAATTACTTCTTTCAATGTTGTTGTACTCTACAGGACGACCTTGCATTGATTTTTGTAATTTGATGGTATTATTTTGCATCCGTATTATAGATATTGACTATGTATACGAGTATATTATGTACGCGATTAAAACAAGATACATTATGGATACTTTGGATACCCTATGTCATGCATGATTTAAAAGGTACGATTTGCAAATTAATAAAAAGATATATTAATAACAATACAAATTAATAAAAAAGAAATTATATCACTGTAAAATAAAGTAAGATGTTAGTGAACTATTTATTGAATCAAGTGAAACCTTTCTTAATATTACTCACATTAAGAAAGAATTCAGCTCAGGCGCGTAACAACAAACAAATGAGCTACATAAACTGATCTTATCAGGATATCAAGATAACGTATAAATCTACTTAAAATAACCCCAATATAGTATTTAAGCTATACGTACCTACTACGTTTTCTATACGTGACAGTAGTAACACGCAGTACAAGAGTTTAGGATCTTTGTTTAACATGCTATTCGTATAAAGCATATGTATATTCGTATAACAAATCCTCGTCGAGTAAAACCACTAATTAAATTACAATAATGTTACTCAAAAATAATGCAAGTAATTAATGTGTGCGTAACGTACGCTTGTCCAAATAAAATAGTAAAATATTTTACTGTTACATGCTCTGGTTAGCAAAATTAGCCAATGAGTTATTGAAATAATATATAATGTGCCGAAATGTTAAGTGGTTCTTACGAGACCGTAATTTGATAGTGCCTAGATATATATCGTATTTTTATCGACATACACTCCTATTGAAGAAGTAATAAAGTAGCAAAAAGTGTTTTTGAAGGTTTTTAGATACCTATATAATTTAAGTTATATACCTCCTTATTTCACTGTTTGTTTAATTCAGGCGTGTTGTAAAAATAAGGAAAAGCTTTTAGTTAGTAAGTAAGTAATTATCATCTAAAGTTTCCAATTGGACGGAAACTTAAATTTATTTTTGTTGCATGTGCTGTCGATATTAGTAAATTCAACTAGATTGCATCGCTTATCTTTCATTTTCCCACACCATCTTTCACTTTGAAAAATGTGCTGTTAAAAAGTCATCATAAAAAACTGTTGTAACGTGTTAGCTGATTAATACCTGTGTCATAAATAGAGCGAGAAATCGGCGAGTCAGTCACACGCACGGGCTACTACGTACGGCTAGACTGACCAGCAAATTTTACTATGCAGGTCATATGCAGCTAGTTACTTTAACATAAAGCCTAGATTTGCAAGATTAGGTTTTGGTTAAGTTGGTAGATGCACTTGAATCGTGTGACGGGCGCAATGCCACATTGCCAAAGTGCATAGCAATAGTGTGCAACAGGTGTTCTATGGACAATTAGCGTTCCTTTTTAATGAAGACTGTTAACAAAGAGACGGGATTCGATGTAATTGGATGATTTGTGTCGATTGGTATCGATCGGTGGAAGTGCATAGCAGCACTGTTACGGAAAAGTAGTTTTACTAACTCTTGTACTTATTGCTTAGACGATTTGCATTGCTTTTTTGTTATGGTACTACTAGTAATTTGAACATTAAGTTGGTTAGTGCTATTTTTATTACCTTTTCGCGGAAAAACTAAACAGAACCGGTATTAGACTATGTTTCGGTCCGGTTCTCATCCGGTGTAAAAGGAATAATCCCCTAAATGACGTTATACTATTTATTTCAGAAGATACGGAAGTAACTTGACAAAAATCCTGTAAACGCATTATTATGTTATATCTGTGTCTCTGACACTTCATCATGACGGCCATATCCAGTTTTACACAACACTGCATAAAACTTCGTTCTTTAGACCATAAGTCTTGTGAACTGACAGGAAATCCCATTCTTGTGGATATTACGAAACTCTCACATAATATAGGAAACGAGTATTAAAATGTTTCACGTAAGGTACATTAGATAAGACAATAAGAAATGCTCTACATATTGAGGTGAGGTTAAACACTGGTAATTATTTTCTTAATGCGCTGGTGTTTATTAACATTCGTAATGTTTAATAACGATATTTATGACAATAGGTACCTACTAATTTTAAATACCTAAGTAATATTGTTTGACTTAACTATAGAGGGCACAACCAAATATACCAAATATTTCGCGCTTGATTTAGCTGTCGTGTATTTTCATGAACATTACTATACCTTTTCTGTCAGCGGATCGACAATGAAGCAATTAAAGTCTTAATTACATATATTATAAAAATGACTTCTTTAAAACTGTCGCTGCAATGAGTTACCTCGACGTGCAACGATATTCACTATACTTTTAAAACTGTACTTTATAAATCTCCATACTCATGCACGCGTCTTATGAGATGCGTTTCGTATGATGCTATGCGATATTATCTAGCGAGTGTTGAGTGACAAACAACAAAAAACAAGTATCGCACACACTGTTAGCTGGGTTGAGCTGACGTTGGAATAAGACCCAAGTCGAATAAAAATTAGATTATCGGTAAGAAGATATAGACTAAAACGTCTTGCTATACAGATTTTAAAAATGGGCGGCGCGTTTATTATACAGGTTTATCAGTTAGATGTGTACTTAGCCGAAAATGTTATGTACATCACGATGAATAACTTTCAATAGAAGGTCAAACCAGAATATAAGAAAAATTTTGTTATCATAAACAGTTGATTGTAGGGCATTTACAAGATATATGGAACAGTGACTTTCTGTCCGAGTTGGTTCACAACCAAAGTTTTTCATCATGATTAGTTATTACAGCTTAACACACCACCTATATGTATACATTTGACAGTGACAAATTATTCGTATAATCTATTAATTTGTTTAATCGTACAATCTGCAAATTTATCTGTTATTTTGTTCACCATAACTAATTTACATTTGCTTTCCTATAGTTTTAAGATGCTAGAATAATTCATCTTCTCATAAATATACACTTTACAGCAGTCATTATGATTGTAGAGATAAACTTCGTAAATTCTTCGTTTTTGTTTTGAATTTTATTTAAAATATTATGTTTTAATGTCGTCATCAGCATTATGTTGTTGTTGATATATATTATGTTGGGGTCGGTTTGTGACAGAAAGCAGTTATTAAGTTTTCTGTTGCAGCTAAAATAAATAAAATTTTGGTGGTAGGGCGTTTCCTATTGCTCGTCTGTCACACTCAAGTTGTAAAATCTGTTGCCTAGCACCTAACGGTGTGTTCCAGCAGCCTTTTTTGAGAGGCAGTATATTCCAGACTAGGAATGCTCCATCTAGGACTACAGTATCGCTGGCTTTCGTGGTCATGCGAACTTGTGGTCAAATACCTAGCCGTGTAGAATAAAATTATATTATTCTACACTAAATTATATATATATCTTTAATTATATTTATCGCGTCGCGTTAGTCATGTGCATGTGTGTAAGTTCCTTTACTTATATCTGTGTTATGACGCTGATTAATGTTAAAGTATAATTTATAGGGATAAGTGGCACGACGTGTTTCATTCAAGAAAACCCGCAGGCTATAAGCAAGTGCATCGAAGGCGTAATTATTTCTTGAAACTGACCTCCAACTATGTAATATGATCCGGCTGATTTTGTGCATGTAAGCACCAGCAGACTATTAAAGAGGTAAACTATCCAGCACAAGTCGTAAAACAGCTAACTATGACGAATATCATACCGGCATTTTTAAATAATGTTGATCTATAAGAATAATGCTTAAACAAAGACTTATAATATACAAGTGTAAGAATTCCAATTTGACCATTGATATCTCTTAAGTGTCAGGCAAAACGGTCCGAGTCAATTTTATTATCACGTCTAGTTAGCCTTAGGGCTGAACTTTTAGGAATTGGAACGTTTCTTGGTCCATTAACAATACACTTAAGTTATTTCAAAGATTTTCAATTAGTCGCTGCACATTACGTACGCTTCACATTAAGTACCAGCGTCATGATTTCGCCCAATTTATTGGCAGGCTAAGTTTAATACTTAGCCTGCGACAAGAACATACTATAAGAATACCAAGATAAGCAGGTAATTTAAACGATGAGTGGTATTGACATTATCAGTTTCTTGATAAAGCAATTAATGATAATTGGGATAAAGGAAAAGATGACATTTTCCACCGATACTTGATAAGATAGTATTCGACCCTGATGAACTTACTTCTGAGAATTGGCTATAAGTAGAAAAACACGTAAAAACCCGGGATAATAAGCAGGTATTCTTTAACTGTACAGGGTTATCGGCTAGGGATAAAGGGGTTCACTATACTGATCCTAAGAAACAACTTTGAGGAAGAAAGAAGAAATGGAAGAAAACATTAAATGAATCCAAATCAATTCATATAGAATTTGGTAACAAACAACACCAGTATTCTCCTATTTATATCAATGGAGAGATATACAGACAAATATTTAGGAATGACTCTTGACGCGATACTTCGCTGGAAATAACAAGGAGAAAAAAGAACAGCTAAACCAAAACTATAGAGAAATGTATTGGTTGATTGGAAGAAACTCTCCGCTGTCAATACATAACAAACTGCTAGTGTATAAACAAGTCCTGATGTAAATATGGACGTATGGAATACAGCTGTGGGACTGTACCGCCCAATCTAATAGATTAATTATACAAAGATTCCAGAATAAAGTACTGAGAGACATTACTAATGCGCCTTGGTACGTAAGAAACCACGATCTCCATCGGGACCTGCAAATGGAATTCGTTGACCAGGTTATACAAAAATATGCCGAAGCTCACTAAAACCGACTTCACCACCTGTGAATGTCGAGGCTGTTTAGCTCCTCGACCACACTGACATACCAAGAAGACTTAAGAGAACGAAACCGTTCGAGTTAGTGTTTAAAAATAGTGATACTGAAAAATTATATTATAAGCGCTAAGACTAAAGAACACATAAAAGGGTCTTCACTTGTTAGAGACATTATTGTGTAGCATTTTAAGTAAAATTTAAATTACTTATTAGCCTTAGGCTAGATTGTCATATTTCTAGGAAGGCTCTGGAAGAGTTTCCCTTAAGCACAAAAAAAGGATGAGCATAGTGACCCCCTTTCGGCTTAGTATACACCTAGCTGATAACTCTGTACTTATTAATTAATAACACTTTAAGTAATACTTTTAAAATTTGTTGGTATACAAACCTGATTTAGTAAATACTACTGTTTTTACAGTTTTTAAAGGGAGTCTATAATATTATCTACTTCGTATGCTATCAGCAGCGACTTGTAATAAGTATTGCTATATCTATATAAAAAGAGTAAGTCCTGACTAACGGACGGAGAGGTTATAATCAATATATACCGCTATACCGCGGAAAGTAGACACATCAAATTTTGACGGTGTATTCAATTTATCGTTATTTTAGGCCCTAAGTGGGTCAAATAGGGGTTTGAGATATGGGAGGGAGGTCTTTATATTCTATTTTATGCCGCGTGCAAAGCTGCGGGTGACAGCTAATCTTAATAAGTCTTTCGATAAACACGTTAGTTTCTGAACTTTCTGATTGCAATATTCCACATATATATTTATGTCCGGCAGTAAGTTAATTATAACAAAACTTTTTAACACAACTATCTGTTAGAAGGAATAGACAAGATTAACTCATTTTACGAAATCCTGGCCTTGCCTAGCACTAGCCTCTATTGTGATTTAAATGACTAAACCATACCGCAAGAACCTTGCCCTTTTGAATCAGCGATATCATAGACTTACCACTTGCAGCCATCTAATTACCTACTAGTACCTAACTGCACGCATTTCCGAAAACAAAGAGTCTTGATTCAAGCAGATATGTCACTTTATCAAAAGCAGACAATCTGGCGGGAGCGGGGAGAAGTCACGAACGCTAAATTGTGGTTAAGTGCAGGCAGGTATAATTTTGACATTTGAAAAACTACAAGAACCGAAAGGCAGTAGGGATAAACGCACGTCGTGTCGTCACGCATATAAATACCTCAGTACAAGCAAGAATGTCGTCCGTATTTCTTAATTTTGAGCTGAATTCAGACATACTTTCTAAAATATAGATTCTAGAATTAATTATTAAATTTTAATTCTTCTGATCTTTCCAGCTGTCGGATCTACGTTTACTTTTAATACGAATAAATCATTTATTAATGATTTCGTTAACATCAAAATATTATGTTTGTCATTTTACAAAATCATTTTATAGTAGATGAATACGGTGTTCCTGTCTGACCTCCCTTGGGTAGACTCTAGGGGTAGGTTTCCAATTAAACAACCATATCCGGATTTGAATTAGGTTATTTCAAAATAGGTATTTTAATTTCAGCATTGCAGCGTTTGTGTGTTTTAACGTATAACACCGCCATCTAGAATTATGAAGGCGAACTAAATTACATTAGCGCAAATATCACTTGTACAGTAGATATACTAAAAATGCATTAGATTTAATATAAATTTAATACTTAGGTGTTTGTTATTGATCAAGCTTTTATTTAAATACTGGAAGTAAAATATTTTTTCTACTAATTAAAATTTTAATGTAGCTTCATATCGACTGTGTCCTTACTGTTTACATAATGTGTATATAAGTTACTTCACTGTACTGATTGATCTACATTCTTACGCCTTTTGGCTTTATTACATATTCATTGGCTAGCTGCTGGGTATCCGGGAGATTATGATATTACATTGCTGCTTTTTAGTACCTACCTACGTACTACTATTTTACTATTCAGTTGAATCTATTAGGCTTTGACAGTATTGAAATAACGACCAATATACGAAGTATTTTAAAAATTTCACCAGCTAGAACAGAGCTAAAGATTTTTAAAGACAAAAACAATCTGAAACTACGACATAAAAACTACTTAGAGCAGAATAAGTTTATCTGTTTGCTATCCCACAGATTAACTAACTTTGGTCAATTGAGTTTGAGCAGTGAAAAATATAAAACTAAAGAAAAAACTGTAGGTATGTGAGGATTCCAACTACGGTTGTACTTGTAGCAACCGATTCACAAGAATGATGATATTATAATATGTCTTTAGTGCCACAGAAGAAATAACTTATGCTGGGGATGAATGATATTACCAACGACACGACGTTAAAAATAAAAAATGCAATCAGAGCTCTTTAGTGCTCTATACCCAACTGGTAATTTTTCAGTACCTACGTAGTACACACAATAATTATGTAACGTAATATTTTTATCTGATAAATGTTATTTTAATAGGATATTTTTTAATTTCATAATATAATCTATCAATGTTTAGAATTATTAGCGTACATAGATACAAAATTATATAAACAGTTTAGTGACCGTACGGTAATGATACAATCGGACCTAGTTTACGATTGTCTGAATTCTCGTCAGGAATGAGTGACAGACGTAGAATTATGTACCTGCAACTGTAATACACAGCCAGTGCCGAATCAAGAGATCTAGTTTTGTTAAAAGGCCACGAAGCAACCGCTGACGATACATAATTATGCGATCTGCGTTATTATCTATGGGACGCTTCTATAGAAGATAGACAGACGAACTCTTTACTGTAGACAAATAAATATAACATACAAAAAGACACATTAAACGTCAAGTGCCTTAATAACAGTCTTGTTGTCTTATTATTAAAAGCGATCTTTTCCAGGCAGCCTTTGGGCATTTCAGTTAAGGCTATTGATGACAAGTAAAATAAGAAAATCTTGATAATACCCGACATTTAATGCGGTAGTCCTGTTGGATTTGAAATGATTATATTGTAAGGTATTCTACTAGTCAAGCCCTTTCATTTGATGACCATATTGAGGGAGTTGTGAAAAAAATGTGTACTTCGCTATTTGATGGCACGGCCATCTTGGACGGTTTTTCTTGAAATATAGCTAAGAACACTCCAGATTTCCTTTTTTTTCATACAAAAAAACCATAATTGGTTTATCCGTTTGGGATCTACGATGCCACAGACACACACACGGGCGTCAAAAAGGGTATAAGACGGAGTTTATGCTAAAGAAAGAAACCTAAACTTTAATTTTGTAAGAACGAGATAAGTTCTTTCATCATGCCGTTTAGATTTGTACAAAAACAGAAATAATATGTAGTTCTTGAAAGGAAATTGTAACTCGACTAAATAATCTTAATTTATTATCCTCTTCTTCATCTTGGAAAACCACGAACTTATATTCTTTAAATTAGATACTTTGTATAGAAGCCAATGTTGTTATTAATAGCTTCAGCCTTCAGCTCCGACTCTGCTTGACCCGGATAAGTCGTTATTCGATTTTAATAGTGCGCTAATCAAGGAATATTTACAACAGTTTAAATATATAAATTTTAAATTGCTCTATTATTTATGGCCCATGGGCAATAAGTAGAGCAAAATAAAGCGCCGATATTTATGCGAAATTAATTTTATGGGGACAGCTTCTAGCCCTGTGAATATGGTTTATATGTTAAGGTGGACGCTCAGTATCAGTTATCCTAGAAAATTTCAGCAACTAAAGATATCAAATCTAGAAAAGAACTAATAGCCTCGTGATTTTTAAACTTTTATTTTTGATATAATACACGCCGCGATTGAAATAATCAAATATTGCATACGCTTATTTTCCTAAGTACCTATTGTACACTAAAGTTTATTACCGGTATTGTTGTATGAAAACTGTCTGTGTTTTCAGAGTTAAAATTGACTGCTTCAAGACGAAATCTTCCGATGTTAGTTGATGACGCACAGGGTAAGTATAATTAAAAAAATAATATTATTTAAAAAACCTTGCTTTCAGGCTTAGGTATGACTTCCCGGAATTAGTAACGATTTAACAGTTACATCACTCTCTACTAGATATTCACCAGATGTGTTGGCGATGCAATGTTACACAAACTTGCGCAAACCTCATCCAGACTGGTATATACTCGATGCATATACAAACCCGTAGTTCGCACCTGTCTTAGTCGAAAATCGAACTGGGTTCTTGAAACACTTATGTATGCTAACAACTAAGCCACGGTGGTTGTGAGCTTAGGCACGGGAAAAATAATAGCACTGTTGTAAGGTAAAACAGCTTGTGTTTGAGATCAAGCTGTCGATGGCCAAGCATCACCCACGCTGCACGCAGTATACGTCAAATTGTCTAGTTTATCAATGAATTGTATTGATTGTTCATTGTTTCACGAGGTTTGAATTACACCGAAGAAACATAAATGTTAAATGGAGATTTAGTATCTAAATAAAGGCATTTTACATTTTGACTTTATTCAAAATTGAAATGAAAACTACGTGTGTACTAGGCCGATCTTATTTTTACTAGATGTATCAAACTTTAGATTTAGGTAAAAATAAGCTATTTTTATTTAAATTCGCGTCACAATGCATAACAATAATTCAAGTTAAATTTATTTCTTACGGGTGCATGACACTGAAATTTGATTTACTTGGTGCATGGTGCTGCAGCATTGACATTTTTCACTTTAGATACTTCGCTCAGAAAAGGTACAATACTTTGAAAACCAATCTTTAAACATCTTATCAAGTATACTGTTCTAATAATGCACGTTATTATTAGAAAAAAAAAAAAACCACCAGTTTGCATTTGCAATCGATCTACTATTGCACACCTACTCGTATTGGGCTTTTGTCATCCGATACGAATACACCTTTACAAATGGCCAAATTGAAATGTACCTACAAAACAACAAAGAAGTAAAAATAACATTGACCTTTGAAATAATAAAGCGATAGTATTGATACCTAAACACGACTCTGCGCCTCTTGCTGTGAAGGTACAGTAGAGGTAGGTATGAAAGTCACGTGGCCAGCTTTTCCGTTTATAATTTCAGGTGTCTACCTGATTTTTAGTGTCAATTTTTTATTACATAGGTATACGGTACACTGTTTTTTAACAAATTGCAGCATATAATCAGGCTAGAGGTGTGTATGGAAATGTATTTGCTAAATTACTAGGCCTATGGAACACAAGAAATTAACAGGACAATTAATTTTTAGAATAGGTACATTTTCGTATTGCAGTAAAATCATTATAAATTGAAAGTTAACGGTTTATCTAATTATACATTAAACATGTTCGCAGCTTAACTAAATAAATAATAAAACTAGATATTGTGCCTGAATTCTGCGCATAGTCTTCCTAGCATAGCTGTAGACCTGTATATTGTAAACGTTTGTCCGTCTAGATATTCTAGATAACTATTTAGCTAAACAAATCAAGTTGTACCAGTAGAAGATATAGTTTGTACACGAGATCTTGATAACGTCAGCTAATCACCTGAAGAATGAGAAGGATACGATTCTAGTTGAAGGTACCACAGAGCTTGAATCTCGACATTTCGTTCGCTGAAGAATGGCCATACGAATTTATATGTGCTTGATTTTGTTATGGTGTCACATCTAATATCTATGTTAAAATTATTTTTTTGTTTTCAGAATCGTAGGAGGAAACGATTGGTTTTAGACAGACTTAAAAATATATGATATTGCACGAAAAACGAAAACAAGATTATTTTTGGTTTTCTATAAGACATTCCGGACGTATAGGTTTATTTGAATGTTTAGTGATAATTAATCCTAGAATTTTGCGAGTTATTAATTTCACCGTTTGTCACTAAAATGTGCTACTGGTGAGGCAAGTAGAACGTAGCAATGCACTGGAAACTCGAAAGTAATTCTTTTCACTAGCGTGTGATAATTAGACCAAATTTGCCCTTGAATATATCACACATTCTGCTACAGGATATTTTTATTATAAATCTGTGATTAGAACTGACAATTGAAATGCCTTTAGTTGAGGCTAGGTCCCGCAATTAGACTAAATATTTGGGGCCACCCACGCTATCTGTATTATCTGCGTAAATTTGTCAAACAGACGTTAAGGTCATTAGGAATTCACATACTTACTATAAAGTTTATTACTATTTTAATTTAATTACTAACAATTTACTTTGATTGACTTAGACGATTTATTGTATGTAACAACAACTATTGTGTCTTTACTAATAAATCATTTTATAATTATATACACTTCCCGTTGGGATATCGAATGTATGTCATTAGCCTGTCACCGCTATCATAATCTTAACACTTACAAAAATACTACTGAGTTCAGATCTAAAATATCACTATAAACAACTTTTACCATCTTTTACTTTATCCAAATTAAAAAGACGATCGCAGAGTCAGATTACTTTTATAAACCACGTAATACTTTTATTTAAATCCGAGTTTCATTCATGAAAGAGATTTTGCAATAAATTTGCATGTCCAAGACCATTGCGTACTTGCTCGATAGTCACGCTAGATAACTTTCAAATGGACTTGCATTTCCTTAAGATAACGTCGTCATAATCATACTTGAGGATAAGTGAATTACTATATTATGAGAACGTATAGAAACCGGATCGCCAACGATTTCAGCACGAGACTGCACGACATATCTGCAATACGTTCACATCCATCCACTACAAGAACAGCTGTAGCAAGAGAACCTCAGAGTGAGGTGCTTTTTAATTGTTATTTTTTAGACACTAGGCTTGCGCTTGACCACAACTCCCCTGATGTAAAGTGACTATGCATCCTAGGTTGTAGTGTGCTCGCCTAGAAGAAAACAAACTCATGATCATTGTCTTGCTGTACAATAAAGCTATATTCATTCATTCGTTCGTGGCGTCGCGGTAAATATGATCACGTTGAAAGCTCGAGGTTTTAGGTTCAATTTCTTATGAGCTAAAACTTATCACACTCTCTTAGATTGTAATAGATTGAGGAAACTTTAATCATAACAAAAGAGTAATAAACGTAATAACATGAGACCACCTACAGTGAAAGATATTCTAAGGCGTAATACCGTTTATGCTCTTAATGCCACGGACCTAAAATAAATAAACCAGTCAAGACTATCAACATGTAGTAAACTAAAACAATACATCATTATTGTTTTAACTAGCTATATGCAATCAAGACTAAGGTTAACCGTTATTAGCCGTAGACGCCCCTTCTAGAACATATTGTTACCTTCGATCGAAACGGAACTTAAAAGAATCATTTGTTACATGCAAATGAGATACATTAGCTGTAAAGACAAGATACTTTATTTGCTACTCGCTGTGTTATACGGTTTTACATGCATGGATATATTCGTAGATGAATTAAATTAATTTCAAACATAACACGAAGAACTCTGTATGAAGAGACCCTTAGTTAAAAAGAAAACATATTCCTAATTGTAATATATCCATTAAATGATTTATAGTATTGAATAAAAAAGATTAACAAATTCTGCCTGGAGATTTAAAATTGATTATGTCTGTATTAATTTAAGGACTTAAAAGTGACTCATCTAAAATTAAGTTATAATATATACAATACGAGAAAAAATAATATAAGTTTGTATATTTAATACATGAAAAAAATAACGACATTTAATAAATGCCAAACTTTTTGACCACTATCTGGATTTTATTTATAAACAGCAACGTCAAACAAAAGACATCAACGCGCGCGCTATTTCTGCTGCTTACAACTTTCTTGCAACTTTTCTTTTACAGGTGTCATATAATATAAATCTGTGTATCATCTTATTTCTCTCAGTTATGTTTGACATTGACATCTAAAAACTAAGAACGATTCTACTAAATATTGAAACGTACGCATTTTGCTCCTCAATATATTTTTGAGTAATTGAGACCGCACCTACAAGGCGTCAATAAACTGGTCCATTAACTGATAACAAATGTAGTTAAGTGATTACATTCAAAATATTTCTAAAACGTTATTTGACATATGCATGAAACGCATGGATTACCAGATAATGAGTATTGGGTTCCTTATTGGATTACTTTGAAATGTGTCAGTTTTGTTTTTATTGAAGGTATGTCATGTTAGTGTCGCACAGTCTCACACGTCAATTTATTTATACTCACGAGTTAGGTGGTTTTTTTATCGACATAATGCAGAATACAATCTGTACAATATGGTATTAAAGAGAAACTAATGATCAAGAGTAAACTCATAGTAGAGGTTCCCCGGACTCGCACAAAACGCTTCGCGTCTACATTTACTGTGCGAACTGCCAGGTTGTGGAATTCGCTGCCAAGTTCTCTATTTCCCGATAGCTATAATCTCGGTCTCTTCAAATCGCGAGTGAATCGGTTTCTTCTAGGCAAGCGCGCTGCATCCAAGACCGCATCGTCACTTTACATCAGGTGACTTGCGGTCAGGTCAAGCGCAAGCCAATACTTGTTATATAAGCTTAATTTCGCTATATTTCGGAAACTAATATCAGTTAACTAACAAAATAAACTGAAAAAAGTTATCCCAGCAGAGAAAGTACATTAGTACTAGTAAGTTCAGTAGCAACCACAACAGTTCTGCATATTTAAAGAAATTTCATGCTTCCTAAAGTGACAAGAGTGTCACGCGTGGTGTTGAACAAAAATAACACAACCAGAAACTGGCATCTTCGACTAGTGTCATAGCCACTGCATTTTAGACTTTCATTCACGAGTAATCAAATACTTTTATAGGTTTGCCGTGGTTTTTAATTTTCCAGCAAATTTCAAGAAGTTTTGGGGAAACACTTTCCCATTAATAACCTGACGACAAATAACAAGCACCTGTATAGCAAATTTCGTTAAGATTAAGAAGAAAACCGAGATCTGTACACAATTTTTTGCAGATAACATGCATACATACAAACTGACAGACGAAAGAACATTTTGTCAAACTCAAAACACAGACGCTTCGCTCGCTCGGCCAATTGATCCACGAGTAGAAATTAGATAATCTTGATCTCAAGGAACGGAGTTTACTCTATCTTTTTACATCACCGCGGATTCTCTTTTCAACTTTAGTATCAGTTTCATCTGACCTCAAATATCTCCTATGGACTCGAAACGACCGGAAATAATACAATTCGAAAGTTTCAAATAAAAGTCAGATGATATTAATAAATGCGTCTCAACGTTGAACATCTGTCTTGTTTTATTCCATAGAGATTGTTTCGCGTCAGAGCAAGACAAAAGACGAGACATCTTTATTATAAGGCCGCTGGTTAATGGTAACTCTTGGTAGAATGATGTTTTATTTAAGGAGATGACTGACTGACTGACGGCGTTAAAACTGATTCTACGCAAGTGTGATTGTGATGTGTTTTTCAGCTTTGAAGTTAGACTGTCACCTATCCGCCTCTATAGAACTGTCATTGTCTTGGTAACAATTTTTACACTAGTAGTGATACAAAATGGCAATGTTAAGGGTGTTGTAAATAGGTTTTGAGACAGTTTTGAGTAGAGCCAAACTATTTGACATGGTAAAGTAATAATTAGTGTTCTGCAAGTCTGTCTCTTTGATGCAATATTTTCACACAGTTTTATATCTGTATATATCTACGTTAAATTTTGGCCACCAACTGCATAAGTATATGGATATTAGTAGCTGTCTCTTTTTAGAAAACTTTGAACCCCATTTAAACCTCTTAAAGGTTGAATTTTTAAAGACCGTTCTTCAGTACAACCCTATAATGATTACACCCTACAAATTTTATGCCTCTAGATTCAGCGGTTAAGCCTCTGCGTTGATTATGTCCAGTCAGTCAGAGAATAGAGAACTCTGGTTTACAGTTACCTATAGGTATAGTGAGATAACAATTTTACTAATGATTTTAAATGCCTATTGATCGTATCCATACAAGCTATTACAGTTTTCATACAAAAGATATCAACGACATCCGCAATCGCGTGCACCGCACCGTATTCATTTATTAATTTAATTACTATAAAAGAAATTAATGTGCAAACCTATTAGCCAATGTAAATAACAACTAATCACTAACATTCCGACAAGTGTTTGTCGGAATAGCGAATATGTGTTTTATTTCCTAGTAATAAGTATTATTTTCAAACTCTACATAACAAACAAGATATGTACTGGGTTATGGCAATTATAACAATCTCTTAAGGATTATTTGTAGTTATACTAATAATTTTAAACTTTTAGGCGATGAAGTAAGTTTCTCAGTTTATATTTTGCAAGGTATCAGCATTTATGAGATACCCGACTTTCTCCTAAAAATAAAATTGGTTCGAAACAAAACTGCAAACAATGGTTGACCGTGTCTAAAAACAATAGTTGACAATTGTTATGTTGACGTTGTTAACTTAAAACTTAGTAAAACTATTTAATTAATCGAGTCAGTCAGTCAGTAATTAATGGAGTCAGGCGTTACTTTGCTAAAAGTATATAAATAATAATTAGGGTCAGCTAGTATGAAATTAATTCTTTTATTTCTAACAGTTATTTATGTATTTCACCTTTTAAACCTTCCTTATAGTACGACAAATATGTCAAGACCAAAATCAGCAAATCGGCCCAGCCGTTCTCGAGTTTTATTGAGACAAACGAACAGCAATCAGTTTTTATTAGAAGAAGATTAATTGATAATAAAGATTTTTATCGTAACGTAAATATAGCTTTAATCAACATTTGTCTTAGCGCCTATTCTTTGATATGAGCGATTACTTAAGGTACCAAATTAACTTATCTGTTTCTAAAAAAACAGCTATGATCAATGAAGATCAAGGTCTTCAAATAGCTGGTTTTAGGCATTAAATGGTTGTTATAATAATTATTACGAGTTATTATTATATAACCGTAATTTGATTCAATTGACATTTTATAACCTAAAATGTAGGCTTTAAGACTAGAGTTTGTAGACTCATAATATTTTTAGATTACTTGTACTGTAAGATCCAGACTATCATGGAAGCAATGGACGCAACTACATTTATAAGTGTTGAAAAGCAGTAATATTTGTCCGTAACATTAGCAAGTTCAACATATTAACTGTATTGCAATTTCAAAACGATATAAACCAAATCTAGCTGCAATATAAACACGGACAAATGGGATTATAATAGAAGCGCCCCATTAACTTACTTACGGGCTTACGTCTTTTATCAACATTAGATACACTTTGTATTGACAGCTACGCCCGAAAATACATAAATATGGAACAAACACAAAATTTTGGTATAAATAGCCAAAGTATTTACAATATACACAAAACAAAATACTCCGAATCTAACAAAATAGTACAATTCCGTTTATTTTCTAGTTATTACTGTGTTTTAGCTCCCCAGAGTCGTAAAATAATTCTAAACCTAATTTCTAGACATAGAATTTTTTATAGCTTGCGCTTGACCACAACTCGGCTGATGTAAAGCAAAGATGCAACGTGTGGCACGCTTTCGTAAAAAAAAAACAGATTAACTAGCGTTTTAAGGGTTCTTTTTAAATTATTGTAGGAATGCGAAATAGTTTCATAATAGTCCCCTGAAATCTTGTAGCGTTACCTGCGGAAGCGCGTGGCCATCTCACAAATTAAAAAAATAATGCCTTGCGCTTGCCGGCCACTTAATTGTTTCCAATTACGAACAGTCAAAGCGGGGTGTTTCATATATAAGAGGGCGTACGCTGAATAGTCGACATTCCGAAACGGAAGGTGGTTGCGAACGCACGCATACTTAGGCGAAAATTTCTAGGCGAGTTCTGTCTATCAGCAGCGCTTAGCTAGTTCGTTTGAGATCTCTTTAAATATAGTTAAACACACAATAATCATGCAGTCTTTGGTGAGTGTTGTTTTTATCTTAGTTTTTCGCTTAGAAATGTGCCTTTGTCGATGTTTTTTTTATTATGTGACATTAACAACCCTATGTGATGTGTTTTCGGTTTAAAAAAGTGATGTTTTCTATACCGCAGTGTTTTTTTAAATCTACTATCGCTGCTAGTATCAAAACTGCAACTGTAGATATTATTCTACAAAATCATCATGGCTCCGTCAGTATCTTTACTTCTCTGATACTTTCATAAAAGACAAACACTTTTAACTAGTATTCAATCGAAGCAACATCCAGAAAGCTTTGTTTAGCAAATAAATAACACCCAGCCTTAAACTATTCTATAATAGCTCGAGCTCATTAATTCTAGCATGCATAATATGGCACTAAACCACGCCTGTAATTTGTCCATAACGAATAAATCTTTGCCCAACAATCGCACTTGTAATACGGTATCTTAACATCGATAATTTCTTAAACTGTAACACAGTAAGTAACACAGTGCATATTTTTTAATCTTGTAATGTCTAACTATTTAGAGCATTATAAGATTATTTTGCAGCTCCACAAAAGACTTCTGTGTAAAATACCATTAAATAACTTTGTTTATTCTTCTAACAAAACAAACTATAGTATTTGAGATCACAGAGTTACTTTCGTTTTATCAAATTCTGATAGCAGATTTTTTTTTCAGAACAGATCGCAATTATAACTTCTATATTTTTATACACTTTACTTAATTTGCCGCTTTTTTTTAAATTGCACATATAGCTACAGTTTCTTAAATACTATTTTTCAAGTTATTCATGTCAAGGTTCGGAAGGATAATAAATACTCGCATCCGCCTTGTTGAATATCGCCTACAGACCTCAAAGAGTCACTACTCGTAGGTATGACTTGCCTGAGACTTTCTATTGTCATGCAAATTCACTTAAGTCATGTATACATTCATAATTGTGCACCTTATAAAATTGTTTAACATCTAAGTTCAATATCAGAGAGCTTACATCTACTTTTGTTTAGTCTTCGTTATTGAGATACAAATATCTAATATTCATTAGTGTAGGAAAAATAAATATTCGAACGTACACATTTGTTACCGTCTCGTAACCAGGAAGTGAGTAAGATCCTTTTCAGCTAAAATGATAGAGATATTAGCGCGAAGAGACAAGGAAAACGTTACACATGTCCTTGCATTATTTTGCAATAGCGAGTTCATTTTGCTAAAAATAGAAATTTGATTGTCGTCAAAAGTAAACACGTAATTTTTAAATTCAATGCATAAAATCAACGAAAATAGTTATTGTGTTTATACTGATACCTTAACAAATCTTAGTTGCTGTACAGTTTTTCGCAAAATATAACTATATTTATACTGATACCGTAAACAAATCTGTTAAGTATTAAAATCAAATTATCTACGATACTCAACTACCATTTATGAAGCCAGGTATTCTTACATATATTTTTTGGCTATAAAGCAAACGGAGTAGGTTAGCTAAAGCATCGTATATAAATGTATCACTGAACTAACGCTCAAGCTACGTAATGCTACGCGCGTAGGGCGGGCGCGCATCTGCTACGCATAATTACCCATCGGTGGGCGGCGCCGGAAACATGACTTATTTCCCCATCGCCGCGCATCACTGACTTACTCACTGATGCAGTAGCTTCGTAGGCTGTGATTTAGGTATCTTGTAATATCGTGCTATCAAAATCTTTTTACGAAAAAGTTAGTTAAAATTTGTCTCTAGCAAGAACCCAATCTGTATTGTACTTATGCTAGACAGTATGACTACATATCCATACATACGACATATTCACGGCCAGTAAAAATAATTTGTAAATCTAAGTTGTGTAGTATTTGGTCGTCATTAGTCTGGAGATATAAAAATAACATTTATCCAACGTCCGAACACAAAATGACCCTAGACCACGCAAGAGAAAAGCAGCGGCGCAAACGAACCGCGACGAATTTCATATTTCAATGTCCACACGAGAAATTCGACCTTCGTCCACCATAACACGCCAGCGTCCTCTTTCGCAACAGTACATTGCAACCAGCAAATAGCTAGGCTGTTGTGCACCAGTTCGCCAAATGATAATTCCGATCTATTGCAACAGCCCCTGGCAGGCATTGCGAGAGAATGTGAGGGCGCGTCGATATTAGGCCCACGCCCTCAAATTATGTGCCTACCTTTGTCTGATGTCCTTAGTTTCCGATAAAGTCGAAAGCCTCGGACAATGGAATCTGAAGTAAAGGGTACGCAAATATCAATCGGATTGAATATAGTTTCTGCACTCTGTTCGGATAGGTCATGGCTATAAGAAAAAGTCTGTACAAAGATACAAGCACTGTTACCTGATTTAGGCAACCAGATTTTAGGCAAAGACGACAAGTTCTTTAAAGAATTACAATAATGTCATCCACAACCTACAAATCATTACCATGCAAATAATACATCGTCATACTAAAAAATATCACCTATTTTGTATGAATTATGAAAGAAAAATCTTAATTGATATTTTTGTTAATTAATAACTATTGCCACTTCGAAGTAAATAAGATTAACCTGTACATACATATATAAATTGTGCACAGATTATTCAGCTCTTTGGAGTATTTTACTTATTACAAATTGAAAATTATAAATCACGTCCAGCACAAAATAAATTAACAGTATGAATTAACGTTTCCCACTTGTTTGAATTTACTAGATCTTTTCGGTTACCATTCGTCATTGCGTAACCAATTTTTAGTAGAATTGGCTCAAGTCTCATATACACAAGGAAACATTGTTTTGCTGAGTGCAATTTTGGAGAAATGTCTGAAAATCATGTGTATATCCCAAAGATACAAACTATATGGGTAACCGTGAAATTTCAAAACAGTCAGTCTTGCACCAGATCAGACTTCCACAATTGCACATGTCTTATTGAAAACAAAAACGTAAGGATGCTAAGTGTTGTCTTGCAGTTTAGAGTTAATGGTTCAATAACTAGATTTAAATCAGCTAGATTGCACAGCGCTTGGCCGAGCACACTGGTCCGGCGGAACACTTGCCTAGTGTAAACAAACCAATATCTACGCACTGATCACCTGTCAACTATATAACGACAAGTGTTAGATTTATGTCGACAGATTAAAATGTAGACCCGCCCTCACGATTCAATAGATATTAATATTTATTTTGTCATGTATATCCAAAACATCTATGTAATAAATTCTGCTAATATGTAATAAATTGTGCTAATTAGGAAGTTCCAAAATAATATCTTCGTGAACTTTTATTATTAAAATATTAAAAGTTACTTATTTTCAGTCATAGCAATTTTTAAGAAACAACATTCACAATTTGATGCCCATGAAAGGATTTCGATAAGACCTTCATTAAACAAACGTTTAACAGAAAGACGACGCTTCCTTTTATTGTCTGTTTGACCTTTCTTATATCTTTATACCTGTATGTTTGTACACTCTTGCAATTGCATTTTTTTGTATCTCGTTATTTCATTCAGAATATATTTTCTCAAGCAGACTTTAAGTAATAGTTAAGTGTAGAAATGACCAGCTAATTAATTAAATCACTTGAAAAATACAGACAACGCGAATTATGTACTTACGGGTGGTTGCCTTCTACTTACCAGTTGCATGATTGGAAATACCTTTAACAGTAGATACAAAACCTACTTTGAACCTATTTTATCTCAGATTAAGTTTATTGCTTACCCGTTTACTTTAATTATAAAATAGCTTAAATCTTTAGTTCAATAACAGTTTAAATTATAGCATGATCGATATTACTTAATATAACTTATCTGTAACAGGGTATCCGTGTTCGAGCTAGTTTTACCAGTAAATCGGGACATTTTGACATAATGGCAAATGATTTAGATTAGGTCTCGGTTAATGAATATTATCGAATAGATAACGCCGTTATGCATTAGATACTTGAATGTCAACACTTGGTCGTGCTTCGAATACCAAGAACTTGGCAACGTGATATTGTTTTGTTAATGAATATTTGATAACTTTACTCTGTGGGCTACCAGAAATATCTTAATAATTACTTGTGAAAGTTTTTGAAACAAGTTTACGTTTAATAAAAATAAATTATGCTTATGTTTAGTAAGTTTGTTAAAAAATACTTAGAAATCTCTCATTTCTGGTTAACATCGTCAAAATCAATACATCAAAAAAAATACATCAATAGCTTTAAATGCATCGATATTTCTTCGATATTTATTCGTCACATAAGGAAACTTACATCCATTTTTAATTAATTATTTTATTTTGCCCAATCCACACACTTTACCTTTCACTTTTAAAGATCCAACTATAATGTTCCAATGTGTTTCTTCTATAAAAGATACTATTGCTTTCCTATAATTTCATCCGTAAACCACGACTATTGCAATCCTGACCAATGGACACGGTATAAAGATGAACGTACAAAATCAACGTTACCTATATCAGAAGCAACGGCATTTGCTACAATTTGTGGAAATTATCGGTATTATTCTTAAATTGCAAATGGCATTTCACTTGCCAAGCAAGTTACAAAAGCTGTAATGGTTTGATATCAGACACGCAGATATGCGCAATTCTACACGGCTATCTATATAGATTAATGATTTGTACGAGTATGAAACCGCAACACTTTGTCGACTACACTTTCGATATGACAGACGAAGAAAAATAATAACTTATTTTAGTTAACACACTACTGAGAGTAAAGACATTGATAATATAAACAAAAAAGACAATTGCGTTTTATTATTGCGAACGTTACGATATTACGAAAACTTAAATTTAGAGCAAAAATAAAACAATTATTAAATAATACTTGAATTTGGTTGGTTTACTAAAAGTTTTCGAAATTGTATCGACTTTTTATTCTATTATCGTTACTTTGTCTAACGTAACTAGTAAAATTGTATTTTGTTTGCATTACACAATAGAACAACGTAATTGTCAAGTTATTTCTTCGATTGCTCTGCACTTAATTTCAGAATAATCATGTTACGGCAAGTTTTAGAGCGCAGACAATGCACTTCTTAACAACCTCAGAGTAAATTAATGAAGTTACACTTAGCAGTCTCCGAGAGTTCAGTAAGTAATGAGCCTAGTCATATTCGTTAAAGTCTCGAAGTGTTTCACATTTTTTAAACATTAGCAACTTTAGCGTGTATCAGTTAGTCGTAAAAGACAAACAGAAATGCTACTTACACACGTAACACCCTTCATAGCTTATGCAAAATTACGAGAGTAACCAACATTTAAATATTAAAATTAATTGCCAGTGAAACTACATGTACATAGACAAGTAAATACAACTAGAGTGTGAACGTTTAAAATTGCAAATCATACTTTTAATCACCTGAGGCCTTGATATAACTAAAATGTTGAGTATTGTGTGATGACAATCGACTCATTATTGTTGCAGCTTATCAAGATATATAGTCGTAGGATATTGCAAAATTGCCTTTAATTAGTAGCAAAGTGTGTTGCTATGGTTTATCCGGTTACATAATTACAAAACATAATTCAAATGTAACGTCTTCCTATGTTTCATTTATATATTTTTAATTTGATATGATTTTTATAGTCAATATAGTGAAACACGAAGATATCAAGCCTAAACTAAGCGGTGACAAAAATATATCAGAAAAATGGAAATATAACAAAATGTTACGTTTAGTTTCGCATTACGAAGTACCGATCAGTTTTCTCTAACGATAAAATTCCCTTTGCGTGTTCTTTCGATACACCTAGCCTTTAAAGCTTATTCAGTGAGCCAACCTTGCAAAATTACCCTATTTTCAATACAAACCTGGCTTTTGCGACATTCGAAAGCGACATGGTGTTTACCGGTAAATTGCGTTCCTGAAGTTAAGGACTTTACTCATGCATGCAACTGGCATTACGCTAGGCGAGCGATGCCCTAAGTAATTATACATTCTACAGGTCAGATATTTTTCAAAAATCATAGAGAAAACGAAAAGGACAATCATAATGATTACGAAGATGATTCAACATGCTATTAATTGGATGATAGAGCGCGTAAATATAAAACATTTCGGATCTTCTAGCACCCTCTCTATCAGGGTGTGGAGAATTTTACCGGCGGAACTGTATACTTCTGAAGTCTGAATACTTCTTGGATTTTCTTGTTAGAGCACGCATCGCTTCGCGCTTACTGCATGCACGAGTAAACAGATTAAAGTGTATGGCAAACTGTGATTAGTAGGTGGAGTCGAACAGAGCACCTTGCTTGGGCAAGACGGTAAATATGTCAGTTTAATAGGCTGATTCAGAATATTGTCAAAGTAGTCTAACGGTTTTGAAATATGTACCCATATTTCATTTAGTTTTCACTTTCTATTGCGTGACTAGGTACCTAGTTTAAAAAGTCGTAGTTCTGTTTATTAGGTAAACTGTATAAATTTAGGTTATTTTATTTTAAGACTTGCTCGTGACTAAATTGTATATAGGTATTGAATGTTACTACGTATATTAAAATACGCAGGTACTCAAAGATACTCCTAATACTGTTTACAAAAGTTTGTCATAATTTATGGATGTATGTTTGTTGCTATTTCACGCAAAAAATGCTGAACCGATTTGGCATGGAAATAGCTTGGACCCCGGATTAACACATAGGCAACTTTTTATCCTGTATTAACGCGTCTAACACCACAGGGCGCCGCTAATATACTATAAAACTTATTTACATAAGCAATTACGGTGAGCCAGGCTACTTCATCCCAAATATAATATCCATATTATATGTTTTTATTCAAATTTTACTATTTTTTTCTCAGAGGTTTCTTGATCCAATTAAATATTGCCACATAGTTTAATTTATGAGCTCAATTGCAAAGTGCAGTCTTATAAAAATTCACACACTTTACAAACTGAGGAATAAGGTTAATTTCATATCATAATCTACACGATTATTAAGATAGTAAGTATACTAAACGATACAGCGTGTGAAACTAGATTAACGTAACAAAGTGCCTGTGAGCAGATACGGATCTTATGTAACTGTTGCACTACACTCTTTGTAAAGCAAATTATATGAAATTATAAGTATAGAATAGTTTATCTACACATACTACGTATTACGACATATTTCCTATAAACACTAACAGATAATATATCTGATGGATGACAAGAGCGTTACAGTGCCACACTTTAAAGTAGGTGCCAACTTAGGTGCCATATAAGCCTGACTTTGAAGTTCAGAACTAGCAATGATACTACTATATATGTAGACTAATTATGAGATATATTTAAAGACAATGTTGGCGATGGTAAAGCGCCAACATTGTCAACTTATTTACTTATTGCAATAACCAATAGCAGTCTACCTTTCTATTACAAAAACGTTCCAATTTCTTAAATTTCACCTAAACAAAAACTAAGTGATTACAGCAGCAGTACTCGTACTATGTAGTTTATTTAGGTGTCCAAATCGAAGCACTAATTGTTCACGTATCACTGATTACGGTACGGTTTGTCAATATGAGTTACGATAGACACTTTACACGCGTAAAATTACTGATAGAATGTGCATTACATGTGGATGGAAGGAATTACTAAATTGTCGCATTGTATTAACCTATACCGGTCCGGGGTTTATCTATGGCAGGGGTTTAGGCTATAGTCTAGTCTGTCCACGCTGACTAAATTTACACACTTAATGTTTTCTAAAGATTCGGTGACAAGTGGGTTACCTCACGATGTTTTGTTTCATTGCATTTCTGAATCATTCCTATATGAAAAAATGGAGGTATATAAGTTTTAAAAGTCACTTGATTTCTCACACGCATAAAACTCATAAACCAAGTTAAAAACCTGATTTAGATTTTTTATTTTCTCTATAGAATCTTTCCTCCTAGGAAAGTGCGCGTATCATTCCTTTAAGATAGTACAGCCGTGTAATCGTCCGCCACGCTCCAGTGCTTGCTCGTAGCAAGAATTAGTTTTGGCACTTGCACGAGTTTTTTTAATGACCAGGCTATTGTTCAGTTATTGCTGCGGTAATTGCATTAAAATTGCAACGAGTTAACAGTCAATTTAATGCTATGATTAAATTATAATGTTACCTGTTAGTATTTAGAAATGCAGCGAGATGGATTGCTTAGTTAAGATCTTGTTACACGTCATAAAATCTAACTAAAATTGTGGTTGCCATTGCGATTGTTTCACGCATATTCATATTATGATATATAAACACTAGTAGGAAGAGATAATCCGATTATTTTCTTAGTTACGTAGTCGAATTTTTTCACTTCTATTTAAATTATATATCTGCACATAGAACTGGCCCCCTATTTTCATTTGATCTGATGCTGATCAAAGAAAATGCTGGCGTAAATAAACGCGTCAAACTCAAAACTGATTTGTGGTACTCGTCTGTTGTTTCAGATTGTCCTCGCAGCCACCCTTTGCCTGGCTCAGGCCTCCTTCTACGCGCATGCGCCGGCGCCTATCCAGCTCAGCCCTGACGGCAAGAACGTGCTGGACACGCCTGAAGTGGCGCACGCCAAGGCCGCCCACCTAGCTGCGCACGCGCAGGCTTCCAGCGTGCACGGTGCCTGGGCGCCGGCTGGTGGCGCTTACTTCGGAGGTGGTTACGCTGCCGGCGCGCACTATGGTGCTCCCGCTGCTGGTACGTCGCTGTCTATTTCTCTAGGACATAAAATACAGAGTTCCAAAAAGTTTAATGCTGACAGGAAGCTTATATTTCGGAGGTATGGTTATCTTTTGGCGTACATAAAGATCCCAAATTTGGTATCCCCGAGATTTAAGTATAACTATTATAGATCAGGCTATAAAACAGAGTCCAAAAAATTGGTTTCTGGTAGGAATATAGTTGAGGGGTGCGTGGTGCACCTTAGGCAACCTCCTCAATTTTGGAACCCTCAAAACTTGTTTGTTTTTTTTCATAAGTGGCTAGGATATTAACAAAACATACACGGATATAAAATATTGATACTTATTTAACTAAAAACTAAATATACTTAACTGCAAACTTAAGCAGAGAGGCATCCATTTCGTATATCCAGCCAATATAACGACCCATGTTACACTATAAGATGATAAAGTGAGTTTCTTTTTTGATCTGTATTTGGTTTAAATTTGATCCTGCTATATTGAAACGCCATTACTTTTACAAGAGAATTGCTATTGCAAAATCTTGAGTAGAAGCAAATTCGACAACATTCAATAAAATAAACTTGAAACTTTGAAACGATAGCTCTTTAAGAAAGGATAAAGAACATACTGAGTTTATTTTTGGTAAGTATCATGGTTCTTAAATCCACTCTGAATAAAAGCTGATATTAAAGAAGCTACGTCAGTTTTTTTTATAAATACTCTAACCGCTCTGTTACTCCCATAAAACAGCACTTCTTCGGTAGCACCTCAATAACTACTCATCTCTCTTTACAGGTCTTCTCAAATACGGCCCCGCTCCTCTAGCGCATGACGGTCGCGTGATTGACACTCCCGAGGTAGCGCATCTGAAGGCCGCCCACATCGCCGCCCACGGTGCCGCCCACGCGGGCGCCGCCCACGGAGGCCTAGGAGCCTACGGCTACGGAGCGCCTCTCGCCTACGCCGGCGCTGGTCTTGGACACGGGGCTGCTCTCGGACATGGTGCTGGTTACGCCGCTGGTTACGGCAAATGGACTGGTCCCCAGGTACATACATCAATACCTAGCAAGCTTTTTACAGCTATCTGATGATATTGTATTGAACTTTTAACTGCTTAAAGAATGTACAAGAGCGAACAGAATGTACTTTCACCTTTTTACTTTTGACTTGGAACCTAGCAGAGCCCTTATCACATGTAAAAAACAGTAGAAGTTCTTTTGAACGATTCTTAATATATCAAATATTAATAATAATATACAAAGGTGCATACGTAACTCAAGACCAATATGGAGATAAAAAAATGTATCTTTAAGTAAGGCTTAAATTAAAAAACTTCAGTCGATAGCTATATATCTTTCTCTCGATCTTTAGGCCCACATCCAGCTGACCCACGACGGACAGTACGTAGTAGACACCCCCGAGGTCCAGCACGCGAGAGCCGCTCACCTCCACCAGTACGCGGCCGCCGCCCACGCCGCAGCATCGGCCCCCGAGGAGCCCTGGGGCGCCCACGGCCAAGGCTGGCACTGAGCCCCTTCCTTCCCCTTGCACCGACACTGCCTGAACTTTTGATACAAAACGAATATAAAAAACCAAAAAAAATGATGTTAAGCTGTATATAGTTGAATGATCGAAACTTGCAACTCTTGTAGAGCGAAATGAAAATGTATTAATAAAAAAATCTAATAACTTTTAGTTTGTGGTTTTATTTTTTATAATGTGGCAATACGAATATAACTTTTAGTGTTTGCCTATTACAAAAAGTTTTTGTAGTATATTTTAAAAAAAAATAATACCCATAGGGGAAAAAATCGATTTCAGGTATTTGAGGAGCAATATCTTTGATAATGATTCAAAATTAGAAAATGACAAAGCGTGTTTTGCTTTTGTGAATTTGATATTTGACATAAAATTACCAAAAATTAGTAAACAAAAATGCACAGCGGCTTCAATCTTGACAAATATGTTTAGACTCCAAAATAAAAATAAAAATACGTACATACGAACATAGAGCCTCCTCTTTATTTGACGTCGGGTAAAAACAGTTAGGTAGTTCTGCGTGTGTGGCACATACTGTAATATATTTTGATTTCAGACATATTTCCGTTATTTTGAATTACATAAAATACATTTCAAAATATTATTTCTTCCCCACTTCACTTGTTTGGGAGCCAGAAATATCTTGTCGATGTTTGGGAGATACCAATTATTTTAATTTAGAAATCATGTGTCATGTGTGTCGCTGATAATACACCCTTAATCGAAAATTCTTGACGAGGACAAAGTTATACGAAATCGTAGAACACTACGGCCTGTCAGCCAGTACCAACATCAAAACAAACAAGTATACATTATTTGTTTGCCAGAATCGAAACAGAGATGCTTCGCTCGGCGACTTTTTAAACTAAGTGATTTAGATAAAAATCACCTATTACCAGCCAGATTGTAGTAGAACTAAGGACAGCGTGCCTAGCATTAATATCTTATAAAGGTTGAACTTTTTTTAACGTAATGTAATATTGTTAAGAAATTTCATGACTTTTTTCTAGAATAGACGCAGATGTTTGGCCGAAAGCGGTCTCTTCAGCCTTATCGAACAGTTGGTAAGAGAGCAGAATTTCTGAGGGAAGAGGCCTAAAGAATTGTCAAGTCTTATAAGAGCTTGCATAAAAATATAACTATATCATTCTAGAAAAAGAAGTTGCGCTCTGGTTGTGGTTTTCTTTTGTCCATTCATTTATTTGGAAATTTTAGTAAGGCTTGCGATGTGAAGTCCTCACCTCACAGAGCCGTTTGTTAAATACGTAGGTACCTAATCATTCCATTTGGATTAAGAAGTTAACCCTCACCTATTCGTAAAAATTTTTAACTGCATTAATTAATAATTTCTTTAGCATCAAGGAAGGCTAATGAGATTAATAAGGTGATATAAATATATATATTATAGCTGACCCGACGAACTTCGTACCACCATACATATTATTGTTTCTCACCGTTTAATACTTCCTTGAATTACGACAAACATTTCAAGACTAAAATCAGCTAAATCGGCCCAGCCGTTCTCGAGTTTTTGCGAGACAAACGAACAGCAATTAATTTTTATATAGAAAGAAGAAAGAATAAAGAAGAAAGAAGAAAGAAGAAGAAGATATTATGGCGACTTATTTTAATAACAAACAACTAATAGTTTATATTACTATTGCTAAATCAGTTTCTTCTGGTCATGGCTTATGGTTATTTATGTGTTTGTCTTGATGCGATTGCTTATTAGCAATAAGATCGCCTTTTGTGCCTGTACTTTTTAAATATTATAAACTATATTGTGTACAGGATTATAACTCTGATGAAGTTCACCGAAGGTAAACGAAGCTAGACTTAACATATCTTTCTGACTTTCGGCTACTTGTAAAACCCGTGTTATAAACCATCCAGTTGTATTTTTGTAGTGACAATAAAGATTTGTTGTATTGTATTGTATTGCCTCTAAAAGTTTATCATCATCATCATCATCAGCTAGAAGACGTCCACAACTGTGTCCAACTAGTGTAAGGCCTACCTACGCTGCGTCTTCCGGTTCGTGGTCGCCACTCAAGAAACTTTCTTCCCCATCGGTTATCGGTTCTTCGAGCGATGTGGCCAGCCCATTGCCACTTCAACTGCACTTCGCGCTTCACTGCAAATCCTACGAGCTATGTCGACTCCAGTTCTTCGGCGAATATCCTCATTACTGTTATTATTCCCTGATTACTCGTACTAGCTGTTTATTTATTTAAAATACTACAGTAACTTGATACTTTTTTGTAGTATGAAATGAAACACAGAAGACTCAGGCGTCTGTCGTATCTGCACTTATCAGTTTTTCTATAAATTGTTCTATATAATATGTATGTATATAATGTTTTCTCTGAGTGCTCTATTTTGTTTTCCGCTCAGGAAAAGTGCTGGAAGTTATTGGTAGTTTCTATGTACCAACTACCAATCTATAGCGTCCCACAGCTGGGCCTAGGTCTGAGGTATAAAAGAGGTGTAGGCTTAATTCCCTAGCTTAACTGCGGGTTGAAGATTCTGAGGTTTCAAAGATCACGCTTCTCCAAATTAGTTAAGATGTTGTCTTATTTCTCATTCGTAAAATTATTGTGTTCTTAATGTGAACCGTTTGCAGAACTACTAGTTACTACTTTAGTAATATTTTATTAGTTTTCGATATCGCCTTGCTATATCTACAGCGGTGAGACGGCGTTGTCGTGGTTAGTTAAAAAAAATCAACATTACATATAAAAGTGCAATAAACTGTTACTGGATCTTTTCAATGGATTTAAGTGGATCTCGCCGGTAAATCCTGATAAATCTTGATAAGCGAAATGCTATTATCATTAAAATACCGCTAGTAGATATCAAATAATTTGTAAATTGTAGATCAAATTACTGGTAGTATAGTACCTACTGACTTCTGTAAAATCTTCTGGTCCACAAAATTTTACGAGGAGTAGTTGAGTTGAACAAACACAAAACACAAAAATTTCATAAAAATGTTTACTACTTTCATACTCGTATATACTTGCACAAAATTAACGAAAGTATTTCTGCATGAGTTAAAATGGAAATCGCTACTGCTCGGTCAATTATACGAGTAGTGTACTCGTACCTACGGAATACTTCAACTTGATATCGTAGTTGACCCCATTACCAAAAGTCTATCATATATATCAGGACTAAAGTGCCTTTATTAGCAAAAATTAAATTATTGTAGTTAACGTTACTAAATTAGCAGTTAGATTATCTATCTATAGACCGATTAAGATCTACAGATAATCCAAATGCTCTAATCTGCCACCTAAAAGCGCCTTTATCGGTTATTATTATTATTACAACATAGTAGTACCTATTTAATTGTTTTTCCTTACAACCTGTATAATGACGGCGTATATGTATTACCTTAGAATAAGAATAAGAAATATTTATTAGCCTTTAAATAACATCCGTTACAGGCAAGTCTTCTTACATTTTAAGTATTAATTATTTAAAAAACTTATTTAAATACTTTTATAGTTCTAAGAACAAATAATTAATATATTATATATTTACATGGTGATTTATTTATTTACTTATTAGTAACATTTTGTAATGGTTGTTCATTACACAAGAACGATGATTTCACAAGCTACATTGACATATATTCACTGAGTTTATAAAAAGCATTTTTAAAAAATATTTTAATTTTTGTTTAAATAATTGAAATTGAGTAATATAATCGCTATTAGGTAATTTATTGTACATTAATTTTTTGTTGTAAAGTGTCCTGTTTCTTACACTTAGATAATCTGTTGAGAGGCAGGACTGGCCGTTTTTTATTATTGCGTGAAATTCTTTTTTCCGGTATTTCCCTATCCTCGTGTACCTCTAATAAACTACTATAAATATAAGTGATATAACTGTAATTATTTCATCACTTTTAAAGTGTTTTCACAGGATTTTAAAACCATTCATTGTTCTTATAGATTGTTTCGGATATGTTTCCCGAGCGTTCATTGTGGTTACCAACTGTCTCGAAATATGTAAATTATCATTTTAACCTAAATATTGGTTGAAATGTAAACCTATCTGAAGGTCTATTAGTTAGACAGCAGATCTAGGCCAGGTCACCCGTATCCTATCTAGGGCAATAATACCTTTGTTACAAATGATTGAAAAAATTCTAATATGACGGGTGTATGCAGGTACGAGAATGCAAGTAGTCTTCTAATATTTTTCGCCTTGAGTCATATATCGACGTGACATAACAATCACATGGTATTATTTTTATAAAAAACTAGCTGTCCCGGCGAACTTCGTACCGCCAAAAGTTATTTATGTTTTTCACCTTTTAAACCTTCCCTGGAGTACGACAAACATTTCAAGACCAAGATCAGCTAAATCGGCCCAGCCGTTCTCGAGTTTTAGCGAGACTAACGAACAGCTATTGATTTTTATTTATAAGACTAGCTGACCCTACGAACTTCGTACCGCCAAACAGTTATTCATTTTTCTCACCTTTTAAACCTTCCCTGGAGTACGACAAACATTTCAAGACCAAAATCAGCTAAATCGGCCCACCCGTTCTCGAGTTTTTGCGAGACTAACGAACAGCGATTGATTTTTATATATAAGATAAGAAGAAGATAGAAGAAGTATTACTACTACTATTCGAGCATGTTTGTACAAGTTGATAGCAAAGGCTTGTCTGCGGTTTGCTTAAAAGAGGCACTAAGGCGTTCAATTTATTAATAGTTGTTAACTGACTTCATAAACGGAAAACGGTCGAAATTCTGGATTGTAAGTTTCTTGTTTGTTTTATAGCCAATACTTCAAAAGTGGTCTCAGTCCCATACATATTTTATCGAAATTGATAAATTAAATTGAGATAGATTATCGAGATGATTTTTTGACGCCCCCACTCACCTTGTCGTGAAATTTTGTCGACCCCATCCCTCTCCCCTAATCTCACATGCGGCTTTTCAAAATATGTCTGTTTTAATAAATAACAGTGAGCCAATCGTATAAAAAAGCCGCGATGAATACTAATGATGTGAGATTTAGCATTTATGCAGAGACCCTTTAAAAATTTAAGTTAAGTTTTAACGTAATATTTGCCGTAATCTCCGTTTCCTTCCACGTTGATATGAAAAAAACATTCGGCATGGAGAGGGATTCGGTATCTCCCCGATTCCCTCTCCAGCAGAAGCAAATGGACGCCCCTTTTTTCTAAATTAATTAGATGATATGTCATATGGTGGGTGCAAGTTACCGTAAACATATATATATATAAATTCTATATTAAACTTTGTGTACGGATTGATCTGATGGCAGGATATTAATACCAGAGCCATCCGACGCCACGTCTTTTTACAAATCCATTAAAATGGCAGATTAAAATCCCTACTATATCTATTTGGCAAAGCACTTCACATAAGTAGCACAAGTAAACTTAACAGTGACGCAGACCATTTTTTTCCTCAAACTCTACATAAGCATAATGCATTGTCATCAAGACATCAGGGTGTCACGATTATGATTTTTGGATTTCCCGACGACGACGACGACTTAGTAAACGAAAATGTACATCTTCAGCATAAATAAATAAGCGTGATTCAATTACAACAGATATACTTAACTATACATAATTTATAACGCTTTTAATGGGTTTTCATAAGAGTATAACTTTAGGAAAGGTAATTTTTGTAGTTATTATGATTGTGTTTTGTTTTTACTAAAGATGAACCACTTGAAGTAATTTCGGTGAACATTTTGCAATTAGCGTTAAACATGTTACAGAAAAGTATATATAGTAGTTAAGGGTATTGGTTTATCAATTAAAGTGAACACATTGTTGAAAGCGAGATTGTTAAATTGGAAAATAATATTGCTGTCATTCATAGTAAATAGATTACGTGATAGTTCCGTTTATAGCCCGTTCGTTTTTTGTAGCTTTCCCTCTCTTTAAGCTATCATACTTTTCTGTATACTTTTCACCACCAAAGGCACTAGCGATCTTCCACCACATATCGACCCTTAATCTTCTAAGCACCCATTCATTAAAACTGGAGGGATGCTGAAATAAAATGCACCGCTACTATAGTTATTCACCCAAAACAATTTCTAAATAGATTAGTTCAATGTAAGAGCATAAAGTAATTATTTTTAGCGTTTTTCGTATTGTAGGAAGGAAACTCAAGTAATATAAATCTCCTCATTATTATGTCAGTTTTTTACCATAAAATATTTTAATCATTCAAGCTCAGTTAAATCGACATAATTTAATATTTTTTGTCGTAATTTTTTAACTTAATATACCTACGTATTTTATGATGTTGCTGAATTGCTATTTTATGACTGCATTCATGGTTTAATAGGAGCGCTCAAGTAGTTTATCGTAGTGATAAAATGGCTAGTTTTTACATTGTAATTGTATCTATTAAATAATTATGGTTCACATCCAAATAAATTTAGCTATGAATTTTATATTGTTTAAATACCTCCATCAAACAGCGGAAAACTAACGGAAAAATATGTAATGTGCGTTAACTTGAGTTGAGAACCATTGAATTTCCATATTGAGTATGCCTCAATTTCCTTACTGGTTTTTGTATGTGTCATAATATACATTTAATTTGGTACATGCCGAAACAAATTTTTAGGATTTTGACTAGAAAATCAAGCTGCTTGACCGATTTTGATAAAAAGAGATCACATGGTAAATGCGTATACCCTTTCAAATCTACCCGCCGTCTCTAATACTCAGGTAACAAAATAAAATAAAAAAAATTCGAATTCAGAACCTCCTCAATTTTTGAAGACGGTAAAATGAAGGACAAGTAAAAAAGGAATTAATTTAAGACTGCTTGTGTTTTTAACCGACTTCGGTAAAAAATAAGTTTTTAAATGTTTTTATTATTTCGTTCCTTGGACCACATGATTTTAGTATATTTCGCAACAGATTTGCGAATTGTTAGCCATATCCAAAGCTATTCAGTGTCGTTCATACATGGCACAATATAGCCGGAAAACTAATGTTAGTAATGGATGAGTATTATTGACAATAAAATAGAATGGGAATCAAACTATTTCCGTGTTACATAAAGTTCAAAAACACGCAAAAAATAAGCACGTACTTAACGTACGATTATTTTTACTAAAGGGCTGGTATCAGCTATCAGCACATCAGTAACCTTCGACAGGGTCAGGTGGATTTATACAAAATCAAGAAACATAACAAAATAAAATTAAATACCTTATAAAACAGTTCGGCGAGTTGAGGTTGCACGTAAACTTGATAAATCTCGTTGGTACGGATCGAATTTATTTGCTATACAGATGCTTACAAACGTTACAAGACAGCTGTAATGTAAAAATGTATATCATGGGTGAGTATTCAATATTTTACATTTATTTCTGAGTGAGTTGAGAACTAAGTGCTACGAGGGTCATCGGTTGACATAAAATTGTAGGTTCCAATAGTTTTTCTGTTAAGATTGTTAATTGCTAGCCTTGATTGGCCTCAGAGGCGAATTCAACGGTATTTGGCCTACGTTGCATTTATTTGTAATGCCACTCTACGGTCACTTAGCCTAGGACTAAAATGCTGTACATTTTAAAGTTGGTGATTTTGAGAATCTTTTTGACAGCTTTTTGATTGAAGGCAAACTTTCATAAACGGTCGACGGTTTTTTTCTTTTATGTCTTATGATAATGAAGAATAGACTACTTTCTTCAACTTTTCTATTAGTAGCAAAAACCGCCACAAAGGTTTTAATACGTTCTTAGATAAGCGTATGATGTTAATTCAAAATCTAACAGTTCTAGTTCAAGGTCCAAGTTCAAGTTCTAAGTAAAGGCAATCAATTTCAAGCTACAAACACGATGACGGATAGTAGCCATTAACAAAAAATGTATTGTTGTATCGGATTTTCCTAGATTGTATCGATGAAATCGGGGTTTTCGTCTACATGGATCACGATTTCATGTTTATTACCTTTTGATTTTTGTTGGTGTAATGAAATTATGATTATGACTCAGTTAAAATATAAGAAAGCGATGAACTGAGAATATTTTATAAGGCTTTAAAAGAAAAAAAAGAATATTACGAAAGAAGAGAAGAGGTTGGAAATCAATTATTTTATTTATACGTATGTAAATTTAGATTTAAATATTAGAAGCGTAAATAATTATTCCGGTATTAATTTACAATACGACGAATTTTGTTAAGTTCTCAGGTAGTTAAATAATATGACGTTGTATTTATAATTACATATTTTATTAGCAAGCTATCTAACTCATTTTCATATATAATAAATATATGAAAATGAGTTAAGTCTAAAGTCTATGCGAACAAATATCATCTAATTTATCTTTAAACTTAAGCCTGGACATAAATTTATGTGAAATAACAAATCTTTCTAGTAGTAATGTCTAGTCGTGTTATGCTAGAAGTTTTATCATACACTTTTTAGTCGAACTGCTTTTTAATGGATGCTCCTAATATCTCATATGTTTGTTGTTTCGTCTAACATCAGCTCATCTTCATATAATAGGTATATACGAATCCTACGCGGGCGCAGTTCGCAGCGTCTCTCGCGCGCTCCTTGACGTACGTGCCATCCTTGTTTTAGCATTTTAAGCTAAATTTGTGATTTGTGTTTTTTAAATACGTTTTGTTATCTCGATGTGTGTGTTTAGTTAGTGTTTCAAATAAGGTTGGTATTTCCCTAAGTGCTATTTTTTAAGCTTGATAAATTGTAAGTAAATAAATTTTGTTTTCTTTCCCGCACTTACCTTAATAATGCACGGAAAGAAAACAAACTTCATTTCCAAAAAGATAAGATGGATATGGATACAAAAAAAATTAAGTAGGTACAATTAGTATTCAAATAACAAACGAGGTCTGACAACTTTAATGTAATTAATGAGTAGGTTATTAACAATACCATTATTCTAAAACAGAACCTGTGGACTGGCAGGCAACTGGACATGTTGCCAAGAAGGTTGCAGGTTTGAAGCCTCTATCTGTCGTGATATTTTAAGACTAACGTACATAATTCAAGATATTTTATTGTAAGATAAACTTATTTGTTTTTCTGTAAATACATTAATTAAGCCCTACTAACCTCTAAATAATCATGTATACAGGGTTATCAGTTAGGGGTTTACTAAGAAGATAGGTACTGTACTCATCATTACAAAACAACTTTCATAATGGCACCCTCCCTAAATTCGAGTGAAATATCATCTGTTTCATTCATTTTGTCAATGACCGATGAACTTTTTCTATGGAACAGTTGACAATTTTTCCACGAATTTAGAGCCGTTCCCCAATGAAAGTCGTTCGCAATTATAAGTATAGCATAACCCTGTGTATGAGGGTAAATACTCCACAGCAGTTCATTGACATCATCATGTTGGTATAATTGCTTAGTGATTAAAATCCGATCATAAACCGGAATATTAATAATTACGAGTATATCAATATTGATGTAAATTAGTTACCGTTACATACTACCTACCTAATTTCATGATTGTTTTTTTTTACGAGATAGGCGCGGAATTGTGTACGGAATTAGTTGACTTATTAAATTAGGTTAATAGTTTATAATATCCATTCTTTTCTTGGATTTTTTTGTTGTTTTATTTTTGACAAACGCACAATAACCGAACCAAGTAGTGTATAAATACCGACAGGTACCTTGTCTATGTAAATTTAAGTTTTGTTCAAATATAAAGGAGCTAATCTGTAATTAGTATAAAACTCCTGATTAATGAAGTAGGAAACCTGAACTGAAAAAAAATAAAGCTCAGATAATATACAGTCGATAATTAATCACGCTTTACTTTAAATTGATATTCACAATAAGATGTTCTTAATATTATAATCTTTAGTGTTTTTCCTCTTCGTAATGTCAAAAAAACAGATACCTACAAATAGTACGAATACCGAAATAAACTAAAAACTTTGTTGTTGATTATGCCCTTCGTATCTGTTAATCATTAATAATCGTGAACTGCTTACAAAAAGACAAACATTCGCCAAACTTTTTTCGGACACGTGAGGAGAAATATAGTCAATATGTCTGAACTAAATCTAAAAGATTTTTATTTGTATTACAGATTATTTTGGAATGAACATGATACGGGCAGCAGAGGTGAGTTTCGATTACTATAACTACATTATACATATTAGCACTACGCTCTAACCCAATTACTGATTTAAGACCCTCCCTCAGAAGGGCATACGTATATTAAGTAAAAATGTGTTCTGTAATGTGCTATATTCATGTTGTTTTACTAGTGGAACTATGAATACTAGGTACTATAGATACCAGGGTACCATCAATGATATTTGATTAAAATTACTAGGTATACATACTCTACAAACATTGCAGTTTGCTGAACAGCAAATAAGTCATCGTTAGGTTAATATATTTCACGATGACCCACCATTATTTCCTGCAATAGAGGAAAATAATTATCACTAATGTGATTATCTCGTTCGTGTGTAGATAATTTCATTATTTAACGACCCACCTCGCATAATTTTAGGTTCCTACGACCGCAGTGTATCATTGAAATTACTAATGATGCGTACATATTCTGTGTCCTTCAAAATCATTGCCGAGTAAGTAAATAAAGCACTTAAGTAGTTTAGATTTATACAATTTTGGGATATTATAAAAGTATTATGTACGCTGTAACACTTGTCTGCTTCCCGCCACAGCTGTCTGTCCCCTTACCTTGGACCTTCCTTACGGGGTTGTCCCCCGTTGCAGTACGCCAGACACATGACGATCAGACGGCAGCTAGAGACCCATACCACCATGTAGACAGCAGACGACCCCGTGTCTAGGTGCCCGAGGTCCTACTTAGTCTGCTTAGTGGCCCCGCGTCCTGCCATTTCAGCCGGAGTGGTGCTTTGCTGCGGTTTATTCCTTTCACCAATACGCGGTGGTGTCTTCGTTGTGACTGCGGAAATGAGGGAGGATGGCGCACCTGAATACCAGTAGTCTTCTCCCTCGGCAGCCCCATCCCTCAACTGCGCCGTATCGCGACTTTACATCCCGCCTCAGTTGCGGTGTCCCCATAAAATACTGCAACTCACCTCCAAAAATTTCTCCTAAATAGGCTTAACGGGCAAAGCCCAAACAGAGCGGTCTACTCGCAGTGCCTCTTGGCTTCACCGTGGGTATCCAAGAGACGGTTACTTAACCCCCAGCTTAGACAATGCGGGCAACCATAGGAGGTTGTTACAAGTCCTAACAAAGAGTTATTCAACTTCAACTGATTCAGATTTTAACTTACTCTTTAGCCTGAGAGATTGGTCAGACTCTGGTGCATGGAAGTAACAGGTATTCAACTCAACAGACACATGTTACTATAGGTACCATACTTCTATTGATGATAACATAATTGATCCATTCCGCATTCTAAGAAAATAACTATTGCATTGCAACAATTAATGTGTAAGGTGATTGATTCATCATGAATCTTCCATTATTAGCTTCTTATAGTCATGATATCTATACCTAGTCATTGTGGCAGGTATAGGTTGATCATTTACGATAAGTATGTATCATAATTATCAACATGCACTTACCCACTTACTGACTATTTACTTAGTTTATACTTGCGCTTGTCATTTTTTTACAGATTGTCCAGGACCTTGTAGCGTAACCCTAGGCTAACCTAACCTAACCTGGGCTATGCACTGACCGCGGCAGTGCAGCTAGACGACGTGAATGAATTTTTGAGAAAGAAGCCGCGAACAATTTATTTGTCCTCTTATGTGTTTTCAACGTGACTATTCATGATATCCTAGCCTAGATGATAGCCCTAGGGACTTTTTATGATATTTTTTACTATCTGTCTGTTCGTAGCTTGTGCCTTTTGCATATCAGCTAGGTTAGGTTAGTTTCAGTCTTTATTACGTTCATAATAGTATAGACCACAATATATAATTACAGTTCATTATGGGCCCAGGAGGGCGCAGTAAAATTTGAAATTCGTATAAGTGAGAGACGTCTTGCTAGCTTGGCTTATACTACAATCTAACGTAGTGATAATGTGACGACTTAGACAGTTTTGCAAGTCCAGATGTAAATTACAAAAAGATCAAAACGGAAAAATTTTTTCGATCTAAAGACATAAACTCAGAAAATATGAAAATCCAAATCCCATGACTCTATGTTTGGTATAAAGTAAAGTAAAGTAATATTTATTGACCTTTAAATAACGTTCGTTACAGGTTATATATATAGGTGACTATATATACCTCTATAAGAGTATGGATTCGCGTGCAGTAGTTACAGATACAGATTAGATCTAATTTATTTCCTCAAGTTAGCGTATTATGTCCACACCGTGAGATAATTAGAGTTAGATAGATACGGTACAATTGCTTCCACGTTATAAGACCACTTCCGCGTATCAGTTGTTATTTTTATTATCAGTATACTCTTCAACTTAATCATTTAAGTAAAGTTAGTTATGTTCAGTTTTTCGCACATAATTTTAATGTGAATAGAACTTATGAAAAGTTGTTTTAAATATCAGCTCATTAGTGTCACTCAGGCCCCGACCCGCACATCCTCGTCGCTCGGTGTCCACTCGTTGTCGGTTGATGGTCCACGAGTATTCACCGCCTGTGCTCCAGTTACGTCGAGGGCTTGTGTGTTGATGCGCAGCAACGCAAAGCAAGCATGCGAGCAACGAGTTGTCACCGAGTGGTCAACTCGACGTCCACACGTGGACGGCTTATGACCAAGGTGATCCGATGATGATACGGAGTTGATGTTGTGAGCACATATCCATACATACGAATACTGATAGCACCAGGCCAGGCGGTGCGGGTTGAGTGGGGGTGGCTCTAAATCAGCTGTGAATTTGACATGTAGGGCTGTCTACGGCGGTAATACGCTTTTTTACGAGTATTAACTCAAGTCTTTATTTTTTACAGTCATGTGCATGCCCGATACAAGAAGTTGGCCCGGCGATGTCCGGTTCGTGCCCGGGCCAGTTCTTGCTCTTCATGAGCGTACTGGAAGCCTTCATAAACGGCCGGTGTGACCTTGCAGACCCTTGCAATAGGGTGGTCAGCAGAGATCAGCCTGATGAGAACTATGACTTCGTGGTGATAGGGGGAGGAACAGCGGGGTCTGTGGTGGCTGGACGGTTGTCGGAGAATCCACAGTGGAAGGTTAGCTACAACCTTATGTAGTAATTATAATTCAGACGTCAATATTCGAGATTTTGCCTTAGTAAGAAAATAGTGGTATATATCCTTGCTATTTATGTTAACACAGCGTTATTCAATGAGATAACAGATATATTTTTCCTACGCCTTTTTTGTGTACAAAATCGAAGAATATTCTTTTTGAAGAGATGCTGATGTAAAATTTGTTCGAACAGATTTGTTATAAGCATTTCTCCAAAAAAAAGGTTTTGGAAACAGTTTGAAACTTCTTTATATTATGCTGATGAACCTATGAATCCAAAGCATCCCACTGCTAGACACGAGTCTCTCCTATGAAGGGGGTGAAGGCCATATTCCAGTCATAACCTTCACCGACAAGCAGGTTTCTTCATGATGTTTTACTTCGCTGTTTAAGCATGTGGTAATTAATTGTAATATGCACATAAGTAAACAAAGAGTTTTGCAAAATAAAATTGTTTTTACTAGTAGTAGAAAATAGACATAAATAGTTCCCAAATTGTTAGTAAAAGAGCAAAGGCCTCCCATTGTATCTGGTCATCCGAATCAAGTGTGGTCACATCCGTACATTGTTTTACCATTTACGGATGCAAGGCCTTAGCTTTGTAGATAATCTTAAAACTGTAAGTGATCGTCTCCATTTGAATATTTTACTGGACCGCAGCATCAGCATCATTTTACGATATTTTTAAAGTTGTTATAACCTAGATAGGTTAGGATAGTGATCTCTTAGAGAGATCACTATCAAACTCGCTTTATGCTGAAAGATTGACAAATACCTATACCAACATAACTAACGTCTGCGCTAATAATATTAGTGTTTAAACTTAGATTTTTGCCTACCCGAGTTAAGAATCAAAGAATTTGTACAGCGTATCTTAAATCTGCGTCTAAAAAAACACTATGTGGACTTGACCAAAAACCGTATTATCTAAAATTTTGAGACTATTTTTATACAAGAGCATGACTAGGTTTTAATATATCCACTACACCTGCTAAAACTAGATCAAAATATGCTCGTTAAAACCATGTCTGGTTAATTTTGAACCTACAAGAAATAAGCTAAAAGTTAAACCAATACCAATTCAGAAAAACCGCAACAATATGTGGTATTTGTGATTACGTAATTGACATACCTTTTATTCCTTATGATTGTCCGATCTTGGTAGGAAAACATAAAATAACCTATAGATTAGTATTAAAGCTATTTTATACAAAAAAACCGTGACAAAAACTTTATACTTACCTAAATAACTTAATTACAGCAAAACGATGTTCCATTTTATGCCATTTTATAAATTATATAGGTACTTAATTATACACGTTGTGTATTGACGTACCTATTCAGCAATCCTATAGCCATATACCAAACTTCCTACATTGAATGATATTATGTGGGAACCACACAAAATCTCTGACACCTGTTTTGCCAAGCTATTGTTTGAGTGGTAAAAACACGGAGTGTAAGAAATAAATGAATGCTGAGCCGAAGTAGGATTAGCAGAAGTTGTGTATTTTTATTGCCTATTATTTGTTTAGTTAGCTGTTACGAGGTACATAGTTTTGATGATGTCAAAAATGAGTCTGTAGTTATTTGTAGAAAACGAATTAAATACCTACGAAGAAATTGTTAAATAAGTTTTTAATTGTTTATTTGAAATAATGTCTATTATACCTACTTTGGCAATCAGAATCCACTTAAATTATACACGTAAATAAAAAAAAAATTAGAAAGGTTCTACGACTATTTAATAAGTATAAAATAAAATGATATAAAAGTTTAGTGGAAATTGGTTGACAACTGCAGCCTATACGCGATTACTACCAGATAAAAAACAAATGCTTAAAAATAATTTTAACACTTAAAGTGATTATTTTACTCGCATTTTCTTTGCTTGAAGCAGAAATGATTCGCTATTCTCGAGGAGGAGATTTGGGGTGTTTGCATTAATAGCCAAAGTTTCCTGATTTACACATGACGTTGTAAATGTTTGCAGGTGTTACTAATTGAAGCCGGTGGAGACGAGCCGACTCAGTCCTCCGTGCCTGCCTGGGTGACTGCGTACTGGGGACGAGACGACACGGACTGGCAGTATTACACAGAAAAACAGGAACGAGCCTGCCTGGAAGAAGGAGGGAAATGTTCGTGGACCAGAGGGAAGATGCTAGGTATGCTAGCATATACACAGGCACGCTTTTTAACCGGGTTTCAAAAGTGAGTAGGGTGTCAATCCTAGTGTATATTTCTTGATGCGTATTATCCGATTCATGAGAGGCTTGACACGGTTTTCGGACGGCTCTGTGATATCAGGTACCTATAACTTGTCTTAAAAATATATTGACTAAGTAAAGAAAATTTGCGAGACTGTATGCAATAAAAATTTGCTCGCTGAGTCAGTATAAAATTATTATGACTTCGCAGGAGGTTGCTCTGTCACTAACGGCATGATGTATATGAGGGGCCACGCTGCTGACTACGACAACTGGGCCGCCAACGGTGCCACTGGCTGGTCGTGGTTTGACGTGCTCCCTTACTTTTTGAAGAGCGAAGACAACAAGGAGATAGACAACGGAGTGTCAGGACAGTACCACACCACGGGAGGACCGTTGCCGGTTCAGAGGGTAAGATATTAACAACGGGATTGCTAACGGAGGAAAGGACTGGTCGGGGTTCGACGTGTGGCCTTACTTCTTCAAGAGCGAGAACATAGATAACAGGGTGTCGGGACAATACTACACCACGTTAGGACCCCAGCCGGTTCAGAGGCTGATTCATTTATCTGCAACTGCTAGCTGTGCCCCGCGGCAATCCAGGCCAGGATCATTATCCCAGTTTCAGCGAAATCAGAATTTCACATTATATGTTTTCAAAGCATTATTGCAGAGAAAATAAATAACCTGATAATCCATTATTTCAGAGAATATTCATTGAATTATTTTTTTATCATATTTGTTTATGATTCTACGTATCATAATATATAATTGGAAAGCACAAAATTATGGCTATAATTACTTGTACTTTAGTACTTTTAATATGAACTTGTAAAAAAAGGCTGCAAAAATAAAGCTTTAGGGTTAGATAACTGTTCCGTGGATTCTGTTACATGACCTCAAAATAAAGTCAAATGATATATTATATGTAACTGTGCTCCATAATAAAACTGGTAATACATATCGCCCAAAACGAATACGAGAGGGTATAAAATATGTTGAAGGAACGTACCTTAACGAGTTAACGATCTCTAAAAACAAGAACATAAATCAAATACTTATGGGTATGGAAATGGACCCCAAAACCTTCAAACTCGTCAAAGATTTTTTTTAGTTGGAAGATTAGATATTTATTTCTGTCTCTACAAGACTGAAACAATTTTTTCCCGACTGCGATAAAAGGAGGGTTATGTTATTCGAGTGTATATAATTATGTACATTTCTTTGGCACGCCCTAAAGCCTAAACGGCTTGTCGTATTTTTATGTGAGTGGTGTCCCTACATTCGTCTTAGTCGTGAGAGTGACACAGGGTACATTAAATATAAATTATAAGGGTTTTCAAACACAGGTTTCAAGATTTAGCGGTCGGGTTTCTTTAAAGTCGCTCGCAGCGATTATTATATAGTCTTCCATGGGAAACGGAGTGGGAGAGCAGGAAAGTTGCTGACTCAGCTTTATAATAAGATTGAAGAATTTTATTTATGAATCAAAAACATTTTTGGAATATTTTATGCAAAGCTGTGTTAAAATTCAAACCCGGTTTGTTCGCAGTTCCGTTACGCGCCTCAATTCGCCCATGACGTGGTGTCAGCTGCCATCGAAGTGGGTTACCCACCAACTAGCGACCTTAATGGAGAGACGATTACAGGATTTACTATCGCACAGGCTTTGAATGAGTAAGTATTGGCAAACTATTAGCTTTCCGCACACTTTCATTTTGGAATTACACGCGATACTTTAGTATGTTGCTATACCCTCATGATTAATATATATATATTCGTGTTTGCCGCAAAAGTCAAATAGACTTATTATGTAAATAAACAATGTAGGTGACCTTTTAGGTCGTTCACCTTTTGCACATCAACTTCGACTCTAGAAGGACACTATCAGCTAAAGTCGTGAGCGCAATTTTAACTAATTCTACAATATAGCACGTAATAAAAAAAGAACTTTTATCTGCATCTTGTAATTTTTTTAAAAGGATTCTAGATTATATACTCGTATACCTACTTAAGTACCTATCTTATACGACTATGTCATTTCTGTCGTAAATATGTCTTATTTACCCCAAAAAATGGTTAAAGTTTACTGTTTCCTGTTTGTTAAAAAAACTGAGTGTCTAGGTCAATACTGACAGCTTTTTAGGGCACCCAGAAGCCTTTGACATCGTCTGGCAACGGTACCTACGCACAGGTTATTTTAAACACTTCTATTGAGGTTTATTGTTATTTATGAGTAAAATTTTCCTCCTTTCTTTCTCTTCAAATGTATTTTATTTTCATTATGTGTTTTTAATAAATAAATATTGTGATTGTTAATAAATAGTCATAGGAACTGTAATGTGGTAACTATCTTCTTTTTTAAGTTTTCCGATTATCCATCTATTCGTGCAATAATATTAGGTCCTTTCATATGAAATTGGCGTTTTGTCGTACTGGCCACTTTGATCTCAAATATCTCTTCTTTGGTTAGGGATTCCAATTTCAAATTTATACAGCTATTTATTCATACATTTGTATTTCGAAAACCGTAATTCATTTGTTTTGTCCTCGTTTGGTTTTTTCTTTGCGTCACGCAGTTTACAAAATGGAAAACTTGAAATACCTATCGCGTTATTTACGAGTACGAGTTCCACCGTGGTACCAGTGCTGCAGAAACGGCTCGAAGGATTAATGATGTATATGGCGGCGGTGTCGCAAAAGAAAACACAGTGCGTTTTTGGTTCCAACGTTTTCGTTCTGGAAATTTCAACCTGCAGAACAAGCTCCGTGGACGGCCGGAGACTAAAGTTGCTAATGAAGAATTGAAAGCTATTGTGGAAGCAGATCCATCGCAAACCACGTCCGAGTTATCTGCAGGCTGCGGTGTTAGTGATAAAACTGTTTTAATCCACTTGAAGCAAATTGGAAAGGTGAAAAAGCTTGAAAGGTGGGTACCTCATGAATTGAGTGCAGCAAACCGACAAACGCGCGTCAACTGCTGCGTTACATTACTCAACCGGCACAATAATGAAGGGATTTTAAATCGGATCATTACCTGTGATGAAAAGTGGATCCTGTACGATAATCGGAAACGCTCATCGCAATGGCTGAATCCTGGCGAACCAGCCAAACCCTGCCCCAAGCGAAAATTGACTCAAAAAAAGTTACTTGTGAGCGTTTGGTGGACTAGTGCCGGTGTCGTTAACTACAGCTTTCTTAAATCTGGCCAGACGATTACAGCAGATATCTATTGTCAGCAACTACAAACCATGATGGAAAAGCTAGCTGCTAAACAACCGAGGTTGGTCAATCGCTCTAGGCGACTGCTGCTTCAGGACAACGCTAGACCACACACTGCACAACAGACGGCTGCCAAATTAGAAGAGCTTCAATTGGAATGTCTAAGACATCCACCGTACTCCCCGGACCTGGCTCCAACAGATTACCATTTTTTTCGAAATTTGGATAACTTCTTGCAAGGAAAAAAATTCAACTCCGATGGGGCAGTCCAAAGCGCCTTCAAAGATTTCATTGATTCTCGTCCTAATGGTTTTTTAGTAAAGGGATCAATGAACTACCTATGAGATGGCAAAAGTGCATAGATAGCAATGGTACATACTTTGATTAAATAAATATATTATTATAAAAAAAAGACTATGTTCCTATCTTACAAAACGCCATTTTCATATGTAATGACCTAATATATTAAGCTTTTCTTTATCGTCTAAAATATCTATACTAAGCTATATTAATTCATCTGACACATCCAAAGCTCTGAAATTCCTGGTTAAAATCTTCGGACAACAAAAAGCACCAATAAGATGTACACAGCAAAGATTCGGGTTCATGCAGGTGTTGGACAGATTTTGAAAAAAATATGTATATGGGACCACCAGTTACGGCCATTAACCTTACGAAGTTCAAATATATTTTTTCTAACCGGTTCAGGTGATACTGAGAAATTAAGGAATATACATAGGAAAATATTTACACACTGTACAAAAGAAGGGTTATGTTTTTCTAGTGTAGGTACGTTTGTAGGTATATCACTTTGTGGCTTTCTGCAGCCTAAACCAGAAAATCGATTTCGATGCACGAGGGACGTGTCATTGGATTTGTCTTTAACTGATCGTATTTTTTGAAGCCACTTCTTACTACTTGTTGAAGCAGGTTAGTAATATATCTTCTTTATTTAGTGGAGGCAGCCGCTACAGCACTTCTCGCGCGTTCATCCGCCCTGCTTCCAAACGCGAGAACCTTCACGTGCTCCTGAACGCGATGGGTTCCAGGGTCATTGTGGACCCCGTGCAGAAGAAGGTCACCGGCGTTGAGTATATAAAGGATGGACAGACTAAAACTGTTAAAGTTAATAAGGAGGTAAGTTTTTATGTTTGAATATCATAGTATTAATGATTTATGACTAAAAGAGTTTTGTATTCACACAAGCTGGCAAAAGCAAGTAAATGCTTAATTTTTATTCCAACACTTGAAGAAAAAGTACGTTCAGCTGAATTAATAACGTTCTTATTTTTTAAGGCTGTTAAAACTGGCTAAACGGGTCTAAGGCACGTAACTCTGACAATATCTCATATTTAGTTAAAAGATTTTATTGCTTTAAATTTTATGAACTCGTATATAAGTTACTTTAACATAATAAACTAAGTTAATATGTGCTCAGTAATTAGTACTTTCAAATTACTTTCAAATTCTAGGCCATAATCTCCGGAGGTACCCTGAACTCTCCGCAAATCCTGCTTCTCTCAGGCATCGGCCCAAAGGAAACCCTTGACAGATTCAACATTCCCACTATCAAGAACCTGCCGGGAGTGGGCCAGAATCTCCACAACCATGTTGGAGTGACCTTAGAGTTCACTCTCAATAAAGAACCGAAGACACCGGTCCTGAACTGGGAAACTGCTATGGAATATATGCTAAAAAGGGAGGGACCGCTGTCGTCTACTGGTATGTCGCAGGTAAGTTTAAAATGTTTACAAATTAATTTCATAATAACTCTATAGACTGCTTGCTCTAAAAAATCGGGGGCTGAGGTAGCAAGCGGATTGCGTCGCTCCCGATCATCGTCTCATACTCCGCATGCTTCTAGTATCAGTGTAGACTTTGGCGCAAGAGTACTGTAATCGTTTTTTTTCTTAAGATTCTCGGAGCTCACGCGCCGACTTTAGGTTGACTCTTAAATCGTTTGAGTGTAGCTTGTATTGAATATTCACCTCGACTCAACCTACGACAGATTTTCGTATTCTTCTTTACATGGTCATGTTATGTGCAATGGAGATATATTAATAGTAGAGTTTACATTAAAATAAATATTAGTCCTAGTACTTCGTATATGTTACCCTTATGAAAGCATGAATGAACTTTAATACCTACAGAGCCAACTTATGTACGAGTATAGTACTTTAGGTATTTTAGTAGTACTTACTTGCTTTGTGATAATGTAAATGGTATTTGCAACATCTTGCGTCAACAGCATCATCAATAGGTAGGTTAATTACTGGGTTTGTTAGCGATAAACGTGACCTAACAATGACACATTTATAATTTCGTTAATGATCAAGTAATTTTAAAGTAGGCCAGCTAATAATACAAATACGAGTACGAGATATAAGACTAACAAAATTATTATTAACAGATTTAAGTAAATAAGCAAATGTATCGTATAGACAAGTAATTCCTTCTATTGACGTCACATTAAAAAATATCCGTACCCAATAGCAGAAAACTGTAACAAAATATAGAATAATAAGTACCGTATATAAAACTAATCACTGAGTCCTTGCGTTACATATGTAATCAAAAACGAAATGAAAAATCCCGTTTTCCTAGATTTTAAAATAAAATCGTTTCTCGTTTTATAAAGAGACAGTAAGCATTCATTTAGGTAAAAACAATTACTAACCCACTTGTAAGTAGCCGGTGAAATTAATCAACACAAATGTTGTATTTAATTCGAGCATCCATCGTGGTATATGCAGGTACATTCAGTTGAATGACAAACGAATATAAATCGAATTGTATCAAAAAATTACAACTAGAATTGAGGGTATCGCAAACAATAACTCTCGCTCACAATATTATTATGTCGACACACGCGGACTCTACTCGCGTACCGCGCGGAGCGGAGATGTAATTCGTTTCTCGTGTACCTTACGTGTATCGCTTGTGTGGAAATAAAATGTGAACCTAAAGCTAAAGTGCAAAGTTTTCATTTAAATCACGAACCCTTATATACATAGACAATAACGGTAAATCCCTTTGTTTCGTTGGTTGTTTCAGCGGCATATTCTAGTCATTTATTCTAATTAATATTCTTGTCAACCGACTGTAACATGTAATACGGTGGATTCCGTAAGTGTCATTTAGAGTTACAAAATCTGTACATACTTAGGTAGTTTTTATACCTTGATATTTGTTTTGAAACCGCAGCTTGACCTTATTGCGGTTAGAAACGAAATTTGATTTATCTTTTATTTATGTTATTTTCTAAACCGCATCTCACGACTAACGACAGCTAATTCTCAATTTCTGGTTTTCCGATTTAAATGATGTACTTACTTAGTTAAAATATTACGAAAAGTACGGTCGTCATTTTCATTGAACTACCTTAATAAAAAAGATCACGATATCTGAGAAATGTCGGTTGCTTGATAAATTTTTTACTGGTACAATTTTAAAAGTCCTTTCCAACTTTCAAATGCTGGAGATGAGAGTTAACTATCATTCATTTTATCAACAGTTGACCGGAATAGTGAACTCTCGGTACGCGGAGCCAGGCGGCAAGCATCCAGATATCCAGTACTTCTTCGGAGGTTACTACGCATCATGCGGCGACGGCAGCCGCCCAGATGATGAGAAGCTCAACGAGATCGAAGAGAGGAGGGAAGTCTCGTAAGTAATTCCATTTGGATTTTACGCTTTCGGCGATAGCGAAAAGATCGCATTAATTATTGTATGACTTCCTATACCTTCAAAGAAAACTATGACTTGTATCCAGAGGGATCTCCAAGATGAGATTAGTTAACAACTTTTTAACCGCGTGATTTAATTTGGGCCAGTAACCCATCTTGATATCTACCTAATTTGTTGGGTAGAAGGACCAAGAGTAGGGTACTATTAACCGCGAAACAGACACTACTTGCACAACTTTTACTTGCTTCATCTAGTTTGGTTGAGTAACGTAAAAACGATATCCACGTGGTGGAGGAAAGTTTGCGCGCACTTCTGACTGACCAATCACGAAGTCCCTGCACCTGCACCTAATTATCTAAAAATTGTCACTGCTCATTCAATCATTCATAGCCTCAAGTTGTTAGTTTACAATTTTATTGATAGCGTTTTGTTTTCGTTTGTGAGGATATCAGCCATATCGCTGCAGCCGCGCAGCCGAGGGTTTGTAACCATCAGGTCTGTGGACCCCAACTCTCCGCCCGTGTTCCAGCCCAACTACTTCCTGGATGAACACGAGATGAACGTCCTGGTCGACGCTGCCAGGATAGCTTACAGGCTAGCTAATAGCACGGTGAGATAGATTATTAACCGACTTCGAAGGAAGCTCTCATTGTTTCACATGTTATGTTTTACCTGATTTCTCGGAGACAACCGTATTTTTTTGTTAGTTTTCTTTACTTAATGCCTAATTTTTATGAAAATCGGTAGTAGTTTACGAGTTTTTGGTATTTCAGTAGTCGAGTATTTTTTATCGGTTGGGTCTCCAAAAATACACCAGGCTAATTTGTAGGTTTAGTGACAGGTAAAAGATAACATTTGCTGCGGAGCTATTCGATGTCCGCTGTCCGATTTTAGTAATACGAGGGCGGAGTGATAAGTCTGGTAAAAATTAAACAAGGAGTGATATTTATTTAAAAAGTATTATTTATTTTTCAACGTAGTTTCCTTCTAACTCAATGCACTTCATCCAGCGTGTCTCTAACTTTTCGATCCCCTCCATATAATAAGACTTAGGCAACCCTTCGAAATAGACGTTGGTTTCATGCATGATTGCTTCATTGGAGCTAAATCTTTTTCCACCAAGCCATTTCTTTAAATTCGGAAACAGAAAATAATCGCAAGGGGCTAAACTTGGCGAATATGGTGGATGAGAAAGCAACTCATAGCGTAACTCATGAAATTTGGCCATGGCAATCGCGCAGGTGTGCACTCTTGCGTTGTCTTGGTGAAAGAGGATTTTCTTCTTTGCCAAATACGGTCGTTTTTCAGCTAAAATTCTGTGAAATTGTTCTAATAAATTGGCATACTAAGCGCCATTTATTGTTTCACCCTTTTCTAAGTAGTCAATATGGATAACTCCACGGGCATCCCAGAAAACTGTAGCCATAACTTTATTGGCCGATAAAACTGCTTTGGCCTTCTTCGAAGCTGGTTCACCCGCAGCAATCCACTGTTTCGATTGTTGTTTGGTTTCGGGTGTATGGTAGTGGATCCAAGTTTCGTCTACTGTTACAAAAAGTCGCAAGAATTCCGTCTTATTCCGTCGAAACAACGCCAAACCTGCTTCCGAAGTGGTCACACGCACGCGTTTTTGATCAACATTCAGTAAACGCGGCACCCATCTCGCGGAGAGCTTCCTCATATCTAAATGTTGGTGTAAGATATTGTGCACACGTTCGGCTGAGATGCATACTACCTCAACTATCTGGCGCACTTTTACTCTTCGGTCGTTTAACACTTTGTCATGGATTTTAGAGATCATTTCTGGAGTAGTGACCTCAACCGGGCGTCCTGGACGTTCGGCATCACTTGTGCTTGTACGATCACATTTAAAATCAGTAAACCACTTATGTATCATTTTAATTGACGGAGCGGAGTCGCCGTAATATTTATCAAGCTTTTGTTTTGTTTCCGTAATAGTTTTTTTTTCTCAAAAAGTAATGTTTAATTAACACACGAAATTCACTTATCTCCAACTTTGCGAAAATGCGTTCAATTGTTTTTCTTTAATGGCTGTTAAAAAAAAATTACCGGCGGTACTGGCTGAAATTTTTAATTTAGTCCTTCAAAAGAGTGTTTAACATGGAGGTTTCATGCAATTTGCGATAACTTTATTTAAAAATATTTTTTTACCAGACTTATCACTCCGCCCTCGTATTTGGCATGGACATACAGGGTTATCGATTAGGGATGTACTAAGCCGAAAGGGGGTCATTATACTCATCGTAAAGAACAAGTTTTACTATGGGGCCAACTCTAAATTCGGGAAAAAAATCAGCCGAAAGAAATTCCTTACGTTTTATCGACGACCGTTAAATTTTTGTATGAAACAGCTGATTTTTTTCTCGGTTTCAGCGTTAGTCCCATAGCGAAAGTTGTTCCTTAAGCTCAGTATAATGACCCCCTTTTGGTTAAGTACACCCCTAGCCGATAAACCTGTATAGAAAAAACAAGACGTTCAAAAAATGAAACCTCCACCTGTCACCTGTCAGATATTACGCGAGAAATACGGCATGACCCCTACGCCTGGCTATGGCAAAGAATGTGAGGGCGGTGGACCGGAGCCAACGGATGAGTACTTTAAGTGTCTCGCTCAGCACCACACCGCTCCAGAGAACCACCAGGTCGGGACCTGCAAGATGGGACCAGACACAGACCCGATGGCGGTCGTGGATATGCAGCTCAGAGTTCATGGAATACAGGGTAAGACTAGTTTTCTATAACTAGGTGTCAATATAAATTCGGCATCATCACTACTCCTAGCTACAACAGTGAGAAAGAAGAATTAAGGGTACAGTTTTCAATTCTGTATCTAGGGGTAAGGCGACTATTGCCGTGGCCAATGATTAGTAGCTAGTTTCCGCCGGTTCTGTTTACTGCAACAGAAGTTACTTTTGTTTTTGTTTCCAGGTCTAAGAGTAGCAGATGCTTCAATCATGCCAACGGTTATTTCTGGTAAGTTAATATTAAAAATAAAATTTATTTATTTATCAAAAAAAAATGTTAAACAATACACTGTAATTAAAAACCTAATACTATGGTATGATTAACAATATGTAAGTAGGTGTAATATTGGCGATATATGTATTATTAATTAGCCAATTATTTATTAAACAAGTAATAAGTACGCTTTAAGATTATGGAATGAGAGGGGAGCATTTTAGAATTATATTAATTACGCGTTCATTTAATTTGTAACTTAGAGGCTCAAGGGTCATTTAGCGTCTAAGTTTTTGTTTCACTGCACAGGGAACACAGCAGCCCCGACGATCATGATAGCGGAAAGAGCTGCCGAGTTCGTGATGACCCGTCATCAGCTGTCAAAAAACCGACCTGACTCATTGAACAACAGATTTGGAACCAACGACGCGCCTGCTGCGGAGCAGACGTACAGCGGACAGAACAATGACGGAGGTCACAGGTAACCAAAAGTTTTTGAACTAGATAAGTTTAAGTCTTTTTAACCGCATCTCAATGTTGATAGTCTTTTGGATCGAATGATCGGACCAAAGAACACTCAAAATTAAGACGCGTTTTTACCCGACTGCGAAAGAAGGAGGGTTATGTTTTTCGAGTGTATGTATGTATATTTCTTCGGCACGCCCTAGAGGCAAGACGGCTTGTCGTATTTTTATGTGAGTGGTGTCAATAGATTCGTCTTATTCGTGATACCGACACTGGATACATCGATATAAAAAAAAACAAATTAAGGATGATCCACAGGTTTAACTATTTAGCAGTCGGGTTTTTTCGAACTAGCTTCTAACCACTTATTGATAAGGCGTTTGGTTTTTAGTAAATGAGTAAGATATTGAGTATGAAATGACCTAAACAAAGCTTGTAATTTCCCAGATGGCCTTTCGGCGGCTTCAACGGCGGCCACAACTGGAAAGACAACAAAAACCATACCTGGAACCCAAACTGGAAGCCACAAGACAAGAACTGGCATAATTGGCACCCTTGGGACAAGTCCAACTGGCAAGACAACTCGGTTCCCTCCCAAGCTCAGAACTACCAAGCCTGGCACAAAAACGACTCCCCACAAAGACACGATTGGTACAGAAATAACGACAGCCCTCAGAATGTGAACTGGCAAAGTGGCAACTGGCAGAAAAATGACGCCACAACGCAACCTAACAATGCCAACTGGCAAACAAGTAATGTGCCAAAACAGAACTATTATAATTCTAGGTAAATAAGACGATGTTTAAGAAAGTAGGTAATGTGTATTTCAATTTCATTAAATATTACATTATTATAATACAACGCTTTTTAATCTTTTATGTTCGTATCCGGAAAATCATGAAATCAATGGTCTTACAAAAGGTGTTATAAATAATATTAAAACTATGAACTCAAACTTACATAAAATAGAAAGGTAATAATAATTGTTTATGTATTTGATCATTTACATACTACTGAACATTGGATCTATTTTTTCTTTTTACCTTTCGTTGGTTTTGCTTCAGGAGATGGTTCCGGATCAGACCTGAAACAAGAATATTATTATAATTATGAACATAGTAGCTATTAAATATAGGTTATGGCTATATTATGAACACACGTTCTATCAACATAACAAACTTATTCTATGGAACAGTTACCTTTTATCGATTCCGGGGTTTTTAGGTCCAATAGACCCAAATCAATAATTTGCAATAAACTTGACCCGCTTAGTGGATTACTTTCCAAAAATCCTTTCTTAGTACATCCCTTCACCCTATAATGAATACACCATCCAAATAATTTAGCTGTTTAGGGTTCTGCGTTGATTCTAACAAATATCAGTCAGTCCAGACTTACTCTTTTATACATACATAATTTACGGAGATAACATTAACAGCGGAAACTGTGATGTCGGAACTTATAGGAAACAGTAAAATCTTACATGACTTAATTCCTAATTAAATCCCCATATACATAATAAATAAATAATATTTTACCGTGATCGAAATTATCAGGCATTAAAATTATGTACCTATCAATAAATAATAATATGGGACAACATCCACACAAAGGTCTTCAGGTCCCAAACTAGGCAAAGCCTGTGCTATGGTAACCTGATGACTGATATACATACTTATATACATAAATACATACTTATATATATAAATATATAATAAACACAGGTTAAACAGACATTTTCATGCATACAAATGTTTAACCTGTCCGGGGATCGAACCCAGGACCAGCGGCGCAGAAGGCAGGGTTGCTACCAACTGCGCCAACCGGCCTGGTCACTACCATCCGTCATACTTACTCATCACTGCCATCCGGCGTTTCAGGGATCGTGACGTTGCCTTTCGAAATTCTTTTGCTACTGTCTAGCTCGTCTGAATCATTCAGCACGGACTGTACCTGAAAACAACAATCTACATTGCAATAACATACATACACTATTATCAGTTCTTGCAAATAACCAATCACGTGTCGAAATGGATTCATTATTAAATTGACAATCTGACTATTCCCACGAACAAAGATGATACTATCTCATTTCACATTATGACAAAATTATGAACCATTGGACTAATAAGATTTGTTTATAAATATTAGAGATTTTTCTTTGGCATATTTTTTGTTGTTAGTATTTTGTTGCCATATTTATTTGTTGGCATTAGAGCCATACATAACTATATTGTCACCACGAAAATCGAATAATAAACTTGAATGGAAAATTAAAGTAACTGTAATTGGTAATAAGCACTTACAAAGTCTTTGTCATAGACGATTGTATGCAGTGATTCGTCAGAATCGTCGAAGGGCTTGTAGCTGTCGGTACTACTGCGGTTAGAACCAGCCGAGGCGCGCTTAGCAATCGTCGCGGGCGCAGCCTTCGCGGCTTTCTTGGCAGCTGGTAAACATAAGTAGGCGTAAACAATGGGCTCGAGCTTAAAGCAATTTTAAAACTGTCCAATTAGTTCGGTCTAGTAAGTCTTGTCATCCCTGAATGGAAGACATAATATTTACACATATAAATGTGCGAGTCTGTTTAATGGTCCCTTGTTATATCAACTAAGTAACGGACCGACTTGATTTTTGTACAGATATAGTTCGAAGTCCGGAGAGTGCCATATGCTCCTTTTTTCCCGGGAAAAAGCAACACGACGCGGCCGTAACCGCGGGCAATAGCTAGTAAGTTACTAGCTATTGCCCGGACTGTAATATCGATATAATTTTGGAATCGATATTAAAATACTGATAACATATTGATAATGGGGTATCTCTTTATCGGTATGAATTCTGATATTTTAATACATTAATATCTAAGTTATAAGTTTATTTAATTGGTACCGATACATAAATACCGGTATATTATCAATTAACTCCTTCCGCACGCTATATAACGTATAGCGTGCGACGTTGCCACTTTGGGCTTAGCCGAGATACCTAGCAACGCCACGCGTTCGTGACATATTGGTATGGAGTACCGATAAAATTATCGATACCATTTTACTGCTAATAAAAAAATATTATACATATATCGGTTTTTATGAACGTATAGATATTAATATTCATATTTTACCAAAAGTATCGATATTTTTCATTTATCGATAACAGTCCCTACTAGTAACAAACAAAAGTATGGAGATGCCACTATTGATCCACAATGGGTTTTTTTTACGTAATATTACATTTGATTGATTGAGAGGGAAATGATTAGTATATACAGAATGAATGTTACAGTACCTTTATAGAACACGAAAGATTATACACAAGACGTAGTTTACATCAGTAGAATTTTGCATGTTAATGTAACGAGTTTTATAATTTTTGCCAAGAGCTTGTCGAGTAAGTCCAATTCGACAACAACTTACCAGCTGTTTTTTTCCCTTTTCCTGTAGTCTTCCCCTTGCTGGATCCGTCACTGCTAGACCCAGACTGGCCTCTAGGCTTGCGGATGGTAACATTAGAAGTGTCAAAGTCTGAAGGTGGGGATTGCGTGGGCGACGGTTTCTTAGTCTCCTTGACCGCTTTCTTGGTTTCTTTGGATTTTGCTGACTCGGCCTTTGCTTTTTGAGCTGCAATGTATGGAGATAAAGTAAAGTCATGTTTTTCGAGTATTTGTTTGCGAAGTTGTCATTGGATGTCTTTATCTACAGATCGTATAGTTTATATTGATAATACTCCCCGAATTCACTCGTTAAGATATAGTCAGTTATTTTTTTAAGTTGGTTCTAATATCTTTTTCATTTAAAAATATCTTTAATATCTTCAAAATATGACTTGTACTAGATGTAAAATGGTGGACAATAGTATTCCTCTTTCGCGGTTCTTTTATTGTGACTGACTGGTGGTGAACATACTTCATGTCCTTTACAGCTTTAATACTGGGATTCTGTTCTAAGCTGGCAAAAAAGGTAGAAGTGGATTTTTTGTGTTATCCATACTTCGCATTAATTATCTCTCCAATGACTACATTCCCTGTATAATTTGAGATATATATTTATATCTAGTTTACCTCTATCCACATCAACGAGAGAGCGTTGCGATCGGCTTCTCTTCACACCTCCCTTGTCGGTATCGTTCTCAAGTTTGGTTTCAGACGACGAGGCGACGACACTCGCGTTATCTTGTGGCTTTTTTTTGACAAGTTTCAGAGATTGCTTTTTCTTTTTCCCTAAAAGAGTTAAAACGCTATAGGTTTTTACGGTTAGGCCTGTACTACGAAAGCGGGTTAGTTTACACATAATGTCGATACATTTTAATTTTTCACAGACTTCTCAAATAGGACGAGGTTCTCAATTGTACGATTATTTTTTATGTTTGTTTCTTACCCGAGTTTTCGGAGACGGCTAGACAAGTTTGATAAATATATTTGTTTGAATAGGTTTCTTCACAGGTGGTCTTAAAATGTATTGTATAAATCGAATTGTCCAGAGGTTTGATATATAAATCGAAATAACTGTAAAAGTTCTGTCGACGCTTGCCGTAACGGAAGTAGCTAATCATTTTTTTTTTGCAAGAACTTGTGTTATTGCTAATTTTTTTTTCAATGCAAAACAACATGAGACTCCACCCTAGATACGAGAATAAAAATTAGTATGTAAAGTTTGCCATATAAATTGTGTCACAATAGCCATTCATATAGCTTATTTTGAAGCTAATGTTCAAGGTATAGTCATAATGTTTTTCTTCGCTGTATAAGTAATAAATTAAATCGATTACAAATAAGTAATTAATAAATTTATTCTGGTATATTTTGGCCAGTAAATCAAAAGTAATGGTTTATTCGTTTTTACCCTCCTAAACCTCTTAATTAGAAAAACGATGTCTATCTTCTTGGAAAAAAAGGACGACACCAAGACTAAAAAAAAAAACAAAAAAAATATGAATATTTTGAAACTTATTACGAGTATATCTTACCTTTAGTCGTTTTTGCCTTTTTGACCGGAGATACGTCATCGTCACTGGATTCGCTGCGAGGTTCTGAGGCACCGGGTTCAGGCTCCGAGGAGCTTCTACAGACTGCCTTAGAAGCCTCCTTGGGGCTGCTTTGATGTGGCGGCGGTCGCATGTTCTCTGTGATCAAACATTAGGAAATAAATTCCTTTTTACCGATTTCCCAAAAAAGTTGGTACTCAATTCTACTGCAGTTTTTATGTTAATTACCTAATTTCTCGGGGAAAGTTGAATTGATACGTGAACTAAAAATGTTAATAAAAATTATGTTTATATTTGCTTGAAAGGGTTCAAGCTAGAGGTTTTCTTGAAAGGAAAGGACAATCCGAATTGGTCCCAGTAAAATTTTATCGAAATACGTTTTAAAATCGAAATAACTGAAAAGACAGCGCCTGGTTTTAATATTTGTTTACTTGTTTCTATTAAAAATCTCAGAGCAGGGTTATGTTCTTTATAACTTACTTGGTGAAGATCAGAAAGCAGAGTTTCTCCATCGCATTCCCAATCAGTCTATGGATATTATGTCGTGACATCGTGGTCTAAGTCCTGGGGCTCTATTTTTAAAACGTTCGAATAAAATCATCACTCGTTAATGACGTCACTTACGTACAATATGCAATAAAGTCGCATTCTTGAAAATTCATACCCTTCGCTAACAACAAAAACTTAAATTCACCAGTGATTTATTTGCCACGTGAATCTTGTATTCATACAAGCGATTTCAAATATAGGGCTCTTCTTGAAGCGAAATTATATAATTTAAAACCAATAAATAAGAAAACATATTGTTGTTACCTTCAGAAATTCTAGATATGGCGAAAGTAGGTGAAGTTTCATCTATTTCCACCTCTTCTTGTACAGTCTCATTGATGACCACGTGCGTGCTTCTACCTATTGGTTGAGCTGGAAACAAACAACAAACTATACTGCTTAATGATTACAATATATATTTTAAAAAAAGCCAAGTATCGCTACATTGTTCGACGGCTCTTTGAAAAAGAACAGATATTACGTTAGAAGTATTTATGTGATAATGAGAATTTAATGGTAGTCACAAAACCCTTCACTTCACAAGCGTAAGGTTAATTCCCAGGTTCAGGTTACGCATCTCCGAGATTTTCACTCATGTGCATATTTTAATTACCATAAGCCTAAACGGTGAAGGAAAACATCGTGAGGAAACCTGCATATCGGAGAATGTTTTTTGGTCAGTGTGGTGGAGTAGTCTCGTGTTCAGCAGTGGGACGTTATGGTTTGATATTTAGGTCATACTTACGCAGAGATGCCGTCGTCCGTCCTAGCGGTGCTAGCGAGTCTTCTTGCATAGTCCCTTCAGTAACGCCTAAAAAAATAAGAAATATAAACATATGTAATAGGTAATCTTTCTGCTATAATTTTTTGTTGTCGTAGTCAGTCATTTTGTTAATGTTAATAAACGCACTTGCCACGATTTCTATATGTATGTATATACATTATGAGCGGACTCATAGGCAAGTACAATGCTTAATGTTTCATGTAGTATAATTTATTATTTACATATATAAAAGCTGGATAAGTGTAAAAATAGTGTGCCAGGCACAATCGCAGCAAGGTTTTAGACGTGACATGCTCAGTAAAAATACTTACAAAATAATGTAACAAATTAGAAGGATACAAGTAATAATAATAATAATAATATGGGACAACATCCACACAAAGGTCTTCAAGTCCCAAACTAGGCAAAGCCTGTGCTATGGTAACCTAAAGACTGATATACATACTTAGAAATACATATATACATACTTATATATATAAAAAACACCCAGACACAGGTCAAACAGACATGTTCATGCACACAAATGTTTGACCTGTCCGGGGATCGAACCCGGGACCAGCGGTGCAGAAGGCACATTGAAGTGGTTGTACATTTAATTTTTTTTTACATTGCCGCATTGCAATCAAATAATTTTTATCAAAAATTGTATTACTTAGCATTACATTAAAAGTTTCAATAAGTACCTGTGTGTGACATCTTGTTCAAGCTTGCTCTTTCAGTGGCTTCCAACGCGCCTAAATATCTCGTAAGATTTCGACATGACTGCTTGTCTGGTAGTTTCTGCGAAAACAAAAAATATACCTTAGTTACAGTTGATTTTGCATTATATAGTAGTACTAAGCTTTTATAATATGTGTTGTGATTTTCCATAACGAATTAGCGAATGACCAACCAGACATTTTGTACATAAGTCACGGTTAACAGACATAAGCCCTACCGCATTGCACTGTCACCCAGCCGCAAATACATGAGTTACAGTTACCAGACACAGGTCGCGCAGCGTACAGGCGAGAGTGGAGGCGAGACCTGCTTCCCTGGGTGGAGACAGAAGCGCCAGCATTCGGCATACGAGCCCAACCTCTGGCGCTGTCGTGTGCCGAGCGATGTGCTGGCACAGCACTGTAGCCATACCGCCTTGACTGTCACCCAGCTGTCAAACAGGAACAAGAGAAGTCGATTTAGTAATAGAATTTTCTGCATGACAGTAGCTAGCTGGACCTGTTGACTGGCATGCATTAAATATTGATTGAAAGCATTAACAATATGTTCAGTTGATACAGTCAACTGTCCCACTAAATTAAAAGAATAAAGAACCAAAAAAACACTATTTTCAAAGCGTGGTTTCGAAGATAATGAACGTAGTAATAGCGACTAAGCACTTTCAGTTCCACAAAGTTTAATTTGCATTAATTTTTTTTTCTCTATTTACATTGTTTTTTATATTTTGTATGTATCACATACAGTAGAAATATGATCAGTTACAAACTCTTACCTCATGGTGGACTCTCGTAAGTGACACGATGAACCGTACTACCGCCTCTTGGTCGATTTCAGCAAGCGGCGAACTAGATGGTGCGTTTGCAAGAGTTTTCAGAGTAGGAATTGTTGCTTTCTATAACACAGAAACAATAAAGATGTAGCACGATGATGCCACGTGTAAAATCTCGTCATGTCTTCGCGATTTAATATGCATGTTGTGTTAGATCTTCTGATCCGTGACTCGCCTATTGTCTTGGATACTTTTTTTTACTAATAGCACATTTTCTTCCATAACAGCTGCTAAAGAGCGGCCGCTTCTCTTTTCATCCCGCATAGTTAAGGTGACCGCGCTTGAATTCATTGGTATTAAATTTTACAATCTCAAATGTCGCCTGAAACCGGCCTTCATGCGACATTTGAAATTGTAAAAAAAAACATATCGCGAAAATGTTCCTAGTAGATTCACTCTCCAATAAGACACTACAATTTAAACTCGTTCGCAAAACCAGTGAAAAAAAAACGAAATTGGAAATCGAAAAATAGCTACAGTTGAATTAAATACCTATAAACTCTTTCTGGAAAGTCAGTAAAACTTTGATTACTTTAATATTCAAATTATTTTACCTGCAATTGATCCTGTGCGTTGTCTACAGTCATGGGGAATATCTGGAAGAATACTCCGATGGACTGTCTTAACATGTCTTCGTCGACTAAAAGAAAAAGACGACACATATTATATTTTATAAAAAGTTCTTTAGTGTTTGAAATATTTATACGATGATGATTCTGTTGATCTATCGACCATTTCTTAGACACTACTCGGTTGATATGTCCATTTAATCCTGAGCTTTTTGATCATTATTAACCCCATAATGTATCATTGCTGAGCACAGGCCTCATCATAGGATCATAGGCGTATGATGGGAGTGTAGGCCAGTCCACTGTGCTGCCCAAATTGCGGGTTGCGAACTTCACTAATCTCCGAAGGCTAACCTTCTTCGACAAGCAGGTTTTCTCGCGTATTTTACTCAACTGTTAGAGCGAAAATCAATTAGTTTTAATATGTAGATAAATAGATCAATTCTTTATTTGCAGACACACAATAAATTAAATACTTACAAGATAAAAAATCTTACAAAATGAAGTGCTACAAGTGGCGGCCTTATAGCTAAAAAGCAATCTCTTCCATGCAACCTTAGGATCGAGACAATTGTGAAAGGGAAATGAATTGAAAAGTGCTTTAAACTGGAAGCACACGGCTGTTTAGATTTAAAAAACAAATCTCTGGACCGATTTTTTTTTAAATGAGGGCACTTGAGGGGTATACCCTTACAAACAAATAAATATTCTTTCGGATCGGTCCAGGTAACAAACATAAACTGTCAAATTGAGTACCTCTCTATTTTTTAGGAAGTGAGTAATGAATAAGTTACCTGTAGCAGGGTTGAACCATAGCAGTATAAGTCTGCTCAGTATGGGCGGAGACTCCAAATGTCTCAGATAGAGTAGCCGACATAGACCCTCCACTATAATTTCACGATATGAAGGATACTGCAACATATAACAAATATTTTAACTTAATGACAACTATTTAAAAAAAAAAGCTGTTGAGCGATTAGTATAGTTTCAGAGTTTCAGATCAGGGTCTTAATGGCCACCCACAGAGATCGCAATCGTTATTGTGCCATCTCGCACGCACCAGTCGCAAATGTTATTCGTCAAAAAGGGACACACGTAACCTTGTAAGCTATAAAAATCGCAATCCTTATTATTGGATTGCGATTGTTATAGCTTACAAAGTAAGTGCTTAGGTCACTCTAGTAGCCCTTATCCACTATGAACATTTCAAAACGTAACGTGATCGCGTTATTTCGAGCGCATAAAATTCACAATTCATAAGTTCTTTAATAAGCCAATATCAAATTTTATACGAGCCGTAACGTAAGTTTTACATCATCAGAATAGCGTCAACTACGTCAACGTAACGTTAAACACGTCCCGCAGCAATGAATACGCTGTTACGGAATAAGGGCCCAGTTCTAGCCTATAGTAATGATGATATCGTCCGCGTCGTATCCGACGACGGCGACTGTTGCTAACTTCTGGCGTGTGCCCACAAGTGGATGGCAAATCCGAACTTAGTCTTGAACACTTATCGCAGGTATCGCAGTACAGCTGGCCCGCGCTGTTGTATGTGTAGTTATAAGTGGGTATCAGGCGATTTTTACGAATTTCACGTTTAAGATGTAACTCATAATCAGATACGCCTTTTTAAATCTTGGAACGCCAAACCGATCTTGTTTAGATCATTTTATATTTGCGGGGCACTTACAAGGTAGTGGAACAGAAAAGTAAGATTTCGTTAACTTACAACATTATCCATGATGTTTAGAAGAATCTCTATGATTGCAAAGTCACTTTGTGGCGTGTGAGATAACGCTGATTCCGATAAAGTACCTGCGAAATAATTTAGTACAGTTATAGTCAAAGTAGACTTCCTTTTGACTTCATAAAATAACAATAATTTTATTTTCATCCCACCATCTCGGAAAGAGTATTTTTGCTATTCGATATCTGAGTGCAAAAGCCGTTTTTATCCGCTAGAGGATATAGTAAATTTGAATTTAGAATATCGTGTGCACTAAGTTTGTGAATTAAAAAACCTCATTCAATCTACGAGTATTTACTTCTACCCCTATGGTGCCGAATTCATAATACAACCTTTTTTTTTTGTTAAAAATCAGACTCGGAACCTTTTTGCTGTACTTTTTTATTTGTTTTGCGGGCGCCATTTTTTTTTCACGTCATATTGTTAAAACCTTATGTTAAAAATAAGTGAATAAACTAAAATGCAATATTTTTCGTATGTAGTCATTTCCTCGGTGTGGTGGGATGAAAAGTTACGTGTTACACTCGAGTGCAACGGTTTTTCACCTTGTGCTCTTTTAATTCCTTCTCTAACGCTCAGGATTCTAATTATTGAATCACTCCCTGCGCTATTCAATTTTAGAATCCTTCGCTTGCTCGGTCATCAAAAGTGAGCACGCAGTTAAAAAGCAACTTTGCACTTGTGTATAACAAATAACTATTTTTAAGGGTAGTTCCACTTTTTAATAAAACAGTGGTGTCCAGTGCGAGAATTAGTGTTGTCAGTAGTTTCACATTCAGTCTTGTTCAAAGACGCTTGGTTCATGGAGAAATAACAAAGCCCACGTGACATGGCTAAGCTAAAAGTTCCTAAAATTATATCCATCCTTTTCTCACTTTTGGAAACAAAAAGAGAGGAGACAATTTTAGAACTGTCAAATTAAGTAAGTTTGGTCTGCCCAAATTGGGGTCAATGGAGCACTATACACATTATTATAGCAGTAACTTACCATTTTCTTCAACCATGGTGTTCTTGCGAGATGAAGTGTTCTTATCAGTAGTGTCACATTCAGTATTGTTCGAAGACATTCATCAAGTCCACCGGACATTGTAATACTACTATTGTAGCTGTAACTTACCTTTTTCTTCCTCAGTAGTGTCTTTTCGAGAAGTAGTGCTGTTTTTGTCAGTAGAGTCACTTTCAGAGTCTTGTTCGAAGACACTCGGTCCATGGACACACACCAAGTCCACCAGACAACGGAGCACTGTACATACTATTGATTCATTGTGCATGTCTACTAGCTGTAACAAGTAATACTGTATAAGTACAGGAGATTCAATTTAAATAAATTGATTAGAAGAATTTTACAAGCTTTTATTTAGCCATGACGTTATTTGCAATAAAATCTTGCAAACTAAATTACTTAGGCCACCTTCCTAATGTCTAACACAAATATGGTGTACTTGAAAATATGGTTGGTCTGGTGATGGAGATGAAGGATAGTCATAGGAGTTTCTTAACTACAGAAGGTAAATTCATAATGTTTGGGCGATATACACACTACATCTGCTTAAAATAAACTGATTTCGGATAAAAAGGAACACAAAAAAAAAAATTTAGGCACCAATAATTCGTCTTGAGGAGCACTATTCACTTTAGTTCATTCTCACTGATGAAAGCTTGAATTTAAAAATATATTTTTTATGTATCACTCGTTTAATTTCAAATATATGTATAATAATATTAGGCACTTACGTTAGCAAAAAAGAATGCTTTGTGTTCTTTAGCGAATTCCTTGTCCAACATCCCATACAAAGCAACAGTTTCCATGGCGGCTTCTACGACCTCATAGTTCTTATATATCTCCACCTGAAACATTTAAGTCTTTTTTAATCGACCTCAACAAAAGGAGGAAGTTTCCTCGTTTTAACTGTGTTACAAGATTTATCAGAGATGCATGATTCTTTTTTGTTTGATAGAGGTTAGATAGTACTAATTTGGTCCCAAATAAATAGTATTAAAGTCAGTCCTTAACCATTATTACTATTTATTTTATAATTATTTATTTCACGTGCACCTTTTGTTTGGTTTTCAATAAAGTAAAATTCATACCAAAGCTACCTTAGAATGTAACCTTATATTCTACTAGTAGCTAACCCGCGGCGTTGCCCGCTACATAAAATGGAATATAAAGAAGTTTCAAATATCAAACTCCCATTTGACCCTCTTTCTATTTTGCACAACGAGTTGCTTGTAGTGGAACGACGGATCTACGAGTATTTAGACCAAAGAGCGTTGGGCTCCATGGAAAAGAAACTCCGTTCTCTTGTGTAAACGATTGCAAAACAAAAAATTGACCCGAAATTTTTACTACGATAACGGATATAAAAAAAAAGATGTTTATGTAGATCTGTATTTTTGTTGTTTGTTTAACAACAAAATTACAGATAATTAATGAAATTTTTTACGTGCTTTGGACGAGACTAACATTATTCGTTTCTTTTTTAGATTTCCTAAAATCTCTAAATCGTAATTATTACATTCCGAATAAAATACAAAATAGGGATACGTTATTATTCATTTATCTTTCCATTATCGCAATAAAAATGAGGGATCCAAAAAAATGTTGTCAATTATAGAACACATGAAACACATTACCTCCAACTCACTGAATATCATCTTTAGCATAGGTGTGAGGCTGTTTAGCTGCGGAGTGTCCAACGCGCAGTTCAGTATTATGAGACATTTGTTAAGGGTCGCTGCATCACAGAGTCTCTCTTTTATTGTCTGCAAACAAATAAAATTTATATTTAAAAATCCTCCCAACAATTCGCCATTTTGTGGTGGCTGCGGTCATCATGAACAGATTTTCTTGAAACATAGCTTATATTTCAAACAAAAACGGTTCTTCTGTTCGGGAGCTACGAGCCCACAGACTTACAACACCTCGTCATTTTGTGTCAAAAAAGAGTATTCTTGCACTTAACAATACAAATAATGTAAAAGACAGAACTTAACGAATACAATAACTTTATTTTAAAAGAGTTACGAGGTGAATCTGTTTTACTAATGATGACGCGAAACTCATTACTATTTTATATTTTAATCTTAATTTATATAAAAGTAAGTCGGGTTATAGTTACAATCAGTAGTGTAGTTACACTAGTTGTAACTCGAGAACGGCGGGCCGCTTCTAATGATTTATGATTTGTTGGATTAGTCTCCGGCCGGAAAATCAGAAAAACAGTGTATTAGATAATTCATAGAAAATACATATGTTAGAAAATATATATTTCAATAGAATGGGCTTAATGGAACTTCGCCATCTTGCGCAATTGATAGCTCTGGTCATTCACGTGACTTCATACGTCGACTGTGTTAGGCGGTACGAAGTTCGCCGGGTCAGCTAGTTGATATATAATTTAAAGTTATACTTACAGGTAGTGGCAGTTGTGGTACGGGTGCTGTCTGTGCGTTGAGGTCTTCTAACTTCTTTTGTAACTCTTCAACCTATAACAATACAGCTCTCTATAACTATCTTCATAAAGTATATAAATCTTATTGTTGGTATGTAATATGCTTCGCTATATAACTTAGAGCGAACTTTTTATAACTTTAACTAGTGACTTGAAGTCTCACGGGCGTCGCGTGTTTTGAAAATTCTTAGAATTGACCACTTCCCCCTGCTTGCCGCGACCCAGCGTCTAGTAGCTTTTGTTTTAATGCAAAAACGAGCACAATACAAGGCAAGTAATGCGAATTAGAAAATCGACCGTAGCCTATGAGGCTACATGTCATACAAATACTTTTACAATCTATTTATTTATTTTTAGTGCATAATGGCAAAAGCACTAGGAAACGTCAACGCCAGCCTACGAATTCATCAAATAATGCAGAATCTATCAGAATACCTACCTAAAGATGTTATCATGAACCTACACATGACAGGCCGGTTGGCGCAGTTGGTAGCAACCCTGCTTTCTGCGCCGTTTTTTCCGGGTTCGATCCTCGAACAGGTCAAACATTTGTGTGCATGAACATGTCTTTTTGACCTGTGTCTGGGTATTTATTATATATATAAATATGTAATGTGTTTCTAAGTATGTATATCAGTCATCAGGTTTTGCCTAGTTTGGGACCTGAAGACCTTTGTGTGGATGTTGTCCCATATTATTATTAAATATGGCATATTAACACAGTAATAAATACAATTGTGTAGACAACAAAAGGAAACTTGGATTTCAAACTAGGCTTCTTTACACTAACTAAGATTTCATAAGGATTATAAACTTAATAGTTATATAAACAATAGTTTTCTATGTAAGTAGTATTGTAACTTTTTTCTCTTAATAAACAAATATGAAAATAAATACTAGTTTCATTTTCAATAATCTTTTGCACTTTTACAATAGTTTAAAAATGTGTTACCTATATTTGTGGTATATAAACATAATCTTATGCTAAATATATCAGCCATAATTTACTTTTTCTTTGCATTCAGCTGCGAGCGCGTAGTTTTGCTCTCGAACTGCCTCTTCTTGAGCTTCCATGGCAACATTCAGCGATACCCGAAGACGCGCCCTCTGCAACACAAGGAAAATTAAAAAATTTGAAATACTAAGTATAAATGTCATAATGACATTTGTTTTGGCAGCCATCTTGGATTTGAAATTATCATATTATTTATCAAGTATTTTACTAGTCAATTCTTTCATTTGATACCCACTTTGAGGGAATTTAGAAAAAAGTTTATTCCGCTATTTTGGACCGATTTTTATCAAACAGCTTGTAAACGAAATAATTACGTTTGGGAGCTATGATGCCACAGACGGACAGACACAAACACACACCCTAACACGTCAAGCGTAAAACACCTTATCGTTTTCGCGTCGGGGTCCAAAAATATATCTTCCAGGCAACATTAGGATGGAGATAATTGAAGGCGATTTGGTTCAAGTTGTTTACCTGCAGTTTGGCTTCGGTGCAGTCTACGAGTGGTTGAGGCGGCGGCGGCGGTGCCTCAGGCTCCGGCGGGTCGCGCAGTGCTGTTATCATACCGCTCACTACCTCTATACGCGACGATACGTCTACTACGGCTAGCGAGAGCGCCTCCACGAACGCGCGGATCACGTCGCTGCTCAGCGGGCCATAGTCGCCTGAACGGTACAAGTTAGATAAATAAATGTTTCACACAATTCGAATTAAAATGTTTCCATGTTATTTACGCAAAAAGGTGATTTACTATGTTTTTATGAGTCTTTTTTATTATGTCAATTTTGACATTTGTGACGGGCAGTACGATTTATAGACCGATGTGACCATTGGAATCAACCAAGGATATTTAAATCTTCCAGAGATGCCATAATTCTACTACAATTAACAGAATTTAGATATTTTTGTACACAATCAAGGAGGCGACTTTTCATTAATACACAGTATTAACCACATCTTTTGGCGTTTTTTGGTAGACGTACACCGTCCTGGCTGAAAATGAAACAAGTTCTTGGGCCTTTTTATTAAAGAGTGACATGTAAATAAACAAGGAATGAAATCGACCTGGTTCTCTCATCAGTGAATACGCCAGTGATCAATTAATACAGATCGGACGTAAAATGAATAAAATAACAGAAAGTATGAGAAAATTTGCAAATACGATCATATTTGGTCAGTAATGGCAGAGGAAGTATGATGTATGTTTTGTTACCCGACTGTGAAAGAAGGGTTATGTTTTTCCAGTTTATATATGTATAAATGTATGTATGTATGTATATTTATTTGGCACTCCGTAGAGCCTAAACGGCTGGTCTTATTTTTATGTGAGTGGTGTGTGGTACATCAATTTAAATAAAAATAGAAATGAAGGATGATACACAGGTTTAACGATTAAGCAGGCGGGTTCTTTCGAACTCGCTTCTAACCTCTTGTTTACATAATGAAATGAACGCAGTTCTCTCACCAGTAAGTACGTCAGTGATCAGTTGATGTAGCGCGGTGCGTGACGCGGGATCTGACGCGTCGTATACTTTCAACATTGAGGCCAGCTCGTGTAGCACGTACTGTCGGGTGCTGAACGCGACCGGATCCTCCGCCTCATCGGGGCACGGACACTCTACGATGCTGTAACATTTTTTACGAACTACATAATATATCGTATCTGTAATATGTGGAGAAATGTTATAACGAAACAGTCTGTCTAGCGGTGTATTGACAACTGCTTTATTCTGTTACCTTCAATCTGTATTTAACATTCTAGTGATAACTACCTACATATAACAGTATCCCAAAAGGAGGAGGTACTCCATTTGTCTGATTTTTTAAATGTTTGTTACCCTGGACCGATTAGTAATCTTTTTTTTGTTTGAAATTGTATACCTACCCACAATCATCATGTAGTTTTATTTTAATTCTATAAAAATCAATCGGTTTTATATTTAAATCGTAATAACTAAAATGCTCTATCAGCGTCCGCCGTAATGGAAGACAGAATCACTTTTTTTTTAAAAGAACTGGTTAAACATTATTTTATTAGCTGATTATATATATATATATATATATATATATCTTTGCGGTAAATATTCGTAAACGTATGCTACATAGATATATATAGTTATATAGTACGTTTACGAACATGTACCGCAAAGATCGGGTATATAAGTCATGTAAGGACTCATCATCATATATATATATATATATCGAAGAAGGTCGCCGTAGCCGAAATCGCCGAATCTTTAAAGATGATCGTCTCAAAATCTTCGGATTGTATCGAAACTTTGCACACTTTTAACAACCAGATGACTTGAATAAAAGTTGGTAAAGAATTCATTAGTCGCTTCTAGTCGAGATGAAGGTCTATATACAATTGATGATAAGTCATACTCTAAAAATTGAAAATTTACGTAACTAAAAGAACTTCTTAGAAAATTAAAAGTAATATTGAATAAAACACAAATAACTGGTACCGATTTTGATGACATTTATATATGCCACCTCGGTATTATAAAAAGTAATTACCCTTTCGAATTAAAACCCATTTTTTTTATTGTAGTCTAGACAAAAGCCATACCTAGGTGATATGGCCTTTGAAATAATTCTTCTGCACTCCATGGTTTTTTTAAACATTTAAGAGTCATATCTCCAAAGTTTCGTCGTCGCCTATTCAAAATTAAGGTCAAATGCAGACGAAAAAATAAAACATACTCACGCTATAATATAGCCCGTGAGTAAAACTTAATCGAACAGAACAGTCTATTAGGTTCATTGTCTATAGTCCATTTAAGATAAGAGGATGATCTATAATCGATAAAAAAAAATATACTTACGCTCTAATATATGACGTCAGTACAACTAAATCGGGCAGAATAGTCTCCAAGGTTTCATCGTCGTCTATCTTCTGCAGATGCTCCGCTAAGTGACGCCAGTACCAAGCAGTTTCTTTGTTCAACTTCTCGGCGGGAATGAGACGAAGGGATCTCTCAGTGGGGAGCCATTCTAGGAGCTCTGATATCGGGAGACGTCTGTGGATCGAAAATTGAATTGAAAATTGAAAATTGAACTATAAGCGGGAAGTTATAAGAAAGAATATGGATTGCAATCTAAGCGCAATAGATGATGATAATGATAATTTAGGATAGTATAAGACTAAGAAATAATGCCAAAGATAAAAAAAGAGGGGGTCAGCCTATTCAAAAGATTTTTTTTATATCTGTCTCTTAATTACATATATCTGTCTCTTTAATTATAAAGTCACCCGGAATATTGAAAACGGTTGTATTTTTTTTTTAAAGTATCACTTATTACATAAATTTTTTGTGTACTTATAGTTCTTACTTGAAAAGTGATTCTAATAGTTTCCCGGCAACATATTGGGAGTCTTTTGCATCATTCTTGTTGTCCAGTCGTATAGCCTTGAGCAGGTCTACAATGTTTCCTTGCAAAGTAGCCAGCCACCCGGGAATGAGGATTTCTTCAACCACACGACGGACCCTTGAAGCCCGCTCGGTCAGACCAATCTACGACGAAATAATTACTTTACGCCATTGCTTTCCATTAAGCCTTTACTGCTGAAAGTTATGTCGCAGAGCCAGAGATATGGCTCTGCTACAAGTCTGGTACCATGTGCTTCATATGTCAGTATGTATGTCACGAAGTTGGTTTAGAAGAGTATTTCTTGTAATAGTGGATAGAATATTTAAGCGTTTTTTACATCAAATCTAGAAATGTAACGTGTGAGGCATGTTTTGTAATAAAAAATTGTTATAACCAACTTAATAAAAGAGATTATAAATTCGTTGTTGACGCATATTTCACGATTACGAGATGCTTGGATTGATTAACATATTTTTTAATATGAGTTTATATGTAATTTTCCAGATCTCATACAAATCTTAGCAAAATCAGCCCAGTACTATGGTTTATAACTAAATAATTTGTGTACTTTGTACCTGCTGAGCCGATTCTTTCATAAAGTAATAGTTGTTGGTATTATGTTTATATGTACTGGTTAATTTATAAACTGAAAGTAATACCTTCAACGTCATGACTCGTTGCCGCACCCGCAGCTTCGTGACATTCATAGCGGAAATGTATAGAAAAGCCGCCCGACGTACTGCCTCGTCTACATCACGTAGTCTTTCTAGCACGAAGGGTACATTGCGTGTGCACTTTGCTATCGTCATTACTATAGCCCTGAGAAAAGTGAAATTTTAATAAAGTTATTTTCATAGCTTCCTACTATGATTTCTACTGTGTCCAGCCAGTCGTACTACATGGAATATAGAAGAGTCATTTATTATACCACTTTTGAAAAGCATATTTAATTACCGTCTGACTGATGGGCTGGGATCGCAGCTCATATGGAAGCGATAAGCTTGCGTCACTTCGTCGTCGTTGATAGAAGGGTTCTGCAGACGTTGCAGCGCTAACGCTGCACGACATCGCACCGCACTGCGCGTGTCACGAAGCCGCTGCGTCTGTGGTTTAGAGGTTAATAATTAATACAGCATAATGGCCGCAGCTACAACTTATGGTAACTGTTTTTTTGCTAGATAACACACCAAGTTAATCTATCATATATAATTTGTTACAGTATAAAGGAATCATAAACATACTTTCATTATTATTATTTTAGGGGATAAACAGGAAAAAATATCCTGGCTGGCTCTCTGACAAGGGCTCAATCAGGATTCAATATTCCTATCCATCTTCTTGCGATTTTTTAACCCACTTGTTACCGAAACCTCTACATTTCTTCAATCATTTTGAAATTTACTAGACGACCTATGTGTGTGTGAAAATAGAGGTGGAAATTTGTTGATTGACTCTTCAGAATGCATATGCAAACCATATACTATGCTGCAAAGAAGAAATAGCGGCGAATTGGTTGTCGCTAGACATTAGAAAATTTATCATCAATCCATTGTGTTTTAGTGAATGCAAACAAGATAATTTCGTCGTCACTTCTGTCTTCTTAGAATGTTTCAGCGTAATAAAACACTTCAACTGTAACTCTTAGTAGTCCGCCAGGAAAAGTCCTGAAGTATTGACGAATTTTCTTAAATGAGCTCTGTATTACAAGTGTTCGGCGGTCAAATGTGAATTAAATTAGTGAATATTTGATTGACATTGTCCTTGTACTACAATTTCTCAAAAATACTATTGACAGTGAGGCTTCTATACTTTAGTCTATAAAAATAATAATTCAGTGCCACAGAACCCTATATTGCTAGAGTTCTTTATAAAGATCACTAATTTGGGACCGTCATAACAAGTAAGTACGAGCTATAAAATGAAAATAATATTTTGTTTTAGTCAAATACACACATCTATCTTATAAATGCAAAAAAAATAATCTATATAAATACATATGAAAGTTGATGTCAAAAATAGTCCCAGTTTATCCAGTAGTATCACAAAATACGTTTATTTCAACTAAAACAAATGACAAACAGTGAGAGACACAATATTCACCTATAATCTGAAAGCGATAAAATATATCTATCTAACTTCATATGTGTGATATATTTTTATGTCTTGATCTTTTAAAAGAACGATAGCATCAAGTAGGTTAAGCATACTGTCTCTTTATTAATTTAATGAACATATAACTGTTTGTCCATTTTGAGAGTAGACTTTATCCTTATATTGTTATCTCTAATCAGAAAAATTACAATTTTATTTTCCATTTCTTGCTAGACAATTGTTCATGCTGAAAGTGGTTTTTAGCAAGATGCGGTCAAAACTCTAACCTGAGATGCGAGCAGCTTATCACAGAGGTTGTCGTCCAGCGCAGCATCCTCGCCTAAAGCTGATAGCACAGCTGCCAGCAGTTGACTTGCTCTGTACCTCACTGACTGACCAAACACACATTGACTCTGGAAAATTGTATGAGAACATTTTTTATTATTTCCTCAGAATGTATTGTAGTGATATTACCAAAATCTAGTTCAATACTTATTTCTATTCTTAATCTGGTTTTAAATAAAGGTTATTTATTTTCCCAATAGTTTCAATGAAGCAGCAATTTATGGTCACCAACGAGCTTCACACGCAAGAATAAAATTCTAAGGAATAATATTATGAATGTATCATAATAAAAAAAAAACACAAGTATCATAGCTAATGTACATATATATATTTTTTATTATAATTAAATAAGGTGATCTATTTATTTCAAGTTTCTTATGATAATTATATCACTAAAATTATCTCTTTTTATGTTTTTATTTGTTCTACAATTTTGAAAAATCTAACTCTAAAAATGTGGCTGTCAAAACAGGACTACATAGCCTAATTTAGTATTGTTATATTTTCTCTGATAGCTATGGCATTAACAATATTATTATATAGCTTAAGATTGCAGGTTTCAAACTATTTTTGTATTCTGAGTCAGATTTTTAATGATACTTTGTGAAAATATCACATTAAATCACACAATACACTGATCTAAGCACTTACTTCAAATATTATGTCAAACACAAACAGCAAGAATTCTTCTTCATCATCCCCAAGTGAAGTGCAGAAAGCAGCCACAAATTGAATGACACGGTCTACATTGCCACTCGCTTCTCCAAATGTGAATAAATATTTAAGAGCATTTTTGAAGCTACTACAAAATGTGTTTTCATCCAGCTGAAAGCAAAAAAAAATGTTATGATCTAACACAGAAAGGCCTTATTATTTAAATTGAAACTCCATGAAATCATTAGGTACATTATAAGCAAGTCATATGGTATCTGTTAAGTGTAGTCAGACATAAGTACCATGTGTTATCGTGACTATTTACTATATACTAAGGCAGAAAATTAGTACAATATTAACTAAGATTATTGACAAAATATACCTAGTTGCTTGTATAGAAAACGAGAAGATACTTAACTATAATGATACTGATAGCAATATACACATTAACAAATAATTCGCTTGAAAACTTACAAAAATAAAGTTTTTATTACCTTTTTATAGAGCTTAGTCAATTCCTTGACATATTTTTTGTGCTGAACAACATTAAACTGAACATTTTGAAATATTTTGAACATTTCAGTGTTATTACCGGGTAGTGGTTTCTGTGCCCCCTCAGATGGTGCTACAGCGTCTATAGACCGCATATTGAATGTTATTTTGCGCAATACTAAACTAGTGAGCGTACTTTGATTTATTTATAACAATGATCAGAACAACACTTAACTACAAAACACTTATTATTAATATTTTCTTACTCATCCAACAACAACAAACAAAATTCCAATATTCAAAATTCAAAAAATCCGTTAACGTTGTTTGACTTTTGCTAGATGTCAATATGTCAGTGTTTTTTTAACTATAGATATGGCGGTAAGGTTTTATACTCTTTAGTCTACCCCGTGATAGTATGTAAGGAAAACGTGTTATTGTATCACTCTATGATTATTCAACTTTTTTAATTTTTTTGTCTGTTTAGACCGTCTAGAATCAACAAATACATAAGAAAATGATAAAGAAAAAAAGTCTAACAATGTGCAGTGGAATAATTTTAATATTTTGCGTATTTGGAGAGTATGGACAAGTGTTGTAAAAAAACGGAATATCGTTGTTTTTGTTTTTCTACGGGAAATGTACTTATAAAATCTAAAGTGCCCACCACTGTACTAGGGTAAGACAACTCACAACATTTTATTACAAGAAAAATGCTCGTATTAAACAAGAAAGTAAAGATACGCGCTATTATAACCGGATACTAACATAATTGAGGTTTAACATTTAAAAGGAATCTATTGATAATAAAAATATTGTCTATTTCAGGCAACTGTAAGTTATTATAAAGCTCTCCTATGATAGATACACGACTAGTTATACATATAGGTACATAATTACTATTAAATATAATGTAGCGTAGATCATCTTTGCTCGTCGCGAAGCCAACACCGCCGTGTTCGAAAAGCATGATAATCGCTTTTGAATTGGACAGATCGAACTGTACAAGATTTTCGAAATCTACGTCACATTAAAGAGTAGCTGTGTTGCCGGGTGGAGCAGGCTAGCCGCCAAGAGGAGCAACTGCAAGCAATGGCCTCTCGAAGGACGTCCTCGCAGCGGTTCAGGCTAATGTCGCCCGGGTGGAAGCGATGGAGAATGAGGTAACAGAGTGCGACAAGCGAAGCCAGCAACTAGTTCAAACCGTAGATCAGCTGGAACAGTCGGTCGAGCAGCTGAGCAAAGACAACTAAAACAAGGCGGGGGGTGCCGTACGACGGCAAGTCTTCATGGCCCGCTTTCAGACTTTAACTGGAAACGGTTAGGAAAACCAGTTGCTGGAACGACCAGGAAGCACAGTCAGCACTTACCGTGGCGCTGCGTGAAGAAGCTCTCTCCTTGTTGGAAGCACTTGGTGCCGGAAAGGAGGAAGTGACCTATGAGGAGCTTCTCAATGCTCTGGAGGCCCGGTATGGCGATGGTCACTTGGAGCACGTGTACCGGGCGCAACCTAAAGACCGTACCGAACGAGCTGGAGAAAACATCCAACAGTGGTCTGTCGAGGTGGAGAAGCTGGTACGGAAGGCGTATCAATCATCGTGATGGAGGAAATGCTCCTTCAAGTTTTTATCGACGGTATTCGTGATCCTGATATTAGAGCAGCTGTCCGTCTAGAGCATTACGCAACGCTGAAGAAGGCGGTGGCACACGCTTTGGAGGTGGAAGCTGTGCGCCATAATTCTCGTTCTGCAAGGTTGCGAGGGGTCGTGGTGGCAGATACCGGTAGGCCTCGCGCACCGAACAGCCGGGTGACGTGCTACAGCTGCGGAGAAAGGGGGCATATTCGAATTGATTGCCCGAAGCGAAGGAGTGATGGTTCTCGACGTCAGGTGGATGCAGCAAGTATCGACGTCGGAGCAGCCATATTAAAACTAGAGCGGGCCGGAGCTGTGGGGTGGGCGCTGGCCGGTAGCAGAGAAGCAGTAAAGGAAATGCCCTTAACTGTAAATCGAACAGCCGTGCAGTATGCTTTAGCTGCAGAAAGAGGGGACATATCCAGAGAAATTGCCCGAAGCATCATCATCATGTTCCACATGATGATTTGACTTAAAGAATCACCTTGAAGCCAAGATCTCAAACTCTGGCGAAACTCCTGGAGGACTGCAAGAAAAATCTCACCGAGCTCCAACTAATGAAGGTTTAGAATACGGTCACCACTATAGAATATTATTTGGGTGTGTGTGTTGGTTGATGAGTCTATGTGGTGTCGCTGGCTATTTGAGGTGAGTATTCTATATGGGGTCAATTAAATGCAGTTTAGGCTTTAAGACATGCCTTTATTGGAGCGCCAGCGAGAGACTGGCGTGACGGTCCGTGAAACGTAATACAAACTTAATATAAACAAACTACGCCTAAGTACATGTGTGATGTAGGCGTGTGCAGTCTGCCCTACAAAGGCAAGAAATTTCTTGTTGCGTTATGCGAATATTTTCTCGAAGAATGACAGCGACATTGGAAGAACAGGTTTACTAAAACACAAAATTCATACAGTTGATACGGCACCCATTCGACAGAGGCCAAGACGTGTGCCTTTCGCACGTGAGCACGAAGTTGAGGATATGATTCTGGATCTGAGTAAGAATGGCGTAATAGAACCTTCAACGAGCCCTTGGTGTTCACCGGTTGTGCTAGTGAAGAAAAAGGATGGGTCAACAAGGTTCTGTGTGGATTATCGACGTTTGAACAATGTAACTAAAAATGTCAGTTACGCGTTACCCAGAATCGACGATACCCTGGACTCATTGTGTGGTATGTCCTGGTTCTCCACCCTAGACCTAAAAAGTGGCTACTGGCAGGTGTATTTGGATCCCAAGGATAGGGAGCGAAGACTGCATTTTCCACTGGCAAGGGTCTATGGCAATTAAAAACAATGCAAAAATTGCAAAAAAGTCCAAATGACTTTGCAATGCACCAGCCACATTTGAGAGATTGATGGAACATAATCAACAACAATACCCATCCTCAGACTTTTGACGAAGGGAAGATTTGTTGTGGATACAGACGCCAGTAACACCGGAATTGGTGGGGTGCTGTCTTAGCTGAAGAGAGATCAGGAAATTGTGATCGCTTACTTTACCAAGTCCCTATCAAAGCAGAGAGGAACTACTGCGTTACACGCCGTGAGTTGCTGGCTGTGGTGAAAACTCTGCAACATTTCAAGAAATATTTGCTAGGCCGCAAATTTTTGGTTAGAACAGATCATGCTACATTAAAATGGTTGCTAGAATTCCAAATCCGGAAGGGCAAGTGGCAAGGTGGATAGAACAACTCCAAGAATACGAGTTTGAAATTAAGCATCGTAGAGGAAAGAGCCATGGCAACGCAGATGCCGTGTCTAGAAAACCTTGTTTGGATGATTGCAAAAATTGCAACCGGCAGGAAGAAAAGGAGAACATTGAAATCAGACTTATCAGGACGGATTCTTTCGACGAGAATTGGGCTGACAACGCCATGAAAAAGGCCCAAGAGGACGACAAAGAACTTCAACCGCTGCTAAACTTGCTGGCGAGTGGTTCTAAGCCGGAGTAGTCTGAAGTGGCTAAACACAGCACAGCCACCAAAAGTCTGTGGGCACAGTCTGGTACTTCAAGATGGACTACTCTGCCGAAAATCTGAAACACCGCGGGGACAAGACTGTCATCTGCAATTGGTTGAGGTAAAGTAAATAAAATTTTGAGGGCTTATCACGACAGTTCGTCAGGAGGACATTTGGGAGTAAAGAGGACCTTGACGAAAATCAATTTTTACTGGTTGCACTGTCGGGAATACTTAGAAGATTGGTGCCGAAATGTCAGGCTTGTGCAGCTGTCAAGGGACCGCAGACCAGGAGCAAGGGAGCGTTGAGGTTGTACAATGTTGGTGCCCCCTGGGAGAGAGTTGCGCTTGACATTGCCGGACCATTTCCAGTCACGAATGCTTTTAATCGATACATCTGGTGGTGCTGGACTATTTTACATAATGGCCTGAGGCATTCGCTCTGCCGAATCAGGAGGCCATCACAGTAGCGAATAAACTGATGAATGAAGTGTTCTGCAGATTTGGAATGCCTCTGGAGATTCACAGTGATCAGGGGCGAAATTTCGAGTCACAAGTATTCCAAGAGGTGTGCAAAATCCTGGGTATTCACAAGACACGGACGACGCCATATCACTCACAGTCTAATGGGATGGTGGAGAGATTTAATCAGACATTGGAGCGGCATTTGGCGAAAGTGGTGGGAGTCATCAAGATGACTCCCTACCACTTTCATGATGATGAGTACATTCCTCTGTTTCTCATGTCTTATAGAACTGCGATACATGAGACCACCACTGTTACCCCGGGGTATGCTAATTTTGGAAGGGAGTTAAGACTTCCAGCTGATCTGCTATCGGAGTGTCCACCAGATTCTCCACAAAGTGCTACGGAGTACGCGAATGATCTACGGACCAGAATGGTTGAAGTCTACGAGGTTATCAGAGAGGCCGGACTTAAAGCAATTGAGCGGCTGAAGTCTCGTTATGATCCTAGAGCTAATGGACCTATCTTCGAAGAAGGAACTCTGGTGTGGTTGCACAATCCCGTGCGACGGAAGGGGAAATCTCCTAAGCTACAACCAAGTTGTTAAGATAAAGATATCACGAAGATAAACGACGTAACTCTACGGATTCAGCGCACTCCACGAAGTCCTCTGAAGATCGTGCATGTAGATCGATTGGCACGCTACTATGGGAGTAACGATGATCTGGACGAATACGTCTAGATCACTTTTGCTCGTTTGCCAACACCGCTGTGTTCGAAAAGCATGACGATCGCTTTTGAATTGGACAGAACGAACTGTAAGATTTTCGAAATCTACGTCACACGAATGAGTAGCTGTGTGATACCGGCTCTCGACTCTCGATCAAAAGACCCGTTTTCTAACCCTGACATGTTTTGTATTTTTGGGAGTTTTGAAGAAAGTTCTAGAGAATTCTGGACCAAATGGAAAAGAAAGTACGGGACGAAAGATGCGTGAGCGAGAGGAGGATAAAGTTTAAAGATGGAATAATGTTTTAAAATTCGAACCCTAATTCGATGCGATTTTGTCGAGCTCAGGGGAATATAAGCCGTACATCGGGCGGCCTTCGGCCAGTTTTAGTTTTGCGGTGAAAATAAGAAGAAGAAGAAGGAAAAGGAAAGCAAAAAGAGGAAGTAAAGTGAAGTGAAAGTGAAGTGCGGTGAAGTGTCCAGTGCCGTAGTGACTGTGTACCGGAACCGCGCCGGCACTGTGACGAGAGATCGGTGAGTGTAGTGGGCGCGCAAGTGACAGTGACGTATTCGGGCGCAGGCCAACGAAGTGACGTTTCCGCGAGTGACGATAAGGCCGTGCTAAGGACAGTGCAAGGTGACAGTGATAGTCGGAGCGCGCGCCAGTGTAGTGTCGTTTCCGCGGGTGGACAGTACCGCAACCGGTAACGCGCGTGGAACTGAGCTCTAGCCCCGCACCCCGTCCTCGGAAAGCAGCGAGTTACATCTGCGACCGCGTTATTTACCGCCGACCACTCTATACATGTGAGTACCTGGGCTGTAAATAAAGGCACGAAAACGAAAGTTGTCTTTCTTTCCTATCCCCGAACCCGCTCCCCGTAACAATAATAAAAAACTGAATCTGGGTATTCACTATAGAGGAGTACTGTATAATATTAAATTGACTGGCTGTGCCACTTCTTTTGAGTTGCACAGTATTACCCTATGGTCACTTTCCAATAGCGCTGGAGAACTTGGTGTGTGGTAACCTACCTATGCGGTAGACTCGGCAGAGAAGATAAAAATATTACTAGGGTACGTAGTACGAGTAGGTACAAGTCTAATAAAAGAGTAAAGATGAAACTTTTTTTATACAACCCGGAAATCAGCGACACTGTGGCCCTAGATAGAGCTTGCCTTGTCTGGAATACATTGGCTGTCAAGGAAGGCTGACGAAACACACAGGTGCTTGTCGAAAGATTTTATTTACTTGTGTGTGGTAGAGCTACACCAAACTATGGTTTCGTCACGATGTTTAACTTTCCAGTTTCCTATTAACGAGGTGAGGTCAATTTTGTAAACAGGACATAATAATATTTGTCGGTTGGTGGCTGCAAAGATCTCGATATTATATAGTATTGATTGATAATATTCTAGTAATTTTTCTAAGCTGGCGGGATATTGGTGGCTTGCCATTCTGATCGACGCGCAGCCAATGCCGCGATAGGATAGATAGCGATACTGAAGCTTGTCACAATGATGACATCTTTGAATTTACACGTAAAGATATAACAAAATTCATACTGAGTATGAAACGTGGTAAATCACCCGGGCATGATGGGCTTATTAACGAGCACATACTCTGGGCAAGTGACAAGATTAACAAACATTTGTGTGTAAGGTATGGTTATCTGCCTGAAGCTTTAATGCGAGCTCTAGTGGTCCCAATATTAAAAAACAAAACCGGCGATCTTAGTGATGCGGCGAATTATCGACCTATTTCTTTAGGCACTATCATCGCCGCGTCGGTAAGATATTGGAACGCCTACTACATCCAGATCTGCTTAAACATATAAAAATTTATGATGCACAGTTTGGTTTCCGTCCTGGTCTCTCAACAGATGCCGCTATTGTCAGCTTGAAAAGTACTGTCTATACGACTCGTAACACATCGGTATATGCTTGTTTTTTGGACTTCAGTCGCGCATTTGATCTCGTCAATTATGACATACTGTGGGAAAAACTACAAGCTTCTCAAGTGCCTAGACGGGTGGTCAATTTGCTGAGATTCTGGTACGGAAACCAAAATAATATTGTGAAATGGGGTGACGCAACCTCTAGTAAGTTTATACTACAATGTGGTGTTCGCCAAGGTGGGGTGAGTTTTCCGGACATTTTTAATTTATTTCTGAACGGTTTAATTGAGGAGCTGAGGAGCACTAAGGTGGGCTGTCATGTGGGTAACGTCTGCATCAACAACCTAAGTTATGCTGACGACATGGTGCTCCTCAGCCCCTCAATTAAAGGATTGAGGAAACTGCTTTCCGTCTGTGAACATTATGCTAATGCACATGGACTGAGTCATAATGTTTCCATAACGGAAATGATGGTGTTTGCATCATGAAAGGGCCCGGACAAGGTACCCGGCGTGTATTTAAATGGTAGTAAGGTTAAAATTGTAAAGCAATTTAAATATTTGGCACATCTGTTGACGGAACGATTTCAGGACGATGAGGACATCGAGAGAGAGCGGAGGGCCCTCGCCATCAGAGGGAACATGCTCGCTCGTCGAATCGCTAAATGCAGTAAAGATATAAAAACCACACTCCTTAAAGCGCAGAAGGCAAGGAGAAGGATAAGAGTTCAGTATAATGATGCATTCCGGGCTCTTATGCGGCTACTGCGGTATTGCAGTACGTTGGGCATGTTCCCTGAGGCTGGGGTTCCGGATTTCTTTGCCGTAATAAGAACTCGAGTGGCTAGTTTTTGGCATCGCCTGCGTCGTTCCGACAACAAGATACTCGCGGCTGTTTCTGACGATATTAGGAGTCCAGTGTTTAGGCGCTGGATATCTGTTCACATGGACTGTAACAAAAAATTATTCAACACAATGTTATTAAATGAAGCAAAGCACAGTATTGGAAATCTGATTCACTAATAACACAAAGTTAGGTATATCTATTATAGGTACCTACTTAATGCTTCTACTTATTGATTGAAAACGAAGGTGTGTGCTGTGATGATAGCATTATGTATGGTTGTTTATCGCAGATGCCTTTAAGGGTAATTTTATCTGAGCACCTATTTATTGTTTTATATACGTATAAGCCTAACCTTCAGCTTTACAAAAGTACCTACCAGACCAAACTTTGACACTTTTCTAACGTAAGTTGGCTGTGAGAGAGGTGGTAAGGAAGAAAAAATATATTTTATTTGTAAAAGTTTATTGTGCTATTATTGATACGTCAATACACAATAAAATTAAAACTATAAAATAATTGTTACTTATGTACAAATCACAAATGATAATGAACATCAATAAATATGGTGTATTTTAATTAGTACCTATAAACATTTTAATGCTTATACACATATAGTGTGAATTTATAAGATTAATGTTATGTTTGATTTATCCCTCGCTTGTAAAATAGATTAATAATTATGATATATAAATTAAAGTAGCGTTTTAGTTGCCCAAACCAAGAAATCAGAGGTTTAGGTGGGTATGATTGTTATAGGTAAAAACTTAGATTGCAACGCAGATATGTTTTAAATAAAGCTGCAGAGATGTGAATATTATTATAACTAACCTAAATATTTATAAAAAAATAAGCATCATTGCGAAAATAATTTAACAACGATAGTTTTAGAAAAATCCATCTGGTATTAATTATTATAAAATATGACAATCTGGGTTTATAGTGACAATAACTTAGTTGTTTTTATCTATCTAGGCATTTTGAAATTATTATTATATAACATCCCCGAATCTAGGAGGTGGGCTAATCGGGGCACCTGCCCCATTCGGCAGTTTCAGGAGTCGTAATAAATCATACTACGTAGAAGGCAAGCAATGCTTCTTTTATGTCTGGTCCTGCTTATAATGTCAGTGAGTACTTATGTCGGTAAGTACTTACTTACACGCGATTTGTCAATAATCGAATATTGACCAAATTTGTTGGGTGTTTGTTCTTAATTTTTTTTGTTAGCTTCTTGCGACGTCTTTTACCAACAGTTAACATAAATTTATCCCAAACATTGGAGAGAGAGCATCATTATCAAATTTCTGCCCCGGTTAGATTCGGTAGGTAAACTTAATAGTAGATCTGAGTCTGTAATTTTAAATAATAACTGTGCTTAAGGCAAATTCATAATATGTACCTGGATGGAATAGTATGCCAGGGTTCAATGATTTGCTTTAAATATGCGACATTTAGCAAAATCATGTGATTAGGTACAAACGCCCAGTCTGCAAGAAGAAAATCAATAAAAAGACCACCTTCGTTTGTCATCCCCTCAGCTGACTATAAGACTTCGAGACGTTTATTTGCATGAATATGGAGTTAGAAATAATAACTAGGCTATTAGATTCGCATGTACATACGAGTAATTCACAGAATACTTATAAAAAACTTCCTTTGTAAGACAGGATGCCTCTAAGCGCGAATGAAAGCGTAGTGTTTTTATTAGAGTCCGATCGAAACTTGTTTTCCAGCCGAAACCGAATGTTCGGCCGTGGCTTCAGTTTCGGCCGAAACCGAAACTCACGTGGTCAAGTATAAAATTCCTCAAATACTGAAATTTGGTACATTTTATCCATTATTCTGCATTAATTGGGAAATTAAATGAAAACACAGTATATTAAGATGTTCAACAAACTTAAGCGATAACGCAATTACTAAGTTTTGTTGCTACAGAGCTATCCGAAGGATGCACAACGAACAGAGCCGGCAGCGTCCGCCAAAGCGTTGAAGAGAGAAACGAAGTTGGGCGAGCGTGCACTTCCGAAGGCAGTTTCGGTTTCGGCAAAAGTTTCGGCCAATTTTGGCCGAAACCGAAACTGCTGCCGAGACTTGATTTTTGGCCAAAACCGAAACCTAAACCGAATTTTCGGTCGGACACATATTTTTATAGATGCTCTGCAAAATTAAATGTTTCAACTGTTTTCTGGCTGATCTACTAATTTTATTGCTAGAGCAGGGTACGATTGTAATATTTTTTGTGGGGCGCAGTTATAGAAGTTTGCATTGGGCTCTTATTAGGCTAAGTGCGGTACTGGTCGCATGTACCAAGTACATTTATGTATTAGAAGAAGTAGATAAGATCTTCAGCGAATCAAGGAAGGTGTTTTGTCAAATAAATAGTTTTAAGAATTATTTTCTACTCCAAATCGTTAATGAGCGAATCCAGCTCCTGTTGTAAGCTCATGGACTCTTCTTTCTGCTTGAGGACGTCGTCTTTCATCCGGTCTACATTAGCCATCAGCAAAGTGTTGCCCTTCTTGAGAGCGTTGACCCGCGTTTCGTGTCGCTTCACACGGGTTAGGAGATTGTCCTTCTTCTTTGTGAGAGGGGCGTCCTGGAAAACAGACATTTAAACTTTAAATAGAGGACCGAAACGTTCCTGTTTTATGTGTGTAGCAATTTCTTGCATGTATTCTGCAATTAGTTACTTAATTATGTATGTTTATCTAGGTGTTGATAAACCAGGTCATATTTTTTTTACTTAGTTTGGTTACATGGTTCTAAGATTTTCAAACCTTTCTTGACTTTTCATTGGAAAATCGGCCGTAAAAATATATAATTGCTAGCTCAACTATTGAACTGTTGAGTTAGTTTATGTAGTTAGTAACTTATGAGATCAGATTCTTTGTTATATAATAAAATAAATAAGTAATAGGTAAAGAATATTAGTAGGGATTTGCTACTCGTATAATTCCAAAAGTTTGTCTTACCTCCGGCTCACTTTCACTTTCAGTTTCACTCTCGGTGTCTTGTTCCGTTTCAGTTTCAGTTTCCTCTTCCGATTCGGTCTTCTTCTCTTCTTCCTCCGACTCTTCTTCCTCTTCGTCTTCATCGTCCTCGTCATCAGAGCCAACTTCCTTCATCATTGCCGCCATTTTGTCTACCTCGCGCTTTAACTCCTTGTATTTACGTTTTTCTTCCCTGTACAATACAGAATACAAAAGTTATGAGAGGCTTTCAGTATGATAGGTTGATGCTCCCATACATAACATTAATTTTGCAATACTATTTTACTTAATTTCGTATTAGTTGTAGTGATACCTACACTCTGTGCTCATAATTTGATTATTTTTCCACACACACTTATCAAACTAGCGCATAATCACGCATTTTTCCATTGGGGAATATAGATACCACATCTCTCCCTTAATAACACGAATTTATTTACTACATTTTATTGCTTATCGTTCACTTCAAATTAAATTTCTACTTCAACCATAGGTATATATATTCATATACATATACATCACTACTTTGTATTAATGAACTTAATTTTAACAGCGTTATCTCTTTCCGATACGAAACACATTTCTGAAGAAAAAACTGAAAATTTGCGCGAGAAAAGGAAAAATATAATTTAAATTCATACACGATGCGCCCCTCCACCCGCCCCTCGGAGAGTTTACACGTGCAGCGAAGAAAAAGCGCTCGCGCCGAGAGAGAAACAAAATTGGGTCAGTCAGGCAGTCAGGTTGTATAGGTATATATACATATATATAATTATATTCATAGCTTATAGCTTACTTGAGGGCAGCCTGTTGGTTCTTCAGGGACATCTTATAGCCCATTCGCTCTCTTTTCATATTGTCTTGCTTTTCTTTTAAGTGTCGGATCTTATTCCTCATGTTGCGGACCTCTTTTTCCATTCGCTTTTGTTTCTTTTCTTCACTTTCCTCCTGGAAATACCCAAAAAATAATTCAATCTATTTCCTGTAAACTATGCAAATATGGGTGTAATCCTGGTATAGTCTAAATATTGTTGCAATTCATTGGTCTAAATTATCATGAGATTTTTCTTTCCTCAAATCTAACGATGGTAAAGGAGTGGACATTTAAAAGTTGGTTGTTATAGGATATGTTTTTAAATGTTAATCATACTCGATGTAAAACTGTTAATTTGGAATTATAGTAAGTTTCATAGGTACCTCTTCTCCATCTGATTCCTCTTCTTCTTCAAAACTATCATCTCTGGTGACAGATAGCTGCTTGATAGCGTGGCTTGAACGTCTGGATCCTACGGTTGGCATGATACCCTGGAATTTAAAATAAATATATATAGATCCAGCACTTGCGTATCTCCCATGAAAAACTTTAAAAATATTTTACGAATACCGAAAATTTGATATAGGTACTCCTTAGTTACGTTCCATGTAATTACCGGCTGGATTTTTATAAGATATCGAGTAAATTTTATTTCTTGTACCTTACATTTCATTAGGGGAAAAAGTGTTCGCACCTCTTCTGCTGAATAAGTATAAGCAGCATTAGTAAAAGCATTGTTGTTATTAGGATCAGAAGCAGTTTTCCTTAACGCCTGGGCCTCAGGTGAATTGACGTCTATGCCCAATAACCTACACTGTTTCTCAAAGTCCAGCTGCCTCTTCTGGTAGAATGACATCGGCTCTTCAGATTGATAATTATCTTCGATATGTCCCTGCAATTTAGTTAGTGAAGCGTCATGAATGTATTAGTTGCACTATAAGACATACATTTTTGCAATGCTTTAATTTCTTTTAGTAGGTTGACATTTCAGTTAAATCATAAAGCTGAATGAGAAATACCAAGTCATGCAAATGTTACCTGCATAGCTTGTTCCAATTTCTTTTCCAATTCAGCGTTTTTGCGCTTCACTTCTTCTAACTCCGTAATAGCATCATCCCTTTCTTCAGCTGCTTTAAGATATTGCTTTTCTAAATTATCTGCTGTTTCTTTTGCTTTTTCAACTTCCATCTTCAGGTTTGTGACCAGTCTTTCATCGTAAGCATCTGTTACTGATATCACAGTCTTGTGCTGTTCTTGCTTTATGATTGCTCTTTCCCTAGCTACTTCTGCCTCTAAGTTTGCTATCCGTGTCAAAAGACGTTTGTTTTCTCTTTCTTGTGCTTCTTTATTTCTGTACAAAAAAGAACCAGAAAATATTAAGTAGGTTTGTAATCACACTAAGGTTTTTATTTCAAATTATATTTATAACGAAACCGAAAAACGAACGAAAATAACAAGAACAAGGTATATTCAGCCACCCTTTACTAGCAGCGAAAACGCAAGATCGCTTTGAAACTACTTCGTGAGCTACTATTTTCGTTAGTTCTTTTTTATATGTTTACTCAGGGTTACATTATCTCTAACTACCTTAGTTCAATAGCAAGCAGCTGCTTGGTAGACTGAAGATCGTCTCTAACTTTGTCAATGTCATCCATCTCGTCAATTTCTTCTTCTTCTTGTTGTTGGGGAAGCTGAAAAATAATATTAAAATAATTGTGTAAGTTTTTCGAGATAGTTTTTCTAAATTCTATTTAAGAGATACTTACTGTAGTAACGTCACCAGTAGCATTGTTAAGGTTGACTCCAGAGGGTGAAGCTGCTAGATTTGCCTGTGACATAGACTTTTGTACTTGTTCTTCTATGGTCATTTGTCGTCTGAACTTCCTCAAGCCTTCCAAGTTTGGCTTACTTCTGTCATTAGTCTTCGTCTTCTTTAGTTTGACACCCTTGGAGATTTCAGTGAGAAGTTGATTGTGTGAGTTTGGCTTTTGCTCCGACTCGAAAATGAATTGGTCCTTGTTTTTAACAACTGTTGATCGCGTAATGATAGGGCTTGATCTAGATGTAACAGAATTGTTAGGATTAGTTATTTTCGATTATCTGTACTTACTTACGTATAATAATTAACTGAGTCAGTATCTGTAAATCAGTTAACCTCGTAACCATAATTATTGTAACCATTTGTCTGGATGAAGTAGAAGGAGTATAATTATTCACCCAAAACGATGTTAGTTTGCTACAATACCATTTACAACATTACAATATTTAGCAGAAACATGTGATACTCAATTTTAAATAAGATTATAGAATATGAGAGATAGCGGCCAAGATACTATCGAGGTAATAAAATTCTCATGAGGACTACTATTCGCAAAACACTACTAGTATAGTTAGGATATGCATGTATCTTAAATGAATATATGTTTAGTTTTGTAATCCTACCTGTCATTACAAACTACTTTCTTCAGTTTTTTCCCTTGCTCGACTTCCTTCATCATATCGCTCCAGTCTGGTCTTCTTCTCGGTCTACTGCGGAGGCTTTCTATCTTCTTCAACTTGGCCGGGTCCAGGGGATCTTTTTTGAACTCCGGCGGTGGTGGCATCTTGGGCGGGAGTGGAGGTGGCATTGGTGGAGGTGTGGGCTTCAGTAGACCTAGAGATATCAGTAAAGAAATTTTGTAAATAATTAATAGGTATGAGAAATTTAAAAAAGTTGAAATGAAATGTTTTTTTAAAAAGAAAGAAACATATACTAACTTTGTTCAACTAAAATTATTAGTAATCATTTCATAAAAAGTAGGTACAAGAGATGCGAATCGAATAAATGATCAGATACAGAGTACGAGTAGGGACATTAACTCTACAATATTTTTTAACAAGTTATTTTTACTAATTTGCACAATAACTATACCGATACTAAATTACTATCACAATACAATATTTTTTTAATCATATTGCATCGCTAAAATAAATTTAAATCTTTAATAAAACTTAATTGTTTAATCGCCATACCAGTTGATGTTAACTAGCACAAAAAATAATAAATAATGTTATCACTAAACACATAAATATTGACAATCACACAGACAATACACTTCCTTCATATTTCAGTAAAAGGTTCATAATCACATCAAAGTCGAAAAATAATAATAATAACTGTAGAGCAGGCTGCCTGTCACTGTAGGCCCAGATCTTGTTAGAAGTAATCGAACTCAATTGAGCTGATTCAAAGTTAATAAAATGGCTAAAGGAGATATCGCTCAGTTTGAAAACTGACAGGCAGAACCGTAAAGCCGGTACAGGAAAAGTCCATTCAAATTAAACTGTACGAAAAACAATCATAAACTTTGCTGCATAAAAATGGATCGCAAATGCAACCCCATACCTTTAAACATATTTGCGGAGGTGTTCTCTGAGTCATCCATGTTTAATACCACTGTTAAAACAAAAATACTTCTTCACTTTATACTTCTTCGAGCCTAGAATATTAAATATTTCCAGGTCAAAAAATTTTACGCTATTTTTGCATAATTTGCACTTAATTTATTCTGCTCTCATCACAGTCTTTTGTTTAATTGAACAAAATATATACTACTAAATATTAGTAAACATCCATTCAACCAGTATCAAATGGAACGTATAATACATATAAATTTTTCACTCTACACTTTAGTGACGACTTTCTTTACAAAACTGCACTACTTGAAAATTATTCTGGAAACTTTTCGAAGTTTGACTGCAGAGACTTGCATATTGCTGAAGCATGTCTGCGTTCACACCTGATTCAACGCACGCGGAACTAGCCGTCCTATTTCGGATCACATTTAGACCAAAGTACCGATACACACGAGATCAAACAGCAAAGATATGCGCGACCATCCACTTTGAGACATTATTTAAGACCAGCTTCTGGTCTGAAATTTTCAAGTGTGCACTGAACAGAAGGATACATGCGACTGAGCTCAAATATTTTTGAGAGCAAGGTGGTAAAGGATTTGGCACCGCTTTGGTAAAACGTAATTATAAAGATGTTTGTTGATGCAGTTACGAATTAAGACCTAAACTGAAAATCACTATTTATTTGGAGAAGTTACCAACTATTCTTATTCAGCTGATAGGAAATGCTACAAATACAATTTGTAAATTATCTAAATGACTTTCCATTGTAAAGACGAGGTGCCTACCTTTTAATATATAAAAAGAAATATTACGTGATATACAGAGATTAAGAAGTTCATCAAAATACCATATGTTTTTTCATCATCAGACTTGTCTCGATGTCATAAATCTCATTATTATCAGACGAAATGCATGCCAACGTCGATTGTGATCAATGATCACAGTCCATGCCGCCCGTTGTATTACCTATACCCAGTACTGACATCAGGTTCGTAATCATCTAAATATAAACACGGTGAAAGTGCTAGTGTGTCAATGTTGTAGCAAATAGACCAAAAATGTAGAGCTATTTTTGATTGGGTTGGACTAATTCAGATCTGATTACGGCTTTGAGAAGACAATAGCCAAGTCTTGGTGTTTGACGAACTAATAATGACAAGGGGTTCCCGATCAGACATTTGATTCATCATGTTAATCAGGAAACCATAAGGAAACTATTCACGTTTGTATATTTATGTAAATTCAACATTTAAAAATCATTGTCACTTGAAAAAATAAGTAAAAAATCATAGCAGAAAAATGTTAAACGCACTTTTTAGGATCTTAGGGTGACACCAGACCAAGCAAAATACAAAGATCTTTAGATATAGCGATTGCTGTCGTCAACGGCCATCTTTGCCAAGCGGCTCGCCAATAATTCAAGAACTAAACCCAAATAACCAATTCAATACCATCATGCGATATGAGCCATCAAAAGTTCACTGAATACAACGATGAGACTTCGTTGCTTATGTTTTAAATCAATTATGATTTTACACATAGAAATACCTACTTAAAAATAAAAATAGTTGTGACCTTATATATTTAACTACTTATTATATAGAGATTGTAAGCCCTATTTATTGTGATTACTGGTATAACTTATTATGTACTCGTATTAATAATATTATTAAATAGTCCAAAACTTACTTCTCAAACTCTCATTCTTAGTGAGCGTATGTCCCTTAGGTATCTCATTTGCTAGGGTCTTGTCAATATTTTCTTTCACACGTTCGTGCAGCGGATCTCTCCATTTTTTCACCGGGGTGTCGACTGTGTCTTTTGATAGCGCCTTCTGAAGCGATGGCTTTCTAGGTGGGAGCTATAAACAAGAAAAGATTCAACTTAGTACTTACTAAGTAGTAGTAACTAGTAGCCGTCGCAGCTTTGTCCGCAATGTAAAATAGAATGTAAAGAAGTTTCTAACTTTGAATCCACATTTGATTCTTAGGAGTTGAATTTCCATAAAATGCTTTCTTAGTACACCCGTGTACCTTATAACGAATACACTCTCCAAATTGCATGTCTCATGGTTCAACGGTTTAGGCTCTGAGTTGATTCTTAGCAAATATCAGTCAGTTAGGACAGTTTAAAATATATCAATCTCGATATTTTTGTTTTATCTCTCAAAATGCATAATAGGTTTAAAAAAAGATATTTACAGCAGATAGAACAAGTAATATAAAAGGAAGTTAATAAGAATTATAATATATTTTTACCTTCGAAGGAGATTTATCAAGAGGTGTAGGCGGTTTTGTAGCCATTTTTTCTTCTTCGACTTTTGATTTTGCCGGCGCTGGTTTTTCAACAGCCTTTGCAGCTGGTTTTTCTGCTGCTGGTTTCACTTCAGGTTTTGCTGGTTCTGGTTTAGTTTGTTTTTCAACAATTTTGACTGATGACTTTTCTGGTACAGCGGTTTTTGCTGCTGATTTATCATTAGTAACCACTTTTGAAGTAGGTTTATCTTTACTTGCTATATTAGGACTCTTTTCATTAGCTTTATCATTTATCGTACTATTTGCTTTAGTTGTACCATTTTTCTCTGGATGTTTTCTATCTACTATAGTAACTGATTTTTCTTTAGTCTTATCATCAATAGTTCTTACGCTTCTTAGTGTTGGTTTTTCAAGAGCTTTGTCACTAGATTTGTCTTCTGTTTTGGCACTAGATTTTAAAGCAGATTTGGTGAACCTTGGTTTTGCGTCTGTAGATTTTGTGTCTTTGTCAGCTTGCTTTGCCGCTGAAGGTTTGACAAGTTTTTCTTCGACTGTTTCAGAGACACCGTTTTCTCCTTTGTCTTTTATTGTAGTCTGTTTTTTGAGGACAGCTGAAAAGAAGAAATAAACATCTTAGTTTTGAGTAGGATCAAAAGATTAAGTGCACAACGACGCGAATTCGAGTTTTTGTGTTTGGCTGACAGAGTAAATTTTTTTCTTGTGGCCGGCTGCTACGTAATTAATAACACTAATAAATAATCTAGAGCGGAGAAGACCCAGAAATCTTGTTAATTTTTTACTTTTCAGCATTTTGAGCTCTGCGTTGATTCCTAGCAAACATATTTCAGCCAGGACTTACATTTTTATATACTTACAATTGTTATATTGGATTATCAGCTAGGAATGTACTTATGTAATGTACTTATCACTATGGAACCAACCCTGAATTCGAGAAAAATAGCAGTATTTTTCTTGAATCCCAATTTTGCGTCTCAAAAGATTGTCTCAATATTTAGCTAATACTTAAACGGTTGATGATAAAGAAAAAAAAATTAAGTAATAATAGTAAAATTTGTTCCTTAGGATGCGTGAATATAGTGACTCCCTTTTGGCTTAGTACACCCGCAGCCGTTAACCGTGTAGTATATAGATATTTTTGCAAGTCAGATTTTAGACAGAACAGTGTAGGTAGTTGCATGTAGGTTATCCAACCAGAAAAGTGTCTTTATTAAGATTCATAGATAAAATAAAATGAATCATTACAATAAAAAAAATGCAGTAGAACCCAAAGGCGTTCGGAGACATATACAACCAAAAATATACAAAAAATCCAAGCCGCTAGAGGTCAGGCAGCGTACTCTGCTAGACCACTCTAAATAGCAATATTTCCGATAAACAGAAACACCAAGTTTAAGTAATTAAGTACTTCTAACATAAAAAAACTGGACAAAATTTTAGAATTGATAGAAGCACGTGTTTCGGCCCCGACGCTGCAGTTTCGCGGCATTCGCGTACGTAAATAAACACGCTGGTTGCCAAGATGGCGACCTTCACTAGTTTAGCGCAATTTTCATGTCAGATTTCTCCTAATAGATTGCCAACAAAATATGGATTACGATCATAATGAGAGTATTAATTAATTACCCAGCATAACAGGGACGAAAAACTAGTCTACTTAAGTATCAACAAATACTTAAAACATATTTTATATTAAAAAATATAGCCGGGAAGGTCATCTCGTTGTTATATCAGAAGAAACCGCGTTAACTATATCTGTTGCAACTTATAATTAATATTAAACATTTTAGGTAATTTGGTTTTAATAGAGTATAGAGTAGAATAAAATATATATACCTACTTGGGTATGGCAATATGTAATGTACATAAACATTACATATTGCCATACCCAAGTAGGTAGGGTTAATATTAGATATGTAAGTACTTATTACATTAAGATCTGCATGTAATCGTAATATCTAATTTTGCTATAAATATTTTGAGTATATATATAAAATAATATATAACTATATCAAATTTTTCGTAGACATATAATTATTACTAGAATGTAGTGTTCGGCAAAAGCACAAGCAGAAAAACAACACATTTTACAAAGTAATTTATAAAAAATGTTGAGATTACTGTCCTGCACTCTAAACTATGCTTCCACTCAACGCTTAACAAAAAAAACTATATTGGGCCATGCCTACCCCATAATAGTTTGGTAACCACCCCAGGATGTTGGGTTATTAATACAAAACTTGAGGATAAAAAAAACAAAATGAATGCCCTAAAATCGATACTTCTGGAGCACCTATGTACGTAGGTATGTAATTGTATACCATTTCGCGTCAAAACGCAAAACCACAGAATCAAGTGAACGTTATGGTTATTGTTTGTTTTTAGCTTTTGAAAAATATAATAATTAATAAAGTACCCAGGGTACCTATTAAGTACTTATTTAATGTTATGTATAAAATTTAGTGTAAATTGTATTGTAATGTGTGATATGAATAAAAATTATCTTATCTTATCTATCTTATCAATGTAAAAATGACATTATGGCATTCTACACTTCAAATTAATAAAATGTACGAAAGATCATCTATCATATACTTATAGACTGTGATTCTTAGAAAAAAGTTCTTCCTCATTTTTCTCGGTTGTTTTAATGACTTCCAAGGTTTGATCTTCAATATTTGCTATACTTAATTAGCGCGATCGCGTCTAAGGTAAATAAAAAAAGTGCACACGTCTCGCAGTGCAGTTTTTTTTTAAAGCAAGTCGGTTAATTTATTATCTATCTATAGTAAAAACTATTCTGACGGTTTCAGTATCGGTAACTTTTAGAAAATGACGATCACAACAATATATAGTATATAATAGCCAATTTTTCTTTCTTTCATCAATTAAAATTGTAAATTTAGAAAAACTACCGAAATTTGTTGTGGCTGCCATCTTGGATTTTGAATTATCATTATGTATAGTATTTAATAGTTTAATTTGATATCCATATTTAAGAATTCGTTATGAACAATTTTTTTTGTGACGGCGTCATTATTGGACCGATATTCATTAAATATAGCTAAGAACATTCCCGACTAATACACCTTTCATACAAAAATCTTAATCAAAATCGGTCCATCTGTTTTGTTACCAGAAGTTATGATACTACAGGCAGACTCATACACACATGGCAAACTTATAAGAACCCGTCGTTTTTGTGTCGGGGCTAGAACCGCGTAAGACCTAAATGTATTTCTGTTGCTTTATTCGATGTAGGTAGGTACTCCTCAATTTTTTTAAAGGTCAGAAGTATTTTTCATTTTGCAGCTTTAAAAACAGATCTCCGACACTGTTTGAGAGTAGGAAGATGCGACATAAATTCTAAAATTGGAAATCAAAAAACCAGGTTTAGGAAAGGACGTATTCTCTTAAAGCCGCAGACGTAAATATACGATCTCAGTCATATCTTATAAATCACGACTAACCCCATCTCCGTTTATTTTGTAAAAAGTCCGTGTCCTCTCTATAAATACCGCGGCCAAGCGTCCGACGCGCTAGAAATATCCACTCTAACAACAAGATCTTCTGTGAACGTCACATCATGAAGAAGTTTTAACGCTGTTTTATCAACTAATGTGATTAACCGACGAAATAGTTTTCATGTTTGTTATTTTTCTTATAAAAAAAGCTGAATGAGTTTTGTTTGAAAATTTGGTCTGGATGACTCGACAGTTCTCGAGCTCATCCCTATTCACAAATCTATTCAATAAGGCATCTGAAGTAGGTACACGTAGATGGACAAGTAAAATTAATAAGGGTCAACATGTGCATCGGAGAAGAGTAATTTGTTTTTCTCATATTTTTTGAAGCAACGGATTTGCGAAACAAACAATCCAGATTATACTTAATCCTATTTTTTTTTACTTTATAAATGTCTCTAGAAATAAGTATGCACTTTGTTATTATTTAATGATAAACAGGCATATAGGTATTTTCCTTTATACTGCGATTATTAACTAGGATGACACAGCAAAATAATGTAATAGTGTGATGGTTGGAATAAACAGTCTACGACGTCTTACAAATAATCATAGGCCATTAGAGTCCTATATGAAGTGTTGCTACTGCCGCTCTACACTTCTCAAATCTAATTTAAAAAAATAGAAAACACTTATAAATGGCAAAATTTACTCACATTACTCAATAAGTCACATAATCCAAAGTAGGAATAAGGTCACTTCACTCAAACCACTCTTTGAGTTAGAAAAACTCACTTTTACACTTGAAAAGTCAATACTAAATATTTGGAACGTTCAGACCGAATAACACGATTCCAAAATTCACACTAACCAAAGCACGAAGCTTGAACGGTTTCGGAGTGTCGATTATTCGGTGTCTCCTGCCAAACTTTCAGGCAGGTGGCTGACGTCATCACCACACACGAATCCTATACGTATACCCACAAATACACAAATTATTCACAATGAAATATTACTCCGAGACTGAGTAGCGTCAGTGAAAAAGTTTGGAGGAAAGTGGGCCGACTGATCTATTTTAGAGTCATATATTTCTAAACATACGGGTGTGAAAGGGTCTCGTTCATTCTCAGTGTGTAACAGCTGAAACGTCAATATTTTCCATATTTTCTTGACGCTTCATTCACGGTCTGTATAACTATAGTGTGTGTGTACTGATGTGTGGTTGTAAACAGTTTTTGTTATCTGCAAGCCTTTTGCTCTACCAACTCTTTAAGCTTAGGTAGTATGGCAAAGAACTTAATGTTTCGGAACCCTACGTGTCTCGATGCCCACTTGCCAAATTGATTTTCTTTATTTCATCAGCATACGAAAATGGTCCATCCTGTAAAAAGGATACCGATTGTTGGATCAGTTTTCTTTCTTAATATTATTATAGTAGGTATATGTTACTCCAAATAATGTAGAAAATTATAGTGGTCTTCTTACAGGTTTTATTTTTTAATCCTGTGCAAAATTGCCACAACACAGGGTAGGTATACATATTGTAAGAAGACAGAGACTTATGTTCTACTGTGAGTAGATTAAGATGTCTGTTTATTATTAATGATGATCATGGTTATTTTCTACGCGCATTTTGGCAGTCGTAATTAGGAAGTAAAGTAGCATTCGAATTACTTTGCCATTGTTTACGTTTTCTACCAAGGCCGTTCAGGTTTAATTAACGAAAAAGCTTCCGATAGATATATGTACACATGCGTAATTATGCCTTCATTATAGAGTTCTTATGATACCTATTTGCGATGCCGTTCTTCAATTTTAAGGCGTATTGTAATATAATTATATGCTTAGTCTTCTATGTAAACAAAACCTGCGCTGCACTAGCATGGGTATCTAATTTCCGGGGAAAGGGAAAGACAATTTAGAATTTAGAACACGGCTTAATTGAAATGTCACAACGACACTTGTTCAGAGGCGTAATGAATGACATATTAAGTTTCGTCCCTCTATGCGGATAAAAACTATTTTATCCACCTGTTTATGCAGGGGGCAGTTGAAGTACTTATATAGTATATGGCCTATATATAGCGTACTTTCGTAGATCTCGACTCGGCAAAAATGACTCGCTATCGACTTAAGTATAGATATTTCATTTGTTATATGTATTAACATCTTTTTATTTCAGTTCGCTATTTAAGTAGACAAAGTTGTAATTTACAGCTATATTACATATTTGTGATAATTATAATCTTCAATTTCTCCAATTTTAAATATATCTTTGTTTACTGACGCTACAAGTTACAAGGGTTGACAGAGCGACGAATTCTCTCCATATTTTTATCCACAGAATACTTTCAAAGATCAGAAAAAACTCTGGCATTCATTCTGAACGGAGTAGTTTGCCAAAAACCCGTGTATGTTGATATCATGGGTACAGTAACCTATTCCATGTTTGCTGGTGACGCCATCAACAGATGGTGTTTTTGTTTGTATCACATATTAATATATATACATCATTTTTTCGGACGAAAATACTCTAAAACAACCAAATTACATTATGATTATTTGTCAATTACCAGATAATCAAATACGTTTCGAGGCATTCTATGCTAAATTTTCAAAGGAAATTAAAACAAATAGCGTAAATCTTGATCGAAGTTATGTTATTTTTTATTTGTTTCTTGTGTAAGTTCCAACCAATACTCACGCTTTAGAGTTTTCGTTACAGGCGCCGGAGCAGCCTCCTCGCTTTCCGTGGCACTTTTCGTAGTTTCCACAGGCTTTAGCTTCCTCTGCACCCAGGAGGGCGGCGCCTCGGCGTCCTTCTCCTTCACCCAGGGCGGGCGGAAACTGTCGCGCCGCGGGGCGGACTCCTTGGACACATTACCGATCGGCATTGTGGCCTGCGAATCGATCATATACGTCACACGTGAAACAAGTCAATCAAGTTAGAAACAATAAAAAAACTCGAACGCTAAAACGGTAGACTACTGTATCTTAACGAGTGCAATCGCGATGTGCCTTAAAAATAGCTTTTCACTCCAAAATCGGTCAACTGGTTTAGGCTGTAGAGGTAACAAAGTAAAAATAAGCCATACCAAAATAAATACAAACATACATTCGATAAACAATACAACCTCTTTTTGGCAATCGGGTAAAAAGGGTCAACTGACTACAATTCGGCAGGCGCCAACACAACTTATTTCAGTTATTTTAAATAACAATTATAATTAAATTAAATTACAATATAAATTGACTGATTTTTATAAAATTATGGCAAGAAGATACACTTGGAACTTCCAAACATAAATAAAAGAATTGTCCAACCACTCCAAGCGCTTCTGAGAAAGAAATTGAGATCCTCCACTGTTTTGAAGTCGGTTAATAAGTGAACCTACATTACTAAGAATTTGCATCACAATACCACGATGCAAATAAAGCACTTTTGAGTTTAGTCCTACATTTGATATAATGTGCATCGTATGTTAAATCCATGATGCTCAAGCATTATGTAAATAGTCTGTTAAAGATGTTGATGATGTCCACCTACATAACTTCTATGTTTACAATTTAACAATCCATATAGAAAACTTACTTAAACATGGGCACGTACAAATCGGTTTAAACTAGGTAGGTACAAGGTTAAGATGGACATGGATGTATAGCTGTAGAGAGAACTTTGTAACAAAGACTATTTTCGATTGTAAGGTATCATTTTGTTTGTCATTTGTCAAACTATCTGGATTTGGCACAGTATGTGATTACTTGAAAACCTTAGTAGGAACTAATGACAGCTATATTAATTACATAGCGTAGTCCTACTATTGAGACTAGCTACACGATTTCACGTGAGTTTTATGCAAATCCCGACAAAAAATAAACTTTACCTACTTTAATTAATTACAGAGCGATGATATCTATATACTATAAACAAAAATCCCGATTTCTTTCTTACCTACACATTCATTGCTCTTGATTTTTAGTAAAATCACGTAATTCTCACTTTTTGGCCCAAACAACGGCTCCATTCATACATGATGTTTATTTTTATCACACCGTCACATACACATACCGTAGAACAGACTTATTACGAACACTTGCTGATGTTTAGATATTATAAATATTATTTCCGTCCATTTTACGACTGGGACAGAGATTCCGTATCTCTTTGGTAAATGTTTAAAGCGGGACGATACGAATAAGCTACATATACCTAGGTAAACGTAAAACCTTATTATATTTTTGTGCGTGTACTTCTAAACTCTATTCCATATGGTACGCAATCATTGTCTGCCATTGCTATCGTAAAACAAGCATTCACTAAACGTTCCGTTGCGTCTACTTTTATTGTGCAAACGGGCAGTTGTAGAATGCGCTCCCGAATTCTTTATGTCCTGATGCTATAATCCCGGCCTTTTTAAACCGCAAGTGATACTGTTTAGGCGTCTCTGAGAAATGAAAATCGTACTTAAGTAAGGTTCCAAACCATTGGTTCAAGTTTCTGTCTATTTTCGTTATTAATACGAGTATCGATTAAAAAACGACAAGAAATCATGTTTCTTGTGTGGGATATATTTATTTTATTTAAAATATTTATTTTACTTTTATTTATTTATTAAAGCAAATATACAATTTGGGAAAATTTCAACTGTCTACCTATCACGATTCATACCATACAGAACCAGACAGACGGAGAGTGAAGTTTAAGTTAAGACTTAAAGTAAAAGGATCACGTTTATACACTTTAGGTACGGAACCCGAAAAACTAAAATTATATCAATGAATTGAGGACCATCTCTTTTTTTTAAGTCAGTTAACAGCGTTCAGTTGTAAATATCGCTCCCTCTAGATTCAAGGTAATTACCTACCTATTGTACCTATTCAAAAATTCGCTAACAATTACAGCACGCGAAAATTCTGAACCGAGTTATTCTTTGTTGGGTTCCATCTACGCCACTGGAGCTACTGTGCCGGTGACCTAGGGCGACCCGGCGCTTCTTCAAGGTGTTATACAGTGGCTGGAAAAGTTTGGCAAGGTCATGCCCCTAACGGGACGTTAGTGCAGGAGTCATTGCCTCTGCAACGAATAATTAAAATAAGAAGAATGCAAGAATGGACTCTCCTCCTTCCGTATTTTCGTGAATAAGAAACTAAAACCAAACTGACCTCATTAGAAACAAACAGTACCGTATAAAACCTGAAATAATTATCAGTACAGCTTTTAGGACTTCCTAAACTACTTCTTCCGTTTTATCCTCTGCCACTTGGCAGAGGATAAAACGGACACCTAAACTTCCAGCCAACCTAACTTTCAGCCAACTACGATATATTCTTTTTGTCGGTTTTCCCACATAACGCATTAAGAAGGCCGTTTTGTCAATAATTTTCTGCCTAAGTAAGAAGAAGTCCATGTTGGACTGGTTAAAATATTTTATCTAGGTACTTCTCTTTGCTACCTATTTTCACAAAGGGAAATCGCAATATTTCTTACCTGGTCTGTATTGCTATTTTATTAGAGTAGATTATCAAGCTGCCTTCTGAAATCAATCTTCTGATTTTTAGTAGGTATAGAAATTAAAACAAGTGGTACTATCTTATCGCGCGGTAGTTTTTTTCGACCATGTCAAAAACTGACTAGATATTCGCATTTGTACGAGTCACGTTTAATTATAGTGAATAGAGTACGTTGCGAAATGGATACTCGTATTGAGAACGAAAATGTCACTTTCAGAACGTTATAAATCTTCAGTGGCAAAGGTGATTCGGTCGTCGACTTGCACCGAATTTCACTCAACTGCACTTAATTAAATTACCACACCTCATGCTCCGCCAATATTGATTATCATTTAATTCATTAATTGTAATTTTCATGTCGGTAAAATAATAAATTACAATATCCCGGAACAACTCCCGGTCCTATCCTGAGCTTCCCTTCTCTATCACCTGCCCGATGTCTTTAATATTTGTCTTTGCTCCACTTACATTGCATGGCATTCTATTTTTCTAGTTTGTAATCTCCACTTGGGAACTCGTCAAATGGTTCTAGGTACAGTATATTTATGACCTATTATTAAATTGGCATAAAATTGTTTGATTATTAAATGATCAAACAAACTTTAAAAAAGTGTCACCCTAATATAAGATAAATAAATAAGAAAGCACGGGAAGCGTCTATGCTGCAAGTCGTGCTAAATGTGCTTTCTTCTGCCTTTGTGTGTTTATCATCAGGTTGTTAGACCTTGCTTGTAGGTTGTAGTTTTCAATGATTCTTCATGGGACAATGCTATATGATTTCATGGATCATCGGGAATTTTTTAAGGCAGTATCCGCAAGATGGGGAAGTTTTCAAATTATATATATATTAATTTATGCTCTCTTATAGTTTGGCCTATAAAAGATAGCGATGTATAATAATTCAGTCATCAGTCCGCAAATCCTTGATAACTGTTATCAATTTAATAGTTCTTTCTCGCCCATTTTCTACTTCTCAGTGTAAATATTATCAGAAAAAACACACTGCTAGGTGTTACAACGCAAACATTGATTGTTCCTAATTAATTGGGCATTATCAGTTAGAAGTCACTTTCAGCGATAGGATTGGCAATATTAAAAAATAATATATAGACAACGGGATAGAGTACATCAGATAATGTATATGAGTTCGTTGTTCTCTTAATTATGAACGATAAGTTTAGTGTCTAGTCTAGTCTAGTGGTTTTAGACAAAGATCGAATGATTAATGATGATATTTGAGCTACTTATTTTTATTTAAAAAAGGGGTTCATAATTTTTGTTACAGGTACATAAATCACAGTCATACCTAAATACTAAATGTTTCATGATTCTTGATAAAGTGGATTACAAAAAATATGCGTTCTGTAGTTTGAAATGCGAAAGTAAAGGTTTTTTTTTTGTTTTAAAGTCTATTGACAAATAACCTCAATGATCCATGTCAAACTTTCTCGCTTACTAAATTTCAGAATGTGCGAATGTATTTGCAGATCATAATTTTGCGTCAAACATGTAAAATAAGCGAGTAGATGGTGTGAATTCCCAATTAAACTATGATACAACGGTCTGTGAAAAGCGTCTTCAAATAGAATCACATGCTTCATCTTACGTCAAAAAATGTGTGTGTAGATGTGACTGATTATCACGGATACGCACTTCAAAAACACACCGTTTAAAGCACTGAACTCATATTTTTTAACCAGAATAGGGGTATTTCTGGCAACGAAACGCGAGGATGGGAGCGTGTATCGCCCAATACTAAGATCAGCACAGGAATTTCATCTCTGAATCCACTGGAACTTTAAAAATAGGTGTGCCGGGAAACGGGAAGGAGACGTACGAAAATTTGTTTAGTTACTTCAGTTTTGGCAGATGTAAGGTTGGGATCTGCGTGGCAGCGGTTTCGCACGAGTGACCAAGTAACTCTGATTGTGATAGCTGGTATGATATGTGAATCTGCGACTAGTTTATGGCTGATATATGGGATGTATTTATTGTTCATTGTAAGATTCAAAATTCTACATGAGTTATAATAAAGATATAGGTAAGTACATAATTTTATACATAGTACGCCTAATCATTATCGGTAATTTGGAACTGTTCATTTTTGTTATAATATAATAAATTATAATTTATTTGTTTGCCACAAAATACATAATCACATTTTTACAATTTGTTGTTCTTCATAAAATGTTGTATACTTAAAAATATGCATGCCCCTAGCTAGGATTCCCAGTGTTACGGTAGCTAGTGCTAAACAGGGTACATATTTTTGCATGTTTCGATTAAAGTGGTACATTAAATTACATAGAAGCAATGCTGAAGTTACCAAAAATGATAAATATATTAAACATTAAATTAGCACTAATTTTAAAAACTTAGGGTAATTAATTATGAAATTAAGTAAATTGCATAATTTTTAAATATGAGTTAATATCATTAAGATAAGAATAGGACTAAGTAAGTATATTATATAATTTTAGTTATAGACAAAACATATATTATAATGTAGGTTTAATAAAATGGGGTTCAGTAGTAACACAAGTTGGCTTAGTGTTTCAGACCATTAAAAATGACCAATAACATTAAAAATGTCTTTTTCGCTATAGCCCTAGTAGCCACATGATTATTATTATCATGACTGACGAAAGTTATTATAATTATATTAGCCAAATATAACTATTATACAAATATTACTAGTTGCGCCCTGCGGTGTTTCTCGCGGTTTTTTAAACGTAAAAAATGCAGCCAACGTCGCGTCTTTCTACCTTTTAACTATGCTCTAAAGTCTTATTATTTTACGCTGTTTTGATAGGCATTTAGGTGTTCTAAGTGTGTCCTAGGTTATTCAATAGGGACTTTTCCTTATCAATCCCTACACATGAATAGAGTAGTATCAAATACACCTACCTAAGTGCCGTGACCTAATAGCATTGCACATATAAACCGACAAGGCTCTAGGTACAGTAGGCACGGTAGTGACATTTTAAGAGGGCGCTGGTGTATAATTTTTACGATGAAATAGCGACGCGCTATTAAAACAGAGCTGACATCGTCCATGTCCCCTGCAATAATAAAGGCCAACCACTACACAAACGCTCTGATTAATAAACGCGTCTTAACTTTAAACGTCTTTTGTCTGGTTTATCCGACGGAGAACGTCACCCATACAAGACAAAAGACATTTAAAATTAAGACGCGTTTATTAATAAGAACTTAAATGATAAGCTGGAAGGCGCTGAGTCTCACGACACAGGTTATCCTAGTGTGACGCGCAGAGAGCCAATTACTTATTGTACAATAGTTACCTACATTGTATCCTATTATAAGCCCCTAAACATAAGTTTTATTGTACTTACCGTTTCTTACTCAATTAAACGAAATTATTATTATTATTATTATTATTAAGCTTCTTTCATATTGTTTTCTATCGGATAAAACAAGGATAGACTTTTAAAGTTTAGAGGCATTTCTAATTAGACCAAACAATTAGAGATCAATACAAAATACCTACACAATAGTAAGAGCACATTCACTTCGCAACGACATATGAGTAGCAGCGGTGCTCAGTCGCTCGTATGTCCCATTACCGCGTCTAAAAAAGCGCTATCATAGGAAAGCGTGGCTGACCAAGCTTAGCACCATGTGCGCTTACCAGATTTCTAGGAACTCTGTTAAGCCGGTCTGAGGCCAACAGCATTGCCAATCATAAAAACTGCCAATTAGGTACTATGTCGTTGCAATTCGTCAACGCGAATGGCACCTTTCGCTACATCACTGCCAGCCGATATAACGTGAGTATATCTGCTGCTGCAGTGTTGCCGCTGTGTGACTGAACTGCTCAATGTAAAAGCGCCTTAACCGTTGGCATCTTGCTACATGAACGAGGCCGTCCGCAAACTTCCTTCTTGTCTACAACTGGGCGCCGCGCTTCCGGCGCGTCTGCTCATTAAGTCGCCGCGCCCGACCCGCATCACTGGAGCATGGGCCATTGTCATCGGCCTTGGTATTGTTTCCTGGTCTAATTACGGACTTAGCCACTTCATCTTGAATGAACAGCATCATCTTTGATATTATGTAGGAACTGCAGTGCGGCTACCGAACTCTAGATGCAATGCCTAGATATGCAATCTACCCTCTACTAAAAAACCCAACTACTAAAACTTTACACCCTTACGGGATGCGGCTAGTGTAGCCTATGACCATCTGATGGTGATGACTAATCTAATGAGACCACGCTCATAAAAATACGACAACCCCTTTAGGCTCTAGGGCGTGCCAAAGAAAATTTAGAAAAATAGAAAATTTTAATAGATACACAAAACATAACCTTCCTACTTTCGCAGTTGGGTAAATTACTATTATATAATCTATAGTATAAAAATGATTCACTAAATGTGTTGCTAAGCACAAATCTCGAGAGCAAATAAACCCATTGCGCTAATTCTTTTTTTAGAATATTCCTTGAAGTACGAGGACGGTTCTTATGGAGAGAAAAATATAAAAAAATGCTGAAAATATCAATTCGCAATAATACTTAAAGTCTATTTGAGCTTTTAATACGATGCTATAAATTAAAGTGTTGGTGGAGAGGTTCCGGAAAGGCAAAACAAATGAGTGACGTAAGTTAGTATCGTATAAATATTAATGTCAATATTTGATGACCAGTCGTCCCGAATAGCAGAATAAGTATTAAAAAAGAACAAAAAATTAAGAATCGACTGATAGGCGGTACGAAGTTTTCCGGGTCAGCTAGTAGTATAAAGAAATGTCTAAGTAATGAATTATATCAATATCCGTGGCATCTTCACTCCTGGATGTATCAACTTTTGCAAATATTATACGACGTTACGAAAACCAAAGTACCTGCTCACGGGTTTCCTGCTTTGACAACGTTTGAACCATCTACGGAAAATATTAATGACACGTATTTTTATGGCGAAAATAGAGTTCAATAAATAATTCTTGGCTTATAATAGTGAAAATTTGCTTAGGATTCATGACATATTATTTTATTTTTGATATTTTACTCAATAATTCTCTTACATTATTAATACTGCATTTTACTATAGGGTGTACAGATATGGCTGTTCTTAACATATGGTAATTATCATACCATATCAAAAACAGGCTTCGCTTTTTGCACGGTCCATAGGAATGTAATGTTACGGCCCAGTATGCAGGGAGTCCCCCGGAGACGTGTTTTCTTTACTCTCTGACCCTCTCATTAATCAATGTTCCAGGAAAACTGGTTTATACAAGGGCATTGTTTTTGGGAATTAACCGGTATGATACATCGCCCTTCAAATGAAATGGTGGTTTGTAATAAGTACCTAATATTTTTTTGTATTGTTTAGGTACCGATATAGACCACTACAAGAACTACAATTAAACTAAAAATTGTCGACACTCTTGGTTGATGTGCCTGTTGGACTGGTTTGTCTGCATCACCACCTCACTGTTTTGAGGCAGCAGCTTTCAAAAGCTCTTATGTTGCCTTAGCCCAATCTCCGACAGAAGAACAAAAAACAGTGTCTAAGTGAAAGTTGTTCCGATGGAGAACAAGAGGAAAAAAACATTCCTATTTACTGAAACTAAAACTAATTCCGAGAAAATTTTGATTTTCCTCCGATATTTGTTTTTCCTCATTTTTGATTTAAAATTTTCATTGTCTATATTATTCTACTAGTCAAGCCCTTTCATTTGATATCCATATTGAGAGTCGTAAAAAAATTGTGCTCCGCCATTTTGTTGTTAGCGGCCATCTTGCATCGATTGTCATCAAACATAGCTAAGAACACTCCTGACTAATGCACCCATCAAACAAAAAAAAACAAAATCGGTCCATCCGTTTTAGAGCTACGATGGTACAGACAGACACACACACACACACAGAGACGTCAAATCTATAACAGCGGTCGTTTTTCCCGATCCCTGTGTAAGCAGCTTAATCAAATATAAATGATAAACTTACGTAAGCTGGGGCGTTGTAAAATAATTCTGCATCCAATTTTCCCATTAAAATTAATGATATAACATAAGCGTAGATTCCAATCATATTCTAAATAATGACCATACCTAGGTAATCATCGGTCTATTAGCACCTTTTTCTACTCATTAATACGGTTTATTCCCGTCAAACAACTATTTTTAGACGTCATAAATAAACTTATCTTGTCTATTATAAGTATGATGATGAAAAAGAGTAACATCGGGCCGAATAATCTCGGCATGTACCTACCTACCTACATTTATCTAGCCTACATATATAAGTATTTATATCATCGTCACACGCATATGATTTGCATTTTATGGCAAACTACCAAAGTGAAAAGGGATCTGCTAGTGTTAGAATAGTTTAGTATTAATATAAGTGTTTGTGAAAAAGTGAAAGTTGAGAAAAATGGTAAGAACGAACATAATTTTCTTGCATTTATTGTAAGTTACCTAAAGTCTCTTAAGTTGAGTATTATAGGAATTGGGGCGTCAAAACTATTTTTAATAACTTCACGTGGTTCTTTCTAGAAACTTTAGAAAAGTATCTTATATAAAATTAGTAGTTATCGAGTTACTCAAAGACACCTAAAGCGATTTTACTAGCTGTACTTCCGAGGTGGTTCCATATAGGTATATTTTTAGCAAAATGTGTAATATTTTTTTTTTGTGTGGCTAGCAGTCTGGGCACGCTGCCTTCTGGTGGTGGGTTGGAGCATTTGGATTATCTGTAGATCTTAAATGGTCTATAGGTAATCTTTCTGCTATAATTTTTTGTAGTCGTAGTTAGTCATTTTGTTAATGTTAGTAAAGGCACTTGCCCTGTTAAAGATTACTTACTGAATTGTAACTTTTTGTAAATACAATTTTATACACAACTTACATTTTTTTCACACTGAACATTAAATTTACTATGTAGCTTTCAGTTCTTCAAACTCATTATCAAAATTATAACTAACACACATTTTTAGGCGCACGAATAAGTTTTTACATAGTAATAGTTCTGCGTACTATCGACCACGATATTTTTGACGAATTCATAATAACGACAAGAACTTGACTGAATTTTTTTATATCTGAATCTCAATTGATGATGAGTTCCGTATGTCTCACTATACCATCATCATCAAAAGCAAAATAATCAATGAATTCGTTCAGAAAATATCGTCATAGCAAATTTTCTCCCTTGGTAGGAGAAATAACCAAAGACTGAAAAATTTATAGAAACTTGGTGTAGGCATACACCAAGTTTCTTCAAGATTAGTTGGGAGATTTTGGATAAGATTTTTCCGGAGATATATAAACACAAATATTTCGTATATTTGTGTTCATATATCTAACAAACGGAAAGCAAAAGTTTAGCAGAAGCAGAGAGGCTTCACTCAGTGTTTAGTTACTAAAAGCCCTAGAAACTCATACTGTGTGTACGTAAATAGTTTTAGAGGAAGCGCTTTTTATTCGCATTTTATATTTAGAACCGTCTTCCAAGTTTGTCTGATTTTTTATTTAATTAATTAATACAAACAATATACACTAATTAGAACTAAAAATATCTATTCATCACATATATAGACTATAAAAAAGCGTTTTAGTGTATACCCCACAGTTAATAAAATATAAAATAAACTCAAAAGTAACAAACTTTAAATTAAACAATAAAGACTTGGAGGACTAGCTTATACTTACGCAACTGAGTAAACGAAATATCAGCACAAGAAATCCCCATCTAATAAAGATATATTCCATGCTGAAGTCACTTAGCCCGCTTTGGGTTTGTCTGGCAATTAATTCATTGTCACTGTTACAAGAATTTTATGAAAGTAATTTTGTATTTGATAATAAATCTGAGTCTCATTCAGAAGTACAAATAACCCATTTACTCACCATTTAAGACAATTTTCATGAGACATAAGATTGGAAATAATAGCATTAGGGAACTAAACCATATTAGCATAAAACAATAACTGAAACTCGACTCAATATTCTTTATAAAACGCAACTAGTACATAATGTCATGGCATGACCTTGTAATACATGAAAATATATCTTGTAAAATAACATGGCATGACGACGAAAATGTCGGCGGACAACATTACGGATACACCTCGAAAAGAAGATTTTATCGTTTATATGTCTTAGTACTGCTGGCAGTTTTTATGATATAATATGTGCAGATACATAATATTGAATACGAGTAGTACATAACACATAATAATACTAGTGCGCATATAACAGCTAATCAATTCCCTTGATAATGATCTATGATGCATATCGCTCGTTGACCCTGAGTGACCATCACGACTTTTACGATAACAAAAAATCACTACCTACTAGGTAAACCGTAGTTGTCGATCTTGTTTGATCGATTCCATTGATAAATAATATTACACAACGATCATTTATGTCCTTTAAAATTCAAATAAGTTTTAAATATCAAAAACTCTTTTCTTAATATTACACCCCTACATCATATAATTATTGCTTCCTAGCGAATATCAGTCACTCAGAACGTCTTTTATATACTATTTATACAGATAGATTTTGTTCCCCAATCTAAAATATCAGAAAATATTTCAAATGACGAAAATAACGTAATCTTTAAAGATTACAACGTGGTTAAATAACTTTTCGTAGTATTGTTTTGTTTTCCACCACAATTGGCTTTTTATTTACTTACATTATAAAATATCAGCGGTTACAAGGCTCACATGGTCAAGCTGTTAGCAATAAAAAGAGTTATATAAAAATAAATATATTTTATTATTTATTTTTAAAAACACGCAATATACGATGTGATATATTATATATAATTGGTTTTCACAAATTTTCAGAAAATGGACATTTGGATTTTGGTGATGTTCTTTTTGATGCAAGTTATTATGGCACATTCCAATCATCCGAGAATTCACACTAATAATAGTAAGTGTACCTATAATATTTCAGCGATCGAAGATGTCTGATGATTGTGTCACATGTCAAGTTTAAGTTTTTTCAATAATTTTTACATCAGCCCCCTTATATAGATCTGTATCTCATGAATTTCGGATATTACACCTGACGTTGTGGTATTCGAATTTTTGCAATATTTTTCATTGGCTTCCAATGTACTTACTTCAAGGTTCTATCAGTTTTATCTGTCCCTACAAACATATCGTCTCACGTTTTGCATATACCAAGAAATTGTTTAACTAACCGCTAACCGATTACTGTTATTGAACTACAGTGTAGTTTATTCATTAATTTTTTAATGGTAAGTTGTATAGTTTTAATTGTTAACATACCTGTCGTGATACTGCACTAGTTACTCTTAGAATTCTTACTCATAAACTTTCCAGACTATTCTTTTCCGTTTGTAACACGCAAAGCTTGGGGAGCGAAACCACCGACTTCCCCACTCGTCAAGCTAAGGACTCCAGTGCCGTACGTAGTCATACATCATACAGAGATACCAGATATATGTCTGACAGAGGAAAAGTGTATGAGAGACATGCGAGCTATACAGAATTATCATCAGGACATAAAAGGTTGGAAGGATTTTGCATACAAGTAAGTCTTCAGGTCAGCGCAATGCCAATCTGATGTGCTGAATTACCGCATGACATTGTGATCTCTACTTTTATATAAACAGGTTCCTAATTTGCCGGCAGTTATGCAGTAGGTGGTGAAGGATCTGTATACGAAGGGAGGGGTTGGGAGGCAGTTGGCTCCCATGCGGCAGGGTACAATTCAAAGAGCATTGGCATCGTATTAATAGGAAATTTTGCTTGTAAGTACTTCCAAGACACAATTACCCAATTAGCGACGTGTGGTTGCTCTTGGTTTCCATATAAAGTTATTGGTCATTCATATCAAAGTTCTCAAGTAAAGATAAAAAATACAATGAATGGTAGGTTGATAAAATGAGGTACTAAAAGACTATTGCATCTACTTAGTTAAAATAATTAATCACACATACTTTTTTCAGCGTCGTTACCGCCAGTCGTCTCTCTTCAGACAGCTAAAAAACTAATAGCGGAAGGGGTGAAACGAAGATACATAGGAAAAGACTACAAACTTAAAGGTCACCGTCAACTTTCAACAAGCACTTGTCCAGGAGACGCACTGTTCAGAGAGATCCAAAATTGGCCTCATTTTAATTTATTTGATACTAGTAAGGAGGAGGAAACTTGAAAAGGAGATACACAACTCGAATAAGCAACAACAAGCAAGCAGCATTGTTAAATAAAAAAGTGATATCTAATATTGATCTTTTTTTTACCTATAATAGGAATATCATTATATCAACTCATTCTCGTCAACTGTTGGACAAACCTCTCTCATAACATGCCACACAGCCCTATCTTGGCCTCCACCCCCTGTCATATTAGTCTTCATAAAGTCATATTAGAAAAAAAACATAAGAGGTATATACGAGTAATGCTATAACTACTTTTGAAATCCTTATCTATTTCTAAATTTGCAGATATCTTGATTTAAACAACAGTAAACAGTTGAAATATTTGACTGAGATTAGAATGCCTTTGCATTATATTCTTTGTCAGCAGAGCATTTATAAAAAAAACTGCCAACTGAGTTACAGACTATTGATGATTGATATGATTGACTAAAGAAGGAGGGTTATGTTTTTGAGTGTATGTATGTATATTTCTTTGGCTTGCCCTAGAGCCTAAACGGCTCGTCGTATTTTTATGTGAGTGGTGTCAATAGTATCGTCTTAGTCTTTACAGTGACACCGGGACCATCAAAAAAAGAAAGGATGATACACAGGTTTATCGATTTAACACTCGGGTTTTTTTAAACTCCCTTCTAACCACTAGCTTGCGTATTATTTTATTCCGTTTCTAATTTGACATTCGATATTAGCGTATACTTAACAGATAACTTAATATAGAGGATAGAATTATTTTTTTAATACTTCGGAAGCCAATGGAACACAATAGCGTTCTTAAAGAGCCTTATATTTAATTTCATAACGTTAACTTAATAAAATTAAATTCTTACGGATTGTTCTTGCTTTTTTAACTTTACAGATAACTTTCGAGTGTATCCATTCCCGTTTATTTCACGGGAAAACTGGGGTGCTCGTCCACCAACTACAACACCCACCAGGCTCAACACTCCAGTACCCTATGTAGTAATCCACCATACATATATACCTGGAATATGCCTGACAAGAGATCAGTGCATGAGGGATATGCAAGCGATGCAGAACTATCATCAGACCACGAATGGCTGGTTCGATATTGGATACAAGTAAGATATTTTCTAAAATGGGAAATTTCAACTTTCAAAACGTTTTCTGAGAAATGTTTAGTTTTATTGTGTTTTAGAAAATTCAGTCGAGATTTGAAACGAATTGCTTAATGTGTGTATGGTTTCTCTTTAATAAGAACAGAGTTTTATTTATTTTTTGTTTACGAGGGGTAGTTGTTCACAAGATACTTGGCTTAAGGTACACCCGGGTTATGGCCGGTGGCCTGCCACGTGAGCCACGGACGTTATCATCTTTCCAGGGCTCATGTCGAATGGGTGATGATGTCCAACTCCAAGAAGTTTATAAGTATAAATAAGTATACAAACCCAGACTCAGAGATTTGCGAGTGTCTTTTTTCTAGGAACTTTAACAATATCTCATTCTCTAGGTTTGCTTGTGATTGGGGACATAAATCGGAGTGGCACTCATTTTTCCTATTCTGGTTAAGCGTGTACCTATGTGGTTTTATGTGTCTAGTTGCAAGAAATTTGTCTGGGTATTCTTGTTTGGCTTTGTTCTCAGGATCACGATTCTTCCATGTTCCCCCTAGTTATTAGTTTCACCAAGATATCGCCAAAAAACAATGATAGACAATGTTATAATTAGTAAACTCATGTTTCGAGCAATGAGTGTGTTTTGCATTTTGCTATTAGAGTGATAATCTTTACTAAGTCATGTATACTTGTGTAAGTTTCGCAGTGGGAGGTGAAGGTTCTGTATTCGAAGGCAGGGGGTGGGAAGCGGTAGGCGCTCACGCAGCAGGAATAAATTCACAGAGCATTGGCATCGCTATCATTGGAGACTATCGTTGTAAGTATCTATATGGATATTTTTGACTAAACAATCGACCTGTTTCAGGCAGGCCATAGTAATTCTAAAAATAATGCCAAGCTTTAGGCCACATCCGCTCAGGCAGGCCTAGAACGTTACTAAGCTCCATAAAAAAACCATCGTTCTACAATGTTTACGGAAATTCTCACTACGAGTTTGGCGCTATAGGCACTTAGCAAGCCACCTGCCAGTGCGTTTCCGTTCCGTTATGAGTTAGATTGTTTTATACAGTGTAGGAATAATGAGTGACAATGATTAATAAGTATGTTGAGGTGACCTGTATGGCTACATTTTTTTGAGCTCCAATTAAATATTCTGCAGTAAAATTATCTCATCTAGTCATCAAATTAAGTCTTATAAAGTATATCTCCATTCTTAGCGGCACTCCCTCCTGCCATTGCATTTGCGACTACGAAGCTGCTAATAGCTGAAGGTGTTCGTCTGGGGCATATAAGAGCAGACTACCAGCTTAAAGGACATCGGGAGGTATCCGCCACCGAGTGTCCCGGAGAAGCGCTGTTTAAAGTAATACAGACCTGGGATCGATATTCAGGGTCCACAAATGAGAGCACTGGAACTGGAGGTATTCATCCATTTTGGTAATACGCGCTTCTTGCTAGTACTCGTAATATTTTGTTATTTTCGCGCGATTCTTGTAAAGCAACTCAAATATTCCAAGAAATAACTTTAATTGCGTTATTAAACATATGTATGCGCGTTTTGAATTTTATGCAATTATGTAATACTAGCTGTTCCTCGCGGTTTACCCACGGTGGATATTTGATCATCCCGTGGGAATAGTGTACTTTTCCGGCATCGAAAGCCTATGTGTTAATCCAGGCTGTGAAATTTAATTTAAATCCGTTCAGGGAAGTGAATGATTAACAAACATTCGGCACCAAGATTGCTTTTGCCACCCAGCATTGGCTTTTTTTCATCCCAGAAAAATGAAATGTCCCTGTGGGATAGTACAATTGCGGGGAAACAAAAAAATTAAAAGTATTTAAGAAGAACTACAAGAATAAACTGGCATAAAAGGCGATCTTATCGCTAACAAGTGATCTCTTCCAGGCAACACCTCCGGGCGCAGCTAGTATTTTCATGAATCCTGTTTTAAAACACTATTAATTACATCATTTTAGAAAAAATAAATCGATTTACTGGTTTGGGAACCACGATGCCACATACAGGTTTCAAGTACAGCACGAAACGCTTTGCATCAACTTTTGGCATGCGAACTGCCAGGTTGTGGAATTCGCTGCCGACTACTTTATTTCCCGTATTTCATTTCACATGTTATAATGCGGTTTGTGGTCAAGCGAAAAGCCATTTCTTATTACATTTATTACTATCACGTTTACATTAATCCCTATTTTGCGTCGGGGTTAAAATATTTCCTTCCACCCAGAATTTCCTTCATAACCATGATCCCGATAGCACAAAATCTTTCAGATGATGGCCGATTTTCCTTTATAACTCGTGCTGCGTGGGGTGCGAACCCACCACGCTCGGTTACGCGGCTCAACACCCCAGTGTCTCACGTGGTCATCCATCATTCGGTAGCGCCTGGAGTCTGCCTGACGAGAGACCAGTGCGCACAAGCCATGAGGTCAATGCAAAACAGTCACCAGAATGCCAATGGATGGGAGGATATCGGTTACAAGTAAGTTACAGTTACAGCCGAACTAACATAATGATTTGATAACCATCAAAGTGAGATATAAATGACAAAATATTTTTGCTTGTAGTTTTGCAGTAGGCGGCGAGGGATCAGCCTACGAAGGTCGAGGTTGGGAGACGTTAGGATCTCACTCGGCAGGATTCAACACTCAGAGCATTGGCATCGTTATTATTGGAAATTTTGTTTGTAAGTATACCTTTTCCTTAGATTAAATACTTATTACTTTTTTTGTATTTTTCACCAACAATCCCTTTCTCATCTCCACAGCCCAGCTTCCTCCAGCGGCTGCTCTCAACACAGCTAAGCTGCTTATCGCTGACGGCGTTAGACAAGGTTATATTCGATCAGACTACAGGTTGCTTGGTCATCGACAGGTCAGAGCTACCGAGTGCCCCGGACAGACGCTCTTCAGAGAAATACAGACCTGGCAACAGTTTTCATGGACGGTTTGATTAGAAAGCTAGAGCTTGCAAAGTCCCCGAAAAAAATTATATAAGAACAAATTTAGTCTCGTTTTATGAATGATATGACAGTGTAAATAATTTGCGTAAAAATAAATGTATTGATGTAGATATAAGCTAGAAACACCAAAGAATATTCGTGTAAATAACATAATAATAATTATTATATTTTAAATTGAATTATATTTAGTATATAAAAAAATAAATATATTCAAAAAAAAATCCTGCTCTTATTTTTTATTATTTTTTTGCTCGAGCTTTACCTAGAACAGGTTCGCACTAGCTCAAACTAGCGGTTCGCCTTATCTGTCAAACATATTATGGCAAAATGAAATTTCTAGTTTTCACACTACTGAAAAACCAGGTTTGCCCAAGCTATAGAATATTTTTAAATGAATTACATGCTCTACCAATGGTGATTCCCCGCACAGTATAATAAACAGTAGCAACACGTGTTTATTTACTTTAAATTGATGCTAATTGATTATGTTATTGGAAATAAACTATCTGAAACGTAGTTTGTTGTAAACAAAGATGAATCAACATGACACAAGTTGTGAGTAGAGTACTTCAACTAATATTTCAATCAAGTACCTACTACGATGACTGGCTGATTTCCTCAGTATCTTCAGGCCTGTGCGGAACGATAAAAGTAGGTAGCCAAATTTCCTTACGTGAGAAATACCTACTCTCTTAACTACCGGAAAAAATAGCAGATGAATTACCCATAATACCACTTCACTTAAAATCTACTGATGATTCAAGAGGTCGGGCTAAATAGATCCAGACACGGAGCTGCAGGCTGCCTGCCGCTCTGCTCTTGGTCATTGTATGCCTGACAAAATTTTAAAAAGCCTACCTAAATAACAAAAAGTACAACTAATTTCGTTGATTGTAAGTCTTATAAAGATCAAGACGCGACGCAGTCTATTACTAACAGGCGCGCTGGTGGTGGGAATGGGTCGGCAAATTCTATAGGCCCGGGGCGCTGAATCTTAAAATACGCCACTGCTGAAGTTTTTATTTTTCCCGTAATAAAGAGACAATTGTATTTCGGCAGTTGCCCATTATTTTAATTTATAAAAAAATCTACAGGACGGATTCTGATATAAATAATATGGGACCACTTCTTATGTATGGTCATTTACATATATATATTTTTAACTTAAATATATTTGACTTGGCGAAGTAATTGCGTAACAAGCAACAACCAAACCTCTTCAGCTTTTGGAGTCGGCTAAAGTAACTAGGTTTAAAATAAATATATTTCGTTAGTATTATGTTTTAACTTAAATATATTTGACTTGGCGAAGTAATTGCGTAACAAGCAACAACCAAACCTCTTCAGCTTTTGGAGTCGGCTAAAGTAACTAGGTTTAAAATAAATATATTTCGTTAGTATTATGTTTTAACTTAAATATATTTGACTTGGCGAAGTAATTGCGTAACAAGCAACAACCAAACCTCTTCAGCTTTTGGAGTCGGCTAAAGTAACTAGGTTTAAAATAAATATATTTCGTTAGTATTATGTTATTTAAACAAACTGGAGACTTTAGGGAACATCCCTTGAAATTACCAAGAAAATTAAACTTACAAGCAAGTGTTGACCTAACAGAAAGCGAGGTAAAGAACCGGGGTTTTGATAATATCTATATAAATTAAGCTGTTTACACTCAGTTAGGCCCACAAGCAAATTGTGAAAGCAAGAGTTCCACGTTATTTATTTATTTTTCATCAGACTTATTACAACTACAAATTTAATAAGTATTTGAGAAAAAAAGCAAATCTCGTTGAAAATGAATCATTGTGTCTGTATATGTTTTTCTGTGTTATTCGGTGTTTCAGTCGCTTACGTAACTTCTAGATACAGTAAGTAATCTGTTTACTTAAATTATCTACTTCTGTTTGTGCGTAGGTATTTACTATTGTTTTTTTAGAATAAAAGAATGGATTAATATTGTATAATGAACCGGGAAAAGCATTGGAATAGAATCTGAATTTTATTTAGGACCTAAATTTCTAAACACTTACCTAAATTATTAAGGCACATTATGAATATTACTTTATGGCAAATAGTTTATTTTCTTTCAACGCAAATAGTTGTTTAAAAGATTTTGTTCTCGTTGTATTCCTTTGCCTAATACATACCACCATAGTTGTAATATCCATGAATCTACAACCTATAAGACTACTTTTATTTATTCATAATTATAGGTTACTTCCTCTTTCGAATCTATATACCTTGTCAAAGTCTTGTCTATTTCCTTTTATATATCATTTATTTTCTACCCAGGCGACTACAAATTTCCTTACTACACCCGAGCCGACTGGGACGCTCTGCCCCCCTCAGACACTCGCTCTCTAGACACACCGGTACCGTACGTGGTCATCCACCACACCTACATACCCGGTGCTTGCTACTCCAAGAAGGAATGCAGTCGGGCCATGAAGTCTATGCAGAACTACCACATCAGCCAGGATTGGGGCGATATCGGATACAAGTGAGTAATTTAAAATTTTTATACCTATGGTAATTTTTATAGGAAACTTTGGTATACGATACGATACAACAATCCTGTTGGAAGAGATCGCTTTTAGAGATATGGCCGCCACTTGTGGCACACTACTTGTAAAATTATATATTTTTTGTTTTTATGTTTTGTGTGTCTACAATAAAGCGTTCACCTATCTACCTATCTATATTATATTAGTGATACTTATAATTCAATGATCATATATCGTCGACAAAAATATAGTTTAGAAAATCATGTTTGTAAACATGAACATTATGACGATGTATTTCATAGGATGATAGGACAAAGTGTCAAAGGTCGTACGAGTTTGAGAGCATGGATCAAGCTGTGATTTGCAAATCATCTATACTAATATTATAGAGAGGAAAGATTTGTATTATAGTATGTTTGTATTTTTGTAAGTAACGACAAACTTAAAAACTACTGAACCGTTTTTAATCATTCTTTTGCCCCGTTAGAAAGCTACATTATCACTGCGTAAAATAGGCTATAAAAGTAGTGAGTGCAGCTAGTCATTAAAAATGTTTCTGAATTAATCGGAATCGCTTTTTTTATATTTTGTTTTTGACCCCTGAATCTGTCCTGGTGGGCACCAGGACCGCTTTGAATATATAGTTTTTGTTTGAAAACTCTTTTGAATTAGTCCCGTTAAAATCGGTTTGTAGTAGATATGGGTTTTAAATCGAAACAAACAATAATTTTTAAAGTTTTAAGAAAGGCTCAACCGCTTTCAATCGGTCACAACAATGTTTTCAGATATTTTAATCTAAAAACTAAACAAGTGAACAGAATCTGATAAAAATTCTAGAGGACCACTTTTGTAGTAACGACGTAATAAAAAAATGATATAAAACCAATCCATTACAATCGCTTAATTAAATACTAATACTTAGAGACATTTAGTTGAATTGAAAACATCCTCATTTTCTGAACTCGATGTTATCAGATGTTGTTTAAAGAATATCTAGCGATTTCCCGCTTAGGGCCCGTGTTACAGCATGCCGCGTAAATACGTAGTTTTCCACGTATACTTTGCCATAGTTTTTTTTTTATTTGCAATAACTCAATATAAGTAGTTTGTTTTCTCTTCTTCAACTATCATGCTGTGTATTTTTTTTTTTTTTACTTACTTATTTAAATATATTTTTTTACCGGTATATGGTTAAGCAAAAACTCGCGCAGACCTCGTTTACGAGCTCTATTTTGCAGATTCTATTGATTGTAGTCCCTTAAAAAATATTTTGTCTCTACAGATATCATGGGCTTTGATTACTTAGATTCATATATTCCCTAGAAGCCGTAAATAACTGAGAAAAAATATATTTTCCAATTTAATTTTCAACCAAAAAGGCTTTGAATCATGTCCTCAAATTTCCGAAGTTCTTCTTCCTTTTCTACGCAACTTTACACCAATGTATTATTTGGTTTGTGCTGAACACATAGACATATATATCTTTTTTTTAAATGCTGTATTTATTTTTTATTCGCTCGAGCGCTCGTCGAGGACAGACCTGCGTTCGTCGTTTTCGCGCCATTTTTGTTACCAATTTTATCGGAAATGTCGCTGGCCCTTGGTAGCGCTTTGATAGTGTGCGTGCTAGAACAACATACACTTGTATGGACCGTTATTGATATTTTGTGAGAATTCTTTATTTTTCATGTTTTAATTCATGATCAAGTTGCTTGTTACATTTTAACCGACTTGATAAAAGAGGAGGTTACACAATTTAATTGTTCTTCCTAATCAGAGATGCCTGGATAGATTTTGGAGATTCTTTTTAGTGCGTAGGAGTTTATCAAATTTGGTTGGTACATTTTAACCGACTTGATAAAAAAGAGGAGTTTGCACAATTTTATTGTTTTTCCTATATCAGAGATGCCTGCCAAACGCAGCTCAACTGCAACTCAGGGATAACTTAGGGACAACCCAGATGCAACTCAGGTGCACCTCAAATGCAGCTCAAGTGCAAATCAGGTGCATCTCATATGCAGCTCAAGTGCAACTCAAGTACAAATCAAGTACAACTCAGGGACATCTTAGGTTAAATCTTCGTTAATTCAAATTATAGATTTGTGGTGGGTCTACCTCTTTCCGGGGAAATATAACCCTAATCAAAAAACCCCCACTATTAAATTTTTTCGAAATAAACAGATAATAAACATTTTTCTCAGATGCTTCGCTCGATCGATCTATAAAATATAGTATACTATGATCAAGATCGTTTTCGTAGTCACGCCCGCAGCTCTCTGTTGCGGGCGGGTGGGAAGCTCTGAATAAAGATATCGGTTGCGTAGTTCGCCGACTTTCACGGAGCGCAAAATACCTAAACTTCCGCAGCGCCAAAACGTTACAGGACTCTTATTTTTAAAAATATTTTTCATTTTCTTACACTGGCATCAGCGTGAGCGCTTGAAGATTCAACGGCTTCTGAGGACTCCTTGTGCTAATGGAAACACGTATCAAGGAAGAATACTGAGAAAAAGCGAATGGATAGGATGATAAGGGTGATGAAAAGTAACCACACCATAAAAACAAAATTATTTCACACGCTGACATCAAAACAAAGCGGGAAAACACTAGATATTTTTTAAATAACATCTTACTATGACTCCGTACTAGTTTTCTGTCATGTTTCGTTACAGTTTCTGCGTGGGTACCGACGGCAGCGTGTACGAAGGCCGAGGATGGCACACAATTGGTATTCACACCGGTAAAGCTAACAACTACAGCATTGGCATCTGTCTAATAGGAGATTGGAGAGGTAAGCTTTTTTTACTTCGTCTTAGTAATTATACTTAGCCTTTTGAACGCAAAGTCGTCCTAAAACGCTAAGCCTAAAAATATGGAATTTGGAAGGTGTTTTCATTATAGGGTGTAGGGGTACAAAAGTCCGAAATTTAACTTCTTATAGGGCATACAATTGTATGTCGCGGGCAACGCCGCGAGTACCAGCTACTAGTTAGAATATAAAGTATGTAAAGTTAATACATTTTCGTATTTCTTCCAGTAAATCTTCCACCTGCAGAACAGCTGTCCACCACCCGCGCCCTGATTGCTTCAGGACTGCACCAGGGTATCATAAAACAGGATTACAAGCTCATAGCCCACAAGCAAGTCATGGCCACCGAGTGTCCTGGAGCGGCACTCTTTGATGAGATATCTAAATGGGAACACTTCTCGTCACACGGTTTCGAAAAGGACGAATAAAATCGAACTTCAATAATTCACAGATATAATTTTAAGAGAGTGTATAGGCAGTTATATTAATTTTATTATTATTTATTTATCAGCTTTTATCATAACACTGTAGGGAAAAAGCCTAGATACCTGCCTTCCACAACTCTTTGTCAATTATTATTTGCTAAGAATAATATAATGACTAATAACTATATCAAAATATAAGCAGTTGGACCACCTATAAAAATAGGCATATTGTAAATATTATAAGATAGTATCGTTTTAACATGAAATATTTAATGTTCTATGATCAGTAACATTTTATGTTCGGAATGGACAGACAATCGATATGACTTCTATTCTATGTATAATACATTTACGTTTTTTCTAGTGTTCACAAGACACTGACAAGAAATGAAATCTAGTCTATGAGTTTATCACATAATATAAATATAGAAATTAAATAAGATAGATACCAATAAATTGTAATAAGTCTTAACTAAGTATAGTTTCACTCTCTTAACTTTTACTCGTATACTCCCAGAAAGAATTATATTAATATTCCCACGTGCTTTTAATCTAAAAAATATTGCATATTAACAGACTTTAAACAAAGACGAGGTTCTGAACTTAACCATTTTATGATTGTTAAATTATTCTACCAATCTTAGAATCATCTAAGCTGCCAATATAGAAACGATTTTAAAATTTTAGATTTTTTTTCATTTTTGTACATAGAAGACGTAGTTTACGATATTATGAAAAAGTTTGTACATTTACATGTGCAATGTTCCTAGTAAGGAAGTTGAGGACTTATTTTTAGAGTCAGTTCAGACAAGTGCAATAACTTCATACGTCTCTACAAAAAATCTGGAGATCCTACGAATTTTTTTGATACAACTATTCTTTATTCTGTGCATCTCTATAGTCCGCGCATTGCAGTTAACAATGCTCTTATGTAAACCTATTTGTTCAAATAGTTGGTGCTCATAAACTGTAGTCTGTATCATAATTAAGTAGGCATGGTTAAATAGTATTTACACCCATAATCATAAAGATACTCTTAGGGGCTTTTTGAAATGTAATAACAGAACTCACAAACCACAGAGCACCTTTAGAATTGGGAAATTCTCTTATTTGGCCACCCGTTGGCAAAGTCTATTCACAGGCGCAACATTATATTAATTAAAATTAATAAAAAAATAAACATACATTAATAATTATGCAAGGAGCAAGCAGTTGGCAAACAAGCATGACGTTATTATATTAATCTGTTTTATACAAATATGTTTTATTTACTCCGAAGTTAAGGTAAGACTCGGTGGGATACATGATAATGAATGAATATGTCCATTGTACATAACGCGTAATAACTCGTCAAAATTACAATAACGATTTGCCATGCCAAATTAACTCCATCTATCTATAGGCATACATAATTGATTCCTTTATTTTTTACGCCAAACGCTTACTTATTTTGCTATACCTAACTATAATTTGCCGAGTAATTTTGCCTTAGATTGTTATTTACTTGCGTCATTAGTATGTTTTACTATACCTATAATTTTTCTCAAATATTTTCGATGCATAGTTATTATAAATACGTTCCTCAAGTGCGTGCCCATGCGCATATGGTATTCCGTAGATTATTTTAAATAAATGTTCAAACTATATCTAGAATTTTTTTGATTTCATACGTAATACAGTATACCAAAAACGTGTGACTTTGCCTTAAATTCAAAATGGTGAAATTCCATACAGTAAAGAAAAATATTTATCCTCACTTCACGTCGCACGTAAGGTAGGTACCTATATGATTATTATTTTATGACGCCCAAAACAAATCTGTTAACTAAGTGTGATTATTTCAACAAATTTACACATTTTTGCTAATTAATTTGTAAATAAACAAAGACTACGGATATAGCGATAGAATGCATCGAAACGGTAAGGTACGAGTAGATATAACAATATTACAGTACTGCGGAACCCTAAAAACATAACTGATAATAAAAACGAATGGTTGAAATCATGGCGTTGTCATGGTACAGTATGTTAGAAAAGTATTCAAAAGACTTGAGGAGGAAATCACGAGAGAGGTTCCAAAATATCATTATAATTAGAGTCTTGTACAATTACATATTTGAGCCATTTGGAGTAGAGTGTTTAGGGCCGTGGGGACCGGGAGCGTATTTTTTTCGCAAAACGTATCGGAACATTTGATCGATTCGACGCATGACCAAAATGCCGGTTTGTATCTGGTCCAACGTATAAGCGTTGCCATGCAGCGTGGTAATGCGGTTTGCTTGCTGTTTGCGCTACCCTGTGGTGGTGGGTTGGAGCGTTTGGATTATCTGTAGATGAGATGGAAAAAAGTGGTGGCGCTGTCATCGAGTGTGTGTCGGCTCTGTGTATTAAATTCGTTTTTAAATAATAAACATCTAGTTTCTACCAATTCAAACAGTGAAATATACAAAACTGATTACAAATATAATGTGACAGTGTTTTCTTGGCGTAAGAATAAGTGGAAGTGATTAAAATCATCAAAAACACTCAACCAATAAATTACATTCTATGCACCATTTAACACGATGTATAAGTAATATCTGATCTTAGATACTCGACATAAACAATTTAGCAATTAATAAAACCGGGAAACAGTGACAATCAACTAAAATATAATCATTATTAAATAATAACATCAAAATTACCCTCAATTAATTCAACTTGTGACTAGCAGTGACTGTGAAAGTGCGTGAATACCCTCCGCTGACTCATATAAACTAACGGCTATTTAATTGGCAAAAAGTCGCATCATTGGTTCACCATTTTGGCGTGTGTGTGATAGGGCTTCGTGGTTCGGCCGTAGAAAGTCCGCTTGCTAATCGTGTAGTATACGGTTCAAATCCAAGCGCGCTAAGGAAATAATTTTGCATTGGGATTTTATTTTATTTATCTTTTTGCATTCTTCTTTTACATTTTTGATTTAAAAAACTAACTTAAATTTAGATTTTGGCAAATATGGAGTCAGATGATGTAGATTTTGTGAATAACGTAAATTTCAGGAGGCGACAACGGCAGAGAGCCAGCTCTTTTAATAATCTGACTGATTCATCATTATTGGAATCTACTAGACTTAGCTGTCCATTAACGAATTTGGACCATAGTGATTATCAACTCGATTTGAAACAAAAAATAAGTGACTTGGAGATCGGACTCCAATCGGCAAATAATGAAATAGACAAATTAATGTTTGAAAATTGTCAAATTAGAAAAGAACTAGATAAATGCAACAAAATAATAAATGTGTACAAGAAAATAGAATATGGTGATGTTCATAATACACCTAGCAACTGTAGAAAACGGAAAAGGATACGCGTCTCTATAGATCCAAATTCAACCACGTTCTTAACAAGCAAAAGAGAATCGACGTCTACGGAACTTCAGAGGTCTGTATGTGAAAAGCAGGTGGAAACTATTGAGGAACTCAATGTACAAATAAATCAACTTAAACAGTGGTTAGAAGAAGAAAAAAACAAAAATGCTTTGAAAAAAAACTGTAACACTGATTGTAAAAAATCAGGAAAAACTAAAAAACTACCATCAGCATTTTCAAATAATGTTAAAAAAGCAAAACAATCCACGATAAGAAAATGTAAAATGATGTCAAAAAAGATGACGAAGCTTCAAAAACAATGCTCAAAAGTGAAGCTTGAGAATGAACAACTTCAGCATATGATTTTAGGATTACAAACAAGGCTCAATAGTTTAGAAGTAAATGATAATTTAAAAACCAGATATAATACAGAAAATATTAAATGCGTTACCAACAAAAAACATAAAATAGAAAAAGAACAAGTTAATATAAGAAAAACTGTTATGTTTTCTGACATGGCCGGTAGAGGAATCGCTGCTTTTACTTCAAATCATTTGTTTAATAATAAAATTATAAATTATTGTAAACCAGAAGCTACCTACGACCAAATTTTAGAAGGTTTTGAAGAAAAAACTAAAGAACTAACAGAAAAAGATACAGTAGTGATAATAATAAATCAATTCGAAAAAACAATATTTAAAAAACGAGGATATGTCCAACTATTAAGGAGACTACTAGATAAACAACACAGATTATTTAATGTGATTATCAGTGGAATAAAATACAATTACAGGAATGACATGGACATCTACAATATTAATAAAGACATAGCGCATCTAGCCACATCGGTTCAAAATGTTAAATATGTAGACCCCAATGTAACTAACGATAATGGCAGGCTAAGCAGTTACAAGACTTTTCAGAATTTATTAGCAAAAACAATAATATCTTCAGCCTCATCAAAAATGTTTAATAGTACTTCGACACTCAAATTCATCAAATGCCTACCAGAGAACTCTTCCAATTCTAATAATGTACAAAATTTTCACAAACAGGAACAGAAAAACAAAAGCTCATAGTATTACATGCAAACGTTCAGAGTATTAACAACAAGTATTCTGTTATCGAAGATCTTCTAAACGATTACGAGTGTGACGTACTATGTCTGTCGGAGACATGGGGACAAGATGATAAAATACCTACTATGGTTATACGGGATTATGAACTAGCAACTTATTTTAATAGAAAATTGTTTATACATGGCGGTACAGCTATTTTTGTTAGAAATAATTTAGAGTTTAAAATAAGAAATGATATAAATAGAATTTCGTTTGAAATGAATTTTGAAATTGCGGCAATTGAATTAAGATGTACTAAAATTGTGATCATTGCAGCATATAGGCCTGACAAAGACAAAGATCTCTTCTTTGACTTGCTAAAAAAATTGCTACAAAAGCTTAGTCATGAAGAAAAACGAATTGTGTTAGCAGGAGATTTTAATTTTAATATTTTAAAAGCTGACAAATATGTAAAAAAGTTTTTAACTATTTTAGACAAATCTGGCTGCAAGTTTGTATTGAATAAACCTACTAGAACTGAAGGCTCAAGTGCTACGTGTATCGATAATTTCATTGTTAATTTTAGTAACTTTAAAGGAGATATTTTAGATCATAAAATTGCAGACCACAAAACAATTCGATTAATAATTAACGATATCATTGCAAAAAATATTCAAAAAAAGAAGGTTTTGTTTATAAGGAAGATGACACCTAGCAACATAAATTATTTTCATTTCCTGTTTAAAAAAGAATTTCTAAGATTAAAACATCAAATAATTTCTTGTAATGACACTAATTTGAGAATGAATATTTTATTAGAAGCTATTAAATATTATTATGACATTGCTTTTCCAAAAAAGAAATTCATAGCACGTAGTAATAAGAAAAAGTGGACATCGAAAGGAATAGAAATATCTAAGACTAAGTTGGCTGAAATGGAGAAATTACAAGAATTAGATCCATGCAAAGAAAGAGTTACACACATAAGAAAATATAAGAAAGTCCTGAGAAAAGTATATATATCATCTAAAAAACTTCAATATGGTCATAGAGTAAGAACTTCCAAAAATAAAATAAAAGAGACCTGGAAGATAATAAATGAACAGGTGAGGTATAATAAAAAACAAAAATCCAATAAAACTATAAATAATATCAAAGCTGAAGATGGCAAAGATCTTACTGATCCTATACAGATAGCCGATGCATTTAATATTTTTTTCACACACATAGCTCACAAAGTAACGTGTAATACTAATACAGACACTGCCAAATGTATATCATATTTAGACGCTACGAAAAAAGCGACTTCGAAAATCAAATTTGACCCAATCGATCTCAAAGAGCTATTAACAATTGTTAAAAATATGAAAGAAAAGTACACACCAGACATATACGATATGACTTCCAAGACATTGAAGAAACTTATTTTACAGAACGAATGCTTGGTAGAACTTTTACATTTCTTAATCAACGATTGCTTAGAAAAAGGAATATTTCCTGATTGTCTTAAGCTAGGTAGAGTTGTTCCGCTTTTTAAAAAGGGCGATTGTTCAGAACTAGGCAACTACAGACCAGTTTGCATACTGCCAACCATATCCAAAATTCTCGAAACGGTTATTAAATCTAGAATATTAAAATATTTTGAAGAAAATCATCTTTTTACAACTTCTCAGTATGGCTTTCGTAAAGGTCGATCGACGGAAATGGCAATTAGGAAAGTTCTTTACTATGTTTTGGATGCCTTGGATGGATCACAAAAGTGCGCTAGCATATACTGTGATCTATCTAAAGCATTTGATTGTTTAAGGCATGACATATTATTAATAAAACTACACCACTATGGTTTTTATGACTCTGAACTAAATATGATGCATACGTACTTGTGTAATCGTAGTCAGATTGTTTCTTTACATGGAGTAAATTCTAAAGTTGCTACTATAGATATAGGGGTACCACAAGGATCAGTATTAGGACCTGTTCTTTTCCTCATATATATTAATGACCTTGTCTGTGCCATGCCTGATTGGACTTATATTAGTTTATTTGCCGATGATACCCATGTAGGAATAAAGGATAAGCACAACGAGAAACTAGAAATAAAAATTTTAGAGGCAAAAAATATTCTTAAACAGTGGTTCAATGCTAATGGAATTATATTAAATGCGGATAAAAGCATCGTTATGCAATATCAATCTCGCAAAGGTGTGATCAAGAATCCTGCAGTAAAAGAAAATGTCTTCTTAGGATATACTGTTGATCACACTATTAGTCATACAAACCACATAGGTAAACTGTGTAAGAAGTTAGCAAGTGCTAACTATGCGCTCATTAAACTAAGATCTGTATTAGATGTGAAAGATATGTTGTCAGTGTATTATGCATACGTACATTCCATGATAAGATATGCGATAACTGTATGGGGCAACGGGGCCGATATGATTAAAGTCCAAAGAGCCCAGAAGAAGGCCATAAGAATAGTATTTGGATTAAAAAAACGCACGTCAGCACGAAAATACTTTAAAAAACACAAAATAATGACAGCGGTATCCATGTATATTTATAATTGTCTCTTAGAAATTTTTGACGAGAAAGAAAATCTAATGATAAAACCGAATCACATACCATACAACCTTAGAGATCGCAATAGACCGGACGTACTTCTAACAAAACCAAAAGTTCGATTAGCCAAAGTAAAGAAACAAGGCATCTGGATTAAGATATGTATGTTCAATAAATTACCTCGTCCTGTAGCTAACTTACATGGCAATGATTTTAGGCGTAAATTAAAAAAATTCTTCGAATCCACTGCTTTTTACTCAATAAAAGAATTCTTACAAACTGATCTGACTGAATATTCATTCTCGAATTATTAATTAAAATGGATATTGACATTAAACAATACTTGACTTGTAATGTTACCGGACTGATATATAACTAAGTATTATGTATATAGTAATCAGACATCAATATTAAATTTAACATTATTATCTAGACACAAATTTATTCTTTCTAATTTTTCTTTAAATTTTAACTCTTGTTTAGTCATAATATTATAACTCATTATTGTACGTATTGACTTGCCTAGTGTAACAAACGCAGTTATAAGGCCAATAAATGATTTGACTTTGACTTGACTTTGATCTTAAATGGTCTCTATTGGTAATTTATCTTCTGATGTACCCTTCCATCTCCTAATTCCTGTCAAATACCTTAATGATAAGACACGCAATAATGACGATTACAGCTTTGTCAAAGCATTATAGAATAATAAAATAAATTGGTAAAATAAATAATATAAAAGGTGCCTATATTTTTAGTTATTTTGATTTAATAACTACAATACAGGACCCCTTTTATTAAAAAAAAATTTGACCGCTATTAAAGTAACCAATGAAACTAAAAAGAATCAACGAAATTTATTCATTATTTATAGAGATATACATAGGTGAGAGAAACTAAAGATCATTTTATATTCTTTTTTTGCAAATAGTAGGTAATTGTGAAGTTAATAAGACAGAATTTTCATTAAATAATCTGTCATTATGCTTGGTAGCCTGTACGTATGGCCTAGGTACGACACGTGTGTAGGTCATCATGTTGGTAATGAAGTAAATAGAGGTCAGCAGCTATCAGAGATAAGGAGACAAGTGTTTATTGTCGTAACATTGTAACTACGAGTATACCTGTGTTCGTATTAAATAATATGAAACAGTATGTATGCATAATACACAACAGTTTTGTTATTTTTAAACCAAACTACTGAACCGATTTTGACATATGTATTGTAGGTATACGGGATCACTTCTGAAACCACTAAACAACCAAACCATAAATTATCTATAAATCAAAAACAATGCATTATTGTCGGAGTAATTGCGTATGAAACAAATTAAAATTATATGGAGTGAACTAAAAATAATATTACTTTATATTTTCTTACACTTCCAAACATTTTTTCAAGTGTTCATAATATCTAGTTCTTGTATAGTTCACTTTTGAGATGTATTGTCGAAAATTTGAACATCCTTTATTAATATGACTAACGTCTTTCAACTAGATCCTGATAACACTTAGTAACTATGTCTAATCAAACCCAACAAATCTCAATTTTTCGCCATCAGCAGTTAGTTCCAGAATTTTCAAGCATATTAGTAATGCTTATTATTCTCTTCATTTCTATATATAATCGCAAGAATTATTATAATTATTTTGAGAAACTTTGAGTCACTGCTCCATTAAAAAATATTTCGTAATTTCATTAATAATTATTTAATAATACTCATAGAAAAAATTTATAGAATGACTAATTTACTTTACCTATTTTGCGTTTTGATGGTTGGAATAAGCACAGTAACGGCCGCAGCAGGACCGGGAAAGCTGGTTACTACGGCAAAGGATAATGAAACGGTCACAACTTCTGAACCAGATACAGGTAAACTTTAAAAAAATATAGAGCCGTAGATTGTTTTTCTTTAGCGTTTGAGCAAGTGATAAACTGGATAAGTGATCTACCTAAAATTATATGTTTAATTTTAGTTGAACCAAGTACTTCGCCGGAAGTAGCGTCAACCACTACAAGTTCAACTACTACAAGCACACCTGGTACGAGCACAACCACTACTACCACAACCGCAAGTCCACCTATCGCAACAGTTACACCAGAAGAGCGGACGGTATCAGCTGCACCTGTTCCAGTGGCTCTAAATTACACTTTCCCCTTCATCTCCCGTTCAGAATGGGGTGCTCGCGAGCCCACAGAACGAACAGCCATGCTCTTGAGCCAAGTGCCTTATGTCGTGATCCACGACAGTGGAGAACCACCCATGATCGAGGTCGCTGGGTGCTTTAACGTGACCCAGTGTAGCAGGTCGATGCAGAACATACAGAACGATCATATGGATATAAATGGATGGTCAGATATTGGATACCAGTAAGTAAATTTGATGTTTTAAAGTCGTGATAAAAGAATAAATATTATTCTGAAAAGACTCTGATTAAGTTGCTAAAGTTTTAAGCAGTGTTGCAAGTAACTGATTGCACTCTTACACATTTGCAAAAATATATTTCGTCACCTCCTCAAATTGGCATGAGCAAAATAAAGACAGCACTAAATAATTAGCCAACAAAATTTAAAATTTAAAATGTTGCTATTTATTTTTCAACATAGTCTCCTTTTAGACATAACACTCCATACACATCACCCAGCGATGCTCCAATTTCTTTAACCCATCTAAAAATAGGTTTTCTCAAGGTTTGCAAAGTAGGCCTCCGTGGCGGCAGTGATCTCCTCATTCGACGCAAATTTCTGACCCACGACTTACAATAACGATTTGCCATGCCAAATTAACTCCATCTATCTATAGGCATACATAATTGATTCCTTTATTTTTTACGCCAAACGCTTACTTATTTTGCTATACCTAACTATAATTTGCCGAGTAATTTTGCCTTAGATTGTTATTTACTTGCGTCATTAGTATGTTTTACTATACCTATAATTTTTCTCAAATATTTTCGATGCATAGTTATTATAAATACGTTCCTCAAGTGCGTGCCCATGCGCATATGGTATTCCGTAGATTATTTTAAATAAATGTTCAAACTATATCTAGAATTTTTTTGATTTCATACGTAATACAGTATACCAAAAACGTGTGACTTTGCCTTAAATTCAAAATGGTGAAATTCCATACAGTAAAGAAAAATATTTATCCTCACTTCACGTCGCACGTAAGGTAGGTACCTATATGATTATTATTTTATGACGCCCAAAACAAATCTGTTAACTAAGTGTGATTATTTCAACAAATTTACACATTTTTGCTAATTAATTTGTAAATAAACAAAGACTACGGATATAGCGATAGAATGCATCGAAACGGTAAGGTACGAGTAGATATAACAATATTACAGTACTGCGGAACCCTAAAAACATAACTGATAATAAAAACGAATGGTTGAAATCATGGCGTTGTCATGGTACAGTATGTTAGAAAAGTATTCAAAAGACTTGAGGAGGAAATCACGAGAGAGGTTCCAAAATATCATTATAATTAGAGTCTTGTACAATTACATATTTGAGCCATTTGGAGTAGAGTGTTTAGGGCCGTGGGGACCGGGAGCGTATTTTTTTCGCAAAACGTATCGGAACATTTGATCGATTCGACGCATGACCAAAATGCCGGTTTGTATCTGGTCCAACGTATAAGCGTTGCCATGCAGCGTGGTAATGCGGTTTGCTTGCTGTTTGCGCTACCCTGTGGTGGTGGGTTGGAGCGTTTGGATTATCTGTAGATCTTAAATGGTCTCTATTGGTAATTTATCTTCTGATGTACCCTTCCATCTCCTAATTCCTGTCAAATACCTTAATGATAAGACACGCAATAATGACGATTACAGCTTTGTCAAAGCATTATAGAATAATAAAATAAATTGGTAAAATAAATAATATAAAAGGTGCCTATATTTTTAGTTATTTTGATTTAATAACTACAATACAGGACCCCTTTTATTAAAAAAAAATTTGACCGCTATTAAAGTAACCAATGAAACTAAAAAGAATCAACGAAATTTATTCATTATTTATAGAGATATACATAGGTGAGAGAAACTAAAGATCATTTTATATTCTTTTTTTGCAAATAGTAGGTAATTGTGAAGTTAATAAGACAGAATTTTCATTAAATAATCTGTCATTATGCTTGGTAGCCTGTACGTATGGCCTAGGTACGACACGTGTGTAGGTCATCATGTTGGTAATGAAGTAAATAGAGGTCAGCAGCTATCAGAGATAAGGAGACAAGTGTTTATTGTCGTAACATTGTAACTACGAGTATACCTGTGTTCGTATTAAATAATATGAAACAGTATGTATGCATAATACACAACAGTTTTGTTATTTTTAAACCAAACTACTGAACCGATTTTGACATATGTATTGTAGGTATACGGGATCACTTCTGAAACCACTAAACAACCAAACCATAAATTATCTATAAATCAAAAACAATGCATTATTGTCGGAGTAATTGCGTATGAAACAAATTAAAATTATATGGAGTGAACTAAAAATAATATTACTTTATATTTTCTTACACTTCCAAACATTTTTTCAAGTGTTCATAATATCTAGTTCTTGTATAGTTCACTTTTGAGATGTATTGTCGAAAATTTGAACATCCTTTATTAATATGACTAACGTCTTTCAACTAGATCCTGATAACACTTAGTAACTATGTCTAATCAAACCCAACAAATCTCAATTTTTCGCCATCAGCAGTTAGTTCCAGAATTTTCAAGCATATTAGTAATGCTTATTATTCTCTTCATTTCTATATATAATCGCAAGAATTATTATAATTATTTTGAGAAACTTTGAGTCACTGCTCCATTAAAAAATATTTCGTAATTTCATTAATAATTATTTAATAATACTCATAGAAAAAATTTATAGAATGACTAATTTACTTTACCTATTTTGCGTTTTGATGGTTGGAATAAGCACAGTAACGGCCGCAGCAGGACCGGGAAAGCTGGTTACTACGGCAAAGGATAATGAAACGGTCACAACTTCTGAACCAGATACAGGTAAACTTTAAAAAAATATAGAGCCGTAGATTGTTTTTCTTTAGCGTTTGAGCAAGTGATAAACTGGATAAGTGATCTACCTAAAATTATATGTTTAATTTTAGTTGAACCAAGTACTTCGCCGGAAGTAGCGTCAACCACTACAAGTTCAACTACTACAAGCACACCTGGTACGAGCACAACCACTACTACCACAACCGCAAGTCCACCTATCGCAACAGTTACACCAGAAGAGCGGACGGTATCAGCTGCACCTGTTCCAGTGGCTCTAAATTACACTTTCCCCTTCATCTCCCGTTCAGAATGGGGTGCTCGCGAGCCCACAGAACGAACAGCCATGCTCTTGAGCCAAGTGCCTTATGTCGTGATCCACGACAGTGGAGAACCACCCATGATCGAGGTCGCTGGGTGCTTTAACGTGACCCAGTGTAGCAGGTCGATGCAGAACATACAGAACGATCATATGGATATAAATGGATGGTCAGATATTGGATACCAGTAAGTAAATTTGATGTTTTAAAGTCGTGATAAAAGAATAAATATTATTCTGAAAAGACTCTGATTAAGTTGCTAAAGTTTTAAGCAGTGTTGCAAGTAACTGATTGCACTCTTACACATTTGCAAAAATATATTTCGTCACCTCCTCAAATTGGCATGAGCAAAATAAAGACAGCACTAAATAATTAGCCAACAAAATTTAAAATTTAAAATGTTGCTATTTATTTTTCAACATAGTCTCCTTTTAGACATAACACTCCATACACATCACCCAGCGATGCTCCAATTTCTTTAACCCATCTAAAAATAGGTTTTCTCAAGGTTTGCAAAGTAGGCCTCCGTGGCGGCAGTGATCTCCTCATTCGACGCAAATTTCTGACCCACGACTGACTTTTTAAGTCTAAAAATTCATAAAGTCACACGGGGCCAAATCTGGCGAATACGGTAGATGGGGCAGCAGTTCGTAGCCCAATTCAACCAATTTGGCCATGGCGAGGGCGGAGGTGTGAGCCGGTGCATTGTCACGGTGGAAGAGCACTTTTTTCTTCGCTAAATGCGGCCGCTTTTTCTGCAATTCGACGTCGGATCGACCTAATAATTCGGCATAGTACAGCCCTGTGATCGTTTTATCCTTCTTCAGGTAGTCGATGTAGATCACACCTTTTGAATCCCAGAAAACAGTAGCCATCACATTTCTGGCCGATTTGACAGTCTTCGCATTCTTCGGAGCACGTTCGCCGGGTAAAGTCTATTGTTTCGACTGTTCCTTGGTCTTTGGCGTATACAGTGAATCCATGTTTCGTCGGCGGTCACAAAATGACGCAGAAACTCCTTAGGATTGCGCTTAAACAGCGTCAAACACTGCTCTGAAGTGGTTGCACTTGTTGTCCGGAGTGAGCAAACGCGGCACCCATCGCGCCGACAGGTTTTTCATACCCAACATTTCGTTCAGGATATGACCCACGCGGTCTTTTGAGATGCCTACTGTTTCAGCTATCTCGTGTACTTTCAATCGGTGGTCTGCCAATACAAGATCGTGGATTTTTATTACATTATCCGCCGTAGTAGCCGTTTTCGGGGCACCTGGTTGTGGCTCAGCAAAAACCGATCCGACCACGCTGAAACTCGTTGTACCAATTTTTGAATGTCGTCGTCGAAGTAAAATACTCACCGTAGACAGCATTTATATAAGCGCTTCGTAATTTCGCTGCGCGATTTTCCTTCTAAAAACAAGAATCGAATCACCGATCGATATAGTTCTTTTTAAATTTTTCTAAAATTCACGGACACGACCGTTTCCACACGCGGTCAAAAAAAAAACTACGAACTCGATTCGGCTGAAATTTTGACAGAAGCAGTCTACTAGAATGTTCTACATGATAGTGGCGCCATCAGGCGGTGAGGCTAAGTACTTATCGGACCGTCCTCGTACCTAATCATAATTCTATTTCAACTTTGGCAGGAGCTCGTAATGCGGAAACACGCCCTGTTTTCCTTTAATCTACACTTATTCTAGGTTTTTGTAAACTTTTGTCTTTCACTTGTTACTTGGTTATTTCACCAGGTTTTTTGTTTTAGTTTCGCAATCGGCGGCGACGGAGCCGTGTATGAAGGCCGAGGTTGGGGCATCGTTGGAGCGCATGTAAAGCACTTTAACAGCGTCAGTTTAGGAATCTGTTTCATAGGCAACTATGGAGGTAAGTTTAGCCAGTAAATACATCAACAACAATACTCTGTTTATCGGAGACGGATAATAACAATGATTTCAAATTTTTTCGACTGAAAACCGGAAATAGGCTATCAGTAACTAGGAAAATAACTAGGCTATCAGTAACTAGGAAAATAAATACATTAAAATAACAGGGAGAATAAATGAGCCAAAGTAATTTGATGGCCCTGTACTGTAGAAACTCTTGTTGCATACCAACTGCTTAATGCTTTCGTTAATATATTAAATGTAGATTAGACCCTTGCACCACGATAACAAAGATACAAAGATAATTGATTACGAATTCAATTTTTGTTCCATAGCGACCCCGTAACATAAGTTTCAACTAATATTTATATAGATTCCAATTTTAATCATTCATATATTGCAGCTAAGATAGTTCCCACTTTGGCCCAAATGACCGCCCTGGACGACCTGATAGCTGCAGGAACTAGAGCCGGCCTCGTCAGAACAGACTACCGCCTCATCAACCACGGACAGATCAAAGCGACACTGTGTCCTGGAAAGAAACTCTCCAAAAAGATTATCACTTTACCTCGTTATAGCACCTTCCCCGGGTCACTGAAGGATTTACTTGATGTACCGGAAATCCCTGACAATGAAAAGGATGAAATTAGACAAGAGTTGGCCAGTGTATCTGATGCGGTTTAACTTTAATTAACAGTCATGTACTTTTACGGTTTAATCTCAAATATTAAAGCATTTGATGTACTCAATGTGTTTGAAATATTTAGGTTTTTTGAGTTCGGTGAACATCTCGAGTGTAATTAATTGTTATGACTTTTAAGGTTAGTGTGACTGTTCACGGTACTACTAATATATTAGATACCATTGTTTTAGCATCATGTATGCATCATGCTTCCATGCTACCATTCATACTTTTTATCACAACATGAATGACAATGCAGGAGTTTTGAATGTATGGAAGAGTACATAAGGATTAAATGGAGTTTCTGTTAACTATCGATATACCTATAATTACTGACTTTTTAGAGTAATTGAAAACATCCCTTCTCTACCAGTAGGGAAGATTAGTAGGACTGTGTGGAATTACCACTTATTGCGAACCAGCTTAACATTTAGATTGACCATGGAACCAACACTCCAATTCTTGAAAAAATAACTGATTTATACATTTGGCTCATGGTTATTAAAATTGTTTCTTATGGGACTTGGACTGTGATAGTTACATAGACTTTATAAAAACCCCAAAACCTTAGCTTAGATGAAAAAGATAAAAAAAACTTCACATCCATGGGAACCACCCTTAAAATAAAAATTACTATTATTATATGGTGCCAATTTTTTTTTGGAACTGTTACAGTAACTATACTAAATATCACGCATTTCGCTTCATTAATCTATTTTCATCTATACTTATAATAAAACTTTAACAGGTCGAATTCTGTTAATTAGATATATCACTCAGGGTGCCGCCTGTGTGGTTATGGATGCTACACTCGAATCTGAATTGAATCACACTGAAACTACTGAATGAATTCGAATGAAACTTGCGATACATGTAGTTTGTACCTTGATGTAACATTATATAGACTTTTTATCCCACAAGTAATTGGGGTTCTTTTTGGGAAGGGGGATGAAAGACATAATGATGTATTACGTGATGACTCAGTAACACGTACTTTGGTTTAGATAATTCTATTTTTGTTAGAAAGGACTAACTAAAATTAATTTAATCCCTAAAATTAGTGGGGGGTTCCCGTGGGAGTGGGTTGAAAGTCTTATTTAAATATACTATAGTGGTAACAAGTGCTTGCATTTGGATGTTTCAAAATTTTTGTAGCTATGATGATGGAGTGGTTAGAGGAGTGGAGTGCCGTGCGAGAGGAACGAGGTTTGATTGCACAAAATACGCAAAAAGAGCCCGAGTTACAGGTGAAGGAAAACATCGTAAAGCCACCATAGCATAGTGGTAGAGCGTTTTCTAATAGGTCGCCAAGTGTATTGGGGCAGCCTTCCTTGAGAGCCAGTGTATTTCTCAGGCATGCTCCATCTAGGGACCATACATAGGGTCACTGATTGCTGGTTGTCATTTGCCTGTCCAAAAATAGCTGCCTTGAATAAAAAAGGGCACTAGTCTCCTTATCAAAGAATAAACAACCACGTCAGTTCAATTGATGGTCAGCAGCGCAAATCACACACTTTTTACCTTCTCCTACAAGCAGATTTCCTCAGAATAAGTGGATGAGAGGTAAAAAGTAAGGAGTGAGGGGAAAGCGGGGAGTGGATATGGGCAAAGGGCAAGGGAGTAGGAGGCAGGATCAGGCTTTAATAGTCAAAGAAGAATCCAATATTTTTCGGTCTACGAGGTATAGGGAAAATTCTTAGACTGTACTTTTAAAATCCGAAAATATACAAAAGTAATACTACAAAAAAAGTGATAACCGAGTTCAATTCGGCAAAACGTACGTAACGAGAATGCCATCTTTATAGTGAATTAGAGTTATTTTGATTAAAAGATGCTACTGGAATTTGACAAAAACTATATAAGACTAATTACAAAGAATTATCTATTTAAAAAAAAAGTAATCTTCAGAGCCATATCTGAGAAATCGGATAAAAATATAGATAAAATGTATGGCCAAGTGCGAGTCGAACTCGCGCACTAAGAGATTCGTACCATTATCTATACAACATTAAAGTTTCTAACTGTTGTTGTTATTAATATCGAGTATAAAACACGTTTGTTGTATGGGAGCATATTTATTTTATTCTCTTATTGGTATTCGTTATTATAGCGGCAACATAAATAGGTAGGTACATCATTTGTGAAAATGTGAACTGTCTAGCCATCACAGTACTTGAGACAGACAAATGGGCAAACAGATGAACTGCGAAGTCTTAGTAATTGGGTCACGTTTGGATTCGGAACCCTAATAAAAGAGATTTCGACGAATTCCGAACGTCCTCCTCCTGTTTAAGTCTGTTAAAAATTAGTGATTAATTCACAATAATTAAATAGGCGGTTATGCTAAGCAGAATCTTTAGCTTTTCAGAATTGTCGTATTTTCGGTATTCCTTCAATTAATTATATTCACAGTTCAACACACTGCTATCTTATTCACGGGTTTCTTTTATAATAATGAGACTTTCAGAAGAATCACTAAACAAACGTAAATAATATAACCGGGTTCCCTTCTGTACTGCGGAACCCTATGAGGTGGCCACTTTTTGGGTTAGTACCCACTACAGCAAATCCTTGTAAGTAAAGAAAAAGTTAGTCATGAACAGTGCAAGGACGCTTAAGTTAAACAAAAATCTTATTGTCTTTGAGGACATTAAAATAGTCTATACTAAATTATATTATTGCCATGAACACCCATAGCAAGTTGACTAGCATTTTAGATAAGAGACCAGACTCCCATTCCACAAATGTAATATTATACATACCTATATAAGTACACCTAGTCATATATGATAGCACAAGTTGTATTATTATTGGTATTTATGTCATTATCATTCTAAATATTGCTAACGTAAAACGTAAATAGATTTTCACAGCAAAAAACTAATAGCATTTTAATACCTGCCATAAAAATATCACAAACCAGTCCAAGTTGTTTGGATTTTTTGAACACTGCATTAATCAGTTTCGGAATAGCCGAACTTCTTACAATATTTAAAGCTTTTAATTGTTTTACTTTATTTGTGTACAGTGTCTCTAGTTACAAAAGAGCAACCTCATAAGAGGGATTTTGGTAAATCATGACCAATTACTTTATTTAGACAACTTTGCAAAATTTGGTACAGAAAATCAGCTGTTCAATTCAATACACATAGCCGCTCGTCAACAAACTTTTTGTATTAACTTGTGATTTTTTCTCTGCCGAACATTGACATTTACCCAATACTTTTAAAAATAGTCTAAGACACTTTACAAAATGTTTCAATTATTTTTTTGTTACTTTTGATAAAAATTATGTGGGACCTGGAAAGTAAACCTTTTCAAACAACATTAGTACTTTCCAAATTGGTCTGGGCGTCTATGAGAAATCGGGCAACACAGGTATACCTACACAAAATTAAAGATTCCGACGAATTGTGAACCGCCTTTTTTTTAAATTAGTTGATAAACATATATTCCTTATGAAATAATTGTAAAAATATCTCCCTATATAAATAGGGAAGATGTGTAGAATAGAAATAGCTAGAAAATAAGAATTCCAAGGAGCAAAGAATACCGCCTAGCGTAGCGTCAAGTTTGGTCGGGCTCCTAGGTAGGTACTTTGTATTGATTTTTTATAGGTATACCATACATTACAAATTTAGCTGCTATTCAAATAACTTTAACTCAATGTTTATTATAAAAAAACATTTTTATAATAAACATTTTTTTTATAATCTTACCCACCACGATTCACTTGACACTTTTGGAAGAACCTGTGGGAATACACCCCACTCTACCTCTAGATTACAAATTTGTTATTATGGGCTTGATCTCCATCGCTGTTACCACTGAGGTGAGATTAGTGTTCCTAACCGATTATCGAAGTTTCTCTCTATCCTCTGAAAAAATAATTTACTAGGCGCTATTTAGCGAGTTTTGGATATTTGGATATAAAAAGTTTTTTTTTAAATATTTGGGAGTTAGGCATTCAGGTCAATGGCATTAGATCAATAGTTAGCGACGCAATTATACTCGTACTTAATAAGTAACAAGGTAGAATATGTAGTTCTCGAAATCGTGAATATCGTTGCGTAGTTTTTCACTGCACAAGCTCTTGGCGTCGGACTCTGTCCTCTGGGGAATAACCTCACCATTACACTGGCCGTACCTATATAAATGTAGAACCAATGTATAGTAAGTAAGTCTATACAGAGCGCTCCATCCATTCAGCTAAGCGTCATACTACTCAGATTTACAAAAGCATGGCAGTGACGCGAAAACATTGGAACAATAGTGTTTTGTTTGTGAATTCGGTAGTGTGATAACAGTGTTTTTGTTGTCTGTAGGTATTTATTTTCTTAATATTTATTTTAAAGTTCTGGTTAAACTTGCTGGGCTGGGTATCTATTCTACTTTATAACGCGTGTCGCGTAAGTTTTACAACTTTTCCTAGCTACTTGCTACTGGTTATAAATGTGTGGGCATACATAAATTGGTTATCAACAGAGGTCACAATTACACAAAAACATAAGGAATGCTTAAATAGTGTCACTTATAAATAAGCAATCTAGGACTACTTTTAAATAAGCAATCAAGGAACTTTTCTTTCTAGTAGGTTTTATAATTAGGTAGGTTCAGATTTAAACAATTTCTAAAATGAATTTCTACAAATATACTCTTACTATACGCGTCAGTCCGCATCAGTTTATACAGTTTCTTAAATTTTAAAGTTTGTTTCACAAGCATATTAATGATACGTCATACGTACATTCATACGTCGTATTCACAAAATGATACGATAGATACAATTTATTACGTGCTATGATATTTGAAGATAAAGAGTTTAATAAATGATAACATAATCTGATAAAACAAACAGCAAAATTTATTCATATACATTTCATAAGGCATATAAAACTATATTCCTGGGCAGTAGCAAAGTACCTAGGCATAGTTCTAAGAAAGCAACAATTTTTTGTGTAACTTTCAATCTATTCAATGATTTGTTCCTATTCAAATTTTCATTTAAAGTCGCGTACCGAGTCGTATCGACGAGTCTCTGTTAAATGTTACTGAAATTATCTAGTAAAATGGCACCGCAACAAACTTAATTTTTTTAAGCAAAGTTTTCTCCGACCATAACTAATTACCCATGCTAATGATTTTTTCCTTTAGCATAATTTCTATAAAATATATAATGTATGGTGTTTTCGTTTCAGAAATATACATAATCTCGCAAATATTGGGGATAAATTTATAAGAGTTTAAATGCTTACATGTATTTATGAGAACTAAAACAGTAAAAAAGTATTTAATTATTTGTTTACTTACGACTAATCAAGATAATGTCAATATCATATTTTTTCTTGACCCTAATGATGACAACGACTCTAGCGCATCCAGCTGATATAGCAGGTAAGCAATACCAAATTATATTTATAATTCCCAAGTATGTACCTATTCACAGTTAGGAAATGTTGAAATATTTTGGTCCATTCATTTCAAGCAATTAAAGTCATAATTGGTACATATAACAATACAAGAAGTATAAAATATATAAAATAAGTATGATTTTCCCATCAACAAATAATACTTCAGTTTGGCCAGCATGCATGGTGGAGCTTTTACACCCTCTTATTTGTGGGAGACCTGTGCCGAACGGCCGAACTAAACACGGGTCTCGTTCTCGGTCACTGCCGCACTGGGCGCAATGGGTTGATGCGTATAACTTACAGATTATGTTGTTTACAGAATCACAAGAAAACGAAGTTCAATCTTACGACTTCACCTTCGTAACCCGCGCGCAGTGGGAAGCGAGACCTGCCAAGGATGTTCTACCCTTACACACCCCCGTACCCTATGTAACCATCCACCACTCATATACACCCCCTGCCTGCTACGGGTTCGAAGAATGCACTCAAGCTATGCGGGCCATGCAAAATATGCATATGGATAAGAATGATTGGTGGGATATTGGGTACAGGTAATTAATCGACACTATCCTACTTCCTACTATTATATATATTATAGACGCGAAAGTTTGTAAGCATGTCTGAATGTATCGATTTAGATAAAATTTAGTACGGCTTAGACCCTGGATTAACTCATATGCTACTTTTTATCCTTACTAACGCGGGTAATACCGCCGGGCGCAGCTCGTAATATTATAAAGAAGAAAGATTTGTAATTTTGTATGTAACAAATAAACTCAAAAACAATTAGACAGATTTCTAAATTTCTTTCGCCGTTATCAAGCTACATTATCACTGAGTATCAACTTTAAACAAGTTGTTAGAAGCGACTTAAAAAAAATCCCACTGCAAAATTTTTAAAACTTGTGCATCACTTTAATTTTCTATTTTTAATTTTGATGTACCCAATGTCACTGTCACGACTAAGACTGCAAATTAACAAATTAAGTTATAAAGGATTAGTTTTACATATTTTAGCGACAATTTGTGTAAATTTGTTTAAAGATTTGGGCTCTACTTGGATCTTTCGTCAACTAGCTTTCATTTTGCCAAGATAAAGGGAAGCGTTGTTGTAAATAATGACGAATGAAGACATAATAATTAGCTCATTGTTTTCAAAGGACTTATGCCACAACCTTATCAAAATACTGGATTTACGTTATAACTTTACGAAAAGCTGAATGTTTGGAAAGCTGTAAATGAATGAAGATATTCTCTTAACGAACATATCTATTTAACTTATTTTGATTATATAATTCCATGAAACATTTTTCAGTTTTGCAGTTGGAAGTGATGGTGTAGCCTACGAAGGTCGTGGATGGGAAGTCCTCGGCGCTCATGCCAAGTACTTCAATACAGTCAGCATTGGTATCTGTCTTATAGGCAATTGGAATAGTAAGTTAAAACATTTATTTACACCGAAAGTGAAAATAATTATTATAAAAGTATACCTACTATTATTGTTAGTTCAGGCTCTGAATAAGACGAGGTATAAAATACACAATTATCTAAGGCATCTAAAAGCACTTTCTAAGTAGTAATGTAATGTGTAAAAAAAAATACAATTCTGTTTCACAATTTCAAATATTAAGCTGAGAATTACACCTCGGTCAGACAATACTGCCTATATTAAAGGATTTTTTGTAGATAATTGTTACGATTTTATGTAATAGACAGCTGCTATATGACTTTATCCGTCGGTTTATACCTACCGACGTTCTTATTCATTTGTTTATAGCAGGTTCACTTTAGGTTTTTTTAGGTAAGTTCTTTAGTATTTAAATGTCTAAAATTAAAAAAACCGCACGACAAAACACCTATGTTCAAAATTCCAAAAATCAAAATACCTAATGTTTTAAAATACCTAACCAAATAACACCTACATAAGAAATACCTAAGTTGAAAATACCGATCGGACTAACTATCTAATGTTTAAAATGTCTATAGTTATAACACCAAAGTTAGATTCACACACATTTTAAATACCAAATGGTCAATATACCTACCTAAAATTATATTAGTTTTATTTGGATTTTTCATTAACATACATTCGCCGCAGTTCAAACCTAACCTAATCTATACATCTATCTGAGTCAGTTCCACCTTATATTTGAAATGCATTATACTCGAAGGTCCAACTGATATACTATTGGGCATACATTTTGAACAAAAACTAATGTAAAAAATATGGATTTAAATTTTATGTATAATAAAGTATGCATTTCAACCATTAGGTACTGTGTTTCCGGTATTTTAGTACCCTTTTCAACTTTAGGTATTTTGAATTTAAATAAAACAACCATTAGGTATTTTGATTTTTGATATTTTGAACGGAGTTGTTTAAACGTGCTCCATAAAACCGCCTAACCCGAATTTATTAATCGATTGACCAACACACAAACACTGAATCTTTTTATTTTTGAATCGTTCTGTCATTTATAAAATGTGTCAGTTATTTTTCTATGGAAGATTTTGACCTGGAAATAGTTGCCAGGCAACATTAATGATTTTGGCAAGTCAGTTTTTTAATTTTACTTTTGTTTTCAGACACCGCTCCGCCAGCTATCCAGCTGAAGACAGCCAATGCGATCATTGCAGCTGGCGTGGAACTCGGCTACATCAAGTCCGACTACCGTCTCGTAGGGCACCGACAAGTTCGCCCTACCGAGTGTCCCGGGCAGGCGTTATTCGACGAAATAAGAAGTTGGCATCATTATAGTAACTTCCCATCTTCGCGCAAAGATCTGCTAGATATACCTGAGATACCAGAGAGCAGTAAGCGAGAATTAAGGAATCTTACTAGTGCTTCTTAGATACTTACCGCGTAAATTTACTAGGAAAATTATAAAAAAACTATTTATAGCATATTTATTATTAGTTCCATTCCATTGTTTTTTTATAGATATAAACCGAGCGAGCTACGATGTTATGTTTATTTTTATACAGGATTTACTGATTATTTATTAGCTCTCATAGATTAGTTACCTAGTTATCAAAGTAGGTACCTCACAAATTTCGGAAAGTAAGTTTAAAATGAACTTTTTTACCGCCGCAATCTAGGTTACCTTAGCGAGGTAACGCCGCACGAGTAATGTTTTTTTGTGCGTTCAGCCGATTCCATCGAATTATGTATAAGACGTTGTCACGTCAAAAAGAAACAGTTCTAGAACTGTTACTACTAGACTTGGACCCCCGATTTCCCACACTTCACTTTTCTGTAATGACGACATAATTTCTCTGAGGGACTTTACCTTACTTAATATCGTTAATATTACGCAAAGATTATTTTATATTATCGTGACTCAATTGACGTGATCGATTACGCTTATCCTAAATATTATATGATAAAACACATTTGGTAACAACTAAAGAACGTTCATAATAAAAACCCGTAGAACTAGAAATTGATGACATCATGATAATGATGATAACAATTTTTTGCGACTTTATAATGAATAAAATAAATGACGACCACCTGACCGATAATTTCCCTATTTATAATTATTATTATCATACATATAATTAATATCAGCCGGTAAATGGTGCCGTAGAAAACTTTCACCTGTTTGTGGGGAAACAATCCTGAAATCAAAAATCATTGTTAACAAAATCGTAGAAACTAATACCAAGGTTTGTCATAATTGATTGAGAATAACGATTTGTACCCGAGTAACATAGCGTCGTCATTGACCCCTGAATGTAGATCTACTTATACACCACTTTGTAGCTTACAAACAGAGACGATCTACTCGCTTGGTCAAATATATAATTTATTCAATTTTAAATCTACTCCGTGACTGTACATACCTATTACGAAATTTGACAGCGAGATCCTGTATTTTTGTTCGAAATGAAAGACTTTATAAAATAGAAACGTTTTATTATACGAGTAGGTAATAATGACAAGGTGATTTTCACAAAAATAAATGTTACTTTCTCATTGGCGAATAGATCAGTTGGTAAGTACTATAGGTATACTATGACTGTGATATTATAAATTCGAAAAACTCTATGATATTGATATTTACAATGCTAAATTGAAATGTTATATTATTGAATATTACTCACAAAAATAAAGTATATAGACATCTTGGCACGACAATAAAACTAGAACTAAAATATTTATTAAATCCAATAACTCACATTTGAACATTGCACAAGCGTACCTCACATATTTTTATACAAAGTAAACGAATATAAAGTTTGTACCTACCTTGACCATAGACTATGTGTCTATGGTCAAGGTAGGTAATTATATATAATAAATTTTATTTTTTGATTAAATTAGAAGATTTTTTGACATAGGTATTTCAAATTATGTTTTTTTTATTTAACTCGGCTAGGCATTTGACCACAAGCTCGCATGACCATGGAAGTAAGCGACACTATAGCCCTAGATGGAACATGGTTAGTCTGGACTTTAGCTAAATTAGCTCTCAAAGAAGGCTGCCGAAACACACCGATAGGTCCTTGGCGACAGATTTTTCAACTTGAGGGTGGTAGTTAGCCAGGCGAGCGTTAGAAAGCACACTTACCACCATGCAAAAATATAATTATACAATGACTTGCTGGCAACGAACGTTATTTGATTGTAAATAAACATTTTATTTAAATATTTATCTCTTTTATATTTATAGCTGTCAAATGTGAATTATTATTTCAGACCTCTTATATTATTCTCAATTTAGCATTGGCTGTAAAATACGTGGTAACTTACAGAATGTTTAGATATACGATTGACATACTACGAGTATAATGGAAATGTACACAATATGCGCAATATTTTTGCCTAGGGTTTCGCGATTGTTGTACATTAATGTTAATTTACATAATTTTGATGCCTAACGTATAGGATACTTTACAGCATCCGTGTTATCAATGAATATGAATCAGATCGCGATATGACATTGCATAGTAATATTAAAATGACCCTGAAGTAGTGATACAAATGTTTCTTGATTATTGATCATTTAAGGAAAGCTTAATTTTCTCTCTTTTTTAATTTTGGACTCATAAGTTGACTATAATGAGTAAAATATTCCTTTAAAGTATAACTTTCGTCCATCTGAACCCCCTACAAAAACGAAAAACACAAATGACAAATAGTACAGAAATCAATCTACATACAGAGCGCGCTCGAGCGACACACACATAGATACCGCTCTCGTGCATGACTATTCATTCGCATAATATTGTTTGTCCTAAAGCTGTTCTGCATACGAGTACATATCTAGTCACAATATTGTATAGTTATATATTAGATGCGCATATTTTTTTCAGTCATACTTGTTTGTTACCATATTGTTTGCTTGTAATAAATACAAAGTACATAATGGTTAAATGGCTATTGTTCCTAGTCATAAAATTTCTAATTCATTTTACGCTAAGTAAACAGTCTTATATTTTTGTTATCAAAAATTGTTTATTGAATTTGAGATTACTTGCAAATACGGGCGCATATAGGTGCGACGACGAGCGAAGCGAGTAGGGGGAATGTTAGTTGTTTGTGACCACGCTAGATGTCAACTCACCATAATGACATAGAATTTAATAGTTATCAATAGTTAAGACTTTCTAGGTTATATATTTCAATATTATTAATACTAACATTAGGACAAGTGATAGAAGGAGTAGTGATATTATAGTTAGTTAATATTAGTAGCAACTTATATTAGGATGTAAATTGATATGACTTTCAATATTATAGCCGATATTATTGCCACCTTGATTGTTTTTTGTGTATAAGCCAAAGTTGATAACGCTAGCACGACCGCTGAGCGTAGGTACGAGTATGAATAATGAAATACACACATGTGTTTGACTTCTGTACTATTTGTCTTTTGTGCGCATAGTTTGATGAAATAGTAGACCTATGTCGTTTATTATATAAAAAGGTACACAGATTGCTATGATGATGACAATTATCTTACAATAGCGACTAGATATCGTTTATACAACAAACTGTACATTTAACATGTCATTTTATATAATTTTCGCTACGTCATAACATTTATTAGTAGTAGGTAACCTTAGGAAGTTGGATTCGCGTAGGTATGAAATATCAGATAAATTTATATCAGAATGAGTCGTTCATATTTGGTAGTTACACAATAAGTAGTAAAGTACTCATTAAATTAAAACGTACAAATATTATCTCCGACATCAAACAAATGGGTAGATTTATGACAGATATAAAGTGTGACAGTAGGTACTTACCTATATAATTATATGTGTTATCTTAAATATAGCCATACGTTGTCGTATATTAAGAATAATAATTTGTATTTTTTACATAGCGATTGATTTAATTATGCTTCTTTTTATAGGTACGTACTTATAAATCCTTTATAAAATGTACCAAATGCCACAACAATAATATATAAAATAAGAGGACGTGTGTATAAATCATTTGAAATAGGTAAAGTACCTGCTTGTGATTTGATGTTATATAAAAGTCATTTGTGCTAATGGTGATGACGTGACGGATGACTCACGCGGCGAAACTGTATAATTTGCCAGTTGTATTTTTCGACTTCCAAAAAGAGGAAGTACTCAATTCAACCAGTAAGTTTTTACTTATTATTAGAATTATTTTATAGAATTATTAGAATATTTATTTTTTGTTTGTAAGGGTTAGTTTTCAAGTGGTTCCATGAAATTTTTTCAAAGTACTGTTTTACCTTTCAGTTCAACAGTTAAACAAATTTTGTACATATGTTTATTATTTTCAAAGTTTCATATGTGTATGCAATAACATTGCATACTTTAATGCGAGGCGTACTTTAGATACGATTTTAGACATCCATTTATATAAAACTAAGAAATATAATGGAATAATAACGTCTGTAACTTAAAAAATGTATATATATGTATGAAGTAAGATAGACAAGTAAAATGTATCGAATCTAAATTGTAGGAATAGAAAGCCTATATTTATAGTTACACGCAAATTAATCAATAACATAGTAGGTATATCTAATACAGTTTTAATATAATTAAGTAGGTACATTAAAATCTGGCTAGCCCATGAAAAAATATGTACTCGTTGCATCTTATATATAATTATATATGAATACAAATTGAGTAACCTATATATTTTTGGCAGCGTAAGTGTTTGAAACACAAACTCAAAACACTAGGCTTTGCTCGATTTAAATCATAGGCCTGTCTTCCAGCATACAGTCGTAATATTCATTAAAAGAAACGAATGATATAAGCGTATTTATAATCACATTTGGTTAGACATCAATAACAGCGCCAAACACCTAACAAGCTTTACATTTACATAATTAGAGTATACATATAGCTTTAAAAGACAATACCAGAATATAAGAGGGTACATATAATAAAACATCTTTGCAAGTAAATAAATTATTCTGCTCTTATCATATGTATTAGATACGAATAAAATTTGGGATTTAAAACTATAAATATTTTTTCTAGGATTTGATCAAACGCTATCTACTCGTAGATAACTTATCTATTTACTTAGTAATTTTCTTTCATAACATCGAAAAGACATGGAAGCGCTAATAACAGCAGGTTCACTTAAAATTAATATTATTACAAAGCACAATAACCATCATTAAATTAATTAACATTAATAACTTTAAATATGTCCACGTGTTATAATTACATATGTCGTTATTATGATATTCGAACAAAGATTATCAAATTAATATACTTAATATTCACAGACTACCAAGTACGAGTACGACAAAAAAAACAACTATTAATCGCAATGCAATTGTAAATCTCAAACAATCCAAATAACAGACCTGGGATCCTCTGGAAATATGCAAGTTCTATTCCAGCTCAAAGTGATAATTTTTGTTCGCTTTGAAATGAATTTATTAAAATAAAAACGTGACGCCGAGGTGTTATCACTTGCAAAATAAGTTAGGAAAAAGGTACTGAAAATATATCGATCTATCACAATAATTACAAATCGAGATTTATTCTTGGTATATTTTAAGGACAAGGCACAGGGGATATAAGATATTTATCATTCAAGATATGAGGAAATATTTCACTAATATGTGCATTATATTATAATTTATTATATTTGAGACGCATATTTTGATGTCAGTGATAGTTGTGCAAGCATTTCGCACATTCACTGCCACTATGATTTTCGACTAAGATAAATCGACTCGCCAGGCGAGTCGTCGGCACTGAATGTGTTAAATAAAAAATCCCCGCGAATTCTTAACTAGTAAATAGATGATGCATTACATATATTTTTGACCTCTTATTTCAATGATTGGTAGATATTTCGTCATCAATGATCATTACGGAAAACAAAATACATATCTTTGATTGAAACAATAACATGAATCGTTCATGTTATTGTTAATGAGGAATAGTTATATCTAATCACGTATGGCATGAACAATAATATGTTTCATGCTATACGCGATTGGGTTATACCCTACATATTATTAGGGTTCCTGGTATAACTTGCGCTCACCCTCATAATGACGATTTTAGTACATTACAACCAACATCTTTTGTTCTCCGATATCGAAAATTAATTTTACTATATCTGCAATTCGTACAAAAAGATCGTTTCTTCGCGGTTAAATAGAGCCGATTATTTTTAAAGTAAAAAAGTTAGAAGGTTGTAGCTACCAATAACCCTGTAGAGTAAAACTGATATGGTGATAATAAATTAATATATAATATGAAAATAATTTTATAGCGAAAATTTTAGGTCAAATATTTTCGTTGATTTTTAAAAGATGCACCTTCTCTTTGGACTTTACAATGAAAAAAAGTCTAACCAGTTCAATAGTTTTTTTTTGCAATCTAATTAAAAATATATAAAATTAAAAAAATATTTTTGTTCAATAAATAAATATATTTCCGTGCTTATAAAGGTAGGTATAGTATAAAAAAACTCAGACTGCGTGAGCAAACCAAGTTTTACATAAGTAATATATAAATTTATATTAATACGTTAAAAGTCATTCTAATCTATTCTACTTATTATTTCAAAGCAACGCAAATTCTTTTAGTTTTAATGAATTTACTTTAAGTGACACAACAAAGCCAATAATTTAATATACGTTATTTTTGTTATACCTACTAATACCTAACGACTAATGGAATAAAATATCCACATCTAAACATCTATAAATAACTCACTTCCAATATTAAAAATTTCGTCTAGATTATTAACTCTATTAAAATATTTCTTTCTAATTTCCTACAACGTCATCCTAATTAGGTAATTTATGATGATCATTAAATATTTATTTTTTTACTCATAGTCATATCATATGTTTATTTATATTAAATAAATATATATTTAGAATATTTCGTTCCTAATAACATTTACGAGTAAATACCTTATTTGTTCTCGATCAACGTTTGAACTTGAAGAACTAAATCTCTTGCCAGAGACAACACGGCGGAAGCGTCATGACGTTCTGCCATTTCTGGAAAAAAAAAGATTTTTTTAAGATTAACAAAAGAAAGAATTATGCAAGGAGTTCTCGGTTTTTTTACCTTCCTCTTGCGTCGACCAACTACAGGACTGGCATTCTCCTCTATGTGTTATTAGTGTAGATCTTGTACAAATCCCATACCCAAGTAACGCTGCGCTGGCTAATATATCATACATATCCTTAGGTTCTTCTAATAAATCTTTAGTAACATCGTAAAGTATAAAACCCGAATAAAAATTAACTTTCTCATAGAAGTCATAACATTAATAAAAGTAAAGAATCTGTGTGTACCAAGAATCTTAATATTAATTAAAAATACCCGTTCCCGCCAACATCTAGACATAAAACTAACAGACTAACAACTACTTAGTGCACGTCCGCACAGGCAGGCAGGTTGCTTAGCGTTAAGAACCTCACTAGGCTCCTTATAAAAACCAACGTTTTACAATGTTCGCGGCTGCCTCCATGCTTCCCAGGAATGCAAGCCGCTAGGCTCCAGGCGTTTCAGCCTTGCCCAGACTTGAAGCAGAAATGTTGTCTCGGACAAATTTATATTACCGTTAAAGAATTTGATGATGTCAGTGAAGTCCATGGTGTTGGCGAGGATAACGTCGCGGTAGGTCTCCAGCAGTGCCAGCGCAAGGAACAGCACCATGTGCTCTGAAGCAGCGTACCGAGCCGCCCAGATCAGCTCCCACGCTGAGAATACCTGCACAACACCAATAAGAACGAATTTATTTTTTTGTTTAAGAGGGGCAAATCTTCATAACATGCTACATTTAGCAGGTTATGAAGATTCGCCCCTCTTAAAAAAAAGGGTAGAACCGGATTATGTAGGATTTTACGTAGGTACTAAATCGTTTAAGTGCATAATAAATGACTTCCAGAGAAATTCAGGAATATTTGAATCATTAGTCGTTTTTGGGCGATCTATTAACTCTTTTCCACTGTAGTTAATTATTTAATTTGTATTATATATTTTAAACAATAAAGAGACTTGTGTTTGACAGCATCACTCTGTAAAGCAACGCTGTAGCCTAGGATTTAGCACGCTGCTTGCTTAATGCAATTTACTAACGCCTGGAATAGATCCAGATTATTGGTAGATATATAAAAATAGGGAAGAAGTGAGTTCCACAATCTGGTAGTTATTATTTTTTACTAAAAAGTGTATCTTACATCCTGATAGAGTAGTTCTCGCTTGAAGTCTAGCAGGAACCAGCGGTAGCAGAAATAGAAATGGGTGTAATCTCCGTGAGCGTGCATTAATTCATACAGCTCGCAGTCTAAGATCTGGATCAATGATCTAAGGAAAGAAAACAGCTATTTAAATACTTATTACTTTTCCAAGACGATACGTTCAAGAGAAGATGGAAAATGTTCAGTTTACTATTCTAAACTAACCAATGCAGAGCCGTAGCATTGTGTCATAAGGATTGGTTTGACAGATTTAGAACTGACTTGGGCCCCAGTCCTAATACATTTTATTATTTGTCGTAGTTACAAGGGAGATAATAAATTAAAGTGTGCAGGTGGTAAGAAAAATCCCAAAATAAATTTTTAAATCTCTCAATTAGATGCATAAAGAAGATGGCAAAATATTGCATACACACTTGGTTGGATACATTATCAGTGAGTAAAGTAACGCCTGAAAATATCGATTAGCTATGATTTACCTCATATCAGCGAAATGTGCATCCATTGCTGATCCAGAGGGGAAGTTGTCCCGCGCTCTGTTCATAAGTCTAGCAAAAAGAGCATGAGCTGACGCCTCTTCCTTCATCATGACAAGCAGTGGTGCTGCCAGGTCACACATTCCTTGCATGTATCCCATGTCTAAATGTTCCCAGACGTAGCTGAAAATAACATTTCAAATATCAATGACATAAAATTTGTATTTTCTGTCAGCAGACATTGGCCAGTATCTTGATAGTTATAGATTTCCGCAAAGTGTATAGCACGTATGTAGTCTACTACGTCATCTTGAATACAAAAGAAGCTTGTTTTGCAGGTAAAAAATGTATATATACCTACTCCTAAATAAATCTAGAAAAACCAAACAATAGATAAGGACATTGCACGATTACACTAGAGAACTTTCCATGCACCATAATTTCCTTATCATACTTATGATAACTGTCAATAATGGTCAGTGTCCTACATGAATCATAATAACAAATTGACACCAAATTAATAATAAGTAGGTACTTTGATAATTGCGTTTATCGATCTGGCTGGTTCAGTTTCAGAGTTATTGTTAATCGGTAGATAATAATTAGGCGAGTGATACCTAAGTAGTAAAGATCATTATTTTTGACTTCCAAGTTAAAGATGTAAATTAAATCCTTAGTATTTGAAAATTTCGCATAAATTTGCGCTCACAAGTGACGTCATATACAAACGTCATCCTAAAGATATCACTCGTGCCAGGACTGCGCCGCGCAATCTTTTTACTTATGTATGCGGTATCTATATCAAAACGAGGTAGTATAGTATATAATAATAGTTACTTGTTTTACCAGAAGCAAAGAATAACATCCCAATAACTTGACAGGATACTTAACCGGGACAAGATAACATTTTGAAGACAAGTAAAGTCTCCCACCCGGAATTTAGCCAGGGTAGACTATAGCCTACATTTAGGCAAAAACAGAGTCCAACAGTAGGATACATAATAACTCAGACAAAGAATTAAGCTTATATATTTACGTGCACATGATGTTCCTTAGCTTGTCGAGATTCTCGTCGTTAAAGAACGGATAATTTCTGTCGCACCTCTGAACGTCTTTCTCAATGCGGTGCAAGTTCAGCGAAAAACTTTCCACCAGCTCGTTCTAAAAACAATACCACAGAAGAAATTATAGTACTACGTACCTACATAACACTATCTAAGTTACAAGCTATTTGAGTGTGTGTGTATTTTTTTCTTTTTCTTTATAGGTATCCTATTCGTTATAAAGGATCAGAAACGGCACAAAGCAAAACATAGCAATAGCACCAAAATAATTTAAAAAATGGGTTTACCAACTATAGTCTTGACTTCGCGTAACGATCACAGATGGTGTTCAGTTTTAACTCAAATATAACACTCATACTATTTTTCACAAATAAAAAATAGATTCCTACAAATTAAAAAACTCCTTAGATTTAAATTTAAAATCGGTTAAATATTATGAAGAGAAACTTAATACTTACTGAATAGACCCCACCATTGGAGCTAGCAGGCGAGACACAATTGGATCGGTTCTCTACTCGTTGCTCGTTGCTTGGCTCGAGGGTGTCGAAAGACGCGCCAGCTGAATGAGATTCCTCTCTTACAACTCCTAAAGGACTCCTTGCTGGGCTCACGTTGGCTGTAATTAGAAAATATTGATTTAAATTACCGCAGCATAACGTAGATAACAACATTTTGCGAAAAATTTTAACATTCTTTACAATATGTAGCTGCCGAAATATTGTAAAGAATATTCGACTATCGAACGTCTTGGAGCCCAGTCAAAGACTCGGCATTATTTTACCATGAGGTCTAAAAAACAGCATACATTTTCAGATGTAGGATGTTTTCCTAGCCAGTTTTTTTTGATTCCTTGTGAATAGTCAGTAGAGCGCCGAAATTTAACTGACGGCAATGTTATCGAGGATGCATTTAAATCGTAAATTATTTTTATTTGGTTAATTGGAGGATTGTTAAATTAGATAATGGCAATTTGATGTGACTTTCACGTTCACTAAGGTCATTGTTTAGGATGCTATACATTTGCTCGTAATTTTTAAACTTACTTAAACTCCCTCCTAATCTCAACTGGTTTAAATATAAGATTGGTATAGATCAGACAGTAATGACAAATATGAGTAAGATCTACATATAGTAATAATATTGCTGAATAACTAGATTCGTTGTATCAGAAAATTTACCTGTGGTGCCATTAGAAGCAGGACTCCCTCCCGCTGCTAAATCAACTGAAGGATTCGTAATTATAACACTTGTATGCTGCTGATGTGGAATAGGCTGACTCTCATCCATCGATGACCTTAAATCATTACCATTAAGATTCACATTCCCACTATCTACCGAACAAAGCAAACCTCTTCCTTCGCCTTTCTGAACTATCTCTTCAGCTATCTTTTTAATTTCAGCTATACTTTCTCTCCTCATATCAGGGTTGTTTACAACACTCTTCAAATGCACGTCATCGTCTTTTAGACTGTCGACGTCTACGCTATCTTTTTCAGTCTCATCGTTTAGTTTATCTTCTTTCTCTTTCTGTTCGTCGTCTAATTCTATGTTGTCTACTTCGTCTATGCTCGGTGCTCTGGACAGTATTGGTTTCGATTCTGGTTTCTTTTGCTCATTTTCGCTTGGCGTTGGCGAAACCACCGGAGGGTTATCGGATATGACGCTGCAGTCATCTTCAAATACCTGTGTATAAAATGATTTAGTTTATTATTCAACCGCGCAGGAATGAAGGTTATGTTTTTGAATAGATGCATGAATGTATGAGTTTCCATAATCACGCCAAAACAGCTTAATAGATTTCGATATGTGAGGTACAATTTGAATCGTAAGTGACATGAGACAGGTACAATAATTAAAGCCTTGTCAGCTAACAAGAATACCAGCCCCAATTGCAGCCGGGTTTTAATGATTTTACTATAGTTAGTTAGTTAGTACTATAGTTTTGTGACATGTAAACAGGTAACGTATTTTTGCAGTTATATTTTTACTCATCTCAGAAGGTGCTAACTTATTCAAAACCTCAGGCTACCGGCATACAACAGATGCTAGTTTGTTTTCCATTGAGTTGTTTTACTTTGCTGCGTACAAACAGACCAGCCCTCCTAACAGTACTTTCCCAAACAGCTAAAAAACTTAATAAACATAGAATCATGTTATTACCTCACAAGGTTCTGGTTCTACAGGTTTCAATTTCCCCGAAGCCTCAGACAGGCGAGCGATAGACGCGGCAGTTTGTTCCCGGTCTCGTTGTTTTACGATCGCCTCGACACACAGCCATTCTGACATCGTCGTCTCGTATTGTCTTCGACATGCTATGTCCTGTTCGAATCTCTCTTCTGATATTGAACCGAAACTGTTGACCAAATTAAAGACTTAATTGATAAGCGGACTTTTCTATTCTTCTGGTTAATATTAATTTAATTAATTGTTTTCATTGGAAAGATTTTAGATTGACTGTACTCGAATATTGAGTTAACTTCTAAGTTATCGTTTCTTTTTTTTCCTAGAAATATAAAATATAGGACTAGTAGCTAGCGCCCGTAGCGTTTCCTGTGACATAAAATAAATATAAAAAAGTTTCGAACTTTGAATCCCCATGACTCCCTTGGGAGTTAAATATCTTACTCACCTTACCTACTCACCTCTAACTCTATAACGAATACATCCTCCAAATATCATGTCTACGTTCTGACTATACGTTGATTTTTAGCGAATATCAGCCAGTCAGGACTTACTCGTTTGCTACTTACTTATGAAAAACTACGCTCACTCGCGAATTAACACAACCTATATTATATTCTAGAAAATAAATGAAGCCAGTGAGTTAAAAAATTCACTAGCACGATAAAGTAGACGCTAAGCTTTTAATGCAAGTTCGAGTAATTTCTGCCATTTTAAAATTTGCGTTTTGTGTCAATAGTTGATGAACTTTGGAGCTTCATCCTGGCTAATGCATCATTCGGGCCCATTATAGATATTTAAGAACTTACTCATAATAGCCGAGCAAGTATGGCCACACTTCTTTTCTGATATCGTGTTGGACTCCTCCGTAATACACTAATCGATACACTTCGTCTTTGTCATTTACTGCACCGCTCTCATCCGTCATGGACCGCCATAGTTCTTCGGTCAGACCATTTTCAGTGCCATCTATAAAAGTAATAGCAAAGTTTAGAAGTAAACCTCTCAAATAACAGAGTTAAAAATAAATAACCTTCTAAAGGCAAACAAAAAGAAGACAGATAAATTCAAAACGCATGACTGTTAGTATATTTCTATCGCAGCAGTAGAACAATAGAGAAACAACACAGAACACTTGTTTTTACAAAAAATCCTGGCGTTAAGCAGTACTAGACGATAAGTTGAGAAAGAAAACCAAATCTTTTTAGACAGCTGGCTGATTTACAAGATTATACAATACATTATTGCTACACAAGTGGTTTCATTAGTTTTTCTGGACGATTGGATGAGATAAATTGAAATGCACATACCTCTAGAAATGATATTAGGATGCACAAGCCCGCTCAAATGCGTGCGTACGGTAGACAAATGCCTGCAATAAGCGAGCCATCCGTAGAATGCTCGGGATATGATCTGACGTCGCATCGTACTGCATACCAGTTCTATTGATGCCGTCTGTAAATATATACATTAAATGTATGAAATACATAACTGAATCGCTGCAAAATTTGTGATTAAGAAATATGCTAGAATAAGATATGACAGGTAATTGTGACATATTATTATTCTTTCGTATCCATTTTATTACTTAAATTTAAGTTTTTTACAATATGAATATAAAACAATAAATATTATAAAAAACCTAAACCTAGAGTGCCACCAGCAGCGGGTAGGACCCAAGCTATTGATGGTAGGGACTACAGAGAGAGAAACCTCCCTACAATTCGTACTGTATCGAGGATCACCGCCTTCTGTATCTGACCCTTGATCCAACCATCTAGCGAGAGCTTCTTAAGATGTTGGTTGAGGCTTTTCGCTATCAGACCGTTTGCCGAAACGACTATCGGAACAATGATCGTCTAATCAACATCCCACATGGCGGTAACCTCGTGAGCCAAGTCAAGGTACTTACTAACCTTGTCCTTTTCAGCTTTCACGAGGTCCTCATCATCGGGATAGTGATGTCGACGAGCACTGCTCTGCGCTGGGACCGATCTACCAGCACGATAACAGTCTTATAGCACACAATAGTCCTGTCCGTGATGATAGAGCGGTCCCAGTAGAGCAACGCACGACCATTTTTAAGAACTGGCAACGGTGCATACCGATAGTACGGCACTTCGGACTCGACAAGGCCGTATTGAAGAGCAAGTTGCTGGCTACTAGATTATGCCTGTGCAAATACTCACCATTAGCAAGATGAGAACAACCGGAAATAATATGCCTGATAGACTCTCCGGGTCGCCGGCATGCCCGACAGATGTCGACCGTCCTTCAGGATATACTTCATACAGTTGTTCGTCATCATTACTTCGTCGGCAATTGCACAGGAAAAACCTTCGGTTTCCCCTAAGAGGTCCCCAAATCGTAGCCAGTTTACCGAACCGTGTAGGTCCACATCGGGCCCGTTAGAGCTCGATAGAACCTCCCGTGCAGCTTCTTACTATTCCATACTTCCTTGCGGTCCTCAACGCTCAGCAGCACCGATCTGCGCCAATTCTCGTTCGCCAAGGAGAGCGGTGTGAGGCTCCTGTCAACTGCTACAACGTCGCAATGCATCCCGCACTAGTTGTTCAGGAAATAATCCCTGAGACTGCACACTTCACAGCTGTGGAGGTTGTTGACATTTAAAAAGCCACGACCCTTCATTTCTGTGGAATGTACGTACATTCTCATAACTGACAAGCGCGGATGATGCATGCGATGCGAAGTGAGTAGTTGACGAACTCGCCTATCCAGGGCATCCAGCTCAGTCTTGTTCCACCTTAGTATGTCAAAAGAGTATATCAGTACAGGCATCACCCAACCGTTGAAGACCTTGTTGCCTCCAGACAAAAGACTTACTACGTAAAGACGTACTTTTGTCAAGCGACAAAAGAAGCAATTCTTCATCGATTTCTTGACTTCGTCTACTGATATACTCAACGACTCTGACATACCAAGATACTTGTAGGTCTCAGCCTCGGTGAGAGATCTGAGAGTCATAGTCTGAGAAAGTTGTAAATTTGGTGAATTTACAACCTTCCCCCGCTGTACATGTAAAACCGCATACTTATCTATACTGAACTCCATCCTGATGGCGTTGCTGAAAACCTGAGTAGTTTTCAACAACTCCAACAAGTCTTGGCGTTTCGGAGCAAGCAGTTTCAAATCATCTATGTACAGCAGATGACTAATGACTTCACCCCCTCTACGAAGCCTATCCTCCTTCATCAAAGTACTGAGAGGATTTAGTGCCAGACAAAACAACAATGGACTCGGACTGTCGCCCTGGAATATTCCCCGCTCAATCCTTATACAGTCCTGCGGACCACAAAAGGTATCGTCACCATCTGACTGACGAGGGACAATGGTCCACTGTCTCATGCATGCGCCTAAAAAGGATTTGAGAGTTGCATACATTTTATACAACTTTAAAATCCTCTCAAGCCATGAATGAGGCATTGAATCATGGGCATTCTTGTAGTCAATTCAGGCAGCAGAGAGACCTCCCTTGTTCCACCGGACTTGTTGGCTAATGGCCATGTCAATGAGGAGGAGCTCTTTAGTACCACGAGACCCAACCCTATTAACAGACATTTTGGACAAGTTTCATGATTTGTGTAAGTGAGGACACACGACACTTACCTGTTCAATAGGCTGATGCGGTACTGGCGTCAAGGGGGGTAGATTGCCATTTATTGTAGCCGATGATGGACAGTCCACTGACATAGTAGACGAGTCCGACGACGTAGTAGACGTAGAAGCAAGAGGTCTCCGTGGCGTACGAGGAGGCGACGATACTGCTCTCTCGAGAAGCGAATGACGCATTGCTGGCAAAACAATAAGCACAGTTTTACAAAAAAGCCTTGGCAATAATATATGAAGAATTTTAACTTTTAGAACTTGAAACTTAATTTGTATAATGCTTAAAATAAACCGTGAAATGTTGCATTCGAAAGCCCAATCTGCAATAAAATTACAATTAACAAAAGTTCCCCGACGATTAGACAAAATCTAAAAAAAATACTTTAAAATTCGTCGAAATATACTACAGTTACAAACACACTGCAGTGAAACAAATGTACATTTTGAACATTATTTTCATCCCCTAGACACTATTATTTTACCAAGCTAGAGTCGGTACCTTACCTACTTAGCAATGCAAAATAGGTACTCAAAGTTGTAAAACATCCCTTATGTAGTTTATCTACTACATCTACATAGTTTTACCTGACTGCCCAAAAGGATGGTATTGTTATTCGAGTTGAAGATTGGATATTAATTAAGTTATTAGTTAGTAAGTATGTTATGTCTAACTATTTGTGATACACCCAGCCTATATCTACAGCCCAAACCTGTACATTGATTTTAATATGCGAGTAGTAATTAGATTTGTCTTTATCGGTAGATGGTCATAGGCTATACTGATTGCAACCCATGGTACGGTGTCTCTGATTAAGATAAGCCTTAAAACAGTTGTCCAAAGTTTTGCAATGGTTTTTTTTATTGTAGCTTCTAACCACTTGTGGTGTCCAAATTCTGAAGTTAGGTAATCTTTACCTTCTCTATCAGTGATAGCGTTGTTAACAATACGAAAAACGTAGTCTCCCGCAGCTTCTTCCCATTCAGTCTCTTCGGACTCGCCGCTCTCGCACAAACTTGGCATGGGACGTCGCCTGACTTTGCCCCGACCGAATACCTGAAAGGACAAAATACATATTTAGGAATTCAATGCTTTAGAAAAATAACAATATTTCATAGGCTAATTTCACATTTACATGGGAACTCCATATAACATGTGCTTAAATATCCAATAGTTTTACTATGATCCGATTTGCAACCATCGTAGAGTAGTCTTAGTGTGTTATTATGGATTTTATTTAGATTTGTCACTTGCTATGGCAATTTTTGTAGGCAAATTAATTGATTCTGTATAAAGTTGATGGTTTAATTGTTGATTTACTGAAAAAAAATTCTTATGATTAATAAAAAACATAACTTTACGTTAAATACTTGGAGCAGTGCTTAAAAGTGTTTATTTTAACTTTAGCTCACATAATTATATTTTACCTTTCCCGATCCACGCTGCGACCACAGTGGAGGGTCCAGCTGCCCATGTGGTAGCAATCCAGTTTCAAGATTGCTAAGGAACGATAACAAGTGGCCACCTGAAATAATATACAACCCTTATTCAGCAGATGCACTGTGTTTGATATCACAAAACGATAGTAAGATTACATAAAACTAGGAAGATACGAAGCACTGCACTTGGCAATGCTTATAAAATTATGGGATACTATACTACTGAGCGTGATTATTTAGTACGTACGTTACTAACTGCCTCATCAACTCAGGCATCTCAGACCAGGCTTCATCAATAAGTTAGGTACGAGTTTCTTGATATACCTAACATGTTGTTTCATACTTATAGTTTCTTCACTTTCCACAAAATTTGTACTGCTCTTTTCTTTCACCATGTATATTTTTTTGTGTACAGATCGTTAAATAAGTTCTAAGTTCTAAGATTTAAAATTCGATGCAAATGTGTAATTTGTAAATTTAATCTTTAATTTAAATAGCCACTTATTTGGTTATTATTTAGATAAATTCCAAGTTACAGTTTTGAAACTTACCCTTAGGAAACTGTATAGGTGGTCGCTGAACTCCATCTTGCCCGACCAGAATGAGAGCGTCACTCGCCTGCGATCTGTGCACGTGCACGTACACCACTTCCCAGACGCATACTTGAAGAGACATCGCCCAGTAAACGCTGTGGAAATATCAATAAAGGGTTATGGTAACCCTGAGACCCTGTAAGACCTGAATTATGTTTTTTTCCTATGCTTTAATCCTGTTACTTGTATCTCTTGTAGGTTGTAGGTATGCCTTGATGATGGAGTTTAATTATTAAAATATTCCATAAATATTCTCTAAGTAAGTAAACGTGAACGCAAAGAAACAGTGATAGATTTGTATACAATAGACTTTTGTTATAACAATAGAATGAACCAACAACTTTTTCCTCTCAAAAAGTAATTAAATAAGAGGAGTGTACTCGTATGTGTCTATGTGACAGCAAAAGGAAAGATTAAAACACAGACAAAACTAATTATACTAAAACACAGTACGTGCCAACAAAGCTGATACTTGAGTAATCACTTGGTTGGACAGTAGACTGTAAAAAGACACCAAATTAATACACGAACCACGTGGTGCTGGAAGAGATCTCTTTTAAGCGAGATGATCGCCTTTTGTGCCTATTCTCTGTATTTATTACTCTCTGATGTTCTATTTTAAACCGACTGACCAAAAAGAAGTAGGTGCTCAATTCAACGGTATTTTTTATGTTTGTTATATGATTTCATGGAGACGGCTGATACTGTACTGGGTATGATTTTAAAATCGAAATAACTAAAGATGTTCTATCGGCGCCTGCCGTAATGAAAGTCGGTAATAACTCTTTTTTTAAACTTTAACTAATTATGGTGCAAATAAAATGTTTTTGTAATATATCAAGTTTCATCTCTAGTGACACTTATAAAACAAAAGCGAAAGAGAATCATACCAATCAAAACATAGCGGTCCTGAGCAGCGGCTGCGGTAGACAGTGCACGGCTCGATGCTGCACAGAACACACGTGTTTTGGCACGCGGACGCATGCACAAGGTGGCAACGAAGCGCTCTACACACATCACTTGGTTACATTTGCGCTACACACTACAAACTAGCTTTGGGATATGTGAAAGCAATAGCAAAATGTGCCAATATTGCAATAACAATAAGCACGTTGTAAGAGACTACAAGATAACAAACAAAATAGGTATCTAAGTACATTTTCATGTGCTATTATACACAGAGAAGAAGCGTTTTTGTCACAAGCCGATCCGAACTCGGAATAATGCTGGTTGTAGATTCAAATAAGAATAATAAATATAATATGGCAGAGTGTTCAGATGAATGACATCCAATGGTCACACAGAGTTATAGTTATAGAGAATACTCATTATTAAGTGAATATTTTAACAGCTCCTCCCTGTGAAAAGTCTATTGATTTCAAACAAAAGGTAAGTTTAAATTAAGATTATTATCTACACTTAAAATATTGTTAAATAAGTGAACTGTAAACAGCTATGTACGGATTTCAGAATTTTTCTCTCAAACAATTTTATCTGAGTTTCATCCAACTCAAGTAAAAAGATTTACAATTTACAAGTATTTATAAAGATAAATAGAAACAGGAAGTATCTAAAGCTTAAACATAAAAAGTATCTGGAGTAGAAACATTGTCCCATATTTTTTGCTAATGTGACATTTCATTCTCAAGTATAAAACGTTTGTAATAAACTTTGAGGATACATCTCGCGAGTTTTCGTAGCCGAGTTCATACAAAGTTACTATTACTAAAGTCTTGAATGGTCTGAACATTTTCTGTAAAGTTGCACTTACACGTAAAGAAAACTTAGTTGAAACTCTTCCAACTCATTCAGAAGTTTGTAAACACGTGAGTGAACAGAATTACTCTACTAACGCAACTGCAGAAAACCGAACAAAAAAGAAAAGCCAAGAAAAACTTTTAATGAGCAGTAACTCGACTTTGTAATCAACAACTTTGAGACTTGGACTTTCCTACTTACTAACTTTTATAGGTTTCCGTTTAATAAGAAATAGGAAGATGAAGAATAGCTAACGAACTGAGTTTTTTCTTTTGTCCAGTGGCATATAGAGCATTTAAAAAGTGACACAGCTTTTTGATTAATGTCCTTTGGGTTCGTCGTAAAACGTCCCTTTCGCAAATGTCACTTTATGCTTGCTTAGCAAAATGATACTAAGACTCTAAAATGATACTTAGTTCTGACCAGACGAGGAGTCAGGAGACAGGTCGAGTATCATAAGAATATTGAATTAATCAAAGATTAGCTCAAAATAAAGCAAATACAGAGAAACGTAAGAAAAAAGGTCAGGGTGCTACTTCTTAGATGACATAACTATATACATACATTCAAACATGCTTTTGATTACCTCTTGTCAACGCCTTCGCTTTCAGCGTATCCATTCATTAACTGGTTGGGAGTCCATTTGATGATAAGTCCAGCAGCTGTTTGATGTAGACTGAGGTATCCAGGCATTGGTTCTTCCATGTCTTTCTGCAATTGTGGTTTGTGTTTTCCTTATCACAATTTATCATATTACTAGTAGCCGCCATCCGCGACGTAGCACGCGACAATAAATTGAATATAGAAAAGTTTGAAACCTTTCACCTCCTTTTGGACTTATCAAGGGTTACATTTTCAAAAATCTTTTATTAGTTCTACACACCTAGGTACATCCTATAATGAAAATACCCATAAAACGTCACGTCTATAGGTTCAGTGGTTTAATCTCTATGGTTATTCCTAGGTGATATTAGTCAGTCAGGACTTACTGTTTCATAAATATAGAATAGGACTATTTTCTACTTACATGAAATGTAATTTAATGAAGCGCGTGTCTGTCGTTAGAAATGTAAAAATAACGTTTCTAACAAATATAAAAAACGAAGTTGTACTCAAATTCCTCTAAAGAGACTCCTAATTTTCTTGGATGAATATATTATTAGAAGCAATTTGGAAATTAGGGGATTTGTTTCGTCAAACAACTCTACAACAGGCCCTTCTAATGATTGTAATTTATTTCCAGAAAAGATTAATCGCAGTACTTACCGGCTGGACCCTCACATTATTCTTTCCGTACAAAAGCGTTGCTGTCGAATTTTGATGTAAGCTTTCTACGTAATCTTTAGCACTCGAACCGACATTCTTGTTTGTTCCTGTAACAATAATATAATATGTACGAGTATGTATCCCCGTAAAAAAAATATGCAAAACTTCATGAAAGGTATCTAAGAACGATGCCATTTTCTGATTAAAAAGCGTTCTAAATATTTTGTATCAAAGTGCTATAGATGATTGTACGGTATTAGTACATCAAAATATATTATACTAATATTCATCACATCTAAACTAAAATTTTGAACTTTATTTGAGGACGTGTTGCTTGCGCACATCCTGCCAAATATAACTGTAATCGGCCGGCAAATAGCGCTATAGTAAAAATTTCCCTGTTAAATAAGAGTGAAGTCTTTCCTATGCCTTATTTAGCCACGCACCTGTGTTTGCAGTACTGCAATCGTCCGACGAAGCGTTTAGACTCCTCTTAAAGTTGAGGATAGGCCGTCGAACTGACGGGGGCGTCGTTGTACCGGCTGACATTCTATGTCTCTGAACCTGCAAACAGATAATACAAATGTAAAAGACAAACATGCAAGCCTAGTCTAGCGTGGATCCCCTTCGATTTTATCCCCGGAAAAAGGCAAAGACAAAACAGAATACACTTGCTTTGAGGAATAATGTGACGTTTGAACATAAAATTAGATTTAAGCGCCTTAATCGCAAATCATTTTTCTCGAAGACAAAATCATCGATAAAACCAAGTTACCAGTGCCCATACCAATCCATCTTCGCTGATGTAGTGTAGAATGATAAAATTAATTTTCATCACACCATCTCGGAAAGAGTATTTTTGCTATTCGATATCTGAGTCCAAAAGTCGTTTTTATTCGCGAGAGGATAATAAAGTAAGTTTGAATTTAGAATATCGTGTGCACTAAATTTGTGAATTAAAAAACTTATTCAACCTATTTACTTCTACCTCTATGATGCCGAATTCATCATACAACATTTTTTATTTTGTTAAAAACTCAGAGTCGGAACCTTTTTGCTGTAATTTTTTTTTAATTTGTCTTGCGCGCTCAAGTATCTTTTCACGTCATATTCTTAAAATTAAGTGAAAAAACTAAAATGAGTCATTATTTTTTTTATTTTTTGTATGTAGTCATTTCCTCGCTGAGGTGGGAAAAGTTACGTGTTGCACTCGAGTGCAAAGATTTTTCACCTTGTGCTCTTTTCATTCCCTCGCTACCGCTCAGGATTAAAATTAGAATCCTACGCTTGCTCGGTTATCAAAAGTGAGCACGCGGTTAAAAAGCAACTTTGAACTCTCGTATAACAAATAACTATGGCCTTAATATTTGTACAACCATTCAATCGTAGCTCGTTACTAAGTAGTAACTTGTAATGGTGTGGATGCGAACGCCGAAAGACCTGTTGGCCAACCGTTGTTCTGCTTTTAGCGTGACTTTGCAATATTTTACATCGACTATGGTGACTTAACTAGATACAATACACTCGATTATATACAATAAATAAGTGAAAATTAGATGAAAACGAACGTGTTCGTTAATTCAGTCAACAGTAAAGTTACTTACCAGTTCATCCGCTGGTGGATCTGTCCAGAAGCAAGCTGGTGGTTTTGCCTTAGAATACTCTAAAGCGCAAGGCCCGACCAGCAAGGAGCTGAGAATGCTGCCGTAGTCAGGATCGGCTACTAAGGCATCCCGCTCGTAGTACCGAGTGGCGTTGTTGACTAGATGTTCAATGATCTTGGCCAGTTGCCGCTCGAATAGCGCTATGCGTATCCAGAGATATCTGAAAGGAAAGCATTAATTACGTTTTGTATTTTGAACCAAGTTTAAGAATCACTGTTTTACCTAAAGCTTATGTAGTTCCACCACCGTCCATCGCACTTTTCTTCTTGTTCACCGTTTATTCTACCCTTATGAAGCCTTATATTACAGTCTTTCATGCTATTCTCTGTACACAAGCCTTTAAAACTACTGGCCTTACAACTGACTTATTGTTCTATTCTCGTAGGTCCCATAACTAAGATGATTAATCTGACAGTGCGACTTTATGATAGTGATCACTTGCTAGAAGAAACCGATTCACTAAGAAAACTAAGAATAATCATGAAGATAAGATGACTAAATAAGATTACAATTTAAGTCAAGTCTAATTTTTATGTTCTTCTTAGACCAAATAACAATGACATAGGAATGTTTAGAAACTAGAATGACAAACACTTCAATCTCGAAAACCAGCCTTTGCAAAGTTTCGCAGTTCTACCTACATCAAAACTAAAACTTTTCCAATAAATTAACAATCAGGAAAGCTTCCAGGCTTAATCTGTTCAGCTCTGAAATTGTTTTTTTTTTCCTTCATTCGCTTCAATAGGAAACCCTCATCAAGAGCTTCATTATTCGAACGCAAAAACATTTTGTGATGAAGAAAAATCTGTTTGACTTTTTGTATCCTATGTTGTATAAAGGGCAACTGTCGATACCAAAAAAAGCAGAAGGTGGCTTTGATATAAAGAAAAGTTACAACATCTATACCTTATACAATCATATCGAAAAGAAATCGAAATAATAATCGGCACGGCCTTCGGTTTCAAGTACCTTGACATAGACGGAGTAGAAAGAAAATAACGGGCATTATTGTGTCCAATAACGACTCTACATAAACTGACAGTAAAGAAGGAACTCTCTATTTAGTACACTCTTAGGTTTCAACCGATCGACAGAAAACCTTGTTCCCTCGAACTTAAGGTCGAAAGTAACGCTTTCAACGTAGCTGTTTTATATAAAGTCATGTTGTAAAGATATAAACCAAGAGCAATCTCGTAAAAACCACTCATTTGGTAGGTTTTTATAGCAGTTTCAATCGTATTTCGATCTTTGAGTGAGGTGCTATTTTGTTGGTAACAAAACATTTTATAAATGTAAAAGATTTCGTCAAGAGTCTGGAAGTATACGTGTTCACTTCTTTTCTCTACTCTATGAAATATAGAGAAATGAAAATAATTGTGCACACATATGGAAGTAAAACGTAGGTCCATTAGTAACTATAGATTATTTTTTTGTTATAGTGTACGGAATATAATAATATTATTTTTAAAGTATATAAAAAACAGTTTTAATGTAGTAATGTAATAATCATAATCATAATTATTCCCCCTAGTAAGGTCTTATTTCAAATGACTGCTAATAACACTAATTAGAGAGTCAAATTTGCTGATTTCACTAAGTCTTAACTCTAATTCTCTTACTATCGTACGAGGCCTACAGTGCCCTAAGTAATTTCCATTTTCTCTCGGTCGTATTTTTACGCCGAGCCAATTTAACGTGAACCGTACTTTCAGAATATTTATTTAGACAGTAAGGTCAACAAAAAACAGTCTGTAATACGCATTCTCCGCACGTAAAAGTGGAAAATGGTCCCAAGTATTTGCGTCAGGCAGGTAAATCCAAAGTCGCGTCGAAACAGAAATAAAATTACTTTGTAATCAAAGTGTTCGAAAAAGGTTGAATAAACGCTTAGAATTTTTAGAGTAACATACTTGGATAGATGTACAATGTAAGATGATTTCATAAATTACAATTCGTAAATTATTTATTTGATTTATTTACTGAGCAATACATGTAAATATCTAATCCCGCCAAAAACAACATTACATGTACAAAAATGCACAAGATTCTGCCGTAAAAAGTTGTGAAATCGAATGTAAGCCAAGTCGGTTATTTCAGTATATTTCCATGTATGGGAGCAACTATCCAACCAATTTGTCGTATATTGATACCTTGTTAGTTGGCTAAAATCATTTTACAACACACAAATAAATATTATTATTATTTTTCCTTTAACAAATATAGTGACTTGGCAGATCCTGTCAAAAACATAACATGTACAAAAATGCACAAGTAAAAGGTTAAGAAATCAAATGTATACTAAGTCGGTTAATTTGGTATCTGTCCATCTTTCTTACTACTTTGTCATAAATAATACCCTGCTTGTAAGCTTACAAAATTTTAAAGTAACTACATCAGAATTATTAATATTTCTTTTATATATATATAGTACGGCCTTGCCTTTGTTTAGCTCGATCTGGAGGCACTGTGGTGCCCTTCTAACTTAGAGCTAGTTACAATACATGGACCATGTACAATTGTACAATAAGGCTAATAATATACTGTATGTTTTTGGCCACAACAGTAATTACTTATATTAAATCCTTACGTCACGTAAGTAAATATAATAATAACGTCTTTATACTAATATTATAAAGAGAAAAGATTTGTATTTCTATATGTAACAAATAAACTATAAAACTACTGGACCGATTTCAAAAATTATTTCGCAGTTAGATAGCTACATTATCCAGGAGTATCATAGGTTTATATTTGTTACTAGAAAATATACCTGTATTTGAAACTTCAAAGTCTCAAATAAATAGGCCTCCACAACGCTCGAGTAACTACACACTTAGCACTCCGGGCTCCCCTACTATTATAACGGCCACGGAAATACTTCATCTGTGAAAATTTCAACTAAGAGTATCTAGATAGCTAAACTCAGCTAGATTCAGACAGACGTATACACGGACGGACGGACAGCGAAGTCTCAGCAATAGAGTCCCGTTTTTACCACTTCAGTAAGGAAACCTAAAAATAATGTCCACCCGTGCGAAGCCGGGTTGGGCCGCTGAGGTATATGAGATAATAGGTAGATATTTGCAAACGAATAATGATAAAATAAAATTAAGCAAAAAAGTAAGCACTACTCGTGCTAGCATACGACTTATTTTAAAAAGTAATTAATATAGTAACTGCAATGTTAATAAAAAGGTTTTTTTTCTTGACTAGATTGCTTTTTTTGTTATAATATAGAGATCGTATACCTATTTGAAAGCTTGTCATTCAATTAAGCATCTGTAGAGAGAAATTTCGCTTTCAACTCTAACCTTTATCTGAGAATCACTCCATCTCACGTTTGATTAAAAGTGGACCCTTTTCAGTTTTGTTAGGGACATAACGTTTTATATAACTGTTAGGAACGTCAGCCGAGTGCTCGGCGGTTATAGCCTGCTATTAAATTGTTACTATCTCGCGAGATTTCCCCGATTTAAACAAGTGAATAGATTTCAAAAGTGACTTACAACTTTAATTCGGTAGACGCATAAGGGAAGTTATAAAAACATACCCTTTCAAACCAAACCTCCAGGGCCCTTATTCACTATGATTAATTCAACATATAACGTGACCGCGTTAAGCTAAGCGCGTGGAACGGTATTCACTAAGCCATTGTATTTTTTCTTATCATCGCTATAAAAGATGCATTTGCTTTACAAGCATATTATGTTACGTCACGATTTTGTACAAGGAATCTCGTGATCGTTAGCGAATCAATGCCCCACATGGTTCAATTCCTACAATGTTCAATTTCAAAAAAGTTTTTTAATAATGTAGAGGATTTTTTTTTAATTATACCAGGCGTCTTTAACAGGTCACATAAATAAATAAAAAAACAACAAATTGATATTATACTGTCTGTTAAAAAATACGAATGACACTTACAGCTGCTCACTAAGATTACTCCTAAATCGGGAATGACGGTGCTCACACAAAGTCCAATATGACAACAACCAGGTAAGAGTGTCCACTAGATTCGATAACTAACACCTATATTAATTTTAAATCCCGTTTTTGGGTTAAACATCTCCAAACATAATTTTTTTCTTCCTCGAACAATATATATCAATAAAATCCAGACCATAATATATATAACCGACTATACATATACTTATTAATACAATAAATACAAATTATTGAAGAGCAGTATATTGTATGGCAGGGTCCAAGTCTGCTGCTTGAAATGTAAACAATCGCAATACTGTACAATCACAGAACAGATCCAGGGTGGACAGACAGATAAATAATCGGACGGATGGACAGACAGTATAGACAGACGAAGCTATAATTATGGGCTCTTTTAACTACAAAACAGAACTCTGATGTGACACACACATATTAAAGAAACTCTTCCTTTTATTAGAAAGTCTATTTGTAAAAATAATAATAATTGAATGTAAGGTTATTATATACGTAAGGTTATTCTCATTTATGAGATTATAAATAGGTAACATATCTGATTCAAATAAATGATTACATCGACAAAAGGAAAACCCATCGAGTCTATGAAAACATACTCATGCCATATTATTATAAAAGGTCCAGCCGACCCAAGAGCCTTTTGTCATTTGTGAAAAGGAATTGCGAAAGGGCATTGAATAGGTAGTAGTAGGTTTTTCAGGTCAAGGTCAGTACCATAATTGTGAATACCTATATCAAGCATTTTTTTTATTAGTCTTTATGTAATAATCTAACATAACGTGAGTATAAATATTATATTACTACCTACACTTTGTACCTAGTTAACGAAAAATGGCAACCGATTTCTATTCGGCACGTACCTATACAATTTTGTTACTTCAGTTAATTACAGTACAGGGCAGAATCAAACGAATGGATCGATTTTGATAAAATGTATATAATTAACAAAATAAATTTACAAATCGAAATTCCTTCGAAAATTGCATAACAAACTTTAAAAAATACAGTTGTATTGTAGTTGGTAGAAAAATAATAGACCCAATAAATTAATGGTAGAATTAAATGCCAAAAACCATATAGCACTGGGCGACAAGCTGCGATGGGCGGTGCGAGCCGTACTTACCTCAGCTTTTATGATTTAAAACGCCTGAAGTAATTTAAAAAAAACCTTACAATTAGCGAAAACTCATTTGGTATTAGTTTCTAAGATTGCTAGATATCAAGACACAGGACGTCAGAAGACCGGAGCGCCAGTCTATCATCAGTAATTTATAGGCGGCAAACCCTTAAGGCCTGGGGCGCTAGATTGTGAAACTTATATTAATATATACTCGTAGACCTATTACCTACACGGTCCGTTTAAATATTATTCTTAAAATTCCAATTACAAGATGAATTGTTTGCTTTACAAGGCCCCGTGTTTATGGCCCATACTCGTATTACAGCATACCTACGTATAAATACGTAGTTTTCCACGTTCAAATTGTATACTTACTTTGCCATAGTTTTTTTATTTGCAATAACTCAATAAAAGTAGTTTGTGTTCTCTTCTTCAACTATCATGCTGTGTATTTAATTTTTTTTACTTACTTATTTAAATATATTTTTTTCCCGGTACATGGTTAAGCAAAAACTCGTGCAGATTCTATTGATTGTAGTCCCCTAAAAAAATATTTTGACTCTACAGATATTATGGCCTTTGATTACTAAGATTCATAAATTCCCTAGAAGCCGTAATAACATGAAAAAAAAAATTTTTCTAATTTAATTTTCAACCAAAAAGGCTTTGAATCATGTCCTTAAATTTCCGAAGTTCTTCTTCCTTTTCTACACAACTTAATACCAAAGTATTATTTGGTTTGTGCTGAAATAATAGACATATTTATATTTTTATTTAAATGCTGTATCTATTTTTTATTTAATTATTTATAAGTACTATATATTTCACTGCGCTAGCAACGTGCGCTCTACAGATGTCATATTTTGTCAGAATTCTTTATTTTCCATGTTTTAGTTCATCATCATCAAGTTGCTTGTTACATTTTAACCGACCTGATAAAAGAGGAGGCTACACAATTTGGTTGTTCTTCCTATATCAGAGATGCCTAGATATATTTTGGAGTTTCTTATTTGCGTAGAAGGTTATCAAATTTGGTTGGTACATTTTAACCGACTTAATAAAAAAAGAGGAGGTTACATAATTTGATTGTTTCAGAGATGCCTATATCAGAGATGCCTGGATGAATTTAATGGTTCTTTTTACAACTAAGGGATAACTCAGGTGCAAATCAAATGCCGCTCAAGTGAAACTCAAATGCAGTTCAAGTACAACTCAGGTGCAACTCAAATGCAACTAAGTTGCAACTCAAATGCAGCTCAACTACAACTCAGGAACAACTCAGGGACTACTCAGTGACAAATGCAACTCAGGTGCACCTCAAATGCAGCTCAAGTGCAACTCAGGGACAACCCAGGAGCAACTCAGGTGCAACTTGCAACTCAACTGCAACTGAAATGCAGCTCAAGTGCATATCAGGTGCAACTCAAATGCAGCTCAAGTGTAACTCAGGTGCAACTCAGGGACAACCCAGGTGCAACTCGGGTGCAACTTGCAACTCAGGTGCACCTCAAATGCAGTTCAAGTGCAGCTCAAGTACAAATCAAGTACAACTCAGGGACATCTTAGGTGCAACTCAGTTCGGTAGCCTATTAAAACAGAGTAATTTAAATTAGTAGTTAATTCTTCGTTCATTCAAATTATAGATTTGTGGTGAGTCTACCTCTTTCCGGGGTAAATATAACCCCAATCAAAAAACCCCCTAATATTAAATTTTTCCGAAATAGACAGACAACATAACATTTTTCCAGTCTAGAAGCAAAGATGCTTCGCTCGCTCGGTCAATAAAATATAGTATACTATGGATCAAGATCGTTTTAGTAGTTACGCTCGCAGCTCTCTCGTGCGGGCGGGTGGGAAGCTCTGGATAAAGATATCGGTTGCGTAGTTCGCCGATTTTCTTGGAGCGTAAAATACCTAAACTTGCGCAGCGCCCAAACTGAGAGCCCTCTTATTTTAATTTGGGCAGTTCGTTTGCTTATAGGTCAGATTTGCTCTGTGAAATGACTATATCACAGATTATATAGTAAACTTTTCGCTTGAGAGATTTTATCTCAGATCTCATTCATATTTAATTTAAAACTAAAAAGTAAATCTGAAATGGCATTATGCAACTAGTAGTTTTGCGAACTGTTGTTACAAAATATTTAGTTCTCAGTACAATACCCTTATTTCTTTAGGCTAAGCAAGGAGTTTTTTGACGGAGGTCTGACGCCTAAGGTTTATAGTAGTTTTATTAGGCGATAAGGCCGCCACTTGTGACACTAGATTTAAGATTTTTCCTGTATATTAGATATGTGTCTGCAATAATGAGTAAATTCATTTATTCAACGCTCTTTGTTTCAAATGGCTTTCAAAAATGACATAAGTAACATCCGGGTTTTGTCGGGAATTATACCAATTTGCAACCATGGAAACTCACTTCTTCGATTCGTGTCACAATAAGTGTTTTAGACCTTTTTTTCACGAGTAATTAAATATAATATAGGTTCCTCGTAGTTTTCGCTTTTTAAAACAAACTCCCCTCTTTGTGAAGATATTACTTCTAAAAGAGGGGAGTTTGTTTTAAAATATATCTAAAGAAAATCGTTCCATTTTATAGCTCTACGGAGCCCCCTAAAAAGAGATTTTACTCAAAGCCACCTCTTAACTCCTACATACATTGCTAAATAGACATAAGTATTCTTACAAATTATTGTCTCATTTTAATTGCATAGAAAAATATACTTGGAACGTGAATTGGAAAACACTGATTTTGTTGTTTGCTGAAAACATCCTTGAATACTAAGTCAGTTTGTTTATGAATAAGAGCAATAAACCAATTTTATTAAGCAGATATTACAATAAGTAAAGTTTATAGGATTATCGTTACAAGCCGCCATCAGAGAGATTACTTGACGGGCGCGTCTCTAAAACACCTCATAGGCCCTAAAATAATGTAAAGATTCAGTAGATTCAGTAAAACTGGCGAAAAATGTCAACGGACATTATCTAAAGTTAAATTTCAAAATTTTTGATCATTTTAATTAGATTTTCTTTCATAATAAGAAATTTCATTTTAGTAATATCACCGCGTTTCTGTAGACCAATCTTTTGAACAACTATTTTTTGTATTATCTCCAAATGTGATTCTGTGATTCTTCAAATTTTCCAAAAAAATTTATGCTGATTTAACTTTGGAGCAAAAGCGCCACTTAACAACTTACAAAATTTTTAATGACACAATTTATTGAGAAATGCCTGAAATACTATATGTATATAGGAAGCATTTATTGAGCAAGGCTTCTGACTGACTAGGAAGAATGTTGTAGCCCTACTGCGGCTTCGTGTCGGACACATTCCGAGCAACAAATTTAAACATCTTTTGAGAAAAGCCGAGTCACCAGCTTGTTGTACCTGCGGAGTGACTGAAGATGTGTACCATGTGCTGACGGAGTGTGTTCGATACGAGGCCAAGCGGCGAGCCCTTCATCATAACTGGCGCAATGTGGGTGCCTGTAACAGCATTTTGGCTAATCCACTTTCGGGCGGGGCCAAGGTGCTGTTAGAGATTTATGCAACGTTTATGAACTATGTATGTCCTTGCTGTTAATTTATTTTAATTTTATGATATGTGTGCAGAATTACGGGGTGACATTGTCAATGATGACATAACCCCATCAAATAAAAGAAAAAAAAAAAAAAAAAAAAGGCTTCTGACTATATCAAACGTAAGCTATGGGAACCCCACAAGAACTGGGCGTTGAAAACCAATATTACCAGTAACCTTGTAACATAGCTTTACAAAACTAGAGCGTGTCGTGTAGAACTTTACACGAACATGAAATCTCCATTTATAATATCACTAGCTCTTGCCCGCGGCTTCGCCCGCGTTGTGTTTGTTTTACCGAGAAAACAAGTTCTTTTAAAAAAAATAACTTGTGTATAGGTATTCACCTAATCATATGAGAATAACTACATGTGCTTAAATAAGTGTCAAGCGTCAACCCACAAAACGTTTCAGTGCTGTCTTGCCTTAAGAAGCGTAGTATATTCCAGCACGGTGACAAGATAAAAAGTCAAATATCTACTTACAATGTTTACCAACTAGCTGCGACTTGCGGTTTTACCCGCGGTAGATACTTGATTATCCCATGGGAACATTTTAATTTTCCAGGATAAAAAGCCTATTTGTTAATCCAGGTTATAAATAACTTATAACCTGGATTAACACAGGTGTTTTTGCGTCACACATACAAACTTTCGCCTTTATAATATTAGTGTGAAGTGTGAGCACTGTTAGAGCAAGTAGTACCTAATTGAATCTAATTTACATATTATGAGCAAAAAGATTTAGGAGCCTCAACCCGGATCGAACCGGCGTATTCTCAAAATAAATAATGTTAAGCAATATAATAACAGATAAAGCCAATTGGCAGAAGCAAAACAGGCTGTTTTTATTATACAAAATTACTTTGACGAAGGAAAAGCCCATTCAATTATACCAAGAAACAAAATTTCAGACAGCTACTCGTACTCTAACTGACAAGATAAAATGGATTGTAAATTCAAAATAATTGCTGCGAAAGCCTTGAGACCTGGGGGACGAGCAGGGATTTCAGATAGACGTTATGGAGAGAAATACTTAATAGATAAATATTTAAGAAAATGGATTACCATAAGCTGACGCGAAAGGAATACAAATTTCTTAAAAAGTCCTAGGAAAACTTTCAAGTATTTGTGACTGCGCCGAATTCCCGCTTAGCTCACGAATTTTTGCTGAGGCTACTTTAACTAACAGGGATAAAGAATAACCGCTCATTAATCTCTGAAATTACGCAATTTGTTAAATATGATAATATGACACCAATCGCTGGACGTTGCCACAAATTGAAATAGGAAGACTTATTGTTAAAATATTCCGCACAACGAAAATTGTTTGACGCTTTACAAACTTTATGGAAATTTCCTGAAATCGCAGCTTTATACGAAATCTTAGTACTAAAGTCTTATTTCAATATTTCCCTATTAATTGAAAATTTAAGCAGCTTGCTTAGGGTATAGCAGGATTGTTGTTGCGACGGATATATTTATTTATTTTTTAACATATTAAACGCTAGAACTAAGGTTAATTTAAAATGTTTACTTACATAAAGGTAGTTAAGTTTTCTTAAATTTCTAAGTTTCTGCGTAATTTCCTATTTTTTTAATGAACCTTATACTTCGTACTGTTAGAAAACGTTAAAAAAATATGAATATAATAGCTAAAGCCGTTTTTCAAGTTATAGCGTGATAAGGAGGAATAATGTTAATTTTGATTTATATAGATATAGGCATTTCGCATTTTTATTTATTTTTCATTTGTTTTCAATGTGATAGAAAACACCTCTGGCTGACTATGAATAAAGAAGATATTGACAAAGCCGGGGAAAGTCTCATAAGCCTGAAAGAAGATTCAGGATATTTTCTACTCCAAATGCAAACCGGAAAATGTGATAAATCTAATTTCCTGTTAAAAAGATTAAAAGATCGAAGAAAGTTTGGGAGAGTAAATATAGGTATTTTCCACAAATAAGGAATATTCGCTTGGTGAAAAAAATAAATGATACGATACATATGAATCTGCAAAAATGATATGCCCGGAAAGTTATGTCCGGATAATCACTAGTTATCCATGTTAGTCAAAGATAATGTTGTGGAGAATAATAATGAGTACGTACAAGTATTTATTTATTTAGGTAAAAAGATCAATGGTTACCTGGACTGCGGCGGTGGGTTAGACGACAGCAGAGAACCCGAACCTCGCTTGCATAGAGGAGGTCGCGGCATAGACGGTCTCCTTTCAACTCCTGATGCAGACCTCGTCGCCGGAGCTCCTTCGGCGGCCAGCACTCGTGCTGACACCAGCGCGGCTTCTGGACAATGCTGCAAAAGGAAAAAAAATTCAATATACGAATTATTTAAGAAGACTTGTATCACCCACATGTATACTGTGTGGAACATGTGTGTCCACACAGTATACTAAGACCCTATTTTGGCGATGGTGAGACGACAATCTAGGGTCTTCCTAGCCCGTGCCAACGTTTTAAGAGCTGGAGTACAGTTATCTAACTGGTAAAAGGATAACCACTACCTCTCCTTCTGTGCGTTGTAGTAGAGACTTTCATAAAAACAAATAATGAAATGGCTCACAATGCGATAATAGTCTACAAGTTGATAGTGTACCTACTCATTGCAACCCTTACGTTTAAGTTCCAGATAAAACAGTGCTAAAGAAACATCACCTTCAACGGTCATGTATATAAATGAGATATGTAGTTACTTGCTTCGCGGTAGCAATCAGTGTGATCGGGATTAAGTTATCTTTCAACGCGCAAGTAAATTAGTCTTGGGGTGTAAATGTCAGCAGAAATTGCCAATGACAATGTTCGTTAGCGATCCGATAATAACTACAGCTTGCACTACAAGCCTGTGATAAAAGTACTGGGTCTAATATTTATGCTACCAAATGAATTCAGTGACGAAAAACTGACTTTTAAATAGGTAACTTAATTTTTAAATCCCCTTGTCCTACATAAATGCCGCATAGATTGTGCGCATGCAGGTAAGTTGGAGCCTGTGGAGTATACATTTACAAATCAGATAAATGCCGAACAAAATTCATTACAATTTGAACAAAAATATACAAAAAAAATATATAATATCTTATTAGCTCAGCAAATTCAGTAATAAAGGAAAATTGCCAACAATTCGGTTAAGTTTTGCAAATAATAAATGAGATTGCGAACCTTCTCATACGTGAAAGATGAGAGTTGTGTAAATATTGACAAGTGGATAGGAGATCTTCCAGTCTACAAGAGCACGAAGCACTAAATTTAATATAATCACGATTGGGTGCGGCGTGTTTTCACTTCATTTCACTTTTTATCTTTAAGGAACGTTTGAAAAACCGTATTATAAATTTAAATGAAATGGATCTTTCGTTATTTGTTTTATTTCGACGAATACATCACAAGCTACAAAGCGCAGATGCTTTAGGAGTACCTTCACAAGCAAAAATAAGATCCTAATCTATTAAACCGGCAGCGCATCGAAGAAAAAGAAAACAAACGTTGACTTAAACTAAGCACATACCACTTATGTATTCCCTAATAAAGTGATGTTTTATTCATAGTATTAGACTACGACGATTAATGTATAAAACATTTCCGAGTCTCGGAAAATTGGTAAATAATGTGCGTTTCATGCTCTTGTAGTATAAGCCACGATGATGTAGCGTTTAGTAGATTTCGTAACCGAATGTTTGTGGAGCGGACACTTGCTTTCTTACCCTCAAAACTAGAAAGAATCTTTTGCTAATTGTGATAATTGTATATGAGTCAAAGCTAAAAAAATTACACATATTAGAAATACGATTATACCAATTTCCCGGTATAGGTACAGATGCGCCTCTCAGTTTATTTGTGCATACCTTAATTCTGGAAATTGATGATATTATTAAGAGAGCTTACGTGTAGAGTAGAGTAGGTACTTATTCATTTCTAAACATCCAACTTTCAAGTACTCGTGAATACCCGTTCCATAAATATACTGGTATTACCTATGTCATAAATTAAACTTAATTCTGGAAATTGATGATATTATTAAGAGAGCTTACGTGTAGAGTAGAGTAGGTACTTATTCATTTCTAAACATCCAACTTTCAAGTACTCGTGAATACCCGTTCCATAAATATACTGGTATTACCTATGTCATAAATTAATCGTGACAAACCAAAAAAGTTTAAGTGTATGTTTACTATAAGAATAATTTTAAAAAGCATTTTCATTAGTACAGTACAGTAACATAAAATTTTAGGAAGTACCGTATAAATTGAGTTATTAAGTAACTTTGTTGAAATTTGTATATAAGACGAAAATTGTTTGGGAAAGGAAGTACATTATATTAAAAGCGTCCATCAATCAACTTTTAATCCAATATTTCGATAACTTCTCAATAAGTATACGAAATTTTATTAGTATAAGTAAAGTTGGCTTACAAAATTGTAAGTACCTACGTCCGCGTCCGTTAGTTGTACTTAAGCCATCTTATCCATTGGTCGATTTGGTCCATCTAAGGACCACACCAAGGGTGTGATACTAAGTCGACCAAGAGAAAGTACAAGGACGATTCCAATCTCTTCGGTGCCTACTTACTACTACTCATATAGACATCGGTAATGCAAATGCCACTAGCAACTTCGCATTACGCACACGGATTGGGATTGTCTGTAAAGCTTTAGTGGTTTATGAGAGGCCATTGTTTTACAATGCATTATACATAATGAAAGCATTTAGTAGAAATCCTATTGTTGTTTGAGAAATCAATAAATTCTATTTGTATGACGGAAGATTAGTAAAAGTTTTTTGTTTAAAAGGGTCATGTCACCTGTCATGTGGTCCCATTTATCAAAATAGGTCAAGAGATTTGATATTTAAATTGAAACTGAAATAACTGAAAGAGTTCTATCGGCATCTGCCGTAATAGAAGTAGGTAGTCAATTATCTTTAAAAAGAATTATTAGTAATTGAAATGGACGAGTGTAAAAAATGTTCAACAATCTTGGCACCTGGGGACCTTTGCTTATCTAGAGGGTTGTAGCATTGTGATTGTGAAATAAATCGAACCAAAATGGACTTATGAATCCATGAGATAGATATTCCCATCCGACAAGAGGCCGGCTCTATTGGGATTTGTGACTCCTCTACTTCTATAAGATAGATAATGTTTATTTAAGTACGAGTAACATTTTTCAGCCCTCTTTTTCGTAGATACGCCGCGTTCCTGAAATATATACTTTTGTTGTATTGTATATATGATACTACTAACTTTACCCGCGGTTTCTTTATTATTTTATTTCCTTTCATTATTATTTTTTTCCCAGACAATAATAATCTGTCGAACAATCTATGTGCAAAAAATTATTTTGATCCATCATTTAGTTGTTAAGAAGTAGAAGGACAAACTAATTAACGAACGTACATTCACATGTATAATGTGGGGAGATAACAGCATTAGCGCTTTAATTCGATAAAGCAACAATAATACACGTGCGAAGTCCGTCACAAAACAACCAGTAACATGTGCAGTCTCACATATACATCTACTTAAAAGCAGAGGCAGTCCATTAAACCCTTTATTGTTCTATCCATCGCAAACATGACATCGTGTTACGTGCATATACAAAGGGACCACAATATGAAATGAATGACGGATATTCCTTTTATATCAATCAAAATAATTGTCCAATGCTGAGCGCAATCGCGAGATTGACGCTCATTAATAAATTTTACCATGATTACCTATAGATACTTATATTGTGTAGTTCGCTATAGTATACTATACCTATGAATAAATATTATTTATACGTAGTACGATACTAATAAAAATATTTAAAGAGGTTCTATAAGATCCATACTAAAATTTCGGAGGGTGGTTTCAACATATAGTAAACAAAATCAGAAAGAGGGCAAGCGACGAACAGACCACCCTGATGACCAGGCATAGCAGTTGTTTATCCCCAGGAAAAGAGAAATAGCATGCGGCTAATTTAAAATGATATTTGCTCTGAGGCGCAATAAATGATTGTTGAGTTTTTTCTCATGATCATTCTGTTTAGAAGTAGGTATATAATATATCCGGTTTTCAAATATAACACTAATATTGTAAAGGCGAAAGCTTGTTTTTGTGTATGTTTGTTTCTTACTCCTTTAGGATCAACGACTGAACGGTTTTGAATGAAATTCCTGACAACCAATTTTGACATTCGATCTCTAGTATTTTGTTCAACAAAGTTGGATTTTCTACGTCAATGATTTTGTTCAAGTATTTTTGAAGGATGCTTAATTTATTGACATTCCTTAGCAAAATGATAGTATAAACTATGTTTAAAAATATTTTTGTGATAAGACTGTAACTATCTAGCCATAAAAACACAGACAGTCTTCGTTATATTGTATAATGCAAATTATGTGAATAAGATATGATAGAAAAGTGGAGGAAACGTTTATAAAAATAAAATAGAAACACTTCATTATCATAAACAGAAAACCAAAGGATTTAATAGCAATTTTTCTTATGAGTACAATGAAAATGTTTCTTACGGCAATAACTTTATTTTATCTCACACTGTTTTACTTCTCTTGGAAAATGTTCCGTCAATATAATTAAAAGAACTAAGCGTACCAAAACAGGAAAGCTTGTATACATCTTGAGCTTATTTGGCGGAATTTCTTCCACGTTTGTTTGTTGTTTGTTGGTTACAAAAGCTTATTAAAAACAACGAAAAGTTTGTTATAGAAAAAGTCCTGACCTCAGTTACTTTCCTCTACATTTACATATTTGGGTATGTATACTTCTCCACAAAGGATTTTTTTAAATCTTCTTAAATTTCGTAAGAGCATGCGAAGGTTCTCTACATACTTACATGCGACGATTTGTAAGGAGTTCATTACTTTAAAGAAAGAATAATAAATAATATGTTTATATCTAAATTAGGACCTATTAGTAAGTATACAGTGGTAGGTAGGTGCTAAGAGAAGCAATTTTTACATTTCTACAAATATCAGATATATACGTAACGCAACGCATATTAAATTAATTAAAAGAACTGAGATGTATATAAATAGAACGAATACTAGCAGCCTGCATCTAAGATGCCTAAAATAGTAAGTAGGTATTTAACTATTAGATTTACAAAGAGCTGATTGATCATGCCTATAGAATGCTTCAAGGAAGAATTTAAACATTAATTTTAAAATACATTTTATTCATCTTATGTAAGTGTGCTTCTGCAGGCTTGGGCATGGCCGTTTTCTCCGAGGAAAACAAAAGATAATTGTAAATGACAATCTGAATTGGGGCGAAAAAGATTGTTTTTGCATAATCGCGTAACGAAATGAAATGTGACCTCTCAGAGGACAATCTCCGCTCATCTAAGATGATCTGTAAAGTACTCAGCTCAATCGATCAAATCTAACTACACGTTATAATCTCACGGATACTTTAGCAAAAAGAAAAATTATAAATTAAAAAATCCCGATCATAAATAAAAAATATATTTGCTTATTTGTGGTGGCGGTCATCTTGATTTGTTTGGACGAATAAAATAAAACATAGCTTAGAAGAACCTCGATTAATTCACCTTTTAAACAAAAGATACAAAATCGATTCCCGTCCGGGAGCTACACCCAGACATACGTGTCAACTTACGACACCCCGTCATTTTTGCATTGGGTTAAAAACAGTGTCAAGAAGTGAACAAAGACGAGTAATATGGACTTAGGTATTACGTACAACAAAACTTTGCTACCTCATTAATTATGATTATGATGTATAGAGCTGCTTTCGTTTGCAATATCAATTATTCCTACATGCATATGAATTATTTGAGTCCTAGTGGTCTTACAGACTAGATTATTTAAAGCTGGAGAGAATTTCCTTTTTGCTTCACTCCATGAAAATGTGCTAAAAGACCGACAGTTTTCATGAATAACTATATCAAGTATCTTCAAACGATTTTTTAATGAATTTAGGGGTCTTTTCAAGGATCTCAATTTAAATACCCTTTCATTTAGACTTATATAATGCCATTGAAATAGACTAGGTAGACTAGGCAAACTTATAGTGATATAGATAGAACAAATCTTTATTGCAGACACACAAAACATTGAAGAGAACAAATAAGAGAACAAATCTTACAAAATATAGTGGTACAAGTAGCCTTTTCGTTAAAAAGCGATCTCTTCCTTAGGATAATTTTGATAATAAATTTAAATAAGACTGAGTATACAATAAAGAATACCAACTTAATATCACAAAATGTTATAATAACTGAGGTACATAAACTAAATTGTTAATCACTTAAAAGCGTTTGAATATACATTATAATGAAATAAAACAAATTAGCAAGGCAGACAGTAAAACATACAGCTGACAGATAACAAATAGGTAAACTTCTTCGTCCTATCCTTGAAGCTAGTCAATAATGGATATTTTCTTTTTTTACCAGAGGTAAAGGATTTCATAGCAAACCAGACAGAACAGCAAACTAATATTTGATAAAAAAATTGGAGTGCGTTGGCATCTTGAGAGTCGGGCTGTTCGATGACCGAAGAGGCAAGGAGTGGGTATTGTGCAAACAAGAGAAACACTATTTTAAATATTGTAGCATAGTGGCATTTAATAGGAGATAATAGAAATGACGTGAGCATTCCGACGAAACTGAGAGATACGATCATATTTACGAAATCCAAATATTAATCTGATGTTAAACAGTTTGAAGCCACTCAAGCTTATCTAGCTGGTCCACCTGGCCTTCCCGAAGATCTTAATAATACATTATTTACATATGGATAGTGTGGTAATATTTGTAGTGTAATTATTTTTGTACGAAGCAACCATCTTCTCTGTGAAATAAATGAGTAATACAGTTGCTGCTCAGTTTATCAGTACATCTCAACACAAAAGCGATAAGAAAAAAACATTTGATGTTTTGAACAGAGCGTGACGACCTATGGCTTCTTAAGTAATTAGTATATAATATGTGTATGTAATATGGACCTACCTACTGCAGTGACAATAGCCATATAAGCGTAACAAATTCAATTTCAAATACACTACAATAAGGCAATAATAAATTATTCATTTCGTAGGTACGTACTCGTACTATAAACACATCACACATGTCGCACACAGACTTGCTAGTTTGTAATCAATCGATAATCGCAACTGCTACTCTATGTGGATGGCGCTAGGGATGGAAACAAAAATACTATCGATATTTTTCCTACCAAATATTTGTAAAACTTTGATCAATAAATCATATTTACTAAATTTTTTATTTTTACGTTCTGTAAATTGGGTAGAAATCTAACATTTCAAAACCTCCAAACCCTGATTGTGAAGTTTTTGAAAGTTTGATATCGTGGTCGAATATTACTCTAAATCTTACGTGATAACAAAAATTCTATTCAATATATAAAAAAGGTTGAAGCACGTTTTACCAAGCATTGAATTGTAATTTGAATCGTTCCGCATTTAATGTAATACTTATAAGTATTATTAAATATTAAGTTCCCAAAGACACGTCCTCGGTAAATATACTAAACATGTTACATCCCTAGCTTCATTTGTATCAGACATCACGTCCTCGTCAGTTAGACAAACTAAATTGATGGGGGCCTACCTATTTCAAATTCAGTGCCTACGCGTTTCAACTTAAATACAAGTAGGACTTAATGCCCTCTAACTATACATAAACGAGTCAACTTACTTTTGAGCTAATTACAGTGTTGCCAAAGGAATTTCTAAATGATCTACGACCTTCATTTGAAGTAAATTGTGACTAAGTATGAATAATTTAGTTACAACTACTCGTAATTCTCTGAACTAAGCAATGAGAAACTAAAATTATAAAGTCGAAAGTTTGTATGTGTGTGTGTCTTTGTTTGTTCCACCTTCACGCAAAACGGCTCGACGGATATCGATGAAGTTTGGCACGAAGATAGCTTGTTTGTATGGGATGATCAAATATCTACTTAACACGGGTAAAACCGCGAGGCGCAGCTAGTATTTCAATAAATAAATTTTGTGACGTACAAAACATGTTTTTTCGTAAATGCAAACACATTAAATGCGAACACATTAAATTTGATTGTTGTTAAAAACATATTTACTCAAATATCGTACAATACAATTTAAACATTAATTATTATCACCAAAATGAATACACTATAAGTGTAATGGCACATGAGACAGTCTTATCGATAAAAAACGATCTCTAATCATCTGCATTTAGTGTAGTTTAGGTGTCGGAGCGTCTCACTACATTTGCGGTATTACCACAGAATAAATAACAGTAAGATATTTTTCTCGAGAAAGAGGATATTCAACTGAAGTTCATTGTATCAGACGGAGCAGGACATATTGGCTTGCCAGTTCACTGCCTTCTACAATCCCTTAATTGTAGAATGTTGTAGATAATCAAATGAACGCCGGTCCGAGCTCTTACTCTTGACTCCCACAAAGGGCAACGCTAACAGTTCTAGATTGTGTTGTCTGTTTAGGGTTGAACGATATTTTATTAATTTAGATGTCATGTTACTCTGAACGCGGAGTATTCAAATTATTTTGTATACGTCGTATTAAATATTAAAAAAGCCCGAAATTAAGGAATACCGTCCTTAAAGGTAACGGTGGTGAGAGTGGTGGTCTTCAAAGCAAAATTTACATGCGATATATCCCGGTTTTAGATTGATTTGAAGGTGCTGGTCTGAGGTCCGTGGAATCTCTTCTATATGGACTCTCACTAAACGCTTATAAAAAAACTTGTAGAATTCAATTTTTCTAAATTGGAGAAAAATCACTTGCAACCCATGATGCTGAAAGCCATGAAAAGCGCTGTTTATAAATGGCACTCCACGATAACTTAACCAAGAACCAAGCTGTCAATACTGTGATGTTAGGTAAAAACACCTAGACTAACTGTAATTTAAGAGTACCTAAGCTTGCGGAATAGCGGATAGCAATCGTTGGCAGTGTCAGACACGGCCAACGATTGCTGTCCTATGACTTAAGAGTACCTAAACTTGCGAAATAGCGGATAGCAATCGTTGGCAGTGTCAGACACGGCCAACGATTGCTGTCCTATGACAGAAAAGCAAGACAAACAAGTCATGCAACCCATGATGCAGAAAGCCATGAAAAGCGCTGTTTATAAATGGCACTCCACGATAACTTAACCAAGAACCAAGCTGTCAATACTGTGATGTTAGGTAAAAACACCTAGACTAATTGTAATGAGCGTTTTGAAACAAAAAATATTAATTATTTTAAGTAAAGTTGAAACCTGATTACTAAAGGCTGGTTTTAGAGTCAAGCTGACCACACGCTGACCGTCGTGTCGGAGCCAACAGCCAAATATATATGAACATCTAGGAAGCATTTTAGAATGACGCGTAGCTATCGGCGCGGATAGTGGTCAGGTAAGTAGCTACGCGGCCATACGCGTCGTGCGTCGCCGTCGGCGCCGCGTAGCGTTCCTCGCCTGCCTACAGAGAGAGAGTCCTTTTGTAGAGCTGAGTGGACGTCATCAGCGAATGCGAAGTGGACGACAGTCATGTTGAATCGCGATGTCGACACAAGTCGACTGATCGACCAAGTACGCCTGAAAAAGCATTTATGGAATGCATCCGTTCCATTCTACAAAAATAAAGACACAAGAAACAAATCATTCGATAGTAACTAAAGAATTTCTTTCATCAGCTTTCAAATTGCCGTATAACGTAACAAATTCTCCAGCAATTCTCAAACAATGGATGAACATGAAGGTCCTTTTCGAAGTGTATTTTTCTTTTTGATAGGTAGTACAAAGCAGTAATCATTAATTGTAAAAATAATAATTGAGCTGTTAGTACCGATGGTCAGATGAACTCTAAGTCCAGCCTAATGGCTTAAAATGTTGCTTTTAAACTTGGCTGAAACTAAATAAACATTTTCACATTTAGGTCCTCGCAACTATTTAAATCATGCTAAATATTTACTACATACCTAAACAAATGAAAGGGTTGCTATATACCTACACACTATAAAACGAGAGTGTTTGTTACGTTCTCAAGGACGATTACCTTTTACTAAAAGCAAACTTTGCACTCAAAGGCACAGAAAAACTCTTTCAGTGAACATGTTTACCTACAGTTAGCGAAGTTTTTTCCCTTTGACATCGCCAGAGTGTTTTTTGTGCATAATAAACTAGTCCCTAGTGTTTAATTTAAATTTTTTGGTGGTATTATTATTATAGCTAGGCTTGCGCCTGACTGCAACTCGCCTGGTCTAAAGCGACGATTCGGCCTAAGATGTAGCACGCTTGTCTAGAAAAACATACAAATTATCTAGCTCTAGCTAGCTTGCCTAATGTTGGGCACCAAGTCCAGTTTCCTACCTTAGAACCTATATTTAGAAATATTATACAGAATGAGTTAAAGGTTTTTATCTAACTAAAATAATAATCCACAATTTTCTTGACAGTAATAACAAATTTCTTGACAGAAATCCCATACACCGCATACCAGAATGCAATATTTACTATACATCGCATACCAGAATGCAATAAAAATATTCTTTACAAATTTTAATAACAACATACTCCGCTTTACATTCCGGCCTCACTATGACACATTGCTCGTCAAAAGCAAAACAGCTTAGAAGTAAATTCCAAAAAAAATAAACGACGATTAAAAAAGCGAGATGCAACCAGTAGGTATATATAGCCTATCTACAGAGACAAATCCAGTGACACCTCACACATCAAAATCTGTCTACTGGTTTAGGCTGCATACAATGCCAAGGACAGAAACAGTTAGACATACATACTTATATACAAATTGACTAACATACCCTCGAAAATATTACACTCCTATTTGACTCAAGCGGGACACAACATGAATTATATAGGCCATAGTTCTTAAAATTATTTAAGATTTATTATATTGGCTATGGGGTTGCCAAGAAAAATACTAACGAGGCTGATTATTTGATATTAGTTCAGGTGCAATTTCCGAAGGATCAATGATTTAGAACAGTTAAATCCATAAACGGGATACGAGTATAAACTAATTTTCTGATAAAAAAATCCATTCAAAAGAAAACTTAATTATATATTTCACTTTGAAACCGGCATCAAAAAAAGAGGAGGTTCTCAACTCAGCTGGATCTATATAATTTTTTTTATTAGTTTTAGTCAGCATAATAAAAACCCCAGCGCCAGATTTGCAAGTCTGAATTCCTCTAGGATTATTTTAAGGGCCAAACATTTTAATCCTATTTTAAGAACTTTTTGATGACATATTAGATTAAACCCAAATAGAGCAAAACTGTAATATAATGTAGGTACATGTCTAGTCAGACTTGTGCAAAGAAGTATGTACTTACATAAAGGACTTTGTGAGACAAGGGTCATAATTGAATCGACCCTGTTAGGAAATAGGACATCAATTTCTCCTTGTCCTATTGTAACGACCTATAAGTGCTAACTGACTTTGATGATAACAAAATAATAAACTATTTTTAAATTTCACTTGGATACAGGGTTACTGGCAATCAATTAGTATCCTCTTAAGAGTGACTTCCGATGACCAACAACAACTTTCAGCAACAACAGCAACAACTTTTATTTTACGACTTTTGAAAATTCGCAAAATAAATTGCTTTTCCTTACAAAAAGATCGTTGAGGCGCGGCCATTTGTTATGGTATGGAACATCTGTTTTTTTTTCTTGTTTATTTCCATCATATTACGCAAAAGAATGGTAAAGAATCAATAGTTACGGAGCAAATATACGAGTCACCCGTATAAAGGTGAACAAATTACACCCTGTTTGTCTCCACAAATCACCTGGGTGATATCAAGCAGGTGCAAAAACTCCAAGGTGAATTTAGGACACTTTAATGTCCACTTTATTAAGGTAGGTGAATTCGCCTGGGTGCACAAAGTGGAATAATATACCATATTTTTGGGTTATTGACGATAACGATAACATAATGAGTTAAGTAGAAATTCCATATCAAGAAAATTTGCATTACGTAAGATTAATAGTGATGTGCAAATGTGTCAAAAACTCTAAGATCAAAAACGACCTTAGCACAGAACCGAAGAGGCGCGTGCAAGATGAGACTTAATCAGCTGAGATAAAGTCTCAACTTGCAAGCGCCTCTCCGGTTCTGTGCCTGTGGTGTTCCGGACTGTGTTTTCCCCAACTCCTATTGCCAGAAGTACTTATACAACATGTAACAGAAAGGTGTGATAATACCTACCCATCAAACTGAACCCATAATATATATTTTTTTAAATAATCATTGTTATTACTAGTGAAAACCGCGACATGAAGTAGATATACTCAGCTTCAAAGGCTTACTTTAGCAATCTTATGCAGCAGCGCCGTAGTAGAGCTGGTCTTGAAGAGCCCTAGAGCTCTGCGCCGTAACCCCTGTCCGAGGCAGGCCTCCACCGCACCACATAATGCTGTCACACCGCCGCTCTCCTCGTGGACGAATTTACGGGTAACAGCCTGGGAAACAAGGAAAACAATATTACAACGGTTACTAGATGTAGGTATATAGGTACGGATGAAAACAAATAGCAAGAGCTGATATTTAGGTTCACAATATGAGCTATTTATTGTACACATAGCTAAAATCTGATTTTTTTCCATTTCGTGAGTGAATAGGTTTCTTTTAGGTACGCCTGTTACTACAGGTTAGGACGTTTCGTCGCTTTACATCAGTTGAGTTTCGGTCTGCAATGTAATGCAAACTTAGACCATAAAATATAACAAATATTAGTTAGCCTCTTGCCGCTGCGATTTAAGATTGTATAAATATTTTTTATACTCTTGAATGTATGCTGATTTTGAAATCCTTAAATTTATTATATATGTTCGCATATTCTTCAAATTTCAAGCATTTGCCTGCACATAACAAGCTTTTTTTTGCATATAATCCGGTCTTTGGCGATCACTGAAGCGAGATAACTTTGCAGAATACACACCAACGTCTTACCCCAATCAGTCAACAGGAATAGAGCGGTCACTTACAAGACTATTCAACTTGTTGACTTCGTGTAAACTTTAGGTGCTTTGAACATTCGGCACATACAAGCCAAGTACACATTCACTCGACATGCCTTTAATTTATAACCAAGGAATTGACAGATTTTTCAATAGACTGGATCTAGTGATTTCCAACGCTATAATACTTTCAGTATTATAGCTCCGGTCAGTTTTATAAAATGTCATCAGTTTCAATCCCAATCATTCAATTAAAGTTAAATTTTTACAGTACCCACTTAGACTGCCCAAAAGGAGTGTAATATTTAGCAATAAGTGTAAAATTGTACGAGTATGTTTGTAGATTTGCCGGTGGACCGAATTTGAACGATTTGATACAGTGATCTACAGTTCTTGCAATCGGGTTTTTGAAATCAATTCTCACCACATTTATATGTTTCCGAGACAAACATAAGATCTGCTCAAATTGTCTGATCTATAAGTATATTTTTTTGTAAATCTGTGCAGGAAAACCTTAACTACAAACGTGCCGAGGTTCCGTAAAGGTAAAGGAACACACATAACGGCACAAATTGGATTTGGTGCGTCCTATAATTAGGAATGTAACAACATAGCGTCGCTTTCGGGACGCTGGTTTTCTGTTGTTTGTGGTTAACGGTGAAATTAATTACAGGTAGGTGAGGATAGGTTCTTTGATTCCTAACCATACTTTTAGAGCTATGTACAAGGAACCTTTCAGAGGAGGTTTCGCTCTGACTGTCTCTTTCATCTGTCTGTGCGCTCGCCTTGCAAAATGAAATTTGGTACAGTTATAAATTTTATTACAAAATAATAACAATCTCATTATACTAGTAGTTCCGCGAGCCAACATTTTGTTGAAAAACGAAAATCATTTGACCTTCTTTACAGACTTCCCAAAAAATTTTTTTATGTTTGTTATCTGCTTTCTCAGAGTTGGCCCAACCGATTATGAATATTATTTTTTGTTTGATATTATTTTACTTCTGAAGTGGTTCCATTTAAATTTTATTAATATCAGTTCAAAGATTTGAATTTTATACTGAAATAACTAAAAAGTTCTATCGGCGCATGCCATGAAGGTAAAGACTTTAAAAATATATATATACATTTAAAAATCTTAATTAATGTTGTGTTCAAATAATAAAGACTATAAGATATTTTCTATGTTCTAATGCAGTCCTTGAATTCTCCCCCCTTTCACCTTCGATTAGGTATAACACCTTGCAATATGCAAATATTTCTACCACAGCAGCGCTCCGTTAAGTTCATTAGATTATTCACATTTAGTATAAGTAATAAGCTAAGTCACGGAGGGATGATTCTAAATTGACTGAATATTTTTACCATGAAATCAGTATTGTTAATATAACAAAATTCGCCAAAAAACACGTTTTTTTGCACTTTTGTTTACCAAAAACTGGGAAATATGTTAATCTAAGCGCGATTACACAAATCTGCGTCATGCCAACGCGCTTGTCGTCGCCGTGACCTAGTTTCACGCCGGAGCTGTGCCGCGGCTTAGGGTGTCCACGAGTTTAGCGTTCACTTGCAGTTTCTCAATATTTTTGTACCAAAGTAAGTTAAACAAAAAATAACGTGTATTTTATATTTGAATATTCTTTCAGTATACTAAAGATATAGCCGTATAGGTTCCTAGTTTCTACGTTCCAAGCTGCACTTATAAAATTAAATACCCTATCCTACAAGTCAAGACAAGCTAATAAAGCATTCTCTGTCGCAAAATCGTTTGAAAGTGATAAGGATGCATTAACTATAGTAGTTAATACTATTTTATAGTTAATACTGGCAGGGGCTGTTACATTTTATTGGCAAGAATTCTTCATTTCATTCTTCAGCAACCACGAGCAAAATACGAGTAAACGGCGCATTTCTAGTTCAGTTGGCATTTATTGGAATTTTTCTCGTTACTTTACTCATCGGGATGCCGGTCTACTTGTGCATATGAAATAAAACATGTAGATATATTTCTATCATACATATATGTTTTATTAGTACCTAGTTCGCTCTTAACTGAAGTAACTCTTGGCTGAATTAACTAAAAACAAAATGGACTAATTCCGTTTTGTTCTGGGGTTGTATCTCGTAAAGTTAGGATGAAAGATGTGAAACAAGTAAAAGCAATCTTATTCCGCAATGACAGAGTTCCATGGGCGAACTTTACCCGATCCCACAGATTCGATTATCAAAAGTGGAGAAAATGTTTAATCGTCGGGGATTTTTGACTGCGGCAGTATTCCTCACGACCTTAATTAAGTAAGAGTAATAAATATGAAAAAAAATTGTCAAGAGATTGGTTTTTTTAAAGTCGCATAATTTTAGTTTTTATGCCCGCGTGGGCAACAGTTACAACCTACTTGGTACCAGTCTGAAAAGGGTGAAAATCGTTACTACCTATACACCGTTATCGGATAAAGGAAAACTAAGCCGAAAGGATGTCATTACACACACTCTGATAAACAACTTTCACTATGGGACCAGATCAAAAAATCAGCTGTTTCATACATCTTGTCGCCAACCGATACACCTTTTCTGTGGAACAACTGTTTTTTTTGTTCTCCGATTCAGGGTTGGTTCCATAACTAAAGTTGTTTATATTGATAAGTATAATTACCCACTTTCGACTTAGTATACCCCTAGCCGAAACCTTGTAGAAGTTTAAAAGCTTTAGAATGACAAAGGCATTATATAGGTTAACGACAATATAAATATAGATACCTAGTTATGCTTATGTTGTGTTTCTGGACGGCGGCGGTCAATAATTTCTTTGTGCGAAAGAAAGCCAGGCTTTTAACGCTAATGCACCCTAATCAATGTCAGATGTAAGTAGAAAGTCACAAAGGCTTTTTTATTTTTTTATCCTATAAGTAGAAAAATAAACCTGAAGAGTTGCATTATTTTACTAAATAGAATATTGAACGAACGTTACAGTTCACAGCTTGAGCATAAGAATCTCTTCGTATGTCTGGCCGGGTGTCTGGCTGGTTCTTCTCTACTGGACCCTTATACGCTATGAAAATTTCAACATGTAACGCGGCCGCGTTATTTTAAGGGAACGTTTTCCACGTGGAACGTTTTTCACTAATGCCAATGAGAATACGGGCCTTGGTAGTTCTTCTCTACTAGTAGCACTACTCAACAGATTCTAATTTAAACTTCTTGACTTTCTTTATTTATAAATAATTTAGCATAACAGTTAATATACTTCACCAAAGAGTTAGACATGAAAGAAGTGAACAAGAGCACAAGCAATGTTTCTTTCCATGTTTGCTTGCTCTTGTTTTTACTTCTTTCATTCTTAACTCTAGCCAAAAGCACTGCAAGTTTGAAAGTTAAATTTTTTGCCTAGCATAGAGAATAAAAAGAAAGCATTTTAAAATCGATGCAGACGTTTCTTAGAACATAAAAAACCCATACCCGTCGAAATGAGTGCCTCCTCTTTTTTGGAAGACTGAAGAAAATAGCGTAAAATAAGTTGTTGAGTAGAAAAGACAATAAATTAAATGTCAACCCAATAATAATCTCTGCGTGGCCAATATCTCCATTTCATTACCAGAAGCAAAATAAGTCCAGTTTATGATTTACGCCGATTACCTCTAGACCAGATTACCTAAGACTAGGTTACTCAAACTTTACCACTTGTACCATGTACCCCTATCAAATTTCCAAATAGCGGAGAAACCATAGGTACTAAAGAAGACATTGCTTGTAGTTCTGCGAACGTTTGACCTTTTGGATGGAAGATTTTTTGCAATGTCTCGACAACGTCTTAATCGTTTGGGTTAATATTCGGAATTACAAATTGAAAGTCTCTGCTTAATTTATTATAGCTAAGATATTTATTTATTAAAACCCTTATAAATGTGTTACAATAAATATACGTACCTATTACAGGAATTCTGACTAGATCTAAAGCAACCGTCGTACCCCTAGGGGTTCAAACCAAACTTTTATAGCTCCTGATCTAGAGCACCGGCCATCAGATCCGAGTAAAAGCAATTTGTCTTCAAATTTTCCGACTCGTAAAGTTCCCTGTTACGTTCAAAGTTATGCCAAGTTTTATACCTATGTAAGTACCAACTGAGCTACTCGTATTACAGGGTACAGGGAGCGGTTAGGGGTGAATTCCCATCTGATCATCCAGGTGACGCTTAGGAATAATCCGTACTAAGGCGAAAGGAGTTCACTGTACTTATCGTGATAAACCACTTTCACTATTGAACCAACTCCGAATTCTAAAAAAAGAAATATTCTGCTGTTTACTTGGCTGTTTTTCTAATAAAACAAAATTTCAATTGTGTGTTATTGTTTAAAATACTTATGGCTTTGTTGACCAAGCGAGAGAAGCGTCTCTGCTTCAAGAATTTCAAGTCTGGCAAAATTACCTTTCATCTGTCGGTTTGTATGTATACCAGGGTCAATATATATAAAAAGCGAACCCTTTTACTGAGGGATTATTATTAGATTAGTTTTTATAGCTGTGAATGTTTTTTTTTCCTTTGCTTTTGTATTTTATTAAGCTTGTTTTAGAGGTAAAAAAATAAATATTTCAAATCAAAGAAATTACAGCGTGTTTGGGACATAAAAAGGTTAGTTTTCACCAAATTTCGTGAAAAAAGATATTCTTTTGTAAAAGATAAAAATAAAAAACCAAAAAATTGGTTTTTTGAATTTTTCACATAAATTTTGAGGTTATGTGAAAAGTGTTAATACAAAAGTTTTAGTATCTATTTATTACCTACAACTTGATATTTAACTAGGACTAGGGCATTTAGTTTTTCCGAAAATCGAGATAAACCGTTTTTTACCCTTAAAAACTCACCCCCTACCCCTTCCCGACCTCAGATCGCCCGTAAATAATTTTTCCTTTCATTTTTTTAATATTCTCCTCCGATTCTAATGGGTTTCATTCTACTATATTTTTTTTTTACTTCTTATTATTTATAAAGGCAAGTACGTACTTACATGACGTAGTTTTCATCCAATCATGACGACACTTTGCGTATGAGTTCTAAAAATATATAGATTTTTTTAATCAACGGGGATTTTAAATTTTCTAATATTGTCAAAAATGTAAAAACTACCGGAACCTATAGAAGTAAATTTTATTCCTCGTGAAATTTATAAAATAATGTGGCTATGACAGGAATCACAGAAGTGAGTTTTCATTGTTACAAACCGTTATTTAATTCGCGTCAAAACCTCGGAGGCTAGTTTCGTCATTTTTGGGAGCCATTTCGAACAAAGAGCGTAGAACCTCAGTAAAAGAAACTTATTTTTTTAAAGAAATAACGATATTGTTCTATGATTTGGAACTTGGAATATTTTGTGGCCGAAAAATTATTGTCGTCTCAACGTCAATAGTACAGTTCCCAGAACTACGTTACACTTCTAACCTACTTAGCACCCTGTATAATTAAGAACAACACAAATACATCAAAATAATACTTCGATTAGCTCCTTTATGTTTGAATCTTGACTGAGAAAACTTTATAGACTTAATGTTCCCGATTATTAAGTCTATAAAGTTTTCTGGCTCCCGAAACTGACGCGAATTATTTGCGTTGCGCATATTGTTAATATTATGTACCTACCATCACACTAAGACTGTGGGAGAAATGTTTGTGATTTGTTTCTTTACCTTATCGAACTTAGACTTTGCTTAGTACTCTAGCCACAAGCTCTGATCACGATCTGATCACGGCGGTCCCCAGGTTCGACTTCTGGCCGTTCACAGTGAGGTTCCGATCGAATTAGAAGAATTTACAACACAAATTACGCAATTGTTAGAATATACTAAATTATGACATTCAAATCGATAGTAATTAATTTTTTTTGTATAGATCTCTATACAAAATAATAATTACTGATATTTTTTTATAATGTAACGAACATCGCGTAATTCGTGTTCTAAGTTTTCAAATCCGATCGAACTGATTAAATTAAAATATAAAGCGTCAACTCATTTTGGATCTGGATATATTACTTATTATGCATGTGTTTGTGCATATTGCATGGCATTCCCAACACAATACCAGAAAAATCACAATAGGGAAATAGAAATGTGAAATGTAACTTAATTATTATTCTGTAGGTCAAAGCCTAATAACATATCATTAAGTTGCTGCCATAAATATGCATCATCTGTAGGTACAAAACTCTCAAACAGGGCAATATCGTTAATTATGTTAGAACTCTATAGGTGTATAAAATAAATACATTGTCGTGAAAAATCGGAACGATCGCAAAGAAAACGAAAGAATGTAGGCGTAACCGCGTGACGCTCCTATTACACATTAGGGCCAAGGGCGCGATGGAAACAGATAATGACACCCGACTCGATGGCAACAAGTTATATCTAAGGTAACAGTTCTGGGGAAACTTGTAGATATGTCATAAAGATAAGGAGACTACAACCGTTGACGGATGTTCTGCTGATTGCGAAATTCTACTCGAAGTTCGACTAATTTCAGCATGAGCGTTGCTTGAACTTCAAAGGTTGGAAATAGATCAATATGAGATATTTCGCACCATAACATAATCTGATACTGAACTGGTAAGGCAAATGGAAAATTGTACGAACGCATAATTATACGAATAGTAAAATGGCGTTCACGGCTATAATAGGTAGGTACTCATTACTCAATCTATTAAAAGTACACCTGCACGTTATTCTATAATAATTGACGCTACGCCTTTTAGGCTTATATACCAAAAAGATTGACTATAACCATTTTCGTAAATGGCTGCTGACCCGGGCAAGGAACCGTCTCTCACTTAAAAATCCTACTAGAGCCATAAGTGAATCCTAGCGCTAAAACTAACAATCCGAAACCCTCTTATTTTGACCCAACGGTGGTGTCTAGAAAATAACTTACCTATACCTCACATTTTGCTTCGTCTTAAACTTATTAACTAAATAACGTAATTTGAACAGATGCTCTGCGTTACGGTGTTTGAGACACTTCGGCCGTCAAGGAATCCGAGGTTTGGAAACTAATTTCCCCAATGGCTATTTTATAATTAACTGGTTCCCTAAAACTCGTTTTACTCTTTAATTTACAATTAAGTTTCCTAACCGGTAAAAGAAGGTATTGATGGTATATATATATTCGTATACATAGCGACCACTAACACCATTATAATTATAGTGTTTGCTATAATGGTGTTATTGTAGTTAAAACTTGAATGAGCGCACAAAATGCACGCAATGAATAGGAAAATATGTTATAATATTTTTAAGCACAAACCTCTTCCATGAGCTGTTTAACCTCCTTCTTGACGGCGGCAATGAGCCGCTCCTTCTGCTCAGCATTTGGATCGGTAGCTGCCGGCATCTCTTCTGAATCTGTCTCAACTGTAGACAAACAAAATAAATTCTTAACATACTACTAGCACACTGAGAACAAGTAAAATTTTAAAAACAGATGCGCTCGATACCGGATTCAATTTCATCGTATAACTGACATATAAAAGGGCGTGTTCTTTGTTTAATTGAGTTACTTAATTATGCTTTAATCTCAAGAAATGAATTCATAAAAATATAAAAACTACGTTGCACATTCCAAAATATCCATAATTCAATCGCAATTCTGACTACATTCCAATTGGAGACTTGGTCCCCAGTACCCAAGGAGATTGGACTCTACGGTATAGCGCGCTCTACATTCACCCATGTACGATCATATTCCATGTCCCAATGCTGGGCACGGGTCTCCCCAATGAAGGGGGTGTAGATCATAGTTGACCAAATTGCGGGTCGGGGACTTCACTTATCTTCTAAACATATTCCGACAAGCAGGTTATTATTATTTTATTAATATTTATTCATTTTAAGTATTATTTACATGTCAGACCTGGCGAGATCTGGCCGGGCAGAACAGAACACGGGTCAATATCGGTGATCACAGTGCGCTACACAGTGAACGGTCATTTAATTTTGTAATCGATGCACGCGTAAATTCTAGTGTACGAGAGAAGGTACCCATAGTGTTGTGACTAATGGTGTATAAATTGCTCCCCATGCATTTATAATCGACACTTACAATCCTAACATTGACAAAAACAACCCGACTGCTAAATCTTTATTCCTGTATACCACCCTTATTTTTATTTTGATGTACTCGGTGTCACTCTCGCGACTAAGACGAATCTATTGACACCACTCACATTAAAATACGACAAGCCGTTTAGGCTCTAGGGCGTGCCAAAGAAATATACATATATACATACATACACTCGAAAAGCATAACCCTCCTTCTTTTGCAGTCGGGTAATAATGCAAAAAATTAATAAGTAATATTAATAATAACTACACAAAATACTGAACTGGATATATCGAAGAGCGTTGGGATCACTCATTGTATAAGAAACTGCATCCTAATTCAATTCAATTTCTTTTATTTTCATATCATAATCATATTGCAGTTACAATAATAAAAGAGATAAGATAGTCAGCCAGGCATAAAACATAAAGGGTTAAAATTTGTTATTTGATTTAAAAATCCAAGTTCTCAACCGATTTTGATAAATCAGGTAACAACAATAAAAATACAGTCGAATGGATTACCGCCTCTTTTGTGCAGTCGGTAGAATAAAAAACAAATGGTGCATAACAAAAACGTTTTTAGGGACATTCTCTTTTCTTCCGTGAACTTAAACAAGCAAAAAGCTCAGCAGTTATTTGCTATAACATTCATCTCCAAAATATAAATCTCTTAGATTAATAGTATGTACTCAACACAAACGATCTTATAGGGCTTCCACGCAAGTTTCTAATAAACATGATTCAGATAAAGCCAAGGAATATGTAAAATTAAAAAAAAACCGTATTAAAAAAACATGTGATACGCCATTTTGTGGCGGTGGCCATCTTAAATTTGAAATTTATTGTACTGTGTTTATTCAAGCCCTTTCATTTTATGCCCATGTTGAAGGAGTTGTGAAAAAATATGTTAATCCGCCATATTATGATGACGGTCATCTTGGACCAATTTTCGTCAAACATAGCTAACTCTCTCGGCTAATTCACCTTTCAAACAAAAACAAACATAATGAAAATCGGTTCACCCGTTCGGGAGCTATCGGTCGTCCCGTCGGTTTGCATCGGGGCGACCGATAGCGAAAACGAAAAAATCTTGAATGAGCCGATCTCGAACCTAACAAGGCCGCAGAAATATCCTTCGGACTAAAATATTATGCACAAATGGACAAGAATGCTTTGCTTCCATGTTCTATTTGATAACCCTGTGAGCACACAACGAGATAGGTAAATCCTGCGACGGGTGACGCGGCTCTCCCAGTCTCAAAGGATATTAATCTTAGGGAGGGATTTCGGTATTTATTCCGCGAAATTTTCCACGTTTACCTATATTATGACCGCGACGAAATAGAATTTGAAATTGTCCTGAGATATTGTTTCGTGATTGGAAGCATTTATTTACTTTTCATATTTGCAATGTAAATGCCTTAAAGCTTTCTTTAAGTACCTATTACTTGTATGGATTGAATAAGTTAATAATAGATTTTAAGACAACGCATATAATACTTATATGTATATATAAATAATATATCGAAGAGCAAAAAATAAAGAAATTGATTGAAATATCTCATTACTTTAAGTAATGAACAATGATTTATATGTACCTATTATAGGTACATATAAATCATACTAAAGTCGGCAAGAAACAAAGAGTAATGTGCAAATTAAAAATGTTTTCGCTCCGCCAGTCAATCACGGCTAGCTTTTACAAACTTTTCCGAAGGCAATTTCTCTCAGCTCGGTGTAACGCGCTTTATACTTACCAAGCTCAAGTACCTACTCGTAATAAGCAGGAACTAGATTTCAGTACGTTTTTCTTATTCATAAGGCCTGTAGCTCACCTCGATGGTTTCTTCACCGTTTAAGCATGTACCTACTTAGTCATAATATTTATTCTAATATAACTCAGAGTAGGTACATGCTTGAACCGGGAAGGTTCACTAACTAAGCCAAGAAGTTCATCGACTAAAACCCCGTATTTAATAGGCATATGTAAGTAATTTTAATTTTATCTTTGACAGTAAAATAATGATTTAATCGAATTCGCATATTCTAATAATTGATATTATTGGTAGAACGGTAAGTAAGTCGATATTGTCCATCGTGTCGGTTCGTACATATATTATTATCTCCACAACATTTTAGCCGATTTTTAATTAGTACCGCAGGTCTGTGCTAAATGTTATAGGAATTAGCTAAAATCAGTAACATTACAACAAAATTATTAAAAACCATTTTTTTATGCGCTCCATTTCGATATATGGTAGCGTAGCAAATTTCTTTTTAGAGAGCACTTAAATTAAAAATTACCAATTACTGAAAATTCCAAATATTTAAAGAATTACAGATTCTTCAAGGTTATTTCAAAAATATGATGCGAGTATCTACTCTAGACAAAATCAGTAGGTAACAATCATACTGACAGATAAAAACAAGGCAGATTTCAAAGTTACTTTGCTCGCTCGGTCATTAATGTTTGACGACCGCCTAGTGGCTAGCATGCTAGTGTGTTTGTAAATGTTACATGTCATCTCCGACATAGGAGAAATCCTAGTGGGGAGCTATGAGTGTGAAATGTAATTTATTTATTTATAATGTGGCTGTAATCAATTTATATTTACCGTTAATTAATCTTCATAAAACACGTTAACTGATTCACTGATAAGCTGCGAAGCCAAATAATATTAAAGTTTCAACTAATTTGAAGCACTCACTAACACGCTTTGTGGGAATTAGTACAGCAACAGGTGATTTACAGGTTTAATGCTATTTAGTTAGCAATAAGTAACTATACAAGAGTATACAACTTCGTCAGTCATTTTTAAGCTGATTTTCTCCTTCCTTCCTTATTTCCTTTAAAAATGGGAGAGTTTATAACGCCACCAGTGAATTTCAACAATATTTGATACAGATAAAGCAAAACCTAACATTAAAATAAGAATTCGAAATACTAAAAATTAGTTTGTAGTTTATTTAATTGTTATTTTAAAGTCACCAAAGTGTAGCTTTGAAGTCTATGGTTTGCAGAGCTTCCGTGTATTAGCATAATCTCTCGCAATGCTGTATGCACGCCGCCGCCGCGCAAACAATCGATCCATTAAAAAAATATAGACTTGAGACAATGTTTGATACAAATGATTAAACCTACCTACTCGTTTTAACTACCGCTCACAAAATTATAAGTTTTGCAGGCTAGCGAGTGAAATTGACTCTTTATTCAGTGTAATAGGATTCACTTTGCTACCAATTCTGTAACAAAAAGATATGAGTACACATCTAGTGAAAGTAATGTGTACTCAGCGAAATAAATGATCCGGCAAAATACCCTAATAAAATGTGTACTCTCATTCCTGAAACGCCGAAGGAATTAGAATTGAAGCTTATCACATCGCGTTTGAAGGGTTTATGTGCGAAAATAGCTGAAATAGTGAAACTTTGTGCTTACATAGGCTCGGGACTTAATACTGTAGGTAATTTTGTACAAATATACGGCTTATGTTAGAAATTCAATCAGCTAGTAGTTCCGAAAACTGTTGACATTGAGAGCAAATTTTATGCGACTCGCATGAAATCACAACTATTGACAGATTTTCTTCATCTTTAGAATTCTTATTTAAGGTTGAGTGAAGCATGTCGCGATTGGACGGCAAATGACATGCTACTCGTATTATTGGATTTTACCGACATTTCCTTCCACTGTTAGGAGGGAGCAGCCTCCTAATTAAAAAAGCACGATGACAATTTTTCTGATATTTCTTTAAAGCAAGCTATATTAAGCAACGATAGAAAATACAAACTGTACACGATTATACACAATTACACTGGTAGTCAACATTTTATTTTTATATATTTTATATTTTTGACACTATTGTAGAGTAGGCAGAGATGCCTACTATGCAATAGTGTAACAAAAATTTCTCTTTGCTTGTTTGAAATGAAGACGAGTCCTTTTTCACTCCATTTCTATACCATTGTCTGGCTCGCTCTTTTTTTAACTGACATATAACATCACTCACTCATTCAAGCGCACACGAACGCACATCTACTTGACCCATTTTTCACATGCTCACGGGTTAGGCATATGCCTAAAAATTAACAGAAAAACTCTAAATAATATTTTTCTTTAGCAAGAAATTATTATGTATAGAAATAAGAGGTATATCATTCCAACAAACGCTTAACTGTATATTTTGTTCACACAGAACCTAAATAAACTCTTTTCTCTCCAGTCATATCACCCTACCATAGAAAAATAACAGTACATTATATTTTTACGCAACCTTGCCATCTCTACTTAAAGTAACTTTAGTTAGTTTAGTTAATAAACAAATAAATAAAAAGTTAATTTAACCCTTTTTTTATAAAAGTGTTAAATTAACACTTCACTTAGCACTTCATAAACTAATACGTTATTTTGTTTAGTATTAGTATAGCTGTCGCCCCCGGCGTTGCCGGCGAATAATTTGAATATTAAAAAGTTTCAAACTGTGTATCCCCGTTTGAACCCCTCAAGGGTTAAATTTCCAAAATTCTTTTCTTACTACACCGTATACATGAATAATACAACCTCCAAATTTTGTGTATCTAGATTCTTACGTAGATTCCTAGAAAATATCAGTCAGTTAGTCAGGACTCTTGTATATAATATATAGATTTGAAAAAGATCTTCTTTTTTCAGACAATGACCAATATATTATTTTCTATGAATATACATATTATAAAGTCATTATCTCACTGGGGATGATCTATTTACCTAAGTTGGGATGATCACGTGTTTGTCACATATAGAAATCCCGGTTAATATTCGATCATCCCACGGGAACACTTCACTCTTCCAGGATTTAAAGTAGCATATAACTGTGTTAATTCATATATATCCTGGTACCAAAATTCATCCAAATAAACACACACATACAAACTTTCGTTTTTATAATATTTGTGTGAAAAAAAACGTATATAAGTAGCCTGGAAGAGATCGTTTTTATGATAAGGCTACCACTGACACCACTGACAGCACTATATGTAATTGGACATATATATATATATAATTTTCAATAATTGATTTCTAAAAATTTTCAGTAATTCGCATACGTGAAAAACTTCTTATCGATTTACCAAATTGTATTTCTTTATAGATTTACGAAAATATTTAATATATTCAATGTTCTATAAGAAGTTTGTGAGCAAAAAGTTTACTAAATTAAACGCAAAATATATTTTTGTTCATGTAGACGTTTCTTGTCATACTGATACTATTGTATACTGTATAAAGTGCCTACAGCAGAGTGAGTCGAGAAAACCAAGATTAATCTTTTTCAGAGCCTGGGTTGTTCTACCCCGCTGCGCAATTTTAGGTATACCTACGTTTTCGAGGATCATATTTTTATGGGTAATCAATCATTTAGGTAAATAGGTACCTACCTACATAAGAGTCTAAATACCGAGGTACTTTAGTTCCAGGAGGAATTATTTTATTACACCGATAGAGGTACAAAAATAAAATGAAAAGGTTGTTTTGACTAAAATGCAGATAAGTAAGTTACAAAAGTTTTTTAAGGAGCAGCAGTAGTAGATGTTTTTGATTTCATATTATCTGGAAAATTAAAAATTAAAAAATCTTAGTACAAATAATCGAATCTTCGTACGACGCTAATTACCTAACGTAAGTAAGTACTTAGCCGTCGGAGGGATGGCAGGTACCTAAGATACCTAGCGTAGATACAATAGGGTACCTACCAACTTAAACTATATAAAATAGAATGCTACAGTCAAAAACAATTCAAAATGCTTAAAAGAGATAACTATATTAAAACTAAATCATTTTACATATATTCAGTTCATAAACTAAATGTGCGTATGGGTTTTTTATTGTGTATGGGTTGTTAATACCTAAATAAGTGAACTTTATTTATTTATATTTAAACTCAACTGACCGATGTCCGCGGCTCGCAACCAAAGATTTTTACAATCCTGTAAAAATTCTTGGTTGCGACCCGCATCCAAAATTTAAAAAAATCAAAAGTATTTTTTGCCTAAAAGTCACAAAGTATGTCAGTCAAGCCATTTTGAATAATAAAGATAGATTACATGTGAAAACGAGAACCCAACATTTTCAACGCGAAAATGTATGATTACAAAGTGTCGTTACCTTGATAAATGAGGTATCAAGCTACCTATGAACCGACCGAGCTTTTTGCTTGATTATTTATTTTCAAGGCTGAAGCAACATGATTGAGTTTGAGGGTCGTTTGGTGACATCGCCACCATCCGGCGAATCGTTATCTTGCTTGGTTGATTAAATTCGTAACAAAATAACTTTACCTAAGTACTGGTTATCTGTGATCCAATGTAGAAATCAAAATGCTTGTCTAGTGTTTCACTTCATTGGCAAGCTGAATTTAATTGCAAAAGAAAGGCTAAGACAAAAGACCCTCCCTCAGCCGGCGAGTATTTGAATGAACGCTCATGAAAGGAACGAAAGAGTTGTGTCATGATGTGTGGAATATCAATGCAACTAGATATTATTGTTCGATCCTTGAATAAAATGATGGTAGATGCAAATTAATTACTTTCAACTCTTGACATCTACGACATCTACCTGTCGTTGACGATGGATGAGCAGTTGCAACCAAGGCGCCGTGCGCATTGCGCTCACTTAGTGTGAAGGTGGTAGAATCTATGCAAATCTCCGTAGTGGTGTAAATTCAGACATTGTGAAGTTATCTGATCACCCACGACACCGCAAGGACGATCTCCTACAGCCGCGTTTGAAATAAGTAGCTGCTGCTGAAGCTGGACGTGGCACGGGATCTAAAGGTTGATGGATTGATTTTCATATGCCTTCTTTTATGCAATGAGAATGCGCCTCACCTTTTACTCTATTTAAACCTCATACAGTCCACTTCTAGATCGAATATCTATACCAGATATCCTTACCTCTCATAGACTGTGCGAAAACCGTACAATTATACAAGCAATATTAGACTACACACTGCTAACCTCGATGTGGTGACTGGTTTATTGGCTGAGGTTTAAGATCTTGCCTATTATTCGGAGTAAGTAGTAAGTAGTTACGTTCTTAGTAGGGAAAAACTATTACTTTGAGATCAATTTTGCATTCGAATAAAAATACTTATTCTATGGAACAGCTGCTTTTTTTCTCTAACTCTAACTCTCTAACTAACCTTTCTTGAAATATTTTCGTAATGACGAGGATAGTGCGATCTCCTTTCGTTTTAGTTAACAATCCTAACTTATAACCCTGTACACATAAAAGTGTAGAGATAATTAGGTGGTATACATTCAAGGATATATTCAGATATATTATCATCAGCCAGTGAAAATTAATCGCCGGTATCTTTTTAAAGTTTCCTATAAAAAATATTTATTACTTGAATTAAGCTTCCGCTAATTAATGTCGAAAAATCAATAGCTACCCAAAGATACATTTAGCCAAGTGTACGCAAGCAAATGACATCAACCTACTGCCAGTTTTTGCCCAAACTTCTATGACCCAGATTATTCCATATAAATATTGGGTTAGGGCAGTCATTCTGAACCAGATTGGTCGGTAAGTAATTGTTTATTTTGGATGCCCAAAACAATTGATTGAAGTTTCAGGGTCGTTCGTTCTCTGTTACTATGATAAATATACAGGTACATACTTACGAGTACCTTACTACTAGGTAAGTAAGTATATTATTATAAACCTACCTATGTAAGATCGTTTTGTAGGTACAACAAGCTCTAAATGAATAGATATTATAATTAAACTATAAGACCTCTAAGTAATCAATCCACATAAAGGTAGATATATAAAATACGTGTGACGAACTGTTCCGATACCCATAGTAAAAAAAACTGTCTGCTGGAGTATTTTTATCAGTTCTCGGATGATAAAACTTTTAATAAGACAAGAACTAAGTAAGTTGGTAATATAAGGAGAGACTGAAATATTTCAGTACTTTGGTAAAAAAACAGTACGAGAGTACATAGATAGTTTAATTCTTTATTCCAGGCAACCTTAAGATGGAGACAAATGTGAAAAAATTAAATGAAATGGACGGGATATGCAATAAACAATATTTACGTAAATAAAACTTAGTATAAATTAGGTGAGTAATTATAATAAAATGTAATATATTTTACACATAATGTATTGAATCCGATAACAGCTGTAATTAAATGAGACAAGCATCATTAAACGATTTAAGAGCCGACGTTTAATGGTGTCACGACAAAGTGTGTCATGAAAACTACCCTTATCTACCAAAGCCGTAAAACTCGATCGCAATCATCGCTCACATGGCCGAATCGCCCACGCCTCTCCGAAGTGATAAGCTCCCAACCGACACACTTTTATAGAACACCCATTTACTTACGCCTTACAAAAAAAAACTACAGCCTCAGAAAATCAAATTAACATAAACGACACAAACATTCACAAAAATCTCATGGAAAATTTTGCGTAAATTTCAGTAGTAGCTCACCTTTATTTTGAGCAGCCATCACAGAAAGCAGCAGAACGCCGGGAGTGCATTTTTTTAATTTTTTTATATTCTTTTGTAGCACAACACGTATTTTTTATTTTTCTTGACGCGACAAGCTCTTGTTGTCGCTGAAAACGTGTTTGTAATGAAACTGTTGGTACGGAATGGGTTGTTTGGTGGAAAAATCGATCCGAGTTGCGCGCACTGAACGCTACGCGACGTGATAAGGTTTTGCCGCTCGCCGCCGAGCGAACGTTCTATAGGCATCGACCTATACCTAAGTATATAAAGCTTAGATAGGCAAGCATCTACCCATGTGTAACTATGTGGAAAGCTATATCGTATGTAGATGAAAATAATATATGAATGTCTGCCGGCTGTTTGGAATCAGAAGGATATTTTTCAGATGGACTGAGAATAAATATGTACTTACCTTGTATAACTAAGTACTTACTATAATGTTATGTCGGATACGTTTCGTATAGTGCTAGGAACTTCGTAAGGATATGTAGGGCATCATTTTGTTTGATCATTAAAAATATTTGTAATGATATTTCATTTCATGTAAATATATAGGTCAAACAAATATTTATTTTTACTCATATAGAAAGGGAGAGAACTGCATGCCGAAACACAGGCGCAGGCCCAAGCCTTGTTCGGCTACAGATGCTCAAATTATTGTAAAAATAAAAAACTAACTGCATCAAAATTGTATGAATAAATGTACCTACTTGTTATTACTGTCTTATTAGTAGAATAGGAAGGTTCTGATTTACTTTCTGAATTTAATGGCATAAAGGAAAATTGAAAGAAAGCCCCTACCTACTTCGATTTTATGGGTTTTGACAACTTTTCTAACAACTATCCAACTTCGTACGTATTAAACTTATCTAAGGAATATCTTACCTCAACTGCTCATTAGGTACTTCGCTGCCAACACTATCCCAAATTCGCATCGACGTAAAATTTAAAAAGGGTACCGTTTGTCGTAGCATATATAATTTTAACTTCTTCGCTCTATATTCTTATAACGGTCATTAAGATCCGACTTCCAACCTTTATTGCATTTACAATAATTGCTACACTAAAATTAAATTTAAGAAAAATATTCATTTTCAGCATTTTTAGTAAACAAAACATGGGCAAATTCATAGAGAAGACCAAAACAGACAAGTCGAAAACATTCACATACTTGACGTTGGCTAAGTTTTTTAATCGTATGAAGCCAATTAAAGAGTAAAATAATTTTTAAAGTTATATTTTATTTTCCGGCGTTAACTCTGTACTTTTATCTAAGACTTTTAAAGTTATTTGTATAATGGGGTTGCATGTTGTTGTATTCGAAGTCTCTACAGAAATAGGAAGTCTTGATTTGGATATTTTTCGTTTCATCAAGTATAGGTGCGGATAAATAGTATTATATAGTACCTAGTTTGTTGTCACATAACACAAAGTAAAATTGAAATAAACCTCCGTCACTTAAATATATGAATTCGCCATTTTGTATTGACGACCACCTTGATTTGATTCCTACTCATATTGAGAGAGTAGCGAAAATTATGTTATCTGCCATGTTGTGGCGGCGGACATTTTGGACCGATTTTCAGCTTTTATTATGTACTTACTCCCGTTTAATTCACTGTTGAAACAAAAGAAACAAAATCAAAATTGGTTCATCCGTTCGGGAGTTACGATGCCAATGATAGACACAAATACACACCCTGTCACGTCAAACTTTTAACCTTTGCTTATAACACCCCGTCGTATTTGCGTCGGAGGTTAAAAAAATAAATTTTGCCAAATGCGAGTCGGACTCGCGCATTAAGTGAATTATCAAACAAAATACTGCAATAAGATGACGTTTGTTGTATGAGAGCCCCCCTTAAATGCAGGGGGAATATAAATTGACTGCGTATACTCTACGGTGCAATCAGCATCGTTAATTTATCATTATTTAGCTACAAAAACAGACTTTAACGACGAGTAACTGACGACAAAGCCACATTGACTTTAGCTGGTCCGGTGGGCATATTAAAAAAACATAGATATTGTCATTTACATAAGATGGATCAGTTGTCATTGTCGTTTCATTCAATGTATAATTATATATTTTGTTGAACATATTTTTAAGTTTTTCCCGCGTTCGCTTAAAAAATGGCTTCTTTTCTTTGTATTTATTGCAAATCTTGTGATTCTGCATGTTTTAATGTGTAATATTATTGACCATATGAACTGTTAACCATTATTCTTGTGTCGTATGTCTTGCTTATGTGCACAAGTGTGGGCAAGCGATATATAGACGGAATAACGTGCTTTTCGTGTTCGAGGGAAATCTCCATAGAAACCCTATTAATGTCTCCACCGCTTTACGAGGGTACATGATCAGACATGATGTGACCTTAATTTGACCACGGTGACTTATTACTTGATATTTGACTTAACTTTATTGATTTTTAACTCGAAAATTGATAAACTTGACGCTGGCAAATAAACAAATCGTATGGTGCCATTAATAAAAAACATATTTTGTTTGATTTCTAGTTTTGATTTAGAGTCGGTCGAGTCATTTAAATTAAATAACAAAAAACAGAATATTGTATTCAGATTTTCTGCAAAATGAAAGATGCGAAAATGAGCACCCATCTCTCAGGAGGCAGACTCAACGTCGCTCTAGTTCAAGAGACCATGCGTACTGAATTTTTGGATTTATTACAACAAATAAAAGGCCCTAAGGTAAATACAACTGATTGAGGAAAAAGTGCTGTAATTCATTTATTCGTCGCTTATCATGATACGCACCAGCTTTTACATTGATGTCCGTATCGTTAAATTGGCTAATTTACAATCAATTCCTGTTGAATCTACAAAAATTCAACCAATGTTTATTTACTTAACTTCAGGTGACAATATGGGATGAATGGTTAGCAGGTCCTATTGGACTCGTCGCACAGTATTCCCTTGTTAAGGATCACGAAGTAGCTGACATGTTCCTTCTCCGACCAGGAAACCTACCCAATATCACTGTAAAACATATAGTGTTCATATCACGTCCCAATCTTGTTTTAATGGACTTGGTGGCAGATTATGTACAGTCGCTGAGGTAAACTTCCACGTTTGTTGTGCCGCTTACTGCTAAGCAATAAGGATAAGTTAATCTTTGTTAAAGTTAGACAGATCTCATTGCATACTATGAAAAAAGCATGGGTACATTATTATTTAAGATTTAATTATTATTTTCTGATGTAATACCTCTTTGGGTGCAAAATTTTGTGGCTTATTAGAATTTTTATGTAATAATATAATATATGTACCATTTTCATTATAAGTCATTTTGACTTATGATTAAAATGGTATCATCTGTTGCTATATGTAACACAAATTTTTACATGCACCTACTTGAATATTTCAATGATCCTACTATAGTTCCATTCACATTTGGTGAACTTCTCCTCTGGCAGGTGTGAGACCTGCAATCGTCAGGGACACATAGGCCTCATTATTCCAACTTTCATTTGCATGCGAAAACCTGTGTCATATGTAGCAAAATCAAACACGCATTATATTTCTAAATAAAATATTGGGATCGACATTTTTACTCCAGCATAATTATTTTTCTCCACCACAGGTCAGAAAGAATAACCGGCCTGGAGTTCCATTTGTTCTTTGTGCCTCGTCGAAGTGAGTTATGTAAGATACACCTGACTAATCGAGGAGTTGCCAACAGCATTACCATCAAAGAGTTCAAATGTGACATCTTTCCAATTGACAGTGATGTCATGTCTTTGGAACTGCATAATGATTTCAGGTTAATGCATTTGATTTAGAACTAAGACTGTGGTAGCCATAAGAGACCTGTAATAAAACCCAAGCCTCTGAATGTATATGAACAAAAATATAACTTTTCATTGAGTACAAATGCCCATTCCATCGAGGCATCATATGGCAATATCATGTCTATGCCATCTGATACTCAACTGGCATGCAGCAGTGTTTAAGCAATGTTGCTATAATTATTATGTTTATATTTATATTGCCTTATCTATTCTCACAGAGAAAACTACTTGGAAGGAGATCCTTCTTGCTTATACAATGCAGCGCAGGCATTACGCACCATCCAGCAGTGGTATGGTATCATACCTCGTGTATTTGGCAAAGGGCAGGCTGCTAAACAGGTAAGATGGTAGTATTTTTTTTAACTCTCAAAATATTGTCAACAGTTTGTGGTAAGTAGTAGTAAATTGTATATACAATTTTTTTTAGCTTGTACCTTAGTAGCTATGAATGTTACTCAGTATTTTAAAATACATTTGTTTAAGATCAAAAGTTTTTTAATTTTATTTCTTTGTGGGGAGATATGTCCTGCACTGACATCCACTAGTTGGCAAATTGTCACTCAAGCAAACAGACCTAAAATTATATTTACTATTTCCATTGTGTTGTTAATGTTACAATTGCTAATTATTAACTAAGCGATAGCCTATTCTGTGAACCTCTTACTTATTTAGAAGGATAATGTCAGTTTGATCTCATATTTTGGTATGCACGTCTGGGTTTTGGACTCAGTCATTTAAATGCTTATTTTAACAGCAGAAATACACTCTTCTATGTTATTCACCCATTAGGTTTCTTATTATTTCCCACTAATTCTGCATGGATATATAGTTTATGTATATCTATAACATCAGGTATGGGACCTGCTCTGTCGGCTGAACAAAGAAGAGCAAGGTTCCAACAAGGGTTCTCCCACATCCTGCATAGATCAACTGCTGCTGTTGGACCGCGCTATAGACTTCACCAGCGTTATGACCACACAACTCACTTATGAAGGACTTATTGGTAAGTTTAAGACACTTAAAAAAGTGGAAATATTATATCATAAAAAATATTCGTAATTATTAAGCAGTTTATTTTTGCTAAACAATGTAAAAAATGATGTCATAGATATTGTCATGGCACAAATTTGTCGCATCGCTACGAGCCTGTAGAAAAATCGTATGCGATATTTTTATCACTGATTTTAAATGCAATACAAAATCACTGAAACGGAGACGCCTCGCTAACGTACAGTCATTTTTAAAATAATATAATATGAGATTTATCAAGCACTGCAGCATTCTTTATGTTTAAATATTCCGCAGATGAGCTGTACGGTATTAAAAGCACTACAGCAACGTTCCCGGGTCACAAGTTCGTGAGCCCTGACGACGCTAACCCTGAAGTGACCGCGAGAGAGAGGAAGCGAGTCATACTCAACTCTAGCGAGGAGTTATTCGCTGAACTCAGAGACTGTTACTTTACTGAGGTAAGATAATTTAACAACTTTATTATAGAATACTTAAAAAAATAAAAAAACTCAGTTCAATTCTGCAGGTAAATTTGTCAGTTCTTTGATTTGATTGGTGGCGTATTTTTTCGGAACTCGACGCAAGATGCATAAACCACTACAAATCTATGACTGTCTTTTCGATAGATTTAGTGACTCGTGTAACAAGAGAACTTATCGTTATATTGTGGCTTACCTGAATCGAAGAATTTTAGTTACAGGCCGATTCAAACCTAAATGGCGGCTGTGAAGTGCGCCACAAGCAAGACTGCGTTTGTACATTCGGGTTGAAAATAGTTAAGAGTGAATTCATACTAGGTACTGACATACATGTAGTGAATATTCAGATGGGATGGTGTAAACTTATATGTCTACTAAATTAGTTTAAAACTAATACAATACTTCTATAAATAGCTATTTTTTTATAAACAATCTGTAAAAATAAATACCTATCCGAGACAATACTTCCGGAATTCACCGATCGCAACATGTACAGGGTATATCAGTTCTATATATATAGAACTTACCGCTAGTACTGATCGAATGGTTCTGATGGAATCCAGGCCCCTAACTAACTGAAAATAAGGTCAATTTGATCTAATTAAATATATATAAATATATAATTTTAACTTCTATGTATGGAAATTTCCACCTCAGATGTTCTACCTATATCGCCTACATCGACACTATGTTGACAGTTAACATTCAACTTCTTTAACTTCTTACCATTAATAATCATACTGTTACCCTCATTAACTATGACATATGCAGTATTGCCGCGAGCCTAGATTAACGAACTGTTGCTACGCAGCATAGCTGCTTTTTTAGACGTTCAGCGGTTCACACCACACTTACTCACGACACATTAGCGACACACACACATTTATACCTACAGCCCCACACTTCACACTAACACTCCACACTTCCGTCACTCACACATGTGCACCTCACATTTATATTTATTTTTATCGTAATTGTCATTTGTCAAATCGAAAATAGCCGATTGTTTGTAAGTATGCAATAGCAATTCTTGTGCTTATATCAAAACTAGACCTTTCTGAGATGTTAACTTGTAAGTTACTACAAACTAAGACATGTTCTAAGTTATTAAATTAATTATATTCGAAAACTGTGCTGCGCTGAGTCTCACGACACAGGTTACCCTAGTGTGAGGCGCAGAGAGCCAATTACTTATTGTACAATAGTTACCTACATTGTATCCTATTATAAGCCCCTAAACAAAATTTATTGTACTTACCGTTTCTTACTCAATTAAACGAAATTATTATTATTAAATTATTATATGGGTAAAAAATAATAAAAAAATATTTTTATATATTTAAAGGAATGGTTTTACACCTTCAATGCTAACTTCTCGGCTCGTCAATACAGTTTCATCGGAAGAATCCAAGCTACCAAAACTTATAACAAAACACACTTAACCTTTATTAAATATAACTTGCAACGATAATGATTTCAACTGTACTTCAGCTAAAGCTCGCGCATGTGTGTGACACAACACGCACACTAAGGCACACTACCGATAGAGGCCCGCGGGAGGAAGGAGGCTAGTGGGCGGGTGTGCTCCCGCGTCTCGTCTCTCTAACGCCCGCGCATACCGTGTTTTCGATACTGCGCAGCATTTCGCGCCTAACTTCATAGCCGCCATTAAGTTTGAATCGGCCTTTAAAATATTGTGTTCACAAGATCAACAGTTCGCAGAACTACTAACTAATTGTTTTTCATCACAGGTGGGAGCAGCACTTTCAAAGAAAGCTCACGTCATCAAAAATCAACTAGATGAGGAGCATAAGAACAAGACTGTGCAAGAGATAAAGCATTTCGTCTCGCGGCTGCCGCAAATGTTGGCCAACAAACAGTCTCTGGCCACTCACATGGCGATTGCTGAATATATCAAAGAGGTAATATAACGATATAATAGTACCTATAAATATAACGATATTTAAATGTAAATATAAAGAAATAATCATATAAATTAGTGTCAAAAGTCTTCAGTTTGCGATTTCTTCAGTTATTTTTATCTATCGACTTACAAATAACACGTTCTTTAAAAAAACGTGATTATGATGATGATATTACTTCCATTAAAGGCGCCGATAGAACTATTTAAGTTACGATTTAAAAATTGAACCTCTGGACCGATTTTGATCAATTAAAATGGGACCACTCAACAAGTCACACCCTATCCAAGCAAAAATTACGGCGCCTGTCGTAATGGAAGTCAGCAATCACTTGTTTTACAAATCAAGCTAGCTAGCAAGCAAGGATTAATATTGTAAATTTAAGAGGTTGGAAGGCTGGGACCACCTCTTACAAATGTTTGCATAGTGGTGGGGCGTTTTTTAGCGCTCGCCTGGCCTAGCTTGCTAGCATTTTACTGTTTTTCAACTTGGGTGGTCTCTCAAGTTAAAAAACAGTAAAATGCTAAGCTGTAGTAAAACAAGTTACTTAAAAGAAAGTTAATACCCACTTCCATTACAGAAAGCGCCTAATTGAAATACCTGATAAAGTTCAAAACTTTATCAGTTATTTCGATTTAAAAGTCAAACCTTTATCCCATTTTTATAAAATTTTAATTGGACCACTAGAGAAGTGCCATATCAAACAAAAAAAAAACCAATCGTGTCCAGACGTGTCTGAGAAATCAGGTAACTAACATTAAATAAAAACATATAGTTGAATTGAGTATCTCCTACTTTTTATCGGTAAAAAATACTTGATTCTATTTCCAAATTATTCTTAAACTCTTGGAGTTCAGACTTTTCGAATCGATTGAAAAGTTTGCCGAGGTGAAATACGCCAATGCCAAGGTCACCCAATATCCTACCAGATTATTTAATATCTTGTTCTTCTATCCTAGTTTTGTTCTCAATCATCTGACTATTTCTATGCTTATTGTAAACTTTTGTTTCAGACAACAGACGAGTTCGACTTCCACGATACAATACAGTGCGAGGAAGATTTCTTGAACTGTATTGATAATGAAAAAGTGTGCCCCTTCATTGAAGATCTCATTGCGCAAAAAGAATCACTTAGTAAGGTGATTATCTTAAACAATGTAGATAGGTATAACATAACCTAGGATACAAGTATTACTTTTAAATAAGTGATAAAAAAACAAATCGACAAGCGCATATATTTCAAGTTATTCTGGTTTAAAAACCAAGTTACTGAACCGATATAGAAAAAAAAATGGAAGTGCTTGTAAAGTACCCTTTGAAAAACAATTTAGTTCTGCACCCAGATTCACAATTCGTGTCGCAGTTTTCGAATCCGAGCAGAAACTCATTGTGAATCTAGGTGCAGATGTCGCTACGAAATAGCGGAAGAAAAAACCTCTTCATTTTTTTAAGTCAGCTGATAATACATTCCATCTGGCAGCGTATACGAGTAGCAACTCAATTCGTCTAAACTCTCCCCAGATTCTTCGTCTAATCTGCCTACAATGTGTAACCGGGTCGGGTCTGAAGCCCAAGGTGCTGGAGTACTACAAGCGGGAGCTGGTGCAAGTGTACGGACTCCGCGCCTGGCTCACCTTGTGCAACTTGGAGACGTGCGGCCTGTTGCGACCGCAGCAGGGGACCAGGCACTACGCTGTGCTTAGGAAGGTAACATTGTCGTTATCTCCTTAAATGTTACACTGATATAACAAACCAAGCAATACTGAACATCGGAGAACGTTCGAACACAATCGGACCACTACAGCGGCGCACACGACATACATGAAAGAAAAGAAGACAGGTCACTAAAAATCCAAAACAAAGTAGCTTAACAAGTAACATAAATGAATCTCCTATATCTGAACAGACTCCGTAGACCTACATAGAAATGAATCATTCATTGTCTGAGTGCCAACTCGGTTCATGTCGATATGTAGAACAAACAGGAAAAACGTAACGTATAAACCAATAACGTCCCACTGCTAGGCTCGGGTCTCCCCTATGAGGAGGGTATGCCACCAAGCTAACCAAATTAGCCAGGAAAAGAAATACTAAAATGACAGACACGGATTCTGTTGTAATTCACTTTCATTATCGTATCGTTATGTTCCCTACTTATTTGAACTATAATATACATTACGTGGCTTACCAGAGACCTATTATGTAACACAATAAGTGTGGGTGTAAATCTCAACACAATTTACATAACAGACAATTTAATTTATGTTTCAGACGCTACACCTAACAATGGACGAGGCTGAAACGGGCGCGAACAACAAGAGCTACTTGTCAAGCAAATATACTCCTTTGACCGTACGACTTAGCGAGCATATTGCCAAGAACAAGGGCTGGACCGGTGAGTCATTTATAGAACTATACTTTATTAGTACAAATTGCAGCTCTATTAAATAAAAATATTTATTTTGATCTGATATTGTTGTAAAATAGTTTATTGAACTTGAATAGGAAAAATTAAAAATTCGCAAACAAAAAGGAAGGTATTCATTTTCTGGTGTGCAACACGCTTTGCGTCATTTTCATTTCTATTTTACGATAGCTATAATTCATGACGCGAGTCGAAGAGAAGTCACGAGTGAATGAGTTTCTTCTAGGCGATCGTGTGATATGAGTATATGATTCTAAATTGAGTGCGTATATTTAGTATAATGATAATATTGAAAAAAATACCTGTGTTTTTTTGTTTAACCCATTTTAGTACAAAAAAATTGAGAAAACTTCAATTGAAGTCATGCAAGTGAACGCGAAACTAGGTCACGGCGTCGGCAAGCGGCAGTTTTTAATAAACCAAAATGCAAAAACAAGTTTTTTAAACGAAATACTTTTAGCATAAAGTATTAACGATGCTGAGTGAGTGGTAAAAATATACACCGTCAATTTAGAATCAGCCCGTATTAGACCGCATCGTCGCTTTACATCACTCGGGATGCGATCAAAGGCTAACATATTACCTATTATTAAAAATAAAATTGTATTGTATTAGGATCTGGGGTGGATCACGGAGCATTGAATTTATTTTATTTTAAGTATGTATGAGTAACGAGTATATATCAGACAAGCTCCGCCCCGCGGTGTTACCCGCGGATTTCTAATTTTTTCTAGTTATAAATATAGCTCATGTTACTCAGAGACAATGAAGCTTTCAAACGTCAAAAGAATTATTGAAATCGGTTCAGTACTTTTTAAGTTGATTCGTTACATACAAAAATATAAATCTTTCCTCTTTATAATATTGATGTAGATAATCAAGTGCAACAGCAGAGTTTTAATTTGAATTCCACTACAGAACACTACTATCCAAAACAGATGAAAGGTAGATTCCTATTTAGTCCCATAGTGAAAATTGTTTACAGTGCAGCTATATTATATTTACCATATTTTGGCTTATAGGTACATAACTAACTTATAACTGTAAATAAATAGCAAATCCATCGATACCTTATTAGTCGAAATCAGAGAAACACTTTATGCAATAATGTTGAACACATAGTATATGTGTTTATATATGTATCTGTGTAGTTATATTAGTATTGGTTGTATTTATTATTATTTATAATAGCTGTTTAGTTGATAGTGTTATATTTTAAGGCCTCTTTAATATAAGTTATTATCATTTACGTGCATTGCACGTGGTTGACTGGAAAAGATCGCTTTAAGCGATAAAGCTGCCATTTAAAGACTGTATATGTGTATAAGCTTTTCTAGTCATATTTTATGTAATGTTGCTGGTTTTTGAATAAAGAGTTGTCTTATCTTAAACACACATAAAAGCAAGTTTACTAAAAGCATTACCCTTCTAACTTCGCCTTAGTCGGGTAATTATAAACCATATGGCTTGATACGAGTATTACATGATTACATCACCAATAAAACATCCACTGTTTATGACCTCTGCACACTTAACATCACGGCGATGGAAATGACTAACGCATTAACAAATGTTCCAATTAGTTATTTTTGAATCATATGAATACCTATTACTGATATTATCCACAACATGTGTATAAAAACTACCATTAAAATTAACCAGCTGAAATTATGATAAGTATTATGATCAGTTATCAAAAAACGCAGACATATGCGTGGGCTCATATAATAGGTAAACATATTTGTTTATTGAATATCATTTGATAAGGTTTTAGTGCAAATGTACGAGTAATAAGTAGGTATAGTTTGTTCTGTTTGTACGTGATTATGATTTTTAAATCGAAATAACTGAAAATGTTTTATCGGCGCTTGCCATAATGGAAGTCGGCAGTCACTTAAAAAAAAAAATTATTGTCAGTATTCATATTATTATGCAACATTATATACATTTTCTTTAAAAATGTAGCATATGATAACCACAAACACGCCCAAATATACGCTAGTATAAAATCAATTGACCATGAACTCTTCTGAGTCCACGATTCCGTACTTACTAAATACCATTTCAACGTAAAATTAAACACAACTATACTCGCATATTAATAAATCCAATTTATAAATTCCAGGTATCCAAGACGTGCTAGGGTTGCTACCAGGGCCGACACTCGACGAACTCCAAACTCTCCAGCCGCGAATGGCTCGACGTAATTCAATCTCAAGCGAAAACTCGTCCAGCGACAACCCTAGAGTCATACTAGTTTTCTTCATAGGAGGCTGCACTTATCAAGAAATATCAGCTTTAAGAACTCTGACGCAGCAAGAGGATTCCAAACAGGAGAATGTAGAGTATGTGATATTGACCACGAAGTTAATAAATGGTAACACGTTTATAGAATCTTTGATGGAAGCTGAATCCTAAGATAGGGTTTTACTAGTCTAGTATATTTGAGATTGGGAAGTAGGTGATAAGGCGAAAACATACTACAAAAAATATAAATATACACACAATCTAAATCTTTATTAAAACAGCTATTTTAGCATTACAAGTCACTGTTTTTATATGGCTGTTATTTTGTTTTATAGTTTATAGTTCTGTGTTTCATGATAATAAAGTGATCCTTCATTACTTAGCAGCCATCTCAAAATCTCTTGTAAATAGTTGTAACTGTATAGCAAAGATAATGATAATATATAGTGCACATATATAGTACACTTTTCTAAGCTGTATAGCAATGTATATAGTTTTTATTGTTATATTGGATAAGTTTGTAGGGTTTCATAGTATTACAAATAACCCTTATCTCCCTCATCTATAGTACACTTTTCTAAGCTGTATAGCAATGTATATAGTTTTTATTGTTATATTGGATAAGTTTGTAGGGTTTCATAGTATTACAAATAACCCTTGTTTCCCTCTGTATCTCTAAATTTTATTTTTGGCATCAGCAGTATGTGTCATATTTGACAAAGTTATTTAAAATAACAAGATCTAAATTTTTCATGTATAGTTTTTGTTTTAATACACAAATCTATAATTTATGTAAAAATATATCAGGGAATTCTTAAATATTTAGACAAATATTAATCTGAGATGAGATATATAAATGATGCTCTTTATTAAATACACATGAAAGATAAAAGTTACGTCCAATGCCACAAGTGGTTTTAATAAGCTTCCTGGCAACCTTTGGATGGTGACTATTGACCAACAAATTGTATAATGAGTAGGCTTGAAAAAATCACATCAGAACAAAGCATCCTAAGTCCCTTGAGGGAAAGATACGTGAAATCTATATGTATAACTGTGGCCTAATGCTATGCCATTATCATTTTATCATTACAAGTTGTTGTATACCAAATGTTATCAATTAGTTAGTCACTATAAATAAAGCATTCCTGTGTTATCAAAATAAAAGTATTTATATTACTCCAAATATGTTTTTATTTCATCTGACCAAATTTTTCATGAATAAAAATAAAGAGTGAACCTTTTATCGTGGTTTATTAAAATTTCATATTAATAACTTGCATATAATAATATTACAATTATTTGATCAGTATTTTTTTAAATAAACTTACAAAAATCCTGCTCGCTTACTAACTATATATTACAAGTTTTAAAGCTTCAGCATAATAAAAATAATTTCGTACATTTTACACATAACTAACAACTATTTTCATAAATATTCGTTACTTGTATACTTTGTGATGTTGGATTTCTTGGGTGTGGGAACGCTCACACCAAACTTCTTAGCTAGGGTCACTAGCTTTTCATTGTCGTAACCAACTTCTTCTTTGTAACATCTGAGCATTAAAGGCATGACTGTGTCTAGAATAAACTTAAAATTCTTCTGGGCATAACTAGAATCATTCCCTAAAGACAACATTAGGCGGGAGTTAAATATAGCAAAAATACACTCGTCCAGAACATCCATCATGTCTTTAGTAACAAGTTTCAATCCAACCTTCTGTACAGTAACCACAGATTGTGCAAACCATATGGTACTGCTTGATAAGTCCACCCAAGTCTCATTTATAATGTACTTAGCTAATATAAGGCCCAAATTCTCCATTTGTGACAAAAATTTGTTCACTCCAGCTTTCGTATGCATATTTACAGGTGTCCACTTATCCTCCGACACTTTGCTCTTCATAGAGTCTACAATTTTCTCCTTGTATTCCCTCAGTGCTTTTATTATAGGAGTTCGCAAACAGCTGTTCATTTGAAACCTTAAATCTAGTCCAAAGTCACAGAATAATGTGCACTGATCTCTTAGACTTTGAACACAGTCAAGCACTAAATCTAAAGCACATTGAGGAGTGAATACCTGTTTAATAATTTGACTCATTAGTATCCTAAGCTGCATGCTAGCCCACACTATGAAAGCGCTAATCTTATTCTTTGGAAATAATGTAATGAATTCTGATAAGGCATCACTCAATGTACAAAAGAAAACTTCTCCCACTTGCATTACATAAGTGTTGATAGAACCCTCTAGTTGGACACCTTTAATATGAACTTTGACTGTGTGACTGCAGATGGCCAGAAATAGTTCACATGCTTGGCTAGCCATGTTAAACTGGTTTAAAATAAGGACAGGATGTCTTGTTGACTGCAACCCTCCCCGTGGACTCCAGTTGTGTGACACATCTAATTCTTTCAATAAGATCTCCATTAAAGCTTTTTGTTTCTGATCAATTTTCTTCAATATATCATGCTTTTGTGGGTGGGTTTTGTATTCTTCTGAGTTTAATGTTTTCTGAGCTTTAGTCATTAGTTCATAGGTCCTTTGGAAGTGTCTTTCAACTATTAGTACATCTAATTCTTCAGTAACATCGGCGAGCCACTCTGGTAAAGGAGCTATTTGAGGTGATGGCAACTCTTCTACAGACAAACTAGGTGACTCTATTGATTCTGGTTTAGGCTTATCCAAACTCTCTTTTTTCTTCTGTTTTAATGTTTCTTTATCAACATACATCTTTTTAGCTAGATCGAACTTGTCCAACCAATCTTTTTTTATAGCTAAGCTGTTACACTGAAACACTCTGGTGTCTGGGAAAGCTAGCACTTTAAAAGCCTGTTTTACAGTACCTAAGTCTCTTACATTTACTACAGCAAGAGTACTGGTGGGATAACTGACTTGAAACTTGTACCTCATAGGTCCTCGTCTATTTGATATCCAGGAGGTCAACATAAGGCAGTCATTGAATAAATAAACATGCATTCTTTGTAAAGCAGTGTTTTCCTCGGCGTCGATCTCTAGTAGGTCGCCTTCGTGCAGCAATGTTCTATCTGACACGTCTAGCAAGTTCATGCAACCTTCAACCTTCTCTGCTATGAGATTGAGTTTGTATTTACGTTCCTCCTCGGCCGTATCAGCTTCTACATCGGTATTGTCGAGGGACTCTCGTGATATGGTGTTGTCGGTACCAAGGACCGACGCGTGTGAAAGTGTAGTGAGTACAGTACGTTGCTCGCTGAGGAGATGCGAAAGTTTGTACATTTCGGCTTCGAGGTGGGATATCTCCGTTGCGGTCTCGATGAACTGCATGTAGTTCTCGTAAACATTTTTCTTGAGAGCGTTCGCGGTTTCCTCTGCTAAAACTTCGATCTTTTCCTTCTGTTGTTGGAGCTCCTCCCCCCCGACACAGGACTTCGCTAGCTCTTTTACGTAGCGCTCCGGTACGAAGTCTGGTACCGCGAACTTCTCCATGTTGATGTCTGACATCGTTTCTCATAAATATTAAGATTAATAACGGGTATATATAGTAAAAAACACTGGCTCTCTCATCATTCGGTAATCGAACGACAGGACGTATCGAAATCAAAAAATGAAATTGAAGTGTGTGTATTATAATTTTACTCTGTCAGTGTCAATCTAACTTTGACAGCCGAAATAAATCGACATTGATAGTAACAATGAAACAGATTAATCAATGTTATCTTTCTTTTTGCAACCAACCCGACACTGGCATAATTGCGGCTATACCGCAGAGGCCGTCATTAAAGATAGAATAGAATAATGTTAACTTTCTTCTATAATTTTTTGTTGTCTAGTCAAAAGATGTCAATGTAGTCAAACAGTATTTTACTTCGTTTTTTGTGTTTTGTTATATTTGTATGTAGCTTCGTACAACGAAAATATTCAGCAAATGCAAATAGATATAAGAAAATAAAAGAGATGTTTTCAACTGATTCAAAACAGCAAAGGTTCTCAAGTAAATAGTATTTTTATGTTTGTTACCTGGTTTCTCAAAGAAGCGTCGCTGATGTGGAAAAAACTTGTAAAAAAAAATAAATGCTGTTTGTGGTCACAATTAAATATTTTTCTATATTTGAAAAAAAATTATACGCGCCTGATGAATAAAAGCCTTTTGTAAAAGCGCGGGAAACTTTCGACTAGGCAGGCGCGTTTTTTCTCGGGAAACATATTAATTTTGTTTTTTGCGTTATAAAGCGATCAGATAAGTCAAATTGTATCATATTATAAATAGTTTAGATATATATTATATTTTAAGTGTACAGAACAACCTAGGTAAGTATTTTTTATTGTTTTAATAATGGAGGAACCTCCTGACCTGGGTGATCCTGTTCCTCCGGCTGTTTGTTTTGTTACTATCGATGACTCTGAAAGTAATAAGGCTAGTAATAACATGGATTTAACTGATGTAGGAATATCGAGCACCGGTGATAAACAGAGTAACAATAAAAGAAAGAGGAAAAATCTTAGTAACATGGGTGATGAGAACAACACTTCGTTAAGTCAAAATCTCAATAGCTCTGCATCGACATCGCAACATTTGAATGAAGGACCTAAAATTAAAAAAGCTTTTATCCCAGTAGGCAGAAGTCAGTATAACGATACAGATAGTGCTCCGTTTAATGTGCATGTAGTACGAGAACAAACTGCTTCTAATGATGGTTCCACATTGCACCCAATCACATTCGGTAGATTTCTGAAAAATAATAGCATTCGAAATATAATTAACGGCAGTGTTAAACGTATTGGACGTAACAGAATTTGCCTCTCATTTTCGAACCACAATGACGCGAATTCTTTTATAAAAAACCTAAATCTGACACATGAAAGGCTGAAAGCATTTATTCCGACATTCAGTATCACACGGATGGGGCTAGTTCGTGGCATTCCCGCTGAGTGGTCTGATGACGAAATAACAGATAATATCAACGTTCCACATGGTTGCGGAAAAGTATTAAAAGTACGACGTTTAAACTATAAAGTGAATACCGGTGGTATTATAGTATGGAAACCTTCGCAAATAGTAGTGTTGACTTTTGATGGCAAAGTCCTGCCTAAGCATGTTTTCGTTTGTTATAATGCTATTGCAGTAGAGCTTTACACATTCCCGACTATTCTTTGTTATAATTGCTGTCACTTCGGTCACACAAAAACTCCATGTCGATCAAAAGCAAGGTGCTATAAGTGTGGTCAAGAACATGCTGGAGACTCGTGCACAAGGGAAGAGGATTGCGCAACCTGTTTACACTGCTCGGGTTCTCATTTCGCAACGAACAAATCTTGCCCTGAATTTGTTTGACAAAATAAAATAAAGTTATCGATGGCTGAAAGAAGTATTTCTTACGCTGAAGCTATCGAGCTCCATGCTCCGACAGGTAAATTATACGCTGAGGTACTGTCATCAGTAAAACCTACAGTAATTCAACGACCGATACAACTTAGATCTATAAGCCCACCATCGTCAGCAGGACCATCTCGTAACAAAATGATATTACCTAAAACGAGATCTTCAGTTCGAATGGTTAAGGGGTACGACCGCTTAGCTCATCATGAACTGGTGAAAGATTACAACATACCGTCTGGCTCTAACGGCTGTGGTTATGCCAACTCCAGCTGTGCTGATTTACAACAATTTTCCCAGGTCAATTTGAAAGAAATCATATCTACTTTAATAGACACTTTAAGACAAAACAATATTTTATTACCGTCCAACGTTGCCCCTTTAATTGAAGCTCTTAAAAAAGACCTAATCTGTCATCCGTAAACAGTACATTTAGTACCAAATCCGCTGGACAATCTTTTGAAGATTCTCCAGTGGAAATGTCGAAGCGCATGTTGTAAAAAACCGAGTTATTGTATTTGATTTATAAATATGATCCCTTTATTATTGCATTACCTGGCTCTATTTTAAAAATTAAACATTATTTCTGTCTTAGTGAAGACAGAAACGATAATCGTGGAGGTGTCGTACTACTGATTCATTCTTCATTTATTTTTACTTCTATATCTTTCTCTCCCCATAGTGATGGCTTTTCAATAGTTGGAGCTATAGTAGAAAATATATGTTTCATCTCTATCTATATTCCTCACCCTTCTTTAGCCATTTTACAAGAGGTAAATATCATAATCACGTCTCTTTCCAGGCCGCTTGTATTATTAGGTGATTTTAACTGCCGTCACCAGTCATGGGGAAGTTCATCAACTACTTCATATGGTAATAATTTGATGGAGATTGTGGACAACCAAAACTTATGTGTCCTGAATGATGGATCTGCTACGCGTAAAAGGAAGCCCAATGAAGGGCGCAGTACTGTAGATATGTCTATATGCACTCCTGGTCTTGCAACTGAACTAGTGTGGAATATACATCCTTACGCTCACGGAAGTGACCATTTCCCAATTATTATTAATTATTATGATAAAAATTTACCTCCGCCACCAACTAAATATAAACAACCGCGTTTGAAATACAGATTGACCAATGTTAATTGGGAAACATATAGCTCTAAATTAGATAACATGGTAAAATCTTTCACTCAACCTAATACGTATAACGAAAATACTTGCGTTGATGAGTTGCTTAGTGCAATAACAGCAGTCGCAGATGAAACATTTCCGGTTAAGAACAGTCAATCCTTCTCCTGCTTGGTGGGACAAAGATTGTTCTAAGGCTATCAAAAGAAAGAAAAAATGCCGAAAAAGAATATAACACAAATATGACTTCTGAAAATTATGAATTAATGGAAAAAACAATCGCTGAAACTAAGAAGCTACTGAAAGAAAAACGGGTGTCTGGGTAGAGGAGATATTGCACTTCAATATCTTCTCATACCCCGTCATTATTAGTATGGCAAAACATTTCATCGTCATTATTATTATGGAAATTCAAGTCAAATAAATGTACCAGTGTCTTTTGTGATCTTTCAAAAGCTTTTGATTGTTTGAGGCATGATATATTGATTTTAAAAATGAAATATTACGGATTTCAAGGCCCTGCATTAAATATAACTTATTTACAGAACCGTAGTCAAATTGTCTCTGTAAATGAAGAAACTTCACACACAATAAATTTAATTTAGAAGATAAAGTTAATGCAGTTATGGAATTGTAAAAGGAATGGTTTGACGCAAATGGTATTTATTATTCTTAACTTTTCTAGGTTATACAATTGATAACACAATTAGTCATAAATTTCACATCGATAAAATTTGCAACAAAATGGCAAGTGGTAATCATGCCTTATTTAAACTCAAGCCATTATTAGATAAAAAGTCACTCATCTCTGTCTATTATGCATACGTTCATTCTATAATAAGATACGCTATAACTGTTTGGGGAAACGCTAAAGATATCATAAAAGTTTTAAAATGTCAGAAACAATCTATAAGAACAATAAATGGTTTGAAAAAACGTAGTCCTGCGAGAATACACTTTAAAAATGATAAAATAATGACAGTTATATCACTTTATATTTATAGTAGTTTATTAGAGGTACACGAGGATACGGAAATACGGGAAAAAAGAATTTCACGTAATAATAAAAAAGGGCGAGTCCTGCCTGTCAACAGATTATCTAAATGTAAGAAACAGGGACTTTACACCAAAATATTAATGTACAATAAAATTACCAAATAGCGTGATGGAACTCAATTTTAAAATATTTAAACAAAACTTAAAATATTTTTTTCAAAGAAATCCTTTTTATAAACTCAGTGAATATATGTCAATGCAGCTTGTGGAACCATCTTTCTTGTGTGATGAACAACAATTACAAAATGTTAGTAATAGGTAAAGAAATAAATGACAATGTAAATGTATAATATAATAAGTTTTTGTTCTTAGAACTATAAAAGTATTTATAAGTTAAGTTTCTTTTAAAAGTAATTAATAATGAAATGTAAGAAGACTTGCCTGTAACGAATGTTATTTAAAGGCCAATAAATATTCCTGATGATAGGCCAGGAGGACGAAGAGGAGAGCGGCAACGAGGCATGAAACCTATACCGGACGAGACACAGATGGCACAGGATAACGGTGAACATACGAGTATCAGCCTGAAGACCAGATAACCTGAAGTGGCGACATAAATCTGGCAGAGGACGTTGGACCAAGAAAGAAAATGGCACGACCAAAATTGGCGGAGGACCTGACCTTGAGAGGTTGAATAAATAGAAGCGGCCCGGACCAAGACCGGAGGGCGACGCGGAAAACGATTGGCGACCCGAGCCAAGTGGCGGGTGCGCACCCGAAAGAGATCGACACGAGGACCAGGGGCGCAGAAAGCGCCCATTAAATACACTCCCTGGGGCCAGAGAGCCCCAGCGCCCAGCCTGGGGAGTAGGCTAATGCCCGAAACCCCATTTCTTGTGTCTCCCCCGCGGGGGCACAAGACGTCCCCTCGATCGATCGGTGATAATGAAAATGTAGGAATAAGTATATATCATCGGGAATATAAAGTAGTGCAAAAGATTAGATTACCTCCTGAATCATCTGTTTTTACTGAAGAATGCTTTGCTATTGTCAAAGCACTGGAATATATTCAAATAGCAAAACTCAAGAAATCACTTATCATATCCGATTCTAAGAGTGCTCTTCAAACCTTGGAAAGATTTCATTTTAAATCAAAACAATCTATGCCTGTTATTATAGAAGCTAAAAGCAAATTAAGTAAATGCTCTCAGAAAGGCTACATTTCTATGGGTCCCAAGCCATAATGGGATTAAAGGAAATGAAAAAGCAGACCAACTTGCTAATGAAGCCGTTCAATGTAGTGATCTGTACCCTTATATTTATTACTGTCATGACTTGGCAACTTTGCCCAGACTTTATCTCCAAGATTCTTGGAATGAAGCTTGGGCAAAGTCATCTCAATTCAAGGGAAAATATTATTTTTCCTTACAACCCCAAATTAGACATAAACCATGGTTTTCCAAAACCAAACTTGGTAAGATGGCAACGTCAACCTTGATACGGTTACGTTTGAGTCATGTTTGTACCCCAGCCCATCTTGCCAAGTTTAATATTATCTATTTACCTTCATGTGAATGTGGTGAACCTTTTGCTGATGCTGATCATATACTACTTGCATGTCCATTATATGATTGTTCCTCTTTCTATGAAAAGCTCGTTTTGTTAGATATTCCACTACCAATTAATGTTCCAGCGATTCTTGCTTCTGAGAGTCCTTTAGTTTATGAGGCTATATCTAATTTATTAATTTCAAATAGTATTAAGTTGTAATATAATAAAAACACTTCCCTATTTATTTTAACATAATAATTATACTGTATATTGTTATTTTATACTTGTCTAATCTATATAATAAGTACTTAAATATTTTCGATCGTTATTTTGGTATAATGAGGTTTCCCCGTTTTATTGTATCAAAACAAGGTATCAACTACGATTACTTCAACGTCACAAAACTTGAAGATTTGGAAGCTCTCTTCAAAGCTCCTGAAGAACTTGAGAACTGGCACAATACACAGAGTGTGGTGGCCAATCAAGAATGAAAAAAAAAGCCCTTTGTGTACTTACATAATATATTATAATTGCATAATATCTAAGATGATAAATAACAGTAATCTCTTAATCATTATCAATGTGTAATGTCCGTTGTAATTTAATAATTCGCTGAATAAGGTTGAAAACTCAGCCTACATTTTTTATAATCATTGTCATCACCAAACATTATGTGAGAGAACTAAAATGAGTAATAAAGTCTTAACAGTTCAATCTCCCAACAATTAAATGAAACTAACGCAAGTCGATAAGTCTCAATAGTTCTATAGAACAAATAGGAGAATTTTCTATTCAATCAGTAATCCTGTTATGGAACTTCTAGGATAAATTTCAATTTCTTTATTAATTCTCGCTACGGTGCGGGGGGGCACCGGGGAGAAGAGCGGTACACACCCACTACGGAATCTTGTAAACAAATTGTCAACAGTTCTATGACGTCACAGTTCCATAGAACTGTTGGGAGTTAGAGAATAGGTCAGAGTTAAACTAGGCATAATGTTTAATATTAATTCTGACATATTCTATGTCGAAACGGTATTTCTGAGATCATTCAAATAATAGACTTGGGGCCCTAGGAATGGAACAATAGAAAAATAGTGGTCCTAATATATTATATTGAAGATCTCCGTATTCGACAGACGATGTATTTATTTGTATGATGATAGCTGTTACAGGTAAACTGGGTTGGTGAAAATTGCGAATTTTGTCTAGCTACTCTCCTATCATTTCCCCATCCCATATATTTACTAGTAAGTACATTGGTAATTGGAACACTCATAGATAAAAACGAAAAATACAAAAGATCATTATTTTATTAATTAGTAAAAAAACTGAGTAGGTATGGCTAAATTCGGCAGTAAAATATAGACGACATTATTTATGTAGTAAGCGTAGGTACAATCATAATTTATTTTTACAGATTTAGATACAATGCTTATGTATGTACTTTCAAGTACATTTTTAGCTTCAGAATCAGTTCCAAGAATGCACTCGACGACGTTAGACGTAGGTATTTTGGCTGATATGGAGATAAAGCTGTTTCCACTTTCACTTTCTTACAGAAAGTAACAAGAGAAACGACTTTATTGAATGAAACTTCTTAAAAAATCCTTTAGCGCGATATCTACTTTCTATGATTGTATCTGTGGCTATTTCAAGACTTTTGTTTCTGGCAATTTGTCTCGTTATAGCCAATTCATAAATTCCTGCGAGTCAAAGTTACCGAATGGTTACTGAGCAACGTTTTTATAGAAGAGCAAATCGAATACAAAATCGAAACTGATTCGAATATTCAAAACTCGATTTTATTCTTTTTTCTCGCTGGTTTCGCTGGCAACAACCTCTACTTCCTTGGCGGGTTCGTCTTTGGAAGCTTGTTCGGTGGTAACTTCTTCGGTGAAGTTGCCGTTACGTTTGTACCTGTAGTAGGCACGACCGGAAGCTACCACGGATTGGGATTCGTAGCAGTTGACAAGCGCGTCTCCATTGCGGCCTGCGGTTAGAAATGTTATTATAAAATCGTAAAACTAAAATAATGACTTAATTTTATTCAACGAATAAAAAACAAGACGGGCAAGTTAAGTGGTCAGGTTACAGTGACTGCAGGTCAGTTTCTCAAGGTCAAGCTTCTTACCATTAGGGCAGGTGCAAACAGAGAGATGCCTTCTAGCCATGCACACAGCGCCGGAACCACACTGAGTGTTGCCGAGGCAGGGGTCCACGCACTTGTAACCCACGCAAGCCAAGTGATCGGGGCACTGGGAGTCCAGTTCGCATTCACCCTAAAAAGCCAAAACAATAGTACCTAATAAAACAATAAATTTATAAAAAAAAATACTACGCACTTCCTCGTAAAAGGCTTCTTATTGTATCGATTTTATATTGCACCTATTGCACATTCGCCTTTTTCATTTTACCATTCTTGCACAGGTTTACCTCCTTTTTAAGTAAATGGGTTTCAACTACAACGTGCATTAATGAGTTTTGTGAATTTTTAACATAAGATAAGATAAGAACGTAACAGAACTCTTCTCCTTCTCCTCGATTTTTCATAACTCGTCTTGCTTTTTGGTTGACTGTTTTATTAATAATACTTTTTTTACTCGAACGTCGTATAACACTCATGTGCATTGATAATTACAGTCTCGGCTTCTAATCGTGACGATACCGCCTCTGCTGTAATCATCAACTTTGCACAATTGTATCATAATGTACTATATTGCTATTGGTTTAAGATTAAGGGCGGTTAAGTACATGTTTTGACAGCGTTCTTGGAGACTGATAAAAAAATATGGAATCAATTGAAAAATGTTTCGATATTTCGAAGCAACAAAAATCGGTCCAGCGATCTTAGAGAAATCGGAGAGCATACTAAAAAACCCTGACGAATTGAGAACCGCCTCCCTTTTAAGTCGTTAACTAAAATCAAATTTTGACAGGTCCCCATTCTTGATCCGTTGTTTATTCTTTGAAGCCGGAAAATATCAAGTCATCGGCAAAACGGAGATAAAAGATTTGTTGCTATTGACATACTTTGTCACAAACTTTTTACACTATATACCTACATAACGCTTTCGATTGGTTCAGAGGCAGCATAGGAACTAAGGTTGAATACTTACACGGTCGCAAGCTACTAGAGCGTTTCCGATGTAACCCGCGGGACATGTGCACACTGGGCGTTCAGCGCCGGTACGGTCGTGGCCAGGAGTGCACTTTGCATTAGCACCGCAAGGGTTCGGCTCGCAGAGATCACCTATGAAATTATACATAGTAACATATATTTAAAGTTTGAGGTAATCCTGGGCCTCTTATCATCTAACCTCCTTAACTTTGATTTTAATGAATACATTCAAAAGTTAGGGATTTGGATGTAGAACTGGGAAACTGCTTCAACTTAATAATTCACTTGAATATCATAATGAAATTATTTATCAATTAAGTACACTTTCATTTATAATTTTCAATCTCTATTACTCAATCTGACATCGTTGCGTGCATGCAGTCAAAAGTCTAATTATTTACTGAAATCAGCTGAAATAATATTTTTCTCTTTAACACAATATACATACGGGCTTCGAAAGGTCTGCAGTAGGTGAAGGGATCTCCGGTCATGTTTCTCGGGCAAGAACAGACAGGAGTTAAACCACGGAGATTGCAGTCAGCGTTGACACCGCAAGCATTGATGCAAGGATCGACGCAGGCGTTGTAGACACAGGCTGGTTTGTAGCTCGGGCATTGGCTGTCGGATTCGCATTCAGCTGAGCAGATCCTATAGGGATCGCCGTGGTAACCCTGCGCAATAAAATCGGGCCTGTCTTATTTTGGACTAACTGACGTGTCCTGTAGCCAGTTTGGTGAAGCCGGATCTAACTGATCATAAGAGTTGGTATACTCAGTTCAGTTAGCCCCAATGCAGTGTTATTAAAAGTTGAGCAACAGCAGATAGGATGATAGGTCCACTTGGAAAAAAATATAATTAGGCAAATTTGAGGATTTGTAAACTGACAAAGCATTTAATCTTAAAATGATGTAAAAATATTTTGATACTAACCCTAGGACACTTGCAGATGGCATGGTGAGCGGCAACAGTTTCACAATCGGCATTCACACCGCAGTCACTACAAGGGCTCACACACTTGAAGTCCCGGCAAGACTGTTGGGCACCACATTCACCGTCTGAATCGCACTCGTGACGGCATCCGGTCAGAGGACTACCCTGTAACAAACAAAAAATAGTAACATCACTTAGGTATTACTTTTGGAGCAGACTAAGAATACCTGCTAATTCCTACTAACGATGACGTGGTATATATAATAGAAAATAATCTTGTAACTACTTACTCTGTATCCAGGCAGACAAGTACAGATAGCTTGATTGTTGGCAACGTGGCACTTGGTGTTTTGACCGCAAGGAGATGGGTGGCAAGCTTCCTCTGAAATAAAACACTTTTATAGCAAACATCTATTAAATGCTACGTTATATTTCCACGTACTCCTAATACGTGTGATGCCTTACCTGGATCAGCGATTCTGCATGACTGGAATGGATTACCAGTATAACCAGCAGGACAGGTACAGACAGGAATGTGGTTGCGGACCTAAGGGTAGAAGAACTTGTCAGTTTAATATTGAGACCATTAAATGATAATAAAATGAGTAGGTACCTAAGTATATCAAAGGATTATAAAACTTACGTCGCAGTTAGCGTTGATGCCGCAAGTGCCATCGCAAGGGTTGACGCAGTGCTGGTTTACGCAAGTCTGTGTGCTGCGGCATTCACTGTTATCTGATAAAATAAAACAATTTACCTATAAATTGTTAGACACTCATATAAGACTTTCTACTAGGATTTTCCAAGCATAACATACCCAGTGTTAGACACTCATACTAGACTTTCTACTAGGATTTTCCAAGGATAACAACCCAGGGGAGTTTGAATGTCTAATATTCAAACTTCTCAATCGAACGATATATAACCACCCTACAATGCCACAGCGATCGTCAAGATCTACAATTGCTTTGGCAATACTTTGGAATCGATGAATGGTCTAAGTGTAAAATCTAGTTTTACAACTTACCAACACACTCAATCCTGATGCACTGGCTAAGAGGATCTCCAGAGTAACCAGCAAGACAGGCGCAGACTGGCCTGACACTGCCCTGAATGCAATGGGCCCCAACTCCGCAGGTGTGGGAGCCGCAGGTTACCAAAGTGTCAGAGATAGAGCGCCCATGCTCGTATAGATTGCGGGTATCGAGACTACGGGCATAACCGTAGTTATAGTAGCGTTGAGCTGTGAACAGAAAATGAATATTAATTAGGGATACAGTCATAACATAAACAATAAGTACTTTATACATAGTGAAACATGTATGAGTGATGCTAATGGCTATATGATACGATCGATGGATGGGAGATTGGAGTTCATCTAAGTGTTTCAAAGATGACAAACGTTGTCAGAACTTGTCTTTCAAAACAATCTATGCTTATTATTTGACGAACGTGTTAATTCATCAAAATCTGACCTTGAAATAACGCGAAATCAACAAATCCGGGTAGCAATTAAATCGTCACATAAACAACAACTCAATAAAAGTCGTCATAAATATCCGAGAATTCATCCATCAATATTCATGATGTTAAACCGATACAATTTAGGATCATCATTACCATAATCAACAAAACAAACTAACACCCCCGCAGGACGATTAGCTAAGTCAATATGATCTACATCATCATCTTGGCAAAAAAAACATAATGTAGACCTTGGCAACAGGCCACGTAGGTGCAACCTTCAACACCCACTGTCAGTCCTTGTCCATCTGGCCGCATAAATAAAATAGCTTTGTTGTTATAACTCATTAAGTACCTAACATGCTGTCTAATAGATGCAAGGCAGTGTAGGTTGGGTCCTTAGGTTGAAGATTTGCTACTGGCTTTATAGGCGTCAGTTCCGCATAGGTTGTTTTTTGTGAAACTTGCACTTAATTTATAGGGATTGGATTTATGATTGCTTCTGTAGGTACGCTAGATGATGTTTAGAAATGATGTTCAAAATCTTAGTAGGTAATAGTTTCATTTGTAAATAAATTGGAACTTTTACATTATGGCTAAATAGATATTTAAACTACGATAAATCTAAAGAAGATCAGACATAAATTAGTCATATTTTTACTGTGACACACCCACAAACTGACAAAGATGGTCATGTCATGTGTAATAATTTTGTTTTTACTGATGATAAATCTTTGTGACTATTGCTTTGATCTACCACAACTTTGACTCGTGAACAAAACATACTCGGAATAATGCATTTATAGTACAGTTTATAATTCCTAAATAAAGCAAGTCTATAATAGTCACTATATTTACCTATCATTAGTTACCTAAGTACTAAAATAAAAGATGCTTGACCTCCTTACGAACTTTATAACCCATACAAAATTAAGTTACCAAAAATTAGTCCTTGCTTGTAAGCTTATTAATTACAGCAATTACAAAAAAAATACATATTTTCTAATAATAATAGTTAATACCTATAAACTCTACTTACCGTCAACGACAAACTGCAGGGCTAATAGCACCACAACAGGCACCAAAAATAGCTGCCCTGCCATCTATGGAGAGAAAATTGCTTTTGTTAACGTAGGCTCAGTAAATTGTATTCAAATTACTAACAATTTACCTCGTTAGTTTATTTTGATGGTGTATTGTTCCATAAACGTAATGAAGAATAAAGTGGTAACAAGTTACCAAACGTCTACCTCAGACCTAAGCTTTATGTGGGCGAACCCAAAATAAATCGTAATGAAACCTAATTATCGGTGCAACAAGAACACGACGTAGGGTAACATTTCGCTTCTGAAGATGATTTGAATTATACACCACCACACCACACAATAATGTGGTTGTTTACATATATACTTATTAATAAGTGATTAAATTGAGAAATACTAATTTAAATCGTCAAGATAACAATTCTCCGATGAGCGAAAGAATTATCTGGACCATCCAATATGTAGAGTTCGTAACCCTGATTCGTTCAGTTTTGGGTTTTGTCTCAAACTACGAGTATATTTTTCATTGAGCCTGTTATGCCACTCGCGGTAAATATAGGCAGGTGCCTACCTATTTGAACAGGTACGTATAATGACTGTTAGCAAGTGAAGTTTCATCTCAAATCAAAACGTTCTTGCTTAAATTAATTATGTACCTACTGCATTATAGTAGGTGATATACATATACGAGATTTACTCTTGTAGCAAAATCATTATGAATATTAACTTAAGTATATTTACCTACTTATTTTCTCTCATTTAAAAAAAATTAATTTACGAATATTTCTTCTATAACAACAGTAGTTTTTCTAGGTACAGCTTTCTGTTGCATGTCGCTTTATTTTACTGCTAAATCTACCGATAGCAGTATAATCATCTGAATAATGAAGAGCGAATCAATGTACAGGCAAAATACTATTTCTACGTACAAAGGTTCTTGAATGAATGAGTTTATTCCATATTGGACGCACTCCGACGGACCTTGTGTACCGAAGGTCGACGCATTGATCAATGGTTCATTATACAGTTAAATTAAAACTTATTATCCGGTTGTAATATCTTTGTTTTGAACTACCTAGTAAATCTTTAAATATTCTTCTTATGATTATGTACCCTAAGGGCTTTATATACACTGTTTGATTAGTGTTCTGAGAGAGTACCTAAATATAACGAGTTGCGAATAGCGATGGTGAAAGGATGAACCCTTGCAGCACCCCGATTCCCATTTTTTTGAACTCACCATAAAACAATATTTTAGTTTTTAAGTACCTACGAAAATTATTTAAGTAAACCTTTTCAGTTTTGTTTTCTAAGCACCTAATGTTAATGCACTTTTATATAAATATTCTCCTGATAAATTAACTTGGAATTTTTATCCACGTTGCTATTCCAGCAGCATCACTCGTGTCTCGTTTACTCACATTGCAAAATCTACCAGTATTTCACTGTCCACTTAAAACGTACAAACTTTTTTTAACACACAGCAGTCACTTACGTCTGTTCGTCTGTCGGTGATGAGGAAACGACTCCGTGAGGAATGGTCGCGGGCCTTATACCGAGGCATGCGCCTACGCAGCCGCAGCCTATGATATGTGCGAACTTTTATGTAAAATAGTGTGATTTTTATTTTTATTGTGTAAATGGTTTAATTGATTTATAGTTATAATATTTGAAGTTATGGAATAAATTGTGTTGTTTTGATTTTCCTATTAGGTAAATATGTAGATTTCTATCTACACTTTACTTTATTATTGGTATCGTATCATAAAACTTAGGTTTTAGGTAAGTTAATCTCAAATTAATGGTCTATATATAATCTTTCTGCAACATTTTTTTTGTCGTTGTGGTAGTTAAAGGCACTTGCCCGGTTATATAATATTGTGAAGATCAATGTAACAAACTTAGAAAGAAGAGGCTCATGAACATGAAGTTTTTGTTATCTGTGTCTCTTTTTGCAGTACGTACGATTTGCGACTTTCCAGTCGCGCCATATTTGACTATACCTTTGCTACCATTTTTGGTTATGTAGAGTTAACCATGACATCACTTGCAGGACTTCCCTTGTTAATCTTATTACTAGGTACCTACCTACTATTAATACTGACAATTTGAGTGATGTCTAATGTCTAATTTCGCCTCGTATTTAGTGGCTAATCATTTTAACTTATAGTACCTAGAATAGCTTTCTTGACTATTTAAAAAATATTAGCGCGAATGTGGCAGAAAACATAGAAATGTGGAAGGCTTTTGGAGGAGGCCATTGCCCAGAAGTGGGAGACGGTATTGCTAAAACAAATGGTACTTAAAATTTATTGATCAATCCTTAATCAATCATTAGTAGATAGAGGTAACAACCGGCAGGAAATTAGTCAGTAGTGAGCTACACTCACTACTGACTAATTCACATAAAATCTCGAGAGCAGCTGAATGTCTGCAAAGGTCTAGAAACAACAATTTTCTACTACAATCGGTTCGTAATAATACTTAAAAACCAAGATCAAGTTTAAAAAATGTATTTAAGAAGCGACAGTTAGGCGGTACGAAGTTCGCCGGGGCAGCTAGTAGGTACTATATATAAATAAGATCCAGTCTAGATTACAAATTTAATTGTCTTTAATCAGTGAACAGAGTAAGTTCTAATATCCGAAGGCGTCGAATCGTATTAATCGCTCATAAAATACGTGGTTTATGGCATCTAATGGAACATAATACACTGCAGAACTTACAAAGCAATAAAACTTGACTAAAAAGGGATCTGTCGGTTCCCTCTTCTCGACATCCTGATGGTTTTATTCGGTAAAAAGATAATCAATATCTTAAATGTCAAAGTTAGCATACGTTTTTGGTGATCGGATTACAAGCAAAACAATATTTTTTAAATAGTTTGACTCATTCGACCCACAACACGTTATGTAACTTACGTTTTTTTTTCTTGTTAATTATATGTAACACTTTTGTTGTATCCTAGATCTTTAGACTCAATGCTCAAGAGCCATAGAACGATTATCACGTACCTATATATAGCTAAGTACGTAATTGAGAAAGTAGGTATTTGCTCAGTTCAATTCAAATCGTATAATTTTACCATATAAATAAGTGTCAAATATACATAATAATATCTACTATATAATACATATCTTAATAAAAAATAAAATATATTGTTATAAGTAACTACCGGACAAGTGTGTCTTTATTATGAAAAACGAAATGCCTACATACCACAACCAAAAAAAATTAGCAGAAGGATTACCTATAGACCATTTAAGATATTTTTTTTACTATTTTAATCTTACTACTACCCTATATTTTTCAGCCTTCCAGGTCCACTTCTAGACCAAACTTATAGCAATACGGTCTTCCGCCTTAGACGGACTTTTTCTTAATAGTCATTCATGGCCTTAACGTTTCAAGAACCTTTCCAGATATCATCAATCCATATGCACCGAGTCGATCGGCGGCTTCTTGGTATACTGTACTCCTATCATGAGCTCTACCCTATAGCTCGCAGTGTCCATGTATGCGATCTCATCCATCACGTCCCACAGTCCCACTTTGCGCCGGATCCACACTCTTAAAGAGATCCCGAGTACCTACCTACGTATACGAGTCCGAGCTCGAAAAGCAACTCTGTTAATTTTCAGCAGACCGTTCATATTGTTGTTATTTATAAGTAAAAGGGAAAAACTTAATCATGAGAGTGGCCCATATGCCCGTCGGGTTACTATTCCCTGATTATTTACTTTAAGAAAGTACTAAGTACCTAACTAGTTGTTTAATCTAAATGAAGTGTACCTATAATACTTGGTAAATACGCAATAATTATATGAATCATTACTTAATAGTACCTAGTCATGTCATATATTAATACTAAGTTGATAACGACAAGGACAACAATATTCCATAATCCTCAGCGAGCATCATTATTTTGTCGTGAAGTGGTCCAGTTTCCTAAAATACCCGAACCATCTCCAATCGTCCTACGCTAAAATATCAGCATTCTAATTAGTTGTGTTGCTATCTGAAAACTAGAAGTTTCTAGTCAGGTATACAGTAGTAATTAAATAAAAAGAAGTATAATCGGAAAAATAGGAGAGGGGGGTTGAAATATACTACTAAGGACATAAACATCAAAGAATCACCTCTACGTACCTACCTAACATCATAGAGGTAAATAGATACATTCTGATACATAGATCTCGCCAGTAATAAGATAATACTGACACTGAAATATTTTGACTTTGTAGCTATTATTATAGTCTATTAAATAATCTATGATAATAATAATGAGCTCTCGGGTCCCCACGGCCCAAACGGTCTCGACTACAAATGGCTCAAATATGTAACCTCTACCGAGGCTAGTATTTAACTTTTCCAATCTGTTATTTTATAAGTTGAGAAATTAAACTACATACTTGAAAACAAGGTAATATTTATAATATTTATTATTTCTTTTACAGTTACCAGTGAAATAAAATATATTTAATATCTTTATCTATATAAAAGGAAATAAATTAAATCAAATAATTACGTCATAATCAATAACCTTTAGTCAAATAACCCACCCCTGACCGTTCCTGGTGCAAAAGTACCCATTACACTTGCAGCATTGCCACGTTGAATAGCAATAGCCATCCTCTGCACCAGGAACGAACCAGAGCGGGAGTCACCAGTCTTAACTTTTAGCCTATGCCCTACTTCGTTAATAAATGCCCTAGCCTCAGAGCCCCAACAGCCCAGGATTTACTTTAACCTCTTTTTCAAACTGGCATCCTCTGCGGCGGCTGCCGGAGTTCTAACGGTGCGACTCAGGTGACTGGTGGCAACAGTGCTGACACAAGTAGCGTCCCAGACCAAACACTTTCCATTTTTCCAGGGTACAAGAGTCAGCCCATCCGGCCTCTTACCGTCAGACCTAAACAAACCTGGAGGTTCAAGTATGCAGGGGACATCCGCTGACACTAGGGCTCTACGGACTATACTCTACTTGAAAACTGGCACAATATAGTATAGTATGATAGCCAATAAATAAAGAAGAAAAAAATCGGTATTTAATTTCTTGCATTAGATAGTTGACATTGACAGTTCGAGGTTAGTGTTGCCTAAACAAACACATTGTAGCTAAATAGTTTATGTAAAACACTAGTGATTGGCCTCTATGATCAGCATTATATTTTGTTTAGATCTTGGCTGATATGACTTATTTTATTAGGTATTGAACATTTTGCTAGGTTAACTTGCCTATGTTTATGATGATTATGGCAGAGTGCCGGAAAAAACAAACGCTGAATGCTAACAGCAGGATTAATGACATCGTTCGCGTTACTTGTTCCAAAGATTACTATATTGTATAGAACGAGATAGATGAGAATGTCGACCTTAAAAACGTTATACTGCAAGTGCTGCCATCAAGTAATAAACTTTTGCAACATTTTGCCTATATACATACCCATGCCGATGAATATATAGAACGGTATATATACCCATACTGTTCCTACCCAACCCATATAGGTATTATATAGAGTATAGTTTGAGGTTATTTTATTTTAAGATACGAATAGTTTTCTTCTTTTTTTAAATAAAAGATTGGACTTGTCGCAGAATACTGCCTCAGGGAAAAGAATACTCAGCCAAGTACCAAGATTCAACAACTATTATCTTTATCAAAAACCACATATCTATCCGCCAAGAGCCGTTTGCGTGTTTTGAGCCCTAACAACGCCATCTAGTTACATTTGAGTTAAACAGGAGTAAAGTGTAGCATTATGATTTTATATCAAAGTTGTTAAAGTTGTTACGTAGATGGCGCTGTGTATATATAAAATTGTGACACATTAGGTTTATTCCAAGTGCCAGAGGCATGACTTGTGCGACTATTTTGATAAATGGGTATCATTGATGAAATATAATAAAGAAAAAAAAACATGAATAATATTTAGTACTGCAAAAAACATGGTGAATAAACAAGACTAAAATTATATCTACTAAAATTAAACAGTTTTTTACATAAAAGTGAAAATACCATATAAAACTATATATCTTACGGCTTCCTCACTAAGCAAGCTTGTATCGAGGAAACTAGAATCCAAGTTAACTTTAAAAAAAAAATTTCTTTTTTTACGGACTTTTTATTAATAGAGGTTAATCTATACATATAATTTATTTCTAGGATTATTATAATGAAGACATTGGGGATTTAATTATGAAAGAAATTTTGTTTAAATGAATAGTGGAAAATGAATGTAGTGTAAATAATAATAATTTGCTTGCAACAGGGTTATATCCTAACTGTTAATATTTCTTCTGTTTGGTCATATGTTTTTAGACATTTACTTATTACATGTTTTGATTCTAAGCTATTCTTATTTTTAATGTTACAATATTTTAAGACTATGTTACATACAAATACTTTCACAAAATTGCTAAGTTTATGAGCAATACAGGTATTTACTGAAGACAAAGGCGTTTTAAAGACCCGACGAGCAGCAAGCAATTCATACTCTGGTGATATCCTGCATAAATTATGTGCTTTGAGAGAACTACTGAGTATAAATTGTTGGCGGACACTGAGCACACCAGACCTTTTGTACACACTAGTAGTCGGGTATCTAAAAAATCTCTCGAGCATAATTTTCAGAACCGATGTTTGCGCTATTTCAGCTTGAAGTAAGTGTGTTTTGGCAGCGCTACCCCAACAAGTTATACGATAAGAAATCAGGGAATGACAGTGCATAGTATAGTATTTCTAGTTCACTGAGAACCATGGGATGAAATTATGAGAAAGCCTATCATTGTTCGGGTTTCAATTGACTGCGTCCAATAGTTGCGTACAATGTACACGTAAAGTCGGAGAAATTGGACAGAGCATTTGCATTATGCATGCTCACCCCAGAGAGGTACCCGGGTGTACACTCAACTGGGTAGCAGACGATCGGCTATGTAGTTGGAGAATGGGCAGGACTATAGGGGAAGGTGGAGGTCCTCTTGGGGCAAAAGCCCCATGTCCAGCGGGTGCCAATAAAGGGATAAGCTGTATCGGCCAGACATCCCAAATGCAAGGGGGCACCCGGGCGTAATCGCTACGCTTTGACTGGAGCCATAGTCGATCGCGGGGTAACTCTGAACTGATCAGGCCCCTGGATAAGGCAAAGCCTACAACTATAAATTCACGGGAAATATTACGTACAATGAGAATGGCTGACTCATGGTTTCACACCTATGGGACATAGAATGTCGCGCGATTACCTATTTATAATGAACCTTTGCTCGGTTATCTTAAACGAATACGAATAAGGCGCGACAGTAGGTTCAGGTTATTTTTTTGGTGACTATTTATCTATTTTGGTAACCGTTTGGTAGCATGAAAAAATGCCTGCGCAGATATATGTAATACCTACTTTTTGAGGCAGTAGTTTTTGCAAAAGTTATATCTTGTTGAAAATATTTTGTAGCTGATAGGTATTTGAAATTGGTTCGAGTATCGTATTCTAAAACACGACGTATGATATTATGGAACACTTAATAATTTTAGAATAGCACTGATGACCAACTTTGTTCATCTTGATTTACGTTTTTGACAAGTTGTCAATATTTAACACCGTCCCAGGTGACTTAAATCGGACATCAGCGTCATACATACTCGAGCAACTAGTTTACTGGCTAGGTTTACAAGTAGATTATAAAAGTATTAAAATAATATCAGCCAGTAAGTGGTTAGAAGTGGCTTCAAAAAAAAAACCGACTCCTAAATTTTTGAACCTGTGTTTTTTAATCTTAACATTTACTATTCGAAACTTCTATAAAACATACAAGTTTTATCGTAATCACCGATAAAAAAATTTTGATACTACTTTTTTATTAGTTTTTTGAGATTATTTTTTGCACCAAAAATTCTTAAGATTGTTTTTTATTTGATGTTGATGTACCTAGTGTCACTCTTACGACTAAAACGAATCTATGACACCACTCACATAATATGACTATTGAAAATTTTCTTGCTTTACAAAGAACTGAGGCCATATGAAAAAAACTCTGGCCACAAAAAAGAAATAAGGGTGGATTAGATTCTGTGAAAGTTTGGCTCCTACTACTCCTCCCGTTATAGTCTGGAGACAGATTCGTAGATTTCGTAGTTCACATGACCACCTTAACATTTCTTCCCATTGGAAGAAATGTTAAGGGGTCATTACCCCTCTTATTGGTTGGAGGCTTTTGCTAATATACTAGCTCCTCCCTATGTCCATCAGATTCCTTCTTCTATCCCGATAAACTCTTGTCTTTCATCAGCGCATTTTGATGCGCCATTCTCATATGACGAATTAGGTACAGGTGGTTTTGAGTGTCAGACTCCACTCCAGGAATAGGTGGCATTACATAATCGTTTATTTTTCAGGCTAGTGAAAATGCGAAACTACTTTTGCTGAATATGATAAATGACTTTTACGATAGTGGCCACATTCCGGACTCCTGGACAACTCAATTAGTGCTTCCTATTCCCAAGTTAGGTAAGGATCCTTCAGATTCTGTGTAGGTGCCAAAATAACTGAAATCCTAATCAAAAATAGACTGGAATGGTATGTGGAAAATAAGTGTCTACCTACTTTCTAAATCCCAATTTGGTTTTAGGAAAGGCTTCAGTACCCTAGACAGCCTATATGCCATTACTACAGATATTCAAATAACAGCGAAATAACAAGAATATCTTATCGCTGTATTTCTCGATCTCTCATTTGCCTATGATAACGTGCAACTCCAACACTCTGAAACAAAATGTTACAGCTGAGTATTTCTGTGAAGATGGTATGCTTCATTTGCTGCTTCATGTCTGGATTTCCAGTCTACATCTAGATCTATCTGGAAGGGTCTTCCACTGGGCTCTGTACTCAGTCCCCTTCTATACAGTCTCTATACTACAGATTTAGATTAGTCTGTTAACCCTTACTGTCAGGTATTACAGTATGCAGATGACTTGGTAGTGTATGCCTCCTCTAAATCTTTATCAGATGCAGAGAATAATGTTAATAATGCGTTGGTATATCTAGACGCCTGGCTAATTGACCATGGTTTATCAATATCTTCTTCCAAAAGCAGGTCACTTGTTTTTACTTTTAGTTATTCCAGATATTAACATAATTTATGGTAATGAAGTTATCCTCCAAAGTAATTCGGTCAAATGTTTATGGTTAGATTCCAAACCTTCTGGTGTTCCTCACATTGACCATGTTGTCAACAAATGTGAAAAGCACATACACATTCTCCGATCTCTTTCTGGCGCATGGTGGGGTTCCCACCCCTTCTCCCGAAAACTTCTTTACAATTCAATAATCCGCAGTTACTTAGCTCCTGTATTCCTTAATAAAATCAGAGTTCGTGACCATTCCTTATGTGAATATGGTATTGATATTGGTACAACTGATCACATCTTCCTGATTCCTGAAGATTCCCGATGACCTGTCTCGCCTCTCTAACTTTTTTAATCTCCTTCCTCTTGTATTTTCCCCATTTGTGTATATCTTACATAAATTTATTATTATCAACAATATTAAATTGTAACTGTTAATACCTGCTTTTCTAATATTTGTGCCGTGTTGTATACGTCTTTTGTGTTTGTTTCAGACCTATGTTAATAATCAACAAAAATAAGCTCAAAACCTAAATTAATTATTGTCGTTAACACCGAGTATCTGCAAAGTGTTGTTTTATTTCATTTAGTTATCACCAGCCAATCTTTTCAGCGTTTGTCTCTTTGCAACCCACGCGACATTGGCATAATTGCAGCTATACCGCAGAGGCCATAATTAAAGATAAAATAGAATAGAATCTATTGACACTGCTTACATAAAAATACGACAAAGAAATATACAAATAAATCATCGAGAATTTTATTCCAGCATGGATCTGACTCAACGTGTAAATATTGCCGTAATGCCGCTAGCAAACTAGGCACGCTGCCCTCTGGTAGTGAGTTAGAGTATCTTTATAATCTGTAGATCGTTTGTGGCCTATTGGTAATCTGGTAATAATTTATTTGTCGTAGTAAGTTATATTATTTTTTTCACAATGGTAGTTAATGCAAGAAAAAAGAAAACTTAAATGAACATATAAGCTGTTTTCTGTTGCAAAGCTTGGCAACATTTATCCTTCATTTTTATTTTCATTCTCTTCTCTTTGATTATTCACTCACTAACCGAAAATGTAATGTCTCGGAGTAGATTTGATGAGCTGCGAATTTTTGTAAAATTGTTACTGTAGCTGAATCGAAATACAAGTATCCTGTCGATTTCAGGGAAAATGTCTACTAGTAAATTGGACGCAGTTTACAGAAGCATACTATTGACGAAATTTTTTACTAAAGGTTGGGGTAAACCAGAGAATCTTAAAAGGTCGGTATCACCTCATAATTTACAAGATTGTTGTGTAACATACACCTATCTATATGCCCCAGAGGTAACTGTTTCAAATACTTGATGGATTTGTTGTTATGTAAAAGTTTGGAATTGTTTTGTTTTAGGTTATTTGAGTTCAGAAAAGTGGTTTCAAACCGGGATGAATGCTTTAAACTAGTTGAGAGAGACTACCCAGTGACAATCACCAAGGTGAAAATTATGTTTATGTAGTTTATATTAAAATAAACCATAAAAAAGTCTAATACTTGTGTCTGGTCTATTAAAGTATATAGGTAATAATAATGGTTATTCAAGTACTTTATGTACTTGAATAACCATTATTTTATAGTATAATAAAATACCCAGTAATATATTGATTATTTTTTAAATTTGATCAATATACACATTCTTGAATACTAAAATTATCATTGATATAAAAAAAGAAATAAAATTTATACAACAACACTTATCAGGAACAAAATCTGGCCGACTGTAAGTTACTAGAAGGATACTTTGAAACACCTTTGGAGCGCTACCTACCTGGTATTGTCCCGGAGATAGTTCGGAAGGCTCATTTTCAAGCATTATTGCCTAATCACTGGCAAGAAAAAGGAGTGAAACCAGTATGTCTTCATCTAGCTGGCACTGGAGACCATGTAAGTATTGTAATCGCCTAAAAATGTGTTGTAAAGGCATATGTAACTGTAAACTCCAATTAAAAAACCAACTTATTGTAGAATAATGTGAAAAGAATTGTCATCCAACACTTCAATCCAAACTATGAATCTGCACTTAATAACAACAAATTTACTTTATAATACAAAGCACTAGGTGGTTTAAAACAAACCACCTTTTGTTTTAATTTAAGTGATTTATGCTTGTTATTTTATGGTGGCTGTACACTCTCTGTGAGACAGCCCAAGACTTGCTGAGTGTGAGTCTATAGTGGCTCTTGCCTTGGTACATCTCAAGGTCACGCCCACTCTCGCTCCCTTTAAAATTTTTCATACCTAAGTCAATTTGTCTCGGCATCGACAATGAAAGTGTTTTTTTATACAATCAACTATTTTAGGAATAATTTGTGCAATGCATTGGACAATCAATGAATTCAACACAATATGATATAGGCACATTAGCTTAAAGCTGCTTGCCTATTATTAAACAAATTAATATTAAGACAGAACCACAGAATACAATTCACAAATTTCCTAATGATAAAAAGCAGCATGATGCTTGGGTTAGGATATCGGAATAGACTGAATTCCCTGTGAATAAACAGAGGAAGAAGAAGAAGGAATAAAGAAGGATGTATATACAAATAATTGATAGCGTAACAGTGGAATCTACTTCTAATGTGACCAACCACTCAGATTTCTCAATTGCAACTGAACAGACGAGAGTGTACATGGTAACACTTGTGTATGAGCCTCGCTCGAGAGTGTACAGCCACCGTTACTGAATCGAAGGTTTGTCATTAGCACCATTTTGAATATGATATTATAGTGCCTGAGACAGTAATTATTTTAGCCAAGTCCACAATAGTAATGTATTTCTCTTGTGTACATACATTAAAGTGTTTTATAACATTATTATTCTTCTACAATATACATTTATTAAGAATTTTTTTGACCAATTTTTGAACATCTTTCTTTGATTATGTATCAAGAAAATCAAAATTATTTAAATTACATCAGTATGGATAGACTGTGATAAACAGCGTCACCCTGTGTGACAACCGCTGATAGTGCTGATAGGGCCTGTAGTCTATGGCTGACTAGCTCAGACATATAAGTACAAAACTGCTTGGACCATTGGAATTGATCAATGAAACTACAGTGATTCAGTTAAATTACATTCGATCTATATATGCAAAGGCACATATCCGTGAATGAGATGGCGATAACCATACTGTCTTAGATTATATTCTGTTATGTATTGAAAATAGATTAAAGATGCGAGTACAATAAACATTCATCAATATTTTCGATAATAAGTCTATACTGTAGTAGCACTATGCAGGATGTTATAGAAACTTTTGGCGAGCGTCCATGATGTAAGTGATATTGACTAATGAGCGCGTCACAGTGGAAGTAATGCGTTATCTCTCGCGTATCGTACAATGACGCTTGCTAAACGTAAACATGGATCTTTATATAGTTTGCCAAACACATGGAGCATTATAATAGATTTTAACTATTTTTGATATATTTCATATCAGAAATAGTTAATATCAGCCCTGGGGCATCCTGCCTCCATCTGGGGAGGATGGGATTTTTATATTTTCGTCTGACCCACTGCTGTGATCACTAAGGCAGATGGGAATATATCCTATTTATGGTAATTTACGCTCATTGTCTAATCTACCGACTTAAAAAAAAGAGTATGTAGCCTAGGTACTCTAGTCGACTATGTTATATATGTTCGATACCTGACCTAAAGAATGTATATACCTAACGGTACGATTTCAAAAATTCATTATAATTTGTATCGGCGTCTGCTAAATTAAAGCCACAAAGGGTACCACTTTTTTTTAATACTCGTTTTTGTTTATAGTTTTTTTGGCGACGGCGAAACTTAATGGTCAAACCGTTGATAAAAGAAGCTGGAATCGGTGGAATTATACTTGAAAACCCTTTCTATGGCCTACGAAAACCCACAGATCAAGTGTACGTAAAAATCTTATCTATCTTTATCCTTAGGGTCAGTTCACACCGAGACGCGACGGGGCGCGACACTGCGCGCACATTTTAATAGAGCGACTGAAAATATACTACACGAAAAGATACACATTTCATTGTGAGAATTCAGAATACGTTGCACCCCGCAGTACTGCACCCCCAGGTGCCTCGCGGCGTAGCGCGACGCAGCAGTACACGCGGCGTGCAACAGCGGTGCTGCGTCTCACTAAGCCGCGCGACGCCGCGAGACGCAGCCTGAGGCCGCTGGAGATGTGGCAACTTGTCTACTACCGTCCAGACTTCGTTTTTTCGGTTGCGGTCGCCCGCGAGAAGTAGACACGTTCCGCTGCGCCCCGCTGCGTTTCGCTACGCAGCGACGCGTCCTGCTTCTACGATTTTACGATGCGCCTCGCGACGTTGCGATGCTTCTCGCGGCGGCACGCAGCGTAGCGCGAAATCATTGGCTATTCAAGTGTCGTCGCGTCGCGTCGCCTCTCAGTGTAGCATTCTCGTACATCTCCAGAAACGCAGCCTTAACTTTTGAATAAATGGAATAGGTGACACTTGACACTTGCTTCAATTTTCTTCATGAGTCCTCTAAATGTATAAGTGCTGTTAATAAACAATAATGGTAATATTACAGTCGGTCTTCTTTACACAACGTGTCAGATATATTCGTGATGGGCGGGTGTCTGATATTAGAGTCACTGGTATTGTTCCACTGGTGTGAGCGCAACGGACTGGGACCGCTCGGTGTCACTGGCCTTTCTATGGGTGGACACGTGAGTACATACATACATTTTACTTGTAATACATCAAACACACTTTTATCTGACTTCAACAAGTGGTGAGAAGCAACTTTGAAAAAACCCAACTGCCAAATCTTTAAACCTTAGTATCATTATTATTTTTTTATTTTGATGTACCCAATGTCGACAAGCTGTTTTGGCTCTAGGGCGTGCCAAAGAAATATACATACATACATACACTCGACAAACATAACCCTCCATCTTTCGCAGTCGGGTACAAAAGAGAAGGAATCATAATATTTTAAAAAAACTGGTTTTTTGACGGTGTACGTCTACCTAGAATAGCGTAAAATGTGGTTAACATTATGTATTTAGTCCCTGGTAAGAACTATTCATGTCATATTTTTATAAATAACAACGGATTAGTACAACAGTAGTTTAATTTTAAATCGAAATAACTGCATATTTGTACACGCGTCAGCCGAATCGAACTTTTTAAATACTAGATACATTGCATTACCATAATACTTTTGGTTTTGCAGATGGCGTCATTAGCGGCTACAAACTGGCCGAAGCCATTGGTCCTAGTTCCTTGTCTCTCGTGGTCGACGGCTTCCGCTGTTTTTTTGCAGGTAACGATTATGTTTCCCCTTTTATTATACTTTAACATGTTTACTACATGACTGAACTAAGCAAAAATTTCTAGTTTATATAAACCACTCTGGATCATACGCTCTAAAAAGACTGCTACACTACCTGTAGATTCAATATACAATAACAGACGAGTATAATATGCGTAGGAATATTAGGTATGCAATTATCGAATGCGTCATAAAATACTTCGTGACACGTCATGCAATGTAAGTACTTACCTAGTCTTTTGTGCCAAATTTTCTGCAACTTTCTCGTTTTATTGTGTCGTAGATTCGTAATATCAAACAAAGCAAAAACAAATTCATGCTGATACCAAAAATTGCTGTAAATACAAATTATTTGCAGGGCGTTATGTCACATTCTATAAACTGGGACCTGCTCGAAGATCAATATCTATCGGACGGCGTATACAGAGAGAAACTGTCTAAAATGGTCACTATAGTTGACGAAGCATTCTTGGCCGGGAAAAAATTCGCACGCACATATTCCCAGTACCCTCAAACGTTAGACAGAAACGCACAACCAAATGACAACACGAAAAACCTAGACATAACATACAAAGAAAAAGATGTCGACGCTCAAATAAAAGAAGTTAGTAAGTTAGAATTGAATAAAGTGCTTAATGTAGATTTGAAAATGTCCGACGGGTTATCGGATGTAAAGAATTTGAATGTTGAATTAAAAAAGTTGTTTGACGAAAATAAAATTAGCAAAGAGTTGTATGAGAAGTTGACGTCGAATGAGAAGTTTGTTTTGGATTCTCAGGATATAGACAATATTAACAAACTGACCGAAGAGAGGTTGAAGGAAGTGCTCTTCAAGTGTAAAGTTGGTAAGTAATATTTTTCTTAACCTTTATTTACTACTGTGAGATAAAATGCTAGCACTAATGGTCCATACAAATATATTCCTAATCATTTTGTCCTAGTTTTGGATCTCGAGTAAATATTTATAATACAATATGGACGTCGACGACGACGTTCTCGGACTGTGATGTATCAGAACTATGCAAAAGCTCGCGTTACTTACAGCGTATATAATACCAACAAATGCAATACTTTTTTCCTCCACAGCCAGCATTAAACACGAACCTTGTGAATTACTTGAAAAACAACCAATGAACGTAACAAAATCATCGACAGTTGAGACACTAGGGCTTCTGCCTGATATAACGAATGTAACCTCAACAACCAACCTTAGAATGTCTTCAAAGTCAGAAAATAATAACAAATCGTCTACAGCATCTACTAAACAAATAGCAGCACGACTAAGCACTGAACTAGAAAGCGTTAAACCAAAAGAGAGAAGCTCGTGGAATATATCGGATATCACTTCAGATTGGATTAATTTACCGTTCCTGAAGCCCAATGTGAAGAAGATAGATATAAGTAAAATACATTGGAGGGACAGAGAGGCGTTGCAGTTCATGAGAGGAATTATGGACGAGTGCACGCATTTGAGCAACTTCTCCGTGCCTTTCGACACGTCACTTATAATAGGTATGTGCGTTATATGCATCACATATTTGGAGCCCTTCAGTACACTTAAGTTTCCATTTCAAAATGAATTTTTAGCCTTATTACATATTTACCTACCTAAAATCGAGTTACTAATCTTTCTAGAAAAAATAAAAATTGATCAATTTAAGATCCTTCAGCTAGTTTTGAGCTGTTTTTGAAAACAATTAAGAATTGGTTCAATTGTGATTTTAATGCTGCAGACCTACAGCAACATGAACAACAACAAGTTTAAGTTTAATTTAAGTTGTCAACAACATGTCCGATTTAAAACGAGATAAAATTTCGTTTACCAAATTATCGTCCCGACATGTGATTTCACGAGATGTTTTCAATAGTATCGTATAGGTACGAGTATTTTTCATCAACCCACGACGCAAAACGACAGGGTTACAAGTTTGAGTGCCTGTGGCTTCGTAGCTCCCGAACGGATAAACTGATTTTGATTATGTTGTTTAAAATTGCATTACTCATTTTTCATAACTCCCTTAATATAGGTATAAAATGAAAGGTTGACTAGTAGTACTATGAATACTATGATATATTTCGAATTCAAGATGGCCCCCACCTATCATAGCTATTTTATAATAGCGATCTCTTAAGTGTTTTAAATTTTATTTGTGAAAAAAGTTGCCTAATCTCAGTATGTGTGTCATACAGCGGTATGCGCAAAGCACGACGCGTACGTGCCGCGGGACGACGTGGGCACGTTGGAAGAGATATGGCCGGGCGCTGAAGTACGTTACGTAGACGCGGGTCACGTGTCTGCATACATATTGCACCAGTCGCTATTCAGGTATACACGTTTTTGAAGGAAAGAAAATTTTACATCATCTAAAAGTTGTAAATTACACACAACCAAGCACATTTTCGGTTAGGGAAAAATTTGTTCTCCTTATTAACTTATATTCACACCATTCTTTCCATAATTTAGATTTTACTATACGTTACTAAAACAAAGCAGTTGTGCTTCTTATATCTAATGTCCGATACTTTTTACACAAACTGCCTTACATGCTCGGCCATCCTCATGTTTCGTAGACCCCATAATATGTTTACCGCATGCCATAAAAGTTGTTAATTTTTTTTCTATATTTTTTTAGAGCTTGCATCAAAGAAGCGTTCGAACGGTCCAAAAAGAGGTGGAAAGATGGCAAACACATTGACTGACATTGGCTTCAACACTTTGAAGCGTAAGTTCCTAAACACTTAACTGATCAAAGCGTAACCAATAAAAAAACGACATTCATATCAACTGATTCCCGACTTCGCAGCTCAAGCTGAGGCGATTACGAAATATGCGAAGTACTTAATGTATAAAAGTATATTTATGTTAACAACTATACCTGGACATTGAGGAAAGCGCATAATTTGTAACCGTTCGTTAGACATAATAATGTAGAATAAACGAAGTAGCAAGCAGAGTGTTTCGATGTTTTAAAATTTTAAATACGTAGGCTATTTGCTATTTGGTACTATATTTTAACAAGACTACAACGTGATCTATAGCAGAACTTATTATATATATATATCTTCAAACTATTAGGCCAACTTTAACCTTATTGCTGTATCAATAAGGTTTACTATGAATTTGAAAATGTGATTATATTTATAACTCAAGCTTGCCATTTTATTGATGGTTTTGAGTGCCATAACAATGTGTACCTAGTCAAGATTGGGGAACGCGAGATTTGTTTTTTAAAAAGATTAAAAATTGATTAATAATTATTTAATGTCCGATACATTGGCGAGTTGAATTATAACTAACTTAAATCTAACTTAAAACTGAGCAAGAGCATTCTCCTTATCAGCTATGCGTCCGGGACGACCACCGTGAAGCCAGACGTAACTCAGCAGTTCTTACGCCTACGCTGGTATCTGTATAGTTTCGGTACGGGTTCCAGGATGCATAACTCCTCCCATCGCAAGATCGAAATTAGCGGACGGATTAGAAGAATGCTGACTCCGATAATTTCGATTATAACATTTTAACATAAGATAACTAAAAACTATCCCTAAAATTACATATAAAATCAATGTTCCGATACTCATACTTTTCACATTTACGGCACTCTCACTATTTTTGACCAAATCACTATCACTTTTTCTTAGCACATTAGCCAGATGTTGCAGGTTAGTCAGGTCCACCCCTTTTAGGCTTACTGGAACTTCGGGATACGCCGTCTTCGATGGGATTACCGCCGGTAGGTTTATTATCGGTAAGTTTGGCAAACTCATTTGTTCATAACTTCTTCGTTGTCTTTTCATGGTAATTTTTATAATTTCTGCAGTACAGTCATCATCTGCTGTTACGATGTAGGTTCCCTGGACATGGTGATAAGTTATGTCGTCCTTACAGTTTTGGGTGAGTATAAGGATGTTTTTAGAGAAAACTATCCACCTGTTGCTCTGTATCTTCTCTACTTTTACGTCTTCCAGATCCACTAGGATTGGGTGGCATTGTGTTATATCTGCGGCAAAGCTGATCAGGTTGGTGACGCAGGCATCGTTGACCAGCGCGGGTGCGTAATCTTCTTCACAAAGGAACAGGGAGTCTTCGATTTCCTTGCAGGGACGTAAGAGTGACACTGTTTTCAACCTTTTCGTTAACAGGTAAGGGAATTGGGGTAAAATAATGTGAGTTTGGTTAAGGGTATTGGTGACAGGCAAGGGGAGAATTCTATAATATGTGTATATATCGTCTTCAACTAAGGGTATATCCATGATAAACGTTATTTGATTTTCCTTAGCGTAAGCTTTCATGTCTATACATAGTTCTAACTTTAACAAATTTTCGGAATTTACTGGAAACATAAGTTTATTTTGTAGTTCAATATCCTTCAGTATCAATAATAATTCATTAGAGTCTAAAATAGATTGATGTAACATTCCTAGTTTACTAAACGCAACAATGGTTTCAATTTCGTCCAATCTAGTATAAAGAGTTTGGAAGTTGTGTAAGAATATGTGATAAACGTTAATGATCTTAGAAATCTCTCGAATTTTATTTGTGTCATTTAGTTGTTTTCTGATTTCCCAAATTGCTTTATCCAATTGAATGAAATTGTATTTAGTACTATTAGTAATGTTCATTAATGATTCCATCATTTCGGCGACCACAGTTATCTTTTTATTCATTGCATTCTGTTTTGTCTTTACGTCACTTATTAACGCATCATACTTAATGGCATCGTTATTGTCTAAATTACCCGAGACTAACTTAATAATAGAACCTAAAGGATTTAAAATTCCACGTTTACTTCTTTTTACCGGTAATAATTGGCTCAACTTTTGCACTGTTATATTTTTTATGAAATCTGTTTGAGTTCTCAAATCGCTGACATCAGAGTCAATGGGTTTCTTTCCAAAGTAGTTTAATAAATGTTTATTCAAGTTTGAATATCTATTTAAGTTAAAATCTAAATCGTCTCTAACTAAACTTAAATCTAATATCTTAATAATAGACCACTTATCGCTACTTATCAGGGCTTGGCCTTCTCTAATTGGGAGAACTCCAGGATTGTTCCTGATTCGCTGAAGTAGAAGGGCCAGGACAGCTGTAGCCTGTACCAGGATCAGGAGGCACCTGTGAAGGACGTTTAATGTCTTTAATTGGCGCTTTTGTTTCGCGGCCTTTGATGTTAAGTGGTACTATATTTCTAACTATATTTCCTTTTACTTCAGCTTTCTTGTAACGGGGTTTATCCTTACTTCTTCTTTCATTCACGCCTTTCACATATACTGCGTCTCCTTCATGTACGTTAAACTGTTTTTCGCCTCCATGCATTTCCTTGATCTTTTCTTTTCTACCTATTGTCCTGTTTGTTATATATTCATATAGGTATTTTGTTCGTTTTTTATGGTCTTGGACTAGTTTTTGACTGTAATCTTTATTAAACTGTACATTGAAAGGGGTTGTGGCATCGGTGTGCCCAAAAACAACCTCGAAGGGAGTTAAGCCAGTTGTATTATGTATAGTTTGATTATAAGACATGAGGGCATACGTCATTACGGATGCTGCATCGGTGAATTTGTGTTCGTAGCTAGCTAGTCGATAAATTTCTATTATTGTTGAGTGGAAACGTTCAACTATTCCCATGGAATTTGGATTGTGGGGCGTGCCAATGTGTAAATCTATTTTGTAGAAATTTAAGGTTTCCTTGAGTAGGGCGTTATTGAACTCAGCCCCTGAATCGGCACTAATTCTATGTGGTACTCCATAAATCGAAAAATACTTGATAAGGGCTCTGATGACTTCTGGTGTTGTTTTGCTATGAATTTCGATTGCCTGTCCAAGCTTGCTAAAAGCGTCTACTATTGTTAAGTAGGTTTTTCCTTCTATACTGAAAATGTCCATGAAGAGTTCCTGAAACGGTTTTGTCTGGGTTTGTGTAAGCTGTAGTTCAGGTTTAAGTGGTTTTCTGTCGTATTTCATTTTTTTGCATCCATCGCAAGAGTTTATAACTGTTGCTATGGTTAGTTCCATATTAGTCCAGTAGTAGATTCGCTTGATGTGAAGTAGCGTCTCTTTAATTCCTCGATGACAAGTTTTTCCTATGTGGTATTTTGTAATTATTTCTTTTTGCTCGTTTTCATCTTCCACATAAACTACTCTCTTTGTACATTCCATGATTTTAACGGTATCTTTTTTGAACAGAGCTATGGTTGCTTCAGCGAACTGTTTCCTGTGTGTTTTATCTTCGAAATATATAAAATACTTAGTTTTTGGATTTATGTATTCTTTCAGGAATTTTTTCACTAAATCTGGTCTATTTAGTGGTAGATGAAGTTCTAAAATCTTCTGCTTCTGATTTGATGTGTCTTTTACGGACAGTTCGTTCCTAAACCAAGTGTGTACTAGGATTTGGTTAGGTTTTGTGTCAATAGCCTCGTGTAAAATGGGAATTCCTGTGGTGTCCGTTTCGAATACCGAATGTTTAGTTTGGGAATTCGTTGAAGCTGTTAAAGTGCTACTATTTGGGGATGGAATAGAATAAGGTGACCTTGGGTCATCGGCAGCTATTATTGACATAGTTTTTTCTGAATCTGATGACAGAATTATGGTGCTATTGGTCTCGTCATTATGAATTTGTTGACTTTTTCGTAGCCTTTCAATGTCTTTCATTACTTCGTCTATTTCTCTTTGTAATTTGTTGTCGTCAACGTTTACTTTCATAGATACGTCATCGTTATCTATGGCGTTCACTTTTATTCGGGACAGGGCGTCTGCGACTACATTTTGTTTTCCATTTTTGTATTGAATGTCGTAATCGAATTCAGCAAGTCTGAGTTTCCAACGCGTCAGTTTGCTATTGTGTTCTTTCATATTATTTAGCCAGGCGAGTGGGCGATGGTCTGTATATATAGTAAAACGCCTGCCGTAGAGGTACGGACGGAAATGTTTTACTGCCCAAACGATTGCGAGTAATTCTTTTTCTACAGTGCTGTATCGCGTTTCCGCATCATTTAAAGTCCTGCTAGCGTAAGCAATTGGTTTGTCGCTGTGTAAAAGGCCTTGTGAGATGACAGCGCCGATAGCGTAATCGGAAGCATCGGTTGTCAGGATGAACTGTTTTTCGAAATCCGGGAACTGTAGAATCGGAGCGTTTACTAATAACTCCTTACACATCTCGAATGCTGCTACGTATTCTTCGGTAATTTCTATCTTGTAACGTTTTTTTAAGCATTTTGTAAGTGGTCGTGTTATTTTGGCGAAATCTTTAATGAATTTGCGATAATAACCGACTAGTCCTAAAAAACTTTTTATTTCGGTTGTAGTTTTTGGAATAGGGAAGTTAAGTACTGCCTGAATTTTATCGTTGTTCGGTTTTAGACCTTCTTTTGTTATCATGTGTCCAAGATAGAGGACTTCTTTGCGGAAGAATTCGCATTTATCTAAGGTTACTTTCAAATTTGTGGCTCTGAGTCTGTCGAAAACCATGCGCAATTTTTCTATGTGTTCTTGTAAGCTTGCTGAGTAGACAATTATGTCGTCAAGGTAAACTAGGCAATGCAGGCCTTGTAAGCCTCTCAGGACATTATCCATGGCCCTCTGGAAAGTAGCGGGGGCTGTCTTGAGGCCAAATGGCATACGGGTAAACTCATAAAGTCCTGATTGCGTAGAAAAAGCTGTCTTTTGTCTATCCTCTTCCTTAACTTCTATCTGATGGTAACCACTCGCTAAATCAATGGTGCTGAAATACACGGACTTTCCTAGTTTATCAAACAAGTCTGAAATGTTAGGCAGAGGGTACTTGTCGTCGGTGGTAATTTCGTTCAAACGTCTATAATCAATCACCATTCTAAATTTTGTCTCTCCGGAAGCGTCAACCTTTTTAGGGACTAGATGGACGGGCGCACTCCAAGGTGAATGCGATTCACGTATTACGTCGTTTTGTAGTAATTTATCGACTTGTTTTTGAATTTCAGCTGTGTACGCTGGAGGGTGTCTATATGGTCTTACATATATGGGGTCTTCGTTTTTAGTTCTTATCTCATGTTTTACTCCGCTCGTAAAAGAGAGGGGAATGTCGTCACAATAAAAGATGTCTCTATACTCATAGCATAATTTTTTTATGCTTTCCTTTTCTTCCTTGTTAGCGTGGTCTAGACGCAGTTTCCGCAAATTTTCTTTTAACAATTCATCAATCTCACATTCATTCGTCGTAAAATTCACTTTACATTCTTCTCTTTCATACTTAGTAACTCTTAGTGGTTTTGCAAAGGTCATGGTTATTTTATCTTCGGATGCATTTTGAATAACGATACATGCATACGAGTCAACGCAAGATACTAAAGCGCTGGGCATCCTTACACCTTGACCAAAATCTACGTAGTCTATTATGGCTTCGCCATTTCGTAAGTCCGTTGGTACTTTTACACGTGTCTCTGTTCTTGGTTCTAGAGTTATTTCATACGGTGGACTATATATAATCGGTATTTCTGTATTAGGTGTTTGTAATATTCGGTTTCGCATATCAATGTTAGCTTTTAATTTAGATAAGAGGTCGGAACCTATCAAGCCGTCATATCGGCTGTCAACATTATATATGTAAAATTTATGTTCTCCAACACTTTTGAAAGTTTTCAGTAGTGGTATCCGAATGGCTTCATTATGTTGGCTGCGAGCATGAGTGCTGACTACTTCGAAAGGCTCGTGGTATTTGTAAGCGGTGAAGTATTCGTCTGCCTTTGCGGGGCTTATAAAAGATCTTGTACTTCCGGTGTCAATCATAAAACGTGATTTAATTTCGGGTATTTCTATGTAAGGTAGCTTCAAAAGAGAATCACAATTTAGCTCTATTAGCTCGGATGGGGATTCGAGGCTGGTAGATGAAAATTTTCTTCAGCATTCGGTCCCTGGTCATAAACATCTGATACTGTTTCATAATTTTGGGAATCTGGCATTTCCAAGTTGTAAGTATAATTTTCGTCATAGTAATCATAATTTTGTTCACAGGCTTGTTCCGGTGAAGCCTCAACAAGTTCGTTGTTAAAGAACATGTTTTCACTATCAGGGGAAGCGTTTAACATGTTCTGTCTCAACGGGCGGGCTGTGCGCATTGAAACGTCAGTATCCTCAATTGGTTTAGGTCGCTGTACATTTTGGTTCGGGATGCCGAATTTGAATGTTTGTTGGGGTTGCATAAAAGGTAGGGCTGGTCTAGCAAAATTTTGGTTCATTGGAGGTCTGAAACCTTGACCTTGTTGGTAATTACCAAAATTAAAACCTGGTTGTGGTCGCGGTATACCAAACCTAAAGTTTTGTTGTCCCTGACTTGGGTTAAATCTGAATCCAGTAGGTGGATTTTGGGGCTGATGGCCAAATCTAAAACCTTGCGGTTGGTGCTGTTGTTGCTGCTGCTGTGGTATGCCGAACCTAAAGTTATGACTAGGCATTGCGAATTTATTTTGTGGGTTAAAAGAAGGATTTCCAAATTTAAAGTTGTTGTTACTAATATTATTAGCCATTGGAATTTGTGGCTTATGAGGCGCCAGAGCCTGACGTTGCTTATGTTTTGCATTAAATTGAGTTATGAAATTTACTTCTTCTGTCACTATAGCTAAAGCGTTTTCTAACACAGTGCACCCTTTCAGACGCACTATGCGAATTAAGTCCTCACTCAGATTATATAAAAATACATTCAGTGCCATATTGTTGTAGACTATCATTTTTGCGGCCTTTACCCCTTCGTCGGTAAGTAAATTGACCTTAGCAAAAAGCGTACTACGCATATGCTGGATGCGATGGCAGAAGTCGATGTAAGACTCACCAGAATTTATTTTCATTTGCTCTAGCTCTATCGCGATACATTCTTCGGAACGTGGGTCACCAAAATGTTGAACTAGAACCTCCTTAAGTGTTATCCACGAGTTAATATCTTCTCGCTCGCTTAGAAGCGCTGCGGCTTTACCATGAAGCCTGCTTGTAATTCCGTGAAATACATATGTTTGTTGCGCCAAGTTATTAGGAGATGCATAAGAGTTATAGATATACTGTGCTTTCCTAATGAATAAATTTAAAAGGTTTTCTTCACCTTCAAATTTTGGTATTAAACATAAAAGGTCTTTTGGTATTATCCTAATATTTTGCTCCATTGCCATTTCTTATTAATAACTAGTTACTTTTATAATTATCAATTAAATGTACTTAACTTAATAATAGATTTAACACAAAATTTAACGACGATATTAGTACGTTAAAGGAAATCAAATAACGATTATTTGTCTAACAAACGGAAATAGATGGGAACGGAACGGAAATGTGAAAAGGTTTACTCACAGAACACTCGTCCTCATCCTTCTATTGTAGTTAGGTCGTCTTCTTAAAACTCGCCGCGCACCACAAATGACAGATTTATTTGGTTCGTATGGATTGCCGTCAGACACGATCACTTAGCTTGAGAAACCGTGGCTTGTTAGGTTCACAGGAACGAATCGCAGGAACTTCGATAGTAACTTTCGCGAACGTACGGAACCCCAGCAATCCTACCGGCTGCGCCAGTCAAGATTGGGGAACGCGAGATTTGTTTTTTAAAAAGATTAAAAATTGATTAATAATTATTTAATGTCCGATACATTGGCGAGTTGAATTATAACTAACTTAAATCTAACTTAAAACTGAGCAAGAGCATTCTCCTTATCAGCTATGCGTCCGGGACGACCACCGTGAAGCCAGACGTAACTCAGCAGTTCTTACGCCTACGCTGGTATCTGTATAGTTTCGGTACGGGTTCCAGGATGCATAACTACCTATACATAATATATTGTCAATATTTTGTATTTACAATATACGAGTTTATTACAGAAAGCTATTTAAAATTGGGAACGCGATTCAACTGTTTTTTTCATTTTTCATTACTTTTACATTCAACTTAAGTACACGCGCGTATTTTAAGCATGATAGTCATTATTTTTGGGCACATATTGACGAGTGTTATGTTTGCCCGTTCAAGTACAAATGTTTATAAATACCTACAATATATTTGTATTATTAAATTTTGTTTGTTGTTCAAAGCTTTTAGATAGTTATTTATTATAAGTAGGCGTGCAAACATGTGTCGTGTACATAGGCGTATACATATTCTCTATTGAGGTTGTATAGTTTTAAAGTATTTTAATACATGTTGTTTATTAAACTCCTCGTTGTTTTTTTTAAACTTCTATTCTTCGGATATTATATTACAATTATTTTGTTTTAACGGTTCTAGTGCGGCAGTCGCTCAGGTCAAATAGAAACTTTTAAAAGAATACATATAAAACTAGTTATGCAACTTTTTATATTAAAACAATAAAATAAGTTTGGTTTTATTTTTATTCTGGAAATTATGATCATACACAATCACACAACCGAAAAAACAAAAATATGAAATTCTCTGCATAAAAAAAAAATACATTGACAAGTACACGTTCTCAAAGATTTACTAATAAAAGTATAAAATGTCTTAAAAACTACTAACATTTCGAAATAGTAAATCTGAGAGATCTCATTTCGATAACATAGTTACTAACATTTACATATCTGTGAGAAAACTGTTCCACAATATTCGTTTGTTATTTTTTTTTTTCATTAAATTAATTACATGTAAGTATTGTTTTAAGCGGGTCTCACACAACACGATTTTATAAGAGGTCACTACAGGTTTACTGGTTAGGAGTTTACTAAGCCGAAAGGGGGTCACTATACTCATCCTAAGAAATAACTTACTATGGGACCAACTCTGAGTACGTGAAAAAAATCGGCTGTGACATATATTTTGTCGGAGTTGGTCCCATGGTAAAAGTTGTTCCTTAGAATGAGTATAGTAACAACTTTTCGGATTAGTATAACCGATAACCCTGTATATGCCTTCAATCGTTGCGGGCGATAGTTGATTATAAAATGTACATAACCATGTAAGTAGGCACGCAACATGTCGGAAAGCTCAAAGTGAGTTTAGGCATTTAAATCATAAATAAACTTTAATTCAGATTACATACTTTACAACGGTACAAAGCGAATATCTACGCTGCTATTTTTTAGTGTTTATTTACAAGGTATATTTATAATCATTGTATGTATTTACGTAATATAGGTATGAATTATTTTAATACATGGGTAGGTAGTATGGGACATAATATTTATAGTCTACACGATCATAGGCTAGAGTGTGCTTAGCCGATAAGGTTTATGCATTATACACATTACTACAAAAGTCGTGAAAAACACCTGTTCCATATATTTTAATCCACAGCCGATTAACTTTCTTATGAACATAAGTATAGAAAGAAAAAGGTTTAGAGCATCCCTATCCTAATAGATATATATCTGAATAAAGGTGTAGATAACTGAGTTGAATCATTTAGATAGCCTGCACAGGGAAAATTTATTGTCTTCTACTGTAACATAAAACTAAATTACTTTTAAAAAGGTTTTCAATCGAGTTCGGCGTTAATTATAATATATATATAAAAGTGTAAGGCTACTAACTCCAAAATAAAGAATAAAAGAAAATAAAGGACAGTTATTTAATGGCGCAACTTTGTAAAAGCAATGCAGAATACGGTGCCTTGTCTGTGATCAACAAAACGGTTTAGTGCTATATGTATGTACACGATAAAAATGAGGGCTCAAGGTGACGTAAAATTACACGTACAATTAATTGACGGGGTGCGAACCATATAAGTCCAAATCTTATGAAAAATTATATAAGCGACCCATTACGCCAGTTTTATATATATCTTTAGCGTGCCAAACCGATATAAGGGATTTTGCTTACCGCGCCATTTATCCATTAGGTGGTACAACTGCGTGTCTATGAACTTGGTCGATCGCGTTTTGACCACAGTGGTACTAGTGACAAGATGGCGAAGCGGCGAAATCAATAAAATATCAAGAAATAATTAGTTTCCTGGAAGATAGCGATGATTCCGTGGAAGGTACGGTAGATCTATCTGTATACATGATGTTTTATGTGAAATTCTGGTCATGAAGTTGTTAGACCATGGTTGTTTTGCATAGGTGATCTAGGTGTTATTGATAAATTTTGTAGTGATGCGCAATTTTGTTTTAGATTCATTTGGATAGTTTTTAAATCACTTCACTTGTACCAGACTGGCATTCGACTTACTTGACTAATGTTTTCAAAACACGGCACTTGTACCATCTTAAAAATGATAAAACTTTGTTTTGTTTTAGATATTACCTGGCAACCAAGTCCTAAAAAGATGTGTAAATGGCTAAACACCAAAACACAAAATAAACCCGAGGAACATACAATACGATTAGAAAATTATCAAAACTTAGATGTTGCCCCTGATCCTAGACAATTTACCATCGTTATCAGACGCCTTACCATTTTCACCGACTGAGCCATTGCTTCTTAGCAATTCTGCAAACAATAACGAAACGTGTACATTTCACCGACAATAATATCAGCTGATATTCCTATAGTGGATAAAGCTATATTTAGCCGTTCTACCGTTTCACCAATATTAGATGAACCGCCTTCAGTCCTGATTATACTCGTACCATCTGAAAACCCTTCTTTGTTAACATTGCCTACGACTTAACTAATTGAAGAGACAATACCAGCAACCAGACAACGACAAGTGCCAGACCCTCTGCCAACATCTGAAAGGATTGAAACGTCAACTGTCACATCGGGTGCACTATTTATACATTGTGATGAAGACACACAACCTACTAATCGATCACGTAAAAAACAAAAAAATGTTATAACTTGAAAGAAAAATATAGGAAAACGTAAACGTAATGAAGGCAAGGAGTATGTGTCTTATAAAGAAAATAAAAATTAAAAAAGCTAAAATTAAAGATTTGATGGATCTACAAAAACTTACACCGACCATTCACCACGATTTTTATAATTCGCTGCTAAGTGATGAAAATGTACATGCCGCTTCAACAAGTCGTTCAAGAGGTCGACCAAAAAAATATAATGAGCTAGAAACGGACGAAGAAAGTATGTTGGATTATACATTTATTGAATAAAAAATTTTATTTTTCTTAAAACAATTTTTCACTGCGGAATAGGCTCAAGTGATAGCGAATAATATCTGAAACTATTGCGAGCCATAGTGATTATATGTGATTTATCTTAATTTTTGTTTAGGCCATAATGGTATAAGTGATTTTTTTTTCTCTTCAAGTATAAGTAATTTAAAGACACTGCTGTGATTATAAGCATTAAAATTTGTATATAAATACGCGGTAAATTTTATTACAGCCCTTAAGTCAACCACCAAAAATATATTCAAAAATAACTACTTTTCTCGAATAGTTGTTTGTCTCTTGTATTCCTTTGCTTCGCAACCCGTCAATTATAACAGTAACACCACCTTGTTGCCTAACAACCAAACGCAAAAACATCTAAATTTTTAGAAATCTTATGTTTTGTCTTTAGCAAAAAATTTAATATAGCTTTTACCAGGCCCGTATTTTTGCATCACTTTTTGCACGGATGAAATACCGATTTTAATCGTACCATACTTTAACGCTCTGCTTTTCTATATCTGTGTTTCACGTAAATAATAGTTAAAAAATATTAACGTATAAAACTATAGGTGTAAAAGCTATACCTCGGCCTCAATAAGCTCACCTTTCATTATCATTATTTTCATGCGTAAAAATATAGCGGTGAAGTCTTTGATCTTTCCGCTGCACTTAGGCATTTGTTCGAAAATATACAAATTCAGATATATATTTGTAAAACAGCATGATCTCTGCAAAAGCTGTTAAATACGTAGAAAAATCATTTAAAGTAAGATCCATACAAATATAACAGTTGTCTTCTGAATCAAGATCAATCATTATAATATACACAAGACAATATAAAATATTTAATAAGTTATAATAAATTCTGACGAAATGAAAAAATGAAACTGATCCCCAATTCGAGCACACACCTTAAATTATATCGATATCCTAATTGCGCTAGTCTTATATAAACACACATAAATTATGATATACGGCTGGTTTACTAAAAGGGTAGCATTCAACCACACTTGTCAAATATGAGTTAACCCTGCAGTAGTTGCGCGGACTACATATGTAGTCCACTGACACAAAAACATTTTTTTTCTTTAGCGGTAAATGGTAGTTTCGTGAGCCCTTAGGTACTTTTAAATAAACAATCGAGTGAAGCACTCGAGTGCAGCGCAAGGTCGCATGCGGTGGTGTAGATATATCACCACAAAAGTCTTGGACTACACAGGTAGTCTGCGCGACCAATAACGTAAGTAATTTTAAGAGTCAAATCGGTATAAATCACTGATAACAAATTTGCTTTTCATAGCACCATCTCGGAGAGAGTGTTTTTGCTATTCGATATATGAGTGCAAAATCCGTTTTTATCCGCTAGACGATAAAGTAATTTTGAATTTAGAATATCGTGCGCACTAAGTTTGTGAATTAAAAACCTCATTCAACCTATTTACTTCTACCTCTATGGTGCCGAATTTATCATACAACCTTTTTTATTTTGTTAATAGCTCAGACTCGGAACCTTTTTGCTGTACTTTTTATTTAATTTGTTTTGCGCGCGCCATTATCTTTTCACGTTATATTGTTAAAACATTATGTTAAAAATAAGTAAAAAAAAAATAACAAAAAAAAATACATTTTTTTATTTATCGTATGTAGTCATTTCCTCGCTGAGCTGGGATAAAAAGTTACGTGTTGCACTCGAGTGCAAAGATTTTTTACCTTGTGCTCCTTTAATTCCCTCGCTAACGCTCAGGATTCTTCGCTTGCTCGGTCATCAAAAGTGAGCACGCGGTTAAAAAGCAACTTTGCACTCTTGTATAACAAATAACTATTGTTCGGTTGTAAATTGGTTTAACCTTATATTTTTATGCTAAAAATGGACAATCAACAAGCTGCACAGCTTGAGGCGTAGGTGCATGAATCTCATGATGAAAAAGAACATTATCAAGCCGGCTCAAACTCAAATAGAGAAGGTTTACTTAAAAACATTCTTGACTATAACACAGAATTTGTGATAAAGTTACGTAGATTGTAGCTAGTTAAGAAAACTATAGTGATTACATTTTCATAACTAATATCAAGAAATTATGTATTCCGCGCGATTACTTATGTCTCATTTAGGTGCGCGACTACTGTAGGGTTGACATCACGTTTCATCAAGTAATAACATACCTATGAAAGAGACGATGGACCCTTTTTGGTCATCCAAATGCATTTACAATATTGAATAAAACCTATTCCTTCCAACCTATTTGGTAACATATATTACAGTTCAACCCAATAAAGTAAGAGAGTCATTATACTTGGTAAATACAACCAAGTATGTTAGTTTCTGCTCTCTCTTTTCCTTTTTTCCTTGCATTGACAACAACACCTTATAATTTTAATTATATTTAGGTACAGCATAGTGTGATGTGCGCGAATTAGGGTCATTATATTCTTTTCTGATCCATAAATTGCCAAACAAAAAATATTAGAATAGACTTAGATTTTCCTTACATTTATCTTGGTTTTAAAAAAGGCGTTAAGGGGCGTGTATTCATAAATTAACACATTCTATTTGAGAAAACACCACAAAATAATTTGAATTGGTTAATAAACATAATTAAGGAGATCAACGACGTAAAAATGTTTTTTTGATCAGTTAAATTAATTTTACGCTCCTAACCGAAATTCAAATAAATAATTTGAAATAATACGCGGCGTATGTATATGTAGAATAGTAATCTGTTTTATTTATAAATTAATCAAAAATAACTAAATGTTGCGCCGACTGTAGTGGGATCAGGATAATGTGATGAACACAAAACAAACCGAGTATATTTCTGACATTTAACAAATACCAAACTCTGACTAGCCATAATTTTTAGAGTTTTAGTTTTGATACACCATAGATTGATTTGATTGGATTGACCCATTACAAACAAGCGGATTTACTTTAAACAGTCAGCCGAATGCGGGCGCATGCATACTTTCCTCGTAAATATTCCAGTTGTATTAAGTAATATCTCAATCTCGCGCATACATACGCGTATGAGCAATACATACAATTTCTGCTTTAGTAAGAAAATACTTCAAAGAAATAGAAAAATCAAATGAAATAGCTGAGTAAAACTATCCGAAAATCCTTAAAACGTAACATAATAAGCACTAAACATAACGATCTTACTTATTAACGCATTACAACTTAAGACATCATGACTTTTGTATTGTTTTGAAAAAATAAAAAAGACCCTCAGAATTGAGACAGTTTTATAAGTATGGGATATTGGTAGCTTAGAGTATATTTACATTTACACTGGCCATAGCTTTGGTCACAACCAGGCCAGACAAGATACCCTTAACATGAAACGCAACATAATGACCGTTTAGCTATCATTGTCACGTTCGCACGCACTGTGCAAGAACGAGATAGACAATAACCCAGGTGACAAAAAAAATAGACAACGAATTAATGAAACATTTTTAATATAAAGTACGCTAAGCTCTTGCAGGGCTGAATTTGAGGTCTAATGCAGGTAAACGATGGACCTATAATTCTGGGGTCGGGAACCTCCATCGATACCTCAGATTTTTCTTAGTGATATTGTAGCTTAGTTGAGTACAATTACCCTTTTACACAATTAAGTCAATTTATGCCATTATATCAATGCGCGAGAACTTCTTTCACTTAGCTGTCAGTTATCGCTCGTTCTGAAGTAAACATTAAAGCCGAATGACAGCTCAATCTCAATACCAAAAAAGTATTTAATCTCCTTAGAAAGCAACTCTCGCTAACAAAACCAGCGTTCATAATAAGGGCTCAAATTATTACACGTAGAAAAAAAACTTTAAACGATCTTACTTTACTGTTATCTGTTACTTTTGACCCAGAAGCATACTTCTAAAGTCTTTGTTAGTCATAGGTCGCTTGTCAGTCGAATCACTGCTGCCTGGTGTGTCGTCACCGTTTTTGTGGTCTCCATTAGAGGTGGCCTTGCTTGTTGATGGCTTTTGTAACACGCTCGGAACGAATGACGTCTTTTGCAGTACGCTTGGGATAAAAGAGCTGAGTTGCGTTCGTCGCCTGTAGAAAAAAAAAACAATAAATATTAAATATGAATCAGTTTCTAAATGAAGATTGCACCACGACGGAAACTCCCATCGATTGATTTGTTCGATTGGTATTTTTATTATTATTTTTAATCCGTCGAAAATAAGTTACTATTACAATTACATTATGTTCTTTAGTTTCACACGTGTGACGTAGTTTGCGCTGTCCATGATTTCCCATTAGGTTTCCCGATGCCCGGCTATAACGTAATTTGAAACATGGCAGCATTAGTCATTCCACGCGACGGAGCGCACACAACTACCGCTATCTCCCTCTCTCCTACCAACATGCCGTCTGTTGTCTCTATCTAGCTGTTTGATGATAACAGTTACTCACATGCCCCCCGAGCCGTCTCGCTTCTGCACACCCAGAGTAGGCGCAGCGCCGTCACCCCGCGGCGGCGGAGCGCTCACAGCTACGTCTATCTTTCTTTCTCCTAGGAGCATGCCGTTTGTTTTCTCAATCGCTCTGGCGGCCGATTCTTCGTCCTCGAAGTCTACGTATGCTAGGCCTTTGGGTTTGCCGTCTCTGTAGAATAAGTTGCACATGTGTAAATACGAAAAAGCTCAGTTCTCTAATTGCACTGCACCACCAAACAGGTTCTATACAAAATTCATGGATTCAAACTTATGGATGACAAAAATATGGATATCAAAAAATATTTTTTATCATTATTGGCAAGTTTTTAGATATCGACTCACAAAGTACAAAAAGAGATTTGCGTAGCCTTGTATATATTAGGTTTCAAGTTAAAATCTTAAACAATACTCACTTGAAAGTAGCCAACCTAACATCTTTCACCGTGCCGAATTCATCGAAAATCTCTTTGAGCTTATCTTTCGTGCAGTGTTCGTAAGGCAGGTTTCTTACAAACAGTTTATTTTTCTCCATAGTAGTTGCGTATTTGAACTCGGGTTTGGTCTTCTTGGCTGAGTACCGAGATAGAAACATTGGTCGACCGTCCAGTGGGGTTCGGTCGTGCTTTATGGCTTCGTCTACTGATTCCTAGAAACATATAAGTAAATTAATAAACATTTGGCCTTAATAACATAACTGGAACACAAAATTAGCTTTAGTTTCGATATTTTGTTGCTTACACTTTAAAATCTCCAGATGACGGCATATTGCGCGCCAGCGCTCATTTTGTATGCTTCAAAACATGTGTTATAAGGATATGTGTGTAATAGAGCAAGATCAATTGTATGTTGATTTAAGATATAGTCATCAATTGTACTTAAATAAACTGTACGTACATATTTTACATACACTGTTGTTGAACATAATTATTATAGAACTAGTAACTGTCACAAAAAATTATACCTAAAAAAATTTGAAACTATGAACCCTCATTTAATCCTTTTAGGGGTTGAATTTCTAAATTCCTTTCTTGGTACACCCGTACACCCTATAATGTATACATCCACCAAATTTCATGTGTCTAGATTCAGCAGTTTAGGTTCTGCATTGATTCCTAGCAAATATCAGTCAGTCAGTCTGGACTTACTCTTTTACATATATATACTGGTATCTTACGGAATGTAAGGACAATCACTATAATATAGTCGGGTTTAAATAAAAGTATACCTTATTTTTATACTGGCAATAGCAAATGGACCCGCCGAATGCTTTAACGCCACTTCTCACTCGTAGCGACACTATATCACCGTATTGAGAAAGTTTGTCTCTGAGGTTTTTTTCATTAACTCTGTAGAAAAATTTGAACATAAGGATAAGAAATACACAAGATAATAGTTTCAAAACTCAAGGGTTTAGAATAACAAATAAGAATTAGAAGTTTTTGGTCCCGATTTCGACAGTTCCAAAAAATACTCATGATTTAATTTACATTTAAGAAGTGATCGACCTAAAGTTCGATTTGTAGTTTCCGAATACTGACAATTAGAAACACTCCTGATTTTGAAAGTCAGTTAATAAAAATACAGACTTACTTGAATTCAAGATTGCTAACGAAAAGTGTGCAAGCGTCCCGCGCGACCGGCCGCGTGTCTTCGGTGCTGTCTAGCCTTTGTCGTTTGCTGTCCTTGTCTAAAACAAATAATAATATGTTAAAAAATCCATATAAAAAGGATCTATAATATATTCAAGTCCACACTGACTGATATTTTCAAGGCAGAGCCTCATGAAATTTGGAGGATGCATACATTATAATGAGTAAAGGTGTACGAACCGAGTTTTGGAAATTCAACTATTAAAGGAGTCAAATAGGGGTTCAAAGTTTGAAACTTCTTTATATTCCAATACTCCAACTAGTTAATTATTACACAAGTAAAAATAGCAAAGGTACATTTCTCGTCGTAACGTTGTTTCGGTAAAATAAATTACAAGTGATTTTATGAACTAAGTAATTATAATACTATCATCACAGATGACGCCACCGGTCACTTTTGGACCACAATTATTGGACGGTAAATTGAAGGCGCCCGAACGTTTCAATTATCGTGACAGCAAAGAAAATATCATAATTTTATATTTTCTTAGTTGGCAGCTATAGGAACCCTATGATAAATCGAGTTGAGTTGTTGATACCCGCTCTCCGAGCGATCTACCATTTAAGTTGTTCACCTATAGTTCAGGATTGGATTATGTTTTCCTTGCGATTGACGTAACACATCCCAACTTAGTCTGCCATTATTATAATTTTGATTAAAAAGTTATTTTCAAAACAAAGAATAACTCCGAGAAAGATGAACAAAATGTAACGTAAATAAGTTAATTACTCTTGAAGTTAACTGGAGAAATGAAATGAACTAAAGAGAAAAAAAAAGAAATTTGAAATGAACTGAAGAGAGATAACTATTCAAGGAGATATACCTTCATCACTATTGTAATCACCATCATGAGATCTCTTCACTCCTCCTTTACTATCTCCATCCTTTTCTTTCTCTGCTACTTCTGTACTCTTATCTCTCTTTTTCTTAGCACTTCCCCCGTCTTCACTGTCCTCTGGTTTCCTTTTCCCTTTAGCTTGCGGTTTCTTTGGTTTGTCTTCAGTCTGTTTTTTCTTTTTGTCGAATTTGCCCTTTTTGTCGGCCACTTTATTGTTTGGTTTCTGTTTTTTGTTTCCTATCATTTTGTCTTTCATCGCTTGGTAGCTGTCACGCCATTCTTTGAGTTTAACCTAGGGGAATAAATATTTGTAAGCACGCCATTCAATAATTAATGATTATTCGAGGTTTTTAGTATATTGAACGTCCATAGCACATACTGGACATAAAAAAATGTGTCACGTTAAAAATGTGCTATGAACTATGTTTTTTTTAAATTAGTTCTATCCATATTGGGTTGTCTGCAAGAAAACGCTGAAGGCGGTAAGGTCATCCAATGTACAAAGTTAACAAGACGATGTCCGTTGTCTTTAAACTTTTTCTGAACTTTTACTGTATCTTATATTTGGTGTGTAATAAAGTTATGTATAATCAATCAAGAAACGACAAAAAGACAAATATTTAGTACCAGGTGTCCAGAAATAAATAAGAGCAAGATCTATATCCATGGCTAAAACAACTTACCTCGCAAGTGTGCGTGCACTCTCTAAGCGTGTCCAGCTGTCCATAGTCCCTCTCCAGGTCGGTCCACATTCGCGCCACGGACGGCGGGTAGTCGGTAACAGATCGCAAAGCGCGACGGAATAAATCACGTAACTTAGGCACCGACAGCGGAGGCTTGCGGTTCATTTCTAAATGTATCAGAGCCTCCCAGTATTTGGACATTGTTTTGTTCTCGCCGTACCCTGAAAGAAAGTAATTTAAGTGGTACGAGTACAAGCTACGCAAATTTAGTTATTCCACGGAAACACTACATTTTTCCGGGATGAAAAGTATTCTTAATTATTAGTTAATCCAGGACATAAGCTATTTTAGTGCTAAATTACATCTAAATACGTTCAGTAGTATTTGCGTGAAAGAGTAACAAACATTCATACAAACTTTCGCATTTATAATATTATTAGGATTTTGTCAGCTGTCAGCAGTATATTAGTAGTAGTTTTTCGGAATTACACTTCTATTTTAATTATTTATCTGAAGTATAAAGAAAACACAGCAATGTTTGAATACAAATCCATAAATTTAAGTCTTGATCAATTCTAATTTTAGATAAATAATTTCACTAATATTAACATGGAAACAAAACTTACTAAATATTTCTTCAAATATCTCTTTTCCTTGCTTAGGATCATTCATACGTTTGTATTCGAGACGCGCCCAAAAAAGAGGAATTTCACAGTCGTTTGCTTCTTCACCCCATACCTTAAAAAGCAGATAGTACAATTAGTTTACAATTTACAAATAGGTATATGATTTATTAGTCTAGGAGTTAAGTTACAAAACAGTCTTCTCGTAAAAGACATAATAGGTGCGGCCTAACTTCTATCTACTAATATCGGAGAGTGTTTAATCTACATAGATCACGGATTGATATCTTAATGTAATAAACTCAAGCTAGCATAAAACTTAGATAACATTTAAAAGGACTTCTTTCATTTGAGGCCATGACGGTGTAGGTACGTCTACCAAATACTGGAATTTGTAGTGAAATTATGACATCCCTCAAATTTTTTTGTATCTTAAGTTGACAATCCATCGTCTTAAACTCCCTTAAAAACGTCAAAACTGACAAATCTAAACGAGCAATTCACCATTTTGCTTAAATAAAATGGAATTATTTTGTACCGAAATTAATTTTGTGTGCAACAATAAATTACGTTCTTTTCCGTTTGCTTGATAGATTAAAGATTAATAATCCCTAACGTTATTAATACGTTAGGTATCATGTACACTGCCACGGCCGGAGTTCTATTCATTTTTTAAACATCTCTTCTAAATTGTTGTTCGTCTTTAGAACTGCTTGTAATTTTTACATTAGCTAGTGCTTAGTTAGTGCTCATAAAAATCGTGAATTAAATTGATGCGTGTTCCTACCGCTGAAGCAGGAGAAAAGAGATGTTTCAGATATTTATACAGCTCCTGCCAGGATAGAGTACATGATACCATAAATACGTAAGGCATTATTAATCTTTAATCTATCAACCAAATTCAAAACAATGAAACTAATCGCAGTGTATTCAGTATTCACAGAATTTACATATTTTTGTACACAGTGAAGTAGACAACTGACACAGGTTTCATGAATACACAATATATCTTAACCACATCTTTAGGCAATTTTTGTTAGACGTACACCGTCCTGGCCGAAAATGAAACAAGTTCTTTTAATAGAAAGTTGTAAGTGTGAAATCTTACCTCAGCCAGCGAGTCCCAGGCCAATCTGAATGTATTTCTCAACAGCTGTACTTGCTTTTCATCGTCAAAGTCGGTCCTCCTTCGAATGTGTTCTACATAGCTTATCCACAACGCCTCTGACTGTTTGTAGGAGTCCATGCCTTTAGCCAGCGCGGCTTCGAATATTGATTTCACCTGTGGATTGTAAAATAGAAGTTAGAAATGTTTTACTTTACATAAATATAGATTAAGAAGTTACAATACGATCCTGTAACCGCTGTAATATAAAGTTGTCCTCACTGTGTTTAGCATTGCTTCACCATGTGCTCAGTCATCCTTACCGTGTGTCTAGTTATCCTTATCGTGTGTCTAGTCATCCTTACCGTGTGTCTAGTCATCCTTACCGTGTGTCTAGTCATCCTTACCGTGTGTCTAGTCATCCTTACCGTGTATCTAGTCATCCTTACCGTGTGTCTAGTTATCTTTAACGTGTGTCTAGTCATCCCTAACGTGTGTCTAGTCATCCTTACCGTGTGTCTAGTCATCCTTACCGTGTGTCTAGTTATCTTTAACGTGTGTCTAGTCATCCCTAACGTGTGTCTAGTCATCCTTACCGTGTGTCTAGTCATCCTTACCGTGTGTCTAGGTATCCTTACCGTGTGTCTAGTCATCCTTACCGTGTGTCTAGTTATTCTTACCGTGTGTATAGTTATCCTTACCGTGCGTCCAGTTATCCTTACCGTGTGTCCAGTGCTGTTGTCGTCTTGCTCGTGCTCAGTCTGCTGCATCTGCATGGTCCAGAAGGTGGCGACTCGCGGCGCTCGCCTGGTGGCAGCGCGCAGAACTCGCCAGTACGACGCGCGCGAGCCGCGAGTGCGGACGTGTTGAGCGAACGATTTGAGAAGGGAATGCGAGTCGGGATGGGATAGACACTCGGTGCTTGCCCGGTCGTATAGCACCTAAAACAATTAGATTACATACTCAAATTATTCTTTTATCATTGTATTACTAGCTTTTCACGCGGTTTTACCCCCGAATATTGACCGGTTGTGAATATCTGTTGATCAATGGGAACAATTCATTTTGTCTGAATCAAACGTAATCTTACGTGTTAATTCGGGATATAAGCTACCTTTATGCCAAATTACAGTCGAAACCATCCAGCCGTTTGAGCGTGATGGAGTAACATATTTCGCCTTTATAATATTAGTGTGTTGCGATAATTAGAATGATGTGATTCTTAACCAATGACTCATTAGAAACACTAGCATTTATACTATGTTAATAACTATATATTTAAAAAGAAAATAAGAAATCTCACCTTAAGAATTCCATCGCTGTCACAGTCTTTGTATTGATCTTCTTTCGACAACTCTTTCACAGTCTCTATGTATTCCTGATACACTTTGAATTTGTCTTCAATGTTACTGCAAAACGAGAGTAATATAAGTAGGAATTATTCTAACAATATTTTTAAACAATAAATACTTTAGTATATTTGACACATAAATGTGACATAAAATTAGAGGGAAGATGTAAACTCACTCTAGAGTAAGTAGTTTCTCTTCAAATGCAGTTATCTTTTGAAGGTAATCCATGGCCGCCTCGTGCTGTTTCGTTACCTGAAAGATAAAACATGCGGGTTAGGCAATAGCGGATCCATGGGCAGGGGCCATGTTAACCTTCCTTAAGGAGACCCGAGCCCTGCAGTGGGGCGATATTGGTTGATATGATATGAATGTTTCCTTAACGTTTTTTAAATTATCTCCATTGAGGAAAGTTAATGGCAATGAGGCCATACTGCCTAGTCGTACATTGATTCCGTACCTTATTGACATAGTCCTGACCGCGCATGATCTGTGCAAGTTCTAAGAGCGGCTCCCAAGCATCCTCGGTCCTAAGCAGCGGTCGCGACACCATCTCTTCTAGACAGAATAGGATACGCTCGCGTTGCTCTTTGTATTTTTCGTCTTCTTCACTGCACAAAATAATACTCAATAAGAGAAGAGACAAGTGGACTCCCGACTCCAAAACCTTTAAAAAATTTTATGAACTGAACGTGAATCTTCACAAATTAAAATTGAATCAAACACACTACATGTTCCGTTATACTGCACCAGACAGTAGTCCCATCGAAGAACACCATCCCTCATAGTTTAATATCTGTGTAGCTATATGTTTTTCTCAACTTCTCACCTCATGTTATCCATCTGTGCCTTCTCGAACTCGAGCTTGATATCCCAGAAGAGCTTCCCCGAGAGTGGGTCTGCGCCTGCGCGCGTCAACACTTCGTCGATATGCGCGCGACTCAACTCTGCGTCTCCGTGGGAGAGGGACCACGAACACCACTCGCTCAGTATCTGTATGGCTGGCAAGATAAATACAATTTAGAAAAGCTCCTGGTGGTCAAGTCTGTTATTTGAATTGTTTCAGAATTACAATCGCATAGTGCCAAAATGATCGTTTTGACATAGTTAGTATTAAACAAAATATATTTTGATTTTATGTCAAAACGGTCATTTTGGCACAATGCAATTGTAATTCTGAGACAATTGTTATAACAGACTTGACCACCTGTTCGGGAAGTACCGAAACATTGAAAATATACATACAACACACCCAGCTTCTGATATTCAAAATCCCGTGCGAATACGTGCTCCGGGATACAGGCGACAAATTGAACAATACCGACAGCAAATAAATGCGAAAACGATTATATGATCCTCAACAGTGAAATGTCAGAACAGAGTTCGTGTGGAACAGAGTCAGCCTGTGCCCTCCACATAAGGTTTTTTAAACGCTAACTGCATCACGGGGAAATAGTGAAATATAATACTTAATTTTTAAAATCTTTTTTTTATCTATCAGCTTGTCGTTTTAAGTCATCTTGGTAATAAACAAATCTGCTTTGTCTCGCTGAAGAAGTTCCAATGTTAGAAAACTCTTGTTTCAATACTCACTAACATACATGTGTTAAATCCTATTTATATATCTAGTGAGTGTTACTCACTCGGTTAGTCAAATCAAATAGGACTCACAATAACAATCCAGCAAGGCAACCCGGAACATATCGGCCAGCTCGTCCATAGTTTTATCGTTGGAATGGGAGAGCGACACCTCAGTCTGGAGCCGCATGAGCCAGTGGTCCGGTTTGAGGGCTGTCATCTGTTGGAGCCGGTCGTATGCGGCCCGCCAGCGCTCCAGTTCTGATAGACCCCTTCGGAACGAATGGAACATGGTCAGGTAATGCATGGTCGGGCAAGCAATAAATAATATTACTACTCAGACCAAGTCACGCGCAATATCGTGAGGCACATTGCTCTGTCGCGAACACAACGAAGGAGAAAAAAAAGTGAGCGAGGACGGTTACCGTACTCTTTTAACAGTTTGAAACATATGTAGCTACCGGTAAACAAGGTCAACCAATGCCCTTGGCTGCGCAGTGACGATTTTAACGTCTCTGGCGAGTGGTAGAGTACGCGGCAGGAATTCCGTCGAGTCGCGACCAGTTATTCGTCAATCAGAAGTGCACATACTCTCACTACGTCGCTTTTGGTCGTACATAAACTTATGCACAACATCAACACTCTTTTAAACCACTGACAGGTCACAATCAACTCAGAGCCCAAGCCGCCGAACTTAGAGATTTGAAATTTGGAACGTTTATTTATTATAGGATGTAGGAGTCGATTAAGAAATGTTTTTTATAAATTCAGACCTAAGAGATTCAAAATAGGAAACTTATTTATATTCCATTTAATGTCGCGGGCAACGCCGTCGTTGACAGGTACTTGTATTTCCATTAAAATAAATGAGACAAAAAAACTTACATCATATGCCAAATACTGGTTTCTATACAACAGTAAATGTGTCGAGTTAGCGTTCAAAGTGTAAAGTATCCATTATTATTAACTTACCATAATGCCTGAATCAATTCAATATGATCATCGTAGTTATATGGATCTTCTTTTATTCTTGCTTCTATCTCCGCCACCTTGCGCTCCAATGCCTCGTCTACTGCATCGTCGTCATCCTGTGCGAAATACATTAACAACAACATAAGCTATTCATAAAAACTCAATCTTTCAATAAAACAATTAAGTACAGAGACGATTTTTTTAATCCTTATATCGGAATCTCAGAACACGAGATCCGATATTGCAATTCCGATACTGACTGATTCAATAACGTAATATCGGAAAAAAAAAATTGCAATACTAAATAAAAAATTAAACGCGTCACAATATAGCCAAGTGGCAGATATGTTTTAAAAAAAACTACTGGTGGATCTATTAGCGGGTTGCACTCATCACTGCAGTAAGCGATGGTGACTCCCTCTTCATCGGCGAGGGTTGTAGTGTCACTCCTAGTACATCTACTCTACAAGATAAAATTTATTAGATACAGATAGCTTAGATCAATGTTGCCTACGAGTGCTGAAAGGGCGCGTATTTTTCTTTGCCTGGATATTTTTCTAATAAAATACAAAAGCGAGAGGCGGAAAAACTGAAAAGGTGAAAAAAAATACTAAGTTATTTACAAAAAAATATTTAATTTCATAATTATAATTTCTAATAATTGTTGTTCCTAATTGTAGATTTTGTATGCATTTTTTAAATTATAAGAAAACTTTTTATTATTTAATAAGTGCTTCTTCTTATAAGAGTAAGTTTAGGTAATCAGTATAAATATAGGATAATGTGGAGAAATCCGTGATTTAATAAACACACGCAACAAAACTACTAGGTATGTGTTGTAATTAGACAATTTAATAACACGATTGAAATTATTTTATTGTACTTAATCCACCTTTACAACGAATATGTGTAATTCCGATATTGAGATTAAATATCGAAAATCAGTATCGGCATTTTCTTTTATTCACTAAGGATATAATCATCAATAATCGTAATATGTACATTCTGTAAAAAAAACCATTTAACCCTCTTACAGAGGAACATACTTATGTCAATCTGGGGGGTTATTTTAGAGAACGCAATCACCACGCTTGGCACAACGCACTACGAGTATGCCAGAAATTTACAAAACCAGAATATTAGGAATGGATTACGTAGGTAAATAAATGATTAGTAATCTCAAAATTCGGTCAAAATCATATCAAACGCGTCTCTAACATGCCGGAGAGCAACATGTTAAATGGACAGCTGACAAACGAGCACGTTCGTGCCCCTGCACGATATAAAATTTGACGTTGACTTCGAGAATATTGTGCAAAGGTTTTACCACGTGCTTAACGCAACAAGCCCGCGTTACGTGTTAAGTGGTCATGGCGAATCAGGCTCCAGGTACAAACGTGATTTGAACTTGGTAATGTTGTAATAGATAATGGAACGAAACCTTTAGTGCGCGAATTCGACTCGCACTCGGCCTATTTTATTTAAATCGTTATCAACAAGAGAATATTTTAAACCTTGCTTACTAAATTTCGCCTGGATCGATTAGGAAAAGTATTTTTGTGTTTAAAGGGTTTGTATAATTCCCAGGTGTCAGTTATAAATTATAAAATAACTGAATATTATATGGTATAGGTGCACGTAAAAAAAGAACACATAACACCTGTACGAGTAAAGAAACATTGATGATAGGATACGTTAAATTGGACAACATGTTTAAACGTGAGTTTAAAACTACCGACAAAATATCCAATTTTTTGTTATTAATATTCTATGTATACACGGAATAATACTGGCGATCTATAATGAACCATTTCATTGGCGCGTGCAATAGTATACAGTTCCCTGGCACATGCGCCGCAATCTACTAAGTAACAGCTGATAACAGAGATAACTCTGTATTTAAAGACAGTTACGTATTTATTCTATAGTGATAACTACTGAAAAACCCTAATTTCAGAATTTTATTCATTACGAATAATTACGTTCTTTTAAAAATCTTTTAAGATAAACTATGAAGTACGACCTAATAATAGTCGGCAGCGGTTCCGTAGGTGCCGCTTCAGGGTGCTACGCTACCCGTGCAGGTCTCAAAGTGTTGATGATCGACAGTGGTCACCCGCCACACGACCAGGGTAGCCACCACGGCAGCACTCGTCTCATGCGACATGCCTATGGCGAAGGAGAGCGTTACGTCCCTTTAGTGCTCCGTGCTCAGCAACTGTGGAATGAGCTATCCGAAACAAGCGGCGAGAAAGTGTTTCACCACACCGGTGTAGTAAACCTGGGACCTGTCGGTACAAAGTTTATCAACGCAGTGGCATCGAGCGCAGAAAAGTTCTCTCTACCCGTTGAAATATTAGATTCAGCCGCCGTAAGCGAACGTTGGCCAGGCATTGTAGTGCCGGCAAATTATACAGCCGTATTCGAGCCAAATTCCGGGGTGCTTAAAAGCGAAATCGCCGTGCGAGCTTATATTCGGCTGGCAAAAGAAGGCGGATGTACGCAGCTTTTTAACTGCCGTGTCACAGAGATCCGCCATGGTGAAGAAGGCGCGACGGTAGTAACTGAACAGGGCGAGTATCAGACCAGCAAATTGCTAGTCAGTGCCGGAACGTGGGTCACTAAACTACTTCCCGAGTTGCCGGTGCAGCCGGTACGTAAGGTTTTTGCGTTTCACCAGGCTGATAGTTGTTACAATGAGAGTAACAAGTTTCCCGGCTTTATAGCGGCAAGTTCAAACGGCGACCTATATTACGGTTTTCCAGCCGCAAATAACGAAATGAAGGTTTGTAAGCACAATGGAGGGCAAAATATCGATTCCCCGGAGCAGCGTACGCCGTATGGAACAGTCGCCAGCGATGCCTCTGAATTGTTTCCATTCATGCATGAATTATTACCGCGCATTGGCGCCTGTTTGCGCGGCGGTGCATGCACCTATGGGATGTCTCCAGATGAAGACTTTATTATTGATACTTTGCCGGGACATAACAATACTCTGATAATTGGTGGTTTAAGTGGACATGGATTCAAGTTTTCTTCAGTGTTGGGAGAAATCGCCTGCCAGTTTGCTCTTGGGCAACAATCAAAATTTGATTTGTCTCCATTTGCACTTACTCGTTTTGCAGTGGCATGAACATTCCTGTGCAACTTTCCGATAAGTAATTTAAAAGCCTTGTATCTATAACTTTTTTACTACAAATTCCGTGATATTTCTCTGGGCGATATTGTATAAATTTAAATATGGTGGCAGACAATATTAATACTATTAAAGTATGATATTTAAATACAATTAACAAAGGAAGGCCAACAGGGTAATTGACAGTTTTTTAAAATTTATTTTAACACTTTTTTTTTAATTCAGTAATAAACAAAATTCTATATATATTTAATATAGCTTATATATTTTATATAGCTTGAATACCAATTTTGAACTGGCACATTGAACAATGAAAAGCCTAAAATTAACCATTTTAGCCAATTAAATATGAGTGACCTGTTTTATCTGTTCAATCTTTTTTCATGTAAATATCTTCCTGTTTTCTGATCACTTGGTTACTCTTCCCTATAATGATGTTAATAGGGAAGAGTAATATAACTGGTGCAAATTAACGCCATAAACAAATAAATTAAAACATCCTTCAAAACATATACAACAACAAAATAAGATATTGAATGTCAAAACTGGTTGTCTGGCACTGGTTGGTTAAACCTGGTGTTATGTTTGTATTAACTTAAAATAAGATAACTACCCTCGTCATCTCTAAACAAGCTATATTCGCAAATTTGTATTGAGAAATGAACTGAAATATCTGCTAAATACTTGTCAATGCATTTATGTTTATTTGACAAATATTATAGCATTTTTTTTAAATTTGACAATACTGGTTTTCATCATAACTGATAGTTCAAAAGGACCTTAAATTTTTTACCAGAGTTTGGATGAAAGAAAGACATTTCCAACAATCAGGTATGTGTGAAAACCCGTATTGTTAAACAAAATACATATGATGACCCCAATTCAGCCAGTCACACTGACTAAACTAAAAGTTCCTAAATTATATCCATCCTTTTCTCACTTTTGGAAACAAAAAGAGAGGAGACAATTTTAGAGCTGTTTAGTCAGTTTGGTCTGCTTGAATCAGGGTCAATATCTCCCTACACCAAAATTCAAACTGGCAATAGGTATGAAAACTTAATAGGAGTGTTATTCTAATTATATTAAATAAGCAGTAATAAAGTATAATAAAGATAAAGTATATGAAATCTGAGGCTTTTTAATTAAATGCGAAAACTAGTATGATTTAAAACTGACTTTTTGCTAAGAATTGCTCACCCATCTATCTATCTTCATTTCTTATTCCTATTCCAGAAATTAAAATTACAAATAAGATATATCAACTCATCTGTTAAGCAACAAGAAGGCCATGTTATTACCATAGCCATTATTATTCTTGAGGTTTTCAGAGATCCTCCTATTTGGTAGGTGTGATTTTACATAAAAGTTTTTTATTCTTCTTCATTGTAATAGTGATGAAATTGCACTGAATACTGCTGCCGAATGTGCATTTTCTATTTACTACTAGACATTTATACAGCGCAGGGATACAAAAGGCCATAGTGTGAGAGTATAAAGCAACCACAGATTCAGATTCAAAAACATTAGGTTTCTTAAAAAATTAGGAGGCATAAAGTCATGACAATACCATATTACAGGTATTTTGCTTGTTGTTATTTTTACATGTAATTTTCTTACAGATATGCGGAACCTTTCCTACTTGCAAAAAGATTTTCATTTCGGATAGGTGCATAACAATCCGCCCTGCAGTACAAGGCTAGGATTGCATGGCAAGATTTATTTACGTACTGTTATTATACATGTCAACCACGGACTTATAAGAGTATGAAATAAGTAAAATCAAGGGCACCAATTAAAGTCTTAAGTTCGAGTGATAGCGATAGTGTAAATAACAACTATTCCAATCAAAACAAGTCGGCAGTAAATCAATAAAACGAAAAAAAGGTGAGTTTAATATAGCAAGCATACATACATCCGAATCATCTGAATCCTGTTCTGCGTCGTACTCCTCCACTAGAACTTCAATATCGTTTTCCTCGGAAGAATCGTTCCGCACCTCATCCTCTACAATAGCCATCGCGAAACACAACAAAAACTAATAAAATTCACTCTGTTTGCTAACACAATCCCACTGGACTCTTTATGGCAGACATTTTATAAAATCATCTGTCAAACGTAACTGTCAACGTCACGTATTTTTGTTTATACGGGGCACTTAAGTGTTTTTGCCGATTGGATGTACCTTTGTAATCCATTGATCCTATGATAAAAAGTTAATTTACTTTGGCTTTAATATGGAGTGTTATAATGCAATCATTATAAATTTCCCTATGCTAAACGCCCAATCACTCGGAGAATGAGTAGTATAGTTAAAAATAAGCACCCACCCTCCATACTTCTTTGCATAAATTAATAGTTATAAATTGGCATTCTATTTCCTAAAGTAAAATATAATGTACTACTTGTTGAAAGCCTACTAGCCTATTTAGGGTTCATAACAGGGTGGTCAACGGACAAGGACTATTGCACCGCCGCACCGTATACGTTAAGTTCGCTACTAAAATCCTGTCGCATAACAAGAAGAACTTCATACCACGCTCGAATCGAAGACGCGTTACATTTACCTAGGAGTGACACGGACAGGTAATTTACCGACCGAACCTTAATCTTTTTATGCTGCATGCATAGGTCCATTTATTTCAACCAACCAAAATGATGATATCCATCCAAAGGTTGTCTGAGCGAAATGGCTTTATGCGATAAGGCCGCCCAATGTACTACCTATTCGTCTTAATTAACATTTTCTGTTTCACTTGTTTTTTTCTTGTAAAAAGTTATAAGTAATCATCTAATTATCCATTTAAAATATAAACATCCATATTTATTTCAGTTCACATTTATTATAAAAATATGATTACATAGAAGTATAATTATATCAATAGGTAGGATACATTACAATCTGTCTTCCATACGTGGGACAAGTCAGCGTTGTATATATACAATTTCTGCCGTACCTATAGACAACCTTTGAACTACAAGCGTAGTTTATCTCGTTTCACGACTGTCATGATCAGACTGTCAAAAAGAGATAAAAGACTCTTCAAAGTTAAAGAATATGCATAAAATACTGAGGGCCTAGCATAAATTTTGCACAGAAGCCATTGAAAAATATTTTACAGTACAAATTAAAAATAAGAGTCAATAGTTTCTGTGCAAAATATCAGGCCTCTGAGAGTTCCCTCACAACTTTGGCACCACACTAAAACCTAGCATGTTTTCAAACTCTATTAGCCAAATTGACAAAATAAATTTATACGCCATCTGAATGTAACATCTAATATAAAATAAATGCACCAATGTGGGAATAGATCTCTTATTCATGATAAAATCTTTAAGTACCTATTAAGACTTTCTACACATTTATAGTTATTACAATCAAACATTCAGCCTTTCATTGCAAAACCACCATTGCATTATAAAATAAAATAATTGAATTATTATAATAATTAATGCATGTCCAATACAAATTGAGAAAATAATGTATGTCAGTAAAAAGTAAGATATACAATCAGTATATTAAAGTGTATGTAGCGAGAATTATATAGTATACACTATATCCTGTCTAGATGGTAAATAACATAATACATTTCACTAATAATAATATAAGAGAACAGAGAGAGGCACAAGACAGAGAACCGTTGACGCAAACATTTATAGCTATAGTTTAAAATGCGAGCAATGCTTATATTGTATGACTTTATCGTCTATGAAGACAGACTAGGGCTACTACAAGAAACTATTGCAACAGCATCAGTCACCCAACGACTTAGCCACTGACACAACTTTTCGTCAAATAACGTCGCGCGGGATTTGGCATCTCTTGTCTGGGGGCCTCAAAAGATTAATCTCACATTTGCACTATTAACGGCATTATCATTAAACGCGGCACAGTGTTGTGCGTCTGTACTCTCGATTTGGCGCTGACTTTGTTCAAAGTTGAGATGCGTTTAATAATAAGATGGTAAATCTCTGACTTCACAATAATACTAATATTCAGTACATTAAATGTGATAGTAAAAAAAGAAAATTCGACACATTCGAGAAATATGTTTTAAAGATTCGATAATTTTTACACAAATCATTTGCAGAATATTCCACAGCCATTCATATTCAATTATCTAATGTTTTTTTAAGTTCTATTTCTAGTATTTTCTAATACTACATGAGATTATCTGTATAAACACTACACGTTGTTTCCATTCCACCTTTTTCTAAAATAAAACTAACAAAATCTGTTAAATGTACGAGCGAAATTATTGGCAGATCTTTTCATTCATAATTATTATGAGAGTCACGTTGTTTTAACACACATTTAAAGAGTAAAAAAGAGTGTAACGGCTAATTAAAATACAATATTTTTTAATGAATCCCACTGCTTAAAAATCAAGATATGTACTTCATAAAAAACATCACTAATGGAACAGCGGGAAAACGAATTACTTTATTTCTGTGTGCTTGTACGTACTTGACTTTTAAAAGGTTTCCCATTGTTAAGAATTCTGTTGTAACTACGAGTTATACGCAACAAAGTTTTGCAACTTTTTAGCCGATAATAATAAAATATACAGGAGAAAAACTCTCGAAACATTTTTGTTTTCGTACATTTAAGGTTTCTTATTGTTCACGATTGTGGTAAAACCAGTTCTACAAAACGTGACGTAAAGACAATTACACAACGTCTTACGACTACCTTCTGTAAATCTCATTCCCTGGTAACCATATTTACTTAGAGAGTGAGCCTGTCGTGGAAAGATTAGAGAAGGAAAGATGTCTACGTTACTGAGACTGTGGATCTAGCATGGGCAGTGGGTAAAATGGTTTTGATCGATCTTAAGCCACCCTGTTTATTTGAGGTTTACTTTGTTATTTCGAAATAGCCCTATTGTTTTTTGTCTTTCCCATTCCACCGGGGATACACCATGGTAGGCCTGCTGGCATTGCTTTTTTAGGGCATTACCGACAGTGATTTAGAAGTCACAGTAGGTATGGTTCCATCCTACTTTATGACAGATTCAATAGCAAACTTGTTTTATATTTTAATTAAAAGTAGGTCTAGCGGTAGAAATAACAAAATCTATATTTGCTCAATCAAAACGACATGGTGTTGTAAGTCTGACGTGTGTGTTAGTTTGTGTGTGTGTGTGTGTGTGACATCGTAGCTCCCGAACGGTTGAACCGATATTGATTGAGTTTTTTTTCCTTTATTTGAAATGTGAAATAGTCGGGAGTCAACTAAACCAACTAGAATCCGACCAACTATTTTTTGACCTAAATACGGACTAAGTATTTAGTTGGTCCGATCAAATTGCAATCAGGCAATTTCATTATATGTATTCAATGATCTAGATATGTTTTTATGTTTTGTAAAGCCTCAAGATATTTAGTAAATGGTAGAACAGATCGACGTCATTTACAACGTATGGAATATTCTACTCGTCTAACAATAGTTGAGATAAACTTTTATTTCTTAAACACTACAAATAGAGAGAGTAATTTTACTGATTATCTATTTAGATCAACGAAATATAGTCCATGTCAATAAAATGATAATAATAATGGGTACATACGTTAAATAATACTAAGACTGTCATATTCATTATAGAACATTACATTTGCTTTCTTACATTCTGGCAATACTCATTCAATATACGTCAAGTTTCGTTGTTTCATTCAAAGTCCATAATCATTACAATTATTATAAGTAATCACACATTCATATACTCTATTTCACATAAGTTGCGTCGATAGATACTGTTAAAACTAAATTTAAATAACAACTCCGCGTAAAAACGACGCGTTAAGAATTGACCTGTTCTTATTTTATTTAAAACTGAAGGTTTACATCGACCTAATACTAATTGCTGTTTAAAGACGCGAATATACTATAGCCGCGCCTAGGCGCATCGCATAGCATTGCAAAACTTCGCTAACCGATACGAGCCGGTACGACACGCCAGTATATGTATAATTTCACTATGATATACGCTAGCCTAAGCGGGCCATAGCGCCATATTCGCGACTCAACTTACGTGAAATAGACTTATAGAGTTTATGAATATGACAGCAAACACGGATATAACATTTATTCAATTGGAAGTGACACAATACGGGATGGCTCGAAGTATCGAGTTGACCACGTTGCAGTTTTCTCGAGGCAACTGGACAGCTTTGCTTGTGTCCAACTAAAGAAAAAACAAAAACTTTTTACTCCTACAGATTACATGAAGATAGATAATAATAGAGTTTTTAACGAAGTTTAAGACAGAATCAAAAAGGAAAGAAGTTCTCGATTCGTAGGGGCATTTTTATAAACTTATGTGCCATGATTTCTCAGCAACGCCTGGAATCAGTTGGCAATGAAATCATAGAGTAAGATTTTTTTTTATGAAATCGATTATAACGAAGCTCATATTTTCAAGATTGACGAAACGATCGGACTACCTCTACATATAGAACTGTCATTGTCTATCAGTGAAGAATTCAGGAGTATGGTCGGTCTTGAAACTTTATTTTTCCTATTTCTCAGCCTCACTCTGCTGTAGAGAGAATGTTGGTTGTATTAGAAGCGTTACCTTTGCCCGCAGTAAACACTATGCGGTGGTGGTCGCGCCGGCCGCCTGCAGCTGCATCTGTCGCTGCATTTGCTCCAACATCTCTTGCATGCGACGCAGCTCCGCTTCCTGTACACGTCATTACATAGAACCACTGATTACCCCGAAAGACTTTAAACGTATAATACTTAAATAAAGTGATAAGTCGACTTTGATTCGGCAATATTTAAATCTATCTTATTTTAAATAATTTTATCGGCGTCATCGCCAACCGAATAGAAATCACTCCCCCATAGTCGGAAAAGAATTAAAAATGATTTTATTATAAAGTAGTTAAAAAAAAGATTACCTTTTCACGCAAGGCGTCCTCATTAGACCCGTTGGTGACACCAGTCGAGTCGGCTTCGCTGAGACCGCTCTCAGTTGACCTAATAACAAGATACACCTTATTTATAAAAGCCTCCCAACTTTGAGCATCGCCTATCTTGTTTTAGCGAGTGACAGTCAAAACAGGGTTATCGGTTAGGGGTGTATAGTAAGTCGAAACGGGGTCACTATACGCATCCTATGGAACAACTTTCACTATGGGGTCCCATAGTGAAAGTTGTTCCAACTCCGAATTCGAGAAAACAAAGTCAGATGTTTCATACATTTTGTCGATGTTGTTGCGAAGGAACAGTTGATTTTTTCTAAATTTCAGTTTCTCACAATGAAAGCAATTCGTGATTATGAGTATAGTGACTCCTTTTCAGCTTAGTACATTCCTAACAGATAGAGCACTCTATACGATAAAAAAGAACGCAGAGCGATTTATTGAACTGTTTTTTATTAAATTTGTCTACAGAATTCGATTATAATGATTTTATTATAAAGTAGTTAAAAAATAATTATGTCTGCGAAGTTAGTGGTGGCATAATCCTGGCCTCGACAGGACATTAGTTCGATCCCAGGTGCTGGTAAATATTATCACTAGTATTAAGGGTGATGGTAAACATTATGAATAAATATGCATGTTGGATGGAGTCCGCCACCCGCCCTTGGGCCAGCGTGCTGAACTATTTTCTAAAATCCTCTTCATAGATGACCGCTGTCGCATATGGTTAGCATACTCGTTTAGAAAGCTGGCAGTCCCGGTTAGATTTCCGGCCGAGGTAGGTGTTTGAATAATGAAAATATGAACATATGCATTCGAGTTTGGGATTTAGGTGTACTGTGTATTTGAAATCAAAACAAACTCTTTATTTTTGCTAATAACTTAGCCTAATATACAAAAGTTATAAAATAACTTATATAATTAACTAGCTGACCCGGCAAACTTCGTATCGCCTAATAGTCGATTCTTTAAGAGTAATGTTACCGTCGCTTAAATACCCACATCAATATGTATACGATACTAACGTCACTCAACTGTTTCACCTTCCCGGAACCTCTCCACTAATACTTAAACTTTATGGTATGGTATTAAAGTTCAAATTGACCTTTTAGTATTATTACGAATAAATTGTATGGGAGTATAGGAAAGTGTTGTTTTTAGACCTTCTCAGGCAATTTTTTAAATTTTTCTCTTCGTAAGTACCATCCTTTGAAATCGGTTCAGTAATTTTTGAGTTTATTCGTTACATACAAAAATACAAATCTTTCCTCTTTACACGAGTAATATTAGTATAAATACCGTTAATATATAAGATATAGCTCACGTGTGTCGCTTGGGCACCTGTCCGTTCCTGGCGAGTCGCTCCGAGCGGTAGTTCTCGTAGTGAACCTCCTGCGTCACCTCTTGCAGGTCTTGCATGTGAGTGCTGCATGCAAAAACATTTAGTTTTAAACTACCAGCATTAAAAAAAACAAAGCAATAATGAATACAACTTGTTATAAAAAAATGTGATTACAGCGCGCGTATACAGGGTTATCGGCTAGGGGTGTACTAAGCAGAAAGGGGGTCACACTATACTTATCCTGAACAACTTTCGCAATGGAACCAACTGTAAATTCGAGTAATAAAAATCAGCTGCTTCATACATTGTATCGACGACCGATACACTTTTTGTATGGAATCGGTGTTTTTTTTTCTAATTGAGGGTTGGACCCATAGTAAGAGTTGTTAGTAATGATGAGTATTATTATCCTTTTTATTTAGTATAGCCCTAACTGATAACGAAAAAAAGGCGACGAATTGAGTAAGTACCTACGCAGGTTCCTAAACAAATATTTTTGTACTTTTTGGATAGAAATACAAACTACTGGTACGAATTCTGATATAATGTAGAACATTATAATGTAACATTTCAAATAAAACAGTATTCATTGCAAAATCGTGGCGTGACATGAGATAATTACGTAGTAACAAACATAAAAAGCAGTCGAATTGAGTAGCTCATTCTTATTGGAGACCGGTATAAAAAAAGAGTCGTCAGGATCGGTAGTGTACGAGTAAGACCATACTGTAAGAATTTCTTTTTGTGGAACTCTATCGTCTTCTCTCTTTCCTAATGCTGTCATTGTTATAAAATATATACGTATTAACTCATAGCGACCCACTGCTGGGCAAGGGTCTCCCCTATGAAGGCGGTGTAGGCCATAGTCCACAACGCGGGTTGGAGGGATAATTTATCTTTGAAAGTTATAAACCTTCTCCGACAGGCAGGTTTCCTCACGATGTTTTCCTTCACCGTTTAAAAATGTGGTATTTCTAATATGCACATGTGTGATTAACTCAGAGGTGCATGCCTGATCCTGGATTTGATCCAGGTCGTGAGGAAACCTTAGTAGGGCGTTTCCTATCGCTCGCCTGGCTAGCTACCACACAAGCCGTAAAATCTGTCGCCAAGCACCTAACGGTGTGTTCCAGCAGCCTTCCTTGAGAGCCAGTCTATTCCAGACTAAGCATGCTCCATATAGGGCTACAGTATCGCTGACTTAGGTGGTTGTGCGAACTTGTGGTTCAAATGCCTAGCTGTGCAGGATAAAATAAAAACATTTGTACTTGTTGAATACTCACATGAGCATAGTCCTCAGTTTGATAAAGTCGCAATGGTCCGGGTTCTCCACCTCGACGACCCCCCAGGGGTACAGTCGGCCGCGCACCCGCCGCCCGCGCACCTCCAGCTGTTGCCCCGCGCCACACACTGCGAATGGCACCGCCGCTTTCAGTTGACGTACCTGCACAATACGAATAAATAGTAATACTGCGAACTGTTGACCTCGCGACTACGATATTATTGGTTAAGTGGTTGTAATTTTTCAACTAATGCATGATTTTGTATTCAGTTATTTCTTAAATAAAAAGAGACGGCAAAAATATACCTATATCACGAGAAAAATAAACAAAAAAATACGATGTAATACGACGATACTATGCATTAACAGACGGGTTAACCGATTTCTTTTTTACATTCAGGGATCTTAATGAATGTTGTGCTTTTGCATTCTTGTACCAAATATGATTGAAATCGTCCAGTAAATGGAGCCGTAGCAAATTTCTCCCCATTTTGAAAGAAATCCCATTAAAAAAAAATCAAAAAATCGCAGAACCTATACACAAAGTTTCGTCAAGTTGGTTGGAAACTACAACCCGTACGTGAGTACGAAATATCTTGCGGACAAACATACAAACTGACGACCAAAAAAATATAAAATAGGTCGATCTCATTCGCACCCGCCTTCATGGCGACCCGAGTCAAGAAGGCGGGTGCGCATTTTGATAAAATGTTGAAGCGACCTACGCAAAAGTATTTATTACCTTTCGAATTTGGACTCAGTTACAAGTAGCAAAACTTACGCATTAATAACGCCTGAGGTAATTTCCTCCAAGAAACCGTTGAATGGATCCGACCAAAGCATTATGAACACATACCTGTTCTTTATAATCTTCATCTTCATCGCTATCACAGTCAGGAAGAGGGTAGATCTTGATTCCCTCTCTTTCGATTTCCTCCATAACCTGTTAAATTTATAATAAAATAAACGTAATAAATATATAAAATTAAAATGTTTCGGGCGCTAAATAGAAGTTAAACTTTAAACGTTATAATGGAAGTATATTTCTTACCCTAGTTTTCAACCTTTGCACCTCTTTCTTAGTGAGGCAGTCGGCCTTAGCGATCACAGGGACGATGTTCACTTTATTGTGGAGCTGTTTCATGAACTCTATGTCCAGGGGTTTTAATCTGAAAGAGATGATCAAATTATAGAAACATTAGGTCCGATTTGGAAAATTTTAGTGATACTTGCAATGTTTATTTACGGTTTACCATTGTTTACTTTTAAGACAATTTAAAAAAGAAATTGTGTGCCTTTAATTTCGAACTGAGATATGAATCATGAACACATTACGTTTCTACAGATACAAAAAAATACTAATCAATGTTTTGCTGGTATAAGCTATCTCTACCAATGTACCTTTGGATAGAGATAATAAAACAAGTATTATGATGTAAAGGGAAGGTACACATTTCTAAAGAAAGTGACTTTTTCCAATTGTGTTTAATCGTTCGACTCTTACTCACCCATGTCCAAACGGGGATATGAAGTAAAAGCAGCAGTGTATGCGGTTATCGACAATATTACGTCGGTTGAGGCCACTCTCGTCGCGCAGGAATCGCTCAAACTGCTCGTCTATGTATTGAATTATCGACTGGGGACAAAGCATTCAAACAAATCAGTCACGGTTACACAGTTCGATGACCTGAGTATAATTTAAATAATTTATTCTGCAATTAAAAACGATAAGAGTAAGAGGTAAGAGAGGATTTAGTGTCATGTTAGTGATTTACTCATATAACATACCATTTGAGAACTGCCATGGCCTGGTGGTTATTATAATTCGATCAAAAGTCAGCAGCTCCAGATTCGATTTCCTCGAGCATTCAGACCTGAGATTAGATATTCAAAGTCATCGTTCAAACATCTGCCTCGGCCGGGAATCGAACCCGAGTCCAGCGATTTTGTAAGCGCGTTTGCTAACCACTAAGCAACGGCAGTTATGTATGAGTAAACGTAGAGGCACATATTCCCATATGTAGACTATCTACTCATTGAAGCATACTCATAAGTGCGAACGAGGTGAACCACTGCCTTCCGACAGTCTAGGACTAGTGCGGTAGGTAGATCGAATCTTTTATAGTCATTTAATATAAATTTAATTTATACGTTATATTTAATTTGGTACACCAAATTCTAATCGTCGTGACGTCATGTAAATGTGTCGTCCCATATTATTATTTATACATTATATTGGCTAAGTTTTCCTAAAATTCATAATTAGTTTTGATTGCCTACCGAACCAACCCAACACATGTGAATATGAAACCGATGATTAATTGCCCCGCGACGTACAAGGCGCCCACAGCTGACTAGCAATACACTTATTGCAGGCTATTTATAGCCCTATTTAAGTGCGCTTGCATTGTTTCTCGACTTGACTTTATACGGGTGTTATAAACTGTTTTGATTTGTGCAGTCTTGTTTGGTTTCTTGAAGTTAATGGCAGATAAAATGTCTAAATTAGGATAAATAGGTAAATTTAGACAAGTAGACAAGCACATCTATCATCTAATATTTTTCGTTAAATCTCCTCGGTCGTTCTTCCTAAGGTCGTAGGTTTTTCTAAAGAACGCCACTAGATGCTATCATGCGCTATTTGCATTTAGTTATTAATTTATTATTAGGTAGGCCTTAGGAGGCCAACCTGCAGAGTAAAAATCGGCCAAGTACAAGTCGGTCTCCCGCACTAAGAGTTCCGTACCATAATTTATACAACATTAGTTCAGGTTTGTACCGGTTGCCGTCATTCATTTCGAGCAAAAAACGGCATAAATCACGTTTTTTGTTTGGGAGCCTCTCTTAAATATTAATTTTATTCTGGTTTTAGTATTTGATGTTAAAGCGGGTGACAGATAGACGGACGGACGGTCTTAGTAATAGGGTCCCGTTTTTTCCCGGCATGGGCACGGAGACTTAAAAAAAAAAGCTATATAAGAAAACAGTTCTCACCTTGAAGCAATCAGTGTTATCGATAGCATCGCCATAGCCAGGCGTGTCGACGACAGTGAGCCGCAGCTTCACGCCTCGCTCTTCTATCTCGACGGTAGAAGCGTCCAGCTTCACTGTCTGGTTGGTCTTCTCTGGAAGCCATACAATTTGCAGGTTGAAATTACATAACAAATAACACAAGTAGGCTCACTTTTAACTTAGATTATTGATTCATATATATCGTTGACTTTTTTACTAATAGGAATAAGTGTACTCTTTCAAAAAATAAATAATGTTACAAATCAGTCCAGACGTATTTGTGAAATCAAAAACCATACAAAACAAAAAAAAAACGAAACTAACAGCCTCTTTTACTTTAAAAGTCGGTTTCAAAATTTATAAAAAAAATATGATCTAGACATAAAGAAAACATTATAATAGGAAGATTATCTCCTAGCGATAAGGCATATACAACGTGTAACAGTAAAGTGTGACAATGCTTAAGAGTGTTAGTTTACCCACCAAAGTTATCTCATAGTGTAACAAAATTTTGCAAAATTCCAGAAAAAAAATGCGTTCTCCGAACTTAATCGATCACGTGACATACATGCAAGCTTTTGTGTATTTTCTGTTTTTGTGTGCTAGCAATAAAGAGTTAATCTATCTAACAAGACTCATAAACTAAGGCTAATTGGTCGTATATGTATGATTATCACAAAGGTTTTAGGGGTCATGAACATACCGTATATTATGAGCGGTTTTTATTAGACCAACTTGTGTTAAGTGCTATGCTATTTTGGAAAGCCCTTATATAATATGACCGATGCGAGTTATGGTATTACTTTACACGAATATACTTTCCACTAATTGCTTTATGCGATAATTTTAGTTTTCTGAAAGCGACTAACGAAAGTCAAAAAAAAATATACTGTAAATTTTTTATCAAACGAATTTTACCAGTAATTTATTGTATGCCAGTACCATCAGCAATAAATAATTAGGCGAAACCTTGGCGAGGAACAACGAGTTATCAACGTCGATCTCCTGGGCTTACTTTTTCTCACCAGCATTACAGCGAACTCGAAACCTTGCAGTAAACAAGCATGTACTAATACTACCTAATATAACAGATCTCACCAGTGGCATCAGGAATAACCCGTTCAGGATACAGATCGGTAAGGAACAGCGAGTTGACCAGCGTAGACTTGCCGAGACCACTTTCCCCAACCACCATAAGCGTGAACTCGAAGCCTTTCTTCACAGACTTGCGGTGGACTTGGTTAGGAAGATTCGCAAAGCCGACATACCCTGGCGTTTCTAGATTTGAGAACTGTGGACAATAAGAGAAAAACATCATAAGAAGTTTGCAATTTACTGAATAAAAAGTGGACTTAGTGATTTACGTTCATTTCGTTTCAAGTACTACATGTAAATGTGGTACGCGTTTGCGATTCTATGATTCATATACTGCTATGGTTAATTATGCGTTGTAACTTGACTGGAACTGTTTCATTTTAAACATACTTTCTGCCGCACTCAGAGACGTTACTAGCTACTTAAACTATCACTAAGTAAGGATTTAAAAAAAAATTATGAGGCCTACTAACAAATCATCAAGTGACTCTGAGTAGCAACTTTTTGAAATCTTTACTTAGTGATGGTTTAAGTAACCATTACGTCTCTGAGTGCGACAGTTAGTGTCGTTTTTTACGCAGATAGGAGTTGAAAAGATCAATATAAGCATACTGACGTTTGTTTCGTGGGTTTTAATTCCCACAGCTATTAGCTTATCTATTTGTTCGGAAAGAAATTAGGCCAGATATAGGTCATACAGGCTGCGCACGTAGTGTGACCTATGGTTGACCTGTTTCCAAACTTACTGCAGCAGAATGCGAATAAAAAAGCTCTGCTTTGCGGCGAGAAAAACCGGGTGTTTTTTCTTTTATCATTATTTTAATGGTATGTTATACGTGTTTTAAATACAACTCTTAATTCTCATGTAAGTAAAGCTCGTGGAAGAGTAGGCCTATGTTCTTAACCTGTCAGTGATATTTTGAGTCTTTGGAAGGTTCACGGTTGAGAGGATTAGTTTTTTTCAACAGTTTATTATAACAACTAGCGCTATTTATTTCTTGTTTGTTTGTTTGTTTGAGGACATTAATTGGTAGGCTCTACTTAAAATTAATTCAAAACAACGATTTAGTGCTAATTACACAATGTTGCCCCCCTTTCATCAAAATAACATTCAAGCGAACTCAAACCTGCATATTGTATCAAAGTAAGCCACGTAAAATACGAAATATAACGTGCAATCGTGCATAACCACTGAATTCCATTATATGAAAACATGTCAATAATACTTTATTCAATAGACGATAATGCATAGTCTCACGCAAGGAAATTAACAAGCGCAATTTTCTAGACAGAAAAAAATAACGATTAACTAATAGATTCTTCGGAGATAATGAGTAAAGATTTTTTTTTGGTATTAGAATGTTAATTTGAATGTTCTATAGTAAGAAAGAAAAGAATCGAAATATAGGCAAAGTATTATTGCAGATATTCGCAAAGATAATCCCACAGAATTTTGGCGGCTTACATCCTTTTTGTGGTCAGACCGAGGATGGGCGACCGTAAAGTGGTTTTCACAAATTGAGCATACTAAGTCGAATATAGTTTAAGGGGTACTTCCTTTTTGTGGTCAGACCGAGGACGGGCGACCGTAAAGTGGTTTTCACAAATTGAGCATACTAAATCGAATATAGTTTAAGGGGTACTTCCTTTTTGTGGTCAGACCGAGGATGAGCGACCGTAAAGTGGTTTTCACAAATTAAGCATACTAAGTCGAATATAGTTTAAGGGGTACTTCATGCCCGTGTCTGATGTACAATATAATAATATATAATGTACTGGATTGAATAACAAGTAAAAAGAACACAATTACGAAATAGTTTCTAAGGAAGATAAGCACAAGGACTATGGACCCACCAGCATAGTACCGCATTTAAAAGCACGCATTGGTGTCGATAAGATGCTCAAACCACTGTTTTACTATCACGGTTAAAGTATTAAAGTGAGCACAACACATAAGTATGCAAGTAGGATGGTATAGCTATAACTACAGTTATAAAACTGATCGTTATTCAGTTTGCGTTTGCAGCCAATGGACTGGATACATTAGGGTTGGCATGTGACTCTTACTTGGTAACAAATAACATAGTATTGAAAGTTTCTTGCTTTAGTTAATGAGAATAGCGAGATGCGAGCTTAATTTATTACAGTAGTAAGTATAATTACTGTCTCATTGGACTAATAAAATAAATCCTTACGACAGTGTTGCAGTGTGCAGTACCTACTGCAGTTTGCACTTACATAGTCAAACTTGACTACAAATCAGTTACAAACTCTAAACTTGTTTGGCAAACATTTAAGCACTATGTTAAACATAGGCACTGGGTAAAACGAAACAATTTAATAACAGGAAAATAAAATTGTTTAGCTAAAATCGCGATTTTAATCTACTGTAAAGAATCAATACTAGACTGGTCTATTACATACATTTATCCCACCATTTTATAAGTTTGGTTCAATATAATTTTATAATAAATTTGTTTATATTGGTATAATGATTGTTTTTTCTTGTATTCCCTAACTGAGAAATCCAAGTACGAACCTGAATGTATAGGTGCAATACATGGAATTTATACATTCAGGTCAGTTGCAACTCATCCAAACCCGTAGACTGACACTTGACCTTCTAACACCTTCCCAACCAGAAATCAAATAGGCTTTTAAAACATGCATACAAATCACTAGGCCATGGTGGTTGGCAAAAACATAATTTAATAAAACCTTAGTGTAGTACACACTACACTATTTGTAAAAAAAGTCATGTGCGGCCTAAAAATTGTGGGTAACAACCCTATACTAGAGTGACATATATCCTATGGACTTGATAAAAATGCGACAACACAGTGTGAAAGTTGATAAACAAACTGTTGAAAGAAATTTCAATTGGGGTGGGACAAGTCAGATGTACAAGTATAATTAACACCATTATTTGAGATGATTGAAAAGATACCAGTGACATGTTTTTACCAACATTTGACATAGTATTAAAGTATGTTTTGTAATGTACCTCTCCACATTATTTCAACAACCAATGATATAAAATTACATTAAACTATTTTTACTACTTTGGCACTGTTTGTTTTTTTGGAACTGAATCAATGCTTTAGTACATTATTCTTATTTTCAAAAAGTGACTGCCGTCTTTCATCACAATAGCGAAATTTTCATAAAATTAAATGAAATCATATGGGAGATTTTCCTATAAACAAAAAATTACAAAAATTAAAAACAATATTTTTCAAATTGTATCTCCCCTTTGAGAAAACAGGTAGTAAACAAAAAAGAAATACAACCTAATTGAGTACCTCCTCTTTTTGGAAGTCAGTACAAAACTCATTTCTATTAATCAAAGGGTAGCTTACGTGAGCTTTTAGGTAATATTAATTTCTAGATTTGAACTGCTGCTTACACTTTAGGCTGGTACACCAAAACTGCTCTTTATTTTCTTGAATGTCAATATATAGGTGTTTTCAAACTAGTAGCTTCCCACTAGGGTTTCACTTGGATCGTCCCTGAGTTTTGTAACATTCACATGCATATACACCACACATGCAGACATAAAGACAAGTCTTCAAAGACATCATTTGAATACTCTAAAACATGCCTGCCATGTACACTTAAGTCAATTGCTATCCTATAACATACATAATGATCTAATACATTCATAAATGTTGTAATCCGTTTATATTACATTAGCTGGGCTTCACTCTCTGCTTTGATGACTTTAATTTAAGGCAAGCATTAAAGTACATTATTATATTTACAAATTAGTAATAATTCAATACAATTTAACTACATCCACAATACGACAGGAGAAATTTTAGACGGGAGTGAATTTATCCTTATTATATTATTTACTTTACATTAACATAAATTGGTCTCAAAAAAAAAATAAACAATACTTTACATAAGAAAAAAACAATACATTGTTTAAAACATTGGGCAAGTTTACCATCCACAGAGGTTTCCTTAAACTCCAGGTATTTATAAAGTTGCTGCACCATGAATGAGCAACCAGATTTATGATTATTCATTTATTTATAGAATAGAATAATTTTATTAACATATTGAACACATTTCAAGCCAACTTGAATAGCCAAGCATTAAGTACACAATTATAATATATTTAGGTGATATATTACAATAAAGATATATTGTATTGTATTATATTATTAGTAACTCATGGGCTTCATAAAGCAGCAGTGCAGTTTATATTATCATGAGTATACTTGCAAGATATAGTAAGGAAGACTGATTTATAATAATAACTGTGGCATCTCTTAAAAAGCTTGTGCTTATCAGTCACATATAAGCCCAGTCAAACATGTCTTCAAGCATTATTTTCAACCATAGCAAGTAATGCAACAAAAGTAAAACATTTATGAATACTGTTTCCGGTTCTACTGACTTCCACTGATAAGAGATGATACTGCTCTGGAGAATGAATCATACAATTGGTGTTACAAAGGAAAAAATGCATAGCTTACGTAGCTTTTACCACTGCGCTGCAAACAACTTACACATAACGTAAGGGAAACACGAATCGCTATTTACAAGAAAAGTTTACGTAGCATTCCGCGAAAAAAATAACGCTGATTCTCTTGAAAGCTATGCCGACGAGTTTGTAGAGCAATAAATATGCGATAGAAACTTACATTTTTATTATTGTTTCCGGAGCCTGTTTCACTCGACATCTTGATTTTTTTTACCACAACTTCTACTTGATATGTAGAGATTCTCTAAAGCTTATTGTTACAATAGTATTGCCTATATCATGGACAAAAATAGTTAAACGAAAAAATAACATAAATAGGCCGACCGCCGACCCAGCCCAACATTAACTGAATGAAATTGATTTCAAAGAATGAACAAAACGATATCAAAACAAAAATGAACGATGTAATGAACGACTAAGAGCAGTAAACCTTAGAAAGAGAGAGTAAAAAAGGCTGGGTACATGCCATTTCAGTCATCTACACTAAAGTTATAAGAGTAAATATTTGTATTATTGTATGTAACGAATAAACTCTACCGGACTGATTTCAAAAATTATTTTGCTGTTAGAAAGCCGCATTATTCAGAAGTAACATAGCAAAGCTGCATTATTTAGAAGTAACCGGTCCGACAACTCCTCGGTGGCAGCTGTACGAGAGTGGTACTCCAGCCCCTTACACAAAACTTGACGGAGCTACCACTCTCCTATAACCTAGTAGAATATAATGTTTTAGGAATATTTAATTTTAAATAATGCTAGGGACGAAATTCTGGTATTATTAATATTTCATTTTATTTCATTTCATAGGCTATTAAAACTAGAAAGAACTAAAGAAAGAACTTTCTACTAGACTAGAAAATCCTCACAAATCCTTACAAACTATCTTGGGTTTATTATGCTAAAAAAAAAACCAAGATAGATGAAATTAGTCGTTCCATATAATAGTATGATTGCGACGGCATTTACCCGTTGTCTTGTACTTTCTCTGTCTACAGTCTTAATCACAGACTACAAATTTCCGAAGTCTGTGGTCTAAAACCTAGTGTAAAAAAAACTTTAAGTTGTGATTTTCTCGTCTGTGCATTGTATTGTACGTTTCTAATGATTTTTCTAATGTTATTGTCACTTTTGTCACTGTTGTTGGTGATAGGTAAAACTTCAAATTAATTTGACGTTTCACACACAAATCATCTGTCTGGTCGATTGAGCTGAGTGGACGCTGGGTTGTGCAGAAAGTTCCAAATATAATATCTTGTGATTCATTTAGTAATTTAAGGGCTCCACCATACCTCTAAAACCATGGCCACTTCAAGTGACGCTTCAGACAATGTAAAGTCCAGACGACCTGCTGGTAAGCATGATAAATGTCACACCCTGCAATGGCCTTGTTGTATTGATTAACTGTTTACGCTAGCGTTTTATTTTAGAGTCTGCGTTCAAACAGCAACGCCTGCCTGCTTGGCAGCCTATACTCACCGCGGGAACCGTTCTACCTACCTTCTTCGTCATTGGTATTGCATTTATACCAGTGGGTATAGGTCTTTTGTACTTCTCTGATGAGGTAAATAACTAGTTTTCCTCTTGCTCTTATGGACCTTTATCTATGATATGTAAAAATGTTTACGTTATTACTTCAAACATCAGAATCTTATGATGTTCAGTTAATATTAGCTATATTCAGCTAGTTTTTAAATAGTTCCTAAAGTTCGTCGACATTAAGTTCCTATTTTTATTAATGCTAAGTCAGCTGAACAGATTTAGAATTTACTGTCTATAGTTCAAGCTATAAAACCTATACATTAAAATTTTTATCTGAGTTATATCCTATACTAACCTTATATTTTTGAATGTTTAGGTCAAAGAAAAAGTCGTAGACTATACTGATTGCTATAAGGATGGTACAAACATAACATGTGCTGATTTCATAAAAGAACAGCTATTGAGTGACACTAAAGAAGAATGCATCTGTAGGGAGGCTTTCACTCTGGCTGAGGATTTTAAGGGAGATGTTTACTTTTATTATGGACTCAGCAATTATTACCAGAACCATCGTCGCTATGTGAAGTCTAGGTAAGTAAAATATTTTTTATGACTATTCAGTGTACAAATGAGTTTTTAAGGTATTGTTTAAGTTTACACTGAGCAAAATAAGGTACTGTGCTAAGTAACAAGGTCACTAATTTCATAATTATGAGAAACTTTTACTTTTTTGTCTTTATAATATTAATATGCCATTTAATCTGAAATCATTTTCTTCAAGTTTCTATAAAATATCTCTGATTTCAGAGTGCATTTTGGCATAGGCCTCCTCCAACTCTTTCCACTGTTGTCTATCCAGGGCTACCCTTCTCCAGTTATGTCCAACAGTTAACTTCACATTATCTTCCCATCTCTTGAACTGTCCGTCTCTATTATGCTTTCCATCCTTTGGTTGGTTGCTTCATGTTGCGACTGCCTTGCACCATTTTCCTCTGGGATCTCTTAACATATGGCCAGTCCATCTCCATTTTAGTTGTTCTATTCTCTCAACAATGTCTTTGAGTTTTGTCTTCTTCAAGAAAACAAAGACCATTTTATCTTTAAGTTCAATTAGATTTAGCCTTTTTCTATTCTTTTAATATTCTCAAAATAAGGAAAAATGTCCTAGGACAGTGAACACTCCTTGTTTTTAGTTTACAATCCTGTAGAACATAAGTGAAACTATGGAAAATACTAGTGTTAAGATAATGATATGTTACAGGGATGACAGCCAACTGCTTGGTCGTTTGGATAATGAACCTAGTACTGATTGTGCACCATACAATTATGCAGATGAAAATGGAAAGAGAAAACCAATTGCTCCTTGTGGGGCTATAGCTAACTCTATGTTCAATGGTAATTAGCCTCTAATATATAACATTTATTTTTTCAATTCTAATAAAAGTCTTATTCGCTTAGCAAATATGTCGCCAAATTTTAAATTGCATGCTAAATTAAATAATGAATCAATCTGTTTGCATTCTATCTACTACTAATTTGTATAGCTTTCTGGCCGAGCAAAAGGTGGCCAGAGCCATAATGCCATTACAATATCTTAACTGATATAAGCATTATACATGTATAATTTTATTTCAAAGTTCGCATCCAAGCCATAATCCAGCAAAATGTTTTGTATATCATCTATAAGACCATATGTATTCCACTTTGGGTTGTCCACTTTTTTCATAACATAGGCGGATTTATTGCATGGAGTATGCCCGGAATGAAGTCTTAAGGCTATAACTGTTATGTTTCTGTTTGTAATGGATTGATCTATCCATGTGTTTTTAGGGTGTATGGTTGAATTGTTTTGTACCAGATGTCTTTCTCTTTTGACGTCTGATCAAAATACTCGGAGAACAAACTAAAGCTTTCTGTTCAGAGAAGAAAACATTTGTGAACATAGTTTTTTGAAAAACAACACAAAAAGTCTATTATGGTTGTTTTAACTTAGTAAAACTGCAAGTCTTAATCAATATGTATGTAAACTTTATATTAAAGTTGATAGCTATTGACAGGAGGAGGACAGTTACCTCACAGATGGGAAAATTTCATGCGGAAAACATTAACTATATGGAACAAGCTAGAGACCAAGCTAGTTGGCATTAATTGAGGGAGACCTAGTATGTCTAGCAGTAGATGAATTTGACCTGATGATGATTATAATTTGTATGATATACACCTACCTGTGCAATTTGATTTATATCATTATCATTAGATATAATAAAACAAAGTTGATAAAATGTGCATGCTGCTATAACTTAAAAAGGAGTCACGGCACAATAAAGGGACTTCTATGGTGTGTAAGCTCTTTATCCCCCGTCGAACAAGAAAGTCCCCGTTTTACCCTAAAGGGCGTGTTTTTAAAGATATAAGGGCTTTTTCAACCCTTCAACTTGGAAATTAAGTGTAGTAGCGCCATCTGTTGTCGAGTATTTGAACTTCATTCATAGGCTATAAAATAGAGATCCGCGGGTAACACCGCGGAGCATAGCTAGTTGAAAATAAATGTTTAATTCAATGATGTACTTATTTCAGATACTCTACAAGTTGAGAGTCTAGATTTCAAAAATCCTGGCGATAAAATGATGGTACCTGTGATAAGAACGGGTATCGCATGGCAGTCCGATAAAGATATTAAATTCCAAAATCCAGCGGGAGATCTCAAAATTGGTTAGTATGTTGCAAATCTCCAACATATCAAATATTAAGAATTCAATAGTATATTGACAAAGATGTCGCGGCGCGTGGTTAACAGATTTGTAGATTATCTTTTCTATAATATAGTTTCGTATCAAACTGGTTCATGGAGAATATTTATTTTATTTGCAGCATTTGAAAACTACACAAAACCCATCAATTGGGCAAAACATGTGTGGCAACTAGATGAAGAAAATCCTGAAAACAATGGCTTTCAGGTTAGTAAAGCCTCATCTCTGTTAAATTATAAAGGTGTATAAACAACAAGGTGTTACATACAAAAAAAAATAGATACAGCTAAAGGTAATTAAACAAATGATTAACCAGAGGATCGCGCGAAAGAATCAAATGTTCTACACATTATGTTTTAGGTCACGATTTTTAATGCAATAGACTATTTTCATAAGCAATGTCACACTTTGCTCTGTAACAGACTATGACGTAGTTAAAAAATATAATTTCAGTATTATTGTTATGCTGAAATCATATTTAAAAAAAAAACGAATAAATACGCTTTATAGAAAAGCAAACTATTTTTATTATTGCATTGTCATCGGTCCTTGACAAGTGTGTATTTAACTGTATACAACGAGAACACGTCTGCAAAACTTCAATTCCATGCGACGTCTTTGAAAATATCAGTCGATTTTTGGTAGCTGTGTGGTAATGTATAGAATAGAATATGGTTTATATCTATAGCGTATTTACTTCAAGCTCCTGCGGTCCTCATACTATTATTGGCCAGGCAGGCAGTCAAATGTTTTTATTCTTGTTTTTTTTTTTTTTTTGCATTTTTCTCTGGACATCAGGTAAAATCAGGTGTGAAAAGTTAAATAAAAATTAAATAAAATTCAAAAGATTGTTATTTGCCCCAGAACGAAGATCTGATAGTGTGGATGCGCACGGCCGCGCTGCCCACTTTCCGCAAGCTGTACCGCCGCGTTGATCACAGCCAGGACGGATTCAGCACCGGACTGTTGCAGGGAAGATACACGCTCATCGTTCAATATAGTAAGTGTGTAGTAACTGGATCTCAAACTATACTAACCATTACCTTTGTTTTGGCTTCCCCACGTTTTGCCACGTTCATCTACCTACTTTCCTTATTACCAATTTACCTTATTTCTCGGAGGCTGAATCACCACCATTAAAAAAAAATCTTAATTAAATCCCATTTTAATTTTATCTCAATCTAAATAACTGTAAGGTTCTATCGGCGCCAGCCTTAATGGATGTCGGTAGATACGTTTTTTTATTAAAAGGAGTTATTTTATCTTATAGTGAGCGTCGATTATCTGAACGTCGGTCGGGTTCCCGCGCTCGCTACTTCTGCCCCGCACTTGATTATCCGAATAGTTAGTTTGGACGAACGAACGAAACTGTTTGTAAAGCGACGATCCACAGTTTGATTATTCGAATAAATCGGTGTTACGAACATGCAAAACTGGTGTTTCTGAGAGTAAATATGTATCCCATACCTTTCTTCACTGCTGAGCTCTCCTATGAAGGGTAGGTCATAGTCCATCTCACTGGCTAAATAACATTGAGCACTTCACTTATTCGGAAACTTAACCTCCTCTAACAAAATAGGATTTGATATTATTTTGGTAAATAACCTAATTTTTCATTAGTTTCGATCATGGTTTTCAGACTATCCGGTAGTTGAGTTTGATGCAAGGAAGACGTTCATAATTTCGACCACGTCCCTCCTCGGAGGCAAGAATCCTTTTCTGGGCGTGGCTTACGTCGTGGTGGGAACTCTATGCCTGTTGCTGGGCATCGTGCTTCTAGTCATACATGTCAGATGCTCTAAGAGGTAAGTTTTTATGTATGTTGTATAGATTGGTGATCATAAAATATGTGAAAGTCTTAAATTAATAAGAGGACGCAACAATTTTTTTCTCGAATTGTGCAAAAAAATTTTCTGCAATGGGTTTACTTTAATGGGTAAACAATAGTCCAATACAGTACCTCCTGCTAACTTCCGTCCTCACTCCCGCGCCCAAATCCAGATATACCCGATAGACCTAGTATGAGTTTCTTTGTGCAAGAGCTGTCTGTGCCCATCAGTGGAATGTAGAAAGTTTGCTGCGAGAGGCCATATAAAGGCCACCTGTCCAGCGTAGCGTCCACTAACCTCCGTCCTTACTCCCGCGCCCTAATCCAGACATCCCCCGCATACAGCGACCATGATGTGGGTGGAGCTTGGCAGCCGCCGCAGACGAGTCTCCGAGTTTCAGTACGGTTTTTATTGTAACTGTCTAAAGCATTAAAACTTAAGTTAACGAATAATTATGTTATTCGTTTATTTATATGAAATCGTTTTTCAAAACGTAAATAATATTTATTTTATAGACATATCTGTAGGTAAATTGATCAGAAACTGTAATCTTAAAAACAATTTTTTAGATAGAATACATTAATAGTTTGAACACTTTTAATATATATTCGTATAGTAGTGTAGCTGTATGTATATAATGTGTGTAACATTGCATTTAATATTAGATCCAGCGATAGTTATAGTTGCCAAGTTGAATGACAACGCCATTGTTTGTCGAAGATCGTTTAGTTTCCATACATATTTATTTTGAAGTGGTCAGCCATGTTCCCAAAGTTTCTAATGCTAACGGCACAAATGCGAGACCTATGTCATAGATGATTTGCGCCGTTTTTGACTTCCGACGCAAAAACGATGGGGACAATAAGTTTGGCATGTCTGCTTCTTTCTGTGACATCGTAGCTCGCGAACGGATGAACCAACTTCGATTTTGTTTGTTTGAATGTGAATTCATCGGGAGTGTTCTTGGCTATGTTTGATGAAATTCGGTCCAAGTTGGCCCGACAAAAAAATGGCGAATTAATATTATTTGATACAGTGTTAAAAGTAATTTTTTTCATGTTCAGCTTTTATGATCGCAATATCAGACTGAATCAAATGTATATTGCTAGCGCCACCGTATCAATTACTTGCTTACCGCACTTGGTATTGTCTTATTTAGTCGAATTAATATCAGTCGCTAAAAGTTTCGTTTGTTTGTTTATTTACAGCACGACGGAAATGATCAACGTGAATCCTCGCACACCTTACTCGTAAGCAACCCCGTTTTGTGAAGGCTAGTCAAAGTACACATCAATCTACATCGGAACTATGTTATTTTATCGTGAGTCAGAATTGGCAATAACACCTTTTTTTTCTCATTTGAACGTATAAAACAGCTCATCCGTTTTATGGCCTGACTGTCGCTTGTAAGCACTTGTAAGCACAGCAACATAAGGTTGTCTATCTATATTTGTTTAACTTGTAAACAAATATATATTTTATGATAATTTATTTGTTAGCATTCGCTGAAAAGATGATGTACGAGTACTTATTAATTATATCTGATATTTATTAGACCTACAGAAGTATGTGATGTATTTAAGACGCGGAAACCTCACACATATGACAGTCTCATTTGCGCATTCTGTCATATTTGCGGTTAAAACAGAATTTAAACAAATAGTGCAATTTATTCATCAAAATATTTCTTCACTGCATAAAAGGTCGTTCATATATAAATAGCATTGCTTAATAAGCGAAAGTGCCTAATGGATAAACAAGGACAAGCGATACAATAAACATTATATCAGTAGAAATCAATATTCATTTTCATCAATATTAAATTTTCGTGACATATATTTAAAAGATCCTGATTTTTCTTGTGAGTTAATTAACCGAACTTTCGATTGCGATACGGTGACAAAATGCGCGAGCGAGACAACGTGATATCCGACATGAACGTGCTTGAAGTATAGTGTTTAAAACTAACGGAACAGTTTTGTTACACAGATGTTATTTGTGATAGTATTCAAATACTTATGTATTATCAGGCCCCATCTAAACGTTTTTTTATGAGAGATCCAAAGAAAAAGTGCTATCCCTCTCTGTTAAAACAAGTTAAAGAGGGAGAAGCACTTTATGTTAGAACCGTCTTCGAAAACAATTAGATTGGGCCACATTGTTATGTTTTCTTTTAAATAAGGTTATAAAAATAAGTTATTTTAGTCATTTTCGTCATTAAACACATCAATCAATGTATTAATATACTCATCAGAATTAACTACTTTTACTATGGGAAGTCGCGAGCATAAATCACACGTGACGAAATGATTATTGTTATAGACCGCAGGCAGAGAAAAATATAGCTCTATGTAAAAATATGGTGGGGCTGAAACAATAGATACAGAATCTTGTGTTTCAGTCACATTACACTTAGAAATAATATATACAATATTCGTGGAAATGAAAGAGATAGAACGTTCAATTTTTCGTTCTCTATTGTATAGCCGATATTTCTATTGTTTAACTGTTAAAAAGCTTGACAAGCGGAGGATAAAATTCTTAAATTCATTGTAACGTCCTCAATCTTTTACATATTAGTGATACAAGTGAATATTTTAACTATTACTGCTGTTCTATTCCGATAGTACTCGCAGTATAGACATAGAATAATAGCAGTTTTAATCTGCTGTCCCTTTCGTTGACACGTTTGAATGGCTCTGTAAGATATTATGTCCATGTTATAGACACTCGGAAAATGTATGAAACAGCAAATTATTTTCTCGACTTTGCCAGAATTGCAGGCAGGCGCCGTCTCGCTCGCACTCTCAGACTTTTAATATGATACAGAATTTATGTATGAAAACTTTTACAGATTTGAATATCAAAAAATATGTTTAGAAAAACAAAAAAAATATTAGTAGAAGAGTAATGACACTTTTGAAGATTAGATGTAAGATTATTCCTGTATTTTTGATATTTGTGTACCTGCAATAAAGAATTAATTCATTCATTCATTCGTTATGGGCAATGTTATTTTTAACATAATAACTGTTAAAAATAACATTGCCAATATTTGTTCTTAATAAAACTGAAATAGTGCGAGCGAGACAGCGCATGCCTCCACTTCTGGCCCTTAAGGATAGGCAAGCCTTAAAAAAGTTGTTAATATTGTTGGGTACATTGACGCTTTGTTGCAACTATTTTAAAACACCTTAAGTAGATCATCATTTTATCATCATTTTATTTTAAAGTAATTTAATTACATATATCTTTTTCACAGCTGCTTGTATTGAGATACTTATTTCTTTGCGTATTGTAGTTTACTGCTTCGATCTCTCTACTATTAACATTATAAATTAAGCTAAATTCAGTAGGATCAAGAGTGTAGATTTTAGAAATTCTTTGTATTATTGTAAATGTCTTGGAAGTATGAGGGCTACAAAGAATTAATTGTTTTTTTTTACTTGAGCCTATAAAATATCTTATGTATAGTCGTATCGAATATAACCCCAACATTCTTATTTTCTATAATACAGTCTATGGTAGGAGTGACACGTTTTTTTCGTATACAAATATTTTTAGCCAAATTTTAAAATAAACTTGCATATTTCAATGTATCATACTTCTAGATAATATTATCCTTTCAAATTGTACGAGAATTTTAGATAAAAGTGCCTTTTTATGAATAGTGCGAGTAGAATCACGCTTTTATATAACGTTTTAGTATTTTATAATAATGAAAATTTAATGTTTAAACACTTATTTGTACAATGTATCGATTACTAATAATGAAATGTTATCTTATTATTGACTTAACTAACTATAAATATTGTTCTCTAATGTTTTGTCGCAGCTTCGCCTGCGGTTAAGAGATTGTGATTCACTGAAAGTATTTATTTGTCTGGACCTCGATCTTCGACTGTAAGAAAATTAATTGCAAGCGTTAATTATAAAGCAAGCAAGCAAAGCAGATATGGCAGTTGATTGGCCTGATTGAAACAACCATGAATATTATATTCTGTTACTATACCGTACATACTATAGTATCATTCTGGGAGCGTTTCAAATCATATATATTATACAAACTTACACACATTCGCATTTATAATATGTCTGATGTTATATTTGTTAGTGGTAGTTGTGAACAAATTAAATTTATTATTATTAAAGATAATCAAATATATTCACGTTATTTTATTTACTTATTCAAATAGTAAAATACATTTACAAGGAAAACGAAATGCCTCTACAATACGTAGTAAAATAAAGAGTATTTCTTTATTTTACTATAAATTGTGGAGGCAAACAAAAAACAACAGTTCGCTCACCCATAGATCATACCAAAAGATTTACTATACCTACTTTTAGAATATATTTTCTGTCACGTCACATTTTCGTAGGGTAATCATAATTATAGACGAAACTAATATGAGGTGTAGGAGTTCTCGAGTGGAGACGCCGGCTGGCATAGTGTTAGATGCCCAGCGACTGGGTAGTGGAATAGACAGGCAGGAATATGCGACATGGGTTCCATTGGGTTCTTAGGAGCCTTATGTCCAGCTCTCATGATTGTTGCAGTACTAGAATAATGAGTGTAAAGCAGATTCTAATCAGTCCTGGTTGCAGTCTATATTGAGCAATAGTAATAATCGACGTCGTCAGTCGAAATCAGTAGGCTGATTTAGATAGCGTTACCAATTGAATTAGAAAACATTGATTTTTTAGTTATGCTACTGTTATATAACGCGATGAAAAGGTTAGAAGGTTCTGAATGAAGACATTGAATATCGATTGGTAGAACTATACAAAAAAGGTAATTGCATCTAATTGTTTGAGATTTTGTACCGAGCTTTGCGTAATTGATTGAAAACGCTACCTAAGTCTGGCAGCAAGAGTGATTGGGACTTCAAAGCTTTTGCTGAGTGGCGGTAAAAAAGAAATGTAGTTGGCGATAGCAAAGCTAAACCAAAGTTGTACAAATATTTGTTGAGAAAGCACCACATTTTATAGTCCTAAATTGGTTCACATGCTTTAGCGGTGGCTGGAAGAGATCATCGCTTTTAGCAATAAGGTCGTAACTTGTAGCACTAAGTAAAATGTATCTTATTTTGTTTTGTTTGCGTGTACAATAGAGAGTTCAATCATATCGTAGTCGTCGTAGAAGCATACCTGCCGTAAAAATAATGCGGTATTGAGAAACGTTGTTTTATTGTGTACTTTTTACTTTGATATTTTTGTAGACTTACAAAAATATCAAACGAGTTTTAGATTATCGAAATAAGTAGTGAATAACATAACTGGTGAATCGCCCGCGGTGTAAGAGGTTTGCTGGAGGAAAGAGACGTACGGGTGTAGCGGGGCAGTGGAAAGGGAATTAGGGGGCAGGGCTTTGCATTTGGCAGTTCACTCGCGGCTTTCATCGAGCTTTCATAGCGAACAGTCGACTTATTTGTTACGAACTTTACTGAACAAAACACGCGATATATTCGTGCCACGACCAATCACAACATGGATCGTCGTAATTTTTTGGGAAGCAAGCTAAATAAATAGCGTACAACGAATGTTACTTTTTAAAGAAATAATAAGTAGTTAAATAACCTTTAGAAGGGACATGCAAATGTAAACACAGCATAAATAAAAGTTATGCATGTTATAAATTTTTTTGAAGAGGATGCCTTTTTTTAAGTCGCAAAACTAATATGTAATAGGTTCTGACATTTTATATAATTGCTTTTATTTACATAAAAATAGTAAGCGTGGTTCATTAAAAATATTAGTATATACCGGTCACGCAAACCTGTAACCCCGCGGGTGATCTACGAGGTACCTACATACGTTCTGGTCGTAACTTGTAAACAACATATGCACATTTTATGGACAGTTGAATAACTAAACCATTGAAGTGTGATGTACAAAGTCATTATCTTAAAAATGTTTTTTACGTTCTCACTAAATATGTACTTGCATTACGATTTGGTTACGAACACCATGGCTCACGACTTGACGCGTTGTTATACAGGATACAAGATTAATTCAGTTTTTATTTTTAACTGACTTCAGAAAAGAGAAGGTACTCAATTATATACTACATTATTTCTAGGAAACGGCTCAACCGATTTAAAAATATCTTATTTTTTATGTATCTATACCACGATTGTCCCATCCCACTTAAAGAACTTGTTTATCTCGAAATTCTCTGTCACCGAAGTACCTACGTTTTTACGTAGGTAACCTACGTGCACTGCTTGGATCGTCATAGGTGTATTGATCATAAATTGCTCTATCCGGTCCATATTCTTTACTTTCAACAATCTGGCGGGTTCGAGTTGTGCGTGTTAAATTCTACAAGTTTAGTGATATTTTAGTCGAGTATCTATCTATATAATTATATAGTCTATAAACTCGTGTACGTGATATGTAGAAAGCTAGAGAAAAGGAAGGCTACAGTCATACAGAGCATATATAGGTATCTACTCGTAAAACGGATCATTACTACTGCATCAACTTGAACCATTAGGTATTATTTTACGATATTTCCTACATGGTAGGTATATGTAGTGAATATAGACCACGCCTTGAAACAAGGAAGAGACGACGATCTGTTTCAGAGTTGATATTGAATGATAATTGAAACCTAATCCACGTGTATACATGAACTACGAGTACTAATCGGGTCATAGTTGCGGGAAAGAGAAATTATGTGTTTTGTATGGAATTTCTGTTCTGTTCAATTCGTAAGCCGATATTTGCCTTGAATGGTTGACTAGGTATGGCTTTTAAGGACCCTTTGCACAGCAGTCTGACATTAATATTTCTTTAGATATGGGCGTCATAGGTACAGTTAAATCTGTCAGTATATTGGTCGCGTATTCTCATGCTCTCTAATTGTGTGTTAGGTAAGTAAAATATGTTTCTTTTTTCATGTACGGAATTCAGATCTTTGTAACAGCCTGTATATAAAACAATAATTAATACTTTAATACTTGTTGAAGTTTACGTTGATTTAGCTAAAGGGACTTTAAACGTCAGCGGGACATTCTGTGAACATAACGTGCCGAGAGGGATTGAAAATCTTTAACTGTTGCCATAACATATTGGTTTATTGTCTTCAAACTGTTATACTTTTCAGAAACACTCGCGTCTTGTTAACGCTATTCATTTTAACTCAGGTAAGTTAATCGGGCAATTATTAATGAATGAATATAGCTTTTAATTAATGAATGAATTAATGAATGAATATAGCTTTATTGCACACCAAACAAAATATAAAAAAATACAGCAAGGTAAATCTATATACAAAGGTACCTAGTACATTGTGCGGCCTAAAGCAATTTCTTCCAGGCAACCTTTGGATGGATAGAACTTATATTAGGTATACAAAAAAAAACGATAGCCAAACTTATATAGGTAATAAAAATAAAATATGTAACTATAGGTAGGTACATAAAACAAAACTAATTAATAAGAAATAAGCTATAAAAATATATACCTGTTAAATTAATAATGTTGTAAATATATCAATACTGATTAATACTAGGAGAAATAATCACTGAACACCAAGTCCTGAAAAATAGAAAGGGATTTTGCCTGCCAATGGACCATAGCAGTGTATTCTGGCAATTCTAGATCGGGTAGTTCGTTAGTTTACGTTTAATTAAAGTGATTAAGGCTACCTATGAGGTAACTAAAAGCACTTATTAATAACCTAATTAACGGCACAAAAATTTCCTCCGACCTGATTTTTTACCTTCGTGTTTAGCCCACGCTGCGCACACTACGATAAACCGAAGTTTAAATTGCATAGCTACATACGTATTTTTGTTTGCAAACTACAAATATTGTAAATGAACAAGCGATATTAACTACCTATACGTTTCAGATTAGGAGTCATCCCACTCCGAACTGATCTAGCAAACTGAGTTGTTCATAAAGGGTTCGAGAGACATGTTAGGTGTTTTAAGATAAGCTTTTATCAAAAAAAGATTATCGATGACGTTTAAAAACATTAATTAATTAATTTTTTTAATGTCTAATAGGTACCTACTGGATTCACTGGCCTATCTATCACTATCACAATAGGTGTTTCACACCTTAATCATCAATAAAATGCATGCTTGATACAAGATAACGATTCAAATAGGTATGTACCTACTATAGGTATATATGAGTAAGTACATTAAAATAGACGTGCAAAATTGAAAATATATGTCACGGGGCCCAACAGAAATTCTATACAGTTACCTATCGTGTATTATTGCATACGCAGTTACGAAATGAACATCTAATTCTTTTAACGTCCGCATGTGTCTCAGGGTAATAGTTACAATGTATAATTCTGCATTAATCATATTTTATGCAAAGGTATATTTTATTAAGAAAGAAACAGTTATTAAGAAACTGTTTAGGGATTAATCATTAAGATGAAGTTATCTCAATAGGACTAAGCAGGACTTTCCGAATAGGTATTATAATGAAATGTACAAAATATACGGATGTATAATTTTATCATAGGATTTGATAATTAATCTTAAAAAAATATTTTATTGTCATTATCTTGCTGATTACTCTGTGTTGATAGTAGGTCCCATTATTCACTTGTGCAGAGTTGTGGTGAGTCTTCAAAACGTGGATATGTTACGAATACGGATTTTGGTGTGTTTTTTGGCAATCCTGGGAGCTACCCTCTCTCAGACAAATGAGGGTCTTTACGAACTGAATATCGTGCATTTTAATGATTTTCACGCGCAGTAAGTACTTTTTTAATTACCTAAGTATCTAATAACGTTGGGAGTTAAGTACGTATATTTAAAGTGTTAGGTAGTAACTAAGTTTTTTAACAGTTCTGGGCGCGCGAGTCTTGCGTTGTGTCCTACCCACCAAACTGAACCACATAACCTTTGTCTTGTGTCCTGATCTAATCTAGTTTTTATACTTTTTAATGTATAATTACACTCTAAAAACAGTGGTCTATGCTATTTATGAGCTTATGTAAAAAAAAACGATTTTTTTTTCTTTAAATTTTCATCCTTGTACCTAAACAAAATCTTCTTGAAGACCTGACAAGATGTTCCGCCTAAAATCCTTCCGAAAATCATCAAAAACTAATCATTAAGCTTAGTAAAAGTTAGTGGTAAACTTTGGCTCTTAAGCGACATAGCGCGGGTTTGACTGCGGCATGTGCCTGTGAGTCTTATATTATGTCACTCGGATACAGATTAATGTTAATGAAGTACACTTTTCTTAACGGCCACTGAAAACATCGCGAGGAAACCTGTTTGTATAAAGATCCTCTAAATACTTACTAAAGAGTGTTGTAGTTGTCTGTGATTTTACTTAGTTTACTTTTATTTTACTTAGTTTACTTTTATTTTACTTAGTTTACTTGTATTTTTACGGAAATACTCCCCGTATTTCCGTAAAAAGGGGGAAAGTGTGCTACAGCGTCATTCACTATCCGGTTTTAATATTTTCGTTGCCATAGATTAGTAATTATTTGGTACGTATCAGATAAAAATATCTTTTATAGTCACGTAAAGTTTTCGCGACGTTAACATTTCGCAGAACTATAGGTACTAGTTTCATGTTGTTTCTTAGTTTTGATGAAGTCAGTCCTCAAGGAGGTCCGTGCGTCGCAGACCAGACTTGCATTGGTGGATTCGCCCGCCTGTACACGGCCGTCAATGAAGTCTTGGAGGCCGAGCCCCATTCCCTCCTGCTGAACGGAGGTGACACCTTTCAAGGCACCATCTGGTACAACTTCCTGAGGTGGAATGTGAGCCAGCACTTTATGAACATGCTGCCTCATGATGCTCATGTAAGTACCTTAATGTCAAGGGTTAAAATGTAAGCAAAATACGAGGTTCACGACCGCCATGCGCTGCGCGATTTCCGAACACTTTTAAGATTCTTTCGACAATCACTACGTACGGCCATTGTTTTATAAATATTAAATTAGTTGAAGTGCATATAAAACAATACCTAAGTACCTATAAAAAACTTTTTAGTCATCATCACGAATTTATTTTAGAGAACATACAGGGTAGGATTTAAAGTAACTGAAAGGGGTGCAAACTCATTATTACGATTAATTTTCATAATGAGACAAAAATAAACAAGTGTTCGATACAAATAGTTTATCGGTCATCGACAAAATATATGAAAGAGCTGATATTTTTTCATAAATTTAGTATTGGTCTAATACTGAAAATTGTTCATTAGGATGAATATAGTAACCCCCTTTCGGCTTAGTACACCCCTAACCGATTATTTTATATTATACTTAATCTGTATAAAGCCTTACCTACATATTCAACACCTTGGTTTTTTGTTGGATCTTGTTATTGGCGTTGTCATGCAGAGTCTACAATTTCATACAAAATATTTATTATCCATATATCCCTTAGGTACTAGGCAATCATGAATTCGACCATGGAGTGGAAGGCCTCGTCCCGTACCTGGAGCGTCTCGATGCCCCCATGTTGGGCGCCAACGTTAACACCACTTTCGAACCCTCATTGACGCCTTACGTCAAAAATCACATTATTGTCGAAAAGAATGGACGCAGTATTGGTATCATCGGTGTTCTGTTGGAGTCTGTGAGTTATTTGTGCAAACAGTATACCTATATAAAGCATGAAACTTCGTACATGAACGAATAATAGAAAAAAACATTGAAAATAATAATACGGTAATTTTGTTAAAAAAGTCTGTTATTCTTCGCCTACGTTCAAAATGGGTTTTAATATTTTGGTTATTTGGTATTTGACATTTTAACCAAAAAAATATTATTTTTGACTGCAGTTCTCAGCCCCTATAGGCCAAGTTATAATGGAAAATGACTTGGAAGCCATTAACCGTGAGGCAGCTCTTCTGACTGCACAAGGAGTGGATATCATCGTCCTGCTCACTCACGTGGGATATGATAGGGACAGGTGAGTTTTATTGTTTATCATTCGCAGTCATACCAAAGAGGAGGTCAGTAAGCCAAAAGTATCTGCAACTGTCGATCGTAGAGATCTATAGCAGAAATTCGATAGCTAATTCCAGTGTTCTCATTATTAATCTTATTCCAACAATCGCATTTAATTCAACAATTTTAGATATTTTTGTATGAAGTACAAAAAATAACGAAAATTTAGTTAAAAATCTTCATTAAAATTTTCACACACACATGCCACTGATATTGTCGTCATCTGAATTAGATTTTCTACTATCTGAGGTTTCGCTACTCACTGAGTCATCTCATGTGTCATCCGTCATACCAGTCCGTGGTAATATTATAAAGCCGAAAGTTAGTATGTGTGTGTGTTCGTTTGTTGCTCCTTCACGCTAGAACGGCTAAACGGGTTTAGATGAAATTTGACACGAAGATAGCTTATACCTTACATTAACACACAGGCTACTTTTTATTCTGGAAAATTGAAGTGTTTCCATGAGACGATGAAAAATGTACCGCGGGGCGCAACTAACTTGTAATAAAGCTAAAACTATAAGTTTAATAACGGTTAATTATAGCTAATATAAACTATATATTTAAATAATTAATATAAACTATATATTTCCCATTCCAATAATATTTTGGTGTTAATACTAACGCTGGACAATGGACATCCAGTGAAGTTAGTCATAAATTCAGCCCTATTCTTATTTGAAACGCATTGTAAAGAATATGTTCAGGACCTTGGCAGCTCAAGTGAGTTCCGACGTGGATATTATAGTAGGGGCGCACTCTCACAGTCTTTTGTACACCGGGGAAAACCCTAACGGCGACATCGCTCTTGGCGACTACCCTACAGTTGTCACACAGGCTAATGGACACAGGGTAAGTGAATTACCTACTTTCTTGGTACAGCAACTCAAATGACCTTGGTTTCTTACACTCACAAACTCACATTTTTATTTTTTAAGAATAAAAATAAAAATGTGAGTCATCTAGACAGTTGGGCGACTAACGAACCTCCAGAATCAGAATCACAAGCTTTATTATTAAGAAATAAATAATATGGGACAACATCCACACAAAAGTCTTCAGGTCCTAAACTAAGCAAAGCCTATGGTAACTATGGTAACCTGATGACTGATATACATACTTATATTCATAAATACATACTTATATATATAATAAACTCCCAGACACAGGTCAAACAGACATGTTCATGCACACAAATGTTTAACCTGTCCGGGGATCGAACCCGGACAGGTTAAACATTTACAGAACTGTGACACAGATACCTATATAAAGTCGAGAATCCAGTTTTACCCTTGTCGGGCCGTCCAACGGTCCAACGGGCTTGTTCAACCAAGGAGTCATAGACCGCGCGATCGTTTCTCTTCCCTTCAAAATACATATATGTTGTAAATTCTGGATACTATTATTTCTGTATTCTGGTAAAAAGTGGCTTTGAATTATTTCCTGTATATTGCTTTCTCATTAATCCCAGCACTCCTTTTATTTTGCTTTTTTGTAGATACCCATTGTGCAAGCATCATGCTACACCAGATATCTCGGAAATATTAAATTCTTTATCGATAATGATGGAAATGTCCAAGGTTGGGAAGGCCAGCCCATTTACTTGGGAACATCTATCTTACCAGGTAAACTGGTTTAGATCTTTTTTGGTAGATATTAATTAACTATTTTAATATTAAATACCAAACTAACAACATGTATCGAGAATTAAGTACTTATTTTATTCGATTAGTTCATCCTCCCGTGATAAATTATGATACATGTCCTATCCATAAATAATAAAGAGGAAAAATTTGTATTTTTGTATGTAACGAATAAACTTTAAAACTACTGCACTGAATTCCGAAATTCTTTAGCCGTTAGAAAGCTACATTATCACCGGTTAAATCAAATCGGTCGGTCAAATAAACCGGTTTTTGTATAATGAGTTCTCTTATTTCTTTCACCAACAAATCCTACTCCTCAGATCCAGCAATGGTGGAGTTGCTGAACCCGTGGCGGGAAGAGGTGGATGCTGTTGGCAAGGAAGTGCTGGGTCGGTCATTGGTCACACTCAACCGCTCGTGGTGCTCGTTACGAGAATGTAATATGGGCAGCTGGGCTTGCGACGGCTTTTTAGAAGAGGTAGCTAACATTGAAAAGTAATTGCTTGAGGCACGTTTCGAATAGATTTACATTAGGTGACAGCGTGACTTGGCGCATTGTGCATCACGTCACGCCGACACCTCAAATATATAATTTAATACCTTTTCATTTTCTTAGCTTTCCACTAGAATTTATCCAGTGCCAGGGATGCCATGCAACTTTTCACATAATATCACATAAACAACATTTCCTGATCCAAAGACAGTTATTCAAACTGATCGTTCCAACCAGAACTTTTTCGAACATTGCTCCAGTCTCGAGCTAATGGCTCTTATAGATAATAGGTAGGTATACCAGCCATTGAGTCACCGCGGTCTTTAATAACTATGTAAGTACATAAGCTCAACTTGATTCGGAAATCGAGGTACTTTTAAAAGTAGTTTTGTAATATATGATCCTAATTGACATTTTATTTGCATGAGTAGGTAAGCGTTTTCACCAGAATAAAAAAAAATATGTTGATAATTATGTGCCGTACAACCTTTGCGAAACATGAACATTTAACGTGTTGCAGAACGTAAGTATATTGTATGGTTCAGGTGGTCGACGGGCAGGCACTTTCCTAAAATCGTATTTTTGAGAAATACTTTAATATATGAACTATAAATAAAATATACCTAGGATATGCTTCGGTCGTTAGTTCGCTATTTACCTTCTCTTCCCTACTCAATAGATGCATGTTTTGCAGACGCAGAGAATTGACAACCCGCGTAATATAACAACAGATTTACACATTAACGCTACTTTGGGCGGCGTGGTTAAATATAATAAAACTACTACTGACACTACGGAGGTGACTTTATGGTTTTGAAATATTTTGTGACTAACATACTTACGAGATAAAGTGTGCTAATAATGTTGCGCAAATACTTTTACATGGTTATTGGCTAGGGATGTACTAAGCTGAAAGGGGGTCACTATACACGCCGTAATAAACGACTTTCACAATGGGATGTTCTCTGAAACCATGAAAAATATGAGTATCGTCACTCTCTTACGGCTTAGTACACTTCTAGCCGATAAGCCTGTATACGCAACAGCTAGAGAGCTGTAAATACCCATGTCCTTGGGTGCCTACATACCTACTATACTAGTTACTAGTGACCTCTGTAAAATGAACAAAAGTCCTACTGATGACAGACAACGGTGGATCCAGGCAGGGAGGACCACTAATTGAACATAATGATTTAATTTATATATTTTGTCACCATACAGATTTTATGTTACTTACGTACTTTAATGAAATACCTACTTTTTACTTGTATCTATTGTTATCAATATTATATTATAAGTTCTTGACTTGACCACTACTATGTGACCCCCTCCTGACGCAAAAGATGACAGACTTGTGGTTACACCGCTTTACCACACCAGTGTGACGTAGTGGTTCGTAATTGATTTACGAACCACTACGTGACCAAGGTTGATCTTTTTGTGCTTGAGTTTTTTTGTTGAGAGATAAACAAATATACTTTTATTTTATTTTTGACAGTTAATACCTCGTGCGACCGGGACGAACTGGAACGACGCTCACGTTTGCATGATTAACACAGGAGGTCTGCGAGTTCAGATAAACCCGGGAGGCAAGTTATGATCAGCCCCTTATCGGCTAGAGTTAGGCATGAGAGGTGAAAACAAGAGGAAGCAAACTTGGTTTCGTTTTGACAATTCGCCGCGTCGACGCTTTCAAAATGAAAGCAAGTTTGCTTGCTCTTGTTATCCCCTCTTTCAGGCGATGTGCGACAGGCGAGCACTTATTAAAAAACCAACCAACTTGTCTTTTCGTTAACCTACAGAGCTCTGAAAAAGTGAAGCTGCTGCTAAGGGTTCTTGGGTCCAATTAATTATTGGGTTAATTTGAAAACATTTTTCATTTCAACTAAACTTCCTAGAACTATTTCGAGGTCGTGTATTATTTTTGTTCACCAGGTTCGGTATAAAATTGTAAATAGGTTCATACTTATACTGACACTCGAAATAATTTATTTCCAGGCTAAACACAGCTAAACTATGCTAGCTTGCTCAAAAAGCAATAACATGTAATTGTGTAGGTAGGCAAGTATTGGCAGATCCTTTTCTCTATGTTAGGCCTCGATTAGGGATGTTCTAAAGAAACGACGAAACTTTGCTGTCCGATTATTTTAGTAATGTTTTTTTTTCTCCGTCTACGTTATATTTCTACTCACCCCTGTTTTCGTTTCATTGTATAGAGGTGACGACAGAAGCGCTACTAATGGCGATACCGTTCGAGAACTACGTTCAGGTATATGATCTGAAAGGGGAATATATTCAGGAAGCCTTGGAGTTTAGCGTCGGTGTGACGCTGGACACGCCGGGAGAATTCAGAAGTGGACGGATGCTGCAGATTGGAGGTATCGTAGCAATATGCAGAGTAATCAATCGGCTATGGTTTATTAAAGCATCTGGGTGGCGGTGTAATTTTTCGTGAGCTTTCCTATGTTTAGTATTTTCCATTAATATAAAGGTTGTTGGGAAGTGATTGCTCTATAGCGATGAGACCGTCATTTGTGCCAGTTTTTTTGTATTTGTTCTTTGATGTTGTATCTTTGTAGTGGCAGTAAAGAATATAGTAAGTTGTATTGTAATAGAAGAGAGTGTAGCCAAAAGGCGGTCACTGCACTCATCATGGCTAATAAAAAAAAACTAGAAATAATAATCTAAGTTCCCATTGAGAAAAATAAGGTAGGCATATCCCTGATTTGTTTTGTTATAGTTTGACTGTAACATAAGATAGGTAGGTACCTAAGGTCTATACTGTTGTCTGCCTAAGAGACTAGAACCTAGTATAAAAATTTAAAGACTACAAAAAAGGAAATTATTAATTCGTCTAAATTTTTCTTTTTCAAGTATGTGAACGAACGATTGCTGCGACTACTGGATTGATATAGAAAAATATGGTTTGATTGATTGCTCCTCGCAAATGGTTTAATATAATTTTTTTTCAAATCAGTCAAGTATTTTGGTTTAAAAATGTTTGAAGTCAGGTTTTCACTTCTTTTAAACTATCACTTGTTTTTCTACGTGTTAAATGGTTTCATTGTCTTCTAGACATAAATTATAATCAAAGGTTGGTATTGTAGGTATGCGAATCACGGTCAACGCGTCAGCGCCGATCGGGTCCCGAGTCTCCACGACTGTTCGGTGCATAGAGTGCGACGTGCCCGCCTACTTGCCGCTCGACCCGGAGAAGACTTACCGAGTCGTCACGCAGAACTATATCGGCGACGGAGGCGGCGGATACACGGTAACTATCTACAAATGCAAATACAAAAAGTAATCTTAAAGTTACTTATTTTGCAAATTAGTAAGTATATTAGCAAAGTTAAGTATATTTAGTCAAAAAATTACCAATACTAGTGTCGGTTTCGGTCGGAAAACCAGTTTCACCCGGATTCTAACCAATACTAATCATCATCATCATCATCAGCCAGAAGGATTGATGAATATAGGCCTCCCCCATGGAACGCCATTCCGAACGACAAGGTCGACAAGCTGCCAACTTCATCCACTGGTTATTTGTGACTTTCACTATGTCATCGGTCCACCTATTGGAAGGACTACCTACGCTGCTATTAAGAGGTCAAAATGTAACACTAGTCGGTGGAATTAGTAGATAAAGAAAGTTACAGACGACGGGTACATGCCATCTCAGTCCCATTACAACAAGGAAGGAGATATACAATGTCCATGGAAATGAAAAAGATAAACTGACTGAATTTCTGTTCAGTAGATTCCATAGCGTATGGCCGGTATTGGCATTGTTTAGCACAGTATGTGCACATAATGTGCACATACTGTGCTAAACAAGCTTTGAGGTTAATTCTTATTAGGTACTTGTAAAATGCCTAATCTATAAAATATTAGTGATACAAAGTGTTAAGATGTCACGTATTTTTTTGTAGAGAATGTTGCGATATATGGCTTCTGGTGGCTGTAACAATAAAATTATAGACAAAAATATCTCATAGCAACTGTAGTAGTTACTATGTCACTACAGCTAATAGTAATTTTACTATTGAATCTACTGTTATTTTCGTCGACACGCTTGGAATTACTCTGGTGTGGAATTGACCTTCCTGCTTGGAATGACGGATCCAGAGGTAGAAAGCATGCCCAAGACTTAGTATTCTATATCTTTGACTTTTCGATTCAATTCAGGGCACTTTTAGAATGCAGGTCTGCTGATACACGCGGGATCGTTCCGCATGACTTTAGAAGAGCTCACAAACCACAAGTTGTTTAATTTCTTACGCTTTTGGTTTGATTTATTATTATTTGTGCTTTTGTAGGTGGGTTATTTTAGTTTAACGTTTACCTTTTTTGAGTATGTAAATAATTATTACAATAAATATTAATTCTTGTCCAGATGTTGTCAAACAACCGTGAAAACTTGGTAAACCTGGAGGTAGATTATGTGATGCTGCAGCGGTACATGCGTCGTCAGGGAGACGTCATACAGGACCTCGACGGACGAATCAAGATCGTCTGGTGATATTTACTAGAATGGATAATGAACATCAGCAAAGAAAAAGGAATACATAGATCGGACCCGTCTCGGGACCTTGTCATATTAGCGGAATGTCTCGCTCTTTTATAGTTTTTTAATGTCACAATCGCATATTGTCGCACCCGCGCATAGCATGATCCAGCCCCAATATTAATATCATTAACGTTTTGAGTAACAGATTTCTAAGGTTAATCTAATATATCTAATTACTCTGGTTCGTTATTATTTGTTCCACTAAAAATTTAGAGATAATCCCAATATTTTAATCCACAACTAGACGGCAGCGTATCCAGTATGCTATAAGAAATACATTGTAAAAATGTGAAAGTTTGTGTATGAAATCGCAATTGAATTTAACATATAAATGTGTAAATTATATCAATATTTTATAAGCTTTTTATTAACCTACCCTGCTACCGTTATTGCTAAGAGTTTTAAGGTCAAACTAAGAGAAAACTATGTTTTAGATAGGAAAATGGATAAAATCATATTATTTCCTATTCCATCCTCTGAGATGGAATAGGAAATAATATGAAAGATCAGCGTTAGTATTAAGAATTATGTTTTGTTCAATACTGCCTGTGGCCTATTCTATGTCATAACGGCCTTTTTGGCACAATGCGTGGTTTATCGCGCTGCAGGAAAATTATAAAAACTACACGCTCAACCTTAACTGAGAGTCAGTGTATTGCAGACTAGGCATGCGCCAGCTAAGGCCACAGTGTCGCCGACTTACGTGCTCGTGCGAGTTGGTGGAACACACTCACCCAACTCTTCTAGTTTCCTGCTCTAACCGTATCTATTCTCGGTCTGAGCTGGTGTTGTGACAACTGTCAAAATAAATAAATGTCAAAGCGACCATTATGACGATTCAACTGACAACATTTAAAATTCCCTGTTTTTATTACGATAATGGCAAATGAATAATAACGTACTCGTATTTTTTTATTTTATTCAGAATGTAATAATTACGTTTTTAGAGATTTTTAAAGTTCCGCATAATGTTATCCTCGTCAAAAGCTCGAAAAAATATTGCCATTAATTATCTGTATTTTTGTAGTTTGTTATGGTACGTCTACAGATGACAGATACAATAATAGTCTTAATTGCTGGCAACTGACGGTCTTAGCATAAATACGAGTTTTTTTTTCATCTGTAATTAAACTAAAGTTCTCCTTTAAAATATCAACTGTAGATGTTCGGTTTCAAGTTTTAATAAAAATCCAAAATAACATTCACATTAAGATTTAATCGCTCACATATCAACTGTAATGTGCTAATTACAAAACGTAAGTACTGTCTTTATTAACAAACAAAAACAATATGTAATAAAAACTCAAAGTTATTACCTACAATAATGTAATTTATATACAAATAACATATTAATAACATACATTTCACTATTATACGATCACGTATTTATTAATTATAAAAATCTGGAACTCGAAGACTGAGTCGGGCACGACCAATGGTCATGACTATTAAAATTCAAATACCTATCTAATTAATGTCAAATAAATGTTGTAATACTATAATCAAAAGCACGAGTATTTATTGGGAAGCAGAAAATTTTAGTTCTATAATTTTCATTTATAACCAAAATGAAGTCATATTTTTATAAACCAAGAATTTTCTACCTAATCTCCTACAATCTGTAAAATCACCATTTTTCTATTGCAAGAACGATGTCTTGTACTCTCTAATGTTGTCAACATTCTTCAAAGTTTACTTTTGGTACGACGAGTATGGGCAAGTCTTTCTTGAACTCTTCTGGATTCATGATGAAACATTCATTCGATTCTGGATTATCGCCAACTGTAAAAAAAAGAAAATGGTAATAATACTTTAAACTCATATATTTCTACATAGGTAGAAACTTTCGAGTTTTATACGAGAATTTACCAAAGAATACATAATGTTTGTATAATCTCGGTAAATGAAATCAAAAGTTATTGGTACAAGTAGCTTAATCAGTGAACCTCGCGAGTCAGAAGGGAGAGGGCGCGGGTTTGATTCCAGGTTTAGGCATACACAACTGAGTTTTTACTCATGTGAAAATTAGAATGAATTGCGACTTAATTTTACAGCAAATGAAAACATCGTGTAGAAACCTGCCTATCGGAGAAGGTAAGGAATAGCTTTCACAGGTAAGTTCCCCAAACCCACAATATGACCCGCGTGGTGGCTACATTCTCTTTACAGGAGAGACCCGTGCTCAGCAGTAGGACGCTATGGGTTGATTCGTGTACGTGAGACAAAACTCTATGCGAGCTGTGGGACGCTGTGTTGATACGTACCAACATCATTACCGCTTCCGTCGAGATACGTAAGATTGAAGTCCTTAAAGTCATTGCTCTCAGCGTTGATGCTCACGTTAGATTTGTCTATTTTGTAGCCGACCACCTGCAAAAAACAGAACACATTGGATACTCCACTGACATTTATTATATGGACTAAATATTCATTAGAAAATGAATGTTGTTTTTATGTCGATTTAAAGCGCCCGGTGTGAGTACCTTGAACTAAAATTGACATTATCCCATTACTATTGACACTGGACGCACCCGCTGCCATCAGCGCCGAAATCGCAACGACATTCTGATGTTACTTGTATCATTCAGATCAGTTGTGATAACCAAATAAAAACTATGATATAGTAAGGTGTTGGCACGATTTTGTGCTGAGCATATTATTCTTAATTATGAGTGGACAATCTTATTGACAAATTTGCTTACATTAAATTAACGCATTAATTTACCCTTGATTATTTATATGAATGCTTGATTACTTACTCACCTCAATATGGGTGTAGAAAACCTAACCTTATTAAAATTTAGCAAGGCTTATTATAACTGTAGCAATGTCGCACAGACCGCTTTTCTGTATTGACACATGATTGCAGTTTTTTAATGTAGTAAATATAAATAAGCATTTTACGTGTTTGCAACTGGCAACAACGGATTTCATACAAAACATAAATGTAAAGTGATTTTTTTAGAAAATAACGGCGGATTTCGTTCTAACAGGACGCTACACAAAGTTATTTAAAATATATATTCATTGTGGTATTTTTTGTACATACCTGTACAGACAGCTTTCTATACTGCGACTTGATTCCAGGGAAATATGTAGCTACCCACTTTTTGATGTCGGACAATTTTACTTGCTCGATAGCTTCTGCCTGTAAATAAATATAGCTGTTTTTTGTACATAATAATAACTAGATATTTTTTCTAAGTTCTAGACTTTAAACAAACGACAACCTTGTGTGCCTATTATGTTACTTAATTTGTCAGATTCGAAGCATAGACGTTTTGCACGCTCGGTGAATTAGATAAAGAAAAAACTTCAAATCGAAAAAGGTATAATTTAATAGCATCTGAAAAAGGTTGTAAAATACCAATCAAACCAACTATATTGGGACCTTTTCGAATTTGAATATATCGCTGAAGCTATCTCTTAATATATTAGGTCCTTACATATGAAATTGGCGTTTTGTCGTACTGGCCACTTTGATCTCAAATATCTCTTCTTTGGTTAGGGATTCCAATTCAAATTTATACAGCTACTAGCTGACCCGGCCACGCGTTGCTGTGGCTATTTTATAGCGTCAACAACACGTGGTAAATATGCTGTTAAAATGTAGCTTATATGACACGATCGTAGATTTACCATAGCAGCGCCATCAACCCAGTCGAAAGGTATCGACATCTGTTAGAATCATTTGGAGTTAACAGATAATTGTGACTGTCAAATAATAACATACAAATAATTAGCAATAAATTAAAATTGCGACTATAATTTGAGATTTAAACTGTCCTATCTCTCTGCACATGGATCGAACTGCACATGGTGTGCGAATTTTATTATAATCGGTTAAGTGGTTTAGGAGTCCATTGAGGACAAACATTGTGACACGAGATTTATATATATTAAGATTTATTCATACATTTGTATTTCGAAAACCGTAATTCATTTGTTTTGTCCTCGTTTGGTTTTTCTTTGCGTCACGCAGTTTACAAAATCGAAAACTTGAAATATCGCGTTATTTACGAGTACGAGTTCCACCGTGGTACCAGTGCTGCAGAAACGGCTCGAAGGATTAATGATGTGTATGGCGGCGGTGTCGCAAAAGAAAACACAGTGCGTTTTTGGTTCCAACGTTTTCGTTCTGGAAATATCGACCTGCAGAACAAGCCCCGTGGACTGCCGGAGACTAAAGTTGCTAATGAAGAATTGAAAGCTATTGTGGAAGCAGATCCATCGCAAACCACGCCCGAGTTAGCTGCAGGCTGCGGTGTTAGTGATAAAACTGTTTTAATCCACTTGAAGCAAATTGGAAAGTAACAAAACAAATGAATTCCGGTTTTCGAAATACAAATGTATGAATAAATAGCTGTATAAATTTGAAATTGGAATCCCTAACCAAAGAAGAGATATTTAAGATCAAAGTGGCCAGTACGACGAAACGCCAATTTCATATGTAAGGACCTAATATTACGTTGTTATGGGGGTATCACCGGATTAACATTCTTAATTCGTACGGGGAAAACCCATATTATTATTTTTTATACACGTTTTGACTTAATATCTCAATCTTTTACTAAAACAGGTTAAAAATTTAGTTTTTTAGTTTTACCTCTAGGAAGAGTCTGTCGAACTGGTACTCTCCGATGACGATTTCCTTCCAATTCCTCTCAACCTGAAACGAAATAAGACCTTAGTTAGATATTAAAAGCATATATCATTATATGAATAAATATATATTAAAGTAAAGTAAATTTATTTCACAGTAACTGCCGGGCAAATAACGGTTATATTCTCTACTAAAAAAACGGTTGTACGTTTTGGTGCTTCCGAGTTTTCGAAAGCTCTCTCACGTCACGTCATGACCTATTATATTAATATTTGGATAGATATCATCCGGTCAGCCTCAGCCTGCTGGTTTTAACCCTAGTACATTACCTCTTCCTTGAGCTCGTAGTCGGTGGTGTGTTTGATTTGTATGATCGAATGCTTGGTGCTTGCTAGGTTGCGCTCAGAAAGCTTTCTCATGTCGCGTGCAAACTTCTTTAGGAACGCTTCAATGCGAGTGTCCACGTGGGCGACACTGCAACATAAAAGTTTTTTTACTACTACTATTCATGACGTCATTACGTCATGGCGTTCAAAAATTATCGGCGGAAAGTAGTTAAAACAGATCATGGAAGGCAATCCCAAAGCTAACAATTTAAGTTAAAAAAAAACAAGATGTCCTTCGTTAATCTTTTTAAAACATTCAGTCCTTATCAAAACTCTTGCGGGAAAGATCTATGAACAAGCGTTGGTATCTATTTATAAGAAGTTCTTAGGGATCCATAAACCAAAACGACATCTGTGAAGTTGGTTGACTACTATGAATCTGTCAACGAAGTAGAGATCTTAATCAATCAAATTCATCAATGGTCTGACATATCAATATTGGTCAAGCAGGAGACAAAAATGTGACAAGACCCGATAAATATCAAGCTTAGGGTCGTTGTGGTCGAGTTCGTTATATTTGACAGCTGCTCACCTGAACTTGTCAGCCTGACAGTTGACAGTGACAGAGAAGCCGAGCACTCCGAAAGTATACCGCATCATACTGAACACGCTGTATCCCAGTTGCTCTTTAGTCCGCAACGCGTCGAATAACGGTTCCTCCATTAGCATCTGACAGACAAAAATACCAATATCTCAACGGAAATAATTAGAGCTGATGGTCTCCCCAGGGTTCAACACGGGGATTCAAGTGGAATACATGATATCTATTAACAAATTGGAAAACAAAACCTATTCTTTAAAAACAAAATAACCTATCCCTCAAGTGATCAAGCAATATTAACGATACATATATGTATATTACTTATTCAAAGGCTATTCTAAAACACGACTATGGAATTAATATGAATTGAAGAATTCCATAGAAATAATGAAACTACATTTGGTCAATGGACGACTCCATTGTTACGTCGTTACTTTACGGAAGTCCATTTCTAATATGATGCTGTTAATCAAATATCTAGTTTAGGGTGCGATACACGAGAAGATGCTTATTATGTAATGGTGCAGTGTGCAGTGTGTTCGGGTCGAAGCGGAACGTGTGGAGTTTACAACAAGAACTGGTTACAATTATAGAGAAGTGAGAGTTTGTTATTACCATTCTCGCCAAACCCGTATCAGAGGCGGCGGGAATGCTATGCAACCTCGTAAGGATACGAGTATGTATCATGCTTAGATAGTAGCTATATATAATTTGTAAAGCCAATGAGGGTGTGGCATGGTCATGTCTGACCAAACCCTCCAAAAAATATATTTAAGATACAAAAAAGTATCTAGTCTTTTCCAGCTTCGTTTTGATGGCAGCGTGAGAAAACGAAAAATATTTTTGTTTTTATGGTGTGTTTTCTCCTCATCACTTACACACCTCACACCACCAGAGTGCTTTGAGGTGATAGAGCAAAACACGTACGTGTCGAGGAAGTCTGATGCGAATTGAGAGTAAGCTCCTTTGAAGAATAGAAGTCCAAAAAACTTTATTTAAAAGTAAATAAAAAAGGCAAGGCCTTCGGAATCTGTAGAGTATAAATAAAATAATAAACGCCTTTTATTTCCGCTACAGTTACGTATCAATAGCCACTTAATATTAGTTCATAACTATCAACATTTACTGTTACAATTATAATAACCTATTTATATTCAATTCCTATCATTTCGTATTTATTTGAATTCCATTAAAATATATCATACAATAATGTATGTCATTATCAATTGAATATTATTGCGGTCATTTTTAATAATTTTTTTGCAGGTAATTAATTTGCTTCGTTATTCTGTAACAGTCGCCACTTTGTCGTAGGCTTCCCCCAATGTAGAGTATATTTATAAATAATAAAAGCTATGGTTCTTACCATGAGTACTTCTAGTGTGGCAACGTCGAGGGGCGTGGTGGCGCCTGCCTGGTAGTAGTTCATCACTATACTGTTGGTAGACACTTTGTTCAAGCTATTTACTCGCACTTTGCGCTCGCCTTCGGGAAGTATGTGCACTTTGATCTGCCAACAAAACTTACTATTACTTTGTCTAATATTACTAAGAATATATCATTTAAGATCTAATGATAATGAAATTGCGCCAAACCACCACATTAAGGCAACGTACCTAAAATTGCTATTAAGATTACCACGCTGAATGGATTGCCATCCGCTTGTGACACGCCTTTGTGAATTTTTTTGTGGAAAAGTCGAAAAATTTTAGGTATATACAGCTTTATATACTCGAACCTTCTGTTCTTCCTGTCTCATTCTCACCAGTAATCGAAGAACTAGATACAAGTGAGACCACGGTACCTACCACGACAGTCATTTGTGCATAAGCCAAAGTTGGTAACCCTAGCTGTTTGACTCCTGTGGTGCTATTGTGAGACCGACGACTGTAATATGCCCGGTTGTTTGTCTTAATATAGAAATCGTATTGAGAATGTATTTATCTATTTTTTTTATAAATATTACATACGAGGGCGGGTCAATAAGTCCGTGACTTTTTGAACTTCTGACCTCTTTACTGAAAAAGCAACACTGCTCCTGTCAACAGGCATCTGTCAGTTGACTCCTGTCAAAATTTGAACTTGCTGCGTCAGTTATTTTGTGTTAGACAGCTATTTTTATCAGACTACCCAGTAATCTGAGAAGAAAATGGAAAAAAATGAATTTCGTGTGCTTATTAAGCATTATTTTTTGCGAAAAAAAACCATTACCGAGACTAAAGCTAAGCTTGATAAATACTATGGGGACTCTGCACCATCGATTTCAATGGTAAAAAAGTGGTTTACTGAATTTCGTTATGGCCGTAGAAGCACTGAAGATGCCGAACGTCCTGGACGGCCAGTTGAGGTCTCTACAACAGAAACAATCGAAAAAATTCACGATATGGTTTTGGCCGACCGAAGATTGAAAGTGCGAGAGATTGTTAAAGCCGTAGGGATCTCGCATGGCTCAGTGGTTTCAATTTTGAATGATCACTTGGGCATGAAAAAGCTTTCCGCAAGATGGGTGCCGCGTTTACTCACAGTCGACCACAAACGCAATCGTGTAACAACTTCACAGGAGGGTTTGGCGTTGTTTAACCGCAATATTGAGGAGTTTTTTCGCCGTTTTGTAACCGTGGACGAAACATGGATCCACCACAACACACCAGAGACCAAACAACAGTCAAAACAGTGGGTTTTTAAGGGTGAATCGGCGCCAAAGAAGGCTAAGGTGGGTTTGTCAGCCAATAAAGTCATGGCGACTGTTTTTTGGGATGCACGCGAGATAATCCACATTGACTACCTTCAAAAGGGAAGAACAATCAATGGGGAATATTATGCCAACTTATTGGACCGATTCAATGACGATTTGAAAAAAAACCGACCTCATTTGGCCAAGAAAAAAGTTCTTTTCCACCAAGACAATGCAAGAGTGCACACATGTGCAGTTGCCATGGCAAAAATCCATGAATTGGGCTATGAATTGCTCCCCCATCCGCCCTATTCTCCAGATTTGGCTCCGAGTGACTACTTCTTGTTTCCAAACCTGAAGAAATGGCTTGGTGGAAAAAGATTTGACTCCAATGATGAAATCATCTCACAAACAAAAACCTATTTTGAGGACCTCGACAAATCTTATTTTTTGGAAGGGATAAAAAAATTGGAGAAGCGTTGGACAAAGTGTATAGAGCTCAAGGGAGACTACGTTGAAAAATAAAATTATTTTTTATCAAAAAATCGTGTGTTTTATTCCAAAAGTCACGGACTTATTGACCTGCCCTCGTATTATCCCCGACACAGAATAAATTCTATTTCAGAGCTATATAAATATAAAACGTTATTTACTTATAATTACCTCGGGCACATCTTGTTCGGGAAGTTCCTCCCAGTGTACATTTTTCAAGACATTGTCTGCAATATGAACCGCTTCGTGCCATTCCAAATTGCCTTGGATTAAAGCCTGCGAACAAAATATTATGAAGTTCAGATGCACCGAAATTGATGTTATATAGATTTATTTATAGGCTTTTACACCTGGAAATCGTCAAAATACTAATCTAATATATAAAAAAACAATTGCTGTTCGTTTGTCTCGCTAAAACAAACTCGCTTAACTCGAGAACTGCTGGGCCCATTTAACTGATTTTGGTTTTGAAAAAGGTGCAACGAAGTTCGAAAGGTCAGCTAGTATTTACTTATTTTTAAACTAAAGGCCTGTAAAGCACTATTATTACAAAAAATTGTTTGAGTTCCAATCTAAAAATCAATTTTAAAGTAATTTAAACGAACTTAAAACAAGAATATTACTAATAAGACATCAAGAGTTATTGTATCAAATTAAAAATATACTTGAATATAATGCTACGGAACCCTACAGTATGATTGCCTTGACACGAACTTGACAAATTACTTAAAGTCAGTAAAAATGCGGTGGTTTACAATTCTGTAAATCGTACACAATGTATGTTATAACATATACAGTATTTACTTTAATTTTGAAATTATAATCATAAAAAAGCAAAGGTTGCTGGAGTGTAGATGATAAGCGCTTCAGGCTCTACATTGATTCCTAGAAAATATCAGTCAGTCTGATAATCAATCAAGACTTACTCTTTCATATATACAATACAAACAAGAACAAAACATCAGTAGTACATTGGTCGGTCTTATCGTCTGAAGCAATTTCTTCCAGGCAACCTTGGGATGGATCGGACTAAGTGAGAATACTCAAATTATTTTATGTATTTAAAATATACGAATATATACAGGGTTATAGGTTAGAGGTGTGCTTAGCCGAAAGGTGGTCACTGTACCCATTCTAAGGAACAACTTTCACTATGGGACCAACTCTGAATTCGAGAAAAAACAATCAGCTGATTCATACATTTTGTCACCGTTCAACTTTTTGTATGGAACAGCTAAATTTTTATTGGAATCCAGAGTTGGTGCCATAGTGCAAGTTGTTCCTTAGGGTGGATACAGTGACCCCCTTTTCGATTAGTACACCCCTAGCCGATAACCCTGTATATAAATAATTACTTAAAAAAACAAAACTTGTTGTACCTGCATATAGAGCGTGGATAGGAACCGCTGGTTGAATTCGCGTAGGTCCTGCAGAGTGATGTTCGCTATCGCGGCTGACTTTTCGCGCGTCGACACGTACGGTGTGAGGAGTATTTGCATGCGCATGTCTCTGAACACAGACAAACTTATTATTTTACACTGAAAACTAACCTCTATATGAATTTCGGTAATAAACACTAATTAAATTATTTAAAGAATTAAGATGTATCAATAAGTAATGCGAGTCGGAGAGGTTCAACTATACGGGTGATTTTAAATTGACTGCGTATATTCATATCACGCAATCAGCATCGTTAATATGACATGTTTCCTTACAAAACACTTTTTTTGCATTTTGTTTAAAAAAAACTGGGAAATATGTTCACCTAAGCGCGTTTACATACATCTGGGTCATACGACACCGCATTTCGTGTCCGTGACCTAGTTTCGCACCGGGGCGGGGCCACGGCTTAGGGTGTCCATGAGTTTCGAGTTCACTTTGCATGACTTCAATTGAAGTTTGCTTAATATTTTTTGTACCAAAGTGGGATAAACATAAAAACAGGAGAATTTTATTTTTCAATAATCTTACAATATACTAAATATATAGCAATAATCACTCACTTAGACAACTTGTGCGGTTTGAGCAACGCGTTGTGATAGAGCCGCATGCGCACTTCGCGGATCGCTTCGAACATGTTCTCTGTCAGGTTGTCGGCAGATTTGCGCATCTCTGACGTTATCAGCTCTACTAGTAGCTGCGAAATACGTAATAAACACGAAATGATATTAACATGAAATTAATATTAATTCGTCCTAAGATTACCTATAAAAACACAGGTCGGAAGTCATCGTGGTTAAATAATATACGACATTTAGTATACGACTAATATTGTGTCCTTGTTACGTTTTATTCATAAAAAATGCTGAGACTAGAGACTTTCTCATTTGAAGAGATTTCTGCGCTCGAAGTATTAGAATAATTAAAGTTATAGGTTAATTTCTTAAAAAAACCCTATTATTACTACAGCGGGCACACCTAATTACTTGTATAATGCATTTCTGACACGCATGCGTGATGAAACAGAACGAAACGTCACTCTGAAGTCTGACGAAATTTGCTTTAATTTGTACATACTGACGTTGTAGTTGGACGCTGGTACTCGCGTATAGGTCGGTGAACATTTTCAACGTATCCTGTCTTCGAGCGGATGTGAATATTTCACAACATTAATTCTAAAATATCCATTGCAAGATTGAACTGCTCTTCCCCATGGTTGACCCGTTTTATGCTTGTTTACCCTGACAAAAGTAACCTAATGCATTTTTAAGATCTCGAACTAGCTCTGTGCAAAAAAACAAGGCAACCCTACACTCAATTGCTAAGGAGATGGAGGACAAACAAACCAACAAACACTTTCGCATTTATGATTGTTGTATATTATGTTGATTATTTAGTTGTTGATAAGGGGCAGTAACAAATGTAACTCACATGCAAGTTCTGATTGTAACCGGTGACTTTGAGCGTGAGTCCCTTGTCTCCTACGTATATAGAGTGTTGAAGGTCTGCCATATTCGCAGGGTACACCTCCTCTTTCAGATTCTGTTGAAGGGAGTCCGTCCAGACGTCCAGTAAACATGACCTGATGGGAAACACTGTTCATAACATCTGCGGGGCTAGATAAAATGGTATCTGTCTCAGATTCTTATTTCATCAAGCAAAAGAGTTTCTTTTACAGAGTTCCAACGCTGTTTGGTATTTATCCATCCGCACTCGAGGGAGCAAATTTGAAATTCTAACACAGACTTCTAAATAAATACGTATTTTTTTTTTATTCGAAATATCGAAAATTGCGTGGGGATAAAAATGGTTTTATCCCCAGGGGTAAGAGAAAGACACAAGCTATTCAATATGGACTGAATAGGTTTTCGACATGCAGGAATAAGTTTCTAGATGATTTACTATAGACATACTAAATTGATACAGATAGATATCCTAAATTGTAGTGATTTTATGAAATAGGTCCGCTATTTGTCGTAGGAGTACTTTCACGAAAAGCACATTATCCTACTAATATGTGAATACTTATCCCGCGTTCCCAAAAAAAAAAAAACACTTAATCTGTTTTGCTAATTTACTTTATTAATAAGCATTCTATGTGGCGTTTTTCAGGTTAGATTTTCATTCCTCACATATATAGGATTGTCGGTCCACAGATCTCAAAAACGAATGGGAGAATGTCAGCGGGTGAAGTAATGTCGCAGCAATATGTCCGAAACGGAACGCATTGGTCGCGGTAGTGATAGATGCATTCGGTTGGTGTTTTAAAGATAAAAATTGTTCCGTGGTAACTTGTAAAACTAAAAGTGAAACGCATTAAGTCAAATGCAATCATGTTACAACGAAAAATCCTGATATTATCGTATCATATGAGCACTGGTGCGGATATTATTACCACATCTATAGTTTTATGGTTTGATATTAGTAAGTCTAGCCTGAAAGATAGTACTTACTCTCTAGGCGATTTGAGACTGAGCGGAGTGATGAAGTAGAAGTACAGTAAGGCAGTGGGGAACCGGAACTTGAAGTCTGGTTTGTACCACAGCTCCATTTGGCGGTTCTTGCGCAATAAGTTTGGCTGGTCCAGTCTGCAAACGACAGAAGTTGACAATACACGAAAATATCCCACAATATATATTAAAGTCTTTTTTTAATACCATCACAGATAAACTATGTTCTCACCTAAAGTGATTGACAGTTGCAATCAAGTCTTTATGCTTAAGTACTTTAGGTCCGATCACAGATGCTTCAGTTTTTAACTTGATATCTTTGGCTGTGGAGTCTTCCAGGTCAATTCCTAGTTCATTAGCTTTCTCCAAGTAAGGGGCTGAAGGGGGGAGGATGGAAAAATCAGTCGTAAGGTAGATGTTTTCGCCGGGAAGGTGAAATTGAGGGTAGGGGGTTGCGTTTAGCCATCTTTGAAGCCAGAGTTCTGGAATGTCTGTAAAGAATAAGGAAAATATATAAGACTATCATTAGACTATATAGTTGTACAAATGTAAATCTCAGTCTCAGTCAGAACTATATGTGCGAGAACAGAGTTGTATTCTCGCTCGCTTTACCGTTGCTGATGAATATATCAAGAACACAACAGAGATACCTTCTACGGTTGTGGGATTAAAGCAAAGTTCTATATACACGGTAGACAGGTGACGTTCTAAATTCAAGCTTTAAAACATGAGCTTTGTATTCGCGATTTAATAAAACATACTCTTTGATTTCTAAGTCATCTGACGGCTCAACTGTGATGGTCACCATCACACTTTGGTAGGATCAGTTTTAGGTCCGAAGTCACTCATCTCAATATATAAAACATCATTTGATTAAACCCATAAGTTTACTTAAAGCTAGATTTTATTAATTAACGATACTTACCTATCCGTTTATATTCAGTCCCGAACCACTTCTCCTTGGCGTCGTAATGTACAGGCGTGGGGTGTTTGTTTGAAAGGATCATAATGTTCACTGTATCCGCTCGCATGCAGTCCAGCAGCTCATTTATAGCCTAGTGGAAGAATTACACGTTGTACAGTTCAATTGTTCCGTGATCAGCACAGATAGAAGAGCTTATAAATGACTTCACTTTCCAAAAAACTTAAATAACATGAATATATCTCTAGTATACGTTCATAATTTTAGGTGGACAAATACATTTTGAGATTATAAAATAAACGTTAATAAGCTTTAGCTTTTCTAAACTTATATTATTAGCACATATAGAATGAATAACATTCGATAAACTGGGTTTTTTATAATAGAAGATTGCTTGCTTGGCTTGGCTTGCATTCGAAAGTAACTCGCATGATGTGAAGCGACGCGGACGATGCGGCCTAAAATGGGGCAAGCTTGCCTAGAAGAAACCGATTCACTCGTGACACAAAACAACCAACCACAAAGGTTATCTATACATCTGCCATTGTCTGTGTTTCCGGATAAATACAGCCCGGGTGTTTTCAAGCGCAAGGTGTAATGAGCACCTTTGCACCAAGTACAGTCCGGGGTGGGTATATTATCTGACTAAATTATATCTTCTTATTGTGTTATATAAATTAAATATAAATATTTACATTTCTTACTCAAAAAAATAAGTATTTATTAACAAAATATACTAAAAACTAAAAGATCTATTTTAAACGAAATAATTCCTTCATAATATATGAAATCGTCTCTTACCGTTGGTTCATACTTCAAGTACAATCTGTCGCCTGTGATATAATGTTCGGGTGGATAGAAATGCATGTTCTCTGATAAAGTCTCTACGAATTCAGCCGGTTGAGTTTCTTCGTCAAATCGGAAACTGGTATTTTCTATCGTCTGCAAGGAAACATGAGTATTATTTCATGAATCATTGAAATTCCAAACAAAATTATGTACTTCTAATCTTCTCCCTGGTTTTTGATAATACACAAATGTCTAAACAGAGAGTCTGAACTTTACCTGAATTTCTTTGAATATCCTTTCAGACGGTCCTATATGTTTTAACATATTTATATACGAAAATATCGCTTCCAAAACCTGAAACAAAAAAACACAATAATTATTATTGTACTCAAAAATAAAACGTATATATTCTTGGCCAAATTATGTATAGATATTGTTAATTCGTTATAATACGGTGTATTAGTTACAAATGAATTAAGTCTAAAATGGAAATCAGCACTTATTACAAAAACTTAACACAAATATACACACATAAAAAATTTGTCGTCTTCAAGCATGAAGATAAAAAGATCGCATTTGGCAATAATTTAATTCGCTTGTGGTCTTAATTCATGAATATTCTTTTCGTATTTTTTGTATTGTGTGCTAATAATAGCGAGATAATGAATTAATCAAGCAGAGACTTCTCTCTCGGTCGTTCAATAACATCACAAAAATATTATAAAGGGGAAAGTTTTTATCTGTGTGTGTTTGCTGCTCCTTCACGCTCAAATAGTTTTTAATGAAAGGAATGTCTTAAGACGTGGTTAATATTATGTTTTAATGAAACCTGCATCAGTTGCTTACTTTAGGATATCATAAGTCCTCCATTAACACATAGAATAATTTTCATCGCGATAACAAGGAATGTGATAGTAAGATTACCGCGGGTAGCATCGCGAGGCGCAGCTAGTTAGGTGTACATTTACCTCGTCAATATGTTCCAATCCTTCTCTGGTGAGGACCACCTGCGTAGAGAACAGACTGTACATCGACGTATAGTCGATACCGCTCTCAGAGTTGCCGGTGTAGATACCAAGCGCCCACACTCTAACAAATAAAATATAAATTTACACGTGATAATACGATTAATTATATAATTTAGTATTTAATAGTAGTTAATTATTAAAATTCTGTTTTGATTAATATTATTTGTATTTAAGTTGCTTGCCTACAGATTTGCGTGACAAAAAGGCAAATGGTATGCAAGCTTTTTACAGCGTATGACCATAACTCGCCCGATGGGAAAGTGACGATACGACCTAGTGTGTAAGGTAAGTTGTTTCCCAAGCTCCAGTATTCAAGCAAACATTTTAGCAAAAATTCTTGGCTTATGAACAACACAGCTCTTTACAGTACAAAAATAGTTTAGGTTCCGAAATTGAAACCTTCGCAACTTCACAGGATTACCATTTGACCAACACACATAAAAATCGACACATTAGAGTATATCACAGTCAAAAACAAATTGGGAAACACTTACTTTTTTCTTAAGTACGACAACAAACTGCCCTTTCCTTCGTGCCCCAGTAGGTAAGAGATGTACTGGTGAGGTTTTGATTCATATTCGGATATAAGCGATCTCATGCACCAGGTCAAATGTACCTAACACAAGAAACAAATAATTTAGTACAGACTCTTGGTAGATACTTTCTTAGGCGACTGAGTAAAAACCTTATTCTTACTCTTAACTTATAGAAAATACGCAATGTCAGACAGAAGTCCCTATAATAACTGGTACAGCGAAGCCTCTGTGCTGTAGATCTTAAGTGGAGTATGATGCGTGATCCAATAGCTAATGGTTTCTTGTAGTTACTAATTTAATTATTCTGAATAAAGACATTGGCCTAGTGCTTTTGAGAATTGTGATAAGTGGTCAAAATATCAGGAGTGAATAAAAAGCATTGTTTTATACGTATATATATGTAAATATGGTGGTCCATACAACGAGAGCACTTCTATACTTTAATACGATTACCTGGTCGGATGGTGAGACGAGGCTAGTGACTCAATACAATTTTACAAGAACGTATAACTGAAGTCGTCGGCCTGTAGTTTGTTGGTCATTAACGTCTAGACGTAGTGGGTCCACGACATACCTCAGTGTTGTCAGCAACTGGTTTGACGTAGTATATGCTACGGAACTCCTGAGTCAGTGCCTCGGGTCGGAACCAGTGCTGGCTGAAATCATCAGCAGGAAGTTTATTGGTCGGCACTCGACTGAATGTGTTCACTACGTGTTGTTCCAAGTCTGCTAAGTCCATTCGGGCCTGGGGATGAAACAATAAACTTATGTACGGTAATGAACTACCTAACTTAACGTGGGTATTGTGTAATATTTTTACATCAGAGAAGAGTGTTTATATTTACGAAATAATTGAGACAATTCACTTTTTGATTTCTGATGCTACAAAAAATATTATGCAGATAAGTTTTTCCAATTTGTATGATTCGGACCTGCGATTTCAGGTTGTGTTTAAGTAGTTTGTAAGCTGTAGTACAGCGCTGCAATAGGAAAAAATAGTAAAAAATAACTCTAAAATGCATTTAATTATGATTTCAGTTTTCCCTTCCGATCAAAAAACACACCTGTACCGCCACTGTCATTCTATTAGCACTGTAATGTCGTTTCCGGAACTCATGGGCAGCTTTATACAGCTTCTCGTCATCATTGATATCGTCTTTCAAGCTCTTGAGGTTGCCCCAAGTGAAGGTGCGAGCTGGATGCCCCTCGGGGAATAAGCTGCACAGGAGCTGGTCTTTGCGGTTCGAATCGGACGGAGCTGCGATTGCGAACTCTGGACAGTACAAAACGCATAATGAATATAGGAATAAACGTAGATGAGCATTGAAAAAGGACTTCAAATTTTTTTTTTTATGAGTGGTACGAAGATAATTTATTTGATTGATGAGATTGACCGAACGGGATTGAAACGTGACAAAACTTATTTTTCGCTTTAGCTTGGGCATGAAATCTTTCATGTCTCTGTCTGTCTTGCGAATGTTTAGCTGTTCTTCTCTAAAGATCGTATTTCTCAGCAGATTCTTGTGAAATTTGAAGCGTGTTCGATAAAAGTTACGTGGTTTTCATATCGATTTAATTCTGGATATTTTTTTCTATTCATAGATATCATATTATTATAATTTCATATCCCGTGAAGTTAATAACCAAAAGTACCTTTTTAAAAATAAATTGATTACCAACTTCCATTACGGCAGGCGCCGAAAGAACCTTTTCAGTGATTTCGATTAGAAAAACAAATCTTTGATAATATTTAAATGGGACCACTTCAGAAATATACCTTTTTCAAACAAAACAGTTTTTTTTAATCGCTCCATCCGTCTCCGAGAAGTCAGGTATCAAACATTAAAAAAACTTTGTATGTATGTAGATTGACTTCTGTAGTATCTGTATTTTGTGATACAGTAATCAAAACAAATGCTCATACAGACAAACGTGACTTACTCAATACATAAAAATAAATCATTGTTTTTTATCTTAAGCTTGACTGATTCAACAATGTATGTGAACTTGAAAATATGGTCATTGAATACTAATTGTAAGGATATTCTCACAATTGTAGCATTATTGTGTAAATCATGACACTTCACGGAGTATAAGCTAAGATAATTTGTCGCGTTATGACAATTATCCAAGCTTATATTTAAATAAAAATACATAGAATGCTTAACATATTTACATGTTCTTTTTTTATAGTAAAGGCCCGATTTTTCAGTGCTATAAATATTCGCTTCACTGGTAATAATGCAATAAATTTGTTTGATTATTCTTACCAGCTCATGAATATATTTTGAAAGCATAGACTATTCTACTAAGATTTTGTTGCTTTAGGAGATGCATTAATCTTACGTACGGTATGGTTGACGTACTTATATAAAGTAATTTGGTTATATCGATATGTAGGTACAAATGACCTATTGTAATTGTAAAATGACTTTCAGGTCTTTAGTAACAGTCTTCTATTATAAAAAAGGTTATAATTAGTCGGGCAATTTAACGTTAGTTGTGTTGTATTCTTTACAAACATAATGGACACAAGTCGTACTTTGAACTTAATTTTAAAGTGAAACCGCCTTCTAATCGGCACGCAAAACTCATATTAGTAATAATGACATCTTGGAAAATTAAAAGTTAGATTATATTAAATAAAACAAACATGATCTGATGAAAAAAATCTCGTTTTTATGCTAAGACCGTCAGATGTCACCAATTATAAAATCCACGACACCAAAACGAAACGGGAAACACTAGATATTGATTAAACAACATTTTATAAAGCTGTACTTGTTTACTTACCAGACTCAATGGCTTCCCTCTCCCTTTGCATCGCCTCCTTGTTCATGAGCGGACTGACAAAGAACTGGCTGAAGATGTCCATGGCCTGAGGCAGGTACTTCTCTTGTATCTCGAAGTAGAATGTGGTGACCTCGCAGTCTGTCGATGCATTGTCGGACCCGCCTTTTTTCTGAAGAGGAAATGATTAGATTTTAGTTTCTTTACTGCGACAACAATAAGTTAGATACCTATTTAAAAAAAATCTTGTATTTATGTATCGAATTATTTAGAACTCTAGTTGGTTGTGTTGCACAAATATTATTTAAAATCAGCCAAGAGCGGTTCAAAATAGATCCCTATGTTCAAATCGTATCGTGTTGAACTTTCTTATGCTTATATATAATAAAAATGTTATTGATCAAGAATTTTATATATCGCAAAAAGTTTTTATATTGCTTCTTCCGTAAGCTCCATGAGTACCTTTATAAAAGAATCAAACTCGTTCTCTTTAGGATACTTCTCGCTGCCCATAAAGACCATGTGTTCGACGAAATGCGCCAGACCTTGTATATCTGCTGGATCGCTGTAACTGCCTACGCGCACGCTTAGCGCGCATGCCGCCTGGGACAATACAAAAGAATAATTAGTAGCAAGCTGTGCAGTCAAATATTCGGATTGCGAAACTTTTATACCTTCAATTTAAGAACAACTTGTATAAGAAATGTCGAATATAGCTACTGTCAGCTAATTTTTTTCTACTTGTCAGCGAAACAATCGCTGACAAGTAGAAAAATAAAAAATAAAAATTTGTTAAAGAAACTTATTTCACTTATTTGCTATGACGTATTTTATTTATTTATTTATATGTTATACTATTTCAAATCATTATGATTAATTAATATTTTGAACACTAATTACTTATATATTACACATATATAATAATTACATAGGAAGGTAACTGTACTTCTCTGTTGCTCATGTTGCTCGTGATGCTATTCACTGTTAAGGACAAAGGAATCGCCTGTTATTAGTTATAATTGTGTTATTTTTTGAAATGTATTTCTATTGTCTGTTGTGAGTATTGAATAAAAAAAACATTGTCCATAGGTTAGACCCGTGCCCAGCAGTGAGAAGCTAAGGGTTGATATCACACTTAATAAAAAACTCTCTAGTTGACAATTGCCAACATTAAATTTTTGGAAAGTGATATAAATTCGATAACCATTTTGAGACAGTGTAACGAAGAGTTCATACTAAAAATACCAGATTTTTTTGTCCACTTTCTAAAGAGTTATTTACAAAAAACTGATGAAAAAAATCTCGTATTTATGCTAAGACCGTCAGATGTCACTAATTATAAATTTTATTATAACTGTCATCTATGAACCATACCAAAATATATTTTGGTACGGTTCATAGATGGTTCATAGAACAACAAAAATACAGATAATTAATGAAATATTTTTTGACGGGAATTACATTATGCTGAACTTCTCATATATTTTTAAAAATCTCTAAAAACGTTATTACATGCTGAAAAAAATAAGAGTACGTTATTATTAAATTATCGTTCCATTATCGTAATAAAAATGGAGGGTCAAATATTTTAAATGTTGTCAATTTTTGTACAAAATATTTTTAATTTATCCGATTAATTATTTGTTTTGCACGTCCAAGTTAATTAATTTTTTTTAACTATATACCACTTTTCTATAATTGAATTGTGCAGTTACGATACTCGTACAATGCGACAACTTAGGACAAGGTTTCTAGAGAAACAGAATTGAGGGTAGGGGTAGGTAAGGGCTCTGACGATTAAGCGACTTCCAAACGTCAAAGACGTGCTATTAGGCAATTCAGAATTCGAGGCGGCACTATACCATCACACAACATAAAGTCAGTATAATTTACAACAGGCCTAATATCTGTGCATCCAGCTGAATTACGTCACGTAAGCGGTACGGTGTTGTCGCATTGCAGAAAGCTGCACATTCAGATATTGTGACCGCATAGGCGTCTGTCATAGCACACCGCAGTAACGCAACTTCTTTCTTCTGTCTCTACTCAAAACGGTATGACGACGTCATAAAAATCTTTTAGCAATAAGCAAAGAATAGTCCATACATATCAACTCGGCAATGGATAATCACCACCTTATTCAGAGTATCAGTCATCAGAATAGTTACGATATTGAATCACATTAATGCGAGCTCGCAAGCATGCGAAAGGGTGTGGAACAGTTCGTGATTTGGTCCTTACGTCCAGTTGTTACATCGTCGCGTCTTTAGAGCCCCTGGTTACTCTCCTTGGTGCCCCACGATTAGATCCACTTTCGTTACGTATTTACGTTAGAATAACGATTAGTTGAAGGCAAGATGGGCCCAATCCGTACTTAGACCCTAATTCGTGTGGTACTCCCACATAAGGATTATGAAACCTTAGCTATACAACAACGCAACGCACCTGCTACGTCTCTGTGGCCTCTTTCCAAATGAGTACAGCTACTGAGAGATGCAACATTACAACATTGGTATGGTACCACGTTACCTAAACATAATGGAGTGAATCTCATCAATTAACTGGTTTACTAGACATGTAGGTTGTAATGTTATTTATATGATGCTTGTGCAATTTTAATAACACTCTCACAGAATGAAGACAAACATTTTGGTTGGCTCTGAGGTCACCTCTAGCTTTACCTCAAACTTTGCATACTGCCATTTGATGGTAGGTATGCCGTGTTTCACAATATTCTAGGTTCCATCAGGTTTCATCTTTAATACCCGATTTATTTAAGAGGTAACAAGAATACATGACTATATACGTAGGTATTATTCAATTTCTTCCTGTGGTTTTTGAGACTAAAGCAAATTATTTTACTATAACATAGCAATCCTCTACTTATCACCATAAGGTAAAATAATTTGCATACCGCTTTTAACATACTTCAAAAAAAGGAGGCCCTCGAATATACTTACTCAATGTTTTTTTGTTACGCGTTTAATCTTCAAATGATGAATAGTTTTTTTATGATTATTCAAAAGTGGTTCAAAATATGATTTAGTTAATGATGTAAACGATTAAGTCATTGTATCTAGAAAATATTGTTTCTAACAAATCCGAAAAAGTTGTGGTCGATATCTTTAAAAATTATTCACTTTATGAATGAAAATTATGAAAAACTAGAGAGGTATACGTTACAAATCATTTAGACTAGGTTCTAATACTAAGTTTCATAACAGGCTTACATAAAACATTCGAGCGGTTCAAATAACATCGCTTTTGAGTGAAGCAAGAAGGAAACTATTACTGCAAATAGCAGTACTTTATGTAACGCTTTGTTACGGTTTACTGTAAACTGCAATACAATCAAACATTATTATCATAAACAGTATGATAACAATGGACAATCGTTCAATGTTATATCGATATTTACATTAATCTTAATTAAGTATATAAATCTTCTTATAGAAGTCGCAATAAGAATAAAGGAAAAAGAGTATTAAGTGTAATGAGTTGGGTTTTATTTTACGTGGGAACGTATGTATGTATAAATATGTTTGAGGTGTAAGTACCACATTGTATTTTTTTTCAATTTTACACTTGAATTTTGTCTTCGCCTTCGTTGAGTATCCTAAAAAACTCTTCAGACATTGAACTATATCTGTGCAAAAATCAAGTAGATCCATAATCTTTCTAATATGTGTGTGGATATATTTTACATTTTGTACGTATCTATAAGATGTCGCGTATTAAGCTATAGTTTACAAGTTTTATAAGAATAAACCACTATCTACTAAACCTGCCTACAACAAGTTAAACCACTACGATACGGCATTACTGTTAGTTACACCACTCTAGTTTACTTTAAAACTTTCCAACATGTGTACTCGCATATCTAGGTAATAACAAACCAATACTATGTGGGTGCTAACGCGTACCGTATCGAGTGAAAGCTCGTTTATCCACAACTTGCACCGCTTTCTACTGAGCCTTCGAAATGTCCTCCTCATGAATTTGTATATACGCTTGGGGTGGTTGCACTGCCAAACATAACATGCATGTTTTAAAACGCAAAATTTTATGCATGCCTTGACTTTGATGCAATGTTGTCGATCGCATTTTGTCGTCATGCTTTATTTTTAGAAACATTATATGAATCGAGTCTATAGATTTTTTTTTACTACGAGTATATGGTCGAAAATCGGAAACAACATACTTATTACATACAGCATAATGCTCGAATTATAGTGGTGGCTGGGCAAAAGTTTCTAGTTATTTCATTTTATTCCCAATCTCACTTGACCTCATCAAGGTCCTTTCGCCGACGAGGGCGATCTCTAGACCTTCTATTACCCAGTTGCCACTCGGTGGCAACCTTACGCCATTTTTCAGAGTGCATTATGCAGATGGGCTTGACGATTGACATCTTTAGTAGTCAAGTTTTCAACGTCTGTCTTGTAGGTAATATTCCCGACGAGATCTTTTCTTTTGATACTTTGCTCTTTGGCAAATATAACAAAGTAAATAAAATATTAACTGTAAGGTCCAAAATTAAATTCAGGACAATGTGTGTAAAGTAACTCCGGGCCTAGGATTACCTCTTAATTATTTGAACAGTAGCAATCAAACGTCATTTGTATATTTTCCGCATCGCGTCCGGCGTTAATTTCGCAATTACACAAACAACTGGTGATTTATAGAACGCGATTTTCTTCATTTTAACCATATTCGCATGACTATATTATATACAAGGTCAATCGAAATTTCGAGGATAGACCAGCTTTTAGTGTGACATTCTAGTTATTGCTGGGAGATCATTTAACATGAATAAAATATATGCATATGCTCGCAGTTAACAAAATTCGGACTGAAATTCAGTACCCTAGGAAACTCTGGGACTTGCGGTATAGAGCCACTATGTTGGAAAACATAAGGAATATTACGAATATGTATAGGAATATTACGAATACGTACATACAAAGACTTCTAGAACATAATTATTTCTTCCTTTATGGTTTCGTTGTGGTCGTTAAACTTTGGCGTATGTACGAGTAGGTATCTATATTAGCAGATATCGAGTTTGCCTTTTTATTGAATATTTGATAAGATTCGACTTTACATGAGTACTAGAAGAATCATGACAATAACAAAAAAATAAATAAAGCATGAAATATTAACACAATATCAACCTAACGGTGAATTCTGTTACATCAAAACGTTAACTTATTCTAATTACGAACAATGTATGTATGTCATGTCATGTCTCATAAAATTAGATAAAAAGCGTGTCCAGTTGACCTAGTCCTAATGATCTCAATTTCGCTAGGTATATCTATTATGACAAGATACATACAATAGACCATTATTATCTATTGATTCTATTAGACGCATTTACGGTTGAATAACTCAAGGTTCAGGGTTAAGGCCAATGGTATATTGAATTAACTTGTAATAGAATACATCAAAAATATTTTTATATTTCGTTGTAAAATTTTATGCTTGTTATTTCGACATACAGCCTTATGCTAGATTCCTATTATCTGCAATCAAGCTAGAAATACCAGCGCTTGACCGCAAATCACCCGATGTTAAGCAATGATGCGGTCTAGGTAAAAACATGGGTGGCTAAAACAACAACGCCATATTGTTTCTATGATGATTTGAAAACATTTTTAAATTTTGTATATATTGAAGTATAAAAAAAATATTAGTTGCATATTTTAGGCTGGCCGTATCACATAATCTCAGCTCCGCACGCCATGCGACTGTAAATAGTATGCCGAAGCGCTAAGATATATTTCACAATTCGCATTTCGAAGATTTCAAGAAGATCATAAACAATCGTCAACATTTTTATGAACATATGTATTGGTATTTAAATATTTTTTATTACTATCACAGAATTTTTTATCCAACTAAATAAGTTTTCATGTGAGATTCAGTACCTAGAACTACATTAAAGTTTAAACTATGAATAAAATTATAAATTAAAACCCTTTACTTCTCACTTGTTTTGTAATCCCAACAAAAAAGATATGTAATTAGGTTTAAACATTAACTGAAAACTTACAAATCTGGGACTTACCTGTTTATCATATTTTGTAATAATAAAAAAATAAAAAACCAAAAACTAATAAGTGTCTTATTATTAAAGTATGTATGCTAGATTATGTGATTATGTATACTATTCTTTAAAGCCCATGAAAGATACAGCTGGAACAGCTGTAAACCTTAAACAAGATTTTCATGGATAACCACTGCAAAGAACAAAAAATTGTTTTGCATTTAAAAGAAAATATCCTTGCTTGAGACCTTTAAAAGAAAATATCCTTGCTGATATATGATGTTCTTTTAATTAATAAGTACCTATTTTCTAACTTTGTTTTTTATTATTATTTTTATATAATATAAACATTTAATTTCATTAAGCAACATAACAATGATACTCGTAAGCATTAAAGACAGATTTTCAAAATTTTCAAGTGCCTGTCGGCACAAGTAAAAGTTGACATAGGAAGATAAAAGTTTGTATTTGAGTATGTCTAGGTTGTCTTAATAGAATTATGGGTTTACATTTCGTTATCTGAAAAAACAATTCTTTCACCCATATACGGGACACCCTAATGTATACATTTAACAATGGGTAATATTATTCATGAAAGCCCCACTGCAGTTGATGATGGGGATTACGGGAATATATTATTGAGAATAATTTTTTTTTGTATACATACAGCTTATACATGGCTGTGGAATATTTTTAGATGTGGTAAAAAAGCTAATTGCTTGCCAAAAATCAACCTCCATTTATAGCTTTAGTGTTTCATTTTTTTGCCAAGGAATCAATTAATACTATATGTTGTTTTTATTTAGCAGAGCATTATGACCTTGTGCAGGTACATCCAATTATTTTTGTTTGCGTGCAGGTAAAATCAATCATAAGCAGTCTAATTATTCTTCTGAGCCACCCATGTCTATAAAAATATGAACTCGTATTTTTATAGACATGCTTAGCCAAGATAGAATTTCACCTGACTAGGAAACACTTTTTAGGAGCACGGCTTGAATAACATTTTGCCAGACTAAATTTAAACCACTTTTAGGTAGTTTAAAATATGTACTTAGTTACAATCAATGGTCTGAATGCTAAAAAAATTTGTTGTACTTTCATTCAGATTATAGAAATCTACAAAAGTTTTCATAACTATCAAAAGTTTTGTAGCATTTTCTTTCTCGTTTAAAATACGAGTATAACTGAGTGCTTTTAAACAGTTAATAATATTAATAAACTTACCATATAATAATAATAATATATAATATAATAATAAACTTACCAATTTTTCTTCATCAAAATCACTTCTTCTATTTGAAGAGTGGTAGTCACTGGTATTAGATGCTACTGAGACATCACTGTCTCCTTCAGAGCCACTGCTTGAGTCTGCTTCACTGCTCTCTTCACTAGTTCCATCATCAGGCACCACAGGGCGACTTGGGTCTGATATTAGCAATGCAGTCAGGCCATTCTCAAGTTGGATTGTCCTAAATTTTACAGTAAAAATAAGTTTATTTGTTTACTGCCAGAAAGAATTTTTAATTTCTGTTATGTACAATTTTATTGTGAGTTATAAAAAATATTTAGTAAAAGATTTGAAAAATTGGACTATGTTGGAGAATAATATATGTGATATTCTGTAATGAATGATTATAATCATAGTTTATAGCATAAATTTTAGTCTCTTGAATAAAACTTAACTTATAAATTAATCGTAAGCTGCTTACTTGTAAATTTTCTTATCTGAATCAGATTTTATTGGAGAAGGCAAAACCTCAACTTTCTCCTTTCTTGAAGACATGTCGAGAGGTTGTTTCTCTCGATTATTTAGCTTTTTCACTTCAGGTTTAAATCTAGGTGTATTGCGTAAATTGCCTCTTTTAAACATCGCAGTAGTGGTGTAGCAGGTTTGCAGGTAACCAGATGTTTTTTGAATGAAATTAAACAAGAATTTTGACATTTATTTACTGGCGCATGGCGCAGTATTACCATACATAACATGGAAAAGGTTTCGAAAATATATTCTTTTTCTTTTTAATGGCAACACAGGCATTTAAAGCCGTTTATTAATGATCCAGCACTATGTACAAGGTTCCAAGGTGTGCAGTGGCATGCGGCAGCGAGGAAAAGCAAAATAAAAATTAAAACGTAACGTAGTAAGATTGAGTTAAAGTGGCATACTACTTATAGTAAATATATAATGAAATGAGTAAAAGAAACGCAGTTTTCGTACTCTATTGTTGCAGGAAATAAATGCACCGGTCGTAAAGAATCAAGAATTTATAACGCTATGTTGACATTGATAAAAAAACTGTCAATGACAATGTCAAACGTACAAACAAAACAAAAAATTCAAATGTATTGTAAAGTACGGTTGCCGTTGTAGACACTTGTAATTGTAGATTCGTTTCATTTACTGCTTTGGTGTTTAATTTACTAATTTGTGTAGAAACGGTGTTAAATTAGCGAACAATGGACCAATCATACTCGGAAAGCGATATCTCTATGTCTCCGTCGCAAATATTAGAAAGACTGCAAGTACTGCGACAGCCTCAACTTACGCAGCGCGGGAAACTACAGAAACAACAATTGCAGTACCAAGAAACCACTGAAAGTTCTTCATGTATCACAGAAATGATCAGCCACTTTACTAATAGTGCAAGTTCTACAAGCTACAATACATTTCTGAGCTTATTACAATCTTCCCAGAACATTACTCCTGACGGATCACCTGGGCTGAACGCTCGTGATATTTCTCAGAAAGTTCTGGAAAAAGATTTAATTGATGGCGTCTCGATGCTAAATTTGTCACATGAATCAGAATTTATTATAAACACTCCAATTTCGAGCAGAAGTAGAGCTTCAGGCAAGTCTACATCTCAGGTACAAGGATCATCAGAGTATAACAACAATGCTATTGTCAAAGAACCTTGCGACATTAAGAAAAAGCACATATCTTTAGACGAAATGCCTATACTTTCTCCAAAGAAAGACTTTGAAACTTTGGTTATAGAAAAACTTGAAAATGAAAAAAGCATCAAAACTAAAAGTTCTAATGTGAGTAACATTTCAAAACAAAAAAAGCCATTTCTGCGGCGAGGAGAAGGTATGGCCAGGTTTGGTGTAAAGAAAAATGACCTTGTTATAATGAGTACTAAAGCCTTACCTTGGAAAAAGAATAATAGTCATTCTTTAAAAGGTGTAAAGATAAAACCTGGCAAACAGTCACTGACACAAGGGAAAATACCATATCAAACTAACATCAACAATAGTGAACATTTAAATGTTGATATCATCATACCACCGTTAAAACTCAATACAAGTAGAAAAAATGAATATAAAATTATTAAAAATAACGTGAATAATGTAGATAGTCAAATTGCAAGTAAAATGCTTTCAAATACTTCTCATAATGACAAATTATTACAAGATCACAACACTTCAAATTGTAGTACACATACTCAGTTCAAAGTACCAGAATTAATCATAGAACAGCCTAAAGGAAAACACCCTGTACAAGCTAAAACAGGTAAAACATGGGCATCAATATTAACAACAGAACAAAGCGATTTCCTTATGCAACTAAAACAAAGTGAATATTACAAGAACTTTGCATCACCAACCAAAAGCACTGTTTCAGACATGAGCTGTGATGAAAATACTTGTAACATAAGACAAGAAAAAGAAACTGCTGAGCAAAATCTTTTCAATCTTCTAGAAAACAAGGTGTCAAATGAAAGCTTTAACATGAACACTTCATTTATCAATCGTTTTCTTAGAAGAAGTCACCTAGAATGCTCTGGAGAGAGTACACCAATTGTAATGCAAAAATGTTTGGCAGAGAATCCCAATCTAATGCATATTTTTCCTAATAATCACCGCAAAAATGAAAAATACAAGGAGTCTGATACTTATCAAAGTGAATATTCTGAATGTTGCAGTGATGCTTGTTCATCAGTTTCTAGCTGTTGCTCTTGCAAAACTGTCGAACCTGCTACACCTGAGCCCTGCAAAAAAGATATTCAAAATAAGGTTCCCAATAAAAAATTAAGAAAAGAGGTTCATATAGTAACTAATGACACTGTCAAAGATTGTGAAAAAGAAGTTGACAATGAACATGAAGTCATGAAAGCAAATATGGCAGAAATGAATGCTAAGTTAATAACTACAAGTGAACTTTTAAAAGAGAGACTCCGTGAACTAGAAGGTGAGATTGAAACATTCAGAAAAGAGAATATAAATTTAAACAAAATGAAAGAAGAAGTTGATACAGAGAGACAAAAATTTTACGAAGAAAAGAGTAATTACGAACAAAAGTTTAATGAAGAAAAAATTCTATCTGAATATTATTTAGCTGAAGAAAAAGATAAACTTAATAAACAGAAACAAATGTATGAACGATATGTAAGAGAAATGAGGGGCAGGCTTAACAAGAAAGAAAAAGATGACATAGTAAACCTTAAACAAGAGATAAACACTCTCAAGGAAGATATCAGACTCAAAGATGCCAAGTCCACTTCAACAATAGCAAGACTACGTAATCAAATAAAGATTATAGAAAAAGAAAAGACTGAATTGCAAAATGAAGTAGAAAAGTTAAAGAAAGAAAACCGAAGAATACAACACAGCAATGAAATAACAAGACGTTTAACAAACATGAAATATTTAGAGCAGATTAATAAAAAACTTACAAATATGAATAAAGAAACTCAGCCTGAAGTGAAGACTAGTAGTGACATCAAGTATAAAGCTTTTGAAATTGAAAAACAAAGTAGAAGCAGAAAGGTCCAACAAGCTAGTAAGAGCGTTAGTAGACCAAGAGCTAAAAGTGTACCAAATCTTAAAGTTCAGTCTAGATATGCAAAATATTTCAGTCAAAGAGATGCTGTCAGTGACAGAATAACATTGAATATAGATAGACATGATGACCCCTTGTACACTTTTGATGATGAAGAAATAAAAATTGATGCTCATAAAGAAAATTCTGATGAGTCAAGCATAGAAGACACTGATTTTGATAGTGATAATAACTTAGAGAAGATTTATATTGAAACTTTTAAATCTATATCACCCAAAAGTAATAAATCTGCTAAAAGTAAAAACAACAACTATATACCTGACCGTGATCCTGTACATAGTACAAATGGCTTCTTCTTGCAAAAGTCAATTTCCACATCTTCAACAAGAGATTCAAAATCTCCCGTAAATGTATCAACACCTCCTCTAAATAACAATACATTGAGGAGAACCAAGTCTCCTGTATCAATAATAAGCCACAGATCTAGTCAAGGATCACCTACATCTCAAACCTCGGAAGACCATTGCACTGAGTCTAAAAGCACTTACAGATCAAAATCACCGGCTTCTTTGAGTAACCCATCTACTCAAAGATCAGCTACAGTTATACACAAAGACTTGTACCAGGATAAATTGATGACTATCAGTCCAGAACCAACTACTAATAGAACTAGCTTGACTAAGACAAATTTGAATCCTACGGAGTACAAAAAACCTGATGGTTCTAGAGAATTGAGGTTTCCTAATGGAAATGTAAAGTATATTTCATCAGATGGTAAATATTGCAAATTTGTTTACTACAATGGAGATGTGAAGGAGAATTTCTACAATGAGGGCAGAATTAAATACTACTATGCAGAGAGCAAAACCTACCACACTACACATCCCGATGGCCTTGAAGTCTTAGAGTTTCCTGAGTAAGTTCTTTAACACTGGATATGACTTAGTTTTTTACCTGTCTCGTGGTCTGGTTCAAAATGCCAAATTATTTGATTCCTCCCCAGCTGACAATTTATGTATAGTTATAATACTTAGAAAAAATATTTTATATCTTTTAGTTGTAATTAGTTGAATGTACTTAAGCTTGTACTAAAGTATGTAGTTTAATTATAGTACGAGTAATTATGCTGTTGATATAAAAGTAAAGGAAATAATTCTGAGGAAACTAGGTTTTGGGAGAAGTTAGCTACATTTTACCCTTTACAGTACCACACAATTTGCATATTTATTATATTTTGTGGCAGTGGTCAAATAGAAAAGCGGTACAAAGACGGGTCGACAGAAGTGCGCCTTCCTAACGGCAGCGTTCGCTACCACGATCCGAAGAACGAGCATGTTAGGGAAGAGTGGCGGTTTCCCGACGGCTCGGCGCTGACAGTATCCGCTAATGGTGAACGACGGGTTGTCTTCCCGGGCGGACAGATAGAAGTTCACGCTGGGGATCATAAGGTGTAGTACTTTGTTTACTTGATCAAAGCCAGTGTCTAACACTGCTATTTGAATGAGGATGCCAAATAAAAGTGGCGATTCTCTGCCACTGATAGTATCAGGAACAGTGTCCGCTAATGGAGAATGATGAGTCGCGTTTTCTAGCGGGTAGAATGGTGATTATGGGGATATTATTCTTAACACTCAATCCCAATGGCAGTATAAGATATAATAACAACCCCTAAAACTTACGAGCTCATTAGATAAATTGGCAGTTTCCCGACAGCTGCGTTAGTTATCCTTGGCAACTGAATATCAGATAATTTCATAAAGGTAAAATTAGGAAAATATAGGTAGTATTTTTTATCCTATAATATGACATACTGTAGTTTGCACATTCATATAATAATAATATATATGTTTATCAAACACACATACAATAATATATGCTAATTAACGCATATTATATTAATATACATAATGCGTCTTAGTTTGCAGTACGTTTTTTATTGCCACAATTATTCCAGTCTGTCCTATCTTTTCTACTGAAGCAGCGGCAAGAATCTATCCAATATACTTAATTTGCAAAATTATGTCTAATTTTAGCGCCGAGAATTCCCAGACGGCACTGTAAAGCTGGTGTACAACGACGGTACCTCTGAGACCCGATACGCGTCCGGCCGAGTGAGGATCAAGGACAAGCACGGAAACTTGATCATGGACTCAGCCACTAGATGACAGTGCGAACTACATTTAACTTCTGAGGTTGTAATACACTGCTATATATCCTTAGTATATTGGGAACAAAAGGGAATTTGGCGTGTGAGAAAACCATATTGTAATAATGAGCCTCGGGGCCTGAAGATCGCTCGTCTTATGTACCTACCTGCTAGACATTCAAACTAATTTATTAATAGCAGTTTTTAAGTACATAGTATAAACTGTACATACAAACATCTACTGATTTCATATAATAGTTACTGCACCTATTCTGTGTTGAGTTTTGACTATTGTTAAAGTTGACAATCGTAGTTTGCTTTATTGTTATAATAGTGTTGACTTTCACTAACACAACAAGAGGTTATCGTACATTTTGCATCTACTGTTACAGTTTGATATTTTACTGATTTTGCTTGCGTTTCCTTTTTCAAACATACATTTTATATATTTCTTTATTTATTATTTTAGTATTTCGGCAACGCTCCCGACGCGTATTTTGCGGAGAAAAACATCGATAACTATGACAAGTTTTACTAAGCAAAATACACGTCCAAACGAGTCTTTAACAATCTTCAATCTCGTCAATAATGTCTTAGACTTGCAGTAATCCTTAAAAAAGCCCACTCATTCTTGAGTATTTTGGAAAAAAAAACTAACGTTTGTTTCATTATTTTTGCTAACAAAAAAAATGCTAACACGGGTTATGACACGTACCTGAAGGTAGGAAAGGGTTGCGAGACGTGTCATCGTCGAGGGCACTAACGTCTCATTTTTAACCCTGATGAAGTTCACTGAATGTGAAAGAAAATATACTTGGACCATTCCAGTTGTCAGGTACTTGTGAAAATCTGTGTGCATAAATCTTGAGTAGTCAGTGCTGGTTTCCGTAACCTCAGACCAATCAGCTGTTCATGTTACTACGGAATCTACTCAATAATCGTACGAGAGTGTACTCGTAATATTGATGTCGAAACTATTTTCTTTCTGCATCGTTTCTTTCAAGTACATTCGTCTGCCTACTGGTCTGTGTGCTCTCATAAATGTCCAATCTTATCTTTCGTATTACTCAAATATAAAAATGGCGAAGTGACTTTCGGTAGCTCTTTTAAGGGCCGCCCGTGTAATGTAATATTTTGTAGACCATGTTGTTCTGGAAACAACATAATATATATCTAAATCATATTAAAAAAAAATGATGTAAGTCTTATTGTATGTATAATTATCTAAATGTCGCCACTGTGCCAACGTTATTTGTGAGTAATGAATTTTATATAAGTTGTAAATTTTAAATATTTTATAATGTGTATTAATTTTTTAATTTTGTAAGATTAGAAAAATGTTGTAATAAAATTAAATAATATTGATTTGTATGTTATTGTTTCATATATGCGTTATTATAAGCTAGACTATATATACGATATGCCAGAGAGCTCATCGAGAATTTTATGTATAAGCTAGCCAGACATACTCGATACTTTCCATAGTAATCTTTTCATACACTTTCAATCTTTTTATCTTAATAAAAGGTAGCCTATGATCTTTCCCAATATTCAAGTCTCTTTTTCTCTTATCAATATTTTTACCAAAATTTAACAATATTAATTATATAGTAATAATAGTAATTATTAGTATAGGGACCCTTTCCTGCTCAGTCCACATCTAACCCTTAACTTTATGTGACAACACAAGAAAATTAAAAAAAAACTTAGTTACAAGTACATATAATTTAATCACTTATTATACACTACATTACACAAGACACTTCAACTAACACTTATTTGCAACCTAGCCTGTGAGTTGGGCTTAGGTATGCCTTCAAGTTTAAAATCGATAGGCTTCATGGAGTCTTCAGTCCCAAATACTTTCTTCAGAGCTTCCCTTGCTGCCATGTCTTTAGCGATAGCCACGGATTCTCCGAAACCTGAAGTGTATAAAAAAGATAACAGAACTTTTTCAGGTTTTGAAACTTCAATTTCACTTTTTTTTTATAGAAATATGACAATTTCATCAAGATTGATTGTACTAACAACAAACAAACATATTGACAGATGAAAGCAAATTTTGCTAGACTTGAAGAGTCGTACTATACAACACAACCACTTTTTCGCCTTGCTTGCTTAGTCAAAACAAAAAACTCTTGAGACACTAAACTTTTTATCTGGTTGGGAAATTCAAAATTACTAGTCTTTTTGTCTCACATAGGCTGTTTGGGTACTTTCCAACGAGTAACACCCCCAACTGTAACACTGACTCGTTGGCACCTAAATCAAAAAACAATTCCCAACCTGTTGCACTGTTACTCATTGGGAATACTTTTAATGTTATTCCCAAAGAGTAACACTGTGACAATTGCGGGTGTTACTTGTTGGGAAAATTATCTTTAAACTAATTCCCAACCAGTAACACTGACATTTGTTGGGCCAATTTTTTACGTTATTTATATAAGATAAGATAATTTAACTATATTTAGAAAAAATATCATAATAGGCGAGACAGTCGGTTACGTGCTAATAACAATGTGGAACTGTCTGAAAAGATATACGATTTCAAAACGCCAAAAACTACGTATTTACGCGGTATTTTGTAAGCCGCCTCTCAACTGATATTTATTACAATATAAAAAAATATTTATTCTTGTTAGCACGTAAACGTTTCTATACCATGCAATATATTTCTTAATATATGGAACAGGTATTATATCTGTATGATTCTGACAGTTCCACATTGTTATTAGCATGTAACCGACTGTCTCGCTAATCATGATATTTATTTCTAAATATAGTTCAAATTATCTTTAAAATTATAATTGAAACTAGAGTAATTATGTTAATGTACATTGTAACGATAATTAGAATTGATGACTAAAATGAAAGCTGTTTGATTTTCTTTCTCCTGACTTGCTCACTCCTACTGTTGAGGATAACGTAAAAAGTTGTCCCAACAAATGTCAGTGTTACTGGTTGGGAATTCGTTTTAAAATATTTTTTCCAATGAGTAACACCCCCACAGTTTTACTCGTTGGAAATAACATTAAAAGTATTCCCTATGAGTAACAGTGTAACTGGTTGGGAATTGTTTTTTGATTTAGGTGCCAACTAGTCAGTGTTACAGTTGAGGGTGTTACTCGTTGGGAAGTACCCGTCTGTTTAGCCTAGTAATTGTAGGTTCTGGTTAAAAAACAACGAGAACCTACATTCAACATAACATCTAAGTTAAAATAGTGCTCAGTAATAATTTTCATTTCACAATTGGTCCATCCATCGATTGACCTGGCCTGAATGCTACACTTTGAGCGATCAACTCTTTACTGTAGGTCACACAGAACATAAAATGTGGCGGGCATATTGCTAAAAGCGATTTCCAGGCATTAATTAGAAATATCTAGGCCAGGTTTATGATTACTGAATGATTTACCTGAAGAGATCATCTGCTTATCAACATACAAGCCGACCCTATAGCAAGCTAGTAATGTGTTCTTCCCAGCTTCGCCAATAAGCCTGGACTCGATTTTAGCCCCGTCCTTTTCTATGATACTGGTCAGCAATGCCCATGGATCTTCAATTTGCCAGTAGTCGTTAACATCTTGGCCTGGAAAAATATTAAATGTTTTTATTGACAGAATTTTTTACTACTATACCCACATACATGTATTATAGACTAAATATTCACTAGGAAGTGACAGTTGCTATAATGATGATATGATGCGCCTGGTGTGATACCAGAAACTTAAATTGACCTTATCTCATCACTAATATTAGTTCCATGGACTGGCACAAGACGCATATTATGTTGCCTTCAGCACCAAAATGGCGAATATCAAATAGATTCATTGTCACTTTCATAATCTGAAGTCCAGTGTACTATTATGATTCAGGTCAGTGACTATACAAACCTACAACAAAACCTACCCCCCCAGGGGGTAGGTTTTGTTGCCAACTTAAAATGCTGAAAAGAAGAAGGTTCTTAATTCAACTGTATTTGTTGTATGTTATCTAAGTGTTCACATCATAGACTCATCACATGATTCGTGACAAGCTAAGAAAATGGAGCACAACCATCTCAAACTAGTAGGTACACCATGGACGGCAAACGCAATCAAGGACAACGAATTAGTGTCAATAAATTAGTTACCTCACAACCATTCAGGTTGTCTGTCGGCTGGACACCACTGGAGAAGAGTAGAGCGAGACAGAACCCAATGGAAAATGCTAGAGGAGGCCTATGCCAAGTGATATTACTGAAGTTTTTGATCATTGTAAATTATGTGAAATTCAGATTATAAGGTTTAAATAAATAATCAAAATTTGAAGACAGACTTCCCACCTTTTTCTCAGACAAGTTTTTAAATCAAAATAAATGAAAAATAATAATTAAAATTTATAAATGAAGATGTAAATGTAAATTACTGCTGAATTAAAGTTAATCTTTAGGAATGTGACAACCAACATTTCCAAAGATTAACTTTTATTAGCCCTCCTAGTTAATAATTTACATTTTGACATACCTTGTAGCTGTGTGATGACAAAATCCCTCACAAAGTGAGCTGTCCTTTCTGGCCCTGATGACTGCAGCAATGCACCTACAAGGGCTTTAAATGCTGTTGCCAAAGTGAGGTCATCCACAGGATATTCCTGTAACATAAAGCATAAAACATTCATTTGCGTATCCAGGGGGCCAAACCATTATAGGATATTAAATATATTTATTAATTATTCATAATAAAAACTAAATTAAATAAAAACCCCTGCCAGTTGGTAGAGTACCCAAAAGCTGGCTTCATTGCCAAATTAACTTGCAATCCTGAGGTCCCTTTCACATAGAGGCCAGAAACTTAATATTTAATGTTCTATTATTATAACTATAGAACTGCAGCGCAAGTACAGTTCTTCATTTGGTTTAAAATATTATACTATAATGTTTTAAGCAAGTATGAATTCTGGCATTGATAACTGATTGACCTTAATTTTATTAGACATTCATTTGATACAGTTTTTGAGTCCTAACTTAAATATTTATATTAAGTGAGTGTTTATATTGGCTTGAACTGTTTAATCTATTGATTGACATAGAACCATACTTGCGGTGATGGTTTTTAAATACATACCACAGACAGAATAATATCCTTGGATCCTAGGTGACGAGATATATTTGCAAGAGTGGCAATACTTGTTAAGTGTTCCCGCACTCCTTTTACTCCTTCAATCGGAAACCTTGGTAATGATGTCTCTAAGTATGCCTGAACATACTCATTTGTGAATTTTTCTCCTGCAATTGAAACAGAATACTTTAAAATCTATGCTAGTTTTATTAGCAAACACAAGCACTCATATTGGGATGAGCACAGAAAAAAATTGTTTATAATATGTATAGGTTTTTCATATGTTGGTTAAACTGACAAGTTACTAATGTTAATGTGAGCATTGATTATATTATGGTCAAGAACTAACCATCTTCTGCCAATTCTCTGTTATCCTTCATTTTGACTTCAAATTCCATTTCTTTCTGTTTCATTTGTTCTTGTATCACATAAGATCTATCTGTAAAGGCTTGCAATAACAAATCTGAATCGATATCTTCATTTAAACGTTTTCCAAATGCATACAATTCAGCTTCCAAGTTCCATTCTAAGTATGTATTTCTGGGGTTCATTTTCTTCCCACCAAGCTTGTCTTCTCGACGTTTGAGTTCCATAAGCGTTGGAGCCACCCATCGGTGAATTTTCTGACCTGTTTAATGAAATTAATTATTGTGTACTTATCGTCAACGTTGCTTATGCATTAGTCCATACTTACAATGAGTTGTTGGTACTATTTTAAATGTCCGCGTTAAAAAGGGTACACAGCGTCTCATTAGTGCCATTTTTTGTAACTTTCAGTTCTAATTTATTAACAAACTATTTATTTTCAAAACATCTCAATTCACGAGAAAACCAAAACAAATTGTCAGTATTTGAGGTTATGTTAAAAATAATTGCCAATGTAAAAAAAGATACACAAAATAAACCAAAAACTAATAATGTAGGTACACTTCTGGATTTCTGTATAGTGTCGATTAATGAATAGGTGACCTTATACGATAATATTTTTAGTCTGTAGAGTAGTATAAGTAGTATAGTAGTAACTACTTCCGTTTCCATCTCGTAATGCCGCGAATTGAATTGTGCCAAAATGACCGTTTTGACATAGAATAGACCCCAGTTAGAATAAAACAAAACATAATTCTTAATACTAACTGTGATCTATTCTATGTCGAAACGGCCATTGTGGCACAAACCAATCGTTATTCTAAATCAATTGAAATAACGGATTTGACCACCTACTAAAGTTGAAATTAAAGTTACTTGATTAAAATTTCAACAACATTTCCCCAATTTCCCGTTGGTACACAATTGTAAATAAACGAATGTTCTTTTTTCACACTAAATAAATTCTTACACATTAAGTTTTGCTCAATCAGTTTGATTTAAATCACTAGCTATCAATGTCTGTCAGCCTGTCAAATGCAAACCGAAAAATGCCCAATGCGCAGTCGTGCATAGCTCAATATTTTTATATTAGTACCTATTTTAATTACAAATAACCTTAACAATGGATGTAGATTATATGGATGCTGAAATCATAGGTCATATTATTTAACTTGTGTTCTTTTTTGGTTTATTATTAGTTCTTATTTTTTTTATTTTTTAGAAACACTTAATATATTGCGACCGCCTGTAAAGAGAAATCTTAGAAAACATCCGGAGTATATTGGCTATTTAATTAGTTCCAGTGATTCAATTCGAGAAAAAAACAGGACTAGCTTACATCATCGGCCAGCAAAACCTTCATTATCATTGATTTTGCAAAAATGTTGTAAGAAACAGGTAAGCCCACATTCATTAATCATGATTATGTGCCGTATTAATATTTACTGAACACTGTTCAAAGATTTGTTCCACGTTTTTTGGACAAGCTTTATAAATTATTGCTAACCATGAACTCAGTTTAGAAACTAATTATATACAGAGTCATACATTAGAGGCGTTCTAAGTCGAAATGGGGTCATTGTACTCATCATGACGATATAATATCGTAGGTTATAATAATGTTTTACACGATCACTTTCAAAGTACTTAAAAACTCAATAAAAGATAAATTGACTAAAAAAATACTTTTGTTTGTATACCTGCTCCAGATATTTTGATATTACTAGAAAATTTTATCACATTATTAAATATCTCGCAAATCTCAGCTGAGGCATTATATTTTTATGTCTTAACATAATAATATAAGCATCGTATTTAAATTGTTGGTACCTATGTAATATACCTACTTTACTATTATGTAGTAGTACGTACTTTATGTATATATAATTGTATAAGGTTGTTCTGCGAGCTCTGGGTATGTGTATTAGCACATACAAAAAACATAAGTTATACGTTCCAAATTATGGAAAATCACGTGTATTTTTACCGTACTGCTCAAAAAGAGAATAATGTTTTTCAAGGGTATATTTGCAGATTTGTTTGTAAATATGTACCTATGTAAGTTATAATTTTTGGTCCTAAATAAAAAGTATAATAAACCTCTATTTACAAATCTGAAAATGAGAATTAATAAAATCATGTCAGTAAAAATGCGTTGCTCTTCTTCAGATCTTTCAAAAATATTCAGACAGAAAAAGAAATCCAGTAATATTTCAAAACCAAGTAAGAAAAACAATCACGACTGATAAACCAACAATAAACGTGACGGTTGTATCAAACACAGATACTAATAATTTATTCGAATTTCTGAACACAAGTAAACAGGCAATCAGTAAACATAAAAAAGATACTGCACCTTTTCTCAACGAAATAATTACATCAAAAAATGTGTACTTAGTAGTAGCAGGGAACAGACAAGACAAAATATACGAGTTTAAAACTGTTGATAGTAAAACGTTCAAGAACAGTGGTGACGATGTAAAGAAAATACTCGACAACAAAAATATTTTTTCGAAAATGGAAAAAAAGAGAAAGAGATCAACAAAATTAGATGTTACAAATCTAGAAGAAGACAAATTCCTTAACTTGACCAGTAAAGGTACATTTCCCCAAGAAGGTATCAATCGAGATAATTCTGGATCTAGTAGAGTTAGAATAGTCGGTCAAATAGGACTTAATAAAAATGACAACTACGTTATGAAATGTGCAGCTACCGTCAATGGACAACCAGGTGAGATATACATCTTGTTTTATATTGACACTAAACTTCATCAAATTAAAGTTACTGAAAATCAAATGTATTAAAATGTGTACCTACTTTTTGCAGTTTCTACAAATTACGTCCAGGTCCAAAATGCGATGACAGAGAACAGTTACGAACCATATCGTGATTTAAAAGTTTCTAATCGTTTCGGTTTGAATGAAGATAAATCTACTAAAACTATGTAAGTGACCTTTAAGTTTGTTATTATTTATAAACAAGATAAATTGTAAAATTAGTTCAACTATTTTTTGACACGATCATTTTTCAGATATCAAAATAAGAGGTCACAGGGTACACAAATTAATGGGAATACAGCACAAATTAAATTTTGTGCAACATTTGACCGAAGCGTTCAGTGCAATATGTGTACCAATACAAATCGGAATACTATAGACGACGGCCTTAAAAAAGACAGCCTTCATAGATCAACCAGTCCTCTGGTGATCATATCAGTGTATCCGAAATCCGAAGCTAACACAAATGAAAACTCTTCTACAGATAGATATGGTATACAGAATTATCGATCAGAACTAAAAAATAACAAAATAGTGAATAATTTATCATTGAACACAGAATTGTATAACACTCGAGAACGTTCGCCAAATAAAACAAACGTACTACGTTGCTGCCCTTGTGAGACTGACAAACAAGAAGATGTTAAAACAAACAAGAAAACAGCTAAGAAAAATGCAAATCCTCCTGCTTCGCCACGAAATAAATCACCTACACCAAATACAAAATCAACACAACAATATCATAAAAAAGTTAAATCTACGGATACTAATGTCACTAAACCTAAATCACGGAGTCCAAGCCCTAATAGACTTCAAAAGTTTGATAAACAACAAAAAGATAGCATTTCACCCAAACTGGCTAAAAAACCTATTGTTATTAACAAGAACAAACCCGAAATAAGAAAGCAGTTAATTATAAGTCCAAGATCTAAACCCAAAGCTCGCGATAAACACGTTAGCACAGCCACAGTACAAACAGCTAACGTATTACAGAATAAATTAAATAAAAAGGTTACAAATAATAAGAGAACGAATAATCTGAAACCAGATAATAAAAAAGAAGTTAAGCGTTTTGAGGAGACAGTACTAAAAAAGTATTTCCCAAAAAACAACATATCTAAAGTATCAATAAATAAAGAAAGTGATCGTGAGTTCTACGGCCTAATGGTTGAAAAGGGGAACGTTAGTACAGATTTCACAGTTCGAAGTACAGGGAAAGATAATTTCGGTCAGAAATATTATGAAGAAATGTTTGAAAATAACTTTGAGAACGATTACAAAGATAGCCGTTATACTGATTCAATGGAGAATTTTTTACCCAAGTCAGAGATGCAGCCCCACAAAGTGTCTGCTTCACAAAGTTTTGACGCAGTAAGTTTTTTCTTGTACTCAACAGTTATATGTACGAGTAGATATGTTACTAAATGTGCCAATAATATTGTCAGTGACAGAATTTTATGAAGCAACCACGTAATTCAATTTATTAACTGAACTAATATATATTAACAATTAATAAATGAACATTTTGCCCAAATTGTTCATTTCAACAGATCAGACTTTTCAATAGTCATAACATTTACATTAGTTTCTAATTGGAATAACTATTGAAGTACTTAGGTGGTTAATATTCCGTTAATTTCCAGAAAGAAACTGATAAAGATGAATTACTTGAACAGGCGCATACTTCAAGATTAAATGTTCGTGATAGTTTAGAAATCGGTCGCAGGTAGATTTTTGTTTATTTCGTATATTATTATTATTGAGGCGCAAAGTCAGTGAAAGTTTTTACGAATTTCTGAGAGTTCTATACAAATGCAATGTCTTGGTATTTACGTCAAGGCAAAGAACAATTAATTAATAGTCTTCCATAGTTAATTATATCTAAGGCTTGCCGCTTAACTTTAGGGCCTGTGAATTCTAGTTTAGGAGCCATCCCCACTTGCGACTATAATATTGCTCTTCCACGCATTTAAAGAGCGTAGTGAAATTACCATGTAATAAATACAGCTAATGGAAATATGATTTCAGACGAGGCCATTCTAGGGATCCCAATCACAGCGACGGAGAAGATTTAGGCTTCCGTTCAGGTGCGTACATAGGAACCGAAATTCAATGTATTGAATTAATACAGATAAAAAATTTCAGGTTCAGATTACAAAAAATATGAAATCTTTAATTTTTTTATATTTTTATTCCAAGTCTAGTTTAGATAGGGTACATCGAGGCGAATCGGATCATTTTGACTTTAAGGTTAAAAAGAAGCAAATTCTGTTTAAATTTAGTAACATTTATTCATTAGAAGACAGCAATCAGGCCTTATTGTAGATACCTACACGCAGTAATCTTTTATAAAAAATCTTAAATCCTTCCTATCACAAACAAAAAATAAAAACTTGAGAAATATCCGATTCGCCCCAAATTCGGGAGCTACTCGGATCAAACAGATATTTACCATAAAATCAAATAAATACGAAAACAATTAGGTACAAAATAACCTACATAAAAACAATGTGTGTATTAATTCTGAGGTTAGTTATAATTAATGGAACATAAATAACAAGATATGGTTCTTTGGCACCTCCTCTATCAGCACAGTTCTCATGGCACCATTCTTCACATGCACTGCGCTGAATTCAATCTTCTGTTGGCGTGTGTACATTTTTTTCTGAGCATAAAATGCAGTGCCAGTCATTTGACTGACTCATGTTCTTTACTTTATTCTTCTTCTTAACCGTCGTATTCTCTTTGCGATTTGCTTTTCCTTCTACTTTAGATTTCTTCTTTTATGTTTCAGCTTTTTTCTTGGACTCTTTTAAACGAAGAATGTCCATGCTTTGTGGTGAAGTTAAATGTACAATTGGTTTAGTAACCTGGCGAGGTTTTTTGGTTACTACAGGCCTCTTCAGTAGAGAAGGAATTATTTTTTAATGGCATTCACGATCCAGTTTTGCTATTTTCTGCCTCTAGTGGAATGGTAGCTTGTTGAGGACTCGTGGATGGAGCTGGTCATGGAAGGAACTAGGCTATTGGCTTCAACTAAGTCAAGATGGTCCAAAGTATCCCCAATGAACGTATGTTCTGGGATTACATTGGGATTAAAAGGAAATACCCGAAAGACGTTAGAGATGTGCAGCTTTGATTGAATTTGGCAACGCGCGTAATTTGAAATATTTTCAAATTCCTTATTTTGATCCGATTCGCACTGACTTCTTTATTTTCAGCTCGGACAAAGCATTACCCTGGTGACGACTGCTCTATTAGCGATCCATTTGAAAGGGACAAAGAAATTAGAGAACTTCTTGGCATTGATAAAAAGAGAATAGATAAAAAACACAACGATGAAATAGTCGGGGTAATTATTTTATAATTGCTGTTAAGTTGTACCTAAGCTCTCATTACTTTTAGTTGAATATATAACTTCTTGATTAACATATTTTTTTTTAATTTTAACTTTAGTATTAAAGGTGCGATTTGACATTCATATAGATTCGAATTGTCATGCTAAAATTATCCTGCTGAACCTGTTTACCTATTTATTTATTTTTATTTGGTTTTCTAGCAGAATATGCGACATGAAAACGATGTCATTGCCAATCGCTGCGCCTTCCATAATACTCGCTGGTATTTTTTTTGGATTATTTTTAGAAAGCTCTTTGTTATTTTTTCTGTAAATACCTACCTGAAATACCTAATAATAACATAATTAGTACCTGAAAAAATAGTTGTTTACTGTTGCATAGTAAAAATATATCGTTAGGCATATCCTAAATTATGCACGTAATCAAAATATTGCTCCTGCATACATGCTTAATCTTAGATTTCTACATCATTAATTTACTTTCCAGTAAAACTATAAAGCAGTTGGCAACAGAATGGTCATGTTCTGCGGGCATAAAATTAATCGATGATAAACAAAACTATAAAACTAGACCCATTATTAAAAGAGACGAAGAAAAAAGTATAACGGATGACGAGAAACAAAGTCTCAAAAAGCTCGTCACAGTTTCAAAAATTAAGAGACGCAACGTACTCCTACAAGCCAGAGTAAAAATTCCATGTGTTATGAAACAACAATCAACACAATTTAATGCAAGAGAACACTTTGATGAATTAATAACAGGCGGCAAACAAATAAATAGTAATGATAAGAATCTAACTTTTAAACCATCTCAAAACAGAAAAATCATTCAACTTACAAGAAAACAGTACCGAAGAATAAAGAAATCAATATATAAAGTAAATGTAAACCAAAGAAAATGCTGGAAACCAGTTTGGAACAGCAGTTTGGTGTCTTTAGGTAACGTGAAAGCAAAACGCAAAAGTGAATACACAATGCATTGGAATAAAGAAGTACAAACCGATGCGATTCTCATAGATTTGAAGAAGCCATATGTTGACGAACCAAAGTGTGCGGAATATAATCTAAAAGTTTTTCCTAAAATGGAGACAAAGAAGAGAAAAGAAGTCAATAAAGTATGGGTTAATAACGCTGTTAGCAATTACAGGAAACATAATGAAGTAAGCGTAAAGAAAGTGGCTTCATCTGTTGAGATTAGATATGCTAGTGTTCTGTACAATCAAAATATTATTGATGTAGAACGTTATTTTACGAATGCCACAGTATTCGAACCTAATTTGATAAAGAGAGAAGATTCGATTGAAACATTATTCAGAGGTACCTAACTGACTTTATTAGGTTTTAATATTCAAATGACGTTATAGTTTTAAAAGGTTCTAAATATGGAAAGCAAAAAAAGAAATCTAACAGAATTATGGCCACAAAACGGGAAAAGTCTGCCAGGCAGAAGGCGAAAGATGTGGCAAGGGCGGTAGGATTGTGAAGGGTGGACGACATTAGCACGGGATCGGAAAAGATGACACGCGCAAGAGGAAACTTTAGCAGCAGGAAAAAAACTTTTAAATTTATTTTCGATTACGGTTATATTAATACAAAAATTTTGAACATGCAAACCATGCAGAGCTTATGTGCTAACTAAGCCCATGTAATTTAGCTTAATAAGCTGAATATAACTCCTTTTAACGTATGTATATCCAATATACTCCTTTTAACGTATGTACAATTGTTACAGTAGAGAATGGAAGAATGGTTGCAACGTCAGTCTAATAACGATGTCAGGATCTGATATTAGGTGACAAAACTGGTTCTACGTTCAAAATAATAATTGTTTTAGGCCAGAAGAAGTCACACACACCGAACCTTGGCACATCAGCACTATCCCTCCTATCAGAGGAAAACAAGTCAGTCTCCCAGTCTAACCCTGACTTGAAGCCGAGGAAACCATTCCTCAGAAGGTTGATGTCATGCCTCGTCATGAGATCGCAAACTACTCAAGTAAAGTTGCCCGCTAGGAGGCGAAGACCACCTACATTGGAGAGCTCTGTCGACTCTTATCATATTAGCACTTCGCTTGGGGTGAGTTTACTGTTATTAATGAAAAATTAATCCGTCAGTTCAGGCAGGGGGTCAGTTGTAATTCATTATTATAGGTTTACTTACAACGGCAACAACGCCGATCACTGTTGGGGCCATTTGGACTTTGGTTTCAGTATCCTTTGAAATTTCTTAACTTATTTAACATGAGTAAGAGGTTACAAATAATTATATGCACGGCAGTATTGATCCTCCTTTGAGATATGGATGTGTTAATTGTAGACACGCCCGGGATACGCAATTTTTTTTACGAGACTTATTTTTGAGCTTCTTTTTACAGGCGATAGAAATGAGTTCTTCTATGTACGACACGTCAGCATCATTCTTCAGCAATCATACCATTGGAGCAATCAATAACAGAACAAAACGAGGTTTCTTTACTTCAGTGCGAGGATTTCTGTCGTCAAAGTTGAATGACGTTGTTGTGAATACTTCGCGGAAACACTGATGCAAGGTTTTTGCATATATTACAGTACTTTTACTTACTTACTTACTTACTTTACTACTACTACTCTTTGTAAAATAGACGTTTGTTTCGTTGCGTATTGTACTTAGCATTCACGAAAATTTGCCTAGATACCGACTGGAAACTTAATCCGTGCTTGTAGTACCACTCCAAAATTGATTTGGATGGTTAATGTGTGGTGAGGTGCTATTCATTTGTATGTGTTTATTATTTTGAGAATTTTATTGTTAATTTTGATATGCTTTTATTATAGCGTTTATTTTTTAAACGGTTCTTTTATTTTATGATACGGTCTTGTTGAATGTACCTAAAGCGAGAACAACAATACTGCTGAACTCCATGGAATTGTAAGTGTTACTTCTGTACAACCGAAAAAACTAACAGATAATTTGTTATCTAAATTAAAACATGGGTAATCTAGTATCTAAGTAAAAGTAAACGAACATCGTCGCCTCGATTGCGATGATAAATACAAGGTCCAGGATTCATGAGTATTTTTCTAATTAGATATTCAAGTAAAACTTGCTCTTACTGTAATATATCTGTAGGAAACCTGTTTGTCGAAGAAGGTTAAAACCAACTGTCAAAGGCGCCAAATATCTTGAATAAAGATAGTTGTCTACAACCCGCAATTTAGCTGGTATGGTGGACTATGGCTTGCACTCCTCCATGACCAGATTTAAGACGGTCCATTTTTGAGAGTGAACGCTAGTACTTAATATTTTTAAAAGACTTTTTATCAACATTCGTTTAGTATCGCGATACTTCAGCGCTACACTCATTGTACCTACAAGTACATCGTAATGGAAATGTAAATGATGAGTATCTCATGACTTGCATCTTTACATGAATATCACGTGTCTCCTTAATGCGAGGTCACTTCAATATATCTTCAATTACACACAATCTAGTCTCGGACGTCATTTCATCAACCTTGTCTGGGGCGTCTTCTTATTCAGGGTAACCACTAAACACTGGCTACCATTAAGTACTTGAAACTGGATTCTCGATTAAATTAGTAATAAAAGCAGGGTGTAGATACAAGTGTGGATTTATACACAACCTAATACCTAATTATTGAACCAATCCATGTGCGTCTTACTATCTAACGGCACTATCTAACGGTTATATATCTTATTTCGCGAACAGCCAAAAGTCTCGCATACGTGGCCCGCATAAGTATTTCACAGCGTCCCAGTACAAGTTTTAACTTAGGTTAATTTATATGTTACATGACTTACTCAAATACTTTATTTGCTGCATTAAAGATTTTATTAACTGACATCACGTCATGGGAGAGGCTATGTCCAGCAGTAGACGAGACTAAGCTGATGATGATGAATGAATATACGGACTCGTCCGATCCGATCGAATACGCTTTCCGTGCAGTTTACTTATTGATATTGTAATAATCGCTATACGCTTTATTCTAACGATAAGTACCTACCTCATACTTATATTCATTCAGTCTTTAGAACTTAAAGTGGAATACAGAAACTCAATACTTAATACATGCAAAAATTTTAAACAGTCGACGAGTTTATCTGCTCGGCTAAGAACTTTACCTACAACAAAATAAAAAAAGAAAATTCTAGCATGTAACTTTAGTATCACCTCTCTTTAGCTCTTTTTTACTTTCGTGCTAGCGAATAAATTACTTTTTACAAATCCTATTAGTAAATACAAAGTAAAACTTAAGGCTAATAACACAGATATCACAGCTAAAGCTAATACTGTCAAGAGTTCAAGATCCAGGTATTCAGCCCAGGACATGTTGGCGACTTTTGCCCGGAGATGGCTAGCGCCTCCATGTCTGAGGAGGTGTTCAGTCCACCATATTGCTCGTTCCAGGGGTTGGTTGGGCTGGTCACGCATTACGCTACGAAGCCTCTCGATGTTCTTTCGGTAGCTGTAAGGTAAAGTTTTGCATGTCTAGATTAGGTAACCTATTAGGTAATACTGATCGACACAGTTGGAAAAAGCTAAAAAAAAAGAACGCTACACTAAAATCTGAAATAAATTTATGATTAATATAATAGGTAAATGTACTGTGCTTAATTGACGACTTTTTCAATGAAAATCGTCCTGTTCAAAAGATTTCTCTTGGCAATTTGTAGAATATTTTCTTTTTCTCATAACACATAATTGGGTACATCCACACGATTGGCAAAGGAACGAGTCATTATTATACGAGAGAGGTTTTTAACCAGCAGTGATATATAAGGCTGTGGATAATGATACAACTCACATAAAGCCACCCAATATAAAAAATATATTTAATCTTATGATGCCAAATTTGAATCTATACCTACCTACATAAACTATAACTGTGCCAAATTTCACACATTTTTGTCCCTAAGTAGTCCCAGGGCGTACACGCAGATGGACGGGGAGAGAGCGAAACTTTGTAGTTAGTACCACGGAACAGTTAAAGTTTATCGCTCATCGACAAAAAATGTGTAGAACAGCTGATTATACTATCTCGATTTCAGGGTTGTCGGGAGGTTTGAGTTTGACCGCATCTCGCCTGATGTAAAACGACGATGCGTCCTAACATGTAGCACGCTTGCCTAGAAGAAACCGTTTAGTGACGATGAAGGAAGACATCCTTGTCGGAGTAGGTTTATGAGGCACATATAAGAGAGAACAAAAAATTTCACGACAGGCAGTATTCGAACCTGCATCCTTTGGGTAACACGCCCTAAGAGGCCTTGACCATTAGGCCACTGCCTAAGAGGAGAAAAGGAGATGCTCAATTGGTCCCAAACAAAGTTTACGTTAAAAGTAGTAGTTATTTTTTATCAATATAACTTTAAATTTTCTGTGATTATACGAAATTATACATATATGACATTTTTGTAATGTAAGTGTTGCGTACCTACTTGTTATCGTTATAATGTTCCTCTCATAGTAAGTACTAACGAGATCAAAAGCAAACAAATGCAGTTTTGTAAATATAATCTTTTTTTTATTTGATTAGAGGGGTTTAAATGGCAAGAATTTTTATTGCAGCTATACGATTAGTAACGTGTACTTACTTAATATTCGTTTTATTAGTAGGGCTTAAATAAAAAATACTTATTCTACAAATGACTGACGAAATTAATTCAGACTCCTTATTAGGGTCATACTTATCTCAATTACGCATTTGTCTTGCATTGGGTTTTGATAATCTCTTTCGGAATACTTAAAAAAGTGATTACAGACCTTCATTCGGCACTGAAGACTTACGTTGCTAATCATGTCCTCTTAAAAAATTAAAAGTAGGTATATAGAATAAAATAAAAATTACTTAACCGATTTTGATGAAATGTATATGAGACCACCTCGAGACCTTACAAACATAATTTGTAATCGTTTCGTTATTGGTGAACAAACACAAAAAAGACGAACATTAAGACGAAATCGGTAATTATAAGAAAAAAAGCGATCGAATTTAAGACGCGATAAAGCTTCAAATGCATGTAAGTACCTTAAAATGATTGCGCTCACCTGTCGTCATTGATGATTGTATTTATTCCGTTGATCAAGGTGTCTTCAGTAAGTGTTTCCAAGTCCATCCTCAGGCCGATCTTGTGGTAGACATACTGCTCAATGTTGTACCACTGGTCTCCCAACATCGGCATGCCGATCAGAGGCACTCCAGCTGTGATAGCCTCGTCGGTGGACTGTAGGCCCCCTTGCATGATGAAGAGCTTTATCTTCGGGTGTTCTGTGGGAAAAATATTATCAGGATATAGTTGTAACAAGATTAGAACATCTAACCTTGATTTTTTTAAGGTTCGTCCCAAATTGTCTACGTTTATGACCGTTTACAATATACCTGTTTAAATTGGCCAATTTGTAACATTAGTACTATACCGATCAAGACACGCTAGGGTCTTCTAGAAGAGTAGTAGTAAGTGTACCAAAATACGTTTCTTTTTTGTAGTCCTGTAATTATTCGCTAGAAGAACATACTTGACATGTGACCTTGAGACGACTGCAGGTACAAACGGCTTTATTTTTTGCTCCGTTTAATAGTCTAATTTTCATCTGTAACTATACTGACTAATGTGTAAAAAATAGTCCTTGACGATCACAGTGCGTGATCGTGACTTCTTGTATACTTATACAAATATGATGATCACCTTGGCTTTTTTTTGTTTCCATGCGGAATATCAGACTGTTTTGGAGTGCAACCGGGTATGTAGGATCGTACCCGTTTATTTGCCGTGGTACCATTAGATTGTACCATCAATGGTAGCACGGCAATTTTAATTTGCCGTAGTACCATTAATGGTACCGCTATATCCAAGGAACGTACTGCTATGAAAACGCCTAATAGGCATAGTGTGGTTAGCGTCCCTACTTGGTTCGAGAGCCGGCGGTTTCGGGTTCGATTTGCGGCCGATCAAACTCCGATCAAACTCCGATCTCCGATCTGAACACCTGTTCAGACAATGAGTTTGATGGTATTCAATTATTGTTAGTAAAGTCTTCGGTTCTGGGTCTATTGTGGCTGTGTTGGCTTTATTAATGTTCATGTTGTATGCACATATTTCGGAACATAATCTAGATCTTAACAGTATTTATTTTATAATACTTTTGTTAAACTGTTTCCGTTTTGAGTGTAATTAAAAAAAATTGTTGGCATCCACGATACAATAAATAAATATTGCCTACTAGCTCACCCGGCGAACTTCATACCGCCTAACAGTTATGTATGTTTCTCACCGTTTAAACCTTCCCTGAGCTAACACAAACATTCCAAAATCAAAATCGGCCCAGCCGCTGTCGAGTTATGGCGAGACAAATGAACAGCGATTAATATTTATTTATAGTTATATGATGTCAGCCAGAATTACTAATAATAATTATATTAATAAGTATTTTATATACCTAGTCTATATCTGGCAATTAGCAACGTTTTACTGTATATTTTATCAGAAACAAAGTTTTGCAATACGTTATTAACAATATTTTAATTAATTTTATTTTAATGTTTCCTTGATACAGGATGCAAATCCTGCTTAGTAATTTAATAAATACATTTTAATCTTTATACTAATTATCCATGATTCGCATTTGCATATTCTGTTTATTAAGTAGGTACCAGAGCATATATTTAAAAGCGCACAAGGTTGAAGACAGATGATGACTTTTACGATATAGTTGATAACTGTCCTTCCACTCGACCCAAGTAAACCTTGTTGTGAAGGTGGAGGTGACATTTTAATTATTTTGTGGTCTTAGTTGATCAAATTCTACTTAATTTAGTGCCCGTAGCTATGAGCCCGTGGCTCAGAATAAATAAATATCACATGTACGTACAGGTTACCTATTTCAACCTCTACAGTATAGTGACCCCCTCTTGGCTTATTACACCACTAATCGATAACCTTGTGCTCTGCTGCTAACCAATTTTGACCTAAATTATGTCTATACCTACTGCCGCTTAATTAGTTCGTATTTTAACGAGAGAAGTTTATAAGTACCTACTATGATTCTTGTGTTGTTGTGATGTATTGACTTGAATTACACTTAAACTCGTATATGTTCATAGCGGACATGTATAGGTACCTACATATCTATTTTGTCATATCTATATATTAAAATACGGCAACATCTCATAAAATGCTAAAACGAATGTGAATAAACTCCCTGATGCACTATTCTATATATTTATTCTATCTGTATCTTCATTTTGAGCTTTCTTATACTGACTAATGCTAGGTATATCTAGTTTTATATAATGAGTCACTTCTGTACATTTATTTTTTCCAGGTTCAGTATTCTATACGGTATTAAGAGAATATCCAGATTTTTCCTATAATTAAATAACTGCCCAAGTGAAACAATAAAAATTAGGTAGATATTTAAAAAGTTATGGGGCTTCACAAAACCAACAGCACCCGGTAAGATTAGTTATACAGAGCTAAGTATCCTTTTGACTTTTTGGTAGGTCATTAAAGCAAGCATTCAGTAGACCTACTGAATGCTTGCTTTCTTTCTTTGCATTTATACAAATGGATCCATTGATATCCTGAGCACGCGCATACCTACTGACTGACTACTACTTTTATGGTCAAACAAAGCCATTTATGTTTTCAGATAACTTGTAAATTTTAAGATTACATTTCGATGAAAATACTCACTGTACTCGTAATCGCATAAGTCATTAAAAATAACTACACAGGTACTTATTTCATATTAAAAGCTGTTGTAAAAATTGACTGAAGTTGACTAAAATATTTGCAAAGAACATCTGTAGCTAACCAAAATAGCACAACTATATAAGATGTGACTAGGTATGCAAATACTTGCCTATTTATCTTCATGACAAATAAGCAAATTTTGTAAGAGACTGATGGCATGCAATCGTGTAATATTAGATATTAGGTAGCTTTTTCGATTAAAAATAATTATATTTATATGAAGTACTTACTGAGCATATCAGATTGTGGCAGCCACTTGGATATCCGGATGTTTGGTGTTCTTCCAGGCAGCTCGTCCTTGCTCCATTTCCATAGAATGTCGTAGGGCAGTTTAGAGAAAGCTCTTACTAACATCTGGATCCTTTCCGCAGGTAAAGCTGCGGGGTCAACGTTGGTCCCAAAACTGATGTAAATGACGCCGTTCTTTGATGAGTCTAGGTAAGACTTAAGTTCCTGAAACATTTAGTCAAAATTTAAACTTGGGTAAAATAATAAGAAACTAGCAGTTGCAGAACACGACTTGCTCTTTTTAATGAAAAACTTGTAGAGAGTGTATTTCAAAATGATGTGAGGATTATGAAGATACTCCATACATTCTATGCTGTTCAACAATAAGAAAAACTCAAAAAAACTAAGGTCATTAAGGTTCATTACCTTAATGACCTTAGTTTTTTTGAGTTTTAATTCTAAGTTACATTAGATATACATATAATCTAGAGCTATTTCAGGAATTAGATGAATATATATCTCTAAATACACCATCATGACATAGTATTTTTAACGATAACATGCATCTTGTCTTGACCTTCACATTTGTGCTCTTAGTGTAAGGGTTATAACTTACTTATCTACAAATAAGTAGATATAAGTAAAATCGATAAACGTGTTTCCGCTTTCATTCAGATAATAAGCGTACTTATTAATTAAAAAATCTTTTTTACTTGTCTTCAATGAGGAGGAGGTTTTCAATTCGTCGAAATCGTTTTTATTGTATGTTCCCCGATTTCTCAAAAATAGCTGGAGCTGTTACAAATTATTTTTATTCAAAACGGTACTTTCCATTTTGTCCTATTTTTTTGATAATTTATTTATTAATTTTTAAAAACTAATAATCTTTGAATTATAGATGGCATTTTGTTTTATAGCATAAGTTTTTTCTACCTAATGGAAGTTTTCAATTTTTTCAAAGTATTGCTTGTCTTACCTTAGGAAGTTCTTTCGACGGCTTTTGGTGTATTCCTCCCATGTAAATGACATTAGGAGGTACAGGCCGATTCATATCCCAAATAGGATGAGCATTTAACAGCATCATTTGTACGTTGTTCTCCAGTTCTGATAAACTCGGGGTGTCTGGACCGAACAGTCTCTTAAGCATTTTGCAATCTTCACTCTCAACATATGCAAATAATCTTTCGAACAAATAATGATGGTACAGTTCCACAACTTTTTCCCAAAGAGACAAGTTGTAAATTTTCTGTCTCAACACCGTTGGATATATAAGCGGCGGACGCATTGGAGCACCTAACACATCATAATTTCTCATCACACCAAGAAATGAGCTTACGTAAACCACTGGCACTTTGAATATATGAGAAACACCAACGGCTGCCCTGACACAACCTTCAGCAAAAATCATATCATAGTGGTTCGTGCTGTTACTGATAACACGCTTCACCTGTTCTGTTTGCATCTGCACTTCAAATATCTCAGAGAGCAGTGGCAGCATTGTCCACATCTGCGTAATTATATCATTGCTTTTTCCTGATGTAGTTTCACCAGTTAAAACTGCTTCTGTCCACATTTTATACGAAATATCGTGCACATCTACTTCAACGAGATTTTCTGGTGTTTCTCCTTTAGGATAGGCTGGATCGGGAGTGATGACGACGACTTCATGACCGCGTCTGGCTAGTTCACGAGTCAGAGGACGGAATACTACTTGGTGACTGATAGACGGAGTGGGAAATACTGCTAATATCCTAGCAGCTTCGCTGTAGCCACATAGTAAACGTAATATTAGAATAGTTCGAAGTGCGTACATGTTGCCGCGTGCACAGTTGTCAAGCTTCCTTGATACAATGACGCGACTTTATGGGTCTTCTATATATATATTTTTTTTATCATGTCAATAATACTAAACATTAGAAGAGGTTTCTTATGTGTTCACATATGCTACTCGTGATCGCTGATTGTTTAAGTCATTGTTAATAATAACTCCATTCATTTCGAGTTTATGATACCCCTTTATGTAATATGTTAGTTGGACACTCTTAGGTATCTAGTTTTATGTTTATAATTTTACGTTTCGTGATTTTTAGGCAAACTGATAAGACTGACGCTGCTTTGATTACACCTGTACTTTGAGTTTTATGACAAATTTCAAGCAATCGCAGCTAATATCTATCAGTCGGGTTCATGTCTCGTTTTACCTGCACGCACGAGTTATTTATATAACCCTTCATGGTGGATTCCTTGTGTTTGTATCTGTTATAAAAACAGATATCTTTAGTAAAGAACAAACTTACCCATCGTTCAACGTAAATACAGACATCTTTATTAGTTTATCTAGTTTTATCATCATTAACATGCAATAAAAAATTCTTAGCTGTAGATACCGACTGTGAGTGAGAGTAAAAAATTATTCGTAGTATGATTGTCGCCGTAGTCATAACAGTAACACTCACGGCAGTCATAATTTACATAAGTACCTTTATATGTAATTAAAGATCAGATTTAATATGATATTCAATGCACGCTTGCGAGCTTTGTTCGGTAATAAGACAGATTCTGCATTCGACAGATTCGTGGATTAGATACACACGCACCCATCAATCATAAGCTTCCCCTAATTAATGCAACTATAGAAGAAATAGTAAAATATGTAAAAAGTTTTATGACCCCACCTACCTCAGTGGCGATATTTATGCATATACTACATAAAATTACATTATGCGGCATTGCACATTTTTAGATTAGCTTTTATTAGTGTGTCTCTGGGGCAAATTATACCAAATCGCTTAAACAGATGCATATTTTGTAACATTATACTTACGGTTATTTTATCTATGCGAAATTGCCGATGGTGACAGCAAAAATATCCTAGAATTTCTAGTAGTGTGAGAATTCAAAGTAACTAAAAATTATTACAGTATACTGGTAATAGGGAATATATTCCTAATCTTGGAAGCATTGATGAACAAAAAGTAGTCCTACCTCGATCACATTATGAGAAATGCCAAGTAATAATCCAGGAGAAGATGACTGGTAAAAGAAGTGTCGGTCGGAGGCGGAACTCCTGGCTGCAACAGTTAGCCGATTAGAGCAGCTTCCAAAATAAGATTATTCTTATTATTATAACTTCTAATAGAAGTGGAGCAGGAAGAAGAACAACATGAACAAAACGAGAAGTCATGAACGCTTCGTTATATTATGTCGTAAGTGAGTAATATATTTATACAAGTATTTATAACTGGTAGCAGCATCAAGTTTTACAGTTAAAAAATTCTGCATACAAAAAAATAACAATTCTATTTTATAGTAGTAGTTATTCTATATTATGGCTACTTATTTCCTATAGCTACTCGCATAAAAGTAAACACGTGTATCGAAGACGAGCTCAAAAAGTTTTATATCACGAATATGTCGCTTTTCTTACCTATTCTTTCCCAGAAAATTCAGAGGAAATATAGGTATAATAATTCTTATTCAGTTTCTGTTATATACCAGCAACCTGATTCACAAGGCGCTTTGACTCTGATTTGAAAACTTTACAAATGTAGTTAGTATCTTCTAATAAGCTTCGCGTGGTTCGTGATGCCACACTTTTTCGAATCCGATCGGAAAAATAGTGAACTTATTTGGGACGATTATTTATGAAATCTTTGGTTGGGCATCTCCATTATTTACAATGGGGTTAAGGTAAAATAACATCTACGGTACGCGCGAGTCCACATTTGATGCAGATTTCACTTTCTTCGTACAGTTCACTTTCTCCAAAAGTAGGTTTTTTACGATATCCTTTCATAAATAAATTGAAAGTGCATATGAGCGAGGCTACTCTGGCGAGTTTACTATAATGATGATAAATATTTTAATTGTTTTGTTGAACCTATGCGATGTAGGTAAGTGTTACGCAAAACAATTTTAAACAATCAATAAACCAAATTATTCCAAAACTTTGATAATGATACAAATCTAACATGCGTTTTTGTTTGCTATTATTATATGCAACGCTCTATAGATAATTCATTTATAAAAAAATTACTGCGATATTGTAAATAAGATAAATAAATAAAAAATAAAAACAGCTTTTATTTCTCTCTTACTTAAAAAAACATTTCGTTAATTATATTAGTATTAAATTTATATTAAACCATTATGAAATTTGATGAAATTAAAAAAAATAGTTACATTATCATTCTATTACTAGAGAAATAAAACTACTACGAGTATATTATAAGACAAACTAAACAAATTATTTATTCTCCTACCTAAGGCGGGTAAATACATACATACAGGTGATAAAAAACATTCTGTTTGAAAAAAAATTAATTAATAGCCAGGCCAATGCACTCACGGATTCTTAATTTCATCCTTACAAAATACAGGTTACTCGGGATTATATAAGGAATCAAAACTATCTGTTCCAGCAGAAGAAAAAATACTGCTCCGTCCTAAACTAACGGCAAAAATAACGTATCAATACCGTAGCGCCTCATTGCCATTGAACATCGACAGGCAACAAACATACAAATTATGCCTTACTGTTGGTATAAAAGTAAGGCATAATTTGTATGTTTGTTGTCATCAAGTTTATAGAGATTTTCATAACCACTGACCCTAATTAATCAGAACATAAGAATTATACAAATTATATACGGAAGGAGACAATAGCACTGCAAGCAGACATTCTATGCATCTGGAGGCAAGCCAACCCTCTCGCATAACAAAGTTACTGACAAATCACAGCCAACATCTCGTCCTTGGAAAAGTGCAGACACCGTTGCATGGGAGTGAAGTAACTACACAGTCTACCTACCACCATCACCGTTCAAAGTACGTAGGTACCTAACTCTAGCAATGACATGGCTCCTTTGGTTATATTCTGCTTACTCGTACATTAAGAATTAATTTTCCTCTAATTAGTTGCAGGCAAACGTATGTACATAGTATTAAAACTTCAACTTGCTTAATTCACGGGTTTATTATTCTACTACATACCTTCTTAACTATTTATACTTATTTTTCTCTACAGCCTTTCTTGTTTTCTTTAATTTTATAGATTTTCTCTCATTAATTTATTAACTGCTTTTTATTTTAAAGTTTGTTAATAAATATCTATTTATATAACCAACTAATATGTAAGCACTAACGCTTATGACTATAAGCACAGTCAGTAGAGTCAAACCCAACACCGCCACGAGTTCTACGTCCAGGTACTCCGACCAGGTCATGTTGGCGACTCTTGCTCGGAGATGGTTCCCGCCGTGTCTGATCACGTGTTCTGTCCAAAACACGGCGCGCTCTAGAGGCTTGGTAGGTTCATCCCGCATTATGCTGCGGAGCCTCTCGATGTTTTTACGATAACTGTAAAACAATTATTTTTCTTGCAAAAACATGACTTTGTTTCATCGTATGCCTAATTTAACAACTTGGAATGGATTTTGTAGTGCATTCTACAAGCAAGCAAAATGATCCAAAAATAGAATTCTTATAAACACCTATACCTACTTAGCGCATAAAAAACTGGATACCTTCTTAATAAGCGTATGACTGTTAAATCTAAACCGCCGTCAGTCAGATCACAAACCAGAACCTAATTATTATTTATATTGTCACGAAAGTCGTAAATAATAAATAAATTAAATACCTCATAATATAATTTTGTCCGTGCATAGACTGTAGTGTAACACTATGTAAAGTATTAAACGCAAACAAATCTCACCGGATACCGTAATTTTAGACACGTGCCTAGTGAAGCACCTGTTTTAATATTTTACTGTAAGCATGTATAGAGCTTGTATAGTTAAAGTTTTGAGATTAAGAAACGCATCGCTTTTACCAATGCAATTTTTTGTAAGCGTGTAAAGTTATGTGTTTAATAGTTTAAAAAGCACCTACTGAGTAAATCAGACTGCGGCAGCCATCTGGATGTCCGGATGTTCGCGGTTTTTCCAGGCAACTCATCCTTGCTCCATTTCCAAAGTACGTCGTATGGTAGTTTAGAGAAGGCATTCACTAACATCTGGAGCTTCTCTGGGGGCCATGTTGTGGGATCGACGTTAGTCCCAAAGCTGACATATATGACTCCATTCGTAGAAGAGTCCAAGTATGCTTTCAGTTCCTGAAATGTGATGGTTATATTATAAACTTTGTTTTATGGAAACCGGATATAAAAATGAATTTTCCTGAAATGAAACGTTCGTTAACTGTTATGACAGAAGAAATATTTTGGTGCACCATGATATGGATATTTAGTGCATAAAATATACATGCAATATTATCCAGTGACTACTACCCGTCATGAATATTCTTCGAGTGCCAGAAAGCTTACAAACGAAATATTTACCTTGGGTAGTTCTTTCGATGGTTTTTGATGCACTCCTCCCATATAAATTATATTTGGAGGCACTGGGCGATTCATTTCCCAAATAGGATGAGCATTTAACAGCAACAAGTGAACGTTATTCTCCAGTTCTCGTATACTAGGCGTATCTGGACCGAACAGTTTTTTAACCAATTTACCATCTTCAATCTCAATAGACGCAAATACTCGTTCATACATGTAATGGCGATAGAGTTCTGTCACTTTTTCCCAAAGAGTCAAATTGTATATTCTCTGCCTTAAGAAAGTCGGGTAAAGAAGCGAAGGACGCCTTGGAGCACCCATCGCATCATAATTTCCCATCAGACCGATATATGAACTTATATAAACCACTGGCACGTTGAATACATGCGATAAGGCTGACGTACATCTAATAGATGCTTCGGCAAGAATCAGATCATAGTGGTTTGTTCTGTTGCTGATAATTAATTGCACCTCTTCTGCCTGCATCTGCACTTCAAAGATCTTCGACAGCAATGGCATTATCGTTCTTGCTTGGGTGACTACATCGTCACTTTTACCCGATATGGTTTTACTAGAGAATACAAGGTCTCTCCAAAGCTTGTATGATATGTCGTGAACATCTATTTCGGTCAGATTTTCTGGTGTTTCTCCTTTAGGGTAGGCAGAATCAGTGGTTATGACGACAACTTCGTTACCGCGGTGCACAAGTTCATCAGTGAGAGGCCGGAATGCTATTTGGTGACTAATAGAAGGAGTTGGAAAAACTCCTAATATCCTGGCAGCCTTACAAAGACCGCTTAATAGAACTAATATTAAAATATTTTTAACCACAGACATTTTTTATTCTAGCACTGTGATGGACAATTTCCTAGACACTATATGAAGTATTAATTATCGACTCTCTTTATATAGAGCTTTGACCACTCGTTATCATGCTAATTATACGAGAATTTTGATACAAGAAATTTCTCTACATTTGTATCCACGTATATAAGTCGTGGACGTCGATCTTTCAAGTCATTTCTCATAATTGCCCTTCTAATGATTTAATCTAAGTAAAATAATAACTAGTCATATAATCTAGACCAGATTATATGACTAGTTATATTAGTTATTCTTATCAACCAATGTCGATGTAGTTAGATAGATGGATAGAAAACTCTTTATTGTATGCACATATAAATAATACAATAAAATTAATAAAACTTATGATTTCGTGCAACAAGCGGCGGCGTTATCGCTAATAGCGATCTCTTCTAGGTAACCTTTGGATGGAGAGAAACTAAAGCATAAGTATAGACGGGGAAACTAAACATAAAAACTTACTTGCATTTAAATAGCAATCAATAATAATGTTGTCAAATGTTGTTAGGTTATATGTGTGCATTATTCTCGTTAACGTTTGTTCATTAAATTGCTTTTAGGCTTATCATTCACGATATCAACCAGGCTTAGTCAGTTTAAGCTTAAGTTGAGTTTGTACCCCTCTGCATGGTAATTTAGTTTTTTATTTCTTCATACATATTATTTTTTGTTTATTCTTTTAGTTTTATCAAATATACATTAGGTTCTCTAATCCTTCTGTCAATCAAAATTTTAAATGCCTATAAATACATACATTTATATTCTGTATAGTTAGTTCAGTTTAGTTTTGTTGAAAGATATGATCGGACGATATGTACCTATGCATAGAACTACGACTAACATCCACATACTGACAGATGAATGAAAATTTATCCAGATTAGCACAGCGGTAAATGAAAAAGAAGATTTTTAAACTTGAACTGGTTGTATTTCGTTCTAGTAAATACTTTCCGTACCAGAATATCAAGACAGATTTTGAACATTCATTTTGAAGTAATTAAAGAGGGAGATTTACTCTTCAGTTGTGCTGCCCCAATAAAATCCCTGGAGTGGAGAGAGTTTTCGGGTTTCCAAATTTCAGAAACCCTCCTTATTACTCTTTTCTTGATTCACGCGCAAGAAGAGAAGAGAACCCTTGTCAGCCAGAGTTACGAGACAGGTTCTGGTTCCTGAATTCTCACAATCCATGTAGCTTAGGGACACACAATTTCATTTATTATTCATATTGAGAGAGTTGTGAAAAATATGTACGAGTAATACGCCATTTTGTGGGGGCTGCAATCTTTGACGATTTTCATCAAACATAGTTAAAAACACCGGGAGTGTTTTACACTAATACACTTTTCAAACAAAATCAATAATCACCTCGATGGTTAAAAAGCTTCTTCTTGCGACGGCGTCACCGTCGGGTCGCTCTGTTCCCGATATAGTTGAGGAGAGCGATGGCTGGTACATGTGAACTCGTAAACGGGTGTTGCGGGGGCTGGATTGCTCCCGGTATAACCGTAACAAAAAATATTAAAAAAATACAGTCTAGTCGTTTTAAATTTTATTTATTTTTAAGCATATTTAACATTAGTTAACATTTTTGAAACGTAAGTTTTACTTGCCGAATTGATACTTACACTTAACTTTATCAATTTAGTATAGTTATCTATCAAGGTATTTGAAATCATTAGCCTAGTGTATAGTGTAGACTTCACAGTCTACACTAGGCTAATGAACTTAGTGTCAAAGCAAAGTGAAATAATGTCATGTACCCTAAGATAATATTAGCGTCGTCGTTTTGAGAATTTTCGCACTGTCATGTTGAATCAATGTACCTACAATATCATTATCTTTGGTACCTACTAATAAAGAAATTAATGTAATTAAAGTACTAATAATTAAAGCTTGTATTGTATGTACACATAATATGATTTATGTGTCAAAATATAAACAAATAAGTGGTTAACAAATAACTAATTAATAATTATTTTGTATTGACATTTTACTGTATGTTTTTAAAATAAATATTTAATCGGGTTACAGGCTGCTGAGTATGGCTGCCAAGTTCACACCGGTTTATTCTTTCAATAAGTAATAAAAAAATGCATTTTCTGAAAATATGTATTTATGTTTTCTTTAGATAGTACACATATTTTACAGTATTGTATATATTTTTTATTGAATTTAAAAAATAAAACAAGAAAATTACAGTGTTTTTTGGACATAAAGGGTGTTCACCAAATTATGTAAAAACCATTTTGTTTTTGAAAAAGATAAATATAAAAAAAAACTTAACTTAACTTTGTTATTTTGAATCTTTTACATAAATTTTGAGGGTATGTGAAAAAAATGTACTCACAAAAGTTGTCAATTTCAATTTTTTTATTTATAAATAATACAGCATTACAGTAAATACACTTCACCAAATCGCTACATTATTATGATTATTACACATTAACACAATAACGTAGATGTTGTAGATCATTATCTACAACTTTTCGATTTATCTAGAACTTGAAGTTTTGCTGAAATGGAGATAAACCGTTTTTTTTACTCTTAACAACTCACCCCTTTTAGACCCTTCAGACCCTTCAGACACTTCACCCCGGCCTCAGATCAACTGTAAATCATTTTTATTTTCATTTTAATAATAACAAAAAAGTCTACTGCCAAAATTCAAAATACTTTTCTATTTTTATACAATGGGATCTAAATAGGTAATTATGTTAAACAAGAAAATTATAAGCAAACGGCGTACTACTGAGCCATGCTCTCACGAAGAAAATTTCTGTCTCCGTGATAACCTATACTGTAACCCAGTCGATTTCTTCGTATAAATCATTAATTACTTTTTAATTTTGAGGTAGACTTTAAATATCCCTTTACATAACTTACGAGAAAATACAAATTAACACTTGAGACTATTAGCACAGTCAGTAGAGCCAAAGCCAACACAGTCATAAGTTCCAGGTCCAGGTACTCCAACCAGGTCATGTTGGCGACTCTTGCTCGGAGATGGCTCCCGCCGTGTCTGATCACGTGTTCTGTCCAAAACACCGCGCGCTCTAGAGGCTTAGTAGGTTGATCCCGCATTATGCTGCGGAGCCTCTCGATATTTTTACGATAGCTGTGGAAGTCACTTTAAATGTAGTAACCATATATTATAGATAAATATTAATAAAAAATATAAGAATCAGCATGGGCAAGCTAAATGCTTTGCTAAACAAATAGCTGTTGATGTATTCTTAAACGTAAACGATGATCTACTAAACAAATTACGTAGACCTCGCCACGTCGGTGCATTCATAAGAATAGTGGATTTATCAAATTTAATTTAACAAGTTATTTAGTGTTTCTAAAAGAAATAATGTAAATTAAGTACCTGTCACACACTTGCCAGTACTCCACTACCAAGACGTTATTTATGAACATTGCTATGTTTCGGTGCATCAATGTTTACAAAAATACATGTGCAGTGCCATCTGGATTTTGGACTTTATATATTTCTACAGAAATGTATTGTCAAGCTAGACTGGTTCTAGCAAGCTACTTACTCACCTGACATCATTGATAACGGTACTGATACCGTTTAGCAAAGCTTCCTCAGTGAGTGTATCCATGTCGAATCTTAGGCCGATCTTATGGTGAACATACTGTTCGACGTTGTACCACTGGTCGCCCAACATGGTTATGCCGATCAGAGGTACTCCGGCTGTGATGGCCTCATCGGTGGACTGTAAGCCTCCTTGCATGATGAAGAGTTTTAGTTTTGGATGCTCTGTGGGAGAAACAACCATATGAAAAAGTAATAGGAAAATACACCTGAACGAAGTAAACGAAGAGTTGTTTAATGCATACGTTCGGCTGAGTACGCAATGTAAGTTAAAATTTTAACCGTTAATATATGCATCTATGAACAAATTATATTCAGCTAGTTCTATCTCTTATTATGTTTGCAAAGAGGTACCTCGATAGACACCTCGTAGCAATATGACGTAAGTTCAGTATTAATTCGAAACAAAATTCGAAAAGAGAAAAGAATAATCACGAGTACTAACTACACACCATATTATTATAGCTACCGTGCGTGTCGGGTACCTATCTGATGAAAAAGCTTATTAAGCTTATTATTATTAAGCTATTCCGTTTTTTTTATGAAATAGCTATGAGAATTTGATAGTGCCAATTTTCGTGATCGTTTCGTGGACATCTAACTTAATTACGTTGTAATATCAAGTGGCACTCACTCAGCAAATCGGACTGCGGCAACCACTTGGATATCCGAATGTTGGCTGTTTTTCCAGGTAGCTCATTTTCATTCCATTTCCATAGCACGTCAAAAGGCTGTTTAGAAAAGGCTCTTACTAACATCTGGATTTTTTCCGGGTCCAAAGTTTTGGGATCGACGTTTGTTCCAAAGCTGACGTACTTATATGACGCCATTCTTTGAAGAGTCCAAGTATTTTTTTAGTTCCTGAAAAATAATAGTATATTCTTAAATTTATTTTTAAGAAAAGTTTTAACTAACCAGCGTTTTGCTAAAGAATTGTGTAAATTATCTAGATCAAGTCATTCCATGAGATGACGTACAATTCGCTGCCTCTTTGTATCAGCACTTTATGGTTATTTTTATAGAACTTGCTTCGCAATAGGCAGTATTTGAACATCCTTCCGGATATAACACATGGTCATATTATGTCCGCCCTAAGGATGCTGACAGCCGGGACAATAACTAAGAATCATAATCTAACGCAAGTATTTTTACGGGCTTAACGTTAAATTCTAGAGAAAAATAAATAACTTTTCCATAGAAGAAAGTTATTCAACTGTCGATTTAATTATACGGACATAATATTTTACTTTTTCTTCTGTTTCACTAGTTTAAACTATCTTTTTTGTACCTGAGTATATTGAAGCTGTAATGTAGATTGAGGTGTACACGTTACGATTACTAGCATTATAATTACTAGTTTACCTGCCTCTTAAAACAAACACAGTATTATTACCTTGGGTAATTCCTTTGTAGGGTTTTGATGTACTCCTCCCATGTAAATTACACTTGGAGGCACAGGGCGATTCATTTCCCAGACAGGATGGGTATTTATTAGAAGCAAGTTAATGTTGTTTTCCAGCTCCCGGATACTAGGTATATCAGGCCCAAACAGTCTTTTGAGCATTTTTCCATCTTCAATCTCAAGGTTGTGAAACACGTATTGATACGTGTAATGACGATAGAGCTCTACAACTTTTTCCCATAGAGTCAAGTTGTATATTCTCTGCCTTAAATAGATTGGGTATAAGAGCGCAGGTCGAGACGGTGCACCTACAGCATCAAAATTTACTTCCATGCCTATAAATAAGCTGATATGGACTACTGGCGCCTTAAATACATGGGACAAGCCTACCGTACATCGAATCCACGCTTCTGCGATTATCAAATCATAGTCGTTCGTTCTGTTATTGATAACTTTCTGAACCTCTTCTGTTTGTATCTGCATTTCGAAGATCTTCGACATCAGTGGCAATACTAACTTTCCTTGGTCTACTACGTCCTCGCGATGGCCCGTTATGATTTTAGTTACTAATATAAGATCTCTCCATAGCTTGTATAATTTATTGTGGACATCTATTTCGGTCAGATTTTCTGGTGTTTTTCCTTTGGGATAGGTAGGATCAGTGGTAACGACGACAACTTCTTGACCGCGTCTCGTAAGTTCTTCACAAAGGGGCCGGAATGCTACTTGATGACTGATGGAAGGAGTTGAAAAAATCCTAAAATCCTAGCAGCCTTACAAAAGCTGCATACTAATAGATATTAAAATCTTTTAACTAAACACATTCTTCCAAATTTTTCTTTATAAAATGATCCGTCATCTTTATAGTCTCTTTATATAAAGTAAATATTAAATCTTATCATACTACTGATTGCATAATATGTATACTGCCACATTTAAAGTTTTAAATCAGCATGTAATCATCGATCTTTCAAGTCATGCCTCAAAAACATAACAATATTTAATAGCAGTTTATATACTTTAATAATATTACTAGTTATTGCCCGCGACTTCGTCCGTGTAGACTACGTCCGCGTACTTTTTCATGATAGTGATAAGAATTAATTAAGAAAAAAATATACCGCGTCACTCTTCGACTGCACATCAGCACACCCACATCAGCGGTCCTTTCTCGGGTTCATCCCGCGAATTTCCTAACTACTCAGCCTAGGTTAGGTTGTAAATAACGGTTGTTAGTGACCGGATTTTTTAACAGGGTCGTATTAAGGGGGTAAAAATAGTACCCAAATTTGCATGAACGTCCCAAAATACACAATCTGCAGAGTAAAAGTTTGGTATATGGGTAGGTTATTAATATATGTCATCTACTCGTAATAACGGACAAAATTTTGCGATAAAGGGCGACCTAAAGTTTGTATGAAGTCCCAAACTACTGAACTTATAGACATAACATTTGACGTATGCAGTTTATAGATTATCAGCTAAGAACGGATTATGCGACAGGGACATATGAAGATAAATAAATTAAGGGCTACCTAAAACTTTTATCAACGTCCCAAGCTATTTACCCTGCACAGGTGAAATTAAACACATAGGTAGTTCGTAGGTATTGAAGGTCAATTATCAAATGAATTTTAGAACCGGGCTGAATTAAGGCCTGATCCTGAGCCGGGCTGATCCAAGGGTTTTTTTTTATGAAAGTTATAAAGTACTCATTGTATAGAATATTAAATTAAAGGGCTAAAATGGAGAAACCCCAGCAGGAGCGATCAAGCAAAGGGCTGATGCCCTAGGGGTAGTGTTGTAATTACATTCTCAATTAGTGCCCCATACCGAGAAGTATTGACATTGATTGCAACGATATAGAAATTTTGTACCAGATACGTATGAGAAATAATAAATCCGGCCAACACATTTTTTTTATTGTCTACGTGGTCAAACTTCTCATTTAATAACTAAGCATCGGGAAAATGAGGTGGCCTTTAATAAACTAGTTCATTTTCTTTATCAAGCAACGATAAGCGTCAAGTCAAGATTAACAATTATTTTTACTAATTTACAAACTCGGCCACGGAATTTGCAACTCATCACCATTTTACGTTTTACAGCTTCAATACAAGCTCCTCAAACATTATATATTCAAGAGCTTCAAAAGACAACATCATATATTATAACTTAACATGTAAAATTCATAGTCTTCTATCTTCATATTCTTTTATAGTGAAAATAGCTGTAAGATTTAGCGCGAGTGAGCGACATGACAGCAACCGGCCATTTGCACCAATCAGATAGCGTCATGCGATTCTTGTACCGACCCGCCCGTGTTTGTTCATTGGGGGTACACCCGTTTGCCAGAATTTCATCTGCTATACTAGTCAACAGACATAATATTATTTCTCATAATTTTATTATGTCATACTCATTGTTTACTATATTAATCATAGGGTAGAAACTTTGTTTCCCATAAGGTCAATTTCAATAACATCATTGTTGTTAGCTTAAAACCTTCGGTGACAACATTGTAAGCCGTAATTATATATAGCTGTGTTGAGTTGGGACCGGTTAATGACAGAAAGCATTTAGTAATACATGTTATATATTTTGTTTATGTTTAAGTTATGTTTTCTGTTGCGAATAAATATATTTTTTATTTCTACATGCCATAACATTTGCCATCGAAATTATTTCTAGAGTGAAAACCTAAAATCGGATTAGACAGCTTGGTACGGCTTGGGTGTATTTGAAATTAATTAAGTATGATGTTGTTGATACATGAAAAACAACGCACGAGAGCAAACAATAGACAACCTGTTTATTGTTGTTCATGCGTTCATGCCGTCGAATAAAAGCTCTTAACCCATTACAATAAATAATTGCATTTCAACACACAAATTTATTTTTATAAATAATGTGTCTTATTTTTTCTGTCCTCAATAGTTTATATGTAATAATAGTGGCTTTAATATACTACTATTTGATGACAATTTTATGTAAATTTAACGATCGGATCGGATTTTAAACATACCAAATTATACAATTAATTATTATAGAAGCTAATAGAATTACTATTTTGGTGTCATATATTGTTTATTTTAGAATTTTGCTATTTGACTGCATGCCACAAATTTAGATGATAATAAATAACCACAATGCTGAGTGTTAATTACAGTGGCTTACATAGAAGATAACTAGTGGCTGAGATACTATTATTCAGACTCGCGTTGGTTTTGGCCGACTTAGTAATTTAGAAGGTGACTTATATTTTCGTAGGCGAATAATGCTATTAAAAAGAAGCTTGTTTAATTAGTAGCGAAAATGGGATTTGTTTTTGTGATGCTCATTTATTTAATGGCACATCACTCTAAAGATCTGCCTGTTTTTAGTCTAACGGTAGTACCTAACACGGGTATTTTTTATTGCTGTTGTAACAAAACCCACCACTGTTGTGAATAATTATCGCTGTAGGTTTTTAAGAAAAGATCCAATAACGCTTCCATATCTGATATTTATTCGTGGAATATTTTAGATTTTTCAGTAATGACAATAAAGACAACAATTGACATCTATGACAATCCTTCATATCTTTGACATCTTTTCATTATGAGTGAAGTAATCGTTCTTTAAAAGGAAAGTTTAAATCATCTATATAAACACTAAAAATAAATGCCACTAATGAAGATTCGTACAGAGCTATTACAAAAGCGCTCAACAACAATGATTGCAACTGGCACTCTTACGAAAACAAACAAAAAAACCCCATAAGGGTTATAGTTAAAAAACTGCACTTTACTTGCAAGCCAGAAAGAATTGTGGAAGATATAAAACAGAAAGGACTTAAAATTATGGAAGCCGTAAACAAATTGAGCTGCAAAACAAAAGATCCGTTTAATATTTTTATGTTTACATTTGAAAAAAAGAAAACATAGATAACATTTCATATTTCAAACCATACATGGATACAAAGTTGATAAACAGGCTCCTAAATCAACCAAATTGGTTGACAACTACACAGACATAAATAGAAGACTAAAAAGAACTAAACCGTACGAGTGAGTGTAGTGTTAAAAGTAAAATAGTGAACTGTAGTAGTGAAAGTTCTAAGACTTAAGAACACGTGAACAAAGTGTTTCACCTTAACAACTGTAATAAGAAAAGTGCTGATGGACAAACTCTTAGAGACATTATTTTATAGACGATTAAGGTGAATTAAAATTACTTATTAGCCTTAGGCTTAGGCTAGATTGTAATGATATCAAGGAAAGTCTTTTACGGGTAATCATTGTGAAATAGAAAAAAGAAAGCTTTTATTTTAACAAAACAAGTAGGTACGCATGTAAATATAGTGGCGAGGCAAGCTATATCACATGCTATATAAAAGACTATAGTAAATCGCGGAAATTACAACATTTAGCTATTTGGAGCTGCAATGTTTCGTTACGTGCAACTGGTCTGTTATAAAGCTAAGCCTGTCCCTTTGTCTGTAGCACAATTTTGAGATCGCATTGATTCGCCTTGTGCTGCCTACTTCTACCTCAACGAACTCTTTCTTTAATGCATCATTTACTGTGCAAACTATCCTTCTATGGAACGCGCTGCGTTTGTCAATCAGACAGGCTAAATCCCTTTTTATATTCAAAAACTAGCTGAACATTCATTATCTATCTCTTAATTAATTGGAACATTTTGTGTTGTATTATTATTATTACGAATATGGCGTATGCTTCGTTTTTTTTCTTTTTTTAAATGTACACCACCGACGTTACTATTTGCAGTTAGTCCGAAACATCCAAAGGTTGCCTGGAAGAATTCGCTTTAGGCGATAAGGCCGTCTAATATACTACCAATATTTTGAAAAGGTGACAGAAAGGAATTTTTATTCCTGTTTGTCACCATGCGGGGAAAATTAGGGTGACAAACAGGAATACATCGTAATTAATACTCTCAGTTTATTAATGTTGGCAGCTGACATAACCTCGAACTTATTTTAGTCATATCTTTACTTTGTCACAAATACAACAAATAAAGTTATGCGATTGATCAAAGAAGCACAAATCAGTAACACACACAATATCTTCAGACATGGCCTAGAGAAAAATACGACTGACCGGTTTTTCAATATGTGGGAAGTGAGTATCCTTCTTTCTTGCAGATAAATATCCATATACATACAAACACACAAAGTGCCTGACGAAATAGCATTTCTCTATGGCTTGATCGTCGTCAAAAAGGCGATGTTGACGACGCAATCATCGTCAAACTATAGGCAACACTTTCTTTTGAATGCCTATAGTGGCTCACTTTAAGGCTACACCCCAAGACGATGATCCTGATATCCTCTCAATTTTCATTCTTTTACTTCTGCGGTTTAGGCTGTACGTTGTTTGCCAAGTTCAAAGTTCTTTATTTCGCTTCTGACATGTTATAATAAGATCTTAATTTAACTATTACCTAGAACAGCATATCTTTGCTTATGTTCATGCGAAAGTATACTAAATTTAGCGTTAACATGATATTGCGATATTTCTAAGGTGACAACCAGGAATATAAATTCCTGTTTGTCACCCTGTAAATATCACAAGAGGACAAACAGGAAATAAAGTTCCGGTCTGTCCCCCCATGACTAACAAGGCGACAGAAAGGAAGTTTTATTCCTGTTTGTCACATTGCGGTGACAGATTGGGGTGACAAACAGGGATTAACCATTTTGCGCATATTTTTATGTAAATACGCGCAAAATGGTTTATTCCTGTTATATATATGGTATCTAAGTATTATTAATATTTATTAACAAGTCTGTCACTTATCTTGGATGTATGAAACGAACGTTAAAAACAGATATCTAGTCTTAGGCACACATTCCTTATGTGCTCTTAATAAGCGTCAAAGAAACGTAAGTTAGTCTTAGTTTATCTGTTTATGCTTTTTGTACCTAAAGGAAACTTATTGACGAGTCATTGATTAATCATGAGATATTTGTGTATCATGTGGCGATGACACGACAAAACACTACCGCAATAGATAAATATGTATCAATGTTGCGCAACGTACAGCCGTTATTAATAAAATGTCGAGATGCAATCCACTAGCAAAAATTTACATCGCATAATGTATAGCGGCGCAAATATTTAACTCTTGATGGAACGTTTTTGTTTGTGCCGTTTGGAGTAGAAACTTTGAAGCCTTGGGGGCCGGGAGCATTCAATTACTTTTAAGGATTTGTCGATACGTCTGAAGGACTCCGCGATTGACAGAAATACTGGCTTATATTTTGCCCAAAAATAAGTCTAGCAACCCTGCGGGGCAACGCAGCCAACATTTTGGGCACGTTGCCAGAAGTGTATAATTACTTTATTAAGTGACTAATTTATTTTATAACATACCTATCAAGTTTTTATTTGACGTTTTTATGTTTTTTTGCTCAAAATAGTCATGCATGATACTCAAAAATATAATGATGGTTTATCTCCTAAATAATAGTGATTAAGTAATTGCTATTTTCTTTGTATTTTAATAATAATATATTACAAGTTTATCAAAATAATCAGAATATTTCTTCACAGAACATCCAAAGATAAAACTTTTCATGCAAGGAGGCCTACAGTCCACGGACGAGGCTATTACAGTTGAAGTGCCTCTGATCCGCATGCCATTAATATTCGACCAGTGGTACAATGTCGAGCAGTATGTCTACCATAAGATCGGTATAAGGTTGGATATGGAAACTCTTACGGAAGAAGCTTTGCTACGGTATCAATACTGTTATCGATGATGATAGGTGAGTGGATTTGTACGATGCAGCTTGTATAACACACACACACCTTCTTACACCACGCTTTACATACATACACATTATAGAGACATTTGTGTATCATGCTTTGATATTTTAAATACCTGAACCAGAGTGGAACTGCTATCGTTGCTGCTAACTAAAATTGTTATAATAAGATAAAAATATTATTATATTGTAAAAAATACTGGTTTTTAATGATTGCAAGTAATAACGTTTTTATTCTACAGCTATCGTAGAAATATTGAGAGGCTCCGAAGTATTATGCTCGATCAGTCCAACAAGGCTTTGGAGCGAGCTGTTTTTTGGACAGAACACGTGATCAAATACGGTCCGAGCAAGAGTCGCCAACATGACCTGCTATTAATTATAAGTGTTTCTTTGTATATAACGGTATGTTATTTAAAAAGATATCTTTCATCTACTTCAAAATTGAAAAGTAGTACGAGTATGTATGTACGATTAGTTAATATTTATAAAGTTATAAAATTAAGTCCAAAAAACTGGTCACTTGGTTACAGAACTACTACTTTGTTATGTCCTAGACATACGTTTTATCTACTGAATTTTATCAGTCTTGTTCAAAACAAATTTGTTTCCTAATAAGTAGAATTTCAAATGTAAAGTAATCACATATTATCAAATATTTGTTTAGGCGATTACGAAATGAAAGTCGGTTAATTTTTTTAGAGGTGCCGTTTTTGTGAATTCAAAATTAAATGCTGTAAATAATGGTAATATTAATTATATAATACATGGGTTACGGGTCTATTAAACCGAAAACAGGATTGAAGAAAAAAAACAGCTGTTCCGTAGAAAAAGTTAATCATTATAGTTGACAAAATGTATGAAACCGATGATTTTTTCCTCGAATTCAAGGTGTGCTTAGCCGAAAGGAGGTCATTTCGGCTAAGCACACCCCCAACCGACAACCCTGTGTAGTTGTACTTTTCTGTAGTTATCTTTCATATTATATTTTTCTCGATAGTCGAAACAATTTGAAAATGCAGTATTACCAATATACATATATCTAAGCATGGACTGTAAAATTTGATGTTAGTGTTTTCCATTTTTTGTACGTACGAGTATGCTGATCAATTTGCCATGAGCACATTGTATGTGTCTCAAATTAGTATTGAGTTACTATGTTCCTAGGAAATAAAATAATTTGAATATTATTCTCTAAATGTATTGACAAAATCATTCCTATTATTATATTGGAGAGATTAAGACATAAGTAGTATTTCTCATCATCAGGTCATCCACCCGCACCCGCTAGGGCTTCATTGTACCATTGTACCATTAATGGTACAATATAATAAATAAACATTGTGTATGAATAAATGAAAACTCTTAAACATTCAAAAAATTTAAATTGTTATCTAAACTCATAAACACCACTTTAAAGGATAAAAAACTATACCTATTATAAAACTATAACTTCCAAAACTACGATGTACCCAACTCGACATTACACAATTTGAAAAAATAATTCAATGTTAGGGTATAGGTACCCATATTTTTATCAAAATCGGTCAACAGATTGAATTTAATAATCGAAATATAAGAAAAATCTCTTTCGACGCCTGCCGTAATGGAAGTTGTTAGCCACTTTTTTTAAACATTATTTATTTGAAAGGGTATACTTTTTTGTATTTAACAAGAGTTTCTACATTACACTACAAGTACAAAATGAATTCAAATAAAACTCGGCATGTTTATAGTTTGTCATGTGTTAACATCATTAACTTTTTATAAAGTGAGTAACTCCTTGCCCAAAACGCCTCGTTCATAAAAGCAATGGCATGAGCCGCTTTGTGATTTAGAGGCAAAGAGTTTGCCGGAATCTTCTATTTCTTCTGCAGGTTTTGCGTTGGGAATCAGGTCTTTAGTTGCATGCGTTACCATCTAAAAACATTGGGAACTTTTTAGATAACATAACTTTCCGTTTGGCTAATTCTTTGCGAATAGGCGCTTCTTGCCAAGTCCGAAGTCGGTGTCTTTGTGGCAAAATGGTGGAGGAACTTGGCAAACATGGCTTATCTTGCCAAAGTAGCGCCGGTCGCCTGTCGCGGCACTCCAGTCTGAATAACTTAATCCGTAAGGCCTAAGTAAGTGCCGGCGTCCCTTCTACTTCAGAACCGATGGGTTTAATGCGTGACGACGGTAAAGGCTCGATGTAATGACACTCATTCCTTGGCAGTTGGGACGGCCTCTAATTTGGGATGCAACTTGTGTAGACACCCTGGCGCCGTCCTATCTCTCAGAAACATCTGTTCAGGCTGGTGGTGCCGCCATAAAAGCAGAATTTATAAAGCGGCGCAAATACGAAAACCTTGGCAGAGGTTTCATAATTGTGCCGTTTCCAGTAGAAACCTTGGAGACATGGGGACCGAGCGCTTTGAAATTATATCTAGAAATATCAAAACGTCTTGTGGAAGCGACATGTGACCAGAATGCTGGCTCTTATTTTGGTCAGAATATTAGCATTTCCACTCAACGTGGCAATGCAGAGAGTATTCTTGTTCCCTTCTACTGGGGGATTATTATTAGATTAGAATTTTATAGCTGTGAATGATTTTTTCCTTTGCTTTTGTGTTTTAATAAACTTTTTATTTTATTACTTATTCTTACTATTATTGAGGAGGTCTGAAAGTCTAAATTTGTGTTTAGCGATAACTCAGTAACGCCGGCTTCGATTTAGATAAATAAAATATTTGTTCTGTACTTTAAAAGGGGAAAAATACTGTTTGTCCATCTGTTTGTTTGTCTATTCATGTTATTTTCTGTAAAAACGCGTCAAAGGTATCAAGTTGAAATGAGCTTATGTCATAAGCTGATGATGACAAGGTTTCATTTAGCTGTGAACAAATCAAATTTGTCAGGCAAAGCTATCAAAACATATACGACTTTACATGCAGGAGAATCAATATCTATGACGTACTTACCATTAACTTCGAATCATGAAATCTAACGCAAACGCATCAACCCATCACGTCCCACTGCTAGGCACGGGCTCTCCTTTGAAGGGGTGTTGGCCATAATCCACCATGCTAGCCAAAATATAGGTTGGGGTCCATTTCACTCATCATCACATATCATCCGATAAGCAGGTTTTTACGTTTTCCTTTACCGTTAAAGCTAGTGGTAAGTAATTAATTTTAATACGCACCTAAGTAAAAAATTCAGAGGTGTATGCCTAAACCTGAGATCAAACCCTTTTGCTTGTGAGGCAAGAAGTTTACCGACTAGGTTCCACTATTATTTATTTAATATCTTAGAGAACATTTAACTATTAACAAAACTATAAAGAAAATCGAAAACGAACTAATTATGAACGCATATCTTAAGTCAATAGGAATAGATTTACAAGAAAATCATCCTCCGGAACATAAAAAAGCGGTTGACAATATAAACCAGGCTAGAGAAACTGATTTCAAATTTCACAATATTACACCAATAGGACTTATTAAAAGATCTCAGCAAAAATTGAACAACTCTGAAACCAAGGACACCTTTCTTTCTATTTCACATATCGGGCACCTTTGTCTACAGTGTAATTTTATATCTAAGTGACCACTGTACTTACCTGGCTCTTTTACCATTGTGCCTATGTGCCATGTTCAAAATAATACAGTTCTTTATATAGCAGACGACATAATAGAACAACGACTAATTCATACCGATACTCTATTTGCTTATAAAAATATATAAAAGGCCGCTCAACAACAACAGCGACACTAAAACTAGTAGTAAATGTAGTAGTTAATTTAGAAAAGAAAAAAAAGGTTATAGGTTTGTTTTTAGATTTGTCTTTGGTTTGACTCTGTAAACCACGACCTGTTAATAATGAAACTTATGACACATGAGAGGCAAACCTATTAATTTTATTAAGTCCTTTCTTAGTAATCGCGAGCAAACAGTAGAAATTTGCTCCCCATCTGATTATTATTGGTATATCTCAAGGTTCCTCTTTTAGGAATGAATTAAACGAAAATTTCTCAATAACCTGCCTACACTGGATATTACTGGTGAAATAATTCAATACGCAGACGACGCGAGTGTCATCATATCTGCAGATACGGAAATCTAGAAAATGCTATCAGTGAAACTATGAAAAAAAATGGTTTAAAATTAACGGTTTAAAATCGAACACCCAAAAAACAAATATATGGTAATTTAATGCAGTTACTCCAAAACTGAAGACCATTCCTGTGAAGTCCTCGATTTTATCGTATGGTCTTATTTTATGAGGCAACGCTACAGACCACGAATGTATATTAACATTACAGAAGGAAGCGATTAGGGCTCAAAACAATCGGAGTCAATAAAAGAGATACGTGCAGAGATCATTTTAAAAACCTACAAATATTGACATGAATATCCCAGTTTACTACTGGAGGTACTGAAATATGTCAAAAGACAATTTACGGGCGATCTGGGGTCGAGAAGGGGAAAAGGGGTTAGTTTTTAAGTAAACAGCAATATAGCTGTTGAGAAAAAATTGTACAAAGCAGAAAGACTCCGCAGCATAATGCTCAGCCTACCAAGCCTCTAGAACGCGCCGTGTTTTGCACAGAACACGTGATCAGACGCCATCTCTGGGCAAGAGACGCCAAAATGTCTGCTACTTTGGTCATGGCTATAAAAATATCCCTACAATAAACTACCTGACGATATACAATTGATAGAAAATGACATTAAATTTACGCGTTCTCTGAAGCACTATTTAATTAACGAAGCTCAATTGGCGAGTATTTAAATGAAGTTCCAGATACTAATATTTTAATTTAATTACTTAGTATAATATTTTAGCTTAGGTATCTTTATTTCGAATTAAATATCCTCCTTTCTCCTACTTATTTGCTGCACCAGACGGGGTCCATTGTATTATTATCTTATGTATTATTAACATATTTATGATTCAATGGAAGCTATAAAATCTGAAATTTGACATGACCTAGTCGGAGTACTTGGACCTGGAACTAGTGGTGGTGTTGTATGCTAGTAGGTTATTCTAAAGAATATTTATTACCTAAATTAAAAATAAAAACAAGTTAACGATTCAACATATAAAAATCGTTATTCAATAAATGAAAATACTAAATCAGATCAATGTCCATACTAAATTTATCAAAACTCCTTAAGAAATTTTAATTTCGATATTGACTGCGTCACTATCCCTAATCGCTTCAACAGCAGTTTGAAAATATCGTTACTCTTAAGGCCATTATTATTATTAATAGGTTGAAACGTTAATCAAAACGTCGTTCTGCAAATCCAAGAAATATATTGTGACGTATATAATAAGGCGCTTTAAGAGTAACTTACGTTACGACGACGAGTTGGGGTCGAGTTCAGGATGAATTAGGGAGAGTTTGGGTCAGGTTATGGAGGAACTGGGGACAATTTGTGAAAGAGTTAGCTACAAGTTGGGATTGAGTATGGGACGAGTTTGGATCGAGTTGGTTACAAATTGGGTTCTGTTTCGGGACGAAACGGAATCGAGTTGGGGACGAGTTAGTGTTGAGTTGAGGACGGATTGGGGATGACTTTGGGGAGTTGGGACGAGCTAAGGATGAATTGGGACAAGTTTGGGTCGAGTTGGGTAAGAGTTGAAAACGAGTTGGGGTCAAGTAAGAGACGAGTTCGGGTCGAGTTGAGATGGAGTCGAGTCGAGTTGAGTTAAGTAAAAGACCGGAAAACGAACTCGGGACCGAGTTCAGTCTTAATACTACAAGAAAGAATACTCGAATAACATGGAAAGTACCTACAAAAAGTAATGAGAGTGATGTCAAAAACATTTAATGTACAAACTTGCACAAGTCAAACAGCATTGCTGCAAGATTTGTGCATTTTTGTACACGTAATGTTCTTGGCGGGATTCAATTTACTTAATCCTCCAGCGGATACATACGGCTTTTGGACTCCGATATCGAAAAGCAAAAATACTGTTTTCGATATGAGGGAATGAAAAGGTTTTTTTGGTACAAATAACATAGATAACTACTTAACGCAATCTATCACGCTTATTACAAGCACATAACGAATAAATAACAGTAACGTACCTACATTCTTCGGTTAAATGTGTGAAAAACGTGAAATGTGATCACTTAGAAGAAATGGCATCGCAAACTAAAATGAAGTAGATTTACGTAAATTTACTTCCTGAGTCTAGGTTTAGGTTTAAAGACATTTATTCTCATATAAAGACGTCTCTCCCACGAGAACATGGCTAATAAATAATTATATATAATTAGTTCGTCGTCACAAAGTTAGTTAACATAATAGGTGAATATAGCCCGCTCAACGCATTCATTTGAGGTTCATTATTATAATAATGATTGATCGTCAACAATATGTTGAGCGTGTCGCTATTTGAATAAATTGAACGAGTTCACACTTTTGATATCCGAAGATATTTTGTTAAAATGGCGCGTAACCTCAAATGTTATCATGGTTTTGCCGTAGTTTTTTTTATCTTACACAGCTAGGCATTTGACCACAAAGACGCACGACCACAGAAGTCAGCGATACTGTAGCCCTAGAAGGAGTATGCCTAGTCTGGAATACACTGGCTCTCAATTAAGGCTGCCGGAGCACACCGTTAGGTTTTTGGCGACAGATTTTACAACTTGACAGCTACCACCCATAGCTAACCAGGCGAGCGATAGGAAGCGCCCTACCACCATGCTATAGTTTCCTCACGATGTTTTCCTTCACGGGTAGCTCAGACTCTTTTTGCATGTTTCGTGGGATCGAACCTCGTACCTTTTGCTCGGCAATCGACCACACTAACCACTCGACCATCATCGCTAAAAACGTCGTAGTTAGTTTGAGTCTTCGGCAAATATAGCTAGCGCGGCGAAATCAGGGGTATGAAGTTTTTTTTATGCTTGGTGAATAGCAGGTTTAGATTCAAGCACGACATACTATATAAACATATGTAGTGTTAAAAATGTGCAAGTATATTATGTAACGCCTTCTCTGGGAAGTCAGTTCAAAAAAGGCCAAGCTCTTTTAATATCATCAATATATATGTAGATACGATTTATATATTATCTTCATAATTCATTGAATTCCTTATATTAAGAAAGTTTAGGTAAATTCACTGCAATTTTGAGGAATGACTTGAAGTAGCGGTGATTACATGCTACTTTATACCTTGAACGAGGAAACATATAACATTCAATCTTATCATACTACTGTATGATATCATTGAATGTTTACATTAAATTAAGAGACTACGAGTATTAAGATATCGCATCATTGTGTCAAGAAAACAGGTACGCATGAATACCCGTCTTCTTAAACAATATGAATCTAACACGCGTTAGTTTTCTAAATATAAGTGTCATGAAAAGTTTGAGAGAATGTGTTCACTCAAAAAAGTTTTAATATTATTCCTATTATGCAGCGTTTGTAAAGCTGCTAGGATTTTAGGTTTTTTTCCGACTCCTTCCATCAGTCACCACGTCGCATTCCGGCCTCTTTGTGAAGAACTTGCGAGACGCGGTCATGAAGTTGTCGTCATCACCACTGATCCTGCCTATCCCAAAGGAAAAACACCAGAAAATCTAACCGAAATAGATGTCCACGATAAATCATACAAACTATGGAGAGATACGTTAGTAACTAAAATCATAACGGGCCATCGCGAGGACGTAGTAGACCAAGGAAAGTTAGTGTTGCCACTGATGTCGAAGATCTTCGAAATGCAGATACAAACAGAAGAGGTTCAGAAAGTTATCGATAATAGAACGAACCACTATGATTTGATAATCGCAGAAGCGTGGATTCGATGTACGGTAGGCTTGTCCCATGTATTTAAGGCGCCATTAGTACATATCAGCTCATTTCTTGGCATGGGAGCCAATTTTGATGCCATGGGTGCACCGTCTCGACCTGCGCTCCTATACCCAATCTATTTAAGGCAGAGAATATACAACTTGACTCTATGGGAAAAAGTTGTAGAGCTCTATCGTCATTACACGTATCAATACGTGTTTCACAACCTTGAGATTGAAGATGGGAAAATGCTCAAAAGATTGTTTGGGCCTGATACGCCTAGTATCCGAGAACTGGAGAACAACGTTCACTTACTCTTAATAAATACCCATCCTGTTTGGGAATTGAATCGCCCTGTGCCTCCAAGTGTAATTTACATGGGAGGAGTACATCAAAACCCTTCGAAGGAATTACCCAGGGTAATAATATTTTATTTTTGTAGCATCCAAAATTTCAAATTGTTTTAAGAGAGAGCTAAACTGGTATATACTTATGAAGCATGTAATCATAATGTGTAGGTACACTTCAATGAATAATAAAGATTCAAAATAATATGGCGCAAAAAAGATAGTTTCTATAAGTGAGAGAGAAAAAAAAATAACGAATTATGTTCCATGTAATATTGTTGAGAATATAAAAAATATCTTTATTATGACTATGTTCTTTTGGATTAGCAGAAAAAAGTCCCGGTTAAAAGCATGTTAAGTAGAGGTTACGGTTGGCCAAATTGGTGGGCATATTTGTTCACTTTTTTTGATTTGAAAGATCTATAAAATGGAAATATCAAAATGAGTGACTAAATAATAGATTCCTACTCAGGGCTTCTCGTCAGTCAATCACTTCTGGTTCATACGTCAACTGACCCGGCCCAAATCTTTTTTTCCCAATTTTTTTTGTATGAATTGTTATCGTCTATTTCATGTTTTATGTGTCTACAATAAACTATTGATTTTTTAATCATTTTTTTTTGCAGGACGCTGGTTAGTCAAACTCTATTTAAAAACAAATTGAAGTTGTGTTACATGTTGTTATTATGTTTTAGGGATTAAAAACATACTTAGACTCTTCAAGGAATGGCGTTATATACGTCAGCTTTGGAACAAACGTCGATCCCAAAACTTTGGATCCAGAAAAGATCCAGATGTTAGTAAGAGCCTTTTCCAAACAGCCGTATGACGTGCTATGGAAATGGAATGAAAATGAGCTACCTGGAAAAACAGCCAACATTCGGATATCCAAATGGTTGCCGCAGTCTGATTTACTGAGTAAGTGTCATTGAACATTATCAGGTAGCTGTGCTATGTCCACAAAACGAACGAGCGAGAATCAACTTTCAAATTCTCATACCAAGATTTCAGATAGACCCTTAGTAATAAATAGTATAAACTATTTAATTAACACCCTACCCACACGCTAGGTATATTAGTGTGCATCCGCCACATATAAACTGAAGTTACATCTTTACACCTTAGCGTAAAGCGAATCGAGCTAAAGCTAGCTGAACATGATTTGTACGTTGAGACAGTTGATGTCATAATTATCCATGTGAGTACTCAGCAATGCTATAAATAACTCAAGACTAAATAAATAACGAATTAATAACTATAAACTTTTACGTTTATTTTTCTATAACATTTTCATATGATTTTTTCTTCCACAGAGCATCCTAAAATAAAACTCTTTATCACGCAAGGAGGCCTACAGTCCACCGACGAGGCCATCACAGCTGGAGTACCTCTGATCGGCATACCCATGTTGGGAGACCAGTGGTACAACGTCGAACAGTATGTTCACCATAAGATCGGCCTAAGATTCGATATGGATACACTCACTGAGGAAGCTTTACAAGATGGTATCAGTACCGTTATAAATGATATCAGGTGAGTAGCTAGCTTGCTATTGCACTTGTAAAGTTGACAATCATTTCTGTGCAAAGATAAGAAGTTCAAGACCTAGTTGACACTGCGCATGTCAACCAGAATTATCAGTATCACACCGTACAATGTTTATATGTATTGAAATACCGAAACATAACAATGTTCACAATAACTGTTCAGTGGCAAGGTGGTACATACGAGTACATAATATGTACAGTACTCATTTTATTGAATTTTATAAATCTACTATCTCATAAATGCACTGATACCTCAACGTAACTTCGTATGCAAGATCATTTTATATTTATGAATGTGTCAACAGACTTAGCTATATTTATGAAGGCATTTGGTATATGAGCTTGTTTAGTAGTATTTCCCACAAGTAACGGCTACATTATTGGTATACGAAGATTAGGAAATAATGTCACATATATTTTATTTATATTAAGTGATTACTACAACTAAAGTATTTTCCATAGCTACCGCAAAAACATCGAGAGGCTCCGCAGCATAATGCGGGATGAACCTACCAAGCCTCTAGAGCGCGCCGTGTTTTGGACAGAACACGTGATCAGACACGGCGGTAGCCATCTCCGAGCAAGAGTCGCCAACATGACCTGGTCGGAGTACTTGGACCTAGAACTTATGACTTTATTGGCATTGGCTCTACTGACTGTGCTAATAGTCTTAAGTGTTACTTTGTATCTACTAGTAACATATGTAAAGGGATATTTAAAGTCTAACTCAAAATTAAAAAGCAGCTAATTAAATACATTATACGAAGATATCGATTGTTATTTTTTTTATAATATTTTTTTGAAATAATTTTTATGACTTGTTGGTAAGTATAATATAACAGAGCTACATAACTATTGAAGCTACATAAATTAAAGCTACAATACACAGTTTTTAATTTTTTACTAGCTTCTGCCCGCGACGTTGTCAGCCTTTTATTTATTTTAGGCGCGATATATAATACAAAAGTTTTCTCGTGGATGGTTTAGAAAATGTAACAAATACTGACTTGTGAATTTATAATTTACCTACTAGCAGCACTCAGCAGTGTTATCCGCAAGACTCTAATTTGTCCATAGACCCGCATTAGACACCCGCAAAGCTTTCTAATGGCGAAAAATAACCAATAAGTATACGCTTGTTGCACGTAATCATAAGTTTTATTAAGTTTATTGTAATATTTATGTGTGAATACAATATAGAGTTATCTATCTATTTAAAGATTTGCTTAAATCGATTTAGTAGTGTTTGAGTTATTTGTAACATACAAAAATACAAATCTTATTTCTTTAAGAATAAGAACAAGAACAAAGACAAGATATTTATTAGCCTTTAAATAAATATTTATTAGCCTTTAAATAATATTCGTTACAGGCAGACATTCGCCTTTACATATTTACTACTCGTATTAATTACTTCAAAAAAATAAAGTATAAAAATGTATCTTAACTTTTATAATTCTCTCAACATATATTCATCATACAGGGTTATCGGCTAGGGGTATACTAAGCCGCAAGGGGGTCACTATACTCATCCTTAGGAATAACTTTCACTATGGGACCAACTCTGAATTCGAGAAAAATAGTAACCTACTTAAGATTAGTATAGTTACCTCCTTTTGGCTTAGTACACCCCTAACAGATAACCCTGTATATTAACATTGTGTTTTATTTCTTTAGGGAACGTTCAAATATTACACGTGACACAATTTAGGCGATGGGTATAAAAATATGTTACGTAACGCGTTGTATAAATACCCCCGTTTTTTTTTCTTCTTTCTTCTTCTTTCAGAATCTTCCAAATCGGCAACCCTTTTCGTTTATGTTTTGCGGGGATGCCCTGGATTGTATTGTACGTAACTTTTATTTTTGTTTCCTTAGTCGGCAAAATTTTGGTTCTCATATCGACAACAAAGGAATGACTGTTGATGAAGATTTGCAATAACGCAATTTCCAGCACTGGAGTGAAATGAAAATTGACAGCTACGATGTTTGGGCGGGGTTCGTATCGAAAGGACATTTAAGCAGAACGCCCTATTAGCAGATCGTCCTAAAAGCAAATATTAGCGTAAAGTCCTACTAGCAATATGACCTAGTAGCAAAACGGCCTAATATCAAAACGACATGGACAGTCATGTAGGTACACAAGAAAATTAACATGTTAAGTTATTAAGTTAAAACATCATTATACGCTGTAACATCAGCTACCTGAAAATCGAAGTCCCGTCTGACTCGGTCTCGCCGTTTCAGAGATAAGGCGGAACAAACAGACAAATAGAAAGACAGCCTTTTTTATTGATGTCTGCTCCGCCATGTTGGATTTAAAATGACGTCACACTATTAACTATGCATTGTCATCCGAACTAAACGTGGTTTTTAACAAATTTTAGCTTTATCAGTTGAATATCTTTTAAAGAAGATATCTCAATACTAGGTTGCAATATTCCACCCGAACAAACTTACATGCGTACAAACAAACATAAGTACATAGATATACACATACAAACATTGCAAGTCAAATAAAAGATTTTAATAAAACTGTACCGTCTTAAATTTTATTTAGATGTTTAATGTTATACATATGAAACGTCTGATATAAATATATTAAACCTCTTTCAAGTACTGGCCACTGGCCAAGAAAAGATTAAAATGTGTTGACACAATGACAAATACCATTACATTTCGATAGCTTGACTTAGTAGAACTGTTTTTGTTGTCTCACCCAGGTTATTTTCTTATCTCTAATTTTGTAAAAACTTATTCTTGCAATGGATAATGGCGCAGAACCGAGTAATGCCGCCTCAACAAATGAACTATAAAGTCGCGTACAAATAAAGTCGCTAAAATGAAAAGATGTTTTGCTGCACGCAGGTCACCGCACCGGTTCAATTTCAAAACATTGAATAAAATATCTGGATCAGCCACCTGGAGGTGTAGTTACAGAGATGCATGTAGCGCAAGTATTACTATCGATAGAGAAAAATCAGCGGTTTTGTATTCGTCGGCGCATACGTGCAGAACAAATTTTAACAAAATACAAGCGTGCAGAAAAGAAAATTCTCGACATGGAATTTCCGGAGAATGTTATTCAGATATTGAAAATATACCAGCGATTGCAAACAAAAAAGACACATTGTACAGCGCGAGAGGAAATTTTAAAAAAATTCAAAAACCTGAATTTAAAAATCTCGCTGAAGTGGAGGTACCTCATGTTTTGGCTAACAAATTTTTGGTGTGTGCTGACGGAAAAAGTGTCATAAAATTTTGTTATTTGTCATCCTAATGGGTGTTTAACAAATGAAAAACTTCAATTCAAATGTAAAACTTTTTGGAGACGGCACTTTCCATGTGATAGTTGTAACGAAATCACGAATATCGTGCCGTTATTGTATGCGCTTTTACCTGATAAGTCACACAATACATAATACGAGATTCACTTTAACTAAAAACCAGTTTGAATCAGAAATTATCGTATTATAAATGTTAGAATTTATTTTAAAGATAAACCTCTCTTAATATTATAGTTCTATTTTACGTTGAATAGTGTTCACAAGTACAATATATGAATCAGAAGGTACAGATTTGATTATAAATAAAACGACAAGTAATAGAATGCTTTAGTAACTTAATTATTAAAATATGTATATTAAAATTATGTTTATATTGGTAAATGCTTAATCTTAAATCTATGTAATTATATAATAATCACAGCTTGTATATTAAATGTAATGTTAATTCTTCCGGTTTATGGCTGTAAAACGATCGAACGGAGGCAGGGCCGGCAGGTTCGGCGGACTGGCATTCTACCGCCAGTCGCCGACTAAGACAGAACCATTTTGTGAAATATAAGTGTGCAAGTGTATTAAACGTAGAACTATTTCAAGTTAACTCAAATGTGTTTTAACTTTCCACTCCTGACCTTATATAAATGTGACTTTGAAGTTGCACAGATGAATGCTTTGCAACTCATTTTCGAAACAAAATTTGAAAATGAAATGCAGAAGCTTAAAAGTGACTCATTTAAATATAATTATATTCGATGATTATTGATTGCAAATAGGTAACATTAGTAATATGGAAAAACCTGGTATTAAACATTTAAGTTCATGATGAAAAGTTTGTGGCGGATCTGGGACATCGTTTGCGGAGCTGTCGGCGTGACCCCCGTTCGGGTCAATTTTTAGCCCAACATATCTTGTTGGCCATTCAGAGGGAGATCGCTGGTAGCCTGATGAACACGTTTGGGCATGGGGACTCTTTAATGTTATTAAAAGGTGTGTATCTTATTTAATTTAATTGTATTATAGGTAATAAATAAATTGATAGAGTTCACGAATTTATATTTGTTTATATATAATTTGTATTGAATTGTATTGTATATATAATTGTATATATTGTGGCCGATTTGCTTCTATGTCATTTTGCTAGTAGGACGTTATGCTAATATGCCGTTTTGCTTTTAGGACGTTCTGCTATTAAGGCGTTCTGCTTATATGTCCTTCCCGATACGAACCCGTTTTGACAGAATATAGAAAGCCTGAAGATAGCTTGCAGGATCCAGCAAAACCTAATCTGGCGTGGTATAGCACTCACGTCGTCCGTGAATCGCAATATTTATTGCAAGTGATGAAATGCGCGAACGAATCTTGCTGTTCCCCCTCGAGGATTGCGCTAAAATATGTCTTTCCGCATACTTTCTTGCCGCCACCCTGCCCAATCCTTTAAACCTCAAGCAGGCTCATGGTACCTAGTCAGCTATATAAAGGATCATGCAAGGTTTCAACACTTCTTGTGAGGTTGTCCGTTGATCTGTCGCCTCCTCTAGAAGGGTTTAAGCAAGTTCCTTATGATTTTTAATGTCTATCAGTACAATCCGATCTCAAGATCAGAATGTATGCAACTTGTGGGATCTATTTCACATCCCAAAAGAGTGTGCAAACGCAGAGTCGTTACGTGTTTGGCAACCTCATGAGAGTAGAGTACGGCCACAGCGACAACGGGGGTGGACAGAAAACGTTACGGGGAGGTAGGGTCTAAAAATAAAAAAAAATGAGATATGTAATACTTGAACGCTCCCTTAGCTATGAGTAATATTTTGTAATGGTTGTTCGTTACACAAGAACAATAATTCGACAAGCTGCATTGACATAATATTCACTTAGTCCACTCAGAGTTTAAACAAGTATTTTTTTTAATATTTAAATTTTTGTTCGAATGTAGGTACATAAATATTGTACCTACTGAAGTTGCGTCGTTTAAAAACATGTACAGCTCGTGTAATATTCCTTGATTTTTTATTTTCTAGTCCCGCTAAGATTAAATTGACGATTTCGATTTTTAATTTTTCTTAACCTAAATTTTTCTTATTATTTTCTATACCTACTTACGGCTGACTATTTTTATATTTTATACTTTTTCTTTCGCATAATCTATGTTGTAATAATAAACCAAAGCATTATGTAGAATCCTCGTTTTTGCATCTGCGTCACTAGTAGTAAGTATTAAAATATAAGTATAGCAGTAGGTACAAATAGTACAGATATTTTATTAGTAATAATTATTTCTCTGTGGTTTCTCGAATGTAGAGTTGATGTCATAGTGAAATTTGTTCCTTAGGATTAGTATAGTAACCCCCTTTCGGCTTCATCTGATTGGAGTATACCTAGAAGCTTGCCTACGGCAGCCGCAAAAGCTGGTGGGTATTTCATTTCGTGCGCTCAGTTTTTTTTTCAATATTTAAATTATCGAATTAAAAAGATAAGAACATTAAGCCTTGGGTCTTAATATTGAGAGCCCGAGATGGAAGCCCTAGCGGGTGCGGGTGGATAACCTGATGATGAAAAATTCTACTTATGTCTTAATCTCTCCAATGTAATAATAGAAATGATTTTGTCAATACATTTAAAGAATAATATTCAAATTATTTTATTTACTAGGAACATAGTAACTCAATACCAGTTTAAGACATACAATGTGCTCATGGCATCTTCATCAGAATACCTACAAAATATGGAAATCACTAACTAACATCAAATTTTACAGTCCATGCTTAGATATATGTATATTGGTAATACTGCATTTTTAAATTGTTTTGACTAAGTATCGAGAAAAATATAATATGAAAGTTAACTACAGAAAAGTACAACTACACAGGGTTGTCGGTTGGGGGTGTGCTTAGCCGAAATGACCTCCTTTCGGCTAAGCACACTATATTCGTCCTAAGGAACAACTTTCACTATGGAACCAACCTTGAATTCGAGGAAAAAATCATCTGTCGACTATAATGATTAACTTTGTCTACGGAACGTATTTCAGCGTTCAGATTGTATAATTTGCTATAGTTTCTTTCATTTAAAATAACTTGATAAAAGTAGTTTATTTTCTCTTCTTTTACACTAATAAAACATATTTTATTACTTATTTATTTAATAATAACCTTTTCCGCTACATTGTTAAGCAAATATTAGCGCACATTTTATTTTGGAGCTGTAATTTGCAGACTCCGTTTAATAAAATACATCAAAAAATATTTTTTACTAAAAACATCATGTGCTTCAATAATAATAAAACATATTTCAATAGAGGCACTGCATAACCAAATAATGTATTTTTTTACAAAATAAACATTTCTTCCAAAAAGGCCTGGAAACAGGTTCATATAACTTTATACACAACTTTATTTTGAAGAATTTTTATTTTATTATTATATCTAACATGTGTTTTACAAACAACCATATGGATATTTCTTAAATCTTTTATTATTATTATAATTAACTATTATATAAAAAGTACTGCTACATATTTCACTGCGACGACGGTAACGTGCGCTCAGTTTCCATGTAGCCGCGCCGTAATGTAACAGGAGCTTTAACTTATTTTTATTTTTGAGTTAGGTAATAAAAATGCTTTAACATAATGTACAAGTTTAAACAAAATAAAACTTATGACTATTAGCACAGTTAGCAGAGCCAAAGCCAACACTGCTACGAGTTCTACGTCCAGGTACTCCGACCAGGTCATGTTGGCGACTCTTGCTCGGAGATGGCTTCCACCGTATTTAATCACGTGTTCTATCCAAAACACGGCACGCTCTACAGGATCCTTAGTTGGTTGATCCCGCATTATGTTGCGGAGTCTCTCTATGTTTTTGCGGTAGCTGTTGAGAAAAATTCAAAATAGAACAGAATCTAAAAAAAAATGCATGTTGCAAATGTGGAAAAAAAGTCATCAAATATTATATAGTGTCCTTATATGGAATAACTTGATTTCTACGAAACTATATGTTTAAGCCACATCTCCCTAACATCTTCTTTTTCACTTGCTCTCATTACTTTATAGCTTCACGTTCACGCAACTACGTGTTGTTAGTTGCGTTAACGCTACACGTGTCTCATGCGTGTTTTATTAGAAAAAATATTATCAGCATGCCACTTATCATGGTCATTATATAAGATTACGCATAACATAACGTCGGACGTCGATAGGTACAAGTATATTGAGTTACTAACTGAGCAATCAAACTCTCAGTTTCTAGTCCGGCAGTTGGTGAAATTATACTTCGGCGTCGTTTATGGATGGCACTGGCCATTTTAATATTTTTTTGTAAAGACATGCAGTAAGAATTATATATCAGAAAGAAGTCAGTCAAAATAAAAAAAAACATGTACAAATGCTAAAGAAAAAAATATGAATGGCAAATAAATATATACATGAACTAATAAAAAATTAAAAATATAATTTAAATAAACGTACTCCATCATTAAATGTATTTAAGCATCGAGTCATAGTCCATTACCTATCACTACAGCATTAAAATTTGTGTCTTCTTCTTATAATTAATCATACAAATATATACGATGGCGGAGTGATAAGTCTGGTAAAAAAATATTTTGGAATAAAGTTATCGCAAATTGCATGAAACCTCCATGTTAAACACTCTTTTGAAGGACTAAATTAAAAATTTCAGCCAGTACCGCCGGTTCTTTTTTTATAACAGCTTTTAAAGAAAAACAATTGAACGCATTTTCGCAAAGATGGAGAAAAGTGAGTTTCGTGTGTTAATTAAACATTACTTTTTTAGAAAAAAAACCATTACGGAAACAAAACAAAAGCTTGATAAATATTACGGCGACTCCGTTCCGTCAATTAAAATGATTTATAAGTGGTTTACATATTGTAAATGTGGTCGTACAAGCACAAGTGATGCCGAACGTCCAGGACGCCCGGTTGAGGTCACTACTCCAGAAATGATCGCTAAAATCCATGACATAGTGTTAAACGACCGAAGAGTAAAAGTGCGCGAGATAGTTGAGGTAGTAGGCATCTCAGACGAACGTGTGCACAATATCTTACACCAACATTTAGATATGAGGAAGCTCTCCGCGAGATGGGTGCCGCGTTTACTGAATGTTGATCAAAAACGCGTGCGTGTGACCACTTCGGAAGCAGGTTTAGCGTTGTTTCGACAGAATAAGACGGAATTCTTGCAACGTTTTGTAACAGTAGACGAAACATGGATCCACCACCATACACCCGAAACCAAACAACAATCGAAACAGTGGATTGCTGCGGGTGAACCAGCTCCGAAGTAGGCCAAAGCAGTTTTATCGGCCAATAAAGTTATGGCTACAGTTTTCTGGGATGCCCGTGGAGTCATCCATATTGACTACTTAGAGAAGGGTGAAACGATTAATGGCGCTTATTATGCCAATTTATTAGAACAATTTCACAGATTTTAGCTGAAAAACGACCGCATTTGGCAAAGAATAAAATCCTCATTCACCAAGACAACGCAAGAGTGCACACCTGCGCGATTGCCATAGCCAAATTTCATGAGTTACGCTATGAGTTGCTTTCTCATCCACCATATTCGCCAGATTTAGCCCCTTGCGATTATTTTCTATTTCCGAATTTAAAGAAATGGCTTGGTGGAAAAAGATTTAGCTCCAATGAAGCAATCATGCATGAAACCAACGCTTATTTCGAAGGGTTGCCTAAGTCTTATTATATGGAGGGGATCGAAAAGTTAGAGACACGCTGGATGAAGTGCATTGAGTTAGAAAGAATCTACGTTAAAAATAAATAATAATTTTAAAATAAATATCACTCCTTGTTTAATTTTTACCAGACTTATCACTCCGCCCTCGTATTTCCATACTCCAAATTAGTATCATATGTTACATGTACTTATTTATCTGTGTATCTATTTGAATGTATTAGATGAATTTTATTTGTTAATTTTTAAATAAATTGTGCAATGAAATACCTTTAGGCCTCTCTAATTTTATACCCTCCATTTATGTGCATGGTTGCCTTATCTTCTCTTATCTAAATATTTCCATGCGTGGCATGCCGCATGGAAATAGAAGTAACCGGGACCACACGCAGAGCTGCGGTCAACTGCAGCCCACCTCGGACTTGTATCTTAAGACTAGCCGGTTAGCGCAGTTGGTAGCAACACTGCCTTCTGCGCCCCAGGTCCCGGGTTCGATCCCCGGACAGGTCAAACATTTGTGTGCATGAACATGTCTGCTTGACCTTTGTCTGGGTGTTTATTACATATATATATATATATATATATAGGTATGTATATAAGTATGTATATCAGTCAGTCAGGTTACCATAGCACAGGCTTTGCCTAGTTTGGGACCTCAAGACCTTTGTGTGGATGTTGTCCCATGTAAAAAATAATGCTCTTTATGGGAGTGGTTTAGTACGGCCACCAGTATACTTACTAACTATACATTTTCGTAATATCTCTCACCTGGCATCATTGATGACAGTATTGATAGCACTTAACAAAGCTTCTTCAGTTATGTTTTCCATATATACCCTCCTACCAATCTTATTGTAGACAATCTGTTCGTTGTTGTACCACTGGTCTCCCAACATCGGCATACCGATCAGAGGCACTCCGGCTATAATAGCCTCGTCGGTGGACTGTAGACCTCCTTGCATGATGAAAAGCTTTATCTTTGGATGCCCTGTGAAAAATAAAACAACCAATGAAAAATACCAAGCTAGGAGGTGCCAGTTTAGAGAACAAACGCATACCTTCCAAACGAGAGACATGTGTTCAACGCCTGGTCAAAAGGTACATATTTCTAAATACCACGTATTAAAAAAAGTATTAGTCACTTTCCTGTATCAACATTTCATTTTTATTTGAACTTTACTTTTTAGTTGACTTCTGACTGGTTGACCAAGTGTTCCTCCAATAATAGAATAAACAAATATTGATCTCAGAAAGAAAATATAAAGGTTTCTTGTAGCACTACGGAACCCTAAAACACACTTACTGAGTAAATCAGATTGCGGTAACCACTTGGATATACGGATGTTTGCACTTCTTCCAGGCAACTCTTCCTTGTTCCATTTCCAAAGTATGTCGTACGGAAGTTTAGAGAAGGTTCTCACTAAAATCTGAAGCTTTTCCGGAGGAAAAGTTGCCGGGTCAGCGTTGGTTCCATAGCTGACATATATGACACCGTTCTTAGAAGAGTCTAAGTATGTTTTTAGTTCCTGTAATCAAAAGCTCTGGGCTTTATCATGAGATCCACAAAAGATTTTACATCTGCTAAATATTTCCAAATCCTCTATAGCGGTGCCACTTGGAATATGCATCTCAAGTACGAAACCCAATGTATGAAGTCTATATTGACAGAATAGAAGGTATACAAAAGAAAATACGGTATTTAAACTAGAAAACTAAATCTTAAAAAGACGACTACTTCGTTTCTTGTGCCAGACATCATTTTCTTCCACTTCACTATGACCGTGAATTATCAGTCGTTATCTTTCTTAAAAAGAACGCCTATTCTAGTATCGACTCTCCTGAACTTCTCAGTAAAATCAAGTTAGTTCCTACCGGACTACGCTGGAGAATTCCGCCACTCCTCTGTCCGGCCATATCCCGAAACAATAACAAACAAAACAGCTTTATCGTGCGTGAATGTAGGACGTTTAATAAGCTATGTAAAAACAATGTAGATATAGAATTTGTTCAAATACTTCCACTATCAGCAAGCAGTTAAGTGACATATTTTTTCAATTTAGTTTTTAGTAGGTATAAACTTATGACTTATGATATTACTATTTCTTTCTTTGCTTTTTGTTTTTAACGAGTGCAGATCCTTATGTGTAAATTTAAATGCATAACTTTGCATTCTTTGTTTTTTTTTAAACTTGTTTTGTATTTATCTACGTTATCTAGAAGAAAATTTATTCGTGGTATCTTGTAAATAACCTGCATGTTTACTATGTACCTAATACTTAAAATATGTTATTTAGGTAGTTAATTACGCTAGTAAAATAAAATAAAATTTAACGCCATACGAAACACGACTTTTATTCTCAGTAAGTCATAAAAAAGTGGTTGATAGTGTGGTCATCAGTTATCATAACTATTACTTTATGAGCAGGTACGATAAAAATATATATTTTTATCATGAACTGATTTTGACGCCTCATTAGAAATCTAATTGAAAGATTAAACTTATCGTTACTTAAGATGTTTACATCGATTCGATTAATCTGTTAAAATATTTACCTGATTTCAGATAGGAGGTTCTCAATTAGTCGGTATCTTTTCTTTCCAGTTTTTTATGTATATTTCGCCATTTAGATTTCTAATAAGGCGTAAATGATTGTGACGCCTCATTGGAAATCTAATTGAAAGATTAAACTAATCATTAATTAAGATGTAAAGATTAATTGGTTAAAATATTTAACTGATTTCAGATAGAAGGTTCTAAATTGGTCGCAATATCTTCTTTCCAGTTTTGTATGTATGTTTTACCGAGGCTGATTTCTCTTAGGCGCCTGAACGTAACTGTTTTTTTTTTGATAGAAAAAGTATACCTTCCTGTTGATCTCATACAGTCCATTGAAATGTTACTTGAGATATAAATTTTTTAGAGGACGCATTTTTTTGGGACATGTGTCAATACAAGCCTGACCCCAAGTTTCCGAGATATAGTGAAAATTAATGTGTTTGCACCCATTTTTCCAAGATGGCGGCCAGGGGACTAGGTCGGCAACCCCACCAACTTGGGGTTAAGCTTGTATTGACACATGCCCAAAAATAAAAAGGCGTCCTCTAAAAAATGCAATATTAGGTCCTTAAATTGGAACATTTCAATGAACTAATATAAAAATCATTGAAATCGATGTAATTTACGTCTAGGTACTTTGGTTTATATCTCAAAATAACTAAAAAAATAACCGGTTTTCCAGTTTATAGTACGACATTAAGTTTGGCTATTTTGTTTATAATAAATAAATTAGATGTAAAGAACAAGACACTGCGTAATGTTCTGTCGAAGTATGAGAGTACTCCCAAGTTTTTTGTGGCTTTAAACAGAATATGACTGTTTTAGTTTTTTTTTATTAGGTCATCAAAAAGGTTTTAAATTTAGACGATTACCGATTAGATGTCTATTTCCCTTTCTTAAAATATATTATTTTTAAATTCAACATAACTTCTTTATTTAATTACTATAGGTGTAAGCGTTGCTATTAACGACTACTAATGTTCATACATAATTACGATTTATGAACTCCCCTATAGTTTTTTTTTATAGATACGCAAATTAACCGATACGAATTTATATAGAGTACAAAAAGTTTTGTACTCTATATAAATTCTATATTTCTGATTAATATACTATATATAAAAATAACTGATAATTGAAACCTGAATTTTTCTAATATTTTTTGTATTTGTCCTGAAATTAACGAGCGCGTCTATAATATCATTTTCATCCTACCATCTCGGACAGAGTATTTTTGTTATTCCATATCTGAGTGCAAAAGCCGTTTTTATCCGCTAGATGATAAAGTAAATTTGAATTTAGAATATCGTGTGCACTAAGCTTGTGAATTGAAAACCTCATTCAACCTATTTACTTCTACTTCTATGGTGCCGAATTCATCATATAACCTTTATTATTTTGTTAAAAACTCAGACTCGGAACCTTTTTGCTGTACTTTTTATTTTATTTAATTTGTGCGCGACATTGTCTTTTCACGTCATATTGTTAAAACCTTATGTTAAAAATAAGTGAAAAAACTAAAATGAGTTATTATTTTTTTTTATTTCGTCTCTAGTCATTTCTTCGCCGAGGTGGCATAAAAAGTTACGTGTGTGCAACACCTTGTGCTTTTTTAATTCCCTCGCTAACGCTAAGGATTCTAATTATTGAATTTTAGAATACTTCGCTTGCTCGGTCATCAAAAGTGAGCACGCGGTTAAAAAGCAACTTTGCATTCTTGTATAACAAATAAAGATTTAGTTCATCAAAAAACGTTATAATTTTTTTTTATATTACTCGTAACTGAGGAGTCTACAGTAACAGGTTGATACTTTAAGGAATTGCTATATTTTTATATTGTCACAAAATGTAATAAACTTCTTGGAGTTTTCCAAAATCCTAAATACTATTTAGCTCTGATGGCGTATGCATCACAGCTAAATAGTATTTAGGATTTTACCACCCACAATAGCAGGAGTCAAACTAACCAACCATTGGAAACTTAACTAAAAGCATTAAAGTTTATCAAAAATCTTACCTTGGGTAGTTCCTTCGAAGGCTTCTGATGTACTCCTCCCATATAAATTATATTAGGAGGCACAGGACGATTCAAATCCCAAATAGGATGAGCATTTATTAAAAGTAATTGCACGTTATTCTCCAGTTCTCGTATGCTAGGCGTATCAGGCCCAAAGAGCCTTTTGACTATTTTGTTATCTTCAATTTCAACAGATGCATATAGCTGTTCGTATAAGAAATGCCGATAGAGTTCTGCCAGCTTTTCCCTTATGTTCAAGTTGTGTACTCTTTGCGTAAACAAGGTAGGGTATAGATACCTAGGATGCGTCGGAGCACCCATAGCATTATAATTGTATGTAAAACCCATAAAAGAGCTTACATAGATTATTGGCGCTTTAAACACATGAGACAAGCCTGAACCGCATCTAATAAATGCTTCGGCGATAATCAGATCATAATGATTTGTTTTGTTATTGATAAATTGCTGCACTTCTTCTAACTGCATCTGCACTTCGAAAATCTTCGACAACAACGGCATCATAGTTCTTACTTGGGTAATTATATCGGCATTATTCGTCGTTAAGAATTCATTAGAGATAACACTGTCTGTCCATAGCTTATATGATACGTCGTGGACATCTACTTCGGTCAGATTTTCTGGTGTTTTTCCTTTAGGATAAGCAGGATCAGTAGTGATGACTACCACTTCGTGACCGCGTCTCGCAAGTTCATCAGTGAGAGGCCGGAATGCTACTTGATGACTGATTGAGGGACATGGGAAAACTCCTAAAATCCTAGCAGCGTTACAAATGCCGCATAATAAGAGTAATATAAAAATATTTTTTACTAAACACATATTGCTCGTGCACTGTGCTTGATAAAATGGGACAGCATTCTAGTAACCTCTTTATATAAAGTTTTGTGTATCAAAGCTTATCATGGCAATGATTAATTTTACTAAAATGGACTGAAGTATAACGTCACAAGGCCTGATGTATCACTACGAAACGTGTAGGTAGATACTAATATGTGTATGTCGTAATGCCGGACTTATTATCAACTAGATTTGTAGGCTACGCTTGCATTATAGACCAAGTATTATTGTATTTGCTACTGTATATTTTATTATTTTTTATCGTTTTCTTTTCGGAGACAAAAAAGAGTTTTTAAATAGTATTAGCAGAAGGTGTAATAATACAAACTACTTTTATTATTTAATGTAATTTAAAATTTTGCTTTTATAATATTTATAACTGTGAATTTATTGTCGTACCTAATTTAAAAAAAATAGTTTATTGCCAAAAACGTGAGTTATAACTATAGAATACATATGAGTTATAGTTATAGTTTTACAACGGGTCCAAAACTAGGCAGAGCCTGTGTCTTGGGCACCTTGGGTCACAGTTTCTTTAGATGGAATTGCGCTAGTTTATACATACACATTTTCATATTGGTCGCCTTTATACATGAAACTACAGGTAATTTATAATAGAATCTCAAATAATACAGTATAAAATAAAATTGGATTAGAATATTTAGAATCAATATAGTTCGTTATAGTTATAGTTAGAATACAAGATATCAAATACATCAATAATAAAAAATAAGTAAATAATAAAAATAGCTAATATTATTTTAAAATTGTAAATTGTGTCAAAATTAATTATGAAATACAATTAGCGATCCATTCTTGTGACATTAATAAACAGACAAATATAGCTAGCGAATAATAATAGAGTATCACACACACATTGCACCACTTAGGATTTGTGATTGAGTAATAAGGAAGGGGACGTGGGATAGGAAGAGCTCAGAACGTCTTGTGGACTTTATTCTATTTTAGACTGCACTGCACCATACTTTAATTATCGTGTTTGAAAAACTTCCCTAATTATCATCTCACTAAAAATAAAAGGCTTCTCTGTCTGTAGATATGATAGCGATAGGAGCCATTTATTTAGTATATGTTTAACCTCAACTAGATTCTTGTTTATAATGTCAACATGTCTGCATACCGAATTACATGTAAAAACGTTTACATAGCATGAGAGACGCGAAGCAAAAATGGTTCTTATTTTCGGAAGTTTGGAGTCTACATTTGAAAATCGGGCTCTTCATGATACTGCTTGCATGACAAACAAAATTGTGAATCTTGTTATTCGCACAGATTTTTGTACACTATTAAAAATGCGAAAACCGAATTCAATTCGGTCGATAAATTTTCGTTACAAATTAGCAGTGCAAGGTATATAGAGGTATATTTATTATCGTCGTTATAAAACGTAAAATGGTATAACGTTTTTGCAAGTAAGTATGGATCTTGCCATCGACAATTTATTGATGTCAATTTGATTTTATCCATTTGACTTTAAACGTCAGTTTAACGGTTTTTGAGTATCTACGTTCGATATTTATATCTAGTATATTAAGCCCTCGATAGATACATCAACGCTTTATACAAAAACAAAACAAAACAATACATAAATATAATTTTAGATGTAGTGTCACAAGTGGCGGTGAGTGAGCGTTTTTGTACTGACTTGAATTTTAAAACTGACAATTGATAGAGAACCGTACTTGCGGTGATACTTGACAGATATGACACATCTACCGAACGAAATCGGTTTTTTTTGCACGAGGTACTAGTAGGTAGATATAAAAACTACTAAACCAATTTCTATGTATTTCATATGGGACAAGTTTATTTTGAAATCAATCCAGCCTCTTACGAGATATCGGAAAATGTACTTAAATAAAAATTCCGACGCATTTAGGAACTCCTCTTTTTTTAAGTTAGTTAAAAATGCGTATTTTATATTCCTGTTAGTACTCGAGTACATTATAAAAATAACTGATACGAGATACAATAGGGCATGAATTATTTCTGTTAGTTTACTAAATCTATAACTATTAGGGAGAAAACGGGTATTTTTTAAAATTATTAGTAATGTAATATTTCATTTCAACGAAAAGTTTATATTTCCGTATTAAATTTACATTTTTGTAAATTTTCGCACATATGATGTTAAAATGTTATAAGTTTCATGTTACCGAAATCGAGAAAAATGTTGAAGTGCAATAATTTATAGATAATATACAACTCATTATGTAATTTGTTAAAAAAAGTTTATCGGAATGATATCCTGAGAACTAGGAGGCCAAGAAACGAGTCCAACTTTGCCAATCCAAGATAAAAACCACAACACCACCACACAACACTCACAGATAAAATTAACAATAGTTAATACATCAGTAATAACAACAAACAATAATAATCTAACGAACAACGTAACAATAAAACTGAACTAATCACGCAAAATCTCTATCCCTAAATCCGAAGGCGTAGACAGCCCTACCTACTAACCTTGCTTGAATGAATCCAAAATGAAATAATTATTACCGAAAGTCTTCCATTCCAATACAAAAATATCTCTTTTTCTGGTACGGGGCCGCTAACCTTTCGGAGATTATCAGAAAGAACCGCGTGCGCGGCGCCCTTTGCAGCGTGCCGCTAAGATGAAATAAATCATAGATGTGACAACTGTGCACAATTTTACTTGAGTACCAATCTATCTGTGTGTTTTGTTACTACCGACAATTGTATCATTGAATAATCTTATTAAGTGATATTTTAAATCATGTCTATTACAATAAATTAATGACTTTGCGCTGAACAACTAAATTCGAGCAAAATGTTGTAGTTTTACCAATACGCCAGAGCTGATATTATATTACATGTGTTCGAACGATCTGAAGTGCTAAAATAATCTATTTTTACTCTAAAAAAACATTGGCATGACCTCTTAGGTGCTTGAGCTAATTATGCAATAAATTAATTTGGTTCATCTGTGCTCATTGTCATTTCTCTGTAATTGTTCTCCCAGAATGTGTCATAGGTAGAGTAGGTATGTCACTCTCGTATCTCTTCGTCTTGAGCAAGCTTGAAATCCTCGCTTCACTAAAGACTCTATATGAGTAATTTTAGTCTAAGTGAGTAACTTTCATACTAATCTTCAGATATCTAAGCGCGAGTCGGGTAACTAGTTCAATTGTAGGTTGTTTTGTTTGGCTCAGGATAGCAAAGTAGTATCAGCGGCGTTTTCGAAACTTTGTCACTTGTGTTACGAATCTCTCATCGAATTAGAAGAATATTTTTTAATTATTAATCAAGTAGTTTTTTTAAATATTCATATCCCAAAGATTTTGTTTTAGAAGTACGTACTTGTAATTTTGTTAATCGACACGACTGGGGACCAACCTAATGATATGAATAAGTGTGATCGGACCCTTATTGTATCTGTTACACAATGACCACCGCGAGCAAACAGTTGTGCTCTAGGGTTGCGAGATTTATTTTTCCATGGAAACTTTGAACCTCAATATCTCAAAAACTATTTGAATTTTTGGAAAACTGCAAGAACAAAAGTTGTTAAGAGTTATAAGTACATTTACGTGTTTTGGGCTTAGTACACCCCTAGACGATAAGCCTGTATATTACTAATAATTATTTACGAATGTCACGAATCAATAATGAATAACTACCTATTACTAATAGAGTATATACATAGGTACATTATTCTGTATACTATATGTATATAATATTTTTTAAACATTTAACTGTCATTAAAAACCTGTTCAAATTTTTATGGCATACAAATTTGATTTTTTTACCAATTTGATTGATAACATTGATACATATATTTATGGTATATTGACATATATAAGCATTGATCAAAATAAGTATTATTGCAAAGTACTTTTTTACATGTTGTCGGCGACCGGCGAAATATGTAGATATTCGCGTAACATAAGCTAGAATAGAAGTTTGTTTTCGAGCTCTTTGTCACAGAATAAGGCATAGTAAGTAAGTCGCCGCGGGCTATTGTTTATAGCACATAGAAAAAAAGGGTCTCGGATTGATCTCGAATGTGTTTCTTATTTATAAATATCTATTATTTTCGGCGCGGCGTCCCGCAATAGGTAGAATATTCTAGATTAGTACAGAATTATGGGACTGGGACTGGGAATAAAGGGACCGACTATAAGCCGAATCAGCCATCCATTCCGACGAAACAGAATGCGTCCTCGCCGACGAGAACGTGGTCTCTTACGACCCTTAGGGTCACCCAGTTGATTAATAGGGCCCTAGGTCCCCGTCTGGGAGGCCAGGGCAGTTCAGTCAAATAATCTAATCAGTTGCCTAAATTAGCTAGGTTTAGGGTCCAGGCCTCTCCCCGGGATACCAAGTCGATTTAATGATAGAGCTCTGGCGCGGGCCAGGGCACTTCTCTCCAAAAAGCGTCCTTCAGATGCCAATCGAAGTGTAAGGTCCTCGCGAACTCTGGCCCCAGAGTTCCAGGACAATCAGGTCAATTAGTCACTCAGATGCATAGGGCTCATTTGTCCTAATGTCTGGACAAATTCGCTCTAAAAGTTTTAGCTAGGATGCCACTACCAGTGGCTAGGGCTCTAGGCACTCCCCGTCTGGGTTGCCATGGCAGTTCTTTAGTCCATCTCTGGGCGACGACTCAAGCTGAGGTTCGTGCCGTCTGAGGCGACCTTGTGCTTGTCGCCACAAAACTAAACCGCGGCCCAGCGCACTTGCGCTTGCCAAACATCCGGACAAGTCCGAGGTCGCGTCCGACCAGCAGTTCAGACCTTAAAAAAAAAACTTTTAATGTCAAATGGCATAAATAGATTTTTGTAAGTGTGAACCAATGAGCTCAGTTCAGTGTACCGCTACGTATAACATATTAAACACCTCTAAAGGTAAAGGAAGACTTTCACTTGAAAAACCCTTCAGGAGTGTCTACGGGTGAGTACCACCGGCGGCATCGGGACAGACAGACCACTCTGTCAGTTTGTCGGTGCTTATAAGTGCTCGCACAACGGACAGAAAAACGCGTGAACGGAGACCACACGCTCGTCTTCGATTCCGCCGGCTCGTACTTCGTCTACACCCTGCGAAGTGACCGACCATCTGGTAGTCGGTATTCGGCGAAGTCTACGGTTAAGCGCGGACGTCGTGTCTTCGGGGCGCACCGAAGACCGAGAGACATTTCGATCGCTCTCTCTCGCTCGCTCTTGGAGAGACCATCCGCCAGAGAGCTGCTGCGACCACTACACATGTAATTAAACTAGCCAGTTTCTTGTTGTTTTATTTACTAAAAATAATTTACTTAATAAATATATTTCATTTTATATCTTAGAAAGGTATATATTCCCCATCATACCTCGCAGTCATATAAGTGGCACTAGTGAAGTAAAAAACGATGTTTATGCTTTTTGAAAATTATTTAGGTATACAAATCAATAATATAATATCGTATATTCCCATTTGTTCTGTTGAGTAGTTCTGTTGACAGAACTAGTGGGAATTTTTTTCCCACTTGTTCTGTTAGTTGTAAGACTATGCTTGACACTCGACTTTGTTTCCATCTGTTCTGTCCGTATATTCTACCTGTTCTGAGGTGTAACATTGCGGACACATGAGAATCGAGGAAACGAATAAGCATAAAGGAAACATAAAAATTGCGGAAACAAATGTCGTAGAAACAATGAGCATGTAAAAAACAAGTGGTCATCGCATAAACAAGTAAGCATCACAGAAACAAAACAGTATCGTAGGATCAAAAGTGCGCCACTAAAACAAAATAGAAGGAAAAAAAAAACTTTTTGGACTTTGTTGATAGCGACATATATACTAGTCTAAATTATAACCTTTAAATAACAAAAGACAGTCGCAAAAGTGTACATTGACGATTACAATTGGAAAAATCAAGTTTACGCGATTTTCGACCATAATCACATATGTCGGAAGATCATAATTTCATACTCTTTAGAGCTCACTGGCCCCAAATATAAATAAAAACAAGCAAAATAAAATATGTCGATAAGGTCTAATATCGTGTAAACCTGATTTTCCAATTGCAATCGTTAATGGGCACTTTAACGACTCTCATTTGTTTATTGAGGTTTCCGGTTTAAGAATATTTATTTCTCATAAGACACATTTTATACAAATATTTATCGTACTATACTCGTAGTAAATTTATAAACACAAAAACAAGCTGAATCTCTTAAAGCTGACCCAGATCGAACTAATTTAGATAATATGTATATGCAATAATAGTAATTTTTTTAATGTTATTTTATCGTCAAAATAAGTGCATCAACCAACAACTTGCAACCAAGTCCAAAAATATTTCGTTAACTTTTATTCTCCTCAATTCAACTCAAACCGTTTGAGCGTGAATGAATAACTAACACACACATTTATTGCGAGCAATAATATCGACGATATTATCGCTCGCAATATTACCTAATAGATACTATTAGTTAAACTGTATTTATTAGATATCTTGGTAATTTACAAAATCTTGACTGAAGGATAAGATTGACATATAAATGAAAATAAATGAACTGATTATCATTACTCGTTTTTTTTAAATACATTCATTACTTTTTTAATACAGATGTATTGAAAAAATTACCTAAGAATATGTCCCGTGATGGTATTGTCGTTTGCTTTTTATATAATACAATTTAAACTGTTGAGAAGTAGCATTTTTTTAATTTTTTCTATTATAGATATTGTGACCTATGTGAAACTTTTAAGTTATAGTATAAATAGTGTCATAGTATAAATAGTGTCGCCAAAATAAATTTTGTTTTTTTATAAAAAAAAATTCAAGATTGAAAAAACTGATTTTTTTTCTAAAATCTAGGTTGCTTCTACATCGCTTACTGTGTAGCGGTGTTTACACCCTCTAAATGTCTACGTAAAGCCGCTTAGGCTGTGTATTGTCTGGCAGTCAGTCAGTTACTCAAGCAAGACTAAGCCTTTTATATGTATAGAATTTAACGTAGTGATAGTTCCTCTATGGTATAGATAATATATAATAGAATACATATAACAGACTTAATTTTTTGTATATATTGCAGTCACCGTAATGCTTTTTTACAGAACATCCAAACATAAAGTTCTTTTCAACACACTTCCTCGTAAAAGGCTTGTTATTGTATCGATTTTAGTGACGTAATGCATCTCATTACGCACACTTGCCTTTTTCACTTTACCATTATTGCACAGGTATAGTTTTTTTTATACATAAGTTTCTACTACAACTTGCATTAATGAGTTTTCATGCCGCTAAAATTGTTGAAATATTTTGAGGAATGAAAAATAATTTGTGAATTTTTGACATACTACATTAACACATTTTATCTTATTAGGTTTACACAAAAAGTAATAAATACCAAAAGATAGGATAAATTTATTCTTAAGGTTAGTAAAAGAACTCTGTCGTTCGCGCCTTCTTTGATATGCGCGCGCAGCTGACTGATGTAAAAAGAAAAATAACGCGCGCTGTAAAATGGGAGACAGTAATGGTCAGTACAATAATCGCCCGCCATGACGGAAAATAATGCTCACCCCAATAATTCATGTCATGGCATCCTTATATTGTGTTGAACATTCCGTGGTCGGCAATTATTGCCCCGTACATAATTTGTACTGGCGATAAACAACAATAATGCATAGGCCAAAAATTGCCGTACCTGCCATCGAATTGTCCTATTGGCAAATATTGTGTCGAGTTTTATTGCCCGTGCAGAATTTGTTCGTATCAATATTGCTCAGCCCAATAAAAGCCTTCCAAGCTTTTTTATGACAATCCAAATTCTTTTGTCAACAAGGTCAGTAGTATGTTCAGGATTTTTATTTTTATGACAATCCAAATACTTAAGCCAACAAGGTCAGCAGTAGGTTCAGGTTATTTTTTATGACAATCCAAATACTTTCGCAAACAAGGTCGGCAGTAGGTTCAGGTTGTTTTTTTATGACTATCCAAATACTTTCGCCAACAATTGACAATTACTAGTGAGTATAGTCGAGCCATCGCTGGAATGTGTTAAAGTAGGCTTCGTTCATTCAGATGGCAAAAAAATATTGTGTCAAGCATTCCGCGGTCGAGTCGGCGGTTTGTTCAGGGCAATAAAACTCAACATAATAATGTACAGGCAATATTTTATGATCATGGCATCGAATTATTGTGTTGTACAATATTGTGTCGTGTTTTATAGCCCTGTACCGATTTTACTTAACCCTTTTTGTTTGAACCGATTATAGCCACCCTGGAAAATATCCTCGATTTTTCATAACTTCATTAAAATATAATAATAATAATAAATAGCAATTTTTTCTACTCGCAAGTGTGTTGAAAAACGTCGTATGACACTCGTGTGCATTGTCATCTGCTGCTAGAGGTCGGCTATCAGCGATAGAAACCTTGGAAAAGCCGACGCGCAATATGGATCTGGTCCTCAAGTTGAACCACTTACGAGAATTTTAGATCCACTTTAGGTACGTCTTCTTCCTGATTGTTTCTTACATTTAATTTTAGATAGTTGTGACACAGTTATATCAATTTGTGTACCAGGACAATCATTAGGCATCATGCTTGGCAAAACATCTGAATTTTTGGCTTAGTGCCACTTGTCATTTTGATACATTTATTAATTTGAAATGAGTAAAATTGCTCAACAATACGCATAATGCTCACGCAAGATTATTTGCTAGGTTTGGTGGCGCTATTAAGGCTAGGCGTTTATCGCGTTAAGCAAGTGATTGCGTGAACAGGCTGCGCCGCAAAACGGATAGAAGGTTTTCTTGGACAATAATAAAAGCGTTACGATTAAATGAAAAACAGTGTTACTTTGAATGATGGGTAAAAATAAAGTTTCTTCTACAGCTATCGAAGAAAGGTCGAGAGACTTCGCATCATAATGCAGGATCAGCCCTACAAGCCTCTAGCTAGAGAGCGCTGTGTTTTGGACATAACACGTTATCAGACACGGCGGGAGCCATCATTTTTTATGCTAAGCAGCTAGGCATTTGACCACAAGTTCGCACGACCAAAAAAAAAACTCCATCTCCGTGCGAGAGTCGACAACATAACCTGGTTAACTGTGCTAATAGTCATAAGTGTTATATATATTCATCTGTCAAAACACATATACATTAACGCCTATTTCCCAGAGCAGAGAGGGATCATGAATTTTGTTCTGTCGTTTTTCTTGATTTCTTCACAATTATAACGTCATATTTCATTCGCGCATTAGCGTAAGTACAAGGTGTCTACTAATGTCTAGGGTTTGATGATACAACGTCATCGTAATTGCTAAAACAACTAGTTAAAATTTATAGTATTATGATGGTCATTTATGGCCGGTACAGGGGCGCCGATAGTGATTTCCTAGGGCGCTCTGAAACGCCGCCGCGGGTCCGAGCGCCGCTGCGCCTGTTGTTTCCATTATTCACGAGCTAACTTTCGGACTCGATGACTAGCGCGCACAATCCTCCGCGATTCTTCTTCTAAACGAAAAACATTGTACAATAGAGGTGTGTGAATTTTAAGAGGTGTGCTGAATTAAATACTGAGAACATAACTTCAAAGTGAAATTATTATGCCCCAGACTCCTCTTAAATAATTATTAATAGTGAAAAGTTGAGCGTAGACCGAGCTACCTTTTGTATTACTATCATAAATTAGTGTTTGTTTATATAAGAATCGTTGTTTATGTATTTATAGCGTGTTCTTCTTCTTTTTGTATATGGCACCATAAGATTAGTATATTTGCCAGTGCCAAGTTTAACATTTTTTCATTTCGAATATCGAGTCATCGTGGTCAAGTTATAGACATGTCATTGTACCCTAGTAAAGTGATAGAGACTTTACTAGAGTTTACATGGAGTTTTCCGGCGAAAACGAAAAGCACGTTATTCCGTCTTTATATCTCTTGTCTCCACTTATGTTCATAAACAAGACCTTCTTAGTTAATAATTCACCATTAACACAACAATACTTGCAGAATCTCTAGTTTTGCAATAAATACACAGACAGAGACACCATTGATTCAACGAAGGCGGGGAAACTCCTTTAATTAAAAAAATTCTAGAGAATGAAAGAAATATATTTTATGCGGACGTTTATTAAATGATTTCGGTTTAAACAGAATTTGATTTTATCCTCTCCTCGCTTGTAAATTAAAACAGGGGGCACGCATATATCGCAGTTTTTTTTTTGTATAAGGTAGGTTTTCAATTTTCAAATCACGAGTTAATCAATTTCTTCTACATAACGCTTACTTTGCATCAGGCAATGGCGGCCAAAGGTACCTACCTAAATCTAAACAGGGTTATCTATCAGGCGGCTTATAACGGTTCGTGATTTTGCGGATTACGTGCACGGCCGACAACTACGGACACCCTAGCTTCGCTTACAAGGCTTCGGTGCGTTTCAGTCTGTGTGGATCTTGAGTTTCGAAGCCACCTTGTCATTCCACTAACTCGATTACATTAAACTTTTATAAAAATGTTTTCTTATAAAAACATTTCAAAATTTTTAAAAATAGCGTAGAAGCTATCGTTCGAGTTCGTTCGTTGAATATCGTACGAATGGCGGAATTTTGAAGGGTACACCCTTCAAAATTCCGCCATCGTGAGCAGTTGACAGCTTATATTATTGATGACATTATTTATCAACTACGAGGTTCGCTGGGACAGGTAGTACTTACTTCAAAATTTTTTAAAAAATAAATATATATTTTTTTGCATATTTTTCGGGCACGCATGCAACGTCGCACAAAACTAACGCTACCCGCTAGCTAAGCCAAAGTGCCTCATTAAAATATGTGCTAAGTGCCTAGCTAAAAATATATTAGCAACGTGCTTTTCTTAATGAATACTTTTTAGTAGGCTCTAATAACATTTATATTTAAAACTTCACTTACCTATTACTCTAAGACAAAAACAATACATTAGCCTGAAGGTGCCAATATTTCGATTAATCTACCTCAACATTACAAAATAAAGGCACCCACGCGGTCTGTCTGACCGCGTGGCTCCGCTTACCTCACTTGAGCAGCCCTCCGACGAGAAATGGTCAGAGGTTGTTCGACGAAAACTATGCGGCAGTCACTGTCGCTGTCCTGGCTCGCCGGCCTGCCGTGACGTCACTGAGAGCGGTTGAACCGCGCAAATATATGCACTTGTAGAACATGCTCTCGACGGCGGATGATGTCAAACAATATTTGATGGAGCTGTTCCCCCTAAAGGCCTGTACAGTTGAAGAAATCAAAACGAAACATAATTACAGGTCCTTTAAAATCGGTGTTCCTGAAGAATGTTTCGATAATTGTTTTTCTGGCCTGAAAATGCTAAATGTTAAGAAATGGGCGAATTACAGGAAGCGCACCCTGGACGGTCAGTGGTTTCAGCGCGATGTCGACGAGTGATGCGTCATGCGATAAGGATATCAATGAAATTAGCATAATTTCACAAAATGATCGGGGCCTATAAACCAAATTGCCCGAAATCCGAGCAAGCTTGCTAATTACGGAGAGTATGTTTGTCGCTGTAACCGAGAGCAACCTTGACGGATCTATGGAGGACGCAGAGGTGGTTCCGGCCGACTGGACGCTGCTTCGGCGCAACCGTGGCACGGCCGGCGGCGGCGTGCTGCTGCAATTTGGTTTTTAGGCCCCGAACATTTTGTGAAATTATGCTAATTTGTGCTAATTAAAGTGCTCGATATAATCCAGCATTGGAGACAGTTCTTAAAAATATGCAAAAATTGGGAGCCAATAATACAAACCCTGATGGCACGTTTTTGAAGACGGAAGACTCGCTCCCTTTACGAGCACTGGCCCCAGATCTCTGCGCCATACTGCAGCAGTGAGTGGACTGTGGCAAAGTAACAAGCTCGGGTTGCATCTATAGATGCGAGTCGCGAGACTTGTCGTAATGCAAAGCACGCACTGCTAATTTTACCGCATAATTTATCAGCGTGTCGGTCCCAAATTAGAGCTGAGTCCAGTACATTCCCATTTACTTTTACTAGTAACGGCCTACGGTTTTGGCCTGATAGGTCAAAATGAAGAAAGTGTGTTTTCCTGAGATTTAAGGCAAGACCATTTATTGAAAACCAGCGTGCAAGTTGGTCCGCTGTTTCGTTAAGTTTCTGTTCGAGACTGTCAACTGAAGATGCAGTAACTATCGCAGCCACATCATCAGCGTACATGAGTATCTCGGCAGCCGATATCGCGTCGGGTAGGTCGTTCAGTAACAGCGAGAAGAGCAAATTAGATACTGATGATCCCTAAGCAAACTTGATATTGTTTTAACTCGCGACTGCGATGAGTCACATTATGTGAGCGTGGTGACGACCTTGTTGAAAAAACTTACAAATACCATCCTCCACTCGATATTTCCTTTTGCGTTATTTCGCGTCATCTTTCAGACAAACATTGACGAAACACGCGACTAGAATTTAAAAAAAAAATATTTATCCAAATTGTGAGGTGTGAGGTCTCGTGAGCTTGTGTCTATGAATGTAACGACGCTCAGTTAGCTGCTAATATATTTCACGATATTTTGTATGCGGCTTTCGACAAATGTGCACCCAAAAAAAGCGAACTAAAGCTACTTCTGCAAGATATCCGGTTTGGTTAACTTCTGACATTATTAGAGATATTCGTAGGAAGACATTGTTGCACAGGATATGAAAGCGCACGCTCTTCGCAGATGATTATAAAACATTTTCCAACTTGCGGTCGAATCTTAGGATTCATATAGTGAAGCTTATAAGTATCATGCATCGATCGTAATACATTTGAAAAGTTGTCCGCAACATTTTTGGCGTTACGTGTCTAGCTTGAAGTCAAAGGGCGGTTTCGAACCTTCAGTCGTCTACATGGGATCTACTTTGGAGGGAGTCTCGGCAGCCGTAGCTTTTGCCAGTAACTTTGCAAGCGTATTTTCCAAGGACCCTTCATCTCTGGTTGTGAATCGATGCTCTGATGATCCCGCTGAGGGTGGTATTATTAGTATCCCATTCGTAAGTCCTAAGGATGTAGAGTGTGGGTTGGCACAGCTTAAGGTGAGTAGTTCTCCGGGGCCTGAAAAATTCCTGCTTTCATTTTAAAATCATCTAAAAATATATAACACTCCCTTTATGTCATATCTTTAATTTGTCACTGTGTGACCGTGATTATTAAGTAGATGTTTTATATTTCGATTTTAAAAAGCTCTTGATAAAGTCGATAATGACAACTTACTTCAAAAGCTCCGTAACATCTGTTTCACTCCCCGCCTTCTCCACTTTTTTGCAGATTATGTGCGTGATTGCGTGATCGCAGTCAGTCTGTGAAGTATGGCACATTCGTCTCCGAGCCTTACTTTACCCCTTCGGGGGTAAAGGCTCGATTCTGGGACCTTTGCTTTTTTGATTATGGTCAATGATAGTCTATAGTAGTCAGTTCCTCTAAGTATTTATTATATGCTGATGATCTGAAACTTGCCTTCGAAGTTAGATCACAAGCCGACTGTGATAAGTTACAAAACGATGTTGACGCCATATATCAATGGAGTGTATCTAACAAAATGTTGTTTAATCCAGAAAAATGCTAGGTCATGTCTGGCCGTAAACCGTTCCGTAAAAAGGCCGTTCGACGCACTTACTTTATAAATTGTGATGTCATGAAGCGAGTATTCACTATCAAAGATCTCGGCGTGACTTTTGATCGTCGTCTTACTTTCAAAGATCGTGTCCTGAATACTGCAAAGGAATCCTACCAGCGACTTGGCTTTGTACTTGGTAATCCTTAAGATTATCACGATCCCCAGGTCTTACAACTACTGTTCACTACCCTGGTCAGGAGTAAACTGGAGTCGAGCGCGAATATCTGGAACCCGCTTTTTCAAAAAGCTTTTTTAAGAAATCTTTATAAAAAAACTTACGGGTAAAACTGGGAGGTTGTTTGTCCAGCTTAAGACCGGCTGTAAAATTTTGAGAGGTGGTATAGACTCCCCTGCCCTTTACAATCGTATGTGTGCAATATTTGTGCCTAATAAGTATATCCGCCATAGACCAGATCACAAGCATACATTTTTCTTTACAGGACGGTGCCGCACTGAGCTCCGCAAGTTTACGCCGGTACACCGCGCCATGTGTGATCTCAACGCATTTCTAAGAATTTATTCCGACTGCGACATTTTTTGCTTCAAAACTAATAAAATTATGACATAGCTGTAATTCCTAATTTAATTTAAATATAGTATTCTGTATGATTTTATAATATGTGTTATAGCTACTAAGGCGTTCATATTAAATAAATAAATACATGTTACATGCTTTAAAGCAAGCTTATGTCCTTTCCTGAGATTTTGTCTATATATATATGCAAGATTTCATCTGAGTTGTGCAGGCGTGAAAGCGCATCAGATAGATAGAATTAATTTTGCATTTATAATATAAAGTAGGTATCGGGACAGTAGGGAAGTAGGGATGTAGTAGTGAAGGTGGGATATAGTATGAAAGTAGGGAAATAGGAATATAGATGTAATTATGTACGTGCCAAATGTCATCTAAATAATTTTATTTGTTAAGTACTAAATAGAAATTTTAGGTAGCCCTTTAACACCCTTAATTTAGCTACGTTGTAATATTCTGTTCATAATTAACTTAGAGATCCAAAGTCATAACGACAACCTCATGAATTTGTATCGCAAGTTCGTCATTGAGAAACCGAAATACTTATGTCTGACAGAAGGAGAACTATTGCTGATATTTTATGAACCTTAGAAATTGCAGTAGATATAGGAATAATTAATTATAAGCATTAAATAAAAACCATAGATGTTTTTTATGTGCAAGAACTTTCATACTCGCGTAGAGGTCATAGTTTCCATTCAATCTTGACGAAACTTACGCTACGAACTATACAAATATACAAGTTCTATGATTTTTTAGAATTTTTAAGTCGTCAGCGTTTTAAATTGGAGGTGTGTTTCGCCCAAAAATTCGTGAAACTTGCCAAAAATTGCAATAGTCACAACGAACCTACAAAATTCACATTTATGAATCGTGAAATAAGGTCTAAAATATTGTGGCAACGACACGATACGGAGAAGTCTCCACGGTTACCTATGTTATTTAGATTTCGTCAAAAGCGCGATTGCTAAGCGTTTTTCAAGCCACAAAATTACTGCTGTCACGAGGTCAACAGATTACAGAACTACTAGTGTTATTTCAGTTTTACATCGCGCTGTACTTAATTGAGTACAGAAAGTTGGAAAACAGTCCATTAGAACTGTAAAAAATTACCTAGTATTTTTTTATAATTTGATTGCTGCACGTTGACAAAGATTCTCCTTTCGATTGATTCGGTTCAATTGAAAAGTATTACTTTCAATCCGCTCCCAGGCAACTTCAGACCTAGGTACTTGAGTATCAGTAGGTAATGAAAAATTTGTTACAAATGTCAACTATTTATTATTATAATCTCACTATTGTTATAACTGTAGTTTATAACTACCAGGCAGGTGCCGATATTAGGAACAATCTATAGATTGTTGTAACTAGTAATTTCAGGCTACAGCCCTACAGCCAAAGCTTATAGACCACTAAAGATCAAGATATAATATAATTCTGTAGAGGACTTTCGGAATGCAAATGCGTTTAAAATGTATACTTTTATCTTACGAAACTACACATTGAATCTAAAATAAGTTTTAGGGTTGTATTTTTAAATTAAGCGGACATTTTTCTTACAAAGTTTGCTACTCGTTTAGAGCTAAATGCTGACCAAATTTAAAAAAAAAAACGCAAATATATCCGACAACCATAAATCAGAATACTTGAAATTAATAACTGGTCAAGAGAGTGTCGAGATTAGGTCGCGAGGCCAATACGCAAAACACAGATTTATAAAAGTTACTGCCCTCTGGTACCAGCTACCACCTACTATATGCAATATTTTTGTTATACCACGCAAGATAAAATAAGAAAATTTAAACAAAATCATAACTAAATTTAAAAATTAATATATAATATTTACAAACGTTCTGCTTTTACAGAATGTGCTCTATGACAACTTACAGCCTCATAATATGTTAACTACTTTTTAATTTTGAGCTAGGTGCTAAAAATCTTTTTACATAACCTACTAGTGTATACAATGCTACGCTAATGAGTATTAGAACAATTATCACAGCCAAAGCAAACACTGCCATGAGTTCCAGGTCGAGGTACTCCGACCAGGTCATGTTGGCGACTCTTGCACGGAGATGGGTCCCGCCGCCGTGCCTTATCAGGTGCTCTACCCAAAACACGGCGCGTTCTAGAGGCTTTGTAGGTTGATCCTGCATTATGCTGCGGAGCTTCTCGATATTTTTACGATAGCTGTGGAAAAAAATTTCCTCATCAACATATCTGTAAGCCTCGCCGACAATCATGACATATTTTTATTATTTTGATGTAGGAAATAAACTTGCGTTTGACCGTAACTCGTCTGATGTAAAGCGTTTCGAGTCCAAGTAGCTTGTACTAATGTGACAGTGGCATCTTGAGTACATTCTAGTATTTCGGAATATTTGAGAAGTAATCGGTTGTAGAATGAGTATGGAAAACAACCAAGAAATCTCGTTACTCACCTGACGTCATTGATGACAGTACTGATACTCTCCAGCAAAGCCTTCTCCGTTAGGGTCTCCACGTCCAATCTTATGCCGATCTTGTGGTAGACAAACTGCTCGTTGTTGTACCACTGATCTCCCAACATCGGCATGCCGATCAGAGGTACTCCGGCTGTAATAGCCTCGTCGGTGGACTGTAGACCTCCTTGCATGATGAATAGTTTTATCTTTGGATGTCCTGTAATAAGAAAAAAAACGAGACATGGCAAACTTTATTCAAGGCTATATCATTAATGTCTTCATTCCCATCTTATTCGTAATAATTCGTATGATTACGTATACTCTAGAGTAGATTGATCACATACTTTTTTCATTTCTACCTATCATAGTTTATAGGTACTGTTTGTTTGCCCATATAATGCATTGAACTCTATTATACAAGTACCTCATATTATGTTTATGTTGTTTACTTTTGTGGTTTACATACCTAAATGTTGTTATTAAACATTCTATAATAATTCTATATTCTTGTTATGTCTGTAATAACGTTTGTATTAGGTGTACCTATAAGTTACGACGCATATGTCGTCCAGTTAGTTGCATCAATCCTAAAACATTGAATTTGAAGACAAACAAATAATCTACAGTTTTAATCGAATCGTCACTAAAAGGTTAAAAAATACTTAGACTTACTAAGCAGATCTGATTGCGGCAACCACTTGGATAACCGTATGTTTGGGGTTCTTCCTGGCAGCTCAGTCGCATTAACTCTCCATAGCACGTCATAAGGCTGTTTAGAGAATGCGCTCACTAATATCTGCAGCTTTTCTGGCGGCAAAGTTGAGAGTTCGATGTTTGTCCCATAGCTGACATATATGACGCCATTCTTCGAAGAGTCCAAGTATGTCTTTAGATCCTGAAATATAATAATATCATGATATAAAAGGTAGTTAGGACGATAAAGTTACAAGACCTATCTCGTCTTGGCATATTTGTCTAGTTTTGTTGCTGGCTTATTCAAATATTTTTTTTTTGCGTAAGCAAAATCTCAAAACTTACAAACGATAAAGCCCAATCAGATTAAAAATGTACAAGAACAATAAATGAGGAATTTATCCCAAGACTGCGACACAGGCTTATTACCGCTAGTTAGCTGCGTTAGTTTTCTGATATTTCGTATAGAGACATTTTCATACAGAAACGGTTTTACTAGACCTATGAACAGTATACCTACACCGTTCTTTATATATAAAAATTATACTATAGAACGGCGTTAATTGCACTCGTGGAACTATATAGTGTAATAACTAGTAAGTATGTATTACACCATATACTTCTAGAAGTACAATTTTAATTCAGAACTCCGTTCAAAATCATTGAATAAAGCTTAAAAATTTATAAATGTTTGAAAAATGTTCTTACTTGTGGCAGTTCTTTCTGAGGCTTTTGATGCACTCCTCCCATGTAAATGACGTTAGGTGGCACAGGACGATTCATTTCCCAAATAGGATGTACATTCAATAGCAGTAAGTGAACGTTATTCTCCGTCTCGTGTGTGCTAGGCGTATCTGGCCCAAACAGCCTTTTGACCATCTTGTCGTCGTAACGTTCAATAGCCGCAAATGTTCTTTCATAAACGAAATGAATGTAGAGTTCTCTCAATTTTTCTCGTAAAGTCAAATTGTATATTCTCTGTCTGTAATAAATTGGATAAAACAACGGCGGATACGACGGAGCGCCCATTATATCATAACTCTCTTTTAGCCCCAAAAATGAACTAATATAAACCACTGGCGCTTTGAACACATGAGACAAGGCAGACGTACATCTAACAGACGCTTCGGCGATAATCAAATCGAAGTGATTTGTTTTGTTGTTGAGTATTTCCTGCACCTCTTCTGTCTGTATCTGCACTTCAAAGATCTGCGACAGCAATGGCATTATATCCGTTATTTGAGTGATTACATCTGAGTTTTTACCCGATATCGTTTCACTAGTGAATAAAAGGTCTCTCCAAAGTTTGTATGACCTGTCGTGAACATCTATTTCAGTCAGATTTCCTGGAGCTTCTCCTTTAGGATAGGCAGGATCAGGTGTGACGACGACAACATCGTGGCCGCGTTTCGCAAGTTCATGAGTGACGGACCGGAATACTACTTGATGACTGATAGAAGGAATCGGAAAAAATCCCAAAATCCTAGCAGCATCACAGAGACTGCATAATAGGATTAAATTTAAAACGTTTTGCACTAAATACATTTTTCCTAGTGCGTACTAGCGTAAACGTTTTGTGATATAATGAGGCGACACTTCAAGGTCCACTGTATATAAAGCATTGAACACTCGTTATCATCTACTTAATTGATAATGACCACTTAAAAGACGATCTTTATTTATCTGCGTACTTATCTATAATTCTGATCTATACGGCACGTGATTACCTACTGACCCGAAATTTTCGTGATCCTATTTATAAACTCGGTTTATTGAGGAAACAAATTCCAAATGGCAGCGTTCATCATGCCTTCTCGCTCACATTTTAGTGCCGTCTTTACTCGCACACGCCATATACCTATTTGTGCGTATATACTCGTAGACTATTCTGGACGACATGTGAACCACGAGTATTATTATTTCTTCTGTGACCTTGAGCTTAACCTACACATGACACTGATTACGTTTACTAGCAGAGAAGTTCGTTTTGGATCCATGATCTGAACTCAATTGTAGATCGAGTGCTAATACTCGTATTATTTAATTTAAAATAAAACTCGAATTGGTTATATTGTGAAAACAAACGTGTAATTCTTGAATAAAAATATTATTCATCCCAACCACTCCCTCCTACTTGAAAGACAAATTCGTTTTTGTGACTGCTTCCCACTCAACTTCCCTGCGATCCTTACGTGATCTTCATCTTATGTTGCCAACTCCCACATCTACCAACTCTTTCTTTCAGACATCATTTAATGTGCAAGCTGTCATGTTATGGAACACGCTGCCTTTGTCGGTTAGACAGGCTAAATCTATTTTTATATTTAAGAATTTGCTGAACAACTACTATCTGTCAATAAGTTATTAGTCCAAACTTCTATGTTTTTTAACATCTCTCATTGATACGTATATTTTTTTATTTATTTCTTTTTTTTGTTTTCATTTGTCTATATAGATAGTTATAGTAAAAGGGTTATTGTGTTTTTTTTTGTTAGTATTTATTGGTACACCACCGACGTGTTTTTCTCATCAAGTCCGATCCATCCAAAGGTTACCTGGAAGAAATCGCTTTAGGCGATAAGGCCGCCCAATGTACTGCCAATGTTTTATGATACCTGTTTGAAATGTATATGTATATTTTTGGTGTACAATAAAGTTATATTTGAATTTGAATTTTGAACAAAATGTGTGAAGACAGCCTAGGAAACAGTCGACAAAACTATCGAATTATTAATATCCGTGAGCAAGGTTACCGAATGTGAACGAACTATCCATTGTCGGGCCGTGTCTAAACTCCACGTGTAAAAGCTCTACGTACCTACCTATGATATTAACACGCGAGGCACGCCAGTGCACTATTTTCTTTGTAACAGGCAAAATATAAACGACAATAGTTAATATACATAATAATATCGTGAACTAACAACGTCATAAAATAAGTAATAGTGCTTACGACTACCATATCTTCGTCTATATCTGACACACAACCAGACAGATATTTGATTGAGTAGGTATTACAGATAATGTAAAGATTATGCCTATATCTTTTCCGCAAGATTAGGCAAGATACATATACTAAGTACCTACCGGTAGACAAATCTATGTGGTCTGTAAATTTTGCACAATTAGCATTTAATGTGGTGAAACATTATTTATGTTCCCTACCATGCACATGCTTTTGTTATAGGTACCTATTGAATTAAGCTATTATAAATAGTATTGGCAAATTGGTCATCCCTATGAAGGAGATGTTGGGTAACTGATCAGAGGTGAAACTAAAACTGTGATCGGTAAAGCACCCAATAATTAGGCAATGGAGTTACCGGCTAGGTTTACGATTTAAGTACAATACATTTTTACGTAAGAAAATATTGACTAAAAATATAACCACTTAACAGTACTACGTGGATATTAAAACATCCTACTTTCCACTATCCCACTTCCTATCCATGCTTCTTACTAATATTATAATAAACATGAAAGCTTGTAAAAATGTCTGATGCATGTTTATTACGCTTTCACGCATAAACTATTGACAACATTTATTATTTATTAACATGTATTATAGTTATTGTAGCTACATTTCAAATCATTATCAGTTATAATACTTGGGTTTATTTAATTTAAGTAACTCTTATTATTTTACTAACTACAATCCAACAAAATTTCTTGCTTGTGGTAAAAGTGTATTTTTTTCACCGACAGACTATCTCTAAGTAAGTGTAATAAATATGTATGTACACAAATTATCCCCTGGATCTCCTAATCTATTCCATCGCTATTTAACAATAAGGTGTCTATAAATGCGTCTCGGCACTCTCTATATTTGAGGACCAAGAATCAGCATGAAAAAGGTTATTTTTACAAAAGTACCGTGTCAATGTATGGGGGTAGTCGCACAAATATGCTTACCTACCTAGGTAAGCAGGTACCTACCTACTTAACTAAAAACCGAGAAACATGAATTAACTCTTTATTGCACTCACAAACATCAAATATACAAAAAAAATCTTACATCTAGTGTCACATGGACTTTTGCTCGTGCAAGAGTTTACAGCCTAGGTCAGTTTTTTTTTATTTCAGCGTTTCAGCTTGCAAATAATTATCTACAACTAAAATTATTACGAAATGTTTGGTTACTGGAAGGTTAAATCAGTTCTCAGATAACATGTAAGTTATGTAATAGGTAGGTACATATTATTACACAACGTAAATTAATGTTGTGCAACTATTGGCTATTTTCTAGATAATATTAGGTAGGTATTGGCCATATGGTACTCCTACCTATTGCAAAAAAACTCTATTTGTGATGCAATAGTCTTCTAATTCAGAGTTTATTGACCGAGCGAGCGAACCGTCACTTTTTCGGGTCTACTCGTAGGACTGTCAAAGTGGTCAAATTAGTCTGGAAATTTCGTACCCGCGTGCTAGGCGTAAAACAAAATTAGTAATTTAAAAATAAATTTGGCAAGTGCCTGTCGTAAGTTACGACAGGCACTTACAGTATGCGTGTTACGACTCGTAACACGCATGCTGTAAAGGTCCGTAGCATTATATCTGAGCTTAATATTTTGAATGACAATAAAATGTAATTTATAAAAACATCGGACAGTTACGGATTCCGTACCAATAACTATACAACATTAGTTAAGGTTTTTAGGTAACTGTTGTTATTCGTACCAAAAAAAAACGGCTAAAATCACGTTTGTTGTATGGGATCCCCTTAATATTTATTTTCTTTTCTTTTAAGCATATGTGTAGTTTTATTGGCAGTTTTCGTATTCGTTGTAGTTTTAGTGACAGACAGACAAACGGACAGTAAAGTCTTGGTAATATGTACCAGTGAAAACAGGAACCAGAAGAAGGATACCCTTCGAGTACATAACCTAAATAAGCTTAAAATATACCTAACTTTCTATTTGTGTTTTTATTTAGATAATATTGATTCAGAGTTGCTGTTTGGCTACTAAATACATACAAATGATTGATGCTAGATTTCGCCTACCTTGTACTTTCAAAAATATAAGCAAATACACATATTATTGACAAACTTTGGTAAATACATCAAGACCACAAGCAAGTGTTCCTTACAATATGCTTACAATAGGTCCGTTGATGTAATGCACCTATTAACATATATCTCAACTCATAATAAAACTGTAACGGGTCTAATTCTATACATAAGATATATTTCGAAAATTTCACTCGTGTAAGTACCTAGTTATACTAGAACCTTTAACTTTTTTCATTTTTGTCTGTCTGCATCTTGACTAAGCATCACGCTAAAACTACTGGATAGATTCAAATGAAACTTGGGATACATATAGTTTGTACCATGATATAACATCATATCAACTTTTACCCCGAAATTCACCGGGGATCCTGTGAGAAGGGGGATGAAAGACATAATAATGTTGTATGTGATAATCCAGTAACGCGTACTTTGATTTAAAAAAATATTTTTGTTTGTTAGGAAGGACTAAATAAAATTAATGTATTCCCGAAAACAAGCGGGGGTTCTCATGGGAGAGGGGATCATAGTCTTATTTGACTATAACTTGGTAACGCGTGCTATGATTTGTATAATTCTTTTTTGCTAGAAAAGACCTACTGAAATTAATGTTATCCCGAAAATTAGTGGAGATTTAGGGAGGAAGTCGTATTTAACTATAACTCGGTAACGAGTGTTTGCATTTAGATAGTTCTCAATTTATGTAGCAATGATGACCGAGTAGTTGGTGGGGTTATGCCTATTAAATCTCTACTAACATCGTGCGAGAGGCACAATGTTTGATCCAACAAAATAACCAAAGGATCCTGAGCTACCGGTGAAGGAAAACATCGTGAAGAAACCATATCATAATGGTAAGGCGTTTTCTAACGAGCGTCTGTCTAGCTACCACCTTCAAGTTGAAAAATCTGTCGCCAAATCGGTTTGCCGCAGCCTTCCTTGAACTCCAGTATACAGGGGTCGGCACTCGAAGTGTTACCAATTCAAAATGCTGTAATTTTGACAATTTTGTTTCTTTTTATTTATAAACTTCAATATATAGAAAAAAAAACATTTAAAATTAAAAAGAAAAACAATATTGTTTGATGTGGCTACCTTTAGCGCGGATAACAGCATCGAGTCTGTCCGAGAAGGCTTCACACGCTGCACGAATGTGGTCTGCTGATATTTTGTTCCATTCTCGGCGAAGAGCAATCTTTAAGGCGTTGACTGTCTCATATTTTTTGCTGACACTTTGGCCTCTAGAATTGACCATATGGAAAAATCCATTGGGTTTAAGTCCGGCGAATATGGTGGCCATTGTTGCGAAGAAATGAAGCTCGGAACTTTTTCTTGCAAAAAAATTTGGGTTTCACGGGCTTTGTGGGATGGTGCCGAGTCTTGCTAAAACGTCCAATGGTTTCTACCAAATTTCTTATGTGCCAAAGGTAACAAAGCATCGTTTAAAATCTTTTCACGGTAGATTTGCTGGTTTATCTTTGCACCCTGCTCAATGAAAACGAGAGATGAAGGTCCCGTAGCAGTTACCGCGGCCCAAACCATCACTGATGCTGGTGCTTGCTTTCGCAGAGCAATTCGTTGGTCTAAATTGTCGTTTGATTTAGACTTTAACCATACGCGATAATTTTGTTCGTTCACATATTGCTGAACCGTAAAAATTTTTTCATCGGAAAATGCCAAAATTTTCAAGCTTGCTATCAACGTGCAACTGCTTTAACTCCTTAGCTCTTTCTAGGCGAACTGCCTTTTGTGCAAGTGTCAAGTCTTGCACTTTTTGTATTTTGTAAGGCTTCAGTTGTAGTTTATTTTTTAATATGCGTCCTATGCTCCGGGCAGATAAATTAAGACTTTTCGCCAATTTAACTGCGCTTTGTCGTGGATTTCGTTCAATTCTAGCTTTTACCTTTCAAACCATTTCTGATGATGTTGCTGTTGTTGGATGTCCACCTCCATGGCGTTTCTTGATGCTACCCGTATCATTGTAACGTGTGATGGTCCGATACACAAACATTTTATTCAGATGTAAATGTCGTAGCGCATTAACAATGGCTGGTTGCGATTTTCCAGCCAAATACAAAGTAATGACACGGTAGCGTTTGAATTCCATCTGGATAACTTTTTTTAGCAGCGACGAAAAACAATGAGCTTCTGTATGTTTAGGAACAATACAATAGACTTACGACTGTGAAAAAATGGGCGCCATATTGTAAACAGTTTGGTTGCTATACCAAATTAAAGTTGGTAACACTTCGAGTGTCTACCCCTGTATTTTAGACTAGGCATGCTCCATCCAGGGGTCCATCCGTCTCGTTGACTTCTGTAGTCATGCGAGCTTATTGTCAATTGCATGTCCATTTAACTGGTCTAAAATAAAAAAGGCAGGAGTATCCTTATCAATAAGCCACCACGTCAGTTCAATAGATGGTCAGTAACGTAAATCACTCACTTTTTACTTCTCCTATAAGCAGTTTTCTCAGGATAAGGGGATAAGAAGTAAGAAGTCGAAGGCTGAGGAGAAAGCCGGGAAGGGTGAAGGCGAGATCAGGCCTCAATAGTCGAAGAAGAAATCGAATTTTTCCCGGTCAACGAAATTGGGGCAACATAGACTGTTCTTTTAAAATTTAAAAATGAGCACAAGTTAAAAAGTGAAAACCGAGTTCAATACGGCAGGCAAAACTTACATAACAATAATGTCATCTATGTAGACAGTTGACTATATTTAAGTTAATTTGATTAAAAGAAACTACTTGACCGATAAAAATATATGTTGGACCAATTGAAAATAATAAATTTTTCCAACAGAATCAAAAAACCATCCTGAAAATTCGCAGAAAAAAACATACATGATTAAAACAGTCAATGCGAGTCGAAATTGCACACTAAAGGGCTTATTACACTATGCGGTATTCAGACAGTCTTACTAAGATTTAGCTTAATGTAATAAGAGCTAGCAAGTTAGCCTGTCTATTTAGACTGACCGAATGGGTTCGGCCGTGCTTACTCGCTTGCTTGCTGAATATCGCGTAGTGTAATAAGACTTGCACGCTTAGACCGTTCAGTCAGCGCGCGGCAGCCGCGGAGCAAAGACGGTCGTTTACGTTTGTTTGCTGTGGCCGCGTGCACCATGGCGTGTTCGAAAGAAAAAGAAGTACTTTTCAATGTTCTTGATTTGTACCGAGACATGCCATATTTATGGCTGAAAAGTCATAAAGATTATTCCAATCAACCACTTCGTACTGAAGGATTCCGGGTGTTGTTGGAAATTTATAAAACCTTCGATGAAAAGGCTACAGTCAAAACAATAAAAAAGAAGTTGATGAACATGCGCACCAATTACAATAAAGAATTGGCTAAGGTATGTACCTACTTAATTCCTTTGTTATGTGTTTTATTCGTCCCAATAAAAACAGGTACCTACCTACACATACGATAAAACGCCCCTGTATAACGAACGCTTTGGGAACCTTAGCTAAGCTATAAATCGGGCATTTTGAATTGATCTGAGCCTAAATCGTTTCAAGCTTCAAAATGCATAATTGTGTTTTTTTACAGGTAAATGCTTCCAAACAAACTGGCGCAGGGACAGATAAAATGTATGTACCAACTTTATGGTATTACGACGCGTTAAACTTTCTTGGGTCAAGGAGTGAACCATGTCGCATAACACCAGAGAGCATCGGAGATGAGGAGGTAAATTGTATTCAATTCTTTATACCAACTTCGAAATCGCGAATAAAAACAGCTGTTTCGTAGAAATAGTCAAAATTCAAGACCAATATCCCGATATGTATGGAACAGATGTTTTTTTTTTCGCGTATTTCGAAGTTGGATAGTTAAAGTTGTTAGTAGGTATAGTACATTGACCCTTTTCAATTTTTAGGGTATTATGAAACAGCCTGTATTTTGTATACTATACACGTGTAAGCGAAGCCGGGGCAGAAGTCCACGGCTTCGCTCACCTATACAGGGTGATTCCAAATTCATGTAATTCATTGATACTATGTAATCAGCTGCTGATATACAACAACTTTTACTATGGGAGTAACAACGACATCATGCAACAATATTTCGATGCTCCATACAAAAATCGTCTAGGTAGACGATTACTTTGTATGGGGATGTGAAAAATTTTCTAGCGATTTCGAAGTTGCTCCCATAGTAAAAATTGTTGTATACTACCAGCTGATTATATAGTTTTAAGGAATTACATGATTTCGGAATCACGCTGTAGACTTTATAGACAGCTGCGCCTAATGGGTTCGAGGGACAGTACAATGTCTGTCGGGTCCGCTAGTAAAAAGTATATTTCTTTTATTAAGCATTATTTAATCAGGTGAAATGGTAGATATAACAAATATTATGGTGGTACAACATCAATCATTCGGTCTTGGAAACTAACATGTCCAACAGAATTGAAATAGTCCATGAATTTATTGCGAACAGTATTGCCATCTTCATTACGCTGCCTATTTGAAGAACGCTGTAATGAAACTAAGGGTGCAGAGGTTTGTCTCCAATCTCCTTCGCGAAACGTACCCTGTCTTATATTTTCTGAATCAATATTAGAATGACATATGTAAGTTGGTACTCGTTTCCTCAGAAAGTTATGCAGAGCGCAACATGCCAACACTACAGCATCCACATTCTCCAGATCTAGATCAAGTGGTCTACGCAGTACTCTAAAACGGGAACTCAAAATGCCAAAGGCATTTTCAACCACTCTTCTGGCTCGCGATAATCTATAATTAAAAATCCTTTGCATCCGATTAATATTTTTAAAAGGAAATGGTTTCATGAAATTTTTATTCAATGCGAATGCACTATCCCCCAGAAACACGTATGGTACAATTTCATTTGTGCCTGGTAGTGGAGATGGCGATGGCAAATTTAAAGAATTGTTAATCATTTTCTTATGAAATTTTGTACATTTTAAAATTGCTCCATCTGCAACGGATCCATTGGTGCCTGTGTGTACATACATGAATTCGTAGTTAGCATTTACAACAGCAAACAGTACAATACTGAAGAATCCCTTATAATTGTAAAACAATGAGCCACTTTCGGGGGGTTTTTCTATAGCGATATGCTTCCCATCACATGATCCAACACAGTGACTGAAATTCCATTTTGTTTCGAATTCCTCAGCAATTTCTTTCCACTCTGTTTCATTTTCAGGTATCTGGAACAAAAAAAAATAATTTAACTGTATTTTTAGGGCTCCAATTCATCTGACGAAGACATTCCAAGCCAGCAAATCGGATCGATTGCTTCAACTTCTAGAGGACATAGCGTAAAGAAAAAAAAAGAAACACTTCTACAAAGACAAGAAAAAATGATGAAATCTGCTGAAGTAATGTTATCAAATAAAGAAGAAGAACACTGGGAAATATTAGGAAAGTCTGTAGGCTTGCAATTAAAGGATATAAGTGGAACACAACTGATATTTACTCAAAAAATTATATCCGATGTAATTTATAATGCTAAACTTGAACGACTCTCTGAAGATTCTTGTCTACTCGTTACACCATCGGAAATAAGACATACATTGAACAGATACAACTATCAGATACCCTTCATCCAATCACCAGTATCAAGTTATTCTTCCCCGTCCCCATACAACCGACAATCTCCTAACTTGCCACACAAACGTCCATCATCTCGCAATTATCCATCACCCACACCGAGTCCTTCATCATTATCTACAACACAGTATCATCCATCGCCTCACTATTCACAATCACCTCGTTACCAAAGCCAACTAGACCAATCGTCACAACACGCAATTCAGTTTTCACAACAAGAAGTCCAGTCTCCACAACAGACAATCCAATCTCCACAACACACAATTCAGTTTCCACAACAATCATTCCAGTTGCCACAACAGTCAATCCAATCGCCACAACACATAATTCAATCACCACAACAAGAAGTTCAGTCGCCACAACAGACAATCCAATCTCCACAACACACAATTCAGTTTCCACAACAATCATTCCAGTTGCCACAACAGTCAATCCAATCGCCACAACATATAATTCAATCACCACAACAAGAAGATCAGTCGCCACAACAGACAATCCAATCGCCACAACACACAATTCAGTTTCCACAACAAGCATTCCAGTCGTCACAACAAGCAATCCAATCGCCACAACAGACAATCCAATCGCCACAACACATAATTCAATCACCACAACAAGCAATCCAGTCAGCACAACATTCATTTCACAACAACCCTGAAGCTTTTCTAGAATACATTAAAAATGATCCAGGGTCTACTATTTCACCGTCTATAGTAGAAGGGAGTGCCAATTTAATGAAAGATTTTTTGATATTCAAGCCGACAAAAAAATAATTTTCTATTTAATTTACTCATTGCTTTTATATTAATGTCCTTGATTAGAAAAATAAATGTTAAATTGAAAAATAATATACAGTGTTTTACTCACCTTGATCAAATGTTTTAAGCATTTGTAGATAGCTCGGCACGTTTCTGGTATAATTGACGATAAAAGAGGTTGAGATATCAAAGAGCTAAACCTTAGGTCTTGATAGGAGTTGCCCGTTGCCAGGAATCTTAAAGTAACTACCAATCTTTGTTTAGCACTGACACTTTGTCTAAGAACCGTATCTTCTTTTTGAATGTATGGAGTAACTAATTTCAATAGACATTCAAACTCGGCAACTCCTACTCTAAGGTAGTTTCTTAAGTCACATGGTTCCAAAACACTCAGTATTTGCATATTTGATAATTTTTCTCGCAAAAGTAAATACTCTTTCACCCATATTTTTCTTTTCTTTTTTGTATTTAAATTAATAGACGTGGCAAGAGCTATGGCGATTTTCTGGTGCTTTGAAAGTTTTCCCATCGCGCGACAACCGTCACCGACTACGTACGCTTTGCAAATGAGTTGCATGCGGTATTCAGCCCAGTGTAATAGCGAGCTTGCCTAGTTAGATTTTAAGACAGTCGTACTAAGACTGTCTGAATACCGCATAGTGTAATAAGCCCTTAAGAGAAACGTTTCATCATTTATACAACATTCGTTCAATTTTCTAACAATAGTTGTTTGTTATTAATGTTGAGCAAAAACGTCACGATTGTTGATTGTTATAAGGTTATTGTGAAACATATTTATTTTATTCTCTTTACTTATGCTATTTTTTGCTATAGCAGCAACAGAAATACATCATCTGTAAAAATTTCAACAGCCTAGCTATATCGGTACATGAGAATGCTTTGCTCTCTTTGCTCTTCAGAACTGTCTACTCATGCTCAACATGCTTACGCGAACATCTCTGTATCGCTTCAATTAATCAAATTCTAAAGTGCTATCTTATTCATGGGTATCTTTTACAATAATAAGACTTTCAGAAGCATCACTGAAATCGATATTTGACATAAATTATCAATTGCGAAACGAAGTCGCAGGTACAGCTAGTATAAAATATAGAATAAGTAAGTAGAAGAATATGGACGGTTCTGCAAAATCGCTCATATTCTTCAACCGATTTCTGAAATTTGTTAGTTTGGCGTAACTAACTAAGTCTAAATAGCTGAAGTTCTACATGAAAAGTAAAAAGAGCAAAGAAAATTACTACCTATAAACGTGAGATACGGCATATAACCTTGATTCTACTCGTAAATAAATGTCTAGGTAGACACTGAGAGCTACAAAAAGGCGAAAAATTGGTTAAAAAATAAATATAGTTAAACAAAAGGCAAATAATTCAATCATTAATTTAATTAATCACTTAAATTATTTTATCATAATTTAGTATATTCCTCGTTTATGGTTTCTCTGCATTTTAATTAAGATAGTGCATTAACTAGTTATATGCACGCATACTACGACAAGCAGAGTGACGCAGCGCTAGTAGGTATATTACGTAGTTTTAACATACATACATACATACCTCATCAAAGTTGGCCTATTTAATCCAATTTTTTGAAGCGCGTCTCTATTTAAAACTAGATTATCAAATGGTACGACGCGTCGAAGGTATATTTGGTACAACATTGGCCATGACAAAGGTCAAGATTCGTTATTTCCGCATTCGTCATCTATATCTAGGTACACTTCTATAGTATATAGTATTATTAATATTATAAAGAGGGAAGGTTTGTATTTTTGTATGTAACGAATAAACTCAAAAACTACTGAACCGATTTCAAAAATACTTTCGCCGTTAGAAAGCTGCATTATCCAGGAGTAACATAGGCTATATTTTTTACTAGAAAAATTAGTGCTCCTTAAATAACCAACCGAAGGTGTATTATTTTTTGCCATAAAATGTTTTTCATCGCAAACGCTGCGGTAAGTATTGATGTAAAACAAAAATATTCCAGGTACAATATTGTAGAACATGTCAATACGAGTATCTACAATAAACTTCGTAACAGGATATGTCTAACTATTATAATTATGTCACTATAACGGCTTTTATACATTTAAAAGTTGATAAAAATTACGATCAAACTCAGACCATGTTATCTATACTTTTTTAGTATTTTTTATCAAAATAAACTATTTCATATTTAAGGCTGTTTCAATACCTATTGATGACTTATTAAATTATTGAACGCCGACAAACCATTCAAAAGATGAAATTAAAATTACGAGTACAAAGGGCTTGTTTCATTTTCGCCCAAGACTTGTACGTTTACCAAAAAATGCCTAAAATGTGGTTAATATTGTGTATTAATGAATTTTGCATCAGTTGCCTTTGTTTATCCTACACAGCTAGCCATTAGGCCACAAGTTGGCACACACAGTTAGACCACAGAAGTCAGCGATACTTGATATTTAACTTTATAACTTGATTTATTTATTCATAACTTGAAAATTCATATACTTGACGATAGAAAATATAAAAATCGTATGGTGCCAAATCCTAAAATATAAGTTTTACATTTATGTACTTCTTTGAGTTCACGTTTCACCCGCGTCACGGTCGGGAGTCAAAAACAGCGCTTGCTTTTGACTCCCGACCGCAAGGCAAGAGCATTATGAAGTTCGGATTTTTCGTATAATCCGAAAGCATCACGGTAACAAACATGTTATCGGTACAAATCGGTGCAAAACCCACTGGGTATTCTGGGAATTCGCAGTTGGTTTGTGTTATGATTTTATCGAAGCGGCGAGGTTCTCGTTTCTACAGTACCTGTTATTTTAGTACCGGCAACTGTTAGTAAACCATATTAATGAGAAAATTTGTAACTTACGGAATAAGTTGATTATTCTGTCATTTTCCAATTCAGAGCTTTAAACTCATGTGCATATATGACTTAGTTTTACTTGCTTAAACGGTGTAGGAAACTTTCGTGAGGCACCATGCTTGACGGTAATTTTAGAAATCAATTAGGAAACGTCAAAATGGGTTCAATCCCAGTTCAGGCATGCACCTCATGTGCCATATAGCTAATTGTCACAAGCTTAAACAGTGAAGGAAAGAGTTGTGAGGAAACCTGCTTGTCGGCGAAAAATCCCCAACCCGCAATTTGTCCAGCGTGGATATGACCTACACCCTTCACGGGGAGACCAGTACCAAGCAGTGTGTTTTTAGTAAGAATTAAAACAAAAAAAAGAAAGCGGAAGGGCGCAAGTTTAATTCCAGCTCGAAACTCTTAAGGTTTTCACTAATGTACTTATGGAGAATTATTGCCACTTGCTAAAATTGTTCATAAGAAGAAGACATTTTGAAAACAACCTACTTGTTGGCGAAGGTATGTAATATGCAACCAGCAACTTAACTAGCGTCGTGATCTATGGCCTAGCCTAGCTTCATAGGGAAACCCGTGCCCAGCAAGGGCGCTATGAATTGAAACATAAGAATTAAAATAATAAATTACTTTAATTTTGCTTCTGTTTCACAGTTGAACATAAATATTTTTTCACATAGCCTATAAGTAAATACAAACTAACACTTATTACTATTATCACAGTCATCACAGACAATAATATCGCTGTCACTAGTTCCAGGTCGAAGTAATCAGCCCAGGACATGTTGGCAACCTTTGCCCGGAGATGGCTGGCTCCTCCATGTCTCAGCAGATGTTCCATCCAAAACATGGCTCTGTCGATTGCTTTGTTGGGTTGATCCTGCATTATGCTGCGTAACCTCTCTACATTCTTCCGGTAGCTGTGGGCAAAAAATCCTTGAATTAGTAATATAGCAGACACAGAGCATATCCTATACTATCCGTATTATTTATTATTACTATGAATTCTATTTGTTTACACAACCTGCCCCCTTAACAAGTAACGTTTGGCATGAATGAGGCGAAGACAAGAGCAAGCAAAGCGTTGGTATTTGACAGTCTGCTTCAAAGCTGTCAAATATAGACCCCATAGCTTACTCTTGTTTTCAACTATTTATAAGTTTTGCTCATATCTATGAAGATCAGTCACGGTAAGGACCACATATTTCTTGTCACTTATTTAAAAGACTCCGCATACTATTTATATTTTTCAGTGTGATTGAAACTATTTGAAATGCTACGATTCCTTAAACAAGTATAGTATAGTATCTTATTAACAGAGAGACTCACCTTATGTCATTGATTACAGTATTGATGCCATTCAGGAATGATTCCTCAGTCAGAAATTCCAAGTCCATCCTCAAACCAATCTTGTGATAAACAAACTGTTCGACGTTGTACCACTGGTCTCCTAACATTGGCATGCCGATCAGAGGCACTCCGGCAGAAATAGCTTCATCAGTGGACTGTAGCCCTCCTTGCATAATGAATAACTTAATCTTGGGATGTTCTGTAGAAAAAACAATAATTAGAAAACAAGGATCACCTCATAATTAAATGACTATGTATAATTTACAGATATTTTTAATAATTTTTTAATTTTTGTGTACGGTATTTTTATATGTTTGGTTTCGGAGTAGCCTTTCTGTCTAATGTCACTCATCGGTCTCAGCGGAAGACCAGCGCTAGCTGCTGCCGCAGCTATGCTGAGTTGGGGTCAGGTCCCAACAAACACATACTAACACATATATTTATTTGTTGAACTTCCGAGTATATTTGTTTTTATACTTGCAATGAAGCAAATCTGAAATTGATTTGAAGTTCTTGAACAAAGTTCATATTTAAGCTTTATATTTCAGCTTACTCTTCTCTTATCAACATTCTTATTATTATGTCAAACTTAATTAAAACTAAAAAAATATTATTTCCTATTATTAAAGTCTTGAAACGTTTTATAATTATGATTACATAAATATAATACAAATTTATTTATAAGGGTGCGAGAATCATTGATCTTATTAATCCTCCTTACTGACCTTGTGGATGGTATTAAAATTGGCTTAACCAGAGAAGACAGTCTCCAGCAACGGAATTGAAACAGCTGCAATTGCTTTGCTTAAAGATACTTCTACTTACTGAGTAGATCAGCCTGAGGCAGCCATTTAGCTATCCGGATATTTGCAGGTTTTCCAGGCATATCATCTTTGCTCCATTTCCATAGCACATCATATGGTAGTTTAGAGAAGACATTTAATAACATCTGTATTTTATGTGGTGGCAAAGCCGCGGGATCTACGTTGGTTCCGTAGCTGACGTATATGACGCCATGTTTTGAATTATCGAGGTACGATTTTAAGTCCTGAAAAATTTAGAATTTTTTAAACAAAGGTGTTACTTCAGTAGGCTAGGTTCATAATAAGTCAACAATTATTCGGCAAACCACATTATATTTGTCTTAAATAATGTTATCATTAAATAATATATAGGGTTATGTAATTCAAAATTTAGTAGTACATACTGGTGGTGCACATAATTACAGCATTGTTACTGATAATAGACTACAAAACGAGACTACCAAAAAAAAAGCTGTGTCTATAACCTAGTAGTTCTTACCGTGGGAAGTTCTTGCGGAGGCTTTTGATGTATTCCTCCCATATAAATAACATTAGGAGGCACTGGGCGATTTCCATCCCAAATAGGGTGGCAGTTAATTAAGAGCAAATGTACATTGTTTTCAAGCTCACGTATACTTGGCGTATCTGGCCCGAACAGTCTTTTGACGACTTGGTCATCCAAGCCCTCCACATAAGAAAATAATCGCTCAAACAAGAACTGATTGTAGATTTCTTCCAATTTTTCCCAAAGAGACAAGTTATAAATTCTCTGTCTTAATACATTTGGGTAATGAAGGTAAGGTCGCCTCGGAGCACCCATGACGTCATAGTTTCCCATCAGTCCAAGGAATGAGCTGACGTAAACAACTGGCGCATTATTGAACACATACGATAAGGACGCCGCCGATCTAATGCTAGCTTCTGCCAGGATCATATCGAAGTGGTTCGTTTTGTTATTGATCACTTGCTGAACCTGCTCGGTCCTCATTTGCAATTCGAATAGCCTCGAAAGTAGTGGCACTATCGTATTCTGTTGAATCATACCGTCAGCAGCTCTTCCCGATGTCTTCGATCCGGTTACCACATTTTTTCTCCACATCTTGTAAGATTCATCGTGGAGATCTATTTCAGTGAGATTCGGTGGAGTTTCTCCCTTGGGATAGGCGGGATCCGGAGTAAAGACGACCACTTCATGACCGCGTTTTAAAAGTTCTTGAGTCAAAGGTCGAAACGCCACTTGGTGACTAATTGATGGTGTTGGAAATACTGCTAAAATTCTTGCAGTTTCACAGAAGCTGCATATTGTAACCAAAATTAAAATATTGTAAACTAAACACATATTCGCGGCACTATAATATGGCACTGGTAAGCATTACAAATACTACTACGATATGGAAATAACTTGATCGTCTGTTAAATATATAAATCCCCGATCACGAATTGATATCTTCGACTATGTCATTACAGCGACTATGATATTATTATCCGACCAACATCTACAACGTCGCGGCGTGCTCTGTTTGTTTCATTCGTTTCGGATGTGATGACGCAATATTTAATATTATATAAGTTCGTTCATTGATGCCTAGCTAAACTTTCCTCGGTTACGGGTATAGCTAAAGTGCTATACAATATTTGAATTTAACTATGTCATAAGTTTTTCTATATCAGGAACATTATTATAAGTGACGGGCTTAACTTATATGTTTATGGTTTATCCGAAAGTTCTGTATTAAAGATAAGCATGAAGCTTGTTCAAAAAATAAATCAATAAATCCTTAGTTACAGTTCATGACCTTGTACTAAATATAGGAAACAGCAGAGCTGATCTGAAGGTTGGTTGCTTGGTGTCAGAGTAAAACTTGTTCATAATTATAAGTTCAATAGCTTTTACGTCATTAATCCGATCACACGATATATGTACCAGCAAAGATAAAGAACAGTATACCAGTGATAGTTCCTCTATGGATATACCTATGTATAGCTATTTTTTTTTCTTCTGTCCTCGTTTGAGGGTTTGGCTTCACACGGTTTCTGTCTTCATGTTCTTCTTCGTTGTTGTAAATTTTACATAATGTTTGTACGATATTATTAGCATTACATTATTGATAATCTAGTCTAAGGTTAAAAGTGGGGAAACGTTTCGCGCAAAATTGAAAATAGGAATTTGGAATTAATGAAGATACGGAATTATTAAAGGAAGGATCAGGAAAGATAGGCATATTACTTAATAGGTACTTAATAATCTAGAATTACAATAATTAAGTATGTACAAATACACTGTTTACATCTTAATATTATTATAGATAATAAAGCTAAACAATTATATACAGAAGAAGAAGCAATAGAAAGAAGGGATTTTACGTTGATGGGTAGTGGGACACGGAGGGATCTCAATGTTTCATAAAAGAGAGCACGGTCAAATTTAGGACAGGAGAAAAATATGTGGTCAAGATCTCCATATTCATAACCACATTCACACTCTGGGCTTTCAATAGTTTTGAAACGAGCAACATGAGCTGGACAAGTGGTATATCCAAGGCGCAACCTAATTAGAATAGAAGTAGGTCTCTTGCCAAGTTTAATAGAAGCAAACCACGGTTTTGTACGAATCACTGGTTGTATACTAGAGTAGTGACTTCCTTTTGATCGACTACTCAGCGGCCACGCATCACTCCAAGAATCTTGAAGGAACAGCCTAGGGATAGCAGCCAAATCATGCGTATAATTTTTTAAAGGATAAACATCACCACATATCACAGCTTCATTTGCTAGTTTGTCTGCTTTTTCGTTACCGATAATACCCACAATGGCTAGGGATCCAAGCAAAATTGATAGTTAAACCTAAGTTAGCACAACGGTTTAACTTGTCTCTGGCTTCTGCAATGAGCGGGAAAGGTTTACTCTAAAAAGGAAACTTAATAAAAGCTTGTAAGGCACACTAAAAATTAAGCTATTTCTCAGTTTACAAGGAAGTACGTAATCGATAGCTTTAACAATGCCAAGACATTCACCCGAAAAAATTGACATTACAGGTGGACACTTTATTTTTTGTACAACGTTGTATTGTGTATGATAAATGCCAACACCCACAAAATCACGCGGTGAGTGCTTTGACGCATCCGTGTAAATATGGTGCCAGCCAGGCCATTTATTTTCTATCGTCATTTTAGAACACACATTTGCATTGAGTTTATCAATATCTAGATTGAGGCAAATTATAGGAGAACTTATTGAAGTTTCGTAACCGTAAGTAAATAATCCAAGAGCATGCGACCGGTGTGTAGGGGCAAGAAGTGACTTGAATCTGATAAAACTTTCTACTAAACAGGGCAATGATTTATGTTTCCAGTAATTTGAGGATTCTGTAAGATTAGTTATTATATCAAGGTTTGCTATTAAAGGACTCTTAGCAAATTGTAACACGCGATAAAACATTCGATCAGATAAAAATTGACGTCTTAAGTACAAAGGAGGTACACAGCATTCAACCTGTAATGCATTTTTAGGGCCCGATTTCATCGCTCCTGTAATTATTCTCATGGCCTTTGATTGTATGCCATCCAATCTTCTAAGGCCGTATACGCTACAGGGTAAGAAAATTCCATAATCAAGAACACTCCGTATTAGGGCATTGTAAAGAAGCTTAAGAGAAACGATGTGCACCCCACCAAAGCCCCGATAGATACCTTAGTAAATTTAAAAGTTTTTCTGCTTTGGATTCAACATACTTACAATGTGGTAAGCTTGTAAGTTTTTAATCTAAATAAATGCCTAAAAATTTAACTTGTTTTTTGGTCGGAATAAGGTTTCTATCAAAATGCACATATATGAGTGGGGGAGTTCGTTTAGAGAACTTTATAGTTTTTTCTGATAAGAGATTGATAATGAAACAAGAAAGAATTTCTGGAATATTTACCTGGTTGAGTTTACATTTGAAAATATACAGTTGAACATTATCATATGCTGATTCTAGATCTAAAAATACTGCAAGGACTGATTCGTTCTTTGAAAATGCAATTCTAATTTCAGTAACCAGTGTTCCTACGCTGTCTAGTGTACTCCTACCCTTCCGAAAACCGAATTAAGTTTCGGCTAATAAACCTCGATTTTCAACTATCCACTCAAGACGATTTTTTGCCATGCTTTCAGCGACTTTAACTATAACAGATGACAAAACAATTGGTCGATATGATGACGCTACTGATGGTGGTTTAACTGGTTTCAGAATAGGTAGTACTATCTGAGATTTCCAGGATAGAGGTATATTTCCAGTTAACATGGCTGTGTTTATTATATCTAAGTAATACGAAAGTGAAGACTGACTGAGATAAGAAATGAATGAATAAGGTATACCATCTTCTCCTGGCGCAGAATCTTTTACCACTGACAACGCCCCTTGTAATTCTTCCATCGTAAATGGAGAATTTAAAATAGATGTGTTCTACTGAAAGTGACAAATTATAAAAAATATCTTTTGTAGCTACTGTAGGAGGTGCCAATCGATTTAGGAAGGCATTTGACAGATTTGATGGTAATGAAAACTGTGAGGATTCACTTACGCCATTTCTAAATCTTCTGATGTTTCTCCAGACAATTGAAAAGTTTATTTCAGGAGAAATAGAACGGCAATAGTTTTTCCAACCTAGATATTTTTTTTCTTTTAATACTTTACGCGTGTTATTCAAAATATTTATTAGATTTTCATAATTTTTATCTGTCATATTTGGATCGTACAACTTTTCAGCTATTTTTCTTTTCTTAACAGCTTCGGTACATTCCTTATCCCACCAAGGTGGCAAAGGAACTAATTCTGAAGCCGCAGTTTTAAAGGAAATATTTGATCAGCAGTTTGAATAAGTGCATTAGTAAAAGCTTTAGAACATTCATCTACACCTTCAGATAGATTAGGCAGATTTGATATCTTTTCTTCTACAGAAGTTTAAATGTATGCCACAGGTTATAGTTATTAATTAAGATTGTATATTAATCGTGGTTTTCGAATGGGCTTTCTACGCCAATTTTGAGGTAAACTAATAGGAATTGGGTAATGATCACTATCAAATGTAGAAAACATACATTCCCATGTCACTGAAGAGGCTATATTGGCTGAACATAGTGAAAGGTCAACTGCACTAGTTATTTCTTGAGGCTTCGTTCCTCATGTTCTTGTCCCAGAATTTAATACGCAAAGATTATTGCATCAATCACCTCCAAAAGTCTATCTCCATAGAATGAGTTGATAGAAGATCCCCAAGAAATGTGTTGTGAATTGAAATCTCCTTAGATAATCAATGGTTTAGGAAGAAGTGATAGAAGATTTTCAAGATGTCTAAATGCTACCAGACGAGGAGAGTAAATATAAATAGAAACAACACAAATATTGCCTCTTTGAGCTGCCACCACGGAGAAATTATCATAGGTAGGAAGAGATAGAGGAGTAAAAGAGACGGTACTTCTGACGAGTAAAGCCGCTCCGCCATACCTATCAGACCTATCATCTCTCAAGCAAGAAAAACCGTTTATTTTAAAAACAGAGCCTGGTATTAGCCAGGTCTCTGAAAGAGCTAATAAACAAGCATCTAATTTGTTTATGAAATAAATTACATGATTTTTTTTAGGAACTGCACTTCGGCAGTTGCACTGCACCATTTTTTGAAGCATCGCCATTATTAATAGCGTTATTATTTTTAAACAAGTCAATTAAAGGGGCTACGGTGGACGGTATTTTTATGTTGGATTTAGTTAGAGCATCAATTAAAATCTGTATGATATATGTACTGGACATTAATAAGGGATTACTAGATATCGGGCTCTGACTGAGAGCACATCCGTCCTGTGGTAAAGGCATATTATGGTCACTAAGTATTTTGTTATGTGTCATTCGATCATAACCAATCCCTGGTTTGGGGATTGGACGACGGTTTGTAAAAACAGTTTTTTTGTACGCGGTGTGTGGTGGTCGTTGTGATGTTAGTGTTTGAGGTTCTGTATTTGTCTGACTTCGAGGTGTATAAGAAGTTGTAGAAGAGTTTGTGACATCAGCATATGATTTCAACACAGAAGGAATTAGTTTTGCTGCTTCGCCGTAAGATAAATTTTTTTCAGCCATAGTTATTTTGATTTGTTTCTGTCGTGAAAACTCAGGACAAGATTTGTTAATAACAAAGTGTGCTCCTGAGGAAAGGCAGCATATTATGCTTTCTGTTCTGAGGAAGAACTACAATTATCTCCTGTATGATCAAGGCCACATTTATAGCATCTAGATTTGAATCTACATTGAAGTTTTGTGTGTCCATACCTACAACAATTAAAACATTGTATGGTGGGATACGTGTACAGTTCTACCGGAAGTGAATTATAGCACATGAAAATTCTGCTTGGTAATACTTGGCCGTCAAAAGTAACAACAATATTTTGTGTAGGTTTCCATACGGGCAAACCTTCCACTACTGTTTTGTAGTTTATTCTTCTGACCTTCAATATTTTACCGCAACCACTAGGCACAGCTACATTTTCCACCATTTCTTCAGGTGACCATTCCGCTGGCACACCCCGAACAAGTCCCATACGGGTAACATTGAAAGAAGGAATGAATGCTTTGAAATCCTTCGATGATAAAATGTTACTGCTTACAAAGAAGTTGGCATTGCTAAAGTCAACGAACGCTAATTCAATTATGTTTCTACCTATTCTCTTTACCGAACCATTGACAATATTCTGAAACCCGTTTTTTGTAAAAATTTACCAAATGAAACCGGGTGCAAGGTGGTTCCATCATTGGATGATTTTACTTCCCGTTGCACATGAACAATATAAGGTGACGCATCATTTGGTCGATATAAAGTCCTTGCTACAGGGACAGTGCCCTGAGGAACTGAACTATTATTACTGGATTGTAGATGAACTTCTTTTGAATTTACAGGAGGAGTCTTAGAATCTTTATTTGAATGATCACTTCCACTATCAACGCAAAGGCAACCAGTTTTGCCATCCACGGCTTGAGCGTGCTTTCTTTTTTCATATTGCATTGCTTACAAATCTTAGTCTGGCGACTTCTTTTGCGACAATGACTCTTATTAATTGACCCATCCGTGTCCATACCGGTCTCATTTGATATAATACTGTAGTAGAGATCGTCACATAGTTATTTGCCGGGGGAACAATCGTGCCCCCGGGTCTTTCAGGTCGGTCGGCTTATTCATAATAAAAAAAAGAAAAACTTACCCTATCTGAAGAAACTATACACTACCACTAAAATATACACAATAACTACAAGTTTGAGAATACTCTACTGATCTTTTTTATAACAATATTTTCAAATTGAAAACTTTGCAGAAAAAATACACCTGCCTAATTCGACGTTTCCCGCGCTTTCATCACTACGTTAATAATAAGAGTACGCCCCGTGGTAATAACAGATGTTGCTAGGATATAAAAACACAGAAGTATAGTACAAATAGTTTTTGAACACTTTTAACTTGCGTAATATTTTTAAAATCTGTGCAATAGGTGACAGCCGATTGATATTTGTACAAATAATTTGTATTCGTAACTTTATATTTTGAGTTTATTAATAAGAAGCAAAATTTTAAGTGGAGACTTATTAGTAATTTTTACTTTTCATAAAATGGAAAGTCTATGCCCACCACCAGACAGTGAAAGAACTTGTATGATCATTCCAGCTTCTAAAGAAACATTCTTCAATACCAAATGGACGCCTAAAAAGAGCTCTCTATGTCCCTATGATATGCTCTACCACCCCCCAGATTACAATCCTAAGTCTCCTAGGTCTGACCGTCAGGAAATACAAATCATACGGAGGAATATTTGGGATCAGGTACAAAGGAAAGAAACTTAGAATCTAAACTTATAATATAAATTTAATAACAATAGAAATTAGAATTGCTTTGATAGATAAAAATCTCACAACAGAAATACAGTAAATGCGACAGAGTGCTTCTAGTTCTTCCAAAAATATTGCCATAAAACCATAATTAAACTGGATAAGGGTAATTTAGTGCTGCAATTTTTTTAATCATATCAGGCCCTGTATTGTTTTCAGTTTATCTCAGAATGAAACATGACGTGACCGCACACAAGACAGTTATTTATATTGGGAAATTCTCCCAAAAAAATTCGATAAATTCAATGAAATGCCTCTTATGAATACTCCCGAATTATATAACACCTAAACTTATTTATTAGGTACAATTGACTTATCTGGCTCACAGATTGGTCGACCCCACAGCCTCTGACAAGATGTAGATTTGGGAAAATCGGTATTAGGGTATATTAGGTTATTTAGCCAACTATTGTCAGATTAGACAGTTGGCCAAGCAAAAATCCGGCCACAGTAATGAGGACGGAACATCAGTATCTTTCCCTCTTTTTTTTCACTAGTAAAATATAATTTAAGCATCTCGTTTTCGCAAGTTATGACGTACCTTATGGCAATTCTAGTTTTTATTCTTCTGAGAAATACGAGTAAAAAAGGCTTATCTATAGCAGTACAACAAAAGGCGGACTTATCGCTAATAGCGCAAATACATACTATAAATGACTCAACGACGATTGAAATTTAGTTATTTTTTAAAGATCTTTTCTTTAAGAAAATAACATATCATATTAGTCTGATAACTTTACTATTGTAGCAAGTTTTTTTTTAGGAATACAGTAAGGGAGTGTCGTCGACAACTCACTTCATGCATGGCAGACCCAAATGGAAACCGTGTGACCTACCTACTAAGCAATACGTGAGAGTGGAAGGTAACGACTAAAATCAGATATCCGTGGAGTGGACCTATTATAACGACAAGTAGACTATACATACGTAGATTACCTATAAATACGCAAAATAATCGTTTAGTTTTGTCCTGTAGAAATATATAGTTGTAAATGTAAATCACTTTAATATAGATTAACGTCTAGTGCATGAATTGTGTTCAGGCAGGTATTAATAACATTTAAGTATGCAGCAATATTAAATCTTATTCAAGAAATAGCTTAAATTATCTTTTGAATTCTTTTAATCAAGTGAAAGTTAAATAGCTGTTTTTAAAGACTTCAATTAGATAAAACTATGAGGAAAAAACTACGCTTTTCTATAGTTTAAATATACGCAAATCTTAATTTCAAGTAGATAGCAACCATGCCCAAATGCGTACAATGTGGTGCACCTCATCTACCTAACTGCAGGGGATGTGCGATTTGAAAATAAATAAAAACTCTAAAAAACATATCCCAGTAGGTAAGTAAGTACATCATAGTGAAATTTCTAAATCAAACGTTAGTTCTGACCAAACAAAGTTAGTTAATGCAGCTGCAGCAAAAACCATTACAAAAAATATGCCCTAGCAAGGTCGAAAGTCATGATAAATGCTCACCAAGCTTCTCAAATTACTGAGAACAATGACAAAAACTCGATGACATTCTAAAGCTAATGAAATCGTTCGATGAACCATTAAAAATGTATACTAGCAACAATATTGCTACATCTACCATTTCTTATCAATCATGAATAGAACTTATAATAATAATAACATGGAATGCTAACCAATGAATCATGAAGAGAAATTGCAGTTAGTTAGACAAGAAAAATATTGATGTGTGTTTAATTTGGAATTTACTAAACAATCTTTCGTCAGTTATAAAGGAGACAAAATTTACAATGCGTCTCAACCTGGTAATACAGCTAAAGCCGGAAGCGCAGCTTATATTAAACAAAACCTTAAACTCTACAAGGATACTAAATATGTAACGGCAGAAATAAAAGCCGTAGCAATGCGGATCGAGACTAAAGGATCGTGCCTAACTGTTTCTTCAGTGTACTACCCTCCATGACACAACGCGAGAATCATATAAAAATCTCTTGGATACTCTTGGAAACAGATATGTATTAGGAGGTGACTACAATGCTAAGAACACAAATTGGGGCTCCAGACTTACAAATACGAAAGGAAGAGAATTACTACATGCCATACGAGAATCAAATGCTAATGAAATTTCATTTTGCCCTATATTATTTTTATTATTATTATTATTAACTGGAAATACAAAAAACTAGAATACAGATAATAAAAAATTGGACTTATTCGTTTAAAAAGTTGTCGTATTGTCACCTAAAAATAAATGAGATATTTGATTTAAATTCGGACCACTCTCCCGTATGTTTAGAAATAAGTGAGAGTCTTATTTATTGAGAAAACTCCAACTCTCGTAAATTTTACAGACTGGAAGAATTTCAAAATAGAGCTAGATAGCTACCTATATAAGATCTGAAAGTTCCCTTGAAGTCAAAGGAACATCTAGACAGTGAGGTCAACATATTTATAGAACAAATTCAACATGCTATTTGGAACAACGCATTTGCAATGAATCTAACAACAAAAGGCAAGACTTATCCGCAAAAATAAAAGAATCGTTTGCTGAAACAAGTGGTAGAAGAGAGTTCGATAAAACCCGACTGCTAAATCGTTAAACCTGTGTATCATCATATTTTATTGTTTAAGAAAACGTAGGTTTACGCGTACCTGACTGTTATAGCGAGACGTGTCATCGTTGAAGACAAGAACGGCTCATTTCATCCCTGATGAAGTTCACCGAATGTGAACGAAACTATAGATGGACCTTTCCAACAATCAGTTACAAGTGAAAACCCCTTTTCTTAAACAATATGAATCAAACACGCGTTAGTTTTCTGAATAAAACTGTGTATCATCCTTATTTTATTTTATTTTATTTTAATGTAGGTACCAAGTGTCAGTCTTACAAGTAAGACTATTGACACCACTTACATAAAAATACGACAAACCGTTTAAGCTCTAGGGCGTGCCAAAGAAATATACATAGGGTGGGGTGGTCTAAGACTGCGCACTTAACATACCTAGGTTATAAAATAATAACACAATGTTACAGTTATCAAAATTTATTATTTCTATTCATTATTCATTAGGCAACTTACTCTAAACAATCATTGTTTAGAGTAAGATCAATCTTTTTAATTATTATTTAATAATTTTATGATAATAAAAAAATGAGAAATGCGCAGCGGGGTCTATAAGAATGCGCGAGTATTGAAGTAATGTGCAAGAAATCTAATCATCACACAAATCACATCTAAAGTCTTTGTCACCGACACGTACTTTGCATTATGGGTCTTTGTAGATTTCTTTAAAAAATACCTTAAAAAAAGGACAGTTGTCCTGGATGTGGAGAAATCCAAGTTTTTTTAGAACTACTCATAAGGTTTTATTTTTTTCAGGTTGTCTCTTCACAAAACTACATATCTATTCCTTCCCAGCCATTATGGTATCTGGATTAAACCTGTGGGGAACATTATTATTTTCCGCCTACTAGAATGCTTTTTTCGAGTCCGCATACTCAAATGCTCTGAGATCCTTGGTGATCATTCCAAAAACATATTGTCTTACGTCTTTAGATACTCGTAAAATTAGGTTTCCACTTCTTTCGTGAATGTATTGTAAAATTTTCCAAGACTGGAAACTATATGGGACCTGTTTAGTCGAAGACGTAGAGTGGACTCAGCCACCGATATCTTTTCCAATATACCGTTTATTCTCGCCTTCTTCAATCCAGTTCCTCGCGTTTGCTAAAAGTTCTTGAGGACGGAGTGATCTTTTCGATTATCTTCTGGATGTCATTCTGTAAACAGTTGATACAATCTATATCTATACTTATAATAAAACTGTAACAGGTCAAATTCTGTACATTGAATATATTTTAAAAAAATCTTTTGCGGAGGGTGTAATTAACGATATAGACCCCTAATCTATATTTTTCTTGATTTTTGTCTGTCTGTCTGTCTGTTTCTGGACTTTCCATAACTTCGGAACTGCTGGATTTGAATCCTATGAAACTTGGTATGCTGAAGGTTTATACCATGAGGTAGAATCTTATCTACTTTTTATCCCGAAACTCAGAAGGGGTTCCTGTGGGAGGGGAGATGCAAGTCTTATTTAATTATAGCTCAGTAAGGCGTGTTTTGATTTGGATGTTTCTTTTTTTTTAGAAAGAACTAACTTAAATTAATGTTATCCCAGAAATTAGAGGGGATTATGATTGTAAATATATTTATTTTTTATACCACACAACTAGGCATTTGAACACAAGTTTTCGCGACCACAGATATCAGCGATACTGTAGCCCTAGATGGAAAACAGAGCGTCCACAATTTTTTGTAGCGATGATGGTGACCGAGTAGTTAAAGGGGGTAGGTAGATTGCCGTGCGAGAGGTACGATGTTCGATCCCACAAAATACGCAAGAAGAACCTGAGCTACCGGTGAAGGACAACATGGGGGAAGGGCAATCTTAATACTTGCCTGGCTAGCTACGAGTAGCTAGCCCTCAAGTTGAAAAATCTGTCGCCCAACAGCTAATGGTGTGTTGCGGCGGCCTTTTTTCCGAACCAGTGTATTCCAGAGTAGGCATGCTTCATCTAGGGGTCACAGTGTCCCCCCCAAGGGTGCCCGCATTGTCATGGCGATGGGGCTCAGTAACCGTGGCCTTGCCACCCACGGTGAAGCTAAGAGGTACCCGGGATGGGCCACTCCACCAGGTTTTGCCCTCTGAGCCTGTGTATGTGAGTGGCTGCAGGAGGTAGGTTGCGGTGTTTTATGGGGGCATCGCAACTGAGGCCGGCTGCAATGTCGAAAGACGGCGCAGCCGAGGATGGGGCCGTGGCGGGAGAGGACTACCGGTATTGAGGTGCGCCGCGCTCCCTACCTTCCGTGGCCCTGACGGGGTCACCACCGTAGAATGGTGCACGTGGTGGGCCCGCAGTAGTGTTATCTGCTGCGGCCGTAGTGACAGGCGGCGGGGCCATTGATGACCCGTCGCAGGAGGACCTCGGGCGTCTAGACACGGGGTCGTCAAAAACAAAACAAAATCCTACGGGTTAAAATGAGTGCAGATTTCGTAAAGTTAATTAGGCGTTCAACATCAACATGCTGAACATAATTGTGCGAACATTTCTATATCGCTTTAATTCATAGTTTTTTTAGTTTAAAACGCTATCTTATTGTAATAATAACTAAACAAAATTAGTAAAACAAAGAAAGCCAATGTCTAAGAGGGCGCACGTAGTCTTATATGACCGTAACCTGTGCAGTCTTACACGATTGCCTAATTTACACTAGTAACATCATCTGTCTCAAACTTTCGAAACTAACGTTAGAAGGTTAATAACGTAAAGAATCTCAACCAAGCCGGCATTATAACTTTTGATTCTATTTCAGATTATACTGTGACAATACATTCAATATAAAGAAAAATTAAAGTAACTTTACTCCGTTTCTCAGATATGACGTGTGCGCATTCTTATCGACTGCGCAGTCTTAGACTACCCTACCGTACATACATGCATACACTCGAAAAACATAACCCTCCTTCTTTCGCAGTCGGGTAAATAGGAAGTAAAGACGAACTTAGCAACACTAGAATAAAAGAACACTCAATAATATGACAAAACACCTTAGAAGAATAATTTAAAGTTTTAATGATGAGACTACAAACAAATACCTTCATAGCGTAACAGCAGTTCCGGATATTCACTTTGGAAAGCAACAAATTATATTTATTATATTATATTTATATATCCCGGTTATGATTTAATATCTAAGAAGTGCTAAAAAATACAGCGGAAAGATGTAGTCAAACTTACTACATTTATAAACGCTGTTATACTGTTGAAATATGTTTCAGATTTATAAAAAGTTGCCGAGGTAATAATGATAGGTAAACCACCATACGAAACAATATCATGTAGACCCATATCCCTCTTATCAATAATATTATAATTACTTTAAAATTACTTCAAAAGGCTCAAGCCAGTGATAAAAGACTTAAAACTTTGTACCTGACTATCAGTTTGGATTTCGAGAAAAGCACTCAACAACAGACCAAGTGTCAAGTTGTCACAGAATAACGACCATGATTAAAAAAATCCTAGAGAAAAACAAAAGTCTGCTCAGTGTTTTTAGCTGTGGCGCAAGCATTTAGTAAAGTTTGGCACGAAAGCTTGATAGTGTAACAGCGAAGCATGCTACCAAAATCCTAGGTCGATATTTTGGAATCATATATCACAAATACAGTATTTAGAATAAAACATAAAAGAGCTAGAATATAGAAGCCGGTGTACCACAAGGGAGTGTATTAGGTCCGGTCCTGTACCTGTTATACACATGTGATATATCACAGCCTGAAAATAACACCATTGCAACTTTTGCTAATGATACTGCAATGCGGAATACTCATGAAGAAGCTGCACAAATATATCAAAGTGGCTGTGAAAAAAGTCTATGACTGGACAAAGAATTGGAGTATAAAATTAAATGAATCCAAATCAATTCGCATAGACTGAACATCAGAAAGAACACAACAAGCAGAAAAAAGAGCAGCTGTACTTACGCTATAGAGAAATGTATTGGCAGCTTGGAAGAAAGTCTCCGTTGTCAATACATAACAAACTGCTAGTGTATAAACAAGTTCTAATGCCAATATGGACTTATGGTATACAGCTGGGCTGTACCGCTCAAAGTAATAGGCTCATGATCTAACAATCCCAAAATAAAGTACTTAGGGATATTACCGATGTACATAAGAAGCAACGATCTTCACCAGGACTTAAAAGCAGAATTCGTTGAATAAGTGATAAAAAAATACGTCGAAACTAACCAAAACCAGCTTCGCCATCATGTCAATATCGTGGCTATCCAGCTCCTCGACCGCACAGACATAACTACTCGTAGGAGACTAAAAAGAACTAAACCGTTTGAGTGAGTCTAGTGTTTTGAAAAAGTAAAATATTGAAAGTGCTAAGACTAAAGAACACACGAACAAAGTGTTTTTGCCTTAACATCTCCAATAAGAAAAGTGCCGATGGACAAATTCTTATAGACATTATTTAATAGATGATTAAGTTAAACTAAAATTACTTACTAGCCTAGATTAAAATAACATCAAGGAAATCCTTTTACGGCTTTTCTTGAGCAATAAGTATAAAAAAGATAGCAACCAGATACTGAAACAAAAGATAAGATTGTTTGAAGTACATAACTACTAATATACATCATCCGTTGTCTAGTTCTTATCATAATACAGATTGCGCAACGCAACATTTTTTTATAAATATCATATAACATAAGGCGTTTGAGTCATCGGTTCATGATAAGTAAAGTAACGAAAATTACTATAAAAAGTTCTTGCGACTTGCGGCAGGATTAGAATTTGCTACCTTGTCGCTTTTATCTCATTATATGTTACTGAAAAAAAATTAAAAAATAAGATCAAGTGAAAATAACGTATCCCTTTATTGACTCAGAATGAAATAATAATGTTTTTAGAGATTTTTTAAAATATAAGTACAGTTCGAAAAATGTTATTCTCGTACAAAGCTCGTATAAAAATAACAAACAAAGAACAAAAATTTTATTGGTGACAACATTACGAGCTTTGTACGAGAATAACATTGTTCGAACTTTACTTAGATATTCAAAAATCTCTAAAAACATACATTCTGTGTAAAATTAAAAAACAGGGAAAAACATTAATTTTTATCGCAAAAGCTTTAGTCATACCCGAAGTCACTTGTAGAATGTTCATGGTCGTAATCACTTTTTTCTTTTCAGTGAAAAATCAGAACCCGCACATGCGTATTTATAATGTACTCGAATGGGCAGTTCTTCTTATAGATGAAAAGAACGTTTGCACTGGTTAAAAGACTGTTCAAAGTCAAACTTGGGAAATAACAAAATCCAAAAAAACTCGTATGTTATTGCAATTTTGAGATTATAATAATTAAAATTAAACTTTTACAATATATCCCAATTATGCCTTTTAATATTTTATTTAAATGCAAAAGGCTCGGTCTGCTACGCTTTCAGACCTGAAGTTTGGCAATAAGATGAGGGGATGAAAGGGTTGAAATAGGGGATGATAATGTTCATATTTATCAAGACGCCTGGCAAAAATTTGATTGTGCCTTAGAATTTAATTCACCTACGTTTAATCACCTAGGCTAATCAAGTAGATTGAAATTTACCTAATACAGATTTTTTGATTTTTTATGCAGGTGATTTAGTTACACTAGTTAGTTGATTTAATTCTCGTGGGCTAAATCACCTAGGGTAACTTGACTTAATTTCGGCACACGAGACTTACGTTACAAATATGATATCTATGTATACTCAAGGAAAATTTAAAGTTATATTAATTAAAATAAAGATACTTTACCGATTTTTATAAAATTTAGGTATATGGGATGAATTGGAAAGTACTTATACCCAGTTGAATAATAAAAAGACCTCCTAAGTACTAAGACTCATTTTTTTGGCTGAGGAGGTCCTAAGTAGGGTTGCCAACTATACTGATTTCAACAGTATTATCCTGTTTTTCACTAAATTATACTTTTTACTGTTGAACAAAAATAAAGTACACAAAATACTGTTTTTAGCATGCATAGACTCAATATTTATATTCAGAATTAATCAATTTCAAAGTAGTTTATGAAAAAAATATCAAAAGACAAAGATTTTCTTGAAATGAGTACTGGCTAAAAGTGGACCCATTTATTAGGTAACACTTCAAAAGAATTATAAACATAACTAAAATTGTCTCATATCTACTCTCTGTTCTCTCCACTTCAGCATTTACTGACAGAGTTTTTTTCAGTAATAAATGCTGTGGCGGGAGGATAGAAATAGAGCATAATTAATTAATTAAATTATAATTGTTATTATATATTTTTTTAAAGATTGTAAATTAGTAAGTTGTGCAAGAATTTCTAAAAAATATATATATATTTAAAACAATAAATAAATAAAATACTGTTAAAAAAAGTAGACAAACCTAGTCCCAAGTCGGTTAAAATCACAAGAATCAAACGTTAGGCTCAAGGGCATGCGAAGCAAAGCCTCATACAGATAAACAGACATCTCATATTATAAATAAATTGTATTTAAATACTTAGTTATAAATAATAAAGAATCGTCTACGTTTACCTTTTGTTTAATTAGTCGTAACTATTATGTGCAGGTTAGATATTTGCGGAAAATTAATTCAAACTACTTAAAATTACTTTAATAACATGAATCCGCTATAGTTAGTGTGTTTTAGTCTAAACCAAGTAATGGACAATTTTAATTTGTTGTTGCTTCTAGTAGGTAGTAAAAATCTGTTAATATTGTAATTAATTTAATAATATGATGTGAATAATTATTATAAAAATTATTTAACGAAGATCTCGAAAATGCCTGGATCATTTCTGCATATATCTTAGAAGGACACGCAAATAGCGAGGTAAGTAAATACATAGTATGACTTTCAGTATGTTTTAGAGCAATGTTTATTCTTAAGACATATTTAGGGCATAAGTATTTAAAGAAATTGGTTGATACAGGTGATAAGTTGTAACATAAATACTTCAAATTAAAGTGTCAACCAACAACACCTTGGCGAAATGTCTAACTACTGAACTGATCTTAATAAATATTATTCGAGATTATGCCAATTCATAGCGTCCTCTGTCGGGCACGGGTTTAGGACATAGCGTAGCAAAAAAAAAGAATTGTCAAAATCGGCCCAGATGTATCTGAGAAGTCAAATACTGAGAATGGAATAATTTCCTCATCCATTTTGATGTCGGTTAAAGGTAAAAGGTATTGGGGCCGATAGGAATATACCGGGACTTTTGTAATGTGAAAAACTACCAAATTCACTAGTAACGGTAATCCAATGTAGATAGATTACCATGAATTCCCCAAATAGAAATCTATAATTGAGGAAATTATAAATCTTTGCAAATGAGATGATTAGACTTTTTTTAACAAGATCGTAGAGTAGGTACTTATAACCTATACTTGCTTCTAACAAGTTTTCGTCAGATTTGTTGGAAAATAACTACAGTACCGATATCCATATAGGTATATACTATGTATGACTATACAGGGTTATTGGTCAAGGGTGTACTAAACCGAAATGGGGTCACTATACTCATCCTAAAGAAAACCTTTCACTAACTCTGAATTTTATATTTTGGCGATGGCCGAAAACATATAACAGGGTTGATCCCATAATAAAAGTTGTTCGTAATGATTAGTATAGTGGCTTCCTTTCGGCTTAGTGCACCCCTAGCCCAAAATATCGGTATATCTTCTATGGTTTAAGGTAAAGCCAAGGCAAAGCTAAGTAAGTAGATAGGTATACATTTAGGTATTTGTTTTTGTGTTAAGTGACAATGCTTATTAAGTTTACATATCTACCCTCTATTAGCATAACAATTTAACGTGCTCTTTGTAGTAACCCTTACTAACTACATGGTTAAATTATCATAATGAGTAAACCTAACATCCACTTACATAGCAAGTAGTTAGAATGTCCTTTGTTACAAATGGAAGTTCACTTGTAGATGTAAAATTTATCTTTTGGTATTTTATGCTCTTAGGATACTTCCTAACATTTTTATAATAGAGGTCAGTGTACTAAAACCAAAAGCTGATCAGATAGATCAGATATCTTATTGTATATTTTGTTTTTGGTGTGCAATAAAGAAATATTGTATCTATATTAAAAACTCTTTCTGAAACTTGAAAAAAAACCCTTCGAGCACTTTCGAAACCAAAGTTTTGGTAACCGCTATCGAGTCATTTTTTCGGTTTAAGGAACTTGGATTCGAATAAAGATAAAATATTCCGCTTTCGAAACTGGATTGCGAATCTTTGGTTTTGAAAGTGCCCGAAGGGTTTGTGTGGCTGGAGGAGTTAATCCTATGGAATTGTCTGTCTTTCTGTGTCAGTCTTTTCTATATGAGTAGAACATCGACTTAGGTGCATAATATTGTTTATTAAGTTTACATATCTACCCTCTATGTACATATTGTATGAATACAACACTGAAAATAAATTCAAGTGCATGTCGTGATACGCATACTGTGGGGTTTCGTAGCATTATGTCAGAATTAATTTCCATCCAATTATTTTGAATTCATACACATTTCTGGTATGTATTTTTTATTATACCATTCAAAAGGGCGCAAGACAAAAGTAACACACTGTAGACTATCGTTGCTAGTTCTGACTGTCCCTGCAAGTCAAGGCAGAGCTTGTCGTGCTGTAGTTAATTAATACTAATAACTATGCAGCTTCAATTTGGCGGATACAACCGCAACATAGCCCACAATTACATGCCACTATCGACATCCTTTCCAAAACATCCAATTTCGTAGATTAGGCACTAAGACATACATGCTAAGTGCAATTTATCAACCGCTACAAATTACGACAAACTCGTTCCCTTTGCTCTTTACGAGAACATTTTCGATGCACTCGAGTCTTCAACTTGCACTCAAAGGTCGATATCCTAAAAACCTTTCATTCTTTTCATCCCAAACTTGTCCTGCCGTTCATTCTCAAAATCATATTTTTCAACTCGCGAGCAGAAAGACCGCAATTCGGCGCCAATGTGAGTAATTTGAGTTTTTTTGCAACTAAGTAATTAAGTTATGCTAATTCAGTGACTGCGGACGGTTTAACCGTACATATAACAATAAAACTATAATGCTTAAACTTGAAATACGATTTTTTAAGTGATTATATAAGGATCTTTTTTTATATTTGGATCTTTGATAAAGATGATAACATCGCAAGTTGCGCGCTAACTTATTAAACTTAATTACGTTCGCATGAAGGCTGTATAACAGCTCTATTCAATATTCATACTGAATCCATCTAGGGCTTCAGTATCGCTGACTTCCGTGGTCGTGCGAACTTCTGGCCTAGCTGTGTAAGATAAAAAAAAATGTTTACTTTTTATTTGGCGTTTCGTTAGAAATTTTAAAGAATGCATTCGGTCAAATAAGCCCAAACACTTCCATAACCTACTTATGTACCTAAACTTTTATACTTACCGCAAAGTTTTTTGATTATTGGTAAACAAACTCGCAATCATTTTTTACTTAATTGCAAGCAAACTAATGACAATTAACATTACAAAAAAACAAAAGAAAGTCGTTAAGGTGTCCATTAATGATTACAATTAGTAAAATCACGTCATTTTCGACCTTACTATATATCGGAAAATCTTAAGTTTAGACTTTACATAGCAAAATATCCAGATGAATTCAAAAATTGCATACATACACCTGTTTTTCCTATATAAATGAGCCGTTCATCGATTGCAAAAGAAAAAAACAGATTTATACAGTTTTTGGCCGTATTGCCATTTATATTTTGCTTATTTTTTCTTGAGTTCGGTAACAGTAATATCTATAGAAGCTATATATAATAATAATGATTTTCTGACATATGTCACTTACGTTCAAAAATCGCGTAAACCTGACTATCTAACAGTAATTATAAATGGACACTTCACTTTTTTCATTATATTGAGGTATATTATAACTTATTTGTTAGTTATTATAGTAGAAATACATAAAAGTAAAAGTTCCACATTTCTCCACTAGTAGAAATAAATGAAAAAATCTGTTCCTCATAGGGAGGATTGTTTTTTTTTTGTCATCTATTAGCATAGTATGGATTAATTAGAGAGATGTGGAACCACAGTACTTCACAATACGATAAACATAAAATGGTCAGTGTTACGCAACACGTTCAGTCTGCTCCACGCTTAAGACGAAAATGTAAATTAACTTGTATAACTAACTCGTATAACTTGGATGATCTAAAGGAGTATCAGACTTTTCATTACATTTGATTAAGTTTCTCAACATTTGATGTATCTAATGCGAGCAACAGCTGAATTTTTATCTCTTGCGACGTCGTCGTTTCTGTGCAATCTATGTTTTTTCTTCGGAGTTCATTATGACACTGTTTCAAGAAAGAGTTAAAAATAGTAGCGGCCGCCGACTGCAAGTATCGGCCTCGGGAAAGAAGTGTCTGTTTCGCGATTCGACTTCTTTGTGTCGGGTTTAGTCTTAAAATAACTAAAACGGCAATAAGTATAACGTCAAAATAAATTGTTTGAAAATAAATTCGGATTTAAATGTTCTGGAACTGCACAGAATTATTTGAGATAATATCTAATCCTAGTTTCGTATCTGTTTCGTATCGTATTTAATTGCGTCACAAAAATAAATATTATGCAATAGGAATAATTAGTAGAGAATTGGCTATTTTAGTACTGCTCATGTGGTGTTGCGCAACTTTATTTTTTATTGTGAAATTGTACATAGATACAAGATAACGTGTTATTATTTCAGTCATTTATTTTGAGACACTGCTGCTTGTAGCCGAGCCTATATAGGCAAAAATGGGACCGTAGCCAACATTGAAACGCCCTTCACAAGTAAAGCAAAATAAAATCTATACATATAGTAAAACTGTGGAGATCAAATTTCTGTACAATGTATAAAAATGCAAAAAACCGAGACAGGGGTGTAAGAAGTAATTTAGATTTATTTATTTTTATATTTCTCTGTTTGTCTGTCTGTTTGTACGGGCTAGTCTCCGAAACGACTGAACCGATATAAATGAAATTTTGTATGGTGGTAGCGTATATCTCTGGCCGATATATTTTATTTTATTTTACTTTTGATCCCGGTCAATTAAAGAGGTTTATAAGTATTTAATTTTATCTTATTTATTATTACTTTCATTTATTCATTATTATAACCTAACAAAAACTATATAAAGTTATAAACTATATGTACAAAAGCAATATCCAAAAATTTAAACTAACTTAAATCTAAACCACTGCCAGTTGGTAGAGTACCCAAAATGCTGGCCCCATTGCCTCGTTGAATGGCAATACTTATGCGCTGACCCAGGTAGAAGCCAGCATTTTGGTCTCGAGTAGCGTCAACTAGACGCTTTGTTAGGGCTTTATATAATAATTTTGCTCCTGGTCCCCAAGGCCCGAGAGTTTCAACCCCAAAAGGCTCAAACATATAACCGCTATCTAAATTACTATATTTGCGCCTTTTGAGGCCTTCAGCTGACTCTGCTGCCGCATCAGCCTTGTTACTAGTAACGCTAAGATGAGACGGTGCAAGAGTGTCGACGCATGTAGCGTCCCACACTAAAGGCCGCCCCATCTTCCAGGGGATAAGTGTCATGCCGTCGGGTCTCTTACCATCGCTACGCATAAGACCACGCGGTTCTAGAATAGCTGCACAGTTAGCGGTGGTAAGAGCCCGGCGAAGGATATCGTTAAGGCTAGCGTGACGGGGTATCTTGCCTGCACTTTTCGAGCAAGATAGGCCATGGTGGCCGAGCTGGTCGACATTTGCGCCACACTGGCAGCGATGTGGAGTACAACACGTTGCACCCAAGCGAAGGGAGATTGCGATTCTGAATGAAGTGTTGTCAAGGAGGGTCCCAGTATTAGGCGAAGGGAGTGCCTGTAACCACAAACCTGATTCCCACTCAGAAACCGCTAAGAGACGGGCACGATCTGATGAGCTGGAGCACGTATTAAGGAGAAGTTTCCGCGCTTGCTCACAGATCGGCCGGTCCCACTGCTTCTGTGAAGATGGATTTTGGGGGTAATCAGTGTTTGGGCAAAGTACTGTCCACGCGATCCTAGCCTCATTCATATAAGCAACATTAATGACATCCGATGTCTTTGTCAGATTTTTTTCTATTAAAGTCTTATTGCTATGAACCGAGGACAGAAAAGCGGGAAGAGCTACGCCAGATATGGATCGGATACCAAGACCCCTCATTCTAATCGGAAGAGAAGCCTGTTTCCACTCTCGATCTGATAAATTTACATTTAAAATTAGAGTCAGAGTGTCTTTAATAATTTTGTCGAGATGTTCAATAAGATCAGGGAATTTCCAAAGATGCGAACATCGAACAATGTATGTAAATTTAGGAACAAAAAGACAGTATCGCAAAATGGTAAAAGCCATGTGAGTGTTAATTTTAGATAAACGGTCCGAATATTGCAAAAAATTTTGAATTTTTTCTTCAATAAAAGAAGGGAATGATTCGTCCAGTATAGGCGAACCTAGTAAACGCAACGTGCTTTTGTTAACTATTTGGATGTTATGGGCTAATAAATCAAATTTTTGTACTATTAAGTGTTCCGTGGGATGATTAGCCGGAATATACAGTTCACATTTTGAAAAATTTAACTCTAAACCAACATTGTGTAATTCCGATATCAGAAATTCTAAATCTGAAAATAATGTGCGAGGCTGAACACAACGGGACCAAGAGGATCTCCTTGTTGGCAACCAACGGCGCTGGAAATTTCGTTACCATGATAAATTAATTTTGTAGGAGATCCGTAACACTGCCAAAGAAAATCATATAAATTTGGAATTTTGTCTTTAACTTGCGTTAACAAAGCCCCTCTGTCAACGGAATTAAAAGCGTTCTTAACATCCACCTTTAACAGAAAATCATTACAGTTTTGTTCCAAAAATGATCTAACAGAATGGACGGCAGCTTCACAACCACCACGTGAGCCAAAACCAAGCTGTATAGGCTGAAAAAGATCAGTTAAAACCGGTGCTATCTTTTTACAACAGATTTTAGCTGCGAGGCGACGATATGTCGTACCAACCGCAATGGGCCTGATCCCACCGTCCTTTTTGTTTAAGGCGCATAGGTTCGCACCGTAGAGAATCTGAATGATATCGCCATTGACCTGACCTGAGAGCATCAAATTAACGAGAGATGTCAAATTCTTAAGAATGGTCTCACCAGCTTCTCCATTTCCACCGCTGATCAGATCTTTTAAGTGTTGCGCAGTCAATCCATCCAAGCCCCCGGCAGACCCACTTTGGAAGGAAAAGACGGCACCAGATACATCCTGAGCAGTTATTTCAATGCAATCATCATCAGATCTCCCCGGTGCTACCGGAAACTGTGAATTTACTGATTCAGATGGATGTTTCCCCTTTAAAATCGAGAGTGTTTCGTTTGTTGATGGAGCAATTGTGTCACTGGAAAATAGTATACGGGCTGCACCTCTTATCTTCTATCAGTGTAGGTATCATATGTGTCTCAATTTGTGTACTTTGCTCAAATGGTTTATGGATTCAATACAAAAATATAGAAAATAAAGAATACCAGAATATTAAAGAGTAGGAATAATAAATACTACGCGGACGAAGTCGCGGGCGTCAGCTTGTTTATAACAGTTTTTGAAAAAAGTGATAATTTACTATCCATTACGGAAGGTGTAGATATTTTTTTTTTCAGTTATTTCGATTTAAATATAAAACCTCTTGACAGATTTTGATGAAATTTAGATGGCGCCATGTTTGAAAAGGTATATTTCAAACAAAAACAAAAGAATTTTTAAATCAATTCAGCCGTCTCCGAGAAATCAGCTTACAAAGAAAAATACAATTTCCTCCTTTTTTGGGGTGTCGGTAAAAAGATGGATTGGCTTGAAACTTTGTACACTTAACATTAATTTCACATTCGTGAAATAAACATCCGATGTGTGTAACCTCATTAAAATAAATTACGTTAAAATTTAAAAAGTACTGGAGAGATTACAAAAAATCTTTTCCCGTTAAAATGCCACAACATCACAGAGTAACACAGGCTATAAAAAATTAGAGATCTGCTAGTGTAGTACATATTGCGCAACATAATTTAACACGCGTGTTTAATCGAATAGGATAATGAAGATAACGAAAGATAAAATCGGTGCCGCATATAAGGGCTAGCATACACAAATAATCACGGTAGCAGATCGTTATCACCGCTTCAATCCGACTCATTATGTATTGGTAGTACCTATGAAATTCTTTCTGCGAAGCGAACTTGGACATTGACAATGGGAATTTCGAGAATATAGCCTAATCAGCATATTGGCTTGAGGATTGTCGTACTGGTTGCGGTGCGTCATGTATATACAGCGTATCGCAACAGAATGCGACCTCATGAGGCAACGGACGTGTCTTCTAGCAGTCACGCCGCCCGTAAAGCTTTTGCGGGTAGAAAGAAGCTCCACATAACTATTGCTTCCCGCTATGGTAGAGCGTTATACTTTGGACATTTCTCTACTTAAAAACACGGTGGTAAAGAATCATTACCGTAATTATAATATTATAGGAGCTGTGATCATAATGTCAACCAGTCAATAAAGGGTCCCGATGTTGCGGTGGGCCGCACTACGTTCCACCGCGTAAATAAAGTCTAGTACCTACATCAATTTTGCACCATATCTACATAAACCTCACAACTGACAGGTATGCCGCACCGGGTCTCAAAAGCAAAACGATGTGCTGCACCCCGCGGCTGTAGTATGCGTATCGCTCCTTTATAGAATAGAATAGAATAGAATAGAAAACTCTTTATTGTATGCACATATAAATAATACAATAAACTTAATAAAACTTATGATTACGTGCAACAAGCAGCGGCCTTATCGCTAATAGCGATCTCTTCCAGGCAACCTTTGGATTGAGAGAAACTAAAGCATAAGTATAGACGGGGAAACTAAACATAAAAAGTTACTTGCATTTAAATAGCAATTAATAATAATGTTGACAAATGTTTTAGAATAAAAAAGATAAATATAATATAATATACATATATCCAGCGTTACTACCAATCTCGCTAGTATTAGTAAGAACGTTAATTGAAACACTTTTCTAACGTCGATGCATGCTTTAGAGTAAGTAATTTATACCCAAGCATGCAAATCTAAAACCATGTACGTGCTACACTACATGTGGAACTCTACCGTATTGAGAAGTAGCAGGGTTTTCTGCTTCTATGCATTTGTCACTGTTTTTTGTTAGTTACTTCTATAAAAGAGAAGAATTCGGCTGCATTCGTTTATGTTTGTTACCTTAATTCTCGGAGACGATTTAACTGATTAAAAATATACTGGTTTTAAGGGTCCTCTGACTTCAGAGGACCCATAATTAAATTATATTTATGGGACTAGGTACTTACCTAGTCCCAGTTACCCAGTCCCAGTCCCAGTTACCCTATTATATTTATGGGACTAGGTACTTACCTAGTCCCATAAATATAATTTAATTCAGTCCAGTAGTTTCGTTTTTATTTACTAAGATACAGAAGGTTTAGACCTCAGAAACCGCGGACGCAACTAGTATAGCCTATAATCATCTGCAGATAAAGGCGAATCCAATGACAATCACGCACGTCAATCGGTTGAGTTTGTAGATGAATACAAAATTAAATAGTTAAACATACATACATACTAAACATACACTCGAAAAACTTTACCCTCGTTTTGGCAGTCGGGTAAAATGGTCGCCTCTTGTGCACTGTAGTAACTTTGTCGTTTTGTTACTATGTTTTTCTATTTAAGAGTACTTATATTTTATCTACTACAAGACAAGAGCAAATTGAAATATCTAAGTATACATAATTTAACCGTATTGTCACGAATTGGGTGACCTTGTGTAAACTACTTTTTAGTAAGTTATTTATTTAAAAACTAAAAGTTTGTAAGTTTTTTAATTCTTAAAAATTTTGATGTACTTAACGCCTTCATTTTTATAACTTTATACGCACTTTATAATTTTTTTTTCAACTGACCGATCGAGCGAAGCGGCTTCGGATTTGGAAATATTTTTTTGTCTATCAATTCGAATGTTTGTATGTCTCCTGAAATTTCGTAGGTACTTTCGTAAAGGTCAACCAATCTTGACGAAACTTATACTATCAGTTTTTAGAATTAATCGTCGGGGATTTTTGACATAAAATAATCGAAGAAGGAAGGGTTTGGTTGCTCGTAGCCAGCTACTAGAAAATACGTTTTTTTTACACTATGGGCAGGTACTTCCTTCTTTCGCGTCATTAAATTCAGTAAAAGAACATTTTTATTGGTACCTAGTTAACTAGTCCATCTAACTAATAATAATTAATTTTTAATTTATATTACGACGACCAATGTGGTCATTCACCATGCAGTATTTTGTAGAATTTCGTTGATAAATTAGTAGATACCTACCTATTGCACTACAGTTTACTGCTGCGGACTATTTCTCGTGACCACTTACTTTTTTGACCATTCACTGACGATGACAGCAACGTACGGAAAGAAATACATAAGTATAAAATTAAAGAAATAATTCATTATCGATTGTCGTTTAAAAAGGAAAATAATGTTCTAAACACCAGATAATTACAAACACGGATAAATACAGTAAATAACGTTTCACACTCATATAAATATAAAAATAATAGGTATCATAGGTCTGTCACCCCTGACCTGGAAAAGCGCTGTAAATTTAAGACTGCATCGTTATTAACAAACGACAAGTACCTACCTAATAAATAAAAGTATTTAAATTTGTTAATTATCTGACTGATATTATTTTTAGGGTCCCGTAGTAAAAATATAATATATAATATCAAATACCAATGAAGAACAAAATAACCTTAGTTAAGGCCTTTACTGAGACATCGAGAACTATAGACTTCGCATATGAGAGACTTTAGCCTGCGCGTAGGATCATGATGATAATTATTTCGATTCTTTATACAATAAGTAGCTGTTTAAGCTTGGAACAAGAATCTAGAATCGAATCTAAGTCACGAGAGAGGTTCACTGTATTAAAATACTATGTTTATACGGAATCTCACAGTTGGTATGAAACAGATTTTCATTTAAATCCCTGTAAAAAAAGTTATAGCAATATTGCAAGGCATCATTAAGAATTGTGAAGGCGTCATAATAATATACTCCAGTCTTTACTTAATACTTAACCTTCAGAGAGTTTCTTCATCTCAAATGGGCGCTCTTCTGGGCAACAATTATATTGTTCAGGTAGCAGCGATGCTTAGGCTTGGCTGTGCTGTTTGCTAGTCTAATGCCAACTGCTGTTTGCTAGGTGTTGCCCACATGCAATGAGTGGAATTTGCGGCCACTATAACTCCAACAGAACTCATAGTGTATTTCGCTTTAAATAGATGTATGTAGCTAGCCGAGGAAGCTGCCAGCCGGACCATGCTGGTGGTAGAGGCTACATAGAAAGGATACCCCGGAATACTCCGAGCCTCGAGCTAACGAAAACCTGGCAAAGAGGCATTTTGATTTCAAGTCACTGTGTTGTTCATTGTGTGTAGTTTTCTAATGATTCCAATAATCATTTCGGCAACGGTCTGATATCGTTGAATCAAAAACCCATGGGTCACCTCGTGAGCCAAGACATGGTTAAATTAGCCATATTTGGCGCTTACCATTGACTGTGATGACTATGACTTAATACGCCGTCTTCCATAATCCGAAAGTCAAACAACTTTTTGTGGGTGCTTTTACTTATATACCTATGTATTTACCTCGTGAGAGGGGCTATGCCAATAACTCTTCAGTCGATGGTCTACATATATGGAATTAGTTGGACAACAGTTTCAAATTCGACATTACATGACATCGGCTATCACCTAGATTCACCTCATCTGGATCCAGATGAGCTGAGTCTTGAGGTGGGATCGGAACTTGTTTTATCCCCTTTTAACATCAACTCAAGTTTTAATGAAAAATTCTCGTTGTTGATATTGAGATATTTTGAACATTGCCGTGGTACAATCTAATCGCTTTATTTTTTTGCCGTTGTACAATTGTTGAAATTAATTATTTGAGCTAAATAGATAGAAAAAATAATTTTATGTTATTATTATGCTAAAATAAAATATTAATATGCCTTATTTCATAACGAATACAACATAATTTGAAACACATCGATTGTGTTTTATTACCATATTTGTATAACATTTATTTTGCACATTTCATTTTATTAGGATAATGTAAGACTGTTTTCCTTAATATGACTAATTTTCTAAGACAAAAATCAAGAATAATCAAGGTTTTGCTCCTACCTGGTATATATACCAGGAAAAATAGACGAATTAAACTTACATTTATATTATATAAGAAACTTTTTATTACAAAATGCAAGTCACAAATTATTTTGACCTATATAAGGTCACGTTAACATTAAAGTGTCCCCATGCCCAAACGTACTCATCAGGCGAGCAGCGTTCTCCCTCTGAATGGCCAACGAGATATGTTGGGCTAAAAATTGACCGGGACGGAAGTCACGCCCACAGTTCCCCAAACGATGTCCCAGATCCGCAACAAACTTTTTCGCTCAGTGCCCCACGGACCTTCTGTCTCAACAGCAAAAGGGATGAACTCATAGCTCGAGAACTCAGAGCTTGTGTTTTCTCAACGCGGCTGATTCTGCTCCTGCACCCGCCGTTCTTTGGGTGGCAGAAATATGACAGGATGAAAAAGTACTTACACAAGTGGCACCCCATATGAGACATCGGCCTTTCTGCCACGGAACGAGAGTGAGTCTATCCGGGCGTTTGCTATCCGACCGCGACAGACCAGGGGGCTTCAAAATGAATGGAATGGAATGCCAGCCGTGACAAGAGCTCTCCGGACAAGCTCAGTAATAGCATGTAAGCCGTTTGCCTCCACTTGCACGCCACAAACGCACGTGTGGGGTTCGCAAATAGCACAGCCAAGTCGGAGTCCCGCAGCCACTCTAACAGAGACATCCAACAGCGTGCCCAAGTGAGGAGATGGTAGGTCATGCAGCCAGGCGCCCGACTCTGTTTTAGAAACGGCGTTGAGATGTGCCAATTTAACCCCCGAGGCAATGCTGCGCAAATGAGTGAGTATGTGCGCTCCAGCCAGCTCGTCCCAACTTCTTTGTACACTAGGCTTTGTGGGCAGATCAGTGTCCGGGTATAACCGAGCCCACACGTTATGAGCTTCCTTGATAAAAGGAATGCTCGTATCTTCACCCAAATCCGTCACCAACCGTTTGACCAAGCCCTCAACGCCATATGACGAGGCGAGGAAAGCGATAGGGCTTTCCTGTAAGCGGCGCACTCCCTAACCGCAAAATCGAACTGGCAGGCTAGCCTGACACCACGGCGCTTCACTAAGGCAACAACAACATTTCTTTGACAATACCCATAAGAGTATTATCAAAATTGAGTACGTCCTTGAGTTCCAAGTCAGTGCAGTCCATATGACATATGTCAGCTTGGGCATTCCGAAACAGGCCCTCAGAAGTGTTAAGGACAGATGTGCCGGAAGATGACGGAAGTATTCAGCCAGTGATGTCAGGGTCTGCACTTTTGAGTCAAGACTATCTTTTAAGGCCTCAAGGAAAATAGGCGAACCAAGTAGCTGCAAATAATTATTATCCACGATTCTTAGTCCAGGAATTAGTGATGTGAAACTTGCACTCGATTCTGCCGCTACTGAGCTACACGGATAAAACTCGCACTTTGCGATGTTTACTTCTAAGCCCAATTCTCTCAAAACAGGGAAGAGCGCCAACACATATCTCTGAACTACTTCTGGTCTACCACCAATAGTCCCGTCATCCAAGTACCAGACGTTAAGAGGAGACTAAAAATAAGAGTATACCCCTGTTGCGCGCCAACTTGTGACAGGATACATTTACCGTCATACGATAAATTACTGGGGGCTGTGTAGCACTGGCACAGGAATGGGAAAATAGATGGTGTCAACTCTTTGACCTCTGATAGCAGTGGTTCCCTATCAATACTGTTAAAAGCGATTCGAATATCAAGTTAAAGAAGAACACCATTACTCGACTCACGTATTACAAAAGCCCGCGTAGCGTGGATTGCGGCCTCACAACCAAAGGCTGTGCCAAAACCTAACTGATGTGGTAGAAGGTAAGGTGTAACCGTATCTCGGACCGCCCGGCAACAAAGTTTTGCAACTAATCGCCGAAAGGTATTTACTGCTATAGGCCGAATCCACCATCTTTCTTTTGGAGAGCACACAGTGACCCCCCATAAAGAAACGGGCAGACGTCGCAGAAAATTACATATATTAGTATACATACATAAAATGTAAGTCCTGACCTGACTGCTGACAAATCACAATAAACGCATAGACCTAAACCAATGAACCCAGAGACATGAAATGTGAAGAGTGTATTCATTATAGGCTGTAGGGGTGTACTAAGAAAGGATTTTTGGAAATTCTATCCCTGAGGTGGTCTTGAAAATTATTTAGATTGCATTTTATTGCGCGTGCAACGCCGGGGGTATCAGCTACTACTCATGTCATAAGCTAATAGGATTTCGTAGAGTTAAATCTTTACATTTCATGCGCGGTACACACCTATTATTGTAGGCTTCTGATTAATGAGCCTCAAAAAAGCAAATAATTGTTATTATAGATTTTATCACGCTGATTTTTAATAGGATGCTAAATCTGCAGATAATGGTAATGACTGGAAAGGAAAATTATGTCTTATCTTGTTATCGTTCGAACATAACAGAAAAAAACATTTAAATACTCCGGTAGTGTAATGTAACAAAGACTCTGTTTCTTTCAAGTGAAAAAGTGCACAGGTTAGTACGTTAATTTGTATGCATTTATATGAGCAAATGAAATTAAACAAACTATTTACTAAAAATACTGTTACTGTAAAATTTGTTCAGATGTAATATTGGGAAATCTAATGATCGAATACTGACCATTGTTTGATCAAGAAGTGTATTTAATTAACTACATATAATTAGCAATCAGTGTAAAGCACGCACCCGAATGTCAGTTTGTTTCCCAGAGTTTTTCCCTGATTTTTTAGAAGCTTGTTGCTTATGTACTCGCCTATGTACTTTGCGTTAAACTGCTGAGCAATTGTTTATTTGCCTTCCAATGGCGTTAATCATCTCTGAAAAGCAGGGTTCCTTGTGATAATTAATTCTACAACTGTAAAACTGTATGTTGCATATAATTATTTAATAATACAATACATTAATTATTTCTAGGGAGTTTGGCGGCTTCATTGGATAGAGATTGGACAAAATGATATTATCCGCTGAGGTAAGTCAATACTTCCAAATCATTCAAGTAAAAATCGAAATAGAATTTTATATTGTCTATCCCACAGAGCATATTATCAGTCTTTTTATGACATCTCCTTAAGTAAAAATAATCGGTGAACAGCAAATTTTTATAAATTCGTGAATCTTAACTGGTATCATAACCGGTACTTAAAAAATAGATGGTATTTCTCACACAACAACACAAGAGGTTGTAATATAGACCTTCAGGTCTGCAAATAAGGTTTACCTTATATAAGATACACAATATAAGATAGGTGCTGAGACAAAGGGGCAGTAGAAAGCAGGGCAGGATGATTTATTTCGTAATTTTTTTCTACTTGAATGAATGAATGAAAGGTTGATTTATCACAAACACATTTAACAAAACTTCACTTACTTCACCCTTCTACTTCAATACAAAAAACTATTTGTATTCAAAAAGGCAATATCAGCGTCAAATAAAAGTAGTTTTCTAAATCACACTAATGATCAAAATACTCATGCAAATATCTTTTGAAACTATAAAACTTTATTCATACAGGATTGCAGCTGTCCTCTCTACGATGAAGGCTTATCCATTGTGGATTCGCCAATATGTGGTGGTACGGTTCTTTTCATGGTGGTTCTCGAAGCTTTCTTAAGAGGCCGCTGCGACATCGCATCACCCTGTGAAAGACTAAGATCTAGAGAGGAGGTTCATGAGGAGTATGACTTTATCGTAGTAGGCGCTGGAGCGTCAGGCCCGATTGTGGCGGGACGGTTAACGGAAGACACTGATTATAAGGTAGGTTGTCTCTCTTTTCATACTTCTTTGTTCAGTTTTAATTGAAAAGAAGAGTAGGGTTATCTTCTTTTACTTCTCCTTCTTCAAAGAAGGAGAGACCCCTTAGGATCAAGTTTTAAGTCACCTTAAGGTCTTCAAACGGGATCGGAACGTGACTAAAAACAAACGTGACAAACAAAGCAAAATAATGTGTTAACTACTGAATAGGTTATGTAATCTTCGCAAGTCTTCTAACTTATGTTCAGTAAGCCATTTGCAATGGTTTTATTTACTTGCGAAGGATACCAAATACCAAGAGAATTTTATGCATTATTTTATAATAATGGTAGGTACTGTAAATTTACTTGAAAAGGTTAAAAAATTAAATAGTCTTTATTGTTTAGTCCGCAATAAATGGATTAAATATAAAGTGTCGTGCGGTATCTATCTGTAATTTTCCACACTATAGTAATGATTAATACCCAAATTGATATGGAAATTATATATAAATAGTTTTTCATTTCTCAACTCAACCGACACCATAAGTATTTCTGTAAACCTACTCGTTGTCCCGAACAACTCTCATTTCTCACATAGGATTGTAAAACTTTATTAACGCTCGTAGTTAAATGGTACCAGTAAAACCATTAAACGAGAACTATTCTAATTGCAATGTTGTCAACATTCAAATAGGCTCTAGACCCTTGATCTTATTTGACATACATTTTCCACGTTTCTCTTAAACAGGTTCTGCTATTAGAGGCTGGTGGAGAAGCTCCTATAGGATCCCACGTTCCGTCGTTCTACAGAGCATTCTGGGGTAATGAGAAGGTAGACTGGAAGTACCGGACAGAGCCTGCAGATTACTGTCGCGACCAAGGAGAACAGGGGTGCAACTGGCCGCGAGGAAAGGTCATTGGTGGGTTACCTAATATCTGAGAAGTAATTGAGCTGCAACCGAAAAGTCTGGAAGTTTTTGTTTGTTCTCTTAGCATCTGAAATCATGGGATTTATACATATATATATATATATAAATCCCGCTTAAGGGCTCCGGCTTTAGCCGCGGCAGCGCCAGCTTCAATCGTGGTCGTCGGAAGGTGTATAAATCATATGATATCAGCATCCAGACAAACATACATGCTAACCTGAGATCCAGGATAATCTAATCATGGATTTCAGATGCTATCAGACAGGATTATTCTTGTACAGATCGTAGTTTTCCAAACAATCTTGACGAAACGTTGGTAAACAGGTATTGCCAATGTCTTGAACATCGTCTCTAACCCATTCTACAATCGGTAGAGACACAGCCAAACAACTGCGAGTATGTGGCGCGATTCGCGAGTAAATTGGTTTCTTCTAGGCCTTCATGTAAGGATACGGGATCTCGGTATAGGTATCATCGTCATATTATTACTCCTTCTTAATTCCAGTCGATACTCATGAGTGGCTTATCTCAAAATTATTGGTAGGTAGTCATTAAATTAACTACTTTTATCTGAGCCAATCCCCCTCTTATGTAATTATTGATACTCCTATCTTTATCTCATAAATCGTGGAACAAAATCCTTATTTATTGTTGAGTAGTTTAGGTACCTACCAACTATTCATAAAACAGTATAATCTTTTTAATACAAAATCAAATACTGATAAGGTCATAATATATAAAGATAAGAAATCTATAATGAACATATTATAAATAGCTGTCACCCGCGGCGTTGCCCGCCTCATAAAATGGGCGTTTCTTGGGTATGTATTGGGTTGAAACTAACTTTAATTACAGAGGCCTTTTTTACAAAGTATGCTTACTTATTTTTTTTTACTAGTAGCTCTCACCCGCGACGTTGCCTGGGACATAAGTTTCAAACTTTGATTTTCTCAGGAGTTGAATTACCAAAAAACCTTCTATGAATTACGACATTACGCACCTTATAATTAATACACCCACCTAATTATAGACTCTGCGTTGAATGTTACCTGTCAGTCAGTCAGTCAATCAATCAGTCAGGATTTGCCCTTTTATACAAATAATACCTATATAATTGAGGATTATATAATTTACCAGCTTTATAAGTAGGGAAGTGAAATTGCAAAATTACTTTCGAACAACAAGTATTTTTTCTGTCATATGGCAGGTTTTCGTAGCGCGCAATTATTTGTGGGTAAATAGGTAGATACAGCTGTAATCTTTTGTCTATAAAAGTTTAAGAGTATACTGCCCACGAGAATAAAAGTCAATAAGACAAAAATAATTTCGATGGGAGAAAATTGGGAGGGAAACATTTGTTTGTTGGTCGTGGCGTAGTAACTGTTATCATGGTTAGCCAAAAGTTATTTTATTATTTTATTAGAAACCTTGTGATTTGGCTGCGAAAAGTCTATTTTGTGTTACCACAGAAAACTTACCGTGTAACTGAATTGGTTATGTGAAATCAGCACGAATATTCACAATGAGTTTCCGCTCGGATTCGAAAACTTTGCAACACGAATTTCGCGAAGTTTGTTACTTAATGTAGAATATTAAATAGTGATTATTATATTAGTTTAGATTTGGAATCGATTCAAAGTAATAATTTTGGATCTTCTAGTAAGTTTTGCGTAATTCGTGTTGCAAAGTTTTCGAATCCCATCGGAAACTCATTGTGAATCTGGGTGCTGATATGAATAAACTTTCTTAGGCGGAAGTACTCTTCTAAACGGTATGATGTATCACCGAGGCCATGCAGCAGATTATGAGGATTGGGTGGCAGCTGGAGCCGAGGGTTGGTCGTGGGAAGACAACCTACCTTTCTTTGATATGACAGAAGGCAACAAACAGATTGGCACGCTAGTCAGCGGAAAACATCACTCGGATAAAGGACCGCTGCCGGTACAACAGGTAAGTTTAGCACATATAACTGTCCACTAGAATTTATCTTCTGTCGAGGACGCTCATCGTTCTAATATTTACCCTTGGGTCTTACTTTTGAATCAATTGCATTTATTTCCTGCTAGGAAGAATCACCATTTTCGAACGATAGCCTGAGTGAAGAGTTTAGTTACACCAGCGAATTTAAAAATAGAGCTCCTGGTTACATACTACACGTATGCGGTAAAACTATCAATAAGATTACTGCGGCGGTAGTTATTTATTTTTATAATATCAATAAAACTCGAAGTAAGCTGAATTAATATCATACTTTTCTTCGCTGGTAGTCTGGTGGAAAAGCTCTAACGGCGCATGCCATAAAGGAAGTCGGTAGACGCTTTCTAAAAGAAAAAATGTCAAGAGTTATATAACCTGCTGTAGAAGTATTTATGGGCATTAATTTAATATTTTAAAACCTTGTAAGCGCTTAAATTAAGTTAAGTAATGGTTTGTAACTTGAAAAATGAATATTAATCTTTAAATTATAATGACGCAGATTTGGATCAGTTACTTCCGCTCTCCCGTTCTCAATCATCTCCATTCATACACCGCACTGCTTACACACTCTTACAAGAGTTTACATAAGTCTATCATATTGGCAGTTCAACTACCAGCCAGACGCAGTTTACAAGCTCCTGAATGCTATCAACGAGACTGGATATCCGGTCGTCGCTGACATGAACGATCCAAAAACCCCTGAAGGATTCTGCATTGCGCAGACTTTCAACGCGTGAGTTTTTTTTTAATAGATTTTACTATCATTAACTCAGAGATCATAATATGGTTCGTATTGGCATCGCCGCGCTTAAATGCAATAAGTTCCACAGAGCAACATTCTAATTTCAAAGCTTAATAATCACAGGGATTCCTGATTCCACGTCAAGAATGGCTTTATTTTTACAGGGTTTTTAAGTACCTAAACCAATCAAAGTTTCAAATTATCGAAACAGTTCAAAGAAAATATTGTCTAAATACACAAAAAGTTTATCTCTTACACAGAGATGGTCAGCGATATACAGTTGCCAGAGCATACCTAAAACCAGAAACTGAACGGCCCAATCTCCACGTGAAGATGAATGCGCAAGTCACGAAGGTCCTTATAGAAGGGAAGCGGGCGGTCGGCGTGCAATACATCAACGAAAATGGAGATATTGAAGAAGTACGCGCTTCTAAAGAGGTGAGGATTATATGTATAATCTATCAGCATTATAAGTAAAGAGTGAAATTTTAAAATTACTTTATAAGCAACAAGTATAAAGGGGCATTTTTTTTTCTATCATGTGGCAGGTTTTCGTAGCGCGCGATTTGTGGGTAAATAGGAAATGCTGTACCAAATTTTTTGTTTTTCAAACTTTAAGAGTCTAATAACTACTCACGATTGTCAATAATAATAATAATTTATTTGTCCATCAATGACAAACAAACACGGAACGACTAATCAACGAGACTTTTCATTGAGACAACGATCTTTACTTGTATAGATTAATTTACTCGAAAAACTATTGTTCCTAACAGTTTCTGTATGTATGGGTATCTTGACTGGACGTGATGAAGAATGTCTACCTTTACTTATGAATCTCTTATGTTGCCCAAAACACAATAATTTTGAATTTTAATTATGCAGGAGACCAGTCTGTTATTTAAATTGTGTGAATTGTGATTCTATTGATATTAATTATGGTTCATTTAAACATACTTTATATATCCTACCTAATATTACTGGCGGTAGCGTACTGAAACTAAAACTGTCAAAAACGTCTCAGAACCTATAGCTTAATTGCGATTTTGACACCTTTACATTCCTGAACATTATTAATAGTAGAGACAATCTAGACAATCTGAGCCTGAACGAATAAAAATTTTAGTCTCTGTGCCCGAGTAATGTCAAATTTATGATATTCCCAGGTGATATTGAGTGCAGGCGCACTGAACACTCCCCACATTCTATTACTATCCGGCATTGGACCTCGGGAAACCCTCGAAAAGTTTGAGATCCCCGTAGTCGCCGACTTGCCTGTCGGTCAGAATTTGAAAAACCACATCGGAGTTACCTTCAACTACTTCCTGACGGCTCTAGACGACAGGAGAGCATTGGACTGGGCGGGAGTAACGGATTACATGCTGCAGAGAAACGGTCCTTTGAGCGCTGATGGTGTCACTCAGGTAAACTTTTGATGTATGCTCAATAGAAAAATTATACAAACTTCTTCTCTACTCTACTAATATTCTATGTGCGAAAGTAACTCTGATACACGCCTGAACTACTGAACTTATTTTGATGAAATTTGACTCGAAATTTTGATTCAGAGTTAAGGCTTAATGGGATTGAAAGTTTCCATACTTCATCAAGACGCCTAGTAAATTTATTTGCAATAGAGATCATAGAATTGGACGGCCTTCTTTAAATGTTAAAAGAAGATACATTTATTTTATGTTGTTTTCTTATTTATAAAAATCTATTGCTGTTCGTTTGTCTCGCAAAAACTCGAGAACGACTGGGCGGATTTAGCTGATTTTGGTCTCAAAATGTTTGTCGTACTGCAGGTAAGATTTAAAAGGTAAGAAACATAAATAACTGTTAGGCGGAACGAAGTTCGCCGGGTCAGCTAGTATTCTTATATAATATCTTCTATCATCTATTGAATAGATTCTATTCCATCTTTTTGTATGCTTTTAAAAGCCAAATGGCATTCATTCATTTACTCGAAAACCACTTGGCTACCAATAGGTCAAGCTGAAATTTGTCAGATGGTTAGTTTTTAGGTAGAAGACGTCAGCTAAGAACGGGTTTTACGACTAGGCTATGTATAAATGTATGAAAGTCCCAAGCTACTCAGCATATAGAGATGAAATTTGGCATACCTCCTATATATACGTATACATATATATAGGAGGGCGAAGTCGCGAGTAACAACTAGTAAGCGAATAAAAGAATAACAACACGATAAAGTTGAAATAGTGAGTAGGCATTGTAGCCCTCGTAGCACCTAGATTAGTTGTTCCTAATCTATCATTGAGACTGCTGCATGCTACCGTGGTAAATAATACAGTAAAATAAACATAGATCGGTCCCGGGAGCTCTGGCACTATTGCGAGGCGTTATGTACAAAGAAAAAGCTGAGGCTTCCTTACGTCGTTTTAATTTGATAGCGCTATAGACTGTAAGTAAGTACATGCTGGAGTTTTTTTTTAATTATTAACAACAGAAAAATCTTCATTTGGAGTTTTCATATTATCTCCGAACAGAAGATAACCAGCTGACCTCATGCAATGCATAAATAAAACATTTTATGATAAAGTCGTGAGAGAATTCCTTCAGACAGTTGTGACACTAAACTGATATGTAGTTATAGCTACGGTAAAATGCAAGCCATTCGTGTAATAAAGTATCGCATTGTGCAAGAACAACATTTACTATTTACTTAATAAGTACACGGACGGACGTACATACTATCTATGCATGTAGGTATTATTACATCCTCAAGTTGAAATCGATCACCAAGCAGTTTGCGGTATGAAAGGAGTAACTAAGTAGAGCGACAGAAGAAGCAATGGCATTACGGCGCGGCGTACCTACCGAAGATCTGTGTCAGATATAACAATCGGGTTTCGGTTTTCTGTTAGAATTACTTACTAAATTAATTAGTCATTTTTTAAAATGTAATATAAGAAGTTTGCCTTCGGCAAAAATCGATTTCTTTAGACCTCGAATAGCCCTTTTTTGTTACTAAGTATTTCTCTTAATCCAACAATAGCATTTGTATTTCGTTAAGTAGGTAGTTCGGTACAATTAGTAAGTCCCGAGTTAAATCAGCCCAGGGCTTATCTATATATCGCGAGGTCGAGCGAGACAAGTTACTTACATAAGCGATAAAATGGCTACAAGGTGTCCAGTTCCTATGCTCTCAGATTAAAACCATATTGGGTTTCCTGACTCAATGCTACGAGTAACAAATAATTATCCCAAATCGATTCGTGTGTAAATTTTTGTCAAACCCCAATCAAAAACCGTTTTAACGGCTCTAAATTGAATGGGCAAATGTCAATTACGACGTCTAGACTTGAATGAATTCGCATTATTGGTATCACATTAAATAATATTACGAAACTTTTATCGGCTTAGTGCCTATATGTTATTCTGCTAGTATGATAATTGTTTATAATTAATTAAATCTCAATTAGCGCAATATGCGGGCTTCACTTGCTGTTATGATATCGAGGATGTAAAATCATTAGAATGATTTTACAAATTAGACATCAATCACAATGAAGTTGCTTACACTTAAGCAGCTACGTAATTGAAGTAGACAAAACACAGCGTTATATTATAGTCCTTTATGAGTGAATGCCTTCATCTTGACTGATAACATTTTAATAAGCTAGTGACTTTGAGACAACCTACAGAACAAACTATAAGTCATTGACGTACTATGTATTGATATGAGTACTTTTGATCTCACAGACTTCCAATATACAGTGTACGTAGTATGTATTATAAAAATATTAATTAGGCAGGTACTTACTATTACAAGAGTATGCATTTATCAGAAATGTGATGAGGAAAATCGTACTCGTAGTAGGTAAAAAAGTAAATATTTCAGCTGTAATTTTTTATGTATTTAACTTCGATCCTGCTTGTAAGCTTACAAATTTTTTTAAGGAACTATACTATAAATATTAATATTTTTTTATTTAATAATCTGAGTCATGTATTTATTATTATCAAACTAATTAAGAAACTAAAAGTCCACCACGTGAACCATACCCAACGTGCCCTATACTTGCGACGTTACCACGCTGGATTGCTAGGGAGATCCGTTGCGTCACAAACTCCCAAAACTTCGGATCGTGACTCCATTTGCGCAGATGCCGCCCTAGTGTTTGAATAAATTTCAAGGCTTGCTTGAGAGCTTCACGGACCCGCAGTTTTGACCGCAAACGAGACGAAATCTTACGCAGACTTCAGCATACTTGGAACGCTTGGCTCTTAGCTCAGCTCCTGCAGCTATGTTAATTATATATTTAGCTATAATTTATTTCTCTGCAATATTGATTATATACAAATAGCATAAAACCCGTACAAAATGTGAATTTTGAGAACAACTTTAGCATGCCAAAATACAACGTTTTTACGTGATAATATACAGTAAAGTCGATTGTCTGAAGTGAACCCGATATAATGACTGGACTAAACAGCGCTACGGTGATATAATAAAATCGGCCTAGTGCAAGTTAGACTCACGGATAAATGGTTCCGTACCATTGTCTGTACATCATTAAGGTCCCGTTTTTACCCTTTGGGTATAGAACCCTAAAAAATTAAATTGGTGACCAATCTACCATGGTTGGGATATCTCTTTTTATTCTGTTGCTCTAGAGTAACTATAGAACAAATTGACTATATTGAACTATAGACCTATAGAATAGTCTATTGCATCACATGCTTTGAAGTTTTCCAACCATATAAGGAGTTGGAAAGTAACCATTTTTACTCTATTTTATATGGTAGTCTTTTTTTAAGTACGTAGTACCATTGAAATATTGTGCAGTAGGTACATTAGATAATAGTATGTTGCTACGTACTTGCCTATCGAATCAGTGCGCTACAACCCATTGTGGAGAAGTCAGGGTCTCAATTGGAATGATTGTCAATTGTATACCGCGAGGAATAGTCTCGATGCGGATGTGTCATTATATAATTTACTTTATTGAAGTCCCGCAGACCACGTCACCGTCTTATCTATTGGCTGTGTTTTAGTTGAAACATGAAGGCTCCTACATCAATGGTTGAAACAATCCGCTGTAACTAGGCCGCCGTCTTAAATTTAAAACATATTTTTTTATCAATATCATAGGCATGATCACGATTCATGACCGTGATTGTTTTACTATACTATACAACATATATAACAAATGGATAAAATGTCATTTTTATACATGATAAATATCATTAAAATAGTATATTCTAATGGGCAGTATGTTATACAAATATTTGTTTTGGAAAATACATAACGATTTTCCTTTTCATAACAAAATCAAACAATACAAGATGGTGTTGGAAAAAAAACTTTTTATAAAACCACTAGGTAATGATGAACTTGTATAATTTATGCTATTTGGCGACTGCCATGGCCTCAAGTGTTATGAATAGGGTACCTTAGCGTAGCCGCTTCGATAGCCGGCGGTCATGCGTTCGATTCCATCAGAGCGAATCAGGCGTTCTAACGATGAGTTTGAATTTCTGTTTTCGTTTTACGAGTGCTCTATGTCTGTGTTTGTGAATGTACCATGGCCTGACTTCAAAAAAATAACGTTAAAAGAACTTTATTTTTTTACAAGCAATCCAACGAGCCCGACACATGAAAAATCCTTTAAATAGGAGCTACGAGTATGAGTATCAAACTTTATTTTTTTATCGTTCCTAGGTGACAGGCCTCTTATATTCGAGCTTGGCAGACCGCGACCGAGAACAACCTGACCTGCAATTCTTCTTCAACGGATTCTACGCAGAATGCTCCAAGACTGGCGAGATAGGAGAAGCGGGCCCTTGCGAACAAGGAGTTAATGTTTCGTAAGTTGTTAATTATTAGTACATACCAAGGAAGTCGCCGAGATTTTAAAAAATTGGCCGAATGCGAGCCGGACTCGCGCACTAAGGGTTCCATACAACATTAGTTCAAATTTCTACCCGTTGTTACTAAAACACGTTTGATGTATGGAGCCCCCCTCGGGTTATTTATTTTGAAAGTCAATATACAACTAAAAAATCTGTGAATAATTCAAGTTGGATACCTTTTGTCGTTATTAATTAAGAACTAAAACAGCAAACAATCACGTTTGTTGTATGGGAGCCCCCCTTAATTATTTATTAATTAATATTTACAGAAATACATCATTCGTAAAAAAATCAGCTCTCTAGCTATCACGGTTCACGAGATACAGCCTGGTGTCAGACGGACGGACGGACAACGAAGTGTTATGAATAGGGTCCCATTTTTACTTTTTAGGTACGGAAGCCTAGAAATGAAGCTGTAAAAAATCTTTAGAGCTACACATTGAAGCTTATACCGACTATTATAAATATCACGAGATCAATTTTAACGTTTGTTAGCTCTCGGATATGGCTGGACGTTGAATAATTATTTATTGTGGGAAAGGACACATCTCCGAGTTAATCGTTCCAGTTTGGATTATAAATCGAATAACTGAAAAAGTGTTTCTGCTCCTGCCGATTGTAGTCGATAAAAGGAAAAAAAAAGTTTATCATTCTCATATCAACTATTAAACTAAATCATTGAATCATATCTATTTACATATAATATTTTCTATTTTCTAGGTCAAAGAAAACGCTCAAAAACTCTATTTTTATGATTATTTTGTAACACAACTTTTTAAATATCTATTCTAGTGCCAACGCAGTATCTTTGCTGCCTCGGTCGGTGGGCTACGTGACCTTACGCTCATCAGACCCGCTAGACCCGCCTGTATTCCAACCCAACTTTTTCTCGCACCCTGACGATATGATCATGGTCAAAGACGGCGCCAGGCTTTTGAAGAGGATATTCGATAGCAAAGTAAGTAAATTCTGAACTTATGAAATAGCTGCCAGGATTGCAGCAGGCAGACGCAAAGGAAATGGTAGGTACTCTCTTAGGAGAGCTCTCTCTAGACGTTTTCTTTGTAAATGTTCTGTCAGTATTATGCCGAACATACCTACAATATCGCATTTTTTGATGTTTTCTGCCGACTTTCATAAAGGAGGTAAGTACCTACATACTAAATACTATACTATATTTTTCAAGGCTTGTTACTTGATGCCTCCGTCAGAAACGATATCATTTTTTGTTTGAGAGAATACCAAGTGTTCACATTTACTATCTCTATGTGGGGTCATAACCATTTTATCAAAATCGATCGTGTTAATTTGCCGTCAGAAGACGCGTGGCGCCATCTCGCGTCTTTCTTTTGTACCGTTTGAATTTAGGTAGATAGCGCTTTGCTAAGGCGCTAGGCACACTTGTTGCAAAAAATATCATCTTATTGAAAGTTTTCGTAGTAATATTATTATTATTTACTTTGCAAATCGTTTGTTTCAGACTATGCAAGACACATACGGCCTAAAGCTGGACACATCAACGACTGCCGAGTGCGACGACGTGGCGGAACAATGGTCGGACGAGTGGTTGGAGTGTATGGTCCGGTACAGCACTGACCCGCAGAATCACCAGCTCGGCACCGCCGCTATCGGCACCGTGATCGATACTAAACAAAGGGTCTATGGCGTTAAAGGTGAGAATCACTATCTTCAATCACCGCCATATTTCAACCTGAGCCAACGATCTTCGGTAGCGTCCCAAGCGATGTCACCCATTTGACGATGACATGAGAAGACTCTTCTTCTCTAGTTTTCAGCCATGCAAATCATTTTTTTCTAAGCAAACAGTTGCCTACAAAACTAAATTTGGTGCTCGTGTGTCGTAGTGTTGTCACCTCTGAGTTATGTAAGCGCTAAACGCTGTGCGCCTTGTGTGTACAGATCAAAAGCCTTATCCCTCCTCTAACTCAAAATTTCAGTCGAGAATTACTTATACTCAGTTAAGTTACCTATCGTACGTTTTGTTAACCGAACTTAACAAAGGAGGAAGTTCTCAATTCGATAACAGGAATCTTTTTTTAAGTAAGATCCCTTATTTCTCGGAAGCACTTGGTTGGACCGTTAGGATTTATTATTTTGTTTCAATACTTCCTATTTAATCCTGTATAAAATTCTATCAAATCGGTATGTTTATATTAAAAATCAGGAGAAGATTTTTAATTCATCGTAATATTTTTTTAAGTTTTTATTCGATTGCTCTAAACTCTCCTTTTGCTTGGAATGGTGGTCTTAGGACCACCATTCCAAGCAAAAGGACTCATAAATAACTCATTCCACTTAAACTTTAATATTTGTTTGTCCCGTTAGGTTTACGAGTAATCGACGCTTCATCGATGCCGACACAGCCGACCGGTAACCCGCAGGCCGCCATCATGATGGTAGGCGAGCGAGGGGCTTACGACATCTTACAAGAATACAGCAAGTCACGATAAAACAAAGGACTACGGCATTACACAAAATCATCGGGATCCATACAAATAAATGCTCAATTCGTACAACACGTAATTTTTTAGAGAACGGTGAAAACTGACATTTGATAGTTTGTAGGAAGACTAAAGAATTTAGATTAAGTTTAGCGAGGACGATTAGTTTGTGTTGTTCTTTTATTCATTGCTTAACGTTCGAAGTACTTATACAAAATCAGTATGTGCTACAACCCTTATCAGCAAATAAATTGTGACATAATTGTATCAATTGAGAAGATTTTTTTAAATTTTGGCATTCGACGTACGGAACTTTTATCATTGCTATTCGATCGATACCACCATCATCATTTATATCGAGTGTATTAAGCACTCGATAATTTTGATCGTAAATAAGGGCTCGATTTCTTAAGCGAACGATCGATAAAGAAGCTTACTTGTCGTGCTGTTGTGATTTTGGGAAAGATTGCCTCGAGATATAAGATCCAAGGGAAATGTAACAGACAATATAACAATAATTACAACGTATGAAACCCTACGACTATAACGGCTACGACAACGGACTAGATACGTACAATTATTGAAAACATAGCATAATACAGTAAGACACGAAACTGATAATCGATTCCAGAAAAAACTATTTTGGATATATTTTCATGTACCTACCTACATTAGACACAAAAATACTAGTGATTCGGTAAATTCTTCTTTAGTTATAACAAGGTGTCGACAAACAACTTCTCTGTTGAGGTTTGATTTCAAATCAAAATAATTAAGTTTGCAAAGGTATAGATGCCTGCCGAATTGAAATCGGTTGTCAGTGTTTTACTTATATGGTCTCAAATCATAATTATTTTACACCTGCTTATTATTATTTCAATTGATTAATCGCGATAATATATTAATAGGTGATAACTATTTAGATGTAATTTAATTCTTATGAGATAGATCTAACTTGACTGACTTGGCTTACTCAACGGACACAAACGATCTTACATAATGGCATAATCTTATATGAACTATTTTTATTATGAGTAAATAAAAATAACTTATAACTCAATCTGAACCATACCTAATAGTGTTATAACATATCAAACCATATCCATACATCGTGTTATCTCAGAACTTTGAACAGAAAACTCTGCTATGAATGTATTGTCTCATAATATTTTAAAATATAAATAATAATCGGAGAATTATTTTCAAATGTACAAACTATTTAATTTACATATCATAAATCGATTGTACTTAATGTATATGTACATGTTGTACATAATATAAAATTATAATGTTAATTTGTGTAACCCTGACAGAATTTACGGACTTATATTTTTTTTATTACAGACATCGAAAGTTTTATTTTAATATATGCATTTTTTGTATTATACCTAATCGTTTTAGATAAATAAATTGTTAAATCATCTACTCGTACATATAAATTGATAACATATAAAGCTATAACGTGAAATGGTTGCGACCAAAGTAATTTGTGGATTTTTAGTTTAATAGACTGCAAATAATAAATAAAAATAATGTGATAGTTATCTAAGTTGCTGTCAAAAGATGTGATATTGTTTTTGAAAGTTTTATTTTATTAAATCGGCGGAATGTCGTGCATTAACACAGGATTTTTATTTACCTAGTTAATTATGGCATACAAATGACAGGCGAACGAGGTTTTACTTATTATTTTGTTTTTACAAACGTGACACGAATTATTATTTGTCAATTTTTGTTTATTCCAGGGGCCCTATTTTTTCAGACGTTTGAATTCAATATTCGCATGCGAAAGAAATCACCTTTTAATTTCAACGTTGTTTATGAGCATTTTTTAAATATTCGAATGCTTTTTTTAAATTAATTTATCTTTTACAGGAATATTTGTAGAATTCGAAATACTAGTGGAAATTGAATACCTTTCGTTAGTTAGCGAAGGCTATGATTTTTTCAAAAAGCAGCTTTTTGTATATCCTTCACAAGTGATGTCTTCATACTTTAGCTGAGTGATGAATTCATACGAGCGGTTGGAAAATATAGCCCCTGTACTCTAGTTTACTACCACCTATCAACTTGATCTTAACTTGAACTATCGACATCATAAGTAAATTATATAATAGAACTTTTGAAAATATGCAAAAAAGACAGGTTGCATAATGTTAATTTTTATGTTTGGCATTTTTAAAAGTTTATCACAAAAGTTTGTTATTTATGGTCATTCGATGCCACCCTTAAGATACCGCTAATTGATTACCAGTAACACTGTATTACAAATAAAATTATCGATATCGATAAACAAAATATCAAATAGGTTTTTAAAAAAATAACAAAAGGTAACACGAATCAAACACCAACTTAGGATTATTCAAATTTATTGATAAGTAAGTACATAAATGAAAAAATACATACATGATTACACAAATACACACAAATTAAACTATAGCTATTTTAGTTAAGCCCTAGGCTACATAATTTATAATTTAATATTTCGTGGTGTCAGTATATAAAACAAAATTCATTTCAATACACCGAATATAATAAATGAAGTAGAATTGAAGGAATGATCTCATTAATACTTTGCCAATTACTATAAAGATATGAAACACACAAATCCAAATTATCGATTAAGACAACAATTTCAAAAGATTGTGTTTTAATCGAGTTATTTTTACTCCTGGTAACAACACTAATTAAATTTCTAATCATAAGGTTTTCGAACAAAAAGATTTAATACAGATAAGAAATTATTGTAAAATCAAAAAAACCTACAGAATTTCTAATTTAAAATATTATAAAATCAAGCCAAACTTAAGAATACTGTGGTCCAATAGAAGTGGAATTGTTAAAAAATGCACTTTAGTTCAAACAATTGAAATGCCATCGAACAAATCTTAGCACCTCAACCATCGTAGATAATCCATATCGATCTTATTCAACTATAACTACGCATATTTTATTTTATCTTAAATATTAACCAATTTTTACTTTTGGCAATGCATTATATAGGTATGTTGTATATAAAAATGGCGGGGTTACATGGCAGGGTACAAAAGTTACTACAGAATGGTTTTTTTGTGATAAATTCGTAACAATTCCTGATGTTCTTTTAAGATAAACATTTTATTTATCTTTTGCGGATATAACGTAAACCTGCCAAGTTATTCAGATGGGGAGATACTAAAGCCAGTCATTTCGTAAGTATCTGATATCAAAAGACTCTCAATTTTCATTTTATAAACATGTCATCGAAAGTCACAAATAATGCATCACAATTTTTTTTGTGAACCTACTCTCTGTAGATGTAAAGCTACTGACTTATGTGACACTTACCTCAATTCACTTGCAAATACTACGTAAAATAGTAGCAAGTGAAAATACAAAAATTAACTAAGAGTAAGCATGGCTCTAGCAGGCAATTAGTCGAAACATCGCGTCAGAGGCTTACATGTTTTACTTTCAAAATTTTATTGGAAACTGCGTTACACAGTATCAAAGACAAATTAATTTAAATACTAAAGACTTCTTCTATTACATGTATCTCAAACAAAGTTAGAAAACTGATAGAAAACAAAATAGTTATAAAATATTATGAGCTACTACCGACTGACTTTAGCTCTCCCCAAAATCGTGGACTCATTACTGCTCGTCTTTGTCCTTAGCGCCATGTTTGAGAATGCGCGTGAACTCCACATAATCGAAGATTCCGTCCCTGATGGGCGCTTCTCGGAGCATTTCGTCTACGTCATCGTCGGTGAACCTGATTTCAAAGTAAATATTTTATTTTCTAGTAATTTTTAGGCTGGGCGTGCATTTGACCGCATCTCGCCCGATGTAAAGCGACGAAGCGGCCTAAAAAGTAGCAGCTTGCCTTAAAGAAACCGATTCACTCGCAACTTGAAAAGACCGAGATTATACATGTTTATCTGTTAGGGGTGTACTAAGCCAAAAGGGTTCACTATACTCATCCAAAGGAACGACTTTTACTATGGGGCCAACTCTGAGTTCGAAAAAAAAGTTCCATTCAAAAAGCCGTCGACAAAATGTACGAAACAGATGTTTTTTTTCTAGACGTCTTACCCCTAGACGATTTTATAGTACCTACAGATATCGGGAAAAGAGAAGCCGGTAACAGGTTTCATAATTCATCTATTTTAGTTGAGACATCAAGGTGACACTTACAAAGTGGAACAAGTGATAGTACAACGAAGGTAAAGCAAAGAGTAGGAGATTCGCAAAAAATGTTTAGGCTTAGTCAATGTATACAGTCTTCATCAATAATAAACTGTTTGTAAAAAAAATACACGTTAGTATTATATTTCTCCTTTTTTTCTTTATAAAAAGACGTAAGAGGTAAACCTTTGTAATTTTGTTTGTGTGCTAATCTCTTGAACTACGGAACCGGTTCTGAAATTTCATATACCAGTAAAAAGAAAGCTACGAGTACATTAAGCGTAACTATTAACATATATTACATTTATCGTAATTAATGATTTTTCAATGTGAAATGACAATATTTAGACGCTCGGCAATTTAAACAAGAATCGTATAGTTTTCTATAAACGCAACTTATAAACAGATTTTTTAAATATATTGTAGTACGTCAATTAACCAACCTGTCGCCCATGGTAGTGAGGAGTTCTCGGAGACGCTCCTCGTTGATAACGCCCAAGTTCTCTTCGTCGAAACATCTGGAATTATTGGATTTAGAATTATATTAAAGATAGGTAAATGAACGAGGTTTCCTTTATAAAATGCTTTGGAAAATATATTAATTAACAAATCAACATAATATTATGTGCATTTTGCTAAGTGTTAATTACACCATAATACGGTAATTATCCTAGTGTGAAAATTAAGGGTTCCACTTCCAACGAAGTTAGTTCGTAAATACGTTGCTCATAAATTAGTCTTAAAATATGATATTCTGCTTTAGTCATAACTTGGTTCAAATAAACGTAATTATTATTATTATTGTTAATTAACTTTTTAACTAGCTAATTTGTCCTCAATTTTTAAACATGAATGATGGCATTATTTCATCTTCGGCTTTGCAGTCAACACCGACCAGACACGCGATCTAACTAGCTAATTCTAACTTTACAGAAATAAATTATGCAAATGTTTTTTTTACATACAGACATTAACCGTAGCGTGTCACGAACTTTACGCTCAGATTTTTAGCAAGCAACCATTGACCTGAATTTCGAAAATAAATGATAAGTGTGACGCATCATTTCTTAGTGAGTCAAGTGAGCTGTTTTTAACATAATGGTTACCCATTACTTCAATTTGCAGGAGGATATACACATAATAAATATTTTACAAACCACATTCAGATCATATTCTACGTTAAAACCACAAAACTAAATCTGCTTGTTTGGTATGTTATTTGGACCCCTTAGAGGAGTGTGAAGCAAAGATTTGCAAGAAAAAAATTTGAGCTTCCAGCGTATATAAGTAAAACTGCTAAAACAACAATTTTTGAATTGCAAAGCTTTGTTTCACATTCCCTTCAAAAAATACAGATTAAATCCACGTTTTTCAATCTTAGGGGTTTTTTGCAAGATTTTACTGGCTTAATATATTTTAGTGCATTTGTAAGTTGTAAAGCTTGCACTAAGACACAAGAGTAATCTTAGTATCTCCACAGGAATTTCTTTTGTGGGCATACTACGCAACATTCTTCTACAGACGCCCATAATAATAAAAAAAATAGTGTAATCTCTCTTATACTACAAGTCATACTTTACAAAAGTGAAAACCAACTTACATTTGGCACGCAAAACTTACGTTACTAATAATGTCGTCTTACAAAATAAAAGTTATATTGAATAATAAAAACTACTGCACCAGTTTGGATAAAATTTATATTGGACCATCTCTTTTTTTATTCTTTTATTTTTAAAGGGACTTTAAACCAAAGGTTTACTCCAGCCCCATCTAAAATGGGACCATCTCAGGAGTATACACTTTCAAACTAAGAAATAATTTTTTGATTGGTTCACATTTGGCGAAAGACTCGATCAAACTACACAAAAAAATACATAAGCACGAACATAGAACCTCTTCCTTTTTGAAAAACGGTTAAAAAGAGCGACAGTTCGTATGTTCGGTCATTCAGTCTTAAAGAGTTGAATGATTTTGGGCGAAATATGTAAGTTTATCAACCTTCGAAAGGTCACTAGGGTTTACTGACCATTACAAATATTTGATTTAGACCACAGAAACTATTTTTATCTTCCTCTGATTAGATCTATTGCCTTTTTCACATAAGAATGAACATTGAATGTTGAATTTTTACATTTATTTAGAAAATATACCTTACATATTGCAATACAACTTCATGTAACATCACATCACAGCACATCGTTTGTTTTGTCAATAAAATAAATTTATTCATAGTTGCCAATATAATTTTGATTCATAAAGAAATTATTACTTAAATACATTGACTTACCCGAAAGCATTCTTGATGACATCCTCGGGGTCAGTGCCTTGAAGACGTTCACCGAACAGTGTCAAGAACATGGTGAAATTGATGGGGCCTGGGGCCTCATTCATCATGCCTTCGAGGTAATCCTCTGTGGGGTTCTTACCTGTAATATAAGTTATTGGAATGCAATAAAATACAAATAACACAAGGAAGGATAACATTTATTACAATAAATGTTATCCTTCCTATATATAATAGAATAGTTTCTTGTGTGCGATGCTGATGACTAACAGAAACTCTTATAACTCATTAGTGATTTTTCCGTTTTAAAGTAAAAACTCGCTAGACAAGATAAGTAAAATTGACAGTTTTTAATTGCTTCATTGCTCTGCCATGTTTTGATGCTATGATCCAGATATATACAATTTTTTGATTAACTCTATAATCAGACTTTATAGACTATTTAAAGATGGCAAGTTATTCTTAAGTCAATTCTTATTCATGTTATTACTAGTAACAACACAATATTTTAAAAGTTAATTCTAAAGCTTACCCAAAGAAGCCAGCATATCATGGAGATCATCCTTATCAACGAAACCATCCCTATTCTGATCAATCATGTTGAAAGCTTCCTTGAACTCGGCAATCTGTGCCTGGTCAAACATAGCGAAGACATTGGAGGTGGCGCGCTGGGCACGCTTCTTGTTGGTGCCACGGCGGCCGGCAGTCTTGCGGGACGACATTGTTGTGATCTGCAAGTACTATAAGATATAATGCTCTTTTATGTAAACCTTGCCAAAGTATGAATTATATTACAGTACCAGTTTTCATAGAGCAAATTTCTAATAGCCTAGATGTGTTTGTAGGTCTTTCCAAATTTATAATAATTAAGATTTAGCTTTATAAGAACTGGTTCTCAGTTATAGTTGCTACGCATCATATGTGCATTTTCAATGTTTTGTTACCTCTTTAAATAATTTTAAGGTTTATCAGGTACCTATAACAAATTAAACTTAGAGGACGGGAAGGGTCTTATTAAACTATCCATATCTAATAACATTCTATTGTCTGTTAATTGTAAACATTGAAAATGACACTCTGATCTTAAATTTTAATTTCCTTGTTTTAAAGTCAAGTATGGTTTTGCAAAGTTACTGCATACAGATATAAAAAGGTATATTCCTATTTAAAATAGAAGACATCAATTAGTTGGCCAATACACAACAGAACTTTTCAGTTGAATGTACAGCTAAATAATGAAGAATAAAATGAACATGAACCAACACTATAGCCACACAATAATGATAAAAATATACACATATAAACAGAATTGTATTTAGTGGCATGAGAATTAGACACACAATATAGGCAATACTAACATAACGAAAATGTAAATAAGATAATGAGTATACAGCTGAAGTTGTAGCATATGCTGTTGGAATCTTAATTAAATTATACTCAACAAAATAATTTTTCTTACTACTCTTAATGTCATATATTTAAGTTTGGACATTGCATGTGTAATCCCAAAATAGTTTTTAGATGGATAAAATTTTGATCAAACCTCTTGGATCTGCAAATGGTTTTAAAGTTGTGGATATCGACGTTGAATCACCAAATACAATACTGACAATGTAGTACCTACACAGAAATTACTTACGCGTTGTGATAAAGGCGTGAAGCAAAACTTATTTATAAAAACTTAATGATACACGTCTTTCAACAGAGACGTTAGTTGCGCCTGCTAACGAGAATGTGAGTCATTGCCAAAACCGCCTTTTCAACGTTACTAAAAAGTTTATCTAGGGCAGGCGTTGTCAGCAACAGAGTTTACCATATAAGGTGGTAATTTTACGACATCATAACACCTGGTGAAACTATTGTTGCTGCTTTTGTTTATAAAATATCTGGAATCACTTACGTGTAAATATAAGATGACTGAGATAAAAAAGTTGATGCGTAACCGATTATTTCAAAATAAACTAAAATAAAATTCAATTCAATGTTCCTTTGTACCTAGTTTCAAAATATGACAAATTGAGAATGAATGACATGACGTCACATACGCAATATCATTACTGTCAGTGTCACACTGAGATGTCGTAGTACACAGATAAGCGATTCCTGATTCTATAAACTTTAAAAAATAAATGAACTGCCTGGCTAAAGTTCAACGTACACTATCAATAAATTTAGAAACCAGTACAATTGCGATAAGTTATATAGAAACCAATCATCTTACCACGCTAAACGCTAGATGGCATTTGTATCAGCTAGGTGATCAGCTGATGGATAGATGACATTTTTCTAAAGTTTCAAGGACTGTCATTATTTGTCATTCATTAAAAGCATATTGGAGTACTGTACACTAGGAAATAGAGAGCCCACAAAGATCGCTTTTTTGTCAGTCTGAAGTGGTCTGGTGGTCTGCCCCAAAACTAAATGCTATTTATATGTGTGTGTATCCTGTGTATCAGTAATTCATGTGTGCACTTTCTATCTACATACTATTAATTAGTTATTAAAATGTTTTTTCAAACGCAATATCATAGCAAAGTGCAGTTCTGCAGGCTGGGCCTTCTTCAATTGCACTTTACTAATGAACTGCCTAGGCAATAAAATGAACAGATAGGCAAATGTACTTAGAGTTTCACTAACACTATTAAAAACAAACAACACAAGATTGATTTCGTTTTCACGTTCGTAATGTATACCATCAATCAAAATTATATAGACAGACTGACACAAAAATCGAAAATATAAAGTAAAACAATCGTTTTATCTATAAAACTAATAAATTCGTACCATAAATATTTAATATTTACACGAAATAATATCTTCGGGCTTATTTTAATTTCAAGATATGCCAATGATATAGCACGTTATTAAAAATGACGCCATCTATAGACACCTTTAGGGCAAGGTAACCTTGAAACTTGGCTGAATGACCACGGTCAAGTGATAAAGCTGTGTCTTGTTTACTATAAAAAGAGTTGTCCCTTTTTTCAGTATCTGGTACGTCAATGAACCAATTCCCCAAAAAAACTCTACCAAATTCCTGGGAGTATGGTTAGATACGAAAAATACAGGCTCTACTCACTTTGAGTATATTGCTAAAAAGTGTGAGAAGAATCTTAATATTTTACGGCCTCTCTCAGATGTGTGGTGGGGTTCTCACCCTTTCTCACAGAAGCTTCTATACTATGCCATAATCCGCAGCCATTTGGATTATGATTCATTTCTTTCGGATCACAATAGTAAGACTGCACTGGATAAACTATCTAAAATTCAATCCAAATGCTTAAGGATTATTCTTGGAGAAATGAAGAGTTCTCCTATTAACGCCATACAGGTGAAATGCGGTGAACCTCCACTTTATTAGCGGGGACAATTTCTGTCTGATAAATTTATGTGCAAAATTATATAAAACTCCAACCATCCCTCCTACTATTTCCTCTCGAAAAATTGCACAACCTTATCTATGACCAGGGAATCGTTAAGCAAGTACCATACATTGTTAAAAGCTTCTCTAAATTTGTATATTCTCTTTTTTTTCCCCTTTCACATTTCCCTGGTAACCCTTTGTTTCTTACAACCTAACCTAACCTAACTTTTCATCCCCCCTCTTGTTAGATTTCGGAATAAGTAATTATTCAGTTGCTCCAGTCAACTTATTTAACCATTACGTTGATAATGCATGGACGGACTTCCTTGCTGTTTTCACCGACGCTTCAAAATTAGATAGTAGTTAAGATGTAGGATCAGCTGTCTGGATCCCAAAATACAAAATTATTCTTGGCTATAAATACCCCGCTCTTGCTTCAATATTCACTAGTGAAGCCATAGCTATCCTTGAAGCCATTCGATACATAACTTCTCATAGCATTAGCAAATCAATCATATTCTCAGATTCTAAAAGTTGTCTCCTAGCAATCATTACGAATAAACTTAAGTGTAAATATAAATTCCCCATTATCCTTCAAATTAGAGAACTACAAAAATGCTGTTCGAAAGGTTTTCAGATTGCTTGGATTCCGGGTCATGCTGGTATCCCAGGAAATGAAAACGCTGATTATTGTGCTAAAGAGGAAACAATTTCTGGAAAGAACCACCACTACCAAGTTTTTAGCCATGATCCAGCTTCATATTTCCAAATTTCTTTGCGTAGCATGTGAGAATCAGAGTGGAAATATCTACCATATGTCGCCTGCGTTTAGGTCATGCTTGCACACCCGTATTCTTGGCTAAAATTAAAGAGCGCGATCACTCACTATGTGAATGTGGCAGAGATATAGGTTCCACCGATCATATTTTCTTTGATAGTACAAGGATTCACTGCTCTCTATATGACTTGATTCCTGAAAAAATTCCTCGTCCAATCAACTTCTCCTCTTTATTCCCTCTTGTATTTAATCCATTTATGTATGTCCTATGTAAATTTAGCACAGTTAATAAAAGATTATGACATCATTTTATATTTGTAAACTTTACTAACACTTGTGCCGTCTTGTGTTTGTTTCAGGTATATGTCATAAAAATAAGCTCAGATTCAAAATTTAATTTTAAATATGGTCACTGAGCATCTGCGAAGTGGATTTTGAACATTACGCTACACCGGCCAATCCTAACATCGTTTGTCTTCTTAACCACGCGACACTGGCAAAATTGCGGTTATGCCGCAGAGGCCATATACAAAGATAGAATAGAATATAATAGGGCAAGGTAACAGAGGGCGTTCATATTATACAAATAAAACGAAATTTTGAATATGTACGTCAGTGTCCTACCCCTAAAGCAATCCAAAGCTATCTGTGATTGCAATATTGTAGTTATTTGTTTTGAAAAATTGGTTCCCGATATGTAATGAAATTATTTATTACGAAAGGTAAATAATTCTAAACTATATTTTTTTCGTTATTTTGATACTCTTTTTTACGGCGAGTTTGACGCAAGCAAGTTTACATGTAATATGAAGTTTTTAAGCTCTGTTCCGAAAAGTGGTTGTCTGATGCATTTTAAACTTTCTCAGATGCTGAGGCAATATATCGTGAGACTGTTTGGAGCTTCTCGTTGCTTCAGCACGTCTCCATTAGCCTCGGCCTCTCATTATGATGTCCTGGGTATTACACCTAAGGCAACACAGCACGATATCAAATCAGCTTACTACAAACTGTCGAAAATGTATCATCCTGATAAATCAGATGTAAGTACTTAGCTATCTACTTTGAAATTGTATTTGAATATACTATCATTTACTGTAGTATGTGTTGATAAAGTGCAAACAAATATAACCTCTGATGGTATGGCCTTGATTGTTATGTAAAATATTTTATGTATGTACCTATAAAATCTTGTGCTGTAATTCCATTTCAAACTTAAAACATTACCCAAATATGTTTCAGAGTGAAGAATCAGCAAAGAAATTCAGAGCTATAACAGAAGCATATGAGGTACTAGGAAATGTTAATTTGAAAAAAATGTATGACAAAGGTATCCTGACTTACTTTAAACCTGTGTTTTATTTGTGTAAAATTCTAACTTACCTACAAAGTAATTTCAGGTTTAATTGTTGGACATGAAAACACTTCACGGATGGACTATAAGCCAGAACCTGAGCCTACAGATCCAGTACTGAAGTTTTATAAGTCACGTCAGTACCGAACTGTGACACCTACCATGGATGGCAGGCGTCCAATTTATAACTTTGATGCTTGGTAAAACTCTTTTTTCCCTATTCAATATATTTTTTATCTTAGTGTTCTATATTATTAAACAATCACACATTATGTTATCATACAGATCCTGATACCTAAATAAAGTTATCTGTGCATTTTTTGAATGGATTTTGTGTGTGTAATAGCTAACAACTCTTTTATTTATTTTTATCACTCATGGTTACAGGTCGCAAAACCACTATGGAGAGTTGTTGAAAAAAAATCAGCAAAACAAGGATTACCTAAGAAAAAAAGAAGCAAATGCATATGAAACTATGGAAAGCAACCGACAAGAAGTACTCCTGTACATGATGTTTGCACTCGGTAGCATGTTCATATTCTTAGTAATAAATGGTACATCTGACTATGATCAAGTAAATAGTAAAAGTAAACCTGATATTAAAGAAACAAATAGTGAACAACCAGTAAAGACCTAGTGATGAAGTAAATATATTTGATTCTCAAATTATGGTAAATTCATGTACAAAGAAAACTCTATATACAGTCATTAAAATTTGTTATTTATTTTCGTATTATTTGTATTGTATGTACATAGATGTTAGATATACCTCATTATTTTAGACAAATTGTGATAATGTAATAAAAGTGCATTGTTGATCATTAAATAATGTTTTTGCCTATGCTATTTATTTTGCAGGATTATAGGCCAAATTACATGGTATGTAAAATGTACTGAGAATTTGGTATCTATAAACCTACATACTAAAATAATGATAATAATTATATTTATGGATTTATATAGTATTTTTTTATGACATCAATTTAAAATAAATCTTTAGAACTTTGAAGACATTTCTGCAGATCCTAGATCACAGTTAAATTATTACAGGTATTTAGTTCATGGCATTTATTTGATATCTTTTAATGAACAACTATATATCGTTATTTTTAGGTGCTTCAAACTAATTTTGTCAGTAGTTCTATCATTATACTCTTATCACATATTTCTACTAAAAAGCACCAAGATCTATGGATAGTTTTAAAATTGTCGCATTGTAATATTTCTACAATTGAGAAAAATCTGTATAAAACTAATGCACTTACATTTGAATTCTTAAAAATATTAGAATACTAAGTGCATGAGTGAGATATATGCCATAATCTAAACAAAACCCATAATCAACAATAGCAATGGTAATAATAAAATATCTCACCAATTTTCTGTCCAAATAATCATCAGATTAAAAGAATAGCATCAAATGGTAAAAAAAACTGCTAGGAAAGTATGTAAGTATAACACATCTCAACATTTAGTAACCTAAAAATGATTTCCATACATATTAGGCATTGGCATGTTCAATGGACCCATAGGGTATGGAACACTTGGGACTTGATGGTTACCATAACTTGGGTATGGTAGGTATGGCTGAGAAGGCCCATTGCCATAGCTTTGGGTGCCTGATCGTAGCAAATCTGTCATTTTTTCAGCTTTGTATTTGCGTAAATGCATCTTTTTGCGTATTGACTCGAAGTCATCAAGGAATTTGTCGACTCCGATGGTTCCTGATGTAAAATCTTGGGCGATCTGTTCTGATTGTTCCTCTGCTTCTGCGGCAGCCGTTTCCAGTAAAGCATGGGTGGTGTCTGGTGATATTCCTGCAGATTTTGATTCTGAAATCATGAAAAAAGAAATAGAGAAAACATCATTTATTATGGGATAGGTGACAACAAAAGTAACGAAACCAACTAATAAATAAAAAAAATAACTTAATAGAGTATTAACTTGCGGTTTGTAAAAACTTGAAATGTCTCAGATATATAAAATAAATTTTCGGGCAGTGTGGAAAATGATATAATAGCATGTTAGAATGACTGAACTTTTATTTGGCTTGAATTAGACTTACTAAAGTTAATTCTTGGCATTCAGAAATACCCTGATCTTCCAAGAGCCCACCAAAACATAGGCAATTGAAAAATGTTTAACTTACTGTATTCCCCTAAGAGCTCCTGTATGCGTGTGCAAAGCTCCTCCCCTAGTTCAGACTTTCGCTGCACTTCAGACTTCAGTTCTTCAAGCTCAGGCTCTTTGCTCAGATTGTACTCAGCTAAAGACCTGTTACTTGCTATAATCATCTCTTTTTCAGTCTCCCAGTCTTTTACCTAAGGAATAAAAATCAAAGAGCTTATAGTGTTTCACAATATTATTTACTGTTATTAAAATTTAGTGTGCGAGTAATAATTATAAAAAAAAAATGTGACAATACACAATAAGAAGCCCAAGAACCAGTTCAGTATGTTGTATTATTTGATTGTAAAGCCAGGATGAACCATCGTCAAACATTTCCATATCAATTCAAAGCTTATCAAATACTTTATTGTTATGCTATCCTATGACTCACATCCTATGGGCAATCTGTATACAGATACAGGAACGGCGCTTATTCCAATTTTCTTTGTGTAGTATTTATAGTGTTTAATTACTTTAGTGTATCTTGTCCAGTAACGAGATATAAGATAATTATACCTGTTTCACATCTTTCAGGACAGTTTCGTCGAACTTAGCATCATCATTAAGCATTTCCTTCAGCTCATCTGCGTTTAAATGGGATAGCAGCCCAAGTGCTGACGGATAATCTGGTTGGATCATTGTAGCCGTTGTTTGCCTTCAGTAGTCCGTACTAAGGAAATCTGATTATGTTTTCAGAAACTGAAGTGAAAATAAAATAAAAACATCGATTTGTTCGCTGTATCCATGGACAGAACAGACTTTTTATTTTAATTTGTTATTTTTTTTTTTTAATGGCAATCGTCCATGGGACACTTGTGCCAGTTTCACGTCAAGAATATAATCACGAGAATATAAATTTTAAATTTAATAATAAAATTAACCAAAACAACTTAAACATTACGAACGAATCAACAAACAAACATAAAATCTATTTAATAAAAGCTAAAAGGTAACTAATTTAATATGAATTAACTAAAAGAAAATCAAAACTTTAAATTATTCACAGACATGAATGAACAAATGATATGAAAAATGGAATAGTCATTCGATGAAAGCAAAACTGACATGGAAGTAGGAAAAGGAACAACAGAACTAAGAGAAGAAAGAAAGGAAGAATGATCAAGAAGAGAGCAGACAAAGAAAATATGATTAAGGTTTCCTTCTTCAACGCCACATTCACACAGGGAAGAATCTCTAATTTTTATTTTTTTCAAAAAATGAGGGATACAACAATGAGCCAATCTTAAACGGATCAACGAACTCGTAAGCTTCCTGCTGAAGCGGCACTTAGCAAACCAGGGTCGACGTGGAATCAATGGCTGAATAGCCATTTTAATTTGTCTTTGTAAGTCACAGTATATATCAAAGGACTGACGACAAGTAATTTTATAAGAACATGACACTGGCTAATACACAAATGTGTACAGCCATCAACAAGGAAAAAAGTTTTTTTTTGTTATTGATTGGCTACCACACTTCGTGTAATGTGCCAGTTTTTAATTTTTTTTTATTAGAGAACACAAAAGTTTTAAATATAACATCAAAATATAAACTACCTAGGTACATCAAAGCATAAATTTGATGCTTGATTATTAGCTCTTTCAGAGGCCTGGCTAATACCAAGCTCCGTTTTTAAAATACACGGTTTTTCTTGCTTGAGAGATGATAGGTCTGATAGGTATGGCGAAGCGGCTTTACTTGTCAGAAGTACCATCTCTAACTCCTCTATCTCTTTCTACCTATGATAATTTCTCCGTGGTGGCAGCTCAAATAAGCAATATTTGTGTTGTTTCTATTTATATTTACTCTCCTCGTCTGGTAGCTTTTAGACATCTTTAAAATCTTCTATCTTAACCATTTATTATCTTAGGAGATTTCAATTCACATCACATATCTTGGGGATCTTCTATCAACTCATTCTATGGAGATAGACTTTTAGAGGTGATTGATGCCAATAATCTTTGCGTATTAAATTCTGGGACAAGAATAAGACAGACGAAGCCTCACGAAATAACTAGTGCAGTTGACCTTGTACCACAGACTAGTAAGAGAACGCTTACGCGTTCAAACGGCAATCGGCACTAGTGTGACATTGTAAGGAAAAACGACAGGTCAGTTTTTTTTTAATTTAAGATATGTGGAAGGACTGAGAAACATGAGACAACCCTCTCCTCTCACCCTCCCATACCCATCGTCACTATTTTGTCTACCTATTTTAATAATTATTTCATTAATAAAAATTATTCATTGTAAGTAAAAATGAAACAAGAAATAATTTATTAAATATTTTATTTTGCAGATATTTCTTATACTTAAGTAACGCTATGCTTTGCATATGAGCAAAGGTGACCTTTCAAGGTCATGAAGGTCATCAAGGAATAATATCAACTCCTTTCAAAATTTTGTTTAATACATTGTACCAGTTAAATATAAATAATTTTACTGATATATTTACAAAATGTTCAAGTACACAATGTTTTTTGACATTCACAATCTATGAAATCAAATGAATACTTGGATAGTATTTTTATACTCTAGTTATCAGGTGATTAGACGCTGTGATAAACATTTGTTCAAAGTGTTTATGGCAAACAAACATTTTTTTTACTAAAATGCCTATTTTTCTCTAATTATCACTATTATGCACCTCAACCACACTTCACATTTAATTTTTTCCTCCGATGATAGAAAACGGTGTAATTTAACGTCCTGGAATTAGCTACTACATGCGGTAGCACAACACTTCTGAAATATAATGTTTCTAGGTAGCTGGGACCGTGATATTACTGAATAAGTGGAGTAAAATGTACGGAAATAAATCAACGCAAAAAATTCACATCAACACGATAAACAGTAATGGCCGCTGAACGAACAAATTGAATTGAATTGAACGATCGCTGAATTGTTCTGTGTCATAGATAATAAAAGTCAGTGTAGCAATCTTGCATAAAGATTAAAAATTCATCTATAAGGCAACTTTTTTATATGAGCTATACCCAGCGTGCGTTGCACTATGTTCGTCCAATATAGCGTCTTCGGTGACATGGGAATGTATGTTTTCTACATTTGATAGTGATCATTACCCTATTTTTATTAGTTTATGTCAAACTTTTCGTAGAAAGCCCATTCGAAAACAACGATTAATATACAATCCTAATAACATTAACCTACGGCATACAATTAAAACTTCTATAGAGGAAAAGATATCAAATCTGCCTAATCTATCTGAAGGTGTAAATGAATGTACAAAAGGTTTTACTAATGCACTTATTCAAACTGCTGATCAAATATTTCCTTTAAAAACTGCTTCTTCAGAATTAGTTCCTTCGCCTCCTTGGTGGGATAAGGAATGTACCGAAGCTGTTAAGAAAAGAAAAATATAGCTAAAAAATATGAAAAACTAAAAAATATTTTAAATAACACACGTAAATTATTATAAGAAAAAAATATCTAGGTTGGAAAAGCTATTGCCGTTCTATTTCTCCTGACATAAACTCTTTAATTGTCTGGACAAACATCAGATTTAGAAATGTCGTAAGTGAATCCTCACAGTTTTCATTACCATCAAATCTGTCGAATGCCATCTTAAATCGATTGGCGTCTCCTACAATAGCTACAAAAGATATTTTATATTATTTTACACCTTCAGTAGAACAAACATCTACATCTATTTTAAATTCTCCATTTACAATGGAAGTATTACAAGGGGCGTTGTCTGTGGTAAAAGATTCTGCGCCAGGAGAAGATGGTATACCTTACTCATTCATTTCTAATCTCAGTCAGTCTTCACCTTCGTATTACTTAGATATAATAAACAAAGCTATGTTAACTGAAAATATACTTAAATCTCAGAAAATATTACCTATTCTGAAACCAGGTAAACCACCATCGGTAGCGTCATCATAACGAGCAATTGCTTTGTTATCTGTTATAGTTATAGTTTATCGATATTTTTTATCGATGACGAACAATATTGATGAACTTAAATTTAATTAACCTGAAAATGAAATGGCGTTTCGAGACATTCAAATTATAGGGTTCCTTAGCATTAAACCCTCGTTGTTGTCACACAAATATTATGACTCCATACATATTTTCGTATTAGGTTTTTTAAACAACTTAAATAGTTATTGCATAATTTCGATTTATTCTTAATCATAATCTTCATCCGTTTGACGTTTCTATTGTAAACAATAGAAATTTCCATTTTCGATACTTGAAACATTAACAGCAACATATTTTATAGCATGTGGCTAGTACTGTTTTGTTAGTAGTAAGTTACTGCTTGGAGCTACATAAAGCATTCAACTAAATATTTAAAACCCATAGAGAAAAGCAATTTTGGTCTTCATGTATAAATATTGTATTAAAATTGCTTACCTTGGTTAGGTACAGGATTATTTTTATCGATAATTTCACTAAACTCTAGCTCATCCTTATTACAGTATGTATATTGGCAGCCCTGATTTTTAAGAGTGTGTAAATTACAATATGAACTTGGTATGTGCTAGTTGTGTAAAGTTACTCAATTTCATACAGAGCTCAGTGAATGAATGCCAATGAATGCCAATTCTGTCTCTTATTAACGTAGTGATAGTTCCTCTATGATTTAGTCCTTCACCACTTGGGTCAGAAGAGCGCACGATCAACCGACCGAATTAAATGCATTTTTACATCTACCTTTAACAGCACATTACCACAATTTTAACCAAGAAAAGACCGAGGAGAATGGACGACGACAACTTGAGAACTGGCACAATACACAGTGTGTGGAGGAAAATCAAGAAAGAGTAATTGCTTGATAAATATTAAAGAGTTGCTTAGTATTCTGTGGTCTTGCTCGCGTTGTAGTTATTGATAAGTACAAAACATTACAATTTTACGAAATTTTAATGTTTTTAGCAATCGAACGTGCAAAGTTATCGGTAGATGAAAAACACATAATTAACTCGTGATATATTTGGGCTCTCCATTCAGAAATGTTATCAAATCAGTCAACATACGGCTCCGAAAGTTTTTCTGTCTTTTACGTGAAATTTCTGGCTGATGCCTTGGTGTATATTAGAAATTTCGCATTATATATTAGCCTTTGGGTCGTGGGATACTTGCTAGTATGCTGTATTGTATACCGCCGCTACGCTCGGCGCCTACCGACGCGGACTCGTGGGGCCCTAAGAGCAAAGAGGGTATTGGTAGTAATAGCACACCCAGATGACGAGTGTATGTTTTTTGGGCCCACAATATTCAGACTGTGTGAGCAAGGAGCTGACGTGTACTTGCTCTGCCTTTCAAATGGTATGCTTAGTTTATACTAAAATTAGAACTTTGAAACCTTGCCATTTGATCTTTGCATTCATACTCACCCAATTATATTTCAAGTTGTATACAATCTTATTTACACTTTATATGTTTTTATAGCAAGAAAGTATATCGTTCTGCTTGTAATACAGCTTACCTTTTTAATACTTATGAGCACACAACCATATTATCAAATTTATTTTGCAGGAAACTTTGAAGGCAAAGGACACATAAGACGAAAAGAACTATGGAGCGCATGTCAAGGGCTAGGCGTTCCCGACCAAAACATATGCCTAATCATAGACACAAGGTTACCTGATAACCCTAAAGTCCAATGGCCTGTTCCAGTCATTGCTAAGCTAATACATCATCAGCTGGAAACTTTAGAGATAGACACTCTAGTTACTTTTGATAGAGGAGGGGTGTCATCACATCCTAATCATTCAGCAGTGTTTTATGCTGTAGCATATATTTTTGTTGAAAAAATCATGCCTAAGAGTGAGTATTATATCTTAGTTTTATGTAATGTTTAGTAAAAACACAAATGCAATCACACTGTTACTAAAGTATTGTATTTGTATTAGGTACATATAGAATACTATAAAGGGTTATAGGTTAGGAGTGTACTCATCCTTAGGAACAACTTTCTCCACAACCAACTCTGAATTCGCAAAAAAATAACAGCTGTTTCATACATTTTGTTGACGATGGTTCAACTTTTTGTATGGAACGGCTATTCCTTTTTTAAATAAAGTTGATCCCATAGTTAATGTTGTGTGTTACGACGATGAGTATAGTGACCCTATTTCGGGTACCCTCAGTACTTTCCTTACTAATAACCCTAAATTCAACAATGAAGAACAAATAAAACAAAACAATGGACATCCTAACTACCTAAAGCAACATAAGTAATTTAGTGAAAGAATTATGTATTAAAAGCTTTCTAAGGGGCTATTCTTTTATTTATATTGCTATTAGCTATTTGTATGGTTTACCAAAAGTCTGAATAATAAGCCATACAACAGCACACTAGGTCAATACAGGTATTTAAATATTAATTTGATAATTTCTTTTTTCAGGATGTACAGTGTACACATTGGATACTGTAAATATTTTAAGAAAATATTGGGGATTTTTGGACTTACCTCTTAGTTTTGTATTATCATCCAAAAGGTGAGTTTGGTTATAAGATTTGATACCCGCATTTATATAACATTACCTGAGCCATTTCTATTTCATGTTGCCATTGAAATCTGTTTCACTATGAAAGAGGGAAAAAACGAAATATCAGAATCTTTCACATTTATGACTTACTAGCTGTGCCCCGCGGTTTCACCCGCATAGTTCCCCATTGGATTGTCGAGATAATGGGGGAACTACTTTTTTGAAGTTGTTTAAAAAGTATCCTATGTCTTTTCCCGGGGTCCAATCTACCTGTGCACCAAATTTCATCCAGATCGGTTCAGTGGTTTTGGCGTGAAAGCGAAACAGACAGACAGAGTTACTTTCGCATTTATAATATTAGTTAGGATGAGACAAGTGATATTTTTAAGATTTTTGTTTTACCAGTATTGCAAGTACTGGAAAAAAAGATCTCAATATTTAAGAACTCATATGCATATAAAATTATATGGTTTAAAGGCTACTTGTGTTAAGTAAATGTTAAAACTATCAAGGTATTAATTACAGAAAATTTCACAAGAGTTATTTATGAGCTACAAAGAGTATAAACACAATTTTCAGTCTTACACAGGTATAACTTTTAACTTTTGCTTTCTATGAGATAGAAGTCTGATCATACCAAACCTTCGTGGTTTGGTGCCATATTCTACATGTTTAATAATATGTTTTAGGAGAGGATAGGAACATGATTCAGAATAAGTATCCGATAGGATATAAAAAAATTGCAATACGAATTACGAAAGGCTTGTTAGAAGATCCCAATTTATGATAATGAAAATCGATTGTAAATCTGAACTTCTAAATTAAAATAAAATTTACATTTTAAATTTTGTAACGATCTTCGCGTAATTTATGCTTCAAATCCGATCGGGAACTTATTTTAAATTGGAGTGCAGCTGAGGTCTTTATTAGATATTCGAATACTACCAGTAATAGGATTTATTATGAAAGCAGCAAAATCATTTTAAAGACATTTGTACAATTTCTTTTTCAAACTACTATTTCCTTTGAGTCTGTTGACGTTACTTAAGACGTTGATATGATTTTTGTCCGTACTTAGCAGCGTCACACTACTGAGCCCAGGTCAGATTGTTAGAGGCCTATTACATCACGATGTTGTCCTTCACTGTTAAAACAAATAGTCATCAATTCTAATCTGCACATCATTGAAAAGCTCAGAGGTGCATGATCCTGGGATCAAATCCGCGCCCACTTGAGATGCAAGGCTTCACCGACTAGGCTATCTTTAGTTAAATATTTTTCCTTGCTTTCTTAAAAGGTGAAGAATATATTTAGTTTATTTTATCATCAGGTATTTTCTTCGCTGGACGGAGAGCCGGCGAATAGTGAGCGCAATGAAGCGTCACAGGTCACAGATGGTTTGGTTCCGATACTTATATGTTGCGTTCTCGCGTTACATAGTCATCAACACGCTGCGAAGAATCAGTTTAGCCGATATAGAACTAGAGTTAGAAGTAGATGACTAACGAAACTGTGGAATCATGAAAAAATCGGCAACAAAATGTCTCTACAGAAGAAGTCATAGGATGAGTCAGGTACAATCCAATTTTAATTAGGCTTATGGCTCCATATATAAAGCAAGAGAGATATCATTGCTGAGGGTAGCCGACGCACGACGATGAGGGTAGAGACGATATTTCTGTTATTGGGGTACTGTTTAGAATCAATCTTAAAACTTGTTATTGAACATTGCTAATAATGAAAATAAATTAAGTTTCCTTTTGAGTACCTCAAGGTTGTTGTACCTGGGTCCAATACTATTGAAAATTTCTATTACCATTATATTTCTCAGATTATGACAGCATGGTTTTTTTACTGTACAATTAGAGATTATTATTTATTATACAATTTAGGATTCACTGCCATTTTAATGCCATACTAGCTTTGTATTTGTAAATATTTTCACGATTTAGATTTAGGCACATTCCGAAATTCGCTACCAATGTCAAATGCCAAGGGTCTGCGGTTAGACTATTATAAAAGGTAATTAAAATGTAAATATGCTTGTTATGTCCTAGATTGTTAAATGTATGTGAATGTAAAATGACTGAAAATTTTGCGCTCTTTTTCTAAAAGATTTAAGATGTTCAAGGTCTCGTTTCGATATGCTATTTGTATTGACTGTTATAGAGGTACTATTGTAAAATTGAAATTTAAATAAACATACCTGGTGGTCAAATCTGTTATTTGAATTACCTCAGAATTACGATTGGATTGTACGAAAATGGCAGTTTTGACATAGAATAAATAGGTCAGAGTTAATATTATAAATCTTGTTTTGTTTAATACTAACTGTGGTCTATTCTATGTCAAAACTGCCATTTTGGTACAATCCAATCGTAATTCTGAGGCAATTCAAATAACACATTTGACCACCTGGTTGTTAAGATAACCTGTTTTTCAGGTTTAGCATCATCTTAATCTATGAAGATAATATTTTGAGATTCAATATATATTTTATAATTTGCAATAAAATTGGGATTTAAGTTTATGCCATGACAAAAAGGTGACATTTAATTATGTATTTAAAAGTATGTCAATTCAAGTAACATTTATAATGCAAACATGTACTATGTTCTTGATAAAACTGGTTCGGTATTTATCGTTATTAGTCGTATCGACTCTTTAAGTACTACTAGTCCTTGTTGGTAGGTAAAATATTTAAGTTTTAAACTTACTTTGTTAGCTGCTACAGCTTTTATCTTATAAATTTCCTTAAGGTTAATATTGTTAGAATTTGAACCTTTGTTCAAGTAATATAAGTACTCAGAGCTTTCAAAAATGTTTTTTTTTGTATGTAATGGTCTTTAAACAACAGTTTTAAGACTAATTAAACATTCTAAAGATAGTCCGTTTCTATTGAAATTGATTGTTAGAACTGTTACTTAATCGGTCCCATAATAGCAACACTTTTGGTCGGTACTTTAAAAGATCTAACACTAATTTCAAGCTCTGTAATAGTTTAATGTGTAAATCATTAAAAACACACATTTTTATGTTATTTATTTGTATTGGCCTCAAAATATCAATAAAATATTTTACAACAAACATTATATATTAGACTTAATTGTGTCGCGAAGGTTTCAGAACGTTTCATTTAAACATATAGAACTTGACAATTGTTGCCGTAATGTACAGTGACGAGCTTATGACGGACCCAAAACTTGATGTATTATAAAAAATCTGTAGCCATTTCACCCCTTCCTACAAATCATACTCGTACATTAAATTCCTAATAATACGTCAAATACCTTAAGTAATACTTAAGTAAGAGACATTTGGCGGGTTTAATTAAAATTCATACCGATGTCAAACCTTCGAAAATTGCGACATAAAACAGAAATCATGATTGAATTCAGGTAAGAGGTAAAAAGCCCAAGTCCGAGTTTTTGCATTCATATTCCATGACGGCTGAACGCACAAATTTAAAAACCACATTCGCAGCTCTTTTCATCTAATTTTTTACCAAGTTACTAAAACCTGAATTCAATAATTGTTGTTTATTACCAATCTTAGTACTGTAGTTGAAAGTTGTTAACAGCAACAACAAATACAAATAAAATATGACGGATTTGTATTTTAAACAAAATTTAATGAAGAAACCGACTGCTGATGTTCGCACGCTGCTTTTGCATCGCAATATTCGTAAAGTTACACGTATACTTATAGTGTGTAGTGGGGGGACTGATCATTTTATGACAATTACATCTCACAATTTATGATGATAATAGACATATTTTTGGCTCGTCACTGTACCTGTTATTCACAGCTTGGGTAACTTTTAGACAACATTAAAACTCTGACTACATTTATAAGAAGCGCAAAAAAATATCTGTTTATACAGTGCGTTACCGTGACTGCCATAGTCGCAGCCCTCCGACGTGCCACTGCAGTTAGCCAATCACAATAAGCCCACAAAACTCTCACAAACATTAAAGGTGATTAAATAAATAAAATAATGTCAAGTGTGTACTTAATTTTATTTGGTAACTGCAACAAATAAAGCATTAACAACATCAAAGCAAAAGCTCCTATTTATATTACAGTTTTATACAATCGGATTTGATGGATCTAGGAACCAAAAATAACATAAAATTAAATCTCAGTAGCGATGTATTTGGTTTAGTGAAATTGTGCTCACTTCCCGACCTTCAAACATAATTAAGTACTAGTTACTTTTTATGGAAAAAATATAAAAAAATACGGACACACAAAGCACTAAACTTCACTACAAGCGGGTTGCAAACAAGCCTTATAAACAGCTCGATACTTATCTTTTTTTTCTGATTTCGACCGATGATATTCGATTCTATAACGTATGTACGTTTTTAGAGATAGTGAATGATATGTATCACAAATAAAAAACTAGACTGAACAAGATATGCCCAAGTAGAAAGCTGTTTACAAGACTAATATGTCTATGACAATAAAAGAAAGGCTACTGATATATAAATCACGCTGTATTTGATATAAACTTATTACAACAAGTAAAAAAAACTTACTAACAAAAGTGCAGTATGAAGCAAATACGTAGTACAAAAATAAATAACGTGGAACATGGTCAGAGCGTTCAAATAAGATACCTACATGTATTTGAAAGTTAGCAAAAAATAAAATTTGTTTCAATTAAAACAGTGCTCCGATCTAAATTGTTCATTACAATAATGATGACAATATTATCTCTGTGCTTGTATAAAATATCAGCAATGCATTTTTTTGTGTGATAGCACGAACAGTGATTACATACAAAATGTAATTTTGGTACTATCATGTCTAGCCTATGTTTTGTCGCGACAACGCGCGTGAGTGAAACGATGAGTTATCCTTCTCACTCGCAATCATGTCACAAAATGACTATCATAAAATTTAGGTTTTTTTTTGTTCAGAGAAGCAGCCTCTATAAGAAATATTGACTTCCCCTTGACAGTGCGAGTTAGTATTAAACACAACCTAAATTATTTATAATTATATAACATCTTGTATGCAACATTATTCAATTACCACACATATTGTACTGTACTGTTAACCACAAGAATATTTATTTTGAACTAATGGTTTATTTGTAGTAGAAACGAGAGAGAGCTATATAAACACGAGATATATAAGTAGCAAATCAAACTAACAATGTTTATAACGTTTCCGTTAGTATAGAATCTGGGGTCCAATTTTGTACTAATAACCGGGTCTATTGCGTAACATTTTGAGGATAGAGTGAGTTAGAGCTTAAGGTTTAGGGCCTTATTGCGCAATACGCAGTTTTTGTGAAGCAGAGACGACATTAACTGATAGCACAATGCGAGCTTCTCTGTATTCCTCAAGGCATACGTAATAAACCTGATTGTCAATGTTCATCAAAACATCCATGTTGAGTGGCCGTAAATTGAAGATCAAAATACCTGTATTGTACGATTATTGAATATGGGAGGATTGCGGTTTGCACAAGCGTGGATTTTAGAAATGGCAAACACCATAGCGTCATGTTTAGCGCATTTGCTTCGCAAGCTGACAGCCCCGAGTTCGATTCTTAGAGAATTTTTTGTGAAATCGTATAGTATCCCGAACACAGAAGAAAAATAACATTATTTTCAAAACTTTAAACGTATTCATGTATACATCAAGAACCGAACTAATCTGCTAGTCTAGTCCACAGACAATTTACAATACATTCATGAGACGTTCGACTTCACCTTGACTACATAATAGGACAAAACTGGCCACCTGGAATGTCACACAATTATTAAAAATACTGATTTGTTAAACAACAAACTTATTATGTACATAGATGAAATCACTATATTTTATATCGTAATAAAGGTGTTGCAATCTGAACTCGATTCTGTAAATAAATTAATGCAACCTCCATACCCAAATATCACCAGCAACCGACTTAATAATATTAATAAGTTAGTAAGTAAAAACATTCACCTTGCAACACCCTTTTTAAAAACTACTACCGTTATTTTTAACCAAAATATTCCCGGTTGCCATTGATAAAAAATATTATTTATTGCACTGTTTTTTTTCTTCATCTAGTAACATTCGTGCCTGAACTAAGTTAATGTAACTATAGCTACAGTTAGGAATAATAGAGACGCTGTTTTTGTAGCTGTAACAATGCAGAATGTTAGAGACGAATAAACTTTAAATGTTGTTGTATTTCTTATTACGATCAACTTTTACTATGGGACCAACACTTGAAATGCTAACAATGAAACTACTTTATACATAAACTACATTGACCGTGAGACTTCAGGAGTGATTCCATACTAAAAGATGTCCACAACGTCAAATACAATAACTCGTAAAACGTCCGTTTAGTCGCAAAGCCCGTATTATCAATTCAATAAAGTAGTAATTGCATTATTTTAAATACTATTTTCTAGATCTAGAAGTACAAAAGTGTCTCTACTGTCCCCACACTGTGATTACATCCGAATAAAATTATGTGTTTATTTATCATATAAATACACAACAGCCAAACAGCCCGCGCTACCGCAGGCGTCATCAACTAAATAAGATTATTACATTCGAAACAGTGAAACGTTTAAACCATGGGCCTTTATAACGCCACAAACTCGTTGCTATTTTAATTATTTATTTATATTGATAATCTTCAAAAATTCTGTATCGAATAATTCAATTTTTGGATAACGACAACACTACCAGTTAACCATTGACTACATCGACTTAATAGTTATTATAATTAAATATTATCTATATAATATATTTTCTTTCTAATGGTAAATCGATGCCCCCCAGTTATCTGAGATCACATTATGTATTGCTTTTCGTTTATTAAGATTATTATAATGTATATTGGGGCCGTGTGAATAAGCAACAATCATAACATATAAATTGACAAATTTTCGATTTATGATTACGCTTTTCATACATTGAGATATTTACAGGCGACTTATTATTGTGCTTCACGGATATTAATATTTTAATAATGTAGATAGAAGATTTTGCGTTTGTCTATGACCGGCTTTATCGTAAAAGTATCTTTTCCCATCACTAAATAATCGCATTTAACCTTCAGCTGCGACTTAGCCATTAATAAAAGAGCGTTGTATTTATTTCTAAGTCGCACGACCACGGAAGTCAGCGACACTGTGCCCTAGATGGAGCATGCCTAGTCTGGAATATACTGACTCTCAAGGAAGGCTGCCGAAACACATGTCTCGTGGATTAGTGCTTCATGGCGACATACTAATTAAAAATAGGGATAGAGACGTGCAATAAGTGCGGCGAATAAACTCACATGTGGCATACTAGTCACCTATAAATATTTAATAATTAAGTTTGTACGAATACCTCTAAAAACTTACGAGACAACTGCCAGCAGTTGATTCTCAAAATCAATTAATAATATTTACATAATGTTCAAAACAGCTCAACGAAACGACCACAATTCAGACACTAACTAATTTGACAGTTAAAATATATAGCCACCCTTTTTTTTGACATGGAAACGAAAAGAGCTACGACAACTTTAGACCTCAAATTAGTTCAGTTCACTTTGACTTGCCGGAATCGGAGTTAATATTTCATTACGTTTCTTTGCATCGTTTTGCTGTAACATTTATACGAATATAATAATATAATAAACATAATGTAATCTCAGGTAATCCGGGCAATTAAAGGAGTGCATACGAGAATGCACTGAAAACTGTACGAATCAATCTTTTAGGAATATAAACCCGAGCTTCGGAGAGGAAAAATGCACAACACTACTATGGCCAATGAGATACATCTCAGGAAAGGTTGACAGAACAGCTCAGATTAAAAAAATGCTACATTTAGGTCTACCTCAATACTGAACCGGCGAGTACATACTATTATAATCGACCGCTATAATCTCGGAACAAGAGAAAAGTAATCTAATTTTGTCTTATGACGTCATGGTCCATTGACCAAATGAGACTAAATAATCGAATTAACTATTATATTAAATGTTCATTGTACATAAAAGATGGTAAACTAGCACTGGTTCAAATGTCTGGGCTAAGATTTCAGTAAAACTTACATAATTCATTACGATTATTGATTGATTGAAGTGTAAACCACTGGTATTCCTCGAACTTTTGAGTTAGTAAACCTTATTTTCATCGATTACCATCACTCTGATAATCGTTATAGCGCCGTGTTACTCACGCAAATACTACGAGTATATAAGTAAGCGAGACGGTGCGATTCCAATTGCAAATGGTTACATTATAAAACTGTAGATCATTACTCCCCTCAGCTTTCATTTTACTTCATCAAAATAGAACATTGAGGTGAGAATGTAAACTGATTTTAAGACATTTTGTTAGGACAAATAAATCGTGCTACCAAGTTTACATGTAAAATATGCAAGAAGCCATAAAAGTATTGTTTGTTTTATGAACAAAAAAATAACAACTTTTTCTCGACACATATACTAGTCTACCATACTTGTTGAATGGCGGTTATGATAGCGGTCTTCTACTTGGTATTTGGTACTTCGCCGCGGTCCCTCCCCGCGTCAGATGGCTTGGGGCTCCTACTCGTTGTCTGCGCGCATGCCTCGGACTTCGCCCTCTCGGCGGAGTTTCTCGAGCTCCTCTTTGGTGCGATCCTCGATGGCGCGAATGTCGGCCATCGTCATGCCGTACCAATCGTCCATTGAGCAGAATACTTGTCTGGAATGACACATGGAGAACATAAAATTATTATTTAATTTATTTACACGACTGCTTAAAAGAAGACGTGAAATAAACGATTACAATGTACACACGATTGCTTAAAAGGAAGTAGGCGTGAAATGCCGATTTTAATGTTTTACATCACTGCTTAAAAGAAATGAGGCCTGAAATGTCGATTTATATATCAGTCACATCAGCGTAAAAGAATCGAGACGCGAAATAACGATTTAATTATTTTACATAGTTGCTTAAAAATAGTAACGTTGTTAGGACTTATGTAGCCAGATAGATAACTCTCTATTGCGAGTACACATAACGTTGTGCAGTATTAACTAGCGTTAGCGTTATTTATATTAGGGGATGTAGATCATAGTCCACCCGCTGGTCAAATTACGGGTTGGGGACATGGAATCTTAATTCCATCGGCAATTTTGTGCTTTAATACATACCTGTGAAATATGGTGAACAACCGCCGTTCTGATTTATGGATGACATTTTCTACTTTGCTCTGAAAAAGACAAAGTATAACGTTATTGAAAACATGTATGTATTTTAGTGATGACGCGTTCATTAAACAAGATTTTTACAGCAAGAAAAATTGCATCTAGGTCCACTCATAAAATAGTACATAAACTACTATTGGGTTATCATCATCTGCAGCCTTCTTCATCTCAAAGTTGTGTGTAGACCTATTTTATATCATGCCATCAACCTTCTATTTACTTCTAATCGAAATCACTTTGACTTGAACTTGAGAGCGTTCTTACTAGCTTGATCAATCTGAATCATATATATAACACCGTTTGATAGATATATTTGTCCAGACTATGTAGGATTGTTAAACTTAAAATAGCACATTGGACGAAACCACTTCAAATCGGCTGTAACTAACAAGACTGGTATCAACAGTATTCTCCCAACAAGTTCCAGTAAAGGGACTGATTCCCTTTTGAGGTTTTATTATATTTTAAATTAATCAAATCATACAAGTAATACTTTAGAACAATATCTTTTGAAAAGGTGAAAGTTATTTTTTTCAGTTATTTCTACTCAAAAACTTTTAAACTAACTGAACTTTTAGATATATTTTTTTATAAAATTACAAAAGTAACTATTCAGTAATCCAGAGTAGGTATACCCTAACAAATAAAAAAAAAACTCAAATCGGTTCAGCTGTCTCCGAGAAATGTGGTAACAGACATTAAAAAAGTACAACATTAAAATAAGTCGATTTGAATATCAAATTCTCTATTCTGGATATTCGGTAATAAAATGTATATCAGACTTAACATTTTTAGTTTTTGATGAAAAAAGGACCGAAGAATAGAAATCCTCCTGTTATAGTCAGTTAAGAGAAGTACCAGATCTCACCTGCAGTCCAAACCACTTGAACTCGGCCGTGACTAGTTTGTAGCAAGTCATCACTGGAGTGACACCGTTCTTCCACGAAGGTCCGGTGAGAGGGCCGCGGCCAGTTTTAACAGACTTGAACTTCGTCGGATCGGTCTCAGGTTTGTAGTCGGCGGACTGTAGGGGGTCGTTTGCGATGTCGATGTGGACAACTTCACGCGACTTAAGTTTCTCAGGGGGCAGCTCGTGGACCTAGAAATCAAAAATAAGTTAAAGAAGCTTCCTTTATCACATACTTGGGCCATCTTCGTCTCTTTCATTCTTATAACTTCATTATCATTCATTCATACGTTCCTGCATTCGCAGTTGTTCATGTCACCTAATAACGAGCTAATTTTTACACTAAAACCTATCTTTTGACTTGTCTGAACTAGACATCATATATGCAATAATAATCTCAAAAAGATTGTATGTTATTTCGAGTTTGTTGTTTCTCTCACGCTAAACGCGTAAAAGGATAAAGTTTGGTACTAGGATAGGTCATATTCTGGAGACAAAGGTTGCTTCTGATCCGCTCAAAAACATAAAGCGTTTCCGTATAATGACTAAAATATTCAACGCATATTGTAAATTTATATTTAAATATACAGCTATCGCCTTACTAAGGGGCAAGTAATCAAGATTGATTACAAAATTGAGGTAATATAGATAACGTCCAAAACTGAAGGCATTAAAGCACCATCAATAGCGATTACATGAAACGTAAATAATGACATATGAATGAATACCACAAAGGCCACAGTACCAACGTTAATATAATAGTATCGGCCAGAACATGACAAATAATGGTAGCGTTTCTATTAGCCTGCTATTATTATATTAGTTTGTACTTTGGAGTTCGGACTTGCTTTCATAACTGAGGACACATACGCTCTTTTGTACCTGTTTTGGCACAGGTGATCTAGGTATTATTTACCCATCTGATCTCAGGTCTAGGTGTGTATGTATTTTTGAATGTTGCACAGTATTACAGACACAGTAGATATCCTAGTGGGGAGCAAGGATTGTCAAATGGCATGCATTAGAAAATAAAATAAATAAAAACAATGCAAACCTCTTGCATATATGAACAAACGACATTATAGATTACTTAACTTTACTACAACTATGATAAGAAAAATAACGTAGGTACTAGACTTTGAAACAATACATGTGTCGTATCTGTTCTAAAAATATATATTTTAATAAAAGAAAAGATTTATTCTAACAAACAGAATACGCCGTCTTACAGGCCAACAAAACTAAGGATATTTTATCATGTTATAAACCGCTTTTTTCAAAATTTGCCTTGGTATTAGCTATGTATTAAAAACGTCAATTCATAATTATCTGTTACATAAAATTACAATATAAATTGAATATTTTATATCATACTAGCTGTACCGGCGAACTTCGTACCGCCTAATAGTTATTTATGTTTCCCACCTTTTAAACCTTCCCTGAAGTACGACAAACAATTCAAGACCAAATTCATCTAAATTGGCCCAGCCGCTCTCGAGTTTTTGCGAGACTAACGAACAGCATTTGATTTTTATATATAAGATAGATATAATAGTTTTCAATTATAAATCCAATAGTTATCAAAAAAATATATTAAGTTATGAAAAACTACACTTAGCCATCATAACTTAAAACAATGCGTATGTTTTTTTTTTGTAAAATAGCACGCGCATAACAAGGTAGGTCATACATAGTGTGTTACTAATTTACAGTAAACGACTGGAACATTTATCTTTTTATTCTCCACAACAAGTTTTTAGAAGCAACTGAGTTAGAAATAACTTAATGAGTGAAACTGCGGGATGTTACCAGTATAACCAACCTATCCAAGTGACCAATGACGGATAAAGGCAAATCTAATGAAATCTCGCACATCAAAATCGGTCTACCGGTTTAAGCTGCAGAGGGTCGCAAATACATACTTATACACAAATATACAAACATATACTTGAAGAACATTACTCTGCTTTTGGACATTCGGGTAAAAAATAACCGTGCTAATAGCTCAGACATCAAAAGACAATGCAGTTAGGAACATGATTCCATATTCGCCATTCGTTGCTACCTATTTATTTTATTTATTTGCACTTTATCTGATAAAACTTTTGAGTGTGCGAAAAGTACATAATCTTAGAGTTTATTAAGCATTATTTTTTTGGTTTGAAAGTAAAAATAACTAATGATCTATTAATTTCTTTCTTTGCTAGCATAACAAACTATACATACAATAAAATGGTACACCATCAATACTCCATCAATTTACTATACATATAGTAGGTATAGTAGTTCTGGGAACTGTTAACCTCCCGACCAGACAGTATAACTTTGCGATTATATTTCTAGACTAGATTTTAGCAGATGCCACTTTTGACACTTTCAATATTGACGGGAATTAAATAACACCTTTGTTTACCATGGATTCTTTTATAGATATTTTGGAAATTCCTTCTATTCTTATATTTAGTCACAGTATTTTAGACCTTGTTTCATGAGTAATAAAATTTACTTTATAGAATCGTCGTGGTTTTTGCATTTTAAACTGAATTTCCCTCTTTTTGAGAAAATACTTGAATACTTAAAAATCGCCAAGCACTACCAAATTAAAAAAAAGCGTAGACACAATACACCAAGTTTCGTAAAGATTGGTTAAAAAATTACGATCTGTACTCTAGTACCAAATTTCTGGCAGACTAACATTCGTACATACAAACTGACAGACGTTAGAACATTTGCCAGACTCAAAGCAGTGACGATTCGTTTTCTCGGTCATCAAGTTGTGACAAAATTGTTTTGAAATGTACACATTTAACGGCTTTAGTTTGAGGATTTATTTAATTATCACAACTAGAAACCATAAGAAGTTATTTTAAAAGCGTGCATAAGAAGTTATTTAAATTCAGTCGATTGAAACTCTAAGTTACAATCGACTGAATTTCCAATAATCCTTTCTTAGTACAGGGGTGTACTATAATGAATACACCCTCCAATTACATATCTCTAGGTTTTAATTGTGACCTGTTGGTCCGTCAGTCAGGCCTAACTCTTTTGTAAATATAGATGATAGATAGATCTCATGTATTAAAAACAAATTCTTAAGATAATTTCGCTGTACTGCTGAAAAATACTTTTTTGGTGTTCAATGACGCGTTTAGTTTACGTTGAAATTAATTGTAAATAAGAAATCTGTATTTTGCATGTCACAACGAGACATTAACGAAGCGTTGTTTATAATTAAAAGAGCAGCATCGCAGAAATTGTCGTGTAATTCCGTATAATAAGTAATTATGGGTAATTATTGTTACTGACGTTACGACATAACTTCTGTTCCGTAGTTGGCAGTACGTGTCAGAGTCGAGGTCAAAGTCTTGCTTACTCTACTTAAGAACTGGTTTCTCTGTATTCTAAGTACAATCTAGACGAAACTAGCGAAGAAGAAATCTATGAAAAATCACTGAAAAATATACAGGGCTATCGCTTAGAGGTGTGCTAAGTCGAAAAGGGGTCTTTATATAAGGGTAAACGAACTTTCACGATGAAACCAACACTAAATTCGTGAAACAAAACTGCTATTTCATACATTTTATCGACGACTGATAAAGTTTTTGTATGGAACAGCAGATTTTTTCCCCGAATGCATGGTAGGATCTATAATGAAAGTTTTTCGAAATGATGTTTTGTAGCGATGATGGTCGAGAGGTTAGTGGGGTCGATTGCCGTGCAGAAGGTACGAGGTTCGATCGCACAAAACATGCAAAAAGAGCCTGAGCTACCGGTGAAGGAAAACATCGTGAGGAAACCATAGCATGGTGGTAGGGCGTTTCCCTCAAGCTGTAAAATCTGTCGCCAAGCACCTAAAAGGTGTGTTTCGGCAGCCTTCCTCGAGAGCCAGTGTATTCCAGACTAGGCATGCTCCATCTACGGCTACAGTATCGCTGACTTCAGTGGTCGTGCGAACTTGTGATCAAATACCTACCAGTTCAGGATAAAAACAAATGTGTATGGTGACCCTCCTTTCAGCTTAGTACACCCCTAGCTGATAACCATGTACACATATTTTTTAATTTTACTAAATTTCTTGTACTCGCGGTTAAACTCATCGTTTGAACAACAGTCCCGGCCCAGTATTGAAATCGAAACGTTATCAAACATCCATCAAGCAAATTTCCAATCAATGAAATCACATTAAAATAATAAAATATAAAGAAATCAAAATTAAGATAATAACTTTCCTTCCCTCGTAAAACTACAAGACAAGGAAAAGTTACCTAATAAAATCTTTTCCTTTTAACCCAAAACACGCGAATGTGTTTAAGCGTTATTATATTTTTTACTCCTTTATAATGAAACGGCAGAACAGATTTAGATGAAACTGGGAAAAGAGATGCTATATCCTGCTGACTCAATGCATAGGCCACTTTTAATCCGCATGTAAAACACCGCGGGGCGCGGCTAGACAATTTATAATAAGGTGGACTCGATAGTACATAACTATAAACGTTATCAGCATTATATCTAAGGCAAGGCCAGCGCTTATTATTAGGTATTTTCTTCACCGATAACAGACTCCATTATAAGCACCTTCATGTACAATTTTGCTATCTAAAGTATTTCCTATACTTGTATGATGTAGCGTAACACTTGTAAACAATACCTATTTTAAAAAACTATATGAAAAGGAGAGAACTTAAATAAGTATAGTTTTTATTTCACGTTATTTAAAACCGACGTTTCGGATAACTTACAGTTTCTTTACTACTTTTAACCGACTTCAAAAAGGAGTTTGGTTTAGAAAATTGTTTGTTTTTTTGGTGTGTCTGCGTTAGTGAGTTGTGTATTATGTGTAATAAGTTAATATTGTTATGCCTGTATGTTAAGATAGGTAAGTGTTTAGAAATGTATATATTTTTAAACTAAATGTAGCAAATAATCTCTATGTGAGTAGCTGAGCAGATGCAGCCGGCTCGTTAACAGGTGAATTCAAACATAAATCAATCCATCTAAATTTTTTACATAAATCAAGTTCATCGTCGTAAAAACTAGTTTAAAAAACCTAAGGTATATCATGCAACAAAAACTAAAAATACGTGTTTTACGACCGAGGCACTATTATTTATTCTACGACCTTCGTGCTGACGTCATCGTTGATTCTTGTTTTAATATTGTTTACGTGCGAGTAAACTTTGTAGTTTGTAGTACATTAGATATGTTTGCAGTTGTTCAGGCGATAATTTGATTATGATACATGGTATAGCATCCGGATTTGTCAGCAGCTTGGTTCATAAAAGGTGTCTCATCAAGTTCAGTTTGTTCTATTAGAATTTTGAAAGACACAATTCGATTTACCCGCTCAATGTGGCACTTAATGGCGGAGGGTTCATTACCCTCATTCTTTACTATTCTTTTGAACTTAATTGTATTATTGAATTATAATAATCGAAACTCACATTATATTGGTCGCCCGCGTCAGGAACGTGCAAGGACTCTATGCAAATGACGAAGTTATCTTTCATGTAGCCAGGATTCTGTAAACGTAGAAAATATCCAAATCAAACAACTTATTTGTACGAGTAAGCTTCGTTTTTAATTGGTCCGAAACTATTTATCATTGGATCAACAGGTAGAACTACCCGTCGGACTAATGGGAAACATTTTAGGCCTCAAAATGACTATTTTCTTCATACAATAACTGAGAAAATTATTTAAACAAAATTACAAAAAGTGGGAAAGAGATAATATCAGACTTAAAAGCTTCTATTTCACTCTCACTTTCTATAGCATTGCGCGCAAGGACAAACAAATATGTACCTGTATCATTTCACGCCTCAAAACGTGTACAAGATAAAGTAGGAATTCTTGTAACGAGGGTATAGGTAACAACATTGCACAAATACAATAGATTTTTAAAGAAATTTTCAGCAGGGCAAGAGTAAAATATTCTTACTCATCCAGCTAAACAACAGAATGGAACTTATGGAAGTACAATCTCACATTAACAGTAAGCATTCTATGCCTAAGCGCAGACATTTATAAAGAGCCCTTCGGCGCAGGCAATCTAATGACTTCGACAACAATCGATTGTAGACATATAAACCTACTACTTATTAGTCTATTCAAACTATCTATTAGTCTACCAAGAGCAACAAAATGGCACTTACCGTGAGTACAGTCCGGCAATAAGGGTAAGCGTTCCATGCCTCTTCGTGGACCTCAAGAGATCCCTTTGGCGCCAAGAGTCTGATGAACGCAGGCACTTTCGACGCCAAGTGGTAGATCTTGTACGTGTATTGACCAGAGGAGAATTTGCCACCTGATGACACATGGACAGTTATAGAAAAAGTACACAGACAATAGTAACTTTTTTATAAATAAACTGTGCTGTACAAATCCATTAGCAACAATTACACTTTTTAACATCATATATCTATCAGTAAAGGGCATATTTATATTTTGCTTATAATTTATTATGAGTCGCTACTATGCCCCTTTCGGATTGATATAGCTGCTTTCCTGATTTGAGTTTCTAGGTGGTATAACGGGAAGTTACTAATTTAAAATAGGGTTGTGGTTAATTATTATTAGACAAAGGCATTACTACTTTAGATTTAAATCTGCGGATAAATTTACAAGAGTCGGTAAAGTAAGTATACGTACATTGGACATAGTAATCATATAAGTTGACATAAAGTGAATTACGCGTGAATAAAATAATCGTGTCAGATTAACTACTCATTCAGAAAAAACAGTAAAACTTAAGTATTAACTTGAAACACAATGCCCCAGATATGAGAACTGAGATTGGCAATACATTTTGCAAGCGTTGCGAAGGACGCTACCGAAAACTACAATGACCGTCCGCCGTCGACGTCGGAGAAAGGACAAAAACCCGCTTAACTTGGCCCGCGATCGATTAATCACTGGCCCGAACTAGTCTTTCGAACATGGAAACTACGCTACAATCTTTTACATTAATAAAAAGCTTTTTCCTGACTGACAGATCACGTTCAGCTTCACGCGTATGCTTGAAATTTTAAGGATGTATTTTTACAGAACGAGCAAGGAGGATCCAGTTATTAAGAAAACAAACAGTAGATACAAGTACAATTTTACTCTCCAATCAAACCGAATTTCACGAAACGCTTTTCAGGACAATTTTAATTATCTATGAGAGAAAGTCCTGACTGACTGATATTAACTAGGAATCAACGCATAGCCTAAACCGCTGAATCTAGTAGTACACTAGTATTGCCTTGACTGTACTTATAATTAGCGAAATTATAGGTACGCATGTCTACGATATTGAATGAGCAACTTATGACGTCACGCATTAGGCCGATGACGTTATCACACGATATGATAACGATGGCTAACGTCCAGCACATATTACAGAAACCTTTATTACCCACTGAACACAAAATCAGACTATAACTATAAACAAGTGGTTAGAAAGCGACTTCAAAAAAACCAGACTGCCAAAACTTTAAACCACTGGGGGATGTAACGTACAGGTATAGTTTATGAACATCTATCTGCAGATAAAAACCAATAAAATGACACCACGCACATCAAAATCGATGTACATACACTCCAAAAACATAACCCTCCATTTGGGCAGTCGTGCATATATTCGGCGAGAGTACATGCCCAACCGAGTGCTTAAAAAAACTGATAAATTTTAATGGTTTAAATTACCACCAGCAGTTTAATACAAGACAAACACAAAAATTGTGATAATTCTGCTGCTTCTTATTATGTGTATACCACAGCTTAAAGTTAGTTTAATCGATTTATTCGAGTTGTCATATAGAGCAATTCAAAATCAGATCAGTGCTTTGGTGGAAATCGAGCACAATATACAGATCTTAAGTAAGTTTCATCTTAACTTATCGCTCTCATTAAATAACTTAGAAAGCCTTCGAGATCCGTAAATGGAAGTTTCAGAAATAAGTGAAGATTAACGTAAGCTCCGCTTGTTTATCACGTCATCAACGCTCATTATTTTAGAGGTCAAACATTAACCGCTGAAAATCTAAAACTAGACTTATTCTTTTTATTTATAATTTAAATTTTTGTTGACCTTAACTTTAAACTATCGCAATTAATACAAGAAAATTGGTATTTATGGGAAAAAATAAAACTGTCCAATAAGCGAAGTGAGAGCATGATAAATGTATAAATGCGTAAGTGTGTTTCTTGGTTTGTTGGATTGTTTATCCTTCTTCTGCTCACGTCTTTAGCAACTGAATGACGGACCGACTTAATTTTTTATACTGAGAGTATGAGGTTCGGAGAGTGCCAGACGCTGCTTATTGTCGGGAAAACAAACATAACGCAGGCAACCCGTGCAAAAGCTTGTATTGAATATTTTCATCTATGCATGATGCTTCAGAATTCTGAGACAATCATCAATTTATAAGTGAATCACAGATGTATGCAAACAGAAATAGGGACCCGTCAATGAGATGAACTTTATAGGGTCAACTCTAAAAAGTTATCAGCTGTGATTTATCGATGAGCGTAGTTTTTATGAAAGCCGATGTTTCAGGCGTACAAGGAAAAAGAGTCAGACTTTCGATTGATTCCTCTTTTAACTTACTTTTGATTTTACGAGTATAACAGCAAATGCTTCAGTCGTGAAATAAAAAACGTTTCAAGTCCCATCGCTGCAAACTCGAGAAGTAGAACAAAAGAGATATTTTTAGAGCACAAAGTAGACGCCCGCAAACTTTTAAACCTTGGGAGAAACAGTTGCGAGGGTCAAGCGAATAACAATGTTTTTACCATTTCCCAACTATATTCAAAAACTTTGGTATCATTACTTATTGAATAGCCCTAATTCGTGTTTTTAGAATAATTAATAGACGAAATAAAATGTTCACACTAATTCACTGTAAAGTAATACAGAAGATGCAATGCGGACAATACGGGTCTACCAGCTAAACAAACGCCCACACATCTGTGTAAATTAAACTGGCGATATACGAGTACGTCATAATTTAAAACGGTGGCAAAATGTATTCCTCCATGTTGCCATGTGTTACTAGACTAACTGCACGTGGAAACTAGAATAGGTACCTGATTATATTACACTCTCCTGGATGGTTTTCGGAATAGGTGTCCTGAATATTGTATTCACTATTTATGTTTAAATTTTTTTTGTTGTTTTTTGTCACTAATAAACCATATTCTATTCCATTTTATATTCTATTCTATTAAAATAATAAGGGGTTTAAAATTACCAGGCAATGAAAAATATATGAAATCTTCACTAAAAATTTGCAGTTCGATTCAAAGACCCTTAAATATCATTAGATAATGCTCCTGCTCACCACCAGAGTCAGCGTACCTAGTAGCTAACAGCAATACTACGCTGAATGGCAATGTATATACGACGGGCCAGATAAACACCATCATTCAAATCACGCATGACATCGATGAAGCTCTACGACAAGTTTTGTAAAATAATATAAGCTTGAGGTCTCCAGGGATTGGCGTGCAAATGTTTGTATATGTTAGATAATACATACGTGATATCCATGGGTTAGGAACAAAACTTAGCGTTAGCTAGCTATGAGTGTGGAAGCTCCTCGCATAATACTTTTTTCGCTTTGTCATCCCATAATCTAAGTATTCTTTTTGCAGTTTACCTCGCTATCTATCTAGGCAATGCACTCATAGTATTTCTTAACTACAGAAGCAGGAATGATATTATTCTTTACCACTGTATACGTAAATCTAATCCAAAATTGTCCAAAGTCGTGTCAATAAGAAGTGGTAACCTACAAACTAGCGTATTTAAATTTTGATGTAGCTAGCTTGATTTAATATGAGCTTATTCTAAGTACGTTAGATATAAATGTTTTTGGTATTCTCATTTTTGTTACAAGGTTGCGGTCACAGCACATCAAACCACTTGCCCTTTCGTCGGCATAAGTAGTAAATAATGTATAAAACGGGTTTTTGAACTTGAACTTTGGCTTTGAGCTACTTCGTACGGTGAAGTTGTTTAGAGCGCAGTTGCAAATTGTAATTATGCAAGTATTTTTAAGCAGTCCAGCTATTCGCAAATTACTCGCTAACATATAATACTGAACAAGGCTAAGGAGTTAATGTGAATACAAACAACATTAGCACGGAAAGACAACGCTTGCTACTCGTAATCTGTCTCAAAATCTGAACGATTCGATCTTCTCGACACTTACTCGGACAGCGTGCTTATTAAGTACGCTGTACGGTATTAATTGCTAGTACTTGCGGCATCACTACGCCAAATGGCAATGCTTATATGTTTAAACCATATAAACAGCGGTATTCTGGTTACGCGTGGCATCGATTAGAGCTTTGTCGGCTTCTAAATGTTTTGATAAATTAAACGGATATTTCAATGAAAAAGATTAATTATCACACGATTGTCAATGTCGCACCTTGAACATTCCTAACGAGCTAAGCATAATTTATGTTGCAAAGTGTTCAAAACCTAGTCAGAACGATCGAGGGACAGATTAAGATTACTGGACCGTTAGCTTAGTCGCGTATCGGCTGACGTACATAGTATCTGACGCAAACTGCATTCACCTTGAAATTTTTCAACAGTCACTAGTAAAAGTATCCTCATTAACCAACAGACACGGTTCTCAAGAGAACACAATATAGGAGCAATCTTCAATTTAGACATTGACCGCGATGCATTTTTTATACGCGTGAGTGTCATATTACGTCATTTCAACGAAAGGAACCAGCGAAACAGAGCGCTGCTATTTGCAAGTACCTAACAATACATTAAACTACAAGAAATATTTCATATAAAAAGCATGTCGTAGAAATAACGAGTATGTCCAGATCAGTTGGGACGCATACGGCTTCATTAAGATATACGGTTGTACTCGAATATAAGGCTCTAGTAGGTATGAACATATTTTCTAATGACTGGCATGATATTTTCCTTTTTTGTAACTAACTTCAAGTTTTAGCCCTTGCCACGCTAATTAATGTAAATAAATGCTTCAGATTATAAAAAGTGGTAACTCCCGTTAATAACACGCAGGAACTTCTACTAAGTAGTCAAACCTAGTGTTTCACCACTGATGTGCGCACCTCATTTCATCTTCATCATCATCAGCTAACAGCTAAGAGAGTAATAAAGATATAGCTACGATTTCATAATATATGGCTCGATGCTTTGGTCCGGGTTCTTTCGATATTCTTAAACATTCTCTTTGAAACTTTACAATCTGCGAAAATCCTTTACACGACTAGACAAGATAAAGAAATTATACTGAATAAATGTCAATAGAGCGCTATCTACAAAAGTGATAAAATATGTCGCTAACTAGCCTTAACACAGTACTTACATAATAAACCTAGTATTAGTAAGCATATTACATTTACATTTACTACCGCTACGCTATTTTATACTAGGTGTTCAGATAAACACGACAGTCGAAACAATATTTTAAGATCATACTCGTCATTTTAAATAATTCTATGAGCATCAAAACTCTCGATATCGATTAGTGGCTGTTTGCTATATTTTTCGATATTTTTACTGTTTCTTGATATGTTTGTGTCTTCAAAAATGATTCATGTACATAAAAGTTTTTTTAAACACAAAAGTATGTGTACAATTAACCCTTAAATATAAATATATATATATATATATAATATATATATATATATATATTTAAGGGTTCATTGTACACATACTTTTGTGTTTAAAAAAAAATTTATATACTTATATATATATATATATATATATATATATATATACCGGAATACGTAAACCCTGTATAAAACTATATTATATCAAAAATACTCGTACAGGCAAGTAGGTACAGAGATTCGTAAGTTTGCATTGAAATACTATTTCTTGTAGTTCTGCTCTAGTAGGTACAACAGACATACAACTACCCGACCCCATTCGCTTTCCCAGGTCGACTTCCCATCGTATACCTATGGGAATTCTATGTTATAATAGGTATCTCTCCTATCTTAGTAGTCTAGCTAAAGAGTTGAGTTGACAGGGTTAATCTATAATAAATAACTATAGCAATAGTTAAATCAAAGCTGCGTCTTTCGATAGTTAGCTGCTTTAAATACTATGCATTAAAGTAGTAACAACTAATTAACAACAGCCTGACTAGCAAACTACAAATCGATAGATATCTATCAGTTCTCGATCGATTCTGAACTTTTGAAAAAGTTTCGATCAGCTTCGAAAACTTTGCGACACGAATTCTGCAACTTCGCTAAAAAATTTGAAACTCCAATACTGGGTGGTAAAATTGTAGGCTTTAATTACGATTATTTTTAATTTAAATCGTAAACGAACAACGAAGGTTGGAGACAAAGCGATTTGGTTTAATGCGACTGTTGTGTGCGTCGCCCGCGACATGGTTAACGGTCGCAGACTTATAGGTTTTTTGGAATATTATATTATGTTGTTGTCGCGAAGTCTACGACAGATAACGGAAACGCTTTATGAAAATAAAAGTTTTCTAACAAAAAATATATTAAACATAGTTTTAACTATTATTTTGCTAAGGAATGCCAAAAATTTAAAATGAACCGAAACATCTGCTAAATACTTGTCAAAGACATGTCTAAATCTTTTGTGGTAAGACGGATAATATTAAGAAAGCGTTCCCGATAGGTGTTCAGTAAATCGTTCAGAATCGATGTCAGGGCGGACGCCAGACAGTGACCCCTATTCGGGCAGGCCAAACTTACAAAAATAACCTAATTTGACAGTTCCAAAATTGTCTCCTCTCTTTTTGTTTCCACAAGTAAAAAAACGATGTGTTTTAGTTTAGTCAGTGTGACTGGCCGAATTGGGGTCAGTAACTAACTAAAATAAACTAATAAAAAAACAGGTAAAGAAAAATAGATAAAATAATACCGGACTTATTAGTGCACGTAGGACACGTATCACAGTCATTCTTAGAGCAGCCAGCTGATCCACTGTCTAGAATTAGCTTTCAGTTACAAAGTAATAAATCAAAGCCAAAAAAGTAACACACAATAAATATTTTGTAAATTAATGAAAGTGATATACAATCGAGAACTAAAAAAAAGTTATCCGCGATTTCTCCTGTCCTGAAAGATTCCTGTCGGTGAAAATGCGCTAAGACTCCGCGCTTAAATAGTGACGGTTTTAATTGAATGGTAAAATAATTTCTTCGCCATGCCAAAAGACCTCTAACTACAATACTCAAGCAATAATAACACAGCTAGATAGTCAAATGCAAGCTGTAATGTACCTACTACGATGGGCTTAAGTCTACCAATATTTTAAATAATCAGAAACCGATAATAATCCTAATGATAATGATTCTATAAAATATTTATACACTTATATTTTTACTTTTAATGATCGTGGATATGACTCAGAAAATTGTAAATATTGATTCCGTAAAATAAACTGTTCCTTCGTGAAAAAATTCTAATTTATAAAACGTTTACACGAATTGATTTTCTGTTCTATCTGTTACAATAAAACACTTGCCACGAGATTCAATACAATTTTAAAGTGGTAGTATTATTCATGAAATCCCCACATACGTTGGTAGTAGGGACTTCTTTAGTATTTTTCCCGAAATCTACAATAATGGGCATTGTCAATAGGGATTTGGAGAATATTAATTTAATTAATAACATTTCTAATATATTTATTATATACTATATGTTAATAAATAGACTGCACCGAACGACTCGCATCTCTCGTACAGAATAGACAATTTTTTCTTCTTCGTCGTGTAGATTTATAAATTACTTCAACATATTATGTTCAATTCTATTCTCTACAATATTATTATGTAGTTAGGGGGAATATTGGTGTAAAGTCTCGGAAGTCTGGAGGTTGCACGTCCCGAGCAAGGGCAATTTCATTGATTGTCGTGGGAAATTATCGATTAACAAGATCAAAGTCAATTACAGGCATTTATGATAGAATTTAGATTAGATGCTACTAATTATAAAGAGGGCTACTTTTACATAAAAAAACTTCACATAATTACTTTGAGTTTTTATTAACTTTTGCATTTAAGTAGATGTTTAGTGGTGTTCTCGGAACAGTTGACGTAACGTTTTGGATACTTTACTAAACTTCCCGTGATACATTAATTAAATTTAACTACTACTTTTATATATCAGGATACCCAAATATTTGCTTTCAGTGCACGTAAAATTCCGACTAGCACTAGGACTCCAGTGATAGTATTTTAGTCACACAAGTTGGTGCAAAGAGACAAATAGAACTCAATATAATAATATTCTCCGTGCAAGATTATTTGTTTTAAATATGTATCTGTGTAAAAAACATCAACCCAAACGGTCGCAATACTTCGACAGATATGACCCATAATACAAGCCGTAATGCGTCGTAACCAATAAGATGAACTCTTTTCTATGTATAATACATAATATGTTATACCATTTCGGAGCCACATTTCTTACGAATACAATTCAGCCGAAAATGCTGAGAATAGCTCGTATTATGAGCGTAAGGTAGTTTTTACAATTCAGTTGCTAGGTCACGGTAAAAGTGTATACCTAACTAATGATTTTACTCTATATTTGGACCAAGGGCTCGAGATTTCATATTTTCTGCTAGCAGTTTTTCTCGGATACGAATATATTTTGATACGATATTTTATCAATAACAATTGCTTCGTCAAGTAGTCTCTTTTAGATAATTTCTTTAGTGCTTTTGGTGACAAGTTATCAAGTCGGCCACTATGCCGACTCAAAGATCATCGTAACTTGAGAGCCGGCGGTCCTTCGACCCCTTGCTGGAGCAGGTGTTCGGACAATGAGTTAAGAATATTTATTTTCGTTACGGGTGTTGTGCATATGTTGGTATATTTTGCACCAAGTTGCTCGAATAGGTGTTGTAGTCTTTATGTAGCTTTTTATAAAAATCCATTTTCAGCTCTACGCTTTTGACAGCAGGCAAGCTCATTAGCATAGCCAGGGTCATTTACAAGTTGATCCATAATACAATAGTTTCATGGAGTAATTATTACCAAAAAAAAAATATTTTGTATAGCATTAACATGGATGGACGCGAATTCGATAAATGAGTTTGACAATATGAAAATCCTACAATGGAACTGAAAAACGCAATGACACCGAACAGATAAGGGAATATTATAAGTAGTTCATACATACGAACAAACGGTTACATGAATAAGTTCTAAAACATGACTATACGAGCGGCGCAAACTTCACTACAATTAGATTAATAAGTTTATATTTAGTTCTGCTATAGCTAACTATAGTAACTATTCTCTAGCTATTATTATTAAGCATACAAGAATAATTTTGGGCGATAGAATAAGTAGTTACCATGTATTTTATTTTTTGTTTAAATTATATATTATTTAAACATACAGTGGTGTTGTAAGAGTGTGGACTTGGAAAAGCAAGATTTTTATAATTAACTATCAAATATAGCATATTATAACTAACATACCTAACGACAGTCCCGTGGAAAAAGAAATCGTATGTTTACTTAAATAATATTGAAAAATAGAGTTCTAATCACCGAAACTGGGTTTAAAATAACTTTATACATTTTCAAAGTCTTTCAAGCTGATGCGTATCATAATATTATTAACTAGCTGTGCCCCGCAGTTTTACCCGCGGTAGATATTTGATCATCCCATGGGAACACTTCAATTTTCTCAATTTTCTTAAAAAATGGGATTAAAAGTAGCATATGTGTTAATCCAGGGCAAAAGCAATATCTGTGCCAACTCCCATTCAAATCCGTTAAGGCGTAACAAACAAACATACACACACATACAAACTTTCGCCTTATATTATTTTATTATTGTGATGGTGAATAAACATTTTAACATAACATGCCGAATTTTAACTTTATAAATAATAATTTTCATATACAGGGCGACTGGAAAGTGCCTCGCAACAATCAAGGACAGATACTGACCATACCAAAAAGAATGATAACAGATATAAATCAATAACAATGTAAACCTTAGTTAAAGTTTATACCGAGACTGCAAGAAACATGCGGGCCGCGTAATCAACAATCGGCCAATAAATTTTTTTATTGTCCTTTTTACGTTATCAATAAATACCTACTAGTGAATCGTCTGGATTTTAATTAGCACAAACTAAGAAATCGTTAACAGATTGTCTTTACACTATAAGGCTAACTCTTAACAGGGTTGTTACGAGTTTCCACCATTGGCCCAGCATATTGTAAGTAAACAAGATTATAAAAGCAATATATAGTAAACCATTTAAAAGGAAATATGGTAATATCCACAAATAGCATCCACAATTTTTTCTTCTGTTTTTATTTTGTATTGTGCTAAACCTTTACATATATTTTTCGTTTATGGTAGTGTTTCTGAATAGTAAATAATTATTTTAATGTAACTACTATTTCTATCAGTAAATCATGTATTGGGTTATCCAAGACTGACGATGATTTGATACGGCTTGAGCAGAGTTGGAACCCGCGAATAACGCGCGCGTAGGCCTAAATGTATACTTATTCATTCAACCTATATTGTAACACAATTTATGTATTAGTTTAACAAAAATTACATGTAATAGAGCAATTCATTTATTACGAAAAAATTGTAGTTGTACTTTCTAAAAGCATATTATATCACATTTTTTCTTGTAAGAACATTATCATTTGTGTGTTTGGGTTGTTTGATATACATTTATCATTTATTCATATTGATTCTATCCACCTAAAGATTGCCTGGAAGAAATTGCTTTAGGCGATATGGCTGTCCAACTACCATTGTATACATTTGTCTTGCTGTATCTTTCTATATTTTGTTTGGTGTGCAATTATGCTATATTCATTCCATATGTCAATCTACATAAAAGTTAATCAAATTATGAATAATATTGCCATATTTCCTTTTAACTCATAAATTTTCTTAAATATTTAAGTAAAATTGTGTGTGTAGTTGTAATTTGTAAAGTAACTTACCAAGCAAAGGGTAGTCTTTGAAGGGTTCATTCTTTAAGACTTCTATTCCTTCACCTCCACCAGTTTCATTTTTAGAGACTTCAGCAACACAGTACAGTTGAGCAACTTGGTACTGTTTGGGAAAGGAAACAAGTGTTAAAAATTACTTCACTTTGTATTATGTCAAAAGATCACAATATTATGTAAAACTTTTTTTTAAATTCAGGTATTTACCAGCACTAGTTAATGCGACAGTTCTAAAGTAAGATAAGTAACTTCAGGCCAAAACTGGTACTACCAAAATATGTCAGACTTGCAAGAGAGCCTCAATTGGCTTATAAACAAAAGTGTATTGTTTCTTAACCTGGTACAATTGAAACAACTATGTTTTTCAGTTAAATTGCCAACTGACTCATGAGAATTGTTATTGTTCAAATCAAATCCATTTATTTGCATAAACATATGTATAGTACAAGGGTATTATAATGTAGAACTACTTCAAATATTTTTTGCCCTGGCTAGGCATGTTTGAGTACACAAAACAAAACCTTAGTGGTCAAGTAAAATATAAGGACTCTTTTTTATTTAGCTGATATATAAAACTTAATTTTGGTCATTTAAACAAAAAAATCTGCAATTTTATTGTCTTATTGGTTCATGCTGACTGGCTATATTGTATGACCACAATTTCATCCAATAGTAGGTAAAAGGAAGTTGAATATGTAACATGTGTACCTTTCAAACACCTTACAGTTAAACAGACCTGGGACATTTCTTGCCGACAAAAGCAAGTTACCCTGCTGTTCATAATAATGAGTGACTACCTTTCGACCTAGTAAGACTGTAGCTAATTAGACAGTCTACGTGATAAACCCAGTTATCTGCTAAACACATTTTTTTAACAAATTTCAAACCTTATTTGTTGTTTTGAAAAACATATACCTAATGGCAATAAATTTAACATTTTGCAAGATGAGGAAACTATTAATAATGACGCTAATCTAACTTCTTTTTGTTGTTGCGAGACTAGGTATCTTACAAGGTCAACTTAAGAATGGAAGGTATTAATAATTAAAGCAATATAATGTGGTATCAAACATTATTAAATCACGAAATAATTACTTAAATTTAAATGACTGCCAAATTATAGTATATTAATTTTGAATTATTTAATACTGAAAAATCAAAGAACTTTAAAATTAGTAGCTTGTGCAATTTTAGTATTGGGATCTCAAATTCTTATAACTCTTGTTAGTAACCTCAGAGTTTCTTCTATTGCTTCTTGCTAGTGTTTTGTCCTTGATAGCTTATTTCAATAAATTTCTTACCTCTTCTACTGTTAAAGGAAGTGTTACACGGCTGAAAATAAAAGAAACATTGTGTTAGAATCTTGCTTTTTGCTGAGGACATGGGACATTGGAATTATTAATGACCACTCTGTGACTAGAACATCTGTTGGTTAATCACGGAAATAAGCAGAACCACTTTAAGTACCTACTAAACCTTGACCTGCTGAAGGTACCAACTGTCAGTGTCAATAAGTAGGTCCAATATCGGCAATAGCCTACTCTAAAGGTGCAGTAAAATGATAATGCTTACCACCTAGTTATGACTAATAACTGCTGATAACACCGAATACAGACCCGTGGCAATTCCAAGTGGATTTGCAAAAAAATCGATTTATTTTGGTGAACTGATACATAACCGTAACTTTGGTACTTACTATTCTTTGATGAGCATGTTGTAATATTATTTAATTCACTTATATGCACATCAGACAGTCCCACTAACACTGTTAAAAAGACTTATCACAGAAAAAAGACTTGAGCGATGGCCCGATTATTGGTATTGTAATTTTAATCTATGACCAACTACTGAAAATGACAAGGCGCATGCTTCGCTGCTGTGACGCAACGGATATTACGTCAACGTTAGTAACGTTCCATTTAAGTCGATTTTTTTATTGTGTTTATACGGGGAATATTATTTACATGAAGTATATGCTATATATAACATGTGAATCGGACTATATTTCAACACTGATAAAGATACATTGTTCAAAAAAAGAATCTCAATTATAACTTAGACATAATGGAGAAACAGAATATCCAAATTTTAATATAAACACAAAATATTACTAACAGCAGATTTGTACATTGGAACGTAATATCCTTGAGTTTGAAAGATTAGGGTCATTTAGCAGTTCGTTCGGATACAATAAAAAAATAAGGAATAATTACGAAAATATTTTATGATACGTAGTATTTTATTAATAATTTAATTTTTGTTGTCACAATTAATATATGCAAAAATAATACCATTATATAGTGCTAAATAGAAAACAATTTTGAATCTGTCACCAGCTATACGTTTCAATGAACATTGAAAAATCCGAACGATATAGCTCCATTCATCAATAAAAAAACAATATAGTATATTGTTGTGTTGACAACTCCTGCAATATTTTCAAATGAGTTTTTTAATGGAAATCCATAAACGAAAGGAACTGAAAATGTTTTGATAAATACTCCAGATTAATAACTTACTATTGTGCCTATATATTTTGAGACTAACAACTTTTATCCGTAAACAGCACTGCCCTCGATTCGAAAATGAGTTTAGTTGGGAAAAAGTGCGAATCAATATCTCTTCATGAAAGTAATAAAGACGACGTCGTTTCATGTGATATAACTCCAGAGGAAGTGTTAAGACTAGACAGAATAACCGATACATATTTGTGTAGTCCCGAAGCAAATGTATACGACATAGATTTTACACGGTTCAAGATTCGGGACTTGGAGACTGGAACAGTTTTATTTGAGATCGCTAAGCCTCCTACAGACTTCGGCGTTGATAATGAAGGGAATGAAGATGCCCCTGAAGAGCCTTTGGATCCCAATGCAGGGAGATTTGTTCGCTATCAGTTTACTCCACAGTTTTTGAAATTGAAAACTGTAGGAGCTACGTAAGTACCTCTACCTTAAACATTAAAAAATATTATATGAATATTACAAATATGTATTTATGTTTGGTATATGCAGCTCTATTGTTTTTTTTTTTATTTCTTTTTTAGTTTTATATGGATAGTTGTAGTGTAATGGTTGTGTATATTTTATTAGTATTTATTGGTACACCACCAACATGATTTTTCTCACTTAGTCTCTTTACCCATGCAAAGGTTGGATAAGGCCGCCCAATGTACTGCCAATGTTTTTATGATATCTGTATTATACATATATTTGTTATCTTGGTGTACAATAAAGTTATATTTGAATTTTTATCTTACTAACACAGAAATGTGCAACCAAGCTTTTCAAATTATTTTAAACACAAACTCTCTAAGCAATATGTCAGTCCTAATATCTTAGAGGTACCTACCTAAAAACCTATAGTCTGTCAAAAGCACAAAATCTCTTGTGTTTGGTTACTATGTATTTGTAAATAATAAGATGGTATATTCAATATATTTAGTGTTTTTCCGCCTCGTCTTGATGTCAGCGTGAGAAATCGAGCGAGCGCTTGAAGAGTCAACATCTCCTGAGGATGCCTTGTGCTAAGGCGAAACACGTGTCGAGGAAGTCGGATACTGAGACAAAGAGAAATAATAAGATGAGGTGTGGCAGTGGTGAGGAGGAACCACACCATAAAAACAAAAATATTTTTGGATTTCTCACGCTGACATCAAGATGAGGCGGAAAAACACTAAATATATTGAATATACCATCTTATTGTAAATGGATTTCCGCAAAGTAACACCTGACTCCATTGATTATTTGTAAATATATAAAATTAAAGAGAAATAATTTATATGTCATGCACAACATAAAAGTTCCAAAAATGAATAATGCATATTATTTTTATTCAGTATCGAGAATATAAATCCAGTTAGGACTGCAGTTTAATATAAGTGTCTATTTTTTCCAGTGTGGAGTTTACAGTTGGACCTCAGCCAGTGAACCACTTCAGAATGATAGAGAAGCATTTCTTTCGAGATACCCTCTTAAAGACATTTGACTTTGAGTTTGGGTTCTGCATACCATTTTCAAGAAACACTTGTGAACATATTTATGAATTCCCTACCCTACCACCTGACCTTGGTAAATATTATTTTGTAATAGATACATATTTAGAACCATTATTTAAGGTTGTGTTCCGCATTTCCTTGTCAAATAAAATAGAAATTGCCTGGTAAATGGTGAAGTAGTAAATTTTTCCCATCATTGGAGGATATAAAATACACCCCTATGAAAAATCGCATAATATTAAATAATTCTAAAATGTTTATGATAGTTGTACCACCATTGAAGTTTTGTCAAGATTAGTTAGACACTACAACAAAAACGCGAGTACATACTTCCAGACAAACAAACAAAATGTATGAATTGACTGACAAAATAAAAATTTGCCAGCTTCGAAGCAGAGATGCGTATCTCATTCAGATAGTAATGTTTCACACATAGCTCCGCACTAAGATTACTCCTGTGTTGGAGATAGTATTCAACATACACAATACACCTAAACCCGACAACAGATATTAAAACTCATGCACAAGACTCCACATGAGAGTGAAGGCTAATAACCTACCCTACAGGTCAAGTTTAGCAACTTTCATTATGATTTTCAAAAAAGGTACTAAAATCTGTCACAATGCTCTTTTATAATTTTTACAACATTTAATGTTATTTCATTTTTTGTATTTCAGTGGAAGATATGATAGCTGCGCCATTTGAAACATGTTCAGACAGTTTCTACTTCGTGGACAATCATCTGGTGATGCACAATAAGGCAGACTACGCATACAATGGAGGTATTAACAATTAATCTGTCGCACCAACACATAACTTCAGCATTTCAAAAGTAAATTAATTTTAAAAACCAGTTGACTTCATTACAACTATCAAAAAACTATTAACAGGCTTTTGATGTGGTCTCCAGTTGAAATCCTAATGCCTTCAAATAGGACATACAATGTCAAATATCATGCAATGAGACAGTAGTGTTTAATTGTAAATGTCACTCTAACCCATCGAAAGAATTTCTTTACTATATGTGTTACGGAACACTTAAGTTGTGTACAGGAACTATTTTGAATCAAACATTGGTGGCGTTAATAGATTATTACACGTTGCAGGGAGTACTCAAAACTGTTCTAAATATTGTGTGATGCTCGTGAAAACTGATACAAGAGATCTGCTGGTTTTTAGAATTTGATTTACCATTTTGAATCTGCAGTATACATATTGACATTATCTCAATTGGCACAAATTTCGTTATCGTTCTGAATTGGTATTGTTAGAGCTGGTTAAGGCTAGGACCATATCTGTTGTAAATGAATGATTCAATTTGGTGCACTATTATACCTACTTATTAGAAAATTATTTTGATAAATATATCTTCTGGCAAGATTCGAACCTATAACCTTATGATCTGGGTTATAGCCACATGATGTTTTCTTGTAAGTCTAATTTCTTCTATTGTTTAGGAGATATTTTTAATCTAAACTTCACTGCTATTATTTTACGTTTTAATAATCGACAACCTTAATAATCAAAAAAATATTGAAATATTGTATAATGTGATTATCCAAATTATATATAACAATTAATCTGATGTTAATTGCATTTCATGAATGATTAAAAACCTACAATTTTGTACTTAATGTGATCAACTGCTAAAAGAATAGAACCCTCCTCCGAGGAGCGATAATTATGACACCATGCATTGCATATTATACAGGTTGACTGTTTGTACTCTCGAAATATTCAATTATATAATTTTTCAAGGAGATGTATCTAAGGATACCTATCTAGGTTATATTTGTGATATAAATCTAATACATCATTGTTTATTTAGATAAAGGTAACCCCACAAGGAAAAAAATAATTTAGGTCGGAAAATGTTACTGCACTTGTTTGGATATAATTATTGTAATTTTCTACAGAAACACTGCAAATATTATTATTTTATATTGTTCTACTCCTATTGGAGGTTGAAAAATATCAAGGCGATTCTAACTTTAGAGGCTGCTGCTCTGAAGAGTGATGTGATGCTCCATCCTAACCACTCCCACAGGTTATTTAACTAAGAGTGTCATCTCCGGCCGGTACTTATCGTCCTCACAATCATTCCTAGAACTATGTTATAAAAATGTAACACCTAATTTCGAATATTTCGGACCTTTGAATATTACGGTTGTCGAATCAGTCACCATGTATAAGTAGTATATATAACATGCAATAAGTGTATCTAGGGCTACATATAAAGTTGAAAAGTTATTAATTATTATGTTTTAATTCCAAACAAAATACATTCCAGCTAGTTTTTATGAATTTTACGATTCATGTAAAAACAGATATTTTCTAATACACTACTTCATTATAATTTTATTGACACATATTTAATGTACACACAGTACCTACACTCTTATTTTAAGGTTGTTCTATTATAAGGTACTAAAATTTTACTATCGCATTAGATGTAAGAGCGTGTATTTTATTAGTTATTTTTATAATATAATAATTTTATTTTGAAATAGATTAAGGAGTGAAAATCACTAAAGTGTACGTGTGCAACACTTAAAAAACTGCTTAGTTAAAAAGTATTTCGCAAAAGTAAAATGTATCTGAAAATGTATCTAGTCAAGTATTAAACAGTAATTGGAGCTAAAGAAATTATGTAATAGAGCTGTTTCTTATATACATAAATGATTCCTATTCAAACAAGCCAAGCTTTCAATTAAACTAATATTTAATATGGCAGTTCTAAAATGGTTTCTCTTTTCTTTTCGATTACTTAAAAAAGTGTGACAAGGATCAGTTTAGTTAGCGTAGATTGTCCAATGTTGGGACAATATACCTATATTTGTCGGGAATGATACAACTGGTATGGTAGGTAGGAAACGAAAATGAATACAGGGATGAGAATTTCTATAAATTGTGAGCAAGACGTAATAAATAATAAAGCATTCTGCATTTAATTACTTTTGCGCGTGGTCCTGTCGGACAATTATCCGAACCAGACCGCGGGCAACGTATCAGTTTAAAGTACCTAATTACACTGTCAAATATATAAAAAAATAATTTATATAAATTTTAATAGCGACGGCGAATTGTGTAAAATAAACGCATATTTTTTAGAATACATACTACAAAGAAGTATCTACAGACTGCAAAATAGTAAAAATATAATACTCAGTAAAATAGTAAAAATAAAATTACTCGGTCAAATAAAAATCTACGTTTATATTTTTCAGTAGAAATTACTCTAATTGGTATTATGATCTCAAAAAATCGTTTCCTTCGCTCCCCCAATTCATCATGCTCTGGGCACTTATGGCCGTGAGTATACAACCACATTTTTTCTTGGGTACCTAATGGATATTTCCCCCATCAAGTTGTCCCACCAGTGGGATATAGCTTCGAGTGATTTAATGAAAAAGGCCATGTAAGTAAAAAGTAAAGTAATTGCGCGATATGTACACAATTCAAATCAAATTATTGACTATCTAGGCTTCGATAAACCATTCTATCGGGCTAAGAATCTCTCGTGAGCCGTCCAAAGATGTTTCTTTATAAAGTGCCCTAATATTTAATGTGTTCATTATTGAAATGTTTTTGTAATGAGTGTAAAAGCGTGTTATGTGTTTTGAACACGCCGCACTCGAAGTTTGTTTGCTTTGTGTGTTCACATTTAATAATTCTGCAATAAAAAAAAGCCTAGTATAGATGTCATGTAATATGTATTTGGTGTTTAGTTAAAGGAAGACATGAAACAGTGCTTTGCAGACGTAGAAACTTAGACCATATTGCTATGTTCACAAAAGTAGTGTTTTTTGTGAAGGTGCATAGTCTTATCCTGGCCCTGCCTAGTAAGATAAAAAAGGTGTAGTCTCCTATTTATATGAATGCAAAGCACTGTTTCTTTTGAATGAACAAAAAGTAGTAACTATAGGTAGGTGCGTAATAAAAATGAACCTTGTGCTTATCGATATGTAGGTACCTATTTGTTATCTAAGAAAAAAATTATAATAATTATCAGGCAACTGCAATTGTACCTACAATTTAGATAGTTATAACATGACTACAGTTTTAGAATATGAAATCACAACTGGTTTCGTGCTCTCTAAGTGTAGTGCCTTACGAAAATGTATATTCAATTTACTGCTGTTGAATTGTTTCTTACCATCCCGTACAATTTTTGGCTAGGTCGTAGGTATATACTTTAGTCCCGCGACTGCGGCTTTGACTATATATAAAAAGCCTGGACAATTCGTTTTGCCTGTTACTATAGACGGAACAGTAGACTTATTGTGCTTTTGGCAGTTTTTAATCGACATTTTGGAACATTTCCTGAAATATCCACCAGAAAACATAGTTCACGTAGTATACAGAATCCAATAGGCAAGTACAAAATACTACGCTGTTAACTGGTAAAAATATTCCGAAGCAATACGAATATTCACGAGATCTACCACTATCAACTATAATTGCAGGAATATTGTTTCCGAAATCTCCACCAGTGGAGATGGTTAGTGGAGATTTCGGAAAAGTTTCTGTATTACTTTGTTATTTATACGTAGGTACCTATATTGTTCCTTGCTCTTTATGTGTGTCTGCTTTATGCATGTGTTCTACGAAGGCGAAAACTCGTTGGCGTATTATGAATTATTTAGAAAACATATAAATATGATCTCAAAGTACATTCCAAAAATTAATGTGTAATTGACATACATTAAATATTCTTGACTGACTAGATCTCATGTAAAGTTACCCACGTCGAATAAATACGAGTAGAGGATATTTATATCCCTGATAGTCCCAAGTCTGTTATTGAAATTGTTTCTGAATTTGATACAATAACAATTACATGTCATAATAGTCTTTTCGACATAAAATAATAAACTTAATGTTAACGGACCACCAAATCTGTCAAAAACTACCAATAAGACTTAATGCAATCGTAATTCTGAAACAATACAAATAACCAGACTTGGGCCCAGTTATGATGCTACACGTAAGCGATATTAAGTAAACCCTGTGTTTTCAGGACAACTGTAAAAAAGTTTTATTTGATAATAAATAATTGCCTTTATAATTTAAGGTCAATAAAGATCGTGAGATACAAAAATCGGATCGTGCAATTTGTTCTCGATAAGATTTATAGCACGGTGCGTCTAAGCGTGAACTGCTAACTCATATATTTTTATATCGATCATTATCTAAAAAGACCTTACATAATAAAGACAACTATTTATATATATACATAGTATGGCCTGTTTCTCAGTGTAGGTATAGTAGAAATGAATCTACTCTTAGAGCTGATAAAATAAAATAGTATTTTCTGGTTCTTGTACTCATGTAGTTAGAATACTCAATGTGAAAGTGACTAGGTTGTTACTTGCTTCAGGTTTTTCGACAATCTTAATAGGTAGTGGATGCATGGCGCCCCGTAAGTAGATTTAAAACAAAACTAGCTAGTTAACCTTTAAAAAAAATTACGCCATTTTTATGACTGTGGTTGTGGCCTCAGACAATACAATAATTAGTCATGTTTCTGTGCTATATGTCCAGAGCACTTTGTTCCGGTGAATTTTGTAAAGACCGCAGACTGGGGCAAACGAGCATTTGCATCATTTAACTTTTTTTTTTAATTTTCAAGCGAGAGGTACCGACTTCTATCACGGCAGGCGCCGATAGAACTAGTATAGTTCTTATGATTTAAAACTAACAAAGAATTTTTTAAATCGTCCGAGAAATTAGGTAACAAACATAAAAATATACAGTCAATTTAATAAATTCTTTGGAAGTCGGTACAAAAGTAAAAATGATGTAGGTATCTCATTAGATTTCAAGCTCCTTTAGTTTCGAATATTTATCAGCGGCGGTGCTGTACATCCACTGTCATATATATTGGGAGTTGAAACGGCAATTACAGTTAGAGCGTTCTAATCATCGACGTATAATACTATAAATAAGCTATATTGTGCTTAAAAAAGCTGTTCCAATATACGCTGTACCTAAATGTGTGGTCGATTAAAAATCAGGAGCCCATGTCTGTCACTTAAACTGTTTTAGAACTACTATTGCAACAACAGCAACACAACAATACAAACATAATATTTGATATTAAGTCTGACCTTAATGTCAAAACGGCTTGACACAATGCCATTGTAATTCTAAAACATTTTAAATAACAGACTTGGGCCCCTGATTTTTCATCTATTTAAGGGACCTCGTGGTGGACTTCGTTTATTATGAACGCGATCTTATTAAAGGGGTGTAGGCTATCTTGCGTTCTGGAAAGCCTACACTCCTTTTTAAGGGAAACTCTTGCCCAGACTTGGAACCTCATCGTCAATGGTCCTACCTCGCAAAGATTATTTAAATAAGTGTATATCAGAATCTGGGATGTTTAGAGGTCCCACACACTTGATACTACAAAGCACTTAAACTAAAGAACACCTTGAAGTAAAAGAGATAAAATTAGATTTTCCATCCATACCTTTTTAGTGAATAGATATTTTTTTTCGTACAATGATCTCTGAAAGTACTCTTTCATCCCAACACCCTGTCTTATGTCGATGGATCTACTAGATACGCGAAAATACTGTGCTCTCTTTCTCACTCATACTGAAATATATACACCTGAAAAGGGACGAATCTTTCGCATTCAGCATGAAAATAATTCTGAAAGCATTAAAATCACACATTCTAGTATCAAGTATGTGTGTGTGTGTGAGCGAGATAGCGGTAACGCGATATTTTTCGAAATAACTGACGCTCTTAGATATTTTTATCGTGTGTTCTTTACCTTGTATAACACTGTCACGGATCACCACTAGTTTTGTCGGAAATAAAATTTTAAATGAAACATTGTAGTTTTATTAAATTTTTATTTATTTTTCATTCAATACAAATTATTACCTATATCATTGAAAATACTTAACTGTTCAATGCTTATGATAAAAAATACCCACATAATTTTATTTATTTATTTATTATATTTATATTTTTAATTTTATGAAAAATGCTTTATTTAATGTCATACAATCTTATAGCTTATAATTAGAAACTTAGAAAACATTTTGACATAAAAGGCACTTGTTAAATATAACCCAGATTCGGACGTCTCCTATGCTATTTTCAAAATACATCTACCCTTTTCTCAATTATGTAAACTAAGAGGGCAAAGAGACTAGATTCATTCAGAGGGTATATATCCAAATCGGGGTCATTTACCTACTGATCCCGGAACGCGGGATTAAATACTATTGGCGGTGATACCGAAATATTGTATCATATTTGATACTATGATTTACTTTTTATTTCCGAGGCTACGCGAAACGGTTTAACTAAACTAGAAAAATTAATCCCGTACAAGTTTCACGTATGTAAGTAACTTGCGTTCGGTAGCTATTATAAGATCTAGGATAAAATAGGTTGAACATATTTATATATCATCATATTTATATAATCATCATATTTATATAACACTAAAACAAAATATCATTAGACACTCTTAAGAAATTAATCCAACATATTTTGAAGACGGATCATAGCTTTCACAATCCGAAAGGCGCTTTAATGATCACGGTGTAGTGTTGTTCCCATCCAGTAACAGTGTTATAATTGAGGGTGTTACTCGTTGGGAATAAACCACCTTAAAAGGGGCTGTAATATTTGCCACCACGTTGCCCAAATTACGGCTCGGATAATTGTAGATTCTTAAATCAAAAACTAAAAATTATATTTTTTACATACATCTCTTTTAAGTATAACAAACTCATGCGTATTTTAGGTAAACACCTTCTCCATATTCTTAAATTACAATAATTAAAGTCCCGCACCTTTCCCAGCAGCGGGACATAATAATTGATAAGTATTTTATTATTCTAAGCCAACAACAAAATCAGCAAGTTTCTTTACAAGATTTTTAAATTTTTTCAAACATACTTGCCGAATAAAACTTTCTCGCACTCTAAATGTAGCTTCAGAGCTCTGTTGGTTTTGTACATTTAAAAATCTCGTGCAAGATTTTTACACTTGCGTAGGAAAATGTAAATAGCCAGTGGTAAACCCATAAAAGCTGGCTACATTTGTAGTACACAAATGCTAAACTTTACTTAATTAAACATGCCAAAGTATTTAAAAAAAAATAACTAATTTTTTTTTTTATTTGACCACAATTTCGCACGAGCACGGAAGCCAGCGATACAGTAGCCTAAGATGGATGTTATTTTTATAACACTATAATTAGTCTATATTATTTTCGTTACACTGTATATATTTTGGCACCATTGTAATAGTAGATAGTATATAGGTTCCTGACTAGATTTATAGTATACTATTGTGTATGGCATAGGTATATGAACGAACACGTGTTTTATCTACTTGCTCCACCATCGTAAAATATCTAACATAAACAAGAAGAAGGCATTCTTAGACGACAATCTAATTTCTAAACAGTTTTTTTAGCTCGGAAGAATAACCTTTAAGTTTCTTTTACAAGGGATCCAACGCTCTTTACATAAGTATGTGTATATAGCTATACTCATACTATATAGTATATAGCTATACTCATTCTCATGAATATGTAATTGATAAAGATATTGAGCGCTACGACAATAACAACGCAGACGACGGGGCGGGGCGGCCTCTTGAACCGCGACTCAAAGCACTGACGACGCGGTCTTTTCGTGCGTTGGTAGTTATAGGATTCCCTTTGGGCTATCGTTTGCAGTCGAACTGACCGTCTCGGCCCGCGCCGTCGTCTGCAAAGCGCCTTATAGTGCGCACAACACGACGCATCGCGGCGCTGACAACAAAATGGCGTGATGCAGCAATTTGTCATTACTGAAACACTTTAGTAGCTTTCATTTAGAAGGATTCGCTGTTTGAGATCATACTGATACTATATTCACTAGAAATTGACAGACTGAAGAAAAATCGAAACAGATCCTTGGCTCGGATCTGCCAATACGTTTAGTTGAAATTAGTTCACTTATTGTAACATATTTTTGGCACAAGTATCACTATTTATAAATTACGTATCTACCTGATACCTCGATTACATGTGAAGTTTCTCTAATTCTCAGAATTACAAATATCTTTACACACGAGGTTCTGGCAACTATCATCAAATACCGCAACTACATGTATGAACATTTTCCATTGCCCTACGTAAACGTTCATACACTGCAATATGTTCAACATATTTTTACATAAAATATGACAAATATTATAATGAAAAGTCCATACCATGACGTCATAGTTGCACAGATTAGTTATGAGCTAGCAGGTTTTATCTTGTAAGTAAATGTTTACAAAGTTACAAGTTCCCCCATCTGACATAACTAGGTATTCATAATATGATACGTGCTTATACCTCTATTAAACAATCATAGCGCATAGTAAAATAGCAGCTCGTGAATATGATTTATCAGAACTGCGCTACTAATGACAGAGCAAATCTACTCAATTTAACGTGTCAAAAAAATAGAACTTAATTAATTGCGTGGTTTTTCTTTACATACTTTTTGAAGTTGTGACGTCGTGGACGCGAATTGTTGCCTTTTTCCTTCTCATTGGTAGCGTTATTGATCTCAGAATCGTTTGCCTTGTCGTCATGCCTCTTTATATAGAACTTGTACGCCACGCTGCCACCGCAAATGAAAGTTTTGGCATAATCTTGAGGTATGACAGCGCATTTAGCGCTGTCGATAATTCCTTGAATCGGTTCGTTACTGGATAAGCATTTGTCTATATACTGAAACTTTCTTCGCGGCTCGTTCTTTTTGTACATATGAATTTCGTACTCCCATTTCGCAGCGCTGTTTCTAGTTCCTATCAGCTGGACCAACATGTACATTCTGCGGTCAGGTTGGGATACTTTGATGTGGAATAGAAAATTGAACGGTCCAATACGAATGTAGTGCAACAAGTGACTTGTATTGTTAATATTGGATAGAGTCAACTCTTTGTCAACTTCGCCTTGGTTATGTAAAGGGTGCATATCCTTGAAATGGTCTGCCAACTGTGACAGCCTGCCTGTAAACCATAAAAAAAAATGTTTGGAATCGGCAGCTTTCCGCGGTAAATGGCATTTCATAACCCAATTAAACTATGCACTTTTACATAGCACATTAGGTAAGAATAATTAATCAAAAAGTCACAATTTCGCAGAATGGCTAGTTCATTATTTGTGATTTTAACTCTAGCTCCGAACAAATTATTAAAATGCATTCCCCTCCTCCAAAATGAAATCCTGGATTCGCCTCTGTCCGCAATCTTCTAAGCAATTTATATTTACTAATTTAAAAGTACATTTAGGGTTATCCTTTTATACTTACCGCTCCAGTTGCAACTAGATCCCAAGCTTGGACACTGCAGCTTTTTAAACGGGCATTCTTTCTCATGAATGGCCATGTCAGCCATTCTGATGTGGAGGCGGCAACCATCCACAGTGTTTGGACATTGTACCTTTCTCTGTAAGAAATAATAGATATAGGATGTTGTTAACAGACTTCAGACAAAGAATTACACAAGAAAAATTGTGTTCCGTACCCAACGGGTAAGAACAGGACACTATTATAAGGACTTTGCTGTCTCTCACCAGGCTTTATGTCATGAACTGCTAGGCATTTAAAATGATCACTGATGATGCATTTCCGTTGCCGCTATAACAACATATACCAAAAACAAAATAAACTAAAAATTTTAAGTGGTCTTCTGTACATCAAACATAATTTTTTTTGATCGATATTAATAATGGCAACATGTAGACGCTTGAAATATTTACAGAATATTTATTTAGTTGTGTTCCCATGAAAAAAAAACGTGACTTTTTGGCGTTTTTAGCTTGATATTAATAACTACAGCGGGTAAAGAAACTTAGAAAGTGGGAATCCGCATTTGGCCGATTTTTTATGTTTATACGAGTAAATATGGTCCCTTCTTCATATCGAAGCTCTGTCCGAGGAAATAACTTACGTCCGAAACACATTTCTCCAGATCGAAGTTCCTACGGTCGGTGAGCTGCAGCCTGCACTTGCCACAAAACACTTGTCGCGTCTTGCACAGTTCACAAGAGCTATGTCCTTGGTTGCATTGATATATCCTCTCCCCGTATGTGTGCCCGCAAGTCACGCACTTGAAGGCATCCTCGACGTCTCTTTGACGCGATTGTGATCTTGACCTGTAATTATTACGTTTTATACAGACTTCCCAAAAAAGGAGGAGTTACTCAATTCGAAGGTTTTTTTTTGTTTGCCTGATTTTTCGAAGACGGCTGGACCACCATATAGATTTCTTTTTCATGAACTTTTCAAGACGTCCTATTAAATTTTATCGAAAGCATTTGATTTTTAAGTCTAAATAACTGAAAAAGTTCTACCGGCGCTTGCCGCGATGGAAGTTGGTCATCACATTTTTGAAAAAGAATTATCTACTAAATTAAACATTCGCCAACAACAATCTGTAGAACATTGTAAATTTTTACCCGACTGCGAAAGAAGGAGGGTTATGTTTTTCGAGTGCATGTATGTATATTTCTTTGGCACGCCCTAGAACCGTCTTAGTCGTGAGAGTGACCTTGGGTACATCAAAATTAAAAAAAGCAAGAATTAAAGATTTAGTATTCGTGTTTTTTTGCTACTAATCACTTGTTACTTAAGGTTTAAGTAAATAGATACTTCTTAGATAAGAAACTTACCTGCTCGAAGAAGCTTCCCTAGGAGGCGCTGAAGGTTGAGGCGAAGCATACCTGCAAAAAGTTGTATCCATGTAAATTAACAGACTTCAAAAAGAGAGGTTTTAAATTGGTAGGAATCTTTTTTAATGATCCACATCATTAAAAAAAGATTCCTACCAACTAGATTGATTTGAAAAATTTCTTTATTTTATTATCCTGTTTTAAAGGTTAAGTACACTAAAAAATATGGCCACCAAACTGAAGTCAGACTTTTACATTTTCTACCTACTTTCAAAAAGAGGTTTCAATTCTACTGTATGTTTTTTAATACAGTATCGAAATTCCATTACAAAAATAAAATATTTGGCAATTACTTGCTTGTTAAAAAAAATGTTCACCTTTGTGGTTGCTGGTTGGTCGTATAATAAGAGTTATAATAAACCGAATTATTCTCGCCATGTCTAGCTTGAGGAATATAAACTTGAGATGCAGGCGCTTGGTGCAGATTCGGGTATAAAGTACCCTGATGCTGGCCGAAGAAGTTATGTTGATTGTTGTTGTAGGGATAGTGTTGCCGGTCCAAACTGCAAAAAATAAATGTACATGTCAGTGAAATTATCAAAAACGTCTTACATGTTGATTCCCCCGTTTCCCAAAGGGGGACTCCCCCGTTATTGAATTTTACTACTAAAAATTGACAAATTCCAAATGATTATTGATGTTTTTATTTGAAAGGCGAAAGAGAGAAAAAAGTATTGGATGCAGTGGATACCTTCCCTCTTTCTTATGCTAATCTTTGGAATAATCATTTAATCATTAACTTCTTCTGTTTTTTATATTAATAACTCTTATTTAAGGTTGTGTACCACAATTCCAGCAAAATATTTAAACTGAACAGTAAGTGGCGCCTTAGTCTATATCCTAGGTTGCATCATCAAATTACATCAGGCAAGTTGCAGTCAAATAAATATACATATGTATATTGAACCATTCCAAAGTGTAAGTACCACTTGACATGATTTCTGCGAAGCTTTATAAAAAGCAATGCTCAATATTTTAAAAATCGTTTATCAAATTAGTTATGAGAAAGTAAGATTTGTTAACAATAGAGAATTAATTATTTAAAAATAGTATTAATTATAAATTTCATTTGTGAATTAGATGCCACTTATTCAATACATTTTAAAAATGAGTCTAATGTATGCAATATTATGCACTTTGGACTAGATAGATGCATACAATACTAAGGTACACTAATAAACACATTTGTAGCCTCCAATATACCTACTGTCGGGCTCATCAATCATTTAATTAATATTTTTAAATAATATGCTTTCTCATTGCAATCAATAGTTAAGTGCAACCAATTCTGAAGAAATTAGATGCCAGATCTTAAAATTCTAAATTTCTTACTCACTTTCTTTATAGGTCAGTTTAAAAGAAAGAGACATTTAGGATGTTTTAACTAAGTTAGAAAAATCATTATTATTTACAGCCTCTAGAATTGGCATTACTGTTTCTCTAATTATACTTAATGCATGTCAACTTAATTTCAAATATTCAATGAGAAATACCATTTCAATTCAATAATTAAAAAAGAGTAGTGATACGTAAATTAACTTACTTAACAGCTGATGAAGGATGCGGCTGTGACATGGCAGTGGATGGTGAAACGCTTGGAATCCCAGCTGATGTCATGGGCTGTTGACTATTTGTTGAGGATTGTAACTTCGTAGCTCCAGATGAAGAACTAGCAGCAGTTGGACTTAGACTATTTAGAGGGCCTATGGATGGAGCACTCATTGGAGCCCCAGTCTTTTTGGTTTCCTGCATGAGCTGACTCATCTTGGCTTCGTACATCTTCCGCTGCCTCTCCAGTGCCCTCTCCACATCTTTTGGAGTAGCCGCAGGCGATTTCCTTTAAAAGTTATGGATTTTAATACTCATTGGCACATTGGTGTCAGTATATTTAAAAAATGTTTTTTCACCAGATTAGAAGTATATCACCGTATAAATAACCAAATAGAACATATACATTTAAGTATTTATAAACGAGATAATCCTTTAATAGTTTAATACTACAGGCAGGTAGTTAGGTGAGTTATTACCGAAGTTTAAGAATTGTAGAATCTTACCTTCCACTCGATTGTTCAGAACCCATTTTAAAAACTCTGCTTAATTTAAAATATCAACACAATTAAGCTCACTGTACACTTTAAAACTCTTGTTACATATGTTAAGAATCAGTACAATTAGTACTATTCGATTAACAAACTTTAGCTATCGCTGGAGAAAAAAAGACTTTATTTCTTTTACTGTACACGTTTTGTTGTGTCTGATTCCGCCGTTTATCAAATGCTGTATAATAATTGTAACTAGAACAAGCACGATTAGATAGAGAATATGGCGATACCAATAATACCCTGGTATCATATAGTAAAGTAGAAATATGTATCGATAGGTACATACGGACAAAGCGCCACACGGAAAGAACCTACCATAGACAAACTACTTTATACTAGTTATAGATATAGATATACAAGTGCAAGTTTTCCCACGTTCACTGAAAAAATGGCACCTTCGGCTATATTGATTGCAAAACTACTGATTCTTTAAGTATTGATGTTTATTAAAGGTGGATTTTTAACCGTTTGCCTTTTTCACAAGTGTGGGCAAGAAATATGAAGCCGGAATAACGTGGTTTTCGTGTTCTTGGGAATCTTTAAAGAAACCTTCGTTAAGTCTCCAAAGCTTTACTAGGGTAAAGGATGTTATTTTAAATTGACTACGATGACTTATTTATTACTTGCTATTTGACTTTCTAACTTAATAAAATAGCTTGAAAGTTCATAAACTCGACACTGGCAAATATACAAACAGTAAGGTGCCATAAAATAAAATAAACGCTGCCTTCTGGTGGTAGGCTGGAGCATTTAGATTATCTGTAGTTCTTGAATGGTCTATACGTAATCTTTCTGCTAATTTTTATGTTGTAGTTAGTCATTTTGTTTATGTAAATCAAGGAATTTGCCCTCTATGTAAAAACCGGCTATACACAACGGAACAATAATTAGTTGCTCTGTCTCTTTCACTCCATGGACATTATATATATCTCCTTCCTTGTTATAGTGTGTCTGAGATGGCATGTACCCGTTGTCTATTACTTTCTCTGCCTACGAGTTTTGTGTATATAAAGCGTACTCTTTCAACTCTTTGGTATACATCACACCTGATTCACTGTCATTCAAAAAAAACTCTGCATAATACGAGATTGAGTGAAAGATTTTGCGACGCTCCTCAGATGAACCTCGCCCCTCTTGCGCCATACTTCTCCCCCTGATAAAAGCCGTTCGTTCCGGCTATACAATAATAGTAATCTTTGGTTCCGGCTGGCTGCCATTTTGTTTGTCTTGTCTATCGTTCGTTGTCAAATTCACGTTACAACGTCGCGGAGGTTGTGTTAAGTGTAATTTTTGTCAGTGAATTAGAAATTTGAAGGTTTCTTTGCTCCATAAGTGCGTTGAGTTAAGCCCTCCGCCTTATCGTTGAGAATACGTAACGAAAATAATTGGTGCAACATAATAAATAAAGTCCCAAGGGGCATTAATATTATTCGGCTGGAAATATGTTCCAAATTACCTTTAATGCAGCAGAAAGCTTTTTAAAAATACAAAAAGAAATTAACTTAATAATTAGTGATTTTTAACATGGTTGTTTTATTTACTTCTTGTGGCCTATTATTTATTACCCATTAAACATAGTATCCGTCCATATATAGACTCTATATGTACGTAAGTATGTATAGAAAGCACGGAGGTGCGGGGCGCGGGGTTCAATTGCGTCCCTACCACAGATAATCTTGACAAGTAAAAAGAATGTATGATGGTGAGTCGTCTGATACGAATTTTTTTTTTAGTTTGTGGTATACATATTTCTTATATTAGGTATTATTTATTTGTGCCTTTGTGGTGTGAGCTTCGTTTAAAACAGAAATTATTGGTTGTGAGCTACAGAGTTCTAAACATAATAATGCCACATTTCCGGATTGAAACTAACGTTGCACGAAGTCGAATTCCGGCGGACTTCGTAACCAAACTGGTACCGGTATTAGCAAAGGCTTTAGGAAAGCCAGAACAAGTAAGAATTCATTTTGAATTGCACATTCTCTGCCTATTAAATGTAACTCAATAAATAGTGTAATAATCTATGGCTAATGCCACCTTTCATGCCATCTAAATTTCTCAGTGGGAGGAAATAATGTTTGTGTACATCCATAGTAACTGTTTGGAACCAAATTCTAAACAATAACAATCTAATAAATGCTTCTGACAATCCTATAAAATAGTGTCATAAATGGATGCTGTGGACATGGACAAGAAAACAATTGTTACTTGTGCATAATCATATTTTATTTCTGTTAAACACCCATTAACCACTTAACGTTAACTATGAGTTTCTATGTTTAAAATATAACATGTCATTTTTCAAAGTGAAACTGTTTTTGTTCCCCTGCCCACAAAGATCTTTCATTCTATCTTAAATATTTAGAATCCCTTGATATTCTTTTGCTATTGAGGGCAACCTAGAGGCCTAGCATAGAATTGGTTCCCATTGTTATAATACAACTGTTATTATTATGTATATTTATTAATTTCAGTACTGTGTGGTGTCTGTAATCCCAGATATCCCTATGAGCTTTGGTGGCACCACAGAACCCTGTGCCATTGCCAACCTAATGTCCATTGGAGCTCTTGGTGTTGAACAAAACAAAAAACATGCAAAGGTTCTTTATGAAATTGTCGAGAAAGAACTTGGTGTTAAGAATGACAGGTAATAACTAAATAATTATAAAAGTGTAAGTTTATTAATTATGAAATAATTTGTATTCATATCATATAAGCGAAAGATAACATTTAACCTGTAATACCGACATATCTCGCCATCTTATCAAAATGCTAATCAGTTCTGCCAGAGTGGCATGATAATTACTGTAATACTGATAGTGAGTTGGCATTCAAAACTTGGGCTAGTACTAGTTCCCTAAGTTTCTCTAGGGTTTCTTTTAAAGGGTTTTAGTCCGAAGTTCACACAAAAAACTAACAAGAAGTTTTTATTTGCTAGATAAATATATAATTAATTCTTAATACCCCTTAAACACCCCTTACTAGGAAACTTAAGAGAAATATTATAAAGTTACACATATATTTATAGTATCATATTATTATAGTTCTCAATTGTTAGCTGTATGAATTTTTGTGCTAAGCCACCTATATAAGCCCGTACAGAGTATTTAAGTAATAAAATAAAAAAAAACCTTTGCAGTGCTATGTAGGAACTATGCATACACTGAACACACTTTAGAATTAGAAATAATAATTTCTTAAGTGGCTAGAGTAAATTAGTAATTCAAATAGTTTGATATTCTGTAAATGATGAATAAGTCTGATTCACATGATTTCCATAACAGCTATTGTTGCAAATTTCTGCTAACATTGTTTATAAAACACTGAACAGTAGCCAGAAGTGACTAATTTTCCGAAGATAAGCCAACATTAGAAACCAATGTTTGGTTTCTAATGAGCTTAGCTTGATTTTATCGATATTATCCTGTTTAATAGACGTAGATGCCTATTGAAGCTCTTGTAAGCATGGAATTTCTACCTCTAGGTCACAATTACTGCAGAGTCTATATTGCTGAACCTAGAGACATGATATGATATAATCTTAACAGGGTTTTATTATGAAATTTAACTCCCTAAGAGGTTAAAAGTTCAAAACTGTTTTATATTCTATATACATCATCATTTATTCGTCTTATAACTGATTTGCTACACTAGTGTATGTAAGACAATACATAATATGTGATTGAATATTCTGTCTGATCAATTTGTAAGAAATTCTTTTATCGAGTAAATATCAGGGTTCGAGAATATAATATCAATGGATATATATCAAACGGGGTTTGATGATATATTTATCATATATGTTTTTAGATTTTATGATTATATTTGTATTTTATTTTATCTTATCTAAAAGAAGGTGTTATGTTTTATAGTCGATTTTGCCTGATCTAAAAGTACATTTTGTATTATCGTTTCATTTGTCTGATTTTAACCAAATAAATGAAACATTATAAACATTTTCTTTTGATAATTATAGTATGTCTATGTAATATATTTGCAAATAATACAGTAAAATAATTGTATGACTTTCAAACAAAATTTATATAAATCAATATCCAATATTTTAATAATGTTTATGATAAATATTGGATATTTTCATAAGTATATTATATTTTGTAAGTTCTTTATGTAAGTCAGTACAGTTGCCTTATTTCTTTACTTTCGCTTATCAAACTTTTGGTTTTGTTAGTAGTAGCTACATCCATTCTATTGTGGTTCAGGAGAGCTAAGAGACTTATAGAAGATGCTGTAGCCAAAGCTTACCTCCAAAGCCTCTAGCATCGACTCAAATCAAATACATTCTCCCATCACTTTTTTACAAAAAGAATAGTAGAGATGCTGCAAGATGCTACCTGTACATAGTAGAGATTCAAACGGCTCGAACTAAACGCTTTGTGTCAACTTTATTGTGCGAATAGCCAAGTTGTGGAGTTCAGTGCCGAGTTCTCTCTCGAAAGCTATAATCGGCCTTTACAAATCGCGATCGGTTTCTTCGAGGAAAGGCCACATTCTAGGTCGCATTATCGCATCAGGTGTATGACGATCAAGCGCAACTTTATTATTAATTAAAAAACGAATAAATAAATTTTTATTTCATTATGTATGTTTTTCATGTCTGTTACCAGATTTAGGTATTGGAGAGGGCTGGACCGATATGCGAAAATTTATATTTTGTTGTCTGAAAGGGTATGCCTCTGAAGTAGCCCCATTTGATATGAAAATCGGTTTAGACATTTATATTTAATTTATCTTCGCCTGTTAAAATGAAGTGGTAATCACATTTTTATAAGAGCTTATTTGATTTCAGGATGTACATTACCTTCCAAGATGAACCAACTGGCAATGTAGGATTTAAGGGCACAACTTTCCATTCTATTTTTGGATAAACTAAATTATGTTAATTCAATTTTTTAAAGAAAATACATCAATATAGTCTTGTTGAAGTATAATTATTTTTTGTTAATTATTATACATTGCATGGTATAAAAATCTGATCATTGCTGTATATTATTTAGTTAGGAATGATTTATACTACCTTTATCATTAAAAATATCCACTTGTTTAGAATACAGCCTGTTGTTTTTATTTAAAGTGAAACTAAAGGAATAAGGTATTCCCCGAACTCTAGTAAGAACAGTAACTACCAGTACTCCTCTATGGTACCTACGTAGTAGCGTTTTAGTATATTTATAGCTAGCAAATATTCGAATAGTATGACGTCATATTTAACACATGCATTAGATACTGATGCGTAGGCAGGGAAAGTTAAAGAAGTTCGGTACATGGCATCTCAGCCACACTATAACAAAGAAAGAAATATACTATGTCCATGGAAATGTAGTACTAAAATAATAGTAATTCCACGTGTGACGACGAAAATGACAGTAAGTTCGAAAAAAACTATTGCTTATAGCTATTCCTACTATGGTGGCAATAGTAATAACTACCAGCAGCAATGGCAGAAATGTTACCTAAACTTTTCTGTTAGCCACTAAAACCATATTACCCGATACTCTATAAAAAGTTTCGTCAGATCATTTTATCACTAATACTGTAAAGATTATGGATTTAAATAAACGAGTCAGGCTGAGCTAAATCTTCGCAAATCACGATGAGCTAAAATTTAGCACAACAAGTGCTAAAATTTAATCATCTATAAAACTATGATATACCATCTACTCTACTAGACAAACCACCAGCTACGAACCAAAATATAGGTTGCTCTGTCTCTTTCATATCCATGGACATTATATCTTCCCTTCCTCGTAATAGTGTGACTGAGATAGCATGTACGTAACGTATCTTTCTTTATACGACTCCATAAGTTTTAAATTCTTCCGCGTACATTTATTTATTGCAAAACTAGTATAGTGAATCTACGAAGTGTCATCTAACTAGTGTTGTCTATACAATCGATTAAATTACGGTAAGTCAGCCAACATCTTTAAATTCGTAATTTATTAGAACTTATTTTAGAGTATCATTAACTTTATACGTCCTTGTTTTTGCCGGAATAAAATATGATCATTTACGTTTATTTAAGTAAAACACGTTAAGTACAATATAACTTATGTCTAGGTTTTATTATAGGATATACTATTATACTACCATGCAGTTACAAATTTGTCAGCGAGAGACAGGACCGTAGATTCAAATTAACTCTTATATTCTATGGCATTCTACAGAACAGGATAGCAGTAATGGCAAGTTTTTGCTCTAAGATTACTTTTACATCCATTAAATCGCACTTATTCTGCATAATTTTTTTACAGATTTACACTTTAACTTTAGTTAAACAGTTACCGCAAGAATTAACCTCAAAGCTTATAGGGCGCCTATACTTTAATATAAGTGCTAACCATGAAAAACCAGATAATATCCCACGGAACAAAAACTGACCACACTGTCTATCTATTTCGTTACATGAAAGTTGCAAATCATTTACTTTGTTCAGATTACGTGTGAAGCAAAATATATTAACGCAATTTGTTTTCTATCTACGCAAAATTGAGCTATCGTTGTGATGTCAACAGATAACACGACTAAGTTAACATTACAGCACAATCTAAATGTCAATATATGAAAGGCAGACTACACCACTAAGTGAACAGATACGTAAGAAACAAGTGGTTAAAAGATACTTCAAAAAAACCGACTCGCGGGATGCAGCTTGTTTAGTCTATGATCATCTGCAGGTGAAGACGAATCTATTGACACCACTCACATAAAAATACGACAAGCCGTTAAGGCTGTAGGGCGTGCTTAAGAAATTCACATACACTCGAAAATCACAGCCCTCTTTCATTCGCATTCGGTTAAAAAGTCAATTATTAGTAATTTTTATTTCGATAATCGCTTATTTTAGTTATTTTTATAAATACTAAAACGTCTAGTTTAAGCGACATGTTACCAGAATGCTAGCTCTTATTTTGGTCAAAAAATTAGCATTGACATTTAACGTGGCAATGCAGCCAGCATTCTTGGAATTTTCCCTTACCCTCCTTTTGGGGGTTTATTATTAGATTAGTTATTATAACTGTGAATGATTTTTTTTCCTTTAGATCGATGAAACAAAAAATCGAACCTCACAATACCTGCATCACTAATTTTTACCTTTCGGTCTGAACTTCTCTTTTACTTTATTTATAGTCTGTCCAAATAATAATATATATTCTGACCACTCTTACTAGTCTGTGACTCTGACTGACGAGCCTGTCTGTGTCCAAAGAATATGAACTCTCGTCTGTGTCTGTTCGGTCTGTTCTGTCTGGTTCTGTCAGTGGTTTGGATCGAGTGCGGTGTTTAATATCTTTTAAGTTTCTTTACACGTATGTAATAGAAACGGTTCAGTGGTAGCTCGTTGGTAACATTCTTTTGAAATGTTATTGGACATCTCTGTGTAAATTTATAAAGAGAAAAAGGAACCAATTATCAAGATGGATGACCGAAGTGTGGAGGACACTCCGGCCTCGCAAAGGCTGACCAACGATGACTTCAGGAAGCTATTGATGACTCCGCGGGCTACGCCGTCGGGGGGCTCTCACCCCGCTGGATCTGTGAGGGAAGCTATGGCCAACTCAGGGTTAGTAATTCCCTACTTGTTTGGATTTTGACTGCCTACATAAGACATAAACAAATCTATAAAACTTGGTCAATTCCAGCCTTTTTTTTCAGTAAATTGATCTGTAATTAATTTAATTAAGTTCTTAATATTGTTGAAGTACAGTAAGAATAATCCTCACCAATTAATTAAAACTTCTAGGTCTATGCCTCCGCCTTCAACAGAAAATAAGAGTGAGCTCCGTCGAAAGAAAAAGTCATATTATGCAGCTCTGAAAAAACAGGAAGACAATAAACTAGCAGAATTGGCTGAGAAGTATAGAGATAGAGCTCGAGAAAGGAGAGATGGAGGCAATGAAATTGGACCTGCAGATCCTACTAGTAATACTAGCAGCGCATATAGGTTAGATATAATTAGAGTTATTTTTACATGAATTGCCTATTATCAAAACGAAGTATGTAAAGCAATAGATAATTAATAACACCTTTCTTTTAAATTTACCTAATTTACAAGAAAAATTACAAATGGGAGGTTTTAAATTTGCAATTAAGAAATGGCTTTGCAAATATATCACTTATTTTGATTGATTAACCAAAATATTGGACCAATTTTGGGATGTCTACTATGATCTACCAAAAAACAGTCCCAGCTATTTCATTTTATCATATGCATACCTTACAACTTCAAACTACAAAAATATGCAGCTGTGTAGTACCTACTACTTATTGAATTCCGAGAATTAGTTAAAAAATGAGCAAACACAATTTCTAATTACAATTATGTGTATAGATTTGGTAATCTTGAATGATTTCAGGGCAGTAGCACCAGATGCAAAGTCAGGAATGGATGCTAAAGAAAGGAGACGACAGATGATTCAGGTCAGTTTGCCCTTATGTATCGTGGCATGTAAGTTTACAGGCACTTTAGCCACTCTACAAGATGAGTAGTTTTTTATAAACTTGCGATGTTCAAGGATGAGGTATTTTAAATTTGATAAGTGTGTTGTCCAAATAGAGGTCTCTTAATATTTTGGCTAAAAAAGGCCAGCCATAAAACTTTTAATTACTGAAATCAAATGTCATTACAGGAATCAAAATATCTTGGTGGTGATATGGAGCATACTCACTTAGTAAAAGGTCTGGATTATGCGCTGCTGCAGAAGGTAAGAACTTATTCTTGTCTACTCTTATAAATCATTTATACATCTCGTTTTGTGTAACATACTGAACATATGGAGAATTCAATATGATATAAGCATGTAAGCTTTACATTGCTTGTCTATTATTAAAGAAATAAAAAGCTATTATTTCTGATATTTTATTTTTCTTGTGGCTTTGTAGCCTGTGCAAGTATGCAGTTGGGAAGTATGAAAAATATGAATGCATGCTTATTAATGTTTTAATATTTTCAGGTTCGTTCAGAAATCCAAACTCGAGAACAAGAACAGGAAGCGGAAATGGAAAGACTAGTGGCTGAACCTGAAGCTCCTGTGGAGCCTGTGAAAGAAAAAAAAGAAGTGGTGGTAAGTATGCACTTATTGACCAACCAAACCAGGCTCTCACTGTTTCACCAATGATAGTTCTATAGAGAGAGATGTGCGACTTACCTATAACTGATCCTACCAACTTGTGAGTTGGCTTAGAAACCAAAGTTTTATTAAATAGAGATATAAGTTAAAATGTCACCTGTCTACCTCTATAGAACTGTCATTGCTAGATACTAACTTTATGGAGACGTTTAGGCAAATAGAGTTTGTTAGGTCTAATATGATCTACTATGCGCTTGTCAAAAAATCTTGAGGCCTGATTGGGGTCAATATGCATTATCGATATGCAAATATACTGTAGTTTCGAAGTTAACAGTTGCCAGAACTACTAGTTATAAGACTGAATCATGAACATTGTTTCAGCCAGAACCAGAAGAGTTGCAGTTCAAAACACCGATGGGAAAGAATATCTATGATTTCATTGTGGAGCAAAAGTAAGATCTTATTGTCTATGCAGTTATTTAGTCAATGTACCCTAACCTTAGTACAATTTTCCTAGATTGTAGGCTTCTTTGTTAAGTAAGTTGTGATAGAGTGCTTTCGTTGGTAACTGAGTTTTGTAGTGATGATGGCTGAGTTTAGGAGGTCGATTGCTGGAATCCACAAAATATGCTGTAAGAGGAACCTACCAATGAAGGAAAACATCATGAGGAAACCATATCATTGTGGTAGGGCGTTTTCTAACGCTCCGCTAGCTACCATTCTCAAGTTAATAAAATCTGGCGTCAAGTACCTAACAGTGTGTTCCGGCAGCCTTCTTTAGTGTATTCCAGACTAGGCATGTTCCATCTAAAGCTACAGTGTGCGAGCTGGTGGTCAAATGTCTTCCGTATATATTATTTCAATATTCAATAGTTATTCTGCTATTTGACGTGAAAACATATCCAACAAAACACAAATAATTAAAATCTGTCCAGTCGACCTTGGCTTATAAGTTGTGTAACTATCCCGACTATTATTATGTATTAAGAATAGCTGACCCGGAGAACTTCGTACTGCCGAACAGTAATCGTTCTATCATTTTCTATTATATTCTATCTTTATTTAAGGCTTCTATGACTATGTCACAACTTTGCCGATGTTATGTGAGTGGCTAAGAAGATAAACGTTGAGGATTGGACGGTGAATAACTTAAGTCAAATAGCTCGGTCGCGGATTTCACTATAAACAAAGTTGAATTTTCTACATCAATGGTTAATTATTACAAATATAAGCGTGAGCTCAATTACGGAAGATTTTTATTTTATAGTCGATAGGCTTGCGCTTGATCGCAACCTACCTGATGTAAAGTGATGATGTGGTCTAGGATGTAGCGCGCAAGCCTAGAAGAAACCGATTCACTCGAGATTTGAAGAGACCGAGATTAGAGCTATTGGAAAATAGAGAACTTGGCAGCGAATCCCACAACCTGGCAGTTGGCACAATAAAAGATGGCGGATTACAAAAGAACCTAATATATAAAAAAAACATTTTCCTTAAATATATTATTATCGTTAATTTTCCGATATTTTAATGTCGATTGTTTGTTTCATCATAGAAGTAAAAAAGTGATTCGCAACGAGCTATTCGCCCCGGGGCGGATGGCATACGTGGTCGAACTGGACGAGGAAGGAACCATAGACAGTGATATACCAACCACACTCACTCGCAGTAAGGCAGATGTGCCGGAAACAGAAGAGGGTAGTTCTACAGCTAGTGCCAATGATGTGGTGTTGGATAAACTGGCGCAGATCTTCTCATATTTGAGGCACGGACGGCATCGGAAGTTGAAGAAAACTAAGGTACGTAGTTGTCATTATAAGCCAATTTTCTACAGACCTCCAAAAATATGGTAGTATGCTACTTAATTCAACGGTTTTTTTTTAAATTTGTTACTTGATTTCCCGAGTAGGAGAGTGGTGCCATTTAAAGTGCGATAAGGCCGCCCCTTGTAACACTATATTTTGTTAGAATTTTTGTCTTGTATTTAATTATTTTTTTGTGTCTGCAATAAAGAATTGATCTATCTATCAATGAAGTTGACATCAAAGTGTACGGTTGTCAATTAATCAATACTTTCTTTTAGGATAAACAATCTGGCGCTGAGAAAAATCGCACCGAAGACTCTATATACGATAACATCGGCGAGTACGCGCCGGGCGAGCGACGGACGGAGCGGCGCGACGAGCGACCGCGAGCGCCTTACTTCGACAAACCCGCGCACGCTGAAAAAGAAGATATTGAGGGTAGGTTGCTATTTGTATAGTTAGTCTACATAGATTTATAAAGACTAGACATGATAGTAACGCTTACTGTATCCGTTTGTTTGCCGGGGTACTATTAGATTATACCATCAATGGTACCATGGCAAATATATATTTTTTAACGGTGTTACAGATATTGTTCGCTCTATAAATTCAGGTTAGAAACGGATAGGGTTACGTTGATGCAAAAGTGGGTAGTTAGCTATTAAAAATTACAGAATTTTAAAAAGGGTGTAAAATGTAAAAAAAAAATGGATGGTTAGAAATAGTAGACGAAACCAGGCAGCAAAGAGACTGTCGGCGTAAGATAAGAATGGTAGAGGTTTGTGGTCGCTAAACTCAGTGAATTTGTTACTCGCACGGTTAAAAACAAGTTATCATTTGATATATTTGTCGATTTCACAGTATGGTGAAAGTTATTCATTAGAGTGTGTATAGTGACCCCCTTTCGCCATAGTACACCCCTAACCTATAACCCTGTATAACTTTATTCACGACAATATCAACAAATATTCGATAGACCGAGCGACCGATAGCGTCTTACTTGGACAAACGCGCGCACTCTGGAAAAGGAGTTATTGAAGTAGTTTGCTATTTGTTTTTGATTGTTATTAGATTGTCTTTATACAGTGATGAGAAAGATAAAACCAGCAGTGTGATCGGTAAACAAAGTGAATTTGTTATGTAATGAGGCCCGAAGCCGTGTTTTACTTCTTAAAAGTAATTCAGTTAGTTTGTATGATGGGTCTTAAACTCCGCTCCGGGCTAATTCAGCATTCTGAGCTGATGTATCCTACTTATAAACAAATTTCAGCTTTTAAATCGAGTATTAAAAATATTGTAAGTGTATTTTTTGTGTAATTGTTATAATATTATTAATTAATTATTATAACATTAGGGAAGTGCGAGTGAAAAGGCGCCAGCTTCAAATTCTGCACCTGAATACAATGCCGTTAAGCAATTTACAATCGCGCCTGTAATTTGCGCAGTTCTGAATTAATTGAAAAAATAAATAACAACTCAATATCTATGAAAGTGATCATAACATTACTTCCTTTCCGCACAGGTCCCGGGCCCCTGCCTCGGCGACCGAACGCTCCTAACTCTGAAGACCGCGACAAGCGCTCCGCCATGCTTCTATCCAAGCTGGCGGCGGAGCCCGAAGGTTACGCCGAATGCTACCCTGGTTTAAGGGAAATGGATGACGCCATTGACGATTCCGATGACGAAGTTGACTATACTAAAATGGACGCAGGGAACAAAAAAGGACCTATTGGTAAGTGTAAGCTAATGATGAAATAACCAAATAAGCTTAAGACCAAATTCGCAGTGCTTGCTGTGTATAAGTCGAATCGATGAAGTTGGTAATCGAATTATATATACGGGATCTAGTAAGGACAAATAAGGTATGATTCTCGTTGCAGCACATGCTTGGTAAATACTAAGTAAAAGTTCAAATAAAACTATAGGAGTTACCTGAAACTGGATTGTGCCTCAGCTACGAATATCTCAAAACAAAGGTACTCTTTTCCACAAATCACAACCTAACCACAGAGGTGTTTATAGCTCCTCTTGCACTTATGATTTTGCTAATCAAGTGACCCACAATTTATATTGTAATGTATTCTTGCAGGTCGATGGGACTTCGACACACAAGAAGAGTATTCAGCATACATGAGCAGCAAAGAAGCCTTACCCAAAGCAGCGTTCCAATACGGGGTGAAAACTCAGGACGGGCGCAAGACGAGAAAGACTAAAGACAAAAGCGAGAAAGCGGAATTGGACAGAGAATGGCAGCAGGTATGGTAACATTAAGATTCTTACAAATTCGTAATGGTTCTAAGAAACTCGTAACATAGTTCTAATAAATTCGTAACAGTCTTAACAAGCTCGTCATAGTCCTAACAAACTCGTAATAAATCATATAAATTAGGCGTAGTTTGTTAATATTCATAGATTATTTTCTTTACGATGTAGATTGATATGTAGACAAATTAGTTTTATGACATTCCAACTTTACGAATAGGCACACATTATGTCTATACCATGCTTTTGTATAGAGAGTTGTAGTAGGTATTTATAATAAATAGCAATGCCCTAACACTCTCTTAACATACTCGTATCTAACTTGACATATATAATGATTAACTATTTATCTTTTATTTGTTACAGATTCAAAATATAATACAGAAGCGGAAAGCACCGAAAAACAAAAGTGCAGACGAGCCGACGGTCAAAGCCTCCAAATATTAACCGCTAAAACTATTGTCGCCAGTTACATACATACCGGGTCGAAAAACAGCTAACTGAAGAACGACAGGAGTACTATTTTTACCCTTCTACCTAAAAGAAGGTTATATACTATTATGACCTCTGCGGTATGGCCGCAATAATTCCAAAGTCGCGTGGGTTGTAAAGAGACAACGCTGAAACGATTGGCCGTTGATAATTACATGAAAAAAACAACACTTCGCAGGTGCTCGGTGTTAAAAGAAGGTTAATGTTTTTAAATCGTGCGCTTGAATCTCTCGCTCGTAGGTGACGTAGTTTGACTCTCATATATTAACTAAATGTATTTGTTAGTTTTTGAACAATACTTGAAAACGGATTCACTTGGCTGATTGAATATATTGAGGACCGTAAATTAACTTCAGTTTAGCATATCGTTCGAAAGTGACGTCACTTTTGATCAAGGGATTTATGCGAGTTATTCTAAATTAGACTCCTTGATAGATGAGTCCTTATAGCGGAGAATGTCTCATGCAAACTACGCTTATGAACAGTAAACCACAATTTATGATTTGACGAAATTAGATAGGTATTTTACACACCTTTAGAATCGTATACCTGCCAAAGCCACGATGAGCCATACTTCACAATCGGCCATCGTTCTTACCTAAGTTGGGAGCATACGCTGGCAAAGTTTCAGCTTTTATAAATTAACGAAGGTCTAGCGTTCACGGTCTCTTATTCTATAGAGGGTAAAGAATAATATATATTGTTCATAGTCCTATAGTCAGCAATACTGAAGGTACTCGTAATGCCAGCGCTGAACGTCCATATAACAAAATAGTATCAATCTCACGGGCCAATCATATGAGAACCAAGGTCCACCAGGCTGGACTAATACTAAAATGCTGCATGGCTTGGGGCTTCACTTATCTAACCATCACTGACAATCAGGTTTTCTCATGTTGTTTTGTCACAGTTAAAGCATGTTATAAATAGTTATTTTTTATATATTAAAATATATTTACTCTCGAGTTAAAAACCAGATTGCAATAATTCTTTATTGTCACCACAAAAATACGTTATCAAAGAAAAATTCCAACAACAAACTGACACTTAAAGCTACCGCTAGAAATTGATCGCTCCCAGACAACCAAGAGTTTCAGGCTTCCAGAGATCTTAAACTAAAACTAAAGATTTGATTGAGTGATCCGTTTGTATAAAAACTCAGTGCTGGAGTTACCTCTAAAAGTTGTATGGGACCATCGTACCATAGTTGTAAGTAAGGTCTACATTTGTAGACGTAAGGTTTCCAAGTGAAATGTGTTGTAATTGTATGCAAAGTATGAATTTCACTGTAAACATGAATTCGTTTCGTCGTAAACGTAAACACCGTGTGCAATTGGAGTATGATATTATTAAAAGCGTTATATTAAATTCAAACAGTGTTTTTAATTTCGTTTATATAAACTTTGAACATTTATGATAAAGCAATTTTCCTTCGGTTTAAGATCGTAACATGTGTAGCTTTAATATGGGTGACAGCCACGTATACTCTTAATGTATTTCTATAAAAAATATGAATTAACGGTTTCGGTGCCATGTCTCCCTGAGGGGAGACAAGGACCTTCTTTCTATTTTCGGAACCTAATAACTATAAAAAGTTTGAATTTGTCGCATGACCCCCGAGGGCACAGACTCACAGAGCTAAAATCCGAGCTGCAGCATGATCTAGTAAACTGAATCGACGATTAGATTCGACAAGTATTACGTCTTCGTAAAGAATACTACGAAGTCGATAGACTTCGAAGCTAATCGTCTATTCAAAGCTTGCTGAATCAGGCTGCTGGTTTCTAGATAAAGATTTTGACATCGGCGACGGTATAATACGCAACGGTTCTACAAATGAATTTGTACACAGTAAGCACTAGTTACACACAAGTGAGACGAGCTATATCTATTGGGTACGTTTGTCAAAGTGAGAAGAATCGTGAAATCTGAAATTTGTTTAAACGCTTGTGTAATCTACTTGTTCCTCTCACTATAATCGAATCAGCATTTTTTAAGATTATAGATTGCTTCTGTATGTTTTTTCCATCTTTAGTAATATTACCTTTACATTTTTAATCGTTTTGAGTAGAATTTAGCACCATGCCTTGCCGTTCTCCTATATCATAGTTATTTTTTAGTCACATGTTTTTATAACGAGTAGTTCTGAACTGTTGACCTCCACGACTACAAATGAGTAAGAACTTTATTTCTTAAGGCAAAGGATATCTTTTACGGAAGTCTAGCGCTCTTTGTTTCAGATGGTTTCCAAAAATGTCAAAGGTGGCATCCGCGGTTTTGACGGAATTTAACTTTTTGTAACCAAGGAAATTAACTACTTCTATTCGTGTCATAGCCACAGTACTTTAGACCTCAACAGCTTTACCCGCGGCGAATTTCATCCGAATCTGTTCAGCGGTTTAGCTGTACACACACAAACATTCGCCTTTATAATATTAGTGTGAAGTGTGATTTCACGAGTAATAAAGTCAACTTTTGTAGGTTCCTCGTAATGGTAGCGTAAGCATTTTCAAACAAACTTACCCTTGTTTTGGGATTTAAAAAAAACGCATTTTTTTTTAGATTTTAGACTAAAATAGTCCTAGAACCCATACACAAAGTTTCGTTAAGATAGGTTAGAAAGTACGACCTGTACGCGAGTACGAAATTTCTTGCGGACAAAAATCCATACATACAAACAGAAATTAATAGACGAAAGAACATTTGCCAGAGTCGGAGCAGAGATGCTTCGCTCGTTCGGTAAAAAAATTATTTGCTATGAAGGTACATAAACCGAACTGATTACTCACTTACACACTTATCAATTTGATCTTTAGCAGAATCTGTGCGCTCGTGTATAAATAAAATAAAATTACTCCTAATGATACAAAGGAATGCGGTTTGATGAGGTTGGCAATTTAAAAAAAGGCATTGTTCAAAATACCTTTAGCTACGTTGAGGTCATACAATTTAATACATTGAATGATGATGGGTCTGATGTTTCAAAACACAGTTGCAATGTTCGCGTGTATCTGCAGTTCTAAGAATGCCAAGGTCTCGATAATGAGTTAGACATCCAAAGTAGGTACCTAAAGGAAAAGAAAATGATCTACCAACGGTCCGTCGATCGACCTTCAGATTTCACTGCAGCGAGACAAAAGTGGCATTCCGTCACGTCGGGCTGCGGTAACGCGGCCCTCCCTGGCGGCGGGAGAAATGCGGCCGAATTCGCGACGATTCGTTTGACACAATGCCGGTTCATCGGCACTACCCAGCTCGGCTACCTACCGGAGCCCGAGCGGAGGTGTCTTCACAGGTGCGTATGCGCAGGTATAGCCGGCACGGCCGCCCCGCGCGCCCGCGCGCTCGCCGCCAGCCATCTTGAATTCCGCTCACCTCAGATCCGCGCCCGTCTCGCGGCGACCGCACGTACCCGCTCGACGCGTCCACGCAACGAGCAGTGTTTCCAACGGGTTCGGTGTCATGTTGTGATAGTGCAGTGAGGAAATGGAGTCGACGCCGATATGTCGGTGCCGCGTGCTGTACCTCGGCTCCGCGGTGCCGCAGCAAAGCAAGGACGGCCTGCAGGGCATACAGGAGCCGCTGCGCGAACTATACCCGGAAAAGGGAGCGACAACCGGCGGCATCGACTCGTGGCTCTCAGTTTGGTCCAACGGGATCCTCCTCGAGAATGTCGACGAGAGCGGCTCGAGGGTGGCTAGGTTCTTCCCGATCTCGAGCCTGCACTACTGCGCAGCGGTGCGCCGGGTGACCGTGGAGGGAGCGCCGCGGTTCCTGCCCCTCGACTCGCCCTTCGCCCGCGCACCGGCTCCGCGTCGCCCACCGTTGTTCGCGGCCGTGCTGCGTCGCACGCAGGGCATCAAAGTGCTAGAGTGTCACGCGTTCATCTGTCGGCGCGAGGCGGCTGCCAACGCGCTTGTGCGATGCTGCTTCCACGCGTACGCGGACTCCTCGTACGCGAAGCGGCTGGAGGCAGAGCGCTCGCCGCCGCAGATGCCCGGCGACGGGGACGAAGAGCTGGAAGTGTACGACGGGGACGAGAACCACAAGGTTTGGGTCGGGGAGATCGAACGGGACGACGCGAGCGATGACATCCCGCACCCGGCGCGAGCCCCGCGCCCGCGACAAATCACGAGGCCCTCCTCCGTGCCGCCCCCGCCGCCTCCACCAGAAGAGCCTAAGAAAAAAGGGACAACGAAAAAGAGTAAAAAGAAGTCATCAGCCTCCGCTGATGAGCTTTATGCGGGTCCGGCGCCGATGATGAATGGGCGGTCGCTGGGGCGCGCGCCGCCGCAGTGGGCAGGCGCGCACCCAGCGCACCCCATGATGCTAATGGCGCACCCGGCGGCCACGCTGCCGCATGCGCGGCATGCCACGCTGGGCCACCGGGGTCGGGTGCCCGCCGCCTTGGCTCCGGGCCCGGGCCCGTTCCCCCCGGGCCCGCCGCCGGGTCGCGGCCGCATCCAGTACGCCACCGTGGACCCTCGTCGCTCAAAACCGCCCCCACCTCCTTCCTTGAAGGCGGCGCAGAGCATGACCGGCCTCGAAGCTGTGGAGGACGCAGGCGGCATCTACAGGAAGAAGGGACACCTCAACGAACGAGCCTTCTCCTACAGCATCAGGCAGGAACACAGGAGTCGGTCGCATGGCTCCCTTGCTAACTTGAAATTCGCCGCTCCACCTGAGGTGAGCTTTTAATCTCTATAGTTTAGACTGAGGATGAAAGGTTGAAATCTTTGAGGTCGATGTCAAAGTAAGCATCTTTAAAAGTAAGCAAAGTATAGCAGATATAATATTGCGTTTGAAGATTTCTCCGCGTAAAACATCGAGTCTCCTTACAAAAGGTTTCGTTTACGTGACAAAGTAGCCGTTTGGAAATCGTTGTCTGCCGACGATTGAGTATTATAATTATTGCTGAAGATGCAAATAGCTACGAAACGAGATGAGCATTAAAGAAGAACAATTATTTCGGATTGTGTACTACAACTTATTGGTTTTACAATAGATCTATACTGATAACTGTGAATCCAACGGAACGCTCGGTGCACAACTTTACTTTTTTGCGTAAGTGTAGCTTTATAGTGAACGAGACGCTTTCTTGAAAATTAAACCTCGATTACGAAAAAAATATCGTTTTCATAAAACAAGGATTCCTTATACCAGACTCTTTATTTATCGCATTTGGCCAACACATTGGGCTATACAGAATCTTGTCCGTACCAGACATTGTGAAAGCAAAAGGTCTTAACCAGAGTTCATGTCCTCCATTGCCCGTTACTCACCTTGCCTGCAATTTACACGGCTATAATCAATACCTTTATAAATACCTATCGCATAAACCTGCCGTGAGTTAAACATTTGTATAATCATTGCCTTCAAAATTGTATTCATTCTTGTACGGTCGCTTTAGAGATTAAATTTTATTTTTACTTGCCCGGATTTCTTGTTATGATATTTTTTGCTATATATACTCATATATTATACCTATTACTGTAATATAGTCTTCAACGAGTATGTTATACGTGTATATGGACATTTCCAGGAAGAATGAGCCCAATTTTGTATTCTTATGCATACTGATCAAGAGTTAACTGATTGCAGAAAATTTATTTTAATTTAGAGATTGTAGAAACCGTTAATTTTCCTTAACATTTTGTTAACCATAAATCACTTTCTAAAAAACCTAGGTAACCTAACAAAGCGTACAAAAGTACAACGCACTGTTATTTACTACGATGATTCACCCTGTTCGTGCTCATATATCACTTTCGCATTCGCAGGTATATACCGACAAAGTAGTAAAAAGTTAACAAAAGAAAATGTAATCTACGCAAACATCCTTCTGACATAGGAGTAGACGGTGTAGGTAGCGGTTGTCGATAAGCGATGTTTACAAAACATTGTGAATGGTTGGAGCGTTCCGTATAGCGTTGTTCCAATGCACTTTGAAATATTGTGGACGAACTGGTTTGAAAACATCGGAACTTGATTTGGAATTTGTTATTCGGGCGGTAAACTTTGTTTCTTAAAAACGCTACGATTTCAAATCCCTAAAAAATATAAACTTAAAGCTTAGAGATGTTCAAATTACATTGACTTGGATGAAAATACTTAAGTATGTAGTATAGACGTAACTAGCACTTTAAGAAGTATTTATTGTCAAAAATATTTTTTAATACAAAATCTATAGAGAGAAAAATTTCTCATCCATGCGAATGTTTCGCTCGCGTTAGCCGAAACGTTTACCGGATTTGAGTTTGATTCTAGCGATTTGTTGTCGCTTTGAGTTAGAGCTACATTCTAGCCTTACGATTTAACACCTAGACGCTGAGTTTCTTGAAGCTATAAAATATGCACAGTTAGAACCGCGGTTTGTAGCGCGGTTACGTGCATTAGGGCCCGAACGGGTCTGCAACCTGCTAGAAATGTTGGTCGCTGATGCAACTGCTCTCGCCGTAACGTTTTCTTTCAACTGTTGGAATGTCGCCTAGCGATCGCAGGCGCGGCGGAATGGGGAACTCACCGGTATATTTTAATTATATAAAGGGTTGTTTTGAACTGCTTAGTAACATCGTCAAGCTTCAATAGCAACAAACTACGTGTATGATAGGAAAATTGTTTGCTAAAAAGTTTCCATCATCTTTTGCATATTCTTCGACCGAAATATACGCACTTCAAGTGCCGTCTTGCGATTTGATTCTTATATTTTTATCAATGACTTAGGTGACAGAAAAATGACTAACAAATGTTGAATTAAAAACTTACATAAATCAAAAATTTTCACTTCCTATCCTGGCTTTATCGAATTTACTGTGCATGTGCTGAAATTTTACAATTAACCCTATTTAATCAAACTCACTGTGCGTTTTTTATTAACATCACACGCATAAAGATTTATCAAACTGATATATCATCATTTAATTCACTACATTCGCGATAAACAAGTCACTGTGACTTGAAGAAGTATGATAGGTGACGTTAGAAATGTAAAAAAAGAGAAATTGTGAATATACGTGTAAATCCAACCATCAAAACTCTGTTAATATTAGTTTAAATTGCTATTACTACTTTTAAGTTTTTTAGCAGCCTTTGTGTGAACAGTTCCATTCCTGAGGCTTTTGATAACTTATGAATGATAATGATCATAAAGAAAATTTTTTCATTGACATAATCCGAAATCAGGAAGGAATAAATCGATTTCAATCTAGCTTACGACTGATTCCTTACTAAAATAAGTCAGTGTTTCCGGTTATTTCGTTCGAAAGTGCAGTTAAATTATGTTCCACTAATAAGTAATATTTTAATAGAATAGTGCATGCTATCTTCGTCTTATAATTTGATACCAAACGCTCGCTTTCTAACTTATATTTATTATTATATTGTACTTAATAAATGAATATGAAGTTTTTGGTTAATTAATAATATTTTACACTTAACGACACATTTTAAAGCGTTGTTATAATTTTAAACTTATATACAAAGAAAGGAAAGGTTATAGATACACGTTGAACACATAAAGATGCCATTTATTTCTTTACTGATTTATTTAAAACGAATCAAAGATTAACGAATAAACCTAGTATGCTGAAGCTTATTTGCTTACTCATTAAATAGTTCGTTTATTCTTACATAATACAACTTTGCAGAACTCTGAATAAACAAACTAACTTTAAAAGCAATAAATTAAAATAAAATGCAAAATTCAACATTAATACCCATAAACAATATAAACTACTATGTTAATTGTCTATAAATTTACGTTTAATAAAAATTAACCATGACCTCATACGTTACACCACGGCTTACGTAATTTGTAGGTACAAAAAGTACCCTTGGCACGGTCGTGAACAACAATTATGTAGTAGTCTTCCCTATGAAAAAATTTGTAACTTAAGTTATTCTTAGGCTCTCTTATTTTTGACCGTTGCAATGATATTTTGGGATTGAAAGGAATAATAAAAAAAAAAAGTTTCCCTAGAAAGTTTTTTGGGATAGATGACGCGTTGATGTCTTTTGTGTGGAGATTTTTGATAGCGATTTGCGGATCAATTATTTTAACAATATGAAAGATAAAGTTGCGTTACCTGATTCTATGAATCAGGAAAACTAGGTTTAAGCATCAGATTTCAATACAATACTTAAAAAAGTGAAAACAGGACATCATTTCGGCAGACAATTTTTTCAGTTATTTTAATTTGTTAACTCTTGAACCGAAATTAATATAACTTGACACTGGAAAGAATATATAACTTTTCAAATCGTACCAGGCGTTTCTTAGAAAGCGGCACATATATTTTTTATAAATAGAGAACCTTTTTCTTTTTGAAGTCGGTATAAAGCATGTTTTTGGTCGTCGTACTAATTCAGTATTTTAGTTTACTAATCATGCAGTTTGTAAGTACGATCATAAATAGTTCTTTGTAGGAAAAGCACGTTATTCGTATTTCTTAACGAATTACTTTTATTTTATGAACTGAGTTATGAATTTAATTTTCACTTTTACGTAAGAGCGGTTTCATCGGTGGATGACGAATCAGTGAGTTTATTTCATAACTATCGTGAGACATGGTAGTTACTGCGTATTAATACGTAGCATGTGTTTAATTTATACATACGCCAATGTGTCTGCGGTCTGTAGATTGCAATGTAAGTATATTTATTATCGTACTAATTGACAATTATATCATCACTTCTTGTATATACAGATCCCAGTACTGGGCAAGGATTATAACTACCTACAAGCCTTTATAGTCTATACAAATTCAGCTAGTTAAATACGGGCTCCGAATTTTTGAAAAGGTTTATCATTTCTAGTAAAAGAAAGTTATTTTGTGGTTAAACGAAGAATTATATTGATTATTTGATTTATTTACAGAAGATCTGCTACATAAAATATAATTGAAATGTCATAAAGAGAAAGTTAAATGTCTATGTTCTAGACTTGAGATACGTGCCCGTAACCGGAATCAATCGACCAGACACGTCTTCTCATTAGAAGTAAGCGGTTCCCTATACATATTAGCTAACAGCGGCTATAGTTTTTGATAATCGGAGGTTGTTCTCTTTCCACGCCGAGTGAAAGTGACACTTAGCTCTTAATACAGCAGTACCCAGCTCTAATCATTAGAAGTACGTCGCGAACTGTGACGACAGTCGATCTAGATTTAATTACAAAATGGATGTTACAAGACAACGACCCGCCAGTTTTTCTACAAGACACCCGAGCCACAGTTACACTGCACTACTTTACTTAACCGGCATGATTCAACGTGCGACTGCTATTGTCGTGTCTACCAGCTTATTGCATACATCTGCCAATCAAAATTGACCTTTGAGTTTTTGAAAATAAGAGTTGACTAGTTTCGTAGTAAGCTCGCATAGTTGCAAGTTCAGTCCCACGCGAGCGGTCTAAGCGGTCAATGTTCGTTCCCTCTTAACTGCTATTATTATCTATACGTTTTGGTCTGGTTATTGAAGGTTTTTGTAATTGAATTGCGTGGCGTGACCCATTAGTCGCTAGGTCGATGTGCTAAGATTGCAGTTGACAGATAAAAAGGCTAGTTATGTCCTGAGTTGTGAGCTTAGCAAGAATTTCATACAGTCATGGTTAAATACATAGAAACGTAAATTTTCTCTAACGCTCGCTAGTAGTGATGCTTAGTTTCCATAAATATCCAGTTTGATTTTCTATATCACGGTGTCCTGCCATATGCGATTTAAGTAAGTTATGTATCAAGTATAAATCAATCTAAAACTTAGACATTCAAATTCTGCATGATAGTTTTTAAACGTTGTGCGCATGTAAAAAAATATCAAAGTAGTGACAATACTCAAAATAGGTAGATAAAATTTTAATAACAATGAATAACAGATAAAGCTGTAGTCGTTTGTTTAACGTAAAACAAACTACCAAGTTGCAAAAATCACGGTTTCAAGAAATACTTGTTACGAAATAATAATAATTTGAAACAAGAGACTGTCAAATTACAATTTTAGCGAATCTTTTGCAACCGCAGAATTGTTTATAGTTTATGTTTAGTGCAATAACTAGAATAATTGTCGAATCTGTGCATTGTTTAGGAAGCTATTATATGTGCTATTACGCTGAGGAAGTGGTGCTGTTCTGTGGTTTTATTGTAGAATTTATTCGCTAAAATCACTTGAGTATAACATTTAATTATTTTACGTTCTCTTGGTTTCTGGTCATGTTTTAAGCGAGCGGTGCGGACTGAGGCGGTTGCAATCTAGTAGCAATCTATGCCTGTATTCCTTAGGCCCGTTCACAAAGTACTCGTATCAGCATCTGAATCATTTTTTTACAAAACTAGTGTTTGGTAACTGTTCTATTGGTACAAATACTAATAATGTACTAATAACTCCAGAGCATTTAGATGCGCAAATCTCTGAGAATACAACTATGATATGACGCTAGAGGAGATTGCTATTAGCGATAAGGCTGCCATTGGTTGCACTGCTATTTAAAAGCTTTTTTACTGTATCTTTTGTGTGTATACAATAGTGTTTTCTATCTAAATATTGTTTATGGTCTGACACTTTAAAATTGTTACACATAAATTAAACATAAGTATATATTCTTAAATGTGCACAATGAATTGTAAAGTGCAAATTTCTTAATTACCATTTCATATTATTTTATAAATATTCTACAACAAACAAAGCACACATACAATACGCGTAAATTTCCGCAAAATGTCTTTCATTTGTTATGCAACCACACGTCATTTAATTTAGAACGGAACAGATTAAACAGCTAGAAAATCGCGGTTCAAAAATAGCAAGTGGAGCGTGAAAATTAAATTTAATAATGCACAATGAAACGGTTATAACATGAGAACGTGATTGGTGCGTTATACTATGTGCATTCGTAACAATGGGCCATGTCAAGGACAAAATATGATCGTTTGAGAAACATCTTCATTGTGGTTCTAGGCCTTCTTTGCAGGGACTGCCTGGCGAAGTATTAGACAATATTTTACAAGCAAAAATAGTGTGCTATCATTGCCTCATAGGGTTTGCTACTATTGATAACTTTTATGTATTTTATGTGTTCTAGCTTTTGCCCGCGAATTCGCCCGCGTTATGTTAGCTTTACCGGAAATAGCTTGGCACTCTCCAGATCACGGACTAAATTTGTGTAAAAACCCAACTCGATTCGTCACTCAGACAAACTAACAAACACACTTTCCCATTTATAATATCTTTTGATTTAAAGCGTATTTCTTTATCTGTAGCTTTTTTTAGTATACTAGAGAGCAATATTTTATTTTAATTACAAATAGGTCACAGTTTTTGCCTTACCTTGCTATCAATTCGGATTACAATGAGAGTTATTATCTAGTTAACAAGGTATTGTTTTTCATTTTCCTCACGGTTGAGTCGGTGCATCCATATGCATAAGACAGCTGACTCATGTGTGACGTCGGCGCGATAAATACGAAACTTCTTAAAGACACTTGTGTCTTGGTCATAGACGGAGTGTCAAAAACCATTACGTGCCTGAGAATTCTAACACAGCCTGCGATTGATATCTTAGAGAAACAATAAAGACATGCAATTTTATGTGTCGTTCGACCCATTCTGTAGAACTCACTTGCAAAACCACGTTTACCCATCCCCTCTAATGACCGGACAGAACACTGCAAATTAAGAACACTTTTGTCTTACAATGCCAAATAGGTATCGCAAATAGGTATCGTATCTAGCCTACATCTAGCCCATGAGCGAATATAACATAAACCTGTCGACAAACAATCCTCTTCAATGAAAAGCAATTCAATACAATTAAAACAAAACAATCGTTATGAAAATATTTACTCCGTGAGTTCAATCTATTGTTGAATTATTATGTGTAGGTAGATTTAATATTACTTATATGAATAGATAGTTATTCACATTTTATCGCTTTTAATTACGTGGCAATTAGGATACCTTGATTTTTTGTATGGTTCTAAATATTATTCTGACCACTTTTTAGGGTGCCGTAGTACAACAAGGACTTTTTATATGTTTATTATATTTGTTCGTCTGTCCGCCCTTTCTAATTTTCACTAGTAGGTTTGTACGAGAATGCTTGAAATTGGTTACTTTGAGTTTAGACTTTATTTTTGACATCATAAAACACTTTTCATATTCGAAGGATCGCTACTACACTTGTTAAGTAGTCAACCCTGGAAAGGGTTGGCAAGGTTTAACGTTGTTAAATAGTGCAGTTTTTTTTGCAGGGTATGCATCAAAAGAAGTATGTATTTGAAATCAAGGTCAGGTTCAATATACCAATTTTTTGTATAAAGATTGAAACTAGTAAAAACTAAAACCAAAGTTGTGAAAATTAAAACTAGTAGCAAAATTTTAAGGCTAATAGTTCCTTACCAATTTTTTGCGAAATTATAAAAAACGATTATATTTCAACAAATTTTTTGACCCATAATGAAACATTAAAAATAATTTGCAGGAAGAAATTCACTAGTTAACTGCCTACATAGAAAGCGTATGAGTAAATTTTGATATGCCCCTCCCGTTGCATTACGCTTATAAAGATAGTGCTCAAATTAAAAGCCAAAACTGTTCCTAGCAGAATTTGAAACTTCGCTTCGCTCGTTCAACGATTGCTGTTTTAAAGCAAGTGTAGGTTAGTAACTTTGCGACGTTTACTTCACTTTTGACCTTACCTTTGTAAGTGAAAGTGCACTTAACAGTTTTGCAGGAATTCCACCGAGATGGCAGATATGCTTACTGAGGTGGATGTGTAACAACCTTATACCTACTTGAAAATAAATCAGATAATCTAGGTGAGGATAATTTTTTATCTGAAATCAAATTTCTCGTTTACCTCAGCACCAACTGGAGCAGATGTGAATTAAATATTCTCTATTGTAGCCAACTGTAAAACTATTTACATTTGTATACTAGATGATGAAGTGATTGGATATTTTTTATAGATCTACGATATCGATTATTTTGTTGATTGATCTCAGACGAGAAATTATATATTTCTTTCTTTTTTTGACAATCTATACATTGCAATAACACCGGGGCTCAACAGTAGTCCGACCAATAATGCCAAGTATAACAAGTATGGCGGTATAGGTAATAAGTAGGTATGTTGTTGGTACTCGTGCAGATTGTTATTTTCTACTCAAGATTGGTTTCTGTAATTTTATTTTAGCCAGTCCAACCTCCGCCAAAGCCAGCTTATTGTATAAGTAAAAGACTTAATTTGCGAACTGATCACATTATTTCTTATTTTTTGTTTGATTATTTTGTTATGTTGACTTGCAAGGCGATATGGTCGCCCAGCAAAATAATAATAAAAAACTCATTTGATTGGAGCATTTGGATTATTTCTAGATCTTAAGTTTGGTGTGAATAAACTTTCTTTATTAGGCATAATAGTTTATGCCTATTAAAGAAAGACACTTGCCCGGTAGCTAACTTTAAAACATATCTCTTTCCATATCAATTAAGTTAATCATAACACATAACCCTCGTCCGCCCCACAAAACAAAAGTGCGTATCGATGGCGTATCGTACAATTTTCGTACTTCAATTAATAATAACGGTACCCCTGTCGTCGATCAAGTAGGCGACCAGTCTAGCGGTTATATACTAGGTAGATACTTTTTATACCGTTTTTTATCGACAAACGGCGGATTGGTTAAGAATGATACACGTTGCATATTTTTTCAAAGGTTTTTAAAAAACGTGTCTCTCTGGGTTCAGTAGGTAATTAATGATACATCAATGGATGTATGTCGAAATGAATGTTTGTTTTGGCTGAGATTATTGTGATCTATGCTATGGAACCAAACATTGTAATATAGGTACAGAAATGTACCTACAGAAATGATATTATTCATAATCGGTAAATCTAAAACAATGCAACTTTTATTGACCGTTTCAGTTAACCGTCGCTTAAGTTTAGAATCCCAAGCATATTTTGCTCGAGTACGTAAATTCTTCCGTAAATTGCTCTACAGCCATAAAAATATAAATACGCATGCGGTATCAGAGAAATCCACACTTGTACCAGCGTCTTATTGATCATAATTACTGACTCTCTGTACATAAATTTTGAAAGCGTATCTTCGTTTGTACGCGGTCCGAACGCTAAAAACATTAAATATTTACATAATAATGATTGCTGGGATTGCCGGCACTAGTTTTACCAGTTCTACGATTTCTTTTACTCAAATGATTGTCCAGTTTGCGGTTGGGTTTGTCTTTGTAGAAAATAGTTTGACCACAGCCATTAGTTTATTCCATTTTACTCGTAGATTATTAGATATAAATATCAGCTATCGCCACCGACGCGTCCCATATAAATGTAGTTGTAGTAGTTTGGTTTATAAATCTACTAGCGGGTGGGTACGTGCTTCGCTACGTATAACCATGCTAGTACTGTCAATTCTGAAAAAAGTTTCAATTTGACAGCAAAATCCCCATTAACGAAATGATCCGCCATTTATTGAATTCATTTGTTACAAAATGTGATAAATGATGAACCGCTCGACCGATTTTGTACAAATTTTACGTAAACCATTTACTAAATAGTCCGAACAAAGCCTAAACATTTGGTTTGGATAGGTGAGCCCCTTCTTGAGTTAAAAAATTACAAAGAAAAGTGGCATTGATTTTACAAATTCCAGAAAATCACCTAAAAGTAACCTTTTATTTCATTATTGTAACCTAAAAGTAAAAATAGTAAGTTAAAAAATCACCTAAAAAGTTATAAAAGTAACCTTCTGGCAAGACTGAAATAAAAAATAAGAAAAAAATTGCAGACGCAAAAAAAACGTGTACTTACCAAAATATGTTTAACAATCACGCCAGCCACTTAGAAGTAGTAATTTAGGCAATTATAGGCTCAGATATGCTTAAAAATGAAATGTTTCAGATGTTTTATATTTTGATTGAGAACAAATATTTTTATTTAAAGGGTAAAAACGACATGCGATTGCTTAGAGCATCCGTCCGTCTGGTACCAAGCTGCATCTCACAAAACATGATAGCTAATTAGTTGAAATTTTCATAGATGATGTAATTCCGTTGCCGCTAGAACAACATAATATGCTAAAAATATATGACTTTTCGCTTGCTCTGCTAGCTCGGTCAATAAGCTAAAAATTGACAAAATTCTGACTTCTTTGTTTTGGTTAATGATTGATATTCTGTATCTATCTACATATCTATATATAAGTACCAGTAGGCATGTTATTAGTTCTATGTGGAGGCAATTATAATTATTAGCTACGAAATATCTAAGATTTTATTTTACTTATATAGAGTTATAGGGATATCTATAAGTATTGGACAGGTAATAGCGCAGTTTGAACGGGACTTAGGTATTTGTGAGTTGTGGTTTTGCGGAATTCACCATCCTGGCGTAAAACCCGATACCGAGGTGCACGAATATGACAGCCAATCGTTAAATCATTGATTAATCTTATAATATCTACACTGAAAGAAATGGTTATCATATCTTCTGATATTACCTACCATATGCTACTAATTTTTTACGGTACAAGCATGATAATATTACCTAAAATAATTCATTTAAATTTTCTGAGTTTTAGTTATATTGACTTATTTTAAGATAGCATTTTACGACATCCAAATATTTAAAATATAATATACTCGTACTGCCCGAATCTATCTTGCGGGATGAGTTGATAGCGTTTCGGTAAATGCTAAATAGCTTCAAAGAAGTTTACCAATTTTTAAAATAATTTTACGTATATTCGGGCGTTCTGAGTTTGATATTATTTTTACACTGATACTACACTACACTTACTACTTACACTTATACTTTCGGGTTTTACCATTTTCTATCTATGAATTAAAAAATAAGGAGCACCAGTGGGCTCCCACAGAAATGCTCACTCCCCACTCCCCATTTCTTGAGCAACCGCCCACCTCGCCAGCGAAAAGTCTTGAATCTTCCTCGGTACCCGAACTAGCTCTAGCAGTTGCTGCTCTCTTCTCTGAATTGTGCACAATATCGAGAATTGGGAACAGTGCGGTAAGAGGATTATTGTGTACCTTCTTTTAAAATAGTCTGATTGAGCAATAAAATGTATTTTCATACGACTATGTAGCGAGTCCGAAAGGCTAGTAGACTTTACCTCGACCAGGAATGGCGTTGCGAAAACTGCACTTACATGTTAGCTTGCCTCATTCAGTTGCATTGCATTCGGTAAAAAACTTGTTAAAACCTCACGTTTCCATACTTTTAAAAGTCAGTTATAACGAATGTTTGTAATTGAATTATATATTTTTTCTCATTTTGACTTCTTGTCATAATTTAGAATTAGCTTCGCGTTGTGTTAACGTTACCGCAGTGATTTTATTTAAATCAGAAATGTTTTAGTATAAAATAATAATTAAATATAGCTTATGTAACCCAGGAATATTAGAGCTTTTTACTAGTGAAAGAGTTTTTGAAATTGGTTCAGTAGTTCAAAAGATTAGGTACTTCCTTCAAAGAAACTTACAACCTTTATATTTCTAATATTCGTGTAGATTTGCAATGATTGTAATTAATCTTACATAAATTTTTCAATTTTTATATTAATTTTTATATACTTATATATATTTTTTTATATAAAAAAGGTGTTTTAACTCTTCTACATTTGCACTATTCTACACGTTCTTTTTTCCAGAACTTTCATTGGTTTAAGTAAGGGCAGGTTTAATTTATAATAATTTTAATTCGAATGACTATTAAATATTAATTTAAAAAAATACATCTTCTGTTGGCGACCTTTTTATATATGAATACACTAGTAGCTGTCACCCGCCACAAATTTGCTCGTGACAAATTTGAATATTATAAAGTTTCAAACTTTGTAACCCCTATTTCAAGCCGTTATGGGTTGAATTTCCAAAAATCCTTTCTTAATACACCCAAAATTTCATATCTCTAGGTTCAGCCTAGCCTACCTTATGCCTTGAATATATCAGTCAGTCAGTCAGGACTTACTCTTTAATATATATAGGTCATAGTGTTCGACAAGTTATGCCATTTTATTTGAAAAATTGAGAGAATAGTGACAAAATATATAATCTACCATTTGTGGTGGGTCCCATCTTGTACCGATTTTCATCAAACACAGCTAAGAACACTATCAACTTCTTCACCATTCAAAATATATATATATATCAAAATCGACTCATCCGTTCGGAAGCAAAGATCCGCAAACATAGACACGTCAAATTTATATAACCCCGTCGTCGGTCGTTTTGTCGAAGGAGGCTAAACAATCATCGCCTCTGTAAGGTCCCACATCTTTTAATAAACGCCGCTATAAAGCGAGCGCACTGCAATATTGCAAGATTTGCATGCGCTGATAAGGCGAAATATTTTTATGCATTGCATTTGCATATTACGCGATACACATATTTTAACACGCGTAAGAGTTTAATTTGGGTCATTAACATTTCGTTGCGTTTGTGAACGTTTAATTGATATGACTACGAACGCGTTTTAATGTGTTAAATTAAAAACGAATTATAAATCGGTTTTCTATTCATTAGCCTGTTTTAAATAGACGAAGATAATTAATGTCCGAGAGCAATAGTGACAGATTTAGTATTACACTATATAATTTTACTATTTCAGGTATTTTAGTCTGGTTCTCAGCATATTGAATCTGTACTTAAAACACCCTTTCAGACCTGAATTATTTTTTTCCATGTATATGTGAAATGTTTTTATAGACAATGTGGAATATGATACATAGCTATTTATGTCCTCATTTGCTCACATGGGGTCTGAAAGGGTTTATTCGTTTCGGAGGACCGAAGCGGCAATGATTTTTGAAAATTATTCTTTTAGAAGCAAATAGTTAGAGTGTACTGTAGGTATTTGCAATGGATTTTATTAATAAAAAGGTAATTTCTTTGTTATGTAGATAGATTTGGTAGGACAGATACTGGCTTCAACAGTTTTGCTGTTGAGCAAGTACAGGGGGGATAGAAAAAAATGTAGATAATTTATATTTTTATAGTTGTTCGGACCGCAGTCTTTTTTGCTTTATTTCGACTTAAATAGCGGGTAAAGATATCCCAATAAAAAACGTATAGGTCGCTGGTATCAGGCTTTTTCTGAAGACTTACAATGAGTAAGGATCATTCTGCCTGTTAGCTTCACATTTGTATCGTATAGAAGCGTTATATGGTAATTTATTTTCGTAATTCGTCCATAAAAAAGTTATTACTAGTTTACATAACACGTACAGGTCATAAAGATTTCTAGCATAATCACCACCGATTAAACGTAGCAAACACTAAATCGTACCGGATGGTATGCAACAGGAAACTGCGCTTTAAATTCGTTGATTTCTGTTTGAATTATGTTTTGTGGTTTACTAATTAGATAGCAACAATCGCTTCGTACTGTTACAATGCTAGCTATTTCTATCAAACTTACTTAGTGTGAGAGGTGGTGAATACTGAAGTTTTGTCAAGCTCTTAGCATAGTGGTGAAGTTAAGCGGCGTTTATTTCGGCCACGCATTTAAAGACACTGGCTAAAATTGTAACTATACTGTCATACAAACATACATATTTTGCGTAGTTGCCTATGATACAATTTTATTACAGTACTATACTACGAGGTAGCATGGGCACCAGTAAGTGATCTACTTACAAGCTAAAAACACGATTATGAGTATGTTCATAAGCATTTATATGATAAGTACCTTTACTGTAACGCTGATTATATTTCGGTTAATACAATGTTTATACCCTTCAGGAATCATCGAAGTACAGTTTCCAATAAAAGTTAGCCTGTAAAGAGAAATGTACCTATGTCCTAAAATAAGTACTTTAAACGCCGTATTCAATCGAGAAAGCTAAATAGAACACTACCTACTTTAAAAGACATTAATGACGAAACATTATCTGATGTGATAGTACATATTTTTTTACTGCAGGTACTTTTTTGTGTGCGTTCAGTAAAGTATTTTCTATCTATTCTTTACTCACTATACAATCAGTTACGTAACCAGCCTGCACAGAACTTGTCGACGCCAAGCGTCGCCGCACACCGCGGATGAAACGTATCATTTACCACTAATCATCTTTATCCCGTATCATATCATCGCTTAACATTAACTTGGTAATTAAGTGGGCGTGATGCAATTCATGTTTTAACTTATACAGCTCTCGAAATGAGGAATAATAGGATCGAGAGATGAGAACATTTTATTGTCTATAAGAACAATTAACGGTTTGAAAAAACGTAGTCATGCGAGAAAAAACTTTAAAAAAGAGATAAGAACATTTTACAGTCTATAAGAACAATTAACGGTTTGAAAAAACGTAGTCATGCGAGAAAACACTTTAAAAAAGAGATGAGAACATTTTACAGTCTATAAGAACAATTAACGGTTTGAAAAAAAGTAGTCATGCGAGAAAACACTTAAAAAAAGAGATGAGAACATTTGACAGTCTATAAGAACAATTGACGGTTTGAAAAAACGTAGTCATGCGAGAAAACACTTTAAAAAAGAGATGAGAACATTTTACAGTCTATAAGAACAATTAACGGTTTGAAAAAACGTAGTCATGCGAGAAAACACTTTAAAAAAGATAAAATAATGACAGTTATATAACTTTATATTAATAGTTGTTTATTAGAAGTACACGAGGATAGGGAAATACTGGAAAAAAGAATTTCACGCAATAATAAAAAAGGGCGAATCCTACCAATAAATAGATTAGCTAAATGTAAGAAGCAGGGGCTTTATACCAAAATACTGATGTACAATAAATTACCTAATAGTGTAATGGATCTCAATTTTATTACATTCAAACAAAAATTGAAGTATTTTTTTGAAAGCAATCCTTTCTATAAACTCAGCGAATATATGTCAATGCAGCTTGTAGAATCATCGTTCTTGTGTAACGAACAACCATAATAAAATATCACTAATACCTAAACAAAGCAATCATAATGTAAATATTTGTCATGAGAACTATTAAACTAAGAACTAATATTAAGTAATCGTATATAAATGAGATTTATAAGTTACATTTTTTAAGTAATTATTAATTCAAATGTAATAAGACTTGCCTGTAACGAACGTTATTTAAAGGTCAATAAATATTACTTTACTTTACTTTGTTACGACTTAACAAGCTCCTTGATGAAAAGAATATTAAGAGTAAACTAGACAATTAAAGAGTATTTAATCCAGAATTACACATTCTGGATTAAATACTCTTTAATTGTCTAGTAAAACCAATCTTGTTAAAAATAAAATTTTAATTCTAAACTATATTCGCAGATTTGACATATATTTAGCCTTCCACTTCAAACACAAACGAAAAATAGCTAGCGAATAAATCGTAATTTTATAAGAGACTAACTGTGCCCCGCGGTTTCACCCGTAGTTCTACCAAAACTAACTTCAAACTACTTTTTTTGAAGTCGGTTAAAAAGTATCCTATGTCCTTCCCCTGATTCTATGCTACCTCTCCACCAATTTTCAGCCAAATCGGTCCAGCCGTTCTTGAGTTACAAATAGTGTAACTAACATGACTTTCTTTTATATATATAAACTACTAGTAGTGATATATAGATATAGATAACTATGTTTATTAGCTTTACGACTCTCAGAGGACTTATCTTAGAATAAAGCAGAAACCATACTCAAAAGTGAAGGTCTGAAACGGTTGTCGATCGATATTCCAATAAAAATATTTAATCAAGTGTAGAAATTGTATGGAAACTACGTACTGATTTGTTCAGCCCTCCAATTACATTAGCTCGCTGTTTGCTTTATTATGCCACATTCCTTGTTGTGCTGTTCGCTTCCATTTGCATGGGCCACATTTGCATGGGCCCACATTTGCATAGACCTACATTTGGCATACCCACGCGTCTATGCTTATCATGCAGTTTATGATAGCGTATAGCCCGCATTTAGGAAACTCTGATGAAAGTAATTGAAACACGAAAAGTTCAACTCGTCATTTAAAATCTACGAGTTATTTTTTGCTAACAAGGAGATTTTAGAAAAAGTCGAAGATGCGTTAAATTTTTATGTAAGTTCGTTTAGTTTGCTCAACTCTTAACGTTCGGTATATTAGTCTTTTTTATTAAAACCAGATATATATAAACATATAACGGTTTCATACGAACGCTTTTTCCGAAATAGTTAATGTTACATTATTGCCAAAAATACGAGTACATCCAGATAGTTAATGCTGATTTTCGAAGTGAAGCATTAAATCTATGTTGGTCGTTACACTGTTCATTTACTACCAGTGTCTCATCTGTATGCAGAAGCTAGTTTAAAGTAGTTTTGGCGCCAACCTTAATCATTCATGGTATTTAGACAGCAAGAGGAAATGTCTTAGTACCGGAAATTCATCAAGCTGAATAACAATGACTACCGGAGCCAACAATATAATTAAATTAGAGGCAAGCAATTGTCAACTTCATGGCCACTGGTCACGAGTAATAATGCACTAAATTGATATGTTAAATTATATTATATTGTCTAAATGAATTCTTAATCTTATTCACGAATATATCTACGCAATTTAACATGCGATCTACAATGGTTTAAGCGGACATCGCGCAGGGCTTATAGAACCGTTGGAAAAAACAAAGTTACAACTTAAAACTCGACTTAGTCGGGAACCACTCGACTTCCAGGCGAATCCGGGGATTCAAATTCTGGCAGTTGAGTCTTTTTGGTCAGTGAATAGAGTAAGTTACCACTTGCTTGGATCGTAGAGGACAAACGTCATGAGGAAACTCAGGTCTAAGGGATTTGAAACACCTCAGAAATCCTAGCCCGCAATTTGCCCAGCGTGGTAGATTATAACGTACATCGCTTACGAGGAAACGCGTGTCCATAAGCCGCATAAAGCATATAGGATGACAATTAAAAAAAAACAGTCTGGAAACCACTAATATGTACAATATGCGCGAATAACTGTGTAAAACAGCATTAAGAAATTGTTTAATTGTATTGACCATATTTTAATCAGATAGCAATCGAAGATTGTAGATCCCAAGGATATTTACTGCGAGAATATGAAAAGAATATTCAAAAGCAACCAGTAATTTGTGGCAATGACAATAAATTATTTCGCCGGCTTGATAGCCGGAATATTTTATACTGACACAGGTGGGCTCGGCTCGGATGAGATGAGAAAAAAATGCGTATTCATATTCTTGGTATCGAACCATGGCTAGGGTTACCAGATTCACTATTGATTTATCTTGATTACCTATGTAATTTTTGGGGACTTTTAACTTATCGTGATTTTCTCTATGATGGAATGAATCATTAAAAACAAAAACTATAAAAAATATAGACTACGCGAGTATTTATCCAAGTTCTTTCTTACGCGAGGGTTAGTCTTTTCGCAGCTTAAATATTTTTGCCGTCCTCGTGTTTTAAATGAGTTTTAAAAATTTTCATGTTTTTATAATAAGAATCGTGAATAATACCCTAAGCAGACGCGAAAACGTCCAATTCCATAACTTTTAAAGTAATAGATAGCCAATTCGTAAATTCTTGCTAGGTCCCGGCACTTTTTGTTTTATGAACTGGTAACCCTGACGTAACGCGGGGCGGGCCCATCGAATGTCAATCGGTCAGTGATCTCGGTTTTGGCGGGAGAAACTCGAGTCGCGACTTTTTTGTGTATTCTACGAGACTTTACTTTCTCAACAAACACCGCGCGTTCGGCGCATGATATGATGCCACAAAATAATCAATGTACTCGTACCAATTGTTGATTTGTGAAATTTGATTGAGTAAACCGATTAATGATTGCGATCAGACGGTTTTGTTGTTGTTGCTATGTTAGCAAACAGCGTTGCATTCAGAAATGTGCGATGCGCGTAGATTGAGAAGTGGACAGCGTGGGAAATGTTCAGTGTTCATTACAGTTAATCTACTACCTCAACACACAGTTTTGTCTGTATCGAATAAGTACGTGAAATTCTCGCTAGACCGTCCAGTTAGCTTCGTCGAGTTGTACTATATTTCAATGCCAAAATAAAAAATAAAGTAACTTTTAATGTTCAGATTTTATTGGCCAAGGTTACCTACCATTCCAAGCAGAAATTCTTGGAATGGTAACGTTCGATGCCCGAATTACCCATGCAATACCGCCGATTCGTCTTAGTAAAGTAATTATAATTGATGAACATCGCCTGCGATTAAAATGGCATGTTGTTAAAGTCAGTCTTGTAACCTGTAACCACAACATCCCTGCCTAAAAACATGATACATAATTAAACAGTGTGAGAACAGTATAAAATACGTGAGAAAATACCTGAAATATCTTATATCAGGCATCAAATCGAATATCATGATATTGATGTCAATCGATTCAAATTTCGATCACATTCACGACAATAACGCCAGTCAGCAAAAAATAAAAAAAACCATCACGGCGGATGGCGCATGGCGTGTCAGGCCCGAAGCCAGCTGATTGTGAAAGCTATAACCTTGAACGGAGTCTCGCAGTGTCGCGATGTGAATGGACAGTGACCTAAAAAAGCCAGCAACGTCACTCATAAAAGATTATTTTTCTTTATTGATTACTCTGTCTAGTGGACAGCGACGGTAACAGCACTATTGTAAATGGAATTGATTCTCGTCAGTTATTATTTTAGGGATGGCGTAAGAGTCCTCCTCTGCATCATGTAGGTAGTCTTATTACTGAGAAGTATATCATGTGGAAGGTACATTAGGTATAATAAAACTTCGAACCTTTTGTGCGTCTTCGCGTTTTTTTTTAAATGCAGCTGGTAGCTTACAATATGTATAATGTCCATTTTGAGTCTAAAATTTTTCGTATCTTCTATATATCATACAATAGCTATAAAATAACTTATAGTATGTCCTGACTGAGTGATATTTGCTAGGAATAAAAGTAGTGCCTAAATCGCTGATTCAAAAGTCATTAATTTCACAGAAAACACCCACATAATGAAGAGTTTTTGGAAGTTCATCCCTTAAGGGGGTCAAATGGGGACTTAAAGTTTGAAAGTTGTTTTCTTCAATTTGATGTCGCGTGTAACGCCGCGCCGCGAGCGATAGCTACTAGTATAAAGTAATAAAATCACTTGTAAATGAGCCCTATATCAAATCAAAAGTCGAGGTCGTCTGTTTAAGTACCCAACATAAAGTCAAGAGAAAATTATGCAAACGCAACATTAAACTTGAGACGGCACCGTAGGCAGAGAAGTGCCTTCTAAATCTTGCATATTATTATTAACTTTATGGCCACATATTAAATACAAGGCAGGTATTAGAGGTCATATTTGAGCACATGTAAGTTTGTTGTCTGTATTAAATTCAAAGCTTTTTTTATAAACAATAGACTTACGATTCACCACAACTCATCTAATGTAAAGAAAGGATGCGGCCTAGGATGTAGCACGCTTGTCTAGGAAAAACCGTTTTACTCGTGAGGTGAAATTATAAAAAAACAAGCGTTGCAGAGCAATCTTTTTGACTATGATTTTCCTAGCTTATGCGTTTACTTGTAGGATTGGTTTTTTTCTATTTTGTAATTTTATATTTTCTTAAGTAACAACATAAATGTTGTACAAGCTGTAACATGGTATCAATATCGGAGTTATCTAATAATATATTACTAAATACCTTTTTATACCTCACGAACAAATCGTGATAGACTTAATGTGTGTTAGTGTTTACTATTCACGGCTGTATAGTTTTCGTCGTGATCACTACCTATAATTATTTATAAGAAGGTGGCATTAAGTAGGTATTTATGTATGATAATGTTCGTATATAAATGCGTTAGAGCCATGGTTATGGTAAGCTATTTAATAATAATTTACTAACTTTAAAGAAATATTACCGTCCTATTGGGTAGTCGGGTAAAAAGGCAACCGACTTTGTTTCGCCAGCGATCAGTACAAGTTTTCCAGTAAATAAATAAAAATTACCCATAAATGTATCTGGGAAATACACCCTTATAAATAAAAGAAAAATAATTCTAAATCGGTGCAGACAGAGTGTTGGTCTCATTGTAAAAGATAAGAAAAATTTGGTATTCAAGGAACTAAGAATTCTTAATTTTTTGAAATAAGAAAATCAGTAAGGAACGTATTACGTTCCTTACTACAACACCTCGCGTCACTTTAACCTTGGTTCCAACGGAAGATGTACGTTGATTTTATCTTCCGTTGATTCTAGCATTATGTTAAGTTATAGCGGTTTATTCCCAACTAGTAACACCTCCAACCGTCACAGTGTTACTCGTTGGGAAAAATATTTATAATATTTACCAACCGTGGGAGATTAGCCGTTTGTGACAAAAAGAAGTAATTTTCTTTAGTTTGATTTGAATTTGTCCAAAAGTTTGTCTTAAAACAAATAAATATTTTTTTATTTTGATTTCTAAAAGCAAATGAACGAGCGTCGTTAAACTTAATGTACCACAGCAAATCGTTACATTTACAACCAATTAAACTGCTAGAAAGGTTTGTACCAACAAACATACATCAATGCAATCAAGGCAACCGTTCAATAAATATTCTGTGGCCCTTCCTCATTCCACAGTAATCGATGGAGATCTTTGTAGAAACTCTCGCAGTAAATGTAGCCTTTCAAAGTCAATAAACTACAAATACAAGAATGAGGCTACCGTAAGATCTACTTCGCTAATTTTCGTTTTTTTTATATATTATTTTATTATGGTTGCATGGGCTAAATATTTATGCCCACTCGTTTAAAATTGTGAAAATATAATAAATAAAATGATATAAATTCTCATGCTATATGACAGGAATAGTAAAGTTGATGTTCGCATTATGTTTAAGCTAGTTGAATATAGATAATAACTTCTGTTTCTATCTAATTTAGGCTCTCTCTGTTTTGTATTATATAAACGGTGGACTTTCTCAGGTGACCTGAAGGCGTCAGTTTATTACAGCCTAAGTAAAGGGTAAAGTTAAATTCACTGATATACATATATTCACAGATGAGGTGTCTATGTGGATGACAGTAGATAATAACGATATATAACTTTTAATAAGTCGAATAACGCATATAATCTTGTATACCCGTGCTTTAGTATAAAGCAGTAAGCTGAACATATTTAATTAGAAACCAGCTTCATTTCCAAAGGCGTCATTGAGTAACCTGCCGATATACGCGTGCGCATACTGATGACACAATCCACTAGGTTCTACTAACAGTATGGATAATGTATGTAAATGACATAGAAAGGCACAAATTTTTTATAGAGTTCAGATTAGGATGATCTTCTCGTATTTATAAGCGATTAAAACAGAAGATTATCTTCGAGTGCATCTACACTATTTTTTTTATTACCTTCATTGTTTAATTTACGTTATGTTTAAAATCCTTAAAGCCTGCGGTGTGTTAAATGATTTTACGTGGTTTTGTGTTTATTTCGCAATTACTAACAAGTAGCATTATAAAAATCTTTCATACAACTAAATATTTGTATTAGGTATTACTCAGTTGTATTTATATACAAGCAAAATCACTTACAATTGTAAGTATCAATATTGTAAGTGTCAAGCAACGCAAAATTGGTAGACGCGGCTGGAACGATCATGTCCGACAGGCGCACAGGGAGGCCAGGGTTAAATACCAGGAGTGGTTAGCTTTCGGCAGACCACGATTTGGCACCGTTTTTGACCAAATGTGTAAGTCTCGCAATATCTTTAAAAGGGCGGCTAAAGTGGTGTCAAAACCATCAGGAGCAAATTAAAATGGATGAAATTGCAAAACAAAGAGCCGAAAATAATTTTAGTAAATTTTGGAAATCTACAAGCAAACTGGATGTTAAACCTGGCCTTCCGGCGAATATTGAAGGCAAGAATGACCCAGAGGAGATAGCAAATTTGTTTATGGAGCATTTCAAAGTACGCTCTCCTCTGGGTCCCTTAGCCAGTGTGTCTGATGGTGGGCCTGTCGTGGGGGGAGAAGAGCCGCTACTTAATTTTACTGCGAAACAGGTTGAAAAGGTAATAAGCGGTATGCGTAGAGGTAAATCTCCCGGTCACGATGGGCTTAGTATCGAACACTTGAAGAATGCGGGGATGCACTTGCCGAGGGTTCTGTCCATGTTCTTCAATATGTGCATAAGTCGCGCTTACCTACCAGAAGACGTAATGAAAACAACAGTGGTGCCTATATTGAAGAGCGGGACAGGGGACATATCGGACAAAAGAAACTGCCGCCCGATATCTCTCGCGACAATAGTAGCGAAGGTGTTGGACAGTGTGCTTGAGTCGTGCCTGAATAAGTACCTAAATCTACACGATGCGCAGTTCGGTTTTCGACCGGGACTCTCAACGAAAAGTGCAATCCTGGTTCTCAAACATACTATCCAATACTATACCGAACGTAAGACTCCGGTATACGCTTGTTTTCTAAATCTCTCCAAAGCCTTTGATCTCGTCTCTTATGATGTGCTCTGGAGGAAGATGGAGGACAGGGGTATGCCGGCTGAATTGTTGAAAATATTTCAATATTGGTATAAAAATCAGACAAATCATGTAAAATGGTCAAACAGCATCTCTAAGTCATACAAGTTGGAGTGCGGTGTGAGGCAGGGGGGGTTGTCGTCTCCAAAGCTTTTTAGCATGTATGTAAATGATCTCATAGTTGAGCTCAGCAGCTTGCGTGTCGGTTGCCGCGTGGGGGGTGTTTGTGTTAACAACATCAGCTACGCGGACGACATAGTGCTGCTGGGGGCGACTGCGGGGTTCATAAAGGAGATGCTGAGAGTGTGTGAAAAGTACGCCGCATCGCATGGTCTGATATATAACGTAAAAAAATGTGAATTCATGGTTATTAAGGCCTACGGCAAGTGCCCAGAAACTATCCCTGCGATTACGATTAATGGTGCAAATATTAAGCAGGTAACGAGGTTCAAATACCTCGGTCATATTCTTGCCGATGACCTTAAGGACGATGAGGATGTAGAAAGGGAGCGCAGGGCGTTGGCGGTCCGCGGAAATATGCTGGCTCGCAGATTTACCCGTTGTACCGAGCAGGTTAAAGTAACTCTTTTTAAAGCCTACCTACTGTCAAGGCTTGTACACGGGTGGTCTGTGGTTCAGCTGTTCACAAAAATCACTAAATACCCTGCGCGTCCAATACAATAATGTTTTTAGGATGATGTTGAGACTCCCTCGATTCTGTAGCGCCTCTGGTATGTTTGCTCGATACCATACTGATGGATTTCATGCTGTCCTTAGAAAAAAAGTAACATCACTGGTGAAGAGGCTTCAAGGGAGTAATAACAGCATCCTGAAAGTCGTGGCTGATGACCCGAAAGCTCCTGTACTGAGGCATCTCATGCGAATAATGATTTCACCTGAAATGCCTCGGAAGTACATTGATCTTAGTTACATATATAGTTATTAAGTTTTAGGCGTATTACTAACATAGCATAAGTAATTCTTAGTTGTAAGTAGTACTAACAAATGGACTATGTTATTGTCTGAAATAAATACTTTGAATTGAATTGAATTGAATATATATTTTAAATAAGCATCATTTAGACAAGCAAGCATGTCGTATCAGTACGTCATAATCGAAATTTCCTACTTTAGAAAATATAAAAATTACCTAAAAATTAACGGATTTAAGGCTTCTAGGAATGGCTATCAAGTTCACATCGTAGTGAGAAACCAAACAAATATTTAAAAAAAGTTCGAATTGAGAACCTACCTACTTTAAAAAAAATACTGGCAATACGGTAGTTGTATTCGCTGTGTAACTATATTTTTCCATAGTGGTGTTCTTACTGTATATATTTTATACCTTTCCACTGTTCATATTTAGCATGTAGACTCGAGACGCAATGTTTGCACAGTAGCAATAGAAAGTAAGTCGTCTTACAAAATAATAAAGTATACAAACTAATACCGGTATCATTTGCATCAGTCGAGCCCAGTTGAAAATGAATAGTTCTTTATTGGCTTTGTCATGATCTCTAATTAATAATCTACACTGTATTTAAATGGAACGAATCATTTAAATATACTATGGTGAACAAGTGGTTAAGAGTAACTCCAAAAAACCCGAATGCAAGAACTTTAGACCCACGTAGCCGAATTTAGCTAGTATAAGCCCATGACCATCTGCAGGTGAAGCCTAATCTATTGACATAACTAACATAAAAATTCGACAAGCTATTTACTCTGGGGCATGCCAAAGAAAAATACAATGGAAAAACATAACAATCCTTTATCCAATAAGTAATATTATTCAAGTAAAATTTAAAATGTTGAAAAGCCCCCGATATTTGTTGTAGCAGCCATCTTGCATTTGAAATTATCATGGTGTATAGTATTCTACTAGTGGAGCCCTTTCATTTGATACCCATATTGAGGGAGTTGTGAAAAACCAAATTACTCCGCCGTTTTGTGGCAGCAGCCATCTTGGACCGATTTTTATCACAAAGAGCACTCTTGATTTATACACCTTATATACAAAAAAACACACACAAACACGTCAAACTTATTACACCCGTCGTTTTTGCGTCGGGGGCTAAAAATTAATAAGATAGAGACTGAAGCACAGACACGGCACAGGTCACCTTAGTATGGGTTTCAGACCACAATTTATTATACTAATACCTACCTAATACCTACACTTAATAGTTAATCTATAAGATTTATGTACACAACCTTCGTTTGATGCTCGGAATTAACGGTATTATTATTTATAAGATAAGCAAAGTCTTTGTTAAAATGACACTATTTAAAAAAACAATACAAAAAACATGCTACATTTATAATAGCCGCTTTATAATAGACTCTTAAAGCGATCTCTTCCAAGCAACCATACACGTACAAGGTATTTCAAAAATGCAGTGGCCTTAGCGAGGTAAACATGATAATATATAATAAACATAACTAAATAGATAAAAGAAGTTAACAATATTTAGAACACATACGATATATTAATATTATACTCGTACAACTACATACAATAATATAATACAATTTACAAAGGTATGGATATAATAAATTAGTAAAATTACTAATATATTAAATACACGATTGTTAGAGTGATAGGTAATGTGTGAATACTACCGATAAAAATCCGAAAAGGTATATTGTCATTGTCATTTAAAAGTTAGCGATTAAAGTTTCTAAAAATATTTATCTGTTCTACATGGTTTGAGTATTTCTCTTGCTTTAATATTAAAAGAAAATATCGCAAGGAAACCCGTTTGTCCGAGACCCTTCTTTATTAAGCAGATTTCTGCGTCAATCAATCATTGATCAATTATCAAGGTTCGGAGTTCGAAGAGGCGTGAAGTCTCTTATCCGCAGTTTGGTCAGCGTGGTTAACACCCTGCACCCGTTTTATATTACATACCACCTTATGTACCTTTTAGAGGAGACCCTTGCCCGGCAGTCGAACGCTGTAGGTTAATACGATTCAGTAAGATTTACGGCGATAATAGAGATATATTATAATGATAGGAGACTAAAATATAACATAATAGTTCTACCATTAATAGGCATATAAATACCAACTTATAGTCACGCGGCGAATACAGCTGTTTTCAGCTTATTCATAGTTTCGTAACATCTAATTAAAATTGTAAAGATAAAAATCTACATAATTCATAAAGTAAGTGGAAAAACAACGACTTTTATTTTCGCGTTCACGGAGAATGGTATGAAATTGTAATGAGTATTTGAGACAATGCCCAGTCTAATCTAGACTTCATGGTCTATCTAATACAAATGCCGCGGTTGCAATATGGAAATACCAACTATATGATTTAGTAATAAAGCATAATATTTGTTGCTATGTTTCATAGACGTATTCCCTTATTTCCCGACAAATTTTTGAGATTAGTATCAAAACTAGGACTAGACTTGCTATCCATGTTAGGCCGTTTTGTTTTATTCGACGAATAATGTTTAAAGGAGATAATTACCCTTGGGGGGCCATATACTTTCGAGGAAATCCATGCCAGCAGTGAGAAATGCGTGGGTTAATGCGATACAAATGCACAGATACAAATGCTTATCTTTAGATATAAACATAAAAATGGTCTTTCAGCTTATCTGAAGCATTTTTTGGAATGAATTAAGTGGTCTTTACTATCAAAAACTTTAGAGAGCATATGTATGGAAAGTCGTTGCTGGTGTACATTCTTAAGTATTTGTAACGCAAATCACATATCCTTCCTCGCTACTTATTAAATAATATATGGCATTGGCAATAACTTTGCGAATGGAATTAGCATAAGCGTCATTTCACCTTGACTGGACAGACCACATCGACTTCGTCCGACCAGTTTTAACTAATCAATATCAGACTTTTAAATAAGACAGTTTAAAGATAGTAGGTGTTGTCCTGGCCTTAGAATAAATGAGATAACAGGAATGCGGTTAGAAATATATGATCAAGCTTATTTCTCTTCGCCTTTTGGAGTCCGATTTTGTCTCGGTGTTTTAGAAGTTGATACTTGTTTCATGTGAATTTATGTTTTCATTCATGGTCGTAAATAATAATTACAATTAGAAAAGTTCAGTGTATATCAACATGTACTTAATTAAAGCTTTCGATTTTGTAAAAGAAAGCTAGAAATCAAAGAATTTGACAGAATACTTATGTAATAAACTTTTGAATAACATATGTCCATATTTCACAACAAAATTCTCCGTGTGTTCAATAAATACGTTAATTTGTTTAGAAAAGTAGGTACTGAGTTTCATGTATTTTTGGTATTTCTGTCAGTGTTAATAACTTGTAATGTAACTAATAAAGGTTTTTTCTAGACAAACAAGTTTTAGTAAACATGCTAAATACGTACTATAGAAATAGAATATCTTTATAGCATAGACATCTTGTGAACATCAGATAGTGAACCTGATTCATAGACAAGCTAGTTTATTGGCATCTCCGGTTGAACTCAGTCGTGGCTTAGTCATGCTTCAGGAAATCCAGTTTTAGAAACTGGTACTACACCAAAGGGAGAAGCGAGGATACCGATTTTGGACTTAAAAATACGTTATGTAATTAATAGACTTTCTTTTTACTATAAAAGTTCTTGAATGTCTAAGTGATTATAAGGTTGAGATAGACTACTTACGAGCATTACGTTTTAGGATTTACACTTTTCCATAAAAGTATGCGTTTCGAATGTTAATTTAGTCTTGCAGAAATCGTAGGCTTACCTAAATGGCATGTTATATGACAAATTTCATATTAGTCAACAAAAATAAGTATAGATATACGTATGTATATTGTACAGTGTAGTTTATAGTGAAACCTTAACCTTTAGACAACAGTTGGTCAGCGAGCCATTATTTTTTAAAGATGGTTCTTTGGTTCGCCCACCCTGAATCGAGTTACTGGTTAAGGCTACGATAGAAGTACCTAAATATATCCTTGTAACTTTCTGAATTTCTGAACTGGGTTTAGTGTGAATTTAACGTAGTTAACTGTCAGAAAGTTTTTAACTATACTTATATGTAAGAACTGAAAAACAAAATTAATGAAGGCCGCGTCACAATTTTTTTACTATCTATTTTATCTATTGCATGCAATTGAAAATATATGAAAACAAAAGCAGCGCCCCTACTGGCCGTGAGGAGAACTGCAATCCACAAACTTATCGCCGTGTACTATTAAGCTATATAAAATTATAGCTAAGCCTCCTGATATTCTGCTACATTTATAATATAATGCCACACTTATTTATACATTAAGTAAACAAGCTTATAGATGACGAAAGCAATAATTTCTCAATACAAGTACCTACTCGTACTCTTAACTACTTGGAATGCAAGTAATCTTGGCGTGGAGCCATACCCATGTCTGATCAAGGCTCGATAGAAAGGAACTTTAAATTTTGTAGGCACTACGCGTTGGTATTGGCATTGAAGAAATTGCGATGTTAGTGTAGGTACAACTTGGCGTAAAAAGTAAGTAATGTTTAGTTCAACGTGGGTGGATACACAGTTTTTTTTGTCATTCTGGGATATACCAACTAACGCTTATTATCGACGTTATTATAGCATCCTGAATACAAAACTGTCAGACGTGTGGCGGAGATATACCAGATAGATAAATTTCACAAAATATAAAATTTACCTTAGTCGGATGTTTTTTTAAACTAACTATACATAAAAAAAAAATTTAGTCTATCGTTAAAGTAAGGCTTAAGTATTAATTAGTAATCTAGTTAATTAAGTTACTAACAGAGCAGTTTCATAAATATCTGTGGAAGAGTGTATTATATTACATTATTCATTGAAATGAAATAATAATACATAATTAATTTCTAGAGTTCATTGCTTATCTACCAGTAAGTCTACCTTAAGCTGAATAAAAAGAAAGTTCTATCGCATGCTAAATATCGATCCAACTTAGTTATTCAAGGTTCGTGCGTCACTTTGACCCAATTCCTAAGTTTGTGCAAGCGAGTGGTCTCGCTTCATTCGCTGCGCGTGCGACGACCAGACTGGAGTTCCTTTGTCGAAAGGAAATATTGCATTCGATATTTAAATTAATCGATATGAATAGTGTTGGTACATCTGACATCGATAATTTACGACTTCAGTGATTTCTGGCGGTGTCCGGGTTAAGTTAGTGACGTCTGACTTTACACTAAAACCGTTTTGGGGTATTGTTCTTATTATTAGATCAAGTTTACGTTAACATTTTTGCGTTTTTATGAAACAGTCAAAGTAGACTAAATTTATGTTAGATATTCGTGTCAATTGATATTGTAATTTTCAATTTGTCATCAAATTGGGCTCAATTTTGAAAGGTTTCAAAATTATTTTACGTCTTTCTCAATATTACCCTATTTTGAGAGAGAAGTTAATTATTTTTAAGCCAAGTTAGGTTGCTCTAGGCAGGTTAAAATGACAAGAAATGACTTAATTGAAAACCAAATTTAGTTGAAAACTTTCATAAAACGTTAAAAATTGGTCATATCACGTTTTCGACAGACTAAATACTCAGCTGTACCTTGTATAAAATATATTGCAGAGAAGGCATAGCAAAACATGACAAGTAGCCTGCCTATAAATATGAATGCGATTGTTGGCAACATGCTTAGAGAAAAATATCAGATAACATCCCTATTTGTTACCGCCGTGCAACGCCGTCACAGTTGCGCAACGTGAATCGTTACGTGGCGCGAATCGAACGTAAACGTAATCGTTCTTATTTATGATGGGCAATTCACCATGCGGAGGCTTGGGCGACGACGTACATAGTCGTAGCAGGCGCGACCGCGTTTGTCTGTCACGGTAGTAGGCTCGTTAATTATTGTCTACCGTTATACGTTTAATTAGGAGTGAACAAGTGAGATTTCTGACGATGACAGAAAGGGCTGGCTTATATCAACCTCAAGGAATATATGTATATCGGTATAGGTGTCAAGTTCAAAGAACAGCTTTATGAGTTTAATTATATTTGACGCAGGAATTTGGTCAGTGCTTCTGATATAGTCAATTTATAGGCAATGGGTTCTTCTTGGTAGAATGCGCGGACACACTCTTTGTTTAATTTAATAGTACAATTTACACGACTATTCCACATTAGAACGTTACTCGTGTTTGTCACACTAAGTTTTTATACTTTAATAAATCTGGAATCTGTGGATGTTTTTAGTAAAACAATCGTGTTTTCTTTTAATTGCCTGAACCTGTTTTTATTGACTTGGTTTTATTTTTGTTAAACTAACGTGATCTAACCGTGATGCCAATGTGATCCTGTAAAACATTACAATACTCGAAGCTTACGATCTTTTTAACGGAAAAGTGTAATACTATTATTTTTTTATAAAATCTAGTTTATAGGAAGCATAACAATTAAAAGTCCTTTTTTTAGGAAAGTATTTGATACATCTTTAAATATTTTTCCTTTCAAGACCTATAGGTACACAAAACCCTTGCGCAAAGACTTTTTGCAAAGACGTTGCTTGTGTACTCAAAACTACAATCATAGATAGAATTATCACGGCTCTTACCCTACTGTATTATGTACGTATTAAATTATGAAGTCTGTGGCGAGAGAAAGGTGTAAATGATCATGTCAGGTGCTGGGTAGAGTGAGACATTACTGAACTGGATAGGCAATAACTTGGTAACAATGAATAAAAGTAACAATGAATCGAGTATAGGTATGAGTATATGACGACGTAACTGAACTGGAAATTCCATGAGTTACATTGGGAATCAATATTACTGTTTTAGATTATCTTACTTTTGAATTTGGACGTCACAAAATTGGACTTAGATTATTAATTACTCAATGCACTTGCTTACAATAAATTCTAACTGTTTCTTAACTAACTTACTTCTTACTACTTATGCTAGGTGTAATGACCACGTTGACTGTTTGTTGTACGTGCATAGGTTTTAGTGCTTATGCCTCAGTGAGATAAGTCGTATTTTGATAGTAGCTCATGTGTGTGGCCAGAAAAACCGAGATAATATTATCTTTGCACTATTTTACTTGTAGTTAGAGCAATAGCAGAAAAAGGTTAATTGTTAACCTAAGTCTTTGCTGGTCAACAGTGATCACTTGCCTAACAGTTAATTTTATCTTATCGCGTTTGGTCGAATCTCATTATGGACAAATTGAAAAGTAGATGGTCAAAATGGAGCTCGGCTTGAGAGCTCATAGACAAACTCGTTATTATTTTTTCACAAACCAATCATTAGCAAACTGACATTTCTTTATTTTTAAATATAACTTTCTCTGAATGCAATACTTAATACAACCTTGTTTAGCATATTCAGTCAAATGAGTATTGAAATAAGATTCATAGTTGTAAACTTATGAAGTATAATTGTCTTCTAGATTGTCGTTCCCAAATATACAGGAAAATACCAAATCAACAATTTTGATTGTTCCTGATATTTAGTTTCTAAAAGATATTTTCTACTGTTTTGTTTTAACCTTCTTTCTTTATGTTTAACATCAAGTGGCTAATTCGTGTGAACGTACCTCCTCAAAGCCACTGAGACCTGCAGTAACAAATGAAATCTATACTAAATCAAAAAATAATCAATCGGGCAACTTTTATCAACAAAATGATTATCTGATTAAGAAATACTTGGATTACTTATAGATTACATACAATTAAAAATCTATAGACTTCTCTGAATTGAAATACTTAAATGCGTCAGATAAAAAACTAGCGTTCTGGAAACGCGTCGCATCAATTAAACGCTCCGATAAGTTTTATAAAATAAGAATAGATCGCAGTCAGGCCTTAAAGTCGCGACTCAAAATGGCTCAAATAATAATGTAAATTTTTTTCTTTAAATTCCAGGTGGAGACTGGTAGAGAAGAGTTGAAAAAGGAGCGAGAGATCATGCAGCTAGTTGCCGGGCTTCAGCTGGGGGATGAAGAGAGACGGGAAATGCCGCCACATATGATCAGAGCAAGGCATGCGCCTAGGTAAAGTATACTTTTATCCACGTCTGCAAATGTACGACGTAAAATTGAACCTTAATTAACCGGTTTAAAATAAAGGAAGACCCGACTTCTCAATGCGTGATAGAAGTAGATTTTATTTATTTATTGTATAAATAGGTATACATCATCATCATCATCATAATGTAAAAGACATTTTCCCACATTAGTTTCCCGAAAAGTTACGAAGGGCGAACAGTCGGTATAAGCGCATTAGGGCTAATTCCTGAAAAAAATATTGTGTTTCTTCGCACAATACCTACCTAGTTGAAAAGACATCAACGCGTCGGCACAAAGAACTGCTGGAGACAAAATTAAAATTATCTACTCAATAGACGAGACAAAAGACTGTTTCCAAAACAAATAGTTAATTTTTTCGAACGATGGCAGAGTTTTGGCTACAATTATTCCGATTCTCTACACGATATAAGTATCTGTGATTTCCCATAACGACTTACGTCTCTAATAGACTGTGAAGACCTGTTAATTGCCCCAGCAAAGCGTCTTTACTTTTCGTCTGGGAAAATGTCAGTTAGTATATTATTATTTAGTCAGTTAGCATATTAGTATGTATGGATTCCGCAAAATTTCGTACTCGCGAATAAGTCATAGTTTCCAGCCAATCTTGACGAAACTTGAAGTATGGGTTCTACACGTAACATGAATCGAAAATGTTATTTTACAGGGCATCAGGCAGTTTATTATTTATTGGAAGCATAGAGCAATGAAAACTCTGTAAAAGAATTTTTCTTTTACCAATAAAGTTATTGTTCTGAATTTGGAAGCTTGAAATATTTCTTGCCACAATTTAATGTGTCTGTGAGGTCAACAGTTCACAGAATTACTAGTTATTGTTTCAATGATATACCTACACAATACGAGAAAAAATACACTAACACGTGTGCATATACTGTACATGTTTAATATAAATTACTACTAAATATTAGTTAGTTCTCGTATTTATTTTATCCTAAATGGTCTTTAGGTAATCTTTCTGCTATATTCTTTAGTTATTGTAGTTAGTCATTTAACCCCGGACGCAAAAACGACGGGTGCTATATGTATGACGTGTCTCTCTCTCTGTGTGTGTAAGTGTGTGTGTGTCTGTCTGTGACATCGTAGCACCTAAACAGGTGGACCAATTTTTATGAATGAAGGATCAGGAGTTTTTTTAGGTATATTTCATAAAAATCGGACCAAGATGGCTGCCGCAACAAAATGGCGGAGTACAATTTCTTAATAACAGCCTCAATATGGGTATCAAATGAAAAGGTTTGACTAGTTAAATACTACACTTTGATAATTTCGAATCCAAGATGCCTGCCAAAGCCAATGTCGGGAATTAAAAAAAAACAGTTTTACATAATATACAATCGGAACTAGAATCAAGTACCGATTTCACCTATGGATATTGCGATGGTTTTAACATTTACTCAGTACACTGCCACACAGAATTTTTAATACACCCCATTATCAGCTAACTTAATGCATGAAAAAGATGAAAAATAAGAGCAAAAAATGGCGTCGATATTTGACAGCGATGAAGCAGCGAACTATCAAGTACCGACGCCATTTTTTGCTCTGGTTTTCACATCTTTCTTGCCTAAGCTTGGCCCATAAGAGGGACGCACAAGTACGGGTATATATGGTTAATAATATCATTTTGTGTTTACGTTTCAGATAACAGCACGCCACATCATCTGGCGACATCTGTCGGCTGAGTGACGAACCATCGCTGCGCGCGCGCTACACCGGAAACGGCTCAGAATTACCTCGATTCGAAACACGAAAGCAATTTTACACAGAACACTCGCGAAAAACAGTAACACAACTAATATACATTTCAATGTAATCATGACCACATATAGTGTATTTCTTATATGCTAACATTGGCAAATCATACAAAAATCGAATGGTAAATATGATAAAAAATAATTATTTCGAACAGAAAATTACTTGATGAAACACAATCTATACAATTAAAACTCAACATAGTAACTGCATTCTGTTGAAAACTCACATGAAATTTGTTACCCTTGTTTTTCCAACATCAAAAAGTTGCAGATATATTATTATAATTGACCAAAAACGTACACATGAAAATATTATTGTAAAAGTCAGAAATGTAGAAAAGCTCGATATTTTCTTTCACAGTTTTCGGTAAAAGGCCAATTAACAGCTGATTTTGGTGGTTTGTTTCTGTCATATATAAATGCTATGATATAAAATATTTTATAAACAGATACCAAGAAAGCCAAGGCGAAGAAGGCTAATATTTTTTCACAGTTCTGAAACTATTTATCTAATTTTGACATATAAAATAATAATAAAGTTTATTTCTATGGTCCGGATGGCATCGAGTTTTTGATACAATGAGTTAAAGTTATCTTATTTAAAATATATATGGCTTGTATAAAACAAAAACTTTTTTATTGAAAAATACGTTTGCGAAGGTTGCGATTAACGCATAATTTCTTAAAAGTTTAATATGTGCAGTTTAGGTTGCAAAAGATTTTTTTTGAATTGGAGTTGTTATGAGAATGATATATCGTTGTTTTACTGTTTCAACTTCTGTGTACTATCATCTACATCATAGAGCTATTTAGAGCTTTATTTATATTTATATATGGTATGAATTGCTTCGTTTTACGAAAAAATAATAATGGTCACGAATATTACACATCGAAGATTTAACTAATAGTTGATTTAATGGATTTTAAACCATGAGTATTGACATTGTCATTTATTTCCTACTTTTATCGTAAAAAATTATGTAGTCTTATTTTATCATCGCATTGTAACAATACATAGATTTATTCATTAGTGTATCAATTTAAAAAATCAGTTTTTTTAAATCATATTTCTCAGAAAAAAAAACTACAAAATTTATATAAAGAATATTTACGGCCGAAACCAATATTCAAACTCAATCCATTTTACGATTTGGTGTTTCGTGCAACAGAATAGGCATAGAATATGCATTTTTTAACAAATGTTTGTTTCAAATCGATTCACCATTAGAAAAAAAAACCATGTAAACAAAATATCTATGATCATATAAGTATGAATATCTAACTTGACCGAATAGCGTTCTATTTTGGTTTGCCGCAAATTCTAGTAATGAGTTTGAATATACAAATTGGCAATAGTTAACTGAGTTTACTTGATAGATATTAAATAGAAAGGACTTGTTTCATTTTCGGCCAGGACCGTGTTCTACCAAAAATGCTTAAAGATGTGGTTAATATTGTGTATTACTAAAACCTGAAACGGTTGCCTACATTGTGTACATTTTTTTTGATATATGAATTGTACCTGGTCTATAAAGTTATATCTGGTCTATATATTGTTACGCCCGTCACAAACGTCGAAGTTGACGCTACGAAAATGCGCAAATCGCCTTTTTGCGTAAATAATGTTAAATATTTTGATTCGTAATTAATTTAGTATACTGGATAAGTTACTTTATTTTGAATTTGGTCAATTGATTAAAGATTAATAGTCCCAGACGTATTTATGATATCATTTACACTGTCCTGGTCGGAGCTCCATACATTTTTGAAACATCTCTACGTTTGTGACGGGGCATTCGAATCTTCAAAGTTTTTAATATCAAATACTTTTGCGTAAAATTTTTACTAAGCCAATGCATGGTTATGTAATTTGCTCACATGTCTTTAGATAACATGGTCGCTTTACTAGTGAATAACTGAGATATTTACTTCAATGCGACATTTAGTCATCACGTACGAACGAAATTGTGCCTTATTATTAGAAGGTTCCAGAGGAATCTATAGGCACTTGTACAAAACATAATTAGATATAAAGAGCATGGTAATTATTATAATAATTAGGAATATTATCGATATTTTTATATAGATTTGTAAGCATTAGTTAAGTGGGTTAACACTGTCAAGAATTATTTCGTTGTTAAAAAGCATTTGTTGATATATAACACTGAACAACGAAATCTTAAGTTATTAGTACTTAAGCTAAATCTTACATGCCTTATTATTAAACGCGTTTCAACTTTGAACGTCTTTTGTCTTGTTTTATCTGATAAAAACTGTCTCGCGCCAGAGCAAGACAAAAAGCTAAATGTTGTAATGCGTTAATTAATAAAACTTACTTATTTATACAGAGAGAAGCATATTTTTTCTGCTGTACTGTATTGAGAATATGAGGTGGGTTATATTTTAGTGAAATAACAAAATAAATTATGTAATTGATTGTATGTATATAATGTCAACGGTGTAACTAATAAGTACGTCTATAAGCACATCAAAATATTGTAGGCTATGAGTGCCATTGTGCGCAAACTCTTACTTGGGTAACTATCTTAACGAGCACGCCACATCCCTACACATATTATGAATAAATGCTATTATAAATGTTTGAAGTATGTTAGTGAATTTGGTTGTCCTTCTTCTCAGCAGCTCCGCAGAGAGACGGATCGACTCGATTTTTTGCATAGACATAGTTCGATAACAGAGAATGCCACAGGCTTTTTTAACCGAGAAAACAAACACAACGCGGGCGGATCCGCTGGAAAACAGTTAGTAAAATAACTATACATATTACTGATTTATTTTACAGAGAGTTCGGTCCGTATGGTGTACTCGTACAGTGCTCGCCACGGATCTTTATGTTTGTGAAGTTAGCTGGCTTGCGTCTAGCGGCTCTACGCCCGCGCCCCTGCGCTGTTTGTGTACCGTTTTTTCTTCATTGCGCAGCCATTTGTTGCTAACTTCACAAACACAATATCTCGTGGCGGGCACTGTACATTGCTGATTGACAGGGCGATATTGTACGTCATTTCGCTCAATTTGTTTAGGGCAATGAATAAATGCGTTAATAGCAAACTCTAAGTTTGGATTTGTTATTAAAAATAAAGTGTGATAGTTACCCAAGAAAGTGATTGTTAGTTATCATTTTTACTAAATTATATACAAAAAACGTACTCAAATATGTAGATATTTATCTGAACTTCAGTCAACGTCATCGCGTGAATGGTGTTAGTGAATTTCGAATGTACCTAAAAATAATAATTATTCCAATAAAAATGTAGTCTGTAAAATATAGATGTCTATTTTATTTATACAAAAACTAACAGGCCTGTGCCACAATACATTTATGAAGAACAATTTAAGACTAACCACAATAAAAATCAAATCGGTTGTGTGTAAAGTCGGTTTACTGACGATAGTTGAACGTAACAACGTCATAGGAAAATACTGATGGAATGGTTTCATTTTTCAAAAGAAAATTTTAATTTTATTTGCTTGATAGACATTTAGTATCGAAATAATCATTACCTTTATCGCCGCAATTATCGTTGCTTTAAACAATTGACACCACATTCACTTTATTATTGTATAGCCGCTGTCCACGCGGACGCATCACTCACTCAAGTAGGAGAGAGACAGATGTCGAATGCTGCCAAACGCGGGGGCCGATTGTGCCTCTTTGTCGCTCGTTCCGCGCTCTCGCTTGCACTTCAAGCCTTAAATGGAACGCCTCAGAGCGAGGTAACGCCGCATGAGTCATGTTTTTAAGTGCGTTCATCGAATTATAAGACGTTGTAACGTCAAAAAAAACCAGTTTAATCACCCATATCCTAGTACCACTTAGTATCTACAGGTAAAGTTCATCGAATTCGACTGCTTTAAATAATTTTACAACCTGGCTATTTCACTATTTTCTCATTTTGTCACCTCTATTTTGGTTTAAGCGATGAACTGTTAAAAAATGATAATTATATCTGTGGCAGTATTCAGAAGTACAACCCGGTCACAATATCTGTGCACCTGAGCTCGTGACGTCATATCGGCGGTCTGGGTACGGTGTGCTAACCGTACTGTCGCACCGGGGAGTGCGCGGAGAGGTGATAGGGGAAGCGGGAGAGGCGCTGCATTCCAGCGAGGTGCACAGATATTCTGACCGGGTTATATGTATTCGAAAGCATTCCTGATTGGATTCGAATATATTGCTAAAGTAACTCGTTAGTGTTATACGTCAAACAACAACTACTTGTATTTCTTTGCTTAGATTGAAAATCGAGTAGGCTCCATAGCACACCACAACTAAAACAACCGCGCGAGGAAAGAGACATAACTATAACTATAGTTTCGTAGGAGGTGTGCTATGAGTCTGTGCGGAAAGAGAACCGACGTAACATTTATTAAGATTATACTCATACTTTCCATATAGTCCTATATAAGTTTTTATCTAAATCGGTTTAGTAGTTTGGTTTTTTACATCGTAATAACTGAATCTGTATAGGCGCGAGCTGAATTAGAGTTGCTTGTCAGTTAATAACCATTCATATTTTGACCAACTTATAAAACGCTATGTATGTAATAAATATACATAGCCTCCTCCTTTTATAAGTTGTAAGTACGAAGACTCCGGAAATAATGAATCGATTTCAATAATAATTCTTTTTCTTCTTCTTTTTGTTTTTTAAGTATGTATGATCTGTATGTGAATCATTAAGAATTTTATTAAAATAAGTCTTGTACCTAGACCGGTTTTTAAACTAAAACAACTTGTTTGTCTAAGTGCCTGCTGAATTGCATTTAATTGAATATTTTTTTATATATATCCTCTTAAAACAATACTACTGAAATATGATTTCGATCGCATACCGAAAGTACAAATGGCAAATATAGTACATACGTACATACGTAGTCATATACAACACAAATAATATTATACTATTACCTACCTACCTAGGTTGAGCACTGACGGATCAGCACTTCATGCAACAAACGGAAACAGAATGTATAAAAAACTGTGTCAAGAGACGGTTTATTGCTAAGAGCGATCTCTTTTGTACTACCTTTGGTTACACAGAATTTCAGTTTCGACTCAGTGTTTATATTTTTTTTGTAAATATTAAAAAGTTTGTCCTTTACTTATTGTTTGCCGCACATTAATTACACTGATTAAACAGAAGGTAGGTGAAAGGTCACGTCACGACTACTCGCAGGCTTCTGGCTGGCGGACGTAAGGCTCCAGCACAGGACAGGCAGCGGCGAGGTGTTCCCGGAGGTAGTAAATCTCCACGGGACTTCAACTCGTCGCTACGTGCTCACTCCGAGTCGCCTTGCTATCGCATAAATAGCAGGAATTTAAATATTTTACAATCGAGGTGACGTCGCCTAGACGCAACGTCACAAGAACTAGAGCGCCATCTTGAGAGTCTTGCGTAAACAATAAATTACATCGAGCAGCGTCGTACCACATATTGGTATCTGTGTAAGTTTGTAGATGTCGGGGCAAAGTAAATTAAACACTGTAGAGAATAGAGCTATCTCTACAATATATTTTCTACTGTGGAAAGAGAACACTTCCACATAAAATAATCTAGGCCACCCGTAAGACCTAGATCATGACTTTACGTAATATTTGTCTTAAAACAAACAAACTTAGGACAAATCTGATGGAGGTAACTATCGAGGCTCTAAAATTTAATGTATCAAGTTGATATCTCTAACGACACAAGTGAATTATGTCTACCAAATATTATATTTAATTCACAAGTAAAATAACCAGGATAATTTTAGTCTTCGACCCCAAAACTAAGTTCTTAACGTCATTTCTTTTCTCAACACGTCTGATTCGATTTTTTCCCATAAATAAACCTTTAGGTAGCTCACCCATGTGAAAATAACTATATAAATGAGCTACTAAGCAAACAATAGGAGTTATATAAATAAGTTATATTAGATAAGCCAACAAGTTCCTACTTTTCACAGAGCGGGAGAATTATAGAGCGACAAAATATCTCTAAACGGAAAAGCCTCTTTACTTTGCAACCTTTGTAAGACATATTAAAATGCACATTAACTAAGTCTAGCGCTACCTTTACGGCCGTAAGCAGGCACTTGAAATAGCTTCCATAACGAACATCGCTTACGGCCGATAAATGATAATTCAGTCTTCAGTCATCATAAAATTAAAGATGTTCTGTTAGAGCGCATCTTGCGTGCGTTCCATCTTTCACTTCAGCAGTTGACCACAGTCCGATGCGAGAGCAACACGCTCGCGACAGACCGCGATCTAACGTTCGCGTTGGTACGAACCTCACCGCCTTGGCACGCGACAAACAATTAAAAAATAAAAACTACCAATTAAAAAGAAAAACGGAAAAAGTATCTTTACGCTCACGGCGCGCTTTTACGAATTGAGAACGCGAATCTTTGGTGATGTGCAATTTTTAGTGCTGGTTATTTTTTGCAATATTATTGATTATTTTGTAACTTGCGAATTTAATTTGTGTTAAATTGACTGTTGGGTTACATGGACATTTTAAGAATTGGATTTTACATGTCGGTGTTAATAATGGTGAGTGTTTTTTACAGAATTTCCATATCATAGTCTAATTTGATTATTTGTGTTGAATTTTCAAAATATTTTCTCAACTACAAATCGTGGTTTTATTGTCTACTGATTTTCCCCTTAGCTCTCATAAAAGTTCAAATAAGAGGTTTTAAGGAAATATCTTAAGTAGAAAGGTTATATTACTATTACGTTATCATAGTATTTATTTTTTGAAATATATCCGTTACTCATAACCCCGCTATGGCGTAGCAGTTACGTAGCCATTCAGCGTAGCAACTTCTTTTAGTCTGAGATAACTGCAATGGATATTAGGTAAGTAAATTCTTTTTATTAAGGTACTCTCTTTTTTTTAATATTTTATGATTGTAGATATACATGTCAGTGACATAATATGCACCAGTATTTTAGCATCGTAGCTTATTGAATCAAAGTTGTTGATACATCTCGTTAATTTTAGGATTCAATTTTTAAACTACGATTATGCCTTTTTGGTATATTTTCTACTAAATATTATGTCTGGGCGGTCGACAGTTTCTACTTGATTAGTGCTTGATATTCTTGTATGTAAACTTCTCGATTTTATTATACCTTCTTCATCCCAAGTCGACGATTATGACGTTGACATCCAGAGTTGCACTACTTCTGTTATAGATCCTTACTAATAGGACTAAAGATAGAGACTGGGTTAGTATTAACATGCCAAATATTCGGCCTCTCTCTAAGATCAAACCTTTCAATATCTTCATTATAATATTATTGGCGAGTAATCAAGAACAACTACAATCTCGCAATTCACAACCTCGCTACATTTTGAACCTAAAGATTATTTACTTAAAGTTCTGTATATTGGATCTAGATCTTCAAACATCAAATGGTCTTTTCGTATGAGCATTGGTCGTTATTTTAAATATTAATTGTATAAAGATCGTATCTTTGTAAGTGAATTGAGCGGTTTTCGGCTGCAACGTAAATGTGAAGGGAAGGTTTAAGAGCAAACATGGTTTTTACAGAAATATAGAACCTAAATTCCAATATGAAGATATATAAATTTATTATTAACATTTACAATGATATAAATACACATTAATTAACATGTTCTTCAGCAAATTTACAGTGTAGCTAGCTGTGCTTTGCGGTGTTACCTGCGGCGAATATTATATTGTCCCACGGGAACACTGCATTTTGTCGGGATCAAAAGTAATTGTTATGTGTAAAAGTAAATATTAATTAGCACACACTGCCGTTTTTATTATATTGGTGTGATAGCAAAAGATTGCCTCCATCTAATAATTCAATTACGGTACGGTCCAATGAGCTATTTTACTCGTATTAAGAAATAATAACGCTAGTGGTCTGTACTTATCTGCTTAATTTTTATTATACATAGCTTACAGCAGGGAATAAAAAGAAATTATGGTTGTATATAATACCTAGTTTATAATACTATACTACGCAGCATATCCTCTTAATCTTTGTATGGACTATTAAAATAAAGACATAGAATACATAACAGTATGATTATGTCTAGTATAAGCTTTCACTTATGTGCGGATAATGTAATTTGTTGTAAGTTATGGGGTTTCTAATGTTTAATGGGGTAAAAATATATATCGTTACTCATAGAGTGTTACTACACAGCTTTACAAATATAGAGATATCATAAAATATTCATATTTATTATTACATACATAGGCACTTGTTAGTTTGACCGTAGTTAATAATATGTTTATTATTGAAATTGCGTTACCGTATCACTGGATCAAAGTAAACCAAAAAACTAAACGGAGTTCGAATTCTAAGTTAAAGTCAGAACACCTAGAAAAATTTGCAACACAGCCAAAATTCTAGTTTGAAACAGATTTCGTTACATTCACCACCGAGTGTCGTATTATGAAAAGCAAGCTGTTAATTTCGGCAACTCGATTATATTATAGTAGACTTGAAACACAGGTCAGGACTCGTTTTTGCGTCAACAACGAAAGTGAATAGGTACTAGTTCAGTAGTACTAGTGCTTTATGTCAAGTGTCAAGCTAATTTAACATAGTATGTCAATGACTCTATAGCTACGAAAAAGGACACGCGTGGGACGAAGCTAGGCACTGCAGTTTTCTACTAATTTTATAATCAATTCTTAAACACTTATAGACGTTCCCAATACAACTGTATGTTTTTACGTTTGTTATGCGTTTATTATTTCAATAAGAAATGATTTTATAGTTTCATATGTTTGGTTAGTATTATATTATCGTAGGTCTCATGTATGTTTCGACGAAATAAAAAAATAATACGAACGCACCAATCCATGTGTAGATTTAGGTAAGTTAAACCAAAACAAATGAATCTTATGCCTCAAAAGAAAGTGTGCAGTTTTCTACACCAAATATTAAAATCGATTTACGAGCATTTATGAGCAATTACACTTCAAAAGCGCCACAAAAGAAAGTACAAAATTTATTGAACACCATCATATTGCTTTCAATCGATTCTATTGGTGAAGATCAACGTCATGCACAAGCGCGGGTTCACATTAATTCGGACTGACAGATTTATTGTTCATAGATCTTACAGTGCACTACTGTTGCCAAGAGCGAAGTCATTTATATTAATTTGTTCAACTACAACGGTATCAATAAACATGTAACGACACTGCTAAGAAAGGCATAATCTTCCCAATGGAAAATTATGCTTTGGAAAAAGTTATCTAAAGTTTTTTGTTTTACCATCAACATCTTATTGTAAGTATTTTAGAACAAAAAATAACAGAAAAAGATTTTTGGGTCTAAATGCGCACTTAAACATACCAAATCTTTGTAAGATTTGCTGACTTTTTCGTTGTAGAATTTTATCGTCGGCCAAGTGAGATTATTAATAGCCCCTATATAACTGTCCGAATTATTGTGAACCTGGTCTTATAGATACATACAATAATCGGAGAACATTTTCATACATTCTATGCTGCAGAAATGATAATGATTACAGCGTAGGCAGAGAATGCGATTGGAAAGTAGCGATAGTACATTTTCAAGGCATTAATAATTTTATTACTAGTAAGTATTAAAATTATTAAAGTCAGACTTTAGAAGATAATTTAGGACTTGGTATTTGACAATCGAAGTAATTGTAAACAACTTCAAAAAGGAAGGGTTCCTCGATTTTCAAAGTCTGTTTAGTAGGTTGGTCTGTAAATTAAATATAAGTGAAAAATTTAACGAGCTAGAAATGTCCGCCGACTTATACTATTCGGTAGTAACTTTTTTTTAAAAATATGAATATATAACACGTAAGACAAGTGTGAAATTAACAAAAGTTGTTCCTTAGTTAATTTCACATTTATGTTTTTGCCATATTCTTCATGGTCGAAAAACTTAATAGCGCTTCAAAAAATCCGGGTTAATACGAACAAAGCACCTACTTAGTTGTAAGTATTCCGAAATTATCAACATCTTTATGTAGTTTAAACGCTTAAGACATAAGTTAACAGTAACGCATGTCTGTGAATCACGCCCTAGTTTTAGTGTACAAGACACACTTTCATGTATGCCTTGCTTAACACCGACATTACGAATATAATGAACCATACTCTCACTACTAAATTATAATAATAACTTTTTTCTCTTCATATACAAGTTTGGCAAGAAACTGCAACGCGCCGAAGAATGTACGGTCTGGAAGGTGAAGTTGGATTAACAATGGGTCTTACTCATAATTGCTACGATCAAATTAATTGTGTACTTTTAATTGATGTACGAGTATCTCTTTGTTGTCAAACAGTTGAGTACTTCCTTAAATATTTCTTTCACATAATATCTTAGTTTGTTGAGAATTCTACAAGGTCACGGGATTACAACGACCTTGCTTTATAGCGAAATTTGTTTTGCATCTTCTATAAGTGAATATTTGACTAAGAGCTTTAAGTTTGCGTTACTAGCGCACTATTGTATATACTAACGATACATATATACTTTCGTTCTCCAATCATTTTCATTGGTTTTTACATATGCTTCTATTTACTGTTATTTGACTAAAAATTATAATGAAAAGAGTTTATGCCATTAGTTTTTGGTAAATGATTCTTGAATTAAGTATGATTTACCTTAAGCAACAGTTAACAACAATGATTTCAAAATTTAAAATATGTCGCATCGCAACCACTTCGAATACGCGCTAAGCAAACTATCAACTCTTGTGGCACTACATGTAAATAAAGCGTCTATAATAAAGCGTCCATCCAACTCGGATTCTTGTTTTATTGTGTTATTAAAATTTGTTCCCATTAAACGTTTAATTCAATGAATAGTGGAAATTATTTTAACGTTTCACGAGATCACTCGGTCATTTAATGTCGCAAAAGCAAAACTTCCGCGTAAATAAATTAGCAAAGTTATGAAAATGTTATGTCAATATTTTTGAATGGATAATTATGACGAAATGATTATATCGTCATAATATATTATATATATAATATTAATTATATTAGCTTTGAATAAAAGAAATAAATTTTTATTAGTTTACGTGAAAATAAAAAAAAAATACGTGTATAACCAATAAAGATTATATTATTTGAAATATTTGCGATCGATATAACAATAACCTAAATGCTTTCGTATTTCATGTCTTACTTACTTGAATAATAATTCGATTTTCATGCGAAAGAGTATGTTTTTGAATGGAAAACCATCTATATGATATTTATTACAAGTTAATAATAGCCAAAAATAAGCGGCATCTACCTAATATTTTCTTGCACATTGCAACGGTTTTCGCTCAGCGGTTCCAATTTCCTTCGGAATTTCTCCGTGAAAATATGCGATACAGATCGTAAGTTAAGATCTGTCAGGCGGTGGCGGTGGTTGCATTTTGCACGACCGCGAAATAACATAACGGTACTTGAAGCTTATATTATTGGGAACCTGTCAGATAAATTGTACTTTGAAATGATTGAAAGCATCTACTTGTTTTCAATCCTTTCTTATACGCCCTGCCGTATGATGACCCCTGTGGCCTAGTGGGTACCATACTCTCTTCAAAATCCAGCGGTCTTGGGTTAGATATTCTGATCCGGGCAGATATTTGAATAATGAATATTGGTTGTGAGTGAACAAGTATGCTTCGAGAATATATTTTTTTCAGTTAATGGGGTACAAAATTCAGTATAGTAAGAATAAGAATAAATCTTGGGGCTATAAGATTTTCTCATTTAAACCGTCATTTTCTCCAGTGCTGAAAATAAAATGTAAATTTTAAACCAATTAATAATATAATATAATATATATAATATTAAAAATATAAATATCTTCAGAAAATTATATAAAATCGTAAATTTACCGAGAAGATGTTACTGCATTGACACGAGTAAAAGCGACGATACATGCTCAATCATGTCTGTCCTCAGCACACTTTCTGAGTGACTCGACATTCTGACAAAAGCATTTTTAACAAGTACTTACTGTGTAGATTGAATAAGTATCAAATTCGATACGACGTTAAATGACTGTTATAGCACTGTGCCTGCTTAGTTCGAGGCATAACCTAAAGTGAAACGGCAAGTACACGGTGGAATCTGAAATCTTTCATAATTATGACAAATAATTTCGTAAATTGGATCAATAAGTTTCTCCGAACACATAGACTTATTAGTATCAGTAAAGTTAATAATTAGTGTTTCAGAAATTTTATAACGATGAAAATGATAGTAAAATGTTTCCTTACCTTCAGTTTTTTGAGTTTTCAACTAGTGAATTGTAACTATTTGTAGCCACCTACTTAGATTTAATACTTAAGTAATTTGATTAACTTATAAAGTACGTGCTTGTGGATTGACAAGACATTTATTTTTGTAGGACGAAAGTGAAAGAAGTTTTGCGACTATCCCTCAACGCGCCCGTCTGCGTAAAAACTTCATTAAATTAGAATATCCGATTTAGGGAAATTTGATGAATCCACTAAATTTAGTGACACTGCAAAAATATAGTTCCTAAAAATATTAGTGTACACAAACAAGTTCCTTTTTGTAAATAGATGTTTTTTTGAGAGAAAATTCAATCAATGTAATAAACATTGATCACAAACGTAGATTTAAACTTTTAGAATGTGTCGATTTCTAAATAGAATTTCAATAATATCTCACCGATATTATTGAACTTATTGAATATTATTGAACACTAAATAGAATTTCAATAATATATTAATCTTTTAATTAATCTACATTAATCTAACAATACTCATGTTCTGAACGTTTCATTCGTTGAAAGTTCTATGACGCTTTGTAACGGGCGCGTTTATTTCTTTAAACTAGATATAGAATATTTAGTAATCGACTTATTTTCACGGATGATAAAAGTCCGACTTTCAACGTCGATAATCAGTAATCGAGCATCCAGGTGAACGCACATTTCTAATCTACAATACACCACCTTGGCTGCTATTAGCTGAACTTCATTATGAAAGTTAACAAGCTAGCATTATACATCACCAGCCACGCATCACTCATTTTTTCGACGCGACAAAAACACGCACACGTCAATGATTTCATTGCACTTCATCGATCACGATACAAGAACTTATCTCGAGAGTAGAGTTGCCACATCTAACTTAAAAGATAAAATGCGGGAGAGAGGTTGCGGTAGTTGAAAACGATCAATATCGTAAAAAACTGAGTCTTACACATGTGATTATTTTCGGCTTGGTATATATTTGATTTAATGACCATGAAATGTGATGCATTTGTCCATAAAGGGTCAATATTAGATAAAAACAAATAGTGTCTAATACCCTCACAGAAACAAGTGAGCAACACAGAAACAAATGACAATAGTTGTTGCCTAATAGGAACCCCCAAATTAGCTTAAAAAATTACAAATTAGCTCGTTATCGAACTCTAAACCGGATTTTTATGATTTTATTTTTATAATATAGGTATGTGTAAAATTGGAGACTGAAAGATTCACGCATACAAAATAAAACTGGAAAATAAAAAAATAGTAAGAACTGGTAATACTGAGAGCAATAGACAGCATAACGGTGATACCATGTGGTCACTGATCGTTACAGTAGTGACCCCAGTTATGTTACAGCCTAGCACGCGATATATGACCTACATTCGAAATACTTTTATCTTGGAAGCTCTTTGTTTCAAATACAAGTAGGTACGTTTCGCATCTAGCGCTCTCTTTTTATAATAATCCCACGCAGTTAATATAAATTTTGTAGAAAAAATGTATAACTAAATGAGGCTTATATTTTACGGAATAAGTAATTTATTATAGATGGTTTATAATCATATTCGAAAATTTTGTTAAACAATCAATATAATTAAATAATAAGTGACTTTTGACACATGAAACCTGACCTTTTTTTCAAGTAGAAAATAAATGAGCTGATTTTCTTCAAAGTTAAAAAAAACAGATCTGAAGGATATTTTAGAAATAGCTTCCTAACAAAAACATCAATCCATTTCTTTAAGAACTACAAAGCCACAGATAGATACACAGAAGAAGACGGGAAGAACTTGAGATCTGGCACAATACACAGAGTGTGGTGGCCAATCAAGAAATAAAAAAAAAGAAGAAGACTTCAAACTTTATAACACTTCTATTAACATATGTCAGGGTTTAAAAATTAATAACATTCACTTCTATGTTTTTTAACATCTCTCATTGGTAAAAACATTTTTTTATTTATTTAGTTGTAGTGAAAGGGTTATTGTGTATTTGTTAGTATTTATTGGTACACCACTGACGTGTTTTTATCATCAAGTCCGATCCATCCAAAGGTTGCCTGGAAGAAATCGCTTTAGGCGATAAGGCTGCCCAATGTACTGCCCTTGTTTTATGATATCTTTTTGAAATGTATATGTATATTTTTGGTGTACAACAAAATATTTGAATTTGAACCTTCTGATTTTTATTTACTATGTAAAATGGTTTTTGACCAATTTGAAATAAGCATTAGGTATGTATGTGGGAAGCTATGAGGTCTTTTCTACTAAGACTTTAAAATCTATCAATTAGTTCAAAATGTATCAAATATTAATTATAATGTTTCAGCACCAAGAAAATTATTGTTCCATTTTCATGCCTCATGTTTTCCTAAATTGGAGATGCATTATAAAATAGAATGCATTCTACCTAATAGTGGACAGTAAAGTTCGTAATAAATATATCAACATTTGCCTAGAAATGTGTAAAAATTATATATTTTTATTATTTAACATCTACTTGCCCACCTAACATAAGTATGGGTATATACTTGAGAAGTACTTTTTATAGATTTTCATTCTTTCTTGTAAAAAAAGAAAGTAGGTAAGTAATAAGATCATCAATTGGGTATCTTGAACCCTATAAGAGACGCCACTGTTCAAAATGCTTACAATCTTCTAATTTAACAACCAATGCATTATTGCAGACAAGTCATCGATGTAATTTTGGCGGCCAAGGCAAGGACAGCAATTCTTTTTAAGTTTGTCATGATTCGGCAGTTGTATTGTTGTTTTTTTTATAAGTCGTCAGGGAAAGTGAGGTTAGAGGTGAGACGTGTTGAAAATCTAGTCATTCGGTTCTCTGCCAATGGATTTCTTTTGTCTACCACAAAAGAAATCCATTGGCAGAGACTTAGCTCGCTCTTTTGCTTTCATTCGTAGTTGTTTTAAGTACACTGAAACTATTATGAAATTATTCTTGTATTTATCGGATTGGTTCATTGGTCGTTTCTTTACATACTACGGCGCAATGAAAAAAAGGCTTAGGTTATGTTTTGAGCCCAGTAGTGCCAGAACTACTTTCTGAGTTTTCTGTATGACGAGGGACTAGAATAAATTAATATTTATAATTCGTAAAGGTTTTTAAACATAAAAGAAGATGCTTTAAACATTTGATGAAAAATATTCGAGCATTATTGTAGTTTTATGAGTGAGTTGCTTAATCTTGTATAGGAGTTAATCAATACGATTGAAGTGCCAAACGCAGACTTTGCTCTTAATGTCCTTAAACCACCTTTTAAGTAATTTAAACTAGCAGAATCTTTAAAACAAAGTAATTATCGTTCTCTAAGTTTCGTTTCAAGTAGGTATATATATCTTGAGCACGAATCTGTCCGTACGTAGTATTTAACTATAAGTTGAGTTGCGTTATCTATACAGCTAGAGCACACTTCATCAGTGCCACAGTAATAGAAGCAGTAGAACCTTTTAGTTTCACTCACACAGAGTTGTTATAGATTATGAGAAGACTTTTCCTGCCTGCGAATATATATAATAATATATAAATACGAAAAGTGAAACCATAAAATGCAATAAAAACCTACATATAAAGCTGTTCTGACAAGCTTTTCGGTGAGCTTCGGATATTGTTTTTTATGGAATTCTACTTGTAGGTCCCAGCGAAAATCATTGTTTCTTAAGTACGAAATTACTGTATTATGGTATTTCAATATTTTATTCTGGAATCGTTGCATCATTTGAACTAAAAAAACTTTTACGACAATACACTCGCATTCGCTGTTAAATCTTATGTTTTTTTTTTTTACAATTTTGTGATGTACCATGTTATCAGACATTAGACCCAATAACTTTATAGGACGGTAATTTTACCCTAGACTGCGTGCGTAAAGCTATCAATATGCGTGATAGCTGCGTGCAACTGATGCGTGTGTACAGTTTATCTTCTGCTTATACTGTGTCAGCTCCGTCCAGCTAGCTTTCTAGAGCATCGGGAAATTAATACTTTCCGCTAGATCTCCTCTACAGAATACCTCTACGACGTCAGTTGCGCACGTTCTCTAGGTACAAGCAAATTGTACAAGTGTATAGTCACTGCGTATTGAAAGTGTTGACTCCATTATTTAGTAAAATGTGCGCGCTAAAGCAGACCACTATAAGTGATGTGGCTTTAAATGATTCTGGTTCAAGACAAATAAAAATCTTTCTTCATTTCGTTATTTAGAAGACTTGAACATTGAGCAATACAGTTTTAAAGACTAAACAAGCTTACTATACTATTAACTGTCAATAAACGCTATCGCATTTTACGAGCTAAATTTCCCTTTTTCTTCTGGATATCCCGGGATATTTTTATTTACCAGGCTCCGAGTCAGACCACGGCTATACTGGAATCTTTAGACAATTTCCTCGCAAAATAATAAAAAAATCAAAACTTTAGTAAATTGGCGTGTAATACAATTTCTTTCAGGCACTCGTATACTAATTATTTGCATGATAAAAAGTTAACTTAAAAATATTGCCTACATAAGAAGCTGAAGTAACCGCAAAAATATATATGCGTATTTTTTAAAGCATTTGTGACCTTGTTTTGCATACATAGTTGTTATAACTTGTATTCAATACATTTGTACATTATGTAGAGCCAGACTTATTCACGAGTAGGCGCGCGGTATCAGCAGATTACGTGCGATCAGTGCAGTCCGAGTGTACTCGTAATGCCAGGAAATTGCCGGGTGAGCAAATAATGCTACATTCTAATGACAACTTCGGGGCTGTCGAATATATACAGAAAGTGCCACTCTATTTCCACTCATCTACATGAATCAGCACGATATTAATTGTCACATTTCCACCCCTTCAACCTAATCAGTAATTTGGCTGTGTGATAAATGTTGCGACTGCTTAGTCATAAGACCATTCGACATAATATACACATAGCCTCATACAACTTTTTATTTCAAACAATGGTTCCGTACTTTTAATGCATCCGCATTATTTTCAAATTAAAGAACAATACTTCGGATATACTGATTAAACAATAAATGTGCTGATAATAAACGGAAGACACTTTAAAAGTGGGTCAGTGTTGGTGGTCAGAATGGACATCCTTGAGATAAATCTGTCGAACCAGTTGTAAAAGTTGGGGTTTTTGAAATTGTACAGAGGCGTTTAATAAAAAGAAACTAAAACTAAACGAGTATCCACGGCAAAACGAGACAAACGTTTACTGATTATCTGACCCACTTGCTGGACATACATAACCTTTGCCCCGCTATGTGAGGCACATCCAATATTTAATCTTATCTTCAAAAAAGCCTATGTTAGCAGCTCTACAGCTGCTTATGGCTAACATTATTTCATCTGATGTTTGGTTGCAGTAGGGTTTCAGGAACCCTACTTTGGTTTGCCTATTATTAGCAAACTAGCCGCTAGAAATACCTACAGCCTAGGAAATCATTGTGCAATTTTTTTTATTTGACTAGCCGTAAAATTGTAGACTTATCGTTTCCTTACAAGTTTAGTACTTGATACTTCAACGCTTTAATAATCAGGTTGGTAATTCTGATTTTATTCATACAATAATTACAAAATACGTACCAATAAAGTAATGGATAAGGTTACTAATTAATCAACTAAAACATTATTTGATTATTCAATTTTTTCGATACTGACGCCTGATAAGATTAGGTTAGTAATTAATCAACTAAAACATTATATGATTATTCAATCTTTTCCATACTGACGCCTGATAAGATTATGGAATATGGAAGTAAAAATAATTAAGCATATTTTTTAATTACGCAAATTTTAGTAGCGGTCTAGTCATAACATTTAGCGGATGCAGCTAAAGTTAATCTTCTAAGTTAAAATCGTTACTTTACATGCAAATATGAGATTTCTAAGCCGTTCTATGAATAATTTATGAACTTTTTTAAGTTAAGCCTATAATCTCAGTTTTAATAATCAACACACTTATGTCAGATTTTGAACTTAAATTTCAGCTAACTTTAACCTCGGTTACATAAAATGATACATAGATTCGTTGTTTTGTTTAGAAATAGTTAAGCGCTACTCTGTAAAGTCAGCTAGTGCATGGCTGCCTTTTTTTATGGACTCAATTTCTCTTGCATAGACGAAATTATTTCAAATTACATATACACACTGAACGTACATACTGTTTGAAACTCTAACTCTTTTAATGTAACGTTAACTATCATTCATGGTGACAAAAAAAAGACTAATTATGGTCTTAGACTGACTGGAAGTGAAATAACTATGAAAAAGCAAACGTTCACAAGTACTTAATACATATAAAAAAGTGACATAGACTACAATTTGGCCGGCGCATATAATTTATTTCAGTAATTTTGATTTTAATTGAATTCAGCCAAACTACTAGACCGATTTTGTCAAAATGTGTACGTAAGAAAAGTCTCAAACATTACAAACTCTCTTATATCATACTGTCGTAGGTAATATTTCTAGACTGCAGTATTCACTCTCAGTTAGTATTATAACTTATTTTGTGTTCAACTTCGCCCACTCATATATCAATCATCATAAGCAGCCCTTCAAACCGGAAATTTAAGTAGCAAACTTTATGCCGTTAATAGAGATTGATGGTTGTTAATTAGCTAATACAATGGTCTATAAATCAATCACATATTTTTGTTGGGTTGATTGATGCTTAACTTTCGTTGATCGGTGGTTCCGTATTGGTGTTTTAACTGTTTATACGTGGTTATGTATACACTGACGCAATATTCATAGAAGGTATTCGTTACTCGATTCTAAATAAATATGTAATAAAAAGTTGTATATTGTATTTGCCTTGTATTTTACATACATACTTTTAATTTATTTAATTATCTAAATAAGATAATAATCAGAAATTTTTCATCACATATCCGACATGATTTTCGTGGAATGTTAATTTCATATTACATTCTTATACTTCTTGTCATATTAATTGAACTCCTTTCGTTACAAGTAAAATGTTGCACTTGACTCACTTATTACTCGAAGATTTTCACAGTTCGTATTTTGACAACAAGTTATGTAGGAATCGCCATGAAATTGCAGATCCTATTATTTATTTCTTCTTGGAGCTAGTTAAAATCCACTAAACTGGTCAATCTAAAGTTTTCTTGAATATAAATCACTATAAGCAATGAGACTGCCACTTGCTGCACAGCTCACAGCTCTAGCCAGCTTATTAGTTCTGACGTATTTTTTGTGTTCGTATGATAATGAATTTTCTTTCTCTCTATCTATAATAGTAGGTAAAGGAATACAATGCGATTGCTTAGAGGTCAATTATAATACGATAAAATTGAGCTCTTCTACTAACAATAACCGCAATCATAAGAAACACGCTAAACTTTGCTCATGATTAGAACTTTATATTATTACTTGTACTGAGTTAGCAACTGCTCAAAAGCTTGTTTTGCTTGTAGTCTACTTGTATTCTCTGTTTTGCAGACTGATTGAGTAACGTTTATAGATAACGATTGACGAAGATTCTAACACTTTTTTATTTAGTAGTTCTAATCTTTGGGGACAAATATAAAAAAAAAATTTGAAAAAAATAAAATTCGTCAATCGTGATCTATTAACATTATTTATCATACTGCAAAGTTTCAGCGACAGAGGAATTATTGTCAGGACCCAAACCCCCCATTGACTTGGTTTATTGTAGCAGAGTAATTAGTCTACCTTTAGCTGTCGGCATTTCTTGTGTGTGAATACAATAAGATGTTATCTTTCTATTTAATGCCATCCAATGGAATATCGTGTGATTGCAAAGAGGTCGATTGTACGATGTAGTTGATAACTTTTACTGAGATCACGAGCCAAAGCTGCGTAACATTGACCGCAATGATATTGTTACGGTCACTGTGTTAATTTGAGAATGCACACGCTAACCTTTGATAATGATATGCTATTATTATACATGATATTGTTAATGGAAAATTTTATGACTTCGTTTTACTCAATTTTGACCAACAAAAATTTCCAATCTGGTTTCGACACTGGAACAAGTATTTTAAACCATGTCTTTTACTATATATAGTAATCAAGGATCATATTTATTGATATATCAATATATATGATCCTTGATTACCATTACAGAACACATTGTCATCCGTGATGGACATCAACAGTTTCTCTTCCTTCCTATCATTTCCCTCGGTCTATTGAATATTCGCCAAGGTAGGGGTTTCTCCGTATTATCGAGGCATTATGATTCTACCTTATGTATGGAAGTTATTCCAATGTTTCACATAAGTAAGTTACTCATTAGCAGTATGAGATCAAAAACAAATTAACAAGACTACATACAATGTCAATGCATTTCACAAAGTCATTCGAATAATTCACGACAAGCTTAGTGTGAACTCAGCGTGAAAGTGCGATATAATCCGTTGCGATATGACCATACCATCTATCCAAGTGTCACCAGCAGGATATTAATAACTAAGATACAGCTCATGGGACCACCATTGGCTCCAGTCACTTTCCTTTATCAACGATTATTAATTTCACGTTTAAACTCTCCCGGGATTAACAGACTACTTTGTCTAGAACTTTCTCGGTTTTCTTTATGGAGCTCTTTGGTTGTCGTAATGCCGCCAATTGGTATACAGAACCAAAAGCTCGCAATAAATTATTTATTTTCTATTTACCATAAAATAGTTTGTATATAGACCAAAGCAGTTCCTAATAAAAGGTGTAGTTGATATAATTGATTCTTGATTTTTCCAAATAAAGATATCATTAAACCAAAAATTATAGTTGATTATTATAAGTTGCGCTGTCTTGTAGAGGTTTGTAAAAAGTTAAAATCATTGTATGCACTTTTTGTCTGCGCTTTTTTATCGATCTAGCTGTACAAAACGCATGTGTTACAAAATCCAACACTAGGCAAAAGTAGCTGCTACAGTAGGGCTTCAAAATTAATAGGTAGGTACCCAGATTGTTTATTGTTAGAGAGCATAACAAAATAAAATATTTAGTTAGTTTTTCTTTCGAAAAGTGTTCAAAATAATAATACCTAGTCCCTTTCTTTTTGACAGCCTAGTAAAAAAAAACTGTCACAGGGCGAAGCACTCTACCTATACGGAGATAATGATTCTATGATCAGATATATTTGTTATTAATAGAACCATAAAAGTATTCTGTACGTAACTTCTGATATTTTTGAGTTCCTTGTTGTTCTATTGCAAATTATTCGTTCATTAAAAAGCAATCTACAAACAAACAATGCGAGTAAAGTAACCACTTGTAGCTTTAAAGTTACTTTCTTTATGCAAAAACCTGCACTGTAATTTTAACACTGCCAAGCAATAGAGTATTTTTCTACACATCAAAATAAATAGTGTTATAAAACTCGAATCAAACTAATAGCATTGATCACTTTCTCCATAAAGATTACAAATTATTCGGCAAAATATAAAATATTTTAGACACCATAACTGTTTATTCCACACAAGATTTGTGGCGTATTAGCATGTATATTTTTACGATATAATGATAACTTTATGTCAGTTGGCATAACACTTTGACCGGTTTTCTAATAACCGTTGAATGATGGATTACTGTGATAGAAAAATCGGAAGCAGCTAAACTTTAGATGCGCTCGAACTATGCATATTTTAAAATACTATAACTAATTGTTAGGATAACTATAAACTCTTTAGTATAAGATAGAGAGTATAAGTAGGTTGCTTTGCTACATAATAAATCGTTTTCCTTTGTTTATCTCAAACGGTTTTATTCGGTGATCAGAAATGTTATTGCAAAAATAACTTACAGCATTTACTCCAAGCGCGAAATCGTACGATCCATTCATGATGTCCATAGCTGTATTATTTCATTACTGTCAATATTTTAACCGAAACCGATCAACTTAAAATAATGAATTGTCTCAAAAAGAAAGAATGTTTGTGTTTACGTATATAACGCTATTTCCATAAACCCTTATGTCATAGGTTTCACTTCTTCTATAATCTATTCCGGTTTTCCAATTCATTCAATGTTCACTTCAATATCTCACCTGAGCTGAGTTTATATGAGAATATATACAAATCTGTTCTTAACGTATATTTAAAAACCGATTAATTGATATTACTAACTTATTATCTTAGATCTTGCAAACGTAGCAAAATCGTTAACTACGTGTACGAAGAACACAATACTTTACGCAGTACATGAAAAACTATAACAAAAATGTAAAATACAAAAAGAAAATTAACAATAAATTGACGTTTACTTGTAATTATGCAGTAGTCATGTTGTGGTTGATCAAAATGCATATTAATTGCAATTTACGAGTTGAACAAATAGTAGCGGCTTGAATTTCTTTAGTATATCATTAGTGGATTAATCCTAAGATCCAACAAAACTTTTGAAATTATATGTGTGCTTTACCTACCTTCCACTATAATCGATGGGGTTAGTACAACGTGTTACTATTTATTTTATATCATACTACATGAGATACGTCTATAATGTAACCGTAATAAAAAACGGCTATAGACTAGACAGTAAGATATTATTCGATGAAAGGTTTACAACTTAATTTATGGCTCTAATAAAATACAATCGAGGTGTGAATATAAAACTAAACAAAATTTTATTGATTTCTCCAGATATCGTATTAATTCCAACACACAAAGAGAACGTATTGATCTACTATCATACGTTAGCTATTAACTTAAATAATTAAGTAAATAATATTAGAGAGATTAGGTAGTTGAAATATTTTTTTTCAATTTTGACTAGGATCGATGAAGATAGTATGAGAGAGGCCTACTTTCAGCAGTAGTATGAAGAAAGTTATGCATAATTATGATGATGATAATCTATATATATATAAAATAGTGAGTCCTGACTAACTGTTTGTCTGATTAACCTTTGCCAGGAATCAACGTAGAGTTTAAAACATTGAGCCTATAAGCGATAATAAACTTGGATAATATATTCATTATGTGGTGTAGGCGTATACTAAGAAAGGATTTTTGGAAATACAACCCCTAAGTGGTTAAAAAGATTGTTCATAGATAAAAAATTCTTTATACTTATTACATTTCATACCGCGTGCACAACAGGTGACAGCTACTACTAATTTGTAAAATATTAATAATTTATGGAATGGACTTGTTCTGAAATAAATAATTTTCATTTTATAAACAAACGTGCAAACGTTTTGAACGCACATACGCTGGTGATAACGAATATAATTATTTAGAATAACCACGAAAACGAAACCGCAAGGCGCAGCTAGTCTGTTCAATTTGCATTGAATAGACCATCTAAATACCGCAAGAGTGAGCGTACGATACGCAGCCTCTTGCTAACAAATTAGTGAATGTCTACAACACGTTCGTTGTACAAGATTACCCGTTTCTTGACATTCAGCACAATCACGATCAGGACGGGAAAACGTTCATTTGAAAGTCAAGTCGATCAAACATCACTGTATCATTTCAAATTTCGTGAAAGCTATGTTACCTATACCACATACAAACAATGGATGAACATTTCTAAGATTTTATTGTATCTTAATAATTCAGTTATGTTTGAAGACACTCTCTGGCCTTACGCCACAATATACGAGATTACTCTATAGATACTCGTAATACAAATTTCAAATTAAATTAGCTAGTTTTGTTTACTTATAAATTTTCGAAAATCCTTTTTTAAATTTTAAATAAATTTTATGTCTGTAGGTTCAATAGTTTACGCTCTACATTGATTCCTAGAAAATATCAGTCAGTCGGGACTTACTCTTTCATAATATAGACTGTCTTTTTTGTTTAATGCCTATTCTTTTACAAGAATTATTTCATGAACCGTTTTTCTATTACGAATCGCGTATACTCGTACCTAAAGTAGGTAGTGATTCCAAATATCATCAAAGTACAAAGTAAAAATTAGAAGCTATTGTATAAAACCAACTTGAAAAGACAGTTGCGATAATCAAAAGATTTATAAATATTGATAGAATGACTCACACCGAAACTTTACCAGAATCTTGAAGTTTATTTCTTATCTAAAATATAATTAAGCTGAGTAGCGTCGTTTAATTGTCTAGGTTTTGACACTCGATCGTTTAGTTTTTTGAGTTGTTATAAATATAAAAATAAGAGCACCTATGTAGTAATGAGTAGGTAAGCATTATTGTTTAATATAATTTAGTTAAAACCATATTATGTACAATAAGATTTGTGGTTAAAACTAAGAGGTGCAATACAAAGATTAGCAAGCCATAGGTATTTTTACTATTTAGCGACCATTGAAATTGACACTATTGTACCACGAATCGTTAGGAACCAGGATAGTTGATTACGAATGGCCATTCGTGTATTTTTAAGTCAAATAAACAAGATTTAAATTATTTGTCAACAAATTAACTTTTTAGAAAATTCCGGTTCTTATATGAATATTATTCCCAATATACCGCGATCGCTTCAATTCCCTGTTGTTGCAAACGAAGCGTGCATAGCCAGAACAAAACGTATAAGTCGTAAAAACAAGATTATCAAAAGAGCAATAAAGAAATTAAGGCGCGTGGTCAAAGTGGCCGCATGGCAGTGAAAGCGGGTACACCACGTCACGAATCGCATCATTTTAAGAGGAAATACCCCAAGGTAAGATTCAATCGTATACTTCGATATACTCTCAGATTTAAGCTGAATTGTTAAATGATATGATAATAGTAATATAGATCACAAGCATGTCAGTTTGTCACTAGTTGTTATTTTATTTTCTCATTTATATGATTATTATTACGTTTGTATAAGAACTCAAGTTTACCAAAAAAAGTTAAGGGGCATGTTTCCATAAAAGTGGAAACAGGCATTTTTACGGTATTTATTATATTTTACAGAACATTAAAATGTGTAATGTAGATCCACCATGATATTTTTAAAATCGGTCTTTTTTATGAAGGAAAATTGTTATACTGTACATATCTAAGCAATAACTTGTATATTATTTTATAGCCAATATCCGTGTTTTAAGACACGTTCGTTGTTTAAACAAAACAGTAAAATTATATGCTCACCTATTCAATTGCAACATAACGGTATTATATTATACTACATTACTATCATTAATGTTAAAAATATCTTAGTATGTTGTCTAGTGTCAGAAACCAGAACGGTAATTATTGTTGTGTTTCCTCTTAAAGTTAAGAAAAGTTGTATTAAACTAACTTATGCGGGTTACAATATGTGTTCGACATGATGTGTTGAACGGTCCGCTAGCTCGGATGAATATTTGTTTACGTAATCTAATGTGTTTAAGAGATTATGAGACATTACAAGAATTCATTGATTTGCGGAAGAGATGAGCCTCTTTTTTACCGACTTCTCTAGAAAGGTAAGATATTTAATTCCACGGTCTTTTTTATGTTTGTTACCTGATTTGTCAGAGAAGGCTGGACCGATATGTTTCTTTTTGTTTCTAAGGCTATTATTAATTTTTTTATACGTTAATTAGTCCAATTGAAGTTTGATAAAATCGGTTCAGAGATTTAGTTTAGAAATTGAAATAAATAAATAAATTCTATCGGCCTAAGTTCTAAGGATCTAAGTTCTAAATGAACTTGTCATGTTTAACAGACCTTTAAAAAAGTGGAGTTTCAGAATTCTATTGTTTTTATTGCGTGTTAACAGCTGCCGGCAAATAAATTGAACCTTAGCTGCTCAGTGACGAGTTTTAGGTATATTAATAAATTAAAATAATAAATGACGCGACGACGCTTTTTAGTCCAAATATTGCCGGGCGCTATACCCGATTTCTCGAAGACGCCTGGACTGATATTAGTTCAAAATAACTGCAAATATTATGATATTTAGATATCGGAATCTTTCTAAAACCAATGGTAAAACGCAATAGGAATTTAAAAAGACTACGCATGCTTCAAGGGGGGTACTTGCGTAATGTTCGTTCGTCTAAAAAAGTTTTAGTTCTAGAAACGCGTGAAATTTCACTTTTCCATCGCGCCACGACCATAACGTTCATTCAAAAGTACTTTAGAGAATCATACGACAGACAATATCCGGAGACAAACAAAAATTTATCAAGGGATATAGTTAAACAACAACTAAAAATACTTGTCGATAGAAGTTATCGTATTTGATAGAAACACGAACCAAGGCTTTTTTTACAGTGGAAAAAGTTGAATTCGAAATACTATTCTATCATCACACGGAGACAGAGATATTTTGAGGGACATTTTCCCCATGTAGAAACTCCACGATAAGTAGTAGTTCTCGGCTTCGTAATGATGGATACGAGTATACTGCTAGCTTTATCTACGATCCGCCGCATAAGTCTGTTGCCGGACCCATCCCTCAGTGTCGCCTCAGCGGACGCTAGAGATACTTCAAATATTCTTTCATTTATCTATGGAGCTATACCCCGATTCTGCATGAAACTTAAAGGTTGCTCTAGATTTTCATTAACGAAAAGATTGTGTGTATGTGAAAAAGTATTATACCTATCTTGAACGAGCACTGATTTATAAGATGGTAGAGCTATGTGGAAAATTTGCCGGCGGGTTGTACCGACGTCACATGCAGATATATATCCATGCATTGATCATGTGTGAATGTCAAGTTTTATAAGAACGATAAAGTGGAATTAAGTAAATTCATGTAATGCAAATCTACCGTTTCATACGGGTGCACATAGACGACCGACAGTATAGAAATGAAAAATAAATGAAACCGCGGGAGGCCATATACATAAAATACCTTTTTGATGTTATCCATTTTCAATTAATCATAATGCAAAGCCATGGTTTAAAAATTTTCATTTTTTACACGCTTTGTACGTTTTATTGCAAAATTGCAATATTAATGCATACCTTTAGAAATTTGACCATCCAAGTTTCGAAAAATATCATAGACATAATAGATATCAAGGGTATTAACTTATTAAACCGTTTGCTGTGAAGAGGAGGTTCATAATAGCAGCTCATAAAAACAACAATTCAATAAACGTCGACTAATAATTCAATTACTTAGTATGTATTTATAATTTCAACGTTTGAAATTTTAAATCGCAGCTTATACGTTCGTCGCCTTTAAATAAACGCAATATCACGCAACGTGAACGCTTTTCCACAAATGGAGCTACTAAATTAACCATAGCATTTGAAAATACAATGCACTTTAATAAAAGTGAATTGTATTTTCATAAAAGTTAAGGTATATCATTACAATAAACACATGATTAATCGCTAATTTAAAACTAGCCTGTTGAAACTAACTACTAAACGAACTAGCAACGGCAATCACATGGTGATCAATATCTAGACTAATAAAATTAAAAAGATGTATTTTTATATATTAAAGGCTCAAAATCTTGGGTGAAAATTAAATATTACTACGAAATTTAGAAGTATTTTTTTAACAAAATTAATCAAACACGCGTTAGTTTTCTAAATAAAGATATACTAGATGCCGTAAGAAACGTCAGATTATATACGTATGTCTGATTTGTAAATAACTCTTACCAATAAATAAATATAAATATATAGTAAGTACAATTATATATTTAAATACATAACTATATCATAACATATTTATAGCTTATCAAGTTAATAATAAAGTCAAAACTTACAAACTAATTACTATATCAAAAGTCCATCACGAGAACCCTGCCCAAATGTGCCCATTATGCTCACAGCGTTACCACGCTGGATTGCCAGGGAGATCTGTTGCGTCAAAAACTCCCCCTCGGATCGTGACCCCCTTCGCGCAGACGCCGCTCTAGTTTTTTTTATAAATTTCAATTCTTCGGAGCCCCACGGACCCGTAGTTTCGACCGTAAACGGAACGAAATCGCAGGCATACTTGGAACGCTTGGCTCTAGCGGCTGCCTGAGCTCCTGCACCAGCACACTGCTGGGTAGCGGAAAGATGGCTGACTGCAAATGCAGCGTCCCAAATAAAACAACACCCATCAAATCCATGCCCATCAATGCCATGGAATCAGCGTAAGGCCGTCTGGCCGTTTCTATTTCTATTTCTATTTCTAGTTAAATCTAGAACTAAGGAATATTTAAATGAAAGTTAATTAACAAATACACTTGGACTCATGTACAACAGCTATGACATTCTTCTATCACATCATTATGCAACTATGGTAAGCCACACAACTACAGGTCCACGACACTAAATCCGATCATCAAAAATCAATAAACTTGCAGCAGATGATATCACCAATGTTTAATAAATTCTAACTTCGGTACTAATACCAGTATGTTAATGTTGAGATGTTGTGTAGGATTACAAAACTACGGACACAAACAAAAGTAAAAGCGTTTCTTGAATAATTCCAACGCTAATTTTATTTCCTTCGGGCGCCTAAAAGTTTTTAGTATCGATGGATAGAAATTATTCATTTACATTGATTAAACGATTTTTGATGAAAGCTAAATGCTTTGCCGAATTTATCTAAATGGCAAAAATATTACTTTTTAATTACTGTTATATCAATCAAAGATGTAACGTAAATTTGGTTTCTATATTTAGTCATAAACACGTTGATAAGTTAATTTAAGAGTCGTGTTTATTATTTAATGTCTTCATTAAGAATATGTGATATAGCCAATTAACATTTTCGTTTATATTAAAAATAAGACCGTTTTATGCACGAAGACTGCATTGCACATAAATATAGTAGTTCCTCGAGCTGTCGACCAATATTTTTTGCGACTTTATAAAATAAATGACTACCACTTGACCGATTTATTTATTCAGGAATCTTAATGAATACTGTGTATGTATATATAGTATGCATGTCTGTACCAAATATTATTTAAATTACCCAGTAAATGGCATCGTAGAAAACTTCCCTTTCCAAATTTCAGGAGACATATTAGACTAACACACAAATATTAACACTGACAGAGGAAAAAAAATTGGCAGACCTGAAGAAGAGACTCTTCTCTCGCTCGGCCAAAAATGTAACGGGTAATAATTTGTAGCATATAGTTGATGTAAATGCAGCAGGTAATATTTAGCAAATTTCTCGAAAAAATCCCGAGACGGACTCGTAGTTAAGCCATATTATGACATAAGTATTAAAAAATAAAACTAGACAAGCTACTGTGTAGAGTAGAAGCAGCTATATGCGAATGTGATGTGACAGCGAAAACCACAAAAATAAACACTGTACATACTTTTACTAGGAAAATAATACGGAATTATCAAACTTTCTCAGCTTCCGTTTCAGTTATTATGTTAGCTCTACCTGAGTTGAAATAATCAACAAAATAATTAAATTAATGTTTTCACTTTATTCTAGTAGATAAACTCAATGACATATTTAATGCAATTTTAACCATTTGTATTTTACGTAGTTCCGTCATGCATCTGGATCGGGCTGAATTTTCTGAGATGCAATCCGCTGATCGTTTCTCATATACGACTGGGGGAAGTACGTCTATAATTACGCATTTGGCAACAAAACAACGTCCACAATCAGACATGCACACTGAACCAAACGACCGCGTTCGAGGTCTGCTTATTCTGTTTAATCGTCAAATTCAATCTACGAGTAACTAGTGGGCAATGGGCATACTACATCACATCTCGACGGTTCATAACGGCTTACGGGCACCGCTAAGTCACCTCACCACCCTGTGCGCAGAGCAGCTTCAATGCCATCTACAGTTACACTTACCCTACTTGCCTGGATTGCGAGTTCGACGTATAAAATTATAAAACGTATTTTATGGGCTCGTTATTTTATGGCGTTATCAGTAACAAGGTAACCCAGTTTTCTTGTTGCAATATTTACACGTATCTGCGATATTTTTCGTTATTGTATTAATTGTGTCATTATCCAGTGGTTAAGATGATGAAAATTTAATTATCCTTATTAGGAAACGTAACATACGAGTCTACTTTAGTATGTTTCGTTTTAACTTTCACACTTACCTGTTTCGCAGTCAATTCAAGTTATGCCATGAAAGTAAAAATATGCAGCACTTGTAGATAATACTAGTGATCTAGCATACCACCGTCTTTATAGCTGTAGCTTTGTCATTTAATGTGGTTAGAACTACACTTTATTAAGGAGATGTAGTTTTGCATCATGCTATTAGAATAAGAATTAAACCTACCTGATTGAAAGTAATACATGCAGATCACAGAAGAAAATATTAGAGAAAGAAGATTATATTATTAAAAAAGTAGAGATTGACTAGCATAGCAGTCCTCTTGATTTTAAACGATTTATAACTCTACGAGTATTTGTTAGGGTTACGATTCTATTATACTCTCTCTCTCACTTATTAGAGTCTTTCCAACATTAGTCCATGATACGGTATCATTTCCACGTCTTGATTCATACTATACGCATATTACTGGCTGAAACTTTGGTACTCTCGCGTAGATTTAGTAATGAAAGGGGTGAAAAAAGTTTAAACCCATATTTTGTTTTGTTAGTTGGCCGCTTCAGATCTGTCAAAACGAAACAAAGATTTTTTCGAAAAAGAAGAGAATCATTTGTTTCACTTGTTTCATCGCTCACTTTCAAGGTTAGCATGACTGTTAGATTAATTTCAAATTAAGTTCATAGCATCTCTCGTGCTTATGTCACATCTAATATATTATAATGTCAATCGTTATTTCTCTCTCGTGTCCTGTCAACAAAGTATGTCGGTCTCTCGTAATGATGATATTCACGATTGCGATCGAACAAAAATTCTCTTGACTGCATACCTCAATAACGTGAGTGCATAGCGTAGTTGATAATGCCGTGTAAAAAAACGCTCTTAAATGATAAAAAACTAAAAAATAACATTACATATGATAGAAAACTCTCTTAAATGCAATGCAAACAACAAACAAGTACAACTTAAAATTTTAAAGAATCCTACATCGCAATTTTGTAGTAGCGGCCATCTTGGATTTCAAAATTATCATAGCTAATAATATTCTGCTAGTCGCTCGACTAGCAGTCGCTAGACTAGTTCTTTCATTTCATACCTATTTTGAAGGAACTGTGAAAAAATATGTTATACGCCATTTTATGACGACGGCGATCTTGCACCGTTTTTCTTCAAACATAGCTTTGAACACTCCCGTCAAACAAAAAAACAAAACCGAAATCGGTCCATCCGGTCGAGAACTACAATGCTACAGACACACACAAACACACAGATAGATCAAGACACACGTCAAACATATACTTGTAACACACCGTTATTTCTGCGTCGGGGGTTAAAATACAGTACACATAATAGACCTATGATAATAGTGCATTAAGCGTTATTTTATCATTTTCTCTTCTCGAATTTCAGGTAGGACTCATAGTGCATTTTGTTCTTCATAGTCCCCTTGCATAATGCGCCGCTAACTGATAACCATGTATTATATCGAAAAACTTAATTATTAATATTATTATCATGAAATAATTAATACTATACTTAGGTCATATTATTTTGACTTACACCAGGAAGTGGTCTTAGAGTGCCTGAATTTACATAAAATATATTAATAACATACTAAATTACGTATTTTATGACGACAAGGATGCATTATTTATGCTATAATCTAAAAACTAATGATGAGAATTAATCTTATTGAAGCACAAGGTCACCTAGATATTTCATCAGCATTTTAAATAAAGGATGCTGTTTCTAATAATTTAATTTTAGCCTCCTTAACATCATTTTCGCTAGGTAAAACAACTTTTTTCATGGGCAGAAAAAATATGGATTTATAAAACAGAGATTTTTTTCTAAATCAGATTCCGCGTGGAATCTAATGAATTTATGAATGATAAACCATACTTCCAAGATATAAATTAGTCTTAAAAGACTCAAAAATTAGATATGCTGAAAGAGTCAACAAGAATATTCTCGACGAATTTTAGGCAATTCTGGACTCTCAACTTTGTAACTCAAACTTCATAGATTAGATTAGGTTATTTCATGTGCTTGTCACTTCAATGTCGTCCTTAAAAGGACAATATTTAGTTCACGCTTACATCTATACGGCTGATTCACTTACAATTTTATAACATTATTACAATTTTATTATCACCACAAAAATACAACGTCCTAGAGCAAAAACAATAAGAAAACAGGCACAAAAGTATGTACCTTCGCAAAAAAAAAATCTGGTGATCTACGCATCCCATAAGGCTATGCTGAAAATTATCCAACCACGCTACCGTATGTAGGCAAAACACTGTAAGTTAAGTAAAGTTAGTATTTTGGATTAACAGGGCCTAATTTATAACGGGCTTTATTTACTTTGCTTGCAAGTTCCAATGTTTTGAATTAAATTTCTATTTCCGATCAATTAACTATGTGCCGTCATAAATTTTTTGTGAAGTATTAATATTGTACACATTAACCATTATAAACGTTTGACCGCAACTTTCGGTTGTTAAACACAACTTATGTCAATAGAAGCTAGCTGTAGTGGTAGATAACTATTGCACGTTTATATTTGTATGTACCTACTCACCTGGTAAAACAAAGCTAGGCGCAAGCAGCTAGAGGTAGTTTGCTCTGTCGGAATGTGGAACGAATTCTTTGTCAGATCAGAATAGAAGATAAGCGGTTGTTGTGTGTTGACAAATTACAGTATTTTGCCAGTTTGCATTTTTGTGTTCTAGTTAAAACTAAGCTGTATTTTGATGAGACTGGTACTCTTTATTTGATGTTAATTGTGTATAGTAAAGTAAAGTATATTTATAGATATATTTTTGTCGTGTTTGTAGTTTTTGTCAAAGATATAGATGTAAGACAAATGATCAATTATAGCTACCAAGCGTAGATGTTATTTAAGATCCCAGTATCGCTTTTTTGTAGTTAGAGCTGTTCTTTATAAAGTGTTTTAACCTCGCTTTACATCTAAAAACCAATGCGTTGAAGTAAAATACAACGATGTCAATTTATCTTCCAGACAAAAGAAAAACAACTACATACCTATATGTTTCTAGTTAGATATTTACATATTATAGGTGTTTGAGTTTTCCATGACGACGTGCACAAATAAACAACGGTTTATGTTTGAATTTCCCGTGTGTTTATTTCTCACTTGCGCAAATGATCTTTTGTTTACAAATGTAAGTACCCAAAATACAATATGACTTTCATACCAAATGTTAGCGAGTACTAAGAATAAATAGAAATTACGTAGTTCTACAATACTTCGTAGCCTGTAAAATAGTAAAACTTCTGCGGTACCTATGCATCTTGCTCGATGGCTCTAGAAAAGCTAATAATTTTGAACAATGGACACCAAAGAGTATGTTGGTGAATTGCGTTTGTTGTGCAGAACATAAATTATATGAGCCACAAAGGAGAATAAAATATTATTAATAATTTATGCGAAATCGCAAAAAAATGATTTATAAATAAATACATAATTGTATAAAAATATTAGTCTAAATAAGTGGAACCCGGATCACGACAATTATCAGTTATAATTTTGAAAATAACCTATACCTATCTATCCGCCTAGAGATTAAATACCAATTAATGTTAGACAGATTTATGATATTGTCTAGAATACGTTACGGCCTTGACATAATCTAATCCATTCTAATGTATACAAATATCCATCCTTGATTTCAGCGTGACATTTAGCTAACTAATTCACAATCCAATATCGATACTAATTAGACTATAAACTTGTGGCTCTGTGAGGTCTAGACCTCGCCAATATGTCTTCGCATACCTTAAAACCTCAAAATAATAACCTGATTATAATATCAGGTTATTATTCTGAGGTTTTATAAAAATCATAGAAGTTTCTATTACAAGGAGTTCAACGCACATTTCTTAAAAAACTAAATAATTGTTAACCGCGAACCCTGATCAATACACAAGTGATACTTTAAAATGGCGATGAACCGACTTTAATTCGGTAGGCAAATTTTTCAGTTAATAGTTTAATATATAAATTTAGATTTATATGATTTATAACTTTAAAGTTATATTAGACCAACTGGAAAGTATCCTTAAAAATCCTTTCACACACAAAAAAAATATTTTTCAAATCATTCTACGTGACTCGTAGTAATGGAAACAAAAATTGGAGCTTACTTACATAAAAGAAAGCTTCCGATTTTTTGAAGACGGTAAACATGTTGAAATATTATATTTCTTAATTTTTGAACCACCATGGGTCTATTAAGAAAAAAAAACTGCTTTGACATAAAAACACATATAATTAACGAACCTACTTACAATATTTCACGAGAATTAAAACAACTTTATAATTTGAGTGATAAAAATTTACTACTTTATAATTTGAGTGTTAATATTGCACCTACCTCAATGGTGATTTTACTAAGCCTATAGATAATTGCCCGTGGACCTGAATTCTACCTCTACATTGTGTATTATTATAACATGATCAAACCAAAATTCGAAGAAAAAAAATCCATAAATTTGTAATAAAATTTCAGTATACTTTAGCGAATTGCATTTCATAAGATTTACAACTTTTTACTCAATTTACATAGCTTAAATTTATATGAACTCTCGCTTTCGCTCTTTATGGCCACATTTACATTATTGCCCGCTTTATCTAGCTAATAACATGTTACTTACCTACACTATTTCGTCATCGGTATTGTAGACAACGTTTCTGTTTATTAACCGATTCGAAAAGAAGGAGGTGCGATGATCATTTTCGACAATTATTAATCTGCGTGACTTTAATCCATATTTCAATTCGATAAGGTGCTTGATCGCACAACGTAGAACGCACGTAAACAGTGTCGTGCTGTGATAGATAGAGTAGTCGAATGTTGATGTAAATTATGGTATTGGTAACTAAAAAAAAACTTCTTTTCTTGGAATGTATTAGATAGTCCCTCAGACCTATAGTTTATGTGTACTTGTGAATTTGCAATGTTTCTTGATGATACAAAAATAAAAATGAGAGAGTAGATTAGGTTTCATCATGGTCGTTCAGGCAGGGAATGTCCAATGTCCAGAAATGCCCAGCGTGTAAAACAGCAGTTTAATAAGTTTTTTTTATTGTTTCAGATTTTCCGAATAGTGTCAAAGAGCGTGCCAGGATGCAAATAAACATTGAGCCTCGTGACCTGATGAATGTGGAGAAGTAAGTAGCATAATTTTGCGTCTATCGTTATTACATTTGATTGAAGTTGTAGAGTAGGAAGATAAAAAAAACAGTTTTTATATGCTATATTTTTTTTTGTTTCTTAAAAACTTTTTTATACAAAAAATAATTATATAACTACACAGTAACGAAGAACATAGAAGAAGTTTTCAGCGTCCCTGCTATTAGATACAATGTAAGCTCCCACGTCGCTAAATCGTTTAAATATATATTGGATTTATGACAATACGGTGCGATTTGAGGTATTTCAATGCATAGAATGAAATAATACGTTTCTTTAAAGAATTGGTACTAATTTGCTTATGTGAAAAAAATTAAGCGATTTAAATTTATCTTGGAGAATTTAGTTTCCGACGAGTTTTACAATATGCTCAAATGCTGTTAAGAATTCACGGTATATAATAGATATAACATATCTGGGTTAGGAACCGTCTCTTTTCTGTGAAAACATTGTGTTATTTGTCACAGTATCTATATACTAACTAATATTATAAATGCGAAAGTAACTCTGTCTGTCTCGCTTTCACGACAAAACAACTGAACCGATCTGGATGTAATTTAGTACACAGGTAGATTGGACCCCGAGAAAGGACAAAGGATACTTTTAACGGACTTCAAAAAAAAAGTAGTTCCCCATTGGGTTATTTCGATATTAAAACGCGGGTGAACCCGCGGAGCACAGCTCTCATATATAAAAGAGTAAGTCCTCTCTGACTAAATTTAAGGGTGTATTAATTCTATAAGACGTAGACTTTGATTTTTGAGAATTCGACCCCTAAGAGGGTTCAAAGCTTGAAACTTCTTTATTTTGCAATTTATGTCGCGGGCAAAGCCGTGGTGACAGATGCGAGACGAAACATATACGTCAATAACATTTTTATCCAATACTTACATTTTTTGATGCATCAATTTGCATTAAGGTGCTACAATCTCGAGGCCGTTGTGAACATTCTTATTAATTGCCACATACAGCATTAATAATAAACTGTCTGATTGCAAAAACTCAGATATCGATTCTTATAAAAATAATTTTATGTTCTAAAATCTAGAGTTATGTAAGACAAATATCACACTGGCATTATTAATTTAAACTTTAGTTGAAATGAAGCGAGATGTAAAACAAATAGTTATCATATTTTATGCAACGAATTGTAAGATCAGGTTTAGTTGGTCGGAGTGGAAAAAGGGGTAATTATAATATCATTCAATTTTATTGGTTTGCTCACGCAATGAGACAATGAGAGGATATGCTTAACATTATGAGTAAGATCAGGTTTAGTTGGTCGGAGTGGAAAAAGGGGTAATTATAATATCATTCAATTTTATTGGTTTGCTCACGCAATGAGACAATGAGAGGATATGCTTAACATTATGAGTAGTATTACTCATAATGTTAAGCATATCCTCTCATTTTTATTTACTTTATAATGTAATACTTTGTGCCTACTAGTAAGATCATTAGATATAAGTTTTTTTTTATTTATGATTTTCTGCGTGTACAAAAAGAGTTAATATATACTCGTACATATAGCCTCCATTTGTCAAGAGATTGTATCATTTACGCTTTAAAAGTAACGTATCATTAGAATTAACCAAGATGCGATTGGGACATGCGAGAACATCCCTTCTAATTGCTATTGCCATAAATTACAAAGCCTATGTTATAGTTTAATTATTGTTAAGTAACTCTTACCACTGCTATAAAGTTTAGGCGCGCGTAATATAAGATGCCATACGGCTGCAAAACAGTAAGAAGAAATAGTCTTAGTGTAGGTATGAATTAATTAATATAACTTTATTGCACACCAAACAAAAGATATAGTATGAAAAATCTATATATATAGACAATGGTAGTATATTGGGCAGCCTTATCACCTAAAGTGATTTCTTCCAGAGAAGCTTTGGATTGAAGGAACTAATATTGTACAAGAAACAATTGGTGCAACTAAACTAACTAAAAACATAGTAATAACTATATATTACACAAAATCTAACTAAAACGCAATAAACAAACATTAGTATGTTTAAATTTGAAAATAAGCTATAAGATTGAATACCTGCAAAATTTATGATATATACGAATATCAAAGAACAATAAGATAAATAATGACTATACCAATTCCTGAAATATGGGAAGTGATAATATGGATGATAAGGTAGGTAAGGCTTGGCATCTCATGTCTAACATGTAGTAGGGCTTAACAGACCGCATTGCCAAAAGATGATATTGGTGACGGGACATTAGGTACTACGTTGAATTATCTGATGATATATTTTACAAAGTTTCTATACCGAGTATAGGCGCCAAGGTAAAAAAAAATTGTAGCTCTTAATCCTAATTTTATTGTGTCCATACAATAAGATTTAGCTCTTTTCTACCTTTTATGGTTGTCAGATTCTTGTAGATTTTTTTTTCACATAGCTACCACATTATTTACTAGGCATTACCGTTTTATTTTTTTCTGTCTTTTATATCACTTTTAAGTTACAAGCTTCCTACGCAGTTATATTTTTGCGCTGATACGATGCCTATTAGAAGACATTATTATGCAGAATTCAATAGCTTTTTCAAAATCATAAAACGTATAAGCCTATAATAGATCATAGTGAAGCGATTGACACACAATAATTATTTACACAATTTAAGGGGTGAAAAGAGGTAAGCCCTGGAACGAAAATTGTATCAGAACACGAAAATAGTGAAGAGTCGGTGATCATTTATAATGGTTTATTAAACTTTAAATAACGTTAGTTACAGATAAGACATTTTAATAAAATCAATTATTATTAGTAGTTAGTATATATACATAAATATGTTTAAGAATAATTAATGTTGATTTATTTGATCCGTTTATATAATTAATTTGATCCGTTTATCGGCTAAAGATGCAGTAACTGTTGAAAACAAACATAATAGTGAGTGGATGAAATAAACCTTTCATAACAAGTTAATTGCTATACGTTAACAAATGTGCAGCGTAAGTAGGGTAGGGCCCAGACTATGTATGGTAAATGTATGCATCTAGTTCGTACGTACATGGGTACTTTGTGGATAACTTAGCAATCAAATAAATTACGTTTTTACACATAACACACTGTTAGACGGAAATGTACAACTTAGCAAGTAAAACCTATTAGCATTAGTTTTTATGCAAGTTTTTTTTTACTAAATTCCGAAAACGGAGGAGGTATTTTGGAATCCATTTTTGTAATGTTGGTTATCTGATTTCTCGTACAACCAATATAATAAAAAAAATATTGAAAGCGGTCTCATCTTAAGAGAATATATCTTGATGTTCCATTGTTCCATATACATTTTATCGGTCAAGTAGTAGCCTGGTACTTAAATAAAAAAAATTGAAAATTTGTATGGCACCTGTTCAGATCAGTAACAATTTTTTTTTAAAAGACATGTTAATGTACGAACAAAAATTTATTTTATTAAATACCTTTTTAATTTGTCTGTTAACAAGAAGTGAAATTGTTTTGCGGGTGGTTCAACCAAAATGTCTCAGTTGAGACTTAGAGTACGTTTTACAAATCCAGCAGAAACGAAGTCCATGTTTTTCAAATTAGGACGTCTATTCTACCCCTGTTGAACTTTCATTGCTAATGACCGTATATTATTAGTATATATATTACAATGGCCTGTATTTTAACGATAGTTCATAGTAAATGTGTAATAAACGGCTAACTTAAATGCAGGGATCCGTATCAATGCATATCGTGCTTTTTGCTTGATTCGCAACATATGCTTAACTGAGCACGAAAATAACTGTTCAATACCTTTATGGATAGATAAGAAAAACTGTTTTCGCAACTTGCTTTCATCAGTTTCTAATAGAATTCTATATATCAGACTACGTGTTTACTAATAACGGTATTTAGTTACCTTTTTAAAGTTAAGCTTCTTGTGGTAGGTATTCAATGATTTTGAAACTTCTGTTAGCCAATCAGATCTTTTTTAACGCGTCGAATGCATTGGTTGGTTACCTAATAAATAAGACTAAACAATTGCTTAGTGACTGAGATTGCGTTTTAATGGACTTTAGTATACTTACTCGCATATGCATTCTTGAAAGAGCCTCGTTTTGAAGTTTATAATATTGTATAGGTATAGGGCAAGAAAACTGTTTTTTTTTCTCTACAATTGATTTGGCTATTAAATGTTGCCAAAAAGGAAGCTGTAGACTTTGAAAAGGAAGAGTTTTCAATGTATCGTAATCATTTTTAATCCTAGACGCAAAAACGACGGGGCTATAGTATATAGTTTGACGTGTTTGTATGCGTGTCTGTCTTTGGCATCGTAGCTCCTAAACGGATAGACTGATTTTGTTTTTTTTTTGTTTATAAGCTGTATTCGTCGGGTGGCAAAGTGAAAATCGGTTAAAGATGGCCGCCCCCCGCTACAAAATGGCGGAGAACAATTTTTTTTCTCAAATCCTTCGATATGGGTATCAAATGGAAGAAGCTTGGCTAGTAGAACACTATAATCACAAATCCAAGATGCCTGCCACAAAAATGTCGGAGGATTTAAAAAAAAAAAAATTTTACTTGCTATATAGATTCCTAATTGTTCTCCGACTTCTCAGCAATACTGGACCGTGTTCTTATTTTTTTTTTTAATTTGAAAATAATATATTTTACAGTTTGTTTTATAAATATATATAAATAACTGAAAAGATGGTCTGCTAAATTGAAGTCGTTTTTTATCACGCTTTTATTAGTTTGGCATATATCTATGTAACAGAGCCTGATTGTCACCTTCTTAATAATTCTTTTTTGGCGTGATTTGAAACTTTACACACTTTTATTTAAAATTATTTAGTATGGTTTATTTTTGGTTATGAATATTATGGTATTTTACTATGGAAATTGTTTTATTGTCATCGGTTTGACCGATTACAATAACCAGGCCAGGAGGACCTAAATATAATTACTATAAGCGTGTTCCTTTTTTAAAACTATATGGGGGCGGAAAATTCCCGAAGTGACTTCCCGCTAGGGTGTTTTGTGCTTTTCACCCCGCCATCGCCAGCCCAACAATAATATTTTAAGGAGCTAATCGTTAGTATTTGAAGGAGTTGGGTTGACTTAGGTAGGCTGGCGGGAGCGGGAACAGTTCCACCCCAGTATCGTCAGATGTTGTGATATTAGCATCATTTTGGATAGCCAGTGCTTCAAGAAGTTGCAGACATTACAGTACAGCAATGGCTAATCTTATCTATTTATCAATATTATATCCTTCACATTTGACTTGTTTCCCCCAGATGGTGACGTGCGATAACGGCAGCGCTTCGCCGGGCGGTTTCCACCTGGGCACGCGTGAAGATGAGCCGCGCCGACCTCGCGCTCCTTCAATCTCTTCGCTTTCTTACAAGCAGAAGATCGACGCCCTCTTCGACGACACCCGCTCTGTCGCCAGCCTGCCGCAGTTCAACTCGCTTTCACACCACCTGGAGAGGCGAGACAGTAGGGTAAGCTATTTTGTTTCGATTTGAGCTTGTCGAATCCATTTTGTAATTCATCTTGCACCTGAAAGCCAAGATAATAAGGTAGGTAAGTGGTTTTGTTTAGATCAATTAATTTATTTGCATATACATAATTAATATAAGCTTATAACGCATCCATTTTGTTATTTTTGTTGAAGAACTTTTGACATATCATTATCACATATATTTGACTATCGCCTGAATTTGCATTTTTAAATATCACTACGATCATACATTTGGAAAATGGTTTTAGTTGACACAGCCACGTTCTAATTTTGTGTTTCAATCCTAAAACATATTAAATGTAAGTAATGTAATAGAAATGTGTTACGGATTGAAGGAAAAAATTGAACGTAGACGTGTCGACCAAACCCTGATTCCTAACACAAATAATCTCATAAACAAAATATTGCACTTTTTACTACATTTTTATGCAACTTAATTCGGTTATTTTTGTTTTGGTAAATATAAGACTGTTATTATTGTTATATTATTCCTAATATGCTTCCATACGTGGCAAAAAACGTTTTAGCAATGTTAAATAAGTGGGAGAGAAGAGACGCACATAATCAAAGTCTGCACCTTATGTAAAAACTTGACGCTTTATTGATTCACTTTGTATTTTGTAATCTATTTTATTTTTCGGGTTCCAGGTCAGCTCAACAGGTGATACTAAATTAACTATATTCGAAGATGATGATCATTATTGCCAGAAAAAAATCAACAAGGCCAGCAACACGGTACAGGATCGGATAGAACGGATGTTTCAGGACATGGCGGGGGAATCGAGACCGTCGGCCGAAAGCATAGGCGTTCACATGTTCAGCGTCCACTATCTAGGATCCACGCCCTTACAAAGCAAAGTCACTAGTCTATCTGGCCTTCAAACTCCACTTAAAGACCTTTATTTCAGCTATAGAAGAAACCTTCGCCATAAAAGTGCTTTAAACGGCCGATTAGAAATATCCAAAAGCGGACTCAAAGTCAGATACAAAGGCGAAAAAGGTGATCTTGAACAACTAAATCCCTTTCCAACTATAGCGGTATGGTCCGCCGTCAAATTTGTCGTACAGCCTTCCGAAGAAAATGAGCAAGATTTAAGTTACGCTTTTCTTCCTCTGATCACTGATCCCGATAATATAGACCGACAAGCTTTATTCAAAACTTTAGAGTCTTCAGATAAGAAATACATCCTTTCTCACAACGAGAACTCGCATTCTCCCCTTTTTGCTGTCGTGATGAGGAAAATTGGTATCGCTAAACAGTTGGAGTGCCATGGTTTTGTATGTCAGACGACGGAAGATGCTATCGTGATTGCTGCTACGCTGTATAAGTCCCTCATGTCGCACATGAGCCGGCAAGGTCATACCGATAAGAAGCAGTTTAAAAACCGCAACGGGGTTAGTTGTATGAGCGTTGCTAGTAGTCAGAATCACAACGATATTCCCGTGAGACCACCCCGTAAGAAAAGGAGTACGTCTTCTATGAGCGGAGACAGTGACCGAGCGGACGGATATTCAGCGAGTGAATCATTCTCAGAAAAACCACCCTCGGAAAGGGCTAAAAAATTATCGACATCAAGTTCGTCCCAACTACCCCCACCTCCGACAATCTTACCCTCCGAAGCTAAACGAATTACAGTCGAAGAAGTCAAAGCTAAATTAGATTCTATCAAACATAACGAAAGCGGAAGCGAAGAATCGAAAAAGTCATCCTTGAAGCCCCCCATAAATCCACACATAAATAAACTTCAAAAACTTGAAACAAACAGCGGTAGCGAATCATCAGTTCGAAGTAAAGTCTCTGAAAAAATCGAACTATTTAGGGAGTTGGAAAGACGAAAGAATATTCAGAGGCCTCCTACTCTACCCCCGCCTATTCCATCTAAACCGACAGCAGACTCTCTTTCGGAGCCTCCTAAGGAACCGTTGAGGAGGAGTCAAAGCGGCAGGAAGTCTATCAGTGAGTCCGGGGACATACTGACCAAGGTGGCAATACCTCGGTCGGGCAGCTTTCTTAATGCCGGCGGACTGACGAGGTACAAGTCGATCGGACACAGGTATGTGCATTTCTTTCCGTTTTGCAATGCGATTCATAAATCAAGCATGTCACACTTCTCTGTAATTTCGATTCAACGCTTGAGTGACATCATTTCCTTTCTACACGTCGATGTGCGCCCATGATATCTTAATCGAATTGTTTTTCAACGATCGGCTCTATTGATCGAAATATCTAAGAAGCTGTACAATAAAATGTGTTTATTGGAGTGTTACGAGACCTCGCATGCTACTAATTGTGCTAACGCAACCGCGTCCGCTACATTCTTCTGATTCAATACAACACCTGTGTTATTTTTAGCAATCATAATTATAGCATCCTTACCTAGAAAGCTTACAATCTCGGTTTGTTAGCACTAATGATGTGGTCATTTACGTTCCAGAAACAACGGCAAGAAGGGAGGCGGCTCACCTTTAGGGTTCAATGAACTTTTTAACGAATTCAAAGTTCAAGAGAACTTACACTCAATGGACGAGATCCTTAGCGCAATAATAGATGCAGAAGGAATGTCTTTTAATGATTTGAAACCGATATACAAAGAGTTCTTACTAAAATTGGCGGTGACGTTAACAAAAGACGAACTATTTCAGCACAGCAAAGCGATAATGAAGAAGCAAAAGAAAAAGATTCTCAGGCGAAACAGTACATTTCAGAACAAGAGGCGAAAGATATTCAAGGGAGCCAGCGGGCTGCGGATGGTATTTCGTATGCCCTTCGGAAAAGAATTACGCAAAAAAGAAGCGTCGCAGATCACATCTTTAGATTTTCAAGTTGTAGCTAAAACAAAGGAACACGTCTCGGAAAGTTCTGTTTCAACTTCCAGCTACGATATCCGTCAATTCCGACCGAAAGAACCTATGTTACCTCCACCAAAGCGAGCGGTAACACGACAAAGACAATCGAAGCGATCAGATAAGATTGTGCATGTATCGAAACGAAATGGAAAAGTGTCTAGACCAGGAGAAAGAACATCTACATCAGAAGACTCCGACTTCCTTACTCTCAGCAATCGCTTGGGCTGTCAAAATAGAAACAGTTCGAGCGGCTACGTTTCATGTTCTGAATGCGAGTCTGAGAGCTGTGCTGAGCGATGTTACTGCTCAATGAAAGAAGGGTGTCGGGACAAGTGCTACTGCTCTGCCGCTGATAAGAAAGATTCTGCCAAGGCAAGGCTTTTGAGCAAGAGCAAAAACTGCAAGGATTGTTCAAAGTAAGTAAACCTATATCTAGTATGCATTGTGATTTTCTCAGAAATTGATTTTGTTAATATATTATGTAGTTATCATGGTATGTACGTTATTGGTTTATGTAATCAAGCCACCATAAGACATTTCTAGAGTGCATTGCGGTTGCCGTTGCATTAGAAAATGCTGCATACTGTAAGGCGCGAGAGTTTACAACCGAAAATTTCACCACTTTCCTCCTTCGTTGAACATTTCATTTATCTCCAATAAGAGAGCATCTTGAAGTGAGTGTGTTTTAATTACATTTGCGGAATCGTCGCGCTCGTGCAAAGGAATCCCCGTCTTGTTTATTGTTATTTATGGTTCATTATTAATAACGTGTACATCGTAGAAATGAAATGTGTGAGCGATTATCAGAGCGTGGCGCGTCCGCGGCTCGCGACGGCTTGTGGTTAACTGAACCAAATTAAAATTATTTACAGTTGAATTTGAATTCTAATTTCACCGGGAGCTGGTTTGACCGGATCGGGAATATCAGCCGCCTGACTAGCGATATCATGCAAACTGATTTTTATTGTAAATGTAGGTTTCCCTGGTTATTATTAGCTTTACTCGTATTGACGAAACTAATCGTTTAAGGCAACCACATATTTTTCATGGACAGGTAGGCTGCAATAAAATATATTGTCCACAGTAATCATAGTTAAAACTGATAATAGATATCGGTTTTAATAATGACTAACTCTGTATAACAATCGTGATACTTGTGCGATTTACTACTATTACTACGTTCAATTTGCGTTACGGGCCGGAAATTTATCGAGTATAACCGTTTAAGAAAGGAGATAATACCAAAGATCATTTTTAATCTATGATTTAATATACATTTGCACTTTAAGATACATATTACAATTTAGGATACACTATACATTAGGTAGCAATTTTATCTTGAGATATATATAAACATCTCATTTCAAAAGGGGACGGCGCGTACGCAGTCCCCACTACCAAAAATTACGCGTCCGAGTTATCCACATTAGGGATAATCGCAGAGGTCAACCCGACCGCAGTGCAATGGAAGGGTCTCGCTCTGGGGGAACCGCCTTCTTGATCACGGTGTCCCCTACGCCAGGTAAGTATGATTTCAATAGCGCGCCCAAATCAACCCCCGATCTGCCGAAAAAACTTATCATCGCGATTCAGAAAAGAGTGTCTTCACTTTGAAGCGGCATCTAGTTTAGTGTTAAAGAACTAATCTGATGTCTGACAGGGGTGTATTGTATATATTATTCTTTGGTCTGACAACTCTGACAGGCGTGGCGCACTCTTGCTCCGTACCGTATCAACAATTGCACATTGCAGTTGGCCCGACCGAGGGGTGCGAATCATATTATGCATATGTGTCTTCGTCTAAGTCTAGTAAGCTTCAGCTCTCTCTCTCTTCAGAGAGATGGAGATATTCTCAGTATGTAATGCAAATAATACGGTAATAGAAGCTTTCGCACGACGATTTCAGCACAGGTTTTCAACGCGATATTGATTAGTACATGTTTCCTTCCTTACACTCAGCGCCACTTGAGTAAGGGGTGCTTCATAAATATCTAATATATTAGGACCATTGTTACTTTGAATGACTTTTCGGCGAGAATATTTTGAACGTACTATTATTTTATGTGCCTTTGGTGTATTTGCTCTGATAATCAGTGATTACCGGAGGAATAATAACTATAATAGTAATCAATTACTAGCAGGCATTCCTGATTCTTTGCTCATTATTATTCCTGCCTTCACATTGTCGTGTAATCTAGTATGGTTTTAAAGAACTAGCCATAAGAACATCACTTCCTAGGTTGTCGTAATATTATATTATTAATATTATCTTCTTTGTCATTTGAGACTTGACGTTTACAAAAGCGACACCTAGCGTTGTACGCTGATACCTGCCTCATTTGGGAAGGCCAGTTCGGCCTCATCTTGGTAACATAATTTTATTAACTTGCATAATTTAAACTAGGTTTTCTAATTTAGCAAACCAAGTAGATGTCGCTGCTATTACGCTTATGTATGTTCTACAACATACATAAGCGATATTATCCAGTGATATTTATGTGACTGAAACAAGTAACACTAAACCTCAGAACTAAATAAAGTGGTAAAACTAAAAACATATTGAAATCAAAAAAGTGAAATTTAGTTTAGTTTAAAAATAGTAGGACTAAAAAAATAAATAAATTAATAGATATAGTATGATATAATAGACGAAGTAATTTTAAAAAAATCATTCACATTACATACCTACTAATTTAGTTGCAATTTGTTGTAAAGTTGCAAAAATATATCAATACAGAACTTACCGATATTATAAAAATGCAGAAATGCATTTAGGTACACCGTATTTACGGACTTGCAAATGTCATTATTATAAGTAACAACGTTTTCAGTTATTGATTTCTTAGTGAAATAGAGAAAGTCTAATCTAAGCTCACACTTATAATAAACAATTTTCATAATGGCATTTAAAAATAAGCTGTTCCATACATTTTCGATAACTGATAAACTTTTTGTATTTAACAGCTGCTATTTTTACTCGAATTTTTCAGGGTTACTCTCATATCGAAAGTTGTCTGTAATTACCTATGATCATAAATATCCCCTACTGGCTTAGTAGATAGACCCTTAAGTAATAATCCCGTATGCCGCGTTTATTAGTCACATCCTTTACACAATCACCAGCATAGAATCAGGAATTCGTACTATTCTTATAATCATTGAATATCAGAGCGACCACCACCAACTCCTGACAGAGTTATTAGTCAAACACGCCACATTAGTTCTCTAAAACTAAACTAGATGCCGCTTCAAAGTGAAGACACTCTTTTCTGAATCGCGATGATAAGTTTTTTCGGCAGATCGGGGGTTGATTTGGGCGCGCTATTGATATCATACTTACCTGGCGTAGGGGACACCGTGATCAAGAAGGCGGTTCCCCCAGAGCGAGACCCTTCCATTGCACTGCGGTCGGGTTGACCTCTGCGATTATCCCTAATGTGGATAACTCGGACGCGTAATTTTTGGTAGTGGGGACTGCGTACGCGCCGTCCCCTTCTTAAATAACATTTTAACAGTAACTCATAACTGTCAATAAAGGGTTTGCTACCCTATGTGGATAAAGTGCAGTTTTAAAATACCTCGCGAAGATATCGATAACCATATGAATAAAGGAGATATTTTTACTCTAATCATATGATATGATTAGAGTAAAAATATATCCTTTATTAAAACGGTGTAATTTTTGGTAGTGTGGACTGCGTACGCGCCGTCCTCTTTCAGAATTCAAAAAGAAAGAACAGAAAGTGTACTGGAGATTTACCTTTATTTATATGAGATTTTACCTCGCTGTCACAATATGAATTTTGTCCTATAAAACTTTATTGTCGATACTACTAATAACTATTAGTTCCACGAACTGTCGACCTCACGACCACGATATTTTTTATATATGTTTATATTTATATTAAGGAATCTTAACAAATATTATGAATAATATTAAAATCGGCTAGAAATCGTGCTTTAGTAAACCCCAATCGAAAATGTCCGACGACCAAAAAAATCTTCATCCCGAGGACGTACGTAAGACCCACACACAAAGTTTCATTAGTACATTCTAAGAATGCCAACTGAATAAAGTTGGTGTTTGTATTGTATAGCAATAGATTTTTTTAATTCAGTTCAGAAGTCTTGTTCCTGCTTGATGATTAAAAAATCAGAAACTGTTTTTTTTATATTGATTTGACGATCAGGTTTTGATCTTCGTGTAGGTAGGTATAAATAAATATGAATATTATAAATATTGCAAGTATATCCAAGTTTCAAACTTGATTGATTGATGCCTTATTGAAGTTAAATACGAATGAAATAGATTTAACTATGAAGTTGTAAACTCGAGATATCGCTCGGTCTATTATCATGTATTAGTGTGCAATTACTAGATAACTGACCAAGCGTTATAGATGCGTCTCCAGTTTACCTTGAGAAAATATGCTTTCGTATGTTTCTCCAGTGGTTTACCTTCAAGCCGCAATTTTTACTGATTTTTTAAAAATATCGTGAGCAGCTCCAAACGCCTAGTAGATGTTCAACCGGAATATACATAATGCCGGAATATACATAATGCAGTGTATGGCTTTTTATAAAAATGGATTTATGTAGCTCATAAACTTTACAAAATAGCTTATTGCAAAGACATTGTCAATAAGAACAAATATCCAAATTGATTTTTCTGTGAATCGTCGGCTAGCCCTTGTTTAATCTGTATTTATCTTAGCTTTACTGGTGTAGTTAGAAGATCACTAAAAAAGTTTAAGTTTCAAATCCTAACGTTTTGAGCAGAATAACAAAAATACTATACAAAACTACTGTTAGCCGCTTAACGCTGAATACCTATTGTAGTAAGTACTAGCCTAGCGGTACTCGGTGCTTAACAAGCGAGTGACATAAATACATTTAGAGCTTAATGACGCTCGTGGTCGATTTTGTTTTACTTTTTTTCTTTTTGGTTTTTCAGCAATGCAGCCGCTGTTTTCAGTAATAGTAATAAGTTTTTTTGTTTACTGTAAGTTTTTGTGTGTATTGAATAATGTATTGTCGCGTCATCATCATCATCAGCAGCCTGCATCCTTCCTCTGCTGGACATAGGTTTATCGCAATGAACGTTACCGTTAGCTCGATATACTTCTTGTTCCATCTAGTTCATGCCCGACGCATTCCGTAAGTCATTTTCCTACCTGGCCGGCTGGGGTCCTTTGTGTTTTCTTTCTATTTGTAATTCCCGAATCACTATTTTTCAGAGAATACTACGAAGGCGACTTCAGTTATTGTTCGTGCGACTCCGAGAGCTGTGCCGACAGCAACAAGTGCTACTGTACCGGGCCCAAGAAGACTACGATTCAGAGTTCGCAGAGTCTGGAGTATTTACGAAGCCCCTCGCAGAGGACGTACTCAGATAGGATGAGGAGGGCTTTCGATGACTACGACGGAAAAGGGACAAGGAACAGGTAAGATGCCATGAGATCTTAGTATTTTGGATTATTAAATTGTGTTTTTCGTATCTGAATGTTGCGTAGACATCTAATTTAACACACAAAAAATGTTTTTTGAGGAGGGTGTTTACTAGTCGTCACAGTAATAATAAGATAAATTTGGTAATGTTAAAAGACAAACATTTATCGTATATGTCATAGCTCTACTTGATATTGTGCCATGTGATGCTGATCAAATTTTACCTCGCTAGTGGCGAGCTAACGTTATATTTTCCCCAAGAAAAGTTACTGTTCAATTTCGTAAAATATGTCTTATAATGATATCTTTTTTTTTAACGTTCACGGTGGTTTTAACGATCACACATTCATACTTGCTTAGAGATTCGGTGTAGTAGTTCCGTCCGTGTGCAATTCTTATTCTAGGTAGGAGTTCGAACAATGAGTTTGAGTATTTATCGATCATATGTTTGTGAACGTTGCATGGCGTCACCGACACAGGAGAAATTCTAGTGGAGAGCTATTAGTGTGAAATGTTATTTACTAGCTGTGCCCCGCAGTGTTACCCGTGGAAAAAGAGTAACAAACATACACACATACATTCTTACAAACTTTGGCTTTTATAATATTAGTAGGATTTTATTTTACGTTTTCCAAAAGTCTACATCTATCCTTTTTCCAGGAGCACAGGCGGGCGCAGGCGCGAAGAGCGCGGGCGGCGCGCGCGCTCCTCTGACAGTCTAGCTCTCGACTACGAGTTGCTGCTGCAGAACAAGCACCGAGACAGGAACAGGAATATGCAGAGACTTACTGGTAACATTTACTTTGTATTTTTCTTACTTCTAGTAGGTGGAGTAGGAGGTTCGTTGCCACTACCGAGGAGTAGGCTTATGTTAGGAGTGGACTATGGACGATTTAAACAGTTTTTATGATATATTTCGGTTTTTTTTTCTGGTGACAGTTTAAAGCGATTCTCGTCCATATCGCGTATAATTTTTATAACAATATGGACGAGAATGATGACGAGTGAACCGTAATCGTTGTCAAGACCTTCGATTCTATGGGAGGAACATTTTAGTCTTGTTGTGTTAAAATACATAAATTAGACCTATTAATCAGAAACATACATTATACGGCATAGCTGAAAACTTTTCAAGGGGTGTTTTGGAGCAAAACTTTAAAGCTTCTGTTAAAATACTTTGTACAAACTCTTTTTGTATCTTATATTGGTCAAAATTGTAACCGGTCATTTTCTTATCACAGTTCGTAGTACAGGCGCCGGCTCTCATGATGCTCTTAGCGTTAAGAAGTCTGCCGAAATGGCCGCGCTCTTCGCCGACGTGCGTCTCTCCCAGCGAACCGACGTCCGCTCCCTAGCCGGGGGGCGAAGGCCTAGGCCTCCACCGCTACCCCCGACACCACCACGTATCACCCCCCTCGCCAGAGTATTCGACCACCGACCGCTGAGTAGAGGTGCCAGCCTCGAAGACACTTTGGGCTACTTACCTTAATATCTTTAGGTGTTTCTAGTTCAGAAACTAAAACTATATTTGAAGGTTAGATAAAGACGCAACTATGGGTAAGAAGGAATGAGTTAAATACACATTTTCTAGCTTAAAATTTAGAAGTGAAGGCTGATGAATCTTAGAAAAGACGAATCAGTTCAAATCGGAGCAATCCTTGGTAGCACTTGTAGCATATCAAGGAATTTCAGGTACCTCTGTATACATTATATTATCTTCTCCAGAAATTAAACACCATTCATTTGAGTTTTTAATGACTATAATTGTACTTAATGAGTATAATATATATATACTTATATAGTGCTTGAATATAGCTATTTAAAGTATGAGATTACGTTGTTTTGAGAAAGAATCAAGTCTGGCGAGAATTCCATTTCCAGTTGATCTTACACATAGTAGGTGCTTAAAGGATATTTAACTTTTTAATCTGATTTAACAATAAGTTTTGAACCTTAATTCAAAAATGTACTTTGAGGACAAATAATATGTGAATGTAACTAACTAATATGATGAAATAGCGCTTACAAACAATGCTAATGATTTAATTCTTACTGATATTCTATGAGTGTTACGTGAGATCTCAGTACATACAATGAAAAAAATTAAAAGCAAGAAAATCGGTAATTGGATATAACAAAATGTCGATACTACGAAATTTATAAGACGTCTAGTTTATCTTTCTATGCCATTATGTATATAGAATCAAAAGCATTGCAGGTAGCTATTTCTGGAAACCATGATTTATTTTGTCAGTAAAAAATTTAAATACATATAAATATCAACTAGCTCAAATATTTACTCTCAGATCATATTAAAGTGTACGTTACATAACGATACGAGGGTATGCCAAGCTTAACGTTCATATAGCTTTAGTATTTGGACCCTTAGTAGTACTTGTGTTTTTTCAGAATAATATTTTCAAGAATATTACAATTTTAATTAAAAACATCTCTGCATCTAATAATAGATGTAATTCTCTATTTCGCGCCCGGAAGCATACCGCATACACAGGCAGCATTATATTACAGACATCATTGTAATTACTATTAATACCTACCTATGACAAAGTTTGAAATTTAATATTACATACAGTTCAAAATTCAATATTACATTTGTATTTAGTAGTATGACACGGACCTTGAATGCGATAACGATGCTTTTTGATTATGAGTATTCAGCAGACTCAAATTTATATGAGTTCAATATTTTAGGATTGTTGAGTCTTAAAAAAGAACCCGCCATTATGCAAGTTCCACATTGAGCTCCAAGTACCGCACTGTTTCAGGTCCCATACCCACTATAGAAATGTAGCTGTAATATTGAAGTTTCGACATAGAAATTTCCGGCGCCAATGCACCTGTGGACATTGCAAGCCGCGGAATAGAACTTTAGAATATAAGTATCGAATTAGCACATATAAACGCATCTCATTAAAACGTATACCACCTTATTCACTAAATAAGGATTTTAAGTATATCGATGTATAATTATAAGAATGTACCTATGTAGTTATTTATTACTTAAAATAACCTCTTTCACATAGCGTGCAATAGAATTACCTAAGTTTTTTTTATTTTTATATGAATCATATTTTTAAGCACCTTACTTTGAATTGTATTACCTGTTTTGTATCTAATTGTGTAAACTATTTTGTTGATTATACTAATAATTTATGTATATGGAACGTCGTATTTTTTAAATTGTTTCTTAAGTTATTGAGTCGACATATATCTATAACTACTGTAACATAAAGAAAAATTTGCAATGGTATTAAGATATTTGTAAAGTAATAAGTTTATATTATTACCTGTAATAGACTATAGTTGAGTATATAAAATATATTTGTGTTATTTGAATCGATCTTTTTGTAAACATACTGTGCAATTTTCGTGCAATAACTAGAATTAAGTGCAAGCAATTTTCTTGTGCAATATCAGCTGTAAATAAAACATAATAATGTAATTGATAGCTTGTTGTTTCTATTGAGCCCTTGTCTGGTTACTGAGACGCCAACGACTTTTTTGTAGGTACAAATTATCATATAGGTCTCTTTTGATTTACATTATTGAGGACTGATAACCTACTGAGCCTTCTTTTCATATATTCTTTTTATAGAGACAGCTAGGCATTTGACCTTCAGCTTGAACAACCACGGAAGTAGCAATAATGTAGTCCTAGATGAAACTTGTCTATTCTGAAATGCACTGAAAGGCCCTCAAGGAAAACTGCTGGAAACTTATCCGGTAGCTCAGGTTTTTTTAGGTTTAAACCTGGAATCAAACCTCGTGCATATCCTTTCTTGTCCGTTGACCTCACTAACCACTACGGCTAAATGTATGGAACAGAAAAATTTTGTTTTACCAATTTATGAAAGTTATGGAATAGAAGTGGTTTATGTACCGAAATCGCCTTTCGAAGGCTGTACGAAAAATTCGTATATGTATTAAACGAATCCTGGAAAAATATATTTGATTTAGGAGAGATCATTAAATTAGTTTAGTTTCATACGTTCATTCGCAAACTTCAAATAGGAGGAGGTTCTTTTACATCACATAATACTATTGTTTCCTCGATCACTCAATGATGCTTTGATAGGACGGTCCTATATAAATTTAATCAAAATCGGCTCAGTACTTTGGTTTTAGATCAAAGAACTAAAACATTTTGTGTAGGCGGCTGCAGAATTGAAATCGGTTCTCATTTGATAAGTTGTTTTAGATCTATAAAGACTCTACCGACCTATCGATTGCAGCATTTAAGACTAGTAAGTAGGACTTATTGACTTAAGGGTAAAAATAATACATTTCAATAAATTTATACAACTTCAAACTTTATTTCATTCAATTATTAGATCTAACCAAATAAAATACTTTCAATACAAATCAACAGTTTTTCAATGATTATCAACAACTATATCATTTAAAGTAGGTACCTACCTAAGTATCGTAGCCTATATATTAGTAATTAAGATACCTTTAATATGTATAACTATTTATTATTTACAAAATATTATGTGTGACATGTGTTACTTTCTTTATTGAGTATTATATAAATATCTACCCCTACCGCGTAGGCACTTACAGTATTGTAAATTTAATACGGCATGTTCTACGAAAATATGAATTTCTAATCTGTTTATGCCAACGTTATTTATTTAAACGTATCAAAAATCAAAGTTATTAGAGCTAATAAAGTAAGCTGTGCATCAAAAAAGCTATTTGTAATATGATTTATACCTAAGTACCTAATATTTGTACCTAGCTAATGAAAAATAATTTTCCTGGTAGAAAAGAAAAGATGTCAAAAATGCATCGCATTTTAAACAAACAATAACAAGGTCTGCATTATTTTTTTTGCTTCACTAAAACACAAATACATAGTTTCGAAGAACATCGCATGGTAAATAAAAAAGCTAAAATCTATAAAATACACGAAATACGTGTATTATTCGATGTTGTTTCGCCTTTATCACTAAATTGATTATAAAATCAGTAATAAACATTATAATATATTTCCAACACTCATGCTGTTATATGACTGGCCGTTGCGGGTCAAAACCTACCAGTATCATATTTAGATTAATTACTCGAATCACGATGTACCAATATAGTAAGTATTATGAGTTTTGGTAGGTTTGGAGCCTAAAATATTACGACATAATAATGCTGCATTTCTAGCATTTGGAATAGTATATGACTCAAATATTCGCAATTATTAACATTGCCTTTCTATGTGCATAATTGTTAGCTAAATTTCGTTAGGTCTTATACCAAGTATGTGGGTCAGAATGGCTCTTAATAATGGCATTTCATTCAAATGTGATTAACAAAGTTATAGTACACAATATTTTCTTACCTATAAATTATTAAGCCATAACACAGACGCCTCGAACCGTGACTTTAAATCAATCTGTGACATAGTGAATGAACATTTTCTCAGTGAAAATAGCTAGAAATCAATTTGATTACTACATCAATATTTGTGACCGCGTCAATTGAGTAATTTGCAATCCTTAACAATCTCCGTCATATTTAAGATCTCTAAATATCTATTATGGCATTTCAATATGGTCTGACGGTACCGAGGCGGCCTCTAGGTATGGGTTCGGCGTAGCTGTGTCTAAACTTAGACGGCTGGCGTTCAGATAAGTCACGATAGTCGCGATACTCTCTGTCATAGTACCTTTCCCTGTCACCCTCGGCGAATGACTGACGCTGATCTTCTAAAAGCCTCGAGCGACTGAATGCTCTTTGCCTGTCACTCCAATCTCTCCTTCTATCTTCTATCACCGGTTCGATGATTTCGTCCTCGTCAATACGGCGGTCTAACTCTCGTCTCTCTCTGTATCTTACGTCAAATTCGTCTCTGTGAGGTTTTGGCTCCATCCTGTTCAAGTAATCTTCCGCACCGTACTCGAATCGCTTCACTTCATCCCGCTTTCGTCCAACTCGCGGTAATCTCTCTATTTCCCTGTGAACAATGTCTCTCTCGTCTCGGATACGTTCTGGTTCCTTCCGCCTCTCAGGCTCTCTGTGAGAACGCTCCAAATCCCGATGAGAACGCTCTGGTTCTCGTCGAGAGCTCAGTTCTCGGTGCCGCTCCTGACGCTCGTCTCGCCTTTCTTCCTCAGGGGAAGAAGTCGAGCGACTGTTCCTCTCGAGCATGCTTCGTCTGATCGCCATGTGCTGCTCCAACTCGCGGTTAAACCTCTCCCGTTCCAAATTCATGAACTTCTCCTTGGCAACATTGAATCTGTCTTTAGGGGACGTATCCGCTACCTTCAGACTTCCTTCGCTGACTCCTCGAGATAGTTTTCCGAAGCGACGCTCTTCCACTCTGTCTATGCTTCTGTTGGAAGGTTTTGTATCGGCGACGTAGCGTCTTCTGTAGTTAATAGTTTCATCTGGGAATTTTTCTGGTTTGGTAACTTCTTTGCGTTCGAGGGATTCGTTTCGGAAGCGTCGCTCGAAGGTTTGGTCTTTGAAGGGGGCGACTTGGTCATGGAATTGGTCGGGATAGTCGTCGGGGAAGGTCCGGTCGTAGCCGCGAGGGGAGAGCGTGCGACGTGGTGCCGGCGGAGACCGCTGCGGGGACGCACCGCGTCTTGGAGACGCGTCGAAAGCTTCGTGCATCATATACGCCGTACTCTCGGCCCAGTCCTCCTCTGAAATTAACAAATTCACAAGTTATTACCCATATCATTTAAATAAATTACTAATGTATATGCTAACCGGTGATATAATCGACATTGCCATTGACATTATGCTTGTTAGACCACGTAACCTCTGATGCAAAGTCAAATATTTCTCCGAGTTGGGCAAAAGAACGAACTGTTTCGTTAATGGTTGCGGTGGATGTCCCGTATGCATAACAAATTCGACGTTTGCGACATTTATTTATGTTATATTCATACTCAATTGCTACATTTAACGATATTTCTTAACTATGTAGCCGAATTGAACCTCCTGGGCTATTAGCCTGATTAGATCGTGCAATTTAGTGGCCACATTTGCCTGCTTAACCCGTCGTTGCTAATACTCGTAACTTAACACATCGTCTAACGGGATCGCATCATCTCTGAAACACAGGTTTTTACAAACTTGTTTCTATATTCAAATTGACATAGAAAACGTAGTCCCACGTGCCGCCATCTTAATTTTATCGGTAGCCATCTTGAATGCTTAAATAAACGGCGAGCTTTTAATTGTATGGGATTTGGGTGACGCCGAGTTTCATTACGATTGTTGTTGCTATGTTGTGCTAGTTCCTATGCGATTGAATCAACAATGGCTATGGTTTTGAGTATTTAGTTTTGCGAGTAAAAGTTCGTATGGAAAAGCGAAAGTTAATTTCTCCCAAGCCTAAAGTCTCTTTTTGTCGGTCTCGTTTGTTATGTCTTGATAAATAAGATTGCTAATTTGCTAATGGCCTTTATCGTTTAGCAAGCGAGTTAGTTGATGCATAGCAATCAATAATTATGTTAGTGACGGTAAATTGCTAAATTACTATACAAACATTTTAACGATTTATTTGTGCAAAAAACAACATTTTTCTCCAGTTGGCGGAAAAAATTAAAGACCGCCATTAAAATCGAATTACGTCTGCATTAACCCACTTTGCTTAAAATGTTTTTACGATAAAATAGAAGTCATAAGAATAATTATTCGGTTTGTGTAAAGAACGTGCAGCCTTTATTTATGTTTGTGTTGAACCATAACACAATTAAATTTGCATCTAATTACTAGTTTTTATTTTATTTCATTTCTTAACAATAAAGAAGTAAGTACTTAATTTTTAAGGTAAAAGAAGGACAAATATGCACAGAAAAACTTTTCCATACAGTGGTTAGTTTTTTCTTCGTCGAGAAAACAAAAGGCTGTGCTAATTTAACAGAAGAATCTATTGTTTCTCCGATGTGCATTGTTTTTTGAAGGTGGTGTGGGAATATACCTAGGCCTACCGAATTGTGTTTTAAGGGTCTTTAACTATGTGAAAATAATCCCAAGTCCTTGCGATTGTTTGTAACCGTGTAACAGTTATGTTACTTAAGAATTTGTTCAGATATGTTAAAGCAAAACTATCCCAGTATTTAAAGTCTAAAAACGATGTCATATATTTTGACAACAACAACATTGTGGTTATTCTCCGCAAAAAGAGAACAAATATATGGATAAGGGAACATGGTATCTACAAAAACTTCGTTGGTTTTACTAAACCTAGCCGAAACACTAGCCATTCATATTATACAAGTCTTGAAATTTTAAACTAGCTAGCGCTAGCAATACAAGGTACATATAGGGAGCATTTAATTTTATTAAGTCAATGAAAAATTATACACTGACCTCTTTAATCTTCATGTACTTATTTACCTTACGTTATATTAGACCATCACTACTGCACAAGGGCACATGTAAAGACCTTAAGACAACCTAATTGTACCTACTCAAATTCACACCCTTAATAAAACTATAAATATAAATAACTGTATTCATATGATCATTAGCTTTTATTTCGCAATGTCTTTAGCACGATGATATTCAATGGGCTTCGGTTCACACCATGGAGTGGCGTTCTTGAACTATATGAGTGTTCTATGTAATGTAAAACAGTATCAAAACTACCTAAGAGTAGTTAGTTCGAGTTTTCTTTTTCTTACCTACTTAGCTAGTAAAGTGTTTTTCGAGTGGAGGACTGGCAACCTTAGGACTGTCCGTTGATGTCATTTTGATTTTAATAGATGATGATGATGAGTCTTGAGGTCTGTATAGGCCGAATTATCGGCATTACGAATAATTATTCTAGTCTCGGAACAATGTTTTCAAAGCATAAAGTTATCTTGCAATCTATTTGGAGTTTGATTTGTAATTGACTTCCCAACGTTCCCAATTCATCGGTTTTTTATATATGTTGCGATAACAAAAAAGTAATTAGGAAAAAATCTCCTATTTAAAATGTTTCCAGATTTTATAATAGAACTAGACTTCTTTATACAATTTATTATCATTTATTTCTAAATTATAAAAACCATTATTAATATTAATTATATCTCTTAAAATTAGAGGTAACATAAGGTACTCGTATGGTTTTTAATACCTTGACTGTATGAGAGAGGTAACTGGAATAAAAACAGTTAAGCATTGTCTTCCGAAGGTCTACCTTGTCGATACCTCGTTTTATACAAAAGATAACACCATTTACCCAGTTTTACCGCAAGTTTAAACTATCTTGATAGTCATTAACGAATACTTGAGGAAACTCAAATGTAAATGCACTTATGGTTTAGGAAGTATTTATGTATGTGTAAAAAATAGGTAGGGTTTTTATGATGTTGGTTATTAGAGAGACGATGTCAAATGAAGATTACACTTTATAATGGTTTCTAAAATGTATTTTATATTTGTTTATGTTTGAAAATTTGAATAGTTCATTTATGTGACAATGCGGCTAATTTGTTTTTTTAAGACTTGAAGTTTTATTTGACTTACAATTTAGAGAGACTTTTATTTATTATTCAATTGTAAGCAATTAAAATTACAATTTCAAGTATACAGCGACGCTAAACCAAGGTTTATTTGTTTACGTATATTTTTTAAATAAGTTTAAATTTAAGTGTGTGCCACCGTAACTCACAATTATTCATCTAATTTTGATGTGCGGTGTCAAAGTGTCCGTGTGCAGGCATTTTAATTTTTTAGTCATGTAACAGATTTTTTAATTTATTTTCTACATTTCTCAAACAAACATACAGTTCAGAAAACCTTAGTTCACGCGGAGGAAGTAGCGGGTGTTTAATAAAAAGTTTTCCAATTATTTCAAAAATTAACTTTAGTTTGTCAGGCACCCATAATTTTTTTCGCTTATTTCAATTTACAAACCAAAAACTAGACTGATTTTGATGAAATTTATGCCACGCAAAAAATAGGTATCACGAAATCAGGTAATAATAATTAAAAATACAGTCGAATTAAGTACCTCCTCCTTATTAAAAGTCGGCTAAAGAAATCCCACCAGCATCTTACTCAAATTATTAAACTACTAAAAACTTAACAAAGTTTACCATTTTCCACACAATATCGCCGGATTTCACGCCCATTTCACTAGAATTGAAACAAAAAGACAATCTCTTAACACTAATAGGTATCTTTTTACACGCAAAGGGAAGGATAGCTTCGTATCATGCTCTGCAATTTACAGTTTAATTGTTACTTGTCATGTATATTATATACTTCCCTTTCGGTTATAAGAAGTGTATCTCATCATTCAAGCTGCGTGTAGTTTAATAACAACTGATAGAATACTCGACAGTGTGTATGATTAAAACGTTTTGATTCGTTTTTAATGAGTGAGTGCTGTAGGCTTTTACTTTCTAAACCATCTCTCGGCTAAGTCTACAGTTTATTACATTGTTGGGATGAATATAGATAAGATACATACATTTACTATCGAATAGAACAATTCGAAAAAGAAAGAAAATTTAAAATTGTCTATACCTACAGGCGGGAATCGATAATGTGACTATGCGAATGAGCCCCCATGTCTTTAGGGATTAAACTATCAGCTGAATCTGCATAGCTCCTAAATTCCTAAACCGAGTACAAATTAATTTTTCTTTCTTCAACAGACAGAGAAATAAAATTTTAAAAAATAATCTAAATTTTTTATATTTATCTTTTTACATCTTGACTCTGTTTTAGTACCTTTTTCATTGTAGAGAATATCGATCTCTATAAATAAAAAAATATTTTATTGTATAAGATATATTTGTTTTCAATTACCCATTCACAAATATACTGAGCACGCTTATAATTTTTGACAAGCATCTGACAATGTGAAACGAAAATTTTATTATCTCTGAAATAACGAACAATGAACATTACTAATACCACTGTAAGAACCTTTAGATGCATGGAAAACTTAGTACACTTTAGAGAGTATGTAATATATACCAAATAATAATGATTAATACTTGCTTTCTCCCTATAATATGAATATATACATACAAGTATTTCAGTAATACCAACTATGAATGGATCAAAATTGTAAGTTATTTAAAGAAAATTTAATTACCACTTTGAGGTTATCTTCTGCAAATGATTTAGTAAATAGTTATTAGCAGTAAAACTAAACGTTCCAATTACATTCCTAACATTTGTAAATATATTATATATTTATAAGAAACTTCGTGAGCTATCAATTTAGCTCGTTAAGGGCACCCTCGACACGTTCTATGTCCCAATAGCATTAGGTATTAAATGTTATTGAGATTTCATAAAAAAGCCTTCATAAATATTTAAAAAAGCCTTCATAAATATTAAAAAAACCTTTTTTTTCCAAACTTCTGGCCTTTATTCTTCTAAATTCCAGTTTTTGAATTTGGGGATGATCATAAAAGGAAAAATTAATACAGGTTACATTTCAGCTCAGCACAACTTTAATAGTTGTCATTATATAAATAAGTACATTGTTGTAAAACGTCAATACTCTTATTGTGTTTAGTGTTTGGCCATAAATTTGATATTCTTTTCTCAGCATGAAGCTTTATCACCTAGCACAAAGGTATGATGTAAATAGCTGGTAAACCAGTAGATATAACTCAACTGGCTACGGGTCACGACTTCTGACGCCATGGAGATTGGTGGCTTGATGTCGTCATCATAGACCGACTTCGCTTCGGTCGGCTCTCAAAGCTTACTCTCAGTAGCTGCTATCATAGTCGTTTTACAGACTTCCCAAAAATGAGGAAAAAGAGGTACTAAGTTGACAGATTTTTTAGAATATTTGTTTTCTAGTAAAGCGATTTTAAATTTGTTTTTCTGTTTAATACGTTCACATGTGGTCCCATTTTAATTTTATTAAAAAAACATTAGTTAATTCTGGTCGAAGTCGAATTTGTACGAAACACTTAGCATCTTCTTTAATATGCAAATTACATTATTATTTATGGTATTCACTGTCGGCTTCTTTATCTATTACCTTATAACTATAATCGGGTATCTTTTAGCTGAAAGTAGGAGTGTGAAGGTTGTCACTTTTTAAGCACCAAGAACTTCCATATCCGCGAAGTGTGCAGTTGCAGAGAATATTCCCTTAATAATTAGTGCGGGAAGCATTAGTACGTTGTGGCTGTTGAGAAGAACTCCACAAAACGTCTCTTTAACGAACGAGATCTGGCGCAGAAAGATGATGCAGACTGGAAGACCGCAGGAAAACCAAGCTACGCTTTCGGGATTCTTTTGGAGAAACCGAGTGTTTCGCCGACAAAGTAATAATGACCAACAATTCAATACAAGATTTCTCTATTATCACCACAAAAATAAAATACAATAGTAATAAACGGCACAAAAGGCGGTCTTTTTGCTAAAAAGCGATCTCTTCCAGTAATAATTACAGCACACCTTCAGGGATATAATATAATATCCTGAAATACAGGTACAGCATCATCCCAGGGAGTCGAGTAGGTGGTCAAAATTATGACTCGATGTTTTATTCAGATGCGTAGAGAGTTAAAAAGTAGTGTACAACGAGGTACCATAGCAGGTAGGTATAGCGTATAGTAACTAATGTTTTTTTTTCAAAACGGAAATATGTTTTTGCTGTTGTTAAATTGTTGGTAATCGGTCACGATGATGATACACCAAAAAAAGATATACCTACTGATTATATATAATTATTTTTGTTCCTTTATAATATGTTACTACTTAACCTTGGGGTTTATGTTAGTATTTTTATTTAATTTATATATTTCTTTAATAATAATAACATAACTAAAATGCGATAGTCGTATTTCGGACTAATACAATCTAATACCTAACTTTTTTCATACAAAAGGTATCTGAACTCGTACTTACCCAAACGATTTTTGATATCGAAAACTATATTTATGACATAATAGTTCGATTATTACCCTCGAGTTATGTATGTCAAAGAAACATACTTTCAAAATACGTTGATAGTATCATAGTTCAGTACTAATTCGAAAACATACATAATTTAGTAAAACAATCTTGTTGTAACAAGACAAACGAAAATGTGTAGCGAGATGGTGATTTTGGCCGGTAATACGGTTTTCGATTCGATACTTGTATATGATGATTCATCTACAGCCAAGCAATTCTAAAAATCTAGATGGAATCAATGGAAGTGTTTCATGAGAAAAAAATAACATAACCCATAATAAATTGAATCATAATAACTCACCACTAGTGCTGTGGTTATCATGCTGCCTCGGGTACTCGTTTCTCTCCGGAGACGGCGCCAGATCGCTGCCTATTCCAGAACTACCTCCAGAAGACTCCAGCTTGCGACGTGCATTTACTCCCACAATATTCTGGTTAAGGCACCTCCTGGTGTCTATATTGCTTAAGTTGCCTTTCTGACGGTGCACGGTGTCATAGTCTCGAGGAGGCAGAAGAATTGGACTCTTGCCTGGAATTTTGTAGGATTTCATCGTAAGTAATGGGTTTGTAGGTAGTGTAAAGTATTGAGCTTGGAAAGCGTTTGCTTACTAAAGCTTACTACGTGAGTTTTGAGTTAGATACTTGTATGTAATGGTGCGGTTTATATTACTGGATATTTAAGTGTTTTTTATAAGCATACATATTAATAAACACGAAAAGCTTTGTAAAAAATATTTCTAAAACCTGTTTAACTAGCTAAGTAATAAATTTTCCAGTAAGTTATCACATTTGGATTGTCCTTAAAATAAATCTCGATTTCACAATATACCTATGACAATATTAAAATAAAACTAGATTTGTTAAATATTTATATTTTTAGTAAATTTAGTTTTTAAGAGAATATGTAAAAAAACAATGAAACTACTATAGTTGTTTTCACATAGCATGACGCAGGTGAAAAAATGAATAAAATGTCTTTTGTTTCCTCGTAATCGTTCATAACATTTACTTTTGGCCATACTTTAGTTCCATAATTATTAGTTCGTGATATTGTTTTTCTTACCGTAATCCAACAACAGTTATGTGCATGTACCTAAACAAGACAGATAACCATGCTACGTAATGGTGATTGTGGCTTTTAGCCACAGGGATTTAAAACGTCATCGAAACATTTCCCTGTGACGTAACGCGACGAGAGCGTAAGTAACACTATACTTCTAAAATAATTATAAAAGCTGCAATAAATACATGATAATATGTAAATAAATAAATGGTACAATGACCTGGTTACCAGGTTTACTGCATATTAGCATGATTAAAGCATACTGTTGCTTGTAGTTTCCAAATTCAAATAAAGTCTAAGAGATAAACCGTCTTATTAATAAACGCGCTTCAGTTTTGAGCGTTTTATGCGTAGTTTTATTCAAATGATACCGTTTCGCGATAATGTTAGACAAAATACGCTCAACATTAAGACGTGTTTATTAATAAAGACGTTAGAAGCTTTATGGCAAAATGCAACAGAGTGCTTTTGTCCTCACATAAATACATACCCAAAAAGCTCTAGTGCACTGCTTGCAAGCGTCTACCTACAAAATATAAAGAAATTGACTGACCTAATCCCTTTTTACCTGTTGACAACTTTTGTTTCAACTCTGCAGCCAGGCTGTCGTATAGATTGGCCACGCATCTTTCTTCGTTACTTCCAGAGTCCGATTCTCTAGATACTTCACTCCCGAGGGAGGAATCTGGTGGTTTCTTTGATGCTGGAAGTGCTCCTCTCATTTGCAGTTTGCGTTCGATGTCCGCAAATTTCTTCTGGTTTTCCGGTCGATCGATGAGGGCTTGCAGGTGTGTGAAAAGCATTTCAGCGGTGTGGTCAGAGTCACATCTGTCGACAATGATTTGTTTGGATCATTTGCGTACTATGTTATGCTTTAAAGTTTTGGCCAAACTATTGCAAATTAGACTTATCCCACTTTGCTGAATGCCATGTACGTATTAACCCATAACGGCCCACTGCTGAACATGGGTCTCCCTTATGAAGGAGGTATTATTATTATTAGAGATGCATAATTTTAGATTGAATTCTGAAAAAAGGTTGCGTACGTTTTCCCAGCTATATAAGATCCCAAATATATTAAATATATTAGACGATCCGTTTTGGTGGTAATTAGTTTCATTTAAGATAGACATAATCATAGTTTATTCCAAATATTTTTGAAGTCTTGCGGAATACAAGCAGGATTGCACAACAGTGTAAGCAAATGTTTGAATTATAACCTAAAATACATGTTCTGGATTTGCTTGGACATACCTAATATTGTACAATAAGTCTTCGAATTCCTCACTCTTTGACCTTTTCAGGTAACACCACACGCCACTCAATGTCACTCTTTTCTAACTAACTATGATATATTCTATACACGAAGTTCTCCAAATATCGCCTCCTAGTTTGGTTATTACCAAACGAGGCTGCGTGACTGATCACGTAACAGATACCATGGTATCGGCGCGTGTGAATGTCAAGCAAATTCTATTGGCAAGGCGAAACCTTTCCACGGCACTAGAGCTAGGTCGAATGCTGTAAAAACTATTTCTCTTGCAGGTTCGCATTGTTGTTTAAAGCCTGTTTCGTCTCACTGAGTGGCAAACACTTCCACTTGCTTATTATTTGCTTTTTCAATACGATCTTATAATAGACCTTAGTTCGCGGTCCGATCGGATAAATAATCGACGTGTAAAAAATTGAACTCAACAGGAGCTGCAAAGCTCGTTAAAGTTAGATTGACGGAAGCCAAAATACTAGATCTCAATGAAGTTAAAGAGAGATTTTAAGCGACCTAGTTTAATGTTAATTATTTTTGTCTCTCCCAGTAACAGAGATAGGAGAAAATAATACGGCCAAAATTAATTAACAAAACTAAAAAGCTGTTAAAGGCAATAAACGTCGTTTTTATTCTAAAGCAATTCTTTCATTTTAAAATTTTGCCATTTAGAAAAACAGCCATTGTGTTCACTGCCCCTATGCTGGTCACGCAGGGTTGGTTTGCATAGACACATAAAATTGCCTAAATACAAACACTGCTTGAATTTTCAAAGCCGCTGATGACAAAGTTGCTATAAAAAAGAGACTCTTATTGTCGAATAGGTATGTTGCAAGTTAAGGACCGGACCATTGAAATTGTAAGTACTTACTACTAGTAGACATAGGCGGGGCCCTAAGCATTACCATGCAATGCCATTGAGTAATACGACTAATATATTATAATGGCATGGCGGCTGCTTTATGCCCATTAAATTCGGTCGCGTTCTAGTTTTATTTGTTTTGTAATGTTAGATTCATATGCATATTGCATTAAGGTATTGTTGACAAATTGACATTTGATTTGTTAGATGAATGATGTGGTAGCCAAGTAGTGCTTAGGTTTATTTATAGTTTTTATAATTCTGGAGGAAACAGGTATCAATGCTTTGTAAATCGAGTGGAAGTAGACAATGGCTCGTGAGTATGGTTCTTTGACTATTTTGAGAGGATTTACGAGAAAAAGGTTTGAGAGAATTCACGGAGCTTTTATTTTAAACTTTGTATTAATGATAAAAAATATTAATGTCTTTAGGAATCCGGATTTCCTATCTCTGTATTTGAAGTATTTATACGTAGTAAGCTAAGAAACAGACACGTTTTAAATTTTAATTATTTTTGAAATATTTTAACCATCGTCTACGAATATATATATACACATTAGAAACATATTAATTTCAAGCCAGTTATAATTCTATAAATCTTTTTTATGTGATTAGAGTAGTTACCAATTTAAATACAAAAGTTGCGTACCAGTTTTTCATTAGCACTTACTCTGTAAGTGTTTTATACTTACATACGATTTGGGAGATGCTAGTTAGATTTCACACGTTTAATTTACTAAATCAATTTATTGGTTTTGCAATTTGATTTCAACATTACTTACAATAATTAGCGACTTGCTATCATATGTAAGTATAGCTATTAAGTATGTGACCATAAGTGAATACCTACCAATTTGGTTTATTGTTCTATGGAATGACATCGCATGACATACTTTAGCATATGCATAGTACCTGTTCATGACTTTTATATTGCTAGAAAGAAATAAATTTATTTACTTCTACCAAAAAACTACTTGTACAACTGAGACTTATCATAATTAATACCTAAGTTTCCAGGCACAAACCGGCACATTCTCAGCAGCACCAGTCACTTAGTGGTTACATTCTGTAATATTTTTTTTATGTCTGATATTTTATGTGTCTGCATCACATGAAGGTACAATAAATCAAAAACATATTTCTAAATAAAATTGGTGAATAAACTTCCGTCCATTAATCTGTATTAATTTAATCAAAATTAGATTAAAATAACTTCCTATAAAAACTTCGTAGCTTTTATAAATTCAACGAAATGCTTCATGGTAAAACTAAAAAAAATAAACGATCAAAAGCAAGACAAATTAGCAAATAAATACTCCTTTAATATTTCTGCTTTAGCACATGGTAATAAATTTTAAACACTAGCCGTTGCAAAAAACAAGCTTGTACAATAGAGGATCTTCATCTTGCATTATAATCGTGAAACTGAACATCGTAGTGGAATGCTGACATTTTAATGCCAAGGCTGTAGTGTCGATGGTTCGACAGTAGGTATGGACGTACCTACTCGAAAACACTTGACTTTTTGTACTTTTGTATTTGGTAATAATATACTTTATAAATTTAAATAAATATAGTAAGATCCTGGCTGTCAAACGCGGCGTTGAATGCGATATAAAATGTAATGTAAAGAAGTTCCAAAATTTGGACTCCCTAGGGGAGGAATTTCCAAAAATCCTTTATTACATTTCTACACCCTATAAGAATACACCCTCTAAATATCGTGTCTCTAAGTTCAGTGGTTTGGGCTCTGCGTAGGTAACATCAGTCAGTCAGGACTTACTGTTATATATATATATTATGTACTAAGTACATAAAATAAACAAGCGAAGTATTAAAGCAGTAACCCTTATTTCCAGGACTACTTAATCTAAGTATATGATATATATACAAATTGTTTCTTTATCAAGATAATCATTAATATGCCCATTATTGCCAAGAGATCCAAATAGACCATATAATACTAGCTGCTCTTTGCGGTCTTTTGATGTAGTTTATTCCACGCGAAACAAAATATAGAAGTAAAACTATAAGATACAAAATAATACAGTTACAATACGGCGGCTTGAACAAACCAGGTTCGAATCTAGCATCGAATAACAGACATGGTCTAAATTCTATAATGTTAACAATACTGTACTTTCTTTTGTGATAAAACCGAAACCGTACTATGTATAGCTAGGATGAAGCATTCGGAAAATTAAGAATTTTCCGAATGCTTCATCAAGTCAAGTATGTAAATCTAATGTAGGTATTTAACTCCGACTTCAGTGAAACCTCTAACTCACATTTGATGTGTCTGATGAATGTCAAGGACCGGTTAATAAAGGTATTTAAAGAGTATTAAAAGCATAGACACTCCTGAAGTCTTTTTTATAACGCTTAGAACGATTTAATATTATTTGTACTTAATTTTATTCATGGTCTACAAAGGTTGGTGCTCCTCAGATTTTTAAACTATTAAGGTTTGTAAGTCAACTGTTAAACCGCTGAAAGGTATCTTGCAGGAAAACATAAGCTAGTGCATATTAAAATCAGTGAACTGATAACTTTTATTCCTGATGCAAAAGCAAGCAATGGAAAATACTTTTCAGCTAAATCGGGACTTAACAAATCATTTATAAAAAAAATTACAGTATCAAAACCAAACTCAGAATTAATGCTACGGAACCCTACAGTATGCATGTATCGCCACTTAATTGACAGTATTTTTTAACCAAAAAATATAAGGAACAGTTTTAATAGACATCAGAAATCTATTCATTCCGCAGATAAAGGGAATTTCATCAAAACTTTTCCTTTTGTATAATCATTATGGATGGGAAAAATCATATCAACACAATCACAACCCAACTAAAAACTTTTAATTTTCACTTCACGCTTTTATATAAATCCATTCAGGTGTTTTTGATTTATTTGTAAACGCCCAAACGTGTTCTATTGTTGATGACTGTGTTTTTTATCGACACCGATGACAAAATATTTGGTGAAAGTGTTGCCAAACTTTTTGTCTACAATTCCGCCATATTTAAACAACTGTCAAAAATACCGCGAGCTGTCAAATCGCGTGAAATAAATGCGGATTGTACGTGATTCATTGATGGCGGTGAAAGGATGGGGAAAAAAGTGTTGGACAGTTGACGTTCGACGAATATGTTGTTTTGCAATAGCTTGTTCATAAGTTATTGGGTTTCTGTGTCTGTGGTGTCGGGTCATGATGATCACCTTTGCGCTAGATATTGTAAAGGAACGCGTGTTTCTTTTCATTAGAAAGCATTCTTCGTATAGACAACGGTAAAGTCTTTTTAGTGAATTGTCTGAGATGTATTGATTAGTGAGTTAAAACTTTTCTTGACTTCTCTAGCAATCAAGAAAAAGTTAACACAACGTAAGTAATGTTTATCTTGGAAAAAAAATAGACACCAACTATGGAATATAGAGATATATAGGGCCGCCGTGGTCTAGTGGCTCGCACGCTTGCTTATAGATACGACGGTCCAGGGTTCAATTCCCGGTCGAGGCAGGTGTTCGAATGATGAGTTTGAACATTTGTCTTCAAGTCTGGGTGTGATTGTGCATGTGTGTTGTGAATGCTGCGTGGCATCCCCGACACAGGAGAAGTCCTACTGTATCAATAATTCCAATAATGTTTAGGCTTCTACCGACATGAAGTTATTCTAAGTACACTGAGCTACTTTTCTAGAAGGCGTAATGGTATAAACGTACGTATTACCTATGTTCTGTTCTTAGTTAGTTTGGCGTAAGGTGTATTTAATTAAGAAGTATGAACTACCCTATGCTATAATCTTTGTTATTGCATACATTTTCCTAAGTATAACATTCTGGCAGCGTTAAAAGCACCTCGGTAGCTTTATCTAAATAATAAATACATATTAAAGTATAATACAAAAATGCCTGATGTTGCATGAAGCATTGATAAACATAACAAACTCAAATTAGTTCCCTAATATACATGGAAGTACATGTACTGTGCTTGCTTACCATGTTCTGATTCTAGCAGGAAAATACCTAACTAACTAGGTGTTAGTTAGGTATTTTCCTGCTAGAATCAGACACATGAATTTTTCTGGTTAGTTAGCAGAAAGCTGGTTCTTATTTTGAACATTCTGTCAGATATATCAATCAATTTTAATAAATTGCTATACAATTTTAGAAAGTTGTAGAACAAAGTGATGTTTTAAAAAATAAATCTTAATACACGTGTTTATTTTCTTTTTTTTCAGCTTGACTTGCTGTTTAAAAGCTCGGAGCTGTACTAAGATAACTAGTTTTACTTCATTATAATTTTTCTAGTTAACGATCTTAGCTAGAGTATCTAGATTTCATTAGCAGTAAAAGTAATTGAATATTAAAATACAGTGATTTGTGTCTATGAGCAAATTGCTTTCTACAAGCAAAAACATATTAATTACTTGTAATACTACGTAACTTTCAAGGAGACAGTTTTTTAACTTTATCGCAATAAACACTTTGAATTAATCAAAACTTACCTTCCTTGCACTTTAATTGAATATGTTATTTTCATTTCGTCATCGCAGATTTTATTACAATCCGAGTCAATATTTTTTAATTATACCTATCTATTTAATATAAAATTATAAATCATGTGACCCGTGACAAAAATGGCGGTAGTTATCTGGTCCAACGAATAAGCATTGCCATTCGACCTGGTCATTACCAGGTCGAATGGCTTTGACATGCACCTCTGGTGGTGGTACTTGGACTATCCGTACGTAGGTCTTGTTATCCATCTGCTATTTTTCTGTTAGTAGGTCATTTCATTTTTCTAAATAAAGGCACTTGTTTGGCAATTATAATTTGTCTAAGTAGTATGGTTAGTATAGATATAGACCTAACTATATTTTATTAATATATATCTTAATTGTAAAAAAACTCTCGTGTTATAAGCCCAGACACCGAGAATACGTTGTATTAAATTGTATAAACTTTTAATATTAGGCTAGAAAATGTCAACCACGGCACTGCCCGCGGCATAAAATGGAATTCAATGAAGTTTTAAACTTTGAACCCTTAAGGGTTGAATTTCCAAAAGTCCTATAGTAAATACATATCGAAACTTCTTGTCTTTAGGTCAGTCAGTCAGCCAGGACTAACTCTTTTATAAACATAGATAGACAAGACGTGTAATTAGTTCACATTTGTGGTTTGAGGATGACCTCTATAGAATAAAACATAACTGACGATTTAAACAATGATAATAAACCTGTGTGTCATGTATCTATAGAAATTGTATTTACTTTGGTTAATAAAACTTGTATCTAAAAGTAGGTATGTATTAACTACTCTTAACTCAAGCTTGGCATATTTCTGCTCGACCTCAGTACCGGGCATTCCTAGACACATAGAAGCCTTAAAAGGCCTGAGGCCGCGTTAAGGTTTTTTACAAGACCTAGCCGGAGTGCCCTAATACATAGGTAATATAAAACTGCCCCGATCTAGAAAACTTAAACATAGTATAGCTAGCTTATAAATGCTTGCCATTAGATTACTTGAATAAAGTCCTGACATATTGTTAGAGCTAAGTAGCTCAACAAGTTTAAACATGAAGCGATCGACTTAGTAGGGATTGTAATTAGGTAAGTCTGCGTTTGATGAATGCCAGTTCCACTATGATTTTGAATTGCTCTTTCCGAACTGATATGAATATGTCATGTGAAAATCATGTGTACGATTTTCATTCATTCATAATCATTACATTTTCTTGCAATTTTAAACTCCAATGCTTACATGCAAAAGGCTGTAATTGTGATATAGCTGACTAAAATATTAACAAAGGTTATTTAAATTATTAAAGGTTATTTGAACCTAAAGCGACATACGACATAGTGGAGATATTTTATACGCAAATACATAGATCGCGTATCGGCAAAAATATCTGCTCTGTACTCTACCCCGCAACAGACATCGAAAAATCGTCACTGCGCTCCCAAGGTCCATTGATCCAAGTAGTTTGTCGGGAGCTGTATCTTTATACGCTATGCTTCTGCGTTTGGTAATAGAGTTCTTGGTCGCAATGACCTCCCTTTGATATTATTTACAGTCATTTATGCAAATAAAATGTAATTTACCATTAGTAACCCCATCATACAACAATGAACCGTGGTAAAGCAATGGCAGGCATCTATTGCTAAACACTATTGCAACATGAACGTAGCTAAAATGTCAAGACGAAGAAGCTACGAGTACGAGTTACAACCTTTTGCTAATCGCGTCTATTTGCTTGTTGCTGACATTTCTATGATACTAGGTACACTTATATTACTAGGTAGGTACGTCTGTAATTAGTTGTTTATACCTTTGGAGTAATTAGGTAAGTACTCTAGGCATGTTTGTCACATAATCTTTACCGCGATATCTAAATCGCTAACAATCCTAGTTTATTATTTCACGTACCTCACTGTCAGTTTTTTGAACAACATTTTGGCAAAGGTCGACGTAACCGAAATGCCAAGTGTCAAGTGCCTATCTAGCACAATATTTTTCTAGCACTTGAGTGCTAAGCGACCGTCAGAGACACTCCCCGTTTGTAAAATTATCCGCCAACAGACTGTCAAGATTATAATACAGTTTAGATGTCTGTGCATGCGTGGGTTGTCGGAATGCCGAAACTAAAAAAGGGCTTCTTTACATGCCTTGGTATATAGTCTAGATTATCGTTAATTTCAAAACATTCAAATGTGTAACGTTATAGCAAGAACATTTTTTATGAAAAAATCCTAGTTCACGCGGACGAAGTAGACAGACTAATAGTCGAAGTCGCTAGTTCTGACCAACGAGCCTGTTTTACTCCAATCAACTACGTACTATACGTACTAACGTTACTTTTAAAGTTTTCCTTGTGAATATACGCTCGTGTTTGTTTATTCAGATATTCAGTACACGTAAATATTTTAGCAGAAAATATTGTCTTTTGGTCAAAATATGCAGCGCGCGAATAAATTTACGGTAGTTTGTGACCAATTTGGTTAGAGGTCAATGAGTTGTTTTCTTAAGGTGGATTACAAGCAATTCTTAGAACATAGTTTTATAAGTTAAACGAATCGAAAATTGCGTATCTATGCAAACAAGAAGATCTACGTTCTTTATTATTAATAACCAAGAAGATCTACGTTCTTTATTATTAATAACCTCATTAAAACTGGCATGAATTAATACTTAATTGCAACTATATAATATAACTATAAATTATATATTCTGCATAACTATGCCACCTGTAACAGAACGGTGTGACAATAAGTATAAGTGACATTAAAGAAACCAAATTATAGAACAAAACTTAGCAAAATTCGAGAAAAAAATATTGTTTCGTCCATACAACTTGATCGATCACGTCACCGTGATTTTTGTATGGCGAACCTAATTATTTTCCTCGAATTTTGCAAAATGTTCTTATACAATGGGTTCACTAATAGACTAATACCCTTAAGTATTGTCACACCTTTCTGTTTCACGTTGTATATTCTGCGCTGCAATAAATAAACCAAAGAGCGTTGAATTTATCGTAAAAGAAACTCCTTTTATTGACAAACAAAAAATATAATGTTGTTTGGAAGTGACGTCAAATTTGGGTGAAGTATTCATGCGAGTTATTCAGAAATGAATCTCTAAAATGTGAACATTGTGCTCGACTGACAGTAACAAAAATCACCTACCTGTAAGCGTGAACATGGACAGGACATCCCGTAAGAGGGTTGTATAGGAGCAGCACGCATGCCACCACATCGCCCTGCACCACGGCACTGGTGATGCTGCCGTGTGGAATGAAGTGCTTGATTGTCTGCTGCTTGCCCTTCGTCGTCACATTCTGCACGATCTTCAGACCTTTGTGGGACACCTGAGGAACAATGACACTTGTTTCTAATAATTATTTTAAAAAAAAAACTGAATACAGTTTCATTACAGTAGGCGCCAATAGTTTTTTTTCAGTTCTTTCGATTTATAAATCAAACTTTGTGACCCATTTTGATTAAATTAAAATGACACCACATGCGAGAGGTGTGCACTTTCAAACAAAAAAAAAATAACCAAATTGGTCCATAAGTCTCCAAGATGTAAGGTAACAAACATAAACAATACAGTCGCATTTAGTACAGTCGGTAAATAATATAAGTAAAACACATTTGATTATTTAACTAACTTGAGTTACGTTCGAAGAGAAATTGCAAATATTGCTGGTTTGTGATTAAAATAAGCTAATGGAAGCTAACTTACGGCGGAAGTTTGCCCGGCTATGGGACATTAAAGTATTGTAGGAGTATCGCATTAATAATATTATACAAAATTATAAGTTAGTCAATTAAAGTTAGATTTCAAAAAAAAAAAACGTTGAGAAAGCAATAGTTTTATTAATACGAACTAATTAATGATAAGTACACTAAATTACTAAGTAATTAATCAATATAGATCTCTTGAAAATTTGATTTTACCATAACAAAAGTAATACGGAAGTTGTTAAATTACATAGCTGCTAATCATTATGAGAATACAGCTGTACTGTTAATCAATAAAGAATTGACCATATCGATGACTAGCCATCAAAGATATTCGATAACGTCTTTACAATTTGACCCTTAGTTATCTGTAAAGAACTAAACATATCTCGCAATCTCGTTGCATAATGTCTTCTACACGATAATAATAGTAAGAGTATATTCATAAATCAATTAGACCATCTCTTACACTTTCTAGAGCCGTACATTATAGCGTAAAGCGTTATTAATAAAGCTTTAGGCGAAGTTACACAACTTATTTTTGATCCGGCAGTGCTTGGTATATTTTTTCTTTTGCTTATAAATAACTGAAGCAGGAATAACATAAGATTTTTAAGTAATTATATATTTTTTTATTAAAAAGCACTTATTTTGTAACCAACAGAAATAAAGAGTGTTTTAATTTTTTTAAGTAATTACATGTCATTTTTATGTAGTAAAGTTTGAGATGTATGTGTAACTACATTGTTCAAGACAAAAACATTATTGAAAATGAAGATTTGTATGTCTTATTTAGTTAAATATTAAATACTACTACGTATAAATCTAATAGTAATATACTTTGCTCAAATTAATGAATGTTATAGGGGTTTAAATGGTCTTTAACTGGTCAGTGACTTCTCGCTTCTCGAGTGCTTTCGTTAGTAAGATCTTATGTAACGTATCTTTAAATCGGTAGGTATGTCTCATACATCAAACTTTTTGGCTATAAAATTTGTATTATATACATCGTTATAACCTAGACAGAAAATTACATTGCCATTTCCTTCTATTGAAATACTTTAAAGGAAACTAAGCCTTACACAAATAATTTATTTTCCTAAAACTTTCTTCTGCATGTACTTAGTATGTACCTATCCTTTCGGATATCTTCCTATTTCTATCTCAAAATATCTGAGAGAATAGTTAATATTTACTAGTTATTGTAAACTAACCTGCAAAGTAACTTTAAACGGTTCCAAGTCCCTGGATCTTTCCTCCAGTATCTGTATAGCTGGAAGTGCGAATTCTTCCCCTCTAAGACCTCTGGACTCCTGCGCGCCCAGGAACCACACGTAGTAGGAGGCCTTCTTGATGTCTTTCTTTAGTCGTAGCGCCATCTTGGAGGCTTTATGTCATGTTTGAGTGACTGAAACAAGAGAAACTCATGTTTAGTGGAAGAGTTTTTGAATGTTTGAGTAAAAGTGCAGCGCAGTCAGTTTTTAAATAGTTAAAATAAATGTACAAATAAGTGTAAAGCAACATTTACTGGCACAGCCGTGCTATGACCAAGTCGTATGACACGTTTTATTGAAGGTTTCGAGTGTTTTTGTTCTAATAATATTGTGTATAGTGATTGAAAGGCTAGATAGAAACTTTAAATTTTCCTATGATTTTACAATATATATATATATATATATATATATTTATCTGATTAAACTACTATCGGGGCTATTAGCAGTATTTTTAAAATATTGCAGACTACATACTAGAACAGTACTTTGTTTATATTATATACATTTGATTTCTGGCACCCGCGCTACACGTATAGTTACTAATTATAATTCCAACAAACAACAAACAATTTTACAGCTTTATTATTCAGTAATCGTACGTACGTAGGCGTGAAACGGAAACTTTTGTAAAATCTACAAAAATACGTAAACATAGCTCCCACTCAGAACCAAATTTTAATATGTATGGTTTTGTATGACACCCGCTTCATACGTAGCGAGTTTAAAAAGACCGACAGATGTTCATAATTATATCAACACACCAAAAACAGTGTTGGTATGAATCATTAATGGAAATCACAAAGTTCACAGACCTTGTGAAGTCATCGAGTTACATAGACCGTAAATATGGAGCTAAGTACCTAGTTTTATATTTTTATACTATCTACTCGTGGTGTTGTATTTTTTATCCGACTGCGAAAGAAGGAGGGTTTTGTTTTTCGAGTGTATGTATGTATAAATATTGTTTCGACCTAGAGCCTAAACGGCTTGTCGTATTTTAAGTGAGTGGTGCCAATAGACGTGTCTTCACCTGCAAATGGTCATAGGCTAAACTAGCTGCACCCCGCGATTTTAATTGTTAAAATACGTGAGTTGTTAGTTTTTAAAGTCGTAAATAATTATAGTTATCCATCAGATATATGATGGCATTATAGACTTGATTTATATTTTTTTATCATTAACGTTTGTATCAAATACAATACGTCATATTATTATAGCATTCTCATTAGCTGCGATTAGATCAAACGGACTACCTTAACGTCAACCTGCCCAAGACGGACACCCGGTCAGTTAGGAATTTCGTTTTTATCAGACCACCAAACTCTCCACCAGGGTTGGTGGGGAGAACTTGGTTTCAACTGTCCATGCGCTTTCTACCTGGGTCACTTAGGAAAGTCTTACGACACCACGAAATACACCACCAAAACTGCATGAAAATATTACCATGCATCAGAGTTTTATTTGAAAAATAAGAACTACTTTACGTAATGCAATAACATCGTAAGCAAGTGGACATCAAGCCTAATGACGTTATTAAATTCCAAAAATAAAAAAGATTTCTCACGCACCCATTACTTAATCTCAACCTAAACCAACCTTGAGTTATATATTTAATTGCTAACAAACAATCATAAAACCGAGAGCATGTTGATAGACAATTTCGAATTCTTTGAGTAAGTTTAATTATGACTTTAGCGTTTAATTTATATGTTAATATCATTCTAGAGGTTGGGTATATAGATACATCACAGTGGGCGGTATGGATTAAGCACTTTCGCCTTTAATTGAGACAGCTAAACTTCACCCAGTGATACTTTCGATATTGAGGTCGAAGTAACAGAACACACATGTCATGTTAATTTTTAAATTGATAAGAAGTAAATAAGTTATATGCTTAAAGCAATTATGATAAAAATATAATGAGGAATGGAACGCGTTGATGTCTTTTATTCGGGACAGTTTCACAATCTGTGTGGTTTTTATCATCATACATTTATATCCACCCCGTGTAATTGAAAAATCACACTTTTTTGATCACTCTATCGTATCTTACCGAAAACATAAAATATTGAACTAGAAGAAATAGTTTACTAATACTCGATATATTTGGATACACAACTTAAATACCGATGTGATTCCAAATCTATATATATAGCAAGTTCTGACAAATTACTACCATTCGTTAGAAATCAACGCAGAGCCTAAACCGCTAAACTTAGAGATATAAAACTCAGAGGGCGTATTCGTTATAGGGTGTAGAGGTGTACTAAAAAGTATTATTGGAAACTCAACCCCTATGGCAGTCAAATGTGGGTTTAAAGTTTTAGATTTCTTTATATTTCATTTTATGTCGCGGCAACGCTACGGATGATAGCTACTACTATCAAATATGTATTTTGATAAACTTTACGTTAGGTACCTGCTTATATCTACTCGTATAAGTATATCTGAATACAAATCTGATTTTGTTGTAATAATTTAATAGCCTATTAAAAGTTTCGTATTCAATGAAAAATCATCTGACACAGATTGAAGATAAGTATCTCAAACGTACTCGTAAATCGATGCTATAGCAGAATAAAATTTTATAAAGTCAATAATATTCAAATCAATATCAAGATCATCTTCATATCATCGAGATCGAGTAGTTTTCTGTGTCATGTGTTATAAATCAGGTTTTTTATGTTTTGGAGGTTCTGATCCGTTGGCCTGAATACCATAGAATTGACAAGTTCACGCGTTGCCTAAATAATAAAGACGTGTATTCGACAAAACTTAGGTATTTTATTTACAAAGCTTATTTTCTTGTAAACATTGGCACATTCAGTTGTTTTTATAGTTTATCTGATTTTGCGTAAACGAGTCTGGTGATGAAACTACAAATTATTTTTGGAAATTTAACCCTTAAAGGTGTCAAATGGGGGTTCAAGATTCAAAATTTCATTATAGTGATTGTGTAACACGGGTAAAACCGCGGGTTACCGTTATTAGTTCGTGATAAAACTGTCTAGCAAAATAACAAATATATAATTCAACGTGGGTATACGTCCCATTTGTTACAGTAACACTATATTACACTTTTGTAAGCGATGTAATTTGGTAAATGACTGGTATTACTGCCGCGGTGATGGCAACACTGTTCTCGCGGTTACAATTTACTCACAAGAGGTTTGATTGTCTTTAACCGTGTCACAATCGGAGCTTGTTATAAGTGAACAATTTAGCTGTTATCTAATATAACTTATAGCTTTTAACAAAGTCAAAGTTTCAAGTGTTTACGGGTACTTTCCATTGTGATTTAGACAAGAAAACGTTAAGAATGCACAATTTAACGTTTAACTTATAATCAAATATACACAAGCAGTTATCAATACCTATAAAATTATATGGAACAACTTTATTCTGCAAAAGTGATCGGTAAAAATAAAAGTGTTATCTTTTTAGATAAAAATAAAAAAGTGTTATCTTTTTAGATAATACTTTTATTTTTACAATAAGGAGAGGTACACAATTTGACAGCATTTTTACCAAATGTTTGTTACCCAATTTATCGCTGACGGCAGAACCAATTTGAAAAATCTTCTTTTTTCTTTGTTAAAAAAGGGTAAAACTTTGAAATGGGTTGATTTAAATTTGATCATAATCGTTCCAGTTTAAATCGAAACTACTGAAAAAATCTACCAACGAATGTAGAATTGAACTATGTTATCACATTTCTTCAAAAAAACTTGTTGTTGCTTGATATTAATCGTCCATAATAAGCAAGATTAATTGACTTTGCACCTTCACTTTCTTCATGGATTACGAACGGTTTAGTAAATCATTATTATGTCTTCACACGCAACTGCAACTTAAAATTTGTAACATCCTGCTTTGGCAAGGTTATTAATTAATTTTTGACAGTTTAATCTTACAAATAGCTGTCAAAAAGACCATTACTGTCATTGCATCAATGATTATGATTGTCAATAACTCAGGACGTAGCTATCTCTAAATCAAGTCAAGTAAGTACATTTCACATTTACTTTACTATTCTATTTTAAACTCTCGATAAGAATAAAAGGTACAAATTATTTTCTTAGGTAATATATACTAAAATGATACTAGTTCCTGGATCTCGTTTATTTGACGTCATCTTGTGACTTCTCAAAAAAGCGGTATCAAACACAAACGTTTATATAAAATTAAGGACTATTACAAAAAGAAAAATCTTTATTGTCACAACAAAATACAACATCAGTTAATCAATACAGTGAGCACAAAAGGTGGTCTTTCTCTAAGAAGCGATATCTTCGACAACCTTAACATTACGCAATACACTTCACAACACTACTAAGAATACACACATTGTTTAATAAATCCATGCATGCACCATGAAATAAAAAATATATCGTTGTTTTTTAAGATTCATAAAAATTATCGAATAAAATTATTTTTGTGGTATTATTTAATGTAGGAAATTTACCTTTTATAAGTATTTTTTAGTCTTAAGCTGTATATTTTATACAGCTAGACACTTCTGCAAAATTTTTACTACTACCTCTGATATATTAACGCCCAGAAGCGAAATGTTAGCGTAGTTTACGTCACATTATAAAAACCACCTAGACATCTACAAAAACTTTCTTGGTTTCTATGAAAAGAACTATTTATGTTGACAGTTGACCGCGACGCATTGTCACGTAACTAAATATAACTTACATGGACGACATTTCAACGTAATATTGCCAAAGAAATGCCTTTCTACTTTCCCTTTCGTTCTCGAGCTCATAAAATGTACGAGGAAAAGTGCGATTTATTATATTGACTAAGCGAAATTCAGAAGATAAAATGATAAAATTCAATGTAATTAAATACATCACAGAAATGGAGAATTTTTGATACGATAAGGTTTGAGTAACAGTTTCCCTTTCTTTTATATACCTTTTCTTGGCAATTATAATTATTATTAATGTAATATATAATAAAAACCAGAAATATTTGATTTTAACATAAAATAAAAGCAAGAGTTTCACACCCTATTCGTAAGCCGTTGAAAATTTTAATTTGACCCTAGCAATATTTGGTATACATACAATATATGCGTATATATTTTCGAACAGGTAATGCGTAAACTTTAGTAAGAAAACTGACGTAATTGTTTGTACATCACGTGCCCTCGTCGGGGACACAAATTACTCAATAAAGAAGTTCACCGAATGTGAACGAAACTAGAATTGGATCTTTCCAACGATCGGCCGTATTATAAAACAAAATGAAGAAAGGCGTTAAGTTACTTTTAGTTCACCTTAAAGTACAAATTATACAACTACGGTCTTCACAGAATGTTTGGACGCGTGCCAAGAATTTGCTCTCCAATGAAGCCAAAACATCAAAAAACAACGGTTTTCATAATTAAACACAATTTTTGAAGACTCATGACATGCACGTCTCGGACTACGATTATTATTAATAAAATAACCTATTATTAATAGCAATAAGTAGTTATATCTTATGTTCTCAAATTGCGACCGCGGGCCAGAGACCAAAGACTGATGAGTTAGAACGGCTAGGAACCGTTAGCCTCTGTTCGCCATTCCAAACACGAAAACACCCGTTAGTTAATAAGTTATAAAAAAGACTGAAGCAACAGCCTGAATATTGAAATAACATTATGTAAATTGGTCTACAAGTTGCGGAGATCGGTGAGGCAAGTGAATGTCCTGGTTTAATTTTAACAATTTGTGTCTAGCTCTTCTATTATGTTTACATGCTACTTGTAAGTTGTCGCGAACAGTTACACATTGAAATTAATCAAGGCTTATTGGAACTATCGTTATTTATTTATTTGGCCGAGCGAGCGAAACGCTTTTGTCCGGGAAACTTTCCTCAGTCAGTACGCATATTTGTCTGGATGTTTGTACTTGCTATTTTTTTATGAAAGTTTGAGTGTGAGAGAATTTCTACCATAAAAGTAGGAAGTTTTCTGCGCTATTAACTGGCTTATGTATCTCAAGATTACTTAGCAAAAACGTGCGGAAAAACATCTTTTTTAAATATGTAAAGAAATTTGGTTTCCAGGTTCCCTTCTTTGGTTGGTGGAGATTTATGATTGGTTTTATCTCAACTCGAATGTTCTTTTTAAAAAGAAATAACCGTGTTGGTCCACTACTGGCGTCGTTGCAAAATCGGGGAATTTTCATAAAAAAACATTCAGACGGATTTATAACGTAAGTTTGAACTAAATTAAATCGGGAGGAGGTATTTAATATAAACTCAAACAACAAGTTCTCCCTTAAAACGACATATTATTCAACAATTACGTATTCCAACATTCCATCAGCCAAATTAATTCTCATGATGACACCATGTCAACTAATTTCATAACGTTTGTCTATTATGTTAAAGTTACACCATCTTATATAACTACGCACTTAGCGTATTTACTTTAATAAGAATATTGGAATGCAAGCGTAATATTTTTATAGTTATTAGTACTAGTAACAAACTCGTGGAACTGTTCAGAAACAAAGTTTTAAAGCAACACAAAAACTATGGGGTGGTATTCGTTTGATGTGTCAGGGTATGTGTGTGTGTAACAGGGTGTCTCTGCTGTGGCATCGTAACTCCCGGACGGATGAATCGATATTGAACTTGTTTACTTGGTTTGAAAGGTGTATCAGTTCTTAGCTGTGTTTAATGAAAGTCGGTTTAAGCTAACCACCGTCACAAAGTGTCGGATCAAATATTTTTCCACAACTCCTTCATTATGGGTACCCTGGTACCAAATGCAAGGTCATGATTAGTAGAGTACTACTAGCGTGTACTATAAATGTTATATTTATATTTTGTGATTTAAGATTCCGGCGTGAAGTGTTTTTCTGTTTTATGCGCGGGATGGACATGGTTTATTGTCGAATTTTGTCTCTGGTGTAGCCTTAGTTTAGATAATTTATAATAAACATATTATTTAAGAATATTATGTGTTCTTATTTTAAAAATATTATGTGTTCTTGTTTTTATATGTCCAATATATTGGAATATGATTTCCAAATCGTTCCACATTAAAAGTGTCAATCTTAACTTTCGAATATTATTTGAAATTTGGGTAGTCCAGGAAGTTTGTATACAAGCGTGTTTGTTATTCATTTACGCTCAAATGGCTGACCGAATTTGGATGAAATTTGGCTTCAGCCTAGTATATGTCCTGGATTAACACATGGCTATCATTTATCCCGAAAAAATGCTCGTTGGATAATCAACTCTCCGCGGGCCGCAGCTATTATAAAATAAACAACCGTGACATAAAAATTATAATACAAGTGGACATAATATTATTAGCAAACAACTTCCGAAAGTTCACGTATCATTACGATCCAATTGACGTTTCGATTGCGTAATTACTAACATCTAAACGGCTTCAAATTGAATCTTATGAATTTTGTTGTTGATCGAGCGAAGGTAAATTATGGGAATAAGCGAATTTTATTTGTTCGTTTTCTTGTCCAAAAAAATGAGTATAATTTTAAAAATATTTAGCCAAAATTATTATTAATTCAAATACCACTTCTTAACTTTTCCACTAGAAGCGATTTTACGAAGTATATGGAAAGATGACACCTCACCATATTGGCATTTTATTTCAAAACTAAAAACCTACAGTTCGATTTCATAAAATTTTCATCAGGTACTTGTTTTACGTTAGGATCGACAATAAAGTGCTTACATAATAAGCCCTAGGGCCTTATTATATAAGAACCTTTTTGTCAAGAGACGTTGTGCAATTAGCTGACAATCGCCAAACTATCTGACTTTCACTAAAGTTTACAAAACGATAAACAACACTATTTCTACGTATCTATTTTTTTTACAAATTAAGTCGTGTGTTCAGATCTCACATTTTTAGAGTTAAGTAACAAAATTATAAAACACGTTTCACTTTTATGCAATAATTTCATACATAGTTTAATGTCAAAAAATTTAATATCATTAGCATTTAACCTTTAGAACTTCAAAATTATGTCACTTAGACTTTGATAAGTAGGTTATCTTTTATAACTGCCCGCTATATCTTTCAACGTTGTCATCGTTTACTGGTAGACATGATGGTTGTTTAATGTGTAATTTTGAATAAAGTGTAAAGTAATTAAAACTATCACGCGTATCCCGTATAAAACAATGAATTGTTTCATTCCGTGTCGAGACGTAACATCATGGAAACAAAAGGTAAAAGTAATTCTGTCAAATGGTCGAGTGCTTCGGTCACCGCGAGCGACAGTAACTATGTTGCGCACAAATCATATAATTGATGTTAAAAACCGAATAATACTAGAATAATGGATATCTTCATTGACAAGTAACACGGATATAACTTAATTTAACAATTGATAAAGGCTATTTGGTTACGTGTTAAGTTTACACGGCTGTTAATAATTGAGATCTTTAGTAGCGTACTTACTTTGTTGTTACCCATATTATGCGAAATTATTTAACTACGACAAAAGATAATTTAAAGCAGTATACGATACGTATACGTGTTAGTAAGTTTATTATTTAGTACTTTTTCTAAGTACACTTGTGCCATTTTCGGCCACATCGTCATTTAACATGGCATTCATAATGTGAATTTTGAAAATATTTTATTGAATATTTCATTTTCTTATTTAACAGAATTACCAATTAAAATATATTTTGATTTGTACACTCTCGCTCTATAGTAACAGCGAGTATTAATCACTCTGCTTATCACGACTAAACTATCACTAGCTCGACTAATTCAAATCAATTAAAACTAAAAATCGCTGTACACATAATTAGTCGACAATTGCACCCGCAATCCGCAACATTCTGCGGTAGGCTTCATCGACAGTTTACCGTATCCGACCTATATATGTAAAGCTATCATCTTGCATAATTACTGGTAAGCTTTGCCGTAATCACATACGTCACCGCATTGTTTCGCTGACCCGTGCGTGTCGCCCTAACGGTTGACGTAGCGGCTTTACGGTCTTTAGGATAATGGTTTGGATTTTAGTAGTTTTAACTGACGGGTAATGTAGGTGATATTTACTAGCAGGACTGTGAATAGTAAACAGATAGTGCTTTATGTACTTTTTACAGGCTTGCAAAAAATCTACGATACTACTGTAGCAGTAGTTTGCGCCCGCCGTAGTAACTTATACGATTTTAAATCTAAACAACCCATGGAAACTATCTAAATTGTATTTGATAATCTTACGAAAAATTTGGATGTTTTTTTACAATATTCTTAAATAAGCTGTCAAATGGTGCAGTAAGCGATTCGCCCCTCTCTGAGAGAAATACATCATAAGTCACCTGGTGACCATATAATTCTAATACACCAATATCCGTATATGAGTAATGACATTGACATAGAAACAAATTACGACGGGCCTGGCGTAAACCTTTGGTTTAAGGTCCCTTTAAAAATAAAAGAATAAAAAAAAAAATTACACTGGAAGCCTATTTTACAAGACTAGAAAGCAGAATCACTTCGTATTCTTCTTCAACGAGTACAACCACTGCCGAAAATATACCAAAACTTTTTAGACCTACAGCATTTGTCTCTACGAGGTGGGTTTAGCTCCTAAAAGCTTGAATTTTTAAGCCGTCGTTACCTGCATAGCAACCAGTCATGCCTTTTCAAATACTATATACATTTTGGAACTAATAAAGAAAGAAAGTATTTTTAAAAAGGCAAGAATTTTTATGATGTAGTCTCAACTGTAAATCTTTTACAGTTTACACTACCTACATTACGAAATAAGTACCTCATTTTTCATAGAACATCATACTAGATACTGAATCGTGCGTTACGAAATAAGTTTTGTATATTATATGAGGTCATATTTTGTTCCAAACTTTAGTCATTATACAGTAAATTGAGTAATTTTACGCTAGAATTTTGCTAATAATATTACTGTTATTACTTTAAAAGGAACGGTGTGTTGTAAATTATTATTCAGGGGTTAAACTTTAATGTTTGTTTTTAAAAATGTTAGTGACATGAGATAATTGATTAGTGAGCATGACAAATAATACGTAATAAGAATTTTTTAAATCATTTATTTATATTAAAAAATAATATAAATTCACTTAACTAACTCAAATATAAAGAAGAATAATGTAACTTTAATTCGTTTGTCCTAAATGTAATGGGACAAATGCTTCTTCCAACTTCTTCTACTCCTACTTCTTAGCTGTTCTAGACATGCTTTAGCTTTACCTATACAGCTATGAAGGTCACACATGCGGTAATTAGGCGAGCCGTACCTAACTTAATCGGTCTGCGCGCGCAAGTGTCACCGTTACCAGCGCTACCGTTACAGCGCCTATCGGAACATGATCGTTACAGTTACTACTCGACGCGTCATTGACGTGACCTTGCGTGAGTGTCATTCGGAGATAATCCATACATATATACTAAAGAGTAAGCCCCGATTGACTGACTGATATTTGCTAGGAATCAACGTAGACCCAAAACTGCCGATAAACTAGAGATATGAAATTTGGAGGGTGTATTCAACATACTAGAAATTATAATTAATATATCCTCTAAATATTACAGTGTGCTAGATACATACTAAGTCCTAAATAGGTCAAATAGGGGTTCAAAGTTTGAAACTTCTTTATATTCCATTTTATGCCGCGGGATAAAGCTACTAGTTAAAAAATTACATGTAAAAATACAAGACTGTAATCGGATGCAGACACATTAAACTTATACTTCGAACACATGCTGCCTTGTCGGGGAATTAAACCTCAGACCGTCGGCTTTTAATATGAGTATGATAACCACTACGTATTTTGAGCCACGGTGTCGTGTGATTCGAAAGAATTATGAAATTCAGATGATATTAAGGGTTTTAATTTAAATTTTGGATAAGCTTCATCTGGCACGGATATCCCTCTCCGGTACCGTTGGTCTTTTTTGACATGTTTCTACAAGGTTTTAAACTTCAGATTATTTTTAAACTTCGCACGCTTGCAAAAACCGATCACAGTAAAATGGTTTTAATGTTTTTCTACTTCTTAATTTGGTTAGCTAGAAGAACGTTACCTTTAGTTTTTGGCTTGCGCTTGCGCACAGCAACTGGTCAAGTGTATAGACCATGAAGCCTAGGATGTGTGTGTGGTTATTTTTAGTATTTTAATCTATAAATACAAATCTTTGTAAGCACATCCATCGAAATCACGATCTAGAAAAGTAATGTAATAGCTGGTGGTTATATTTGTAAGAATTATAACTCAAGCTTTGACTCATCCTACAACGAAGGCAAAGGATATGACCTCAAATTCCGACTACGATTAAACCACACCTAAGCTTGAACCGAGCCAAAAAACAACAATACATTAGCAGTGGGCTATTGTAGAGGGCCTTCCGTCCGATGTAGAATCTTCTCGAATCCACACGTTGTCAACATCTTCCGCGATTGCTTATGAACTAGAAAGAAAAGTTTCAAGATATTTTATATCTTCTTGTATTAGTAGAGTATATATATATATAATCTTGATTAATTACCAAAGTAATAATAAACCAAAAAGTCGGAATACTACATATACGAGTAGGACTACTATATATAGGCAACTTTAATACGACAATTAATACAAAGATTATCTTGCATAATGTATGTAATTGTCACAATTATTCAATGAAACTATTACGACTATACTGTCTAACAGAAATCTGTGTTATATTCTCGAGTCTCAAGTAGAAGGAGGTATAAGATCTTACGACTAGGTGGAGCAAAGACATACAGATGATAGCAGGTAGATATCCTATGTAAGTCTTTTTATAGGCTAGTAATGAAAAGAGTTGTTTTAAATATGTGTAAAGAAGGCTAACGTGTGGATGCCACATTAATGGCGTATTGTTCGTGTGGCCACGCCTTTAACTTGTAAGGATCGTGTGAATGAACCGACACCTAGCACGATTCCTGTCAAGAAAGTCGAAAGCTACTTTTAAAAGTATGTAGTATTTTTTATTAATGTTAGATTCTAATACTTTCGAAGCAAATAGAAACATCTCGAGTGCAGGATTCGAAGCTGCGTCCATTCGAAAACACGCCTTGCTGATTGTTAACTCGGCACTGATTTTTTATGATACCTATCTATTTTGTATGATATAGGTACTAATGTATTTCATACATGTATGATTATATATCTGTATGTTTGTATATCAATTTACTTGTGACCCTCTACAACCTAAACCGGCCATAAGCTGTATTAATGGCTACGGTTTCAAGAGTTAAAATACAGAGGTCCAAAATTCTTGAATTATTCTTTTTTTAAAGCCGGTTCAAACCATGGGAACTGAGAATGTATCTTGTATAATTAATCATCCTATGCACAGTTTTACGAAATAACTTTTTATTGCATTTTAGCATATACATTTCAGAATGTGTTATACTAACCCCAATTCAATGGCATTCAATTTTAGTACATATCTAATTAAGTGGATTGTTATAACTTAGAATCAAGTCACGTTTTTCAATATGTAATCAAAAACGATACAGATTGATTTCATATTCTTTAATCGAAACAAAAACAAAGTAAAGTTGATTGATTGCACACAAATTGTTATTGTAATAAGAATGTAATTAATATTAATGCAAGATAAATCAATTCGGAATCCAGTGGCGCATTTAACGATTATGTACAGTACAGTCTTAGTACAGTATACAAGCCTTCACGATAGCTGTATTATATTTTTATAAATTTGTTTTAGTAATATAAATTTAGATACAATATTTAAACAGTTTTATTAAACGGCTATATTCGTAATGCCAACCTATGTTTGAAATCAATAAATATATAGATCTCAAAATAGTTTACCACCTAACCTTGAATAATTAATATTTAAAACTACATACCCAAAAACTAAAAAATCTCTCTGTATATTTTTATTTTTAATAAAGAAATAAAATGCACATGTTTTGTAAATATACCGGGCTCCCGAGTGAGTCTCGGGAGTCATTGGCTTGTCAGCCTTGTTGTAAGCCTTATAATATTTAAAGAAAATACATGTGTGACAAATTGACAAGAGTTATAAAAAAATAACTAATTTATTTGAAATACAACAAGAGCAAAATAGTAATTCGAGTAAAACAGTGAAAAATATACAACATAGGCATGAATTTAAAGCAGTATCAACGTATGAAGCTCATTCACTGCATGCCACAGCGTCACCATGTTTCGTACTTTTTATCGAAACGAAAGTCGGAAATTGCTCGGAAAATACAATAACTACTGCTAACATGTAGCTTGGTATTAACATAGTTATTACCAGTTTTTAGTACGCTTCTGTGCATGCTTACGCGTGAAAAGAACAGCTGTTTTACAGCGAACATGCAAACATAAGAGTATGTTGCTTTCCATCTGATAAGCTGGAAAAATGAAAATGACATGGAATAGACAATCAGTTTTATTTAGCTTCTTTAAACTAGGAACAATTGTGTTTTAAGAAAATTTAATGACATTTCTATTTTAACATTATATCTAACTACTTAGATCCTTCCCTCAGTTTTACACGCGCCGAATATTGGATCGTCCTGTGGAATCACTTCAATTTTTTGGGATAAAAGGTAGCTTATGCGTTAATCTAAGGTATAGCTAGCTTCGTACCAAAATTCATCCAAATATGTTGAGCCGTTTGCGTAAAGGATAAAAAAAAACACACACACAAACTTTCGAAGTACAATTTGTACACTACTACTACAAGTAGCCCAGTTCACCTTAAAAAACTACTACGTTACTCAAAAAATATACATACATGAATCCTAAAATTACAGTCATGTTTTAGACAGCAGTCTATATAATTCCTTGAAAATTTCCTGTATTTAAATTCTAAGATGTCTTTCATGGTCTTCATACCAATATTTAGCATACAAAGTGAAATAAATTGCATGATATCACCAACCACCAACCGGCGGGCACTCCCTAGTGATCGAGCCAACACTTACGCAAAGCATTTTGAGTCAACCACAACTGGCGTAGTAGCTAAGGCAGTAGCGTAGTGACTAACTAGAGTTACCATAATACATAATACAAAAAAACTACAATTGCCTTACTTTGACAAATACAAAGGAGTAATAGAAAACATTTGAAGTTTTATAGAAATATGGTAACCCTATCTTCAATTGCATTCTTGTACAGCCCATGTCATGTTTATTGTGATAACTAAATTAATATTTACATTTATTTGCATACCATAATAAAACATGAATTTGAATCTTATTACTACATCAAGCTGAACAACGCATCAATAAGATTATTAGAAAGTTTTGCAATGCAAACAATTTTGTAACAATGCTGATTTTAAGTCGGTGCCATACTTGTCCATAATAATACCTACAACAACCCTGTAAAGTATCAGTATCATTCTCTCGACCACTTTTTATAATCATCTAAGCTATAGTAAAAAGCATTAAGCATTAGCACTTATCTCATTAAAATCCGCAACAAAAATACTAAAAGTTCACTAAGTTCGCACAATTTTCGCTTACGTGCGAACAAAATTAACACTTAATTTGGTTCCATCTTCAGATGTGACATAATGTCTAACATAATAGACCACGTTACCGACAAATGAAATGATCTAACATCCGCTAACGGAAGCATTTATGGCGTCACTTCCTTTTAGTGCGTCTTTGACTTTGTGAGGCTATGTTTTAGTATAACAGTTCAATTTTAAGTTATAAGTCAATGATTTATAGTTAATATACGAGAGAATAAACCACATTTTCATGTTTTCAGGTTTGCACGTAAATTTGTTTATTCCAACATAAATTTTAAATCGTATTGTTAGAATCTTTTCATCATCCTGAGTGATAAAAAAGAACAAAATAGTGCTCGTATCATGTGATACGACGCCTTAAGAGCACTTATGCACTGGCAGACAGAGCACTGGTACAGTGCCGATACAGTGCGCAGTGGTCTAAATTTCTTGCTGTTTTATTTGTAGTCGCTTCATATTATAAATTAAATAATGAACTACTTATTATTAGTTATTATCAATTATTTGTGGTCATTTTTCCAATAGTAAATCTATTTTGGTAAAATATACTTCAGAGATGGACATCTCTGAAGTATATACAAAATATTATAGAACTTAATTAGCCGCTACGATTCACCAATAAAAAACTCACCTTTATATTAACTTCTTTTGACTTGTCTTCAATCTGTAAAAAACAAAGTCTTATTATACAAAAGGTAAGAATAATATAAATAATATAAATTTGTCAATTATAATTCATAAGTTGTGTATAATGTCAAAACATTTGTATGAAAGTAAGCTCGGATATAATATGGAACCCTACAGATGATATACCCTATGAGTGTTTTGACACGCATTTGTATTTTTTTATTATCCTTCTTTATTTGACCAATAAACACTATTTTTTATTTTCACTAGTAATATGAAATAGTCCAGATAGAAATATGGCAACTTCTGAAAATTATACACTTTTCTATTAAACATTCTTTTTTAGTAATATGATTGCAAAAATAATATTCTTAAATTACAACAGTTTCACAGATGTTTCTATGCAGTCGTGCCATGTAGGTACTATCATATTTTAATACAACATTTTCCAATAGCATCTAATTGAACAACATTCCAAGCTATCCTGTCTTAAGTTAAGCACAGCTTGATTCCACGATCTTAGCTTATAGCTTAGCTTGATTAAGTACATTTATCTTAACTAGAATTAAAAAAAGCATTTCAAAAAGCTCTTTTACTCGTGAGTTGGATATTTTTGTGTCCGTCTAGTATAGCACCTCAGGATACCTACAGCATTTTTTTGCTGAAAATGAGTTGAACATTTTTTTCTCAATAATTATGACTGCTACAACGTTATTTTTAAAACTGTAGGGCGGTTGAAAACTAAGCTGGCAAAAAGCGCGCTAGCGGTGTCTAACAAATCAATTTTGCAAAATCATATATGCTTGTAGTACTCAACGTTTTTTGTTCATTTTCAATTATTCTTATAAACATTTGTTCACCGCAATTATATCTAAGAATCAAAAGGTTTGTAACGATATACAGTCGTTCAACAATTATTGTTGTGAATATTATATATATCTATTACACGGTTCAAGGCTGGACTTTAGGCATATACATGGAGCCAAAACCAACATGTAGAAGTCATTTTCAATTACAAATTTGAAATATACTTAAATAAGTGAAAAGTATGTATAAAAAATGTATACTATTGAGAGCTAAAAGAGGCAAGTAAATATTGAATACTGAGCAATTGTGACGAATTTTCGATGAGTACTATTAAGGCGACGGGTAAAGACAAACGCAATTGAGAATCCAGCCACGGAATAAAAATAATAGTATGTACTGATACTTACCTATGCCATGCCATCTGTTTGATTCTGGGCGAAACCAATGAACGGGTTTGGCCTGCCGTCTATAATTTTGTCAACTGTATAGATCGATGGTGTCTTATGCACAGTTTGGACATTGACATAGAGTAATGTAAGTTCAGAGAAATAACATCGTACTTTTCTGAAAGTTAGGTCAAAGATTACTATTGTACAGAAGGTGAAGTATGTAGTAATTACTCAATTCAAATATAACTTTACTCATTATCGAATAATAATAACTCGATTTCATTAAAAGTTTTTATAAAAATGATTTCTCGTACCACGTAAAAACATTAAAAAAAAATGAGAAAATTTCGTAGAAACTATCGTTCGAGTTCGTTCGTTGAATATCGTGCGAGTTGCAACCTTCAAAATTCCGCCATCGTGAGCAGTTGGCAGCTCATATCATTGATGACATTATTTATCAACAACGAAGTTCGCTGGGTTAGGTAAAACTTACTTCAAAAAATTGTAATAAATAAAAAAAAATGTGCTTATTTTTATTTATAAATCTAACTATTTTGACCGATTTTTATCAAACTTATATGAATGAATTTTTCGTTAATTTTAGCGTCTCTAAGAAAACAGAAAAATACTTTGAATAAACAATAACTGAAATAAAAGGTAAACAGTTACATATTTTTATTATAGCAGCCGCTCCTGACAGTGAAGAATATTTTTTTTTATAAGATCTCTTCCCGTAGCAACCATCAGCTATAACATCTATGATGGCAATGCCGTTCGAATTCACCCTTCCGATTCAGATAAAAACAATTTTCTTTTTAGTACCTACACTGTAAACGCTTTTTACGTAAATAAAATATAAATTTTGATTGAATCAACAAAAACAGTATGTATTGATTACTGAGAAAAAAAATCCTCGTATTACCATTTGTTACAATAAGTTTCTGTAACAAGACTACTCTGTGCGTTGAAATTCGAATTGATGCAGACGAGTGTTTGTTTAGACTCAATACGTAGGTATGTGTGAAACGAGCGAAGCATCTCTGCTTAGAGGTACATTTTATTTTGTCTGTCAGTTTGTATGTATGGATGTTTGTCGTCAAGAAATTTCGTAATAGCGTACAGGTTTCCTCCTAAAAAGCGTTTACAGTGTAGATACTAAAAATATAATTGTTTTTATCTGAATCGGAAGGGTGAATTCGAACGGCATTGCCATCATAGATGTTATAGCTGATGGTTGCTACGGGAAGAGATCTTATAAAAAAAAAATTCTTCACTGTAAGGAGCAGCTGCCATGATAAAAATACCAAACTGTTTACCTTTTATTTCAGTTATGTTTTTTTTTAAGTTTTTTCTGTTTTCTTAGAGACGTTAAAATTAACGAACAATTAATTCATATAAGTTTGATAAAAATTGGTCAAAATAGTTAGATTTATAAATAAAAATATTCAATAAAAAAAATATCTAAAATAAATTCTCACGCTGCACTAGATGAAGTCTGACAACGTCGCGCACTACGCGAAGTGGCAGGGATGAGGCGGGCACGCATGCAACGTCGCATAAAACGAACGCTACCCGCTAGCTAAGCCAAAGTGCCTCATTAAAATATGTGCTAAGTGCCTAGTTAAATATATTAGCAACGTGCTTTTCTAAATGAATACTTTTTAGTAGGCTCTAATAACATTTATCTTTAAAACTTCACTTACCTATCATTCTAAGACAAAAACAATACATTAGCCTGAAGGTGCCAATATTTCGATTAACTATACTCAATATTACAAAGTAGACATTCCACGTATACCGAAAGAAACATGTTCAAAATAGTGAGATAATGAGTTCTTCAAAAATATATTAAAATGGTTTGGTAAACTAAGATAAGCATTTAGAAACATCATGCTTTAATTGTGTATATGTATTACATGATGTATTAACTTTGAACATGGCATAGTATACGGTAATGCTAGAAAATGGAAACAAAAACGCATCTATTTGGGAACCATCACCTTAAGGTGGTGTCAGTATGGTACTAGGAAGAGGTAAGAGAGGCCGCACCTGCCAGTATTATTACATAATATAGTACTAATTATGGTTATGTATAGCAAAGAGTTTACATTATAGATAACTTTACACATACCTCTGCTAGCTAGTTTTAACTAGTTTTAAGTATGCCAGCAGCCCTATAAGCGTTAAACAAGTACAGCTTATCTCGGTACGTTGACCCCAGATAAGTGTTAACGATGTAAACATACTTCTACTTTAAAAGCTACTCTGTGCAGGATTAAAATCACATTAGAGGTCAACGGCCTGGAATGGCAGGCATGCTAATGCCGTTTAGATCCTAGATTCTTGAGGCACCGTTTTTCTGAACGGTAAAGGTAAAGGGTAGTTATTTAGATCGTGTTTTGAATATTGGGTTAATTAATAGATACGAGTAGAGAAAGCTTAAGGCGCATGATGTTTAATTGAATACTAAACGACAAAATGATGCAACGATGTTGGTTTTACAATGACTAGCTTTTGCGCATGGCTTTGCCCTTCTTACGATTGTTTTCCCAGGAAATAAATAGCTGTGTCACAAATTGCAAGTCCGATCGAAAATTCGTCACTCAAATACTTAGAGAAAGAAGGACAAACAAACCACCAAGACACCAACACATTTTTACATGTGAAAGGATTTTATATGCGATTTTAAGTTTTCTACGTCAATGGTTGTATTCCATATAGGTACCTATTGTTATATGTCCCAGTTTGATACAACGCAATGTAACTAGTGGGATTGACCCAACCTCTAAACAAATTATTAACACTACGATGAGTCGAACATACTTACAATTTTAGTTCCATTAGATTCGAATCGAAAGAAAGTTCTTCAATTTTGTATGGCAATGCTTGATTTTTTAACAAAATAGAATCCAGTTTTCTGAATTCTCGATAAGGATCTTTATATCTTTACATTAATATACCTTGTTTCTATTCTAGTCTTGTACTTACAATTGTTCAAGACCTACATTATAATTAGACAGTCATGTTTTTATTAATTCCACAGTAGAATAGTTAAATTACATAGCTGCAAAGACATACGCAAAGCAATAAAAATTGGGTCCAAGGTTTAGTACGCACAAATTGTTTGAAATAATTTCGACCGGTGTCATAATCTTAGTCAAACATTACTTTTGGAGCCGTGAATTAAACGCCTACGGTTTTTATTTTTATAGCCATAGAGTTTTGGACAATAACTGGCTTTGAGAGTTTTCAATGTCATACAAGATTATAGGGTGCCTTCATTTTCATTAGTGACTTTTACTATGGCTCAAATAAAAATAAAAGAGACAGATTTATTTCTATTTAATCAGCATATTTATATTCGCTATAGGTATGATACTTAGTTAACGGTCATTACAGTTAACTAAATTATCTTTTGATACTGGTAATGGCACTACCATCGTTGGTTCACTACTTCCTGATAGTGGTTGGCACGTGATTTATGATTTTGGATTGTGAAAAATTAAATCGATTGAATTCGAAATTTTAAAGGCTAGAAGAAATCGCTTTAGTTGGTGAGGCCTTGTATTGTATGTACTAGATAGAGCTTAAACCTATGTAACATTGATCAGGTTTTTTTGTACAACCCACCAAAATAACTTTAAACAATTAAATTACGATGTCAAATTCTAAAGCCAATCACAAAGCACTATAGTAATATTATTTACGCACGTTCGAGCAAGTCGACATGTCAGGAATGCTGAGATCTAGTGTAATTGGTCAGAAAACTACATAATCACTATCAATCTTATCTTATTCAAGGTCTACGGACACTTCCTTTGAATAAATCTAGAATTATGTTAGCTTAGGGTTGAAACACACTTGTATTATAAATATTAACGAGTGAAATATCATGTGTTTGATATATATTAATTTAACGTTGTATTTAATATTAATTCTGATATTATATTAATGATGTGTACAAAAGTTGATTTAGCATATTTACCACGTTGTCATACTGAATTATGTCTTTTATATAAGATTTAATTTGTTAAGTGTTATTGTACCAAAGTAATAAAAAAATAAAATAGAATAAAAAATAAAATATTGTTTAACAAGGCGGGTTTACACGAATACCTCGAATACCCTCGAAAACTCGTATTTTTAAGTAAAATAATAATGTGTACTAGCAATGCTATTAATATAAAAACATGTATGACTCTTAGAATGTGAACAATTTTTGCGCATTAATGATGACAGTGACTTTACGTGAATTATTAAATTTAGGGCAACAAGTTCTATATTGAAATTAAATTTCTCCGTTACGCGTAAAAAAAATGAGTCTAGCTGTACCTGTTTATATGCGGCTAATCGATAAAATACACTTCATTGTCTGCACAAAAAAGAAATACTTACAGTAAACAAATACTAATGGCATATATATGACTTCAACTATAAGTAGGTACACAATGAGTTTCGGCGTACATCCTCAGTCGATGTTGCTTTAAGAAGTGCAGCACTTAGTATTTGTGCGTAAGTTTTAATAACATAATAAAATAAAAATTCCAAACAACGTGACTTGTCTCTTTTCTGAATAAGATGGGTGAGTTTACATCTTACATAGGCGTAAACCAGTCCAGTCAACTTCAGTGCTGAGCGGGTAACTGTACAAAAGATAAATGATGAAATTACACGAAGGCAGTTCCTTAATAGGGATAAAATAGACCTGCAGATGCTTGTAGACGTGCTGACATGTATCTTCCTATACCTACCTACATACTAGTAAATTGTGAACAATCTCTTAACGGTGGACACCAAGCATTTTTTTAATTAAACAACACCTGCTTGTTCATTTACGCAAAGAAGCTTATACTTATATTTCGGTTTCGAAACGGTGTACTTTCTACGTGGTTTCGTTTATATATTTTTTTAAATTAATTATTTCATATGAATAGTAATATTAAATATTATTATCGCAAAACACATTGACCACTGTTGCAGCTTTAGCCACCAAGCTAGATTTACGCTTGATTGTATCGTGATGGCTCAGTTTAAACCTGAACTACCTTTTTTAATATCTTGCCTAATCTAAAGCAAGGATGTAGCACGCTTGTTCAAAAGAAACCGATTTACTCGGTACTTTGAAAATATTAAGATTATAACTATCGAGAAATAGAGAACTCGGTAGGAAATTCCACAATCTAGCTGTTCGTATAATAAAAGTAGTCGCAAAGAGTTTGTAGAACCATTCAAAACTTATATAATTAATTCAGGACCAGTACGACTTCTCAAAATAAAGGACGTTGCTCAGCAGCGGATGATAACGGGCTGAAGATGATAATGATGCTTTAAACACCTTGTTAGAGATCATTGTCTTCATTTTAAATCATTTGCCTTTTAAACGTTAAGTAAGCGATCGTGAACCAGACGTGATTCGATTTGAAATGTTATTTTTTTGCGTTTATTAACGCAACGCCACGAATAGGTATTACTTGCGAAACGCCTGTAATTAAGATCAAAAGAAAATTTAGACTGTATTTTGATGGAATAGAAGCTAGTTTCAATCGCAACGTAAATTCGGTGAAACATTCCAAAATTGCCTTAGAGCAATAATAGCGAAACAAAGTAATTGCATTATTTCTACGCGTTTATAATATTTTTTTGTCGCCATCGATAAAAAATTTAACCTATGATAACCATAGCAAGAAGACCGACGCGAACAATGAAAATAAAACTGCATGACAAATGTTCAAAACATTCGGGAAATGTTTAGCTTCGGTCGAAGAGATAGCCTCTATCTTATCATTTTGACATGAATATTCCATCAAATCACTTCAAACATTCCTACAAAGATTTCTTATTTATCTTTAGGTAAGTACAAAACTCCAACAGGAATATGGCAAATCTTATCAATATCACTGTTTTAAGAGTCACGTTTCAGAAGCTTGCTTGTTTCGGGTCAGATACCTAGCAGAAATCTTACTAGATAACTTTCTCAGCTTTTACTCGTGAAAAAAACTTGCATCGAGTCACAAAAAGTTGAGCTATAACATACATATAGATAGAACTAACTTCTTTGTTTTCTAACTGTAGTTGTAGTCTAGGTGTAGTAACTCGTATTATCATTGTTTTACAACCTTGACAGATAATTAAAATCTTGTTTGCCTTTCCACACAACGCGCCTCACAATACATGTCTCAGACAAAGCAAACATGCACCTTCATGATCTAATACAAAATTGTGATTTTTTATACAAAAACATTTTCAATGGGATACTCCCATTGAAGATGTTTATGTGCAAAGAGTCTGTTTGTCTTACCTAATGACAAAGATATTGACGTTTTTTCAGTAAAATTTAATGCAAGGTAAAATAGTACATATATTAAAAAAATGTTCTTGGAAAAAATACTTAACATAATAAATATGGCATATTACAACAATCCGTAAAATAACCTACTCCGAATCGTGCCTGGTGCAGAATTGCCCACAGCGCGGAAATGCAATGCAATGGCCAGCCATCGTACCGCAAGACTGGGACAAGAGTCGTTTATTTTTCAAACTCCCCAATAGTTGAATATATGTTTGAGATTGATTAGGTTTCGCATTACAATAAGGTATTATGTTACTTATGTTGGAAATATAAAAATATTTGTGCCAGGGGGATAAATGTGGCGATATAGAAAAAACGCAATAGGAAAGGCTCATGTGAAATAGCAAAATGTTTTGAAGAGTAATAAATGACGTGCCTATTCATAAGTTTATGTTAGAATTCCAAATTATGCGCCTCAATAATTAGTAAAATCTTTCTTATCAGCTGTCCATGCTAGACCTGCTGCTATAAAATCGCAGAATGAACCAACTATCAGAAAAATATGTTTGAAAGATTATTCGTTAATTTGTAACTTTTTACAATTAATAAAAACTTTTTTTACTAGACCTCCTGCGGGTCGAGAATAGATTGTAAATTTTACTCTTGATAGAAAGGTAATAAATACATTTTGATTATTATTTATTATACTTTTATTATTTGATTTGGAAGTGGATTTCAATTTAGTGCCAATAAAACATTAATGAATGAAGAATGATATGTCTGACTCATCATCGAATGCCATATACTACAATTTGCCAGGAGTGAAGCATATAGATAGTTGTTAGTAGGTACATAGTCTATATTCTACATATGTATATGCATACCATATACAAAACGAATAACCTGTTTAATTTTTAAACTAGCCTCAACTATTGCTGTGGTAGATCTAGTAGTATTTTTAGGGAGGTGCAGATAACAAATCTAGAACATTAAATCTACTAGAATTTCTCGTTTTATGTAGACACATAACCTGAGTTAGGTGATGCGATTTGAACCTTGAGAAGAGACAGGTGTGGAATGTAGGTATGAGTATGCGTTGGATATAATATTTGGTATTCAAATTTTTTGAATGTTGGTGTGAGCTCGGCTTCGGCTCTCAGATTAAACGTCTTTTTTCTTTGTAAATGTGCTCTGAGCTCGATGCTTGATATCAATTGTTTTTTTGAGAAGAATTAGTACCTATAGTTTATTATTATATCAATTATTAATAAATTCATACAAATACAACTATTATCATTATCATCCAACCCACGTTTGCGCTCAGTTGTCCCACTCCCATGAACGAGAAAAATATTATGCTATCCTATATTAGTGACCACTCTTCTCCACGGTCACCTATTCAGGAACAGACTGGACCTGAGTATTGCTTAATATCGGTGATCGGTTATCATAACTTAGCTATCTAGTACTATGATCATTACACTATACAAAATACATATTGCTATTAAACATATAATCCAAAAACGAAGTTCAAATTTTTATATACAGCTAAAAACTGTTAAATACATTATGTTACTGGGCGGTTTTAATCGATCTAAATCGAATCGATAAAAGAATCAGGTCGAGTTTGTACGATAAATCAAATCGATCATAAACATTCGCTTATTGGGTTAATAGTTTAATCGTTGCACCCGTTAGAGTGGAAATTCAAATTCAAATTCAAATGGAAATATCGAATAACTTTAATAATTCGTTTAACGGGAAAGCTGATATAGGGTTAGAACTAAGATTAAAGCTAACTTGTTAATTTTGATGTATATAGTATACCTTAACGCTCTTTTTGGACAGTAATTTCTATTACATTTAGATACAGAGATTTGAAAATCTTTACCTTAAATTATACTTTCTAACAGGGTAGGTTCGTATGCAGATACTATTCAAAAATACCGAAAGAAAATGATAACTTAGTTGCGAAATGCTTGCTTAAGCGAGAACTCGTAGATTAATCCCGGTTTTATGACTGCAATTTGGAATATTTTGTTTTAGGCTAGGTTAGAAGACATACTTAAATTTATACATGAACGAAGTTCAGCAAAAATATAAAAATACTAGAAGCTGTCATCCGTACCGTTGCACGCGACATTAAATGAAATATAAAGTAGTTTAAAACTTTGAATCCCCATTTAGTTTCCTCAGGGGCTGAATTTTCTAAAATCTATTATTAGTACACCCTTATACCCTAAAATAAATAAACCTTCCAAAATCCGCATCTCTAGGTTCGGTAGTTTAAGACTCTCTGATTGTAATCTGTCAGTCAGTCAGTAAGTCAATCAGGACTTAATCTTTTACATAGATATGAAAATTATTTTTTAAATAAAAACATTTAAATAATTCGATTCATACTATATTCATTATTCACGCAATGTTAGACATCTATCCACTCGTACTACCTCGAAAAATGAACCACTGATGAGCCATTTGCAAATTAATATTTGTTCCTTGCACCCACTAAAATACCATTGTATTGTGATGAAGTGCAAAAAACTAACGGAAGTATCCATTTGGCCCATCTCAATAGCAGAGCAGTATCTTGTAATCGAATTGACTAAGGTCAGTCCGACATTTACACACATCTTTGTAAGGTCAACCTACTTAAGCAGGTGTTTGCAAGATGGTTAAATACTTCTACACCTATACCCGTTTAGTTAACGACTCTTGGCCTTTTCTCCGTAGATATATTCAGGTATTTACAAATACTTATAAAATACCAGTAAAGATTTTAATAACCCCCACTAAGATTTCTCCTGTGTCGGAGATCCCATGGAACATTTGCAAACACGCAACGCACTGCAACCCGGGACCGTCGGAGCAAGCAGACCTAGACCCTCTAGCCACTAGACCACGACGGCCGTCATATCTGTGAATAGTGTCATTACTGCAGTTTTCTCCAGTAATAAAGTCAATAAATTCCTCTTCTATTTTTGTCTTATTACTGGAGACGCTCCTTAGCAATAAAATATTCAACTTTCATTGCGATTTCCTACTGGTAGGTAGTTATAAAACCAGATTTCACGCAGTTACCGCAAAGCCGTTGTTGGCGTATGGTAATACACGCTTTCGTCCTTGCCTCTCGACACAAATACCTATCACACCCAGTCATGTGAACAGTTTCTATCGTATTTTATACAGGTGAAAAGCGAATTAAAAAAATAAACGACTTTACTGTAATATTCTACTACTATGTATATATAATCAGACTTTCAAGGGCAATAAACCCGTCATTCATCCGACCACACATTTACCTAGACTAAAAGTTTAAAGTTTTTAATTTTTTCTATAAATGGACTATACATTATACTATATTATAAGAACATTTAACAGAGTTATAAAAAAAAGAAAAATCGAAACGTGTCGATGGACCACATATAGATTCAATTCAAATGAGGTACTTATCACCTTTAGGTTAGATAGTAATTTTATCGAGATATTCCAATAAAACCTGAAAAACATTCATTTCTTGCTTAAAACTAATAATAATTGGGAAACGCGTTTTCATCAGCTGAGGTTTACAACAAAAAATCTAATAGTAACTTTCCCGGATGGATTGCCGTTTGCGTGGCCTAGAAGAAAATAATATGAAAGTCACAAGAATAATACACTCGTGACTTGAATAGACCTAGATTGTACAGCCAATAATCAGTTCTATAAATGCACTATTATTATGGTAACCCTACCTGCTGATTACATTTGCATACGCTTGTGCGTTGCTCTGTTGTCTCCGTTGTAACCTCAAACTGAGGAAGGAACGCGAGAGAAAATGCGTTACAAAAATATAAATTACTAGCTGTACCCGCGACTTCGCTCGCGGTTGCTAACCTTTCATTTTTATATCAGTGGGACTTAAAAATTAGAAAAATAATTTCAGTTGTCCATCATAAAACTTATCATTGTAAAAGATAAGATGCAGTGTTTTAAACTGTAAATTTTATTTATTAAAGCAATATAGATATGTTCGCACAGTTATGTTCAGTATGATAAGATTCTGCATATCATAAACGCCTATTTAATTTTACGAATTCTGCACTCATTTTAACCCGTAGGATTTTGTTTTGCAAATGTATGTATCCCGATTGCCTATTTATTTTTTACTCAAGACAGCTAGGAATTTGACAACCAGCTTGCACGACTACAGAAACCAGCGACACTGTGACCCCTAGATGAAGCATGCCTAGTCTGGAATACATTGGTTCTCAAAAAAAGCCGCCGCAACATTCCATTAGCTGTTTGGCGAAAGATTTTTCAACTTGAGGGCTAAGTTTTAAGATTGCCCTTCCACCATGCTATGGTTTCCACACGATGTTATCTTTCACCGGTAGCTCAGGTTCTTCTTGCGTATTTCGTGGGATCGAACCTCGTGCCTCTCGCACGGCAGTCTACCCCCTTTAACTACTCGGTCACCATCGCTACAAAAAATTGTGGACGCTATGTGTTGACACATATGTGTATGTGCTATGTGTTCCATCTAGGGCTACAGTATCGCAGCATAGATTTCCGTCGTCGTACGAACTTGTGGTCAAATGCCTAGTTGTGTAGTATAAAAAAAAAATATATAAATATATGTACAATCATAATCTATGCCCTTGCTATAAACTCAAAAACAAATAAAATAATAATGAACTACAATACCGATGTCGTATTTTTTGCAGTACAATAATTTCAGATAATCTTTCTAAAAATAACTATGCAAATTTAATTTCAATAGTAAAAACTTCCTTACTATAACTTTTTATGTAGGCGTTCAATAAAATATTTTTTGTTAAAACTACAAAAATGAAGTAGTATTTTTTTGGGTACAATAATTTGAGTTGTCATTACTAACAAAAAAAACATCCTTACCGAAGGACGTGGTGACTTTTATCCCCTCTCTCACACCCGTGAGAGAGGGGATAAAAAAAATCAAGTCGCCATCATTTCAGTTACACCTTTCTAACAAAAAAAGGAAGTATCCAAATCGAAGCACGCGTTACCGACTTATGGTTAAATACGACTTTAATGCATCCCACGGGAACCCCTACTAATTTTTAGGATCATTTCATTTCATCATTTCAGTTATACTTTTGGAATAAAAAAGAATCATTCAAATCAAAGCACGCGTTACCGAGATCTAGTTAAGTACGAGTACGATTTTCATCCCCCCTCCCACGGGAACCCACACTAATTTCTGGGATAACATTAATTTTAGTTAGTTCTTTCTAGCAAAAAAAGAATCATCCAAATCAAAGCACGCGTTACTGAGCTATAATTAAATAAGACTTTCATCCCCCTCCCACGGGAACCCCTTCTGAGTTTCTGGATAAAAAGTAGATAAGATCCTACCTCATGGTATAAATCTTAAGCATACCAAGTTTCATTAGAATCCATCCAGCACTTCCGAAGTTATAGAAAGTCCAGAAACAGACAGACAGACAGACAAAAATTAAGAAAAATATAGATTTGGGGTCTATATAGTTAAAACACCCCTCGCAAAAGATTTTTTAAAAATATATTCAATGTACAAAATTTGACCTGTTTCAGTTTCATTATAAGTATAGTATAGATTTCCTGATAGCTCCCTAACTACATCGATAAACGTTGCTATCCTACTAATATAATAAACGCGAAAGTATCTGTGGATGTATGGTTTTTACTCTTACACTCAAAAACTGCTGAACCGATTTGGATGAAATTTGGTACAGAAATAGCTTAGGCCCTGAATTAATACATAGGTTACTATATCCTGTATTAACGCGGGTAACACCTTGTCAAACTTGTTAACACGGTCAACATTAGCAGGGCGCAGCTAATTATCTTTATGATACCAGTCGATTTTTTACGCAATATGAATTACTATCATGCCTCTTCTTATATCAAGTCTATGGCAGCCTGAGGTAGACTAGTTTGCTTATCAAGCAAAAAAATTACATTTTGGTGCAATGTGTTTAATATATTATATTTAATTAGTGTAGTAGTAATTAATAAGGTTCTAACTCGTGGTTTGTCTGAGAAGGTTGTAAAGTTCCCACAGAGGAGAGTCGTGTTCGTGGGTTGATTCGACTGTACTGTAATATGTATACAACCTAACACAATATCAACGAAAACCACCGCCTATATTATCAAGCTACTGCAAAAATATAGTCGCATAGATCGTAAAACCAAACCCGGATAACATGAACATATATTTTATTTCAGTACTCTCCGACTTTCTGTGGTACATAGAGAATAACACCCGGGAGCTTCTACTTTTCACTTGAAAATAATAGTACCAGAAGTATCATTACATATGTATGTCATAGCAAACACGATTATTGTAGAAGTAATGGCTACGTAGGAACTATGTATTAACTTAGAAATGCGTATGCAGCACTTGGTATAGGTTATCAAGACATTTCTTGGAAAGTGCAGAATTATAGCGCAGCTCAGTAGAGATTTCCTTTTAGATTTCCAAATGTAGTTATCTAAGTTGCTATCACAGCCCTCGTTGGTAGTTAACTTGTGTAAATGTTTTACTGTGGATATTTGTTATCTTAAGTCAAGTTGTCCTACAGTAGTTTAAGTGCCGTTTTATTGCAAATACTTTAAGGTCAAGTTTGAGACGTTATTATTTGGATTTGGGTTAAAAATTTTCCTTTTAGAAACTTTAAGTGACGGTTGATGTGTTAATTATACATTCTCGAAAAAATATGAAGAAAACTGTTCTACAAGCTGTACAAATAGAAGTAGAACGATAAATGTTGATATTCGGGATTGATTTTAAACTATAACTTTTTAGATAAATAGAAATTGTAGCGCTATACGAGTATTTAATTAAACCTTGCGTTTGAGTGTCACGTAACAAACCAACACTCAAAAATATCATAAATATAAACTTATTTTATCTACTTATATATTAATCCGAAGTTTACTATGAAAATACTGACTAACACTTTCTGATAAGGCTTTCATTGAAGCTGACACTGAAATACAAATCAAACAGATAACAAAGATCTACTTGGTTTTGTAGTAACCTAATAAAAGTTTATGCAACAGAGTTTCAGTAATGTTTAACTATGTTAGCGAACGTGTGTAAATCGTCGAAGCACATTTGCTTAGCGTCCTCATGCTAACTTGCTTCGTTTTTAGCAAAGTAATACAACGCTCTACCTAGTTCTCAGTGTCTTTAGTTAGTTGTATATAAATGTAAATTCATGACTTATGGTGTATTATTTATTATATATTCAGACTTTATTATTATTTTCAGAGTGATGATACCTTAACTCCCGGCTTCTATCGCAAAGTCAAGTCATTTATTCTGTGTTAAAAGTCCACTCTCTGCTGTTTCCATTCATGATATACTATACTTAGTGATCCCCATCTCAAGTTCGGAGTTAATATGTCAGTCACACAACCAACTGATAACGATATTAACAATAATCTTTCAAATATTTAAATTTAGTTCCCTCAATAAGTCGACTCGTTCACAGAGCGAACGAAGCATCTTTGCTTCGAGTATTTGGACTATGTGCGAATGTTCTTTCGTTTGTCACTTTGTCATATTCATACATATGTTTGTCCGCAAGAAATTTCGTACTCGCGTGCAGGTCGCAGTTTTCAACCAATCTTGACGAAACTTGGAAGAACATAAAACAATACACAATTTACAAAACATTACTTTATAACTGATTTCTGACACAAACCGTTCCCAACTCAACATACCTAATGCTGGTTGTTGAGAGATCATAACAAACAAATCCAAACATGTCTCTGCAACAATTTGTTTGTTGTTTCACAAAATTGTTTACCAACAAGGGTTCAGAGGGACGTAGCGGCCAGTAAGAATAATCGGTGAGTCTGTGGAATGTGGCCGGACAGCTAGCTAGCCTTGAGCTCAGGGCGCCGCTCGCCGCGCCTAGACAATACTGCGGTCGAAGCGTACTGCCAAAGACAAGGTGGACAATAGTAGACTTGCAATGATAGTTTATGAATTGATACGCTGAGATCATGCACGCTTACGGGCAAATCCTACTGGATTTACACAAATTTACAAAAAATAGAATAAAACCGTACGAATTCGAAATTAGAATATGAAATACTCGTATATAAAGATAGTGCTATGCTGTGTTCTTGTACTAAAGACTTTTGTTATAAATAGTTACACTAATACAAAGTCTTATTTATTAATAACTTTTGAGCATACTGTGAAAAGCCGTAGCTAATTATTACATGTATAATGCAAGAAAAAACTCTTCTTGCTTATATTTTCTACGTTGCATTGCTAGCTAGGTATATGTTTGTACATTGAAAAAGCCTTGATAAAAACGCCATAATATATTCAGGTAATTATCACGGCCATTCTATCTAAATTGCTACGACTTCCTGCGCGTTAACAAGTTTATTTTAAAATACATTCGTAGGATACGGTCTAAGTGAGGTTTGCCATTCAGTGATATCACTTATTGCTTCGTGTTTGATAGATTTCTGGCAAAATTAAAATAGGCATTTACATCAAGTTGAAAAGCGACTTCACATCTGAATATTTTAAGGGTTAGTAACAACAACATAATGTCTAAAAGAATCATAGGAACAAATTAGATACAAAAAAGAAGATGTTCATATCTATATTTAAGACGTTTCAAAGTTACCATACTGAAAATATATTGTTTTGTAGAAATTGTTTTATATAAAGCAATTTCTACATATATGTCTTGTTTTATACATTTTCAGAATATTTTTTGGGGAGCTGTAACACTATATTGCATTAAATTATCACCAGTGGTTGTCTTCAGGGGTTTTTAGCTAACACTGTTCGTATCAAGTTATAGAGTCCCACTGCTGGGCACGGATTGCTTTAGCGTTTAGGCCTTGGCCAAATTGCGGGTTGGGAACTTCATTTATCTTAGAAAGCTATTAAAAGCACTAACTCAGAAGGTATTCCTGTTCTTACCTGTTTACGTATTACCTTGGGCAGGCTTTCGCCGGTAAGGCCAGAGTTCAAGTCTAGAAAGGCGATCCTAGTACAAAGAGAACTACTAACTACATGGAGTGTTACCTTGCAAACGAGTTGCTTAGGTGATGCTCACTGAATAACAATTTCACAATTCATTTTAAGGGATATGCACTATGTGAAGCCATTTCTGTGATGAAAGAAAAAATCTAAAATCAGTAGCTGGATTATTCAATGTAAATTCTGAATAGAAAACATTTTTTATGCTTTGATAAAGCTCAAAATCTGGTATGTAACAATCCTTATATGTTCCAAATTTACTAGTACTTAGATAAAATACATAAACTACTAATAACTATGCATTAAAAAATGCTTTGACTTTCTTCTGTAAACATCGTGATCTATTTCACTCAAAATATTATTTCATAATTAAAACAAAAATTTTGAAATTATCTTTGCTGTCCTACCTTCAATATATAAAGATACAACTCATAAAAAATTGCTATTGTAAGTATCAAGAAAGTAAACAAAATGATCATTCGATTTGTCGATCACTAGGCCGAGTTGAAAGTATCGAGTGGCCAATCGCAGCCACTGAATCGATTCCGGAAAACCAATGCTGTAATGTAATTGAATACAGCGACATGATTGTTAAGTTCTAGTGTTTCCGACGAGGCTTTCTTTTAGGATTCTGTGGAACAGAATTGACACGGTCTTGACACAAGAAGCCGGTAGAAAAAACAGAAAATTTTAAACATGTTCTACGTAATAAGATGGAATTTAAAAAATATTTAGCGTTTTTCCGCCTCGTCTTGATGCCAGCTTGATACAGAAAAAAAGAAATAATAAGGTGAGGTGTGGCGTTGGTGAGGAGAAACCACACCACGAAAACAAATTAATTTTAGATTTCTCAAGCTGACATCAAGACTAGGTGGAAAAACACTAAATATTTTTTATATACCATCTTATTATAAATGGATTTCCGCAAAGTAACGGCTGACTCCGTCAATTAGACATTCTACTTCTTATTTCACGTGTATATGGGTAAATGTACAAAGGTTTCACACTAATATTACAAAGGTTTCACACTAATATTACAAAGGCGAAAGTTTATATGTGCTTGTTTGTTCCTTTTTCATGCTCAAACGGCTGAACGGATTTGGATGAAAATTTACTTGTTCAATAACAAAAAGTTTAATAACTTTCCTCATGATGTTTTCCTTCACATAAACCTAGATTCTCCCTTTCGTTAGTGAGGCAACGGGTTTATTTACTAGGCTACCACTAAATTACACTTAGAGTTTCTAAATACTTTGCACATGTATATATAGAATATTATTAATAAGTAAAAAACCCAAGTCTAACCAATAAAAAACAGAGCAAGTTCTCAACTCGACACGTATATTTTGTTAGTAACCAAAGTTTTAATCTCGAACAGCAAAGCATCGCGCTTACCACACACTGATTCTTAAAAACAAAATTCTCTCACGGGCAAACACAAAAAACTTAAATCACTACAAAGGTTCACCCGACACAAAAAGAAAACAAAAAGTCGAAGAAGGTATTAAAATTCCTAAATGCGGCACGCGATCGGGAATCGAACCTGTACCATTATCGCCAACACACCTACTCATATACCTGTATCAAAAAACTGAACTGTGAGTACGGCCGTGAAGAGAAGTGGGTTGTGAAGAAGTGTTTTATTATAATTGTCTTTTTTTAATATTTATCTCATTTGCTATCTGAAAAAATGTCCTACAAAGTCTAATAGAACAAAGCTTAAACTTTGATCTCAACAGAAAAAAAATAAGTTTTTACAGATATAACATGCCTCTTTTTTTAAGTAAGTAAGTACAACCTGTAACTTAATAACGAAAACCCAAAAAAGTGTTACATAATTATGGTTGATAATATAATATATGTATATAGCATGGGAATTCTTAAATTATAGACTCCTTAATTGATTGGAATGTATAGGGCATCGTATGTGCCCGGCAATCACCTTGAAAAAAGCGATATGTGGGATAGTGTTCGTAAAAGTGGAATACCCCGCACTAAATCGAAATGTAAATATCATCACTACGCAGTCAAGTTTTGTGCAATCTGCACATCAAACCTAGGAGACAATGACTACAAATCTTTCAAAACTGCTCTGTAAGTTCAAATATACAAAACACGGCGAGGCATTATTTTATTCATTCAGTTCTAAATAAATTTTGTTACGGATTTGGTTTCCTAATATGAAAAAATTACAAATATTTTATGACTTTTGTGCGTATCGACACAAAAAACGAGCAAAACTAGTTTAGGGACCTGCACGAGCCGTAAGATTTGAGATAACAACAACACAGCACGGTTCAAAATACGATTATAATCTTACCTATTTAGTACTTTTGACTTCGGGATAGTATAACTTCGTAGTCAGAATATTATCGTGTAATAAGTTTTTATTGGCATATAACAGTCACCCTCCATATATATTCCATCTATCCATTGCTTAGCTTTGGTGCTTTTAGGTTCAATATAATTTGAGCAACTGTGATGCAAACAGAGATCCCAATACATACGATCGTCAAATGTGTTTGGAAGCACATATATATAAATCTCGAAAGGTTTGCATGCATTTTTGAGATAAGTATTTTTATTACACTCAAATGAAATTTCCTAAGATGTAATAATGTTGAAATAACCGTGTTAATTATTATGCACTATTACACAAATCCTTACGAGTTTTCTGAGAATGAAACTGAATGAAGCATGCACTGCATAACGTCCTTACATACTTCATTAAAACATTCACCATTGCTTGATTGAAGCGATTTAACCTTTTACGGTTTAAATCACGTAACTACAACACTTTTGAAGCATTTTTTAATTTATAACAGCTATTTTAAATCTTATTACTTGTGCATAAAGTCTATAGTATAATATTATCAAGTATGGGTATGGTCTAGATACTGAATACTTAGTATGTTCCCAGTAAATACTTGTCTGACCATTTCAGTCGTACTAAATACCAATTGGATGCCGGAAAACTCAATGGGCATGTCTTCGGGGGAGATGATGAAATAAGACTGTGGAAAGAGATATTGCGTAATTTTTACAAGAAAATTAACACATGTGAGCGTATAAATCTGAGCTAGGTTTGTCACATACATATTTAAAAATGATTTTAAGTTAAAATAGAGAAAATAAAAGGCTCTCGCAAAAATCAAGTCCATGTAATGTAATATACTCGATTGAGTATATTTTATATGACATGCAGTAAATTCTACAATAATTATTTTGATTGTATGTCTCACTTCAGTCATTCAGTAATTCTTTATCCTATTTAATGTTATCTAATCATTCTTATTAGGTATATGTCTTATTTCATTAATTAATTGACTTAAATTACGCCTGCTTTTTTGGGTATATGGAACCTTACTATTGTATTTACGCCTCCCTCTAGCAATAAAACTACTACTTATAAAACTTTATATATGCGTAAAATATCTAATAGATCCCTGGTATTGTATGGGCTACTTACAACATTTAGTAGACCTAGGTAATGTCTGTATATTAAATCTAGCAAGACAATCTTAATTCAAGAATTAAATTCAGCCGGTTCCAGTCACTAATTAACGCTGTGCAATCTATAATTGATCACTTTCGAGTGTGGCCTGTAGAGGAAAGCTAAACTCATCAATAGCATGCAATCCAAGAGTATAAAGAGTAAGATAGACTAGTAAAACGTCTACTAGGCGATACGAAGACAGTATGCTAAGTCCACTAACAAATAAGATCAAAATTTAAAAACTAATCGATCGCTTTAATTTATACAATACTAGTAAATAAGAAGAGACAGAAATAATAATCGAATTAATTGACAGCTGACTAGTTTCATTCTTCAAAAAGTTCTTAAATAAATTTAATATTTTCAGCAGTTCTATGATATAACTACGGGGATAAAAAAGGCGTTAACAGTTCTTTGACGTTACAATTCCATAAGAATTAGAAATACAAATAGTGAGTTATAGACTCCATTCCATTGGGTAGGTACTAAAGCTAAATGTTTCTAAACTAGGATTTATTACTATTTCAACTTGTCGCTTAGCAAATTTTCATTTTATATTTCAGAGCTACCGTGGATGTTTTTCTTATTATTTGATAAAAACCCTACCAGCCGCACTACCGATAGTGTTGTTTACGCCTATCGCCTATCTTGAATTAGTTTTTAGGATAACAAACATAGGCCTACATAAACGGCCTAGAAACTATGAGTAAATTGACCCATTCCGCTTATATAACGTAAGTAAATGATGAATTGAACAAGTCTATACTGGCAAATTATTATAGTGTACTTTGATTGCACGATCCTATAATAGGAGAGTGAAGTGTTAAGTACCTCGACAAAAACACTTGCTCGGTCCATTTGTGTTGCTGACATTGAGCTAACCTACCAAGTAAGCTTTCGCTGTAATGAAAGTTTCTATTGATGTAGAAACTGGCGAAGGCTGCTAATGAGGATAGCATTTGTTATTAATACTACAATGTAACTATTTTATACGTCATAGGTGAGATGATAATGAAAAGGCCGTGGAGTCTTTGAACTTACGAGTATAATATACCTACTGAATAGATCCAAACATTGTTTATTTTATAATAAGTCGCCACGAGATGATTGTTGAGTAAATACTGAATATTTGGATTAATAAGGATCTACGAGACCTGTAAATGGTTATTGTTAATTACCAACTTATTACATAGATAGATGCCATTGTATTACAAATTAAAAGATAACGAATCTATGAATTAAGCATATCTAGTTTAAGTCTTAGTCATCTTCATTTAGCCACCTATAAGCCACGATTGTTACCTTAAACTTAAACTCGAATCTTAAAATCAATATCTATGAAATTAAATTGTTTAATTTTCATAATAACTCCGTACAAAAGAGTCAATAAACCGTCTTGTAGCTAATTTAACGCTTTAATCGCGTCGACGCCTAATGAAGCTCGTAAACCGTCCATTGATACTAAAGAACGCATTCTTCCGCACTTTTATTTGTTTTGTGCAGGCAATAAATTGTCTGAAGGTTGCTCGGATAATGAAGCTGCGTTCTTTGTGTTAGTTTGTATAAGTATTTATTCATCACTTAGGTCAAGCAAATATATTAACACACAAAATGTACATATTTAATAACTACTTATATTTGGATGGCGGTTAAACTAATTAAGATTGAATGATACTCTAACGAGTATTTGTTTATTTAATAAATGAAACGATTTAAATGTCCCAATAATACGCTTTTGCTGTTAAGTTTTTAAAATCTCGGCAATAACTTTTTTAATCCTAAGTAGGTATAATAGTATTTCTAATATTTATAACGATACAAGTACTGGATTATAAAGTGAGTTATATCTATTTAAAAAAAAACTAAAGCGTGTTATAATAAACAAAAAGTAGATCTACCCTATCTATCCCGTCAAAAAATGATGAAAAACTTTATACTGACGTTATCACCATGTCACCAGATTCACTTTTTACCATTATTATTCACGTGGTCAGGTGAAAACAATCCACCACCTGCATTATTAATGTGTGCGTGTGTGTGTATGTGTGAATACTTTCGCGGAACATTTCTGCGCGTATGTAGAACAACTGCTCTGAATCCTGGTGCGAGATGTGTCATACTGAAAGTGTAACTTATTGTATAAGACGTGTTACAGTATTTTGTTTCACCTAAGTTAGCGCCGCTAATGTAAATCGCGAAGAGTTTGATCTTTTATTAACTGACTTTAAAATTAGGTTCTCAATTAGTCTAAATTATTTGACTATAACATGTGAAGTCCCTAATTTCACAGCGCTGCGGCTACGCCTGGACGGATATGTTTCCTTTTTGTTTGATAAAGACTTTCCTTCTTATTGTCCCATATATTTTTTTATCTAAATTGGTCCTGCGCTTTCGTCTTTAAATCAAATTAACTAAAAAACTTGACTTACTTACGTCATGTTCTCAAGACAAGACCAGCCTATGGACACTGACTTATATGGTTCATAATTATGAAAAACGCATATTTGCATAAATAATAAGCAAATCGTAGCAGTGATGTGCACTATACACGAAAGGCAGTCCATTGCCTCCACATTATTATTTCCCTTTCTAATAAATAGTGTTAATTTTATTGCTGTACTGGCAGGTAGATAAGTTCCTGTTTCCTTTTTGGTTACGTAAAATTTCTAATTATACTGAGATATTGGTAATATATTAAATGATCACATTGTAAGACCTTCTCTTCTAGGAGATCAAAGAACATAATACACGAAAAAGCTAACTATTCCTTCATCATCACAGGTCATGATTTGTTTCAGCGTCATCGATCTATTGCACTTCCGTTGGTGGCTGAACAATCCGATACGGGATCCGCAACAGTGACCGCATTGCTGACAAAGAGTTTGAAAAGTTGGACGTGCTAAGTTGTTAACTATTATATGCCTTTGCTAACGTTTCCTTGCCAGCAACTTTAACCGAACATCATCATGAATATTAAGACCACCATTTGTGACAGATTACAATATTCCTTACACTTTCTATTTCGTAGTGCGTCGTCGATAATTTTATGTTTGGTATGAAATAGCTGATTTTACGAGAACAAATGTTACTAACTATGAAATCAGAATAGCCTTCTGTAGTGCTAATTGATTAACTACTAGTAGCCCTGTATTACAAAATATGAGAAAGTCTATGAATGCAAGTCTCTATGCTATAAGACGAGCCTGAAAAATTTAGGTTCAGGAAACAATTGAAAATATTGCCTTTGAGCAAATTGACATTTTAATACTGAATTAAAGTTTTGTTTATATCAATTCCCCAGATTTTCCTTTTTTTGGCGTAGGAACTTTCATTCGGATCTAAAAACAATGAAATAATGAATGATTGATATAGAAAAGATCGAAATCGCTACTCGCAATGGGTTTTACATTTTAACTGATTTCAAAATTGATGAGATTTTCAACTCATTTTAAACTTGTTTTATACGAGTATGTACGTTATCAGATATCTCAAAAACACCCTGAAAAGATTGGCAAAATATTTTTGGTTTGAGGAGGGTATATATATATACTTCCTAGGTGGTTTTCTACATGGTTATCGTTGTACTAAGCCGAAAGGGGGTCACTATACTCATCCTAGTCAAATTTGTTCTTTAGGATGAATATTGTGACCCCCTTTTGGCTTAGTTCATCCCTAGTACAACGAATTCGGCTGTCACTTTTGTAATAGTGTTACTTGTACCTTATACTGACGCTAATGGGACACTCAAATAAAAAGAAAGCCTTCAACATTATCATTATAATCCACAGTCTTCTTTATCCCATTGCTGGGTATAGGCTTCTCTCATATACATATAATGACATCTTCTTCGGTCCAGTGCCAACCGTCTTTCTTTATGAAAGCCTTATTTTAAACGAATTGTCTCATAGTTTGGCAGTCTGCCTAACGTGAATTCAATAAGTGCGTAGGGTATGTAGAAACTGTCGCTTTCTTTGGCTATTTGTGCTTATTAGCAATGGATAATACGATTGGTGAAAGCGTTCGGATTATGCGTTATAAATTAATGATGATGGTGATTGTTGATGAGACTAGTGAAAACAACTTTCGTCTTGCCTAGGTCTTGGCTAAACATGTTAAATACATATAGTCGAGACCATAAAAAATTATTAACAGTTTTCTTTATTATGCTATGTACTTAGCAGGTGGCAAAATAGTCTAATTGGACTACGAGTATCAATCGCTAACAAATAAGTATTATTTACGCGTACATGATTAGAAGTTTCGGTAATCGGTTTATTATTTTTGTAAGACAATTGTGAATTTCGAATTGTGAATTGTGAATTGTCAATTGTGAATTGTGATTGAGAATTACGCTTTCGATAATATATAAAAAATATGTAATTTTAGTTAATTTTTTTTTATGAATAGCAGTTTTATTATACTTTTTGTTCTTACGCAAATGATTAGATATTTAACTGTAATCTTTTCAGAAACGGTACTTATCTTTTTTCATGTCATACTTATACTTGAACAAGGAATGAGATCATGAAATTCTTAAACACCTTTTTGTATATAACAGTGTCTATATACTAATCGTGTGATGATCTCAGAACACCTTGGTATCCTCTTATGCAGATATAACTTATACCACTAAGTATGTCCGTAGAGCCATGCTAAGAAGGTAAGCATATGTTTATCTTGATTGCTGATAAGAATCGTAATTTCATGGATTAACTATGATTATGAAACTCTAGAATAGTTTTACAACTTGAATTTGGATTTTATTACTGGAAGGAATAGAGAATTTCGTAAGAATATTATTTCATTGTCACTCCTAAAACCGATGTTAACACATATCTGAGTATCGGATAACTCGACTATAGTTTTGATTATGCGATGCCAGACGAGATACAGTGCATCGGGATAACGGTCCCCAAAAATTATTGTCAATGATTCCAATTATTATATTTATTAGACTTTAGCATTATAAATAACTGATGTTACTTTTTTTTCAACCTTCGTTTGTATACATATGAGGAATGGTCCACTTTAAATACAATTTATAGTGTTACCATTGCATCAGCTATATTAAAAATGCATATTTTATTATTTGGCGTATTTTATATATATATTACTATTTAGTATATTACAATTTTTTTTCGATAAAATGTCATCAGCATAAAAATATCATAATACATGCAGGTAAAGTTTATTTTTTTTTTTCGCCAAGGTCGATAATTAAACTTTTTGATATGACAACCAGGTGTAACCGTGCCAAGGTGCAGTCGTGTGATTTGAGAATTCACACCATTGGCAATGAAACATGTCGCATTGCTTGAATGGGTTGATAACGTTTTGAAGGTTGGCAACACTGCAGGCGGTTCAGGTCGATGACATCATAAAAATAAATTAAATCTGATTGGCCAATACGCAAACACATATCAAGTCATGACAATTTAAGTAGGAGCCATTTACAGTGGCAAAACTTCCTATATAGGTTAAATTGATTGATTTGTCAATGTAATATTAAATATTTAGGTACCTATATATTAGGTGTGAAGATTACCACTTACCCTAATACACAATTTTAGTAGATTTTCACGTTTAAAATTGAATTAGTTAATTTGAATATGTAACTAATCGGTATCTGTTATAGTGGTTTTGCTTCAGGGAAGGTACGAGTACATACCACTACGTAAGTTTATCTTCACAAATGTACGATTACCACTATTATATTAAAACCACCTTTATTTATTTGGATTTACTTTTGTCTATGAATTGCAAAAAGATGTCGTCCTCATAATCAGGTACGTACCGTAATGAGTCCTAAGGGATTGAAACAAAGTAAATTTTTCGGGAAGTTAAATTAGGTGTTTTCCGCAAGGTATAAGTGTGGTATTTTAAATCAAATAACATTAACTAACTCCTATACGTTTGAGTAGCAAGAAGTTTAGACACGGAAATGAAAGCTCAGTTTCATGAGCAACTATTCTGCATTAAGTACGTCAACGCACACATTCGTACAGCCCAAGGCGGCTTTCACGGCTGTTTAAATTTCACACGTTTCCGAACGCAAAGCAAACTTGTTTCTACAAACTTCTCTATACAGTTGAGCGAGGAACCAACTATTGCGTCTTCCAAACAACATTGACCGCAACATAAAAGTTTTGATTGTACATCTTTAGTTTATAAATAGACCTCAAAAAAAAGAGTATCAATTCGTCGTAATATTTTTCTTTATGTACTCGTATTTTCCCCGATTTCTTAGAGGTGGCTGGATCGTCTGTAAAAATTCATTGTATTTTTTTGTAAAACTTGTCAAACCAAAAAAAAAATTGTTTATTATAATTGACGTTCCGATTGCTCCCATATTAAATTTTTCTAAATCCAGTCAAGTAGTATTTTTATATCAAAATATTTTTTTTATTACATTTTTTATATTGTAGAAGTGTACATAGATGACATTGGGTTTTGTAATGAATTGAAGTTGGTTTTCACTTTTTCAAAGTAAGTTGTAGTTTAATTAATGTAAGTGTGGAGGCGTTGCGCAAAAAATGATTTGTGACATAATACTCGAGAGCTTTTATAAATATGTGCACTGTGCAGTCATCTGTCTAGCTTTAAGTAGCTAAATAAATAGGTAATAGGTAGTTAAATTACGAGATTTAATCGTCTGCCTTCGAGTGGAGTCTTCAAAAATGTATAATAGCTGTTAAATAACGCATACAGCGTAATACGATTATTAATAATACATTTGTAATACTTTTTCTATACGAAATTGTTAAGTAAAGCATAAAACATTTGATTGTCGATAAACCACCAACTAATTATACCAGCTATAAGTAATCATTTATTTAGCCTATAGTCAATATTTTGACATTTATGACCTTTATTTAGTTACAGTCATTGTAATTTAGATTTTAATGATACCGATTTAATAACTATTTCACAAAATTTAAATACTGGTAGATTAATGAATCGTTACAATCAACAAAATGTACAGACAACATCAAAATAAGTATACACACATTTATGTTACATATTAAAACACTTTCATTTTAGTAGGGGAGCCCACGATGCTAAATGGGGATTTACTCGAGCGTCATAGAGACGTATTGCGTTGCAAACTTCGATCAACAATACCAAGTTGGTATTGTTGATCGAAGGTTGCAAAGCTTGGATGATAGGAGGTAGAAAATATTATAGGTGTTTCCCATTTTAGTGGTGGAGGAAGCATCTGGAAGGATATAATTTTTTTTCTAAGGAAATCAAAACATGTAAATTCGAGCGTGTCAGATTATAATATTTGCTATGCTCCGTCATGCTTCTCATAACAAATATATGTTAAACTGACAATTTGCATGGTGGGGGTGGCCACACAGGTTGAAAATAGTTAAGAAAAAAGAAATCCCCCCACTCCCTAACATTCCACACAAATCATTTAATTATTGACATGCACACTGTTTAGCTAGTAATAAACCTACCGTATCTTAATCTGACGCATTTGATTATTTCAGTCAAACATTTTTTTTTTATATTTTGCGGGCTGCTCTATTAGCTCGGCTCTGTATTGAGAGCTTATATTTAGTAGATACACTCAACAAGACCTAAGGAATTTCCCATGTGTTGATCTGCCACGCTCGAGTATGTCACAAAATCCCCTCTTGGGCTCCCCTACTATTTGTTTTGGGTCTTTGCAAAAGTCGACTATTTGATCCTATCTTTTGGAATATATTTTTTCCAGACAGGCATGGTTTTCTATAAATTCTACGAAATACCTTTATATAAAAAAACTAATAGGTACAGAAATACAAATAATATTCACTTGTAACAGAATTATGTAAAAAAAGAAAAGAGTCGAAAGATATTGTATACAATGTAATAGAACCATTATACACAACCTGAACCTTTTGAAGGATTAATTTCCAAAACCCTATCTTAGTAAACCCCGACACTTTATTATCAATACAACCTCTACTTCACTTAACTTGTATCTAGGTTTAGCGGTTTACGCTCTGTATTGATTCCTAGCAGATGTCAGTCAGCTAGTCAGTCAGGACTTACTATTTTATATATATAGAATGTTAATAAACTTATTAAATATGCTCTTTTAAGGTATAACTTTGTATATTCGACTGTACCAATAGAGCTCCAGTTAGAGGTCATCAAATCAAAGTTAGAGACCACTTAAGCAATTACTATTTCATGATTGTTAAGCAACTCTTGCCATTGATTTCAAATTGATGTTTGAACTATTTTATGGCAAATAGATCTTTGTAGTCATCAGTCATTATTTCATAACAATCTCACTATATAAAAAATAATTAAGTTAAATAATACTTACATAGAAAAGAAGCTCTGTAGATATGGTGTCCTGAAATAGAAAAAAATAAGGTTAATTTCAATGTAAAATGTGTAGTTTACAACGATTTGTTAAGTAAAAATAAAAAAGACTGTTCGATTTTGTAAGATCAATTGAATCACGGTTAGTAAAAAAGGAACATTTTTTGTCATCTGTACTAACTAGCACAAGAAATTTTAAACCATTTGCTCTTACTTCTATACTAATTATATATTTTTTATTACTCAATATTTGCATCCATGGTTAAAATGAATGTATCATCGCTGCTTGCACCAGCATTCCTTGACATCATTTTTATAGCGTCTAAGAGAAGAAAAAAACTCGAATGTAGTACAGTTAACATAAGTTTCAATTAAAATATACCAATACATACAATGTTCATATAATTTATACCTGACACGTACAAAATCACAAAGTCAAAATTTGTAAGAAAAATACATTTTCACATAAATTATTTCACATAAATTTCACCTAAATAATAATCACAGTCAAAACAAAACATTAAATGTCTTCAAGAATTTTATTAAATCTCTGAGGTATGAGTAGGTACGTGACAGTGTTATCTAAAACTTCTTACTTACAAACGCTAGCGAATGTTACGTTAACTCCAACCTACCTACGGACAGGTGAAAGCACTACAACTTTCATATATTCTGCACTCGCCTTAGGCACTCCCAATCTCGAATAACTCGATCAAGTCATACTCAATTCTAATAATCGAGTTATTGAACTTCAATCGATTAAAACTGTTATCGATTTCGAAGAGGAAATGTGACGAAACGTTGCGTGGGTTCAATCAGATACTTTCTTTAGAATTTATTGCTTGAAAGTAGACAATGCTTTTAGTTTACGTAAGTTGTTTTTGGAACAACATAGGGACCGCAACATCTCTCCGATGTCTTTTTTTTGTCAATTTGTTAACTCACTTTGGTTACCTCAAGAGATCTAAAATGAGGTCATTATAGATCAAGAGTAAGTAAGTATATGTATGTAAGAGTTTTAGTCTTGGGTATGCGCATACTTACATACAAATATACAGTATACGTAAGTAAGTGGGTTCAATTAAAAGTTTAAGTCTAATTACAAAGGCACTTCAAGTACTAACTCTTAATTTATTAAGTAATTTGACGCTAACAATATTTCGATATCTTCCATATCAGAATTTTTGAAGATTTATTTTTAGTATTTCCTAACATATTTACCAATTAAACTCAAATAATAAAAAATAATATGGAATAACAAAAGTCTTGCCAAAATTAATACAAGAATACTTTACACATCAAGGATAACTACAGCCATTTCTTTAATTAAGTTAATCTGTGATAGGGCCATTTTTCGTATAAGAGAAATCTTGGAATTCCTATAGTATCATCAAAAATGCGAATTTAAATTTGACGCCAAATTTTGAATTAAGAAGCCTCATTCCGAAACTCGTGCCGGAGGTCATCGAATAAAAGGAAAGTATGGATGAAAGTTACTAATACAAATTAACTTCACATTGAACTTTAAAAATAACTTTTTACTTCTCCACAGATTTCCAAATATCAGTTCTGAATAGCGGCCAAGGGAAATAACGGTTGACATTAAGAGAGAAAGTTAGCATTTATTGATAAGCGCATTTAATAAATAAAGTACCTATCTGGGTAACACGAGAAAAAATTAAAAGATAATCTGCTTTTTATTAGGCACATTAATATTTCGTGAACGTCTGCCATGTAAATTTACATATAAGTAGCAATGTTCGTTAAGCAAAATGAATACAGCGTTCCTCTTGTTTTTTCAATTTACAAAAGTTCAAGTAAATAAATTTAGTACACACTCAATATTTACATAATATTAACTTAAGTTCATTTTAGCCATATCCACTTAATTTCGAAGATGTTCCCTTAAATATCTTTAAGGTGGCATCTGAAGCCAACTTTACATTAATCCACAATTTGATTCCGTCTAAAGTAGGTGCAAGTAAATGATTAATAAAAGATTATTCAGAAAACTTACAATGTACCTAATTCTAAAAATTCTTGATCATAAAAACCGATTTTTGTAGCAAAGAATTCTATAACATATCATATTTCTAATATAAGAAATTTAGTTTTAAGTCCAAGAAAGATTTGTCCGTTTGGAAACTGCAAAGCAAGATAGATATCTACATATATGCATACATAAAACCTATTACACTTATTTCGTCAAGGATCAAAAACTCTAATTCCAATCTACTTGACAATCGACGTTTAAGACCATCAACGTTATATAGCATAAAGATCCGTAATAAGCTATATGACGTTGCACGCTAAGCACTTTTATCCAGCACTGCTCAAAGACCTAAATCGCAGAAACAAATTGTAAGAAATCTGTTACCCACTTTGCTAGGGATGTGGAGCAAAACCGGCGACATCTTTTAAGATAACTGATTCATTCATTAACCATTTACTTGTACCTACCTAGTTGACGCGTAGAAAGTAAAATTCTAATAGAAACTGTTTTGAGTGAAAAGATTAGCATCTTATTGTGTTACTTTTTAAAAGCGAAAAATTTAGTCATAGCGTGTGAATGACTAATACTTTCGATTAAAATGGTCTCAAACGCACATTAAAAAACTTTAGTTGCTCAGAATAATACATTTAGTTCCTTCAAAAACTGTCTAAATAGTAATTATATATTCCAGAAGTGTTTGTCAATTACGCAGCTTGCCATACAAGACACATAAAGCAGTCTATCCAAAAAGTTAAACCAAAGCTTAGTTTAAGCAAATTAAAATTCAAAATAGACCACGATAATGACATTCAAAATCCCCTTATCCTTTATCATATAAATTTGAACCACGAATTCGAGTACACAAAGCCCACAATTCTTTAAATCCCTGCCTTTATCGTGACTTTAGTCCTGAACCTTTCCATTCAATCAAATTACAACCCAAGCTATATCACTATAACGTATATATTTCTCTATTTCTATGTAGAAGTCCTGGGTCCCCCGGATGCGTCAATATACTTGCGCACGCGCATCCGGCACGGCTTGAGAACTGTTATGGACCTGAATACTGGAGGCATTGGGTCGATGAAGCCTTTTGTGGGGTTATTGCGATGCCACACTACTGTTTCTGAAGAGGATGGGTCAGGTGACTCATTGCTAATGTGTCCGGCATGCGATATTGTTTTTATAGACAACAGACACCTATTACTCAAAATTGTAATGATTTAATGTACATTACGGTGTAGCGTATTGATATAAATGAACAAGGCTATGTAACTGTATCGGTAACAATATTAAACAAGAGTTGTTATTTGCTACTAAAAATAGTTCCAATTTCGGATACTCGCCAAGATCTCACTTACTTTTTTGTTTAAGTTTGCGACGCAATGGTTATCTAATTATTAATCATCACTACTTCTAAACTGAAAAATTTTGTTGAAAGTTCTTAAAAAATTAAAAATATATTTTGGGATTTTAGAAAAACAAATAATTTCAGCCAAAAATGTTTGTCTTGTTTTGATTGCCTTTCCACGTCTTTCGGAAGATTTAGTCACCTACAAAAAACTTAGATAGTTTAACGACAAATTTAATTTTGATACACGATTTTACAATTTACTAAAACATCGCGATATTAGATCATAAAACTGAATTCATATCATAGTCATAATATGCCTCACTGTGATGCACGCAACCTAAAAACTTCTTCTATTATCTTAAAACACGCTCTATGCATAAGGGTTTAAATAGAAAAATGTGAAGTTCTATAGTTATAAAAACCCGGCATCGCCATTTTGAGGTAGCGGCCATTTTGGACCGATTTACACCAAATATCTTCTAAGAATAATAAAACAATGTAAATCTGTTCAACCATGCGGGAGCTCCATGCCATAGACAGACACACTTGAAGCACCCCGTCGTTATTAATTCGGGAGTAAAAAATTCATCACCCCTATTTAGCAAAACCACCTTTCAAGCCTTTTGAAAAGCCTTAAAAGTACATCAAAGAGCTACACCGATGCCAATTGCAATTCAGCAGTACGCTCGGAAGCACCGATAGTGCGATTGGCCGGTCATTCTATATTTAGCGTGGCCACTCACCCCAGCCCTACTAACTACCAACTAATCTACTCACTTCTAATAGAATATTTAGCAGTTACCTGGACGGTTAGGTTCTAACTTCTAGTCATAGAACACTCACTCAGTTTAGTACTCATATATCAGTACCTGTTATTGAGATAGGTAGTTTGCAGTTATATAGGATGTATGTAGCGTTAACTACTAACAGTTAGGTGTAACGTTTCTAACTAGAATAATAAAATTTAGCAGTAACTAAGGCGGTACGTACTATTATTTATTGTATAAAATTCTAAGCTTTCAATAGCGCAAATGTATTTTTTATTGTCTTCCCAAAAAAGTGATGGTGGACTCACATTGACTGCTTTGTTAATGTTCGATACCCGATTTCTCGGAGTCGGCTAAACCGATGAAATATTATTTATTGGCTGAAAACATTTACGTCCATAGTCATCTTATTCGTAGGTGTATTTAATTGGAACAAATTCGGTCCAGTGGTCTCTTTTTAAAATCAAAATAACTGTATGAGTAAAAACTCTATCGGCGCGGCGCCTTCCGCATTAAAGTCAGGAATCACTTTTTAGTATTTCAAGTATGTCTGTCGGCCCCAGTACAGATGTGACAGCTGTCAAACGTTATCTAATGGAGAAACTTGTAATTAGCAATTTTCTGTTGCTTATAATTGCGGTTGCAGCTTATTACAGAGGATGCGCAGTAAACTTACATGAGTACTTGACTACATTGACAACTATCAAACGCTAAAAACGCTACTTGTACATACCAAGCAAAGTTGTTAAAGCTTACACACGACGCGCAGTCAACTGGCCAAATTAATTCTTGAGGGAATTTCTTACAAAATGTGCAACGGCGTTGAGTAGTCAAGATTAGATAGTAGTTTCTTCAGTAAAGCTTACGATAGATAAAATCAGATTTATCGTCAATGTTAGTGAAGGCTATTAGCGGTGAAATAGCTTCCTCGTTTCGCTTAAGAAGAGACTCTAGACATGAGTTGTCATACAAACCCATTCCTCAATATTTTAAGTGGGTTATGACACGGACACGACATATTTACTGCTTTTAATAAATACACAAAGGGGTATTTTCGCTAAAGTATTATGTATAATAAAAAACTCACGACTTACATAAAAAACACGACGTTAGGTACCTCTAATTTCTAACGACAAAAGTGCATTTACTTTATTAGAGGTGCAATGCACGCCCGCCGTTCTTATTCGGACGTACTTACTATATGTTCGATTCCACTCGAAGATGGATAAATGCCATTTATATAGCCATGGTAGACTATCAGTGGAGGAAATAAGGGAGAAGTTGTAAGAAGCAGGGTTTAAGAAATTTCAAAGTATATTCTCTATCCCACATGTCCCATTGAGGTAAAGTTGTGTCAGTTGTCCCATTGAGTCAAATGGATGTATTTACACTGATATTTTTTTTTCAAAATAAGTGTCGCATATACAAATTATCATCTTAAAAACAAGCGATTATCGCAAAAACCAGTGAACATCGCAGAAACAGGTAAAGATCGTCAAGCCTTGATATTATGTACTTTCCTAATAGAAGCTTTTTGATCCTAAAAAAAATAAATCATGAAAGTTATATATAACTCTAAGTATCTAGGTATGTAACAATTTATTATATCATAGATTCGAAAGCCCCCATAGTTAGATCACAAAGAATAAAGAACTGACGGTTCAAATAAGATAACATCAACTTAATCAAATGGAAAGTGTACGAGACATTTTCAATGTGCTATGAACATTAACTGATGAAATTAGATAATACACTGTTTCACTACATGTTAATGAATATGTCAACAGTAAATAGGCAATTATGTATCTTATCTCTTTGAAATAAAGTATAAGTTGACATGTAACATGAAGTACGATCAAGTAAATGACTTACAATTTAGCGTTTAATTAAAGCTAGATACACTTCAAGGTCTATGATTTATTTAATTGATTGAAGCATTAAAACACGCGAAAATTATATGGTTTGAAGCCGCACTTTCGCATAATTGCCTATCTTGTTTATTTCATCGTGTATACTTAGGTATATGTATATAATCTTTATTAGCCCATAAAGATAGTAATTTATTTTTTATAATTTAAATAATATGTAGCATGTCTGATAGTATATGTTATTTTCAGAAGTACGAAAAAAAACCGTAGTATATTTGACTGCGAACATAAAAAACGAAACTTTTTATACCATTTAGTAAACAGTACGCTTTGATACTAAGATTTAAAACCACTTGCTGTTATGTAGGTATCTAATGGGTTATTTTTAACCACTTTTGATTTGTTTTTTTTTTTTGCTTGAATGGTGCATTAGAAATGTTCTCAGCTATGTTTGATGAAAATTAGTCCGAGATGGCCAAGACGCCAGAAAATGGCGATGTCGAGGTATTTTTTCATTTTAATTGTTATATTTAGGGTAGGTATATAGAGAGATTTGAAAGAGCTGACTTTTTCTTTGCTCAGCATTGGGACAACGCAGGTTACATAAAAAAGACAAGAATGGGTACCTACTAAAATTATATCTATGCTTTAGAGTGTTTCAATTCGTTATGCTATCATGACCTTTTAGAACGAAAACCTACATCGCTTAGAAAAGATAGCACGCCATCGGCACCATGATAATGCTTCTAGTAAATTATCATCACATTTTATTACGAGAAACATGTGCAAAATACAAAGATACAATCTGCAAAGCTCAAACAATATCAAGTCTCTCATGCCTGTCTTGATAATGGCTTCAAAGAACCATTCTCCTGCTGCAACCTCGCTAACGAATCTTCAATTTTTTACATACTATTTCTCTATAACACAAGAACAATCAAAACTAAACCTTGTCTTATTCTTATACGACACAAATTGGAGCACAGCAAGTGATGCGACAGTTTTTACTCGCGATCTTCTCTATTGAATTCAAAGACGTTATCAGGCAATTGTGTATCATAATTCATTGAATTAAAGTGTCTTTTGATTTATGTTTGTTTGTGTTATAAATTGTTTTTGTTGTGACTGTGACAAAAACGAGTTAACTGTAGCAAAGATTTGTGGAATGGTAATCGTTCCAGTGGGTGGTCGTCGAGTCTTGTACTTCTCTATCAGCTCTATTATTAACCATTTATCTCTGTCGAAATATGTGCAAGATTGTCTCCAGCATTTTTTTTGTAATGTTTGAAGATTCTGATGAGTATTTCCCACAAGAACCAGAACAGTTAGCGTTTTAAACAACGGCGATTTTAAAGTTTCATATACATATATTGTATTACAAGTAACACACGCATGGTGCTTTATTGAGATTCACGATTTTTTCGGAATTTTTTCTTACAAAAATATAGGTAGTTGAAATTTTATAAGCATTATTAAATGCACATTTATCGTGATGAAGGATTTTAGTGTAATTACTACATCCATCCATTTATGTTGTCTCAAAACATTTTGTACTTATCCATGGAACTATCAATATAATCTTATTAATTATCGTTAAATTACTTATAATTATGTGCCAACAAAGTTTGTACTTAAATCATAGCTCAGTTGATAAATCCGCCGAAACTCTCTAGGGAGACAAGGACAAGTAACACACACACTTACACACAACCCCACGTATATTAGAATGTGATTGCAAAGCATCGAGAAAATTGAAATTTGATGTGATGTTATACTCGTAACTCCAAGGTGATAACAATTAAGCAGCATTGCTTTTAAGTTAATTGGTAATACCATTGAAATATCAATTAGATAACTAATAGAGGAATATTACATTCTCACTACATAAAGTACATAAACTCGTTTTGTAACTGCTATTTGCATTGGGTGCATAGTAGGAAGGCTTCACGCAGAAGTTTTGACCGCCAATGTCTGATGTTATATTTAATATTAGTTACTGCCTAATGTCAAGTATTGGCTAGCATACTCATGTCTAGAGTCAGTAGTCACATGTTCCATTTACGACCTACTTAAAGTCCCAACTGTATTCACAAGTGCTTAAAATATATTTAAACTTAAATGATTGACCACCTATCATTATCTGCAGAAAATTCCTGTTAGGCCTTGGATACATTCAAGAAGAATGTTACGTACCACACTTTAAGAAAATACCGAAACCATATTGGATAAAATTTTGTTTGTTTGTTTCTTTGTTTCTTTGATCAACGTTATAAACAAAAGCGCTATTATAAATTCCGTACAATGTTTAAAGACAAACAAATAAGACTTGAAATGTTTATAAATATGTATGCATTTATTTACACAAACATCATGCCCTAACTGGCTACGTTCTGTGGTTTTACATGCTACATTATAAGGTTGTTTATTAATATGATGCGATAAATAAATATAAATATCCGTCCATAATAAATTATCGATGATAAGCCAAACAAAGTACGAGTAAAAATGCTTTTATCCCCGAACAAAAGACTTCAACGGGATCGGTTGTAGCACATCAATGGCTCTATGAAATAGTCACTAAGCTCAGTTTAATTTTATTGTTTTATTATTTTTATGTTTAATACTACTAGGGAAACTAATAAGATGGTATATAAAAAATATTTAGTGTTCATTCAAGCGAGCGCTTGAAGAGTCAACATCTCCTGAGGATGCCTTGTGCTAAGGCGAAACACGTGTCGGGGAAATCGGATACTGAGAGAAAGAGAAATAATAAGATGATGTGTGGCGGTGGTGAGGAGGAACCACACCATAAAAACAAAAATATTTTTTGATTTCTCACGCTGACATCAAGACGATAACCTTATTATAAATAGTTTTCCGGAAAGTAACGCCTGACTTCATCAATTACTAGGGAAACTTATAACTATATGGGAATGTACATATTTTTTAAGTACTAAAGACCAATTACAATTTTTTGATTCATAAAAAACACGTAGCAACAACATATTATTAATTACAAATCAGTTTTTTTTATTATTGTTTTATTATAAGTATTTTTTACTTATGTATACTGTACCTACAATTTCACTTAAAGGAAGTTTAAGTATACCAGGCCACATTCACTTTTATTTTTAAGTTGTGCTAAAACATTTGAAGATGGGGTATATATTCCAAGTATTGATAACCTGCACCTTTTAAATCTGAAGCAGGTACATCCGATAACCATCTTTTAGGTATGAAAGTAGGCGCATTAGCGTGAATTTCGCCCACACATTCTTACGCTACTTTCATTCTCGAATACAGGTTGAATATTTTTATTTTTATTGGACCGGTCAAGTGCAAAGCCCGCGCCCGAGGCCCCGATGATATACCAAAATATTTTAAATACCAAGTGGCTAGAGATATTCAAATGTTGTCAACTGAGTTAATGTTGTAGATAATGTGAACATCAGCAGGTAATTTAAAAAACACAAATCAAAAATGGTTTCTTTTTTGCGTCGGTCAGTTCTACGCAAACCTAAACTTACATTATTGTACGCATAATAGATGTTACTATAACTACATTTGATTTTTTATCTATTTATTATACATTAATAAATGTTCCCGTATTTGATTTGTGTGATAAACATTTAAGAGAGTGCAATATGTACCTATATCTTGAAATGAAAAGTCTTAGAACAATACATATTGGCCTCGAAGTACCAAATTCGCCACTTATAAATGCGCAAATTACCAGTAACCCTGTTTAATTTTTCACTTCAGATGATAAAAACTGTCACCAATAAATAACTTGGTAAAAAGTAGGTAAGTCCATTACCGTTAATTTCAATGAAGTTGGTAATATTTTGTCCGTCCAAGTGCGAAACTCATAACCAGATTTCTCTGCAAATAAACGTACGTATTTAATATCACATTAAGATCCGAGCAAACCTTGCTAAAGGGTACATTCTTTATGCATTAATTGGCAATACAGAATACATAAACTTGAACAGAGCTCAAATACTCGTATCAAAATAAAGGTGATGTCATGTGAATAGCAGAAGCTTTTTAAAATCTTAATTTTAAGTTTGCGGTTTTTGTTCATCTTATATTCAAGGTGCTTTAATAAGCTATAAAATATAATATGACCTATTAATCTATGTATCGAATAATAGTTTATCTGGGCTATCCAATAAAACGATAAATGATGGGACATTCCATGATGATTGTGTAAAAAAAATAAGAATGGCTGTTTTGCGCCTAAGCTAAGGGCAAAACAAAATAAATATCGAAATTGCCAACACAGTTGCTATGCAACCTTAGGAATATTATTAAAAATAATCTTTTTAAACACTTTTGCAGGTTTATATGGGTAGATATATCCTATATAGTTAGGTATCTAGGTTCAGTGTTTTCTCACTCCCATTAGTCTTACATTCCGTTCCGACCCGTGACTCGATAGCTTATCTAAGCCTCCAATACAAAACCTTTTCATATTTCCTTTCATACCCTTTGATATTTATTCTATACTATATATTTCTTTCGTTCACAAATATTTCGTGTTTGGAAGTTTTCAATGTAATTGATATGCCAAGCGCATGACCGCTTTGTGTGGCGTGCTTTAGTGATAACATGTCTCTCAGTGAACAAATACAAAAAGCACTTTCATTATACAAAATCGTTTCAAAGTTTGTAGTTTTAAGATAAAAAAATATATTAATGGTGTTAGCTTAAAAACTCCAACTTCCATCAAAATTATAGGAATGTGTACGATAACCCTTTCAAGCTTTTCTTCGCAACTATACCAAATTACAAAATTGTTAGAGCATTAACAAAAGAAATAAATGCCACGTCTTAGTTTGACTGTCGGCCAAATTGAACCAATGATGATGATATTATATTACTTCCTCATAGTCCCTGATCCGGGTCTGGCCAATTTTACTTTCGACTGTCAGTTAGTGTGATGGCAAGTCTTCAGAAATTTCGTACTCTTGTATAGGTTTCCAACCTATCTCGATGAAACGTGGTGCTTGTCTTACGATTTATTTTTCCTTTTAGTCGTCTGGAGTTTTAGAGTTTAGTTGAAAGTGCAAAAATCACTACGAATGTATGATAAATAATTTTATAACTTGTGAAATAAGGTCCATAATACTGTAATAAACCTTTCGGCGTAGGCACACATTGGCTCAAATCATTTCAAAGATGTTTATAGGTTTCCATAGAAACAGGCTGTAATAGAACCATGTTGGCATTTTTGGGAGCTTGAAAATATATTTTTAAAGTAGCAAATTATTGTTTCTGTGAGGTCGTCAGTTCACTGAACTACTAGTTTAGAGAATGAGGTAGGTTACTCAGGTACATATACATACATATATAAGTATAACCACAAAAAACGCCTAAGAGTTACTAATAACTAAGGCTAGTAGGTACATTTGAAACGCCTGTCTGCCTCAATTACAAAACATAGTTCTAAAATTACTAATTTCAACCAGAAAATAGAAGTAAAGAATTTTGATTAGACGCGTACAAAACCCGAACAGAATTGCGCAAATGAGCGTCCAGCGGCAGCTAAAATGATTTCACACTTTTGGACTTGATCTTTACCTTTGGATACATAATTAGATATTTTTTTCATTGCCAGACTGTGACGAAGCAAATAAATAACAACCGTATTGACTAAAATATTTGGTTTATTATTAACTGAAAGAATTCAAAGGTGTCGGTAAACTATGATGACATTGGTACTTAATTGAATATTTAAAAGTATTTACGTAGCGTTACTTTATCACAGTTTATGCAATATGTTCTAAGGAAAGACACAATGTAATGACCTACTGGATAATGCTGAATGAATACAAATACATATGTAATAGTATTGTTTATATTGCAATTAGTATGGTAGTGAAAACTGAAACAAACACATGGGATATACCTAGATATTTAGTTACCTTTATCTGGTGTGAACACTTATGTATAACAAAAAGAAATGATTTTGAGTAATGTTATTATTTTTAAATAGATTTTATTCTAAACTAGGCACGTCACCCACATATATATAGATATATTTAAAAAATATATCCTTGCTTTAGAAGTATTTCACATTCTCGTAATAAAGCCGTTAATAAAAATGTATTCAAAATATTAAAAGTCAACTTCACACAAAGCTTCAGTACCTAATAGTAAAATATTGGTGCTGGACGGAATATTAAAAGCAAGTTATTAAATAGCGAAACATATTTTCCATACAAACTTTTCTGTCTTATTAATTTTATGTCATGTTTCTTTTCTCTTAGTGCGGTATAACTAGGTTCCATAAAATATATAAAAGTTATTTAGAGCTGTTATTTTAATACAGTTAGTCCTAAGCCAGTGTCTTGTCTTATTTGAGTTTCCTTTATCTATATTTTACAATGTAGGACTAAAGGTCTATCTAGTAATCGCTTCCTGTCATCAATTCCCCGTACCTATTCATATATTATGTTACACTTCATCTAAGTTTCAAAACACGATGCTATAACTATGTACCTGTTAGACATTTAAACTACTGGTCAGAGCCAACAAATACCGCCCCACCTTCACAGTATCATCACCTGACAAATGGTTATTAGTACCAAACTCAGAATAACGAAATACCACTCACCACAAATTGTTCAACACGCAACAATCCCGGAATTAACAAATTTACAAATATTCACTGTACTCTCGTGCAGGCGATCATAAACTTTCGTAACACTGTCCTTGCAATTGAAAAACAAACTTTTGAAACGTTAAAACTTTCGAAAAGTGTTCGTCGGCGGCAAAGCCAACGGTCCGTTTGGGATTTGTATTTGAAAATCGATTAGAGAACGCGCAAACTCACACTGAATCAATAAGACACCAATTAGCAATGATTATTGTTGTGGTCGGTCGAAGGCTTCGGCGGCGAGACGTTCGCCTTTCAAGACGGTTCGCGGTTCACTGATGTAAAAGAAGCCAACGTAGACACGTCACGAGCTGCGCCCGCGCTGAACTCACCTTTACTTTGTTGTCTGACGGAATATTGGCTTGATACTTGTTATGTTTGCGTTTTTGGGCATCGAAACTTCAGTTCTATATTATTATTTGTAGTGAAATATAAATGTTACTGAGATTTTTTTATATATATATTGCTGACAATTTGAATTGTCAATAAATTTTTCCATAAATGTACCTATGCACATTAAGGTTTACTACTTACTGCCGCGACGACAGGCCGCAGCGCATAGCATTGTAAAATTGCGCCAAAGTACATAACATATAAATATGTGATATGTTCACAATAATTTAATTAGTCTGAAGTCCAAAGATAGCTAAATGATTCAATTTGCTAAAAGTTTTGTTACCTGTACAATATGTTCCTTAAATTGTATTACAATAGAGACAAAAACTTATTTAACTTAAACGTAACTTAGCCTTCTACAAAATAGTGTCGTAAAACAAAAAAAAGATAAAAAGTTTTTCAGATAATAGGTTCATGAATTATGCAAGAAAAGCTTTGGTGAATTGTATCCTATTTTTAAAGGCTATTAAAAGAAATGAAGTAAGATAAAGTTTTTTCAAGATTTATTGATTTGGTTGTGAAACTTCCTTGTACCTTCTAACTACGAGTAATTGGGAAAATTTACTTAAAACTGGGACACAAATATGGGTTCATAATATTTTTCTAATCGATTAATTTCATTAAAAGAACAATAAATAAAACTTCTTCCATAAACCTTCATGCTATAAACAAGTTTTTAAGTGGCTTTTTAGGAGAAACGTCTCAAGTACTCGTATTTTGTAAAAGTATCAAACGCGTTCGGTCTCAGTTCACATCTCGTGGCGCGGCCTCGTTATTCGAAGGAACAGAGACACCTCTCTACGCTCCATCAGGCTGTTTTGCATTTGTACACAAAATGGCTAAATTCTTGAATAGTAATAGCTAAATCAACTATTGGTACCACGACGACATAGCTCTGACCCGTTGCGTCTTGATTATTTTGAAAACATGTTTTTCATAGCAAGAAACCTAAAAACGATTGTAAATCAATATTCTGATAGTTCTTGGTCCAAGGGAAAGCTGCAATTTTTTTTTCGTGGAGAAATGCTGCTTGCCTACGCTCCACTACGAGGAGACACAGAGGTTATGTGAGCCTCTTACTTACTGAAACTTTACGATGTCTATCCCGGTTTACTGGCAGGACACGGATACGTTATCGCATTCGTCCGCGACACGCCACGGCTGTCCTTTGCCGGACCCGTCTCACGTTACCCCGTTGGCACACCGCAACCAACTCCAAGACCATACCACCATACGGGCGTTAGACGACCCCGTGTCTAGACGCCCGAGGTCCTCCAGCGATGGGTCATTCATCACCTGTCCCGCCGCCTGCCACTTCCACGTAAGTACACCATCAAACGTCGGTGACCCCGTCGAGGCCTCGAGAGGTAGGAAGAGCGGCGCAACTCAATACTGCCAGTCTTCCCCATCCTCGGCTACACCGTCTTGCGACAAAGCAGCCCGCTCAGTTCAGTTGAGGTTTCTCTATAAAATACCGCAGCCTACCTCCTCTAACCGCTCCGACATGGGCTGAGAGGGCAAACTTAGGAAAGCGGTCTATCCCGGGTGCCTCTTAAGTCACGCACGGTGAAGCACCGTGCGTGACAAGGCCACAGCTGCTGAGCACTCCGCCTCAACTATGCACCCTTGGGAGGGTCCGTTTTAATTTATCAATGGTTACGCAGAATACATGATTTAGAATGACCCACACCGGTGATTTTCGCTTACGCGACAAGACGTTGCGAAAATGATGTGTAAAGTAAAGTAATATTTATTGACCTTTAATTAACGTTCGTTACAGGCAAGTGTTATTACATTTGAATTAAGATTTACTTAAAAAATTTAACTTACAAATCTCATTCATATACGATTACTTAATATTAGTTCCTAGTTTAACAGTTCTCTTGACAAATATTTACATTATGATTGCTTTGTTTAGTTATTAGTGATATTTTATTATGGTTAATATATATAATATATGGCAAGGTACAATCATAAAACTAAACTGGAATATATTTATATTAGGTATATATAAAGTATAAAGCTAAACCGTTTTATGCAGGTCCACTGCTTATTTATTCTAGTTATTTAATGCCAATTACAGAATTATCTCCAAGTAAAGATAGCATTTCCTCCTATAAATTGGAAAATAAGTATATATTTTCCTCCAAAACAATCACATCCAATAATTATATACATCGAAAAGAAAAAAAAAGACTGACTGAATGGCTCTTATTTGCTAGGAAACATAGAGCCTAAACCGCTGAACCTAGAGATATGAAATTTAGAGGTTGTATTTACGTAGGAGTGAACTAAGAAAGTATTTTTAGAAACCCTTTTTAACTCGTAAGGTGGGCAAATAGGAATAGTTCAAAATCTGAAACTTTTTTATACCATTTTATGTCACGTGCAATGTCGCGAATCACAGCTTTAGTCTAACACACAAGATTTATATTTTTTCGTAGGTGTAATTAAAACAAGATAAAACTGACCCACATAGTTCTATGGTGTCGGAATTCAATAGATAACAATCTACGTGCCATCAAATTAGACATAAGACATGATCGCTTTCCATTAGGTGAGAAAAGTGGGCAAACGAATAGACAAAGTCCGCAAAATAAAGCCTTTTATTACACGGCAATAAAGTTTAATTTGGCAGCAATTTCAGGCGATTAAGTTGTTGAGATTCAACGCATTAGAGCGAAGATGAGTGTCAGCAAAAAATGCAACGAATGTTCGTTGTCAGAAATATGAATAGAAGATCAGATATTTGACAAGTAGTAAAGTGTGCTCTGTATGCTGCATTAATTATTGCTTCCACTTAACGTGTCTATTAATGATCACGTTGTAAATAAAATATTAGATAGGTAGACATTATTCATAATTATCGTCATTGCTTTTATTGCCAGTATATAGGCTTCCTTTTGTATACTTAAGTATGTTGGTAAGCCCGGTTTGAAATTTGGAAATATCATCAATGCTTTTGATATCCTAAGACCCGCCCGATGTATCAGCTTTCAGGTTTAACAACATCTTGGTCTTAAGATTATCTGCTAACGAGATTATCTGCTCGTTAACCTTTAGACTACGAATTTTATATACATAGGTTTGCGTTGCATTTGTCTGCCACTATCCCTGATGTATATAAACTCATATCGGCATAAGATGTAGCGCGCTTATCTAGAAAAAACCCATTCACCCGCGTCTTCAAACAACCTATTATCAGAAAATAGAGAACCCGGCAGCAAATTCCACAAAGAGGCAGTTCGCGCAATAAAAGAAGACGCGTAGCGTTTCTCACGAGTCCATAGAAAGCCTTTTATGTGTTTAATTATTTTCCTTCGTAACTGCTAGTCCGTGGTTTAAGAATAAGAAAGACAAAAATATAACAATGAGTATTCTAGAAATTGTGGTACAACCATAATTACTCGTACCTAGGCACTACCACTGTATTATCATTATTACCTTTGGGCACAGGTGGCCAAACCCGGATGTGAGAGTCGCTTCTGATGTCTTTACGCAACAAGTTTTGTTTCAGGACTTCCAAAAGTTGGAAAAAATCCTGATATAACATATCTGTCTGAATTTTCAAAAGTTACAAGCTACTCTTAAATGATGTTTCCGTCCACTGCTGTTCTTGAGTGAACTTCATATTTTTATGGCACTGAGCTAGTTAACAAACATCCTATGGCCCTTTGGAACGTAGTAAATTTATGATCCGTGGTCCGTTCAATTTGACCTTTCAGACCAAAACTCTGCTATTGATTACCAGTAACGCTGCACAGCTTAGAGTTAGAATACACTAGACGCTTAGTAAATAGTAGTCAAGCCCTTACCAGTCTCGCCATCGACTGACCCCTATTTATACTCGTGTGATTGTATTTCAACTGCAGTCTTCATTAACCGCATGTAGTCACATAACACTTCCTACGAGTTCCAGTACCGAAAGTTACGTAAGTAAAATTATCAACCGACACAATAAACACCTTACCGAGTGTTAATTGGAGGTTGCGCAACGCGGCAACCTCAAGAATGTAACAATAATTTTAATTAAATATCCATTGCGGAGCTGACACGCTTCCTGGTGCCTTGGCTTTGCGTTCGCGACTGAAGAGTTTGAGGCCTTCCACTTCTTCAAACTTTTCTGTATAAGTAGCTACCTTAACTTACAGGATTTATGGAAAAAATGTGAAAGAACGAAAATATTTCCATTGTTCTTAGGCAACATTTACGTGTATGTAGGAGCGACGATTCTGCTTGAATGATCTCGTGTTACCTGAAAATTCTGAAATCTCGTTTCTCTTGTGTGCACAAGTTATATACTAATAAATCTTAGGTCGTCTTCTAATCCTTACTCACGTTATGGCTCTTCTATGCGTGCTGTTTGTATATACCATTTTCTTCTATTGGCTATAAAGCTTGCGCAAAACGTTGATTCGTTCAAAGTTCAGTTTAAAAAAATGTTCTCTCGAGCCTTTTTTTATTTTTGTTATTTGGATTTTCGATTAATTTATTTTATTTAACAAAATATGTATGTAGTACCTATACAGTATACCTATATTATACATAATTATGTTCCTTACAAAATTATTTTGTTTCATAAATACGAATACGTCTACATAAATACACTAATAAAGTTATTTATTCTGTGTATGCATTTAAATTTTATATCTTTATTTGTGATTCTGTTTTTATGCACTACCGTGTACGTTAAATCTAATGATAATTTCCGGTATAACTGGGTTATGAAGGATTGTGCCTACTTAAGCCCTCTCCGGTGGCCTACCTCAGTGCTTGATGAAGGGTTCCGGGATTTTCTCACGAACTCACCAGACATACCTATACCTACCTAAATCCATTATATATGGTAAATAAATATTTAATATAAATTACTGAAATTCATCAAAGGTCAATAATTTGACCTTGCCACTAAATACGTCATAGCGTGTATATAGGTATTCATTACAAAAATATAGTTAATTCCGACCTTCAGAAGATTCGGAACTGGAGTAAATCATACGGGCTTACGGTTAATCCTTTCAAAAACTCAGTCTATTATCATCGGGAGCTCTCGTATGATCTCTAAAGAAGATTGGTTCCATCTTTCTCAACCGATTTTTGATGGAGTTCCTATTAGTATAAGCGAGGCCGTAAAACACCTGGGTATTATCATGGATAGAACGCTTCCTGGAGTCCCCATCTTGCAGAAGTCAGTCGTAGAATCTTTGCGTCTGCAGCTTTCCCTAAGAAGACTGCGTAATTTCCTTTCGATTACAACTAAAACTGCCCTTGTGAAATCTCTCCTTCTCCCGATATTAGATTACGCAGATTTTATTTAGACTTAACCTAGGAGCAACTCGACAAGCTCGAGCGTCTACAAAATTTCTGCATTCGGATTGTATTTAGATTACGCAAGTATGACCATATTTCATGTAAAAGGTTCAATTGGTTACCTATTCGTCTTCGCCGTAATTCTCATATTCTGTCTTTTCTTTATAATATTATTTAATAAATACTATTTAATCCTACCACTCCTCTTGCTTAAAAGACAATTTTGTTTTTTTAACTGCTTCCCACTCTATTTTGTTGCGGCCATCACGTGACCTTCGCCTTCTGCTGCCTACTTCTACCTCAACGAACTCTTTCTTTAATGCATCATTTACTGTGCAAGCTATTCTTCTATGGAACGCACTGCGTATGTCAATCAGACAGGCAAAATCCCTTTTTATATTCTAAAACTTGCTGAACATTCATTATCTTTCTCTTATTAATTGGAACATTTTGTGTTGTATTATTATTATCACGAATATGACGTATTATTATTATTATCTGTTGTATGTGCTTAATATTACTAAATATGTATTTTCTGTTTTTTTGTGGTACAGTATGTGTACCATCTCGTTTTTTTTCTTTTTTTATATGTACACCACCGACGTTACTATTTGCAGTTAGTCCGATCCATCCAAAGGTTGCCTGGAAGAAATCGCTTTAGGCGATAAGGCCGTCCAATATACTACTAATGTTTTGTTTATAATATATTTGCTGCATATATTTTTCTTGGTGTACAATAAAGATATATTGTATTGCATTGTATTTGCATTTAGATCGAATAAGTATTTATTTAATTGCATACCTTTTTATGGTTCAATGTAAATTAAGATCGAGTCCAAGTTCGTTCAAGAATTTGACCAGTTTTTACTAGGTCAATCAAAACCATACGTTACCATAATTAACATTTAAATAAACATAATCAAAACGAAATAAACATCGGAGCGAAAAATCGGCCTTAATATTATGTTACTGGCAATGAAAGAAATTTGTTAATTTTGTAGAAATATCTTATATTAAACACATCTGACGTAATAGTTGTAGAACTACTCGTATTGTGCAACGTTATTTCAAGTTAAGCGGGACGTCGTAGGTGCAGGACTAAAGTATAAAAAATGTGTTATTTATTAGTTACATCCATTATGAGATTTTCTTGATGAGAATGTATGTTATGCCAAGGTCGAAATCATAGAATCAAGAAACCATTTAGCAATAGGTTTAGGCTGCCTTAACATTCAGTATTTCAACGGTAACGTGACTCAGGAAACTAAATTTGATGGGTCTATAAGAAAATAGTCTTTGCAATTTATAAATGAAATGAAACTTTTCTATACATTACTTATAGTTCCTACCTACAAATTTACCTAACTACTGTATCGTCGCAATACTGTCCTTTTCTAAAATTTTCTGTGGTGGCTGAAATCCCAAAAGCAAAATGCCTCATTCGTAACGACCATTATGAGTCAGACCCTTACTGACAGTAAGTTACTGTAGACCACCCAGCAGGCTTTCAATTTGTTGACTTCTGTACATAGATATGGGCCTGAAGATGTATATAAAAAATGCAAAGCAAAATCTAGATGCGAAATACCCAATGTAAATTCTATCTCCACTCTTCCTCCAGTCACGTAATCAAATTCTGTCAAGCAGGCTGCAGTTTTTACGGGCCAAAGAAAGTTACGCGTGCATGTGGGTCGCAAGTCGCAACCTGTGTTGGTGAACTTGACGGGGACCGGTCCCTGGCCACTCCGAAATTATAGGCCCATCAATGTAAATTAGACAGTTGCCAAGAAAGCTTGGTCAGTTTGACCGAGGAATACAAATAGCAGTGAGAAGCTGTGGTTTTCTACCGGGTTCCAAAAAAAAGGAGATACGACTGTATGTTCTTGTTTATGTTTGTTACCTGTTTCTCGACGACGGCAGTACCGATTGGGAAAAAAAATATACTACTCGAGATTTTAATTAAAATCTGCCAAAAGATTTGATTTTTAAATTGAAATAACTTAAAACGGTGCGCGCCGTAATGGAAGTAGGTAATGACTTTTAAAAAAAAACTTGTATAATAATAGCTGGGTAAGAGTAAAGCGTGAACAATTATAATAAAAGTATGAGGAATAGATGCGTGTCTGGTTTGAAAAATTGGAAGTAGTCTAATAAGAGTAGTATAGTAAACGGCAAACAACTTGACCTTGCGCGAGACGTGTTGTACTGTTCGCACTTACCAAACTACCCGTGAGAGTGACAGGGACGATGCCGCCATCTTGGTTCTAGTTATTTGCCGCGTACTCTATCACGAGAACCATTCGTCTAGCCACGACACTTTGGATACGCCGTACACTTCAATAATGTCACGGGAAATGAAAATAATACTTATAGCTATACCAACAGTGCCAAGCTGTAAATCTAAGGCGATAAACAAAGGGTAAAGACATGACATTCTTTTAGCTAACCTAGACTAGTGCCCTTGGCGGATGTAAGATGATCCTTACATATCTATGCTATAACTCTCGAGATATGTAACACATAAAATTTAAACGATGCCCTTGTAAGAAAACTCGTCGTTCTAAGGTGTGCTTTACAAGCGGAAACTAAACAAGTCTAACCTATTCCGATGTCTAACTAACCACGAAAATAAATCGTAAACAACAAAACTTCCTTCCTATTCGATCAACGTCTACAATCCCATATGAAATATTACATGTCATGAATTACTTACCGTACATGTTATTTGAAACTACTTGCGCACTACATATCTTTACTGACAGTAAATCATATCGGTAAATGGAAATCATTAAAATTTCAGCCTCATCTGCATTTGTGATTCTCAAAATATTTTAATATTAGGTTATAATTTTTCTTTCACAGTTTTTCACGAAAAGGATTCGCTGAAAAATTGTTTTGCAAGGTATGACACTTGCGACAGTACGCGACTGCGAAATTTCCAAACGAACATAGAAAACTATACACGAAGGAAAATTATGCAAATAAATTAATGAATTCTTTATTTCTTTATGCTTTAGTACTAAAACTGTAGGTAGCCTACATCAGAAGTTTTCGACCCGTATGTGGCAAATTGATTTACTGCTAATATACAAATTCTTGTTAAACTAGATGCATGTGGTCTAGCTTTGACGAACGTACATAACGAGTACACTCATTAATTACGGGTACAGCTTAATTAATACGGAACGAAAGTATTATTTTAACCCTACCTAATTGGAAAGGCAATTCGTTTTCGTTCAGTTTTTTAATGCGTTTGTACCTAGGTAATATTTAAAACTTTGACATGTGAATGTAGGATATTCATAGCTACTCTAACGGGTTTTTTACCTAATTTATTAGCGTGAATGTAATTTTTTAGTAAAATGGCGCATTTTTCTGGATGATTGTAAACACGTTTGCTAGCATATTTAGAAAAAATATTTATATTTAGCAGAAAAAGATTATATTCTTACAAAAATCTTTCTTTTGTATTATCGATTCCTCTGTCTCTTCAAAAAACTTTGTAATTAAACAATCGGTTCCGTCGCCGTCGGTGTAGTTTTGGTTTTATCGCCAAATACATATCAGTGTATCTAATATAGACGCTTCCTACCTACTCCTTCATTTTTCTCCTACCCTCATTAACCCATTACCATATTGTATTTTCGAGCAACTTCTTTGGTATTTTCCATAGCTAATGGGGCTGTTCGAATAAAACCAATATTTACATTATAAACAGATAATATAATAATTATTTTGACACCGTCAACTTATAAATATTACATAATATAATTAGGTAGGTACCAATTGTCTTTACAACATTATTCATGTTATTACTACGTGAATAACCTTTGAGGTCCGCAAGTTTAGTTCGAAATCAATGTATAGGCATCATTTTATTATTTCTTTCAAACTAATCAACGTGTCTTGTGTGTTCCCAAAAACCCATGAAGATTGTGTTTCATTTATATTTTTTCTAATCTTTACATTTGTGAAATGTTTGTTAATAATATCATTATAACGCTTAGCTTCAGTTAGAAAAATGAACTGTAGTGTGCAGTTACGGCATAGCACTTATGTTTTTTAACATTACATGATAATTTACGTAAGAAACTGCGGTTGGCAACTTGTATTTTATGCATTTCAAAAAAAAACTCTTCTTTGATATACACACATCATATAAGGTAGGTTAGATTACTTTATTATACTTTCAACAAAAACTATGTTTTTAAGTCACTGACACACTAACAGTTAGACCGAATAAACCTTTAACTACTAGAACGTATCTTTGTGTTTAAAGCAACATATTAACTTGTTAAAATATAGTATTTTCATAAAACAATAAATGATACAAAAATACGCAACAATTACTCGAAAAATGTGAAGCCATCGATCTAATATATTATTAACAAATTTTCATCATGTGTGATGTTAGTTAAACCTACGTCTAGATTGTCTAGCACTGAAGGAGTGTGACTAGAAATTATTCATTAATTCATACCATATTACTCTTAAAACAAATAACATCGAATGAAGCGAACCCTATCAACTACAGTTGCGAGCAAATAAAATGGCTCACAATAACTCTTTATAGAATAGTACAATAATACAGTATAACGATATAATGCGTATACAGACATTCTGCAACTAAATATTCTATGTAATTTGTGATGATTTACGTTAATTTCCTTATCTTGTTGTTTCTAATCACTCGATCACAATTAATGTTTCATTACTGACCTTTGTAAGGTTTTGTTTAGCATATCGTTTATGCAAGTGATCAAAAAAAGAGCGCAATATTTGTAAAAATATATAAAACTCATCACTACTTAATCAGAAACATTTGCTTTACTTTAGCTGTATATTCCACGACGTCTCAGCCTGAGCGTCTTTTGTCTTTTGTTTATCATCACGCCTAAACAAAACAAAAGACGATCAAAGTCGAGATGCAAACGAGAATTTGCATATTGCACATTACGTTGCAAAATGTCTGCACCCAGCTTTACAGTAGCACATCATAATTTATATATTAATACGGTCGACTAATACGATGTAAGTGACAGTGGTAAGGTGAGTTGTGAGACACTTGTGTCACACGGATTTTTGTCTCATTTTGTATATAATAAATATTTGTAACGCATAGACAAAATACTGTTATATTACTTTTTAACCACAAAGTTGTCGGCTAGATTTTATAATGACTTTTTATTTTCATGATACAAAATTAGACTAGCAAGAAGCCAACATTTCGACATGATGCACTTTTGATTAAGCGTCATAAACCACAATGACTTCGGAGTTGGATATTTAAATAGTGTCAACAGTTGTGCTGACCAGCGTCTCATTTTGTGGTTGTTTTGAGCTAACATTGTAATTTCTGACTACTTTGGCATGGAAATTGTAAAACGTTAGAAGCAATTTATACATTTCTCATGTGCTGGCCACTACATCGTTTCAAGCGAAAAAGCGCAACTGTGCCACAATTCAAATAGAAGATTTGATTGCCTTTTATAAACGAATACATATGTTATAGCTAAACTTCTTCCCAGTCAAAGTGTTGCCATGTTTGCCTTCAAAATGAAACTAGAGTTTAAAATATAAGAAACAGTTTCAAGTCTTTAGTAGTTCTGAAATTCTCATGTTACTAGAAACACATTACTTATATCTAGTCAACTGGTCTATTACATCTATTCTATAGTTCGAGTAATTACTATTTCAATAACATCATGAAAATCTTTCAAAAATTGTCGTTTATCTATCACCTATTCTACCTCCTTTCTATATTTTGTGGAATGCTTGAAGATTTTTTTTTTATTGTCAAGTGCTAAAATTGGATCTACATACTTAAAGGACGAGATTGGAAACTCTATTTAGTAATATGGACTTTTTCATTTGGTTATAATACCACATATATTGATAATAATAAGGTCAAAGTGAGTAAAATGAGAAATAGGCCATCGAAAACCAAACATTGTCAGTGTGCAATGTTATATTAATGTAATGTGGCTCGATGTGTAATCTTTCAGAAGAAGCTAGTACAAAATTCTTATAAGAAATACAAAAAGGTTACTAAGTAAGGAAGATATGTTCTTTCGTAACATCTCACATGGCACTCACACATTAAATTACATATATCTATCCATTTTATCAGCTACTTTTCTAACCATAGTAGATATATATTTAATAAATTGGAGAGTATATAATGTATCACATAGCTACGTTATAAGTAATTACCACGCATTTAAAAACCAAATAGATTTGTAAAACTATAATAATAGACTAAATAGTATGATAGTTATATAATTATAAATTTGCTTTAAGAGTGTCGAATTCTCAAAATGTCTCGTCTCAAACTTGTGAATTTTGTCTGTAAACAGTTGACTTACAATCGAGCACTTGATAAAAAACATTTCGTATTCGTACCCGAAACAACATAAAATAACTGTTCATGAAATGTGAAATAAGTCACAAAACTATTTGCCTCTTAAACACGCGGAGTATTAATGTCAAAACATGAAAATGTAAATAAAAAACGTCGTGACATAAAACCACACGCTTTCCACCTGTTATCAAAATTAACCTCCGTTTTGTATACATTTACGTGATTTAAGTAAAATTATTTCATGTTGCAATGTAACATATAAATATGTCGAGGTTATTCTCAAACGATATGGGTGCATGTGGTTTCGTAATATCACATGTTTTATTAAAACACAACGCGTAAGATTAAAAAAATGTACAAAAGTCTTTGTCGTATAAAGTGCTTCTAGAAATAAAGAACTAAAATAAGTTTAATGTATTCGCAATTATTGTATATTGAAATAAATTTGTTTTATCGTACGTGACGGATAATTAACAGTGCCCGTGATCATCTTGCGATGTCACGACGGTAACCGTAATTTTCCATTCACAGGTTTAAAATTGCGCGAATTAAACGCGTAATATCCACTAAAACTAATTTCATTTCAATTTCAAAAAGGGTTTATAAACAAGATCGCTGTCTATTTAAGACTGAAAGTAAAATACAAAGAAGCACCGGGTATAATAGATTATTAAAAATATATTACTTAATAAAAGATGAATACAGTATCATTTAGTAAAAACAGAATTTCAGGCCTATTCCATTTGACCACCCGAGTTGTCAACTCGTGCGGACTAATTTGAATAGACTATTTTCAGTATCACATTCACACTTAAGATAAACGAATAGGAAATTGACAGATTGGATAAGATATTTCATAATAAAGTTCCTTGAAACTTCTTGTGAAGATACTACCTATATAGTTTTAGGTAAGTGTAGAGTTTTCGACTTACCGTCACATACTAAAAATGTTCTACTTTCTAAATACGATAGCGACAAACGTCAGAAATTTTGATCAACTCAAAGGCAGCGGTTTGCTCCGACGACTGTCCATTAGTCATACTTTTCACAACAAAATGACAAATTTTTACTCAAAAAACATCCTGGCATCGATAACAATAAATCTGATAAGACGTTTCTAGGTATGCAATTAAAATAAAGACTTGATATTCAACTTTAATAAGCTTTAATATTTGTGGAATTTTTTGTTTTCTGTATTTGCTTGTACAGCTTAAAAATATTTTTAGCCGCACACAACAAAAGCAAAAGTAGAGCATCTTTCAAGATAATATCAATTAAGTCCGTTCAGACTAAAATACATTAAAAACATTACAAGAAGCCCTCAATAGAATCGCTTCCGTCAATAATATTACTTAAACAACTTTTTTTTTCTATTATGTTTTATCAATTTCGGTCACTACGATATTATTATAATACAGAATGCAACACTCATCAACAATAACTATAAAGCGTACAACTAGGTTAAGCGAAAACTTCGCCAATAATATTATAATAACATGGATAATCGGTTAAATATCATATTAAAATATCTAAGCCCCACTTGATTTGTCGCTTCAGAAAATGTGCAATATTTAGTCACATATTTATTTAAAAAATACTGTGATTTTATCAACATGGCTTTTTTTTGAGGTCATATTTCCGTAGACAGTAAGAATCGCAACCCGCTTATATTGGTGTGTGGCTGAAATATGATTGTAAAACTTTTCAGTAAATACAATTTTATAAGTATTCATCGAAGTGTTTTTCACAACGCCACCCAACAATAAAGCCGAGACCAGTACCTACCTATAACAGTTCACAATGACAAAAAAGCCTAGTCCGTGGAATTTTCCAACGCTCATGCCGAGCTGAGTCAAATTGGCAATCTTTCATTTTTATTATTTTACGTGACTAAATACTACACTGATAAAGCTTCCTATATAAAGTGATAGCTAGGGGGTTATTTCGACATCTGCGCGTAACTTTAATCATTGTTATGATCTAAATGCCTCAACCACAGACCAAGCATTAACTTCAAAACATGAACAAAACACTTGTACATTTCGCCTTCGTTCAAATTGTTGTTCTCATCCCAATATGTCAATTTCCTATAGTATTCTCTATATGCAACAATTTTCATCATGAGCTTACTGAGTATCTTACGCGCGAAACACTTCCTATCCTCAGGCATGTCCGTACAAATCCTACAGTCACAACTACTTATTTCTACTTTTTCTACTATTTTGGAAGAATTTGCGGGTACATTTTCTTTGTTGGCAACACAGTTTGCACAGTAATCGGTTACAACGATCTTGGGTAAACTACGCTCGTATAAATCTGACATAGACGACGATGTTCTCCTTAATTTTGAGACGTTACTGTAGCCAGAATGAGATCGTACGTCGAAACTTTCTGGGACGTACGTAGGTTTACCCAAATCAGCTTCATCGGTCGAGCCGTAACGCGATTTCATACTCTTAACGGCAACATTCTCTAAGCTAGGGTTACTTTTGATAAGAACCTCTTTTCTCAAATTGACTTCTTTCTTGCTTCCACGGTAGGAAAGCTCAGTCATGCCTAATCTTCTCTGTCGCATATTTTTGGTCAGCTCCGTCTCTCCTTCAAATCGATTGGACTCCATCGATATACTCCTATAAAAAGGTGTTCTAATTTCAAGTCCGTTGTCGTCGTCAATCGAACTACTATAGTTCCTGACCTCTAAATGGTCAGAAGAGTTCCTGCATGATAAGCTTCTATGCAACATCTTCATACGAATCAGACCACTCCTGCCACTAATATCCGAGACACGAGCGCTATTCGGCGATTCGACACGCGGCAAATATCTACCGATCTCATTCATATTATCCGTCGAACTCTTCACAGCCTCGATAAAATCTTCCAACTTATCGGGAAATGTAAAACTCCTCTGCAACCTCTTTATCTGGGGCGTGAAACTCAAGCCATCCATTTCCATGCCTTTGTAACTATCTTTCAGTGCCGATAAGGCTAAATTCGGTCCGTAAACGGCGTAGGCACCCGACGATACACGCCTGCTTTTCACTTTAGGAGAAGCCGGGATATCCTCGTAATTTCTATATTGCTCGAACACAAGACTGTCTCTTTCATCAGAATGCACCGTCCAAGATGACCCGATATCGCTTCCTGACCAATCCGAACCTAGCGTCTGCAAATACTTGAATATTTCTATCCCCCTGTCCAAAGATATCGACCGTTGCAAAGGAATGTCGTGCTTGAACTGTTCGTGATCATCGAACTCGTATTTCTCTTCGAAATCGTTACCGAACCACCCGATATAGTCTTGCATGTTGAGGTTGAGGTTTTGTAACTCCTGTCTGAGGTCTAGTTTTGACTGTGGATTTTTGATATCCGAGTATCGTCTGGTTTTGTGTGTTTTGTCTGTATGTGTGTTTGTTTGTGTTGGGTCGGAGTGCCTACGCGGTGGCGGTGGCGGGGCCACCGGGCGCGGACATCTTGGCGAGAGAGGATAGCGAGTGGCGTGAGAATGTGCCCACGGCGATATCAGACTCAGCAAAGAGCTTGCGAAAACTGGAAACGAAATTATGCGTTAGTACTTACGTGTGGTTACTGACCGGTGTATAGTCAGCGGATCCTAATGTATTGATAACAAACGTTTTTGGAAATGGTAAGTTTCAAGTTTTGCCTTTTGGGATTATGCTATTTAAGGCTCTCTTTTTTAAGAGAGGTTTAAACAAAGGGATAATTTTTTTCTAAAAATTGTCAATGTATTAAAATAGTTTATGAATGTTACTACTTAATAAAATACTCTTATAATATTTAAATGGCAAAGCACTTTATGAGACGATGGTTGTATGTTGAATAATGAAGATGAATCTTCGATATAAGCACGCATTTTATAAGTGTGCATGTCAATATGCATACTTCTGAAATACGTGAAAGCAAAAGGTGGTTTTAGCTATGTAAACCTACAATAAATATACAACAAAACACTCTGAAAACACTACACTAAAGCGAAAAGCTTTGACACACAGGGGTCTGCGTATACGACAAACTTAAGGTCAACCTTTAATTTCCTTTTTAAACTAGAAATGTCTCGGTCTCTGAAGTTACAATCAACTCAAAACCAAATTATCCCACTTTGAAATTTGAAAAGGGTACCAAGTTTTATAGTTTGCCAATTATTAATTAATCACCAAATATGCAAACATCATTTGTTCTGGTGTAAAGGGCCATGCAAACACAATCGGGATTAAACAATGAATATCAGGACAACCAGTCCGGTGTCACTCTGGGAGTTTGAAGTTCAGAACTCAAGGTCTCACTGCAACTGTAATATTGAGAAGATTGAAGCTAGTCGGATAAAATATAGGTACAGAGCTACCGTGGCCAGCAACGTTACGACTAACGCGTAAATAATACGAGTTCTTTGAGTTTATTGGCTGTACAGAAACAAAACTTAAAAGCTACGTCATATACGCAGAGCCGAACGCACCTACCGTCATAACTCCCAGGTCACTCAGTACCAAGGGCCGAAAGAGATACGCGGCGGCGGCGAGCGACGGCCTTCGCCGCGTGACGTCAGCGCCAGCCAGAACCTACCGCGCAAGGGCCAAACAAAACATAAAGGATGGGGGTAGAAACAAAAAAATGCATTAACTGGGATTGAAAAAGGGCTATTTGCTTGTGACTTCAAAGTTAAGTAAGATAACACACATAACAAAAGCAGAACTTTGAAATAAATGTGACGAAAATTTCTAATGTTTATTGTGTGGTATCGAACAGAACAATAGCAGTTAGTTTTCATAAATTGTCTTTTTTGCTGACATTTTATATTTTTCTGTAGGATATTATCTCTATGGTTATTGCAGTATCATTTAAATTAATTTGATAGGTCATATTTTTTATATTATTATCATCAATAGTCTTATTTTATTTTTTTAAAGATTCGACATTTAATGCATATAATTTTTTTTTATTACAATATGCAAGTCACAAATTATTTTGACCCATATAAGGTCACGTTAACATTAAAGAGTCCCCATGCCCAAACGTAGCCATCAGGCTAGCAGCGTTCCGCCTCTGAATGGCCAACGAGATATGTTGGGCTAACAATTGACCGGAACGGGGGTCACGCCCACAGACACACATACGTCATTGTCTTTTACATGCGAATGTTTCCCGCGTTCTCCGAAAATCAGCGTCTTCAATTTTATATTTTTTGTAGTAGGTGTAAACTAGTTTTTTTTCTAGTAATAATGTACCTACAATAATTGAGTATTATTAACTGTTTATGTCTCTATATGTGCATGAGTGTGAGGTTTCCATAGAAACTTGTGAAAACATTCCATCCATATTCAATGCCTCAATATTTTTCTCTAATGCATGACACTGGCACTAATGCATGATACTAATCGTACGAAGTCATATTAAAAAACAAACTAAAATTACTTGTTACAAAAATAAAATAACATGATATTTGTAATTTATATAACTGACATAAAACTATAACTAAAATCAAGTGTTAATATCCAATAACATCTTATAGTTATGGTAATTGTGTGAATGAAATAAAAATGAGAGAATTTATTTAACCACAAGCAAATAAACCACTTAATCGTATTTTTATATGCCTACGAATTTTTGAAATTATTAAATTTTCTTTAAATGTAATAAACACTAAAAAGTAGAATGTGTCATTTAATTTGATATTTTGTTAGACACATATAGAATAAAAAAAATTACGTCTGTATTTTCTACAAGTATATATTATGAGTATTAACTAAGTGAAAAAGCATTAATTCAAAAATAAGACTAGTCTTTTATTATAAAATATATAACAAATTAAATAATTAGCATAAAGTCATTACAAAAATATCAGCTTTTTTATACAATAATCTTAAGGAAATAGGCATACTTATGCAGCCAAATGTTTTAGATTATCAAAAACAGTCTTTAATTTAAATTTATTTACATTTTCAATGGCACATGAAGGTAGTTAAATAAATAGTACAAGAATTATAATAAAATCAAATTAACAAATACTTTCAAGCATCAGCTATGTATACTAGCTTATATAGTTCATAAGAAAAATATGTGCTAATATGAATTTATGTATCGTACAATTTGACGTTATAATATAACATGATTAGACGGAACATGATTATGATTACATAATGATTATTAGAAGGGAACATCGAAAGGGTAAATAAAAACAAAATATGGTAGGATTAGGGTGGTACAGGATACAAGCGTAAAGCGTTTTGAGACAAGTAATTTCTTTTTTTTGTATACAAAAAACATGCATAGCCGTGCGACGTGACTAGTGTTTCCATGGTCTTCGTGTGCGTGATCTCTTTCGGCCCTGGTGTCATTTTCCCCATTTTTTTAAACAATAACACACCTAAAAAGACAAATAATATTTTTGAATAATAGATGCCACAATCATGTCTTATAACATACTTTACCCACGCATGCGTTCTACGTTCTCCGAGGTTAGAATAAGAAAATACAAACAAAACAAAACGAACGATAAGAAAAATGTACCAGAACCAAATAAAAAGCTGTACCTATAGTCGACAGAAGTGTATTTATAGGCTAATCACCAATTTCATTCATGAGGTATATAAAGTTAGTGTTTAATGTAATATCAACTAAAATCATGATAAGTTAATTCTGTACTAGACCAGGGTCGATAATTTTTGAAACCAAAAAAATAATAGTAGGATGAAACCCATTGGAAAAAGAGGAGAATATTATTAAAATTAAAGGAAAAATAATTAACGGGCGATATGAGGTCGGGGAGGGGAAGGGGTATTTGAGCGGGGGGGGGGGGGGGGGGGGGGGGAGTTTTTAAGGGCAAAAAACTAATTATCTCAATTTTATTTTACTTTCGATTTTTGCATTTTCTGAGAAGAAATCATCTCGGAAAATGGTACGTTAATATTTTTTTTGTTCACCATCTGAATATAGAGATTTCAAATACAGAAAGCATACCAACTTTTTGAAAAAAACTGATATTTTGACGGGTGAATTTTAGATTGAAAATAAGGGTGCTTAATCGATATTAATTCAAAATAAGGTGAAAAAATATAAAGGTAAGTTTACACCAAATTGAAAAAATGAAAAAAAAAATGTTGAATAAGGTGTATAAATAAAAGTTTTAGATCTTTTTATTACCTACAACTTTACCATTCAAGTATTTTCCATAGGACTTTTAGTTTTGCCGTAAATCGAGATAAATCGTTTATTACCCTTAAAAACTCACCCCTTCCCCTTCCCGTCCTCAGATCGCTCGTAAATTATTTTTCCTTTCATTTTCATAATATTCTCCTTCTTTTCCAATGTGTTTCATCCTACTATTTTTTTTCATATTTTATTATTTTTAAAGGCTTTCTCTACCTTGGTCTCGTATACTTTGTTGTTATTATATGATATTGTAATATAGCTAGGCATTCCGATGACTGGTGCATTACAGGGTTATTAGTGACGAATAACTATGGTTGGTCCCAGTCAAATGGGTAATGGTGGAATTATATCTGGGTGATATAATTCCACCATTTTTGTTCCCACAAATCAACTAGGCCTATTAATAAATTTAACTATAGTTTCTTCACTCAGGTGAACAAAGTAGAGTATACGAATGAATTCAATCCTAATCGCTGTATAATTTTCAAGGTATTTTATGGATCGAAAAATTTTAAACCACTAATTAATTGTATCTAATTTTTAACAGTTTACGTGCACCTTCCATGCGAGTTTTAAATTAAGTTTCTTGTGTCAGATTATTATCCATATAACAGTAATCAAAATGATAAGATTGCATATTATGACATATGTGTCAAACCAAGGATTACTAGAGTGCAATGTATAATTTATACGCGAAAAGATACGATGATATGACGCATTGCAACCGGTTTATTAGCATTTACTATTATTTATAATTATTCGTCATAACAATAAACAGATTATTAATCATGCTGTTACTAGTATCCTCTAATGCCTTTAGTCCTACCCCAGTAGCACATTACTAGAGTTTATATGTAAAGCGTAGTTAGACTAAATTGATCCCAAGTGTGTCAATCCCAAGATTGAGCCCGAGTTACGTTTAACAATGTTCAGCGAGCTTCAAGTTTTCAATGAAATTGAAATAACAATTTAAGTGATGGTATAATAACAAAAACTAAACGTAAATAAAAGCTTCTAAAAATGAAGCCATCATTCAAACACCTCAACTAATTTGTCAATGTGTAATAAAATTGTAGCCCATTTATTGCATGAAGATTTGAGTTTGCTGATTGAACAAAGCCGACAGACAGTAACTCGCAATGTTTACGATCCCTTCATATATATCAGAATCAAGAAAAAACTTTAAAAAAATATATTTTTATGCTCTCCATCGTGATTGCAAGTTACCCTTCACATTACATAATATCAACAGCCCCTCCACAAAAAAGAAACAACAAACAAGCATACAATACTTATAAGAGAGCTAACCAAAAAAGGAAAAAAACAAAAACCGTTCCATCCAAACCATTCGCCCGAATGAACAGGCATATTCGGCCGAATGGTCAAGCATATTCGCGTTACATTCGTTCACTTCTCTTACAAGTCTGTACTAGCACTAGCTAAAACTAAAACAAGTATGTACATATTAGGTACTCACAACTTCCTGATCCCGCTGTGTCGTTTCCAGGGCGCGTCGTCCGGCTCGGCCGGCAGCGGGCCCTGCACCGGCGGCTCTTCGTCCTCACACCCGCCGCTCGCCACCGGGGACGTGTCCGAATTACTACAAACACAAGAACACATTACGAAAAACTTTCATTATGGGCTAACCCTGAATAAAAAAAGCTGTTCTATAGTACTGTCGATCGTCGACCAAATTTATGAAACAGATTATTTATTTCCTCGATTACAGTGTTGGTCCCATAGTGCAAGTTGTTCATTAGGACGTGTAAATTGATTCTCTTACGGTTAATTAGATCCCTAACCGATAACCCTGTACAGATTGATTAGTTAAAAAACTTAAAATATAATAAGAAAACAAAATTTCTCGACTTGGCGGGTGCACAGCCGAGCATCAAGATTTAAAGCCTGGCTAACATATTCTGCCTTATTAATAAACGCGTCTTAACTTAGAGAATCTTTTGTCTTGTTCTTTCCAATGGAGACCGTCACGCGAAACAAGCAACGCGCCAAAACACAAAAAACGCGCCATAACTTTAATCGACATTAAAGTTAAGGCGCGTTTATTAATCATAAGGCTGCTTGTGCTCACAACACTTCTAACTGACGAATCACCGGTCGCGACTTGACGAGTAGCCCCGGACCCAAACACGTGCCTTAAAAACCTAAATACCGTCACTGCACAGCCAAAGTCATTGCCTCAAGTACTTTACCAGTGATTTTAATTACCGACAATTGCAACTGTAGTAAATGAGCTAATGATCATCAAACGCCTGAATAGATTTTCATAAATTATATCCAAGCACAAAAATATCAGCATTCAAAGGCATTTGAATGGATTTTGATAAAATATACATACGTGCAACTGCTCCTCGGCGCCTTTTAACTTGCTCTTCTCCCTAGTGGAAGGTGATAATTAGCCAGGGGTAATTTGTACTGAAAAAACTACGACTACCTTCTTTGATCAATAATATACTCGTAGCACCAATTCACCTGTCTGGCTCCGTCCTTGGCCCCGCCTGCAGCGCGTGCAACTGTTCCTCCGCTCGAGTCAGTTTGCTCTTCAGTTCGTTCCGTTCGTGTAAGATTGCGCGCAGCTCGCGAACGCTATACGTTGGTTTGGACGTCTGGTCCTCGTCGTCTGCGCCGTCTGGCGTCGCCGCGCCGCACGCTGCGCATTTCTACAAAATTAAAAAAAAAAATACAATTTCTATATCTAATAAATATTTGGTAATAAGTTGTAGTATTTGTATTATACTACTGTATTATATTGTAAAGCCTTTTTACTAACGTTTTGAGTTGTCTTTCATACTTTATAATTTTTTCATATATCTTTGTAAAAACCTGATCAATATATCCGCAATAATTTTCTGATGATTTCGTTATACTTTTGGTGCTGAAAATATTACTTTTAAATGTATTAATTGCCGTTTTTATATCAAAATTTATTTGTTTACATATTGTTGACAACGTCAATAATTTTCATTTCACGTCATATCTTTCAAAAGTTGTATTTTTTTCTATGAGAACGTGTAAGGTTTTATGTTAAATACTCAGTTTTACTTATTTTTGTATTGGCCATTTATAATATTTAAATTTAAAAATATAGATTTTAGGAAACGGGCTCGCGACTATATAAGACGTCGCGAGGCATTCTTCAGGGAGTTCTGCTCAAGTTTTCTTTTAACTACGTACTACGGCCACACCCGGGCCAGGCAGGCCTGGGAATTCTGTTGGCGCGACCAGTTTTATTTTAAAAGTGAATTTTTCATCAAACCATCACAAGTTCTCAGGAATATAAGGGAATGTGGATAATGAGACATAGACACACAGTATACATTTGGATGGATGGAGCATTCCTTAAAGTTAAGGTCGGTGCAACCTGAAATATTATTCATCGTTCCGATACTGGAGCTGCCACCTTCGGATCTTCGAGCTGCCACCCTCATCTGTGAATTGCCACCTTCATCTGAGGACTGTCACCTTCATCTGAGAACTACCTCTCGGTCTATGAACTACTCCCTCCGTCTGTGATCTACCACCAGAGTATTGTGACCGGCCGTTTAAAATAGGAGTAATTTTAAGTTCTTTAGTTATAAGGTAGTATTTTAATTTTAATCTTTTTTGCAGTTTGTAATTAGTAAATTAAATATTCATTTGTACATATTTTCTTCTTTCTTTTCCTTCAAAGTTAGGGTCCTACTGGTATGGTCAGGTAGGAGCTAACTTCTTCTTTTTTTCTTTATATTAATTATAGCCTTGCCCTTTGGATAAAAGGGGTAACGTTATAGTTTGGCGCCCAGCAAAAAAGGAACCCTTTTAAATTCAAAATTGATACTTGCACAAGTAGGCTCATATTTATTCTCGTTTCGGCTTTATTTGACTATTTTTTTTTGCTTACCAGATATTACTCAAACTTAGCACACTTCTCAGTACACTTACAAAATATACTGCACCCCACACACTTGCACACTACTTACCCGATTACGCAAGAGTAATCAACACCCATTCTCCTCTTGTTAGTGTTTTTAAAACCACTTGTGGTCACTAATAAGTGGGGGTTTGGCATACTATACGGCGTGCTGTAGGAGAGTATCCTACAGTAGACGTTCACACAGACTCTTAATACATTTTAAGAGCTGAACTCTTACATTCATACACCACTTTAAATTTTTGAACTTAACTTATTCGGTTATTATTGACTTATTTTTTTTAGTTTACGATTTGATTGATTGTGTAAATTAACTTTGATTAGTTTTCATTTAGGTGTTGATCCTAACTTATTATATTTCCTGATAGATTAAGTGACTGGTTTAATTTTTTTTTACCATGGCTAGGCCAATAAAATATGCTTATCTTAATATTTCGCTTGTATTTATACTGGAGGACCCTAACGGTGTTAGAGGAAAATGGCATATTATGGAATTAAAAACATAATTTGTAAATATTTTGTAAATAAATATGTAAATACTTTACAAGGAAAACCAAACCATTTCGGCTTATTTTTTTTAACCCACTTTTATTTTCAATAACTGACTTAGTGGCTTATAGCCATGTATAATATTACAATAGGTGATGAGCACCATTGTGATATATATTTTATTGTTATTTAACGAGTTGCGTATTTTTTAACGTATTTCGTCGTTTGACTTTTAGGTCAATGTTGTCCTCAAATGGGATTTTAACGGAGCGGTATCCAACTCTTAAAATAAGCCTCTGTATTATATCTTTATTTCTTTTAATGGGTTTTCAAAAAGGTGCGGATAACGACACCTAATTAAAAAAATAAGCCTACGTTATATTAAATAAATATTTCCTTGTGGAGTATGCGTCATCGAATGTGAACCATATCCCCTATGTATGTTAGTATGTGAGTGATAGTGTTGCTGAAAGTTTGTGATAGTTGTGTGTGAAAGAGCAAGGTCTTATTTTCTAACCTTCAAAATTTTCAATGGAGTTGAAAATTTTTCAGGGGTTGTCGGGGAAATGTAGTATTTGTATTATACTACTGTATTATATTGTAAAGCCTTTTTACTAACGTTTTGAGTTGTCTTTCATACTTTATAATTTTTTCATATATCTTTGTAAAAACCTGATCAATATATCCGCAATAATTTTCTGATGATTTCGTTATACTTTTGGTGCTGAAAATATTACTTTTAAATGTATTAATTGCCGTTTTTATATCAAAATTTATTTGTTTACATATTGTTGACAACGTCAATAATTTTCATTTCACGTCATATCCTTCAAAAGTTGTATTTTTTTCTATGAGAACGTGTAAGGTTTTATGTTAAATACTCAGTTTTACTTATTTTTGTATTGGCCATTTATAATATTTAAATTTAAAAATATAGATTTTAGGAAACGGGCTCGCGACTATATAAGAAGTCGCGAGGCATTCTTCAGGGAGTTCTGCTCAAGTTTTCTTTTAACTACGTACTACGGCCACACCCGGGCCAGGCAGGCCTGGGAATTCTGTTGGCGCGACCAGTTTTATTTTAAAAGTGAATTTTTCATCAAACCATCACAAGTTCTCAGGAATATAAGGGAATGTGGATAATGAGACATAGACACACAGTATACATTTGGATGGATGGAGCATTCCTTAAAGTTAAGGTCGGTGCAACCTGAAATATTATTCATCGTTCCGATACTGGAGCTGCCACCTTCGGATCTTCGAGCTGCCACCCTCATCTGTGAATTGCCACCTTCATCTGAGGACTGTCACCTTCATCTGAGAACTACCTCTCGGTCTATGAACTACTCCCTCCGTCTGTGATCTACCACCAGAGTATTGTGACCGGCCGTTTAAAATAGGAGTAATTTTAAGTTCTTTAGTTATAAGGTAGTATTTTAATTTTAATTTTTTTTGCAGTTTGTAATTAGTAAATTAAATATTCATTTGTACATATTTTCTTCTTTCTTTTCCTTCAAAGTTAGGGTCCTACTGGTATGGTCAGGTAGGAGCTAACTTCTTCTTTTTTTCTTTATATTAATTATAGCCTTGCCCTTTGGATAAAAGGGGTAACGTTATAAAGTATATCATTAAATTATATATTTTATATCTTTATTTCGTTTTTTTAATGAAGCAATAAAATAGCCTACCTGTAACATTTACAAATTCACTACATTTATTCTTATTCTCGCCGGGTTCAGCTTACGTATTATCGAAATTAGCCGGTGAAATTTTTTATAATCTTAATGCTATATTTAAAAATAATAAAAATCACGTGATACTGATGCTGTCAAGTTGAAAGAAAGAACACATTAACAAATACGTACACAGTACACAAAGAAAAATAAAACCATATAGCAATCTTCCTTTCTTCATATAAAAAACAAGCGCTTAACATGATGCTGGTATTGCTGATTTATTAGCGTTGACTTTTATAAAAGCGCGGTCCATATACAGGTAACACGTAAATAAAACACAAGAACTTACAATGTTAGTATATAAAGTATAGTACCTTATTCTGCGCTTCAGCCTGCTGCAGCGTAGTGATGTCTCTCTGCTGTTTCTGCACAATGGCGGTCAACTCGGATCGCTCCTCGCATACTAGCCGCATCTATTGATATACGCATATCTGTTAGTAACATTGTTAATACTCATGCAATTACTTATATATTCCCAGTAGGAGCCTATCACGTTATTACTTAAAATTAGACAGTTTTATCAAATTTCCATCAGCTGAGGCTAAAACCTATATAAGGCCTTACAGCAAAAGTTATTCATAATGTAAGTTACAGAAGGCTCTCATAGACTTAGCGCACCGATAGCCCTGTAATAATAATTTACTTCAGAAATACTTTAATTTTATATCCACAAATGATTTTTGTTCCTTCTGTTCAGTTAGTATTTTTAGTAAAAAAAACCGAAAGCACACCATTACCACACTCCTTTCTCATCTTTGATCAGCCACACACTAAATCTGAGTGTTATTTTTACCCATAAGAAACGTCACAATATATTACATATTATTCTAGCTCAACCTTTAAGTGCTTATACCACCCAACATGCGGTCAACTTTCTTAGCGCACACAAACATGAATGTATTAAAGTAAAATATTATGTTACCTGATTTTGCAGCGCCTTGTGTTTTCTCTTAAGATCGCGAGTGACTTGCGCCAACTTATCCACCTGGCTCGACAACTGAAAATCGTCCAAAATAGCCATTTTTATACACTAACTTACAAACACACTATCCAGCAAATGTATAGTTTCAGTTTCAGTTGTATGTAATTATAGAGTTTCAGTACACAAAATGACAACAAAAACACGTATGTTTAAAGAAAAAATACTACAAAATTCCGTTCGAAAACACGTGATCAGCATGAACAAAGATTGTGCCGGCATCAAAACGTCAAACGTGTTTATTTTATCGTGACAGATAAATGAAGAGATATAGGACAAGTATCTTGATATCCATATCAGTTGAACAAAAATGTAGGTGTATGATTTTTATTATGTTTAAAAAGATTAGCTATCTTGTAAAAGAAATAAACCTCTAGTTCGAGAAGGACACGCCCACTCTAATTTGCCGTAGGGGTATCAACAACAATCAAAATATTAATATCAGCTTGATTGTCTTTTATCGACAAGGACAATAAAAGGAACATAATTGAAATTAATCAGGTTTCTCATTTTGCTATTGATTTTCGGTAGCTAGTTTTGGTATGGCAAACGTCGGTATCATCATCAGCTCGTCCACTGCTGGGCACGAGTCTCTCCCAAGACACGCTTTAATAAGCAATAAGACATTCTAAAAATAGATGGATAAATAATGAACTTATGCGAGTAATATTAAACGAAAAGATAATTGAAAATTATTTATTACCGACAAAATTGAGTAACAAATTATACGGGAGTGCTAATTCAATTCGGAAGTATAGAGCGAGAAAAGTTTAAAGAGTTGAATATAAAACTAACCGAGGTTATGTACATACATATATACAACACTTGAAATCATAGGCATTGTTATAGATAATTGATATGTTGTTTGGACCAATACGTAGTATTGTTAGATATTCACTGCCTATACCGTTTTTATTCACACGATCCATTTTAGGCTCTAATGTGTCCTTCAGCATTTTTAAATGGTTTAGGTTTCTACGAGTATACAATAAAGCTTACATTACTATGATATGATAAAGATATCAACCACCAACGTCACCCCCTACTGATTCGCTTTTGATATATACCTGTGTGTCAAGAAGTATAATAATAAAAACGCGATACATAGATACAAATAAAACTGAAAAAATGGTGATCCCGTTAAAGCAATTTTCGCTCTAAATATCGATTAATTTTTAGAGGAATAAATTCAGCGCGTTCCCATTTCACACACATTTTGAAACCAATTCGTTCCAGCCGGACATCCGTTCCCATCCTAATTTAATTTCTGTTGAATTTAGTTCTAACCGATATAGCAAAGGCACGTTAATTCTATTTAAGCTCGGCACGCTCGGTCAGTAAGTATGACTGGCAGATAGAATTATTTAGACATCAGCCAGATAGTGGATATACCTAAACAATGAAATTTGGTTAGACGTTTTGCTACCTTACTACGTTCTCTTCTAAAACAGATCAAAAACGTTTTCTGTACAATTGTTACTACATATAAATAAAAAAAAGTCTTGACTGACTAACTGACTGAAAATTTGCTAAGTCAAGAGTCTAAACCGCTGAACTTAGACAATTTTTTTTTATTAATTATAACGTGTATAAAAACTGGAATTTTGGAAATGTATCTCCTAATTTAAAGAAGTTACTGACCTAAGGGGGTCAAATGGGGGTTAAGTTCGATTTTTTATTATGTCGCGGGCAACGCCGCTAGCTTTTAAATGGCTTCCGAAAATGTCAAAAGTGTCATGTACGCTGTTGAAGGGAACAACAGCCGGTAAGTAACTATGGAAACGACAAGCCAAAGTATTTTGGACCTTTCTCACGAGCAACAAACCTTTTATACATTTGTCGTGATTTTTGCATTTTTAACGAAAATTACCTTATTTTTGAGAGCAATAACCCTCGTTCAAAAATTCCTCGACGACTTAAGAGTTCTAAAACTCGTAGAACCCGCCGTACACCATGTCTCGTCAAGATTGGATGGAAAATACGACCTGTACGCGAGCACGACATTTCTTGCGGACTTGGAAATAGATCGCAAAATTATTTTGTTGTCGGTGGTCGACAGTTCGCAAGCTACTAGTAAATAAAGTAATATTATGATAATATGCTAAAAATATACTTTTAGCATAAATATTTTCCTAACTCTGTCCTAACGTAGCCATATTTTTGTTAATACGTTCCCCAAGAGAGCTCTGACAAACAATGTTGTTAGAAAAATAGCCAGCGGAATAAAACGACAGGAAAACTTCTACAAATGAATCTTGGTACAAGGATCCATTGGGATTGTGACGAATGAGGTTAATTTAATCTACAGGTTTGTACGTACTCTTCTAACACATTGTGTGGACCTTTGACATTCAAACGTATTGCTTTTTAGATATAAATGCTAGAAATACACTGGGTATTTTTGCTAGTATTATACATATTTTCTGTAGACAGTTATAGGTAGGTAACTACAGGTATTGCACCCCTAGGCTGACAATTAAGAATCCTGATAAATATCTGATTTACGTCCGAATTTCTATGGACCTGTTACTCTCCGAGAACATATTAAAGGTACTCTTTATAGCATGTTCGTCAGACCACACCTTTTGGCTTATTTGAGTAGCGTAAGGTCACCTTGAAAAAACAATATCCATCCAGCCCTATCCACCTCGCAATTTTTATTAGGAGCCATAAAAAAGCCTTTCCATAAGAAAACCAGCAGCCTACAGATAGGCTTGGGCATAAAATGCTCTTACATAATGATTGTAATATAATAAAAAAACTATTTATATGATTTAAGACTTATGTTATACTCGTATCGTAAAGATATAATCTACAATCAGCATAACATGTTTGACGGTTGCATGATCGATTCGCTGAGAATATGTTTGCGTGTATGATAAATACATCACCATTAGAACTACCGCGATTAATAAATTCACAGTTATGTATCCTTTTGTTTTCATTGATACGAGTTAAATGTAAAAAAAAAACAGTTTAACAAACTTATATTTTGTATATATACCAAACACAAAAACCACACAAGAAATTGCTTTCTTTGGAATAGATTTGACTTATAAATTCTCCATAGGTTGTCCTAGAAAATTCACCGAACGCTATCAAATTCCGGGTCTTGATTTACTCGCGAAAAATCGACCTAACCTTTCGTCTACCCTAACATAAATAGGGTGAAATTTAGGGGTCCACCCCTAATACGACACCAAAAATAAATCCGTCAATTCGCTAACAATCACTAAGCCGAGATACCCCTATCGTGTATTCTAGTTACTGGCGGCGACCTTTCTGAACAAGCTATTTACTACGCCAAGTTTGCCCTTTAGAAAGTCTTGGCTAAACTTCCATAGTATCGTGGAAAGTGAAGAAATTGATTAAAAATTATCAGCCTCTTCGGAGTCCATTGATAGTTTGTATACTTGGCACATAAACAGTGGACACCAAGTTCTATATGGAGAAGACACTGGATTTCTTAGCTAGCGTAATTTTTACCAGTTTGGAAGCGTTAGGATGAATCCTAACGCTTCCAAACTGGTAAAAATTAAGATACACTAACGTGTCATTATTTGTATGTATTTACAATGACCCCAAATAGGCCTGTTACACTAATTAAACTTACAGTTCATAAAATTACATCCGCCACTCATGTTGTTTCCACACTCCAGAAAACAAAATGAGAAGCGATAATTTTAAAACTGACAATTTAATTAAGTTAGTTTTCTTAGTCTTGTTCGCTTGAATAGGGATCAACGCAATAAAGACTATCAAATAAATGAAATGATTGCAATATATTAGTTCTATAATTAATATAAATTTGGCACTTGTTTTATTAATCATATAACATCATCTATCTATCACCATACATCTTAATAACAGTACAAAAGACTAGATAGTATAAAAGACTGAACTGCTATGGACAATAAGTGATCTATATCATTACCAAAGGCCAACCAACGAACATTTTTATTGGTCATGCTTTTACAGTAGTAACTAATAAATGGTTTGACAGTAGTACCTCTGGACTATGTTAAGTTTAATTAGGTTTGATATACGAGTAACCTCAAGGGACATAAATACTCCTAGATCTTATGATTTCCTTATCTGTGTAGAAAGGACAAAGCGTTTGCGGGCAGTATCTGATAAGGTATACTCCCATTTCCTTTAGACTCTTCATCTCCGCTTCGACCTTGTTTATAGATATGAGATTGTCAGATAGTGCGCATAAAATGTGGGTACATATACTAAAACAGCCCTAACAAACACGTGCCAATTTGACGGTTTTGATCAGAACATGCGAATTGTCAAAACGATACGTTTTGCAGTATTTCCGATGATATTGATGGCGCTGTTCGTGGCAGAGGTTCTACGGACTCGAAACGCTTTGCGTCTGCTTTTATTCTTTGCAATGCCAGGTAGAAGAACTAGTTACCGCATTCAACACTTCCCGAAAACTTTTATCGGTTCTTTCAAAGCAAGCGTGCTCCATCTAAAGTTGCATCGTCGCTTTACATTAAGAAATTTGCGGTCAAACGATTCATTAAACGAAATAGTAAATGGGCTTGATTTACTCCGTACCATATACCGAACGAGCATTACCAACGTAAATTCGTCATAATTGTAAGGACGGGGGGAGATTTCGGATAGTCCACCATGCTGGCCTGTTTGCAGGTCAGGTATACATCTATATACCCTTTCCGAAAGCATGCTTCGACACGAGAAACGGTACAGGACAGGAAAAGAATCCTCCAACTTTGTAAATGAAACTTATGTACATATACATTAAGGGTAACCCAATATTATAACATGGTGTGTGTTTAAACCTAGTTTCCGATTATGGGCACGTTTTTACAAAAATGGCCAAAGAGACGAGCGTAATTTTTATGAGATCATGAATGTAGGTGAATTTTCTCGTTTTACTGTAACTTTTAAATGCCTGAGCAGGTGAAAAATTAGGAAACTTTAGGTTTTTAGGGTTACGTACCCAAAGTGTTAAAGCGAAGTCCTAGTACTAGAGTCCCATTAGAGACGTAAGACTTCGCTGTCCGTTCGACCCTCTGTCTGTCGGTCACAAGGCTGTATCTCACGAACCGTCAAAATTTTCACATGGGATGTATTTCTGTTGCCGGTATAAAATATACTAAAAACAGAATAATATTAATATTTAAGGGGGCTAGCTTCTATACAATAAACGTGATTTTTCCTTGATATTAATAACGGCAATAGGTAGAAGCATAAACTATTGTTGTTAAAAAAAAAACTTAGTGAGCGAGACTGACTCGTACTTGGCCGATTTAGTTCAAAATTATTGCAGCATTTGTTTGTTTGTATACAGCTGTATAAATTATTTTTTATGAAATTATAGACTGGTAGTATCGGACTACATACATATTTAGAATTCAGAAATATGCGATATAGGTTTATATAGTCTGTCTCGCTTGGAATAGGAATTCTTTAACATTTCAAACGATCTGTAAAAATATTTCAAAAACACAGCCTCTTTCTCGTTTCCTTCAAAATCCTAGACAAATCCCACACATAATTGACGGAGCGTAACTTAAAAAAATGAGATTACATTTTCACCGAGACAGCAAAATAGCTTCAGTAAGCCAAGAGAAAATCCCTTGATGTTTATGAATTTAATCAACTCTCTACAAAAGTGCTATTAGCAGTTCTGTAACTTTGAGATGCTAATACGGGTGCCTTGGTAATCTTTAACTTGTGAATTTTTATGTCTCTCGGCTTTAGTTTTAAAGAAATTAAAAGTTTTGCTAGTTCAAAGTCAACGATGTGAAGTAAAATTGTACACTGGTTTAGCTGTATAAAATCTCTAATTTATTATTTAGTCCAGAACATCTCATTGTAGGACAAAGGCTAAACAAAGGCTAAAAAGGTATTAACATCGAGGGTTATTGTGTGCTTATCTTTTATTAAATGTCCAGCACAGTCCCGTCTCAGATATAAAGCTTCAAAGGTCATACCCAGGACTTTTGTACGAGCCGGACGGACGGAATAGCTATGTTGTTTTTTATTCAGCAGATTAAACCCCGTGAATATTACGCTCTAAACGCGCTGATTAAAAGAGAAGGTATTCTTCGATTTTGTAGAATTTTTTAGTCATCGGGGATTTTCGAATGAGGCATATTTGGCACGCCAAGTAAAATTTATCTTTTTGTAAGTATTTTATGTTTTGTATTTGATATAAGGTATTGTTCACCTATCGATCTTACTCCAGTGAATTTCCGACTCGATCATTTGGAATAAATAAACAGATTTAGAGATATTCGCGGTCGAAATCTATCACAGTATCACTATCACACCCAATCTCACCAATATCATCGCACTTAATATCTTGGCATTTATGACTTTATCAGAGCAAGTATGAACATGAAAAGTTCTTTTCATGTTTTTCAGGAATGGAAACCTCGTGCCATTCATTTCATGAATACGCTCTTTTTATTACGCATACTTGTACCACGAACTGACCTTCTGTCGTAGGGTTCCGCTAGATTTTGGCTAAATTGAAAATGGGTTTCTACAAATTACAGCCCTTGGCGGTACCAAGGGCTGAGTTAGCTACACATTTGGAAAAAAACTTTTCTTAGGCTAGTTCAGTCTAAAAATCATAATTGTTCGTTGCAAAGAAGAGATTCGACGGACTAACCTCTTTGCGTCGACTTTTATTGCGCGAACGGCAGGTTGTGGAGTTACCTGCCGATGTCTCTATTTCCCGATAGCTATAATCTCGGTTTTTTGAAATTGCGAGTAAATCAGGTTCTCTTGCAGACAATCGCAAGACTAGCTATAGTATTTTTATGAATAAACTAGCTGTCCCGGCGAACTTCGTAGCACCTAACAGTCGATTCTTTAAGAGTAATGTTACCATCGTATAAATATTGACAAATATTGACATTCATATTTATTCGATACTACCGTCACTCATTTGTTTTGCTTTCCCGGAACCTCTCCACTAACACTTGAACTTTATAGTATGGTATTAAAGTTCAAATTGACTTTTAAGTATTATTACGAATCGACTGTATGAGAGAATAGAAAAGTGTTGTTTCTAGACCTATTCAAGCAATTGTTTTAAATTTTTCTCTTCGTAATTTTAACCATCCTCGTACTTCAAGAAATATTCTTAAAAAAGAATTTGCTAAATGGGATCATTCAGCAATTCATTTTTATATTATAGATAATTGGGTATAATAAACTACAGAATTACGAGAAGTTGTAACAATCGGAACATATGCTCATTATATTTGCATAGCTTTTTTATTTTGAAATAAATTAGAATAGTTTGAATACAATCTTTACATTAAAATCAATAGGTAAGGTACTAAGTTCAAAAGCAACACAATTTGCATTTTCAGACTCTAAAATCTTTATCACAAAACAAAAAGCTTTCGAGATTAGGAAAGCGCCTACATTTCGACGTCGATATACAAGAAACAGCTAACGAGGTCGGTGTAGAATTTACGATGTACAGCGTCGTAAAACAAATAAGATTCTGAACCCTATTACGTATAAAATAAAGGCGTCAGACTGATCGTTAACACCCAACATTGAGGTGAGATAATGTTTGCATGACGCGTGGCGGTGACGACGGTGTGACACAGTAGTGCAGATATGTGATGACTTGACGAATATCGAATGTCGGATATCAGATTTGACAAGAATTGACGATATTCATCATCGATAAAGAGCTCATTAAACGCTGTTAGCAAATGTAAAGGGTTTGCACTAGTAATTTCGTTATCTTGTCGCTTTTGCCGTCTTATATGGACTCTATAGGTAACAGGCCATGTCGTATATGAACCAATTATTTAAGTACCACTGGTGTGATGTTAAAATCAAATATGAGTATCAACATATAATGTAGTGTACTAAGAATCGTATGCTTAAAGAAAACTGTGCAAGAAACTAACGCTATGAAAGTCTTTAGCCACAGAAAATAAACTATCATACCCAGAAGAGATACATTTAATCATTTATTCATTATATATCCTTTATATGTCAGTGATTGATAACTTCAGTATTTAATTACTGTAACATGTTTTAAAACATAGCAATTAGGATCATTTTCACGGGCTTAATTGTGTAATTTGCAGCAACCCAGTGATTCAGAACGGCACATATCATATTAAATAGATACATAACATCCAAACAGATGTCATTTTCATCACAAACTAACGTTCTTTAGTACTGAATGCCCGTAAAAAGTGCGATAAAAATCCGTTTTACTGACGCTCGAAAAAAATACCTGGATTTTTCAAGTTACGAATCAAATTTTGGGACGCCCTTAAGCATCCACTTACATTTATCTAATTATGATTTCCATCCCGTAGGTCCTTTAAGTAAATTTAAATGAGGGTATATTTTCTAAGGGCCAATTGCGTCGCGCGCCCCTGTAATGGTGCTGTGACAGTATAAACAAAACAGTTACGTCTGCATTATTTTTTCGAAAATTAAGGGAATATTAATACCTGGTCCCGGGTTCGATCCCCGGACAGGTCAAACATTTTGTGTGCATGAACATGTCTGTTTGACCTGTGTCTGGGTGTTTATTATATATATAAGTATGTATATATGTATTTCTAAGTATGTATATCAGTCATCAGGTTACCATAGCACAGGCTTTGCCTAGTTTGGGACCTGAAGGCCTTTGTGTGGATGTTGTCCCATATTATTATTATTATTAATATATATAATATTGAATTCCCGCATCGATGACAAGCCATTTCCAATAGACGCCGTTATAGATTTAATTGTACAAATAGATAACAGACATGTGTTTCATTGTCAATTGTACAACAACGTATATACAGCGAGTTTATGACTTTTATATTAGACGCATTTGAAGATATATGCGTACAAAAAATGTGATACGTCACACATATACGAGTATGTATAGTTACTTCGCGTCAGATGTGACGTCGTGGCGCGACTAGTTCATCAGGCTGTACCTCATGTACCGTCTATTTCTCAGAGTTTCCTAAAGTATGTCCATCATCAAGGGTTTTGAAAGCATGTAGATTTAGAGAAAAAGGCCTGCTCATGCATAACTTAAGGTGCAGCCCTGATGGAGCAGAGGTTGAACTTTGGCATTTCCGACGCTCTATATTTCGAAGAAAATGTAAGGCGATTGGAAATGATGAATTCTGGAAATTTAACAAATTACAATCTGTGTCCAAGATAAAGGTAAGTAAGCGTTTTATACTTAGCGTGCTACATATTCGTCTACACTATCAATTTATCATCACGAGATTGGGTGGTTAAATGTTGACTAATCCCTTGTTAGCACTCGATTATCGGAAACTTGGCAAAATAATAGAGAATATATGTTTAGTTGTTTCTCTTTATGATCAAGAAATTATTGAGCCTTTTGTAAATTTTCGACTCGAAATCAAAAAAGAAAATAAAACTAACTTGAAAAGGGTTGACCAGGATAAGAATTCCTGTGACTTCGGAAGAATATCTAGAGAAAGACCCCCATACAAAAACAGAATCTCTCAAAAACGGAAACTAAATGAAAATTAGTGAGCTATGAATCGCTAAGATTCCTGAATACGGCAGAAATATTTCATTGCTTTAGTATACAGAAAATACAAAAGTTGGCGTTCTTTGCTTACAATATTTCTATTCGAAATACTTATCTCGAGATAATTATTTCAAACTTTCGTTTGACGCATTTTCCCAGCTTTCAGTAAAGTAGAATCACTGTAAATGCTCCTAAAAAACACAAGTTAATATCTTAGAAAGGCCAAAACTGTTGAGTATTAGACACGCTTTGGCGATTTGTATAATTTATCAAGTTAACTAGCTATAACTTTGAAACAATAATTCAACTTCTGAATTAATACCCTCTACCTTGAAAAGCTTTTACGGAACTTGGCGAAGAAATTGTAAATCTTTTCTTTAATCGGTTAGTAAAGTGGCCGGTTAAAATACCGCTTCGCCGGTTATTGCTAAGCTTTTGAGGCGTAAAATGATAATAATGACCTCAAAAAGGCGGAAAGCAACCGCATCATCAAGCCTTTTGGATTTCAATTTACATTTTAATACTCTCTTGCAAGTGGTAGTAACGCCATTATGTTCAGCACTCTCATTTCATTTCCGACTCGAGTTTTTGTCTCCTTGCGACTAACTAATTATGAGTGTCATAAATTATAGATGCCGATATATGCAAGAAATGTTTATGTTTTGTTTCATTTGATAAAGAACACTCAGCGCAGAACAAGACAAAGGACGGTCAAATTTGAGGTTTATTGACAAGATGTATCATTATCAAAAAATTATGTAATCTGATATTTCTGTAATAAGTTTAAGTGTATAAAATAATGTTTGACTTGACTTTTAATAAATGAATTGATCTCATCTAAACATGTACCCCAAGTAGATATAGTCTATCTTTATCGATCTACGAATACTATCTTCAATATATTAACATTAGAACAGTGAGTAATTATCATAAATCACTTAGGGAATTGTCCATAAATTACATAACGCTAAGTAAATAGGATTGACGAAATATGATTTTATATGGCTTTTAGAAATAAGGATCAAAATTCCGATAATTTATAATAACTGACACTAATGTTGGAGATATGAAGTCTACGAACAAGTAAAGCTCTAATACTTAAAAGATAGCGAACGAAAATACCACGACTGGCAGGATTCGAACCTGATGTCTGCTGCCGAAGAATGCAGGTTTTGTTGTTAGAACGACTATCATTGGGTTTGTTTCGTACATTTACTTTCCCTGCCCTTCGCACTCATCTCATCATTACTGTAAACGCTATAAAAGTCATTATAAGTTTTTCATTAATGATATTATTTACTTAAAATTTTATTACAAAACACATAAAAATAGTGTTCATTTGTTTGTCACAACCCGGCCCCAACTCAGCAGCAATAAAAGTGTTAAAAATTACTTTATGGATTACTTTTAAATTAAGCTCTTCTAAGAAACATATATTAAATAGTTATAACTGCTCGCCTTTTTTCACAAACGGAAAGTCAACAGCATGCTTCCATGAGTTAAGTCAGCTATGAGTTTGTCGAGAAATCGCAAGGTTCAGTTCAGTTCACTAGCATATAAAGCCAACGTACCCCATCGATCCTCTGCTGTTTCTCCTGCAGTTGAAGCTCCTGATGCCGCAGGGTGGAGCGCTGTTTCTCAGCCGTGGTGGTCAGTCGCGACAGCACTTCTTGGTCGTGCTCGCGTGCCGGCGACGGGGGTGCGCTCGAACCTAGCGGGAACACTACGCATTATTATAGCAAAGATATAAAGAGGATAATCACATATATACAGAGGATAAAACAGAGATATACAGAGGGTAGATCAAAAATATTTAGCAGCCAGTAGGTGGAAAAGAGATAAGGAGAAGAACCCAGGATAGGGCCGAGTGGCGTGCCTTTGGAGAGGCCTATGCCATGTATTGCACTAGAGAAAATGATGATGGTGATTATTATTATAACGGTAGATATCGGGGCTGCATAGAAGAACATTTAGCATGTAGAATTGCTGGTATACTCGACCACTTTTAGGGTAATAAATAAAAAAGAAAACCATTTAGAGACAGTCCGCAGACCTCGCGTTATCTCAGCCAGATAAATCTATTAAGAAACATAATAAGCAACAGATTAGCTGCACATATCTGTGGTAATAGTTATTTGTTATACAAGAGTGCAAAGTTGCTTTTTAACCGCGTGCTCACTTTTGATGACCGAGCAAGCGAATGATTAAAAAATTAGTATCCTGAGCGTTAGCGAGGAAATTAAAAGAGCACAAGGTGAAAAATCTTTGCATCCGAGTGCAACACGTAACTTTTCATCCCTCCTCAGCGAGGAAATAACTACATACGAAAAATTAAAAAATTGAATCACTCATTTTCGTTTTTCACTAATTTTTAACATAAGGTTTTAACAATATGACGTGAAAAATAATGGCGCGCGCAGCTAAAAGGTTTGTCTGAGTCTGAGTTTTTTAACAAAATAAAAAAGATTGTATGATGAATTCGGCACCATTGAGGAAGAAGTAAATAGGTTGAATGAGGTTTTTAATTCACAAACTTAGTGCACACGATATTCTAAATTCTAATTTACTCTATCCTCTAGCGGATAAAAACAATTGAATAACAAAATCACTCTTTCCGAGATGGTGGGATGAAAAGTATTTTACTATGCCTACATGAAGTAATTAAACTACTACTCGCACCACAATAAGTAAGTTATTTCTCTATAATTATAGTTCAACTCGCTTCAGTCATACCACGAGAGCAAAGATTATGTAAAAGTAAAAGTCGGCGCGAAGTTTTGCTCAGTGAGCTAGTAAAATACCACGCAAACCTATGGCAAGGATAAGTATTTCTTGTAACTCGACAAAAGGTACGACAGTAATATTGCATTGCGTGAAGTTAGAACCATGACTTCGTTTTAAAAAAATAATTTCGTATTTTTATTTCGGATTCGGTAATTTAACATATAAGATACACACAGAGATTTGATTTATTATTTTATATTAAACTATATTTATTTTGTTGGATTGTAAAAATAGCGCACCTAAATATCATAAGATATGGTTGTGGTCATCGATATCACTAGACGTAAAAACAATTACAACTTCAATTAAAAAAAGTAATAACCTACTTCAGTTCGGCAGTCGCATATACAAGTTTTTCAGTTATTTTGACTTGAAAATGTTACTTAAATAAAATAAAACAAAAACAGCCTTTATTCAACTACACACCGTATGAGTGGGGTCACATGCACAAGGATTCAATTTCATACTACTTCACTAGTTTATATAATAATAATGAGTCACTTGAATTAATTAGTAATGTCAGGTAATAAAAATTTAAAGAATTATAATGTCATGTGTATTATAAGATTATGTCAAGGTTTCTGTCTGTGCAGTTGTCGCCTCTTTGGCGTAGGCCTCCCCCAGTGACGACCAAAGCTTCCGATCTCCAGCTAGTGTTCGCCACCGTTGTCCATGTCTCTGTGTGAACACATCTTCTCATCGTCTGTGTGGTCTACCTCTGCTCCGTGCGTCAGCTCTGTGGATCCATTCTATTATCTTCTTAGTCCATCTCTCGTTATTCGTTCTGCAGATGTGTCCTGCCCAGTTCCATTTCAACAGTCTTATGGTTTTTACGATGTCCCTTATTTTTGTCTTATGTTTTGTCTTATGGTCTTGTTACACATATGGTCTGATAACCTTATGCCAAGCATGCCTCTCTCCATTTTTCTTTGGCATATCGCCTTTGAAACTGTTACTTACTGTTACTAAAAAAACTTACTGTTAACAATACTACTATTTCGATAATATTTAAATAGGTTTTTGAGAAGTATATCCTGTCAACCGAAAGAAGAATTCCAAATCGGTCCAAGCTTTTTTTGTAGGTAATCCGGAAAACATACATAAGAAATGACTCCGACAAAATGAAAACCTCTTTATTTATTGCGATCCGTTTAAAAACTTATTGTCTCTCATTATGTGTGTGTCTACATAAAGCTTCATCAATCAAGACGAATACAAATAGAACTTACTGAGCAACTTGTTCTACTACATTCTAATTTACCTAAACCGTCATTCGCCGGGAAATAATAAATAAAGATAAATGTAACGAAGGCGAGATGGCAACAACTTATTACTAAAATCACTTAGGTAGTCGCACAAAGATTGTATTTTTGGGTTAGGCATCACTGACAACGTTCACTATTAGCTCTAAACTACTAGAAATAAAACTACTATTGCTATTTATGAAAAAACGCGCCTATAACTGCCCAATCACTATCAGATCTGACGAATTAAAATACTCAATAACAACCATACGTCCTAAAAAAAATTGCAACTGGATAAGATATATATTTTTAACCGCATCATTACGTTAAATCCAATAAACTATTAGTGCTGAATAATTAATTCTTCTATTTCTAAGCAAAAAATTGTTAGTCGGGTAAGTAATGCATAGGAGTTTCAATTTATATGATATAACTCAGTACTCTTCCGTTTTAAAAACTTGTATCAATATAAAAATGACTCATTAGAGTTTAGACATAAGTGTGTAAGTAAGTACGAGTAGTACCTGTCCTATTCGTATTAAGCAATTTGTAATTTATTACTTAATTTTTGTACACAGTATAGTTTATCTCTACTTACTTAAACTTTGTTTAGTAAACACATTGTTGTTGTTCATGCAAATGAAATGGGTATTATAATTTTAAACAACTTTAAATTACTGTAAATATTAACTCGCAATGAATATTACGCAAACATTCTAAGTCTATGTACGAGTAAATACAGGTATTGTATGTTATGTTCTTCTTCAGCGGAGTGGCTCGCCTCGTCAAATTTTTTCGACCGCCTAAAGGTGTTTCTTATGATTATTATTCTGAGGCTTACGGGGTCTATAATTTTGGTTTATCCGATACACGGTAGTGCTTAGTTGTAAATTCCACTCCACGTTTGGCCAGTCAAGACCTAATGGCATCATCTGAATTATGTGGCTATCTAGATTTGCTTGACCTATGTCACAGAAGAAAAAATCGTACTACTTACGTGCTTAATTGAGATTTTCAATAGTCTTATTGAATTCTAAATTTGATAGAAAGTTGACTTTTCCTTGAATAACACTTCTAAGATCGAAGTGCCTAGGTAGAAATCTTACGCAAAACTATTTAGACTTTTTGACTTCTGGCAACTTAAACAGAGTGGAGAATTCGTTATTAGTAACTAAATATTATCAATTTTGTGTTGATCTATATATATATATATATATAAATGAATCCCTATATCCCTTGGTCACGCCATGAGGCGTGACACAAAAAAATATCTAAATATATATAAATAAATGAATCCGTTTGATGAATGAATCCACTAAAACTCGAAAACGGCTGGGCCGATATAGCTGATTTTAGTCTTGAAATAATTGTCGTACTCCAGGGAAGGTTTAAAAGGTGAGAAACATACATAACTGTTAGGCCTTCGTACGAAGTACCGCGGGTCACCTAGTTCAATATAAATTCATCATTAAAAAATCGTCCCCATTAGAATTCAAGAAAACTAAACAGAATTTATGTACATTAATTCCATTCCCTCTTTACAAAAACAAAGCATGTGACTTATGCCTACACCTTGCCACTATCAATTAAATTAACAATAGTGTGTTCGTGCCCGCGATGTATAAATCGAAACACCTAAACTCTAGACTGGGCGTTGTGAAACTGGCCAAGGTTAATAATAATAAGGAATTTTAGTCCCTCGTGGGTGCAACAGTAACTATAATTATAGCAGTCATTGGTATCTAAATATCGGCTTATAATCAAGCATTGCAACCCTTCCCAATCACGATCTGTTAGGGCCATTACTTGTGCAGATGACATCACAGAAGTAATAAGCCACATAACACACATACACCTCATTCCCAGTGCCGAGATTCAGTCCCGTAGAGAAGCTATGGTAAAGCTCTTGAACGATGAATAATATGTTCTATCAATGCAGTTTCACCGATCGCGGTACTTTTTTAGGGTTGCGCACGTACGGTAAATACGGGAACCTATTACTAACACTTCACTGTCCGTCTGCTGTCTTTCACTAGGCCGTTACTCATGAACCGTGAAAGCTAGATAGTAGAACAGATGTACTACTTTTGCCGCTATAACAACAAATACTAAAAACAGATCAAAATAAATTTTAAAGGGAACTACCATACGACAAAGGTGTTTTTTTGTGGACGCTTGAAATATTTACAGTATTAATTGCATATCCACTTTCAAAATAAATAGTTAAATCAAAATAAAATAAATATTTGAGGGGGTTCACGTTAACAAACGTAAACCAAAAGAAACCCCTTGTACGCGAGACCGATTCGCACTTGGCAGATTTTTTTGTGTCACAAAAGTATCTTGAATTTGACTCATCAGATGTGACCAATATGGAAAAAACTTTTTTGTTTGAAAGGTGGTTCCACATAAATGTTACCAAAATCGATCCAGTTGTCTAGTTTCGAAGGCAAAATAGCTGAAAACATTGTATACATGCCTATGAATTGAAGTCTGTTGTCACTAAGTTAAAGCGAAGAAAATAAAATAATACGTATAATTTATAACTAGTTACAGCATTTATATTCCAGTTTCACATTTAGTCCTATATAACTTTCCGCACTCTATTTAAAATCTAGATAGCCAGCTATCTAGATTTCTCCCTCTTGAACATAAGAAGAAAAAACTGACGAAACTAAGCAGACTGGTAAGCCTGTAGTTTCATTATGTATCATTGTTTTTTAATAATGAGTGGATAATTTATAATAATGTAAATGGTTCTCGATATTTAAAGTCATTTTTGAGCTCATAACTTGGTCCTCGCAAAATAATTAAGCCCAGTTTAAAGCTTAGACCGATGCGGCTTGCATTTTATTACGGTGTATGCTATAGTCGTATTTTCAAGTAAGGCATTCAACTAAAAAGTTGTATCAGAAATCTCTAAATATTCTCCAGTCCCATTATTGTCCACGTAATTGCGAATGTAACCTTTTGCACAATAAATTCGAACTCGTTAATTTAATAGACCCTTTGTTAACCCGAGCCTCTTAATTAATTTCCACGACAAAATTAACTTAAATTAAGTACTTTGGGTAATAGAATCTGTGCTTTCGAATGAACTTTAGAAAACAGAGTTGCGTTGTAAGACTTAATAAGTAACTTTAAAGGAAAAGCAGGTGTGAGAGATCAAGTTGTTAGAGCTTGAAAGTTGGACGATTGGGTTCCCGATCCCGAGTTGTCAAACTTGTTTTACTGAGGAGAACTTATCAGGCATTGACCCTAAATATGTTTTCATGCGTTAAGGTATTAACTGTCGACACTAACAGAGTTCTTATAGTTTGCTTGTTTGTTTGATCACTAAAATTGAGGTATCAAACAACACACGTACTTACTATTTCTATCAACATTCTAATAATAACATATGAGAATACAGCCTAGGCCACCTCTTGATGCGAAACTCAGCTATCCTTCAAGATCCTCAAGAAAAAGGCCACCTGCCAGACTTCAACCCTCTTCAAGCTTAGTTAGTATTTTTACGTACGATACGGAAGAAAAAAGTATAAAGTATATTCCTTAATATAAGATATCCAAAAGACAAAATGTATAATCTAGCGCTACACATGTAAAGTAGTATTCCTTATTTAATGAAGGCGTAACTAATAGAACAGCTAACTATCTACACTACAATTTGTAGATCTTTATTATGACCTACATTATTTCGCAATTCCAAAATCTAGGTATTCTGTTTGATTAGAAACATCAAAAAGCAATTTATAGTATTTACAGGTCAGTGATCTCGACTCATTGCTTCTTTATCTAGATCATCATTAACATTGTCAACTTGTATCAACCCCTTGCTGGGTATAGGTCTCTTCTCACTTGTGCCATTGTTGTCTGTCCTGGGCTAATCTCTTCCACGTTATCTGTATGAATCTGTTGATCTATCTGCTATTATGTACCGTTCCGTTGGAGCTCTACCTTATCCGCCATTACTATACCTAGCCATATGCCCTGCCCAGTGCCATTTGATACGGTTTAGATATTCGAGACTCGTCCTTCAACAACTTTCCAGTATTACGGAATTTTTCACAGACATAAAGAAGAGGAGGTTCTCAATTCTTACTGAATTCTCCTCCATAAGTATCTAAACAGATTTGATAAATTGTACTTTTAAAGAGTATATTGTGATGTAATTAGTGTTCATATTTTTTTTTCACAAGTGGCCCCATTAGATATATATCAAAAAAAGCCCAGGGGTTTGGTTAGCCATTAAAGCAAAAATTGGCGCCTTCCAAATTGAAATCAATTGCCATTTTTAAAAAGTATTACTTGTTTGTTTTTTTAGTCTGTTATAGCGATATTACCTCAAGATTGGAATGATGTAGATTGGGTTGATATTTTGAAAGCGTTTTAGTTCAATCTAATCAAAAAGTATCCTTACCGTCCGTTGGTGCGTTGAGTGTCCGTCTCAGACGTTTGTTCTCATCTTGAAGCCTCGCCACTGCCGTCACCAGCTCTGCCGACTCCGTCCTCCATTGCTCTTCAATAGCTTCTATTTCCTACGGCAAAAGGTTCAAGAATAAAAAAAAAACATAAATAGAACGACAAGCGAGTTCCTTGGGCGAGTGATGGGTTACTTTTCGTCAGAGCATTGCTCATCAAGTTATAAACTCTATATTCCGGAATAAAAGATTTAGAATTGAACAAAAATCGGTAAATAATGAGGTAAATTACCAAAGACTTTTCCGATGTCCATGTATGGTGGCCAGTGGTCTCTATTTTATACGACATAAGATTCTAAATCAAACACTAGCTAGGGATCTTGTTAAAGTGGTGGTCCATTTGAAGACAAATAAGTTTTCAAAGCAAACTATTAACCAGCGCAGTGAAAGGTTGGGATAGATAATGAGAGTATCTAGTCTATAGTTTAACGTCACCATATTTCTTGAAAAGAAAATACAGATCATGGCCCCAACCAATTCACACAGTGCTCTAATTCCGTGGTAACAAGGAAACATTAATTTCAGTATGTTTCAAATATTCCTTTCGTGAAGGATTTTGTTTTAGCACAACAGATACAAAACAGGTAAGACATAACTTGCCCACAGTAGTTTTACTAAATAAATACTTATAAACTGCCCACGACCAGTCAAATCCAAAGGGCGATATTTATTACGCAAGATTTAACGTCATCACGGTAAAAAAAATGTGACGACGCTGGCATTCGACGATTCGTATGCTGTTGAGTCATAAGAGTAATTTAAAATTCCTAACCGCGTCTTCCAAGGTCGTAACACACATCAGTTAATTTCAAGGCCTTTAAAATGTGGAGCCCTGAACAGAAAAGATTAGGTAAACGGTCAGAAACCGTTGATACGGTAAAGAACCATCAAGGTAATCCAAACAAAAAATAATTTTAATTTATAAAAATGACATCTAGAATCATTGGACTTATCACCTAAATCGCTTTAGGTTTTATGCATATATTTTTAACTATATCTTTTGGTGGCAATGAAGTTACAATAATTAGTTAATACAAGGGCCTTATCTCGGTAAAAATAATGGTCAACCTTACACAGCCAGTATTTCTGGGTTTAGGATGCAGGATTTACCTTGGGGTTTATCTAAAAGATACGTAAGAAATTGATGAGGTTAATTTCAGATTTGTCAAATTGTCCTTGAACATGACAAAATCAAAGAATTTTTATCGTTAATTAATGTAACTGCGCTTTAAGTGAGACGTAGCATGATATTGGAACGAGTACCTTTAGGTAGATGACATGAATTCATTATTTCAGATACAGAAGAAAACAGAAAATTTCATACACAATATTATGTATACAAATAAAACTATTTAACCGAGTAGAGCCACGGTCTATTTACTAAAGCTATAAAGCGAATTATGCGATCGACTATTATATAACATGAATATAGTAATATAGAACATATCGACTATTATATAACAGGAATATTCCCATAAAAATACTGACAAAACATACTTCTACTACTAGATCGGGTATTTGACACTGTTCTTGTTCATAGCACACAACAGAACCTGCTATGAGCTAGCTTGATTACTGTTGCAGGCTGGAGACTTTCCTGACTTATTCAATACCATTAAAAATAAATCTTTTGGGATCCTTTGAGTGCAAACAAAGATTTTTATTCTATTTTTGTCTGTGTTTGCCTATTACCATAAGTAATCCGGAAATCTTCTGGTTCTAAATTTATAACACAAACGTTCTTTTGTGATTTAGCCATAGCTTTTGCGATTATCAAAAACATGAGTCATTTTGGACCTTTGCAACGATCTCGTACGCATAAAATCCCGTATTTAAATTTCGAAGTAAAAATGTAAATCAAACTACAAAGTTTTTTAACCGTTCGGTTACTAAACCTGTTCCCGGAAACAAAACCGACAACTCCGTGGCAAAGAGAGCAAATTAAGTCATTCAAAGTTATTAAACTAGATTTCAATTAAGATACCTTACGCAAACCCGCCAACTATTTACCCACGGTGTTACAGATTATTACAATAAGTTTTCACAACTATTCAATTACTATATAGAATTAGTTGCACGATCTTACGATATCGTAATTTTAGATAATAGTAACTGTAACGCATTAATTTATGTTATGTATTTACCCTTAAAGGATTTATCGCAGTCCTTCGCTGGCTTGGAATCTTTTACATTAGGAATCTGACTATACTAGCTGTGCTGTGGACCTTTAACAAGGGGGATAATGGGAAAATAAATGCATACAAATAGATATATACAGGTACATCTTTGCTTAGAATATGTTATTCATTATTGTTTTTATTACAAAAATAGGAATCCAACATGGGTCTTGAAGGAAAATATATTGTGTATTTGTGTAATGTAGCGTTGTTACTGACCTAAACACAAAATTAAGTAGTAATGATTGTAAAATTAATTAAAAAAAATTAAGCTGGATTAGAATGGAGTACCTATTTTGGAAGTTAACCCCTTATTTTTGACATCATACATATTTCTATAAATGGGAGACGCCAATAAGTCTTGAAACACATAAAAATAGTTCTGTAGTCTATGGATCCACTACTTTCGTAACAAACAAACGATTTTTCTTCAGGATGCACAATTAATTGTAGAGTCATATACACTTTTTTTTCTTTTCCCTAATCTTCAGGCGTAATATCATGTACATGTGGCAGAGAGAGACAGAAAGAGGAAACACGATATATTCTTTGACATTAAATACAGACGATCTAAATGTTGAAATTTGCCTTGCCTGTCACTATAGCGGCAACTTGAGTATCTAGAGATAGTGCAATAAAACCTTGAGTATTCACAACTTTAGGTAACTTTACGTAGGTTCGCGGTATAGTATAGTAACGTGATGTTGCATTGCATGGTAGAATCAGCTCTGGATAGATTGCAATGATCTGCTTTTATTGGCGTGTATAAATGATACGCGCAGTGATAGTTGGGACACTGAAAGTAGTGAAGGGTGCAGTCATTCTCTAAACTGATGGTTTAGGTAATTTTCACGGTGGTTGGTCTGGTATTTCTATTGACTCTTTGTTATACTATATGGCGTAGTCGCGAAACCAATTAATTCAAAATTTAGCAAGAAAGTATCGGTCAATGCAATTTTTTTTTAAATTAATCTTCCGCTATAATTAAAGCTACACAAATAATAATACTTCTTCTTCTATTTTTTTACTGGAAAATAAATGATTAAAGGCTACCAATGTATGATTCTTTAATAATTTACAAAAATATATTATAAAAAAAACGACAGCCGTTGTATAAGCCGGCCAAATGAGTGTAAATTAGTAATTTAAAATTGTAAACAGGTTTTAAACATGGAAGAACCTGCCCTCCACAACTCTTTGTTTGGTGTTGGACAGATTCATGGGTTCAATCTAGTGTGTGGTTCAGAATACACTGTGAACTACTTATATTTTACGTCGTTTTCTTTCTTTTGAACAGTTCAATTTCTGTCTTAAACATGTATTAAGTTTGTTATAAAAAACATATATTTATTTAGAAATAGTCATTTTCGTTTTCAGGATTTATGTGCCTATTTTCGCTTATAATGAATATAAGCGAAAAAGTTCTATTATGTGATGACAATTAAAAGAGTAACATAGGCTTATACTCGTATCAACAGCTTTTGGGTATCCTAGAAACTCTGACATGAGGGTTACTCTGCCGATTTAGAAAAGCTTAATATCAAAGTCCAAAGTGCATTACTAAACAAAAAATTAAAACTGATACAGTTAGGTCGACAAATGTAAAAAACAGAGACTTTGTATCGAGCAAAATGTATTCATATACTAAGTAGCAAGTACTTATGACTAGACGCTACACCGAGCTACGCGTCGTCAGAATGTGGGCAGGAAATGGTCAATTCCAATCATTCAACACAGAATGTACTTACAAGACTTGTTGTTTGTAAATTGTAATCTGTAGGAACTATGTTTTAAATAATAAAGATACTTATGATTTAGTATTTGTTATTTACAGGATTCAAAATTGCATTTACATGTAATGTTCGACTTTTGCTTTATCATACAACATATAATACAAAATTAATAAATAAATACCAAAGTATATGATTCGATTTTTGATATAATAAAGAGCATAATATTTTTTTTAAATGTAACTCCACAGTATATCCAATCAGACCTGACCGATTCATTAATTAATTCTATTTTTGCTTGATTTTTTTTTTGGAATTTGTGACTATCACAAGTGTACTTTGATTAGTCCCTATGTCAATAATAAATGAAATGACCTCTGATACATTTGCTTGTACCTCATGATTTTACACAAAATGTATTATATTATTGCAAGCCTTGCCAAATTTTGAAATACTTTTCTGGCTTGTCTATTTCTTGTCACTAGTTTCTAATTTTTTTCATATTACAATCAAATGGGATATAAGTTATGCGAATTGCAGGAAAAAACTAACCAATTTCTTATTATTACGACCACAATATTTGATTAGATTGTATAACTGCTATCTCAAAATTAATTTAGCAAGTGAAAGTTTACAATCACCTTAACATCACTTGTGAAAGCTCCAAAACTACGATTAGATCAATTTTATGAGCTTACAAAATGATTTATTGTTCTTACTTTATGTAATGACTGTGTTAACAATTATAATAACATAGTGGAGTAAGTAATCAGATTGTATGGGTGATATTATAATTATAACAAGGTGACTTAAGGTACAGAGTAGGGTGTGTATGGCTGGATAAATTCTGTGTATGCAATAAGGTTTGCTTGGGCTGTATTGTGCATTTACCCCTGCCAGCCTGATCCAAACAACCAAACTTCTTAAATAACGGAGCATAGCTCTGGGTTGCTTACACATAAATTACACCTCTATTGAGTCATTTGTAGTCATGATACCTTCATGGCCAGAAACAGTTTCAGATGAATAAGTTTCATCATGTTTTAGTACTTTCAGCCTCTATCTCAAATTTTCTGTGGCCAGACAGCTCAGGGGCACATAGTTCACTAGCTTTATGTTATCTATGCTATAAAATCAATTTTAATCTAGAAAAGCTTATATGCATAAATATTACATATGGAAATTAATAAAACCTGTTCTATTTTTTGTATCTACAACTCTTCAATTCAAATATACTAGTTCACAGTCCCTAAACAGATTTTATTTTTCATATAATTTTTTCTCATCCTCCATTTCATTTGGCATGTAATTAATTAATCTATTTTTAAAGCCCAGTGAAAATTGGATATTCTCTAGTATTAACCCGTATTTTGTTTATTTTTCTGCAATGTGTTATTGATTAGTTTTGTAATAACCACCAGTAGTTTATTATAGTGCATGTCTTATTTGTACTACTCTTTCATATCAAATTTTTTCCTTAATGAGGGCTCTGGCACTTGCAATTCAGTTTTATTACTAGTGTGTGTGTCAGCTAGCTGTAAAACAGATGTATCAGACAATATAGTCAAATATCTTAGATATAAATCATAGTTATACTTAGTATAGTTTAAGTTCCAATGTTTGAATGTCTAAGTATTTATATGTATAAAGTCAATAAATGTTTTTGTATTGTACGATATGTATTTTTTTTAAATAATTTTATTTATAATTTTCAACTTCTGAGGCCATTAGATATACTTTTCAACACAAAACCAAGAGGCATACCCAAACTTTTTGATCCATGTTCTTAAATTGTTTACCCTTCCTCTTGTTTGGTGCCCACATGAGGTATTTATAAATGACACAAAATTAAAAATTATAGCTCAGCTATAATAATTTTACAAATGCAATAAATACATATAATCCAAATCAATATTTTTGGCCCCTTGTTGCTAATGATAATCTACAACAATAGTATAAATGATAATAACAATATGAATATGTTTTATCTGTCAATGACATGTTTTTTTTATTATAAATTTTATGCGAGTTAAGTAATCTTATCTTATTTTATGAAAAGATTAGATTTTTCATAAAATATATATGAGGCTTCAAAATCAAATCAATTACTGTGTGTGTTCTTAATTGTATGGGCAATGATAAATCTTGCACAGCACTCCACAGGCATTATTTATATTGTGCACTACCCCTGCTATTTTACTCGTGTTGAATTTTCATTATTAAGGTACAAAGTACAACCACTACGAATAGAGTACTGTAGATATGGAAATAATTAGGCTAATGAGGCTCGCCTTCTCAGAGTATTTTTTTGTAACAATTCAGGCTCACCTAATAGCTAGCCACACTAGACCAAAGGGTCTACTGAGTCACAGGGCATATCCACCTCAGCATATTCTCCTACCCCTTAACATTAGAGATACGCATCTTGGAAAAATCACATGTCACCATAAGCGTAAAAGTCTGCCACATTAATGAGTATCGAGAACAATTCAAAATTTGATTTAATATACATATTACTATTGCCTTTCTAATAATAACAGTCTTAGGCTTGTTGCAGGGATCGATTGGAGACCACCACATATTAACAGTAATAAAGTTTGGGCTCTATTGAATTCTGGGAGTTTAAAAATCCAATGTTCTACCAAAGTTCCTGGAAATGTTATGACTGCACTGCTGCCTCTTATCTTTAAGCACTGATGTTTTGAAGATAATATTAGCATTTTTTCTATACTACACAAAATGAAAATGTTTAAAATACTGCAATATCTTGTAAAGCTATGTAACAATGGACTCACCCATAGACAAACAAGTAAAAAATCAACATGATCAGTCATTTGAGATGCATTATCAACGCTTAGAACACTAGTGAGTCAATGACTTAGATTTCACATCATTATGACTGTACAACTAAAACATACACACTGAAGAACAGCTGTAGTGAGTAGCTATAATTGTTTTGAAGCAAATATGTCGCGCAATAGCATCACTGACTAGGGTTCTTTTGCAACTGCACAAAATGCATTCTGGTGGCGAAATAAAGAACGTTCGTGCGTTCAGTATCGCAGCACGCATAACCAATAGTACCAATTTACCTAACAGTGACCTCTACCACCTACCTTTTCGAAGCGTTGTCTGTATTCTGCCTTCTCGATCTTATCGTTCTCAAGTTGGGCTATTTTCGACGTCAACTCCTGAAGCGCTTGATTTTCCTTCTCGTTTCTTATGGCCAAGTTCTCTAGCAACTCCAGAGAGTTTATCACCTTCGGCAGAAGCGCTGTTACAGCGTCAGGGCCGTATTTTTCAATAATTATCTCGCATTCCTTGCCAATGTCCGATGCTAGGTCGTAAACATCCACGACGGTTACGTCGTCGTCGAAATCCGGCATCTTGACGGAGAAGCGCCTACGGTACGACATTAAAAACACCTTGTTTTCACTTCACGGCACAACAAAATAATTGTTACCTACAATATAACATACACCTTTCGCAAGCTCGCCATCATGACTGAAAGTAAGATAAAAAAATGAAACGTCAAATACGTCAAACGAAATTTAGTGATGGGCAACTTTATATTCCGAAAAAATATTAGTTTTAATATTAGAATTATAGAAATAGTGATTCTGCGAGCAATGAAATGGTTGAATAGCTTATAGCTATTGCCATTAGCAAAATACTAATTTTGAAAACCACATGAATTTCATTGTATCAAATCACAGTGAATCAAAAATTTTTAACGAAAAAAATATCTTAGATATCCTAGAACTTATTTGAACCAAATTTCGTCAAGATTGCTTCGAAACTACGACCTGTTCGCGAGTACCAAATTTTTTACTTGCAAACATCCATACATACAAACATACAAGCTGTATAAAGAAAGAACATTTTGTTAGTTTCAAAACAGAGACGCTTTGCTCGCTCGGTCAATTCGCAGATATAAGATATTGGACTTATTAAAAAAAGTAATAAAATGTAGTGACGGACAGTGGTCGTTGTGGGCACGATGAGCATGTACTTAATCCTAAAAAACTTTGACGTCACACTTATTAAGTCTATTGAGATCATTTTATTTCCAATAAACTAAGTGATTATGGTTATGCTCAGTGACTTCGAATGACACTCTAATATTGAAAATAGTAACAGTTCATGTGGGAGAAAAAACGTATCGAAAGACATTTCTTTCGGTAAAAAGTTTAAGCAGGTACTTGTAGAATATCTGTAGCAAACAAATCTTGGAATTGAGTTTGAGTTTTTTACGAATTGATTGGATATTATTAATTTTCCGCGTATGAAGTTTTGCAATTATTATAGGGTCAATTTTATCTAAGCTTACTTTTCGAAAATAAGTTGATAACTTAGGTTACAGGACCACACTCAATCTTTAGCGAGTTCATATACTGACTCGCATCTTGGCTAATTTCCGGATGGCTAAGACCACAACCTTTTGAAGTCTGGATCCACGCTTAATTTAAAGCACCATCGCCAAATTTCAAATATTCCAAAAACATGTGATTTTTTTCCAAAAATGGGGGTGGGCTGTGGCACAATCGATTGGTTGATATCAATAATATTTGGTTTTCGTATGGAACATGCGGCACTAACAATAATTAAGATTTTTGGATATATGTAAATTTGCTAATGACTTCTGTTTTTTTTTATGCAGGCGCAAAAAACGTAGTTGCGATATCGACAGTCTATAGAACTACTAGTTACTGACACTTTGTCCCATAATTCACAAAATTAAAATAATATTAGCAAATAGCTATTTTTAAGTGAATGACTTAGTGACCTATCATTATGAGATGCCATCACTAGACAAGAAAGAGAAAGAAACAGTCTAGCTGTGCTGCTTTTATTTTTGTTCGGATACACTCTTGACATAGATTTTGTTTGATATATATGCTCGGATACATCAGCGGTATAATAACAATTTTGAAATTTAAAGAGTAGTACAATAAATAAAGAACATGACTTTAAAATATTGAGATTAAAAACTTTGGATTTGAAAAAAAAAGTCCTGAGCTCTTTTTTAATCACATACGTGCTTGCTATAGGTAGCTGCTATAGTGACCATGCTGACAACGGATCACATACATCCCCACCTCAACAATATTGCTCCACTTCACCCGCGTCCCCCCGACGTGCTCACAGAGCCCTTCCGCGTGAACTCCGGATGATAGGCCAGGAGGACGAAGAAGAAAGCGGCAACGAGGCATGAGACCCATAATACCGGACGAGACACAGCTGCACAGGCCAGTGGTGCATGGGAGTGCCGGGGTTGGCTCAGGAGGGCGCCCCTCTCCCTTCCACTATAAGAGCTCAAGCTCAGCCTTGTCCACCATCTGTGGGAGGACGCCAGGCCACTCAAGGGAGGCGGCCCGTCCTTTCCCACCCTACGGGGAGAGGTCGCTGGGCGTTGGATAGCTCGCCCCTCCTCAACTTGAGATGACACTGGATACCAGAAGACCTGAGGCTGTGACTTGGAGCAGGCAGATAACTTTAGTGACAGATCGGACATGGCGGCAATGGCAGTGAAATGGCGTGTGCAAGATTGGCGGAGGACTTGACCTTGAGAGGTTGAATAGAAAGTAGAGTAAGAGGGCCCCAGCGGAGTGGGCTTATGCCAGAAACCCCATTCCTTGTCCGTCAAGATACACAAGACGTCCCCTCGATAGATCACTGGCTTTAGTGACTGTTGATTATTCCACGAAGCTGCACTGCGTGTAAGTTTATGGATATAATAATTTTTATTTTCCTTTGCTCCTTTTTTCCTTTGATACTTTCCTCAAGTATAATAATTTTTTTAATAGAGTCAGTCGTTACAACTTTTAAAATGTTTGATTGGTGACATCTGACGGTCGTAGCATAAATACGAGATATTTTTTCATCAGTTTTTTGTAACAACTCTGATGAAAGTGAAAATTAAATGTGGTATTTTTTGTATGAACTCTTCATTACATTATCACGAAATTATTTTCGGATTTCCATCACTTTCCAAAAATGAAATGTTACCAATTGGAACTATGTTAAACGTAGGGAAGTATTTAATGTGTAATATGAAGATAATTTTACTAAGTCTATGTTTATGATCCATAAATTGGCAAACTTTAACATCAAATAAATTGTAGGTGTATTGCTGTATTTATTGCTTACTTTATTTACCTACAACTATTAATACGAATTGACGTTATAAATTAGGTAATTATTCTTATTCTGGGAATTATGCAAGAATTTCAGTCGCATTCGATAGAGGGCGCCGCTGCTGGTAAGATAAGATAACTGCTAATCAATAAGTTGATAAATATATCTTAATATTAATTTGACTGGACCTTATTCGAAGCTTTATAAAGAGATAGGCTATACGTTTCCCGCCTTCATTAAGACCTACTTCCGCCCTGAGCCACGCTTTTTTTATAGAATACCAAAGGCACAGTACTACAGTATTGTTTGCTGACGATAGCACAGTATTATTTACTGGAAGAAATAAAAATGACATAGAAAATGAGATATATATGACATTAAATAATATAATAAATTGGCTAACTAATGATAATTTAAAAATAAATTTTAGTAAAACTTATTTAATGATATTTAGAAACCGAGTAAACAAATTGGTTGATATGAAAGTAAGCAATTCTGAAAATACAGTAGAACTTATTGAGACCACTAAATTTCTAGAACTTAGTATTGATTGCCAATTAAAGTGGAAGAACTACATTGGAAATTTAGTTACTAAACTTAAACAGTACTCTTATGCACTCTATATGCTATCTAAAATAGTTAGCAATGATACCCTTCTTAATGCTTACCATGGACAGGTCTCATCGTTAGTTAGATATGGCGTAATATTTTGGGGTAATAGCACTGGATCAGATACTGTTTTAAAAGCCCAGAAGAAATGTGTGCGTGCAATTTGTGGTCTAAGACAGAGAGACAGTAGTAGGCCATATTTCAAAAGTTTAAAAATATTAACCACACCTTGTATGTATATTTTGTAATGTGCAATGTTTGTGCGTAAACACTCAACTTTATTTGACATATATAATAGTGAACGTCATATAAATAATGTTAAATTAAAGAATAGGACAACACTCTTAAATCAAAGCGTCTTTTGTATGGTTCCACTAATCTATAACCATCTGCCGAATGACATAACTAATATAGCAATTAACCACATTTTTAAATGGAAACTAAAATGTTTTCTGCAAGACAAGGCATATTATACTATTAAAGAATTTTTGGCCGACAAATTTTGAGCAAGATGACTATGATTTTATATTAATTTATTGTTTGACATTTATAACTGTAATAATTTGTTTGACATTTAATTTTGACTCAAATGTATCATATTTTACGTTAAAAGCTTGCTAAATATATTTAAAAATAATTATATTATAAAATTTAAAAAATTTACACTTTAGTGTTTCAAACGTGAATTGGATGGCTTTATTTAATGTCGTTAGAAGGATGAAATTGTTTATCTATAGAAACAAAGCTTACCTCATTCCTTTTGCATATTCTGTAGATTGTTTTGTATAATAGCACGATTACTATGTTATACTGTACCTATTACATCTTTATTTAGTTTAAAAAATGTATAATTATGTAAACATCATATTGATGTAGGCATCGGTTTATTTGACACAATACTTTCAAGGCTATGTTTGTTGTAGCCGGTGGTTTTTTGGCATAGTCTAGGTAAGCTTTTTTTAAACTTATTTTGATTTTCTCATTTGTACTCGTACATAATATTTGCTTGCCATACTAGGCCAAGACACGAATGATCTAAAGCAAAACTCTGTAAGACCTGTACAAAGTGTTTTCAGCAAATAAATGATTTGATTTGAAAGATATTGAAATTTTTAACGTTTCAACGTTCGTTTACTAAACTCTTCGGAAATATCCGATGACCTACCGCCCTACCCTAGCCTATCAGGAATAAATCAAATTTAACAAAACTCGGAAAAAATCGCCCTCATTTTTGAGGCATTTTCAATAGTGAGTTATTAAACATTTACGAAATGTTTGAACTTTGTATGAATAAGAAGCAAAATTACATAAGATTTTAATAAATTAATTCTTCTAACGATTATAATTCTTACAGAGACCGTAAAGATAACTAAATGTGCTCTTTTCATAAACGCAAAAGGTTAGTAACAAATGGAATACATCAAGGATTAAGGATCAAGTATAATAAAAATGAGGCAAGCCGATGTTATAAGGAAGTTTTTTTGACTCGCACAAGGGTAAGTATTTATAGAGGCCCGCTTACTTGGTTAGCCACAGTTTTACTTTTTCTGCAACCGCAGAGGCCTGCCGCTTGGAAAAATATTACTACCGCTCGCGTTCGAGCGAGAAATTATTTGGTTCGCCCAAAAATAAAATATTTCTATTAAGCTAAGCAGCACAAAGTTTTTATGCTGCTCTCGATCGAATAGTTAACTATTTTGCTTCGCAGGCAGCAAGTAATTCATGCGACAAGTTCATTCAAAATTGCTGGCACATCAATCACAGATAGTCTTTATATATCTTATTAGCTAAACTGCTTTTTAATGTCTAAAATTTTACAAAAGGTACAGCCATACAGGTTTATTGAATATAGAGATTATTTGGGATGGTAATACAATTTATTTGTTGTTTTTGTACTACTAGTTCGTACAATACAGCACAGTTACTATTATATAATAGCTAACTCATAATATATCATATATTGTCTATTCTATAAATATACAAATTTTGAACATAATTTATCTATATGTTCAACGCTATGCCTATCCATATTAGGTTATATCACATTGGCGTCTACAGTGTTATCACACATATATCACTTCCACCAGGTGATAACAAACACGTCTCATTATAAAGCTTCGAATAAGGTCCAGTCAAATTACTTACCTTATTCGATGCTTACTATTTATCGCTGCCTGGTGATCAAAACTCAATGAATAAAATAAAGAGCGAACCAATATGGCCGCCGATCTACCCAGGTGGAAGTGACGTCAGATAGAAGACGTGGCTTAGGGCGGAAGTAGGTCTTAATGAAGGCGGTAAACGTATCTCTTTATAAAGCTTCTAATAAGGTAATTAAATAATTATATGCATTTTATTTCAGGTAAAACGCTGCTATTATTGTTTAAAATTTTATGCTCAATGGTAAAAGAAACTTTGATATTACATACAATTTATTTGATTTATATGGGATTACCAAGTTACTAATTCACATTGTATATCTAGAAAACTTTAGGTTCTAGGTTTTCCCACACTTAATCTACGGGGGGTCGAAAATAGCTAGTATCGCATCGTATATTTCGAGAAGAGGATGAATCGGCCACGTGTTTGATTTTCTTGACTTGGCAGGGCACTGCCGTGCTCCCGAATATGGGACAAAAAAAACGATTTTGCTCAAGTGCCTCAAATTTCCTTGATTTTAAGAGACCCGAAAAAATCCCGCTATCCTTTAGAAAATGTTACTTATGTACTACATCTTTGTAGTTCCTGGGCTGCTTCTGTGGCTCGACTAATAATAAATTAAATCTACGGAACTAAAACCCAAACCTTCCCGAAAAATTAAACATACCCAATATGTGACTACCTCTACTCGCATGTCATGATTATCTCTCCGGCGGAGATAAAGGGATGTCGCTATCCGTAATTTTATGTGAGTTTTCAAGTGCCTTGTTATAATATCGATTTATTACGAACTCGTTCGCCACGCGCCAAGCAAGCAACAGTTGGCTGGCATCAACAGGCGGGAACGCGCGGAGCCACTTTCCCGCGCTATTTGAAAATCTAACGTCACTATTTTTTATTTTTCTTTTTGTTTTTGTGCAATGAATTACCAACATAGTAAGGCCAACAAATATGTGTGCCCTAACGACAGACAGCTTTCTCTACGAGCCAAGTGAGTACAAAATTATTTTAATTTGTCCAAGGACAGTTTTGTTTATATTTTGATAAGTTTGGAAGTATGTAGTGGGATTTTCTCGAAGGCATCTCGTATCTGAGTAGCACGTATTTAGTTCAGCGATGAGTATTTTTTTTTAATTATATGATTTTATGTGGATAATAAGTAGAAGTACAAAGTCATAAATTATAATATTAATATTTTCTTACTGCGATATTAATTAGTTTACTCCGATAATTAAACCTCGTTTCAACTATTTTTGCAAAACCAAGCTTGGCGCTAATCCGTTTGAATGTTCCCCTTTTTTCTACCGAATTCCAAAAATGAGGAGGTACTCAATTTGACATTTTTTTCTCGGAAATGACTGAAACAATTTGAAAAAATATTTTTTTGTTTGAATTGCTATACTTTTCGAGTTTTCGAGTATTACAATTTTATCAATATCGGTCCAGAGGTGAGCTTTTTAAATCGACTATAACTATAACTGTAAAAGTTCTAATAGTAACTATAACTGAAAAAGTTCTAACGGCGCCTGCCCTAATTGTAATCGGTAATCACTTTTTTTTAAATAGAACTATCGGGCATTTTTCTTTATTACGAAAAACGACATGATTAACTACAACAAAAAAATATAGCAGATTATCTATAGACTATTTAAGATCTACAGATAATCCAAATGCTCCAACCTAACTTGTCAAGAAGAACTTGTATCTGTCAACAATCATAGCCTGCATATCTCTACGAGCGATATTGTTTAAATTTTACTTTCCTATTTAAAATTAAGTACCGGATATGATTAGAAGAAGATAGATTGCAGAGGATATGAGTTATGAATACTTAATTAAATCAATTGACAAATAGTTATGCCTTCCCCTCTTTGGGTAAAATATCAAATTCAAATATAACTTTATTACACAACAATATATATATATTACATACAGACATCTTAAAAACTTTGACATAGTACATTGGGCGGCATTATCTCCTAAAGAAATTTCTTCCAGGCAACCTTTGGATGGATCGGACTTCATGAGAAAAAACACGTCGGTGGTGTACCAATAAAAACAATACTAACAAAAAAAACTATATCCCTTTAACTACAACATCATCTAAAAATACATAAAAAAAACAAAAAAAAAACAATAATATATTTTTTTTTTAATCTGCATATACCAACTATAAATACATATTTTTACCAATGAAAAATGTTAAAAAAAACATAAGAGATTCGACTAATAACTTATTGAAAGATAGTAATTAGTCAACAAATTCTTAAATATAAAAAAAGATTTAGCCTGTCTGACCGACAAAGGCAGCCATACCAATCAATAAGGTGCCTACATCTTGTTAAAAAATAATTTTAACTATATATTTAAAGGAGTAATAGTGTTTTCAATATCTGTATCTAAGCAAAGCTTAGTAATACCAAGTGTCAGACGCTGAATCCTACGGGATTATCAACTCTTAAGGCTTAAAGGCTTTATTATTAATATTTAAAGCTATATTAAAATTATACGCCTCTGTTGAACGAAGCTTCGGAAAAATAATTATAAGCTGCCTTACTTATTAGGGTTCCGTACCCAAATAGTAAAATGGATACCCTATTTTTGAAACTTCATAAAATAAATATTTAAGCATACAACAAACGTGATTTTTGAATTTTTTTGAACTAATTCTGTAAAAGCCCTTGGTGCGTGTGTTCGACTCGCACTTGCCCCATTTTTAGTAATGAACCTGCAGCTTTCTGTTATCTCCAGAGACCGTTTATTGATGGATTTTGGTGATAATGTCTAATTTTTATCTACTTATTAATCCTAACTCTTGGAAAGTATTAGGGTCTTGAAATTCCGTGCATTATACTCGTAAATTAACCTTTTAGGCCTATGTGCACCGACTACGACTATATCTAGGTACTGTCGAGTCTCTGGAGGTTCATAGATACTTACTTGCTATGTATTATCAAAATTAAACACCTTCTGGGAGTCTATGAATACTATGTTCTTATTGCGACCCACTGAACATGAACTCGTTGTCAACTTTGAAAAATGATGTGGTTTCCCCGGCAAATTTGCAACATCATTATTTTTAGAGTACATTTACCACATACATGTTTTTTTTATATCTTAATAATTACAATGATAAATATTTTTTCCATCATTATTTTATTATGTTTTTGCTGTATTTATTGTTATAGCGGCAACAGAAATACATAATCTGTGAAATTTCAACTGTCTAGCCATGACGGTTGATATATACACATGAGATACAGCCTGGTGACAGACAGACGGTCAGATAGAGAAAATTGGGAAAAGGAATTACTTACCATTTATTTTCCCGAATCGAAAATAAACCCGAGCAATTAAATACTTTATCGAGTAGGTTAAATTGGTAGGTAACACTCTAAATACTACCTACTTTCCTCCATGTTAAAAACAAATTACCGTGCGTTAACCCTAAAATACAATCACAAGGAAAATCGCAGTCATTTGTTTAATGCTATAAATAGGTGCAAGGACAGCCCGCCAGGTTCAACCTTGCACATCGCTATCTCTGAAGCGGGGGCATATCCGTTTCCTGTTTCAGACTTTATACATATTTATGTTTGTTGCTGTTTAAGTAACATTTGCCCGCTAACTTTGTACATTTGTACAATTTGTATCTGTTCTAAAATTTTCAGAACTAGTACCGCTAGTAAGTAGTAAACTTAAGGGTACAACGCGTGGGTGCTGGCTAGTGAAACTAATTGTCACCTGTCATTCATTCAAGACTTACTCTTATTATATGTATATAGAAGATAAATTGAGATGACATTTTAATAAAAAATAATAATTAGGCATTTAAGCTTTGGAAATATTTTACTGAGTAGTAGGTATATATATCGTCCAGCGTCCCTTTAATATACATATGAATTATGAAATGACTCGGATAAAACGATTCCAGGAACACTTAAATGCTAATCTGAAAATGCAAATGAGTCATAACAAAAACAGCAAAAGTACTGCTAAATATCTCAATCTACATAGCGTAGGAGTTTAATGTGTAATGCTCGTTAATATATATATAAATAAAAGAGTAAGTTCTGACTGGCTGACTGACAGGTCACAATCAACACAGAGCCTAAACCAGGGAACCTAGTGGGCTGAAATTTGGAGGGTGTATCTAATAGAGATATGACTCGTAGTCACACCAGGTTTATACGAGTAAGTTATACAAAACTGGTGTAAAGGATATTTGAAAATGCAAGGCCAATGGAGCTTTAAAGTTTTTTGTTAGCTACTAGTATTTATATATTTGTATTTCCGAGAAACGTTAATTTGTAATTTACAATGTTTTTGCGACTTAAAAACACAATATTTTGACCGATTTCTTTTTCATATTTCAGGATTTTATTTAGACAAATATATACAAACATCCAATCTGATAGATGAAAGAATTAATTGCCTGTTACTTGGAAACTGGATGCACCCTAATGTAGTCGAGTAACTTACCATTATCAACAAAAATACCCCCATATTAAAATTTTTCTATTTCGTACATTCATACCGATCCATAATTATACGTCACGATAATGATTAACTATTAAAACCAAAGTAGTAAATAAGTAATTAAGTCCCTTTTCCCTTCCCAGCATGTTAGTAAAGTTAGTTACTTACTCCTGACGTAATGAGAGATGATATTATTATGCGAGATAAAAGGGGTTTCCTCTCGCTCAATGCAATTATTTTAACAGACTTTGATAGATGAAACTTCTATATTTAGGGATGGGAGTTTTAGATTCATTATTAAAAATTATGAAAAATTGTTTGATATTGTTTGAAATTAAAAGAAAAGGGATTTATGTAGTTATTTTTTATTTATTTGAGATCGCATAAATAAATAGTCCATGCTATTTTAAGTAGGTTTTTTACAAATATATCAACTAAGTAATTAATAAATTAACTAAGTAACAATAAAAAATCAGTTGGTTAGTAATCATTTGTGATGAACTCGTTAATTATCGATACATGTTGGCATGGGGGGGCTCTTTGATCAAACCATACATGTTGTAGGTCAAATTGATCTTGAGATTAAGCAAAAAGACAGTAGTAATACATATTTGAGGATCATCAAATCGACATATTTCGTGCTTGCTATCTCTGTTACAACCGAAAGTCATACACATGATATAGTTGGGCGTCTCATCAAAATCAAGCTGCTCACGGAAATTAGCTAGATAGTAATGAAAGTGCAAAAATGTTCTAGGGATCTTGGACTAAAATAAATAATAGTTTTAAATTTTTTTTAAAAAGCGTGGGGTGCTTTTTAAGATATTATCAAAAAGATAAGCACCCCACGCTTTTTTTACAATAAAAAATATGTTTTTCTTATTTACACTATTCTTAATTCAAATATTTAAAAATTTATTTTCTATTTTTTAGTTGGATTTTCTATAAAAAGAGATTTTTTTATTTTTTAAACTATTATTTATTTTTCATTTTTTAGTGATTATTTTAGCAATATCTTTATGATATTTACATTTCTATTAGCTTTTTAGCCTGGTAGATTCCTTTATAAGTCTTGACGCAGACCTTAAGGGTCTCAGGAAAACAAAAATCGCTGATCCTGATTATCCTAGTAAGGATAACGGCTCAAAATGTTTAAAATATTGAATTGACATCGGTCCTCAATAAGTTTGCCGAATTTTGAGTTAATCCGACGTTTTGAAGGGGGTTAAAATCATGTTCAAAGATTCCGTTACATACTAGCATACAAACATACTAACATACATACGTCTGAAGCTAATAAAAGCGTATTAAAATAGAGATTCAATAACAAGAATTACTGTTTAGTGCTCATATAACTTTATTGTAAATATATAAACATTAGCAGTAGGTACATTAGGCGGCCTTATTGACTAAAGCGATTTTTTCTAGGCAACCTGGATTTGACTGTATCAAAAGTGACAAAAATAACTTGAATGCCATGGTGTACCAATTATAAACTAACAAATTATAATATAAGTAAACCTTAATATTATAAAATAATAAAAAAAAATATATTTTCTCCCATACATGTGGCGTGGGGATATTTTTTTTTCATACACCCATATTCTGTGGCATATCACCGAATAGTTATTTTCAAATCCCTAACAGAGGTTCTAATCATCTATCTAGTCCCACGATCATGTCTAGTCTAATATTGGTAAACAAAATACGTTTTATGTATCAATTCTACCGTTTTCGAGTACGTAATCATTGAAAGGTCACTTGTCGCTTTCAAGAGACCTTTTATTTATTAAGCACCCCTTGCTTGATAAGGCAAACCTTTTCAATTGTGAAGATTGAACGCAAATTTTAATGGAAAGTATTTACAAAGATGAATAGACACCTACTTACGTTGTGGAGTTTGACAAATACTAAAAGCAGATTTAAATCAAGCACCTATTGCTTTACTTTAGAAAGTCTTTTGGTTCACTTGTTAACCGATGTCAAAAAAGGAGGTGGTTCTCAATTCGTTAATAAAACTCCCTGGACTGCCTATCTAGGCGAAATTTGCAATCTAGTTATATCTGGAATTTTACCGAGCCAAAACTCCTTATAGGTAAATAGTGAGGCGTAGAACTCTGCGAAGAAAATAAGCGTCAAAGGAAACAGAGTTTGGTCATTTAATATTACGTAACAGTGGAGGCCAAATAACGGCGGAAGTTCTACAAAATATATCCATTAGCAGTTCGCTCTCTCCAAACAATAATAGAGCGAAATACGTTCCTAATCAAAGTTAGACTGACCACTATATTTACTCTAACTTGTCTGTATCTACGCTCCAGGTTATTAAGTATTAAAGGATCCTTAATTGGCTATGAGCTTTCATTATGAATAGTGTCGAGGTTTCGGATATTTAATGATTTTAAAACGTTTGTATCTACGTACTAATGCAGACGCGTCGCCAGCGTCAAAGCTAAATTAGTAATAAACAAATTATAGAAAAAGGATTGAAATTACAAAAAAAATATGAAAGATGCGTACTGAGTTAACATCCAGATAAACACACCAACAGAAGATTTATTGCAAGTCTTAAAGCAGTTTCACGCACTCAGTGAACAAGAGAAGACTATAGAAGACTAATTGACTCTTGACTCTTTTGGTTATAGTAAGCAGTAATGGCAAGTTTCTTAGTGGGTGTACAAATAAATATCTTAAATTTTTGTACCTGATATTTTAAGTGCAGCTCAAGCAACTGACAGGATGAACTGAAAAGAAGCCTTCAGAATGGGAAACTTAGTTAGTAAGTACTACACAAACTATGAAATAAATTAGAAAAATCCATAAGAAATTCAAATATGATTAAAGTGTGTAAACAAGCTTTTATTCTTTAGTCCACCTTTTTTTTACCGTTTCTTTAAGAGTATTTTTAATATCACTAAATACAGCAAAACATTGCAAGGACACCACTAAAGATCAAATAGGTACCTCACCCACTACCTCAGAGCAGCGTACTTTGTTTCTTGCGGCACGCAAAATTGCAGTGTTTACTTACACGTTGTACATGTTAGTTCTTATTGATCTATTGATTGAACAATCTTCCTACTATACAAACCTAAAATGAATCTCACTAAGAAGCGTCACCTTTCAATCCTGAAATATGAATTCGCTTGTAAAGACGCCATGAAGTCAGTTTATCAAAAACAATCGTCTTTTATAATCCAGACATTAAAATGAGAGTTATTTGAACAAGGTTTGACGTCATTATGAACATAGTGCTCTGAAGCGTGTAATATACTTTTATGTTCGTAGTCTCGAATGGTTGTCATGGGCGGGTCGAGTTGTCGAATACAATCTCGTTCGTAAGTTTTTTGAAATATTTATGTTCTTGATTTACCAAGTCACTCGGTGGAAATTTAACTCTCTATTGGCGAAAAAATTTACAGAATCGATCCATTTGTTCAGGAGATTATCTACTTCATACAAATAAGTTTACAAACCTTTGAAAATACGATATGAAAAGTAGACAAAAAACCGAAAATCAAAATATATATGGCCGATTCGGCCACGACGACCTCGCTTTCTGTTTTTTTATCTACTTTTTATATCGCCCTCTTCAAACGTTTGTAAGTTTTTATAAATAAAAGAACATAGAAGAAGAAGATACAAAAAAAAAGTGAAACCATAAAAGACTGCCGGCAACGAGGCAGGGCCCAAGCTAATGGTAAAGGCCCAAAGAGATGAAACATTGTTACGATTATCAGTGTTAAAAAAAACTTTTTGGTATTCGTGTGATCTAAAAAATACCACAATAAATTATAATTCTGTTATCGGTCACAACTTAACGTATGGAAAATCATTTTAGCCCCTATAAACATAACCACTTTCCCAAATCGAAAAAAATACTATTCTGTGCTAAATCCTGAATCATAAATTTGAATAATTCCATGACCTAGTATCCATACCATAGTCATAACCTTGATGCTTAGAGTTATTGCGTCGGCATCAACACTACATTGACAATAAGCATGTATATGGCCATATTAGGCTCGTAGAGACAACATTGAAGAACTGTAATATTTAAAAGACGATACGCTTGTAACTGTTTAGGTATTTGAACCTAATAGAATACTGAAGTCAAGGAACGTTCAGCCTGGTAAAATCAGGGATGGGTGACTGTGGAGTGGAATTTACAACTGAGCTATACCGTGGGTTAAATAATGCGATGAATTCTTCTGTCTTCAGACAAAAATCGTAGGACATTCAGGATACTTTCGGGGTCTAAATCTATGAAGAGAAGCATGTAGAGATAAAATTATACCAGATAAAAATTACGTCGGTAATTTTTATAAACCTTACATAAATGTAATTTTTTTTTTATATATATTAGGTTTGATGTGCAATAAAGTTATAATCATTCATTCATAAATGAAAGGAAACACTGCCACGCTAAAAGGGACTGAAAGCTCGCTCAGTGTTTTATTGCATTTATGACAGATGATTTTTACCTAGATGAGCATTGTAATTTTGCAATGTTTGTATTTCCTCAGTTTTACGAGTCAGTTCTGTGTAAGCTCTAGATATCTAAATCCGAGGGTAGATAAAGATAATGTTGGAAAAACAGGCAACAGACAGTTAATCGTGGTTTTAATGTAAGGCGGCTAAAACTATGATATACGAGTATAGATAATGCCAAATTTAGTAACGTTAAAATATACTTAAAATAGTGCAATCTAATTTTAGTTTAATCTTTATAGAAGGATTTTTATTAGTCTCTATCTGATGGTCACTTGTGGCAATGGATGTAAAAAATATTTTTGTAGGATTTATTCGTTGTGTATCTATAACACGGGTTTCATTACATCCATCAACATTACATCAAATCTTGGGTATTTGTCGATGAGGTAACACTGAGTTGGATTTTATAGATCAACGGTATTTGTAGAATATAGTGACATTTATAAAATGTCTTGTTTGCAATCAAATGTGGAGGTTTTAACCTAAAAGATCTCTACGAATCAGGATGTATCTGCCAGCTGTCGCTCATGTGATGGTTAAATGTGGCGGCTAATGCTATATGATCATGCGGATATTGTCACTACTTATTATCTCGAATGAAAGAAATGTTTTACTCAGCTATAGGAATACCAGTGCCGCTGTGGCATATGTACTCGTACCAACCAGGAATGTTACGGAGGTAATTTTATCGAAACTTTATTGTAAGCGTTTAAATTTATTAGAGTCGGAACCAGAGTCGGAGGCAGAGGCAGGGTCAGAAGTGTCATGTGCGTAACAAACTAACCACAAATAATAAAATAATCGACCGCACGTAGCGGGAGGCGGGGGGGATTCCGTATGAACCTGTTCGAACCGAAGGTGTTATAATAATTGGAAGTTACGACTTAACGGAGTTGGAGTCGAAGGTCTGTAACATCCCTGGTACCAAGAGTATGTTGCAACCGTCAACCATCTGTAGCGGCGCTGGCGTAGCCTGTAGATCATCAATCGTAGCTGTGTAGCCCGTGACGTAGCATAACCTGCACTGCTAATGATTCTAGGGTATCCATTGTTAGATGAGAGTCGCTAGTCAATATCTCAAACTAAATTATTACATCTCTTACTTAGCATGCTTACCTATACTAGGGCCGTAGCCGTGTAACATAATATGTATCAAAATTTAAACTGTGCTACTGCTTTCGTTACATTATATACCCGTAGAATAACAATATCATAGTCTAAATAGTGATATTATTATGCTATACTTCGTTATGGGTATAGTTTCTGTGGCGTAGTGATATGATGAAGTGATCATGTACGACGCTCACTTGTTTAGCAAATTAGTAATACTTGAAAAAAGTGAAAACCAAATTCGGTAGGCAAAACTTACGTTACAAGAATGTCATATATGCGGTAAAAGAAAATTAAAAATTAATTTGATAAAAAAACTAAAGGTCTGATTTTGCTAATATGGGAACCAATTAGAGATTATGTACCTTCTAAGTATTTTAATCAGCCAGCATTCTATGAGAAAGCAGGGAATGAAAAAAAAAACCGAAGAATTAAAAATCTTCTCCATTTTGAAATCGGTTAATAAGAAATAGTACTGTACCTACACGCTTTAAATTAATCTAGGAAGTCTGGTATCCTTAAAATATGAAGAAATGTATTAACTCTCAGTCAACACCAGAACCTTAATTGCGAATTCAAGTATTTGTACGACGTACGTTATTGGCAAGTAATTAAAAGCCAAGTGTTTTATCACGTATTTCATTATACCAACCCGTATTGTAGTTTAAATTTTTGGTACCAAGCAATTACTAGATATTTTTAAAACCTCTTTCATCCGAAAACGGGTGTTGTTGGCTCAATTTGATAAATATAAATTATCCCGTAGATTCAGAAAAACATAATATTACTCGTAATGAGGAAAGCCGTAAAAACATGAGCTCTTACTAAAATAATATATATAGAAGCGTTGTATTTTGTGAACCAAAAATGTCCAATAAGTAAGTCCGTTATTGGTTTTCTATATATAGAGAAAAACCCAAGTTAAGAACCGAAAATAGGAAACCAATAAATTCTTACACGTTTTCTTTTTGATAAATGAATTGAATGTTTTTATATTTTATAAGCATATTATTTTACGTGCAGCTTGTCGAATAATCGTTTATGTGTGACGAACAACCATTGCACAATATTACTAATAACTAAAGAAATACATCACAATGTAAATATATAATATAATAATAATATATGTTATAGAAACTATAAAAGTATTTAAATAAGTTCTTTAAGTTTATTTTATTAAAGTAATTAATAATTCAAATGTAACAAGACTTGCCTGAACGAACGTTATTCAAAGGCCAATAAATATTCCTTATTCTTATTCTTAAGAATTTAAAGCGCATTTTGCTAGTAAACATAATAATTATTATGGTTATGTATAAAGATGATAAACTAACGAAACTAACCAGATATATCTATATACTTATATAAAAGAGTATGTCCTGACTGACTGATTGACAGACTGATATTTGCTAGGAATCAACGTTGTCTAAACTAATAAACCTAGTGACATTAAAATTTAGATGTATTCATTATTGGTTGTACTAAGAAATGTTTTTTGGAAATTTCACTCCTGAGTCAAATGGGGTTCAAAGTTTGAAACTTCTTGGGAGTGGGGACAGCTTACTAGATTATTTATAAATATTTAAATTATTTAAGTAATTTGTGTGTAGCGCTAGAAAAAAAATGCGCGAAGCGTAGCTTTGAGTAGCTCCAACGATAATAAATTTAAAATTAGGCAAAGTACCCGCATCCAACGGGATCCTTAACCTGTGTAAAGATATGTTCTCTACCTACTCCAACGAAGGGTAAAAGGGATACTTGGTGACTACAAGCTTTTCATATTTAATTCCGTGCACAACCCAAAGCTCAACAACACACGTGTTTCTTTGAAAGCTTTATCCTTGTGTAGATAGTCGCCAGCTTTTCGACTTGTCTGCATAAATACCCTTTAATTAACGAAGTTTATTCAGCAGGTTTTTGAAAGACTGGACGCACACTGCGATCAGGGCACAAAAATACTGATATCGTATCTGCTTCTAGTAAGACAGGTAAGCGATATAAGCAGGATCTGAGTACTTGGGAATGTGAACAGGATTACTGATTAACATGTAGGAAGGGACAACAGAATCTATCTTCTCTTATTCTCTCTCTTCTTCTTAATCTTCTACCTTTTACTGTAACAGGAAGAATAGTGTGATATATTGGAGGTGCTTTTCTGGTGTTTTAGTCAAAATCGTTGTGCACTGAGGCTACCCAGTAAGTTAAAAAATAAATCTCTCATATAAGTCAGCTGCATCAGAAAGTAGATAAACTTATTAACTTATTAAATATTTCGACACACTACATTTATGTTACTTTAAATTGGTCTTAAACTTTGGGAGATTATATTATACATTTATTACATTTTATTTTTTATTTATTACATTTTATATTTGTAAGTCTAAATCTGTGTTGCAATAAGTCGCTACATAGTAACTAATCTCACATGAAATTTTAAAGAGCTTTGGACTTCTTTTACTTAAAGAAGCTTTTTCTTTTACAAGATATTTTGCCCCGTTTAGCTGCCTACAAGATCTAAGTTACGTAATTTGTTCAGTAATTTAAAACAATATAGCTGCACGTACCGTCCAAATGTACGCAATAAATAATGTTTCTGTTCTAAAATGGCTTTATGTAAACGAATGTTAAATTTTTGTTAGCTATTAAAACCATACATGTTATGTGTGCAACAAGCCTAACACCACAATGGCACGGCGAGTATCAAAGCTATCCACTAACGAATACCAACAAACGGACATTGCATTGCATTGTTCCGCGCTGTGGTTTCACATTCATTCTGATCCAGTATGATTGGGTCTTCGGTCGGTAATATCTACCTTTGTTTCCATATCTTTCTTTCTTATGTTTAATTATTAATTTACTCTAGCGTCTTTGAACTTGGAACTAGGGATTTCAGAATACGGTTTCTATGACTAAACCCCTTTTTGAATCAGCAATCTACGTCCCTTTTTGGATTTGGTTGCGATCTGATAGTTTAAGTCACTCTGTTCGATCAATCCTAGTGCCGGCGATAGTGGAATGAGGCTCACACCATTTTATTCAGCAGTGTTTTAGAAAAAGGCTCGCTTCCCTTTTTCTTATACACTGCTGAAATGGTTTCATGATTAATCTTTCGAAATTACGGAGTTTTTACAGAGCCTATCAAGCTCACTATACACCTCTCATTTGACCTCAACTTTAACACTCCCCAGTCTCGATGTTTATCTCGTGAAGTATTCTTCCCTGTTTATAAAATACTTTCCACCATCTTCTTCTCTCTCACGTATATAAGACCACTTTGACTTTCTTTAGGTTATTTTCATTCCAAGTAACAAAACAAAATTTTATTTCAAACCTTATACTCGTAGGTATAAATATTGTCTAACATTTCAACTACTGAAAATCTATAAAACTTTTACCTCGGGCAACAAATATGTATCTAATAATCTAAAGACCTCTTAACAGTTAGCCCAACAGACTGTTGCTTTTCATACGAATTGAATAGGTATATCAAACAATATCGGGTGATTTGTCACCCTCGGACAGCTAACGTGATTTGATTTTACCCGTAGATTCACCCAAAATGGAATTTGTCGATCGCTCAGGCTTAGAGGCGGCCCTGATGGATTACATTAGAATTTCGCTTGCCTTTTGCTGTCTATAGAAATCTTCTAGTTGTAGAATGATGAAGTCCCTATCACTTAGTACATAGTAAATAGAACAGGATTTTCAGTTACGGGTATACTAAGCCAAACGCTTGGTAATTGAAGAAATGTGAAGAATTAAAATGTAATGTTTGTAGAAAAAGAAGTTGTTCATATTTGGTGAAGCATCCGCAACTCAAACTTGGTGCAATAAATTCTCCTTACTATCAATCAAGTTAATGAAACATTGCAAAACTACCATACCTACTAGGAAAAAGTTTTTATAATCATCAAATATCTACGCAAATTTTCCAGACATCAAATCAAGTTATTGATCAATCCAAAAAACTTGCAAATAAAACAAATTTTTATATTGTTTCTGTACGGGATCTGTGTCACTTCAGATAGACACACAATTTGTACATTGTGTTTGGGATACCCAACATAACATTTGTGCCATAGAACCTAGAATAATATTTTTTGTTTCATTTATCAGGCAATTTAAAGGGCTTTTAATAACAATCAAAATAAATTTACATTAAGCATCTAGTTTCTACGATATTTTTTTTAACTCTTTAGGTCAAAATTTAACGTATTATCGCATTATTCGTGCTATCACTATTAGCTTAAGCTCAATGTTTGTTTTAGGTGTCTATGACCTCTAGTTAAAAAGATATAGGGTTTAAATTTTTTTATTTAAATTTAAATGACTCCCATTTCAAAATAATTTAAATGACTCCCATTCCAAAAGAATAATTTGTAATTGTAATTTATAATTGTGGGGGTAATTTGTCGATGAAATTTGCTATTCTATACGTCTTTCAAATATCGCTAGTCGGTACCCAAACACACTGTATAACACCTCTCTGTCTCAACGTCGATAGTTAACCGCCTATAGAAGCGGAACCAAAGATAAAACATGGCAACCCTTTGATACCATCTTTGTGCGGAACACAAAAACTCACCAACTTCGCAATTGAAATTACTTACGAGTACGTTTAAAGCGGCTTCAAGCAACAAACACCTAGAAGAAATAAAAACCACCACATTCCATTAGGCAGTTACCAGAAGCCTCTTAGTTCCATTGGTTCCAATAATCGAAGGTCAAGATCAAGAGACCTACAACGGTAATCCATTACTTTTATATCCATCCAACGACCCAGAAACACTTACGGATATCGCCTTTTGCAATGTGAGGTTCGTCGGAACGGTATGGAAAAGGTGAATCAGGAATTGTAATTATTGCGCACTTGTTAGTTGAAATTGCATGTTGATGTTATTAAAAATTAGGAGGATGATAGTTCAATTGTTTTTTTGATCGTATTTGTGACAAATTCAGCTGAGAATTAAATAGAGAACAGTAAAATTATGATAATGTTATTTGAATTAACTGCAACTGACAAACATCTACGTTGAACACAAATCAGTTCCACTTAGAATCACTAATTTGTCCAAACGCATTTAAATAAATATCATTAGCACTTACCTACTAACCGCTTGTTGCACGTAATTATAAGTTTTGTTAAGCTTATTGCAATATTTTTCTGTGAGCATACAATAAAGAGTTTTCAATCTATCTACTAGACACTATCAACATGTCTCAGGTGTTGACAATGTACTGTTTAAATTTTTTTTAATAACATCATACCTACTTTTAGCTCGGAGCAAGTATGATTGCGCTTGCAGATTGTTTTAAAACTTCTAAACTTAAAGACATTCTAAAGTACTATACAAGTTTATATTGCACCCATTTTGCTATCCTCATATTGTTACAGACTACGCACCGGATGGAGCGCAGCCAGAAGTGAGCCTCCTCTCAGTCCCAGTGAAAGAGAAGCAATCGCAGCAGTCGTCAAACGTGCTGAAAAACTGGACGAGGTTGAGGCAAAACGCGTGGGTCGTCTGGTCGCTAGGCTTGAAGGTAGGCTACTTAGTATTCGTCTATCGAAGTGATAAGGTTATTGCTGGCGTTTCGTGGTTTAAATCTCTAGCGTTCCTCGAACATTTCGTTGAAGCATTTGTGCAAAACGAAACGACTTGCCTACGGGGGTTTAGTATTTATAATCATAAAATATCCAGGATCCGGGAATATCGAGGAATGGAAGATTTACAACTTTTGAACAAAAAAGTACACCTCTTACATTGTAAGTTATTAGCCGATCTGGCGGCATAGTTCCAAGTGGATGTGTTAACTAACTGGTCGCTGATAAAGTAACTCGCTACTTGGGCAGATCTTCTATACTAGCTTAGACCCAAGAAACGAAATTGTTTATAAGATTATTTGGGATAACCTCAGTAAAAGGAACCAAAATATCATACGCTAAATTATGTAGGCGTTAACTTCCATTTTAATTTTCATAATCCCAAGTTCGGAACAGCTTTTGAGATGGAAATGAGCAAAGCTTTAATAACTCTGCAATCATATCCCGCTATTATACGCCGCACGATCACTAATCGCAGAAGTCAGTCTGTCAATTATAATTAAATTCTTCGCTTCAACGCTTCTTTTAGGTATTCCCGATTTATTCACGGTTTATTTGGGATCGACTTTTCAATCGATGAATGATTTTCGTTAAGATTTAAAACAAAAAAGACTTTACAGTGGTGCTCTAATGATCTGCAGTTTGAATGAAGTAATATTTGACCTGCCGAATTTTACTAGAAGCCGGAAGCTACAAACAAGCGTAGCTCGTATTCTACAAATATTGCAATGTCACGCGATTGGTCTTAAGCATGAAAACAATACTTCTAGCAAATTGCAGTACGTGAATAACTTACTTCGTAGTCAATTCGCAGTTAAAAAGACGTGAATGAAGTCAGAATTATCTCTGAAGGTCGATCTTCAAGAGACGCTGAATGATCTAAGAGAGTGTCAGGACGACGTGATTGTTCTTTTCAATAAGTTTCCTGTGCCGACATTTCTTTTGAAAATGAAATTGAAATAAAAATAAGCATAAAATACTTGCTTCTAATACCTAAAGCGATACCAAATGTTCCATTTTATATCTATTTCGTTGTTTTTATTTTGTGCATTTTAGACTGTTCCGATAAGCTGGTTTCCTAATTATGTTTTCCTTCCCTGTAAAAGGAAGTTTTTTTATTAGCAATTTTCACTCATGAGTGAAAATCTTAGAAGTGGCTACATACCTGACTTTAGGATCGATCCTCTGTGCTATACTTTTGTACCAGTTTTTTCTCATTGTATCTACTTTGATGCCACCCTCAAGTTGTAAAAACCTAATAACGGTGTGTTCCGGCAACATTCCTTGAGAACCAGTTTATTGCAGACTAGGGATGCTCCATCTAGGGCTACAGTATCGCTCACTTCCGTGCTCGTGTGAACTTGTGGTCAAATGATTAGCTGTGTAGGATAAAAAAAACCTTTACCGACTTATTGTATTTGTTTGATGTTGTGTCAATAAGGAATTTTAGTATTGTACTTATGCGTTACTGCTTATAACTGTATTTAAGTATTGCAATTTGTTTTTAGGAATGCGTCGCTCTGCGCAAGGTCCAGCTCCTAGGTGTTGCCTGCTCTGTGGCGAGACTTCGCGACTCTTATCACCATTGAGGACCTGCAACATCTGCAGACACACCGCCTGCTCCAAGTGTGTTATAGAAACACAAAACCCACCACATAGGTAAGCCTGGATTCAATAACCAAAATCATTTTTTTTTCTGGATTATTCTGTTCATAAGCACGTATCTGCCAGCATGTTTCTACTACAAAAATATGTATTTTTGTTATAAGTAGGTATTGTTTTTTTGTATGGCAGCAATTAAGGAGGAGAGGTGCACCTTAACACATAGTAAATGTTAAGATGCACAAAATTACTCAATAATTTGTCTTGTTTTTATATTCGTCATGAAATTCTGCTCAAAATGTATTTGGCTTTATTGTTGTTGATAAGTTACAAACAATTCAATTTATTGCAGATCGCCAATATACTCCAGAGAGGGTTACATGTGCAACTTGTGCGCGGAAACCAGAGAAATGTGGAAGAAGTCAGGCGCCTGGTTCTACAAGTCTGTACCGAAGTATGTGCTGCCTGAACGACGGGCCACTGGCCGGTACAACGACATTGAAGTGGCTAGATCACTACAGGTGACATACTCATATTCCTTTAATTATCGTCTTTTTTCTTGTGGTCGTTAGACTTGTATTGCCTTGACTTGATAAGAGAAATACGTAATGAATACCTACCTCAAAAAATAGACCATTCTATAATTATGTAATTTTTTTTTTTTTAAATGACAAAATTTAACCTCTTTGGGATTGTAGGAGGAAGATAGATAGAGGTTCCAAGACTCGCACGTTTTTGCGTATACGTTTGTTGAACTGCTACGCTGTATAATTCGCAGCGTGTTCTCTATTGCCCGATGACTGGATCTGCGGCTTTCAAATCGCGAGTTAATCGGTTTCTTCTAGGCAACCGTCCTGCATCTTCAGCCGTCTTTTAATATCAGGCGAGAAGCAGTAGAACGTAAGCCGGATATTCTATTGATCGTTTATAATCCATGTTTCACGTTGTCTTGCCTATGCAGTGCTTACTTGTCTGTAATTGTAGTATTTCAAAGTTATAATATAAATAGCGAATATGTATAGTCTAATATTGCTGCTGTCGTGGCGTACGTACAGTGGAACTAACATTATGAATTTTATTTTTTAGCTCCAAAGCTGTCATATAAAATTCATGATTATTAGGTTGACCTAGTACATAAAATAAATATTTTTTTTAATTGTGTTACGCTTTTATGACGTAATAGTGATGTCAATATAGCAAATACGTTAAATATACACAGTGGCGCCCTCATCTAATGACAGTTTTTTTTCCGCACTGACTCTAGAGACCTGCCTAATTGCTGATGCAATCTTTTTATACGCATTGGGATAAATAACTCTTTATATATACGGTTCTTTTAAATGCAAAACAAATACATCAGAGGAAATATATTTAAACAGACAAATCGGAAATAAAAATGAAAGCTTATTTTGCCCGACTAGCGCTTTCGTTTAAGATTAATTCTCTGACCCGTTAAATTTTGTAATGTTTTAACCTTTTGGCTTAGATTATGAATGGATTTGGCTTTGTTTTTGAAAAGTATTCTTCTGAGATGCATAGATACATTTATAATGATCGCTTCGCGGTATTCAACGCTTGATAGCTCTTATCAGTTGAGTTCTTAAGCCCTTTGGCGCCAAGGGAATTCAGAGCCCTTTCAGTATAAAGCTAATCCGTCTAAGACGCACAAATCAATTGATGGAAGCCCTTAGGCTTGTGCCAGATTTCAAGCATCTTTCAAGAGAGATAAAAGCCTATGTACTTACATAACAGGATAGATCTCTCACAGAAATTCTTAGAATATTAAATTCATAAATCAGTGTTCTATATTTATTTGGTTGTTATTGTCTCGTCAAAACGGTTTTTAGAGACTTCAGTTAAGAGCAATTACCTATATTCATTTACGTTACTACCTAATAGAAATACTTGTCAAGACGAAATGATTTATAATGTTCCTATGTTACTTATACTGCTACACAGTTCTACGGTTAGTTAAGCTGTAACATATATTAAGCATATATATTACCTAGGTATGTGTCTGTGTGGCTTTGCCATCCCAGCTTCCACACGGATGAACCTATTTTGTATTTTATTGATTGAAAGGTGCATTCGTTGAGAGGGTTCTTAGCTAACATAGCTAAGAACACTCTCGGATAAAAATCGGTTCAAGATGGTCGACGCCACAAAATGCAGGATTACCTACATATTTTTTCATAACTCACTCAATATAGGTATTAAATGAAAGGGCTTTACTAGTAGAATACTAAACTATGTTAAATTTTGAATCCAAGATGTCCGCCATCACAAAATGGCAATAAGGTTTTTTTTTTAATTTTATTTGTTATTTTAATTACATCATACTCATTCATATTTTTTTTTGTTTCATTAGTTGTTATATTTGTAAGAGTGCTAATTAAAGGCCCAGTCGTTAAAAACAAACCTTCCTCCGAACAATTATTTCTGCAGATATACTTTACTTCTGACAACTTTGTTTGTAGACATTTTCTGCAAAAGGGAAGAGAGCAGCAATTAAAAGTTTCTTTATAAGCCTGAAAGACAAATTACATCCACCCGCATAAGTCAAACGAGTTAATGATTATCATAAAGTTGTTTTATCAACTTTCAACAAAAAGATTACTCAATGTGGCAGTTTTTTTTATATTTCTTAGTTACCTGATTTCTGGGAGACGGCTGAACCGATTCGACAAAGTTCTTTTTTTTTGCTTGATAGTGTAAAAAACTGAGGTTCTCTAGTTGACACGTAATTTTATATTAAATATGACCACACATAAATGTTTATTGTTTCTAAGTATTAGCTGTTGCAGGCTCTGGAATAATAACTTTATTCTCAGAGACTAAACAAACAAATGTTTTACAAAATTGTATATTTCCAGCCCGAAGCAGGCAACAGTGGCAACGAGGGCAAGACGGACTCGGACCCCGGTTCCCCTCTGAGCATCCACGCCCCAACCTTCTCCAGGCAGCCTAGCAATTCCGATAGCAGGAAATCTGTGGGATCTCCTCATGTAAGTGATTATTTTAAAGCTATATTGTTTCAATTGACGTTAATAAACTTAGGAGCACCGCTAAGGAGAATTTGTAGGATAAAAAGTTTTTTATTCTTTTTCAGCTGGCTGGTGATATTTTTCAGTATATATAACTCTTTGTGACCCTGTACAGCCTTAACCGGTTGACCGATTTTAATGTGCGAGATGTCATTGAATTTGTCTTTATCTGCAGATAATGCTTCTTTTGTGGTGCCGTATAAAATTTATTAAATTCCAATATTTCTTAGACCCATAGAAAAGACGGTTTTTTCAATACCGACTTCCAAAAAAGATAAGGTACTCTATTCGAATGTATGTTTTCTTTTATGTTTGTTATCTGTTCTTTCGGAGACGGCTGCAACGATATGAAAAAATCTTTTTTGCTTAAAAGAGACACTTCTCGGTTAGTCACATGTACATTTCATCAAAATCGGTCCAGAGGTTGGATTTTTAAATCGAAATGAACTGAAAAAGTTCTATAGGCGCCTGCCGTAATGGAACTTGTTACCTATTTTCTACAAGTATAAAAAACTAGGACCTGACTGACTGACTTATAATTTTCAAGGATTCAACGTAAATCCTTAAATGCTGAACATGAAATTTTGAGAGTGTTTATTATAGGGTGTATGGTATATAGGGTTTGTGGAAATTCAACCCCTAAGGGGTTCAAATGGGGGTTCAAGGTTTGATACTTTTTAATATTGAAATATGTCGCGGGCAACGCCGCGGGTGTCAGCTACTAGTAGTTTATACTTTAACTGGCACTATATCTTACAGTTGCTAGGCAAGTAGCAAATCACCTCCATGTTTTAGTACAATTACATTATATTATACATCAATGGAACTCATTAAAATTCAGAAGTTCATCGAACCGAACGAATTTTCCTCGCTTGATTCCTAGGGGCATTATATCCACGGTCGAATGTTAGCCAGATTCTGTAAATAGCTCGTCAAATTAGTAATTAGTCTGTTAGTATAAGGATCCATGACAAGGTTGTGGTATCCTTGCGTCGTCCTAAGCTGAGATTACTTTACTAACCCAGCTTTGTCCCCGGGTCAACTCAGCCACTAAGGCTCACACACAAAATTAAATATTGTGGACAATATAATTTAAATCTGTCAACCTACTGATGAAACGTCTCGGCTCTACGTCCCTTTCAAAAAAAGCTGTTGAACTCCGGATGTAGATTTCACTGTTTCCTAGGCAAATAGATTACCAGATTAGTTAATAGATTTTTTGGACCAGCGTTTTTAAAGCTTTTAGCGATATTTTTAAGTTTTAAGACTTTTTTAGCGATTTGGTAGTTAGTCATAGATTTGCAAATAAAAATCTACAGAATCATATGTAATAATTTATTTGAAATTTGTACGTGTCACGATTTTGGAGACAGAGCCCTTAAATTTATGTTTTTCCCCACGAAGTACCGGAGTGCAATTTTGAAGCTCTAACGTAAAAATAACCTGGTTTGAATCTATTACAAAATACTCGACTACTATAATTGTAGACCACTTTCTCTTAACGAATTAAACCACGGGATGTTACCAGCAGTCTATTTTATTCGCAAATAAAGACAAAGCCAATCTTCGTCACTCACACACACCTTTGGGCAGTTGTAAAAAGGGTGCTAAAAATAAGACGCTATTTTTTCTCAAATTTTGACCCGATCGAGAATTTTAATAGAGCCTATAATATAAATTTGCCAGTTTAAAATAACACGATCTGACACGGTGGTCGTCGATATTTAAATATATCATTGTTAAATTAATTATTATAATCATAATAATTATAAATATACCACAGTTACATATATATGTATTCTAGTTATAACGCGTCTGCATGGAAACTTACAGCTACCACTTAATAGGTTTCTTCTATTCTGCACGTTTCAAATAACGTGTAGATGCAATAAGGAGCTATTTCTGTTACCTTTAAGTCCTATAACAACGTCCACATTCAATACATTCCCACTGAGAAGCTTACGAAGGCTATTAAGGGTCGCGTATCAACTACCTTGCCTACAAATAGATCGACCCTGACCTACATACTAGCGGAAAATTCATCTGGAACGAGCTTCTGTATTTTTGTAATTATTTTTGTTTATAAACACTCGAGATTAATTAATCCTGTTTTGGGATATTTGTAATTAGTCAAGTGATATATTTTAAATTATGTTTTTTTATTTATATATGAAAGGCTTTCAAACTTTCAAAACCGGTTCCTGGTGTAAATTTTATTTAGAAACTGTTAAAATCTAAAATTAACGAAACCACTGAAGAAATAGTAATAATACTTTACTAATATTACGACAGACTAACGGTCATCTTCTAACGCTAATCTTTAGCTGAATTACTTTGCCCTCGGGCTTAGTCCGATCAATTCACAGAGGCCTGTAAGCGATAATGCCGTCCTATGCACGAATTACTTGTTTTTGATTGTACTTGGGGTAGAAACTTTGGGACCGTGAGGACCGGGAGCTATAAGCTTTTTTAAGCATTTGTCGGTACGTCTGAATGATATTTTTCCCAAAAAATTAGTCTGGCGATTAATTTGATTTGTGCGAGCCATTATCTTTTCACGTCATATTGTTAAAACCTTTTGTTAAAAATAAGTAAAAACAAAAATGAGTGATTAAATTTTATTATTTTTTGAATGTAGACATTTCCTCGCTGAGGTGGGATGAAAAGTTACATGTTGCACTCGAGTGCAAAGATATTTCACCTTGTGCTCTTTTCATTCCCTCGCTATCGCTCAGAATTCCAATTTTAGAATCCTTCGCTTGCTCGGTCATCAAAAGTGAGTACACGGTTAAAAAGCAACTTTGCACTCTTGTATAACAAATAACTATTATAACATACATATTCATTTTTATTTGTATTACCAATTTTTTTTTTTTTGTGATTTTAAATTAAATATGTTTCTGGTTCGCAGAAATACATAGATGTTCAATGTAGGTATTTATACAAACTGAATAAAATATAATATTTAAGCGGGAGAGCGAAGCGGTCATCCCGTATCAGTTCAAGGTCACTGTTCCAAAAGAAACCATAATCTGAGAAGAAAAAACAGTCCCGTGTATTCGGGCAAAACAGAACGGCGTTGGTAGCTTGCTCACAGAATATTCAGAGCATTTGCGTGACATTATTTGTTGTTATTGTTTGCCGGGGGCGGATTACCTTTGAACTCAAATTAAAATACTTCTACTGAGAAAATCATCTCTTCTCTTTGCGTTAAGTATACCTACATTTTGTATCTCATATTAATTAATAGGCTTGTAAGATAAGTTACCTTTTAGAATTAAAAAATAAAAATCAACCTAGTGTCGGTTACCTGAAATGTGCATGCATTAAACATATAGTAAGTTAACGATAGTAAGTAAACCGCTTGCCTCACAAGCGAAAAAGCGCGGGTTCAAATCCAGGTTCTAGTATGCTATATTGCTAAATATTGAAATGGGCCAGTAGGTAAATGGAAAAGTAAATACTTATATTTTTTTAACATTTCACGAGTTTTGTTGGTAACTACGACCTTAAGATTTTGCCAGACTCAAAACAGCGAATATTTGATCAGTCAATAATCTGTTTTCGAGTCTGGGTGTATTATGTCTGTGTTGTAAATATTGCTTATCATTTCCTACACAGGAGAAATCCTAATGAGCAGTGTTAACCGTTATTACTTATTTATCGTACTTGTTCAGTAGGGTTAATAAAAAATATAAATCTACTTAGTTAGGTACTATTTCTTACATAAAAGTATCTCATCTCCCGGGCGAGTTTTAATCACGAGCTCAAACAAAGCGCTTGTTATTAATGGCCTCAGTTTAGTTTTCTCGTTAAGCATTTTTTTAATCCAAGTTTCTTTGTTTAGTTATGTGGAATGAAACATTAGGAATTTTATACTGGGTGGCTAAAAGTAGCTTAAAACGGAAGCTGGTTTTCCGAAAGTTTCATTCATTAGTAGCCTGATTCACAAACGAAAAATTTGCAACAATAATTACAGTTTTTTTTTTAATTTCAAAATTTCAAACTTTTAAATAGGATTGTTTTTTTAGTTTAGGTCTACAATCGATTTCTAATATTACTATCATTCTTCTTGCTAATTTTTCGAATCCGATCGGAAACGCATTTTCAGGCGGGGTTCTACGTTAGGGTACGTAACGTAATAGCGTAAGTAGGTTTTCTAAAAAGAAGTTGTGCCTTAGACATTTAATGGAAAATTGCATGCACTTTATTAATTTATTTTTAACATAAAATCAAGCATATAGAAAATTCGAGAAGCAAACTTTCTAAGACCAAGGCTTGAAATAGAATAAAATCGGCGCATAACGACAGTCCCGAGGAAAAAGGAATCATATGTTTACTTAAAAAATATTGAATAATAGGGTTCTAATCACCGAAACTGGGTTTAAAATAACTTATTCATTTTCAAAGTCTTTCAAGCTGATGTGTATCATAATATTATTAACTAGCTGTGCCCCGCAGTTTTACCCGCGGTAGATGTTTGATCATCCCATGGGAACACTTCAATTTTCCGAGATAGTATAGCCTATGTGTCAATCTAAGGTATTAATAATCTATGTGCTAAAGGACTTGTATCATTTTCGGCCAGGACGGTGTACATCTACTTAAAAATTACGAAAGATGTGGTTAATACTGTGTTTTAATGAAAAATGCGTCAGTCACCTCCTTCATTGTGTACAATAATATCTAAATTCTGTGAGTGGAATTATGGCATCTCTGTATGATTTATGTATCCTAGGTCGACTCCAATGGGCACATTGGTCTTTGAATTGTACCGCCCGTCACAAATGTCAAAATTGGCACAATAAAGACGCGTAAATAACATAGAAATATTTTTATTTTATATTAATTTTGCACACTGCGATAAGTTACGTTATTTTGAATTTGGTTGATGAATTAATGATTAATAGCCTCTAACGTATTTATGGTAACATGTACACTATCCTGGCCAGAGCTAAATACATTTTTGAAATAACTCTTTTCATCCAAATCTGTTAAGGCGTTTGAGCGTGAAGGAGGAACCAACAAACACACACATACAAACTTTTGCCTTTATACTATATTATTGTGATTTGTGTGATATAATTATTAACTGTGTCAAATTACTGTACGAAATACCTACACACTGACCGGTCCCAGCGTAAGACCAGCGCTGGCTGCTGCACCAGCTGCAGCTAGTATTTATGCTGAGTTGGGGTCGGGTCGGGGGTCGGGTTCCGACAAACACATTTTTCCGACAAGCACTTTATCTGTTAAACTATAGTTTGTATGTATATCATAATATACAATAGTTTTTATATTTAATATATTGTTAAACTATAGTTTTTATTGTTTTTTGTTTTAGTGTTTGACGAAATGAGCATTTCATTCTAAATTTAAATACGACCGCTAATTCTACTAGTAGTTGTGCGTAATTTAGGCGTCACGACTCCAGTATTTTTGAAGCCTCAAAATATTTAAGTTTTCAAACTGCTTCCAAAAATGTCAAGATTGTAGAGCCGGCAACAAACGAAATTGGCATCTTCGAATCGTGTCGGTAAACCATAGTACTTTAGACCATGTTTCGCGAGTAATAAAATTGACATATAGAGATTCGTTGTGTTTTTTTTTAAACTTTCCCAATTTTTGAGTATTTCTTCCAATCGAAATTCCCCGGCAACTAAAAAACAGAGACGAATCACTGGCTCGGGTAAATATCCTAGACAACTGTGTTCCACTATAGGTATCCGTACGTAGCCCTTTTATTTGACACTCATATTCAAGGAGTTGTGAAAAATATGTAATCCGCCATTATCTGACGTCGACCATCTTGGTCAGAATTTCAACAAACACAACTAAGGACATTCCCACAAAATCAAAATTGGTTTATCCGTTCGGTAGCTACGATGCCACAGACAGACAGACAGACACACGACAAACTTATAACACCCCGTCGTTTTGCATCAGGGGTTTAAAACCAGTATAGCCGACGACCAACCGACGACATCTGCAGATGAAGACTTCAGATGAAGACCAATCCAATAAAGTTTTAGAGGGTCACAAATATATACCTACAAACATACAAATTTACAAACATGCACTCGAGAAAAATTATCCTCCTTTAAGGCAGTAAGGTAAAAATAAGTACATACTTCCAAGAATTAAAAACAACAACGTATAAAAACTCTTGTCACATTTTTATAATGTCGACTTGGCTACGTCAAAATCAGGCCGAGATGATTGTCGTGTCCGCCCCCCAGGGGTCGGCCTACAATTACACCCTCCTGGGAATGTATGTATTACGATGGAAATATTATATATATTAAAATGCTCGTGGAAAGGTTTTACCTCAGTACATGGTGAAAAAAAACAAAGGCAGAAACATTTTTAGTATTTTGCCTTATGACAAATAACGTATTGGCTTAAAAATCACTGATTGAATATCGTATGTTTTATCACCACTGGTTTTTAAACGTAGCATCATATTAATAATTTGAAACTGACAGAAAAACAAAACAAATATAGGTAAGTAAAGTATGCAAACGTATTGAGCAGTTCCGATAGTGGACGTCAACTGAAACCTTAAACTTCCATAAGCATTATTTAAGTGTATGGGAATCGGTGAGCTCTAGACAGCAAGCTGACTGGTCAAAGCTAAGCCTAGGTCCCTGAAGACTACTTTTACTAGGTATCGTTTGACTAACGAAAAGTCGAAGAAAAACTGATCATAAATAGTTCGTACGTAACCCTTTCGCGGCTTAGTGCGGGACAATGCGATATCAGAGATAAATGTTCCACAAACAACTCCAATTCCAGAGAAATCTGACCGTTGTATATAACATATTTCCAAGTAGATATGGACGACATAACAAAAGACATGGGTGTCGTGTCCAACTGCGTCAGATGTGCGTCATCTATAAAGTAGGTAATTTCTAGGGCTGCCATAAGTTTGATCACATCTCTGCTTTGCCTTTATTCGTCTGGGCAGTTATATTGTTTTTTTGGATTTGGAAGGATTATTTTTGTCAGCAAACATACGAGCACCTTGGGTCTGATTTATTAATATACCTATTTATTTAAATCTTCGTCGACGAAATCAGTACCTAGGGTGGGAACGGAAGTAAAAGTAAACAAGTTATCTCAAGATACCTGGTGATCAAGTCTGTTATTTGAATTGTCTCAGAATTACAATTGGATTGGGCTAATATGGCCGTTTTGACATAGAATAGACCACAGTTAGTATTAAACAAAACATAATTTTTAATAGTAACTCTGATGTATTCTATGTCGAAACGGCCATTTTGGCACAATCCAATTGTAATTCTGAGACAATTTAAATAACAGACTTAAGCACCAGATAACTTAGCTACAGAAACCTCTATACCCCGGCATCTCCGTATATGAACACGACGAAGCCGTCTTTCACTTCGTTGTTGCATGTCGCAATAACATATTCCTCAAATCATCACGACATCGTGAGCACCACGCCATTACACGGTCTGGCCCAGCTGGAGAGGATGATCAGGGAATTCCATAAAGCCCCTTTAAGTCACTGGTTATGACATGACAGGCAAGGGATATAGAACCGATTTCAGAATTCAGGGTTCATTATCCCAGTTCCATGGTCAAGGGTGCGGGAACCATTAATTATCGCATTGCAAATTATAGCACTCTGACTCTGACTGACTAAGAACCTTTTTTTAACTAACCCATGGTAAGTTGGTAAATAACCGTATAGTTTACAAGACGCTTGTTCTACGAGAGTACTTGTAATAGGTGTTTGATGACATGTCCGTTATTCGCACGATGTATGCCAGCCCTAACTATATCTGCCCTGCCCCTGCCTCTCGCAAGAGACTGTAACTCTGTAGGGTGATTGCGGACTAATTGTTCCATGGAAAAGTTGTTTAGAGGTTCTGTTTATGACTAAGCTATATTTACTACCGTTTTTCGTTGTTCAATGTTTTGCAACTCTATCATTCTCTGTGACTTCTCTGCTGGTTAAGTTACTGGTTTGAATTTCTCTTCAGTTTTTTCGATTTAATTTTTTGGAGTTTTAAGGTTAATCCAGGCAGACCACAAATATTGCTCGTATTCTTTTCATAAAATAATATTTAAGGCACATAATGTCATGATCTCGTTAACACTGTATATAATATACGTAAGTAGTATTATTTCTTAAGTGACCATATTCAGCTACGAGTATAATGCTAGATGTCTGTCTAGATCATTCAAGTAGGTACTAATAATAAAGGTTCATTACGCAATTTATACCTCTAACCAATAAAACAGTAGGTAGATAATTAATTGATCCCGAAAGCTTCAATACAATAAAAGGCTTCGCAATCTTAATGATCATTGATCATTATTTTTATACGTACTTTTTATTGAGGTCAAAGCAATTTATCGATTATAAGTGCCATTATCCCAATTCAGAATTATTAGTGGTCTTTCACTTCGAATCTTTTGCAACGTACCTAACTGACGAAAAATTCGCGACATGATAATTCTAAAATTTCAAGTATTATATATTATATTCTTCTCCTTATTGGCTAGATAATTTATTCGTTAAGGCGATAGATTTGCTGCAGCGAATTCGCCTTTCCTTCAAATCTGGAGCGAACTTTGTATTTACAATACATATCTGTATATGGACCGCATAATTATAATAACTAAATACCGACTCATCTTCTAATCATATAGCTTTGCCTTTCTCGTGGAATATATTGATGTATCTCTAAAAACTATTCATTTGATAAAATCCCCTCTACCAGAAAATTAATTCTAATAATAATAAATAATTTAAATCGTTACCAAAAAGAGAATACACAAACACGAAAAATTAATTTTTAACACTAAATATTGCATACATGCAAAATTAATTATTGATAAATTACATTAACAAATCATTAAAACATTTAATTATTTATAGCTTAAATTGAAGAAATAGAATATAAAAATAAATTTTAATTAGAGTGACGTTATAGTGTTGGAAAGAAAAGAATAAGTATTTGAATTTTTTAAGCCACTTAACTTCCTCAGTAGGATTCCCTGAGTTTGAGGAAGTTAGTTCTCTTCTGAGGTGCCAGGCTTGAGAAAAACTCGTTGTTGTGTGCTTAATAGGTTTTGTTGTGGAGTACATATTAGGTATGTACGTAAAAAGGACGGAAGAAAATCAATAGTATAGAGTGGATGTAGGTACATAGTGTATTATATACCTAGTTAAAAATATGTATCGATAGCTGTACCATAAATAATTTGCTCTTAGATATTAATAAATATCTAAATAAATAAGTCGTCAGTGTCACAGTAACTTAGAGATAGCAGATATTCTTTTAATGTATTTTTACATTTCTTTCTATTATCGTTTATTATATTAAGTTTATCATTTAGTTTTTTGTATATAAAAGCTCCCAAGTAGGCATAACATCTTTGTCCAAATTTATTTTTTCTATTTATAAGTTCCCATCTGTATGCGCGTCTAGACGCTAGGTCCAATCGGCTTGCGTTAGTGGTGATGAGAGCTGTTTTATGGTATCTTAAAACACATGTCTTGATAAAAAGCTGCCGGACTCTGAGTTGCTTAGTATCGCTGTACAGGTCTTCAGTTGAGTAGCGAAGTCTTCTTATAAGCAACTTTAAATACGAATCGCTCTGCACGTTATTAAGTGAGTGCAACAAGCAACGCCCCAGGATGTAATACAATACATAAGGGGTTTGCACAAAGCTGTGTATACCATCTTCACTGTTTTAATGTCAGCAACTGCTCTAAGTTTTTTGAAAATAAATATGAGTTTTTAAAGTCGATTGCTCACCGTTTCAATTTGTTTTGTCCATGATAGTAATTCATAGATATAAATTCCTAGGTATTTGATATTTTTGACCTCCTGGTATCGGACATTCATATATGGTTTACATGTGCTGACCTGGACGATACCCTAAATGCTAAAATTTTTCTTTTAGAGGCATTCAGCGTCAACAAGTTTTGTTCGAGCCATTTAACAACTACACGTAAGCCGTTATTTGTAGATCTCGACACTGCTTCCCAACTGCTCTCATGGAAAATGACTGCTGTGTCATCCGCAAACGCAAACAGCCTGGCGTGGTTGACTTTTATGCAATGTACGCAAGGAAGAGAGTAGGGCCAAGTACGCTACCCTGTGGCACTCCAAAACAAACTTCCTCGAAGTTACTGTAATTATTATTGACCGTAACACGTTGTTTGAACCGTTCTAGCGTAGTTCCTCGCACTACAATGCATTCAAGCTTTTTCAAATGTATAATTCGAGACACAGTGTCGAATGCTTTGGCAAGGTCTAGGAAGACACCAATGCATCTCTGTCCTGAGTCCAGTTTACTAACAACAAAGTCGACTAGAGATGTAACAGCATCCTCCGCGGTCCTGTCAGAACGGAAACCAAATCGATTTGCTGACAATATGCTCTCTTTTTCAAGGAACGTCATAAAACTTTTATTAACTACTCTCTCCAAAATCTTGGAATTGTGGAAAGTAGAGAAATTGATGCTTGTGCCGTATCTCCAGTTTTAAGAATAGGGCAGACATTGGCTTCCTTAAATGAATCTGGGAAAATTCTGGTCTCTATGCTAAGCTTGCAAATAAATGTTATTGGAGCCGCTAAAATATGTTTTGCAAGTTTTAGTAAGCGATTTGAAATGTTGTCGCCACCGGGACCTGATCTTGATTTTAATGAAGAAATAATTTTACAGATTTAAACAGGATCTCTTGGAGCCAAGAATAGAGAGTTTATTGGGTAGTGATCTGATACAACTCCATGTGCTAGTGTCTGTTCAGTCGAGTCAGTGCGCTTTATAATTTCTTCAGCCAGTTGTTCGCCGATAGTGACAAAGTAGTGATTAACATTAGGGCCTGAGTGGGGGGTCAAAGTGGTATTAAAGTCGTTGTTTTTTGTTTCGATACATTTTATGCTACATATCCCTTTGATTGAGTTCCAGAGATCTTTAATTTTGTTTAATTTAGATTTTATTTTGTTTACGTCATGTTCATTTTATAATTTTTGTAAAATGTTGTTGCATCTGTTTCTATAGATTTTATACCTTTCTTGCAAAGCATCAGGTTTGTTTCTAACTATGTTTTGTAACCTGTCTTTTTAGCGCATACATTTTATGAGTCCTAGTGTTATCCGGTCTTTGCGGATGAATTTAGAATTTTTAACTTCTGTTACGGATTTATGAGTTTCTACTACTTTGTTCAAAATATTAGAGAATTCAAATACAGCAACATTCAGATTTGTATTTGTGTAAAATTGTGACCAATCGAATTTATCAAGATCATTTAGAACCTTTGTATAATTAATATGTGTTATTGACCTTTTAATTTCTAATGATTTTGGTTTTCCAGGTATAGCAATTATGACTGTATCGTGGTCTGTGATTTTACTTTTACAGATTACTGTCGAGAGCTTGTATGGACTTTTAATCATCGAGTGATCTAGGCAGGTTAGGTCGCGCGTCGCGGTTTGATGACTTGGAATGTAGCTTTTGCAAGTTAATAATTCTAAATAACTTTCTTTTTTCATCTCTTTTTCCGGAGTAAGCATTTTTGGGGTTATATCAATATTTATATCTCCAACTACAAGGGATGTCTCACCCTCCGTTTCTTTTAGTATGTTTTCCAAGGAAGTCAGGAAATTTGATATACTGTCAAAAGAAGGGGATCTATAAATGGCTAGTATTGGGTACTTATTCCCTATTTTAATGTGTAATTCAGTAGCTTCGAGAAAGAGAGGTTTTATAACACTTACTGATAGGCCAACCTTAGTCATAACCACAATTCCATCGTTTTGGTTACGTTTCGAGTAGGAGCAGCAGTAGTTCTCCATAAGTATGCCAGTAAAAGAACAATCTAGCCAGCATTCGGTAAAAACTATAAATTTCAGGTGTGAGAGAAAGACAGTCAAACTGTCAAAATTATCACTACGTATACTACGAATATTCTGCAAAACTACAATTAACTGGTCCTTGTTTTGATTCAGCCCTAGATATAGCCCTATATTTTCGCTTGGCGATAACACATAAGTTTGTTTGTTGTAGGTTGGATTGTAGGTAAAAGGTTGAACTTGATAACCACTTATTCTAAGTGTAGGTACATGATCACATAAAATAGTGATTCTGCATCCACACATGCACACCATGCACACGGACATGTAAACGTATACCAATCTTCTACATGTTATGCAATAGTTATATACGATACCAATCCAGTGATTAGTATCGCATATAACAACAGTTTCTATGGATTTTGTTGTAATGCCGTTACGGTCATTGTAGGTATTTAGTGGCAGTGATAAGAGTATGAATGAAATTTAAATGAATGCTTCTCGAATAATTTTACAGGAAACCCACTACGAATGGAGCGAAACAGAAATTCTTACCCACGGAGTCAGCGGACTCAGTCTCCATCGGACAGACAGCCTGACACAACGTCCATTAGGAGCTTTGAAACGAACCGGAAGCAAAGGCAGCGCATACAGCCTCCGGAGCGTGAGAAAAGACATGAAGACAATTAACCAGGTCGAACGGGCTCCTGCAATACCTGATGCAGGATTTGGAACTTTAGAAATCAGACTTGCGTATGAAAATGCAACATCTTCGTTGGCAGTAACTGTACTGAGAGCAAGGGGCCTGATTGGCATGGATATGACTGGATTGTCGGACCCATTTTGTAGACTAGAAGTTTTGCCTAGAGGTAAGATGTCTTTTGATGTGTTAACTCATGAGTCAAGTAAAACTAAAAGCACTTTGGTGGTACCTACTCGTTTTTAACCGACTTAAAAAAAGGAGGTTGTCAATTCAACGGAATCTTTTTAAATAGCCCGAGCAATCGAAGTGTCTCTACTTGGCGTTTGGTATGTTCCGCTACTTATCATCGATGACGGGCGCCTGAGCCGATTCAGATTATTTTGTTTGAAATGGATAACTGAATAATTTTCCAGTTTTTTTTAAATAAAAAGGAATAAATTCTTGAATCATAAACTTATTTGTAATATATTTAATTATTATATTAGTTACTTATTGTTAATAAATTTATTTATAACAAAACATGAGACTAAGGATTGACATAATTGTTTTTTTTCCTTCTTATATGTACTTACAAATATTGTTTTCAGAAATAAATACTTTAAATACCTAATACTTTAAATAAAATATGACCAAAAACACAAATAAATAAAGACAGTAAATCCAACTCACCAAAATCTTAGCTGCTAGGCATACAACAGCCAACGCTGAATTGACGTTGGTTAGCCAATGCTAGCTGTAAATTTATCGATTCTTTACATTTAATTTTAATTTGTAAAATGTAGGTTTCTACATTTTGTTTATAACATTACCTTACCTTTCATTTTCAGAAGGAACCTATTCAAATAGACTGAGAACGAAAACAGTACACAAGACGAAAAATCCTGAGTTCAACGAAACAGTACATTTCTTTGGTATCACTGAATCGGATCTCGCGGCAAAATCTTTAGAAATAGTTTTGTTTGATGATGATAAGTGAGTTGTCAGTCTTACTTTCTCTTAATGTCTTAAATGTCTATTTCTCTCTAAATCCATCAGGTAATTTAGTCTAATTTATTACGTTGGCGCCCAACAGGAACTTGAATTAGTTTGTAAATTTTTCGAATATGCAAAATGTTTTATAAGGCCCTGTATATCTCTAGCATTCTCCTGAATTCTTATTATTTTTTGTTAGTTGATGTAGTTTTTATTATTTGTGGCGCCCGTGGGCGTGGGACTGAATTTTTATATTGATCTTTAAAATTGCTAGTTTTTGTCTCACTTTTTATAGCTTTTCGTATCTCTTAGTGTCAAATATGATTATTTGGATTATATTGTTTTATCCAATCTGACTGTAAAATTGGCAGCCAACATAGATTAGTTATAATAGACGTGTGAATCATGTTTTATTAATTATTTATACTAAGGTATAGTTAATTTGATATCATCATAAACTTCAACGGAATAACGTCACTACGAATAAGAATTGATACATCGACACATCACGAATCTAAGAAAATTCGACAATTACAGATACGGCTGCGACGAAATGGGCTCAGCAACAGTATCCTTAAGAGAGTGCGCCAAAACACCATCCCAACTGCGCTTGGCTCTCTCCAGCTCTTCAGGGTCAGAACCGATCGGGCCTAGAGTACTGCTAGCACTTTGCTACAGCACCAAGAAAAGAGCCTTAGTGGTAACGATTTGCAGAGCTTCTGAGCTTCCACCACGGGATAGCAACGGTTATTCGGATCCTTTTGTTAAATTGTGAGTAGATATTACTGTGACAGCTTACTTCCGTTCTGTGTTTGTAAATATGATAATTTATATAATATGAATATCGCTACTCTGATAAGTCACTTTTTGAATCTGTCTGAATCAGTCAGGGTCAATATACCTACACTTTTGCTATTTATTGATGTGAACTCAACTTCGTATAGATACCTATAGTCATAGGTAGATTATATTATAGCCTTTGATCTTGGCATTGAGTCGCATGAAGCACAGGTTAAAGGTTAATAAGGTTGTACGAAAAAGTTGCACATGAAGTACGAGCGTCAAATCTCTGAAATTAAAAAAGATATTTGTTTAGCCTTAATAGAAACCCTTTAAAAATCTTTCCCTTTTCCAGACATTTGGACCCAGACCCCTACCATAAGAAGCATAAGACATCAATAAAATGGCGGAACTTGAATCCAGTTTGGAATGAAGAATTCTTTTTTGAGACGCGACCTACTGAACTTTCGCGTCAAAATTTGACGTTGACAGTTTGGGACAAGGATTACGGCAAACCGAACGATTTTCTCGGTAGCCTAGTGTTGGGGGCGACAAGTAAAGGCCGAAGATTAAAACATTGGATGGATTGCATAAAATTTCCAGACCATAGACACGAGCAATGGCATTCTTTGACAGATACGCAACATTTGTAAAATTCATATGTACTTAATATGAGCTTAATAATAAAATTGTTAATGTATATAAAATAGATGGCCCGTGCGATGTAACTACATTTGTTTCCTTCGGATTAACTTTAAGGCAATCATGTTTTGATTACTTATGTGGATCCTAATATTTTTTCAAATACCATAAACCTATCACGATATTGTCACGGCCACGATATTTGTACTAAGCTACCCTCTTTATTAAAGTTACTGTATAAATTTTAAACATTTTTCTACCTGGTAGAAAGGAGCTTTGACAGAAACGTGGTGCTTGTTCTCATAAATGTAAGCGAGTTGATTGGAAAAGTTGCTGTGTCTTCAGTTTTTGTCAAAGAATACTGTCAGGTATTTAATGTTAGTTATTTTACTCTTAAAGGATAATCTTATTGTAATTGTTAAAATTGCTTATTGAATGTTGAGTAAAGGACCAAAAATAAATTTGTGCCAAAGTCGCCTTCTTTTGTTTGCTTATCCTTTAATTTTTTGTAGGGGTTACTTTTAATTACTTATAGTCACTGAAAGCTTCAAATGCTTTTAAAAAATAGGCTCGAACCATATTTGGGTAGGTACTTCTAACGTCTTGTTTTGCGTCAATTATTCTTAAATTAAGTGTAAACATATTATATAACTTTCCCACCATTTCAACTAAATTGTTCCTATGACTAATGCACGACACCACAAGCAGTTTGACGCAGTGCTATTGTATTGCGTAGTTTTTAGCCGATGGTTTTCGAGTGTATGTTTGTAGGTACCTATATGTATGCGTGTTGTGACCCTAGCCTAGAGCGGTTGACCAATTTTCATGCAATACATCTACAGACCAACCTAAGTTATATTTTCCGTCGGTGTGCAAAATGTTAATAGTAATTTAACCACGTAGCTTTATACGAAGTTTGTTGATAAACTCTAACTTATTTCTCACATTAAAACTTAATACTCTTAACGTGTGGAGCCAAAGAACGTTTCGTTTAACATAGCATCCTAAATTTACCAACCATAGAGATTTTACAATAATCTAGTCTAAATGCAGAAACGAAACGCAAAAAGCTGTTTTCTGAACTTTTTGACATGTCGCGATCGTGAGAAAAGTTTCGACAGAATAGTTTTTCTAGTTCTGTTACATATCAGACGTGATTTATAAAGTGATGTGTTAAGCTTTATTTAAAACAATATGGCATTCTTATGTCCAGTGCGAATAAGAAGGGGCAAAAAGAAGAAATGTGAGTATCATCTCTCAAACTTCTCAAGTCAATGACCTCAAACTTTCTACATAGTGATAAATATTACAAAACAAGTAATTACAGCTTGTTTTACTTGACAAGGAACCTGTATGGAGTCCGTATGAAACGTGGGAAACTAGGCACAGTTAAAAAAATGGTCATTTACATGTGATTCGCATGCGTGTTCAGAAACACAACTTTACAGTTACCTGTTGCTAGATATGTTTTTAAACTTGTTGTTTTACGTAATATTTAAAAAATATTACTTAATTTCTATAGTTCGCAAAGATTAGGTAGCTCTATTCAAAGTGTTCGTTTCAGAATTATATCAACAGCTTGTATAGTTCTGGTCTAGTGTTACACCAAATATAATCAATTAATACAGCCTTTATTGCTGTTGACATCTAATCATGTTTTACCTCCAACACTGATTTAGCATATATTTTGAATATTTTTGTTTTGTATCAATAGTTAAATTTTGAATGATTTAATGGTTTGATGCTTTTGATTGTATTTAACATCGATCATTAACTATCAACATTAATAATATTTGCTAAAACATTCCAGCCAGCAGTGGAGACTCAGACAAGGACTTATCCCGCCCTGGCTCAGGGCTTAGTCCTGGTATGGGTCGAATCACCGGGTCAGCTAGCATAGAAACATTAGTACGCGTTGGCATAGAGAAAGAACATGGTCTCAGTCCAGATTCCAAAATGGTGGTTCTGCATGACTTTGCTCCATGTGTTGATGATGAGTTGGAGGCGAGTGTTCAAGATTTTAAACCATTTTTTAGTCAGTGCCATTTAACTACCACATGCAAGTATGTGGATGACATTTTAATGCCAAACATTTGCAATATCATTATTTATTACTAATGCTGGGATCCACGGTCTTACCCACAGATTTTTTTAATCATTCCAGCAGTTTATTCATTGAACACAAAGATACCAAATTTTTTCTTTTTATAATATTAGTACAGATTAGAATAGAAATAGATCAGCTTTATGATTGGACTAGATTTAAATGGGAAGGCACACAATAGTGGCTCTAATTTTACAAAAATATAAAATAGTTACCCTCTCTACTGTTGTAAAAAATTTAATATGGACCAGTGTGATGCAAAAACTTGCAGCGGCCTGCCAACACTCAATGAAACTATTTAAATTAGAGTAGTGTTCCTAGTAATAGTGAAATATAGTGATAGCGCTGTACATATACATCTTATGTGCATATTTTAAAATGTCTTCTATATCTATACTCCTATATTATGGAGAGAAAAGATTTGTATTTATGTATGTTACAAATAAATTCAAAAAGTACTGGCCCAATTTAACAATACTTTCATCGTTAGAAAGCTACATAATCACTGAGTAACATTAGGGTTAAAAAATTAGAGATCAGTGGCTAACACCGCACAGTGAAGCTAGTAATAAATAAAATAATAAAAACAATTGCAAAAGCATTCTGAAAATCTTTTTTACTATAATTACAACCTCAGAGTAAAAAGTTGTTGGATCTTAAAATAAACAAAAAGGTTTATATACTTCTTTATTTTAGGCTTAACTTGACAATTGGCATTTAAGTTACTACATTTGGATGTTCCAGGTGAAACGTGGTCAAATAGTCAATGTCCTGTACAGAGAGAATGACTGGGTTTATGTTATACTGGCAGACTCTCGTAGAGAAGGGTTTATACCACATTCATACTGTGCTCCGTTTGAGCACCATGACTTGAAGAAAAAACTGCCGAGAAGTAGATCTCCTGCTGATTTGGCTCATAGAGATGTTTCACAGTAAGTTCTTTAAAAGACAATTTAAATGCAATAAGAAGTAGGAATAACACCTTCAAGGATTCAATTTTTTATAACAACAAAGGTTCCATGATATAGATTGCTTTTTTGGTCAGCAAATGTTCAAACTGAGATTTTGCAATTTCATTCATCTTACAATTACAAAATCAACAAATACGAAGCCTGTGTGTTGTTCAAGCTTTACTGCTAAGCTATTTTGTTATTTTCTTATCCACAGATTATCAGTATCAGATGGAGTAACAAATGATGGTACTTCTGAACTAGGCAGTGAGGGTGAGGCATGTCCGTTTAGTAAAGACCCGTCTGGACGATATGTTGTGCTTTATACATTCACTGCTAGAGACGAGAATGATGTGGATGTTGAACGAGGCGAATTTGTAACCGGTATGTGGTAAAATTAGTATGCGTAATCAGAAAATTGTTGAGTATTTTCTGTGTTGGATGTGATTTTTTTTAATGCCAATGTTTCATGACGTCAGCCAGTTAAGAAACTGACGATTTCTTTGTTGTAAACACACAAAACAAAAATACAAAATGAAAAATAATTCCTCTATGCAAAAAAAGGAATACAGAAATTCAGTCATGAAAATTTATTTTGTGTAACATTTACATGACTTTGATATGATTCAATTTGACCATAGGAATTATTATTTCTGTTTGTAATTATAATAATAATAATAAGCCACTTAATCTGAAATCTTCAGGTTTCTATAAAATGTCTCTGATTTCAGAGTACATTTTGGCATAGGCCTCCTCCAACTCTTTCCACTGTTGTCTATCCAGGGCTACCCTTCTCCAGTTGGGTCCAACCGTTAACTTCAGGTCACCTTCCCATCTCTTGAACTGTCCACCTCTATTACGCTTTCGAACTCTTGGGTACCATTCTGCGACTGCCTTGCACCTACATTTTCCTCTGGGATCTCTTAACATATAGCCAATCCATCTCCATTTTTTGCTGGTCTATTCTCTCAGCAATATGTTTGAGCTTTGTCTTCTTTCTGAGGCTGTCACTTCAGGTTTCAAGAGAATCCACAGAATTCTGTCGATTCTCTTGAAACCTGTCATACTTCTCTCCATGGCTCTTTGATATTTAGCAAGTTTATCTCTTTGCTGTATAGTAAGTGCCCAGGTTTCCCAACCATCACGGCAAGGGAGAACACAACTGTTAAAAATCTTCTTTTTAACTGCCTTAAGTAGTTCCTTAGATTTCATAATTTCCTTCAGAGACCAGTATCTTTTCCATCCATTTGCAATCCGTGTGTCTATTTCTTTGTTAGATTGATCTTCTGGTGAAATAATTTGACCAAGATAAGTGTATATAGTCCAATGTTTTTTCCTAGATGTAGTTCTACTTTCACTGAGTTAGTCATTACTGTTGGTTTGTTTATGTTTACATTCAGACCTACTTTTTCACTAGGCATGCACCTTCGATTATAATTTCTAAGCTTGCTGGATTCTCCTCAAACAAAACTACATCATCACCAAACCTCAGATGATTTAATTTTGATCCGTTTAAGTTTAAACCAAAATTTCCCAATTTTTATTTCCAAAATCCCAGTATAATTAATTACGATATTTCCGTATGTAATTAAACAGTGGTCAATGCTCATAGGTTTATAACTTCCTCTTGCAAATTTTTTAATGAAGAACCTGCTACTGTAAGTCTCTCAGTCCTCCTATCATTTCCAGTTCTAAACCGTGAAGATCCAGATTGGTACTGGATCGTGAGGAGTGATGGACAGGAGGGCTTCATACCTTCTGGCTTTGTGTATCCAGCTGTTGTACAAAGTAAGTCTTCAGTCTTGAATAAACAGGGGCTAGTTATAGATCATCCTTATTTGATGCAAGGAGGGATAAGGGACAAGGCACCACACTTGGGGTGCTTGGGGTATTTTATGCGGTATTGGAGTATTTTACAAGGTATGGAAACAACAAAAGCTTGTTTCCAAAAAGGCATACTTCAAACACTTATATAAACGATTATAATTAAAATTGTTTTTAAAACAAAAAACATGGAATGTAATAGGGGCATTAACTTGATACTTACTAACATTAATACTAAAATCTATGTATTGCTTATTAATGGGTCTCTGCGCCTCATACCACGAAAGAATCCTGTGTCATGATATAATATGTATATATCTTGACACAAGAGTATATACCTATACACGACGATAATATATTTATATGATTATAATATACATATGTTTATGGTATACACACGATTTATAATATGTATTCACTTTTTAGCTATAATTCGAAACCGAAGTGAATAAGTTACCTTTTTATCTAGTATCAACTTTATAACAAAGCACCTCATAAATTCATTTGTTAGCCATTGTCCCGGTGGGTCGACCCATTAAAGGGTTCATGGATAATTTTAATTACATGTAGTTAGATAATAATAATATAGGATAACATCCACACAAAGGTCTTCAGGTCCCAAACTAGGCAAAGCCTGTGCTATAGTTATTTGACGACTGATATACATACTTATATGTATAATAAACACCCAGACACAGGTTAAACAGACATGTTCATGCACACAAATGTTAAACCTGCCCGAGTTCGAATCCGGGACCAGCGGCGCAGAAGGCAAGGTTGCTACCAACTGCGCTAACCAATCAGTCAATTCCATGGCATTTGTGTCAAAATGTATAAAAATTACAATAAGGTGTGATGTTGAGATTGCCTTGTGCCAGTTTTATCGTTGTTGACCCATTTTATATTCAAAATGATATTAATTTAACAAAATAGCAATTTTTATAGGTTGTATAAAAAATATTTTTCTACCTATCAGTTGTTATTAAACGACTGCGGAAGAAGGTTATGTTTTTTGAGTGTATGTATATTTCTTTGGCACACTTTAGAGCCTAAACGGCTTGGCGTAAAAATTCTTGCAGTCGGGTTTTTTGAAGTCGCTTTTAAACATATGTTGTATTAACTCTCTGATGTTGTATCCTTGTGGTGAGCCTATTGTTATGAACTGTATGGTATTTAAACATAGCAATATCAGAGCTTGTCTATATATCGCTATCAGCCAGAAGACTTCCAATGCTGAACACAGGCCTCCGTAGTAACTTTTGTAAAATATTCCAGCAACGCAACAAGACAGCACACAACCGTTGCTGTCTGCCCCGCCCGCCGCCATCAACAGTACGCTGATATCTACCAACAACAGTTTGAACAACACAACCACCACACAGGACACGGACGGACGATACCACGGGACTGAGCTAGTCATGCTTTATGATTACAAGGTATTTATATATATATATACAACGTGTAACAGAAAGGTGTGACAATACTTAAGAGTGTTAGTCTACTCATCTCAGAGAACACAATATAGAATTCGTAAAAAAATTGCATCTTTCATAAAACTCGACAGATCACGTGACCCATTTTTGTTTCGAGAACCTAAATTTTTTTTTCGAATTTTAGAAAATAATTCTTCTGCAATGGTTTCACCTTGATTGATAGACTTTAGTTATATAAAATATTCACAATATTCAATTGTGTATTCACTTTGAAAATACATTATTAACTCCAAATACAACATACGTGATTTTGCTGTTTTTAGATTTCTCATTATTAATAACACCAGGTAGAAACTTGTACTAATATAAATATAGATAATGTTAAGGTAATCTTAGTGCGCGAGTCCGACCTACGTCTGAGTCCGAATATATATTAACCTTGCTGTTGAGATGCGTTATTATTCATTTACAAACTTTTATGTGATGCAATATAACAAATAAATATGAAACTTTTCATTCCAGGCGCAAGCGCCAGACGATTTGTCAGTGAAGCGCGGCGAGTGGGTGTACGCGGACCTGACGCAGCAAACTGTAGAAGGCTGGCTGTGGGCCCACGCGCCTAAGTCTCGCAGGTCTGGCTTCATACCCACCGCGTATGCCCGAGCACCGCACACCACGTCACTGTGACGTCATTACATTTCAGGCAACTTGTTAATAAGTAAACTTGACGCAGCAAACTGTAGAAGACTGGTTGGTGTAAATTTAGCAGGTCTGGCTTCATTCTCACCGCGTATGCCCGAACACCGTATACCACGTCACTGTGACGTCATTAGATTTCAAGCAACTTGTTATTGAGTGTACTTAACGCAGCACACTGTAGAAGGGTGGTTAGGGGCCCACGCGCCTAAATGTCGCAGGTCTGACTTCATGCCCACCGCGTATGCCCGAGTACCGCACACCACTTTACTGTGGCGTCATTACAACACTCTTGACGTCATTACTCGTCTATTGACGAATATACTTGACGCACCAAACTGTAGAAGGCTGTCTGCGGGATCACACGCCCAAATCATGCATCTGGCTTTGTACACACGTCACTGGACATTATTTCACTAAAAGCTACAAGTAACCTCACTGAAAGATGTATATACGCGGCAAACTAAGTACTGTGTGTAACCAACACAACACTATAAAATGGTGATCCATAATTTATCTAACAGAGAAGTCCTCTGCATGTCTAAAATGTACTGTTTTCTATTTTGTGTCCAATCTTGCCAAACTACTTCATTATGTGTAAATACTCTAAATATTTTTGCTATCATTTTCAGGAAAAATATAATTTCTAATTAATAGTTTTATGTCCATTTTTATGTGCTTCATTTTACGTTTTTTTTGTGCCTTGAAGTGCCTTTGTAAGACAAGTTTACAAGATTTTCCAGTGGCACATATCGTAAAATGCCTTAAGAGAGCCTAGTCGGAATATGTAATACTTCTTGTTAACATTCTATGTAAAATTCCAGCTTGGCTCTCAGTTACGCAGCCATACTCAATGTATATTGTAGTTTAAGTCTTCCATGTATTAAACTTATTTTTAGTCAAGGCTTATGTTGAAATTTGAAGCATTTATGTAAAATATCCGTCCAAATTCGACTGATTTTGACATTATTACGCTTTTTTATAACATAAAATGTAGTTGTTAAAATTTTATGTAATGAATTAAATGTTTTTTTTACTTAATACTTTTGTGTTTTTTTGCTATCTAATTTTACTTCCTATAGGTAGATTATACCTACTTTATTCTAAATCCTATATAGTTCAAAAATTTAAGGTATATAAAAGAAAATATAATATTTTAACACCTATGTATTCTCAAAACAATAATGAATTAAGAGTCTAACAATATATTTTTCCTCTTTTTCTTTGCTTCCTGCTTAATTTCATCCTTGATCGTCCATTCCTCCAGCTGTTTCTCAACCTTCTTTATATCCTGCTCCGTCACTGTGATTGGTAATTCGAGTTGTGTTTGCTCACTTCGTATGAAATTCAGGGCTTCTAGTTTTTGCTTAAGGAATGGTCCTTGTTGACTTTCTAGTAAGTTACGATAGTCATCGAGTTTTTTGTTACGCATCTCTTCGCAGTGCATTTCTGTTAGTTTCCGCAGAGATTCCTTGCGTGACAGTTTGTTGTATGACCTGAAAATATACATAACTGGCTTTTACCCGCGGCTTTGATCACGTTATGTTCATTTTTCCGGAAAATAATCTAGCTGACCTGGGAACCTCATCTCTCAACACTCATTTACTGTTGCATTAACTTTAATCAAAAGAATGTCTTATGACAAAAAAACTACCCTTGCATATTTTTTATATATATAAATATATATTGTGAAAAAAGCCCTAATAGGGGCATTATCAAACACTTACTCAGGGTGACCCTTGTATTCAAGGTTGAGCTTTTCCAGAAGCCATTCAAACTTCTTATAATCATACTGACGAAGGAATTTTAATAGCTTCTTTCGTTTATCAATAAGTTCTTGTACAACAATCTGTAAAGATAATAATTTGTATTAAGTATGCTAAGCCAAGAGAAGGACCTAAGTCCTTTTTAGTTAATTATGTGTCTTAGGACACATAATTGGTAGTAAACAAGTGACAAACAAAGAAGTAACAAAAATATATTTGGTTAGGTATCAATTAACAAATATGGGCAAGACTGACCAATATAATATGAATAAGCTAAGCTGCCTTTACTAATTTACAATGTTTAGTGAAAACAAGTAGAAAAATCTAATAAAAGATTATGATCATCTAAGTAATATTTATTTTATAATAGCACAATAGCAAATATTTAAAGCATAGAATAGCATAACGAGATACATTTATAGCCTTCAAAAGTAAAGTAGATTATTAATTTAATTAAATAAAATACAAATTTTTTATTAGTTGAAAGTCACAGAACTACCTACCTTCATTTTTTTATTCCTGGGATACTTGTCCATTGTAGCTTGTAAACACCTAATGTGGCCCGTGAGACCAGCAACTGAAAAGTAATCAAACTTTTTCAGTAAAGTTACGATACAATGTAAATGATTTTTCATAACTCACATTTATTTTAAATAACCCTATTATAGCTGATGGCCATGAAACCATATTTAGAACAAAAAAACTTAAACTTACTTTGATTAGAATTATATAAAATTACAACACACAGAACTTATTTTTAAAGCAACTAAAATTATTCTAGAATCTACTTACTTTTTGTTTCAGCAGTACTTTCATCATATTTGTGCCGTTGCACCCGTTTAATGAGTTGCTGCTTGACAAGTACACTCAGTTCCTTCTGGCCAAGATGGGCTACAGAAAATATCTTTTTCACAGACTCTGGAGCACTGTAATAAGTTAAAATTTCTTAAATCATATAGATCCTCAAGTACTTCATAATTAGAAAGAGAAAAAAAGAAAGGTTTAAGAATTATAGTTTAAATATAGTAGGCATAAACAAATTTGCTTATTATTAAAGAGGTAATTGCTTTCTTACAGAACATTGTTACCTACTTCGCAATCGTCTGTTGACAAACTGTAAATGCTTACTCTTTGATTTCTTCAGTTAAAGAATAGTCCCTTCCAATAGTGTCCTGAGGAACTGGAGGAAGCCCTTCTAAATCGCCAGACTTTTCAGGTTTGTAAGACGGCACATAATCGGGTCTTACCCATTTGATATTTACTGTGTTTTTAATGCCCCGGGAATGGACGATCGTGGAAGTAAAACGCCGCAACATTGCGACAATTTTTTTATTTATATACAAAAGATAATTTGTTATTGTTACAGACAGCTTCTTGATATAATTTTATTGTAAAAGAAACTAAAACATAACCTACAACTCCAATCTAATCGAAACAGTACCTACCTATGTATAGTATTGCCATCCATCACTGTCAGATAGGTTAGCTTGTCACTGTTAATCAAGCTAATTGACGTTTTACTTTTTTAGTGCCACGAGGCTTTGTACTTAAGTCTCTTAATTTATTGATTAAGGCAGATGAGTAACACTAAATAAAAGAACGTGAATATTACTGCAGTAATTCTTCTATGATTGTTGTATCGTGATAACAAGAAGTGGTTAAAGCGACCTGAAAAATATCAGGCTGCAAAAACTTCAGACTATCTTGCGCTAAACCGCGGGATGCAATTTATATAGTTTATGACCATCTGCAGATGATAAAGAACGTTGAACTCCTTGTAGCAGGAACTTTATCTCAGCAGATAAAAACAAATCCAATGACACATCTAAGTCCGTCTATCGGTTTACATTGACATGCATTACATACAAATACAGTCGAAAAGCATTACCGCGTTTTGGGCAGTGGATTAAAAAGTAAAATCAGCATGTTAAATAACTTGTAGTCCTTCCTTAGAGATTCCAGGATTTTTTAAAGAAAAAAACCCAGCTTAGTTTATTTATTATCTTTAATTGAGTAAGGAATGTAGGCCAAATAACAAAACATTTGTCTCTTGAACATTAATATTTATTGCTCTTAGATTATGAAACCTCAAACTTACAAGCAAATATTTTGTACTAAACGTACCACGCCACATGACTGTACACGCTACGAATTATTCTAATAAAATCTTTATAAATATCATAAGTATGGGAATAATTGAAATAAATAATCATCAAACATAAACAAAATCAATGTGAACAATCCTAGCTTACAAAATTACGAAATTAATTAAATCACACTAATAACTTTTAACTACTAAAATAATTTGATTATAGATACGGTATATTTAATGCTCGTAATTAACATTAGTTTTTCACATTTGGATTAGTTTCAGTGTGCATTGTTTATGGTATAAATAATAGCACTTCAATTGGAGTGCCATACATTTTTTTTCGATTTTTTGGCACTGACCGATTTGAATAAAAAAAAAACGGATCACTGCATAACTAATATACATTAAAATTGCACCCTAATACACATAACACTCGTGGAATGTTAAAGTGAAAAGCCCCATTTATACGTGAAAAATTCTCAAAAATGCTACACTAAAAATATAAACCAATTCACACATTTACACAATAAACAATCTTTACTGTGAAATGAAGTTTCTTTTTTTCTTGACACACTGATTTTTTCATTCAATCTATAATTCAGATTTTTATTCAAACATTAAACACATGAGCCTTAACGGATCACTCGTAAAACGATCTTATTAATACTGGACTTTATTTCACTAATTATTAAAAATCCACACATCTAATCACCCTACTTACGAACTATGTCTTTCTTACTAACCCTAAACATACCAATTCGACTCGATCCAAGTCTTACAACTTATTATTAAATGTCTTAGAAAATTTATTTTACAAATTTTAACAATTTTTTTTGTAAATTAGATAATGATCCCGATTCGGGCAGGCTAAACTTACTAAACTAACCTCATTTAACAGTTCTGAAATTGATTCCTCTCTTTTTGTTTCCAAATGTGATATAGGATTGATATAATTCTAGGAACTTTTAGTTTAGTCAGTGTGACTGGCCGAATTGGGGTCAATGGCTTTATACGGTCAATACAAACAGCCAACCACAGTATAGTACCCGATAATCTTCTTAACCCACATCACTTCTTTCTGACGAATCACAGATCCAGATCAAAATCCCTGCCCCGCGCTATACGTCGCATTAAAGGGACCTAAAAATCGTCCAAGGTCAGTGGTCCAACTTGTTGTCCGGGAACTGCATATTATTATAAGACGCTAGCTATATTGTGGTAATCGTACAAAGCCAAAACTAAATTAAATAGAAAACCACAAAGATCATTTCACGCGCAGCTTCCATCATCAAAATACCCCTTCTACAGAAAATATTTCAATTCACATTCTTTTGACTTTTATCAACCTGTTTATCATACAGATAGATAAATGCATGGATCAAGTTAAATTGGTCGTTACATATTAATAATTTCTTATCTAAATCCATAATAGATACCATATAGTAGTGATTTCACAAAATTGAATCTAATTCTTTCGCAGACTAGGTAGGAAAGTGACATTATTTTAAAAATAATCAGAAATATAAAAAGAAATAGGAACAGCACCAAAAAACTAAAATAAGTATAGCTCGTTATGGAATATGCCATCATCACATAACGATTTGGTAATAATTATGTAAACGCAAAACCTGGGTAAGTACCCATTCGTAACTAAAATTGTCTTAATATATTACATTTACATATAATTTTTTTTTTTTATTATTTTTTGAAACTATACGTAATTTACAAAAATAGTTTAAATATAACTGCTGTTATTCTCGTCACATTTCAAGCATAATCATATTAATCTGCCAGCATTTAGTAACCATTGGGTTCCCGAAACCGTTTTAGAAACCAGTGGTCTCTAACTTATTTATAATATTGCTACAATACTTGATGTTTAGACAACTTTCGATCATGGAGAGGACATTATAAATTAGAGGACATAATAAAAAAAGAACTTATAGCCCACCAAATTTCGTTCATAAATTACAGGGTTATCGGTTAGAGGTGTACTAAGCCGTAAGTGGTACAATACTCATCTTAAGGAACAACTTTCACTATGATATCAATTCTGAATTTGAGAAAAAAAACAGCCATAAGTTCAAAAGTTGATTGGTCGTCAACAAAATGTATGAAACAGCTGTTATTTTTCTCGAATTCAGAGTTGTTCCCATCGTGAAAGTTGTTCCTTAGGACGTGTATAGTGACCTCCTCTCGGCTTAGTACCCTTACCGAAAACCCTGATTAAATCAGCGTCGTTCCAACATTCATTTATTTCAACAAAATGTATTGCGACATTTTTTTTACATTTAAACAAGTGATTTCTGTAGGTGCCCATACATTTTCTGCTAAAAATTTATAGTAGTAAGTAAATCCCTTTCAAACCTAGACATCTTTGAGCGATCGGGGAACATGGATAAAAATAAGACTGAAAATATGATCCCGACGAATTATAATTTTTTTTGAAGTTGGCATAAAAGATCGATAGCATAAGACGGAAATGGTATCTTCGAAGTTTAATCCATTATTTTCTTAGTCAGTCGATCGTTCTTACATTCTACATGTTAATGCCATCGTATTGTATTTAAGCACCTATTAACTACAGCGCTACATTGCTTAAATTATTACTTCTTGTAAATGTGAAATATTTTAAACAATTAGGATAACATTAACGAGAAACAGCACATTTTCACATTATTTAGCGCGTATTGACTTATATGAATTCGTCTTACGTTATTGTATTTCAAATTTGTTTTGTATATATCTGAAAAATTACAGCGCGCTTTCAGAAAGTACTAAAGGTGTAGATGTACAATTGTACACCTTAAGAATTTTATTTTGTATTGCTGTTATGCGAAGCTAAAATTATAAAACATAGTTGAGTCTCATAAATTATATGAAATACACATTTCTAGTTGTTAACTCTAAAGTGTCACTCTCGCTATTGTAACAATTAAAGTAAAAATGTTACCCTAGTTATTATAACTATACAAAATGTATACGACATTATGAGATTTGCGACTGAATTTGCGGTTAGATCTTCTCTACGCTTCTTAGAATCTGCATAGTCTTTCACAGACATACATACTTACAGATATGGAAGTGTGCACATTCTTATTTTCCATGTAAACAAAAAAATTACCTAACGTTTGTTTTCTGAAGCCATATTCTTTATATTGTTTAAGAAGATGGGTTTTCACGCGTACCTGATTGTTGGAAACGTCCAACTACTTACTTACTTACTTCTCCCTTCAACTGGTCTTTACTTGACCATTATTAATTTGTATATTATTTTATTTCGTGCTGAGTTACATGTGACAGGTATGCAAAGTCAAAAAGAGGTCAATAAAACTAGGTGGGAAATACAAAAAAATATATATCGTACTTTAAAAAAATGGAATATGTCATGAAATAATTCCAACAATATGATAGTAGATTGAATAACAGTTAATTATTTATTTTTTTATTTCTGGTTTTTATTTCATGGAAAATATTAATGTATGACCCCTCTTTAAACTCTGTATCCCGTTTATAGGGTCAGTCACTGGTAATCAACTAGTATTCTCTTCTGATGACCATAAGCAGCAACTAATGTACATTAAAAAATACGATAAAAAAAATTGCTTTTCCATACAAACAAAATCATTGACGCGCGGTCAAATGATTTCTTTAAATTACATCTATTTTTTCTTTTGAGTTTTCAAAAGTGCTTAAACAAAAGTTTTTGCTTATGCTTATATTCCTGTTTAATTAACAGAAAAATTTCAAAGAAACCTAAAGTTTTCAGTGTATATTTATCTCATGGTTATATAAGTGAATATGCAGCAACATAAATCATACAATTTTATGTACATTTTGGTAAAGGCAAGACTTGTACAGTCGGTCTATAGCTGCGTTTTATAAATTTAACATTAAAACTAAGAAGGAAGATCATTGTATTACATACAGAAATATTCGATAGTACAATATTGGGACCAATTCTGGAGGTTTGAAATGACCATTACATTTTTTTAATATGGCGTCGTACCATACGTATATTTGCCAGTGTCAAAAAACTTAATTATGCTGAAGCCATTCTGTTGTCTCTATTTAAATTGTCTCACGAGACGGCAAAAGCTTACATTTTTATCAAAATAAATGACACTTAAAACCTTCAAAATAGGTCTAATCATAAAAAAATCTGATTCAAGTAAATATAGGTCGAGAAAATAAATCCATAAGCGCAAACCGAACGTGATTTCCGTATATTTATGTTTCCTTGGTTATTTTTGTGGTAAGTAAACAATCTTACTAGCTTTCACATATCAACCAAAACTTATGAATGATAACCATGTGCATCGTACGTACTTATAAACGCATTGAAATTTTAAACGATTTTTCTTCTTATCGGTTATATCATGACAAGACACGCTTAAAATTAACACATCTTTATAAATAAGGCATGAGAATTTTCAAAGTTTACAACGCACAATGCTCGGCAAACAACTTGAGTTGACAAAACGCGACGTAGTGGAGGAAACTAAGCGCATTTTCATCTCTACATAACGAATCACAAAATTGATGGTGCTTTTGTGCTTTTATTTCTAATAGTTATTCATTGTTAAACTGGTTTTTACTAAAGAGTTGTCTTATTTCATTTTAATTACCGTTCACGTCTCGACGAGTACTCTGGCTCGCACCCTAAGATCCGCCAAAGAGTCCTAAAACTCTTAATTGCGCAGTCAAGGTAATTGGTTAAGTTGTTTGCTGATGATTATATTATATATTATTTAGGTAACGCGAGACTATTCTGCCTCTTACAACTTGTATGTACCTATGTGTGTATGGTACAATGGTTGAGTTATCCCTGCCTCGCAAGTCTCGCAACCTACTCGCGAAAGGCATAAAATTATGACTGCGCAATCAAGGTTCAAGTCGTTTGCCGATGTTGATATTATATTATTTCGGTAACGCAAGACTGTTCTCTCTCTTACAACATGTATAATTTATATTGTTTGTATGAATGTATGGTAGAACGCACATGTTCACATTTCACGTCACAATGTTCGAGTTAGTTTTAACTTCCGCCATTGCGCGTGCGCCGGGTTGTGACGTCAGCGCGCCGCCGCGGCGGAGTCGGCGGTTGCCGCGCTGAAAAAAATTATAACAATTTTTTATATCTTTGATTTGAAAAGAACTATTTGGATAATTCACGATAAAAGACTTGTTTAATTTTTGGCCAGGACTGTGTTCGTCTACCAAAACATGCCTAAAGATGAATGTGGTCATTATTGTGTATTAATGAAACATGCATCAGTTGCCTACTTTATTGTGTACAAAAATATGAAGTAGTGGAATTATAGCTTCCCTGGAAGATATTTGTATGCTAAGTTGACCGCAGTGACCATTGCAGTCAACTTAGTTGGTCTATGATTTGTACCGCCTGTCACAAATGTCAAAATTGACATAACAAAAACGTTCAATTCGCTTTTTGGGTAAATAACGTGGAAATATTTTGATTTCAAATTAATATTATACTTTATTTTGAATTTGGTTGATAGATTTAAGATTTGTAATCCCTTACGTATTTATGATATCATATAGGTACACTGTCCTGGTCGGAACTCTATACATTTTTGTAACATCTCTTTTTGGGAGATTTTCTTTATTCACTACGTATGGAAATCTACTCTTAAAAATATAAAATTATAATACCATTTTATTAACATTAAGGATGTTAATAAATAAAAACTTTTTTGATTATGCACAATAGATTTGAGCGAATGTTTTTAAATCCCTGCTAGATTATTATTATTTCACGATGCCATCACAAAATCTATACTAAAACTATAGTTGCATCAAATTTCGCTGATGATGATGGACGGACGGTCACAGCGAAACTAAATAATGTTTCTTTGTACTACGGCACCCTAAAACTTAGAATTAAATAAAGTTCCCCAAAACATTTTGCTGTAATAATGCGTTGTAATAGTGCATTCAGCATTCAAACTACGATATTAACAACTTTTTCAACATGTTAGATAAAACTTGAAATTGCTTGTTGCAGGTTGAAACTTCTTGATTTTAGAAACCTATTATATATGTTTAGCTAAAAAGCACTCTAACAATAAGATACTAACCTATAAGCGGCGTCAGCGTGTCCTAATCCCGTTTTTTCCCCTTCTTCTTGCTAACTCTCTTGCTGTAGTTCTGCGCCAGCGCATTCACTATAGAAACCACGAAGTAGACTACCATCGCGAGTACGAACTTTTCCAGAAGGTTCGATAGTACTGAAGATTGCTTTTCAGTTGTCGTGCCGTCGTGTTTGTGGAGACGCGCTTTTTGGTTTCGAAGGAATTCTAAAAGAGGCGCTTCTAGTTTCGGACCGATGTAGGGTATCCTCTCCACCCAGGATAGGACTTGTCTGTCAAACGGAAATAGAAAAATATTTATTTGCAAGCGAAAACAACATTATATAACAAAATGTATAAAATCTAACTAAACTTATTAACCGTTTTCTATTAGCATAGATGCATTATGCGTAACTTATCTTACATTGTCATAATCTCGTAAAAACGTCACGTAATTAATTAAATATAATAAAAATGTGGGGTCAAAAATTTTAAATGCTGTTAACTATTAGTGGTCTGGGGCTCAATTTTTGAATAGTTTGTACGAATTCTTCATTCGTATGCGAGAACTAATCATCAGTGAAGTTTGTTTTTAATGATATTATTTTTAACTACCTAGCCGTGCTTCGTGCGCCAAAAAACACAATTTCAATACTTTATCAGCTATTAGACGACGTTGGCACACGGGGCATGAAACGTATAGGTGACTATGGCGCTAAAAAATCATTTTTGCAATGTGACAGAAATACTATATTTCATATCCTCTTTCATCAGTTATTTACAAAAAACTGATGAAAAAAATCTCGTATTTATGTTAAGACATTCAGATGCCACCAATATAAAATATTATTGCATCTGTCATCTGTGAACCATACCAAAACAAACAACAGAATAGAGATAATTTATGACATTTGTTTACGAGCTTCTGACGAAAATAACATTATGCTGAACATTTCTTATATTTTCAAAAATAACTAAATATAGTAATTAAGTTATTTTTCATTTGACTCTCCATGGGGGGGGGGGAGATTCAAAAATTTGATATGTTGTCAATTCATTGAACTTGACGATCAACTTACCCAACCAAAGTCTCATTAAATGCTATGATGACGAACATCTTCTGTATGTGCATCTTAATGACCGCCTTCCCAAGCACAGTAGCTCCGAAAAACGTCCAGAAAGGCACTAGGAAGTGTCCACAAGTAAGGCCGGCTAAGTCGAAGAGCGGGTTGGGTACTGACGCGCAGGCTAGTATACCGGCGAAACCCACGCGTTGGACCAGCTTTTGTACCATTATTTTGGCCCTGGAAACGATAAAGAATATTTAAGACCGACCATTTCAAAAAACTATGGTATCGACCTGCATACAGTTGCCGAGGCAGAAAGAGGAGTGGAGATGTTTAGGGGAGGCCTATGCCGCAGAGACAACTTCTGTGATAAGGCTTTTTAAAGGCTTTTCAAATTTTTTTAAAGTTTATTTATTTTAAAAAAGGAGGAGTTACTCAGTTCTACCCTATTTTATATTAGTTACTCGACTTCACAGAGACAGCTAAACAGATTTCAATAAATCCTTTTTTATGCCTATATGTACTATGACCATGTGTTCCATCAATTTTATCAAAATAGTTGCAATACTTGTTTTAATTCGAAATAACTGAAAGCTACTAACAGTTTAAAACTTTACTACATCGAAATTTAAGTCCATTAATACCTGCCAATTATTTCAGCATAGCATTTTGGATTTTTAACATCCCCGGAATCACTTGAAACCGTTGGAAACACTTAACTAGTCTTAAACAACTATATTGTCTCAACTTATATTGTCTTATATTTCATTTACGATTTTGAACTCTATTACAGACATATTGTTTAAAAAGACGGTTTTCACGCGTACCTGATTGTTGGAAAGGTCCAACTATAGTTTCGTTCACATTCGGTGAACTCCGGCACGGGTCACTACATCCGTTTCGATAAAGTGAAAATCCTGGCGCGTGAGAAGTTTTTCGTGCCTCGCAAGGTTCGGGAAGCTAGCGAATTTAATAGGCGATCGAATTTTTATAGAGACGGGGGATGGCACTTACAACCTTACTTTTACTTACCTACCTGGAGACCGTGCCTCAATAATATTTGTGAAAACTTATATGTGATGAGGATTTAGTAAGGCTATGCATGCTGGAATGTTCCTGGGGGAACCCAGCATGTCTCTAGCAGCGACAAACTCGAAGGCGAAACAACGTAGCAGTTCTGTTTATCAACCTTCCCACCCCAGCAGCCGACGCAGACACAGCGCGCGCGGCGAGAGGCCGAGCGCAGTGCGAGACGTGTCATCGTTTAAAACACGAACGACTCATTTCATCCCTGATGAAGTTCACCGAATGTGAACGAAACTATAGTTCGACCTTCCCAACAATCAGGTACGCATGAAAACCCATCTCCTTAAACAATATAAATCAAACACGCGTTAGTTTTCTAAATATTACACAGACATTATTAAGTCAGTGGTAGCCTAGTCAGTTACGTCCCTTGCCTCACGAACGAAAGGGCGTGGGTTTAATCCAAAGAACAGACATGCAGCTCTGTGTCTTTATTCATGTGCATATTCTAATTAATTACCTCAAGCTTAAACGGTGAAGGAAACCATCGTGAGGAACCCTGCTTGTCGGAGAAGGTAAATAACTTTCGCCATAGTCCCCCACGCTGGCTAAATTGCGGTTGAGGACTTCACTTATGTATGTTAAACGGTGAATCAAAACCATCGTGAGGAAACCCGCTTGTCTGAGAAGGTTAATAACTTTCGCTTAAGTCTACTACGCTGGCCAATTTGCGGTTGGGGACTTCACTTATGGCGTGGTAGACTATGGTCTATAATCGCTTCATAGGGGAGACCTGAGCCCAGCAGTGGGTCCCAGACGTTATAGGCTATATTTACCTGCCAGTTCTCGTATCCGAAGTTTCTTGCAACTCGGACACACTTCCCCCGGACAGTCTCGCCGCTCGTGCCATGAAGTACGGAGGTAGCTCGCCCAAAGCCGTCCCTAGTCCCCACATCATAGATTCTACACGAACTTTGGACATAATGTTCCATATCGACACAGTGTTGTTTGGGTCAATCTCAGCTGGACATATTATGCTGAAAACAAAATAAATATACTTTAACGATAAAAAGTAATTATAACAAATGTCATGTGCGATTTATCATCGTAATCGATATTCAAAATATCTTTAAAAATGCTTATTGTTTGTGTTTTAAGTGCGAAATTATTTGATATTATCCTGGATTTCATCACCACAAATATTAAATATTTTTTGTTGGCTCGGGAAATTAACGTTTTCAACTCAATGCTCCATAGCATTAGTGTTCGAATGACAACTTTGAATACTCGTATCTGTGGTATAGCCTGTGTTAATACAACAAGATAATCCAAAACCTTTTAGTCGTTTGAGCGTGAGAGAGTAACAAACACACACACATACAACCCGGTCAGAATATCTGTGCACCTCGCTGGAATGCGGCGCCTCTCCCGCTTCCCCTATCACCTCTCCGCGCACTCCCCGGTGCGACAGTACGGTTAGCACACCGTACCCACACCGCCGATATGACGTCACGAGCTCAGGTGCACAGATATTGTGACCGGGTTGTACAAACTTTCACCTTTATAATATTAGTGTCATATGTCAGAAGTGCTATAGGATTGGCATCTATGATGATTTGTCCTCCAAGGAAACTTAACACAAGCGTGAGTCAAAGTAAAACCTTAAAATCTACTACAAATTGGTACGCGCCTATACATATTATTTTAGATCTTATCGAGATACTACAAAAACGAATCAACTGAAATTTTGCAAATATACTGAATATTATCAAAACTGAGTATCGAAATCACATAAAATGACCGAAAATACGGACGATTTAAGAACATTCTCTTAGTTTAGAAATAAAATAAAGTTATAATTTTAATTCTATAGGTAATTATAATCTCGTTATTTTGTTCACTAATAACCAATTTTTAATTGCGAGAAAATGAAATAACATTTAGAAATCCACTTAGTTACCACTGATTAATGAGAACTGTCGAATTTATAGCCAATTACTACTGCTTGGAGATTCAATCACCAAGATTAATTTATTGTTGGCTGATTTCTAGACCACGCCCAGATTTTGCACGAATGTTTTATTATACTTTTCGCTGTTAAACCGTACTAACTACTAACGTACTACGAATATTTTTGTCTAAACAATAAAGAAATGGACGATAGCCGAATTGGTCAGGCATCTGAGCGTGTTTATTGTCTAGAAAGATCTTGACCGTGACATCTAACTTAGACCTTACAACTTCCAAAATTTGCATGATTATTTTCGGACCTTATAAACCTCACGTTTGACATTGGCAAATGTGCTAGTATCGATATGACGCTAAAACCAAAACTAGTTATTTTTTTCGTTTAATTTTAGCGTCATATGAATAACACATTTGACAATGTCAAATGTGATAGTATACTCACTCGTTAGGATACGGTGGTTGCGGGAAGTTGAGTGCGCCGCATTCGTACGCTGCTAGAGTGACTCTGGCTATATGCGGCCCAAGATATAGCAGGAACGTGTGGAGTCCTGTGCCGAGACCCACGCTACTGCAAACCCCTAGTGTGACCCACCAACCCCACCAGGCTAGGGACGATACTGCTACCTGGAAAGAAAAACTATTTAATAAGGTCCATTGTCAAGCTCTTAAATGGTCTATAGGTAATCTTTCTGCTGTATTTTTGTTGTTGTTCTAGTTAGTCATTTCGTTTTTGGTAATAAAGGAGGTAATTTTCAGCTGTTTAAAAATACAAACGAGTAAATTTTGGCAGGTAACAAATTTCGTTTAGTACAAGTATGCTTGCCCCAGTACTTGCCATCAAGGCAAAAGATTATACTCGCAAGGACTACTCAACGCAGCACTACTAGTAGTCAAATTAGTTTGAATAATAATTAAAAAGATATAGATAGACTTACTTGTACAAATGGCTGATGTGGTCCTCCTATGTAGTATGAGGCTGTTGTGCCACTTAATAATAAAACTATCGACAGTGCTAGTAATTTGTACGCTATCAATCTGAAATTAAAAAAAAAAAACAGTTATATAGGTAAAAAGGTTTTCTAGAAGGGTTTTATTAAAAAATATACTGTATTCTACTAGTCAAGCTCTTTAATACCCATAAAACCATTGAATGTGAAAACTAAAGTATTTCACCATTTTGTAACAAAGTTCAGCTGTTTAAATAAAAATAAACCGAAATTTCGATAAAAAATATATGGGATCACTTGGAAAATAGTAATTACTCTAGAGATACAGACCCCGGCGTCGCTGAAAAATAGTATTACCCTAGAGATACCGACCCCGGCGTCGCTGAAAAATAGTATTACCCTAGAGATACCGACCCCGGCGTCGCTGAAAAATAGTATTACCCTAGAGATACAGACCCCGGCGTCGCTGAAAAATAGTATTACCCTAGAGATACAGACCCCGGCGTCGCTGAAAAATAGTATTACCCTAGAGATACCGACCCCGGCGTCGCTGAAAAATAGTATTACCCTAGAGATACCGACCCCGGCGTCGCTGAAAAATAGTATTACCCTAGAGATACAGACCCCGGCGTCGCTGAAAAATAGTATTACCCTAGAGATACAGACCCCGGCGTCGCTGAAAAATAGTATTACCCTAGAGATACAGTCCCCGGCGTCGCTGAAAAATAGTATTACCCTAGAGATATAGACCCCGGCGTCGCTGAAAAATAGTATTACCCTAGAGATACAGTCCCCGGCGTCGCTGAAAAATCGGCGACCAAAGACATACATAAAAAAAGATTGCGACGATTTGAGTACCACCTCTTTTATTTTTAGTCGGTTAAATTATTTGTAATTACCTCTGCAACCCTGTGGTGATGAGGATGAAGAGTTCCCTGAAGAAATACTCCAGCGTGGTGAAGGGCCGTCTCCATAGCACCAGACTCTCTGTGTCCATCGCTTGACCTTTGTTCTGCCTAATGGAAACAAATATGGTGACGATATAACAAGCCTATATCTAAAAGCACAAATATAAAAATCTCGACACATCATATACGACTGAATGGGTTTTAAAAAGACTCACTCGCGACTTGAAAAAATGATTTATGTTATTAATGAAATGTTAATATTGAGCAGAACAATAACCTTATTTCTTAAGGAGTTTCTTTTACACAGTTCCCGTGCTCTTTGGTACACACCCATACTTTTTTAACGTCCAACACTACTGTCAAAATGTTTTTAGTGGCGAAAGAGAAATATAGTAGTTAACAACATCCTGCTAATATTATAAACGCAAAATTTAAAGGAATGAATGTATGTTTATTACATTTTCATGCAAAAACTGCTGAAGCGATCCAAATGAAATTTCATCCAAATAAAAGTAGCCTTTATGTTAATCCAGGGTCCAACTCATAGAGCCTGAGTAAGACATAGGCTACTTTTTACGCTGTGTTAACGTGGTTAAGACCGCAGGGCGCAGGTAGTAACTAAATAAAATAAGCCAAAGAATGTCATGGTGCCACAAATAACAAACATTACATTTAATTGTCTTTTTTATGATGCGGATTTTTTGTTCAACATGTCAGCAATACAGTTAATGCATAAAATACAAGATATAAAATTTAAGTAGGTACGCTCTTTATATGTAATTACAGAGAAAAGTTAGAAAGCGGTGGTCAGCAGCCATGGTATGTCGGTTGCAAATGCGATTTCGTTTCGCTCAGGGCTTTAGTTTACTAATGCGCGTTGGTAATGTAAGTGTCCCAAAGAGTCATCATCATAATTTTCTGCATATATCGACCCACTGACGAGTAAAAGAGTCTTCTCTTTTGTGTCAAAAAGCGTTGGACTTAGCATTTATTAGTATAAAATAAACGGTTTGGCTGCTACAGTTAGTTTATACTATTTCAAGGATATCGTCACAGATAGTGTATAGATTTTAAGGCTTCATAAAATTATAGGAATTTTTATTAATTTTAAAATAATTTTTTTCTTGTTGTTTTTTTGCGGTACAATATTTGTACTTGTATTTTTTTTTCTGTTTTTTCTATTGATGCATCACCGACGTGACTATTCTCACTTAGTCCGATCCATCCCAAGGTTGCCTGGAAGAAATTGCTTTAGGCGATAAGGCCGCCCAATGTACTACCGATGTTTTGTTCATGCCTTTATCTTATTGTTTATTTTGTTTTTGGTGTGCAATAAAGAAATATTATATTGTATTGTATAGGAATGTAATAGTTTTAATATTTATTTATTCCAGATATAATAACAAATCGTCATATATAATAATTATTTCATATTTATTAGGCCGTAGAGCAAATAATAATATTATTTCTTATTATTTACCTATGGGTTCTAGGAACCGGTAAACGTAGTGTAGTATAATTCCCGCGACTTGGTGAAGCAAAGATATAGAGAAAAGGGCCGACTAAGTATGCCATGGGACAGGCCAGCAACGGACGAGATTAGACTGATGATAATTACAATGATTGACTGACTAAAGGTATGATCGGCCTAACTTGCAATTCTTTGTTAGGGATATGACTAGTCGACTAACAATGTCTTTGTCTTTGGCGCTCGCAACATCAGTGCATCCTATTTTGGTGCTACCATACGTCAACAATTTATACATAAATGTTTATATGCGATCATTGACTGCCAAGGAATTAAAATTACTAAGAACTGGGTATGGGCAAAACTGATTCTAAAAGCTTGTTAGAAGATAGAATATGAAAATATAATAAACAAAAAAGAGTGAGATTTCGTTACGACCTTTGCGTAGTTCGAACAGGCGGAATTGCTCGGCCTAGTGTTAAATTAACTACGCCGCGCACAAGCCGTTTTTCATATAGTTTTCAACTTATCTTGACGAATCTTACCCAATATACAGGTTCTACAAATATTCGAAACGTTTCAGTCGTCTGCGGTATTTTAATAGTGGGTTATTCCCCACAAAAAAGAGGAAGGGAAGTCTACGTAGCTACTTACTATGTACTAATTATTTTTTTATATTTACCTGGTAATCTCCCTCGGGTGGGGATGTTTGAGACCGTTTTGTGGCCGCGGACCGTTTTGTTCAGAGTCAGCTTGAGCAGCGGCCGCCAGTTTGTAGTACCCGAGACGGGCTAGCTGCAAACAAGACACAACCATAGTGAGTCACATATAGGGCACAATTTAGAGTAAAATAATTGTCAGTTTTGGTCATATTCAGCGAAGAAATGCTCTTTTTTTTAATAACATCAACTATTTTAGCGTTTTCTTCAGAGTAGAACAAAAACTGCTATAATATGACGCCATTTTCATGATTAAAAAACAGAGCTTCACGTCCTCGAAATATGATATAAACTGAGAAAGATATTTACTTACCGCAAATTAAACATTTTGTTCAATTTGCGATCATGTTTATCAAAATCTACAGAAATTCATAAAAACAAATAGTATCAGTGTAAAATAGTGTAAGTTATTTTTATGCGTGACATTAATAAGCAATGTAAATAAAATAATAGTTTGCAACGTGCATTGTGCATTCGCGCATGCAACTAAATACATCATATTTGACATGTACATGAGTATAAAAATGTTAAAAAACATATAATATATAAAAAAAAACGACAACAATTTCATATTTAAGTACTCTGATCTTCTCTGGCACGAAAATCAACACGAACTGTTGCAATCTCAAGTTATAAAAATAACTAGATGGACAATTTGTTTAATTATAAGTATATTTGACAAGGTAATACGATCATACGAAGTGTTAAATCGGATTAAACCTTGCGAGTCGTTGTTTATGAAATTATATTTTTAACCTATCAACCCCCAAGCCCACGACTCCGGTATTTAAAACCCGCGTGTATGCTACACTAAAACTGGGAAAATTATTTCCAAGTATAAATTGGTAAAAAGCATATTGGTTTAATATAAAAATCATACAACTTTATTTTAAACTCGCTTTTTTATTTATATCGCGAGCGAGAAGGAGACTTGTGGAACTACACTATATGCTTCATAAACACAATACACAACTAATTAAATGCCTCTAACAATCATATCCCCGCAACAATTAACATGAGCAAGTAATTCACATTCACCGGTTTCTCCAACATATTTAGCATGTCGGGAGATGTGCCTACTGTTATCTCGTATTTTACGTCATAAACACGAACGTTACTATTGCTTTATTACACATGAAACTGTTACTAATTTCACAATTGGTTTACGCTTTGCGTATAAATTTATTGTGCGAACTGCTAGATTGTGGAACTCGCTGACGGTTTCTCTATCCATTGTTTAAAAGATATAATCTAGGTCTTTTAAAGTTACGAGTGTATTGATTTCGGCAAACGTTTCATCTTAGACTGCATCGTCGCTTCCCATCAGGCGAGTACCGGTCAAACGCTTATGTTCTATAAAAAAAAAACTCTGGCCAGATTTTTACTAGTGTTTTTACTAAAGATTAGGGCAACTTTGGCGATCTTTGGAGAATTCAGTTTTTTAACTTTTAATTTGAGTTTACACACACACTTAGACAAAAAAAAAACAATTTCGAAAAAGCTATTTTTACATGTGAATTATTTTCAAAAATACATAGCGGGTCAACTTAAAAATTATTTTGGCATAAGAAGTGAAAAAACTTAATTTCTCTTTCTACGGTAAGTCGATAAGTCAAAGACATGTATGTACCTACATATTATTATGTGACCGAATTATCAAGATTAATTTATCTTATTGAAATCTGCTCTAATGAGTGGATTAAACTGATGCGATGTAACAATAAAATTAAATACAATGGGTATTAAATTTTATCTGTGGTCAATGTGTCATACATACGAGTACTTAGCTACCCACCCAACTCAATATGAAGGTGTTGTCTCAGTAACCCATAATAATGACCGTTTCAGTCAATAATTTTTAAGATTTTTGACTTAAAATTTTGACTTGTACGCAATAATACCGTTTCTCGATAAAATATGTCAATATAATTGCCTTTTCTTTAGCGATATTCATATATCGCTATTCGGTGTGAAGAATTATTGATTGATGTTGATGGGAAGTTGATTGCGGGCAGAGGGTGAAGACAAGAAGCCAAGTGGCCAAGTGGCGTGTCATGGGAGAGGCTTATGTCCAGTAGTGGACGAGAGTAAGCTGATGATGATGAAAGGTGTTGATACTTATTGTCATAACCATGTCAATATCAGCCTTATTAATAAACGCTTAACTTATGTATTTGTCTTGTTTTGGCGATTGGCGTTCTCCATTGTATAGAACAAGACAAAAGATGCTCTTAGTTAAGACGCGTTTATAAATAAGGCAGTATTTGTATAGCTGGTCGCAGACAACGCGTACTAGACAGAGATAAGTAGGTACTTTAGATCGTTTGTAATCGTATACGTGTAGATCAACGTAACGACAGTATCAACAATCAACACAGCTGTTCTCGCTACCTCTTATCGGAATGATAAGGACTAGGAAGCGTGCACTGATATCAACTGATGAGTTTAAGTCACGGTTAGTCAAATACGACTAAAGCCTGTTGTTATTAACAAATTTAATTTAATTTGTTGGTTCAGTCGCTGAGAGAAACAAGTATAATACCTACAAACAGTGAAAACAGACTTAAATTCGACAAATTTCGTTACCAAACATATTGTCATCGATGTATTTAAGGACAGTTATATACAAATTTAGGACAACTCAAAAAATACTGGACTGGACTAAATTTTGATAAAATTTAGGAGGGACCAGTCGGGAAACATATACCCTGTTTCTGTAATATTCTTAATTCAAAATTGTCCAGTCGTCCTTTAAGATATTGGAGTAGGTAAATCCATAAAAATTTACAGGATTCCTACCTACAAAATGATAAATCCTCCCTTTTGTAAAAATAACCATAAATAATAATAAAATAAAAAATAAACTTTGGTCCCAGTTGTACGAAAAGGCAATCAATAGCCTTCGATTAGTTTCAATATTTTGGTAAAGTTAATAAGGTCTAAGTTAATAAGAATAAGTCACCCCAAGCAACACCATAGGCAAGTATAATTATAAGACTTTGAGAATGTTATCTTTATTGAATACAAATATAACATTTGTCACACTTGAATTGAAAGTGTTTTGAGTGTAATATCGTAATAGGGTAATATGAAAGTAAACGATAAAAACAAAATATTACTTGAAAGATAACTAAAACAATAAAATCAATGTCTATCAGAAAAAATACTCTATTTTATTCTCAATAAAATAAAAGATAATAATATAGTGTTATTACATGATAACGACACGCTTCTTTCTAATACATTTGGTAATTTATTAATTATTGACAGAAACGTGTTCAAAGGTTATGAAAACAGAATTAACCAAAATACTATCAGCCCTTTATATCTTACGAACATTACGAATGAATATTTGGACAAGACACAATTTGTTTGTAATTACTTACTAGAGTAGGTACCGGCCGTGTCAATAATATACTTTTTTATAAAAACTGACTGACACAGCGTGGCGAATTACGAGACGGAATCAGGAAAAAATTAACGCAGATGCTAATTTCGATTGGTTAATATGAAAATTTGTAGTTCGTCATTCCCGCTAGGAAACCTCATCATTTGAGCTTACGTTACCATACATCTTATTATTTTATAACAATATTATTTTTGTGACATTCATAGTGGGCCAACTGATATCGGACAATGTCCACTAATGTTCCAAAATTAAAGCTGTTTCTGAAATATTAATTTGCATACAATAGTTTGTTTTGATAACAATTTACCATACAATGTAAGTATCATATAAAGAAACCCTGTTTTGCTTTAGCATTAGCTCAAGATACAGTGTCTTCACAATATTATAAGTATATCGCAATATATTAATTTTGAAATTAGGACAAATTCATCAATTCCTTATTGTAGACACACAAATCAGTAAATACAAGAGAACAATTCTTACAAATTAAGTGTGTAAGAGAGATTTTACTCAGAAATTATCGTGAACGTGGAAGGCGGATACGTTTCAATTTGTTTGATAAACATTGACTGATTAGCGTGGGTACGTTTTAATATTTAATGTTGTCAATTATAAACTTAAATCATATACTTTATACGACATTTATGATACTAATATTTTAATGATTCGCGTGCACTTGAAAAATGGCTATACTTCTATCATCAACATAATAGTAACGATAAATTAAAATGCTCTTAATTAAAATGCTCTAAATAAAAATAGTTAAGATCTAGTCCTAACCTAGATCAATCACTAAAGTTAAAGATCTATATGTCTGGATTAAAGGACTTTATTTAGAATTGGGATACGTCATGTTGATAACAATAATTAAATAATGCAATAAATACACTTACATAACAGCTAAACGCCGCACACCAACATGCCGATTTAGAATTTAAAAAACTGTTACTTTATTTAAATTAAACGAGTGTTACGTGCATTCATTTGCACAGTGAGTTGGTAACTGGTTTGTTACGGTGAAACGTCTGTGACATCACAGCAGTCACACCACCGGGCCGCGGAACGAAATAAATTTCACTTTCAAGAGCTCTCTCGTTTCATTTCACTATCGTCTGAGGCCGGTGTCCAAAAAGACAGCCTAACTAATAGTCACTATGCAATAGAAGGTGCATGAACTGTCACTTTATTCTATGACCGAGTTTTTAATTAACATACTTACACTTTTATTATTAACTCTTATCGCTTTGTCAGTAATTTAACCACACTACGATTTAAGGAGCTTTAGTATGTAGCGTTTATAATTCTTATATGATTAACATTCAGAATGTTTCAAGTACAATTTGTATTTTTAATTTATTTATATTGTTTCTAAATTTAAATCGTTCTAACCGCTTCGCCAGCGACAAATATACTAATGCGCCAAAACAATGAAATAAAACGCTGGCACTCGAAAATCGAATGTTGTTTTGCTCGTATGTGATTTGCAACAAAGCAAAACATGTTTGTTGAAGAATTTGCGCATTATTAAAATATTGTTTTTATATTTTATATCTTCTCTTCTATCCATAGTCTCATTATCACCAGTCTTCCCTTTTTATTATATATTAAGAACAGCTGACATTCCAAGTGTGACGTATGATAATAATAATCTTAATACAATTGTGGCATACCTTCAAAACTCACACTTATACAATAATAATCTTTAATCTAACAATATGTAGATCAAAATATTTACTGTCTGAAGGATAAAGTTCAATTTGAACTTTGATTGACAGCACTTTTTTTAAACCATGTCGAGTTCCGTGCATAATTTAATTCTGGCACTTAATTTGCGATTAATAAGGTTTATTTTTAACTGAAGTTGCGATAAATTCCGGAAACAATGTGAGGTGGCGTGATCGTCGCGTGCGACGCGTGCGCAAGTCTACTGACCCATAATCGGATTCTTGCCAATTAAAATCGATTAATTTAGTACGAATTTCTTTGTGTTTTAGTAGAATGCTGAATGGATAAATGTCAGTCCTCGACTTCATTATTTTTATTCCCTTACTAAACATTGATGTGATAATGTTTCTCTTTAACCAGGCACAAACCCAGACTCCTGACACAGTATGAAGTCTTCTATTTATTCTTTCTGTTCTTAGTTAGTCTCATTTATATCACTATCAGCCGTTATTTTTATCGTCTACCTACTACTAAATCTCTATTTTTGACTCATCTTTGCCTTTCTCGGCACATCTTAATGACACATGATCATCTTAATGTATATTTTCACATATATTGGTATTAAGGAAACCGTTAAAATTATTACTTACTACGAGTACGTTCGTGAGATCTTAATAAATTAAGTACGAAGTTCGGAATTAGAACGATGCAAGACAGGCAATACTTCGATTTAATACACAATTCAAAACACGTATTTCTGATATCGTAGATTCAAATAAAATATACGAATGTATGTATACATATTACATTGTCGTCAATCCTTTACGCATGCGAGTGTTCCGAGGTACCGATTTCTTCGCCTCGTTAGGATTTTGCTGATTCCACGTTATGGCTTCTAAATTTTGGCTTTATACTCGTATCTGCCACATAGGTTATACTGATATCGCAAAAGGCTATTTTGGCCCACCATTAAATCGCAAACTATAGACGTATCTATGAACGATAATTCGATTGGACGTTTCGTTTCATGTGCGGTCACGAATCCAGCCCGAAAATATTGTCGTTTATTTTACCTGCTACATACAAGTATATATTATGACTTAATTGATATTTGCAAATTATAGGTAAAGAACTCTCCGAAGTTTATCTAGAGAGAAAATTAGGACCAGTGTCTATCAGAGTGAAGTAGGATATTGTTGTCGCAAAAAACAATCAATGCGGTGAACCGCATTGATTGTCAGATCTTATAAGTGTAACTTTTGTCCATCTTTGTTGATTTTGATGTTTTTCTCTTCGCACTTTTATTTGCGCTATGCTTACATACGTCAGACAAATATACGAGATAGTGGTGTAAAAATCACAGCTGATTGATGATACCCAATATATTAATCGAGCTCTATAAACCATGAATAGAGAAAGGAAGCAGTCGATAAACGATGTTAATTGATTAAAATGGGTCAGTGGTTTTAAAAGGGGAAGTGGGTTAGTCGCTTGATATGACTAGATATGTAAAGCTTATGCTATAGCTCATATTATAATTAATAGACTCGTCATTTGTTGTGACTATATACAATGATATTTCTAAAGTAAGCTATGGTTAAAAAATCATTCATTTATTAGTAGTAGGTATATTTATTATGCACAAAGAAGTATTTTAATAAAGAAAGTAATTACCGATTTCACTTCGGCAGGCGCCAATACAATTCTAGCAGTAATTTTGGTTTTATCCCAAGTATTAATTTTGGTTTTGATCGTTCGAAAGTTCCCTTAATTTGATTCCCTTGATGCAAATTGCATGTTGCGAGTCAGAAGTTTTAAGTTTTCCAATCAAAAATAAAACCAACTTACTTGTCGTCGCAAATTTACAGATCAGGCGGTTTCGTGGCTCCCAATAGCCGCCTTAAAAATATCGCACACTATCCTTCTAATCAAAAACAGGGCCATGAATAAATTACCGTGTGTGCGAACATCAAAGAGTTATAAATAAACACGAGTGGACACTGGACAGTTACCTACTGCGGCAGACTATAAAAACGCAGCTGATAGGTAATCTTTCAAAGTGTCTGGCAATCGTCTGACATGACATCGACCTGCTTGGATCAAGCAGCTCTTTTACGTTTTATAGCTACATGTACTTGAGTTTCGTGACACGTTTTATCTTTGATGATGGTGATTAATTGATATTTCAATATTTAAAAATCGCGGTTTGATAAAGAGAAAACGTTCATGAACGAATTATATAGTAAACATGTGAGAATACTTTTATGCAATAAATGGGGTGTCCCGTAAACTCGTGAACCCGGAATTTACTTTTACATCAAGCTAAACCAAAAACCAGCTCATCAAATTACAGAAGACCACCTAGATGAAGCGTGCCAAGTCTGAGTTACACTTGCTTGTAGGCTGCCAGAACACACCGTCAGTCAGACAGATTTTATCAACTTAAGGGTGGTGCTAGCCAGGTCAGCGCTTGAAAACGCCGTACTGTCATGTTATGGTTTCTTCACGATGTTTTCCTTCACAGGTCAGGTTCTTATGCCTATTTCGTGAGATCGAACTTCGTACCTATCGTACGGTTATCGACCCACTAACCACTCCATCATAATCGCTACAAAATAAACACATTACCAGTCCCATGATTAATTTATCTGTAGTTCAATGTTTAAGAGAAATAACAGCCTGGTTCTCTAGACAAAATTGATGGAAAAATGGAGAGAGACATTTGACATTTATAATCATTCAGAGCTTCTGGTTATCTGATTAACATTTGATTCCACTTAAAAGTTCGAAATTCAAGCACTAATCGATTTGTTGGTCATTTCAGTTTTGAACATCAATAATTGTAAATTTGTCCTTTTATATATGAAAATACTACCCAGTTTGTTCAGTCAAAAAATATGTATGCTTCTTAATTAATAAGTTAACTTATATCAATAAATAGCTAATGATCGGCGCCTAATGCTTCAACTTGTTTGAACATCCAGTGCATGGTTATACTTTTTTTGGAACAGCTTTTATATATGCTTCAACATATTAAAGAACAAATCATATACATACAAAACTATAGTTATGACTGATACAGTGTTACAGGGCTGTAGGTATATGTGTATAATATATTATGGATAAATGATTTCATCATACAAAAAGCAAATGTGCAAATCATCATGAATCATAAACTAGTTGTTTTTTTAATATTACATACCATGTAGTTTTTGTACACTAACACACCAAGGAGATTTTGTGCATTACACTACAGTAGACACTTGTGAATTGGTGAGTGGTAACAGATTTAACTAACACCAGACCCGAAGAATTAACTGTGGTAAAGCCGACATCACACATTGTAGTCTAACAATTACGTAAAGGTTTTAAGGATCTGCCTTACAAACTACTCACAATACAAACTACTAAACGAGAAATGGAAAATATATGTAAATATTTCAGACAGCTCCTACGAATAGAACTGATTGTCAAAAATCATGGGAACTTTATCTGACTGCAGATACAGCTAGATTATTTGAAAGTAGACTAAAATAATAGTATCAATTTGCCATAGCAACAGTGCCAAGATAAAACTTGGCAGCTGTTAATAGTAAAATGTAAATAAATGCTTTCTTATTCATAGATACAAGACACATTTAACACCACTCAAAGTCACTCACATATATATAACACTGATTGTAACAGAAAATATTTAAAATGCAAAATAACAACTACAGCCTCAAAAATATCACATTAAAAGCCTAGTAATAATTGTAAGTGCAATCAAAACCTAGTAATAACATAATAACATTAACATTGCACTATTTGAAAATAATAATTACTTACAACTAAATAAAACTTTAAACTACACAAAAAAATAAATGTAAGCATCACAACGCTGCCTGCGAAAAATAATAAAATCAAGCGACACAAAATTCAGCCCAAACATTATACCAGTTCATTTTTGTTTCCAGTTGTTTTTTGTCCTCGTTTCCTGCACTCTGTGCGTAGCTGCTCTTTATTCATAGCCGCCAGGGCTTCAGGACTGAGATTCTGACGAGGTCTTACATTGTCAGACACAGAGTTCTGACGTGGTATGGCTACTGAGTTAGCCTGATTGCGAGCCCGTCTCAGCCCAGCCATTTCCTTTCAAACTTAATAACAGTCACTGTGGTCACCTTGTTGGCACTGTTATGGTGTACGGTATATCTTTTTCTGTCTTCACCCCCTTGGTTGAGATGTAATAAATATAAATACAATATCATACATAAATTTACATTGTATCTAATATCTTGAAGCAAATGTATCAAATTAAACTATGAAGATTTATACTAATTACTGATAGTTATAACATAGGTGGTTAAATGTGTATTGGAAAAAATACATAAAAAGTATAATAAAATTAAAAGTGAAATGTCTGTAGTTTTAATCTAACCTAGCACGTAGGCTCTCAGCGTTACTGTCAGTAAGCATTAAAATAAAATTTCCCTATAATATAGAGTTGGTTCAAAAAATATTATAGATCATGTCATGCTTGATGAAGAGTATTTTTTTCCTAAAATTGTTCGAAGTTATTAAATATTTTCAAGCGGTTAAAAACAAAAGCCACTTTCAGCCCCTATTTAAACCAAGCGTTATTTTAATATTGTAGGTATCGGAAACAAGAGGGACAGTCAGCATAAATTACAATACTAACCTAACACAACAGAAAATGTAACAGTATTAAATGTACTCACAATTACTTTAATCCAAGAATGTTTTGAATATTATTTCCAACTAAAAATCACCTACTAACTGATATTACACAAAATTAAAAATTGTACCACACAATTATGTCGCTCACTGCGATTTTGGTTCATTTGATTTGCTTTGACTTTGACAGTCAGCCATGTTTGACATATGAAAATTTGGTGCCATGTGAAACAAAATAATTTACCATTATTATAGGTTTCTTACTTATGTTTTTGCTGGGGAAACCACAGCAATCCTTGAAGCTGTTTCGTACATTCTTTCTCACAACATTAAGAAATCCATCATCCCGTCAGATTCCAAAAGATGCCTGCAAACCTAACTTCTTCAGACCCAAAAACAAGTTCTCTGTTATTCTTAGAATTAACCTTAGAACCCTAGACTGTCTGGGGCAATCAGTAACCCTACACAGGGGTGACCAGAAAATTTTACTTATATTTATATTAATTGACATAAAATCTCAAATCAGTGTTCAAATATAAAATAAAAAAATCTATTTGAGTACATATTTTTGACATATTTTCACTTTGTGTCTCAAGCAAATCGGAATTTCAAACTTGTTTTACCTAGTCTTGCGTTTCTTAACTCTTTTTTTGGACAGAACCCACAACTACACATCTAGTACGATCAGGCATAGGTTGTTTGACGATGCCTCTATCCTACTCTCCTATGTATTCCTCCACAATTGGCTTTTGTAGGCGAAGTTCTAAATGTTCGACAATAAGATTCCAGGTCTTCTTCATAACTGAATCCCTATTTTATTTTGGGATAGCAGATAAATATAAAATGAAAAAAGTACTTACTGTCATTTAATTTCAGGAAAAAAGTAAGGATTAATGTTTATAGTTAGGTATGCTTTATTTTACAATGTAACATTAATGTCAATTTGAAAACTCAGTTGGGATGGTCGGAATGGCAGAAAAAACGAACTATAAGGGTTACCAAAATGGGGCTCAAAAGTAAGAATAACATGAATTAAGATATAAAGTAACAATTTTTAAATGCTGAAAATACAGTAAAAGTTTTGGACGGCCCTGGGCGGCAAAGCATTACGCTACGCTACTGTTCCATCCCATTCCATATTATCATCTCATCTCATTGGACGTAAAACAAGTTCTTCCCTGAGAAAAGAGGAAAAAACAGAAAGATGCAACATTTGGCAGGAAACACTGACGTGTATATAAAATTAATGGTCAAACTGGCACAATACACAGAGTGTGATGTCCAATCAAGAAAGAAGAAAAAAAAGGAATTTCTGTTGTTTTTCAACGAAGACAGAGAAAGTAATAGATGACAGGTACATTTCGTCTCAGTCACACACTTATAACAAGGAATGAGATGAGTAAATTGACTCGCGTAAATTCACTACGCGTACCAGGTGTACGCGCTATCCGTACGCACATTAATATTACAACATTGTAACAATTCTCTTCATAATTTATTTACATATAATTTATCTTTGACATACCCGCTATTAGTGATATAAGAGTTAAGATCTCCCAAACCCTTTTATATAATAATACACTCTACCTACACAAAAACATCATTACTACATATATGACTGTTGTTTTTGTTTCTATCATAGATTAAAGAAGTAACTAAGCGATTTCGGATTCTATTTCTATGGTTTCTAATGTTTGTATAGAAGTTTGTTTGTTTTTATTGTGTTTTGCGTGTTGGGGTTGGTAATAGGCATAATTGTAAGAATTAATGGTATACTCTTAGGAATTAATATGCAGAATGAATTACCACCGGATAATATCAACAATTATGTGCCATCAATATTAAATCCACGCGTTTTGCAAAAGCAACCTTATTTCTCCCTTACTCAGGTAAGTTACTACATTCTACTACATTTTATTAAATATTTGCGCCTACCCTTTAATTTAATCAAAAATATGCACCTATGTAGGTATTTCAAAGTCTGATATGCAAACAATAATATCGCCTCATCTTTTTCAGAACTCCACAATCAGCCGATGTTCACTGTCATTAAAAAGACCAAACAAATTATCAACATCGAGTAATTTATGTAAGGTAATTATACTGATTAACCAATCCTATTCGGTATCTGGGTTGACTCTTCTAGTTACCTTCCTAAACCCTGCACTAATGATGCTTAGACTAATTTCCGAATCAAACCAATTGCCGGCCTATGTTCTCAAAAAATCTTTTATTTTTCAGGTAAACTTATCTAACATAGGAAATACTTCAGATAAAATAACTCATAAAAAAGTAAATGCAGATTTGAGGACATCACAAGCTTTCACAGATGGAGACAGTATTGGCTTCTCTGCAATAGAAGATTTGGTAAACATTTATTCTTTATTGTCTGAGTGAGCAAAGTACCTCTGATCGAAGTCTGGCTTTCATCTACAACAAACTTTGTTTTGATGTTGGTACTCTCATTGGCTTGGTATAACTGAAGGTATTGTATACATGTAATATGACAAGGTGTGACTGTTACTACAAGGCCTGGACTATGCAATTATTGCAATATTTTTTGTAGTGTCATGAGTAAGTTTTTAATTATTTTTTACATCCTGTGTTATAATATAAAAAAGTATGTATATTTTTTATAATAATAATAATACACACTTGTATTGTTAAAAAAATAATGAGGGTTATATGGATAACTGGCCAAGTCCATAGTTACAAAATACTTCAATATTTAGCTATAGATAGACTTCTTGGCCTAAAGTTGTGTGATGCAGAGGCTAAATCTCGCTGATGTATTGCGCATACTTCTTTGTGTCATGATATGAAACCTAACTAAATACCTACCTGCAATAAATGACTTGTATATTTATTTTATTATTTATTCATTTATAAATCGATGGGTGCCTGGAAGAAGACCGCAATCGACATAGTAGCAGTTTACTAATTACATCATATTCCTAAACTATGGACCCTTATCCATCTTGTGATTTTTTTTCACAAATATGAAATCAAAACCGCCTAATTTAGCAAATTCAGTATTTAGGGATTGCCTCGTTATTCCGCGATCATCATTTGAATTTTTTGTACCGGAATAATCCTACTATGTGCATTGATAAAAGTATTATTCAATCTTTTACTAGTAACGCACATTATGGCTTTGTTCCCTGAAATGAACTTTGTTTGCCGATTCACAATAAGCATTGCAGTTCAAATATTTTAAACTTTCACTAGTAATACTCGTAGAAATTATAGGTTTCTTCCATGACTTAGAAACATGACGATGGATTTTAGATAGCCATTGTTTTAAGTAAGTAGGTACCTTACCTACCTGTCTACTATTTTTTTACTATATAGGTAGGGAGATGAATTTTAGAGCAGTCTTAGATCTTATTAAATTCTGCAAAGTGGCTATAAAAACACGTAAAAAATTAAGACAGAGTGCGTGAGATAAAATATGCTGAAAAAGATACTTTTAGTGACTTGGAGACGATAGCAGTATTCGATCTTGAGAAGGTTCTTTACGTTCTAAGGTCAAAAACTGGGATTTTTTATTATAAACAGAAATATTTGTAATTTTTCTGTGTTCGATGCAGGCCTTAAGCTAGGATATCGTTTTTTGTGGCATTTAAAAATAGCAAAGAGAGGGGCTATTGAAGTTGGCAGTTGCTTATTAATGTTTTTTGAAAATGAACATAACCACTATGATTCCAAAATTTCACTGAATTGGGACAGATGTCCCGGTCAAAATAATAATCGATTTATATTTGCACTGCATTTATATGCGGCCTCAAACTTTGGGATGACAGTCACGCTTCGATTTTTTGAGACAAGACACGGACTAAATGAGGATGACTCAATCCATGCTTGCATGGAACATGAGCTAAAGAAAAATAAATTTATATACACGCCAGAACAAATTTACGCATTTGCCCTGATTGCCAAAGTTTGGCGAGAAATATAATGTCATAGAGATGGTTCAATCTGACTTTGTCGATATATAAATGCTTATTAAAGGGGCAAAACTGGATATCACAGTATCTTATATCCCTTTGAGTCATGCAGACTCAAAGGGATATAAGATACTGTGGTCCAATGTTATGGAAGTCGTCGAATGTTATTCTCATGAGGGCGTACAAAAATTAAAATACGGTTTTGAAGATGATTATCTCGAGTTACATACTCGTGATTTACCAACTAGGTTCCCGTCTCGAGGCGCCCGAGTACGAGGTGGACGCACTCGAAGTGAACGTATACGAGGTGTACAAACACTCCGTGATGCTGCTACTCCTACTGTTGAAATCCGATCCGAGCTGCAAAGAGCTTACAGCCAACCATTCCCTGTGTCTAAAGCTTTGCACTCAGACTTGTTAAGTCAAAACTCACGACATTGCACGCCACTATCATGATTTTTATGAGGCTTTGGTATGTCAAACTGATGAGGATGTACTAGTGGGACATCATTCCCAAGCACAGGTATAATACAGGAATCTTATTAAAATTTATTTATACCTAGCAAGACATAGTTTTGTCTATTCAGTTTTTACAAAACAAAGTGCACAAAACTTTGTGATATATATTATAATAATGTGTGTAATAATAATAACTATGTTTTGAAAAAAAATTAACTTTTTTTCTATATCATAAAACAAAAAATACCGGCTAGTTAATCTATTTAATATTAGTATGACTGCTAAGTACTAATTCCTACAAAAATGTAAAAAAATAAATCATTCAATCTTACGGCAATGGAAAAAAGTTTGTAGCGTAACTAATGCAGTAAAAACTGCCAAGAGATATAACATTACATAAAACTATAGACATGTATATATCATGTATACAGGCAACATTTGTAACATTATTATGATTCTTAACAAATAAATTCCAGTACATTATTTACAGACATTAACGTAATAGGTCCTCAAGATATCAAATAAAAGTTAACTCTTTCTAACACCAGCAATATTCATAATGTACACAGTATTCACGAGTACATTTTCGATCATTTAATTCGTGTAATACGCTATTACTGTATTCGCCATCCATAATTCAGAACAGCGCACAGCGTTGCAATACTCTATTGCCGTTTGATTGATTTTGCACTTTTTACTGGAATAAAACCATAATGGACTCTTACTGAAACATATTTCAATGTATGAATTATATATTATTATTTTACTATTATATATTACTCCAGATAAGATAACGCACCGTTTCATATACAAACTGTTTTGATACGCTTCGTAGTTTAGTAATTATTTAAAAATTTTCACTTAATCTTTACTCCTACAAAAATTGTGTTTTGTCGATTGCGGCTTTGTTCCAATAACCCATCGAAATATGCTTGTTATTTATTGGTATTTGCTATGCTTATACTTCAAATATGATATTAAAATTGAAACACAAACCCAAGCCTGATTATTACAAAGCTAGTTATAGTCACTTATGTGCATTAGAATTGATTATCACTTGCTTGAAATGGTGAAAGTAAACATTGTGAAGAAACCTGCTTATCTACATGGCCTTCAACCCCCTTTATAGGGGAGATCCGTGCCCGGTAGTGAGACTCTGTAGGTTAAAACAAATGAAACAAGCTTATGCGAGCAAGCTGTATAATATGTTAAATTTTCAGGAAATATCTAACAAAGAAAATGCTCCAGTGTTGCGGAACTGCAGTGATGAAACTTTTAAACTGACTTTAGGTTCTCCTTTAGAGAAACAGGTATTTATCAGAAAGATATAGTATAAATATAGGATAAAGTATATAATAAAAACTTTTACGGACTTTAATGTCCATATATGTATTTTATTGTTTCTACTGACGTTCCAAAAAACGAAGAAGAAGGTGCTCAATTTCACTCTTTTTTTAAATTGTTTATTACCCGATTTAGCAAAGACGGCGGGACCAATAGGAAAAATTTTTTTTTTTTTGTTTGAAAGGGTCTCATTGTTTTGAATCTTTTCGCGTGGTCGCATTTAAATTTTATCGAAATCGATCCAGATGTTTTATTTATATAGTTTTTATTTCGAAGTAACTGATAAAGTTCTGGCGGCGCGTGCTGTAATGGAAGTCGTACCTAGTCACTATCGTTTAAAAAAGAACTTGTTATAATTTACTCTTATGATGTTGAGTTTTTATGTGTGATGAAAAAACAACTTTGTTATTTTAGGTAACTTCAAAACATGAGGACATAATATGTATAAATGCTCAGAAGAATCTCACTGAAGAAACTAAAGCTACCAAAAATGTAACAAAATCTATGTCAGATGATATCAGTTTAGGGTCGTCTTTTATTATATGTTCGTGTGGCAATAATAATAATCTGTTTGAAATCTGTGATAAACATGAAAAATCACAAGAAAGAGCTATTGTTGATAGATGTATTGAAGAAGTAAAATCAAATACAATAAAAATAAGTGAACTAGAGGATATCGAAACTATAAAGTGCCATTCATCTGCAACAGACATAGATGTTGTAGAAACCAATAGTGAATCCACAATTTTATATGACTTCAATGCAGATAGTAACATATACGAGAGGCCTATTATAAATGTAACATTTGGAGTAACTGATTGTGAAAATATAGACGTAACATCAAAAAATAGTTCTTTGAAAAGGGTTTCGATCTCAAGAAATGCTAAAAACACCGATATAGACTGTGAAATTATTGAAAACTCTCAGTTATCAACCTACACGGAAGTAGACGAAAACATGAATGAAACCTCTCTCAGCCCTCGAAATAGGACAGGTGTAACCGTAAACTTACAAATAAAAAAGCAAAAGCTGACACAAAGCGACAGCGCAGAAGTCCCAAAAGTTCTAATTTTAAAAACGAACGCCATTGAGAAGATTTCACATGTCATTGTTCAACCACCAAATTACAAATTTAATATAACGCGCAAAGGTAAATATAACAACAAGAAATCTCGTTTACAAAATGGAAATATTAACAGCGTTGGTTTAAAGCAAGTGGCTATTGACAGTTTCTTTCGGCAGGCCAAAGATGCTGAAATAGACTGTAAACAAGTTGTGACTGTGTCCTCTAATGATGATGGATGGATGGAAATGAGTAGGAATTCTGGTGTCATTGACGCCGCGAAATGCGATCGGATAAAAAGTGCAAGGCAGAGGAGAGACTCAGAGGTAACAAGACCGGTGAAAAGGGAGTTGGAAGATGTTCCAAAGTCTGCAAGGCTGTCTTCTAAAAGGGACTTGACTTCGCCACCACGGCAAGATGTAAAAACATCCAATTCTGACGCTCCAACGCCAAGCAACCGCATCGAAACAACGAGTGCAAACGCTCCAAGGAGAAACGTGGAGAGCTTACACTTCAGTTTGCCCGTAAAGTGTAAATCGAACAAAACGTCGCTGTCGCCGAGAAACATTCCGCAACATAAGATCGTGGCAGGTTCGTTGAAACTTATTTTTTTATTGTTTACCTTTTCCTTTTTACCGACTGCGGAAGGAGGGTTATGTGTTCGAGTGTATGTATGTATATTTCTTTGTCTCGCCCTAGAGCTTAAATGGCTTGTCGTATATTTATGTGAGTGGTGTCAATAGATTTATGTCAGTTTTTATTTTTCCTCTATATATTTTTTTCTTTTATTGTTATGTCTTTACCTGCGGATACCAGTAGGTTATACTAGTTATGATTAAAGTTTAACTCTCTCTGTTGGTTATGCTAACTTTACAATTATAGGAACAAGAATTATGCAATTTGTTGCAAATATAATTTACGTATAGGTTTTATTTTAGTTTAAAGTGCTTGCCAGACTTTGCTTTTCTTAAATAGACCCTTTGCCAGATTTTACGAGATTATACGGAATAAGTTAAACACGTCTCTTAGAATGTACTTACTTTAATTTAATCGTTGGTTGCAGGCACTCATTTTGCCGTCGATGCATTTTCTTACGGAGAAATTCCAAACGTGAAGCATTATTTCCTCACACATTTCCATTCGGACCATTACTGTGGACTGAAGAAGAGCTTTAGTAAATTATTGTTCTGTTCTAAAATTACTGGTAAGTATTTTCTAATTAATTCTTTTAGAGAGAAAGAAAAGGAATTGACTTGTTTTTTACCTGACTGGCTAAAAGGAGAGTAATTTTTACCGAATATATGTTTGTATGTATGTATGTTTAGATCTTTGTGAACCTCTACCTACAGCCTAAACCGGTATAGCCACCTATGCTAGTTTCCCTCGTTAATATACAGTGGTCTACAGTTTTTGCAGTCGGGTATTTTTCAAGCCTCTTCTAACGACTTGTTCTTATAGGTATAATAAACAACTTATGTTTATCTATTCTTGATGTACCTCCAAGCGCTGTATGATGCTATCGTAATTTTGTTCTGTTATAAAATACGGTGTTATTATTATTATTACGTTATGTATTATTTTATAACGTTCTGTTAAAATGATTCAGAATTCAGATTAATTTTTATTTTCATAAAACTCATTTCATGCTAGCTATTTCTTATTATTTTTCGTTTTAGGGGCAATTTTTATTTCCTAAATAGCTTGTTAACTTTATTAAAGCTTTTCTTACAGACTTTTTTATTTTTTTTTAGCCGACCTCTGCATCTCGCGATTAGGCGTCAACGCGAAAAATATTCGTATAATCAACGTCGATGAAGTTCTCCGGATCGAAGGCGTCGAGGTTACAGCTGTTGACGCTAATCAGTCAGTCGTATATTTTTTTACATTATTAATAGAAACTTTTTTTTATTTAACTATAAAAAAAAGATAAAGTTCTAATTTCGTCGGAATCTTAAATATGTTCTCTGATTTATCAACTGTTTTTTATACATATACTAGCTGTGCTTTCCGGTTTCACCCGGGTTACTCATTTTAATATCGAGATATTCCAACAGGCAACTACTTTTGAAGTCGGTTAAAAAGTGTCCTATGTCCTTTCCCGGGGTCAAATATACCTGTGTATCAAATTTCTTACAGATCGGTTTTGGCGTGACAGCGAGACAGACAGACAAAGTTACTTTCGCATTTATTATATTATTATAGTTAGGATATATTTACATTGTGATTTATTTCTCTACTTATTATATAGAATTTTTTTTTAGAGGTTGTTCGTTACACAAGAACGATGATTCCACAAGTTGCATTCACATATATTCACAGAGCTGGTAAAAATAATTAGTTTCAGATGAATATGTTAATTTTTGATTGAATATTTTGAAATTGAGTTCCAAAACGCTATCTGTTAATTTATTGTACACTAGCTGACCTGGCGATCTTCGTACCGCCTTACAGTTATGTACGTTTCTCACCTTTTAAACCTTCCCTGGAGTACGACAAACATTTCAAGACCAAAATCAGCTAAATCGGCCCAGCCGTTCTCGAGTTTTTGCGAGACTAACGAACAGCAATTGATTTTTATATATAAGAAGACTAGCTGTTCCGGCGAACACCGTACCGCATAACAGTTTTTTTATGTTTCTCACCTTTTAAACCTTCCCTGAAGTACGACAAACATTTCGAGACCAAAATCAGTTAAATCGGCCCAGCCGTTCTTGAGTTTTTGCGAGACTAACGAACAGCAATTGATTTTTATATATAAGACTAGCTGTTCCGGCGAACACCGTACCGCATAACAGTTTTTTTATGTTTCTCACCTTTTAAACCTTCCCTGAAGTACGACAAACATTTCGAGACCAAAATCAGTTAAATCGGCCCAGCCGTTCTTGAGTTTTTGCGAGACTAACGAACAGCAATTGATTTTTATATATAAGACTAGCTGTTCCGGCGAACACCGTACCGCATAACAGTTTTTTTATGTTTCTCACCTTTTAAACCTTCCCTGAAGTACGACAAACATTTCGAGACCAAAATCAGCTAAATCGGCCCAGCCGTTCTTGAGTTTTTGCGAGACTAACGAACAGCAATTGATTTTTATATATAAGACTAGCTGTTCCGGCGAACACCGTACCGCATAACAGTTTTTTTATGTTTCTCACCTTTTAAACCTTCCCTGAAGTACGACAAACATTTCGAGACCAAAATCAGTTAAATCGGCCCAGCCGTTCTCGAGTTTTTGCGAGACTAACGAACAGCAATTGATTTTTATATATAAGAAGATAAAATCAAAGGTACTGGACCTATTTTGATGTCAATTTTACAGGAGCACAAGTAAATCTTTTAAAACAAAAACGTTAAAAGTAAATAATTTAAAAAATCGTAGGCTTCCTGATATCTAGGAACACTGAGGCTTAGTCGGGCCACACAGCCAATACTTTTTGCTTCGAAGTCGATATTCGTCCACTGGGCTAGCACAGTTTTTTTTTTTATAAATAGGCTTGTGTTTAACTGAAACTCGCCTGATGTTAAGCGACGATGCCGTCTAAGGTATAGCAAGCTTGTTTGAAAGAAACCTAGTCTCAAATGGGGATTATTCTTCAGAGGACGTCCCATATATTTTCCTATACCTATTTTATTGTTTGTATTTGATTTAGCTGCCTTCAAAAGACTACAAATAATCCCCTGTCAAGTTAGTCATTTGTGACTGTTTTACCTGACTGCAAAAAAGAATATTACCCATGTTTTTCGAGTTTATATTTGTAAATAAATATGTTAAAATTTTTGTGATCCTCTATTGCCTAAACAGCTTGACCAATTTTGATGTGCGAGCTGTCATTAGATTCGTTTTTATCTGCAGATAGTCATACGCTGTACTGGTTGTATCCAGCAATTTTGCTTTAGATACAGTGGACCGAATTATTTTTAAGGCGTTTATAACTATAAAAACATAATTTTTTTTAAAGTTAAATTATTTCTTCTGACGTTTAGTTGTCCCGGCGCATTGATGCTGATATTTACTCTACCGAGTGGTAAGACGCTTCTGCACACGGGAGACTTCAGAGCGTGTCCCGCGATGGAGTCCTACCCCGTCTTCTGGAACAAGGACATCCACACGGTTTATTTGGATACAACGTGAGTACAATCATCGGAAAACCATTCGAAACAATGACCTCAACGACTTTGGCTGCGCCGTGGCAATATGTATTGAATTTCTAAAAATTATAGGTTATATATGTTTTATAAGTAGTCCTATTTTACTAATATCAAAGTCGGTCTTGTAGTTTGGCTTTTAACCTGTTAACTTAACTGGGGAGTTCTCGTTCAAATTATGCAACATGTACCGGGCGCGTATTGTTTCGCTAGGACATGTCAATACGTCACGCCCGGAGACCGTCATTTCATATTTATATATTTTAATTTCTTGTTAGCATTTAATTAAAATATATAAATAAAATAAGTGTAAATATGTACCTGTCACTGGTCACACAAAACACGTCTGTGAGAGTCTGTGAGTGATTCACAATAGAGAAATTGTTCTGATTTTATGCTTATAGAATCGGAACAATTCATCAATCAATTCATGTCGAGACACGCATGGATGACGTAATATCATGGTTGATCGGAAATATACGTCCCTTCCGTTCCAGGGCGCACATTAATTTTTGAGGACGTATTCATATGTCCTACCCGTAATCGATATTGTTTACGCCTGACGCATGTATACGTCTTGTCCGGTTAACAGGTTAAATCAAAATAACGGAAAAAGGTATCAGCGCGAGCCGAATAGGAATCAGTATCGATTTTTAATAAAAAAGAATTGTCTGATCTCAGATCCTAGTGTGCGGATTTGTTGATCGCGGCCGGTGATTAGTCAATGAGTAGTGCACATGCGCGAAAATACCTTTAACTAAGTTTTACCTACTTCGCCTTTATGAATATTGCCGGGCGCTGTACTTATGGTATACTATTTACAGTTATTGCAATCCTCACTATGATTTCCCGACACAAGATCAAAGCCTTGAGATGGCTCTCTACATTTTGAGACAGAAGAAAATGGCGCTAGAAAAAGTTGGCAAGAAGTTTTCCACCGTCCTCATTGTATGCGGGACTTATACAATCGGTGAGTTATTCTACTTTGTACTACTTATTGTATTTGGCGTTTTATATATTCAATACTTAAATTTAATAAATTAAGATTTACTTTGTTTTCTTCACAGTATCTTCAATTTGTTTTTATACGGGGTTATTGGTTTTAGGGGTGTACTAAGCCGAAAGGGGGTCACTATATTCATCCTAAGGAATAACTTTTACGATAGAACCAATTCTTTGAATTCCAGAAAAAAAAACAACTGTTCCATACATTTTCGACGACCGATCAACTTTTTGTGTGGAACAGCTGTTTTTTTCCCCTCGAAGTTAGGGTTGGTGCCATAGCGAAAATTGTTCATGAGGCTGCGTATGGTTTCCTTGATATCATAGTTTTAACTTAATCGTCGACAAAGTAATGTGTCTAAGATTTTTTCCATCGGCACTTTTGTTATTATAGTTGTTAAGGCGAAAATACTTTGTTCGTGTTACTACCTGATACTAAGTCTGAATGTAAAAAAGTACTATTATCACACAGGCAAAGAAAAGTTCTTCACGGGCGTGTCACGTAGGGTCGGGTGCGCGGTGTGGGCGTGCCCGGAGAAGGAGCGCGTGTTACAGATAGTCGAGGGACGCGCTTGCACTCGGGACGCGCCTCGCTCGTGTCAGCTACACGTCGTGCCTATGAGGGACCTCACGCACGAGGTATATTGAACAAACATGTTATTAATATATGAAAAAGTCGAACGGTAAACGTGGTGTAACTGTTTTAACATGATGTGAGAGACGTTTCATCGTTTAAGACACGAACGCCTCATTTAATCCCTGATGAAGTTCTCCAAACGAAACGAACGAAACTATAGTAGGATCTTTCTAACAATCAGATTCGCGTGGTAACCCGTCTTCTTAAAGATCTACTTTCATATTAATAAACGCGTCTTAAATTTAAACGTCTTTTGTTTTATCCGATGGAGAATGTCACGCGTCAAAACAAGACAAAAGACGTTTGAAGTTAAGACGCGTTTATTAATAAGACCGATGGTGTAACTGGTCTAAATTAGCCCGTATATTTATTTATATATACATAGTTTGTATGTGTGTGGTAGATTTCAAAAAGCGCTTCGCGCAAATACATACTTTATCGCAACCAAATTTAAATCCGTGTGAACGTGTGAATTTGTAATACGGCGTGTTAGATGATATGGCTACGGCAAACAGAAGTTAGAAACGGGCGTGTCACGTCAGGTCGGGTGCGGGGTGTGGGCGTGTCCGGTGTACATTACAGCTAGCAACTTAGCATGTTTTGATAATTACACAGACAGTACGCTTGGACGCGCCGCCACAGACACGCGGCTGAGTGAGTGAATCACTCATATTTACTGTGACTTGTATGGGACAACATCCACACAAGATTCCATTAGGTTACCATAGCACAGGCCTGTGCTATGGCATAGCTGATGACTGATATTATTTATAATAAACACCGAAACACAGGTCAAACAGACATGTCCATGCACACAAAAGTTTGACCTGTCCGGGAATCGAACCCGGGGCCAGCGGTGCTGAAGGCTACTAACTGCGCCAACCGGCCAGTCAATAAGGTGGTTTGCAATTGTAGTAATAAACTTATATTTTTTAACTACTACAAATTTTTTGGTCCTTCGAGCCGGATAGCTAGCGCCGGAGCGCTATGAAGTACGTAAGGGAATATACCCGTGATACGTGACGTGACCTATTCAGGAGTCCTCAAAATATTGTATACAGGGATACAGGGTTATCAATTAGGGGTGTACTAAGCTGATAGGGGGTTACTATACTCATCCTAACGAACAAATTTCACTATGGGATCGACTCTAAATTTGAGAAAAAATAAACAGCTGTTCCATACAAAAAGTTGATCCGTCTTCGACAAAATGTATGAAACAGCTGTTTTTTTTCGCGAATTCAGAGTTGATGTCATAGAGAAAGTTGTTCCTTAAGATGAGTATAGTGACCCCCTTTCGGCTTAGTACACCCCTAACCGATAACCCTATATTTAAATATGAGCTTATGTAATAACTATTTCAAGCTTTTCCCTTTCAGCTACTCGTAGTCCAAGCTTTAAAATACCCAGGCATCAAATGCCATGGTCATATTCTCTATTATTTGCAGCGAAACTTTCAAGTGCCAAAAAAATGTATGATTATATGCATATCTAAATAGAATCATATTTATTCGTAACACAACCTTATAAAACACAAATATGTTTTGAAACAACAAGCGGTGATGTTCCGTTGAAAGCGTTCCGTTCAGCATTCAAATAATTAGTTTAATATAACGTTTACAACAAAATGAGACAAGTATTTGACTTATTTATTTATTGTTCGCAGAAATTACGTAGTTACCTGGAGAGCTTGCAGGGCGAGTTCACTGAGGTTGTCGCGTTCAAGCCCAGCGGGTGGGAGAACGGCAAGAACACCGCCGTCGAGAGGGATTCCGTTACTATACATGGTGAGTCATCCTTAAAATGTATAAATCGGTAACTCTTGACTGACTGACATTTCCTAGCTAGAGCTGAAGCTAGATATATGCAATTTTGAGGGTTTATTTATTATATGAGGGTATAGGCAGCGTAGGAAGCGGATTAATGGACACCCATCTTCTAAGAAGCTCAAATTAGGAGCCTAAACCGCTGAACCTATGTTAGATACATGACATTTGGTATCTGGATTCATTATAGGGTGTCGAGGTGAACTAAGAAAGGATTTTTGGATTGTGTCATGATCAAACTATTGCTTTGAGTCCAAACGGCCGTTTTGACATAGAATAAGTTAGAGTTGGTATTAAACAAAACACACTAACAAGACCCCAGACCCCAAAACAGCACATGCCCAAACTTTTCCCCCACCACTGACTTAAGATATTTCATATTTGTGAAAATGAATCTGCGGCATTCATGATGCGAGCGATATATTTATTGCACGACATGTTGCCTATATTTGTGTTCTAATCTTATTAATTAATTTACTTTCAATTTGGATGTACATTTATTAAAAGACAAAAGCAAATAATTTGATTTGCATAATTTTCTTTTCGTCGTAGTTATTTTTGAATGTACATTTTTGTAATTTACATACCGAAGTAAGATTTATTGTGCTATTAAGAATATGGGTTTGTTAGCCTGAAATAAAATAATTATAAGTTTATTAATTGTACTACACTATTGAGATCCTTTCTTACTCCAGGTATACCGTACAGCGAACATTCCAGCTTTTCAGAGTTGATCAGATTCGTCAAGTTTTTGAAGCCAACGCAGGTTGTACCCACCGTCGATATTTCCGGCGGTGTCATCAAGTCTGTGCGGGTAATTATATTTTTACAAACGAGTTTGCATCTCATCACACTTTACTATGCAGAAATTGAAACAAAATGTGTATTAATTGTATACTAGACGACAATTAACAATTCTTTTTGTGTAAAAAAACATACTTTTGTAGAATTTTACTTGTGTAGGTACTTGCCGTATGGAAATTTTATTTTTTATAGGAGTTTATTTCAGCAGAGTTAGTTTTGTTAATATCTGGGCTTATGTTTATTCTTATATTCATGTCTTCGAGTACACGCAGACTCGAAGACATGTTCTTTATGAATGTTGCATGGCATCCCCGTCACAGGAGAGTCGCTATGAGTGTGAAACGATATTGTCTCCATTCTAAAATTGCCTAGAAGAGATCGCTTTTTAGCGATAAAGCCGCTAATTGTAGCACTATATTTTGGAAAAATGTCTTGTTTTGAATTTTGTAGTATGTCTGCAGTAAAGAATTGATCTATCTATATATTTATTTGTAGAAGTACTTCCCTTGCCCGCTGGTGTGCCAGGAAGAGTCTCGGTGCCAGACGCGAGTGACGGACTACTTCAGCATACACAGCCGGCGTCAGGTGCCCGCTGTCACTTGAACCTTAAATTACCAGTGAGTAACAATCGTATATCTCTTCTCATTCTTGTCGACGCTTCATTTTATTACTATTTTGTCTAAAAAAAGAAATTACTCTACCATGTTTTTTTGAACTACTTTTTTGAAGTCGGTTAAAAAGTATCCTATGTCCTTTCCCGGGGTCCAATCTACCTGTGCACCAAATTTCATCCAGATCGGTTTAGTGGTTTTGGCGTGAACGCGAAACAGAGTTACTTTCTCATTTTTAATATTAGTTAGGATGTATATCAGTAATCAGGTTACCTTAGGCTTTGCCTAGTTTGGGACTTGAAGACCTTGTGTGGATTTGTCCCTTATTATATTATATATTATTATTATTTATGTTAAGTAGGTATATATGTACTTTTAAACATAAAACAAACTGATCCACAAACTGCTAAGTTGTGGAATTCGCTGCTAGGTTTACTATATCTCTATAGCTATAATCTCTGTCGTTTCAAATTAATGTCTTGTTTGTGTGAGTATCTGTCATTTATTTCTCAATACTTATAAATAACAGATGAGGGTATAATATTTTTTAACCGTATATCGAATTATAAAACCATAGAGCATAGATAGCTTGATTGTTTGACGTTGAAAAGTCATAAATAATTATTTTAATTCCTCCCCTTCTGACTGACCATCTTGTGGACTGCTGACTTACTGTACAGCTGAGATGTGTTCGCTTTTTTTTATAAATATTATCCTTGTGTTTGACCGCAACTCGCGATAACGATGCGGTCTAGGGTGTGACACGCTTGCCTAGTAGGAACCGATTTACTCGCAATTTGAAAAGATCGAGATTACAGCTATCAGGAAATAGAGAACTCGGTAGCGGATTCCACAACCTAGCTGTTCGCACTAAAGCAAAGCGTTTAGTGCGAATCCATCCATGAAATCTACCATGTACCGATGGCGTCTTGCGTTATCTCTACTCGATTTTATGTTAATTCTTCACGACTCCTAACTATTCAATGTTGTTGTTTCAGGTATTTTGTTAGTTAAAGTGTAATGTATTGCTGCCATTATCCAACTGTGATTATTATTTGATAATATTATTTTTTAGTTTGTTATGTTTATGAGAAGTTTGATTTGATTTTCTAATAAAAATATGACAAAATTTAAGACTTTGATTTCGACTGGTACGGCGAAATAAATATAGTAGGAGTTAAACTATGGCAAAGAGATTGTTAGACGTAATTTCAAGAAAAAAAACAACTTTAAAAAAAGTGCAGTTTGAGCTAAATATACCTATTGTCAGACGGGCAATGTACTCGTAAAATGATGAATTTGTTTTACTAACGAAAATCGAAATAGTAAACCTAGTGTGTAAACTAGTGATTTTCATTATTTGGAAAAGTTAAGATAACTTTATTAGGTTGTAGTTATTATTCTGTTTTTAGCTGGCTAGTTATGCTATTATGTATACGAAATAAAATTTATTACTAGAGCGACAATTTTTTTGATTTCTAGTAGAGCATCAATCAGACAGCGGTATGACGAGGAAATACAATTCTTTCTATTACGACGACTACTATAGCTACAATCTCGGCCTTCTGTCTGTCGTCTTTTTCTTCTACGCAAGTGTGCCACATATCCTAAGCCGCATCGTCGCTTTACATCAGGCGAGTTGCGGTCAAGCGCAAGAAGACTATTTTTACTAATAAATCTTACTAAACCAATCCAACAATATTAGGTAATCCTATCAAAATCAAAAGTGCAGGAAAATCAAAATAAACAAAATAAATATTTTTATATAATTAGTTTATTTGCATAAAATCTAGATAAACATTATATAATATTAATTATAACATCTTTGGAATGACGAAAGCCAAAGTAATATCGAGTGAGTGATTAAAGAATCAATATCTCTTGAGAATGCCGTTTGCTAAGGCGAAACACGAGTTGGGAAAGTCAGAGATTGAGTCAAATAAAATAGGGTGCGGTGTGGAGGTGGTGAGGAATCTTACCACCGTCACATTAAGAATCATACGCTACATATATACTCGTATTATAACAGCCGAATCAGGGTCATTGCTGCTCTAATAACGCTGAAAAATCACTTATAGTCGATCTACCAAAACGGGCATTTCCTCTTCTTAATCCTGACTCCTTTCTTATTCTTCACATCAGCAGGTATTTCTTCTAAATCTTCTGCTTCGTCCCTCAATGGGTTGTCGCAGTTATGAGCGCCGCTGCAAGTCAGCATTCGTACTAGAGTCAATTTGTACCAGTGCTTGATAGCTGGCATGACCTCGTTCACTATGTTGGTCATTTCGTACGGATCTTTGGACAAGTCGTACATTTCGGTGAAGTTCTGAAATGTTCAAGCAGAAACTAACAAGAATATAATTCAATGAAAAGAACTTGAGAACTGGCACAATACACAGAGTGTGGTGGCCAATCAAGAAAAATAAAATTCAATGATGAAATGTATGAAAAAAATAGGTTTTTCAAATTGTTTAGTAAATTAAAGGTTTCAAAGGTTCAGATCACAAACGGATGATCAGATTTCGATCGATTTTTTAACATATTTATCGGCCAATTTGATGATATCAGTGGGATGAATTAGGATTACTAACTTTCCGAGTTATAGATTTTGGTACATTTATTCAAAGGTTGCCTGGAAGACATTTTTAAGGTGATATTGCCGCACAATGTTTATTCTGTATTTTGTGTGCTATAAAGAAATATTAATTCTTATTTACATTTCTTAAAATTGTTGGTAAAGGTGATTCGTGTAACGAAATAGTACTCACATCTTCATCGGCAAAAATGCAATACTTCTTGTTGATCCTCTCCGCAATATGTCTAATACAGGCAAACGTATTGTTTCTCGCATCTTGACATTTGCAATCATATTGCGGGTAACATTCCTATAAAAATACCAGAATTAAAAAAAATACAAAAACGAAATGACTAATTACCACAACAAAAACAAAAAATACAGCAGAAAGATTACCTATACACCATTTAAGATCTATAGATAATCAAAATACTCCAACCCACTACCAGAAATGGGAGAGCAACGACCAGAGAGCAGGGAGCACAGCATGCTAGCCGCATTTGGTTTGGTGGATATACGCTTATACGAAGGGCCAGATAAAAACCGGCATTCTGCATAAAAAAAAATCGATTTCTCACGCTGACATCAAGACAAAGCGGGAAACTAGATATTCTTTATTTACCATTTTATTATAAATGGATTTCTGCAAAGTAACGCTTCACTTCATTGATTAAGAAATACTAACCGAAAGTTTCTCGCCATCATACTTCCAAGGACACGCACCGTCTACAGTAGAATCACTCCCCTCCCCATAATACTCGACCAGCATATTCCTCTCCCCCATTTCTGGCTCGTTCCACTTCACTGGTCTTCCGTCCATGGCTTTAGGCACTTCTAGAGCTGCCAGCTCTAGAATAGTCGGCGCTATATCTATGTTGAGTATTGGTTGGGTACTCGTCACGTTTTTAGGAAGATTAGGACCTTTGATTAGAAGAGGGACCTTTATGTCAGTCTCATAAGGTTGACGTTTATCGTATACTTGGGCGAATTGACCTAGAAGATAAGATATATTAACGTTTCTAATATTTATAGTAGAAACACAAAACATTAAAAATATAAAAGTTTTTTCAAAAATGTATGGAGCTCCGGCTATGACACGATACACGATACTATAAATAATTTAGGGATTAATCTTTTATCTATCAACTAAATTTGAAAATAACGAAGAATAAGGTTGTGTACATATATTTTTTTTTTAATTATTTTTTATTAACGCCAAAAAGTCAATTGCGCATTTTTGGTAATGTCAATTTTAACATTTGTGACGGGGGGTAAAATTAACGGATCATTGTAACCATTGGAATCAATCTAGAATACGAAATAATTCTGTCTAGATACCTTGGTTCTCAACGTTATTTCTTATTCCTGGTGATCGAGTGGGAGTGATAGATAGACTTTATCTATCTATCACTAATTCACCACTAAAAAGCCAGTTCTTCGGACCAACTTCACGAGTCAACTAAATTGTGCAGAACGGAACCGTTTAAAGGCAGATCTTACCAATATGATATCCATTGTCAGAAGTAAACAGCAGGTATGTATTATCTAACAAATGGTTGTTCTCTAAAGCGCCAACCACGTCAGCTACCATTTCGTCCACAGATAGTAAAGCTTCCCACCGCGAGCGGTACGCCGCGTCTAAAGATGGCAGAATCTCTTCGGGAAGAGGCGATGGCGGCATTCGCATTAGCCAGTGCTTATCCTGCAACCAGAGACAAATCTATAATTTTTTATTCAAATATGTTGTCACGCAGTTAGTATATATGTTGGGCATAGGATTCTCCAAAGCCATGCCATATTGTCGTTATATATCGCGTGATTGTTATTCTTCAGTTAGAAGCTCACATTTCCCCAGCATTTTAAGTCGCTATATGTTCAGGATTTTTGCCGGGCACTGTTCTGCTACTGGTGTAGCTAGTTTTTGCTTTGTATACCTTTGACTTATCCATATTGATGGTAATACTAACATAGAAGTTGTGTCGCCTGACAGCCGTGACGTTCGTATACTACATCTGCCTTAAGGTTATGCGCGTTGATTTATCGCGCAGGGTTGTTTGCTCTTATACAGTAGTCACGTGACCCGCGTGAGTTCAAACTTATCGCTAGCTAAGGTGAGCTTTATATGAAGGAAGTTAAAGTCTTCATTGCATTGAATAAATTTTTGGAGTGTATCTTTTGAACGTAGAACTATAATTTCTTGTGTGTTAATACTCACATGTACAGCTATATTGAAGTTGTGTCGCCGGACTGCCGTGACGTTGCTATACACGCCCTGGTGACGCGGCGCGGGGGTGAAGGGCTGGTGAGGTGCGGGGGGAGATAACACCATCGCGAATGGCTGCGACTCTGTCTGGTTCTCTATGTATGACACGGCCAAGTCTCTCTGGAAATTAAAATAAAATAAAAATAAACAAGAGACTTCTGTTTTCCTTGGATTTTCCCGCGTTACGTTTTTTTGGTATAACATGCCAGCCGTGAAAAATTATTGCTGCCATTAATTTAATAAAGAGGTTCCGAGTTAATTATATAGGGAGCTCTTTAATATTATAAAGAAGTTATTTCACTCATCATACGAAAATCCATTACATGAGAATTGATAACTGCGACAAATCTGTATTTAAGTATTTTTAATTATTTTTGAAAACGATATATAAATTTGCATGTAAAATACCAAATAACTCTGAAGATTACCACGTGATCTCCCGAATATCTAGGATTGAGAAAGAAGATTACTGATAGACTGCGAAATTTCAAAACTTGGCATAATATATCATTTTAGAACAGAAGGCGATCCGAAAACTGTAGATCGGTTATGAGAGTGCTTTTATTTTAAATTTAAATCTAATATAAGGGCTAACATGTACACAATCTAAGAAAAAAAACTATTGCGAGGAAGACTCGGGCTTCAAATCTGGCAAAATAGTCTTTCGTATATAAATAAATATGTTTATGTGTACCTATGCTGGTTATTGTTAGTCAATTGGTACGCTGGCTTTATTCAAAGAATTTAAACGATACATGGTATACGGGTGCTACGAATTTTTTGTTGTTTTTGTTGTCTGGGATTAGCGATTGGAGTTTTTTCCTCAAAAATCAAAGAAGGAAATTTGTTACGGTGCCCTTTAACAACGGATTTATAGATCATAAACGAAATCATCTGTCAGCTCATTGGTTTTATATTTTGAGTCACGGTCGAGGTGCATGCAAACAAAACGTATTTCCTGCCGATATTAGAATATACTGGTAGTTTCGTATTTGTAATGCTTATCTTCAAGTTCAAGAGCTTGCTTGAACTGTAGGTACACACATGTAAGTAGATTCTTTATTTACACGAGATAAGTTCGTTAACCTAAGATTAGCTTCGACCATTCCCCAAAACTACAATATTGTATTGTATAATATGTAGGTACCTACTCGTATATATTATGATAATTTGTATGACTGAATGTTGTACCTATTCCTAGAATAGGCAGTTTCTTACCCTCTCTATGACTCGGAAAAAAATATCTGTCCATTGTTACAAATCATAAATAATATTAATGACTTTATGTGACGTTCATAATAATCAGAAATAGATTTATTTAATTTAATTTCGCAAAGCTGATCAACGAGAATGCCTAAGCCATATTATTTAACTAGCTGCGCCTCGCGTCTGCATGATTTCGGGATTTAAAATAGCCTATGTGTTATGGATTTAAGCTATCCTTTTGGCAAATTGTACTCAACTACCGTTCATCAATTTGAGCTAGAAGAAGAAATGTATGAAACTTCCGACTTAACAATATTAGTGTGATAAGATATTTAACCCTATTTTTTCTATATATTTTAGTGCAGATGTCGCTAGAGCTATAATATACTTACAATTACATCAGTTAAGTATTCAGTAGCCGAATGAGTGGGTACTCCATTATTAGATATAGTGTAGTCGTAGTAGACAGAGTTGCCGACGAGCCCGTGCCACTCCGACCAGCCGGGCGGGACCTTCTCGGGACCTCCCGTCTCTTTCACACCATACTGGAAATTGATTAAAAAGACTGTTAAATAAGTTTAATCGAGTGTCAGCTTACAACCATTGTCGTCATATGAAACCTTATTTATTGAGATAAAAACTTAAAAAAAACAGTAATTAAAACACTATCTAAACTAAACCTACTTACAATTAAGAAAAAAAGATTAGTCAAAAAGACCGTTAGTTGAGGGAAAGGTGGCATAAATGGCAGCATTGCCAAGTCATATCAAGTCATAAGCGTATGGTTCTACACGGGTTTCAATTAGACAATTAGGTAGACATATTTTTGAAGGGTACAACCCTTTATATAAAGACATTCTTTAAAAGTTATTGGCATCCTAGACGGTAAACTTGCAATTTGGTTAACGAGGTCGACAATGGCCTATGCCCGCCTCACAGAGGAGATCCGTGTCCCAAAGAGATAGACTTTATTTAGATCTGAGATCTAGAATAAGAATGTTATCTTGCTAAAATTGATCTTGTTGACGAACGAACCTGATTCAAATACTTTCCCGCGTAGAATGTGCTGTATCCGCTAGTCTTCAGCAAGCTAGCGAAGGTGTTTTCCTCGTGTTTCCTCTGCCACCGACCGCCGTAGCAGCCACCGGTGACGCTATTGTTCTTAGTACCATGGTTGTGGAGGTACAGCCCTGTGAGGAAGCTAGCGCGGCTCGGACAGCAGATCGGCGATGTTGTGTACTGTTACAATAGTAGGTAGGTAGATGTTTAGTTAGGGCACTAACTGAGAACGTAAAACTCGTTCTAAGTTAGTGTCCTAACTAAACATCTACCTACTATATCAGCTAGCTATCAAGAATATGGAAATTTCAGAAGCGCTAAAGGACGTGACGTGAAGAACTAGTAAGTAGCAGGTTTATTCAGTTACGCTTCAGAATATGTGACGCCAAGAGAACTAGCCGAATATTTTATTGCAAGATTATTATTGTATTTGCCTACCGAAGAAAATGCTGCGATATCAAAGCACGACTAAGTTTTTTCAAAAAGGAGTAGGTACCTACCCAAGTTGCACAAGATTGCTGAATAAAGGCATTTCAATGTACGCCGCTGTATAAGCCAGCTGAATAATAGCACCATATATGCATATACAGAGGATATTGATCTAATTTGGGCACAAATTATTCAGCACCTTGCTATATAATAGAGTAATATCAATCTTATATTAGCATTTGCGCGTGTAACATTTACACCAAGAGCTGAACGTTACCTGATTAATCAGAGACACGTTACTTTTTATACAGCCGAAAAGAAAAATGTGTAAATTTGATGTGCTTTTACGCACTTGTTACCGAAATTTTGGCGCGCAATAAGTTAACTTTTATTTTTTATAATGAAGTTCAATATATTTTGACAATTGTGTACTGTTTAAAGACAACGAACGTCTACTAGTGAATTAATGTCGGGCAAAGATCTGTCATTTTGTGAGAAGTATAAGATATGTAAACCTTTAATTTTCATCTTATATGTTTGGAATCACACTGGGGAAAAAAGTTTACTGTGTAGTAGACAACTAGTACTAACTTGACAACTCTGTAGTTTATATACATTTACTTCAAAAAATTAATGCGCTCTCATAAAACCACAAAATACTAAAAACTATAAAACTCTGAATGTAAAAAAAAATATGTATGTGACCTAAAACTAGGTGAAAGTATTACTAGGTGTAAATCATCTGTAATACGATTTACTTTCAGATGCTATGTATGAAAATAAGCCCTAGGAAAATGATAAATTTTCACAATAATTATCATAACAATGTATTAAAATTGCGGATAGGCAAGTGAACAGTTATAATTGTATCGTAATGCTAGAACCTGCATAAGTGTACCTTTGTTGCCTATTATTCATTCTCTATCATTCATTAATTATGTAAAATACTTTATTATACTACTAATTTACTTGTAAAAAATAATTCAGCAATCGACTTATAATTCTATAGTCGTTTACATATATTCCAGTTAATACCTATATAAGCATACATAAATTAGGGTTCCGCTGTGCAAGTTCAGCTAAAGCTAAACTTACTGTTTATATATTATTTAATTTTTGTTTTATTCGATGAAAGTTATTTAGCATGTAATTAAAGTTGCTAACTGCACAGTCTGTGTAGTTATTTGGATCATGGACCAATAAATATAAATGGCTATAGAATTATCTATCTCTATTACTTGGCATCTCTGTCGTTTTTTAAATTAATAGTTAGCTACAGTTACTTTAAATATGTTTTATTATTTCCGTGAAAGCCGTACAAAATTGTGCAAACCGTCAAAGCAGCTGGTAATCAAAATTCTGGTTATCACCAAAAAACCAATACACATTTGTTTAACCTAATTTGGGCTCACTGCGATATAAATCAAAACTAAACAATATCTATGAAGAGGCCCCACAGAAAATTACATAATGAGGAACAAACAAAATATATTTTATTTATAAATGAATATCCTCTAGTTTGTATAGTATATTACAGTACTGTCAATATTTTGTGTCAAAATTGCTTCTTAAAAATAGTTACGGAACCTGCCTTTCTCAATATATGATGTACATTTCTTGTCCTTTTTTGACATCTTATCACTGAATTAAATGTCTACATAATTTCATAAATTCAGCCCAGCACTGAATAGAAGGAAAAAATTAACTCGTTTAGAATTATATACGAGTTGTATTGATAGCTGATTAACAGCGCTAAACTTCATCCTTAAGCAGCCTAACGCATTAAATAGTTGTTAAATCATATCACTGAGTAACTGCTTTCGTTATAGCAGTTTAAATGTTCTCATTTAAAATGCGGTAGTTTAATACACAAGTAGACTCTTATTCAGAAAACTGTTTTTTTTTCTCTCAAGTTTTGCTCTTGCAGCTGATAGAGTACAGTACTACACGTTGAATACAGTGACATCTGTAGCGCATGTGTGCTGTTTAATAGAATCACATTACAGAAGAACGCATTATATTGTTCCACGTTTTCTTATATACAGCTGTTGCAGACCAAGTGAACTCTTATAATTCGTTATAAATGCTCAAATTGACAATGTGGATATATAATATGCTGTTTTGTGCTACCTAGCGTGTCGTACAGAAAAACATAAAAGTATATAATATTGATTATACCATGCAACTAAGGATTTAGTTCTTACAACATTTAATTAGTTAAAAACGCTTCATTTCTTTTATTACCGTTTCAGTTTAGCGTCCACCTAAATTGTTTGAATATATAACACACGATAAAATTAATGATCGAGTTCCAGTGCATCTGTACATACAAAAATAACTTTGTCCTCTATAGGTCATATTTGTAATGAGTACCTACTTATTAAGGCAAATACCAACCTACATATCTCGTGCTTCATAAATTTTAAACTGTTGTGTGATTAGTGCCTATTTACGCTCTTTTTACCCGACTGCCCTAAATTAAGGTAATGTTTTTCGACTGTGTTAAGTCATCGTCATCAACCAGAAGATGTTCGCTGTAGAACCGTTCAGGACGATAATGTCCAGCGTGTCAAACAGTTTATGACTAATGTCCATAAATGTGTAACGCACAAAGTCGTCTAATATCTATAACAGTTTAAGCTATATCGTCGGTCAATCTAGTGGGAGACCTACCTATGCTGGTCTTTTGCTTCGTGATCGCCACTAAATAACTTTTCTTGGACATGGGTTACCGGTTCTTCAAGCATGTAGGTATGTAAGTCTATTTGTGACCCTCTACAGCCAAAACCAGTTGACCGATTTCACTGTGCGAGGTGTCATTGGATTGACCTTTACCTGCAGATGGTTATAATCTACACTAGTTGCATCCCGCTGTTTCAACCTTACAGTGGTCTAAAGACTTTACAGTTGTTTGTTAAAATCACTAATTAGATACTCCGATCACAATTTTTTAGCTCATCCCTTTGACTTAATTTTATTTGTATTTCATAAAATAAAGCGACATGAACTTATTGACCAAAATTTTTGACATTGCAAATTTGGAAACATTTTACAAAGCAGACAGCTTAGTAAGTTTATGCAGATATAGTTAATGTTGTATAACTATTGGTAGTCTAGTCTGTGAACCCTTCTCCTCCTAAGTAAAAAAGCGCGAGTTAGGTCCCAGGCATGTATGTAGTGAATGAAACTAGAAGTACAGGCTACGCCTTCTTAGTCAACGAGAATAGTGCTGAGCAGAGAGACGCTAGTATAAGATGTTAGTCAACGCACATCTTCACTGTACTTATCGATAACAATAATCAGGGTCTTTTCAAGTGGCTGTTGGATCGGTTTCCATCAGGCAGTCATCAAATCATACTTACAGAATTAGCAAACGTGACGCCTTCATTGCCAATAAACCGTCGAACATTCTTCATTGGTGTCTGAAACCGAAAATAAAACCACAACTCACTACCAACCCATTTATTTACTTATCACATATCAAGAACTAAACAATGAAATAGGTACCATTCCATCTAACACCACATCTTGATCATCTGTCAGAACAATAACAAAGTTAGGGCGCAGATCACAGAAGACCGCGCCGGCTAGGTACAGTAACAACAAATAATTAAACATATTTATTGTTTGACTTATCATAACTTAGATAAACTTGTTTTATATAATTTTTATTGCGGTATCGCGGGCATTATTTCGAGACCCGTGCACTCGCTAGCGATCGCGACGCCAACTGCGAAAAATCCGACGCTCTTGACGAGTGACCTGTAAATAAAGAATACTGTTATCACACGCGTGTTACAGTATAGACGCATAGAAAAAGCATGTCGGAATCGCAAGAGTTAAATTTTTACTTATATTAGTTTTGTAAAGATAACATAAATTAATTAATATGCCGCGATAGTCTACAACGTTATTATACTGCTATTAAATTTAAATAAAATGCATAAAAATTACACATGATTAAATGGTATAGAGAAACGTCGTGAAGAAACCAGCTCGTTGTAGAAGGTTTGGAGATAAATGAATTCCCCCAACCTATAAATTGGAAAGGGTGATGGACTATGGCTTACACCCTTTATATACAGACCCACGCTCACCAAAGCGATGTATGGATGAAACGATCCATATAAATGTTAAATAATACATTTTAACAAAATACTTTCCACAGTTTCATAACATGGTGCAACAAAGATGTATGAAAAAATTAATATAACTTTATTGCACGCCAAACAAAAGACACAAAAAAATTAATATAAGTATACATTGGGCAGCCTTATCGGGCATGGGATACATATATCAGGAAGCAAACCAATGGCTTATCTTGAGAGAATAATTAAATTTAAACACAGTTGTACTGTTCTTTCCTTGTAGCTGACATTTGCATGGCAAATTATAAGATAACAATATGCAAATTAAGCTTTAGAGTTGATAAAAAAAAAATCAGTAGCATAACAATGAAAAAATAACAGCATATTCATTAGAGTGGCTGATTGACATAGTAATTGTCTAATAGTTAGGACAATATGCCTCAACCTTCTCCCACAAGCAGGTTGCCACACTATACTTTTCTTCACCATATAAGCATGGGGTATTTATTAATAATATGCAAGAGGGACAAACTTTGAGGTGCAAACCTGAACCCGGAATTGAACCCACACCTTTTTGAATGTGAGGCGAGGGGTTCAGGCAAAATTTATTTTTTGTGTTAGTATGTTTGCCTAGAGGATGGTATTAAGTACCATCATCAACTATACTCAAGAAAAGGATCTATTCAGCAATTCATAAAAAAATAGGTTGGATTAAAGTTACAGGTTGATTTTTCAGATTATTGTTGCTGTATATTTATATGCTGTTTTAGTTAACATTTGGTACTCACATGGGTAATAAATGGAGTTACAAATAAAGAACTACTACATTATACTAGAAATTACAATTAAAACTTTTAGAATGACCATTGGTTCTGATGTTCTACGAAGCTATTTGGTCTGTTGTTTTCAGGATGCAATCCTACTATAAGGGGTGATAAGCCCATACTAATGACCTGGTAGGGGTGTATTGTATATGCTCATAGGCTGTATTATCTATCACCAGGTCCAGTATTGATTGTTGAACGAAACATGTTCTTGAAATTAAAAACTATAGGAATTTGCTTGCATAATATATATCTGACAGAAATTCTAGTCTGGATAGCACCATATAGTAGAAAGAACGTGATTATATACCTATTTCTACATGTGTGTAAGTACATGTATTTCCTCATTCAATAGACCTATACACACTAGAACACAAACACATTAATTTATGACAAGGACCACTTTTTAAATTTACGTTGATTTGACCTAGTATTTTCTTCATAATCTTGGCTTATAAATTCATATACAACTGTCACCTAGCAGTTGGATGGAAGTATGAGGGTTAAAGCCAAAAAAAATCTGCAGAATATATTTCACTAGAATATCTCCGGCTAAGTGAAGTATGTTCATTATTACACATGGATTTTACGAAATAAGGCTGCAGTTACATTGTTAGGTTATGTATACTTACCACTTGAAAGGATCGTAATAAAAGTCCTTAACGAAGTTGATAACACCTTTTTGGCCCATTATATAAAGTAAATATTATCTGAAGTACAGAAAACGCTGAAATAAAGCAATGTTAACTATTTTTTACTGAATTTATCACAAAAAAAACTATTTCACAATTTTGAGAAAAGGTATTCGTTTGACAATTGTAATTGACAGATCAGATTTGACATTAAACAGTTTTTTTTTAATTCTGATTTAGCGTTATACGGTTTGTGTATTTGACAGATAGTAAAAATAACTATATAATTATGCTAAAGTCCTAGTAAACAAGTTCAAAAACGTCGTGGTTAAGTAAAATATTTATTATTATATTATAGAGATAACACTAAAGTTTATATGGAGATTTTCAGCGAACACGTTGTAACCACATTATTCTAATTTTGTGTCACTTACCCACAGTTGTGCACTTTCAAGGCAATATAATAATATAAAATTTAACAATCCATCATTATACCTACACCAAGAATCACAAGTTTTGCTAAAATTATAAAATTGAAAGCGCGTCAAATTCGAAAAAACTCCAACCGATAGTAAAATTTTCAGTTTCAAAAAGCGTAATCCTTAAAAATATACAAAATATTTAGGTAGATAGGATTAGTATGGTATTCAGCTAATTTAATTTACTAACGTAATTACTAGTACGATTTTAATAAAATGTACCTATGTAGGAAGTACCTATACTTTTCAAACAAAATAGGTCCAGAGAACACTCGGAGAAATCGGGGAACATAGATTAAAAAAAGAAATACTTTGAATCAAATAAATATAAAAATAACAACCGACTTAAACTCAGAAGGTATTTTATTTTCTTATTTTATTTATAATAAAATTAAAGCTACCTACTAGAACGATTTTGTTAAAATTATAATTGCAGCTCTAGACAAAGTTGCTATACTAAAAAAACAAGTTATTTTTAAAAATAAGTGATTACGGACTTCATTTCAGCAGGCGTCGATAATTATTTTTTTAATTTGTTTTATATGTATTTCAATCCGTTGAACAGTCGCCGAGGTTACAATCATAAAAAAATACAGTCGAATTAAGTAAGTACCTACTAGCTTCTTTTTGGGACGTCGGAAAAAAGTAAGGTACCGTTTCAAAAAAGATCATTTATTATTCGCAAAAATTGTTTTAACAATCCAATCGGTAAAGTGTGATATTTTTGTATACACGCCAGGATAGAATGGATGGCCGCAGGAATATCCGAAAGAGACGAGGCCGGCGACGAGACCCTTATAAATCAAAGGACCGCCAGAATCTCCAAAGCAGCCATCGGGACCTCCCACATCTAATTTTCCAGCACATATCATAGAACTGGAAATAATAGCTTGTATTGTGCCGTAGCGCTGCCTGCATACATTTTGATCTATTGTATATATTGTTGTTTGTTGGAGTTGATCAGGCTGAGGGCTGTTGGTCTGGAAAAAAATAAGCTAGCTTATATTAGTTTAAACATTCCGATGATGATGATGATTATATACAGAGTTCCTAAAATTGCATCGTAAGTATATTAAATAGGTACTATTATTGTTTGACCTACCTAATTACGTAATAAAACAAATTTATTGTACAGTGCTCGACACGGATCTTTATGTTTGTGAAGTGAGCTGACTTGCGTCTAGCGGCTCCCCGCCCGCGCCCCTGCGCCGTTTGTGTACCGTTTTTTCTTCATTGCGCAGCCATTTGTTGCTAACTTCACAAACATAAAGATCCGTGGCGAGTACTGTACCCTTGTCCATAAGGATAATAAACTGTCTAACTTATACACTACTTATACCTACCTTAAGTCATACGGTTTGCAGCAGTAAAATTAATTATTTTTTTCTTTGGGCCCCAAATGGAAATTTTACTTAAAGGGGCGCCATATATACTTATATATTTTAGAAAGAGTAGTTGTTAATCTTCAAACTATTTACGAAATAATAAAAAACCCATATGTTAAGCTACTAAAATATAGTTCACCCTTGGCTAATATTTTAGTCACGACTGTGTCTTATCTATAACTGATAAATTAGTTTTCACTGGAAGAGTATTTTTGAAAATAAATATCATTTTTCATTTTTTAAACTAGCTATAAACATGGTATGTGTGTAGCTAAAACTTACCTCTGTTACGCCCCATCCCACAAGCATAGCTACAGAGTTAGGCTTCATTTCCACTCCCTGCTTTATTAGAGTGCCTTGCCTGACATTGTTATTGAATGCTAACCGTTTAGCAAGTACTAAGACGGCAATGTCGTTGTTATAGTAGCTTCTGTCGAACTCTGGGTGGTCAATGATTGATTTTACATTGTAAATTGAGCCTCCATGCGAGCGGTAGGTAGAGCCTACTCGGACTTTCCAATATTGAGGCTGGGAATAGCTGTAAGGGTAAACATGTTATTTTAAAAAAGTGATTACGGATTTCTATTGCGGTGGTAGAACTTGTTCAGTTGTTTTGATTTTCAAATCAAACCATATGACCGATTTTGATTAAATGGGACAAATGAGAATGGGACCCCTTAAAATAAAATAAAAAAAAACTCCAAGAAATCAGGTAACAAATAAAAAACATAACCGTCGAATTGAGTAACTCCTCCTTTTTGGAAGTCCTCCTTCTTGCTTATATATTTACTAATTAAATTAAAATGGATTAAATTAAATTGATGGCTATTGCTATTCAACGTGGCAATGCTGCAAGTGTAATGGGTATTTTTGCACCAGGAACGGTCAGGGGTGGGTTATTTGATTAGAAGTTATTAATTGTGACGTAATTATTTGAATTATTTTTAGTGTACATAATTAATTAATTAAATTAAAATAATACAATATAGCAGAGATTAAAGTACAGCGATTCTTAATTTAGCGCGTAACAATTTTAAGATTAAAATATTAAGTATTTTTGCTGTACTTGATAGTAAGATATAATATAAGTCGCGTTCATGTATTTATGGAAAATATTGAGAAAAATCTATCAATGATGAATTTAGATAAAAGATTTTTTGGAGCAAGAACTAAAACGATCATAGGCAAGGCCTAGGATGTCGCACATCCTAGGCCGCATAGTCGCTTTACATCAGGCGAGTTACGTTGATACCAATAAACAATCCGGTATTCCATAGTAAAATCATGTGCAAATGAAATATATAATTAGGAGCTATACAATTATATTTAATTATACACTAAAATAAAGTACAGGTACTCACTCTCTCCCCGTATTCTCATTGTACTGAAAGCAATGAGCTGTTGATATGACGTGGCGAGCAGTAAGAATGACTCCCGCACAATGTTGTGTGAACTGCTGAGTGTCCCATGCGTCGAGGAGCAGCTGAGCCAGTATGGGGTAACGATCTATAGTAGTTGGCGAACCCTGGATGATGCGGGCTAAGTAGAATTGACTATTTACTGGAAAACATGAGATAAAATTTACTAGTAAACAAAATCTGCTAAGCAAGCTCTTATTTAAAATACAAACGTAGAAATTCAGTCCTAGGCTACGTACGATCTAAGATATGACGGATTCTTGGCGCCATAGATTTTCTTGACAATTCAGCAAATTAACACTGGCACTTTAATGGGAACTTTCGTAGGAGGTCTATACACAAAATCATCGTTAGAACACCTGTCACGATCAGGAATCAAACACGGGATCGCTAGATTTCGAAACAAACACGCTATCCACTAACCACAGCGGTCTGCTGCGGTAAGAGCTGGATCACGTCTAGAAGCATGGCATTTTTTAGGACAGGTCTACGTTCGGCAGTGAACTGATATCACAAAAAAAACTGTTTATCTGCAGATAAAAAATAGGCTGATGATGATAATGCTGAAGGACTTTTAGTTAGTTTAAATATATATAATTAATTTGTTTGTGTTGTCGTAAATGATAGTTATATACAGAAAAAGTTTCAGAAGACTCCAGTTTTATTACAGATAAAAAGAATAAAAATACGTCAAGTATATAACAAATAACTAAAAAGCGTACGACTGTCAAATAATAATTAATAATTATTGTAAATTATTACTTACCATTGGCTACAAACAAATTCCACAACAGCAAAGTCGCATATTTTAGATTATACATCTTCAATACTTATTCACTACTTACTTGACCACCGGCATCACCCAGGTGTACTTCGAAACTGGGGCCCATAATAATAAAATGCTCACTTAAGTACAGTCAGGAACATAAATTTACAAACAAAGTTGGGCTTTAACGTCTGGTGATGAAGTTTAAAAGTTGCAAGTACTAAATGACTTTAGCGGATCACTGTACGTCGTTAACTTTCTGGAATACTGACTGATCGTGAACTTGAATTTGTGTTATTAAGTTTTTACAGAACGATGGAAGAGTCTTGATCATTAGTCTTGGTCCGTAAGTATTTAATGTAAATATAAGGTTCAATGACGTTTGCTTTTAACTAAGAAAATATTTTATAAATTCCCCGTTTTTCAAAATCCCAGACATAACGGCCATTGCAATTGATTATAGTGTATAATTACCTACTAGTCAAGCCCTTTCATTTGATTTCGTATATTGAGGGAGTTGTGAAACAATATGTAATTCGCTATTTTGTACGCACTCCCGCCAGACCAATTTAACTTGCAAACAAAAATTGGTTCATCGTATCTCCAGAACAGTACTTTAGATAAGTTACTTCGTAACTCTTTATTTAACTACAAAAAACAAAAAAGCAGGCAGGCTCTCAAATCATAGCAAAAGTGACTTATATTTAATGCGATGCTACGAGTATCGCTTGAAATATATAACCGAAGACCTCGAGATTATTTTGAGGCCCTCAATTTAAAATAGGGCCCCCAAATTAAACATTGATCTCACAACGACTAATTTGTTCAGATACGTTTATCATATTTGAAGTATCAAGATTGTTTCGCACTCATGTCTTCCAATTGTACTTAAGTAGGTAATTATTTCTTACTGTCGATCATTAATCATTTTCAGATGAAATAAAGAAATGCTTAAATAGGCACTTACGATAGAGGTAAGAATATGCTTATACCTATGTCCTAAAAAGTGTAGTAGATTAGTTTAGACCCGTTAACTTTAACTTATTTTTAATTAGAAAATAATTATTCATAACAGTCCAGTCAATCAGCGAAATATACGGTCCAAAAAAACCTAAGCACTGGGTATTGGTACCCATATAAAGCAAGTAGACCGGCTGACGACGGTCAGCATTGTGAGACCGAATTGTATGTAGTTAAATCAGAGTAATTAAAATGGCTTGTTAAAAAATAAGCAATTTAATTAATTAACCGAGTGGACAAAGCGTCCCAGCGTGCTTTAAGGTCTGGCAACATTTTAGAGTGTCGTAATACTCAAAAAAATCCTCAAAATATGTAAACCCTTTTGCTCTGTACATGAGACATCCGTCCGAAATCAAACGATAACTTTAAATATTTTTAAAATAAAGAATTAAAATAGAAATATGTACGGAATACTATACGGTGTAATAATATATGGAACCATTATGTATGTATATTTATTCTTTTATCTATGTTTGGAAATTTAGAACCAACTTTTATTGTGCGAACTGCCAGTTGTGAAATTCACTGCCTTAATTTCCCAATAGCAATAATGTTGATCTTTGAAATCGCGAGTGAATCGGTTTTTTCTAGGCAAGTGTGCTACAGCCCAGGCCGCATCGTGCCTTTATTGTAATTCCGCGAGCTGTGACCCTCGCTTGCTACCACGTTTTTTTTTGCTTTTATGTAAAAAAACGATAACCACTTGACAGTAAGTACGTTACTTTGGATGTTGTTGCTTGCTTACAGGTTGCTCTTTCTAACCAATCTTACAAGAACTTTGTATGAGTAGGTCTGATCTACGATTTTCTTGTCATTGAGAATAATTGAAAAGGGTATTCCCGATTTATTTAACACTAGCAGCCCGTCCCGGCTTCGCGCGGGTGGATATTTTAGGGCTCTGTACCCAACGGGTAAAAACAGGACCCTATTACTGAAACTTCGCTGTGCGGCCATCCGTCCGTCCGTCCTTCCGGCCCTTCGTGAGTTCGTCCGTCAGTCACCAGGCTGTACCTCATGAACCGTGATAGCTAGACAGTTGAAATATTCAGAGATGATGATGATTTCTGGAGCCCGGAGTGCTAAATTTGCATGGTGGTAAGGCGCTCGCCTGGCTAGCTACCATCCTCAAGTTGTAAAATCTGTCGCCAAGCACCATAACGGTGTGTTTCGGCAGCCTTCCTTGAGAGCTAGTGTATTCCAGACTAGGCATGCTTCATCTAGGGCTACAGTATCGCTGATACCGTGGTCGTGCGAACTTGTGGTCAAATGACAGCTAGGCATTTGACTACAAGTTCGCACGAGACGTGACGTGTAGGATAAAAAAAATATTGTAGTTACTAAAGCGTCGTGGAGAGCTATTGAACTTTGAAGTTTAGATGATAGGAAGTATGAAATGTTATAGGTTTTTCCCATTTTAGCGGTGGAGGAATCGTCTAGAAGGATATTAATTATTATTTTTCAATTAAAACAAGGCAGGGACATATATTAGCGTGTCAGATCATGTAATTTTCTGTGCTCCAATTTGTTTTGCTAGTGTATTTATCCTACCTTATCTAAATCTGACGCATAGTTGTAATAAAGCTTAACAAAGTTTTTCCTAAATGTTTTGTCGTACTGCTGTATTAGCTCGGATATACTCTACAGGATGTAAGTAATACCCCATATATTTATCTGACACGCTCGAGTATTTCACAAAATCCCTTATTTAGTAGGGGAGAACAAGAAGAGATTTTGTGAATTACTATAAAAATAAATAGGTACTAAAAACCGAATAAAATTATTAATTCAGGTGGCTCCCAAACATGAAACCTGTTTTTGCTCGATATTAATAACGACAACAGAGGCCCGATCGCGCTAATTTATTACAACTGAATCGTAACTGAACCTCGATCGCTTGTCAATTATTTGCATATTTCGTATCGCGCTAATGGTTTTACCAACTAAACGTTTGAGACGGTGTTTGAACGGAACTGGAACGTAACCGCTGTCAAACGAACGGTTGTGAAAAAGTTAGTAAATATCGATTGTTAATGAAACGTTCTGTGGTGTTCAATACATTATATCATGTTTTTCTTGTGTAATTGTAGTTTAAAGCACTTATAACAAAGTAATTTGTTGTTTCCTATAACTATATTGAAAAATAAACCCGTAAATTTCATTGTAACAACAGGCGACAAAAAACAATACAAGTGTAAAGTTATTAGTGAAGAGTCAGTTTTTAAGAAGATAAAGACAGTCAACATCCTAACAAACCGAAGAAGAACCAGACTTTGAAGAAATGTTGCAAGATAATGTTACGGAACCCTCAGTGCGACAGTTCGACTCACACATGCAGATTTTGTTTTTTAAACATTTTTAAAACTCTTCTCCCGCAAACTGGTGTGACGTTTATTTTTAAACCGACTTCCAAAAAAGAGGAGGTTCTATGTTTGCCTGTATGCATTTTTTTGTGTTTGTTCATCGATATTATTACTGATTATTGAATATGATATTTTCGCCAATTGTTAACCGACTAAATAAACATTGTTAGTTCGAAAGGGCATAGATGATCCCATATTAATTTTATCATAATCGGCTCAGTAGTTTTTTAGATTTAATAAAACTTTTAAGAGTATCACCGATCCTTCACTGTTTTTATGTTTCTGATAGAATTTTCGATCTGGGGCCTACCTCTTTTCACCCCCAAAATTGTAACCTATTTTTTTGTTATTGGTGTCAATCGTTTCACTATAATGTATTTTAGGCCTATACGTTTTATTATTCTGAAAAAAAAAAATATTGAAATCTGCATAATAAAGGCTTTTAATAAGCATCGTATCAGCGCAAAATATATATAAAAGACAGAAAAAAATAAAAAGTTAAAGCCTAGTAAATAATGTGTTAGCTGTGTGAAAAAAAAAACCACTGGGATCGGACAACATTAAAAGGTACAAAAGAGCTATATCTTATTGTATGCAAAGTTGGCTGTCTATTAGCAGTCTTAATTTTATAAGAGGACATTATAGGTAGGTAACGTAAGATTTGCGTGCCGAATGGAAGTCGGCTTCCACTTCTTTAAAGTAAGATTTGTTGTTTTTTAATTTCGTAATATCTGTAGAATGGTATATCCGATTTCAATAATTCAAAAAGTAATCAACAGGTACTGAAACAGACTATTTTGATTAGAATCAATACAGAGGAATGAATAACATGGTCTGAGTTTGATCGGAACTACTATCAACTTTTAAAATGTATAATAGTAAAATGTATAGTAATTATTGTGACATAACTACAATAGTGAAGGTTTCTTAAGATATTGATATATATTGTATTACTGTATAATTTTTTTTTGTTCTATTATCAATACGAGTAGATACCGCAGCGCATGCAATAAAAGACATTTTTTACACCTTGGGTTGGCTTTAGTAGGAATTACTGAGGATCTCTAATTTTTTGTAGTACTTAGTAAATATAGTCTGTTACTCAGGGATAATGCAGCTATTAAAATGCAAAAGAATTTTTGAAATCAGTCCAGTATTTTTTGAGTTTATTCGTTACAAACAAAAATACAAATCTTTGCTCTTTAAAATATTAATCAATAATTAATGAAGTGTAGATTATGCAGACAAAAAAAAAACTGATGTAAAAAAAATCAGCCAAGTGCGAATCAGATGCGCGTACCATTATCTATAGAACTTTTGTTATTATTATCGAGCATAAAACGGCAAAAACTACGATGCGTGTCCTATAAGGGCCAGAATTGAAGGCATACAATTCTGGCCCTTATAGGAGATACATTTTACCATGAAACACTTTATGATTATAAATAACTAATATTTATTTGAAGCCTTATCTCAGTTTTCAAGCATAAAAGCTTTCATATCAAATTATTGAATTATTTTTTATCCTAGTCTCAGTCTTACATTTTACCATGAAACACTTTATGATTATAAATAACTAATATTTATTTGAAACAACTCATAAATATATATAAATTTTACAACCTACTGAATGATTCCTTTACTTCTAATAAGACCTTGTATTTGTGTGTCTATACTTGTATAATACTTCATTTGAGTTAACAACCTTGTGACTCTTTTTAAGTCACCATCAAAGAATGCCGTAGACAGCTTTTTCTGTAGGTCTTTTATTACTGATTTACTTTCTTTGTTTAGCCTCAGAATTTCTTCAGTGTCAGCGTTTTCAACTTCTTCATTCTTTTCCATGATGTGCATTAGGAATTTTTGGTCCACCTCCGTATCTTCTGGGAGCTGTTTTCCTCTGAGACTTAGCATGTAGATTCCTGTAAAAGGTTTTTCTTTTCTTTTAGTAGACAATAGTAGTAAAATATCACTAACTTGCTGCTCTCTCGACCTTAACTAAATTGTTTTGAATATATAACTAAAGATATGTGAATGGTGTGCTATTAACTAATTATCTTTGATATTTCTACAGATTTTTTTATAAATTCACCATGGCTTGATTGCAATTAGTTGCAGCATGTTTATACATTAATACAATTTAGTAGTCATATAAAAATTTGCGTTGATAATAGAAACTAATTGGTGGACATGGGTGATTGTAAAACCAATATATGTGGATAATCGGACATTATAGTGTTAATTATTTGAACAATTTTTTTTGTGGGCAAGGGCTGAAGTAGCGAGTGTATATATAGTGGTCATACAGTTGACTAATGTTCCAATAATTGACACTCTACTGTATTCTTAAATCAGAATTTGCTTTGTCTTGTTTCATATTGTTTTTGAACTTAACCACAAACGGGAAAATGATATTCAGTTCAAATACTTTAGTAAAAAAAATATTAGGTATTCAATGTTTAATGTTGGTACTTATAGATAAAATGAATGTAAAAAGGTGAAAAAAATATTAAATACCTCTAGCCATTGGTTGCAACAGTGTCTTATATGCTTCATTGACTAGCGATGAGTAATTTTCTGAAACTTCTTGTTCTTGCTTTTCTCTGAAAAATAAAATTAACAAAAAATCTTAACTAACCATTATTGTTATATAAATGCTTAAAATCTAAATCTAAACTAAAAAAACAAGGAGTTTTTAATTTCTTGAACATAGAGGTTGCTAGATATAAATGGTGATTACTAACCTGTTGGCAAACTTATCTGGATGTAGAAACTTTTGTAATTCTTTGAATTTCTTTGCTAAATCGTTCTCATCCAGGTCATAGGTTTCTTGAACACCCATGATGTTAAAATAGTTTTTATCTTTGTTTGGATTCTGCAGTTTGTTGCAATTAGGACAGAAAAGGTTTGAAACTAACTTGTTTGCATCTTTTCCACACGACCAGCATGATACAAAGCGCATTTGTCGCAAAAATACAAACTTTTTCTTGTGATTAAATAACATTGACCTTATACTCATAATTTAGACTTTTACACGAAATGTTTTTACAGACCTAATACTTCATTAGCATTTCGCAATTATAATACAATCAGGAAGGTCGCGGTGTTATTTTATGGATTTAAATCACTTTTTTAATTGCACTCTACTACTAATGATAAATGCTCGCTGATCTGTGTGTGTGTGTTATCAAGAGTTTTTTTTGTATGACAGTGAACCAGGTGTGCCAAATATCACATGTCAAGAGTCAAGATGTCAGCTGAGAGCTGAGACTGAGATCAGCTGATTTTTGTCAAATATGATAATCTTTGCTTTTCGTTACTGGCAACATTAAAATATTGTGTCAATGATAATGCAGACGCGGAGTATTCCCGCGTTCGCTGAAAAAATTGCGTCTCTGTGTGTATTTATTGCAAAACTAGTGATTCTGCAAGTTTTAATGTGTAATGTTGGTTGATTATAAACCTTTAATGTCTTGTTAATGTTTATAAGTGTAGGCAAGCGATATAGAGACGGAATAACGTGGTTTTGTGTTCGCAGTAAAGTCTCCTAAGTTTTACTACTGTACACGATGTGACTAACTTGACCACAATGACTTATTTTTCGGATTTAGGAAATTATAAACTGACGCTAGCTAATATACAAATCGTATGGTGTCATGTATCAAAAGAAAATTGTAGACGTCAGATGTCAAGATGACAGATGTCAAAATTGTCAAGCTATTTCGTCTCATCTCGCTCGAGGTTTTTTGTAAACAAAATAAGAATTGTTTTTTTTTTGTTTTACAAAAAAAATATTTTAAATTGGCTTAATCTATCACATCAAGATTATTCAGGATGGCATCATACTTTACCATTGATGCTACCAGTGAAACCACCAATTTCCAGAAGGAAATTTCCAATATGATGCACGGCTTCGGAGACAATCCTAACCCTAATGCAGCTACTGTTGTTTTGGTAGAAAACATAGCTCTGCAGCAACTCAGATCGCTAGTCCAGGAGGCTTACACTATTTCCATCACGAGAGGAAGTAGATATATCACAAATTATGAAATAATCTTTCTAATGCGTAAGAATATTCTCAAAATGAAACGTCTTTACGATTACCAAAACAGACTTGAGCAGATCGACAAGAGGATATCAGTAATCCCAAACGAAAAGATCATGATGTTAGACGATGATGATCCATCAGTAAAAAAGAAAAGAACTCACATAGACGTTATTAGAGAGCTTGATGAAACAAGAGAAATTGACCTTATCAAATTTGACGCAATCGACTACCTCAGAAAAATAAGAGCTTTTAAAATCACTGAAACAATGTCTTTTGATAAATATGAAAATTATCACAAAGCCAGATGCAGCTCTTTTCGAGGAACAAACAGTTTAAATCGAGGTTATGTCAAATTGGAGAAATGGATTAACCCCAACAAGGAGTATAAGATTGCTATATCAGCTTTAGAAGTTCTGGGGTTTATTGCATATGAAACTGTTGCTGATTTAGTAGATGCTGTTTATTTAATTCGCCAAGATGCCAAGAAGAAGCCGGGAGATCCTTTTAGCAAGTTTGAAGGAGGTTATTTTTGTAATCCTGGAGCTCTAAATAATGCTGTATACATAAAGTCGGGATTTGAAGGTGTACCTGCAATCACAGTGGCAGAAATCAGAGAGGCTTTACGGAGGTACTTCTCTCCGACAACAGGGTTGAATGGCTTGTTTTATAGAAATATGGGATTAGATTTGCCTGTTAGATACCTTGCATTCTGAGTAATAATTCTATTGCCTGAGCTATACCTACATATTTGTGTATATGTATTACATGAACTTTTCTGTAATCTGTGCTTAGTACTAAAATATACAAAATTAATAATGTTTTGTACACTAAATCTTCTTTTTTACTGGTGAAATTAATTGAAACCTGAGTTAATTTCAAAACATTGCTTATGTTATTTTTAACATGATGATTGAAGCCGATTTGTCAATAAATAATTCAATAACTTTGTATCTTAATAAAACTGACAAAGTAGAAGCGAGAAGATGCATGCTTCCAATTCTAGCCCTTTATTGTTACCCAGGAGTCTGTATAATATCAAACTCGGAAGTATATTGGCTTCAATTTGTCAAAATTTTCATTCATATTGTTTGTTAGGGTACCAATCATTGGCTGGTGGTGTAGCACATGTGGTATTTAAAAGAAACTTGCTCTACACTACGAATACTTTTGATTAGTCATTTTGACCAAGACTAAAATAACTTAACATGTACTTACTCTCAAACTGGATTCAGAGCTATACAGCTCATGATGCTATGGCTCGTTGGTCAACTGACCAGCGGGATGAAATGACTTCGTCCATATTTGAACCAACTGATCTTGTAGTCAAATATTGTTAATTGTATAGTCATGGAATAAATAAAAAATGTACAAAGCTATTACAATTCTATGAACCGTTGACCTCAGGATCACTATATTTTTGACTGATTAAAAAAAAATGAGTTTCTCAGCACTTTTTATGAAATAAAAATATATTTTATAAATTACTAGCGGCCTGCCCTGGCTTCGCATGGCGATTTACATGTTGGGTTACATTAAGAGTTTTGGTAACGATTCCAAATATATATTTTGGTGCTAGTATAGTTTCCCAACCGTGAAATATTAGAACCGAGTCGCATTCTTTTGCTATACAATTTCGCTTTAGCGCTAAGTATAACTAAATACTCTCATAGGGCCTGAAGGATATAATATTAGGTCCTTACATATGAAATTGGCGTTTTGTCGTACTGGCCACTTTGATCTCAAATATCTCTTCTTTGGTTAGGGATTCCAATTTGAAATTTATACAGCTATTTATTCATACATTTGTATTTCGAAAACCGTAATTCATTTGTTTTGTCTTCGTTTGGTTTTTTCTTTGCGTCACGCAGTTTACAAAATGGAAAACTTGAAATATCCGAAAGATCCGATTTAAAATCCCTTCATTATTGTGCCGGTTGAGTAATGTAACGAAGCAGTTGACGCGCGTTTGTCGGTTTGCTGCACTCAATTCATGAGGTACCCACCTTTCAAGCTTTTTCACCTTTCCAATTTGCTTCAAGTGGATTAAAACAGTTTTATCACTAACACCGCAGCCTGCTGCTAACTCGGACGTGGTTTGCGATGGATCTGCTTCCATAATAGCTTTCAATTCTTCATTAGCAACTTTAGTCTCCGGCCGTCCACGGGGCTTGTTCTGCAGGTCGAAATTTCCAGAACGAAAACGTTGGAACCAAAAACGCACTGTGTTTTCTTTTGCGACACCGCCGCCATACACATCATTAATCCTTCGAGCCGTTTCTGCAGCACTGGTAACGGTGGAACTCGTACTCGTAAATAACGCGATATTTCAAGTTTTCCATTTTGTAAATTGCGTGACGCAAAGAAAAAACCAAACGAGGACAAAACAAATGAATTACGGTTTTCGAAATACAAATGTATGAATAAATAGCTGTATAAATTTGAAATTGGAATCCCTAACCAAAGAAGAGATATTTGAGATCAAAGTGGCCAGTACGACAAAACGTCAATTTCGTATGTAAGGACCTAATATATACAGTATAGTACTTCAGTTCAGTACTATAGTACTCAGTACTTCAATGAATAGGACAGTGCTAGAGATACCTAGTTAAAGTTTCTCTGCCTTTGCAGCACTGACGAAATAGTAGGTATGTTTCCTGTTAATCGTACGCTTGATGCTAATGAAAAACTGGCATATAGTAAATTATTAAACATAACCGACCTGCTGGCTGCAGCCCCCAGCTCGCATAAAGTTTACATTGTGTATGCGAACTGTTATAAACTTCTATGCTCCATGCATCACAATGGAAATGAATTTCTAACACGTCATTTGAACTAAACTACCTACGTTTGCAAGCACCTATTAACGAAGTATAGGTACACTAGACTGCCCAAAAAGAAGATAAGTAATGTTTTTTATCTTTATGTTTGTTTTGTATTTAATTATGTAGGTATGCCTAACTCTTTGTGACTTTCTACAGCCTAAACGGATAGACCGATTTTAATGTATGAGATGTCGTTGGGTTCTTCTTTATCTGTAGATGGTCATGGGATATGCCAGTTGCAACCCGCGGTTTTACTCGTTAAGGTAACGTGGTCAGAAGTTTTTGCAGTCGGATTATTTTGAAGTCACTTCCAAACAATTGTTACTCGTATTAAGAAAGAGTTAGGTAAATTTTTCACGAATAATAATCAGCTGCTATGTGTATTGACTGATACATACCTAAGATGATTGCCAGTCTATACCGGCGATCATCTTAGGTTGGTATAAACTGTTTCTCGTGTGGATTAAAATATTAACATAATCCTACATCCTACATCCTACTACTACATAAACTCGAGAGTTTGTATGGATATACGTTTGTTACTCTTTCATGCAAAACCTGATGCATGGATTTGGGTGAAATTTTATATTGAGATAGCTTAGACCCTGGATTAACACACAGGCTAGTTTTTATCCTGTATTAACGTGGGTAACACCGCAGGGCGCAGCTAGTTATTATAATAAGTAAATATAGCTCACCTTGCATAGATAGGCAGCTTGTATATAGGTCACTATTTTGTTGTAGCTAGTTACTTGCAAGGATCTACCAACCTATATATATTAGCAATATCCCACATGTGAGGTACTAACTTGTAAAATTAAATTACCAAACAAGAGTTCTCAAAAAGCATCCGACGACGTAATGCTCACGACTAACTTTCCTTGCTAAAGCTGCATTCAATGTGATGAAACAAAATTGTTCCATACAAAACTGTTAGCAACTTTTGCTGTATGTAGGTACGCAAGTTAGTAAAGATATTTTCAATTCTGTGAACGCTAGTAGCTTTTTTAATAGGTGTAAAATAACTAGACGGATAAGTCGTGAAACTTGTGATAAACTTCAACATAAGATAAACGCGCGTGAAGTTAACAGTTAAAGGGCTTTTTATTTTTCCCATCAGTGATATTTTTACACTGTTGCTTTGCAGTAGAACTGATAAACGCTTGAAACTTAATCAGAGAAAAAAGAGCTACAAATATAATAAGAAAAACCTATCTCACAGCAGAGAATATGTAATAATTACTCATAGTCATGGTCACAAAACAGTAGTGTAAGCAAAGAAACAGATGTGTGAACATTCATTACATACGGTTGGCTACCCAATAATAATTAATCACCTGTCTAATATGAAAATGAGCTCACAGCCTACAATTGTCCTACTTTTTGTTGTTTTGATTTGGATGTCTATTAACTTTAAGTAATATTAACTCCGATCAAATCGATAATGGTTGTTTTGACTAAGTACCTATTCTATGTTAAAATGACCATTATAATATGACTGAAATAATTCAAATAATCGGCTTAGGCCCCAGGCGCAGCTGTGTCTCAGCATTTAGCTTATCTACATGAATACGTAATCATCCCATAAACTTACCTACTAATGAAAGACAATTTGACCCAGACGTTTCAATGCCACAAAAACAAGACGACTTTTAAAGTCTAAACTACGTTGACTAAACTAATGCCCGCGCAGAGTACTCGTATCTACGATCTATCTACAATCAACGATGAATAGGCACTTAAAAAAATAATAACGATCGAAAAACTGCCTAAGCCTCTGATTGGCATTCGTTTGAATTAACAAAGATAAAAGTTAGCAGCGCACGCCAAAAGTAGCTATAACAATAAAAATAAATTGTCTAACTCAAGACTTTATGAAGCTTAAAAAGTGTTGAAAATTTAAGTGTAACGGTCTAACGAACCTTTGAAATTACACGAATAATAGCTGTAACAAGAAGGTATGTAGGTACTTGTTTAACTTTGAGCAGGGATCAATAAACGAGATCAAGGATTAAGATGCAAAGTTGTTTTAGTACGTGTCAATGTCGCAACTTTGTTTGGAATTGGAATCGTCTTTTTATATTAATTTCAAACTGGATGGAAATAATACGCGTATGTTACGAGAGATTAGTCATTTATCCTCGCATAAGACAAGGTAATGCGAGCGAGAGTGATAGATATAAATGTTATGTCGAATGCCCCAGAATAACACTAATTGAAGAATGTATTGTATTCCCTCGTACAAAGTTCCTCAAGAAACTTGTAGATACTCGTAACGTTTGCTTTCGTTGACGTTTTCATTCGGCTCGAACTCAATATAATACGTGAATCCACAATACAAGTTAGAAATACGTAAATGTAACGGTGATATTAGAAAGATATGGCAAAATATTAACGGATGGTTGGGCAGACAAAAACCAAGCATAGATAAATTGATTAAGAAATATATGTGCCAGGTACAAGATATCAATAGTGTATGTAACCAATTCTGTGAGACGTTTACCAATGAAATAGATACTATAAAACATCACTGTAACCACTTGTTTTTAGAACGAAGTAGCTATGTGGCGGATAGCAACAGTACATTCTTATACAATAAAGTGAATACAAAAGATATTGTGAAAATAATAGATAACATGGATAGCAACAAGTCGCCGGGATCAGATGGTATTAGAATGAAGGATATAAAGATTGTCAAAGATCAAATTAGTCCTGTAATTGTAAAATTTAATAACTTAAGTATTTTGAGTGGTAAATATCCAGATGAACTAAAGTTAGATATCGTTAGACCAATATATAAACAAGGAAATCATAAAGAATACACAAATTACAGGCCAATTGCTATTTTAAATACAATAAATAAATTAACAGAAAAGGTAATTGTAGGACTAGTCACAAACTTTTTAGAAAAAAAATATATTTTGTCTGGTAAGCAGCATGGGTTTCGAAGAGGTCGAAACACAGCTTCGGCCCTTCGACAGTTTACAGATGATGTAAACAGTTACTTAAATGAACGGAAATTAGTCGTTGCTGTATTTATAGATTTCAAAAAAGCTTTCGATACTTTCGATCTCGGCGGCTTGTTGCGAGCAATGGAAGAATGTGGCATTAGAGGCTACGTACATAACTGGTTTCGTGAGTACCTGCACGAGAGGCATATGCAAGTAGTAATAGATAAGAAAAATAGTGATAAGGGCTCTGTCAAATATGGTGTTCCAACTGGATCCATCTATGGACCAATCGGATACATAATGCACGTAAATAGCGTGACAAATGTTATTAAAAATTGTAAAAGCTATATGTGTGCTGATGACATGTGTTTATTATACGGCGATAGAAATATAAAAGACATACGATTGAAATTACAAGAAGATTTTGACAGTATTGTGAAATGGGCGCATGACAATGGAATTATAATAAATATAGCCAAGACAAAAATTGTTCGCATATATTCGCCATATAATAAAAACAAAAATGAAACCGTACATTTAGTAGGCCACTCATACGAGTGTTTTCACAACAATTCAAGTAACTGTACATGTGAATACCTAGAAGAGGTAAATCAAATTAAATATTTGGGCCTCACAATTGATAGCAATTTCTCATGGCAAATACACATAAATAATGTGTGTAACAAACTTAGAATAGTTTTAAATTAATTCTATGAACTGTCATATGTATTAAATCGTGGCACATTATATTGTGTGTACCACGCACTTGTAGACGCTATTATCAGTTATGGGCTTAGCTGCTACGGACTCACATTTACAACTTATTTACGTCAAGTCAAAAATGTACAATTGAAGATAGTAAAAAAATTAGTAGATAAAAAAATCAAGGATAAATTAGATAAAGAATACGAAAAACTGTTTAGTAAAATTTTGCCCGCGATATCAAAGTCAATTATTTAATTTTATTAGAAGAATTTCAAAACAATGAACTAAAACAAGTAAAAACGTTTAATCATCCCACCCACAGAGCAGCTAAGCCACAATTAAAAATAGATCATTATCAGAACAATTACTTTGGGAAGCGTACAAGAAAATGTATTGTACCTAAATTGTGCAATAGTTACGACATACCATCCGATGCTTAAAAATAAACCTGCCTATAAAATAGCTCTGAAAAAATTGTTTCTAGAAACAATTAAGTAAGTATTAAATAACGACTGTATATGTAATAGCTACACAGCATTTTTGATAATAATTGTATTATAGTAAATAAACATCACAATAAGATTAGATAAGAGAGAACTACTGCCTACAAACTGCTTTGCAGTTTGGCAGAAACGAAATTTGAGCTCATGTATTTTTATATTAATCAATAAATTGAAACCAAAAAAATAATCTTGAAACCATTACGGCTACTCTGCTACGGATTCATTTGAGGGTTTAGTTTACACCATTTGCTCTATTCACTTTGGTCGTCTATGAAACTGGAGATTTTCGCTTTATTAAGTTACAAATAGCTATTACGGAGGAGCATGAATCCATCCAAGTTAAGCACATTATCTGCAAGTTTTTGTAAATAGAAGATTGGCTTACTTTTGTGCAACGGAGATGCGGCATAGGATGGAGCACGCTTGCTTAGACGAAACTGATTCATTCACGACTTCAAAATCCCAGATGTTAGCTATGAAGAAGCCGTAGAGAAAGCAAAGCGTTTCGTGCGAGACCGTGGAATCTCTAAATGTAGGTATCGGTGATCGTCTGCCACTTTTGAACGAGTATTGAGGCTTTGGAGCTTAGTCTTGACTAAGTATTTTTACCAATGATTTTTAAGCATGTTTTTTGCACAGGCTCCTATGCTTCAGGCTAGTATTTAGCGGATCTATCCCAAATGTGTGAACAGTACATGTTCATGTAACATGCTCGATCTTACCTTTGCTTTATAGGTGAGTAACTACTCGTATATCGATGTCAAGGAACGGCGCACCTTCCAGAGGATACCAACACGAAAAGATATCAACCATTTCTGTGCGTGTAGATATATATAGGAGTAAAGTAGGTATATAGAGCGTAGTCCTATCAACTTGTTTTTTCCATCCGGTGAGGGAATACACTCCTGACAAAGGCTGTCATATGAAGGTAAAACTACCAGACATTATGTTGGTTGGGAAAAAAAAACATAAATATTAGGTATATATCGAAACTTCTATCTGTTCCATCGGAAGAACGATGGAACAGATAGAAGACAAATTACCTTTATTTTAGGTAGATTGGGTAATGTGGGCGAATACCTCCTCAGATTAACTAGGTTGGTACTTAAACAAAATATAAGTAAGTCAGCTAGTCAGGCAATTTTTTGTAAGTTGAAACACCGGTATTCGAAAAAATATATATACAAAATCCAGCTAGGTATACCCATAAATAGTCTTTTTCTACAAAACAGCAGACTTTTCATTCTCAAATTTGGTTAGGTCCCGTTGTGAAAGTTATTTATTATGACGAGAACAGTGACCCTTTCGGCTTAGTTCAGCCTTATCCGAAGACAACCGAAAATTCTATAGATTTCCGTTTCACTAATAACTGCAAATCGATATTCCCTTAATCGCCTTTTAGGAAAACGGCAAAAAATCAATTACTTACCAAGATTAGGTACCTATCTTTAAGCGTGCCATTGAAAAGGATAAGCCTCAACGAGCACAGGCCTATCTAGATCCGAAATCGACTTTAGCACTCACGCCACACCGAAGTGCTTTACGTGAGGTGATAAATTTTACGACTCTTCTTGTGTGAGAGAGCAATCAAATTCTTCACGTTCGTCATGTGATGGACAACACTCCGTGTAACTTTAGGTTATTTGCTTGGTGTCATGAATCAAAATAAAACCTTTGGACTGAACAAGATACAAATTTTTAGAAGAGCATAGAGCTAGCCTTAATATTTACGTTTCGATGTGCTAAGTGTTGTACCTAGGTACCTAATAAAAATTAAATGATTGAATAATACTTAGCAATGGTTTACATTTATCTTGTACACTTTATCTAACATTTAATATTTTTAATTGGAAAGGGCCTGTCGGTATCAGATGATAGGTACACACCTTATGTGTATATCTTGGCACTTATAAAGTTTAAGTTTGTCCTAGTGTATCAAATACGAGTAGATGAGTACCAGACCGAAAATAAGTTAGCCAAATGGAAAGCACTTAAAAGATAAGTAATACGATACTTGCTTCAAATATCTGAAGTCGCTAAAACAGCCTTCTCTCATTAGCATCTAAATTGGAGAGTTTCTAGTTACCTGCGCTAGTTATTACAGTTTAGTAACTTTATGTAGTGTTACATAAGTACTACAGTTTCAGGGCAACAAAATACACTGCGGGACTTTCTAAGCAGGTCGTTGTCAAAAATAATCGAAGAGAAAATAGTTATAAAATATTAACTTCTTCGGTAAATACTTTAAATAATGAAAAGGGACTTTAATTCGGTAAGCTAAAGTTACAATACAATACAAGAAATCTTTATTGTCTCCATAAAACACAACACAAAAGAATACAACAAACAAATAACATGGCACAAAAAGCGGTCTTATTGCTAAAAAGCGACCTCTTCCAGACAACCTTTATAGCAATTTTGGGTAACGTATACAAAACAAAATATCAAAACTGGATAAAATGTACTATGTAAAAACTTATGTGTTATGTGGTCTATCATAAATTAAAAAAAATAGTGTTTTCTATTACGACAGGCGCCAATAGAACTTTTTGAGTTATTTCGATTTACAGATCCAACCTCTTGACCAATTATGTTAAAGTTTTAAGCATTTTTTTTAAAGTCCAGGCGTCTCTAAGAAAAATAGAAATAAATAGTCTTGTTTGGAACTCCGATTTTGAAGGTCGATGAAAATAGCTAGTAGTGGCATCCTAAAATCTTCAACTGGAAAAGAGTCTAATAATATTAATAGGCTCACACAAAACTCGTAGCTTTCATTGACTGTAAAATATTTTTAATGAAATGAGAATTAACATTTTTACGAATTCCAACTGTAAGAACAGATGTCAGAACAATCATTGCGAGCGTAAGTGCTATTAACATGTAATGCTAGTGTTATAATCATATAGTATCTGATACTAGTCTGTAACCTAGTTAATACGGGAAACATACCTATTACCTACGTTACGGGTAGCTTGATGAACCAGGCACTATTGATATGGACTGGTCATTATGAATGAATAAGAGTGTTGGTCAAATTATATACTTTAGCCTGACGGTACGTCGTTAATTTTTTTGAAATCAAAGTTTATATTTATTTCTTGTACCGTATAATATGAATATGCTTTCATTGATAAATTCAAAACTGACACAACTTAAAAAAAAAAACATTAGCTAAGCTTATAATAAAAGTTATGAAAGTTTAAGTGTGTGACCAAGTCCTTGGTGCTATTTATCCGCTAACGGAATGAATCGGCAAGCGAAACGTTCGGAAAATGTGTACAATGCAATGCATTAAAAATATATAAGGAAAAAACTAAAGAACTAGAAGTAATCTGAAATCCGCTCACACTTCACCTTATGATAACGCGGCCTAATTTAATGTCAAATATACTACTTTACCTGTGCCTTTGTCGGAGAAAATGTTTAATCCTGCAGTATTATTTATATTACCTACTTGATATAGGTATTTTATATTGTTTCTGGTAATCAACGGGAACCCTCTGACCATAAGCGACAACTTTAAATCTAGGACTAGGAAATATGTGATCATCAGAAGCCGATACTAGTTAATTACGAGTGACCGTGTATATACAGCCCAGTCATTGTTCATCAAAAATGTATATGTATAGATTAACATGTTTATGAGAATGTATCTAGTTGGTAGACTTTCAGACTCACTTCTAAGTCCGAATAAGCCAAACAATCGAGAGGTAAAGTAAACTTTAGCTATTTCATGAAACAACAATAGTCCCACCCAAAAGTTGGCACTTCTACTTCTTCTTCTTCTTAGTGATTCAGCGCATAAAATTGAATTTTACGGCTTCGTAGTCGATTAATCTGACCTCAATTTACCTACGCTGTCCTCTATTCTAGGAAAGAACATTAGGTATTTCAAGTAAAATAACATTCGCCTTGAACTGGCATAATAAGGGTGACTAACATTATGAAAAATTTAAAGCGGCAGCTTTCCCTCAAATTCAAATTTGATAATGTTTGTTTTATTTGTAAGATTTAATATAAAGATGAGGTGGGGTTATCGTTATTAACAAATTTATGCATTAAGCATATTTTTTGGCGGAAAGCAACTGGGCCGAGAGATGGTTTATGACCTATGTGGTAAAATCGAATTAGCTTTACATGGCGTGATAACAGAAATTGGATGATGTGACATTTGATAAGGCAAGTAAATAAAATTAGGGAAACTCGAACGATCGGACTGAAGACAGAGCACAGCTGACTGAGCACGCGTAGCTTTCAAGAGACTGGCGCCGAAATATTTAAATCTGTCCTTGCGAAGTAATTTGTAATCAACCCAGCGAGCGAAACATCTCTACATCGAGTCTGGAAAAATGTTCTTTTATCTGTAAATTGAATGGATGTTTGACCACACAGAATTTCATCTTCGCGTACAGGTCCTAGTTTAAACCCAATCTTGATGAAACTTGGTGTGTGGATATTAAGATATTAAATTTGTTTTCGTTATTGGAGATTTTCGACAGTGGTCATATATTGGGATTTCACTTTAATTTTGGACTCAGAAATTTTTAACATTGTTGTATTGTTAGAATAATGTTATTAGATCACGCGGCGGTTGACAAATAATTTAGCTTTTTTGTTGATAACACGACAATTTTTTTAAATTGCTCAATCCAAAATTAATTGAAATGAAACATTGCCATCATACCTAACTTCGTAACGAAAAAAGGATGAATATATTGTCAACTGTAATGTAGATTACAGTTGACAACTGTAATTATTGTCAATATATTGTCAACTGTAATGTAGATTACAGTTGACAATATAATATATAGTTGTTAATGTTAGTAGTAACATTATTGTATGAGCCTGCAAAGTTTCAGCTACAAAAAATATATTCATCGTTCATCCAAACACCCATACATATTCGTATGGTAAACAAAATATGCTTCTAAATACATCAAAACCCAGCACAGCCAGCTAGAGTCAAATAACACTCGAGTATCCGAACCGAAGTATTCCATACACGCCAAATCCCATGTGTAAACGAATTCCGTTCGCTAGTTTTCAAAGGGTGAACGTTACAATATGTGGAGGGTGAGGTCGATAGGCAATTTAGATTTGGTCGGGCTCTCAATTAATCGTAAAGGCGAAGAGGCCTGACGAGGTTCAAGAGGTCTGAGGACTCTTGAAGCAGCCTCCAGAAGCCTCTTGTGCCCATCTGCGTCGGTAATACGAAGATAACATTGCATCCTTTTGATGCTTTTGATTATGAACGAAAAGTGTATCGGAGACCCTTTTTGGGATTGTTTATTTTGTAAACGGAAGAGATCAGCTGAGTCAATTTGTGTTGGATCCTGTTATGTTGCTATTTTTACCCGACCAAGCAAGCGAAGAAAAAAGCAAAATAGCGGAAAAGAATACTTTTGTATTTTGTGTTACATTAAGTATGTCATAAGACATTATAACTTCATGTTTACGTAAGTATCGGTTATAAAAGGTTATCGGTTAGGGGTCTTGCGAGCCAGACAAGGTGATTTTACTCATCATGATAAATAACATTCATAATGGGAAAAACTCGACTATTCCATAATATATTTTGTCGACACCGGATAAAGCTTTTCTATGAAAGAGCTGATAGATTTTACTTGAATTCCACGTTGGTCCCATGGTGAAAGTTGTTGAGTACCTACAAACCTATTTTCGACTTACACCCCTAACTTACAACTCTGTACCTGCTTCAGCGTGTTTAGTAGGCACTTTGCTGTTTCATACAAACTTATCTGATTTTTATGAGAAATCCACCGATAATTTGCTATAATTAGTGTAGTTTTATGCTTCACATAGAATGCGTGTATACGTCAGATTAAAATTACAAATATGTTTCTTACAGTTACGTAACAGTTTTTTAAAAATAAATAGCCTTTAGGCTCGTTACAGGAACGTTAAGTTCTGGAGTAATGATAGTCATATAGCATAACTAGTAGCTGCCACAGCATTACACGTAAAATGGAATATAAAGAAGTTTCAAACTTTAAACTCCTATTTGACCCCATAGGGATAGAATACCCAAAAATGCTTTTTAGTACACTCCTACGCCATTTAATCAGTACACTATCCAAATTTCATGTCAGTGTAAGTTCAGTGGTTTAGGCTCAGCGAGAGCTCTCTATTCCTAGCGATTATAAGTCAATCAGTCAGTCGTCCAGGAAATATTTATATATATCTAGATTTACCGACTTCAAAAACGGTGGAGATTCACAATTTATAGTTTTTTTGAGACAAAATACAGGCTTGTGTTTGACCGCATCTCTTGACCCGTTCTGTATAAGGTGTAGCATTTTTGCCTACCTAGCTTAAAACCGAATCAATCGCGACTTCTAAATATTCAGATTGTAGCCATCGGAAAATATAGAAGCCGATAAAAGTTAACGCAACGTGTTGTGTGAGAGACCTCTAACATGTACCGGTGGCGTTATCTCTAATTCTTTACTAGTCCGATTGTGGACTTGAGATGAGGAATTAAATTATGTAATTCCAAGGCACACTCCCCGAAATGTATCCGAATAAAAAAATATGTCCTACGATTTCTCTTGCTTACAAACTTATTATATTATGCAGACATAAGGAGGTATATTTTTAAAACCCAAGAAAAAATATTAATGCTTAATACTTCCCAAAGCAAGTGGTTAGAATCTTTAAATCTTTAAATCTGTGTATCATCGTGACTTATTTTAAATTTTGAGACTAAGACGAATCTATTGACACTATTCACATAAAAATACGACAAACAGTTTAGGCTCTAGGGCGTACCAAAGAAATATACATACAAACATACACTCTAAAAACATGGTTATGTTCTCTTTCTTTCGCAGTCGGGTAAAAACGCTGATAATTAATTCATCTATACTGCTCTCAATTTAAGGTTATTCGATCCCCGAAAAAAAATCTACAAGCAAACTTCATCAATGCCGAAAAACTGCCTGAGGAATATCCAAAGAGTACCTAATAGGCGCTCAAAACTTTACAACGTTTTAAACACGACAATTTCTTTCAGAGTTCTACCCTACGGACCTTTTAGGCAAACATATTGGTCCTTCTGGCTTTCATAATTCTTCTTTTAATATATTTATAAGGGATTGCTTCCGAGCCGCAATCTGTATTCGACATTGGAGTATTTTTTACTTTATCCATAGCGTTACAGATCTACAAATTTAATAATACAGCTATTTCATACGATCCCTAACCTTATTACGATACAGTTAAGGCTGATTACAGATTCCGCTTGTAAAATATATTATTGTAAGCTGTAACAGTTCAGGAATGTAACATAGCGTTTTATTTTATGAAAGAAAGACTTTATGCCGGTGCTCGATTTTGTAGAGGCGTCGGATGGATTTGAAAACGTGAAGGATAATAAATGTTGATTAATTTAATCGTGTTGTTGTATGCTTTGAGAACCGGAATTAACAAAAATTTATCGTCGCTATTTACGAAAAAATAGGTATAATGAATAACTAACGTAGTACCTACTATACAATTTAAAAAAATGTTAGGAGCTGCGATTAACGAATATTATTTTAAAAGTAACAGTATTTTGCTAATTGGCAAGTTAATTTATTTCTTTAAAAATATTAGAATTTGGGTCTAATTTCACTTTGAAAATTTTGATAATTCTGACCTCGAAATTTTCCTAGTAATCCTGAAAAACAAAAACACAAAAAATAGCTTTATGTAGTATTTTGAAAAATTTTTGGATTCAAGATTAAAATGATATCTGCTTTCTTCAAATGTAAAATATAATAAACCAATACTTATTATTTCTGTAGGAAAATGCATGTATCTTAGCTAGCTTCTGCTGTACCTAAACTAGTACCTTGTATTACTTCACTTACACTTATAAATAGATTCCCCTCTCCATATATGCCATGCTTAGAAAAATATAATATAAAATATTTAGCTACTCGAAGTATATCAGGATGCGACAAAAAAACGTGTACGCACTTATGTAAAATAATAATATAATAACTACGATCTATATTTTTGCATGAAGTGCGTGATGTGTTAGTTTTTGTACAGAGATGTATTTACCAAGTAAAGCACAGGGGGTAAATATATTTATTTACTGCATACCTAATACATAGTATTCAAGTATTATAAAAAACTGCCGAGTTTGGGACCCATCATTAAGCAGATTAAATGTAATTTTATTGTTAGGTAGATTTAACAAACTTATAAAATGTAACTAATACTTAAAAAATATATATAATAAATCTCAAAATTATCTTTTAAATTTAAACATGTTTTATAAAAATAGTGCTAAAATTCTTATTTTGTTAGTTAGTAATATTTGTAATCTTTCCTTTTCTTTTAGTACTTTTTAATTGTTTGATGATTTATAATCGATAGTCAAAAAAATCAAAGCAAAGGTAAAACTATACAAATAAATTGACAGTTGAAGTTTTTTTAACAAAATAATGCTGTCATGTACCTAAGCCCGTACAGCTGAAGATATTTTTATATTATAACTTCCATAGCTTAATAGAGTGTGGCTTTTTAATAGTCAACAAGTTTAAAAGTGTCATCATTACATATAATCTCTACTCAGAACATGAGAAACATATGAGTACTACAAGTTTTAAAAAGTTATACGCTGTTTAACTTTTACCGATTACTTTGAAACGAGGTTTATGGATCTTTAATATTTGTATGTAGTGTTATCTGACTTACTCGTAGTATTTGCTCTTTTTACAACCAGACTGCGCAACAAGGAGAGTATGTTTTTCGAGTGTCTGTATGTATATATCTTTGACATGCCCTAGAGTCTAAACGGCTTGTTTCATTTTAAAGTGAGTGGTGTCAATAGATTCGTCTTCACCTACAGATATTCATAGATGTTAAGATAAGGGAGTCTAAAGTTCATGCATTCGGGTTTTGTAAGTCACTTTAACCAATCCTTAGTTCGGCTTTTTTCTCCCAATCCTTAGTTCGGCGCTGTTGCTCGCAACGCCTTCAAAAACTTACGCACGCCGCACGTAGGTGAAGTAAGTACGTGCTTATTATAAATAACTTCCACATAGTCAGGGAGATGAAGTAGATAAATATTCAACTGAGAAAAATAAATATCACTGACCATATTTTCGTTTTAGAACTTGTTGTTTTGTCCTGGGATAAATTAAATAGTTTAAATTATGAATATTGTATCCAATACATATTAATTTTGAAATATTGTGTTAATTTTAGCTCCTAAAATAATAATTTTAAATGAATATATTATGTTTTCTATTGAATAGTAATAAATACACTAGTATTTATGCGATACGCTTGTGTACGCTGAAGTATATTCAGATCAATTAAAACTATTTTTTTGTGTGGCTATCGTAATTTGACTGCATGGTAACAGCTCTTGGTCTATTTTTCGCGCTACGTAGATGCCGAAACAATGTCGGGGGTAGAGCAGGAAAATAATAGAAAACGCACAATTCACTAACGTTCCTTCTATGTATATACTAGCTAGTTTATTAAGACCAATACTAAATAAAACTGTTAAGAAGTTAACAAGCAACTTTATATAAAAATGCCACGTTAGTAATAAAAATTAAATATATATTTTTAAACAATTTATAACTATTGCAATTCCAAATGGGGTTTAAAAAAATACTCCAAACATCTAAATATATTCTAACTATTTCCGACTTGTGTGTATATAACTGTAGCACCATAACTTTTAAATAGTTAAGTCTATTATAGTGCGTTTTATTAAATTGAAATCAAATTTTCTGGCGGCTTTTGTTAGGCATATTTTGAGTCAATTAGTTCAGCGATTTCAAGGTATTCAGCTCTTTTGTTAGCTGTAGTTATTGTAGAAGAATTCGAGATAAATTATTATATAATTGAACTTGTTTTTTACCCGACTGCCCAAAAGTAAGGTAATATTTTCTTCGATCAAACTATCATGGGCACATTGGTAAGTGTCGAAGGAGCTAGTTTGCATAATTCGGTCCCGGAACAGGACAAGAATTTCTAGCAATAACCCATCTCCCTGATCTCTATCGCTTGTACTTAACAAAAGGCTCCTCGATTAGGGGTGTACGTGTAGTAAGCTGAAAGGAGGTCACTATAGGAATGCAAGATATCAAAATCACTATCTCAGTGCTTCACGTCAACCTCCTACGGCGTATCTCGCCAATGAAAAACACTATCGTGCCGAACCGATACACGTCATAGCTGTTTTCAAGTCTTCATGGTTGAAATACTTTAATCGGATTCTATCAAGTCATAGCGTCCCACCGCTGGGGTCGGGTTTTCTTGATGAAAAAGGTTCAGGTTCCACCACGGAGGCTAAATTGGTTGGCTACTTCACTTACCTTCGAAAGTTATTAACATTCTGCGATAAGTAGGTTCGCTTACCGATATTTTTTTTCACTATTAAAGCAGGTAGAAATTAATTACAATATGATCATGTGTAAAACATCCAAGGGTCATGTCGATTTGCGTTCTCTCGCTTGTGAGACAGAGGGTTTCCGACTATACTCGTAGGCTCTACCACTGACTTGTAGCAGTATTCCTTGATGTGAATCTATGTCTCCGCGATCGTCAACCGGTTTATCCATAAGGCTAGTTGTGCAAAACGATACCACATTTTATTTATCTCATTAAGAAACAACTACTCTGACGGGCCATTCTAGAACTCGAGATAAAATAAAACATCAAAGATATAGTTTAAGAGATTATAATGAAGTTGACAAGATCCTGCATATTGCTGTCACGCTCCTTAATACCATGTGAGAGTGATATCAATATAATACTAAAATATCTGTTGATGTTTAAAACTATGTAAAATTATTAATGACAGTGCTAGAGAAGTAAAAAGCTGACGTTCTTACTTTATATCTTAAAAAATACAAGCTTCATTATTCCTGATTTAATAAAACGTACTCTGTGATGGCTGGCGCTTAGTTAGGATTAGTTTTAGATCCAAAAATACTCGACTCCCTGTAGAAAATCAGAATAGTAGAAAAGTAGTAGAATCAAGGATTTTTCAATTTTAGCTGATTGAAAAGTGATGGACCGCTATTCTTTAGTTTTTTTAGACAAATATTAGCAGTTTATATTTATTAATAACACTCTAACGCAATCTTAAGGGACGTGACAGCAATAATATAGCGTTTTGTAAATTTTGACACCGATACTATGTTACCCTTGATAATATTTTGAATTAATAAATAAATTAATAAACCCTTCTTAATATTTTGACTTTAAAACATTTATCACCGCTTCCGGCATTTTTAGCCCGCTCCGCCTACCTGTTAGTCGATCTTTAGATAAGCAGTAAAGGTCACAGGTTCGATTCGAATTAATTGTTTTGTTCTAGGTTTAATCCCGAAAAAACAATAACAAAACCTACATTAATAATTTACTAGTCATTACAATGAACTAACAAATTTATGAATTAAGTGTATGCTATTTTTGCAATATCAAAATAATACTTTTCTAGTTCCGAAATATAATAATAAAACCAATGTGTTTATGCAGCAAACCTTTTGAAATTCTTTCCACATTCTAGCAAAACAGGCCGAAAACCACGTGATCAAAACAGCGGGTAAAAGCTAGTTTCTTTCCACTACGAAAACTATCTCGAATGAATTAGTGGCGAACCTTATATCGATGCAACAAGAGCGCTATTCCAATGTTTTATTCTGAATGTTGTTTTACTTTTTGCCCTGGTTTTTCCTCGATTTCGGTTTGGCAGTCATTCGGAAGTGACACAATAGGGATTATGGGTACGGTGCTACGGGCCTCTACGGTGCTACGAGTTTGCTACGATCAGTAGCGTTTCGTAGACATTGCTACGATCTAGATTTGAATGTTTATGATTTGAATAGCAGTACTAAACTGGCGTTGGAATTTGCAAGCGACGGAAACCTTTTGGATCAATGACTGTGAGTGGAATTTACGTAGTGCTACCGTAGTTCGAGAGACATTATCCCAAAGTGCGGTTCAACAGCCGTAAAAGAGTGGTGAAACTGTTTCAATTATGAATAAGTTACTAATTCTTTTTTATTTAATTAAATTGCAAACCAAGAATAATTAATCTTTGTTTATTAATCTACGTCTTGAGTAAAATCTTCTTATTTTGTCTGCATACACCTACTTTAATACATTTTTATTTATCTTATAAAGAGAACTACAATTAACGTAACTTTATTAGTCCAATAAACAACATATAATTGTCTTAATTACCGTTCTATCAATTTCCCGGCGCTTACACTCTGTTTCCCTCCAAGAAAATCTTTCACGATTAATTGTCAAGGAAAACCGGAACACGGATCCTTGCCAAGACTAGACGCCAAAAAAACCTCTGTGCCATCAACTAATGGTGTTTATTAACGATTTTTAATTGCAAATTCCTTTAAGCCTTAAAGGGGCTCCTAAGTGTGAAAGAGACAGAACACCCCGAGGTCGGGAAACCTCGTGTTCTAGCCAGTCTGCCGCCAACGCGTGAAAACGGCTCACGCTTGACGCGTCCCTGAAAAATAAAACGTGCATCCGATTTTCGAAACTATAACGTGTGTGTATGTGTTCTAATTTTCAAATATTACGTAATAGATAAATCGTAATTTGTCTAGAGTGTAGTTTTTAAATAAGTGGTTGTGACTTGTAAGCTCGAGTGTTTAGATAAATAAAAAAGTTGATGTTTAAATTTAACGATTATAGTTATAAGTGACCTTGGGTGGTTAATGTGAAGGACTCAGTGTAATGACTACTTAAAGTAATTAAGGTGAGTAGTGTCATAAAAATATTAATACTTTTGTGGCTTAACACTCTTTTTTTAGAAGTAATGTGCTGATGAGAGAAATAAGTTACCTTTCAAGGATAATAATTACAGTTATGAGGTTTTCGATCTTTTAATATGCAAGCAAAAAATTGCACTATCTAAGCCATGGTTAGGAGAGTTAAGTTTAATGGAGTCTCTGTCTAACTATAATAAATTAAGTGATTTGAAAAATAAATTTAAGAAAAATAGATTCTAATAGTTTTATATTTAATTTTTTCTATAAGAAACGTCTTAACTGAGAGCATTATCACTAAAATTTATAAGGAACATTGTTTTAGTAGGCAATCATAAAAAATAGTCAGTTTGGGTCGGAAGATTTTATTCTTCCGAAGTAGTTTAATTATATGGAACAATAGAATTATTTTACAGCAAAAAATAAATAAACGATCTGTTAAAAACGTAATCACATTTAAAATACCGCTTAAATGAAAAAAGCTACGCTACATTTATAGCACCTGGAAAATTGAAAAGAAAGGAGAAATAAGAAAAAAGATGTCTAAATAACCTTTTAATCAAAACCTTAAAACAAACAACGAGGTGCTGAGAAAAAATTGCGTTGACGTAAAAAAGTCTTTTATAGAGATAAATTCCAGGAAAAACTGGGGGATGTTTTGTGAAAAATATTAACATAATTGAAGTTTTTAACGTTGTCTATTTTATAATAATAATTTACATTCTTAATTGTCCCCGAGCTTACTTTTTATAGCTTTTAATAATTAGGGTGATTTTAGAGCCTTCACAAAAATTTGTTTACCGATTAATTACCCATTTTTGTACACCTTCCACTGCTTTATATTGTCGATAATGATTATATTTTTATGTAGTATGCCTTTATTACATATACCACATAAAAATAGTTCTAGTAAATTAAAATAATGTGTTACGAATTCAGGTTTGTCGTGTTTTATACGTAGAGTATTTTTTGCGAGATGTTCTCAACTTCTCCGAGTAATAGAATAATGTCACCATGCTTTAATAAAATTAAGGAGCTGTCTGCATCAAAACAAATTTAGTATTTACGATACTTTGAAAAAGTCACTAGGTTTAGTGACACTAAAAATGCAATTGCTATAAAGACTGGTCTACAAAAACACGTTGAGTCGTTTAAAATTATCTTTTTGTAAGAGATAAAATAATTAAATTCATCATAAATGTCGAAACTTTACTTATTTCATTATAATTTTTTTACAAAACCTAAAAATTATATCAACAATATCTGTGGATTAGTGTTTTGACTAACCGTCTGTATTTTTTGTAACGACATTCATTCGATGTACCGAGTCTTATATTTTCTTAAAGCTCTACGACGCATTTCAGCAGACACCCCCAAACCCATAAAGTGTTTTGAAGATGTTAAGATACGCAGTAAAGCATCTGTTTTGAACCTTTCATGATTTTATTTTTCGAGTATAACTTAAATCTAAGTATATAATTATACGTCCTAATTGGATATTGTGCAATGTAAAATACATAGAAATTAATTTAATTACTTTTCTTACGTAATTGGTTTTAAAACATACCCCTTGTCTATGCTAGAGATAAAAGCTTTATGTTCAACGACTATTGTAATGTGTTTTTAAACAAAATTACCTTGCAATCACATGTCATTGTTTACAATTTCCATAGACTACTCTCATAAGTTAATTTTTTTATTTGCGCTTGTTTTAAGTTAGTAGCTCTAGATACTTATGATACCCGTGGAGTAAATATTGTAGCTAAACACTGATTTATTTAAATTCGTTTATATAACGACACAATAGATATAGCAGCAGACATTTTGCAAGCAACGCAAAGTTGTTACTATTTATGTAACACTTAATCCGCGCACCAAGAAAGTGAATGAAGGAGGCAAACACGAAATTAATCTTAATTTGTCTTGCTTATCTGTGCTCGATGGAATTACTGCTGGTCTTATCGCGGGGTTCATTTATATGAGACGGGGGGAAATGCCGGGATTTCTACGGATGATATAGTTTAGTGCAATCGTTCATTCTATCTTAGCCAAGGCAGGAAGTAATTCTGACCGATTTAAGGTTTTTGTTCTTCTTTAGTTTTGTTGTATAGTAGATTTATTGAGTTTCGGGCTCATTATACTTAATTATAAGAGAAATAACAACAAAATTCCCGACAGGCACAAACCTGCACCTTTTGGGTATCACTCCCATGCCTTGATCATTAGGCCACTGTCGATATTCTGGGTCCTCTGGCTTACTATTACTTATTTACTTACTTTTTCCTCTTAGATTGTCTGTTTTCTTTTATTATGTACTAGCTGCACTCTGCAATGTTGGCCAAGGATCTCTAATTCTTTATATAAGCTACTCAGTGATAATATAGCTTTTTAACGGCTAAAGAATTTTATATTATCAGTCCAGAAGTTTTTAATTTTATTTGTATATTTGCATATAGCAAAAATACGTATCTTTGTATTTATAATTTTATATAAGTGTATTATTATTAGTATAGATAAAGATTTGTAGTGAAGGTTATTTATTTCAAGTCCGCACAAAACGGTACTTACGTACTTATTGTTACGTAGTTAGGTAAAATTGAGATAGGTCTTGATCGCTTCCCCACTGCTCAACTAGATTGCTCAACTGCATCAAGATGAGCAGTGAGTAATACCAATAGCTCAACCGTTAATTTAGCATATAATTAGTGATGAAAAATATTCTTGAAATAAAAACACTGTTTTTGTTCATAAATGCTGTCGTACTTATGAATACGAGTAAAAGTTTTTCTTATGGAAAATGACAATACAGCAATGTTTAAAAGATCGACATACCAAATTTTGTCAATTACAACCATGTACTTGTAAAACCATGTAGAGTACCAACCACTATGTAGAATGAAAGAATGTTATATGTACTTAGAGATGATATGTATCGCTCGCTCAGTAAAAAACGTTAGATAAAAATTAAGCTTTTGTAGCAGTTGTAGTATAAATTCAAGTATATTAAAAGGAAAATATAAATATATTCAAAGGTCGTCTAGAAGAAATCGTTAAGTAGTGATTAGACCAGCTTTTTATGGCTATTTTGTGTTTTATTTATTATTTGGTGTTCTATTTTTGTAGTGACAATAAAGAATTTTGTGCAGTAAAAGTAATCATAATACTAATTATTACTTTGAACATGTAGCCTTTTTTGGTATAAAAGAGTTCTAAAGAAGTAAACAGGTGACGTTCTAGCTTGAAAGCCGAAACACATGAGCTTTGTTATTTCCAATGTCATAAAACGTACTCTTTGGTTTCTAAGTCAATTGACTGCTCAACTGTGCTGGCCATCACGCTTTCGTACGATCAGTTTTAGGTCGGAAGTCACTTAACTCCCTGTATAGAAAATCATTGATTCAACGTGTAAAATTAATATACTGCTAATGCCAAGACACATGCTCATTCATACTCCTATTACGATACATTTATCAAAATAAACTTTGCAAGTCTCCAAAACGTTTGCGAATCAAGGCGAAAACACAAACAGAACTTAATTAATAATGCTGTGCCTCTGTTTATTGTCACAAGAAGCGGCACGGAGGTTTTACCTGCTAATGCTATCTGATAAATTATTTAACCTTCTCCGGAAAACAGGCTAAGTCAAGCTTGGCGCTAGACATAGCTTTTACAGCTTAGTTTTAAGGGCATAGCTATACTGCATCTGTTATAGCAATTTAGCGTCTATAGATTTAACAATGCAACAATTTTAGAATCAATTCAATTATACTCATGCATCTTAAACAATTTATAGTCAGTTAATATATAGAACAATATAACCACTCTACTAGAGTAGTTTTATTGTACTGAATTTTATATCTAATAGACAAAGGCCTTTATTAATATTCTGTTCTTTATTTACTGATGGGGATTTTATCTGGCAAGAAATGACACCTTCATAAAGTAATATTATAATTCTAATAAGGAACATGGATTATTAGAAAGTAAGAGCAATCAAACCTGCAGTTTGGTTAACTAACTATGACCTACACCACCCTCATAAGAACCCGTTAGTATAAATTTTCATTGTAATGCTATATATGCGGACTTCGAAATCAATTATTATCTATGATAGATTTACAAATTTAACAATATAGTTACTATAAAATTTATTAAGTTATTAAACTCTCCCGTTCGTGAAATTATTCCGTATTGCAGACATTTGCAAACTAAATGAAAATAAAGTTCAAATGTTAGTTCAAACAACCGTTTAGTCGAAACTCATTTTCAGATAGCTACAATTAGGTTCAATTTAATTTTGTACCCTTATAGTAATTATGTTAAATTTGCATTGTGTTGAATTCTTATTTCACTAAATTTACATAGTATTGCAACTCAATAATAATTATTTGCGTTTTAGATCTCTATCCAAAGGTCCTCATCACTAATAGCAATACCTACAGGGCACTGTAGGTATTGCTATTAGTGATGAGGCCGCCGATTGCTGCTTTTTGTGTGCTTAGTTATTTTTTGAAGATTTCCTCAACAAAAATTCGACATAATGAAATTAGATATAGAGAAATAGAGATACCTAGTACTTAGAATTACTTTATTGTATTAAAATATTTACGTAAATTTTAAAGATTTATTTAGAAAATGAAACTTGATTTTCCAGTGCTTATCCAGAAGGCATGTTGAGTCGGACACATTGAAGTCGGATTTAATTCTTTTTTATGGAATAAATTTATTAAATTAGCGCACTACGCGGTTACGGCTCTATAAGTTCATTATTTTATGGTAGATATGTCATGTGCGTACTATGCTTCCTTAAATTATTTTAGAAGTGTTGTAAGTGGTATATGTATCAAGTTGCAAACTCTAACCACTGCTCAACATTAAATATATCATATAAATACCTAGATAACTTGGAACTAAGCTAACGTGGAACAAATTAGTGCTTCGAAACCTCCAAACTTTGTTTTGTTAGTGCGAGTATACACCCGTACTTAGTACTACCAGAGAATATATAACAACACTACGGTAATACTACAGTTACATACTTTATTAGTACTGAAGGAAATACAAATGGAACTGCACTTGCATACAAGTTATGAATGAGAATGTGAGTGATGTGTTTACCTTATACTCTTAAGCGATAAGGCTGCCATCATAAATCTAACTTATTTTATATATAAACCTGTCTTAAAGTAGATTTTTAAACTCCGACGCAAAAACGTCAGGGTATTTATTTAAGTATTTTTTTATTATTATTAAAGATTAGCTCTGATTTATATTACAATAATTATTATAAAATATAGCCATAAACCTTAGTTCTTGATATTACCATAATTATACATCATTTAAGAGGTTTTAATAATAAATGCAATTGTAATTGGGTATTTAGTGTCTTTATTAAGCAAAACCTATGTAATTATTTTTTTGTTGAAGATGATGAAAACCGCCGCGCCAATATGACAGATTACATATTTTCTCACAACTTGGTCAATTATATGAAATGAAATGAAATGAAATTATTTATTGGCCTTATAACCACTTATGTTATACTAGGCAAGTCACATTACAATATTTCACACAATACTTAATTTAGTAAATTTCAAATGTACCTATGTCAAAAACTTTACAATTCACTTAACTACAAAATTTAAATAAGATTATGTAGTATAGATTAATAGATAAATTACTGATATAATAATACTTCTAAAATAGTTTACATTAATGTGAGTAGAATTTAATAAAGTCATTATATAATAAGATACTTTAATGTCATTATTAGTTTGTGAGTTTTGACTATAATTGTTTAGTTAGATTTGACAATATGTTATATAAATTAAGTATAAGTTAAGTATTAAATTAAAATTATTAGTAAGAAAAATGATGATAAGTCTTATTAAAAATTTAGCTATCACCTACTTATAAAATTATGTTTGCTCACTCACGAACGAAGATTCAGTCAGCTTCATGTTCATAAATTCTTTGACCGAGTAAATTGGGGTAGACTCAAAAAACCGCTTTATTTTTCGTTTAAAATCGTTCGCGTGAAGATTAACTACGGCATGGGGCAATTTGTTAAACATACATATCTTAATATAAATTCCTTGTTTTCTAACTTTGGCTAGGCGTGTTTTAGGCTTACATAGTATCTCTTTTCGTCTTTCATCCATTCTTAGATTATGCGCATATGGTTGTTTCTGTAAAATATCCTTATCTTCATAGATCTCTAGGAGGCAATTATAAATATACAAAGATATAACCGTCATGATTCTATTATTCTTAAAATAATTTCTAGCTGACGCCCGTTTACGCAATCCAAATATAATCCTTACAGCTTTTTTTTGGGCTCTTAGTACTTTTATTACATCTTTACCATTTCCCCAGACAGTTATTGCGTATCTAATAATAGAATGTGTGTAAGCGTAATACACTGACAACATTGCATGCTTATCTAATAATGGCTTTAATTTCACCAATGCATAATTGGCACTTGACATCTTTTTACACAATTTAGCAATATGCTTTGAATGAGTAATTGTGTAATCTATTGTGTATCCCAAGAATATATTTTCTTCTAAGACGAAATTACTATCAACACCTTTCCTGGATTGGTATGTCATTACAACACTTTTATCTGCGTTTAGTATGATACCGTTAGCATCAAACCACTGTTTCAATATACTTTTAACTTTGTTTATTTTTGTATTTAGCTTGTCTTTGCTTTTATCATTGATTCCTATGTGCGTGTCGTCAGCAAATAAACTAGTATATGCCCAATCAGGCATAGCATTAGATAAGTCATTTATATATATAAGAAACAGTAATGGTCCTAATATAGAGCCTTGGGGCACTCCTATATCTACATTTGTAATCTTAGAGCTTGTATCGTTAACATACACAGCCTGTTTCCGATTCTGTAAGTAAGTACGCATCATGTTTAGTTCGGAGCCCTGAAATCCATAGTACTCTAATTTCATTAATAGTATGTCGTGCCTCAAACAATCAAATGCTTTAGACAAATCACAATATATACTTGCACATTTCTGTGATTTGTCCAAAGAGTCTAATATGTAGTAAATTACTTTCCTTATCGCCATTTCAGTAGATCTACCTTTTCGAAATCCAAATTGAGACTTAGTAAAGAGATTATTTTCTTCAAAGTAATTTAATATTTTACTTTTAATTATTGATTCCAATATCTTTGATATAGTCGGTAAAATACATATTGGTCGGTAGTTCCCTAGCTCTGTACAATCTCCTTTTTTATGCAGTGGAATAATCTTACCATGTTTTAGGCTGTCGGGGAATATTCCCTCATCTAAGCAGTCGTTAATCACAATGTGAAGCAATTCCATTAAATGTTCATTTTGTAAGATCTATGAAATGGCTACTACTAATAAACTTTGACATCTAACAGATTCGAACAGGGAGTTTTTGAAAATTTAAATTTCACTTGTTAATAAAGAGTTTATTTTATTTTATGTAGGGGTTTGAGAAATCGTAGGAAACAGGCGCTACTAACCGCCACAAGGACTATTCCTTGTTTTCCAGCAAAACTTGACTTTATGTTAAATGTATTCGTATATATACTTAATCATATGCTTGATATACATAAATATAATGATACCTTTTCTTTATTTTATTAACTGAATACGAATTCAGTTAATAAAATAACAGTAAATAAATAGTTTATAAGTGAATATATTGATATAATATCTTTACCGCAATCGATGGTACGGGCTTTTACTGTATTTTTAGAAAAAACCGTCTTGATATTACCAAAAGATAAAGATCTCTGGTCAAATACATCAATTTACTTTTACGTTGATATTTGATGAGCATACCTTTTTCACCGTAAACCCGCGGGCGGCGCGGCGTGGAGTGTGAAATCTGTCTAAAAAGCCTTTTATCCTTCAAAAGCAAATAAACCCGTAGGCATCGGCGACTTTATTCACGGTTCTATTTGTCCCTTCCATTTTCAATCTTGTTACATTTCAAATTCAGTAATTCCGGATAGAATGGTCTGTTAATTTTGAAGAAGAATGTAGGAACGTCAAAATGTCTATTTATTCATATTTCTGAGATAGGTAAAGAAATATTTATATTGACTTTTAAATTACAGGAAAGTTATGTTACATTTAAATTAAGAAGTAGAATAAAATATAAATAGAAATAGCTTTGTACATAATAAAATTAAAACTGATATTTTTCGTACAAATTTTTATGATATATTTACTAAGCACAAAACAAGGTACTTTAAAAAAATACTTATTTAACGATTAGAAACTCATAAAGTAAAAAAAGGTTGGTATGTATAAAAAAATTATACCAACATTACTGTAGCGTGTAGTTTTCTGTAAAAAACGTACAACTTTGGTTTTGATATATTTCATTCCTTAAAAATTTTATGTTCACGCAAACTCTACGTTTATTAAAAATTTAAGTGTTTTAGACAATAATAATTGCGCTTCTGTTGTCACCATTTTTACAATACATATTTATTACTTGTTCGTATTTCGATTCTCGTGATATAATTAACATTTTCAATATGATATGTAAATAAGTATCTATAGACATCAGACCAGTGATCGTGGATTTAGATGGTTTAACACTATTATTCTTGCCACGGCTCAGCACCCACGGGTGGTGGAGTAGCTGATTAATTATTTTTACTCCACTGGGCGCGCGCGGAGGTGTGTAATGTTACACGGAGCGATTTTGTCGTTTCACAGGGCTCTTAAGGTGGTACAGCAAACTCAACTCTTAATAAACATATATAATATAATAAGGGACAACATCCACACAAAGGTCTTCAAGTCCCAAACTAGGCAAAGCCTGTGCTATGGTAACCTGATGACTGATAAACATACTTAGAAATACATATATACCTACTTATATATATATAATAAACACCAAGACACAGGTCAAACAGGTATATTTATGCACCCGAATGTTTGTCATGTCCGGGGATCGAACCCGGGATCAGCTGCGCAGAAGGCAGGGCTGCTAGACAAACATAGTTCTTAGCATATTGAAAAATAAAGCTTAAGTGTAGTGTTTTGACATTGAAAATGGAGAAGCCTCCCAATTCACAGGAACCTATTGTTGTGAACTTTTCAGAGACTTCTGGATGCTTGAATTTTTTTGTTTGTAAGTCACCAATGTAAATCTTTCAAACACCTTTAGTAGTTTGGCTTATAAATTAGAAGGACCGAAATATTTCTTGTATAGAAGACGGTTGTCACTTTTGATAAGTACAAACGAGTATGTACGTATAGCCCGGTGCTAGAAAATGTTAAGCAAGTAGGTAGGAACAGAGTTTCAAGAACATACGAACTCATTGGAGCAGTATTTATTTCAAAAGCGGAACTACAAATCTGGTGTGGCGTGACAGACTAGTGAACTAGAGGTTCCCGAACGATATAACAGTATGTAGTCAATGTAGGTTAACATTTTGCAAGACATCAATATTATTTATTACCATACTTAATCTTAGGTGAAAGCAGTATAGCTTTCACGCAGTTTTTCAAGAAAATCCTATCAAGACCAGTCGGATCCGTATTCGCTTCGCTTAGTCCTGCCGTAAGATAAATGGAGTGAGGCAAATATGTTTGCATCTCTTCAGTGCTGGATTCATTTTTCTAAGTGTCACGGTCTACTTGGCTGAATTGAACGGAAAAAGATGCCTTTTCTGAGATTCGGGTACATCAAGCGGTTTACATATTTGTGTTTTTTTTTTCTATATAAATAATAAGTTATTGAAATCACAGATACTAAAAAAAATGCTGGTATCTGGTAACTTTTAAGAATTTGTACAGTTCTATTTGCTTTTTATATTTTGCGTTTGTAATCTGAATTCTACATTTTTATAATCTGAAATCTACATATTTGTATTATATATTTATTACCTTACTATATTTATTACCTTTGTTGATAGTAAATTAATATGCCATTTCAATTTTTACATTTCTATAACATTTAAGATTTAGTGTAAGCTTTAGTTAGATCACCATACATTGTTTGAGTGTAACACCTGTCAGCCTACTATCCCGACTTGGAATGTGTTATATTTAATTATATTTTATTATTTTCTTGAAAAGATACCTGTTTCTTCTGAATATGATTATCTAAACTTCGAAAGTTGATTTGTTGGAGAGCGTCATTAATTCGAAGAATCTACGAAAAACAATTGTAGAAACGCGTCCAAAATCACGGCCAAGCCCTTTAAAGCGGGCAATCCTCAAACAAAATCGTATCTCTACATTGTTTAGTTGAGAAAACTCATTAAGATTGTGTAAACAACAACTTCGATTTGTTTTGTAATTGTAGCTGATAGATAAGACCATAATGCCTGAGTGTTGGAGTTAGATTAAATTACATTTGCAATGTGTTGAGAAGACAGTAATTGCTCCAGTCAGGCGAGGCTAATGACGGCAAGAGTAACAGGTTCGGCGTTTCATGGTGACTTGCTATAGAGAAGGAAGGCTTTCTTTGGATTTACGTCTAATTTCACCGTGTTTAGCTAAATGCGGATCAATTTTGACTTAATTTTGACAAAATTGTGCTTCCCCTTGCAAATTTAAGCGTTGCTCCGGTTTTAAACATGATAATAACCAATGATGTTCTGAATATATATGAAGTTGAGTGACGTCGGATTCAAAACTGATCCTACCATGATGTGATGGCCATCACAGTCGAGTCGTCCTTTGGTTTACAAACTAAAAAGTACGTTTTATTCAATCGGGTATCGATTTAGCTCTACGGCTTTTATAATCAGACTAAAATATTTTTCTCAATATATTTTCCTCATGTAATTAACCATGAAAAGATTATCTGGATTATAATTAATAGGCATTTAGGATTTGGCATTACATTAAGATTAAAATCTTTGCTACTGTATACGTAGCTTAAATACGAAATAGACTAAAAATTTAATTTATTTATTTCTTTGCTGAATTAAGTGGAGCTACTTAATACAGCAAAGAAATAAATAAGTCACTGACCTCTTTCTGTAATACAGAAGTCAGTAGTTTTATTTATTCAGAAACGAAACTTCTATAGTTACGGTTCACAAAGAACTAAATTCATGAGAAGGGAAGGAAAGAAAATAACAATAAGCAACAGATCTAGGTTCTGATGCTACTGAATTAAAAACACATTTGTATGAAAATTGTATTGGAACTCGGTACGCTAAAGGCTATGTCGCAATTTCTACTGAGTTTGCAAACTACAGACCGATTGTGACATCGTTTAGTTCTAGTTTAAAAACGAGTATGAGAGTTCTAGAATTGGAGAAGTATCTGAAAGCTTAGGGTTAATAGTTGCAAAATAAAGCACAAGTGATGTGAATCTGTTTAAACTTACTTACTTACTTAGTAGTTCTGTGAACTGTTTGTTGACTTCACTAGAATCTGAATATTTATTTGCATTTAAACAAATTATCACTGCAAATTTATAACTCTCATTCCACTCGCCTCTTGCCGAATATTGAATACGGCCGATAAATGACATGGATCCTATGGATGGTCTTGATAGGATCACAATTCCTTCTTTTTAACAATGAAAAATCACCTATGATTCAAAAAATTAAATTATTCGAAGAACTTGTAAATCGAATTCAGATCGTTAAGATACAAAGTGACGCATGAAAATTTTCGGAACTCGATGCAGAGACGCATCTCTCAGTCAGTAGGTTTGTACAGAGTATTAAATTTTTTTAATGAAAATATCCTCATCTTCAATTTGTCACTGGTTTCACAAAGTGAAAGTTTGTATGCTTTTAGTACAACCCTAACTGTACATTTAGCTTCGCTCTAGTTTCGAATAGGAAGAGTATTATTGGAACGCTTTGATGTGTTCAGTTCTTTCAGCTTTTCGTTACGCAACAAATATTAAACTTTTTGCTCTTATATTACTTATTCTAAGATGAGTATATAATACTATACTTTAAAGCTTCAGAATTTCATAACCAATTCCGTATACAGTATACGTTTTCCAAAAAAAATTAATAACTTGTTACTGTTATGTAAATAATATGTAAATTCTACAGGATTATCAATTATGAGAATAGGGAATAGCTCATGTGGGGTAACTTTCGGGCATTCATTACGATGAACTACTTTTACTACGTAGTGAACCCGAAATTTCAGCTGTTCCTTATATTTTGTTACAACTTAGAAACTTTTCTATATAAATGCGAATTTGGGGTTTTACTCTCTAGTAAAAAATAATGATAATAATGAGAAGGTACAGCGGTTTACTAACTGATAACTTTGTATACTTATGCAACCACTCTCTGTTTAGACTTGATAACACATGTTTGGTTAAAAGGTATATACTTTAGACATTCTCTATACATTAAATGAGAATAAATTTAATCAACAGATAAGTATATCGCGTACTATACACACAAAAGATCTCCTTTGTGAAAACATTGAATCGAAAATCAAAGTAAGAATAAAACGCCTTAGTAAAATAAAGGCAATAACATAATAAAATTATAAGTAAGTAGGAACCAATGTATAAGAGAAACGATAACAATTCATTATGAAACTCAACTTCTTCCCATTTCTGCAGAACAAATATACCAAAGAAGGCAAACACACTTCAGCCGCCGTATGTGCCTACATGATATCGCTACACTGTGGCATGTTAACAATATAATTTTATGGTACGAAATCTCGTTGTTATCACAGTGCAGTTAAAAGACAGTAGTCAAAGTTGTTACTTTTTATTTGTGCAAAATTGCGGCATTATGCGGACTAGCTTTGCAGACTAACGCAATCAGAAGTTTTTGCTTGAAATAAACGAAAGTGGCGATAGTACTCGTATACTTATTTGAAGAAGAAACCAATTTTAGTAAATTTCTGTTTGATTTTGTGTTTTTCTCCTAGGGAACTCAACCCTTAGATACCGGTATATATATTTATTTAGCAGTGCCCCTTAGCACTTTGTTTTGAAAAATTATATTTATATTATTATATTCCATAAAATGTAATATCCAGTCTATAATTATATAATAAGTTTTAAACTGTGGATCCCCATTTGACGCCTCTAGGGGTTTAAAATCCTGTTTTAGTACACCACTACACCATATAATGAATATGCCCTCCACATTTAAAGTCTCTAGGTTCTGCGTTGATTGTGACCTATCAGTCAGTCATGAATTACACTTGTAATTCATGACTGACTCGCCATTGCCATCTACTAAATGTAGATGGCAATGGCGAGTCCCTACCAAGTAACCAATACACTTGATAACGATGATGATGATGACAAAAAAAATTGGATTATAAAGCTCGTTCACTGCCTTCATCGCATACCGCGTCAACTCACTGCAAATATTGCGGTTCGCGTATTGTAAATACACCCATAATACTGCTGAGTATTGATATTGCGTAACATACGATACGAACCCTTTTCTATTTAGCGGGTATGGCTAAATGTTAGAGTCGGCTGGATTCTGCTTGTTTTTTGTTAGTGGATAAATATTGACTTAAAAGATTTTATTGGATAGAATTGGGTGGCGTGTGCCGTGTATGTTAATGGTGTTTGTTTTCGATTTACATTGGCTGGCTTTAGTTTCGATGTGATAGCGTTTTTTGGATGCTAGGATTTTAAGATTATTTGTAATAAATAGGCGGTTGTTAATGGTTTTTATGATAAACGTACGGTGTATCTATAATCTATGTATTTACGTTATGATTAATATGAATGTTGTATTATGTAACCGCTGAAATGGTTGATCTTTGTCTTGGTTTAGTAAAAAGGGTTCCTGATGTTAAACGTCATTTCATATTTACGAATAAATCCTACTTTGACATAAATCCGGAAATTGTCTCTGCATCGGATCTAGCTAATTTTTATTTCGTCAGTTAGTTTTTGTTATTATGTCTGTGTTTCCAACCACGAAGAACTTCAGTGTATGAGTTGTACAATTTTGAGAATGTTTTAGTTGTGGGGGATTTCCATTAAGTTAAAAGTGGGACGTTCACGAATCACGACAATCTGTAAAGATAATAATAGGCTCCAAAATACTGTGGCTTTCCGGCAGGGACACACATCGATGTTTGTTGATCCACGCTAACTGGCTGTCATATAAATCATGTCATATGTCCGTCAACGCCGTACGGTGACATTTATCGGGAGCTTAATTTTTTTTTTAAATAGCAATTTATCTTAACGAGGTGTGCAGTTCGCAGAGGTACTAAAATATAATTAATTTTTAATTTTGTCGTGGTTACAGACTGCATAATTTTTTCATTGTAAAAGCTTATTTTCATCGTGTTTGTTAGTGTAGATTTATATCTCATTGGTGTATATACACGCTGGCAATATTTATTACTTGCGTCGTATTGCCAAAGCCCGAAACCAAAAAAAAAACAAAAGATTCGCTTACATGTTCTGATTCACGCAATAAAACTGTACGATCTCTATACACACAGCAGTCGTTCCCGTGACGTCGATCACGTTTTGAGCTTTTCCAATTCAGCGATTCGATTTCCATAGGATTGGATCCCTCTGGCCGTGCTCTGGGTGCTTTCAAAAGTGGCTGTAGTCAGGTAGTGTTTGCTCACCGATGTCATTCATCCGTCGACCTATGACCACAAGCGTAGCGAAGTAACTAAAAGTCCTGCAGGCCTATCATGGCTGAATGACATAACGACATAAATATACTCTGGGCGTAACTCGCAAGTGCATAAAAGCTCTCCAGCATACCTACGAAAAACCACCGACAAACTGAGACAAAATAGGTTATACTATATGTTGATTATTATTATACTACGAGTAGTATATATAGTAATATATAAACATAATTATTATTATACTAATAAATATATATATATATATATATATATACCTTACATCCTGACACATAAATTACAATTAAGGATATTTTCTTGGCCTTAGTTTTTGGAACAATTTTAGTTAGTTCGAAAGTTTTCAAGGGTCCGTGGGCTACTTAAGCTTGAGGTACCTATTGCCCGGCATCGTCTAGCCTAATGGTACAGACTATATGACCATACTACCGACTAGGACTATACAGAATATCTGGAAGTGTATTGAATGTAGTACAAATACAGTAGAATGAAATGTCTGTGGATAAACATTGCATATGTTTCTGCAGAAAGCCTATTCGATTTTTAGTTATATTTGTTACTAGCTGCGCCCTGCGATGTTACCCGCATTGATACAGGATAAACGTTAGTCTATATGTAAATCCAGGATCTAAGCTCTATTTATATCTCCGAACCAAATGTCATTCAAATCGGTTCAGCAGTTTTTGCGTGAAAGAACAACAATCATACATCCGTATATTCTTACCAACTTTCACATTTATAATATTAGTTTTATTTTTATATTATAATAGTAATTTTACATTTAAATTAATTTTCAGGTCTTTGGTAGACGCTGAGTTTTCTATGTAATGCCACAATTTTAACTACTTATACTGAACTCAGCCAGTCAATAGTATCGTAACAAACGTTCCTTATTTTTGGGGGAATAACGCTTCCAATCGTAAATCCCCGATGATTAATAAGTTTTAATCAATAGAAGAATCTGGATCTAGAGTCTAGAGCTCTATTGAGAGCGAATCGTAAGTTGGTTTTGTAAACCTAGCTAGGTGTGAGCTAGGATAACTAATAAATAATATCTAGTTAACTAATCAATGCATTAAAACTCATTATGTATAGAAACGCAAAAATGCGCAATATTTATTTTATTTCTCAAACTTTAATGCATTTGCTTGGAGATAGTTAAAGTACCTTGAAAAGCATTTCGTCGCTTCAAATGCATGCATTTACAGAAAGCACTAAAAGACTGACTGCAAAGTTAGGATTCTTAGACAAACTTTAAAACTTCACTTCACATGCTCTGTTGTTGACATCGTTTTATGACTATAAATGTGTGAGAAAACTTATGTATAACTATTAAACGGTTGAGTTGAGTTAATACTGATAAAGAATTTTGTAAAATTCTAGACTGATTGCACTTTTAAAGCCGGAGATTACAGTCTGGACATAAATTATACGAAACTAGAAGAAGATATAGTCAGACCTTTCCAACCTTCAGGTCCGAGTGGAAATAAAAATCCAAAGCTTTAAGCTTAAACAAAGTAATTTAAACTGACTAATTGGAATCAATTTCAAAGGTTGATGACGGTTCTTAAATAAATAGGCCTATGAGTCATGGTTTCAAAACTATGAATTAGTATAAAATTATCGAACAGAATTATTTAGCTCTTAAAAAACCACGGCATTAGAAAATTGCAATTGTTTACTTCTTTAAATGTTATTTACTTATCTAAATCCTCATTTTTTAATAAGGGACATTGAGTACTTTAGATTTTCTTTACATGCTCTATATGCTTTACATATTAAGGCTGCCGTATAACAAATGTTTACCTAAGTTTTATAGTTTGAACGTTTTTGCAAAGCTTGCCTTCTGTAAAACTGAAAAAACAATAAAACCAACGTGTCTGATAAAGTTTCAACCAGCCAAGTCCGTTGGAATCCGTTGGATTCTTTCTTTTAAAGAAAAGTATCGGGAATCTAATGCCCCGAGCGGACAGAGGGAAAAAGTTAGAGTAGGTACGTACTGGGGTCCCAGAATGTATGTACCTATATACTTACCTCAGTGTTAGAGATGGGCAAATAGTTGGGTGTATCCGGCATATCGATTTGTCCTTAATGGTTTTTGTCCGATGTTTTTTTGTGTGTTTTATCTTAGGCTTTAGCACTGTATACCAAGTTTCGTTGAAAACTACGATCTGTGTGTACAGACTGTGTGCATTCGTGTGAGTGCCGATGTCATTCAAAGAGACAAACTGAGATAGGTAAAGCATTATCCCGACTCAAAAGGGATGTATCGCTCGTTTTGTCAATCCCGGATACTTTAGCGATGTCTATGTATCAACGCATAGTGGCCCACTGCTGGGCAAGGGTCTCCCAAAAGCAATTACCTTCGACCAAGCAGGTTACGTCACGCTGTTTTCTTTCACCGTCAAAACAATGGTAACTTTTTTAATCATGCGTATGAATTAAAAACTTAGAGGTGCAATGCCAGGAACATACACGCGCCCTTACGCTTAGGAGGCGAGGGTTTTACAGACTAGCCTACCACTACTTTGGGTGGCTCTGCTGAAATACGTCATAGAACTTTAAAATAATATAAGACTCGGTACGAGTACATTGAATGACGTTACAAATAATATATTCAGTTAGGTAATAGATTTAGTCTACATAAGCGATACAATATTTTTGAAATACTTTCTAGTGTCAAAAAACATTATGATATTAGCCAAAAACGTCGAAACTTTTGATGTTTTTTTTAATCGCTTTTAAAAAGATCTAATTATAAAACTCAAAGCGTTTCTGTAGATGTTTCTTATCAGCAATTATATATTTTCTCTAGTATCACCAAAACTAGTGAATTCTCCAAATTCTCAAAGTCGTAAATGCTAATTGAGTATTGATGCAGACGAGCCGCTAAATTAACCTAAAATTTGTACTAGAAGGGAAACTTACACATATTTGACTGATTAATTCTGACGACAACAAAAATTACAAAATTTCCATTGTTAGATAAGATTTACTATCTAAATCGGATTCTAATTAATAGCAAAAAAGATGTTATAATAATGAAAAATACTATTTTACTTGTCATTGTAATTCCTGTTTTACACTCCCGATACAAATCTAGGCAAAAGGCCGTAACCACATTTGACGTAATTTCCGTTGCTAATCTTCCGCAAGGGTACACTACGTGGAAGATTGGTCGATCAGTTTCTTAAATGTTTATTTTATAAAATTATAGTTTATATGCCATAACATGTATTGACGTTCCGACACGAAAAAATCAACGACGGGATATCTGTCAAGCCTGCATGAGGACTTTCTTTTATTTCACGTCCGGCTAAAAAACTAAGTACGAGTAAATACGTATCCGGCCAAAACTTAACCCGTAACTCCCGCCCACACGTTACATTTTAGGTATTTTCCTGTGACCAGGGTCGTGCTAAAGTAAATAGAATTCCAGAGGGCGTTCACACTTCTTCCCTTTACGTTCCTCGGGTGGTGATAAGGGTACAATTTGCATTGGGACTTAGGTATGTTGTATTACTGTGGAAGTAGAGTTTCGTAAACAAAGTAGACTGGTCAAGAGTTGCGAAGGTGCTAGTAATTATATGCAAGTAAGATAAGGTTAAATATCTTACCATACTATTCATTGAATTGTAAAGAACCATCAAATGTTGATTGTAGAATATCTAGTGTTTTCTACTTCGTTTTGATTTCAGCGTGTGAAAACCTTAAAATACCTTTGCTTTTATGGTTCGTCCTCATCACCTCCACACTTATACTCGACACGTGTTTCGCCTTAACACAAAGCATCATCAGGAGCTGTTGACTTTTCAAGCTTTCGCTCGAAAGAAGCGCTCCCCTGAAGAATGACTCCATTGATGATATTATTCAAATTAAAAGTAAGTTCTTAAAGTAATATTTACGTCTTCAATAACAAAGGTTCTGCGGTAATAATAACTTTTAAATAACAAAGAGCGAATGAGCTCATTCAATCAGAATACCTCCTCCTCGCTTCATGCGTAACATTTTCACCCACAAAATACGAAAATGTTTTCCTACTCCCACGTTCATTAAGCAAGCCTTGGTAAAGCCGTTATAATCTGTTTGACCTATCGAATGGCTGACACCACACCAATCACTTAATAAAATCGATAACTACTTAACAATTATTCAGGCCTAGAAAAATGCGGCAAAGTTTTTTTTACGTTTATAGTACTAAGCTTAAAGTACTAAGATTTAGACTGTATTATGGAATTATTTGTCATTAGCATTTGCATTGTACAATATACTCAGACTCGACGACATATGCTCTAAGTTGTCGTTCGACCTGCCCCGGTCGGAAATCGAACCCAGAACCGCCGGCTCTCGAAATAATCCTAATCACTAGATTTGTATTATTTGGCATCTGGCTCGAACTTTTTTTACAAGCATACTACCTATGTAGATACTAAGAGTTGAAAATAAATTTTATCAGCTTGAAACAAAGTCTTTTCGTTTGTTTCACTCTGTTAAACAGTTCCCGGTTCTTTAGACATCTAGACAGGTGACACGAAAATATAAATGTTTTCAGAAAATTGCATTTCCTATAAGAAGTTAAGTTTGGGTAAAGCAAGACAAAATACACTGAAAGTGATTATCATTTGTCTGGTTTTACCCAAATCTAAACATCACGTGCTAAAGAAGACAAACGATGTTTAAGTTTCTATTGAAGATTAAAAAAGTCAATTCCATCTTCGATCAGAATCCTTCTAACGTTAATCACTAAGTTCCAGTTACCACGCAGAGCTCACAAACACGTAGAATATGGGGACAAAAAGAAAATCACCGGGAATCGTTGTTCGTCAGAGTAAGCCCCTGAGAGCGATACCATCTTGCTGATAAGAGAATTAAATTATTGGGGCGTAGAGCAATTACGAGTTGAGCACCTCTGGCTCAGAGGAGCGACGTGAGCTATCAGAGTGTAGATCCGTGAGATTGAGATACGTTTTTATTTTAGGGAAATTACAACGATATTTTGACATATATGGCGTTCATAACGTGAGTGTCCTTTTTGTTTTTAAGACAGTTTGTGTAGAGGTTTTTTGGGTCCTTCTTCTGTAATGTTGCTAAAATAACAAATACCTATAACTACTTAGTAACGTGTTTCCAATTTGAGTATCTTTAGCCTAGTTTTACTGCGTAGAGATCATTATAGGATAAAAGAAGACAAAACAGGCAAAATTTGAGACACATTTAGGCACACACATTAGATAACCCTATGTTGTAGATGTCTAGTTATATTTATATAAAGCGCATTTGATTATTATAAAAATTTTAACGGTACAACACTTTCATCCAGTGCGAATGTAATGTTATCGCTAAGAACGATATTTTTCAGATGTAGACAACTTAAATATATGTTAAAAGAAGGGATCGACAGTAAAAACTAATAACAATCTTAATTACACTGACATTCTAATTATGTTAGATAGATTATTATTCAATATAGTTTCAAACATAAATCATCGTATGTATTAAGGTTAGGGCATTATATTAGGGGTAGGCACTCGAAGTGTTACCAACTTTAAGTTGCTATAGCAACCAAACTGTTTACAATATGGCACCCATTTTTTCACAGTCGTAAGTCTATTGTATTGTTCCTAAACATACAGAAGCTCATTGTTTTTCGTCGCTGCTAAAAAAAGTTATCCAGATGAAATTCAAACGCCACAGTGTCATTACTTTGTATTTGGCTGGAAAATCGCAACCAGCCATTGTTAATGCGCTACGACATTTACATCTGAATAAAATGTTTGTGTATCGGACCATCACGCGTTACAATGATACGGGTAGCATCAAGAAACGCCATGGAGGTGGACATCCAACAACAGCAACATCATCAGAAATGGTTCGAAAGGTAAAGGCTAGAGTTGAACGAAATCCACGACAAAGCGCAGTTAAATTGGCGAAAAGTCTTAATATATCTGCCCGGAGCATAGGACGCATATAAAAAATAAACTACAACTGAAGCCATACAAAAAGTGCAAGACTTGACACTTGCACAAAAGGCAGTTCGCGTAGAAAGAGCTAAGGAGTTAAAACAGTTGCACGTTGATAGCAAGCTTGAAAATTTGGTATTTTCCGATGAAAAAAATTTTACGGTTCAGCAATATGTGAACAAACAAAATGATCACGTATGGTTAAAGTCTAAATCAAACGACAATTTAGATCAACGAATTGCTCTGCGAAAGCAAGCACCAGCATCAGTGATGGTTTGGGCAGTGGTAACTGCTACGGGACGTTCACCTCTCGTTTTCATTGAGCAGGGTGCAAAGATAAACCAGCAAATCTACCGTGAAAAGATTTTAAACGATGCTTTGTTACCTTGGGCACGTAAGGAATTCGGTAGAAACCATTGGACGTTTCAGCAAGACTCGGCACCATCCCACAAAGCCCGTGAAACCCAAATTTTTTGAAACCGTGAAACCCAACAATGGCCACCATATTCGCCGGACCCAATTAAACCCAATGGATTTTTTCATATGGTCAATTCATGAGGCCAAAGAGTCAGCAAAAAAATATGAGACAGTCGACGCCTTAAAGATTGCTCATCGCCGAGAATGGAATAAAATATCAGCAGACCACATTCGTGCAGCGTGTGAAGTCTTCTCGGACAGACTCGATGCTGTTATCCGCGCTAAAGGTGGCCACATCGAACAATAATTTTTCTTTTTAATTTTAAATGTTTTTTTTCTATATATTGAAGTTTATAAATAAAAAGAAACAAAATTGTCAAATTACAGCATTTTGAATTGGTAACACTTCGAGTGCCGACCCCTGTATTTCATTTAAAAAACGCATAAATTTTCTGCTATTTTTATTAGCAGATAACTAAATTATATAGATGACTTTTACACTCATTTCGGCTTGTTAAGAATTTTAAAAGTTATGATTATCTATTGTTTTCAGAAGTTAATATTTTACATAAAACTAACTTTTCAACAAACTCCGTTAATTTCTTGCCAAGAATAAGTAACTAAAACGTTCACTCCTTCATTTTCTCGCTCGAGATACTTAATCATTGCCAGAATATTTTTTTCAAATTATTCGCGGTCGGATCTGAGAGAATTCATAGTTGGAGAGTTACAAGTCATAAAAACTGTAGTGTTAACCATATTATGCAAAGATTGCATGCAGCTCTCTTTGCATCAAATGCTATATAGTTGCTGTACAATCTGCTATAGCTGACGTGGCGCACTCCGTACCGCCTAACAGTCAGTAACAATGAGCTTGACATAGGAAATTGCAAAGGTTTTGTAGATATTGATTGTAGAAAATTTTTTGTTCTATCATCAATACTTTTCGAAGCGCATGCGATGAAAGACATTTTATGTCATTTTTTATATACTTGGGTTGGTTTTGGTAAGGATTTCTAAAGATCTTTAGCTTTATCTAGTAGTAAGTATATTCCATGTTACTCAATGATAATGTCGCTTTTCAACGGCTAAAAATCCAATAGTTTTAAAGTGTATTGGGTACAAACAAAAATAAAAATCTTTGCCTTTTTTAATATTACTAGAGTCGAAAACTACGTCAAAGTTTTTAGAAAGTCAAACTATTTAAAATATCAAACTGTTTTCAAATTAAAATTATCAACTCACTTTAATTAAACTAGTGACTACTTTCAAATCTTGCATAATGTTAAAAAGTTATTAGTGTAAATCACTTCAGTTGAAATTGTTAGCGGCTCCCTGTCTAGAGAACGGATTAATTTAATGAATGAACTTGGAAGTTTACTTCTAGTTCGAGGCTGGAACGCTGGAGAAGTTCGCTAGCTGAGTGAGCTTCTCCTTATGGCTTTAGCACACTGTATCGACTTTAAAGACATTATCATATCACTTAATGATCGAGCGACTGAAGCGTCTTTGCTTCGAGTCTGGAAAATATTTCCTTCTACTGTCAGTTTTTATGTTTATCGGGTAGTCGCGTACAGTGCCCTTATTCACTATGAAAATTGTTAATACGTAACGCGGCCACGTTATTTTAAGCGCATAGAATTCATGTAGAACGGTATTCACTATGCCTATGTTAAATTTTATATAGTGCCACACAATCAGTATTCGCTTATAGTATATTGCAGTGCTGCTACATTATTGGGATCTGCTATTTATATGTAAGTGTCAAATATGATCGAAGTATACGCTCGTAGTGATGTAGTCCGACTTGACTTGAGGTGGTGCGCGTAGTTGCACTGCATCCAGCGTTTGGTGTGCCAGTCTCCATAATGTTTACTGCATAAGAACATCATAAGCCGTGCTGTGCTGGGCTACGCTGTGTTGCGCTGCATTACCTTTCAATAAGAGTTCTAAATATGAAGACAATTCTTTGTCTATTTTAGTAGAAATAAGTATTGTGGTTCTCAGAATTTTCCATTTCATGAATGAAGTCAGATGAATTATAATACTACGGAAACAAGTGACGCTTAGCAAGCTATTTTATTAGTTTTTTTTGTTTGTTATCATGCCATGCATTAAAATTTATTGTTTGCATATCTATATTGTAGATAAAAAGATGAACGTAAAAAAACGCCAAAGACATAACAACAAAGTCAAATTAAGTTGGTCGGGTCGGGTTGATGCGAAGTGGCAGTACCATTATCTACTTGCATTTAGAGGTTAGTACGGCTCCAGCAGATTGGTTAGCTACCTTCCAGATAAGTACCAACTTGTCTAATGCACGCGTTAATACTTGAGAGCTATTCAACCAATTTGTGTTTAGCTGAGGACTGATAGAAGTTCAGTAAGTTAGCTTTTTCTGTTGTGACGTTTAAGACGCATTTATAGTTTTGAATTTGACAGTGCAACTGTAACTTGCATACAATATCTTTAGGGCCTCTTTGCAATATTAACTTGAATAAACTGTTACTAACCAATTTTCAAAAAAAGAGGTCATATGTTCTTCTGTATGTATTTTTTTTATTTTATGGTATTTGATTATTTAAACTCTTCTAAAATAAGTGGCCTCCGATTTGCATTACGGTAGGCACCGATAATACTTTTTAAGTTATTTCAATTTATAATCAAACCTCTTAACCAGTTTTGATTATATTAAAATGAGACCACATATATCCATCCATCCATTATACTCTTTCAAATAAAAGAGGATTAATTCGAATCGGTCCACCCGTCTCCGAGAAATCAGGTAACTAACATAAAAAATATACAGTCGAATTAAATACCTCCTCTTTTTTGAAAGTCAGTAAATCAGATAATTTGTATGATAGGTATAGAAATCCAGAATAATTGCTTGCTATGGCTTCCAGAAAAGGATTATCTGACTTCGCTCGCTCGTTTCCGGCATCACTGCCATGCTATCAAATAATTATTATTTATAATGTTAGTTTCTTACGAAAATAGCCAGTACTCGTTCCTTTCATTTGTAAAATATCTACCAAAAAGCCTGCCACAGTCCAGGTTACCTAAAAACATGTTTTCCGCTACGAATCTCTCATTACTCGTCGTCATTAGAGAAAGTTCCCGTTTCAACAAGTTAAGGAAGGGAAGTAAACAAACTGGGAGAACTCTGCTCCGGGAGTCGGGATGAGGAAACGGAAAGGAGTTTGTAAACGATCGTTTCCGGGATGTGTTTGTTTATTTGGTGGGAAAAAAACAATAGAGAAGCGGTAATAGGTTTCTCTTTTACCAGAGAAAATAGTTACGTATCAGATGATTCTTCAAATGTACCTACTTTATTTGTCACAAACTATTATACTAAGTTCTCAAGTTCTTTGGACACTTTAACGGCATCAAAGATTCCATGGAATACTTGATAGTACAGGTGAAGTTGAGGGCAAGAGAACGCGTGGACGCTATTCCATGAGGATGTCTCATCACATCCGAAACAAACTTGAAGATACCCTATACAAATGTGCATAAAACGCCAGATGGAGACGCATTGCAAGGTTAGTTACGCATCTACCGACTGAAGCATGCCCATGAACACTTTGTCAAGAATGAACCACCAGAGAAGAAGAGATAATACTAATTAACACAAGCGGATTCGTAAAAAAACGTGTCTAAATTAATGTTTGTGTAAATCTGCTACATTGGCGGTGGAAACTTAATTTCCTTTGCAACTGTATTTTTGGAACTTAGTAGTTATGCATCTAATTGCACAGAAAACTGGGAGAACACTGTCGTCTACATTGTTGTATTATTCGGCGTTTGTATTTAATTCTATAGTATTTTTTAATGCTGTGACCTCTTGTCACAAACTTCTAGTTACAAGTGCATGTGGTAACGTAACCTTTGCTGTAGCTATGAATCATAAGACCTCTGCAAACTATACCGCCAATTTTACAATGCGTGCCACGAGTGGCCCATTTCATACGAGTACATAACACTACGGCTGTTGTAAGTAATTTTGCTATTGCTGTGGTAAAAATCGCATATCTCTGTGAGCTTGATATTTTCGAATGAGGACCTTATTCCCTATAAATGACCTGCACCTCACGAGCAATTTGCACAAAATAATAAGTCAACTACGGCTCTTGATGTGACAAAACTATATAGCACTAAAATAAAAGTACATGGTAGTAAGTCACGATTGTTCGTCAACTCGTACAGGATAAATAAATATGACATAGAACTTTAGCGTCATTTTTGACTGTTGCTCGGTTTTGTGTAAAGCAATCAGATGATGAACCAAGTTTAACTATTTTGTAGTCAGCTCTCCCAACTTGTACAGGATGCTCTGTTTGCTCGTTATATTACTGTTTTAAATTATCAAAGTTGCGAATGAAGTTTGGGATTGTCTAACTTCTGACCCCTATTATCAGCCGGTATTTTGTTTAACCGGTATTTTGTGGTAGGCATTTCTGAGGCTTTCTTTTGTGTAAAAATATGACAACAAAAATGGTATTGTGTTTGTAATTTATATGAGTGTTTTGGACACGAACTTTACGGTGCTTTTTTTGTGAGTGAGATTTTGAAATAGGTGGTGTCTGTGCTGGATTGCTGATATAAATTTTTAAAATTGTTATTTGCCGTCACAAAAAAACTTTATATTTTTTTAGGTTACATACCTAGAGAAAGTCGTTCGTCATGCTGAGTGTAATGACACCCTTTCGGCTTAGTACACCCCTAATCTTGAATTACACAAGATTGATTTTCGCTACTTTAGTTAACTTAGCTTTGGTTGTCTCCGACGTAAATATTTGTACTACGGCTCATTTTTTCTATAAGGAAAACCTGATACAAAAATACATAAACAACAACTATGATATTAAATATTATTATTATACGAAAAAAATAATTAGGTCCTCCCGTTCGCGTGCATCTTATGATTGTTTCGCTCAAGTTTCTTATTTCTGGTTTCTTTCCCGTAATTTCACATTGTTTGCTCCTTCGTATTTCAACTCCTTCAAACAAAGGAAATGAACGAATCAAGGCCAAATAGAAACCGGCTAAGTGCAAGTAAGGCTTGCGTTATCACATGGGTTCCGTACTTTTCCAAATTTTATGCCAGCTGGCTTGAAATACTTGCTTTTTTACTTTTAAATTCTTTATCCAATCAAATAATATAGAGCTTATGTCTCAGACTTACCACTAAGTATTTCATAAAACAAAGTTACAAAAATTGCGAGTATATAAGATTTAAATATATAATATATGAAAAAATGCTATTTTTGTGCATAACATTAGAACTGATATTTACGTCAGTTCTAATAACTTTTATCTCATCTTAAGAACTTATAAGTCACACTGCTGGATCATATATCTTGTAATAAGTAGGCCAGCATGGTTAGCCATGCTGGCTAATGCTGCGGTTTGGTGTACGCCATACAAATGGCCCATAGTCTATCCAACTGAGTCTGAGAGCGGCCAAAACGTAGTAGAGCGACCAATAATTCTTCTACGCTTTTCTGTGGGTGTATAATTATGCTACAATTACTGAGCCTTGCTTTGACCATGTGCCTTGTAAGAGGAGGGTTGTAGGTATATTTGTTTTCTGGCTGGCCACGTCATGTAAGGTAAAAGTCCGGGAATAGGATGAGCTACTTGAACGAGAACATGATACGTATAGGAGCTATACTAAGAATTAGGCACCGACGGAAAGTTCGGTTGCGGTTTCGGCCGGTTTCAACCGAGAAATCTAGTTTTGACCTTTGTTTCCGTTTCGGCCAAAACGTTTTAAAATGTGTCGTTGTAAAGTGTGTGCCTGACAGAAAGTTCAGTTTCCGTTTCGGTTGAAAAATCTGTTTCAGTCGGACGCTATTCACTTAAAATAGAGATAAGGCGATAAAGAGCAAATCTTAGACAAAGATAACACCTTTTCAGTACGGTACCCTAAAATATATCTGAAAAAATCTGTATAGCTCTGGAGCATGTTGAACAATGCTTAAAAATCTCAACGAAAGATGAAAACATGCTTTGGCGTCAAAAAGACGGCGTCGTTTCATTTTCAAAGGAAAATGAAGAGGGAACGTACCTAAGCCTGTGGAAATTTTTAAGAGGTTTATACGTCGGCCAGATCTCTTTTGATTTAGCGGAAATGGAACTAAAGCCGTGTGGTGCGTAGGCAAGCTGTTTAACGCGGATTTGCCTGAGTAACAGCTTGAGTTTAACTTAAATGAGCTCAGAGATTTGTCATCCCATCTCATTATTGATTCTTTCAAAATATTTTTGTTTTCGCTCGAAAGCGACTTTCGAGCGAGCGCTTGAAGAGTCAACATCTCCTGAGGATGCCTTGTGCTAAGGCGAAACACGTGTCGAGGAAGTCGGATACTGATAGAAAGAGAAATAATAAGGTGAGGTGTGGCGGTGGTGAGGAGGAACCACACCATAAAAACAAAATCATTTTTCGATTTCTCACGCTGACATCAAGACGAGGCGGAAAAACACTAAATATCTTGTATATACCATCTTATTAATTTCCTTATTGTGAAAATCTGTGTAATGTGTCACAGCCCACTAAACTTGCTCCTGTCAGGTACTTACACTACTTTACTACTACTACTCTATTAAAATTAAAGTTAATTACAACAATAAAATAATATTAAACTCAAAATACGTTTCAGATTTAATTGGCGCGTGACGTTATCCATCGGATAAAACAAGACGAAAGACTGAAAGTTGAGAAAGCGTTTATTAATAAGACTATTTATAGTGAATTTATTAAGAGTGAATCCCGACTGATCGACTGATATTTTGTAGGAATCAATTAAGAGGCTAAACCGCTAAACCTAGACACATCAAATTCAGAGGGTGTATGGGAGTGTACTAAGAAATAATTTTGGAAATTCAATCCCTAAGTTGGTCAAATGGGGTTTCAAAGTTTTTAAATTTCTTTATATTATTATTTTAAGCCGTGGGCATCGACACCAGTGAGAGCTAATAATATTTGTAAAGTAATTGTCATTAATTCTACACGAAACATATTGAAATTAACCAAATATAGCTTGTAACAAAGTACACAACTACACGTGTGGCGTACAGCGCTGTAAAATAACTTAACAACATATTATTAATTAACCAATTACAGCTCTGAAATGAATGTTCCATGTGTTTTAATCATGTGTAGTTGTTGGTAAAATGCTGACTAGTCTAAAGGTCTGGCCATAATGTGGGCGCGTGCGGTTGGAATACACGAAGGTTTTTGTTTCCATGTCGCACTCACCATACCACTGGCCCTGTTGGTATGGTGGGTCTAAAACGTTTCAACATATTTACACTTTGATGTACTTGTTTGGATAATAATTTTGTTTTTCATCTATAACTTCGACGAGATAGATACGAAGCAAGAGCAGAATAACAATATAATACATTAAAAATTACAATACAATTGCTATGGCTGATATTTAAAGAACGAAACTAATGTTTATTTCAACTCTACGCTAGAAAAAGTGATATAAAATGTGCAAATCTGAGTTTACTATTTCATATTAAAATTAATTAAAATTCAGGCATGAGTATGTAATATAACAACTGCGACCAAGTGAGCTCAAGCAGCTACGAAGTACTTGTTTAACTTCTATACACTAAGTAACTAATTAATAACTATATTTTAGGATATCACTCGAACTGCAGGAATTTAGCACCAAAGGGGAGGGTGCAGTAAAGTACATCAAGGAGTTTAACATAAAAATGTGATATGTAAAAAACCTCGCCCCGCTTCCGCTCGCGTCACGTTACAGTCTTCTATCTAGCTACACCTTTAGTGATCATGTTCAATGTTTACTAGCGTTGTTCTCGTTGTGTTCGTACATTACTGGTTTTGTATTTCGGTAACAGGAAATCAGGTAATAATCCATATTTAGTTTTAGACATGCGTTCGGGGGTAAAAGCACATTAGGCAATATGTTAGGCAATATGTGAGAACTGTAATACAGTTAACTAGTTTTTGTAAATAGTCATTAGAATTATTAGTTATCAGTTACTGGATTTACTTATAAAAATTTGCAAGAATAATATAAATTACTTATTAAAGTAAATATAAATTACTTAATATGAATTACTTATTAACGCAGAAACTATTAAGAACTTTTTAATAGTAGAGGTAAGTCTAGGTAAATGGAGCGGATGAGAAAAGTATTCAAAGTATTTATTTCTGGAACACAATATTTATACATAAAAGAAGGAAAGAAATAAAAAACAAACTAGATTACAAAAGATCCTGCTTAAATTGAACTATCAAACATTAACGAACGCTTAATTTTTAATTTTTCGAAGATACGCATGCATACATAGTTCTTGCATAGCTGGATTTGAACTACATTTGGACTGACCTGGTGCCTTCATCGGCTTGCTACTTTCATTTGGATTATATTTCAGTGAGGTTAGAGGATAGCACGCTCACAAAATGTTCTTCCTAAATGTTAATTTGTTGAATCTTGTTGCACCTTGTCAGTATCGAGGGCGACCAAATTTCATTAACATGTCGAAGCAACGTACACACGCCGCTATGCCTCCGCTGCCCCACTTTCAACCTGACACCTACGAATAGCTTTTCATCCCACTTCCATGCCACGCCATATTGTGATGTGAAATTTCGTCAGCCGTGTCAGAATGTTTTTGCTAGTTTTAGTTGAGCATATATAAAAAAATAAAACAAAATTGAAAATTTTGAATAACCCTCATTTGTTGTTGCTACTATCTTGGATTTGAAATTATCATTGTGTATCGTGCACAGCGTTATACTAGTGAAGCCCTTTTATTTGATACCCATATTGAGCAAGTTGTGAAAAAAATAGAAATAATATATTTATTAGCAACAGAAAACACAACTTAAACAAAAACAAAATATGTGACATACATGTTTTACTAAGTGCTCTGCCATTTTGTTGCAGCGACCATCTTGAACAGATTGTCATCAAATATAGTTTAGAACACTTGCACCTGCACCTATTAAACAAAAAAAACAAAAGTAAAATCGGTCCATCCGTTTGGGAGTTACAATGCCACAGACAGACACACACATTTCAAACTTATTACATCCTGTCGTTTTTGCGTCGGGGGTGAAAAGTACAAAATATTTTACATTTGTTCAAGGTGAACACTTGAACGAATGTTAAATATTTTGCTTTAAAAGTAAGCTACCGTTCTCTTCATTGCTGACTATTTATGATACCATAATAACGTTATAATACTTCCATGCACATTTTTTTGCAGAACCGAAGTAATGTTGCCAGCGCATGCTGTGTTCAAAAAATTGCATGTTTTTATCGTATTTATTATCGAAGTATATACATATATGTTTAACTTTAATATGCACTAATACTAGTAATTAAATCCACTAGTATGTATTAATAATAAGTAAGATACATGTATACACTAATACATACTGTATTAGTGTATATAGGATACGAACATATCTAAAGGTGACTCTTAATATGCAATAACTATAAGCAAAGAGTACTTGCACAGGTATAATTTTCTGTTCCAAAATGCGTAGTAGTTGGTTCTTTTATCTGAAGACAAAGGCACCTCAATGTTGACTGTCTTTGTCTCAGATTTGTAATCAAACACTGGGCTTTTTTTAACCAAAAGTGGGCTTTTCGGTTATTTGCTGTTTCACTTTTATAAAGGCTTGACACCTGCTTATAGGTGTAAAAAGTAGGGGGAAGAGATAATTTGGAGCATTTGGATTATCCTGAATAGAAAGAAAGAGATTTGGTAGATCTTTAATAGTCTATTGTAATCAAATACTTATTTATTGTTGTAGTGGATCGTTTCATTTTTGTGAATAAAGGTACTTGCCACATAAGAAGATAAATTTGTGATTACGATATTTTGCACTATAATTATTTTTTCTTATTTTGAAGTGATGGCATATTAAAATAAACCAAATAAAGATTTAGACAAACCAAATAGTGGTGTTTGGTGACCCTTTTACTTCCCTTTTAGAAAATACAAAATGGACATAAAAACACGCGCCCAATTTTTTAAATTGGTTTATTTGTGAAATTTTACTTAATAGGTGTAATTTTATCACAATTTTAAAAACACAATCATGAAACAAATACCAATAATTTTGAGTTGTTAAAGGTTGTATTTTTGTTTTATCAAAAAAAAAAACCTTTAAAACTTAAGATTGGGCAATCACATTTTAGACTATAAATAATACTCGATTACACTAACCGCACTTACCTTCTTAGTTTACCGAGAATTTATTTGAATTAATCAAACTAACAAACACAAATTTATTTTTTGTATATTTTGTGCACAGCAATAGAAACAATATAGTATACGTGAAAACCTGTTCAAATTCCGACAAATCTCCGAAAAATTACGTCTTCAATTCAATAGACAAAGTCATTGACAATTATCAATAGCCCCTTCAAACTGATTAAATATGCCGATAACCCATTCCTACCGGATGAATAATCTCTACTTAAGAGGAAGGTTCCGTTAACAAGATAAGAGAAGAGTGAGGATAATGGGCTTTTTGTCGCCAGCTACGGAGCCTCGGATTAAATTGGCGAAAACGTCCCGGGTACAAATTTTGTTAGGCTGCACGCCTGTAACGTAAGAGGTCATTGTCGCACTATTTACCGCTGTGCTTGGTACGGTAATGATCACACAGTAATGGGGATAGTGCAGTGCCTTAAATACTTAATGCACAGCTTGCGGCGCTTTAAAAGTACCTACGTACTTGATACTGAGTTTCGATATATAGTTGAAATAGTTGGTTTTCTTCCTATAGCCTTAAGGTTATCAAATGATTAAAAGTAACTTCAAAAACCCGACTGCAAGAATTATAGACTCGTGTAAGAATATCTTAATAAGTGAAATCGAGCAATGCCGCAAGTATAGCCTATGACCATCTGCAGATGAAGACGAATCTATTGACTGAGTAGATTGGGTAGACAGTTATAATATTACAGACAAGAAAAATACGGTACATAGAAATAAACAAAATATTATAGGTATCTTATAAGTAGTGAATAGACGATGATCGACATCGCCGTTATTAAGAAAAACTCTATTGTTAAAACATAAAATTATTAACATACAAAAAAAATATCGGCTATTTCATAAATTTTGTAGTTGTCGGATAAACTTTTTTCATGAAATACTCGTAGCTGATTTTTTTATTGATTGTGGAGTTGGTAACTTATGATGAGTACTATCTCTTTTTCGTTCAGTATACTCGTACATCCCTAATTATACAGCTTATACAGTCTGTATATATAGCTAAAATTCTGTTTTGTAGCATAAGATTTGTCTGCCGACGTATAGTCTAGTGTTTGCAATATTTTTTTATACCTATCTTATTTTCTGCATTAGCTATGCATAAATAACTGCATTCAGGCCTTACATCTCTCTCTGTCTCTCCATTACGCCATATCTGTATGTATTCCACATAAATTAAGACTGCTCCAGAAAGAGCTCCAGTTTTTGGAACGAAACCTATTTTTCTGTGCGCGTTCGTTTTAGATAACCATTGGATAAAGTTTTTTTACGCCACTTCTGGCGCAATTACCGGAGTTGTGTTTTGGTCTTATTGCTCTCACAACTTCACCAACGCAATTTACTTTTTAGGGCTGCACTGCGAAACGAAATCAATTTGGAAGAGAATATGAAAGTAGAGAAGAATAAAAAAGAATGTTGTTTTAACTTAATGTATTGTGTCTGTGCTACAGCGTTTTGATTAAACAATACCATATTGAACAAATATTTTTTTAACCGTTAATTTCATTTACATAACACAAAATATTAGCATGGAATTAAAGCTACTTTTTTAATGAATAGAACTCTGACTTATCGAAATTCCAAACCCGTGATTTGGCCAGCGTGGTGAACTATGGTATAAATCGTCCGTCCTTCATAAGGTCATAAGGATGTTAAGGATTTATTCGTTTTTTTGGGTGGTCGTAGTTCTTCTTTTATAGAAATACATGTGTATGCTTACTCAAGCCAAGCATGTTTAAAATATTTGTATCTGCAATAACCTCATCTGAAGCAAAACTGATTTACTAGATTTGTAAAAGAGGATGACGTCACGTCCGGGCCGGTCATCAAATCTCGACGAATCTTCTTTGAAGTGGCAGTTGACTCGATTATAATTAAAGGGTCTTCCGTTGCCCAGTTAATTGTGATGAGGTAGAGATGAGACGATACATCTTTCTATAATTGTTATCGATAATTTTACTAAGCAATTTCAGTTTATCAGATATTTTTATGGTATGAATTATTATGTGCTCTTTTTGAAGTATACAAAAGAGTAATTTATCGTTGAAAAATCTGGATAAGATGCAGAAATAAATTTAAAAAATGCAAGTACCTTTTAACGTTATTATAATAATTATGTGCTTTTCATTTTTTAAATGCTTCATAGTAGCGTTAAAATGTTCAGAACCAGTTGACGTAGGTTACAATAACGACGAAATAAAAATGTTTTCCATTTTTGGAATTTTATATAAATATTGCAGGAAATGTGATCCTAATTTATTTTTGGCACGAATCCCTAGCTCGGGTATGGATAACTCACTCATGGCTTGCGGCACAAATTGTTTAAAACTCTTGGAAATCTGTCCAGATCATAAAAACAATCTATTTTGGGCAGGTATATTACAGGATTAGTATATTTTTAAAGTTTTAGGTTAGCTTGCACATGAAAAGAATTAAAACAAAAGTCAACGCTAAAACATCACACAACAAAAACACAAAACATCACAAAACTCAAACACTTTGTGAATAATAACATTTACAATGCTTTTGCATGTAATATATATCGAATTATCGATAAATTTCTATCGTATCACAAACAATCGATACCACCGAATTGCAATCGCTGATGTTTTATCTCTAACTAGAAAAGATATTCCGTGTCTAATCTAATTAATCCGACTGTTTTGATTGCTGTAAACAAATGTTTGAGTTAAGAAGTTTGTCCTAATTTGGAGAAGCTGTAATCTGCAGATAAAGCGAATTATTATAAAACATTATTAACCCTTGTTGAGCTTTGAAGTTGGACAAGATAAATAAAGTAAGTTCAACATAGTTCAAATAGACGTAAGTATTGGTTAACCACATATTTATCATTCCGTAGATATGCATTTTAAGAGCGACAATAATTTGATGCAGACACCCTCTCGTTCGAACTTCTATCGTATTTTTTTATTCTTGGGGCATTGTGTTTATCAGGCTGAGTGTTTAACATTTATTTTTCAAAAAAAAAAACAGCTTGGTGGTAGGGCGTTTCCTATCGCTGGCCTGGCTAGCTACCACCCTCAAGTTTTAGAATCTATCGCCAAACACCTAACGGTGTGTTCCGGCAGCCTTCCTTGAGAGCCAGCGTCTTCCAGACTAGACATGCTCCATCTTAGGCTACAGTATCGCTGGCTTCCGTGGTCGAGCGAACTTGTGGTCAAATGTCTAGTTGTGTAAATAAATAAAAAATAAAAACACTATAAATTTATTCTAAAGAAGTTTCTATACAACATTTAATATTTCCTTATGCGATGACGTTGTGTGAGGCTGGTTTGTTGCAGAAAGCGGTGGTTATTAAATTTTTTCTACAAGTGTTTTTTAACAAATAACTTTATGGTATATATTTATTTCTATTAAATTCTATATTATATCTAACTTTACCCCTTAAAATCACCTCATCGCCGAAATCGCTCATAAATCATACTTATAACTGAGTCTATAGATATTAAAAGTCATTGAACTTCGCGAAACATTTGTGCCAAGTTGGCATGCAGCCTACACGACTTACGTACCTACGTACATTCTAGCGTTTATTTAGTTGTAGCTCGCTGCCATAGTATAGAAAACTTTGTTTTTATCCAATATAGTTAGGCATTTGACCACAAGCTTGCACGACCATGGAAATCTAGCTACACTGTGGCCTTAGATAGAGTTGCCTAGTCTGGAACACACTGGCTCTCAAGGAAATCTGCCAGAACACGTTATTGGGTGCTTGGCGACAGATTTTTCAATTGAGGGTTGGTGGATAGCTGGCCTGGTAAGCGAGAGATTGATAGTTGAATGAATGAATAAACTCTTTATTGAAGACACACAAACATCAAATATACAGGAAAAATTCTTACACCTAGTGTCAAAAGTGGCGGCCTTATCGCTAAAAGCGATCTCTTCCAGGCAACCTTAGGATGGAGATAATTTGCAAAATAAATATAGTAACTGAACACAACAGTAGCTTTTCAACCGCTTTTCAAATAATTTCAAGTTTAATGAAAGTGACAACTAGCTTTAATTCAGTAGGTTCATACCGCTTTTTTTGTTATTTTGATGTTATTGAAATTTGTATGAAACCTAGAATTATATACAATTAAATAAAAAAAAATCTTATTCGCTTTACGCATCTCTGAGTAATCGAGAGACGTGCATAAAAATATTCCGCATAATTGAGAATCTCTTATTTGGTTAAAGTTGGTTAAAAACGACGTTCACTGCATTTCAAACGACAGTCCAACAGTAATTATAAATTTCTACCTTGAAAGTGGTTTCGTATAAAACACTATAATGTTTCGATTGCAACTAGTTACATAATGGCAGTTTCGAATATTTTGTGAATAAAATTGATCCTTTGCCACAATGAATTATGTTAAAAACATAATTCATTCTTAACTAGTTACTAAGCGAATGTTTCGAGCGGAAGAGACGCAATTTTTTATTAAATGCCCAAAACAGTAAACCACACGTAGAATGTTATGCTAGTAGTTATCAAAATTATTTAGAAATATTACTCTATATATAAAAGCTTTACGAAAGTATCATTATGTCAATCGCTGTCACCAGCCAATACTCAGACAGGTATTTATAAAAATCTATAAATATCAGATGTCTTTCGTAATTGTATCTTTCTTATATTTTGACAAATAGAAAAAAACAGTGGGTGGATGTCCTAAGGAAAATATGGTTTCGAGATATCACATTATATTTAGGCTATCTTGACAGTTAATATTATTTTTATAGTCTGATAATAATCAGCGCTCAATATTACTAGTTATTCTATGAACTGTTGACCGCGAGTTAATTTTGTGATTTTTAATAATAATAAAAAAATCTTTATTTTTTCCATATCTAGAATTCTTATTTAAGATTGTTTTCCCTTTTTCGTGCCAAGTTTTATTAAAGATAGCGGCGAAGAAAACTTCTCCCCTTTTTGTTAAAAAAAATTAAAATCCCCATAAACTAAAGAAAATCTGAATATTTATAGAGCATGTATACCAAGATTCGTCTGGATTGCACAGTACGAAATTTCTAGACAAAATTCATATTAGCATAAATCTATTCTAACATTCAAACTAACAGATGAAAAAACAAAAAATCTCATATTATGTTTTTTGGAAAATGCTGGTCCAATGACAGTTATATAGAGGTAGATAAAAACGTAAAGGTAAAAAACAATTAGCTTAGTTATACCCAATCTAATAAACCGTACTCTTTGGTTTTTAAGCCAACTAACGATTTGGCTGTGATTTTGCTAGACCTAAAACTGATTAGGTCCGAAGACACTCGACTATCATTGTCTAATCAAAAATAGAACTCTTATTTTTTTCTTCTCCTAATCAAGATGAGTAAATACTGAGCATTTAATTGCGTTCCTCTGAACAAGCAACGTTTACCTCCACCTTGTAAATTATTACAAAAATTATTTCACAAAGATGGAAAACAGAACGACAATTATAATTTTGACGTCTAATTTAGGTGAAATGACCTTTTTCATTGTCTAAGAGAGAGTAATTTGCAGCATTTTCAAGTGGAAATTATATATTATTCAAGACGTTGAAAGCAAAATTATTAGTATCTGAGAATCAAAATCATTTCTGGAATATACAACACAGCTATATCAATACATTTGTAACCATAGAGCAATGAACAATATTATGTGATTAAAATAAATCTAGAGTGAAGTTCTTATCAATATTCAAATAAGATGAGCAATGTTGCCAGTAATTGAATAAATAGTACAATTCTATATTACCTACATCGAGGAGATTTTTTTTTATTACCTAACCATGTCTTTATTTACATCTTATGAACTGTAGAGAACTTACATGAGAGTTTCAAATATATATTGCCTTATTATTATCATGAATTGTTATTCTTTTATTTATTGACTAGCTTTTCATTTTTTACATGTTTAAAGGCCTGATGATATTTTGTAACCTAAACTATCATAATATTCATAGAGTCTCGTGATCAGAAGATGACAAATCCCTCGTATCTTATAGGCTTAGAAATAACATGGTGTTTATAGAGTAAAAACGGACCAAGTCTTGTCTATAGCGTAAAAATAATTCAATGCCAGTTTTTATTCATCATCATCGTCTCGTCGTATAAGATAGAGTGGCAACGTTTTTAACCGACCAATGGCATCTGACGTAGCTTTTTTCAACAGACTTAAAAAAATGATCAGGTTATCAACTCGACTGTATTTTTTGATATTGCGCATTTATCACCACATCATATTAAAAAAAACCGTGTCATATTAAATTTGTTTTTGGTTTATAGATATCTACTTCTCATGTCCTATATACATTTTATCTGAATCGGACCAGTAGTTTGGTTCTTGAATCAAAATAACTGCAACATTTTCATAGATGCCCGTAGAATTGAAGCCGGCTGCTACTTTTTTATACTAACTATTTATTTGAGAGATAAAAATTGCAACCGACTTTAATTTAGGCAGGCACCGATAGAATTTTATACTTTCTCAGTTTTTTCGATTTAAAAATCAAACGTCTGATGGCAAGAATAACAATAATTCACATGAAACAGACGGTAAAACAAACATTCACAACGAAGACTCATTGAGGTCGAGAGCTATTGTGCCAGCCAATGTTTGGAGAGCCATTGGAAAATGTATTTCCGATGTATGTTTGGATACTTTATAATGGGCTTGCGGATTCTAATACTTAACGTTATGCTATGATAAATATTACGGGGGGTTCGACTATAGTACAATGACATACGAGTACCAACATTTTCTGTTATGGCCAAAACCCCCTTAATTGGTCTATATGCACTCGCATTGAGTAACACATCATGATTTTTAGCCGACTTCAAAATGGAGTAAGAGTAATGAGTAGTTCCAAATTCGTTAGTTTATTTACTTTAGTTTTTTATTTATATATTTTAATTTTCTCTGAGGATCCTTTAATAACATTTTGTAAAATTTTGCCTGCTATAAGTCGTGTAAGTAAGTCTTTATATTTATTTCAATTAGTGTAAAATGACTACTATGCTAATTTTCATTTTACGAGTCATGCTAAGAGACGGAGTAAAATAAGTTAATTCAGTTTATATCATTTTTGCTATCCACAGCCTTTTTACCTGACTACGAAATTAGGAGATTTATGTTTTTCAAGCGTATGTATGAATGTATATTTCATTGGCACGCCCTAGAGCCTAAACGGCTCGTCGTATTTTTATGTGAGTGGTATCAATAAATTTGTCTCAGACGTGAGAGTGACACAGAATACATAAAATTAAAAAACAAAAACAAATTATGGATGATACGCAGGCTTTAAGGTTTAGCAGTCGGGTTTTTTTGGAATCGCTTCTACCCACTTGTTTATCCTACTGCTGGGTACAGGCCTCTCTCAAACGTTGCCATCTGCCTCGGTCCTATGCCTAATCTAGTTTTACATTAGGTTTATATCAGCACAAGAACCTTATTATTAATTTAGTCGATAGATTTTCTCTTCCCGATTAAACTAGCCATTTTATCGGCAGCTGCACATCGTATGATATCAGAATGTAGCCAGTGATGTGTAAAATGAGCTAGTAACAGCCTAGATTAGCACCTCCGGGCTCTGTCTAAAACAGGTGAGCTGGAAACCTGGTGACGATACCTATCTGTGGATATTTGTATCATAGCTTAATTAATTTGTCGGTAAAATGTAGATAGTAATATATGCTTATTTGTATAGAAATATTATTGAAGTTTATTTTCGGTTTATGTCAAAACTATGATGACCCATCGCACATTATTAGCAAGGCATCATCATCATCATCAACCAGGAGACGTCCACTGCTGAACATAGGCTTCCCCCTTAGAACGCCATTCCGAACGATAAGCTGCCAATGGCATCTACTGATTATTCGTGACTTTTGCTATGTGTTTTGTATTTATTTTTACTAGTATCAAGTACCTAAGTATATAATACTGTAAATGTGACAAGTGACTTAAATTCTGCAGACATTTTTCATAGTTTCTATCATTACATTTAAATTTTCTTGACGGCGAAGGTTGGCTTCCGAATGTATATGAAGTTCTCCATTTGCAATTTGGCAGATGGTAGACTACGAACTGCACATCAATCATAGGATAGATATACCCGTGATAAAATTAAAAACGTGGGACTTTAAATGAACCCGAGTGAAAAAACTTATGATCTTGTATTTTAACTAGAGAAGCCGCGGGATGCAACTAGTATAGCTAGTTGTATCTCGCCGATTATGGTCAGAACCATCAGCAGGTAGAGATAATTTGAATGACATCTCACTTATCAAAATCGGTCTATTACTTTAAGCTATAGAGGCTCACATAGAGTTAGACAAACATACATACAAATGAACAAGCAATCAAACATACACTCCAAAAACATTGCCCTTCTTATTGGGAGTCGAGTAAAAATAAAGATTACGATACATTGGGCACCTTCTGTTTTTTTACTTTAGGATAGCAAAATCTAAAGCAGTATCGAAAGTATGTCACACCCCAAGGTGTCCCGTAATGAGAATAAATAACGACAAAACTTTCCTGAAACAGCGTTGTTTATAAGAAATAAACTAGTTTTTTATGTGCGTTATTGAATGGTTTGTTTACTGCTTCTTTATAGAATAGGTATTATGATCTGGGTCAGTACAGAGTTGTCTGGGCGATATTAGCTACTTCATAAATATGGGAGTAAATGCGAGGGCCTGATGAGAGTGACGGGAAGCGGGATAAGATCTCTGTGGAATTCTTAGAGGGAACTTATGTTACACGTATATTGTATTTATATTTATTGTCTGACTGTGCTCCGTGGTGTTATCCGCGGGACTCTATTTTTTATAGCCTGTGTTACTTTATGATAATGTAGCTTTTTAACGGCAAAATAATTTTTGAGACTAGTTCAGTAGTTTTTAAGTTACATATATGGTTAAAGTCCACGTTTTACTTTACCTTTATGATACACTGTTTTAGTTTCAATCAACTAAGCTTAATTAAACACAGCACAGCTTACCTCAGCACGGCTTGCGACGTTGTTTTGTAGGAAACATTATGGAGAATGACACACCAAACGCATAATGCTGAGCTACTACGCGCACCACCGCAAGTCAAGTCAGACTCTAACTCAACGTCACTACGCGAGTATACGTCGGTCATGTTTGGACACTTTCTAAGGGAAATAGCAGATGTTAATAATGTTGTTACACTACAATATACTATAAGCAAAAATGGCCGGTGTGACATCCTAAGCAACGCGCTGAGACAAAACGCGATGAGCTGTAACGCAACGCGTTTGGTCTGCTCCACACTTTACGATACGTTTCCGAAATAGAGTCAGATGCTTTTAGACCCTTTGCATTCAATACATTATCTGCAAAAAACAGCGAAAAACATTTTTCCACTATTGAAAGGCTAGCTAGACCTAGTCTTTAGTAAAACGTTGTATAGGTTATATCAGGGTGGCCATTCATTCTCTATTTGGATGTATTTTAATTAACACGCTTTTATTAGTTTTACCTATACACTCATATATAAGAACCAAAATCTTAGAACGTCATTTTCACCCTCTGCAAAACGTAAGATCAATTTGATTTTTTTACAATTATTAGAATCGATGACAATGCAATAATTTAAACAGTTTTTCAAATTTTTAATTCGGTTATGAAGAAAGCGTGTTTTTACACTGCCCAAGGCCAATAATGCAATGTTTTCAACAGGTTTTTTTATTCAGCTATCAAGTTTTATTATCGTTTGCCATTCGAATTAAAACCACCTACGACACCCCAGATTAAAAAGAATTTATGTTTTGACTTATACCAAAATCAATACATAAATTAAAATTATAGTGACATTAAAACTTTAAAAGTAATCGTTGTCACATTTAATATAGTTTAAATATTGTACGTTTGATAAGAGCTAACTGTTAATATACCTACAGCTATTGTTTTCACTTATGTACACAGTTTTGTAATAAATATTTCTGATGCTAAGTTTACATTAATTAGTTGAATAAATAACTTTTGAATCCCTGGGCGTTGTGGGCTCAGTTGATAATTAAAAACTTAGTGATCTATTGCGCGTGCGGGCTGAACGAGCTAGGGTCTAAGTTGACCAGAGAGTCCTTCCAAGAGATTTATGTTTTTTTTTAACTCATTTAGTTATTTATTTAAGAAATTACTTTAACTACAATGTTATTTACTTTGTAGTTTACAAGACGTACATACACTGTGAGTTTTTGTGTTTCGAAGAGTATTTTTAGACAGCATAATTAAAAAACTTAAAACCTCCGACTTCCCCATTTTGTTGTACTGGCCATTGTGGATTTTAAATTTATCATACAAATAAGATATGCAATCCCCGTCATTTTGTGGCTACGTCCAAGCTAACAAAAAAAAACAAATCCTTCTAACAAAAAAAAACAAATCAAAATTGTTCCGTTCGTGAGCTACCATACTAGGCAGAGACACAAACTCACACAGACATTTATATATAAAACTCTGTCAAAAACTAAAAAAAGTCGCTATTGCGTCGGAGGTTATAAATTAGTCTTCACAGTTTTCAAATTCAAAAATCGTAGTACATATTTCGTTGGTATACATTTTATGTACCTACTAGTAATGTAAAAAACCTATATAGATAATCCATTAGTAATATCTAAAAAGCTTTATCTGTTTCTGTCTTAAATCCATTAGCTGATAAAATATGGTTTTTCCTAACATTACTTATATTTGTCCTGTGGAAATCACTTTCGTTCGACCTAATATATACAGGGTTACGGTTTGTAGGTGAAGGCGTGTACCTTGAGAAAAAGGAGTCATTTTATTTATGTATTACTTTTATTTATTTTTTATTTTATTTATTGTTATACTCCAAATTTAAAGGGAGTCATTGCATCACGTATTACTTTTATTTAATTATTATTATAAACTGTAACTTAATAAAAAAGTATGCTACATAAGAAAAAATACTGTATCATAAAATTGTAGACTAGCTGTACAGAACTATTCCAGTATTTTGAAAAAGTATATAATTTAATTATAATTTAGCAAATTATCAGTCAGTCAGAACTTATTCTTTTGTATTTGAAGATATGTATGTGTTGCAGGTCAAAATCAAAAACACGTATAGGTATAGGCAGGACTGAATCTGTTTAAGTAAATAACTATAGTAAGTATATTATATTTGTTTCTCCAAATATTTTCTTACAGAGACACATAAAAATAAATAATCAGAAATAAGAACACAGTACCGTAATATGATCCTTCACATTTTTCGGAACTAAACTTAGTAGACTTACTTGCAGTGTAGATTTAACAGGTGTATATTTTTAGAGATGTAGCAAAGAAACCCAAGAACGACATGGAGTTTTTGGCTAACTCGATTCCTGAGTTGTGTAATCGCATATATAATACAGTTTTGCATTGTGTTTTATAAATTCAGTTATGAAACATTCGTTTTTATTTCGTTATTTTGATTTTTGAACCAAAATATTGGATTGTATATATTTTATCAAAATAGATCCAATATTTTGATAAAATATATACAGGACCCATTGGAAAGTAAAAAAATATTTTTTGTGTCAATATCTCAGAGAAAACGGGAAATATAGATAAAAAATTGACACAAAAAACATTCTCACAAATTGAGAACCTCTTCCTTTATGAAGGGTTTAAAACTAAAGTAATGGTACAACTTAGCCTATAAATAAAATAAGCACTGACGAGATACATATATAACAACGAACTCTTAAACTATACCGTTACAAAAGAGGAATACATTACCTTGTTCATCCGAAGCAAGTTCCGTTAGACAAAATATTATAGTTTTTTTGAATGACTAAAATCGAACAAAGAAAATAACTATTCGAATAACTATTAGTTTTGCAATATTTAGCCATCTCTAGTTTTGATGTCTCACGGAGCATCATGATTCACTGTCACCCTACGACACTGGGTACGAGCATTCTATTCAGAAGCGTAACAATACAAGTAAGAAACGTACGCCGTTGACACGACGTGACTTCCCTAGGTAAAAAATCACCTATTTCATATCTGCTTCGTATACTTTATTTGGATTTTTTGGAAGAAAATGCTACTTTTTCTGCTACCTGTAACTAATAGTTGTTAATTTTGTTATTCAACTTAGGTACTTTTTTGTATTGCAATTGAATATGCATGTATATATGGACATATTTACATTTATTATATTTAAAAACTCTTAATGGTGCGTCGTCTGAAACGCGTCATAAAACATCAAAAAAATATGGCTCCGTACGTCGAATGACGTTAAAAAAATATATACGGCTGGGAGACAAATTAATCAACAGAATCGCCATGCAATATCTCTGAAGAATATTTATAAGTTTTTGATTAAAAAAATATACTGGGCATAAACGTCGAAATTTTCCACCATTTATTAAGTTCGACACATTCATAAAGTTCAATTTACACGTTTTTGACGAATATAACAAAATTTTCAGCATTGTATATGTTTTGTACTAAATAAACCTAGTGAAATTCTTAAAGTTTTCCACAATCGTAAATATTGATTTAGGTTTGACACAGAAGCCCCTGACTGACAAGTATAACTGATTTTTAACTAAACTCATTGTAATGAATATAAATAAAACATAAGAAGATACATAAACCATGAAATATAATTGCTAACAAATCATAACAAATGTTTTTTTTCTTTACAGGAACAATTTCAAAACTCAATTAAGGGACACCGAAAATTTCAGAAAAAGGTATGTCAATTATTTTTCTTCGTGGCAATTTGACTTTGGAAGCGTGAATACGTTTGTACAGAAAAATATGTCCTCCAATTTAGCGATTTTCCTGTTTCCCCAAGTAGGTATACCTATATAGTCACTGGTGATCTACTAACATCCTCTTAAGGGTGGCTTACGATTATTATAAACGACAACTTTTGTTTTAGGACTTTTGAAAATTCAAATTCAAACATGTTCATTAAAAAATAGATTACTGACCTCCATTACGGCAGCCGCTAATAGAACTTTCGATTTTAAAATGAAACTACTGCACCAATATTGAAAAAATCTAAATGGGACCATTCATCAACCACACCCTGTCAAACAATCAAATAGTTTTTCAAGCCGTCTCCGAAAAATCAGGTAAACATAAAAAAAAACTATGTAGTCAAATTGAGAATTAGTAACTCGTCATACATTTGACCGTGTATCAATTTATTGAAAGATAAAGCAATATTTATTTCTGCAAATTTTCTGCAGTTCTAGTTGCTGCTCATGGTCATCAGAAGTCACTCTAAAGCGAATGCTACTTACTCTGTATACAGGAAAATGGATGAGAAAAAAGTAACTACGTTGTTTTAACAACATAAATATAATATGTTAAAACTAAAATGGATTGATTTAGTACTTAACGTATCCCCTCTATGTACCTACGAGTAAATAAAGGTACAAACCCACTGAAATCTACGTTAAAAATATATCCACTGAAATGTGCAAACAAGTAGGTATGTTTTAAGAATCAAAAATTATCATTGTTTTACCGAAACCATTCTCGATGGAATATACGAATATTATTATTACTTAGCCTTTAACGCGACATAAAAAGAAATATAAAGAAGCTTCAAACTTTCCATTTGATTCTCTTTGGGGTTATTTCTGAAATGTTTTCTTATAACATCTCTACACCCTATAATGAATACACCCCCGAATTTTTTGTATTGCAAGGTTAAGTGGTTTGGGCTCTGCGTTTATTGTGACCTGTCAGTCAGTCAAGACTTACTCTTTTATATAGTCAGCATAAGACCTTACAGAATGATGTACCAATGAAGACACATATGTTAAGCTGAGGATAGATAGAGGTTGAGATGAATGAATATGATAATTGGGACAAACTCATTTAAAACACAATTTACAACATTCAAAATATAAATTTTAAAATACTCCCGACATCGCCTTTTTTGGTGACGGCCATCTTGAATTCGTATATTATCATTAAATATAGTATTCTAACTATTCAATTATACTAGTCAGTTTTGATACTGATAATGAGAGAGTTTTGAAAAAATATGTAATCCGCCATTTAGTGCGGCAGCCACGTGGGACCAATTTTTATCAAACATGAGAATACTACTCCCGACTAATATACCTTACAAACACAAGAAAATATAATCAAAATCGCTTTATCCATTTTTGAGCTACAATCATTACGATGACACAGACAGAAACACACACATACACCCTGAAACGTCAAACTTATAACTTGTGACTGACACTTATAATGGTGAACATAAAATTGACTCCTTATCTTTGTTGTCGTAAATGCGTTGTCATAGACATTGATTTTGTTTCTACTCTGAAGCCGATCTTATCTATTTAGAGTATACTCGTACATTAGTTTAAGTATTTTTCGTTTTTTTCCGTGAATATTTATTGCTCGGATAAAACAAACGAGCCAAGCCATAGCAATGAAGAAAATAATTCAAAGTCGCATTCAAAGAAATTCGAGGCCTACTTCAGAACAAATCAAAAGAAACCCGATAACTGTCATACAAATATATTTTATTTAAACGCAGGAGCGTTTGTACTAAGTTCTTTGTAAGGCTTTTTGTTTACATAGGACGTTCTGAAGGGCCTTCGGTTGCCTTTAAATCAAAGTTTGACGAATCTAGGGTATTAGGGGATAGGGGAATTCAAGCGTTAAGTGCCGTAGGTCACGGAAAGTTCAACGGAATTCATATAAATAAATACTCATATAATTATATTATACGTGGCGTTAATGTGCCGATATCAGAAGTTTGAAATTTTTTATTTTACTAGCAATTTTTGAAATAAATTTTTTATATCGTGATATTTGAAAAAATGAGATCTCAAATATAAATTACGGTAGTGAGACTTATATTGACGTATAGATACGTCAATTGACGTAGCTGGCCAATGTATAACCTCCATTTCTATTACGATAAAGGAAAGATAAATGAGAAGTAACGTATCCTGATATAAAGTCGTTAAAAATATTCAACTATTTTATTTATACGTTACAGTAGGTATCGTTTGGATTCTGGGAGTACTCGCAATGGAACCTACATGCTTATTAATCACATTATCTTGCAATGTAACTAATTGGATAAAATGGTCCAACTAGTTCTATCAATAGAACTTGTGGGAGCAGACCATTTTTTTATTTTTTCAAAATGTAAATTACGGTTTATAGATTTGTGAAAATCTAAGAAATGGTCCGAATAATGTGATCTCGTCAAAAGTTGTCAATTGTTCAGAACTACTCGGGTCTGTCGACGTACTCGTAGAAACAAACCTCACGTTGTTAGCTAAAAAGTAAGAATGTTACCTACCTCTGTCGATAATGTCACCGTAAATAAACGGTTTATACTCTTGGGATTGCTAGGAGATAAACTCTGCAGATCCCAATTTGCTTCTGTGAAAGTATTAAAGTAGATCGATCGTTTAGAGGACAAACAAACTTTCAAGCACACTTTTGTAATTAAAACTAGCTTTTGCTCGCATCTTTGCCCGACTCATGTTTGATTTCCCGGCAAAAAAGTGCCTATCATATTCTCCGGATTTCGAACTATCGTTATGAAAAATTAGGTTGAACCGTTCGTTACTCAGTGGAGGAGAAAAAAGACAAACAAACCAACAAACACACTTCTGCAATTATAATATGTGTGAGGATGTGGAGTGCTGCTAGGGATAGGTATATTTATTTTAATTGGGTCAGCTGCACGCCTCGTCGATGCGTTTATATTAGTAAGTAATTATAGAACGCATTTTCAACCGACTTTACATAAGTAAGGAGAGTAATGTCTTTCGAGTGTATGTTTTTAGGTACATTTGTATATTTTGTATATGAATATACATATGTCTACCTGTTTTTGACACTACGCTCTAAACCGGCAGACTGATTTTAAAATGCAAGGTTTCATTGTCTATAGGGTATACTGGTCGCACCCAGCGGTTTCACTCTTACAAATACAATGATGTAAAGCTTTTATCAATCTATAATCAGTAATCAGCAAGAACTGAACTTCGCGACCACAATATAGCACAAACTCTTGATCGTTTGTTTGTAGCAAATTTAAATAAAATCGGACAGTACACGTTGTATCAATTTCCTCTTTTATTTGAGTGACATACCCAGTCATTTTAAAATATTCTACGAAATCCCAAAAAATTTAGGCAAGATTAGATTAGAGCTAAAACCTGTACAAACACACACTTGTAGCACAAACACACACAGATGTAAGTATTTTATTGTGTTTGCTTGTCTGCAATAGAAAGTTAATTGATTATTTCACTCAGACCCGAAGCAGACATGCTGCGCTCGCTTCTCCTGCTCGGACAATTATGATAATAGTAGGCATTTCACGAAAGTTCAATGATATTTCACGAATTGGAAATAATGTGGGAGTTAATTATGCAACTTTGTCCAAGGATTTCATGATAGACTCTACCTTGTTTGCTATTATTCTGAATCCCGATTTATACATAGTATTATCAGAATGTTTTCAATATACTATTGATTTTTTAATACTAAGCATTCAAGGGGGTTAAAAACATTCAAATTTGTTAGCAAGGTAAGCTTAAATTTTTGTCGTCCCTGAAGGAACCTTGTGGTTGGTCTTCAAATACCGGCGTTGATGGCTCTTTCTACTCGTCCCTTCCAAGGCGCGACCTTGAAAGTTTTATTCAAATACTTATGTAAATACAAGACCTTTGTGAACGACAGCTTTTAATTAAAATATGTGTCGTCGTAAAAGGGTAACTTTTTGAATTTCCGAGTCTAAAAATAAATATGAAACATGTCTTTTCAAAAGTGACTCCGAAGTGAAGAGCGTGGGTGATACTTTCTATTTGGTCTTTCAATGTATCCTTTTTTTGTAAATAATATTCGGGAAACAAAGATTTGAAAAGTTTGACTGACTGATCTAGCGATCTGTGGCTACAAATCCACTGTAGCAATTAATTAAAGTTTTAAGATGGAGATGTTACTAGGAAATGATACTCGTATGTTATGTTATTCGTATGCTATAATATTATGTATTATGTTATCATAAAATGTCTAGAATAATAAATTAAAAAAAAACGAGTTGTGTTGTGTCGTAGAGCAAATAGTAGAAGTTATTAGACCACTTGGAAGCCTGTCAATTTGAGTACAACTTAACCAATATATATTATATTGTATTATAAAAAATGTTGCCGTGTTTTTTAAGATAATTAACTTTTTAGATTTCAAAATCAATACAATTACAATTTCCTGGCGCGAAGGTTGAAACATAACCATGAAAGGAGACGAAATTCCCCGAATCTCTTTAGGGTGGGCTCGCATAATACGTAGACTTTGTCGACTCATTTCAATTTGCCACGTTCGTCTTTGGTAATTTGACTGGAAGACTTACCGCGATCAAATTATACTGGGTAGAATCGCTGGAAGAGAAAGTTGAGAAATTGGGTAAAAATGCTGCATTTTAAGCTATACTTTGAATGGAGTATAAAATTATCAAGCGGCTTTATTTTGGTTATGATTACTGTATGTTTTCTCTAGACTTAGTTTAACTATATTTAATATCTCCACAAAAATACCATCTTAGCAAGGTTATTCACGAGTTCCTGATTGTTGGAAAGGTCCAAATATACTTTCATTCACATGTGGTGAACTTCATCAGATATGAAATGAGTCGTTCATGCCCATAAATATAATTAAATCACTTATTGATTTTTTTAATCTTAAACCTTATAACCGTACGAAGATACTCAAATTGTGTTATAATTAAACGTTTTGTCGCTGGAGTTAACCTGTGTTTCAGTCGAATCAAATCTCAAGAACGATCAAAGGTTATTTATGTACATCGAGAAACACAGACGCGTCAAGACAAATTAATTTATAGCTGCTTTGTTAGCCAGCTCACTGATTTAGTGAAAGAGTAAATGCCAAGTTTAATTACAGCACAACGAACGATCGTTATTCACGGGATTTCGATGTACGAGTACCTATGTAGGTAATTTAGGGGCTACTGCAAAAGCATGTCAGGTACGAACCTTGTAAAGAAAGAAGACCTTAACGTCTATAATACAAGCGTTTTGAAAATTTTGAAGTATTGGACCTAGTATTTTATACGAATTATATAAGATAAGATAATGTTTATTTACCAAATAAATACAGTAAACAAATTATTTCTAAATTATAAGTAGGAATTACAAACTAGTACAAAATAATTATAAATTGACTAAGTACAATATAAAACTAATTTGACATCTATTTTACTTATTTTCTTAATACAATACTGTATAATAAAACTAGTCAAGAGTGGTAGCTATCCTATCGCTTTTACTCAGACTGCTTACCAGCGATCTCCATCGCTATCTTTTTCGCACGTACTAGGCGGCCAATATGTAAGAATGAGACGGTGCTTTACTGTCAAATTATTATTGTCATAGTAGTTACTTATTTTACATAAACACATGACACTGCTTGCTGTGAAGCTATAGGTACATAAAATATTACCGTGGTTACTTAATTCATCCACTTGTTTGTTAGTAATTAATTCTACCGATATATCTGTACCTATAATATTTACAATAATACAATACCTGGGCCACTCGCTTCAATTAACTAGTTATTAATTAAATAGATGTCATTGACGCCATGATTTTGCTACCATCTGATTATATATTCCAGAGTGGAAACCACCTAAAGTTAATGCTTAATTAAAATCGTGTCAAATTGATTTGACTTCACATTGATACTAAAGCAGTATTATTTTTATCATTTATAGTCGGAAAAAATAAAGATTCGTACACAAAAAAGCAACTGCGACAAATTAAATTGTATAATTTAAAGCTTCTAAAATGTAGAGCCGTTTTTTCTTACAGTAAATGAAGTAAGGAAACAATAAATCGGCGTGTTTGAGCTTTTTAAAATACAGTTATTCGACCTATTAAAAAAAAATATATATATTAAAAATTTAATATTCGTTTTAGCAACAATATTAAACTATTTTGTTACGTATAAATGTATATAGTTATGAATTTTTATTTTAGTTCATAGTTATATGATTTTATCAATAATTCGCTTAGAGATTAGAATATCTGAAAGAACAATGTTGCATGGCATTCCCAAAACTGGGGCAATCCGAGTAAGGGGTAAATAAGTTTCTCAATTATTTATAACTAATACCGTTGAAACAGTCTGCCTCTGAGATAAGTGAATTGTATTAAATATTTTAAAATATGAAACTTAAAATAACTCAGCTAACAATAATTGCAATGCTTTCAATTGAGGATATAAATTATGAGATATTTGTATAGAAAACCTGTTATTGAGTCACGTCAAAAACTAGCAAAGATATTGCAAACACGCTCGTACGGAAACCAGGTCGTAATATAGGGCATTAATTATTCGCAGTAGTTTTAACTATTGTTAATTACAAAGTGATCATATGTGGTATACCATTGTACAAATCGTGGTGCCATTATTGTATTATGGTGAATGAAAATACGCTTTTAACAGCGACAAACATGATTAAATGTACTATAAGTGGAATTCAGCTGTTCGAACATTTATTGCACGGAAATTTAAACCTAATAGAGTGCATTTGCAAATATTGATACAACGGTATCAATTTGTAATGAACTGACTAAGTAATTATAGCTAATTTTAATTAATTATAACACTCTTTTATGATATTTGGTTGTCATGTTGACACATACGAAGAAACAATTGTCTCATAAAAATTAGAGAATGAGCAGCATTCGCCTGTTATTTCTAATGTAAGAATAATCCAAAAAAACTACGGAATTGCTTAATTCAAATGTTACATACATACAAATCGATCTAAACTACCAACCAAGCCTAGCCGAGAAAGTACCTAATGTTTTTGAGATTTGTCTTAAAATCTTCTTATTTTGATTCGTACCTTACCTTCTATTGTTCGCTGTTTTACTCACGTATATAACGTAAGAAAATATAGGATATGTAACTAAAGCATATTTATTTAACGAATTAAAAATCTTGCAACCGTTAGTAATGTTCTAAAGAAAAAGTAAATTATTTGCAGATGCTACTCTGAAAACGTATACTTTTCATTAGCAAACAAGTTAAAGTATCCAACAAGCTAAACATGATCAAACGGAATAAACAGGCACGCAATATTTTAAAAGTACACTAACTCTTTTGACGCGTTTCTAGAAAGAAGCTTACTTTCAGCCCAAAGCCTTTTCCAGTAAGCCTACTTCCTTGCAAAGACTCCGTTGGTTGTAAATTTCTTTATGCATCTCTTTCGACGCGAAATTGTTTGAGAGCTCAGTTTCATTTAGTTAACGAAATTATTCAATTAGGCGTCTATGGTGCTTTCTGCAGAGTTTTTGTTGCGTTTGTTTTAAATAAAACAAATGAATTTGGGTTTATGTAGATGCACATAAGCTTTTTACCGACTTTCCTAAAAAGAAAGAGGTACTGAAGTCGACTGTATTTTTTACGTTTGTTCGTTACCTGATATCGCAGAGTCGGTCGGCTGGTTCGATGATAAAAATCTTTTTTTTTTTGTTTGACAGGGATAATATTTCTTGACATGTGGTATTGTTATTCTTGTATGTCCAGTAGTTTATTATCAAAATCAAAGTAAAAAATGTATCGGCGCATGCCAAATTGAATTAGGTTATCACAATTTTTAGCCTTATTTTACAGCGACGCAAAAAAACTGTTTTCTTACCAACTTCTTAAAAGATAATTTGATCGGGAAGAGTTGAAGCTATTCCAGTCAATAGTTTCAGCTATTTAAAGATAAGTTATCGACTTGCAAAAAGAGGAGGAACTCTATTCGACTGTATTTTTAAAAAACAAATTACCTGATTTCTCGGAGATTTACTTTACTTACGGAGCTTGACGGGATTATAATATAAGCTACTTAAGATATTATCGTACTATGGTAGAGAATTAAAATTTTACTTATTTCCGCATTCTTCGCGGTATTGTATCAGATATGTAGTACTTGAATACATGGTAGATATGTAAGTAAAAAGGTACTAAAATAACATACGTATTTACTTAAACACACCTTAGCGTCCGAGTAAATACAACGTACAGCATTACATAAAACAAACTGTAAGTACTTCTAAGGCTGTGCCTAAGTCACTTGCAAAGTATTTTGTATATTTACGACATAATAACAAATTCTCAATGTCGCACTCCTAAATCTCGGTGGCCGACGGTCTTCTGGCATTCTCTGGACGTAATCTTTTACGGTCATTTCCCCGGGCGTGAAGCAGATATAAAGGAAGGAACTAAATTGTAAGGATTTTGTCGTGATTGTTGCTTTTAAAATTTGTGTGATTCTGTTAGGCAAATGCTTATAGATAGCTTTCTATTGAGTAAATTAAACTGTAGTAGTTCAACGAAAGCTAAATCTGAAATACATTTCGACGTGATAAAAAAATATAAACCTGCATACTAAGTTCTGTCAAGGTTATTTAAAAACTACGATCTGTACTCGAGGACGAATATCCAGACAACAATACGTACACAAATGTTGTTAGACACGCTTCGCTTCTGCAATCAATTAGTGAAATATTCAGAAAATTCCATTAAGGTACTATTTATGAGGTTTAGGGAATTATATTCATTTAATTTTCAAATTTACAGCTGTACAACAAATCCATGTGTGATTTTTTTGTTGTACTCGTTAGTCACTTAATTTAAAAAAAATTAAGATAAAAAAAATTATACATTTGTAATGTAATCTATTCCAGCGGGAACAGACAGTGTTTTTTTCCTGCTTGAAGAATTAAATATTCTCATCTGATTTTAAGTTACATTTTAAGCTAAGCAAATTTCAATGTTAGTTATGAAAATTGGGTTGTTAAAATATTTTATATCTTATTTTAGTAGCTATTGGAGTAACAAGCAATATGTGAGAAAAAGATTCGAAAGTGACCTAGATCTTACAGCCAATATTTGGTGAAACTTTTGTGTCTTTCGAGGATGATCCCGTCGGAGAGACATCAGGGTTTTTCAATCCTGACTTACCGGCTTCATAAGATCGGAAGATGTTATTAGAATAACAGGCGTTCTTGCGCTTTTGGGATAAGAATTGTATTATTACGCATCGTGTAAGTAAAGTAATGTATCCAATATTTAACCTACATTTAGTCTATCTGGTCTATGAATTTAGATTGCTCCATGCTTTATAAAGCGTACTGGATTTTTATAATACGAATCTCATTTAATCAAGCCTGACCCTTTTCATGTAAAGTTTTAAAGCCCACCCTTACTTTAATATTAAGATATCGATTACCGTATTCCGTGAGTCCTTTCTACGTTTCGTCACGTGACATTTCGTGTTAGGACAAATGGGTGACCTAGTTGTAGCGGTTACTTTACGACATTCTGTTTACTATCTATCAAACGAAAGGTTTTTTAGGGTTGAATGAATTTCACCTATTCCGAAAGTAAGTTTTTTTAAGGTGAGTGTCTGCGTGATCGTTTTGAGGAAATCGTGCGATACTCCGTTGACAACTGATCGATGTTAGCTTTAAAGAAAATAGACGTTGTATGACAGGCTAATTTTTCACTATCCTGCACATTTAAGGCTGTCTTATATAGTAGCTATGATCTTAAATTAGCTAACACTTAAACACAAAAAATGCACAGAGTTACAAAATAAAATGTGTTTGTGGGAATTGTTTGCCTTTTATTTGATAAGAACCTGAAAATATCTTAGGACCAAACACTAGCAAGAAATATACATTATTATATGATAATGAAGCAACAACTGAACTAAAATATAAATAATGAAGATTTCTTAAATAAAATTGTGAATTTTCGCTCAATAGGTTCTCTCCAACCACTTCAATATCCGAAAGCTCAATTTTTAAACAGAAATAGTGCTTTACAAAACAAGATGCACTCTTTCAACTCATCTCGGAGCAATGCAGACAAAGTTAGGCAAAATATCGGACGGGCGCTGAACCGAGGATCCAAACTTTATGTAGATCGACAATGTAGCTAAAGTTTTTCCGTGTTTGTGTTGCGTGGTAGGATGTAGAAGGCAACAATGCTGGTTTTATTGAGACGAAGTTGTACTTCGGGGTTTTATAAGATGAAAAAGTTATTACCTAAAAAGACGGAATGATTCTTATCAATGGAAGTCTTGGATGAGTAATATGAGTATGTTTTTTTATAAGGGACAACATCCACACAAAGGTCTTCAGGTCCCAAACTAGGCAAAGCATGTGCTATGGTAACCTGATGACTGATATACATACTTAAATACATACATATATACTTATATAATAAGCACCTAGACACAGGTTAAACAGACATGTTCATGCACACAAATGTTTAACCTGTCCGGGGATCGAACACGGGAGCAGCGGCGCAGAAGGCAGGGTTGCTACCAACTGCGCTAACCGGCCAGTCGATCGTGTATGATCAGTAACTATGGAATTTCTTGTGGACTAATTTTTTTGGCGGATATAAGCCACTCCATCCAAAGGTTGCCTAAAAAGTTTTTACCTATTATATAGGATGGCCGCCCCTAGTGGCACTACATGTAAAATTTTTCTTTTGTATTTTTTTGTGTCTACTCGTACCTATCTATCTTTTCTAAGGCATGTCACTCAACTCAATTTGAGCTTCTAGTTTTATATTTTTTATTTTTTTTCGAGCAGGTATTTCTGGATCTATCCATGTTCTGTACGAGTATGTCAAGACAGGTAGGATGCACAGGTTTAAGATATTTAAGTTATAAAGCTTTGCAGTATAAAAGACGAGAAAATCCGAACGCATTTCGATGCATGTTTCTTTTATAAATGGTATTTTAATTTAATTTTTCGTGGATTGCTGAATGACGTAACTCTGCGGATTGCGACGTGCGTGACGTCGCGTCCCGGTTCCAACGGAAGATCAACGCAGCCGGCACTGGGACCGGTTAGTGACAAAAAGCATTTAGTTGTAAATATTTTCTATTGCAAATAAATATATTTCTACTTTTAAGTGTCTTAAATGCTGTCCAACGTACCTGTAACCTTCGCACGGCCTCAATCTTAAAATTGTTGTACCCATTACAATCACGCATACTGAAATATATAATATAAGCTAGCCAAATTTGAAGCCATCTTAATTTGGGAGTTTTATAATCCTATCTATTTTCATGATCAAGTAAACCCATAATAAAGTAAAAATAGGACAAAGTCTTTTCAAAAGAGACACAATGAAGATACCGAGTATAGTGACAATCTGATAGATAAACGTAACTTAAAACTTTTTACGATCAACCAGTACGCTGTAGGTATAAAGTGGTGCTGAACGAAACAGGCGTAAAAATTGACACTTAAACGTATCTTTACGTACGTTTTACACCTAAAGAAGGAAATAGTAATAAAACTACAATACTGAAAGCACAGAACAGATCATCGAATTTGAAAACACGTAGGGATTAGTGCATATTCAAATGAAATGGTGCCAATCGTGCCCGGGAGCGTTTATAAGTTTATAAGTTCTAAATGAGCTGCTGTTTCACTTATTCAATTATTGCAAGTAATACAAAAATGCTTGAGTAATATTTCGAATTTCGACCCTTTGAAATAAAAAGCTTAAACTGTTTCTCAAGACGAATAAATCGACCCCTTACTCGATGGTTTTAACTAAAGTTCAGAAGTCCTTATGATCATCTTCTCCATCACAAACCAGCTCCATGCTACTATGTATCATTGTTTGTAATCCAAGGTAAATAAGTACACTAAATTGAGTTCAATCGGACATCGCTAAGTGACTTTAATTTAGCTTGCAGGATTTGATTACGAGCAGAACAACGTGACAGTTAGTACTGAATAAAAGCTTGTAAAAATGTACAACTGACCTCTATTCAGCTTTCGCTTATATGTATTTTTCAGTTATTTTAATATACGAACCGAACTACTGAACCTAGTTATTATTAAATGTTTATTAAAAACAAAAACAAAAAGAAAATAATTTTCATAATTAGTTGCAGAACACTCTAAAAAATTGCGCATAAAAATATTTCGGCAAATTTATTGAGACAATTAAAAATAGGTCAACGTTATGTTTAGAAAATGTCTAAGAAGTGTATAAAAGGCAAGAATTTTAATTATTACTTTGTTCCACTGCAAAGTAACTTTGCACTTTGCACTGCTTTGTTGTTTGTTATTTCCCAACAGCTGTCAATGTCGGTGACAGTTTCGTTTGTTTCGTAATTAAACGTTAAAATTGGGAAAATGACTCGGTCCCTTTGATACACGAGGAAGATAAATTTATTTTACAACTCATAATTTGTGTCATGAATATATATATACGATATTATGAAATTGTAGTTGACAAATTTGGATTTAACCAAGTAATGCATTCTAGGTGGGGAAGGATGAGATTTTCATATTATTTGAATGTTTTTTTTTTAGATTTTCCTGATCAAAGACGTTAGGACCGATGTAAAAATGTCCAGGTTTGTAAATCAGAATAATTAAATATGTGTATCACTGAATTGAAATAGGTTGTCACTTTTTGAAAGTATTACTTGTTTCCAAAGTAAAGTTGTAGCTAAAAGACCCCCGAATAATGCCAAAGTGCGGTCTACACACAAAACTACGTCTATATACTCAACGACACCCTTTACCACTCAAAAAGAGCCAAAAGTTTAAACATGACAAGTTTGGCACAGTTTGAACGAGTCATCTGCGATGTATACTGAGAAAACCAGTTGACAGTCTTTTACTGGCATATGACATTACACCATGACTGTTTTTTACTTCTTTATGTTTTTTGAGTCTTTAGTTCATTTATTACTCACCGTCCACCTCCTGAGGCCACCTGGGTGAAGCGTGGAAAGAGTTTTTAAAACGGCTTACCTTTTGTCCAAATAGGTGTTTCTTGCGAATTATTTCCTTTTCAAGTTCACTTACACTTAGGCACTGTTGATAAAACAACCTCAATATTTTTGCTAAAAACTACAACATCTAGACCGATCTTTTTAAAATACAATACAATAATTCTGTATTGTCACCACAAAAATTCAACACAAAAAGTATAAAAAAACAAATAACAATTAACTTTTTAATTATTACAATTCTAAATTACCATTATATTCCGTACGTTTGTAAATAATATTGAAATCAGTCAGTAAATGGTACCGTAGCAAGTTTTCCTTCTTTATGAAAGAAATATTCTACTCTAATAAAAATACTCAGTAACTATTTTTACGATTTCGTAAAAACAATACACCGAGTAACGTAGTGATAAGCGGAATAAAGAGATGACGGCTAATAAAGTGTAATGAAAGAGGACGACATGCTGTGCCGACCCCACCTAGTGGTATATGGACATGAAGTTGATGCCGGCTATGGATCTGAAAAACGCACGCGTAAACATTAACATACTCACATAATGTTTTATTCAGGATTCAATTTCTACTCGTATTATATATAAGCCAAAATGGAGAAACATGTAACTATTGACACTGTCATAACCTTCCATAGCATTGGAACCCACTGGTACAATTGCAAAGCCCCGCGACGAATTACTTAATGCCCCTAAAAGGGTTCCCGCCTAGACATCCCTTCGCTCCAGGGCAATTTCATTCTCTTAACGAAATTATTCAATTAGATACTTGGGCTCCCCTGTTTAAGATTAAGTTGCTCCTTTTTTTCATTTGCATTATGACCAAGTCGGAATTGATAAGGGGCTATAGCGCGGAATTAAGTTTACCAGGCTGTGACGTCGGTGGGGAGGTCTTTCCAGCTTTTGTTTGAAGAACGGTGGTATTTATAAGCTTGTTTGCAGTCACATTTTTGTCTAGTATCAGTTTGTCTGTAAATGGATTTTAGACATCTTGGCTGATATCACCCAAAAGCAGTAAGTACAAGGTGTCTTTATTATGTTCGGAATCTCTTTTATATAAATTTCATTATCTAATTTCGTCGCTTTTCAAATCTTTATTAATATTAATTTTATGAAAATTGCGCCAGCCCTTTGGTTTGTTAAACAAAAATTAAAAAAATTACTTGTTGTCGTTGTTACTCAAAAAAAAAAAACTATGCTGTAGTAACAAAATACTAGTATATAGTAATAATATCATATTAGTTTTTTTATAGTAAGTAATGGCGCGTTTTTTAATTACTACTTATTTTTCAAAAACAATAGCCGCTACACCTGATATCTAAAGGCTTGGTACACACCGTTAGCCATTCTGCGCCTTGTCTAGCTTAAAAATCGATAAAATCTATTATCTCCACAGCTATTGTCTTTCCTTTCCTTTACCTCCTGCTTCTTGTTTGTTACAGTCGAAGCTTGGCAGTTATGTAACGGGATAAAAAGTCACTCGTTTCAAAAACTTATCTTTCATCCAAGCTGTGAAAGCTTTGCTCGCAGAGGAAGAACCAGCTCTTTGAAATTCGACGATGATTACTGACCAGTTGTTTTTATAGTAGTGGCCATTGAATTAATGAATGTATCAACTCTTTAGGAACACAAACATCAAATATACAAGAAATGTCTTCAATGTAGTGCTACAACTGGTGGTCTTATCGCTAAAACGATCATTTCGGGCAACTTTGGGATGGAGATCATTTACAAAATAATAGGACGGGATAAACAACAAAAAAAAAAGAGAAAGTTTTAAATCAAACTTTCTCTTTTTTTTTTAATGATTGTTTGACATGTTTGACAATCTCTTGACGGATTTTATTTATTTCTAACGCCAATATTAAAAAGATTATAGTATCCTAAAGATCATTTATGCGATGATATATGCTACTTGTACGCAAGTAATAAATAAATTGAGTTTTAATTAATGGAGTCAGGTGTTACTTTGCAAAAATCCATTTATAATAAGATAGTATATAAAGAATATCTAGTGTTTTCCCGCTTTGTCCTGATGTTAGCGTGAGAAATTGAAAAATATTTTTATTTTTATGGTGCGGTTCCTCCTCACTACCTCCACACCTCACCTTATTATTTCTCTTTCTCACAGTATCCTGTTTGTGTTTCGCCTTATCACAAAGCATCCTCAAGAGATGTTGACTCTTCAAGCGCGCGCTTGAAGAGATTCTTTATAGTCTAGATGTTCTTTATATACAATCTTATTACAAATTGTGTTTATTAGAACAAAAATACATGAACACTTGGAGCGTACTAATATTAATCATAAAAACATAGTATAACTTTTATATGGGTCTCTGAACCTCACACTAGGAAAAAATCCTGTGTCGTGAGTCTCAAACCCTACCCTTTACAAGCAAATATTTGTAGACAATGATGAGCGATATGGAACTATTACTAAACTTAACTTATTTATAAGTGTAAATATACCTGGTGAGTACAGTTACATTACAACTATTATTATTTTTATTCAGATTCCGTAGTTGGCATAATTATTTGTCATGTTTATGATGAGGTGAGTGTATATGTGTGTGAGGGTGTGTGTTTTTGTATTCATGTATGTATATGCGTGTGATGGATTTGTCTGTAGTTGTATTTGTTGAGACCTGCTTCCTCCAGCGACGACATCTTTACATTTCGTGACTCTACATTTAATGATTTTTGAACGATACGGCATTGATGTTTATTAAGTCTTCTATGTCTATTTACTTTTAAGTTATATAATTACAATTACAAACGTATTTAATGTTATTGTTAAAAGTCGCCTTAATTTTCTAAGTACCGACTCTACTTTAAATAGCAATACTTATCGAATTACTCGAAGTAAAATTCGATAGTAGAAAATGTAACGCGAACAAAATACAAAACAGAGGCGACGAATCTATGTCAAGTTGGTATTAAAAAGCAAAAAAATTTAAATTCAAAGCTCGGCACAGAGCGAACTAGAGTATTGTTCGTACCCTCTGGTAAATAGATTGAATCAAAGTCACTTTGAAAAATGAAGTCAGACACTGAGAAGGCGGCAATAGACAAAGACATAGTTGCTACGTAGTTTGTGAGCTGACTGCAAGTCTTTCTACTCGTTACTTCATATTTGCGGTGATTTATACGTATGCATAACTAGTAGCTGTCAGCTGCGGCGTTGCACGCTAGATAAAATGAAATAAAAAGAAGTATCAAATTTTGAACCAATATTTGACCCCTTATGGGTTTAATTTCCAAAATTCATTATTTAAAAGAACGAAAATCCTTCTTCTTCTTCCCTACACTGTATAATGAATACGCCGCCTAAATGTCATGTCTCTAGATCCAGCGGTTTAGGTTCTGCGTAGATTTTGACCTGTCAGCCAGTCATTAGGTCAGTCAGTCAAAACTTACTCTTTTATATATAGAAGATTATTACAAACGTTGACTAAGCAGCTAGGACTCATAGAACTAAAATATTAAAGTGTCAACTACACTATAATTAAAACTGCCTGCCTGCAAGGCGGTTTTCAGTCTAGTCGGCCTATACCAATTTTTTAATATAAAATTCATGTAAATACCAGGCTGCAGGATAGATTTTGTAAAATTAAAAATAATTTACCTAAGCATTACCTCATCGTATTTCTCAAGTCGGTGAAAAACATAAGAAAACAACTGATATTTAATCAAAATTTTATAATAAATAAATTTAGTACATATAACAGTGATCTCCCGGACTATTGTCAGCATCAAACACTACGCTATGACAAAGGCAGTGATCTCTTTGAAACCGTGTCACACTGAGCTCTAGAAAGCGTAATGAATGTTGTATATTTTGGCAGGTAATTAAAACCGTTGACGTTCACTTTATTGTCCTGAAAATTGTTCTTTGTTCTTTGATAAAATTAATAGAGCTGTCTGTAACAGAGCATTGATTTTGTGAATAGAAATTTACTGACAATAGGAAATGCTGGACTCGAGTTTGAATCTGTATCTCTCGATTACTTGTATTTTTAAATTTTAACAATAGTAGAACTAATTTAGCTGAAGATTCATGATTATTATTATCGTTATTGTCTTCATTTTTGTACAAATCACGGTTTTGAATTCGCTTAGGGTTTAATTATGTACCTATGTTTGTGAAAGGGTGGAAACGGGTTGTATCTATGGTATGTTAAAGAGTAAGTCCCGACGACTTACTCTTTAACATACCATAGATAAAACTGTGTGACTGATTGACTATCATGTCACAATCAATGAAGAGCCTAAACTACTGAACCTAGAGACATGAAATTTGGAGTATGTATTCATAACAGGGTCGTAATAAAAAGGGCGACTGTTGCAAAATTCAACTCCTAAGAAAGTCAAATAGAAGTTTAAAATTTAAACTTTATATTCTATCTTACGTCGCGGGCAACGCCGCATGAGATCGGAATAAAATTATTATTTGTTAATTGTTATTGTTGGTAATTGACTTTACCTAGTATCCAGCTACATAATTCAGTCTGCCGTAGTTTATTCTTTTGAAGGCACTTTTATCTGATTAGAACAAACATACACAACATTTTCAACGTAAACAAACACAAGCAATCCAAAGTCTAGAACCGCAAAATCCTACCAATTCACCAATACAATCTCGCAACAATCAGTGCAATTTTTCAGCTGAAAAAATCGAACGGTTTCACTGGAAGCGACGTAATTTCTCTAAAGCCAACCCAATCCTTTTCCGGATAACCGGCACGATATGTGAGCTGTATGTACAGTATCCGTTTGAAAGTTTTATACGGCGACAACTAGACTGGGGCAAAAAAATATTGACTTAACAAACTTTACAATCACAGTTCAGTTTGGTACTGACCCTAAATCGGCTTGTTACACATTTACTGGCGGAGGATATGTTTGTTACCTACATTCTTAGAGACGTCATTGAAAAGTTACCTTTATTTTGTTTGGGAGTGTGCACCTACTTCTGAAGTGTTCACATTTAATTTTTATCAAAATCGATGCTGAGGTATAAACGGGCCAAATTGCGGGTCTACTGATGCACTTATCTTCAAAAGCTTTCTCCGATAAGCAGGTTTCTATGACCGTTTAAATATGTGATATTTATTTCTAATATACATATAAGTGAAAAACTCAGAGGTCAAACCCTGAATCTGGAACTGAGCCCTCGTCGCGTCTTATTTTGTTTTCATATTTTCTCAAATATAGAAAAAAAATAAGTGGCGACAATTTTAGAACTGTCACATCAGGTTAGTTTAGTAAGTTTGGCTCTCCCAGATAGGGTTCAATAGTCAACATTAAACATACAGGTACATAGATACAGAAATGCTGCATGTTTGTAGCAAATTGTAAAGAAATGTGATAAGATACTGGCTACTTTAAAATCCTTTTACTTCGACTTTCGGTGCAGTCGCAAAAAGCTTTTTTCGTGTCTTCGCCTTTGAAAAGATTCGGATGAAATGCAAGGTTCTAATTTGTTGAAAGATAACATTGCAGTACTCTGCAATTTGAGAAACATGTGTTTTTATTAAACTAAATAGAACTGGCGCATCCGCTTTCAGTAAATATTTGTTTGAAAAGTGGAAAGGCGTCTTTTCCAAATTGTTTATTATATTAAAATATACTTTCTATACATGCCAGCTCTAAGAATATTATGAATAACGTCGGAATACAAAAGACTAAAGATGACGTGCAAAAGAGAAAGCGTGCACTCAGCAGTTGGTGGACTTATCACTATTACAAAATATTGTACTCGTAATCGCTTTTTAATCAATTCATCCAATCTTTAAGTTTTCGAATTTACTAATTTTACTAATAATTTAAGTGACGACCAATTTTAACATAAAGCAAACGTACTCGTAATTGATAAAACTCTTAATTAAATTATATGTCTTTATGTATTACCGTGAAAGCAACGTTTGAAATCGAATCTCTTAATGAAGGCTGATGGTTTGTCTATGATAACTTATCCTCTCTGATTCTGTGACTGTTTGACGTGAATCGAATACAGTATGTACCTACGCTACATTGAGGAACGTTTTCGTAATTAACGGCACTGGCAGTTACCTATGTGTGAAATGATCCCTGTCTAACCTGAATGTTTTCATAACGTAAAATAAGACGCTACAAACAATTTATGAGGATGCGCTTTTGAATAATAATTGTTTAATAAAAAAATAAAATTGCATTTTTGCGTGTAAGTGATGAAAGCCGAACTCCAAATATAAATTCTTGTCGGAGTTTATTTCTGGTCTTCCTTCGATAATAAATTATTATTGGTAAATAATAATAGCTTATTGACTATTAGAAATATAACTATAGCAACAGCACCCTGACTTTCCTGAATATTTTTTGTTAAAAACAGATGCAAGTAACTATGCAATTTTAGCAATTCTTTTGGCTGATTCTGTAATGACCTGCCAATCGCATACGCGTTCATTACACATTCACTAAAGTTAAATACTTATTTAACGTTTAAATATTACGAAATTAATAATAACTTTATTATATTTACATCAAAGGTTTCATCAGAAAACTATAAATATTGCATTGCTAAGCATGTAACTTTTAGCATCAACTTACAGAAATACTCGGTATGGCGTGACCGCACTTTGTGGCTGAAAAAGTTTATAATACTTTAATTCCGATAAAAAAGACAAATATTTAGGTTGAAGTGCTCTAAGCGAAAAAAGGTGTCCCAAAGTTTGGACCGGTTTTCCAGTCTGTTTTGCCGAAAGTTGGTCGTTTGCGTTTTTTACCGCCGCCGCGGCTTCTGAACTTCTAGGTGCATGGTCTTGACAGTTTATTGTTAGGAAACCAACCTAATTTGTAGATTGAAAAAGCTTCTTCCTTTGATTTATTGTTTTGATACATACAACAGCTGTCTCTTTTTTTTAATGCACCTCGTTTACATGTTACTATCTTATGAATATTATATCATATTGTTATATTTTGTTTGTTTTATTTAATTTAATGTTTTGTTATCGCTTTAAAAACAATACGGTCTACTCCTGATCAATCGTATGATGTCTTCTTTTAAGTGAAAAAAAAGCTTAACTCATCCTAAATCCTAAATAAATATTTAACTATTTTCATTGAATATCAATTAGAATTCTTAGGATGATGATGACGATTAAAAGGATTAATCAGGAGTAAACTGTATTTGTTTTTAACATAACTCATCCTGAATGCGTTCTTGTCTCATCGTATAAAAAGGTATAGACAGCAGAAAAAATTAAGGCAAACACAACACAAGTCGTATTTCTGAGATGTTTACTACATCTCAGAAATATGACTTGTTACTTTTTAATTTGTTTTTCTCTAGTTACAGTATTTACGTTATTAATGCCTATGGCTTTGATTTCAATTCGCTCATTTATTTCGTTATCCGAAAAAAGGTAGACTTTGTATAGAATATGGCTTGACATAGAACAGATTTCGCCCGTCTCACAGTTGATTAGTTATCTTTTTTCTCTCTTCATCTCCGCCATTGTTTCCGCTCCTGTGATCGAATGCTCGTTATCTACTTCTCACAAAAGGATTTTTTTCAAGTCAACGAGGTACGAAGTTAATTTACTTTGAAGAGAGACGAATGCGAACAATTTATCTACACTGACTCTACTTCGAACAGCTGACTTATGTGTCTTAAATCCGTCATCGAAGTTAAGCAACCTTCCATTCGGTCAGTTTCTGGATGGGTGACAGTTGAGTGCTATAGCTAAGGGCTATCGCAGTCGCATGACTAGTCAGGAGTCCCAATTGATATTTTAGTCGCAAGCCCCGTCAGATATCTTTAAGCCACTATCGTCACGAAGATGACTTTATTTAGAAATTTTGTATAAAGGAAGGTTGGTAACAGTAAATATTAATAATATTAATAATACATAAAGGCACATACATGCCTTTTTATTGCCAGATTAACATATATACAGTTTATAAAATTCAAGTTTGATTTGCCTGCCACGGTGAAGAATTGCATCCGGCACTTCCTGATATTAAAGCTTGTACATAACAGCTATGCGACAAAAGTCTTTGATGAATCCAGACTGTGAAAAAAAAAACAAACTCCTCGTTCGAACTTCTGCCCGGGGCAGGATTAGAACTCGGAAATCTCAGGCACTTAGGGAGAGATACCCTTGTACGATACGCTGTACAATAATCATAGGCATCAATTATAAGGTAGGATTAATCGAAAAATTATGTAAACAAATCAATACACCATCTAATGTTAAATTTTGTTCAATACCAGCCAAACCTAAACTAGCAGTATACACTTTAATTATGCAATCAAAAAATAGAAACAAACCTACCAAAAATGAGTAAAACCTAACAAGCTCAGTGGAAGCCGTATCGGATAACAAACCGAATATTCCAAACACGTAGCCAATGTATTAACTATTTTGCTATGTAGGGTAAAGTTGCGCTATGCACACAGAGCATTGCAACTAGAGGTTTTGTGCCAGATTATTGGCTTCAGATTAAAATCTTAAATTTTTAGAAGAACCATATCATAATTTAACACTTACTAATGTCATAAATATCTTACAAGAAAATTAAATATGCTTAAACCGCGGGTTCTGTTTGTTGTAGCTGAAACCTAAGATTGATAATTATAATAGTTATTATAATAATTAAAAGCGAAATTGTGTACACCGATTCCGTGGGGGCTAAATGGCCGCCTGTCCCCTGACTTGCCTTAATTGGCTGTCCAGAGGTGGAAAACGTAAGAGCTAGGAACCTAAGTTCCAGGGTGGAAGTGTTAAAGGGTATAACGCCGCTGGCAAATTTAGTAAACGCGCAGCACACCTCTCCACACCCTTGTACCCGCCCGCACTAACGTGGCCCCTCCAGCGCGGCGGCATGCGGTGGCCTTTACTGGCGGGTCTGTTTAGTAGGTGGCAAGTCACCATCTGCCGCAATATTTTGATAAGACGCAAAATTGGCGAGTACCGTACCTCTTCCCATAGCCCATACCTCAGCCTCATACAATAGCCCAGCTATTCATAATACTTAGTTCAAAATAGTTCACATTTTCCGTTCGTACCTTTTATAAATTTCTGTATTTTTGTACATCATCTTATTGTAAAGGGTCTCCCAGGGTTGGCCACGGCCACACTGATACTAAGATGCCCATTGTAGAACATATCTGTTTAGATAGAATAAGATTCATGTTATATACATACGTATACATGCCTTGCTACTTTAAATCTAAATACCAAAATAGTTGCACAAATTTATTTAAATGACTTATTACTTAAATATAGACATATTATTCTACTTATACTTATTAAGCTCACATAAACATTTATCATAATATTAATTCATATGATAGAATTCTTTAGCGATTAGCTAATTTTTTAATCTTATTTTAAATATATTAAAGGAGTACAGTTCATTGGATCTATTTACAGATTAAACTATTACACCGACATTATTAAAATTTATGCTAATAAATTAAAAATAATACTCTTCGAAACTAAACGAATTTCTTTATAAATAGTTTTTCTTTAAAACCAATGAGGATTTTCGCAAGCTAGCTGTGACATAATAACTTTATTACGACCCTAGTGCGTTATAGTCTTCTTTCGTACTCGATACTGCACTCGATGCAAGTATCGTCGATCTTCGGTTTAGCGAATGTACGAATACTTTGCATTTGGAGACTCAACCGTTTTATTGTGGTATCAGTAAATCCGTATCGAAATCACCAAGCGATTTATTGTTTTCAAAATGTAGGAAATAGTTCAGCGTTTCATGAATATGGTAAACAGGTTATTGTACGTACGGATTGTCAGTGGGTTCCCAAGTATTAGTAAGAAATCATACTATTACGTAAGTAATAGTGTAGTGTTTTGATTTAATGTAGATTTACAACTGAAACGGCTGTTCACATCGCTCGAAGAACCGATAACCAATGGGGAAGAAAGGTTCTTGAGTGACTACCATGAACTGGAAAACGCAGGCCTTCAACTAGGTGGACCGACGACATAGTGAAAGTCACAAGTAACCAGTGGATGCAATTGGCAGCTTGTCTATATATATCATATATCAATTGGCAGTGGACGTCTTCTGACTGATGATGACGATGATGGTGATGATGACAGCCGAATTCTTTTATAGATATTATTTTTATCGACAAAGACTTAGCAAAACGTCTCAGCTTTTAAAAATTATATCTGTCTAGTGGATTTCCAGCTATTACTCTTCCACAAAAAAAAATTGCTGACAGTTTCAGTAAACATAGTTTTTTTCCGAATCAATTTTTGTTATTTTTTTTTGCGAAAAAACAGCAATTTCCAGCAACGATGGATTTGCCAGTCTGCAGCCCACAGAACCGAACAAAACAGTTTTAATAGGTAAAAAACGGCGCTTAAAGGTTGCACTAAATTGTAAGCAGATCTAAGTTGTTACAAAAATTACATAACGCACAATACGTTCCGTGACAATAAAGAAGCAGTAGATACAAAACGCATAAAAGACTACCCAGTGACTCTATAAAAATATTTCCCTTGCTTCACTGTGTACCCAGTCAGAGCGCCACAGCCTATTAATATTAAAACTAAGTATCTCCTCAAACATCCAGAAGCAAACGATGAAACCGCGACAGAGTTTATACTGTGCCTCCAAGGTTCCATTACTTAAATTGTGTACTGTTTGTATAATATTTCTGCTTCAATTTGAAATATTCTGTTTACATTCCATTTTCATTTCACTTATAGAAATGCTTAGACTGACTTTAAACCCCGGACCAGCATCATATTGTGGTAGAAATGGTTTTGTAGATATTTAGATATGGTTTTGTCGAATGCATTATTTTGCCGCAGACCAACGAAACGTTTCAAACGTTTATGTAATTTTAATAGCATATTTTAGCAGTAACATAGTTGCATATGTAATGCAAGCTTCAGTCGATTAGATACGGACTTTGAATTTAAATATACCGGGAATGCGCTCTTCAATATAAAGGTATTGGGTACCTCGACTCTGACTGATTTTGACTATATATATAAACAGATACTATATATTTATTATTGTTACTTTAAATGTCTTTATCTACATTATTTGGTGACCGTCGTAAAGACGTGGTTAGCGAAATTATTTACTTCGATACCCGAAGGTCTCAGTTTCAACTCTCGACTGGGACAGATGTTAGAGCGATGAGTTTGAATACATGTATTATGGTCTTTTTGCTATTTGTTTTTGTTCCTTACTTCAATACAACGTTTGGTAGACAAGATACGGACGTAAAATCCATTATTCTATATCGTAATTAAACTTTTGTAACAAGCTTGTAACTATACAATTAATACCCACAAAAACCTTTAGCATTAAAAGTTTGTAAAATTTGCTTTGGTATTGCCAATATCTCTACTTCGTACATCAAAATATTATAGTTTCATATCCATAGACATATTCATAGCTACAAAAGTAGTTCCATCAGACATCATCGGCATTCGAATCAAATTTTAACAGCCAATCGGATCAGGCGATTAGTTCGGCAAACGGATCGCAATCAACGCGGCTCGCAATACCGAGTTTCTATTTCCAAACAAACTTTTTATCACAGATTCGAGTAAAAATGGCGTCATTCCAGAAGTTCCATCAGTGAACTACTATGGTTTTTTTCCAATCATCATCATCCACAGCCTTTTTTATCCTACTGCTGCTTTTAGGCTTCTCTCATATGATGCTTTCTGCCTCGGTCCTGTGCCAATCACGTCCTAGCTAGACCCGCGTAGCTCATATTATCTTCTAATAGTTGCATGGAACCAAATTTTTGAAATAATCGTAAAATTTAATACATTTTATGTTTGTATTACTAATATAAAATGTTTGCTTTCTTGAATTCAGAGTTTTTCACATAGTGAAAGTTTTACCTTAAGACAAACAGTTCTAAAGAGGTAGATAATTAGGTGACGTTCAAAGTTGAAAACATGAGCTTCGTTATTCACTATTTAATAAAAACTCTTAACGAATATCAGTCTCTTAACCGAGCGCTCTCTATATTTATCACGGCCACTTTCCCCAATGCTACCTCTGCAGTCGGATCTCATACATATTTAATAAGGTTTTCATTCCGATTTTGATTCGTTGTTAAACTTCCCGATTTTGAGTTATTCGAAAGCGTCCCGTTCCGATCGAATTTAAAAGTATGGCAAACGAAATTTTGTAACGATGGCTTCATTATTATTGAGTTTCATGAAGTGCCGACATGAAGTGATGACGTTCTCTTGTTTTGGAGCCCAGGACCAACTTCAGATCGATGTGCCAGCGGAGAAGGTACTTTTATAAGGTGATAATCATTTTAATAAATAAATCATAATAATAAAGAATATATAATGAAATAAATCGTTTTTATCAACTTAATGTAATTTAGGGTAAACTTTGAGCAAAGAATCCCTGCAATCAGCATGAAAGTAAAAAAAATATTGGTTGTTTTATACGTTTATTATTACCATTTTCCATAGTGGTCCAACATATATATTGCAATGCCATTTTTTCTAATTATTGTGTATAATTCTTTTAATATTATTTATAGGTTTGCATCAAGCTTTGCAGATTCGATATCGAGAGGGTTCTGACTGGAAGCGTTTTCGATTAATTCGTCATCGGGAGAGAGTGTCAAGGTTGTTAGAATTCGGTCGCGAAGTTGCGGTTTGATGCATGACATTGACACGGCAGAATAAATTCTAGGCAGTGTAGGTCAGAGATCTTGTTAGCAATAGTCTGAATATGAATGATATTGTCAGCGGTTTTTCTGGTTACAGCTGTTTGGGACCTTGACCCCAAGTTAGTTGACCAGGCGAGATAAAAATATCTGCTTCAAATATGGCAATTATTAACTGATTTCAAAAAGGAGGAGGTTTTAATTTTTTATATGATATATTTATGATTTCTCTGAGACACGGAAAATGTTTAAATAGAAAGGATGTTTGTAGTTCTCATAAAAAATATATATAAAGTGGTCCAATATTCGAGAATCAAAATAGACGAAAACATTGTATATGAACCTTCCGTAACGTTCTGTTACAACCCTGCAAATGCTGACTTTGCAGACTCGCGTCTATCCGATTGACGTCAATCGATATTGGCGACTCTGCAGTTTTGTTACCTATATAAAGTGCAGTATTTTTATTGACGACCCCCAGTCAGTCTTGGAAGGTTACTCTGCCTCTCAGCCTACGGACCTGGTTTCTGCCTGCCGGAACTGAGAACAGCCTAATCTGAAGAGTCTCGCGCGCGGTTATTCTGTCCGAATAATTCGTAGAACAAAGGCCCATAAATCAGTGTAAAGTTAAAAGTAAAATAATAAAATCGTGAAGAGTGAAAAGTGTTTTTTTTTATAAAGACGGAGGGTTCCGTCCTAACATTGGTGTCAGAAGAAAAAGGGATAGTTCATCCCTGGTTGCTCACTCCCGACATTCACGTTGAAAATACACTGTGCCATAGAGTGGCTCATCCGTTGGCTCGTCCCGTTCCAGTCCTTAAAGGACCAGCCGCCAACCAGTCACCTAAACCGCCGCCATCGCCGAGACACCGAGCCCGTCAGTCGCTGTGCGCCACTATACCGCACTGCCACTAGCTGACCACTGGCCCGCTTCAGAGGGAAGCCTCTCCGCTGCTCCACTGTGCCCTGAGTTTTATACTCAGTGCGCCGAGCTGCCTGAAAAAAAGACTGCTTGCCGCCGCCAGCTCCACCTGCGTCAAAGACTTTCTGTCTTATTGCCGCCGAGCTCCTCATCGTGCATCGATAATACCTACAGACCGGACTAGAGTTGCACAATCGCACCGCCGGTCCAACTGCTGAATTGACACGTGCTGCAATCCGACTCTCCGCCGTCCGCGCCGTGCCTCAATGACTTATATGCTACTAATTATATCGCTGTAAGTGACTAATTTCAAGTAATTATTCTGCTGCTTTGCTATCTCTCGTAGTTGAACTTACTATATTTATAAACTCAAAACATGGTTAATGAAAGTTTTAAATCCGAGAAGAAGGGTGCTTCTACTAGCTCAATCGTGACGGTAGAAGAAGTGAGTTTCGGTGTACTTACCAAATTTATTAAACCCTTCGATGGCGATAAAAATAAATTAACATCCTTTTTGCGGAATTGCGAGAATGCGCTATCACTGGCTTCAAGTTCCCAACAAGACCTTTTATTTAAATACATTTTGTCGCAATTAGAGGGCAAAGCTGAATCAGCTTGTTCATTAAAGTTATTCGATAACTGGTCTGAGTTGAAAGCGTTTTTAAGAACCACGTTTGGGGAAACCAAACATAGAGACCATCTTTTCTTAGAGCTACAGCAGTGTAAACAAAAATCAAATGAAACTGTAACTCAATATAGTTTGCGTTTAGAAACCTGCCTTACTCGGTTACAGACTGATATAACGCATTCGACTAAGGATCATAGCGAATTAAAGGGCCGTATTGCCAATACTGAGGATCTAGCTCTTCACACCTTTTTATTAGGGTTACCTAGCCAGATCTCCACCATCATAAGATGTAGAAACCCTTCTACTTTAAATGAAGCCGTAAATCTTGCAATTCACGAAGAAAAATTATTCAATTATGTCAATCAAACCAGAAGAAATACTGAAGAGAGACCTAAATGCCGGATATGTGGTAAAATAGGACACTCTGAGCGTAATTGTTTCAGCCGCCCTCGTGAACGTCCTGTACACAATCTAAACCCTGCACTATCGCCATCAAATCCTAGTAACTCGAAAATCTGCCGCTACTGCAAAAATATTGGCCATGACATCCAGGAATGCCGCAAAAGGCAGTTTAACAACTCTCGCCGTCAAGTTTCATTTCCTTCTAGACAAGTCCATAATCTTTCTTCAAATGGGGATATTCAGGAAAGTTGCTATGCTGATGAGTCTCCTTCCGATTTAAACTAAAAACGATTCCGCTCCCGCGTCGTACGGAATCCTCAACTCAAACCGACGCCTGTGAGTTGTATTGTCTAAAACATAATCTCGCAACTCAATCTCCTATATCGTCTCAAGTTGCTAAATCGTCTCAATCTCCTAAATTTATTCATATTCTTAAATCGACTCAATCTCTTAAATCGACTCAATCTCTGAAATCGAAGCAATCTCCTACATCGACTCAATCTCCTAAATCGACTCAATCTTCTAAATCGACTCAATCTCCTAAATCGACTCAATCTCCTACATCGACTCAATTTCCTAAATCGACTCAATCTTCTACATCGACTCAATCTTCTAAATCGACTCAATCTCCTAAATCGACTCAATCTCCTAAATCGATTCAATCTCCTAAATCGACTCAATCTCATAAGTCTGCTCAATCTACCAATGTGACTCATTCCACTAATTCTATTCATTCTACTAATTTGACTCTATTTACTAAATCGATCCCTATTACTAAATCGTGTTTATCTGACAAACTTGAACCAGAAACACCTTCGCGATTTAATACACCTGCCGAATTTTGTGATACAAAGGATCAATGTGAGGTCAGTTATGAGATAAAAATAAATCATAAAACTCATCTGCCTCACATATACGTCAAAAGCCGGTATTCTAATAAACCTTTAGTTTTCTTGGTAGACTCTGGTTCTTCTATATCCTTGATCAAAAAATCTTCTCTAGAAGTTCAGCCCATCCTAGATCCGAAGGTAATCAATTTTAAAGGAATTGACAACGACTCTAACTACTCAACAAGTCTAGGTAATTTTCAACTTGATCTAAACGTGTCTAATAAATGTACAATATATAGTAAATTTCACGTCATACAGGATACAGTTTCAATTAATTTTGATGGCATTGTTGGTAATGATTTTTTAAAGCTCTACAACTGCAAGATTGACTACAGAAAAAACCAGCTTACAGTCGGCGATCATCAGATCAGCCTTTACTTTACTAAACCTCAGTATACTGTACCAGCTCGATCAGAAATGATTATTGAATGTAGTGTTATAAATCCCGAAGTTCAACGTGGTTTTATCGAAAAGTGCGAAATTCAAAAAGGCGTTTATTTAGCTAGCTGCCTTGTCGAAATTAAATCAAACAAACATGCTAATGTATCCATCCTTAATACTACCGATGAAGACGCAATTATTAAATCACTATTAGTTGAAATTAATCCTTGCGACACTCTTATTGAAGTGCAAAACCAGGTGCAACCAATCCATACAGTTAATTCAGGTTATTCCAATTCTTCTATTTCTCGAATTGATGCAGTGAAAAACCAAATACGGACATCTCACCTTAATGCAGAAGAGTCAACCAAACTTTTAAGTCTTTGCTCAGAGTACTGTGACTTATTCCACCTCGAAGGTGATACTCTCACTCATACTGATACCCTGAAGCATGAAATTAAGACTATTTCTTCTCAACCAATCCAAACTAAGACTTACCGATATCCCGAAGTCCATAAGGCAGAGGTCGATAAACAAATTCGAAAGATGCTAGATCAAAAAATTATCAGACCCTCTGACTCACCTTGGTCATCTCCTATATGGGTTGTCCCCAAAAAACAAGATGCCTCCGGCCAGAAGAAATGGCGAATCGTAGTAGATTATCGAAAGTTAAATGACATCACTATTGGTGATGCTTATCCAATTCCTAACATCGCTGATATCCTGGACCAATTAGGTCACAGCAAATACTTCTCGACTCTTGATTTGGCCTCCGGATTCCATCAGATCAGAATGAATGAAACCGACGCACCTAAAACAGCTTTCTCTGTTCCTAATGGACACTTCGAATATACAAGAATGCCATTTGGTTTAAAAAATGCTCCTGCTACTTTTCAGAGACTAATGAATACTGTTCTCTCAGGCTTACAAGGTCTACACTGCTTTATTTATCTCGATGACGTCATCATTTACTCACACGACCTATCCTCCCACATACAGAAACTCGGACTTGTCTTTGATGCTTTAAAACGTCACAATCTCAAGCTACAACCAGATAAATGCGAATTTCTAAAAAAGGAAGTAGCTTATCTCGGTCACACAATAACCGATAAAGGTGTGTCTCCTAATCCTGATAAAGTTAAAGCTGTATTGGCTTACCCTACTCCAAAAAGTCCAAAACATATTAAAAGCTTCCTTGGTTTGGTTGGTTACTATCGAAAGTTCATAAAAGATTTCGCTAAAGTTACTAAACCTTTGACTTCTCTACTCAAAAAAGACACAGATTTTATCTGGAGTCAGGCTCAGGAAGACTCTTTCAATACATTGAAAAACTTGCTTACCAATGCTCCAATTCTACAGTATCCAGATTTCTCTAAAGAATTTATACTTACAACTGATGCTTCTAACTACGCAATAGGCGCAGTTCTATCTCAAGGTGAAATAGGTAAAGATTTACCAATTGCCTATGCTTCTAGGACGCTCAACAGTGCAGAAGGCAATTACAGCACGACAGAAAAGGAGCTTTTAGCTATTATCTTCGGGACAAAAACTTTCAGACCCTATTTATATGGCAGAAAATTCAAAATCATCACAGACCACCGTCCACTTACTTGGCTTTTCAATTGTAAAGACCCTAGTAGCAAACTAGTCCGCTGGAGACTAAAGCTTGAGGAATATGACTACAAAATTGAGTATAAGCCTGGCAGAGTCAACTCAAACGCTGATGGTTTATCACGTCCACCAATACATAATATTACAGACAACATTGAAAGTGATCACTTGACCTATCAACAGTTTATGAAATCTCGTTCAAGCCCAATTCTGCATGATACAATTATTCACGAGCATAATAAAAGTCTACTAGACACACACTGTTCTAATATTGCTTATCCTACCTCTATTGATTTAGATACTTCTAACCACTACTGTGAAAATGTCCTCAACCTACTTGATGATAAAAATGCTTTTGAAATGTCAGAGAAAGAACTTTATACAGTGAAAGTTTCTAAGGTGAGAGATAAACAATACTTTCACATGTTTACAAAAGTACATCATTTTGAATCTGTAACCTATCAGGAAATTTTCAAAGTCCTTAAGGACCTACGAAATAATCTTATTGTTCTATATCCGGAAGTCAAGGAAATTGCTATATCTGATTTTTCTAGCCCTTTTGACAAACTTAACTTTTTACTAATTCACGAAATACTTTCTTTTCTATTTCATGGAACAGGTATTCAAATTCATGTCTACCATAATCAAATGATTTATCCAAAGCCCAACGAAATACCAACTATTCTCTTTGAAAACCATGACTGTCCTACAGGAGGACATATTGGTTCGACCAGGATGTACAATAAATTAAAAAACATCTACTATTGGAAAGGCATGAAAGGTGAAATCGAAAGATATGTCCAAAATTGTTCATCTTGTCAAAAAAATAAAGCTCTAAGAGCAATCAATAAAGCACCTATGGAGATAACCTCTACATCTTCCGAACCATTTCAAAGAATATTTACTGACATTGTTGGTCCCCTTCCAGATTCCGGTCCTGAAAGATATAAATACATAGTCACCTTTCAGGACGATTTAACTAAGTATTCTATGGCTTATCCTATCACTGAATCCACAGCCGAACAAACTTCGCAGTGTCTCATAAAGTTTATTAGCCATTTCGGTATCCCTAAAAGTGTTCTTTCAGATCAAGGCGTTCATTTTATTGCTGACGTGTATAAACAAATAATTCAATTATTTAAAATAAAACACCTGTTTTCATCCCCGTATCACCCTCAAACCAACGGTGCACTAGAACGAAGTCATGCAACTCTAAAAGAATATTTGAAATCATACGTCAGTGAAAATCAAAACGACTGGCATAAATTTCTTCCTACTGCATTAGTTTCCTATAACTCGAGCGTCCACTCATCGACCCATTTCACACCACATGAACTCTTGTTTGGTTGCAAACCTCATATTCCTAGCTCAATTTATGATACTAATCCTACCGCAACTTATCCTGACTATATAAAAACACTTAAACAAAAAATGCTAAATTCTAGAAATCTAGCTCGAGAAAATATCCTCCGTAGCAAAGAGAAATCAAAAACGTATTACGATAGAAATACAAGGGATAAATCTTATAATGTTGGAGACATGGTGTATTTAAAACATCATCATAGGTTGCGCAAAGCATTATCCCCAATTTGGAAAGGTCCTTATCGAGTTACTAAAGTCCATGCTAATAATAACGTCACCCTTCAAGTGAATCGAAAACATATAAAGTACCATTTTGATCAAATCAAGCTCGCTCATGAGAACCCTTTTCCAGGGTCATCGCGCCAGGAGCCGACTCAGTCCAGAACTTAACAACGCCTATTAGCAACAGTCCCGGTATATATTTCGACCCTATAGGAACTCTAAGATTTTATAATAGTTATTGGAACCTAATAACCTATTCCGACATGTCTTATTTTAAGCCACACCTAGAAAACTTAAATTCAATTTTAGGAAATTCAAAACGTATTTGTCGCACTTATCCTTTAATAAATAATGACTGTACAAATGTCCTCAATCCCCTAGAAAGTCTCTATAATAATGTAAACTCTAATTACCAAGCACTATCTCATCTCACAGATAATAATGACTCCAATTCTAGGACCAAACGCTCCGCGTGGTTTGGCATAGGAGGTCCCATTCTAAAACAACTATTCGGATCCTTAGACGAAGATGACGCTAAAGCTTTTACTGACGCTATTAATGCGGTACAAGACGATCAACGTCACATGGCATCATTGATGAAACAGAATATTCACATTATTACTTCTTCTCTTTCTTCTTTCAATAATTCCGTACAAAAACTTAATCATAACGAAATCGCCCTTAACGAAAACATGGCTAAACTAAACTTGATCTTGGAAACGATTTCAACCAGTACCAACAAACTTGAAGTCAGTTCACATCTTGCAATGACGTTTAGTGCATTAGAAAGCTCACTTATGATCCTTAACTTCCATCTCAAGGATCTCATAGACTCTATTCTTTTCGGAAAACAGAACCTTGTATACCCTTCTATTCTGACTCCTTCCCAACTTTATGAAGAATTAAATTCCAGAAACGTTGATCTTATGAGAACTTTCCCAGTCCCTCTCAGCGTAAACAATATCCACATTCTTTTAGATATCTCAGATGTTGCATCTTTTATATCCCAAAATAAGCTTGTATTTGTAATTAAAATTCCCTTAGTTTTATTATCCGACTTTAGTCTCTATCATGTATATGTTCTCCCTACTCCTCATAATATTCATGAACCAAACTCTTTTGCCCTTATAAGTCCTTCTACGAGATACTTAGCAATCACAGAAGATAAATTAACATATTCAACGATAGACAGTGTAAGTGAGTGCAAGTCAATAAACAAGTTCAACCTATTGTGTAAATTGCAAAGTGTTCAATCAAGTGTGTCAAACCCAATCTGTGAAGTGAAAATTTTCAGTGAGCATATTACTAATATCCCGAATTCTTGTAACTTTAAAATAATGTACGGAAACGTTGATATTTGGCAAAAGATCTCTGGTAACAAATGGATTTATGTACAATCCGAAATAGCAAAGTTATCTGTTAATTGTGATGGTAAGATGACTGACTTTGATATAATTGGAACAGGAATATTACGCATCCCGAAAAACTGCAAAGCTTATCATAAACTTCTACAATTTCTTCCAGAATATGAATACGAATCCAAAATTTATATTCCATCCCCTAACTTTAATATTATCAATGATGATTGCTGTTCCAAACTAAAAATTAATAACAGTATCCCATATTTAACACCGATAAAGCTTTCAAATATCAACTTAGACTCTCTCCAATACGCTACCCATACACTTAATCAATTTAGCGATGAGTTAACTAAAATTGAAAACCAGCCTTATCACATTAAATATGGTTACTATTTCAGCATTCTTACTACTCTTTTGTCTCTCTCTGTATTTTCATTCATGTTCTATAAACTTTATAGCTGCTTATGTTCCAAACGTAAACTTGGTAACTCTAATTGTTGTGTACAAATATTTAATAAATGCTACTCAAAGCCTAAAGCTAACATTCATTCCAGGACTACTTTTGAGTTAACTGAACGAAATATTATATCCGAATCATCTAGTTCAGAAACTAATTCAGTGTCTAATGTATCTATTACTAGCCCTAGAAGAAATCTCGAATTCTAAACTTTTCTAAATAATTAATTAACACTGATTAAATGTACTGAGTATCAAATAGTCCTAATGACTAATTTGTGTATGAAATTTAAATTTAATGTTAAATTACTTAAAATTAATTTTAAAACTTTTGTACTTTGAATTTAATTCTAACTAAACTATATCTTATCTCTGTGTCTAATTTTGTGTTTGTCTTTATGTCATTTAGTTCTTACATATGTTAAAATAACTTGTGTTTCTATTTCTGTTTACAGTGTCTCAATTTTGTAAGGCCTCTGTTATACCAATTTCTACTCACATACTAACCGATTAGTATGTTCCGTCCTAAGGGGGGAGGTGTTACAACCCTGCAAATGCTGACTTTGCAGACTCGCGTCTATCCGATTGACGTCAATCGATATTGGCGACTCTGCAGTTTTGTTACCTATATAAAGTGCAGTATTTTTATTGACGACCCCCAGTCAGTCTTGGAAGGTTACTCTGCCTCTCAGCCTACGGACCTGGTTTCTGCCTGCCGGAACTGAGAACAGCCTAATCTGAAGAGTCTCGCGCGCGGTTATTCTGTCCGAATAATTCGTAGAACAAAGGCCCATAAATCAGTGTAAAGTTAAAAGTAAAATAATAAAATCGTGAAGAGTGAAAAGTGTTTTTTTTTATAAAGACGGAGGGTTCCGTCCTAACAGTTCGTAGAATCTATTTTGTTAATTATGTAGGCTTAATTCAATTACGTAAAGAAAGGCTTTAGAGGAGGGTCAGAAAAGTGGGTCTTTCCAAATTACCTTGGTCGTGGTCGTAACAAGTGGTCGTAGGAGATTGAAAAAGGCACATTTTCCGAGTTCTATGTTTTTTTTTATTATTTGAGTATATGGAGTAAGTCATGAGTTAAAATAGTAAAAATAAACCTGAGTAGTTACAAATCTCAATAACATCACACTAATTTGAACATAATTTAAAACCCTTTTCGGCTACGAGATTGACACTAATTAAGCTGAATGAACAATTCACTTCCAATTCCAAACAACTATTAAAATTATTCAAATCAACGTCGACACGACAAAACCATTCATTCTCTGGCGTTAACCAACAAAGAACCGAGATTCCAACCCCATTAACAATTATACAGTTCACAAGGAACGTTATTCACTCCTCAGATAAAAGTTAAGAGATTACAAACACTCATTACGCTCCAGCAGTCTTGGAGAAGTGATACACGGACTTGTAGTGTTTGCGCGCATACAATTTATGAAACAATATCATAATTATGTCACTTTTTCAACTCTTCTCTTCTTCACAACAACTTATTTTACACGTAAAACTTAACTTAATTTTTAACTTTTTTTTATTTATTTTTTAATTTTTCTCTTAACTTTTTTGATGATTCCTACAACGTAACAAGTACGAAATAACGGTTACGACACGAGCACGGGTGCGCATCTCTCATCTTTTTCTTCTATCGTTCTCTCTATTTTCCGATCAATGCAATCCTATCGATTGTTTTAAATTTTATTTTATTATTAAGGCTTTCGTAGTAATGTTGTAAAAAAACAAATCTTTGTAATACATAACAAACAAATGCATTTATTATTGAAATATTTTTATAGATCTTGCTACGCTTATTAAAAACTATGAATATTGACGATGGAAATTTGTAAATTATTAAAATATGTAATTCATCAGTTCTACACTGAAAGATACATATCGGTAAGCCATTAGCTCTCTAAGTTTCCCGCTCGTCTGTCCCAACTTTAACCATTGTGATGTTCTTAGCAGAACGTTTCGTGACGATATTACAAAAGTTTCGGACAATTCCAGATGTCATTGATTCTCGATTTCACTTGAAGGGTTCGGACGGTTTCTGTTTAAGAATTGCTCAAACTAAAGTACAGTTACAAAAGTTAGTATAGTTGTCAGTTGTAGATTTTCTGTAAATTTAATTAATTTTAGAGTCAAATTATTTTTCTATACAATAACTGTATAGGTACTTATAGTTATTCTTCGAATATAGTAGGTATTTAAATTATTAATAACGTAAGTTAGTAATCTTTTTGCATTAATAATGGAACTTATTTCAGAAGAAGAAGTAAGAACGATCAAAGACTTGCGTTTGGTTAGATCGAAAAAGCTATAATTTCTCGCCTCCACAGAACAAAATTACGAAATAAGTGCAATAGGAAAGTCGTTTCCTTTTCGCCATGGCCAAATAGAATCGTCCCTTCATCCCCATCGATGGCTTTCCCATCAATGAAAAGGAACCTTAAGGGAACTAATATGCCCCATAGAAAGTAAACATTCCGGCATTTTCGTTTATTCTTATACAGCGGAAAAGGGCATTCTCGGAAATGTTAAAAAGGTTGAAAAGTTGAAAGTTACTATTTGTATTTCAAAATAATAGTTTAGTGGAGTGTGTTTGCGTAAGTTTATTTGACCGAGAATCAAAGAAACTAAAGCTTACCGAGAAAGGTATACATGGTTATTGGTACCTACCTACTGCAATGATAGCTAGTAGCCCATTGATGTACTATTCGTATATAATCATAATATTATATCAATGAAGTAACCTGTTTTTGATAAATCGAGTGAAACGTCTCTGTTTTAGGTCTGGAAAAATGTCTATTGAACTCTAAAGGTCTTATTAATAAACGCGTCTAAACTTTAAATGTCTCTTGTCATGTTTTATCCGATGGAGAACGTCACGCGTCAAAACAAGACAAAGACGTTTAAATTATGACGCCTTTATTAATAAGACCGTAAAACCACAGGGTGTTTTTTATAAGTTTAAAGTGTATGTGTGTGTGTGTATCTGTGCTGTGTACCTCGTAGCTCTCGAACGGATAAATCGAATTTGTTTTTTTTGAAAGGTGAAATGATGAAAATCAGTCCAACGTGGCCGCTGCCACTAAATGGCGGATATTTTTTTAAACAACTCTCTCAATCCTCTTGTTACCTATAATACCCATTTATTAAATGAAAAGGTTGACTAGTAGATCACTATGATACATTTCAAATCCAAGATGAATGCCACCTCAACTTGGCGATGTCAAAGGTTTTTAAAATAAAAAATTACTCGCTATCTGGTAGTTGTATTCGAAACAACGGTTCAGTTTATCAAGTTATTGGAATTTCTGTTTAGAAGGGTATTTAATGGGTTTTTTTAAATCGCGAGTAAATCGGTTTCCTCTATGCAAGCGCGCTACATCTTAGACCGCATCTTCACTTTACATTAGGTGAGTTGCGGTCAACTCCAAGCCTATTGACTATATAAAAAAACTCAAAAAACAGAATTGTGCGACGAAAAACATAGCCAAGTGGATTTTAAGTATCATAAAATTGCACTAACATTCCATCCAGAATCAGCATCGCAGAAAAACATTTAATATTACAGATTGAAAAACACCATCGAAGCATACGAAATACAGTAGTGAAATCTTACTATTGCCTATTTTCCTTAGTATAACCCGTGTCGAAGACTGATATCACGTGAAGGCTTTAAAGGTCAACGGGACTTATCTGCCCACCCTTTTGTCCGCCAGGGGGCGTTTTCAGTAAACTTGTCTTTTCGTATGCACGCAACCGAGCAGAATGATTAGAGATAAGAAGAGAAGCGACGACGGTCTAAACATTCCAGCCGTCAATCTGATGGAGTTATACTATTTGCCCGGTGATTCACAATGTCTGAGCCTTTTTGAATGGGCCTCTTTTTAGATCGGACGGTATTAAGATTGATAAAAAAGAATGATTTGTGCGTTCATATCAACTCTAAGCGCCACACCGCTGGGAAAAATAATGTGGACACTTACCTGGAAGTTTTCTATGCCCCATAAAAACCAACCGAGGTGTATGCTAAATTGTGGGTCAAAGACTTACTTGTATACGGCAGCTTAACCTTTTCCGTCGAATTATGTTTTACGATGTTGTCCTTCACGATAGAGCACGTCATAATTAAATCTAATCTGCACGTAAGTGATATCGCTCATAGCGGATCTACAACGGCATTAGTCCAACCACCAGTTGAATTTTTTTTTCCCAGAATAGCAATATCTAAACAAATCACACATAGACAAATGAAAGGCAATTTTTGATTACTAAGCAGCCGAGGGAAAATATTTGAATATCGAACATGTAATTCTATTTTTAATAGTTCTTCCTAAGGAAAGTGCCATTTTATCCTGAGGTGAGAAAGAGGAATAATCCTTTCAAAAATGCTATATTCTATTTTTGTTGCACATGCAGAGACGCTTTACTTGCTCGGCAACAACAACAAAAACGGTCAGTTATATAAATTATAGAACAAAAACACGCTTTTCTTAACAGTATGAAGCTCTTTGTTATCGCTAAGTTTTAAGCATTTAATAAACGTTTATGACAAATTTTCTCGATCACAATGACTTCTTATCTTGCCAAAGCAGGCCCATGAGGAGTGATTTTTGTAGAATTTCGACTAAAGTTTAGGACGTAAAATAGGAATAAATTTTGGCAATTTAGTGATTTTTTTTCCTGAACAGCTAGGGAGCGACACTGTAGCCCTAGATGGAGCATGCCTAGTCTGGAATACACTGACTCTCAAGGAAGGCTGCCGGAATACACCGTTAGGTGCTTGGCGACAGATTTTACAACTTGAGGGTGGTAGCTGGCCAGGCGAGCGACAATTGCGATAATGAATAGATAATTTTTCCTTAAAACAAAACATTAAAAAAAAATTGCGTTTATAAACAAGTATGTTCTCTGCCTGTTGACTTTGTTTTCGAACGACTAATGCCGCAATTTGTTTTGTTTCTTTGGGTATGCGACTGACCGCAACGCACCTGATGTTAGCGACGATGCACCCAACAATGTAGTACGCTTGCTTAGAATAAACCAATTTACCTGCGATTCGAAGAGACCGCGATTATAGCTGTCAGAAAATAGAGAACTCAGCAGCGAGTTCTACAACCTGGCAGTTACACAATAAAAGTAGACGGAATGCCAAAAACATCCAATTGTAAAAATATCTAACCAGATACATGACCTGGTATTTATATAAGAATAAATAACAGTTTTTTATACATACGGCTTAACCATTAAAAACCATGCTGTATTAGTCTAGCGAATAATACATTAAATTATTCAAATATTTTACGAACTAAAATAAAAAAAATATGAGTGTTTCAATAGCCTGCCACATAGTAGTTTTATTATTATTATTTTTGGTAGTTTTTTATGGCTAGGTAAATTTGGCATTTTAGCGAGTAAATAGTTGGTATATAGAGGGAAATTTTTATTAATGAACATTTCTTATTAATCGATATTATCTTTGGTTTTTTTCTTTATAAACATTAGTTTAAGGTACCTAACCCGTGATAAGCTAGACTGGTGCAAAAAGCTCGTATATGCGGGGTCGTGCAAAATATATAGTTGGCTCTTCCCAAGCCCTACTTTTACCATATTAATTTTAGTATCAATAATTTTACATATATGAATTATCGAGCTTTCAGTAATATTATATTTAGGTTGTAATAATATTTCAAAACAATTATGTCCACGAAAATAGCAAAGTTTAAAATTATAGTTAAACAAGTTATCCAGAATAAGCGGTTGCGTGGTATGGTAGTGACACTATTTAGATACCTATTTGCTAGTTTACAATATTATTCGAATTTCATTTTACTACAATAGAATAACAACGACTGGTGCAACCATACTAAGTACGCTGCCCTCTGACGACGGGATAGAGCATTTGAATTATCTCGTGATATAATTAGGGTACCAATCTAGGTCCTTTTAGACATGGCCTACACCCCTCTTAAGGAGAAATCTCAGACCTAATAATATAGATTGATACAAAACTGATACTTGAATTTGCAAAAAAAAGCAATTGAAGTTGCATATTCATATTCATATTCATTTATTTCAGCAATATATTTATATATATATTTCTTTAGAGCGCGTCTGTTCGGACAAGCTGCAACTATAGTTGCACGACGATTGGTGTTGTTGATAGATTTTAATTTATTTGTCACCATAATATATATATATATATATATATATATATATATATATATATATATTAGGGTGGTACATTTTTTTTTTAATTTTTTATATTGCCACCTCTTAAATTTGTCACACATTATTATAGTAATAACATACCGAAATTTCAGCCCGATAGCTCAAGTAGAAAGGAGTGCTCAATTGAAGGTTGCTTTAGTTTTTTCTGTGTAAAATGCTTAAGTATTTACTTTTTGTTACAGGTCAGTTTATGTGTTCAGTAAGTAAATGTATATTGAAATGAACTATTAAAGAGTTTGAAAAAATTTAATTAATTTAATTGCATTTTTTTTAATTGTTTCTACTGAAACATCCAAAAAGGACTGAACAAACATTGTTTTAAAAGAATGCAACTAATATGTTAATTTACTGCTTTGTTGTTACCAAATTCTATTCTTCTGTATTCATCTAAATGCTCTGTATTCTTATTTAATAAAAATACTTTAGTATTAATAAACCTCAAATTACGATTTTACCTAAAATCCTGGAAACTTCAAATTCGATGAGCAGCCCCTTGTATATAAGACAATAGGCTGAAACTTTGCACATATAATTGGAATGATAGGCGTAACAAATCAAGGGGGTGGCGTCACCTACATTTTAACATTTTTTTTCGCCATATCGTGCTGGACCACCCCTAATATATATATACCTAGTAAATTTTGGAATAGTAATGTTTGTCATAATATAATATTATGACAAACATTACTGTAAGGCTGAGACTAGGCTTTATATTATAGTATGCTCGCTGATTTCTATATTTCAATAAAATATCGATTACATACTCAACACAATTAGTTTTGTGCTACTTGCTTAGTTATAACTAAGCATGCAGCAAAAACTATCGATTCCAAAGGTCAAATCTTTACATAGTGTTAAGGTATCTGCTCACGATCGTCTGCTCCGGAATTTAACAGTATTCGAATAGAACGAGTGAAGTTACAATCGATAGGTTCGAATAATCGATTACCGTTCAAGTGACGAGTATAAATGTCGAATGGTGAAGACGAGCCGAGTTCGGTCTTCAGTGACGTACGTGCTCGTTGTTAAACGTTCGGGTCGCAATCCCTATTGGAATTATTTGGACCATAATTACATAGCGTGTGCTTATTTGGTTAAAATAATTTTGATTGATGGTTTTGCGAAATAACTAAATTACTTTATTAGAACTAAATCAAGACATTGATATATACATAATAAGTGTATAGAATTGACTTAGATACTTCTGTTAATTTTAATGTCAGAGTGTCTTGAGTCTGTCAGAGCCTCATCATCACAGACGTCAATTCGCTATTTAACTATTTACGCAAACTATTGATTTTTCAAATTATTACACAATGCTAAATCGTATTTTTTTTTATAATTTTTGTCATTTTGTCATCCATGCTAGAATAAAAGCTAGGGCTAGATTATTTTTTCAATAATGTTTTGAAGTAAGCATCAGACAGAACATCCTCTAATTATTTTTTTTTTGAAATTTTGCAAAGTGTACCTATATTACATGGTGCTGTTTAATATTAATAACATCTAAGCATTTAGTTATATAGTATTCAGAATCCAAATGTCTTAACAAATAGTTTGTATATCCGGCTTAGCCAATTTAACACTGAAATAGTTCTATCCACATCCCAAATGACGTTTTTACATGGTCACGTACATCGAAGTCTTTTTTAGTCGATGTCAGTCCCACCCTCTATAGATAGCCAGACACGGACGGGCCGAAACGATTAACTTTTATTTTAACGATAGAGGTTACCGATTTTATCGCTGCCCTTTCAGTTTACGTATCATTTGTCAGAGCCTGCAGTGGACAGGCCGTTAGATAACGTAGCCTTGTTACGTTACGTTACGGTAGATAGTAACGTGAGTTTAGTACGGGTGAGTGCGTTAACGTTGTAAGGTCAAAGATGACGGGGTAGAACCAATGTTTGCTTGCTTAATGACCCTCTGATGTTGGTGATAGAAATAGAATTGAGGTGACGATTTTAACGGCCAAGGCTGCCATCCCAATGGCAATTGTAATAGTATGTAATAATACTCGGAATTGCCTGGCCGGTTGGTAGATTTTTTTTTAGAATAATTGAGTTTTATGTTTATCATATTAGTAGAGAAAACTTTAAAAACACATTAATAGTATTTTAAGTGAACAAAAAAGCTGGTTTTTGTTTGATCTGCGACTTAAAATTAGTTTGGTAGTCTCTATTTTTGATCTATATCTACTAAATGCTAACTAATTAGAATAATCTGAAACTCAATGATTTGAAATGAATCTATTTTCTTTATAAAGAAGTCTTTTAAACTAGTACGAAAAAGCTAACTTTACATTTAGTTGCCTTCATGTCCAACTACGCGAATTAATGTGTGTTCTTTACAATAAAGCATTTTTGAAACCTACAACAAACCGGCATCAATCGAATTCAGAATTCGTAACAAACTAAATTTATGTGTACAAGCGCCCACGTACCTATCTGAATTTGAAGCATGCTTGATTTCATAATTGTGATCGTATTTATATTAATGTTTGCGGAGTCACATGTCTTTATTTTCTGTCGCAAAAGAGTATTGAATTTTGTACAGACAAATATAGAGTTCCGTAAAGTACTATAGATATCTGGAAACGGCGATAAAAAAAAACAATCCTTCAAGTAAAATAACCTATTACAACGTACAAAAAGAACGGGAGAACAGCTAGCGTCTAAAGTTTAAATTCTTGCGATCTTCAATAACAAATGGTGAAACGACTGAGAAATATATTGCCGCACTTCATCATACAGCAGTTAAGTTCATTTCAACGCTGAATTTAAATTACAAATCGAATGTACGGTAATATTCAAATGTCAAAACTCGAATAAACGCTACCAATTTTCTATACGCAAATAAATCGAACGAACGTTATAAATGAGCCGTCAGAATATAAAATATACGAGTTTACGAGAATGGATCGTCGATATATGCGTATATGTTACTGGAAAGTTAGGGATTGCGGTACATTCGAAGATTTCCTGAATAACCAAAGTTTACAAGAAAAGTTATCTTAAACTAACTAAACACTAACTGATACTATAGTCTAAATATGAAACTTCTATTAACATTATCAAACTATACTTACCCGATGCTGAGTATAGGTCTTCATTTATGAGCACCAGAAAGATAGTTCTTTGTGGTTTTGGAATAATGTGTTTTTTTTGTTCCTACGTCTATTAGCTGGGCAAGGTGGCAAACATGTGGCAAATCCACATTTTTGCCACCATGCACGGTTAATAGGTGAAATTAGATATTAAAATAAATTTAAATCGCTAATCATCCTCGATCTTTTTAACTAGTAACTAAAGTTAATCAATTTTTAGTTTAGATAGTAATTAGATGATGGGTGGTCGCAAAGTGATATTTACAACAGAACGCTACTTTACCGAATAAATATTTAATGAGCATCTACCAATTAACTGCTAATTAAACATTACTAGTTAATTAGTAGATGCACATATTTTTTATTAAAATAAATGACATAAACTATCCAAACTAACGAAACGATGACCGCCACTTAAAATCCAAATACACGACCCTTTGCAATTTTATCCCCAAATTGTGGTTATAACTAGATTTTACTAGTTTTCATTTGGTTTTACTACGTTGCAAACTTTTTGAGTAACATGTTTACGGCTTTTTAGAAATACACTTTTTGTAAGTTCTAAAGTTATGGGTAGCAGTTCTCGTTCGTAATTTGTTTTTGTAGATTTACGATTACCAGTATGCCGTTTTAACAAGTTTATTTTAGCACTAAGTTAAGGCGAAGCCATCGTAAAAAAACTCGCGCATTTGTCATTTTAAATTCTTCTAGAGACAAATACATAGTTTGTAAAACTTTCTACGAACATTTCATTTTTATGTTAGCAATAGTTCAAATATTTATGAATTTAAAAATGCTATTTTTGTATAACGTTTGTATAGAATTTAAGTTACTATAGTTTCTATAGTATCTTTAATATCTAAATGATAGACAACTCTTTATTCAAAAACTAGCTTAACAATAAATAAACAATAATAGAAAAATAACATATACTAGTTATTAAATTACGGCCTTAACGCTTAAAGCGATCTCTTCCAGGCAACCATGCACATACAAGATAATTACATAATATTAAAGAGGCATTAAAATATTATACTATCAACTTAACAACCCTAACAACAAACAGTATTTATATGAATACACAATACATATATAAATACATACATACGAATACATATACAATACAATACTAGGCATGGAAATATGTAGACAAATTTTCTAGTAGTAATTAGAAGAAGCAAATTTTAGTGCTATAGATAATGAACTATGACTCGATGCTTAAAAACGTTTAACGAAGGAGCACGTCTAATATCAAGGGGAAGACTGTTCCATAGCAAGACAGCTTTCACAATAAAAGAGGACTGAAAGAAAGTGGTGGAATGCCACCACTTTCTTTAAGTCCTTTAAGGCATGGAATAGATAACTTAAAATTTTACAGATGATTTTAAGGTATAGTAGGTAATGTGTATTGCGACGATACTTGAAACATTTCTGAAGGTACCACGGAGAAGAAGGGTTAAATAATACATTGTAAAGAAGGGAAAGTATATGAACATCCCGGCGACGGTGAATAGGGAGCCACTTGAGCTTAGTGCGATATTTGGAGCCGTGGCCATATTAGCGTAAACCAAATAAAAACCTTATGCAGAAATTTTGAAGGCGCTCAAGTTTACCGAACTGCTCCTGGGTGAGATCTAGATAAAAAACATCAGTAGTCAAGAATTAGAAGTAAAAGAGATTGTGCAAGCGCAGTTTTAGTGGCAATGCTTTTTTGTATGATTTTCTTGTCCAAAAAAATACCCATTATGCTAGAGTAATGGGAACCATAATTCCAAAGACTTAAATTAATTTTTTTTCATGTTCTAATAACTTTTCTTGTATTTATTCATTCATTATAAATTGTAGCTTGCAAATAAATATTCAATTGGCTTTTTAAAAAATTATGATACACAATTTATTTGTGCTGATAATTTTATTCTGATAATAAACCAGATTTACTGTGAAAGTCAAAAAATATTTACATGTTTTAACAGTTTTAGCATTTTTTCATGCCATATTAAAACAATTCAATTTGTGGGTCTCGTTTGTAAGTCTCAGTAATCTTAAAAAATGAGTGAACTATTTCAAGAGGCCTTCAAGAGAATAAAGTAATTTGCCAATTAGGCAATCCGAAACTACTAAAACAAAAGACTACTAAGTAAATTTGAAATAACAATTTTATCTTTCCAAACCTACATGTATAAAGTATATGTATATAGTTAAAAATAGTCTCTTATGAACACTATATGTATTGAACTAAAATGTTGGATTGCCAAAATTTTGTGTAAAAGATGATTATAAATATTGATCGGTATCTTCAGGCCAAGCGCTTTGTAGTGATGATGGTGGAGTGGTTAATGGGGTCGATTGCCGTGCAAAAGGTACGAGGTTCGATCCCACAAAACATGCAAAAAAAGAGCCTGAGCTACCGGTGAAGGAAAAAATCATGAGGAAACCATAGCATGGTGGTGGGTCGTTTAATATCGCTCGCCTGGCTAGCTACCACCCTCAAGTTGTAAAATCTGTCGCCAAGCACCTAACGATGTGTTCCGGCAGCCTTAATTGAGAACCAGTGTATTCCAGACTAGACATGCTCCATCTAGGGCTATAGTATCGCTGATTTCCGTGGTCGTGCGAACTTGTGGTCAAATGACTAGCTGTGTAGGATAAAAAATAGTGCGCTAAATGTTATGCCGCATCTTCGTTTCACTTCAGGCAAGTTGCGGTCAAACTCAAGTGTAATTTCTATAAAAAAGTAGAATCTCAAAATGTTCTGTCCATTTAAATCAATGCACCCGTCGATCGTGTCTGTATCATGTTCGTAGGGAATTGTCATTCGAAACCGATCCGTAACCGATCCGTGACTGGCGTGGGAAAGTGGCGCCGTCGCGCGGCACTGACGCGATTTGCTGTGCCAACGGTGACTCGGGCTTGAATCTCAAATAGTGCCTTCGGAAGTTCTGTTGGAAATGTGTCAAAAATTGTAGCTTAGTGAAAATAGTTGATAGAAATACTGTGGATATTTGGTTTACTTATATTTCTCCCACATTTCTTTTGATTTTATGGTCACATATTTTTTTAAATCCATTTAACAAGATATTACCTTAGACGACATTACCGAGCTATCGAAGACTTAGATTTGAGTCTCTGTTCTGTTACAAATGAAAATGTATTTTAATTATGTTTTTAATATATATATAAGATATAGACTTGCATTTGACCGGAACTCACCTGATTCACTCGTGACTTGAAAAGACCCAGATTATATTTAAGTCGGCGTCAGAACAAAGAATTACATTACTTAACTGTTAAACTTAACATTTAAACCGTTAGGCATTTATTTGTTTAACCTAGTTAATTGTAATACTCGAAAGAGGGTAGGCAAAACTTGTTTTTACTATAAATACGACCGTTTGTCGGCGCTATAGTCAGTCGAGTCTGAGCCGCCGGAGCGTTCGGAGCTTTTATTAATAAATTCAACTTAATCAATTCAAAAGCAACCAGAGAGCCGCTTCTCCGTCATATATTATTATAGCTATCAGGAAACAGAGAAGCCGGCTGCGAGTTCCATAACCTATATGTACTATGATTGTTGTCAGAATTGTTGTAAGCTTTTTCTAACATTTGATTTTCTACGAAAATTTGCTCTATTGCCTTTGTTTTTAATTTATTTTTAATACGAGTAGATACATTTGCTTTTGATATAGTATAAACAAGATATTAGATTTGCTGGACCAACTAAAACTATTTCCTCAATAATTATTTTTACCCGAAAGAAAGAGGGTTATGTTATTGGAAAGTATGAATTTTTATGCGAGTGGTGTCAATAGATTATTATTTAGAGTACGTCAAAATTAAAAAAAAATTAAGGGTGAAACGCAGGTATAAACATTTAGCAGTCAAGTTAAGGTTATTTTTGGTGTGGCTTCTAACCACTTGATATTTTATTATAAAAAAATAATTGAAATTTGAAAGCGTGTATCGCTCTATCGTAGTCTCCTCACGATCAGCGTTGGGAGGAAAATGTCGGTTCTAGTGCACGCCTAGGGACCGGATCGACTCGCTTCTGTGTCAATTTCGTATATCTACCAGCCTTTAATGTTGGGAACTGCTCGAAACACTGCGACTAATTTAGTATATTATCTTGACTGCTCGTCACTACACGTAATGCTAGTGTACTCGTGTTAGGTATTTAGGTAAACGGTCAAATAAACTTCTTTTTAGTAGTGTATTGATTAAAAAAATAAAAAATAACCTCTGTAATCTCGTCTACAATTTTAATTGTCAAAATAATACCTTTCATTTCATGAGATTCACGAAAAAATCCAAAAAGAAAGAAATCTCTGCAGAAATGGTTATACTTAAAGAAATTGCTAAAAATTAATGTTGATTACAAACAACTAATTAATGATTTTATTGTTTTTTCAATATTGTGCCGTTTTTATCGGTCCAATAGGAACGTTTACCCATTATCATATTTTTTTTTCATTCGATCCAGCCACCTTTAAAAAATCGTGACACACACATAAAAAGGTTATAAAGAACATAACGAACTATTTCTAAACTGCATTCTTGCATCAAAACACCGATGAAAACATATTTTTTATCGACTGACAATGTATCATTTTCGTTCCACTGCTCCTACCAAAAAATTCGTTTTTAAACAAACACGATTTGTATTGCCACCCAGAAATGTTGCAATTTAATCGAAAGCTCTTTGATATCACAAACATAGATATCTCATATTCGTTCGCACGTTTATTGATTCATTGCTATGACAACGCATATGAATACTTCCCATTTTTCCCGAAAAGGATGAATATTTTTTCAACTAAAATTCTAACAAAGCAAACACTTGTCACTTGTATACGTAAATGTATGTATATCACACGTAGGAACAATTTGAAAAAAAAAAAACTGAACGCATAGTAATGAACTAAAAAAATTCAAATTACTAGTAGTGCTTGATGATATTGACGTATTTATAAACCGTTGATATAACTACTTTTATTTAAAATAAATACTCGTGACTATGACGAAAAAAATGATTAAGATCTACAGATAATCCAATTGATCTTCTTACCCACAATCAAAGTGCAGCGTACCCAGAGCCAATAAAACTGGTCTACCAAAGTCTTGTTACTTTGTTGTAGTGTTTGGACCTTTACAACTTCCATAGCACACCTTGCTGGTTTTGGGCAGGCGACTTGTTTAGTTGAATAGAAAATTTAAAAACCTCCGACATTTGTGGTGGCAGCCATCTTGAATTTTAATTATCAACGTGTATATAGTATTCTACTAACTCAATATGGGTATCAAATAATAGGGCTTAACCCTTGTGAATTGGAGTTGTGGAAAGTTATGTAATTCATCATTTTGTGGTGGCAGCCATCTTGGACCGATTTTTATCAAGCGTAGCTGAGGACACTTATGACACTGCGTCGTTTTTGCATCAGGGGTCATAAAAGATCTTAACTCTACAAGAAGAGAACAAAAAGGACGTAGCGCATAGCGCACGTAGCAGTCGTAGCGCTTTCGTAGCATGCTCGTAGCTGTCTTCAGTGATGGATAATCTAATCTGGCCATGACTTGAATTTAGCGAACAAAACATTGAGCGATACTGCAACAAAAATGAAACGTGAAGGTTGATATTGTCAATTTATTAACTTAAATAATTAATAAACAATGATTTTCGTAAGTTAGTGGTAGCCTAGTCGGTAAACCCTTTGCCCTACAAGCGAAAGAGCGTGGGTTTAAATCCAGGGTCAGGCATGCACCTCTTTGTTTTCTACTCATTTACATAATTAATTACCACATACTAAAACGGTGAAAGAAAACATTGTGAGGAAACTGGCTTGTCGGAAAAGGTTAATAACTTTCAATGAGAAGTAAAGTCTCCAACCCGTTATTTGGCCAAGGACTATGGCCTCTCTCCGTAGGGAGACCCGTGTCCAGCAATGCGACGCTATGGATTAAAATGTATTCACGAAAATATCTTAAAAAATATATTGCCGTGTAATATACTGAAAACACAATAAAATTTTATTTCATGACATAAACCAAAATGATTAACTTTATCAATTTTTTTATGTTTTTAGTTTTATTTTTAATTACTTGCTCATTCGGTAAATATGATTTTTTCTATTTTGCATTACGTAGAACTAATTTATTCATGCTTTTGCCGAATTCTGCTAAATAAAAGATTCATTACGAGCATGTTTTTACTGTGTAAAGCGGAAACCCGACACTAAAATTACTGTTGAATTAATGAACGTGTCATTACTCTGTTCTGATGCAATCATCGGAGAGTACTTTTGAGATATTTTAATAATTGATTATCTTTTTTATTGCGTTTTTTTTAAAAAGGGGACTATTTTTTAGTTTTAAACTATGTATTATTCTATGTATCATGATATTATATGTATTATGATTTTTAAAGGATCATTGTTTTTTGACTGTGTCAGTAATGGAAAGTGTAAAGTTTAGTTTTTTGATGGACAATTTATTTATGTCAGAAGGAAAAAAATATTTTTAACAAGGTTTCATATGTGATTGACATTAAAATGACGTTTAAAAAAGTAGCATGTAACTTTAATTGGCAGACGCCTATACAAGTTTTTCAGTTATTTAATTTGACAAAACTATTAGAGCAATTTTGAAAAAAATATATATGGAACTTACTAACTGAAAGGTTTACCTATATTTTAAGTAATTTTAAAATTAAACACTCTCTAACAATAGAAAAACAATAAATATCGGTTTACCTATAAAGTTCTAATGTATGTAACATACATATAAATACGATCGAATTGAGAAATGTTTTCCCATTATGAAATCGTTCGAAAATAACCAGCAGCCATGTTCCCCATTCCAACCCGATTCAGAAGTCCAGACCTTGACCAGCCCTCCATAAATCAAGCCCAGGCAACGCCCCTATTACCGCAGACCTATTTAAAAAACAAAACTCTCCAAAACATCTTCACGACCGTCATAAACTGGACTCGGAATTGAAGATCTATAGTGTGCGGAACCAATAAAGATGGACGCAGTGAAAATAAAAATCTGAAGGATCCGCAATTTACCTATAGTAAAGGAACACTAATTTTATGACCCGCAATAACTATGAAGTTTATGCGCCATATTATTATACGGTCTACCTACATTTACGTGACGGGATTTGATTTAAGTGTGTGTGCGTTTGTATGTCGACGTATTTGTATGAAACTGTAAATGTGTGCGTAGAGTAAGATTATAAATGCCGAGGCATTATAGTTTGGAATATTATAACAATTGAACTATTGTTACTCAATGATTGTACTACGAGTATAGGTTGGTTATTGGACTTAAATAAAAAAGAAGCGTAAACCCTTTCATGGTATTAGCTACGTTAACTTTAGTTTTTCAAGACTGAAATTTTTAATGGCTAGTCAAACTTCTGTTACTACTTCTGTTATTACTTCTGTACCTACTTCAGTTGCAGCTAAAGATTTTTACTTATTCATTGTTATAGAAAGAAATGTATCACATACATCATAGCCCTCTCATATCTTTTACAGATAGTTAAAATAATTCTAAGCTTTCTGAATGAGCTTCTGGTAAAACGCAAAACAGTTTGTAGCTTTACCATTGCATACCCTTTATTATTCAACGCAAATTCTAACATTATCTTCAGTAAGACCCATACCTCACAGTACTCATACTTCAGTAAAACTAATACCATCCCAATTCCATACCCGCAAACTAATACCAAAGCTATTCAGCCTCTACCACTATTGTCCTTCTATTAACTATTATAATATCTGTATAAACAAATTAATGAGAGAAATCTGCTGTGCTACGGATTCCAGCATTTCTGGTATCCGAGCGAGTCATGATCGGAATTTGCGGACCTCACGGATTAAAGTGAGGAATTTTTGTTCTCTCTCACCCTTACGCGATTGTTCTAATTTATATAGAACGCTTCAATGTCTGTTAGGGATGTGGCTAGTGGAATTTTGTTATTCGATTTAGTTTGCTATTTGATTCGATATTCGTTTTAACCTATAGCGTTAGAACGCTATAGGAAAGGAAAAACACGAGCCTAGATTGTGGGCTCGTGTTTTTCCTAAATAGGAGGTGTAGGCCTCTTAGCTCAGTAAGCTTCAGCTACTCTGATATTCTACAATACCAACTAAATTTTTAGTTATGAGGAAGATTGTAAGTTCAAGCTCTCATCCTAACGCGATTGTTCTAATTTATATGGAACGCTCAAATGTCTTTTATAGCCTTGACTAATGGAATTTTGTTATGCGATTATTTTGTGTTGTTCGATAAGTTTAAGTTATTCTTAACAAGTAGACGCCATTTACAATTATAATGATCTGGAATTTTTATCTGAAAGGTAATCATGTTTTATGTTTCTTTCATCACTTCTTTGCATATTGTATTCTGCTTATGTACATTATGATTGTATACATTATATTGTATTAATACGTTTTCTCAATTTGTACGTGATTAGCTAGCTATACAGACATGAAATATAACACAGTGCAAATGAAGTAAAACAAGTTATTTTGTTTATAGCCGTTTAAGCATTAACTTGCTCAGATTAGCTGGCTTGGCTTAGTCTTAACTTGAACTGTCAAGTATAAATTCTGCTTTAGCTTTAAATTATCTAAATAATTGAACAATTTGATTGTAGGTTTCTTAGTTGCATATACAGTTGTATACGCATATTTTTATAATAATGGAATAATTTTTCAGATTACTTTTGTTAATTTATTCGATTAATACCCAACCAACCATCTCTAGAATACGTTGTTTGCTCAAAAGCCGCTTATGCCATACGCAGAGTTCAAGCGGAATGCGGAAGGATACTTTGTGTTTGAAATGTTAGAGTTGTGTCGGATGCGTCGAATATATGTATGCTTACTTGTACGTGTGTGTTGTGTATTTTGTAGGAATCAGTTAATAATTAATTTTGTGTAATTTTATAACCGATACAAAAAAGGGAGTCTTATTATTCATCGTAATCTGTCTTTTTATATATTTAAAGTGCCGTATTCTCAGAGATGCCGGGGCTATTTAAAATTTCTTTCTTTGGTTAAAAGGTAAATAGATTTGATTACTCGAGAATTAACACTTTTACTTTTTCGACAACGATACGACTCGAAAATATATTTTTTGATTCCATTGCTAGGTGTCATATGTGTCCGTCAACGTCGTATGTTCACAGTTTGGGAGCTCAGTTCAATAGTGCATAGAACTACTAGTTTTTTAAATTATTGTGATGAAAATCGGTCCAGTAGTTTAGTTTGTAAGTCATTATAACTAACAAGTAGTTATAACTGACTTCAAAAAACTCAGTTGCAAGAATTTTAAACCCACGTATCTTACTTAACAAGTGAAATCGCGGGATGCACCTTTTATAGCTTATGACCGGGTCCCGTACGTAGTTTCGAATGACGTTGTAGCGACAGGTCATTGTGGCGAAACACTTTTAGCGTGGTACGCTAGAGCGAAAAAACTTTGAAGCGAATGAACATCTGCAGGTGAAGACAAATCTATTAACATCACTTACACAAAAATACGTCAAACCGTTTAAGATCTACGGCGTGCAAAATATATATATATATATACATACGAGTACGCTCGAAAAACGTAACCCTCCTTCTGTCACAGTCATTGAAGTAAATTTTCCACTATTTTAGTACTATCACTTGTTTTGAAATAGGATAGAACTACAAAAAACTACGTTAAACAAAATGTCTTATCTAACCTCTCACACTTTCTCTGACAATATTCATAGCACAGATTAGAGCAAGTCTTGTAATATAAAAGATAATGTAGTAGACCCTCATATATCTCAACACCATCTATTGTTTTGCTTATCAAGATCGGAGGACTTAATGTGTGTAAGGAATAAAGGACTAAATAGACAGTAAGGACTTAAATATTCAATGAAATAAGAAAATTGAAACAAAAGGAAGTGAGTTTCTTTTACAGATATCCAACGCTTTTTGATTAATGCTATGCCTGTATGAGATATGAGTAATAGCGAGCGAAGCGTTTTTGCTTCTAATCTGACATTTATTATTTTATCTGATGGTACGTATATTTATTAAGATGATGGTGCTTGTCGAAATAATCTTACGAAACTTGGTAAATGAATTCTACGAATTTTGATTGGAGGATTAGTTCCCAAAGAAGGAAAAGATTGATATGGCACCGTCCCAGTCCGAAAATAAGAAGTTCATAATTTAGTAAAATATTTAGTCCAGTAGCCATGGCTTTTATTGTGACTTCAGGTTGATTATTCGTAATTAGGTTCAATTCAAGTAAACGCCCAAGCTTTTCATGTGTTTACACAATTAAAATAAATTTTACACCTAAAAACTTTTTATAATATTCTTGATACAAGCAGCAACTTACGTTATAGTGGAATTGAAAATTAATAATGAAATGCGCCAGGAAAGTAGATTATTCAGCATTAGCTTGCACGTCTTGCTAAAGAAAAAATTGTAAGATTACCCTTACTGTTTATTAAACGTGTTGGTCTACTTAGCTATATTAAGTGCGCAGCAAAGTGCGTGACATAATGTGTAATGTGACGAAATCATAGACGTTACTACATTCTACCGAAGGAACATATTGCTATATTGTAATACAAAACCGACGAAACTATATTGGGTCTTGGAGTTATTTAGAACGGTTTCTGGGCACTTTTGTAATGCGAAAGTGTGATTGCTTGCTTTCATTGAAGTGATTTATCTTTATTTCTACTAGCTGCCTTCTATTTCTTTCTATTTATGAAATATATTGCCTATCCGTTCACGCAAAAATCGTAGTTTCCAACAAGTCTTGCTGAAATTTGTTGTATGGGTTCTACGTATTTAGTTTTTTAAGTCGTCTGGGTCAGTTTTTTGATTGGTGGGTAAGTTTTGTTGTAAATGAAACCACGAGGATTCTATTAAAGTATAAGATTTTATAACTCGTGAAAAAAAGTCTAAACAAAAAACTGTGGAAATGATATGAATTGAAGGGATTTTAAGGTAACATGCTGATATCTGTTATTTATTATCATGTCCTATGACACTTTTGGAAGCCCAGCAGTTAAAAGTCTGTTAAAAAAACTCTTTTCTTTTACTCCTAAGGTTATCGCGTTTGAAATATTTTTAAGTGACAAAATTGTTGTGTCTGCGAGGTTAACAGTTTACGGAACTGCTTTTAATCATAATCTGATTTTTTCTTGTTTCGGGATGCCATAGGAGCAAACATGGGATGATGCTGATCAAAGCTGTTCATAACTCGCCCAAACATTTACTAAACACGGTAAATTAATGACTTTCCCACGAGTTAATATAACCACTTAAAAGCGTGATCCTTAAATACTTGACAAACTTCAACCTTAAGTTAAACATGGAGTTTTATCAGTTCCGCCCAAAAGTCCAGCATGCCCGTAATTTCGTCACTTTCACCGTAAAAGCTACTTGAGGAACTCTAAAGTGAAAGCTTACTTTTCGCTAACTTTGGTCCGCGAACCTCTAGACGTTTGTTGTAAACTTTACACCGCACATCCCACGGTACCCTAAATTAAGTTAAGGAATGTTTACACAAGGTAAGTGAGGTGCCAGTAGATAGCTCTAGTTAAGATAGCATTGTAGGTATAGAATATATTTATATATAACCCATTTGTAAAGTATATGATAATTTTTTTTATTTCTTGCATAGTTATTAATTTTTGCTTAGTAGTTATAAAAATTTCGAAATTCATTTTGAAATATTTCACTCACAATTTAAGCATTAATTATACTGCTTACTTGCGAGGTCTCGTATAAATTATACCCAACTCCATGAAATAAAGAGTAAATTTTACAAAAAAGTCAAGGCATTGCTGAGGAAACGGGAAAAATCCGACGAATTGATATTCTCCTTTATTAAGTCATTTAAAAAATTGTTTAGAAATAAGTGGTTGGTACAATAGGATACAAATAAAGCATTATCACGGCTCTTCAATTAGAAGATCAAATCTCTTCAATCTTCCTTTAGAAGTCTGTTTGCCAACAATAGCAACCCAACGGGCCCAAATTATTTTCAACAGACTTGAGTTTGACCAAAACTCACCTCATTCGAAGATGTTTGCTTCATTTACCTTGTCATCTAAAGATTTCTTGCGTACCGTAACAGCTAAATTGAGAATTGGGAATTGCTACAAATAGTTCTGAATGATTTTTAACAGAGTGTTATTTACTAAAGCGCAACATAAGTAAAATTTAATATTTAAATAATCTTGACACTAAATTAGGAAAAACCTTCTACTAGTAAGTTCTTTCATCTGAGGGAGTTGTGAAAAAATATGCTATCAGCCATTATGTGGCGGCGTCCATTTTGGACCAATTTTCAACAATAACTAAGTACATTCCCAATTAATTAACCTTACACCCAAAAAAAAAAACAAAATTAAAATCGTTTCATCTGTTCAGGAGGACACGGCACGGTTAAGAAGACGGGACGGACATGTGTACATACACACAAGTCAAACCTTATGACACCACATCATTTTAGTGTCGGGATTTAAAAACTGACATAAATATAAAAGAGACAAGGGAAAAAATATAGGGTTTTAATCTTTAGGAAAAATTAGTATTCTGAATTTTTTGAGATAAGTGTGGTAAGAAGTTTTTTTTATGTCTTGTAGTCTTACAAACATGCATACTTCATCATTTATATGTGACTTATAAAATAAAGGACTAAAGAACTTCGCGCATGATAAAAACGTTGGCTTACATTTTGCCCAAAAAATATGTATTGCGATCTAGCGAGTGGGGCAACGCCTTTAGTATTTTGGGCACTTTGCCAGAAATGAACAATTTTTGTAGGGACTAATTTAAAATATGTTATATATTTGAAGATTAGTTTTAGATCGTCAAAGTAAAATACCATGTCTTGTTATGATATACTATTTGTTATATTATTATTATAAGTCAAAGATGTTGTATATTGGCATATGTTAATAATAAGTTAATACTAAGTGCAAGTCACAAATTATTTTGACCCATATAAGGTTACGTTAACATTAAAAAGTCCCCATGCCCAAACGTATTTTCGTCTAGAAAAAAAAAACTGAAAAAACCATTTAATCCCATTCTTAACTAAATTCATCTAATTTTTTTTTTCTGATTGCTCGATACTCTGATTCGAAACTGATTAAATATGACTTGCCATAATAAAAATTAATACTAAGATAGAAAGTTTCCTTGTTGCCCACCGCTATGTGCGTTTTCACTGTTCAAATACTGTCTCAGTTCAAACCCAGCACTGGTATGAAATTTATTGGATGGCAGTAAGCTAACAAGTTAAGTGGTGGTGCGTAGGTAAGTAAAGTAACGCTCGGTTCTGGAATAAGATTTAGTAGGCCATTTGCCTGGTTTATTCGAGTACCTATTGGGGTGATATCGATTTTATTTTACTCGCCCGATTTGATGTTCAGCTTTTGTGTTTTGGGACTTTATGCGCACTATAAATTTTATTTGGTTAATTTAAAATAGGTATAATTTCCATTATTATTATTTTCTTTTGTGAATATGTGAGTACGTCACGCTATTTATTTATGTGTATTTATTTTACAAGTGTATGTTTTAACAACTGGCAGATTAAAGCAAATACTTTGTAAGTTTATAAGTTGGTTGGCTTGCGTTCAATTTCAACTCGTCTGATCTGAAGCGATGATACTTGCTAAGATGGAGTACGCTTGCCTTGAAGAAACCGACTTAAGTAAGCCCAGATTATAGGTATAAGGAAATACAGAAGCCGGCAGAAAAATCTAAATTATTTTTCTATGAAACAGCTAACTTTTGTGCCCCGAATTCCGAGTTGGTTCTGTAGGGAATGTTGGTCGTCATAATACACAATACCATAATTCCCAAAAGAGTTAAAAATCCAAGATAATCTGTTCGCGACCCGATCCTAAAATTAGGCCTCGTCGAGTTTTTACGTTCTAATGATTTTTCGCTAAGCCTCTTTTGAAATGAAGAAATGGAGGTATTCTCAATGTTAAGTCGCACAAAACTCTTTTGGGAATTTAAATGTAAAATGCGTGAAACGCAGCTGACGTAAAATGTAAGCAAAAATGGTGTATTTTAATTCATTTGAACTCATTTTCATCTCTGTAAATTTCAAAATGTCCACATTATATTATTTACTCTCTATGAAGTTTAGGATTTTATGAATGAAAGATTAGATTTATTTTTTACCTAACTGCCCAAAAGGAAACATTACCCAATGTTTTCGAGTGTATGTTTGTTTGTCTGAATCTCTGTGATCTTTTCCAGCCTAAAACGGAAAGTAGAGTATTTTGATGTGCGAGGTTTCAATGAATTCGTCGTTATCTGTGGACATAGGCTATCCAGAGGTTTCCTTTGTGACTTAACACAGTGGTCTACGTTTTGGAAGTTGGGTTTTTTGAAGCCGCCTTCTTTATAATTTCCCTGATGAAATTAACCGAATATGAACATAATAATTTAGTTACTGTTGCAAATAATTAAGTAATTTTATGAATCATAATGATAGCCAATCGAATGACAATGTATTGCCTAAAGTAATTACCTTAATACATAAGGCAGCCTATACTACTAGTGTTATTATATTATTTTAATTTATGTGTATTTTTTGATATTCTGTTATTTATTTTTATTATTAAATATTTTTGTATTCATATTTCAAACAAAGGGTGACCAAAGTAAGTTAACTTAACCACTTAAAAAAGGTTACGGAAATTCAAACATAAATTAAATTAATTGTCCCCATATTTAATTTAGAGACGTTCATCTAAATAAACCTACATTATTACCCTCGTCTCAATCCATATCAGAGTCCAACATTCACCAAAAAATTTATAACTGGCAGACATTAAAAAATAAAAGTTAATTTCAAATAGCGCTCTACGGAGAAGTCCAATCCTTATGAAGCGATTAGTCACACGGGACACTGACATACAACTGAGAATCGTATTCTAAATAGTCAGATAAACAGAGAAGTAACATTTATTACTATGATATCAAAATTTTTAATTTATCAATCGTTTAATTAATGTCTTTTCAGAGCAATAACTTTATACATGATTAAACGGGCAGATAACTGTTCTGTCTAGTTTTACTTCTGTCCATAGAGGCGTATTTCTTGTTTATTTGATACATACTTTTTTGTGTAAGATATTGTACTTTTAACTCTTTATTACTTATATACTCCTTGACGATTCACGTTTGGAAACCTCCAACAGCCAAAGATTAATAATGTAACGTAAACTTGGCGATGAGTAAAAAGTTGCCTTGATTTAATTTTTCTAATTCCTTATTTATTATATCAGCATTTGTAAGTTAGTCCTGTGTGTACAAAATAAATGTTTTCTTTTTTCTTAGCAATTGAATCTAATCAAAAAGCATGTAGAAATAGCATTTAAAAGTTAGCACTAGTACATAAAACTAAAAAACGTTCGGCACAAAATAAACTTCTTAAACATCTTAAAGATAGGCAGAAATTAGAAAAAAATTAATAAGAATACCAGCACAAAAAACTTTAATTACGGAACTCTGAAATTTAAAAGTTAATTTCAAAAAAGCTCGAAAGTCCACTATCAAATAGAGTAGGGTAAGGCGGCTCGTTAGTGGGTGTCGGGAATTTTTTAATTATACGGAAGTGAGAGTTTGCGCGGTTAAATCAACTTCGAAAAAGGAACGCTTTCTTTTCAATCTTTTTTTTTAATAAATCAGGAAATGGCTCCTGGTATTTGAGCTCTTGACGGTCTGTGCTGCTTGCTTGGATTCAAGTAGGCACTAGTAGCGAGCTTCTTTTACTTTAATAAAATTAATTTTAAAGCGAACGAATGTTGAAATGGAACCTCCTATAACACTTTTTAAAATAAACATCAGACGCGAATACATTTTCGTTTATTACATTTCAACATGATTAAAAAAAGTTTGTTGATTTGATGTATACGGGTAAATATGGTATTAGTAAGTTAAGTATAATAAGAAACAATATATAATAATATCGTGTAGGAAGTTACGACCTTTGTTAGTGATAAAGTTTCTTCTCCAATATAAATCTCAAGGTTGGGTCTGTGGTTTGGATCTAAGAGAGGTATTTATCGACAAGCTTAAATCGATATCGATATCGATAGTCAAGATTGATAGAATTTGAAACTGAATACCACAATGCTTATTCGAGATTCTCTCAACATTAAACAAACCTAAGTAAATACTGTGTCAAACGAAAGAAGGTTTACTTAGGTCAAAGCGACACCAAAACCAGTATTTAGTTAGCAGTGTCTAGTTGTTTTCTCATATTCTAGTTTGGATTTTTTAAAATATACCAAACATTTTATGGTTTTAAAAAATGATATTATGATTTAGTCTTCTTTGGTGTTATAGCGATAACAGAAATACATCATCTGTAAAAACGTTCTAGCTGTCATGGTTTATGAGGTAAAGTCTGATGACACACAGAAGGACCGACGGATAGACGGATAGTGAAGTGAAGATTAGTTATTTTATTCATTTAATCGAATAAGTAAAACAAAAGAAGATATGTTGGAGTGGTACTACTAGCTTAACGGTAATCATATCTACTAAAAACCAAGTATCGATAAAAACAATAACAACAACGTTAACAAAGTAGCAACTCTACTGAAGATTCAAAACATAAATCTAGGAAGGTTCAAACTTTTCTTATTGTACCTATCTGTTTCTTATTGCGAAGGTTTAAGGTGGATTTAAAGTTTGATGAACGTTATAAATATAAAACAGTTTTCATCTGGAGAGTTTTACTGAAAATAATATTATTTTCGAAGAGATTTTTAATATATTTTCGCTCCTAATGACGGATATACGTTTATAAATTTCACACAAATAACAAAACATATCTATCACGCTTAAAATTATTGTAGTATTCTTGTAGGAACTTTTCAATGATTTATCATTATTATATTTTGTAATAAATCACTTAAATTAGACAGAAAATACTTGCTGAAATAATAAATGCCACGTTTTGAGTTTTTTACTTCCCTCCTAAATGACGGACTTGATAAAATTTCATACAACGACTGATAAAAATAAAGTATTTATACTTAATTATTATAAAAGATTAAGAATTATTATGTAGAAAAATAATTTAAAGTAACTCGAACCACGGCACGCATTTAGTCTCATTTTACTCGTATATACATCACATCGTAATTCCTACTACCTACGCTTTTACGAAATGTTGAATAAAAAAGTTCAGTAAAGCCAAATGAAAAGAATTAGATCAAAGGCTTTGTTCCAATAAATAATCTCAATTTAAATTAATGTTAGGTAAAAACATAAAAGTGTTTAATCGTAGCAAGACTGAGCCTCAGTAAACAACATCCGATAACCATTATAAAAGGATCGTCGGTTACCAATCGGACAAGCCTTTTTAAAAACAAAAACCCCAAAGAATGAATTGATGAGCCAATAAATCTGTTGATTATGGACGTTCCAATTTCGAATCAGTTTGTATCGTGTAAAAAAACATTTTTACTCGTATTGGTTTGCTTTTGGCCAAACTGCTAAAATGGTGGTCTATTTATTACGTTATAGACATTTTAGGCAAGATTATTTTTTACCAAAAATAGGCTGCTATGTATAATAGGTGTTTTATAAAAAATATTTTTCGTATCAGTTAAATCCATCATCTGCGTTTGTTGATAATATTAAATTTGAAGTGTTTCTGATAAAAAAAAGTTGTTCATTACTCGTAGATTTAATTGATGGAGTCAGGCGTTACTTGCGGAAATCCATTTATAATAAGATGGTATATACAAGATATTTTTTTTTTCCGCCGCGTCTTGATGGTAGTGTGAGAAATCGAAAAATATTTTTGTTTTTATGGTGTGGTTCCTCCTCACCACCGCCTAACCTCACCTTATTATTTCTCATTCTCTCAGTATCCGACTTCCTCGATACGTGTTTCACCCACCCAAAGGCACTTGTTGTGCGTCACCGTTGTTATTGTGTGGGTGTATTTGATGACTCATCGTTAATTAACTGTCGGTTTAAGAATACTGAGAGAAAGAGAAATAATAAGGTGAGGTGTGGCGGTGGTGAGGAGGCACCATACCACAAAAACAATAATATTTTTCGATTTCTCACGCTGACATCAAGACGAGGCGGAAAAACACTAAATATCTTTTACGAGTATATATATACCATCTTATTACTCGTAGAGAGGTTAAAGTTTTATCGAATGATTGCTTTAAGATCTAGTATTATTTAAGTTTAATCGTCATTATATTACTGCATGATTGCCTGAGTATAATAACTAAGATTAGGTACGTATTGCAATATATTAATACTATCATATAATAATAATTCTGAGAGAGAACTCAAGGTTCGGCGCCGGCTGGCAACGAACTTAGAATTGTGTTGTTCCAATCCAAAGTTTGGAATAGATGAGTGAACTATTCGAAATTAATTTATGTCAGCATTTGGTACATTTCTAGTTGATACATAGAATTACAAGAATTATCAACGCAGGTTGTTCGGATGAGTGACAGATCTTTAGAGACTATTGTATTATTACTCAGAACAACTTTTACTAGCAAACCTGAAAACTATAATAAAATAGTAGGTACTGCTTCTGAGGTACCTAATTGGTGTTGAAGAAAATGGTTTAAAGTTTTCTTTTCATCATCAATCAATAATTTTTCTACAAACTGGCAGCCGGTTTCTCTACTTCCTGTTAACTATATTCTGGGTATTATCAAGTCAAAAGTGAATCGGTTTCTTTCTGGCAAGCGTAATGCCGCAACGAATGCCTTTATAATGCTAGTACCTGTAAAAGTACATAATAATATATTAATAGCTAACACTACTTAGCCTTACTAAACATATATTTCTTACAAACTGTTACTTAACCGGTACGGCTACAGCAAGAAAACTAAATTAAAACAAAGTAAATAATAAACGTTTACACATTAAAACGCGATGGACGCATTGCACATTGAATCAGGAAGTGTTGTTCACTGGCTTGTTTCAAGTATAGTCTCCTTCTTATTTTGGTTAAAATGTTGTGTTTGTTTTTAAAATTGTGTATCATGGAAAGAGGAATATTTTAGATAAACTTTTCAGTTGCCAGAAGTTTTATAAATATACTACTATTCTACATACAACAAGGTACGAGTATATTCCACTTTGTTCATCTGGGAGAACAAAGTGGAAATTAAAGTGTCCACAATTCAACTTAGACTTATTGCACCTGGGGTGATATCACCCAGGTGATTTGTGGCGATCAAATTGGTATAACATGAATCACCAATAGAATTAAATCACCCAGGTGAATATAAAAACTGACAAAAGAAGTAAAAGTGTCTTTCACAAAATATCGGACTATGGCAACTTGCTCGTGATACCATAATAGTCTGTCGGAATCAGGGGTGCAAGTAATATTACTAACGCTACCTTCGCCAGCCACCACCAGCAACCTGTCATTTGTCTTGTTCTGGCGCGTGGCATTATCCATTGGATTGAACAAGACCAAAGATGCTTTAAGTTAAGACGCGGTTATAAAAAGGCAGTATACTCGTATTGTTTGCGTAGGAGGTACAGGTAGCTACTGACGTCACTATGCTTTTATCGATATACCTACAAAGTTATAATAGCTTTTTTGTTGTATAAAGTCTTCTAAGTACTTGTTTAAACTTTTGGGTCTATGCAGAACTAGCGGCTAGACGCGTTGGCCCTAACACATTAGAAGAGATGCAGGTATCTCTAAGAAATCAGGTAATATGCAAACAAAATATATTTAAATACACATGAATTCAAAATCTTCTCCTTAAAATAAAATGACGTTCTGCTAAGATGCTTTTCGCTCAGTGATAATTTTAGTAGGTAATTTTTTAACATTTCCTGTGTTTTTTTTACTTGGCAGAACAAAGCATATCTAATTATAAATAAGAATTAAGTTAATAATGAAGAAACTGCAGAGTTGTTCGAGTTTCCGGCAAATTTATGCTTACTTTGTTTATCTGAGGACGTTGATTTCCGAGAAACGTTACCTAATTTGTAGAGGCAAGATCCTCAAAAAATAGCATATTTATTTCTTTCCGCCCTTCCTTTTTCTTATCCTTCTTATCTAGGCATTTCACCACAAGTTCGACCACCGAAGTCGGCGGTACTGTAGCTCTAGATGGAGCATGCTTAGTATGGAATACACCGTTAGGTGCTTGACGACAGATTTTACAACTGTCTAATTAATGTGACATAAGGGTTCAAAAAACCAGTGATAATATTGGTAGTTCTGAAAACCGCACTGTGAATTTCATCAAACATAGCTAATGTTTGATGAAAATCGGTCCAAGATGCCAGATCCGCCGCCAAAAATTGTCAGAGTACGTGTTTTGTCACAACTTCTTCAATATGGGTTTTAAATGTAGCTATGTAGTGTGACTTCATTAGTAAAACACTGTATAGCATGGTACTTGAAGTATCCGCCACCACCACATAATGGCGATGTTGGGAATTTTTAAACTGTTAATATTAGTCGTTTAAAATAGGTATTTATAGATGGTTCTTCTTGCAGGTCCACTAATTACCACTTTAAAAGTAAATATACTAGTTTTGTATAGACTACTTCTTCTGCGACATGTATGCAAATCCCAACATCTAGATAAACATAATATAACTTTATATAAAAAAACGGCCCAACGTATAAGCATTGCCATTTTGCGTGGTAATAGTTTGAGCATTTGGATTGTCTATAGATCTTATATGGGCTGTAAGTAATCCTTCTGTTATATATTTTTTATTGTTGTAGTTAGTCATTTCGTTTTTGGCAATATAGGGACCTTATATAGTTAGTTACATTTATAACTAATTTATAAAATTATTAAAGATTAATCAATAGATTTTTTTGGGATTTCAGGTAAAACCATGACTTCAATACCTATGGTGAGAAGCATATTTCTTAACATCAAATCAACATTAAGGAAATTAGTATTATTAATGGATTACATTTTAAATAATAAAAATATCGACAAAGTAATAGTAGTACATTTGGTGGCCTGGTCGTCTAAAGCGATTTCTCCCATCCAACCTTTACATTAATTCTACTATGTGTCACAGAAAGGTGTGATAATACGTAAAGGTAAATTCAAGAAAACAAAATTATGTACTCCGTGTACCTACTCCATAGACAAGTTTTTTGAAATCCTCGATATGAATAAAATAAATGAAATTCGCAATTTTGTAATATCCATCTTGGATTTGATATATATTATAGTCATGCGTTTTCATTTGATGCCCATATTGAGGAAGTTATGAAAAAATATGTAAACCGAAATTTTGAGGCGGCTGCTATCTCGGACCGATTTTCATCAAACATAAAACACTCCAGACTCCTGACTTTTCAAACAAAAAGAGACAATGTCAAAATCGGTTCTACTTTTGGGAGTTACAATGCCACTGACAGACATACACACAATCACATCTTCGTTTAAATTACGGCCACGTGATAGTTTTTGCAGAATGCCTAAAATAACTAACGTGCTAACTGTCTATGACGTAGTATGACAAAGAATAATGTTTTATAACACTTACGTATCAAGACGCATTTTTGTTACACGTTGTCTTGGACAATAAAATGCACTTTTTTTATTATTTCTTTGTGCGATCATATTGTTTTGTAAGTTCACAAAAAATAACCAAACAAAAATCAATACAACTAACATGATTCGTTCATAGAATAGTTCTGTCAACTTATACAATAACTTGACCCTGACGGAGGTTGGGCTGACTAATATAAAGGTATACGTTGTGATACCAACTTCACCAGGCGTGCAAATTCAAGTGACTCTCCTCTCAATCAGATTCATAAACACATTTATCACAGCCGATGCACAGGAACAGAAATCAAATCTACCGTACTTTTCCGTCTTCGTTAGCTTCTGCCCTCCGACACTTAATTGAATTGATCAGGAATGAAACCGAATTGGCGCTGCTGAGAATACCTATCTGTGCTCGGAAGATAGCCACTTTGTGAAGCGATGAAAAGCTTCCCTGAGAGAGAAAAGTAGGAGTACGGAATTTTAGGCAAGTCTTTTTTGTAGATGTGAAATATATTTATTCATATTTTTTATGAATTATTAAAGTGAATTGGGTAGACCGTACTTTTAATTCAAGTTATGTCCCAATAATATAAGTTACTAGTAGTTGTCATACGTGGCGCCGCCCGCGATAAAATAATGAATAAAAAAAAAACAAAATAAGAACCTCCATTTAAGCCCGAAGACGCGTACCCAATAATGAATACACCCTCCAAATTTTATGTCCTAAGGTTCAGCGGTTGAGGCTTGCTTCCTAGCAAAAATCAGCCAGTCAGTCAGGACTTATATTACAATATATAGATTTCGGTTATTAGGGGCTTCTGTTAGTGGTAAAGCCTCTAGGAAGAGTAAAAGGATAGACTGATACATTTGAGAGTAAAAGGATAGACTGATACAGATTTTGCTAGCAAATTTTATCTAGTTTAATAATTTTAAATTAAGGTAGGTTTCAATTTCTTGGTCTATTATAATGCCTAAAAATACTTTCAAAAGTTATTTAAAAGTTTCCGCTTTTTTCAAACATAGTTACGGTAAATATTTTTCTTCGACCATTGAAATCATCGCCCGACAAAAATAAGGAAAATCGGCTCGAATTCGAAATAATTACGGTTCGCTTGGAACGTTTCACGTTCCTTCATAATATAATATTATGAGAATTCGACAAAGGAACGAGATGCAAAATTAAATTTTTAATCAAAGAAAATGTGCAAGAAAATAATGAATGAACCATTTTAATTTACGGCTTTTTATGTCATTGTTGTGATATTCTGATGTATTCAAAGTTAGTTATATAATCTAAAGAAATAAAAGCTGTGATGTGAAATAATAAGTCCGATTCTTTAGCCCTTACGTATTTAAGAATGTGTCGTAGGTAATCAATTTCATTAATTTCAATAACGCAGGATTCTAAAGGATACATGTATTTTTTTAATCAAATTTTTTTGGGACTTTTGTTCTAAACATGGCAGTCCCATCGTATATACAGACACTGATTTAAAATATACTGGTAAAATCTAGGTACTTCATCCGAGGTGACTCACATAGTCAAATAAATCCTTTGCGGCATCGGAATTGGGTTCTGCCAGGAGGTAAAGATATTATTTTGTTTTAGATGGGTTTGCAACAGAGACAACATCCATACAAAAACACCCAACATTTAAAATAGGGTTTTAATTTAGACACATTATAAATAATGGTTTTTACCAATTGACGTGGCAATCCATTAACTCCGTAACAAAATATCGTACCTAATATTTAAAAACTTCCTAACGTGTGATGATTACGTACCTGATTTTTAATTTTGCTCTATTTGAGTAAGTATCTCGGCTTTTCCTCTCCAAACAACTCCGGTCCACGCCAGGGAAACACCTACTTCTTACACCGAAGACCTACCAACCTGAAAGCTTCAGATAACCTCCCCTCCCCGACAAGCCTGGCAAGCCATCAATCCGCTAAGTGGAGTTACGTTATAAATGGATGACATCGCGTCACAATCTAACTCATCCGGTGAAATATGGGATCCGTCGCGCCACTTTCACAAGAAATTTGTAAGAACAGACGACCTTGAGGAGTTTAGGAGTGGTGGGACTAGTTTACAAGTGTGTGGTCACTTACGTTAAATAAACATGTAAATACAACTTTGGAAAATTTCACTAACAGTCGGGTTTTCTTTGAAGTCCACTTGTTCATAACTAAAATGCGATATGGTTTATTTAAAAAATATCATATTTAAACATACACACAGTACATTTTAAAACAATATCGCACCTCGTTTTTGTAGATTAATATATTTACAAAAAGCTGATCGGTCGTCGACAAACTGATACAGCTGATTTTTATTCGCGAATTAAGAGTTGTTTCCATAGTGAATGTTTTTCCTTACGATGAGTGTAGTGACCCCTATTCAGCTTAGTATAACCGATAACCCTCTATATTTTTGTAACGTTGTTCGATTTTCGAGTATTATATATTTTTAAAATTCTTTGACGTGTTTTGGTAGACGCCTAATAAAACTTTGACTACCTTAGCCACGTATATACTTTGTACCTTAGCATAAACATGAACAGTGGATAAATGATTTTAATCCAACTTTTATGGATACCATTTGAAAAACGAAGCCACCAAACGCTACCAAACCATTTTCACCGAGGATAAAAGCTAGGGATAATCCCTTAGAAGTTTTGTGGGCTACTTTGCAAATCGTTTTGGTAACCATTTATGAGTTGTGGGGCTTTTGCAAAAATGCAAAAAAGTAACAGTCATAAAGAAAAAGAAGTAACCATAGTTTAAATTATTATTAAACATGATTTATACAAGAGTGCAATGTTCCATATTAACCGCGTCCTCACTTTTGATGACGGAGCAAGCGAAGGATTCTAAAATTAGTATTAAAAATTAGAATCCTGAGCGTTAGCGAGGGTATTAAAAGAGCACAAGGTGAAAAATCTTTGCACTCGAGTGGAACACGTAACTTTTCATCGCACCTCAGCGAGGAAATGACAACATACAAAAAATAAAAAAAATTAATCACTCATATTAGTTTTTTCTCTTATTTTTAACATAAGGTTTAAACAATATGACGTGAAAAGACAATAGGGCGAACAAAACAAATCAAAAAAAAATAGTACAGCAAAAAGGTTCCGAGTCTGAGAGGTAGAACTAAATAGGTTGAATGAGATTTTTAATTCACAAACTTAGTGCACACGATATTCTAAATTCAAATTTACTTTATCCTCTAGCGGATAAAAACGGCTTTCGCACTCAGATATCGAATAGCAAAAATACTCTTTCCGAGATGGTGGGATGAAAAGTAATGTTATCCATAATATCAATGAATATTATGTAATTACTGTATACAAACAAAAAAATAACACAACTTATTAAAGCTGAAACCGTCACAGAAAAACTTTAACATAGGTAATAAAAAATGCTCTCGACACGGGCGGGCATGTAAATTCACTTGAAGAATGTGGGAGTCGCTTCATATGAAATTCTTGACGAGTTTGTTGAAAAATGATGTAAACTTTTCTTGATTTTATATTGAAATTGAAGTTTTGCGTGAAGATTGATGTCTTTACATGATGGATTACGCAGATGTAGGGTGTACTTTTCACTTAGACTCCTTATTTTATACTTAAAACCTTTTTGAAGAACATCATGATTTTGTTTTGTATCTTGCATGTAGATAGGATTTGTTTCAGTATAGATAAACCTTTCTGTAATCTTCTTATCCCATCTATCTAAATCTTAAATATATTTTATTATACTTTAACTTTATTACCACTAAAAACACCCTTTATTACCTGATACATTTTTGACCAACTTTATTACCCTGATACATTTTTTAAATCGCTCATTTCCAAAATAAAAATAACTAATTAAGTAATGTTTTTATTCTCTATAAGTAGTGGTATAGAACATGGTAGGTATGGGTTTCACGGACTTGAATACAACGCTTTGCGGCTACTTTTACTGTGCAAACTATTTCCTGATAACTAAGTATAATCTAGGTTTTCAAGTCACAAGTGAATTAGTTTCTTCTAAACAAACGTGTTCCATCTTATACCGCATCGTGGCGTTTCAGATCAAGCAAGCTTATTTTCTTACAAACAACGTCATAGTACATTGTCTATCACTCCTACAATCCTATATGTAATTTATCAATAATTTCATTAATATAGTATATGCCTTTATAAATTGTATGTATTTGTATTATAATAATATATCGTTGTGTATGTATTTGTTCTATATCTTTTAGGTACTTTTATCTATCTAGTTATGTTAATTATATATTTTTTTGTTTACCTCGCTAAGGCCGCTCTAGTTTTGTAATATCTTGTACGTGCATGGTTACCTGGAAGAGATCGCTTTAAGCGATAAGACCGCCATTAGAAAGCTAGGACGTGTTTTGTATTGTTTGTTTTTAAATAGTGTTCTAAGCTGGTTTTTTAATTCAGAGTTGTCTTATCTTATCTTAACGTCAAAATGAACTTTGTTCCATTTTGTAGACAAAACATAATAGTAAAAGGAAAATATTTTTTCTCGTTGATGGTTAGAGGACAGTTTTTCAGCAAAGATGAATAATCAGCTTTTGCTGACATTGACATTGTTTCAAAACTTCAATGGTGCTCAAACACGTACCACGTACGAGTCACGCTATTTATTCATATTTAAAATCATGTTTCGTAGTTAATCGAACCCTTGGGTCTCATTATTGAGCCTCAGCAGCCTGTTACTGTGGCTATAAAATGACTCAGACTTTTATTATAAGGTTAATTAAATACTAGATAAAACTACGAGAAATAGTATACTGAAGTACGAGTAGTTTCTAAAACAATTGTAAACTTATTGACCGAGCTAAAGAAGCGTAGCGTCTTTGCTTCGTTTTTAGTACGATTTTCAGTCGTGTGTCAGTATATCAGTAAGTAGATTTGTATGGTAAAATTTCCTTTTTTCTGTCAGTTGTATTTTAGTATGTTTGTCTAGATGTTGAACTTGGTATATACAAGTTCTGCTGTTTTTTTTTACCACCTTGCCGACAAAATGGCTGTGACTCCACTTATATTTTATTTCTTTGCCATTGACCCACTCAAACAAGTAAATTTTCTGATGTTCTGCTTCCTCAAAAAAATTAATTCTTATCTTTTCGGAGGCAAAAAAATAACCCTTCTGCACCAGAATTTGAATGCACTACCTTTAAATGGAAAATTCATCATTTGCTATAACTAGGTTATAGCATATATTGTGCAGACAACGACTTTATAATCTATGTAAAGGTAAACGTAAGTCCTTCCACATATTTAGTAAGTAGACTACGTTAAGCTAAACAAAAGAATAACTCTTTTTAAAAGTAAGTAAACACAAAATTACGCTAAATGAGCCTATTAACTAAATAGTTGACAAAATAAACTCATTTCGCTGCGTTGCGGTGTCCAGAAAATCTAGTTCGTGCTACGGAGCAATGTCTCAATTTTGTTGGATTAAACTCAAACGAGTACGCAAATCCTAACAACGCTTTAGAACATTCTAGAAAATACCGCAAAGTGCAATCTGCACAGAGTTTCTAGTTTGACTATTTGGTGTAAAAATAACGCGTTTATTGCAGTGTGAAAACGGAAACAATGTTCTTTACTTGGGTCTTATTGGTAATATAGTTTTTAACCGTGTAGTTTTTGTTATATAACATATCTTTAGTTTATCGCTGAGAATAGATCCAGAGCGAAAATAAAGGGGGTCAAAGGGGTCGAATGGCTTCAAGAAAGAAGAATGGTACGGCTTTGCTCACTCACTTTGCGCTTATATTGGCATGCTATTTGAATGATTAAAAATCTACTGATAGCTGGTTTTAATTTTTGGCAAGACAATTGAAGTTATGAAAATACAAAGATCTCATTTTAACGAAGTACAAAACAGAAGGAGTTTCTTTATTCGACTGTTTTTTAAGTATTTTATTTGATCTCTAAATGTAAATGGTAGCATATCATGGGTATATCAGTCTTATGTGGTCCCGTATATATTTTGCCAAAATCAGTCAATCAATATGGTTTTAAATCAAGATTTCAAAAAAAAAATGCATTTGCTGAAATGTAGTCAGTGTCACTTCTTAAAAGTATTTCTTGTATGTTATTAGGCCTACAGAAGTTTCAAAGAACGAATACCGCATTGCACTATCGCGTTGATCTAAATGTTTAGACTGTAATCTCATCGTTAAAATTAGGTACTAGGCAATCATAAGTCCATGAAGACTGACCAACAACGTAGAGCGATGTACTTGGTTGCACTACTAGGTAGTCGTCTGCTCCCAGTTATGTGGCTTTTGCAACTCGTACTAGGTGCTTGTTGAACCGCAAGCCGAGGAAAGCGAGCATAAAGGCTGTAAAATTAGAGGTCTACAGTGCAACGATACAACAAAGTTTGCGCCTGAGTTACAACACTGTGCGGTTCGAATTAAGAACATGTGTTTGAATTTGTAAATTTAGAACGTTTCGGTTGCGAAATGGACAATATGTAGGTGCACGATAACAAACTTTTTTATTGCGTTTATTAATTAAAAAATTAATGATTTTAATTTTAACAGACTTCATACAGGGACTTTTTTTTCGTATGTTAACCACGCGAATAATAATAAATACTTAATAATTAGGTATGAAAAATTTCGATGTTTTCTTTTATTCCATGATGGTTCTAGTCCGTCCGTAAGTACGGATAAGTGGTTTTAATTTTGAAAACAAAATGTAGTAGTAAATCTTTATCAAAATTAGTGAGTTCTGAAAGAATTAAAATGCCTACATATCTTTTTTGAGACTCAATTTTATTCTCCATTTTGCAAGTGAATACAAAATATATTTTAAATCTAGGCACATATATTTGAAAAAAAAGTTAATATGTAAGGTTATTTAGGCCTTTATTTCTCTAGAAGCACTATTTCACACTAACAGAATTCAACAGCTTACATAATTCACAACTGAAAATATTTTTTTTGGTAAAAATTTATTTTTATATAGGTTGTCGCTAAGTCTAAATGCAGTATTATACTCACCCTAAGAAACAACTTTCCCTATGGGACCAGCTCTGAATTCGAGGAAAAAACCTTTGCGTACATTTTGTCGACGACCGATATTTTTTTTGAATGGAACTGCTGATTCTTTTTTCTTTAATTCGATGTTGGTCCCATAATGAGTATAGTGACCTATGCTCATCATTACGAACAACTTTCATTATGGGACCAACACTGAATTACCTACCTCTTTTGGCTAAGTACACCTCTAACCGATAACCTTGTATATGATAATTTGCATTCCACAGGCAATATATAGATATTTTAATTATTGCTTTCAAAGCATTTGTATTGATATATATAATACAATTATTACATATTATAAATGCATAAACTATAATTTTGCAATTGACAGTCAGTGAATTCGAATCTGTATTTTCAATTGTCCATTTATTACGTAGATATTTTGTATGGTTAGCTTAAAGTATTGAAAATATAAATTAGGTATGCACGTGACTGGTTTGTCACTCGCAATATCTAATAAAAAAATATGCTAGGTATTTCTGCAAACTAGTGGCCTTATAAACACAAGATTTTGCGACTTAGGAAAAAGGCAACCTCGTGACAGATTTTTTATATTTCAAACCTTTGCCGAATGTTGCCAAATATAATTAGAAACCGCGACAAAAAGAACCGAAAACCGACTCTAATTCATCAGATTTATCAATAATTTCTTTCGGATTATATAAATTTATTTAATAAGGCGTTGGAGAGATTTAACTAAGATTTATATAAGACCTGAAAAGTAAAAATAAAAATCCTAATTGGTCGAAGCTACTCTCATAGAAGAAACCTACTTTATCAAGTTCGTTTGAAAAAAGTGATTGCAGACTTCATTTTGGCTGGAGTCGATATAGTTTTGTCAATTGTATCGATTAATAAATCACACCTTAGGACCGATTTTAAGAAAATTTTAATGTGACCACTTCTGAAGTACTTACATCCTAACTAATACTATAAATGCGAAAAAGTAACTCTGTGTCTGTTTCGCTTTCACCCCAAAATCACTAAACCGATCTGGATGAAATTTGGTGCACAGGTAGATTGGACCCCGGGAAAGGACATAGAATACTTTTTAACCGACTTCAAAAAAGTAGTTCCCTCATTATCTCGACAATCCAATGGGGAACTACGCGGGTGAAACCGCGGGACACAGCTAGTTTTAAATAAAACAAAATGTTTTTCAATCGGTTCAGCCTTCTCCGAGAAATCAGGTAACAAACATACAACAATCTTTTGATATTTTTATATATTCTTTGGATATTCGATAAAAACCGATTTTGGCGAATTAGGAACACGCTCTTATTTGAAGTCCGTTAAAATCATGACCAAACATCACACAATCCCATAGAACTAAACTCGACACAAGATCGAAGATACGATGCTATCTCATTATTTATCCACGCACTTACCTAAGCTCCGTAACGATCCCCATAATACCTCCAATATTAAATTCCTTTACCATTAAAATTTACGAGTATATCCTATAGAACGTAAACAACTATTAACGGTACTCATTAAGCTAAGACGGGGGGTGCTAGAAGTGGTTATTACTTAAGACGACGGTGATGCGGAGAAAGTGAATTGTGTTGTCTTATGAAAGTAGTATAAGAGTTTTTAATTTTATAAGGATATGCTTATACGAGAATTCATTAGAGATAAGACAATTCAAAGTACGTATATATCTAACCTGTTAGCGTGTGTTTATGTAAAACGGATTAACATAGCAGATATGTAGCTAATAGAAGAAAATACCTACTCAAATGTCTAAACTACAACCGCATTAACAAAAAACTTTTGGACATGCCTATTCAGTACATGTTTCGGTTCATTTCATTTACCAAATTCGCGAATATCACTAGTATTTTGTTGTAGCATATTTCTTGAAGGGATTTCAATTTCTAACATTCCTCAGAAAAATAATAGTTAAAATGACTAAATTAAATGTCCAAACGAAACAACGAAACGTCGTGAGCTTTTCACTTTTTAAAGATAGGATTCCACTGTATTGAATAAAAATAATTATACTATTAGCAAAGAAACTTAAAATAATATTGAATAAAAAGAATACATCGATTCAATGCGTAATATTAGTAGAATTCAAGAGAAACTCATAACATAATTGATACTCAATACATTCCAAATTAATACTTTACGTAAAGTAATTTTGGCGCTTTATCGATATGTGATATCGTATGTTCGAAGTCTCATCACATAGAATTGATACTTCAGTACGTGAGCGGGGTTTTGGAGTGTGCACGTAGATTATAACATGCCTCAGAGACTTAACCTTCTTTTGCAATCATTTTGTGTTGTGTTTAAGTATTGATAGTCAAAGTTATAAAATTTCTATGACTATGACTAAGGTAAATGTAGATCCCAGGACGTGGCTAGCATAAAGACAGGCCACTGAAGGGGATTTAGTAGTCAAAATCTCATATAACCCTGCCGCACAATGCTACCGCGTACTAAAATATCCCAATAATTTTGTTACAGCTATATCCCGCTAGGCTTAAATTAAATTAGACTGATAGTTTAATAATACAATATTTTTAGTAAATAATAATTATAGTAATAATGTCTTTTACAATTTCTTCTAATGTATTTTTGGTGAGTAGGAGATGCAGTTAGACGATTACTGTTAAATTGTTTTTATGTTGCTAGTTTTACATCTGGGTCGTAAATAATTTATGTTTTCGCCTCTTCTGGAGAAAAGTGCTTGTCGATGTTTAATATTAAAAGCGTGAAGTGAAATGCGATTTAACAAAAAAGGGAAATGGTTTTTAATTTTATTTTCGCGTGGATAATAAGATAAAAGGTTTATTTTTCAATCGTGAAACGTTTCGACTTTTAATAGGAACAAAGACGAAGTAAATTCGTAAATGCTATCGATAAATAATATAAAGCAAGGAAGTGTTTTTAAGACGAAAATGACTAACCATTTATTTTTGAAATGCCTACCTTGGAGGCTTATGTAAAGTTTTGCAACTTAGTCAAAAAATAATAATACCATAATTATATGGAAAATCCATTCCATCCATCCTTTCAAGATAAATCCACTCACATTTTGATGGATATAGTAAGTACTGATGTCTAAAGAATAGGATTTGACTCATAATGACTTTATTTAGCTTATTATGCAGAAAATGTTCATTCATCAATTCAATTATACATACAATTTATATTTACCTAAAATATTTAAAAACATCAGATTTATCTGGTTTAAAAATAGTTTTTAGATTCATTACCATGAACTATGTGTATATTAACCTGTTATTAAGTTTGTCATTCTTATAAATTAACTATAGGTAGACTTACTAAATAGTATCTACATTAGCACCGAGAGCGATCAGGGACGGAAAGCACGAGTTTTGACAATACAATGTTGTGGCTTGATGAATGTAGGTAATTTAGATTATAATATTTTAGTTATTAAATAGTTAGACTCCACAAAAGATAGACTGTGTATCCTGTTACACCTTTTATAATAATGATAATTGCAAATCTAAAGATTCATATTCTTGATGAGTGAAAACTAATAGCACTCTTAAGATACCTTATTAAGTATACGTTTCCCTCAGAAACACATACGAATACGTGCGTTAGGTACCAGATTATAATATTATTAAACAAGATTTAAGCCGAAGCGTGATTTCCTTTGACGCACGAGTGGAATGAGAAAATGTCCAATGGTAGATGATGATTAAAATACTTCATTTTAATATTTATAAGGTTTCTTTCGGATTCAATATCCTAAAATGTATGAGGAATTGGAAGCAGCGACGAATAATGAATGTTCTCACCTCAGTTATAAATGTGTTTGTCAAAAAAGTAATGTAGGTACGTACGACATAATTATTTTGCCGTTACAATATCTAATATCATAAGAAAAGAAGGGGAATGCACGTCAAGTCTTATATTTTAATTTTCTTCGTAAATATTCGCATTCAAAGGCTGTATGGTAGAGAACGCTTTTGGCGTTAATTCCGCCATTAGATGGACTTCTTAACTGTTTGCATTATATGTTTTGTGTGTCAACTGTTAAAAAGTTTATCGAACCAATCAATAAAATCTGCATTTATGGTTTTTGTAATAATAAAAGCATTCCAACTCCCTCGGAATTTATATTTTTCAACGGTAATTTCTTAATATTTTTTATGAAGCGAATGGTCAATAATTGTTAATATAATTAATATGTACAACACTTTGAGCATAAATAACAATTTTAATTTGTCAATTTTATAATACATAGCACCATTCTGGCAAATACTTAACGGTGTACCGCAAAAGGGACCCTTAACGACGTCATCAGAAGAACATAAACAGATAGAAGTGAACACAAAGTTACACAAATACCCTTCATAATCCCCGAACGAGTAACCTGAGACCCTAAAATATTCCATCTCGCTTTTTCTCGTTGCAAATCATCGTGTCGAAAAGAGATAGGCTAGGTAATCGCTTGCTCATGCAATGAGAGACAACTCCAAGCCGTCCAAAGTTCTGCAGACAAATACATTTCAGTAAATCAAGTCCAGTATTTGGAGAAAATAAAAATATGTGGCCAGAAACCAGCAGATAAATCGAGCAAGCAAAGCCCCCTGCTTCGAATCAAGCAAAATTTTCTATTGTTATCCAGTACGAGTATGTATGTTTGTCTGGACTTTAAAACTAGCTTTGAATCATCTAAACGAGAATTATTATTCAGGATCTGCGAGTAATTAGAACTTTGTACAGGTTGAGTATGTTTCCTCGAAAAAAATCCATTAGGTCAGAGATTTTCGTGCACTAAATTCAAAATGAAAGTCAGTCCAATAATTTGGGTTTTGAATCAAAACATAAAAATATCAAAAAATAAATATTGGCGCCTATACGAGTTTATACGTAGATGACAAATTGAAGGGGGTTGTAAACTTAAATCAACGGTTCTCGTGACGAGACTGAGTTAACTACAGATGAAGACGCGTTGTCTCCACAATAACGTGATAAGTTCCAGAAAAAAATACTGCTTATCACGTGATCCGTGGTAACATTAAATATATAAAATTATAAATAATACAAAACCGATCACGGCATATTAGTACAATTTTGGTTTATATTGTTCACTAAAGGAAATAATTGTAAATTAAGACAATCATGAAGTTTATTAAAAACCACAACCAAAAAAAAAGACATTTTGTTCTTGCTATTGTCGTTCCGTGATCCGTGAAACTCAGTCTGATCAGGAGATTCAAACCTCTGTATTGAAATTAAAGCTTTCTCTCTTTTAGTGTGCTTTAACCAGTACAGTTTCCGAATTCACAACTCGTTCCAATGTTTCCTTCTGTCATAACATCCACATTCCCTTTTCCATCTCTTGGCTTTAGATTAAAATACAAATTTACTCATTGAAAACGTTCTACAGAAAGATTACCTTCGTATTTATTCCTACCTGCGTTACTCTCATTGTGACACTTTAAGCGATTCCAAGGGATATTTTATGTTATATCTAGATTAATGTCGGCGAAAACGAAATTGAAATCCCTTTTTAAATATATTTCATATTATCGGGTTTACTGAACGCGGATTTGTGAATTTTTGAGTGTGAATAGAATTTGGGTGATTTGATTTGATAAAAATATTATACTAAATTTTGTTGATGTCATGAAGATATTTAGAGACGTAGTAAGTTTTTTCTAGAATATATGATGTTGCAAATTTATAATGAAGCCACCCATTTAATTGCGAGTGATCATTAAATATGAAAGGAAGATAAAATTAAGAAAATACTTCTTTGTATCTATGTTTTTTTTATTCGTAGTACATATTTTTTTGATTTTGATATATATATAAAAGTAAGTCCTGACTGACAGGTGACAATTAACGTAGAGCCTAAACCGTTAAACCTGGAGACATAAAATTTGGAGGGTGTATTAATTTCTGGAAGTAGGAGTGTAGGTAAAAAAAATATAATGGTGGATCTCCACCAGCACCTGCACCTCCGTCGTAAGGGAAACCCGTGCCCAGTGGTACGTTATGGGTTGATAAATGCATACATATATATACAAATGTATATCACATAACCTTAATTATCATACCCATCCTTGACATTAACTGAGATCTACCATTACATAAACATATACGACTTACTTTCTTATATTAATGTAACTACCACGTTAAACAAAGTTTAGCCACCAAATAAATGTCTGGAGCCTAAGTACGAGCCTTACAAGCGCTTATTCAGCTTGATAGGTTATTCTGTAACTTAAAATGAACACAGGTTTTTTTATCCGGATAAGGTACCTAAAACAACACTCAAATCAAACAAAAAAAGGACTAAAAAACAAGTTTTCTGTAACAGTGGTTACTGACTTCAATTCAGCACATGCAGAAGCAATTTTTCAGTTATTTTAATTTAAAAAGCATGCTAGATATACTTACATCTAATATATGAAAGAGTCAGTCCTGACTGACTGACTGATATGACTGATATTCGCTAGAAATTTAGTGGTATACTAAGAAAGGATGTTTGGTCAAATAGAGGTCAAAGGTTTAAAACGGATGACAGCTACCAGAACTTACATAAAAATTTACAAACAAGTTAAAATATACAAAATAAATATATGTTTTTTTGTTAGGTAAATATCACTTTATGGAATGCATTGCCATTGTCTATTAGGCAGGCAAAATCCCTTCCAAAGCTTCCTACAGGACTTAGAATTCAGTCCTTATTTCTCCTAGTAACAATCGGTATTCCAGTAAATTTTACAGGCTTATACTCATAGCATGTTTTTTTAATTAGTATTAGTTGTCCCGGGTATAAAAAACTGAAAAAGTGACCTACCTGTCTAACCAAGGGGCTCCTATAAGGTTAGAAGTAAAAGAGGTAGGTCAAAGTTCTTCGGAATCGGTTTATTTGCCTCAGGGCAGTTCAGGGCACCAGTTCAGTTGGTAAAGCAGAAGGCTGGGGATTAGGGTCTATACAGTATAGAGATTCGTTTCTTTTCCTTGGACTTGCACTTCACTGTCGTCAAGGGCCAGCGGTGAAAGTTACTCAAGTAGGGACGGCCAGGTTCGTAGTGCAAGATTCAGGCTTCGGCTGTAGAAAGTTACAGGCAGTCCAGCAGGATTCGTATGTAATATGTTGGACGTCCAACTCCCAATCTGGGACCCTGTAGCAAATGTGGCCAGAAGCGGAAGCATTACAGGCTGACGGTATACAGTGAGCATCCACGACAACGACTAAAGTGAAGTACGAAGTAGGTAGCTATGTTGCCGTGGATGTTCACAATCTTAATTTTATATTTTCGTAATTTTTGTGATCTACGTAAAATTACAAAAATTACGAACATATAAAATGAATTTAAATGATATAATGTGGGTAAAAAAACATGAGTTTACACTGAAGTCAAAATGGACAAACAAGCAATTAAATGAACCCAGGAAATAAACAAAATGAATTTACATGAATATTATGGTATTACAATGATTATAAACAGTTAAGCTGAAAAGAAATACTAAAACACAGACAAAAGAAATGTGGTTAGACACAAAATGGCGAAGCTACATGACATTGAAAATAATGCACCACTAATAATTTTGCCTTGCTGTATCTTTTTATATTTTGTTTGGTGTGAAATAAAGCTTTATTCATTCATTCATCATAGTTTGTGTTTTGTTAAAAAAATCCTGAAGCATATAAATAAATTTCTATTTCAAAAAAACATACACGTCAAATTGAATACCTTCTCTTTTCAGAAGTCGGTAAAAAATGTCGTTAAAGCCGGTAAACTCTCCGGCCAAAACAAAACCGCCATCTCTCATAGCCCTCACCCCTTCTAGGTAAAATAAGCGAAGAGCTCGCGTTGTTTTTGCAAAGCAAAAGTACTCTCACATGGTGCCACTCACGTGCTCGCTAGCAAGCTTCTTTGATCTCACCGCCCTCGGTGACGTTTAAAAAGGCTTTAACATAATTTATCTGTGTTTGTAAATTTAGTGAGGACGTGCAAGAGCTTTTTATATCTCTTTATTATTTATGCTGTAGTTGATCATAGCTTCTAAGAAGGAAAAAAAATAGTATTTTTCTGCTAAATCATTGTTCTCTTGAGATATCTTGCGACTCGACTCAGTACTTGAATTTTTTGTCGCCTTTGAAAGAAACAACCCCAAAGTTCAAATTCTCGGGGGCTAAATTTAGAACCTGTCTAGCAAATTTCGTAGAATCAGGTAAGAAACTACTACGTACATTATTACTAACACCAGGAAAAACGTAGGAACATAATCGCACAGCATAATAAATTTTGCCTTACTTGGAGCAGATACGCGTCACGAGATGTACCTATTTGTTTTTTAATACTTACAAGATACTATCAGACCAACTTTACTACATAGCATAGTTGTGTTTTTAGATATTTTTTTGATTCTTTTGCGTTGAAAATTTTCATATTCTTCGAAGTATTTTAAAATTATCGTAAAACGCAAATGTAAACGAAGCAGACTTCGATATTCAAAAAGTTTGAAAACACCTCGTAAGAACCTTGTTTGTTTACCATTCTACGTCCAATCCCCTAATGCAAAAGTACAGCTAAGTTAAAAAGTCACGTGCCCATGAAACTGCGGCCCAAAAGCCAGAGACGCCCATAAAGGTAATGCTAAATTAACATTATGCAGGACTCTACGCAGTATAAGTGTGTAACAGTGGATAATGTTCAGCTTTTTGATCGAGAGAGTGCGTCGGCTGCTTCAAGTTTGGCTAAACCTTTTATTACTCAATATCTATCTATCTATTCTGTTTTTTTTTGCTCTTGATTTCGATCTCAGCATTACTGTCATAATACTTCTTGTACACATTTTATTCTCAATTAGGTTTATATGTTACATGTTCAACTAAACTACTTATTAAAGTAACGTTTTTAAAGTGAAACAAGAAATATTTTATAGAACATCAAAATTACTTCATCAATTTTTTTTTTCTATTATCATGAATTTCTAGCTATGTCGCCACCTGTTGCTGCAAATCCGCAACTATCAATTCTGATCGATGATAATTCAATTTCTACTACTGTACCATCTACATCACAAACACCGGTAGATAAGGTTTAACCAATTAAGTTGAGGTAGACCCTTTTAATGCTCATTAAAATTAAACGCTTGTTGGCAACACTCTGCGACAGAGATGCGAATCGTAGCTTTATCAAGGATTATTCTAAGCTTACGTTTTATGGCTTAACTCTAAGCTAGGTTTTGCGAAACAGATGGAAATTTGGTTTACTCGAAAAAACATACCCCATTTAGATTTTAAGAAGTTATGTGTAATAAGGTCTGCATATTTGAATCAAAGTGCTCTTTATTCAGTGACAACTAGAATAGAAAATCTTAGATAGAAAGAGATTAGAAATATATTTTTTAAGTTATTTGCCTTAAAAGATTTAACTCAAATCAAGCAAATATTTAGTATTTTCTACGAAAAAATGACTAAGAGTTATTGACATGGATTCATGAATTCTGCCTACTGATATTGTAAGAAGCACAACAATACACGTAAAAGTATTAAAATATTTTTTGTATAAATTAAATTGTACGTTTAAAATAAACCCACAACAATCATTCCACAACAATCATTCTACAACTATCATTCCACAACAATCATTCCACAACAATCATTCTACAACAATCATTCCACAACAATCAATACTTAAACTAACTAGTTGTAATTTAACTTACACAAATGCTTAAAAAAAATTGTAAGTTTAGTTACAGTTTAAAAATACAATCTAAATAAGAAATACAATTTAAACCTTCTGTCACAACCTTTATGCGTGTGAGCTGAGCTGAAAATGACCACAAATGAACTCAAAACTTTAATTTACAAAAATACCTGTAAACGCATTTTAACATGACTGACGGGACTCAGGATCGTGAAGTGTGGAAAGAAATGGCGGAGAACTTTGTCTAGCAGTTGGACAGCATAGACAAAAAAACTTATATAAAATGAATACTCTATAGATGATCCTGGTATATTTATTATATCACCAACAATTTTGTATTAGCAGCTTTATTTTAATGAAAATAAGGAAAGAACTGCATCAAAATTCTTAAGTAAGAATCAGGATGCTGTGTAATCATGGTAGCTTTTATATTAGCAAAGTGTGCATTTTAATTTTAGTATGTAAAACTCCTAAAGCTTTAATTTCTTCGCATGATTCTCAATCTTCTGAGGAATTTAATATAAGCGGGATCCTCCAGTAAAGTGGAGGCTCCCGTAAAGTGGAAGACACGTCGCTACATGTCATCGTTACCATCATCCGCCTGCAACTTGGTTTAATTTCAGAGCGGCTTCAGTTTCGCCATTGCTTCTAATTATATACTGGTTTGGGCAGGACTAAGGTAGGTGGTAGGTGGGCAGTTTGCCCCCATTGCTTTTGCGGACTTCAGACTTGTGTTGACTGATAGATAAATACGTCAGATTTGTGGGTCTACCTATATAAAATTGACCGAAACTACTTTATTAAAATTTTCAGATTTCTTTAGTCATCATCAAATATAATTTTATTTTTGACTAGAGAAAATAAAAAAGTTTATTAGTCTATTTATTTTTATCCTGCTCAGCTAGGCATTTGCCAAAAGTTTGCGCCCCCACGGGAGTCGGCGATACTGTAGCGCTAGATGGAGCATACTTAGTCTGGAATACACTGGCTCTCAAGGAAGGCTGCCGGAACATACCGTTAGGTGTTTCGCGATAGACAACTTGAGAGTGGTAGCTAGCCAGGCGAGCGATAGGAAACGCCCTACCGCCATGCTATGGTTTCCTCACGATGTTTTCCTTCATCAGTAGCTCAGGCTCTTTTTCCATGTTTTGTGGGATCGAACCTCGTATTTTTTGCACGGCAATCAACCTCACTAACCACCGAACCATCATCGTATCAGTGTTTGAAATTAAAATATAAAATTGATTCAAAACTTAAATGTAATGACTCTAATACTTTTATTTTAGTGGCAACCGACTTACCTCGGCATATGCGTATATAAATTTTTCAGTTACTTTGTTTTGAACTATTAAATCGCGGTAAATAAACATTATATAACAACAACACGCATTCAAGGAAAATGTATGACCTTCCAAATCGGTCCAGTCGTCTCAGAGAAAAATTTCGTTACCAAATTTTTTCTTCCATATATTCGATTATTTCTTACTCCATCCCTGTGTTCTCACCTTTAATTAAATCGGGCTAGATAAATTCTCGTCTGAGTTCGTTGTGGCACACACTGTTACACCGTACTGAGGTTAGTAGTTATAGTGTAATTTCGTGTTCGGAATGACTTAGTCCGCCTCTGTGTTGTAAATCTTGGGGGATTAATCTTTGGTTTGTTGCGACAGTTCTGCATATATTGTATAAAATTTGTTCCTGGGAATAACGGTCTTTAGGTTCAGCGTTGATTGTGATTTGTCAGTCAGTCAGGACACGTTTTTTATATCTTACATAAATGTGTTCTTGTTTATTATAGATAAGGATTGAAAACGTCTATAAATAAAATAGTCTCAATGCAAATTTCGAGCATTCAATTTAACCGTCACTTTGATCATGGTACCTAGCTACTCATATTTAATTATCAATTAGATAAAAACCTTGATAAGTTTCAGGATTAATTAACTAAATAACACTAAACATGTTTTTGTTGTCATAACGAGCTAATTAATTTTGTAAAATATTTGGAAATTTAGTCATTAAATATGTTTCTGTAATTTTAATTAGTGAATTTCATTATTACACATTCGCTAATTATCAAAACTTATTACAAACCTATAACATTAGTGAATGTATAAATGTTACATATTTTTGTGAATAAAGCTATTTAAATTTTAGCTTTATTTGTGAGTGTTCGTGATGGCGTTTAAAATATTAGTTTTTGTTTTTGGAGTTTTATTACATCTGACTTATAGTCATCCTAATGGTAAACGATTTTTTTATAAATTTAAAAAAGAATAGCTTCTCAAGTCGACGAAAAGTTTCGTTTTGAACTAAACTTAAAAAAAATGAGTAGGTGACTACCAAATTGTCACTTAAATTCGGTCTTTTTAACACGTTTTTATGGGTTTGGTGTATAAGATACACACCAAGCTAATAAAAGTGTAATGCAATATTGCTAGCTAAATTACACCCACTTCCCCACGAAAGATTGTATTCAAATTTGCTGTACTGATGTATCTTCGGTGACCATACCATGATATGGCATCATAAAGTTGGGCTGGTGATAGAGATGGGAGGTGTCCAGGGCATCTGTGATAAAACTTCATAACTACACTGATATTTGTTTTATTACATTTTAGTTTGGTTTCCTACAAAAACGTTTTGCATGGTGGTAGAGCGTTTCTTATCGCTCGCCTGGCTAGCTACCAAGCTAGCTATCAAGTTGAAAAATCTGTCGCAAAACACCTAACGGTATGTTCCGACAGCCCTCTTTGAGAGGCAGTGTATTCCAGACTAGGCATGCTCCATTTAGGGCTATAGTATTGCTGACTCCCGTGGTGGTGCGAACGTGTGGTCAAATGCCTAGCTGTGTAGGATAAAAAAATAATAAGACTAATAAACTTTTTTATTTTCTCTAGTCAAAAATAAAGTTACTAATGAAATCTGAATTGACTATTGATGACTAAGGAAATCTGAAAATTTTAATAAAGTAGTTTGGTCAATTTCGTATAGGTAGACCCACAAATCTGACGTATCTATCTAATAAAAGGTATTTTTTATATAGAGTTTAAAGTATTCATTAGTTTACCTGGTTTTTTACATACATAATAATGTTTCTTTTTTTTTGGTTCTTGTAATGTATAGTGCATGCCAATTTCGGTAACATCAGAGCCGACAAGCCTATTGAATTGGCGCCCTACGTAGCTTCTCTCCAGCTCGGCGAGTCCTACCTATGTGGAGCAGCCATCGTTAAAGAACAGTTTGTTCTCTCAGCCGCTAGCTGTTGCTTGGAAAAGTTACCGTAAGTTTGTCATATTATAATTATAATAATTGGTCAGATTTTTTTCTTTTTCTTAGCTTATGTATTTTCTTTCTTTTTTTCTTTTACTCTGTTCTGAATTGGTTCAATATAAATTTTATAAAGCACTGAGCTAATATTTAACGACTTTCGAGGGACATAATACGAATTCAATTTAAAAAATTACGAAATTCTTATTTTAAACGTCATTCTTTGCGCCTCTGAGGATATTATTGTGACATTTCAATTCAGTCATGTTACGAGTATTTTGTCGCCCATGCTAGAGAAGTAGTAAGTCTTAGTAGTTTGATTAGTAAATTAAAATCATTAAAATTTGCCCGCCGAATCGAACCTTTAATGTATTTACTTGTTATTTTTTTAATGGCTATTATAGAATTAAATAGCACATGTATATTTGAGGAATTTCGCTGAGTTGGTTCTTTTCTTAAAATATTTATATTCAACTTTCAGGTATCGTTAAATTGGTATTATAAAAAAACAATGTTCATGCACCAACTAACTATTATTTTTAAGTAATGAGACATAATTGTACCTAAAACTTACTGCAAAAATTGATAGGCTCTCGAATTTTAGCAGTCAGTGTTTATAACATTACAGACACAAAAAGTTACAAGTCCTCGTCGGAACGAACAGCATAGACGCAAGCAAAGGCACTCTGCTGGATGTCGACGACGTCTTGACGCACGACAAATTTGACGAAAATACCGGTGATTACGATATCTGCCTGATTAGGCTGAAAGAACCACTGGCTTTTAATGAGAAAGTGGGCAGGCTTGACCTTCCCGACCCTGACCAGTCCATCAAAACGAACACCAAATTCAACCTTACCGGATGGTTTACAGAGGTACCTAAATATTTTTTTATTTATATTACTATCTATTTTTTAAATAAATTTTATGATTATCATTTCAGAATAAGCAAATCTCTCAACATCATCTTAGTGAAGGCAGATTAGTTGGACTTAGTAGCATAGTAGCTTGCTTTAGTGACAGAGTAGCTTGTCTTAGTATGAGAGTAGCTTGTCTTAGTGTCAGAGTAGATGCTATTAGAGGCAGAGTAGCTTGTCTTAGTGGCAGAGTAATTAACTTAAGTTCAGAGTTTGTAACTTGCCCTTGTTTCACAGATTTCGGCTCATGAAAGCTTCTGATAATAGATGTCACTATGACCTCTTCAGTTGTAATCGCTACTTTAACCAATTTATTTTTTAACAGAGACTAATATATATCACGGTAGGTACAGTGAAAAATCTTGTAGTAAAGCTGATAGTGCCAAGGATGTAATATCACGGTTAAACAGCTTTAATAGTTGTAAGCTACTTTGCTACGTTGTTTTACTTTCCTGTTTCTATTTTTCAGCCTTTCCATAACGTGCCTGAGTTCCTTCAATTTGAAATAGAAGAGATCGACGCAGACAAGTGTAATGAAATCTGTATCCCAGACAACCCCCACATCACGTCACATAAGATGTGCGCAGGGATTTTCCACAATGACATCTCTGCTGTAAGTTACAAAGCTAAGCTAAGTGGCTAACGCTGCGGATAAGACGGGAGCATAACCACATTCATTCATTTTACAAACAAAAGGACAGCCATGCAAGAGATGTCTATATTGTAAAAAATCTAATAATAAATTCAAAACGTTTTGTTACTGACAATAGTAGATATAATAATAATAATTCGATTGTTTTATCGGTTAGCAAAAGTAGCAATATATTAAGAATAGCTTGTGCTATAACTTACACGAACTTGGGGGGTGTTATCATTTTCTAAAGGGTAAACAAATGGAATGCATGCTAGAGATTCAAGTCGCTATAATAATAACTCTATTAGCAGCTTTTAGTTGTCGAATGATAGTTTCCAAACTAACATGTCTTTTCACATATTGTTGCATAATAAACATATACACTTATGAACTAAAATCATATTTTTTTTATCATGGAAGAGCACTGACTCCTATAATAAGGATCTTTTGCTTAAAAGGAATCTCTAGCCCCTTGAAACTGTTTTTTGTATTATGACAGTGAATTAAATATAATGTGTTACTGATTAGTGATAGAAAAAGCTAATGTGGTCGATTAACAATATGCAGTGAAAAATAATGTATTTTCTTTCAGGGAGATACAGGCAATCCTCTCAGTCTTGGTAACGAGATAGTTGGCATCACATCCTTGGACTTCGGGTGCGGGAGGCTGGCCGGTGTCTACACCAAGATATCTTCCGTTCTTTGCTGGATTTCGGAAAAGATGGCACTGTATCCATAAAAATGTCCTTTATTTAATTTTGTTGAAGAGTCTATATGAATATAATATACACATTAAAATTGAGTGTTAGCTTCTATAAATAGAGTATAATTGTAACCCATAAAGGCTTTGTAAAGTAGATTTTACAAGTACGATTGTAATTTCTAACAAAAAGTTTGATATAAAATTGATAACTAATTAGGTAAAGATGAGCTAAGAAGGTAATTAAATAGACAGTCTGTCAAGCTTCATTAATTACGTTAATCAAATAAAAAAAAAATGGTCAAATTACACGTTATCATTACTAAAACAAACTCTCATAGATAACAAGCAATTTGTTTTACTTATTTATTTGTTCATGTTTTTTGCAGAAATTTGAGATTTTATTAGCTTGTTCGCAATTATCTATGAATGTCAATCTTTCTTATTTTCAGCTACAACAGTGATATTTTGGACATAAAACCTTACCTTCAAATAATTACCTATATACATTTTCTTACTACATACATCATACACGTAAGTATAAAATAATTAAAAGTAAAGTTTCAAATTTCATGAGGAATGGTTGATTATAGAATTTATAGAATTGAAAATAAATGAGACTACTTGAATCAAATGACGGTAACGTTTCAAAATTTAGATCGATAAAATTAACCTAATAGTAAAAACCACTTTAGTGATTCAAAGTAAATAACACATAATATTTCACAGTTAAGGCAGGCATTTAATTTTATTTAAGAAATAAAATGTACCTGCAAATAAAATGAAAAGTCGCGATGAGTTGATTTGAGATTTTCGTCTTAAATGACTTGCAATTTCATTCTTTTTTTAAAAAAAAAGTATGAAATAACACGTCGTAAAAAACAATAGCAACGCATTTTAACATAGACAAACATCAGTTAACAATAAAATAGAAGTGCAGAACAAACTATAAATAAAACAGACAAACTTTAACAAAACTGTTTACACAATAAAAAAGCTCTCCAGCAAAACAGGCGCCTTATTCTGTAGAAGTCGCATCTGCAAAACTACATTTCACAACACTTATTTACCTACATTAAAAGTTAACAAAAGGCCTCAAGAGCCGGGTAAAATGAAACAAGCATTAGAGTAATCCCTGTGACCCAGTTCCACTTTTGTACGTATCTCTACTACTGTGTGCTTGTGTGGTGGTACTGTAGTTCTAAACAGTTGTAAAGTTTGTAAAATACCTTGTTGTTGGCTCTGTACCTACAATCTGGTGACTAGCAAATTTTTAATAGACAGGGTCATCTGGTTATTTGTTAACTCGGCGGAAATCTTCCAAAGTTTACAGGCTGCATGGCTCAAGGTGGCCTCAATGAAGGGTTTCAAAATTTTCGGAGGAACTCGCCTAATGGTCGCAAGTGAGTAAAATACCTTTGTCAGTCATTCAATCACCAAGCAATACTGATCAAACATTATTAAAAAATCGGTTTAAAAATGGAAATTTGTTGTTATTTTGATATGGCATACAATGTTCAACAATTGATAAAACGCGTGGCTCTCTGAGCTGTGCCAAAAAAGAAATAATAGTACTTTCAGCTGAGTACCTTCGATGGCTCCAAGATGCTTTGCTAATGCTCGTTATTTAATCTTCTGGAGTCAATCAAAATTGAGCATAGAACCAATTTCCTTTACAATATATTTATATGGAAACTTATTACGCAGAAATAATAATTGGGACGTCAGTGTAAAAAGTTAGTATACTGTAATAAAGTATAGAGGTCTGCTGTGCTTGTTAGGGCATCTAGTGTAAGTGCTCAATCGGATGCGATATGACATAGGTAGTTTCAGTTCTGATGTATTATAAGCAGATTACACAAAGATACGATGTAGAGAGGAGAGATCCAATATTGTTTATATGACCTCATGTGATCTAGAGCGTCGACTCTAGCGTCGTCTCATCTTCCGGAAACAAGTCAGCGTGTGGGTGACGCAGTTTCATCAGCAGAATGCTTCTGGCGGCGTAAATATTCAACTCTGGATCGAGAGTATTTATTATTGTCGTTTTAAGTTGACACTTTCAGTCCGTGGGGACCATAATGCTGGCTTGGATTCAGTGACTCTACGTGACCAGCATTTTGGCCACATTCCCAGAAATTAAGATATTTCTTACGGATTAATTTAAATTGAACTATTTTTATATCATAATTGATGCATCTTTAGGAAAATAAAAGTTTTGCCAAAAAATGATTTTTAATATTGTTTGAATTACGTAAGGTAAACAGTACATACAGTACATAACTACGTATTACTTCTATAGATCGATATTGTAAAAAGCTCGTGTAGTGTAATAATGTATAGTGCTTGCAGCTGTGTTTGTTAGGGCATCTGGTGTGAGTATCTGGATGCAATATGATGTAGTTTCAGTTGTGACGTATTATAGGGAGATTACAATTACAAAGATTCGATTTAGAGAAGTAAAATCCAATATTGTTTGGATTACGTAATGTGCGCGTAAATACGAGTAGACATCACCTATGACGTGCAGCTGTACACAGAACGATGTTATGTTGTAAAAAAATAGTGTAGTGCTTATGTTTGTGTGCAGCTGTGCTTGTTAAGGCATCTGGTGTAAGAGCTCAACTAAATTCGAAATGAGATAGTTTCAGTTTTGACGTATTGTAAGCAGATGATACAAATATTTGATTTAGAGACAAGAGATCCAACGTACGTAATGTACACAGGGATACATATTACTTATGACGCGTCAATTAAATTTTTTGTATGTGTTTTTAAACTAGTGTACTGTTATAAAATGTAGTGTGTACAGCTGTGCTTGTTAGGGCATCTGGTGTAAGTGCTCGACCGGATGCGATATGACATAGTTTCAGTCGTAACGTGTCGCGAGCGGATTACACAAAGATTCGATACAGAGACACATCCAATGTTAGAATACGTAATACGATATACATAGGTATACACACAGGTCACTAACATATTATTTACAACAGGCAGCAGATTTATAGAACAGTGTTATATTCTGAAATATGTAAAATAAATATTTTACATCTCTCATATTCGGTAAGTAGGTCCTTATTACTCCCAAATGGGGCTTGTAGGTGACCAATTAGCGCTCTAGGGTAATAATGCTAGGCTAGAAAAGCCCTAGGGCGGTAAGTAATTTAAAAAAAACTTCACTCTTTCAAAAAGTTTGCGTACATCTAACCATTCATACTGGCAATAGACATCATGCATTCAGCCCAATGACAAAAGAGGTCGCTTCGCTATTCAGCCTTGTCTTCGTATGAGTATAATAGTCATCAATTTTAAATATCGAACTGCGAAGCTCAATTTGATACTTGAAAAAAATAATTTAAAAAAACATGAAAAAAGGCGGGAATAGAAAACTTTTACTTTTTGTTTTTTGTTTTATTGTTTATGTTTGTGATTTTTTATAATTACGTACTAATTAGGAAAAAAGTGATGAAGATATAAGCTGCACTCCCGATTCAATGAAAATGGAAGCTGAAGCAGCAATTAAAATGTTTTATTGTTGTAATACTGGTTTTTTCTACTTACCTCGCAATCGAGATGTAAAGCAGAGTAGTTAGCTCGGGTGTAAGCATCAATTGCACCCTCGAACTATAGGCGCCCTCGCTGCGCTCGTGCGAATAAATGTCTCGGGCTGCAATTGATGCCTTACAGCCCTTGGCTGCTAATCTATTATTAGTATGTAATGCTCTAAAAACGGACTTTTATTTGGAAATCAAAACTTACGTTACAAAATAAAATAGGTATTGTCTATGTGAAGTAAAAATAACAGTGGTTTTCAAAAAAAATATTACAACACCGAGTTTAAATAAAATCATATGAGAATTGTACAGTATACCGTTTTGCACAATAATACTTCAGATAGATCCTGCCATATCTGAAGAATCAGAGAAAATACTCGGACAAAAAACCGACGAATTGAGAACCTCCTCCTCTTTGAAGTCGGTTAAAACAATTTTAGACCTCTAAAGAAAAATAAAGAAAAAAGTCCATAAAAACCTGCAAACACAGTTCTAAGAATCGAAATATTAGTTTAGGTACATAAAAAATATATCACGATATTTTGTTAATATAAACTTATTTTCATTCTCATCATGAGACATAAAATATGAAGCATAGTAAAAACAAAGTACATTAGAGTTTGACATTGGCAAAATACTCTCCAACGAAATGGCCTATCTACATTTTATAGAGGTATGATTAAAATAACTACTCAAACATTTTACTCATACGACAAAAGTTTTACAATCGCTGCTGTATCTAAAACGTTAATAGACCCAAACCTTGTTTTATAATTGAATTAGATAATTGCATAGACTTTTAAATTAATTTTTTATGTTGCATGTTTATGTAGCATGTTTTTATGACGTAGGAATCAAATTAGACGAAAAATTACTTATGGGTGTGAGAAGAGGTCTGTAAGAGGTTTTGTTTTGTTTTATAATAATAATAATAATAATAATAATAATAATATGTACAGCACGTATTGTTAGGAGGTTCCTCTCTCTGTAGTCCCTACCATCGGTAGCTTGGGTCCTACCCCGTTGCTGGTGGCACTCTAGGTTTAGGTTTTTTATAATATTTATTGTTTTATATTCATATTGTAAAAAACTTAAATTTAAGAAATAAAATGAATACGAAGATAATAATAATAATAGTACTTTATTTCAGATACGAGATCCATAGCATTTGATATACACATAAAAAAAATAACAAAATACAACAGATTAAAAATTGTGTCAAAAAACATACATATTTTTAAAATTAAAGATTAATAAAAATAAATATACATGTGTATACATGTAGTACGTTCAGGCTGCAATATGTAGCCATCGTCTGTAAATAGTCGTGCAGAAGATTCTTTCTGACAAACTCCTTATAATAGAGTTTCTACACCTGAAAACTCTGGACATGAAACTCGCTATTCGGCCTCTTTGTATGGCCTCGAAGGAGTTGACACGCGCTTCAAAAAACATACCAGAGGCACTACAGCTCCGCTTAAGCCCCATTAGTTGCCTAAAGATATTGTTATAGGCAACTCGGATACCACCATGGGATTTTTTGGTGTAATTTGTCCAGAGTTGGCAGGTGTAAAAAGACTGACAGAAGGATCTAAATAAAGTGACTTTAACGTCCGGAGAGGATTTACAAAATTTTCTTATAATCATGTTACCAACTATACATAATGCTCTTCGCTGACGTTCGATGTCTTTATCGTCCTTTAAGTCCGATGCAACGACATGACCAAGATACTTAAAACTATCTACAATTCCTACAGGCTGCCCGCTAAGACAGACATTGGGAACATAGTCAGGTCCCTTACCAGATCTAAATATTACCATCTCTGTTTTCTTAACATTATATATGAGGTCGTGTTCTTTAGCATACCTTTCACAGATTGAAATTAACTTTCTCAAACCCTTGATCGAAGGACTGAGCAGCACCATATCATCCGCATAACTCAGATTATTGACATACCTGTCATCTAATCTGAGCCCAACCGGAGTGCTGCTCAACTCCACGATCAGATCGTTCACGTAAGTATTAAATAGATCCGGAGAGGTTAACCCCCCCTGCCTGACTCCACAAGACAACCTGTAGCCATCAGATACTTCCTGCCCCCACCTAACGCTGTTTGTCTGATTCTGATACCAAAATTTGAGCAAGCCGACAACATCCCGCGGAGCAGTAGTACGGTATAATTTCTGCCATAAAATGTTATGATTAAGGGTGTCGAAAGCGCGACTAAGGTCTAAAAAACACGCATAGACACTTGTCTGGCCTCTCTTATAATAATTAACAATCTGTTTCAGGCCGAAAATTGCCATGTCTGTCGAAACCTGCGATCGGAAACCAAATTGGCCATCGTCAATGGATAAAAAAGGTGTAAGGTTCTTTTGTATATATCGTTCAAGCACCTTGGCCAGTATAGTCGCAAGCGAAATTGGTCGGTAGTTGGACATGCTCGAAACATCCCCAGTTTTATTCTTCGGAATGGGTACAACAAGTGTGCGTACCATTTCCGCAGGCAAATAACAGTGTCTCAAGCAAAGGTTAAACAATCTTGCAAGTACGTCACATATATACTGGCCCGCATTCAATAAATGATTTATTACTAACCCATCATGACCCGGGCTCTTTCCACGCTTCATATTGGATATAATCTTCATAATATCACTACGTGTTACTGTAACTTTTTGAGGTTGCATATTATCCGCGTGTAATTGCAAACACGAGGGATGTTTACAATTACAATATATACTACTGCTTACTACATTATTACTATTATTTGACAACTTAAAGTTATTTTTAAACAAATTTGCAATTTTCTTTTTATTATTTTCACCCTCGATATTTGTTGGCATACTACTTTTACTATCAATTTTTTTTGTCTCCTTCCAAAATTGTACAAAATTTCCTTCATTATGATGTCGAGCCAGTATATCTAATCTAATTTTCTGCTGATTATTCTGTACAAATTTCACAGCTGCTTTAAATTTTCTACGTGAACTAGACATAGCATCATAATAGCAACCTGTGCGTGGCCTTCCGTATAAAACCCACTGAAGAAAACTTATTCTAGCCTTTTCGTGCGCGGCCTTCACATGAAAATTCCACCCTATTAACTTACATCTACGTTTTTTCAAATTAGTACTCCTCTCCGCTGACGTCTGTAGTATTAGTATTATTTTTGAATAAAATTGGTCAATTTTATCACGATGTTCTTGTTCAGAGCAATTAATTACATCCGAACACTCAAAATTTAAAATATTATCACAATTTAAAAGGTCATAAAAGCTTTCAGTGCATAATTTACTATACATATCTATTTCAGCTCGATCTCTAACACCCCACAGATGTTTGGAGTCAGTTTTGGGTTGGGGCCAGTTTGTGACAGAAAATATGTATTAAGTATATTAAGTATATATATTAAAATACTTTTTGAATTAAGAAGAGATTCCACGGATTTGCACAAAACGTTTTGCACCTACTTTTATTGTGCGAACTGCCAAACTGTGGAACCTGTTGCCGGTTTCCTATAGGTATGGCTTTATTTCAAGTCACCAGTGAATTGGTTTCTTGTAGGCAAGAATACTCCATGCTAGGTCGCATCATCGTTTTACATTATATGCGAATTGTAGTAACGACAAATGGAGAGGCTATCTTTGAAAAAAACTTTAATATTGCATATGACTTCTCTTCTACCCCGATTCTAGTCTATGGGATTGCGCACACTATTACGAGCCTGTATAGAATGGCCGGCAACGGAGCGGCCGAAAATGCGGTGAAATCGGTCAAACGCGCAATGAAGAAAGCCGCACATGACGGTGTGGATACGGCGGTGTTAAAATTCCTATTTCATTATCGGAACTGCGAACATGTCACCACCGGCATGGTGCCGGCCATGGCCATGTTAGGACGACGATTACGCGGGCGGCTCGATGCGCTGCGACCGAGCGCCGAGCACGTCAGCGAGGCGGCGGCGGCCCGCGCCGCTTGTCTGCGTCCCGGCGCGGAACGTCATTTCGTATCGGGCGAGCCGGTGCTGGCTCGAGAGTATCGAGCACGTGCCGATAAGTGGGCTCCGGCCGTAGTGACCGAACGCGACGCGCCGCTCACCTACCGGGTGCAATGCTCGGATGGGCGTGAACTAAAAAGACATGTCGATCAGTTGTTTCCACGAAAACAAATTTACGTCGGTACGTCATTCGACAATTGCGATAAATGACGCAGAGGAAAATTCAAACGACAAAAACGATGACGAAACTCATATTCATAATCGATTTCCCAAAGTTCAAAGTTCCCCATTACAGAGTTCGTCAACGACTGATAACGGTACACCGGCTGTATCACCGAAACCCGCTCAACAGTCAAACAAAAAACTTTTGTAAACACGAATACCGTATCACATCTTTAGTACCAATCATTATTTATTATCAACCTTTTTGAACCTTCTTTATTTACTTCAGAAGAGGCAGCATTGTTCTTATTGTTATTATTTTTTATTTTATTTTTTATTTTTCCGAATAACCGTTTGGCTACTTCAACTAGTTGTCTTTGTTCCTAAATTTATGTTCCTAGATTCTTTGTTTCTTGTGGCATTAGCTAGCTATATGAATTATTTACAAACTCAATTTAAAACCTTAAATTGTATTTTTGATCGCTTATTCATATTGCTAAACTAATGTTGTACGGCAGCGTACCCGCCCAACTACTTAATAGCTAATTATATCATAGTATAATTATTTAAGTTTGAATTAAGGGGGGACGTGTGGTGTATAATGTCGGTAGTTATAAAAATAGTAATATTAGGGTAGATTTGAATTAAACAGTTGTGTCGTCGACATTGCCTTTTATTTGCTCATCTGCTGATAAATATTGCAAATATTTAACTGACTAGTCACCGTATTCTAGTTTCACTATAGTGTCATATCATATTCGTAGAACCTACTATTGTTACATGTTCCGTAGATTGTATTCTAGGGAAACCTTTTCGTAGCTAAGCGCTACGAAATGTAGTCGTAGCAAAGGTCTTCTTCAACTGAAGCCTATAAAATAAATATCGTAGCAAACGACACCTCGTCCATAGAATATTAACACTCCGGAAAGGGACTTGCCCTTTGGGCTAATGACACCCGGTATCGAACTGCGGTCGCGTTTCTTCCTTTATAGAGTACGACGCGATCGTTTGCTGAAGATACTTCAAGGCAACATTGGTCGTTCCAAAGCACGAAGTTGATCAAACTTAGCTGTTGGATTACTATGAGTACAAACTTAAAAGGTAAAATATTTTATGTTATAAAAATCGAACAGAATTAACTCTCGTACGAAATTCGTTTAAAAAATTAACGAATAGTTTTTGTAAATTTAAAGTTTTGTAACTTCAAGATTACTTTAAGAATAAGTCAAATAAGCATATTATAATAATAAGCCCCATCCTTATTCTTCTATTGGATTGCTAGAGATACTACAATCAAATGTTAGAGGCTTTACATAAAAAAAACATGCTTTTTAAGTTTACTTTTATTGTGCTAAACTTATTCTAAGTCTTTTCAGGTTCAATCTTATCAGTTTGATCCAGACGAAACGGTTTCATCTTAGCATTTTGCCATAAAACGCAAGCTAATACTATTTAAAAACATACAAAGATTAATTAAGACAGTATACGATTGTCAATAGAAATCGTTTCGTGACCTATAAGTATAGGCCTCAAGCTCCTAATGTCGCGATCGGACTGTGGTGTCACTAATGTGAAAATACCCAGAGGTAACGAGAAGGACGTGTCCTGAAAACGTAACGGGATAAAGTAAGGAGGCGGGAAAGGTTACCACTATACGATAATGCGTCGTACCTACTTAACAACCAGTAGTACTTTTTAACCGACCCAAAACCGAAGAAGGGTTATATAAAACGTGTAATAGGAAGGTGTGATAATACTTAAGGGTCTACCCATCAAATTGAACTCATTGTAGAATACTATTTCGCAAAATAAAATATATATATATTGCTTTCTCCATATAACTTGAAAGACCACGTAACAAATACTTGTACAGAAAACCTAACCTTTTTTTAATTTTGCTAAATTTTGTTCTACAATGTGTTTACTTCGATGGGTAGACTAACACCCTTAAGTATTATCGCACCTTTCTGTTACACGTTGTATATGACGACGCATTTTATTAAGTGACTAACTATTACACATTGAAGTTGACGCTAATTTGACAGGCGTATGTTACAAGCTTTTTAGTTGTTTTTCAACGAGAAAAATGGTTTTGGTATTTAGATTCTATACATCGGTGTTTAGACCATATCGGTTTGTACCATATGTATCAGAACATTTTGGACTTCGGACCATATTTCAATAAAATATTGGGATCACGAGGCATGTATAACACTGTTTAATTCAATATTTTTTTTAAATCAGTCAACAACGCGGAGAAACCGCATAAAAAAGATTTGAGCGAATTAAAAATATCTCTTTCTGAATTCAATTCAAATTCGTTGGCCTCGCGAACACAAATTTTATTGCTATTAAATATTTTATATTTTTACCCGACCGACCGTCCAAAAGAAGTGTAATCTAATCTAATGTAATCTAATGTAAATCTAATGTATTTGAAACTTTTGTGACTTTCTGCAGCCTAAACTAGTAGACCTATATTGATGTGCGAGGTGTCACTGAATTTGTCTTCATCTGCAGATGACCATAAGCTTTACTAGTTGCGTCTTGCTGGTCTGCAATTTTTGCAGATGGATTTTTGTTGGAGTCGTTTCAAACCATTTGTTGTTTATATATTTTTTTTCTATAGTCGATTGGCTTGCGCTTGACCGCTACTCTTCTGATGTAAAGTGAAGATGCGGTCTAGGATATAGCACGCTTGCCTAGAAGAAACCGATTCACCCGCGATATGATAATTTTGAATTTTTATTGCCAATTTTAAAAAAATATACAGCCGGCAATCTAAAAATCGACCTGTATGTTTTGTCAAGATTGTTTGCAAATGATCAATACTAACATAACAGACGGCTTGCAATATTATAAACTTACAGATACAAAACAAGTAATAGGTACTTTAAAACAGTCTGAAAACCGATTTCAATTCTACAGGCAAAACTTACGTTACTTATCGAATGGCAAGTGTTGTCTAAGAAATTAAAATTTATTTATTATAAGAAGTAAATGAACACCCTTTCGAGCAAAAATTGAGTCATTCAAATCGGTCAAGCCATCTCAAAAAATCGGGAAGAAAAAATTATCCATTAAAATATAAGATTTCGACGAATTTATTGAATTGTCTTCCTCCTCTTAGATGTGGGTTAAAATAAACTTTTACACGACTAACAGCAGAAACGCTTTGGTCACACGTTCAATACGCTATTATACATAGCTTAACGATAACAGCTATGTAGGACACTGCAGCTTTCTGTTCAATATAATATTCGTTACCAAGTCTATTTCGCTTGCCCGAGTAGTAACTCGATTTTAATACTCAAGCCAGTTTGGAGTAGATTGATTCGGGAATAGAGCTATAAGGTGCCAACCTTACTCGTAACGGTAATATCTTGTATGATAACGAATAAAACATCACGATAGGTAATATTCTAACTTTACTAATTAATGACTTCAAAATAGCAGAAGATTTTCAATCCGTCTGCTGCAATTTTATTTTTTGGTGTTTGTTTCTGGATTTCACGAAGATGTCTGTCCCGATTTGGTAGATTGTTTTGTAATAATAGTATAAAAATCAGTTCGGTACTAAATTTAGAAATTTAAAATACGAGTAACTAAAAAGTCGTGAAGATACTTCTAGAATTGAAGTAAGTTGTCACTTTCAGGGGTAAAAAGCCTTTTGAGCCCTACATAAAACTGACTTGTACTTACATATCTATAAGTAGAATCAAGTAGAACTATAAAGCCTCACTACGATAACTCAGGGCCCTTATGCACTTCTATCATTTAAAAACGTAACGCGATCGCATTTTTGATATGCGTATATAATTCACGTGGAACGGTATTAACTAAGCCAAACTGTTCATGCCGTGTCACGGAACGCGTTCGTTTTGCATCATCAAATTTACCCTATAAGGATTAATACGATCGTCTCGTTTCTACAAGCCCACGGGCCTATTGCTGGATTGAGCTTCATTTTAAAAGCACTGTACTAGTATTTAAGTAATTTTGTTATTCTGAAATAAATGAATTTATTTATAACGTATTGCGTCAACATAAATTTAAACATGTCACGGCGTTCTCAGCAAAGGATTTAGTAGATCGTCAGAGCCCAGAACTTACCTGCATAAACGGACTACGCTAGATATATTATCTTTCACATAACCGATACATAGCACTTACCAATGTATACGTAGAACTAAAAAGCCTCACTTAGATACCTCCCCTCCTACCTCCCGGACACAGTGCACGTAAGTTCAGTACATTAGTATGAAAATGTAATTACCTGCTGTGGGCTGCCCACTTTAACTAGCTAACAAATATAATATTGTACAAGGAGTTCTGCTGTGAGAGGAATATTGGCATACTTATGCCTTATAATTTACTTTGCATCTCACCATCTAAAATGATGAACCGATTTTAGTTTTTTAGTCGGGAGTGTTCTTAGCTATGTTTAATGACTTTTTGTAGGAAAAATACACCACAAATTATAAATTCTAAAATTTTCTGCGTGTTTTTAATGAAGTTAACAGAATAAGAGCATTTTTAGGATTATTTTAGTTTCCCATCTCAAACTCACAAGAGTACTACAATAAACCGCTATTAAGTCCTATATTTTTCATTTCCCAATTACAAAACCTGATATTTTAGCTAGTTTAGTTTATAGCTTTGATAAAAATAGGGAGGTAAGTGTATTTTACATTGATTTCTGTTTTCCTTGGTCGGCCCATACTATGGCTGCCTCAGCGCGATAGAGTTTACGCGTGGCATTTTATTCAGTGCAATCACGCATCTTATCGCAGTGGCATAAGGTTTAATATCGCGCAACATGAAACGCGTGCTATTACTGCCTCAATACGCCTGTACCTACTTGTATTTTGATGGCATTTCCCGAAAGCGTGATACGTTCTACTTTGTCAAGTATGATGGATGACAGTCTTCCTTATCCAGCCATCAGATATGAAGGTCGCGAGTGCGCGGAGTGGGTTTTTGTGTATTACGTAAATAAAACATTCGCCTAAAATAAGCCTCGCGACTTATGGAAGGTAACCATGTTCATTTTGAAACAGTTTGCGAATACTGTTTGTTTTGTCGGATTCTTCGACTGTTTTAGCTTAATTCGAAACGTGTACTTACCACTAAGCCACGGTGGTCATATTCTTATTATTATAATTCGATGACTGGGCGATGAATGCCACACTGGTATCTTGCTAGAGGTGTTTCCTCCTGCCAGCCTACCCAACTCCTTAAAATATAAATATATAACTGCAACTTCATGGTACCAGTGCAGCTCGCAAATGTAGTGTGTCACGCAATGTAAAAGCACATGTCATGCTCTACAGTTTCAGCCACGAACAGTTTTGTTGGAAGTATCTGCATGAGAATGATATCCACGGTGTTCGTTAAATGAGACTTTAATAGAACCTCCTGACCGCTAGTTTGCCTGAAGTAATTTTAGCCTAAAAACCAATCCAAAAAAAAAGCCAAGCGCTCGCTCGAAAGAATACAAGAGATGTTGAAGAGTCAACATCTCCTGAGGATGCCTTGTCCTAAAGTGAAACACGTGTCGAGGAAATCGGATACTGAGAGAAAGAGAAATAATAAGGTGAGGTGTGGCGGTGGTGAGGAGGAACCACACCATAAAAATAAAAATATTTTTCGATTTCTCAAGCTGACATCATTACGAGGCGGAAAAACACTAAATATTTTTTATATACCATCTTATTGTAAATGGATTTTCGCAAAATAACGCCTGCCTCCGTCAATAGATACCTTTTATATACTACTTCTTTAAAACCTACAAATTCATTTTTGTAGAATATAATTAATTTACGTTTTGATTGGAATTAGAAATATTCTGAACAAGCAGTTTTGATATGACGGAATTTCCCGTTCAACGAAAATAATAAAGCCGTAATTATGCAAAACATTATGAACAAATTTAACGTCGAAATTCTACTTTTATCACAGCGCCGATTAAGCACGATCTGTACGAAAAATAATGAATGTCGCAAATAAAATATTATTTCGTACAGAATTAATGGCGTTCAAATCCCGCGAGTCAACGTTTCCCGATTGTTCATAATTATCGGACACTCGTGACTCACGCGCGGCCCAGCTATCGGGAAAAATCCAAAGACTGGAACTTTCTAGTGGTAGAATGGCCTTGGTAAGTACAGTATGAACTCAACGCCCCTCTTTAGACAAAAAAATTACCGTATGTAAACAATATAACAACTTCTGTAAAACAATTCCGTATTAAATAAAAACCGTTATTTGTAGTATAAATACAGTGAAACCGTAACGTTGTATAATGAGCCGTACTCGCGTTTCTCGCAACGGGTAAGTAGGCGCTGTATTAACTTAACAATCAAATGATTTTTGTAGCTCCTTAGTGCCACCAAAAATTTTTTCCTAAAATACTCCTATGTTTTGATAATTTTAATGATCAAAAAACTTTTGTGACACACCACGCGCAGATGTGTTGTGTAACCCATTTTTAAACAGTAATCTCCAAAATTATTTTTTATGGTAATAAATATCTGTAACATTGCCTAGTTTTTTTATTATACTTGTAGATCAACATCCTGCATTTAATTTCTCCCGTACTGCCGATCTATCCGATTTACCAAATCCACGATCATTTCTGACTATTCGGGAGATTACGCAAAATGTAGAGACTGTTCGATACAGAGCAAATTTTGAGGAAATAATAATAATGCTCCGTAGTTATTCTGTGGGAAGTTGAAAATAAACAGAAAATATACAGGCTTGCATTATTTCACTTCGTAGTTTAAAATAAGGGTTGTGGCACGGGTCTTTGAGGGATACATTTTTTAAGTTCTTCTGGAATTTTTATCTCTTTTATTTCTACTAATATTATACAAGACAAATTTGCAGAACTCTATCTGCCACACTGTAACGCCTTTACCACTGAACTGATTTTTATGAAATTTAGTACAAAGATATCAGTCCATATTGAAAAATGTTATAAGTTTTAGTTTACATTTTAAATTTATTGTTAATACTCAAATCATTTATAGCATACTACTAAACATACCTACGTACAGATCAGATCAGTATTAGTTTAACTAAAATTATTTTTGTATCGGAAGTATTGAATAAATCATATAACAGTCAAATCAAATTGAAAGTATTTTAAAAATCCAAGATATTTGTGATTTATGAGATGACGGAATACGAAAAAACCGATTTAATTCAAAAAATATTTTCGGAATATATTTTTTTCGTTGTTTCTCCATATTTTAATAGCCTATGTACTCTTTGGTTTAGTCTCTATGAAAAAAAAAACAAGTCAATCTGATACGTAGTTACCGAGAAGACAAACCAACAAACATACTTTCGCAATTAAAATATGTGTAAGAATTTGGAGCTATTTTGTTAGCTCCAAATTTTGCTCTACTGTTACCCGTTACTGAGTGACGTAAACGCTAGAATGCAGACACGGAAATTAATTGAACGAGCATAATATCTCAGCAGACATAAGCTTTAACTTGAATTTCTATTTTGCTAGCACCGTCATAGAATATACAGATAATAATATGTTTTTATCATATAACACACAGCTATAATAGAGGTACAAACTTGTCAATCAAATGGGCTTAGGTATTTGGGTGTGGCTCGTTCGTGATTGAGCGTTCATTTCCTACTATACATTGTAGTCTTTGCTATATACATTTTTAACTACAAAACTACACCTATGAGAACTTTTCCAGGGTGAAATGAGGACATTAATTTCCACCCTTTTCACGCAGGTGAACCAAGTAGAGTAGGTATAGTTCGTGTATGCAATTAGTATAGCTATAGCTCGTAGTTACTAATTATAAGTACTCGTATGTACACCAAAATGTTGTCAGTAGAAAATAATAATGTTACATTTGAGCGCCCTCATCAGCAAACACTCGTAGTTTATATTTTACAATTGTTTTTTTTTTCTAAATATGAAAAAGCATTATTTTTGGTCTTGATAAATCAAACGTTGTTTAAAAGCAACCCAGAATATATTACATTTAAACCATGTACGACACTCATGGTATCAAAATGATCGATGCGATACAGTTCCTTTGCAAAAAATATTTGATTGATACGTTCAAATATTTGTTTACCACTGCAACTGGCTTGAAGGTGTAAACACACTGCTTATACCGACTTATACTCAATTCAAATGCATTAAATAAATTCCATATATAATATGATGTAGGCACTGCCCGCATATTATTTAATAAATAAATATTTTTTAAACGTATCTGCTTTGAGTCTGGTAAAATGTTCTTTCGCCTGTTAATTTGTATGTATGGCTGTTTGTCCGTAAAAAAATTTCGTACTTGCGTAGTTTCAAACCAATCTTGACGAAACGTGGTGTATGATTTTTTTATTCGTCAGGGATTTTCGACAATGGGAGTATTTCTCTAATAAAGGGGTAATGTTGTTGCAAATGCAAGAACCATGACAATCCCATGAAAGTCGATTTTAATTCTCGTGAAACGAGATCTAAAATACTGTAGCGAAGACACGAATAGAAAATTTTAGTATCCAAAGCAACGGGCTGTTATTTATTATTTTTAGAAAAGCAATGAAAACTATGTAAAAGAAATGTGTCATACTCTGCGGCAGAGCCACCGTAAGAAACAATGGTTAATGATATAAAACCATGTTGAAAAAATATACATCATGTTTATTTAATCCATACTACTAGAATCTATCATAATAAAACCCAGAATGGGTTTAAATAAAAAAAAATAGTTAATTAGCACCAGCTGACTTGAAGTCATCAATGACTTTTTTATAAAGAGCTGTTTAATTTAATATATTTAATTAATGATCTGCTAAACTTAAAAAAAAAAAAAAACACCTTCTTCACATAGGTGGGATTTATACGGAAATAAATAAACATGTCAATACCAGTGTGATTACACCATTAGGATCATAAATATAACTTTCAAAATGTATTACAAAATACTCTTGAACGTAAACATACAATTTGTTTTTGAAAATGGATTTTAGTTGGTTATATCCAAATGGTTTTAATGGGAAACAAAGTGATCGTTAAATCCGGCTTGTGTGGACATATTTTGCGAATGGAAACCGAAATCCCCTGACGGGTAGGTAAGCAAGGACACAAATCTGTCCTGAAGCTACTACCTATATCGCTCCAAAAATATGGCTTACGCGATATTTTATTATAAATTTTGAACGTGTTGAAATAATGTAATTTCTGCTTATCTTTACGTCGAATATGTGTCTTTGTTTTATATTCGTTTCATTTTTTTTACCCTGCCAAGTCTACCGTTCGAAGAACTATTGTAGATTGTTGTGCTAGTTTACATGGGGAAAAATAGCATAAGGCATTCTAACTCTGTGCATAGAATCAAGTCAATCCGTCGTTCAGTTCCTAAAGAGAAGGAGGACAAACAGACCAACTAAAACACTTTTGCTTTTTTTTGTATATGAGGGTTTTCAATAGTAAAATTTGATTATTATTAATACGATATCTAAATAATTGACAATAACTGTTGCTGGAATGCAAAACCAAAAACCATTCGATTTATCTACCAAAATTGATAAATTCTTATCAAAGTTTTGTTTCATGAAGATTGTCAAAATGAGCTAAAATCTAAACCTATTGAGCGTATATTTATTGAAGTTAATGTCCACACCACATTGACTTCAATAAATATACGCTCAATATAATATAGTACATTTAATTATTTTGTTGACATTTAAGATGTACCCATTAAATGTATCACGATAGAACAGTAAATTGATAGAGCCAAATATCAAACAAAATCAAATAGGCAACGTACCTACTCGTAACCTATTATTCAAAACAACAAAACAAACTTCGTTATTACCCATTTACTGAATATAGATACAAAAGCGAGCGCGCAATTATTTTAGCAAATATTCCGACTATTGTATTCTATGACTAAACTAATAATGTTGCTGTGTTCAATAGAAATAGCTGTATAATTGCTGACGGTATTAGGACAATTGACAGTTGCTTTACTTTGATACAGGTAAATATGTGTATACTAGCTAAGCCCTGCGGTACTGTTACTCGCGAACGTTACAGAATAAAAAGGCTATCTCCGTACCAACCTAATTTCATCCGAATTGGTTCAGCAGTATTTGCGTGAAAGAGTTACAAACATACATACACACATCTATACAACCACATATTCTTACTAACTTTCGCATTTATAATATTAGTAGGAAGTAGGATAGGATAGTAGGAAGTAGGATAATAAGTAGTATAGGATAGAGAATTAGTGGCTGTAACCCGCGGTGTTGCCGCCGAAGGTTTTTTTCACTTCTGTTCTCACGTTGTACTCTTACGGTTACTAGCTATAACTAGTCGTGAAAATTTCGAAATAATTATATACGAAACATAATTGCGTATAAATAATTGTAGGCGAAGTTGTTTCACTAGTACCCTCACGATGCACCCTTGAGGGTACTGATAATTGCCATTTATATATATTGATTTCTTTCATCTATGCAAACCCCATTTGTTGGATATAATAGCCAGGCTGGTATATATACTGTCCTATTTTGCGAAAAGCGCACAGTCCATACATTACAAGAGTTCTTGTTAAGCAAACATTTAATACTTACCTGATACTACTAGATATTTGAGTACGAACAAAACCAAACAAAACCAACTAACAATAATAGCGAGGGCGTTCACACTAGGTAATTATTATTGCTGGTATTCTGAGATGTAAACAAGCTCTTCATTACGTTTCTAGAGAAATTTAATTCTATTATAACATTTTTACATTTCAGAATTGCAGTTTATATTCTGTCAGTGGAAATTTGTAATTAGCTATCTGAACATACAACATTAATTGTTAACATATCTGTAAGTTTCCCTAGAAGTACTAAAATAAAATAAATATTTATCTAAGGAATATTTGTACTGAAACTGTTTAAGTATATCTTATTAACTTATTTCTGGCGTTATTACGGGGCGTAACGTAACATTAATTATAACGTCGTTTATATACAATGTACCATGTGTTTAACAAAAGTCCTAAATATATTATAATTAATTAGAAAAATATTAAAGAAACTTTAGGTCTTTAATAGGTATTGTTCTTAAGGTTCGACTCGGTAAGTACGGGGAATTTGTCTGAACTTACTGCAAGGACGCTCGATGTGTAACACGTTACATTACGCCACGTAACCCCAGTCAGTACCCAGGTTTATAATAAATTGTAATACAATTTTGATTAAGAGTAACTCTAGAATATTCTAAAAAACCGAAGTCTAAGAAAGACCCCAAATCTCTTCGTTTTTCGGACCTGATGATATTTTTGGTATTTATAAATCATGACAGTCCCATTGAATGCCGACTTAGCAGTCACCAGAACGTGACTCGTATAATCGAATAACTTCTTTGCGGCATCTAAACTATTCTTCCAGTATATAATTATATCGCTCTTCATTGTTTTTATACAACTTGTCACCTTAAGCGCATATAGTTCTAGCTGAAATCGGACAAATCCCACAAATAGATGATATACTACATCTATTACTATCCCAACCTCAAGTTCTCTAAACATTTAATGACTACAGTTTTTAGTCATTCAATTTAGAAACTTCACTTTAAAATTTAGCATACTTACGATAACTTAAAGTGCGTGCTTTTATTACCAACATTGAAACTTTGGCTTTACTTTATCAGATAATTAATTCATTGCATATTATTTAAGTTATTTTGCGTTTGGGCTGTAGAAGCTACAAAGACAAGAGCTTAGACGTAACTTCAAAGCACTGTAGACAACTGTATCGTAACGAATGAAACTGCGGTATGCAACCTATTTCGTAAATTTGGGCATAAAAAATCCAATGACTCCACACTGTCATTTGTAACCGATATACGTGACATGTCACGTTGTTCGGCGCGCTCGCTAATCAGTCACGCTGTCACGCATGATATCTATCAGCACAGCGGACAGCACAAAGGACCTACCAACTATTACTACTATTAACACTATTAGTAACACATGTGTAAACAGTTTAATAGTGCAATTTTAGGTTATAACATCTAATCAAATTACTTATTGAGGCATTCATCATATATATATATAATTATTTATCCTTAATACATAGCAAATTCTCATAACTCCAGATTTGGGAAAATGATTTTATTTGTTCCAATTTGCGATACACGAGACATGCATGAAATGTAACGTCACCAAGCGCTCGCTAATTTAGCCACAAGTAGTATGTGCCATCATAATTCAAAGAACGAAATATAACCAGTTTATCCGTGCATGTCGTTGTTGTTTTACTACTAATAGACACTGTTTAGAGATGAATACGTCTTACGTGTTCCGTCATTTAGGGTTCACTTATTAGTCCACAATACTGCAAAAGAAACGATACACAGAACGAAAAAAGTTAACGTATGTTTTTTTCTCTGCTAGCAATCTACGCTGAGACATAAGCCGCATTAATCTTACTAGTGTAGATATAATGATGCCTTTGGCAAAACAAAAGCTACATGTGTTGTGTCACGTCACCAAGCGCTCACTATTCAGTGACATAGCACAAGGAACAAAATAATTATATTCAGTTAACCGGTGCGTTTTTTCCCTAATAGCAGAATACTAACAGATATAAACCATATCATCTACAGGTATAATGACTCCATTGGTAACCAATACGAGTGACGTGTCACGACGCTAAGCGCTTACTAATCAGTCACGCGTAGTATCAGCTAGCGCAGCACAAAGGTCGCGGCTCCCTGCGGCAATCTGTTGCGTCCCGTCATGTCACGCCATGATTTATGTCTGTTTAACGTGTATAGAGACAAGGCCTTTGTAACCAGAATGCATAAATGTATTATAGAGCGGTAAATAACAGCAGCATAAAGACGTATTACCTACCGTTACAGCTGTAGTCGTGGTTTTACGTGCTTAGTGTCACGTTGTATACAAGAGACTGAACGAACCTGGTACAAGTATAACTTAAAAATTACAACCGGCTTTAATTCGGCATGCTAACTTTAACTAAATAATTACCATCTGTGAAATGCAACATTTTAAACATAAACCAATTTTTACAAATGAGACGAGGCTTTTTGAAAAATTGAGTTACATGAATAAAAAAATTTTAAGCTAAACGTTTGTCAAACCAATCGCTATCCAACCAAGCGTTATTAATGAGTGCTGCTCAAAATGCATTGCGTTGACCGCCAAACTCTTCGAGTAACGAGTAATTCTGATTTGCCTAAGAGTGACTTTTTTGAAACGACCTCTTCAAGACCATGCTGATTGCTGATTGATTGAAAATATAATCAAGCACGATTTTTAAATATTTGGTGTGCACAGTGTTCTTGTTCTCTCGACTCTTAACCCGTGAATGACTTTCTTTCATAGTTATCTTGCTGTGGGGTAACTGGAGACCAATGTTACACTACTCCATCTTTGGCCATAGCTTTGCCTCAACAGCAACATTACTCAATGCATAGTCACTTATATAGAGTATATTTCCCATAAATAACACCCCATCACGATTTCCCTACATTAACGCTTCACTGCGTTGCAATTCTGATATAGACTGTGAGAATATCGCATTAAAGTAATGTATAGCTATAATATATAGCTGGTTGCGGCTCGTTTAGCCTCTTCAGTGATAGAAAACGGTTGGGTATGTGGTTAACGTTCTCTTTATGCATTTCGCTTTGGATTAGTTCGACTAGAATGGTTTTGAAATAAGGTTATGGGTACGGAAGTTTGTTGGGATTGAGTTATCGTTGAGTTGTCCTTGACTATTATGGTATTATTATGTATGGTTTTATAAGTGATTAACTTATGTGTTATTTATAAATAACTGCACCAAAAAAATTCACCAATAAAAAATTATGGAAGAGCCTGATGAAAATAATATGTGTTATACAATAAATAAATATTGGTATGAGATAAAGCGTTATCTATATTGATAGAAAAACATATGTATAATGTGTATTATTCAGTAATGTGTAAAGTACGAGAAAGTAGCTGAATCGGATGTCACTTAGTTTGGAGATCATGACTACACATAAATTAACTAAATTTTGATGCCGTAGAGAAATTTGAGGATCTAAATTTCCATTCCTGATTTGAGTTTTAGTGACTGTGACACAATACTAAACAGAATGAATATCATGGCACTAGCATCAACTAAGACGGATTTAATAATGGGAACAGAATTCATGAAAATATGTTGTTGTGGGCGATAAAACATCCCCGAAATTCTTATGACGATTGTCAACGGAATTTTACCTTTTATTTGACTGCACATGATCTACCTACTATGCAAACAAGTGGTTAGAAACGACTTTAAAATAACCCGAAAGCGAAATTTTAAAACCTGTGTATCTTAAACTGGGCTTTTCATATATATCCGTAATCACACTTAAAAGTTCTTTATTTTTCTTACACTCGATGTATTTTGAAAAGATAAATATTTTTTTAGATTAATTATTGGCGCCGAATACCCTAATTTGTTTTTTTTTTTTATATTTGATGTACTCGTATGTACCTAGTGTAACTCTCACGACTAAGATAAATTTACTGATACCACACATAAAAATACGACAAGCCTTTTATTGCATGCCAAATACATACTGTTGGGTTACTATACTTTATAGGTACTATAGTTAGATACTTAGATACATATTGATGTTGTTACTAAACCAATGCTTTGAATAATACAGGTGCAATGTAAATTGATTGAACTAAATATTAAAAATATTCGTTAACTTAGAAGTCCAATTAAACATTTTATTAATTTATAGATATAGTTATTGACTAGTGGTAATTCCGGGCGCGTGATGCGATCACGCCACCTTTGAGTGGGGTGATCGGATGACGCGCCACGAGCCTTGCCAACGGACGAGGCGGGCAGTCAGTCGATGGCAGTTGAAGTAGAAGTGTTAAAAGTGTATAACGCCCTCGTTATAGTATATATATATATTAAATCTAATTTAAGAATATAATTCTGGAGAGTAATAAACGACGCGAGTTATTGTATAGTTGTGCATTTTATTCCTGCTGACCTATTTAGATAATAGGTCAGAAGTGGGATTACGAGAAAATTTGATATTTTCTTGCCACGCCTGCGAGTGAAAAAAACGTAAGTAAAACTTTTTTTTTATCTTCCCTTTTTGATACCCATTATGTAATTGCAACACATTTTATTCTTGCGAACTAATTGAATTTCACAGATTTTATTTTATTTTCTTTCCTACCCTCACTTTTAATAAAATAAATGATTGGCATCGTATTATTTTCTTGTGAACTTGACAAATGCCAACGGCAATATTACGTTCATGAGCTAGTTTGATCTCTCCTATTGGTAATTTATCTTTACCTTATGCGATTTTAGTCCACATTAGTATTAACTTAATTATTGGTAACTTAACAAGAGTTAATTGTATGGATTTGGATTTAAATGAGTTGCAAAGTTATTTATTTTTATCTATTTAATTTTTTTTCGTTTACAATACCTACCCCCGTTATAAAAAGAAATAATTATGAGTGTCGTACGATTCTCTTGAAACTTGACAAGTACTAACTGTAATGTTACATGCATAAGCTAGTTCTATTGTATTTGGTTTTTGTATATATTTAGTTTTTACAATCAGTGATTTAAATCTACTCTTATGCGTATTACTTGTTTTTTTTTGTAGTTTTGATAATAAGATCAAAGATGTAAAATGAAATAGGCTATTGTGATAATGCAATCCTTTAAGTTAGCGCTATGTCACTTTTCTACAAATATCTCAGAATTTTCTTCTGTTTCAAATGAATCTTTTAGATAGTCTATATTTCCGAAATATCTCTTGGATTAATTATTACTTTTAAAATAGGTGCTGCACTCATAGGGATATTGCTTATGAAATATTTTAGCATAAATATGAACACTGGGGGTTAAGTTCCTTAGTAGTTAATGGTTCACTGATTGAGTACCTGTAAGCCGTTATCAAATGGAAAAAAAAGAGAAGGGTATTAAAAGTTAGTTGGGGATATTCTTACTAAAAGATGGGATATATAGGAAAGATATTAAGCTGGTTACTTGTCAGTTTCAGGCAAAGAAAGAATGGATGAATACAAGGAATACGCCCAAGGTAATGGGCCACAAAGAAAAAAATATGGAAAAAGGTTAAGCTCGGATGGAAACGCCCTGGGTGAAGGGCCGAGCACGAAAAAAAAGGAAATTAAAGTTTCAGGAAAAGATGGAATGGATGAATACGCCCAAGGTAATGGGCCACAAAGAAAAAAATATGGTGTATGGTTAAGCTCGGATGGAAACGCCCTGGGTGAAGGGCCGAGTACGGAAGAGGAAACAAAAAGTGAACGGGTACTACTGCGGAGAGCAGTCGAGGAAATGAAACATGGTGGAGATACATCTGACGAGGATGTTGGCACCGGTGATACAAGGAGGAGACATGCTGCGCAAGGATGCGTGCGTAGGCGACTACAACACAGGGCCAGGGGTCGCATGGCTCACTCAAGTGTGAGTGCGTTACGCTGTTCGTCGCCGTCAGATGAAGGTGAAGAAGATTTACCGGCAGAGCGAGCGTCACATGGGTCAACGCAGAGGAAGCGCATGGCATCTACATCTGGGTTCAGTGAGTCAGTCTCTCCTAAACGCGTCAGGCCGTCTGATAGTTATAAAAACGATAGTAATATCAATTTCATGGATAGATTTTTGTCTATTTTAGAAAAAGTTAAGAGCTCGGATAAACCTAAATTAACTTTTAACACGAGTGTGTTGCCGGAGTTCGACCCCATGACAAAAGATCAGACTATCTTAACATGGATCACTAAAGTAGAAGAGTGTGCCGAGATTTACGGTTGGGACGAGCGTGAAATTATTCACTACTCCCTGCCGAAATTATGCGGCGTAGCCAAAACATGGTACTAGGGTCTGACTTCGGTACTGCATACGTGGTCTGAATGGAAAAAGAAACTGTTGGAATCTTTTCCTTATAGGGAGGATTATGCCGAGCTCCTAACTGAAATGTTAGCTAAAAGGGTGAAGTATGGAGAGCATTATTATTATGCGAAATTAAATTTACTAAACAGATGTAAAATAAAAGGCAAACAAGCAGTGGATTGTCTTCTCTACGGTATAGAAGATCGGGCGGTGAAAGTTGGAGCTCAAGCAGCCCAGTTTAAAGAGCCGGAACAGGTACTACATTATTTTAAAACTGTAAAGATAGGACAGAGCCGCGAGAACCAGGACACTAACCGGAGGGGGCGATTCGGAGCGCAGACTGGAAGAATGGATCCAAGATCAGGTAGTGTGGTTAACCATACGATTAGGTGTTACAATTGCCGCCAGTTGGGACACCCCAGCTCCAAATGCGAAAAGCCGGTCACCAGCACAAAGTGTCATAATTGTGACGAGGTAGGTCATCTTAGCTTTAGGTGCAGGCGCCCCCCAGCGAAGTGTACGACGTGCGACAGGTTCGGACATCTTACTTCTAACTGCTTCAAAAATGTAGGGTGGTCTACAACCACTACTGGAGCCAGTAAGACTTCTACACAAAGTCAGGAGCCGAAACAGGTGTCTGCAGTGTTAACGGAAGATACAGGAATAAACAAATACTTGATTGACATAAAGGTAAATGGATCCACGACTTCCAGCCATGTTGATTTAGGGAGCCAATGTTCTCTCATCAGGGGAAGTGACGCTAAGTCCTTAGGACTGCCCGTTACTTTTCGAGAAAACCTACCGACGCTTCGAGGAATAGGGGCTAGTCTGGTGAAACCGATTGGAGTTGTGAAAGCGACGGTAGAGGTGCAAGGTATTGTAGAACCCGTAGATTTATACGTAGTGGAAGACTATGTAATAATGCATCCTGTACTTTTGGGGCACTCGTTCACTGAAAAACCTGACATACAGATTATTAAGACACCAGATGCGATCATATTCCAAAGATTACCTTTGAATAAAATTAATCTCATAGCTTCTCAGAATTACGAGATACCTTGTAACACGATGCGAGCTATACAATTCTCTACCGATCCAAAAACGGCGGATTGTGAGGTACGGGTCGAAGGTGTGCTACGTGGCCCTGGAGGTAAGGAGTATTATTTATTACCAGGTCAGTACGAGGTAAAAAACGGCCAAGGTGCAGTTTTGGTTTACAATGTGGCGTCACAACCAATGAAAATTGCCGAAGGTACCCTCTTGACGCGAGCATTGAAACGAAGTCTCACTTCAACTGGTACCATTAAAAATTCATACAGCGTAACCTTTGATGACTCTGTAATGGACACCTCTGTCAACTGTAACCCAAAGTTGAACATGGATCAGCGGAATGCGATGAGAGATTTACTAGCAAGGTATGGTGATTGTTTTTCTAATGGACTGCATGATTTAGGGTTTACAACAGTCACCGAAATGACCATAGAACTTACCGATGGTGACCCGATTGTGTACCGCCCATATCGTATGTCCCACGCTGAACGACAAATTGTTAGTAACATGGTTCAGGAGATGCTAGATAACGATATAGTCAGAGAATCGTCATCACCTTATGCTAGTCCAATCATCATGGTACAAAAGAAGACTGGTGAGAAGCGTTTGTGCGTCGACTATAGAGCTTTAAACAGGAAAACCAAAAAAGACCATTACCCGATGCCACGAGTAGAGGACCAGCTGGATCTCCTTGCAGGTAACACCTTGTTTACTACTCTCGACCTAGCGTCGGGTTATTACCAAATCCCCTTATCAGAGGAGTCACGGCCCAAAACTGCGTTCGTGACTCCAGATGGACAGTTCGAATTTAACCGAATGCCTTTCGGCTTAGTAAACGCACCCTCGGTCTTTCAAAGGACAGTAAACAAGATACTCAAGGAAGCCAAAATCAAATATGCTATTGTTTACATGGACGACATCCTAATACCATCAAAAGACTTCCAAGAAGGCATGCAGAGGTTGGAAGAGGTGCTGCGTTTGTTACGGGAAGGTGGGTTGACTTTGAAGTTAAGTAAGTGTAACTTCTTTCTCGACTCCGTCGAATTCCTTGGGTTCGATGTGAGTGCGGAAGGCGTCCGACCAGGTAACCGGAAATGCGAAGCAGTCTCCAAGTTTCCTCGCCCTACAAACCAACACGAGGTACGGCAATTTCTCGGTCTGTCTGGATTTTTTAGGCGATTCATTAAAGGGTACGCGCTGATAACTGGGCCATTGACGGACTTGTTAAAGAAAAATGCTGGTTGGTATTGGCGAGACGAACAAGAACAGGCGTTTGAAAAGGTAAAACAGTTACTTACTAGCAGGCCTACACTTGGTTTATATGATCCGAACGCAGAAGTGGAACTGCACACTGATGCTTGCCAGGAAGGTTTAGCAGGCATATTACTGCAACGAAATTTGACAGGAGCGCTACAACCAATTTCGTATTTCAGCCGAAAAACAACAACTGATGAACGTAAGTTGCATTCCTATGAACTGGAAACACTGGCGGTGGTATCATCACTAAATCGTTTCCGAGTCTACCTATTAGGAGTACCTTTTAAAATTCTTACAGACTGCAACGCGCTTAGGGCAACTTTAATAAAGAGAGATCTGATACCCCGAGTAGCCCGCTGGTGGGTTCAACTACAGGAATACGACTGTACAATAGAATACAGGCCCGGAGCACGAATGGCTCATGCTGATGCGCTCAGCAGAAATCCTGTGGGTGATAAGGTAAGTGAACACCACGTTCTAGATGTTTTAGTCGTACAGAGTTCTGACCTGGACTGGATATCTACAGTGCAATCTGCTGATGAAGAGGTAAAAAGAATTAAAAATATCTTATCGGATCCGACAGTCAAAGAAGCCATGGATATACATAAAAATTATAAACTCAAAAACGATAAAGTATATCGTATTGTAGGTGAAGACATAAAATGGTTGGTACCCCAAGGTGTGAAATGGCAGATTCTGAAAATGAATCACGATGATTTGGGACATTTGGGATTTGAAAAAACTCTAGAACGAATAAGAGAACATTATTGGTTCCCTAAAATGCGCAGGTTTGTAAAAAAGTATGTTTCTTCTTGTCTCGAATGTGCGCATCATAAAGCTCCAGGCGGACCACGCGAGGGTGAGTTACACCCTATTGAAAAGGTAACCATACCTTTCCACACTGTACATGCAGATCATCTGGGACCGTTCACGAGAAGTAAAAAGGGTAACTGTTACCTGCTCGTCATCGTAGATGGCTTTACAAAATACGTGAGTATTCATGCTGTCAAGGACACTAAGTCTACTACTTCAGTCCAAGTATTGAAACAGTACGTGAGTTACTTCGGTGTACCGACGCGCTTGATAACAGATCGAGGTAGTAGCTTCACGAGCAAAACATTCAAGAATTTTATAGAGGCATATGGTATTAAGCATGTACTAAACGCGGTCGCTACCCCTAGAGCTAACGGCCAAGTGGAGAGATTCAACAGGACCATCTTAGACGCACTATCTACATCAAATCACGGCAACGACGAAAAATCCTGGGACGAGCATATTACGGACATTCAGGTAGGCATAAATACCACTAAACATAAAACTACACAAAAAAGTCCGTCTGAACTATTGTTTGGATTTAACGTAGTTAGTAGAACAGAAGGTAAGTTGAGTGAAGTAATAAACGAAACCCTGAATAGGACTCCTGTAAACGAGTTAGACGATATTAGGCGACAAGCAGGGGAGAAAATTAAGGAACAACAGGTAAGAGATAGGAATAATTTTAACAAACACAGGAAATCTGTAACACAGTACAAGGAAGGAGACTTGGTGCGGGTAGAAAGGCAAGTACCTCACGATGGCAAATCACAAAAACTTGTAGTAAAATATCAATTCCCGTATCGCATAATAAAAATACTCGACAATGACAGGTTTATGATTGAGGACACACCTTTAACTCGGAAATGCGGCCGAAAATATGAATCCGTTGTTGCCATAGATAAAATTCGACCTTGGATGAATTTTACGAGACAGTTCGAATCAGATCATTCAGAAAACGAGACCGAAAACGACGATTAGGTGTGTCTTCACCTGACTTATGTTCTATTCAGAGTTGTAAGTGTAGGTAATGACTAGACTGTATTTTTCACATTATCTTGAGCGGTATCCTTAAAATCACAGGTTTATGAAATGTAAACTCCAAATTATCTTCATTTATACTGGTTTATTAGATAAGTTAACATAGATTGTATAGATGTATTAACGCTAAGTTAAATAGCTGTGTTCTAAGATATGTTTTCCCTTATTAGCATGTTTTGGTTGTGTACCTGAAGATCATAAAAATGATAAATTGTGATTTAGATGAATATGTTTGATGCGTTAAATTGTACAATATAAATAAAATAAGATAAATAATGATATATTGCTTACGCTAGACTCTAATTATTTCGGGTTGTTTTTTTTTAGTTCAATATAATGTTAGTTGGAAAATATTATGTAGAGGCTAGTATAAATTGAATATTTGTTCAAGTACAGCTTAATTACATTTTTCTTAATTATTTTACTGTACTTAATTAATTTACTGTTGTACTGTAGTCATATTGTATAGTATGGCCATAATAGGATATGTTTAGGTAAGTAATTTTTGTAGGTTGTAATCTCATATTAAAAGCGAAGGGACTCGCTTCAGGTAGGATGGCCGAACTGTTGGGTTACTATACTTTATAGGTACTATAGTTAGATACTTAGATACATATTGATGTTGTTACTAAACCAATGCTTTGAATAATACAGGTGCAATGTAAATTGATTGAACTAAATATTAAAAATATTCGTTAACTTAGAAGTCCAATTAAACATTTTATTAATTTATAGATATAGTTATTGACTAGTGGTAATTCCGGGCGCGTGATGCGATCACGCCACCTTTGAGTGGGGTGATCGGATGACGCGCCACGAGCCTTGCCAACGGACGAGGCGGGCAGTCAGTCGATGGCAGTTGAAGTAGAAGTGTTAAAAGTGTATAACGCCCTCGTTATAGTATATATATATATATTAAATCTAATTTAAGAATATAATTGTGGAGAGTAATAAACGACGCGAGTTATTGTATAGTTGTGCATTTTATTCCTGCTGACCTATTTAGATAATAATACATACAAACATACACACAATCAAAAAAACATATTATTAGTCGGGTAAAAAAAACTCATACTTTAGAAATAACAGTAATGAAGACAGCATAAGTACGAGAGAAAATCCGTATTCTTATTCCGAAACTTGCTATAATTAAACAAAACTTTGCACAAGACTAATAAGAAAATATTACAAAGCGTGCATCTCTCAGTTTTCTTGGCTCAAACGCAAACTTGAGAGTTTTGGCACGTGACAATAGTTCTCCTATAAGTATAGTAGAGGAGCTTTACTAACCATGTTCCTTATGCACGTACTCCAAGACATGCAGTATAATGCTGAAGCATGTAATGTATAGAAGCTTAGTCGGAAATTGTATAGACGAATTACTATCCAGATTGAGGTACATCCACCCATAGAGATCTCGAGATATGCTAATCCCGTGTGATGACTACAGAACCAGTTGTCGCCTAAAAAAGTGGAAAGTATCTTATTTGTCGTAAGTCCAATCACGCCAACATACCAAGTTTTAGTAAGGAAAACATATCATCTTTGAGACAGTTCTCATATCATCTTTGAGACATATCATCTTTTTTCTATGGTTTGTAATTTAATTTGATTTAAAATTGTTTGTTTCGTTTCTTTTATTACAAATTAGTACAGTACAATACGGTATTATCTTAAATTATTATGGACCCATAGACAAACTTATTGGATCTATTACTGCAGAAAGCAATGTGTTCCGTTTTTGACCATATTGCTGTGACATTTGCTTAGCCTGTTCACCATATCTCCCTTTATTTTCTGAGTACAGTGTCTGTATCAGTTAGTGGAATCGAGTACATAAAGTGTCTATACATTTCCTCACAGCTCAAAACAAGGTTCATCGCTTCTAATTAGCCGCCCTTCTCGAATCTCTCTGAACAAACGGTTTTAGTAATAACGATAACGTCAAATGCGGGAAAAAATACGTAATATTATTATATATATGTATAGTTCTGTCACAAAAATTCAACCTGTTATTATTTGTATGAATCATTAAAAAACTCTAATGTTAGCTGCTAGACACTGTCTTATTTCGCAAGGTGACAACATAATACTTGGTGTCAATAACATCATTTCTGGCGGTTTATAGTTTAAACTATGGATGCACGCTACTCAAAGACATGTAGTAGGTATAAATTATAATGCAGCAACGCTGTACACAAACTTAGGCGGAAATTGTGCAGCGAAATTGCTTCCTAGTTGGAGGTTTCCGAATACAGTAGCTTTGATAAACACGATAACACCATCATGCTTTAGAAAAGTGCATTTTCTTTATCTATTTAGAAACACAATTATGAGAATAGGATATTTTGGAAACACATAGAATAATTAAATTGTATTAAGGTTTGAACACTCAATTTTAAAGAGACTTATATTACGTATTCATAAAAATCTAACTAAATTTATTTTCATCCCACAATTTCTGTATCCGTTATTTTACCTAAAGCTTTTCCAAAGCTAAAATATAGCAAAATTTTAACTTGCTTGTGTGGAGTTGCGCACTTCTATGCTGCAATTGTCCATACTTACAATCAGGCGGCACTTGTTAGCTTTGCTTATTTTATTTATCTGGTTTTTCTTTTGTATTAATTTTTTGTTCATGAAAATTGAATGCAAAAGTCTCACTTGTCTCTGGTGGAGCATTTGGGTTATATGTAGATCTTAAATGGTCTATAGGTAATCTATCTGCTATATTGATTTTGTTCTTGTAGTTAGTTTGTTCTTTTTTGGTAATAAAGGTACTTGCCCGGTACTTAGTATGTTTTGAATAATAAAGCCTCACTTACTCTTTGTGCATTAGAATTATCAAGTAGGTAATACTGCTATCCAAATAATGCACCTACGGTGTGTCCCGGAAGCTTTTCTCGTGAGTAAGAGTGTTTCAGATTGGGCATGCTCCATCTAGGAACTGAATAAGCCTGAAAAAAAACTCATCGTCCCACAGAGCAAGAGCATTTTACTCGTATTAAGAAATACTTACAGACTTCAATGAAAACTAACCATTTTAATAAACTCTTATGACAAATCTAACCGCTCCAACGTACATCATTGTTTCTACTATAAAACAAACTAAAAGTACATTAAATCTAAAGCTTACCTCAATTACGAATTCAAAAACATTTTTAATCAAATTCCACCTAAACAAAATACCCTCAAATGCCAAAACAATAGTGACAACAAAAGATTAATTTGACCCCTCGTTGAATGAATAGATCCTCAATAGTTTAATTCTGACGAAGGTGGGAAAAGGGTCGAGTGGGGCTGACAAACAAACGTAACAGATATTTCGTCTGTATCGGGCACTGGTGGCTTTTGAGAGACCCCACTTGACCATTGTGGTGATATTTAGAGGTTATAATTTTATTAGGGCAATTTTCGCTGAGATTTTAGTGTTGGAAAGCTTATTAATGAAAATATAGTTACTTGTAACTTTTATATAACCCTCTTAGATGTGACTTTAATAAATTAACTTGTTGTTTCAAGACTTTTAAAAGGATGTTTTTCCTATTTAACGTCAAAATCTGGTCCTGAGGAACATCTATAAATCTTGCGATATGTGTCATTAATCTAATTTTGGTATAGCGCAATTGTATTTTCTTGCTATAAATTATTCAACCATCTCTGCATTCACTTACCACCTATTCCCAAGTGTAGAAAACTTATATTAATTCTCAGAAATTGAAAATTTAAATTCTCATAATACGCGGCGCTTCCAACTGAACAAATATTTTCTATTGCAGGTGAGTTGGCAGCGTACCAAGTCGAATTCAACCTTTTATTAAGTGAGTAACTTCTGTTATTATAAGGTAGCGAGTTTTGCAATGAATGTCACTCGTACCAGAATTGCATTTGCATAATGCAATTTGGAAATTTGCCGCAGGTTCATGGAAGACGTGCATGTTTTCTGTCTGTCCACAGTTTTATTATTTAGAAATTATACGGGTTCTTAATACACATTTATAGGTTAAAGCATGTCAAAATGTTTTATATTAAGACGGTTTTTTTTAATTTTTAAATTATTATATATCTAATAAATTAAGTTATAAATTTAAGCATTTCATTATTTATTATATCTCCCTATAACATACAAAATATGAACTAGCCGTGTAAAATTACGCTACATGAATTTAATACCATTCCGCAACATTTATTTCACTGACGGCAAACTCTTGATATTATAAATCACAATTATTCAAGACAGAAACTACTATTACCAGAACGGAACGATCTACCCCATTGTAAATGCCACTGAGCTAAATTAATGAACTGGCCAAACTAAAGACCACAGAGCTTGAAACATACTGCTTTACAGAATTTACAGAATGGCCTAACGTAGACCAATTTTATGAGCACAAAAATCTGGTTGTTATTATATTTACTGTACTATATTTGCTACAATTTGACCTTAACTTAAATTTACTGTGTAAGTATGTATAACTAGTCCAAATAAAATACGTATTTTTAATGGGAATAACAACGAGATGCGTTGGCTTAGGTGTACAAGCATTGAATTTTGTGACATTATAATGAGAGTAATAAGCTCTATTTACATTCCGTTGGTACTATATTCTTAACACTTAATACATCTCTACTTTATATTTTTACCAGGAATATTAGATACTATTACGTTAAACTACTGCTTGTAAAACACGAACTATCAACGAGTAATACGTCCAAAGATAGAGTTTCCTTTCTATCTGATGTGGTTTAAACATCTATGTTGCGATAAAGCAAACCAAGCAATATCTATTATTCAAGCATAGTCCAAAGATCTTGATACTGTGGTTTAAAATCTATTTTTTTATTTTACTAACTTGTTGTACAATTTTTATTAAATATTATCTATTTGGCCTTTACTAAAATAAATACTTTTATTATTTTCATTTTTTTTAGAATATTAACTATTTGGCCTTTACTAAAATAAATATTTTTATTATTTATTACATTTGTGACAAAAAACAACGAACAATTTTGAAACATATAGTAAATACAATAGTAGGGAAGCATGTTATTTGTCACAAGCCGATCTCAACTCAGCATGATGCCGGTTGTAAACAACTCGCGCTGGTCTTCCGTTGGGACCAAAATAATGCTGATTTTTATCTGGCCCAACGTATAAGCATTGCTATTCAGCCTGGTAATGCGGCTACCAACTGGGCACGCTGCCCTCTGGTGGTGGGTTGGAGCATTTGGATTATCTGTAGATCTTAAACGGTCTATAGGTAGTCTATGGTCTAATCTTTCTGCTATAATTTTTTGTTGTCGTAGTTAGTCATTTTGTTTATGTTACTCGTAATAAAGGCATTTGAGTGAATGGCTTAGAAATATACATATATTGTAAGAAGATAACAGCTTCTTACAATATATAAGCCATTATAATTTTTTTATTAATTGACTACCAAACAATTCTATTGGAATGAGTTGTACGGCAATTCGTTATGGTCAAAATGCATATCCACCTCTCGTTTGAATAATACGATGCGGACGATGCAGCATTAGATGTAGCTTGCTTGCCTAGAAGAAACTAATTTATTAAAGACTTAAAAATATTCAAATTATAGATATTAGACAATAGAGAATTCGGTAGCAAATTCTACAATCTGGCAGCCATTTCTGTGCCATTTTTTGTCGTCTGCAAACGGTTATTTTAAAGTTTTCACACTAGTGTTTTAATAATGTAATAACATATTGATAGGCAATTACTTAGCTCGTTGTCGTTTACCCAAGTACGTTTTATCGCAACAGGTACATTCACTATCCCTTAATACACATATTTTATGACTAGCTGTACTCGCGACTTCGTTCGCGGTTGCCAACTTTCATAATTATGTCACCGGAATAAAAAAAATTGAGAAATTATATCAGTGGTCCTTCTGAAAGTTTTTATCTGAAATGCACAGGTTCTCAAAAGAGGCCGCCCAGACACACCGCTGCTTGGTGACAGATTTTTCAACTTGAAGTGTTATACTTATACGGTAGCTCAGGCTCTGCTTGCGTATTGCGTGGGATGGAACCTCGCATCTCTCGCACGGCAATCTACCCCGTTTAACTACATGGTCGCCATAGCTACAAAAAATTGTGGACGCTATGTGTTGGTATACGTACAATAATAATCTATGCCGCAGCTATAAACTCGTCATTATAGTATTTTGTGGCGGTATACGTTCAGTCTGTTTCAAAGACACCTGTAAGATTTGTATGGAATATTTTATTATGCTTATACAAATTGATTATGATTTCCATTAAAACAAAACCTTGTCGATAGTTTATCGAAAATATGAACTACAATACTAATGCCGTTTTTTGTGGTACGTTTAGACTTTTCCAACAAAAAAGAATCATCCAAACCAAAGCACGCGTTACCGAGTTATAGTTAAATATGTATTTTTTCATCCCCTCTCCCACATGAACCTCCCACTAATTTTTCGGATAACATTAATTTAAGTTATTCTTTCTTACAAAAAAAAACATCCAACAAAGCACGCGTTGCTTAGTTATAATTAATTACATTGTATAAGCCTTAAGTATACCAAGTTTCATTAGAATCCATCTAGACAAAATGTAAATAATTATAGATTTGGGGTCTGAACCTTTAATAACACAAATCGCAAAAGAATTTTTTTAAGTATATTCAATGTACAGAATTTTACCTGTTACAGTTTTATTATATGTATAGATAAACCAGCTAAAATTTCATCTGCAATACCTCGTCCTACCAATATTTGCTTCAGAGACGATCCGCGCTATAGATACGGCATGCGCGCAGCATAAAAATATATAGCTCGGTAAAATTGTCTATCCCATCTCGTATACTACGAATATAGCTTTATATAGTACAGCTATATGGCCCATAAAGACCGTTGCATGCACCAGTATTTGAACTAGACTCATTAAGCTTCTCTTCCATACATTCGGTTCCCAATTCGACGTCGTAAATTAAGCTAAGTGTGGGGACGTGCTCACAGCTAATTTCTCTATAGTAATTGGCAAATCTTGAGTGCGTCTTTGTACTTGAATGTACCGTGTTGCGGGACATGAATAATTTCTACTGTTAATGTGAGTTTGAACAGAGTTGGAGGTCCGCGTTATGCTTAATTATCATTTTGGTGACAAGCCTCGTTAAGCATCGTGCATGCATTGAGAAGAGCCTACAATGATATGATCAGGCCACTACTTTTCATATTCAAGTGTTGACATACTGGGTTATTGGTCAGCCCTGGGTTACTATACTCATTATTGGGTTACTATACTGGGTTACTATACTCATTATTGGATACAACTTTTACTAACGGGTCAATCTGGAATTCGTGATTACAAATTGGTATCTACGATGTTGGAAAGGAAGTGACTAGGTTTGGTGGCACTACAAAAAATATACAATAGCTATATGAATTGATCATCAGAAAGTCGTTGAGTTTTTTAAATATATCTTTTTTGAAAAAATCAAAAATTACATTATTATATTAAAAAATACGAAAATGAACTTTTAAAGAGTAACAATTTCGACGAGTTTAGCCAGTTATTTTATATTATTCAAAAACCCTTAAAGTATTTCATAAACATCACATCGTATTTTAGTAGACTAATGGTCTACCTACCTAAACGTATATATTTTTCGTAACGTCAATCAATGTACTGAGTCATATATTTTTTTAAGTTAACACATAAATAATATGATCTGTCCAAATTCTACATTTATTTATTTTTCCGAGAATAATAAAAGGCTCATGTTTTGTCTTCTTCAATAAATATACAGTTTTTAAAGTTTAGGTTTGAATTTTTATGTAATATATGTATGTTTTTGCCGTTAGTAACTATGTAAAAAGTTTTGAAATTAAACAGACAGGAAGGTTAATTAGGTAGGGGAAAGTTTTACAAATGTGAATTGTCGTCGACTTAGCCAAGGTTCGTTAGTTTTACTGGAACGGTACTTCTGCTGAGATGTGGCCTGGATGTCTTCAAATTGGGTCTTACATTGTGAAGAGACTTGTATTTTAATAGGTGTACTACTGAGTGTTGCAAAAAATATAATAATATATGGAGTACATTCGGGCAGGTTTACGTTAAAGAGTACATAACTAACATAAATAAATAATAACTTATATCAAGTTAATAATAATTCCTTACTAAATAATACAATACTTAGTAATATATTGAAGCAATTCTTATTATACTCGTAATTTGCAAATACTTATTCAATAATTAATACGTAATTAAAAATTTAATATAAATTTCATATAAAATCAGACAGAAGGTGGTAGGAGAAGCTCAGGTTAGGGCCTAGTGGCGTGTCATGGAAGAGGTGGCCCAGCAGTGGACGAGTGTAAGCTGATGATTATGAAAATTAATTGTAAATTAATAACTCTTATCTCTTATATATTAAGATTTAATATTGATACTCTTACGACTGTTGAAAATCTAATGCGATTTCTGATATTTTACTATTGTTAAATTAGCTGTTTCACGATGATTAATAAAAAAATCGTTAGCCGTTTTTTTTATTGGTAAAGTAAAAAAATGTTGACGGTAAGGTGAGTGAAAGTTGATCGAGTGAAGTGAAGTAAAATGATGAATAACAAGAGTTCGTCATTTTTTTTTGTAACAATTAATTGACATAATTAATAACCAATAGATAAAAAAGAATAAACCGCTAAGTGCTAATAAATAAAGCAATTTTGAAAAATAAATAAGGTAGTTAATGTTATGATCGCAAATTCAAAGTATACTCGTACAAGACTTGTAAGATTATAATAATATTACTAATAATTCACTTTTCACAAAATAACAATTTACATTTATTAATACAATTTATCTCAAATAACGTACTTATTATTACAAAGAATGAATTTTCATTGAAACTCGAGACTCCATCGCCGCTTTAATGGATTTTATCTAACCGCCTAACCTTATTTAGGTCGAAATGAAATTAAGACATTCATTTCTTATGTTGCCAATATGTAGGTACCATCTAAAATTCATGTAAAATTGCTAATAGCGTCTAAAATAAATGTCGACTGTTATTACGAGACCTGGGAATTCCAGGTCTAAAGCAATAAGTAGTGGGAAGAAAATGTGAATATTATTCGGTAATTTATAGGGTGGCTTTTTAAGTTATGATTACCATGTGAAAAATGAAACTTATTTAAAATATTTTAAATGGTAAGCTTGCGTTTGACAGCAACTAGCCTAATGTGAGGCAACGATTTAACATAAGATAAAGCACGCGAGTGGATCAATTTATTCTGCCTAGAAGAAATCGATCTACACGCGACTTGGGAAGGACAAAGATTATACCTATGAAGAAATATAGAATTTGGCCGCTTTCAAGTCGTATATTAGAAGTAAACTAAAAGCGTTTCGTGAGAGTCCCTGGATTCTCTACCATGCACCGATGGCGTCAAGCTGTATCTCTAGTTATACCAAAAAATATTATCATAATCTTTGGTTATACGATGGTGGAATGGTGATGGTGGCACCAAGTTGTATAATTCCAGTCCGACAATCATTTAGGGAAATGTATCCGATAAAAAATCAAGACCAATAATTGTAATAATCTTCGGTTATCTAAATGAAAATTATTGCAATAGCTATAATCGTAGCTTATAATATTATAGTATCATCTTTTGTCACACTAGTTTAATTACTTTACCTCTAATAAACTATACTTACATAACTATACACCTCAATTCAGTATTTAATTTAACTTAAACCTTTACTTAAATAAATTTAAAGCGGAATATAAATAAGCTAAGTAAGAACACGGCTCGCTAAGAATCTAATAATGAAATCCGCCAATCTGTGAGATTAGGTAGTCTTAAGTTAAGTTAAAGTGTAGTTACGGAGCTGATTGTTAATTAAGTTTTGGATAAATATTTACGGAGCCGGTTTGTATTTAAATATTAGGAGACCCTAAGTTTATTGTTTAGACAGTCAATTATTTAGAGCTGATATGCCAAAGGCTAAAATAATAAAAACTTCAAGAAGATTTGTTCACAAAATTTTATCCTTTACTAAATCGTAAAAAAATCACATACTTTTCATATTTTTTTATTGAACAATTTAAGAAATGTAACACAGTCATATTATTGTTAAGGTTTATTTCTCGTGTATCATATAATTAAAATACCTAATAAATTCATCATCAAGCTACAGCGGCTCAAGTAGTAAGTGAACTTTGGATTATTTGTACATATTTAGGTAATACCCAAGTTTATCGTTCGTACAACTAATCTAGTTACTTAAAAAGTTCGAACTACAAGTAAAAATTTATTAGTTAACTTTGTTTCCACTAACAAAAACATTATTTTGGATATATAACCAAATTAATGTTTTGATCTCTGTAACGCTAAACGCTAATCACTAATCTTTTCAACAATTAAATCAGCCCTAGGAGTGATAAAGAGTTTATGGTTGATCAGCATGACGACAAACGTCATAAAAAATAAAATCATTCACGCCATAGGACTTCAATCCTAAATTTAGCTCTTTGGTTTTCGACGCAGCTTCTAACTTGTTCGTACTTACCAGTATCTTTACATTTGAGTGGTTTTCGATCCCAACTGTCGGTTCCAGCAGCTTGGACACGAATCCTCAGCTTACACTGCATCGAAGACCGCTATCAGTTTCTAACAAGAAGCTCGCTTACTGACATTCCATTTTCCAGTGGGTGGAAATTTTGATATGGAATTCATAGTTAATTTGCAGCCTTATTAAAGATTCTTATTTAATGTCTCCGCTTGAATTATTTTACTGAAATTAGTCAGTAATGCAATGGATTTCTAGGAGAAACCCAATCTCAATCAGATATAGCGTTAGACTTAAAAACCTGAAACTCAACGAGTTCCGGTGAGATTAGTTACGGAATAATTATAGTACTCGTATTTACACCTGATCTAAATACATATTGTTCTGACAAATGCAAGAATGTTTTGGCATTATTTTGTCTTAAAGTAAAGATTTCTCGAAATAATATGAAAAAGGACTTAATTGACCTGGCTTGCGCCAATTGGACTAAGGGTGAAAACCCAAAAACAACTACAACTAAAACCCCTAGGAATTTTTGCTGTATTTTTGTATAATACGACGAAGCGGCTAAAAAAATTAAATAGCACACTTGTAAAAAACCTAGATTATTACTTTCGGAATAGAAGGTAGATAATCTGGTAGTTATTTTCACAATCTGGTTTGATTGGAAAAAATGTAAAAAATTTTAGGGCGTATCAGAACGTTAGTGACTAACTAATAAAAAATTAATATATTATTTTGAATATTCATACATCTAAACTTAAAAGTTATAGCGGCAACAATAATCCGCAAACATCAGTACATCCCACAGATCGCTGCACAGGACAGAATAGAATCTAACTATATCGCAATAACAATATCCTGGGAGACGACATTTCTTGACCTCAATGTACGGGTTCGACCCGCAATGGCTGTTCGGTGTCACTAAATAAACACTAGCCGTTGAAAACCGTATTGGAATTTTGCTATGGTAGAAAAAAATCAAAAGTAATGATCACTTATTTTTTTTTTAAATTATTATAGCATTTTTTTAATTATAAAGCTAATGCGTGTTAGATTCATTTTCGTTAGTTTACAAAGATGGCAGTGCAAAGCTAAGAAACAAAAGTTGTGAACACGAACGCCTCATCCCTGATGCAGTTCACCAAATGTGGACAAAACTATTAGTTAGAACTTCTTAACATTCAGTACAATCGAAACCCATATTGTTAAACAAAAAAAAAAAACCGGTAACTAAATTTTAACAAATGAAATCTAACGAAACAAAGTAAATGAAGAAACCAAAATGAGTCAATTAAGAAGCCAGACAATTAGGTGTCTTACATCATTGAAACCATTCACGTCGAGGAATTTTACCGGAGCCACGAGATTCGATAACAGTAGATTTGATTTTTTTAATCTACGACATTGTAAACTGTTACATGGTTATGTAACAGTTAAAATACCACGACTTGTGATGACATTGTACCTGGAAAAATGACTCACTAAATTTGGGTCTGTATCCACGGATCTCGTGATCAAACTCAGTAGGCTAAGGATTGCGGAGTGTTGTTTCCGCTGATAATGTGACTCTGCTTTACATTTGATAACAGTATTGCCATACTAAAAATGCCTATATCAATAGAATAATAAATGAGGAAACCAAAGTACAGAAAACTTAGCATTCTACGGCAGTTTAACTATTTATATTTTTACATAAAAGGAACTGATACTTGATAGGTTTTGGCAAGTAAATTACAAATCAATGTTTCGTATAAAAGTCTAAATTCCTCACTAATGCCATCACAGATAACACGAAGAAACGCCAAAATAACATTTTTTTAAATTTTCTTACTGTACCCTAATAAACGGTTCCGATTAAACAATTTAACGATTTTAATTATCCCCTCCCCATCTAGAAGTGAGGAGTCAGCAGCAATCGGAATGTATAAGTTTCTATTCGAAAATTAGAAAAGTTGGACTCATTTCAGGTGCCCCGTCGGAATGGTAGAAATGATCAAGTTTGCGGATGAAACGGATCTTGCAGACGTAGAAAAGTTTAATAAGGAAAAATAATCGATGGTTCCTGTCTGGAAGGTGATTCTTGTTTGGTCTTGTTTGATTGCCTTTTTTATACGCAGTAACGAAGAGAGAGAGTTTTTAGAAATTTGTATATTAGAAGATCTTGCCTCATAAGTGAGCAGTGGAAAATTTTAAACGCGTAGGGTTCACGTGGAACTGTATTCACTGAATTAATGTCAAATATTTATCGAGCTATGGCACGGAATGCGCTCGTTTTGTATTATCAGAGTAACGTATTGTGTTAACATAACGTTACACACGTTACGCGTTTTCAGTAAGGAATGTCGCGTAACGTTAGCTGCGAAACAAATGGAACAAGTGACAGCCATCTAGGTTTTATTTTTTAACTTTTCCTTTAACTCTGTCAAAACGAAACCAAGATCACTGAAAATTTTATTTTTTTCGCCGCTTACGTACAGCGATATCACCACTGATTAAATTTAGTAGCTACTTGATTAAACGCTACAGAAATGAGTCTAAAGAAAATTTGCTTGATGTTGCTCAGATGTAATTATAACCTCTTAAAAGTAACAAGTAAAATTGACTAGAATATTGAAGTGTGGTCGTATTATCTTTATGTAACATAAAAAATGGATGTGGTTTAATGTAATAGTACCCTACAAAAATATCAGACCCGGTTCTTTTCAGTCATTAAAGTTTATAGATAAATTTATATAATATAGATGTTGAATGTAATTTTTAAAACTGGAAATATTAATTTCATTCGTTATTTCGCCAAATAATGTAGGGAGGTTTAGGTAAATATAGAATTCAACAATCAGTTTAAGTTGAGTTGTAATACTTCTTAGCTCTATTACGGTTTAGAAGGAAGTTTTAAAGCTGTAATTGTAAATAAGTTGAGCTGCAGTTACTAAATTGCTGATTATTAAGCAAGATGAAGCTAATTATACTTATTCAATCTAAGTTTATTACTTATTTTTCTAATAAGGTGTATTGTCTAAGTTATTTATGTTCATATTTAAATATATTGAAATATAAGTTGAAGAAATTAGTTCATTAAAAACCTAGTACCATTTCTCTCCAGCGAAACAATAAGCAATTAAAAACATAAACAAAAAAATTGACAATAAAAATGCAATACAAATCTAATTCATAAATAAAGGCGTAATTAAAAAAAAGCCTCAATTCACTGATTCAAAAAAAGCATCAAAACAATGAATTGCGAAACGAAACAACAAACTTTTAAATGGGTTATTTTCAGTAAAGTTTGAATGCAGCGGAGTTGTACGAAACAATAAATCAGCGATAAAAAGCGAAAAAATCGGATTTTTTGTACATAGTTCGTCATAAAATTAATGCTGGTATTTGTTGATTTAAAGTTACTCAGGCTTAAACTGTAACGCTAAGAAAAAAAATATGGTGTCTGGAAATAAGAGCTATATTTCTTCAAATACCTACCACAATAAAATATGTGTATACATTTTTGACTTCTGAAGTGTTAAATAAACAAACATTCCATATCTATTTCCTTTATTCTATCAATCTATAGTAGCTTAGTGTAGCTGAGTGGTACTTACCCTTTTACAATTTCCTTCTACAATTGAGTCAATGTGGTGGACTATGGTGTGGGTAGATCATAATCCACCACGTTGACTCAATTTCGAGTGAATGAATTCACTTATACTTAAACGCTTTTAACGTTGCTAGACAGGCTTATTCAATTCAGTTCATATCATTTACACAATTAAAAATAGCATTACAGCTATGAGACACATGTACCACATGAGAGGTGCAGGCTTGAATCAAGTTAAATCTTCTGCTTGAATATCGAGCATACGCCCAGTAAACCACAGCACACAACACTTGTAGTTAAGACCCCATATTCTCGTAAGACTTGCTTATCTCCTTTTGAATTCAGTCTGCATAAGACGCCGGAGTAACATGCTAGAGCTAAGCGGGCAGCTATCGGAAAGTATTGTTTAACGAACGGTTACTGTAAATTCTGTCCCGGCTCGGGTAAATCCTAGTTCATCCCAGAGGCTCCGCCGCGCCGCGCCGGTGCCGTTCTCGAGCAGAAGTCGGCATTTATAGTGGTTTCTCTCGCCATTCAATATTACGTAAGATGTGACACTTTGTTTAAAGTTTAACTAAAAGGTGAAGCTCTTTAATTTTTAAGGATATTTTAACTTACGATTTAATAATATAATATCGGAAATCATGAAGGAATTCGTCACGACGGGCACAATTCAATTATACATCCTCCTTTCGCTGAAACGCCCCGATGCATGACTGATGCTATTAAAGCTGATGATCGTAGCGGCTTCTTCTTCCTATAAATTGTTCCCATTACAAAAATAAATTGTAATATATAATACTGAGAAAAAAACTGCCTTTATTTCGGCAGAAATTATATTCAATTATTTAGATTTAGATAACAAAGTACCGAAACAATTTCTATTAAACATATGAGAGAACAATTGAAACATCAATACGGCAAAAAAAAAAACTAAACCAGTCCAGTCGTTACTGTGAAATAGAACAACATACCTATATAAACATATCTCAAAAGTTACATGCAAAATGCTGGTTTTTAGAGGCGGTTAAAAATGAAACATGATGTTCTTACTTCATTGTGACCTTTCTTCAAAACAATATAATTAAAATAAACGTTAGCTCATAAAACAAAATGTAGGTACGTAGGTACTATGTTTAGCATTTTTAACAAAACATGGTAATTTAATCTACGTCATCACATAAATCTTTATATATTTACTCATAAATACGGACAGATGTGTCGAATGTGAGGCCTGAAACAAGACTATAAGCCTGCCCTACATCAAAACAAAATTAAAAATTCATTGCTTCATAAAAAACAAGTGCCAAATTAACATGTTCACAACAACATGGTGTTTGCATCGCACGCATAATACGAGTACTCGGAAGCTTTTTTTTGTTTCGTGAAGGGAGAAAGAAATAACAGTAACCAGTTTTCGCTCTTGGTATGGTTCGAATTTAAAATTAATTGTTTACATTATTTAGGTACATAACCCTACACACCCGTACACCTATTATTGACCGAGCGAGCGAAACATCTCTGCTTCGTGTCTGGTTCTGTCGTCTGTCAGTTTCTTTGTTTGTACGAGTATGGATAAATGTTGGCCTCCAAGAAATTTCGTACTTACGAAACGAATTGTAACAATTTTTAGTCGTCATAGATGTTTGTTAGGTACATAACCCCATATTGTACGCAAAAAACGACAAAGTTTGCTTGAAATTGCAAAAAAAAACGTGGCGAATTTATAAAAATAGTTTTTTTTTTCTCGTGAAACAATGTTTAAAATTATGTGGCGTAAAAAATCACGAATCGGATTTGTTTATCGGTAGTCAAGGAACAAAATTTGAAATGAAATATTTACCTTCTTCGAATTTAAAACGTAATTTATTGCGCTTGTAAATTTCATTTAACCATTTTAAATTAGTTTAGCTATATTGTTTTTTATCTCTACCTTTTCTATCGGAAAAAGTTTAATGCTGAGGTCCGGAGGTGAATTAAAGCAGGTTCCGCACAGCCCGAATGGCTTACAAACATTTTTTTTTAATTACGGGATGATACTAGTTTGTCGTATGAGGGTGTTTTGTGTGCATTGTAGCTCTCAAACGGATGAACCGATTTTGATTTTGTTGAATAAGTGTGTGATTTGTGAATAAGTCGGAAGTGTTCTTAGCTATGTTTGATGAAAATCAGTCCAAGATGGCCACTGCCACAAAATGGCGGATAATATATTTTTTCACAACTTTCTCAATATGAGTACCAAATGAAAGGTCAAGCTGGCCGCCACCATAAAATGTTTTTTATTGATTTAGTTTTTTTTTATTTTCGTTCCAGATTTAACCTAAATCGTTAATTATATTTAAAGCATCCATACTACAACAGCATGCCGGTCATTGTCATCGAATCAAACTTTACCGACGCGAGGACACTTTACAGCGTTAATTTAATATGCCACAAAGCGCCTTCCCTCGAGACCATTTTAATTTAATAATTTAAATTGCGGCATCGCACTTGTTTGTGACAAGTTGGAGGCAAAAAAAGCATCAGATTACAATTTCCCAACACATTTTATTATTCCACTCTCGGCTTTTCTTGTGAAATTTTGTCGTAATGGAAACTATTGTTTTGGGAAATTGAGTTTTGCAGAGCAAAGTTGGTATTGATTGTGTTTATTAGCTCTAGTAGTTTTTGTTTTCTAATCAAGCGAGAAAGTTTTTCAGAAAGAACACATTCTCAAACATGTTTGAAGTTTGTTTATTGAATTATGGAAATAGTTGATTTTTTTACATTTTCAACAGGCATAGCTATAAAAAACAATATTTATGTAATTTTCGAAATCGTTGGGATTCCCTTAAGAACCTTAACCTGAAGAAGAGAACAGTTGAATATCCACCAGACAGATATATAAAAGATGTCTTTTCCAAACTGTATAATACTAAAAAATGTATTTGTTAGATCATAAAATTTACGACAGAGGTACTTAACATATTGTTTAAAATAAACGGATTTTCACGCGAACCTGATAGTTGGAAAGCTTCAACTATAGTTTTGTTCAAATTCTTGAAAACCTGTCTTCTTAAACAATATGAAACAAACACGCGTTAGTTTTTTAAATAAAAAAGAGGTCCTTAACATATAATATCATTACTTATCTTTACGTTTGCTAACATAAATTCTTAGTCGCTTTTCATTCCATTACTCTTTGTGACATAAATGTTGTTCTCTACATGAAAAATAGCATGCCTTGTGTTTTAAGCATTATAAAGGGTCACTGACCTCGGCTGAGCAAACTCTAAAACACAGCCAAGTTTCAAATTATATCGTAAAAAACTTGGCATCTTAGCACGTGGCCGACAAAGTTTCAGTACCATAGATTTACAAAAAAAGGAGACAGTAACTAGGGTTATAATAATAACGACGCACGATTCCGTTTTACCAACATGTAATTACTTCATTTTGAGGCACGGAGACACTTTTTTCCATTAGTCTGAGCCCTAAACGTAGCTAGATTGAAGCTATCACGACGATTACACATGCGCGTAAAACATAACAGAAATGGACAGTAAATGCAGCGTCTAATAACTTTATTTTTACTCAATAATTGATATTTGCCAACATAACGGTGTTAGTTAAATTTTCTAAAATTATAGTTACTTCTACTGTCTGGCAGTTCGACACCATACGATTTCATATTATTAAGACCAGTACGTGGCCACAGATAACCATCAGCTTTTCCATACTCATTGCTGGATAACCTCTACCACGCACTTAGCCCAGCTTCAGCTGTTCATTTCTACCCCTAACTTTATCGTACTGTACTCGTCATATTGCTCATACTGTATTATCGTATCAAGACCTTTCTATAGAATCGATGCAACGATTTCTAATCTGTGCTTGCCACTATAAATAAAATAGGTTATCAGACATGCGATGTTTTTTTCGTACTTATTTTTAGTTTCTCTACTGAATAAAAACATTTTATCATGTAATTTATTGTGAGCTTCATTTGGGTGGGTTAGGCAATTTGACTGTGAAATTCTTACGCAGAATTTTTATTCCCTCTTATATTTTGCTAAAATTAGTGAGTGAAATGAACGCTTTTGTAAATAATATGGGTATTTTTTGGGCCAAAGCTATGTAAATTGGCGTGATTACTTTATTTTCTCTATCTACACTCAAAGAGCTAGCAATTTTACTTGATTAAATTATCAGGTAATTAATAGAGAAATGTCTTATTATTTAATTTCATTAATATTAAAAAGTATATTATTCACATATTTTCAAATTTATTATTCTCTAGATAGAGAAAACACTCTCAATTTGTAATTTTTTATTATTATTATATATTTCCGGATAGGTAGGTATACTTCACAGTTACACTTGGAAAAATAAACAATCCAGTATTTTAGTCGGTAATGAAAGTTAACGGAAAAAATGATAAAGGGTCTGCCTAATTGAAATAAGTTGACGCTAATCTAATTAAAGTTATTTACACATTTCTTAACTGTAAAAATCAACAAGTTTTATGAAGCTTGACTTCATTCTTTAGAAAATATATGGATCACATGGGTAGGGATGTTGTTTTGTATGTTTTGGATAATTAAATCAGAAGTTATCTAAGAAAATGCTTCAAGACTGACTATTTTGTGCAAAACATATTGGTAGTAGGTACACATTGTCATACATATACAATTGTAAACACATAACAAATTTTCGCACCCTAAAATAATTTTGCTGAGAAATCCAATCTTCAAACAAATCTATATCTTGACTAATTCTATTTATGTCATAATTGTAAGTTTTTCTGCTTGCAGCTGATTTTCATTAAATTCATAAAAACTTTTTCCTACGAGCAATTCCATTACAAATGATGTCGACTACACTGAATCGCATTTGCCGTATTTAATCGTATTTGAGTTACTACGTATTATAGTAATTAGTAAATTCAAATATAACTAGATTCAATCATGCTCAGATAATTATTATACTGGAAATTACTATGAAATTTATCGTCATGACTTTCAACATCATTGTAATAATATATTTTTATTTGCCGAGTTTATTTTATTCATTATTTTACCTTTTACTACTTTACAAGCCCCTTTATAGCAGCAAAATTATAATTTCTAGGTATGTTTTAATTAATTTTATGCCATTTTATCAGCTATAAATTATGTGTCACCTTATATTATTTATGATTTATTGGACTTCATTTTTGTAATTTTATTTTAATTAACCTGCTATAATATTCCTGCTACATATAAAATTAGACATGCGTATTATGCAATCCTTATTGTACTGTTATGCGAAACAAAATAATCTTTCTATCTAGTTCCAAGTATCGACATTTATAAACATCAAAATCAAAATGGGTTCTCCCCTTTTTTTCTAGAAGCACGCTAACTCTTGTACAAGATCTTATAGGAGTAGTAGTATAGTGTATATCTTATACGTGTCCTGGCCTAGTTTGGCATCCACAATATTAAAATTAAGTGTGTAGTTTTATTTATAGCAGACTTAGTCATTATTCACTAATCTCTATTGAGCTTTTTTGTCTAGGTCTCCCAGAAACACGGCCTAAAGTGAAATGATTCAGGAAAAATTCACTACAATTTTATTACACTACAAAAAAAAAAACAATTTCTCAAAGAACTACAGTTCTACAGGTGTGGATAGGTTGGCATTCTAACTATTAAGCTCTAAACTTGAGCTTAATTTCTACCTGATTCGCAATAGGATGAAGAAGGAACACTAAAACTATGAGTTAAAAGTAAAAAATAACTGTAAAATGAGTTGAGAATTCAAATATATTTAGATTGATTTTAAAAAATAAGACTTAGGGTGAGTAGTAACGAACACACCTTTACAAACCTCTTTGGTTTCATAAGCCCAGTTACTCTATCATTTGTCGATTGTCATATCTGTCATTTTCACTGACTTTCCAAAAAGATGCAAAATTCAATTGTATTTTAATGTTGTGACTTGATTTATCGGAGACTGCTGAACCGCTTTGAGGAATAAATAATTTTTGTTTGAAAAGGTCCGAAATAGTCCCAATTAAATGATAGCTAGCAACTAGTGTAAGGCATGAAAGAGGTGAAAACAGAAGAAAACAACCTTACGCTTATTTTGACAGTTCGCCAATTCAACGTTGTCATAATGAAACCTAGTTTGCTTGCTCTTGTTTTCACCTCTTTCTTACTCTGGACGATAGAATTGCAGCTTAAGGCCCAAGTCATTTATCTCCCTCTGTGTAATGATCGTTGCAATGGATTAATAAATTAGTCTAGAATGTTTTTTTTTTCCTTTTTTATATAGAAAACATATAGATTATATTTTATAGATTTATATTATATATACTATACAATAATATTGTACTGTGTAGAACAGTTTTCTCAATAAGCATGCGTCTTGTCTGTACGTCCATGGTCAACATTTTTATATTAATAAACATAAGACAACTCCTTATTAAAAACTAGCTTATAAATTAAATAATTACTCGTACCAGCTGACGCGGCGAAGTTATTATCACCCAACTATAAACGGAAATCCCGCATCTAGCAACACTTTGGTCAATTTTACAAATATGCGTACGTCACGTAAGCAGTCAATTCCGGAAGAACTAAAAATAATATTTCTTTAAAAAATCTAAAATGAAATGTTTTCATTAAAATTTCTGATATTTTAATAGTTATTTCTACTATTTGGAGCCGAGAAAAATCCAATAAATCTTAGATCATTAGAATCGGTTTAGTCAATCTTGAGTAATAAGTGGTGCAACTACTAACCCTACTCTCTTTTGTATACAAAGATTCTTGGAGTCTTAAATAATGAAGTATGAATTAAAAAATTGCTATAAACATAACACTACGTATAAAAGTATACAATATCATGCAGTATAGTAGTCTTGACAGCATATAAAAATTTGTGTAAATTAATTTATAGAATTTATTTCTATAAATTAATTTACACCAATGCTATAAATCATTTACAAAGACGCCGTAAAAGAATGATTTATTACTTATGTAAAGGCTAGTACGGTTTTAACCTCTGACTTATATAATAAACAGCAATTTTGGTCACTGTGTACCTAACTATGTAACCAGCTATGAATTAAAAAAAATATATACCGTTTCACGGTAAAATAAAAATACGGTATGCTAAAACAATAATCAAATTAAAACTTTCGGACTTAGAGATAAATACATTTTATTATATTTAAAACTACATAAAAATAATAATAATATATTTTATTATATTTAATACTAACACATGAATAGAAAAATAACACAGAATATATTCTACGATAATACGTACCATAATACTTTGAATAACATAACATCTAGTTTCGGTCTTATGGCTTAAAACGATCTTTTCCAGGTAAGTATATAACAATTACAAAACTCTTAGTTACCACCAAAAAAACACCAAAGACAAAAAAGGCAAGAATTTTATTATTTATTTCTTTCAGACAGCTTGTTTTGAGAGCAATCTTTGAATATAAACAATTTAACAATATTTTGATTAATAATAAATGAATAACATTTTATGAAATCTAAAATAACTTTTACATTCTAATATACCTCAAACGGACCTTCATCTTACTGTGTAGTAGTTCAAAGAATGCCCATTAAAAATCGAAATACCATATTTACCAAAATTGGTGAACTACTTAGTCTTAAAAATACTCTAAACGATTTTTAACTCTAAATAATGTTTAACCGACTGAAATACTAAGAGGTTCTCAATTTGTCGAAAGATGATTATAAAGATTATTCACGAATACTCTAAGGCCCATAAAAGTTTTTCTTGTATTTTTATAATGACATTAAAACTACTTGTAATCAATCACTACACCATAATATTTGAAAATGGTCATGTCAGGTATTCGCATTTTATTATCTAATCAATGGTTATAGTTTTGAAAGAACCGGCCATTCCACTATCGATGCTGGAAGACAGTCGACAGGATTCGTCGGTAGACGCTGATTCCAGGAACTTCATTCTTTCTGCGTGTTCTTTATTGCTTAACAATTTGAACAGTTCATCTGAAATTAATAAACTAGGTATTACAAATATAGAGAATAAGATACGACTTCCAACAAAAAAACAAAATAATCTTTAAGCCACACAACTGACACTGTTTTTTTAAACAAAGCTAAAACGTCAGCTTCGGTAAGAAGAAACATTGGCGAGTCGGACTCGCAGACATATGATTCCTGAACATTATTTCAACTTATATTTATTTACCTGATGTTGTTATTAAAATTAAGCAAATAACGGCAAACAATTACGTTTGTATGCGAGTGTGGAAATATATATGTCATGATGTTTTATACAAAAATATATTGTGTGAAAATGCAACTGTCTATAACGATTCATGAGATAAAGCTTAGTAACAGTCATATTGGCTAAAAGTGAAGTCTTATTTACGGTCCCGTTTTAACTCTCCATTAAAAAAAATACTACCATCCCAATTCTATGAGGTCTTTGCCTGTGGTACTATGAGTCACGGATTTGCACTCTGTTAGGTAGCTATGTACCCATGCCTTATATTTAAATAAAGTTATAAAGATTCCACATTAACACCATGAATAATTTTTTTTATTACCGTTATACTCCGTAGTCAGAGTTTTGCCAGTGGTACCGCCATTGTCTGAAGGTAAACATTCTTTGCCTACCGTCAGTTGTGGAGTATCAAGCGAGTTATGGATTTGCACTCTATTGGCTAGGTATGTACCCATGCCTTACATGTCAATAGAGTAATAAAGACTCCATATTCGCATCAGGAATTAAATTTTATATTACCGTCATATTCCTTCAGAGTTTTGCCAGTGGTACCGCCATAGTCTGAAGGCAAACATTATTTGCCTACCGTCAGTTGTGGAGTATCAAGCGAGTTATGGATTTGCACACTATTGGCTAGGTATGTACCCATGCCTTACATGTCAATAGAGTAATAAAGACTCCATATTTGCATCAGGAATTAAATTTTATATTACCGTCATATTCCTTCAGAGTTTTGCCAGTGGTACCGCCATAGTCTGAAGGCAAACATTCTTTGCCTACCGTCAGTTGTAGAGATTCTAGCGAGTCATGAATTTTCACTCTATTGGCAAGCTTTGCACTCATGCCTTGTTTGAATAGAGACACAACAGTGTCTAAGAATCTGGAACCGCTTATAAAATGGAAATTTTTCACTCTTTGGCCCATGGTGTCCTAAAACGTAAACGTAAAACGATTTAATAGAACAAAAAATTCTTATAATAAAGTTTTAGAAAATAAATTTGAAACGATGATGATTAGTGATTACACCAATAGGAAACTAAGTTTGCACCGTAAATACTGTTACAAAAGACAGCGTTATCACTTAAAAGCTGTCTAGCTATAAAAAAGCTATATATTTAGGGTTATCGGTTAGGGGTATACTAAACCGAAAAGAGTAAGTACACTCATCAGTACGAACAAGTTTCATTATTTTACCAATCCTGGTATCAAGAAAGAAAAATTTAGCTATTCCATAAAGTTTATCCGTCGTCGACCAATTTCATGAAAGAACTGTTTTTTTTCTTATTCCAATAGTGAAAGTTGTTTATTAGTCTGTGTATGGTTACCCTCTTTCATCTTAGTACGCCCCTACCCTTAAAAGCGTGTATGTGCTAAACAAAAAAACGAAAATACGAGTAATTATGTAACTAACTAGCTCTTCTGGTATTATGATTGAGTGAAGAACAACTACGTGTAGTTTTCCGTGATAGAATATTCGAAAGTTATTAGTAGGAATAAAAAAGGTTGTCTTTTAAAAAAAACGTCTTAAGTTGAAATACTGATAGAAAATACTTACAATAATCAGCGATAATGCTCTACCAATTATAATCGGATTTAGTTTAGTCAGCACTGAATAGGGCATCTCGGTAGTGTCAAAGACAACCACCCATCCATTGCAGTAGTCGTGTGCTATTGTATATTCAAGGCACTGAAAAAATATTCAACGTTTTCCTCACAAATCATTTAACTCCTACACCAGTTTTGATTTGACTAAGTAATGTTTAATAAGTATATTTTTTAAAACATAAAATGAATTTTCTTTATCAGTTTAGACAACTCTGAGAAAATGAGGGAAAATATAGGAAAATATAAAAAGAACCCTTCTTTTTGAATCGGTTTGATTTATTTTATCCTACACAACTAGACGTTTGACCATAAGTTCGCACCACGGAAGCCAGCGATATTGTACCCTAAGATGGAGCATGCCTAGTCTGGAATACGCTGGCTCTCAAGGAAGGCTACCGGAACACAACGTTAGGTGTTTGGCGAAAAGTTTTACAACTTGAGAGTGGTAGCTAGCCAGGCGAGCGATAGGAAACGCCCCCCTGCTAAGTTTCGAAATAATAATAATAATTAATTAGAAGAATTCAGAATTCCTCTTTTTTTTGAGTGTATGTTTGTATATAAGGCTAAATTTTTGTAACATTCTTCATACTAAAATGGTGGACTGATTTTAATGTTCGAAGTGTCATTGCATTCGTCTTTATCTGCAGGTAGTCAAAGACTATATTGGTTGCATCTCACAGTTTCACTTCTCAAGATACATTGATCTGAAGTTTTGCAGTCGGGCTTTTTAAGACGCTTTTAATCATTTGTTATAGTCGTTTAATAATTACAGTTTGACTGTCATACTCACCATGATAACATATTTGTAGTATAAAGTAATATCCATCTTATCGTGGTTTCCAAATAGGCTAGAAATGCCTACTCGATAGTTATCTGGTGTTGGTTTAGGCATGATGGCTATATTACTGAAATTATTACAAAAATAATCATGAAAACACATAATATATTTATTTCGTTATTACGTAGGTATAGTATGTAATTATTATTTTTATATAGTCAAATCTTTATTGTCTGAAATACAAAAAAACATTTAGCCACTTAATGTTCCTATTCCTTTCAGACCCCTCGTAGGTACTCAAATGAGAACATAATTATTTTTATTTTTTCCACTCTGTCTAAAAGAAATAAAGATAATACAAAGAAAAAACCTTATTCAAGTCTGCAAAGGTGCCCATGATGCTAGTTGCGTTGCTGCGATGAAAGACGATAGCCAAAGATAATTTACGAGCAACAATACCGATTCAGATTCGGAGGGCAAATTTTCCAGTTATTTTAATTAATAAACTAATTTTGTGTTTCTAAGTAAATAAAATATTTGAATCGGTCCAGGCATCTCTAAAATTCGGGGAACAAATACAGACTATAGATTCCTACCAGATGATAATATCCTTCATTTTAAAGTCGATCAATATAATAAATCAATACTTACCATGCTTCTCTCAAACCCTTGAACTGTTCAATATTAAAATCTTTCAAAAACTCCGGCATTATATTTCTACATGTACATAAGTTGTCGAAATGTTTTTTAGCACGTTCGATGGAACCCTTGTTGTAAATTAAATACCTCTCTAGGTATTCTCGATCTGTAACAAAAATAATAATATTTAAATCATATTTATTTTTTAATTTCCAATGCAAGAAATGACGGGGGCTCATAAGTGAATGTGTTTATGTATGTCTGTCTGTGGTATCGTAGCTTTTTCGATTTTGATTTCGTTTTTGTTATTTTGAAAGGTATTATTTGCTATGTTTGACGAACATCGGTCCAACATGACTCCTGCCACAATAAGGAGGATTAGATACTCTATATTTTTTACTATAATATAGGTAGCAAATGAAAGGGCTGATTCGTAGAATACTATACATAATATAATAAGTTTCAAATACAAGATGGACACCATTACAAAATGGCAAATTATATAAAAAAAAACACTATCCCTATATATATAAAGGAGTCAATCTGACTCACAGTCGAAACCGCTTAAGGTAAAGAAATGAAATTTGGTGGACATTATATTCCTTTTAGGAACAACCAACTAATACAAATATATAATTAAAAATTCTACTCCCAATAGGAATAGAATTATTGGCGCATTTCAGCTCATTAAATTTTCTATATATCTCCTTTTTTGTTTGCCCCGTTCTAGGTAATCTAAATTTTTATATAGATAGACTACAAAATAATGGCATTATTATTTTTCCTAGATCCTATGCAATATGTGACTCGTTTTTGGTTCTTGTCAAAAAATAGTAGGTACTAAATTAATAACAACAACATCAAAACAAGTCATAAACATTTTAATTGATCATAAAGCAATTATCGTATTAAACAGGGTTATCGGTTATGAGTTGTCAGTGTAGCTACGCCGAAAGGAGGTCACTAAGGAAATATAATTATCCTAAGTAACTCTTACATAAAAATAGAAAAGGAACAACTTTTACTATGGAACCAACTCTGAAATCGTAAAAAAACGATTATCTTTTTCTATGGAACAGTTAATTTTTTTTCTCGAATTCAAGATTATCCGAAATTAAAATTAGATTGCCATGATTAGTATAGTAACTTTCTTTCGGCTTAGTGCAACTCTAACCGATAATCCTGTATATGACTGGATTTATTTGTAAATTCTTATATGGCACATTAAATTTAAGAAAAAACTGTACATAAACCTTTTTTAGTACAATATTTTACAATTTCAGAAGCAAAAAGTTTTTATTGTCGTCCCAAAAATAGAATAATATGCAATAAAAGGTTGTTTTATCGGTAAAAATAAAACCTTTGTAAATGTTGTCATTTGACAACCTTTACCTCACAAGATGCAAAATTAAAATAATATTATTATATTTTGGGAAGACGACAAAAACCAAATAATAACCATGTATAATAAAATGCAAAGCTCACCAAATTTTCGAACGCGGAAATGATTTTGTTTTGCAATCCAATCTTCGAATAAATCGATATCTTGTATTAATTTGTTTTTATCGTAATTGAAGTTTTTTCTCACATTTTCTAAGTGATTTTCATTAAACTCTAGAAACACGTCCGCCTTGAGAGACTCCATCTTGATGAATAATACAATAAACTGAGGTTTATTGCTTATATATTTATATACTTAGAAGGATTAGATCCTACCGCTCTCGGCACATCTTTCGCTCAGCTAGAAGGTCTGCCCGGTAGTCTTTTCTGAAGTCTAGTGATTCGTCTAACGATATCTTCTATCTTCGTTCGTCGTCGAATTTCGATGTTTCGTAAACGCTTTGCGTCGTATTTTATTGTATGATCAGCCAGGTTGAGTTTTCTATTTCCCGATAGCTTTAATATCAGTCTTTTCAATTCGCGAGAGAATGGGTTTTTTCTAGGCAAGCGCGCCACTACTTAGGCCACATCGTCACTTTACATCTGGCATCTAAATAAAACCAGGCCCATAACCGAAATACTTCACATGCTCGGTCAGTTACCTTTTCAAAAAATAATATTTATGCAATTTCGTAAACCAAATTAGCATTTAGTGGAAACGAAACAATCACACAATTAAAAATGCTATACTTACCTGACTATTATTATTTTATTTAAGATATGTAAGTAGATATAAGATCTCGATTAAGAACCCAGTATTATTTTTGTTTTGGAAAACTTGTACTTGTATTTGGACTTAACACTTTAGTGCACTAAATGCCTAAACATATTCCTACATTATATACTTGAGTTATCGTCAGAACCCTTTACGATACTCACTTTAAAACTATCAAAAAAATCCTATTTATATTTAATATCATTAATAAAGTTTTTCATCACCTTCTAGATTGATTAAAATATTTACAGAACAAGAATTGTGTTAATAATTATCGCTCATAAATAAATCGTGACAAACTCAGGAAAATTATTAAAATTTAAATTAAAAATAATAATAAAATAAAAACAGAAAATGAACTACTCGTAGTTATAATATATCTATGTTAATTTGATATCCTTTCAATTCAAATATGCATCTGTGCGTACAATTTAAGCAAATTGTCAAAGTAGGTACTCTATACGTGCGCTATGAGACTCAAGTAACTTTATTACTTTTATATTTTAATCGTACGAAGACGAATTATTCTTAGTTCGTAACTGTTTACTTAGCTCCAGTTTTGGCAGACGGCCGAAGCGATGTTGTATGTTACCTGTATTTAGTTATTTAATTTTAAGTTCATATTATTTATTTTGAAAGGCAATATAATGTAATATGAAGATGACGTATTAATAATAAAAATATAATAATTGTAGGTAGAGTGGCATAAAAAACTAATTAAAACCCAATTTAATTTACTGAAAATGCTTAAAATATCGTAAAATGAATTAAAAATAATACAATAATATTAAAAAGAAAAGAAATTAATAGAGCCTAAACTCGATGGATTTATCTTGTTTAGTACAGCAGTTCATCTTCCGTCTCCATCATCAGACTAGCTCCATGGTTCCATAACATTGAATTGTCATGAAAATACATAAGTACACCAAATTTAAGACCAATCACACAACGGGAAGTAAGATAATTTTGTAAACTGACTTTTGAAGAAGAAGAGATAGAAGAACGAAAACGTTCGAGTTAGTGTGGTGAATAAGTGTTAGTGAAACGTAGTGAAAGTTCTGAAATTAAAGAACACATGAATTAAGTTTCTTCCCCTTAATATAAATTTTATGGGCACTTTCTTAGAGACGCTATTTATTATAGAATTTTAAGATAAATATAAGTTAATATTATTCCTTTGGCTTCGAGTGACCCTTATGATATTTTACGGGTGACCCTTAATAACAGAAAAAGGTACAAACAACGGCACGAGAGAAACTAAATAAAAGATTTAAAAAAATACATTACAATTTATACATTTAAATGACCTATGTCTAAATTTACACGACTTAACCGTCTAGTTAAAGTAATTAAGAATAAACCAAAAGAACATCAACAAGTCTGAGTTCGCATTATATTTTTCCGCTTCGGGATGTGGTTAAAGGGGCTCTTTGAAATTTTCAGCGCCTGAGTGTTTAATGAGCCTGTGACGTCATTCGGCACTTGTACCTTTTAAAAGTCAAGAATGCCGAAAATATTATAAAAGGTCAATTGTTGGTGGATGGATGTTGAAAATAATAATTTGAGAAGTCTCAAGTTTTGTAAAATATCTGAGTATATAAAGGAGACTAGTTAGTTACTCTATAGCTGAACGGATTTTGTTTAGAAAACAAACGTGAGTTTGATTCATATTGTTTAAGAAAACGGGTTTTCACGCGTACCTGATTGTTGGAAAGGTCCAATTATAGTTTCTTTCACATTCGGTGATTTTCATCGCGGTTGTGCAGTGACAGTGAGGATGAATTGAGCCGTTCGTGTCTTCAACGATGTTGTGCAGTTGTACAGTGCGAGACGTGTCATCGTTGAAGACTTAAACAATATAGCTGAACGGACTTAAATAAAATTTAGTACCTGGCTATTTTTAACGACTTCCCAAAAAAGGAGGAAGCACTCAATTTGACGGTTTTTTATGTTTGTTTCCAGATTTCTCGAAGACGTCTGAACCGCTACAAAAAAAATATGTTTTTTTTTTGTTTGAAAGGCTACTTCTCAAGTGGTCCTTTTCAAATTTTATAAAAATCACATTTACATTTATTTATACACAAGACACTACAGTTATGACAAATCGAAATACATACCTAGTTAAAAAAATTGTCAACCTTGTTTGTCTCAGACACATTGGCTAAATTTGATTCTGTAGATCATTAGAATAGACAATAATAGATATATTCATCTTATTTTACTATTGACCACCAAACTCTATGAATCGTGCGTTCTTATGTTCTTTATAAATGTAAATCTAACAGTATCAAGGCAATAAAGTTAAGACTCAAATGATTCTTCACAATTTTATTCCGATCTTTTTCTAAGCGTTCAATCGTTCGGAAATTGATTAAAGTCAAAGTTAATTTGAATACCGATTCGACTTCTTTTGTGATATCTTTGATCGGATCGACTTGTTAAAGATACCTACTTATTCTTCGTTCATTTTTATCGGACGGAATCTACCTCTATCTACCTCTTTTGATCTACCTCTTTTCCGTGATCTACCTCTTTTCCTTTCGTCACGTGGAGTCCAGATCATTGATGGTTCTCTATTATACTTAAACCTGTTGGTAATAGATGAAACCTTGACATTTTGAGTAATTTTTTAAACTGTAAAATACCAATGTTTTTCCTCCTCGCTTCAAAGCCTCACTCAGTGTTTTTTATTTTTATTTTTATATTTTTAATAAAGTTCGTATAAATTAATTTTTTTTTTAACTAAGAACTAAATTTAACTAAGGATTAAGCAATCTCTTATTTTCCACCTTCTCTTTCCTTGACTAACTTTAGCCATACCCAAGTACAAACATCTAAACATACTGACAGACGCAAAAGCACTTAATACCTTTCTTCATTATTTCCTTTCACTCTTGTAAATAAGTAAAAAAGGTAATTTTGACCCAAGATCTCACTTGGTCTCACCTCACTTTCTTGTTCAACGAGTAAAGTATTTAGCATTGTCATACGCTATAATCGGCAAATATTTATAGTTCTAGATGAACAGATTGGTTCTAAGCAGAGCGGTTGTGCAACTGAAAATGATTAATGCTAGTGAAGCGGCCTAATTGAGATACAATACGCTGCTCTAATTCCAGCACTATTGGTTATAGTCTGAATAATTAGCCTTAATTTAGATATGATAGTGGGGTCATCTATAGATATAGATAATATATATCTTTAAAAAGGGTTTGTCCTCAGTGACTGACAGACAACGCACAGCCTAAACCGCAGAACGTACAGAATTTAAATTTGGAGTATATGTTAAGAAAGGAGTCTAGACACACAATAAGAAAGGATTTTAGAAAATTTGTACGCCAAGGGGATCAAAACGGGGGTCTAAGTTTAGAACAGAATCTTCTATTTTGTTCTACAAGACCTTTGACGCAAGGTCATTAGAATTTTATATGGAGACTTTAAACACTAAATAAACACGTGCTTCAGGAATTTCCGTAGTATCAAAGTAGCTAGTAATAAGCCCTGAATTAACATATTGTAGAATAACTTTTTATTCTGAATTACTAACCAGTCTTAGTAAAACAAAATTTAAGAAACCTAAAACAAAATAAAACAACCTAAAATCTTCATATTTTTAACAGAGTGAATAAGAAGTACTTGGCCCTTATTTTCTTCCTAAAACTAATTCATATGCCATATCCAAAATTATAAAAGTTCAAACAATTTAAAAAATTGGTAAAATTTAATTATTAAAAAAAAATTATGAAACCGACTTTGAAATAACAAATATACACTTAAAAAAGAATAAAAAATGATATAATTATTATAAGTGCCCGCTCATCTATTTGAAGTCGATTCCAGCTAAAGAGTAGATACTATGCGTGTAGTAAGTAGGCAGTGTACTTTCTCCTTTTTGGAAGTCTGTTAAAAAACTTATCGCTTGCTTTGCTGCATTTATTAATAGAATTTTTACTACGACTTTCGTTTTTATTTTTCAGGAAACCTAAAAATGTCAGCGTAACACTGAAAGTTATTTAAACTATCAAAGCAACCGAATCCGCTGGCAAAAACTAGTGATGGATATAATTGGCTAGGGCAAAATTTATAGCTGGTAAATTTTAAGAAAACTGTAATCACTGCTCTACAGAGAAAGACAAGTTAATTTCTAAATTTTGAGCTTAAAAACTTGGGCTTTGTATTGGCATGTTTTAGTTTTTACTCCAACGGGGGCAAAAACTGATTCTACCATCAGTTTTAGGCCTGAAGCCACTTTATCTCCCATTTTAGAATTATCATGGAAATTTTAAACGGTTTCTATTGCTATTAACCAACATGGTCTTGATTGTTTATAACATAGATTTAATACGCAAATCGTTCAATAAAATGGATATGATAGTTGCGTATAAAACATTTGAATTAGTGTAATTTGTAAAGTTCGCAATGTAGAATAGTCTATACATACACGTCTATAGAGGGATAAAATATTGACGCATAAAGTTTTTGAATATAAACAAGCTAGCGGAAATAATAAACGCAAATTGATTAAATATAAATCAATAAAATAAACGAACTTTTTATGTTTACGACCAATTATCACTAAGCTGGCTGGTATGCTGGCATCTTTGATTATGTACGAGTATATATTATTTAGAGAGACACTATACAGTTCGAAGGAATCGAAAAAATATATATTCACCTCTAATGACTTGTTTAGTGGCAATAATATTTTGTTTCGTATAAACTATTAGTTGTGCAAACTGTCGGGTTCGCAACCACAATATTTTTTTACATCTTTATAAAAAAACTTCAACCATTAAACCGATTTTTTATACTCAGGAATCATATATTCTACTGTATTTGAGAATATGTGTCTTTATTAAAAAAAACGAAATGACTAAACAACACCTTAAATATAAAAGTGTAGTGTTATGCATGTGTGTACCATATATTACTGAAATCAGTTGGTAAATGGCGCCGTCGCAAAAATTCTTGGAAGGAATCCCCCCAATGAAAAATTTTCGATGACAAAAATTCTAAAAACTCATTAAATATGCCCCCAGTTTTGTTAAGAAAAGTTGCTTGAAAACTACGACCTGTACACAAATACGAAATTAATAATAAATAATTTAGAGTAAAAAACATCTATAGATACATACAAGTCGGTCAATTATATCTTTGTCCCTATTTAAATTATAATTTTGTATTAAATGGTAACACGCAGCGTAGTATTCAGGCACATGAGCAAAGCTGGCCTGTTTTCTTTAGTTTCATTGGAGCGTCCCTCTGTCTAGATAAATAAATAATCAGAAATTGCCATAATATGTTAACTTCTACATGTGATATAATTTCCATTGTCTGCCGTGGTACCATTAGGTTGCACCATCAATGGTAATACGGCAATTTTTTTTGCCATGGTACCATTGTGTCATTGGTGCCATGGCAATATTATTCTTGTTAACTGTAGTACGTACAGTCATTGTTCACTCTGTAGATTCAGCACTTCGCACTTTTTCTAGTGCATAGGTAACCAAATAAGTGGGACGTTTTCTTTATTGCCATAATATGACAGCCTACAGCCTAAAACATGGTAAGATTATTCCACTGCATAAAAAAGGAGATTGTACAGAGCTAGGGAACTACCGACCAATATGTATTTTACCGACTATATCAAAGATATTGGAATCAATAATTAAAAGTAAAATATTAAATTACTTTGAAGAAAATAATCTCTTTATTTGGATTTCGAAAAGGTAGATCTACTGAAATGGCGATGAGGAAAGTAATTTACTACATATTGGACTCTTTGGACAAATCACAGAAATGTGAAAGTATATATTGTGATTTGTCTAAAGCATTTGATTGTTTGAGGCACGACATACTATTAATGAAATTAGAGTACTATGGATTTCAGGGCCCCGAACTAAACATGATGCGTACTTACTTACAGAATCGGAAACAGGCTGTGTATGTTAACGATACAAGCTCTAAGATTACAAATGTAGATATAGGAGTGCCCCAAGGCTCTATATTAGGACCATTACTGTTTCTTATATATATAAATGACTTATCTAATGCTATGCCTGATTGGGCATATACTAGTTTATTTGCTGACGACACGCACGTAGGAATCAATGATAAAAGCAAAGACAAGCTAAATACAAAAATAAACAAAGCTAAAAGTATATTGAAACAGTGGTTTGATGCTAACGGTAAACGCAGATAAAAGTGTTGTAATGACATACCAATCCAGGAAAGGTGTTGATAGTAATTTCGTCTTAGAAGAAAATATATTCTTGGGATACACAATAGATTACACAATTACTCATTCAAAGCATATTGCTAAATTGTGTAAAAAGATATCAAGTGCCAATTATGCATTGGTGAAATTAAAGCCTTTATTAGATAAGCATGCAATGTTGTCAGTGTATTACGCTTACACACATTCTATTATTAGATACGCAATAACTGTCTGGGGAAATGGTAAAGATGTAATAAAAGTACTAAGAGCCCAAAAAAAAGCTATAAGGATTATATTTGGATTGCGTAAACGGGCGTCAGCTAGAAATTATTTTAAGAATAATAGAATCATGACGGTTATATCTTTGTATATTTATAATTGCCTCCTAGAAATCTATGAAGATAAGGATATTTTACAGAAACAACCATATGCGCATAATCTAAGAATGGATGAAAGACGAAAAGAGATACTATGTAAGCCTAAAACACGCCTAGCCAAAGTTAGAAAACAAGGAATTTATATTAAGATATGTATGTTTAACAAATTGCCCCATGCCGTAGTTAATCTTCACGCGAACGATTTTAAACGAAAAATAAAGCGGTTTTTTGAGTCTACCCCAATTTACTCGGTCAAAGAATTTATGAACATGAAGCTGACTGAATCTTCGTTCGTGAGTGAGCAAACATAATTTTATAAGTAGGTGATAGCTAAATTTTTAATAAGACTTGTTTTTTCTTAATAATAATTTTAATTTAATACTTAACTTATACTTAATTTATATAACATATTGTTAAATCTAACTAAACAATTATAGTCAAAACTCATAAACTAATAATGACATTAAAGTATCTTATTATATAATGACTTTATTAAATTCTAATCACATTAATGTAAATTATTTTAGAAGTATTATTATATCAGTAATTTATCTTTTAATCGATACTACATAATCTTATTTAAATTTTGTAATTAAGTGAATGGTAATTTTTTTGACATAGGTACATTTGAAATTTACTAAATTAAGTATTGTGTGAAATATTGTAATGTGACTTGCCTAGTATAACATAAGTGGTTATAAGGCCAATAAATAATTTCATTTCATTTCATTTCATAATAAGCTATTAATAGAATATTTTAAGCAATGATCAATTGGGCCTAATCGAAACAGGCCAATACTAGATTTCATTTACCCACTCAACTGCAGTTGCAGTAAGCTTAATGAACACTTTCATTCAGTTATTGGATGTTAGGGTTTGGGAATCTACTGTGAACAAGCAAACTGGCGGCATTTAAGGTCTGATATGAACCACTGCTGGCTCGAAACGGTTTATTTTAATTGAAATCTGCATCTAGCCATCAATGGTTGTGTAAATTGTGATTATTGATTGTTGATTGTTTGTAGCTGAGGTTCTATTTTTGTGGGACGGATAACTTTGTCTATGTATTCCATTTGATATGTTACTTCGTAAAAATCGACATTACCTTGACGGTTCAAAATTGGTTTTCAGCCTACAAGATCCAAATCTGAGACCTCAGGATTTTGGATAGGGCAATCTGGATCAAAACTTTATCCTTCAATATTCAAAAACGGGGGTTTTTATCAATTTATTAACTGTCACCCCCGACGTGGCTGGCGATAAAATAAAGAAGTTTTAAACTTTGAACACCCATTAGGGATTAAATTTCCAAAGATCGTGTTGTACTACACCCCTTAAACCTAAAATGAATACACGCTTCACGTTTCATGTCTCTTGTTTCAGCGTAAACCGCTGAAGCAAGAGACATGAAACGTAGACCTGTCAGATAGTCAGTCAGGATTATTTTTTTCATCTATAAATACGAGTAGTAAGTATACTAGAGTATATAAATAATGTTATGGCCTTGGTTAAAACTATTATTATGATCTATAGCGTAATTTATTATATCAAACAACAACAAAAACGGTAATCATAATGGTGTTTTTTTTATTCAATCAGAGTTAATAATTATATTTTTAAACAATCAATGCATAATAACTTTAGAGGAAAAATAACGTGTTTATGAAAACCAAATGGTTTTGCTAACCATACAAATACGGGACCTTAGTAGAGAGGTTCAACGCATTTTTAGAATTATTTATTAGTAGTAGGCGGGGATTTTCAAGTGGTGAAATATGTCTTCCAAAAGAAGGAATGTTTGCTACGCTACCAACTTCCACATGATTTCAAATATGTTTGGTAGAGACTTGCAGTGACAAGTAAAGTTCTAGGCCACCACACAATAGAAGTTCCTGATACTTCTCTTGTCATTACTATCACAAAACTACGAAAAATTCAAAGACTAGCATGTACGCTCATAAGTGGGTGCACAAGGGCAATGTCGACTGCTTCGAAATGATTCTGGGAGTAACTAACGCCTTTGCACCTACATATACAGCAGGAGGCAATGGCGTTAGTACTTGTGATTAAGTCTACAATCAGCGAATAGGAGAGGAATCAACAACAACCCACTATATAGTTCTTAGTAAGGCAAAAGCTATCGTCCCGAACTAACAGAATAGCCTTCAGTAGACAATGCGAGTAGTAATACGTATAATTTCTATACCGATGGTTTTTTAAAACGCCAAAGGCTCTGGATGTATACCCTGCTCATCAGAGTTTAGGTTCTCAGAATCAAAGGCTTTAAACATAACCAAACTTTGTAAGCAGAAGCAACGGGGTTCTATCAGAAACTACATCATATAATCAAATTAGAGGAAGATTCTAATATACAGTGCAGCCATCATCTATGCACTTCAAAAGTCAACCACAGGATCAAGAGTAATATCTGAATGTCATCTGGTACTACAAAGATTAGCAGAAACACATGGAGTCTCTGTAACATGGACTAAGAGTCACAGTCCATGGGAAGGAAACATGAAGGTGTTCATACTTTCTAGGCAAGGAATAGACATATAACTCTGCACCGACATTGCACAACTGTGTAGACCAACTGCAATGGAGATGCAGACATTGTTAATCCAACACACAGAAAAAGAACAACAAAGTCTGGCAAAAATAGGAAGATTGCATACATGGCAAGCTTTTCTTTCCATAAATAAAAAGGTAGCCAACAGCTTATTTAATGTAATAAAAGCAGATCTCGTCTATCTAGTTATCTTCTATCTACTATCTAGGATAGTCTTTTATCTATAGACGGACGAAACTGTGGTGCTTCTTCACTGTAAGGTCACAGAAAATATCAGACAGAGATTGGGTGTGCTAAGACTCATGCATCCAAATTTGTTTTGCATCATGAAGGTAACGCTACTACACCTGACGCAATAGGAGTGGATCTGTTGTGCCAGCGAACCAGAGTTGTGCCTGTTATTTTAAGGAGCTTGGCTGGGTTAGGCTGGCGGGGAGAAATGAACAATATACTCTCAGTGCAGCAGACGTCAGTGCAGGACACACCGCCCCATACAGAATAAGAATAGAGACATGCAGTACTCAATTATAGCTGTGCCCCGCAATATAACCTGCGGAGATTTGACTACCCCGTGAGAACACATTTTTTCGGGATTAAGCTTTACATGTTATTACAGGTCATAAGCTGTCGTGCTGATGATTAACAAACATACATACAAACTTTCGTGTATAAGTAGGATAATTTTTATTTGTTCAAAATCGATCAAGTGGCTGACGAGATTTACCTGTTTCATATTATGTCGACGATCGATAAAGTTTATGTATGGAAACGCTGATATTTTTTTCCTCGAATTTGTGGTTTGTCCCATAGAGTAATTTTTTATAATGTTAAATATCCACACTTTCGGCTTAGTACATCCCTAACCAGTAAACCTGTGTATAATGAGTGAACTTCACTAGGTACTTCTAAAGTCATTTAATCATATAGAATACTCGTACTATGTTCTTCTATGATGTAGGTACACGAAGTAGACACGAGTGCGTAGACATAGTCACTCGAAGCATGTTCGACACGTCATCAGCATGCCAGCTAGCCACTTACCTCGAATGTGTCACAACACTAGAATACCTACGCTACTCGCCGCAAATACGTGCGCCGTAACACGTAAGTGCGAGGTACAAACATAAATTTATTGAGAAAGCATTGGTTGGAAGCAAGAAATTAAGATTTAGAAAGCCAAACTGTAGAGTTAACATGATCATAATTCCTTTTTTAAGTTAGTTAGGCGATGAGTACACTTGCGTATAAATATTTATATAAAATGTAAGCTTTCTACGTGTAATATTGTGAATCTAAAACTGATTGAACGAACTCGTAGTAGTTCATCACCATTACAAAAAATACATAACTTTTATTATTCATAAATATGTTAACAAAGTTTAAAACGTGTCTCTGACTCTTAGATTAGGTAATACCTGTATTATAAGAAATATTTCCTACTAGCTGTGCCCCGCGGTTTCACCCGCATAGTTCCCCATTGGAGTGTCGAGATAATGGGGAACTACTTTTTTGAAGCCGGTTAAAAAGTATCCTATGTCCTTTCCCGGGGTCCAATCTACCTGTGCACCAAATTTCATCCAGATCGGTTTAGTGGTTTTGGCGTGAAAGCGAAACAGATAGAAAGACAGAGTTACTTTCGCATTTATAATATTAGTTAGGATATGTAAATTATCTTAGTAAGAACGTAGTATCTTAGTAGGCTCATGCCTACTAATGTTTACGCACTCATGTGCGTAAACATTTACACTCGAAGTATATTCGACACGTCATCAGCATGCCAGCTAGCCACACTACCTCGAATATGGCACAACATTATAATATCTGCACTCTTTACTGAACGTCGATTATACTACAATAAACGGAAACGTTTGGGAACGACTCGAAACACGTAAGTACTAGTCAGTCTACATACTGAGATAACATCGGTTAGAAGCTAGAATGTAGTTGAGATTTTGAGCATCAAACTGAAGTGTTTTTTTCTGTCTATTGATATTCATCATGATATTCGATATTCTATTATCGTTATATAAAAACTAGTAACCGTTACCCGCGGCGTTGAACGCGACACAAAATGGAATTTAAAAAAGTATCAAACTATGAACCTCTATTTGACTTCCTTAAATACTTTCTTGGTACACCACTAAAACGTGTAATGAATATACCCTCCAAATTTACTGTCTGTAGGTCGAGCAGTTATGACTCTGCGTTGATTCCTAGGTAATATCAGTCAGGACTCATTCTTTTATACAAGGTTATCTATTAAGGGTGTGCTAAGCCGAAAGAGGGTAACTATACTCATCATTACAATCAACTTTTATTATGGGAGCAACCCTGAAATGGAGAAAAACAAAATCTGCTGTTCTATAGAATAAGTTTATCCGTCATCGACAAAATGTATGAAATAGCTGAATTTATTTTCTCCATTTCTGGGTTGGCCAGGACATTATTTTACATGGTTATATAACCCTCTATATAACACAAACATCCGAACTGATTGATTGACAAAAGGAAAAAAATATCAGACCCGAAGCAAAGACGCTTCGTTCGCGGTCAACAAGGCAAGGAATAGACAAATAAATGTTTGTTGGAAAAAAAATCTAAATAATAGATTCTAAAACTTCCATCACTGGTTATATTGACCCAATTACTAGAGAGAACGGAATTAAAGTAATTCCGACCAAAGCTATTCCCATTGCGACTGAAGTAGAATGGCAGGCATCGGTTACGCCTGTATCAATTACTACGGCCCTTGTAGAGCCCTCTGCGTTGATTTAGAAAAAACAAGTTTCAATAGCAAGAGACTCATTTATAAAATCATTATATAATGATCGTGTTGAGTTATCAGGGATATGTTTATATGTCAAAACTCATAAACTAATAATGACATTAAAGTATCTTATTATATAATGACTTTATTAAATTCTAATCACATTAATGTAAATTATTTTAGAAGTATTATTATATCAGTAATTTATCTTTTAATCGATACTACATAATCTTATTTAAATTTTGTAATTAAGTGAATGGTAATTTTTTTGACATAGGTACATTTGAAATTTACTAAATTAAGTATTGTGTGAAATATTGTAATGTGACTTGCCTAGTATAACATAAGTGGTTATAAGGCCAATAAATAATTTCATTTCATTTCATTTCATAATAAGCTATTAATAGAATATTTTAAGCAATGATCAATTGGGCCTAATCGAAACAGGCCAATACTAGATTTCATTTACCCACTCAACTGCAGTTGCAGTAAGCTTAATGAACACTTTCATTCAGTTATTGGATGTTAGGGTTTGGGAATCTACTGTGAACAAGCAAACTGGCGGCATTTAAGGTCTGATATGAACCACTGCTGGCTCGAAACGGTTTATTTTAATTGAAATCTGCATCTAGCCATCAATGGTTGTGTAAATTGTGATTATTGATTGTTGATTGTTTGTAGCTGAGGTTCTATTTTTGTGGGACGGATAACTTTGTCTATGTATTCCATTTGATATGTTACTTCGTAAAAATCGACATTACCTTGACGGTTCAAAATTGGTTTTCAGCCTACAAGATCCAAATCTGAGACCTCAGGATTTTGGATAGGGCAATCTGGATCAAAACTTTATCCTTCAATATTCAAAAACGGGGGTTTTTATCAATTTATTAACTGTCACCCCCGACGTGGCTGGCGATAAAATAAAGAAGTTTTAAACTTTGAACACCCATTAGGGATTAAATTTCCAAAGATCGTGTTGTACTACACCCCTTAAACCTAAAATGAATACACGCTTCACGTTTCATGTCTCTTGTTTCAGCGTAAACCGCTGAAGCAAGAGACATGAAACGTAGACCTGTCAGATAGTCAGTCAGGATTATTTTTTTCATCTATAAATACGAGTAGTAAGTATACTAGAGTATATAAATAATGTTATGGCCTTGGTTAAAACTATTATTATGATCTATAGCGTAATTTATTATATCAAACAACAACAAAAACGGTAATCATAATGGTGTTTTTTTTATTCAATCAGAGTTAATAATTATATTTTTAAACAATCAATGCATAATAACTTTAGAGGAAAAATAACGTGTTTATGAAAACCAAATGGTTTTGCTAACCATACAAATACGGGACCTTAGTAGAGAGGTTCAACGCATTTTTAGAATTATTTATTAGTAGTAGGCGGGGATTTTCAAGTGGTGAAATATGTCTTCCAAAAGAAGGAATGTTTGCTACGCTACCAACTTCCACATGATTTCAAATATGTTTGGTAGAGACTTGCAGTGACAAGTAAAGTTCTAGGCCACCACACAATAGAAGTTCCTGATACTTCTCTTGTCATTACTATCACAAAACTACGAAAAATTCAAAGACTAGCATGTACGCTCATAAGTGGGTGCACAAGGGCAATGTCGACTGCTTCGAAATGATTCTGGGAGTAACTAACGCCTTTGCACCTACATATACAGCAGGAGGCAATGGCGTTAGTACTTGTGATTAAGTCTACAATCAGCGAATAGGAGAGGAATCAACAACAACCCACTATATAGTTCTTAGTAAGGCAAAAGCTATCGTCCCGAACTAACAGAATAGCCTTCAGTAGACAATGCGAGTAGTAATACGTATAATTTCTATACCGATGGTTTTTTAAAACGCCAAAGGCTCTGGATGTATACCCTGCTCATCAGAGTTTAGGTTCTCAGAATCAAAGGCTTTAAACATAACCAAACTTTGTAAGCAGAAGCAACGGGGTTCTATCAGAAACTACATCATATAATCAAATTAGAGGAAGATTCTAATATACAGTGCAGCCATCATCTATGCACTTCAAAAGTCAACCACAGGATCAAGAGTAATATCTGAATGTCATCTGGTACTACAAAGATTAGCAGAAACACATGGAGTCTCTGTAACATGGACTAAGAGTCACAGTCCATGGGAAGGAAACATGAAGGTGTTCATACTTTCTAGGCAAGGAATAGACATATAACTCTGCACCGACATTGCACAACTGTGTAGACCAACTGCAATGGAGATGCAGACATTGTTAATCCAACACACAGAAAAAGAACAACAAAGTCTGGCAAAAATAGGAAGATTGCATACATGGCAAGCTTTTCTTTCCATAAATAAAAAGGTAGCCAACAGCTTATTTAATGTAATAAAAGCAGATCTCGTCTATCTAGTTATCTTCTATCTACTATCTAGGATAGTCTTTTATCTATAGACGGACGAAACTGTGGTGCTTCTTCACTGTAAGGTCACAGAAAATATCAGACAGAGATTGGGTGTGCTAAGACTCATGCATCCAAATTTGTTTTGCATCATGAAGGTAACGCTACTACACCTGACGCAATAGGAGTGGATCTGTTGTGCCAGCGAACCAGAGTTGTGCCTGTTATTTTAAGGAGCTTGGCTGGGTTAGGCTGGCGGGGAGAAATGAACAATATACTCTCAGTGCAGCAGACGTCAGTGCAGGACACACCGCCCCATACAGAATAAGAATAGAGACATGCAGTACTCAATTATAGCTGTGCCCCGCAATATAACCTGCGGAGATTTGACTACCCCGTGAGAACACATTTTTTCGGGATTAAGCTTTACATGTTATTACAGGTCATAAGCTGTCGTGCTGATGATTAACAAACATACATACAAACTTTCGTGTATAAGTAGGATAATTTTTATTTGTTCAAAATCGATCAAGTGGCTGACGAGATTTACCTGTTTCATATTATGTCGACGATCGATAAAGTTTATGTATGGAAACGCTGATATTTTTTTCCTCGAATTTGTGGTTTGTCCCATAGAGTAATTTTTTATAATGTTAAATATCCACACTTTCGGCTTAGTACATCCCTAACCAGTAAACCTGTGTATAATGAGTGAACTTCACTAGGTACTTCTAAAGTCATTTAATCATATAGAATACTCGTACTATGTTCTTCTATGATGTAGGTACACGAAGTAGACACGAGTGCGTAGACATAGTCACTCGAAGCATGTTCGACACGTCATCAGCATGCCAGCTAGCCACTTACCTCGAATGTGTCACAACACTAGAATACCTACGCTACTCGCCGCAAATACGTGCGCCGTAACACGTAAGTGCGAGGTACAAACATAAATTTATTGAGAAAGCATTGGTTGGAAGCAAGAAATTAAGATTTAGAAAGCCAAACTGTAGAGTTAACATGATCATAATTCCTTTTTTAAGTTAGTTAGGCGATGAGTACACTTGCGTATAAATATTTATATAAAATGTAAGCTTTCTACGTGTAATATTGTGAATCTAAAACTGATTGAACGAACTCGTAGTAGTTCATCACCATTACAAAAAATACATAACTTTTATTATTCATAAATATGTTAACAAAGTTTAAAACGTGTCTCTGACTCTTAGATTAGGTAATACCTGTATTATAAGAAATATTTCCTACTAGCTGTGCCCCGCGGTTTCACCCGCATAGTTCCCCATTGGAGTGTCGAGATAATGGGGAACTACTTTTTTGAAGCCGGTTAAAAAGTATCCTATGTCCTTTCCCGGGGTCCAATCTACCTGTGCACCAAATTTCATCCAGATCGGTTTAGTGGTTTTGGCGTGAAAGCGAAACAGATAGAAAGACAGAGTTACTTTCGCATTTATAATATTAGTTAGGATATGTAAATTATCTTAGTAAGAACGTAGTATCTTAGTAGGCTCATGCCTACTAATGTTTACGCACTCATGTGCGTAAACATTTACACTCGAAGTATATTCGACACGTCATCAGCATGCCAGCTAGCCACACTACCTCGAATATGGCACAACATTATAATATCTGCACTCTTTACTGAACGTCGATTATACTACAATAAACGGAAACGTTTGGGAACGACTCGAAACACGTAAGTACTAGTCAGTCTACATACTGAGATAACATCGGTTAGAAGCTAGAATGTAGTTGAGATTTTGAGCATCAAACTGAAGTGTTTTTTTCTGTCTATTGATATTCATCATGATATTCGATATTCTATTATCGTTATATAAAAACTAGTAACCGTTACCCGCGGCGTTGAACGCGACACAAAATGGAATTTAAAAAAGTATCAAACTATGAACCTCTATTTGACTTCCTTAAATACTTTCTTGGTACACCACTAAAACGTGTAATGAATATACCCTCCAAATTTACTGTCTGTAGGTCGAGCAGTTATGACTCTGCGTTGATTCCTAGGTAATATCAGTCAGGACTCATTCTTTTATACAAGGTTATCTATTAAGGGTGTGCTAAGCCGAAAGAGGGTAACTATACTCATCATTACAATCAACTTTTATTATGGGAGCAACCCTGAAATGGAGAAAAACAAAATCTGCTGTTCTATAGAATAAGTTTATCCGTCATCGACAAAATGTATGAAATAGCTGAATTTATTTTCTCCATTTCTGGGTTGGCCAGGACATTATTTTACATGGTTATATAACCCTCTATATAACACAAACATCCGAACTGATTGATTGACAAAAGGAAAAAAATATCAGACCCGAAGCAAAGACGCTTCGTTCGCGGTCAACAAGGCAAGGAATAGACAAATAAATGTTTGTTGGAAAAAAAATCTAAATAATAGATTCTAAAACTTCCATCACTGGTTATATTGACCCAATTACTAGAGAGAACGGAATTAAAGTAATTCCGACCAAAGCTATTCCCATTGCGACTGAAGTAGAATGGCAGGCATCGGTTACGCCTGTATCAATTACTACGGCCCTTGTAGAGCCCTCTGCGTTGATTTAGAAAAAACAAGTTTCAATAGCAAGAGACTCATTTATAAAATCATTATATAATGATCGTGTTGAGTTATCAGGGATATGTTTTCTGAAAACTAAACATAGGAAACATATTTTAACTAATCGAGAACTTTTATTTTTTTGAATTTGGTTAATAAATAAATACACTTAGTGGCCATATAATTCATCATCTCAAAAGTAGAGATAAACATTCTCAGAAAAGTGTTTAGCCTAAATGTCAAGATTTTCAGGGCACATAATTTATTTTTAAGCTCGTATTAATCAAACAGATCTCTGGAGGTCATCAGTGTCGACCAACGCTAATTTATTTTGTTTAATTACGTTTTAGTAACTGTTTGGGATTCGTATTTTATAATTAAAGATTGTATTGAATTATTTTTAATTGACTTCAATAAGGTGGAGGTTATCAATTCGTTTAAGCTTCCTTGTAAGTATGTTTCCCGAAATTATTAGAGATGGTTGGAACGATTTAAAAAAATATTATGTTCGGATGGCTATGTTACTTTTCAATTGGCCCCATAAAATTTTATCAAAAATTTATGAAACATAACTTTTTTGTGCTGAATTGAAGTCGGCTTTCACATTTTCTCAGTATTTGTTGGTGTGGTTTTGGTTAAATGAAAAAATATAGAAAAATAGCAACCTTGGTTAATTAAACCTTGAGATCAGGGTTAAACACGAGCTTTAAATTTGGAGGTCTAGAAACTATTTATTCACTTTTGCCTAAGCTTAGATCCTTTATTGTTGATTTGACCATAAAATTAAAGCAAAGGTCTATAGGATGGTGAATATTTACGAAATTATTGGTAGATATACGACGGTTAGGATGCAAGTACGAGTATAACTGACGTAGACTTTTAATTCACGTAAGTTTTTTCCGGGTAGCTCATTTTAATTAAATGCAACCATAGTAAAAATCTATAATGTATTTTGTCTTATTTTAACCCGAGACGTTCTCCATGCCATAAAAGAAGACAAAAGACTCTCATAGCTAAACCTCACTTATAAGGCAGTTAGTCTAAACATAACCTACTTCACTAGCTATATATAGCTGTAATTCAAAAGCTGTACGTGACCTGCTCACCGCGGGAAAGCTTAGGGTAACGGGTAACAATTCACGAACTTACTCCTACTCGTACTTAGCCAACCTTATAAGTGGTATAGTATGAGTACTTTGACAAAGGATGCACCTTATATAGCTTTGGTGGCCACTCCATTAACAGATTCAAGTTAATTTAAACATGATATTGATCCCGCCAAAAACATCACATGTACAAGAATGCACAAGTCACGCAGCGCACTTTTTTGCAGTAAAAAGTTGTGAAATAGAATGTAAACGATGTCGGTTAATTCAGTATATGTTTATTTATGAGAGAAACTTTCCAACTATCACTAATCTTTTTTGTGCAAAAGAATTATTTTAGAATGGCAAAACTTTTTTGATAGTTGGCTGGTTATTAATATTCTGTTGAACAGATTTGTTAAATGCGGTAATAAATACTGTTCTCCCAATTTGATGGCTTCTGATGTGACACCGTCTTCTCCAGGACTCTTATCATATTTTAAGCTTTTTAAGGCGCAGTGGACTTCAAATCCGATAATGAATGGTATATTTTCTGAGCAAAAATATTCTACATCGATCAAAGGCTTGGTGTTATCTGAGTAAAGGTTTTTATAGAAATTAGTGCTTATCTCTGCTTTATCTTGGTTATGAAATTTGGTGCCATTTTCATCCCTGAGACTGTTAATCCACATTTTTCCTGAGTTAATGCCTTTTTTAGCTGTTCGGAGAGAGTTTTGTTTTCTATTGCTACTTCTACAAGATGGCAGTTTAATTTACTAATATTTTATAAAATGTTTCTTTTGACTTTATTGACGATTTCTCTGTAATCTTGTGTGTTTCTTTCTAGCTGTGCCCGTTTTTCTATTAAATCTACTGTGTCTTTAGTTAATTTTTGTTTACTATAAATTATTCTTTACGCATTTGATTCTCTTACTGGCGTTACATATAGTTTTGATTATATTTTCGTATTGTTGGTAAACTTCTTCATTGTTTTCAATTGCAAGAATGTTACATTGATTTGATGTTTCAAGATTAAATTGTTTGGCATTGTTGAATAAAGTTGTTTTGTAAGCTTAGGAATTTGATTGGCAAATAATTTTAGGCGATAAATTTTGAAGTTGTATCTGATTTTTGCTCTGACAGGATCTGATTCGAATTTACTTTTCTTGTTTATTATACTGATATCTTTTATTATTTGTTGGTCTGAGGTAGCTATGTAGTTCATTTTTGGTGATACCCAGGTCCATCGTCGCTGTGACTTTTTCATATAAAAGGTATTAGAAATTTTCATGTTTTGGCCAAAAGCAAATGATATCATAGGAGTACCTTGCTCGTTACCTAAGCCGTACGACCCATGTATATTATCACCATATGTATCTTGTTTAATTCCTACTTTCGCATTAAAGTCTCCAATAACCATGGTTCAGATGCTTCGATTTTCATCGCAAGCTCACAAGGTGATAAAATAATTCAACTTCTTCGTCTGAATGTGTTTATGTTATTGCGTGGACTTGTATGATAGTTAGCGTTTTGTTGGGTGTTATTTGAAACTTTCAGAGTACCCAATGAATTCGATTATATTGTTTTTCCATTTCTTGGTTACCATTAACCCAACGCCGTTAAGTCCTGGCGTTTTGCAATAGTGGTAGAAGATATAATTGTCTCGTTCTTCTGTGATTTCGCCGAGTCGCCGTACTTCTGCGAGTCCTACTACGTCCCATTTAATATCTTTCAATCCATTTTCTAATTCCATCAGACGACTGTCTTCCATCAGGGTATTTACATTGTACGTTAATACATTAAACATATCTGAGTCCTTTATAAAAGTAGATGTTGTCGTTTGACGGTTAGTCGACCTTTCCCAGAGATTTTTCGCACCCCTGAATTCAGAACCTGTCCGTCCACGTCATCACAGCTGCTGAAGTCACCGGACACTTGAAGCCTTGGTATAATTGTGCTATCCATGAATGGGGTGGTTTGGACCGTATCCCGCTACGCTGGTCCAGTGCGTGATGGCGGGTCACCAGAGCCTCGTTTGTTATATAGCAAGGTGTACCACGTGCAGGTGAGGTTGGCTTGGGCCCTGAAGTTGTTATGAGGGCTCCCACGTTTGGGCGCTGCGCAAGTTTAGGTATTCTACGTTCCGAGAAAGTCGCCGAACTACGCAACCGATATCTCTATTCTGAGCTTCCCACCCGCCCGCACCAGAGAGTTGCGGGCGTGACTACTAAAACGATCTTGATCCATAGAATACTATATTTTATTAACAGAGCGAGCGAAGCATCTTTGCTTCTAGACTGGAAAAATGTTATGTTGTCTGTCTATTTCGGAAAATTTTAATTTGGGTTTTTTGATTGGGGTTATATGTCCCCCGGAAAGAGGTAGACCCACCACAAATCATCTCTGATATAGGAAGAACAAACAAATTGTGCAACCTCCTCTTTTATCAAGTCGGTTAAAATGTAACAAGCAATTTGATGATGATGAATTAAAACATGAAAAATAAAGAATTCTCACAAAATATCAAATACGGTCCATACAAGTATATGTTGTTCTAGCACGCACACAATCAAAGCATTACCAAGGCCAGCGACATTTCCGATGGAATTGGTTACAAAAAAGAGCGCTCAAGCGTGACTGTGCGCACGTTGCTAGCGCAGTGAAATATATAGTACTTTTAAATAATTAAATAAAAAATGGGTACAGCATTTAAAGAAAAGATATATATGTTTATGTGTTCAGCACAAACCAAATAATACTGTTGTGTAAAGTTGTGTAGAAAAGGAAGAACTTCCGAAATTTAAGAACATGTTTTAAAGCTTTTTTGGTTGAATCAAATTAGAATTTTTTTTTCTCAGTCTTTTACGGCTTCTAGGAAATATATGAATCTTGGTAATCAAAGCTCATGATATTTGTAGAGACAAAATAATTTTATTAGGGGGCTACAATTAATAGAATCTGCAAAATAGACCTCGTAAATGAGGTCTGCGCGAGGTTTTACTTAACCATGTACCGGGAAAAACAATATATTTAATTAAGTAAGTAAAAAAAAAAATACACAGCATGATAGTTCAAGAAGAGAACACAAACTACTTTTGATAAATTATTGCAAATAAAAAAAAACTATGGCAAAGTGTACAATTTGAACGTGGAAAACTACGTATTTACGCGGTATGCTGTAATACGGGCCTTATGTAGGACCCTCACACCTCGCCAACTACTTTATCATAAATAATATCCTGCTTGTAAGCTAACAACATTTTAAAGTATAAATATTGTTAATATTTATTTCTTTTATAAATAAAGTGGTTGGAGACTTAACTTATCATCGAAAGCCAATTAACCCTCTCTGACAAAACACGTTTCCTCACGGCGTTTTCCTTCAGCGTTTTAAACGCTGAAAGGGTGTGGTATTCCAACTTAGTATTACTATCCTACTTCCTTGTACTCTAGTAATATTATAAATGCGAAAGTTTGTAAGAATGTATGGATGTGTGAATATTGATACTCTTTCACGCAAAACCTGCTGATCAGTTTTGGATGAAAGACAGAGACGCATGTCTGTGCCTAGGAATTAACCAAAGTCTTTTTGTTTGTAAGGCAAGGGGTAAACCCCTTGGCTACAACTAACTTACTAGGCTTCTAATTACTTACTAGGCTATTACTTACTTACTAGGCTACTACTGAATTACTAGGCTACCACTAACTTCCTAGGCTACTACTTACTTACTGAGCTACTACTATCTTACTAGGCTATCACTAACTAATTAGGCTACCACTAACTTACTAGGCTACCACTAACTTACTAGGCTACTACTAACTTACTAGGCTACTGCTTACTTACTTGGCTACGACTAAATTACTATACTACCACTAATTTACTAGGCTACTACTAACTTACTAGGCTACCACTAACTTACTAGGCTACTACTAATTTAGTAGACTACCACTTACTTACTAGGCTAATATTAACTTACTAGGCTACTACTTACTTACTAGGCTACCACTAACTTACTAGGCTACTACTAATTTACTAGACTACCACTTACTTACTAGGCTACTATTAACTTACTAGGCTACTACTATCTTACTAGGCTACCACAAACTTACTAGATTACTACTAACTTACTAGGCTATCACTAACTAATTAGGCTACCACTTATTTACTAGGCTACTGCTTACTTACTTACTAGGCTACGACTAAATTACTATTCTACCACTAATTTACTTGGCTACTACTAACTTACTAGGCTACCACTAAGTTACTAGGCTACCACTTACTTACTAGGCTACTATTAACTTACTAGGCTACTACTTACTTACTAGGCTACCACTAACTTACAAGGCTACTAAATTACTGGGCTACTACTAATTTGCTAGGCTACCACTTTCTTACTAGGCTACTACTTACTTACTAGGCTACCACTTACTTAGTAATTGCGTAGTTATGTTTAAAGAATTACATCTTTACTATAGTAGTACACGGAAATGCATGGTTATATTTATTGTTTGAAATTTTATAGAATAAATAATTTGAATTTGATAGCGTAAGGTAAATATATGCAAAGACCCCGGTTGCTTCTATCTTCTTCTTCGTACGACAAACACGAGTTTTTTTTTACCGTTATTTGATTGATATTATCAACGTCAACAGCAAGATGTATTAAATTTTTACAGAATATGAAGTTGTAAAAACACTTTAAAAATAAATGATTGAATTAAATTTAAATAATATTTTAATATTGCAATAAATAAATATTAAAATACAAAAAAAAAATGATTTTTACAATTATTGCTCAATAACGACAACAGGTATATATACACTATAAGAACTAATGTTGTATAGATGCCTTGATGCGCGAGTCCGACTCACACTTGGTCGATTTTTTGTTTGTGGTTTTATGGATTGTCGTGGTCTCTCTTTCAAGAGTACGTAATCGGTCTGGTCGTTCAACCAAAACTTTTGCACTAATAATCAAGTGCTATGCAAAGTTACAGAATTTCAAAGAATAAATAAAATCGAATGGATTAACTTTCAAAAGGATTTATCCCATTAAAGCACTACCGTCTTAAGGCGACGACTTCGCCTCATAATGCGAACTTACCTATAAGCTTCCAACTTACTTCCAACTTGATATTTATGTTGCCAAGGTTCTTAACTCTTCAAGTTGCATTTAACGACGTTTGCTATGCAATCTTAGAGCTTAGCGCTCAATCGAATACAGCTGAGATTGGCTTATGTTTAATTTAAATTAATAGTGATGTACAAAACTTTCTGTAAGATGGTTTGGTGTACAAAATAAATAGGTTCTTAATGAGTTAAGTGTCCTGTCTACGTTGTTATTCTGTTCTCAATTACGTGCCGTTATTTTAACTCTTTGTTTTATGTTTTTTTCAGGTACTTAGCAAATAAATCTCGGAAGAATTTGAGTAAGTAGTTCCGCAAAACATGAAATACCTACGCACTATTTTTTGTGTCAGAAACAGTGGCTTAGTAAATTTTATTATAATTTCTAAGTATTTAACTATTTATGCCACTCGTAATACAGTCCACTAATTTTATTTGATTTTAATAAATATTGGTTACCAATATATTAAGAAAACAACCTGTTTCGTAACTAGTTCTAAAATTTAGTTACCAACGCTGTTGATAAAATTATAAATTGAATATAGAAGTTTTCAACTTTGAACCCCCATTTGACCGCCAGTTGAATTTCTAAAAATCCTTACACCCTCCATATTTCATGTCTCTAGGTTCAGTGGTTTAGGCTCTACATTGATTCCTAGAAAATATCAGTCAGTCAGGACTCACTATCTCATATATATAGATTTAGTAGCAATGGAATGAAAGTAACTTTAATTCGTTTAAACACGAATGTAATGTTAGAAAAACTCTATTTTCTTTGGGTTTTTATATTTTTTCCCTCCACTATTTCCTTCTTTGAATACAATAAAGTTACTTTCATTCCATTGCTTCCAGAAGTACTCTGATATAACTCTATTGCCTTTAGAGAACTAAGTGGAAAGTATATTACTAGCGCAATTGAAACATACCGTCGAATTGAGTACCTTCTCATTTTTTGGTCGATAGAAAATATAGTAAATGTTTGGATAATGCTTTTGCACACATTCATCATCATCATCATCAACTGCCTTCTTTATCCCACTGCTAGGTATAGGCCTCACTGTTATAAATCCATCTGCCTCGATTTATCTTTTCATTAAATGTTTGGGAATAATGTTAGACGCTTATAACTTGTGAGTCATTCAGAACCTCGGGTAATTTATAAGGAGGACCTTGTGAAATAGAATTAATATTTTTGCAATTATTTTTTCTTGACATCGAGACGAGTTATTATTTTATTACGCAGTAAATAGGTACTTAATTACGGTAAAGATATCGCTATAAACTGATGTGTTAGTAAAATACTGTATAGTATAAGATTTGGTTTGTGTATATATTGATGACGGATTGAAAATAAAAATAACTATTGTAATGGGATGTGCAATGTGCATATTTTTGTTTGAGAGATATATTAGTCGTGAGTGTTCTTAGCTATATTTCGCGGAGTACAATTTTTTTCACAATTCACACAAAAAACCTTGTCTAGTAGAATACTTTAGATTATGATAATTTCAAATCTAAGATGGCTGCAACAACAAATGTCAGGGGTTTTACAAAAAAACACAGTGACACTGATTTCATCGCCAACAAAGAGCTTTACATTTCCTTCAATGTGGACTCTATACTACCAAAAAAATAAGTTACAAACTTTCTTGCGAAAATCTTTTTGACCCCGTAACTCTGCATAACATTTCAAACAGAAAATTTCATCACGGAATCGGTGCAATTTTTCACTAAGACCGGGAGGAGAGGACAGGAAAAAAATCTTTTTAGAAAGTCGAGTATTCATCTCGACATCGGATTTTCCCGGCCGTAGACTTTTTTCATTTCTTAGATTAGATTCGTTACTTAGCGACATCAGATTCTAGGTATTCGATGTAAGTTCTGTAATATTGATGGAACATTCCAAGATATCCCTCGAAATGTCTGGATAGAGCTATAAACAAGTTAAGATTATGAAATGTCAGGCTTAATGATCGGGTTCAGTAGAAAACTGTGTGAAACAGAATAATTTTCAGGCTATGGTGGTCGTGGGACGGTTTGATACCTAAAGTAAGCAAGGGTCCGTAGATTAGCTTTTAAAATTTCACGATATCGTGTAGGACGAATAGCTAAGCAGGTTTTACTCGATTCTTATGACACATAATCATTATTTTAACAAAAAAGCCCCACTTAAAAGTAACTCCTACTTACAAATAGAATAAAATTGACACTCGATATTGGCGAGCTAGTCTAGCTAGATCAGGTGAACGGACAGGCTTTAAAGATTTTTTAAGTTTCCTTGTAACCCTAAAGATATGTCTCAATGGTATACTTAGGATATTAAAAACCGCAATACAAAGAATTTTTAGCTGTGTATTGGTAAATCATTTGTATCTCTGAACTACATTGTGGACCAAAACATAACATATAATTTTTTACCTGGAGAAATGTACATCACAACGTTCTCCCACGGATAGGCAGAGTGGTTATTCGGTACTCTATCTGTGTACCTAAAGTAGTAGTCTAAAGTAGTCTGTAGTATTTGTACGGAAGAATGTCCGGACGAAAATTCAGCTGTCCGTAACAGGACCCTATCTATATATGGACGCAAGAAACATTACACACCCTTACCATCTTGAAGATTTACCATATTGTGGGCAGACCCAGTGCCTAGACGCCCGTGGTCCTCCTGCCCGTTGCTTGCTGCGGAGCCAATGACAACTGCAGACCACTTCGGCCGCAGGAGCTCCTTAAGCCCCACTCCCACAGGTGTGACCCCGTCGAGACCGCAGAAGGTAGGAGGATCAGCGTACCTCAATACCGCCGCTCTTCTATCGCCGCAACCCAGCTTGTCTCAGCTGCGCCATCTTTCGCCATCAGTTTGAGTCCTGACTAACTGACTGATATTCGCTAGGAATTAACATAGTGACTGAACCGCTCAACCTAGACATGAAATAAGAAAGAAGGATTAGGGTGTACATATAATAATTATAGGGTGTAGAGGTGTTCACAGAAAATATTTTTGGAAATTTAATCCCTAAATCGGTTCAAAGGGGAGTTCACAGTTTGAAACTTCTTTATATTCAATTTTGTCGCAAACAACGCGTTGGGTTACAGCTCCTTGTACTTGTACATTTTGCCCCAAATTTAGAATTTTTTAGACGTTCTGACGGTCCCTGACAAAGTTTTATATATTGTGAAATATAATATTTTCAAATCAAAAAACAAACTAGCTACACAAACATTCAAATTCTGAAAAAGTACTAACAAACTGATCGTCGGCCGAAACAATCCAGTCCAGTTAGGCTCTAAATTCCACCGTTGCCTATTTTTATTTTGAAATTTCATCACAATTTATGTTGGTCGGCATCTCGGGCGGAGGCGGAACTTTGTTAATTTCGTTCAAAGTTGCAATACTCGAGAGTGTTATTACGAAGCCATGAGGCGTACAACCGGTAAAGAAACTAGGCCGCGTGATGCAGAATTATACTTTTAGCTATTAAGCATACCTATTTTATTATTATGCGTAGAATGTAGTTTTATAGATATATATTTTTCAGTTATTCTGATTTGAAAAACAAACCTTTTGAACGATTTTAGTAATATAAAAATGGGATCACATAGTTATACCATTTCAAACATACAATGCAGTTTTCAAATCGGTCAACCGATATCCGAGAAATCAGGTAAAAACATAAAAAAAACATCTAATTGAGTACCTCTTGTTTGGTAGTCGGTAGAAAAGTGACGATGTGGACACACTTGCCTAAAAGAATCGGATTCACTCACAATTTACAAGAACAAGATTATCGCTTTCGGGAAATAGAGAACTCGACAGCGAATCTCTCATATATCGGTTGATACAAATTTATTGTTACTAAATAAACTAAATTACTCATGATAATAAATCGATTTAAAAAAGGAATAGGTTTTCAATTCTTCGCAATCTTTTTATGCACGTATGTATTTAACGACTATTTGTCCACCAACATTTTCTATTTTAATTCATTCGGAGAATTACTAGAAAACTATCAGTAATATATAGTAATTGCTAAAATCAAGTACTTCCAAAGGGCCAGATTAATATTTAATCCTTGGGCTTAGAAAATACTCCCAATTTACGGGTTGGAGACAACCTGAACTATTATCTCTACCCTTAATCAATTTAATGGGGGGATGGATCAGGAAACTTTGTCCGCCGCAGACAGATTAATTCGGCAAGGGTTTGAATGTTTCACGTTAGTTCGGTACTTTTTATAGGCTGTAAAGGTAGTTACAACAAGAAACTAAACTTTTGATTTATTTGTAAGGGCTAAAGCATTGTATCAAAAATAGGCAGGGTATATTTATGATGTTAAATAAACGTTTTAAGCGACTCCCCGATCTCAATTTAGTTAGTCTTTGATCGCTCAGAGACTTCTCTTTCTGATCTTTAGAATAGAATGGAATGGAATAGAAAAAAAATATTTGCAACAAAAAACGATAGTATAACACACAACCTAACAAATAAAACTAAAAATAAGTAATTAATGCTTTCTGTCACAAACCGGCTCTAGTTCTTTCCATATCGATTGTACTTGATGCGCCCCGCGGTTTTTGGAGCGGTGAACATTTGATCATCCCGTAGAGCATTTCACTTTCCTGTGATCAAAAGTAACTTATGTGTAATTCCAGGGTATAAGCTATCTTCGTGTCAAAATTTTATTTAAATCTGTTAAGACGTTTAAGCGTGAAGGGATTACAAACATACACTTACATCCATGCAATTTCGCTTGTATAATGTTAGTTGTATTGTAGTAGATGTGATCTAGTCGTTTGATTTGTAAATAAATATAATAGAAATGATTGAATGTTGTCTCCTGTAAAATTTAAGTCACTCATTAGTAATACTTACTCGATTGACTAATACAGTATACTCTTATTTGAAAACTCTGAAAAATGTAATCGTATACCTATATTATTATTTTTAGGTTCCAAGTAAACTTGACAATATTCCCACTAAATTAAGTAGCCAGCAAGCGTACATACGACAGCGCAAATTCAACATTAGTAAGCACTACGGACGCTACCTATTCGTGTCAACTTACGCGGCTGCGGGTACCACCCCTTAGTTAAAGGCCACCTCGTTAATTGGCATCACTAGATTGTAATTAAAACAAGAGACTGTTCACTAGCCTTATTTTAGGTATCTTGCGAGTAATTCTGAAGTAGATTAAAGTATTACATTCTAAGGAAGTTTATGTAGATCACGGACGTTGTATAATATAGGGTGGTATCGCGTAACGTCAGTGGCAAAAGATGTGCAAGTGCAGCAAACTTGGTTGCATTTTTTGAGTTTGCCTAAACTCTATCAATACTACCAAGATTGCTGTCGTATTCCACCTACGTGACGTAAATATACTCACCACAAGTGATATAAATATAAAATTTTATACTTTTTAAATTGACGACAGGTTTCAATTCGATATTTGCTTATGCAATTATAATTTTCAGTTATTTTGATTTCAAAGCCAAACTACAAGACTGATTAAAGCAAAATTACTATTGGACCTCATGAAAACCATATCCTATCAAACAAAAGTGATTTTTTCTAGATCGACCCGTGTCTGAGAAAGCAGAAATATAACATATAAATATTTTTATAGCTGACCCGGCGAACTTCGTACCGCCTAAAAGTCGATTCTTTATTTTTATATTTTTTTATACTTATTCTGCTATTCGGGACGCCGGGTCAGCAAATAATGTCAAATATTGACATTAATATTATGTATATGATACTAACGTCACTCAATTGTTTTGCCTTCACAGAACCTGTAATACTTAAACTTTATGGTATGGTATTAAAGTTCAAATTGACTTTTAAGTAATGTTTCAAATCCATTGCATGGGAGTATAGAAAAGTATTGTTATTAGACCTATTCAGGCATTTTTCACAATTTTCTCTCCGTAAAAACTATCCTCGTACTTCAAGGAAAATTCTAAAGAAAAAATTAGCAAAATTGGTTCAGCTGCTCTCGAAATTCGCGGTAAGCAACACATTCACCGATTCATATTCATATTATACAAATAAAAAGATAGATTAGAAGCTCTGACAATAAAGTCGCTTTAGTGTCAGAGCTTCAGGACCACCCGTACTCGAGTATGACTTATGACTAAAACTCATAGTCATTACAAGGCCGGCCAATTACTATAAATAAACGCAGCGTGACTCGTTGGACACCCATCCGAAATCTGAAAAGACTAAGTGTTGCTTAATTTCAGTGGTCGATCAGAGACGGCTAAATTATCCGTGCTACAAAAGCTTATGTGTGGCGTTCAACTCACGCTATAAAAAGCCGCGACCATCATCAAAGCTTTCCATGCCTAAAGGTAATTTATCTGAAAACTGAAACCGACATGCTGTCAATAAAATCATAATAGCTGCCAATAAAGAGACTCGAACGCGATCAAAATATGCTCGCAGCTCAAAAACTATTCCAAATCAATTATTTATAGTGAAATAAACTTTGGTAGCTGCCATATTTATTATGAACATCGTACATTCAGTAAGGGTTTATTTAATTTAATCACAGGCACTAGAATATTTTATTTCTATAAATTCAGTAATATTTCAAGATGTACAAATTTCTTTAAATTTATTTACACTACGACTAGAATATAAAGAAGTTTCAAACAAAGATATCTAAGGGTTGGAACTTCTAAAAAATCTTTCTTAGTACACCAACCTACACAATGAATACACTCTCCAAACTTCATGTCTATAGGTTCAGCAGTTTAGGATCTAACTTTATTTCTAGCGAATATCAATCAGTAAATCAGTCAGGACTTACTCTTTTTATATATATAGCTAGATAGATATGGATTATCTTACTGACATCATGCAAGTAGGGACACTGCTAGATGCCACCGGTACGTATACATGGTATGGGTTCCACGGAATCGTACAAAATTTTTTGTGTCTATTTTTATTGCACAGACTGCTAGATTGCGAAATTAGCTACCAGCGTATTTTTCCCTGATAGCTGTAATCTGGGTTCATTCCAGGCGAGAGTTCACTTGTCGGCAAGCGGTCAATCGAAATACATTTTTTTTAAAATCAATGAAACACATATTTTATGATGTCTTCAAAACAAAATAGATATACATATTCTACTTCAGTTTGTGACAATGCTCTTACTGTTATAGTTTTTTTGGTAAATTAATAATTCATTGCTGCCCGTCACTCACAATTGAATGGTATTGATAGGTTATACTTTCTTCAGTGAGTCACAACTTTGGAGAAGCCACGGCGTATTTAAATTATTAGGAATTCTGCAAAAAGGAGTTTTTCTTCTGTGCGTCAACTTTTTCCTCTGTGCCTGCGCCAGGAAGCCGGTACGATAATGTTTCTATGATGACTTTAAACAAATAAGATTAAGAATTTAAAAAAAATCCGACACAAAATAATAAAAATATGTAATTCTCATTATGTGGTGTGATGAATGTGCCATTGTAATATCCTACTAACCCTATGTTTGTTGAAAATCGGTCCTAAATGGCCGCCGCCAAAAATGGTGGATCGCAAGTTTTTAGAACTTATGTTGATAAGTTTGAAATCTAAGATGGCCGCCAACGCAAACTATTTTTTTTGGAGGGTGTTTATATTACTAATTTAATCTAATTTTAATTGCGCAGCTATGGTGGTTAAAAACGTAAGAAAATATCATATTTCAGAAATTTTCAGTCCTGGTGTTTTACTCTTAAACGACAAACATTTAAACTCTGTCAAGTATTATAGTACAGTCGCGACCAAAAGCTTTGCATCACTGAACACTATGTGACAGTACCTATCCGTTCAACTTGCGGGGACCGCCTTTTAGTTCAGTTAAATGGACGCCTATTATTGGGAGCACGAATAAATTAAACTACAATGGAAATACATTCTAATAGCGGGGGAGTTTTCGTTGTATATGCTTGCAACGAATTTAGCTATTTTAAACTTCAGTGTAAGTTTTTTTAAGTTGTTGTGGTTTGTCTGTTTAAGCTAATATGTTAATGAAATTTGGAGGATCCTACTTAGATCCTCCAAATTTCATGAGAAATGATTTTTGATGAAGGATTTTTTTCCCCTAAGAGTGTTAATGGGGGTTTAAAGTTTCAAACTTCTTTAAATTTTATTATAACATGTAAAACCGCGAGCGAAAGCTATACTACTCGTAGTATAGTTATATACCAAAATCAAGAAATGAGCTTTGACCCTGTGATAATATTAATTTGGAAAAATATTCAAGGGTAAATGAAAGGTTAATTGCGGTCAAAGGGTAAAAAACGACAGCCTGGTACCCAACAAAAATAAACCGGAAAATTCGTTCGATCTTTTTACCTCTTTACACGCAATAAAACGTAGTTATGTTTTAAAATGGAAAAAGTTACTGTTTTCAAACCATTTATTTAAAAACAAGCCCATGTCACAAAATAACTTGAGTTAATATAATGAAGATATTTTACTACTTGTAATTCTGCGAACTGTTGTCCTCGCGACCACAAAAACTATGTAAAATAAACTCATTGCCTTAAGAAATAAGGTTATTGTACTGAATTCCCAATCACGGCTTCCAAAATATCAAAACTGACATCTGCTTTGTAGCAGATGAAATATATGGAATCATTAGTATAGACTGCTATTAAAGAACAGGTTTACTCTATGGAACGATATGCTAAACAAAACAGAAGGCTCTCTTATGACTGAGGTTCTTATGATACAGATAGATCTAATATCATCTGCCACAAAGTCCAATATAAATATGCCAGGGGGAGCCCTCTCTGAGAAAATGCAGGCATGTGATTCGGTCATAATGAGAAAGCTATTTTTTTAGTCTTTTCATCAGTGGAGTATAAGGTGAAAATGATCTTTTACGACTGACTCACGTAGTGGCACAATCTCGATGACGACTTACACTACATATAGTTTGAAAACTAGAACAAAAGAACCTACGTTTGCATGAAAATGGAGTACTTCAATCACTCTTATTGTGAAAACTTTACAACCGACCCGGTAAACAAAAACTTTGCTCCTCACAGCGGCAGCGGGAGGGATAACTGGGCCCATCGATCAATCAGCGGCGACAGCAAGTTTGTACGTACATAACTAGCCTAGTTGAAGTTAGGCCGAGGTCGCATGGACGTGGAAACTTTTGATAGTTTTTGAAGTTGGAAACTACCTTCCGTTAGTTTCGAAGTGCTTAGAATGCACCGTGACGTCATTAGAGTAAATGAGTTATTATTTTGGTATCGATTTGGTAATACGAGTACAAACGTTTTGTTCTACTTAGTATAGTATGGGGACGATTTTGTCTTTCTACCGAAGATGTGCTGTGCAGCTATGATCATAATAATAATTTATCGGTGAAATGGTTTTATATGATGCGAGGATGTGAAAGCAAAGCTACAAAATTACTTCTATATTCTATATCCTTTTCACTTATGATATGTATCGGAGCGATTAAGATATATACTACACGTAGTCTATTTAGGTGAACCACGGGAAGAAATTATTTCCCGTAGTCCATCTAACGAATAAAACGGTCGGACAACGGGAAATAGAAGGCAATTGATGAACGCGGCGTGGTCCCGTAAGCCCTAAAAACGTCCCCGAAGAATGAACACTATTATAAACCAAAACCGTATTTATTTCTACCAATTTTAACTCAAATAATTAAAGGCACTTGAATTGGCCGGTAGTTTGCCGGAGAAACTTGCAGGCGTGTTTTAAAAAGTCATCCTCGTTAGCAACGCAACTACGGGCTGGGTTCAGATATTTGATCTATTCCAAACGGCTATACGAGTAAATACGCGTCACCACAATAAAGCAGTGTGAATAAAATGCACAGAGAGTGGCAGCGTAGCACGCGTCAATCTATTTGAATAACATAGCTAATTTCGTTCCTGCCAGTACTGCGCTATGTGTAACTAATTATATGATTGATAAATATCAAACGCATCCATGGTAACATGCTATGTTACCATGGATGCACACATCAATCAATAGCTTCTCTAAAGGTGGAAAGGCAACTCACGAGATTTCGAGTTTTTTAGTGACTAACTTTTACGTATAGTTGTAATAGATGAAGCACGTAGATCTAGTAGACATTTTTACTCTAGCTTTAAAATTTGATTGATTCATAGTAGTTATCGCAATAATAAATGATGTTAGTTGAATGATAATTCTGAGTATTACAATGTGAATGTGCCCTAAAGTCAAACTCAGGCCTCACTCCGTAGGTAATTGTCAAGCTTGGGAATGGTTCAGTGTACAGCGTTAGGTTGAAATGCCCAGCCTTAGATACAGGACAGCTGTTTGATTTGTGTATCGAAAATGGGCAAAGCCTATTTGAAAATTCATGGTGTGTGTTCCTGCCTCAGCTTTTTACCCTGGAAAAGGTTGTGTTCGATACTGTTTGTCAATTTTTCTTTTGTTTTGTTTGCATGTTTGCCTGGGTTTCTTACACGCAACAATGTTGGATTGGATTAGGTATTGGTGAAAGTTTTAGTGCAAAGGTTCAGAAATAAAACCCTTTTTTATTAATACATTTATACTATTAAGATGGTATATAACAAATATTTAATGTTTTTCCGCCTCGTCTTGATGTCAGCGTTGAGAAATCTAAAAATATTTTTGCTTTTATGGTGTGGTTCCTCCTCACCACCGCCACACCTCACCTTATTATTTCTCTTTTTCTCAGTATCAGACTTCCTCGACACGTGCTTCGCCTTAGCACAAGGCATCCTCAGGAAATGTTGACTCTTCAAGCGCTCGCTCGTTTTTTTATATATACCATCTTAATATAAATGGATTTCCGCAAAGTAACGTCTGACTCCATCAATTATCTACATTTATACTATCAAAGAAATGAAGGATATTTAAAAACCAATCACGCCACTGAGTCCTACTTATTTTTTAAATCTTTCATTTGGTAGTAACTGTCTCCCGCGGCATTGTACGAAATATAAAATGGGATATAAAGAAGTTTTAGACTTTAAAACCTCTCTTTGACCCTTTAAGAAGATGAATTGTGTCATTCGTGGTCCACCTGTTTAGTTTAAATGGGTGGTTATGCCAATAATAAATAACTGGAAAATTTCTATCAGCACCTGCCGTAATGGAACCTATTATATAGGAACAAAACATGCAAAAAGAGCCTGAGCTACCGGTAAAGGAAAACATTGTGAGGGAACCATAGCACGGTGGAAGGGCGATTCCTATTGCTCGCCTGGCTAGCTACCACCCTCAAGTTGTAAAATCTGTCGTCAAGCACCTGACGGTGTGTTCCGACAACCTTTCTTGAGAGCTAGAGTATTCCAGACTAGGCATGCTCCATCTAGGGCTACAGTATCGCTGACTTCCTTGGTCGTGCGAAATTTGTGGTCAAATGCATAGCTGTGAAGGAAAAAAAGTTTGAATTTTTTGGAAATTACCACACACACAGTTTATCCGAAAAAATCATCTATCGCTCTTTCTTAAACTTCTCTTCTGTCTCGAACTACATCACCTGCCCTAAACAATCAAATATGACCTCCAATCACTTCAAGCGTACAATAAAAATCACTCTCCCACACAAGCCCCGCACAGAAACTTTGCAATTTCACGTCGAGTTGAGTCCAATATAACGTTTGCTACATAATTCATGAACATTAGTCCCTGAGAAGGTAACGTAAGATGCTCAGATAAAATAGACGTAATATCCTGAGGGAACAGCCATAGCCGGGGCTTGGCGCTAATAAAATTACTGACGTATCAGATATCGGGCGAAATTGGTGTTGTAGTTTCAAGCATCTTACATAAAATATAGATTTAATAACTGAAAGATAATAAAGAGGTTTTGTTTCAGCGTACTGATCTTTATAAGAAATATATCGATAAGGATCTAAGTAATTATTGGCAGTTATTGCAGAAAACTCACATTGGCTAATGGCTGTACCTCAATCTAATAGTAAAATCATTAACACAAGTATTTAAGTCACATAGAAAATTAAGCAATACGATTGTAGGGACAATAACCAAATGGAAGGACTAGTGTCAACAGCTTAGTTTGATTACCACACTATACATAGGTAATCAAACTAAGTTAATATTAGTTGTAGAATGCTAACACATTTTAATCATGCCACAGCGGTCTGACTGCCGGAGTAGTAGACTCCTACATGTTTCAAATTCTCCAGTTAAAAGGTAAAATCAGTGAAACAAAATTAAGGACTAATATAAATAAATTAGGACACTTATAATGTACTGCACTGGTAGTATCACCTAGAGTCAGCGTTGAAAGAAGAAAACAAGTGGTTAGAAGGGACTTCAAAAGACCGTCTGCTAAATCTTTATATCTATATATCATCCTTAATTAATTGTTTTTTAATTTTGATGGACCCAGTGTCAGTTTCACGACTAAGGCGAATCTATTGACACCACTCACATAAAAATGTGACAAGCTGTTCAGAGTCTAGAGCGTGTTAAAGAAATATACATACTTACTTACATATATACATTCATACATACACTCGAAAAACGTAACTCTCGTTCTTTTGCAGTCGGGTAAAAAAAGATTAGTAATTTTCGTTATGAAAATGATGAAGCGGCTAACTATCAAAACGAAACGAATATATAACGTTTAGGTAATACTACCATTGCTCATGCGTCATAATGATTTTATGATATTTTTCCATAGCTATAATTGGACACACTAATTTATCTAACACCAAAAATTTTAATCTCTACATACTGATAAATAAGTCTTGTACTCCGATACAGCTCGTCCATCCCATTAAACTAAACAAGAAGCAGACAAACACACTCCGAGCCCCAAATTACAAAGGATAACGAAACATATTTTTTACGAAACATTAACAGCTTTATGTTTGTAGCGAAAGGTAGCCCTTCTAATTTATTGTGCACCTTAACACAGCGTTTACCGAAATGTTTATGAAAGAAACCCACCGCTTCCTTTCGGCTGGCATCTAACACATTAGTAGTGATTTAGTGATAGCATTAATCAAAGGGAATCTTTTTTGCTTGTTGTAGCTTGGGGTGAACGGTAGGGAAAGTTTGGTGGCTTCGGTTTTATGCTTTATCGGTATTTGATTTGAATTTAGCGGAATAATAAATATAGGAATTTAAATAATCATCGTAAAGCTTCATTATATAGATACGTCTGAGATCTTGTCTTGGACGTGACCAAAAATGTTGATAATATTAGAGCGGGTTTTCTGTTTTCCTGGTATCTTATGAAGGTCTCTTCTATTCGACTAATTGTTTTTTTGTTGCTTCATGTGCTTATGCAATGTGTACAGTTCAGTAATCTGAAATAAGCTGATAAATTTATAATTATGAGTATATTACACTCAATGTTACACCAAATTATAAAAGCAGCTTAACAATACATAGAGACAATAATCACTCCACAGGAGTTGCTAATTATTGTTTATCTATTATTTGTAAACAAAGAAATTTCTTATTAATAAGCTGATGACAATGATGAAATAAAATAGAAGTGCATCTACTGCTTTAACTATGGTCATCATTTTCACAGCACCGTACGTCATGCCGTCGCGGATAACAGAATGCCTTTAATAAAGCGCTTGATTTCTTGATATTTAGTTGACATGCAATTTTTCATCATGCTCTGACAAAGGTAAGACTGGCTTCCAACTTCTTTTGTGAGAGATAATGTTATTTATTTGGCAAAGTTACATGTATATCTTTTTTAACGTCGTCGTATTATATAGTTCATCACACTTGTTTTTTACCAATTTAGATTTCAATTCCTTTAATTTTTTTTTTGTTTTTGTATGTAGGTTCCTCGACTTTTGCTGCTCAGACCGATTTGCCAAATTCCTTTTTCTTAGAAAGAGGATACCAGATGGTCTTATATAAATTGTATCAAAATTGGTCAAAGAAATTTGATTTTCCAATTAAAGTAACTGAAAAATTCGTATAGACACATTCCGTATCGAAGTCGGTTGTTAGTTATTTTAAAGTATGTATTTCTTGTTATAACCGAAGTAAAGTCTTCATTCTTCCTTCCTTCATTTTACTTGCCAAGTTATATTTTATTATTTAGTAGAATTATTTATTGTGTATTTATTATATATTTTAGTGTATTTTTAATAGTAGGCTTGTAATATAGCATACAAAGTTTAAGGTGAAAGAGTAAATCAGCGCAGCATCGCACAACCTAGCATAGCACGTCCTATGACGTTGTAATGTAGGAAACATTATGGAGCAGGACACACCTGTTATTTTTTGTTAACGAAGGGGTAATCTCCGACAAGATAGCCGATTACATTAGGGTGCAGCCGGGTAATGTAGGATTGTACATACTAAAATCCCCCCGGTGGCCTGCCTCAGTGCTTAATGGAGGGCTCTGGGATCTCTAGACGAACTCACCGGTGCCGTCTTTGCACAATGCTTCAGCATCTCCCTGGACAGCTAGCTGTTTTGACCTTAACGTCAAAGAGAGCCACGCGCGTTGACGTTTCTCGGGTGTTGTGTAATGGGGCTCTGGACCCTAACTCTGATCACCCTCAGGCCCAGAGGTCCCTTTTAGGTCCCCTCTTACGACAGGCAGGGGATACCGCAGCAGTATTATTAGACACCTGCAACAGGGTCAAGGGGAATGACACACTTAACGCACGATGCCTTGCAACTACGCACACCACCACAAGTCAAACCTGACTACGTCACTACGCGCGTATACGTCAGTCATGTTTGGCACTTTTTAAAGGAAATGGCAGATGTCAAGAACCTTGCAGCTCTGCACAATACGACAAACAAAAATGGGCAGTGGAAAACAGCTGTGTTAGATTTTCCCGCGTTCGCTAAAAATGGCGTCTCTGTCTATTATTTAATGCGAAACAAGTGATTCTGCAAGCTTTAATGTGAAATATTGGTGGATTTATAGCCATTATTGTCTAGTTTATGTGCACCAAGGCGGAATAACGTAGTTATCGTGTTCGCGGGAAATCTCAATAGAAACCCAGGTAAAGTCCCCACTGCCACTGGTTACGTGATATGACTTTAAAAGTCCTAGTGGTCAAGTTAACTTGACCACTAGGCCTTTTTACTTGATATTAGATTTGACTTGATTGATAAATAACTTTAAAATTGATAAACTTGACACTGTTAAATATACAAATCGTATGGTGCCATATATCAAAAGGAAATCGCCGCTGTTACATCTAACGTAAAGCGCTGAGACGCAACGCGATGCGCTGTAACGCAACGCTTACGGTGTGCTCCAGCCAATCATATCCAGGCATATCAAGCAGTAACATATTCAGAGCAGAATATTGAGTAAATAAAATTTTGCAAAAGACCTAAAGAAGATAGAAAACGGGCATTCACCTCAAATTCACCTCAACAAAGGCATTGTACTCACCGCATCCGTACCTTTATAGATAGACTTATTCTCAGTTCTGAACTAGATTAGTGAGGAAGCTACGGGAAGATTAATTTTTACTGAACTGTTTAACTCTTATACTACTAAGTTCTATAGGTTTCTTTCGTAGAATCTGCATTTCAAGGTATTATGTTATCTAAGTTTTTTATTATATAATGACTGAGGTATTTAAATTTTTCTTTATTCTTTTGTTATTGAATTTCAGATTTGGTCAGATGTTTTAAAGAAAATTGTTATCATTATTACTTCAAACAACCAAAAGTTTAATTCTAGTTCCAAAAGAGTTGTTTCAAAAATGGATGGAGCTTCGGCCAGGACATGAAATACCAATAAAATTGTTAGAGACTATTAATCTTTAGTATATCAACCAAATTCAAAATAACGTAATTTATCGCAGTGTACAAAATTAATATCAAATCAAAATATTTCTATGTTATTTACGCAAAGAGGTGAATAAAGCATTTTTATCATGACAATTTTGATATTTGTGACGGGCGGTACAATTTATAGACCAATGTGACCATTGTCGTCAACTTAAGGTACATAAATCTTCCAGGGATGCCATAATTTCACAACAATTCACAGAAATTAGATATTTGTGTACACAATGAAGGAGGCCAGTGACACATTTTTTATTAATACACAGTAACAACGTCCTGGCCACAAATGAAACAAATCCTTTACTTCTTAATTATGTTGTAAATTCTGTAGTATCAAAAACCATTGAAAGAAATGAATAAATACGTTGGCATGGCAACAATCCAGCATAGGCAGGGGATCAAATAGTTACGAACCACCTTCGGAGAAATTTGGAAGCTAAGACTTACCTACTCTTCTAAATAAAAACTTTATTTACTGTGTATTGCGTCATAAAATTTATATGTTGTTTTCATTGAAATTTATTTGCAAATTGCATGACATGGGGGTCTACAGAAAAAAAAACACTTACGATATTATGAAAATGTCGTCACTAAATATTTTTTTCGTTACATCAGTCATGTTAGGATTACTGATGACTTTTTACGAGTAAGAATATAGAACCGTAGCACGTAGCCTAGGATCTCCGAGATAGTTTAGCGATCCGTTGAGTCGACGATCGGAGAGTCCATCCAGTTATCATAAGCAGTGCGAAGTCTACATTTTCCGTTTACATACGTAATGGATAATGAAAGAGAAATTTATTGGTTAATATTTGAAAATAATGGGTATATTCAACTTTTTATCTGGGTAAACAAAGAAGAATATTTCAAATGATTTAGAGATAATTGTTATTTAGATAAGCGTTCTTTGTTCGTCAAGATCGACTTTTGACACAAGCTTATATAATCTAGAACGTGGTTTCGCGACAATATACGTGAGCTCCCTATTCCTATTCTGAAGTTCCGTATTGAGAGAATATAAATATTGTTCATAAGAAGTTTTTCTAATCTCCTATTTATTTTCACCTAAACCTGATACGTCTGTTTTTCTGAATTTCATACCCTTCAATAAGAACATCTCAATTCCGGATTTCACCTTCCGTCATGAAAAGGTCTGTGCGGGTCTGCAGCGTCATTATTTCAATGAATGAATCTTGGTTTTTCGCTTCGCTTGTTATGAAGGGAGCGTGAGCGAGCGAAACAGCAATGAAAAAGACTTTGATAGGTAGATAAAATGCACTTTTGCAATTTTTCAGGCGTCCTTTTTGCCTTTGAGGCGATTTTGCGCTTTTTCTAGCGCTTCGGTTTAGGGTTTTTTGCTCTGGTTTCCTTGTTTTTGTTCAGTTTTATTTTCGTTGCAGCTTCTTTAGATGTACGTTTGCAACTATGTTTATTTTTTGTCGGATCTTCGTTTGAAGCTCTCAACGCTCATAATTTGGACAGTAGCTTTAAAATAAAATGTCCATCAAAAATTCTGTTTTGGCTGTAATTTTTTTTGTTTTTTAACTAAATCAGAAACTTAGTTTAGTTTATTTAGGTGTTTAAAGTAATATAAAAATATATATGTGATCTATGATAAGAGTACATAATTTTCATATTCAAACCTACACTGCTTGAATTGAATATAGACGCTCAGCATAATGCCAATTGTGATAATACCATCTTTAAAGTCTTGAGAGTCCAATCTATTACAAGGATATATTAGTTAAGTCGTTGTTTCACTAAACCTTATGTAAGTAGGTACGTGTGGGCATTGCTGTGTCCAAAAACTAATGATGCTCAGGTCTGGAGCCCTTTAATAGACGCATATTATGTCAATCATGAGGGTAACGTAATTCTTTACTACTTTTCTGTTTCAAGGCCAACACATTATTTAATTTTAAGAACTCATAAAATGTTTTTCTTTTACTAATTTTCAAGAGATTTCTAATTGCCCAGCTGCACTTGAGTGTAAATGAGTTATGTAGGATTGCAGCTGCAAAAATATCCCTGATGGTCTGCCTCAGCGTTTGAGAAAAAGCTCCGAGTTCTCCAGATGGACCGGTGCTCTTCTGTACAACACCACAGCATATTTCGAAGCAGCTTATGCGAAAATGTCGCCACGCACGTTGATGTTTGTCTGGGGCTTATAATACCATCCCCCAAAATATTACTCCCATCAGTTTGAGGCTCTGTGGCTACTCTCAAGCCAAAAAATACCCTATCACGTTGTCGCGATTGTGATACCATAGCAGTATTCCAAGGCCCTTGTAATAGAGTCAAGCATAATGTAACTTAAGTAATTAATATGTCGACATAAACCAACCAGATGCTTTGTATCCCACTTCTGAACGCAGTGTAACGTGCAAACTGATCGTAAACCCCCACAACCTCGGTTCTTAGTATCGCTGGCTATTGTAGTCAAAATTTAATGGAATTTTCCGTCCGTTGCATTTTCCAATTAATCGAAAATCCAATTACTAGCATAATACGTCCAATTAAAGTTCATTGGGTCTTATTGAAAATTCCATAGAAGTGATTTTTACGGTTTGTAGGACATGACTGTCCAAAAGGAGGAGAGCTTTATTTTTGGCGTTATTTTTTGCATATATATATTTGTACTGCCATACATTGTAAATGCTGGTACAGATTTAAATCTTATGGATAATTGTTAGAAACTTTACAACCATTCTTAGTGATGCTGTTTTTTGTAACTTTAAGATATTGTATTTAAAAATAAATATAGAAAATACACAATTTACTAGGGCAGTTGTCTTTTCATTTTATTATTTGGTCCTGTTTATTTTTACATGATTACTGTTGAATACTTTTTATCATGTTCTGTCGGGATCACTCACTCACCTCAATCGATCATCTGATTTTATGTCAGGATCAACTGAATCTAAAAAGGTTTCTTAAACTACAACAAACTGAAGTCTAAAAAGATTTTTTACGAGTTTTTTATTTCAATAACTCAAATCACAAATATTTCGAAACCCTATAAGTGTGAAAGTGGAAAAGCATTGCATGTAAGTCCAGCTTATAGTTAAATATTTGGAGTGAATGTAGAGAGCAATGTGCAATGTTGCAGCTTACCATTAGTATGGCTTAGTGCCACTTGGATATTTAGTCGCTTATTAAAATGTCTAAACTAAAGAAATTTCACTTGCATCTAAGCAGCTTGAAAGTAAATTTATGCTGTATTTGTATGCAAAATCATAAATGAATATGTAAAATTGAAAAGATATAAAACGAATTTGTTATTTATTTCGGCATTTGTACACTGCAACACTGGTTGTAAAAGCAAAAATAAAAATATAAGAAGTAGATCGTAAAAAGCGTTGAAAGAAAATTAACAACCTGACACATTTTGACGAGTTTGCAAGTGATTTATTTTTTATTATTTGAACTAGCTGTGCTCCGCGGGGTTCTCTATTTTTTTGTAGCCTATGTTACTCAGTGATAATGTATCTTTCTTACAGCGAAAGAGTTTTTGTAATCCGCTTAATATTTTTAAGTTTATATGTTGCATACAAAATCACAAATCTTTCCTTTTTATAATGTAAATATGGAAAACCAAACTTTAGAAAATATTTTTGAATAAAGTGCCAAGATTAATAAGTATGCGATGGTTAGCTTTTTTAACATGCTGGTATTTACTATTGCGGAAGAAAATCGAAAATGAATAATAAATAGATTAAAAGACTTGTTTCATTTTCGGCCAGGACGGTGTACGTCTACCAAACATTGCCTAAAGATATGGTCAATACTGTGTATTAATGAAAAATTCGTCATTCGCCTCCTTCATTGTGTACAAAAATATATGTAATCCGTGAATTGGAGTGGAATTATGGCATCACTGGAAAATTTATGTATCCGTGCTTGACTCCAAAATCATGTACACTGTCCAGACGGAGCTCCTTACATTTTTGAAACAACACTTTTCTTTTACATTTTTTCTTTTAAGAAATTTATACTTCAGAAATACTAGTTTGATTAAAAATATTAAAAAAGTACAATTTTAATATTTTGTCGTAAATTATAACTCGATTCTAAGATAGTCAGTTTTCAGTCACCCTTCATATCGAAAACACTACCAGCTTTTTGGTAGTGTAATTAACAAATAACAAAACGAGTAAGATTTCAACTTAAACCCTTATTAATTAACGCATCTCAATATTAAGCGACTTGTCTTCCTCTTTAGAGCTTGACTTTCTGTTTTGTATACTAATAAAATTAAAAAGCCCCCGAAAATAACATGTTGTTCATCCATCCATATTGGATCAGGCCATCATGGATTTGAAATATAAAAAAAACTAGAAAAGGCCATTCATATAAGACGAGTGGTGAAAAATATGAAATCCGCCATTTTTTGACGTCGGTCAACTCTGAGACTGATTTTTATCAAACATAGCTAAGAACACTTCATACTAATTCACATTTCAAACAAAAATCACAAAATGAAAGTTCATCTGTTCGGGAGCTACGATACAACAGATAGACACACAGACAGACACGTCATAGTTAAAAAAAACATCCCGTCGTTTTTGCGTCAATTGTTAAAAACAAAATAAAACGCAGCTGGTTAAATTCCGCGAGACTGATATGAGGGATAACACAATCCTGCAATTTGATATTATGTTTTAAAATCACATTGAAACTACTCCTACAGCTTTCTGTGCATAAATGTAATTTTGTGAAACATCTTATATTCAGCAACAGTAATTGTTTATTTTAGTACGCTCGCTACTCGCGATGTACGTGTAACATTTGCGCCAAATGTTTTATTTGCGGGATACGCGGATCCGCGATTTAAAGGTGCGGGATCCCTCGGGAATCCTTGATCCCCTTTTGCAGAATTGCATCCCTACAAAAAGCGCTCTAAGTTGAGATTCTTTTAATCTCCGAACCCTAAGAATCTAATTAGTCGTGAAACTAAAAACTTAACCTTTTAACCTCATTAGTTTGTAGGATAGCCATTAAAGTGGAGCTGTAACCGAGACGATGAGTATTTAGTCGTTGAGAGCATTTCGAAGCAATTAACATTGTTTTAACGCAACAGTGTTAGTAGTTAGTACATGTTCTGTAATTGAATTAAATTGGTACTTTTGCTTCGTCTTAGCAATAAAAAGGAGTCAATTAAACGAGTAAGAAAATAAAAAAGTATTTTAGCTGCGCAATTCTTTAGCCGTATTTGATTTAAATAGATTTGTAACTACTTAAGGTAGCTTTTTAAACATGCAATATTTAAGAACGTGTGATAAAACTGATTTATTTTTGAATTACTTCAATTTGGCAGAATGCTACTTTTTTGTGCTAGGGATATAATTATCAGCCAAAAGGAAGAGTAAATCTGAATCCGAGTAAATCAATATGATCTTCCGAAGAAAACTCATAAGGTCTGTACAGCTTACTTTTCTATGGAAGAGCATATTAATTTATTAAAAAAAATACAGCTGTTCCATTTGAAAAGTCATGATCTCATCTAAAATTCATCGACAAAATGTATGAAGCAGCTGATTTTTTTGCGACTTCTGAATTGGTCCTATAGTGAAAGTAATTCCTTGGGATGAGTATAGTGACCTCTTTCTGGCTAAGTACAGCCTAACCAATAACCCTGTGTCCTTGTTATACATACAGATATACCGTTGACAACATGTATGAAACAGGTGTTATTTTTTCACGAATTAAATGTTGGCCCATAGTAAAAGCTGTTATTTGCGATGAGTATAGTGACTTCCTTCCGGCTAAGGACATCTCAACCCAATAAACTTGAGTAACTGACAAAAGCAATAAACTCGTATGTAGTAAGATTAAGTTTCAATTTCAATACTCTAACAAACTTTATTCAAACAGTTCTACCCGAAATAAATTCAACATTGTGGCGACGAGTAAGTAAGTGTGCTTGCAATTAGAACTTCATTAAAATATTTAAGCTATAAAGCGTCGAGATCGAGGAGTTAAATGCCTTCCTTTATTGCAGGTCAGGACTATAAAATGCAGCACTATGAAACATAAACGTCTTTACATAATAAATTAACGAAAAATTACAATATTACTTTGACGGTGTAAAAAAAAATAAAAGAAAAATAAAGCGAAAGCATTTTAAACATTGCTCATAATTTTTACAAGGATTATATACTTAGGTATGGTATATATTTACATATAAGTGTTCTCTGTTATTTATATTACCGTATCATCATCATCAGCCAAAAGACGTCCACTGCTGAACATAGGCCTCCCCCTTAGAACGCCAACAAGCTGCCAATTGCATCCACTGGTTACTTGTGACTTTTAATATTTCGTCGGTCCACCTAGTGGGAGATCTACCTACACTGCGTCTTCCGATTCGTGGATGCCACTCAAAAACTTTTCTTCCCTATCTGTTATTGGTACTTCCAGTGATGTGACCAGCTATTTTTGTTAAAATCACAATAAAGATTTTTTTTCAGTCAACAGTAAGTATTATATTTTTAGTCATAAGTTATATATTCTTAGCATTTGATGCTAAAAATCATGTCAAACAAAAACTGCTACAGGCTCCAGCGCCATTATTAATAAGGGTTAAAGTAACGAAAATATACCAAAGTTCTGGCAAAATTTTCTCGTCTGTTCACGTCCTAAAAGTTTCAAGTTTTTCTGCCAGCTCCCTCATTACCTTAAGTAGACAGTTAAACCTGCGCGTACGTTATTTAACCAGCTAAGTGTAAACTTCTTCTAGAAGATTGGCAATCAGCTGGTGAAAGTTCTGGGCCCACAAGGAAATACTTAAATCACACCTTCCAATGGCGCCAAAAAGAATAGTTTTGAATTCAGATATACTTCCTTGCCTCACATATGGCAGCCAAACCTGGAGATTTGACGCCACATCTCGGAAAAAGATTCAGAAAACACAAAAAAATGGAGAAAAGTTGCCTGGGCATCAAACTAAAAGACAGGGTGAGATATACCGATATCCGATCCAGGACGAAGGTAACAGATACCCACTGCCACTTTCTCTTCAACGAGAACGTTGAAGAGACGGGTCACGTGGCCAGACACAGAGACGACTGGTGGACCCTAAGGACTATAAGGTGGAAGGGCCCAGAGCGAGAGGCCGACCGCATGCCAAATTGGTCAACGAAATAATAGATACGGCAGGCCAAGATTGCCTCAGCGTAGCAAAGGACAAAGAAAATCGTTTTTTTTTGGAGGAGGCTTTTACCCAAAGGGGGTGGTCTATACAAAAATAATCTGCACTCACTAACAATTTATTTTTTTATTAATTCACCAAATTACCTACATACTTATTGATTGCTTGTGTTTAATTTATGTATAAATATATGTACTTATATTACTTTGTATGGAGTGAAATAAAGCCTATTTATTATTATAAGTGTAAACTACGTGCGAGCTCCGTAGAATACAAAAAAAAACAAGCAGAACTTGTTAAGCACACTTACGCAAACTTAATAAGAGATTCGATAAGCTTGTTGGTATTCCACGTGTGGTCGTTTCTGAAAGTTGTTCTTCTTCTTCTTCATAAATGGTATAAGAGTTTATTTTTTCTGTTTTTCGAATTTGGCAATTTACGTAAATGGTATATGATATATTTTTAATATGATATATTTTTTCATTATACGTTCGGTTGGTATTTTCTGTAGAAAGGCTCTTGCGTAAAGATCTACCCTATTACTGAGAGTGTGCGGAATATGAAGAAAAATTAGGCGCGGTTGTCTATAACAAAAATTGCTTTTTGGTGGGCACGGTGCATCAATCCTGCTACGTCAGGTCATGATTCGTTGAAGCTCGCGCGCGGTTTATAATTAATGTTATTGTACAATTTTTAGAATACGAGTACATACTTTAGAGATGTCATTAAAACTTATATCTAGTAATTAAGTAATTCTCTTGCGCATCGATGTAAAAAAGACATTTGAATGTTTTCCAGCATAATTCTTTGCATACGCCGCAGTAGCGTCAGTATGACCGACTCTTTACCCCTTGGCCTAACGACAGCGACTAGCGTCGACCTCCATTAAACACTGAACTGCATAGAGTCCGGAACTTGGACAATTAAATTCTCAACGCAAGTCGTTGCGATCTGCAGACACTGGATAAAGAGCTGTGACAGGTATGGAAGCAAGACTGCGTGATTCGTTTATAGTTTGCAAGACTGTGAGATAAGGTGTGAACTGGCAGAATCAATGACAGTAGATTTGGACTAACGGTTTTTTTTTTATAGTCGATAAGCTTGCGCTTGACCGCATGTCACCTGATGTAAAGTAACGATGCGGTCTAGGATATAGCGTGTATGTTTTTTGTACCTATCTTTATAGTATCTTTGCTTAAAAAAAGTGTAATTTCTTTCTTGTGTAATCGTGATATCCTAAAGACAAAATAAACATTTTTAAATCTGACAAATGGCACTAAAGCATTTAATAGGCATTTGAATCTATTACAAAAGTTTTAATCATAAAGTTGAGTAGTAAAAATGAGACTTGAGACTGGCTTGCTTTAAACAAACATGCACCTACGTTGAAATCCTAATATTTGCATAATCTATATATATATATAAATTTAATTAAATATTGTTTTCGCAGATTACCCAGGTCTACCTCATTATAAGTGCCTTGATAAATTAGAGACGAAATGCTCATACTAATTGTATTTTTTTTATCAAAATTCAAGACTAATCTAACAAGACTAACCTTCTGAATACATTAAGAGTTAACAGCAAGACCATTAAAGGCCATCTCTCAAGATTAATCCTTGCCATCACTATATCGCGGGATTCGAGTAATGCGAAACCTGATTTACTAGCGAATGCGGATTTGCGAAACTTTCGTATATTTGCATATTGACGATATTTGTGTCTCACGCCCTCGAGCCTTTGCAGAGATGTTGTCAGGATAGGTGACACTTTAGAGCGAAAGTTGTTATAAGAATTGCACGCGATTAAAACTAATTTTAATGATAAGATGATGTAAAATATTAGAACCATACATTCTTAAATTCATTATTGACTTATATTTTTTTCTTTTCTTATTTTTTTTTTAATTCTTAACCTTTCTAATGGCTAAAATAGCTTTTTCATACTTTTAGGTGATTAGTAAATTAGTATAGTTGTTGACAATTATGTGAGTATGCAGTCTTAAATGTATGCAAATTGTGGGGTTGAGGAAAGTGTGCAAAACAATTGTTTTAAGTAAATTTAAAATTATATTTATATTATAGCATTAAAAATATAATCAATGTACAATGTTTTTTTAAGATCAACTGAAAACTACATCCAATCATACTAAAAATAATTTAATCAGTCCAGGCGTCAATGAGAAATTGTTGAATTAGTCTAAATAAAAAAATAACTAAAAAAAATAACCTCCTTTTTTTAGGAAGAAATTTAATGAAACTAGGTATACGAGTATTTTCTTAAAACTTGAAGTATTTTTAATAATTGAGTAATAATTCTTAAAACTTTAATAGTAGTTACCTAGTTCATATCCCAAAAAACTTGGGACTTTGTTGACCATCAATTTGTGCCAGACTATTTTTACTCGACTGCCCAAAAGGAGATTAATGTTTTTCGAGTGTATGTTTGCAAGGAAGTCCATTTCTTTGTGAGTCTCTGCAGCCTAAACTAGTTGACTGATTTTGATTTTGATGTGTCATTCGTTTTTTCTGTATGAGTGGTCGTAAGTTATAGTTGTTACATCCCATGCTTGCACTCGTTAAAATATAGTGCTCTAAAGTTGTTTTCCAAAACGTTATTTGACAAAGATTTCCAATACTATTTCCTACAGTGTAAACACATAGAACATAAAACATCTCTTAGTCCTTAACTACGTCCCTGGTTTAACTTTCCTGGAAAATGGGTTATGTAAGTTTTTGTCCACAATATTGCCGAATTTCGAATTATCCTAGGAAATGTATGCTGGTTCATGGTAGTGCATGGTTCATGGTGGTGCATGGTTACTGCTTAGGGGTGGTACTAAAACAAAAGACGGTGTCTTTATTCATTATAATCAAATGCGAGTAAGTTTATGAATATTGCATGGCATCGCCGACAACGGAGAAATCCCACTCGGAAGTTAGAAGTTAACCATCAAAAATCGGTATAATAATTTAAAATATAATTAATTTATTGCAGAAACTCTAAGTAAATTTATTAATACAGTTGACAACCGATTAAATAGGTATGGCTAGCGTGAATACAAATATTAAAAGTTGGTTTGTTTTGATATAAAAACCAAAACGATTTTCATAAAATTTGTACAGAGTTATAGCTTAGGGGTGTTTCATACAAAAACTTTATCTTTGGTCGACAAAATGTATGAAAGAGGTGTTTTTTTTCTCGATTACAGACTTGGTCCAATAGTAAAAGTCATTCCTTAGGATAGTATACGCCTAAAGAAAAGAAACAAAATGTAAAGTCACTTTAGTTGCCTCCGAAAAATTGGGTAAATAAAAATTGAACCTTTTATAAAGTCGGTTAAGTAACAACCTATTCATAGGGCAATCTAACAAGCAGTCTTTTTCATTACTAACATTCATGATATTCTGCGCAACACACACATCATTTAGGTAATTAACATGAATTTAATGGGCAACTCTGTTCAATTATTCTTAGTAATAATTATCTGGCTAATCAGTGTTTATTGTCACCACAGTAGGTAGGTACTCGCGTCGAGTGCGGTTTTGAATTTTGATGTATGTAATAGAATTTTAGATGGGAACAAACATTGTTAACATTTTATATTGGTACTGCCTATATTTATATAAAGATATTTAGGTTTGTATGATTTTATTTCATTGAATTACATGTGCCTGTCACCCGCGGCGTCGCTCGCGACATTAAATGGAATATAAAGTAATTTCAAGCTTTGAATCCCCAAAAAACCACTTTAGTGGTTGAATTTCTAAAATATTTTCTTAATAGATACATTCTCTTAGGATGATCTTTAAGTGTTGGTTCGGCGATAGTATTTTGCAATTAATAAATATAATCACTAACAAGTACAATAAGATCTATACAAGCAGTGCAATTGTATTAAAGGCGAAAGAAAATTGACGTGGTTGGGAGGTCTAAAGTTCGTGGAACGAGTATTTTTATTGGCTACATATTTTTAATATCTCAGGCAAAGGCAGACGATGTTTTAAAGAATCGTTCTCTTATTTCTAATTGTTCTGTCTACAGTAAAAATATTATCTATTTATCTATCAAAGGTCTTACCTTGAAGAAAGCCCTACGTTTTGATTTTTGAGCCACATGCGATTAGAGATAATTAACATTTGCTTCATGACACACAACACAGACACCTGCTTTTCGGAAAAGATTAAAGTGTCAAAAATAAATGAAGGCACAGGTTCCCTGTGCCTTCATTTATATCTCAACTGTGGCGACGCTAGATATGATAGACTGTACTTACATAAAGAATAGATTTATCCAATCTTCTTCAACAATACCGCAAAACTCGAGCACATCAAGGTAATGTTCTCGATATCAAAACACAAGAAAATAACAAGCGAGACAGAACTCTCCGAGTTACGATTCGCGATAAACTTCTTTACGTTACATTATATGATTTCACGTTGTATCGTTTATCTTAGCCATTGTATTATTAATATCACACGTGTAATCTGAACCTTATTGCTGAGCAGTTAAAGTTTATTTTATGAAAATGATAATTAGTTTAATTTGGTTTATAGTGTCGTAAGGTTACTTAAGATATTACAGAGGTATTTATATGAAAGCTTGGTGTGTAATTGTTAGAATTGTAATATATAATAAGACCTAAATTTATTACTTAATTAGACTAATTGTCTTTATAAGCACTTAGAAAAAGGTTTTTTTAAACGTAGGTTAATTTTTGTTAAGAATTTATTCGTCAGAACCGAACGGGTAGGCTTACCTATCGCATACATCGCTAAATTTCTTAATTAAACCAACATTCCACAATTTTCGCGGCCGGCCGTTACTGATAGCTAGGTTAGGCTAGGCTAGCCACCATGTTTTCTAGGAATGCAGGCCACTAAGCTGAGTTTGCAGTCTTAGGCTAACCATTAGATGAATACTTAAACAATACCTTAATTTTTACAAAAAAAAATCTAAGTAACAAATAATTGTTACTTAGGATGTCATACAGGATTTATTCATGTTGATCGCAATTCCATGAAAATCGGTCTGGTAGTTTATCTTTCAAATAACAAAAACAGAAAAAAATTGCAAGCCGATGGTAGTTAATTTTAATTTTTCATTTTTTTTTTGAAATTGGGTTTAACTATTATTACTTACTTGTTCAATAACGAATGGACTGCGAACGAATTTGCTACGAAGCGATATTATTTGTTTAGGTCATTGTTTTTAACTTACAAAAATAAAACTCCTACAATGAACGGACGATGTTCCACGTATTTACATTATTCATGCTTTACTGAGACGTACATAATTTTGTGGAAGCGACCGCTACAGTATTGTAGTTTGAGAGCTACTTCCAGCTTAAGATTTAGGTTTTTAATTAGGCACTCCTAGGTTTTGACGAAATATCTTCTAACTTGTCATTTTTTGTATTTCCAAATCAAATTTCAGCATAAAAAGAGAATGAGATTCCAAAATATAATAGGATATTTAACTTTTGCTATTGTTAATAGTTAGTGATAAGATAAGTAATGTTTTTGTTATAAATTAGTTTTTCGTCTCTTTTACTCGTAACCTTTTTAGTTTAGAAACTAAAATGCGAAAAATTCCTTTTCATGTATGCTTAGGGTGACTTATTCTAAGCGATGTCTAGTCCAAGGAGCATGATTTGCTTATTGACTAGACTAAGGCCAAAATAACGTGTCCTTACCACCGCAAACAGCTCTCCTGTAGTTTATCTGGGGTAGGTGCTCCTTAATGTTTATCTGACATGATCTGGTCACACCAACAGCTGCCCATCGTGTAACAGATATTCGTGCTGTTTTCTAAGTGGCCAGCATTCAGCTCCGTACGTCATTGTTGATCGGAAGGCTGCTCTATATACTCGTCCCTTGAAGTGCACGGTCATTCGGCTATCGCATAGCACACCGGACAGTTCTCGGTTTAATCGGGATACATGCATTAGCAAGAAAAATACTACAGGTCAAAATGAGTGTTGAATTCGCAAAATTTAAATTGTCCATAATGCTCATGCTATGCAGAGTGTAATATGGACTATTTAAATTTTGCGAATTGATTTGAAATCTTTAGTTCCTCAGAATTGTCCACTAATCTGAACATAATTGTGCGAACATCTCAGTATCGCTTTAATAAAAATTTATTTAGAGTTCCAAACACTTCTGTTTTTATAACATATATCTTTTATAATGAAAAGACTTTCATAAGGAAAACTGAAATTAATTCTCTATTTTTTAAAACTCACAGACGTAATCATGCAAGGTATATAATTATGTTTTGTCTCTGACATCGTAGTTTTTGATAGTAAGCTCTTTGACTATTGTTATAATACATTTCACGTGAGCACTGCGACTTTACACTTTGAATTTAAAATTTATGGAAATATAAATGTTATTTTTAATGGCGTTGTACGACAAATGTTGAAAACTCTTTGTTCCTGTTAATTAAGACCTCATTTCTAGTTATGTTTATTTATTTTAATTTGTTTGACCTTGTATTACGAGGAATAAAGTGGCCATTTTTTACATTTTCAAGCAAACTTTGCGCTTTTTCAAGAGAAACGCTCCTCTAATAAAAATCTCTGACGACTGAACAAATCTATAGAACCAGTATCTTAAAGAAGTACCAGTATAGTAAGGTGGCGGCTTCTCTTCCAGCCAGTAAGTGGTGCCGTAGCAAGTTTCGTCCTTTTTTGGGAGATATACCCCAACGACTAAAAAATTCTTCACAACGATATGCATTAGTTTTAGGTCCAGTTGCATCCATTTCTTTTGGCGTTTAGGATCCCTCGACATATTAAAAAATGGCTATTCCGGTGTTTTTAATTGGAATTAAAACACTGAGGCACGGTATAGTATTTTTTTACACTATAGACGATTATTACTCACTAACAAAATGTGCTTTATTATTATATAACGCTTTCAACCGTAGCGCGAGCACCCACTGAACGAATTGACCATACCCGCCCGGCTAGCACACGACCTGTGACGTCATCACGCTTTAGAATGCCAGTACGTTTTGAAATTATGTCGAACGAAAATGCGCACTTTGATCTTAATTTTCTCAGCCATTTTTAATGATAGAAAAATAGTAAAAACACATTTAACCTCGTAATTTTTTCTAGATTATTACGGCGTTATTAGAAAAGAATGTTTTTCAACTCCATTATAATAAAATCACATCGGTCAAAGTATATTACGACGCCACACTCACACTTCAAACTTATAACACTCCGACGTTTTTGCGTCGGGGTAACATTAATGGGAAACGTTTAAGGGTTAATTCAAACCTTCAATTAGCCATAATTTTTTAATCGCTTTCTTAAAAGTTATATTCAAACCAAGCCTTCCACTTAATTCAAAATTAATAGCCTTCAAGGTGAACATCTCTTTTAAAAATGAAACCTTATTTTAAAAAGGCCAATATCTCACCTTTATTTTTTTCTACCAACACTCATAAAAGCGAAGGTGCTCAATTCAATGTTATTTTTAATGATTTCTCTGAGACGGTTGAAACGATTTAAATATTGTTTTTTTTATAAGGGTAATATATACTCGTACTTGTCGAGTGGTCCCTATATTTTTTTAATCAAAATCGGTCTAGAGAGTAGATTATTAAATAGAAATAACTAAAAATGTTCTAAATTCTATGTGAGCCTAACAAAATTAAGTCAAGTAAGTAAGTGAATTAATCAAATTAAAAAAAATACTTTTACGTACTGCCCCTTGCACTAAGAATAAAAAAATATTATATTTATATTTTTTATTCGTAGAAAGCTAAATAGTATACATACGAGGTATAATAAATATAGTGTACATAAAGTTACACAAGTTATATTAGCTCTTCTACTTTTTTGTATGTTTGTATAAAACCTTGAAGCTCTCCATATAAACTTCACGGCACAGTTTTATTGCGTTGTACGAGAACCGAACCTGTATACCTACATGTAATGAAATGAATAATGTAACAACTGAACCTCATATTGGATTTAGTGTGGTTACTCTATTGAATTTGTAAAAGAAAAACGGCCTAGTTTCGTATCATTCAATCTAAAAGAAAATTAATAAAAATTCTGGAATAACTAAGCGATGGATAATCTAACACTGTGTTTTTTTTAATATTTCAACATTTAATTAAATCAAATGAAAAGAAACTTTATAAGAATGATAAAAACTACATATTTTTTTTATAATAATTTGATTTTTAGCAAATAACACTGTTTATAAAATTATTGCCTAGTCGTTGAAGCTCTTGCCTCCCAAGCGAGAAGACGCTGGTCCGATCCCAGATTCATGTAAGTTGTCACTTGTATGTAGATATAATTAATTACTACTCTGATATTAAGAGAAAACATCCTGAGTAAAACAGCTTATCGGATTAAAGTCAACAATCATAGACGGGACTTTAAGAAAAGCTTAACAAATCTATGATAGTAAATTATTTTTATTTATAATTATATACTTATTCCTTTAAAAGTAAAATAGCCTGACATTTTCCTTTTATATAAAGCAGGGTCAAGGAATCATAGTGACATATTTTATTACTACTGACGCCTCATACCGAAAGAAAAATACTTCCGTACGGGAAATAAGAAAAGTGTACATTATCGAACGGAAAAATAAGACGCTTTCCGAGTAAGGCCTTCGTGATGTGGGAAAAAATATCCACAATTTTACACAGCTCTGATTTCTCGTCATTCTTCATTAGATTTCATCAAAACAGGTCGACACAATTTCGCGTCCTATTCAAAATTCATCACTCATCTTAAGCCGTTTTACAAAAAAGAATCTTAAATTTTTAACCGAATTCAAGAAGGAAGGAGGTTTCCAATTTATTAGAAAAGATTTTGTTGAATTAAGAACTTACTAACCTCCTTTACCTAAATCTAAATCTACCTCTCTGCCTTCATAAGGTCTAAAAAATAAATATTTTTTATTATAATTTTTATTATATTGGTAAGTCTAATTGAAAAAAAAAACTAATTTGTTTGAAAGGGTAAGGCTTTTATCAAAAACGGTGTAGGAGTTATTTGTTTAATTCAAAATAACTGAAAATATTAGTTAATGCGCCTGTCGAATAGAAGTTTTTAATTTTCTACTATCATACTAATTATTTAATTCATCACATTTTATTAAACTAAAGTACTTGTTTGAATCAAAACGAAACAAAAAGTAAGTTTATAATACTAGGTTTTAAATATAAACTTTTTACTGACCTCCCATAAAGGAGAAGGCACTTACATTCAACTGTTTTTTTAACTACCATGTTGCTCATTGTCATCAACGTCAAACAATACTTAAAGCATATACAGCAGACACAGCTATCATATTATACAACTGTGTGCGTATCACAAGAATGTTATATACGAAAGGGAAGAACTAAATGAATATTAAAGCAGCCCTCACCTGCCGCTCGGTAAGAGCTGATAAATGAAAGAAGACCCGCTAAAATGAATAAGTAAAACAAAAACGTGATAGCGCATACCTACGTTTACGGGTGCACGCAGTTGATACTAAAGGCTAGGCGCTTGGTTACGTTGTAACACAAAAACAAAGTCTTATCGAAAAAAATTCATCCATTCTTAGATTATGCGCATGTGATTGTTCTGTAAAATATCCTTATCTTCATAGATCTCTAGGAGGCAAATGTTTGGGCTCTTAGTACTTTTGTTAGATGTTGTTTTGCTAGAACATTAACAGTTAAAACACCCTTCAAAAATATACTAAAAAGAAATTTAGACGTCGAATGACGAAATTGGTTGTCGGACACTGGTTAAACAAGTTTTTGTGGTTCCATAAAATTAAAAATAGCAATTTTTTTACTACATTGTTTATTATCAGAGGATTTAGTACCGTTGTCACGAGTGTAATCGCTATTCAGAGTAAAGATGTGTAGGGTAATATTGGACAGGTCTAGAACACTGAGAGTAACAAGCGGCGCGAGTGAAACGAGCGAGGTGGTCTAGACCCTACTAGTGCCCAGTATTATCATACTGGAGTGGTTAGAATCTATCCAATACCGAACAATCGGTTATATCTAAACAAATGATAGTCGCTGCCGCAGATTTGTATAAATAAATGAACACCTGCTCAATAGGCACGTCCTTAGATGATAGATGTTTTAAAGAAAAACGATTTTTTTAAATTTCGAATTTCAACATACTCATAGCAATTTTTTGGAACGAAGTTCCTTATCGCGCATTGCAAAAGGGGGGTAGACGGCAAAAAAATAGGACCAAACGTTGTCTGTCTGTCTGTCTGTCTCTCGTTTCGTCTTTCCATTTCAATATAATATACATAATAATAACTAAAAAAAATATACAATTCCTTCACTAATTAATTGAAAGGAACTTCGTTCCATCCGGGTGTCCCTTTTTGTATTGTTATTTCCGATTTCTGTTCGTGGGCACCGATACAGTCATTCAGTTTATTCGATTTAAAAATTAAATAAATCATGGATCGATTTTTGGAAAATTTTAAATGGGACCGCTACAGTTCGTTCAATCATGAAAATATTTTTTCATGTCGGTCCAGCCATCTTTGTCGGTTAATACAAGATTTTTTTACGGATATTTTTCTATTTAGTAAGTTCTCAATAATTAATGCAAAAATCGATGAACATACACAAAAAAACACATAGAGACCAAAAAGCCTCCTTATTTTTGGAATTCGGTTAAATATTAAGCGTTCGATACTTTAGCCAATAATCTAACTATTTCTAAAACAACAAAACGAATAGCCTTCCTATTTCGAACTAAGAGACATCGGCCATAAAATTTAAGGACGTTTTTTCCAAGACTCGGACATCAAATAGCCTGAGAACATTCACAAGGGACTGACCCTTTCAAGGGGCAGCCTCTTTTCTTTGACAATCTCACTGAAACACATCGTCTTATTGAAGTACTCTTAAGTAAAACGAGGAAAGTGTGTGATGGTAATGTTGATGACTAACAAAACCATATGCAGGTTTTGCATAAGTATATAAAGTACTAGCTGCACCCTGTGACGTTACTCGCGTTAATACAGGATAAAAAGTACCTAGCCTATGTGTTAATCCAGGGTCTAAGCTATCTACGGACCAAATTTCAACCTAATCAGTTCAGCAGTTTTTGCGTGAAAGAGTAACAAACATACATCCACACATTCTTTACAAACTTTCGCGCTTATAATATTAGTAAGAGTAAGATACTCGTAGTATAATAGGAAGTAGGATACCAAGCTTTTAATGGATAATTCAAAATAAATGAACTGCTTCAAGAGTGGCCACTGGTAATAAAACACCAGAAACAATGTTGTTAATATTATTAATATACATTATTTGATTTATAAAAAATCATAAAATAAAATAAAATATTTATTATATGTATGGTAATTAATTTTGATTTTAGAACCTATATTTTTTTTATAAATATATCGAATATTTAGTAATAGTTTATTAATATAACAACATTGTACGTAATTTTAAGTTAATTATCTTATTTATAATGTCCTAATTTTGTAATTATATATGCTTGAACCACCTGGCCTCAACAGGTCGGACGGCAAGAGACCTGATGGTCTGACCCTGGTGCCGTGGAGACCCTGGGCTGTTGGTGCTCTGAAGGAAAAGCTTTAATTAGGGAGATAGGGCGTAGAATTAGCGACTTGACTGGCGACTCTCGCTACGGATCTTACTTGGTGCAAAGGCTGGCCATTGCCATTCAAAGCGGTAACGCAGCCAACGTAATGGGTACCTTTGTTCCTGGTACGATTCGGAGTGGGTTGTTTGACTAATTTATTTTGACGTGTATTAATATTATGATAATTTATGACATTTGTATTTGACCTGCATTTATGAAATTTTTTTTTTTATTCTAAAACTTTAAAAACTTTATTTATGTATATTATAATGGTTTTTATCTATATATATTTTTTCTTTTCATTTTACAACAGCTATTTCGAGAAAAAACGGTACCATACCTTTCTTTCGGTACTCGTACCTCGTTAAAAAACAGAAGGCAGCCGTTTGTTTGAAAATCAAAAGCCAATATCTGACTCCCGATCAATACAAGCAGCTTTGACATATTTGCATAATAGGATTTAAAACAGGGTGGCATTCGGAGAAATTGGAATAGGGGCAGTGGGAAAATCGGAAGTATAAAATCATAACTAATATAAAATTTATGTTGGCAAGCGAACATACATTTTAAACTATTGTTTTAAACATATTTTAGTTTCCCATATCTTTTGTTTCTGATTCTTCTTCTTGTCATTGCTTAAATATAATATGCTCAAGGGAAATTAAGACGTATATATTCTATTAGTGTATTATTTTCAACAGTGAATGTATATAAAATTGTAGACAATCACTTACTAATTTTTTTTTTACCTTTACAGTCCCACTCCTGGGCAAAGGTCTCCCCCAAAGCTTTCCACATTTCTCTGAATTCTGCCGCTTCCCGCCAATCTTTTTTAAATAGGTTTAGATTGCGACGCCATCGTGTCCTAGGCCTACCTCGGCTGCGTAGCCCATCGGACTTCACTGTGTCACGATTTTGGCCCACCTGTCGGGATGCATCCGCATGAGATGTCCCGCCCACTCATATTTTAGTCGTGCAGCTTTTTAGCCAAGATCAACAACACCTGTGATAGAACGCAGCGTGGTGTTTCGTACTTTATCTGTCCTTTTAATTCCAAGAATGCTGCGTTCCATTGCTCTTTGGCATACCCCAAGTCTGGACTTTTGGTCATAGGTCAGTGACCAAGTCTGAGCACCGTAGGTGCAAGACACATATGTCGATGAGTCTACGTTTGAGTGATATCGGTAGGTTGCCCTTCATCAACTGTTTCATAGACCAGAAAAATTTCCAAGCATTTTCAACGCTAAAAAAATACTTGCTAAAAATATTCGTGTACGGTCTTACACTTGTACTCGAATCTGAATCAAGTTATTTTTAAGTAGGTATATTTACATTTTTTTTACTGTCCCACTCCTGTTCAAATGACTCCTCCAAAGCCTTCTGACACTAAATAATTAATAGAGGATAAATATTAGGGTGCTTATTTTGCATGACTAATGCTGACTATATACAGATACACTATACAAATAAACTATTGCTCAATTTTCAAATAGTAAACTGGTCAACAAAATTGGAATTTTCCCAGTTCAGGAAGTGTCCAATTTTTTTAAGCAAATGTGTTTGATATGCCGTACAATTTCTATCACAAGACATCGTTAAGGAATCTTTTGACGACAGGTGAAGTCTTGAGTCCGCAATTTTGACAGAGTATTAGACTATAGTCTACACCTCTAAAGAAAAACCAATTTTTAGCAGTGAGATGCGCATATACAATATGCCTAATACTACATTTGGGCCAGACTCATAGGCAATGTCTACTGTCAGTTATTTTACTTTCACTTTTGACCCATTTACCCCCGTAATAGCAACCCTTGAGTACGCCGTTGACTTGGGACGGAGAGTTACGAATCGTCTATTTATTTATTGGACAGGGAATTGGTTCTGACAACGCTGCCTTGTGTCTCGTGATAGATTTAATGCATAGAGCCTTGCTGACGTTACGTGGCATCAAAGGTTTATCTAAGCTGCGCATTAGGTAGGAAATGACGGAACAATTTTGTTGTACTATTTTAACGCACTTCAACTAAGGAGGAAGCTTTTTTATATCTATACTCCGATTTCTCTGCAACGCTTGGACCAATTTAAACAAAATTGGTTTAGTAGTTTATTTATAAATGAAAATATTGCCTGTTAAAAAAGGCGGTTTTCACCTTTTGGGCAGTTAGGTACTGCCCAAAAGGATGGTAACTTTTTTCAAGTGTATGGCTGTATATTAGCTACTACCATTTCAATTGCACAAACTTACAAAACATGGCAATAATTTAATTTAATTTAAATTTCACGTCAATATAATAAAAAAACTATATTTTTATGTAAGTATGTATGTATTTAGTATTTTCATGTGCGATGTGACTTTTCTTTTTCTACATCTGCATATGGTCATAGACTAATTACATGCCGCGGTTTCCCTCAAAAATACAGTAGTCAAATTTTTTTCAATATGTTTTATCACTTATAAAATTTTTATCACTTGTCATTTAAAAGATTAAACGAAATTGTCTCTTTTTTATGTTTATCGCTACAATTGTAACCTAAAAAACATCAGCTTTCATCAAAAGTCTTCCGCGTTGCTTCTTTGAAACTATTTGGAATAGCTTGTAAAAAGTATTACTCAATTAAATTAGCACCAGAAAAATAAAATAATAAGTTAGGAATTACTTTTCTATGAGAATTGCGTAAATTACCATTTTCTTTCTTCTTCAAGTCGTTTATTCCGAACAAATTTGCTAGAAAGTTTGATTACTTATATACCCAGGGGCAACAACACAAAAGCAGTTTGTGGATTATACATTTCAGCTATATTTTTTTTTCATAAAACGCCTGTAGGCTACCCTGGCTAGCTGTGCCCCACGGCGTTATTCGCGGCGAATATTTGTTCATTCGCCATTAAAATATTAATATATATGACAGTTAATGTGATAAAATATTGTGTGAGTGTTTTTGGTATTGATTAGTTTTTCAAAGATTATATTTTTTTAAATAGACACAGAGGTTCGAAAATAAATAAAAGATCTGAAAATGGTTAATTATTTATATATAACGCAATAAATTCAGCATTATTCGTAATTTAACTGAAAGTTATTATGGTGATGATGACTACATCATCATCTTGTTTGGCCACTTTCTTTAAGGGTTAATTCGAGGAAAGTATTTATCTGTTCTATACATGCCGGTCACCTGCCAGCACCAATGGAAGACCAGCGCTGGTTGTTTACAACCAGCATTATGCTGAGTTGGAATCGGTTTGATCTAGGAAACTTAGTAAGATTAATAATTATGATATTCTAAATTATACAACAAACGTAAGTATTTTGAAACAAATTAAATGTATCTCTTCATTTTAGTGACGGTTGCCACGAAAGAGAAGATAATTAAATCTAAGTCACCTAAAATACACTCGTATCAATAGCAATGACTGGTACAAAGCTTTATTTTGTGTTTCTATTAATACATACTTTTCCATAAATTTTCCAGTCAAAAATTATAATAACTCATAAATCAAACATCGCCTAAACAAAGGACAGATATTTGAGAAAGAAGCTTTCAATGTCGGATCTAAGCTCTACTTTGCATAGCCGCCATTAGCCCTCCGCGGGTTTGTACTTAGGTAAATATATGCCCCTAACCTCAGGAGCCCGGAATCAAAAAGGGGTTGGATTAAGATGCTTAAATAATTCTTGGGACAGTTACATAGGAGTAAATTTTAGACTTACGGTGAAGAAAGGTTCTTCAGTAAACGGGGAAGAAAAGTTCTTCAGTAAACCGGAAGACGCAGCATATGTATTTCCCGATAACCATAATCTCAGTCTGTTCAAGCCGCAGATGACTTGCTTTTTCCTAGGCCGCATCGTCACTGTACATCAGGTGAATTGCGGTTAAGTGCAAGCCTATCGCGAGATAGTCCAAAATATAGTTTGCATGCGTCCAATTCTGCGCCTTAAGCTATCTAATAAATTTTGTTTTTGATAAATAATTGCTTTTTAACACATGAAATTTAGCCTAAAACATACATCGTGTTATAATAGTATGATTAAATAAAAGAATTAGGCGTACAGGCGTTAGTAGCGGGTTATATTGCATACCCATTTTACGACTTACAAATTCCACTATACGCACGTATACGCACATATTAACAACAGTATAAGAAAAGTAATTGTACTATAATTATTAATTACCATTCAGAAATACATTTCATCTATATTTAAACTGCGTCAAGTGATTACACGGCTAATCGACGGATTTATAGTTTAGGAGCTGAGCGGCTCTAAACAATTTTGTATTTTGAGTCTAAATCGTTAGAGCCATTAGCTCTTAAACTATGAATTCAACGTTGAGCCGTGTAATCATTCGACGCAGTGTTACATATATCACGGCGGCCGATTTCCCTCGGCCGACCATCAATCACTGACCCTTGGCTAGAAAATTATGCTTCATATCTCTAGGGTTTTATGACTTGAGAAGGCGATAAGTCAATGTTTGTGCGAGATGGCGGCCGAGATTAGACGTGAATATTCGTTGTTTGTAAGTGTGATAAGGATGGATATATAAGTGTGATAAACGTAGATAGAAAATCCTAGATTTTGTGAAGTTGAGAAATTTATAAGGCTTATGAGAAGTATTTACTTTTCACATAAGCCTTATAGATTTCAAACGTAACTACCGACTACCATTACGGCAGGCGAACATAGATTTTTTTTCAAACTACCCACATTCTCTGAAAAATCAGGTAATAAACAAAAACAAAATAAATGCAGTCGAATTGACAACATTTAATTTTTTGGTACATATGAACTCTTCATTACTTACATTATCTTGAAATAGTTTTCGAATTTCCATCACTTTTAAAAATGAAATGTTGTCAATTGTTATTTTTATTTAAATAGAAGAGCGCTAAATAAGGCCTAAATTATACCACAGGCAATCACGGCTATGACATCGTACATCTAAAAGTCGCTTCATGTTAAGTCTTGGCAATTATTGTTTCGACCAAGCATTTAGCGTCATATAACAAAAATAATAAAAATAAAATTCGCATTAAATAACGAATTGTGCCGGAAACATCGGCAAAGACTGCGAAAATATATGCAAATATTTTTGTACAAATATATTTTACTAGCTGTGACCCGCGGTTTCACCAGCGTAGTTCCCCATTGGATTGTCGAGATAATGGGGGAACTACTTTTTTGAAGTCGGTTAAAAAGTATCCTATGTCCTTTCCCGGGGTCCAAATTACCTGTGCACCAAATTTCATCCAGATCGGTTTAGTGGTTTTGGCGTGAAAGCGAAACAGACAGATAGACAGAGTTACTTTCGCATTTATAATATTAGTTAGGATATACCTGGCCTGAGGGCCGGTCTCTAAAATGGATGAGTCCAAATTTTTTTTTAAAAACTGAATGTTTTTCCAATCTGTCCAGGCGTCATTGAATAATCGAAAAACATCAAAAATAAAAGATAGACCTTGGAAACATACGTAAAAAAACTAATCCGACGAATATATTAAAAACTTCATATTTTGAAGTCGGTTAATAAGCTCAAACGCCAAAGAAAGCTCGATTCCAGAAATAACTTCTAAATCCTCTTACCATATCAATCGTGTTTATTATTCTACCAGTTCTGTCGCTAATCGTATTCGAGTTTTTCCCCTCAGCTTCGGATACATTTCCATTTTTCATGCAGATCCGGTTGCAGCGTCATGTCGACGTCACAGATTTGACCCGCTAACCCTCCGGAATGGTTTTGCCGAGTCATTTCTGTCGACTTACTGAAGTTTCTAGAATTTGTTTACTTTAGTAAACGTGACTATGGTAGTAAATAGAAAATTTTTTGCAAATATTTGAAATTTTCTGGACCCTTGACGTAGGTATACAAAAACGAAATAGTTTATTTGACATAAAACCAAGTATCACAAAAATAAAAGCTCCAAAGACTCCAGAACTAGTAAATACTGTGCTTCAGGAGTCAATAGCTTCTCCCGTTCGTAAAAATATTATTAATATTAACAATTACAGTTCAGATGACATAATATTTAAACTAAAGATTTTTCAATGCAATGTTACAACTCTTTAATCATTTATAACAATTTTGCTATCCAGAGGGGCAATGCATCCAGTTTGATGGGTATTTTTGCACCTGGTACAATCAAAGGCAGGCTATTTGATTGCTGACGGGCTTTTAATTGTGATTTTATTTTATTTTGACGAAATCTATTAAAAATATTTTGTTTAAGACCAAGAATAAAGCTACATTACACAAAACAAAATTTATTATATAGGGTTATTTATGGTATTTAGTACAAAATAGAAAATAGTAGATAAAAAATATTTACATACACAATCTACACCTTACTAATTATGTTCTGTGCAAGAAGTTTAATAATCTGTAAATATATGTGTAGGTATGTATGTATGTGTGTGTGTGTGTGTGGTTTTCGAAAAACTAAACGAACTACTAACGCATCATAAAAAATGCTCTTATACAAAAAAATACAATTGACTTTAATTTGCCAGGTGTATATATTTTACGAGTTTCTTAATCTGCAAACATAACTTTAGCTATAAATTTTAAAAATGTTCTATGTAAGAAATGCCTGTAAGAAATCGTTAAAAATACATTTTACAAACAAAAGTAACTTTAAACTTTTAGCCAGTAATTTTTATACAACTACGGCATACGTAACAACTTTCACGAAACAGGTAAAACCGAACCGCAAAAGTATAACCTCTTTTTTTAATACCTTACATCTTAATATCTTAAAATAAAAAGCTCGTCTATGTTATTTGCAAATAATACCTATTCGAAATTCACTTTGACTAAAAAACCTTAGTAGGGGTAGAGTTGACATCCGCTTTTTTACTTCCATTTGATTCGACGTAAGCCTATTTGATTTTTCCTTATTTTTTTTCCGTGGCAGACATCGGTTTTGGTTTACGATGGCTTTTTAAATGACGGCAATCAAATTTGTGTTTTCGGCGACAGGAAATAGGCACAGGCAAAAAACATATAGACGCTAAACAATAATTGAAATCATATAAAAATTACAGTGAGATTATCGAAGTGTTAGAAAATTATAAAACATTAGGATGAGTTGATAATAGGATTATGTTAAGTTTATAAAAAAAGGGTAAGACGCCTTTGGATGTGTAAGGAACAACGAAAAATAATGTTGTGTTTTATAGTGTTAAGAACAGAGTGTCATACTTAGCCTTAAAAGGAACATTTATCACGAGTAAAGCACAAGCTTTACTTTTATGTACCATAAATGCAAAAAATGGAGTAATGGGGAATTTTCACGCAGGCTTTTTATAAATAAGTAGCTGTAAGTAAAGCAGTAAGAGTGTATTTTAATCTATAATTAAATTCTGGCTGAATGATATTTGCTAGGAATCAACGTAAAACTAAACTTAGAGACATGCAATTTGTAGGATGTATTTATACAATACAATACAATATAGTGTAGAGTGTGTAAGAGTGTTTTAAAAAGGATTTATAGAAAATCGACCTCTAAGGGAGTCAAATGGCGGTTCACTCGAAAAACATACCCTTCTTCTTTCGTAGTTCGTAGTAATAAGTAACTAAATAGTAGACCTTTTAAAATACGAGATTAATATCTTGAGTTTATATGCACAGTACAAATTCACATGGCTTTTAATAAAAACTAATAATTTGGTAAAATATTATTAATTAAGTTACTGTTTTTTTAAACCTAAAGTAATAGAAAAAAGATGTTTTTTTATGTTACAATAACATAGGAGTTTTTAGACATTTCAATTCTTATCAGTCTGAGAAAGGCCACAAGGAAACTGTTAGTGTTTATTATGTATTCAAAAAAACGATAGTTCCAATAGCCATATTACGTACTAATGAGGGTTAGAAGCTGTAGTAACTTGATAGTGTTTGTAGATTCCCTATAGGTACGCTACAATTCTAGCAATGTTATATAGTTTGTGCAAAGATGAGGCTTGATATAGAATGGACAAATCCTGGATTGCTATTACCAGGATATACGACCATTTAATTAAAAGAGTTGTTTCAAAAATGTAGAGCTCCGGCCAGGACAGTGTACATAATACCATAACAAAGTAACTTAACTTATCGCAGTGTACAAAATTAATTTCGAACGAAATCATTTCCACGTTATTTACGTAAAAAGGTGATTTACGCGTTTTTATTAATTGAGTTAAATCAAATGTCAAAGTTAATTAAATAAAAACGCGTAAATCACCTTTTATATGGTATATAAATTGTACATCCCCTCTCAAAGGTCAAAATTAATAAAATAAAAACGCGTAAATCACCTTTTTGCGTAAATAACGTGGAAATGTTTCAGTTCGAAATTAATTTTGTACACTGCGATATGTTAAGTTACCAAGTTGTGACCATTGAAATCAACCTACGATACTTAAACAAATCTTCCAGGGATGCCACAATTCCATTACAATTCACAGAATTTAGATATTTTTGTACACAATGAAGGAGGCGTTTTACGCATTTTTCATTAATACACAGTATTAACCACATCTTTAGGAATGTTTTTGGTAAACATACACCGTCCTGGCCGAAAATGAAACTAGTCCTTTGGTTTGTTTTAATGTTTCTGAAAGATAAGAAAAAACTTAATGTTTAAAAATGTTGGTTATATAATTGACGTCCAAACACTTCTTTTTTTATTGAGGGTTATATTCACTACGTTTTTTACGACCTGCATATAAAAAGCATTCATAATCATCACGCTGTAGGCGGTTGCCCTGTTGATGGTCATCCTAATATACTCATTTAAGAATCCAAATGCGTCTTAGCTGGACTTAGATTTTTATTGTTTTTTTATTATTATGTTACAGTGACGCAATTAATTGCATAACTTTACAACAGCAAAGAACAGGGATTATCTGTAATTTAATATAAGACGTATTAAAAACTTCAAGTGGTACTGTAATAGTGTATAAATTGCTCATACATTTCAATTCCACAACTATTCTTTACTACATGTTGTTGTATTTCTTTGTTTCTGGATGATTCCCCACACAATACTAGACAGTATTACAGACTAAGTAGAGCTAATATGAGACCGTTAGTTCTGCATTGTTTCATCCACAAGAGTAGAATTGATGATGAATAAATATCATTTGAGTTGGCGTAGCGAGGTGTTGACTGAGATATACAACTAGACTATTACTACAACTTAAAATAATTTTCGTAATAGTAAATTTTTTTCTGACTGGAAACAAGAATATATTTTTGTTAGTATTATTTTGTCATTACTCTCTGTTGCAAGCTTTGATGTGATCCCATGCACGCAGATTTCTTTAACTTCGATAATATTTTTCAACAAGCTCAATAATCTATATTTACAAACGAGTAAGTCCTCACTGACAGAACTTTCACTGCTGAACCAAGAGACATAAAATTTGGAGGGTGCATTCATTATACTCGTATATATGGAAATTCAACCCCTAAGAGGTTCAAATGGGAGTTCAAAGTTTAACATTTCCTTATTTTAAATTGTATGTATAATGCTACGCCTTATACGAGCAACGATAATTTAAACACACTTTATTACTTTTAAGTAGTTGCAAAATATTGAAGTTGATAGTAAATTTGCGTTGTTTTCTCTGTCAACGTAAAACTAATCGTTTTTCAAAGTTAAAAAGTTCGATGGCCATAATTTTCATGCCAGGCACGCTAAAATGCGTAACCTAACATAGACTGAAATATTTCATTAAAAGTTTTTCAAGCTTCTTTGCATAGTTGGTCAATTTCGTTACGGGCTAATTCAATTAAATTCCTCAAATTATTAACTTTTCAGACGTGAGTAATTTTGTAAATGCTTTTGGGGACTAGTTAGTTATGCTTTTGCAAAACTTTTTAATAAGACAATAATTATAACTGTGTTTAGTTTTCATGTACCTACATAACTGTTTCTTTACCTAAAAGTATAATAAATAACGTACTCAGGTTGTCCAATTTTCGTAAGGTATTCAAAGTTCGTGAATTACAGACAAGTTACTCGTTTATCAGTTAGAGTGTTTGTATTCATGACGAAGATCAAATGTTATTATTTGTCCAATCCGGAAATCGAGATTAATATCTATAATAAAAAAGCGGAAGTCGAGCAAGTTGACGGAACAGCTGATTTTTTTTCTAGTGATGAATGATTTTCTTTCGACTAAGTAGGTAGACCTTAAGCGATTAGCTACTTTGATCGAGCGAGCAAAGCGTCAGGGATGTTTGATGGGAGCATCCCACAAAATAGAGGGAAGATACAACGGCCCAATTTAGCGGCCGACTTTAATATTTAGTACAGACACATATCTAACATTATGCTGTCGTTCCGGCAGCCTTTCTTGCGAGCCAGTGTATTCCAGAGTCATGCAAACTTATGGTCAAATGCCTAGCTGTGCAGGATAAAAAAAGACAGGTTTAAAACATGAATTCTCTTATTTTCATTCCAATCACGCAATACTATAAATGAATTATTTTTAACGAATCTGATTTGTCAATCAGTGACTAGATTTGATTTAATACTTTTATAAAACTACAGCGCAAATACAAACACAAATTTTAAAGCATACTTTTATCATTGTTTATATAATATTCAACCAAATAAAAAAAATAAATAAAATAGTGATTCTGATATATTATATAACAAAGTAAGAAGTATAAGTTGCCTATTTGTTAATCTGTCTTTTTTTTTCATTTAATTCTGTTTAGCCGTTTAAGTGTAAAGTAGTAACAAACAAGAAAACACACACATTCAAACTTTCGCCTTTATAATATTAGTGTGTTAGTGTTACGATGTATCTACTGAAAATAGTATAAAAAAAGACTTTATCATGAGAATCCATAAAAAAACAAATTTACCAAGACATATCTTCAGCAAGTAACAAACTTAAATGTCTAATAAAAATCCCGAAGAAAATGTTAATGCAGTATGCAAGTAAACAAACTTCATTAATATGAATAGAACATCTGCATACCTCTAACATATTATCTTCCTTCGAATCATATCTCTTTGTGGCAAAATAGCATCTTAGGTACTTCTCAGCATCTTGTTAGAAATACGCACATGAAAATACTAAATAGTAATGTTAACAGTAAAACACTATGTACACAAAACTATGTTCTACAGTTAAGGTTCTAACGAGCTCATCACGCCAGTATGTATACACCTTAATAATGCCATTTAAAACTTTAATGTTGAATTAATGCAAAGTAAAAAGGATTATCACTGAGACAAGCGAAATAGAGGAGCAGTAAGGATCTTTGGTTTCTTACAGTTTGCTATATTTGTGGATACTGATTTCTTTCTCACGATACAGACTGGGTTTCTTGCGCGCTTGTGACTAATACGTCCTTAGTTATTTTCCACGCTGACTATTATATAATAGCCCATATTTAATTTTGACCAGTGGTATCTTTACTTCGTGTCATGCAATTTTCTCTTTCGTCTGTCAGTTACTTTATCAAAAAATTTAAAATAACGTCAGCGCGATTTGAAACACAAATAACGCAAGACTTATAATAAATACTTATTAAAACTTATAGGATTTCATTTCAAAATGTTTACTGTCATATACTACAGTATAAACGATGTGAAATATTTAGCCGGTAAGCTCGCGAGTGGTTCCAGAGTTTTGGCATATTTTATGAATTCTCAAACTTCACATGCTTGGGACCGCGGCGACCGTTTTAATGAAACTTTAGGAAGGTGCGTTAAATTGTGTGGGGATGAAGTTTAAGCCTTTCATGGCGGCAACTGTCGCTTTTGAACAAAAATATTTTAAAGTTTCTGTTGGGATTTTTGAGCTTATATATTTTAAGGTGACTTAATTTTTGAAGTCGATAAGCCCGATTGAGGTCATCAATTTGTTGGAAACTTTTTTTTAATAAGGTATGTTCTATGTTCCTCCATTTTTCAGAGACCCATGTCCTAGATGGCCTAGCATGACCGTTTTCTCTGAGGAAGTGAAAGAAAAAATAGAACTAACGGTTAAATAAAAAGACCACAATGACGCTTGCTTAGAGGTGCTATTAATAGCGTTTTATGCTCGTAGTATTCTAATTTCGTCAAACGGAAGTGGATAAATCTTTTTTATCCCAGTGACCAAAATTTTGGTTTTAAAAGATATTTTTAAGTGACTTTATTTAAGCATAACTTGTCGTGTAGTTTGATTTATAAATCAAAGTACCTAACTAAAAAATAGCATAGCGCCACACTTCTGAGTATCATTAAAAAAATATTCTTCCGGATTGACGAATAATACAAAATCATCCGACGCATTGAGAACCTTTTTGAAGTCAGTTTAATTAATTATTTCTTTTATTGATTTAGAATATTCTTGCAACGGTTATCGGTACAAGCGAAAGAATGTGAAATTTATATTAATACAAAGTAAAATATATGTTTAGATTTTTATAACCCCCGACATCTCAATTTTTTTTGGCAGCTTTATCATATAATTTTAAATGTATTATAGTGTTTCGTATTCTACCCATATTGAGAGAGTTGTGTATAAATATGTAGTCCACCATCTTGTAGCAGCGGTCATCTTGGACCGATTTTGACTTGGACTGATTTATATAGCAAAGAAAAATTACGACTAATTCATCCTTCAAACGAAAAAAAATATCAAAATCGGTTCATCGCTTTCGGAGCAATGATGCCTCAGATATACACACATATACACCCTACACACACTTAGACACGTAAAACTTAAAACACCCTTTTTGCGTCGGGGGTTAAAAATCATAAAATATAGTTTTCACTTTTCATCAAAAGCCTCATCCAAGTTCAGACGCATGCCTATGTTGTATTGAAAAAATACAAAAAATCGTACAAGCAATAAACCTTACAAGCTCCAAAAAACCAAAAAAAGCATCACTCGAATTTTTCAACGCAAATCAAACCAAACAATCGAAAATCCGAATGCTGATTCGCACGACTTCCCCCATACAACCGTCAAAGCGTATCGGGGGTAAATCGAGGGGCAACCGAACGGCCTAGTTAGGCAATTGCAGGAAATAGCGTGACGTCACTGCTAAAGGAAATGGGGGAGGGGCAATATCCTCAGGTCAGATAGCTGGTGAGAGCTATCTGTAGACATTTACGCTGTAGATGTTTCAACCAGTAAAAAAAATAATAAAAACGAAAATAATAAATAAAAACTATTGCGAATTAAGAACCTTTCTGGATATGTAATGAATTTAATTCGGTCGGTGGCGATAGATTATTTTATTAGTTGTTTGAATTGAAAAATCGAACTGCAGAACTACTTCTGATGGAATTTATGATACATTTTTCACCTAGGTCACGTTAGATGATATGCATAGATATACGAGACTTGCAAAATTGAAGTCGATTGACAAGAATATAAATATATTTTTTTTTATTAACATTAAAATTTCTAAAGTAGGTTTTTTATGTAACGAATTTATAATATCCTAAATAAATTAATTTTGATCGAAATTTAATTATATTCTATTATATAAGATCATGTGAATGACTTAGGAATGAGTCAAGGTATAGGGACCTTGCCTTCAAATCTTCCTTAGGTTTGTAGGCGAGGTTACTAATAACGTAGCATGACTAGCTGTTTCACACGGGAACGTGTTAATTGAACAAGTTAAGACTGATGATGGTTCATGTTAGTGTTGATGTTTTAAGACCCATAGGTATTAAAGTAAACATATTGTTAATTAATGGTATGCTGTCCACTGCTGGGTCTACGAAGAAAGTGTAGGTCATAATCTACCACGCTGACCAAAATGATTCGTCAGGAATCAACGCAGAACCTAAACTGTTGTACCTAAAGGCATGAAATTTGAAGGGTGTTTTCATTAGTGTGTAAAAATGTACAAAAAAAAAATTAAACATTGTTCAAACTAATATTTTTCAAACCACGGTCATAAATTTAAACAACCCTACTAAAACAAAAAACTAGATATCGAATGTCAAAATTCATTGTCGTTCACTGGATAAACAAAGTCTCGTGGGACTTGGTGGTTTTCTTTTCAGTAATTTGCGTTACTTTATCTATAAAGATGGCCTAAATTTAACACAGCGCAAGATCAAAGAAGAGAAAGCTGATTATTACTTTAGCGTTTTAAGGGATGAATTTCCAAAATCTTTTGTTAGTTCTTATTTATAGTTACTGAATAAATTGTGCCAAATGTTAAGGTATCAGTATACACCCCGTTAATGGCTCTACTTTGTCTGTCTGTCAGCCTAAAGAATTTGATTCAGTAGACGATGATAAATTGGCTTAGTTAAATTTAAAAAACTAGTAGATTGTTTCCAAAAATCCGTTCCTAATGTATAGGGTTATCGCCTAAGTTATGTATTAAGTCCAAACTCATTTTAATGCGCAACTTTCACTATAGTACCAACTAATTTGATTCGGTCTCAACGGAAGACCATCGCGGGTTGTTTACAACCAGCGTCATGCTGAGTTGGGATCGGCTTATGGCAAAAAATATGCTTTCCTACTATTGTATTTACTATTTTTGTCTCAAAACTGTTTGTTGTTTTTTGTCACAAATTAACCAATTTATCGAACTATTATATCCAATTTATCGAAGACCAATCTATTTTTTGATAGAAAACAGCTGTTCGTAATAATTCAACTACATTCCTTACATATTTCATTAGTTTCACGTTTCTAGTTTTAGAATATATGCTGATTGCGTTTTATTAGTCAGACTGAATGACTTGCGGCGCGTGTCTGTTTCGACTCTGGCAAAATAATTATTCCGGATGTTACTTTAAATGTTTGTCTGGATGCTGGTTCACTTGTGACTAAATTAAACTTGGTTTTGACGTCAAGTGATACTTCTTTTGTTGTGTATTTCTCCCAAAGAGAGGAATATTCGGGACTGTTTAAAACAAAACCTATCTTATAATTCTGAAAAAAAAATATATTTAAATGGTTTATTAAAATTATTGTAATCTTGACGTGCAAAGAACTGTTTATTTCGCATAGAACTACTAATAAACATAGATGCAGCGCAAATAGATCGGGCGCTCTAAACAATATAAGTATAAAGTGATTTTCCTTCAACGTCTGCTATAGCATCTTAGTATGCAATAAACCTACCCTCAATTCGATGCAAAGATATTCTAATGCTATTCACAGGAAATTAACCGGTTTCGTTAACGATGCAGCCACTGGAAGGAATGAGGAGATAGTTGAAACACAGTTAGCAGTTGAAATTAATACCGAGCTGAACGGTAAAGAAAAATGTTTAATATTTGTTTGGAATATAAAATACTAGCTGGGCTCCGCGGAGTTACCCGCGCATCTTATTTTTTTATAACCTACGTAACTTTTGGTAATGTATCTTTCTAACTTTCTTTGATTTCGATTCAGTGGTTTTTAAATTTATTCTTTACATACAAAAATACAAATTTCTACTCTTTATAATATCTGTGCAGAAATATAGATAGTATAGACGGCATAAGCATAATTTACTAGCAACCTCTTATAAGCCGCTTTGATATATCAAGACTAGCAGTATCTTTTGTTTTGCGATTTGCGAAAAAATCCGTCACGTGTCACGGATTTTTAAATAATATTAAGTACATCGAATAAAGTTACTAAAAATATACGTGGTTAGGTAAAAGATTAAACAACTAAAAGCAATGCGATAATTTTTTAAATATCTTTTATGCTTAAAAAACATAATTATAATGACCAAAAAGGTCAAAATTCATGTGTGATTTTGTCCTTTTTTTTGTTCCTTTTGAGAGAAGAATTTTCTTCTCTCAAAGGATCTTTAAAAAAACTCGACGCGTTTTTGTAGATAAATATTTTGATCACTTGTATATTTTTGCAGTGTAATCAAAACTACCTAAACTCAAAAAATATTAAAGTCGTAAATGTTAATTTAGTTTTGACACAGACGAGCTGTTCTTAATGTTCCATATGTTGGGTCATGCGTAATTTATTTGAGTCCACTTTGATAATGCCAAGTATTCAGAATGGCGACATCTCAAACTAACGAAATCTCAGAATGACGAAATCAGAAAGTCGAAAACTGTATTTCTTCTATAAAAACTGTCTGTTTCTAAAACTTAAAAAGAAACAAATTTAATTTACTTTGACCGAGTTGTTCGTGAGTTGTCAATAAATTATGCATACTTTTATGATATTAATGATGAAGTGAAACGAAGGCCTTAGGCACTTTTATGGTACAATTAAATATATTGCCAGGTTACTGAATGGTAGTTATAATGAAAACAAAATCAACCAGCGCCTTACTGAGGTATTACGAGTAAATAGTTCAATTCGAAGCGAATTATTTTGATAAAAGATGCAAAAACCTACGCGACCCCTAAGCCATATTTTTTTTTTATTTACGACCACGTCATAGGCATTCATATAGACGTACTTATACGTCAAAATAGAAAGAAATTACACTGATTGCAAATATAAATAAATACAAACACAAACAGCTGAAACAAATAAAGGAAAAAACCGAAAATACGAGTAAATCACTAATACAGCTACGGCTGAGCTGCGGAGAGCAAAAATCCAAATCCGGCCACAGACCACGATTCTGCCCGCAGCCGGCCTTACTTGATTAAACACGTCCAAATTGAGATGTTGCCTCGGCCCATTATTGTGATTTTGCTCCACTCTGCGCAGAGACGGACTTAGTGTGTATAGATAGAGAGGCACAAATGGATTATGAAAAAAAAAATACAGTTAGGTATATTAGGGGAGGTAATATATATTGAAACCGTCTTACACCATTTTTTTATGTGTTATAGTTTTTAATACCAAAGAAAATGATGTAGCGTTCTTACTTAACTTCGCTTGGAATTTATTATATAATTAAACGGGTAATACTTCAAAGATAGAACAATATATACTTTTGATAAATCAGTATAATAATGTGGATTGTAAGTAAATAACTGATAAAATTGCCTGCCATATTGAAATTAGAGTTCACATTATTAAAAGTATTAGTTATTTTACCAACTACTTTTTCCTTGAAGATTGAATAATCTATGTATGAATAAACAAATAAATTTTCGTTCAGAGAGTAGAGCTTCTTTGGAGAGATTTGTCTTACTACAGTCAGATTTTATTTTACATTTGAAGGACAAAAGTATTCAGTGCAATCTTAATTGTTACTTTTAACTAGCAAGAACTATTCGTTTTTAGTATCATACCTTTATAAAATGTTAAAAATGAGCTTTTACTCAAGTCAGGAACCCCACAATTACCCTTTTCCGATCTCTGGTACCCCGGATGAAAATGTATGAGCCCCTGACCCCCATTCCCGTACCTACTTCGTTAGCCAAAGGTGCCTCGTAATTAATAATTTTATGACAGCATATTTTACGACACATTTTGGTTGAAAACAAAAACGGATGAGCGAGTTTTGTTTGGATATTTGGGGCTTTATTTCGGAGGTTAATTTGGGCTATTGTTGTAAATAACTTTGTGACATTTTATTTACTGCGTATTTGTGGTTATACGATAGTTCAAACATACAGAAGTTTTTGAGCTTTTTAGACACTTTGCATTAATTAAAATACAGTTAAATCTAATCTTAAATAGCTTATACCTAGTTGTAGCCAACTAGGTAGGTATCAGCTATTTAAGAATAATATGAAGTAATTCTATTGCCAAATATGCTTTATGGTTGCCTGGAAGAGATCGATTTTAGCGATAGGGCTCCATTATCCAGCATGTATTTTGTTGTTTTTTTAAAATAGTGTTATAAGCTTTTTTTTAATAAAGATTTGTCTGATCTTATCTTTATTTAGGGTCACAGTGTCGCTGACTTTCGTAGCAGGGCGAGCTGCTGCTCAAATGTCTAGCTGTCTCAGATAAAAAAAAATATACGTACAGTTTTTTTTTAATTTTATAAAAACAATCAGTAACAATTATTTTAAAAAACTATTAAAACTAATTAATAATTTTAGGTTGATTTATTTTATGGGTATATATTTAGTTTAATGAGGGAGTAAATGTATTAATGTTTATTCGATAAGTGTGTATAAAATTTTATAGAATATGTTAAAAAGATATGTACATCTTAATAATTTTAGTACTTACTCTGAAATTGTTTGTTGGACTTACAGATCACAATGCTGTTGGTTGAATAAGATAGCTGTACGTTGCCAACGCTTAATCTAATGTTAGCTATTAAGAAAACGTTTAGCGCTTGTTGGACTAACACTCAAGTGGACGCAATGGCTGGAAATTTGTATTTTATTTACATCGTACAAAAAAGCTCGTAGGTTAAAAATCCTGTATTATTATTCTTTTCTTAAGTTTTTTTTATTATCTGTAATATTTTAAATATGTTAGTATGTACATCAAATATAAGAGGAAATCAAGCAAGTGTAAATCTAGTTCGCGCATCAAGTGTTTCATATCGTTATCAGCTTTACCACATTAGTTGATGTTTCTCACAATTGTCATTATTAATATCGAACAAAAAACGGCAAAAATGCCCCTCTTAAACTTTATACTGTTTTTAGTGTGTTGTTAAAGCTGCAACAAATATAAATAATTCGTGACAATTTGAACTCTCACGGTTTATGAGATACGGCCTGGTGACAGACAGACATGAACGGACGGACAGCAAGGTCCATATTAGGCTCCCATTTTTACTCATTAAGTTCGGTACTTTTAAAGAATAGAATCTCTAAATACAGCATGGTCAAAGTACCATAAAATAAAACCATTTTTCATTATTCATTGAGAGGCAAGGGGTTACCCGACTACCATTAACTTACCTAAAAATAGATGGCATCATACAATTTTCAAATTAATATAGGTTACCTGTATAGTCATAACCAATTTCCATAATTCCACGCTACTAGGTACGTGGCAAGCCTGTGACAGTACCAATATTCTAAAAACTGCCACCAAAATTAACGCCTTGACACGTGGCAACAAGGCTCATTTTCGCTAGAATAATTGATATACGTAGGTAGGTATGTTAATGGAAAATCATTTTTCCCGAGCCCTAATTTTGGCAGGCGTCCCATATTTGCGTCGTAGATTAAGAATGGCTGTGTTAGATGGAATTATTTGTCGGCTCTGTATTTGACTGGTTGGTTGGTACTACTTACCTCATTAAAAAACACAAGGTAAAAAATAAGGGTCCATGAGAAAAGTAAATTTTATTAATTCTTAATAGCAATACAAGTACCTAATAATTTGAATAAAATTATAATAAAAACCAACTTTAATTCGGCCTGCTCAGTGGTATGAAAAAGTGCCTTTTATGTATATAATTCACTTATTATTTGCTGTACATTTAACAAGACCGATTTTAATAAAATAAATCGGGGACCTAATAATATTTGGGAAACATACCTTCACACATTCAAAAAAATTAAAGATCTCGCTAAAGAGCAACATATTTATAAAGTTAAAAATTCAAAATACAAAAGCGATTGATGCACTTTCAAATAAAACGTCAAAACTACCCAAATCGAACAAAAACGTTAAAAAAGTAACATATTTCTAAATAAAATGCTTTGAACCTGAATATCTTATTATTCACTAACAGTAGGAGATGTAGAGCCAATTGCAATACCGAACTCGTAGTAAATTAAAATATATTTAGAGAGCATAGAATAGTAAAAAATTATTAAACATTGACTTTGAAATGACTCATCAGTTTATTTGTGTCATTGGAACAACCTCAAATGTTTTCTTCTGCGGAAAATAAATGCAATCCAAGAAAAGCAGCAGCTAATTTATATTAAATTGTTACATCAATTATATTAATTGTGGTAAAGTATTTTATATTGCTACGCGTCAACTTACTTTTTATATGAAACAGATTTTAAATACACTTTGTAAATTTATAATTGTAAGCATAAACTAAATGAATAAGATAACAAAAAAATAGCAGAAAGATTACCTATCTTAAATGGTCTATAGTTATCTTTCGCCTATATTTTTTCGTTGTCGTAGTTAGTAATTTAATTTAAATTGTTGATCTCCGACGGTTAGTGCTAAACCGAAAATTAACGAATCAATTACATAATTAAACTTTTTGATTGGGAGTACATTACCATAAACTAGAAAGGATCTGCAAATATTCCAAATGCCAGGCAGAATACCAATCATTTTATTGCCAGATTGTCGTAAAAATATTAGATAACATAGCAACCGCAGCCTAACGTACTAACTCGGGATAGTTAGTGCGTTAAGCTGTGGTTGCTATGATTTGCAGCCCGTAGTACGGCGCCCCGTCGCGTCGTCCGCATCGTTTATGTAAAGTTCGGAAATAGTAGACTTACCGGTTTCATAAATGTCATTACAATTATGCACTAATATTTGCATATATGAACTCATAGCTAAATAAATAATCGGAAATACGTGCAATTTTAAATTATTGCCTTGTTCTGCCCCTATTAAATTTAGAAGATCCTATTATCAAAATTTCATAATTCATTATAATATCATATTATTTACACCAACCTAGTAATGAAAGATTGGAAGGCTAACTACTGCATTTATAGTGTAGAGTAAATATTATTTACGACCAAATGAATAAATAATACAGCCTGATGTTGGTCTCGCCACATTTTTCATTTTAATAAGAAATATTACTCTCTTGAATACGTTAAGGATTGCTTATTAATTTCATCCGAATGATTTCACATCGCGATATGATAGTAGAAAAAAGTATTAGCATGATAAGGTTGGATAAGTTGAATATAAATTGCTTCTTGGAAATTAGTGACTGTTGAATTTTGAAATAGTTTTGTTCAGTAGACTGGTAAATTGAGAAAATGTATTGAAGCAATAAAAGATGTAGTGTAAAAATTATTGTAATAGTAAATGCTAAAAGCAATACTTTTAAACATGTGTCAACCGCTTCAATTTGGCAGGCATGTTTAAAACATGTATTTAGAAGTTAAGTTTTTTTTTATTTTAGCAAAACTGCTGGATTTATTTAGATGAAATGTATGAAGCTGGGTAGTAAACAATAAAAAAATGCTTTATCAATCTTAATATACTTATATATAAGAGAGTAAGTCCTGATTGCTGAATGATATTCACTAGAGGGTGTAAGAGTGTACTTTTAGAAATTAAATCCCCAGGGGTGTCCGCTAGTTCAAAGTTTAAAACTTCTTTTGATATTCCATTTTATGACACCTGAATGCCGCGGGTAGTTATTATTTTAATTATTTATTGTTAGTTTAGTTTTGTAGCAGATCTTAATTTTAATGAATTCAAAATATGTAAGATTCGCGCTAATATCTTTAAAGTTCTATCTATACGCTTAAATTATTCTGCGACAACACGAAAACCGCTGTAATTTAGACGACACAATCGCAAAGCAAACCTAATTAAGGTACCCTGTAACGAACGAACCAACAAACCTGTCTGTTTAATCAGGTTACCGTCTTACGTGTGTTCAAATCAATTTGTTCAATCAGGGAGGACTGTGGCGCCCGCACCTATTAAGTATAGATGAATTATAAATAGAAGCTCTGGGATGTTTCACTTGCTTGCTGTATGTTATTTTAGAAGCTTGAATAAAATTAACCTTTTCCTTTTTGCTTTCTATTTTATAGTACGTGTAATAATTCTTTTTGAAATCAGTGACAATAGACTTCGATTACGAAAGGCGCCAATGGAACTTATGTAATTATTTCGATTTGACAAAAATACATCTTGACCGATCTGATAATATTAAAATGGGACTACGTGGAATGTTTACCTTTAAAACAAAAAAAAATCATTTCGGTCCAGCCGGTCCGTTTTTGAAGTCGGTAGAAAAATGCGTTAATTTTAGTATTATCTAACTTCTCTCATTATGTAAATGAGTGTCATTGTTACTTATATGGAATAATTATTATACAGGCAAAAGTCTATATGTGTGTGTATATATTTGTTACTCTTACACGCTCAAACGGTGAGCGGATTCAGTTGAAATTACGCACCAGGATAGCTTATTTATAGATGGTATAACATATAGACCACTTTTAATACCAGAAAAATATTGTGTTCTCGTGGGCTACCCAAACCTTGGATAATACTGCGGAGCGCAGCTAGAACGTAAAGTGCACATTAAAGTACCTACATGTTAAAAATACTCTCTCAAACAAAAACATAATTCTTCAAATCTGTCTAAACGTCGCGTCAATCGCCACGAAACGATGAAAATTCACAATAAAATTTAATATAAAAATCCGATGAATAGAGAACTTTTGTGTCAGTTAAAAAACGTTTAAACAGTCTACAATCTCTAATAACAACGTACTTCATTAAATCACTGTAATGTTATTATATTCCGATCAAAGTCCGCGTAAAATATGAACCAGGGCTACGTCTTGATTGCTCCGGCCTGATGGAATTAGCCGCCATTTGGTTAAGTGCCTGATGGGCTCGGTACAACCCTAATGTTAACTGTAGCATTTAAGGAAAACGGTTCTTATATTGGAGTTTATTAGAAACATTTTGAGTTTGTCATGATGGTTTCGAAAATAACTTTAAACGTTTAACACTCCACGAAATAAGCAAAAATAACCTGAGCTACCAGGGAAGGAAAACATCGTGAGGAAACTATGGCATGGTGGTAGAGCGTTTCCTTACGCTCGCTTGGCTAGCTACCACCCTCAAGTTGAAAAATCTGGCGCTAAGCACTTAACAGTGTGACCCGGCATTCTTTGACTATCCATTCTAGACTAGGCATGTTTCATCTAGAGCCACAATGTTGCTGACTTCCGAGGTCATGCGAGCTGATGATCAAGTACCATGAAAATATCATACAGACCACTAAAATTAAGATAAATATACCTAGGTATCATAAAATCACTTTGAGTAGGTATATGAATCAATCGATCTCAGGGAGCCAAATTGAATTGGTTTTTCGTTCTATTTTGTTTTAGTATTTAAAAGATACAAAAATTCCAATGAAATTAAATACTTGACGACTTAAGTATTACGAGTCAAACTATTATTTTACAGCTTATTGTCTTAAAAGCTCATAAATAAATAGTCTTATAATTGTCTTAGCTTTATCAGTAAACTTTGTCTTTTAAGCTGTAACATCTTTTAAAAGCTAAAAACTATTATTACCTTACCAGACTACTGCCTAGCAATAGCAATTAATACACCCCCTTTTCAGTCTTTTGGCTTATAGTGAATTAATGTTCGAACAGTATTCCAATGTAATTTAGCGTAACATTACAACCACGATTGTTTTTTACGACCCTCAGCCAGTTAATAGGGTAGGAAACTGTTAACCTACATTTTGGCGACCTTGTCGGTTTGTGGCCCGTAAACTAACTTGGAAATATTATTGAATTAATTTTAGGAAAGGAGAATCAAAACTATATCAGTGTAGTTACAGTGCGCCTTAACATATGAAATAGTTTAGGCGCACTTCCCATTTAAGTTGCAGAATTAGACGCATTCGTCCCTTCGCTCGCACTATCTCAGTTTGGTTAAGATAGTAAAAATATAGATTTGTTTTATTTTAAAGTCGGCCTCGGGCATTTTGTTGTAAAGAATATAACATAGTTTTTAAAAAGAACAAAGAATTAAATAAAAATGGTACCATATTTGATATTTTGTTAAGGTAAATTCATATATATCTTAATAAAACTGTGTTGTGCAAAAAGAAAAGGCACATTCATCCAATTCTTCTCCTTAAGAAGCTTTTTTAATAAACGACAAAGAAAAGATATTTTTGTCATTAGTGTATTTTCACACATGAGTTAGTAAAACAATGTGTGGAACAGAGCATCAACTTAATAAATTACCACATTAAATAAAAACCGTGCAGAGAATGTTTACGTATCTTGTACTCGTAAAACAACATAGATGCGATCCAGATTACATAGGTTATGGATCAACCTCATGGTATAAAATTCTTCCTTGATCATTATCCCTTTAAAAAGCTATTCTCGGACGTTCACATTACTAAGATAGGTTCTTTATGAGAGGATACATTAAGTCATCTAATTACAATATACCGTAACCGAAAACTGTCCAAATAATCAACATTTTTGTCATATAATATTTTGTAAGTATTTTAGATAATTCTAAATAAATTGATTATTACGTCTCTTACGGCCCAAGCTATTTTGGGAGGAAAAATGTCTTTAAATAATTTCATATGATGGTAGCATAAATACGTTATTTGTTGAAATGCAGATTACAGATCAATCTAAAGATAACATTCTGTCTTAGTTTGGCACGATTTGTAGATTGGAGATTTGAAATTTTAACCCGCTGTTAGTCATCTGGAAACGCATAAATATCTTGAAAACCTTCTTTTTTTGAAGGCGGCTCATAAGCATCAATATGCGCGAGCAAAATAATAATCATTTATTTGTTCTTCAACGCAAAACATAATTAATACAACCCTTTTACTCAGAGTGAAAATGGAAATTCTTTTTATCTCTTATCCATGCATGGCTTAGCTTAGCTTGCACTAAAGTCTAGAAAAACGTAATGTATCGGTGTTTCGCTGCAGATATTTTTAAATTCAAATAAGAGTACATGTACGAACGTGCACTGAATGCGGCTTAGCTTTGGGTATAAGCAGAAGAGTTTTTAAGCTTACGATTTAAGTATATACTCACATACAGTAAGAGATGTTTGAAAGCTTACTATAACATCGTGCTATGAGCAATGGTAGCTTAGCGAACAATTGTAGCCTAGCCAGCACGGGTAGCCTTATAAGTAGTAGTGGATTTGTAAGCAGTGGTAGCTTTTGCTTACAGAGGGAAATCTTGGATATTCTGCAGTTAGCTTTCGAAGACAGCAGGGTTATGTAGGATTTTACCGATATTAAAGATAGATCAATCGTTTATTGCAGACACACAAAAAAAAACAATAGAAAAAATCTTACAAAATATAAAACTTTCAAATGGTGGCATTATCGCTTAAAAGCAATCTCTTCCAGGCAACCTTAGGATGGAGACAATTGTGAAATAATTATCCTGTTTTTCATCTACTACTTGTCAGGAATATATATTCCCGTCCGTCCCCTTTTCAGTCATTTTCAAGGGGGCAAACAGGTAAACCTTTTTACCCACTAAATTCCTCGGTGGCTTGCCTTTGTATATTTAAGGGCCCTGGGATTTCTGAGACTCTTGGGGACTAGAATGTATAATTTTGTGTTCGTCGATTTCTAAGAGACACCTAGACCGATCAGTTTTTTTGTAATCGTATAATTTTCATATGATCCCACATACAATTTATTAAATGCAGACAAAACTTCTGATATTAAATAAAATAAATACAAATCGACAATTTGTGCAGATACCTGCCAGTTTAATTTTAAAATTAAAGTCGGTTGTAATTTTTTTAAATCTGTTCCTTGTTGTATGAAATGGTTTACTTAAATAATTTTCTATGAAAACTCGAGATTGCCGATCAAAGGTAAAATAGCAATTTCCTATTTGGGGATTTACTGAACAGTTCAGTTTACTGAGCGAATCAGTAAAATGGAATGAATACTTATCGCTTTTATATTTTAGTTTTATATTTACTATAAATATTTTATTTTAAGAATAAGATAATAAAAGTTTAATCCGAAGTATCGGTTTTACAGCTGAATTGATCGTATTTATATGTACGTATATAGCAGTATACCTAGTCTATATATTTTGATAGGGTATATTTTTTAAGAAGAATATTATTTCATATATTTCAATTAAGATATATTAGGATTGAGATATATGCAAGTTTCGAGCGTAAGTAATTGTTTTATTTCTGTTAAAATTATGATTTATTATGTACTTATGACTTTTTTGACTCCAACTAGCAACTTTTTTACATTTTAAGGAGGTGTATATATATAAGAATAAACAATATTATCTTATTTGTATTTTTGATATTCATTCTACTTGCGGTGTTACGTAAGCCACACAATCACCCATTTTTGAAAAAGATGGTCTTTCTTTAGTTCAATATAAAGAAACAAATGTTTCACGTCAGATACTCAGATGCTATTGTACCAAATTCTTAGGAATATATTAACTTACTTTAATTTCAAAGAAAAATATGTAGTTAGATTAAAGATTACTAGTAGTTCTGGAAACTGTTGACCTAGCGACATATCCAGTACAAAAACATTTGAAGCTTAGCTTTAGGATGGTTATTATGAGAAATAAACCCCCAATAAAAATTCTCTGACAGATAGAAAAAATTAAAAAATCGTAGTATTGGTTTTGTTTGAGTTTTACACTACTACACTAAATTTGGTCAAGATTGGACAGAAACTACAACCTGTACAGACACACAAACTAACATGCGAAAGAACATTTTGTTGATTCGAAGCCGAAACTTCGATTGGTTTGTTATACAGATTTCATATTTGTAAATATGAGGTCAACAACGTCCTTTTCTAACGAAATAACTGCTCCCTTATGCTAATAAGCGTCAGTACTAAAAACAAACAAGAAGTTTGCAAGCTACCAAAGTTATCCCATAACTTGGCGTAACATAAATTACTGGAACCTTATACTCTCAGTAATGAGCTTACAACGAACTTGTGTTAATGAAAATGATACTTAAATATAACGTAGCTATTGACATAAAGCGTGTTTTACAAGCTTTTTCCTAACTTTATGAGTGATTGGCGCCATCCAATAGAATTTAGAATTATGAACATTTTTTTAATTCTAATTTAAACTTTGTTATTTTCTAAGACAAAGTGCTCATAATATTGGTTAGCTGCTTGTCTTAGATTTTTGAGTGACGTGTTCTTTTCTATATGTAGGCGGAGTAGCTCGGCCTAGTATCAGATTTTTAAGCTGCCTGTATGCCGTCATAGTGCCTTTCGATTATAAATGAACTACTTCTACCAGTTCACATTTTGTTAACATAATTGAAAGCCGTGTGGGATGCTTGATAATATCACACTTGTACAAGATAATCAGTGTGTGTTAACTGAGAAAAATAAAATAAAATAACACTAACATTGTTACACAACGTGCAAATTGTTGCAATGCTACTTATTAACAAGTTTATCGCTGCTATATATTTTGTTACACAAATTAAACAATTTTGTATCGGTTTTGGCCGCATACAATATTATTTAACAAAACAAAACAGTCAAATAACACATTTAATCAAGTGTAAGGAATCGAATACACACAAATCACACAAACTAATTAGTCGAGAAAATCTAGGAATGTAACTAACGCTCTCGGAACTCCGATTAATGTCACGCGACCAAATCCACAGGCTTGCTACCAATAGGCTTAGCTAATACATAGAATTAAACACTACATGGATAGGAAATACGCAGAAAAAGGACTTCTGTGTTTATCTTGTGTAAATATCCACAACGATCTGAATATCCATGATATCATTTATCGTAATTTATAATTTTTAAATATAATGACGTTAACATTGATATTGCACATTTTAACTTTTACCTTTAAAAATGGCAATTCTATCGAATTCTCTGATCCATGGTATGTTAGACGATGTGTAATTACTGGCACGGCATAAAAGGTCATTCAAATAAATTCATTTTTTCGTCGATGGGTCACTTCAACATGCTGCGGTGTGATTGGCTCGATTTGCGTATCGCTCACTGTAAAGTTAGTTAGGAGTAATTTAGTCTCAACACTAATCTCTCCATTATTTTTAAGGTTTTTAGTGATGTTGTCCCATTACATAATGATACTGCAATAAAAAGGACATTCTATGATTCTATGTTGTTCCTTGTTTGTGTGCCTAGACGATCCGTAATTACCGGCAAGGCATAAGGGGCGACTGCAACAGCCTGCCGCCTGATTGGCTCCATTTGCGTATAGCTGACTGTTAGGCATACGTCATGCGTACGAGATAGAATAATGAGCAATGGGATTTGAACTGTCTCACTGTGATTTCTCTAACGTCGTTGACTTAGATTTGCAGAGTATAAGATTAATATGTGGGTTAGTGTTGTTTAAGGAAATGCAAAGCTCGATCATCGATTTTGGAAAGTATATGAGCTATTGAAGGTAAAATTTCTTATTTATCATTATGGAGTATAAAAAAAATCTCTCAGAATAACTACAAAAAAAATATTTTGATGCATACTAACTATTCCTTTGCTAAGGAATGACGACAATTTTAATAAAATATTTAAAAATTTAAATACTAGAACAAAATACTAGAGATTGAATGTCAAAATTGGTATTAAGGCACTGGTTAGACAAGGTTTTGTGGTTTCATAATCTTAATCGGGCTGGTTATCTCTAAATTCTCTCAATCGAACAGTATTTTAGCACTAAGTAAAAAAAGAAACCTAAAACAGAGCCATGTATAAATTTAAACGTGCTTAAAAACAAAATATACTTATAAAATTAAACACTCAGTTTTTGTACGAATAGCATTTAAGACTTTCACTCCATTAGTGAGCGAATTTCAGAACAAAAATATCAAGATGGCAAAAATAAATGTAGTCTAAATCAAAGCTTATTCCGGGTCATCGCAACTCATGATGGCAAAAGTGTCACAGTTACGTTTGAGAAGTTAACAAGAGGAAAATTCCTGCCAATATAAATCATAAGTAAATAAATATAAAGACGTTCATAAATAGAAAGGCGTTCTGTGGCTAAAGGCAAAAACAGAATGTGAAAAATTTGTTCGGAATTATTCTAGACACTTGGCTATAAATAGGTGTGGTTCGACTTAAATAGATGTTATTGAGTTTTTAGTTAGAAATCACGTCTAGTGACTCTAGTCTTCTAACAAAATATGCATAGAACATGGGGTGTTGAAACTAAATATCGCATATAAGATGCTTCAAAAAATAGATTTTCTAAGATTTCAAATCATTGCGGATGTTGATGAGCTGGACTAAAAAGAAGGCTCTGAACAACCGGGAAGATGTATGCGTAAAAAAATAGTCACAGATTCAGAATCTCTACTTTTTGAAGTACATAAAATATATTTATTGAGAAAAAAACAATGAACCTGAAATAATAAAAACTTTTATAACGTAACTAATAATTTCTAAAGCCGTTCATCCCTTGATCTAGCCCGACTAGCCGCACCTAGTACCCGGGATCAACCATAAACCACCAATAACCGCTACCCAGATCGATTATCCGATCCAAGTCGTCCATTATCCAACTGGATTCGTCCTTTATTTGTTGCCATCGAAACCCTTTTCCATTCCATTTGTCCGTGAAAACCTATTCGGGTGCGACGATACATTAAGCCAAAGATTAACTGCGCTATTTGTTTGCAGTTCTAAGGTAGTGTTAGTGGTGAGGAATTAAATTACATTGTGGCTGAGATGGAATAGGCAACGAACACGCGATGCAATGTTAAGTACTAACCTAAGTACTTTGTGAGATGTGAGGTAGCTGGAGTCACGGTTTCCTCTTTGTAAACACGCTGGATGAAGTTCATCAAATATCAATTACATTATAGTTAGACATTCCTTTTAATCCATGACAGCTAGGCCTTTGACCACAAGCTCGCACGACCACAGAAGTCAGCGATACTGTGGCTCAAGTTGGAGCTTGTACAGTGTGGAATACACTCACTGGCTCTCAAGGAAGTCTGCCGGAACATACCGTTAGTTGCTTGGCGACAGATTTATCAACTGGGGGTGGTAGCTAGCCAAGCATATGTTAGAAAACGCTGTACCACCATACTATGGTTTCCTCGCGAAGTTTTCCTTCACCGGTAGCTCAGACAATTTTTCGCATATTTCGTGGAACCTTTCTAACGATGCTACACAAACCTGATACTGGAACTTAGTACCTCCTTTGAAATGCTGTAGTAGGCGTAAAGGTAGCGTTCAGTTGTAAATGGTCCTTCACGATTACCTCTTTACCACATGACCAGCCTGAACGTTGCCGCGTTGCTTGAAAGCGATAGTCGGTTAGAAACACCTAAATTTACAAATAAATAGGTACAGAATAAACGATTCTCCTACACTTGACCTTTCTGAAAATTCCAGCAACCCTTTCAAAGAATTGTTTCGTTAACAATGTAAGTTTGTTGGTTACTAATTGATAGAATTCATTGTTATTTATCACAGATTTACTATGTTTAAAAGATAGGTGATTAAACTCAGCGAATTTATGTCAATGCCTCTTGTAGAATCATCTTGTTTAACAAACAACCATTATTTTTTTACTAATTAATAAACAAAACAATGATAACGTAATTATGTCATGAGAACTTAGAACTAATATTACATACTCGTATATGTTTTTTTAAAGTAAATTACTATTCAAATGTAATAAGACTTACCTGTAACGAACGTTATTTAAAGGTCAATAAATATTACTTTACTTTACTCTCCGTATGAGATGTTGGCATAGAAATATTGATAACAATCATCAATATTTCTGTCGCGACAGGAATTATTTCTAAAGTTAAATGTTCTTAGTAAATAGTAAATGTTCCAGAAATGTATTAATTGACAAATGGTATTAAGTTTCCGGTGAAAATTAAATTTCAGTATCACTACGTACGTACGGACATGAGTTTTTTTTATCTGTTCGTTATTTATCACCATCTTATTGTGTTTGCGTTTAAAAAAAAAAAGGTAATACAATATATTATATTTTTAGGGTCATTAACAAAATCTATGTAAACTACTACGGTTATTTATTATGTATGAGTTTAGTGACTCTCATTCGGCTTTGTACATACTTAACTGATATTCTTGTATAGTATATTATACTACTGCTCGATCAGTTGATCATACTTATTAATCGTTACAGCCTTTCTATATGATTTCAAAGAGTCTATTTCAAGATTTGTGCCTAAGCAAAGTAAATAGAATTAGCCCTATTTTAAGGGCATCGTCAGAGTCTGTGGTTCGAAAATAAATTCTGAAGATGAGATTAATATTTATTTTACTAATGACAGTTTACTAAGAAAATACCTTAAGCCTGTAGTAGATTAAGAATTAACTTCAAATAGAATTAATTTTCGCAATTAAATAAGTATAGAGATTTCTGAATACTGAATATACTCTATGTCTTGTAGCTTTTGTTATCTAAAATAATAAATTGTAATAAAGCTTTTGCTAAATTGTTATTGTAATAAAATTGTAAAATTGTTATAAGCTTTTGTTATTGCCATAAAGCTTAAATATATATATTGTTCAATACAATACAATACAATAGTTCTTTATTGTCACCACAAAAATACAACACAAAAAGAATACAACAAACAAATAACATGGCACAAAAGGCGGTCTTATCGCTAAAAAGCGATCTCTTCCAGACAACCTTTATAGGAATGGAACATAATAATAAAATTTAGCGTAGACGGTGGTGCAAAACAGATATGAGAAATTTAGATAAAAAAATAGTAATGAATACAACATACAAGAGTACATATAATAATATCATACATAAAAATAACAACTAGCTACTTATATATATAAGTATACTCAATTAAGGAATAAAAATAGATTGACAAAATAAAAATTAGTGAACAATACTTGAAAGATAATATTTCTTAACCTGAGCTTTAAATGAATCAAATTATTGTGTTGTGGAATTTGAAAACGAAGATTAGAGGACGACCTAAGGTTACAAGAATGGGATTCGTGCACGTAAGTGAAACGAGATTTCAGGTAAGAAGGAGAACAAGGATTAAACAAAATATTGTAAAGAAGAGCTAAAATGTGAGTATCCCGGCGAAGACGAATGGGTAACCACTTGAGCTTGTTACGAAACTGGGAGACATGGTCATATTTACGAAGACCGAAAATAAACCTTATACAGTAATTCTGGAGGCGTTCAAGTTTATCTAGTTGATCCTGGTTTAAATCAAGATAACATGCATCAGCATAATCAAGAATACGAAGAAGAAGGGACTGTGCAAGCGCAACTTTGGTAGCAATAGGTAGACAATTTCGTAGACGTCGCAAGGAACCAGCTGAAGCAAACATTTTACGGCTAACAGATTGAAGTTGCGAATTCCAAGATAAGCGGGTGTCAAGTATTATTCCTAAGTTCTTAACTTCAGTACTGTAAGGAACTGCTACACCGCCAAATGAAATTTTAGGCAGAGAACAGTAGTCAATACGAGTAGTCATGTAGGAACTACCGATTATGATGACTTGCGTCTTCGCAGGATTGACAGTTAGACCATAAGACTTGCTCCAGGATTCTATACGTAATAAGTCACTGTTTGCAGCATCTACAGCCTCCCCCAAGCGACCAAGTGAAGAGTATATTTGGAGATCGTCAGCATAGAGGTGGTAGGAAGAAGATATATGAGATGTAATCGAATTTATAAAATTGCAAAGAGAAGAGGAGAAAACACACCACCCTGAGGTACACCGGAACTAGTGTCGCACCATGAAGAGTACGAGTCATCAACACGTATACGTTGCCGGCGTTCATACAGATAACTGCGAAACCAGTCAATTGTTGTTGGAGATACGTTAATAGAGCTGAGCAGTGCTAGAAGGATGTCAAAATCAATAGTATTAAACGCATTGCTAAAATCAAGTAATGTGAGAATGGTAAGCAGTTTGTTGTCCATGCCCCGCCTTATATCGTCGGTAATTTTGACAAGAGCTGTAACAGTACTATGGCCAGGGCGGAAACCAGACTGCATAGGATTGAGGATATTGTTCCGATTTAGGAAGAAACTAAGTTGGGTATGGATAAGACGTTCTAGAACTTTAGAAAGAAATGGGAGAATGGAAATGAGGCGATAGTCGGAAAAGGATTTTGGGTGGGACTTTTTGGGCAAAGGAACAATTTGAGCTTCCTTCCAGCAGCGCGGGATTTTACCTTGTGACACGGAAACATTCAGTAAGTGACAGATTATGGGTAAAATTTCATCTAAGATAGGAATAATCATTTTCCTACTGATGCAATCGCCGCCAACGGCATTAGAGGAAATAGCAAGGATACTCAAATATATAATAGTCAATTTAACAATTGGTGACAAATGGATAGTAAGTGGGTGTTGGAACAGAAGAAAGATAATGGAGAGTAGAAAATTTATTGTTCGAACTGATATTAGTTGACGATGAAAAGTGTATATTATATTGTTCTTAGGGTTCCGTACACAAAAGTTAAAAACGAGACACTATTTACTAAGACTTCGCTGTCCGTACGTTCGACTGTCTGTCACCAGTCTGTCATAAACCGTGTTAGCAAGATAATTGAAATTTTTACAATAAATTTCTGTTACCATTATAACAACAAATATAAAACTAAACATTATTTATATATACAATAAACGTATATTTTGCTATTTTTGCTTCATATTAATAACGACATCAGGTAGAAACCTAATGTTGTATAGATAATGGAATGGGCACTGTTAATGCGCTAGTCTGACTTGCACTTGGCTAAATTTTATTATATTGGTTATTGTCCGATCCGAGCCGAACAAAAGACGCGCAAAGATGATTTTGTTTGGCGGTTCTTTTGCGCATTTCTCAACCAATTTTCGTGAAAATATGAGAGCAAATTCGAAAAGTATACAGAATTTACTGTCAATTGACTTTTTAACATAAAATAGCTAAGGCATAGCTAAAATGTTTTTTGTTGTGTTGAAAAAAGTAATACCGGGGTCGGCACTCGAAGTGTTACCAATTCAAAATGCTGTAATTTTAACAATTTTGTTTCTTTTTATTTATAACGTTCAATATATAGAAAAAAACATTCAAAATTAAAAAGAAAAAAATATTGTTCGATGTGGCCACCTTTAGCGCGGATAACAGCATCGAGTCTGTCCGAGAAGGCTTCACACGCTGCACGAATGTGGTCTGCTGATATTATGTTCCATTCTCGGCGAAGAGCAATCTTTAAAGCGTCGACTGTCTCATATTTTTTTGCTGACACTTTGGCCTCTAGAATTGACCATATGGAAAAATCCATTGGGTTTAAGTCCGGCGAATATGGTGGCCATTGTTGCGAAGAAATGAAGCTCGGAACTTTTTCTTGCAAAAAAATTTGGGTTTCACGGGCTTTGTGGGATGGTGCCGAGTCTTGCTGAAACGTCCAATGGTTTCTACCGAATTTCTTACGTGCCCAAGGTAACAAAGCATCGTTTAAAATCTTTTTACGGTAGATTTGCTGGTTTATCTTTGCACCCTGCTCAATGAAAACGAGAGACGAACGTCCCGTAGCAGTTACCGCGGCCCAAACCATCACTTATGCTGGTGCTTGCTTTCGCAGAGCAATTCGTTGGTCTAAATTGTCGTTTGATTTAGACTTTAAACATACGTGATCATTTTGTTTGTTCACATATTGCTGAACCGTAAAAATTTTTTCATCGGAAAATACCAAATTTTCAAGCTTGCTATCAACGTGCAACTGCTTTAACTCCTTAGCTCTTTCTAGGCGAACTGCCTTTTGTGCAAGTGTCAAGTCTTGCACTTTTTGTATTTTGTAAGGCTTCAGTTGTAGTTTATTTTTTAATATGCGTCCTATGCTCCGGGCAGATACATTAAGACTTTTTGCCAATTTAACTGCGCTTTATCGTGGATTTCGTTCAATTCTAGCTTTTACCTTTCGAACCATTTCTGATGATGTTGCTGTTGTTGGATGTCCACCTCCATGGCGTTTCTTGATGCTACCCGTATTATTGTAACGCGTGATGGTCCGATACACAAACATTTTATTCAGATGTAAATGTCGTAGCGCATTAACAATGGCTGGTTGCGATTTTCCAGCCAAATACAAAGTAATGACACTGTAGCATTTGAATTCCATCTGGATAACTTTTTTTTGCAGCGACGAAAAACAATGAGCTTGAGTATGTTTAGGAACAATACAATAGATTTACGACTGTGAAAAAATGGGCGCCATATTGTAAACAGTTTGGATGCTATAGCAACTTAAAGTTGGTAACACTTCGAGTGCCTACCCCTGTATATTCAGCAAAAACATACTCACAAGGTCTGCAAGCTCACAAAGTCACTAACTAGTTACTGTTTTACAAAATATACAACTGTTTGCAAATAGATATTTTATTGTAATTTAATTGTGCGAACTAATTTTAAATTTTATTGAACTTTCTTTAGGTAGTGTAATTTAATTTTCGTTGATACTATACATTGATACATTGATACCTTTAGCGTATGTTCTATTAATAAATATTAGATGATTTGTATTTGTATTAACCCCATCAAATGTTAAACATTTCATTCTAGTTTGATAAATTGATCATCACAGCCGAGGCACTATTATTGCATTTATTATTTGTTATATTCATGGAACAAATAATCATCATCGTTTTAATTCCTCGTCAGTGATTCATTATCAGTTACTAATTAGATCAATCGTACGATTAGATTTATCGACTGGTAGAGATACTACAAGATGCCACTAATATATGCTAGAGATTTCACGAACTCACGCTAAACGCTATAGGATAATTTTTACTGGGAGAACTGCCAGGCTGTGGATTTCACTATTTCCTGATAGCTATAATCTAGGTATTTTCAAATAGTGATTTGATTTCTTGTAGGTTAGCGTGCTACATTATCCCATGTTGCATAGTTGTTTTACATTAGGCGAGTTGTTGTCAAACGCAATTCTATTATTTTTAAAGTTAAACATAGGTATATTGTAACCATTACAAGACAAAAATAAACAGCCAGTACTGGATTACCAGTAATCCAGGGACCAAAAGAATCCGTCGTGACTTTTTTATTATAAACGCTAAAGCTAGAAATAGGGAGAGAAGAAAGAGCAAGGAATTGTTTTAATTGGAATGGCTTTTGCCAGTACCTGTTTGAAATATAAAATTGCCAGAATTATTTATATGTAGATTAAACAAAAGTTAAACAGACATATAAATAAACGAATTTAGAAAAGAAACACCCGATAATTTTACTTAAAAAAGGGACTACACTCTTCCATTACGGCAGGCGAACTAGAATAGAACTTTTTCAGTTGTTTTAATTTAAAATCGAACCTCTTAACAGATTTGATTTATTAAATTGGGCTACATAAGAGGTACCCATATATCTTTCATATCATATATGGCTATACCTATTTACACAAAAAAATTAACAAATTAATGCAAACATCTCCGAGAACAGGTAACAAATATAAAAGAGAACATACAAAAAAAAACTGGCGAAAAAAAAACTTCCCTTTTGTTGTATTTAATTAAAATACATCAGAAAATAAAATCCGTTCTATCCTGGCTATGTCTATGGACAGAAGTGATAGAGCGCACAATAAATTAAGACAAGAAACCCCTCTCTCATCCAGTCAACCGGTGATCAAAAGGCATTAAAACGACACTAACAGAGGTAACAATGTATCTTGATTCTCGACAATGTAAACTTGGAGGTAACATCATAAATCAGTGAGTTTTTGAAAGAGGAGTAAGGGAAATTTTTAGGATTTCATTTATCATGTCGAATTAATACAAATGTATTTGTTATTATGTGATCTGACCATTATTTATATGTATAAAATTTAACACTTCAATCACTTGAAAACGGCTTTAGAGATTTAAATAATTTTTTTTTAAATATTTTTATACTATGTAGGAGTTTTATATACTCAAAAAAAACGAATTGTAGTTTCCTTCCCAATACAGTGTTCGTCCAAGATGAATATAGAGAACTCATTTAATCCTGTATATATCTATAGGTTTACTCATTGCGATAATTCATCAGTAAACTATTCGATGTAAGTAATGGAAAATTTCAGTTCTGAATAAACCCCCTGGCACAAATCAAACGGGCTAAAGGCGACGGTCTCGTGCCTCTAAACAGGCTGCCCTTTCATTTCTGCTGCAGTAATCTGTATGGCCTAGGAATGAGACCAAGGCATTTTGTCCGGACAAACTGCTTGTTTTCACATATATTTTGTGATATCTTCTATGAATAGAATATAATAGAATAATTGTATTGTCACATTGAACACTTTTAACATTATGAATAATGATAAATAATAATTATGAAGAATAACACTTATAATGGGTACAATATGTCTTATCAGACTGTTTACAATGGTTATTATGGTAATGGTAAAGGAGCAAAATCTTATCTTATTTTATAACTTAAGTCTAAACATGTAACACATACATAAAAGAGTAAGTCCTAACTGGCTGACTGGCATTTGCTAGGAATCAACGTTGAGCCTAAATTGCAGAACCAAGAGACATGAACTGTATGTGTACCTATTGAATATACTCGTAGAGTGTAGTAGTGTAACTAAGCAAGGTTTTTAGAAATTTAAATAGGGGTTCAAAGACTATAATGGTTGCATCCCGCGGTTTCACTCGTTAACATATAGTGATTTAAAGTTTTGTAGTTAGATTATTTTTTAGTTATTTTTAACTTCTTCTCCCAATATATGTCTTATTTTCGAAACTTCGACTTTGACACGTGTTTCGTACAACTCAAACCGTAACTCAAGTTTTTCAATTGACAATATGATTTTCTCATCTCTACCGTGCACTCCACCTAGTTCGAAGCCAGTTTGCTAGTTAGGCACCAGCAAATAGACCTCAGTACTGTAACCGGTTCATTCGCTGAATAGACTTTCAGCAAATAACAGTACAATAGAATGTGTTTCTAGAACCAAGGCGTGCCAATAATGCAGCAAGCACAATGCAGTTGATAGATAAATTAATTAAACAAATGATGTAAGTTAAATTAGAATATACACATGGTACAGTAATATAAGTTAAGGTAAGATAAGACAACTCTTTATTAAAAAACCAGCTTATAACACTATTTCAAAACAAACAATACAAAAAATATGCTAGCTTTCTAATGGCGGCATTTTCGCTTAAAGCGATCTCTTCCAGGCAACCATGCATGACGCACGTACAGGATATTACAAAACTAGAGCCTCACAGTACGTACCACAAAAGACAGATAGTACAGAAATCAATCTACTTATAATCACACAAAGATACTTACATCCGTTCAATGAGAAAACATACTGTTACTTTGAAAGATATAATAAATTTTATTTTGAGAAGAAGTTTCAAATTCAATGTCTTAGATATAGTATTGCAAAGCGAAAAATAATACTAGTTTCGCATGAAAATTATGCTATACAGGTGTCCCATATATTTTTTTCACGCAAAAATAAATACTTTAAGCTTATAGATGTATGAATTACTACACCATTGTAATATTATTAGTAAGAAATAAATAAAAATAAACTCAATAAAAATGTTTTATTTTTTAAATAATTCTCGAATAATTCAATAAATCTCGGTAAATACAACAACAAACATCCTAACATAAGCTAACACTCGAAGCTCGCTTTATCGTAGACCGTTTCGCCGTTATTTTTATAACTGCACAATTATTTTCAATTTGAACTTTTGCAACGTCTCGGAAACAAACTTAATTCCCGAGTTAACAGCTTTTAAGAACCGCTCGCAATAGAAGAGTAAGCAGTTGAACATCTTTACACTAGATATATTTTTAAGGCTGCACAAAAAGAGGTTAATCGACTAAAGCCCTATTAAAAAAAAGGTTTATGTTTTTGGAGCGTATATTTTTATGCTTGTAGATTTGTAAATTTGTTTGTTTGTATATTCGTATGTGTGTATGTTTATTTATGACCTTCTACGGCCGAAATTAATAGACTGAATTTGATGTGTGGGGTATTATGAAGGTGTGTTTATCTGCAGATAGTCGTAGTCTTATACTGTTTGCATCTTACGATTTTACTGGTAAAGTTGCAGTGATCTAAAGTTTTTTTAGTCTCTTTTAAACACTTACATCTTAGCGCTTGAACTATGCGACGCGTGACTTGAATGCCGGTGTTCCTCCAGCCTAATATTAAGAATTGCTATACAGCGTAGTAATGCCGCAAGAACTCTAGGTAGGTACGCTGCCGTCTGGTGGAGCATTTGGATAATCTGTTGAAATAGTAGATGCCTCTAGGTAATCTAATTGATATTTTTTTATTGTAGTTAGTTTTTTTCATTTTTCTTAATAATGGCTCTTACGCGGTAGTTATTCATCTTTTTAAATAGTATCAAAGCAAAACGTAACACTGCTGGGCACGGGCCTTCCTTGAGAAGGGAGCCTAGATCATAGTCCACCACGATAGTTAAATTATGAGCCAAGAACTTCACTTATCTTCGAAAGCTAAGTAATGCAAGAAGGTTTTTGCCTCCTTTCTTGTCAATTTTCTCAAATATCATGATGTCAACTGTTCACAGACTCTTTTAAAACCTTAACTTCTGTTGAACCGTACTCACCGTAAGTGTGCAAGCAAAACGTCTCAGTTACAATAAACGTGTTAACGCAATAAAACTGAAACTGTAATTGCTTCTGGGACTTGCGGGACAGAAAAATAAAAGGTTCGCTTCAAATGGGACTGAAGGAATTATTTTGAAACAAAAGTTACTACTAGCGTATGCGAAGAAAACAATAGTAAATACAGTTTCAGGATTTTAAAGATTAAATTCTTATCAGACTGCCCACGCGCATGGTAATTTTTTTCAAGTGTGTGTATATACGCAGCAATGGAGCCGAATTATTGGTTTGTCACTGTTTCATTGAAAACTATGGGCAGTTGGGGCAGTGACGCAAAAAAAAATGAGGGAGTTTGAACACAGAATAAGTGAAAGATGTGGTGATTCCCGCTCCGGCTTGTTTCTGGTGCAAAGGTTAGCCCTCGCCATCCAGCGTGGTAATGCAGCTAGGATAATGGGCACCTTTGCACCAGGTTCGAATCGGGGTGGATTATTTGACTAAATTTGTGTTTCAAATGTACTGTCTTACGACGACAGAATAAGTCACAAATATCCAGTACGCAATTGATAGCTTGTCGTTCGGAATAGCGTTCTAAGGGGGAGACCTATGCTCAGCATTGGACGTATTCTAGCTAATGATGATCAGCTTATTGCGTTCCACAGCTGGGAATTAGTCTCCTCTATTAATAATAACATTTAAAATTCCCTTACAAGTGAGAGGGCGTGAGTTTCATCCAAGTTTTTTACTCACTCTCCAACAAGCAGATTTCACGATGTTTTCCTGCACTTCTAAAGCAAATCAGCGATTAATTCTCGTATGTGCATACGAGAATTAATCGCTGATTGATAGAAGGTTAAGCTTTTGAAGATATATTTTCAAATCAGATCCCTGGAACAGAGAGAGTTTTCAGGTTCCCACTCGTTGCAGTTTCGTGGCACACTAGGATTTTTACTTACTACGCTTATGATGATAATTACGCAATTGGACGGCTCGTGCAGCGGGCAAGGACAATGACACCAAAGAACATTGCTAAGTACAACCTCAATATGGCCGTGAATGATCGAAACGAGGTAGTGGTTGAGGCCCTAAGATATCGAGTAGAACTCACAATTTTTTTTTTATATTTGGTATTGTTTACTATTTGGACTGTAATAGTTATGAAAATATTAAAAAATAGTAAGTACCTCCGATAAAGTCGAAGAGAGCGATGCCTGGCACATGCTCGTCAACGGGTGCTGCTTGCGGGGGCTGAATTGCTCTCGGTAGGAACGTGACATACAATCGTCAAAATTTTATTTTAATTGTTAATAAATGTAATTAGCTAAGTAGTTATTTGTCTTCTTTTATAAGTCTAGAAATTCAAGATATGTAATTCAATTTACAAAATTTTGTATATATTCATAAATGGCACGGACCAAAGCGTCTGTCTTATTATTTACAAATATAAAAAAAGATGATTGAAGTCTTCAAACCTTTATTTGTTTAGCGTGGTGAACTATATATACCCTAGGCCCTCTACATAAGAATTAATCATGTTTACTATAATGAGGCTATCAGTGGATACGTATGATTTTGTTTCTGAAATTTACTACGTGGACCAAAAACATTGTTGAAATCACGTGGATACATCGTCGAATCCACGTTATTTTAATAGCTGTCACAAGAACTGACAGCTGACAATCTCTCAGCGCTGAAATACAATTTATTGCAAATTCCTTTACCTTCATAGCTTAAGTACGTCTTTTAGTTGTTTATAATACCTAATTCAATGATCTTTATAGTTTACCTTAAAATTAATAAGTCTTACAAAGAGTACGTTGCAAAATATGCTATACAAGTAAATTACACAAAATGGGTGTGGAGACAAAAAGCTAATAGAGTAGTATGCCTTGACAATAGAGAGCTACCGTGAATTGGATGATACGTAAATTTATAAAGCCCTCGTCCCCGGACCACAATAATAAAAACATTAGCCTTTGGGTGGCCTTAAAAGTTTTAGGACGAGCCGCCTGCAGAATAAAATAGGAACGGGTAGTCTTCCAAATTTATAATAGTTTATTTTTTAAATAGTACGGGATTTTTTATATTTTCTTAGAATATGTACAGATTGAAAAATTTAACAAGGCAGATTAGAAGGACGAATAGAGTTGTATATACAGAAACAAAGAAAAAACACATTTAACTGAACTTAATTACTGGTAGAGGTTTCACGTACTCGCATTAAACGATTATTTTTGCTATACATTTATTGCGCGAACTAAGTACTTGTGGAAATCATTGCTGGCTTCTCTATTTCCTGATAGCTTTAATCTAGCTTCTTTAAGTCTTAAGTCTTAGTAACAAACGGAATCTTCTATAAAAAAAACTTAGAAGTCTCATCATAGAACTGCCAAATGGAAATCTTAGTCAAATACAAAAACCTTTAATTATATACACTTTTCATTATCTACATCCCTAAATTAAAACTAGAAACTATTTAACACAAAGCGGCTTGCACCTACCGTACCGTAATCTGTAATTTAGACTAACGGCAAATTTGGTATACCGTTTAAGTAAACGTCGAATGAATTCACGTAAATTTATGTAAATGTCTGGTTATTTTGACTTACAGCTTTGTGAGAGATTATTAATTAAGTCACTAGTGAGATTAAATAGTGAAGTCAAGCTGAATTCAGCTAATGGACGAGTATATTATTTTAAGGCTTTGTCAAGATTGCTTTGCCGACTGACAGAAAATGCCTAATACGTTGATTGTAAATAATTATTACGTATAGGTAAGTACTTGAAATTTTGATTGCAGATCCCAATGGTTACGTTCTGGCTATGTTTAAAAATTATAGAAAAAAGTGTTTTGCAGATTATTGGTACTGAAATTAAGATATGTCTTTAGATTCAGCGATTTCGGCTCTACGTTGATTCCTAGCAAATATCAGTCAGTTATGATTTAGGTGTTTGTTCTCCAATCATTTCTAAAATAAGACAAAACAATTATTATTATTTTCGTCACAATAGCTTGAATCCTGTTTTTACAGTTATTCTTAAAGGAATAAAAATATAGCAAGTGCTTTATAACTTTCTTAATAACAGAATCCACATTAAAGTAGCCACTTATAAGTTTCTTTATGACCATCACTGTAATAAACCAGATGGAAAACTATAAAAAGATAACCTATTTCATATATTTTTTTCCTTATTCATAATATATCAACCAGTATGGACAATATAACAAAAGGTAAAAATATCATACATGTACCTACTCTGAAAATATTTCATGTTGCTTGCTTCATTGAGGTAACGACTTGCAAGGTTCTGGCATGACTTATGAGGCATTTTTGAGACAGATTAGATAGTTTAAATCTTTCTTATCTGCCTTAAAAATGTGATTTAGAACACGTCCGTCAGATTCCACTTTCGTCAGATCACTTCTTTTTTCCGTGTAGGTCAGAATTTTGAAACTGGTGACGAAACAGCATATGACTCCTCATCCTTTAGATTCCTCTTTCCAGATAATTTCTTTTTTTTCTATAGATCAGAATTTACATATGCCCACGACTTCGTCCGCATAGACTACATGTTTTGCTTAATATTGATATTTCATTAAATATAAAATTATGAATTGTAACGTCATTACACACTCGTAATTTTATATTTATGTCATGGTCATGTAGTCATGGTCAATCTGTATGCATTAGTGGGATATACCAAGGAGATATATATTCTTTTGTATATACCTACCTACTTGAATAAGATACTGGCTAGGAGCAAGTGATTATCTAAATGTTAGCTTATTTTCGTTGAAGGAAATGATTTCAAACAATTAAACATAAGTGAAATACCAAACTAGCCCACTTTTAAGCAATGTAGGGAACTGAGCCTCAAGTAGGTAATGATAGTAAAACGATCTTATACATGAATTATCGAAAAGCAAGACTTCTGATTATTACTATCATTATTAAAGTAAGAGAACTGTGTTTCGAGAAACTGTGTGAGAGAAATAAGTAGTTTAAGTTCTATAATATTTCGTACTAAAGTACGCAGCAGCTCAATAAACAATGCGTTTCCGATAAAATTTGAAAACTTTGCAACTCCAATTCGGAAAATTTGTTACAAAAAGTGCGTTTTTTTAGTTTACTTCCACTATCAATTTTTAATATGTAAAATTTAGATTTCTAACTAGTCTAACGTACTTTGTGTTGGAAAGTTTTCAAATGATATCAGAAACACATAGTAAAAATTCTAAACGAAAGTATTAAGCTGAACATAATTTTATTTAAAATCTAATGATCATCAGAGGGAATTTCCGCCTATAAAAGCTCTACAAATAGCGAACTGGTAACTTCATTAAGAATTTCTTTACTGTCGCTATATTGTTCTTAAACTCTATTCCTTTGGGGACGATGATGGCTGCCCTAACATTCGTTTTATCAAAATAATGGATCGTTTTAAGCCATTAGGTCCGAGTAAGCGGAAAAATCGACTCTGGGACGTCAGGGAGCTACTGATATAAGACCCATTTTGGGAATAATTTAATTCTAGATTGCTGGCGAATTCACTTAGCTCGAAGTAATATGCTGGGAGATAAAATGGACGGTGTTATTAGCACTTTGTGCTTCTGGAGTTATTTTACTAGTTTCTGCGAGAATTTTTAAGTGCTTTAATTTTTTGTGAAGGTGCAATTAAATTCTGCTTAAGTCGGGCTCGGTGCAGTCAATTATGATTTTTGCACCGTTGAAGTGCATTTTATCATTTCGTTATAATTATTAGAATTAATGAACTATTTTTTAAACACAATTGTTGTACGCCTTACTGAAGAAAATTTGTTGTTACAAGTAATACTTAAAAAAAGTGTCTAACTTGAATTCGGCCGGCACCTTTATAATTTTACTTTATAATCACATCGAAAAAATAAAAAAGTCTCTTTGGAATCGGTTTATCGTGTAAGAGATATTGGAAAGCATATTTAAAAAACCGACAATTTAAGAACTCTTAAGTAGTATTTTGACAGTATTTCGAAGTATTTATAGATACTTAAATATATATTTGAATATACTACTAGATAAACAAAAATACTTTAGTAATTCTTCCAAATTATAGTTTTTAATATTTATTTGCGTAAAAACAGGTCCCTACATTTCCTTTAGCATCCACGTTAGCGTGTATGAAAGGATTTGTACAAGAGGAAAAAATCTTGCTCCACCTGTAAAAGGCATTTGTTAAAAATAAAACCGGGAACCAGGGCGCTTATTGTTGTTTAGACAATAGCTCGTTTTTGCCGAAAACCCGCCTTCTTGCGCAGTTTTCGTTGATTATATGCCTACGTTACATACGGTTATCTTTCCGAAAATAATAGCTTAACGTTCGTAGGTTCATAGCTTAATATTGTTATGGTAATGTGTTTATAGCAATTGAATAGGTACGGCAAAAGTTAATTTTCAAAGCGTTGTCAAGCAAATTTTTAATAGTTTACTTATGTAACTACGATTTAAAAAATATATGATCTTGGTAAAAAAAAACATCAAATATTCATACATAAATAAATAGGGCACTGCTTTTTGCTGAAGTTATTACTTGGTAGCAAATGGTAGTTGGTTTTTACCAATCTAGACGTAACTTCGTATACATAAAAATGAGGAAAAATTGATCATTTACAGAGACATGCGGAATACAGCCTGAAATAAGAGTTAAAAATCGTTCAAGAAGTTATTTTAAAACGCAACATTAGTGGGATTGCAAGGTCGGTAATCAGAACTACGATTTTCATATGATTTCAAGACCTAGAGCGAGGCATTCCACTACCGAAGTTGCAGTTATACTAGATAACATTTTTAAGTTATCGTAATATACTTGCAAAACCAGTACAGTAATATTGCTTGGATTCGTGCCAAACCGTCGAAGTCGTAGCTAGGTCATCTTTTGTTTCCATTTTTATTGAGTGTATCCTGTTTTGATAGGGTTTGGTTAACGTTATATTTTCTGTATGGTGCTTGGCTGATGTCTCCAATTGCGTATCATTTGTTATCCCGTAGCTAAAAGTCATGTAATTTTAGAACTACGAGTATATTGGTGCAAATTAGAAAAGCCATAAAAACTGTGTTCAATAACTTCTCTTTGTTTTTCAGTAAAAAAAAGAATCATACAATATATAAATGTATATAAATGTATATACATTTATATTCAAACTTAAGAATTTTTGATAAAAAGGCATAGAATACAATGGTATTTTGCCACCAACTACGATCTGTTAATCTATATAATATTAACAAGTTATATGAAAAAAGTAATTGCCGACTCATATCAAGGCAGGCGCCGATAGAATATTAAGTAAAAAAAAAGTATTTATTGCAACAAATTATGCTTACGATAATATAAGGGTCTATAATTTAATTAAATAACATGCATTAGTTAAAATAGAAATAGTTAATTAGTAATGACAATTATAAATATGCATTAAAATAAATTTAAATTGATAGATGTTTAAGGTTATAAAATAAAATATTTATATTTATACGATTTTATAAAAACCTGACCAAGATAATTAACATTTTAACAATACAATACAATACAATTTCAACATTAGATCACAAAAATGTAAAACGAGTAAGTAGTTTCGTTGAGGAATAAAATATAAATGTCCAAAGAATTACTATGTGCGACTGCTTATTATCATAAAATAATATAGGTCCTTACATATGAAATTGGCGTTTTGTCGTACTGGCCACTTTGATCTCAATTATCTCTTCTTTGGTGAGAGATTCCAATTTCAAATTTATACAGCTATTTATTCATACATTTGTATTTCGAAAACCGTAATTCATTTGTTTTATCCTCGTTTGGTTTTTTCTTTGCGTCACGCAGTTTACAAAATGGAAAAACTTGAAACATATGTAAGGACCTAATATTATAATGTTATCCCTAGCTCTCACGGTAGGATACCCTGAGTTTGTGAGAGCTAGTTCTCTTCGAAAGTGCCATGAGGATAAATGAGGAATGGTTAAGTACAGTAAGAGGATTATTGCGCAATGTCATTTTTTGTTTATAATAATACTCACTGCGATACTATCGCTTAATTCGTAGAAGTCCCTCGGAATCTATGTAGCTTAGGTCGAGTAAGTATTTTTTTACTTTTTCCTTGCATTCATGTTTTGTATCTCTTAAAATTTAAACAAAAATCTGTTTAAAAATTAATCCTCAATTTTGATAAAATTTTTAGAGTAAATAAATAAAAACTAAGAAACAAAACAAAAAATACTTAAATCAGTCCAGCTGTCTCCGAGAAATCAGGTTACAAACTTAAAAACATTATAACTCATATCCCTAGAGTACAATTTTTTTGAAAGACGGTGGAAAAACATTTATTTGTATTAAGCTCCAGGGCAGAATATGGTTTGTATAACAAATCAGGGCTGGTGCAATCTTTAATGCTCGTAGTTCGTCCAATATCTGTATATAACCAGTTAATTCTCAAACTTTACGTACATTTTTACAGTAAAATCCGCTTTAAAACTTCCCAATCAAAAGAACATCACCGATATCCCGGCACCTAGGGGCGGATTAATACGTGAGCGGAAAACTACTCGTGAACGAGAATGTTTTAGAGATGGGAAATCGATTTACCTATTCGATTAAGTTAAGAAAAATTGTATTCATTTGGTAGAATTATAAGTAGTTACAGAATTTTTGGTTGGCTGAGACATATAAATAATAAGACAGTGTTCTCAAACTAGATCATTTTACATTACGTTTAATGCTACTTCCAAAGCTTTTAATTTAAAAAAATAGTATATATATACGTACTCAGAGCTTTTTCATTAACAAAAGTTTTAATATTTTTTTGATTCATTCCCATGTCGGATCTCAAATTCCCGTCAAATATAAAAAACACATTTCATCCCACTTTATACTTCCGATTTGGCCCACTTTTCTGTATGGAATAAAAAGTTATATCTGTAAAGTCACCGAAAAAATATCAAATATATTTCTTCTTCATCGATGGTAATCGATGTTTTGCTCTTGTGCGTTCATTTCTAATATTTTTATTGATACTTTCTTTAATCTATTATATATTTGATTTAATTTGACATTACTTACATACATTGATCTATATATACTCGAAGTCTTATATGAAGTATTTTATAATGTCAAAACACCTAGACATTTATGTAATTATCTTTTTTATTTGTCTTGATTACATATATACAATGTGTAACAGAAAAATGTGATATAATACTTAAGGGAATTAGTCTACTCATCAAAGTTAACTCATTGTAGAACACAATTTTGCAAAATTAAACTCAGGCTCTCCATACAATTTGGCCGATCACGTGACTAATTTTTGTATGGACGACCTATTTTTTTGAATAATTATTGTTGTTAGTTTAAACCACTAGTTTTATATTTAAATACTTTTAATGTTGGCATATCATAAAAGTAATGAAGATTAAAAAAATATACGTTTCACAAAAACATCACTGATCATAATTAGTTTGCAATTTAATCCCCAGTAAAACTATAAAAGATGGATCGCGGTATTCAAACCTGATTATGATTGGCCCAACTAGACTAAATGGTGCTCACTACTACATAGAAGAAACAAACGATCATTGGATGAATGAAGATGATGATAATGGTTGCTAACACTACATTTTAAAACTATTAAAATGAGGGACGATATAACGAGCCAATTTCTTTGGGACGAAATACGTTGGGATGAAAACCTGGGACAAAATGGGAATGTTTATCTTAGGATAATACGCGCAGGCCTACCCTTATTAATATGACTGCAAATTTTTTTTTTTATTAAACGTAGAAATTAAAAGCTTTTCACTGAATAGACCTCATCTTTAAATTTGATTCGAATACATACAAGCTCCAAATCGATCCTTACAGTTCATCTCTACTCACCTTTTTTTTCCAAAACCAGTGAAACCCTCGTTAAGAGTGCACGTTTTACTGAAATATCCTGTAGCATTCGGACCGTGACACGTTATGGTCCGTTACAATTACGAACCTTGTAAGTGAAAACGCTTCTTTTATATTATAGGTACTTAGAATTTTAATTGCCTATAGTGTGATATATAACTCTTCAAAAAGCTTTTTTTTAATTTATAAGAAACTGACGCACTTATTATTATTATTACTAAAATATTTTTAATATAATATAATGATTATCTAAGCTCCTTACAATGACGACCGTATAACTAAGTTTACCGCCTATTAACCAGCACTGTTTTACGTCTTGACCCTTGAGATCTTGGTGTTTACAGCATCGCTGGTTTATGACTGCCTCGTTAGTGGGGGACCGTGAAAGATGTCCTTGTTTTTAAAGGGTTATAAAGCTGAAAAATAATATAGCTAGCGCTCTTTTATCATAATATTCAGTGTCGTTTTATATAGAGGTTTTCAGGCTGAATTTAATGTAAATTCAGTATCGTATTTATATTTTTATTTGTTTTCTGGTATTGAGTGCTTTTCCTTGCCATTATAAAAAATTGCATTTATTTGCTGACAGTAATCGGTAAATAACATGGTGTATATCTTCTTGTATTTATATTTAACAATCAATTAAAAATTCCAGACACCTACAATATTTTATACTATACCAGGTATAGATCTGTTGACAAAGTGACCGAGGCTCAGAAGATATATAATAGAACAGAATTGACAATACACCTTCGTACGCGAGCATTAACATTCCTATAAATACATTCTAAAGCATACATTACAGAAAAAAAAAACAATGCAGGTACACTATTAAAAGCTCGCATTAATATTTCAGTTTTATAATAATTTTTAATCATACTATTTCTATAGCATTTGTTAATTGATATACGTCAGTGAATATAGAAGTATATGGCTCTATTTGTATCCAATATTCTCGTATACGCATCACAAACAACTCACGTTTTAGTATAACCAATAATAATCGATCAAATATTACGTCGAGAGTTCATAACCCCAATGTTTCATTTCCCCGCTGTACTATGATATAACTTATGAGAAGTTACAAATCTCTATTGGCTTCTATACAGCCAATTCGACAAACCCCACAACAATTAATAACGTTTATCACATACCCCTATCATAACTGTAGGTGTGTATTACGTGTGTTGTATTAGGGGGACTGTGACAACGAGTTCGTATGGGACACGACTTTAACACGTTTATTGTCAAAGGAAAGTAGATTTCATGAGCTGTCTTTTCTAAACTATTTTTATGGGTTTCGTACCTCAAAAGGAAATAATGGAACTGTCATAGTCACTTTGTTGTCCATCTGTCTGACTATCAAAACCTTTATTCTCAAGAATGCATAGAGGTATGAAGCTGATTTTTATATCAAATACTTAAACCTACTGTCCCTTCGAGCTGTAAAAAAATTTAACTTCTAAGTCAATGCAATTATAAGATACAACCGTTTATGCTGCAAATTCTTGGCACTTACAGTGGGATAAAAACTTACAAGGTACTTTCTGTAAACTCAGAATCTTAAAATTGGGTACGAAGTAACGTTTTATAATACAGATAAAGGGAAAATTGTTAATAGCATCAATTTTTAGTTACGTCATATTATATTAAAAATATTTTAAAAATTAAGCTTCCTACCTCTTTCCTACAGGTTTGGACGGAACTCTCGCTGTGCTAGGCCGACTCGCACTAGGCCGGTTATAATTTAAATTTTGTATTAATTTGTAAAGTGTCTATAGGTTTTTTTTTAAATATTGAGAGTAGAACATCCCTTTACATAAGGCGAAGTGGCGATGCGGCCTAAAATATACCATGCTTGTCCAAAAGAAATCAATTCACTCGAGATTTGAAAGACCCAGATTATACCTATCGGGTAATAGAGAAGCCGGTATCGAGCTACATAATCTGGCAGTTTGACTAATGTTGAATTGCTAAGTTGTCTGAGTAAGTTTTACATATTGTAAATATTTATCATGCGGTATCGTGTGATTGGCCATATACGACCTCGAGGTCAACCTAGACAAATATGGCGTAGATCTAGACTTTACGACAAGTACTGAGTCACAAAAGCAGAAAACTAAGCCGTGTAGAAATAGAAAAAGGGAAAATACCTAGCAGTTGAGAAATTATTTTGATATAAAAAGTAAGAGTAGATAAGATAAGAATATAGAAAGTTAACGTTGCGTGTGACACGAATAACTTTAGTAAACATGAATTACTCGTATTATCATAACGACTTCTAAAATTATAAATATCAATTTAATGATCTGGAAAAATAAAGCTGGTAAATAATTCTGACCTACTGTTCCATGTAAAATTCATACATTAATTTACTTTAAATAATAATTTCCTGTTAATAAGCATTTAATATTTAGATACATTTAATTAATTAGACTTTATAAGTCAATATTCAAATAAAAAAAATCGTAAGTTACTCTTAAAAAGTAACAAGTAACTTGAAAAATATGTTCAAACAGAATAATATTTTCTGAGTCAGTCTATGTAACTTTGAGTATTCAGAATAAATAATAATGAGAAACTCTTGAAGCCGTTTAAAAAGACCAAGAGAGATGTCTCACCATAATTAATTTTCACTGTTACGATTTTTATTATTTAAGTAAATAATTAGGTTAATTTACAATTTTTGGCGACCCTACTCTGCCTAATCTCGTATTCTATCGTACGGGTGATTAGCAATTAAATTCGACGTCGGATGAGGGTAAAGGTATCCGATTCCGATACCTGTGGCGGGATTACAGAATAGGGTCGCGTTCGGAATACCGCCCTTTGTTTTTGTATGGTGCCGATGTAAATTGTAGAATGATGGTTGAATCAAACAATGTAACGAACGCTGGGCTTATTGTAAGTTATTGGAAGATGGAAATAATAGATAATTGAAGGGATGAGCGAAGCGAGCGGAAACATCTGTGATTAGAGTGAAACAATTTTTTCTTTTGTCTGTATTTGAATGTTTATCCGAATGTTATTCTTACGATAATTAAACGTAGTTCTCTATCAATCTTGATGGATCCTCAAAGTTCTATAAATTTTTAGTCATTGAGAAATTTTGATTGAGAGAGTATTGTCCCCAAAAACGATGAAAGCTCCAATGCCATTTATGGACTGATTTTAATATTATTTGCAAATAACTAAATGAGATAAGTAATGTGATTGATATTGATTGATATAGAGGGTATTTTTTTCTGGAAAACAGTTCTCAGAACTACTACTTAATTTAATATAGCACAAAATTATGTACCCGTACCATCGTATTTGATCATCGTGTAAATTTAATTTCATCTTGAATTTGAACTCTATCCAGAATTTTTATTTTTGTGAAAAACATTTGGGAATCATATCAAATAACGATTCTTAAGTCTGCAAAGCACAACATATTTTTTAAGTTTCTTAAGTCCGGATGTTTGAAGTTTCTGAGATTGGACATTACAGTTTTAGCGCTTAATTTTGCTATCTGAATACTTAAAGCGCATTGGGGATGTTAATGTTATTCAACCAAAAAGCGTGTGATTTAATTGTATTGATTCAAAGTCAAGTTTATATTTGCAGAATTTTTTGTCGTATATGTTGATAAAAAACAACATTTTGCCGCAAATTTCTTCAGTACACAATTCTACTATTAATATTAAGTAGTGAAAAACTACAATGTTTAAGAAGACGAGTTTTCACGCGTACCGTACGCGTTGAAAAGGTCCAACTATAGTTTCATTCATATTCGGTGAACTTCGTCAGGGATGAAATGAGTCGTTCGTTAGTGCGAGACGTGTCATCGTTAAGATACGAACGATTATTCCAACAATCCGGTACACGTGAGAACCCGTCTTCTTAAACAATAGTTAAAACCCTTTAAAAATTTCATAAAAACAATAGTACCTATAGTTATCGATTTTCAGAAAACTATAGTTTTACTTTGAAAACTCTATCTGAATTTGCTCATGAATTTAACCAGACAATCTGGAGTTCTAGTTCATTGAGGTCAGTTCTACGTGGGAAATCTAGAGATATTATTCTCTTAGGTACTGAATAGCCTAGGTCTAACATAAATCGTAATCAAACTGTCAAAACTGGCTGCAGGGGTTAGCCAAATTATTAGATTGCCTTTTGATGTGTTAGGGAAGGCTGCTATACAATGAATAATAATTGTAAAGCTTGACGAATTTTCTCTGATTTGACTAGTTACTAAGATTCTATTTAATCTATATTTGACCGTATAATGCGTTTAGCTTAAATAGTAATAAATATTACAAATCATTCTAATCATAACAAATATAAATTGCAATACAAAAAGTAATTAAATATGAGTAAAAAGTAAAATAATTATGATGAAATGAGTAAGTAACCCATTAGTAAAATAGGTATTGGATATGTTAAGGATCATACATTAAAGATTATAGGATGAATCAGGACAACCCTATATTAATGACTAATCGACTTTATTTCTGTATTTTTTAAAATTTGATGATATGCACAGTGCAAGGTTTCAATCCTTTTTTGCCAGCGTAGTGAACTATGATATTCGTCTAAGCCTAGGGAATGATACATTTGTTAAAAACCATCGAGTATTGCATCAATAGCTATTAGCCAGATAGGTACGTGAAATACTTTCTAAGCCTCCAGAAATTACAAAAGAAGTGACAGTCGTAGCGTAGTTAGAAATTTAATGATAGAAAAATATGTTTCCCATTTTTTCGTTTCTTTCTTCAATTTTAAAATAAAGCTAAATCTTTAGGCTGTTTTGCTTTGTTATAATTTTCAGTGCTAACTTTTGTAATAAAAAATCGTTTATCATTTCCTGTTTCAAAATATTGTTCTTTAAATTTTAATTATATGTTTATTTTAAAACAAATTTATCTAAATGAAAGATAAAGTTACTTGTTAAATAAATTTTGATTTTACAATGAGCATATGAATGAATTTTGGAGAACCATCTTTGATTTAAATTTATGATGAAGGGAGACGTGAATACTAGTGATATCTTCTTATCTACCTTAAGAGAGATGCTAAATTTGTGCCTAATAATTCATTAGTCTGTCTGGGCCTGATCGCTAAATAGAGTCATAGTAAGTACCTATACCAGTTATATCACTATCATGACAGAAGTGATTCGGTATATATCAAAATAACTAACAAAATATAGAAAAAAAATGAACAGACGCATGCTGACGCTGAATTGAAGTCAATTGTAATATTTTAAAGAACCTATTATCATTTGTTGAAATTGTATACGATGCGAAATACTTTGTAGCAAATAAAGCAACATTAAAAATATCATGGGTTCAGGTGCATAGGTTTACGATTTGTCGTTAACCGGCTTAAACCTGGTTATTCTGAAGCCATATCTTTTCACAAAATTGCTAAGCTTTATGTTACCACTGGGGTTGTGGCAAATACAATGTGAGTCAATTGTTACAATAAAATTATTTAAAAGGTTAAAAAGACACACGAAATGAACAAAAGATAAGAAGAATATAAATGGGTTATTCGAGCAATTCTGAATTATAAAAAAATACCAGTACCAGCCGATAGATAAATATAATCACTGTCTTTTCAATAACGGAACACTCGGTTTCTTCTAGGTAACTGGGCTATATCCTACCCCGCATTGTTGCTTTACTTCAGACGAGTTGCGGATAAGCGCAAAAGCCTATATACCGATGTAACAAAAAACTAGTCTACTAGTTTTTGTATGAACACATTTATATGAAGCTTTAAATAACTTCTAATATGATTGTCTGACATAAATAATTATGAAAATCGGCTTTGTTTTATTTTATTAATTTGCTAAACAAATATTAAGCAAAAGCTTAATAATAAATAACATTATAAGATCAATTATGTAGACCACTAAATGTCTGAAGATAATCCAAAAAGCGTCGTATATAAATTTCAGTCTGGCAATTTTAATAAGTAATGTAATATTGCAAAATTAATTGTTTCAGATCCAAAAAGACCCTCATCATTGTTAGCCGATGACGTTCTAAAAGGTAAGCTTTAATATTCAGTTACAACCACCAAATAATTCACAAGGCTCAATAGATGTTAGACTAAACCTATTTATTACATTTAAAGGAAAATTATATAATTAAAACAAGTAATTTCTTTAAGTGTTTTGACTAAAAGTACTTATTTTAAACTTGGCATTATGCTCTGACTATTTTGATAGACTTCACAGGTTGAGGAGGAAACCAATTAGATTTTTTTTCCATCGTACGAGTATTTTCTACGTAACTATGACGTATCTGTGTGTGTGAGTGTGTGTATTTGTGTGGCATCGTAGCTGCTAAACGGATGGACCGATTTTGATTTTTTCGTAAATAAGGTGCATTAGTCGGGAGTGTTTTTTACTATATTTAATTAAAATCCTGCCGGGGGACAAAGACGGCAACCCCACAAACTCGGGGCTAATCTTCTATTGCCACACATGTTCCAAAAATTAAGTTGCGTCCTCTAACATGTGCAATATTAGGTCCTTAAATTGTAACATTTCAATGGACTATACCTGATTTCTCGTAGGCTGCCACACTGATTTGAAATTTATTTTTCATATTATTTGTTGCGAAGAAGTCTGTAATCACTTTTAAAAAAATGAACTTTTTTTCGTATACATTTTCACATGGCAACATTAAAATATATTGTTATTTACAATGTTGCACCTATTCATTTTTCAACAGACTATAAAGTAGGCGTCGCCGTCCCAGGTTAGAGGTTATAAACATCGTGAGGTGATTCAGTATGCGCTTTTAGATTTATGAGATGAGTTGCGTGTGCTGCCATCTTTATAACACGTTTTGTTAATATACAGGTTATACACATGGTCCTACTATCACAGTGTAGAGTTTTATCATTTTATTTTCAATAACACGTTAAAATACTGGCTTAATAAGCCTTACGTTGTGAGCTATTGGAAAATGAACCAAGTGCGATTCAAAACGCGAATAAGCGATTTCAAAAACCCGGCTAAATCTTTAAACGTGTGTAATTCATAATTTTTAATTTTGAGTTATTCTGTATCACTCTTACGACTAAGACGAATCTGTTGACACCACTCACATAAAAATACGACAAGCCTTATAAGCTCTAGGGTGCCCCAAAAAAATATACACTCGAAAAACATAACCCTCCTTCTTTCGCCGTGGGATAAAAAGGAAGGGGATTTTTAATTCGGGACGCTAGGAAAATTAGCCATATGCTGCTGAGATTTTGAAGGATATGAAAATATATAATAATTAGACAGAGATAATTGTATACATCGAGGAAAATTAATATCGAGCACAAATGATATATCTAAAGTACAAATATATATTATGAGCTCAATCTGCGATCTGTTTCCAATGCAATTGTTTGTGTTACCATTATTTAAGTTACTTTGCCGCTTATAAAAGTTACGTCACATTGAAGCTGGTTTTTTTTAATGTATAACTAGTTCCTATGCTCATTCTGTTTCTATTTTCAACTTATTCCATAACTGTTTAATGATACTAATTGAATAAAATAGAAAAGTGAATTCAGCTCAAAGCACACCCCTATTCTTATCAACTCACACCATTTTAAATTTATGGGAGCAATTTCTTTCAACGTGCGATATTAAATAGACTTAAGATCTCATAAAAGGAGATGCATGCGCTGCAATCGTATAGATTTACAGTACCAGGACTCTGTGTACTCTATTAACAGAATATTAACTCACAAACATTTGTATACAGATGGTCATTTTTTTCTTACGAGTTATTAATTTTATTTGAGATGTATAAAAAAATGTTTTAGTAATGTCATAATCACAAAATTCAGGCTAAAAGCCACTGTATTCTTTAGTATTATTATAATCATAATGTTAATTTGTCATCATGAGATTTTTTAAATAAATTTATAATTATTAAACATTATATTTAAACAAATAAATGATCCAAAAATTTAGGTCAATATTATAAACTTAAAACGATAGAATTCAATGACACGGTTAAATTTATTTTTGGTATGTACCTAATATTAATATCTGATACCAGAACAATGATCATAATAGTAGCAAAGCAAATTTACCTTTTCTTACTCCTACGAAATAGCGTAGCAGATCTACGTGCGTTGCAATCTACCTTTCAGGAATTTATATCGATAACTAATGTGGTTCCCACTTTTATTATATAGTCTGATGGTTTCAACATAAATTTATATGGTACAACGTTTTACATTATTTTTAATGACATTTTGCTACTAATTACCACAAAAAACCCGCTGTGGAAAGCATAAAAATAATAGACACCAAATGTTGGTCTACAAATTACTATTAATAACTCGAACTATAAGAACGATTCTAAGACGAGGCACTATGCCTTTACGAGGATAAAAACGTAAATAGTTTAGAAGCTCGCCTACTGTTTTGGTTTTACAGACCAAATTTACAGCTTCAAAGTCATTTAGCTATTATAGCTTCTTTCGCTTGTTACTTCCTACATTTTAGAAGGGATTTAAAATTCTTTATGAGATCATTATGCAGCGAAGTTATTTTCCAAGTGTTAAATAATTTAAATAAAGGCTTTGAATATAGACCTTATTGGCTATTTTCACAAACAATTTAACTGAAAACAAAGCAGTTAAATTTAATTACAATTACCACTGGACTGGTAGCTAAAATAATTACTGCTCTATATTTATAACCATTTTAATTAATTCACTTACTTATTTCGGAAAATGGCGGATCTCGGTACGATTTTGACTACATTTGACTGTAAAACAGCGATTGATTGACAATGGCTGAAGATGGTACTACATTCTTTCTTTGTTTTTTTAACACTACAGACTGACCGGGCAATTTTATTTAATTAGTTATCTATCGCAAAAACGGTGAAACATATTAATTATTATTTAAAAATACAAAAAATAAGAACTAAAATGGTGGTTGATGTTTTAGATCAATTTTATTATTCATTAAGTAATGCCTCCTTTTTTTTGTGTTGTTCGAAGTCTTTGTATATTTTTTAGTATTTTTTTTATATTCCTGGAAATTTGTAATTGGCCATCAGAATTCACGAAATTAATTCAATTGTTTACATATCTGTAAGTTTCCTAGAGCACTAAAATAAAATAAAACCATCAATTAAATAAGAAGATGCTATAAGTAGTTAGCGATTTACCTCAGCGCATTACCTATAACCATTTGGAAATTACTAGTTCATAGATCAGTTTCGAGATCGGACTAATCTTAGCCTGCCACTAGCTTCTGTCAGCAGGCACTGCCTACGTCAGGATTATTCCCTATCGCCAGCAGCAGAGAGTCTCAATAAGCTGCAAACGTCATGCATATTCGCATTCTTGAAGATGAGTATAGGAAACGGTCGAGTGACTCGGTCGAGCTACTTGCATCCTTTCTAAAATGTATTAAATTTGCAGCAAAAATATTTTAGTTTGATTATTGACCAAGCTTTAGGGAAGTGTCTCCGTTTCAGCTTGAGTAAAATAACTTTCGTGTGTCGTTGTCCATCTCTACAGATGACATAATTTATCTCAACAGATTCTCGTGATATATTGAAACAAGGTTCAGTATTTAGTATTTGTTTTTTTGGTAATTCAGTTTTATGTAATTTTTTTTTTAAATCGCAAGACCATTGTGTGTGCAAAACGAAAAAAAAAAATACATTCATCAACAAAGATAGACGCACGAGCAGTCAATAGCTATGAGACGTATTTGTGTTTTAAAACGTTTGTGGTCATTTAGGAAATTTCTTTCTTAGAAATTGATTGATACAGATGTTTCCAATATTTTAATAGCCACTTAAAATTTAATTCAAAGCACACAAAAGTAACTCATTTAAAAAAAAAACGATTTTTCTTGTATTCGTAGCTACATATTACTCCGGTTATTTATCTAGTGGTGGAGTTCACTGGACCAGTTCAAAGGGACCCCGTCGTTGTCTATATCAAATATTGGAGACAGCCGTATGCATATCGAGTTGATATGTTTATCCGTTTCCATGCAAAATAACTGACAGGTATATAAACAGATTAGCTATATTGACTGTAGATGGCTCGCATAAGTTAGTTTTTTTTAATAAAGCCCTTCGTATAGTTTCTTTTGCCTACAATGTTTTTTGGTTAAGACAATAAGGAGTTTGTGATTCATATGAATGTTATTGTGTAAGTTGTAGCTTCCATATTTAATGTGGTTCGTCATGGTTAGGGCAGTGAGCCCCTTTCAGCTTAATAGTTACGCTTCTCTTAGATAATCCGTTACCTTAAATATACATCAGTATAACCTTGATTGTGTATCAAAACATATTAAAATGACATTTTCCTTGAGATAAAAGCTTGATTACATTTTTATCTCCAACCAAAATGTAAATAAATTTATGGCTCAACCTAATAAATTATTTGCCGTTCTCATTTCCCCTTCAGGAAACGAGTTACACCAAAACAAGAAGTGTGAGGAAAATGGGGGGAAGAGGGGGAATGCTCAAAAATTAATAAGAAAACTTGTCAGTTGGGACCCGAACACACCTTGGAAGTTTGCCCCAACTTACTACCTTCGAGGGAAACGGGAGATTTGATATTAATTTCTTAGGCGAACCTCGGGCCTTGGCTGGTTCGCTATTAAACGAGGTTTGGCTTTACAAGTTGGTCCGACACAATCAAGCTTGGACTAAGAAAACTAGTTAAGAGTGACTTTAATTACGCGTAATTGACGCTGGTTATTGAAGCCGAAGAAATTTTTTGTATGAGTCGGATATTGACGACTACAAGTGACTTCAAGTAGAAGATATTATCTATTCAACGGTTTTTTTTTGTATGTCTGTTAAATGGTTACTTATTTTTTGTTTGGCAGGTCATTTTCCAAGGTAGTCCAATATACATTTTATCAAATTAATTTAGTATAAGTATGGTGTTCAATCAAAATATCTGAAAAAGTATCACTTGAGTTAAAAAAAAATACATAATAAGTAGTAGCAGCCCTGTGTGCTTAGTGCAGTTTTCTAACTTGCTTGGTCGCTTTGGCGTGAGATAAATTTTGTATGGAATTGATATCTAATAAAAGATTGACGCTAGCCTGTTTTGATTCCATACAAAACTGTGTTTCTGCCGGCGTGATCAAGTGGGTGAAAACTCGCACTAAGCACTCTAATCCTTTAGTCACAATTTCAATTCCAATTCAATAGATATATTTCAAATTATTTATAAATTTGTTTTGTTAAACTAACTACTGTTCGCCAATTTGCCATGTGTACCGTCCTCACTCCAAGTGCAATTTCTAATCGCATAGCTAAAACTAACCGTGCACCTAACAGAAACTGATACTACTACACAGTTTCCAAAACTACGCTCTATTGAACTCTATCAAAACTGAGACAGCTCGAACACTCTACGACAAAGACTTAAGAAGTTGGAAATCAGGAATTTCTAGAATCCTCATGTCGACTATTCGAAGCTCGTTTGAACTCAGAGATTAATAAATGTTGGCAGAAAGGAAAAGTTTGAGTTTTAAAATCTCAAGGCGAAATTAATATTTTTATGTAAATTGTAAGTAGGTAAGTAATACGTTGTAACCACATTGATATAAAAAAGTCACTAAATAATAAACAAGTTTTAAAAAAGTCGTTCTATATTACTCATTCATAATATTAGCAGTTTTACCCCGGAGTCCCCCTTACTAAAAATACATAATTTAAAATAAGCTTTGTAGAACAATGATTAGGTGCAAAAATTATACAGTTTAGAACTAAAATATTATACAGCACATTGTCTGAAGTCAACATAAAAATTTAAATAGCATGTTATAAACTGCAGTCATAGAGAAATTGAACTGAAAAAAGGATCATATATTTATAAATAACACATTCGATTCTATCACATCTTCCAACGTCTAGGGCTGAGCTTAGTTTTGAGCGAAGTCGCGCGGACGTTGCTTGTATTCTGGTTTTATAGCCGGCAATGTACCGAGCGACTATAACGTATTGTCGCATCACTCAATTTTAGGGCTGGCAATATCAACCTATAGTGCCCAGTGATGGGCATGAGTATCTTTCTATAACAAGTAAAATTACATTGTTTAAAAACGCTCCCGACACTGACATTTAAAGTTGACGGCCATCTTGGTTTTAAATTTACACTATAGGTTGATATTATTGCCATATAATTTAAGCTATATGGGACATATTTTTTCACAATCCCTTCATTTTGTTACATTGCGGACCAATTTTCTTTAAACATAAAACACTCTGGACTATTCATCTTAAAAAAAAAAAACAAATCGGTTTATTCGTTCGGAAGCTAAACAATATCACAACGTACAGTACAAACAGATCAATTTTATATCTAGTGTCACAAATAACAGCCTGCGTCTCTGCTTTAAGACTACCAAATTCTAATTTCTTTTGTCAGTGTCTTTGTTGATTACTCGTGAGCAGGTCAATTTTTCAGCTAGAATTATGGATTTACATATTGATGAACAACTCTGTTAAGGAACTGTCGAGATTATAAAGTTTAAAAAAAGTGCTCACTAGTTGCAAAACTAATTATGTGTCATGAATTTGTGTTTAAATCTTCTCGAAAATTCGCCTTATCCATACTGATATGAAAAAGAAGAAATATTTGATTATTTGTTTGTACTCAATAAGCTCCGAAAGTACTGAACCGATATGAAAAAATATTTTTCTGTTGGAAAGCTACATAATCCCCGGGTGACATAAGCTATATAATATGTGAAAAAAATCAGAGATAATCACCAAAACTCTAACGATATAACCCAAGGTGTAAAAAATTAAAAAATGAAATTTTTGTTAAATACCCGTGCGAAGCCGGGACCTGCCCCGGCTTCGAAATATGACAGGACTGGTCACCTGACCAGTGTTATAATGAAATATTTCCTGTCTATCTCCTCTGAAACATATCTTTTCTGAAAATCAAAACAAATGCAGGTGCTATAATTTTGTTGTGTGTGAGACAACCCTGCTTCTTATCCCTATAGCAAGCGAGAAATAAACCTCACAAGACATACAACGCTGCCTCTGTTAGAATTTCCCGTACGTTCCAACTATACTCAACCCGGGGTCTAGAGGTTTCCATGAATAATTTACTTTTGTTTTTTGAAACGATATCCTGAATATTTAGATTTGTGTGCGAGGAATCTATTTGATTTCGATGTTGCTATTATTTTTATTTGATTTACTTATTCATATTCTATTGGGAAACTTTATATCAAAATAATAGTAGATTATCAAAATATTCTTAACCAACGTCAGTGACATTATGTTCGAAACAGAGAATACACAAGTACATAAGAAACAGACAATAAATTTACGCAAAATTAAAAAAAAAAAACATTTTAAACGGGTACTCATTAAATTAATTAACCGGTACGTGTTGTTAATATCAGATTTCCTCGGCTTATGCTCTTCTCTATGTCAATTCTGCATAATTAAAACATAAATCATCAAAGAATTAATCACGTATAAACATTATTAATAATTACCACGTGAAATTCGCAACACATTCAAAAAGCAGTATAGCAAAACATAATTTTCCTTCAGCATAAAGAAGCAATTTCGTAAGATCCTCCTAATTTATCGGCGAGAATATTTTCGCGTACACCAAAATATACATTGTCTCTAGCTATAACTTTATTTTAAGGCATTATTTGCTGTACTCCACCTTCCTTGAGAAAAATAGATCTTCCTACGTTAGAAATAAGGTAGAAAACGTGCTGAGTAGGATGGTAACTCTATTTCCTTGGTCATTACTCTTTTTCACTGCTCCGTTCAAGGAAGGATGCTGCTTAAAAAGAACAGTACAAAAGGTGCTCAGTGACTGATTGTCCTTGAATAGTCCCCAAATGGTTTAAAAACGATGCAAAGTTTTTGTATGCTAAACATGTCCGCAGTTTAGTAGACAAATTCTTTCGAACTAACATCAGACGTTTGAAGCCTAAGACCTTTAGCCTTATTTTGCTAATCTACGCCCAAGTCCCCATGTATGAGATGAGGGGCTCTGTATAGTAACCGTGTTTTAGATACTGCAGGTTAAATTAATAAATTATTTATCACAACAAAAACAATAAAGAAAAGGTTAAATAAGTAAAGATACATGTTATTTTGTGTTGACGGATGCAAAGATGCAATCGGCACGTATCTGTAGCTCCGGCATCTAGATCTTGGTAGATAGATTTTTGCCTAGTAAAGATGGAACATGGGTTAACTCAATAATATTTATAGATGAAAAGTATACTTAGAATAGATTAATAGGCATTTAATCCTCTGAAATTCGCGACCAAAAATGTAAGGCAAATTGATGCAAATTTCAAAAGTAAGGAAGGACCCTAGAATATTTTTACCTACAGCGATTGACATTATTTAACTATATAGTAGCTGTTACCCGCGGCGTTACCTGCGACATAAAATTGAATAAAAAGAAATTTCAAACTTGGAAGATGAATTTCAGAAAATCGTTTCTTAGTACAACCTCTAGACTCTATAATGAATACTTCCACCCTCAAAATTTTATGTCTGTAAGTTCAATGGAGTAGGTTCTGCGTTGAGTCCTAGTACTTATCAATCAGCGTTCTAATCTGAAAGAAAGAAAAGAAATATTTAAAGTTTCAGTGGTTACTGTAAAGTAAAAGTAAAATATATGTCAAGTTAGTAAAAGACGTTTAAAAGTTATGAGCACGTTAACCAGAAAGTTATTATAGCTGTTATATGATGAAAATTGTTTTGAAATTCATGAGCTATCTTAATTTTTATGGTTTAATTTTATGTTGATTTTAACGTGACGTAATCGTTTAATAATTATGAAAGATGATAATTAAACGATTACCTCATATTAAAATATTTAAATTAACTTTTTTTAAGCGCTTTTTCTAGGCATTTGATCATCAGCTCTCATGACCACGGCCGACACTGTCTAGCGTGCCTAGTCCGGAGTATCTGGCTCTCAATGAAAGCTGCCGAAAGACACTGTTCGGTGCTTGGCAGATTTTTCAACTAGGTAACTGACCAGACGAGCTTTAGAAAACGTGCTATGGTTTCCTCGTGATATATACTTTCACTGCTATTAGTTTTACATTCTTTGCTACATAAAGTATGTTTCCGTTCATGTGTAATGTCTTTTTAAACAGTTTCACATGAACATAGTTTATATGGATTTGAAAGCTGTCATATACAATTCCTTTTCTTTTAATACGGATAGGTTATTAAAGAATTACTTACCTACGGTGAAAGAAATTATACTGAGGACAGACAAAGTGAGACCCGTACCCAGGTGAGGTTAGGTTGATATAAAGCAATTGCTGTATAGTTTAATATCAACAATAACAACTTAACAAAATAGTTATATTATGTGTATATCTTATTTAATATAAACATTATAATTATAAACAAAGTTAATAATTTGATCATTGTAATTGATTTATAATTGACTTGAATAAATAATTACATAAAAAATAGAGATGTACTTTTTACTGTATACATGCATTTAAGGAGATAAACTATATAATTATTTACTTAAATTACAGCTAAGTTTTATTTAACATCAGACAATTTATTCTTGCTAAGTGAAATCTACGCAAAAACCTGCAAAAAAGTTTCAATTGAGAAAAACTCGCATCGATCAAAGTCAAAACAGACTCCGGACTTGAGAAAGTGTCGGAAGATGTACAAGATCGGAACCACTCTACGTCTTATTTTCAGTAACTTGGTCAAAAGAAAAAAATATGCTGTCGACAAACTAAAGTACCTACGCCCGAACAAAAAGCGAGGAGTTTTGAGATACAACTCAGCCTCGAAACTTGTGACTTCATTCGGGACACACCGACTGAAATGTTTGATAACAGAAAGTCTTCAACAAGTCTAAAAGACTAAATTTTTTATTGTACTTCTTATTCAGAATTTGATTAGGGAGAACTTTGAACAGCAATAGCGTTTTACAAGTCCTATCTTAATACATCAATTTTGGTTGAAACTTAGCGTATTTAGATTCAGCCGTTTAATAATGTTTGTTTCAATCATTTTGTTACAATTGTTGTATTAAATTAAGGCTAAAACTTCTGTATTATCGATGTAATATTCGTATTACGGATATTAATTTATTTAATATTAAAAAATAAAGAACTTATTAATAGCGTACACTGTGGCAAAAACATATCATGCAGCTTTAATACGAAAATATACAATGATGGAATGTGCTAGAATGCTAGCGGAGTTACCACGCTGAATTACAATAAATAGTATAGAAACGCTTAATTTTTTCAGTTTCCTTTGTATGGTGAATACATAAATAGTGATCAGACAGCAGATTATTCCAATTCCAAATTAAATAAGTACTATTTCAAAGGAGACAGATGGATGTAGGTCTTAGTGATGCAGAAAAACGGAATAAACATATTGATTCACATAAGTCTACTGTTACTTGTGTCCGCAGCAATGGTATAACAGTTTTTTGTTTCCAAACAGATCCCCGAACTCCTGATTGGCGGCTAAAGAAGAAACTTGCGTCTTTCCAAGAGCATTGTTATGTAAGTGCGGCTACAAGACGCTTCCAGAATCTTCCGTCTTTCCGTCGTGTATGCAAAACAGTTTGGATTCTATCAAGTTAATTGTTAAGTTCGTTTGCGCTTTTCGAATATGTTAATTTTGAATTTTATTTGTGAAAGGAACAGTTTGTTTTGTTGAATTCATTGACAACGTCGTGAAAGGCTTTCTGTGTACTGTTATTCGTTAATTGCTATCTTATCATGTAAACACACTGTTGTAACAAACTGTAACAGTTCTGTTTTATAGAGACAAATGAATGTTTACGCTGGAAAACATAAGATTCGTTATATCTTCTGAATAAAACGTAGATACTTTTTGGTTTCTAAGTCAATTGACGGCTCAACTGTGATAGCCTTTGGTAGGATGGTTAGGTAGGTTGATTTTGAAATAATTATCACAAACTATCATTGTCAGATGACAATGAAAATATCATAAATTATGAATATTAATTCTATCATTTAATTTTTCTAACGACTACCATAAAAGAGGAGATACACAATTTTATTTTTTTATTATTTTCTATGTTTGTTACATGATTTCTCGGAGACTGCTGATCCAATTTGATTTTATTTTTTGTGTAAAGGAATATTGTTGTAGTTCGATTTTAATTTTATTTTTTTCAAAATGGGTCGAGGTATTTAGTTTTTAAATCGAAATAACTAAAAAGTTCTTCGGTGCCTGAAGTAATGGTCCGACTACCATTCATCACTTTTTTATTTTAATTACTAGATGTTTACTTAAAGAAGGGGGGGGGGGGGGGGGTTCTGTTTTCGTTGGTCCCAATATGTATGTTTGTTTATGAATTATTGAATGATAAATAATTAAAAAATAAAAAATAAAAATATATTTTGTTTAAAGCGTAGTATTTCTTCTTAGTTATATATAAACTTTATAAAAATCGCTTCAGTGGTTTAGTTTTTACTGTCCATACTGGAACTAGATCGAGTGTTTAAAAGCAATATTTAAATTCCTTTAGAAGTCTCTAGAATGTTTTCACCATACTAAATGTAAAAAAACAACTAAAAATGGCCCGCCCTTGAGAGCTCGAACGTCGCTTAGCAAAAACCGCGTACCTAACAATAAATAGTTATACATAATACATACCTACATAGTCTCAAACTTCATCCGTTGTCGTGTCAGCTCATTTGTAAAAGAAATGCCTCACAATAGAACTGTAGGGATGACTAAACGCTCGCTTGCAGAATAGATTAGGAGATACTGGTCGTTTCTATTACATATTCAGATATCGAGCTATAACGATAGGGTCTCATAGCTGATCACTGCAGTCTCAAGAAGACGGTGTAGGTTACAAATAATTATAATAAAGCTTTATTAAATGTCAAACTTAATAATTACATTGCAAATATATTAGTAAAATTATCACATAATAAATAAAAAAAAAATTTATTTTACACATAAAATATAAAATTAAATTATAAGTGAATAAATAAATATTAAGTTAAAGGGTTATAAATAATAAGAACGTTACAATGTTTTTTTTTTACTAAAGTTACCTTTTTTGAATTATTTTATATCTATTCACTAGGGGTTTTCGTTTGTAACATAAATAATGTAAATCATTACTTCTTGTCCATTTCCAGGATTCTAGATAAACGCGAAGTATTTCTATGAGATTAATTGCGGTTGTCATTTTATAACAGACTCCAAGATCGACCGTTCGGCCAATTTTTGTATCGAAAAAAAATTGTTCTAAAAAATCTAAAGAGGTATAAAATACTTTTCAGTTGGTTGCAGCACATAACATCGCACAAGTAGTTTAAATTTTTAAATCCGAATCCGAAAAGTATTGTTAGAAGTCTAATGTAAATAACAAACATTACAAAGCTACCCACAAACAGCTACAGAAACAAAATAATCCACTATCTCTTTTCCCTAAAACGAAAATGTGGGATATTGCGTTATAGTTGTGAGACGAAATTCCTTTGTAGCGGCACAATAGCAGCTATTGTCACTGGAGATTACAGTTACTAATTTCAAATGTTTTGCACATTGTACACAAACATACCCTATCTACGTAGTTTATATATATAGCAGTGGATAGACGTAGATGGGTATAAATAAGGCACAAGTGTGAGACAGACATGTTAGTTAATTTCGGGGATGATAGATAGAAGTTATTTAAGACGAGATATTAATTGAATACAGTACTTTTAAACCCCAACGCAATAACTACGGGATTTTATAAGTATGACGCGTGTGGGCGTGAATTACATAAATGGCTAATTACATAATTTTGCACAATTTCCTCAACATTAATATCAATGAAAAGTCTTGCCTAGTAGAATACAATACAGTTTGACAAAAATTCGAGCTTGACAAATTTGTTTTTCGTCTTTCATTTTCTATATATATATATATATATATCTGTTTGCACGTTGATACTTGCATGCGGGTTATAGGTTTAAAGAAACAGGATGGTTGAAAAAAAACTATGGGGATAATAACTGATAGGCCATATCAGAGGCTTCCGGGCGGTCTAAAAAACCTTTACTAGATTGAGCCACGCTACTTTTTTAAGTAGCGTGGCGTAACTCTACTGATACTTATATAAAAAAAAAAAACTTCATGACTACCAGTATAAACTTAAGCAATTCAACCCCATTGACCGGGCCAGAAAAGGCCGGCCATAAAAAGCACTTTTCTAGCTTTATCTACTATAAAACACACCATGTTATGACAATATAAATTCGCTCTAGCTTCTTTTGTACATAAAATTTGTTACGCTTTGAATGATAAAGATGCTTCAGTGGTATAAAATATATTGTACTTTTCAACTGAGGCTTTTATTATTATAAAAAATCCAAGGAAAATATTTATTGTATGCAATTCCAAGTAATAGTTCTAAAAAGTTACAAAAAATTTCATTAATATTTTTATTAACCAAATTTCTTAATCAAATGAGATAAAATTAACCTATAAAAGATATCTCTAAATCTTCTAAGACGCCTCTGAACAAAACTAAAACGAAAAACAGTCGAATGAAAAAAACACTCGATTTTTTTAAAATCGTATAAAAACAGCTAATATATGTAGCAAATTTTTGAACGCTTTTTTTTCTTACTCAAGCTCTATTTTTCCAACGTTGCCCCAATCTCGTTTGTTAAATTTACTTTAAGGAATTCCACTGATGGATTGTTTCCTTCGGCGGCAAATTGTTAATTATGATAATTTACGCCTCCAATTCGTCCTAAATTTGTTTTCTATTGAAGTTTTTGCTTAAAATGTTTGTAACTTGGTTTGCCTTTTTAAAAGTTGTTAGCGGTATTTGCGAGTTCTGCGGTGAGTGATTTAGTTAGGTTGAAACCGCACTGCAGTGAGTTTGGGCAGCGTTTAAAGCTAAGCTAAGCTTTGGGCTCAACAAACGACGAGCTTTCCTTGAAAACGCGTGGCGTATTTAACATAACGTTGGAGGATATGGTACTCTAATTGTACAAAACGCACGTGTTAAGTACCATAGCACAATATAAAATTGACATTGGCTTAATTAATACCAATCTACATGAATTCACGTTTACTTACAAGACGGTAAAAAATTTGACCGAACAGCTGCCAACATTGAAGTTTTCAATTAAAAAACGTGGTTAGATCGGAAATATACGTTATAATTTATTGACCCACCAAAAATAAACAATAACTTTGAAATTGCGAAAACCACTATTATCAATAATTGTATAATCAATCCTTGCTAATTAGCTCCTTAAGATGGCATAAAATAATTAACTTAGTCTTTGTTATTTATGGTAAGTTCAAAATTTAAAACTGTTCCTATTGTTTTTGGGAAGGATACCTAGATCGTGATGTTACGAGTCCCATGCCTATACTTTACCACTGATTTATAAATATTTAGCGCCAAACTACATTAGAACAAGTTCTTAAAAAAAGTTCTTCCATAAAGTCAGGCGCTGATAGATTTTTTTCAGTTATTTAGATTTAAAAATCACACCTCTGACCGTTTTGCTAATTTTTATTTATTTTTTATTTACTAGCTGACCCGGTGAACTTCGTACCGCCTAGCAGTTATTTATGTTTCTCATATTTGAAACCTTACATGGAGTACGACAAATATTTCAAGACCAAAACCAGCTAAATCAGCCCAGCCGTTCTCGTGTTTTTGCGAGACAAACGAGCAGCAATTGATTTTTATACACAAGATTAGGTTCGTCAACTGATCGTTACAACTGTATTGAATTTAAATCAATTTATATGTTAAAGTTATGGATGAACGTCCTTCTAAAATCGATCACAGCATGCTTTAAAATACACTCAAAAAATAATTACTTAAACACTAAAAAAATATATTTAAATACAATACAATACAATAATTCTTTATTGTCACCACAAAAATACAATACAAAAAGAATACAACAAACAAATAACATGGCACAAAAGGCGGTCTTATCGCTAAAAAGCGATCTCTTTCAGACAACCTTTATAGGAATGGAACATAATAATAAAATTTAGCGTAGACGGTGGTGCAAAACAGATATGAGAAATTTAAATAAAAAAATAGTTATGAATACAACATACAAGAGTACCTACATATAATAATATCATACATAAAAATAACAACTAACTACTTATATATATAAGTATATTCAATTAAGAAATAACAGGACACTAATAAAAATAGATTGACAGGATAAAAATTAGTGAACAATACTTGAAAGATAATATTTCTTAACCTGAGCTTTAAATGAATCAAAGCTTTGCGCACGCCTGATAGCCAATGGAAGAGCATTCCACAGGCAAACAGCACGCATGGAATAGGCGGAGCCATAAAAGGTATTATTGTGTTGTGGAATCTGAAGATGAAGATTAGAGGACGACCTCAGGTTACAAGAATGGGATTCGTACACGCAAGTGAAACGAGATTTCAGGTAAGAAGGAGAACAAGGATTAAATAAACAAAATATTGTAAAGAAGAGATAAAATGTGAGTATCCCGGCGAAGACGAATGGGTAACCACTTGAGTTTGTTACGAAACTGGAAGACAAGGTCATATTTACGAAGACCAAAAATAAACCTGTTTACAAATAATTTCTTAATACCCGACATTCTTAATAGCCGACACACCGAAAATACCAAGATCCTGACAGACACTACTGTAATTGCGACACAACCGGTCAAACAAACAAATATTTTTAAAATCGGTCGAGCCGTCTCCGAAAAATCATATAACTGTCATAAAAAATAATACCATCGAATTGAGTAGGTACCTCCTGATTTGCAGAAGTCGAAAGAAAATCGAAAAAATATAAAATATCATCACACTAAGCAAGCCGCATGGATTGTAGTGGTGTTAACCCTTTATGATAATTCCACTGTCGAGTATTGTAAAGCTTTATAACTTTATTAAAATAATTATGGAATTGTGGTTTTTGTGTAAGTACACAATGTAGCGTAATCTACTACAATGTAGCGTAATCTACTAATCAGGTAAAAATGACATCCTAATCCTAACTAATATTATAAATGCGAAAGTAACTCTGTCTGTCTGTCTGTTTCGCTTTCACGCCAAAACCACTAAACCGATCTGGATGAAATTTGGTGCACAGGTAGATTGGACCCCGGGAAAGGACATAGGATACTTTTTAACCGACTTCAAAAAAGTAGTTTCCCCATTATCTCGACAATCCAAAGAGGAACTACGCGGGTGAAACCGCGGGGCACAGCTATTCTAAATAGTTTATCGGAGAAACATAAATTTAATTGCAGTTATAATCATTATTCTTAAACAATCAATGAGATTCTTTGTAGACAACGCGTGACGTGTTTAACTTTTAGTGGACGTAAAATTATGTTATTTTGATGATAAAAAACAAACGCATTCCTTGCTACAACTAGATACTTTTCTAGGTTGGCTTAGTGAATACCATTCCATGTGAATTATACGCCCTTAACGTAATGCGGCCGCGTTATGTGTTGAAATGTTCAGAGTGAATAAGGGACCAGTACTTGATTTTTCAGTTGTAGTTTATAAACCAATATATCTTAAACAAAGCGGTGGAAAGAATTATTAAGGCTATTATTGTGACTCATTGATATACCAACTTCGACTTATTTGCAGGAATATTGTCTATAATGTGCATTTGAATATTCCGCCTGTTTTTGATTAAAACAAACATCGTTACGATTAAAAAAGACCTGTATTAAATTCATTTGTTATCTTTTTTTTAAATTGCTGAATCACTTCATTAGCACCTTTTGTTGCCTCCTTTTTCATTCCTTCATTAACGTTTATTACGAAAGAAAAACATGAAAATTATCAACACTCGGGCAAAGAAACATCTGTTTTAACTTTTTACGTGCAAAAAGAAACATAATTCTTGCTATAACGCATTTACAACAAATAAACTTGAATTAATCGTGCCAAGTTTCTGGGCGAAATAAATGAAATGTTTTCTCTCGACAGCGTTATTTTGTTCCTTTTTGGATATATCGTCCAAAACCCGTTTCCATTATAAATTAAAGAACCGAAATAGTAGCCAAGCGATATATTAGTACTCTGTAATATCCTACTGGAAGAATCTATTTTATTTTTTATGTTAAATAGTAAACATGAAAAATTAAATCGTGATATTATTGTACGATTTATTTTTTCATCGTATGTAAAGAATATGTTTTTAATTGTTTAACCCAACTGTCCTAGTAGAGGGTTATGTTTTTCGAGTGTATGTTTGTAAGTATCTATCCCAGATCGTGTCAGAGGAATAAAAGTTTGGGTCAATCTCACTTGTCTCATATAGTTGTTCTATGAAGGTGATATTTTGGGAAGCTACGCCGCCAAGATATAAATAGAAAATGACTTTTTTCTTTTGTATATTCTGAGGAAATAATTCTTCAATATTTTGGCCGCTTCCAGTGGTCTATCATCGTTGTATGCAGTAAATAACCGGGTATACCTTATCCCCAGCTTGATAAGAACGCCCCGAGTTCTCGGGTATTAATCATCCCAGTCCGTATTGGATTTATTATTTTTTTCCTACCCTCTTACTCGAGTGTCATTGAATTAAATCGTGGATGTGGATTTTTTTCCTTCATTCTGTACCGACCAATTTTTTCGCGGTTTTATTGACTGAGTGAGTTTATAGCGTTTTTGCTTTGAGGTTGCAAAAAATCAGTTTCCAATAACAAATATTGTCTCGGTGTTTAATTAGTCTCAAAAATTTCAGTTAAGCGCGGAAACCAAATTGGTGTAATATTCAGATACTTACATCATTGAGAACATAACATTTAATCATAATATAAATATTGTACGTGCCATTTCTTCACCGAGTAATGTAGAAGTTACATACTTTTTGAAAGATTTCAAAAGACGTGTGATTCACAAGTCGTCGTAATCTTTTTATGTGTCAGCTGATTTACCAGAGATTGCTGAACCGATTCGAAAAACTCTTCTTTTTGTTTCGTAAATACTTTCCAAATAGTCCCGAATTTCATTAAAATCAGTCCAGTAGTCAATACTCTGAATAATCTAATCTGTGCTTTACATGGATGTTATTTTGTATTATGAAGTAAGTTTTACCTGCCGTCATGCATTTAGTTTTCAGTTTTTTTTCGAAGAATTACTTTTGTTGCACCAAATTATATTCTAATAAACCTAACATAAACTTCTAAATAAACAACACTTCTCTTCGATAAATCTTATCAAAATAAATGTTTGCCACGCACAAATTATACAGACTCGACACTTTTGAAATCTTCTTTATATATTACTACGTATAAAAACTAATTTATTTCAACACAGGACGAAAGAGGCGTTAGAATTAGGGAGGCTATTTCATGGACTGGGATTCTGGGACTCTGCAATAGTAAAAATGTTATACCTACAAGTCGCGAAAGTGGGTAAACCTAAAACATTTAAATAAAATGCTGATTTCTGAGCAACCCTACTTGGCAAGCGTTTGGTAAGCTAAATTTGTATTTTATTACATACGGCTTTTATAGAAAAACCCATAAGTTGGATTTATATATATTTTATGCATAAATTATAGTTTGAAATCGTGGACAATGGTTGGAAATTGAACCATGTGTCGTGTCTCTCCTATATGTTTGGGTAGCTCAATAGGTAGGGTTTTTTAGGCTTTGGTGATGGTTTCGTATCAACCAATAGCGCCCCACAGCTGGGCACGGGTCTCCCCTATGAAGGGGGTGTAGGCCATAGTCCACCACGCTGGCCGAATTGCAGGTTAGGGACTTTACTTATATTTGTAAGTTATTAACCTTCTCCGACAAGCAAGTTTTCTCACGATGTTTTCCTTCACCGTTTAAGTATGTGGTAATTAATTTTAATATGAATATGAGTGAAAAAGCTCAGAGATGCATGCCTGACCTTAGTTCTGAACCCGCGTCGTTTCGCTTTTACCGACTAAGCTACCACTACCTTTAATGTTCTCACTTAATCAATTTACATAGATTAAAAAAAACAGTTTCTAAGGATCTCATTTTGCTTAGTCAATACTTCTATTGCCTAAATTCTCTACTCAATACAAACTACCTCCAGTCTATACGTCTTAATAAATCCGAAACTTTGCAAACAGAAGTTGTTAGACGATAATTTATAAAGCGAAAGAGGTACAAGACAGCCAACGGAACAACCAAGTGAAACTTATTGCGAAGAGTTTTCTCTAGTTCCGTTGGAAAACGCAATTCTAGGTGGATAATAATTTATAGGTACAGTACGATCTAGAGTTATCTCTGTACGGTATCTGGTGAGTTATTTGATCTATGATAGCTCTGTGTCCGATATGGGAAGGAAGTAGATATCGTTTGCGGGAATTTCCAGTTTCCTAGAAATGTTTCTTGGCAGTTAACTGATTGTGAACAGTTCTTGTTATTTTTTTGTTTGCCATAAGTTTTAAGTAAATTATTATTTCAGCATATTGTTTTGTTATAACAATACTAAATCATAATTCTGTTTTTTTTTTTTTGTATAAAAAATGTATATCATTAAAGCAATATAAAATATTATTGAGATGTTGTCCCATATTATTATTATTATTAAAATAATGTCTTTATTGCACACTATGAAATAAATACAGCAAAACACAACATAAACAAAACATCGGGTTTTTTTTTTAGTTTGACACTTTGAATAATTTTCATAAAACATGATAAAATTTTAACTAAAACTATTCAAAGTTATAAACTATAACTATATGTACAAAAGCAATATCCAATAATTAAAACTAACTTAAATCTAAACCACTGCCAGTTGGTAGAGTACCCAAAATGCTGGCCCCATTGCCTCGTTGAATGGCAGAACAAAACATTGAGTGGCCTTATCGGACATAGTGTAAACAATGAATCAAGCGTGTATTGAAATACGTATGTTATACGGATTCGTGTAATTTATACATAATCCGTATAATTTTGCGCTATTTACACTCCAACATCTATAGAACATTATAAAATTGACACTGCCCTAACGACACTCACTTGAATCGAATAAATATTGCAAAGTAAATATTTCTTTTGATACTAACTTTCAAAATAAGAGGAAGAGGTACTTAATACGACTGTATTATATTTATCGAGACAGGTAGACCAATGTGAATTTTTTTCTGTTTATATTTATTTATACTTCCTATGTGGTTCCACTTAAATTTTATAAAAAATTAGCCAAGAGGTTTGATTTTAAATTCAAAATAACAGAAACAGTTCTATCGGCGTCTGCAGTAATAAAAGTTGCTACCGCTTTTATTTGTAGTAATTATTTAGTAAAAAGTAATCAAAATTTTCCAGTTTTTTTTTTCCAATCGTTACTATCAACGCAGCTTGGAGTGCGTCCGAGGGTCATTCAATAAATCAATGTATGAGTTCGCTACGATTTATTCGAACCGGCTAACAAGCTCCCGGGGGGACTGGGAGTGGGGGGACCCGGGGCACTAGAGGTGCTTGGGGATAGGGGGCTTATTCTCGCGGCTTACGGTAAAATTGAATAATAGCATATTGCCTCAATTGGTATGTACCTATGCTTGACCAACTAGTCCAGGGATGACTAACACTAGTCCAAATGGAAAAGATATTTATTAAAAAAAATGTAATCTGAGGATATACAATACAATACAATAATTATTTATTGTCACCACAAAAATACAACACAAAAAGAATACAACAAACAAATAACATAGCACAAGAGGCGGCCTTATCGCTAAAAAGCGATCTCTTCCAGACAACCTTTATAGGAATGGAACATAATAATAAAATTTAGCGTAGACGGTGGTGCAAAACAGATATGACAAATTTAAATAAAAAATAGTTATGAATACAACATACAAGAGTACATATAATAATATCGTACATAAAAATAACAACTAACTACTTATATATATAAGTATATTCAATATACTCATATTATATTAGTTATATTGTAATGTATGCATACCAAGTTTTTTACATGTATCATACGATAAGAAACAAAAAATCTTGATAAAAATATCAGCAGCTTCGTTTATTTTGTAGTATTCTATAATTAGCTGTTCTAGCTTTTTGGGTGTCTTAGTTAAGGTTATTTGCTATAAGCCCATTTTTATTTTTATTTTCATTACATTTATTTTTAATTATTGTCTTTTTATTATTTTAGTCCTATCATGACCTATATATATATCTATAATATCTATAATGATAATCTTAGTGCTCATTCTTACCGAATATATTTTTTTTATCATAATTCTTCACATATCAACTAAATACCTTATGGTAATTGTTAAAAAAATACATGAAATATCGTTGACTAGAATAGGGAACTTTCTGTCCGTAATAGAATGGATGGAGAGTATGAAAGGAAATGTTGAATGTTCAAAGTTTTTGAAATTAAGGAGCTAACTTTACTTGTACGGTCATTTGCTAGGTCGTTATGCTGTCTTGTAAGGATTTAATGTAGATTTTTTATAAGAAATAGGTCAGAGAAAAGTTATCTATCAATATGAAAAGGAGGTTATAAAATTTATACAAGTCGTTTAGGGACAATCACAACTCAATAAAGGGACAAACAACAAAGGGAGTTCTGTTTGTTTTTATACCATTATTTTCACATGATAAGTGTTTCAGTTTAACAGGTTTTTTAATATTTAAAAGTTGTAGCTAACCCTCATTTACCCTTTGTATTTCCACACATGATTATGGCTTATAGAAAAATTGCAAATTCAAGGGAACAAGGCGTGAGCGGAGTTCCGTGGCCAGGGACTCAATAAAAAAGCTAAAGTATAAGAAATAATTTCCAAAGACAAATTTCTGACATAATTAGCATATAAATATTTTTTATGGCACGAACATACATTACAAAACACCTTTAGGGTCGCACACATCACTACCAAATAAAATCATAATTTGGTTCTACCTACTTTGATCTTTTACAATTCCTATAATATTAAAATAAATTACCATATTTTGAAATAAAAGGAAAATTTCAGACCTCGAAGCGTAACGACATAATGAAAACTCACATCAAGAAATACCGGTATGATAAAATTCAAGCACCCCATAAAAAGCGGTACCAATACCTTTTTATAAAACGCCATTTAAACAGTCAGCTATTGAATATTTTTTACGATTGTGTCTTTAAACGAAATGGAGTAAAAACGTAATTATCGAAAAAACTTTGCGGTCTATATCAAAACAAAATCTGATCAAAACAAACTCCTTACTACGTGTAATAATATAAGCAGTGGGTTTGGAACTAATGAATATAAATGAAGGCAAGCGTGTCCCATCTTGAATTTTATAATAATATCGCTAAATATCAGGTTGCTAAAATAGTGATTAAAAAAAATAATTATAACATTATTAAAATACTATTTACAAAATATATTTTTATTTTGATTATTACATAATAATATGGTTAATGACATGAATGTTCTTATCTCATGAAATGGATTGCTCTTAATTGTTCAGTGGTTGAATTTACTATAAGACCTATATTAATATTATTTATGATTTCTATAATTTTCTAGGATTAAAAAGTCTTCTTATTTTTAGTACGTAAATTATTATTTATGTTAATTAAATATTTATGTTCATATCATCATAAAAAAATCTGTTCAGGCAATTATATTATTCTAATTATATCTATTCTTTTAATAATATTACGTTATCCGATATCAGTGTCAATATCCTAACTTTTATGTATGATTTATTGACCAACCACATTTTAATAAGCCAATTAAATGGTTCATTCAAGAAATAACTCTGCTCAATGGATTAGATAAACTCATTAATTTGATAATAAAAAATATATTTGCCGTTTAAATTAAGAACAAACTAACTAGCTTTTATTAGTACCTTCATCAAATAAATTTCATTTTGGCGCTTAAATATTTTTCACAAACATTTAATTATCAAACCTAGGTTGGAGCTAGTAAATTTCATTAGCATTTATCTTAAATAGTGAGTGAATTTATTTAAACGGGGGCATACATTTTCCTTGGCTGGAATCGCGCGAGCAAAGAGTAGGATTTAGAGAGCTATAAAATAACCAGCGGTATTCGGATATCTCCTCTCTGTGAAAGTGCATTAGGGCCGAATCCTTACAAATGGGGGATATTAATACTCTTTTAAATAAATAAACGGTTTTATTTTAATAAAATAAAGGAACTAACTAGTTGAATTTGACATGCTATAAAAATAATAGCAAAAAAACACAGTTTTTACTGTGACTTCGACTAATATACGCACCCGCGTTAAGATAGCTTGTAAGTTAAATATCATCGTAGTTTCTAAGCCTTTATAAATAAAATACAGTGATTATCTACAGAACTATAGTCTGGTATTTTATCCGGAGCGAATTAATCAAGTTCTGATTGTCCGTCCATCGGTCTATCTGTAATATCCTTCATCACAAATCGATTCCTCAAGTTCCGTTCAATTGAATGAAAACTTTCCTTTTGTGTTGTTAGGAGTGGTTAAAGCGCCATCCCGTTACTTTTATTACATTAGCAGTTTAAATTTCTTAACGCTTTGTAGCGAACCAACAATTTGAAATTGTTAGAATATCGTTAAAAGTTTCGCTGAATTGTGGAAGTCTTTGTGTACCTCATTTCTTTAGGTCTTGTCCGGAGTCTGACTGAATTTGAGTGCTCTTAAATTAGTTTTGTTTGTTTAATTATGGATAAATTAACATTGATTGGTAAACAGAACTTCAGATTGAGATTGTTTATTTGCAGAGTATAAGTACATCAGATCTTGTCCTCTACACTCTGCCCAGCTTGGGCGTGCAAATTTAATGATGAAAACTAATTATCAAATAAAAAATTTCAAAATTATTACAAATATTATCCAACAGTCAGCACACACATAAACAACTCAGACTTATATAATTAACATACAACAAAAAATTCTGACTTCATAAACAAAATTGTGTAAAATTTTCATTAAAGAAAATCTTTAATAGAGTAGAACGATTTTTCTAGGAATAATATTTTTTATTTTTTTTTTAAATAAAAATCGAGTCTGTTTTTTAATTGTCAATGGCAATTTGTTATAAATTTGAATTTTCATTGTGTATATACATATAACAATAGAGTTTCGTTCTGTGACTTTCAGTGCATAATTTAGTGTCGTATTTACTGTTTCTGAGAGTCTTATAGTTACTAAGATCCGACCTTACTAAAAGAGATGCTTCATAAATATAAATACAAGGAAGAGTCATAATTTTAAGATTTTTAAAGTGAGGTTTACACGAGTCGGTTTGACGTAGCCCACATATGGCTCTGATGCACGTCTTCTGACATTTGAAAGCAGCTTCTTTTTCAGTTGCGTTAACCCAAAATACAACCTCATATCATATCAGAGAACCTACGTAGGCGTAATACGCCGTCATTAGGGTATCTTTGTTCACTACCTTACGGAGCATATATAGCACGTGAAAAATAGAACTTTAAAAAAATAAGTATTATTTATATTAATATTATACAAAATAAGTATTCAAAAAGTATTGTTCTGTTTAAGACTGTCCACATTATTTAGGGATCAAAATTGACATCGCTGTTTCAAAATCCTTGATAAAATATAATTCTTGCAAAAATTGTATCCTTATGTGTCGCGCAAAAATGGACACATACTATGCTGAATTGTATTACAATTATTTTTACATATACTTTTCACTTTTTATAGGCAATCAAAAGAGTCCAACCGCGCATTCTTAACGAACAAAATATTTGAAAAACCTTCGACAATTTAATTACACTTCTTATCATTAGCGACCTTGATCAGATGGAAAAATTGTAAATCAGTATTTTGCCCTCAAACTTAATTAATCCATCTGTCCACAGATATCCCTTGTCACCTATAATGGGATCTGAGTCGATGGAGCCATTGAATTGGCATCATCCATTACTCCAGATCACCATCCAGGACGAGATAATGATCCGATATCTTCGCATCAATCTTATTGGCTTTGCGAAGAGATTTATATTGATTTGGTTCGATTGCGGGCGTAGGGTCTTTAATAATAAGGTATAACTGATAAAACAAACGTTGATATGGAAAATTGACAGTTTGAAACCTGGTGATATCGGTAACGAGATCACCTGTCAAAACTTCTGAGTAAACTTAGGACGGACCATTAGGAGCCTCAAATACGGATTATCGAGGTGCGCATATGAATATAATATTAACACATAATACCTTTGACAATTTAGAAAAGGAAACGAAAACCACAAATTATATATTAAGAATCATTTTCAAGAGTTGTGCTCCGCATATTTGCTAAAGTTACTGAAATAGGTCAGCAAATGAAATCCTAGGATATTTTCCATCTTTCTCAGGAAAATCTCATTGGGGGTGTCCTCCGTCCTCCGTCGATAAAAATATTCTAAAATAAAATGTAGAACCTGTACATCATGCTTCGTCTAGACTTATGAAAACTTGCAATGGTAAGCTAACAGACAGTGCTACCATTTGTAAATAAGTCAGTATTCGACATATCTCCAGCTTGCCAGAATAAAAAGAAATAAAATAAAACGCGTGTGAATGTGAGTGTCAAAATAAAAATACGCTCAAAGTTGATACGCGTTCAAAATGTTGCGTGCGATTGATTGAGGCAAAAGCTTTGTTTTTGATCATGACGTTATCTATCAGATAAAACTAGATAAAAGTGTTGTACAGAGCTCAAAGTTGAAACACTTTTATAAACAAGACAAATTTTATCCAATCAGATAAGCAAAGTAAGCTCTAAGTTATAACAATTTAACTGTGATTGATAACTTAATCTAAGAGCATTTTTAACTTTCTGACCTATTTTTAAATCCGAGAAACCTGTGCTATTTCCAACCTCTCAGACTGAGAATATCTAATGCGGTCTAGTGACTGATGACTACGCCAAAAACAGATATAAAACTCTGCAACCCTGACCTGTACCAGAAAACAAGGTCAAACATATCACAAAACAATTACCCAGTGAAAAAAGGCGACTAAGTGAATCTGCCACTCAAACGCCAAAGTTAACGTTTTCTTCAGCATAACTTTAGACCCCACGTAAGCAAATTGTGAAATTCTTGCTACAAGTTACAGTGTAACTTCTGATACGCGAGGCTAACAATAGCTAAGGGTCACAGATGTGCCAGTATTATCTCCAAGACAACTTAAATCTTTGTCTGCGAACACAAAGTAACTCGTAATTGGATTACTTGAAAAGGTGTGTGTGACAAAGAACAATTGAATTTCCCCTTTCATAGCGGAGTGTAAGCAGTAGGGGTTTGTGTGTTTGGAGTAATGAATGACGTTTGTGTGATATGACAATGTGTCTTCTATTTCTTTAAATTGTTTCATATTTTTTCTACTAACTGCAGTAAGTGATGTTACACACGAACGCCTTATACAGTAATTGTTGTATGCACTTACGCATTGGTAAATAAATATTTATCGTTCGTATATTTGGTTGACAGTGTCTTATTCGTTGTTGACACTGACAAATTTCATTCTTGACAAACTTCACTCATGTAGAAACTTCACTTTTGTTCGAACGTTCACTCTGGCATTCATTCCGAAACGAGACGTCGTCGATAAAGGTCTAGTATATACTTATTTGTACTAGTGTTATATTTATTTTGTGAATCTGATGTTAATTAGCTCTAGTGAATAAACTGTGATAATGTTTCAGTGACTCATTTAATTTCACACCGCTTCTGAGTTGCGTAACAGTAACCTCAGTCATTTCACATATAATTGTGTAAAATGTCTATATTTTACTATGAAATAAATGTTTGTTCATTGTTTCTACAGTAGAAAGTAAATCTACCTATCCAAAACAAAAAAGTCGTCAAAAGTAGATTGATCATATTGTTGTTATCTTTATTTGGTACGAAATTTATAGTTGGTTTCGACATTCGTATAAAGTACTTATAAGCGAGAGATAAATACATTTGACAATTTGCTTTATTTAAGCTTTTAATGTCAATGTAATTATCCAAATAATGAACTGTACAATTTTATAATCAACAATCTCAAATGTTAGTGTTTAAAACTTAGACGACACGAATGTTGCTACAGCTGGCTTGGCATAGGCGTTTTTGGAAAATGTGAAATACAAAAATAATTTGAAATGAAAAATTGACACCAGCTCCGAGGCGCAATGAGTGAAGTTTTAAATTAGAAGTATGTATATGGCCCTAGTTTCTTACTTTAATAAGTTTTGCTTTTGCAAGATGTCTTACTACGTGTTATCTGTACGTTATATCTCTCGTTACTTCCACAGGCGTCATGACTCGTTCGCGGTTATGTTTGATAAATGTTCCACGGATACAATGTGATGTTGAACATGTGTGCAAACTTACTGTTGCTGTTATTGAAATATTTATTGCGTTTTCCCTGAGAATTTTGTTTGGATTGTTTTTAGTAATTCCTGTGTTATAAATTGAAAGCTTTATGATAATGATATAAGCACAGCAATATTTTAAGCCTAAATTATTGCTTTAAATGCTAGTAGCAAAAAAGCCGCCACTTGTCACTTTAGGTCGTAGAATCAAAGAAAAAGGTGGCGACTCCTGTTCTGGCTCTGGTTTGGTTCATAAGTTGCCCATAATAGTACTCATCGTTACTTTTACTTTACACATCTCAAAACTAAACAAATCTTTATTTTGTGCAACAAAATCGGACTTAAATACATAGAAAAGCTAACAATTTTAATGCAAAGATAGATTGATGTTAAGAAATCAAAGCTGTTTTTAAAGAGAATAAGTGTCATTTTTTGACTTTCGTTGTAATATTCGATCCTGCACCATGGCGTGATACCTATCAGAATTTGGGCAACGTAACCTTTTGAAAACGTGCAAATATATTAAATTAGAAAAGCTACATATTCATTGCATTTGAGGCAGGCCACAGGCTAAGTCTACATCGGTGTCAGTAAGTATTAAGTCATTAAGTATCACGACAGTTACATCAAAAAATATTCGCTTTTAAAACGAACGGTGAACGCCCCGTTCTAATGTAATGGTTTATTTATGCGAACAGTGCATTTGTTTTCTAATTTGAGTATGTAAATTTAGCTAATTTTATTGCACAAACATAACAAAATTTAAAGTTTTACAATTCATGTCAAAACAAAAATAATAAATTGAATAGATAAAACAGATCAAAAATATTACTCGCTATAGCTCAGTCCCGGCTGCCAATGTTATAGGCACGTATGCGCCTGTGCTATGTGTATGTGTTTAGCATTGGCTTCAAAAATCAATAATCTAATAAAATTTTAGCTTTAGCTCTAATAAGAACAGTCACTTTAGAGCTTTACTAAATTTCTAAGAATTGAGTCACATAACTCGACGGATCTTACTAAACACGAGAGATGAGTCAAACTTTACTAAGGCTACAAAACCGTATACAATTTTACAGTTAAACAAGCCCCCTTTTTTACCTTTACCGAGGCTTTCAAAAAGACCGCGTAGATATAAAAACTGGACTATTTACCAAAACCAGAGGCTTTAACAATTCTGCAAGTCTCTGTGCCTTTGACCGTATATGGCTAGTTACAAGTGTGTACATTAAATCGTTAGTTGTAACAGTATGGGCGTATCACATATATTTTTCATTGCACTAAAGTAAGCTCACTGGTAGCCAATTCATTTTGTAGCTAATTCAGAAGAATTAATTTTATAAGGAGATAGTTTTAATACACCTCTAGATTTAAGAAAAAACAGTGTTCCTACATACCGGCAAAAATAATTTCTGATAGGACTTACCAAGTGCAGCAAGGTATTACTTAAAGTCGACTGGGGACAAGCGGTGTTATTTAAACGATATTTAAACAGGAACTTAATTTTTTCTGATGTCACAGAGATGCTTAGACCGATTTGGACAATCCTTATTTTATTTAAAAACTGCGAGATAATCCCATTTTGTAAATCAAATTTTGTTCAGTAATTTGAATGGCAAATTAATAATGATTCTCTAAAACGAGTGACTACAGGTGAAAAGAAAATCAGTTGTTTGTAAAATCGGTTTACTGACGATAGTTAAACGTGAAAACGTCATAAGAAAATACTGATGGAATGGTTTCATTTTTCAAAAGAAAATTTTAATTTTTGTTTGTTTTATAGACATTTTGTATAAAAAGAAAAAAATAATAATTTGGTCGTCTTCGATAAATTAGGCAAAAATCAGCTTCCCTTTTTTGGAATTCAGTGAAAAAAAAACCGGTTAATTTGTGTGTGAAAAAAAAAACTGTGCTTTTATTAACTATTATTTGTATTGTTTACAACGTCCATACTGCGTTGTCCTGTAAGTCTCACCGGCAATTTGCGCGTGGCCGCCAGCACCATACCCTTTGACAAGTAAATTGCTACTCCGTGCCTCGGATTAAACGTGGATTAGATTTGTCTGATGATATATTCCACGTTTGCCACTTACAGCGTTGATATGGGTAGTGAAACTACCGAGTTAATAGTTTAACGCGCCGGCCGCGCTGTTTGCGTTTTGGGCGTTTGAATTTATGACATACGGTAAAAGCTGTATATATCAAGCTTCGTTTCATAAAAATATATAATATACTTATCTAGGTATTACAGATACTGACAAATAAAACAGGCTCAATCAGTGCGACGATCAATTAGCGATGAAGTAGCCTTAGTCAATTTTGACAGCTCGTTGTTTTAACTCCGTCAATATGAAACCATGGTTTCTTTTACTCAGTTTCACCGCTAAATCTACGCGATAGTACCACTGAGGACAGTATATTAATAAAGGACAAAAGGGTCCAGCTTGAATCAGATGAGTTGTTCCTTTTTCAACTTATAACTATTACACTTCAGTCTCTTTAATTTTTAAATCAAACTGGTTTATCAGTTTATTACTCTTAACTTACTTTTTCTACTACGTACTTATAACTTATGTATTTTAGTCGTCGTCGCTTTTTTTAATTATTCTCAATTTGATAAGAATTCAAGTCAAATCTTTATTTAGTAATTTAATGGTACAAGAGGTAACAAAATGTAACAACTTAAAACGTAAGGATTTGTAATAATAGTGAAACTATTTCGTAGTTTCTAAATTCACTTTATGTTTTGAGCTAGATCGAACGACAGATTAAGTAATATTTTTTGAAATATTTTGAAACACACACCGAGTGCCACTTACCATTTAGCATAAAGTACCATTATACTTAGAATAATAGAAGTCATCTGAATCGTAGTCAAATAATATCTAGTTCGTCTATGTAGACAATAACTATTTGCCAGTCTTCACCGTTCTCAAAATCCGCAAGACAAAGTAGGAAAAGAAAAAAGGTTTCTCTTGTTATTCAAATGAGTGACAAACTCTGATAAAAGTGGGCACGGCGAGATCCCGACTTTTGCACTTGAAATTTTTGGAAACTTTTTCGTAGAATTTTCTAGTCGTTTACAAAATGGGGATTTAGTTTTTGGCCGGGAACTGGCGCTGGTGATATTCTGCAACCTGCATTATATTCATATTTTCTTTGATTAGTTTTGAATTGTGTATTTATATAAGTCTTATAAACTATTTAAATACGAAACCTATACAATCATAAATCTTAATAACATGTCAAACTGTATTTTAAGAAGTACAGTGTTGACTATTTTCATGATAGTGATAGAAACTTATGTAATAATTGTGCTATACGTTTATTTATTTATATTCTGCGAACATTATGTTTGTATATAAGAACAAACATGTATATAATGTACTTAAAACAATATATTCGTATATGTCCTAGTACATTCTGCCCAATCAATAGGCACATGTAATTTTTTATACTTACAGCAAAGCATTCCTGACATACGTCAATAGCTGTGTCAAACTGTAATTGTACGCGAGTTACTTGACATTTTAAACTAAAAGAAGCTCTCCAAGTTATATGGTAACTGGTTAATATAAGGCTAAGGATATTATTTCCCTGAAGAAAAAATAAAAGGAGCATAAAGTACCAGTATCTGTCGTTGCTATGGAAACTATAAATAAAAGTTCAAAGATGTGAAAAACCACGTCAAACGCCCTTGCCTACTATAATCGCGCTTGCTTCATCAAAGGGAGGCGCAAATACCGAGTAATCCGGGTATCCGGTCACACAAACCCGGACTATGTAAATATTTGTACTTTCAGAATGATTGACAGTAACTGAGCTTAGACCAAAGCGGTCGCTTTGTAAGGATAATGTAACAATTATTGTACAGAGGACAAAAATGCAAAATATATATTTTTATACTATTTGCACTCATCATGTTCGAATTTAGTGGATTTGGCCTTTATGACAATGTTCTAGACCGGAAGAAGGCCACTGACTTGGTATAAGACAAACAAGCCTGATGTTAGCCAACCTACATTCTATTAAATGGGCACTAAACGCTTCTAGAAGAAATCTATATACATAAAAGATGAAATCCTGGCTGACTGACTGATTCACTAGAAATCAACGCTGAGCTTAAAACTGGTACAAATTTGCAGGATCTATTAATCATTAGGTGTAGTATATTTAGAAATATTTATATAAATATTGGAAATTCTACCCCAAATGATATACTCCAACGCTATTAAACGACAGCTAGTATGAAAAAATAGACCAACAAAAATACTCGACGGCAATTAAAAAAATGTTAAATCTGTAGGTATACATAGGTTACAAAAAGATTGGTTAAATGAACTAAAATCTGTACGCAAATACCAACAACCAATCAAAGTTACTGACGAAAGTCATATTTGCTAGTGTCGAAGGAGAGACGCTTCCTTCGCTTGGTCAATAAAATGAATCAATTTTCATACTAAAATAAAATTTTGTTAGTGGAATTGTGATATTATCTTAACTGGAATCAAAATCTGCGGTACTGTCTAAAAGTCTATTGCGTCTTTAAGGAACAAGCATTCGGCTGATTCGATTACACTTTTATTTGCGTGTTTTTGTGCGGCATTCGATGTAATAATTTGGGTAAAATATGTGGAGGGCTGTAAGGTTGGCACTCGTGTAGTTCAAGAGTTTCCGAATGCGCTCTTCTTATAGCCGAACTTTATGGGATCCTCTCCTCCAGTAGTTCGTTGAGATTTTTACTTTTGTGAGAATGTTAAATGATACCACCACAATCAAGAAAGAAAACAAAAACGTAAAAGCAATCTTGGTTTCGTTTTGACAGAGTCCAAGATTTCCACTTCTTTCCGATACCACCCTTGTTTCCAAAAATCTGATAATGTTCAGTGTTAAGAGGCAATTTAACTGTAGTATTATAATACGTAAGGAGATAGTTTTACATAGATTTGTAATAACTCAATATCACTATTTACAATTTAGTTTCCAATGATTATTAATTACAAGAATTGGTCCAATAATGAAAATTCCTATCATTTAAAACTTGACCATTATCAATATAGACTCTCTAACATCTAAAACTAATCGTAAACACATTCGTTACCTGCCAAAACTTATAAAATATCTTAGTCTTACTCTTCTTACTGTAAATCATAATTATCATACAAAATACACTACACTTTTTCTCTGCAGTTTCGCCGTTCCCACCTCATTTCCCCAGCGCTGTCTTCATCACGGAATCCTCAAGTTTCAAACGAAAGCAAACAGTCTGTGAAACTGAACATTTATTTTTGTATAATTTAAAATTCCACACTTGGACCGTAGAGCGTTGACAAGCGAGTTTTGTTGGCGTCGGATTTCGTGTCGCTGAAAATCTCTGGTTCAAATCGAGTGCAAAGGAGAGGCGAGGAGCTCTGTGTGAATAATATGAGAGCTGCCATCTAGTTCTGAGCATTGGAGAGTTATGGATTACGGATTAACGGCACAGGGTATATCGGGTTTAACGCAATATATGTTTATGTTTAAATATATTGTATTTTATTTGACAGTAGGAAAAAGCTACGAATTAATTTGAAAAATATTTCTGTTGTGCTACTGAAAAATATTGTGTTTCGTTTGTGGTCAATTGTTTTTCTTTTTCTTTTCATTAAAATAGCTGGTTTTAATTTTTGCGAATCGTGATGACTAACCCTCTTATACCATAATATAACCCTAAACACGTTATGGATAACCATTTTAAATCTAAAGTAATGTCCTAATAGGTACCAGTTGAAAATTCATTATGATAAATTAATGATAAAGCAAACAGAACATTTACCGCGAGCGTCACTAACTCGAAACTCTCGACTTGCGCAGGTTTTTATAAAAAACTTATTTCCTTTTATACAGCCTCGCATACAAATTGCTTTTTCATTCGAGTTGTCTGACGCTTGACCGTTGATTAACTTTCATGGTATTCATTCTTTGAAATATAAAGAGGGAACTCTAGCACTGAAGTTTGATACATATGTATTTTTTTAATAAAAGATGCTCCACAATGTACATATGTAATAAAATATTATTGGCATTGTTTTTTCTTTCGAACACACGGCCATAAAAAACGCGGGGGAAATTGCGGAATATTTGTGCTTTGGAAACTAGGTGCTAGGCTAACCTTACGTCTCAAATGAAATCTAGTTGGTAGTAGTATGCGGTTATGCAAATTAGAATTAGATTTTATTGAGGAATATTGTAAAAGATTTTTTCGTTGAGTTTTGAGTGGGAATATTTTTAAATGATTGCTGAGATATTTTTTTTACAAAATAGTTGTTTTAACTTTTAATCGTAAAAAGATAAGTTCAAGAGTTTCAAATAGCAATCCCCACATCTCCACAAATAGTTTAAAATTTTGGTGGTTTTGTTTGTTCGTCTTCTCCTCTACAACCAAGTGACCGATCGGCTGTAGAAGCGAAGTCTGTAGAGTGGCATAGAGTAAGAGGAATATTTTTTCGGTGAATTATAACGCGGGCGAAGCCGCGGTAAGAGCTAGTTCCGTGTGTATGTAATACAAATATTATGGATTTTCTAAGTAAATAAAATTATTTTTTATTGATTCGTGCACGTTCCTTGAGCAACCGTAACCTTATAAATGTACCGGAAATTGCTTTTTTAGTCATTTCCTGGAAATAATACAACAATTTCACATCACTTTGTTTTGTAGACAATCACAACTCAATATGTTTTGACATACAGTTTCTTTGCTTACTTATATTAATGACCAAGCGAGCGAATCATCTCTGCTTCGGGTCTGGCATTTTTTTCTTTTGTTGAGCGTGGGTCAGGTACAATGTTTGTATGTCTTCAGAAATTTTGAACTCATGTACAGGTAGTAGTCTCCAAACAATTTTGAAGAAACTTGGTGATTTGGTTTCTACATATTTTTATAATTTATTGGTCGTCGGAGATTTTTGATAAAGCGGGATAAATATTTGCAATTCGCAATAATATTTGTTAATATATATATGTGTATATTAACAAATATTATAATTCGCAAAACACTGTAGGTTTCCGAAAAAGACACGAATTGAACTTGTTTGTTGGTTTTAAAAGTCCGTTAACGCAGTATGTTGATATATTAGGAGCTTAAAATATTTTTAAGGTATTATTCTTGCCGAGAAGTCAACGTTTACAGAAGTACTACTTTAATTGATCTTAAAACTACTGTTTGTCAAAACACAAGCTGTGTCTATATAGTTTCGGTCCAGATGCGTTAACGTGCTTAAACGATGGCTAATGTGTATTTTGGTTTAAGTGTCTGTACTTTTTGATTTATTCGATTGGCCTTCAGATCTACAAATATATATATATCGAATTTCAGGGTTCAAATCTCGGTCAGCCCCGAATAAAAATTGTAGCTGTCTTAGGACAAAAAAAATGGATATGCCTATTGAGCAAATGTTTCATTACATTTATTTATACGATTCCGTAGCTATCACCTGTATATACCTTCTTAAACTTATGCAACCACATAACCTTATTTAAACGGTGTCTAACATTGATGTCTAGTATTTTCTTCTAGTTTTTTTAAGGATGTTTTAATTTTTGTCTTTTCTTAGCAAAATAATAGTTTATAAATATATTTTTTTGGTAAAATATTGATAATTTAAAGTGTACTAATCGTATTCTAGTTTGTCTAGTTATAAGTAGAACGCAATGTGTTATCTCGGAGATTTTCTCATTCTCCGATCAGGGGCCCACATAAATTGGAAAGCATAAAGAAATCCATGCATTCAATCCGTCGCTGTTCTTAGAATATTTTACTCTCTGTTTACAAAATACGAGTAACGAATCTACAGTACCGCAGTTACATCGGGCAATTAATATACAGAGCACTCCCTAGCTCCCTATACATAATAATTTGCATTTACCACTAACAATATGAACATTTACATAATAGCAATAAAGGCTATATCATTTACATTCACTACCATGTAGCAGCGTGCCGTACATGTTGAGAAAAAGCGATTTTTCAACGTGCGAGCTTTCGCGCGTTCATTCTCGTCGTATATAAAACATCGATAAAGCATAAACAACTGTTATAGTAACCGTTGCAGTTTCAATCTTAAATTTTTTGTCGTATATTTTCTTAAGAACATGAAAAAACCTCTATTTTGAAAGCTGTTCAATCGCTTTGCTTATAAAGTGTACAGCGTATTGCGATAATAACATAATGTACACATCCGACTATATTTTTTTCTCCATGACAAATATCTAGAGCAATTTATCTACGCAATTTCGCAGACTTAAGGAGGTAACTATGGGTTATATTTTGTAAGTGTTACAGAAGAAAAATATTTTTTGAAGTTTTAACAAGACTTCATCATTGTTAAGTAATTTTATTCACAAAAATTTTCAATTTTGATTTTAATTATAAAGTAACAAATATTCTTATTTCTTTAACATACATGAAAAGCTTGGGAGTGCAAAAGACAGCAAAGAGTGATAGTTCCCGTAAGTGATCTACCTATAAATAGATAGGCTTAGTCACATGGGTCAATAACTCAAACAATATACCGAATAAGCGCACAACGCCCGAATTAGATCCAGATAAAGACATAATATATCCATTGATTGACTTTCTCAGCAACCAGCAGCTAAAGACCACAACCACTATGTCACGAATGAAAGACTTAAAATGATTATTTATAATCGTGCACGATTACTCGTACTTGAACCGTTTCATAAACTTCTCTATACACACCACTATTTAGTATAACTCCCCAACCTCTTTATTACGTCATGATGCATTTAGAGCATGTTTGTGCCCCCTTTCATTCGGCGGGCAGGCTTGCTACATAAATTTCGGTAATGAAAATCGTCGTGCCCTGTATTGTACGTTATATTGGACCCTTTTGAAGGTTTATGCTTGCGGTTTTGTTATTGAGTTACCTGTTGAGAGTTATTGCAACTTGAACGTGCAATTTTGATGTTAGTAAGATGTTATGGAGGCAAAGAGGATTGTATACTATTGTTTATTCTATGGTTCTAATACCGTTTAAGGACGATTTTGAATGACAATAACGTTTCTAGAGGGATTTAATGTTTGAAGCTTGAACAATTCATATGTATTTCATAAATAATAAAAGGTACTGAAAACACAGCTTCCGGGTAAATTTTAACAAGTTGTTCTGAAAACACAGTAGCTATAGGATTTTCCCTAAAAAGCAAGTTTAAGTTGTCAATTTTTTTATCGGAAACTAAGAAGTTTCCAATATACATAAACTAAATTAGCTGTAGATAATTATATCTGCATACAAATGATAAAAAACTTTTTTAAATTTCTTCACATGGTATCTTTTTTATTACTAAGAATAATTAAATTCTAACATGAAACTTGGATACAGGTCTGAGGCTCAAAATTAGATGCATGGGCATGCATCTAATTTTGAGCCTCAGACTCACTCAAACTACCTCAATTTAATTATGATATAAAATTAATTTTATTTTATTGAAAATACGGCTTCAAAGTGCTCTGAACCGATTTTACTCATACGAGTACAATATATTTATATTGTCCTAAAGTTCGAGCAAGTATGGTCGTATAATTTTGAGAAGATATCTAACAAAGTTTATGTCAGATACAAAAAAGGCAGATTGTTTTAGTACATTTTGAGATCTTGATTCATGCAATAAATTATTTATTATGATTGCTTTTTGCAAAAATGTTTATCGACATGTGTTATTATTGTATATTTATTGTTATCTCCCTATTTAATTAAATTAACCGTAGTTTTTTTGTTCTTTACAGATCAATAACTAAGTATGGATTCTTCCCGAACTCAAAGATAAAGGTAAATAACAAATTTTTAATATACAAATATACTTACGGATATCATTCGTAGACTAACACTCTTAAGTATTATCACACCTTCTTGTTGTTATCACACGTTGTATATGTATAAATACGAGTAATGCGAAATTAATATTAAATATTTACTAAGAAATATCAAACATAATCAAATAAAATAAATTTATAAAATGATCATGACAAAATTAAACGAATTTATATGAAAGACTTATTATAAAAGAGATATTAGATAGCTTTTAGCTTTTCTTTAGATTTCCATCTTCATAGACAACAAAAGTCTTAATTACTTATCTCATATAGAACATTTTTAATTATACACTTGAAGAGATATTTTCTTACAAAAGGCAAATTAATGTAAGGTTTTTATTAGGTCAAGATTATTGCCGTACGTCCCTTATTTTTAAGGGACGTACGGCAATTATTGTTTCTATTGTTTCTACAAAGATTAATTAAACTTGTAGATTACTTGTAAAACTAGAAATATTTATAATGAAGAGGTTTTTTGACATGGATGTATAAAAAAAATGCACACAAAATACACCACTGCAAGCCACCAACCATCAAGCGTCAGTCAGTGGCGTCAAAATTAACAAACATTCGCAAAATGTATGTGCAAAGAAATCGAAAAAACTAAAACAGTTCAGATATCCATAGTTTCGTGTAAATTTGTTAGAGGTACCATTTTTTTATGCATGCAGTAGCAAGGTACGTAAAATGAATACTGGATGAAAATCAATAATTGCTTCTAAAAAAATCCTATCATAGTACCTTTAGCTCTTCAAATTTATAAAATAAAATATTTTGTCTAATTTATTTACGATTTATACATTAAAATATCTAATTTAAAACAATATTTACATTTTTCTTTTGTTATAAATATCGGTCTGATAAGTTTCTTTAAACGCCACTAATGTAAACTATGCACTTAAGAATCGGCGCCATAATGCTGACTGAAACAACCAGCGCTGGTTTTTTCAGCCAGCATTATTTTAAGTTGGGGTCGGTTTGTCGTAGAAAGTAGTTAAAGTTAATTTTAAAGTTATTTTAATTTTGATTGAAAGTATAGTTTTATTTCTCGTGTCAAATAAACAAATAAACATTTAATTCATTCATATATATCAACATTTTCTAATCATCGTAATTTCTTTTATTTCGAATCTAATCAATAAAAGCTTTCATTTTGTCCTAGTTACCAAAAAACGATATAATGTCACTTAAACCAGTTAGCGCTGGCACCACCGATAAAGTTTTAACTGGATTTAACAGCATTATAAAATTGGGATAAATCTCAGCTGAGTCGCGCAGGTGTAAAAGCTGTGAAAAGCTGTTAAAATCGTTGAGAACTGCTAAAAACTACTATTTGCCGTCGTTAAAGTTGGAACGAATTACAACGTACAGTTGAAATCACAGTAGCTCAAATTTACTACATTAAATATTGTTAAAAAATAAGAATATAATTTTTTGCCATGTCTGCTTCTACGGGGCGGTTTTTAAACTTTGATATCAAAGCGAGCCTCTTGCCATATACGAAATTAGATAGATAGATCAACGCTTTATCGTAGACATAGAAAACATAACAATACAAAAATATATATTTATATATAGTGCCACAAGTGGCGGCTTTATTGCTAAAAGTGACTTTTTCCAGGAAACTCTTGTATAGAGATTTTTGAAAAAAAATATGTATAGGAAGGGGGTGTACTTTCACTAAACTTACTTACATCTATACTTAATTACAAATATACATATCTACATTCTATTACCTTACATAAAGGAAATCATCATACACTAGTTGTTCGTGAGTCACAACCCGAATAATTTTTAAGAAAGCCACGTAATAAGAGGAGGTTCGAAGTGTAGCAGAATCTTATTTTTTTTTTACGTATGTTCTCTGATTTCTCAGCAATATCTGGACGATATAAAAAAAATATGTTTGAAATTGACTGCCCAAGAAGACCGAGTAGTTGGATTTGTAATTCAAAATAATTGAGAAATAAGCCTATAATAATAATAATATGCCTGCCAAATTCAATGATATCAAATTCAATTTTCATTTTATAGTGACCATACACGATTTTTTCTTTAGTAAGTCATAATCTTTGCAAAAAAAAACATTATATCATGGATTTACAAACCGGAAATGAATCATGGTAAGCATGGTTGGTAAGATTCTCATAACCTTACATACTGAAAATTCCAATAAATACTTGATCCAATTTCAGTGTCCATGCTCTTGGCTCATTAGCGACCGATTGCGTTGTGTACACGGCCTAACGGCGACGTGAACAGGCCAAACCGGCCGAATATTCGCGAACGTATATTAGCTAGATTTACGATTCTGTCCGTCTGGGGTCTAGCGCCGCTTAAATTTTAGCTGTGACGGTTCGAATTTCGAAATTCGTGGTTAAGGTTGTGGTCAGTTGATAGAGTAAAGAATTTTTTTGACAGTTTTTCTTTTATAACATAAATAGTTTATGATATTTGCTAGTAGGTCTTCATACTGGAGCCCTCGCGACAACTACTATTATGTAACTTAAAAAAAAAAACTAGCTCTGGTCTAATGTTTTCGTAAAACTTAACGTTGTTGTCTTCTGCATGTTGCTGTAAATATTTTTAAATTCAGCCGGAGAAGAACGCCACAGTAGTTTTCTTTCAGGATCACTACGTTGAAATCCCAGTCTTATGGGGTTTACGGTTACGGTTTACAGGGTCTTTGCTAAATACGTATAACACAAACATATTTTAAGCATGATGCATTATAAAAAAGTAATCAAAGTATAATATCAACTAATTAAAATTGTCATTCAAATCTTATTAGTAATACATACTTAAAAAAAATGCAATCAACTTCAACTCATCTTGATGATTATAATAAAATTTGTGGGTTGGAGCGTCTGGATTATCTGTAGATATTAAATGGTGTATAGGTAATTTTTCTGCTATACTTTTTGCTGTTGTAGTTAGTCATTTCATTTTTGGTAATACAGTTATTAGTTTACTCTTCAATTTTTGAAATCGATTAATAACTCATTCTTTTCTTGAAGTATCGATAATAAATCCAAAAAAAAAAAATTACACTAGATATCCAAACCGATACGTGTTGATTTTCTATCTTGGATACAATGTCGCGTCCCTGTCGATAGCTTGAAAAGGGTCCTCTTATTACCTTACTTACCGGAGAAGGGTCCGAGCTCTTACTTGCACGACGGTGCCAATATTTTGTATTACATGAGCTCCTTTTGTTTTTTGCTGTAAGTGATTTTCAAATTAAAATCTATTTTGTTAGGCGTCCGGATAAGCGTTTCGTTTTGAGCCTTTATGGGTTGAAAGGGGTTTTTGCGTTTGGCAGATTAGTCCATTTGTGGTTTAGTAGCTGGTATTATTAATCTGATCTTTATTGGCATCAAAGAAAATGGTTAAAATGTACTACTTACTGCTCTTTACTCATATTAGGTATTTTATATGTTACCCAACTGTAACAAAAACGTCTGGATTGAATGAAAAGTATCTTGTCTTTATTATCTTTTATCTTTTACTTTTACCTGAGTTGTCTTATAAAATTTTATCTAAATCGGAAACATTTTTAAAATGTTGCAAAATAACTGAAAAAGTTTTATATGCGTCTGTCAAAGTAAAATTCGTTTGTCACTTTTTTGAAGTTCTACTTACTTTTTTGTGGAATTTTTAGTAGGTTATTTTCAGGGTTCAAAAATATATTGATAATTAAAAAAAGGAAATAATTTTAGGCATGAGATATGGAATACGTTGGCTTTTTTACAACTATTCTAAATTATTCATTAAAATTATTCGCCTGTCATTCTTCTGTGCTTCATTTGTCATGTCATGTCATCAGAATAAAATTGCATTATTAACAGATGAATATTCAATATTATATATATTATTACTTTCCTCAATACCGAGATAATTAAACAACATTAGCAACCTAATTAGAAAGCTCCTTTATTTAAGTTGACTAAAAAGCCTGTTGAATCTCAAATTTGATAGTAGGTGTGCATTTCACTGCCTTGCTGCAATAAATTTCATCACTATTAAATTTAAATTCTGTACATAGTAAATCATATTATACTAGGCAAGTCACATTACAATATTTCACACAATATTTAATTTTGTAAATTTCAAATGTACCTATGGCAAAAAATTTACAATTCACTTAATTACAAAATTTAAATGAGATTATATTCATTATATTATGTAGAATCAATTAAAAGATAAATTACTGATGTAATAATACATCTAAAATAATTTACATTAATGTGATTAGAATTTAATAAAGTCATTATACAATAAGCTACTTTAATTTCATAATTAGTTTGTGAGTTTTGACTATAATTGTTTAGTTGGATTTGAAAATATGTTACTCGTATATAAATTAGGTATTAAAATTAAAATAATTAATAAGAAAAAACATTGACGATAAGTCTTATTAAAATTTAGGTATCACCTACTTATATTTATTTATTTATCTGACTAGCATTTTTACTACGTTTTCTACACGTGCAAAAATTTAGTTCTTTACTTCGCTAAATGTTGGCAACATATCACAAGTTAGGAAATAAAATTCGGACGGCTACAAAGGAACTAATCCATCAAAGAGTCGATTCCAAATCCTCAAGCTCCATAACTGGTGAAATGGGCTTCCGGACCCTCTTGAAGAGGAAGATGTTTTGGTAGATTTTGTGTTTTTTGTATCTATCTATACTGTCACGCCTAGGTCACATTTAGCAAGGGAAAGTTAGTGCTAATCTCCAACTTAGGTTTTCTTTGAAAGATTCTAACAGATTCCATCACGCTGTTCTTTCATCACTATTAAAGCACGACATAATTAATTCTAATCTGATGATTCTCATTACTGTTTCTAATCTGATTTATTGCATACTGAGCGTGAGAGTCATGGGCGTACAAACTTATTTGGGCGAACTAAATTATGCCTGGTAGATCACGTAAGAGCAGGCACGTTAGGACACAACAGTGGTAACATTTGATATCGTATTTGTTTTAAAAACGTAAACGTGCAATATAAAAACAGTTTTGTTTGTGTGCTATCGGCTAAAGTGTGGCATGAGATAGGTGAAAACAAAGACGTCGATAATTGACAGTTCTTCTCTTCAACGCTGTCAAAATGTAATGTTGACGCTATTGCTCGCTCTTCATTTTACCTATTTCATTGAAACGCTTAACCGATAGCCCTGCAGGTAGTCGATACTCAGGAATGTAATATTTTCTGAAATCTACCAACCCGATCACTAAAATGAACACTTTTTATTCATAACACGTTACCAGAAATTCACATCTTTGCAACGAATCAAACCGTAGCTTACGTGTGTGGAAACCGAAATTATATAAACATTTTTTTTATATGAACCGCAACAATGCATAATATGCTCTGACCTAAAAGGTGATAAAACTCATTCAGTACAGAAAAAGAATATTGGAAAAAAGGAAAACCTTTTGGAGCATATGGCAAAAAAAGAACAAATTATTTGAATATGCCATGTGCCTAATAGATTAATTAGCGCGCGTTTCAAAGTCGGATTTTCACCCTTTTAAAGTATTAGTATAGTATTGTCTTTCCAATTTTCTCCAAATCCAGGACTATATAAAAAAAGTATATCCGTCCCTCAGTACCAACAAACACACTTTCGTATTTATAATACGTTTGAGGATTGTAAATAAGTTAATATTTATATTTTTTAATAATAAGCCACATATTAATAACCTTAATAAATAAGTAAGATGTCTTTATTTCAATCAGAAAATCTTTCAATTCTAGTTTATCTCCTTGTTTATAATTTTCTTAGTATTTGTTCTATAACTGACATAACATAGTACAACAATACGTAATGATTCAAGCAAAAACTAGATACACTGTAGCCCTGGTAGCAGTGCAAGTATGAAATTAGTATAGAACACGTATAAATATTTCTTATAACACAACTTTGCCATGCGGTGTTACTCTTGTCAATTCAGGATAAAAAGTAGCCTATGTGTATGTGTAGCTATTTGTTTAGACTGTACCAAATTTCATCGAAATCGGTTGAGCAGTTTTATCGTGAAAGAGAAATAAACATACATTTATACTCACATTATTTCAAACTTTCACGTTTATAATATTAGTAAAGTAAGACATATTTTATAGATTTGTCCCGGACTAAATCCACTAGAATATTTTTTTCTCGTCGATGCAAGTTTACTTCAAAGACGATGACACCTATTATAATTAAATACACACCTTTCTGTTACACGTTGTATAAAGATCACTCATTTAAAATTGGGAATTGCTGTAAATTGATCAACTTGACAAGATGGAATAGTATAAGCATTATTGTCAGTATTTCAATAGGACTACTCTGAAAAAATAGTCTCTGTTGTCACATCAAGAGATAATACGATACGACTAGTGGGTCAGACCCAAATTCACCAACCCCTACCAACTCACTTGCGAATTTACGCGATGTTCTTTTTCATCTCATTACCTCATTTTTTCACACTTTTAAAAGAGGCTATTAAGCTTGTCATTACTTAAATTATGTTTTCTGATAATGGTTTTAGATTCATCTTATTTTCCAATAATTTTCTATTATGAATTCGATAGCTTTGAGTTCGTAATTTATTATCCAATTTACGTTTTTATGAAATTTCTCATCTAGAACTTCATCAATTTTAATTTAAAGATCGTGCCGCAAAAGTTTACATTGATCTTCAGGGTTCGATTGCGGTGAAACTTTAGTAAAATTATTGTATTATATATTCAAGTCTTAAACAGCCTAAGAGGTTACATTATTTTATGACACCTTTATAAACGATATATATTCTTTTAAATTTATTTTTAATTGTATTTAGTTTAAAATAACATGATGTAAAAATTTAATTACCTTAATGTAAAAATACCACAAATTACATAAACTGAACTGAACACAGATTCTAAATTCCAGCAAAACGATTTTACGTTAATAATTACCTATATTTTACACAAAAAAATTTGGATCACATATTTATCGAAGCTCTTAAGATAATTCTGTATTGTTTAAAGACACCCATTCGTCACAGCTTTTATTTTCAGTACACTTTATCCTTAACACAAATTTCTAAACCATCAATCATAGCCGCCAACCTTGGTTGGTCCTCCATTTGTCATTTTGTTTCCTTCAACTAAAATGACTTTGAAAAATTACTACCCTCTTAAATATAGGGAAAAACGTTCGCGTCTAATGTCAATATTGGTTGTTTCAGATAAAACGCGAACATGACGTCACTGTATAAAGGTAGATAACAACAGAGCTCAAAATGGATATAGACCATGTAGTACTTGATAAAGAAGCAATCACCCGATTCGAACAGTATACCTTGGCAAAGCCCGCACTAAATGGAAGCATACCTTTGGACAGATGCCAAGATGCCGACTCTATGGCATCCACTAGTAGAAAGAGAGCGCAAACAACACGCCAAAAAGTTGTTTGCTGTTTTTGCTTCAAAACTACTAAGTACAGAAGAAAACAATTCTACGTGGGCTCACTTACTAATCTCGTGATATTCACAGTTCTGCTTGCATATACTTTTCTCGGATCATTTATTTTCCTAGCTATAGAAGGCGGCTCTGAGATGCCGGCCAGACCTCGTATTTTGCCCGACAGACAAAAATTAGGCCACAGGGAGCAAAATAATACGAATAAAAAAGTCGCAGATGACGATTACGAGAATGGAAACATGAGTCTGTCGGCCAATTATTTTTGGGACGCGCGGAGTCGAGCCGTTGAAAATATTTGGGAGATAACGGTGTCACTGAATATATTGTACAGAGAGAATTGGACGCGGTTGGCTGCACAGGAGATTCTTAAATTTCAAAATGAGCTTGTGCACAGGGTGACGACAGAAATGGCGTCGCAATATGGAGTCAGTTACCGGGAGATGGCGCTTGGGGAATTCGGGGGCTCTGACTTTAGCAATCATTACGAGGAGCACGAATGGAATTTGGCGCTCGCGTTTTTCTACTCGCTGACAGTTCTAACCACTATAGGTGGGTATTATGTTTTTACCTTACACTTTCTGCTTGTAACGATTTTACACAATAGTTTTGTTTGAAAATGTTTTAGAAAATATATTAGCTATTCAAATTTTTTTCAAATTTTTAAAAAAAACGAAAACTCTTTAAATCCTATCTGACTTTCAAATTCTTTTAGTCTTTATTCTTTTTTTAAAGGTAAAGCGAACAGTAAAGCATTTACATTTACCACAAGTTTTGTCTGGTGGTGTAAGCCATACTCTATCACCAAATCTAATGCGTGTTGTAGTTTTAACTTATCTCTAGATGAAAGTAGGTGCTTGTGTTGCTTGGGTGTGCATAATCACTTCGAGAGACATCGGTATCGGGTTAGAATCCCGGCCGGGTGGGTGCCCTCACGATGAATTTGAACAGACAATAGTGTTTACAGACATGTTAAAATAGATACCTATAATTAAAGGCTTGTTATGGAGGTATTTGTGAATGATGCATTACATTAATAGGAGAAATCCTGGTTTTGCTGTACTAGTTAATCTTTATTTGTTTTATATATTTGTAAATATTTCTTCCACAGGCTACGGAAACATCGCTCCAAGAACATTCCTCGGCAAAGGTGTGACGATGCTCTACGCTCTCTTTGGCATACCACTGACGCTGCTCTACCTCTCCAGCGTAGGATCTTTACTTTCAAAGATGGCACGAAGCGTATTCAGTAGAGCTTTATGCTGCTGTCTTTGTTCCAACTGCGGCTACTGCTGTTACGACGAACGAAGAATGGCAGAAAAAGAACGTAGAATGAAACTCAAACGACAACAAGAAGAAATCCTCAACAGTCAGAACACAAGCAAAACACCGACAGAAGAATGCTATGTTCTCAAACCTGACAGTCAAAAAGACTTGTCCATATCAGAAAGGCCAACCACAAGTACCGTAAAAGACGATATAATAAGCTGGCCTGACACAGATTCCAAACTATCTATGCATGGTTTGAGCATTTTAGCTCCTGTCTTATTATGTTTAGCAGCAATTTTTATATACATTGTAATAGGAGCTATAATTCTTTTCAAATTGGACAATTTAAGCATCATAGATGGGATTTACTTCTGCTTCATGACCTTGAGCACTATAGGTTTTGGTAACATTGTTCCTGGGATGAACTACACTACTATACACGGTGTGAGATATTACACGATAAATTCAACGACTTTATGGTTTTGTTCAGTTTACACACTCACAGGGCTAGCGTTAACAGCAATGTGCTTTGGCGTGATACACGATGAAATAATCTACAGGATAAAACACCAACAGAAAGAGTGGTCGCAGAAAGGCAATACAGTAAATGATGAAGTGAACCTAAATGATCCTTTCTACATGAATTCCTGACAAATGTTTAAAGGTAAAAGTGAAAATTTGTACAGTATTATGGAGGACAATTCGGTAGTAGAACGTAAAGTGGAAAGTGACAACAGGGAAGTACTTTTAAGTGTAGACGAGATGACGACTGCATTGGACTCTAATGCAGAATTTCCACCACCTCCTCCTGAAGAAGAAATCATAGCGATTGTTACTAAAAAAGAACCGAAAGGTTTCGGAAGTATGGTTGCTTATAATGCGCTTCCAGAAATGTTGGAACATGTAAATACATAAACTCAAAGACTCGAATTTCTATAATATTTTGTACTGATCATGCATGGGCAGTGGGTAAAAAAGTGTTTATATACATTTGAAGGACAACATTCGAATACTTTTAATTCAAAACGTTCATTCATTCATCGGGCCTCTAAGCAGGCGTCGTTGTGACATTTATATAAAACGGTGTTCTTTTTTGTCATTGTCTTTCCCCGGGGTTAAACGCCCATGCTAAGGGGGCTAACGACCGTTACTAAACTAACTTAATTTGACCGTTCTAAAATTGTCTCCTCTCTTTTAGTTTCCACAAGTGAGAAAAGGATGGATATAATTTTAGGAACTTTTAGTTTAGTCAGTGTGGCTGGCCGAATTGGGTTCATTATCTACTAATTTAACTGTGGAATAATTTACCTAAGGCTTTTTTCACTGGTTGCATTGTTTTAGCACTTAAAATTTAGAAAAACTTATTTGTATATATATTCTGCACCAAAAATGTTTTGTCACTTCCAAGTACTATTTTCAATGTTTTTTAGTACTTATTTATGATGAGTTTATCAACTAGTTAGCAATTTATTAGATTAAATCTACATTTCCTTGCACGACTAATATAAACATTTTTCTCAGCCTTAAATGAACACCTATATAATTGTATTTTTATGATGTTGTCAAATTTATTTATTAACAGTTTGTTTAATAATTATGTCATACGAGTAAGATAAGAATATGTAAAAAGTGTAAAATTTGTAAATTTTAGTATATTATAATAGTGAGTACGATGTCTAACATCTTTTATCCAATGATGATTGTCAACTTGTTAATATCAAAATAAGTAAAGATTTTCATGTGAAAAAGTTAGTTTCTTTGTATAATATCAGTTTATTATAAAATGTGAAGAGTAAAATTGTATTTTCATTTTCTTTTAAAACGTATATGCACTTCAGTTTCTTCGGTAAGATCGAGTTTCAATAAAACCGAATTCGCAAAAATAATAAGCTAGAACAAGAAAGTTTTTTTTTATATACCTAATAATTATTTTAAAAAAATGTACGACATTTTTCAGAATTTAATTGCATAATTAAATAATAAGAAAATAAATTTAGCTTAGCAAACCACCCAATCGAAATGAATTTGAAAGTTGGTGGAGAACGGTGCACTCACATAATACACACATACCTATTAATTATTCTTCTTAGAACTGCCAGATCGTGGAACGAAGTAATTCGTTAACTCGTCCTACCTACCTACGGCCTATTTGGGACGACTTGCAGAAAATCAAAATAAATAATATTTCCATTATGCAACTCGTCCTGCGTTTGGGTACTTCCCAAGAATATATATTTTTTTTATATTTTAATAAATATCAATTAAGGGTTTAAAAACACCGCATAAATACGTGATTTTTGACGTTTTTTAAATAGTATATTATTCTCGCTACATGGTTAAACAAAAATTCGTGCAGACTACATTTTAGAACTCTTGCGGATTTTTTTGAATACAGTCCGTCAAAAAGTTTCTAGCTACAGATCCCTATCAGAACCCCTACGTTTTATTAATGTGGAATAATTTGAACTTTATCGACGTTTGGTATAGTCAGACACAAGTCATAATCATTTTTTAGCAAAGAGATGCTACTACATGGTGTGTTTAATCTTATGTCATTAACAGGCTGGTTAGTTTTTTGAATGGTGATTCATAAAGAGCAATGTGTCTCGCTGCCGGCTTCTCTATTTCCTGATAGCTATAATCTGGGTATGGGTAAAATATATCAAATATGGGTTTTTCAAGTTGCGAGTGAATCAGTTTTTTTCTAAACAAGAATAATCTATCTATCTTAGGCATCGTCGTTTCAAATCAAGCGATTTGCTGTCAAAGGCTATTTCGATATAAAAAATACAAGTAAATTTTCCAAAGTTTGTTTGTAATCTGAAAATGAATTTATTTCATAGCAAAAATATAATATCCCAAAAATAAGTTTTCACCAATCGTAATACATTTTCTCCCTTCTAACGTAGTTTGTATTCCTATAGGATATCAGGCGAAGAAAAAGGAAATTCAAATTCATTTTATATTTGTTAGTCAAGAAAAAGACGTCTACTCAATATCGATGTGTAAAACAGAGTAACAACTAGAACGTTATCTTTGCGATAAAGTAAAAAAGTGCAAAGAATAAACTAGAATAAAAAAATAAACTAATAAACTGCAATAAACTCAAGCGAGCAAACTGTTTCTGCTTGAAGTCTTGCAAAGTTTGTTTTTTGTCAGTCAAAATGATTATTTGGATTTTGGTACTCAAGTACAGGCCGTAGTTTCTATGAATTCTGAGAAAACTTTGTAAACAGCAGCGGTAATACATAAATTTCAGTGTTAAAACTATAATATCTTATTAACCGATTTCTCGTCATGTTATTGTCGTAAATACAAATGTTACAACTACAGAATCGGTAGACTACATTGTATATTATATACCCACTACTAGAGGTCAGCGCAACCACTGGGTACGCTGTCATCTGGTAGTTCTAGTGATATGACTACGTTTTACTCTAATTTAAGTGTCGCAAGAATGATGCAATTTAGTACACATTATAGTAAAGCTTTAATTATACTTCATATAAAGTTATTCTTCTGCAAATTTTATACTTGGTAGCAATATCAAGTGATGCTGTCTACAGAAAGTAATAAAAATAAAAACCGCTGTAAGGAGAAAGAAGCTAGTTTCTTGGCTGCAACGGGTTAGATGTATGCGAACAAAGACAAATAGTGATTTATATTGAAATAGGATCCCCTTTGATCATACGTTCATTCTGTATATTGCTTTTGTATAGTAGGTTTCGTACTAGAGTGATTTTCTAGAATGGTATAGGGCAATGAAATATTAGAACATTTTGTGAATTTTTTTGGTGTCGCCTATTTAAATTTGTTTGGAGCATCGTTAACTTTTATGAGTTGTTAATGATTAAGGATTGTTATTAGAGGAGAATTTGAAAGTTTTAGAAAAAACATTAAATACGAGTATGTTTTAAAATAATATTTTAATTGATTTTGACAGCTAAATGGTTCTGTTTATTTTGGTACTCATTTAGTAGCATGTTAACAATTTTTTATCGAGTTCTAAATCTATAAAGTAACAATAAAACTTATTTCCAATCGCTAAACGATGTGGTAGTAATATATTCCTGAACTGAAATAGAAAATTTACTCCGCCTTGCCGTTACAAAAGGCGGGTGCGAATCGATTTAATCTTTACCCCTCAGATTGGATCTTGGTAAGCAGTGTTGCCAATCTTTCTTAAGATAAAAATGTATTACTAGCTAGAACGCCGTAAAAAATAAAATTTAGTATACAGATAGTAAATTTTTCTTGAATTTTGGGTTGGTACCATATTTATAGTTATTCTTTAGGATGAGTATAGTAGCTTAGTCCGTCTCCTGTCTGTCTGTCTGTCCCCTATACAGGATTATCGGTTAAGGATGTATCCCTAAAAGATAATAATGTATAGGAGACAGTCTACTAGGTATTTACCAAGAATGTAGACAATATTTTTGTATGGAATCCTGGCATCGTAGCTCCTGATCGTATGAACCAATTTTGATTGTTTTTTGGTGGATAGGTAAATTAGTCGGGAGTGTTCTTAGCTATGTTTGATGACTTGATGACCAAAATTGCCGGCACCACATATGGTTATCAAATGAAAGGACTTGACTAGTTGATTACTATACACTATGATATATTTCAAATCCATGATGGCAGCCGAATGACCAAAGAATGGCGGTATTTTGCCGTAAGGCAGGTTAGGTTAGGTACCGTTATGTGCCGAGGGTTTTTCGAACCTTTATTTTACTTTTTATTGCATTTTTCTGTGTGCATACAATAAATTGTTTTAGTATGATCTTAATCTAGGTAATTAGAAATTAAAAATACATATAAATGTAAAGCATGTCGCTACCAATATTTTATGCAAATAAACAATAGTTAAACTTAAATCTTAGAATAAATCTTCAAAACTTAAATTAATAAACGACAGTTACAATCCACGCAAAAGTGCAATAAAAGAAAGATGAAACCTTTAAAGATTGACTCATCCAGCTACGAGTTGCAAGAACTTCAAACTTCGGGACGGGACACTTTGGAAAACCTCGGAAAACTTCGGCAAACCTCGTACAAACTTCTAGAACAACTGGAAATTTACGAAAAGTAAGGTGTTCAAATTACCCAGGTTCTAATTAAAGGTAGGACGAGCAAGTAATTGAATGAGCAAGGCCGCGTCTGCAACTTGGTGCAATGGCCATGGTGCAATAGACGTAAATTGTACTGTGGCAAAAAAAAAATGCCTTTTTGTCCATTCATGAATGGACCTATAATAGCTATCTAATGGTACCACGGTTAAGGAATTAATTTGAATAGTACAAATATTACATTGATAAAATTAATGTAATAAACATTACATTAAACATTACTATTTTACTTCGTGAGTGAATCGGTAAGTTTCCATTCTAAGAAATCGTGCTACCTCTTAGGTCGCATCATTGCAAGCAGACTAAAGTTTGAATAAAATAAGAAAGTCTAAGACTTCCTTGTTTTGTCACCGGAGCTAGAAATTTTATTAAAATTAACCTAATCTATTTAGCCCACTGCTCACTTTCATCATCTCTCTCTCTCTCTCTCTCTCACTCTCTCTCTCAGTCCATTTATTACTAGCAAGGCATACAATTGTCAGAAAGTCCTGAATAGGATAGTGTTTGGTTAACACGTGAATGCTAAGGTGAAACACTTGTCGTCCTCTACACGTGTTTCCATTAACATTCCTCAAGTGTTTGTTCGAAAGTTCTGATGGCAAAACGAGACGATAAACCTCGAGATTTAATAAAAAAAGCCTTTACATTTTTAATATTTTTCATAAAGAAAATGATGTTTGACTATGAAATATCAGTTGTATTGACAACGAAATAAAAAATGAGCAAGAAAGCACTTGCCTTTAAATTTGTTAGTAGGTGATGATGCTTATGATGAATTAAAAAAACGTTTTTAGTATGGAGCTGTTTTTCCAGAGCTATCTGATTAATTGAATGTCACGTGAAATAATTTAAAACAGATTGTATGAAATGTTCTCTGATAGCACTTTCGTTAACACAAGTATGTGTTAACGAAAGTGCTATCAGAGAACATTTCCAAAAAAAAACTATGCAATTTGCATGTGGTTTATAAACTTTTTATATTTTTAGAATACGAGTCTAGTAGTCCCATACTTTCTTTTATTTAATATTATTTACTGGACGTCATATATTAACGAACATACTGTAGTTCTAAAGCTCATGGTTCAAAAGAAGCTTTTCTTCTTCTTAATGTTCCTACTATAACATTACATAAACATTTCACGTGCGTTTTATGTTACTAGTAATCTTACCAAAAAACCAATCGATAAAAGTACTTCGTTCGGCTCAGCTTAAATTGCAAAATAAACAATTTTATTCATAAATAAACGATTTTGGTTCATAAATTGGCCATTTATGCCGTCATAAAGAAACCTGGCATTGTTTTGCCGGTGATCAATCTCTTCTAATGTTGTTTTTAATGCGAAGGCTTTGCTCTCGATGGGCCATCACTTGTGTAATAAAGTGAGGCGTGAGTATTTTTAAAATCAATATGTTAAAAAAATAGTTACTAAAAAAAGCAATAATATTTTTAAAGTCTTCGACATGTTTTATTTTCTAATTCATCATCATCATTCACAGCCTTATTTATCCGACTGCTGGGTATAGGCCTCTTCCATATATGATGTCGTGTGCCTCAGTCCTGCGCTAATTGTGACCAGGTAGGACCCGCAACAGTTCTTATATCGTTGATACATCTTACCGCCGATCATCGACTGTCTGCTACAATTACTTAGGTACCTAGGCTGCCACTATTATTCCTAATAAAACTGATGGACTTTCTGCTTTTAAATTATTCTAGGCCTAACACTGTTTTTTCTCACCTACTTTAAATTGTTTATTTCATTATCTAGCTTTCATTATTGTAAATTGTATATGTAAGTAGAGTTTTTTTTTGGCAAATTTCAAAAATAAGTACATTAGGCGAAAATAATTTAAACAAACTGATTCATCATCATCACGGGGCGTCTCGTGCCCCCTGTGAAGAGGGCACAAGGTACAGGGGTCGAGCTATCTTGCTATTTCCCCGGGCTGGACGCAGAGGCCGGTTGGTCCCAGGGAATTTTATTTTCTGGGGCGCATTCTGCACCGGGGTCCGTGACTGATGATGAATTTCATATAATCCACTCATCGCTTTCAGTAGGTTCGAGTTTTCCGAGGGTGTCTTCGTGCTTCCGCAGTAGCAGCAGGGTGGTGGTTGTCGTTGTGAAGAGGGCAAGCTCCTGGGGGGCCACTATCCGTAGAAGAAATACTGGATAGTGGCCAGTCCCCGTGCAGCCGCAGTGCAGCAGTCCCTGCCGCGATGGCTGACAGCAACCCCACCAGGGCGCCCATCAAGGCGGCGATGAGTTCCTGGCCGGGAGTGCCAATCGCTGGTCCGGGGAAGAGGTGATGTTGGGCTTGGGCTTGAGGCTGGTAAATGAGTCCCGGTGTTGGCTGTAGGGACTGGCGCTGCTGCTGCCTTAGTCCCCGTTCGTGTGATGGGCGGTGCCCCTGCTGGTAGTGAAACGGGGCACCATGCGTCACTGACACCCTGGGTTCAGTTCTGGTCGCTTGCTTTGAAACTGTTACAGTCGTGCTGGTCGCAGTCGAGCTCAAAGCTCGTGCTGCCTGCGCTCCACTCGTCGGCGTCGTCGGGGGGATAGTTTGCGATCTTCCCCCTCAGCTTGCTCCACCCGTCTGATCACACCCGCCTCCAGGAGGGGTGGCTGAGATGAGGGAGGGAGTGGCTCAGCTGGTGCTGGATCATCGGTGGTAGTGGATTGAAGAGGAGGCTGTTGCTCTGTCCTCCTCCTCTGTCTTCCTCTACCCCTGTGCTTTCTGCGCTGGTGCTCGGTGGCGGTGGTTTCTGGCGGGGCTCGTAGGGCGCTCGTCGTCCCGCTAGGGCCCCCCCAGCCTCTGGTAGGCCGCAGGCGGGAGGGGGTGAACACAGTCGGCTAAGTGAGAAGCCGTGGGGTAGGGGCTGTAAGGAGTCTCCCTTTAGCCGCTCCACCTCCTCTTCCTCCTCGTCGCCCGGGTCTGGTGCTTTCGCCTGGCATATTCACAGGTGGACGAAATGTGTGCCCCTGCGGTGGTAGGTGCGTGATCCAGCCCCATGCTGCTGGTGGTGCCCAGTGGAGCTTGTGCCGGCGCATGGGGAGGTCGCTGTAGGGTCAGGACATTTTCTTCAGTGCAAGAGGCCGGTGGTTGGCCTCCTCAAGCTGCTGGGCGATGCTGTTGTGTGTAGGTAGGCCTCGGAATGCCGGGAAGCTGAATTTTTCTCTTCCTAGCTTCCCGGCGGAGTACAGGACATGACCTGCTGTTTTGCTGCGTGACTTCCGTGCAGATCGCGCATCGCAGCGGTGCCTCTTCTGGTCTCGGGCACTCGGATCCGGGATGGGCCCCTGCACATTTCACACATTCCTATGGACGGTGGCAGTGAGCCGACAAATGCCCAAGGAGCTGGCACCTGTTGCACTGGGGCATCGTGGTGCGCTCCTTCCATGCCTCGAAGACCACTCGGGGCATGTTCAGTAAGGTGGTGTTATTGAAAAGATGTTCCAGATGGTCCCTTTTCATCGGCTCCAGCTGGAGATGAAAGACGCTCTTCGTTGCTCCGGGCCTGGTGGGGAGCGCCCGGGCGAAGATTGCGGGAAAACCGAGGTCCTTGAGGGCTGCCACAATGATAGCTCCCTCGGTTCCTTGCGGCAGGCCCCCTAGAGCTGCCTTCACCGGCTTCTCGTTTGCGAGTGCGTAGCAGTACCAGGACAGAGTGAGCGAAATGGTCTGCACTTTCGTGAGGTACCTCTGAACGGTACGAAATTCTTCTTCTGATTTGGGCCGGAATCTGAAGCCTTTGTCCAGCGGCTTCACATTGGGTGGGTGGCCCAGGCGACTTCTAAGTTCTCCCAAGTGCCTGGAGCAGTCGGGCAGCTCCTCAATGGTGATCGGGGGATACGACCCCCCGGTGGTCCAGCTTAAATTTTGCAGGCACCAAAAATATTTTTTGTTAATATACGAACTAAAGAAACTAGTATTATTAAATTTATGTGGGACTATTTCTACGAATACCTTCAAAAAACATTTTTTTTCAATTCAGTAGCCCCCGAGAAATCAAGTCACAAACATTTGTAAAAAACAGCCGAATTGAGTGCCTCACCTTTTTTGCGTAATTGGTAAAAAATATGTTAGTCATGGTCTCTTCAGTAAAAGAAATAGTCGGTCAGGGAAAACTTTGAAAATAAGTCACACGTTACGTTTAGCAATTGAACCTGCTTAATGTAGAAGTAAAAAAAAATATAAACTAAAATAAAACTAGAGATATTCTAACTTCCCGATTCAGCCTTCAAGTAAGTATAAGTCTCCATCTAAAAACCAATAAATACCCCACTTTATTCCCGTTGTTTAGAACTTGTTTCGATAGTGGCTATTAATATTTCAAGACCACTTTTCCACTCAGATGATTTTGGGGCGATGTTATCCAAACTCATATTTGCTCCTATTTTCCCCCGGGCGCTTGTGAATCGGAAAATATATAGTTGTGTATATGAGGGTAAATGCGTCTAAACATGATTTCAATCGGTTGTTTTGCTAGATTGTACACGTGACCTAAAATAGACGCAAAACTTTATGAATGAGAGACGAAAATTAAGGTTTTGTTTCCACTCGCAGACTTAGTTAACTTGTAAACTGCGGGTTACAATACAACCGCTTGACAGAACTTTTGAATAAATATTAAAAACTCTTAATTGTAAAGTGGACTACATGAAACGCAGGGCAGCGCAGCCTAGACTAGTACGGCTATGACGTTGTGATGTAGGAAACATTATAACAAATTACACACCTAACGCATCGTGTGCTGTGCAACTAGGCGCACTACCGCAAGTCAAGCCAGACTACATCACTATGTTTGACACTTTCAAAGTGAATGGCAGATGTTAAGAACGTTGCGGCAGTGCACAATAACATGACAAACAAAATTGGCCGGTGTGACATCATACGCAAAACGCTTAACACAACGCGATACGCTGTATGTAACGCATCGCGTGCGGTGTGCTCCAGATTTTAATAATTTAAGGTTGTATTGCACGCATTGCATTTTCCTGTCAAGTATGAGGTATCAATATCGACTAATAATGACGCTGCAGCAAACTTTGTGGTACATTATCTAAAATAAATTTCCAAACACTAAACAATATTTAGAATCTGCTTACCAAGTGTTATCAAGATTGATTGAAAACTACAATCTGTACTCGAGTACTAAATATCCAGACAAATATTCATAGATAAACTAACAATGAAGAAGTGTCCAGTGGTAGTATTGTTTGATAATGTATATAAGATTTATGCCCTTTTTGGGTTACGAGAGGAAGAAATCTTCTCTATACAACAACGTTGCTATATTGCCTGGGCCTAGGATTGGGTAAATTATCATGGTTCCAAAACTGACATCTCACAGGCCCCAAACTTCTTTTTAGTCGCCTCTTACGACAGGCAAGAGGACACCGAATCTGAATTCTATTACCCTTGTTCTAGCGTCTATATTAGAACAGGAGATGTAACTACGACCAACAACAAATCTATGACCAAAACAAAATAAGCATTATTCTACTAATAAACCTAATGAGACCGACAATTTATCTCCTAAATAGTACAATTAGCAGTAGAACTTTTAGGTCTCGTTCGTAGTTAGAACTTGTTTTAAACACAGTTCAAAGTATCCTGGCTGGTAATGGCAACGTGTAGGAAGTTAGCACTCATCCAGCAACAAGTTCTAGACAATTAGTTAAGTACCTGAGGAATGGAGGTAAAAGGAAGAAAATTATATAACTTTAATAGTGGCTCAGCGAATAAATGATACAGGGCATGTGACATAATTAGTATAAGTTTATTATACAACGTGTACAGAAAGGTGTGGCAATATTTAAAGATGTGAGTCTTCTCATCAAAGTGAACCCAAATAAGAACAAAAAATTTCAACTTAACTACAAAAGTTCACCATACAAAAATTGGTCACGGCCAAGTTGTATGGAGGACGCAATTTTTTTTTAATTTGTTTTTTTTTTCTCTATTGGGTTTACTTTGATTGCTAGAGTAACACCGTTGAGTATTGACACATTTTTTTATTGCACGTTGTATAAAGTTTTAGTATGTACTTACGTATTCAATTTTTATTTCCTAACTTAAAGTTTTTTACAACATAGAATAATTCGAAATAATTTGTTAAGGGTAACACTGTTTACAGCTGCTACAAACTTCGGTAATGTCATATACCATAGTATTAATACAATTAGTGATGGTAAAAAACGGATTCTGTTTTTATGGTGTTGCCATTTATACGTTAGAAATAAACATTAAACTTTTAACTATATAAATAGAGCAGGATAGAAAATAAGGAGTAAAAAGACCCAATAAACTTAAAATACGATAATATAGATTTAAAATATTGTGCTCTACGTTCTGCTGTTGAGGTTCTACGTGATTGTTACCTGTGTCCTACGACGGATAGAACAAAAAATGTTATTTTTGTTCACCGCCTGTGTCAGTCAGTCAGCACTTACATATCATACAGATAACCAGCTCAGATTCCACGGATCTCTAATTTTTTATAGCCTGTGTTAACCAGTGATAATGTAATTTTCTATCGGTGAAAGAATTTTAGAAATCCGTCCAGTAGTTTTTGAGTTTATACGTTACATACAAAATAAAAATCTTTCCTCTTTATAATATTAACTAGTTTTTACCCGCGTTTAAAATTCGATAAAATTAGAGAGGACGTATTTCTGGAGAACAAATCTGAAACGACCAACAAAACACTTGAAATGCACAGTGTTAAGACGTTTGCTACCTGGCGGAGTGTGATCTCGAGATTTGTTTGACGCTGGTATAAATATGTACCTACACCTGAATTAACACCAATCACCAATGCCGGTGGTCTCAAATTGAGGTTGAATTAATGAGAAAATTATAATAATTTACAATTCTTGTTAATAAAAATGCGAATATTTCTATAAATAATAAACTCGTTCGATATTATAGTTCCAAATATATTATGGAATCTTTTCACTATAGAGGCTCTTTCTGTCAAGAATTTGTGACGTAAACTACTCGTATTCTTATTACTTCTTCTCTTTTTTTAAGGTTTTTGGCTTTACACGGTTTGTACATTCGTCATCTGCAAGTAAGTTTTTGGTAGTATGACTAATGTTTTTGATTATTGAAAAATATTATTTAATAATTGTGATAGAAAAGAATCAAAGAAAAAACTGGAATTCAATTTCATCAGGAAGCATCCGTGTTCGAACTATCTCCCGTTGATACGGCGAAAGTTCGCACTTGTATAAACAATATTTTTTGGTACAGAAGAAGACAAACAAACATACCGACAGACGTTTTAAATACTTTTACTACTTTTTAGTATGCTGTTCTTTTAAATTATATTACTATTGACGCAACTTTGTCGCAGATTTTGTAAAAAACTTTTTATAATGAAAACAGTCTAATTAACTAAACTAAAATAGCTCTATCGTGTTAAGGACTTTGTATCCAGTTTGCCAATGAACAATATTTAAAAAAAGACTTAACTATTTTTTTAGCAAGTTTGCCCATAGGGCAGGCTAAACCATTGAAAGCCGCAATGTCTGTAATAGTCGTATACATTTTTAACTTTCTATAAAAATAAGTATTATTCAAATTTGTGCATAAAGGGGAAAGTTGATGCATTCGTAGGCAGTTTCCTATTGGCGGGATCGGAATGTAGAATTCTCAAAAAGCTCCAGGAGGTCAAACACTAAGGGGAGTGTGTTAGTCGAAATTCTATGACTAATAAATCGTGACCAGTTTATCACATAAGAAAAATATCAGTTTTTACCGGATTTTAAGGTTATTTACCTTAAAATCCGGGAAAAATATTTTTTTTTTATTTATATTTCCAAGTCGCCTCATTTACGCCGTTCGGCTCTACTTTTAAAATAAAGACATAATTTCTAATGGTTTCGAATTATTAGTTGTATGAAATCAGACAGCATTTATGTGACCGTGCATCATATGACTCGTCTTCTTCTTGTTTTGATATATGGCTCCATACATTTAGTTAATGCGCCAGCTAGACACTAGCATAAGATTTTTCAAGTAGGTAATATACAAAATGCGTTGTGCTCTTTGTAAAATAAACTTTTTCTTTTAACTGTAATAAAGGACACGTCATGTAAGGGCATTTGTCACTTGTCTGTCGCTGTCAACTGCGGAACACGGCGGAGGAGATATTCAATATTACATAAAAAATTACAAATAAACTTTTTTTTCATTAAATTATACGCTATTTTAATAGCCTATAGCACTTTTCGGGTATTTAAATATCTTTTAAGTCGAACTGATTTGAAGTTATTGAGGAGAAGACGAACAAACAAACCAAGAAATCAACAAACACACTTTCGCATTTAAAATAAGTGTGGGGTTATAGATTTAAGAAGAATCTAGATCTATGAAGTTTTGTAACAAAGCGGTACTGTCGGATTACCAATAAACTATTTTACAAATTTAAATGCGTTAATTTTAAGCTGGCCCATGATAGAGGTTGTAGTACTCTTTGCTCTGTCATAATTATGGTGAAAATAGTACATTTAACTCTAAGATGAAATTAAATGAGGTAAACACTAAGCAAGGCATTCCATCCTCGTTTGTGCTCGGTAAGTATTCATGAATGTTAAAGTAAGCGAAACGAATTGAGGTTTTAATTTATACTGGAACGGGAAAAAATAAACGTATTTTGCGGACGTGATGCAAATTCCGAGATGTACCGTGTTATAAATTTATTTGCTGTAACTCGTTTATTTTTTCGTCTTCAATTAAACTTTTTGAAGGTGTTTTGTTACAAAAGGGTTGACAAAAAAGCTTTTTTCTTGTTAATACAAATTTGCGATCGGTAAATATTATTTTTAATTACCTCTGAATTTTTAACTGACTACAAGATAAAGAAGAGGTTTCACATCAGTTCTTCATAATGTCTGAATGTATGTTCCATAATTAATTATATACTAAAACGATTGTGAAAGTTCTTCTTAAAAAATATTCTTCTCAGACGGTCCCAAATAAATTTTACCTAAATAGGTAGTCACATTTTTTATGTTATTACAATTCCTATTTATTTACGTAGGCCAAATTTACTAAATTAACATAAATAATCATTGGAGTCAGGCATTAATTTCCGGAAATCCATTACTAATAACGTGTTATTTAACAAATATCTGGTGACATTCCGATTCGTTTTGATGTCTTCAATCACTTGAAGAGTCAACATCTCCTGAGGATGCTTTGAGCTAAGGAGAAACACGTGTCGAAGCAACCAGATACTGAGTAAAAGTAAGTAATAAAGTGTTGGCGTGGATGTAAACAGTGATATTAAAAAGTGTAACAGACCGAATTAGGATCAAAACCTCATAATCATAATTACTCGTATAAAGAACTCTCCAGCTCAAAAATAACCACTGTAGCAATAGAAACAATCCGTGGTTATCAGTAAAAAAATCAGTAAAAAAGACTCTCTTACCATCACTTAGTAGGAATAAAACTAAACTTATATAAAAAATACAATAAAGCACATCAGAAGGCGCAGTTATTGGTACTCGTATCAATCATTAATTTTCTGTTTAATTCGGTCACTGACCTAAGCCATTTTATTACTACCCCACAGGTGAGGCAAATGGAAGTCCACATAAATAATGTTAGAAAGCCAACTGGCCGTCCGCCCACTCAAATTTATCTGCAACAGGATGGCCTATTATTAACTTTCCTCTACCTTCCACCTATGTAGGCCGTCGCTTAACTGGCTGGGATTCTTCGACTATTTATTATGTGTATTTGGTGTAGCCTAGTCGGTAAATCCCTTGGCACGCAATCGAAAGGACCGGGGTTCAATCTCAGCGTTCGGCATGAACCTTTGCGTATTTTTCTCTTGTGCATATAAGAATTAATAACCACTTGCTTAAACGGCCACGGAAAACATCGTGCGGAAAACTGCTTGTCGGAGAAGTATGCTACCAAACTACAATACCATGGTATTGCCATTAAAATCTGTTGAAATAAGTTTTTAGTAATGATAAATACAAAATGTTGAATTTATATGTAGAGGTATTTAATAGTTGTAAATAGATTTAGTTTACTTAAAGCGTTTTAATGTCTGTTTTTATGTAAAAGGGGAGATAATGAAGAACAGCTGCTAAAACGAGTAGAGATGTATGGAAGAGGAGATATGCTATGAGGAAGATTATGATGAAATACAATCTATTATATATTATAATTTACTCGTAATTTAAATTCAGATAAATTCAGTACAAAATTCAGCCACGCTACAATAAGCAACAGCGTCATCGTCGTCATCGCTTATATCGATCTGATCTAGGTTACCTTAAAGGTTGTCAATTGCCGTGCAAAAGGTGCGAGGTTCGATCCCACGAAACATGCAAAAAGAACCTGAGCTACTGGTAAAGGAAAACATCATGAGGGAACCATAGCATGGTGGTAGTGCGTTTCCTATCGCTCGTTTCCTGACTAGCTACCATCATCAAGTTGTAAATCTGTCGTTAAGCACCTAACGGTGTGTTCCAGCAGCCTTCCTTGAGAGCCAGTGTATTCCAGACTAGGCATGCTCCATCTAGGGCTACAATGTCGCTGACTTCCGTGGTCGTGCGAACTTGTGGTCAAATGCCTAGCTGTTCAGTATAAAAAAAAAGGTGAGTACTGATCGGTGTTGCAGTCAGTCTTCGCTAGTTTCACGGGACTTGATTGCATAAACGCTCACAGTGTTTTTTTAAGTAATTAGTTTTTTTTGCGTCAACGTCGGAAGTCATGTCTAGCTAGATAGCAAAAATGTCCTTAAAGTTAGTGGTAAGTGAAAGCCTTATATAAGACCAACATTTTCAGACAGATTATAAGTGAAATTTGCAGCAGGGGCCTACTCCTGCAAGATCTTAAGCATACCACAGACATTGTTATCAATGATTGTTGTAAAACTTTAAGGGTGCTTGCTAATTTGTCTTAAGAGTATACAAGGAGTAGGCCCCGCTGTGTTAGGTAATGGTCCAAAATATTTTCAGTGAGGCCATAGTTTTGAAAAACGAGCCAACTATCTAGACACAACTCTACAAAAATCTAGATTTTAGTACGAGTTCAAAAAGATTATCAAACTTCTGGTAACACGTTACATTACGTCCCGCTACGCCGGTCTGCACCCAGCTTTAGATTACGTGAACAGTAATGTTATTTATTAGTTACAGTATTATATAATGACGGGGTCTTAAAATGACAATAATTATTATAATGACGTACATTATACGTGAGTGAAGATAATAATGACAAATATTATATCCTTAGCTGCGTACTGCATACTTGCAAATCACGCTGATCTTCTCACGTTGATTATAAAGAATAGCAAATGTGTAAATTAGCATTCGCATCCGCGAACTAGTAAAAACTACCTTATCAAAGTTCAGTTTTTTTAAAGTTAGAATTTATTACATACTTTATTATATTATTACAGTTAAAAATACTTGAAATACAATATAATTGTTAGAAAAACGAAAAATAACAAAGTATTTTTATTATTAAATTACTAAAAAATGCAATTAATTTATTGAGTAGACAAAAAAATATAACTATTGTTTTTATGAACTGTAAACTTGCAATTCAAAACATAGACTAACAATAGTAAAGTAAAAAAGTCATATCAACCGCCTAAGTACCGCTGTTTTGAAATAAAATGTACCATTGAATAGAGCAAAAAATATACTATACATACTTATCGTTCCCAAAAAAAAAACATCAGATAATGAATACTACAGAAAACAGGCACAAAAGGCGGTCTTATCGCTAAAAACAATCTCTTTTAGACAACCTTCTCCAACATGGCACGATAATCTGTTGAGTTACGACTCCTAATAATCCTCCATCCTAGTACTTAATCATATTTATATATAGAAGTAAGGCTGTGTGCTTGGTGCGAGTTTTCTTACTCGATCGTGTTGGAGTAAAGTCAGTTTTGTATGGTACTAACATTTAACAAATTCAACAAACATTAACGCTAGGTGGCGCTGTTTTAAGTCTGTACAAAACTGAGTCAGTAAGGCTGTAAGCACTCTGGATATCTGCCGGACAGACATACGAAATAATTGTTCAAATGGAGATGCTCTTTCAGTCAATTAAATCCAACTGTCACCCGCGGCGTTGCATGCGACAAAAATAGAATACAAAGAAGTTTCAACTTTGAACCCTTATTTCACTCCCCAATTTCAACCCATTTTGATTGAATTTCCATAAATCATGTCTTAGTATAGTAGTCTACACCAGTAATGAATCTCCTTCATGTATCTAAGTGCAGCGGTTTAGGATTCTAGCAAGAAAATAAATATAAATTATATGTGGTTACAGACAGTTACATAAAATATAGTATCTCAACGAAAGGCTATTCATGCAAAGACCTGACCATGGCGTCAACCACCATAATATTGCATTATGACTTTTGCGTGTTTTCTGTTTAAACATAGTTTTTCAGAACTGACAGAGGATTGGGATACATAGATATATAGATGACTTTAGCACAATAAAACAGTTTAGGTTACAAAAACAAAAATAAGATTATTAACGTGGGATTGAGACTACCAACTGAAATGGAAATCGGCAGAGCAGTTGTTCGCATGGACAACACACTGATAAATTATGATATATAGCCTAGCGAGTCACTTTAGTAAAACAACGTTCTAATCTGTCGCGGCTGACCGTACTTTGAATTTGGCACCTACCAGGTATCCTAGGATTGCAAGCTACTAGGCATAAGACACTAAACAAGCCTACCTGTGAGTTTTCAGCTTAAGGATGCGTTGTTATACTGAGGACACATTACGTTTATAATGTTACTGAAAGAATTCCTCACTAATATAAGTGTTATATAATTGTGTAAGTATTATATATTTATGACCTTATACAAATTCTCATAACTCAACAAGGCATAGAAAAATATATTATATTCAAGATGTAATTTCACAAGGATGTGCTGGGCGTAATAATTGAAGAGGAAGGGCCGTGAGGAACAAAACCGTACGGAGCGCGCCAGACCCAGCAAAGTAGACTAGACAAAGTTAAAACTAGACTGTTTAATACACTAGACAACAAACACAATTATCTGGATTACATTTTTTTTTAAATTGCATGGGAAGTAAGCAAACGTATTCCTCGTAATAGCTCATGTAAAATTCAACAACTATAATATGCGCATAACGCACTGCGTGTGATAGTCCAATATGTTTGGGCAGCTCTTGTGACGAGTTGACACGGGCCAAATTGAATATTATTCGCAAATTGAATCCGCTTCGATGCGGCACCTGTCAACGCCGCTCATATTTATCGGGAACCTATCTACTAAGGAATATCGATAGTAATGTAATTCATAATTAAATAATAAAATCTAAAACATGATAGTAGAGTGCTTCAGACATTTTAAGTCACTTTATTCTAATTTAAAGCGTAACGTACTTAACGTTTCTTTGTTAATTTTAATTAGCATTTGTCTTAACAGTAACGCAGAAACGTAGCCGTTGGTACTTGCAAATAAGTTATTTGAATTTAAATGTATTTAAAAATTCTTAATTCTGGTTTTTGCAGTTTAATAAAATAATGGGGTTAAAAGTGTTTTGAGTTAGTTTTTATTGCCACTTTTTGGCATCATACCGAGAAATAAAAACTTTAAAGATAAATACAATTTTTAACCCCAACGCAAAAACGACGGGGTGTTATGTTTTGACGTGTCTACACAAGACTGTGGCATCGTATTGTGATGACTTTGATTTATTATTATTTTTTATTTTAAAGGTGAATTAGTCACTAGTGTTACTACCTATGCTTGATGAAAATTGGTCCAAAATGGCCGCCGCCTTTAAATGACGGATTACATAGTTTTTCACAAATCCCTCAATATTAGTATCAAATAATAGTGCTTGACAAGTAGAATACAAATGTGATTAATTTCAATAAAATCAATTGCGAATTACTTATTTTTAATATTTAGTGTCGTCGGGGTTTATTATCAATCTTTAAATTTACTTGTACGTCTAGAATGATTTTTCAAAGTTACGCCTGTTTCCATAAAATAATAAAATATAAAACCATCCTCTGTCAAAAACACCATAGTAGCGCCCACCTGAGGAGTCACTTCACTCGACCATCTCCGACTGAATCGACCTTTTCGATCAGCGAGATTTTTATTTACTTGCGACTGGGTCGCATAATGCCGTTCATGCTTTGAAAAGATTTATGGTTGATTTCTTAGTCAAATGCTTGTTGGTGTACATTATTGGTTTGGTAAACATCGATACAGAATGTTATTCTATTATTATTTCGCTTTTATTACTTTCATATCGCTTTCCCAATAATATTAATAGGTATATTTATTTATTGGGTGCCGACCTATTTTAAATTAAAACATAAGCAAGACAAACGGAAAAGAATACAATTTTCAGCGAGCTGATGCGTATGCGGTACTGTTTTTTCAGCTACATAGGTATGTAAAATTTACATTTATTATTAAAGTTATATAAAATTATATGAAAAAGTACATTAAAAAGAATAACACATCTAATTATTAAGTCAATATTATAACACCAAATAAAATACGAGTAAGAGTTAATCAGTTACAAAACCCATAATACTAATAATGCCTTTTTAAATTAATTAACAAATGTGGATAATTTATTTTTCTTTAGAGCAAAGATGATTAAGTACGTTTTAGTTAGTTCGGCGAGCGATAAAAACGTCAAAAAGACTTAATAAGTAGAACAAGTGGTTAGAAGCGACGTAAAAAAGGAATATAAAACTTCATCTTTACAAGTGCAACTAGTATATAGCAGACCGTCTGAAGAAAAAGATTAATCCACATTTGACACCTCGCACATCGTAAAAGTTCGACTAGTTTAGACTGTAGTTTAGCTCTCTAGTGGTGGGTTGGAGCATTTGGATTATCTGTAGATCTTAAATGGTCTATAGGTCAATCTTTCTGCTATATTTTTTTTGCTCTTGTAGTTAGTCATTTCGTTTATGTTAATAAAAACACTTGACTGTAGATACACTGGCATAAATAGTTAGACTTGATAAGCACTATTTCAGACAGTCGGTTACATAATAAAAGCGAAACTTACGCTACTAAATAGTTAAAGACAATTAAATACTCAATGACGATAACTTAAAGGCAACTGGACAGATCTATATTGATAAAAATATCGCTTGTAAGAATATCCTATAAAACAAAAAATCTAAAGAGTTGAAAACCTCCTGTTTGATGTTGGTTAGAAAATTCTTAATACAATTAAGTTCCACAAACTAGTTAGAAGAAATAAAATATAATGTTCATATCACTATCTGACTGGCATGATAAAATCGACCGCTCGACTCTACACAACCTCTGGGGGCCGCTGCATGCTTTAGAAATGCAAGCGAAAATCTACCAAATGGTTGAAACACACTAAACATGACAATTAAAATTAAAATTAAGAATATCAGAATAGAATTGGAAGAAGATGGTTAACAATGTTTATTAGCAGAGCCAAAACACTTAAAATTTGGTACAGTTATAGTATGCGTTTATAAATATTAGCAACACAAAACATTATTAATTTAATAGTATTTATTCCGAAAATGTGAAATAGGTACAAATACACAAATTAATAACAAAACAGTTATAACAAAGAAATTGTCGAGCAAACCCGCTGTTCACTGTTCCTGGCGCAAAAGTAACACGTCGAATTGAGATGGCCAACCCTTGCACCAGAAACATTCCGAGCAGATTGTCTATTACTATCTATTAACCTTTTGCCTATCTCCCTATGAATGTCCCTGGCCTCTGTGCTCCAACCCACGTACTTCAGCCTCTTTTTAACAGAGGTATCTTCTCAGGTTCTTCTGGTGAGTTAATAGTGCGACCTTCTATATAATAGTAACCTTTGGTGCGACCCAAGTTGCTGATGGCTACCGTGCTGACTTACTTGGCGTTCCAAAACATGCACTTGCCGTATTTCTAGGTCACCTTGGTTAGTCCATATGGTCTCTTGCCTGGTCAGATATGCACAGACCTGGAGGCTTTTTTAAGGAACATTTTTATTTTAAACGGGAGACTCACATAAAATGTGAAGTTGGGCTATTTTCTTTTCGAATTGTATTAATGTTATCACCGACTAGGTCGATTAAAATGGTTTCATGCATAATTTGTCATCAAGAGCGTTTTAAGCGCAGGGACTTAAAATAATACGAAATGTGGCACATTAAATCTCTTAAGTTTTATTTTAACAATACAGTAGAGGCAGTCCAAAAACGGTTTAAAGCAATTAAATGCTATGCAACCATACAGTATGAACATCTGGACACGCACTTTACTAATATATTTAAAATATTACTAGTTCTAGTGCGTTTGAACCGCAACGTGAGCTGGAACGGCTCTAGTTTCAATTACTATAATAGAAATGTACTGACGAGGCAATAGGGTGTCGTTGTGACCTTTGAGATAAGTTCAATGCTTTTCGTAAAATTGTGGACTGCTTAGAGAATCGGTGGCCGCTATTATTTAGATTGCGTCCTAGTTTATTTCTGTTAGACTAGATGTATTTTATAATCATATGAAACTAGCTTTTGCTCGAGGCTCCGTCCGCGTTTTGTTTAGTTTCCCAGGATAAAAGTAGCTTACATAGTTAGAATTTAGAATACTGCCAATCTCAAATTTTAACAATTTCTGGGAAAAAATATACAATCGACAATCTAATCCATCTTAAAAGTCTTTGATAATATGAAACTTTATATCAAGTACATAACTGTAAATAAGCAATATGTTTTTCTCGATAGGCAATCAGATATATCATTATGTTTTTGGAAAACTGATAATAGAACAAATTTATCTTGATCTGCATGAACAACTTTGTAATAGTTGGACTTGCGTCTGAAAAATTAAGATGTGTCACGATATAATCCCACAACGCCCCACTTAGACACAGGCTTGACTTAGAGATTACCCACCTATATTTTATCAGTATCGGGAAAAAAATTTGTCCACGCAGACTAAGTCAAGTTAAGTCAAGCCAGTTACTGGTGGTGTATAGATATATTTTTCTTAAAGATATATTTTTTGATTTATTCAATACATTACATGTGTAGAAACTCATTTTATATATATGAACACCGACGTCAATTTTATGTTTGTGATAATTGTTTATCTGCTTACTTATATAACTTGGCAAAATCCAGAGTAACGAAAAATAAGTTCATATTCCGTCAGAAAACTGAATAACATTATTTTCATGGATGAACATTATTTACTGGGAACTACACAGTAATTCAATCTGGAGAGGTTCAGGGCTGTTTTTATATTCATCATAGTAACCACAAGGGAACCGACCAATGCATTTATACGACACGATGCGACTTAGCAATAGTCCAGATAGATTTTAATTGCGAAAATAACATTGAGTGAATAGAGGCAGACGAAATTGGTTCCCATAATGCTAGCGGCTAAAGATGATGCGACTAGGCATAGGTACAGTACAATGATTAGGCGAAGTTATACTAGATCTTTGACGAAATTGTTACTAATTGAGAGCAATCGCCTGGTAGGCAGGCAAACTACCTGTTTGATGCGACAATGACATTAAATAGGTACATTACTTACCTATAGAGATAACGTTAGCGAAATTGACTTTGCAAAGATGCCATACTAATAGAACAGGCCAAAGAATGCCTACACCTAGGCAGTAGGCAGTAAATATTGATGATGATTCATCATCAATATTTACTTCTCCAACTAATTAACGGCTTTTTTATGCATTAATTAAAGTTGAGGACACTATTGGAACTTTCTTGCATTAGAATCATTACTTAAATTAGCCCTGACTTTTAAATAGGGATTTGTATGAGTTTACTCCTGCTAGACTAGTCGAATTACAATAGTAGCTCTAATATGTACAGGCCTTTCTCACCGGCTTTGCTGCATGCCTCTTGTCTATCTCATCTCCAAGTGCACTGGAAAACCCATCATCGGGAAAATTAATAGTCAAGGAGTTATGAAACATTATTATGCTAACTTGGATACATTTTACCTGAAATTGTACTATGTAATATTTTTTTATAAAATCGGTCGTTATCTCGTCGTCGATTATAAAATAACTGACTCCACGTTGAATCCCTTTGGGTTAAAACAATGTAAGTTTCGGAATGTTAGTGAGGATTGTTGAATGTTTTTGACGAACACAAATGGAAAATAAAACAAGAAGAGAAATGTTTTATTATCTTATCTAACTCGTAAAAATGACTTACTTTATTCTTAATCAAAAAAATATATATTATTAAAATAGGGTGTTGTTTTAATTTATGCAATTCAATGTTATGGCGAAAACAGAAAAAAAGGAATTTATACATCGTAACATTCATCTACTGCTTATTTTCATATGGCATGTATTAACTACTCTGACTAAACTTGCGAAAGATCACAATTTCATTCAAAAATCACGAGTGTTAACAAATGCTAATAGATGTTTTCTTCAACACAATTTGAACAATTGAACTCAAATTGTTGATCAATCGAATCATTTCGATTCTTCTTCGACTAGAAGTCTGATATATTTTGTTCTAGTGATTCTTGATCGTCGTTCCGTATGGCACTTAAAATTTCGTGGTTCTCTTTATGGATAACACATTAAAACACTTGAAAATCTTTTGCATAGTAGAAAAAATCTAGTGTCGTTTTATCACTTTATACTACGAGGAGCATGCCAACGCTTAACAGGAGTAATTACACAAAATATTTAAAGATGTACGATGCCAAGCTCGTATCCGAGATTTTTGGCCAGCGATCAAAAAACAAAATCTATATTATGGCAGGCATTTACAAAAGGCTCAGTACCTTTTCATATAAGCAAGCATACGCTTTTCGCACAAGTAGGTAAGGTTAATCTTGACAAAGCTGGGTGAAAAAACGCACTGGGTCAATATCATAATATAACCAAGAACAAAAAAGACGGCCACTTGACTGTTTTCTTCTCTTCAAAATCTTAATTTTGTGCTTTGTATGTTTGTATCAAAAATTATAGGAATCAGCCAGTAAATGGCGCTGAAGCAAATTTTCCCCTTTTTGGGAAAAATAGCCCTACAATCAAAAATCTCCAAAGACAAAAAAATCTAAGATCCCATAAATCAAGTTTTATAAAGATTGGTTAGATATTTCTTGCTATGTTTATTGTATGTATAGACATCCATACAGTAAATACACAAACTGACAAACGAAAAAACATTTTGCGAGACTCGACGCAGAGACGCTCTACTTGCTTCGCTCGCTCAGTCAAAATAGTCTTTACATGACTATAAGAAATTCCCGCCACATGTGTCCGCAGCATTAGCCATTAATCATTGTAAAGGATCTCAACAAGTCATTAGTCTAAAACTTTGCTCCTGCCAAGATCAACTAGTCTAGAGCTTGTCGGCCTTGGCACAGTTGTTGCGGGTAATTTAGCAGATTCTAAAAGACATTGAGACAAATTAGACTTGAGAAGTTGATACAAATAAATGTGCATAATGATTATAATAAATCATTATAAGTTGATTGTATTCACTGTCAGTCATGGGGTATACAGGGTTATTGGCTAAGGGTGTACTAAGCCGAAAATGGGTCACTGTACCCATCCTAAAGAACAAATTTCAATATGGGCTTTCTTTAAATGGCTAAATTATCGCCACAACAACAATATTCGCTTTTAACATTGACGTAAAACTAAAAACGTCGGAAGGAACGTTAATTAACGAAAAATAGTACCTACATTTATTTATGTTTACGTTTGGTACCATCTGTCAAACTTATCAGTAGAATTCGAAATACGTAAGTTATTAACAGCACTGTGAGTTAGTGAAGGGTATGGTTTTTTAAGAATGCGTCTTTGTGCGTATCTTTCGTAAGGGACGTCATGGTCGAGTAACTTCATACGAGCGGTTCAAAGATAAAGCCCATAGGCTGATACTTATTACTAATTATATGTTAAGGCCACTTTAAAAATAATATTACTTATCCTGTTAAAATAAATAAATCGATCCCGTTATTATCACCTCATTACTCTTTTATCTATCAAGCTTCTAATTAAGCTATGTATGCGAACGAGATGGCACAACGTAAAGGAGAACCGATACCGAGATCCATGTAAACTCCATTATCATTTACTTCCTTCCGGAACTTATAATTGTAGGTACTAGTTTTTTACTCTGATAAAACAGAGATCTAATTGTTGATCACATTGGAACAGGAAAATGCTATAAACATTGTCGATTCCTTACGTCTATTTACATAGTCTATTTACCTTTACCACGATGGCATACCGATGTTAAACATTAGAGAATAGACAAGTTATGTTACAGAGGAGACAGACATTAGATCTCAACGAAGTCTCAACCAATTTAAATTTAAACTATATATATACAGTATTGTCCATCTTTCCCAAGTATTATTGATATCGGTCGTTAGACAAAAAGCAACGTAAGAAGGTCTCGCAAGTTTTTTTGCTGACATATGATATTTTTTCAATTCTTAAACGCCGCCATCATATAAAAATACAATATTGGAATAGGTAAAAAAGGTGATTTATATATTTACATTTAATAATGAAACGGCTCAAAAAATTCACATGAATCGACTTCGTTGCTATTTTAGTAGTAAAATAAAAGCGTTTTACTAAAATGCAAACCGAGACGCTTTGTCAAGCGCTTGCGGCGCTACCAGTAAAATACTAGCTTTTTCACGCGGCTTGGCCCGCTTTTATTTAGTTTTCCCGGGATAAAATAATATGGAATTAAGTTTATTAAAAATAATAGGTATTTATTTTTATGGTTTTTAATCGTCAGTGGTCAGATGCTGTAACTCTAAATGGAGCATGCCTAGTCTGGAATACACTGAGTCTTAAAGAAGGCTGCCGAGACACTTGCTTGGCGACACATTTTTGGTGGCAAACTTAATTATAGCCACCATGGAAGATAAGATGTTGCGCGATAGAAAATGTCCTACCACTATGTTATGGTTTCTGCATTATGATCTTGTCACCGTAAGATCTCGTTGGTCTGAGAACTCTTCGATTTGAGATGTCGTCATTTCGAAATCTTATCATTCAGAGATCTTGTCATTTGAAGATCCATACTTTTCGTTCTGAGTTTTGACATTATCAGAAAGCCTCAGTTTTTTCTACGTACGTATATATTATTCTTTGATCGAGTTGTAGGTGTCACCCTACGTATAACGCCAGTCTCATTACTATAGTCGCGGAAGTTGGAATACCTTGTGATCTATTTGCTTCTTAAAAGGTGCGTATTTTATTGGAAATATCGAACTATTACAAAATAATATTTATTAAACGAGTAATAGATAAAATTCAGTTCGGCAAGCAAAACTTATGTTACAAAATAGAATGTCAGCTATATATTGTCAGAGAAAATCAAAAGTTATTTTTAGTTAGTAATACTACTAATACTACGGAACTGATTTAAAAAAAGTTTCAGTGTGACTGGGATTTCATCAGGGACATACATAAAAAAGAATCCGACGCAACAAGGACCTCCTCTTTCTTGAAGTCATTAAACATTGACTTTAATTCAGCAGGCGGTTTTAATATTTTTTTTGTGTTTTGATTTTATGATTAATATTAATATACCTGGACTGGCAGTGCTCCCTGGAATTACCCATGAAGATTTGATCAACAAATGGCACGTTGCATTTTCTACCAACTTCTAAAAAAGAGGAGGAGGTACACAATTCGACGGGCATCTTTTTTTAATTGTGTGTTACCTGATTTTCGGAGCAAGCTGGACCGATTTCAATTTTCCTTATTTGTTTGATAGAGTTTACTTTTTGAGTGATCCCATTTAAATTTTATATAAATCAGTCTATTTTATAAATCAATTTAATTTTTAAATTAAAATAAGCGTTTGTGTTCTATCGGCGCCGTCAATAATCACCTCTTTTCGAAAAAAACTTGTTTCGGTATAAAAAAGAGCCTACACGTTAATCCAAGGTATAAACTACCCTCATGTCTATTTTTTTGCAAATCTGTTTAGCCGTTTAAGCACGAATTCGTAACAGAAAAACACATATACAAACTTTCGCCTTTAAAACATCATAGTGTGATTTAGTATGAAACACTCTTCTAATTTTGGATGTTTCGTATACGGAAAGTTTTTGGCTTTGCAGAATGCTAACTAATTATAAAAACCCTTCATAAAATAATTCCCATCTCTCAAAAACGTCTGTACAGGCTGGTGGTGCCGCCATAAAAGCAGAACTTATAAAGCGGTGCAAATATGAAAACCTTGACTTTGGAGACACTTTAAAATTATACCTAGAAATGTCATAACATCTGGTTGAAGTGACATGAGACCAGATTGCTGGCTATTATTTTGATCAAAAAATTGCCATTCAACGAGGCAATGCAGCCAGCATTCTGCGAAATTTTCATTCTACTAGGTGTTTATTATTAGATTAGTTTTTAAACCGTGAATGTTTTTTTTCCTTTGCTTTTGTGTTACAGTAAAAATACCCTTAATAAACAAAAAACATGATATAATTTATTGCACCAACAGGTTGTATAACAAACATAAAATGGTACGAACTACGAGTACTTCATAGAAATCATAATCACGGTTTTATTGATTCAATTTATGAGATAGTTACGCGGAAATTAATAATTTTAATTATACGATATGCTAGTTTGCTAAAAGCGACATTCAACTACAATTGCAACATTCAGCATGCGACTGTATTATTTTATTCAATATAATATTTAATTAATAAATTTAATTTAATTCAGATTAAATAGTCTAAAAGAACCTTTAACCTCCTCATTCTTTACTCGGCAGCCTAAGAGATGTTATTCAAATAAATTTATATATTTCCCTGTAAGTTTGATTTTGAGGTGCTAAGTGTCATTCGATTTGTCTCAGATGCTCAAAGACTATATTTTAAACTAGTGGCATCCCGCTGTTCTTCTTGTTAAGATTTAAAAACCTGACTGCAAAACGGTCAAACCACTGCGGGTTTGACCGTCAGGTGTTTTCGAAGGCGCTACTTACCACTTGTTTAAAATCAGTTAAATTTACAAAACTGTAGACATATAATTATGTGAAATAAACTATAAATATATAAAATATATGTTATGATAACTACATAGATAAGATTTTTAAGTATATATATATATTTTTAAGATATTAATAATTTAAATGTAACAAGACTTGCCTGTAACAAGCGATATTTAAAGGCTTATTTTTTATTCTAATAACTTACGCAATCGAGTAAATAAGAAAACTTACACTAAGCACCCAAAGAGGCCTTAACAATCTAAATATTTCCACTGGTTAAATTGATTAACTATCCAATAATGTATTAACAGGTGGTGATAAAAGCTTTAGGAAATCCTGAAGCCATGATAAAGGAAATTAATCTTAAATAATTCGATAAAATTAAGACGCATAGGCAAAAATAAATAAAAGGAACCATCCCACTCATGCGCAAAACCCTTCGTTTAGAGCAACAAGTGGTTAGAAGCGGCTTCAAAACAACCCGACTGCAAAAACTTCAGACCAATGTATCTTAACGAGTAAAACCGCGAAATATTACTAGTATACCCTATGACCATTCTGCAGATGAAGATATATCCTATGACACTTAGTAAATCAAAATTTGTGTGTTGATTTAGGCTGTAGAGGGTCACAAAAAGTTTGACATACGTGTACATACATTCAATATTTTCATACAAATATGCAAACGTACGCATTTGAAAGATGATACCTTGCTTTTGGATAGTCAGATAAAAACATAAATAAATAAATGTTTTAGTGATACAAAATACATGATTAAGTTAACAATAGTAAATATAATTTTATCATACCTATATAAAATAATAGAAAACTTTATCATCAACAGGTTAGAAACATTGTGATGGATTTTTGCGTCTCAATTATAGAAATCCATTTGACGTCATTACCAATTTGAAAAAGCATCAAGAGTGGTTAGGAGTACCTACGTAGTTAGATTCAATGTTTGCTAAACTCATTTGAAACTTTGAGATCTTAGCCAACACTTGTTAGTTCCTTAGTTCGCAGCCAAAGGTATGTTGACATTGGTAAGGTAAACATGAGTTTCAGGGTTAAGAAGTTAGTTTATTTTATTGTGCAAAAGAGCAAACACAAGCGAAGGCAATCATTAGAAGGTAGTTTTGTTATATTTACCTAATTATGTACTATCAAACACATAATTAAGTAGACGACACCAGAGACGTTGTCAAACTCGTCATTGACCGAACGAGGCGTCTCTGCTTTGGGTCTGGTTATTTTTTTATTTCATCAGCTAGTGTATTTATGTGTGTTCGAATGTCTTTTGGTAATTTTCTACTAGCGGACAGGTCGAATTTTGTATCAATCTTGGCGAAACTTGGTACGAGTTTACCAATTTTTAGATTTGTTTTTTTTTTGTTGTCGTGGATTTTTATAGGAGAGTATTTTCCCCCACAACATATGAGGAAAGTAAACTGCAGCGCTATTTATCGGTTGAGGCCAACTATATTTTGTTATATAACCAAGATCTAGAAATTCGTATATACTGACACATAACAAAAAAAAGATTCGAAGCAATGATTAAAAAATCACACTATCAATAAACTAAAAATTAAAACTTGACTCACACAAAAATAAGAAGACATATTGAACAAAAGTATAAATAGAAGTTTTAAAATTTGAAGCACGTTTATGCAGTAAGGGCACTTTTAGAGGCCAAAAGCAATGACATTGTTAAAAAAATGCGCTATATAGTTTAGTGTCGTAATAAATAAAACCCAGGCTCTTTAGTTATCCTTAACTACTTAAACTACTACTAGAACTACTTAAGTACGTTATTTTTACAAAAAATAAATAGGTAATATTAGCCATTAAACTAGCACATTAGTACTCTTAACAGCAGGCCAAGAAAACATAGAGTATATAATTATAATAATTTATCTCTTCAAATAATAATACATCTCATAATAGTCGTATTAATGTTTAATGACAATACAACAAGAAGTGCAATAATTATAAAGACAAGGTCAACTAGTGTCATGTCTCGCGGACAGTAAAACCCCTTTAGTGATGTGTTCATTGTCATTATAGTTTAAGAGCTGTGGTCAAATTTCATACAACATAAAAGCATATATGTAACGGAATATGATAAAATAAATCTAGCAAGACTGTCTATAAAATCGGATGACATGTGCTATCAAGAACCTTCAATTATGTTAAATTTACTACAGGCAGGAAGGCTTACCTTACTTTACTGTTATCTATAGTAAAGTTAGACGTAATCCTATTCTAAGGGACGTCACTCGGCTCTATGGTATAGGCTTAATATCATTTCCATTGCTTGCGCCGTTTAGTACATCTATGCTCCACTTAGTTGCATGTAATGCTATAATATGTTTGCCAGTTTGCAGTATTTTCTTATTGACTATGAAAAAAATTCTTAATATTTTTTTTTAATTTTTCTATGTTGTAGCTATCAAAATTGTGTAATCAAGCACCACCATATAAAGGCTCAATTAATAATATCAAAAGAGAATTTTGAGCTTGCATGAGTTCTAAGGATTTGTATGGCCTATATTACGATAATAATTACTTTTAATTCAGTTTTATAATTATTATTTTTCTTTTTAATCTGTATAAAAATAGGAGTAAATTGTAAAAAAACGGTGGTATTTTATTCGCAGCTAGCTCTTGGTGTCTGATAGAACACAAGATAATTGTAACGGTTAACGTCAAAGTGAATTCTATTAGTATTTATATAGAATTTAACAGGGAAAAACCTTTAGTTTGAACCAAATCTTGTAGTGCAATACATGCGCTAGCGTAGAAAATTAGGCTGTGAATTTAAAAGGTTTTTAAATTTTTATATTCTTACTTTAATTTCAAATTGTTCCAACATATTATTTTATCACTTGAACCAAAATGTGTAATGTATAGATCCATGCCTTTTTTTACGATATCGGGTAAAAAAAAATTTTACTAGGTCTTCATTATAGTGAATTGTCCCACTTGTGCACTAGATGTAAGGATTTTTTTGTGAATTTGATATTTGAGTGTCGGCAATAAAGAGTTAACTATTTCATTATTTAAGCTTAAACAAAGAAATAACACTGCAGTCTATCTACATAATCTAGTATCTAATAAATTACTTGTGTTATATATTTTTATTTTGAATTCAACAGACTTGAAACATGGAAGTGATACCCAACCATCAGTTAATTAAAGTGACAGCGGAATCTGTAAAAAAAGTGCGTCAACTATACGACATAGATGACGTGAACCGAATCAAAGAGAGCCTGAACATTATAGAACACTGGATGAAGATGCAGCCTCATCTGGCTCATGCTGCTGAGTATACCAGTAAGTTAAAAAAAACATTAGTTTTGAGAGAATCTCAATTTTTGCATTTTTATTTAATATTACTATTTTATACAGTAAATATGCGTTTATTAATTATATAATAACAATAAAAACAAAAATAATAACAAAAAAAAAATATAACAGTAAAACTAACAAAAATAAAATAAAATTACTATTGGAAATATATAAATTAAAAAAATATTAACTAATAAAAGGAAATAATATTAACAACTATAGGAAATATATCCTGAAGGACGGTAAGGTCGACATTTGTCGGGCATGCCGGCGTCTCGGAGAGTCTATCAGGCATATTGTTTCCCGTTGTTCTCATCTTACTAAAGGTGAGTATTTGCATAGGCATAACCTAGTAGCTAGAATCATCCATTAGCAACTTGCTCTTCAGTAGGGCCTTGTTGAGTCCGAAGTGCCGTACTATCAGTATGCACCGTTGTCAGTTCTTGAAAATGGTTGAAAGGCCAGTTACTTGCTGATCTTTTCAGCCTTCACGAGGTTCTCATCATTCGGGATGGTGATGTCGACGAGCGTTGCTCTACTGGGACCAATCTATCATCACGGACAGGACTATTGTGCTGGTAGATCGGTGCCAGCGTAGAGCAGTGCTCGTCGACATCACCATCCCGCATGATGAGAACCTCGTGCATCATCAGCAAGTATCTTGACTTCGATCATGAGGTTACCGCCATGTGGGACGATCATTGTTCCGATAGTCGTTTGGGCAATCGGCCTGATAGCGAGAAGTCTCAATCAACATCTTAAGAGGCTCTCGCTAGATGGTTGGATCAAGGGTCAGGTACAGAGGGCGGTGATCCTCAATACAGCAAGTATTGTAAGGAGGTTCATCTCTCTGTAGTCCCTACCACCGGTAGCTTGGGTCTTACCCCGCTGCTGGCGGCACTCTAGGTTTAAGTTTTTTATAATATTTATTGTTTTATATTTATATTGTAAAAAACTTAAATTAAAGATATAACATGAATACGAGAATAATAATAGTTTATTAATGAGACAGTTTATTTGCAGTATAATAGGGTTCAAAATAATACAGCAGTCAGAGAACATTGTCTGTAGAATATTAGATTACGTTACATTGAGGAGAATGTTATGTGTATTTACATATGTTTTCCAGGCTACATTTTTAAAGAGCTATGATGCGTTAGGCTTTCTAAAAATGCGTATTTGCCTCTATATCTGAGATTGATCCTAATCGATAGATAATCCATAATGTTCGTATAATTTAGGAAAAAATATTTTATAATTATTGTGAAATTATAAGAATATTAGTAGAAGTTTCGTTTCATAAAATTGAAAACAAAAAAAAGGATTTTCAATAATACTTTTTAGCCCTATACCCTATAATTAATACATTCTTCAAATTTCACGTCTTTAGGTTCAGCGGTTTAGGCTCTACGTTGATTTCTCGCTTATATTATTATTATATGTCAGTCGTTCAAGACCTTTTCTTTTATATATATATATATATATATATATATATATTATATTAGCGTAAGTTTTTATCTCACTATATAAAAAAAAATTGTCTTATTTCAGATCAAAATATGCTAGAACGAGTATTTATTTTAGCAAGAGGCTCCATAGAAGGGACGAAAAACCGTCTAGAAAAGTTGCTGACTTGTCGCGGAATGATGCCAGAACTGAGCCTGCATAAGTCCATGGACGAATTTGACACATTAAGCGAAGTAGTGTAAGTATTATCATCACTACCGTGTATACTCGTACTAAATGACAGTTGTATTTCTGTCGATTTGGAGCGCCCCGTACCTCCTTTGGTAATAAAATTGACATTATGCTATTACTAATATTAGTTCCATGGACTCACACTTTACGCACACGCTGCCATCAGCGCCAAAAAGCTATAAATCAAATGGTTCGATTATGACTTTAACAATATGAAGCCCAGTGTACTTGGTTAATTCAAATCAGTGATTCCCATCCCCAAACATGCATATATTTTTTCTGGTAGTTCTGCGAACTAAAGAAATTGTGTAGACCAACTTTCTTACGAATATCGCACCCTTATAAATGCCTTAATATTTAAAAATATATACCCTATCACAGTGAAATTTTCTCTTGTCCCCAAAGGAAACAAGAATTGAGAAAAAAAAATTAAACGGTAAACTTCCCAGGCAATCTCATAAAAAAATTTCAATATCGGTATTTTATATGATGAATTCTTGCACTTATCTAGTTATAATTATTAATTTACTAATGACGTCCTGCGACACCTCAACACTAATAAAACTATGACATAGCTGTAAGTAATTCTGAATTTAATTAAAAAAATAGTCGATCATTTTGTATGATTATATAATTTGATAATATGTATTATTGCTATTAAGGGAGTTTATACTAAAATAATACCAATAAAAAAAGTTTTATTGGTATATGGTAGTACCTATAAAATATAAATAAATATATAATCACTATTGTATTACTTGTATATAAAAAAAACATTTACAGAAATATTATATTTCAGGAGATACGTACCTTTGCCTAACCTGCATCCAGCGGACCAGTCCAGGGTGATGGTGACACAGTTTGTAACCGACAAATTGGATCCATTCAGCTTACTCTCCTACTTCAGATATTGTTTCTTGGTACGTTGTAAATACAAAAGCTATCATGATTTTTCGTGGCTGTAAGAATTTTAGCGGAAGCCGAAATGGACAAATAGATAGAAACGACGACGAAGTTACGCTAGTTCTGAATCCCCTGCGTAAGAAACACGGCTGTGTTGTTTTGCTTCTATCGATAGTTTTTGTTTGCTTTCTTAATAAGTATAAACTATAAAAAAATTGAAAGTAAACAATAACCAACAAAATGTGAGATCATTGGTATAAGAGTGTGATTGTATATAAAAGAAATAGAAGGATATGGGGCAGGATTATTTCCATATAAAGTTTACGACCTGATAGTTGACTTATTACTGAATTTGTACGCATCAATAAACTATTTAATGGTATTTAATTTCAGATTGGTGAATACAGGATAAATTTTGACTATAGTGCAGCGGAAAGATACATTATTGACATGAAAAACATTCACATTGGCTGGCTTAGTAAAATAAATCCTGTTGTTGTCAAGAAAGCCGAAGTTTTGTGTACGGTAAGCACCTTAGATTTAAAAGCAGAAACCGTTAAAGCAATGTGTTATTTCTATCATTACACCATTCTAAAGTGCGTCGTTAATTCACATCGTAACAGTTGCTCTCTTTGCTTGTATAGGTAGACAAATCACAAGTTCAAATATCAAAAACCACAAGCAAAAGGTACTACTCGCTTATTTGTATGAATATCAACTTAATTCCACCTTGAAAAGTTGAAATCTATCGAACGATGGGATAAAATAACCTATTTGAACCTAACCTATTCGAACCTAACTAATTCAAACCTAGCATCTGAAAAACTATATATAGAATATTTTTGTGACATTATTTGTAACATTTTTTGTGTGAAATAAACGATTTGTTTTGATCTTAAAAACTAACATATTTAAAACTGACCTAACTTTTTCAAAATTATCCAAGTGCCAATTATAAACTTGCCTACGTTTGGTCTAACTTCCAGGTACTCACAACTTACTTTTTTTACTTATGCTCTAGCCAAAATAGGCTTTGGCTTGGAGTTTTCCAAAGCCTCGACCAAAGTCGAAAAATGGCTATCGGGTATTGTTGGGATTCATTTCGGGTAGTGTGCCTAGGGTTTACATAATTCCCTATCCCGTTTCCACAATCGGACTAGTCAAAATACTGCAAGATGCCACCTTTACATGTTAAGGATGCCACGAACTTGCATGAAACGCTTTACGTCTACTTATATTTATAATACCCTACTTGCTTTGTATTTCTCATGAGCTATTTGGGGTCTTTTCACTTACACCTAGCACGCTACATCCTAGGCCACATTGTCGCTTTGGTTAGACATATTGTTTATGTTTAATCACTGTAAATTCAAAGTCATTGAGCTCACTCAGCATTGTTATTACTAAAGCTTTGCTTTGAAACTTTTGCCTATTTCCTATAATTATATTCAAATTTTAGGAAGGTTTCGGCACCAAAATTAAAGGCATTCATATTTTGAATGCTCCATCTTTTGTGGACAAACTGATCTTCATTCTGAAACAAGCTCTCAGAGAAAAGGTAGCTAGCAGAGTCCACGTTCACAACAGTTTTGAAGATTTACATAAGCATATACCGAAAGAAATACTACCTAAAGATTATAATGGAGACGAGGAATCCATAGCAACGTTAAGTGGTGAGTCAAGACTTCTTTAATATATTAAAATGTTATTATTAAGACTTCGCTGTCTGACCGTCTGTCATCATAACAGACGGTCATGAACCGCAATAGCTAAGCAATTGAAATGTTCACTGATGATGTATGATATATGCCGCTATAACAAGAAATATTAAAAACAGAATTAAATAAAAACCTATTTAATAGGGCCTCCCATAACATAAACGTGCTCTTTGCCGTTATTTACTCGATTTTAATAACAAGTGGAAACTTAGTAAAGATGAAACGACCAATCGAGACCCAAGAGAAAAAAGTGATATGAATTTGGGCTAATCATCACATTTTCGTGATTTTGTTTTTTTTGTTACTAATTATCAAATTCTAGGTTAAATTAAAATAAGATGACAACGTAAGTATTTTTTTCCACGCTCTAATAATCCCGTTATAATATATAGAAATAAGCATAAAAATTTGGGATCTCTAGGTATTATGAAAAATGTAGTATGGTTCTTGGCTAACAAAAACTTTGGCTCAAATAAAGATGACCAGGCGCCTACGAATCATAAGGTATACGTATGTTAGAAGTCTTTTAGCATGATTCATTCAGGCGCTATCAATAAGAATGAAAAAATATAGACATATAAAATTTTATCAAAGCATTAATAAAAGTTAACAAGCACCTCCACAAATCAACGACTATATTTGTTGATCTTAGGACTAAAAGATATTTAATGCTTTTGTGTGTAAAGCTTAAGCTTGGCGCCGTTTGCTTGCACTTAATAAGATATACATATATTTTTTATTAAATAACCTTATTGAAAACGCTATATACTTCTCAATGATCAACCAATTAAGCAATGGGCGAAAAATATTTTGAATAAAATGCCACAACATTTTAATACGTGCATTAAGAAAAAAAAAAATTATGATGGATTGAAGACAAGTAATAGCATTATTATTTTTCCGTTATTTTCAATGTATTATCTTTTTTTACTCGGTAATGTTTAATCTTTAAGGTATTAAGAAAATGCAAACAAGAGGTCGAAACAACATAATTCTAACCCATACCAGTCATTCGTGGTTATTATAAATATTCTACAAGCATTTATTTTTTACAGAAAAATGGTTAAAAACACTGAGGGGTGAGGAAGCCACGAGAATCATCAGAGAAGCAGACAAATTAATTAGTGATGAGTCTAAGAGACAAACCGCTAAATTCAATGAAGAATACATGGGAATGCCTGGATCCTTCAGAACTTTGACTGTAGATTAAAAAACTAAACATGTTCGCTATTAATTAGTCACTATTTAAAGTTAAATTGGTGAGAGTACAAAATAAATATTTTTATGCTATAAATTTAGTATGTAATATTTTTATTCGGTAGAGTTGAACCTAGGCTGATGGAAACAAAAATAACGGCAGTAACAAATTTCATTTGCATATAGAAATATATAATAAGTTAAATTACAAATTATTTAAAAGCAGATATTTAGATAGAACTAGATAAAGTTAGCTCTCTGCTGTTTTCATTAGACTTAGACTAATAAAATATTTATAATATCATATTGTTTTTTTTAATTCAACATTCTACGACTTCAGCGTCACTGCAAGTGACAGTTAACTTTAAAGAACATGTAAAGTAAACTAAATTAAAATGATGTGGGGTTCTTTGTAATCTACTAAGATTATTCTATCAGACATTTCAGTGACGTAGGAATTATTGTCAATTGACAACATTTCAAATTTATGACCTCCTTTTTTATTACGATAACGGAAAATTAAAAGAAAAATAACTTACCCCTATTTTTTATTTTACTAAGAATATAAATAGTTTTAGAGAATTTTGAAAATGTAGGAAAAGGTTAGGCAATTTTGTTAATCACGTAAAAAACTCGTAAAAAATTAAAAAATGAATATAGCTTTATTGCACAGCAAAGGATAAATAAAATACAGCAAGACAAATCTATACAATGGTAGTACATTGGGCGGCCTTATTGACTTAAACAATTTCTTCCAGGCAAACTTTAGATGGATAGAACTAATATTATAGAAAAAAAAAAACGACTGGTGCAACCAAACCTATACTAATAAAAAAGTAACTATACATGAAACAAAACTAACTAATATCCTTGATATAAGTAATCAAGGCTAAAACGAATAAAAACTCAAATATTTAAGATTAATACCTGTAAGAATAAGATTAATAGCCCTAAGATTGTATACCTGCCAAATTCATAATGTTGTATGTATACCAATACCGATTTATTTATACTATCAGAAATAATGATTGAATACCAAGTCCTGAAATAAAGGAAGGAATTTTGCCTGGACAATGGCAGTGCATTCCATAAAGTGATAGCCTGCACAGTAAAAGAGGAATGTTAGTAAAAGTTTAGGTAAGAAAGAGTAGGAAATTGCAGCTTCAGAGTGATGTCATTAATTATCTAAATTTTTGTACGGTAACATTTGCGTAGTTCACATAGTTTCATTCCTCAATTTATTGAATGTTGTGAACCATTTAGATTTGCTCTTGCAGTCATAATAATAAATAATGTGTTAGCTATGTAAAAAAAACAAGTTTGGATGGAATAGGAACAAAGGAATTGGACAACACTAAAAGATAGAAAAGAGCTCTATATCTTATTGTAAAGGCAAGTTGGCGGTCTATAGCTGTCTTAACCCGGACGAAATAGTATAAAGTACAATGCAGAAAGAAACACGGTGCCAATGAAAGAAGTCAAATCCTAGTTCTATATACCTATTGCTTATATATGTAAAGATCATTTTGAATATAAGCAAAATATTTACAATAAGAACCTCAAATTTTGTTGCATTATGTGCATTGCACATGTTGATAGTAGTGTTGTAGATAAAAGCAAACTTCATGAATCAATCATTCTGTTTTGATTAAACCGGTCGTAAATCAAATGTAGACTGATCAATCCGCGAGTGAAGTCAACAAGTGATTTAGGGAATTACAAGCACTGGGGCTCCATACAAACGTATTCCATTGTAGGAAATGAGAGAAGCGTGTGTGCTTCTAGTCTGGCAAAATGTTCTTTTGTATGTTAGTTGGTATGTTTGTATGTGTGGGTGTTTGACCGCAAGAAATTTAGTACTCGCGTGCAGGTGACGTAGTTACAATCTAATCTTGCTTGACGAAACTTTTTGTGTGGTTTCTATGAGTTTTTAGAATTTTTACACATAACGACAAATCACAACAACAACAGTAATAATACATTTCAATAAAGTCCAAAATAATGTGGATTTTTCCGCAGACATAAGAATCGAAGATGTTTGTTGTATCCATGATAATGCTCTCATAATGATATGGCCGTCAACCTACGACGAACAGAACCGTCAATGCCGTAATTTTTGGGGCTTTAGATATTTTTATTGCAAACTACTAATGTACCTGTATGAAGGGTGTACTAAGCAGAAAGAGGGTATTTGTACCTACCTCGTGACATAAAACTTTCAGTATGGGGACAACTAGAAATTCGAGATTATAGAACCAGCTGTTCATTGCACATTATCGACGACTGGAATGCTTTTTTCTTTTCCTTATTTTTTTTTTGCTTTATTTATGCGGTTCATTTTTTGCATTCAAATTTTATTATCCCTACAATGTATATATATAAGTATATATTCCTTCCATTACCCGTGCCCTAATTAGAGCTAATGAAACAAAATATGTATGGAAACTTAAAATGTTTGCTGTTGACTAACGTAATAATTACATGGCTGCGGGTCGGTTTCAAATCAAGTGTTTTCTGTTAACATATGGTGTTTATTTTTAACCGATTTAAAAAAAAATAAGAGCTTCTCAATTCGTTAATTTTTTTCTGCTGTTCATATTTTTTCCCAGATGTCTCCAAGTCGCCGGCTGGCTCGTATATTTTGTGTTATTGAAAGAAAGAGTATAGCTGGCTTCATATAATTTTAAATCCCCTTTTAAACTAATATTCTAAATCAAGAAAGGAATCACTGAAACCGCACACATAAAAACAACGAATTGAGATCGACATTTTAAAGTCATTTAAATACGATTTTTGTGAACGCAGTATTTCTATATGTCATTTTTATTAACGCAATCTACCAATCAAATTTTATTTATGCTTTTTTATGTAGGCATAAATAATAAATTAAAATAGTATTAGACACGGTGTGTCAAGTAGACACGTAGTCGTACAAGTGGCAGCATTATTAATCTATGCAAGCCAAAAAAACGGCATAAGTAATGATAAAAATACTATTTCTACAAAACCATCGAAGTAATCAGTTTCCATCAAATCGATACTGTTTGAAGGTCAAGACAAGACTATCGATAGTATGACAACACTAGAGTCGTTTTGGAACCTTGACTTGTGGTAGTGTCCGAAACTTGTCAGACGACAGTATTGTAGTAGATGATCAAGTTTTTAAACCTGCTACTAAGGTTAATATTAAGGTTGCACACCGAACCAAGTTCTAAGGTACTAGCGGCTAGTCCCAGCTTCGCAAGGGTCGACATATTTTTGTTCTATCATCAATTATTTCTGCAACGCATGAGATGAAAAACATTTTATATCAAATTTTAATTATAAGAAGTGTAACAAATTAGTGTAGCATTAAAACAATTTCGGTTTTGTTTTGACAGACTTGAAGGGGCGAAGTGTCAAAGTGACTGCTGTCACTTATTTCACTTTCTTCACCGCTAACGTAACCACCGTGTAATAAAGGATACTCCTGACTAAATCACTTTTAAATTAACACAAAAAATCTGTTTAGGAACTACGATGCAACAGGCAGATACACCCAGGCACGTCAAACTTATAGCACTGTCGTTTTTGCGTCGGGGATAAAAAGGAATACATCTCACGTAAGTAGTAGTTGATTCTTACGTTTTGCTAAAACCCAGTCAGTACTTATTTCCTGTGAAAAAAATATAATAGTATGATCATAGTGTTTTTATTTACATCTGCCTTGATTTATCTATGATGCAGTTGAGGTTTTATTTCGACGATTGGTCCACGGGACTTTACTATGTATATGTGGACCAACTTTTTAAATAGTTGGACCACTTATTCTAGTTAAGACCCGAAGTTATACTGGTTGGACAGTAAAGTTGGACCACTGCCTCGCAAGCATATATGTATCGTTGTAAGGTAAGGTAGAATTAGAGACTGTTATCATTTAGGGATGCCACCTCAAGTAAAACTTAAGATACACACTAAGCAAATAAATTTAATTACCATTACTTAAAATTAACACACAATAGCGCAATACTTATACTGATTTAAATACAATTTATTAATAAGTAGGAAATCTAGAAGAATTACTCCTAAATTTTCGTATACATACAGAGTAATTTACCCAAAAATAGAAATACTACTAATTTTTATGTCATTCTAGAATAAGCTTAAGGTATGCAATAAATATTTTATTTTATCAAATATCATACAGTTATTGCAAAATGACTGTATACAGTTGCTGCGTTGCATACTATGCGTAAAAATGACAAAAATAAAGATTAAAATATACCTTAAACTATGTACCTAGCGATGGCTTAAGCAAAATTATCACACATATTTATATTAACTAATTAAATAAAATTAAATAACCTATATAATAATAATATAAATGTAAAAATTTAGTCGAATTCTAATTTTCTGAACGAACCAACGAGGAATTCTTCATTTTTTTCCGCATTAGGTCTACGGTTTTCGTTCGAAATCATTTTGCTAGCTTCAATTAAATACTTCTTGGTTTTCGTGCTGCGCATTTCTTTCTCGTATTTGTCTGGAATAGAGAGATAAAAATAATTTATGTCAGTTTATGCTATACTGACTGTTTTTGCAGTTACTTAGCTTGTCTATGCTTAGGAGAGCAGCGACGTACTTATTATTGTAGACGCAGTTATTATTGTATAAATATGCGCTAAGCATAAAAAATTTGATTAAAATTTAAATTTCTAGTAAAGATCGAAAAACAAACTGCGATCCTAAATTAATCAGTAATAGTAGTCTATTTCCGCTACGTAATTAAGTAGGAACCTATAAATAAAAAACAATATCATAAGGGAAATGATTCACTTACGACTACTAGATTCCTGGCACAAATCGCGTGCATTCATAACATGCTTGCAACGCAAATGCGTTTTTAAAGCATTGATATAAAATTTGACCTTGACTTAGTGAATACCGTTTCATGCCAATTCCACGCGCTTAACATTAATTACGTTGCAGCGTTACGTGTTCAAATGGTTTTAATGTTGAGCACTGGTTTAATTGCATTATGACAAAATTACCTGATGTTTCTTTGGCAAATATATGCAATATATTACATACAAGGTTATATTAATCGATATATAATAATGTCAAACACACCTCTAAATGTTAATTTATATGATTAATCTATAGAATATTAATTAAATGTCATGACGTCAGTGCAGCTAATTTTTCGCCAAAGAAATGTTACGCCATCGTTTAATGATTACATTACCTAACCTAACCTAGTATCTTACCAAAGGGTATTATAATCAAAAAAATATGTTTTCTAATAAGTCCATATGTCTTTGGAATAAGAGGCCCAAGTCTGTTATTTGAATTGTTTCACAATTACAATTTTATTGCATTGCGTCAGGGTTATTTTGCCATAGAACAGACCAGAGTTCGTATTGAACTTCACGTGAACAGACTACTAAATCTATCTAAAACGACCATTAAGACTCAATACAATTGTAATACAGAAACAATTAAAATAACAGACTTGGGCTCCAGGAATTAAACAAAGAAACGGTAAAACAAATTGAGTACCTGCTCCTTTTTGGTAAGTCGGAAACAAATAATTTTTTTCCAACCAGATCCAATTAAAATCGCAGCAAAACTAAGTAAAAACTTGTAAAAAATAATACCTTTAATTTCCATCAAATAAGGCTCGTCGCCGCCATAATCTTTGGGTAAGTATTGTTTTGGTATATGTTTCTGCAAATCTTCGATGCTTTCGTGGATGATTATACGGTCCATAATCTTTGGGCTGAAGAACTGCTTCATGAAGCTAACGACTTGCTGCAGCAGAGTATTCGCGCTGAGGATGTGTATTGACAGAACTCTGACGCCTAGACCTTCCTGAGAAATTTTAATTATGATTATTTTTTATTATTCATATTATACCAGCTGACCCACCGAACTTCGTACCGCCTAACAGTTATGTATGTTTCTCACCTTTTAATCCTTCCCTGGAGTACGACAATCATTTCAAGACTAAAAGACATCTATATCTAAGACTATCAGTCGTTCTCGAGTTTTAGTGAAACAAACGGATGGCATGACTAAGGGATTCATTTATATATACAGGGGTCGGCACTCGAAGTGTTACCAATTCAAAATGCTGTAATTTTGTCAATTTTGTTTCTTTTTATTTACAAACTTCAATATATAGAAAAAAACATTAAAAAATTAAAAAGAATAAAATATTGTTCGATGTGGCCACCTTTAGCGCGGATAACAGCATCGAGTCTGTCCGAGAAGGCTTCACACGCTGCACGAATGTGGTCTGCTGATAATTTGTTCCATTCTCGGCGAAGAGCAATCTTCAAGGCGTCAACTGTCTCATATTTTTTTGCTGACACTTTGGCCTCTAGAATTGACCATATGGAAAAATCCATTGGGTTTAAGTCCGGCGAATATGGTGGCCATTGTTGCAAAGAAATGAAGCTCGGAACTATTTCTTGCAAAAAAATTTGGGTTTCACGGGCTTTGTGGGATGGTGCTGAGTCTTGCTGAAACTTCCAATGGTTTCTACCGATTTCTTACGTGCCCAAGGTAACAAAGCATCGTTTAAAATCTTTTCACGGTAGATTTGCTGGTTTATCTTTGCACCCTGCTCAATGAAAACGAGAGGTGAACGTCCCGTAGCAGTTACCGCGGCCCAAACCATCACTGATGCTGGTGCTTGCTTTCGCAGAGCAATTCGTTGGTCTTAATTGTCGTTTGATTTAGACTTTAACCATACGCGATCATTTTGTTTGTTCACATATTGCTGAACCGTAAAAATTTTTTCATCGGAAAATACCAAATTTTCAAGCTTGCTATCAACGTGCAACTGCTTTAACTCCTTAGCTCTTTCTAGGCGAACTGCCTTTTGTGCAAGTGTCAAGTCTTGCACTTTTTGTATTTTGTAAGGCTTCAGTTGTAGTTAATTTTTTAATATGCGTCCTATGCTCCGGGCAGATACATTAAGACTTTTCGCCAATTTAACTGCGCTTTGTCGTGGATTACGTTAAATTCTAGCCTTTACCTTTCAAACCATTTCTGATGATGTTGCTGTTGTTGGATGTCCACCTCCATGGCATTTCTTGATGCTACCCGTATCATTGTAACGCGTGATGGTCCGATACACAAACATTTTATTCAGATGTAAATGTCGTAGCGCATTAACAATGGCTGTGGCGTTTGAATTCCATCTAGATAACTTTTTTTAGCGGAGACGAAAAACAATGAGCTTCTGTATGTTTAAGAACAATACAATAGACTTACGACTGTGAAAAAATGGGCGCCATATTGTAAACAGTTTGGTTGCTATAGCAACTTAAAGTTGGTAACACTTCGAGTGCCTACCTCTGTGTATCGATTGACTATATTCTTCTTATATAGAAGATCACAATTAAAACAAAGCCTAAACTGTTGCACCTAGAGACATGAAATTTAGAAGCTGTTTTTCATTATAGGATGTAAGGGTGTATTGTGAAGGGATTTTTGGAAATTCAACTCTTAAGGTGATCAAATTGGGGTTCAAAGTTCAAAACTTTTTTATATTCCATTTTATGTCACAGGCAACAACGCAACAGATATCTACTAGCTTTTGTTAAATAATTTCTTTGAAATAAAGATACTTAAAGGATAAGCAGGCTGGGGGTGGAGGCGAGAAGTCAAAGAAAAGGCCGACTGACGTACAAGAGACATACATGAACATAGATACAGATATCGGAAAAGAAAGTAATATATATAATTAATTTATCGTCGCTCATATTTTACAAGCATCTTCTAATGTACATGTAAATTTGTTGATTCAAATAATATTTTTGTCGTTAGACCTGTAAATAAACTTCTCTTGTAATTCGTCTGATAATTCAGCACAATGTTAATTGGCAAATTAGCGTGGGAGTGGATACACTACTAATAGCTTATTTTTATATTTAATAACATTGTAAAAAATGCGAAGATTTGTGCGTCACAACTCACAAGTCAAAACACGTTATACTTTTATGTTAAAACTAACAATTTTATATAGATAGAGATATTCAAACTGTTTTAAAGCAAAATTAATGCTTTATATGAAGATTAGATCTAATAAATAACCACTCGTCCAAATGTTTTGGGATGTCATTGTTAAATAAAACCTGCTATTTGCAGAAATTGAAGCCTTTTAGGAGGCGCGTCTGCATAAACGCGGAAATTGGTACCTAAGATATAATAAAATAATTTAATCTGTACATTTTAATATTTTACCACGAATTTGAATTGCTTAAAGGATTAATAAGTTGATTACTGGACGCCTAGATCTGTATCACTTTCTATATAAGGAATTCTAAGATCAGCTTGATGCGATGCGTCCGATACGAAAATATGCACGGCTTCCTTAAGTAGCACTTATGTATTATATTGTAACGTATAATAAATAATACTATATTAAGGATCTTATTCTTATTCTGTGTGGGGGCGATAAGTCCTGCAATGACGTCCCGCTTGGGGTGTATTGTGCATTTCCCCCGCCAGCCTAACCCAACCAGCCAAGCTCCTAAAAATAACGGAGTACAGCTCTGGGTTGCTGGCTCACCAGTTCCACCATGCATAAATTTCATCGCGTTTCAGCACTCCCAGTCTCTGTCAGATGTTTTCCGTGGCCTCACAGTGTAGAAGCACATGTTCCACAGTTTCCAGTTTCGTCTGTCTGCATACATCCTAGACATCCGTTGATCCGATCTTAAGTTGATGGTAATTCAGGTCGCAGTGGCCGGTGATGATTCCGACCATCAGACGTAGATCTGCTCTTGTTAGCTTAAGTAAGCTGTTGGTTACCTTTTTGTTTATCCGTGGAAAGAAATGTTTGGCATATCTGCACTCTTGTTTTTTTAGCCACAGGCTTTGTTGCTCTTTTTCTGTGTGTTGGATTAACAGTGTACGCACCTCCATTGCCGTTGGCCTACACAGATCTGCAATGTCGGTACAGAGTACTTTGTCTATTCCTTGCCTAGCGAGTACGTCCGCCCTATTGTTTTCTTCACATGAACTGTGGCTCTTAGTCCATGTTACGGAGACTCCGTGTGTTTCTGCTAAGTTTTGTAGTGCCAGATGACATTCGGATATTACTCCTGATCTGGTGGTTGGCTTTTGAAGTGCACAGATGATGGCTGCACTGTCAGTAGTAAATATAAGAGAGTCTTTCGGTCTTCCCCTAATATGGTTATATGTGGTGGCTTTTGATAGAACCGCTTTTGCAGCCAACAAAAGCCCCGTTGCTTCCGCTTGCAAGGATGTTGTGGTCACATTTAAGGCCTACGATTCTGAGAACCTAAACTCTGGTGAGTAGTATCCACATCCAGCGCCTTTGGTGCTTTTTGCGCCATCAGTATAGACGTTATAAGTCTTACAATTGCTCGCATTGTCTGCTGAAGTGTTATCAACTGCAAGCAGTGTATACTTTTTGCTGTCCAAGTGTGTGTTAGCTATTCTATTCGTTCCGCGATTGGTGTTTGGGACTATAGCTATTGCCCTGCTAAGGACTATACAGTGGGTTGTTGCTGAGCCATCTCCTTTCCACTGGTTTGTAGATTTAATCCTAAGTGCTGACGCTATTGCCTCCTGCTGTATATGAAGATGCAAAGGCGTTAGTCCCAGGATAATTTCCAAAGCAGCAGTGGGTGTTGACCTTGTGCACCCACTTATTAGCGCGCATGCTAGCCTTTGAATTTTTTGTAGTTTTGTGATAGTTGTTACAAGGGAAGTTCTGGGCCACCAAATTACGCATCCGTAAGTTAGTACCGTCCTAACCATCACTGTATATAGCCAACGACATAATTTGGGTTTTAATCCCCAATCTATAACCTACTGCTCTAGTGCACTGCCAGAGAACGTTTATTGCTTTCGTGGTGATATAATCAAGTTGCTTGTTCCACAAGAGCTTACTATCTAACCATACCCCCAAATATTTTACCTCTTTACTTAGGGTTAGCTTAGACCCTTTGCTTAGATATTAAGGATCGATAGCACGGTTCAAGCGCACTAGTACCCGAAATAATAATTGTTATTTCGGGTACTGGTGAATAAAAAAACTGCATCTCATATTATATAGACTACAAAAATAAAAAACTTACGTGAAATATTTGTGCTGTTTTCTGCATAATAATGGGGTTCATTTTTAGTAGATGGCTAAAGGTTCCCATTTTCATATCTACGATCCAGATGTCGTTCAAATAATAGTCGTACCTAAGGCGAATGTCTCCCAGCTGAAAAAAAAAACGTATTTTAAAAGTAAGTAAAGTAGGTATACGTATATGTCATATAATCATTTTTACTTGAAAAAAATACTTATATTTAGTTATTTTATTTGAAAAAGCAGACTACTAGACATATTTTGTTACGGCCTTATTAATAAACGCGTCTTACCTTGAAACGTCTTTTGTCTTGTTTTATCCGATGGAAAAAACGAGTTAACGAACATGAAAATAAGATACAATTAAAATCATCCGTTTTTGAAAAAAAAACACTTACCATAAATGTATTTCTAAAAAGAATTTCTGCCGAAAATTTACTGCAATCTTTGTCTATAAGTTTTATTGCTGTGATCCTACTTCCCTTGTATAACTTCGGCATTGAGATCTGTAAACTGAAAACAAATAATTAGTTTCGTTTTATTTCTTGACTTTTTTATCAACATATTCAGCCTAATTTGATTTAGATATAAATACAAATAAACACAATATATATATATATATATATATATTTAAAAACTGATTTCTGGTAGAAGGAAGCTTGTTCTCGCATATGTTTGGTTGAAGATATATCAAGTATCTTGTTCATAAATAAAATATATCGGTTAGGTGTGTACTAACTCGGAAGGGGGTCACTTTACTCAATCTGAGGAATAACTATCACTCAGGGACCAACTATTAATTCAAGAAAAAAATATCAGCTGTTTCATTCATTTTGTCGACGACGGATCAATTTGTTGTATAGTCATTACACAGTGCTTAGTAGTCAGTCAACTGGTTTTTTTAAATCAATAGTGAACAGGCATATATCCTTAGCATGTTAGGACTATAATTTAGAAGACTAAGTAGGTACGATCTTTTTCTGCTAACTTTGGGCTACGAATTTGAAATCTCGACGATAGTTCCGGCAGTAATACCCCATTTTTTGCGGTGCGGTGTGTTTACCGATCACGGAATAGTACCTTAACAATAATCAAGTTAATGTTCTACAACAGAATAATTACGGAATCTACTCAAACCTTAAAAAAAACTAAACTGTGCTAATGAATCGTATAAAAACTCGCAAATGGCGTTATGTTTTGGTTGGTTTTCACAAAAAAAATATTTTTTGTGAAAACATACGACATTTTTATGAGCTAACATGGTATTGTATATTTTTGGTTAATTGATAGTGACGTATTTTTACAAATTCTTGGCATTATATTCAAAACTAAATACTCACATTTTTTTTATAAAAGAGTACGTTGGTCCTATCTGACTAACTAATATTACTTAGGAATCAACGCGGAGCAAAAACGGCTAAACCCAGAGATATTAAATTTGAAGTGTGTATGATGAATAGGTGCAGGGGGTGAACTAATAAAGGATTCTTCAAGGAAATTCAACTTCTAAAGGGGTCAAATAAGGGTTAAAAGTTTGAAACTTCTTTACATTCCACTTTATTCGCAAATGACAGCGACTAGTAAGACATAATTTAACATGTGAGCAATTAAGTAATCATGTGTTGGTATCAATCATTATAATTATGACTGGATTGTAAATTGTCCGAGATTCGAGAAAATTCGTTCGACAAATTAGGATATTGCCTCTAAAGCACAAGAAATATACAGGATATTGTAAAAACTTAAATTATCGCTATAATCTGTTACGAAAAACTTTGCATTAATCTGTCGCTAATTTGCAAAATAACGTCCATTGTTTCAAGTTACAATTAATATAATTTATATTAAAAATTTAAGTGCAAAAACGCTTACAAGGACGCCCTAAATTATAATATTTGCTGGATTATGTGTGAACATTGCTACAGTATAAACATATAACAAGAGAAAAGAAACTTGATTCAAATATATTCAAATAATAATTATTATGATACGGAGTTGAATGTACATACACATGCATATAATAGTTTTTATGTTAGTTTAGATAAAATGGTTTTATATTTAGTGATAGATTCGGTTGGTTGAATTCCGAAATGGTTCTAAAGTTAAATAATTATGTTCATTATATAATGTGTATGGCATTTTTTAAGCTTAGTATAACTTAACTCCCCCTAATCTTTCTGCTATATATAAAAATCAAGTGCTGTCCGTTCGTCCCACTAAAACTAGAGAATATCTGAGCCAATTTTGCTGATTTTTGTTTTGAAATATTTGTGTAAGTTCAGGAAAGGTTTAAAAGGTTAGTATTATATATAGGCGGAACGTCGCCGGGTCATCTAGTTTGTAATAATTATTATCAACACATTCTGTGTAAGTCAGCCTGGCACGAGTTTTATGGAATCTTAAGGATTCGATTTACCTAATCATTTACTGAAGAGCCTTAAAACATTTTACAATCGTGCAAAGTCGTACATTCCGATGAATTGATAAGCTTCTACTTTTTAAATAGAAGCTTATTAATTTGGTTAAAAATTAGACTCTTTTCAACCAAATCTAGCGTCAATTAAGAGACACTAGACCAAGAGCATGCGGGGCATGAGGTGACGGTCGGGCGCGGCGCGCACCCGCCCGCAACCTCAGCACTTCATTCTTCAGATGTTGCACGCGGATTGTCAATAAATAACATAAACTCACTATGTACTCCACAAATCCTCGGAATCGGATAAGACCTTGTCTCGATTTTGAATCAGTTCCGGTGCAATACTTCTGTACTTGTAGAAGCTATCGATTCTCCTTTTAGTTTTCTCTAGAGATCCCTTTGCAATAAGAATCATGTTCTCTACGATGTTTCTATCTGAAATAAAAGAAACATAAATAAAATTGGTAGTTTACTTAAATAACACCTAAACTTTAAATTTTAAATACAAGAAATTATGTAAGTAGATCAATTTTTGTCACTGAAAATGCATCAATATATTGCTTAACCCAGGGGATCAGGACAGATACTCGTAGTGATACTAGATGATTGATTGATTAACTCCTTATACTTGTAGTAATAGTAAATAAAAAATACATAATGTACTTTAAAATTATAACATCTAGTTCCCTTAGCAGCAGCTGTGATCAAAGACATCTTTTAGGATTAGCAAATATTAAAACCTAATTAAATAATACACTAAAAAGTAAAAACGATGAAGACAAGTAATATAAAAAAATTGGCAGTACATTGGGCAGCCTTATCGGCTAAACTGATTTATTTCAGTCTACTTTTGGCCAAAAGATATTAAAAATAAAATAAAAAGCGTTTATTTCGACCATCAATAAAGATTATGTACATAAATCTTAAGTTAACTAGATTACGTGTAGGTATTAGTACAATAAGTTATGCTCTGGAACCCACACTAGGGTGACCTGTGTCGTGGGCTTCAGTCTCTTCCTTAGAAAGGTCTAAACATTATCATGATTCAAACTACGAGTAAAACTGTTACAGTAAAGTATTTTTTGGATGCATAATAGATAATATTGATAAATTGAACTCTAAGAATGAATTTAACATTGAAGTGTAATATTAATATGAAATTTTAAATGCATATATTGCCGCATTTAAAATATATATAGCTATCTTACTTAGATAATGTTTGTATTGAGTATGTATTACTATTTTATTTATATATAATTAGACGTAATATAAACAAAAATCTGATGTTAGACGTGTTACAAAGAGGATTAGCATTGTCCGGAAACGAGTGAGATCATTTGATTACGAGTTGGAAGATTAGTGAATAATCTAAGTTAGACTAATACATTTTCAAGGTACTTATTATAGTATACGCTGGAAGAAGTCAACCGACTAACTGGACACTTAATATCATTCGTTTAGTTCGAGTGAAGATGTACTTTGTCTCGTCGTAATTATGACTCATCAGCCAGGTGGTGACTTTCTTTTCACATATAAATCATGTTGATTTAAGAATTTGGAGATTATCATCTATAATTCTGTACAAAAAGGGCCTTTGTAATCATACGAGCGTTTTAAATGAGAAAAATGTGTACCACTTACAAGCAAACAAAATTTAGACCAAAGAAATTGCACTAACGCTGTAACTAAAAATAAAAGCAGATAAATAAAATACAATAAAATAATACTGAACATAACAAAATAATATAACATTAATATTAAGTAGGTACTTAGGAGACATTCAGAATAATTAAATGATAGATTGCTTAACAAATTTTTAAATACAAAAATGGATCTGAGCGACAGAGGCAACGTGTTGCATAGCAGTACAGCCTGCATAGTAAATTATTCATGGAAGGAGTTAGAAGTTGGCAGCATAAGATTAAAATAATTATATAATTGTTTTTACTTCGTTTTTGTCATGTAGTCACTAATAGATACTGTTAGAATGTTACAAGTAGATTTATTCGTATAGACTCTATTTTAAGTACATTATTAATTAATTAATTATTATTTTAAACTCTACGCTGATGTAACATCAGTTCCGTGAATTTTGTACATTATAAACAAAACAAGTATAGGTTCCGTACCAAAAGAGTAAAAAACTAAGACTTCACTGTTCGTATGTGATTGAATGAAATGAAAACTTCCAAGAAATATTCGTTAGTACTCTGCGGAATATTCAGAGCTCTGGTAATTCGAGTGTTATTGTTCGACACAAACAACATAATTACAGATAATTAATGACATCATTTTTTACGAGCTTTGACGAGACCAACATTATTCAAAAAAAATCTTAGATTTTAAAAATTCCCTAAATACGTAATAATTACATTCTGAGTAAAAAAACCTGTATATTTAATATTAATTAGTCAAAAACTGAATCGGTCCAGTAGTTTTTCTTATATTTATTCACATGTATTCTTTGGGTGTACATATCATATTAGTAACGTAAGTTTGCCTCCCAAATTAATGTTGGTCACATGTTTTTGTAAGTATTATGCTTGTTACTTTATATAAACGAAAAGTAAGTTTTTTACAAAAAAGCTAATTCCTGTACCTATCAACGATGATTTATTAACTACAAACCTACGTCTAAGAATCTGTAATCAATAATGTAAATAGAAAACACCGCATAAACTAAAGTTCATACGATGCCAATGGTTACGTTAAGAATAAGACTAGGTATATAATATTACCAACCAATAATATTATCCTACGTTGAATGAACTAAAAAAAAGTAAGATGGCCAAAAAACTTATGACCAGTTGTTTTCTTTCGGAATTACACAAAAGTGGCTTTTAAAAATATGTAAATGTGACTAGAAAATACTAGAATAATACTCAAAATAGAACTTTGCAGGACTAACTAAAACGTTTACAATTTAATAAACTAAGCTTCCAAGTTATGGAATTCGCTGACGAGTGCTCTATTTCCTGATACCGATAATATCAGTGTTTTCAAATGATGAGTGAATCGGTTTCTTCTAGGCAAGCGTGCTAAATCCTAGGCCTTATCGTCGCTTTATGAGTTGCTATCAAGCCAAAGCCAATAGGCTTTTAAAGAAAATCACCAAAATGATGGCAATAAAATATATAAAACAGTAACCTTAGGAGGTTACTGTTTCAAGAAAGAAATTTCTTTTACAGAGTTCTAACGCTTCTTGATGAAAAACGTGTTTCTCAGAGACCAAAGCTCTTTGGCGTTGGATTCAAGCAGAGTACAATCATCCGACGTTTTTCGCATTTTACTGAATGAACATTATGCATCTGCACCTATCTATGACATGTATTTCATTATCATCAAGTACCTATTTATTTAGATATAGATTGAATACTACGAAAATAGTAATGAATGAAAATCCGCCTAGTTTACACAAAATCAACCAACATTTTTGAAATAAATGAAGATTTTGAATATTGTTACTATTTTAAAATGATTAAAATTGGATATATAGCTTTTTAATTCTTTTTGTAAAATACCAGGGGCTTTGAGATCGGTCGAATGAATTCAATATTTGCATACGAAAGAAATCACCGGTGAATTTGGTGTTTATGCGCATTTTGAACTATACGAAAGCTGGATTGCCACTTTTAAGTTTCACGCATATGGTCATTTATAATCAAGAACTAAATTTTGACATTTGGCGTTGACGTTAGACGTACGATAGGAACGTAAAAAAATGCGGCTCCAGATTGTGGAACTCGCCACCGCCGGTTTCCTTATATCCCGACAGTTATAATCTTGGTATTTTAAAGTCGTCGGTTTCTTATATGGAGATCTTCGGCCGCATCGTCACTTTACATTAGGCGAGTGAGATCAAACGCAAACCCATATATTATTTAAAAATATACATAACTATCGCCTTGCACTCGATATAGTTATAAATTATGCAAATTAAACGGCAATTCAACCGGTGAGACTACTTTGATTTCAATGTCAACAATTTATTAAATAACTACATATTTATACAGCTATCGTCAATCAGCCACTAAACGGAAGTGCAAAAGAAATCCAGAAGGGTAGAAAAAAGCATCTTAGTTCAGTCCAAGTAAGATAGACCCTGATAATGATTCCTCTGTCGCTGAAACTTTGCAGTCTGAAAGTTTTTTTTTTCTATTTGTACCCAGACCATAAAAAGCGAAAAATATTTTGGAAGCTTTATAAATCGTAATCTATTAATGATATTTTATTAGACTGTGAAGTTTTAGCAACAGATGAATTATTGTCAGGGTGTCCATACTGAGAATTTACACATTAACTGGGGTATCCGGTAAAGATGGTTATGTTCCGTGACTAATGGAATTAATTTATTTGTGCCTTTTTCATACATTGAACTTTTGAAAACCAAAAAATATACCTACTTAAGTAGATTATTGGATTTTTGTTCTACATTTTTCACTTCTGTTTATTCTTACATGCTTACGACAAATGCATTAATATTAATTTAAGTGGATACTTATTTTTTGTGAAGTCGAAGGCAATTTAAATTTGACAAAGATGAGTATTAATTACATAAACAAGTGCAAATTCAAAAAATGCCAGCAAAGTTCAATTCAGCATCCATAAAAAAAACAGTTATTATGATTCATTATTTAACCAAATTACAAATAGTCTGATTTGAGAAAATCTGAATGGGACCAATTCAGAGATATCCATTCAAACAAAATATACTTCTGAATAGGTCCGGATATCTTGGAGGAACCGAGGAACATCTATCTATATTTATAATAAAACTGTAACAGGTCAAATTATGTACATTGAATATATATAAAATAAAAAAATGTGGGGTACCCGTGAAAGAGCAGATAAAAGTCATATTTAACTATAACTCGCTAACGCGTGCTTCAGTAAGCATGTTTTTTTTGTTAGTAATGACTAACTCAAATTATTTTACCCAAAAAAATACAACTTCATTGTTGTAGTTGTAACAAAAAATAACATGACACACTGAATATAATTGTGCGAACTTCTATGTATTGTTTTAATTAATAAAATTTACAGTTCAAAACCTTGCTATCTTATTGTATGATGTACAATGATTTAAGACGGACCACTGAAATTATAAGTCCCACCGCGAACGAAGTCGCGCGTACAGCTAGTACATATAATAAAACTGTAACAGGTCAAATTCTGTACATTGAGTATATTTAAAAAGAATCTTTTTCGGGGGGTGTTATTAACGATATAAATCTATTTTTTTTCATTTTTGTCTGTCTGTCTGTCTGTTTCTAGACTTTCCATAACTCTGGAACTGCTGGATAGATTCTAATGAAACTTGGCATGCTTAAGGTTCATATCATGAGGTAGGATCTTAACAATTTTTTATCCCTAAAATCCCAAGGGGCTCCCGTGGGAGGGGATTAAAGTCGTATTTAATTATAACTCAGTAGCGCGTGCTGCTGGATGATTTTTTTTGCGTTAGAAAGATCTACCTGAAATGATCTTATCGCGAAAATAAGTAGAAATTCCCGTGAGAGAGGCGATAAAAGTCGTCTTTTACTATAGCTCCGTAACGCGTGCTTTAATTTGGATGTTTTTTTTTGGATGTGTATGACTGTACGTGTATGAAAACAGCGATTTTTTGTAGCGATGGTGACTGAGTAGCTAAAGAGATAGATTGCCGTGCGAGAGGTACAAGGTTCAATCCTACGTAATACGCAAGAAGAGCTTCAGCTTCCGTTGAAGGAAAACATCGTGGAGAAACTAAATAGCATGATGGCAGGTCACTTCAGGCAGGCAATTGAAAAAACTGTTGCCAAGCACCTAACGGTATGTTGCGGCGGCCTTCTTTGAGAGACTATAGACGTATTCCAGACTAAGCATGCTCCATCTAGGGGCCGTAGTGTCGCTGACTTCTGTGATCATGCGAGCTGGTTGTCAAATGCCTACCTGTCTTGAATAAAAAATAAATGGGCAATCGGGATAAATACATTAGCAAAAAAATTAACTAAGGGTTAAAATAAGTGCGGAATTTGCAAAATGAAATAGGTGTTAATGCTATGCAGAATCTATAGTTCTTAAAAATTGTCCACTCATGGTGAACATAATTGTGCAAACTTCTGTATTGCTTTAATTAATCAAATTTACAGTTCAAAACACTGCTATCGTATTGTATCTTTTACAATGAAGAGACTTTCAAAAGAACCACTGATATACATTTTCTAATTTTTTAAGTCCCACTGAAATATTTATGCAAGGTTAGCAACCGCGAAAGAAGTCGCGGGTACAGCTAGTTACATAAATAAATTCGATTGACCAATATAATGAATCCATTTTCTGGATCCACTTAAAAACAGCTAAAATTAAGTTCTTACGTATTTCAGCGTCAGCCAAGTGCGGTTGTTTTTGAAACCAGTCCATGATAGCGTCAACCCCTTCATTGAGGGTGCTCTCCTTAAGCCCCACTTCGCTCCTGATGAACTGTCGATCCTCGTCGCCGCAGGGGAAGAGAGGATGCTGTTCGTACATCTGGAATAAGTGAGAAGATTATAAATTTGATTGAGTGAGTGAGACATCGCCTCAGGGCGGCACTAAGAGATTTCTCCATAAGCCGCCTTGGCATAACTACCCACTATAAATAGTATAATTATGCAAAATTATCGGTTAGGGGTATTAAATTGAAAGGGGCCACTATACTCAACCTAAGTAGAACTTTTACTGTGGGATGACCTCTAAATTAATTAAAAAAACATCTGTGTCATACATTTTGTCGACGGCCAATCAACTTTTTGGAGGTATAGAACAGATATTTTTACTTTCTCAAAATTAGGGTTGATCCCATAGTAAAAGTTGTTGCTTAGGATGAGTATAGTGTCCCCCTTTCGGCTAAACACCCCTACACCCCTAAACGTAAACTCAGTATATTCTCTGATTCTGATTATTCTCAGAGGACACTCTGATTTCGTCCTGAATCACAAACGCGCTCGAAACCTGCGTCGACGTTTCAACTGTCAATCATAAGTTGCAAGCCAGTGTAATATACTTCGAATCTGGTAAAACCATAGATAAAATATGGCAAGCCCTTTGGGTAAGACTTGTTTTGATTTGTATGATTTGACGTATGGATGCTGCTACCAACGTACGAAGTCGCATTTTCAACGAAGGAATTAATGAATAAATATAATTTCATTGCTACGGTCACTATTGCCTCACCAAACATCGGCCTTGGAAAAAACATGTAAAACACTTGTGCAACTAAAGACCAGAGGAAAAAATGTTCCATCAAAGAAATCTTAAGTTGAAGAAGCATGGGTCTGAAATGTACATAAAATAAACGTGCATGTGTCTTGTGTCATAAAATCGCGCAAAATATATAAATAATATATAAAAAAATTACAGGCTGTCAGAACAACATAGAACTATCTAAGTAACTATAAACTCGAAGATGGACAAAAATGAAAGTCTTATTATATATAGTTCAATGCTCTATAATCCCCAAGTATTATCAAAATATATTTAATGCGAGGTACCTTTGATTTAAAATGATTTTAATCGTTTCCTGATCACCTACAAACATAAGAGGTCAGCGAGACTCGATTTAGAGGTCTTTTGGTCATAATTATAATGCAGATAAATCATAAAAAATAACGATATTATATTTGTAAATGTGTTTGTCATCAGTAGATTTTTTCCTTTTAGAGTTTTTGCAGGTAAACTCAAAACAAGAGCATTTTATGTGATAATTAACTAAATTAATATAGAATTACATTAAGTAAGGATATGTACAAAAAGAATACAGAAAATTATTTAAAAACAAAAGGTTTTACAACAAAATTTAATTCTTGTCAGGGATTTAATGTTAATTTTTAAATATTTTTAATTACACTTTGCGTTCGGAAATGCAGATAATACGCATCAAAGGTGAATAAACTGGTTTGTAGCAATAATTGTTCATTACAAGGAGATGAGCATCATTTTACAGTTGAGTTGCCAGTTGGTTTAGAAACTATAGAGTACATTTTATTAAATCGAGATTGCTGAAGCTCGTGTCGTTCTGCTTTGAAGGTAGAACTTCACCTGTCTAAATACACTGAGTCAACAAATTATCCTGCAACATGTAAATGGATTTAAAAAATCTATATACTGCTGATTATCTATAGTCGCACTGCTTCATATGTAGAAAGTGTCTGTTTTTATCCGACTGCGAAAGAAGGAGGGTTATGTTTTTTGAGAGTATGTATGTACTAAAGTATGTATGCATGTATATTTCTTTGGCGCGCTTTAAAGCTTAAACGGCTTGTCGTATTTTTATGAGAGGAGTGTCTATAACGTCTTAGTCGTGAGAATGACAAAAAAAATATTAAAGATGATACCTGGTTTAAAGATTTAGCAGTTGGAGTTTTTTTGAAGTCTACTAAAATAGACCGTTGACACAAAATCATGTAGTTAATTAAAATCACGTTCTAATCATGCAGTAGGTTTAAACAGACTTAAAAAAAAATGTAAACTTGAATCTATTTTCCTGTTTTGTTTGTTACTCAAATTGTTGTGGTAGGGTATTTATTATATTTTAGCGTAGCCGTTAAGTCTACAGACACTTAGTTGAATAATTAAAACTACAGTGGTAAAATTACCTTAAACGGGTTAAGAAGTTTTAAATTCAATATTTAATGATCTGAAATTCGAGGAGGCCGAAAGCAAACTACAAGGAACTGTCGTTATATTTTTTCGGATTACACTTGTTCGATTTGATTTGATTATGAATACAGTGACGCTCTAGCGAATATTTTAAGTAATTCAAATAATGCACTCCGGTGAGTCCCGCTCCGGCTCTTTCCTGAACAGTAAGGAACGAACGAAGTTATCACTTGCTAATGACGTCACAAACGTAGTATATGTAAAGATATGTTTACTGTTAAAGCTATTTTGTTGTGGAACAGCCTTCCCGTTGACATTAGGCGTGCTCCTTCGTTGAACGTTTTTAAGCAGAGAGTCATAATACATTATCTATCGCTATAGCGCTAAAATTTGTTTCTTATAATTATTATTTCTTATAATTTGTCTAATTATTTCCATGCATAGTATAGTATATGTATATTTATATATGTATCTGTGTAGTTATATTAGTATTGATTGTATTTATTATTATTTATTATAGCTGTTTAGTTGATAGTGTAATATTTTAAGGCCTCTTTAATATACGTTATTATCATTACGTGCATTGTTGCTTGTGTGAGATCGCTTTAAGCGATAAGCCCGCCATTTAAAAGCCTGTATATGTGGATAAGGTTTTCTTTAATCATATTTTATGTATTGTTGCTGGTTTTTAAATAAAGAGTTGTCTTATCTTATCTTATCTTATGAAAACTTAAGAATACCTTACCTTTCATATCTAAAGAATACTCGTATTGGAATTATACTGATGGAAAGTTGTTATGAAATAATATAAAGATAAATTGATATAAAGAAGGTGGTACCAACCGTAGAAAATATTTTTAGTCAAACTTTCTATGAGAAAATAAAACTTTTTATATTCATTATATAAAAATTATTTCCACGGTTGGTTGGTTGGATCCGTCAATAGAATACAAATATGGGTGTGATTTTTTCAAGAATGCGATTTTTTGCAAATAAGAGTACAACGTTTGTGACGTCACTCGTGAGTGACGAATTCATACCAGCGGATCGGGATAGCCTTTGCTATATGGCGTGGCAATGCTGCGAGTGTGATGGGAACCTTTGCCCCTGGAGAGGTTAGGGGTGGGTTGTTTGTTTAATGTTAGTGTTGCTTTTTAGGGTTCCGTACCCAAAGGGTAAAAACGGGACCATAGTAATAAGACTTCGATGTCCGACCTTCCGTCCGTCTGTTTGTCACCAGGCAGTATCTCATGAACCGTGATAGCTAGACAGATGAAGTTTTCACACGTGATGCCATGTTATTTGTTATTTATTATATATTCTTTAGTTTTGTATTTATGTGGTGACATTAAAAAAATATTGTTTTATTTCTGTTGGCCCCTATAACTATGGCGGGCTCCCACAATAAACGCTCGGATACAATAAACGTGATGTTTACTGTTTTTTGCTTGATTTGATATTAAAATAACTACATTTAGAAACTTAAACTAATATTGTATAGATAATGTAAAACCCTAAGCTCGACTACTCGAGTCGCACATGGCCGATTTTATTTTAATCATGTAAGACTTTTGACAATGAGATTTTAAAAATATATTATAACTGAATAATTTTTTCTTGCAACTAGGTCATACGGATATGCCGTTAGATAATATATGTTTTACATCATTTTATATCACGATGTCGCATTTGCTAATTTATCATCTATCTGATCTCATAGTTTTTGCGATGTAGCAAAAACAAAAATACGGGTTTTAACAGACCCTGACAAATCATTAAGAAGAAGGAAAAACGAATAATTTTGCAAGATAATTTTGCAATAAAAAAGGTTTGAAGTTCAACAAAAAATCAAATGACTTTGATGTGTGACAATAACAATACAGTCATTTATTTCGTCATCAACGTAAAATATAAGTAATTTTTTTTTTAAACCGGAATATTACTATTAATCAGGGTTTCATTTAAAGGTATAAATACTTAATTTTATATTACTAATATTATCTTTATTCTGAAAAAGTTACAAGTGACATTAATTTGTCACCTTTATTACATTGTTTAAACATGATATACAAACGAAAGTAATAAACAAATTTTGATAAATGTTATGGGACCACCTGGGAAGTATACCTTTAAATTGGTCCAAGCGTGGTTTATAATTCGGGAAACAATCAATCAAATCAGACAACCCATTTTTCTTAAAGTCGGTTTACTAGAGAATGAAGTGCTGTAAACAATGAGTAAATGTTGAAAGAGTAGTAAATTAAGCGACAAATATATTTTTCTTACAAATAAACTAAGGATGTGCTTTGTTAAAAACTTGCAATTTTTTTGTCTGTCTAATATCGTCTTGTTGTACTCGCGTATAGATCACAGTTTCCAGCTAATCTTGGCGAAAGTATTATTTTTTATACAGCTTTTACTTTTTTTGTATTTATTGTTGATTTCGCCTAGGGAAATGATCAACGTAAACCCAAAAATAAAGTTTGCGGCAGTTCTATTTGCCGAATTCAATATTAGGCAGATAGATACATTACGAATTTAGAATATAATCCACTCACGTAATTTAGCAATCAAAAGTGATTCATTATTAGCTGTAGTCACGTTTTTTTGTTATCAAACAGGCTAGACTTTTGACCACAAGCTCGCAAGACCACAGAAGTCAGTGACATCCAAGTGTGTATGTTTTACAAGAAAAATACTACAAAAATAACACTTGTACAAGTCGTGTATTTTACTTTTTAATCAAACGACATGCGAAGGTTCTTCGATGACTATAAAAAAGAAACCAAAATACTTTAGAACCTTCACAAAACCAGTTATGCGTTCCACGAATTTTATGTAACGATACATTCAACATATTGCAAGTTCAATTTATTAGTATTTTACTAAATTTAACAAGTGATGGAAGCAACTTCAAAACAACCCGCCTGCAATAACTTCAGACCAATGTATATACCTATGTTTACAGTTTAGGCTGTAGAGTTTATATTTAATTTATTTTTTTATCCTACACAGCTAGGCATTTGATCACAAGTTCGCACGACCACGGAAGTCTTTGCGGATACTTTAATCCTAGCATGCCTAGTCCGGAATACACTGGCTCTCAAGGAAGACTGCTGCAACACACCGTTAGGTGCATGGCGACAGATTTTACATCTTGAGGGTTGTAGCCAGTCGAGCGATAGGAAACGCCCTACCACCAAGTAAAAGTAGCACAATGAGTTGGGCATACATACGTTGGGCGTAGAAACTTAAACTAATATTGAATACGTAACCTTTCGTTTGTCGATTTTGTAATGTCACAAATTATCGTGTTTCGCGAAGTCAACAGTTCACAAAATGACTAGTCAAATTATCATGTTACTTTATTGCTCAATATAGACTAGGTAGGTATCATAGCAATTACTAGCCAATCTACTTCTATCGCGTCCAACCCAACTTTTCATAATAATTACGCTAGTAAGAGCACTCTAATTTGTATTCATTATTTGTGTATTTATCTCTTGCGAGAGAATTAAGTTGTTATTAATCCGTAAAGTAGAACGCAGTAAACGGTTAGGTTTATGTACCAATGAAATTGCTTTTTATCACAGGTTTTCCTTTCATTGCTCAATGGACAAGGAATCGATGCGGTGGTTGGATTGCAAAATTATTTTCCCGTGTGTGTTATAATATTTAAACTCACTTAAATTATTAGGAAAACGTTTCTCGATTTATTTTAATCCTTTTTATGTATGTTATGTGTCTAATTTAATAATAAAATAAAATAACTGGCTGCAATCTATATGACCATCTGGAATGTGAAAACCGGCCCATGAAAATTCTCCATAGAAATTTAATCAAAAACGGTCCACGTGCAGAAAGAAGAAAGAGAATCTAACGCTTGTCATTCTCTTACAAAGTAGATAAGAGAGACAAAATAGAACACAGGTACTTCTTAATGACGATACTATGATACTACTTATAATATCATAGTATCATCATTAAGAAGTACCTAATATTTGATTTGAATGCCGAATGACGTCTTCGAATTTTGATTTAGAATGAACTTATTTCATCAGACACAAAATCAACTATAGAAAGCGAATACATATACACGGAAGTTCCACAAATTAATATACATTGTAGGATATGTTTGTCGGTACCCGACTCTAACTCAGGATAAAATGCTAGCTGCAACGCTGGGGATGGGATTGGGCAATGACCTCACGCACCTCAAACATAGGCAGTGCGTCACTAAACCATTACTTTGTCTCTCGAACTTGGATAATTAACGTGCTAACGCAAGTTGTTATTTGTTCGGCCGTGATAATTTTGTTGATAATTTGTCTCAAAGAATACCCAAAAAAAAATACATAAAATACCGACCTTTGTGACGCAAATAACATAATGATATTCAAAAGACCAGCTTTCATATCATCAAGCCTTTTTTTCGGCGTAAAATTTTAAGCATGCGCCTTTTCACTCTTTCTTTTCTTATTATTATGATAACATAAAAGTTGTATTTATTATTGATTTTGTAAATTTTTTAACAAAAAAAAAAATAACTAAATTTTTCATATATGAGAACGGTCCAGGCTATTTCTGAGGTTGGTCGTAGAATTCAGTATTTCTATGCGTGTGAATTTAAATTCGAATGGCAGGTACTGTTTATGCGTATTTCCGAGCTGTTTTTTTTACAGAAATATTTAAAATAGTTCGTTTCACGCTTAGTATGACGTTGTTCATAATTAATTACTACATTATGACATTGTAGTAAAATTAAGAGCGTCGAGAGGATGAATTTTTTTATGTTGGTTCCATCTGTCAAACTTTCATCAGTAGAATTCAAAATACGAGTGGTTAAGACTATTCGTTAGTTAGCGCAGAGTATTTTAAGAACGCGTTTTATTGCATATTCTTCGTAAGTGACGTCAATAGCGAGTAATGAACTCAAACGAACGGTTCAAAAATCATTTGTTTTTTTTATTATTCTCTCGTTTTTTAAACAGGAAAAAAGTGCAAGCGAGAAAGCATCTATACTATAAATACCTCGCACGGCTGCCCAAATTAAATGAGCGCCTTTACCATGTTTTTCAACCTTAATTCTGTGTGTTTGAAAAGTTTATTTTGATCGAAAAATTAAGTTTTCATATTCATTTATTTTGCGTCCAGTTTAATACGAAAACGACCAAAGTTGGATCGTAATTTTACATATAATAAAAAACTAAGTCATGACTTACTGATATTTCAATAAACGTAGATCCTAAACCGCTAAACCTAGAGACATGAAAGGACTTGTTTCATTTTCGGCCAAGACCCCGTCACAAATGTCATAATTGACACATTAAAATCGCATAAATCGCGTTTTTGCGTAAATAACATGGAAATATTTTGATTCCAAATTAATTTTGTACACTATAATAAGTTACGTTATTTTGAATTTGGTTGATATATTAAAGACCTGACCTGACCACTGACCTGGCCGGAGCTCCATACATTTTTGAAACAACTCTTTTCGATAGTGTATTCATTATAGAGTGTCAGTCCTACGGTAATAAGAAGAATTTTATAAGATCCTACCCCTAAGAGGGTCAAATGGGGGTTCAAAGTTTAAAACTTCTTTATATTTCATTATATTGCGGGCAACGCAGCGGTTTCCAGCTACTATTATATTATATAAAACACCAATCACAGGTGGTCTTATCACTAAAATGCAATCCCTTTAGACTCTCTCTATCGGCAACAAAGATAACCACAAACCATAAGTACTAAGTACTTTAATAAACATAAAATCTAGACAACTAGGAAAATATGCCCATATTAAACAAAAATTATATAATTTTCTAGGCATCAATGAAAAATTTATAACTATATTATAACTTTCGCCAATATGTAGTTAGTTGGCTTGAACGATTGTATAACAATTAATTCCCAAGGTTAGAGGCATATTTTCTGAAGGAAATCAGGCCGACTAGCTGTGGCAATAGCAGACGTGTTGCGAACGGCACGCAGCCAAGTGAAGCGAACTATATCGCTTCATAAACCAAATTGATTGTTTTCACGTATCTGTGATATAATAACGCGTAGAACTAGTTTAGTTGCGTATGAGTAAAACTACAGAATTATCTGTTTTCTATATATCATAAAATATAAAGACCTAGCTGAGCATATACCACAGCATCTAGAGATGTCGGCATAGAGGTATACTAAGAACGATTTTTTGGAAATTGAACCCCGAAGTCAAATCAAGGGACAAAGTTTGGTTCAATTTCGTATAATGTTGTGAGTAATAACGCGAGCAATAGCTAAAAGTAATAGTATATAACATGTGACGTTAACTGTTGCCTAGTCGGTGTGCCCAATGTCTCGCGATGCTAGTCATCGGTTAGGGGCGTACTAAGCCGAATGGGGATCATTGTACCCATCATGACGAACAAATTTCACTATGGGACCAACTCAAAATTGCAGAAAAAAGTGAGCTGTGCCATAGTGCCATACATACATATATGCAAGTGTCTTTGTAGGTTTATTGGTTTGTTTGTTCGTCTTCTCCTCTGCAACCACGTGACGGATTGACTTGATTTTTTTTTATAACTAACGCGCAAAAATAGTGAACTTATACAACGTGTAACAGCAAGGTCTTAAAATACTTAAGGGTGTTAGTCTACCAATTAATATTTTGCAAAATTCGAAAACAAAGAATTGGTTCTCCATACAAGGATTGGTCATGTGATCGGTCAAGTTGTATGGAAGACGCAATAACTTTTCTAGATTTTTGCAAAATTTTGTTCTACCGTGGATTCACTATGATGGGTAAACTACGAGTAACACCTTAACTAAACCCTTAAGTATTGTCAAACTTTTCTGAAAGATGTTTATATTTGTATATTATATAGAAAAATCTACATTTATTATTATCTGGATCCGGTTATGTCGGTTTTTCAACTCATAATTAAACTTAGACTATTGTTTACGTTTTTACAACCAAGTTAATTAAATTAAATCTAAAGTAAAATGTATCCTCATTTTAATCAAAACTCGTTATTTTCCATAACAAAAGAATTAAACATGTGCTGATAACTTAATTAGTAGGTAATCATACAGAAAAAAAATTGCAATGTTATTGACTGAATATTTTTTGTTTTTAATTGCTATATGTAAATATTAAAAATATTCCTTAAATTAACAGTTAATTCGAATGTCGAGGACATCGCAAGGGTCATTATGATCTTTCGATCATGGTAAAATATAAAAACCGGTCAGACTCGCGCATCGAGGGTTTCGTACAAACCTGTAGGTATATAAGTAAAAGTTATGCTATTTTCATTGCTTAATGTGAGTACAAATGTATGGCTATTCGAAATTTTTCTTTTATTTGTTCAATGAGACGTGACTTTTATATCAAATTTCAAGATACCGAGTTCACGCGGGCAGGTTTTAATTCCCTTGTGACTTTTGAAAATTTGCAGCGTAAACGGCAGTATCTGTTAGTTTAGAAGTTAAATTTTATAACAGCTACAAGGGACAGTAGATTTGAGTATTTGATATGAATTTCAGCTTGGTGTCTCCACGCGTTCCTAATGGTATTGACAAAGGACAACAAAGTGATCCTATAAAGATTCCGTTATTTTTAAGGTGTACTGCAGCTATCTACAAAAAATGTAAATACATAAATTTCGACAACTTTCTATGGCATGATTAATTTTGATTTTATGTATAAAATTGATTAAATTGTCCAAAGAATGAATCGCCTGTGTTTAAAGTCTGTTTTTTTTAACTCTAAGTATATATTTTAGTATTATAATTCATTTTCAAGATCTATAATTCACTCTCATCTAATGAAGACTTGGTAGACGTATGTTCTACGAATATCTACTTTAGTTTTAGTAGAAAGTTATTCCTCGAAGAAAAAAGGTTTCCAAGGGTACTATTTGGCGGAAACAATATTTTTTAACCCCAAATACGAATTTTTATTATAAATTGAACCGTTAAACAGTTGTTAAGATATAAGGCTGAAAAATATTGTGCTATAGTTCATAAGATTCTTGAAAAAAAAATTTCTACTTAGGTAAAATGAATCAAGAGTTTACCGCCAAGCGGTACGAAATTAACTAGTCTACAAAAATGAACTTTTGTATAAGAAAATGCATAAAAAAACACCCAGAAGATACTTTAACTTCCGTAAAAGTTTCTTCTGGGTGTTTTCTTATATGCTCTAGTTTCAGAGACAACCATTTGCGTTTGATTATTCTTATGATCACGTCATTGCTTTAGGCATATTACATGGTGTAATGTAATGTAATGAATATATCGTACAAAGAAACAGCACACATAAATAACTTGTGTGTGTAAATCATTTATCATCCAATTCTTTCAGAAGAATTAATGAGAGGAGGTATGTTTTTGAAGTTCACAGAGTAATTAATGTGACGTAAAACCCATTATTTTGGGAATGTAAATACGTGCATGCATTGTTTAGTTGTGCACACATAATCGCAAATGTAGGTGTAACGCGATAAATTTTGTAAACGTTTTTCTTAGAGCAATAATTCCAGACATTATGATTGTAGGTTAATTTGGACGCGTTTATGAGAGTCATGTTCTAGCATTTTCCGCAGCTTTGTCAAGTTATTAGAGTGTCACAAGAAAAAAAATATATAAAAACATAATGCAACTTAATGAGAACCGATTCAGTATCCATGAAATCTTTACTTAACAGTACAGTAAAGAGTTCATTAATTTATTCGTTCAGTTATGATCTTGGTTGGAAATGATGTCTAGTTTAACAAAATCATAAAACAACTAGAAGCTACAATACTAGTCATAAAATACTAGTCACATGCTCTTGGAGATGGAATTTCCAAAAATGTCTTAGTACAGCCGTTATTTAATACACCCTCCAAATTTCATGTCTCTAAGTTAGGCGGTTTAGGCTCTGCGTTGATTGTGACCTGTCAGGACTTACTCTTATATACTCTTATAAAGATAATGATGAATCAATAATCCAACTTAATTTTTTTATATCTACTTCTTCTGTCCGTAATAGAAAAGTTTAAAAGTTTTTTTACTTATAAACTGCGTTCTGAAGGTAAATTTGCTTGATCTGATAAATAGTAGCTAGAAAACTGTTAAATAAATAAAAAACAGATACACGACTCTGACGCGACATACAACAAGCAAACCAAAAGAAAAACTAGCTTTTGCACTTTTAATATTGGGCTTATGTTTAAATATAGACAGACGCCATGATCTTCATTGAGATTTTATAATGCAGTGCATTTTTTATTACAGTATTTATTTTTATATATGTAAAACATTATTAAAATGATAATATACTTGTATATACTTGTGCTTTTGAACTTAACTACAGAATATATAAATGGTTATTATGAAATAGAATCTCATAAGTCCTAAATTTCCTTAAATTAATGATGCTAAGTTAGGTTGGTCTGTTTCCTAATTATATTGGACTAGTAGCTGTCACCCGCGGCGTTGCACGCGATATTAAATTGAATATAAAGACGTTTTAAACTTTGAATCCCTATTTGATCCCCTTAGGGGTTGAAATTATATCTTAGTAAACCCCTACTACATACACCCTCTAAATTTCATGTCTCAAGGTTCAGCGGTTTAGTCTCAGCGTTGGTTATGTCATGTAAGTCTATACGTAAGTCAATCCGTCCGGTTCAAACAAGAGCAAGCAAACTTGTTTTCATTTTGACAGTGTTGAAGCGGCGAAATTTCAAAATGAAACCAAGTTTGCTTACTCTTATTTTCATCTCTTTCATGCCCAACTCTAGCCCTGCTGTAAGTATTCCTTATCTTTACTTTTATCTATTTTGATATATGTTTTAGTAATATAACTGTTTATTTATAACTCTAAATTGGATTTAATTACTGATATAATTAACTTATTTATAATTACCTTAATCTCAGTTTTAATTTACTCTCAGAATTCAAATTCATTCTATAGGTAGATTTTTGTTGAACTAAAAAAATTAAAGCATAAATTAAAATTACTTTAAGGTAAACATTTTGGTACATAAAATTTGACCGAGCGATCGAGTGTAGCGTCTTTGCTTTAGGGGTCGCAAATTTTCAGTGTCTGACTTCGGTCAGTTAATATTTCGCACAACTAGATAAAGGGTTGCTAAACTCAAAATACTTCAAAATTGAGTTATTACGATTATCGGAATCAGCGTCAATAACTACTCACAATCTCGAACACCTGCATAAAAACCTCCAGTACCAAAATGTAGATGGCGCTTTAAGTGTGTCTTTTTGAGATCCTAGGCTGAGATCAGTGAGCGTGCCTAGCGCTAAGATATATATCTTAGCGCTAGGCACGCTCACCGCCAATAACAGTGAAGTACCAGTTACGTCAAGCCCGCTGTACGCTAGGGTGCTGACAGTATACAGAAATAATGAATTATTTCGACTTAGTTTTGTATTCATAGTTAACCACAGTCATCAGCGTGAATTATTTTTACTTGATCTGATTACTGTGATTGCAATAGATTACTATTTACACTTACATTGGTATTGTTAATAAAGAATAGTTATTTCTAGCAACTTTAAATTCAAGCAAACAATACATTAGAACAGCTCTTTCAAAAAGGCAAGAGGGTGGTTTTAAATAATATGACAAAAGAAGCAAATACAAACATCACTAAACCATAGACAATGAAATAAAAGAAAGCGTCTTAGCTTTTATTAATTATCTAGAATACAATCTCTTTACCTTCGAGCACAAACATTAAGGGAATTTATTCCTTGTGAAAAATCCCTAGCACATTTATATCGTGACAATAAAAATCTAAGCCAACATTAAAATTTACTATTTGATTCATCCTAAACTTTTAATCGCATCTTCAACACTCAATTTAATATTTCCTATCACATTGTGTGGTCTCTGTGAAACATGTAAAATTATTGGCGATGAAGTAAGACAAATATTACGTGAGGCTTACTCGTATAGACAATATTTGAAAGAGAAGGTTTTGTCAAGTTCAGAAAAAGAAGCTGTCAAAAATAGAACTGAAGCTGTTTTTGTAGTTTACGACCTGAAGCCGTTTTGCAAGTGACAAAAAGAACAAGTATCCTTATTTTTTTATAAATCGAGAATTCATTGCCTAAATTTTACTTGTTTGAATTAATAATATTCAATAATGTTTCACTCACAAACAATAAAATAACGTGAAAAATATAAATCAGTCAGTATAAAGTATGTAATTTAGCAGAAAACTGATGCAGTAATATGATGTAAGCCATAGCCACAAGAGAAGTTTTTCAGTAATATGATGTAAGCCATAGCCACAAGGGAAGTTTTTGAATTGGTCAAGCGAAAATTGAATAAAACATTATTTCTTTTGTCTTTATCTAGGTATGCGAATTTTGATACATTTTAAAAACTCGATAAAGTTGTTGTCTTTTTTTAATATTCCAATAAATGTCGTGATCGCGAGGTCCACAGTTCGCTAACCTACGATTATATTTTATATTTGTATGGATTATATGAACAGCAATAAATTTAAATTATTTCGAGTCGTAATGTATGATTCAGCTGAATAAACAATGTCTTTAATAAGAAGTTATGTACTTTTCTTCGTGTCTTGCCCAAAAATTAAAGCGGAATTATTATAAATTTAATGTATATAACTATATATGTAGGTCTGGAATTATTGATCATAACGTGTTTGTGAGTGAGTGTCCGAGTGTTCTCTTAACCCTAACCTTTTTTCTCACGTCACAAAAAATAATCAGCAAAACACATTTCATGAAAATATTGCTAAAAAGGTTTGATTTTAATACACTGGGCACCTACTTGTTTTTTACTGTCTTACCAATATATCTCATTATTTGGAAAGACTTAAAAAACAGAATTCGACTACTTTTTGTCTACATTTGTTTGTTTTACACGATTTTTGGTGACGGCAGAATAGATCTAAAAATTTCTTTCTTTGTTGTAATAGGTCTCTGAAGTGGTCTCATTGAAATTTAAATTTAAATCAGTATTTAAAAATAACTGAAACAAAACTTGTGTAAAAAGACCTTAAAAAAACTGATTATCGACTTTATATAAGCAGGAGCCGATTTAATTTATTAAATTCTTTTTCTTTCTTATGGTTACTAGCTGACTTGGCAAACTTCGTATAGCGCCTAACAGTCGATGAAAGAATTACTGATGTCGGCTAGGCCTTCGGCCTCGCTAACATTTCTAAGTTTCTGCACAATACTCTATTTTTTTTTTGTAATTTAAGCCCCTTCTACGAAGCATTAGGAATCATGATCAGTGAACCCGCGCGATATAACCAGTATAGTCTGTGACTATTTGCAGATAAAGACTAATCCAATCAAAACTAAACTTTATGCTATATAGATTCACAAACAGTTGTTTATAGATATATACTTACTAACATACAAATTTACAAACATACACTCGAAAATTATTACTGTTCTTTTGGGCAGTCGGTTAAACACTTAAAATATACCCATGTTGCCCCACGTGTAAGATTTATTTTTATTTAGTTTTGTTTTATTTGTCTACTACAATAAAGGGTATTATGAGAAGGGCTTAGATACCTTAGGTTATTTATTTGAAAATGTTCTGAACATGACTGTAATTTGCGTTTTGTACGTGTCCAGATTTCGAAAAAATTTATATTTTATACATGAAAAAATTATTTCGTCAAATGTAACACTTGAATTAAATAAAAACACTAATTTCCAGTAATAAACCTACAAACTTCGATTTTAAAGAATGAGTAAAAAGAAATCCAAAGTTCTCACACATCACATGAGGACAAAAAAGTTACAAATTATTATAGGTTAAAAAGAGAGAATTTGCACCAGTTTGAGAATTTGCAAAGCATTTTCTGTCAACAAATACAAAAAAAAAACTATCAATATTTTGTTAGTAATTATTATACTCCCATATTAATATTACTATGATTATTGCCCTAATACTCCCTTACTAAAACAACCAAAACCGGAACACAAACCTTCGGAAATCAAATATTAATTTTAATAAATTAACCAGCTTGAACTAACCTTGATAAAATCGACGGTTTCTTCGTTTTAATTCGACGTAACAATTTATTCACAATCAACTCAAACACGTCCTCTACCGACAAAACTAACAACTCGTATGCTAAAATAACCATATAACCAATAAATTTATGTAGTAAGGAAACTGGTTAACTGACCTTACATAGTTACTTGTATTTTTACTGTATTACGTTTTCTTTGACGAAAGAATGTTCAGTGTTTAATCACAAAATCTTTATAATACATGAAAAAAGGAGGTTTTTACTGACAGTTCTCAGTCAACGCAGAACCTATACCATTGTAGCTAGAGAGATGAAATTCGGAAGTAGTATTCATGTTAGGTTGTAGGGGTTGAATCAAGAAAGTATTTTCGGAAATTCAGCCTCTTATGGATCAAATAAGAGTTCAAAGTTTAAAACTTCTTTATATTACATTTTATGCCGCGAGCAACGACGCGGGTGACAGGTACTAGGTCTGAGATAAAATCTGTAAATAATATTCTAAATTTATATTTTAATTTTGTTTAATATGTGTTTTCTGGTTGAGGGAAATTTCGAGATGTTTTCCAATTACTAACTTAAAATTTCGATAGTTTCTTTTGTAATTATTATTAGTCTTTTTTGCTGTAAATAAATAGCCTATTAGAATACAAATCAATGCAATTTTATTCAATTTTCTCAGGTCAATAATAAAGATAGCTTTTCTAGAACTAAAATTACTTATTTAAAAATACAAATTCTTGTTTTTTGTATATTTTAGAATAACTCAGTGGTTTGTATTAGGTTTTTATACAAGTATGTTTTTAAATTGTTGCTATTTATACTTAAGACGTTGTTTTTGTTACTTTGTTTTTTTTGACAAATGCATCGCTTAAAAACAACAGATTAATAACATAATTCGTTTGTTGTTTACTTGTTTTGGTGAAGTCAAAAATTAATATGTATTTTTTAATATATAAATCTATAAATAAATTGTCGAAAAATATAAATATATGAAAAATACCACTTGTTAATAACTGATCAATTTATTTATTTATAACTGATCACTCCCGGGGCAAAGGTAGCACGCAGCTAACTGCAATAGCCATTCTTTGCACTAGGAACGAACTGGAGCGGGGGGAGTCACCAGTTTTAACTCAGAGCCTTTGCACTGTTTTTTCAATAAATTGTGAAAAAATAAATAATTGCAGTGAAGAGCCACTTCATTCCATGGCATGTGGTGTAATTTGTAAGAAGCGATTTTACATGTACGGCTAAAAAATGTAGTATTTGAAATCGCGGGCTGCGCTAGTTTTAAGGTAATTAAATCTTGTCTAATTTTATGATTTTTCCAAATTTTGAAAAACTATTCTCAAAATGCGCACAAGTCTTGCAAACAACCCGTTTCCCTCAATAACTTTATTTAGTACATATTAAGGGCAATTATTAAATTAAAAGAATATGCAAACTGTAATAATTACTTTTAAGTAGCAAACTTAAAGTTATCATAATACGGTATAGGTAGAATATTGCTGTCATTATATCCCGGGCAAGTACCTTCATTTGCAATTCAATTGCAACTGTATAATAATTATATGATAAATTATCATTACGAATATAATTTCTCTACCTGTACTAAAATAGAACTTTAAAAGGACTTAAAAAGGGAGTCAATACAGGTACTTATCATGTTGCCATCCCATAATAATATCCCTTAGAGAAAAGTAGAAAAGCAGCTCTTCCGTACGGCTGGTGTATTTTTAATACACTAGCAGTTTTTCCAGCATTACGGATTTTGAATATTAGTATAGTTGTTATTCCTGATGAGTTTAGTAACCCCCTTTGGTAGGTATACCTGCCTGTTAGCCCTGTATATATACGGGGTAATCAGAGAGGGGTTTACTCAGACTTTTATCAGTTTACTGAGACCTTCAGGTGAATATTTGAACTTTTCAGGTGAACATAGGCGCTCTGAGAAATTAGCCTACTATTGAAGTACACTTCCCTTAAGACACATTATTTATCGCAAATTGTCAATTTTGAGGGAAAAACTACCGGCTTAATGCACCCTACGTTGTAATTACTATTTAAAAAGTGATACCATAAAAATAACGTTAATGAAAATGACCTGACATCGATTCATTTGACGTTAAAAGTACAGTCCTATAAGGTTTGCATTACAGCGCAAGTACGTAGTGACCTACTCATTTTATGATCATTACAAAACAAAAACAGAATGTTAAGCAAAAAAGGGATATGAAATTCAAAAAAAGATGCGACGTTTTGTGGTTGACTGAAATATGTAGTATACTGTGTTAAGAAATACCTACTAACTTATAATAAATATGTTCCTAAAAAATAACGAGTTTTTAAAAACTTGTCAGAATATTAGTATTTGAAGCAGTCATGGCAGTCAAGCATGACATCGAAATCAGTGTATGGCTTGCACATAAATCAAAATAACTGAAAAAAGTGTAGACGACACTTTTTGCAGTTATTTTGATTTATGTGCAAGCCATACACTGATTTCGATAAGTAGTCCTTAAAAAACTAATACTAATAAATAACACTTTCAAACAAAACAAAAGTCCCAATCGGTCCAAAGTCGCTGAATAATCGGGTAACATACATTAAATAAAACATATAAGTTATATATATATATATATATATATATCCGTTATCAACGTTAAAAATTCTTTGTTTTGATACCACACTCGATGTATTTTCAAATCATTTTTTTTGAGATTACTTTTTGGAACCATAAATCCATAATTTTTTTTTTAATGTATCCAGTGTCACTCTCCCGACTAAGTAGAATCTATTGACACCAATCACATAAATAACGACAAGTCATTGAGACTTCAGGTCTTGTCCAAGAAATATACATAATTCTCCTTCTTTCTCAGTCGGGTAAAAAGGTTTCTGTTTAAATGCCAAACAGAATATTCGATATATCTACTATAATGGGTCAATGCTCACCAACTTTGACTTTGACTTTAATATTCATGAAAATGACTTCAAATTTGTGGCTATTGCTGACCGAGTTAGTTGGTCAACAAAAACATCTACGGACTGTTTAAAAAAATCTTTACCTGCTGATATGTTGGTCCAATCTGTAACGATAAAAGTAAAGTAATATTTATTGACCTTTAAATAAAGTTCGTTACAGGCAAGAATATAGAATCTACGGATTATCAAAAAATATTTGGAGAGCATTTTATGCATTTTGGTAAGCATATACAATACGAGTATGTAACAGAAAGGTGTGACAATAGTTAAGTGTGTTAGCTTACCCATGCTATCCTCATCCCAAAAGTGAGCCCATTGTAAAAAATAATTGTGCTTAATTCGTAAATAAATGAATTGCGTCCTTAACTCTTTTCTTTTCCATTTTTGCTAATTGTTCTTATACCTCTTAAGTATTAAGTATTGTCATACCTTTCCGTTACACATTGTATATATTTTTTTGGTTAGCATTTAAATAATAACCCTTAAAATAACATTCCGATAAATCGGAAAACTCCCGCTTCTTTGAAGTCAAGGCAAAATTAAAGAATAGACCCAAAATGCGTATACTAATTAACATAGTCACATAATTGGTGTGAATTCTGCATGTTCTTATTATGCGTCATTTTAATGATTTTTATAATTATAACAATAAGTAATTATGAAATCTAAAAAAATCAAAACGAACATAAGTTATTACGAGACTTTTTGCACAATATACATTGTGAATTTTAGTTACTAAAGATTTATACATAATGCCTTATAGAAGGCCGCTTGTGGAGGGTGTGTCCTTGGGTGGCATCGTAACTCCTACTTTATTTGTAATGTGTTTAAATCAGACAGGAGTGTTCTTAGCTATGTTTGATAAAAATCGGTACAAGATGGTCGCCGCCGCAAAATGGCGAATTACATCTTCTTTCCCAACTCCCTCAATATTGATAACCATATTGAATGGGTATTAAATTAAAAAGTTCGACTAGTTTAAAAAATATCTATTTATCGTCATTTTGTAGTAGCCATAGGATTCAAAAGATATCACAGAGCATTTCAATACCAAGATGTTCGCCACCATAAAATTACACATACAAAAAAATTACAATTACACGACTAAGAGGTTTTTTTAAATTTTACTTGTTTTAGAATATGTTAATTTATTGTTTATTTTAGAACAAGCACTTAGGTTATATGTTTGAGCCATTTGCAGTGGAGACTTAGTTCCTTTTGGACCGGAAGCATTTTATTTTCCAAACCTTACCGGAGAGTTTGATCGATTCGACGCGTGACCAGAATGACGGTTTTTATCTGGCACATCGTATAAGTATTCAGCGTGGAGATGCGGCTAGCATTCTGGGCACGATGCCCTTTAGTCGTGGGTTGGAGCATTTGAATTATCTGTAGATCTTTAGGGGATCTATATGTAAGCGATCTGCTATTTTTCTTTGCTGTTGTAGGTAAAACAATATATATTCTTGCTTAGCTATTTCTTACGTTTGATGTTTCTACTAGAAGCCTTGACGTTATTTTGACCCGGAAACTCATAATGCAAGACGCGAAAGACACGAGATTATAAAAAACTTAGGGACATTCATATATTATAAAATGTAAGGTCAAATAAAAAATACGGCTTGTAACAATTTTGATCATAATATTTCTTTTGGTTTGTTCAAGTAATTCTTCGAGTTTATTCTTTTATTATGTAACTAACGATTTGAGAAACTCCTCCTTTTGAAGCCGTTTCAAAATATGTTTGCACAAGTTAAAAAATAACTAAAACGGTTAATAGGTATCTGAATATATTTTAGGTTTTTAATTTATTCACTTGTTTGATTTTGTCAAAACATGTAGGATCTCATGCCTACCTAAAAACAAAAATACTGGTCCGGCGTATTTGAGAAACAGAGAAACATAGATAAAATAAAGATTCCCATGCGTTGTATACCACCTGTTTTTTGGAGACAGTTTAAATATAATTAAGGTAGGTACGTATAGCTGACAATACATACTTACTGTCACAATACTTAAGGGTGTTAGTCTACCCATCAATATGAATCCATTGTAGATGAAAATTATGCAAAAATCGACCTCCATACAACTTGACCAATCACGTGACCAATTTTTGTATGGAGAACCTATGGAGAACCCTGACAGATAGACTGACATCCTTAAGTAAAGTCACATCTCTTTGTTACACGTTGTATATGTAAAAGTTTGTTGGTAAAAAAACAAACAAAATAATACTTTTGTTTGTTTTTTTATTCTCCTCAGCAACTGAGTGACGAATCCTCTTAATATTTAGTACAGAAATAGTTCAAGCACCGAAGATGTCATACGAGTAGTTTATTTTTTCCCGATAAAATATAAATAACGCTAGAAAGGCTGCGGACAATAACGAGCTCATCCAATTTACCATTTATCATGTCGATCTTTATCATTTTAAGGTATTCTAGTTAGTTTCCTTGCAATGAAGATTTATCTCTTGACTTGAATTTATATACAAACGTTTCATAATTTATGCAACATCAATTTGATATTCATAGCAGGTTCTTTGTCGCGTATTTTTAGCATTTGCAAAAAAAAAAACCGCTATAAAAAACATAGAATGCTTGAAATATGAAACTAGTTTTCTCGGTTATATGGATAACGTTTGGGGTTAAATTTCCGTAATATATTTTCATATACATGCTTACACCTTAGAATACATCCTCCAATTTTATGTCTCCAGGTTTAGTGGATTTCCCTTTGGGATTCCATGATACGCCTTCATGACAATTCGACCCCCTCCCATTCTCTCTAGGTGGCTCATCCAGCGGAATCTCTAAGCTCTAGATCCTCCAATGATGTTGAATTCTCGATATGTCTACAGTACAGCCACATGATGAATAGCAATATTATTTATATTTTCAAAAAACCCGACTGCGAGATCTTAGCGAGCGAAACTGCTTGATGCAGCTTTTGTATATAGACTATGACCGTCAGCAGATGAAGACAAATCCAATGACACCTCGCACATCAACATTGTTATAATCGGTTTAGCTGCAAATGTTCATATAAAGTTGTACATGCTTACATACAAACAGACACTCCCAAAACATTACCTATTTTATTAGCAGTCTATTTTGGGCAGTCCGGTCAATCAAACTTTGAAATTATACAAAACTTAACAAGATTTATCAGATATTGTAATAATAATATCGCAACGTAAGATCCAAGCAATGATAGTTCTATACAGGTAGACATGTGGCATTTAATTTCAAAGCTGAACTGCCAACTAATTGCTCAACTGTGATGGCCATCACTCTTTAGTAGGATCTGTTTTAGACACGAAGTCACTTATCTCCCTCTATAGAACATCATGGGATCTAAGAGGTTTTTATTAGGTATGAATTGATTCTTAACTTAACCATATCTTAGCCGAAATATATAAGAATGTTAATGTGTGGAGCTCCGTCTAGGACAGTTGACATGATACCATAAAAACGTTAGGAATTATATTATTAAACTTTAATCTATTAATTAAATTTATAATAACGTAACTTATCACAGTGTACAAAATTAATTTCGAATCAAAATATTTCAACGTTAATTTCTTGGGAAATTAACGTTGAAATATTAAAGCACAGAAAAAGATGAATAGTCATATGATGAACAGGTCAATGAGAACGATGGTAAGCGGTACTTAACGTCGGGAGGAGGCGACCTAGAAGACGTGAGTGGGAGAGGAAGACATGCTTTGCCGACCCCACCTAGTGAGATAAGCAGATGAAGATGATGATATGTACTGAGCTACAATAACAGGTAAACATACAATAAAACTTTATTAGGTATAAAATATTTGAATGATAAAAATCTTATCATATGAAGATGAATGCAAAATGCGTCATAATAAACATGTTTATTTTTAATCTCGTAAATGCGAAGTCAAAAATATGAAAATGCAAAATAACAAATATCGTTACTTAGAATTAAAAGCATCCCAGACTAATTCATCCGTTCTTCTCATAGCTAGTATTTTTATATTATTTGTGGGAAAAACAGGATTTTTAGAAATAGCATATGTTGTGTCGAGTACAACACCGGCAGTGAAAATTACTATAAATAATACATTAAAAGAAGTGAAAACCCAACTTTAATCATGCAGCAATTTCTTTACATTATTTAATTTATGAAGTTACTAAATAAAATATTTTATTTTATTCGGTCAACTAGGAAAGTATACACTGTCACCAAAAAAAAAAAATCTAATTTAAACACTTCTCGAGAAAGTCATACATGAATGGAAAAAAAAAAACTTAAATAAGGATGATACACGGGATTAAAAACTTAACAGTCGGGTTTTTTTGATGTCGCTGCTAATTTTTTTTTTTTTTTTTTTTGTTATCTTCAGTTAATAATAACTCTAGTTTGCCTATCAACCATGAGTATATAACAAGCTTTAATGAGGTCACAGACGGCAGTTTAAAATCCACGCAAAAACATTCTTAACACCACTGTAAAGTGAGTCACGTGTCGTATAATTTACATTAAAAGTGTCTCGGTTAGGCTGGAAATACACAGGCGGCTTGCTGAGCGACTAGGCGCCAAGTCGGCAGGCTGCTGTTATTATAGAACGTTGATTTTTGTAGCGATGATGGTCGAGTGTGGTCAATTGCCGTGCAAAAGATACGAGAATCGATCACACGAAACATCGTGAAGAAACCATAGCATGGTGGTAGAGCGTTTCCTATCGCTCGCCTGGCTAACTACCACCCTCAAGTAGATTGTAGGTACAACTTGAGGGTGGTAGTTAGCTAGGCCGCCAAGCACCTAACGGTGTGTCCCGGCAGCCTCCTTTGAGAACCAGTGTATTCCAGACTAGGTATGGTCCATCTAGGGCTACAGTATTGCTGACTTCAGTGGTCGTGCGAACTTGTGGTCATTTAACCACAAGCCTAGCTGTGTAGGATAAAAAAAGGCTCTATAAGAAAGCCCTAAAAGGAAACAAGCCAGTGCGGACTACTCCTACATCTATGATGGGCTTGTCGTAAACACGTGAATTGTGAATTAAGATTCTCACGTAAAATTAATTAAATTTTATTCGCAATATTCTCCGTGTTTAAAATGACGTTTTCTTACGCAAATAAAACTTGTTTATTATATTATTGATATGGTTATTCCGGTTCCCATGCTTTGTTCCTATTAACTTCGGTAAAAGGCTCTCAATTCGTACCTCTTTTACCGATTTCCAAAAAGAGGAGTAATTCAAAATATATTTTGTTTTACGTTTGGTTTTTCGGCTGGAGGAATTTGAAAAACTATTATTTGTTTTAAAGGGTACTATGCGGTCCCTCTTTAGTTTTATTAAAATCTTTAAATAGGTATGATTATAAAATCAAAATAACTGAAAAAGTTATATCGGCTCCTGCTGTAGTGGAAGTAGGTACTTAGTCACGAATTTTTAAAGGACTATTCTGTTTGTTAATGTATCCCTATTATGTACAATGAAGATACTTTTTTTCTATGCGACGCCTAGACCGTTAGAAAAATGCAAAGTGACACTGGGTACAATACATATAAAAAAATTAGGATGATACACAGGTTAAAAAATTTTGCAGTCGGGTTTTTTTAACTTCTTTTATTTTAGTACATAAATAAACATGACTAACTTTACATTAGAAGAAGATGCAGCCGAAGCACCCCTGGACTAGATCAATTATATATAATCGTGACTAACTGAAATGAGGCGCCAATCCATTTTTAAAACAAAAATTACCTCAGCTACTCGTAATAATTGTCAAGGCCGTAAAACACCAAGCGTTGCTGATTATTCTAAACAGTCCCTTTATTGGCTAAAGCTAAATTTATAAGAGGTGAAAACCAGAGAAAGCAAATTTTCCTTCATATTGACAGCGTTGAAGCGGCGAACTGTCAAAACCAAGTTTGCTTGCTCTTGACTTTTAACCTCTATCATTCTTGACATAGGCCAATAAGGGGCTGGTATGTAGGTATGCACACCTGCACATTTAAAAAGTGTAAGGTATACCTTTTTTCTAAATGTGGAGAAATACTGCATGTACACCGCTCCAACACGGGGAGGCAGAGTAGTTGCATTGGATCCACTAAAACTCCAACGTGTCCCTTTTCGATCGAGTGCAGGTCACGAGAACGTTATAGCACTCCGTTGCCGGATCCATCCCTCGGGCTAGCCCCCTGTTGCGGTAATCCAGACACATAACATACCGTAATCAGCTCGAGGACTACGCCACCATGCAGGCGTCAGATGACCTCGTGTCTAGACGCCCGAGGCCTTCCTGCGACGAGTCATGCTGCATGCCACTTCGGCCACAGAAAATCCTGCGGCCCCACCACGATCACCATCACAAGGTGACGATCCCGTCGATGCCGTTATCTTTGTGAGCTTGTTTGTGATCTTCTTGGACCACTAGTTACATGTTAACAAAAAGGCAGAAATGTCTAGGGATGGGATTTAAACATACGGACTATGGATAAGGACAAAGTTATGAAGTACCTAACAGTGGTAGCCACGTAGAGGTATCTCTATCTTGAACACATGTACTATACATCAAAATTGAAAAGATGGATTGTATATAATTAAAATTGAACATGCAAAGCACGTTCTCTGATCATAACTTTATCAATATAAAGAGGCGCTTGTACGTAACTCGTAATAAAAAAAAAGCCTAAAGCTACGGCAAAAAATGGAACGCTCTGTGCTTTGAAATAAATAAGTAATTTTCTATCATGGACAGACTTAGACAGGTGAAGTTCTAACTTCGAAACTGAAAATAATAAGTTTCTAGGCTTACTGACGGCTCAATTTTCATTACACTTTGATAAACCTCGCTCTGTAAAACTATCATTAATTAATGAGTAATTTTCTATCATGTCCAAGATAGAAAATTATCAATAAATCAATATGAACAGGCGCTTGTACCTAACTCATAATAATAAAAAAACCCAAAGCTACGGAAAAAAATCGATCGCTTTATGCTATGGAATAAATGACTAATATTCTATCATGTACACCTGTCTAAGTCTGTATAACTGTAATAGGTTATAACTACCTAGTGCGACTGAAACTCGAGATCCGTTATTTGTATGTACCTAATGTATAAGGTTCGTGTAAGGCTTTATTTGCCGATACAATCCTTGTCTGCTTTTCTCAGCCCTCTGGAAACGGACTCAAACTTATGTAAAAATAATATGATGATAATATTGATGCACAAAGACCATCATTGTGAATCACATTACTGAATTCTCGGTTTAAGGCATAATGATTAGTTTAGAATCTATTTATGTACTATTTATAAATTAATATATTACCTATGCTTATAGTATCCTCTCAACTACATTATTATCTAGGTGTAAGATTAACCCGGTGTATCAATTTCGCAAAGAAAATGCCTAGTTAAAATTCATGAGAAATTTAGAATTGCAATTCTTGGAGCTCCCTTGACGCTTGTATTAGATTTTGTATAGGAACGGTGTGATGTGAGAGGTATAACATCTTCTCGCTACCTATTGTTTACTGCATAGTAAACAATAGTTAGCTGGACCAAATTACTACATGTTATTGCTTTTTATTTTTTTTCAATTGATTAAGTGTACACCCATGTAGGTAACCCTTGATAATATTACAATCTAGCCTAAGCCTAATAAGTAATTTAAATTTAGCTTAAACTTCTACAAAAATAGTGTCTCTAAGAATGTGTCCATTAATTAACACGTATCTTAAAATCTCTATAAAGGGGAAGACACTTTGTTCATGTATTCTTTACGTTGAGAAAATATATGTTTACACGTAGCACTTGCACTAAATTTCACTATCACGAATTATTACACTGCACTAATTCGAACGGTTTCGGTATTTGAAGTGTTCTTACAATGTCCACGTGGTCGAGGAGCTGGATGGCCTCGACATTCGCATGATGGTGAAGCCGCTGTTGATGGGCTTCTGCATACTTTTGTATAACGAATTCAACAAACTCCACTCTTATCAAAATAATAATTAAAATCTTAATTTTGTGTATTATACTAGTAGTGGTCACCCGCAGCGTTGCCCGCGACGAATTTCAAAATAAAATATGAGATGAAGATGATTAATTTCCAAAAATCCTGTCACAGTCATACACCATATTATGAATACACCTTTCACATTTCATGTCTCTCAGTTCAGCGGTTTAGGCTCTGTGTTGGTTCTTAGAAAATATCAGTCAGTCGGGACTTACTCTTTTATTTGTATAGATTGTACAGGGTTATCGGTTAGATGTGTACTAAGTGGAAAGGGCATTACTATAGTCATCGTCTCGAACAATTTTTACTATGGAATCAATCCTGAAATTGAGAAAATATATGTTGTTCCATAGTAAAAGTGTATACGTTGTCGATAAAATGTAAGTGAGGAAACAGTTGTTTTATTTTTGAACAGAGTTAGTCCCATACTGAAAGTTGTTCAATATGGTGTGTATAGGGACCACGTTGTCAGTTTAGTACACCACTAGCCGATAACCCGGTATAAATTTATTTTTGATTGTATTATTGTAATTTGTGACAATCTCAAGTAACACTACGAGTAATCTTGACGAAACTCCGCCTTTTTTTAATTTTTAAGTATCTGTAGTGCTAGAAGGAACTTCTATAGTTTCGCTCGTCCATCCTTTCGTTTGTCGGATACAAACAAAAGGACTGACATGTATAACTTCTACAGTAAAAAAACAAAAACGCGTAAAATTTAGCACAATAATAAAATTATTTAATCTTGTTTTAGCTTTAAAAAATACTAATATTTTAAGGGATTTAAACCCAATTATACTGTGTCGGGTATCACCGAATAAGTTTTTTAGAGGTCAAGGCAAGGTTTAATACATAATTTTTTTAAGTAGTTTTTTTTTACTTTTTTTTGGTGTGCAATACAGTTATTTAATTCTTTTATATATAGTTATTAGCAGCACCCTCGGTTTTACCCTCAGTAGATATTCGATCATCGCATGGAAAGCCTTCAATTTTCCGGGATCAAAATGTAGCCATGTTCAAAGTCTATGTGTTAATCCAGGGTATGAACTATCCTGATAATGAGCTATCCTGATACAAAGTTTCATCTAAATCCGTTCAGCCGTTTGAGCATGACGGAAGAACAAACATACACACATACAAACATTCGCATTTATAATATTAGTGTGATATATTCATTGACTTTTCAGATACGGGCTTTGAAAGAGATTTGGTAGTTGCTGATCTCCAAAGAATAAAAATTCTATAATATTCCAGGCTAAAAGATTATGTTAATAAGTTTTTTTTTGTTATTTTTAGTTAACATTTGATTCTAATGCTACGGATTACTACAGTATGCTTGTCTTTTCACTCACTTGACTAATTTATTTTTGTCGTAGGTACTCAACTCTACGTACTCAAGTTGCGAGTGCATGAGGCACATTTCTCCTGGGCAGCGTGCTTCATCTCAAGTCGTATTAAACCAGATAAATTAGGGTAAATGCAAGTACTTCCTATTTTCTCTAAAAACGTTGAGTTAAGAAAATACTTTGCAATTTGCTAATTAATAATCTTATAGTTCCAAATAGAGTTACAAAAAACGTAGTACGCTTATTATCACAGACAAACTACTTCTATATCTTTGCCAACATACCGCACCCTATCACCCGAGGCAAGTAATGTAATTAGACTAAGATCTCCAGTAAGTAAAATGATCTAAGCTAACTATAACTACACAAGCTGTGATCGTGTGGTGTGTTTAACTTTCATCCCCCAACCAAAGTGTAAGAGACAACCCAAGCAACTTACCAAGTGTGAAATTAATGTAAGACTCACTTCTCAACTTTAAATTGTTGCCATGTTACTAATTGAAAACGCGTAGAAAGAACGTGAAGAAAGATGTAGACATTGTCTACAGACTCAGATGAATCTTTCTACTCAAGTGCAAATTAGAATGAATTAGCACTTGTTTAAAAAACGGTTAAAAACACATGATGAGGAAATATACTTGTCGGAGAAGATTAATATATACATAAGTGACTCCCCCAAACCGCAATTTGGCCAGCATGGTGAAGGTATATGATAGACCCTCATAGGATAGACCTGTAATTGAACACAAATTGGATTATAGTCATCGGGAAATAGACTTATTAAACACTGTTTGTCGTAAAATTTTCAACTAAAACGCTCATTACCGCGATTGACATTTTAAACCGTAGATCTACACCAAAAACTGCAGAGCTGGCAATACTGTAGTGAAACAACTTTGTCAGCGATATTGAATGGCGACAACTTAGAGAGTTAACAATAACTACTTTACGAGAACAACGAGCCCTACACATCGTAACGTTACATAGCGAGCGTTCGTGCAGTAAAGTATGGGGAAACAAGCGAATGCTCGCTGTGTAACACGTACGCCATTGGGTACTTTTTAACGTGACTAACGACTTCTCCTACGGTAAGCGCCGAGAGACTTTTTTCAGTTATTTCGATTTAAAAATTATAATTCCTCATACTTGATATTGATAAAATTAAAATGGGACTACATGAAAGAGGTCAATTTTCAAAGGCTAAATAATTTTCCAAATCAGTCAACTCGTTTCCGATAAATCAGGTAACAAACATTAAAAAAAATATGATATAAAATTTTTCGTTTTGGAAGTGGATAGAAAAGTGACGAATTCGTTAAATATTCACCTGTAGTTTTGTACACTATTCTTTGTACAGTTCCTGACAAACGCACCGCGTGCACGTGTATGAATGAATCTCTATGAATTTGTATTATAAATAAGGTGAAGGAGTTCTATTTAGCTACTATCTGACCAAAGGTCGTCTGTTTTCTGCTGTCTGTATTTATTTATTTTTTGTTTTTTCTCTCTCCTCTGCTGTTAATCGTTTATTTTTAGTCTTACAATTTTTATATTCTTTATTGTATACCCCGTCCTGTACTATATTTATTTTGCAAATTATCTCCATCCTAAGGTTGCCTGGAAGAGATCGCTTTTAGCGATAAGGCCGCCACTTTTGACACTAGGTGTAAGAATTTGTCCTGTATATTTGATGTTTGTGTGTCTGCAATAAAGAGTTTATTCATTCATTCATTCATATTGTGTTAGTCGCTTAGAGACTGAAGTTTTCGAGTATCGGAGATATACGTAGCGAAAGTATGAATATCCTAGGTTTGACTATTTGCAATGCGTTAGAGATTAGTCGTCAATAATTTCATCATATTCTTCACAAACATTGAAAATAGGGGTATGTTCCTTTTCAATCTTTTAGAATCTCTCTCATTATTCTCAGAAAGTTTTTATAGAACGACCTGCATATAGGCAGTCTTTTTTTGTTTGATAAGGTTAAAGTAAAACTTTCTTTGAAGAGTGAAAATTTCCGAAGACTTTTGCATACATTTTATCAAAATCGATCCGTTTTATTTTCCTTTATGTTTACTGATCGAAATAACGGGAATCTATGTAATGAGTTGCAACTGATATAAAATTATACTAATTCAAGCATTACTGTTAAATAAATGATAAAATAATGAATGTAAATAATAATGAGAGTCTTATTACTTCACGAGTGGCGTTAATTCTAAAATGAACGGGCAATTATTTCCTTGTACCTACTTTAGAACCCCGTGGGAGATGCTGTAAAGTTCAGCTGAATTTACTTTGTGTTTAATTATATACCTACACACTTTTTTATTACCATAAACAAAATTACTAACTACAACAATAAAAAGAAATAAAGCAGAAATATTACCTTTAGATCATCTACATACTTATATATGTATTTAAATATCAATATATAACTCTATAATAAACACTAGCTATATATAACAAATCTAGTTCAGCGAACAGTATACCCTGCGAACACCAAAAAAAGCGACCATTATGATAATAATAATAACAATATTCTCTTGACATAATATAATTTCATTCCTGATTTATTCATAATATAATTAACTAATATGTACATAATTATTATTTAACGTTGTGCACCGAATAATTCTGGTAAACACTATGAAAGTTTACCGGTATATGTTATTACAGTATACTTCGGGCGAAGTCATCTTTCTCTTTCTTCTCTTTCTTGAAGTCTTTTTGTGGAAATACGGCTTTTGCATGTGCTTGAAGACTTCGTTATAAAATTGAATACTGACCTACGCCAACTTAGCCCCAAAACAACCATCATAAAACACATTTTTGATTGCAATTCAAACTCGAGCCGTCTAAGACAGTGAAACGGTGCCATCAAATTCATTTTTAACAAGTAAAACTGGTGTAAACTTTATTATGGAACATCAAAAGTAAGGAATTACTGAATAATGTTACACCATAAACAACGTTAGCGCAGTAATAAAGTTTAATAATGATGCTGGCCTTTAATTTAACTTTGTAATACACTTTTCGTGTAAGCGAGGAACATTTTATTGTGAGATTTGACAACATCGCTAAGCTGGCAGTGGAAAACTTTCAAGATTTTCTCGCCTGTGATTCTTCGGTTTCGGAAATGGCAGAAAATAATTAAATAGAAAATAAGAGCTTTCCCTAAAGTGGACCTCAAGACATCTCATTCAGAAGATCTTACAGATTGAAAATGTTTACGAATTTTATAATTACGAACTAACTCAGTCTGTCTATTACGCTTTCACTTCCTGATTTTGATCAAATATGGTACAAATTAATGGGCCTTGGTTTCGTAAAAAGAATTGAGAGGGTTGAAATAGGAGATGAAAGATATACTTATTGGGAAACTGGCAAACCAGATCTAGCGAAATTTCAATAGCACCATGGACCGCAGAGTCGCAGGACGCATAAATGAAATAAACCTACTACAAGTAGAAATAAAAAAAAGAACAAAAAATATTCTAAATTTCATTATAAGTCCACGCGAACGAAATCCCAGCTTAACTCTGTAATTTGTGTTTTATAATGTGACCATATACGTAAAAAACAAGACAAGTTTTTGACTTTAACTACAACTAACGCTCTACAGTACCTAACAATAAAAAATGTATATCATAATGTATAATAATTATAATAAATAAATATATTCAAACCGCAGTTAATAGAGTATTTAAAATTTAGAAATTGTGGTTTTCTGTTGCATATAAATATATTTAATCACTACATCTATCAAAAACCACTAGATACAAACATATTAATGAAGATCGTGAAATTCACCGAATTCTTAAAATAAAAAAGAGCTTTTTATAAATGCTATTGTAGAAGAAAATCTCTTAAGAAATTATACCGAAAAACATGGATATAATGAGCACCAAAGCGCTCATTGCACGAACGTTAATGCCCTCGCGACATAATGAGAAGGTCATTACAATGCAGAAGTGGGAGTCAAGACGGGAAACGACTGACAATTCTAGGAAAAATACTGAGTTTGAAATGTATGAGCAAAACTATGTAAGAATAACCTTCGTAAAGATCAATGTGCCTGATCGTTTCTGGTTGTTAATATCTAAAGATAAGTTTTCTCGATTTTTAAGCTGCTTAGATCTCTATACACAGCAGAAATTAATTCCTCAGTTTATGAAACATAAACAGACATAAACTAGAGGAAAATCTAACTTATCCGTCTTCTTTTGGGAACGTCTCATTTCAAATACTAAGTGGCAGATTGGAAATTTCTTATGCATTGTTGTTGCCGCTAATTTGAGCTCGCAATTTGGAGATCAGAAATTGTGTTATGTGCGGCCGAAGGCTGGACGATTTCAAGTATGCTTTGATTTCATCTGCCCTCATACTTTGTGGGACAACAAGCAGTGTTTGTCTGAAGTAACCACAGACCATCAGCGTGACGCCTCCCATAGTTATTAGACGAGACTATTAGATCAATAGTCTCGCCTAATATCTTGCATCGTTCTGTTGATGGCTTCTGCCGCCTTGCCGTGCGTCATTGTACATTTGTCCCATACATTTAGTGAAAAGTCTTGCAAAACACTCACCTTATTGTTATTACGAGATAAATCACACACCGGTGTTTCGCTAATGTCTAATTGTATCGTAATTTTGAACATCGCGTGGGCAGTCATTCCGCCAGGCAATAACGTGGCCGCTATCCCAGACGATGCCACTGGTAGCGCTAGCTTATTTTGGTTACAAATTTGAGCTAGAGTTATTTAAGTGAATAATGTTTTCCTGTGCCTCCAGATGCATCTAAGAAAAACATTTACCCCGAGCTGTTAATGGCGTATAGTTTAAAATACTAGATCGATTTCAATAAAGATTTGTGCGGTACCAACTAGAAAACACAGCTCAAGAGGACAACACCTGTTCGAAATATCCTAGCAGATACATTAAGTTGCTATTAAAAATTGCTTACAGATACTGTATCGTTAAGAACTCGAAAGTTGTCAATTATCTCACCAGTTTCAACTTAAAAACCCATTACCCTACCGACTTTCCAAAAAGGAGGAGGTTTTAAATGTTTGTTACTGGATTTCTCAGAGGTGACTGAACCGATGATCTTAATACAATGTTATCAAAATTGGTCCAGAGGTATGATTTTGAAACTCAACTAACTGTAAAATATTTTTGTTGGCGCTGCCGAAATCGAGTCGGTAATAAACTGAGCCTATTTAAACATTCAGTGTTATTTATTTAATTAAATATTCAGTGTTATTAATAAATAAATAATAATATTAGTTACGTTTAGCTAAAACAATTGGTTAAAAGCGACATAAAAAATACCCGACTGCTAAATCTTTAAACTTGTATATTATTTTGAACTTAGCATTTCCTATTCCAAACTCTAATAAAACATTTATAAGTTATATATATATATATTATATTCGAAATAGCTGGTAAAAAATCATTATTTTCGTACAATATTCGATGTATTTTGAAAACATATTAGATTACTTTACTACGCGATTATTTAAAAATTCATAATTTTGTTTATTTTAATTTCCATGTATCCAGTGTCACCCTCACGACCATGACGAATCTATTGACACCACTCAAATGCCAAACAAAATATACATACAAACATGCATACATACATCGAAAAACATAACCTTCCTTCTTTCGCAGTCGGGTAATATAATTTTACAATATTTAAGCCAAAACTCTCCCAGAAAAATATTCAAACACTCTCAAGTTGACTTACGGAATGTGTACAAAAAATTTGCGCGTATTAAAATGTTTTTTTACGCAAACAATTTTCGACGTGACTCCCTTTTGAATATATCATAGGACGGAGGCGAAAGACATGCAAATATTTTATTTACAAGGCAGGCTTTCCCGTTTGTGTGTACTGTGCCTTAAATCGTGGCTGAAATATATAGGCATACAAATTTCTCGCTTGGCGCAGTGAAGGCTGTGTAAAAAAAATTGAGTAGAGTTTGTTTTTCAATTGTAGCATTCAAAGATTTTCTGCTTGTCATGTACATAAATCAAAAGTAGTAGTACTTTTACAATTGGCCAATTGCGACATTAGTTCATGTTTAGTAGACGGCAACAGCTAGGTTGCTGTTATTAATTTGAAGCAAAAAAATCACGTTTGACGTTTGGCCTTAAATATTCCCCTTTTTATCTTTTAGGTACGGAACCCTAAAAAACAACAACTAGCTTTAATTTAAAAAGCGCCTATGCATTTTTTCAATTATTTTGACTTATCTGGCCTAGGACTTATATTCTTTCAAACAAAAAAGTGTTATTTAAATCGGTCTGGGCATCGCTGAGAAAAAAGGAAAAATAAAAAAGGATTCCGATGAATTGGGAACCTATTTCACTTTTTAAGGTCGGTTTAGACAGTGGGAAGAGCTAATCTAAGGATTTTAATGTATAAAGTATAGTATTTAAATATATTAATATCCGAAAAATGCTTGTCGAATTAGTCTTCAAATTGGTTAGCCATCTCCGAAAAATCACATAAATCAGGGAATTTTAAATAATTTGCTAACAATTACGGTCAATTTCATCAATTCGTTATTTATTGTGCATGAATAATTGCATATTTGTTAAAATCTACTTATCCAATATTTATTAAGTCCTTTCATGTAACAACTTATCGAGTGAATATCAAACAGAATTTTATTCCAAGCAAGCAAATATTTTTAAAAAGTATATTTTACTTTTCGATGTCAACGTAAAATTGCGGGTAACACGGTACCCCTGAATGAAATTGGATGGCAAACGCAATTTTACCGTGAGACGGGTCGACTGTCGCTTTGCGAATAAATATTATAGCCGCGTCGAGTTTAAGCAGGCGAAGAATATTATTTTGATCAGTTACTAGGTGGTTGAGACTTAATAAATTAGAAAAATCTTATTAGAATCATAGAGATTATCTACACATTTTCAGTGGGCTAGTGGGCACTTTCCATACATGTACCAATTAAAGTCTTACCACTTTCGATTCATTTTCCTAAACAAATCCGCGGCTAATAAATTCTTTAGAGAAAACTACTCTTTTTGAGTTAATGCAATCACATAACCTTGTTTAACCAGTGCCTAGCAACCAATTTTGACATTCGTCCATAGTATTTTTTCTATACCTATATATCTTTCTTTCCATACATTTAAATTATCATTCATTCAGACTATGTTAAAATATTTTTGAGGTAAGACCATATTTTTTCATGGTAGTGATTTTTGATTGTAAGTATATTACCATAGACAAGATAAGAAACCAATTCACTCGTGTCTTGAGAAGACCAATAAACACATGAAGACAAATCGAAACCATTTCTTTTTCAAACACCTTAATTATATCCACAAAGCAAACCTAGATGTTGGACTTTTAATTAATATGTCGAACCCCACGCTTATGTCTAACTACATAGAAATTAGTTGTTCCGATCGAACTTGAATAAGTACATCAATCGATCGAGTATGTCCAGAAAAACTATATTTTGGCACAAAAAAACCCAGCCCCTTTCTAGATGTGACAACATTCAAACTAGTTGTTAACCGCACTGAAAGCGCCTGAATGCCGCACACTAAAGAAAAACTGGACATACGCGTTCAACAGTTCCTTACCAATGGTGCACAGCTGATATGGGTTTCCAAACTCGGGGTCTGGCAGCGAGCCATTGAGCGCAACATACTTGGAGTAAAATATTTTGTTTTAGTTGGTTTGAGTTCGTTGAACGTTTCAGAAACTCTACACTGCGCTCCAAAACAAATATCGTCGACGTCGGAGTCGACGGCATGATATGGACTGGACATATCGGGCGCGTGTCCATAGACCAGTAGACCAGAACCATGACAAAGCTGATACCACAGGCTTGGTGGCTGAATGAGCTTGACTCTCACTTAGGCCTCAAAAGCTCTCAATCGTAAACAGTGGGGATGGAAGTTGCTCAGCAGAGCGACAAAATTTGCTGATGAATGTAAAATATAATTTTTAAAATTGACTTGCCTTGAACGCTCTTAAAACCATTCCTTCCAATTCATGCAATACATGTACATTATTATTCTTGTCAAATATTGATTTTTGGGGTTCCGCACCTTAACTTAAAAACGGGACTTGATTACTAAGACTGCTGTCCGTTCATTCGTCTCTATATCACGATCCGTGAAAGTCAGACGTGTGAATTTTTTAAAGATGATGTATTTCTGTTGCCGATATGATAACAGATACTAAACACAGAATTTGATAATTATTTCATGGTGACTGATACACAACGCGATTTTTTTCTCGATATTTATAACGGCAACAGGTAGACGCTTAAAATAGTTACAGAATATTTAGCTGTATATCACTTTAAAAATAATCTAAATAAAATAAATACTTAAGGGAGCTTCCATACGTTAAACGTGTTTTTGCCATTTATGCTCTTTAGGTAGAAACTTGAACTAATGTTATAAAGGCAAGGTACGGAACCCCTAGCGCGCGATTTCGACTCACACTTGGACAATATATATCTAAATTATATCATATTTTTTACAAAAGAGGTCATAGGTTGCTAAGATAAAGTAATTCACAAGTTACGATCCAAAGAGGTTTATTAAATGTTCATGATTATTCTTATCAAACATTAATAAATATATTTTGTTTTATAATAAGGCGGTTATAGTCGCTTCATTAGCTTATTTTACACATGCACTATATATATACACAAATATATACAAAACTGCTTGCACCACAAAATATGCACCACGTCACGTGCACTCTTAGGTTAGAAACACACAGGCAGGATTGCTAAGCGTATAGAGCCTAGTAGATTACATTCCTAGAAAACATGGTGGCTAGGCGCCTCGCAGTGTAACTTTGTAGGATATTGGTTTTTCTAAGGAGCCTAGAGAGGTTCCAGGCAAGCTGACTGCCTATGCAGATAGGCTCCATTTTGCCACTACTAAGTCGCCAAGATACGCATATAACAATTAGGTTGACGTATGTAAGTCTCTCTTAACAGGCTTTTCGTATTTAACAGCAACCCATCTAAAGCGTTAAAAATTACACCTTCTTGTTTGATAGATACTTACTAATTAAATTTATCACATCCAATGAAGTCTAGACCCTTGACAGTAACAAGAGCTTATGAAACCTAAGTCTTCTTTCAATTAGATCAAAACTTTGATTCAGCTTAAGACTTTTCATTAATAAGACTTAAAGTTTGTAGATTAATTAGCCAAGAGGGGTATTTATTGGGGAGGCGTTTCCCAAAAAAGAGAGAAGCGCCATTGGTCGATTTTAATAATCGTACAGACATCTGAATCGAAAACCTTACATAGGAAATATAAATAATATATATTTATTTATATATTATATATATTACATACTATTTATAATTACATTAGTAATTTACTTTCAAAAAATTGTGTGATGTTGATTATTGGTAAGGAAATTTTGGTCATTGTGTACAATTCATGCTTTAATAATTAAGTCATCTTCATGAAAACATTTTATTTCATTTAAAATTAGTTTTAGCTTTTGTCACACATACTCAATATGTCTGGTAGATTTGACGATAAATATGTATTTCTATGTAGCTACATTTGATGGTGTCAATCTATTTAGTACATTAATTTTCAAATTACTGGGATTTGAAACTGATCCTGCACTTACATAGGAAAAACATATTGATATGACATGCAAGAAAATGTCGAAAGGTGTATATGATTTGAAGCAATTGAAAAACATAACAACCCCAGAAAATCTGATATATACTATTCATATGTACATTCTGTAATGTCTTACGGTATAATTTTCTGGGGTTGCTCAACAGATTTTGAACGTGTATTAAAGATGCAAAAGCGAGCTATTAGAGTATATTAGCCAGTGCAAGGTTCAGGGATAGCTGTAGAGAAAACTCTTTGGGCAATTTAACATTTTGACATCTGTTGCATTATACATATTTGAGACAGTAAAATAGAAGAATAAAAGACTAAATCTAAATGAATATATAGTAAGCCAAAACAATGAAAAAAGAATTACATGGAAGAATATCTATCTAGTACCAATCACTTGTAGACTTTGTATAACCAAGAGAATACCAATTCAAATGGGACGAGTTTTATTCAACAAATTACCTGAAAGCATAAAAGAAATTAAAATAGAAAAAAAAAACTTTTATTAGAAAGAACATTATACAAAATAAAAGATTTTTTTTATTATTATTGTAGATAATTTTATTATTATTGTAGATAATTTTATTATCTACAATAATAATAAATTGAAAATATTGATTTAAGTTATAGAATGAGATAATATTTTGCAATATTAATAACAACATTAAAAAATCTGACGAGACTTATTGTATCCATTATAACTGTTATCTTTAGTATAATGTTAAGTGTGTTCAACGAGTAAATAAAATTATTCTATATATTCTTTTTATATATATATAAGAAGATAAGGAGATAAGTAGATTTATATACATAAGGAGACGATAATATGAATGAAAATAAATTTTAGCAATATATAGCCGCCACTTGTGTCACTAAATGTAAGAATTTTAATTTGTGTATAACGTTTATGTTGTAGACACATAAACGTTATACACAAAGTAAACAGTTTTTTTTATTGTTACCACAAAGAAACAACATAAAACATCAACCATAGACCAGAAGGCAGGACAGACAGCTCTTGAAGACGACAAGGCAGGACAGAAATAAATCAAAAATTGAGACAACTTAAAAAATATAGAAATCCTTTTCAAAGATTATAAGAAATTTACAGAAATCAAATCAAAATGCCATTTATTTTTAACTAGTTTTCCAAGTCATATGTATTATGAGTATTGCTGTAAATTAAAATAAGATCAATTAATTACGTAAATGGTGATAAATAGTAATTTACGCCTCGTATGAAAAATTGAAAGCCTTTGTTGGTTAAAATACCAACATCTATTTATACTCTTACACATCGCTAAATTATTATCTTAACTATAAAATTATAAATATAATCAAAGAAAAAGAAAACAAAAAACTTCAATTTTATCTACGTGCTGCGCGCCACCTTACAACCATGTAAATAGATATATCTCGTCACGAGTAACATTGATCAGTTGACTCTTAATCACCGCAAGAATCACACGATAGTAAAAGTAGTGTGTACAGTGAAATAATACACCTAAAAGTTACTACATATTCTCTGTTAAAAGGTAAGAACAGTAAAACTAGTTTTTTTTTCCTGCTAGATCAGATTTAAAAAAACAAAAACAAAGGAAGAAAAACAGACAGGTAGTTATTAAAACTCATCTTATAATAAACCGCTAGAGAAAAAGAAAGTTCCAAGATTGCTGCCACGTTGAAAGGCAATGCTAATTTTAACCCCAAAATAAGAACCATCATTGGTCCCAAGTCACTTCCACCAGATGTTTAAATAATTCTAAATATAAATTTTAAAGCAGTTATTTAAAAAGGTCTACTAGCTAATTTAAATTTTAGTTTTATATTTATTTTTAAGTGTAAGGTAAGTTAAGGCTCAGTTCTTAGGTACTTAATTGAAACAAGTCTTGGTTTTTATTGCGCTCTTTTATAATTACAATAAATGGTAATATGTTAGCAACGATAGTAATTACTTGTGACAGTCATTTGTATCTGTGATATATAATTAATGGAGTCAGGCATTACTTTGAATCCATCTATCTAAATCCATTTATTTATAATATGTTGTTTAAAGAATCTAGTGTTTTCACGTTTTGTTTTGATGGCAGCGTGATTAATCGAAAAATATGTTTGGTTTTATGGCTAGGTTCCTTCTTACCACCTCCACACCACACTTTATTTCTCAGTTTTTTAGAATCTAACTTCCTCGACGCGTGTTTCGACGAAACACAGGGCATCCTCAAGAGATGTTGACTCTTCAAGCGCTCGCTCGATAGCTTTCAAAGAGCGCGTTGAGGACTTCATTTACCTTCGAAAGTTATATAACCTTAATTTTCACCATTTGTCTCCGACATGCAGGTTTCCTCGCGATTTCCGTTGCCGTTTATGCATGGAATTAATTATAATGTGCACAAGAATGAAAAACACAGAGGTGATTTGCAATGTCTACCACGCCGAGTAACTGTACAGAAACTCACTTCTCGCTTTGCGTTGACAAAATTATTTCACGCCTGTATTAATTTCAGCTTTTACTTAAATAATCATAACTTTACTCTTATTCTAAGAAAACCAAGACGAAATGGAGAAGTTACCAAATCATAAAGTGTTGCAATTCCGCCCTGACACATTGGAGCATGTAAGGAAAGAACATGGTTTTGATAGACCTGGACAGATGGACGCAGCGGTTGACCTTCTAGAAGAATGGGTGACGAAACAAGCTCACTTCACTAAAAAGGATTTCGGTAAGTTTTTATTTAACCAAGATTTATTGATCGACTTCTCAATCTGTCGATATCTTTGTTTTTATGTTGTCCTATTTCTCAGAAATACCAGGAACGATTAAAAAAAATATATTTATATTTCCAAGTTTATATGTATTCTCAGTTGGTTCCACTGTAAATCTTATTAAATTAGGTTCAGTAGTTTGCTTTAGTATATCAAAATAACTGAAAAAATGTGTCTGTCCTGTCTGGTAATAGTAATATTAGTTCAATAGAAAATAAAGTTGTTAAAATTAAAAAAAAAAAAAGATTTTCACAGTATCTTATGTTACAAATAAGAAAACGAAAATATGACAAATCTTGTCGGACTGGTGATACATACCTGTTTTCTTGTAGGACATTTTTTCATTTGGGCAGAGATAATATATATATATATAGAGATAATATATAACCTTTTATGTAATATTTTTGTCCTACAGGATTTTGGATCTAGGGTCTAGGGTCTAGGGATCCAGCCATAGATTTTGTAGGACAAATATTTTTTCGAGTAATTTTATTAATTATCTAGAGATCTAGCAAAACAAGAAAGTATTAGTAATAAATTTTTGAAAATTATCAAATCGACATATTTCATCCTTACCTCCTTACTATCTCTGTTAGCTACCACAACCGAGTGTCGCATGCAGGATTATAGTTGGGCGTCTCATCAAAATCAAGCTGCTCACGGAAAATTAGATTGATAGTAATCAAAGTGCAAAAATGTTCTAGAGATCCTGGATTATATATTTAAAATATATGCTAAGTTCCTAAGGGGGATACAAGAAAACTATATGTATGTAAGCTAATAGCTTTTACATGCGGCGTTTCCCGCGACATTTCGCGTTCAGCATGTTAGGCTCTGCATAGACTCTCGGTCAGTGAAGACTTACTCTTTTTTATAGATAATCGTATTCAGATATGTATATGTATAACCAACAAAGATAGTCAATAGCAATTAACGAATTTTAATGTGGGACTTATAATTATAAAGATAGTGCACTATTTTAATGAAGAATGTTTTCAGAAATAAAAGAAAATAAAAGGAATTTATTTTATGCATGAAGGCCGGATATTATTAGAATCATTTTGTTTATAGTTTCTACTAAGTTGAGTAATGACCTCGCATCTACTATTTTTAAACTAACACCTAATCTAGCAAGTGTCTTATATTGTAAAACCGGTCTTTGTTAGAGTATGTACCTATAATACTAAACCTAGGATAAAAAAGACCTTGCTTTGTTAGTCAAGTATATTTGTCTTAAGTATTTATTTCGTTGTACGAGTGGGTAAAATAAAAATTATTTTTAAATAAAAGTGGTTATTTATTTGGGTTAGTTTGATGTAAAAATTAAACTAGACCAATTTGATAAAATTTAAATTGCGCTTTTTACAGTCTATTTATTTATAATAAAACTGTAACAGGTCAAATTCTGTACATTGAATATATTTAAAGAATTTCTTTTGTGGATGTGTTAGTAACGATACAGACCCCAAAATCTATCATTTATTTCATTTTCTGTCTGTCCGTCTGTCTGTCTGTTTAAGTCCAAAACTGCTGGATGGATTCTAATGAAACTTGGTATGCTTAAGGTTTATACAATGAGGTAGGATCTTATCAACTTTTTATTCCGGAAATCAGCGGGGGTTCCCGTGGGAGGGGGGATGAAAGTCGTAATTAATTATAACTCAGTAACGCGTGCTTTGATTTGGATGATTCTTTTTGTCAGAAAGAACTATAACTAACTAACTGAAATTAATGTTATCCGAAAAAATTGTGGGAGGTTCCTGTGTGAGAGGGGATAAAAATCATAGGATAATACTTCAAGTTGAAGAATATGTCGCCAAGCACCTAACGGTGTTTCGGTGGCCTCCTTTGAGAGCCATTCCAGGCAATGATAAGACTTTCAGAAGGACCACTGATATAAATTCTCAATTTTTTAAAGTACCACTGACATAATTATGAAAGGTTAGCAACCGCGAGCGAAGTCGCGGGTACAGCTAGTATACAATAAAATGGCATAATAATTTAAAGTTTTTATCAGGATAAGTACCGAATCAAACCATTTACAGGCTTGTATGGTGACTACGCAAAATTATATAATTAATGAATCAGGATGGAGTACTTAAGCTTTAGCTTTACTGTAAGCGTTATTTATCTCTTACGGCCGATTCCAATAATCAAAGTCAACCCATTTTTGCCAAACTGAAGTTTACTCAAATTCTTACTAAATTAAACATATGCAACTCTTACCAAATGATAATTTTAACAAGAATAATAAATAACATTGACTATTGAAAACAAAAAAAATTGTAAAAAAGAACCCAAACAGTAAAAAAATATATTTTAAAATTCTGTAATAAATTCGTGACCTTGTGGTATTGTCCCAAGAACGCTGGCTGCATTTTCGCGTCGAATTACCACTGAAACTCTTAGAAAACCAGCCAGCTCTTTTAAGGATTATTTTATTTCATACTTGAATTGTAGATCATGGAAATATGAATTGAAACTGTATTTTTCTCCTAAGGGTTTCTGATATATAACAATTAAAAAATGGTTATATTTTTCATAGTAAGCACTGATTGCCAATATGCCGATCACTTCGTGGGTCAATTCAAGCTACTTACAGACTTTACATAGACCTTGAATAATGTAAATAAATGTTTGTTTGCATATGTTGGAGAGACGGAGACTTTCAAAACTACATTATTCATGTTTTGTAATAAATAGTCGATTAGCATTTATTTAAAAAGAAATACAGAAACTTATTTTACATTTACAACATTCGTGCAAATTTTCAGCTCTACTTATGCATTTTGGTAACCTTGAGAAATACTCACCTTACTTGACCGGATAACATTCTTTCTTGTTTTGCTGCTAACTCAACATTTGCGTCTGAATAATGAAGTTTAATTTAAGAAATATTTATGCTTATAGTAAAGCTTTCATGTAATTAATAAATACTTTATTTTTATTACAGAAAGAGATTATTTAGAAAGATCGATCATTTTGGACAAGGGCTCTGTAGAACGAGCTAAATTGCAACTGGACAAACTGTTCACCATGAGGACCACATTTCCACATTATTTTGAAAAACCGGACCCTAGAGATAAGGAATACAGCATTTTACATGAGCATTTGTGAGTCTTCTCTCTCTTCAAAAATACCTCTATTTTTGTATTTTGATAAGTCTGAAGTTTTTTTTAAAAAGTATTTTCCCATTTTCCTAATGAAGCCTGTGCTGATTTGTGTTTTTTTTTTTTGTTTAAAATGATACTTCATAGTAGCTCTTAGATAAATTTGATGGCCGGTTCAGTAGTTGAAAATAAAATCAGTTATAAACTGAAAGGTCACAATATACACAGAGAATTAACCGCTGAGTCTAGAGATATCATTAAAAGGATGTATTTTAATATTAAGGCGTAGTGGTGTATTATATCTGGCCCTCTAAGAATATCAAAAAGGGTTTCAAGGTCATATTGTTTAATAAAACGGGTTTTCACGCGTACCTGATTGCGAGACGTGTCATCGTTGAAGACACTAACGGTTCATTTTAACCCTGATGAAGTTCACCGAATGTGAACGGAACTATAGTTGTACCTTTCCAACAATCAGGTACGCGTGAAAACCCGTTTTCTTAAACAAAATTTTATTAATCAAACGCGTTAGTTTTCTAAATAGTTTTCAAAGTTTTAAACTTATTGATATTCCTTCTGTTTTTATAACTATTATTTTTTGTATGCCGCGTACAATATAACAGCTATATGTGAAAAGTCCTTAATTAATGCTGCTATAAACTAACTTACGAACGAATCGCCCGCGTGGTAAGACATCTGCGGAAAGGAAATGACGTGCGGGTGTCAGGGTAGCGGGGTGATTGGTAACGGGGCTGAAGACATAACGTACACGAGATAAACAAGCCACGATTAATGGAGTTGACAACGTTTTTTTTTCTAAAAATGCCAAAATAATTTCAAAAAATTTACGAGAATAACTATGTTTTTTCTTTTTTCTATCATTAAAAATGGCTGAGAAAATTAAGATCAAAGTGCGCATTTTCGTTCGACTTTCGGGCTTAGGGTATCCGTGAGTTTTGCATTCACTTTGAATCACCTCAGTTGAATTTTTCTCAATATTTTTTTACTAAAGTGGGTTAAGCAAAAAAACACTCGTATTTGTTTTTCAATATTCATTCAGTGTACTAAAGATATACAGTGAATTTAGAATCACCTGTGTGATAATTCTATGATCATAACATATATTATAACGTTATTAGAATCAGGTTACATAGTATTTAATTGACATAGTTAACTTATTATTTTAATGGGACTGGAAAACAATGGTATCTCTTTTATGATAAAATACGTCAGTAAAACAACAATTATTTCAGTCATTAAGAATCACCAGAATCTAAGTAACAACACAGCTTCACATCAAGCGAGTTCCGATCAAACGTAATTAAAATTATTTTTATTAAATAACAAAATAAATTAAAAAAAAAATATTTAAATAATCGGTCAAGTGCGAGACGGACTCGCGCACCAAGGGTTCCGTACCATGTCGTCTATATTAATACAGTGAAAACAAAAAAAAACAACGTTTGTTGTTTAGGAGCACCTCATAAATATTTGTTGATTTAATTAAATACTTCCAAAGTAAATATATTTATAACTATATAACTAAATTTTCTTTTTATTTATATTGATACATTATATTTATATTTCATACGATACCTATGTATATATTAATTATATACAATCCTTACAAAATAATTATTAAGGATAATTACTACACCCAACTTAAAAAAGAAAACAAAAATATTGTAAAAAAAAAACTTATACTTCAAAACTAAGTAAAAACCTGACATAAATAGAAAATTTAATTTAATTTTAAATTTCACAACTTTATATTCTTATAATTCTTATTTCAAGCGTTTACCTGTTGCCGTTATTAAAATCCATTAAAAAAAACCGGAAATAATCACGTGTGTTATATGGGAGCCGCTCTTTAATATTTATTTTATTCTGATATTAGTACATATGTATTGTGGCAACAGAAATACATCATCTCTAAACATTGTTAACTCACTCCCATACATGAGGACACAATAAACGTTATTTCAAGTTTTTAAAATAATTTCAATATTTTAAACCAATGTACTCTACCAATATTTTGTTTTAATTAATTATATGTCATTATATTATTTATTTGGTGTTCACTAAAGACATATTGTATTTTATTGTATAGTACTGGTTAGAACAATTTTGATAAAATACGAATGAAACTGCTCAATAGTATATATAACCATTGCATATTCCAGATTAAAGATTTTTTCAAATCAGACCTAACTTCTTTAGGTAATCGGGAACTAAATATAAAAAGACTCGGACGTAGTTGGTAAATAAATCAAAATTATTGTAATTGATACAGCAATGACATTGGTTCTAAAAACAACCGAGGTCTCAATCTTCAATTGGCTCACTCTTGAATAATTGCATCATCAATTGGAGTAATTTAAGCATTTTAAAAATTGATATCAAATATCTTTTTGAGTCGTTTGTGTGATAAACTCGATTTTACTTATGAGCACAAAATGTTAAGAGGAAAATTATCGCAAATCTTCTTCTTAGATATAAAAATCAATTGCCGCTCGTTTGTCTTGCTAAAACTCGAGAATCAGCTTAATAAGCCCAGTCAGCCGATTTAGCTGATTTTGGTCTTGAAATGTTTATCGTCACCAGAGAAGGTTTAAAAGGTGAGAAGCTAAGAAAAGTTAGGCGGTACGAAGTTCGCCAGGTCAGCTAGTATGTATACAGTATGTATATTTTAAAGTAAAATTTACCTGTCAATTCTAGATAAGTCTATCTAGATTTCGGGATTATTCTCACTACTTCGATTTATCACTTCGACCGTCGAACTGCTGAGATTATTTTTTTCCCCGACGCAAAAACAATGGTGTGTTATACATTTCACGTGTCTTTGTGTGTGTACGTATGTGTCTGTCTGTGGTATCGTAGCTCTCAAACGGAAGAACCGGTTTTAATTTGTATAAAAAGTAGCTATTTTAGTCGGGAGCAGTCATAGCTATATTTTACGAAAATCGGTCCAAGATCACCTCTGCCGCCAAATTACGATAACACAATTTTTTACAACTCATTCAATGAACTCTCAAGGGAGGACTTGATTAGTAGTATACATTATGATAATTTATGACAAATCCAAGATGGTTACCATAAGCAAATGCCAGACTTTGAAAATTTTCAATTTTGCTTGTTTCAATACAATTACTATGGCCACAAATGTGTAGGTATTGAGTATTTTTTGAAAGTAAATTAGTTACATTAAGTATCTATACAATTCTACGAATACACATATACAAATATAACTTATTCATTCGGAACAAGTGTTTTTAAATTTTTTTAATACTCTATTTAAATAAATTCGACGGTCGAATAAATGAGAAAAAAATAACTCACATCACATTACATAGATACTCATGTTTATTGTCTAGGTAATAAGTAATACTCGTATGTATTTGAAAAACTTGTAAAAACATTTAAAAAAACTGCCAAGAAGTAGATTTTATTTTGAATGGCTTCTTTGGACTTTTTATTCTGTGTATTGCTTGTTTCCTTGCGTCAAGGCTTGCGTTGTCTAAATTTACATGTCTTACTACCACGTTTCAACTTTGAGTATCTTTTGTCTCGATTTATATGATAGAGAACGTCATGCGCCTAAACAAGACGCTGAGCTTAGCTGACGTAACATTGAGACGCGATTAATAATAAGTCCGAATATCTACATAATAATATGGTACTCATACATTGCTCGTTATTAATAGAAATTGACACGATTGTTGTAAGGAACACTTAGTGCGCGAGTCCGTCTTGCACTTGGCCAATTATTACGAGTACATGTCAATGTCGTACTTACTCGTATTAGGCTCTAGAAACAATTCTCACAACATCATAATTATTAAAAAAAAACATAATTATTGGTAAAAGAGTAAGTCCTGATATTTTATAGGAATCAGTACAGCCCAGTACGTACAGCCCAGACCGCTGAACCAAGAGACATGAAATTTTTGACGGTGTATTCATTATAGGATGTAGGCGTATGCTTAGAAAGGATTTTCTGAAATACAACTCAATTTAAATAACTAATAAGTGGTTTTAAAGTTAAAAAAAAACATATTCTAAATCGTTGCAGACAGGTACTAGTCACTCAATATATTTAATAGAAAAAATGCATTTAATTAGTCTTATCTTTTATTTCCAGCGTGGATGCACTTTTACCAAAACTGACAAAGGAAAATTACAGAATTTACGCGGGAAAAATGATTAAAGATGGCATCACCAGCAAAATGCTACTGACTTCGTTCCAGTTTGGAGCTTTGGTAAGTTTAGTCAATCGCCAAACAAAAGTTCAGTTTTATTTTACAATAGCGACCTCAAAAAACCCGACTGCTAAAAATCTTAAAATTTGTGTATCCTAAACTTAGCTTTTCATATACCTAACTGCAATAAGACAAATAACTTATATATATATATATATTCATTATAACCTTTAAAAAAATCTTTGTGTGGTATCAGCGCAGTCGGTGTATTATGTAAACATACATTTTTTTAAATTACGAGTATTTTTCGCGATAACAACATTACTTTTTTTTAAATTACCCAGTGTTACTCTTTAGACTAAGATGAATCTATTAACACCACTCACATAAAAATACGACTAGCAGTTCAGGGTCTAGGTGATAAAGAAATATACATACATACGTACACTTAAAAAACATAACCTTCCTCCTTTCGCAGACGGGTAAAAAATTAAAAAACCAGGCGACTGAATTTTCTGTGTTACAGTAAGCGGTGCCGTAGCGAATACCCTTTTCCCAAAAAGCTAGATGATCGAAAAAAACTTCAATTATTAGAATATGTTTTAGGTCCTTAAAAATTGATTGTAAACTACGACTAGCAGGTTATCGACTAGAGTTAGTCATCTAAGGAGTAAAAACAAGAGCAAGCAAAATTATATTACGTCAAGTATTTATTATTTAAATAGTATCCTTTTTGTTATAGATTTACTTTACTGGTTCTAGCATTACACAAAGATAAAGCGAAATGTTTTCCTAAAATACCATAGTTGTTGTTTTTTCTACAGAATTTCAACAAAAGGAAGTAAGTTTTTTTTTTTTATTTTGTATTTGATTTTCGGTATCGAGTGGACCGATTTGTTTTTTTTTTTGTTTGTTTCGGTAAGTCCTCCCAAATGCGCCCATTTTATCAAAATCGCTCCAGAGGTTGTATTTTTAAATCGAAATAACTAAAAAGTTCTATTAGCGCCTGCCGTAGTGGAAGTCGGATGTCACTTATTATTTAAAGAGTTATTAACTTAAAAAGATAATGCATTGTTGTCTTTTTAGTGTATTATTCTGATTCTAGAATCTTGATAGATAATTGTTTTCTAAAAATTTAGCCAAGGATATTACTTAAATTTGCATTATAATGGAAAACAATATGCAAAAAAGCAATTAGCTAACATTAGGTTAAAAGTAATTTTAGTAAATAATGTTTATTATATGACTATGACACGGAATTTATAATTCGCAAAATGCGAGATTAGATCAGAGTAAGCTAATTATATATTTTATGTGCCAAACAGAATAAAAACGGCTGACGTTAATGTTTAAAAAAAATATTAAAAAAAAGATTACTTACTTCTATTACGGTAGGCGCCAATAGAACTGTACCAGTCACGAAAAAAATGTCAAAATTAAAAACTTCATTTTTGAGAAATTAGTAAATAACGAAGCTATTGCTCTAATGAAAATTCTACAAAAATTGACATGACATTATGATGACACAATCGCAGGTGAAAATAAAACCAAGATTGCTGTAGCTTGTTTCAATTCCATACCATCACAGTGCTATCGGAAATAGTTTGGTATGAAAGAATCGAAAACAAGAGCAAGCAAATTTTTCAATCATCTTAATAACGTTAAAGACGCGAACTGTGACGACAAAATCAAGTTTGATTTCACTTCTTTCATGCATCACGATAGTCCTGCTGGGTTAGAAGATTGTAAAACAATATAATACGCATAATTTTAGTTAAGTTTTGGTATTTTTTATATATTTTCTGTATTTGTGTGTGGTGCAGTTAGACGAATTATATTTTTTAAGACTGTTTTCATTCCACGGTCACTCAAGAACCCACCAGTATCGGGAATTTCACATAATAATTAAAAACTTAAGCGTCTCGTCAAATTAAACCTACTCACAAAAAAAATATTTTTTATGAAACAAAATATTAGACTAATTATGATTCTAAACTTTGTAGCAGTTTTCAAAACTACCTGCGGTGTTAGGGTCTACATAACAATTTGATCACAAAACTTTTTTATTTTGTGTTTTATTATTCTTTATATTATAGCAGAAAGCTGCAGAAAAAATAGTAATGCATCCACTCGTCCTACATGTCTTCGGCCCATCTAGGACGACTTAGAGAAAATCATATTAATAATTATTTTCATTACGCAACTTGTCTTACGTAATTTTTTTTAATAGTAGCTGCACCCCGTGGATTTACCTGCGTTGGATATTTAATAATCCCCTAGGAACACTTCAATTTTCCGGGATAAAAAGTAATCTATGTGTTAATCCAGGTTAAAAGCTATCTTCGTGCCAAATCTCATCCAAATCCGATCAGTCGTTTGATCGTGAAGAAGCAACAAATAAACACACACACACATACAAACTTTCGCCTTTATAATATTAGTGTGATGAGACAAAGTACAATCAGTAGCAAAAGTCTTGGTCTGGAAATAATAAAAGAAAATAAAATAATCTAAATAAATATTAGATGAAAACTGCATTAGAATTTTTAAATTTTAAACCTAACTAGCGTACCTACTTCAACTTTCAGGGCAGTCATATTCATCGTTGAAATCGCAAAACTCGACGTAAATCTGCTTTTTAAATATATTTTTTTACCCTTTGGGCAATGTGTGTTTAAACCCTAGAAGAGCACTAGTTACCACAACACAGGGGATCCTACCGCGATAGCTAGTACATAACGCAATAGCAATGTACAAGTACAATAGTTTTTCTGTAAATTAATTTATAATTAGCTAATAACACTGCAATATTTGCTACAGTGTTCATCCCTAGCCTTGTGTCAAATAAATTATTTATTAATTTTATTTATTTCATCGTGGTCATCATCAGGTCAGCCTTTTTTATCCCAAAGCTGGATTATAGGCTTCTCTCATCTCTCCCAGTCCTGTGCCCATCGCACCCAGGTTAAAACCATTTTTGTTTACTATTCAATGCCCAATCTCGGTTATCAAAGCCAAGTCGTTAGTAACCCGAACTAAATAAAATCCCTATTTTAAATTCAGACACAATTATTTGAATTCAAATCTTTGCTTTCCAATTTCAGTTATTTGAACACATCAGATCAAATGACTACTGCGCTGGCTTCATAGGAATCATGGACTACAGAAACGCTAATATTATGGATTTCGTCGCACAAATCAATATACTAGAAATGCATCAATTCATTTTATTGATAACGGTAAGTTTTTTTTACAATTGCGTGTTGCGTTTGAGTCTTTTTTAGCAGATTTTACAAAATAACGAGACCCTCAATTCATTGGAATTTCTCTTCTACTGATTTTCAAAACAGAGGATTTCTCAATTCGACTGTTTTTTTTATTGGTAGACCAAATTTAAATCTTTATTTTGTTGTTTGAAAAGGTAATGGTCCTCCCATGTGATCCCTCCCATTTTAAGTTTATTGAAATCGGTCAAAACTTCGGATTTTTTAATCGAATTTACTAAAGAAGTTCTATTGGCGCCTGCCGTAACAGAAGTCGTTATTAACTATATATTTTTTTAAGAATGATTTATGTATGTTTTATGTAAGTTATACATACGTGTACTTGCTTGCATTCCCACTTACTACGAGGGCGGAGTGATAAGTCTGGTTAAAAAATATTTTGGAATAAAGTTATCGCAAATTGCATGAAACCTCTATGTTAAACACTCTTTTGAAGGACTAAATTAAAAATTTCAGCCAGTACCGCCGGTTATATTTTTTTTAACAGCCATTAAAGAAAAACAATTGAACGCATTTTCGCAAAGATGGAAAAAAGAATTTCACGTAATAATAAAAAAGGGCGAGTCCTGTCTGTCAACAGATTATCTAAGTGTAAGAGTAACTTTACACCAAAATATGAATGTACAATAAATTACCAAATAGCGTCATAGAACTCAATTTTAAAATATTTAAACAAAAATTAAAATCCTTTTTATAAACTCAGTGAATATATGTCAATGTAGCTTGTGGAATCATCGTTCTTGTGTGATGAACAACAATTACAAAATGTTTGTAATAGGTAAAGAAATAAATGACAATGTAAATGTATAATATAATAAGTATTTGTTCTTAGAACTATTAAAGTACTTATAAGTTGAGTTTTTTAAAGTAATTAATAATTCAAATGTAACAAAACTCGCCTGTAATATTTCCTATTCTTATTCTTACAGTAATAGGGAATACCTACCTACCACAAATCAATACACTAAAACGAAGGTTCCATTAGAAAAACCAAAGAAGATCAGCATGACAGAAAGTATTTAAACGAAGCTAAGACTATGATTTGTGTTATAAGTTATGCTATTTTCTGTTACAAACATACACCATATCCACCTTTCACGCATTCCTATCTAGTAAACGTAATTTCATTTCTCTACCAAATAGTATTTGAAATTGGCTAGTAAAAGGCACTTTGGCTAAATTCTTCCTCTATTTAGGGGAGATACCCTCCAATCGAAGATCGACGATAAATAATTAAAAGAAATTGCAGTAGGGTATATCCATACGTCGTACGCCTTTAAGGCGACGGGTATAGACAAACGCAATCGAGAATTGAGCCACGGAATAAATAATAGTATGTACTGACACTTACCTATGCCATGCCATCTGTTTGATTTTGGGCGAAACATATGAGCGGGCATTGGCCTGCCGTCCATAATTTTGTCAACTGTATAGATAGATGGTGTCTTATGCACAGTTTGGATATTGACATAGAGTAATGTAAGTTCAGAGAAATAACATCATACTTTTCTGAAAGTTAGGTCAAAGATTACTATTGTACAGAAGGTGAAGTATGTAGTAATTACTCAATTCAAATATAACTTTACTCATTATCGAATAATAATAACACGATTTCATTAATACAATTTCATTATAACTTTTATAAAAATGATTTTATTTATAAGTTTAACTATTTTGACCGATTTTTATCAAACTTATATAAATATTTACATAATCAATCGAAAAATTCATAGTTACATATTTTTATTATGGCACCTGCTCTTGACAGTGAAAAATATTTTTTTAAGATCTCTTTCCGTAGCAATCATCAGCTATAGAAATCTATGATGGCAATGCCGTTCGAATTCAGCCTTCCGATTCAGATAAAAACAATTTTCTTTTTTAGTACCTACACTGTAAACGCTTTTTACGTAAATAAAATATGAATTTTGATTGTTTCTATAACAAAAACAGTAGGTATTGATTACTGAGAAAAAAATCCTCGTATTAACATTTGTTACAATAACTTTCTGTAACTCTGTGCGTTGAAATTCGAAATTAAAATTCTGTGCGTTGAAAAAATTAATAGATGCAAACGAGCGTTTGTTTAGACTCAATACGTAGGTATTTGGAAACGAGCGAAGCATCTCTGCTTAGAGGTACATTTTTATTTTGTCTGTCAGTTTGTATGTATGGATGTTTGTCCTCAAGAAATTTCGGAATAGCGTACAGGTTTCCTCCGACAAAGCGTTTACAGTGTAGGTACTAAAAAATATAATTGTTTTTATCTGAATCGGAAAGGTGAATTCGAACGGCATTGCCATCATAGATGTTATAACTGATGGTTGCTACGGGAAGAGAACTTATAAAAATAAATCTTCACTGTAAGGAGCAGCTGCCATAATAAAAATACCTAACTGTTTACCTTTTATTTCAGTTATGGTTTTTTTTAAGTTTTTTCTGTTTTAACGTTAAAATTAACAAACAATTAAATCATATAACTTTGATAAAAATCGGTCAAAATAGTTAGGTTTATAAATAAAAATATTCAATAAAAAAAATATCTAAAAAAAGTAAATTGGCGAAATCATCGATGAACGTTTACTTATAAAGATAATAAGAGATATTTTTTGTTTTCGATTCTTCTTATCTCCCATTTGTATATTATCACACTTCTACAAGTAGTGTCGAAATCACGGCAGAGAATGTTTCTAGTAAAACACAATCGCTTATAAATATGTTATTACGCGCACGCGGTAACTATCCTAGGAAAGAATATGATATATAATTATTCTCACTCTGCACTAAATGAAGTCTGACAACGTCGCGCACTACGCGAAGTGGCAGGGATGAGGCGGGCACGCATGTAACGTTGCATAAAACGAACGCTACCCGCTAGCTAAGCCAAAGCGCCTCATTAAAATATGTGCTAAGTGCCTAGTTAAATATATTAGCAACGTGCTTTTCTAAATGAATACTTTTTAGTAGGCTCTTATAACATTTATCCTTAAAACTTCACTTACCTATCATTCTAAGACAAAAACAATACATTAGCCTGAAGGTGCCAATATTTCGATTAATCTACCTCAACATTACAAAGTAGACATTCCACGTATACCGAAAGAAACATGTTCAAAATAATGAGATAATGAGTTCTTCAAAAATATATTAAAATGGTTTGGTTAAGATAAGCATTTTGAAACATCATGCTTTAATTGAGTATATGTATTACATGATGTATTAACTTCCAACATGTCCAGTATACGGTAATGCTAGAAAATGGAAACAAAAACGCATCTATTTGGGAACCATCGCCTTAAGCGAGTAAGTTTTCATAACATTTAACGGTCATACTTTAGAAAGTGAAAACCAACTTCCATTCGGCTGGAAAAACTTACATTAATTTTATAATTACTGTAAATTTTAAATATTCAAAGTTTTATTGAATAATAAAAAAACTACAGGAGCGATTTTAATAAAATGTATATGGAACCACTTCGGTACCTATTGGAACTAAAAAAAAGTATTTTTTTAATCGTGTAAAAATTGATAAAAAAAGAAAAAACATGCAGACGTACACCGTACTTACTCTTTTTTTAAGTCTTTAAAAAGTTAAAAAACTTATTTTGACTTCAAATTCGCTTCGCGCTGTCGCTCAATCAGCTACGATCATTTAATGAATTTTAGTAGTCAAGTCAAGACTCTCATGGCTAGGCTAGCAGGTACATGAACGAGTTTTAGTAACATATTCGTTTTAAACCGGAAGTTGTCGTTACCTTGAATCTCAACAAAAAAGCTACCGCCTTGGTATGTGTTTAGATGCCAATATCAAAACAAGTTTTTTAATCTAAATGATTAAAAATCTTGTTATAGTATAAATAATTAATGCAAATTTAATAAACAGTTTTGTGCTTGGTTGATACGAATAAGTAGAAAAATAAAGAGTATTAAACTTTTTAAAAAATAAAATATGCAGATATTTTTTACTGAACCAGCGAGTAAATATCTTTGTTTCTAGTCTGGCATTATTTTCTTTTGCCTGTCAGTTTTTATATGTATTTTTCTGCTTTTTCCAAACCCAAATTTATGAAAATTTTGTTATTTTGGGTATTCCTCCAAAAAATGGGGGAAGTTTGGAAGCATAATGCAAATTTATAACTGTCTTTTAAACAGATTTAATTTCTTGCGAAATAACGTCTGAGATACTGCGGCTTACCGGCAATGACTCGAGTCTAAGATGTATGTTTGTTGCTTACTGTGGTTAGTAGCGTTATTGCTTACAGTGGCTATTTACGTCCGTCACCGCAATGACATACTAGTTTATATGGTACTATTTTGAGAGCATAGGATATTTTCAAAGCCGTAAAATCATTGTTGTCGCAAGGGCAACAGCTTACAGATATAGGGTAGAGATTCCATGAACTCGCACGAAACAAACACAATAAAGCATATCTTTTTTTTTAGCAAGCATACATTATCTTAGGTAGCTTTGTTGTCATTCGTCGCTTTTCATCATGCATACAACACGGTCAAACGAAAGCATAAAAAGTGGGGTTATAACGCTTCTTAATTCCCTTTTTAACAATTTTTCAGGAAGGCTACCAGATGCGAGTCAAGGGAATACACTTTTTAACCGATTCGAAGGCTATAGAGATTTTAGTACGTCTGTTTAAACAAGTATTCAGTAAGAAGATAGGAGACAGGATGTTTGTCCACACCAGTGTAGAGTCCTTACATCAGTGTGTGTCCAAGGAGGTGCTGCCTAAAGAATTCGGTGGTGATTTGAAATCGTTAAAAGAAATTAATAGTAAGTACAGAACATTTTCTATATTCAGCAACGTATTGGAATTACTTACAATCGTATAAAACACGACTGAAAAATTATAAAACGATCAATTAAAAAACTTTGTGGCTTATGATGAGATATTGTTTAATAACTTGAGCGGAATGAATTTGAGACTGAAACTATTAAGAATATATTAATAAATAAAGATAGATTTTTGTTAGTTCGCTCAAATATTATGAATCTTCTCATTTTGTATTTAAAGTGACTCAAATGAAAGTTTTTAAGTTGCTGTTCTGTTGATTTCTCGTCACTTGCAGTCAGCCGAACACTTAATAATGAACCATGACGTAAATTAACATTTAACACTAACAATTTTAATTTACAGTCGCTCGATTAAATATTACCCTTTAAGACCAAATTTGCTGGATCTGTAGGACTTGCCCTATGAATTAAAGGGACATGCTGTCGTCTCCCGGCCCTACTGCCAGCGCGCCTGTCTGTAATGCCCCACGTCCTGATGTATATCAAAATTATAATCTAAATGTGTCATAGTTATATTCATTGGTTAGGCTTTTTTGAATGTCTTCAGGTACAAAAACTCAAAAAACCGGATTGCGCCGCCCTTTTGGCGATAGGGTAAATACGCCCCTGTCTATAATTACATAATGCGGCTAACTATCAGCCAGCGATAAATCATCATTATCAACCTGCATCAATCTACTGCTGGGTTTATGCTGCTTGCGCTGAGTCTGAAATTTATGATGGTTCTTAATACTGGTTGTAAACCGCGGATTCGGCCTTAACGATAGAGTGATCTGAAGCTTTTGCAGTCCGATTTTTTTATGTCACTTCTGACCATTTGTTCCCTCTACTAGCTGTTCTCTCTTTCATTTTCATAGCAATCCATAAACAATTATAGGTCTGATTGATTTTATTTTTATTTCAGATGACTGGGTGGTAGAGCTTGGTACAGAAAAGAACATGGCAGTGTTTAATGAAATGAGAAAGGCTCAGGTCAATGAAAACCTCAGAGATGGGCGCGTCAAATTTAACAACGACCTCTTAGGCGTATCTGGATCATTTAAAACTCTATGTGTAGATTAGAAATATACTCGTACCAATATTTGCTAAATATTTTATTCTCAAACTAGGGCTCCTGAGTTAACTCAACCTGCCGCGCCGCCAACCTTACCCGAATTATATCCACGTTCAACTGTTTGGTTAACGAAATTAGAAATAAACCAATTAACTGAGTGTAATTTGTTCCTCTATTAAACTTGTGACAGAAATGTGTAACTATCAATTCAATTGATAAAAACACAAATGTTCAATTCGTTGAACAAACAGTTAACATATTGGTGGAACTGTTAAGTTATATATATAGTTTAACAAAACACACTAAATTAGAAGAATTTGTTCAATTCGTTGAAGAAACTGATCAAAGTTGATATAGTCCGCGCGGGACGAGTTGACCTATACATTACTTTTTTGTCGACTGATCCCGTTCTTTTTTCCCCGAAATATAATGAGGAGAAGAAGGACAAACAAAGGATTTGTGCAAATAATAAATATGTGATACATATAGGTTACTATAGACTAGTATAGACATAAATGGTAGAATCAGGTGGTTTCACATTCTATTAGGTAAGTAAAAGTGATATAATTTTTGATAATATTTTTAATAGCTGTAAGGTTATACAGGTGCATTTAAGTTTATATCAATGTAGTATTAATACGAATAAAATGACTAGTTTATTCACTTGAATTTTATTTTGAAGGAATTGTACGGTTTATTTTTATATTATGTATTAGTAGCTGTCACCCGCGGCGTTGTTCAAGGCATAAAAAAGGAATATAAACTGTTACAAACTTTGAACCCTTATTTATAACCCTTTTAGCGTATTAGGAATGATTTTTGGAATTTCACCTCTTAGAGGAGTTAAATAGGGCTTGAAGTTTGAAACTTCTTTATATTTCATTTAATTTCGCGGGCAACGCCGCGGGTAACAGCTACTAGTCTACATATAAACCTAAAATAGTAAGTCTTGACTGACTTATATTCGCTAGGAATCAACGTAGAGCCTAAACCGCTGAACCTATGAACATGAAATTTGGATCTCTTTATTATAGAGCGAAGAAAAAGAAATGGGAGTTTAAAGATTGAAACTTCATTATATTTCATTAATAGCTGTTCCGGCGAACTTCTTAACTACATATCAGTTATATACTCATATGTTAACCTTACCTGAACTTTCACAATCATATCAAAATCTAAATCAGCTAAAATTAACTAATCTTCTTAGCAATTGATTTTTATATATAAGAAGATATGTCACGGGCAAAACTGCTGCTGGTAAAAGGTTCTAATTATCTATATACGACTACGTACACAATTTGACACGTAGTTTTTTTTAAATCAGTCTACCACGCTGGTTAAATGTGTAAGTCTGTTGACCTCTCCAATATAATAATTAATCTTCCTTCCAAAATCCCAAAAAAATATTACCCACTATCACCTACTGACACAATTTCTTCACCCCTTGTCAAGGTGACAAATAACATCTTCGATTCATGCTTTTTTTTTATTCTATTGACACAGTAATTAAGACATTGTTTCAAATGTAATACAATCTATATTTATAGATTTTTAGAGATTTATGTTTTTACAAACAAAACAAGGCCGTTTTTGGTCGAATAGATGAGATTTTTTGTGAGAAATATCACTCACTCGTATCCCCGGCATCTAAAACTTCAAAAATTCGGAGAATCCACATTTCATCAGGATTGGATGGAAACTACGACCTGTAAGCGAGTACAAAACTTTTTGCGAACAAACATCTATATACAACGTGTAACAAAAAGGTGTGATTATTCTTAGCCGTGTTAGTCTACTCATCAAAGTGATCCCATTATTGAAGAAAATTTAGAAAAAAAAAAATGCGTGTTTCATACAACTTGACCGATCACGTGACCAATTTGTGTGAATTGAATTTTATAAAATTATTTTCTGCAGCGGATTCTCTTTCACGGGTAGACTTACTCCAGTAAGTATTGTCACACCTTTCTGTTACAGATTGTATACAAACCACTCTCGATTGTTATAATTGATAATATTATTTCGTCTCTTATTTTGTTAGACTCTAAGCAGAACCTCTTCGCTCGGTCGATCAGTGATAAAAAGCGAGTAGAGACGGCAACTTTCTTTAAACACACTTATTATATTTTTCTATAGCTTCTATAGCTAAAGAAAGAAAAACAAATGGCAGACAAATAGGAATCTTATACGTAGAGGCTGGTAATATACAAAAAATGTAATAAGAGTAGTAAGAAATATCATATACAGGGTTAGGGGTTTGGTTTGGGGTGTACTATGCCGAAAAGATGACACTTAACTCATCCTAAGAAACAACTTTCACTATGGGACTTACTCTGAATTCGAGAAAGAAAATTATCGCTGTTTCATAAATTTTGTCGACAACGGATTAACAGCTATGTATGGTTTATTTTTCTCCAATTTAAGGTTGTTCGCATAATGAAAGATGTTGGATGGCTAAGTACAACTCTAACCAATAACCCTGAATATGAAAAAAGAAACATTTGCGAAATCAAATAAAAATTAAACAAAAATAATATGCGCTGATAGCATCTAAAACGCGCGCAGAATAATAACTTTAAAATGCATTTTAGGTCATACAAAAAACAAGTTTACACAAAAACAAGTATTTACGTAATACAACCGGTTTACTGTATCGAACGAGTAAGGGTCAAAAAACATGTTATTGAATTTGGAGTCATCCATGCAGTTAATTTACGTAGGTTTTTATTTATTTAAATGTCGCCACTGTCACCTACGGCGTCGCCCGCGTGATATAATGGAATAGAAAAAACTATATAAATTTGTGCCCCCATTGAAGTTAAATTTCCAAAAATCCTTTCTTAGTACACCCCTAAACCAGGTGTTTATCAGTTTAGACTCTGTTTTGGTTATGACTTGCCAGTCAGTCAGGACTTTTTTCTTCTTCTTCTCTCTACGAAGGCTTTGGCTTTATACGGCTTGTGTATTTGCCTTCTTCTAGTACATAAGTCGTCGGCAGGACTTACACTTATGTACAGATTACGCTGCACACACTCTGTGGACCGTGTTATTTTATAATATATAGCAATTTAAAAAAATATATCGTTTCTTTGATTTGTAGATTTTTAAATGCGGTTATTACGTAGGTCACGTAGGTAATATTTGGTCTACTTATATTTTTTTGGGTTTTTCTGTTTGACTTGAATAGTTTGTCTGCTCTATAGATTTGCACACTTATGTAATATACGACTAATTTATACTTTAATGTCAATTAAGGTGCATCTGCAATCTTAAAGTTTCATACAAACGTATTTGCAACAAGTATAACTACAATTTGTGATGCATTTTTACAGATATTTTGATTTGTACCGGACTGCGAAAGACGGAGGGTTATGTTTTTCGAGTGTACATATGTATTTATTGAGTCTATTTGAACTATTTTGATAAAATGTATATGAGAGAGACGACCACTAAAGTATGTATGTATGGAAATCATATTAAACAATAAAAAAAAAACAATCCAGTCGGTTCAAGTGTTTCTGAAAAATTACCTATACTCTCACGTAAAATAATATGAATCTGCTTTATTTATAATACAGTAGTTTAACATTACACATATGTACTCGTATTTACATTAATATTTTAGTACTTAGTCCAATTTTTGCAGAATATCATATAAAAAGAATCGTTTTTTTATAGTAGGTATCATTATAATTTATGAAACTGAGACGTCGAAAGTACTTAAGTAATAAATAATAAATTATAGTAAAATATCTTTATCATTAAGCTCAACCTATTTTGAATACATACATAAAAAACGAGCGTAGCCGAGCTACCTTAATTCTTTCAACATTTCGTCTATATAAGCAGCCTTTACAAAACCATCTAAACAGAATAAGCGAAAATGGAACGAATACCTGAAGATAAATATTTTAAATACAATGCAGATACATTAGTGTACATGAGAAAATTATACAATTTGGATAAACCTGGACAAATGGATGAAGCTATCGATCTTTTAGACGCATGGATAAAAAAACAAAGTCATTTTGTAAGGAAAGATTATCGTAAGTATATGCACAATACATTATTATAATACCTATTTAGATTTTCTATTGAACTTTTTTTTTTTGCTGCCCTTTTTTTCTCCGTATCCGTGTCCGAAGATTTTTGCTGAAAATCAGCACTGTGCTGTGGAGGAATCTGTCACAAATAGGTGAACTAATTTCTTTTATTAATAGAAATCAACTTTTAACACTAAAATTAGTTAAGAGAACTATTAAGCTATCGTTGCATACAATTATTTCCACTACTTGACACAAATCTTTTAAATTGTGAGCATTCAAAAATCAGTGATACTACTTCAAAAATATACGTCTCTAATAACGATCGATCAAGAGTTACCTGATTTTTAAAAGGATATTTGTATGACTATGGATCAGTTTGATTTGCTTACATGCCAATTTGTTTGAATTGACGATACTATGATCATTTATTTTTAATTTTTAGCTAGAGAGTATTTGGAAAGAGTAATAATGCTGTTAAAAGGTTCCGTAGAAAGGGCTAAGGGACAGATTGATAAAATTTGTACAATACGAACGCTTTTGCCAGAATATTTCGAAAAGCTGGATGTGAAAAAGGATTTCAAGCTAGCAGATAATCATCAGTAAGTTACTATGAAATCTTTTAGTATAAATAAATTGCCAACATTTCAGACAAACTTTCAGGTGGACTATTTCTTAAAAGCATTTTTTGCCAAGTTCGATTGCTGTCATTGCGGCGAAATCGTGGATGAACTTGGCCAACATGGCTTGTCTTGCCAAGAAAGCGACAGTCGCCTTTTGCGGTACGCAAGTTTTTAGGACATCATCGGGCCTTTGTTAGTTGCCGGCGTCACTTTGATTTAAAACTGACTGGCTTAATCCGTAACGATAGTAAGATCGGCCTGATCGAATCGACTTTCATTCCTTTTAAATTAGGAAAGCCTTTAGTTGTAACTTATGTAAATAGTCTGGCATCATTCCATCTCCCCGAAACTTCTTTTCAGGCTGTTGATGATGCCATAAAAGCTGTACTTATCAAACGGCGTTGACAAAGGTTTCATAAATATGCCGCAGTAGAAACTGAGCGATGTAGAATTGTAATTTCTAAACGTTTAGAAATTACACTTACTTGTTTGGGAAAAAAAAAATTATTGGCCATTAAACGAGGCAGCCACATTTAGGGAACTCCTTTCTACTAGAAATGGGGTTTAGATTAGCTATTATTATTAAAAAATGTGTTTTTTTCTGCTTATATAAAATTATATGAGAATGAGAAGTTGATTTAAAATAATGAAATTAAACTCGGATATTTATAGGCATTCTATGGGTCCCAATAGGAGTCAGTGTAGCTATCAGAACTTTTTTTTAATTATAATATATATTCGATAGGCTTGCGCTTGACCGCAACTCACCTGATGTAAAGTAACGATGCGGTCTAAGATGTAGCGCGATTGCCTAGAAGAAACCGATTTACTCGCGATTCGAAGAACTAACAATTTTCAGTTTGGAATCCACTTAAAAAAATATGAGCATCTCTTCCATAGATATGCAGCTGATTATTCCGTGTTGAATTCAAAGTTTTAATAAAAGTAGTGAGCTTCGGCATAGTACACCTCTAAACGAAAACTCGTATGTTAGTGCTACGAGATACCTTCCAGCGTGACACGTTTATTCTAACAATTTACCATTCAATACCATCATTGTTGTGATTCATGTTATATTCTGTTTTTAGCACTAGTGCCTTTCTTTCTAGACTCACTGAGGAACATTATAGAGTTTACATTGTGAGATTTGAGGCTGAGAAATTTACACCCAAGATTTTATTGCATTTCTATTATCATCTTGTTATTGTAAGTATTATTACACTATTTATAGATGCCTGAGTTTTTACTTGACTGCAAAAGAGGGAGAGTTATGCCTTAGTGCATTGTTAAATGATTTTGATGTTAGATTTTGAAGTTTTTAATGTTTTTTTTATTTGTTAGTCGGAAATATTCTTGCGCCTGCTAAAAATGGTAGCCAACCACAAAATGGCGAAGTCGGGTTGTTATTATATATAATATTAATCATTTATATTGTAATTTTATCGGATATCATAAAAGCAGTGCCATAGACGTGTGTACCTTATGTAAATATTATGCTATTTTTACAGGTCAATGAATACTTGAAAGCGCATGATTTTAGCAACAGCCTTATATCAGTTCTGGATTTTCGGAGAATCAATAGCATCATTGAATTTATGGCTCAACTAAATGTTAATGATTTTAAGCACATCTGTACAATTTTTCTGGTTAGTACTGATATCATATACTTACTTACTCTGAAGTCACTTTCATACATTGCTCACATCTGTAAACCTTTGCAAGGATTTATGATGAATCAGAATCACCTGATTCGATATATCAAGACTATCATATTTTTTTATGTTTTTAAACATTCCTGATTCTATGGTACAAAATGTTCTTTGACAAGCGGTCAAATGCATTGAGTTAACCTTAGAGAGTTACCGCTGCTTTTTGATGAATGTTTATTCATATCAATAAAAATATTATAATTTTTAGGATTTTAATTAATTGGTATTGAATTTATTTCTTGAACCTAAGTTTTTTTAAATATATATATATAACATATCTAAGCTAGTACTTTAAAAAAGTTATTACTCACTTCTATTACGACAGGCGTCGATAGAACTTATTCTGTTATTTCTATTTGAAAATCAAACCTCTATACCGAATTTGATCAACTCCAAAGAGTGTTAATTTCACAATAACGAGTGTCAAAAATAATTTTTTAAAATTAAATAAAGGTTTTTTTTCCAGAACGGTTACAGTTCGAGGGTTGCCAAATTTATAATCATATCTAATTCGAATGCGATAGAATTATTTGTCAAATTAATGAGACAAATACTTAGCGAAAAGCTGAGTAAGAGAATATATGTTGTTCGAGATGATGAAGGGTTTCATGAGCACGTTTCAAAAGCATTGCTGCCATCAGATTATGGTGGCGAAGAGAAATCTAATTTGGCTGAATTGAGGGGTAAGAACATTCAAAACAGACCTTATATATAGTATACATTACTACATATTATTATGCTTAATAATATTATTTTATACATAATTTTATCATTTTTAATGCTAAAAAACGTAAATAATAATTCATAACAAGTGGTAAGAAGCTCCAAACTTCCAACAAAAAAACTTTTAAGCCAGTGTAGCCGACATTTTTCTGCATATATAGATAAATCCAATGACAACTCGTACGTAAAAATCCACTGATGTGCGGATTATAAAAATATTTTTATCTCATCGGTCCATCCACCTCAGAGAAATTAGGTCACAAACATAAAAAAAAAACTAAGATAAAATACATTTGAATTGGGTACCTCCTTTTTTTTGATATCGGTATAACATACAAACATCCATTCGAAAACCATTATACCCTTTTTGGGCAGTTGGGTAAACGAAAATCTATATTATTTTACCTTCATTGTTCAAGATCCACATTAGTTAATCATGACTAATATTTTAAAAATATTTCTATTTTCTTCTTGTTTTACAGACAAATTTTACGATGCCATGGCGTCAAAGGAAAATATTGAACATTTAAAACAGATGCACAAGGCCCGAACTAATGAATCGATGCGAATTTCGGCAATGGATAGCGAACTTTCAGGCGTTGCTGGAACATTTCGAACCTTAAGTGTTGATTAATATTACAGTATAATCCTTATTGTCATATTAATCCACAGAATTGAATGAGAAAAATAATTTAATACAAATTAGGAATTTAATTGGTGTTGATTAATATTAAAATAAAATCTTTAATGATACATTAATCTACAGAAATTAGTTTTAGAATTGAACGAAAAAAAAATTTAAGACCTGCAGTGTTGATTAATATTATAATATAATCCTTATTGTTATATCATTCAACATAATTTAGTTTTAGTTTGAATGAGACTTGAATTTAAAATCTTAAGAGTTTTTTTTTAAAAGTATGTATACTCTCCTTTCTTTCCCATGTAGGTAGGTGTTTTTATAAAAATTGGTCTAATAATTTTCATAATCATATTATATTTTTTAAATTTTCTTAGACTATACAAAGGCGATATGATATTCTTATATGTAAAGTAAATTTTGTCTGTCACATCATAGTAAATTTTTACTTTTAAAAATTTTCATAAAATTTTAAGTTTTTCAAAAGTGCACTTTTGAAAAGAACTAGTATTAACTAGTATTTTAATAATTTTATGGACATTAGTCAACATGTTGACTAATGTCCATAAAATTATTAATTGGCGTTATTTACCTTAACCTTATCTTAACGCAAAGGTTTGTTCGCTCGGTCAATTAAAAAAGTAAACACTCACTAAATCCTAATTAATATTATAAATGCGAAAGTAACTCTGTCTGTCTGTCTTTTTCGCTTTCACGCCAAAACCACTAAACCGATCTGGATGAAATTTGGTGCACAGGTAGATTGGACCCCGGGAAAGGACATAGGATACTTTTTAACCGACTTCAAAAAAGTAGTTCCCCATTATCTCGACAATCCAATGGGGAACTACGCGGTTGAAACCGGGCACAGCTAGTTGAGTATAAAAGAAAAAAGGTCCTTTATGGGGAAATTGATAAAAAACCTTTAAAAATATGAATAAGTAATTAAAAAAATAAATATTATCTAAGCAGCGACCCTTTCAAAACGGTAAAATGGAGTGTTAGTTAAATAAATAAATAAATGATAAATTATAGTCTTACAGTCACACTCATACCTCCCCACTAAGATTGCTCCTGTGACGGGGATACCATGCAACATTCACAAAAACACACACAAAGACAACCCAGACTCGAAGACAACTCTACTCATCAATTGCACCGACAGAGAATTGAACCCGGGACAAACACGCTAGCCCCTAGCCAAGGCTTTCATCTCTTAGTGGCCAAAACTAGGTCCATAACTAACAATACAACTAATAAACATAACTAGTGGTCCATGTCAAGTAGATGCACATGTCGTAAAAACTTTATATTTAGAGGTAAGATAATTTGCTAAACTTATTATTTCAGGCGCTATATTTGTGAAATCGGGTCAATTATGTAGGCTTAGGCCTTAGTTTAATGACCCCCTTTCGGCTTAGTACAAGTACTTAGGCCTAAGTACTTGTACTAAGCCGAAAGGGGGTCATTATTCTCATACTAAGAAACAACTATTACGATGGGACCAATTATGAATTAGAGAAAAGTAAATTTAAACTATTAAAAAAAAACAATTTTAAATAAGTTCAATATATAATAAAATAATTGAAGTGAATCTTTTTTCTTAAAGTCACAAAACTATTGTAAATGCGAGGTCAACAGTTCACAGAAATACTTGTTCATTTATTATAAGAAAATTATGAATATATATTTAATTTTTAAACTATAGTACTCGTAGCTGTCAGCCGCGGCGTTACACACGCCATAACATTTATAAAGAAGTTTTAAACTTTGAACCCTTATTTGACCGGCGTAGAGGTTAAATTTCTCTAAACTCTTTCTTAGACTTTCTTACACATCTACGCCCTATAGTGAATACACCCTTCTAATTTCAAGCTTTTAAGATGCGTATGCGCTATAAGAGGCGAGCACGAGCGGAGCGCAAGCCGAGCCGCTCGCCCGCAGTGTCAAGTGTGGACATGCAACGACCCTTTATGTAATTTGATTATAAAGAACGAAAAAAACTACAACACCAAAAATATAAGGATTACCTATAGAGCTTTTAAGATCTACAGATAATCCAAATGTTCCAACTCACAACCCCAGGGCAGCGAGCTCAGATTGTTAGCCATATTGTATATTATATTATAGATAGATTGGCATAGGTTCGAATTGCTCTGAATTATGATATCTTAGATATTTTACCATAATAACCAATGATTCCAAAATAAAGTACTGAGGGATATTACCGATTCACCTTGGTACATACGACACAACGAACTTCACCAGGACTTAAAAGTAGAATTCGAAAAGTAATAAAAAAATACGCCGAAGCTAGCTAAAACCGGCTTCACCATCATGTCAATGTTGAGGCTATCTAGCTCCTCGACCACACAGACATAACTAGAAGACTAAAAAAAACTAAACCGTTCGAGTTAGTGCAGTATTAAAAGTAAAATACTGAATTACAATAGTGAAAGTGCAAAGATTTAAGAACACATGCACAAAGTGTTTTCAACTGTAATAAGAAAAGTGCCGATGGACAAATTCTTAAAGACATTATTTTGTACACGATTAAGTTAAACTAAAATTACTTATTAGCCTTAGGCTTAGGCTAGATTGTAATGATATCAAGAAAAGTCTGTTACTTATTTTCCTTGTGCATTATAACAAAAAAATTACAAGTAGGTACGAGTACAAACAATAAAATATGTACTTCAAAACTTTTTATAATTTTTGTTTTATTAGGTTTTATTGTTCATGTGTTGTAATCACTCATTATTCTTTGTGTTTTTTATTTTATTATATTATGGTTATTAAGTACCAAACAGACCGGTTTCGACGATTTCCGGTTTTGTTTCGGTCTGACCGCCCACATCCTTGGAAAAAGATATCAGTCAGTCGTGTGTATATCTCAAACGTGAATACAACGAGCAAAATTGAAAGCTTTAGTATTTCTAATATAAAAAATATTGGATATAAGATAAAAAAAACTGTAAGTAATTAACTTATATTTTTAATCGACTTTTAAAAAGTTCTCAATGAGTCGGAATCTTTTTTTTTTGTTATGTACTTATGTTTCCTCATTTCTCAGAGATGGCTGGGTTAGATTATCAAATTCGATCCAGTGGATTTTGTATTTCAAAATATATTTCATTTTCTTTGACTTCCATAGTCATGTTTTTTTGACGTTAAATTATACTTTTTTATGCTCCTAAATATTTTTGTCTTGTTTCTTTTGTTTTTGTTTTAAAGTATGCGTATTTGAATGCTTTTTGTTAAATGCTGAAATGTCATAGAATATAATTATCTGTAGATTTGTATTGATAGTTCTATACTTAGAGGGAGATGCACTCATCTTAAGGTCACTACTTTGACTCATTTGAGTAACTTTAAATCTAACTTACCCTATCAAAGTGTGATGGCCATCATCATCTGGATCACAGTTGAGCGTTAATTCAGGAATAAAGAAGCTCATGTTTTGCAGTTTTGTACTAAGTTCAAAACTGCAAAACATATTTCTAGTTTTCCATTTTGTAAACTACGTGACGCAAAGAAAAAACCAAACGAGAACAAAACAAATGAATTACGGTTTTCGAAATACAAATGTAGAATATATAGCTGTATAAATTTGAAATTGGAATCCCTAACCAAAGAAGAGATATTTAAGATCAAAGTGGCCAGTACGACAAAACGCCAATTTCATATGTAATTACCTAATATTTGCCAAGCATATCCTGAAAAACCATTGTTTTCCATTCTGTCGCAGTGGTGAAAATAAATGACGCCACTAATACTTTCGGAATGCTGTTAGTACTTCGTTGAACTTTTTTATAATATATATAAGTAATAATTATTATTTAATAAAATTCCTTAAATTCGTCTTATTGCACTTGGGTGATTTGGGTCGACAAAAAAAGTAATTTGTTCACCTTGGAGTCACCAAGAGGAATTAGGGCGACTTTTTTAATCATTTCTGTAGGTACTTTGATCACCCAGATACAACATTGTATAATTGTCAGTAATTAATTAAATAATAATTAACATAATAAATTCAGTGTACGTCATACCGTAATTACTACTTCTGAGTTTTTTGACGAATTTATCTTACCTTAGTTACCCATATCGTAAAAAAATTATAACAGGTTTCTTGCTTCTCCAATTTGAATGAACTTGAATTTTATGCTGTATTAATTGCTGTAAGATTCGAACGAAGGTCACATACAAAAAAAACAAATTAACTGACTTCAAAGGAGAAGAAAGTCTCCGCTAGATTCGTCGGATTCAGTATTAGACCAGGGTAGATGCCTTGAAAAATAATAAAAAGTAAAAAAAAATAATAGTAGGATGAAACCCATTAGAAAAGGAGGGAAATATTATAAAAATGAAAGGAAAAATAATTTACGGGCGATCTGAGGTCGGGAAGGGGATGGGGGTGAGTTTTTAAGGGTAAAAAACGGTTTTTCTCGATTTCCGGCAAAACTAAAAGCCGTATCGAAAAAAGTCAAATGGCAAAGTTGTAGGTAATAAAAAGATCTAAAACTTTTGTATTGACACTTTTTTCACATAACCTCAAAATTTATGTGAAAAATCCAAAAAACCAAGTTTTTGGTTTTTTATTTTTATCTTTTACAAAAATTTTGTTTTATAACGAAATTTGGTGAAAAGTTACCTTTTTATGTCCCAAATACTCTGTAATTTATTTGATTAAAAATATTTATCTTTTCACCTTATTTTGAATTAATATCAAAAAACACCCTAATTTTCAATCGAAAATTCACCCGTCAAAATATCAGCTTTTTTCAAAAAGTTGGTATGGTTTCTGTTCGTTGAAATCTCTACTTTCCGATGGTAAAAAAAAAATATGTTACTACAGTAAATCTTCTCAGAAAATGCAAAAAATTAAAAAAAACTTGAATTCGAAATTTTCTTTTAATTATTATAAATAATTTTGAGCTATTTATTAAAATTTACACTTTAATTACTCGAAAAACGTTAGATTACATGTGACATTGATAACAAAAAAATTGCAAATAAAAATATACTACTATAATTAACAAACAAATAAGTTAATAAAATTAATATTTAATAAGACTTCTTTAAATTATATGCGTAAATGCCTATTTATAACTATTTAAAGATAAATTATATATACCTGAGTAGATATACCTGAGTGACCTACGAAAAATTGTAGCCCATCAAAAGGTATTTCGTGGAGAAGTGGGGAAGGGGCTAGGCGGGTCTGGGTCTTACTACATACATACCTACTATTGTATACTATATATTTCGTAGCAGCTGTTACAACCGTTAGCCTAACCAGTATTCGAAATACAGTACAGTATACAACATCGTTTATAAAAATACACGTGCACGCTGAGTTTCTTGAAGATAATTGTGACAAGTTTACTTAAAAAAACAAATAACTTTTCGAATCTGCATAGGAAGGTAAATACTATCTCTATTTTTATCTGTATCAATCAACTCAAACATAAAAATCGTAATATTTTCTTTAAAAAATAGTATGCTTAACGTAACATAACCTAAAGATTGAAATTAAATGATATTTTAGTACAAGATAAAAAAATAATAATCTCCTTAATTTTTCACAAACAAATTTAGTTAATCCCATGAAAAAAAAATATATTTCAAAGTACATAAAAAATATATTAAAAATCTATAAAATATATCGTAAATGTATTTTTAATAACAAACTTTTGGCCGATTTCCAAATATATTTAATATATTTTTTATACATTTTGACATTTATTTCTTCAATATTTTTTTTTTTCATGGAAGTTTATTCACGATAAAATAGTGAAGGCATTATTAATTCGATTTTGTCTTTTCAGATTATCAGTATAGTATGGATGAATCTGTTTGTATCATCTGCAATAAGATTAAGATTAATTAATTAATTAAGATTTTCTTTGACATAAATGTAATTAGCATTAAATAAATCAACTTTTTAATTGGAACAAATTGCAGCAATCACATTTTTAGATGAAATTATTTATAATAATTAAAAAAAAAATTTCGAATTCAAGTTTTTTTTTATTTTTTGCATTTTCTGAGAAGATTTACTGTAGTAACATATTTTTTTTTACCATCGGAAAGTAGAGATTTCAACGAACAGAAATCATACCAACTTTTTGAAAAAAGCTGATATTTTGACGGGTGAATTTTCGATTGAAAATTAGGGTGTTTTTTTGATATTAATTCAAAATAAGGTGAAAAGATAAATATTTTTAATCAAATAAATTACAGCGTATTTGGGACATAAAAAGGTAACTTTTCACCAAATTTCGTTAAAAAAACAAAATTTTTGTAAAAGATAAAAATAAAAAACCAAAAACTTGTTTTTTTGAATTTTTCACATAAATTTTGAGGTTATGTGAAAAAAGTGTCAATACAAAAGTTTTAGATCTTTTTATTACCTACAACTTTACCATTTGATTTTTTTCGATACGACTTTTAGTTTTGCCGGAAATCGAGAAAAACCGTTTTTACCCTTAAAAACTCACCCCCATCCCCTTCCCGACCTCAGATCGCCCGTAAATTATTTTTCCTTTCATTTTTATAATATTTCCCTCCTTTTCTAATGGGTTTCATCCTACTATTATTTTTTTTGGTTTTAAAAATTATCGACCCTGGTCTATATTTACAAGATTCATGTTTTCTATGTGTATGTTTGTATAATTGTACCTATGTATGTACGTGTCCAACTATTTGTGACCCTCTACAGTCTAGATCGGTAGACTACTTTTGGTGTGCGTAGCCATTAAATTGGACTTTATCTGAAGATTTTTATATGCTATACTAGTAGCACCCCGCAGTTGCGCTCTAGAAATAGTGATCTTAAGGGACTCCAAAAAATGGCGACTGCAAAAGTAAGGATTTCTTGGAGTCCCTTCTAACACATTGTTTATTTTAATTTTCGCAACTGTTTTTTTTTTGTTTGAAAATACCTTCACAGGTGATATTATCATATACATTTTAAACTAAAAAAAAAACAAAATTTTTTTCTATTTTTCACGCTACCACCAAGACGAGGCGAAAAAACACTAAATATCTTGTATATACCATCTTATTATAAATCGATTTTCGCAAAGTAACGCCTGACTTCATCAATCAAACCAGTAGTTAGGCATAGAAATCAAAATATCTCAAAAATCATATAAACGCCTGCTAAAGTGATGTCGGTTCTCACATTTATTAAAGTAGGCAATATTTATTGAGATTCGAAATCTAGTTCATTCAATTCTGCGTTAAAAATGACGGCATTCAAGACTATAACAATAGACATGTGTTTAAATAAAATATGCAAGAATTATTTGAATACAGCCTGTCTAATTTAGTAATTTTATATTTTTCTCTATGTTACAGTCACTTTAATGCAACATTAGCTAGCAGAAACAACAATGGAACTAATACCCGAAGACAAATATTTCAAATACAATCCAGATACTCTAATTTACATGAGGAAGTTGTACAACTTGGATAAACCTGGACAGATGGATGAAGCGATCGATCTTTTAGACGCATGGATAAGAAAACAGAGTCATTTTGTGAAGAAAGACTTTTGTGAGTGATTCTCTTTTTGGAATATATCTCTTATTTTCTAGAATTTACTGATAACTATATAGTATGTCGCTGTTAATTTACGTGTTGGAACTAGTTCAATACAAGTAACTGTTGTATACCATCAAGCGTGAATAGAACTGAAGTAGATGAATAGATAAATACATAATAGACTAAAACAAACACCATTGCAAGGCATTTTGTATAATTTGCTAAAATACGTCTAGATGGTTTACTAGTAATCACGTAATTTTTCCTACCCCGGGGATTTATTTTTGAACAAACACATTTTTTATAGATATAATAACATTTTCTACGATTGATACAATCGATCAATTCTGATGTTCAATAGGGTTGTGTTATATTGCTGGTTGTCTTATTTCTTTACTAGCTAGTTTAAAATTAATTTACAATATCTTTATTTTTATTGCTCCTTCTAGTTCATCTTAAAATACCTTTGTCTACCTACTTCTTATTATTGGAATATGAAATTAATTCACAATTTCTCTATTTTCAGCTAGAGACTATCTCGAGAGAGTAATAATGTTATTGAAAGGTTCTGTGGAGAGAGCTAAAGGACAAATTGAAAAAATCTGTACGCTTCGGACTCTGCTCCCTCAGTTTTTTGAAAAGTATGATGCAAAAAAAGACTTTGTCCTCGTGAAGAACCACTTGTGAGTACTTCTAATTAAGATTAAGAATAAACATCACCTAAACGCTGTCTTTAACTAGTTTTGTAACTGGTTTAAAAAAAACAGTCACGGAAGTGGCCGAAAGGGTACTTACAACAACCAAATGAAGGTCAATTGACCTCAATTTGATATTGAGTAATCAATCAGGGACAACGAAGCGCCTCAATATTGAGTGTCAATTTTATTTGTTCTGTATCTCAGTTTGTACACGTTTGAAACTTGGTATCAACAAAAAATCTTAAAATCGCTTTTTTATTATTATTACAGGCATTTATAATTTAGTAGTTGTTGCTTCAATTTTTTTTTTAATCTTTGTCAAGGATGTTACTTCAACATTTCCAATTACATTTCACGTAAACATGCAAACGAAATATGATTTTATTTTCTAACCTATGATCTCCGCCTCCTGGGCAAAGGCGTCCAACATTTTCTTCCATATCTTTCTTCTGTCCTCAACAACTTTTCTCTTAAATATTTCTTGAATATAAAATGAAAAAACCTAAATTTCAGCACAACCTCCTTTCTACCAAGACTAACAGAAGACCACTACAGAGTATATTTTATTAGGTTGGAACCCGAAAAGTTTACAACGAAATTGTTTTTATACAATTATTTTTATCATATCTTAGTAAGTACTGTTTTTTTATTTTCAAATGTACATACATTAGTGTCCTTTTGGAATTAAATACAAGTAGAACTTTGTAAATTTCCAATGTGTTACATACTTTGTCTAAGAATAAAATAAACTTACTTACGACGTAAATTACACATGTTCCAAAATTACATAGTTAATTAGTTAGTTTGAATATGTAGGTACCGGGCAAGTGCCTTTATTACGAATAACTAAATGATTAAATACAACACAAAGATATAGCAGAAAGATTACCTATAGACCATTTAAGACCTACCGATAATCAAAATGCTCCACCACCAGAGAGCAGCGTGCACGGTAGCTAGCCGCATTACTACGCTGAATGGCAATGCTACTTTGACATCATATTAGAGACTTGTAATTAAATTTGGGCCTGTTTTTTCTTTATCAAAAATATTGGCGGTATATGATATAAAATATTTATTTATAATTTTATTGATTTCAGATGTGGGAGTACGTAAAGGCGCATGATTATAGCGATGGTCTAATTTCGGTTATAGATTTTCGAAATGTTACTAGTATTATGGATTTTGTCACACAATTTAATTTGACTGAGCTGAGGCAAATTATGACGATTTTTTTGGTTCGTAAATATGTATTTTTTTACTTTAGTGTATTTGGTGAAGACGTGACGTCAAATAACCCACCCAAACTTTAATTGGTACAAATCCTAGTTTTGGTTTATAATCATCATTTCCTACTACATATCTAATGATATACTACGCAGCGCATGAGATGAAATACATTTATTTGATGCTTATTTTTTACACCTTGGGTTAGTTTTAGTAAGAACTTTTAAGTATTTCTATAATTATTTTTTAGTAACAAAATATAGCCTATATTACTTAATCTTAATGTTTCTTTCAAACAGCAAAAGATTTTTTAAATATAATAAAGTAGTTTTTAAATTTATTCGTTACATACAAAAATACAAATCTTTTCTCATTATAATATTAGTGTACCTAGATAATAATCATCTTATTTTATTTAATTTTTTAGCAAGGCTATGGCGCTAGGGCTAAAAAGTTCATCATGATTTCGGATTCAAGCGCAATAGATGTGTTCATCAAATTATTTAAAACATTTCTCAGTGAAAAACTGGGTCAAAGGATACACGTGGTCAAGAATCTTGAAGGGCTTTCTGAACATATTCCAAAAGCGTTACTGCCTTCTGATTACGGCGGTGAAGAAAAACCTTTGTCTACTTTAAGAGGTAAGAATAGTTAGGAAAATTGGCTAAGTGTGAGTCGGACTCGCGCCCTAAGGGGTCTCATTACTACACTACCATTCTTTATACAAAATAAGTTTAAGTTTCTGCTTGTTGTCGTTAAAAATATCGAGCAAAAAACGGCATACAAAACGTTTGTAAACGTGTGTTACAAACCCCCATGGTATTTATTGTGATTTAATTATTTATTTGTAATTTTGAATATTCTGTGAATATTTCAAGCAGGTACATACCTGTTGCCGTTATTAATTAATAGCAAAAATCAGAAAAAAAAACAAGTTCTTTGTATGGGAGCTTAAATATTTATTTTATTCTATTTTTTGTCATAGCGTAAAAAAAATATCGTGTGTAAAAATTTCAGCTGTTGAGCTATCACCGCTTAAAGATACTTAAAGCCTGACATACGGCGAATTATTAGTAATAGGGTCCCATTAAACGAATCAAGTTATTACCATTAAAATGTATACGTGATGATGAACGTATTAAAAAACCTTGAACCTCGGTTTCTAATTAAATATATTTTGATTATAATTGTCTGGAAACTTTTGTAGTTTAAGATTGGATGGAATTAACTTGTCATTTTTAGTATCAAGTAATGGTCATACTTTAATTATTTATTTTATCATAGTACGATCGAGTCTTTGCATAAGACTGGGCGGATCTGCTGCCTAATTGGCTTGATTGAGACATGAAAGAAGTGAAAATAAGAGTAAGCAAACTTGATTTTCTTTTGACAGTGTTGACGCATCGATATTACAAAATAAAAATAAGTTCGCTCTGGTTTTCACTTCTTTTATGACAACTCTAGCCAACAGACTTGCTAGATGGTATACTTAATAAAAAATATATTTGATTCCAGATGAATTTGTTGATGTGCTGGCTACCAAAGAAAATGTGGAATATATAAAAGGAATGAGCATGGTCCGAACTAACGAATCGCTGAGGACTTCATCTACGGTCAGCGACGAGTTTTTAGGACTAGCTGGAACTTTTAGAACTTTAAGCTTTGATTAACTAATTTAACTCATGTAGCACAAATAGCAGCTATCACCCGCGGCGTTAATATAATATATAATTATAAATTGTTATTACTTTTTTTATATAACCTATTTATTTCTGTAATTTTTAAGTAGTTATTCTAGCTAGTGATTTTAATAAAATGTAACTAGTGATTCTGTAAACCGTATATCTCATGAAAACAATATTTTTGCAAATTTTGATGACAAAATATATTTACTGTTTCTTTTTGCATATTCGTAATGTATATCTAGTGTTGCACTTCGCATGTTACTGCTGTTATTTGAATTGTTCAGAATTATGATTGCATTGCGTCGTAAGGTTCGCTTTTGCCAGATTTCGTGGTCAGGTTACAGTAAGGTTAAAAGTAACTCTGGCCTGAATTATGCAAGTACGCTGGACTTCAGATATGAGAGACAATGAATCTATTTGATTTCCACCATGTTAATTGTCGCTGATTTGTGTGCGTTGAAAGTGAGGCCATGGAACTAAAATAAGTGATGAGATAATGTAAATTTTAGTTCTCCGTACTCACACTATGCGTTTCAAATCGACATTCAAACAAGTGTCATTTCTTAGTTAATATTTAGTCCATAGCATTGTAATGGATAGCAAAAGCACCTATGCACCAGGTACGAGCCCGACTCGGAGTTATGTTATTATGAGATATTTCTACTCTGTAATATTATGAAATTTTAGTGTAATGGTAATTTGATTTGGTTGTAGTTTTTATATGGAATATAATTTGATAGTAAGTTTTTGCAGGTAATAATAATAGTTATTTTTATAATTATAAGGAAGATCTATCAAAAATAGACATTTTATTTTGAAAAGTTTAGATATATAATTTTTTTGTTATAATTCCCTGTCAATGTCTACTTTCACTTGACCAATATTCAATAATTATTCATTATAATACTTTACACTGGTATATAGTTAATCGTATGACGCCATATTCAGATAAATATACTTAATGGTCACGTAATAGCAGAAAATATGATAAATCTTTATAAAAACCAGTGGTCATCGTTGTAACTAATTAGTAAATCACATTTGTACTCTCTATTATCAGACTGCCTAAAAAGAAAGGATATATTTTCAAGAATTTGTGACTACCAACTTCACAAAAATAATTTTTAAATTGGATCATCCGTCTCTGACAAATAAGGTAACAAAACTCTTTTTTCGAAGTCAGAAGAAAATTAAAATAGTTGATTGAAACTTTTATTATCACAAGATCATAATAAACTCAATGAACAAAAATCTATCAACGAATAATAATAAAAACGCAGGGACAGATTTATTCTTCCTTCACGCTCGAACGGCTCAACGCATTTGGATGTATTTGATAATAGCACAAATATAGCTTGTAACCTGGATGATCAAATAACTACCCCGTGGCGCAGCTAGTAGCTAGCTAGGCAGGGGCGACGGCTTATTCAGCCGAACAGCACAAACGGCGAAAATATGCTAGCCTATACTTAATCGCTCAAAGTATAGCTAGGTTATACTATGAGCGATTTGGAGTCGAGACTTTTGGGCCGTGGGGACCGGGAGCTCATTTTATTTTGAAAAACTTATCGGAGCGTTTGATCGATTCGACGCGTGACCAGAATGCTGGTTTTTATCTGACCCAACGTATAAGCATTGCCATTCAGCGTTGAAATACGGCTAACACTCGGGGCACGCTGCCCTCTGTTGGTGGGTTGGAGCATTTGGATTATCTAGAGATCTTAAATGGTCTATAGGTAATCTTTCTGCTATTATTTTTGGTTGTCGTAGTTAGTCATTCTGTTTGTGTTAATAAAGGTATTATGCAGCTAGGTAATGAATATAGGTAATTGGTATAATAAGTGCTACCCACTCATCTATTCAATTCAATGGTTCAATTTTGGTTAATTTTAATTCGGTGAGATAGAGTTTTTATTCAAAACTCATTTACATGAAATAATAGGTCTATGAACATTTGAAACAATAAGTTATTTAAAAAAAAATAGTTCTATCATATTTTATATATTATAGATTACATGAGAAATACTTAGTCATACACAAAAAAAAAATTATTTAACTTTACTTCTTATAAGTACTCGTATATACGGGGTTATCGGTTAGGGGTGTACTAAGCTGAAAGGGGGTCGCTGTCGAGTGTATATTTGTATGTAAGTAAGTAATTTGTTATAACCAACTCTGTGTGACCTTCTACAGCCGGTTGACATACTTTAATGTGCGACGCTATACTGGCTACATTCCGCGGTTTCACTCGTTAATACGAGTATACAGAGGTCTCAACTTTTGCAACTAAATTTTAAGCAGAACAATTTAAATGTGAACACTATAATCTGAGCTTTTTTTAACTTTATCCTAGTTTTGTTTATATTGTATGTTTAGCGTTGTGGGCCGCAAGACGAAATAAATCGGGGCAGTCGCCAAAAATGGCGTTTATATCTGTATATTTATTGAAAAACTAGTAAAAAAAATAATGGTGGATTATTAACTATTAATGTCTCGTTTAAATGCACAAATTTGGGCAAGATATATACAACGTTTAACAAAGTGAACCTATTACAAAAAAAAATTTGAAAATTTTAAAATAGCATTATAGGTCTTCATACAAGAGTTGTTTACGTGATCGACCAAGTTGTATTAATACAACTTGGCCGATCACGTGAACAACAATTTTTAATGGAAGTAATTATTTTTTTTTAAATTTTCGAAAATTTTATAAAACCTTTCGGTTACATGTTGTATATAGTTATAATATAGTTATAATATATATAGTTTTCTTGTTTGCGGGATATCTCCATAGAAAATCTAGAAAAGTCTCTACCAGCTTATTAACGTAGATACATTTATTGACTTTAACTTGACCACGACTCGACTTTACAACTTAATTATTTAAAAAAATGCAATTGCAAAGAACTTCAAAGTGTTGCGGCCAAATAATAAAAAAAAAACTTTCGGTTTCTTCGATCTCAACAGGGTCGATACTACATCAATGATCCCAAGCATATTATGATTGGATATTGGAGCAAAATTAACACATACATACCAACCCTGCATGCATACAAACGAGTTCATGCATTCTGTGTGCGTTTATCCTTTTTCCTTTTGACTCACAGTCAGTTGCAAACAAGTGAACTCAGAAGACAACATGGAATTTATACCAGAGGATAAATATTTTAAATATAACCCCGATACACTGATTTATATGAGAAAGTTGTACAATTTGGATAAACCTGGACAGATGGACGAAGCTATCGATTTGTTGGATGCCTGGCTGCAGAAACAAAATCATTTCGTGAAGAAAGATTTTTGTGAGTATTTTAAGCGTAATTATTATTTGCTAAACCGAATTTAAAGATGATGGAGTTTCTTAATTCGTCGGAATGTTTTCTTACCGACTATGAATGACTTAGGAGTTTTGATTTCCTCGAAATTTGTTTTTTAATGTACCTAAGTTACCTAATTTTTTAAATACTTTGAACCTACTTCGATTTTGATTCGCATATTTTATTTAAAATTTTATTAAATTCCCAGGTGATCTATATACATTTAATGAAAAACGATCCAGTAGTTTGGTTTTCATAGCAATTAAAAAGTTTTTAAAAAAATTATTCAAAAAGCAAGTAGAGCAATTTTAATTAAATGTCTATAAGATATCACGAGATAAGTATAATAATTAATACAAAAAAAAAAATTATCAAAATATGTCCAGGCAAATCGGGTGACACACACAAAAACAATACAAAAAATAGTCCCATTTGGAAGTTTCCCATCGTTTATGAAGTCGGTTAAAAATGTTGATAAATAAATGGTTTTGTACCAAAATTACAATTGCGCGATCTTGACATCCTATACTGTTTATTTTTTTCTGATAAAACCATAATTATCTTAATTCGGCCGATGGTCGCTTGACCAAAGCCAAAGACCTGGTAACATTCATTTGACATTTACTCGTAGCAATAAAGCAACGGTTCATTGGCTTTTCATGTACCGGTTAAAACTATATAATAAGTAAATAAGTCGTTAAAATTAAATGGTATTGATAGGAATTGTGTCGTTTGAACTTTCTGCGTAAAAAACTAATCTTTATAACTAACCTTTTTGTGATGCAATTAATAAACAAACCCTTTTTTTGTTTTGAAAACAGAGAAAACAGTTATGATTGAAAAATAGTATTATAGATATTTTTAATTTTCTAGCACTGACAGTTCCATAGAGGGTCATCTCCCTCTATGACCTGTCCTATTGATTTCCGACCTAGAACTGATCGTACCAAAGTGTACCAGCTATCACACTTAAGCTATCAGATAGTTTAGAAATCAGAGTACTTTTTGTCTTATAGTAAAAACCAAAGCTTATGTTTTCCAGCTTTAAAGTTAGAACATCGCCTGTCTATATGAAGCTTTTCAGCATAGAAAACAATGATAATTTTATCTAATCTTTTTTAGGTTTTTGGCTAAATATGACATTGAGTTTTTTATTTATTAGAAATAAAGTTAAATACCTGCTTGTTGTTCTTAAAATAAACCGTCTATATATAAATCTTAAAGTAACGCGTAAGAACCAGAGCTACCGACATAACTCGTAGGATTTGCAAGCTGAAGTGGCAATGGGCTGGTCACATTACTCGATGAACCGATAACCGATGAGGAAGAAAGATTCTTGAGTGATGACCACGAAACGGAAGATGCAACGTAGATAGAACTCCTGGTAGGTAGGTAGGACCGACGACATCGTAAAAATCACGAATAAACAATGGATGTAATTGGCAGCATGTTCGGAATGGCGTTCTAAGAGGGATATATGTTCAGCAGTTGACGTCTTCTGGCTAATGATGATGATGATGAAAATCTGTTAAAATACTTCTATCTTTACAAACAATTTTAACCTTTTTTTGTATTTTCAGCAAGAGATTATCTAGAAAGAGTAATAATATTGTTAAAGGGTTCAGTAGAGAGAGCTAAGGGGCAGATTGAAAAAATCTGTTCTCTTCGAACGCTGCTCCCGCAATATTTCGAAAAGCTAGACGCCAAAAAGGATTATAATCTCGTGAAGAATTACCAGTGAGTATATTTTTATTGTTTTATTAGACTTCTCTTGAGTATTTTCAACTGATTAAAAAAAGGAGGAGGTTCTCAAGTTGGCTGTAATTTATATTTAATTTTTTCAGAGACACTTTAACCGAATAGGAAAATTATTTCTGGAAGATTATTTTCATTTAGTCCCATGCAAGTAGTTTTAACTAAAATCAAAATAACTTTAAAAATGTCTGAGCGCCTGAGAACTCAATTCGGGACTCACTTTTTCAATAAAGACTTGTTATATTTTGGTAAAGTATATTTTTAAACATTATCACGTTTAAAAATAAATATCTCCCTTACTGACCGTCATAATGCATATTATTGTGTCACATAAATTTTTTACATGTTTTAATTAATGAAGTAATACATTTATTCATTTTGCGATTAGAAATACAACTTACATAAATAGGTAAGCATGTTAACTAAATTACCCGTTCTGACTCAGTCCCGGAGCAATGGTGCCCATAACACTGTCGGCATTACCGCGCTGTATGGCTATGGCCAACCTTTGAACCAAGAAAGAGCCAGAACGGGAGTCACATAAATTACATAATTAAAATTTTATAAATGATACCACAGTTTTTAAACAATAATTGTGATTTGCATCCAAAATTATTTAAAAAAAAAAGCGACTGAGAATGGCATCAATATCGTTTTTGTCGGTCCATCCATCTAAGGGATATCAGGTAATTAATATAATTGAGAACCTCCTCCTATTTAGGCAAGTCTGTAAAATATGTCTAAATTGCAAATATTTCAAACGGTTCAACCTTTAACCTAGTTGTTTGTATATTATCGGGATAAAATTTAGAAATTCATATTTTGCTACCCTCTCTGTTGACAGATTGATTTCATATATCACTTGGTTCTGTTGATAATACGAGCAATATTTATAAAATGCAATTCATTATACGCAAACCCAAGATCGTCATTGACAAGAAACAGCGGATATTATATCTTTCATCTCGGAAAGATTATTTTTGCTACTCGATATCTGAGTGCAAAAGCCGTTTTTATCTGCTAGAGGATAAAGTAAATTGAATTTAGAACATCTTGTGCACTAAGTTGGTGAATTCAAAACATTATTGAACCTTATTACTTTTATCTTACCTCTATGGTGCCGAAGTTATCATAAAATCTATTTTAATTTGTTAAAAACTCAGACTGCAAATCTTCTTGGTATATTTTTTTTTTAATTTTTCTTTGTTCGCGCCACCTTTAGTTTTGAATTTTTAGTAATTTCCTCGCTGAGATACGACATCGATTTTTCACCTTGTGGTCTTTTGATTCCCTCGCTAACGCCTGATTCTAATTTCAGAATTTTTCGCTTTCTCGGTCATCAAAATTGAGCATTGTTTTGTAAGGTCTAATAATTATTAATTTTTAGCACTTCAGCATTTCTGCCAAACCTTACTGAGGATCACTTTAGAATTTATCTCATCAGACTGGAACCCGAAAAGTTTACCTCCAAGATTTACTTGTACATATATTTTTACAATACCATAGTGAGTATCACAAGTCATGTTTAATGCTGCCAATTTTGACCAATTTCAAAAAGAAGGAGGTTCTTGATAAGCCGTCAGAATATATATGTTCTTTGATATCACAGATATGGCTGGACAGATTTGGAAAAATCTTTTACCAAGGTCTGGCGTTGACGGGCTCTTACTCTATAAGATTTGAGTGCCGAATTGAAATAATTTTTCACTTATTTTTATACGAATTGTTAATATTATAGGTATCAACTATAAAATCTCAATTTATTGCTGTCAATTTAAATTTTTGGGCTTTGCTTTTTAAGGAACTTAACAGAGGTGGGATTAATATGCTAACCAAAAGATAGTACCAATGATCAAAAAAGAATATGACTTCAGACAGTACAAACTAAACATTAAAAAAGGAATAGGTGTACCTAAATAATATATGGTCATGTAATGTTACTCAAACATGCTATGTAATGTGGTCATTATTTTGACAACCTTCTTTGAGCAAAGTCATCATTGCTAATTTGTTTTAAAAGCAGCCAGCAAAACTATGGAATTTCATTACTGTCGTGTTTAGGCGCCAGCAATTTCCATTGAAAATCCATTATTGTAGAAATTTTGGTTTCGAAAGAGTCTCGTCCAAAAAGACTTTATTCAGATCTGGTTTGCCATGAAAATTAAGACGTGGTACACAGCGCGACGATTGATTTTTTTTTATATTTTCGTTCTCTTTTTAAATAAAATTACGTGATATCTAAAATCAAATAGTAATATGAGCTCTTCAAGCGACGATTTATCTCGTGTCTAACACCACCAGACATTGAAAATGAAGCAAAATTAGCCATTAAAAATGTGTATTAATACAAACAATTACTTTATTAAGTAAGTAATTAAGTTAATAAATAGTTATTTATTTTTATCTGTTGTCACGTCTTGGCATTTGCATTGTTTGAGTAAAGCTATATACAAGTCTTGGTCTGCAATAACTGCACTGCTGGCGACGCCATGATGGCTTTGAGCACAACTTAGCCACGCTCTCGGCCATCAAGATAAGAGTTGCAATGCTGTCCGCGCTGTGATGGTCTAGACCTGCGCTATGTATCGGTCATTACTATCAGTCAGCAGTCATTACCAAATAGACCGCCGCAGCAATGTAGGTAATAGTTATAATTATGGTAAGTAAATACTCGTGTGTACATGGTATATATTTTTACAGATATGCGAATACTTAAAGGCGCATGATTATAGTAATGGTCTTGTATCCGTTGTGGATTTTCGAAATGTCAATAGCATTATGGATTTTGTGACGCAGATTAATTTAACTGAATTAAGGCAACTAATGACAATATTTTTGGTACGTATATTAGAGTTATTTTAATACCGCATAAAATATTCTATTAAATAAGTGGTAGCGTATAAGTAAGCTCCTTGTCAACTCAAGCGGGACCTTAGTTTTTTACTCTTGTGCATTTTAAAACTGATGACAACTTGCTTATTTGGTATAGGAAACATGTCTTAAAGTCACGAACCCGCAATATGGCCAGCGGAGGATTTTAGCCTACACCGTTATCATGTAACAGAGGAGGGTAGATATTGTATTTCTGATTTATTCTTTTGGGGCCGGAAACTTTTTTAAGATGTTAAGACTATAAGCAAAGCTGGTATATTATTAATAAAATATAATTATTTTATAATTTCCAGCAAGGCTACGGATGTAGAGTCAAGAAGATTATCATGATATCTGAATCTAGCGCCATAGAACTAATGGTAAAGATATTTAAGCAAATTCTCAGTGAAAAGATGAGTCAAAGAATAGAAGTCGTGCCCAATCTTGAGAGTTTGTACGAATTTGTGCCGAGAGCAGCACTACCTTGTGATTATGGTGGTGAAGAAAAATCGTTGGCAGAGTTAAGAGGTAATAGCTCTGCAAATTTTCGACCCCAAAACAAAAATTTCTTTACGACTTATTGTAAATCTTTCATCAAGGTACAATTTTGTAGTTACCAATCAGTCCTGATGAATCTTAGTATAAGGGTTCTATGAAAGCTTAGAATCTTATGATTTAAAACTGGCTTGACTCACGACATATAGTCGACAGATTCGACTACAATATACCATGAGTCAAGCTAGTATGATAGGTCATTAAGTAAAAATGTATTATGTCTCAAGCTCACGGACATTTTGTGCGTTATTTTAACTATTTTTTTTTACTATTACCTTGCTTTAAGTTATTTTAAGGACAACTTACACACTTACATATTTAGGTTCACAATAATTTATTATATCCTAAAGATATTATCACTATTTACAGACAGTTTTGATCCATCCGAAGATTAAATGTAAAAACAATAACATCGTCATGCTATTTTTTATTATTTATTAACAATATCATCGTCGTCTGGATAACGTAATGGGTACCTACAATTTAATTTTAATTGAGGAAAAAACAACTTGATAATTATTTACCAAAAATCGATTATACATAAATATTGTTTACATCGGGTTATTATGCTGCAATTGGTCATTGTACTCATAATGAACGACATTCAAAAAACCATCCCGGACTTAAAAAAACAAAAGCTTTATATCAGCCGATACAAAAATGTATAGATTTTTTTTACTCAAATTCATCATCGGCTCCAATGACAGTTCTATAGAGGGAGACGCGTGACTTCGGACCGAAAGCTGTGCCTCCTACTGAATTATGGAAGCTATCACAGCTGAGCCGTCAATTGGCTTAAAAACAAAAGAGTTTGTTTCAATCGGGAATGACGAAGCTCACGTTTTTCAGCCTTAAAGTTAGAACGTCACTTGTCTACCTCTTAGAACTTCCATGGTCGGGTGCATCGTTAAACTTGTTCGTAATGAATATTACCATAATCGCCAAAATAGATGTTAAGTTTGTAAATCAATATAACTGTTTCTTTAAGTGCATGACGAAGTGAATTCGGTTGTCACCTTTTTAATATTTACAATACCAGCCGGTGTTACCCGCGCTAATACAGAATAAAAACAGCCTATGTACAGATCCAGGGTCTAAGCTATCTCCGTGCCAAATTTTAACCATATCGATTCCGCAGTTATTGCGTGAAAGAGTAACAAACATATATCCTTACATACATTCTAACAAACTTTTGGGTTTATAATATATAATATATTGTAGCAGTATAATATATGTAAAATTCAAAAAAATATTTAATAATTCAATCCCATAAATATATTAATCTTAATTATTCATTCGATTTCCACTAGCCTCTTTTAGCTTGCTATAATTTACATTTGTCATACATAATTTTGTTATCTATATGTACTTGTAAACTTTTTTATTGTAAATAGTCTCTGTACGTTGGTGTTGTGCGGCTCTGGGACGTCTAAAGATTATAATATAATGAACTAGGCAAAAAATTGTACGTAATCTAAAACTACTATTTACTTACAGATGATTTTGTTGACGTTTTGGCATCCAAAGAGAATGTGAACTATCTGAAAGAAATGAGCAAGGCCCGAACCATTGAATCTTTCCGGACAGCAACATCGAAGATTAACGAAGACTTTTTGGGAATTGCGGGATCCTTTAGGACTTTAAGCGTAGATTAATTTATAAATTTTCAGTTACAAAAGTCATTTTTATATAGACATTTTTAGACAACTTTAAAAAGCAAGAGGTTCATAATTCGAATGTGTTATTAAACCACATAAAAAGAGAGGGTCTTCATTTGAGTGTTTTTTGCCTGGACCCATTTGTGAAATTGATTTCATGAAGACTACCACCAAATTGACAGATGCTCTACGAGGAATAGGCTAGGTGCTAGGTGCAGTTGCTATTCGGACGTTTACTCTAAGTAGAATACCCCTTATTTCTTATTATATGAACTGTTTTGAATGAGGTCCTATATACATTTTATCAAAATCTGTCAGGTTGTTAGTTTTGTATATCAAAACTAGAAAAAAAATGTTTTTGTAAAACTTACCATATTTAAGTCTGTCGCCATTCACATTAAACTTGAAATTTATAGAAGATATAGATATTTTAATATTATAAAAACACGTTCGATTACTTTAATAGATAATCTATACATTTCTGCATAAAATCTTTTTCTGAACAATTATGATTGTGAATATATGAATGTTAAGATTTTTTTTTTGTGTACCTGCCTGTTTTAGTTGTCTAAGAAATTAAATTCAACTGCTTATCTAAAGACGCTCAACTAAGTTTAAAATGAAAGAATATGTAGTATTTTATGGATGGTATATATATAGGTTACGTTACCTGAATTAAAGAATATATTATTATTATTTCGTATTTATTTTATTTCTTAAATCTAAGTTATTTACGATATAAATATAAAACAATAGATGTTTGGCAGAGACTTCTCGCTATCAGGCCGTTTGCCGAAACGACATCCCACATGGCGGTAACATCGTGAGTCAAGTCAAGGTACTTGCTGAACTTGTCCCTTTCAGCCTTCACGAGGTTCTCATCATGCGGGATGCTGATGTCGAGGGGCACTGCTCTGCGCTGGGACCGGTCTACCATTATTCTTATTACTATATACATATGTGTTAAATTACCTATAATCCATGGAAATTGGGAATTTGTAAATATTTTTCCAAAGGTTCCTAAATATTATCTTTATCTTGTAAAACATAATATAAAGTAGTTAAAAATAAACAATTGAAATACTACTTTCAATTAATATTTTTTTCAACTTGAAAACTTGAAAAGAAAGATATATTTTTAAATTCAGGTAAGGTTAGTCAGCTTTAATAATTATCACGTACCTACTGTAAGAAAAAATACAAAAAAATAAGAATTGTCTAAATAATACATCCTACTATATAAAAGAGGACTACCCATTAGAAGTTCTCAATAAACGTAAAGAGCTACAAAGTCAACTAGAGAAAGAAAGGGAGATGGGGAATATCGCTTTCATCAAATATGATAAACTTGTAGTACTAAACAGTGACAAAGGTACATATCGCCTAGCAAACAAAAGAAATTTATCAGAATCTCCAGAAACCAGTCAAACTACCTGTCAAGTGCCTCAGCAGAGTAAGAAGCAGCCATTTAAGAAGACTAAACCTGTCAGCATGAAAGACTACGTCCTACAGAAACCAAAATTAGTTTACACTCACAAAAATACTACTCCAGCTCATAACCAGGAAAAAACAGGACAACAGAATAAAGAGTAGCAATTACAAGCGGGCCCTCTACTCTCCCCAACTCTCCCAGTACGGCTGGTCACCGACCAGGGAGAGCAAAACGACCAAAACCCTCCAAAGAAAATACCTGACAGTAATAAGCAAAATATATATATTTGTACTCTTAACACTAGGACACTATCGTCAGCTCAAAGACTCGTCGAGTTAAAAACAGCTCTACAAAATATTAAACATGATATAATTGGATTATGCGAAGTTCAACGTTTAGGAGAAAACATTATAGAAGTCGACGACTATATTATGTACCATCTCGGGCAAACTAAAGGTCTATATGGCGTGGGCTTTCTAATAAAGAAGAAATATAAAACAAATATAATAAAATTCACTGAAATATCAGAGAGAGTCTGCATATTAGAAATAAAGCTAGGAAACAAAACATTTGCCATTATACAGACACATGCACCAGTCGAAAAATCTTCACAAGAAGACATAGATAAATTTTACGTAGAGTTAGCAAGCGCTCACGACTCTATTTCTACAAATCACATAATCAACATGGGAGACTGGAACGCACAAATTGGAGAACCCAAAAGCCATGAACATTCAGTTACAGGAAAATATGGTTATGGAAATAGAAGTCCACGAGGAGAAAGACTTATCCAATATGCCTATGAGTATAACCTAAAAACAGTAAATACTATGTTTTACACAAAAAACACAAACAGGTGGACATGGATCTCTCCAGACAAGAACACTAGAAACGAAATTGATTACATTTTGACCACAAAACCTCATCTGTTCTCAAAGTACGAAGTACTAATATCATTTCCTTTTGGCTCAGACCACAGATTACTGAGAGCGACACTCAATTTGAATTCTATGAAAACCAGCAGACGGAATTTCGTAAACACACCGAAAATTCTGAAGTCACAAGATGATCAAGAACTTTATCTTAATAACCTAAACAACTTTATACCAAACCTTATTTCTATGCAAAAACATTATAACGTTGACAAATACAACGAAAATGTTATGGAAGCTATATTAGAGAGTTTAAAAAATGTAAAAAATAAGACTAAAAGCAAAATCTTGTCAGAATATATAGTAGAGCTAATGAAACAAAGAAACTCACTACAAAATAAAACAATTTTGAATAAAAGTGAAAAAGAAAAATTAAAACATCTCTACAAACACACAAATAAAGAAATAAGAAAATGCTACGACGCTCACAGGATAAATACGATACAGAGACATTTAGAAAACTCTAAGTCTACAAAGAAGGCTTACAAAGAACTGGAAAGATCAAAGAAATGGATACCATCACTCTGTCCTGGCGCTACAAAAGTTAAGTCACGCAAGGAAATAGCAGAAACTGCTACAAGCTTTTATGTAGAGCTCTACAGCCCACCAAGCGCGATAAAAGAACAAACAGATATTATTTATCAAAATATTAACGCAATCCCTGTTCCAAAATTTACAGAGCCTGAAATCCTGAAACAAATTATGAAACTTAAAACAGAGAAAAGCCCGGGACCCGATGGTGTAACAAATGAATGCATTAAATTCGCAAGAGCTCTACTCTTGACGCCAATCACAGTGCTATGGAACAAAATATTAGACGAGGAAGTTGTGCCACACTCATGGACGGAATCAGAGATAATTTTGCTGTACAAAAAAGACGACCCCGCTGATATAGCTAACTACCGTCCAATAAGTCTGATGTCTTCATTATATAAATTGTTTTCGTCATGCTTACTCGAGAGATTATCTACTGCAATCGATGAACATCAACCTATAGAGCAAGCTGGATTCAGAAGTGGCTTCAGCACTGTGGATCATATCCAAGTAGTTGATCAAGTGATATAAAAATATCTAGAGTTCCGACGACCATTATATGTAGCTTTTATCGACTACAAGAAAGCTTTCGACTCTATTACCCACGACAGCATATGGATTGCACTAAGAGAGATAAACATACCCGAAAAGTCCATAAATATTCTAAAAAACATATACGCGAATTGTACGAGTAGAGTTAAGCTAGACAGGTCTGGAACAAAATTTAAAGTAGGTAGAGGCACAAGACAAGGCGATCCTGTTTCTCCCAAGATATTTATAGCAGTTCTCCAACACTCAATGAAAAACTTATCATGGTCTAAGCAAGGAATCTACATGAACGGCAAGTATCTAAGCCACTTACGATTTGCCGACGACATTATTTTGTTTTCAGAAAACCCACATAAATTAAAAAGCATGATAAGAGACCTGCATATAGCTAGCACAAATGTTGGGCTCGAAATGAATTTAGAGAAAACCAAAGTAATGTCTAATAACCGTGAGATCCCCATACCTGTAAATGGTACCCCACTAGAGTATGTCAAAGAGTACGTGTACTTAGGAAAAAGGATCTCTTTCGATAACAATAGAGGGGTGGAAGAGGTGGACAGAAGAGTGGCAATCAGTTGGAGAAAGTTCTGGGCCCACAAGGAAATACTTAAATCACATCTTCCAATGGCTACAAAAAGAATAGTTTTGGACTCTGATATACTTCCTTGCCTCACATATGGCTGCCAAACCTAGACATTTGATACCACAACTCGGAAAAATATTCAGACAACACAAAGAAAAATGGAGAGAAGTTGCCTGGGCATCAAACTAAAAGACAGGGTCAGATGTACCGATATCCGAACCAAGACGAAGGTGATAGATGCCTTGTCTTTCTCGTTGAAAAGAAAGTGGCAGTGGGCGGGTAACGTGGCCAGATACAGAGACGATAGGTGGACCCTAAGGACTATGAGGTGGAAGGACCCACCAGGGACAAGAGCGAGAGGCCGACCGCATGCGAAATGGGTCAACGAAATAGTAGAGACGGCAGGCAAAGATTGGCTCAGCGTAGCAAAGGACAAAGATAAGTGGTTTTCTTTGGAGGAGGCTTTTACCCAAAGGGGGACCATACAAAAATAGCTAATAATTTCTTTTTTTTAATTTTCACCAATATATTAATTTAAATTGCTTGTGTTTATATATGTAATTTACTTTGTATGGAATTAAATAAAGCTTATTTATTTATTTATTATTATTTATTATACTGTAAGAAAACATCAGACATATTTTGTTATTGAAAAATGTATAGGCTACAGCGTTTGGCATGTGGGTAGATCCATAGCTAATAGTATTATTGAGACAATATTACCTAATATTATATTTTAATAACAATTTAGAGGAATGCTTTATAGGTTCTCTATTTCCCGAAAATATAATATTAGTGTCTTCAAGTCGCTAGTGAATCGGTTTATTCAAGGCAAGCGTGCTACATCCTAGGCTGCATCGGCACTTTATGTCAGGTAAGTTGCGGTCAAGCGCAAGACTATAAATCCAACTTCAAAATAAGATATAGGAATTACAATCGGAAAACTCTAAAAATTCTCGAAACTCATAATAATATAACCAAAACCGCTTTCATAACAGATATAGTAATATGTAACACCCATGATGACCTCACAGCAACCCATACTGAAAAAAAGCTAAATATACAGATCCATCAACAGAAATTGTATATAATAAATAAACCCAGTGGCAAATTACCAACACCAAAACAATACCAATAGTCATCTGTAAAAGAGGGGTTATACCTAAAAATCTACATACTGGCCTCAACATTGTATACCTGCCGTCAACCACATAATTATGTCGTCCTTTAAAAAGCTGTGATTCGAAATACTTATCGCATTATAGAGCAAGAGCCCACGATGGCCAGACCTACGTAATTTTATAAAAGCTGAAAACTTTACTGTGAATGTATATCCTGTATCCTATACAGGTAAGCACAACCAGCGACTATAGAGTTTGGATTGTGGTTACTCGGGACGGTAACATGTAGTAAAGGTGTGTAAAATACTGGCTTAAATTCTTTGAAGTATAAAGCTTTATTTTTATATTTTCTTCGGGATAACTTTAGAAATCTGGTCATCTTTTGCCGGACACTTACGCCAGTTTTTACCCCCTGCCACACACATAAACTTTAATAAATTATAACTATATTTTCGTTATAGTATAAAAGCTGAATTTTATATATGCTATTTAGGGACCTATAGAAAAATGTTAAATCAATAGCCAGACAGTTATAATGGTTTTTACATCTTGCCAGACACCTTGAAAATATGCTGTAGGTGCGAGCGCGAATATTAACATAATATCAACGTAACATGGTAGTTGATCCCTTTAAACCAATTGAACTGGTATTTGTTATTATCTGGTTGATATGAGGTTGGATTTTTCAGATGAGCATTTTTCCAAATGGTACATACACTGAAATTTGCTTGTAGAAATTGTTGCAATAGCTCGTTTTTGCAAGGTGGTAGACAATCTTTTTGAGAATCGATTCTTTAATAAAAATTTGATTCTTATATTTCGTATAGTGAAAGATAACTTCAATTCAAATCAGACAGAGTGGTCACGGAGTTATAGTCACCCTATAAATATAACATATTTGCTCGCGCTACGGGTGAATGACCTCAGATGAGCAGCCGAGGTCATTCACCCGCAGCGCTAGCGTTAGTACTGGATGTCACCAAAATTAAGTACTGCGCGCAGGGTGATCATATTTGCTGATTTTTGTAGACATAAATATCTTTAGTAATACATATTTGAGAATCATCAAATCGAGATATTTCATGCTTGTTATGTCTGTTAGCTACTACAACCGAGAGTTTTATACATGAAATAGTTGGGCGTCTCATCTAAAGCAAGCTAATAAAATTAGCTTGATAGTGATCAAAGTGCAAAAATGGTCTAGGGACTATAAGCACTATGTGTTTTCAAATTAAAGTAATATTATTATTTTTTACAATAAGACAAAGATTACAGCTTGCAAAAATAATTTGTATTAATTCGGTAAACAAATCACTATCAATTATTATCCCTGCAAGAAACTATTATTTATCTGTCTGGGGTCAATGAAGTTTCAACTTGACGCCTTATTTTTTATCAATCGCTATTTTTTACTGTTTTGTCTACCCTTTAATTCAATTCAGTATAATTTTAATTGTGGTTTTACTCGTTAATAATTTATGATGAAAGAAAATTAACTTAGGAAATGAACAAATTCACAAATATTATATCAGTAATCAAATATCCCGATCATAATGATACCGTATATGTGCCCATAATATTAGCTGCATTGCTGTTTTTGAACCGACATTTGCACAAGTAAAAAAAAATTTACTAATATAATTAAATAATACTTTACACCTAGAATTTTCCTATATAAATTGAGTAATAATATTTATTACCTGTTTCTTAAAACAAATGGTTTGCATACTTACCTACACATGTTATAGGTATACACCAAAACAAGTTGCAACAGATTTCTGTGCGGTAGGTGCGTATACACATTTTTCAGAATTTTAGCTTTCTAATCAAACTGAACTGATAAAATGACATTTCGGGACACTGGACATTATCTGCCTGATCGGGATAAAATAATTATCAGAATCGGTCCAGTCCTATGAAAACTCGATGATCATGCACGAAAGATATCTTTCGAGAGTACGCCAAATTGATATTATTATTGAAGACTAGCTGTACTCGCGACTTCGTTCGCGGTTGCTAACCTTTCATAATTATGTCAGTGGAACTTAAAAAATTGTGAATTTATTTCACTGGTGCTTCTGAAAGTCTTATAATTGTCTAGAAAGAGGTTCTCAAAGGAGGCCGTCGAAATACACCGTTAGGTGCTTGGCGATAGATTTTTTAACTTGAAGTGTTATACTTAAACGGAAGCTCAAGCTCTGCTTGCGTATTGCGTGGGATGGAACCTCGTGCCTCTCGCACGGCAATCTACACCCTTTAAATACTCGGTCGTCATCGCTACAAAAAATGTGGACTATATGTGTGTACACGTACATAATCTATGCCGCAGCTATAAACTCGTGATTATAGTATTTTGTGGTGGTATACGTTTAGTATGTTTCAAAGATAGCCGACGATTTGTATGGAATATTTTATTTAGATTTCCATTAAAAAAACCTTGTCGATTGTTTATCGAAAATATGAGCTACAATACCAATGTCGTTTTTTTTGTGGTACAATAAATACACTAAGTCATTTCTAACGAAAAAAATAACTAACTATGCAAATAAAGTTTCAATGGAAAAACTTTCCTTGATACAACGTTCAGTGAACGTAAGCGTTAATGGAAGATTTTTTATCACCACTACAATGCAAAGGAATATTTAATTGGGATACAATAATTTCAGTTAGTGATTTCTAACAAAAAAATAATTAATAACATAACATTATTTGATTTCCATATCAAAAATTACTTGCTATGACGCTTAATGTAGGCGTCTAACACAATATTTTATTACAAACTAAAAAACCAATGACTTTTTTGCGGTACATTTTAATTCCAAATCACGCGTTACAGAATTATAGTTAAATACGACTATAATCCCCTCTGTCACATGTATCCCACTCATTTCTGGGCTAACAGTTAAATAATTCTATCAAAAAAAAACATATAAAACGAAGAACCAGTTACTGAGTTATAGTTAAATACATGCCCTCTCCCACGAGAACCTCCACTTATTTTCGGGATAACATTTTAATTAGAGTTTTCCAAAAAAATCATCCAAATCAAAGCACGCGTTACCGAGTTATAGTTTAATTCGTTTTTCACCCCCCTCTCCCACGGGAACACCTATAAATTTTCGGGATAACATCATTTCAGTTAGACCTTTCCAATGATTATAATATAATAAATTGTATAAATCTTAAGCATACCAAGTTTCATTAGATCTAGAAGTTTCAGAGTTATAGAAAGTCCAGAAACAGACAGACAGACAAAAAAAAATATAGATTTGGGGTATAGTCAATAACACGCAAAAGAAATTTAAAAAATATATTCATTGTAAAGAATTTGACTTGTAACAGTTTTATTATAAGTATAGATATGCCTCTTCTTATTTTGAAAGCCCTAAAAAAACTACAGTCCTAGGACTTCTTCTACGCGTTTTTAAAAAAGCTTTGTTCTTTAGTCAACTTTAGTTTAATTTATTGGTTGGATTAATATATATGATTGCAACTCGGAATGTGAATATAATATATGTATAATTATGAATCAGTAGCTACCACACTCGTCTCTGCCCGCAACTTAAAATGAAATATGAAGTAATTTCAAAATTTTAACCCTCACTTCGCCCTCACCCTCTCTCACTACTTAGATGGATGGGATGGAATTCCTAAAAATCTTTTCACCAATTGAATGTTACTTGTCAGTCAGACAGTCAAGACATACTTCTATGTAGATAAATATTAAGATAGCTTAATGTTTACAGCTAAAAAAATAATAATATTTACATTGAAAGTCAAACATTACTATTGGGAGTATTCAGTTAAACTTTACTACAATATTTTTATAAAAACAATTACTTCAGTTGCAAATTTCCTGGATAATTATACTTAGCTATAGGTACTCACATTTATCTTTATTACCTGAGAGTAATGACACTAATATTTGTGTTTAACTTTTATACGTTCAGTTATGACAAAGATTCATTTTCCTTAACATTGTCTTGTGCGCACAACTTGGGCTACATTAATGTTACAAAAGGGACGGGATTTTGCAAAATTAAAAACTTGTTTTTGGTAACTTGGTGGTTTGACATTTTGGTAGGTAAGTCTTACATATAAGTGAGTCGGAGGCCTGAAGACGTGATTTCTGAAGTGTGTGAAATTGAATACAATCTTTTTGAGATATCAATGTTTAAAAAATTTATGGATCAGCAAAATTTGTGAGTACTTTGATAAATTTAGTATAGTTTATTTTTTTTAATTATTGTCTTATAAGTTCTTAATACGACGTAATATTTTTCTTAAGTACTTATGCTTCTCGATTTTTCTAAGACACCTGGACTGTCTTGTTTTTTTTGTAGTTTGAAATTATTATTATTATTATAGTTGTTTGATCTGTCAATGAAATTAAGCGATAATATTTGGAAATATATAAATAATAAATACCTATGTACTTAATTTGCTAAGATATTTTTTTATGTCTGTGGATTACTTTTCAATATTCTCGACTTAGATACATGATAGATCTCGCTGCGCTCGACTAGATACCGCGCTATCTAAATCAACAGCTCCCAGAATATAGCAACTCATTATTGTAGTGAGTGTAAGATCCCATTGTCCTTATTGTAATAATAAGGACAATGGGATCTTACACTTGTTGTAGTAGTCAAACACAGCGACAATTATCTAAGATTTCAAAGATAAAATAATGAGTTAATGTATTTTATGTAAGTATTTGTTATGACTTCTTTAAAATCAAGTTTGTATCACCGTACATATGTTTTTAAATGGCGTTAGCACTTTCCTCAATAGTTATAAGTATAGGTATTATCATACCTACCTAAAGTATCAGAACGTATACTAATTTTCAGTAATATAAAACGAAGGTAAAATTTAATTATCTCAAACACCAAACGATGGAAAAAACCTTCCGGGACAATATGTTGAATTTGCATTATTTTGTATTAAATAATGTTGAATTCCTTAACTCCTGACAAAGGCAATAATTAATATACAATTTAGTCCAATAATTGAAAATCATCCAACTGTCATCTAAGATTAAGGTTGTGTGACTAAAATAATATGGAACCTTTAATATCATTAAAACCAATACCTATCAAATGCCTTAATATAATTTTATGTACTTTTTACAGCTCGTAAACTAAATAAAATAAACTACCATGGATGGCCTACCGGAAGACAAATTCCTTAAATACAATCATGATACTCTTATTTATATGAGAAAACTCTATAATTTAGACAGACCTGGAGAGATGGACGAGGCAATAGATCGTTTAGATGATTGGGTGAAAAAACAAGGGCATTTTGTAAAAAAAGATTTTTGTAAGTAAATTATTGTTTATTTTATGTATAGTAAATAAACCGCTAAGGTTTTAGGAGGATTTTATACTGACCTTTAACCGCAACTCATCTGATGTAAAGCGACGATGCTGTCTACACACAAACATAAAAATACAAAAATATAATTTACATGTAGTACCTACGCTAAACCGATATTTTCAAGTTAGTAATTGGCATACAACTGTATTGTGCACCTTTGATGAAAAACAAAGATTTGTTAGAAGTTATAATATTATCTGTCTATGCATTATCCGTATATAAGCATTATCTGTCTATGGCGACTTAATTTTCAACGGGAACAGATTTTGAACCAGATTTGTACTGCGTGTCGACCTCCCTGGTATTCGCTAGATAGCAATAATTCGTAAAAACTAATTCAGCCATTTGATGATTATCATTTTCCCTTTCGTTGCGGTCTTGATAGATCAGTTGCAATCTTTGACGCTGAACGGTTGCGGGAGGATGTGATGTGTCTCATGATACCTCGCCACCATTGCAGGGTCTAACCTTAGCCAAGCTCTAGAATAAGTTTTGGATGCAATAAACAACTCAGTTATCTATTCATCATCATCTTGCTGCACTCAGTTAAAGAATTGCTGACTTAATCTGATTGGTTTATCGAGTGGGTGACCTTTCACGCGGTCATTAGTTCGTTCTACCTGTATGACAAAGCAAATTTCAAGGACATATTTTTAAGAGAAGGGAAAAAGGACGTAATTTAAAAATAAAATAACGTTTTCTGACTTTATTGAATTAATTTACTGATCGTTAATAGTGGCATATTTTTGTTCCGTTTTCAGCTCGAGAATATTTGGAACGAGTGATATTGATGTTGAAAGGTTCAGTAGAAAGGTCTAAGACACAGCTAGAGAATATCTGCACTTTACGAACTTTGCTGCCGCAATATTTTGAAAAACTTAATGCAAAAAATGATTTTAAACTATTACATAAACACCAGTAAGTATGGAAATTATTGAGCTTTATGTTTTAGGTACTCTTGTTTCCATAGAAAATAAGTATTATAGCATTTATAGCAAAATAGATATTATTCCAACTCTTACATACAAATTATATTGCAATTTTCAGTACATCTTCCCTACTCCCAAGACTAACAGAAGATCACTTTAGGATATACTTGTTAAGGTTTGAACCAGAGAAGTTTTACCGGAGTGTTATCTTGTCTATATACTACTACACTGTCTTGGTAAGACTAACACTTTATATAATAGTAATATCTGGGAGACAGACCCCCTTATGTAAGATTCTTTGAGGGTCTCAGCTCTTGCACTTAGTGCATTCCTAGACATGCCTAGTGAAAATTAACTTCAAGCATATCATCACAGATACGTTATCAGTTGAAGTATTGTTAGATCAGAATGAAATCATAATAATTATGTTATTTATAAGTTAAGCCAGTACGTCAACTGATCCCGCAACGAACCAATCTCGCGGGATGAGTTGACCTATACCATATTTGAACCGTTCGACTGACCCCATTGTTACTGTCTCGTTTGCAGCCTTTGCTAGTAGTTTTCAGTATGTCGACGTACTATGTGATACCTTCTTTAGTTAGTTGCTAGCTGATCTCTTGCAGATTGCAGAGTACTTAAAAAAACACGATGTCATGGATGGTTTGATCACCATTGTCGATTACCGAGGCATCGCTAGCATGTTGGAATTTGTAACCCATGTTGATTTGTCAGAAATGAGGAAAATGGCTACAATTATACTGGTCGGTATGCGTTTATACATATTATATTTTATTAGTTAAGAAGTCATAAATCCGAAAAAGAATTTTATACAATAAATATAATAAATCAGAAAAAGAATTTTATAAAAAAGAATTTCTTTTTTTCTAAATAGTTAAACCTCCGTGGTACATTCCGTTATTTTGAGTTGAATCACGGGTGTACAATTGCCCCTGAAACCAGGTGAACATTGCAGATAGTCCACGGGCAAAGACCGATTCTTTTTCTTTCTTATTTATCTCTGCAAATTTATGTTGCCATTCTGTCTCATAACTATACATTTTTTAATAAATGTATCGCTTTTCAGGAAGGTTTTGACTGTCGAGCTAAAAAATTCGTTTTTATTTCAACATCTCAAGCTATAGAGCTCATGGTTAAAATACTGAAGCAGATACTCAGTGAAAAACTGGGTCAAAGAATATACGTCGTTTCTGATCTTGAAGGACTACATAAATATGTCCCGAAAGCATTGCTGCCTTTCGATTATGGTGGAGAAGAAAAACCTTTAGCTGTGTTAAGAGGTGAATTTATCTCCTTATTTGTTATGTGCTGAATAATGTTGTTTTCTTAATTACGAAGGCTAATTATCTTTCTTTTTGGGTAGTTGAGTAAAAATAGTGGCGCAACAGTAAATCAAAACCAAAACTGTTTTAAAGAGTACTTATGTATATACCTAGAAAATATTTGTTTTCGAGCTTTTTTTTAACAAAAGATAATATATTGAAAAAACGTGTAGATTAAGTTATACCAACATTTATATTTTACTTTACAAAAAAGTTTGGGAGGGGGCAATGTTTGTCTTGGGGCAAGTTGATATTTACTGTTATTTAGAGATGATAGAAAAAAAATATTATGTAGGTACATTACTAACACGGCAATAGCCTTTAATAAGAGACATGAAACTATTAATGACTAACTAAAACATATATGAGTGTTTGGTTCATCCCAGGGGCTTTATTTTTGAAACGCTTATACGAGTACTATTGGAAAATGATCTTATTTCCTAATAGAAAGAATTTTATAACAAGTGGTTTATACCTACCATTTGCTAGTTAACGAAGGGTAGCTATGATTTTTTTAAGAATGCGTTTTTTTATTTACTTCTTTGGGACGTCTTTAGCCAGTGATGAATTCATACAAGCAGCGGTTCAAAAATAGAACGCCTGGCCACAGAGATCCACAGATAATTCGAATCCGAAATTCCGACCAAACTCAATTAAACTGACTTACATTTTTACAGATGAATTTCAAGATGTTTTGGCTTCAAAAGAGAACATCAAATATCTAAAAGAAATGAGCAAGGCCCGAACCAACGAATCGCTGCGAGTTTCGTCGAAAATCAACAATGACTTTTTAGGACTGGCTGGAAGCTTTAGAACCCTAAATGTCGATTAAAAAATTTTACTTAGTTCCATAATAATGTAAAAAAAACATGTTTAATTTATTTTTGTCACATAGTAAACTCACAAGCTCAGCTCATTCTTTATGTACCTTACTTATATTCATTTATCGTATTTTTTTTAAATATATTTTTTTTTGTAATTAATAGTATCGCTTTAAGTCAATACACTGCAAAGAGCCGGATGTATTATAATACCCTCGACACGTGTTGTACTTTACATTTATTCAATATTAAACACTACTATACCATTGAGGAAATATATTGTTTTGATGATTGGTCCTGAAACGTGTAATTATATACTTTCAAAATATTCACTAAATACTAAAAAAATAACATAAATTCTAGGGCTTTTGCAAATAATCAAAAAGAATTTTAAAAATCAATTCAAATTATACTTTTTTTTGGGTTTCTATTGGTACCTGATTTAATCGTGTGTAGGATTACCAAAAAAAAAATAGAATAATAATTGGTATAAATTACATTATTGTCATGAATAATAATCATGTAAAAATTCTCAAAAATAAATATATTTAAAAAAGCCATAAATTCTATGACTTTTAAAAACTAGCAAAAACAAAAGACTAAAATAGAAAAAATCTTATTGTGCAAATACACGGCAAAATCACGTTTGTTTTATGGCAGCCCCCTTTAAAAATGTACGTTATTTTGTTTTTAGTATTTATTATTATAGCAGCAATATCTATTATATCAATATTTAGTACATAATCTGAAAATTTTAACTGCCTAGCTACAAAAGTATATGAGATACAGCTTGGTGACCGACAGACGTACGGTCGGACAACAAAGTCTTTTTAGTAGGGATTCTTAAACTTTGGTTAAGGAATCCTAAAAATGTACCTTTCTTAATTTTTTTAAGTTATTTTAATTTATCAACCAAACTTCTGTATATTATTTTTGATTATTATTATTTTTGATTTTATTTATTAATTGGAAAATATCCTTTCAAACAAAAAAAAATTTTTTTTTTTAAATTTGTGTAATCGTCTCTGAGGGGACAAACAGACTCTGACGAATCCATAAACTCGTTTTTTTGTAAGTTGATGATGACACTTAGGTTCTTCAACAAATAACAAAGAGCACCTCTAGAGCAAAGAGGTCCTCTTGTAAAAGAAACTTTTAATGCACTGAACAAATTGCATTGATGCAAAGTCCGTAAAGAAAGTCGTTTTTAGCTATTAGATATATTACTATTAAGCGAACTACCGATTTGACCAAATTCAAATTTGACGAAAAGCCGATGTGACGAATATCAGACTTGACCAATCAATCGTTCAACTCCAAGAAAGTTATGCATATTCAAAATGTATGAATAAATGAATGAATAAACTCTTTATTGCAGACACACAAACATCAAATATACAGGAAAAACCTTACATCTAGTGTCACGGCCTCATCGCTAAAAGCGATCTCTTCCAGGCAACAAAAATGCATGTTTTTATTGTACATCGACTTGTCAAAAAGTGTATTTGGTAAAATTCATAGTTTCTGCAAAGTGATAAAAATTCGAAATCAATTTTGATATAATGTAATGAAGAGTTTATACCAAAAATAGCTGATTTTTTATCCACTTTCTTCCCAGTTATTTACAAAAAAACTGATGAAAACAAATTATCGTATTTATGCTAAGACCGTCAGATGCCACCAATAAAAATATTATTATATTGGTCATTTGTGATCAGTTCTAAAACAAACAACGAAGATACAGATAATAGATAATATAATTTTTTTACGAGCTTTTGACGAGAAGAAGATTAAGCACAACTTTACTTATATGTTCAAAAATCTCTATAAAAGTAATTATTAGATTCTGAATAAAATAAAAATAAAAAGTATTTGATTTTACCATTTGTCTTTCCATTATCGTAATAAATATGAGAGGACAAAAATTTGAAATGTCGTCAAATTGACTAAAATACGATTTGACGAACTACCAATGTGGCCGCCATCAAATTTGACAATAAACTGATATGACAGATATATAGTCAAAACAAAATTAACCCATTTTATTTATAAGCAATGGGTATAAACGGACAACGAAATCTACTTAATAGGGTCCGTTTTTATCCCTATGAACCCTAAAAAGAGTATGACAAATTGAGACCCTTCCCATTTATTGTATTAGGTTAATTAAAGTGTTAGGTACATCATTTCAATATTAATGCATTATCATCGTTATATAAGAATTTCTGAGTTCTGCAGTGTTGACGTCAAAATCTTAAAATAAACCCAGACAGATGGTAATATCAAATTTATAGAAGTGTTAAGTAAATTGTCACATACGAGTTGTGTAAACAAATAATACAAATTCGAGAATATTAATAAATTTTTATAAGAGCGCAGGATTCCGTAGCTGCTATATTGGCAATATGAAAAATAGTATAAATTCATAATGTCCCACCGTTGGGCGCGAAGCTCCCCTAAGAAGGGGATTGAAGACTTCACTTATCTTCTAAAGCTTTTCGACAAACAGTTTTCCTCACGATGTCTTCTTTTACCGTGCAAACAAGTGGTACCTATATCTATACCTTCTAATTAAGTTTATATTGGCTGAATGTACCTGTCGTGTAGAAGTAGTTTCCAGGTCGTAGGCAGTTTTTTATCATTAACTTCGATTTTTTTGAATGTTCTAATTGTCACGTGATTTTGTTGATCAAATATTCCCCTCAAAAAGATGAAAGTTTGCTTTCCTCCATTTACGGAACGATCCAAATCCAAATAAGAAATTTAATAACTCTCAACTGAATTTTCATTCTTTGCGAAGACTTGTTTTTTACTTAAAAAAAGTAGTTTATCATAAAAAAAGGAGGTGACACCCAATTTGTTAATATCATTTTTATAATAGATGATATCTTTTATTGCACAAACTTATAAAACATGATAAAATTTTAACTAAAACTATACAAAGCTATAAACTATATATACAAAAGTAATACCCAAAAATTAAAACTAACTTAAATCTAAACCACTGCCAGTTGTTAGAGTACCCACAATGCTGTCCCCATTGCCTCGTTGAATCGCAATAATAATGCGCTGACACAGGTAGAGACCAGCATTTTGGTCTCGAGTGGCGTCAACTAGACGCTTTCTTAGGGCTTGAAAAATAATTTTGTAAATTAAAAAAAAATTAAAAAAAATAAAAAGTAAAAATTTTGAAAAATAATTTTAAAGTTTTAACCCCAAAAGGCTCAAACATATAACCGCTATCTAAATTACTATATTTGCGCCTTTTGAGGCCTTCAGCTGACTCTGCCGCCGCACCAGCTTTGTTACAAGTAACGGGAAGATAAGACGGTGCAAGAGTGTCGACGCAAGTAGCGTCCCACACTAAAGGCCGCCCCATCTTCCAAGGGATAAGAGTCATGCCGTCGGGTCTCTTACCATCGCTACGCATAAGACCACTCGGTTCTAAAATAGCCACACAGTTAGCGGTGGTAAAATCCCGGCGAAAAATATCGTTAAGGCTAGCGTGACGGGGTATCCTGCCTGCACTTTTCGAGCGAGAGAGCTGGTCGACATTTACGCCACACTGGCAGCGATGTGGAGCACAACGTGTTGCACCCAAGCGAAGGGAGATTGTGATTCTGAATGAAGTGTTGTCAATGAGGGTCCCAGTATTAGGCGAAGGGAGTGCCTGTAACCACAAACCTGATTCACACTCAGAAACCGCTAAGAGACGGGCGCGATCTGATGAGCTGGAGCACGTATTAAGGAGGAGTTTCCGCGCTTGCTCACAAATCGGCCGGTCCCACTGCTTCTGTGAAGATGGATTTTGGGGGTAATCAGTGTTTAGGCAAAGGACTGTCCACGCGATCCTAGCCTCATTAACTAGAAGCCTGTTTCCACTCTCGATCTGATAAATTTACATTTAAAATTAGAGCCAGAGTGTCTTTAACAATTTTGACGATATGTTCAATAAGATCAGGGAATTTCCAAAGATGCGAACATCGAACAATGTATGTAAATTTAGGAACAAAAAGCAGTATCGCAAAATTGTAAAAGTCATGTGAGTGTTAATTTCAGATAAACGGTCCGAACATTGCGAACAATTTTGAATTTTTTCTTCAGTAAAAAAAGGAAACGATTCGTCCAGTATAGGCGAACCTAGTAAACGCAACGTGCTTTTGTTAACTATTTAGATGTTATGGGCTAATGAATCAAATTTTTGTACCATTAAGTGTTCCGTGGGATGATTATCAGGAATATACAGTTTACAGTTTAGAAAAATTTAACTCTAAACCAACATTGTGTAATTCCGATATTTGAAATTCGAAATCTGAAAATAATGTGTTGGCATCGCCACCCGACGTCCCATCATCCAAATACCATATATTGAGTTTAGATTGAAGACGTTGGATGAATGGCAAGGCTTAACACAGCGGGACCAAGAGGGCCTCCTTGTTGGCAACCAATGGCAGAGAAAATTTCGTTACCATGATAAATTAATTTTGTAGGAGATCCGTAACACTGCCAAAGAAAATCACATACATTTGGAATTTTGTCTTTTACTTGCGTTAACAAAGCATCTCTGTCAACGGAATTAAACGCGTTCTTTCCACCTTTAACAGAAAATAATTACAGTTTTCTTCCAAAAATGATCTAACAGAATGGACGGCAGCTTCACAACCACCACGCGAGCCAAAACCAAGCTGTATAGGCTGAAAAAGATTAGTTAAAACCGGTGTTATCTTTTTACAACAGATTTTAGCTGCGAGGCGACCATATGTCATAATAACCGCAATGGGCCTGATCAGACCGCCTTTTTTTTAAGGCGCATAGGGACCGTACCATAGAGAATCTGAATGATATCGCCATTGACCTGACCCGAGAGCATCAAATTAACGAGAGATGTCAAATTCTTAAGAATGACCTCACCAGCTTCTCCATTTCCACCGCTGATCAGATCTTTTAAGTGTTGCGCAGTCAGTCCATCCAAGCTACCGGCAGACCCACTTTAGAAGGAAAAGACGGCAGCAGATACATCCTGAGCAGTTCTTTCAATGGAATCATCATCATATCTCTCCAGTGCTACCGGAAACTGTAGATTTACTGAAGCAGATGGATGCTTCCCCTTTAAAATCGAGAGGGTTTCGTTTGTCGATGGAACAATTGTGTCACTGGAAAATAGTATACGGGCAGCATCTTTTATATCGCCATCGGTGAGCTTGTTTTCAACCATTTTGAAAGTAGCAGACTCAGATGGTCTCACGACAAATTTTGGATTTTGAAATTGATCCAAAACATCAGGCAAAATATAGTCTTCCCTTACACTGTACCTCATGCAATTTTTTTTTGACCCTAGTTGCAAGGGATTTGCGATTGTTAGATTCATTAGATATGTGAAGTACACTATATGGGAAGGACAACAAATGTTCCCAGGTACGTTTTGTGTTATTAGACACGACATCTTTCAGAGCCTGAGACAGAGCAGAAGCGACCGAAAGACGCGCACCTCTGGGGATTCGTTTTAGTACTCGTTTATTAACTTTATTATGAGACAAGGTTTTCCAGTAAGTTTCAACACTAAAATTGGTAACGCTCGCGGCCACCGTTGATGGCAGCAAGCAATGATTTGGTTGAGTGTTTGAATTAAATATGGGTTCAAAGAGGGATTTATGACATTTACCTTGATGTATATTAAGTCCTCTCTGTCCTTTAAAAAAGCGTACCTGTGGGCAATACGGACACTGCACTAAATTGTCCTGTGACACAACCGAATCACCAACTACAGCGCCGTCCACGTGTGTGCAATGTAATGCCATGCCGATGATGACATTTAATGTAATTTTTTTATAATTATTCTTTAAATTTAAATTATCTAACCTTCACTTCTTTAACCTATATAACATCAACTTTTCATCAAAGTCATATATCAACTATGGGTGATGTTAGGTATACAACTTTTATCAAAAGCGGTCCAGTCCAGAATAACTGAATGTGCGCCAAATTGAAGTTAGTTTTCATTTTTAAACTGTTTACTTGCTTCTTTGTAGCGTTCTCAGTCAAATATTTAGTAAGTTTAAAAAAAGTTTTAGCGATTTAATTTCGCCAGGATACAAAATTTTTGAACGAAAAACGAATCTCTAAAATATGTTTATCGAAATATTGCTCATTTTGTCCATTTTGCGGTAGTCTATGCAAACTAACCAAAGAAGCCGGAAGTTTCGAGATGGAATCTTTACCACGTGTAAAAATACTAGAGTTCCATCATGATACTCTTCAAGCCGTCAGAAAGGAGTTTAACCTGGATGATAAAAAGAGGTTAGACGAAGCGATTGACATACTAGAAGATTGGGTGAAAAAGCAAAGTCACTTCGTGAAAAAGGATTTTTGTAAGTATAATCAAGAAAATGATAGTACGGCCGTGCCTATTTCTTTTGCTCGACTTGTGGAGGGCACTGCCATGCTCCTACATAAACAGCAATTATAACAGTTTAGTGACGTAAGTTTTGTGTGCTGAATTTAACACATATTTTCTCACGACTCTCTCAATATGGGTATAAAATGTAAGAGCTTCTTGATAAGTTTCGTAGTTGCGTATGAGTTCCTTACTTATACAGAAGATATACTTCAAAAAATTATATTTGACAGATCCCAGGAAACGTTTAATAGGGGCCCCCTAAAAAAACCTTTCAATTAAACAGATTTTGTATTAGCTGATGCTTTGTTATTTTATTGGTAATTTTCTGCGCCGTGACTTGTAGTTATTATGCTTATTTCCAGCGCGGGATTTTTTCGAAAGAATAATAATATCTGCAAAAGGCTCAGTAGAGCGAGCAAAGGTGCGCTTTGACAGATATTGCACTTTCAAAACGTTACTACCAGAGTATTTTAACAATAGAGATATTGAGAGCATGAAGAAACGGTGCGACGAATTTATGTAAGTAAATCCCTCTTATTCAATACTAGCTGCGCCCTGCAGTGTTACAACCGGCGTTAATACAAAAAAAAAATTATCTGTGTTAATCCAGGGTCTCAGCTATCTCTGTACTAAATTTCATCGGTTCAGCAGTTATTGCGTGGAAGAGTAACAAACATACATCCACTCATGCTTACAAACATTCGCGTTTATAATATTTATAGGATAGGATAAGTTGAAAGAACATTTCAACACGTAACGCGGCCGCGTTATTTTAAGCGTATTGCGCTAACATAACGTAAAGCACGTCACCCATTTTCAGCAAGGAACCTCGTTACTCGCTTGCATTGGAATAAAGTTTTGTATGGAATTGACGTTTAACAAACTCTTCTATTAGTTAATCATATGCTACCTATATGACATCCGACTCTAGTGCTCTTCAGCTTTACATCTATCTAATATACGCAGAAACGTAAAGTACGTAAAAAAATCGCCCAAGTACGAGTTGGATCGCGCGTGAAGTGTTCCGTACCATCATCAAAAAACGGAAAACATGTTTGTTGTCTGTGAGCCCCCCTCTTAAAGATTTATTTTATTATCTTTTTAGTATTTGTTGCTATAGCGGCAACAGAAATACATCTTATGTAAAAATTTCAACTGTCTAGCTATCATGGCTCGTGAGATACAGCCTGGTGACAGATGTACGGACGGACAGTGAAGTCTTAGTAATAGGGCCCCGTTTTTACTTTTTAGATACGGAACGGCAATTTAATTCGAGATAGTTATTATAATTTACAAACCAAACTTATCAATGGATTTTAAAATCTCACATAATACTTAAATGAAAATATTTAAATCGGTCCAGGCAATAAAAAATAAGATTCCGATTAGGGTGGGAAGGGTTACTTGTCATCTTATCTGTCATCTTATCTCTGATTCAGACTAATTGAGCATCCGGTCAGTGAGCTTTCTATAAAGGTAGACAGGTAACGTTCTAACACAGCTAAAAACATCAGCTTTGTTATTCTCAAATTGATTAAAGGAACTCTTTGGTTTTAACCCAACTAACGGCTCAACTATAATCACACTTTTGTTGGATCAGTTTTAGGTACGAAGTCACTCATCTCACTGTATAAAAAAAACATCATTCTGAAAATTATTTTTATCTATGCTTGACATTTTTTTTCGTCTATGAATTTCAGAGTGCACGCACATATCCCAAGATTGACGCCTGAACACCATAGAGTTTATTTCTTCAAGCTCAACTCACAAGACTCTTTTCCTTCGACAAGAAATATGAGGACATTTTATAATTACGGAATAATGGTAAGTATTTTTTATATTCACTTATAACATCCCTCTGCGCACAGCTTCCTGTATGAAGAAGGCCGTATGATGTAAGCCTTAGAGCGAAATGCTGGCCAACTTGACGGGTTAGGGAATTAACTTATCTTCGAAAGTTATTAACCATTTTATATGGTGATTTTTCTCCACTGTTTTCATGTGAAAAGCTCAGAAGGGCAGGCAAAGGGTGTGCTGACTAAGCTACCAGTTAAATGTATTAAGAGGATCACCGACTCTTTACTGTTTTCGTGTTTCGTAACGTATTTTTTTGTTATTGGTGTCAATCTGTAGATGTAATGTAATGGTGTAGACCAATTTCTTAAGCTCTTCTTAAGCTCACACAAATTTGAAATGTTGTCAGTTACATTTCAAATTTTGTACCCCTCATTTTTATTACAATAACTAGCTGTACCCGCGACTACGTTCTTAGTTGATAACCTTTCATTATTATGTCAGTGGGACTTAAAAATTAGAGAAATAATTTCAGTGGTCCGTCTTAAATTTTATCATTGTATAAGATACAATAAGATGCAGTGTTTTAAACTGTACATTTTATTAATTAAAGCAATATAGAGATGTACGCACGATTATGTTTAGCGTGTTAAGATTCTGCATATCATAAACGCCTATTTATTTTTACGAATTCTGTACTCATTTTAACCCGTAGGATTTTGTTTTGCTTATGTATGTATCCCGATTGCCTATTTATTTATTTATTTTTTATTCAAGACAGCTAGGCATTTGACAACTAGCTCGCACGACTACAGAAACCAGCGACACTGTGACCCCTAGATGAAGCATGCCTAGTCTGGGATACAGTGGTTCTCAAAAATAGCCGCCGCAACACACCATTACCTCTTTGGCGAAAGATTTTTCAACTTGAGGGCTAAGTATTAAGATTGCCCTTCCACCATGCTATGGTTTCCACACGATGTTATCCTTCACCGATTGCTCAGGTTCTTCTTGCGTATTTCGTGGGATCGAACGTCGTACCTCTCGCACGGCAGTCTACCCCTTTTAACTACTCGGTCACCATCGCTACAAAAAATTGTGGAGGCTATGTGTTGACACATATGTGTCATATGTGTGCTATGTGCCGGGTGGCTAGAGTGGTGCCACGCGAGGTGGCGCGATCGTGCTACTTCGCGACGGTCCACTCTCTGCTGCAGTATGGCGCTGAGCTATGGGCTCGAGCCGCGGACCGGGAGCTCGCGTTCCGCATGCAGAAGCGGGCTGTTAGATGCATAGCGCGCGCTGCCTGGGATGCCCCGGCTCGACCGATATTTCAAATGCTGGGCATCATGACGCTGCCAGCCATCCTGATTTATCAGGTGGCTGTGTACGCACGCATGAATCTCGCCAAATACACTGAGCTAGCTGCGAGGCACCGTTACCCCATGCGTCACGGACTCCAGATCGCCAACCTTCCGCGTCGCTTGGAGAAGTCTGCCAAACTTACGCACGTCATGGGTCCGACTGTATATAACAAACTGCCTGCAAACATTATTGCATCCGTGAGCCTACCAGCTTTCAAAATGAAGCTCAAACGTTGGCTCATTCAAGAGTCATTTTATGACTTCGAGGAATTTATCCCTAAAATTAGGTGAAGTAATGTATCGATATTTATTTTATCAACTATTATTATTTTGAGTGACATACGAATTTATTCAAGGAATTGATTACTTTTTTTTTTTTTTTTTTTTGATACTTTAATATTTTACTGTTCGAATGTTATTATTTTTATTCTAAAGCTATGTAACGTTAGTACATGATGTGTACTTGTTATATTGTAGTATTCTATATTTGACATGTAATTTGTAACAATTACCAATAAATGAACTTGAACTTGAACTTGTGTTCCATCTAGGGCTACAGTAACGCAGTATCGATTTCCGTAGTCGTGCGAAGTTGTGGTTAAATGCCTAGTCGTGTAGTATAAAAAAATAAATATATGTACTATCATAATCTATATATATAGCTATAAAATCAAAAAATATATATAATGAACTACAATACCGATGTCGTATTTTTTTTCGTTAAAACTACATAAATAAAGTAGTTTTTTTTTTTATTACAATAATTTGAGTTAGTCATTATCTACTAACAAAAAAAACATCCTTACGCGATGCACGATCGAGCACGCGATGACTTTTATCCCACGCGATGACATCATTTCAGTTACACCTTTCTAACAAAAAAAGAATCATCCAAATCGAAGCACGCGTTACCGACTTATAGTTAGTAAATACGACTTTCATGCATCCCACGGGAACCCCTACAAATTTTTGGGATAACATCATTTCATCTACCTAGACTTTTGGAATAAAAATAGAATTGAGATTTAGAGAATTTTTTTCATCAGTTTTTTGTGATTATATCGGATGAAAGTGCATATAAAAATGGTATTTTTAGTATGAACTCTTCATTACATTATCTTGAAATGATTTTCAAATTTCCATCACTTTACATAAAATGAAATCTTGTCAATTGTCCTATTTTTTGTGTTTTAACTAAATGTAGCCAGTTTTTAAAATTTTCCAATCCTAAAAGCTAATTGCTTTGACACTATAATATTATTATGTTTACAGTTAAGTGAATACGTGAAGAGGTACGACTACTTCAGTGGATTCATGATAGTCCTGGACTACACTGAAGCTGCCATCATGAACTTTGTCACTAAAGTAAATTTGGTGGATCTGCGACAATTTCTTACCATCCTAGTAGTGAGTCAAACAAAAACACTTATTACGTGCACTGCTGAATTTCCGACTTAAAAAAAATTTGCTAGTTAAAAAAATCGATCATTTAGACAGATTTCTTTATTTCACATTTTAATATTGATTTCTGCATGTAGCTGCCAAATACGAGTATTACAAGAGTTGATAAATGACAAATTTTCAAACAAACATCTATACATACAAACGGCGCTTTTTTATCCTGAACAGTTAGGCATTTGACCACAAGTTTGCACGACCACGGAAGTCAGCGATACTGTAATCATTCTCATAGTCGTAGAGGACTATGAGAATGAATGTAGATGGAAGCGCCATGAAGGGGCGACCTATAAGATGTGGATGAATTGTGTGAAAAGGGATATGCGTGAAAGGGGAGTGAATGAAGAGATGACGGATGATAGAGTAGAATGGACGAGGAAAACATGCTGTGCCGACCTCACGTAGTGCGATAAGGTCAAGAAGATAATGATATGAAAGAAAAATTTGGTCAGACTCGAAGCAGAGACGGATAAGACAAATTTAATAGGCAACTAAACACAGCAGATTTGGTCTATAGATTGTGGATAGGTCTCGCTCAATATATATATTTTTTAGATTTTTCCCATAGTATTAAATTTCTCTAATTATTCTTAGAAAAATACATTTATTCATACTAGATTCTATTCTATTCTTTTTAAACCCCATTTTTATTACAATAATGGAATGGTAAATGAAAACTAATGTATCCCTGTTTGATTCAATTTATTCACAATGTAATTAATTACGTTTTTAGAGTTTTTTGAAAACGCAATTAAAGTTCCGGTTAATGTTATTCTCGTACAAAGCTCGTAATGTTGTCTTCAATTCTATGTGTTTTTGTTCTCTGTTTGTTATTTTTATACGAGCTTTGTACGAGAATAACATTTTTCGAACTTTACTTAGATTATCAAAAATCTCTATAGACATAATTATTACATTCTAGTAAAATAAAAAAGGGTATCCGTTATTTTTACTTGATATTTTAATTATGGTAATAAAAATTAATAAATTTGAAATGTTGTCAATTATATTAACATTCAGCTTTTGACTTCTTCCGCGTAGATAAATTGTATTGCATCTTTCGTAAACAATATTTTTTGTTTAGTAAAAAGTATCCTAAGTTTCATTTCTTTTCTTTACAAACAAACTTACATTCACTTCTTCAATATTAGTGGGGGATCACTAATATTGATCATCCAAGGTACCACTTTCACTATGGAACCAACTCTAAATACAAGAAAAAATACTGCTGTTCCATACAAAAAATTGATCGGTCGTCGACGAAATCTATGAAACAGCTGATTTTTTATTCTCGACTTTAGAGTTCTTCTCATACTGAAAGTGGTTCCTTGGGAAGAGTATATTGACCCCCTTTCGGCGTAGTACATCCCTAACAGATAACCCTATATATATAAGTAGGGATAGGGATATTGTCGCCCAAATTATACAAATAATATATTTTCCTCTTTATATTTCAGGAAGGTTACGGAATGAGACTCAAAGGCATGCACATCATAACACCTTCCAAAATGGTGGACGCTCTGGCTTCCATATTTAAGTCGATGTTAAGCGAAAAGTTAAGTAAGCGTATATACGTCCACAAGACCGTAGATACCTTATATGAGCATATACCGAAGGAAATTTTACCTGTGGAGTACGGAGGCCAAGAGAAGTCGTTGAAAATGCTGCAAGGTATCATCTTTTTAACTTTTTTTATAGCTTAATGCAACTCGCCTGATGTAAAGCGACGATGCGGCCTAGGATGTATCGCGCTTGCCGAGAAGAAACTGATCAACTCGCGATTTAAAAGACCAAGATTATACCTATCGAGAAATAAAGAAATTGGCAGCGAATTTCACAACCCGGCAGTTGACGCGATAAAGGTTGACGCAAAGCGTTTAGTGAGGGTTCGTGGAATCTCTATCGTTTACCGTTGGCATCTTGCAGTATCTCTCTTAGTCTGATGTAGAAAGGGTATGTCAGAATTAAATTATGAGTCAGGGTCACATTGTGTCAGGCACTCATATACTTTAATTACATATATTTTCTCCAGACATATTGTTATAAAAATATATCTTTACATTAAAATTATTAATTTGTTAATATATTCATATATAACAAAGACGCTTTTTTCATTAAAGGTGAATTTAAGTTCATATCTTTTTTAAAACAAGAGTTCAATAAAATTACATTTTTTATCTTTTCACAGTTATCACTTGCTTATATTAGATAAGCTAAATAGTCGAATTAAGATGAAGACTTAAAGTTAAGTTCACCTTAACTTAGAATGCGAAGCTACAGACGTTTTTCATAGTTTATGTGCTTTGAATACCCAGAAGGGCCATGACGTGATTCCAAGTTTTCCAAGGGCCCATTTGGGACCCATAATCACACAAACAATTTATTTTGATTACCGAAATCTTACTTTGACAATTGCAAGTAACTAAGTTGCTCTTAGCAAGAAATTTGGTACTTTATTAAAGTATTTGTTTGAGGGGATAATATTCCATACATGTGTGATTTACTTTTCACAAAATTATTTACCCTATAATGTATTAATGGTAAAGTTAGTGATAGCCTAGTCGGTAAGCCCGTTGCCTCGCAAGCGAAAGGGCGCGGGTTCAAACCCAGGTTCAGGCATACATCCCTGTGTTTTTCACTCACGTGCATTTATAATTATTTACCACATGTTTAAACAGTGAAGGAAAATACGTGAAGAAACCTGCTTGTCAGAGTAGGTTAATAAATTTCAAAGATAAGTGAATTCACCAATCCGCTATTTGGCCAGCGTGGTGGACACCCCCGTCATAGAGAGACCCGTGCCCTACAGTGTGATGCTATGGGTTGATACGTATTAATTTTCTAATAAATGTTAATGGGATTAGTCGATCAATAATTTATTCAAAAGTTAATTGTTATTTTTTTTTTATTCCAGAGGAAATGTTTCAAGTGATCTCATCACCTGAATATCACGAATATTTGGAAGAGATCAACGAAGCTAAAACCAATGAGTCGTACAGACAAACCGACAAATTTAATGATGAATACATTGGCATGCCGGGCTCGTTCAGAAGTTTGAGCGTAGACTAAGATATACATAATAATTGTATTAATTTTTTATATACTTTTATGATGACTGTACCTTTCGCTTATAGTTACCACTTTTTGCTACTTTTGCTTAGTTCACCTCTAAATCGTTTATTTTGTCCCTATAGCAAATAGTATGTTAATATCATCTATATACAGGGTTATCGGTAAAGAGTGTACTAAGCCGAAATTGAATCACTTCATTCATCCTAATGAACAATTTTCAGTATGGGATCAACACTGAATTCAAGAAAAATTTTTAAAAAATCGTCTGTTCTATAGAAAAAAGTTGATCGGTCATCGACAAAATGTATGAAACAGCTGAATTTTTGTCTCGAACTCAGAGTTGGTCTCATAAGAAAAGTTGTTAATTAGGGTGAGTATAGTGATCCCCTCTCTGCTTAGTACACCCCTAACCGATAACCCTGTCAAGGGTCATTATATTATTTAACCGATTAAGAATAATAATCGTATTAAATAATTTGAATGTTGTCATTGTTACATCTTTACTGATCAAGTCAAAGCATTGTAAGGAGTTGAAATAATAGGTAAATAATTAAAAAGCTATATTACTGTAAATGCTGAACGTTTACAAATTATATCTTACAGACAGACAGAATTAAAGCCTAATCAGCCAGTAATATTATTAATCTACAAATCACATCACACTAATATAGTATAATGGCGAAAGTTTGTAGGTATGTTTGTTCCTTATTCACTCTCAAACGGCTTAACGGATTTGGATGAAATGTAGTACGAAGATAGCTTATACATTGGCAGCCTTATTGATAAACGCGCCTTAACTTTAATCGTCATTTGTCTTTTTTTGGCGCGTGACGTTCTCCATTGGATAGAACAAGACAAAATATGTTCTAAGTTAAGACGCGTTAATTAATAAGGCAGTGGATTAACACATAAGCTACTTTTTAATCTAGAAAATTTAAGTGTTACCATGGGATGTTTAAATATCTCTCGCAGGTAAAATAGCGGTTTCATAATAAACATTAGTAGAATATGTATTTATTTAATAGCTGACGCATTGCTATACTTTATAGTTTTAATGTAGTTTTGTATCAAGGTTGTTTGACTGAAAATACATCCGTTGGGTGAGTACCTACATAATAAAGTATATTTTTACAATATCAAATGGAAAGGGAAACGTAATTTCTTTGTAATTAAATGCTGGACTTATTTTTCTATGTTTTATTTTGAAATAACTGTGATATTGGTGGTATATAAAGGTGTGTATGTTCGTGTGCGTGTATTCGTTTATTACTCCCTAAGTCTAACAGGACACCAGAATAGCATCCTGGATTAACACATAGTCTACTTTTAATCCCGGAAAAATGCAATCGAACGCTACTGTTTGCACTAAGTCCGATCTATACAAAGGTTGCCTGGAAGAAATTGCTTTAGGCGATGAGGCCGCCCAACGTAGTACCAATGTTTTGTTTATAATATATTTTGCTGTATTTTAGTTTTTGGTGTGCAATAAAGTTATATTGTATTGTTTCACGGGACAATCAAATATTTACTACGTTTGCTTTGTAACTACAAATTTACAAAGAACACAGTACATAAACAAGTAAAAAGAGTAAAATGCTGCAGTGTCCCGTGCATTAAAAACGACAGCACTCTGCATGATGCTAGGGATTGCTCAGAGAAGACAATACAAGGTTTTTTTTGTCATTTAATTTAAACCCTAACCAACTGGACCGCTTTTGACAGGAACCACTTCAAAGGTAAATCAATTAAACTAGGTATCATTTCGAACGAAAAAAATGGTTTTGCCTTCGCCGAAAAATCTGATAATAAACACAAAATTTACAGTCGATTTGAGTAAAGAGTAGAGATTCGAGCACCTCCTGATTGAAAGCCGTTAAAAATAAATAACACCGTTTTGTACACAAAGAACTGGTCAAAAAGCCAAAAAAGGTGGCAGAAGTGCTGGCAGCATTCCCACATTGGATCTATTGGCCCCAAAAAAACTAATCTAACTAACTACGTTTTGTCACTTCTCCCGAAGACAAAACGGTTGTCTAAACCCCAGTAGATATTGAGAGCAGCTGGCCCTGAGATCCTAGAATACTTCTCATGAAATCATGGCTTAGAAATAATATAATTTTTTTTAATGTTTATTCAAGGATAGCACAGAGCACCACCGTATCTGTGGAGTATAAATAAAAAAAAAACAATAAACAAATGGTTTAAAGTGACATAAAAACACAACTGCAAGAATCACGTATCTCAACAAGTGAAATCGTGGAATGCAACTAGTATGGCATATGACCATCTGCAGGTGAAGACTGATCTATTGACACCTGTAATATAAAAATTCGACAAGTCGTTTAGGCTCTAGGGCGTGCCGAAAAAAAAGTCGGGTAAAAACCGACATCAATTCTGCACTTCATTTTTTTAGTTTGATTTATAAGCCAAACAACTAGACTGGTTTTGTTAAATTATACAGGGTAATCGGTATAAAGGCCTTACAAAACATAACTGGCCAAACAAATGTGAATTTCGTTTTGGGACCACACTAAAAATTGTTCGTCATGATGAGTACGGTGACCCCTTTCAGCTTAGTACACCCTTAATTTTAGCTCTATATAAACTACTCTTTCAAACAAAACAAAAAACTTTTTAGATGTCGTCACTGAGAAATTGGAAAACATTTACAAAATTGAGAACCTCTCTTTTTGTAGTTAGTTATTCATATATTGTAATTAAATAAAGGTCATCATATAAATATATACTAAACAAATGCTTAGCTTGAGAGTTTCTAGTTTCGGCAGCCTAATTAGTATGTTAAATATCTCCAACAATATATCTTTTGCGACCGGATTGCTACTGACTAAAGTACACGTATCGACTAACCTTCAGTCAGTCGTCTCGTGTGTGTCGCTTTGGACAGTTGATTCACCTACTATGGAAATTATCACCAAAGATCCTATACTTGAGTTCCCGCCTAACATCGTGGAGACGTTGCGGAAGAAATACAACCTGGATGATGGTAGAATGAAGCAATCTGTCGACATCTTGGAAAGCTGGGTCAAAAAGCAGGAGCATTTTCTTAATAAGAATTTCAGTAAGTCGTACTCATTATAATTTTTACTATACATTAACTATTTATGATTATTTTTAAGAAGAAATTATTGTGGACTTTCATTTTCCTCAAGTATTGATAGAATTCTTTCAGTTATTTCTATTCAGATTAAAAAATCATAACTAAAAATTTTGGTAATATTTAAATGGGACTGCTTCTACTACCCTTTTAAACAAATATATATATATATTGATACCGGTCTAACCGTCTCCGGAAAATTAAGAAATAAACATTTTAAAAATCCCGTCAAATTGAGTACCCCCTGTTATTCGAAAATCGATAGTACCGCAAATTCCCGGCCTGCATTAGGTGTTACTCAGTGTTTTTTTTCTACTTAAATGCTAGGTGTCAAAGGTGATGTAAAAATGATGACGATATTTTATACCTACACAAGTCCTTTATAAGAGAGGCGCCGAAAGAACTGTTTCTGTTATTTCAATCAAGAAATTAAACCTCTGGACGGATCTACGTAAAATTTAAATGTGACCACATAAGAGATATCCTTTCAAAAGAAAGATTTTTTCAAATCGGTCAAGCCGTTTCGAGTAAATCAGGCAACCATCATTAAAAAAAAAATACAATCGAATTGAGTAACTCCTTCTTTTTGTGAAGTAAAAAATGAGTTGTCATTATTTATCGTCGCAAAAAAATATTTTAAACTAAGCACCAGATTAATATTTAATTAACAAAGTTCTTTATAATAACACGATAGTAATCATGTTGCATATCTCCCTGAAACAATGGGAGGCAAAGATTGCTGGGAAACCAGAAGTTGCGTAATAATAATAATTTATGGATCTCAAGCAATTATAATTTCAATTAATATAAATCTGAGAAAAAACAATTAACAACTTAATCGACCCCGTGCAAGGTCATGCGCACTTTCCTGGTTCACTTAACAATTAACGTCTTTATGATAATAATAATAATAATTAGTGGTTTCTAGTCATAGAAACAGTATAATTAGAAAACTATAAGTAATCATTTCTTAGGTCGGTAATCGTAGAAAATAAATTATGCTCCTAATAAAAAAACAAGTGGTTAGAAGCAAGTTCGAAGAAACCCAGCTGCTAAATCGTTAAACCTGTAGGTATATCATCCTTATTTTTTTTAAATATTATCTACCCGGTGTCACTCATACGACTAATACGTATCTATTGATACAACTAACATAAGAATACGTTAAGCCGTTTAGGCTCTAGGGCGTGCCAAAGAAATATACACGCACTCGAAAAACATAACCTTCCTTCTTTCGCAGTCGGGTAAAAAGTTTTATATTTTTGGACTTAAAATTTTCTATTGCACAAACATATATTACATGACAATGTTAAAGATTTTATTCAAAATTAAATGACCGAGGAATATCAGTTTGTTCGTGTGTTTGTATGTATGTCTCCTGGAAATTTCGTACTCAAATACATGTCTTAGTAACTAACCAATCTTGCTAAAACTTGGTTAATAACCTTTACTATGAATATGAATGGGTATAATTAAACATTTTATCTAACCTTTGTTAACCTCGCAAAAGTCAACAGATTAAAAAGTGTGTGTCACTTAAATTATATTTCGTATGGCATTTAACTGCATGATTATTGGAAGTATTGACAGAAAAACATATTTACATATAAAATGATGACTACTGTACATTATAATATCAAAGAAAAAATTAAAAACACATCGAAAAACATGACAGAGATAATGTAAAAGAAAAATCTAAGGCGTATGAACGCCTAAGGTTTTTCTTTATCCGTCATATAGTTATTGTCCGATTTTGATCAAATTGTTTAATTTTTAGTGTGCAAAACACTAATAAGGATCCATCTTATGCTTAGGCTTATGGTATTATTATTTGGGGAAACTCCATCGACAACGAGCGCATTTTCAAAATGCAAAAACGTGCAATTAGAGTTTTGGCCAAAGCCAAATATAGAGATTCGTGTAGAGACCAGGCCCCTTTTCCGAAATTTAGAAATACTAACATCGATATTGTTATACATTCTAGAAATATTGAAGTATGTCTGGGCTAATCGTTTGATGTACCAAACTCGAGGTGAAAATACGAAAGTAAATTTCCGTTTTAAGAATAATTTAAAAGCAGTAACCTATAGATTACGTAGATCCACCAAAAATCCAATTGTAATCGGTCAGCAATTATACAACAAGCTTCCAAACTGTATAAAACTTGCGTTGCAGATAGTTCGTTCCACAGAAATGTGAAACAACTTCTGTTATCCAAAACTATTAACAAAATAGAAGAATTTATGAAAAATGACTATCGTTCCTATAAATTAATATCTGACATTACATATTCGCCTACAATTTGATAGATATTAAGTATTTTATGTTAAGTAATGTATTCAAGTAAGACAATGCTCTCATACAGCAGCGAAATTATAAATATATTACTACGTTTGCAATAAATTAATCTTATTCAATATTTGGGACGACGGAGCCCCTATACAGCCGATCAGATATTTATTTATTATTAACACTAAATACTTACTTATAAAATTTATTTATGGAGAATGGACATAGTTAGACTTACAAATAATTTATAACTATGATTTAGTTAGACTGCATTTTTGTAAATTTAATTTAAGTGGAATAAAGTAATAAATTTCCTCCATGTAAAATGAGACATGCATTATATACAATCTTTATTGTACATATATATTATAACTATAATAATGTAATTGTGCTATTATGCGAAATAAATTATCTATCTATCTATATTTCATTTCTCGTCAACAACTAATTTACATTCTATCTCAATCCACCCACAAATATGTTGGAGGCTCCCATACGACAAACGTGTTTTTTGCCTATTTTTGCTCGATATTTGTAACAACAGGTAGAAGCTTGGGCCAATGTTTTACGGAAAACTTAGTGAGCTAATCCAACTCGCACTTGGCCGATTATTAATATTATAAAAGTACATTAATTTCCAGGTCACCGATACTTGGAAGTAACAATAATATCATGCAAAGGCTCTGTCGAAAAAGCGAAAAAGCAAATCGACAAACTTTGCACCCTCAAGACAATACTACCAAAATTTTTCATCAGCAACGGTTTGAGAGATATATGTGATGAAATAAATAAAGTCGCGTAAGTACATGAACATCTTATATATAAAAATCAATTGCTGTTCGTTAGTCTCGCAAAAACTCGAGAGCGGCTGGGCCGATTTAGCTGAATTTGGTCTTGAATTGTTTGTCGTACTCCAGGGAAGGTTTAAAAGGTGGGAAACATAAATAACTATTAGGCGGTACGAAGTTCGCCGGTACAGCTAGTAAATAATAAATATTTAATAGTGATTCCAAGCCGGACTTACTTTCAGTACAATACAAATACTTTTCAAAAAAGAAGTGATTAGCAATTTCCATCACACATGGGATACCCTTTCAGACAAAAAAAAATATTTTCCAAATCAACCGTCTCTGAGTAAACATAAAAACAGGTTAGAAGAGACTTCAAAAAAACCCGACTGCTAACTCTTTAAGCCTCATTGTACCCAGTGTAACTCTTAAGACTAGGACGAATCTATTGACACCACTCACATAAAAATACGACAAGACGTTTAGGCTATAAGGCGTGCCAAAGAAATATACATACTTACATACATACATACTTACATAAGATAAGATAAGTACATAAGATTTCAGTTATTTCGATTTAAAAATTAAACCTCTGGATCGCTTAACATAAAATTTACAATAAAAAAAAATATTTTCATGTCTCGGATTAATCAAGTAAGAAATATAAAAAAAGTAGAATTGAGTATCTACGTCATCACTTTTCTAAGTCGATAGTAAAATATTAAATTTACTTATCTTACTTATCTTATCATAGAAAGGTTAATTAATTAATTTCCGTCGTGTGCTTTTAGATATGCCATTGTCATGAATTTTTCAATCCCTACATAGTTTGTCTGGAAGAGAGCCCTTTTTAGTGATAATACCTCTCTTAGTGCCTGTTTTTTTTTCATTCTACTCTTTGTTATAGGTATTATATTATAATGATATTATTATATTGAAATGAAAAAGATATTGACCCCAATTCAGGCAGTCACACTAACTAAACTAAAAGTTCCTAAAATTATACCCATTTTTTTTCTCACGTGTGGTAACAAAAAGAGATGAGACAATTTAGAACTGTCAAATTAGGTTAGTTAAGTTAGTTTGGCGTGACAGAATCGGGGTCATTATTCAATTTATTATTTTATTTGCTGATTTAAATAATGACCTACATTACTAAAATACATACTCGTAAAATTAATATACAGGATGACTGTTAACCAAGTAGCATACTCTTAATATAATAATCAAAAAGATCCTCGCGGCAAAAGAAAGGAATTTTTTTTCAAGCGAATTTTCTAAAGTCAAAATCAAAAACTGTTGCGTCCGGATCATCAGAAGCCACCTTTGAGAGAATGCTGGTTGTTTACCTATCACCCTGTATTCAGCTGGTAATGTCACAACATATATAAAGTTACAAAGTGACATCAGACAATTGTAATGTTTCTTATAGTAAAGAGGTTATTATAATGCATGCCATTATATTCACAGGTGCGTCTTCGTTTTACCAAAATTGACAAAAGACAACCAAAGAGTATTCATCATTAAAATTAATAGCAAAGAGCTTACATCATCACACTTCATGCTGTATTGTAAACTCGCTTTGGCCGTAAGTGTCTATTCATAAGCATAATTATTTTTAACCCACTTCTTTAAAAAATCATTGCATTAGATATGGATAAAATTAAACGACTCTAAAATACTTTTTTACATCTCTCATATTCGGTAAGTAGGTCCTTATTACCCCCAAATGGGGCTTGTAGGTGACCAATTAGCGCTCTAGGGTAATAATGTAGCTAGAAAAGCCCTAGGGCGGTAAGTAATTAAAAAAACTTCACTCTTTCAAAAAGTTCGCGTACATCTAACCATCATACTGGCAATTGACATCATGCATTCAGACAAAGAGGTCGCTTCGTCTTTGTATGAGTGTAATAGTCATCAATTTTAAATATCGAACGGCTAAGCTCAATTATTATTTCGTTATTAAAAAAATAAAATAATAAAATGATGAAATAAGGCGGGAATAGAAATATTTTACTTTAAATATTGTTTTATTTTGGGATTTTTTTATAATTACGTGCTAATTAGGAAAAAAACATGAGTTCTGCAAGTGATGAAGATATAAGCTGCACTCCCGATTCAATGAAAATGGAAGCTGAAGCAGCAATTAAAATGTTTTATTATTGTAATGCCTTTTTTTTCTACTTACCTCACAATCGAGACGTGAAGCAGAGTAGTTAGCTCGGGTGTAAGCATCAATTGCACCCTCGAACTATAAATATTTCGGCCTGCGATTGATGTCTTACAGCCCTTGGCTACTAATCTACTATTAATTCAGGAACTGGTAAACCTGCTTAATTTGTTGGTGCAAGTTTAAAAAGGTTAGGTGTAGTTTTTTTTAATAATTATTTTGTAAGAATTGTATAGTTATAATTAGTTAGTATAATATTTTGCAGTAATTCGAAAAAGTAAACATGTTCATTTCGTGCTAGAGATTAATCTTGCATAATTGTATATATATATACATTAAATAATTTTATTTCTTGTCTTATAACAATAAACTCTCAATTTTTTTTACTTGACACTGTCAAATACACTATTCGTATGATGCCATATTTCAAAATAAAAATAATATATTTACTTCGATTCAATTGTTTCTAAGTTGTTAATTTATCTGTAATTCATTAGGAATTTGTCAATTATTTATAATACCTACTTTTATATAATTAAGACTATTTATAGTTAAGACGAACTTGTCATAAACAAAGTAAACATGTTTGTAAAGCAGATAGTGCTCCAATAATGAGTTTGAAATCTTATAGAAACGGCTGTACCTGAAACTAACATTATGTACCTATGTGTTAAATGTAACATTACATATAATAACGCATATATAATATATATATATTTGTATTATATGTTAATAATAGATCGTTTATTTTTGCAGTTAGCTGAATATCTAAAAGCACATGACTACCCCGATGGTTATATGATTGTGGACGACTTTAGAGATGTTGATTTGGTGGATTTAGTAACCAAAATAAATTTAATTGAGCTCCAGCAAATTATGACTATTCTTACGGTATGTATCGTCTCACTGTTGGGCACAGTTCTCCAATGGCGGAGCGTAAGCTGTAATCTACTTAGATCGACCCAAAGCGTCTGACTGCCAGGCGGGCGTCTCCCCTATGAAGGGAGTATAAGCTATAATCTACCACGCTGGCCAATTTGAACAAATTTTCACCTTCTCTGACGAGTAGGTTTCCTCGCGATGTTTTTCTTTGCCATTAAAGCAAGTTTTTCATTCTAATCACCGCAAAGAACTCTGAGGTTATAAAAAAATATTTTTTATTTTTTTTATCATACGTGGTATCAGAATAAGTTTTTATGCGTAAATATCAGACAATATACATGATGCCCGAAGAAGAAAATAAAAAAGTAGCTAGAAAGAGTGTTACTATAGGCAGAAGAATTTCCGAAACTAAAGGCAAAAAAAAAATACGACAAATCTGTACCTACTGTATTTTGATTTATACCGTTTACTAGTACTTGTACCTGTCATACACGGCGTGGCCCGCTAGAAATTTGAATACTAAAAAGTTTAAAACTTTGACTCCCATTTGAATTCCTTGGGGGTTGAATTTCCATAAACCTTTTCTTGGTAAACCTCTATCTACACCCAATAAAGAATACACTCTCCAAATTTCATGTCTCTAGCTTCAGTGGTTTAGGTTTTACGTTGATTCCTAGCAAATATCAGTCCACCAGGGCTCAGTCTTATATATATATAAATAGATATACAGTGGTTACTGAAGTTATTATATTTGTAACTGACGATTTAACTGCTAGTATTTTTCTTAATACCTAGATGCAAAACGTGACTCACTTATTTTTTATGTTTTCATTTTTTTATTATTATTAGCATAATAAACAGATTACAATTAATACCAAATTGAGAACCTCTTTCTAATTTGAAGTAATTCAATGATATTAAAAGAATTATCATCAAACTTGTATGTACAGGAAGGTTTCGGAGCAAAATTAAAAGGGATCTACATAATGAGCCAATCCAAAGTGGTTGACGTTTTTGTGAGAACAATAAAACCAATACTATCGGCTAAAATCGCTGGCAGAATCTACGTGCTGCCAAAACTAGAAGACCTATATCAGCATGTTGAGAAAGACATTTTACCCGTGGACTATGGAGGAGCTGAAAAATCGGTGAAAGAATTACAAGGTAACATATGTATTTATAATTAATTCAAGGTTTTATGCAAATGGAATTACTTATTAATTAATATCAAATAATGAACTATAATATAAATTGCTTAATATTTTTTATTCATTAATATACTTAGTTATGTTACAAATTTATGTTTTGTTTAAACATAATGTGAATTGTAATTAGTGATGTGAACAAATTAAATTATCATATCTTACTTAATTCTATACAAAAAGATTCTTCCGACTTTACTTCGACAGGTAACAAAAATTGTACAACTTATAAATACAAATTGTACGACTTTCGCATTAGACCGATTTTTTTGATTCTGTCCTTTCGTGTAACATGTAAAATTAAAACTTAAAAAAACCCCCGACATCACCTTTTCGGTCATTTGATCGCCGTGGTCCAGGGGCTAGCATGCTTGCTTCGAGATCCGACGGTCCCGGGTTCAATTTCCGGTCAGTTCGAATGATGAGTAAAAACATTTTTCTTCGGGTCTGGGTGTCTTTATGCGCGTGTTTGTGAATGTTACATGGCATCCCCGAGAAGAGAAATCCTAGTGTAAAGCGTTCATTTATTTATTTCGCAGCTCATTTATTACTAGTTAAGCCCTTTCATTTGATACCCGTATTGAGGGAGTTTGTGAAGAAATATGTAATATGTCATTTTACTTCTCCATTCCTTTTGCCATTACCATTGTGGCAGCAACCGGACCGATTTTCATCAAACATAGCTGAGAATATTACCCACTAATTCAATTTTCAAACAAAATATCAAAATTCTGACCGAGCGAAACATCTCTGCAGAAAAATTGCTAGACCCGAGTCTAGCAATTTTTCTTTTGTCTGTAAGTTAGGATGTTTGTGTGTTTTTTTTTGTCTGTAAGTTAGGATGTTTGTGTGTTTGTGTGTTTATTTTTGTGTCACCTGAAATTTTGTTCAGTATAGGTCTTGACAAAACTTGGTATAGGTTACACAAATTATTAGAATTGTTTTAGTTCTCAGGAATTTTTGATTGGTTATTTCTCCCGGGAGAATTTATTTATTAAATCTATAATTGCAGGCTTATATTATTATTTGGTATAAACATGCGAAACACAACATTAATTAAGATTTAGGTTTGACGTAAGAATACTTTATATCGTCTATAACTATATCTACATAAAAAATATTAAAGTCGTAAAACTCCCATTAAATATAATCAAAAATTATAATGGCATTTCATTACAATAAATTAAACGCGGTTTATTTGCGTCACTGGTTTAAATATGTTTTTTTTTTCTTCAGATAAATGGACAGAGCTACTTAGTGCAGAAGAACATGAAAAGTACCTAGAGGTCATGAAAAAGTCTGGGACGAACGAAAGTCTGCGGCAGACTGATAAATTCAACGAGCAATATATCGGCATGCCTGGATCTTTTAGAACATTAACTGTCGACTAGAAAAATATCCTTACTCATTAGTACATAATAATGAGCAGTCAACGTAAAGATTAGTAATGTGTCAAATACTATGGTTAACAGTTAACTCAGTTTGGGGACATGGGGACCGAGCGCTTTAAAAATATGTTCAAAAGTTTAAAAACGTCTGATGGAAGGCACATGAGACTAGAATGCTGGCTCTTATTTTGGGCAAATAAATTAGCATTGCCATTCAACGTTGCAATGCAGCCAGCATTCTGAGAACTTTATCTTCTACTACGGTTTTATTATTAGATTAGATTTAATTTCTTATAATTCTAAATAAATTTACTTTTATTATCTTTTTGTTTCTCTATAAAGCTACTTATGTTAACTTGAAAATTAGCATTAGGTAAATTATATCGTCTAATTGTTTGTGAAGTAATACACCTATGATTGTTCTTGATGCAAATAAGTTAGCTCTGGTTAATTATCTGTATTGGATGCCTGTGGCCAACGGTTGAACCTTGATTATTAGAAAGGCAATACCATACTTGCCACCAAACCCCTTATCCTGGGTTATATCTCGCAAATAAATTAGCCTCAGCTCCCCAACTGTAAATTTGATGGCTATTTCACATTTTTTTTTGCTGCATCATCTGCTATTCACTAAGGAACATCATCATATTCCTGACCTTATCCCACTACATGGGGTCGGCACAGCATGTCTCCCTCTTCCATTAGATTTCTATAAGGATGACGGAACATAAAAAATGATTTAATTATATTGCTGATGTTATCATTATTAATTATTATTATTATTTTATTATTATATTGACCGTCGCCATTGAATAATAAAACTTTATTCCAGGCATTGTCTGTACGTGGCTTTCCAGACAATGCACTTGTCGTTTTTCCAGTGAGACCTCAGTTTTATCTGGTCTCTTCCCATCTGATCTCCTGATACATAATACTTTTATGACTTTGACTACGATGTTCTATGCTTTTACAGGAATTAATTTTCGTTATTCTTATAATTATGTTGCATGCGGCTTTAAAATATTAAATAGGTACTTGAATATACAAATTAGTAACCATTTGTTACCAAGGATAAATAATAGTTAAATAAACTGCCTCGTGTACAATTTAGAGACAATCACTTGTTTTTTTTTTTTAAATCCGGATCAAACTAATGCAAAAAATTAACTTGCACTAAAGTAAAAAAATTACGTAGGTACTTTAATAGTTTAACGTTGTGAGAAGTGTACTGCTCCATAAAAACGTTATTGTTATTTAATTAAAATGACGTAAGATAATTATGCAATTATGATAAAGCTAGTGATAATTAAGTACTTATATTTATTATTCCCTTAGTTTTTTCTTGTACTTCATTTTTTCAGTGTCTATAATAAATCAGAACATCAAATGAATTTAGCTCATGATTTTTTACAGGATTTTGTACCTGACATGTAATTCGGCACCCTATTAATAAGACTGCTGTCCGGTTTGTCCGTCCATCCGTCCGTCTGTCACCAGGCTGTATCTCATGAACCGTGATAACTAGAGAGCTGAAATATTCACAGATACAACAAACGTGCTATTTTGCCGTGTTTTGCTCGATATTAATAACTACATTGAACTAATGTTCTACGGAACTCTTAGTGCGCGAGTCCAACTCGCACTTAGCCGATTTTTTAAATAAAGCCTCGAAAATACATGGTAGAAAGCATGGATTTAGCTCCGGTCAGAGACACATATAGTTTGATACTACGATGTTACTATTTTTTTATTTTATTCTTTCCAAAATATTCAGTAGAGTTGACACCCTACTGGGTTTTGGTCGCCTGGGGAAGTACTACACCAAAAAGTTAGGTTTTTATACTTTGTTTTATTAAATTTAAATGACATTAAGTTAAAAAAAATTACTTTGAAAAATTACGTATATACGTAAATATACATATGTAGCAATTAGTCAAGTTTGAAAATCGCTAAACCGCTTCGAGAAATGGCACTGCCGTGCCCTACGTTTGCTTTGCGATTCACTGCCCTATTCAATATTAATCTTAAAACTAAAAAATGACTCTTATGACTTGACCTAAATGACCTTAAATAATGTTTTTCTGAAACTTAATTAAGCGTCAGATTCCAATTTACCCGGCTCGTTTAAACGAAGACAAATATGATGAAGCACCTTAAATTCTGAGTTAATCAACCAGCTATTCAAGGCCCGTCGGATTTGAATCTTCCAAAGATATTATAGTTTGGGTACTATTTCTCCGGGCTCGTTTTATACTGGCCAGCTTGCATTAAACTTGCGCTCTTGTCTTTGCAAGTCATGGATGTACTAAGGTTATTTTAGATAGAAATGAGGCGATATGACTTTTGTTAATATTGTTTGAAACTTTGTTCAGTCCCTTTCAGCTATCGAAAGTCTTTCAGTTATTGATCAGCTCAGGGAATATTTGGACCTTGACAAGAAATATTTATATTGAAATTAACAATTCAAATAATTAACAAAGCTGTGAAAATCTTCATAAGAAACAGTGTCATATTATAGGAAAATACGAAAGTAACCGATATTCTTATTTGAATAAACTATGAGTGGAGATAGAACTGTCACATGGTTCGTTACAAGCTAGGAAAATGGAACACAACTATATCTGACTACTTATTACTTATGTCAATGTCTCTGACTGGTACTTCATAGAACAAACGCAGTAAAAGACGTCAACAGACAACATGGGCAAAGGACCTGAAGCTCAAGGCTGGACACCACTGGAGAAAGGTAGCGCAAAACAGAACCCAATGGAAAATGCTAGAAGAAGCCTATGCCAAGTAGAACTCTGAATTACGTGATGTTCTTAAAGTTCTTTAACATTGTAAATAATGTAAAATTCATAGGGCTTCAATAAAATTAAATAAATTAATGTGTTGCTGTTTTACAGTACTGTTAATAGGTAAAATAACTAATAGAGATGCTATAAAGGGCGCTAACTAAATTACGTTAAGTTCAGGCTTCAGTTTTTTTATATTAGGACTCTTGATTATTTAGCCATGCCATAGGTGTTATATCTAAGTTGAGGCAAGGTGGTCAGTTCAAAATTCTTTGTTATAAACTCTTGGTGCATTTAACGAGGTAACTTTGTCGGTTTCTGAATAATAAGGGAAAAGTTGATGGTAACTTGTGTGGTAGGTGCCCCGGTGTAATGAAAGTCTGATGCCTGAAGATTTACTAGACAATTAAAACAACATAAAATATGACAATCGAATTCAACAAGTGAATACATATTAGACTTACAAACCATTAAAAGGATAAGATCGATGTCAATGAAATTTATAAAGGACCACCTGAAAAGAACACCTGAAAAGAGTTAAGTTTATGGTTGTTTTTTTTATTTATTTTTTTGTTAAATCAGTCTATTCGTCTTTAAGTAATCTGGTCGACACAACTAAAAACTCCGACTAACTGAAAAACTCTTTTTTTTTAACTTCGCTAAAACGTTTCTAACGAGTATACTCATATCCACAGCGCATGTGACAGTAGAAACGACTATCATTACGAATTACGGTGCAGGGACGTGTCAAATGGGGCTTTGCATAAATCTAAGTAGCACAGAGATCTAGTGGCATGGAGAAATCCATGTTTTCATCAAACTCATAGACTATTTCAAAACCGAGTTTTAAAATACCGTATACGTCGGAACTGCGGTATGATATATCTGAAACGGAGTTGGGCATAACACGTAGTAAGACGATGTGATGACAAGTGCAGTAAGGCTGTGACAGAATGGTGGCCCATACCTAGACAAGCAAAACATCCGTCGACCACCATAAAATCGGTACCTAAAATCCCATTATAAAAACTAAATTAGATAAAGGAAATATTATTTACCATCAAAATATATCAATATATCCCAAGACTTCGGGTAAATCTAAAAGGAAATCCTTATTTATACCTTTAAAACCAAACCAAAAAATAAAGTATTAGCTAAAATCAGCGTTTTTCTCCTGAAATATCGTCGTTAATTATCCAATCTTCATTAGTATGACTTGAATAGATAATCGAATAAATTGGCCCACTAATTAATGCTTATTATCACCAATTATTATAAAATAAGCTTAATTTTATCGCAAGGCTTCACGCATTGGGAAAAATGTTAATGAGGAAAAATTTCTGTTATTTCGTCAGGTTTGCAAAATTAAAATGATTGTGTACTTTAGAAAATAAAGGAAGTTAAGTTGGCAGCTACTTGACATCAAAGTAATGTGATAATTTCTGTGTTTATTTTGCTTATTGAGCTGACGAACCTACGCAAAAACATTTTGAATCAGGACATGTTTAAGTATTTTTATTCATTTTCTAGTTCAAAATATTTGTATGTAATCATTCATTCTTATTTTAAATCGAAATAGAAATCATATTTTTTTTCGATTAGCCTTATTCCGGTTGCAGACTAAAAACTAAGCTATGCCAAAGCAAAAATTCAGCAAGCTAGGCTAAACTAAGCTAGAAATATGCCATTTATAATGGCGTGCCAAGCCAAAGCTCAGTCAGTGTTGCAAAGTTCAATTGGACGGACGACGATTGCCATGAATATTATCGATGAAGAAAGTTCCGATGATGAATACGTTACTTACAAATAGAAAAAGAAGATTAATACTGATTTATTATTACTTAAGAAAAATATATTCCAGATCTTAGATATGTCAACACATTCAATCACGGCACACAAGTGGAGAGTTTAGAACTTTATTTTACGAGTATTTAAGGAAAACTGGACAGCACTAGCGAAGGATGTGCTTGGGCATGTGGGGAAGGCGGGAGGGGCTTAGCGTAGCTCGTGTAGCTGCGCATCGGCATACACAACTAACTTAGCTTCGCATAATTTAGTTTCCTCACATATCTTAGTTGGCATATTTTGCGGTCTGCACACAAGTACGGAAAACTGCGTCAGCTATGCGAGCTAAGCTAAACTAACTTAGCTTAGTTTTCGGTCTGCAATCGGCAATAGCCTACGTCCACGTGGGCTGGCTCTTAATTTTAGGTTGAAACGGAAACGAGGTAGTGGTGGAGGCCCTCAGATATCGATTAAAACATTAATTGTTTTGTTTACTAAATAGTAAACAATGCAAATGAATTTTAAATATTTGTATAGCCGTATACCCTGGGTACTAATGCTCACAAAAAAGATTCTTCTTGCGGCGGCGTCGTGTGTCGGGTTGCTCTCTACCCTCCGATATGGTTGAGGAGAGTGATGGCTGGCACATGCCGGATGGCATGGAACCGGATTGCTCTCGTTATGTAAGGGACATTAAATATTCAAAATTTGTATGGGTAAAATAAAATTTTACTAAATTCGAGATAAATATATTGTGTTCTCCATACAACTTGACTGATCACGTGACCTATGTTTGTATGGAGACTTGTGACCCGTTTTATTTTATTTTTTTCTCTAAGATAGCAATTTTTTTTTATTACCTTGATTGGTAGCCTCTCTTAAGTATGTCATATATTACCTTTTTGTTTCACGTATTATTCAAATTCGTATTATTTCAAATTTGGCCTACACTCTAATTTCCTGAATGTTTCTTGGCGGATTCTGATCAGGATTCTTGTTTCATCTCTAGGCTTGATACGGTCACTTTATTTATTCAGCTTACGTTTGGAAAAAAGTCTTTATTTTACATATAAATGTAAAAAGAACTTTATTACATAAGTAACAAAGTTCTTTTTTCGTCTTCAGGTGCAGGTTTCCCAGTCTAGGGTTATGCTGACAGCCTGTGTGAAGGTTTTGTGCGTTACTAACAGCACTCGACTCGATTAATATAAGACAAGTAATCATGTGACCACGATATTTTTGCCACAGTGCGCAAAAAACAATGTTTTATTCCTTTTAAGTGTTCATTGTACAATTATAATATCGATATGCGTATATATAATATCCGACGTCATATCAGACCGTCCGTGAGCCCAACGTACCATAAAATACCAACCTCGAAACGTCAAACGACTCGGCAGGACCAGGCGGAGATAGCGGGAAACGCTGGACTCTTGCAGTCCATGAAACGTTAACAGCCTTAAACCGTGAGGGATGGAAATAAGGCAGAGAGGCCCTCGCTTTGCAGTGGAATGGAACAATTACTCTCTTATTAATAATAAATATTAATAGTGATCACCTTCACGACCGTTACATCATCATCTGTATATTTATTATAAAAAGTTTGTATACACAAATAAAAACTAGTTAGTAATAAGACGCAGTTGCCTGCTACGTTTTAGGAAAACAGTTACTTGGAAGAATAAAACAAGGAAATGAGAAAACAGTTTCCTTCACGGCCAAAGCGGAAAAAATATTTAAGCTGATGTCAAAACCCACGGAGTAAATAAGGGAACTTGCTGTATAAAGCCTTAAGGATGGTAGTTTTTCTATAAATCTACTTGTTTACAAATTATCGTGTCTGACCCTGTGGGTATAACTTACAGCTCAGAAAAGCAGAACGTGTTTTCAGTGCGAGCGTTATCCACAGTTTTACGCGACGATGAAGCTTATAGGGAGCTTATGTTTTCCCCTGTTTCCCTTATTGAATTTTTTTATTGAATTCATTTTATTGGGACAATAGGCAAACAGTGAAATTGTGATACCCCTGATGTTGTATCGACAATTCCCTATATTGTTTCTGTTTACGGTGCACTAAACATTCTTTCTGTAGATTGAAATCGGAGTTGTGAGTTCTCTCAATTGAGTTGAGTTAGATTTACTTTGATTTATTTTTATTTTTGGAGTAAAATAAAACTTTAGTGCTGATTTACAATCATGAGTTTGACTGTAAAAAAGGGAGTTGGTACAAGAACGCATATGTTATTGAACATTTTTCGCCTAAAAATTTAAGTTTCATGCAACACCCTTTAACGACAGATATTTTTTTATATTCTCGATATTTTGGCAAAGATATACGGAACAAAACTATAAATAAAAAACAGTGAAAAGATTGTCTAGTTTTAAGTCGTATTACATAAGTAGTTCTGCGATTAGTTGACCTATCAATTTCATGACGAAATCGCAAGATCTATTATCCACGTTTTAGAGAACATAACAAAACGAAATCACAAAATGACTTGTCAGTATTTTATTTTGCCCCCGTCTTTGTCCCAGGTTATAAAACAGACAGTAATTATATGAATTGCGAACTAATTGACCCGAAGAGTCTCTTATAATAAATCTTTCCTGAGAATTAATGGGCACATCAATTTCATAGCTCGTAGGGTGGGGAGATGATGGTACATTCAGTCACGATATAGATAACTATAATAACGTTCTTAGTTTTTTAGAACGTATGTTGTGCTTATATAAATGAAATCAAATCGTTTATTTTACAATAATATAACATACAAAACATGTGGTGCTAACACACAGCATGGTGGTAGGGCGTTTCCTATCGCCACTACCTAGCTACCACCCTCAAGTTGTAAAATCTGTCGCCAAGCACCTAACAGTGTGTTCCGGCAGCCTTCCTTGAGAGCCAGTGTATTCCAGACTAGGCATTCTCCATCTAAGGCTACAGTATCTCTGACTTCCGTAGTCAGCAGTCACATGCCTAGCTGTGTAGGTAACAAAAAAATGTCACAAAAAATACAATATTTAATATTAATCGGGAGAAGCACCTACACCTACCTAGTGTGACTGTTTCTAATATAGTAAGAATTAGCCTCAAAAACTTCTTCATAAAAAAAGTCAAGTCAATAAAAACAAAGTCAGAAAGTAAGAAAAAAATATTGTTTTCCAGAAAACCTAAGCCAATAAAAAAACTCTGTTATTACAGTATTATTACATAATACTGTAATAACAGAGTTTTTTGGCACAAACCGCCAGGTGTAGCAATAGTTGATCGCTGTGTGCTTTGGGGGTAATTTTACATGGTTAGGGGTATATTTACTTGAAGCAGGATTCAAGTAAATATACCCCTAACCATGTAAAATTCAAATCATTTAAGCATAATATTTACATCACACAAAGATAGTTGTATAGACAAACGTATTTTTTTCCAAAACGTACATACGTTATGCAAAAAATTGATTTGTGTATGTGTATCGATATTTTCACCAAACCGATTAAAGAAATATTATTAGTTCGTAAGACCTCCGAATATCTCCGAATTTATGATGATAACGGAACCAGGTGATCCCGTTATCATCATAAAGTAATGAAAGAAGGAAAAACTAATGCTAAAGTAATAAATTGTGCGTACCGAATTAAAGTTGGTTCTTACTTTATTTAAAGTATTACTTGTTTATTTTTAGTAACAATATCTTCCAGTATCTCCAGACCAATTCGTTTTAATAAAACCCGCCGGAGTGCTATTTATCATGAGGCAAAGATTTTCTCTCGCACATCTTTTTGTAAGCGCATAAGATTATGTTCCTCTACGTGTATTTTGTCATATGAAACTTAATTACAACGGCACATTTGTCTAAGGGACAATATTATGTGTAGTATAGTTGTACTTTTTCTTAAAAAAGGCAGAAAAACTTGATTTGAAACCTTTAGAAGCCATTTTCATTTTGGAATGCCTGAATGAATGAATGAATGAATTTTAGTATTTCCTCGACTATCTAAACTTGGTTTATCAGATATACTCCTATATAAAAAAATCATATACCTAGCGTATCTACTTGTCCTTTTCTCACTAGATATGACTGGCAAGCGAAGCTTGGCAATATTTTTTGTTAATTTATTTATTTTACAGTATGTATGCTTATTTGGATGTTGGTAGCATAATATATTATATCTTAGTACCAACCCGGTAATGGTCGTATTTTTCAACTTGTCTTGATGAAACTTAATAAACTTAAAACTTATTAGGTTCTTAAATTTACCCCAAAGATGCCCGCATTGTCAATGCGAGTGGGGGGGGGGGGGTTCAGTAACCGTGGCCTTGCCACCCACGGTGAAGCCAAGAGGCACACGGCACGTGGTGGGTAGTGTTATCTGCTGTGGCCGTAGTGGCAGGCGGCGGGACCACTGGGGGTCATGTGTCTGGCGCACTGCAAGCGGGGGTAACCCCGAGGGATGGGTCCTGTGACGGACAGCCTTGGCGGGTCGCAGATGACACCGTGGAAATTTAGTGGGTAAGAGCCCCACATAACCGCTCTGCCTCCCCGTGGTGGAGCCATATACATGCAGCATTTCTCCACGTTAAAAAAAATCTTAATTTTTATTAGTCGCTTTGAATTAATATTTGGCGATTATTATTGCTAAAATATTATCCTAAAAAAATGTAATTTGATAAAATCAAACTAAAACCAGTCGAAAAACCCTGTACCCTTACCTACTAAACCTTTTAATCAAGAAATATTTTTTCAAATTGGTCCAGCCATCTCCGAGAAATCAGGTAATAAGTATAAAAAAACATACCGTCGAATTGAGTAACTCCTACTTTTTTGGGAACTCGGTAAAACAAGAAAAAAATCTCGTTCTCTCTCTTCTCTAAAAATTACTATAATATTTAGCAGAAGCACGAAGAGAATGAAATAAGAAAGATGAATACCTGGATCGATTATAATTAATAGCAGCTATTTACACTCGGCTCTACTTGTTATAATTAAGTATTTTCGCAGATTTTGCCTTTTTACATAACAATACACCCTTCCTGTTCTTATAACCTTTGTCCCATTCCATTAAGCCCTTAGTTATAGTATAAACTCATAATTTAGCTTACAAATTGACAAACTTTGAGGACGATCTTATCAACATCGTGTTGCCCAAAAAGACATCCAATAGATAACAACATAAGATGCTAGTGGACATAGACTACTTTATTTGATAGACACCGCATAACGAACGTAATGAAATGAGCTAATACTTTAACTAAAACTGTAAACTAATTTTAAATCGGCAGACTAAACCTACGTTACAAAGCAGATAAGTTATTTTAATCAAAAAAACAACGCTAGATCGATTTTACTAAGATTTTTACCGAACCAATTAAAAAGTAACACCTAAAAAAAAGTTTTAAAATTGATCTTGCCTTTGCATGAAAAATCTAGGAAACTACTTATAAAATTCTTACAAACCTCATTGTGGAAGCCGGTCAAAAATAAATTATGCGCTTATTAACTTATACTTATACTTACCATACATTTTTTCCATCTTTTCTACGTCAAAATTAACAAAATATTTTATAATAAAGATGTGTCATTCGATGTAATAGGCGCAAAGCTTAAATTTAAAATGGTTTCTTAAATTAGTTTGTGCGTTTCTATGTCTCCTGAAACTAGTACTCGCTTACAAGTCGTAGTTTTCCCAATCAATCTTGAAGTATATGAGTGTATGGGTTTTACGAATTATGGATTGTTTGGGAGAAATACATTCCAAATAAAAATCTCTGCACGGCGATAAAAAATCCGTATACCTTATATACCAAGTTTCGTCTAGATTGGATGTAAACTACGACAAACATCAAACTCAAAAATCAAACGACAAAGAATTACTTGCCACAATCCGACCTAACTCAGCAAAGTACAGCATACAGCACTAGTTTTCCACTAATACTATGTAATAACCTACGAATAATAAATGCCTAATAAATTAGGAAACTCACTACAATTTATAAAGGTCGTCTACTTTTTTACGTTGTCGACGGCTATAACCTTCAAACCCCTTAATATTTGTGTGTGAGCCCTCCAGTATACGATACTGATAAAGTAAACTAAGTTTCTACTCAAGTGAGCGTGATGATTACGTGTTTAATATTGAGACTTTAGTACGAGACCTTTCAATTACTTTAGGATGATAGTGGGACTTATAAAAAGAGAGTTGTTTTAACGCCATAAAAAATATATTTGGATAAAGTTTTTAACCGATTCCAAATAAAGTTTTGAGTTGTCTCGTTTGTTTTTAAAGATATATTATATTTCATAGGGTGTCTCATAATATTTACTAAAATTGGTCTATTAGTTGAGTTTGTAGATAGTATAGCAAAATATAGGCGGCTGCAGAATGGAAGTTATTTTAGTTTTATCGAGTTTTGCTCCTGAAATTACAACCGCCTTGTGTGCTATTATGCAACTTATACCTGTCACCGTAAAATTGTAAATATCGTTAGAGTATAATCTATCTAGTGAGATTGTAAACTGTCGAAAGATTGTGAACCTCAAGGTACTGCTTACAATTTAACGTATAATTATTCGGTAGATTGTAATCTATCGAAGTGAAACCGTCAAATTACAATCTTAAAATTCTCAACTGTCCGAAGGCTGTCACTGATTGGTCGGCTTTATAGTAGACCGTTCTGTGTCCATAGAGTTAGGAATGAAACACGGGTAACAGAACAGTGTGCGAATGGACGTAAAATCATACAAGAAAGAACACAATCGCACATAAATTTAAAAAGAGCATTAGACAAAATGATATCCACATCGTCTAATAAATTTAAAGATATATGTACTGGTTCAACTGTATTAGTTGAAGTCCCAAAAGTTGACAGGGGACAATAAAGTTGACCCTGCCTACGGCATAATCAAAGATTGTTTGTCTCGAAATGCTGTATTTCCTGTCCAAATGCAGAACTACTACGTGACAGTTTCACTTCGATAGATTACAATCTACCGAATAATTATACGTTAAATTGTAAGCAGTACCTTGAGGTTCACAATCTTTAGACAGTTTACAATCTCGAGAGATAGATTATAATCTAACGGTATTTACAATTTTACGGTGACATACCCATAACCAACTCACCACGTCACCTGCCGGCACCAATGGAAGACCAGCGCTGGTTGTTTACAACCTGTATTATGTACAGGTAGATCCGGTTTGTGCTAAGAAATTTAGATTTATGAAGTCTCTGTTCGTACAGTTAGTTTGGTCGGTACAAATGTAATAGGAAATGTACTAGTCATTCATTATCTTGATGAAATAGGTATTTAAATGCTACTACTTCGTTTTACTTTTTGAAAATACCTGTGTAACGTTCCGATAGGCTAATTGCACTGACTTAGTTTATATAAAAAGAAAGTAAGACCTGATTAACTGACAGACTGATTAATATTCGCCAGGAATCAAACTGTAGAGCCGCTGAACCTGTGACATCAAATTTGGAGGGTGTGATTATAATATGATGAACAATAAATTAAAAAAGGGTTGAATTATTATAACAATCTCCTTTTTTAGAAATGTAACCCATTAAGGGATTTATGGGGTTTCATAGTCCGCCGCGGGTTACAACTATTAGTTTATTCATGACAGAAAATCACAATAAATTACTATATCGAGTGGTTAGAAGCATCTTCAAGAAAAAAAACCCGACAGCTAAATCTTTAATCCTGTGTATCACCATCAATTAATTTTTTTTTTACAATCGGTAACTATGTAATCTGATCAAATTTATTATATACAGTTTCTCGTTGACGTTAAAAATGTACAAACGAAAAAATATTAAAATGATCTAGTATAAACTGGTGTAAAAACGGTATAATTGCCATAAGTCAAAAATATTAAAATGATCTAGTATAAACTGGTGTAAAAACGGTATAATTGCCATAAGTCAAAAATGGCACAAAACTAGTTTTAAAATTACGTATCACATTTTCTTGTTCTGTAGTAATAAATGTCAGCGTTATTTAATAAATGCTATGTTATTTTAATTGCATAGCATTCATTGTGTTGGAGAATGACTAATTGAAAATAGAAGTATTGTAGACGAGCGAGCAGAGCGTCTATGCTTCGAGCCTGAATTTAGTTTAGGAGGAGGGGAGTGGTATTTTAAAAAATGCGCAAAAACTACGAGCTGTTATTTATTTAACGATGTGCTCCCAAATTAATACTTGTTTTGTCACTACTGTCATTTTGAATGGTTGTTTAAAACTACAAAAAAAAACCCGTGTTTAGTTTCTCCTCACTACCATTTCACGGCAGTGAACCCCGCCAAGTCGAGTTCTGGCTTTCTCGACACGTGTTTCGCCTTAGTACATGGCACTTTGAGCAGATCTTGACTATTTAAGCAATCCCTAAGTAGTTTTTCTGTTTTTGAGTCATACAGTGACTGTTTTAACCAGCATTATTGAGTAAGGGCCAGTTTGTGACAGAAAACGTTTACTTGTAGACTCTTTAGTTTGTGTTGTTTGCAAAAAATGAATAGGCCTGTCATAAGCATTTATCCACAGATCACTACAATTAGTACTAACCTTAACTCTAGTGAAAGGGGGGAGGGAAAATAGAATACCGCTAATTTAGAGTACGATATTTGATACACTTAATAGTCTTAACTATATAGTATTAACTATATTTTTGATAAGAAATGACAAACGCGCTTCAAAAATATACTAAAATAAAATACTAGATCAAATGTCAAAAATGGTTGTTAGACAATAGTTAAACGAGGTTTTGTGGTTACATAAAGCTACACGGGGTAGTTAAACAAACGTGATACCCGCAGATTTGTATAAAGAAATGTAAAGAAAATCTGCTCAAAAGGCATGATCAAATCTTATCTTATCTTATATAAGACGTGCAATATTTGATATTTTGGTATAGAAATTTGGTACACTTTGAATGACGTAGGTGGATAAAAACCGTATTATCTCCACAGCCCATGCTGGCCCGCTGTAGGTACAAAAAGTTTATTATCTATCAATAAATATTTCCTCGTTCTTTTTATTATAGAAAAAAGTAAGATACGATTCGAATAACAATGTTATGAGTATGGGGTACTAGTAGACCCCCAAAAAGGTTTATTTTATAGTATTTATATAGAAGATGAGGCCATTTATTTACAGCGTCGGTAACATTGTTTTAGGTAGACGAAGAATGGGGTTTTTCGAGGTTTACGAGCTAAACCGTATTTCAATTTAGTTTTCGGTTTTTGCCGTCTCTCATATTGGTATATAAAAAGAGGAAATAATTAATCTATTCTATGATACGAAAAAGTTATATGACATAATAAGCCTACGTCTTTTCTTGTCGCTGTTATTTTTGGTATAAACTTTTTTTGATTAGTATTTATGTGTAAAAAGTTAAGTTTCAAACTTAAACTTAAAAAAATTATGAAAATAAAAACGTTGTTTGCTTGATCCAAGTAAAAATATATTAAGGTTTCTTATTGAAAGTCATATTTCGCATGTATTAGCCGAATGTTATCAGAATCAAAACTGCCGTAACAATAATCTTTTAAATATTTCCAAAAAGAATACCTCTCATCATCAAGAGAGCTTCAATACTACCATCTCCACACATAGTTCGATATTATCGAAGCTGACCAAAACTGACTTTACCACCATGTGTCAGGGCTATCCAGCTTGTCGACCACACTGCTATGGAAGAAGACTTAAGGAAACGAATCCGTTTGAGTTAGTACTTAAAATAGTAATAATGAAAAACTATAGAGTAAGTGCTAAGACTAGAAAAATATATGAAATTCTCCTCGGCATCGGAAGAATCGAGTTGCGTTTTTGCACAAGATAGTCAGAGGTACGGAAGGTGACAAAGGTTATTATTTCCTTGAAAAACAAACATAACGCGGTTGATATGGCAGACAAAATTTAGTAGATAATAAATATGGTATGCTTAATACAGTAAGCACACAAAAATAAAATAAGATTTTCCGTTAAAAAGCCTTCAACATGACAACAACATTTTCAAAGATACAGCGACGTAGCGCGTTACTCATAAAAGTTTACAGAAAAAATAAGAATTAATGATGTAACTTTACTCATTTTCGTTTCGGAAAAGTTAATTGGAGCATTAATACCTCGAGTCGACAATAGAAAGCAGGCAAATAAAAAGAGGAAGTTTTATCTAAAAGTTAAATTACGTAGGTTCACGATTATATAAGAAAAGAAGAGAGATAAAAATGTTCTTCAAGAACAATACCGATTCTCAGCTTATTTTCATGTTTTTGCTTTCATTTATCTGTTTAAATTATGTAGAATCGAGTGAAACTAAAAGTATATTTTGATTTAAAAATTAACTAGGGATTCAGTAATATTTACCTAACACTTTGTTAATATTGTTTAATAATAATATAATTATGAATATTATCAAGTCATTCTAATAAAGCCTGCAAGCTATAATTTCTTTTAAAAATACTATCATATTTTCTAGGTCTGTAATCTCTTAATTTTATGTGTTATCGATTTAAAAATATACTGGCCGTTGGTTATTCCCAGCTGTGGGATGAAGAAGACTGGGGATGACGAACATCCATACAGGAATACCTGTATGGATGGTACATCATCTTATACAAGTAAAAATAGGTACAGGTAATAAACCTATACCTATTTCATAATTTATACGTTTAAAAAACAAACATTTAATAGATATCATCATGGACATAAATTCTTCTCATTGTACGGATCTTAGTCTTGGTTTCTGATTGAATATCAAAAACTGATCTTGGGGTTTGCCAGCAGACTATGGAACGCAGTACGTTAGGCATGAAGCCAACACTTCGTATCCGACACACCATACAGTGTTCTAGGAAGCAAATAGCTGAAGACCCAAATTACCTATTTGAATCAGAATACAGCTGGATACGGCTGCCACATGCCAAATAATCTATGGGCTAAGATTACCGTGTACTCCGTGGTAGCTAGATCGCAAACGATGCTGCAACATGCCAAAAAAGCATTAGAATGACGAGATGACAAACATAAGCTGCGTTAAATATTACTGACACACAAATGCCTCTTGAATAGCAGACACACAGCTATTCAAGAGGCATTTTAAACCATTATGCGCTTATATTTATTTAAGAGCCTTAAAACGCTTTAAATTATTTCTAAGGGTAAAAGTAGATCCCAAAACTGAAAATGGCCAAGCAGAAATACCCCATTTTTATTCATGACATTCCGTAAGGCATGTTTTCTTTTGCCGTGGCTTATTTAGGATGTCGATTGAAAATTATAGGGCCATTACCATGATAAAGCAAAGGGGGTGTGTTTTTGCTGGTCAAAGCAACTGTGTGCAGGATCATACACGAAAAAATGTTCGTAGATTGAAGACTCATGTTTTAGCTTTTTATATGTTAATAACCTTTTTAGGAATTTCGTTTAGGGTTACTTAAGTTAAAACGGAGTCTTCACTTACGGTCTTTGGTTGTTAGTACTTTAAATTAAGTCTTTTATTTTAAACACAAATGAAAGGTTTTTTTCAATCCACCCATTTGTGCTTTTTTAATCACCACCAAATAATACCTCATGTGCAGTGTGATTTGATGGTGAAAAGGATACCCCGCTGCTCTAACTCAAGTGCAATTTATACCCACCAATTTTTTCTTGATTCATAGCAACGCGACAAGATTGTGACAAGTTTGTGATTTGAGCGAGAAAAAAGATTACTACCTTTAGTGTCATGAAAGTACTAATTAGTACTCCAGTGATGGTAGTACATTGACTGATACAAGTGACAAAAAATTAACTTATTAAAATTAGTACCGCTAAAAATATCAGGATATCTTTCCATAATAATGATATTACTATAGCGGCGCAACCTTGTATCAGTACATTATTTCATAGTTCTCTTTAAAAAATTTAAATAAAATTGTCGTGGATAAAGTTTTTGTGATAGTATGATGTATTTTTTACAATGTTTGTCAGTAATGGTCTTTAAAGGGAGCTATATTTCCAAGTAATCCTGTCTACTAAATATATATTTTGCAATTTTTTTTCGCAGATAACAAAGCCTTTACTCAGGCATACTGCGTTAATAATATAGCAGTAAACGTTTTTATGATTGTATTCCGTTCATAATGTTGGCATCGTAAAGTGTTGCCAGGGGTTGCTGATGTTTTCCGAGATATTGCAAGATTTTTATGCATACCCTCTTTTTAATAAGTGGAGGCTAAATTCCATTGTGAGATATATGATGTCATAAGCTCAAATCAAATAAAAACAATTCGTTTATTAGGGTACAAATAAGTACATAGTTTCTAAGCTAATGAAGTAAAAATATATTAACATTATTAATTTAGTTATACATAGATAGGATGTGTTATCACTCGGACTAGCTAATGAACTATTACTGACTTAGGAGAAAAATAATGGAAATTACATCATTATTTTTACTATGATCTTCTATATTATATTAATATAATTTCCTGTAAAACAAATGCTGTAGTGATATGCAGTTGTAGTTTATTTGGTAAATGGATATTTAAATGTTGAATTGATGTTAAAATTTTCAAAACCTGCTATTACATCTACTAAAATTTCTTCTGTACTTTACTTATGAAAGTTACCTATTCATAATTTTTTAAGCTTTTTTGATACGGTGCTCTGTTTATTATATTATTTTAATCGATATTGACTAAAAAAACTATACATGTATAAATATTAGTGGTCTTTATTAATATCACAGTAGCAAAATATTTACTGTAGTGTCAAAAAGTAGGCAGGCCATTTTGAACTCTAGTTTACCCTTAACATAAAACAGTTTAAGTCCAATTAATCACAGTGCATTGCCAAGTTTTAATCTTGTCAAGTACATTTACGTTCGTGGGGCTTACAAGAGGCTTCTATCTTCATAACTTCTTGTTCTTTACATGTCTCAGCCACTTATGAAATGGTGCCAACATTTCCTCTTCAGTTATGCAAAATGGGGTAGTACTTAAATGTTCTACTGACTTCCATAAAAGAGGAGGTATTTAATTCGACATGATTTTATATTTACCTGATTTTACGGAGACGGGTGGGCGGATTCGTTTGTTTTTTGTCTGTTTAAAAAGGTATGCCTTTCTAGTGGTCCCAGTGTAATTTTATCAAAATTAGTCAACAGCTTAGATTTTTAAATAGATACTCGTATCACTGAAAAAGTTCACTGACTGCGGCAAAAATAATTGTGTACCGTCTTAGCCTTTAAAACCTAAGTTATAAATTTAAAGTGGTTAAGAGGTTTACTTTATATAACTATACTTTAACACCAAAACTATTTTGACACCACTGTACAATTTTATTTTAAGACTGTCATATAGGGTGGATATTTCTAATAAATTAGATAGTTTGTCCACAAAAAATGTTGAACCTCGTAGTCAAATTAGATCAGACCACGAGGAAGCAACCCTTTTTTCAACTACAAAATTGCTATGGTCGCGTGATCAAGCTTTTTCAGAATTATGAGTAATAAGTGCTATTTGTCTACGTAGGTGCATTTTTTACACTGCCGACAAAGAAAATTCAAAGTAAATATTTACCTATTCTATAACAAAACAAACCGCGTAACGGTAGTCTTGAGGCTTCGTTGTAATTTCCCATGAGAAGACTGACACCATACTGTAAACATGTCAACGGTACATAATCTTATTACTTTTCACCCACGTGAACCATAAATTAGTTTAAATTAAGGCTGTTTCATGTTCTATTTATGAAAAACTTGCTGAATACTTGAGTTATGTTAAGAAGGATATGAGTAAATAAGAGAGTGAATACATTTGTGATTACGGCTTACAGAGAAGAATGGAAAAGAAGGACATGCTTTGCCGACCCCACATAATGAAATAAGGACATAAATATTAGGATTTTGAAGTACCTACTGTGTCAGAACAGTTTTTTTTTTTTTTTTTTTACCTGACTGCGAAAGAAGGAGGATTATAATTTTCGAGTGTATGTATGCATGAATGTATGCATGTTTATACTTATTTTTATGTGAGGTGTGTCAATAGATTGAGTGTGTCACTGGGTAGACAAATAAAATAAAAAAAGGATTTTTGGCACCAAAAAGATAGATAGATAGATGAACGCTATATTGTAGACACAAATAATACATGTAGCGCAAAAAGTTTCGGCCTTATCGCCAAGAGAGATCTCGCCCAGAAAATGTTTAAAACGAATATGTTTTTTTAACACAAGTCAAGTTTACATCAAGTGTGGCATCAAAATAAAGAATTTTAACTGTGATTGCGAATAAGATATACATATAAATTTGGAATCGGAAATGCTAAGTTTCAGATACACAGGTTTAAAGATTTAGCTGTCGGATTTTTTTAAAGTCGCTTCTAGTGCTGTATTCTTTTGAAAGTCGTAGTCTTAGATCTTAACTTTATGTACTGTTATTATATTCTACAGCACTCGCGTAGTAAGGTCGACTGAATCCTCCAAGGTAGTTTAATCAGCCGTACTTATGTTATGAACATTATGCCGAGCATAATGACTCTTACTTATCGTGGCTATGTCAGGAGAGATTTATTTACATGTAAATCTTTTCTGGTTTCAACCAACTTCAAAATTGAAAGAGGTTTTCAAATAAACCGTTGTTTTATTTTGGGTTACTAACTTACTTAACGGTTAGTTATTTACTTACCTAGCTGTCAGATAGAGGTGTAACTAATAAAACAAAAGGCTTAAACAAAGTTATACTACTTATTCAAAAGTTTTAACTGATTTTAGTGTGTCAATTTTTATGGTTGTCTTATTGTTTCATACTTAAGTGGTAGCCCTATAATAGTTGTATCTAAATTGGTTTATTACTTTTACATAGCTAAAGAAATGTGTTGTCACTTTTCGAAATGTCATCTTCCTGTCATTAGACCACTATGTGGGGTTGTCACAGCATGTCTTTCTGTTCCATTGTATTCTCTTAATGCGCAGTCATCTCTTCATACACCCCTCCTCCACACATATACTTCTTCATATAACTTATCAACGTCTTATTAGGTCCCCTTTCCGGCACTACCGCTTACCATCATTTTCATTGACCTCTCCGTCTCGTTGAACTTATTATCATCTCTTTTATGTAATAAATGGTACAACAAGTAGGTATTTTAATTACTCTGCCTGTCTTTCTGCCTTAATTGGGCATGTCAATGTGCTTTAAAGATGAATATTGTATTAAATTTCGGCATAAAATTTACACTTCAGACCATAAATATCTAATCTTAATAAATGTATTCCAACTTTGTACTCCACTAGATCTTATTACAATATTCTAATAAATAAATTTATTTAAATCAGTAGTAAAATTAAAAGCAATAGTCTCATATGTATTATATTTTATACCTAAACTTCTAGACACGTAGGCATCCCAGAGATGTTATAAGCAAAGTTTGAAGTGCTTTCTACAATATTAAGAACTTTACCACCCAAGAGCTATAATGTTAAACTCTAATTGTAATGTTTATTACGAGTACCTTATCATACTCATCGTATAAATATGCCTCAAGCGAACTTAACAGTTACCATTATCTTCCTGTCTATATCCCACTACGTGTGGTCGGCAAAGTGTATCTTCCTTTTCAATCCTTCTCTATCCGCTGTCATCTCTAAAATTTTTATAATTTGTTTGAATGACAATAGATTTTAATTTGACAGGCGTTAATAATTCTTTTTTAATTTTTATTTTTTAATTTATACAGGGCAACTGCCCAAAGTACTACCCCATTTTTCACAAGTAATATTTTTTAATCGGTTCAGGCACCTCTGAAAAATAAGACTCACTCACTCACTCATTGCACTCAATGATTAGCCATTATGTTATTTTGTTTGCTTACAAATTCAAAGCTACTGTTGTAATTTAACATTTAAAACCAAATAGTGAATACACAAAACTTCCTAATGTACTACGAGTACTTAGATTAAATGAAGAGCTTGTAAATTAACTGTATCAATATGCTTGTTTAATAAACTTTTGATTTTGAAGATGAACGATATTTGATTGAATTTTTTTTGATTGATTGTTTTTAAGTGAAAAAGTTGTCAAGAAGTTGTTCATACTTAGATTAAACTATATAAATTAAACTATTTGAGACTAGAGGCCCGTCTTTGCTTCACATGGGTGGAGATTTTTTAGGGTTCCGTACCTAATTCTAAAAACGGGACCCTATTACTAAGACTTTGCTGTCCGTCCATCCGTCCATCACTCTGGCTGTGTATCTCATGAACCGTGATAGCTAGACAGTTGAAATTTTCACAGATGATGTATTTCTTTTGCCGCTATTACAATAAATACTAAAAACAGAATAAAATAAACCGTATTTTACTCGACTATAATAACGGCGCCAGCTAGAAACTTATATTAATGTTACATAGAGAATGGTACTCAATCTGTTTTTTTCTTAAAATCGCTTTACACACATATCTAAATATAGAAATCTTTTATCTTTATAATATTAGTGTAGAAGTGTGAATTACTTTCAACAAACTAACAATAATTCATCAGCAAAGAGACTCCAAAGAGACACTAAAGAAACATTTTGCCTTAGGTTATTCGTTTATTACTGGGTTTAACAAAAGTACTGCCTTACTAATAAACGCGTCTTAAATTAGAGTGTACTTGTCTTATTTTACCCAATGGAGAAGGTCACGCAAAACATTGTAGCGATAATTTAAGAGCTAATTTTTCTTATCTTTTGCCTAGCCCCATCACCCGTGGGTTTAAGTAGGTTACTTGGAATTACCTCACATTTACTGATGCTTTGATTTTAAGGTATCCCTGATAAGCAGCGTCATCATTCGTCAGACATTTTACTTAGATACCTAAAAGTAGGATTCCATTCCATTCATTTCATATCAGCCAACTTGTGAACAACTTAAACTTTACAGGTGCAGGTCTACCCTTTTATTAATTTTAAAATTCCCGTTAAATCTTCGAGAGCCGTCGAAACTCTACGAATAGGAATTTCTCGTAAATTCCTTCTAGTTGAAATAATTTTAATATATGATAATTAGGGTAGATTTCTGTTCAAATTGTTTGGACGGCATCTGTGGCGTATTGTTGGGCCAGATGGTTACAATTTTCGATTCCAGGTATGGGTAAAGAATACAAAACGGGCCTCGGTTTGGAATAAGCGCGGAAGATGATGAAAGTACTGAAATTAAATTAAATATTTTATTCGTAAAAAGTTACAAGAAGCAAGGTTTCAGTCACTTCTTCCTGTCTTATGAAATAACGTAATTTTTCAAGGGTTTAACAGAGACGATAATATTCAGTTTATACCAGACTGCACAAAAGATGGATAATATTTTTCGAATGTATTTTGTTATATTTGTATGTGTAACTATTTGTGAAGCTACAGCCACATGTAGTGATTCATATACAAGGCGTCATTTTATTCGTCTATGCCTGCTAATAGTCATAGAATAAACTAGTTTAATCCCGCGGTTTTCCCTTAAAGATACAGTGGTCTAAACCTTTCAGTAGCGTTTGTTTTGTAGTCGCTTGCATAACTCGGCTTTTATATTTGCGAGTATTTATCACTTTGTGACGGAACATTTTGCAATTTTATATTTCACTTGTTTTTTGATTGTAGTAGGTAGTAGTTCCGCAGCCAAAACTCTCTCCAGCGAAATATATAATCCCTCTTAAAAGATGTCCGTCGTTATGCAAATCTCGTACAACCTAGCCGCTCAAAAGATCACAGAATGTTGACTCTCCCACATGTTTACATCGACGTCAAATCCGAAGCAGAATAGCTAAACCAAATTCCAACAAACTCAACGAGCTGCTAAACCAAATCTAACATGAGCGGCTCGCTTCTCCAAGTTTATCTTTTGACAAAGATGTAATTCGTATGGTACGTAAATGCACATTGCTGTTTGGGAGAGAATATATTGAGTACTAGTTAAGGTAACACGCGAAATCATCTAATTAAATTGTTTACATATTGCGATAGTTCGTAGTCAGTATCTGAGGGATGTAAAAACCATTGACATTTAAATTAATATATTTCCAAATAGATTTTTAACAATGACTTTAGGAGTTGCTTAGGTTGAGGTGACAGAGTTCAGAAAAGTGTAGCGCTGTTCGAGTCGCAGCAAGATGAATCAAAGACATAAGAACTGTCGCAGATCCATCCTGGATACGACTGGCAAACGCAAACAGCATTTTTTAAAACAGGCGCTAAATAACACGTGTGTTAGTATGACTTTTTTTAATACGTTTCAATACCATGGGTCCTTGTCCAACTGTTTGACAGGTCTTTTACACTCAAAGCCCTGCGTCTATGATACTATTAGTCATAGTTTAATATAACAACGAAAGTCTATATTACTGCTTAATTTCTAGAAAAGGTTTTTTTTTTAATTTATGTTACTTTATTTCTATGTGACGGGTTTACCGATTAGAAAAATCTTTTTTATTTAAAAGGGTATACCTCACACGTAGTATACATTAAAATGTTATATAAATCGGAAATGAAGTTTAATATTTAAAACGACCTGTTTCACAAGTGTGATTAATAAAAGCTTTGTAAAAAATGCAATGGTCAAAATAAAACACTTTTTTTAAAACTCTATAACAATCATTAATTATGCCGTTGTAAATTTTTTGTTAGCGCAAATTCATCCCTATCTTATATACATCTTTATTACACCTTGCTTCATTACTACAAAATGAGTAACATAACACGCTAATAAATTTACAGTACAATTTCTTCATCAAAATCTAAACTTAGCTTTATTAATATGCCACCTAAATATTCAAGAACGTACTCTATCCATCTAGACGTAGACGCATGAAGGCTTATATCACGTATCTTACTAATTAGAAGGCACATTTAGCTAATGATTTACATTAATTACACATTAATTTTATTGCGTAGAATTATTTTCTTGATTGTGAAAACAGGTGTGAGTATTACAGATTTTACCGCAATGGAAACATCTGCTAATGATAAATCAATAAAGATATAGTTGTGTTTCAAGTTATTCAGTTGTTTTTAGGACACTCCAAGATATAGTGCCCGGCAATCTTCATCTTGAACTAGCGACGTAGTGGAGATATTTCCATGCATGTGCACTTCTCATTGACGAATCACGCCTCGCATCTTGGCTAAATCCCTCCTGCCCCTTACTCTTAACATCACCAGAAACCCAAAAATCGTCACTAGACCATCATCATGATTACCCAAGGTAATGTTGTTTGCCGGGAACTGTACCTCCGAATAAACGGTCATTACAATATCGACAAATGTTGTAGATGTTCTGTCAACTTTGTTCTCATTTAGAATCTATTGAGCGTCCAAGTAACTGTCGCAGAATACTGCCTCAGGGAAAGAATACTCAGCCAAGTACTAAGATTCAACAACTATTTATTTTTATCAAAAACCCCTTAAATCTATTCGCCAAAAGCCGTTTGCGTGTTTTAAGCCCTAACAACGCCATCTAGTTACATTTGAGTTAAACAGTAACAGCATTTGTATTGAAAGTTCTTTATTTGCATCAGATATACTCGTAGTACTACATACACGGTCATCATAGTAGGAAAATAAAATATCTGCCAAACACCATACTGAAATCGAGCGATGGGCAAAAGACAACGTAGCAAACTATTCTTGTTTTTGCAAGAAATGCCCCTCAATAGAAAATCGCCAACGGTTACTTTATACAAAAAATAGTAGAATCTTAAAAAGAAACGTTTCGCTCGGTCGGTCAATAAATGCCTTAATGCGCTTAACAATGTAAACATTTCAACACATTATTAGAGGATTGACTATTTTCTAATAATTTACACTTACTAATTTAAATTACTATTATTTTCTTTTATTTTCACTGCAGTAATTATATTTATATTTTAACTAATTAATAACGTACTAATTAAGCCTTCTTAAAACTATATTGTGACTTGTAATTATTTTGGAATTGGTATTGATTTAAATAATAATATAAATCAAACAGGGTTATATCGGTAAAATAGATAGATGGAGAGATAGATTAATTGTTCATTGTAGACTCACATAAGATTAATTACATCAGAGAAATTCTTTTAATATAAATAGTAGCTCAAGTGGAGTCATTATCGCCAAAAAGCAATCTCTTCCAGGCAACCTTAAGATGCATCATCATTACGAACAGATTTCACAATAGGACCAATACAAAATTCTAGAAAATTAGATTTTCCGCAGAAAAAGTTAATAAGTCGTTTTTTGTTTTTTCTCGAATTCAGAGTTGGTCCCATAGTGACAGTTGTTCCTTAGGACGAGTATAGATATTACTTTTCGTATAATTTTTATAAAGCATACCTACCTAACACTGAGCATACTCAAAGTATTAAAGGTCGTGAGGTCAAATTTTCGTGACAAACTTGTAAAATTAGACCTACATACATTAGACATAATTCTTTACATATTGTAATATAATTTAACGCGTAATTTTTGGAAAGTAAGTATGTGAGGGTTATTATTGTGAATAAATAAAACAACACGTTTTATACATGAAGAAATAGTTAGTTAAGAGTTACAAAAGAGAGAAGATACTCAATTCGACTGTATTTTTCTTTTACGTTTGTGTTTTGATATCTCAAAGACGGGTGGATTTAATTGAAAAGCTATTTTTAAAGAATATATTATCAACCATGTGGTACTCTTTTAATTTTTTCAAATCCGGTCAAGAAATTAGATTTTTAAATGGAAACAACTGAAAAAGATCTATCGGTGCCTTCCGTAATGGAAGTCAGTTGTATTTTTTTTTAAATTAACTCTTAGATTTTGTTCTACTAACTACGGATATATTTTAAAGTGTAAGTAGTAATAGTAAGTTAAGGTAAGTATTATTATCATATAAACTTTACGCATTAGTTTCAGCACCTAAACTAATATTTAAATTATATCTGAAGATCTGTGTTTGTCTTTCATAATATATGTGTATGTACTTATTTACGCAACAAAACGGTAAAGGAAATCATCATGAGGAAACTAGTTTGTTGGAAAAAATTAAATACCATCCAAGTTTGGACTCTTCGCAATGTTGCCAGTATAATGGACTACGGTTTTCACTGTCTAAAGGAGATCCGTGCCCTCCTGTGGGATGTATTACGGGCTGATACCATACGTACTATATTAGTTACATTGCGCATGAGCCACCCTTGAATCTCTTAAGAGGTTGCTAACTGATCACCTGTAAAGGGTAACTGAGCATGTTTGGAACATTATTTTTGTTTTGTATTCTAGATCATGTACCCTTGTATTTGACTACGGATGAATACAAAACAAAAATAATGCTCTTATTCTGCCCCAACGTTCCTGAGTAAGTCATGAAACTTACTTATGTAAGTTTCATGACTTTCTGAGAGATTCTGTCGAATTAAGATCTTCCTCATTTATTTAAGTGAGTTAAAAACACTAACTTCAGTTTCAATAAAAAGTTTAATTAAAAATTAAACAATTCCCGACATTGCCATACTGTAGTGGCGGCCATCTTGGTTTTGAAATTTATCAAAATGACTACTACTTCAAAGTGAGTAGTCAAGCCCCGTCATAAGATACCCATATTGAGTGAGTCGAGTAATTAAATAATGAATCCGGCATTCATGGCGGCGGCCATCTTGGACCTATTTCATCTAACACAGCCTCGGGTGTTAAAAAATAGATTCTGTCAAATTGAGAACATCCTCTATTATTTTTAAATCCATTTAAAATCGACCGTAGTCGACTTTTCAAAGAAAAAGTTCAACTTTTTCAGGTAAATAGAGGTATTTTATGTTCATAGAAAGGCCATATTTCTTTTTGTGTCGTCGCGCTGTCAAAGATACGTAGGTACCTCCCATCCAGGGAGGATTTATGTTGGTACGTCAGAGGTCAACGAACAGGGAGGGAACCGTAAACATCGGTTCAAACAGAAAGTGGTGTAAATGTATTGGTACTTTATTAAATACTTGAATTCGAAATAGTAACAAAATATTCTACTACTTAGAAAATATTTTTAGGGAATTCATTTTATACCATTAGGAAATTGACTGGTATGTATTAAAACTAAGACGTGTTTATTATTATTATTACGTCTAAATAACCTATATTATTTTTTAATCATTCTTTTAAAATAAACAAAATCGCGATCAACCAAATACGCGCTGAAGAAGCTACTTATATTAATTAGACTAGATAGTAAAATAAAATAATATAAAGATAATAATAAACAGGCAAAAAAATTCTTACAAAATTTAAAAAAGAAATTATTAAAATTATAAGTTTAATATTAAAATAACGCTAAACCACCTAACAAATTTTGCAGCAAAATATTCATTTAACACGTCGAAAATATTCATTTAGGCCGAGATAAATAAGTCATGACGTCAAAAAGGGACAACACAATATTTTGTTGCCATGAATAAACCATGGTTTAAGCCTTGCGTGAAAAGTCTTTAAACCTCTCTACTCGTGTATGTCACGAAATGCTATGCTAAACGGTATGAAAGGCAGTTTAAAAAGGATGACATATTATGCGTAGTAATAACTCACTAGCCTATATCAGTAACTGCTCGTACTATGGCAATCGAATCGCAATAAAACAATGAGCGGTTTCATGCAACAGATTTTAACATAAAAGTGATTTAATCTCTAAAAATGAAGCGAGCAACTTAGATTAAAGCAACGTAGTGATGATGGCCGAGTGGTTAGTGGGGTCGATTGATGTGCAATAGGTAAGAGGTTCGATCGCACGAAATATGCAAAAAAGAGTCTGAGATACCGGGAAAGGAAAACCTCTCAAGGAAATCTTAGCATGGTGGTAGGGCGTTTTCTAACGCTCGCCTGACTAGCTACCACCCTCAAGTTGAAAATCTGTCGCCAAGCACCAAGCACAGCCAACGGTGTGTTCCAGCAGCCTTCCTTGAGAGCCAGTGTATTCCAGACTAGGCATGCTCGAGCTTGCTCGGCATGGTGGTCGAGCGAGCTTGTGGTCAAATGCGTTGGATAAATAAAGAATAGCATTAGACATTGTATGCCATGTATTTATGTGATTAATCCTTTATTAAATTAAATTTACAACTGATGATAAAACTGGAACGACCGTGTATCTGTAATACTCGTACCATTGAAGAAAAGTAACGCTAAGCATGCATGGGTAAGGACCCTTAAATTGTTATACGTGCATTTGAAAACTATGGCTCAACTAATCGGTCTATTTAACCTTACCTTTATGCGTGGTGCAATTGTAAGCGGTAATTTGCCACTGGTTTTTTTTAAGATGACATTAAACACTCAATTAATAACAATTATGAATCAGTTCCGATTGGCTGTAAATTTTATATATTGTCGCAGCTTTGAGAGGTAATAACTAAAAATTAGTTACTTATCACGGTGGAATTTTTCGATGTACAATACTACAAACGTTTACTGTTGCAGCCAATTTTGAGCTTTAAAACTTAATGCATCTGTACCCATGCCTAGCATAGTCGTTCATACACAAATATAAAATAAAAGACAGCTTATCTTGAGTGACAAAACTAATTTAAAAGTATCCAATCGAATATCAAATTTTGTCGGAAATGGTCGAGATATTCACAGCTAAAATATTAATTAATATAAAGAAAAAAACATCAATCATCATCTTTATGTAATTCGTGAATGAAACGATAGTTGGACCCTTCCAAATAGGAGCCAAAATTGTTTTATAAAATAAAAAGAAAAGAAAGCTTTTACATATAGATTTTCTAACCCGCTCCACGCTTCCATTAGACCCAAACCAACATTAAAGTCTGCGACCATTATTCATGCATTAAGTCTGTTAAATAGTCACTGTGCAGTCCCAAAGGGTTAACATCTGTGGTTTCACATCTTTGACCCGCAGTTTTTACTGCCGGGGGGATTCCGTAGGTAGGGACTGTTTTATATGAGACCTTTTAGTGTTGAGTCCTTTTTGCGAACACTTTGTCTGTTCTGCTAATCCATAGCTTTGTTTGGTCTAAATATTTGGAGGTTTTAACTGTCAGTTCAAAGCTTGGCTTTGGATGGGATAGGCAGGAAAACCGCTTGAAAGTGGTAACTTGCGCACACGCTCTCAAGAGCTACTTTAACGTGACGAGACCAAAAACTTTAATAGTTAGAATACCTTGTTGTGTGAAACATCCGTAACAATGAAATGCTCGTTCAATATTCAAAGAACGCATTAAATGGTGTCAGAAGAATAAAAACCAGATAATGCTCGATAATATTAGTAAGGCGTGTATACATAAGAATTACAGTCAATTCTGGAAAGAGTCTGCAAAGCTTAGTAAAATTAAACAGGGTGATCCAGTTTCGGTGGACGGTATGAGTGACTGTAAATTAACAGCCGAGAATTTTAAACAGCGCTTGTTGGTTGTTGCGTCTGGTAGTAGTGAACCTAGCAACAGTATAACTGGCAATACTAGTGTGAGCGAGTCAGTGTCCCGCTCGTACAGGCAGTCGACGAAAAGAGTATTTTCGACACTATCAAAAAGCTGCTAATGAAGAAAACGGCGGGCCATGATCAAATTTCTGTTGAGCATCTACGCTTCGGAGGCCCTCGGGTTGTCGTTTTTCGGTCTGTCTTCATTAATGCATGTTTAAAGCACTCAAATTTACCACCTATCCTTTTTAAGACTGTTGTTTCGCCAATATTAAAAGTAAAACTACCAGCGCGTCATTCTCGATATATTCTCGCGGTTCAAATTATCGTCCTATCTCGATAGCAATGGCTTGTTCTAAGGTTGTCGACTCTATTCTGCTGAATTTGCTGTCAAAACACGTCGTTGTTAGTGATGCGCAGTTCAGCTTTAAGAAGCATAGCTCGACTGATATGGCTATATTTAGTCTGAAGGAGATAGTATCGTACTATAATGGAAGACAAACTAAAGTGTATGCATGCTTCTTGGATCTGAGCCGCGCTTTTGATAGAGTCGAATACCAGATCCTTTAGAGGAAGCTCCGAGAGTCTGGCATCCCTTCGGACATCATCAAACTCCTACAGTGTTGGTACGAGTCTCAGATCAATGTAGTTAGATGGCGTGACGCGTTCTCTGACGAGTATGCACTGCCCTGTGGCGTTCGTCAGGGTGGGCTCACGTCACCTTTACTGTTTCACTTGTACGTGAATAGCCTGATCGAGGAGCTCAACGAGACCGATGTCGGCTGTTCAATAGGACAGAAATCCATGAACAATCTAAGTAATGCGGACGACATGGTCCTGCTGAGCCCCTCGATCAGCGCCATGAGAGTGTTGTTGAAGTTATGTGGAAAGTACGCTGCTAGACACAACCTACTCTATAATACCAAAAAGTCAATAGCAATTGTGTTTGGAGCTACTAAAAATGACCTCTTTATTTAAACGGTAGATCCCTAGAATATTCTAGACTGACACTTTTAGGTACTTGGGACACCGAGTGGCTTACAATCTAGAGGATGACCAGGACATTAACCGTGAAGGACGCGCTCTTGCTGTTAGAGCCAATATGCTAGACAGAAAGTTTGGCGGATGCTCGAGGGAGGCGAAAATACTGCTTTTTAAGAGTTATTGTACTGCACTATACACTACAAAGTTGTGGCCTAAATATAAGGTGGAGAGTTATCGGACATTTAAAGTGCAGTATAATGACTCGTTCCGCACAATGTTCCGCCTCCCTCGGTACTGCAGCGCATCCACTATGTTCGCGGAGGCGCGCGTGCCGGCTCGATGCACTAATCAGACATCGCATTGCCAGATATAGAGAACAACAAGACAATTATCGGGAATTGCTTTAATGTTTTAAAGCGGTGGTCAAAATTATTAACATAATGTAATTAAATTTAATTATGTAATATTATTATTGTGAACCTTTGTAATCTTTAATAAATATATTATTAATTAAAAAAAATATCAACATGTACCTTTTTAACTTTAATGCTTACGGCATAGTTACTGGAGCAGGTTATTTGTTCAACGCAATGGAGCAAAAAGCCAAGATGGGGGTGCTAAAACGTAAATAAAAAAACACAGCCGTTTCTATACATTTTATCGACAGCCAATAGATAAGCTTTTCCCACAAAACATCCGTTTGAAGTTTTTGATTTTAAAGTTGATATTAGGACAATATTATTATGATAAGAACTGTCACCCCGGTGGCTCAGTACCTCTAGCTGGTAAGCCTGTACTAATACCGACACCGTATAATCCAACGCGTACGCTTAAAAGCTGAAAGATCTCTATTTACAAAATAAAATCTCATTTCGTTGTAAATATTTGTCTTCATCAAATCTTAATTAAAGCTAAACAAGCCCAAAAATTAATGAACAAACAAAAAGATGAGACAACCTAGGGAGTCAACCTATTTACGCGAACCCTGAGGCTTCTCGCTAAAATTGTTTTATTTCTTTCCACTTTAAAACGCCAAAAGACCATTAATAATTCTGGTCGGCCTTCAAGGACTTTTAATTTTTACAAGAAAATGTTTTGCGAACATGATCGTTTAACCCGGAGATATTGTCGAATGGCAAAATAGATCTTAGAGCATTTTTGATTTAATCTATATTTTGCGTTGTATACAATTACTTTTGATAACGCCATAATGGGATATCAAAGTAAAGTCGTAACTTATAATTACTAAAGCTAATCAAAGTTTGAAGTTGGAAGATTTTTTTACTTTATTTAGGATTCCAAATAAATTCATATAAGGAAATTAAAAAAATCAGTGAACTAACCTTTTTAACTTCAGTTATATATCTTTTAAAACAGAGGTTGGGTTGGAACTGGTAAATTTGCCCTCTACTTGCCATTTTTAATTCTAAAACCTCGCAAACATTTTTCGTATCATTGGCTTTTAATGAAATGACAGTTTCTCTTTTGTCAAAGGGCCTGGAGAGTTACAACGTGTTTTGCATTTACTATCTTATTCAAAGATGGCAGTATCCCTAAAGCGTTGCCATGTTTTATCTTTGATCCTATTAGGTATTTGCTGTCATTTTCTTGTAACATTTTATTATTTAACTTTAAGTATATGTATCTAATGTCAAATCAAATATTTTATGTTGTATAACTGAGATAAAAAAGTGAAACACTTCAAATTGAGTTTTTCATTTTGCCATTTCTGCTGTGTGCGTCAGTGTTTACAATAGGTGGACAAACACATTATTTTTACGGGTTATTTTAGATCATATTCTTCTTTTATTATCAAACGGTTCAATGTCACTATGCCTACGAGTACATGTTTATGCAAATCTAAGTGACTATAAATATTACAGCTGCATTTGCCTGATAAAAGTCGTATAAAGTACAAATTGAAGAGCGCTGAAAGCATTGAGTACATGCTCCATATTCACTAAGCTAGCAAGCACCACAGCCGCACAACTGTAACAAAGTGTTTTGCTAGTTCCTAGTTATTAATAAATAAAGAATAACACATAAATATTTGTTAAACTTGGGCCAAGATAAAACAGTGAATTCTTCAGTTACAGTGTAAAAAAATTGCAAGTTACCTCTACAGCACATGCGCAAAGCTGTATCGCCGATCATGCGCAATACCGATTTCGTCTAACAAATATGGCCGCCAGTAGAAAGCACTCATTGTTGTGCAAAAATTTACTACCAATTTAAATATATACTGCCTATTAAAGCCATTAAATCAAATAGAAGTTTAAACGACCGAGTATTCGCTGCGATTTAGTGGATTTTAGACAATTCTAGAACAGTTTTAGATGTGAGTGAGTACTGAAAAGTGTTGACAGATCAGTGTTGAAACCAGAATGAAAGACGATATTTTTATTACGATTTCGTGAATTGTTTTTACGATTTGATTGTTACTTTTTGTGTCAAGGTTGAAGACGTATGAATAAATAATAAGTTATTTGGACTGGATTTGGCAAAAAAAAAACGGAAATGCATCGTGCCAAGGGAATTAATCTGAATAAGAAAATTTAAGGTGAGTTCCACTGTCTACTTAAGTACGTTTACGCATTTTCATTATGGTTTCAGAAATTCTGTAGAATATTTAATTTCGCTTGATTGTTATTTTGGATAAATCTACCTTAATTTCAAAAATAACAATACTTAAAGCTACCGATTATTACCGTCGTTTTTGCAATCTCAGACCTATCCAACCGTATTAGGTGATCTGATGGTTATTAATATGGCATCTTAATAACAATATATTACATACAGTCCTCGTGAAATCAGCTTATTTATTATTGTTACCAATATTTTAAAAAAGGCACGCTGCTCAAACGTGCTCATAATGAGATGCAAAGGTAACATTAAAACAAGAAAATATTGCTTAAAAGAAAATATGTCAAATTCACATCTAATTTTTATTTACATCTGGTTCATATGCACCTAAGCTACAAAATACAAAGCTAATAAGAGGTCACATCGTAGAATTTTTATTTCAAAGATAAATTTATCTACTTAATGATTTTTAATTTTAGGCGTACTTTAATTTACAATTCGTAGATTATTTATATCGAATGAAATCTTTACCCAATCTAACGCGTTACATATCCAAACAAACGTTACATTCAAGGTATCTTCGAATTATTTAAAAAATAAATCAAAACAGACGTAGACTTAGCATAACAATTTCCAAGTTTTATGACAAGCATCCATTTCCTTCGGTGTTCTAGCGCGCGACACCAACAAATGTATCAACCACTTGTGAAATTTCGTCAGCGTTACTCACGTCGCCACCCGGCTGTGTGTGACGCATATAAATAACGAACTACAAGTACAGAGTTTGAAGATTCCGTTAGATTGTTCTAGAAATTTACAACAAAGCAAATAAAAATTGTGTGGGTCTATTTCTTAACCTACTTCAATCAAGTAATACTTTAATTTATAAAAATCGGTGCATGTATATCTGAGAAGTCTGTAAACGTACATAAAACGATCCGTCATATTTAGAACCTTCTTCTGTTTTGCAGCTAGTTAAAAATTACCAACCCTAATGCAACATAAGTACTTAATAATTTTTGAGATTTACAACGAAAATTAAATTACTTCGGTTTTATATCGTATGACAGCGACTACTCGTGTGTCAACGTTACTCACGTAGCGTCGGCACCCGGGTGTGTATGTCGCATATAAATAACAAACTACAAGTAAACCAGCTAGAAGATTCAACAAAAACCATTAAAATAATGATGAGGATATAAACACAACTTTTGACACAAACGTATTTATTTGTTAACACAAACGTATTTATTAAAATTAACGCGTATTTCTTAACAAGTACTTTTCATGATGTTTCAGACAAAATTTGATCTATGAAGTAATCTCTTCTCAGACTTTTACTTACTATTTCTTAAAAAACTATTATTTTACGCTTTATTTGTTTATAGCAAATAAAATAGAAAATTATTGCAAATTATCCTTATAAATAATAGATAATAAAAAGAGCGACCAGAAGTCGAAATCCCAGCGAAATTCCGTCATATTGATGCCCTTTTTTCTCATTCACTAACTGAGAACTTAATATAATATAACAATACATCATCCAAAAATATCATTACATTTTATATCAATTAAATGTCATCCTCAGGCGAGGGACTGGGCAGTTTTTGAACGGAACTTTAGCGAACAGCGAAAGATTATCAATTTCAAACCCAGAACAGCTCCTTAGGACGCTGTAAGCTGAGTAAATGGCCCGAATTGATAATAAAATTAATTTACTCCTAAGCGAGTTGCCACTGTAAGGTAATCCGCTTGGTACGTAAGATTCGGGATTCCATCATTTTGTAGAGAAAATAAATTGTGATTCGTTTTCGTTTTAATATGGCCAATTTGTTCTCGTATATGTACATTGTCAGTCTCGTTGATGTACTGTTTGACTTCTTTTCTTTACAACTAATTTTCGAGATTTTTGTGAACAGCTTGGTAGTTTATTTCTTTTACAAATTCAAATTCTGTTATAACATTATTTTTTTGATAGTGTAGTATAAATATTATTATTATTTAGGTTGCAAATGTAAATAATGATAATATATTAGGAAAATAGATTCGCGAGGCCTTTAGCTCATAGAGCCAAGCCTAGAAAGGGCTGTCATATTTAATCTTTAGCAAGAGAGCTCAAAACAGTCTCCGTTACGACTTATGAAATACGTGATATATACGTATATCAACAGATAGAAAACATTTTATTGTGTACAGATAAAAGAAATACAGGAAACAGAAATGCATATGTATAGCTGTGCAATCTATCTAAATATAAAATTTAAACTTTTAATTTAAAAGTTGTTGTTGTACGGCATGTACATTATGGACCTGTTCAATTATCAGAAAATATATAATTTCTTTTCTTTTCACGTAGACGAGCTGTCTCGCCTCGCCTTAGCCACAAAGTGTTCTTTTCAAGACTTACATAAAGTAAGTCGACTCAGAAAATTTTGATACTGTTTTACACTACAACAGCTAGGAACAAGGAATTTATCCGTCTTTATGCGCGCAAAGGCACAAAAGCTTTTGTTAACGTTAGGCCATTGTAATGCCAAGTCTGAAGGTAACTTTATAGCTTCATAACACCCGTTATTTTGATGGTGTACAAGATTTCAGTTGGTATTTGTAGACTTGGTTAATTTAATTAACAATTAATTACAATCTCGATGACGTTGCCAACGAAGTGACGGGAAAATTTAATTAGTTCTTGAGAAAATTATGACGTGACCATTTCTGATTGAGCAGATAAGAATTAATTACAATATACAATTTAATTAATTAGTATTTAAAAATGTTATAAAATTTACAATACTATAATATAATTGATTAAAATTTAAAAATCTTTTTGTATTTTTGAAACTAAATGTAATTGTTTTATTTCTTAAATCATGAACCAAGTATCGAAGCAAGTATTATTTATAATTTTCAAAGCACTTTAAAAAAAATCATCCTATGATGAGGAATTTTCTATTAATTTAAGTTTTTTACATAATTTCAGTTCTAAACTATATATATTTTTATATTTTTTGTTATAAATTTTATTAATTTGTATTGGGAGTTTTGTCAGTGGCCGGCTATGCCACTCCCGTAAAACAACTTCTTATGATTTTACTTAAAACTAGCTAAATATAAATTGGCTATTATCCTTTCTTCACCTGATAAACATGTTTAGATACAATTTCTTGTCATGTCACTTTGCTGGCCTGTAAATTGTGTATAAAAATAAATATAAATATTCTAGTCTTAAAAATGTTAAAGCTCTACAAAAAAAAACATTCAATCTCCATCTAAGAAATACTAAACGTTACGTTAGTACGTTTAAATTTTATGGTTCACATTTGAATATTATATATTAAAATACGTGCCGCATTCGTAAAATAATATCTACTGTTGCCCATAAACCATTTTTTAACAAAAACCAGGTTGTGCATGCGTTTTGCATGGCTACACCAGAATAAGTGTAAAATGTGTTTGCAAAAATATGTACAGTACATGCTATTCCAACGCGGTCTGTAAATCCGCTTGGTCATGTTTTTGCGAATTTGTTCGCATAGATTTTAACATGTTGTTAATCTCTTGCGGTGTGGTTTTGTTAGTTAATGTTTGGAATTTTGCGTACGCATTTTATTTAGTATTTTTTATTTTGGTGAAATTAATTATATACTTACTTATGATATGAGCTTATAATTACGAAATTATTTCATCGGAATGTAAGTAAACAGTTAAGTACATAGGTTAATAAATTGATTGACTCTAAACAGTGAAAACCGCCTTCAATTCGCACATTGAAGAATACTCAAGAACTTACCCTATATCCTACCTAAAATCTGGGGTATTTATGAAAATCGAATCCGACGAATTGAAGCCTCATTGTTTAAGCCGTTCAAATGAACATTTACAGACTAATCAAGAAATAAAAGAAGCATAATAATTAAACTCACTGCTCAGTGAAAAAATACAAATAGTATCTAGTTACGCGTAACAAATGTACTTGACTCTATGGTGAGTAGGTATGCAGACTAAAGTTCAGAAACGAAATTAGCACGTTCGAAGTGAAGTCACGTAGTACCTCTCACGCGGTTGCAGACACCCCGAACAAAAGTTGAATAGAAAGATGTATATGTGATAGTACTGCAGACGCAAGTATAAGTTTAGTTAAACCTACAATAGGTTCTAGTTATATAGGAAAGAGTACATGAAATTCACTTGAGACTTTACTTAAAAAATGATAGCAGTTTGTGGCAGGTAATCGCAAAATTTTATTTTCAATTATTTAATATATAGAATAGAGTAGAATAGAAAACTCTTTATTGTATGCACATATAAATAATACAATAAACTTATGTAAAACTTATATAAGTACATAATAAAGATTTTACAAGATGTAGTATCGATTTCATCAGCCAAACGTTTTATGAACTATAAATACCGTTTTCAAACAACTAAATTTATATATTGAGCTAACTATTCATTATTTTTGAGTTCATTGAATACATAGTCCATAAATACATAAGTTATGAAACGTTAACTTATGTATTTATGGACTATGTATTCAATCGCTATACGAGTATCGCATGAAAACGTAAACATTATTTATATTTACATACACACATATATATACATACATGCAAACCTACTATTTATACATATTGTAACCCTTTATTTTCTTAGTTCGAAAGGTGTTTCTTCATCAAATTATTTATGCCAATACTCGGCCTGGAATTGCCTTTGTTTACGCGTATTTTCGCATTTATAGTGACGTTGTTTGCTTGGAGTAACCAACTTGATACACTGACAAATTTGTATCCTTATTTTGATTCATCATACATCATTTTAAGCCTTCAATTCATTGGAACCTACCTACCAAATAAAGAGAATAAGAAATCAAAGCTTTTAAATTTCACCCGGTAGGCTACAACATTCATACTATAATACTCTGTGCGGTTGTTATACGACCTATATGTTATAAAATCTATGTATTTAAATGGTAAAACAGTAAGTTAACAAGAAATAACAAGACTTATCAACGCGACTAAACAATCAATAGGTTTAGGTTAGGTTAAGTTAGGACATGAAAATATCTAGAAAAGCTAGGATGTATTTGAAATTAATTTGTTATGGCGTTGAAATATTCTGTTAAATAATATTATTGCAATTTTATGGTAAACAAACAATTCGGGCAAATGAAAATCGGGCAAGTAACATTCGGGCATATGGGTATTATTGCTTATATCTTTCCGACAAACAATAGACAAACCTGTCTAGCTTACAGCCGATTTTGTGCTAATTAACCAATTTATGGCTAATACTCGAAGTATGCAATAAAATTAAGGTTAGCAGTATAGTGATGTTAGTAATTGACCCAACTTTATATAATAGCGAAAGTACCGCTAGGACATTTATGCTGGGGGATCTTGGGTCTTCAACTATCTGGACAGTAAGACTTATTTTCTCAAGAACAAAATGTGCATACAGCTTGGATCCGTTTTCATTTGTCAAGTATTAGGCATCACTAAATTCATTTTTCTGAAATTTTGGGAGCAGTTTTGATGATTGTTTCGAAGAAAATGTCAGATTGGTTTTTGAAATTATTCGAACCGGTATATTTATAGTGTAGACGACAAAAATATTTCAGCGAAAACCATCGGCGGGATTGCGAGATATAGTATTTTTAATGTTTAGATATTTCTGTTTGCATTTATAGTATGTATTTCAATATGTTTTTACTAAATCAATATACCTCATCCACTTAGTGAAAAAATTACTGATATGTCGATGTCTGTTATGCCTGAACGAACAGCTATACGCGCTCAGACATCCAAATGAAATAATTTATTTTTTCGACAGACACGTTATTTTACATTTATCTAAATATCGAGACAACTGATCAATTTAGATGAATCTAAAACTAAATCGAATCCTCTTATACCTAGTTAAAATATCGCCCAGATGACATAAAAAGTGAAATCATTTACATCCAATCGACGAGATCTTTGTATTTTGTGTGTTGTATTCTTAGAACTGCACAGTACTAATTATTATTCTACGGGTATGGTCGATAATGGAATTATATTGGCTTTACGAAAATTTTTGTTTCTTAAATTTCAATTATGTAAATCCAAATTTTCCGAAATGTATCCCATAAAAAAAACTACCACCTGCATAACTAATGAACGACATAAGAACTGTCAAGGGACCAGCCTGGACATGATTGACAAAGAACCGAGGAAGTGGGATAAGGAAGGTTGTGGATGTCGTTGATGGTGATGACGCAACTTTTCGACTATGGTTGTGTCGATTGTTAGGTGTGTCTCACAAAATACAAAAAACTTTTCAGCCTTTCAATTTATTTCGCAATTATTGTATTAATACACGACCACATAACCGAGTCACTAAACAAAACTGTAAATCGTAGAAGAACGCGAAAAGGTTTATTTTCTACGGCGACATTCGAAAACTTGTATAAAATAATCATAGAGGAAGTGCAGAGCGAGCATCGTGAAGTAGCGCATCGGAACTATACTGGCATTGTGTTTGCGCCTAGAATGCATAATAGGTGCATACTGTGTTCTACTATTTCCACTCGCAAGGTATGCACATCTAGGGCGAATTTCCTGTGTGGATTTTACTGAAGTTTATGAGCAAGCTAGAATAGTAAGTAGGTTAGGATTGAGACAAGTGGTTAGAGAAAGGACTTAAAACCCGACAGCATAAACTTTAATTCACTGTATCTTAGCCCGGGAAATCACGGGACGTAATCAGGGGACCACGTCTGTTATTTGAATTGTTCAAAATTACAATTGCATTGCTTTATAATATATGTTTGGCAGATTTGGTCGTCTATTATTATGACGCAATGCAATTATAATTCTTAAACAATTCAACTAGTAGACTTGGGCAACTGACGGTCTATGATCAATTATAGTCATTTTCGGTCTGGGATCGTTTCCATAAAGCAATGACACTTTAATATTATGAGAATGATTGGTCGGGACCTTGTCGAATTTTACGAGTACCTACAATGTTCTGAATGAAATACTAGTTAAATCGATGTTTCAGCCACCTCAGCTATAGATACAAACTTGAGTAGATGAGTATGCGGACATTTCGAGTGATGAACCTGTAGAGTTAATGTTCAGTTCAAATTGGTATCTCCACAAATTTGGTGGCAAATAATGGTATAGGAGCTGTCGTTCATTTTGAGTCGCTATGGATAGATGTTTATTTACTTATTTTTTATCCAATATTGGCATTACCTATCTTGCAAGTTTGCCATCTGGTTCAATTACTAATACCATAAATAATTTCAGTATGAGTTCAGATTTCTAGCAAAATTTATTATTGTTTTCAGATTTGAATAGATATATACAGTTTTTATACTATGAAACCTAAAAATTCTTCGAAAAATCGTAGTAATCAAGAATATTGAAATATCTACAATGTTTTCATAAACATAATTTAAATTTAATTTCCGTTATGGTTCTAATAGTAATAATATATCATAAATAAAAAAAAACAGTACAACCCATTCAAAATAAATCAAAAAAAGCACCGAGCTATCATAAAATCTCTATACATTATGCAGAGAACCCGAGAAGGCTTTATTTATGCGTCAGTGATTTAGCAGAAGAGCGCTGTTAGCAAAAGTATCCAATTTCTGTTTTGTGCCAAACTATTGTACCGAAGTTGAAGGATTTTCTTAGAAATTGAGGACCTCATCTTATATTACAGCTTTGTATTATCTTATATCACATATTATTTCATACTAGTAGCTGTCACCCGCGGCGTTACCCTGTATATAAACTTTAGAACATTGAAACAATTTGACTTCAATAAAAATTTTGCCAAGCAACAATTTAACCAAGCTACTTTTCATTTTCTAATGTATACTTTTACTAAATAACCACGAAACTGGAAAATTAGCTCCAAATTAATTCTCAGAAAACACCACAGACAAAACGGTCCCCAGCTCCTAAACTAGGTAACTCTTGTATCATGAATACAAGCATTCTCGTAGCGTCGGTGGACGTCGGTATTTTGGGTATGCCTGCATTAAGCTCAGTCTTGGTCCCATGTGAAGCGTACTCGAGCTTCAGCGGTTTAGTGGTTGGACTTAATTTTATTCCAGCTTTATTTCGGAGACTTGACACGTTAGAACGTTACTTTTAATGTATGTGGAGTATTATGGTGACGCTTTTGTAGAGTTTATACTTAAGTACAGTCACAGATTGCTTAAGTAGCGAAGACTGGGTATGTGGATATTGGGTGGCTAACCCTTGTATTAGAGTTTCTTTTTTATTAATTATTAGAGCCTGACCGTCAGCGACACTGTGGCCTTTGTGGGATGACAACTTCACTTAATTCTGAAGACTCTTAATCTTCTCCAAGAAACAGGGTTTCAACTAATTTCTTATACCGTTTAACGATTACTTAAAAAAAAAAAACTTATTTGTACATGAACAAAAATACTTAACAGTGCAGGACTAATATCTAGACTTACTAAAACCCACGTTGAACCTGCTTAAGGATTCTTACTTTAAGCACTGCTCAGAGAAAGAAAACCTACCGTTAGCCTAAAAATCCTATCAATATATTACAAATTTATTTAGATAGTCTCTATAGCATTTAAATTTATAATGTTAATATCTTTTGAGAGCCAGCTTTACAGAAATCATCGCTAACCCCTATAGCGTAATTAAATAACCAACAAACGTCCAAAGTTTGACACTCAACCATTATGAGACGCCCTCAGTTTCGTATATTGCGGTTTTCACACGAGAATGCAGCGATAAGCTGTCAACTATTATGAAGTCGTGGCGACAAAATTTTCACACCCGAAAGCACTTTAAAATCATATTCCCGCTCGCGAGTTTGGCTTTCGCGGTGGTGTGAAGCGTGTGCTTAGTCGTGAAACTTGTAAGTGAATGATAACGTTTCAATTTATTATGTTTGCGTGAAAATGTTGTTAAATTACTTCAATAGGGTAATCGTGCCGTGATTCTAACGTTAAAATCAAGTCGAATGTCTATTTGAATTGCATCTAGGTAGGGGTTTACGGCGTTTCTGCTGAATGTAACGTAAAAAAGAGAGATATTTTTTTATTAAATTTCATAAAATAAATTATTTAAAATAACTTATACTTAAAAACCAAATAATACAAAATGTTTGTATTGCATACTAAAAAATAAATATTGCAAAACACAACATAAACAAAACATTAGCACAGCAAAATTAGCATTAGCAGTGTTTAGTATTTGATAAAACTCAAACATATTTTAAGTGAAGTGCCCTTATATCTTTATTTCTCTACATTAACGTGGTGATAGAATTTTACTCGAAAGACTCTGTAACACAGATTTTTTAAAATCCTTTTAAACTGGACAGAAAGGCCATTTGTTTGACATCTGATCTAGCACGTGTAATCTATCTACACCTCCGAGTTCGTTGATACAATCTTTGAAAGATGTCTACACTTACGTATAGGTAACGTTGCTCTGAAACTTTTCATTGAATCAGAATGGTTATATTTTATTGCCATTTCCTTGAATAAAGTCTAGCTTCTGTGATATCGTTGCCCATTCAGCTCCACGGCTTGAATTCACTCGATGTACCCAGTTAATTAGGTACTCAGTTTTATCAGTTTTTGACATAAACTAATCTGAGATTCTGAATAGAAGACTCAACTACCATGTATAAAAAGATATAACAGAAAGATTTACTCGTCCCAAGGTGTTCGAGCAAAAGTAATGCGCCGCGCCAGAATTCAATTTCAGGTGTCGACCGAGATAAAGATTTTGCATAAATCTGTGATATAACCCAATATTATCGTATTAGGGTATTAGTACCCCATCCCTAATGTTCATTGCGGTGTTGCCACGCATAAACTGAAGAAAAGCCCCTGGTATTAGTGAAGTTTCTCATATGTAAAAATCATCATTTATTGTTCATCAAATATTTTGAACAAATAGTGTATAAATAATGCTATTTATTAAAAAATCTGCTACTTCATTTATTTTTGTTGGTCCTGGTGTAAGATATGTTTCATTTATTTATTTCTCGAGTATTATTAAAATAGTTGAGATATTATTACATCAAATAATAACAGGAGACATAATACAATGTATCGTGTTTAAAATGATAGTACTTAATGAAAAAAATCAATTTATTGAAAAATGAAGATGTATTTAAACATAATAATGGTATAATAGATAAAAAGAAACAAAACATTTATTATTCCACACAAACCGCTACAACAATAGCGTCACAGTCTTTAATTATACATCAAATACTTTTTATCAGCAATAATTATCTTTAAAGGTGTAACTTGCGAAAAAATAATAAAAAGTCATGAGTTTAGGTAAATCACTTATACTAAAAACTTGTGTTTTACTTAAGACAATACATAAATATTGGAAACCATTTTCATTCTTCGGGCAACACCGTTTTCATCCCGATTTAAATGAGTTATTCTACGACATCTGTGCGCGACCGAGCGGCCCGAATGAGATGGGATATAAATACCGAAATTGATAATAAAATTTTAGTATGCATTCGTTATGGTATTCGGAAACCCATCGGGATCCAAGGGGACTGTGGATGGGTAGGGAATCGATGATGTAATATGACAAGACGTAGGTACACATATACGATTACTTACAATACTTTATTTCAAGTAATCAAATTGCACAAATAATTTGTGTGTAATGTCATATTTTATTTTATTTTATTGGTCATTGTTCGAGCGAAGCCTTTCTCTCTCGAGTCTGGCAATATATTTTTTCGTCTGACAATGTGTATGTTTGTTTTTCTACACCAAATTTCGTATTCGCGTAGACCGCAGTTTCCATACAATATTGACGAAACTTGGTGTGTATACGTGTTGTGAATTTTTAGAATTTTTAGTCATCATGAATTTTGAGGTGTATTTTCCTCAAAAAAGGTTTGAAAATCCAAAAACCACGACAAACTGTAATGGCATATTTTGTGACTCGTAAAATAAGTTCTAAAATAGTGTGTAGCTACAAACCTGAATGGCTTGTCGTATATTTATGTGAGTGGTTGGATTCTTCTTAGTCGTGAATGTGACACTACAGTGGTACAACAATATTAAGGATTTTTGGCGTCAATAAGTAATCTCAAAACAAAGTTTTCATAATACCTCGAGTGTGGTATCAAAATAAAGATTTTTAACGTTGATTACACATTATATACATAACTTATATGTTTTATTGTAGTTTGGAATAGAATATAAATAAATAAAATACTAAGTTTAAGATTTAGTAGTCTTTTTTTTAAGTGACTTCTAACCACTTGTTCTAGCATATGTAGTACCTAAACGATTTGTCATATTTTTATGTGAGTGGTGTCAATAAATTTGTCTTCACCTGCAGATGGTCAACTATACCAGCTGCATCCCGCGATTTCACGTGTTAATATATGTGCATATATAGATACGAGTAGCTTCTTGCAGTCGTGATGTTTGAAGTTACTACTTCTTGTAATGTAATTCTTAAACGAAAAACTTATAAGGTCTGATCTTTACTTTATACGATAGATAAAATTTTCTAGCCGTATTAGGATACTTGAGATATTATTACTCGTCTGAGTCGGCACTTTAAATTTAGCGCGTGGGAAGATCTTCAATATTTATTTCTACCTACTAAGTGTACTAAAAGACCACAACATTTTAACGCATTTCAAGATTTCCAAAGTTTCAATGTAGCAGAAACAACCCACGAAAACTTCAAAAAGTAATTTTTGCTTGCTCATTCAATATTCAAACTTTAAAAGCATCAAATTACCGTTAAAATGCAAGAGTAACTAAAAAGGACATTACTTTTCTCGTGAGCAGACAAGTTTTTAGAGAAAATTAAATTTTGGAATTAATTTAAAGGCTCTTAGGGAATTTAAATTTAGAGACATTTCAGCTGACGCTGCATTTCTGCTAAATGCTTCAGCTTTATTTTTAACTTGTATTTTAAAGCCAGTTTTAGATATTGTGTAGGATGTCTAACTATCTTGTTATGTGACTTTTAAAAAAGGAGCAGAAAAGCGGATACTCAGTTCGACGAAACGTTTTTTTGTGTATTTTTACCGAATTTCTCAGGTACAATCGAAAACTCTATGTAAACAAAGAAATCTTTTTTCTCGTGTGAGTATTTGTACAGACAAAATATTAATATTTTATTATAGGCAGGAAGATATTATATTATCAAAATTGGTTGAGTAGTTTGAGTTGTTCCTCAAACTACTAAAATACGAGTACTTGAAAGATTTGATCTCGGTTATTACTTTTTTTAAGTATTACTTTTTTGATAGCTTATTTTGAGAGGAAACGCTTGTTTTTTCAAGCGGTGGGTGAGAGTATCCCGGTTCAGGCCTTAGAGTATATTTGCTCATGTGCTTACTGAGATTAAAGCTATTTATTGGATTACTCTAAATAACTTCGAAGATATGTAAATGAAGGCTTAATTAGTTATAACTAAGTAATACCACTTACTCACGGCGATAAAATACATCATGAGGAAACCTCCCTAGTGTCCCCAACCCGCAATACCGCCAGCGTTATGGACTATATCCTTCATAGAAGTGACTCCCGCCCAGCTATGGGATGCTATGGAATCGTGATGTGTGATAATAATACAATACAATACAATATATCTTTATTTCACACCAAAAAATACAGCAAAATATATTATAAACAAAACATTGGTACAACAACACACAACATAACAGTACATCGGGCGGCCTTATCGCCGAAAGCGATTTCTTTCAGGCAACCTTTGGATGGATCGGACTTAGTGCAAACAGTGACGTCGGTGGTGTACCAATAAAAAAGAGATGATAGAAATACTGTACCACAAAACAAATATATAAAAAAACAGAAATATATATATTTATATATACTAGTATTAAGCACATACAACAGATATATACATCGTATTCGTAATAATAATACAAATCAAATTTTTCCAATGTATTAATAGAAAGGTAATTAATGTTCAGCAAGTTTTTGAATATAAAAAGGGGTTTAACCTGTCTGACTGACAAAGGCAGCTCAATAATAATACCTAAATTATTTAATGAAATATTTGAAAATCATTACTACTATACCTATTCGTCAGCAAAGAATGTTGGATTCTCTTTATCCAGTTGACAAATTAATACCATTTCAATAGACTTTATAATTACTGCTTCTGTTCATCCATCCCCAAGTCAACCTATATCTGTATACAGGCTTATCGGATAGTTCATAGTTGGTCTCAAAGTAAAAGTTGTTCCTGAGGATGAGTCTAGCGACCCCTTTGCGGCTTAGAACACCCTAACTGATAACTCGGCAAGTCTCATTAAGGAAGCAAACATGGCGACTTCAAACCTTCACCAGTCCGAACGTCACACACACCCACACAATATCTAATCCAAACACTAAACAAATCAGCACCGGTCTGAACCGCATCAAACTTGTTAAGCAAGCGGAAACTTGCGACAAGTTGCCGCAACTTGCGCCGGCAACGTGTTTTTACTCGAAACAAAGTTCACATTAGCGCTGAAACTAATCGGGGGAAACTTGCCAGGTCCCGAACTTCAAGTTATTGGGGCCTGCCATCTGTTTCGGGCTCAGAACTGCACAAAAAAAAACAATGCGAGAGTCTTGACTGCTCTAGACCCAGAACTTTGGTAATCGGAGAATCTAAGCTAGGTTTTATTAACACACCTAAACTTAATGTATGGACGTATCTGGATTACTTAGTACTTTTTTTTACATTAGTACTAAATAACATAATAGCAGTCCGAGTCTTCCAAGTCGTTCGTGAGTGGATACTAATTCTTTTTTTAGGCAAATTAGATTTGGAATAATCCGGTTAATTTTACTTAAAATACCAGCATTTGTTTAGCTTGGGTTATTTTCAGTGTTACAAAGAACTAATTATATACCTTTAATTTATTGTGACAATAACTTAAAAAACCTTAATTAAACACTTTTACTAAACTAAATGTACTTACAACTAAAAAGATTAAAAAAACTCCAGTCAAAAAGTCTGTTAGTTGAGAGAAAGGTGGTAAAAATACTGGCAACATTGGATTACAATGAAGAAAAATCCCCTAGCGGATAACTATGCATAGTATATAATATATCTCATATCAGTTATTTCATTGTTTTTGGGACCATAAATACTGAAACTATTTGGGGCAGTGATGCTTCCAACATATACTAAAACCTAACGCTACCAATTCGATAGGTACGAGAAGCTGATTATATTTTTACAATAGGAACTTAAACTTTCATTTCTGGAATGAAATAACTCAAAACTCGGGTAATCAGCGGCTTTGTTGTTTACCTCCGTTTCATTGATAGGGAGGATCCACTACTAACTGGATAAATTATTGGAAAACTTAACCCCTTGGCATCGCTAACCAATGCCCGGCTCGCTTGTTGCCTTGTTCATTCCACTACATTACGTGATGGCTATTGATAATGAGCGAAATTTTATTTATTGTACTTTAATTTATTGTTTGTTTTTAGTGGGGAAAGAATAATGAGTTTCTGGTGTTCATAATTCATTGTAAAACAATGTTTTATGACCCAAAAAGCTGGAAGCCTGAGAAGGAACTGGGCTGTTCATATAAGATGTAGGCTACATGACCAATGGGCCAAAAAGAGATTAAAGTAACAACGTGGCTTTGACGACCTTGGTGGCCTAAAATGACCTTGATCATGTTATAGAAGATTGGCGCAAAATATTTCTGTATCCCGGTTTTATCCATAGGAAAAGTTTTTCATCACGATGAGTCGCCTTAGGTAAACTCCAATCTAATTAATAACCTTTTTGAGATCCATAAATAGGTTAATTCTATATCGCAAGAAAAGAGACTATATACTTATTCCTATTGTGGACTCACAATAGTAATAAGCCACAAGATCCATTACAGCAGTTTCTACCTTAGCAGCAGCTATTCGTATTTTCTCTCACATTGCAATTCCAAAAGACGTCCTCTAACATGACGTTTCTAATGTATTAGTTGGATTCTGTTGAGAACTTTACTATAGTTCTGTTGTATCATTATATTTGTGTCTATTATGAATATCTCCAATGGTGAGAAGATAGAGTAATTTCTTTTTATCAAATATATTGTTTTAACAGCTTGCGCTATTGGTGATACCAAAAAATATTTAGTAGACTACCACAATAAAAAAATATCGGCTTCATGAGAAAGACTCAGTTTGGCTACATTGCCATTGATAGTACTGTCTTATGGTATCACGGAAAAGGTACGATGTGTTTTTGTAATATTTGTAGTCGTATGTGACGCTTCATCGTTGGAGAGGAGAAGTTCGTAACTCTTTCTTAATATGTCTGGTAAAGACACCAGTTTTCGCCGTATTTTCACCAAAACTCGAAAAGATATATTGAGTATTAGGCATTAACTGAACTTCTCAGACGGTTTAGCTATTTTTATTACAAGCTTTATTGTTTTTATTTATTAAACAGACAATTTATTTGCGTATTGGGTTAAACTTTGTATTCAAAATTAAATCATATCTGTTATAAGTCCTAAGCAGTTTATTCCGCATAAAAACTAGTCATTCAATTCACATGGTTTAAAATAATAAAACGTGCGTTCAGGCCAGCTGCTGACGCTATATTAACCGGTTATTTCAAACCGTTTACACCAATGACACCACTCTTTTGTGATGGAACTACGCAGAGATATTTTATTAATTTTCATATATTTAATCTAATGTAAGCGCCTTTTTTTTAATACATCGGCATATGGTACCATTTTCAGAACCCCTCGGAATAAAATGCCTTTACGTAGAATTTTTCAACGACGGAGTAATTGTAGTTTTTCAATGAATTTACATAATGTAAATAAGAGTTTAACTTTCCTACAGTTGTTTATTAGTTAAATCTTTATTTATTGCCATTACTGATGTATGATAACTTTGTTCGGTTACGCACTATTGTGCGTAAAGAAATCCTATGCTAATTTCTATAACATTATCTATTCTCTTAGCTATTTACCGTTTTTTCTCCGCCTATTCCAAGTCAAAACCTCCCCTACCTACTTGCCGAATAAGCAATCGCAAAGCTAAATATTTGAATCTTCCAACTCGATAAAGAGCCAACTTGAAAACATTGAATTAATTTTACGATTTTTGTTTCAGATGCTTCTTAAATATCTACAAATAAAATTTTACTCAAAAATTTCGTTTACAAGAAAATATTCAAATAATGCCGCATAAAAATTGCCCTTAAAAATAAATATGGACAAGAATAAGAAAAAGAATCATGCAAATGGCAAATATAATAAGAACTGCAAATCAGAGGCTTATAGAATTGAAGAAGATATTACGACATGTTGTTTTTGTATCAAAACCGAAGCCAGTAAAAAGCAGACGCTTGTCACTGGATGCGCGACAAACGCTGGAATTTTTGTTCTATTACTGGGATACACATTAATAGGAGCATTCATATTTCTGGCTATAGAAGGCAGCGCTGCAAAAGTACATCAAAAAACTCTTGCAACGACTTCGTATCAAGCGAATGAAAAGTCAATTCCTCTATCCAAGATCAATGGGACTATTTCGCAGGCTAGCGCTGAGCTGCGATCACAGACAGTAGAAAGCATCTGGGAGATTACAGTGTCGCTAAATATTTTGTATAAAGAAAACTGGACGAGACTGGCTGCTCAAGAAATTGCGAGGTTTCAGGAAAAACTTGTAGCAAGGGTAGCGGCTGATGTGTCAGCGCAGTACGGTGCCAGGGCGTTGGAGTCAGCACCGGCATTGGTGGTAGACGACTATGAGTGGAACTTTGCAAAGGCATTTCTTTATTCCCTGACTGTATTAACCACTATCGGTAAGTTTAATGTATGCTTTAAATTTAAAAAACCTTCATAATAATGTCAAATGTAATGTAAATTCTTATTGGGGACGTAATATTGACGAAACGTGATTCATGGTGTAAATTATATTATAGGTTTTTGTTTTCGGTGTTTTTTTTTGAGGTTTCAGTTTGCCTAAAAATAAGGAAGAGTTGTCATTTATCTACCCCGCTTTAAATAATATTTTACAAAAACACCATCACCACTCGGTTACGAATCTTTTATAAGAATGCCGAAGTTTGCAAAATTTATGGTATATTCCCAAAATTTCCATAAAAACCGACCGCAGTGGGAATTTCATGAACAATTGTCCCCATTATAAACAAACACAAGTGGTTAGATGAGACTTCAAATAAACTCGACTGCTAAATCTTTAAACGCGTGTATCTTAAATTTAAAATTTCCTATTCCAATATGATTCCTATGAATAAAATCTGGTTCCAGGTCACCCTTGTGTTTTAATGAAGGCAAAGATGAATTAAATAACCATGGAATATTTATAGAATCGAGATTTTCAACTTGTGTTTTAATCTTATAATCTCAATAACCTCCTTCATTAAAGGCAAAAAGAAGGAATTCATATTTACTGCAAAGTCGCATGTTGGACGCCAAAAGCCTACTCGCAATACTAGTATTTAAAAATATATTACTTAAATCAGATAAATATTTAGGTCACTTTCTGTTAAAAAGTGGACTTGATAGGTCCAAACAATATGCGCACACTGCTAGTGTCCATTCCTCATCTTAGGTAGACCGTTCTATTATATCTACTGTCCCAGGTTTTGAACTTTTTGCATAATAACAGGATTTCCTTAGTAACTATGTAATGGACAGTTTAACAGTTTACATTCCATCAGACCAAATTAACGTTTGTCTTTTTTTTAGGATACGGGAGCGTGGCACCAAGAACAGCTCTAGGCAAGGCAGTGACCATCGGATATGCCGTCATTGGCATACCTCTGACTCTTCTGTACTTATCTGTGGTCGGAGCCTTGCTCTCTAGGCTTGCTCGAAGTGTCTTTAGTCGAGCGTTATGCTGTTGTCTCTGTACAAAATGTGGCTACTGCTGCCTCGATGAACGCACAATGACAAGCAAAGAGCAAAAAGAGAAAGTTAGACGGCAAGACGACTACAGGAACCAGACGTTACATCTACAAGAGCCTTACTACGTCAGATCACCTTCGGGCACAATAATTTCCGCATCTCAAGCTCATAACGCCGGCTCAAATACCATCAAAGACAAGTCACAAGGCATGAATTTTTTGAGAGATTGTGATTCCACTAGTTGTACTGATACCGATTCCAAGCTTTCTCTGCGTGGTTTCTCTATTTTAGCGCCTGTTGCTTTGTGTCTGGCTGCCATTTTCGTCTACATATTCTTTGGTGCTTTAGTTTTGTACCAGCTTGAAGGTTGGAGCCCTATTGATGGGGTGTACTTCTGCTTTATGAGTCTTAGCACCATTGGTTTTGGACACTTGGCTCCAGGCGCAACTCAAAATAACGGTGCCTCAACAGGAACTATATGGTTTTGCTCTATTTATATTATGACAGGCCTAGCTCTCACGGCAATGTGCTTTAACGTCCTACATGACGAGATTGTTCATCGGCTGAGGCATCATGAGAAAGTCTTAAAATCGACGCAAAAGGTGATGACGTCAGAGTTCTTGCACAGAATGTCTTGACGAGACGAAAGTGGGAACTTATCCGAAGAGACGATGCTAAACTCTGAAGGAGATTCGTTGCCAGAAGTTTTGCATCATGTCACTAACTCCAGGTGTGAAGGTGGAGCAGTACGTAGAAGTGTTTATACAGTTAGAGAAGAAAACGAACCAGATAGAGTGACCCCATAATTAGACTTGTAATGGATTCGAAGTTCAAATTATAAACGCCAAAACTGTGTGTAACTCAATCTCAAACTAACGAAGGAAATAGGAATGGGTTGCCTTAATTTCTGGGCTGAAGATGGTTAGATACTTGTGTAATAATGACGTGTACACGAGCTTACAAAAACGACATCAGTATGTTATTATATGACAGTGCCTCATTCCCTTTTCCTTCTTGGTCTGAGCCGTTTTAAAACTGTAGATATTTTAGGTGTGTATGATGATAATTAATTACCTATGTTTACTCATATAACAAACAACATTGTAAGTATTGAAATGACTGACCATAATAATGTTAATTATTTTGTTTAGATTAAATTGAATAGGACTCCTCTAGATATTGTTAAGTCTTCTAATCTTAAGATAAAATTAATAAAAAAAAATGTGTTAATGTAACAATTTTATAGGTATTTTGATTTGTACTCGATTATTTGATGTTAATGTTAAAATGATTATATCGATGCCAAAATGCATTCAATAAGTTTACATCTAATACATTTTGTTCTATGCTACAAAAATAGTAACTCAAATAACGGTCCTTATAGTAAAATAATAATGTGCAACGTATCAATTCACTAGTAAATATTAAATATGGGTTGAAATGTAATGTTGTCAAACAACATGCAAAAGAGTAATTTTAATATTTTTTAAATGTACTCGTATAATGTGTGATTTGACAAGTTCAGGTTTAAAACAGAAATTAAGTTCAATCAAACACTATTGGATTTGTTAATTGTGAACAATTAATTCGTTTGTATGTGTAAAATAAAATTTTGTGATAGAAAAATAAAGACATTGAAATATTTTTTGTGTTCTGTTTTTTTTTTGCCATTGTGTTTTTACCACACTTTTGCACTATTTAAGATGAAAACTTTGGCCCAAAAGTGCGAGTAAGAATCTGACAAAGCCACTAACATTTTCACTTTTGTGCTATAAAAAGATTATAAATAAATGTGCATTATAAATTTCAATGCTTACTAGGTAAGTATATTTTATATTATAACAGGCTTCTACTGAGTTCGATAGAAACGCAATATCAAATTCTGCAACTGAAAATCTCGAGTGCCATTCTAAACCCTTAGACTGGAAATATAGGTGTAAAAAATTAAAAGATGTATCTTTTAATTTTTACACCGTGCGAGTATGTGGAATCACTATCATGTACCGGTGCTGTTTTTTTCTTAATCATACTTCCTGGTTTGACGATGGAATGGTAATAAAAGTATCTAAATATTTAATTCCGAAGTATGAATTCTCTAGTAAAATTATTAGGGACTAATAAGCTTAACTCTCTATTTTATAGCTGCGTCTTGTGAGGTTACGCACGTTAATACAGGATAAAAAGTAGCCTATGTCTTAATCCAGGTTCTAAGTTATCTCCGTGCCAAATTTCATTCAAATCAGTTTAGTAGTTTCTGAGTGAAAGAAAAACAAAAGCACATCCATACATCCACACATTCTTATAAACTTTCGCGTTAATAATATTAGTAGAAAGAAAAAATATAAATATAAGCAACGCAAACTTTAATTATTTATTCAAAAAGTCTTTATTGTTACCACAAAGATACAACATAAAAGAAAAAAAAATGGCACATACTTAAGGTGATCATATCGCTGGAATGCGATCTCTTCCAAACAATTTTCATAATGATGGCAAATTAAATTAAAATTATTAATTATTCTTCAACGAAAACGTTTATTTTACGCATATGTACTGTTGAATAAGTTGTTCTATATACGATAATTCAATGTCAGAAATCTAAAGGCATCAATAAATCTGCCCTTAAACTTAACGGTAAGGAAAAATAACATTCAATACGAAAAAAAACCTGCCTATTCCCGTTCAGCCTCTGAAAGGCAGCAAATATCATAAATATTTATCACCATCATTCCGTCAGAAACCCCATAAATAGCTCGCGATTGAAAACCAATTTGCAACGATTTAATGAGAGCATCCATGGAGCATCTATAAAAGGTATTTTCATGGCATTTTCGGATAAACGTGAGCGTTCAGCGACCGGACGTCGATCATTAAAGCGTGAAAATAACAACGGGTATGAAAATTAACGGTTTTTCTGTCTAAAGTCATAAAAGTAGCCGAAGTGTTAAAAAATATTTTTTTTAGGTGTTTTATGAAAAAGTGAGTAATTAAATACGCTTGAATGAGCTACTTTTTCTTCATACTAATAAAAAAGAGGATGTACTGAAGTGGACTGTATTTTTTTTATTACGTTTACTAATTTTTTGAAGACGAGTTTACTATAGCCGATAGCCGATTAAGCTTCATTTTGTACTTTCATAAGTCTAATTGGTTTATACCCATCTATTCATTTTGTATAAGTCACAAAGCCTTGCTTGTTCGTGATTATTTACGTTTGTTTTGCATCGTTTTTGTGATTAACGACGCGGAAAACGAATTAATTGGTTATTAATGAATATATGAAAGCACGGCAGCTCCGTTGTGAAAACTGCGTGGAATTTTTGTAAACAAAAAAGTACGGATTGAAAATGAAATTTAGCATTGATTTTTCTTTTACATGAGATTTGGGCCTTAAAAGTGCAATATTAATTTAGAACGCAGTTTATAAGTGCACCAAGTAGGATAATTAGAAACTTATTTTGTTTTTTTTTTTCACGTTATAGTGCCGTTACAAAACTCAAAATACAATACAATTTTTGAATTTACATAATATAGTATTATTATTATTTGTAAGGACATAGTCAACGACACTATTTTAGCCCCTGACAAAAAATGACGTGTCATAAGTTTAACGTATCTGTGGCATTGTAGGACCCGAACGGACGGACCGATTTTGATTTTGATATTTTTATGAAAGGTATATTTACTAGCTATTTTTAATGAAAATCGGTCCAAGATAACCGCTGCCACAAAATGGCGAAACACATTTTTTTACAACTCCCTCAATATGGGTATCAATTAAAAAGGCTTGACTAGTTGTATTTTATTGTTACTTAAATACTATTGAAATTATCATAATGTACATGTAATGTTTGTATGTATTCTGTACATTATGAAAATTTCAAATGCAAGATGACTGCAGCAGCAAGTGCCGGGGGTTTTTCAAAAAGTTCATGTTCTTATTCTTTATTCTTACTCATGAACATTGAAAATAATGAAACATGTCAGACACAACACTACATTGATATCCCTAGCATGTATTGTTACACTCATTGTTATAGAGTTGGGAGCATACGCTGACAAAGTTTCAGATTTTATAAATTAACGGAGGTCCTTAGGTTATCAGTAAAATTGAAAGTTACTATCGCATCCATTTTAATGGTTTTGATGGCCAAATAATTATTTTCTAAACATAGTGACCTTCAACTTTACAGAGATGAAGTTTGATGTCACCGGGAAATTTTTGGTGCGGATATATTTTTTTATATAATAATTACCTTGGTTTAATATTAAATGACTGGTACAATAAATACATGTTTTCCTAAAACCACATGGAAAGCCCTATTAAAAAAAAATTGCTATATAACTCCAGAATTCTCTGTGAAATCTTGTAATACGAATTATAAAATCCGTTTAATTAAGTTTATAATAATTAATTCATCCTTTTCACCGACTTGCCAAAAAAGAAAGAGGTAATTAGGGAAAATTCGACCCGATTTTGTTGTGTTGGTTACTTGATTTCTCGAGCACGGCTAAACCGAATTCGCGAAACTCTTTTTTGTTTGGAAAGGCTCCATTGAATTGGTCTCATTTAATAATGATCAAAATCGTTGCAGTGGTTTAATTTTTAAATAAAAATACGAGTAACTAAAAATACAAATACAAAAACGTTTATTGACTTTTTACATATACACACTTAGACATTCAAACATTGGAACTTAAACTATACTATACTAGGAGTAGGTATAACTATGGTTTATATCTAAGATACTTGACTGTAGTGTTTGAAATATCTGTTTAACAGCTGGCTGACACCCGCACTAGTAATGAAACTGTATTGCAGGTGCCAGAGCCTTCCGTATTAAGGAACAAATTTGAGATAAAATAGTAGTACAAAAAAACACACAACAGCACTAGAATAAACTACTTGTGGTAATTACAAAACAAATAACACATTGCAGAAAAATAAACAAAATAATTGGTAATGCTAGAGAATATCCAATTTTCTCACTGGCTTTAAAATAGATTGATTACGTGGCAAATAAATGGTGAATGATGATGAAATGATGGATGTGAAAAGAAATGATATGAAAAATAAAACTTGTTAGAGATTTTGAGTGTGAGTAGGTATACGTGAAGTATGTATGAGGAAGTACCGTGACAAAAGCTTCATTTTATATACTATACGCAGTCTCTGCCGGGGCTGCATTCGCCGAGAAGTTCTAAATGAATAAAGAAAAAGTAACTGAATTACTTCTGCTGAATTGCAGTCAGTAACAATGTTTTTTAAAGTTGGTTAATGACAAAAAATGCTTAATACAATATAAGTTAATTTCGAACTAAAAGTATGAATAGCAAATATACACAAAACTAAAGACTGACATTGAAGCGGCGCTATCGCCAAAAGCAACTCCTTCTAGGCAGTTTTTGATTGGATCGGACTAAATGAGAACAGTCAAGAGAAAAGTTTGCCATAACTTTATTTCAAGATAAAACAGACAAGAATGCTTCATAATTCTTCGTTTTAAAATAGTTGAGGGAACTATTTTAAATTATTTTTATTTGTGTAAATGAAATTTCAGAAGGCTATAATTATGAAGGCTTCATAATTATAAATTTTTAAAATAGTAATTACGAAGCCTTCAAAAATCTCATTTATACCTTAAAATGCTTAATTCATAGATATATTCATCCACGTTCGAGCTTTTAAGACCTCTTTTATACGTTAAAAAAGGAGGTACTTACAAGTGACGGCAACCCTTCAGCAGTAACGGTCTGGGAGGCTATCTGATTATGTAAAGCCTCCGTGCACGGCCGATGTGGGGAAACAAAGGGTAGTTTATATTCTTACACAGACGAGGCGATTTTTCACCGATTACAAAAATTAAGGGGTTTCTCAATTTTACAGTATTATTTATGTCTTATTCAATCACATATAAATTTGATCAAAGTCAGTAATGGTTTGATGTATGTCCAAAATTACTGTTTTTTTGATATTGAATTCGGTCATCCTGAAATTTTTAGCAGAATGTTTTTTTGTTGTAATTATAAATAAAATAAGTTTTATTTCAGTAATTTCATCCATATTTTAATAGCAATAAAATTTATTATTATACAGATTAGCACCCAGAACTGAAGCCTTATTAACAGTACTGGGTTCTGGGGCCTTTTTTTTGAAGCGGTCGAAAAATTCACCACTCGTTAATGATATTATTTACAAACGATATTCCAAAAGTCGCATATTTATCGTTTGTGAGTGACGTCATTAGCAAATGGTGAATTTATTAGGACGTTTCAAAAATAAGGCCCCAAAACCCGAAGCTTTATTCACACTAAAGCAGTCCCTTCAAAATAGGTCTATCACGTAAACTATAAAGCATTCTAAACAACAAGGAATATCGTATTCAACTGTAGACGAGATAAGACCTTGTCCCGACACTATTCTTACTAAGCTGGTGCATAATGTATAGGCAAACCATACATGGACGTAATCAGGAACTTATTGTGAGGGGGAGTTTTCGTAAAATCACAGAATTATTAATAAATTCTTGCAATATTCAATCATTTTGCTTTTACACATTCTACAAACATTTTTAAGTTGAGATTCTTGAGGTTAACTAAGCCCCCAAAGCCCCCATCCTAGGTATGGCAACCGGACTAAAGCCTTACCGTCTGCAGGCCACATTTTATGAGCTCATAGCTAGTCGCGGTGCGAATATTTTACCGATAAATATCTCTTAAGACGTTTCCCTTCTGTTTATCGTTAGGATTCCGCTGATTCCTTAAACAGTATTTCTCTCTAAGGTGTACAACCAACGTTAAGAGTTTCCATGCCATAAAATAGTTTTTGAGTCTTACTTTTTACAAGTATATATTATGTTTTTTTATATAGAGAATATATAAAAAAGGGGTTATGACTTAAGTAATTGGAACTGTAGTAGTTTGCTGTATTTTACAGCATATATTATATGCCTATCGACCTCCAGAAGAAAGAATTATGTGCCTACATAATTCAACTGTATTATTAGTTAGCTGATCTCTCGGAGACTGGTGGACCGATATGGCAAATTATTTTTGAAATGGTGTACCTCCCAAGCGGTCCCATTCAAATTCTATCGAAATCAAAAATATATGTACCACTTAAAAAAATATTTTTTGAGTGGTACATATGTGGCATTCATTGCAACATGATCAATACAAGGATATTGACCTAGAAACTTTTTGGCAGATTGAAGTAACTCTAATATTAATACAAATACGATCAATTCTGAACATATATCTCTAGTGTTTCCCACTGGAGCATCTCGTAATTTAGTAAAGTGCTGATGAAAAGGAAAATACTAAGACATCATATAATTTTTAATTCGGTTTTACTTGTGATTACGGTTATCTATGTTTCTTACCTTTTAAACTTTGCCTGGAGTATAACAAACATTTGATTGCCAAAATCAGCTAAATCGGCACAGCCGTTCGTGAGTTTTAGCGAGGCAAACAAACAGCAATATATTTTTATATAGAAGACTAGTAAATGAGACTAAATATCCGAAATGTCAGATTTTTTCCTCGGTTTATAGGCAAACAATAACTATGTTCAAAATTAGGAGCTTATAGGTCTGCTAGAAGTACCTTAGTATTCTGATGATCGGTGAGTCAGTGACAAAATCGAGCTTTTTGGCATGCAATAACTCTTAAAGCACTAGTACAAATTTAATAAAATTAAGAAATATATCAATATAAAGAGATGATTAGCTTGTAATATTCCATATGAAATCTCATTCTCAGTGGTCGTACACCTTAAACAGTTTTCCTCTTTTAAACCGCTTTTTGCGGGAATATTGTCCCAAGATTGCACGATAGGATGCTTTGTTTTGCCGCTGGGAGAATAAGAGTCGTATTAAAGGGCAACTTTAAGCAAATTGGTGATTTTTAAATTGCGCTAGCTTAGGATAATGTCATTGTTAAGAAGTGAAATGCTGTTTTACCTCAGCTTAGGTGTTTAGGGTAAGAGGTGATTGTTTCGAGGAAATTAGGAAGGCTGAGTTGAGGCATTGTTGTTCGCTTAGAATTTTAGAAAGACTCTTTGTGGTCTATAATTAAATTTGTACTCGGTCAGTGGATAATGTAACTTGGGGCTTAAAAGGCTATTACTTTAACGTTGCAGAAGTTGATTTAGATTACTGTTAGACACTGTTTTTATGATAAAATAATGTATGTCTGCAAAATATTCTTATCGTTTTATTTTTAACCCCCAACGCAAAAAATATAAATATGTGTCATAAGTTTGACGTGTTTGAGTTTGTGTGTGTCTATCTGTGACATCTTATAACGATTTTTTTTGTTGAAATTCGATGTTGTCTGGTTTATTCTTAACTGTGTTTGATGAAAATCAGCTCGCCCAAGATAACGGTCACCACAAAATGGCGGACTACATATTTTCACACAACTCCAAAACATAAACCATAAGTATGTACTTATTCACATAACAATGGAAAATTATTTACTTCATTGTAATATTCGAATGTACAGAACGTGAGTTAATGAAATGGGATTACCACAAGATCTCGATATAATTAATTTCAAATTAAACAGTTTCGATTATGAGCCAATTTTGAGTGTAATTCAGACAGTGCTCGATTTAATCCTTCCTGAATTGCTCTACCGTGGTATTGATATCAGTTTTGTATTAACATTTAACTTTATGTGTGTTGTAATCAAAATAATTTAATATCAAATTATTAAACTTCGTAGATTCATCACCCGACCTACACTTAACATAGGTATGTTATGTTATAACATACCTATGTTATGCTAATGTTATATTATAATATTTTATATTATTTAGTATGTTTGAGGGTGTTATTATTACAAAATGTTGTTCATTTTCACTTTCATTACATATATACCATGTTCCCTACAATAGTTTTTTTAAGTCTATTTTTATCTCTATTTTATATATACAACGCGTAACAGAAAGGTGTGACAATACTAATAATAATAATAATATAATAATAGTGGTATGTGTAATAGGGGTGTTAACCTACTAATCAACGTGAACCCTGCGTAGAACAAAATTTTGCAATATTTGAGAAAATATTATTGCAACCTCCATACAACTTGGCCGATCACGTGACCAATTTATGTATGGAGTACATAATATTTTTACCAGACTGCATGAACTGACAGTTAACCGCTGTATCTTAACGAGTGAAATCGCTGAATGTAACTAGTATAGTCTATGACCATCTACAAATAAATAAAAATCCAATGATAACTCGCACATCAATAATAGTTTACCAGTTTAGGCTGTAGAGGAACACAAACAGTTAGACATACATACTTCTTGACTAACATACAAATTTAACACACATACACTCGAAAAACATTGTGCAGTCAGGTAACAAGTAGTTAGAAGCGAGTTCGAAAAAACTCTACTGCTAAATCGTTAAACCTGTGTATCATCCTTATTTTATTTTTTTAATTTTGATGTTCCCAGTTTAATTCTCATGACTAAGACAAATCAATTGACACCGGTCACAAAAAAAATACGACAAGCCGTTTAGGCTCTAGGACGGGCCAAAGAAAATAATCGTACATATACACTCTGAAAAAATAACCCTCTCTTTGGGCAGTCATGTTAAAAGAGCGAAATTAAGATTATATATATATACTAAAGTCCCTGCCTAAATATGGTAAAAAAACACACTTATTACAGTAACCTCATTATTAGCTCTAAACTAAGATATAGACAGTAAAAAACCTACTTATTTTAAAGAACATCTCCTATAATGCGATTATATCACGAAAGAATAAGCTTATCTAACAAAAGGAGATGAAACATCTTTTATTCAGTTATCGTATCAATTTAAGATACCTTTTGTATTTGAACGTAAATGTATTTCTTTGGTGGGTTTATTTTACTTGAAAGCTTTGGTATATCCGCGTAGGCAAATAAATGGCGAGGTAAAACGGTTCACAGTCGAGGCAAGGTGCTGTTAAACGAGCAATTTTTAACTTAGAGACGGCAACTCTATCTGATAAGTGTACCGCTGTCAAAAATTGCTTGTCTAACAGATGATACAAATAGAGTTCTTATTGCTTGGTTGATTTACCTTTCTAAATTCTCTTCAAGATAAAAAAAAATCTTGGGAAAAAAATTACAATAGCTTTTTACTCCCATATAAAAAACATACTTAAGGAACATTATGCGTTAATAAAGACTTGTAAAAGAAACTTATTTCTTGTACCCAAAATAAGGTTAAATACTATTCTTAAATATGAATGAAGTCAAAATTATTGTATGATTTTTTTTATTATTCCTTTTTTTTAGTATTTTCTGTTACTCAGAACTAATAACTTAAGATTTATTATAGTTTTACGGAACTCTACGCGGACCAAAACGCCCTTGACACAAAATATATTTTTTTTATTTTAAAGCAAATTTTTCGCCGAATACAGCTAAGAACACTCCCGACTAATAAACACTTTTCATAAATAAAATCAGATCAAAATCGGTCGATACGTTCGGGAGCTACTTTGCCACAGACACACACATACACATATACATACACACGGACACGTCAAACTTATAACATTCCGTCGTTTTCTCGTCGGGAGTTAAAAACTGGAACAATTCAATGACATTGCTGCAAATAATTTCAGCAATGTTGTAGATACGAGTATCATGTTTTTTACGTTTCTTGTTTCTTGATATAGTCCTGACGTCATTATATTTCAATTGTGGTGATCTCAGTTGAAAATATGCTTTTTAATAATAGATGGACTAATCCTTATTTATTTGTTACTTGTTATTATCTGACAATTTTATGCAATGTTATCAGGTAATTGACGCTTGACCTTGCATCGACAGCATATCGAAAATTGATGTGTTATTAAAATATCAGAAGATATAAAAGAGATTCCTCGGCAAATGTACCTAAGTGTTCCGCAGCGCTTTATTTTTATACAGTGTTAAAACATAATATAACAAAATACCAATACTTTCCCTTATCCTATATAAAAATGAGGAAGCACGTTCTCAATTCAGTTGCAGGTATGATTTAACCGGCTTAAAAAACTGGTGGAGATTCTCATCGTCTCGTTTGTCATTATTATGTGAATACGTAAAAAATTGATGATCTGACCATTTCTTCTTTTGTTCGAAATTAAAATGAAGTGGAACAAAATATCCAAATGCTCTCACACAATTTTAATCAAAATAGATGTAGCAGTATAGTATTTTTTTTTTTCAATGGCATGTCCAAATCTTTTTAGTTAAGACAGATTTGGTCTAGTGCTTTATTTTGTACAAATCTTTCATCGAAAAAATTAATTTGATTTTGACTTATAATCTAGATCATAACTATTACAAATAATATCACAAAATATTTTTTCGTCAAAATAAAATAAAATTACAATTTAATGCACGTCAGCAATCAAATAGCCCGCATTTGATTGTACCTGGTGCAAAAGTACCCATCACACTGGCTGCATTGCCCCTCTGGATAGCAATGGCAAGTCTTTGCACCAGGTACGACCCTGAGCGGGGGTCTCCAGATTTTTCCCTAATCCTGCGCCCCATTTCTGTCATAAATATTTTCGTTTCACTGCCCCAACTGCCCATTGTCTCCACCGCAAAGGGCACAAATATAGTAATTAAATCAAAATATTTTTATTAAAATAAACAACAAAATAAACGAAGATTAGTTGGATTTTATATTGAGTATTGGCTAAACGTTAATGATCATTATTCTGTAAAACAAAAAAAGCATTTTTTGGGTAATGTTACAGTTTCTGTGCAAATATTATTTACAATTGAAAGCGATATAACATCTAAATCACTAGCGATTACACGAAAGCTCTTATTAAGCCAACTATCAGCCTCGCAGATAAATCAAATTTAGGCCGTGTGCCGACACACGATCTGACATTCATATTAGCTACTTACTAGTCAAGATTAGTGCGTTCTAGCAAAACCAGTTATTTCAAATGTCAAAATTTCTGCAATAGAATATTTGATACATTTAGCCAAAGATACAAAGACAAATAAATTCGTCTAATTACGAATTGTTACTATTCAATATTATTTTCGTTTCCTGTGCGTTGTCTGTATTTCTGCTTGTATACAAATCTGTCTAGATTTTCCGAAATTTTGCTTATCTTAGGATTAAAATGGAATCTTAGGATTCGGATGATTTAGGGCAGTATGACGACCGGACAGGTTTCTTCAGAAGTGCGACAAGTAGGAACGCGTTCATGTTAGCACTTACGAAAATTTACCTTTAAACTAATGGAAACACTATTGTATAACGGTACAATGAATAGGTTCTACGAAATCTAACGAAACGCTTTGAGTCCATTTATTGTACGAACTGCCAGGTTACGAAATGCCACTATTATATTATCTATTTCCTAATAGCAATCTAGGACTTTTCATACTACATCTTACTCGTAGGCCGCATTAGCGTATTACATGAGGCAAGTTTACCAACATCATGCCAGCCCAAAAAAACGTGAGAGCAAAAAAGCCATTACTACAAATTCTGTTCTTTAAATATTTAGTTTTAAATCGGGTGTAGTGAGTTCACGTATTGACATGTATTGGTGAAATTATCAAACCACAATAAATATTGGTGATCGCTGATCACTTGATTTATCTGCAAACTGCATTTGACATACAAGTAGCTAAATGTAAGCATAATGCTTATAATAATACCAGCTTTTTCCTACGGCTTTGACTACGTTGAAAAGTGAAATAGGTGCTTTTGGTCTATTCAAACCCTTTACAATTATCAAAATTTAATTTTTTAATCCTCCGTCTTTATTACGACAATGGAAAAACAAATGAAAAATAACGTACCCCTATTATTTTATTTTATACAGAATGTAATCATTACTTTTTTAGATATTTTTGAATTTATAAGAAATTCAGTTCAGTATAATGTTATTCTCGTCAAAAGCTCGTAAAAAATGATATCATTAATTATCTGTATTTTTGTTGTTTGTTTTGGTACGGTTCACAGACAATTCTATTTTTTATTGGTGGCATCTAACGGTCTTTGCATAAATACGAGTTTTTTTCATTAGTTTTATTTTCAGATAACTCAGAAGAAAGTGGATATAAAAATCTGGTATTGCTTATTATGAACTCTTCATTTCATTATCTCGAAATGGTTTTCGAATTTTCATCATTTGCCAAAAATGAAATGTGTCCATTATATGAATGAAAATACGTAAATAACATAATGGAAGCTAAACAAGGGGTAATAATAACTATTCACTATTCTGTTATGTTTTCCTGACATATTTTCGCCTACTACGTGACCAACCCTATATTTTTAGAACCCATGTTTCTAGGCGTATTTGCATGAAAAAACTGCAAATGAATTTTCCGCGGCATTTTTCCCGCAATAGAATCTGCTTTTTGAATATTTTTCCAGTAACGCTGATAGTTTATGTGACACCCCTAGCGTTTGTTGTCAAAAGGATGTATGTATGAGTATGCCAGTTATTCAGCTATTCCCAAAGTAGCAAGTGTTGCCATGTTTTATCTTTGACAATCCCGATTTTGTGGAAATGCTAAAATATATTCGTGTAATTTAATTCTCTTTTTATACCGTTGCTTTGGGTTGATTTTTACCTACACTAATTTGATTATTTTATATTCAAAGCTGATACACTTATTTTACATATAATATGAAGTAGCAGAAATAATATATAACATGTACTTTGAGGCAGAGATGAGTAACTCCGAACCTAAATCTGGTCTTACTAAAGCCAAAAAAAAACAAGTAAGAAAATAAATTATAAAACTTAATCTCGATTTTGATAAGACTTTTTTAATTATGCCCCAAGTAATAAGTTAGGACAAGGAAGCGTTTTTGTCCCCATTTCACATGTTTAAAGCCACATTTCAAATTTATAACAATAATTATATAACTCCCAACTAAGATTTCTCCCGTGTTGGGGATGCTTTGTGTTTAATAATTGCGTTTGCATTTGCGAATGCGTTTAACATTTATAAAGACATGCACAACATACCCAAACTTAAAGACAGATGTTCAAACTCATCGTTCGACTGACCCGACTGGGAATTGAACCCGGGATCGTCGAATCTCGGTCGGCTGTCAGTTATGTTATTCTATCGAAAATAAAATCTATACAAGGTTATCGGTTAGGGGTGTATTAAACTGAAAGCAGGGTGAGACTATGAGACCTCACTCAGAATTCTCAGTCTTCGAGAAAAAAATCACCTTTTTTATAAGTTTTGGCGACGACCAATGAACTTTTTGTGTAAAAAATTCAAAAATTTTCCCATCGTAAAAGTTATTTATAAATGATGTGAACCCCACTACGTAAAATAAATAAATAAATTGTTACGTAACCTACGCCTGTATCCTGTATTTTGGTTCAAAACGGGAATCATTCATAATTATAAAAGTAACTAACTTAACGGCAGACAAACGGACGGATTGTGCTAGGGGTTAATTATTTTTTATGAACTATAGCGCAAAAAAAGTAAAATGATGCATAAAATTTACTCTTACTTTCTTCCACTAGTAAGTAGATACGAGTATTTTATACTTAACTGTACCTCATATCGTATATAAAGTAATCATAAATAACAAAACTGAAACGTCTTGTTTCTCCTCTTTTAAAAGTATTCTCGTAATATATTGCTTTTATTCCTAAGAAATTAGGGATGTAACTTAACTCTTGTGCTATATCGATAAATTCTACACAAAAACTTAATGCTATGTAACTCACTTATTTAGGGATTGTAGACCAAGGCCACGCTAGCCGAACAAGAAATTAAGGACTAGGTACACTTATTTTCGAAATCTATCATCATTATCCGACATAAATGTGTTCTTGTAATTCATCAAAACTGTAAATAACTAATTATAATTAACGCATGAGTGAAAGACTTTCATAAATAGTACCAAGGACTTAAAAGGTGTCACATAAGAGGTTGACGAACAAAAAATCAGCCGTTCCACATAAAAGCTCATCGATCGTCGACAAAACGTATGTAAAAGATAATTTTTTATCTTCATAATTGGTCTTTTTAATAAAAATTGTTAATTAAGATGATTATTGCGTCCTCATTCGGCTTAAAGCATACCTAAGTGGTAACCATGTTTACTTTTTATAAACGTATCTTTATATAACACTTATATCTAAGTAGTACCATTTAACTAATACTTGAATTTACAGTATCATTTATTTAGTGTGCAATAAAGTTACAATTATTATTTTATTCATTCATTGATATCTTATTAATATTTATCGATATTTACCACATACCTTCGTATATGGCTGTTATTTCCACACTATAAATATTTATTGTACAGACCTTCTCCCATTGTTTATTGGCGGCGATAAGGAATGACGACATTTGGAGTTACTTTGTTGAAGTATCGCCGTTTCGGAAGAAAAGCAGTTACAACTTCGTTTGAAGACATTAATAAAATATTGAATATAATAATAATTGGTATTTCATTAAATTTTAGTTTATTTTTAAGTCCTTTAGAAATGGTTTATTATAAAATTATGTAACCTAAATTATATTAATATATATTAGTATAATATATAATTATAATATACATATGAAATTGGCGTTTTGTAAGGGAGGAACATAAAGTCTTGTTTTTTATAATAATATATTCATTTAATCAAAGTATGTACCATTGCTATCTATGCACTTTTGCCATCTCATAGGTAGTTCATTGATCCCTTTACTAAAAAAACCATTAGGACGAGAATCAATGAAATCTTTGAAGGCGCTTTGGACTGCCCCATCGGAGTTTAATTTTTTCCCTTGCAAGAACTTATCCAAATTTCGAAAAAAATGGTAATCAGTTGGAGCCATGTCCAATCCATACGGTGGATGTCTTAGACATTCCAATTGAAGCTCCTCTAATTTGGCAGCCGTCTGTTGTGAAGTGTGTGGTCTAGCGTTGTCCTGAAGCTGCAGTGGCCTAGAGCGATTGACCAACCTCGGTTGTTTAGCAGCTAGCTTTTCCATCATGGTTTGCAGTTGCTGACCATAGATGTCTGCTGTAATCGTCTGGCCAGATTTAAGAAAGCTGTAGTGAACGACACCGGCACTAGTCCACCAAACGCTCACAAGTAACTTCTTTTGAGTCAATTTTCGCTTGTGGCAGGGTTTGGCTGGTTCGCCAGGATTCAGCCATTGCAATGAGCGTTTCCGATTATCGTACAGGATCCACTTTTCATCACAGGTAAAGATCCGATTTAAAATCCCTTCATTATTGTGCCGGTTGAGTAATGTAACGCAGCAGTTGACGCGCGTTTGTCGGTTTGCTGCACTCAATTCATGAGGTACCCACCTTTCAAGCTTTTTCACCTTTCCAGTTTGCTTCAAGTGGATTAAAACAGTTTATCACTAACACCGCAGCCTGCAGCTAACTCGGACGTGGTTTGCGATGGATCTGCTTCCACAATAGCTTTCAATTCTTCATTAGCAACTTTAGTCTCCGGCCGTCCACGGGGCTTGTTCTGCAGGTCGAAATTTCCGAACGAAAACGTTGGAACCAAAAACGCACTGTGTTTTCTGTTGCAACACCGCCGCCATACACATCATTAATCCATCGAGCCGTTTCTGCAGCACTGGTACCACGGTGGAACTCGTACTCGTAAATAACGCGATATTTCAAGTTTTCCATTTTGTAAACTGCGTGACGCAAAGAAAAAACCAAACAAGGCCAAACAAATGAATTACGGTTTTTGAAATACAAATGTATGAATAAATAGCTGTATAAATTTGAAATTGGAATCCCTAACCAAAGAAGAGATATTTGAGATCAAAGTGGCCAGTACGACAAAACACCAATTTCATATGTAAGGACCTAATATATCATAGGCATAGTTATAACTTATTTTAATTGATATTTTTATTTACTTTGACCTTATAATTTTAGTACAAAAGCTTTACTATGAAAAAAAGTCAACATGAAACATCGTTCAAACCATAGAAAAAGAAAAAGAAAATAAACAAAAAGATAGATTTTTATTTTATAACTAACTAGCCAACGTTTGCCAACTATCTCACCTGATAGTAAGTAAAAATGCAGTCAAAGATATAACAAGTTTACCTAATAAAAACCTATTTACCTAATAAAAACGCACCCGGTTTATATATATCCGAAATAACAAAGAAAGGAAGGTTATTCCAATGTTTTGCTGTTCTTAATACAAAGGAAGAAGTAGGTATGTATTTGGTGGTAGGCATATGTACCTTAAGTGAAAGACGTCCTGCCAATCTACTGGAAGAACGGTATCTAGTGGAATGGTGATGAGGGATGAGATGAAACAGCAACTGTGCACTCTCCTCGTGGAAAATCTGGTAAAAAGCAGATAAACTTGCAACTTCACGACGATGGTCCAAGCTTTGACCATTCTTTACACATACAAAACAATAAATATATCATCATCACTCATTTTCCTATACCTATAGATCATCATTGTCTCAGGTGAGGAAAGTTTTCTGTGATGTCATTTACTAGGCGATTATAATAATATTTTGCTGATATAGCTTTAGTATTCAAGCACGAATCAATAGGTGTTTGAAATCTTTCTAAAAGCCAAGAGGCATTTTTGACAAGCGCTTTCGTTGAGTTAGCGATTCCATCGATGGAAGAGTTAGCGAAAGCTTAGAGCCTGTAGATATATGAACAAAACGGTGGTTTTGGTATCAGCTGATAGTGCTATGGAAAGTTTGGTTTTCGTAGTGTTATTTTAGGTTTTTGATCGATATAACCCATTCTAAAGGTGTTTTTCTGAAACAGCTGTCACCATGCTATGTAATGGCTGGAATACTAGTTGGATTATGTGTTTGTATGAAATATCCGTGCAGCGGCGGCGGCGATCAGAATGTATTGCATAGAAACACATAAAACCAATTGTGTAACCGCTGCGTGTGCTGGTGGCGCCTACTTTGACGGTGAATAAATACATCTTGAAGAAGCCTAATATTTGTCGAAGTCCCTAATTTAGTTAGCGTGGTGGACTATTGCCTTGATCCTCTTTACAAGGAAGAACTATGCTCAGCAGTATGATGGTGTGGATTGATACGAGGAAAATAAAATAATGACAGAGACTCTTGTAAGGAAAGACTGTTAATTTTGGAAACTGGCGTTATATTAGCACGATAATTACGCTGCTCGAATAAGCAGTACTATGCGTTTTCGTCAACTAGTGGACAAAAACTGCTTTATTATAGAACATTGTTTGCTCTTCAAATTAGTGGCAAATAGCTTTTGCTTAAACTTTAGAACGTGACCACTCTAAAAATAAGTATACATTAAATGTGAAAAATACAATCGCCGTGGCGATCGCGAAACATATGTTACTTTGGCTGCCAATCTAACTTCGCTTTTGTCAAGGCTATAATGAAGTTAGAAATGGAATCGCTCCGAAGCGAATGCCACTTGGCTAGGCTTACAGAACACTCCCGACTAACTTACCTTTAGAACAAAAAAACATAAGCAATCAATCGGCTAATCCTTTCGGATGCAGACAGACACAGAAATTTGAATACTCCGTCGTTTTGCGTTGGAAGTTACAAAATATAATTGCAAAACTTTTTATTGTAACCAAAACATTAAACATCAGATAATAAATACAACATAAATCAAGCAAAAAACGCGATCTTATCGTTAAAAAGCTACTTCTTCTAGGCCACGGTTGACCTTTTAGAAAATCCAAACTACATGTAGCACAAAAAAATATTTCAACCTCAGAATTTAACCCATAAATTATTAAAAACAGGGTCGGTCAAACTAGAGCTTACCAATTTAGATTCAAACAAATCAAAAATTACAAAGAAAAAGCAATATTTTTCAATCAAATTAATTTTAACGCTATGTTGAAACCCCAATCCTTTAAAGCTATTTCAAGGTGTTAGTTTCTCAGTTCAATTATATGAAATTTACTACCCTCTAGGGGTGTTCGTAGACAGAGGGTGTCAGGGTTCGCACGTAAATTATACCTGCTCTTTGCAAGAAAAATTAGCTTGTTTAATATTAGTTCTATTCGTTTCTTGGCAACCCTATAATTTTTTTTTGAGTAACACCACGACTTATGAAATGTAAATGGCATTTTGACATTGTCCTCGTATTATTATTAGTAATGTCGTTAATTTCGTCTACAATTTACAGTCTTACAACAGTAATTTTTAAACTATCTTTAATCTATACTTTTTTAAATCTAGAAAAATAAACAACCTGCAAATAATATACTATAGGACAAAGCATTAGTATTAGACATGGTATGTTAAAATTGGTTGTAAGAAATTAATAATAATAATAATAAGGAGCAACATTCACACAAAGGTCTTTAGGTCCCAAACTAGGCAAAGCCTGTGCTATGGTAACCTGATGACTGATAAACATACTTTTATATATAATAAACACCCAGACACAGGTCAAACAGACATGTTCATGCACACAAATGTTTCACCTGTCCGGGGATCGAACCCGGGACCAGCGACGCAGAAGGCAGGGTTGCTACCAACTGCGCCAACCGGACAGTCAATTGTTTGCAAGGTTATAATTGTGTTTGCATACACTTAAAAGGGGTGTTTTTTACCCTGGTTTATTTATTTTATCGTCTTCCAAAAAAAGGAGATATTTTTTTCCTTTTTTATGTTCGTTGTCTGATAATGTCGGACAAGAGTACACCAATTTGAATTTTTTTTTTTATGAAAGGGCATACTTTCATGTTGCTGAATTATCAAATCGAAAAAATACCGTTACAGCAGGCAGAAGTAACTTTTTTCAAATAATTATTTTTAAGTAAGATAGCCGAGAATCAGTACATAGAAATAAACCGAAATATCGGCTAAATAGACCTGTCCAAATCGTTTATGGTAAGACGGATAGGGCCTTACTTTATTGAGTACATTAAACTATGTTATTGTCTGAAATAAATACTTTGAATTGAATTAAAATCTTTCAAGTTCAAAACGTTTCAATGAATAGTCTATTTATAAAATGGTGTAACTCCGCCAAAACTGATAGCGCTCGAATGCAAGCAGTTTTGAATCTCAATAAAAACGACGCCCGCCCATAAGTTAACTCATTTATAGTTCTTCACGGAATGGCCGATAATTCCCTATAATGTGGGGAAAAAAGTAAGTTAGTGGGGAGAACACCGGACTTTGAGTAATGACCACACATTCGTGCCGCTGACGCATATTGCGCTAAAGGAACATGGAATACGTAGAGCTGTGTTGGGTAGGTTGGTATTCCAAGAAAATTTATGCCGTAATTTTTATAATTCTTTATTTAAAAATTTTCTTAAAGCGATCTATCTCTAAATAATCAGAGAAGACACATAAAAAATTTACTTATTGAAGCATCCTCCTTTGATTCGGTTTAAAATGTGAAAACTGAATTCAATTCTGTAGGCGACTTTACAAATTTTCCTATAATTTTGTTTCATAAACCATACTAAGTACTGGACCAATTTTGATGGACCAACAAAATCATTTTCATTTCATTTCATCTTTTCTTTTTGTAATCGAGTTACGGAAAGAATGTAGGTTGAACGTTATCTTACAAAAGTTCATACTCTACGCATTTCTCTGTCCTATCAGACCGTGTCTAAGCAGAATTTCGTAGACGACGCAGGCTATTTTCATTTTGATCAGTCATCCTATTTATCAGTAGTCCCATTCTCATTATTGTCTTAAAGCATTAATTCGTCGGCTAATAAACGTTTGTAATCAATGGATTGCGATTAATAGAATAACAGTGATTAGCCGAAATTAGGCGTCCGCGTCTGTCTTTGTTTATTGAGGTATTTATTTCGCACGATTGTAGATTTTTTTCTTATTTTCTACAGGCGAGGCTCTTTTGTAGTCGCGTTTAACCACTTTTTAAATTACAGTTCCTACTTGCGAATGTATTTTAGAATTGGCTACAATACCCAAGAGAGTTGCTTTTAATTAATTTCCTACTTTTGGCTCCCACATCATTATCAGCTTACTCTTGTCCACTGCAGGACATGAGCCCCTCCCATGACACGCCACTCGGCCCTATCCTGGGCTTCTCGTCTCCACCCCTCGGCTCCCACAAGGTAACGTCAATTTATTGTAGCCTTGACGCCAATCAAGATGCCAGAACTGAGGAAGCGGAGCGTAAAACTGAAATCCGCCAAACATATAATTATATGATCTTACAATAAAACTATAGCCGTTCAACTCGTTAAATTAGTCATTAAGTTGTCTTAGAAAGAATGAAAAAGTAAAAGAATGTCCATATGCCTGTATTTTTGTCACCTTTCCTTCAAGCAACGGGCTTTTTGACTAGATTTATAACTATTTTTAGTTTATTAGAGTATTTGAAATGCTTTTTTTAGTAGTTTATCAATAAACATGCCGTGATGTTTTATACCTTCAAACACTACTGGCACCAATACGCATCTATCTATAAATAATAATTCAAAGATGTTTCCAGACCGATACCGGTATCGCACAGGAATGAATATTAAACTACTGGTTTTTACTTTACCAGCGTAATTATTGTTTTCCAAAAAAAGAGGCTATAAATCAAGTAAATCCGTCATAAGGTCGGTGAGGATAATAATGACTAACAAAGCAACAAACACATTTTTGCCTTTATAATTTGAGTGGGTCGATAATTGGGATACCCCTGTCACATACTATGGGAGAAAAATATTAGTGATATTACGAACTGATATTTGCCATAACAAAACTATAATATGGATGCGTATTATAATATATATACATATGTTATAACTGATACAATCAACTGTGTGTGATGTAATCTGCTGTTAGTACAATCAACTAGCCGTTCATGCACATCGGATGCAACAACAGCCTCAATTAGATTACATTCTAGGAACACCTGATAATAATCGATACCTACATTTCATCGTATAATTGGAAGTACACGGCTAAGGTTCTCTAGTAAAACCAGTTGCGAAACTCAGTTGCCAAGACGGCCAAAAGGGGACTGCCTTGCGTCGTCCCTATACGCGTTAAAGATCAGTGGTGAAATATAATAGCTATCGGGGCGTTAGATCGACACGACGCGGGACCAGAATGACAATATGTATATATAAGCATTTCCAAACAGCGTGGTAATTCCGCTAGCATACTGGGCACGATGCCCTCTGGTGGTTCACTTAAGATCTACAGATAACCCAAATGCTCAAATTTGTATTATCTGTAGTTTTTAAGTCTACATAATCCATCTGCAACTATTTTTGTATTTCATCATTTCATTTTGTCAATAACTTACCTAATAATTCAGATAATTATATTTATTACCAATTATTGTAAGAGAAGCCAACCGTTTCCAACTTTAATATTTTTGTGTTTTCTTAGTAGATCGAGTATAGGACCGTCATAGCTTAAGCTTTCCAGCCACCAAGTGAGAAAATTACTTGCAGAATGTGGCGACTGACCAGAGAACAAGCTGGAGACTGAGCTCAGCGGCGTTCACTGACATCTGTCCAACTGTAGACAAAAACAGTCTAAAAATGATGATGACGAACCTGACTTTCCCAACAAGACCCAACTATTACTACCTTTGCTTTAAAATGTATTGGCTCAGTTTAGCTCGTCCTATATAGTTTCATATTTCGGTCCCAGTTATAGCCTGAGTTGACATCTAATAAGTTTATTACTTTTCTGCTTTCTCTGTACAAAACGTAATATTTATTATCAATAACCGATATAGATAACCTATTTTTACAGTGGGGTCCTTGTCATAGCCTAAGTTTACAACTAGGCCCTCCTCACTTCTGAATTCACTTTATATTTGACTGGCTGGCGCAGTTACAACTCTGCTTTCTGCGCTGCTGGTCCCGAGTTCGATCCCTGGACAGGTTAAACATTTGTGTGCATGAACATGTCTGCTTGACCTGTGTCTGGGTGTTAATTATATATAAGTATGTATATCAGTCATCAGGCTACCGTAGCACAGGCTTTGCCTAGTTTTGTATCTGAACACCATTGTGTGGATGTTGTCCCATATTATTATATTATAATCTATAACCGATGTAGGTAACCTATTTGCACAGCAATGTAGCTGTTAAGCCACGCGTGTGTTCAGCCCATTAGTCTTGTTCCCGAGCAATGGACCTCGACGAAAGCCAATGTATCACCGCCGCTACGTGTCTAATGTATGGTTTGAAATGTACAGTTGGTGGATTTACATTTAAGTTGCAGTAAAAGGACGGTATTATAAGTAAAGTAAAGTAAAGTAAAGTAAAGTAATATTTATTGACCTTTAAATAACGTTCGTTACAGGCAAGTCTTATTACATTTGAATGAATAATTACTTAAAAAATTTAACTTACAAATCTCATTTATATACGATTACTTAATATTAGTTCTTAGTTTAATAGTTCTCATGACAAATATTTACATTAAAATTGCTTTGTTTAGTTATTATTAATATTTTATAATGGTTGTTTGTTACACAAGAACGATGATTCTACAAGCTGCATTGACATATATTCGCTGAGTTTATAAAAAGGATTGCTTTCAAAAAAATACTTCAATTTTTGTTTGAATGTAATAAAATTGAGATCCATTACACTATTAGGTAATTTATTATACATCAGTATTTTAGTATAAAGCCCTTGCTTCTTACATTTAGCTAATCTATTTATTGGTAGGATTCGCCCTTTTTTATTATTGCGTGAAATTCTTTTTTCCGGTATTTCCCTATCCTCGTGTACTTCTAATAAACAAATATAAATATAAAGTGATATAACTGTCAGTATTTTATCTTTTTTAAAGTGTTTTCTCGCAGGACTACGTTTTTTCAAACCGTTAATTGTTCTTATAGACTGTTTTTGACATTTTAAGACTTTTATGATATCTTTAGCATTTCCCCAAACAGTAATAGCGTATCTTATAATAGAATGCACGTAGGCATAATAGACAGAGATGAGCGACTTTTTATCTAGTAATGGCTTAAGTTTAAATAAAGCATAATTACCACTTGCCATTTTCTTGCAAATTTTATCGATGTGCGCATTATGGCTAATTGTATTATCTATTGTATAACCTAGAAATACATTTGTTTTTCTAATGGAATTCCCGAAAATACCTAACTTTGACTGATACTGCATAGAGATGGTTTTATCAGAGTTAAGTGACATAATAGTGACATAAAGTATAAGTGACGAAGTAAGACCGTAGTGTTAAGAAGGCGTGCCTTGAGCACCAAATCACTGATGTCGGACATCAAGAACATGGAATATATAAAAATAAATGTATGAAAACAGCAAATAGCCATACTTATTTGTAGCCGTGTTACTTCAACCTCGAATCCACTAACCCAGGTAGATATAAATATAAAATATACCTGTAGGAAGCAAAATACTGATTACTAGTCTATCATAACTTAGCAGCGGAAAAAGCGATGGTAGACAAATCTTTAACGATCTAGAAAATGTGTGTCTGATTGTACAATAGCTACCACCAAAGCACGCTCTAGTTAAATCAAAGGATGTAACATCTTAGCCGCTTTATGAGGTGGAAGTAACGATATTGAGGAGATCTTTTCATTTAAACGCTTCCCTGTAAATGTATTGTTAAGACTTCTGGAGTAAATGAGTATTTCTGAAGGCGAAAGTCATAATGCCTAGTCGTTGGTTCAAAGTTTTCGGGTTAAAATCATTGTTATTGATTAATTATATTATATTGTAGCATTACGAGAAAAGCTTTTTATAGATATATTAACGTTATAGTAAATTACAAGCAACATAAAAAATAACACATCATAAATAATTTTAATAACGATATTCATGTAACTTTGTAACAGTTCCCTATTAAAATAACTACCTATAGGTTAATTTTTTGTCCTCTATTTTGTGTTAAATAATTAAATGATTACTTAATGATATATTTCAAAGAATTAGATGTACGTTTACTATATCTACAAAAACGTTTTAAGTATTCACAGTTTTGTAACCACAAAACATCTCTTTTCAGTACGAAACCAGACTGATTTAATATTTTATTCCATAAAAAATACGTCGTCCTCATGAATCCGAAATCCGCGCCGTATCACCTCACAATAAAATCAATATAAAATCTTCTGATCCACAGTCGGCCCTCAACATAATGAGCACCTCTAACGAATCGAATCAGTGAGGAGGTCGTAAATTCAAGCGACCGAATCAAAAAGCCGTGAAAAGTTCATAGGGATGCAAGTGCTTACTTAGAGACTGATGGCCGAATGTGATGGTCTAATTTTGTCGATTAATGAAAATGAGAATCATAGTAAAAAAATAATCGGAAATAAAGTTTCGTTTTCGTGAAACGAACACCCCGTTCTTAGTTGCTACCTGTGCAGATATACATGCAGTAACTCTGCACATTTGCGCATACCAGGAGCGGGCAAGAACGGCAGTCACGATATAATCTATGATCAGACGCCTTATTATAGAATACGAGTATTTACTTTTTAATCAGAGTTTATTGAAAATAATACAAAAAATAATACATGAACATTCAAAAACTAACACAACATGAAAATTTTTGTTTAAATCAGCATCTACATTCAAAAGGAATTTGTTTTTGAAATAGTATAACAAAACATATCACTGAAGGCAAAAGATAAAAAGAAGAAGATCAAGATCAGTTTGAACAGCGTACACAGCGAATTGGATTATTTCCAGCAGCGGATTAGGATAAACTTATGATTGTATAGAAATATGAAACTTAACTATAAAATAAGACCAAATCAATCGTAATACCACAAAATTATATATTTAATAGATTCCTCATTAATAAAAATCGGATGAGTACCTAGTAGAGAAAACGTTAAATTTTATAGAACCGATTCGTACAAACATAACCTAGGCTTTACTGTAGTCGAGACGGCACGGCGTTGAAAAGTGTCCGATAACAGCACATCCCTATTCAATATGAAATAAAAGCCTTAGAAATCACCTTGGTGAAAATGAAAGGCGAAGTTTCCCCAATTTATACGAACTCAACGCTATCAAAAGGACAGCTCTATTTAAAATTTCATTCCACCAATTTGTGCGTAAATGGGAGGTAGAGTGAAAGGGTCCTTAAGTAGACGAATTACTACCTGTTTGAGTTTTCCTAATGCGGGTCGGGTTCAAATATTGCAATTGAATTTTGAATTTTGTGTAAATAAGATCGCTTACGTCTTTTATACGAAACCCCTTGAAGTTGATCGGTCCTGGGCTCAGCACTTTGGAATGAGATTTTCTGTATATTCAAAACCACCATAAAAGTAAATACTTTGGTGGTGTAATTGATCAGTGCCTATAGGTATGTAAAGTTAATTACCTATTCTTTAAAGTAGGTAAACTCTATATTAAATTTTAATTCCTTACACACGACTTCCCTTTTCTTTAATCATAGTCCCTAAAATACGTTGGTAATAGTACCAACATATTAGACGAGCTTTAAGTAAAAAAAATAAAATGAAATGGATCAAAAGATTAAAAATATTATTTTACAATTTATTTTTATTTTCGTCTATCTACCCAAATTCTGTAATATCACACTTTACTCAAAATATTTATCTTATCACAAACTAAAGAATCTCGCGCCACTTTCTACCTCATTTCGAAGGCAAATCTTTTAGAGACACCACTATATCAGATTGCGAGAGCGTGAAAATTTAATAAGGTCTGAGTCGAGTAGAAAATTTACCTTCCGTGGAAAAATTCTAGACGACCCAGTGCATTACTGATGCAGTATTGTGGTGGCGGGGAATGGAGGTTGACGAAAGTAGAGCCTTTGGTTGGTTCAGAGTATTCTTTGCTCTTTGTAAAAGAAGTCTTGCTCGGTTTGTATCGTTTTAGACTTTTATATTTCGATCTGAATTTAGAAATGTAGACTGTTCGTATAAGTTTGCAGTTACTTATATATTTTACAATCTGAATGACGATTAAAATTTGCTACTGATTAGAGGGATCTAATATATGCTGACAATTTGATCGGGTCATATACGAACATACAACGTGTAACGGAAAGGTGTGAAAATACTTAACGGTGTTAGTCTACCAATAAAGGTGAACCCTGCGTAATAAATTAAACTAAATTTAAAATAAAAAAAATTGATCGCCATACAAAAATTGGTCACGTGATCGCTCAAGCTGTATTTAGCACAAAAAATATTATCTCAAATTTGGAAAAAAATGTTATACAATAGGTTCACGTTAATAGGTAGACTAACACGCCCATATTATTGTCTCACCTTTCTGTTACACGTTGTATAATATACGAATTGACAACCTTGTATTTTTTTTAAATTGGTTGAAAATATCAAAGTCTATCTTAAAATATCAAAACTACGATAATTTCCTTGCTCTTAACATTTGAAGCATCAAATCGAATATATAAGTAGAAAACAATTCTTACAATATTTGTTTGTGCACAAGAACTGGTTTTACATAGAATAAATAATCAATAAGAAATAGCGTTAATACTTACTAAAACTATACTCTTTTCCAATTGTCCATAATCACGAAGCCCTAAAAACAAAGCACTACCTCGCAAAACGCTCTTTAGATCTCTTGTAACTTGAAATACATTAATCTCGTCGGTATTTTAGTGCTGTATTTAATTTAACTCGACAATCGCTTCCAAAACGTAGAGTGACATGCGCACAGCAAACAAATATAAAGTTTCGACCATTGGATCCCTTTTAAATACGAGTACGAGTTACTAACACGGCACTTAGAAAATGAAACTCAAATAGCTGGACCCTCATTTACACTATTTACATGACACACTGAACAGCTCATTCTTATTTTAATTGTCTACTAAATAAAATAGACTAGTTAATGTTACTAAGTCAATAGTTATTATGCAGTAGACTAGTAACTTTCACCCGCGGCGTTGCCCGCGAATCAATTGGACTGCCTTAGGGGTTTGATTTTTCAAAAATCCTTTCTTAGTACACCCCTACATTTATTGGGCCCTAATAAGAGTTGATTTCCACAAAAATCCTTTTTTAGGACACCGTCCAAATTTCATGTCACAATGTTCAGCGGTTTAGGCTGTATGTTGATTCCTAACAAATATCAGTGAGTCAGTCTCTTTTATTATATAGCACTAATGCTTATGTTTTCCATTTTCCATAGCAGTATGTATCACCTAACCCGTCTGTTATTTACTCGCTTGTTACCCTTAGAAAGCAAATTAACAATTGAAACTAGAATTAATTACACCAGCGAGCTTATTACTGAACCCTTTTTGATGGGCTGTGGCTAGACCGTCGGAAGATAGGTTTTATTGTTTGGCCTTCGCGCTATAAAAAGCTGGTACCTACGTAAAAAGTTTTATGTAAATAGCTAAGCCTCACAATAATTAAAATGTCTCTAAACTTACTTAGGTGCAACCCAAGGTCGTGATTTGTATTGTTTTAGAATTACGATTGCATTGTGTCAAAATTGTCGTTTTTGACAGATGTGGTTGTCTGCATTAAGTTCAATAATAACACTGACCTATTCAAAAACAACCATTATGATGTAATGCATTTGAATTTTGAAACAATTGAAAATAACAGACTCTGCCCCTTGAACCTTATTGCTATTATTTTTCTTGTACCTGAACTGAAATTGGAAACAGCATCTTTAGCACGTAAGTCAGGCATTCTCTACACTCCACGTTTCTTTTGCAGGCAATAAATAAATAAAAAAATAAATAAATAAAATAAAAATCATTTATTTCAGGCGAAAATACCCCAAGTTACAATACTGTCATACTTGCTTATTAAATAGGCTTGCGCTTGATGTAAAGCGATGATACGGTCTAAGATGTAGCGCACTTGCTCTGTAGAAACAGATTCACTCGCGAGATAAAAATATATATATAGCGGGAATTAGAAAATTTGGCATCAAATTTCACAACTTGAGGACTAAAGCTAAGGATCTTAAATTACTTTATACTTGACATTAGGTATATTCTGTCGCTGCTTTCTTTAAAATAGATTATACTGCAGGTATTCCTGATTCTATGGTTATAATCATAAGTATGAAATTCTTATTCTACGTATTCTAATGAGTACCTAAAACATTTTATATTTTTCAATAACAAAAGATTCAACTTTGCTAAGTGGTCTTTAGAAACTAAAAATTCTAAACCCATTCAAATCCAGAGGACCATCCGTTTAAAGAAATCATTGGTCCAGAATGTCACTCACTGAAGATAAAAGTTTTAAAGTACAACAAATAAGTACTTTGGTAAAATAGTTAGATATTTGAAATGTTATTTATTTGAGATGTCTCGTTGTAAAATTTAAAATTCTTCAAGCGTAGAAGCTCGTTTTGTATGATAAATGGAAACTTTAATTTTGAAATTAAAGTCGTTATTCCGGTTATGTCGCATTGAAATGATTAAATTCGAGTCTCGCTTGTCTCGCATTTTTTATGTCTGTTAGTTTGTATGTTTGCAACTTTGTCTGGAAGTAAGTACACGCTTACAGGTTATAATTTCCAACCAATATTTAGGTGACAATAACTCTCTACTAGGATTTCTCTTGTAAGAGGATGCATTCAAAATGCAAGCCAAAAAAAGACTAAAACCTGCACAATACAGCCAAACCAAAAACAGATATTCAAACTTACTGTTGTTACAATTACTTCAGCTGGGAATAGAACCCGGGACCAGCTCTCGAAGCGAGTAAGCATGCTAACCATTCAACATTGTATTGTTGACTGGCTGCCATTTAATCAAAAAAATATTCTAAGAATAAAACTCTTTTATAAAAAGGATAATTAACATGATAACAAGTAACATGATAATTGTTCAAGTTTTAATCGCCAAGGAAGTACCATCGTTGCTAAAGAAAGTAAATGCAGCTTTTAGTAATAACAAATATAGTTACGACACTTTGCATAGCTGCCGGACCCCTTTGAGAACCGTTATTATAAAGGCGAAGAAAAACAGTAGAAACAAATCATTCTGTTTTACATTTTACATGTTTTAACCACCAACGCAAAATGATGGGTTTTGTAAGGTTTACTACGGTATATACAACAATATTAAATACACTATTATGTGCGTGTATTTGTTTGTAGCATCGTAGCTTTTGAACGGATACACTGATTGCGTTCGGCTATTTTCTCTTTATAATTTTTTATCGATGATCCTTAAACATGTTTCTTAGACTGTTTTTGTACAACTTAAGCTTTATTTTTTACAGTTGCGATACTTGCGATTATCACTAAATAAATAATATATATACCTACTGTTTTTCTTTTCAGCATTCGCCCTTCAGTTTTTCCTAAAGTTCGTGCTGTAGATGAGCCACCGAAGTGGAGAAACCCGACATGACGAATTCGACCTACTGTTGTGAAATTTAAACAGCCAGGGAAATGAAATAATAGTGGTAGTTATCAACAGTTTTTTTTCAGAAACAGTATAAATTAATCTATATAATCTACATCTATTCAGAAATTATAACCCGCAAAACAATGAACTTAACGGCAAGAGAAAAGGAATATGTTTCATAAGTATAAAAAAGTCTAGGGAGTTAGAGTTTTCCCTTGAAACATGAGTTTAATAAAAATTAGATTTATTGTCTTAACGTGGATGCATCTTCAGGTGCTCCCGGAACATCATCCATCTTGGAGAAGGGATTTAATTAAAGCAAGTCACTTTCGCAAGGTAGAATGTAAATTATCTTGCAAGAAAGACTTTCCATATGATACAAGAATATAAAGGCAATGAGATTTTATATGGAAAAAGGGTAAGTTGATGGTTTATCACAAATAGTACGGAGTTGGTTTTGACTTTATGTTTTTATTTTTCTCGGCTGTAAATCAAAATAACTTGAGATTTTATGGGTTGCAGAGTTGAATTCAATATAGTGTCACTTTTTGGTGTATGACTTATTTAGTTTAGTCGAAAAGGAATAGAAGTAGAAGATGTGGGTCTCGTATATCTAAAACTACGTTCCGCAGAGAACTTGACATGATGCGGCACATGGCATCTTTTTCGTAATGATGACCAATCAATGGTAAACGAAACCGCGGCAGACCACTTCAGCGCAGGATTGACGACATTGTTAGATTGTGGTAACTATTGAACAAAATTGGCTCAAGACAGGGGAAATTGGTGTCAGAGTTTAGTAAACTTACAGTAAGAAAAATTCATCGTCTCCGAGTTAAAACTCATTGTTTTTTTTTTCGAAATTCCATGTGATAAGTTTATTTTCTTTATAGCTTCGATCTATATTCTGCTAGGAGGGGAAATTAATAAATACATTTCTAAAACGAATCTATTTCTAAATCATTATAGCAATGGCAATATTCGTTCACAAAGAAGTAGGTATTGAAAATGTTAAGCATTTCAAGCACTGTCAAGAGACATTTTCATCATCATCATCATCATCTCATTTGAAATGTTTTGGAAATTCCATGCACAACGTTTTACAATTTCACTTTGTAATAATAATAGTAGGTACACTAAAAATTAAAATAATTCAATTGAATTATTGCTTATTTATAAACCTGTTTTCAAACTAGCATTGCAGACTTCGGTCTCGTTTGTATTTGTTTAATTCAGCAGTCATTTCAAAACGCTCTAATATGAACTCATTTAGTGTTCAGATTTTATTAAAAAAACTAACGCGTGTTTGATTCATTTTGATTAGCAATACGGGTTTTCACGCGTACCTGATTGTTGGAAAGGTCCAACTTTTTTTCGTTCACATTTGGTGAACTTCACCACGGATGAAATGAGTCGTTCGTGTCCACAACGATGGCATGTTTAATTTCATGCCTAGTTCAACGAATATTACCAAAAAAAAATCAGACCTTTCCAATTATCAGGTACGTGTGAAAACCCGTATGTTAATCAAAAAGAGTTCAGATATTTTTATATTGAAATTACGTATTACGTACGACGAATATATGTACCTACAACGTTGATTTCATTTACAGCTTGACTATAAATTATACTAGAAGTAGAAATAATTCAAATATACTCGTACATAGCCTTTATTCATTTTTAAATCTCTGTGGCAGTGGGCGATTTCGTTTTACATTGCAGCAGTATTTCCAAAACGCTCTAACATGAACTAATATAAAAGTTTTTACTTTGAAATTCCATGCACAACGTTGATTTCTTTCACTATTCACTCTAAATTCTACTAGGAGTCTAGCAACAATAGCAACTGATTCTAATTGTGTCACATTGTCGGACACGCCGCTCGCCTTCCAATATGTGTCGATTCGATTGTTCAATTATTTACATACATTAATATGCATGGACTTGTCCACGGGGACTCCAATTGTGGGACAAAATAGTATGCAATTATAGCACCAATTATGGGGAATACGACTTTGTTTGTGTAGCTTGAAATGTTATGTCAAGTTTGTGACGACCAAGCTAGTGATGGTTAATTGATAAGGCAGATCCTGGGGTAGATGGTAGAAGGTTTTCGGAGTTACCGACATAGCTTATAGGGTTTGTAAGCTGAAATGGTAATGGGCTGACTATATCGCTTCAAAACCGATAACCGATGGAGAAGAGAGGTTCTTAAGTGGCGACCACGAACACGACGCAGCGTAGGTAGGTATCCCGCTAGGTGGACCGACGACATAGTAAAAGTCACAAATAACCAATGGATGCAATTGCCAACTTGTCGTTCGGAATGGTATTCTAAGGGGGAAGACTATTTTCACCAGTGGACGGCTGACAAATGATGATGATGAAAATGCAGTTAGCTCAAGGATAAAATAATGGTACCTCTTTAGTAATTATACCATCTTTGAGTCAGCCAACAGAAGCGACATCGCCAAGACTTGATCAATAATTTAACTTGGACAAAACTAGTAGCGAAGACAGACGTAGACAGAACGATTGGACTTGCGAAGACTTGGGAATCTTGGTGTGAAAATACAAAGGATAGCAATTACTTTTCCTATTTGTTATTTTTAATCAATATAATGAATGCTTGGGAATGACTGCAAATTGCCGAATGTAAAGCGAGATACAGACTTAGATATGGCACACGTGCATTAGTGTTAGTATTTATTTATTGCAATATGTACATAACATTCTTAAAACTAAGTATTAAGCATTAAAATTTACAGATAACATTTTATCTTACATTCACTTAGTAACTTATATCCTAACAATGTTTTGTAACATCGATTTGATACATCTTTGCCATCATTTAGATATTCCGCTATACTGAAATATCGTTCCTTGATTAGTAGATTTGTAAGGTTGTGATGTGAGTTTTATCTACTAATTTTGTTTTTACGTGGTTGGGTAGACGGTTAAATATAGTAATTAGCATTTTTACAGGTCCTGTTTTAAGGAATGCATAAAAACCTGCTCGTGACTGAAAGAGATCGAAATTATCCAAGAAATGTTTCTTGTTTTAATTTTAAGTAACAAGTAATACTACGAACATATAAATTAACATCAAACAGCTAAATCAGACTTTTCGAATTATAGCTAAGAACATTCAAGTACTTAAATAATTCAGACTACAACGTCCAAAGTCTTTAGACTTGGGACGTTGTAACCTTAGCCTTGTAGAAAAAAAATATAATCATCTATTTGGAACCTATAATGTTAGTTACCCTCAAGTTCTAAAATCTGTAAACACCTAACGGTATGTTCCGGCAGCCTTCCTTGAGAGCCAGTGTATTCTACTAGTGACTAGGGATGCTCCATCTTAGGCTACAGTATCGCTGGCTTCCGTGGTCGTACGAACTTGTGGTCAAATATATAGTTGTGTGGGATAAAAAAAAACACAAATCCTCAAATGTAATATCAGCGATACAATTTAAATTATTATTATTATTACCAAAAAACAATGATTTCTCAAAAAAGGAGGAGATATAAGCTTAATTCGACAGCAATTTTATTTTTACCCGTTTGGTATACCCTAGGGCATAAACGGCATGTCGTACTTTTATGTGAGCTGTGTCAATAGATTCGTCACAGTCGTAAAACTCGTAGTGACACTGTGTACATGAAATAACGGAACTAAGATTTTAGGCGGCAAAAAGTAAACTCTAAATTTTTTTTATTCAAAATACATCGAGTGTGGTATGAAAAAAAAAGAATCTTAACGATAATTTTGAATACGTTATATAACTTAAACGAGTATGGTCTATTAGAGTCGTGTTTTCGTGGCACCATTTTTTACCATTTCTCAGAGGAAGCTGGACCGATATGAAAATATTTTTTGTTCGAAAGAAGTAAGTTAAAGTGTATCATTTAAATTATAACAAAATAATTCCAGACGTTTGATTTTATATAGAAATAATTTTCTACGATCCATAAAAACCAAACCAAATCAGGCTCCAAAAACCCATGTCATCGTTCACTCTACACATTCAACAACTGCGTAGCAGAGCTAAATATCTCGTTCTATTGTTCAATCGTTCAAAAGGCACGCATCCTCTTCACAATAGCTGGAGAATAGAATGGATACTTACGTATTCTCGTGAAGGGAGTGGCAATTTCCCACAGGATCTTTTTCCTTCAACATTTCATTGTTTCGCAGACCCATATGGCAATCCATTTGATTCATCATGTGCGAGGTTGTAGGATGTCGGCTTGGTTATAATTATGTTGGAGAGGCTGAATGACGCGGTGTTTTATTCAGTTAGAGACGTTTTAACCGACTTTAATTAAGGAGGTAAGTTCTCAATTTGAAAGAATTTTTAAAATCATCTTGCACCCCCTAAGGATGGTCTTAGGGGGTAAAAGTCTAGTTATGTTAGTATCTGACGATTGACGATGATAGCTTTCCCTTGGTTTGAGACTGAACGAGCATGCTGAGGCAAATGTTCAGTAGTTGTATTATCAATGTATAAAAAATTAGTATTTGCGCCTCCCGAAATATTGAAGTTGATAGTCATTTTTGTACCAACTTCTAAATAATAGGAGTTAATTACTTAATTAGACTGTACCTTGATTTTTTTCTTGAGGGGTCTTATTTGCATTACATTTTATCAAAATTGGTCCAGTAGTTTGCTATAAATGTATTTCAGCCTTTAAATTAATTGTAGGGTTTATATTTATAGAATATAACAGACATCTTTATTCAAAAACTACCTTAACAATAAATAAACTATAACATATATTAATAATCTTCTTCTCAGCAGTGCCTCGGGGGTCGAATTGGCACGTCTCAACCCATTTCTAAACCAGAGTCGGGCGCTTGGATGCATGACCTACCACACTTGGACACGCTGCTGGACGACGTCTCTGTTAGAGTGGCTGGACTCCGTCTTGGCTGTGCTGTTTGCGAACCCCACACGTGCGTCTGTGGCGTGCAAGTGGAGGCGAACGGCTTAGGTACATACGTTAAGTCGCGCTAGGTATGGGGTTCGAAGACCACGGCACCACGCTATTAATGAGCTTGTCCGGAGAGCTGTTGTCACGGTTGGCATGACTTGCGTTTTGGAGCCCCTCGGCCTGTCGCGGTCGGATGACAAACGCCCGGATAGACTCACTATCGTTCCGTGGCAGAAAAGCCGATGTCTCATGTGGGATGCCATTTGTGTAAGTACTTTTTCATCCTGTTATCTTTCTGCTACCCAAAGAAGGGCGGGTGCAGGAGCAGAATCAGCCGCGTTGAGTAAACACAACAAGTATTCTGCTCTTGAAACGAGCCACAGGTCCGTGGGGCTCTGAAGCGAAAAAGTTTGTGGCGGATCTCGGACATTTTTTATTGGCGTGACCCCTGTTCGAGTCAATTTTTAGCCCAACATATCTCGTTGGCCATTTAGAGGGGGCACGCTGCTAGCCTGATGGGTACGTTTGGACATGGGGACTCTTTAATGTTGACGTGACCTTATATTACGAGTATATTTCATTTGAATTTTAATAACCTATAAACATATATCAGTTTTAAAATGTCAGCCTTATCGCTTAAAGCGATTTCTTCAAGGCATTCACAGACATGCAAGTACAAGATAATTACATATATTAAAAAGGCCTTAAAACACTACACTATAACACATTTACTTACCAACTATAGATACAACGTTTTCTAATTAAAATTGAAAACCTTTACGGATATCATTTTTTTACCAATAATTATATAAATTTACTGATACTGACATGTTACATTTGTCTTAAACTCGACATTTTAAAAAGGATTTTGACAAGGTTGGTGTTATTCACTATCGTAGCTTTATACAAATCTAAAATAGAGAACCATAAATTATGTTGGAATTGCAAGTTCTCCATTATTTCAGATTCACCTATGAAATCGCAGGTATCATCATAATAACATGTATTTTGTATGTAATAAAACCTATAACGATCCAAATAACTTTACAACCAAATAATATTACATATCTAAACAGTTAAAGCAGCTATTAACCGAAAGCCAAATCAGAAACGATTCAGTTATTAGGATAATAAATTTATATTAATAGCACTATTCCAAACGGAAACATAAATTCATATAACAAGCTATTCAAATTCAAATTGTTATTGTAGAATTTAATTAATAAAGATAAGATGCAATTGTCTAAATTTTCTGCAGTTTGGTTTTTTGAAGCCGCTTCAAACCATTTGTTATTTCTTGAAACTTCTCTAGCATCCTAGCATCTGTGACGTATGGTCAGATTGCTTGTCCGCCTCACATACAGTCCACTCGCCGTAGCACAAAATACAGACAGTACAGAAGTAAATCCACCTACAAACAAAGTTTGCTCAAACAACGCACACATATACAACGCTGATGGATACGATATCTTGAAACGGAAGGAACAGTGAGAGCACTGAAGATTTTTGCGAAAATATTGTAATATTTTTGTAATTATCTATACTTATAATAAAACTGTAAAAAAAACTTTTGCGGGGGGTGTTATTAACGATATAGAGCTCGGTAACGCGTGCTTTGATTTGGACGATTCTTTTTTTATTAAAAAAGTCTAACTAAAATGATGTTATCCAGAAAATTAGTAGGGGTTCCCGTGGGAAGGGGAATGAAAGTCTTATTTAATTATAGCTCAGTAACACGTGTTTTAATTTGGATGATTCTTTTTTTGTTAGAAAGAACTAACTGAAATGATATACCGAAAATTAGTAGGGGTTCCCGTGGGCGCATGAAAGCCGTACTTAACTATAAGTCGATAACACGTGCTTCGATTTGGATGATTCTTTTTTTTGTTAGAAAGGTGTACCTGAAATGATGTTATTAGAAAAAATAGTGGGGGTACCGGGTGTGAGAGAGGGGATAAAATTCATATTTAATTATAACTTGCTAACGCGTGCTTCGGTAAGAATGATTTTTTTGTTAGTAATGACTAACTCAAATTATTGTACCTAAAAAGATTCTACTAGTGGTTTGTAACAAAAAAATCTTTTATTAGACGCCTACATAAAAAGTTGTATCAAGGTAGTTTTTACTATTGAAATTTAATTTGGATAGTTATTTTTTAGAAAGCTATCTCTGAAATTATTGTACTGCAAAAAAATATGACATCGGTATTGTAGTTCTTTATTTTTTTTGAGATTATACGAGTATAGATTATGATTGTACATATATATATTTTATTTTTATACTATACAACTAGGCATTTGACCAAAAGTTCGCACGACCACGGAAATAAGTGATACTGTAGCCCAGATGGAACACATGACACACATATGAGACATACGTGTCAACACATATTTTTTGTAGCAATAGTGACCGGGTATTTAAAAGGGGTGGATTGCCGTGCGAGAGGTACGATGTTCGATCCCACTAAATACGCAAGAAGAACCTAAGCTACCGGTGCAGGATAGCATGGTGGAAGGTCAATCTTAATACTTGCCTGGCTAACTAGCTTGAAAAATCTGTCGCCAAACAGCTAATGGTGTGTTGCGGCGGCCTTTTTTGAGAACCAGTGTATTCCAGACTAGTGTCGCTGGTTTCTGTAGTAGTGCGAGCTGGTTGTCAAATGCCATGCTGTCTTGAATAAAAAACAAATAAGCAATCGGGATACATACATTAGCAAAACAAAATCCTTCGGGTCAAAATGAGTAAAATTAAATAGGCGTTTATGATATGCAGAATCTTATCATGCTGAACATAATTATGCGATCTTCACTGTTTCGCTTTAATTAATAAAATTTACAGTTCAAAACACTGCTATCTTATTGTATCTTTTACAATGATAAGATTTAAGACGGACCACTTAAATTATTTCTCAAATTTTAAGTCCCACTGACATAATTATGAAAGTTTAGCAACCGCGAACGAATTCGCGGGTACAGCTAGTTGGTTTATATTTCCGTTCTTCAGTTTTCATTCAACAGTAAATCTAACAGCTTGATACGAGTGTCACTACGACGATAGTTTTTCGTGCAAAAGCCCAAATTGATAGGCCTAACCCTACCGCCGAGGGTAGTTATAAAAAGAGAAGTACATGGACTTCTGTACTATCAGTATTTTGAGCCGTAGCACCTTCGGCCCGTCGTCCTCCGCATTGTAGCAACAGCGACGATTTCTTTGACTTAGTATGAAAGTAACTTCCGATAGGTAAAGCGACACTTCAAGGAAAATTATAGGAAATTGGTACTGCCACTGCCAATCAACATCAGGGACGGAATCAAGCTTTTAAGGCCTTCGTATACATAAAAGACTAAGTCTTGACTGACTGAAATTCGCTAGGTATGAACGCAGAAAACTTAACAAAATTGCTAAGCCCAGAAACATTAAAGTTGGAGGATAAATAATATTTATCGAAGGGTGTAGGAATGGGGAGCACTAGCGTTAAGGTTAAGGCGAAATTCGAGCCTAAACGTGTTTGAATGGGGATTAAATGACGCGTGCAACTCCGTGGGTATTTGCTACTAGTAGCTTTTTATACGATCTTAACTTATACGAATCATCAAGGATTTTGATTCATAACTGTGGAAGTTACAGCGTAGATAGACGGACAGAAAGATACAGCTTACTCACGTCTATTGCTCGTGGCTGACTACTCGGCCCTATCTCAGGTTTCTCTTCTCCAAACCCTGAAAGATTTTAGTACTACAAACCTCAATGCATATCACAACTTGACCGAGTTGCATTTTAATGTAATCATCAAAACTTTACTGGACCAAAAGCGCTGAGACTGAATTTTTCGTCTGAAAACCCGGTTCACGCTGTCATAAAACTAAGGCCATCTAGAAGCTGTTAGTGCTAGTCTAATTAATATTAAAATCCAATCTGGCGAGTTCCGTAGCTTGCGGAAAAGTTTAAATCTGTCTGTGCAAGTCAGATACCGCGTAGGAAGAGAGGTTATTTAATTTTTAGAAAAAAATTGACTATAAATGTTTCCTAAGGAATATGTTAGCATACACGCTTCACAAACCGCCGGGTCCGGGTTTGATTTAGTAAATAAACGCACATACCGATGTTGTTCAAATTTTACGGATTGCAATCAGGCGACAGTTCGTCGTTAACCGTCCATCCGGTGAAATTAAATAGGGATGATTTTTTTGGTTTAGCATAAACTGTAATTATGTTAATCAAGTGTAGTAGCACTTATTAGATGTAGTTCGTCCATGAATGAATTAATGAATATAGCTTTATTGCACACCAAAATAAAAATATACAGCAAGACATATCTATACAATGGTAGTACACTGGGCAGCCTTATTGCCTAGAGCAATTTCTTCCAGGCAACCTTTGGATGGAGAGAACTAATATTATAAAAAACGATTGGTATATATAGAAGAGTAAGTCTTAACTGACTGAATGATATTTTTAGGAACTAACGAAGGGCTGATCGACGCTGAACCTAGAGACATGTAATTCGGAGGGTGTATTCACTATAAGGTATAGGGGTGTACTAAGAAAGGATTTTTGGAAATTCGATCACTAAAGGGTTCAAATGCGGGTTCAAAGTTTAAAAAGTTTTTATCATTCAAATTTGTCGAGGCTAACGCTGAAGGTGACTTACTAATCATTCCTAAAAACGTCACGGAACCTTATTAAGCTATTTCTTAAGATCTTAAATTATCAGCAGCGTAATCACTCTCGTTCACAGCTGGAATAATAGAATTATATACAGGACTGTATGTATACTTTCCCCATAGAAAAGTGCCAAGGATAAACAAATAAATGATATACAAGAATAACAAAAAAATAAGGAATTTATTAAATAGATAACACCATTAAAGATCCTTCAGATTCCGTTATTTGTTACTAGATTTTAGTATTTTAAAAGCTTAAAGTTACATTTATTCTGTATGTATAAAAACATTATGTAATCAACTAAACAAATTTGGATTAGGTACGTTTAACTTTTTTCAACCGATTCACTTAAACTGTTTAAGTGAATCGGTTGAAAAAAGTTAAAAGTTCCAGGATAAATTTAACTTTAAGCTTTTAAATATTAATGAATAAAATACTAAAATCTACTAACAAATAACGGAATCTGAATTGAAATAAATTAGCAACTAAATTTTAACATTGAAAGTGTAAACTAAGCATTGCAGATATTTTTTCTCAGCTAGTTGAGAAAAAATATCTGCAATGCTTAGTTTACACTTTCAATGTTGAAATTAAGTTGCTATTTTGAAAAAAAACTGATATTAGATTAAAACATTACAATATTAATGTCTAAACGGTGTAAGTACTTAGCTGATATCGTATTTTTTATTACATAAATAGTATTAAGGAGGTAAACTCCGTAGATATTTAGCCATATACTGCATAACAATTACCCAAAATACGAAAGCGAATCCCATAACAATAATTTCGTATTCATTGGCGTTACGCCAATTAGGCAAAGGGCTAGGTGGAGTTTTGTCAGACATTTTGACAAACCAAAAACAGCTAATTTACCACATCAATTTAAAATTAATATATATATATAAAATATAATATATATATTACAAAAATGCTGTGTAGTTATTAAGCCTGTCGTTTTTAATACACGTAGATATATTTAAAAAAAAAACTGAAAGTCTACCTAAACAACATTTTAACTGTAAATATTTGCACTAGCAATAAATAAAGACAAGCATAATTAGTTATGATCTAGCACAATTGTAACCCGAAACAATGTTACATATCATAAAAAACAATAGTATCAATATGACTAAAGATCCTGCAATAGTTAAAAATTGGTTCATATTCACCGAAAGCCCACATTTTTGCGCCATTTTTTATATTCTGTACACAGACAGTTCAAAGACTTGATACTTATTTAAAATAAAATTATTTTCTTAATGACTCCAAATTTTCTTTATAGCAATGATATAGCATATTTAAACATAGGTATGTGCTTCTTCACAAGCGTTAAAACAACGCCAAATTTATCCAATTTTCAAAGCTTCAATATTTTCATTGCTTTCATATTATCTCATATCTTCTGCTTCTTTTCAAGTTAGGTCTGGAAGTACTTGCACATCCAACTCATGACTATAAGCAGCGTTACAAATGCGAATGCTATGAGAAGTACTTGAATTATGTCAATACTATAGCAAACAGCCTTACCCATTCTACCTTCCGCTAGTTATATGGCATACGACTAGAAACAGCAATACCAAGATCACTATAGATCCAATCACCATAAGAAGCTGGTTGAGGTTGAACTGAAGACCACACTTCGCGTCTACCTTTCTGCTACCCATTTCTCAGTACTTTATCTCCATGGTACCGAAGGGACCATGCCTTAGTTATTTTCACTGCCAATTTAGCTTCGTTGAGAATTTGGCAGGTTTTTTTTTAATTATTCATGTTTTTTAAAGTATTTTTAATGATGTCATCATGTGTGACGTTCTTGGAAAATGCAAAATTCAAATTGTATTTCTTCTTTAAACTTCAACTTGTCTAATCTGTAATAAGTTTTTATTCAGAGGGATGTCCGTGAATAGGTTTATACCTACTTGTTTTTTATATAATTTTACATTCTGTCAGGGATCCCTAACTTTTAGATATAATTATTATCATTATAAACGGTGTTGTATTATTTTCAAGGGATTTAAAGATTTGATTTGTTAAAAAGAAAAACCTATGACCGAATTTCACTCGAAATTAAAAGAAAAAGATGCGAAAGGATGAGCAATGGTAAAAATATTAGTATTAGTCAATGACAATTCTATAGTGGAAGATAGGAAACGTATCAACACATAACGTCCCACTACTAGGCTCGGATACCCCATATGATGAGGCCATTAGTCCACCACGCTGGCCAAATTGCGGGTTGATTTCACCTCTCCGAAAAACAGGTTTAAACTTGTGTTAATTAATTATAATATGCACATAAGTAAAAAACTCAGAGGTGCATGCCTGAATCTGAAATTGAACCCGCTACCTTTCGCCTGTGTGACATAGACAGGCGACGTTTTAAGCTGGAAAACAAGAGCTTTGTTTTTCCCCATAAAACGTACCTACACTTTGGTTGCTAAGCTAACTGACGGCTATACTGTGATGGCGGCACTCTTAAGTAGACAGTTTTAAGTGCAATCCTTTCTCTCCCTCTATAGAACTGTCATTGCTCTAAGTCAGTGACCTAAGTATATTCCTAAAATTACATATACCTAAAGTAGAACATACTAAAAGTTGGGACTCAGTTTGATTGAAGTAAGCATACAGTTATTACCATATTTTATACAACTTGTAACAAAAAGGAGTGGGTGGCAGTGGAACCAACAAAGTAAACCCATTGCACAACAAAATTATTCAAAATACAATAAAATATCTATTACGTTCTCCAATTCCTAAATTGGTCACGTGATTAGCCAAGTTGTATGGAGGAAACAATATATATTTTGTTTAATTTAGTTTTTTTTCCTACTATGTGTTCACTTTGATGGGTAGACTAACACCCTTGAGTATAGTCGCACCTTTCTGTTACACATTGTATATACTTAATGCTAAAAGCACTGAGCCCAGCAGTACATTTAAAACATACGTAATTTTATTTTAAATTTATATCATTTATATCGTCGTTATTTATCCTTTTCAGTCTGTATCAGCACAGTGCTGGTTATAGGACTCCTCAGCCTTTTTTTTGGCCAAACCCTCGATCGGATGCCATTTATCTGTTTGGCTAGTGGTCTGCTACCGCTTATTGTCTTTCATAATTTTACTGTCCATATTATTACTATGATATCAATATCGACAACCACTATATCGGTCGAGGGCCTTATTTTAGAAACGTTCGATAGAATTTATCAATCGTTAATGACGTCACTCACGAACGATGTGCGTAAGTCGTATTCCTGAACATTCGTACCTTTTCCTAGCGATACATAATGAAATTCGCTGTAGATTTCTTTCACACGTTAATCTTGTATCTTGGGCTCTATTTCTAAAATATCGTACAAATTCAACACTCGCTATTGACGTCACAAGAGTAGTACATGCAAAAATACCTACGCATTCTTAAAAATATTATGCCAACACTCGTATTGGAATTCATATTAGTTAGTTATGAGATTCGTTTATTAGATGGGTAACGAGCGGTTCAAAAATAAAACCCCTATAAAAAAATTTGATTACAAGTTTGTATGAAAACTTAGTAACGTAGTAAAAAGTTGCGAGCAATTCGTGTATAGCTATTATATGAAGATCAGGCGTCCAGTTTTCCAGTTCTGTAAAAGAAAACGCAATTTCTGTTAACTGTGGTACACAAGGTTGTCGCCTAGAGACATTATTAAGCCGAAAGGGGGTCACTATACACACTTAAATGTACAACTTTCACTATGAGACCAACAACGAATTCGAGCAAAAAAACAGCAAATTTTTTCAACGACCGATAAATTTTTCTATAGATCAGCTGATTTCTTTTTCTCGTTCAGTTGGCATCATAATGAAAGTTGTTCGTAATGATAAAAATAGTTACCCACTACTGGCCTAGTACACCCCTAACCGATAACCCTAAGGTAACCTACAGACATCGGGCTTAAATTAAAATGTGCTCGATTGTGTGTTGACAAGTAGAAACCATATAAGCATTAGTCCCGCATTATTTGCATAATTATAAGCAGGCACCATATATTTCCTATTGATCATTTTAGAGATCCATTGTCCAGATCCAAGATGGATCTGGTGAGTTTTTTTTCTTCCAACAGACACATAGTGGATCTAAAGAGAAGTATTTTTTACGTTAATCTCAATAGATCCATTTTCCAGATCCATGGATCTAGTGAGAATTTCCATTTCTATTTATTTCTCGCTCTGTGATAGTTTCCTCAGATTTTTTATTGAATCTCGATTTAAATAATTTTGCTGGAATTATTGCTGTAATAGTTTGACTTGGCTTGTATAGAAATGCCAACCAGAAGATAAGAAATATTTACCAAAATGGATAAATACTCACCAAAATGGATAAATTCTCATCAAAATGGATAAATCTTCACCAATATGGGTAAATGCTCACCGACTCGTAATTCATGAAAATAACTTCAAATTTAAAGCTATTGCTGTTCGTTTTAGTTTGTCAACGTAAGCGTCTTCAGATTGCTTTAAAAATAACTTTAACCTACTGTTATGCCGGTCTAATTTTAAAGGAAAAGATCTCCGGATGTCAAACAATATTTGGTGATCATTTTATTCATTTTGGTTAGCATTTGAATTGTACCCATTTGAGTTGCAGTGGTGCTGACAGTTGTTACTATTTTTGTGACATAAAATACAATATTTGTTACTTTTGCACATACCTTATATAAGTACGAAGCAGTTCACGTTTACCAAATTTTGTGTATATTGTACCTACTGATATTTACACGAATACCGAGGGGAAATCGAGGATTAAGTTATTATTTTTTCTATCCGAATATTCTGTCTTCTGTCCAATACCGAACAATCGACACTTTCTATATTATAATTATTTAAATCTAACAGATAACTAATTGGTATATCAGAATCGTTGTAATGAAAATAATGTCAGGATAAAATAAAGATCAAAGAGCACCTATTTTCATTGTTTGTTAATTAGGTACCTATAATGAAACAAAATTAAATTTGAGGTTGACCTACGAACTAACGTACTCGCAACGTCATCTTTTTACCCGACTGCCTAATAGAATAGGGGGGTAGTTTTTTTTTCAAGTGTATGTTAGTATGTAGTAGTAATATTTTTATGAAAAGGTATATATATATGTGTATGTGTAAAACTACAGCCTAAACTGGTAGACCGATTTTGATGTGCGAAATTGCATAGGTAAATGCTCTTCAAGAAATTAAGAAGTTAGGATTTTTCGAAGACGCTCCTAGATCGCGTTTCTCTGCCGGTTAAAGCAAGACAAAAATCTGGCAAATCGCGTTTATTATAATAATAAACTTTAAACGTCTTACCACAAAAAAAAATTAGAAATACCTTAGACAAATGTTTCTGTTCATTTCTTACTACAAATCCGCGGCTATGAAATGTTTAAAGTTAACTACATCTTTTAAATTTATACTACAACAAAAACCTTGTTTAATCAGCGTCTGACAACTGACTTTGATAGTATTTTTTTCTAGTATATATTTTGACAATATTTTTTGTGGTATGACCGTACAAGCTTAGTTCGCCCATCACCAAGGTTAAGCAAACTTCATTATTAATTCCAAGAGAATTTATTAAACAACCAAACTTATTATAAATGCCTACAAAATCCTGTGATTCTATTTAATTTACTTTACATAATTGTCTACGTTAAAAGAATTTTAGTATTTACCTATCTCTTCAACTAAAGTTAATATTCAGAGGAACGATGATAAAAAAATATTTCGATTAAAGGTATACTAAGCCAAATAGGGTAAACTGTAATTACTACGACAAACGTTTTCAATATGGGATCAATCCGTAATTCGAGAAAAAAACAGAAAAATTCATAGAAAACACTGTTCAAGCATCAATAACTCTATGTAACAGTTTTTTTTGGTTGGTCCCATAGTAAAAGTTGATTGTTATGGTGAAAAAATGATTCCCCTTCTGCTTAGTACGTCTCTAACCGTAAACTCTGAATTATTTCCGTCGTTCATCCGAAGACTATTTCACAAGCGGAATATTAGATACATCTAACCACGCACTAATTTAAAAAAAAGTTTCAATATTTGTGTTAACATGGACCCAGAGAAAAAATTCTTAAAACATCCCACAACTTTGAGTGTTTCGTCTGCTTCTGACTGAATGAAACTATCCAACGCCAAAACCAGACAAAACGACGCTCAAAGCTTGAGGTTGTTTTTCTAAAAAAAAGACGGCAATTATGTAAATGCATATATTTTACAAAAAAGTTATTTGCATGTTAGTTTTATTGTATTCATATACACAGCACTGTACAAATGCACCTATATTGTTTAATAATTTATAATTAAAATAAATGGCAGAATTGTTTCACAGAAATCTTTGGTTACCATGGTAAGAGCATTAAGTGCATGCAATTACTTTGATAGGAATGGAATATGGCGATATATAATGAAAAAATAATTGACACTTAAGAAAAACATAACATTGCAGTTGCAAGACTGCATAGGGAAAAGATAAAATACCCATTTCAAAGAAAGCTCTAAGAATAAAACACATTTTTTAGCTCAATTCTAAACTATTCTACATCATAAGAATCTTAATTATTTAATGTGTAAAATAAAATCAAAAGAAGAAATCTAAAGATGTAATGTTCTGAGTATAAACTCAGTCCTATATTAACCTGCCATTAAAAAATAATTAACATCACCAGCATCGGCCACTTACGATCAAAGCCAATTCCATTCCAAATCAAAGCTGAAGAAAAGCAGAAGGTAAAGAGAAGCGAAAAGACTCATTGCTGTTTGTACTTCTTCAAAGCTTTCCGGCGGTTGGTCTCCATGGTCCTCGTCACCAGCCACGTGGCGAATGTTCTAGAAGCATCCTGGATTCCGTTCAGAACGCTCACGAAGGCCGCGTGAGGTAGATATCCTGTTGTTTTGCCCTCAGTGCCAACAAGACCGATGGCAGATTGAACGAATTCCTTGGCAGTGGGAGCGAGAAGAGTCTTTCTTCTGATGCCTGACATATTGGAGCAAACAAAGCCTGGAAGGATGCATTGGACGATAATGCCTTGTTTCGCGTATTCCATGTCGATGCCTTCACTGAATTTGTCAACGTACGCCTGCGGAAAATATGATTTATTAATGCAGTAAATGTTTAGATATTTACTTTATTAGGGTTCAAGCTATTTCGTACTCTGAAATGAAAGGAAATCTTTAAAAAAGTACAACAAGAAGGAGCTATAATACCTTAGTAGCAGCATACACAGTAAGCAATGGCGATGGAATGATAGAAGACGCTGATCCAATGTTCACGACGACTCCCCTCTTTCGCTCCACCATCGCTGGCAGGACAAGCTTGGTCATCTTCGTCACTGACACTATGTTCGCCTTGATTAGGTTCGACATTGTCTGGTCCCTGAAAGTGTTATGAGAATTTTATAGCCCGTACGTGAGTCTTGAGCTCCGAGAATAACAAAACAGGACTCAATAAACACATTCTCAGACTCTTAACAGGACTGGATGGTGTACTTTTTCTAAATGCCAATGACATACAGTTTTAATATTATATATACAAGGTATATTTGTGTTTCTGCTAGTCCTCAAAATCCTTTTGTCTAGCTAAACCCGTGTAAAATGTAGACTGATGTTTCTCTCTATTAGAAAATTATATTTATATGTGTATGAATAAGAAGAATATGGATTTAATTAAGATTTCATATCGGATGCTACTTGCTCATTGTTTACGAAATAATCTTTAGGATTTTTTTCAATAAACCCATTTCTTGAATCGACAAATTCAACCTCCCATTCATAACCATCTCACCTTTCAAACATCCCACACATTATCACCCCTTTAATCTTTCACGAGCGCATAAAACGCCGCCACCCCGTTCCCATAAATACACGCCGTACATAATCCTAGCCGATAGAACTGCGATAGTTCCGAATAATATTTCAATTTCGCCGGCACTTATTCCGTATGAAGGAATAGCACCTGGCGCTTTTGAAAATCGCTCTGAAACCGGTTCGATTCGTAGGTGCGGTTTGCCGCGATCAATTTGTACGGTACGAAACGTTAGCGCGGGTAAAGCTGTGACCGCACGATGCGTATTGTTAATACGCCAATATGAATTTTTGGTTTTGCGCTCTATTGATTGGGCACTCGTTATCGATGGTGAGGTACAACTTTATGCAGTAGCGAGTTAAATAGCTTGTTGCGCATTAATGTTTCTGTGTTGTTATTGTTCTGGTTGGTTAGATATGAGAAGCTCGGGATTGAGCTATATTGTGTGCCGTAGGAACAAACAAACAGTGGACTAGGATAAGGCGATTATTATTCTGGTAATGAGGAAAATTAAAGCAAAACAGACCGGATCATCCGTTTTAAATTTTCTAAATTGACCTCTTTTCGAGGAACTCCAAACTAACATAGTATAACCTAAGTTGACAGTTCAATGTCGCAATACCATAATCACTCATGTTTAAGTTTTTAAGGCTCATATCGATAAAGCTGTTGTAAACCACCAAAACCACCTCGCTAGGTACAAGTAAGATACACTAAAACCTTACACAAATTGTGCCAAAATTCCATTCGATACGCCAAAACTCCACTGGATACGCTAACGTCAACTCGTGTAGACCCCGCTTAACTGCCATCTCGCTCGATATTAGCCGAAGACGCGGCAACTGCCATTGAGATGCGATTGCTTTCCGACATTCGAAATTTTGAAGGCTTTTGTTGGGTGCTGATATTGCGCCGCGATTGGGTAAGCTCGGGATATTTTCCCCGCAATGATTTTTGTTCATAAAATATTTGTTGGTAGCACGTTTCATCTGTATCGCTTGTGAATGGGTTGAAACGGAACCATATGTGACAAAAACAACTTTGCTTTTGACAAATATGGTTTTTCAAAGCTTTTCGTAAAATAAGGTATGTTATGACCCCTAAAGATACAGTATTTTTCACACACAATGTCAATTTTAATATAAGAGTAAAACAATTCTTAAATATTTGTAGTTATAGGTATTTTAATTGGACTGATTCACTGAATATTAATATAAAGCTTTTTGAATTCCTTTAAAAATTGTAACCATCAATATTATTTTAATTTATAATTTAATTTTAAGGTTAATCAGTATAATTGTTTTTATATTCATTATGCAAGTTATGTATACAGAAGAAGTGGCCCGTAAGAAACTTCCGGATCCTATCGTTAGTTAGTTTATTATGTACTCGTACAATGGCTATATTAAAGAACGTAATAACGCAACGGATGAAACATAGAAAATGTTTCATGTTCATTTATTGGGAGAAGACGTTGGATCCCTTTTCTTGACACACCATTAAATTACTACATTGGAATCCTTTGAATTGTTCAGTTTGAGTACAATTAATAATTCTAACCGTTTTAAAAAAAGAAGGGGGTTTACTATTCTTCGGAATCATTAACGTAAATAAATATGTTTTCCAATTTAACACCAGCGCCTGTACCGAGTTTGATTTTTGTATGAGGTCTCGTAAAACTTAGGAGGGCTTCAATACAACCAATGTCATGTCTTGCTCGATGCTCCACCGTATCTTGCTCGATATTAATAAGGGCTATCGGTAGAAACTTGTCATAATGTTGTATAAGTAGATAGTAGTACGAAACCTTCAAGCGCGTGTCCGACTTGCATTTGGCCGAGTTTTTTAAGTATTAAGATAATATATAATAATAATATTATTTATATGGGACAAAATCCACACAAAGGTCTACAGGTTACAAACTAAGCAAAGCCTGTGCTATGGTAACCTGATGACTGACATACATATATACATACTTACGTATATAATATAATAAACACCCAGACACAGGTCAAACAGTTCATGCACACAAATGTTTAACCTGTCCGGGCATCGAACCCGAGGCCAGCGGCGTAGAAGGCAGGGTTGCTGCCAACTGCGCCAACCGGCCAGTCTTCTTGAATTCTTACCAATCAGGCAGGTCCAAGAAATATTCGGGGTAAGAGTAGGAGATGCCGACATTGTTGACCAAAGTCCCGATCTCGAGTCCAGCAATCTCGATGGCTATCTTTTCGTAGATGGCTTCGTCGCCGCAAAAGTCCACTTGGATCGTCTTTGTAGACACGCTGAATTCTTTTTCTGTTGGAGGGGAAAAAAATATTGATTAAATAATATTTTGCTTATGCTTTGGTTTCTCTCTATCCAAAGGTTGCCTGGAAGAGATCGCTATTACCGATAAGGCCGCCGCTTGTTGCGCGTAACCATAAGTTTTATTAAGTTTATTGTATTATTTATGTGTGCATCCAGTTTTCTTTCAAGAGTTTTCTTTCTATCTATCTATCTATTTTAAACTTTACTATGTACTTTGATAAAACTTTTTTACTATGTACTTTACTATTTACTATGTACTTTAATAAAATTTTAATGGGACCACTTCATAAGTACCTACCAAGTAACCTACCTATGAAAAAACAAAAAAGCGTTTTTATAAATCGCGGACTGCTCTGAGACAACAAACATTGAAAAATAGCGTCGAATTGAGTAATCGTTTTTAATCATTATTTTAATAGAAGAATAAGTGCCTGCCTAACCAAAAGCTATTACTTATTTCAAATATTAATTTGAAATAAGTAATATAAATAAATTACTTATTTCAAATTTAGATATAAGATTATATATAAATGCCATAGTACGAAACTATCCGTTTTTCAGAATTCTAAAATTGCTTTCTTATTTTATTTATTTTCCTACGAGTAACACACCCAATATTCACACTGTGACTTAATGGGAACAAAGTTGGAATGGGTTACCAATTTACGTATTAGATAAACATATTATTTTAAAAAAAAGTTATTTTAGACTTCTATTACGTACGGCAGCCGCTGATAGACATGTTTCAGTTATTTCGATTTAAAAATCCAACCTCTTCGCCTATTTTCAAAAAATTCAAACTGAACTCGAGAAGAAAATAGAATAGAAAAAAAACTGTCGAATTTAGTACCTATTTTGGAAGTCGGTAGAAAATTACAACAGCATTAGGTATTTACCAATCAGTGACGTAATGTTAGATTCTATCACAAGTTCAAACACTCAAGTTCAACAACACTGAACAATATTTGCAAATAGATTATCCATTATTTGAACTAGCCACGTGTTGATCAAACCGTTAGTCAAATCCAATGAATACGCATATTATAAATGCGAATTGGTGTTCGTTGGTTACTTTGTCGTTCATCTCCTCAGCAACTGAGTGACAGACAGACTTGATTTTCTTGTACAGATATAGTTCGAAGTCATCGGAGAGTGCCAAAATCGTTTCCCTAAACAAACATAACACGGGCGCCAACGCGGGCAAAAGCTAGTAATCTGTTTCGTACATATAAGGGCTAGAATTTGAACGTAACTATTTAAAAAAACCTAATAAAAATAATCCTTATCTACTTTCATTATCGTTTTCCAAAATAGGTAAAGGTAGTTTTTGTAAAGAATTTAATCTTATACAACGGGAACAGCTGTTCGCAAGAACTTACACTGCGACGAGTCTCACTGCCTAAAGATACGGAGATTGCAATAATGATGATCATTAAACTACTGACTCACCTAATTCTTCAGCAGTCGCTTTCAGTTTGTCCTGTGATCTGCTGACTAGAACAATGTCACAGCCACGAGCCGCTAGCTGTAAAAAAGGAGGCTTTTATCTTCTAAAACATACAACATTATGACTATTTACAAGTTTTCAGTAGCGAAAATTAGAAAGCATCCTTATAATACTTAACGGAAGGTACATCAAAATTTGGAATCAAGCGGAATGCATTATTTATGAGGCAAAATTATCTAAAATCCCTCGGTATGTGTGCTTGTCAGGATGTTGGTACTCGCTGTAGGTCGTATCTTTTAATGAATATGGACAAAGCTTGATATTATTATTACGAGCCCGTTCTGTCCCATTGTTGGGCAAAGGCCTCCCTACCATTTTTCCATTTATTTCTGTCTAGAGCTACTCGTATAAGGACCCAGTCCTTCTTCGTTGGTCTACCGCGGCGTCGTTTGCGATCTGGCCGTCTGGGTGGTAATTTTGCCCCAAAGATCATCCGGCATGCGGCAGATGTGGCCAGCTCTCTACTAATTTCTAATTGGGATTTTTGCTTAAACTTTACAGACATTTAGAAAGATTCTGTTATGGGCCCCAAGCTAAACAACATCTGTATTGTTCAGGGAGAAAAGTAAACATAACGTTATCTATCTATATATGTCTTGACTGACTGACTGACATGAAATTTGGAAGGGTATTCAGTATAGGACTCAAGGGTATACTCAGAGTGGTTTTCTGGAAATGCAAACCTTAAACCTTTTAAAAAAAAATTATGTCGCGTCCAACGGCGCGGGAGACAACTACTAGTATAATATAAGTAATAATAAAAGAGAACTACAGCATCCATTAGAATGATATTATTATCCATTCTCCTCAAAGGAGAGCCTTGCACTTTGCCATCTTTATATTAAATATACTTTTCATTATTCCACAACAATTTTATAGAGAATATTTTTAGAAAATGTCATTACGTGAACATACGCGGAAGGAAATGCATTAAAAATATTAGAGAAAGACTCTGACTGCATGTATAAATAAGAGCCTAGTTTTGTGGTAAAGCTGATTTAGCTGGTAGTATTACAAAACATAAAAATGGGATAAAGCAGTTGTTTTAGTGCAACAAACATCTCGACCAGTCACGTATCAATACCGCAGGCGCCTGAATTATTCCAGTTCTCCATTTTAAAATAATATTCATTATTTAAAGATCTCAATTGGGCATGTCTTGCGCAAGCCGGAGTAACCATTTTCGGACATATTTTCAACCCTCTTGAAAATTATAAATATTGGTCATATCGTTCCGTGATTTAAGACTTTTCTTTGGGTTTTTTTTCTCTATTTTAATATTTTTAGAAATAATTGTTGAAATATTAGCAAAATAAACCAAAACACCCGTTTTTGCAATGTTTGCGAGTGGCTCTTCAATTTTCTTAACAATATCTATATGCCATTACGAATGTAATGACACCTCAATCATAATTATCGGAGCATTATAAAAAGTTTTAACTTAAAAGGCAGTGGTTGACTGGGCTGTAACACCAAAATCTATGTCGATGCTACGAATTTTTAATCGAACGATTCGTACCGTTCGATTCGTACAGTTAATGTTACGCTATAATTTACTTATAATATCCGTATTTTTGGGACACACACCTACTCGTTGCACACCGACATCTCGATATTTTAAGATTAACCAAAAAAATTTTTTCTTAGTGTCGACTTGGAAGTAAGTTTTGGAGTATAAAAGCTAGAGCAGACCGCATGCAGCGCAACCTATTACAGCACGACTTATGACGTCGTAATGTAGGAAACCTTAGTAGCAAACATTATAGGGAATGACACGCACGATACTGTGCAACTACGCGCCCCATCGCAAGTCAAGCCAGACTACGTCACTACGCGCGTATACGTCAGTCATGTTTGACACTTTCATTTCTATGAAAATGGCAGATGTCAAGAACGTTGCAGCACTGCACAATACGACAAACAAAAATGGCCGGTGAACATCCTTCGCGGACTGCTGCAGCCTTTAACGTATAAGAAACTCTCTAGATTTTCCCGTACTTTCATACAGTCCGCCAATATCCATAGAAAACCTATCTACTCGTAGGTACTTTCCATATGAGCATATTTTCCCAGTCAAAGAATTCTCGGGATTCGCATATTGCATTGAGAGCTTCCAATGGATTTGAGGCATCCACAGCAAAGTTATATGCAAATCTCACTTTGCTGCTTTGTATTTATAAAGGTTCTTCAATTTACATAAGTAAAGTCTAGGAGCTTTCTTGCTTTGCAAGTATACCTTAGTGCTTTGCTTTCAGTCGGTAAGTAATTGTTAGATATCTTCTTTGTGGTATATTGTTAAATAGGAACGTTGTATACAACAATGTTGTATGCATTCTATAGTTGTACTACATCTATATATAGTGTCTACTACATCTTAGGCAGCATTAGGTACCTTACGTCAGGCGAGATGTCCGGTCAAACGTAAGCCTACTTTTTCAAAAAAATACTTAGCAGCCTTCCCAATGTGCCACTGACTTTTTCACTGATGTGTGATGTGATGTTAGAATTAATTCCGACTTTTAGACGGTAAAAAGAAGATCGCGAGGATACCTGTTTGTCGGGGAAAATAGATTTCGAAGATAGGGCCACCGCATCTTTATGGTCTAAACCTCTTTCATAGGGAGGGCCCGTGTCCAGCTTCGGGAGGCTATGGTCTGATACGTTATGTTTATACTTATGTTGCGAATTTTGGTATAAAACATAAACCCACATACTTACACTTTATTGAACGTGTTCATTTATACCAATAACATTACTAGTGCTCTATATCAGCGGAAAAAATAGCTAAATCGACTGAGCTTCCGCCATGAGCAATATTAGAAGATAAAGATGGGAAAACAGTTTATCTGCTCCATTTTCTACAATACTTCTTGAAATTGATAATGTAAATAAATTAATAATGGAAATTTAAAAAGTAATAGATATATTAAATAAATTTGTTGATGGGTCAAAAAATGAGATTAAATTACTTAACCTTTTTTAATTTAAATTAGCTATTGATTTTAATTTTAAGTTATTTTTGGTATTTATATTTTTTTGTTTATAATACAATAATTTCACTGCTGGTCTCTTCGTGAAGGGAATGTAAGTCACTGTCTACTACGCACACTCAATTGCAGACTTCACTTAGAAAGCTAATAACCCCTATAGTCAAGTAAGTTTTCTCACGATATTTTACTGCTGACAATAAATTTTAATAGCGGTGCAAGAGTAACAGAACTTAGATTTGAACCTACGACCTTAGGCTCGAAAGTTTTAAAAAGTATTCCCACCAGATTACCGTAGTTGTTTATTGTCAACAGTTTTTATTAGGTTTTAAGATTTTTTGACTAAAGCATTACTTTAAATGACAATTAATTAAAAAAAATTGTATCGTCAAATGTATTTTATTAGAGCATGAAAACGTAAAGTCTTTTTAAGGCCTGAATAGGCAAGGATAATTTTTTCGCGTATTGTCCACAAAGGCCTACTAATAAGTTATTTAAATTTTATTTACAAAATGAACGCGTGTTTGATTGAATTCATATTGTTTAAGAAGACGGCTCCCTGATGAAGTTTACCGAATGTGAACGAAACTATAGTTGGACCTTTCCAACAATCAGGGCGTGAAAACTCGTCTTCTTAAACAATATAAAGTTATTTAAATGTTAATAAGAATACGGTGTACTTTTACATTTAATTTTGAATTATCTTTAGTCCCTAACCAAAACGCACAAGCGACCTTTTAAAAAAAACAGAATAGTGATTTAAGTTTCCCTCGTTTGCGCGTGCCCTTAAAGTTAATACAAATGAATACTTATTATTGGTGACCTCACTATCTTGACAACGTCTTTGTATATTTTTACAAATTCTAAACTGTTGTTTAGGTTTAAGCAACTCATGTCTGTGCTAAATATAATTTTTATCAATCATGTAAATGGCGCTACAAAAACTTCCTCTTTTTATTATTTAAATGAAACAGCCTCATTCAAAACTCGCCAAAAACAAAAAAAAACTTTAAAGTTAGTATGTAAGTACTCAAGTATACCAAGTTTTGTAAAGATTAGTTGAAAGATACGACTTGTACCTATTGTATGTGCTTGAATGACAGTACCAACTTCTAGACATTATAACAGATTTTTTATCTCCAATTCTTAATGCATGGTCGCCTCTCCCGTTTGGTAAATTTTTATTCGCGTAATTCTGGTCATTGTAACCAACTCACCTCTCTTGCATACTGCTTGCCGATACCATCTGTGCATCCGGTAACAACTGCAACAAAAAACAATTTATAATATCACTAGCTGACCTGGCGAACTTCGTACCGCCTAACAGTAGTCGTATGATGTCGTCAATGACGTGAGCTTGATATCTAAACTATAAGAACGTGAAGATATTTTTTGTTATCGATATGTTCGATGATATTGTAGAACATTTTATTGTTCTAGGTAATATCAATAGTTTTAGATAGAAGACATTTGATGGCTAATTATTCACACGTCTTGTTGATTTTAGTAAGGATTTCTAAGGGTATCTAATTTTTTCTAGTAATAAATATAGTTTTTGTTACTCAGTGATAATGTAACTTCCTAACGGCAAAAGAATTTTTTAAATAGGTTCAGCAGTTTTTAAGTTTCTTCCTTACGTACAAAAATACAAATATATCCTGTTGTAAATGTAGGCCAATCATATTATCGAACTTTATAAAGAAATACGACAACCACTTGACCGATCTTTGTTATTTTTATAATTCATATTATTCTACGACCTGTGCACTAGTGCCAACGTATTAATAAACGAAAGCGAAAAAAAAATATGAGTAAATTTTGGCTAGCCGAGCCGGTACCCACGGAGATTTGGCCATCCCACAGAAACACTGTATTTTTCTAGGATAAAAAGTAGCCTATGTGTTAGTCCAGGACATTAGCTATCTTAGTGCCAAATTTGATCAACATTTAACCGTTTGAACGTAAAGAAGTAACAAACAAACACACATAAAACTTTCGCCTTTATAATATTATAGTGTGTAGTGTAACGTCAGAACTACATATTTACAAGAATATTGAATTTTATCTATTGAGTGAAAATACCCGTTTATTACCAGTGTTACTACCACTCTTACTACTAGTGGTAAGAACGGTAATTAAATTATTCTTCTTACTACTGCAGTTGAAAGTTGTTAGAACACCAATAAAAAAATACCCGTGTTATTCCCGTAAAACTAAAATCAGTCATGGCTTCAATGTAATGTATATTTTGAAACAAGTGAACATCAGAGAAACAACTGAGCATCGCAGACACAAATGAAAATCACAAACAAATAAATATCGCAAAACAAGTGAACATCGCAGAAACACGGAACATACAAACCTATGGTTAGTACAAAAATACTGCTCACTACTGCTTTTCTATATTCAACCTTACTAACAACTAAACAAACATCATAATCTTTTGACTTTATCGATCTGTAGGCTCAGTAGGTAAGTGAAAGTAAAAATAATTCGACAAGTCGTGGTCTTATTTTAATTTTATATTTTTAGCCATTCGTTGTATGTTTATACTCACGTTTTTGCATTGATTTCGTATATTCGAAGGGACGAAACAACAAGACGAATATTGCTCAAAAGTTGATTGGAATCAGATCAAGGGTGTATGTAAGCATACAGGTGATCGAAACAGAATGTTATACTTATTCTATCTTCTATCGCTTATACTCGTAATAATTATACTAATTTATATATGGTTTTGAAGTCTGTTTACTTTATACTTATCAAATAATTATTTTTTCTATAGCGGCATTTCGATATCACGTATTTTATTATAGAAAACGATCTAATTACCAATCATCCTGTAGAAGAGTTAATTTTGGCCAAGGTCAATGAACTTGATGTTAAAAGCAGTTAACTTGGGGTTGGCTTAAAGCGTCGTTCGAACCAAACGCGTTGAGTTGCGTCACAGTGCAACATATCTTTGTCGATTTTTTTTATATATTAACTCATGGCCACAAAAACCTTCCACAAAAAAATACCTCAATTTAATCCGTCTGTCTACCACTAGTCGAAATAAGTCGGAGTGAGTCACATACTGTTACTGAATTGGGATAAATAATTCCCAACGCATCACAGTGCGGTTTATCTTGAGTGACAGACAGGTTACGAAGTAGCCTTTGGAAATTGATAATTTTTAAGGCTTATTAAAAGCGACGTGTTTAACATTGGGTAGGGGTGTTGTGGGAGCAGGCCTTAAAAGTATCATATACACATTTTAATGAAAAATTACCTATATGAGTCCAACTCTGAATTCGAGAAATCAAATTTGCTGTGTCATAAATTTTGTCGACGACCAATAAACTTATTGTATAGAACAGATGTTTTTTTTCTCGAACTCAGGGTTTGTTTTATAATGAAAGTTGTTCCTTAGGACGAGTACGAGGATCCGCTTTAGGCTTAGTACATCCCTAACCGATAACGCTGTATAGTAGTTGTAATGCAAGTTTCCTTGAACTTGTTCTGCAGCGGAGGCCTAACCGGAGGTGAAAGTTGTACTTGATTCGCATTCGCAACACCGCGTCATAGTTACATTGATAGTTTGTACGCGTCGGTGCTGCGCGGCTTTTAAGGTGCCATATAATCATATCACACTAATATCTATGGAAAAGGCGAAAGTTTATATGTGTGCGTGTACGTTTTTGTCTTTCACGCTCAAACGGCTGAACGGTTTTGGATAAAGTTTGGCACGAGCATGAGCATTTGAGTACAGCGGCACTCAGTATACCTGCTAACTTCAATTAAAAAGGTTTCTCTTTGAGACTACAAAAACGTAAGGAGATTTTTTGCGATCTAATTTTACTATAGGGGCCAACCTGGAATTACAGCAAAAAATCAACTATTTCATGTATTTTGTCATTAGCTACTAAACTTTTGTCTACGAATCATATTATGTTTTATTCCTCTAATATTAGATTCGAAGGTCAATTGACTTCGCTCGAACTGGTCATTGTGAAAATAGTTTAACATGATAGTAAGACAGCTATGAGACAACTTATCCAGACAATGAGATGTAGCTCTTTTGTACCTTTTAATGTTGTCCGATCCCAGTGGTTATTTATAGCTGACACATTATTTATAGGGCTTTACCGTTTTATTTTTTTCTGTTTCTGTTTTTATTGACTAGCCGGTTGGCGCAGTTGGTAGCAACCCTGCCTTATGCGCCGCTGGTATATATATAAGTATGTATATATGTATTTCTAAGTATGTATATCAGTCATCAGGTTACCATAGCACAGGCTTTGCCTAGTTTGGGACTTAAAGACCTTTGTGTGGATGTTGTCCCATATTATTATTTATTTTATTATTATCATATCACTATACCGTTACAAGCTTCCTAAGCAGTCATATTTTTGCGCTGATACGAGGCCTATTTAATACCTTTAATATGCAAAAATCAATTTTTTTTTTCAAATATTAAAACGTGTTTACCTAAAATACTCAACGATTGCTGCCAATAACAAAAATATACATATCAATTTAGGGAGTGAAAAGAGGAAGGCCCCGGAAAGTATATTCTATCAAAAACACGAAAACAGTGAAGGGTCGATGATCCTCTTAAGTAGAACCTTACCGACCTCTCTATATAGATAAGTAGAACCAGAGACCAGAGACAACTGGCCATAAATATTCTACTTTTAATTTAATTATGCAGAATATTGTCCTTGATAGCGTGTACCAAGTTTAAAGAAAATTAATGGGTGATAAAAGCATTTTATGACTTAAAGTGTGTCTAATTAAATTCCTTAAACGAGTGAAAAAAGTATTACACGTTTTTCAGGAAGAATGAGGACGTGAATGTAATTTTTCTCCTGAAGGAATAATGAGCGAAATCGAAGATAATTTTAAAGAGAAAATGTAGAATTAAAAGTGGCATGGATAAGAGGGTTACGGTCTATTACAAGTACCTTATATCTTAAATAAAATATAGGTTAAAAATCTAAAACTCGACTGATTTAGTGTTTACAAAAAAGGTACAAAAAAATAAAATAGACAGATTGTATTTAGTAAATTTCAGAACCTTCAAGACAAGGTAAGATAGTATGCGATGCTAATTTGTAATTTATGCCATATTCGTCCTGAGGAAATTCGACCCATTGACAAAAAACTTTCTTTCGTGCTATATTTTATGCAGTATCCGGCCAACAATATTTTTAGTAAAAAAAAACCTATTTTCACCTCCACATTTGGCCCAACGTATAGAATAGTATAACACTAAATTATACAAAGCCAGATAATAATAGCATCACTCGAGTCCTACGACCACAAGGTCTTTAAAGGTTTTGAAAAACTAACATGTACGTGGATCATGTCATGCACGTAAAATTTTTGTGAAATTTAAATACGGCTGACGTCATAGCATATTGCCATATTGCGAAATGGTGTCGTCAGTTAATAACCTTTGGCTTCTTGAATGTTTAACCTACTGAAAAAATATGTATTCAGCTGATTCTACAACATTGTGATGCGTATACGTTCTGTTCTGTTCTGCAAACAAAGTATGCAAGAATTGACTCTCGCCGCTTAGTAAAGGGTTTTTTATATACACAATTTAAAAAAAATTATGAGGTTCCTTCTTAATTGGTCGAAATTTTTACTGACCAAGTGACTACGTAATAATACTACAAACGTCTCTCCATCGGGTGTAGCATTTTTTTCGATCTATGTGTTAATAGTATGTTTGTTTGTTTGTAGTGTCGAAATTTTGTAGTTACGTACGTACAGTTATCGAAACCAGCAAAGTAGCTTAGTTGTGATATTAAAATAACTGAAATATTTAGATAAGGCGCCAGCCGAGCTGAAATCAGCCAAGAAAGAGTCTTTAGTTGGCTGACGGTTTTTTATTTCTTTGTAAGTACGATTACTTGTGGCTGTCCTTACAAAACAAAAATCTCCCCATGGATTTAGTTTAGACTTTCTTATTTAAAACTGATAACCGGTTGTTTCTAAAGGCTAATCGGCTAGTAAATGTCTGCTACGGCAGCAGACTTATCTTTATGGGGGCATTCCAACACAACCGAAAATCCCCGAAGAACGTATATTCCTATGAAACATAATTTCAACTGAATTAATTTTTTCCATGTTCAAAATTTGTAATTTTTGTTAGTAATTTATTTTCGAGTAACACTGAGTACAGCATGTATCAGCAAAATGACATTTAAATCAATCGCTAAATGGCACCGTAGCAAACATTTTTTTCATTTTGGGGAATATGCTCTGCCAATAGAAAAAATTTATGAGTAACCATAAAAAATCTAAATAAAAAATTTCATAAAAATGTAAACAGAGAAATCCTCAAATACATTAGTATAAATGCGAATCTGTGTTCGTCTTTTTCTCTGCAACCAAGTGACTGATTTTTTTTCCCGTGACTGATTTTTTTTCCCGTGAAATACACTTAACGCGAGCGAAGCGGCGGGCAAAAGCTAGTATGACATAATATCCATATTTATAAATACTGACAAGACCAAATATTTTTTTGACGCTTCGCTCACTCGGTTTATGTCAACGCGCATAACTATCCTAGATTTCATAGAATTAGAATCCTACATTTCTACGTTATTTAGAACAGCTGTGAATATCTAGCTAAGTTCTACCGTCTTCCAAAAAAGAGGAGGTACTCAATTCGACGGTTTATTTTTATTAATGTTTATTACTTAGGTATTCTTTCTCGATTTTTTGTATGAAAAGGTATAATTCTCGAGTACTTCTATTAAAATTTTAACAAAATCAATCTAGAGGTTAAAATATCATTTACTTGGGCATGGGGATATGGGAATTGAAGAGTTAATTAAGAATTTTGAATAAGGGTTCCAGTGCCGTCGCGTCTCATCCATATCATCGCTTATTTGATTTCAAAAACACCCATCGAGCATCAACGAGTCGATTCCAATTAAAATATGGTTTATTTTTAATCAACCTCAAAAGTAAGAAATATCCTGTTCGCAATTTTGATTTTTAATTAACCCAATATGGCAAGGCTACGAGTATATGTAAACCCAGTATGGGAAGGGTTACCAGAGAAGTATTATAATTTCGTCTGCGCTCAAGATATTAGTATATTTGTTTTATACATTTTAAATTTATATGCATCCAATTTGGACGAGTTTGTATATGATGACGATGTTTGTACATTCTTCTTTTAAGTCTGTTAAAAAGCGACGTCTTCCAGGCAACTTCTATGTACAACTAGCCCGCGGTGTTACCCGCGGTGATTCGATTTATCCCACAAGAATTATTCATTTTTCCGGGATTAAAATTAGCATAATATTATTATGTGTTATTCCAAACTTATATTTTCCTTGGTAGTAACTTAATCTAAAATCTTTATCTTAATCGTACTGCCGTATAAGTGTGGAGAAATGACAACATACACACACACATACAAACTTTCGAGTATATTATATTAATATATGATGCGAAGTGCGAACGTAAATCTCCACGACGAAAAACAGGACAATTAAGGATCGAACTTCACTTCAGGTAAGTTCGTTTGATCTTCAAATTAGTACACTATATACAATAGAGTCATCTTAAACAAATATTAATATATATAAATCTCGTGCCACAATGTTTGTCCTCAATGGACTCCTAAACCACTTAACCGATTATAATAAAATTCGCACACCATGTGCAGTTCGATCCAACTTGAGAGATAGGATAGTTTAAATCTCAAATTATAGTCGCAATTTTAATTTATTGCTAATTATTTGTCTGTTATTATTTGACAGTCACAATTATCTGTTAACTCCAAATGATTCTAACAGATGTCGATACCTTTCGACTGGGTTGAGTAAGTAATCGATAGATGGCGCTGCTATGGTAAATCTACTAAAAACTTTAGCCACAGCAACGCGTGGCCGGGTCAGCTAGTTCAACTATAATATTATAAATATTATAAACGCTAAAGCTTTTATGATATCTGTTACTCTTTTGCTCAAAAACTGAACGGATTTTAATCAAATTTCGCACCAGTATAGCTTATGTTTTAGTTTAACACATACGAAACTCTTTAGAAAAACGCAGAGCTCCTGTGGTATAATGAAATTTCCGCAGTTAAATAAAAATATAGTATTGTAATATGGTACATAATATTGAAAATCCTGAACAAATACCTTGACTTGAAATTGATAAGAATACTCGTATATAAGGTTAACGCTATCATAACTTAGCACCACATAACAAGAGTTATGTATATACTTATCTATTATGTTTTTGGTTGCATTTAACGAAAGCGTATCGTATCAATAAACTATTTTTATGAGAGTCACGTCCATAAAGATAAGACTTATACAAGGTAAAGTAAGCCAAATTGAAGAGTTATGCAAGAATGTTACATTCTACACTGCGTGGAGACTGATATAAACAAGTTTTTTTTTTTTAAATCGGCCAAGAGCGAGTCGGAATTACACACTAAGGGTTCACACTAGGCGCTAAGTAAGCAATGCCTGTGACTTTCCAGCCAGAGTTGTGCTTTGTCAGTATGTCTTTTCGTCCTAGACTATATATATCGAAACACGTGAAATTGGCACGGATATTATTTTCATGAGCATTGAAAATTTTGCATTACATAAAAAGTGCTCACTCAGAAAACCAATCAACTTTTGAAAAGCGTGTTAATTTTGTTCAAATTATCCAAAGCAAAGAATATTATGCTCTCTAACGAGATAAAAAGTATCAATGTCGAATAATAACACGCGAATTACCAGCGCGAGCGGCGGCGGTCTGAATGTTCTGCACAGTAAATGTAACTGCGGTGCCAAATTAAAATCCTGCTCTAGACTTGTTTAAATAATTACTTTCATTTATTACTTCAATGTCATTATATATATTTTTTTAAAATAAATATATTTAGGAATTCCTCGAAGTCCCGGTATATGTTTTTCAAGCAATACCACTTTTTATTCCACTGATCCCCAAAAAACCACTCAAGCACAAACTGCATTCATAAAAGAAATAAATCTAGAAAAATAAGTTAAGGTTATATAAGGTAGTTAGGACCTCATTGGTACATCAAATACTGACCATGTTACAAGAGAAAATATAATAGCTCATGTGCTAAACAAAACCTGATCGATATCTAATAGATTATGTAAACATAACATAAACAAACCTGTTTTGTAATATTACTTCCTGCAAAGCAAAAACTATTTATTTTCGTTCAAGATATTCTTAATCATTATTCTATTAAACTACTCAATAAGATGGTGTATAAAGAATATTTAGTGTTTTCCCGCCTTGTCTTCTTATTATAAATGGATTTCCGCAAAGTAACGCCCGACTCCATCAATTACTCCTAAACTAGTCAACTTGTGTTACATTAGTTTTCGCGTAGCCTCGATTTAATAAGATGTATACTTACTTAATTACTTAGACTCAATAATTATCCGCGTACAGGTCGTATTTTCCAACCAATATTGACGAAACTCGATAAAAAGTTTCTACGAATTTCTAGAACTTTTGTTTACGAAGATTATCATTTGGGGTAATATAAATTACCCCCTAAAGATAGTTATTGACCACTTTGAAATTATATAACGCTGAAATATGCGGAAAAGGTACAACTTTAATTATGAAAAAAAACGTTTAAGACGTTGTCGTTATGAGTCGCAAATTATTGTAGTCACGAGTCAGAGCACTACTAATCATAACTTTTAAATAAATTTTTAGCTTCCCTATTGTATTTATTTGAAAATTTATTGTAATATTTTGTACCTGTTTTGTATTCATTCTATATTATATTTGCGGCTTGTCCCGGTATCGCATGGGTGAAAGTTTTTTGTAGATATTGATATGTTCTATAACATTATAAAATATTTGTTTGTTGTGTCTTCAATAGTTTCGCAGCGCATGCTGCAACTTCTCGAGTGTCCGGTTTGCGCAGTTGGCAGCAAACCTGCATTCTGCGCCGCTGGTCCCGGGGGTTCGATCCCCGGACAGGTTAAACATTTGTGTGCATGAACGTGTCTGTTGGACCTGTGTCTGAGTGTTTATTATATACACAAGTATGTATTTGTGTATTTAAGTATGTATATCAGTCATCAGGTTACCATAGCACAGGCTTTGCCTAGTTTGGGACCTGAAGATCTTGTGTGGATGTTGTCCCATATATCCCAAGATAATGTATCTTTCTATCGTCAAAAGAATTTTCAAAATCGGTCTAGTAGTTTGTAACTTATTCGTTACATCAAACTGTTTCATCTACATAATATTAATGTAGAATATAGTCTTTCAATTAAAAAGCGTTCATACCTTATATTTACAGGGCGCATGATACTGACCTTTCAGCTAGAAGTCAAGGGTAATAATGCAATTCAACACAATACATTTTAGTTAACCAAACACCCGGATAAACTTGAGAGCTCGATTCAAGGATTGCGCATCAAAAAAGGAATGACAGAAAAAAAGTTATTGTGAAACGATTTCTGCGTCGTCCCTTCTTGGGCTTCCTTGTTGCTTGTTTTTAGGGTTCCGTACCCAAAGGGTATAAACTGATCTCCATTACGACTTTAAGACTTATTTAAAGAAATATCACATAAAAAAAATACTACAGAACAATTGTTAGTTTTTTTAACGTTTCAGGTAAAAACTTGAATTTATGTGGTACAGATGTGGTATGGTACAGAACACTTTGTGCGTGAGTCTGACTCGCATTTGCCCTCTTTTATTTACTTTTTATTACCTACTGTTTTGTAAATCGGTAAATATATATATGGATTCTCATAAATAATGGCTATTAAAATAAACGGTGTGATTAAAACAACGACGCACAGAAGTACATCGAACTCATCTTGGAACTCGCCTTGACCAAGCTGTTCCTTTTTTTGGGACCAAAAACTGTAAAAAAATGAGCACACGAATAATGTGTAGAGGTGCAAAAGATATTTTTTTATTTATGGAAGAATAAATTTATTAAATTTCTTCAAGATGCTAAAAATGAAATCGATAAGTTAAAAAAATTTGTACCTTTAATGCATGTTAGTTCGTAATTGTGAAAGTTAGATAAAGCAGACAGAGACACGAGCGGAACAACAGAGCATAAAAGAACCTTGCTTCCTGCGAGACTCAAAAAATTCTACGAAAACTATAATTCGCCAAACAAAATATTTAGGTACCTATACAAAACAACTATAATCAGATTTATTTATAAGTTCTGGTGGCCGTTTTGCACCAATTCATGCACGACTCTTAAACACGAAACTTTTGAAAAGTAATAAGGCTATTTCTAATTAACTATGCAAAATGCATAAATGCATTTTTAAATGTATAATCTTGATGCTTAAAATTGTATTCTATTTAACTGCATACAACATGATATATACATATAATTATAAAATGTATATAAAATTAAGCTTCCTTAATACTAAAATCTGATTTCCGTAATACAAATTCTAAGTATACAATTTAAAGTACTGCATAAACTACAACCATTATAATCATTAATAATGACCCCGATTCTATCCAACAAACTTACTAAACCAACCTAAGTTGACAGTTCTAAAATTGTCTCCTCTCTTTTTGTTTCTACAGTTGAGAAAAGGATGGATATAATTTAGTTTAGTCAGAGTGACTGGCCGTATTGAGGTCAATAAGGGCTATAGTAAAAATGTTTTTGTACAAGTGCACAATAAGTACTCAATATAACAGTTCATTTCACTTCATTGTTACAAAAAATACATAATTAATATATTAGTCAAGTGCGTGTCGAGACACGCATTTTGTTGGGCTCCGCAGCATTTTATCGGAACTTATTTTAAACCTATTTCCAAAAATGAGAAGGTACTCAATTCGACTGTTTTTTTTTTTATATTTGTTACCTGATTTCTCAGAGAAGGATGGACCGGTATGAAAAAATATTTATTTGTTTTAATGTTCCCACTCCCACGTGGTCTCATTTCATCGAAATCGGTCAAAAAATTCGATTTTTAAATCAAAATTACTGAAAAAGTTCTATCGGCTCTTGCTATAATGGAAATCGGTAGTGACTTTTTGAAAAATAATTATAAGATTTGTACATTTTGTAAAGTGACCATAACGGAGACTGGACGGACGCTTGAACCGTTTTACACGAAATTAAGTTCCGAGGAAAAGTGTAAGTAGGTACTTTCACCGCGTTCTTAAGTGTTTCTACACATTTTGTATATTTTTAAAGAATCACATTTTATGCGATTGATGTGGACAAAGAACGGACATTACCGAAGGGTCATTGCACTAATTAAAACTTTTAACACGGACCGTACCTGAACCGTGCTAAAATTAGCCGGTCCATGAATTTTGACCAAAGTAAATAATGTTTTTAGCAATCCTTCTATTATTTATTGTGTTGATACTTTGGAAGCTCCAAGCTTACTGCTTACTCATATCTTCATAGTTTCCTTCAATGATATTGGACACTCCAATATCTTTTTAAGCCGTTGGATGGCGAATACATTGTCCTAAAAATAATAATATCATTATCAGTATGTATTAGTCATAGGCCTCCCCCAATAAACGCCACCGAGCTCAGTCTCCAGCTCTTTTTATCTTGATCCAGATATCACGCGTTCAACAAGTCATTCTCACCCTTTCCCTTTTATTTGAGTTCTTCTTCTTTCTTTACCTTCTTAAGCTTAGTTCATAGACTATAACTACTAGACTAGAATAGAACTTGTAGTATCTAGAGTATCTACCTATAGTAGGTTAACCACGTCCCAGTTGTGTTTCGTAAAAGATTGCTGTCAATTCGGACAAAAATATATTCGCATAATTGTCCCAGTTGTTTTTTTTAATGCATATAATCGCATAACAAAATTCACCGACAAGACGCTTCTAGGTACTTAAGTACAATTCTTTCGTACACTTTATAACTAATAATATCAACTACAGTATACCACAGCCGAGCTGCATCGCTATACAACGCAGCCTAGGCTGCCTAGTTCGCGGAAGGCCTAATGCAGACCGCTTGTAGTGTACGCTAGCCTAATATATACCTAGTTATATATAGAATATAAAATAAGCGCCTTTCTTTTAAACAATATGGAAGATAATTGGCAAATTTGGTAAAAAGTCAATAACCTTTCGGTGTTTACAATTTATGACTGGTGCATAAGCGTCAGCAAATCATAACATAATGTCTTTACGTTATCTAATAGATAAAAATGTGACCTACATAATCGCCGGCTGCATACCGGAATCTATTATTCGTCATTCTAAATTGACCCTAATTGCTTAAATGGTAAGATTCACTCCGAAACGTACTAAATTCGCACGCATCAATTTACTAAATGATAATATAAAATAATGCTGAATTGAACTATCACTGGCTTAAGTGAATATTATTCGGTACTGAGTTCCACAGTCCAGTGAGTATTGTATTTCCATTATGTAAATAAGCAAGTATGTCAAATAGGTCAAACCTACATGAAGCATTGGCTTTAATTTCTAGCACAATTTATTTCTCAATTATTAAATGGGTTAAATGTACATATTACAACTTCAAATAGTTTAGAGAGAGAGAGAGAGTAAAGATAAAAAAATATATGTATGAAACTATAAAATAAATATTATATAAAAATACTTACGTGCCCACTTTCCTTTAGACTTGAAGTCCACTCTATTGATTATGGGACCCACCGCGTAAGTATAAACAATATTCAGTACAAACTTCACAATATATATTAAAAGAAACACTAATAGCACGATTGCAATTTTTTCCAGCGACGTAAATGCCATATTTATGTTAAAATTCCTTTATTTCTGCTAATATTTTCGTTAAATAGGTTATGTGAAAGACAGCGGTGTCCGGCTGACAGCGTTTTCGCATGCGCACTGCGGTCCGAAGAAAGTTGACTTGCGCAAGAATGGGAAGAGCTGTTGATTGGTTAAAAGCGCCGAATGATTCCGACTTCGCACGAAATGTGACCGTATTTTGACGCATCGTACTCGCAAACGAGAAGGGTATATCGCACCGTCTCGTTCGTGTAGTGATAACGATAAGGAAGGAGGTTTCCCGCATTTTACCGGTAGAATCAATATGCGAACTATATCGACGAATAGAGGTCAACAGGAACGAATAAAATTTCGGATAATTAGAGTTGGCTAGACAACAAGCAAAGCTTTTTCCGCTTCTCTCAATTTTGGTAAACAAATAAGGCAGGTACGTACGTAGGTACGTACCTGCCTTATTTGTTTGTTATGTATAATACTATTACATCGACGAATAGAGGTCATTAGCTCAGGAACGAATATCTATACTTAGCTAGAAAACAAGTAAATATTGCTTTTTTTCGCATGTCTCGATTTAGGTACATAGGTAGGTAAGGCATGTACCTACATCAACACACAGCTGTCCACCGGTGGCCACGGGTTTCCCCTGAGAAGAGGGTGTAGGCCATATATAGGCCACCACGCGAAATGGCGGGGCCAAATTGAGACTTTTCTTCGAAAGCTATTAACTTTCTCCTACAAGCAGGTTTCCTGACGATGTTTTCTTTCACTGGATCACACTTTAAACAAAGGGCAATCAATTATGATATGCACATGAGTAAGAAAATTAAGGGGTTTATGCAATTTGATGCCCGGCATAGGCATAAGGCATTTTTTTACGAAAGATATTTATTTATAATTATAATAAATAGGTAACTAAATCTCGTGTATTTATTAGAAGTTTATTTAAAACCTTCCCATGAATTTTTTTCATACAATAATCCCCCATATTTTTTCCGCATAAGCTCTATGGAAGCAGTGCGTTAGCTGAGCGGGTAAACGATGGACACAATTGGCAGGTTCTGGATGATGATGATGAACTAGGCTATTCTTATCATCTTCCATTCACAGCGAATGCAAACAGACTTAGTAAAAAATTTTAATTTAACAGTTTATGTTTTATAAAATAATTTATTTTAACAATGCTTTGGTTTTTCTGTCGTGATTCTATTACTGTGTTCATCCAAAGAAATAAATCGATAAAGAAAACAGATACAAAAAGGGCAGTATTCAATTTGAGTGATTGTAAATAAAAATGTAAAGTGTAATCAATTTACGTCATTGTACGTATTAAGTGTTCGACTAACTGTAAGTGACGAGAACCAACAGAACAGCAAAAATCTTTTGAGTCATTTTAAATACAAACTGAGAATATTCATAATATTTGAGGGACCTAGACACCACAAAAAAGACAGGTCATAAATACATCAGAAAACAGGTACAAACGCGGCCTTATCGTTAAAAAACGTTCTCTTAAAGACAACCTTACCTTACTACCGTAGCGCTAAGTATTACTTCTTCTTGTTAGTAGCTAAGTATTCAAAATCCAAATCAAATTAATTTATTATCAAGCAACCAGGACTCATCATTTTAACACATAGGTACATAATGACAATAATACAAAATCAAAAATTACTATTACTAAAATTTAAAAAAATTAAAAAATATACAAAGAATTTAATTAATATCATGATTTGGACAAAAACACGAAAAAAAATACATTAATGTCGTAAATTTTGAATATTGCCAGATCTTATTTGGAATTAATATTGTCATTTTTATACTTACAACATTAAAACCCATGTTTCTGATTGGTCAATATTGAAACCAACATTAAGACGTTTCCCGGGGTTTTTATTAAAAATGAGGGGGGCTAGTTAGAGTTTACAAGAAAATAAAATGTGTTGTCTGGCTCATTCGGTCTCCGACCATCGTATCGAAACGTTCTTCCCTCACTTGTTACCTGTATTATATCAACTTATATGTATAGTTGAAAGTAATTCTATGTGAATAAAATTTTGAATAGGTACACATTGCTGTAAAATGTTTTCTAAAAATATTCAAACATTTGCGCAAATCACGAGTTCGTTGCTCTGGCTGTAGAAACGATGGGCCCATGGTTGTCCGATATGAAATTTTTTTGTAAAGAATTATCTTTGAGACTGGTCCTCGCCTCAGGAGATCTCAGGGCTGGCACTTACTTTAAGTTAAGTTTGATTATTCAGCGAGGTAACGCTGCCAGCATACTGGGAACATTGCCACAAGGCAGTGAGTTGGATGGGGTTTTTTAATTTAAGCGTTTAGGTAAATTTTTATATTTATGCTTCTGTTACTAAAGTGTTTGTATATAAAAATATACTATCTAGTGCGTAGGTAAATAACGAGTGACTTCTGCAAACGAACGAACCAGAAGAAATTATGATGAATAAAATTGATTAAATTCGTAACTGAGTTTGATTTCATCAAATTACTTACTTTTATTAGTATTACTTCATCTTCTTCTATGGTACGAGTACTACTAGATATTAGTATATTTTTAGTATAGTATTCTCTCCGGGCAAGTTGAAATTATTCCATTAAAGCGTTTCCAGATAATATTTACAGCAGCCATAATCGGCAATACAATTTCATATCGAGTTCATCTTTGTATTGCTTTATACAGGGCTAAATATAAGAAAGCTTATCTTTTATTATTTTATAGTTATACTAGACTGCTAGTAACTGTAACAGCGGCATAAAAAAGAATATACTTAGAATGGTAAAACGATGTAAGAGTAAGGATTTCCACCAAAAATAAACGCAGACCTTAAGCTGCTGAACCTAGAGGTATAAAGTCTGGAAGGTATATTTGTTATAAGGGATGTACCTACTAAGTAATCATCTTTGGAAATTAAGATAAGATAGACAACTCTTTATAAAAACCGGATTATAACTAACACTAAAAACATGATAGATATGTACCTCATATAAGCGATCTCTTAGCGACAAATTCAAGGAGTGAAAAGCAGAGTTCAACGTATTAGAACTTCTTAAAATTACATACTAAATATATCGCGGTTAATGCTGCAGTAGACGACTAGGTAGGTACTATTAGTAAAATAGTAGAATATCAAGAATAAAACGAAAATACTTTTTACTTATAACTAAATGTGCTGAATATAAGTCAAGATCTAATTGTTAACTACTTTCTCAATATGAAAACCATCGATTTGAACAAAGATAATAATAGGATCATTATTATTATATAATTGTAACGTTGAGGTACGAGTGAACAAACAATATAAGTAAGTACTTATTGTTAAAGTCACAAATTTGAAAGTGTAATCTATGACTATGTACCTACATAACTATATTTGGCTTGGTTTAAAAATCTAAGCAACTCATACGTTTTCATAGTTTTCATAAGTAGATACAAGTAAAATAAAAATTTAAAAACCCCGACACTAAATCACAAATAAAATTAAGAACACCCCTCCCGATTAACTGCCCTGTACAAGTACAATAAAATAAAAAAAAAACAAATTCATAACGTTTAAACCGATACGTCATAGACAGACATACATACACACTCCCCATACTTATGACACCCCGTCGTTACTGCTCAAGGGGTTAAAAAAAACAATTTGTGACATCCTTCCAAATGTAGTTGCAAGTAGTAATGTATAACCCTGTATAGTATAGATGTTGCCAGGGCCTTCCAGATAAAGGGTTTATGGGTGATATGAGGTCCCTCGTAACACCAACACTAATTTTATGTGTTATCTCACTTATCTCTGCAGTAAATCGGAATGCACAAGCGCGGTGAATTTTCCTTGATTTTTCCATACTTCCCTTGTCACGATTGACAAGAGCGAGCGAAGCTTTGAGTGTGTATATTTTTTTGGATTGTATGCTTGAGTGTGTTTGCCTGGATGTTGGTACTCGCGTTGAGGTCGTAGTTTACATGCTAACATGAAATATCTTGATTTACAGGATTTTCAATATTTCGGAATGTTTTACATGTTAAAGATTTCACGGGTCAACATAAAATTTGACTTTGATTGCAAAGCATTAAATTTCGGTAGTTGAGGTCGTAATAAGACGGAAAAAAATATATGGCATGAAAAACTTTGCTTTTGTGCTTAGAAGACTGATTGAACGAAATTTTTAAAAAACTCGGATTTTAATTTTTGATTGAAAATAAAACTATTGAAATAAAAATGTTTATTATTTTTATTAAGTTTTACTATCAAATTATCTTACAGAAAAGTGGAAAATAACTTAAAAGTGCACACTTTTACTTTTTCTTTTATGTTCATAGCTACTGTTTGATAATAGAGAAAAAAATGAGTATTATTATTATAACTATCACAAAAGCAAACTTTATACCGAAAAAAGGTATTTTCTTTCGTTTTTGTGCAAAACTAACTGGAAAATAATAGTATTAACTTTAGGACAAAGAACGAAATTTTTTTTGTAGAGTCGTGTTTTTGATTGAAGTATTAGGTATTTCCCCCAAGAATAAAGAAGCAAGCTTGCTTCGGCACATTTATCGACTGATTTTAATGAAAATTTTGCTATTAGGACGTGCGATACACATTACTCTTAGAGTAGAAAAATCAGCCAAGAGGTAGTTAGTCTTTTATTTCATTTTAAAAATTACTTTTGTTCTCGATATCAACAGTTCACAGAACTATACTAGGTATAGGCACCGCCCGGAAATCGAACCTTTATAATCTATAGCTATAGCTATCATATCTTTGAAGACTTAGCAGTGTGTAAAGAATCATTAAATATTTAGTAATCACTATGTAATAATAGTTCCTGTGAATACATAGTTACTTAATAACAAATAATAAAGCATAATAACCATTACAAGTTCACAGGTATTTGTGACATCTGCGCTATGCAATCACGGTAATTTTGTCATTATCAGACAAATTAGCATCTCATTTAGCGAATATCGGATCAGTTCTCAAAGGGTAACACTGTTCTTACGGTTTTTTTCGTTTCTTACCTGGTATTTGACAAAAATTAAAAAATATAAGAAAGGGTTTTTTCGAACCTTCCAATTGAAAGAGACTTTCAATTACAAAACCCTTTAATGTCTCAACAACATAATAGAAAATCAGATATGAATACAACAAAAGGCGCTCATCGCCAAAAAGCGATCACTTCCATACAACATTTGTAGTAAGGAAAATTAAAATTAGATTTAAAGTAGACGAATAACTTATTAGAGAGTTAATATATATACAATTTTGTTAAACAACTTTTACTACTTAAGAAAAAATGTAGAAGTAGGGAGAGAATGAGCAGCTATTTCATAAATTTTGTTCCTATCCAGATTTTTTTTTGTATATGCCTGCAAACCTTTTCTATGTTATTACTGATTTGCCTTCTCAAGTTCAGAGCTGATCACATACCTAGTAAAATTGGTTGGAATAAAGGCGCCTCACAGTGATAACCGATATAAATAAAATCTGCACAAAAATTAATTAAGAGGACCTCCGTTTTCATGTTTCTGATAGAATTTTAATTCCGTAACTTTTTTACGTAACTTATGTAAATACTTAATTTTTTTTTTTATTGTTCAATCGCTTCACTATGATGTATATTAGGCCTACACATTTTATTGTTTTGAAAAAAAAATAGGCATCGTATCGGCGCAAAAATATATATGACGGTTTAGGAAGCTTTTAACTTTATAGAATACAATAAAACGGCAAAGCTTAGTAAATTATGTTAGCTGTGAGAAAAAAAAACTACTGGAATCGGACAACTTTAATAGGTAAAAAAGAGCTATATGCTATTGTATGGATAAGTTGGCGGTCTATAGATGTCTTAACAGGAATTTATTTTAAGGACCCTCTTACAAAATACCACGTAAATACGTAGGTGTCAGCGTTCGAATTGTATACTTGGCTATAGTTTCTTTTATTTATAATTACTTGATAAAATTAGTTTGTTTTCTCTTCTTTAATAATGATGAAGCGTATATCAATTTTTAAATAACGTTTTTCGTTTCATGGTTAAGTACAAATTCGTTGAGACCTCATTTAAAAAGTTCTTATTTAGTCTAAAAATATCATGTGCTTCAATAATGATGCAACATATTTTCAATAGAGGTATTGTGAAATTAAGAAAAAAATTGTTGTAATACACTTTTCTTTCAAAAATGCTTCGAAACAAGTTCATATATCCTTTAAATACAACATTATTTGTAAGAAATTTTGTACCAATACAATATCTAACATGTGCCCAACAACAATACATATTTTTTTTTTTGAAATATTTGAGTATATTATTTTAATCAACTATACAAAAGTACTACATATTTCATGGCGACATCAACGTGCACTCAGTTTGTATGGAGCCGCAATAAAATGTAAGACGAGCCCGTCTTTGATTTTTGATTTTGTTTAAATAGTGAATTAATTGGAAGTGTTCTTAGCTATGTTTGATGAAAATCTATCTAAGATGGAAGCCGCCATTACATGGCTGATCACATTCAATTTTCACAGCTCACTCAATAGAGATATCAAATGAAAGGATTTGACTAGTAAAATACTCCTAACGATTACCAATATGTAGTGGCGGCAGCCATCACATATCGATTTTCATCAAACATAGCTTAAAACACTTCCGATTACTTCAATATTCAAACAAAATCAAAATTGGGTCATCAGCTATGATGCCTTATAACTTATAACGCCCCGTAGTTATTGCGTCGGAGGTTAAAAAACACAATTGTATGTGAACTCATTGCCTTAGTAGGTATTCCCCTTAATGGCACAGAAACATTATGACCTTAAATAGTCACAGAAGGTAATGAAGACCAATTTATTGAAAAGTTGTTGTGTCGATCCTTACTACCTTTTACCAGAAACAACTCAGTATATTAACAAACTTACTGCGAATTCATTTGAGGGAGCCACTGTCGCCACTTGAGAAAAAATACAGTTTTTTTTACCGAAAATTTGTTATTTAATTTTTTTAATTTTTTTATTTGAAATTATTTTATACATTTTGAAAATATATAAAATAATTTCAAAAATTAATATTAAGTAGCTGTGAATGTCTTTTTTTCCTTTGCTTTTGTTTTTTAATAAATGTACTTACAACTTTAAAAAATAAACTCAGTAAATTGTATTAGCGCATGATGAATAGAAATTAGTTATCACATTTTTAAAAGTCTTGTGTATGAAATCTTTTAAGTTCCTATTTTACTCACCAGCACCAGATATGTTGGTTTTTGTGTAAGTATAAGACAAAAACTACGGCCTCTTTAATTTGGCGTGACATTTTGTCAAAAATACCATTTCACTGCATCTTAGTTCAACAAGTATTACTGACGGGTCAAGACGGAAGGTTTAAGGTATATTTAATTAAACTTCTTCGGTCTTACCAAAAAAAAATATTTATTAACAATTATTTTCTAAAACATTTCAAAAACTTGAATACCCTTAAAAATACTAGAACACAAGTACTTTTGACATCTCATGTTTTTTTTAAAATTACCGAGTGATTACCCGCATTAATTACGGGAGGTGCCGTTAACTTTTTCAAGTATTTTGGTTGAAAAATCAAACCTCGGTACTCACTTTGATTTAATTTAAATGTGGTCATTCGAGGAAAACAAACAAAAAAAGAATTTCAAATCGGTCAACCAGCCGTTTTATATAGAAGTTTATCGGTCATCGACAAAGATTTAAACAGGGGTTTTTTTTTCCTTTGTGAAAAGTGTTACTCAGAAAGAGTATAGTGATCCCCTTTCGGTTCAGTACAACACTGACCTATAACTCTTTAAAGCTTACGTCAGTTACCGGAAAACGTATTGTATGTCATACATTAGCAGTCCTTCCTGAAAAATAACCATAAATAAATAATGCAAAGCCGTACCGTAAATAAAATAATGCAAACTGAGCAATTTTCTTTATTTAAATACTTGATAGATTAGATAATATATTAATGCGAACATTATAAAACAAATTCAACTCCAAGAAGTCAACTAAATTAATTTAAATTGATTTTTTTTGTAGTGTAAACAGAAAGTGGTTTCCATTATTCTTCGGTAACCGCGAGAAGTATTTTTTGTCGGATGTGTTATCCGACAAAAAATGCTCATCATTTTTTGTTAATGATGATAATGGCCTAAGTTAGAACACGCTTTTAAGTCAACTAAATTCTGTCCACATAAACTGAGAATAATTAATACATTGTCAAAACGAGGAAAGAGGTATAAGTTTGAATATCTAACACTACCCTGAATTACATTCCCAATCAGTGCAATTCCTATAAATGAGTGGAAAAGTTTTGCCAGAGATTTATGAAAAAGATGTAGACTGAAAACGTTGGCAGAGAAGTCCAGCCAGTGCCTTGCAGGGAAGGCGTTGTCTGTTACTTTCGAACAGAAACACTAATGATTTTCACACATTTTCTTCAAGTCAGAGTTTTAGGCTACACCTAACGTTGTCAAACTTTGTTTTAGATTAGTCCTAATAGTTAGCACAGATAGCATTTTGCTTCAAGCTTTCTGGGCGATAATTCCAAGGAGTATTAAAATCATTAAGAACCACATTCTCTGTGAGACCAACTCAAATTTCGAAATGAACCTGGTCGTAATAAAAGTTACTACGCTTACAAAAAATGGTAGTAACCACTGTATTTATATTTTTAGTTTTTCTGGTTATGCTTTAGTAAAATGCGATCTCATTTATTAACAGTGACCTTATTTCAGTTTATAATCAGCCTTTAAGGATAGCTCGGTAAATTTGGGAGTTAATAAATGTAGTTTTTATTAATATTATTAATTTGCGTATTATAAGCTCATTGTTTGGAAGTCGTTTAAAAGCAAATAATTACATAATGTGTATTATATAACAATATAACAAAGTACTTAAGTAATTTATCTCTTATAACGGAGAGATATGCAATTGGCAGCTAGTTGTTCGGAATGGCGTACTAGGAGAGAGGCCTATGTTCAACATTGAACGTTTCATGGCTGATGATGATAATGATGATTGGATGATGAATATCTTGGGGTGGCAAATGCCACTCCCTATCAACAGCCCATGGCTTGGCCGGCATTAACGTTGAGTATCCAAGGAGCGCCGCTTTCAGATCCGAATAGAGTATGATTTAATGTAAAAAATTATATATTCTGTGATTCCGACTTTATACAGTTGGGAAACGTCTCATATAAGTAGTTAGCTCTCAAAGTTTAGATCGCCTAGATAAATGCTGATAATAAATTTTAATATAAGTTGGCGATAACTTTTGTAGGTGATTTAGTTTCTGGCTACGTATGGACGTTCGATGAATTCTATATGAATTGCTGATCATTATTAAAATATCCAGTTCTGAAATTCTTGCACCAATTTCATTTGGCCTATTAATATTATTCTTCTGTTTATTACTTACTGTTGTAGACTTAGAAAACGTGATGTGATGTTTTGCGATACTTATTTTAAAAAAAACTACAGGTGCTTATAATTTATGTTCTTTAACGGCCATTTTTTAATATTGCATTTGATTTTTATACTATCGGTACTTCCTTGGCATGTAGGTACTAACCCTATACATACCAAATGTTCCTTGATATACACCTATCATAGACTATGAACATTTTTAATTTTTAGGACATTCTCCATTCGACATTTGTTTACGACCTATTAAACGAACAACGAAATAAGACGATTGTACATTATTTTACCCGACTGTGAAAGACGTATGTATGTATATTTCTTTGAGTCTAAACTGCTTGTCGTATTTTTATGTGAGTGGCGTCAATAAACTTGTCTTCACCTGCTGGTCATAGGCTCTAGCTGCAACCCGCAATTTCACTTGTGTGAAAAAGATACGTGGGTATAAATTACTCGCAATCAGGTTTTTTGAAGCCCCTTTTTCACGTTGTGCTTATCATGTTTTCAATTACTTATAGAGTTTTAAAAGTCATTTCTACCTTATGTATATGTATCTATATATATAGCCCTCTTTCCTTCAGTCTATCTATATATACTGAAGGAAAGAGGGCTGCCCTATTGTACTTATATATATATATATATATATATATATATATATATATATATAAGTACATGAGATACATTAGCGCAATAGGGCAGCCCTCTTTCCTTCAGTCTGCGGTAGTCAAGGGCGCTCCATGTCACGGCATCCTCAAGCCCTCCCACTTGACTTTGCACTGTGTTTTACGTACGTATTTGATATATGATATTTTATCATATTGAACAGTACTCTAATAAAGAGGTTTAGATCAGCCTACTATATTATTTGTTATTATGACCGACTCTATAAAGACAAGAACGTATTCAATTTGAGTCGATTTTTTTTTGCGTTGTCATTTTTATCTATGTATATTAAGTTAAGAAGTGGTAGGCTAGGATGGTATGGACATATGCGTAGAGAAGAAAGTCATGTGACGAAAAGAACCATAAAAATGATTTTAGATTTTAGATAGATGCGCCGAGAGGGGGCGACCTAAGAAGATGTGGATGAATTGTGGGAAAAGGGATATGTGTGAAAGAGGAATTAATGAAGAGATGACAGCTGATAGACTAGAATGGAAGAAGAGGATATGCTGTGCCGACCCCACGTAGTGGGATAAGGTCAGGAAGATAATGATGATTTTTATGTATGTATATTTTCTCCGATTTTCCGCAGACGTCTGGACCTATTAGAATTATTGACAATTGGTCCCTTACGAATGTTTTAAAACAGAATTTATAATTCAAAATATGTACCATATAACATTTATATTGGCGCCAGGCCAAAATGTAGTCGACCAAATTTTTTTATAATTTTATTCGGTTTACATTTACGGAGATTTGTCTCTATACATATCTGCACAATTATAAGTAATTAAATGTTACTCTTACATCGTGATGTCTACCAATTTGGTTTTTTTCTTTCGCGTTTGATCTGCTGCTGGTATTTATCTGGACCAAGGTATAAGCATGTCCATTCAGCTTGGTATTGCCGCTAATCCTCACATCAGGTCTTAAGTAGTCAAGAGTAAATTCATCTGCTTTTTTATTGTAGTTAGTTCATTTCAATAAAAAAGCAGAATTCAAAAAAAAAGAATTCATGTTCATTTCATTTTTCATAATTTACTTGTCCGTTGTTTTTGTTTCCACTTTATAGATACCTGTAGGTAGACTTCTTCAGTTCCTACGGCAATTTTAAAATACCTATTTAGATATGCTATCCTCATGCCCCGTAGAATACGTAGTCGTCGTCGTAGCTTTGACAAATCAGGCGTTACGTTCCACAGATTTCCTGGCGACACGTCAGCCCGCGCTTTGGTTACTTACTCCACTAGCTTAGCTAGACTATATGAAAACTTAGATGCTTTATAACAAACCAGTAGATGGGTCTATTTTTTTGCGACTGCCTAAAAAGAGGGTAATGCTTTTTATGTAACTTCCAAAAAGTTGTTCTATGTTCGTCTGTATGTATTATATTTTTTGTATGTTTTTCGATATTTTCTAGGACTGCGTGCTTCATCTTGGGCCGCATCGTCGTCTATTCGTAGGCGAGCTGGTGGCCGAAATAATTAAAAAAACGGGTGAACCAATTGAAAAAAAGCTTATTTGTTTGAAGATTGGTCCCAGAGATATTTTACTAGTAGATCCTCAACGCGCGTGGCCACTATAGTGATTTTCGTTCTTCCAAAAGTATTCCCATAAAACTATAGTTCTATTGGATAAAGATAATTTAGTTCTGAAACATTTTATGTTAAATCAGGCCATGTATTGTTCCCAATTTATCTCAGAATGAGACATAGCGTGACCGCACATAAGACAGTTATTTATATTGTATTGAGAAATACTGCCAAGAAACGTTGGATAAAATGAGTGAAATGTCTCTTATGAATACTCTCGAATTTTATAACACCCACTACGTAATTATTTACTACTATTGACTTATCTGCATCGGTCGCTCCCGCAGCCTCTGACAAGATGGAGATTTGGGAAAATCTTTATTAGGGCAAGCAAACCTCAAGTTGTTTGGCCAACTTCTGTCTGATTACACAGTTGGCCAAGCAAAAATCCGGCCACAGTAATAAGGACGGAACAACAGTATCTCTTTTTCAGTAATTTCGATTTTTGAATCGAAATTACTGAAAAAGTTCTACCGACTGCTGTAATAGAAGTAAGTAGTTACTTTTTCTTGATATGCAAGAGGTCAATAGATTTGCGTTTATGTGTCAAAAACCTGGAATATATATGAACAGGCTATGGCTATGGCTGGTTGAACATTCATACAAAAACAACAGTAAGAATACGAATAAATATTATTTATTCACAGCAGTAAGATTATTTTCTGCTGCATTTTCTGTTCGAATAAATTTACAAAAAGAAGTTTTATATGAACGTAACATACGAGAGCAAACATAAAGTTTACATCGTCAAGGATCGCTTTGCATAATGGCGTGAAACTGTATTTTAAAATTCTTTATTGTACAACTTGGTAAGTTAATCTTCAAAGTGTGGTAAAATTGGAGTTGCCGAGAGCTTTAGCTTAAAGTCTTGGAAGAGTGCATTTTCAGTAAACACACACTGTCCACGTTTCTTACCACACAGCCGTTTTATCAAGTGACTAGGTATAAGTAGGTAACTTTACCATAATTGTTCAAAATATGTTAGCTTTGAATGTATAATATTAAGTTCCAAAGCAACCGATACCGGTGCTTTTTGCAATGATAGATTAGATCAGCCTATTCAATTAGGTACTTTCGATTCTTACTTCGTGCGACATGTTGGAGACGGTAGCCGAGTTGGCAGGCATCTGGCCTTGTTACTGTGATAAGACACCAATAATTCCATCTCTAATTGCCATAATTGACGGAGTCAGGCGTTACTTTGCGGAAATCCTTTTGTAATAAGATTATATATAAAAAAAATATTTAGTGTTTTTCCGCCTCGTCCTAAGGATGCCTTGTGCTAAGGCGAAACACGTGTCGAGGAAGTCGGATACTGAGAGAAAGAGAAATAATAAGGTGAGGTGTGGCAGTGGTGAGGAGGAACCACACAATAAAAACAAAAATATTTTTCGATTTCTCACGCTGACATCAAGACGAGGCGGAAAAACACTAAATATTTTTATATACCAACTTATTAATTCCATCTCTATCAAGTCATGATATTTTTACCCGACTGCGAAGGAAGGAGGGTCATGTTTTGAGTGTATGTAAGTATGTATATTTCTTTGGCACGTCCTAGAGCCTAAACAGCTTATCGTATTTTTATGTAATGATGTCAAATGATTCGTCTTCACCTGCAAGTTGTTATAGCTATACTAAATAAATGCTGCGATTTCACTTGTTAAGATAGGTATGTGGGTATAAAGTTCTTGAAGTCGGGTTTTTTGAAAACACTGTTAACCAGTTGTTAGTAGCATTTTTATGTATTGTAGTTCCTCGACTCGACTTACATACTTACTTACCTACTTAATTTTACGCGATCTTAATATCAAAGTCACGTGTAAGTACGCATATGAAATTTATTGAACAAAGAACAATAAAAACCTCCTCTTAACTATTAAGCCAGTAAAACATTAAGGTTCTTCAGTATGCTCGAATTTTCTTAATTGCAAAAGTACTAGGCTTATGGAACAGCTAGGAAGCAAGCAAGTAGGAAGTTATGCATAAGTATTGGTAACACTAATTATTCTAAGTAGGATATACAATCGCAAAAACTATCGTGAATTTAGTAAAAGCGTACAACAAATAATGAGCAGATTTTATATAAAATAGACCTGCCTATAACCACAACTACAGATGGTAGCTTGACTTATATTATTCACTTTCGAGGAAGAAACATTTTATAAAAAATTGTTACAAAATTCTTGTATAAGAGTACTTCTAAATTTAAATCGTCATTCATGGCGCCTCTAAACAAGTGACGTTGTAACATTTTATTTAGCCGTGTTCTATAATGTCTCTGGTCTTTTCCCCGGAGATAAACGCCATTTCTAAGGGGGCAGTTGGATAATCATACTAAAGATCCAAAGATAATCTAAATAAACATCTAAACGAAACAATTCAACCAACAACTAACCGAACCATTTCATAATCTGAACTCTAACTATTGATGATTTTTATAGTTCCGTGTCCAAAGGGAAAAGCATAATATAATTAAAGCAGGCCTCTCATACAAAAAAACCTGAATTTTTTCCGTTCTTCGCTTGATATTAATAACGACAACAGTTAGAAACTTGATCTAATGTTGCATATATAATAGATTTAATTTTTTGCATGAAAATGACTGGATTTGTTGTTTATTTATCTTTCTGCGACAAAGTATGAGTGAAAACTCGAGTTTGATTTACTAAGTGCTTACAGTATACAGGTTGTATGGTCGGATGGTCGGATGAAAGACGGATTTACTATAAACAAGCTATATGGGGCCTGTGTACTTAAAAATATGAATAACTTTAACAGTGGGAGCAAATCCTACCAAAACTCATAAAAAATCTGTCTGTAATATATTTTACTTATATCTATAAACTTATAACACCCTGTCGTTTTTGCGTCGGGGGTAAAAAACCAACAGCAAAATATACGAGTAAAAGAAATAGGCTCGCTTTCTAGCGATAATATATTTGTTAAAAAGAAAAAACACAAATAAATATCACAGCAATATAACAAATTTTAATTCAATATAATGTTTGTTCATTTCTCTACAGATATTTAGGTTAGTATGTGGTAAAGGTAATATGAGTAGTATGTTTTATTACATACAGGGTTATCGGTTAGGGGTGTACTAACCCGAAAATAGGTGACTATATTCATCATAACAAACAACTTTCTCTATAGAACCAACTCTGAATTTGAGAAAAAAAATCGGTTATCCATACAAAAAGTTGTTAGGTTGTCAACAAAAGTATGAAACAGCTGATTTTATTTCTCGTATTCAGATTTGATGAGTACAGTGACCACCTTTCGGCTTAGTACACCCCTAACCAATATATGTGTTGATTCTAAATTGACTGCGTATATTGTTACCACGCAAACAGCATTGTTAATATAACATATTTTGCTAATTAAAACCACATCTTTTTTTGCATTATTGTTTATACAAAACTGGGAAATATGTTCACCTAAGCGCGGTCACACAAATTTTGGCCAGGCAAACGCACGTGTAGTCGCCATGACCTAGTTTTGCACTGGGGTGGCGCCGCAGCTTGGGATGAATATGACATTCACGCTCACTTTGCGTGCACAAAAAAAAATACGGGTATTTTATTTTTCAGTATTATTTTAGTATACTAAATATACGCACTCAATTTATCCCGTTTCTACTAGTAGCTGTCAAACAAGAAAATTAACCCTATTTGACCCATTTAGGGGTTTAAGTTCCAAAAATCCTATCTTAGTACACCCCTACACCCTATAATGAATACACCTGCCAAATTTAAACGCCAAAATTACCTAAAACTATGCATAAAATTACATACCAACACATGTAAGCTAAGACCCTGTGCTATTTAAAAAAATATTTCCTACTTAAACTGATTCTACAAATTACAAAGGCGCAGACCAAGAACATTTCTCGGAGTACATATTAATAGAATTGATTTACGCAAATGATAGACTAAAGGTACCGAGTATTTTTTTGATATATTTTATCCTCTACAAAAAAAGCTATCTATATAAATCTAGCTGATGGTGATGATGATGATGATAAGTTTTCGACAACTAGGTAAAAATATATAGGTCTAACTACTTATTTACTGTCATTAGCTATAATAAGTCGGTTGTCTAGCTGATCTTTCACTGGGGAAATTTTTTTAATGTAATTTTCTAGGATCTCAAAATCTACTCCAATAATGTGGTAATTTTTACGGTTGTCCTGGATCATCTGAAATAAATAAATAAATAATATTATTGTATAACAAGTTTTTTTTATAAGTGATTACCGTCATCCATCGCGGCAAGTGCCGATAGAATATTTCAGTTATTTCGATTTAAAACTCAAACCTCTTTACCGATTTTGATGAAGTAGAAATGGGACCACCTAATAAATATACAATATACTTTTCAAGTACCTCATGAAACTACTGTGCTGTCTCAACAGTTGAAACTTTCAGATATAATGATGATATATTTCTGTTGCGGCTTTACATTAGTCTACTATTGTATTTAATTTTACTAACGAATACTAAAAATAGAATAAAATAAATATTTAAGGGGTTTTATTGGAATTTTTGTGCCTTTTTTACTCGATATTAATAACGACAACAAGTAGAAATTGAACTCGTATTGTATCGATAATGGTACGCAACCCTTCGTGCGCAAGTCCGACTCGCACTTGGCCGATTTTTGTGTGTCACAAGCCAAACCTTTCCAATTTTACTAGTTTTCTTTTTGCTTATTCTCAAAGTCACACACATAAGTAAATGAAACTAACCTTAAAACCGTTCCCGCCATTTGCAAGGAAGTCAACGGTAGTAACTTGGTACACCTTTTCCAAGTCAAGAGGCCGAAAACCGTCTTCTTGTATCAGAACTGAATTCACCTTCCGGCTCTTTGTATCGATAGTCACTTTCATACCTGAAATTAGATTAGAACGTATAGCATCATGTGAATTTCAACTATATTTAATAAAACTCAAAAGCAAAGGAAAAAAAACATTCACAGTTATAAAAACGAATTTATTAATAAACCCCCAGTATAAGAGAAAGTTCCAAGAATGCTGGCTGCATTGCTACGTTGAATGGTGATGCTAATTTATTGACCACAATAAGAGCCAGCATTCTGTACACAAATCAATTTAATTTTTTTGTGAATTTTATTTTTGGCGCACCTAAATTCGTACGAACTCTTAGCATCTCACTGATTCCACTGTTCTCATATCACTCATCTCGTCATTTGGTTTTAAATCCTTATAGAGAAGACCCGTGCCATGCCGTAGCTATGGGCTGATACGTGATACGTGAACTTATCAATATACCTAATAATATCTGTTGAAATACTTTCAGCTTTACTGGAAGATAAATTGATTATTACCAATAACCGGCACACCTGCTGATATTCAGGACAATAAATAGTTTCACCGTAAAAAGGCATAAGTCAAGTAACAAGTTTCTCTTACCAGCCACCTGAGGCATATAAGGACCCGCAAAAGGTTCTAACTTCCACACAGGTACCAGGCACTTGTTCAAGGCGTCCATCAAGTACTTTCCTTTTATTGTGAAGGTTACCACCTTGTTTCCGAACGGCAATATATTTATTACTAGTCCACGGGTTATATCTGGAAATAAGGAATTGTAAATATCTCGAAAAATATCAAGCACATTAGGCACGAACGATAAATATCCCGTTTTATTCATCATTATCATCGTAGTTTTTCTTATTGTATGGTAGGGCAGGCTGTACACGCCTACATCACACATGTACTTAGGCGTAGTTTGGTGACCGGCAGGCCAGTCTCTCGCTGGCGCTCCAATAAAGCGCATGTACTCTACAATACTCACCTCAATTAGCCAGTGACACCACATAGACTCATCAACCAACACACCCAAATAGCATTCTATAGTGGTGAACCTGACGTGAGCACTCGCAATATTCTATAGTATTATATTTTTTTGTATTTCTACAACGTGTATCAATAAGGTGTAATAATAGGTACTTAAGTCTACCCATCAAAGTGAACTCATTGTAAAACAAAATTATGCAAGTGAATAAAAGAAGAATTAGGTTCTTCATACAAACATTGGTCACATGATCAGTGAAGTTGTATGGAGGACGCAATTTGTTTTTAATTCTGCTATGTTCCACGATAGATTCACATAGATGGATAAACTAACAGGCTTAAGTATTATTACACCTCGTATATTAAGTGTATACATTTAGGTTTTTACCTCCTTTAGTCATGCTCCCTCTGATAAAAACTCTCGGTAGAAAAGCGACAGAAGGATATTTTGATTTATCATGTTCGTTTGACTGAAATAATTAAATCGTAATTAATTATAAAAACCTGTCAATTATATTGAAAGTTTTTGATTTCAAACTAAAACGTGCGTTCAGTAGTTCTTCGGTTTATTTTTATTATAATTCAAAAAAATTAAATGATTTTGGTATAGAAGTAGTCCTAAAGCTTTTAAACAAAATGTATACCTATACCACTTGGGAATGTCTTATCATTCAAAGAAAAAATAATTTTAAATATTTTTTTTGTGGCAAATGCCTTTATAAACATTAACAAAATGACTAACTACGACAACAAAAATATGATGGCAGAAAGATTGATTACCTATAGACCATTTAAGATCTACAGATAATCCAAAGGCTCTAATCCAACACCTGAGGGGCAGCGAGCCCAGCACGCTAGCCGCATTACTATGCTGAATGGCAATGCTTATACGTTGGGTCAGATAAAAACTGGCATTCTGGTCACGCGTCGAATCGATCAAACGCTCCGATAAGTTTTGGAAAATATGATGAGCTCCCGGTCCTCACGGCTCTAAAGTCTCGACTCCAAATGGCTAAAATATATAACCTCTACTGAGGCTGGCATATTTAAATTGATATTAAAATTATTATTATTCATATTTTATTTTATTTAATTTTCAGTTGTTGTCCAGCCGTTTCTGATAAACGGTTGCATAAAAAAATCGGACAATTCGACCTCGTTTTTGAAGTCGGTTAGTAAATGATAGCTTACAGCATTTATCATGGAGTCAGCAATAATATCCCCAATAATACACTCCCCACTAGCGCAAGGCTTGTCCGGTAGTTCCACGTCAGTCCGTCCCAATACTTCCTTTACCACTTTGTCAAGGTGGTCTTTGTAAGGCTGCATTGCCGCTTTAATTTCTGGATCTGTAACAAGTGATAGTGATACTTATGGAATTCTGCGAAGTGTGAATCGAGTCCGACTTCCGCAAGAAGATTTTCATACCATTAGTTTTAGTTTTAACCTGTTTAGTTTGTTTTATAGGATTGAATTATAATTTTTACATTGAATATACAACTAAATATGGTGTGTCTGTTCAAACGTCTACATGTTGCCGTTATTAATAAATTAATAAGGCCCCCCTTATTAATTTATCCGAATTATGAGCCCTTTATTTTATTTTTTTATTTTATTATGTCCCCCGTATTTACGAGTAGTATTTGCTATTGAAGCGGCGACAAAAATACATTGTCACTGAAAATTTCAACTCTCATCGATTATTTTTTATTCCAAAAACAAATAGTACTTCAAGAAGGCCATTAGAAAATGTTAAGAAGGAGACCAAGAAAAACCCATTTATATGATTATTTTATAGAATTAAGGAAGGCGAATTAAGATAAATCATCATAAGGAAATTACCTTCAGGAATAGACCTGTCCAAAAATATTGGGCCCCCAGCAAAGGAGATCAGATTCCCTTCTCTGTCGAAGTAAGCTGTCAAATTGCCCAAATACTTGGTAAAAGCTGATGCTGTCACCACTAAAACCTGAAAATAATGTAATATCCATAAAATAATATATAAAATTATCCACATATAATTTAAGTACCCGCAAACCCTTTCATTTCATAAATATAATTATGGGAATCCAAAAAATAATAGTTATACATCTTGGGCCAATCGCCATATTGACGCCATATATTCCAATGTGGCGTCTAAGCTATGTCAAAAAAAAATGAAAAAATACTGTTCAGAAAAAATGCTTCAAAATTCAATTAATAAAATGTGACCCATACATACACACATTGCAAATTAAATAAGCCTTCTAATATAACACGGCAAGGTCTTGTCACGTGTCGATAATATCGATCGCTTCTAGACAACCTCCGAAGAGATCGCTAAAGGAATGTAAGTTTAAAATTGGCTTCGCGTGGACGGTGATGAAAACAGAGACATATTTATAGTAATCATATTTTTATATTTATTTAATTATCATACCCTTGTTCATTAAATAAGTAATAGGTATAAGACGGTAAACCTCTTGCCTCGGCAACCAACAGGGCGCGAATTCAACCCAAGGGATAGGCTTGTACTACTGAGTTTTTCATATATGTGCATATTTAGACTTAATTGCTACATGCTTAAACGGTGGAGGAAAACTACGATTAAAACTACGTGCTAATAGCTTTCCAAGATATGATAATCTGCACTGCCATAGAATACTAGCCATTCTATGCCCTACATAGAATAACAAATATTTTAATGAATACAGTCGTATTATATTTGTCAGTTAACAAACAAGACTCGAGAGTCATTGAAACGCGTTAATGACTAAAAATTATTATTTTAATTTATTTTTGTAATCTAGCCTAACCAGAATATAGCTGCTGGTTTATCAGAATTCGCTAGAATCGTTATTGTAACTTGTTTTTCAAGATTGCAAATGACCATTATATAATCTAATATGATCTCATACTCGTATATAGGGCTGCCGCCACTTTTTCACGTAAATGTATTATATTTAATAAATATTATCTGTTTTTGTTTATATTGCTTATAAAGAATGGGAATGAGAAATGGAATGACTGCAATGTTATAGAATTTTTGGATCAAATAAAACCTGTGAAAGACTTGAATCGTAGATGATAAAAAAAAAACTATAGAGAAAATGATTTTATTATTGTCGTGAATTTTTAGTATTGCCAGATTTTAGTTGGATTTAATATCGTCATTTTAGTATTTTCAACATTAAAATACATAATGTTTCTGATTAGGGCGATATTACAAACAGAACAAAAAAGAATTAATAGTGATGGTTCCCGAGGCTTTTATTAAAAGGAAGCTGAAGTTAGAATTTTCTATAGAAGAAAATGTGTTGTCTGGCTCATTCCGTCTCCGACCATCGTTCTAGTCGACAGCAATTAAGTTACAAGAATTCAAACTCAGTTGAGAATTTAAGTGATTAAATTCTAATCACCAGTAAAAATTAAATAACTACCTACAACAAACGAAATGATAGATATAAAACTCTTTAATGTATGCATATAAAAACAATACAACAAACCAAAAATACGTATGTTTAAAATGCAACACGCGGCGGTCTTATTGCTAATCGCGGCTCTTCCATACGAGTACAGCCTTTGAATGGAGAGATGTAATCATGAATCATTATTCTTTCCGTCTTTATTCGTAAGGGCATAACAATATTTAGCCATCTCTGTTATTCGATTTTAAATATAAAATAAATTGAAGTTGATCATGAGATCGTAAGGATCATTTATTCAGACATCAAAGTGTAAAAAAGAGCCTCGTGGATTTATTAAAAATATATAAAAAGTTAAATAAAATAGGTATAACGTCACATAATCTAGGATAATTATAATTATTAGTATTGTTTAACATTAAAAAATGACCTAGTGGTGGTATCGCATAGATTTAGCGATGAAAGACGTGAAATAAACGTAAACAATCTCGTCTTTTATCGACTTCCTGAAAAAAAGTTACTCAATTCGACTGTATTTTTTTAATGTTTATTTAACTGATTTCTCGGAGGCGGGTGGACCGATTAAAAAATATATTTTTTTGTTTAAAAGGGTACTCTTGTGGTTTTTTAGAATGGATGTCTGGAGTCACTTTTAAAAAAATGTTTTGACAGAGTTGAAACGGCAAACTATCAAAAATGAACAAGATTACTTACATTTGTAAACTTCTTGTATGTCTAGGGTAAATTAGCAACCCTACTGATACTGATCACCCTTAATGTGCATGCAATTGTGATAATGCTAATGGATAACAAGTTCATAGCAATATTCAGGGTCAGCGGGCCGTCTAAAAACATTTAAACAAGCAACATAATCGATTGTTACGTTATTAAAATATGTTTAAACAGCATGTATTGTGTACCTACACATACTTATAACAAAGAAAGCATTGAGAACAATTATGCTTTAAGTCTTGGTACAAGACAATATAAATTCAAGGTAAATCGTATTTGTCTGGCGCCATTATATATTATTTTACAAATTTTAAATCTATATATACACTACAAGCAAAAAAAACGTTTTTTCAAATCCGTTCAGCCGCGTTCGAACTAGCTTTTAATTTTAACTTAATTTATTTTCAATAATATAATGTAGATAGCAGACATTAAAAAAACAGTCTAATTAAGTACCCTTCTTTATTTAGAAGCCGGTATAAAACTTACGGCATAAGGCTAGTAATAAAATATAATATTTCTTTATAGCAAGCCATCCTTAGTACATTGGGTAGCCTTATCGCTTAAGGCTATTTCTTCTAGGCAACCTTGTAAAATAATTGTATGAAATAAGTCATAGACATACTTTTTTAGCGCGTGCTAGGTGTCCGCTCTTATCCTCAGCCTCGACAATAACAGGGTAAGGTCCGACGATGTCTTCACGGCTGGGTGCGGTCTCTCCATTCCACAGGAGACTGTGTGTGTGACCTCCAACTATGATGTCCACATTTGAACCGGCTTCCTTTGCCATTTGCCTAGAAATTTCAACCATTTTTTATTTAGAAAACTAATGCGTGTCAATAAAGGAATTGTTTCATTTTCGGCTAAGATGGTGTACGTTTACCAAAAAATGCCTTAAGAAGTGGTTAATATTATGTATTAATGAAACCTGCATCAGTTGCCTACTTAACTGTGTATAAAAAATATTTTCTGTGAGTTGTAGCCGAATTCTGACATCTCTCGAAGATTTTTAGTCCTAGGTTGACTCAAATTGTTACATTGGTCTTTCAATTGTATCATCCGTCACAAATGTCAAAAAGTTCAAGTCTCGTTCACATTCAGTAAACTTCATCAGGCACATTCGTTACACTGCATAGGGGTAAACGTGCGGGACGTGCCGTCGTTGTAGACACGAGCGGCTTATTTCATCCCTGATGAAGTTCACCGAATGTAAACAAAACTATGGTTAGATCTTTCCAACAATCAGATACGCGTGAAAACCCATATGTATTAAACAAAATGAAGTTGAACAATCGACGAATAAATATGCTTCCTTTATTGGTTTTTTTACTTATGTTAGGTTATCCTACTCGTATATCAGTGTGTTCAACCAAACTGTTTGTTTTTACCTACATTCTGATAAACATGTATAGGCACTGATAAATGAAAGAAAATTATGCCTTATGACTCGCAACAGAACAATAATATGTTTCAGCAAGCAGTACCTACTTCCGCTTAACACGGTATGAAAATTGCCAAAAATTACAGAAATATATTTCAATAAAAGTAAAGAGAAAGCTACTTCAAAAATCCCGTCTGCAAGAAATTAACGGCACTGAGTCTTCACGAGTGAAACCGTGGGATATAGTTGTATTGCCTATAACTATCTGCAAATAAAGACCAATCCAATGACACCTCGCGAATCAGAATTGGTCTACCGGCTTAGGCTCTAGAGGGTCACAAAGAGTTAGACATAGTACATACTTACATCTAAATATATTATATAAACTCAAAAAACATTATACTTATCTCGGCAGTCGAGTAAAAGGAAGTTTTCAAAACCAAATATACTGTAACGTCTTTGAGGAATTTCCGAAAACTTTCCGTTTTAACGCCAAATTAAAATGTATGTCTAGAATACATTCAAAGCTGAGGTTACCTTCGTTTACGAATTACATTATTGTCACTCAAAAATACGCTTCTTTCAACGATATAAAATAAAAGCTAAAACTTTTAAATCGAAGTAGCACAAAAATTCAAAGAGTAATTTTACGGTCCCGTTGCTCTTCGTATGATTATAACTTGACAATTTTATTGGAAAATATAGAAGCTGAGAACTAACTTTGCATTTAAATCGATGACTATAACTCGATCCTTTAGAAGAGACTGATTTAGATATATAATCCTGATAGATCGCTTCACTTGAGACCTGATACTTTTAAAATGTAAATTTATCAGCTAAAAGGCAAACTATTTAAAAAGAGATCTTTGGAGCGTTGACCAGTCGTGAGAAAATGAATGTAGTTTATTATATGATACCAACAAAGTATGGTATAACATATAGAATCGAAATATTGCTTAAGCCTGGCTCACATTCCAGTCTATAGATTGATGTGCAATTAAAATATCTACTGGAAGGAATAGCTGAAATGTAAATTATTTCATCGAAAATTATGTCAGTCTATTGAATTATTGCTTTTACCTCGCAGTATTGTGTCATTACTTATATTTTACGTTAAATTGCTTTAATAAGAATAATACTTACATATCGACTTTAATTCCGCAATGTGACAGTACTATAATTATATCCACTCCTTGTTCTGTCAATAGTTGCGCTTGCTCTTTCACTACTTCTATGGGATTTGAGAATATCACATTCCCGGTTTTTGAAGTTGTCTGTTAATGAATAAATTCATTATTTTAGTTAGTGTGTAAGTATAACTACTAATGAAAGTCATTCTATTTTTACGATAATTTTAAGTAGAAACTTTGGATAATTAAATAGCAATACCTATTTGGCAATCATATGTGTGCCCCAGATGTTCTTGAGGTATTTTAGACTAATACTATTATAAAAGAAAATGTGATTTAAATTCGTGACTATCATAAAATAATAGATAGTTAATAGGCTGCTATTGACTTACCTTAGTATCAGGAGTAATTACTCCAATGATTCCGATCTTCCGCCCCTTTCTTTCAACGACGATATGAGGTTTGTATAAGCCGTTTAGAGATGGTTCATCCTTTGTATCGATATTGGCAACTAAAATCGGAGCCCGGAGTGCGGCAAGGTAAGGCGCTAGGCCCTCAACCCCTCCATCGAACTCGTGGTTGCCTATTGTCTGCAATTAAAGTAGTATTAAAGAATTACGAATGTCGTCAGCACGTTAATATATAGCTTAATAAAAAGTTTAACTCGTAAATACGCTTTTAGATTTTGCTAAATATGTATAGTAATTATTTTATGATTAATTAATTATCAATAAAAAGGTCTCAAAGTATTGCAGGTGTGGATTAGATCTTCTTCAAATTTGAACTGAAACTTAACAAATACACGCCGTATTTTTTTCCCCCTAAATATTTAATTTTTAATTTAAAATAATTAATTTTTGATAACTATCACACTACAACGAGTACTATCAGTCATACAATAATTAAGTTCCTCTCGGACTGACTCAGTAATTTAGAAATGGCTAAAGAACTTACAACTGGATTATTTACCAGTCATCCAATTTGTTTTAGAAGAAACCACTATCGAAAGAATACACTCGCGATTTGAAGATACTGATATCGAGTCAATAAAGAACTCGGCAGCAAATTTTACAACCTGGCCGTTTGCACGATAAAAGTAGACGCGAAGCGTTTAGTGCGAGTCAGTCGTAGCGTCATGCAATATATCTACTATACCGGTTGTAGAAAGGGAATGAGGGAAATAAATTATTTTTCAAGGCACATTCCCCGAAATATATTCGATAAAAAAACGATAAGCTAGCCACTTGTTGACCATGGTCTTTGCACGGAAAACCCCGAAAATTTAAGTACTGACCATTATTTTATTACTCTATGATTTCCTCTAAGTTTTACGATTAAATCCAGCGGATTAGGCTCTGCCTATTTATAAATTTCTTTATACAATATTTATTTATTTATACAATATTATATGATATTTATACAATATTAGGTTTTAAAAACAACACTCACATGCGCATCATTGGGTATCATATTAATAAAATGCTGTGTAACATTCCATTTCAACAACGTGTACCAGTAAGTCCCCTGAAACGCATCACCAGCGTTTAAGATCAGGGCGTCTGGCTTCTCCTTCTGCAGAGTCTTAATTTCATGATAAAGACGTGGGAACCCTCCTATGCAGTTTGTGTCGTTCGTCAAACATATCGGAAACTGTACTGACGTCTCTTCGAATCTGGAATTAAATAAGACAGGTGTAGGCGTTAGAGCACTTATATTTGATCTGGTGATTCATCTCTTACTCGCCGCTCTCCTTCTCGTTAATTGACCGAGCGAGCATCTGCTTCAAGTTAAAATGGACTTTCGTTTGTCAGTTTTTTTTTTTGTTTTTATGTATGTCTGAAAGAAATTTAGTAGTCACGTATAGGTCGTAGTTTCCATCCAATCTTGAAGAGACTTTATGTATGGGATCTACGAATTATTAGATTTTTTGGGGTCCCAAAAAGGGAGGAAATTTGCTATCGCGCCATTTACTGATCTAATTTAATAATATTTGGTGCACTTATGCAGAAAACAACATTAATTAATATTCCTGAATATTCAAAAGGTCGTATATATGTCGTTTTTTTTTACAAAGTTAAAAAAAAACGTAATCTCGATGTCGATAGAATTAATAGTTTTTGTTGTAAGTTTGAAGTAGGTTCTAATTGTTTTAACTTTGTTATTTTATATAAAGTTTGGTCAGAAATGACCATGCCACCTGAGCAATGAGTGCTATTAGGTTCTAATTAATTATAAAATTGTAAATAATCATGCTGCAGTTATTTATTCGGTATCATTTATTACTAGCAAGTAATTGTTTTGATGCAAGCAATTCACTTCAATCAGGAAAATGAATTGCATTCGTGTCTTCAAAGTTATTTATAGTAATTTTTAATTTTCAATAGAAAAAACATGTTGAGTGACAAGGCTTTTTACAACCTAATTAATTTCTAAATGATAAAATTGTTGCAAATTTGGTTTGAGCTAACGCTAGCACGGTGGCCTCGCTAACATACCTACTAACAACAACCGCATGATACCCATGACTCCGCTATAAAAGTATGATTTGAAACGAAAGGATGATACATATCTACCTATAATGAGTTTTGTCATGGAAAATTTATAGTTTCCTGTTTGGTACCATGAATACCTAAATTATGGGTTATTCAACCAAACTTAAATAATAATTAGTGTAATGGTGAACGAATTGGGATATCGAGGATTGTTTTAGCGTTGAACGAGTTTATCCCAAGTAGACTACCATTCTTGTCCTTACCTACTTTTTGTGAGGTTCTATAGAGCATAATCCAGTTATTTACTTACTAGGTGCGTCCCACGGTGTTAGCCGTGGATATTTCTTTTTTCCATGGTAACACTATATTCTTCGGAATGTAAGATAGGTCTGGTACCAAATTTTATCTAAATCCGTTCAGGTGTTGAGTGTGAAGAAGTAACATGCATGCACACACACAGACGCACTCATACAAACTTTCGCTTTTATGTGTTTTCTAGTCATTAGACATTAATTGTTCATAACAAGTGGTTAGAAGCGAGTTCTAAAAACCCACTGTTAAATCGTTAAACCTCGTTATCATTATAATATATATTTTTTTAATTGTGATGTACTCAGTGTCAATTTCGTGATTAAGACGAATCCATTGACACCACTCAAAATCCTATAGAGGCTGTGCCAAAGAAGTATACATATAATATATAAAATAACTTAACACGTTTCCAACTAAGTATCAGTGTATCAAAATATAACAAGACATTTACTTTACGCGTACATCCGCGGCGTGTAACTAAATATTCTATCTACCTAGTTATGCTAATGTTCGATGTATATATTATCTAAAGGTTAAGTTTTTGCTACACACGTTAATAGGTTTACAACAAGTTTAATGAATTAAATCTGTCATAGCTGGACTTGATATTTTATACTCATATTCATTATTATTCTCGCCATAGATACATCAATGTGTATGGTTACAACTTCTTATATAGGTGGTATAATTATGGAGCTCCTTTATCCTCTTGCGTTTCGTGTTTATTAATCTAGTAACCAATACTTCTTGACACAGATCTAAACTACCATCTAAGCTTGTTGAGGTCTGACACTGTCACTGACAATTATTACAAAAGCTGTTATGGCTGTCTAGGGCTCGTATGTGAACCGATCCTGCTTAAACTAATCCCTTGGGATGAATCGATCATCAAGCGCTTAGCGTCGTTAGTCATTTATTATTCTAAATAAGAGCATGTTTGATTTGAAAACATAGTTTCGGTGACCTAGCCGTTTGGTTTTCATAATCTTTTAAATAAGGTTCGAATTTACCACATTATTGTAATAATATAATAATAATAATAAATAATTTTTCTTCATGCAACTAGACCATACAATAAATATTTTAAACATATCATACTAATGTTATAAACGCGAAAATTTGTAAGAATGTGTGGATGTATTTGTGTTACTCTTTCACGCAAAAACTACTGAACCGATTTGGATGAAATTTGACATGGAAATAGCTTAGACCGTGGATTAACGCATAAGCTTTTTATCCTATATTAACGTGGGTGACACCGCACGGCGCAGTTAGTAAAAAATACATATTAATTCATACAAAAATATATTTTAATATGAGAGCAGGACCAATTAACAAATTAATAATAATAATAAATAGGGCAACTTAAACAGGATACAAGAGTGGGTTCAGCTGACTTACAAAACACACTTGCAGTGACGTAGCTAAGTAACCAAAGACTTTGGTGCAAAAAAAAAATGTGGGCTAAAGTTATAGTTATAAAAACACAACGGTCACATTCCGTTGTTATTTGTTACTCTACCTACAGATAATGAACAATTGAAAAAACAGTAGAAGCACAATGATGTACGAATTTGAAGCTGGTACGTAGGTTTACTCGCCACGGCTCCATCAATGATATTATCTGGCGAGCGCTTGCTGTCATCAATGTCCTTGTCTTGATGCGTGATGATGACAAGCGCCCTGATGATTTTGACTTTGATTCTCTTGGCGTAGGGAAGAGCTTTCGCATGGGACGCAGCTTGTGTTGACACGTCAGCCTCTTTTGCCTCAGTGGAGACGCTAAGCGGCGGAAATATACGACGCCAATGGAGTCAAGAGTGCTGGCTCATTCCTCGATCAAATAAATTACAATAGTCATCTAACGCGGGATGCAGCCAGCGTCCTTGTTGTGTTTTGGTTTTTGGAGTGTATGTATATATGTTTCATTGGCACGCCCTAAAGCCTAAAGGGCTTGTTGTATTTTGATATGAGTGGTGTCAATAGATTTGTCTTCACCTGCAGATGATCATTAGCTATCTGTGTTGCATCCTGCGATATTCACTTGTTAATTTTAACTTGGATTTTTAAGTCACTTTAAACTTCTTGTTTATTTTATATTAGTAAGCTGTAGTTTTTTATTTTATTTTTAAGTCTAGTTTAATAATTAATAATCTTCATTACTTAAATTTAAACATGATGCCCAAATATAGGTTAAAAACAAGTTTATGTATACATAAGATTAGAAATTTGTTTCATGACAGACTAAATTCATAGAAACAGTAGTAAATTGCCAAAACTGGCAAATACTTAACTACGAGTACCTATAAACAAATGGCTATGTACATATATGTTTGTGCGTCACATCATAGGTAGGTACTAAAAGCGTTTTTCTAGTCATAGTCAAACGTGACAACCACGTGTATCAAGAATCAATTTGTATAGGACTGTACTTGTAATGTCGAAAATAGGTAAAATCGGAAGGTGCCAACTCGCGCGTTCGAGCGAGTTCCATCGCGCCATAGTTGATGAATGAGTCGCGGATTCAATAAAATTATTTAAGACTAGTTTATTATTATTTTAGACTAGTAGTACAGCTACTAGTCTAAAATAATTCCTCGCGTCGTTGCCCGCGACATTAAAATAAATATAAAAATGTTTTTTCCAGGCATTACTGAAAATCCCCAGATGTCAAGCGACGATGCCGCCTAAAACGGGGCATGCTTGCCTTGAAGAAACTCATTCATTCGTGACTTGAAAATACCCAGTAGCAATAGCTACTGAAAGAATGAAACTTATAATAATAAGTTTCATTCTTTTAACCCTCATTTGATTGTAAGGGATATAATTTCCAAAAAATCTTTCTTAGTATACAACGTATAATGAATGCACCAAATTTCGTGTCTCTAGGTTCATGCTCTACGTTGATTTCCTAGCAGATATCAATTAGTCATACAATTTATAGTTATATATAGATTATCAACCACTTACAGACTGCCTTGTAAATATACGAAAAACTAAGTATTTACAATGTTAAGACTGCAAACTGAAAGTTGGTACTCATCATAATGAACAACTTGCAATACGAGACAAACGGATTTAGAGGACAAAATGCTAATTACATTTCTACACACATTTTGTCAACAAAAAACGAAAGCTTTTTTGTGTATATGTGGATTTATTGCCGTATTTTGAAACTATTGTGGCGTGAACGAAAAACAAATGTTGAGATGTCGGTCACATCATAAGATATAACGAATCCAGTGCTCTTACTCATGTTACAAGGGAAGATTGCAGTTACGAGAAGAATCCTTGACTTAAGAATCTGCGAGCGTGGTTCTGCTGCAGCACCACAGTGCTCTTCACAGTGGCAGTCTCAAAGTCAGAATTGTATCCAACCCTCGTTAGAAGAGGAATAATAATAAGATATTTATATATTAGATTATGTTTTTAATGCTAGTAGACAGTTTTCCATTAAATGTTTCTGTTTTTTTTCCATACTTATAATTTTCGTCACTATGAGTAGAGTGACCTCTTATCTTACTTGACCCAGTTAAATAAACAATTATTGATATTTATTCAAATGTATATTCTTTTTTCGGTTTGTTCATCTTCATTGTATTCTATCTATTACGTAAACAATTTCTAACTTGGCGAACGCGTCTTTTATTAGATCGCTATTTATAAAGATTCATTCATTTATTTTTGTAAAACACGTGCTGTCATTGTAAACCACCGAAGTAAAAATAAAATTATATAGAGCGTTTAATTCATACACAGTAAATGACCTCAACAGATTCGAGGATACGAGTAATGCCTTTCAAAATGATATTTATACAAAATAACAATATAAAAAACCTCACCTGTCATGAAAATCATTATAATGTATCAAATCCAACGGAAACAGTGTTTTGTTTCGCATCACTGAAGTCGTAACAAAGTTCAACATAAAACACACACATACACATATTTTACACACACTTTGGGTCGCCATTTTTAAGAATATTTTACCGTGTGAGAATTTAGAAAAAAATATTTAATTTTACGTCATGTTTCTTGTTGAAACTCTGGCGCAGGTCAAGTCGCCTAGACTGGTGAAGTGGCACTGACATTACATCACATCACGCTCTTGACGCTTGACGTTCCTCCGCGGTCACTGAGATACAAGGTCGGCTATTTTAGACTTTATCTCTAAAGCATTGGAATTGAATTTAGTTTGTCTACTGTTGTAATAACGGATGTAAAAATGATTGTCCGTATGCGTTTTGCAATCGTAATGAAATTATTTGATGGTATTTTTTGTTAAACATTCACATCTAGCTTTATCTTTAACTTTACTAAAGTATTTATCTGTTTTTTACCACATTTTCCACAGAGATTATGCAAAGAATTTTATTTTATGTTGATCTAATCCCCCTCGTCAACATTCCAATTCGTACCAAACATTTTGCTTTTTCGTTTTTAATAAGAACATCAAAACATTGAATAACCTGTAATTTTTTGTATTTCCGAATATAATATACAATCCGGTGTATACAAGCGCAAGGTTTTATAAAACGTGCTACATCTTCGATTGCATCTTCACTTACCATCGGATGAGGAGATCGTGGTTGACGTTACCTACCTGGTTTAAAAAAACCTCTTCGAAATTGCTTTTGTCTAGTTAATCCCATGGACCGTCAATCGTTGGAGCTTTGTATTATGTATGTATGTATGTCTAGGCCATTTCGACATTCAATATTTTTTCTATGTGAATTCTATGTATTAAAACTTAAATTAGTAGAGTGAAATAATACAAATTGTGCGAGCGATGAGCGAGTTAGAGGGCAAATTCTGCGTGTAACTAAAAGAAATGGTAATTTGATATTACGTTCCTTCTAGAGACTAGAATTTGTTATATGTAGTTACATATTAACAACATGAGGACCTAGACAAACCTCTGTATGATTTTAATGCTACGAAATATATGTTTTTAAAATAATACAAATAAATAAATTAAAAAAATCTAGTCTTGTCTGCTAGTACTACCTTGGAGAGACTTTATTATAGTAAACGCGTTTCCACTTTGAGCACTCTCGAGAAAACAAAATGCGCCAATACAAGACAAAAACCACTTTACTAATCTTTTTATACGTGAATAGGTAACGTGATTACAGAAAATAGTAATTTTGTCAAATTCAAAGTTTCAAGCGGAAAAAACATCGACGAAAATATTTTTTTGGTAAATACTGAGTAGGTAATACTCGACAGTTATTTTTTCAAATTGTGATTAATTTTGTATGGAACCCATATTGGAAATCTGTATTTGAGGCTAAAGCTATTTCTCAATGATGAATTAAACATATATTTGCAACGCGTAGTCATGTGACAGTAGACTGCCTTGCCGCAGCCAGTATCACTGCCCTTCTCTTGACCACGTTCAAAGAGGAAAATATCAACCAGAGGCCAATTAACACCGAGAATCCGTGAAACATGAATCACACGCCTATTTTATCATGTTTTTTACTAATGATTAAATAAAACAAGTTCTTTAAAAAACACGTTTTTAAAAAAAATATATTACTAACTTCTAATACGGCTGGACCTATAGAACTTTTGTTACTTATTTCGATGTAATAGTCAATCCTCCTAACCGACTTTGATAAAATTCTTCAGACTATCCAGAAAGTATTATTATTATTTATTATTTTTTTCGCTCGTGGGCACTAGAACTGAGCTTGATGATTTAAAGTTACTGAACTTTAAATATTAAACTTAGACACATACGAGTACATTTTATATTATTTACGATTCTGTTTTTTGCACTACCGTCTACACTAAATCTTATTTTAATTTACCATAGCTACAAAAGTTGTCTGGAAGAAATTGATTTTAGTGATAATACCACTTCTTGTGCTAAAATAAGGAGTTTTTGTAATTGTGAAAATACAAGTATTTTTTGAAGCCATTTCAAAAAAATCAATCTTTAGAACTCTCTTTCCTAACCAGAGAAATCACGGGATGCAAGTAGTATAGACTATGATGTGCAGTTAGAAACATATCCAATGACACTTTGCACATCAAACTAGGTCAACCAGTTATAGGCAGAAGAGGGTAGCAAAGGGCAAATTCACTTACACACAAATATTAACATAAACATACTCTAGAAAAACTTTGCCATTTTGTAGTGGCGGCCATATTAAATTTATAATTTACCATAGTATTCTTTTAGTCAAGCCCTTTCATTTGATACCTATAATGAGGGAGTTAAAAACAAACATGCAATTCGCTATATTGTGGCTGCGGCCATCTTGAACAGATTTTCATCAAACATATTTTATCGTTGTTTTTTATCGAATGCATTTCGGAGAGTGTGTCTTAGAATTACACAATTTAATTTCAGCATCTCCTTTCTACAATCGGAGATACTGCAAGACGCCACCGTAGAAATTCCACGGACTCGCACTAAACGATTTGCGTCGACTATTTTTGTGCGAACAACCAGGTCATGGAATTCACTGCTGAGTGCTCTATTTCCCGATAGATATAATCTCGGTCTCTTCAAATCGCGTGAATCGGTAGAGAACACACACTCTCGACTAATTACCATTCAAAAAAAAAATTAAATCAAAGTCAGTTCGTCTGTTCGAGAGCTACGGATATGCGACAGACAGACACACACACAGACATGTCAAACTTATAACACTCCGTTTTTTTTTATCCTACACAGCTATACGTTTGACCGCAAGTTCGCACGACCAAGCAAGTCAGCGATACTGTAGCCCTAGATGGAGCATGTCTAATCTGAAATACACTGCTCTCAAGGAAGGCTATCATAACTCATCGTTAGGTGCTTGGCGACAGATTTTACAATGATTACAGATTTTACGTTATTGCATCCGGGGTTAGAATGAACAATTATCCATGTGGTGTTGCCAGTATATTTAGGCTGTTTTCATTCTAGATTAGAGACGCTAGCTTCTTTAGTTTAACTCTCCAATATTAACCAACCTACATGTCTAAAAGCGAAGACTGACATATACAAAATAAGCATGAATAATCCCTGTTAGAAAGGTAACATGGACCGAGCGAGAAAAGCATTTGTTCAAAGACTAGAAAATTTGCATTATTTCCTACTATTCTAAGATCCCGATATAAAACGAACTTCATCGAGGTTTTGCCTATTAAATTTCAGTCCAGGATATGATTAATTAATAATACTACGGACTTCCAAAAAGGAGTAGGCTTTTTTATGTTTACATAATAATAATATGGGACAACATCCACACAAAGGTCTTCAGGTCCCAAACTAGGCTAAGCTTGTGCTATGGCTTATGGCTTATGACTGATATACATAATTATATACATAAATACATACTTATATATATATATATAATAAACACCCAGACAGGTCAAACAGATATGTTTATGCACACAAATGTTTGACTTATCCGGGGATGGAACCCGGGACCAGCACAGCAGAGTTTGTAACATAATTTCTCGGATACGGATAGGCCGATTTGATTTTTTAAGCTAGATTGCTTAGACCCTGGGCACGTATCAAATTTGATCCAATATGCTTCAGCAGTATTTGCGTGAAAGAGTAACAAACGTACATCCACATATTCTTACAAACTTTCGTGTTTATTAGTTGTTCACGACGGGCGTCACAATAGCCTAAGCTTAGAAGTATAATTGTAAATAGTGCAGGTGTTAGCATAAGTTTGTTTCAGAAGTCGCATTGTACATATTTCGTGGTAGTTTAAGATAATATTATAAATTAGTTTAAAATAAAGAATGCTGACCGGTCTACATCAATAGGGCGGCGAAAAGCGAGACAAAGGGATTATAGGATTAGGGACGCAGATAACACTACATCACGGTGAGACGGGCAGGTGCATGAAATTCCACGTAGTGCCCCAGCACATAGCCCTTTTCGTGGAAAATCACCCCGACAGGGTCGAACAATCACCACCCGTCTCACTTACACGTTTAGAACGCCGTACATATAAAAGCGCGTGGTGTAGCGTTATAGTTCAAGGTCAAATAGTCACTCAGATTCATAGGGCTCATTTGTCCTCCCCCTCAGGGAGGTCTGGGCAAATTCGCTATAAAAAGTTTTAGCTAGGATGCCACCAGTGTCTAGAGCCCTAGGCACTCCCCGTCTGGGTTGCCAGGGCAGTTCGTTAGTCCATCTCTGGGCGACGGCTCAAGCCGAGGTTCGTGCCGTCTGAGGTGCCCTTGTGCCTGTCGCCCCAAAACCAAACCGCGGCCCAGCACACTTGCGCTTGCCAAACGTCTGGTCAAGCTGTCCGAGGTCGCGTTCGATCAGCAGCTCAGTTCTTTCTACAAAAAAAAAGTTATAGTTCAGTTCAGCACCTGAGTTCAGCATCCGTGCAGCAACCGAAATCAACAGTGCAGTTCAGCATTAGTTCAGCACCAGAATTTAACAGTTCAGCATTTGAGTTCAGTAAACAAGTTCAGTTCAGCAGTAGTCCAGTCAGGACTTCAGCTTTGCCTCTGCAGTGATACAGTTCTAACAAGAAGACAAACAATTTCGCTCTCTGCCCTCTTTTGATCAAGACTCTGACCGTGTCAGTACTACCGAAGCCTACACCATCTTTTCTTGGAACTTCCTTCAACCCCAGCAACCGTGGAGCGACTCGGGTCAGACTGTTCTTCCATCCACTACGCCACATACAGTCCACTCGCCGTAGCAGTCTCGGCCCGCCGTCCTCCACATTAGTATTAGGATGTAAGTATGTATGGTAACATAAGAAAAAACGTATTAAACACCACCTCCTTAGTGTAGACTAGGAACCGGTTGAAAATTATAGTAATTGTTATTTAAATAGCCTCCTTTTCGTGTATTCGGGGGAAAAAGCATGCGTTGTCGACTATCTTTTAGGGTTCATAGGATCACTTTTGTCATTGAATCTTGTTAGAATTGATAAGCTGAGAACCTACGTACCTACTTAGGTTATTAATCCTTGTTAAAATTTGATCCATATGGATATCTGTGGTTGGCCCGCGACCACAAGCAATATGACTTGAAATATTTACGACCTAATTTTAATGTTAGACACTCGTATTATTATACTATTCGGTAATTTTTATTTATTTATAGCCTACATCCCTTCAAAGGGGAGACTCGAGCCCAGCAGTGAGACGTTATGGGTAGAAACGTAAGTGCGTATATAGTTATTAAGAGTGGTTTTTTGGATTTAGAATGTTTAAGCATCAGCATGCATAACTTATTAATATACCTTATCTACTTATCTATCTATGCATATAAGGCAATGGTAATTGATACAATTATGTTGAACGGGGCTGATAAAGCTTTTTCCCCTTTCGGCGTGATAACGATGACGGGCCACCTGGCCAAAAGGACAATATCCAAACTACACATTTCTCGATCTAGAACCAAAAAACAAAAAACAAAAAATGACATTTTAGATACGGATATCGCCAATACCTAAATTAACGTAATTCTAAATTAGAATTCGTTTTTCGTTTAGAATCTTTTGTTAGAGTTACCTTGGATGTTAATAGGCAAAAGTGAAACTGGTGACAATACTTAGGTGGTAGGTACTTAGGTTTGATTGGCTGAAGCGTAGAGGGAAGTGGAGCCTTAAGACTAAACACATAAGAATAATTCTTTTTAAAAAAAAGCTTTTATAAACTGGTCAGAGAAATTAATAATAATCGGTGAACGAAAATAACATGGAAATATTTTAAGCTATCATAACTATTCCCATGGTAACTGTCCCAAATCTGTCTGAGCCTTCAGCGTATCAGTCTGATATTGGATGCGAATGGCAACGGTTGTCAGAAGACAAATTCTTTTATTGCTATATTTGCCAGGTAAATCACTTCCACGTAGTAAAATGGAGTAAAAATAGAAGTTCTACCCGAAGAAAAGAACACTGGATATGATCAGATGTAATTGTACAGCATATTGCCATTTTTTATTATTTTGTATAAAAACCTTGACTGCAAGATTTTGTATAGGGATAGCTAAGGGATGACATAAACATACCTTACCATTTTCAACCCGTGAAAACGTACTTTTGACGTGTGTGTGTGTTTGTGTTGTGGCGTTCTTCAAAAGCACTAGGTCCCTGTAAAAAAGGATAATAAAAGACAGGATATTCTATTAAAACACACGAATTAGAGTATCATAGGCATCGTATATAATCTTCCTGTTTATATAGAAGCCTCTTGTTTTATCGACAAGTGACTGTAATGATTATAACTGTATTATAAAGTGCTAATTTGTTTACATCTTATTAAAGAAGTGAAAAATCATCGAACCTTTTCCTTCACTCAACATCACCTTAACGTTACAACAAAGAAAAAGGGTGTCAGGGTGTGTCTATCAGTTCCAACGCGATTTTAAATTCGTTTAAAATGTAAATTAATCGGGTGTGTTGTTAGGTATGTTTGATCAGTCAATCGAATCAGTCCAAGATGGCCGGCACCACAAAATGGTGAATTACACATTATGTCAGAATTCTCTTAATATGGGTATCAATTACATGGTCTTGACTAATTGAATACAAAGAAACTATGATAAATTTTAAATACAATATGACTGCCACTGAAAAATAATAATGTCTTCGTGGGTTTTTTAAAAATCTAACAGACTTTGCATTATTAGTAGGTAGTTCCGCGAACCGTCGACCCTGTGACCATAATGTATATTTTTTAAATTTGACTACCATTTGACTGATTATGCAGAAATATTAAAAAATAGAAATCTTCTTCTTATTGGTGCTCCGCAGTAATCTGCCAAATATTGAAGCCTTTAATTGGGCCAGTAAATGGCGCCGTAGCAAATTTCATCACTCCTTACGATAAATTGTCTAATCAAAAATCATACACTTTCAATCAAATATCACCGACAATTTAAAAAAAATTACAAATTCGTAGAACCCATACGCCAGGTTTAGAAAATTTAGATTAGTTCAAAAAAAAATTAAACTGTCCATTCATTAGTTAAATTAACATTGCGCCAATTAAAATATATAAATAAATTTTATAATATTCTCAGAAACTCATAGAAACTCAGGTAAATAAATTTCGACTCTAATTTCCTCAGTATACGTTATGCCTAACAGTGTATTTTATGAACAACGCGCATCGTTTCTGAGTCGCTCCGTCAATGTCACAATTCACAATGCGCCATTTCTAGCATGCTACAGCATTGTAGACTTAGTAAATCGAGTTATAAAATCTACTGAACGGCGTTTACAGATTTGTCGTGGTATATGCATTTTAGTGTCAAAATTTTCAGTGTCATGACTTGAAGAGCAGCGTCCATGTGTTGTCTGCGAAGATCTGTTTTATTTTACACCTCTGGGAGAGATCTTTTATATGAGAAAGAAAAAAAGAAAAGAAAGAAGACGTTTGTCAAGACACACAACACAAGACACACACTACAACAATAACAACAAAGATACATAACGACATTAATCAGTGTTTTACTATCACTGTAGTGACGAGTGCGTCAAAAAAAGGTCAAAAACTCAGCAGAAACCTCGCAATTAACCGCAGTGCTGACCTTCAGTGATACATAAGATAATACTAACCAAACTAGTGTTAGAACAATTTGGAAGAATAAGTTGTACAAAACGTGAATAACATAACTAATAACGTAAAATCCAACTGATACTCTCAATATAGATACGCCTACCTAAATACTTAACATATGATATCTGTTGGTTCGTGAATAATAAAGTCAAATATTAATGCTCCATATTAAACATTACTATTAATCAGTCACCATTATCTGGATTATGGTGACTTAAGAAAATTCACAAGAATTTACCGCTTTCAACTAGATTAGCCTACACTGGGACACCCATCTCCTGATGCTCCTATGCAAAAGGAAATTGTAAAACGGTAAGTACGGAGCATCGAGACATAACGAAATAAAATTAATTATTCAAGTAGGTATAGGTAAAAAATATTAAAGCTCAAAAGTCACTATGAAAGTAGGTTTAGATATAAAACCTTTTCATGTTTGTATACTGTTTATACTTATAGATAGATAGAAAACTCTTTACTGTATGCACACATAAATAATACAATAAACTTAATAAAAACTTATGATTACGTGCAACAAGCGGTGGTCTTATTGCATTTAACTGGCCATTAATAAAAATGTTGACAAATATTTTAGAATAAAAAAGGTGAATATAATATACAGTCTTACTACTTACAGAGTTGAATGAGGATTTAAATTACATATTACATTTGATTTAATAATTACATAAAAAACAACAGAATATACAATGAACTGAATTCTTTTTAGAGGCAAAGGAAAGATTATTAAAAACCAAATAAATAAAAAAAGAAAAAAATGAATCACGCTCTGTTTTAAAAAATCTTACGATTACTAAACTCTGTTTTGACTCATATATTATATAAAAAAAATATATTATATTATTTATCAGATAATAAATTCAACAGTAATTTTATTAAAAAAACTGACAATCTGCTTACATTTCAGGAGGCGCTATATATAGATCTTTTCAGTTATTTATTTCGATTTAATAATCAACCTTCTAAAACCGATTTTTATAAAACTAAAATGGGACCATGTGGGAGGGAAACCCTTTCGAACAAAAAAGATTATCGGAAAATATAGATCGGTCAACCCGCTTCTGAGAAATCAGATAACAAAAAAATACAGTCGAATTAAGTACCTCCTCTTGTTTGAAAGTCTATAGAAAAACAAGCACAGAGACAGGTAATCTTATCACTAAACAACGATCTCTTCCTGATAATTTTGTGAGCGGATTATTCTGTTTCTAGATGTATGTAACATGAACGAAAGATGTGTGAACGTGGTACGTCATTCGACGACGTCACACCTTACTCCTTTTTAAAAAAACAGACGTGTCAACATTGAATGGGTCGCGGCACAAATTTTCACTTTCATTAAAACCATGGTTCCGTGCTCCATTTACCTGATGGCTGTTTTTATGAATTTTTGGGGTTCAGCGAGCACGTGATAGATAAAAGAATCTGCTTGGTAATCTATGCGGGAGCTCAAGTTAAAATGGACTTTAAGGTACCTATGATTCCGAACTCCACTGCAAAAAGGAGGTACCTACAAATAATTAATTTAATGTGTAATTGTAATGTGAGCCATATTAGAGCCTAGTTTCCTAGTTTATAAAGGATTATTGGTTAGGGCTGTACCAAAGCTAAAGGGGGTCACTATATAGGGGGTAAAATAAAACTTTTTTCAGTTGTTATCAAAACATAACTACAAACGTACTACTTTAACGTTTCCTGTAGGCGTTTAAATATTGCATATTGCTATTTAATTTTGCCAGGCTTCTTGATAAGCAAAATATGGGGCCAATGTCCTTTCCCAAGGTCTAGTCTATCTCTGTAGCAAATTCCATGTAAATCGGTTTTGTGATTTAGGGGTGAAACGGTAGCAGAGAGTTACTTCCTCATATATTAATATTAAGAAGTAGAGATTTATCCGGAACCCTCAATGCCAGATTTTAAGAATTCGTCGGATTTTTCTTTTCTGCGTGTTTTTCACGCAAATGGTGTGTTTTGCCGAGGTGCCCTCGGATAAAGAAGTTTTGAGGTCTCTGAGTCAGGACGTCTTTACTTTTCGGGATTGTTACAATTCAAAATGCGACCCGTGTTTCTCTAAAATAAACTTTCTTTAGAATTGGATGGCAAAGAGAACAGGATCAATACTGAGAAAAAAAAATATTATTAAAACCTAACTTTTAGCTAGACCGGGACAACGTGTCACTTTAAAATATATTTAATAAAACTGGCACACTTTAAATTTTGCTGATAAATTTTATTTTGTTTTTGCAAAAAAAAACTGCTGGATCTATATGGATAAAATTTATACAGGACTACACGATAAACACACCCTTTCAAACAAATGAATCAAAGAGGAGAAGTTAAACAACTTACATTAATTAAAAACAATGGCTTTATTTTTGGAATTAAGTATGTTTAGTTATACAACTATTACTAATTAACAAGTTAAAGGAACGTTACGAAAATCACAATAACAATAGAATATAACAGCGTCGATATTAAGTGATAATATGAGTTATAAGTATTAAGTCGTTATAAACAAGGGTGTCATCTTATGAACATGAGCAATTATTTTTGTTCTAGTACTTAGGAAATTTGAAAGAAAACTAAGTTCTTTTAAATAAAAGTGATTGCCGCCATTACGGCAGGTGCTGATAGAAATTTTATAGTTATTTCGATTTTAAAATCAAACCTCTGGAATGATTTAAACAAAAAAATATTTAGAGAAAACACTTAACAATCGTAAAATAAAATAAAAATGGAGTCAAATTGAGTACTTCCTTATTTTTAGCTAAATCGATAAAAAACAAATTTTATATTCATTTAGACGTGCGTTTATTATTTTTTTGTATGGATAAGTAACATATTATTACGAATTCTCAAGAATATTGAAACAAAAGTTGTTGGTAATTTTTTCAGGATAAAACCAGTAGTTACCTATTCAATTGCTATTGCAAATAATTATTAAAAGTTTAATATTTTACCTAATTGTGTAGAATTAGACATGACATGTATTGACTATATTTATGAATAAATAATTATTGTGTCAGAATCTAGTAGCATATAGAATCCACAACACTATCAAGTGATCAATCGATCTTGCATGTAAACGAAAGTATATTAAGAATCTTAGGTAGCAATTAGCATAGTCTCGTCAGACTAATATTGCAGTTAAACCCTAATCTATTTATGGATTTTAAAAAAACATCTTTATTACTACTACATTGCAAAAGAGAAGATAAAAAATATCAATAAACACCCGTTAACAAGTAATACTTTAAATGAGTAACAACCGAGTTCAATTCAGTACAGGCGAGTACAATATTTTCAGTTCAGTTCAGTTTTGATAAAATTGATGCGGGACCAACTAGAAAGTAGGTACATATACTCTTATAAGTTAGCTTTGAAACTGACAAAATGAAACTGGTCTTGACATCTTTGCTTAACCTCTTTTTTTGAAATCGGTTAATAATTATTTAGAATTAGCTGTTAATAATAATTCTATTTTCAAGAGTGTAGTAGTTAAGAGGAGAGTGGGTATGGATGAAGCTGGTCAGCATTTCTTGGTCGCGACCAAACTCTACTGAGTTGTGTTTATTGTTTCCGAACATCTGAAACAAAAAATAAATCATGTTTAGTTTTATACATTCATTAAATAATGTACGTTACCTACTTGGAAGCAACGATTCATTAAACAACAGCACTTTTCCATAGAGCAACATCAAATCGGTACAAAAGTATTTATATTTGTAAATAATTATATAGCTTTGACCAAAGGCAAACTTATAAAAATAAACAAATTTTCGAAAAAGTCCAAAAATTCTTTATTATTAATATATATTATTTTATTTGCAAGTTGAAAATGTGTAAACTCGACTATTGATGATTTTATGGTTATTCCCGCGTTCGCTGAAGAAATGGCGTCTTCGTCTGTGTATTAATTGCAAAACTAGTGATTCTTCATGTTTTTATATGAAATCCAATGTCTAGTTTATGAACACAAGTGAGGGTAGCTGATGTAAAGACGGAATAACGTGGTTATCGTTTTCGCGGGAAATATCCATAGAAACTCCAGTAAAGTCTCGACTGCTTTTGTAGGTCTCATGTGACGACTTTACATTACCACAACGACTTATGACTTGATATTTTGCTTTTCCAATTAATTATTTTATTACTTGAAATTGAAACAACTTGAAAAATGGCACAATACGTAGAGTGTGGTACCTCATAAACTAAGAAGAAAAAACAATAACTATCCAACTATCTTATAACTATCTTTACCCACACTTATTGTCAAGTAACAGACGCTATGACTTTTAATCAGTGTCATATTTCTTATTACCCGACTGCTCAGAAAAGAGCTCCTTCACCTACACCTTCATTCATTACATTAGTTCTTAATCCATTTTCGTTTATTTATAACACGTGCTCAATTAAGAGTAATCGTTTATATGTTCATTCAGCTCCTAATCGATTGGCAGTTTGTTGTTATTAAATTAGTGACGGCGTTGTGTATTAAAAAATCATAAAGAAAATGTTCTCACCGTAAACCCATCCCCACCATCGGCCAAATAAGTAGGGGTTACCACTCTATATCGAGTATCAGGTGCTATACGGTCACCGCTGTTAAGGATCACGCTGGTTATTCTACTGCCTTGAGGTTGTGACACGTTGTAAGCTACTTGAATACCTGAAAATAAAGACGAAAAACGTACTAATACACTCACGTGCTCTAGCCAAGGTTAAACTCCAAAGCTTCGAGCATCGTCGAAAAGTCTTTCGGATAAGCAAGATGCTATTGGTTTAGGTGCCACGGAGTTTCTTCCAAAAACGGAGAAGGTACAATTCGAGTGCATTTTTATGTATATTAACTGAATTCTCAAAGACTGCTAAGCCGATTTTAAAACGATAAAAAAATATTGATATGTTTTGACATTTCATCATATTATACTTACGGTCTAAATTAAATCCAAAAAACTAAATAATTTGTGTTGGCGCCTGTCGTCAGTATTCACTTCTTTAAAAAGACTTACTTTTCATAACTATTAAAACATGAGCGTAAAGTTACCTGAAACCTGTAAAATCCAAGGCCCTTTAAACGGGTTTTGCGCCCATTCTTCGCTGACGCTTCTCTCCAAAGCTTCCAAGATGTATCGACCTTGTAACTCAAAAGCTTGTACTCTGTCGTTGTAAGGCAGAAGCTCGAATAGCATGCCTTGAGTGATGTCTGTAATATTTAATACATATTCAAATTCAATCGTAAATTTGAACGGGCTGAATTATTACCGTCCCACGAACGTTTCCCATATGGTGGCAGACGGGTTACCGTCTGCTATAGGTACTATAGGTGGATAGCTATAGGTGTTAACCTATAGCTATCGATCCCCACATACGTCTCCAAAACAAGGAAAAAGACAAAATTTCATGAATAAACTAATTTTAGCACTACTCTAAAATAATAATAGCGTAACAGACTAGTCCTTCGTTATCCAAAAAAAACAAAACCATTCAGGTGTTTTTGAGAAGAAACCATTAATACCAACGAATTAAGTAATCCACCTGTCTTAAAGATGGTAAAAAAATTATGAACGAAGTCTCTATGAGTTTTTCGTATAACTTACTTCCTTCTGGAATTGAAGATTTGATGTTGCCTCTTTGAATAAATGAAAGGAAAGTAGAACCAGGTGCCAGAATATTTTCAGCCTGAAACAATGTAATTACGTATCAGTACTCAGAATTTACATTCATATCCCTTACAAATGAGTCTTACTAACACGTCAGTGAGTAAGTCTTAGGTACGTAATCAACTAACGCGTCAGTGAGAAAGTTGCCGAGTACATGCTTGCCAAATACGCAGTCTTCTACATTCAAGCTCTCACTAATCACTAGCTTTTATTACCTCATATGAATAACACAAATGAGACTCCAGTTTTTCTTAAGTTTTTCACTTAAGTTATTTAATTTGCATTTAAGTATTTTAATTTGCTTATTTATTTCTGGTTAGTTAATACCGTCCATCTATGTCATTATGGGAAAGACATATTCAGGTAAAAGTCAGGCAATAACTTACTTACATAATCGTTTAGTTATCAACTCATGAATAAGTCTTACCAATCACTTTGTGAGTGATATTACCTAATATTTATCTAAAAATATAGATAGATATAGTAAAGATACCTACAATGAGTAATTAAATGTAGGTACCACTCACCGAACACTATGAATTAAAGCGTCGGCAAGTAAGTCCTAATTATATTAACCTCAGCTAATGCGTCAGTACGTACTCAGTGAGTAAATTAACTATCAGTGAGTAAGTGTAAGTCTTACACATTCAACTTGCGCGTCAGTGAGTAAGTGTAAGCCTTACGTATTCAATTAGCTTGTCAGTGAGTAAGTTTAAGTCTTACATATTCAGCTAACGCATCAGTGAGTAAGTGTAAGTCTTACATATTCAGCTAGCGCGTCAGTGAGTAAGTGTAAGTCTTACATATTCAACTTGCGCGTCAGTGAGTAAGTTTAAGTCTTACGTATTCAGCTAGCGCGTCAGTGAGTAAGTGTAAGTCTTACATATTCAGCTAGCGAATCAGTGAATAAGTGTAAGTCTTACATATTCAGCTAGCGCGTCAGTGAGTAAGTGTAAGTTTTACATATTCAGCTAACGCATCAGTGAGTAAGTGTCAGTCTTACGTATTCAATTAGCGTGTCAGTGAGTAAGTGTAAGTCTTACATATTCAACTTGAGCGTCAGTAAGTAAGTTTAAGTCTTAAATATCCAGCTAGCGCGTCAGTGAGTAACTATAAGTCTTAAATATTCAGCTAACACATCAGTGAGTAAGTAAGTCTTACGTATTCAATTAGCGCGTCAGTGAGTAAGTGTAAGTCTTACATATTCAACTTTCGCGTCAGTGAGTAAGTTTAAGTCTTACGTATTCAGCTAGCGCGTCAGAGGGTAAATTTAAGTGTTACGTAAACAACTTTCGCGTTAGTGAGTAAGTTTAAGTCTTACGTATTCAGCTAGCGCGTCAGTGAGTAAGTTTAAGTGTTACGTATTCAGCTAGCGCGTCAGTGAGTAAGTGTAAGTCTTACATATTCAGCTAGCGAATCAGTGAATAAGTGTAAGTCTTACATATTCAGCTAACGCATCAGTGAGTAAGTGTCAGTCTTACGTATTCAATTAGCGTGTCAGTGAGTAAGTGTAAGTCTTACGTATTCAATTAGCGTGTCAGTGAGTAAGTGTAAGTCTTGCATATTCAACTTGCGCGTCAGTGAGTAAGTGTAAGTTTTACGTATTCACCTAGCGCGTCAGTAAGTAAGTGTAAGTCTTACATATTCAGCTAACGCATCAGTTTAAGTGTAAGTCTTACTTATTCAATTAGCATGTCAGTGAGTAAGTTTAAGTCTTACATATTCAGCTAGCGCGTCAGTGAATAAGTGTAAGTCTTACATATTCAGCTAGCGCGTCAGTGAGTAAGTGTAAGTCTTACATATTCAGCTGGCGCGTCAGTGAGTAAGTTTAAGTCTTATATATTCAGCTAGCCCGTCAGTGAGTAAGAGTAAGATTAGGTCTTATATATTCAGCTAGCGCGTCAGTGAGTAAGTGTCAGTCTTACGTATTCAATTAGCGTGTCAGTGAGTAAGTGTAAGTCTTACGTATTCAGCTAGCGCGTCAGTGAGTAAGTGTAAGTCTTACATATTCAGCTAGTGAATCAGTGAATAAGTGTAAGTGTTACGTATTCAATTAGCGTGTCAGTGAGTAAGTGTAAGTCTTACATATTCAACTTGCGCGTCAGTGAGTAAGTGTAAGTTTTACGTATTCACCTAGCGCGTCAGTAAGTAAGTGTAAGTCTTACATATTCAGCTAGCGCGTCAGTGAATAACTGTAAGTCTTACATATTCAGCTAGCGCGTCAGTGAGTAAGTGTAAGTCTTACATATTCAGCTTGCGCGTCAGTGAGTAAGTTTAAGTCTTATATATTCAGCTAGCCCGTCAGTGAGTAAGAGTAAGATTAGGTCTTATATATTCAGCTAGCGCGTCAGTGAGTAAGTGTTAGTCTTACATATTCAGCTAGCGCGTCAGTGAGTAAGTTTCCGAGTGCACACTCGCCGAACACGCAGTCTTCGAAGTGCATTGTGTTCAAACTCTCGCCGATCACTAGGTTTTCCTTCTCGTGAATAACCGCTGCCCATGGTTCTAGAAGGTGCTTGATTTCGTCATCTGAAATGTAATATTTTATTACGTAATCATTTAAACAAAAAAAAATACATTACTTAATATGACACTGTTTTTAATAAAGCCATTAATATTCTGTTAAAAATAATTATGCGACCATATAATGAGTGTACCCTTTCAATCAAAGAAAAAAAACAATTAATTTGGTTCCACGCTCACTTATAAACAAAAAAAATATATTCGCATTGAGTAAGTACCTCTTGGTGTTAATTTTTTTTGTAAGTTATAGTTAAGTTTTAAATTTTATCGTGTTTTATAAGTTTGTGCAATAAAAACATAGTGAATCTTCCTTTTTAGAAGTAAGTTAAAAAAAACTATATTAAAGAGTATGTCCTGGCTGACGGACTGATTTTACTTAGGAATTAACGCAGAGCCTAAACAATTGGACGTAGAAACATGAAATTTCGAGGGTGTATTCATTGTAGGGTGTACTAAAAATGGTTTTTTAGAAATTCAGTCCGTAATGAGGGGGATTCAAAGTTTTATATTTAATGTTTCCTTATATTTCAATGTACGCCGCAGGCAACGCTACTAGTGATAACATCTTAGGTATGTAGGTACGATTGAAAAAACGTTTGTAATATATGTACCTACTATGATGTGTCACCCGCGGAAGGAAAAACTGCTTTAGGCGATAAAGCCACCCAATCTTGTATAGTTTTAATATTAGTTGTACAATAAAAAATAAAAAAGTATTGTATTATACCTTCTGGAATGGACCTGTTCAAGAATATAGGGTTGCCTTCCCATTTAACGTAGTCGCCGAAAGGGTCAAAATATACCGTAATATTGCCCACATACTTCGTAAAAGCTGACGCTTGGACTATCAGCACCTGAAAATGATAAAAATAGCCATATGAATAAATAATAACACTTATTTTTGATTATGCGAACTCAATCTCGTAACTACGTTGATTTTGGTAAATAAAAATAAAAATTACAATCCCTTCAATTCCTTTTTTGGGAGAAATATACAAATCTAAGATTCAGCTAAAAAAATAGTAAAACATGTAATAGGTATACCAGTCTCGTAAAGATTAAATAGTACGAGCACGAACACGAAAATAAATTTCCAGACAAACGGCCATAGTCCATACAAACTGAAAGACGAAAGAACAGACTCAGCTAGACTCGAAGCGGGAACCTTCGCTCGCTCGGTATATAATAATAATAAAATAAAAATAAAAAAAATCTTTATTGGACAACATGAAAAACCCATTTTATGGTTAGTAAAAACTTAGAAAAATACTTAATAGCAAATTTTAGTAGATAAAATGTAGGTTTTTAAAATGCACAACTTATAAAAAACAAAAACAAAACAAAAAATACATCTATAATGCTGGTGCACTCCGCCCGAGCCAGGACAAACACGACTTTGGTCTTATCTGACCATAACTCTGACGAAGTGCCTCAGCACGGGTGCACACAGATCTTCGGCCACTATTTTCAGAATCCTATTGTGACTCCTTCTCACCCTCCTGACCAGTGACGCGACCTTTTTTCTAATGACGGCATGAAAGCCGTCAGTATGAGCCTCTGCGAACATTGAGGATGCACTGCACCAGCGAGGGAGCCCCAACATCACTCTGAAAATATTATTGTACTGGACACGCAAGGTATCTAGCGATCTTTTGGCATACGCAGTCCACAGGCTGCCCGTGTACATTCCCCGACAGTACGCTTTAAAAAGCGTAATCTTAACAAGGTCAGTACAGCGGGCAAACCTACGAGCGAGCATATTGCCACGAACTGCCAGAGCCCTACGCTCTCTTTCTGTGTCCACATCGTCCTTAAGGTCGTCGGCAAGATAATGACCAAGTTATTTAAACTTGTAGACTCGGTTGATGTTCATGCCATTTAGAATAATGGGTGGAATGGTTTCAGGAGTCTTGCCGGCGGCCTTAAAGACCATGTATTCACTCTTCTTAACATTATAAGCCAGTCCATGTTTCGTGGCATAGGTCTTGCAATTACTATGCATTTCTCTTAAACCACGCACTGTCGGGCTCAGGAGCACCATGTCGTCAGCGTAGTTTACATACCTTGTGTTTATTATCAGCAGCATTCTGAACAATGACAGGGTAGGGTCCTTCGGCTGGTTCTCCACTGGGTGCGTCTCCGGTCCACAGCAGGGAGTGAGAGTGACCTCCCACTATAATATCTATGTAGTGGCCATAGTCACGGGCTATTTGCCTGCAATAGGATTAATTTACACATAGGTTAGGGTCTATTTTGAGCACTGGTGAATTCATAAAAAGGGGAATTTTCCAAATGGGTCCAGGCGTATTCAGAACGTCGTTTAAAAAGGTTTCATTTTGATTCATATAAATACACTTGTGAATTAAAATAATTAATTATTGTTATAAGACTGCCGTTTTTTGCTCGTTTCCAGTGGTATATTTATTACCTAATGTTTAAGTTCCGCGGTGACAAAACAAGTTTTATAATATTAAATAATACTTTTATATATTTTTAAGTACCTATTTATATAAATATATTGTACATATTGAAGTAAATAACCTGTTTCTTAGCTAAAAAGTTAAGAAATTAGTTACAAGGATTAGTTATTTCATAATATTTCGTAATTATCTTAATATATAAATAAATAATAAAATGTCCTGAAATAAGTGCAATTGAGTTCAGTATGCGTGTCTTTCTCGTCTAAATATACGCAAGATTTTTTTACGACGACCGTTCCTTCTAAAGCGTCGGTTGAAATCACGCTATCCATATTAACTGTCAATTGTCTAATGGATACACAAGTGAATAATGATATCATCCTCGCGGTGCATTAGGAACAAACAAATGACAATCACATTACACGTTGGAGCGACACGCGAAGGTGTATTTTACGTTTCTTCCTTCATTCCATGGACACTAAATTAGAAGAGATACAATGACATAGCTTTTTTAACCAATTAATGGAACGATAGCAAAATCAATAACGCCGGTACCATTGACGGTACTGTCTAATGGTACTACGGTAAAGAAACGGAACCTTATTAATACATAGGTACCTTAAAAATGAGAATAAAGTGTTTAATTGCTTAATGTTAAAATTAATATTAAGGTACCTAATATGTGTTTAGATAATGTGTTCGATATTCTGGCATAACTTTTTTGTTACTCAATCGATTTAATTTATTTTTGCATTGAATGAATGTATGAATAGTTTATGTACGATAATTACAACGTTACACATATTATTACAACTAAACTATATATAATAATAAATTAAAAGTAATGAAATATTTATCACAACCCGACCCCAACTCAGCAAAATGCTGGTTATAACAACCAGCGCTGCGCTGATCTTCCGCTGGAGCCGGCAAGTTCATTGAGTTCCGTTGCACGGCCATTTCATTTTGATTGCATCTACAACTATCAGTCGTTCGTTAGTGGTAGCCTGGTCGGGTAATCGTTTGCCGCTCAAGCAAAAGGGCGTGCGCTCAAGCTCAGGTTCAACCTCTGAGTTATTCCCTAAGATTTACCACCACCGTATCGGTAGGTAAGTAGTAATAATTTCATAACTTTACGTACCTACGAGGGCAAAAAACACAGAGGCTACCTTACCTTAGGCAAGAGTTTCATTGAATTTTAACACTTGGGATTATTTTTCAAGTACGAGTAGAAATGGTAGTAGTAAAGTAAGACTTACTTATCAACTTCAAGGCCGCAGTGTGACAGCAGTATAATAATGTCAACTCCAAGGTCCACCAGGTTTTGTGCTTCGCGTTTCGTCGCCTCGCCAGGGTCTGTGAACGTAACGTTTCCAGGAGATGATAGATCCTGGAAAAATAAAACGGAAGTATGACAGAATATGACTATATGGAATAATAATATAAATGGCACAGTAGTAAACTTTCTCCTCTTTAGGAGTAATGGCTTTTTAAAAACTTTTGCATCAAGATGCTCAGCTAAATTGGCTGTAGCAATGCAAACATACCTTAGTTTCGGGAGTAATCAGTCCAATGATACCAATCTTACGTTTCTTCCGCTCTATGACGATGGATGGTTGAAACAAGCCTTGCAATGATGGTTCTTTAGAGACATCCATGTTGGCTGCAAGAACTGGTGACTTCAGAGCTTTGAGGTAGGGAGCCAACCCGGAGGGACCATCGTCGAATTCGTGGTTGCCTAGTGCCTGGGATAAATTTACAGATGGTGATGGAACGCTTTTAGAATATTAAATTTAGACGGATTACCTATCCAGCTGTTGCAGTCTATGATAATTATATATTTTTTTTTTACTTTGGACACAAGGAGTATTTTTACGATTTTGTGTTTGTCATAAATAAAAGTGGTTCATAATTTTTTTTTTATCCTACTAGCAAACTTGAGGACATATGCCTAGGTGAGGTATTTGACCACAAGTACGTACGACTACGGAAGTCAGCGATACTGTAGCCCTAGACGGAGCATGCCTAGTCTGGAACACACATGCTCTCAAGGAAGGCTGCTGGAACACACCGTTACGTGCTTGGCGACAGATTTTTTACAACTTGAGCGTGGTAACTAGCCAGGCGAGCGATAGAAAACGCCCTACCACCATGCTATGGTTTATTCACGATGAATTATAAGAACAGTGACCTCTCTTTTAAGGTTACGTCACTTTGATTAGGTTACAGGCTTTGAAATAATTATGTTTGTAAGTACCGTTTCACACCAACCTTGAACTACCCTAGATTGTAGTTCTCGGGGAAAAAATATAGATGGCAGAGAATTCCTTACTCGGGCTGAACTGACTAAAAGCATACTTACGAGACAAGCAAATCTATTCAAATTAGCATTTAATAATATATATAAGCAATTTGCTCTTATTGTACAATGTACAGGTAAAACAAAAAATATTATTTGTTGCTTGTGACACGTAGAGCCATAAACATAGTGCAATTAAGGTTATTTACCTACAGATAACATTGTTGTAAGAAGTGTTATATAAGAATAACATTGTTGTATTGTTGGCAATAAACATATCTACAGAATATATTGTAACATGCTGGATATATTATATTAATGTATTTGCAAACTATAATACGTTTTTTTTATTTTATTTAGTGTAAAACAAATATAATAGAAAATACGTATCGGTGCGGTTTTTTTGTATGTTTATCGTAATTTTTGTTTTGGACGAATATTTATAATATTTTTTGAATAAATTTTATAATTCAAATACGGATATTTTTTATTTCCCTGCCACAAGCAGCGGCCTCTTAGCTAAAAATGATATATACCAGGCAAACTTTGGATGTACATGCAAATACGATGAATTCTACTTGCAAAGGTTGCAGGTTCGAATCCTGCCCTTCGCGTCGTGTTATTTTTCTATCGTTCTCTTATAAGTGCCTTATACTAAAAGTAATTCTAAGAGCTTACATGAGCATCATGAGGCAGCAGATTCATGAACTCCTGGGTGACATTCCACTTGAACCAGGTATACCAGTAGGTACCTTGGAAACTGTCACCAGCATTCACCAGTACAGCGTCAGGCTTCTCCTCGAGGAGCTGCGTGAGGATGTGGTAGAGTCTAGGGAAACCTCCGAGACATGAAGCATTGTTCGACCGACAGCTAGACGTCGATAATGACGTCTCCTCGAATCTAGAAAAAGACAAGTTTTTAGCCAAGAGCGTATGAGCATCAGCAATCTTCGATATATTAGAACCTTAAATAAAAAAATCACAGTAGAATTAAATAAAGTATTACATTATTATAAAATTTATGGTATCTTGTTAATTTGTAAAAGCAGTACACAATATTTCGTAATTTGATACTAGAGTAATAATAAAATATATTATACAACGTGTAACAGAGAGATGTGATAATACTCAAGGGTGCTAGTCTTAATCAAAGTCAGAAATCTCCGTTTAACTATTGATCATGTAATCAGCTACGTTGTTTGGAGGACTAATTTTTTTTTTAATTTTGCAAACTTTTGTTCTACAATGACTTCACTTTAATGGTAATCGAAGACCGTTAAGTATTTTCTAACCTTTCTTACACGTTATATAATTACAATATAATTAATGTATGGAACATAGCTGATTTTTTTCCTCTAAATCAACGTTGATCTCGTAATGAAAGTTGTTCCTTAGAATAAGTATTACACTCCTCGCCGATAACCCTGTATATAAGAAAGGTTTCTTTGACACGTCTTACAGCCTAAATGTCGGACTTCGATATTATTGTGAGGTATCATTCGTATTTATAATAGGAGAACCTCATTAAATTTTAGTATCTTTTCGACTATTAAGTTCTTATGGATAGCGTAAAATCCTTACAGATCCCCCTGTCGTCGACACTTTATAAAATAAAGAATATCCGGACATTAAATAAGATCACTACAGGATAAATGCAAGAAGTATACCAATTAAACAATTTAAGGCCAGTCAAGCAAAACGGAGTGACAAAACTGGCCCTGAATCAATACTCAGTGAACCATGTCGAAAAACTATTGAAGCTAATCCTTAGACTACATTGTTCATTATCTGGTGATTTAATTAGTTTTATAAAAATGTTAGATTCATTGTGGCAATATAATTTAATAATACAAATGAGTGTTGCTTTATTTAACTGACTCAGTCCAATTGTGACCAGACAATATTGCTTTTAAATAAATAAATTCGTGTATTTAAAAACTTTTAAATATAAATTAAACAATAATAGTGTTACCATTATTATTATCGTATGTGATAGTAGCCATTAATACAACAGGAAAATGTTCTACAATAACTTTAGAGATAAACATTTGCTATTTTAATATTACTAGATAACTATTTAGAGATTTACTTTTCTACTGAAGTAATTCCCAAACATGTACATAGACCATTTCGTTAACAAGAAAAAATTATATATATATACACGAGTATTTTTTATTTTACTTTATATGAGGATTTTTTCTGGAAATACTAATTATAAAGGCACATTATTTCAAACGAGTGCTGATTTTTTAACCTATTCGACTGCAATTTTACCGATTTCTCAGAGACGTCCAGACTTCGCTGTGCATGTCTTCATACGCCAAAAAAGTTACTTGCTGGGAAACCTACTTTAACACTTGATTTATTAACCAGTTAAGTGATTATTATGTTGCGACGAACTGTCGTGTTTGTTTCAATAGGTGACATACTTTCAAACCAGTTTACTGCACATACTTTTACACGAAAACATGTAACCAACTGAAGTTTTGAATACCTATATTTTAAGGCGGAACACCTTAGCCATGAAATCTTTGGGCAAGGCTAAAGAGTAGATTTCGGGATTGTGCCTTGGATTTAAACAATTGGATTCCCTCATCCTCATTCCACCTTCGGATAAGTAGAGATACAACCAGAAGCCACCGGTACTTGATAGGGGTTCCACGGACTCAAAACTAATTTATATATTACTTACAAAGCATTTCGTGCAATAATTAATGATAATAAAACATGCATACGAGTTTACAACCTCCTGTTTTTGGCGTCAGTTAAAAATGATGAATTATTTTAATCAACATTTGGTTTATGGCAGGTAGGTAATACAAATACTCAACATAGCTAATATGCAGTAAGTTTGTACGAACATCCTTTCATAAAACGTGGTAAGTACTTAGATCTAAATCATCAGCACTTTGCGGCGGAAACAGCAAAGGCCTGTGTGAACCACTTATCAACTTATCATAACGTGAACAATAGATAGATCTTTGTGAAGGTACCAGAGCCGGACTTTACAGGCTCAATAGATTTATTAGCTAAAAACTTGAGAATTGGTCAATAAGTACATGGTATGTTACGGGTGTATTTAGGCAAAAGAGGTGTTTCTGTTTTTCATAACCCAAAAACGACACTGTAGCATTTGACCGCAAACCGACAGCTTGCTCCTGCTATCCTCCGTTAGGGTAGATTTCTCGGACCCATTTCTCGGGGGCAGTGTGGCACGCCAGGCATAATGACGCACTGCTATCAGCACGAGAACAATACCACTATGTGGGCGTGACCCCACCAGCTACTTGGGACGCAGACAATTCTGCAGCCCCACAACGTAGGCAGGAAGAGGAGTTGCAATTTTTAAAGTTCTGGCAGAGTGAAGCACCTCAATAACGACACTCCTCTCCAGCCCGCCCCGCCGCGGTCCTTATGTCATACTCGGTGATCGTACCTAACTGTAATAATTGTGTTTATGTAACCCTACATATCTACGCCTTAGTCCGCCACTGTCAGATACAGTAATCATCTACTTTAGATAAACTGCACAGTAAGATATTTCGTAACTACGAGTATAACCTTCAGATAGTTCAATGTAGAGTTCTCGTAACATTTAATTATCTAAACAGCCTCTTCATACATCGCCCCGGAAGATTTTCTAGGAATATCTACTTGTAAAAGAAAACAGGCACCCACGAGGTAGAGTCTAGAGGCGCGTTTTTTTTGAATATTTTCGCTTATAACTTTTTTATTTATAGTTCTACGACAAAAAGTTACTGGACTAAAGTTGTAGAAAATTTAATTTGCAACAAAACATGTTAACTATTTTTTTTATCAAATAAATAGTTTAAGAGATATATTGTAAAAACCATTTCAACCCCTATTTTCAAGATGGCGGCCGTGGGACAAGGGTGGCGACCTCACAAACTTGTTTTTAGCTTTATATTGACCCCCCCCCCCTACACTTAAAAAAAATAAAATTGCGTCCTCTAAAAAACGCAACCCTAAATGTAACTTTTCAATGGACTAATTCTTTGTTTTTGAATATGGCACTATACGATTTGTACATTTGCCGGAGACAAGTTTTTTATCTTTAACGAGGTAATTTTGACGGTAATGTGTATTGTGCCAGTTCTCAAGTTCTTGTATGTCACATGTTATTGTGTACCGACTCCCAAAAAAAGAAGACTTACTCAATTCGATTTTATGCTTGTTACTTGATTTATCGAAGACGGCAAGAAAAAATGATCTTCTTTTTTTATACATCTTGTATTTAAATTATATTAAAATCGATCCATAGATTTGATTTTTATATCGAAGTAGGTACCAAACTCAAAAAGTTTTATCGGAGCCTGCCGTATCCAAGTCGGCAGGAACCACTTTTTATTAAAAAAAAACGTTTATGGCATTAACACATTACCATCATAACACTCGTTTAACAAAATAATATTGGAGTCAATAATACGACCAAGGTCCTTAGTATATTGATAGTAATTGCCTTGGCCGTTGATTCACTCAAGTCATTAACCAGTTCACTTTAAATAATTGGTGCTCGGGCGCGCCGATACCGCGAAATAAGGAAGTGTGAAACTGAACCATGTATCAAAAACCTTATTTTTATATACCTACCCAGTTAACTGAGGACTCAGATGATCACGGATGTTAAGCAACATTCTGCCTGGTCAGGTCGTGGATGGGTTACCGTGGTATTAACAACTCTGACAATTATGCCAACTACGCCGCCGATCGCAATATTTAGCCTACTATTTTGACAAGGGGCAGTGATCGTAAGATTTGTTTATTCCAAATAACATATATTTATCATACCTATTCTTGGTTTACTTATTCACTTTGTTCACCCAGGGCGAAATCACCTGGTTGAACATAGTAGAAATAAGTGTCCATGTTTCACCTTGCACTTTTTACACCTGGATGATATCAAAATGATATTACACCCAGATTTGTGGCTGCATCACTTTGTTCACCCAAGTGAAGGTGAATAACGTATTTATAGAAGTACCACCTGTTTTTTGAGAACTGCCCAATGATGTAAATTGATTTTTGCCTCACCACGAAATAGGTGTTCCATGTATAAAGCCATGCAGTACCCACTCTAAATGACATAACTTCTAAAGTTATTAAACTATGACATCAAAGACAGTTATAACACATAAATATTATTATTAATGCAGTATTGTTTAAAAAACAAAGACTTACCTTGCGTGAAAGTCGTTGTAATGTATCAAATCCAAGGCATACAATCCTTCGTAAGGTATAGTAAAACTATAAACACATCTGCACATTAAAATTATAAGAAACAATCGATAATATTTTAAAATAGCCATCTTTTAAATTACAAAACACCAGTTTAATATTAACACGAGTAAAATATTACGAAGAAATGATTTTGTTGTTTGCATATTTTTAATTTTCCTGGGCGTAAATTTTCGCGCCGTATTTATCGTGCGTTCAAATCGACGTGTACATTTGAACGTAAGTGGAGTCAGACTGACAATGGCTGAAGAAAATTCGTTGTAGTTGCGCCAGCGCACACCTTATATAATAGATATCGCTTTCATTCAATATCAAGTGAATAGTGCTCGTCACGTTATTTTGATAAAAAAAATTATCTGTATAATAATAAATTAACTGCCTTTAGGAAATATAAAAATATGGTGTTAAAAAATTATGAGAAAATATTGTGTTTCACATAAAATTAATTGCATACTCTTGCCAAAGAATTAATAACGCAGTACTGCGTATAATTACTGAAATTAAAAAATAAAAACAATTCAGGTAGGTACTCATACTGTGGTGAAACTTAAAGTTGTAACAAATAATTGATTTTCAATTTGAAAAGATAACAAGTAAATATTTAAAACTTAGTTAAGATGTCAAAGCCAAATTCCACACATAAAATGGAACTTAAAGAAGTTTCAAGCTTTGAACCCTCATTCGACATCCTTATTTGGGTGAAATTTAGAAAAACTATTCTTAGTACCTACACCCCTATACTTTATAATGAATACCTACCTACGCCTTCTAAATTGTCTCTAGCTTCAAACGGAACATAATTGTCACGCCTAACTTTAGTACCGACATGCGAGATTCTAACTTGAGGCCTAGGAAGAATCGCAAGCGCTAAAAACTTGGGGTTCTTTGGAATTTAGTGGACCGCGTCTTATTATTTCATTTTTATCTTTAATTTAAATTATTTCCAAGTTTGGTTTTATGCAATAAAAAGCATTAATTGAAGTTGTTAAATTAACCCGTATTTTTCATAGGTAACATTTTATTAACACATCAATTTGCAAAAATATATCAAAGTCAAGTCATAAATTATTAACGTTTCACACTCATAGCTCCCCACTTAATTTTTTCCTGTGACAAATAAAAGACTTGAAGCTCTTCATTTTAATTTATTATTATTAATTGCTATGGCAATAAAACAAATTCAGTAAGTTACTAATATGCATACCTACCGCTTAGATCAAAATGTGCATTATCTAATAATATATAGTCAATTTACCTATTAACTAATGCATTGTCGAAAAATACTATAATATAAATCACCATGACTCATAGTGATTAACCATACCATATCACAAGAATGCACGGAGAAAGATATTCACATATCTAAATACCTAACATCAGAGTAAAAGAAAACGTTTTTCATAAACACTATATACGCCCACAAGTAGCTGCTACCCGTGGCGTTGCACTCGACATAAAATGGAATATGAAAAGGTTTGAATTTTGTTTCCCTCCTTTGACCCCTTTAGGGGTAAAATTTCCAATTTTAGGGTTTTAAATCCTTTCTATGGTGGTTCCGTTGGGATATCGAAATACCGTATCATTAGGTGTACCGTGGCTCCTGTATAATTCATAGTAAACTCTATACTCTTATAATAAATTCACACTTCAAATTTAATGACTCTGTGTTGAGCAGATTAGATTCCGCGTTGATTCCTAGCGAATATCAGTCAGTCTGCCTGATAGAAGATAGACAGTTGAAAAACAAGCAGGCAAGTCAAAATATTATTAATTTTGATAAATTTGTTTTGATGAATTTAACGCATTGACAATTTTTTACTTACCTTTTAATTTATAAACTAAGCTAGCAAAAAATAAAAAAAGACTATATAAATAAACATTCTTAAGCCCAAACGTCCGTCGCTGAGAAATCGTGGAAAAGGCAATGAAAAAGATTCCGACGAATTGAGAACCCCCTCCATTTTTAAATTGGTCATACTAAAGGATATGAATAAAATAATAAATACTTAGCATGTTTATGGCATTTAATCAATGGTTACTTAAAATTATTATTTACAAGTTATTTGTTAATAACAATACGTCCAGAAGTGGTGACGTCCAAAGGCGAATGTTTCTTAATGTAGGCTTCCAAGGTGGTACCGTCGCGTCCGATTTCACGCGGGTTTCGTGCAAATTGTAACACTTGCTGAAAAAAATAAAAAATATTTGGGATATTGTTACTATTCATAATCAATGTCTCGTTTTTATTCATATGAAAGCTAGCATCTTAATAGTATTACGACCACATCTGACGTAATACGAGGGCGGAGTGATAAGTCTGGTAAAAATAATATCAACGTAGTTTCCTTCTAACTCAATGCACTTTATCCAGCGTGTCTCTAATTTTTCGATCCCCTCCATATAATAAGACTTAGGCAACCCTTCGAAATAGGCGTTGGTTTCATGCATGATTGCTTCATTGAAGCTAAATCTTTTTCCACCAAGCCATTTCTTTAAATTCGGAATCAGAAAATAATCGCAAGGGGCTAAATCTGGCGAATATGGTGGTACAGAAAGCAACTCATAGCGTAACTCATGAAATTTGGCCATGGCAATCGCGCAGGTGTGCACTCTTGCGTTGTCTTGGTGAAAGAGGATTTTCTTCTTTGCCAAGTGCGGTCGTATTTCAGCTAAAATTTTGTGAAATTGTTCTAATAAATTGGCGCCATTAATCGTTTCACCCTTCTCTAAGTAGTCAATATGGATAACTCCACGTGCATCCCAGAAAACTGTAGCCATAACTTTATTGGCCGATAAAACTGCTTCGGCCTTCTTCGGAGCTGGTTCACCCGCAGCAATCCACTGTTTCGATTGTTGTTTTGTTTCGGGTGTATGGTGGTGGGTCCATGTTTCGTCCACTGTTACAAAACTTCGCAAGAATTCCGTCGAAACAACGCCAAACCTGCTTCCGAAGTGGTCACACGCACGCGTTTTTGATCAACATTCAGTAAACGCGGCACCCATCTCGCGGAGAACTTCCTCATATCTAAATGTTGGTGTAAGATATTGCGCACATGTTCGTCTGAGATGCCTACTATCTCAACTATCTCGCGCACTTTTATTCTTCGGTCGTTTAACACTATGTCATGGATTTTAGCGATCATTTCTGGAGTAGTGACCTCAACCGGGCGTCCTGGACGTTCGGCATCACTTGTGCTTGTACGACGACATTTGAAATCAGTAAACCACTTATGAATCATTTTAATTGTCGGAGCGGAGTCGCCGTAATATTTATCAAGCTTTTGTTTTGTTTCCGTAATAGTTTTTTTTCTCAAAAAGTAATTAACACACGAAATTCACTTTTCTCCATCTTTGCGAAAATGCGTTCAATTGTTTTTCTTTAATGGCTGTTAAAAAAAAAATAACCGGCGGTACTGGCTGAAATTTTTAATTTAGTCCTTCAAAAAAGTGTTTAACATGGAGGTTTCTAGCAATTTGCGATAACTTTATTCCAAAATATTTTTTTTACCAGACTTATCACTCCGCCCTAATAATTATGTCTCAGTGACCCAGAATAAGTTTTTAACAGTTTTGTCACATTACAGTTCTGCTGCCTCGATCCAAATCAGTTACCGACTTTCACAGATGTGATAGAACTTTTTCAATTATTTCAATAAAAAAATCAAACTTTTTAACCTATTGTGATAAAATAATAACGGGACCATTCGAGAAGTATATCTTTTATATCTTTTGAAACTGAAATATATTTTTTAAAATCGATCCAGCCGTGACCGCGAAATCAGATTACAAACAAAAAAAAAAACATACAGTCGAACTGAATACCTCCTCTTTTTTGGAAGTAGGTAGAAAGAAAAAATAAAAATTTTGGATGCCCAGAATACATCCAGCTAAACTTTAAATGTCTTATTAATAAACACGTTTCAACTTGACAAAAGACGCTCTACAATGAGACGCGTTTACGGACATGTTTTTTCCCGCGTACACCGAAATCGCCATTATTCTTCTTTCGTATATTTATTGCAATACTACTGATTATTCAAGTCTTCATGTATAGTAATGGTAGATTATTAACCTTTGATGTTTTGTTTATGTACACAAGTGTGGGCAAGCAATTATTAACAAGGAATAACATGGTTTTCGAGTTTGCGTGAAATCTCCAATGAAACAATAGTAAAGTCAATCTTTACTAGGGTACATGATGCGACTGACTTGACCACGACGATTTATTACTTGATATTTGACTTTACATCTCGATTAATTCATAAACTTAACGCTAGCAAATATACAAATCGTATGGCGCCATATATCAAAATTAAAAAAGAATTAATAATGTCAAACTTACTGGAAATCCCTTGCCAAACACCGTAGCAAACTTCGCTGTGAGTACATTGTAGTATTGATCATCTTCCAGTACATCTTCAGGTTTGGAGCCAATTGTTACTGACGTCACTCTTTGTCCCTCGGGTAAGGACACATTGTACGTCACATGAAGCCCTAAAATATTAATTAATACTATGTATTAATATATAATAAAATAAATAAAAGAGTAAGAGTTATGTATGAGTAATCAATGCAAAGCATTTGACCACCACCTCGCATGACCACGGTAGTATTATTTTTAAATAAAAGGCTTGCGTTTGACCGCAACTCTCCTGATGTAAAGCGACGATGCGGCCTAGGATGTAGCACGATTGCCTAGACGAAACCGATTCACTCGCGATTTGATATAATCGAGATTATAGCTATCAAGAAATAGTTACTCGTACTCGGCAGCGAATTCCACAACCTGGCCGTTCGCACTATAAAAGTCAACACTAAGCTTTTAGTGCGACTCCGAGGAATCCCTATCAAGTCAGATATACTATGGTAGTAAATGAAGCATGGGTAGTATTGGGTGGCCTAACGTAGTCTGCGTTTTTTGCATTGGCTCTCAAGGAAGGCTGCTCGAGCACATTATTAGATGAGTGGCAATAGATTTTATCAACTTGGTAGACAGCTTGGCGACTGTAGGAAAAAATGCCCTACCATCAGGGAAAACAAATTAAACCACAGTATGGGAACATCTAAGAAGTATAAAACAAAACAAAAAAATTTTTCCTAATAGGTCCATCATACTAGAAAAATTGGAGAGATTAGATACATATAAACTATGACGACGAATTGATAACCTCCTCTCTTTTTCAAGTCGGTTTATAAGTTAGAAAGAAAGTATCAAATATGTAACTTGACTTACCTGAGACTTGCTGAAGCCAAGTTCCTTCGAATGGGTCTAAGGAGGTAGCATCTACAACCGTTAGCTCCAATAGTTGCTTTATGTGACATCCTTTTAATTCGAAATGCAGAATTCGATCCAAGTATGGGTACATTTCGAATAGATTCACTTGTTTTATAACTGAAAAATTTAAGTAAATTTCCAATGAAATCCGAAAAGGTGCGTTCCAAATGCTATATTTGGGATTATAGAGAAACGGATGATTTGCGAAGAATTTTTCAAAATCAAACGGTGACGCTATATAACTGAGCGAGCGAAGCGTCTCTGCTTCAACAATGGTAAAAATCATGTACGACAAGTAGTGTTCACTAACATTCAGACAAACATACAAGTGATGGTCAAGTCTGTTATTTGATTTGTCTGTGGCCGTTCTGACATAGAATAGGCCACAGTTAGTATGAAACAAACCCATAATTTTTAATACTTATTCTGATCTATTCTATGTCGAAACGGCCATTTTGGCACAATGCAATTTTAATTATATGCTTTTTATTAATGCATACCTACAAAGGTTGTATGGAAAAGATAGCTTTTTAGCGATAAGACCGCATTTTGTGCCTGTTTTCTGTTTTATATATACCTGCATACAAACCGTATAAAGGCAAAACACTGTAAGTAGTTGCAGTGTTTTTCCTTAACAGGGCCTAATCGTGTTCTTTTGGCCTTGATAAGGCCAGGTTCAAGTACATCAGGTCATGGACCTGGTCAACCTGGCCATTTATAGTAAAAAAATAATAGCTTGTAGAGAAGTTTATGACTTTAGTTATTGAAACTATTAAAAGGAATTAAAGTTATCTTTAAAATGGTACCAAATTATAAAATTTACGCTAATAATATGAACGTATAAATAGATAAAACGTTAAAAAAGTTTAACGGCTCGTTTCGTCGTGACACGTTTTTTCGACTTACAGTGTTTTGCCTTTACACGGTAGTACAAGGTGTAACAGAGAGGTGTGACAATACTTTAGGGTGTTAGTCTACCCATTTTGATGGGTAGACTGAAGCCAATGCAGATAAAATTGTTCACAATACCAAAAAAAAATATTCTCCAAGGAAAAAAGTTGGTCTCGTAATCAGCAAAGTTGTAAAGAGAACGCAATATACATTTTTTTTTTTTAAATTTGAAAAATTTGGTCCCTAAATGGGTTCACTTTGATGAGTAGACTAACACCGCTAAGTATTATCACACCTTTTTGTTACACGTTGTATTTACTATTGTTGTAGAGTCAACAAAAAGTTTTGTAAACGCAATCAGTAACTGGTTAATTTAGTAACTTACTGCCTTTTTTTAATTTCTTCGATAAAACGGTCCCTTGATGTACAAATGCCAAGTACTGATGCGAAGAGTTCACTTTCTCTTTGGCCTAGAAAAAACAAGTTTCATTTTAATTGTGGCAATTGAACACAATTCATTTGTGCAAAGTGATAGAAATTCGAAAACCATCTCGATATAATGTAATGAAGAGTTCATACTAAAAATACCAGATTTTTATATCCATTTTCTTCCTAGATATTTACAAAAAACTGAAAAAATATCTCGTATTTATGTTGAGGCCGTCAGATGCCACCAATAAAACATATTATTGTATCTGTCATCTGTGAACCATACCAAAATAAACAACAAAAATACAAACAATTAATGACATTATTTGTTTATGAGCATTTGACGAAAATAACGTAACTTTTAAAAACGTAATTATTACATTCTGAATAAAGTAAAAAATAGGATTAAGTTACTTTTAATTCGTCTTTCCTTAATCGTAACAAAATGGTGGTCAATAATTTGAAATGTTGTCAATTATGCACTTTATGTAAAAGCTTTGCCTTTTACATAAAGTGCAAAAAAAATTGCCCGCAGCGTCGCTCGCATAAAGTTTGTTATCTCGAAAAAAGTGGTCTATTACACTCCGCGGACTTCGAACTATTCTTGTACAAAATTACTGGGAACACGAGAAAGAATGTCAAACAAACCATTAACACAACATCGCAATAGTAAAATGTGTGGGGATTATGTACAATACTCATCTTTATTTTGACTAGCTGCGCCCCGCGGTTGTATCAGCAGTAGATATTTGATATTCCCATGGAAACACTTCGATTACCCGGGATTTAGCCGAGATTAGCCTATGTGTTAATCCAGGGTATAAGCTATCTCCGTGCCAAATTTCATCCATATCCGTTAAGCCGTTTGAGCGTAAAGGAGGAACAAACAAACGCACATTCGCACGTACAAACTTTCGCCTTTATAATATTAGTGTGATGATAACCTATTCGGCCTACGCGCTGTTTGGGTGAAAATAATTTCTTCACCAACATACGCCAACTTAAATTGTGCCAAATTACACGCATTTTAGCCCATAAAACTGTGAATGTTAGGAAGAGTGGACAGACTAACGGACAGACTGAGCGCAACATCAAGGATTAATTTTTTTTTAATTTCGAGGAACACTAACACTAAATTTAAAGATAATTACCGACTTCAAAAAGCCAGAAAAAACTTACGTTACAAAACAAAATGTCAACTATGTATAGTTTATAAAAAAATGTCAACTATGTATATGTTATCTTAAGAACTACTAGGTAATATATATACTTACATATTCCACCATAGCGTCAGTGAGTAAGTTCCCCAAAGTACATTCTCCTGAGGCGCAGCCTTTAGAGTCTATGTCAACTGTTGTACTTCCCACGGGTATGTCTTCCGCCTCGTGGACTAATTTTGCGTAAGGCTCCAGTTTCTTCTTGATTTCAATATCTGCATAATGTAGAAAAAAATATTGTAAAAAAACCAAAAAACACGCATTTGTAGAAAACCGAACGAAAAAGTTAAAAAGTTAAATAAGCACCTTATAAAATTTTAAGCCTGTAATATTTTTGTTTTCCGATTTCTCTGAAACCCAAGGAGTGATTTATTTTTATTTTTGTTTGGAAGGGTTATACTATCCAAGGTGTACAGTTATCAAATTCGGTTCAGTAAGTAAGCTAGGCTTGAAAGGCTGGGCCGGAAAATGTACAAGATCCATTTAGAAATATATCTTGTTCTGTCAAAATACCTTCAGGTATAGACCTATTTAAGAATATAGGCCCTCCCTCCCATTTGACGTAGTTCCCTTGAGAATCGAAGTATACGGTCAGATTTCCCATGTACTTGGTGAACGAAGACGCTTGAACTATCACCACCTGAAATATTTGGAAAAATTGACAATATAGTAAAAAAAAGAAACTACAAAAAGCTTTTATTGATTACAGTATTCCCGCTTTAGTAGAAAATAAGTACTGAGCATCGACAAGATAATATTTTTAGTTACTGATCGTTTAGTCAATTTTTTCTGGGATACGTTTTCATTTTTTTCTGACTATGAAATTTAATTGGCAAAAGTACGCATCAGGTTTGTTTTATTTAAATCTACTTACCAAAAATGGGGGTACTTAATTTTTTTTTAATGTTTGTTTCCAGATTTTTTTTAGACGGCTGAACCGATTTTAATTATTTTTTGTTTTTATCACTTATCACTGCTGAAGTGGTCGCATCCAGTGGTCATAGTTGGTCCAATGGTTAGCTTGGTACGCTTGGTATGGATCTATGTATCGGATTATTTGAAAGTGATTTTCACTCTCTTAAAAACTTCAGAATGATTTGAAACTTTGCATACTTATAAAGGTTTTTTTTTTAATTTAGGTACCGATAACTTTTTTTTTTTTGGTAAATTTTTAGTTATTTTAAAAATAACTTGTGTTTACCTTATGTTTATGATCATCAGCAGCTTCAACGAACACAGGGTATGTGTCGACCACAGTCTCTCCGCTGGGCGAAGGTCCGTTCCAAAGCAGAGAATGGGTATGACCGCCTATTATCACGTCTATGTATTGCCCGTAATCACGAGCTAGCAACCTTAAGAATTAGAAATTTAAAGTTTATAAATTTGATTATAAATCCCTCCCACAAAAAAAGTTAAAAGTGTGTTTGTTGGTTTGTTTGTCCATCTTCTCCTCAGAAACTTCTTTTTAGCACAGAGATTGTTTGGGAACCGTGCCATAGGCATTTTTCCCATTAAAACCAACATAAGGCAAAAAAAGCCGCAAACAAAACTTGTATCACATATTCCACAATATATTTAAAGTTTTTTTGTGATACATGAATTCGATATTCGGTATTGAAACAAGTGAAATTAAAACTTTTGAAAACCCCATAAATTTGTTGTGGCGTCCATTTTGGATTTGAAATTATCATAGTTCTGATAAATACATATAGAAAGTATTCTACTAGTCTAGCCCTTCCTTTCATTTGATACCCATATTAAGAGAGTTGTGAAAAAATTTGTACTCCGCCATTTTGTGGCGGCGGCCATCTTGGACCAATTGTCAACATAGCTAAAACACTCCTAAACTCAAACACCTTGCAAACAAAAAAAAACGATATCGGTCCATCCATTTGGAAGTTACGATGTCACAGACAGACACACCCTCACAGTCACACCCTCACACTCACACAAACACTTCAAACTTATAATTTTTGCGTCAGGGGTTAAAATGTCTATTCACTGAGTGTGTAGACATATACTCATTTACACTGAGAAATTAAATATCTATAGGTATTTATCAGCTTACCTTTATATCGTTCATGAGAAACTAACTCGCACTTCGACAATCATGTGGGGGTCGTTTTATCAAAACTTATTTATTAGGACGATTGCCATAACAGTGTTTTGTAACCAGTTACCAAATAACTTACTTGTCCACAGCTAAACCACAGTGCGATAGAAGGATGATGATATCGACACCTTGTTTCGTCAAAGCTTCTGCTTCTCGCTTCGTCGCTTCCCCTGGATTCGTGAACTTTACTTTGCCCGCATCCGCGAAATTCTGTGTAACAATCAATGAATGAATATATCTTTATTTCACATCAAACATAAATAAAAGATCTATTTTGGTAGTACATTAACAACAAGTTATATCTATGTAAACGAGTTCTTTTTTTAAGTAGTCACCGGCTTCCGTTACTTTAGGCCGATAGAATTAATTCTATTTGTATTTCGATTAAAAAAGTATACCTCAGGACCGATTTTGATTAAATTTAAATGAGACTACTTGAGAAGAATATAAATTTTCCTACAAAGATTTTTTTTTTTAATTCGGTCCAGCCAACTCTGAAAAATCAGATACCTAAATCGGTAGAAAATATCAGAAAACCGATTTAAATTCTTATTTTATCTCTCATAAACAAAACCACCGGATTGATTTTGATAAATTTCATAGTGCAGCAACTAGAAAGAACAAAGAAACAAGAAAATTGTTCAAAATTATTTTAGTCATTGCTGTAAAATTCGAGAACATTTATTAATAAAACCCAAAAAAAAACCGACAATATGAGAACCTCCTTTTTGTGGGACTAGGCTTTCAGTGTGATAGTCGTCGAATACTTGGCTGCCTGTTGCCCGAAACACCTCCCTCTTTCGGAAGTCTCGGTTAATAAAAAACGCTGGTTCTGCTTACCTCAGTATCCACGGTAATTAGTCCAATAATTCCAATCTTCCTTCCTCCCCTCTCCACGATTATCGAAGGTATGTAAGTGCCGGCGAATGAAGGTTCTTCTGACGTATCCATATTGGCTGCTACTACCGGTGCTTTAAGACCTCTGAGGTACGGGACTAAGCCTTCAGGGCCGTCGTCGAATTCATGGTTGCCTATTGCCTGAAAGCCAGAAATTGTAGTATTACCATGTATATGGCTTTTCTATAATTTACCGGTTATTGACAGAACGAGAGAAGCGACTCCGATTTGCTAATAATATATTTTACATCTCTCATATTCGGTAAGTAGGTCCTTATTACCCCCAAATGGGGCTTGTAGGTGACCAATTAGCGCTCTAGGTTAATAATGTAGCTAGAAAAGCAATAGGGCGGTAAGCAATTAAAAAAAAACTTCACTCTTTCAAAAAGTTCGCGTACATCTAACCTTCATACTGGCAATAGACATCATGCATTCAGACCAATGACAAAAGAGATCGCTTCGCCATTCAGCCTTGTCTTCGTATGAGTATAATAGTCATCAATTTTAAATATCGAACGGCGAAGATCAATTTCGTTCTTGAAAAAAATAATTTAAGAAAAAATATGTAAAAAGACGGGAATAGAAAACTTTTACTTTAAATATTGTTTGTTTTTGGGATTTTTTTATAATTACGTGCTAATTAGAAAAAAACCTGAGTTCTGCAAGTGATGAAGATATAAGCTGCACTCCCGATTCAATGAAAATGGAAGCTGAAGCAGCAATTAAAATGTGTTATTATTGTAATGCCGGTTTTATTCTACTTACCTCACAATCGAGATGTAAAGCAGAGTAGTTAGCTCGGGTGTAAGTATAAATTGCACCCTCGAACTATAGGCGCACGAGCGCAGCGAGGGCTGCAATTGATGCCTTACAGCCCTTGGCTACTAATCTACTATTAATCATCAAGTGAAACCATTCAGTCGGTTAGTATTAATGATAACTGATATTATACCTACTGGCTGGTCAAGATTTAGTCATGGGCATAGACATTCTGTTTGATAACTCATTGGGCATGGGCGTAATTAGAGTAGTTTGGGCATGGGTCAAATTTAAATACCTACTCGATTTTCACATGCATTTTACTTTAAATAATTTGTCTATTATTATTTATGAGACATTGTTTTAATATCTAAGTAGTCATTCGCCTTCAGCATATACGTACTTACATGTGCATCATGCGGCAGCAGGTTCATGAACTCGTGCGCAATTTGCCACTTGAGCAGAGTGTGCCAGTACGTGCCCTGAACATAATAATATGGAAATGATATTTTTTTTCTTATCCCACACAGCTAGGCATTTGACCACAAGTTCGCACTACCACGGAAGTCAGCGATACTGTAGCCTAAATGGAGCATGTCTAGTCTGGAATACACTGGCTCTCAAGGAAGACTGCCGGAACACACCGTTAGGTGCTTGACGACTGATTTTACTGACTGACTACAAGAGGGTGGTAGCGAGCGATAGAAAACGCCCTACCACCATGCAAATATATCTTATAATTATATAACATTATATATAATATTAAATAAATTTTGGTTTGAAAGGGTATACTTATAGTGCCATTAAAATTTTGACAAATTTGTACCTGAGGTCTGATTATTAAATGTAAATAAACAACTGAAAAAGATTTATCTACCCCTGCCGTAGTGTCGTAATGGAAGATGGTATAATAACTTTTTTTTTAAAGATTTTTTTTAATGAACTTGTAGTCACGATATTTGCTGGGAACTGTACCTGAAATGTGTCTCCCGCATTGAGGAGCAAAGCATCTGGCTTCTCGGCCAAGAGCGTGCGAATGTGGCCGTACAGACGAGGGAAGCCGCCGAGACACGAACCATTGTTGAACCGACAGATTGCGTCACTTACTGTTGTCTCTTCGTATCTGATACAAGTCAATGTTACGAGCAAACAACTGAATGTAAGCGATTTCAAAAAAAAAACTTGACAGCTAAATATTTAAACCTGTGTATCATCCATAATTTCGTTTATTTTTTAATTATAATGTTCCCAGTGTCACTCTCACGCCTAAGACGAATCTATTGACAGCACTCACATAAAAATACGACCAGCCGTTAAGTCTCTAGGGCGTGCCAAAGAAATATACATACATACACTCGAAAAACATAATCCTCCTTCTTTCACAGTCGGGTAAAAACGAGCAATAAAGGTAAAAAAAAAAAATGGTGCTCTCAAAAAGAAAATAATATAAAGTACCTACATAAATCTTAGGTTAATTTGATTAAGTGTACGTAGTAGTACAAGTAGTACAGAACTTTAGGTTCTTCATAAAAAGGTAGTAAGTAATATAATTAAACTGATTTTTAAACTACGTGTAAAACTATTATAGAAATACACTAACAGTTTTGTCTAACTACAGTTTCAGATTCGGTAAACTTTATCAAGGATGAAATGAGTCGTTCGTGTCCACAACGATGAAACGTCTCGCACTGCAATTAGATAGGTACGCGTGGTACCCGTATTATAAAAAAAATGAATTAAATACGCGTTAATTTTGGTAAAAATAAAAAATTATAGTTCTAAAGTGAAAATGAAGATACCTTCGTTTTTATGTACCGGATAAATAAAACGTACTTGTCATTTTTTCAGGGATTTGAGAGCGTTATTATGGATTCGGACATACTCGTACAGTTCTATATTCTTTATATTGAAAAAACCTCCAACTTTCATTTCCTGTCATTTTGATGTGGCGGCCATCTTGAATTTGCAATTTATCATAGTGTATATATTCTACTAATCGAGCCTTTTCGTTTTTATTTAATACCCATATTGAGGGACTTGCGGAAAATATGTTATCCGTATAGCTAAGAACTCTCCCGACTAATTCACCGTTCAAACAAAAAAAAAACAAAATCATAATCAGTTCACCCGTTTAGAAACTACGATACACAGACAGACACACACACAAAGACAGACACGTCCAAATTATAACACCCCGTCGCTTTCACGTCAGGAGTAAAAAATAATCGACGGCCTCGACTACAAGTTTTAAGAATTCATGAATTCTGCTACAGACAATAAAAAGGCAATGACGTTATCAACAACTTATTATTAACCATAGCTGAGTACGAATTCTCGCGAAGTCAAAAGCAACCACAAGCTAAACGTTAAAAGGAAAACATTGTGAGAAAACCTGCTTGTCGGAGAAAGTTAATAACTTTTTATGACAAGCAAAATGAATGCATCCCGCAATTTGGCCAGTATGGTAGACCTACACCCTTTTCATATGGGAGATTCGAGCAAAGCAGTAGGACGTTATGGGTACGTATTAAAATCAATTTTAATTTGTAACTTACCTTGCATGGAAATCATTATAATGAATTATATTCAATTTGAATTCCTTTTCGGGTGAAATCACTGCACTGAACACTAAACTGGCTTGTAGAAATACAAAAAACACACTATTTTTGAGCATGATATCTCCCCGGTTCTTTTTCCTATCTAAAAAACCATTAAAATAACTTGCACTGTTTTGTAGGAATGCAACTCGCCTGATGTAAAGTGATGAAACGTATTGCTTACAAAAATTCGATTATTTAATTAATTGCTAATTAATTTTAAGATGTTTAAGTATTACTATTTTCCACCATATGTATTAAGCAAGATATTAATTTCAAGAATGCAATTGCCAGAGTACGTTTAACGGTATCAATGACTAAGGAAAGACTAAAGGCCAAAGGGGTCAGTAAATACGAAGGGGAAAAGTATAATTTATGCCACCGGCAATTCTTAAACATTCTGGAGAATATGATAATTCCTGGGGGTTTTGACGGTATTTGTATCAACTGTATTAACATCAAATATTTATATGAAATTGTCTATTATATTTATCAGTAATTTATTTTTTCCATACGCTTATAAATCGTGTTGTTGCGTGTATGTGTATAGCAGTTTTTTTCTCGAATTCAGAGTTGGTAACATAGTTGTAAAAGTTGTACCTTCGAATGAGTATAGTGACCTCCTTTCGGCTAACACCCCTAACAGATAACCCTATGTAGTTCTATAGAGTCATATGTTTTTTCATCACTACATAAATCCATACACAATATATTTTGACATGTATATTCTACAATTTAGTCATTTAAAAAAAATAGACAGTTGAATATTTATTGCACAAACTAACAAAACATGATAAAATTTTAACTAAAACTATACAAAGTTATAAAATATATGTACAAACACAATACCCAATAATTAAAACTAACTTAAATCTAAACCACTGCCAGTTGGTAGAGTACCCAAAATGCTGGCCCCATTGCCTCGTTGAATGGCAATACTAATGCGCTGACCCAGGTAGAGGCCAGCATTTTGGTCTCGAGTAACTTTAACTAGATGCTTTGTTAGGTCTTTGAAAAATAATTTTGCTCCCGGTCCCCAAAGCCCGAGAGTTTCAACCCCAAAAGGCTATAACCGCTATCTAAATTACTATATTTGCGCCTTTGGAGGCCTTCAGCTGACTCTGCCGCCGCACCAGCCTTGTTACTAGTAACGGGAAGATGAGACGGTGCAAGAGTGTCGACGCAAGTAGCGTCACACACTAAAGGCCGCCTCATCTTCCAAGGGATAAGTATAACGTCGTCGGGTCTCTTACCATCGCTACGCATTTCGTTACCATGATAAATTGATTTTGTAGGAGATCCGCCAAACATTCTCCACACTTGCTGGCGTAACACTGCCAAAGAAAATTATGTGAATTTGGAATTTTGTCTTAACATCCACCTTTAACACAAAATCATCAGAGTTTTGTTCCAAAAATGATCTAACAGAATAGACGGCAGCTTCACAATATAGCCTGAAAAAGATTAGTAAAAACCGGTGCTATCTTTTTACAACAGATTTTAGCTGCGAGGCGACGATATGTCATACCAACCGCAATGGGCCTGATCCCACCGTCCTTATGCTTTAAGGCGCATAGGTTCACACCGTAGAGAATCTGAATGATATCGCCATTGACCTGACCTGAGAGCATCAAATTAACGAGAGATGTCAAATTCTTAAGAATGGCCTCACCAGCCTCTCCATTTCCACCACTGATCAGATCTTTTAAGTGTTGCGCAGTCAGTCCATTCAAGCCCCCATCAGACCCACTTTGGAAGGAAAAGCCGGCAGCAGATATATAATGAGCAGTTATTTCAATGCAATTATCATCAGATCTCCCCGGTGCTACCGGAAACTGTGGATTTACTCAAGCAGATGGATGCTTTCCCTTTAAAATCGAGAGGGTTTCATTTGTCGATCGAGCAATTGTGTCACTGGAAAATAGTGTACGGGCTACACCTCTTATGTCGCCATCGGTGAGCTTGTTTTCAACTACATATTTTGAAAGTAGCAGACACAACCGATGGTCTCAGGACAAATTTTGGATTTTGAAATTGATCCAAAACATCGGGCGAAACATAGTCTTCTCTTACACTGTACCTCACGCAATTTTCTTTGACCCTAGTTGTAAAGGATTTACGATAGTTAGATTTAAAAAAAAGAAGTCATTTTCATCTTAAAATTGTAAACTCGAAATCCAAGAACATATATTGATGGCTAATATAGCCAGATGGTAAATAAAGCCACAGAATAATTAATCTAGTAAATTCAAATAATACCATGAGCTAGACATTTTTATAAACTCCTCTATCTGCACTCTGCCACTAACCCACTTGCACATAAATAATAATCATAACTAAAGATGGGTAATAAATATACCAAATACCAACTGATAACATGGACAGTATATAAATAGCTGATAAGTTTACAAGAGCATTATTCAATAAGGTCGCAACGAATGTGACCATTTCACCAGACACTTTAACCAGTGTGATATTTTTATCTCAATTCTTATTCATATTATCTTGAGTATCATTTCAAACCGTAAATTCATTACTATAAAAACTACATTCTTACTCGTTAAGGCCGCCCAATGAATAAATTTGTCTTGATGTATCTAATATTTTTGTTTGGTGTGCAATAAAGCTATATTCATTCATTCACGTTTACGGTCGATATGTCCGCAACGGGGTTTCGGTAAAAACACAAAAGCTTAAATATTCGCTTTCATTCATCGGCATGTCAGTCCCCGTGACCCCGATAGATATAATCTCGGTCTTTTCAAGTCGCGAGAGAATCGGTTTCTTCTACGTGCTACATCCTAAGCCGCATTGTTTTACGTCATACATCAGGCGAGTTGCGATTAAACGCAAGTCTACTCGTATTACCTATAAAAAAATACAACGAAAATCAGTCACTCTTGTCAAATGTACATTGGGTCATAGAAACACTTTTATCTATTGGTTATTTTAAACGATTTTTAGTACCCACTTAACCCCACTCTATCCGACTTTATTAATAATAAATTGACTTTCGTTTAACAGATTATGTGGATAGGAACAAAAAATACTATACAATCCTATCTGATCCACTAAAAAGTTATGTTATTATGAAAGAAACAAACTGCACACCAGTTGGTGAAAGTGGAAGTGGAAGGACAGGGCCTGGATGTTACCGATTCAACGGCGAATTTAAAAGGCACGGATTACTCGTATAACACCCCCAATAGTCATAGTGTTACTCGTTGGTATTAACATTAAAAATATTCCCAACGAGTAACAGTTGGGTTTTTTTTTATTTAGGTTCCAACCAGTGTTACAATTAGGGGTGTTACTCGTTGGGAAGTACCCTTATTTATTGTCTTAGCTTATTTTTATACTAGCGGCACGTCCTGACTTCGCTCAAGTGGATCTATTTATTAAGATTGTCTAGGTATATTACTAGACTATTATATAGACTAAAGCAACAAGATTTTTAGTGAAATCGGTCCTGTTCTTTTAGGTTTATTCGTTACATACAAAATATAAATCTCTCCTCAATTTAGTATTATTGTAGAAGTGTAAATTTTGGTATGGCTTGTGTTTAAACACCTAACAAAAAAGTCCTGTCAATAAAAATCGGTACCAAAATGGATAAAAGGTCACCAAAAAAAGTTGTTACCGAAAGTGTTCAGAATGTCACAAATAAAGTATCCTAAACCTACTGTGGACCTTGTTGCCGAAAGTATTCGAATTGTCATCAATTTGGGACCGTTAAGCCATTTTGGGAACCAAAAAATATTTTTGTTGACCGTTTATATGAAACCCTTTAGTTATTTCCAACCAGTCACATCAAACAAGTCACATTTTTACTCGTTGGTAATTATTTTTTTATCTCCCCATCTCAGAAAGAGTATGTATTGCTCTTCGATATCTGAGTGCAAAAGCAGTCTTTATCCGCTGTAGGACAAAGTAAATTCAATTTAGATCATCGTGTACACTAAGTTGCGAATTCAACATATCGCACATCTAGATAAAGAGTAGCACAACACAAAATACCTGTTGTTTCAAGAACAACGAAAAACGTTTTATTCTATTTGCGTTAGACCAATTCAAAAATTCGTCTTATAATATGGTTTACATGATATTACAGCATTAGTGCTCTGCTCCATTACATACTTATTTACACATTTCACTGACCAATTGTTATTTTTCTTGTTATTTCAATATTCATGGCTGAAACATTATTTAATAATTTTATCAATTCAAATTGATTCGTTATAAGTGATACACTCTTAATCTCTATAATATTTCCTTAGCCTTTACAGAAATAGCATTGAATTTAAATTAAAATAATAAACATTGATTGTATTATTATCTTTATTTAAAGTAATCATCTCTCCTGTTACTTAATAATTAGCATCTTTATCTTTATAATCAGTACAAACTCAGGTTTTCTTAATATAGTATCTTCTTTATAGTATTACGATAATGCGTATTTATCGTAATTAAATCTATTCGAGGTATAGAATTGATGAAAGCTACAACACTTTCTTTTATTTCGTTGTCTATGGTCGAGTGATGTCCGTGTTTGCCTCTTCGGTCATCTATAAAACCGCCCTCTTGCCTTTTCGAAAGAGGTGCTCTAATGTATTGATTGCTTAAATTTGCTTCAAATGCTTCAATAGTTGCTTTGAAGAAAAACTCGCAGACTCTTATACGAGTGCCTTCAACCACAAAATAGAATACAGAATTAATAGAGCTATAATGTTGAGTACTATTATAGGTACCTATATTTAGACTTGATAACTTGAGCGTGTCGTATAACAAACTCTTTGTCTTTGAAGGTCGCCAAGTTGCTAAAAACTGTCGAACAAAGTTTTATGCGATGATTCATCTATTTTGGTTTTACATTTCAGTTTACACTTATCTTGAAGGAGTCTTGACAACTCTTCCGGAAACACTTTCCTGTATTTTGCAGCAATTTCTTACCAATTGAAGACCAAAAAGAGAGATTTTTGGCGTATTTCAGAATCAACAGATTGGTCTATATTCGGTTGTGAGGTGGAAGGTACAGTAGGCGAAAACTCGTTTAGCATATTAACAGAATTCGGTATGGCTGATGGCACAGGGTCATTACTTAATATTGTATTCCTGCCGCTTGAAGAGCTGCTTGTACTACTCGCAAAGGAGTTAGAGCTGCAGGAGGAGGAAGTACTTGTACTTAGCTTTTTTCTTGGAACTATGAGAGAGGGACGGCGAGTCCTCGCTTTCGTAGATGGGTCGAAGAGCTGATCCTCATCTGAATCGTCAATCTCCCTGCTGTTGCTTTGAACCGGTAAATTGGATTGCGTAGATTTTACCTGGCTGCCTGTTAGAACTGCTGCTGAAGTTGTTGGCTTCTGTTGGGCTATGGTGTCGTGAATCGAAACTTTTTCAACTAACGTAGTGCTTGTCGAAGGTATGGCTGAATTATCTAGAAGCCTTATCTCCGTATTATTAATCTGAGAATCATTCTTGCTAACCTGTTTTGCAATTCCTAGAAGTAAAAAGCTACGCTTTTTCATTATAATTAAGAAAAAAATACGATGTTATTAAAATTCCCAAAGACTATATTAACTCTAAAAACATAAAAAATCGTATAATAATATCGTATAATCGTAAATAATAGTTTCAATTTAAATAAAATTAGTATAATTTAAGTAAATACTAACACAACTCGTTATATTTTTTTATCGATACCTACGTAAAATAACTCTTACGGTTTTAAAATAAGAGCGAATTTAAATTTTTAACAACAATATAAAACCGACTCAACCTAGAGTTTTCATTTTTTCACTAATATCTAACTATTTTTAGTAAAAACTACATACTTTCGTTAACAATACCAATGTAACTGGAAATAGTTGGGTAAAGCACGGGAGAAAAGAATCTATCTCAATTACTTAAATCAACTCAAAATAATTAACTCTAATAACTGTGGTTGACTAAGAATACAAAACTAAGTCGAAATAATTCAGTCTTTGTGTATACTGACAGCACCTTTGCATGTCGTAACTGATAATACTTCACTGTTGTTGGCGGGGGGGTACCTAGGGTAACTCAGAAACACGCACTTAAAGTTTCATTTACATTTTGTTACTTGAGCTTTTTACGCAGGTGTCTTTCGAGTTCACAGTTTTTTGACACTGATTCATGTAATAACTCCATTTTAAACTATTTTGAGTTGTGCTACTCTTTATCTAGATGTGCGATATTATTAAACCTGTTTATTTCTACGTCTAAGGTGACGAATTTATCTCTTTATAGTTATTATTTATACTCGAGTTATTATTTGAGTTCGTGATTTTTTAGAATCCTTCGGTTGCTCGCTCATCAAAGTTGAGCACGAAACTACAAAGCAACTTTGCACTCTTGTATAGCAAATAACTATTCGCACCGAGTTTCTGGTTAGTAATCGTTTGTTAAAAAAAACAATAAGAGTTATTTTTTGCGTCCTTAAGACGTTGAGTAGCTAATTATCAAAAACCCTGTAACATATGTCGCAAACTTCGTTACCAAAGTTTGCTCTATCATATTTATTTCTCAAAAAGAAAGTTAGTAAAAAGTAAGTAAGAAAGTTAGTAATAACGTTTTAGTATTTACAACTTTATTCAACATCGTATCAGAATTTCAACTTATACATAAAATATTTATGTTATTTTTGAATTAATTAAATCTATAATGGCGGCCAGTACAATGTGACTTCATTATGTGCCGACTCTGGCACCCACTTCAAATACTCTTCTAGAAGATCTGAAACATATAACATATTTGTAAAATATTTAGTAAGATCAACTAAATAAAATGGGTAGCGCTCGCATTTTGTCGCGAATTAAAGTGTCTCGTGTTTCATTCAATTGTTAAGCTGGATATTTCTCAATATTTTTAGATCTCTTCGGTTCCTAGGACTCCATGTCGGGACAGAAGGCAGATAAAAGTTTCTTCGTTCCGCTATATCTTCGGCAGCCCGCTTCATTTCGCTTCAGCACCCAGATTCATAATGAGTTTCCGATCGGATTCGAAAATTTTGCAAAACGAATTACGCGAAGCTTGTTGCGTAATCTAAAATATTAAATAATGATTATTATTATTTTAGTTAAGATCTAGAATCGATTTTCAAAGTATTAATTTAGGGTCTTCTAAAAAGTTTTGCGTAATTCGTGTTGCAAAGTTTTCAAATCCGAGCGGATACTTATTGTAAATATGGGAGCAGGTCTGCTTGGGGCGGCCAATCTTACGCCGGCCCTGCGGAATACAGTCTAGCTTGTCCAGCTGAGCTTGTTTGGGAATGTCATCAAAGTCTCCATAGGTTCATGTTGGCGATTGTTTTATTCTACACAGCTAGGCATTTGACCAAAAGTTCGCACGACCACGGAGGTCAGCGATACTGTAGCCCTAGATGGAGCATGCCTAGTCTGGAACACACTGGCTCTCAAGAAAGCCTGCCGGAACATACCGTTAGGTGCTTGGCGGTAGATTTTACAGCTTGAGGGTGGTAGCTACTCAGGCGAGCAATAGGAAACGTACTACCACCATGCTATGGTTTCCTCACAATGTTTTGCTTCACCGATAGCTCAGATTACAGAGGTTTATGAATTTCAGATTATATAGTCATTTACCCAAAGGGTACTTCACCCTTTGGGTTCCGAAGTGTAGTTTGAAGGACCTTAATTTTTTATCCAATATTTTTAAACTACTCGTATGTATATATAGATCACGCAGTCTGTTAGGCATACAAATTCTTAAAGTTATCTTACATTGAAGTAGTTACAAATTAACCGCATACACAAGCTTTTATTGTAATTATGATATTTCATACCACAGATAATTTTATTACTATGACCTACATGTGATCGAAGAATGGAGAATATGGCATCATTATAAAACCAGTCATTCAGGTCACTAGTACTGATAGGCATTTTTGTTTTTATAGTTGTAAGGAACCGGTTAAAATATTGATATCTTTCCATTTTGTAATTAAAAGTTAATGTTTTGTAAAATAGTTTAGTGTAGCGTCGCTTTGGTTTTACTGTCATAATGCTATTACTGTGTTCATCCATTTTTTTTTTTTTTTTTTATTGTCGAATATTTATTACCTTTAGTTTAGAACTATTCACACGTTTACACTGCCTAGTCCCTTGTTTATAATGTATGTTTTATTTTAATGTTACATGTGTTTTTTATATTATTTAAACAAGAATATAATGTGTCTATTTTACTTTCATTCGTTCGCTCTTTCCTTCATTCACTCTTTCATTTTCTCACCCGATGTACATAGATTGGGAAATACTGGATATTTGTGACGACCTTGATTTGTGTGTTTGTTGACTACATTCGTCGCTCATTTAAAATGTATTATTTTCACAAGCATTTTTACTGTTACAGCCGATTCAACCCAACCGAAAGTATCATCAGATCTTTACACTTTTTATACTGATATTTTATAGCTAGGAATTTCACATGAAATGAATAAGTTAACCTCAAAGTTAGTTTGCCTCAAAGAAAAATGCATCATGCTCTTTTAAACCAAATTTAGCATTAATTTTTAACAATTTCTTAGTGATAAAATTATAGTAGCACTCATATTTTTAAAGCACATACTGTGCTAAACAATGTAAAAACCGGCCATAAGTTACGAAACAAAAAATCGGTCGCATATGTCGCAAATAAAAGAGACATACTCTTTTATTTCCATGGACATTGTAATCGTATATCTCCTTCCTTGTTATAGTGTGACTGAGATAGCATTCAGCCGTTGTCTATATCTGTCTCTGTCTACGATAATTTTAATGTTACTTGTGTATTTTGTTATGTGTGCTATCTATATCCCCTTCATTCTTTAGTTCGTTCAATCTATAATTCGTTCAAATTTCCACTCATTCGCTCTTTCATTCATTCATTCACTCTTCAATACGTGACTTTATGATATGTAACAGACTTACATTTAGGCTGTTCTCTCCACGCTTGTTCCAACGCCTGTTTGTGACCAACTCTTTTCATTAACAATGCCTTGAGTAGAGTCTCAGTTCTCGGCTGCAACTTGGCCCAGGACTTCACCATGGTCGATGGAGGGGATAGCAGAGAACTGTTGTATTTAAGTAGCTTGGGGAAGACACAGCCTTCGAGGAGGTATCTGGCGAACCATCTGAAATTAACATATTTTTTTTACATTTACACAGGGATATCGGTTAAGGGTGTACCAAACCAAAAGGGGGATATTATTCTTATCATAAGGAACAACTTCTACTATGGGGGTCAACTCTGAAAAAAAATCTGCTGTTTCATACAATTGGTCGAAGACCAATAAACATTTTTAGTTGCTTTTTTTCTTGAATATAAAAATGGTCCCATATTAAAGTTGTTCATTAGGATGGCTATAGTGACCACTTTCGGCTTCTTTTTTTCTACTAAAAAGGATATATTACTTAAAGGATACTCAGCTACCATTTTATCTATTCCAAGTTAACTAAAGTTTATCATGTTTTTTGAAAATTAAAGTGAAGAACTTGCAGAACACAAATTTGTAAATTCAATAAAATAGAGTATTTCATAAAAAATATAGATAGAGCCACACCCAAAGAACTGTCTGAATCTGTTAAACGTAGTCATATCATATCGCAGAACCTCACTAATAATAAATAGAACGGCAAGTCCAATAATCCGGCAAGTCCAATAATCCGGCAATCTCCGCGCACGCCCACCCTATTCCACGAAAAGCTTACGAGTATGAACTCCATCGCCGTCAAAACTATGTCGAAGTTAACTATTTCAATTCTCAAGAAATATGAATGTAAAGTTCTTGCAATCGGGTTTTTTTGAAGTCACTTGTTTATCATTTCATGATATTCTAATAATCCGACACCCTCTGGTTTATAATAGTGCCGGATTAGTGGGATTCTACTGTATATAGATTATACTATATACATATGACTTACCTATACCGTTCAATTTTATCGGGATATTCCACTTCAGCGGTGGGCAATTCCCATCCCGCGCGGCCGAACGTGCCCTTGAAATGACACCGCACTCGACCCGATTTCTCGTCGTACCTCGGCTCGGGCTCGGACAGAGGTTCACCTGTTGACAAATAGAAAATATCTGAGACCAAAAATCAAATTATAATATTTACTACAACTAAGAGCTTTCTGTCACAAACCGGTCCCAACTTAACACAGTGCCGGCTGAAACATCCAGCGTTGATCTTCATATCAGATAATAGATACAACAGAAAACAGGCTCAAAAGGCGCTCCAGACAATCTTTTATAGGTATGGAAAACTAAATTAGAATAATTTTCCAAAAAATACCGTCGAATCTTGTACCTCCTCCTTTTTTGGTAAGTCGATGAAAATATTCATCGCGGGTAAAGATGTGGCTCTCGGACTTCTCAAATCACGTTTGAATCGGTTTCTTCTAGGCAAGTGCGCTAAATTCTAGGCCGCATCGTCACTTTACATCACATGAGTTGCGGTCAAGCGTAAGCCTATCTATAATATCTATAGGTAATATAAAAAATAATCGCTGAATGTGATGCTAAGGACAAATCTCGAGAGCACTTAAACCGATTTCACTGAATCTTTTTTTAAGAATATTCTTTGAAGTACGAGGATGGTTCTTATTACGGAGAGAAAAATAAAAAAAACAACAGAATTTTAGGTGTTTCATAATTTTAATTTTTGACATATAAACTTTTTTTTATTATAATAGCTAACCCGGCGTCCCGAATAGTAGAGTAACTATTAAAAAATAATAATTAATAAAGAATCGACTGTCAGGCGGTACGAAGTTCGCTGGGTCAGCTGACTTTGGGTTGACTATAAAAAAAGCTAGTTAAATATAAATGTCTCCTCACCCAGGTTGCACAGTTGAGGCACGTACACCGGCAGCCACTCTGGTTCTATGGCCGTCACGTTACGCATCACCATCTTCCGACTGCTCTCCGATCCAGTTTCGTACAACTGTTAGAAAAGTGAATACAATATTAAAAATAAACCCATCTGATTAAGCAAAGTACTTGTTTCATTTTCGGCCAAAACAGTGTACGTCTACCAAAAAATGCCCTAAGATGCGATTGATATTATGTATTAATGAAACCTGCATCAGTTGCGTCCTTCATTGTGTACAAAAATATCTAAATTCTGTGAGTAGTTAAAATAATTATTTGCTAAATTTTTACATCCCTGGAAGATTTTTTATTTCCTATGTTGACTGCAAATGTCAATATTAACACAACAAACACGCAGCAATCGACTTTTTGCCTAAATTTGGTAGAAATATTTAAATTCTAAATTAATTTTGTACACTGCAATAAGTTACATTATTTTGAATTTGGTTGATAGATTAAAGATTAATAATCTTTAAAGTACTTATGGTATCATGTACACTGTCCTGGCCGGGGCTCCATACATTATTGAAACATCTCTTTTACATTTAAGGCCGCCTTCTAATTAGCCAAATGCGACAAATCTGAACGCCTGCAGCATGTCTGTAGCGTTTCTTATTTAAATGGATACAAAGCAGCGCGGCCGCAGCGCTGCAGATAGGCACATTGAAGGTAATTTGAAGGTGCCCTAAAATGTATCCGAATACTAAAAAGTACGAGGTTTTTATTGCGGCAAAATTTTTTTTTGTAAATTTCACTTCCCATGTGTTTCGATATAAATTTTATCGAAAACGGTACATGCCATTCCCATACTGCATGGCCGACGCAAAATCCCTAAACAGACATGCCTTAGGAAAGGTCTTAGGAACCCAAGAGAGAAGAGAGTTTGCTTTGTAAATCAAAATAACTGAAAAATTATCCGGCCGCATTGAAATAGGTTTTCCACCTTTTTAGCCGACTGCGAAAGAAAGAGGGTTATGTTTTTCGAGTGTATGTATCTATGTATATTTCTTTGGTACGCCCTAGAGCCTAAACGGCTTGTCGTATTTTTATGTAAGGGGTGTCAATAGATCGTCACCTACAGATGGTCATAGGTTTATACTAGCTGTATCCCACGATTTCAATGGTTACGATAAGTTACGTGGGTCTAAAGATCTTACTGTCGGGTTCCTAGTAGTAAACTTTTATTGAATATCGCTTACCTCTTGATATATCACCCATTCCGGTATGACTTTTCTAAGTATGGATTGCGAATGTAGATGCACTGGTTCCTCCATATTAGCGCAGTGGTATGCATATTTCAACTTGCGTTTGTCTTCACCTGCCAATAAAACATACTGTTAGCAACGTTACCAGAGGCGTATCAATAGGGCCACCTAGGCACATGTCTAGGGGCAAAAGGTTACGAAGGGACGCGCACGAGCATTATTTCATCTTCTTTACCCGTTCATGTAGTAGGTAGGGGAACATACCCAAACCTCGTGATCCATTTTCTTGAACTTTTTGCCCCCTCTTGCCCACATTTAGTATGTTAGGAAACCCTCTTTAGTTTTCACATAGTACTTCACGGATATATAATACAGATTTCAATATTTTTTTCAAAACAAAGAGTTAATAAACTGACTGACTGATATTTGAATGTAGCTGAAAGAGCGCACATTTAGTTAAAGGATATTGACTACGTGATAAAAAACCTGATGGGTTCAACTAGTGTTAGACTAATCGACATCAGTACAATGCCTATCTTGTTTAACCTTGAGGTTACTTCGTTTAAACCCAAGAATGACTGACTACCCCTACCATTTTTAATCTTGACGTAAATCAACTACCTTGTTTGACCATGAGATTAATAACTGACCTTGTTTGACCTCGTCCAGTCCAATCTTCCTGCCGACCTGGTCTCCCAGTCCACTCAGCATCAGTTGTCGGAGCAGCCTGCACTGGTTGTCATCTGGTGGCTTCATCCCCGGGTCGATGGTCGCGTCGACGCCCGCCACGCTTAGGTTTATCTCTGAGGTCAACTGCTTGCGAAGTTTGCGTATTTCTTTTATAGCCTGCGAACGAATGAATCAATGGACTTCGCAAGAAAAACACTATTTGGATGCTTCTGTTGTATACAATATGAAATTAAAGTAAAGCACCATTCCAAAAGCAGTGTAATATAATTTTCACCAAACGCTATACTCTAATAGTTTCCTGTAGTTAACAACCCGTTATTATTTGCTATAAAGTTTGGCTTGCCTGATGTTACCTGAGTATATGACCAAACTATATGACAAACATCTACACGGAAACTATATTACGATTTTCAATATGGACTTTTAATGTGAAGTTTTATTTTAATTTATAATATAATTATTAAGAAAGCAATTATTAGAATAAGTTACTTGTATCATGTTTGGATTCGTTATTGTAAAATATAATTGTTAGAATCGGTGAACAGAATGAAGTACTCATGTTCATGTGAATTTATTTTAAGTACATATTTTTTGGTAATTTAATAATATCATTGTTTTCTTCATGTTGCATGTTGACAGGCAAGGAATGTGCGCACTCTTTACCCTTACTTTAAGATCTTGTATGTATTGTATTATACCTCCTACCATATTCCTAGCAAATAAAAATATAATTTGAATTTGAAAATATGCTTGCCTGCTTAAGGTAGTTTTAAATACTTTAACGAGATGACCTTAGAAGTTTATTGCATCAAAATAAAATAAAAAATTACCTATACCAAGTGTCTCATACTTTTCCATTCTTTAACCTCGATTTGATTTCATCGAGGTCATCACGGCCACCGTGGACTATTGGCTAGTATGCTTGCTTCGAGATCCGACGGCCCCGGGTTCAATACCCGACCGGGACAGGTGTTCGAATGATGAGTTTTAACATTAGTCGTCGGGTCCGGGTGTCTTTTTGCGTGTGTGTTTGTGAATGTTACACGTCATCCCCAACACAGAAGAAATCATAGTGGGGAGCTATGAGAGTGAAACGTTTATTTGTAAGGCAGAATAAGTCGTGTTCTCCCTGCGCCGTCAGCCCGCGTAACACGCGTTGCCCAACTTGTCTAAACCTTATTTAAGCTCGACACTAACTGCATACTTCGTAAAACGAGGTTAACTGTCTGAATACTACACTTGTATAATACTTAATCAACGTCGATTTGTTTGAATAAAGGCAATACTTTACCTTATCTCTTAGTCCGTATTTAGCGCAGAATAAGTCGTGTTCTCCCTTCACGTGTGCGTATTCCGCAGCGCCGACGGCCCGCAGTAACACGCCGGGGTCGCCTAGCAACAACGCTTGGCCTTCCGCAGGCCAACTGTCTGGCTTGCCTGACATCACCTAGAAAATACACCATCATTAATAATAAAATAAAAATAGAGTTAAATTTGAGGGTTATTAATAAAAGTTGCTCGCAAACAGAATAATAACAGTTTCTAACAAATCTAAATGTTAGTAAGGTTGTCTATCCTACCACCGCCACTAGTTGCGCAAGAATTTTCTTTTTTTTTTAATTTTTGTGTCTGCAATAAAGAATTGATCTGATCTAGATAGATAGATATCTATCTATCCCCTGAATCTTCTGCCGCTGATAAGTTAAATAACAGTAACAACAAAAGATCCCGGCAAGATCTTTTAGGGTAAGATTTCGCTGAAAACAAAACATAGGTAAAATCTGAGCTATTACTGTCTTTTCTGAATCGAAATCATAGAATCTCTATCATCAACTTAGAACTTTAAAAGGCTCGTAATTTCGCCTTCTCCAACTAGCTTTTCCCAGTTTTCCTTTTCATTTACATAATATAAGATTTATGAAATTATTATTAGAGAAGTTTTCGTCTTAAATCAAGAATCTGTGAAAATAAACGATGTCCATTAAATTGTTCGATCATAAATAAACTCTAACGCAGACAACATAAAGCCCATTATCCATTTCACACTGATAGTTCTTACCTCAGGCACAGTAAGAGCAGACACTAAAGCGATGGTGTACGGCAGCAGGTTCTGTTGATGACTTAACGCTAACATTTTTCCGTATCGAGGCAGTAAAGGAAAAGCTGACACAGCTTTCCCTAGCGCTGTTACTTTTAACACCTGCAACAACACACAGTTTCAATAAGACCGCTTGAACAGTGACATTAAATGGCTGAGTGAAATACGAGTATGGTACGAATTTGGCTAACATGTATTTTATTCTAGAAAGGTGAATACGTCTAGTGTTCTTAGTTAAGTTTGATGAAAATCGATCCAAGATGGCCACTGCCACTAAATGGCAGATTACATATTTTTTTCACAATTCTCCTCAATATGGATATCTAATGTAATAGCTTGATTAGTAGAATACTATACGAGTACTGTATTATAAATTTCAAATCCAAGATGGCTACCACCACAATGGCAAAAATCATTTTTTTAACATTTATATCGGGAGTTTATAATTTTTTATTAATTTTACATGTTACCTGACTGCGAAATTAGGTTTATGTTTTTCGAGTGTATGTATATATGTTTCTCTGGCACGCCCTAGAGCTTAAACGGCTTGTAGTATTTTTATGTGAGTGGTGTCAATAGATTCGTATTAGTCGTGAGAATTGGGTACAGAAAAAAAAGGAAATTAAGGATGGTACACAGATTTAACGATTTAAACCACTAGTATTTTAAGTTTTGTGTACCTCTTCGTCATCTTTCTTGGTAGTATGTGCAGGTTTTTCTAATATGCCGAGCGCTTTTAGACGTTTCTCCGCCAGTCGCAGCTGCATCCTGTCGGGTGCAGTTGGGAACGGGAAGTTTACTACCTGGGAAGTTAAATACAATGTTAAGGATTGCTGGTTATCAACTAGCATCCTCTTAAGGGTGGCTCCTGATAACTACAAGCAACAACTCTTGATTTAAAACATTTGTAAATTGGCAAAAAAAGCCATATTATTAAACAAACTAACGCGGTTTGATTCATATTGTTTAGTTGGGTTTTCACGCGTACCTGACTGTTGGAAAGGTCCAACTATAGTTTCGTGTTTTTAACGATGACACAACTCGCGTAATTGTGCGAGTTGTGTCATTGTGTTGTCGTTGAAGACGCGAACGGCTTATTTCATCCCTGATGAAGTTCACCGAATGTGAACAAAACTTTAGTTGGTCCAATTATAGTTTCGTTCACATTCGGTGAACTTCATCAGGGATGAAATGAGTCGTTCGTGTCTAACGATGACACGTCTCGCACGAAAATTTAGATAACCAGTTTTTTTTTAACTTTAAGGTACTAGAACACAAATTGTTGCTTAGCGGGGAGCATGCTTATTATAGAGTGTGGGGAAAGGATTTAGTCGAGACGCGATCTGCGGGGTTAGGAGCTTTGTGACTACATCTCGATTGGACTAGTTAGCAGGTATGACTAGATCGCTTAGGAATAAATCGCTTTAGGCGATAAGGCCGCCCAATGTACTACCAATGTTTTGTTTATAATATATTTGCTGTATATATTTTTCTTGGTGTGCAATAAAGATATATTGTATTGTATTGTATTGTATTGTATTGTATTGTATTGTATTGTAAAGAGTTGAAGAGTAAGAATTTTTTCGTGATTATTTTTGTTATCCCTAACGCAATGTAGTCGTATAGAGATTCAGTCATAAAGCGATCTATTCATACCTGCTAACTAGTCCAATCGAGAAGTAGTCATAAAGCCCCTAACCCGATCTGTGATTAGCCAAAGCCTTGAATAAACCGACCTTGTCAATGCTCATGCACTTCATAGTGAGCACGAGATCGTCCACGGGCCGCCGGCAGAGGTCCGGCGGGTGGTGTTCCGGGCACTCGTGTTGGAACACTGCGCTGCTGTACAGACGGTAGGCGTGCCCCGCGCCCGTGCGCCCCGCCCGCCCCGCCCTCTGTCCGGCGCTGGCCTGCGACGTCCACACCACGCGCCAAGCGCTCGCGCCCGTTATATGGTCGTACACTCTGCGAACGTAATGACGTACCTTGATGTCAGTTTTTCAGTCGCGGAATTCTTAGATATAGTTATTTTAATATGATAATACAAGAACACAGTTATTTAAACAAGTCTAGAGCAGGATTTTAATTTAGCTACGTCACGGTTAGTACTCTGGCACTAAAGCACTGGTAATTCGCGTGGATTTTTTTTTCGATCGTTAATTAAGTTTTTTGTGTCGAATTGTTCGACACAAACCACATAATTACAGATAAATAATGACATCATCTATTTGCGAGCTATTGACGAGAAAAACATTATTCGGAACTTTTCTTCGATTTCTTTTCGTTCTAATTCGAAAATCCGACTTCAATTTGACAGGCACATTTTTCAGTTAGTATCCCCACCCCACACAATATTATAAATGCGAACGTGTGTTTGTTCGTTTGTTTGTCCTTGTTTTTTTTAGCAACTAAAACAGAGATAGACTACTTTTTCCGAAACATAATTATAACGCAATCTATAAAAAAAGTTACAACCAACTTAAATTCGGAACGTAAAATTCATATTTAATTATTTCAGATATGGTGATAGTCGGAGGAAACATAGGTTGAAGGGGGGCCCACCCTCATTTCACCGTGTTAAAGAAGGAAAGTATTCCCGTTAAAACAAAAAGATAGGTTCCCAAACCGATCCAGCCAGGCAAACAAGATGAGCAGAATAGTCGAACATATATAGTTAAAAGCAAAAGAAAATTCCGTTTTTGAAGTCAGTTCAAAATAGTTTTATTTGCGAGTCGAGACTCAAACTCACTTCATTTTCTTCTTGCCAGTATCAACTACATATCTGACCCCGGGTATAGTGAGTGAGGTCTCGGCCACGTCGGTGCTGACGACACATAGCCGGGCGCCTATAGGCGGCGGTGAGAACACGCGCGCTTGGGCGGACGAGCTCAACATAGAATATAGGGGAAGAACCCATAGAGGCTGGCGGCACGCTTTGATTTCTGGACCTAGAGTGTCTTCTTCATTATCTGTAGGAGCAAAAGAAGAAACATTTAAAAACAAAAACTTATTCAGCAGTCGTGTATACAAATTTTGCTGTTATTTCGATTTCAGAAACTAAAGTACGATGTAGCGTGATGGTCGAGTGGTTATTCGGGTCGATTGCCGTTTCGCACGGTACGAGATTTGATCCCACAAAAAGCGCAAAAGACCTTGAGCTGCCGGTGAAGAAAAACATCCGTGAGGAAACCATACCAAGATGGTAGAGCGTTTTCTAACGCTCGCCTGGCTAGCTACCAACCTCAAGTTGAAAAATCTTTCGCTGTTTTGGACTATTCCGCTGAATACTCCATTAGGTGCTTGGTTACGCTCGAGGAAGGCTAGCGAGCCTTCTTCGAGAACCAGCATATTCCAGACTAGGTATGATCTGTCTAGGGACACAGTGTCGCTGAATTTCGTTGCCATGCGATCTGGAGGTCAGATACCAAGTTGCCTTGGATAATTAAAAAACTGGGGACAGATCGAGGTATTCATTACCGGAATCGCTGAGATGTCCCTCGCTATCGTTATCTTCTTCAACGAGATCAGCCTGGCCATCATCTTCAGGCATGTCATAATCGTCGAGGTTGATCTTCGGAAGCGCTTTTGATTTGAGTTTAGCTTTCCTACGAGCTTTGCGGGCACGTTTCATTTCTTTTTCTACCTGAAATTATATTTTAGTCACTGACCTGACACTGTACGCAACTACTACATTTCGACACAAACATCCATACATACAAACTAACAGACAAAAGAAAAATTTGATAGACTCGACCCATAGACGCTTCACTTGCTCGATTGGTGGCCTAGGTCATGTTAGGTTACATATCTACAAAACACTCAAATTAACCTTCTCTAATAGGTCGAGCGAGCGGACCATCTCTTGGCAATTTTTCCTTTCGTCTGTCAGTTTTTTTTTGGGATTTTTGACTGGGTATTTCTCCCAAAAAGGAGGGAAGTTTGCTACGGTGCTCCTTACTTGCCGATTTCAATTATATTTGGTACAACACCACATCAAATGATGTTCATGAATTTAAAAAAAATTCGTTAAAGTGGTTGACGTCTTGAACGACAGTTCACGGAAACACAACGGCTAAAACAAAAAACTTAAAGTAAACTAAACTAGTAATTTCTAAAATTTAAGAGAACACATAAATTAGCGATTCAAATAGACTAAGATTGGTTCACATATAATATAGATATAGCTCACATACCTCGTCATCATCAGACTCGATATCCTCAGGCTCTGAGTCTAAGGCAGCGTCTGCATCAGTGACGGCGGGTTTCTTTGTAATTTGCTTCGAATAGTCTATGTCCTTGCGGTATGGAAACGCTGATTTAAGCTTGCGTACTAGATAATTTATCTGTTGGATAAAGAAAATTAAAAAAAATAACAAATGTCAGATCAGATTATAGACGGAACTTGCCGTTTATACTTTACTACAAGTAGCTGTCACTGTGCTGTGTTGAAAAGTGTGACAATATTTAAGGGTTAGTCTACGAATCAAAGTGAACCTGTAGAAGAAATTGTAGAAGACAATTTGCAAAATTCCAAAATTTAGCAAAATAATAAAATAGGTTCTCTATACAAAAATAGGTCACGTAATCGGTCAAGTTGTATGGAGGACGCAATTTGTTTTTCTCGTATATTGCAAAAAAATATTCAACATCGGGTTCACTTTGATGGGTAGACTTGCACCCCAAAAGTATTGTCACACCTTTCTGTTACACGTTGTACATAGAAGTTTCAAACTTCCAACGGAAGATCAGCGCGGTCGTTTCATTCGACACTGTTGAGTTTGCGACAGAAAATATTAAGTTGTAAGATGTATTATAATTTGTGTTAGGTATGTAAAATTATTTTCTTTATTCAATTAAATTACTAAATAATATTCATTCATTTTTATCAACATTTTATGAACGTTTTCTGTTACAAATTATATTTTTCTATTTATGTTTTTAAACTCAGCAGTTGAAATTCCAAATAATTCTTTCACTCTTTAATGAATACACCCACCAAATGTCTTGTATCTGGGATCAGAGGCTTTGAATGTTAGAATATATCAGTCAATCAGGACTTACTGCCTAAGTCCGGCAACTTACTCGTCACTCTTTTATATGTATATATAGATTACTAGCTGTGCCCCGCGGTTTCACCCGCGTAGTTCCCCATTGGATTGTCGAGATAATGAGGGAACTACTTTTTTGGAGTCGGTTAAAAAGTATCCTATGTCCTTTACCTGGGTCCAATCTACCTGTGCACCGAATTTCATCCAGATCGGTTTAGTGGTTTTGGCGTGAAAGCGTAACAGACAGACAGAGTTACTTTCGCATTTATAATATTATTTAGGATTTAGATGTCCGTCTCAACATTGTCGTGACGTTGTCTACTATTTGCAGCAAGTTTATTGAGCAAATGCCTCTCAACGCTTCGCTTTGCATCCGCTACAGCAGCGAACTTGTTTGGGAAGGCGAATAATAAATTATAATAATACAATAGTAATTTAATAATCAAATCTATGACTAGACTAGTCGAGCAAACCGCTCCTGACTGTTCCCGGCGCAAGAGTATACACAATACTGGCCGCATTGTCACGCTCTATAGCGATGGCCAACCTTTGAACCAGAAACATCCCGGAGCGGCTGTATCCAGTCATATCTTTCAATCTTTTGCCGATCTCCTCAATAAATGTTAATGTAATTTTAAATTGTATAAATTTAGATTTCATCAAAATACCCATAAAATGATTTGTATTAGAGTAATATATTGTGACCTACCTCCTGCTGGCCAGTAACGAATATAAGTATGCCCCCTTCGGGCAATCTTGTGTGGATTTTAACAGCTTTTTTGTACGCCTCTTTCAAGTAGTCACTGTAAGTGTTCTTATTGAAGTGTATAGTCACCGGGAATTGTCGTGAATCTATCTGAAAATATATCGAAAACTGCATTACAGGCTCCTTAGCTTTGCGTACTGTATTTCAGATCGTCTTCACTGACATTTCCATTTATATTTATGTTCAGATGAAATAGCATTTATCATAAAAAAAATTGTTAAACAGGGTTACAGTTATTCAGTTAGCTTGAGGATGGCTTATGATGGCGATAAGAAACTAGTTTTGTTCTAGGACTTATGAAAATTCGGTGCTCATGTGCGTCAGTATTGCCATCAATGAGTTTTAAAAGCATTAAACGCTGTAAGTGATATTTGACTATAGCTCAAAAAGCGCGAATATACTCATAGGATATTGACAACTCCCTAACTTTTGAATGGGTCATGTAGTATGGGTATGTTCCCTTTTTTTTAAGTAATTAATAATTACTTAAAAAATTAAACTTATAGGTGCCTAAATCTTACTTATATACAAGTAGTTAATATTAATTCTTAGTTTACTAGTTCTAATGACTTATATTTACACTTTGATTGCTTTGTTTATGTAATGAACTAACTTCAGAACACTTACCTTTATAACAGGTGGAGGTTCCTTAAAAAGCCTCGGATTCTCAGTAAAGTCCTCCACTCTCAACGTGGCGGACATGACAATCAGTCTCAGAGGGTTCCCTCTCTTCCTCCTCAGTGGAACGATACGAGACAGAAGACCGAGCAATATGTCCGTATATACTGACCGTTCGTGTGCCTCGTCTATTATGATTACTGAGTATCGACTTAGGAGGAAATCGGTCTGAACTTCTTTGAGAAGAACACCTGAAATACGAGTATAGTGAAATATTATAAATAAAAAATATAAAAAAATAACAGCGTCAGCAGGAAATTTTGTCTTTTCAGGAAATATTCCGTACAAAATTTTAAATTATCTATACCATACATAGCAAACGAGATTTTAGTCGTCTTTAGGTGTCCCGAGATGTAATACCTGTTTAAAAAATAATTATTCTTGTGTACTCTACCGTCAGTCATAAACTTGATCCTGGTCTCCTTGGTGACATTTCCTTCGAACCTCATCAAGTACGAAACCTCTTTATTGCTCAGCCCCAGTTCATGTCCCACTCTAGCCGCCATTGCCACAGTGGCCACTCGACGGGGCTCCGTTACACCAATCAACTTGTTCTCAGCGTAGCCCGCTTCATACAGAAACTGAGGTATTTGGGTGGTTTTGCCACTGCCTAAAAAATTATTACTTTACAATTAGAACAGATGATATACAATCTCAACAAATGTTTCTCGTGCAACAGCTAGTGTTATGGGTCACCTTTGCGCTGGAAACCGTCAAGGGCAGTTTGCAAAACTAATATAATCGACATTACAATAGCAAAAATATGTATTACTCTTGTCTATTTTACTAGACAAACATTATCTAAGTATTTACAACTCAGTATAGGCCTCAACTTTTAGTATAGGCCTCCTCCAGCTGTATTTATTGCACTCTATCCTCTGCTACTCTGGTTCAAACCGAAGATCATCATTTAAGATCAAGATCATAATTAAATTATTACTAAGATTTACATAGACTGTAATTACAATCCCAACTCAGGCTATAATCCACTACGCTGGCAAAATTGCGGATTGGGGACGACACTTTTTGCAAGCTATTAATTAACTTTCTCCGACAAACCGGTTTCTTCACGATGCATTCTTTCACTATTTGAGCATGTGCTAATTCTAATACGAGTATGAACATGAGTAAAAAACTCCAAGGTATGTGATCGAACCTGGTACCTTACCTACACCTTTCAAACAAAAAAAAAGCAAAGGGTTTACCAACTAGGCAATCAGTATCAACTAATGAAGAATAAGAATAAGAAATATTTATTGGCCTTTAAATAACATTCGTTACAGGCACGTCTTCTTGTATTTTAATTATTAATTACTTTAAAAAGAAACTGAACTTATAAATATTTTTATAGTTCTAAGAACAAATAGTTATTATATTATACATTCACATTGTGATTTATTTCTTTACCTATTACTAACATTTTGTAATTGTTGTTCATCACACAAGAACGATGATTCCACAAGGTGCATTGACATATATTCACTGAGTTTATAAAAAGGATTTTAATTTTTGTTTAAATATTTTAAAATTGAGTTCCATCACGCTATTTGGTAATTTATTGTACATTAATATTTTGGTGTAAAGTCCCTGTCTCTCTTACACTTAGATAATCTGTTGACAGGCAGGACTCGCCCTTTTTTATTATTACGTAAAATTCTTTTTTCCGGTATTTCCCTATCCTGGTGTACCTCTAATAAACTACTATAAATATAAAGTGATATAACTGTCATTATTTTATCATTTCTAAAGTGTATTCTCGCAGGACTACGTTTTTTCAAACCATTCATTGTTCTTATAGATTGTTTCTGACATTTTAAAACTTTTATGATATCTTTAGCGTTTCCCCAAACAGTTATAGAGTATCTTATTACAGAATGAACGTATGCATAATAGACAGAGATGAGTGACTTTTTATCTAATAATGGCTTGAGTTTAAATAAGGCATAATTACCACTTGCCATTTTCTTGCAAATTTTATCGATGTGAGATTTATGACTAATTGTGTTATCAATTCTATAACTTAGAAATATATTTGTTTTACTAATAGAATTCCCAAAAATACCTAACCTTGACTGATACTGTATTGATATGAAGTGATGAAGTAATATTAATACTTAATATATTTTACCAAAATTACCAAATGTTTCAGTAACTTAAAAATCAAGGAAACTCCAGAACAATCTTTTGAAAACTATTTTAACTTGCAGGGATTATTTATCATATTTGTAATATTTTTTTATATCAAGTTTTTATTTAAAATGTTAAGGACTTACCAGTTTCACCACAAACAATAAGAAATTCATTCTCATTGACTAATTCCATTATCCTTTGCTCTTCTCCCAAAATAGGCAATTTCAACCTTGCTACTTGTATTTTAGGGTCTCTTTTTACTTCTACATGTTTTGTTGCATGTTCAAGCAATGGCTTTTTACTCTCAACTTTGACTGCTTTTTCATTAGTTTTAGGTTGTATATCCTTGTCTTTCAATGGTGTAGTGGGCTTTATTCTTGATTCTGTCTCTATCTTAGCATTAACTTCTGATATTGAATTATCAACCTTATTGTCTTGTGCTGTAGCATCATTATCAGTAATTTCTAGCGCATTATTTTGATTTTCTATAATTTGTGGTTCATCATCATAATCATCACCATTTTCTGATTCAGAAGAAGTTTCATCGGAAGACTGTTCAAGGCCGACTACATTGGGATCGTGTTTGGCTTTTTTTATTTTTTCGGCTTTGTCTAATTTGAGAAGACGTAAGCGCTTTTTTGCACCTAAAACGAAAAATTATCACATTTACAAAAGCGAAAGTTGGTACTTGTTACTCCTTCATACTAAATCAGCTATGAAATTTGGTACTAGAATAGTTTATATTCTAGATTCATATTTATATATTCAAGGAAAGGAAGATTAATAGGATAGACTACTTTTGATCTTGAAAAACTGCTCCTATCAACATTAAGTTTTCATATAGGTACTTTAATTTTTATGTATATGTTAATTTATTAGTTGTTTTTCAGTGATCATAGTTTAAAATAATAATACAATAAAAACTTGCGTAACCATCTAACCTGCGATACTGCTAAACTTTTTCCCCTCTTCCTTTTCGACAGAATCCTTCACAGGTTCTAGGGCTTCTAAGTTGTACTCGTTGAGTCTCCGCAGGCCTATAGTCTGTACACTGGATATTGTGGTTAGCTGCTTCACTTCTTCCGGTGTGGCTTGCACTTGTGCTAAAGATTCTAAGAGGGCTGATCTCTGAAATTAAACAATATATTGTTAAACAATAACATATCCCATTCATACTTCCGACTAGGATTTCTCCTGTATGGGGTGCCATGTAGGATTTACAAACAGATCCTCAAAGCCATTGTTTAAACACCTGCCCCTGAATAAATCCGAAATAAATCCGTGATCTCTGTATCTCGAAGCAAGCATGCTAGCCACTTAGCCATTGCCATTATTGAACTTGGATTTTTACAAATAAGCCGATTTTAAATGATGAGTGAAACTGACATTTTGTTGTTTGTAAAATTCAGGATTAGTTATGTCATTGGTATAACACAAGTTGTTCATTTCAGGATTAGTATAATAACTATTTAGTATGGTAACTGATAACATACAAAATTACATTAGTTATAATATTACTTTATTTGAATTTATTACTAACATTTTCTTTTTTCTTTTTCTTATCCACAATTTTTTCCAATCTTTTCCTTTGTGCTTTAGATAAAAATCTTGTCTTCTCTTTCTTTTCTTTAACAACTTTACTGTCTCGTTTTTTCGATGGCAACACCAATAGGTTGCTAGCGTCCGAGTTGCCATACTCACTTTTGGCAAATTCAACTTGAATCTGAAACAATTGAAATAATAGTTTTATAATAGTTATATTTGAGTGATACTCGTAGTTACCCAGCATGGCAAGTAGGGTTCTATATTAATTGTTAGATTTTGAAATTTGAGCCGGTAAAAGCGCTCATACTGATCATTATTGAGGGCTTAATACTCTCTTATAAATAATAAATGCTAGGACTCAAAAATTAAAATGATTGTTATGCTGTCAAATAGATTACATGGATGTATAGATAATGAAATTTACATCAATCAGTAATCAATGCCCGGTTACTTGAAAAAAGGTTATGGAATGAAGCATTATAATTACTAATATAGAACTGTTCTTGCACTGCTGATGTGCCTATTATAGTTAAGATTGTGCTTATAACTTATACAAGTTATTTATAGTAGTTAAGGCAGAGAACTTGATGCACAAACTCTCAATTTTATTCAAATATAAATGTATATAACTACTGAATTAGTATTGAACAGGAGAGGACATGAACATACTATTTTACCAGACAATATATAGGTATTTAAATTTTAAGGATAAAGATAAAAATTTCCAACTGTTTTATGTATAAAATATTGAAGTAAAAAAATTAACTAAAACATCTGAAATGATGATTCCAATTGATGCTAAAAACCTTTATTTTAATTTACATTAACAGTAATTTTATAACAATACTGATAAAGCGTGAGCAAGTGTGTGAATACAACTAATTATATGCATTAACCCCAAAACAAGAATTTACAATATCTTAACAACTTCTCCCTTACATTGGCTTGCCTACAGTGTATTTTTTGGTGATATTAAGGGTACTAAGAACCCCTTAATCCTTACGGTATTAAGGGGGTTCTTAATCCCCTTAATGTCACAATTGTTTAAACCTATTAACAATATGCATAAATGAGTGTTATAAACAAATTCTTATTGCTTAACATAAGTATCCAAACAACCAGGATACACATGCAAATAAAACTTCCTTAAATAACTGAGAAACAAACAAAATTATATAGAAGTATATAGTTAACATAAGTAAACAAACTTAGTTACCTCATTTGTGTGCGAATTGTCAATATTTGTTTTTACGACTTGTCGCGCTTTGGTGTTGTACTTATTTTTGCCCATATTTTAACGCTCAGTTATTAATCTTATTCATAAAAATAGACACAAAAACCTTAAGTTCGCCACACGAGCTGATCATAATCACACACAATGTAATCAATGTGCTTTTGTTATGACAATTGATATTTTTTTCTTTTTTGTTACTTGGCCATCACACGTTCTGTGTATTGTGCCATTTCTCAAGTTTGTCAAGAGCTTCCTGTTGAAATTCCAGTTTCGCGTCTTCAAAGATTTAATTCTTCTACAGTTTCTTTGCTTCGTTAATTGTTATTGTGAACTTTCTTGTTGAGATGTATTTTTTGTTTGTTTCATAGTAAAAACGGGGAAACTTTTAATACCCAAATAACGACGAGATAAAACTATTTCGGATCAGATAAGTTGACAAAATCATATTTACACAAAATTTATTTACAAGCTTAATTTCATAAATGTTACAACTTAATGCTATTTAAAACTAATAAATCAGAAATACCTTCATAAATTGGTTGTTTTTAAGAGGCAAGAAGAAAAAAAACATTAATCGGAAACGGAGTATCAATTGATACAAGCGTTTCATAGAAAGAAGAATAATCATTCAAGGGACATCCAAGTAGTATATGATTGACGTCAGCAAAAGGATGACCACATTCGCATGAAGGATCGTCAATAATATTGAACCTAGCAAGATGTGCTGGGGAACAAACATGGCCCAAACGTAACCTTATCAGGGATGACGTCGCCATCTTACCAAGTTTAGTCTTGGAAAACCATGGCTTAAGTTTAATTGTGGGTTGTAGGGACCAGTAATACTTTCCTTTAGTTTGAGATGACTCGTTCCAAGCTTTAATCCAAAAGTCTTGGATAGAAATTCTGGGTAAAATTGCTAAGTCATGGCAGTAATTAATATAAGGGTACAGATCTCCACATTGAACAACTTCATTGGCAAGTTCGGAGTTTACTTGATTGGACTTTTAGAGTCGGAAATGATAAGAGTATGTTTAAGTTTGGCTAAAAAGATATATTCTAAACTTTTTAGGATTGCAAAGCATTCTCCGGTAAAGGTAGATGATTCTGGTGGTAGCTTAACTTTTTGAACAATTTTGTATTCCTGATGATAAACACCTACTCCAACAGCTTGATTATCACCATGTTTGGACGCATCACAATAAATGTGATGCCATCCCTTCCAATATTCATTAACAAGGGAGTTGAATTCATTATTCGCGTTAAAATCATTTTTTCTGATGCCTAAATTTAATTCGATGTTGGGAGAGACTAGTAATGTTTCATATGCGGTGTCAAAAATAGGGAGGTTTATTGAGCGATAAGTGTGAGCCGACAAGGATAGAAAATGTTTCATACTTAATACAAGATGATGTTTTGTTTTGTGTTTCCAGTAAGGACATGATGAACAAAGATTTACCAGTTCTAATAGCTTTCGTACAAGTGGATGATCGATGAATTGTACAGTTCGATAAACGAACCGATCAGCAAGATATTGGCGACGAATATCCAGTGGCGGTTCTGCGCATTCAATCTGCACCGCATTTAAAGGACTAGATTTCATGGCACCTGATATTATTCTGAGTGATTTAGCTTGAATATTAAGTAAAGTATTTCAGTTTTTTTATGTTCCGCGCTGCGACAGTTCCACTGGACAATCCTGAATAGGTTGTCCAGGGGAACTTGGCCGAAATGTGGTATTTGGAAGATTAGGTGGGGATCTTTTGAGAGCATCTAGTAAAGGGGCAACGTTGGACGGTAGTAGAATGTTATTCTGTGTCAAAGTTTCAATTAAAGATGAAATAATTTCTTTCATATTTTGTTGTGACAAAAAGTTATCTTCTTCGATAACGATGGGTTTGGCATAACCACACCCAACAGAACTAGACGGCATATTATAATCTTTAATTAACTCTTGATGGGCTGATCGGTCATAGCCTTTTATTAATTTAGGTGGTGGTCTTGGTTTAGACATAACAATCTTGCCACGAAAATAACCCACGGAAGATGTTGGACTTGGGGTTCGGAGTAAGAAAGGTCGTTTAATTATTGTTGGTTTAATTGATGTTACTACCTCAGCGTACGACTTTCCTACGGGCGCATGAAGCTTTGTAGCTTCGGCATATGAAATTGAATTTTGCGCCATAGATAATTTAATATTTTTCTGTCGAACGAATTCAGGACATGATTTGTTAGTCGCAAAATGAGACCCAGAACAAATGCAACATATGGCGTAATCTTCCTCCCTTTGGCATGAGTCTCCAGAGTGCTCTTGTCCACACTTATAACACCTTACCTTAGAACGGCACTGTGTTTTTGTATGGCCGTAATGACAGCAGTCGTAGCATAGTATTGTCGAAAATGTGTATAATTCAACGGCAATTGCATTATAACAAACAAAGATATGCTTTGGAAGAATCTTTCCATCAAAAGTTAAAACCACCGTTTGTGATGGCTTCCATATTGGTGAACCATCTATTTTAATACTTTACCACATTCATGTGGAACGTTGACATTATCAATAATTTCTTTATCAGACCAGTCTACCGGAATTCCACGAACAAGCCCCATGCGTGTTATACTAAATGTTAGTATAAATGCCTTGAGTTCCTCATTTGTTAGGTTGTTGTTGTTGATAAACAGATTTGCGTCATTGTGGTTTGAAAATGAGAGACAGATCCTATTACGACCAATACGCTTAACACTGCCATTAATTATATTCCCAATATTATACTTTTTAAGGAATCTGCCGAAAGTGATCGGGTTCAATGTAGAACCATCATTCATCCCATTGTGTACAGTATACGGAGCGCTGTCTGTACTGTTATATTGATTTCTGCCCACTGGAACAAAATTAGGCCTAGCCGTAGGTAATTCAATATTGTTTTGCAATATTGAAGTTGGAGTCGTGGTGTTTTTAGTAAGTACATCGTTATGACTATCAAAATTTATGTCTGAATGATTTTTCCTCTTTCTCTTAGTCTTCAAAGAGTTTGAAGTACCTATCAGATGATTCTACTAGTGTGTTAGTAATATCCATAACATCACTGGGGGAGCGCATATTACTTTCTGTTTCATCTATGGTAACAAAACAAACAGCCGGAGGGACAGGGTCCCCCGGGTCAGGAGGTTCTTCCATAGCAATAACAACAAAAAAAGACTTACCGAGGCTTAATTTACACTAAAAACAAAATATGTACATAAACTATTTATAATATTACGCAATCCTACTTATCTGATCACTTTATATCACAAAAAACAAAATAAATTTGTTTCCCAAGAAAAAACGCGCCCACCTAATTCAGAAGTTTCCCGCGGTTTTCATGACAATTGATTGAATGAAATAATGTCAGACAATGACATGACATAAGCGTGTTATCCTTTCTATGGCACCATACGACTTATATATGTTTTGCCTTTTCACATTTTCAATGTCTTAGACATAGAGAGATGTTATAATAATAAACAGACTGTATACGGTATTTTAGTTCACTCTGAGTGAGAACAATTTATGCTATAAACATAATAATAGAGACTGAACCCCAAATATGAATGATTCATATAATATTATAATGGGACACGCTTAATCGGCGTACGCGGTGTCGCCACACATCGATGGCTCTCCACAGAGCTGCCCCTGCTTTATTATTATTTATATATATTTTTCTATAGCAATTAGGCTCCAGGAAAATTATTAGATGGTTAGGTTATGGTTAATAATATCAGCTACGCACACGACAGTGCTGCTGAGTCCATCTATTAGTGGACTGCCAAAATTAATAAACGTGTGCGAAGAATATGCCGAGTACCACGGACTTAAATAAAACGATGTCAATTCAGAGACCCGTGCCCAGCAGATAGATGCCATGAATTAACACGCACAAAAATATTTATTTGGTAAGATAGAAGTTCTGGATATTTCGTACTAAAACGCTTTGCGTCAACTTTAAATGAGCGAACTGCCAGATTGTAGAACTCGTTAACAGTTTCTCTGTTTCCAGATTTCTATAATGTTTGGTCTTTTTCAAGTCCAAAATTGAATTGTTTTAAATTGGTTTCTTCTATGCAAACATACAAACGTACTACAGCTACTTCGTAGCATATCACATCTTAAGCCACTTCGTCACTTTACATCGGGCGAGTTGCAGACAATCACAAACATAAAAAAACGTACAAAAATTAGCCTTTTTAATATTCTTTAGGGTAAAATTTTCTATGGCAGGCAACACCAACTCGCAGCGCATGATCAACTGCGCATCACCAAAACGGTTACACTTTTTTCGTGGTAAGGTTTTCTGCTCTATATTTAAGAAATTATTTGCCTCTAACCGCGTTAAATCGACGCGCCCTCGCCATAGTAGCAAAGATCTAGCATACTCCTATCAAAAAGAGTTGCCATGTTTTATATTTGGGTTAAAGTAGTTTTTCAAAAACTGTCATCCTAATCTATTATTAAGCAAAACTGTAGTACTGGAAAAACCACCTCAGCCGTGGTGGTTTAGGTGGTGGTTAGATAATAATATTATCAGTAGTATGCAGTAGCAATTATATGGCTAGAAAAAATACTTCCCTGAGCAAAATTTACGCTGAAAAGTGCTATATCCGTTTATTCCCACCTCTTCTGTGGAGTAACACTACGGAAACACATGATCATCGCTGAAACGAATAAGCATCAAGGAAACAAATATACATCGCGTAAACAAGTAAGCGTCGCGTAAACGAGTGTCGCAGAAACAAACAAGCATGCAGGAAACAAGTGATCATCGCGGAAACATTAAGCATCATGATAGAAAAAAAACAGCATCGAAGAATCAAAAGAGTGCCACAGAAACAAAATAGAACGTACTGTAGAACGTGCACAAGATGGTATTCTGCCATTTCTTGATGTGTTGGTGAGGCGGAGTTCAACTGGTCGTTTATCTCACTCGGTGTACCGCAAGCTTACACACACAGATAGGTACCTTCGAGCGGATTCCCATCATCACCCGGCACACTTGGTTTCAGTTCCACGGACGTTGATTAACAGAGCTTTAAAGCGTTGCGATCCGAAGTATCTGGATACTGAGCTAGATCGTATTAGAGATGTGCTGGGCAGTAATAGTTATGGTTGGAAAACAAAGTTGGGGGTAGCGAATGCTTTGTCTCATACACGGCCGGCGTCGGTAGAGAGGGCGGTGGCATACTTGCCTTATGTCAAAGGGGTTACGGATGTGATTGGAAACTTGCTACGCCGTAGTTATAGCATCAATACGATTTTCCGTCCCCTCACGCAGCTGAGATATTTGTTCCAGTTCTCCATCATCATCACGGGGCGTCTCGTACCTCCTGTGAGGAGGGCACAAGGTACGGGGGTCGAGCTTCATGCTATTTCCCCGGGCTGGACGCTGGGGCTGTCAGGCCAAAGGTATTATTTTCTTGGGGCGCTTTCTGCACCCGGGGCCGTGATTGATGACTATGCTGCCTGTTGTAGGTCTTCCCCTGCCGCGATGGCTGCCAGTAACCCCACCAGGGCGCCCATCAGTGCGGCGATGGGTTCCTGGCTGGGTGTGCCAATCACTGGACCGGGGAGGAGGTAATGTTGTGATTGAGGCCATTGGAAAAGTTCCGGTGGTGCCTGAACATGTTGCAGAGGCTGGCGCTGCTGCTGACTTCGCCCCTGGTGGGGTTGTGACGGGCGGTGCCCCTGCTGGTAGTGGAGCGGAGCTCCATGCGTCACCGTCAATTTGGGCTCGGATCTGGTCGCTGGTGGTTGTGTAGTTGTTGCTGTCGACACCGTGCCAGTCACAGTCGAGCTCGATACTCGCACTGACTGCGATCCAGTCCTCGGTGTCGCCGGGAGGAGAGTTTGTGGTTGTCCCCCCGCAGCTTACTCCGCCCGTCTGCTCGCACCCGCCTCCAGGTGTGGTGGCTGTGACGAGGGAGGGGAAGGCTCTACCGCTGACCCGATGTCGGTTGCCCTCTCGTCCGTGGTAATCGGGAGGGGAGGGAGCTGCTGCTCAGTCCTCCTTCTCCTTCGTCCTCTGCCCCTTCGCTTCCTGCACCAGGGCTTGGTGGTGGTGGGGCGTTTGCTGTCCCGCTGGGGCCCTCCGGCCTTTGGTCGCCCGTAGGTGGGAGGTGGGCGAACGCTGTCGGCTCTGTGTGAGCCAGTGGGGTAATGCTATTAGGACCTGTTCTCCGATTGATCGAGACCCTTTGGGTGACCCCGGTGTTTATATTATGATTCCTTGTGATTGTGAAACTTTATGTGTGACGGTTGAGAATTCAGTGAGCTATGCATGCTAGTGCACCCCAGCAGCCGAAGCTGACATATCACGCGTGGCGAGCGGGTGAGCGCCGTGCGAGACGTGTCATCGTTGATGACACGAACGGCTCATTTCATCCCTGACGAAGTTCACCGAATGTGATCGAAACTATAGTTGGACCTTTCCAACAGATACACTAAAACACCCGTTTTCTTAAACAATATAAAAATAAAACGTATAGAAATTAAACTTTTTGGACTTAGTTGATAGCGACATATTTACTAGTCCTAGCGATAAATTATAACCTTTAAAAAGCATAAAGCAGTTTATGCGATTTTTGACTTTAAGTGCATTTGTCAGAAAATCATCATTTTAGACTCTACTTGTATATCACTCACTAGCCACTTATTATGAAATACAAGCAAAATAAAAAAAATGTCATAAGGTCGAAAATCACGTACACCTATTTTTTCATTTGGAAGAGCCGTATAGAGATTGCAAATGGAAAACCCCGGCTTAAACGATTTTTGACCTTATCGACATTATTGCTTGTTTTTCGCATACGTCAATATGATCGAAAATCGCGTTAACTTGATGTTTCCAAATTGAATTGTTAATGGGCACTTTAACGACTTTCTTTTTTTTATTCAGGTTTCAGGTTTGAGAATATTTATTTCAAATAGGCACTTACGTGTAGAGTATATATTATTCCTTGCTTACGTGCGAAAAATTTTAGGTTATGGATTAAATTTATAATAAATAACCGTACTTCAGTAAATAGTGATTAGGTCGCTTGCAACCAAGTCCAAAGATTAGTTTAACTTTTGTTCTTCTATGTTGTTTCTGAGACGCTCTTTTTATTCTGAAATGCTGATTTGTTTGTTCGAAATTGACTTGTTTCTGATATGCTCATTTGTTTCTTAGATGATTATTTATACATGCGACACTGACCCCGATTCAATTTGACAGTTCTAAAATTGTGGATGGGATGATGTGGAGGGTGGATATAATTTTATAAACTTTTAGTTTAGTCAGTGTGCCTGCCGAGCCACTGGCACAAAAGTAAATAACTGTGTAACAGAACTACCGGGAAGTAATTTCTCATTAGTTCTTTTTAACAGACTATCCACAGAACAGGTGGGAATAATGGTTAATTTCACTAGAATTCGCGACTCAAATGTAGTAGTGAAATCCAAAAAAAAAGGTTATTTTTGTGCTGCCATGTTTTATCTTTGGGGTAAAGTAGTTTTGACTGACAAAAACTGGCATCCTAACCTATTATTAGATAGATAGATAGTTCAATTCTTTATTGCAGCATACAAAAAATTAAATACAATGGAACATACATACAAAATATAGTGTTACAAGTGACGGCATGTCTATTATGTAACTGTCAGAGATATGTAACTACACTGTAGTACTTAAATGTATAGAAACTTGCATGAAACTTTACGTTGGCATACCCATATGTCGTATGACACCATATTTATTTTAAAAGAAAGATACATAAAGAGTTTTTATTTTGATACTTTGTTGAAATAAAAACATGTGGTTGAAAACAAATATCAAATTGTTTTGTATTAATTTTTATACCACCTACAATTTTAAAATAATATTTTTCCTTGTGTTGTGTCATAAATTCAATTAAATTGTGATCTGCGAGTTTGCCGCTTGTTACTTTAATGAAGAAATAATAAAAATTGCTCGTAATATTGTCAAGAAAATTGGGGAAACGACTGCAGTATGAAAAATTTAAAACGAATAATCAAAAATGAGAACGCTAAATTACAAAAGTGCGAGTTGTGTGATTACTCTTCTTTATATTTATCCAATTTAAAAGTACACTTCAGAACTCACACTGGGATAAAACCATATAAATGTGAAGTTTGCGGTTTGAAAGTAGCTCAATCTGGAACTTTTAACAGACATATACAAACACACGAAGCTAGAGAAAAATGGATTGAATGTGAGCAATGCGACTATAAAACGTCACTCGAAAGTTACTTAAAAAAACATATGAGAACTCACACTGGGAAAAAACCATTTAAATGTAATGTGTGCAACAAGAAAGTCTCAACACTTGAAACTTTAAATATTCATTTAAGAACTCATACTGGGGAAAAACCATATGCATGTAATTTGTGTGATTATAGAGCAGCGCAATGGATTACACTGAATAGGCATGTATTAACTCATACTGGAGTAAAACAATATCAATGTACCTTGTGTAATTTTAAAACTGCTAATGAACACAGTTTAAAAGTTCATAATATAAGACAACATACCAGAGTAAAACCATTTGTATGTAGTATGTGTAGTTTTAAATCTACTACTTCAAGTGAGTTAAAAGTACATATAAGAACACACACTGGAGAGAAACCTTATCAGTGTAAAATATGTGCATTTTCATCTGCGCAGCTTGGTAGTTTAAAATTACACACTATGAGAAAACACACTGACGAAAAACCATATCAATGTGATAAGTGTAATTTTAAGTCAGCTGATTCAGGTGACTATACCCGACATAAGTTAATACACTTAAATCTGAAACTATTTAAATGCAAAATGTGTGACTTTAAATCTGCACATGCTAGAAGTTTAAGATGTCATATGATTAAACATACAGATGAAAAATATAAATGTGATATATGTGATTTTAGATCTATAAAACTAAAGGAAGTTAGAAAACACAAACAAACTCATACTGGAGAAAATCCATCTCAATGTAAAATATGTTATTTTAAATTTTCTAATGCAGGTAGTCTAAAAATACATATGAGAACGCACACTGGTGAGAAGCCATATGAATGTACTATTTGTGATTATAAAGCTGCACAGTCAGGAACATTGAAGAAACACATATTGACACACTCCATAGAAAAACCATATAACTGTGATATGTGTGGTCTAAAATATGCAGAAGAACATAAATTGAAATCTCACTTAACAACCCATGCAAGTGATGAATTTATTAAACAAGAAGAAAGCGATGAACATGAATTGATTCAGAAATGTGTAAATATGACAAATGCTGTAAATTATATAAAAACAGAAGATGCTGCCGATGAAATATTATATGAAAGTATGAAACAATACAATCTAACACATGTCAGAGAAAAGTTACGTAAATGTTATATCTGTGGTTTAGTATGTAAATCAAACTCTGGTTTAATAGTTCACATGAGAACTCACACTGGTGAAAAGCCATATAAATGTGAAATGTGTGAGTATAGGAGTACAAAATCCAGTGGCTTAAAAACCCATATGAAAAAACACTCTGGCCTCAAACCATTTACATGTGGTTTATGCAATACGAAATTCTCAATTAAGGATACTTTAAAAATACACATGAGAACTCACACTGGTGAAAGGCCATATAAATGTACTCAATGTCATTTTAAAGCAGCACAAACTGCTACATTAAAAAAACATATGCAAATTCATTTAAAGAAAAGAGTTTTAGTCTGTAATATCTGTGATAAAAAGTATACAAGTGAAACTGGATTAAACTATCACTTAAAAACTCACACTGGTGAAAAACCATATGAGTGTAATTTATGTGAGTTTAAGTGTACAAGTTCAAATACATTAAAATGTCACTCAAGAACTCATACACTCGAAAAACCCTTTGAGTGTGATATGTGTGATTTTAAAGCAGCACAAGGAAGTACCTTGAGACGACATAAATTAACACATTCTGAAAAGGTATAAAAAGAAATTATTCATGGGAGTACATTCACATTAAGGAACACCAAGTTAAGTAGTAATTAATAGCACCACTGACAACATTTAACAACAAAGTCGAAATTTTGACCATACCAGAAAAGAAACTCAGTGAGGATATTGTGCAACCAATAATCCTGTGATTTTTGATTATTCACTGCATGTTGTAAATAGATGAACAAGGCTAGAGATATTGTTAGGCATGTCAGCTAACAATGGATGAATCTGACACAGGACCATGAAAGGTTACTTACAAGAGAAAATGCCTATATGCAGCAAAGGGTAAATAAATACAAGCTGAATAGATATAGAATTTGTCATTGGTGAATATCCAAATTTATTGTGAAATGTGTAATTATAATTATAATACTATATAGACTGAAATAGTATATTATTTTCTAGTTTCATATTTGAATCCAAGCTTTATAGGCTTTGCATAACCGTAACTCATTTTAGACTTAATTTTTCATAAAGCAAAACAATGTAATATTGACGTATAGTCATAGCACCCGCTACTACACTTATAGCCTCCATACTTATACCTATTATTATTTTATTTTTTCTAATAAGGAAGAGATACTTAATTAATTTATGTTTGTCACCTCATTTCTCTTAGACCGTTGGCACAATATGAAAAAATAGTTTTATTATACCTGCTGGTCCAATTTTAATTTTAATCAAATTGGACCAGTAGTTAGTTTTTAAAATCTAAATAAGTGAAATAAATGTTGCCAGTCCCGCTGCTTTGAAGTTAGTATCTACCGTGTATTTAAAGGCTTTGATAATTTAATGTATGTATGTATGACTTAAAGATAATCAAAGATGATTATTATTATATTATATCACACCCGAAACCGAAAACCCAAGCAGTTATTAAATTAAGAGTCAAACTATTACCTACAAACAACAAGTACCTAATACTTTTAAAAAGTGAAAACCAAATTTGGTACACGAAACATAATGATATCAATGTAGACTCGAGAAGTATTAGATACTTAGTTATATAATTTTATCATTACAGAAAAATACTGTTTTATAGCAATCTGATTCAGAAATAAAATTAACGAAAAATCGCCCGTGTTCTCTTAAGGTTCCGTACCATAATCTATGCAACATTCGTTCAAGTTTCTACCTGTTATTTATATCGAGTAAAAAATAGCAAAACTAACGTTTTGAAGGAACCTCTTTTTTATTCTGTATTTAGCATTTTTTTGTTATAGTGGCAACATTATCTGTGAAAATTTAAACTATGTAGCTATCACTATTTATGATATACAGCCTTTAGACGATAAGGTCGCCCAATGTACTGATTTGATGATTTGATGATGATTTGTGTAATTTTTGCTGAAACCCTGGACAACAGCTGCTGTGGTGCTATCGCGCACTTAGGGTTTTGATTAATGAAGTATAAATAGTATAAGCAATCTAGTAGTGAGTTACTTCGAATGTTTAATGTCAGGGCTCAGGGCGAAGAACCTTGATAAATCTTATGGACGCTAGCTTAGAAAAATATACTAGAATTTAATATATGGATATCTTTGACGCTAGCAAACAAGTGTGATCGTGTGATACCATGATAATTAAAAAAAAACTTTGCCGTTTTCGCGGGAAATCTTCATAGAAACCCTGGTAAATACTCCACCACTTTACGAGGGAACGAGACCTGAACGAACATTATATAACTGAAGACAATATAGTAGAGGTATGGCCTCAGTGGCTTTAGCCTACCCTATGGGTAAATTAAAAAAATTACCTACTTTTATTTATTTACAGAAAGAAAACAGCATTGTTTGGATTTGGTTGTATGAAAAATATCTTAATTTATAAAAAACTATGAATAATTAGATACTATGGCCTGCCAAGTCTTGCAAGAACTATCCAAGGAACAAATTGTCGTAACTAAATCTGAAGAAGCAATTTTAGCATGGCATGAAAACTACATATCAGTGTTGAGTGAAAAAGGTGTGCATATCTTCGAGTTAACACACAACATTAAGTGTTTGGATAAGAAAATTGATTGCAATCAGGCTTTAATATGCCATCCAAAGTACAGTCCGGCAGCAAACTTGTTCACAAGTCGAGTTTTGAACAAAACATTGCGGAATGTGGATCTGACCGAAATGATTGTTGATCACTCACTATGGCCTCATAACTTACAGCTTCTACAGGAAATGTCGGTTATCGTCTACTATAGATGGTCGTCAGCTGGTGCATTGAAATATTACGGTTCTGCTATAGCAGTATTGACGAATGTAGGCGTCGTTGAGATCCATATGAAACGCCTTCTCAAATGGCAATGCACACTTAGGATATCAGATATGCTTAGTTTAGAATGTAGCAATCTTTTGAACTTACCTGAATCATTTGAAGAAGCAAGAGATGCTGCCCATATGTTAGCAACATCTGCTATGTGTTGGTCACCAAATGAGCATGACAACTGTTACTTAGTCACTGCACAGAAGAATGGCAACATTGTTTTCTGGCTATTAGAGTGCGACCAAAGTAATTGTACAGCAAAAATAATAGGAACTGAACAAAGTGATTCTTCTGAAATTCAATCAATGCTGTGGATACCTTTAACAACTAATAGATTTTTGCTTGTTTGTTCAAACATTCTAGGAGAAATCATAGCATCAAAATGTCATATCCTTAAAGACAGAATTAAAATTACTCAAACATTTACATTATGGTCATACAAAGACAAAATGGTTCCAATGTTTTTAGAGTATGTCGAAGTTGAATCTAATATAACACTTTATTGTAACAAAAATAGGCACTTGCTAGTCATGCTATTTGATAAAGAAGGTACAATATTAGCGCAGTATATAAACAATATTAATGATTATCGAATAACATGTATAAATAAGGCTAATAATGAAATTCATGTAACCACAATCAATTGTAAAATTTACAAGCTAAATCTGGCTGTGGAAAGTAACCATTTAAACATTACTCTGGATCCAATACAAACAAATACTTACAGTATATCACATGAGTTGTATGGTATGGTTTTTTCACATAACATGATCATGTCTGCTTTGTGTATAACAGACAGAAAAGTTAACTGTAGAAAAGATCCCCTGAAACTTGAAGTAATCATCACAAGTACAAGAGAAAAGCTTGAGTCCGCTGCAAATATGCTTTTGACAAATCCCACTAAACTATTGACAAGTTACTGGGATGTGATAGAAGCATTGAGGTATAAATGCATGAAAGCTAAGGAAGTACCGAATGTAAATCTTCAACTATTGTATGAGAGAGCAGCTACCAACATCTACTTGCTCAAAATCTACTATATTTTTTGCACAATTGTAGATAACTTGAAGAGGACATTCAAAATAGGGCCAAGTATTGTACTACCTCAGAATAAACCAGATGCTGTAAAAGAAGAAATATTAATATTACATGCTGATAAACTTATACTGAAATATACTAAAAAATTTAAGGAACAAGGAAAACTGATGCCTTTAGAGATGGAGTTCTTTGCAGGAGCTAAAAAAATTCTAGAATATTTTCTATCGAATGATAAAAAAATCTCTAAAGAATTGCTAAACATAGATCCAAGTATTATGAATATTTTAGACGCAAGCACTCCATTTATATGTCAGTGTTGTAACGAAGAAGTGACTGGATTCAAGTGTAAATTTAACCATTTGAACATGTTTTGTGCATTGACATTTACTCCGATAGAGACTGATAACTATTTGTTCTGCAAATGCTGTAATCTTACAGCGAGAATAGAATTGATAACTGAAAGTCCGTTGTGCCTGTTCTGCGATCTACCATTGATTTGTGTAGATGAGATTTGTTGAGAGTGAAATATTATAAACAGGATATGTAATATATAAGCAGGTTGTTGTACTTTCCAATAAAGTTTTCCCAGTGTTACACTGAATAACAAATAGTTTTTCTATTATTTAAATAGTGTAAGGCCTGACAGTACCGATATATTAGACTACTTTATTACAGTAAGTGACTTACTATCAATATATTACTTTATATTTATTAGCAGTTTACCAAATGGGATTTCTGTGTATTGTTGCTTCAGTACAAGGTATAGTTTGTCTTTTATTTGCACATAATGTCGTGTAATATGAGTATATTGATTTTTTGATTGATTGATTAAAATAGTTAAGGATGTTCCATAAAAATATTAGTAGAACAAGTCTATTTCCAGCTATCTACTAAATACATAACAACAGGAAAAACCACTTGAAAGGGATACCTAATATAGTTACACCTTAGTTAAAGAGGTTGAAATTTTTTATCATTGCAAAATTCATTGATAAAAGTGGATTACACGTATTGCGCCACCTAGTGACACTAGATTGAAGGTTTTTCCTGTAGGTATATTTGATGTTTGTGTGTGTGCAATAAATAGTATTATAGTTCATTCATTCATACCTTCGTTTGGGTACTACGCTGTAAGGAGGTCACCTGTTCTTTGTCATAAAGCATACGTCTAGAGTCTAGGACTAGTAATAATAACTTATTACTAGTACTAGACTCTAAAGTTCTTTGTCATAAAGCATACATCTAGAGTCTAGGACTAGTAATAATAACTTATTACTAATACTAGACTCTAGTAATAATAACTTATTACTAGTACTAGACTCTAGATGTATGCTTTATGACAAAGAACAGGTGACCTCCTTACAGCGTAGTACCCAAACGAAGGTATGAATGAATGAACTATAAAATACTATATAAAAAGCATATGTTAATAGGTATGCTTTTTATATAGAAGTGTCTTTCGACTTTAATTGGGCACAGATGCAAAATTTTTCATTTATATTGGTTCAAAAATCATATTAGTGAACAATTTTGGAAAAAGATTTTTTTAAGATTTCTTTTAACTATACTGGTCAAGGCATGTCTGAGATATAGTAAAAAACAAAGAAAACCTTACAGCCGAATTAAAGTACCTTGAAGTAGAATTTTGGAAGTCTGTAAAATATATATTTAATTCAGCCTTCTGATATATCATATTGATTATGTTCTACTAGTGGCTGTTATTCCGGGCTTTGCCCGCGACATAAAATAATAAAACGATTTAAAATTTTGAACCCTCTTACTTAGGGGTTGAATTCTTAAAAATCCTTCCTTATATATCCCTACTCCCTATAATGAATACAACCTCTAAAATCCATGTCTTTTGGTTCAGCGGTTTAGACTCTACGTTGATTTCTAGATTTAGCTATAAAAAAGTAAATTCTGAATGAATGACAGTTATTAGTTATTAATCTGTAAGTCAACATTTATTTAAATGAGTATAAAGTTTATGTTCTCGTATATTAAAATGGTTGGTTGTAGACCCTTACCTCGATCCTAGATCCTTATCCTTAGATCTTTTTCTTCCTTACCTTATTATGAATTTGAAAGTTTAAATTTACAGAAGGATGTACCTATATTTTTTACTCTTTCACGCTCAAACGGCTGAACGGCACACATCTAGGTAATAATTTACCTACTTGTTAAGATATACTTAGACATAAGATTTCTAATTATATGCTACTTAGTGTGCTTGCAATATATATGAATAAATAAATAAAATTTAGCTTGTACCCTGTGTTTACACATAGGCTACTTTTGATTCTGATAAATAAAGTCGTTCCATGGTGATGATTAGATATTTACCGCGGCCAAAACCGCGAGGCGGCGCTAGTATATACTATTTATACTAATTTTATAAAGAGATAAGATTTGTTATTTTGTATGTAAAAAATAAACTTAAAAACTACTGGACCGATTTATGAAATTCTTTCGCCGTTACAAAGTTACTTTATTGCTGAGTAATAGACATGGCTATACAAAATTAGAAATCCACGGGTACGGCGGGTAACTCGGCGGAGTTCAGCTAGTCGCTTACAAAACTTTGGATTTGTCTCGCAATTTATAGCTTTTGGTGTGTTTTAGAATGTGTAGGGTTTTTTAAAAGATTGGTTGACGTGTTCCGCTGTTCCAGAATATAAAAAAGTATTTAGACAAGCGTAAAAAATAAATCGTTTAATAGTTCTTACAAAGTTAAATAAATTAAACTTAGGTAAAATTGCAGTTCAGGTTCACGCTTTGTACCATCTTTTTGCGACACCGTCGAAGGTTGAGCCAGTTATTGTCTGTGAAAGAAAGAGTTTAGTTGTAAGTTGGTACTTAATACCTGTACAGTGCACTTCATAAACAATATCTTTTTTATCCAAGACAGCTAGGCATTTAACCACTAGCTTGTCCGACCACGGAAATCAGCAACACTGAGGCCCTAGATGCAGCATGCCTAGCCTGAGATACGCTGGCTCTCTAGGCCTTCGTAGAGAGCCAGCGTATCTGCCGGAATAGTACACCATTAGGTGCTTGGAGGCAGATTTGATCAACTTATTAACATTTTATAAGATTCCTTACCATTCGACTATGAAGTATTGTAAGGGTTTTTTAAATATTATTTAAGTAGACTTAGAATTTATTCAGAAGTAGCTTTGATCTAAGTACTTAGTAATAAGTAGGTAAATAATATTATTTTATATTTAATGTAACGTGGGTCAGGATGAAAGATAGTTCGTATTATGTAACGTATCAACCAACATAATCATATTGCTATGTACGAGTCTCCCTTATGAAGGGAAAGTAGACAACATTAACCAAAATTGCTGATTGGATAAACTCGGAGGAGATTATAAACATACATAGGTTCAAATAAGCTTACCACGCATAATTCATCTCCATTATATTCCCTCTTGAAGGTAGCGGAGCCCAAGTCAGATTTGATAACTTGAGTGACCACATTGCCATCGACGGTGTACGTGGTTTTAATCTATAACAAACAAATTGTACGTATTAGCAACAGAGTACCTAGTTCACACAGTAGTAGACAACAACCCGAGGAGTGGGTTGCCCTATGTCAACTCAGCCTACGGTACCTAATTCAAAATATTGGAGACGAGTTCTTTAAAAAGAGTGATCACTTTACGGCAGGCACTGATAGAACTTTTTCAGTTATTTTGATATTAAAATCAAACCTCTGGACTGATGTTTCTAAAATTATAATGAGACCACTCCAGAAGTACCTATACCCCATCAAACAAAAAAATATTTGTCTAATCAGTCATCCAAAATTAATTGTGTAATGTGCTTGGGAACGAGCAGAACATATATACTTATTACATCGACGAGAATACTTTTTTGTTTCCTACTAAGTTTCTTTAATGTGATAGTAATTACCGGGATTTTATCCTGAATTTTATCATCAAATTCCACTCCGGACTTGAAGCTGCTTTCTCTTGCTCCCTCAGGAGTGGTTGAGATGTAAGTATAGGTGTCGCCGTTCTGGACCAGCTTGGATGAAGGTTTAAACTCCATGTATTTGGCTATCTGTTCAGCGGGAAGACCTGGAAGTTAGAAAATTGAATGATGATATATATTCATTCACCAGTAGCTACAATCTGGTTCGTTTAATATCGGGAGAGAATAAGTTATTTGTAGCCAAAGGTTCCTGGGCTGTATCTTTGTGTTTGATTAGGCTACTTGCGGTACATCTATATAAAAAATAGGGACTATATTCAAAGAGGAGCGCCTGGAATCATTTGTCAACCAAAATAAGAGGAGGTTCTCGATTGAGAACTTCTTCTTTTTTTGGAGTCGGTTACTCAAAGTAAATTCAGAGATTCACCACGCCAGAAGGAAATGCCAGATTCCTATTTCCCCCGATTTATTAGAAACGCCTGGCTCGATTAGGAAAATTATTTATTTGAATGGTTAGGTATACCTACTTACTAGATGTTACCACCTATCTTTTATAAAAATCCATTTCTAGTATTTTTTTGGTTTTGTAGATACGTATAGGTACTGAAAATTAAATAAGAAGGTATAGATCGCGCGATATTATAGCCGCCTAGTCGGATGCTGAGCTTGTTCTATATACGGTTATCGGTAGGGGGTGTAATAAGCCGAAAGAAAGTTACTATACTCAATAATTACGAACAATTTTCACCATGGGACCAACCCTGAAATCGATAAAAATTTCTGCGGTTCAATATAAAAAAGTATATCGGTCTCGACTAATTGTATGAAACAGCAGTTTTTTTCTCGAATTCAGAGTCGGTCCCATATAGTAAAGGATTTTCCTTAGTATGAGCATATTGACCTCCTTTCAGCTTTGTACACCCCAAACCAATGACCCTGTACCCTGGGTTTCCTTCCAAATTTGGGCGCCCCGCGGTTTTACCCGAGGTAGTTATTTGATCATCCCTTGGGAACACTTTAATTTTCTGGGATAAAAAGTAGCCTATGTGTTAATCCAAGACATGGAGCTATCTTCGCGCCTTACATATCCGTTCAGCCGTTAGAGCGCGACTTTATGATAATATGGTAAAGTTAAAATTGACTTTTAATGATTATTACGAATCGATTATATGGGAGTATAGAAAAGTGTTGATTTTAGATCTTTTCAGGCAATTTTTTATCTCCGTAAGAACCTTTTTCGTACTTCATGGAATATTCTAAAAAAAGAATTAGAAAAATCGGTTCGGCTGCTCGCGAGATTTGCGCCTGGCAACACATTCACCGATACATTTTTATATTAAGTATAGATAGAAGATATCTATATAGTGTAATTATTAAATACTATACTGCTAGTTGCAGATATTCTACGCCAGTGACAGATACGCATTATTGGTTATCCTAATAGATAAGGTATATCATACGTGTGAAGATCCGACTTATGTGGTTTTATAGTGCACTTACGTGGACTAAGGCCTAAATAGGCTAGAATTGCCAAGATATGAAAAAATCAGCAGACTTGACTATAAATACATAAATAGAAAAAGACAGGTGATGTTCCATAGGTAAACAACCAGACGAATCACCCGCGTAGTGAGTGGTCCGCGGGAGGAGGGTGTGGTAGCGAAGGGTGGGGGGAATAAATGAGCCAAATGCGCCTTGTTAATTAACTTCAAAAAAAAGAAGTATCTCTATACTTACGTCCGGTTTTTTTTTTGTTTGTATATATTCCGCCATATTCACAGAGATGATTTGGAAAAATATTTTATCGCTTTAAAATGCAAGGTATAAGTGAAAACAGACTTCAATCGGCACACGAAACTTACATTACAAAAATATTTCATCAATGTATACGTCTACTCAAAGAAATTTAAAAATTATATTGATAAAAATATGGTAGAGTAACCATATTGATCACAATCTTTTTTTCAAATATGTCCAGCAGTTTCTGAGAAATCGAGGAACATAAATGAAAAATATTCCGTTAATTGAGAGCATCCTCCATTTCGAAGTCAGTTAAAAGAGACACGCAAGTACCTTTTAACCAGTGAAATTGTAATAAATAAATACACACCGGCAGCTTTCAGGAAACCGTCGAAATTCTCCTGTCTCTCGAATTTGTATTCTTTACCCAAGAAAGCCATTTTAAGTATTTTTTTAACACACACTTGCACAAGCTACTGCTGTGACAGACGGAATAAAATCACAATTTTTCATTCTATACTCTTTATAACAATTACGGTACCGTAGACTACGTACCTATCTAATCAAGTGATTTTGATAAATATGTGAATTTTTTTGATAATATAAACCTACACCTGATTTTTAATCTAATCGATTTTATTGTTGCTAAGTTTTTTCTAGAAAAGGAAAACTAAAAGTATTTTAGAAGGTTTAAATAAATTTAAAAATAGCTGCTGATGATGATGAGCCCTGATGCCAATAAAAAATAAAATATTATACCGTTGACAAATCTAGTACCTACAACCTAAATACCTAGTACTTATAACATACGAGTATTAGTAGGTATCTACCAAACTTAGTACAAACAAGAATAACAGAAAGCAAAAAAATACTTCTTGCAATCATTATTGTTCTTGCATTCTTGCAATCAGCTAAGATTTTCCAGATATTAGTTTAAAGTAAACTTAAACAACATAATATGACTTGTATGAGTATTGTATTTTCTTTAAAGTAATGCAATAAGATGATCAGGATCACAGTTCTTAATTAATATCTAAGCTTTGTAATACCGCTTGGCGACACCATCGAATTTTGGGCCGGCCAAAGTCTGTAAAAGAAAAACATCGTTAGAGCTTGTTTGGGGAGCATGAGACGCCCCGCGATTCGATTCGAATAATTCTTAGTTTGTAACTGTTTGTCGAAAAACTTTGTCATATCTAATGATAGAGTTATATTCAGGAAGACAGGTGAACTTCAAAGCTAAAAACATGAGCTTTGACCATTCAATAAAACGTAATCTTTGTCAACGGGTTATTTGTGACTGTACACTTTCGCAGAATCAGTAAAGTTTCATGTCAGAAGTTACTGATCTAACTATATAGAACTGTCAAAGTCATTCAAAAGTTATTAACTAAATCAGTTTACTCACCACGATTAGTTCATCCCCGTTGTATTCCCTCGTAAAGGTTGCATCTCCCAAAGCAGACTTCACTATTTGGCTCACTTTGTTACCGTCTACGGTGTACGTGGTTGTAATCTGAAAACAGTTATATCGTAAAATTTCCTCTTTCAATATTATATTTAGAAGCATTAATACCTTTTGCACATTGCAATTGAAAGTTTTTAAAACATTCGGGACCACGTTAATCACGTTAATCTGAGTGACTTAGGTTGCGAAGACGTGTGCTGTTCTACTGCACCATATTCACATCGTTACGCCTTCCATACTTTAGAATCGGAATTTTTCTTGGGCTTCAGCCCAAGTCTGCTGTTTCAATTGTTTTAGAATAACAACTTCATTGTGCCAAAATGGTCATTTTGCCATAGAATAGGCGGTCGGTATTGAACAGTACCTTAGTATGTTGTTTAATACTCATTCTGAAAAAATAAAAATAACAGATTTGGACCCACGGATTTATATGTTTTACCACCCTGGGGCCTTAAGTTTAGTACAAGCTAGGGATCAGGGAGTCTTATTTAGTCCCAGGGAAATTGAAATAATACGAGGGCCCCATGGGGCTCTTTTACTAGAAATTAGGATTGCTATTGATTGCTTTTTCTTCTTCCTTCTTAACCTTTTCTCTGTCCCTATATCAATAAATCAACGAGTTTTCGATGAATAGATTGAATTAAGTTAAACTTACGGGAATTTTATCTTGGAACAAGTCATTGAATTCGACGCCGGACTTGAAGTTGGTCTCCCGCGTACCCTCGGGTGTGATCGAAAGGTATGTGTAGGTGTCTCCGTTCTTCACCAGCTTGGACACTGGCTTGAACTCTAGGAGCTTGGCCACCTGGTCCTCGGGAAGTCCTGGATATTTATCACGACATAATTATCATCTATAGGTTAACTTAACTGGTAGATCGCCCGCAGGGTATATGTCTGCGGGAAGGGGTATAGATACACACGTAATTAGAAAGAGCATTTCTTATCTACTAATATTGATGAAACTTCTTGGTCTGAAGCTTCTGCAAATTCGTTTTACGCTTTAGCCATCCAATTTTTATATTGAGGATATTTTTTCCAAAACAGGAGAAGGCTCATAAGACGTCATTTATTTAAGTACTATATTTTGAATAAGAATTTGAAAATAAAACGAAAATCGGCCGACAGTTATTGAGCGAGCCGTCATAAAGGCAAAATGAGGAAGTTTGCTGACGGAGCTAACGTTTTCATGATAGTGCTCGCGAAATCGTTGAACTAAGTACTGATAAAACTTACCGGCTGCCTTCAGGAAATTGTCAAAGTTTTCTTGTTTATAGAATTTGTATTCTTTTCCTAAGTACGCCATTTTTATTGGTGTTCGTATAGTGCACACGTCCTTTACAGATATGATGAAATAAATTGAAATGGCCTTAATCTTGGACTTATATAATTTACTAATCTTGGAGTGCGTGATAGATTATGATAAAAACTACCACATCTGTTTTAATTATTTGATTAATTAATTTAATAACTTGGTAGAAAAAAATGACATATTATAAGTATGCAAGTACCTATCAATTTGCTGCAGTTGCAAAGAGCCTTAGCAACAAGTCTACTTGTGATCGTTTCTAGGGTTCCTTAGTACTACAAAGAACTAGGGAACCTTGATATATATACCCTTATATATCTATTTTATTATTTTTACTGTATTTGTTGTTATAGCGGCAACAGAAATACATCATCTGTGTAAATTTCTAGCTATTACAGTTCATCATACAGCCTGGTGGTAGACGGACGGACGAACAGCGAAGTCTTAGTAATAGGGTCCCGTTTTTACTCTTTAGGTACGAAACCTTAAAAACATGTCATCGACCATTTTATGACAGAGGCCATCTTGGACCGATTTTCATCAAACACAGCGAAGAACACACCTACCAATCAAAAAAATAAAATCAGCTATCTACTATGCCACAGATAGACCCACACACACACAGACACCTCACACTTACATACATAATACCCCGTCGTTATTGCGTCGGTGGTTAGATATAAACTTTTGACGTCTTATAATTCGATGGAGCCGGCTAAACGCACGAAAAAACATGACTCATGCGGCGTTACCTCGCTCTGAGGCGTTCCATTGAAGGCTTGAAGTGCAAGCGAGAGCGCGGAACGAACGACAAAGAGACACAAAGGCCTCCGCGTTCGGCAGCGTTCGACATCTGTCTCTCTCCTACTTGAGTGAGCGGTGCGTCCGCGTGGACAGCTGCTATTCAATAATGCATTTACATTTTCGTCAAGTATGAAGTGCTAAGTATAAGTATAAACATTGTTTATCACCAATGATTAGATAGGAACTCTACAATTTAAAATTAAGAAAATGGTTACTGGTTAAAAAGAGGAATATACTACACGTTTGTATAGAGTTCTTAGCGCTTAATGTTCCGTATATCAGTTATCCTCGTAATTTTCAGCCTATGTGAGCCCACTTCTACTGGGTATAGTTCTCCTACGCCGTGTACCATGATTGTCTATCCTATGACAATCTAGCCCACGGTATCCTTGTGATGGAATGGACCCATCCAGCTGATGGTCTACCTACCGGTCATTTTTTGCCTATCAATCCTTTAAGGGTTCTAATCTAAACGCTTATTGCTTTTGGTAAGGATTCGGTCTCAAAGTGATGCTTAGTACAGAAACCTTCATTGATCTTTCTGTGACTTTAACTCTTTTTTTTTTACACAGGCACTTCGGCTAGAGTCCATATTATTTAATACTGACCAATTCTAAACTTTACGTAGGTACGTTTTACAAAGTTTTATTCGGTTGAAATATAAACAACGCAAACTTTTCGTATCCACATTTAATAATACAAATAAATTATTTATATTTGAAAAGTAATACGAGTGATAAAGTCACTTTAATTACATATACTAAGTAATATGACTTATACAGTAAAATTTTACAATAAATTAATTTTAATGTTGAGATGTTAATCGGCTTTGTACCATCTTTTGGCGACGACATCAAACTTGGGGGAGGAAAGTGTCTGTAAAAAATATAACAAAATTATAGTAAACTCATTCATTGATTTATGCGTTATATTCGTTTTACTCCTCCGACGTAAGCAGAGAAGATATAATAATAATGTAAACATGTGAAAGTAAAAATGCGAAAAGCCACTTGAAAGTAGAATCTCACTAATCCGACATATCAATAAAGCGACACGTCCAATAATCCGGCACTCTCCGCGCACGTCTCTCCCTACGCCTCGCTGCCGCGTATGAGCTCCATCGTCATCGAAACTATGAAGAAATTGTGAAATAGGTTACATTTATAAAAAAACGTGTGTAACAGGAACACAAACTCTTCGTATTTCCTTAAATTTTTTTTCTATTGGATTCAGTAACACAAACATTCCAATAACCCGGCATTTTCTAGTTTTTAATAGTGCCGAATTGTGAGATTCTACGTTTGAAAGTATCGGTCGAATTTTATAAGGTGAATATAGACAAGAGCATTTTCTCAAACATTTCTGTGTAATTTAACGTTCTTACGAATGGTACAATACAGGTAAAAGCTCAGTTTCCAAAGCATCTCCATGTAATGTAACGTTCCTGCGAATGCTCGTGGTAATGCTCATAGCGAGTGTGCATTTACAGGGAACATATCGATGTACCTTGCGTTAATTTTTCCCTAAAATGTCGAACCTACAAGTTGCGTGTGGAATACACGTACAACATTACCACGTGAACATGAACATATAACGAGCGCGCGGCTCGTGTGCGTCGTTCGTCCCTCTCCGCGTGACGTCACCCCGCACCCGCGCCCGCGCTTGTGCAAATGCTCGACGAAATGTCACACCAATACGCTCGCGGTTTATGCAATTATTGTTGTAACAAAACGGCGAGCGTGCTCGACGTCTGGTTAATGAGGGGTGATACACTAGAAATTATATCATAGAGCGGCTCGTTGTCTGTTACAAGTAAATGCTCTACAATGTCCATACTCACCTTAAAACAATAACGTTAAAGGAATTTCCTTTGCAGTTTTCATTGTTGTGAGTGAAGTAGAACATTAGTATCGCTTGCCATACCTACAATATGTACTTATGGGAAAATTTGACGCTATTTGACCAATGAGTTTCGCAACTGGTTGCGAATGAGCAATACAATATACCTACCCTCTTTTTTGTCGACAAAGAAGTTATCCTGAAAACCGGTTACTATTAGAACTTGAAAATGAAACTGTTAAGTTGTAGAAAACCAATGCAGTAAATATATTATTATAGACTCATTTCCGGTTTCGTCAACTATTTGAACCATTCATAAATTGTGTATCTTAGAACATATAAAAGCATTTATTTGTCTAGATTTTCCATTGTCCACAAAGTTGGTCGCTATCTTTTCGCTATATAACACATTGAACTGTATTAATGTTTTCATACGATTTAATTTTTTCTTACCACAATAAGTTCATCCCCATTGTATTCCCTTAGGAACGTGGCGTCGCCCTTTTCTGATTTAATGTCTTGTTTAATAGCGTTACCAGACACCGTGTACGTGCTCTTCATCTGAAATCAATAATATATAAATAAATAATAATATATAATATGAGACAACATCCACACAAGGTCTTCAGTGTCCTCAGTCTTTTGCTTTTTCTTCTTTAATGTCTTCATACTCGTTATGAAATTAATGACAATGTGATATTTCAAAGTCACAAATAAAATGCGAAATAGTTCATTTATTAACATGTCAAAACCGTGTGTGCCGCTTATCGTGAGCTGTATAGCAGCAATCATGTAACATGGTAAAGGCAACCGTTATTATTAACTTACTACAGATAAGCAAGACGTTCTGAATTCTTCGGGGTTTTTAAACAATTTCTTAGCGACATCTGAACCGATTTAGATTAAGAAAAATTATAAATTTATTTATTATTTATATATTTTTAATTATTAGTTTTATTTTGTTTTTGGTTTTTATTTATACCCCTGACAGCGCCTTTTTGATGTATCGGCCATCTTGGACCAATTTTTATCTGTTACAGCTATGAACACTCCCGGCTAATGCACCTTTCAAACAAAACAAAAACGGGAGGGAGGTACGATGCTACAGACATACATACACACACACACACACTCACACACGTCAAACAGTGAAGAATAGAATAGTGACTGCCGCAATGAATACTGTTTTGCACTTTTTTGAAAGCAAGGGTTCTAATGTTATAAAGTAGTTTTGTATGTAACGAATAAGGGTTAGCAGCTTTGTGACTACATCTCGATTGGACCAGTTAGCATGTATGACTAGATCGCTTCATGACTGAATCTTTATATGACTACATTGCGTTAGGAATAAAGCAAAGAGTTGACGAGTAATTATTTTTTCGTGATTATTTTTGTTATCCCTAACGCAATGTAGTCGTATAGAGATTCAGTCATAAAGCGATCTATTCATACCTGCTAACTAGTCCAATCGAGATGTAGTCATAAAGCTCCTAACCCACGAATAAAATCAAAACTAATGCACCAATTTCTAAAATTATTTTGCTGTTCCAAAGCTAGAATATTACTGGGTAACAAAGGCTATAAAAACAACGAAAGTCAGCGACACTGTAGCCCTAGATGGAGCATGCCTAGTCTGAAATACACTGGCTCTTAAGGAAGGCTGCCGGAACACACCGTTAGGTGCTTGGCGACAGATTTTACAACTCGAGGGTAGCTAGTCAGGCGAGCGATAAGAAACGCAGTTGTTTTATAAATAGCTTACAGGACTTTCATTAATCTTCTCCTCGAACTCAACACCAGATTGGAAGGTGGTTGTTTGTACGTTGGGCCCAAATGTTGTGGTCAGGGTGTACGATTCTCCATCCTTTTCTATTTTGTAAGACGGTTTGTACTGCAAAGCTTTTTCAATTCGGTCCTCAGGTAGGCCTGAAAATAAATGACCGTCAATTATATAGATATGTATTTCATTATTTAGAGCGGTATATATAATAATTGCACTAAAAAAAGCTAAGACTAACATCAACTTTATATAAAAAATACTACAATAGATAGAATAAACAATCTAAACACGGAAAAAAAACTATTATAGTTAATACAAGTCAATAGCTTTTGCATAGTTATTGTAATAGAATTGAATTTAATATGACTGACTATAATAACCATTAAAATAAGTTTGTATGAGTCCTGTTACTCGAAATGAATAAATAAATAGTTTAGCTTTGATTGAGATAGTGAATATATATTTTTTTGTTATAAATTACATCGGAATCAATTTTATCTATATCTTAGCTCACCTATATATTAATCTAGCTATTCTGATACCAAAATTCATACAAAACAGTTTAGCTGTGAAAGTAAATTAGTAACAAAAATTTAAACAGAAAAAAAAACTAGAAAAATAATGCTTAGTGAAATCCTATGAAAGTTAATTAACAAAAAATCTATTAATTATTTAATATAATATATCCCTCGTAACGAAGTTGAAGCAATCTAATTGGTTTGTTTGTACCAAACTCTGAACTACAAAAACAAAATCCAAACCACATTTCTGGCAATAAATATATTTCCTTTCATTTCAAACCAAACAAACCTGCAGCTTTTAAGAATGCGTCAAACTTCTCTTCTTTTACGTATTTATATTCTTTTCCGAGGAAAGCCATCTTGATATCAATTAATTAACTAATTGGCAACACTACACCGAACATCCGTCAAAATAAAAAAATCTTGCTGTAGGTTACGAGCGCTCCTTATATTTATATCAACTTCATTATTATCTAATAGCATGTTGATAATATGTATGACGGATTACTTATAAGTTAATATTATTATTTGAGTCATCGCATGATTTAGTAGTGATGTTCATGTTTATAGACTGTGGATATAAAGACAAGACGAGGAAGAAGCCTCGTCGTGCCACCAACTCGTTCTACCAGTGGCACGAGAAGGAATTGTACCTACACGCAGTAAAGGTAGCTCTTCTTAATTATGCTTGACTATAATGGTAACCTAATAGGTAATTATGGTTAAAGAATGCCATAGAAATGGTGTCCTTTTCTTACTATTTTTACTATAAACAGTCTAAACTTTATACTATGTTGACAAGTTCAATATTAGACAAAATAGGCATGACCTCAGTTAGCACTGTTATTAATTCTGCTGCGTGGCACAAGATGGGGTAGTATTCGCACGAATCTTTTTTGCACAACTTTTGTACTAACTTGACTTTGAAGCGGTTTGTGGAATTACTCCAGGACCTAATACCGTGTTGAATCGTCTACTTTACAGTTACACACGCAGGGAAAACAAAGCATACGCTTTGATTTTAGCACTTCCATTATTATTTTTTACCTCAGCAGCTCGAACAAGTACATTTTCCTGCGAGAAATCAGTGTGCAAAACCCTATTTTGCTCTCTAGAGAGACAAAGTAACTTTTTAATTTTCATACAGAAACAGATGCAAAATTACTTAAACTCATATCAGTACTGGCACAATACACAGTTTTGGACACTAAAAAAAAACAACTCCATATTAGTACTATTAGTACCTATTTCGAAATTCCTTTTCAGCAGATTGCATGGAAATCAGGGAGGCCATGCAATTAGTTTCCATTCATAATTCGTAACCTCATTCTGGTTTCGATTGTCAAATTAAATGTTTTCTTTATATATTTTACGTGAAAAAGTTTTGTGTTTCTAATTTGACACCATATAAAACTCTTTTTTAAAAGAGTAATAGTATTCTTTGCATATAAATAAATCTAAAATAACTAACCGTATCGTAGAAAGTATACATTTTGCCATCTCAGTCCCCAAGAAATGAAATGCAAACTTCGAGTACTCGAACTCAAGTCACAACAGTCAAGGCTCCGCACAAAACTGACTTTTAATTTACAAAACTGTAACAACTGTACATTTAACTTTTAATTTTTGATCATATGTAATAATATAATGTTCGATTATAAATAAAAGTGGTTTCCTTTACATTCAACATGCATTGAAAAAAACAAAATATTTGCATCTCGTGCAATATTTGAGTCTCTCAACGCTCAAGATTCAAATCGTGATCAATTATTGGATCTTTCGCTTTCGAGACTCAAAATCTGCACTCGCAGCAAAAATCCACTTTACTCTCTTGTTGCACAAATAACTATTTTATACAAACCGGCATTCTGGTCACGCGTCGAATCGATCAAACGCTCCGCTAAGTTTTGGAAAATGCATTTGAATTATCTGTAGATCTTAAATGGTCTATAGGTAACCTTTCTGCTATTTTTTTGTTGTTGTAGTTAGTCTTTTGTTTTTTATACAACGTCTTAAATGGGGGTTCAACCTCAACATAAAGAAGACGCGTATTAATTACAAAATATGATTCAATTTGGTATTACATTGCCAATAAACCGGGTAAGCCTCTTCCAGAAGCTTTCTATTACCCGGATCTAAAAGACTGGTTAATCCTACTTTGCTGCGGCTGTTACCTCCAGATAGACAATGCTGTAAGGATACGTCCGTCTTGGCAATATGTATAGGCGTTGGTAAAAAAATTCATCGTCGCCGTGACGTGTCATAATACTCATAAAAATATTGATAATAAAGATAATGAAATGTGGTAATGTGTTTTTAAGGTAGATAAGTATGGTACTTGATGTTTTATTTATTTATCGATGATATCATTTTCTGACCTATTTATCAGGTATTTGAGTTGCTGGACTGCAATATTACTAACTAGGTACACTTGTAATTTCATAGTAAAAGTTTATTTTTATTTGAATAGTTATTAACTTAATTTTAACAGGCTACGAAACAATTTTGTCACTCACTTCATTTTAAAATTCAAAGCGCTGGACTGATTTTGGTAACATTTTAACACGACCTTTACGAACATTACAACATTTTCTCAAATGGGTTCAGCTTTGTTTGACAACTCAGGCAACATACATAAAAACACAGTGGGATTGAGTACCTCAGCCTTTTTCGGGAAGTTTGTAAACGTTATAAATTTGACTACGTACTTTTTTAGTTATTGCTCGATTTTAACGAGAAATGAAAAAATTGTTTTATTGTAGGGATTATCGCTTTTCATGTAGTCCCAGATAAATATTATCAGAACTGGTCCAGTAGCTTGAACTTTCATCAAACTTAAATTCAAAGTTGGTCCCATAGTAAAAGTTGTTTTTTACAATGAGTACCGTGACCCCCTTTCGGCTTAACTGTATGCTTACCGAATTGGAGTCGTTGGTCTTATTTTGTTCACTTTGACTAATTGGTATGTCAAAATATATTTGAAATATTATAATAATATCTTCTCCGACATTAGGATATAAACTGATGCATAATAAATAAGTATTTTCGTAAAAAACGTAGTTTAAATTTGTTCTACACAAATTTCGCGAAAAAATATTATGGTCCTTTGAGCACACTCAAACTTTAGCTGAAGCTAATTAGTACAAAGAACGTTGGACTCATTGTGAGGGAAACTCCATGCATTAAGAAATAAGGTTAATAGTCTGAGAATTTGATCGTAGAAAATACCAAAAAGCATTGGTACTATTTAAGAAAGAACTCCTTGCCTAACGTAATAAGGTTATTGTTCTGAGGAATATACCGTAAAAGTATTCTTATTTTCAGGTTATAGTGTCATGAGGTAGAAAAGAAAAGTCCGACGACAAAATTATAGACAAAATTTCTATTACATTAAAAATGATAAATAGTCTTAGGGCTAATAAACTTAGGCTTTGTAGTATCTCTTGGCAACTCCGTCGTATTTGTCGCTGGTTATCGTCTGGAACAAAATAATATTATATTATTAAACCCAACAATGATGTTATTTAGTATAAGGAGATGAGTAACTTCCGACCTAAAACTGATCCCACCAAAGTGTGATTGGCCATCACAGTTAATCCATCACTTGGCTTAGAAAGCAAAGAGTAGGTGAGTTTTATGAAATAAGGAAGGAAGGAATAAACAAAGCTCATGTTTTCAGCTTTAAAGTTAGAACGTCACCTGTCTACTTCTATAGAACTGTCGGTGTAACTAGAGCTAAAAATCTACAAGAATAACCTTAGACATGGTTATTGTTTAGGGGAGAGTACTAAGCTGAAAGGTGGTCACTATACTCATCCTGAGGAACAACTTTCACTATGGGACCAACTCTGAATTGGAGGAAAAAAATCAGCTGGCTCATACATTTTTTCGACGACTAATCAACTTTTTGTATGGAATAGCTTTTCTTTCTTTCTTTTTCTCGAATTCAGAGCTAGTCCTATAGTTAAATTTGTTTTTTTAGCCTTTCGGCTTTGTACACCCCTAACTGATAGCCCTGTACCTACACGGTATTTCATATTTATGCATAAAATAGGTAGCCACGACACACCAAACGCACGACTTTGTACAGTGCTGCACGAATACGCGCTTCACCACACCCCAAGTAAGACTACGTCGACTACGCGCGTAGACGTGATGTTTGTACTCGTATACCATTTCAATGGAAAATAGCAGATGACAAGATGCGACAAACAAAAATGCCCAAAATCCTACGCAACACGCTAATCTGCAACGCAACGCGTTCGGTTTGATCCGCGCTTAAAAACTAAAGGATAGAGCAGACTGAATGCAGCGCAGCCTAGCACAGCACGGCGTATGACGTTGTAATGCAGGTAACATTATGGGCAGTGACACACCAAACGCACGACGCTGTGCAAATACGCGAGCCAAGTCACGCGTATACCCAAGACCGCGTATACGTCAGTCATGTTTGACACTTTCAAAGGGAACTTGCAGATGGCAAGAACGTTTTAAAAGTGCACAATACGACAAAAATGGCCGATGCGCCATCCTACGCAACGTGCTAAGCCGCAACGCAACGGTGTGCTCCAATCACCTTCTTCCGCCTTAGTACACCCCTAACTGATGACCTTTAGTGGCCAATTATACTAATCACATTTTATAATATATTTTTTTAGATAAGAGATAGCCCTGTATTTTTGAAAATGTAGTTTCATTTATGTAGTGCGTAATATTTGTGCTAGGCCCACTGTACAAGGTAGGCGTTCCCCCCTGGTGCCGCGCACCTCACCCCCTCAAAAGTAGCTAAGCGCTGAACTGACGCCACCTTAAACTTGCGATCATATCTGTCACATAGCCAGCTTAGCAACCGATTAGGTGATTGCAGTTGTTATCGCAAATAAATAGGTAATCTATTAAAAATATGGCAGTTGTCACGTCGCAGTAGTAAAATATTATAAGGATTTAATATTATAGTATGTCACGCTCTGAAATACTGAAACATTTTTGTACAATGTACTAGGCACCTTTTAATAAATAATTAAAAAATTACAAGACACTAACTGCGTGAGTCTGTTCTCAGTTGGGTAGTTTTATTCTAATATTACTATAGCAATCAATTCAATAGGGTGGTTGGGAATAAATTATTCCCATATGCCATCTGCCCCTTGAATGGGACAGATAATGGGGCGATGGGAATACACCTTTAATAACATGTCTACGTTTAAACTTACCCAACGAATTTACATCCTCCTCCTCCTCTTTTTGTGGGTTCCTACACGTACAACTATCGAATATTACTCAATAGTTTATTACCTATTATCAGAATCGTTTCAGTAGTTTAGTTCGTAATTCTAAATAACTGTATTATAAATATACTATGTACTTTGATTGGAGAAGTCCTATAAGAGTTCCGAGTTTCCCAAGTGCTGATGCTTACCAGAGTCATGTCGTCACCGCTGAACTCTCGCTTGAAGGTAGCGCTGCCGAGACCACTCGAAAACACCTGAGTCAATGTGTTGCCAGATACGGAGTACGTCGACTTGATCTGGAATATACAAATTGTGTTGTTAGTGCTGGTAACATTCAAATAATAGAAACTCTCCGCAATACCTAACAGCTAATAGAAATATATAGAAATATATAGAACCGCCACTGGTGCATTATAGTAGTTCCACGGAGACGTACAACGTCTTTTTTCCACCGACGCACTTGTGTGTGGGTGTCTGTGTGTGTGAGGGTGTGCCTGCTGTGGCGTCGAAGCTCAAAATATGAATAAATTAATAATGATGAATAGATTTTGATTTATGATGGTGTCTTCGTCAAACATAGATTAACGAGAACACGGAGTGTTCTTAACTATTATGTTTAATCAAAATCGGTCCAAGTTGGCTCACGCCACCAAATGGCCGATTATATATTTTTTCATTTTCATCGTGGTCAATTCTCCAACTAGCTTGGATAAAAAAACAATCTTTTAATCTTACAGGTGTGTTTTCAATTCCGATGGTATCATCGATCTCTACTCCAGACGTGAATGTGGTAGCCTTGTCTCCCTTAGCTCCTGATTGGGTGATGGTGTAACTGTCTCCACCGTTCTGGACTATCTTGAAGGTAGGCTTCTCGGCGAGGATAGCCGCGATCTTGTCATCGGGGAGACCAGCTGGAAAGAAAGACGGAGTCGTGAGCTAAGCTGTTTTCTACTCACTGTCAAATAGAGGAGGTACCCTATTCGATGAGTATATTTTTTTATGTTTGGCAGCTGATTTCTCTGAGATGGCTGGACCTATGGAGGCTAAAGCAGTACGCGTCGCAGGCGCGAGGCGTCATGGTACGTGTTCTCGAGAAGCCCGACTTCCGTACCTTGTGCCTTTCCCACAGGGGGCACGAGGCGCCCCGTGATGACGATGTGTTCTCGAGTGGTCACATCTAAATTTTATCAAAACCGGTCAAGAGATTAGATTTTTTTAATCCAAATAGTTGAAATAGTTCTGTCGGCGCCTGAAGGAAGTTGATAACCAAATTTTTTTTAAAGAACTTGTGTTTCGTAATGATGCCAGTATTGCGCTGGGAGCGCGCTGTAGTTAGTAATATTAATGTATAAGTTTATTTGGTAATTTTACAATTAAACTCTTCAAACTTTCGATATCTTAATTATGTATTATGCACGTACATGTTCGATATCGGTAGCAAGTGTTTCTAACCATTTTAAAAAGGCAAAGTATTAGGGGTTTAAAAAGTTTCAATATTAATAAATGACGAGTCGTACTTAGTTGCAAAGATTGTGAATTTAATCAATTTCCTGATAACTATAATCTGGATCTTTTCAAATCGCGAGTGAATCAGTTTCTTCTAGGCAAGCAAGCGCGCTACATCCTAGGCATCTACGCTGCGAGTTGTGGTCAAACACAAGCCAATTACAAAAAAATATCTATTAATGAAATAGGTATTACCTAATTCATTAATGATTTTAACATCGCTTATCATAAATGTATATATTCGCAAATACATAGAGGTACATCAAATTGAACAATGCAATCCACGATTTAACGGTATAAAATCTGTAATATTTTTATGCGTGTCGTGCTATCATGGAACGGTGGCCACAGATATACCGACCGACATTCTTAATCACCTATCACTCTGTCAAAATATAATTCTTTCAAATATACAGAGATCTAATAAGATTTACTGCATTATTTTCTTCGACAAAGTGATAGATTGACCTAAAAGTCTTGACTGTAGGCTAATCTGCAACAAAATAATTAGTCCCGAATTATTACGCATGATATCATTTCGGTGCTTTCACCGATTAATGTCTGTTAATTCCAGAGCAATTTCACTGTGTATACCGAGACCAAAAAACTTCTTGAGATCTAGCACGAGCCTTAAGTATTTAGTATTCCCCCTCACAAGATGCCCGATTACATTGCAGAGCGGCCGGGTAATGGTCTACGATTGCACACGTAGAGATCTGCCCGATAACGTTTCCAAATGGATTCAAAAACTTTATTTGTTCAATTATGCGAAGCTTGTTAGTAGATCCTAAATTACGGCATTGAAAATTGAGTATACATCTAAACAAGAAAATGCATCAAAATGTTTGAGACGAACACGATATTTTTTTTATCGTGTTTTGTATTATAATTATTTTTTATAAATATAATTTTCATCATTTTATATTCATCATTATAATTTTGGAATCCGGGCGGAAACGCCACTTGCATTGGGCTTTAGGATCTCTACTAGTGCACTGGCGCCCTAATGTACTTTGCCCTAGTGTATGTTCTGTAAAACATTATTTCCTATTTTAAGATAAGTACAGTAATATACCACGTCACGCTGTCGTCCTCAAATTTAGCAATCTTTTACCAACCCAAAGTCCGTATTAGTTGCCTCTTACGAAAAACAGAGGTGGATAATTCTATTTTACATACCTACCTACATGATACCACTTGCTTGAAATTATAATCAATCAATTTAACGACACAATAGGATTGTCATTGTCGAGGGTACAAATACTATTTAGTTAAATTCTACAATCACTGAGGCATCGACCGAGCTCAAGGTTGAAATAATTTGATTTCGGTAAAGCTTGAAAAGATTGGTATTCTGTAAAAAAGGCATAGTGCCTACATACGCCTTTTTTAGTTTTGAACTTAAAGGAAATTACTAAAAAACAAGCTACCTTTATTTTTTTACATTAATATGCCGTGAGCAATGTGTTGAGATGGGTTTATGCCCAAAAACAAAACAACGGAAAATTAAATGTTACACATATATTTATTAAATCCTGATGTTTTGTGCCTAAAAGCCTTTTTAGTGTCAGATTTGAACCGTTCTTATTAGGTATGTCAAACTTTCAACACTTATGACCAATCAGGACATGGAGCAAAAATAAATAGGAATTGACAATTTTTTTCGTAATGGAGACATAGGAGCTTGTTAGTAACAATTGAGGATCAGACTTAAAGAATTGCTATGCTATAGCAAGCATTTTTTAATGCAAGAATATTCTAAAACATATCACTGCTAGCATAAAATAATATATTTTTATTAACAATACGAGTTTCCACGCGTATCTGAGTGTATTCTGAATTCTGAAAGATCCAACAATCAGATACGCATATTATCCATAGTTCACATTCAGTGAACTTCATCAGGGAAGAACTGAGTTCGTGTTCACAACGATGGCACGTCTCGTATACCCCCTCGCCCACCCGTACCCTCAACCGTATTGTTAATTATAATGAATCAAGCACGCGTTAGTTTTTTAGCAAAGTATACTTAAAACCGATAGGAATTCTAACACTAAGGAACAGGAAGGTAATATTAGGATAAACTTACCGGAAGCCTTCAGCCAGCTATCAAAGTTCTCCTGCTTGACCAGGGTGTACACTTTCCCGTAGAAGGCCATGATATCAGCTCAGACGTCTTCTTTCACTTGTGCCAGAATACAAATGAAACGGCTCAACAGCTTCACCCTGGCTTTTATTAGCACTGCAATAAAAACTTTGTCGTCACACAGTTTAATACCTAAACATCTTAGATATACGAGTCATATTTTTTTGTTGTGGCTGTAAGTAGGGGATTTAAACTGTGATGATTGTTGTCCGCAAAAATTGCATCGATAGGGAATATTATCTTTGCACTTTGGAGTTTGGATGCAGTTATCTTAATCCAATACGGTGATAAAGATGTAAAAATAAATATATATTTACAGATAATAAATATGGCACCTACATACATATTGTCCCAAAACTTCAGCATATAAAAATGACGTTATAATGCGATGAGTGACTTTGAACCTAAAACTGATCCTACCAAAGAGTGATGGTCATCTCAGTTGTGCCTGCAGTTGGCTTAGAAACCAAAGAGTATGTTTTATTAAGTCGGGACTAGCGAACTAAGATCTATAAAGTCTGGAAAGGTTTGCCATGCTACATTAATACTAGCGAAGCTCAGCGAAGTCGAGGTCTATCTTTATAGAACTGTCAATATCAATGGCATACAAAAACAATTTTACTCAAACGGAGGTTGATGAAAGAAGTATTTCCAAAGAACCCAACCTCTTAAAAAAAATTTACAGTTTCATTTTACGCAAAGTAATAAGGCAAAGAACACATGAGTGGCGTGGATCCCGACGATATGTAAATCATCAAGCTGGTTCTTTTATCAGCCGCAATGCAATTGAATAATTCCAATTTTTACACCGGTTTCAGTCTCAATAAATTATACAATCGATATTGCACCAATTTACACTTAGGTACTACCTAAGTGTAAATTCTTACAATAGTAAGTATTTTAACAAGGGCAAAAAAGGGGGTAGGTATACGTTATTTGAATAATTTCTGAATTACAATTGCATTGCGTCATAATTGTCGTTTTTCCAATAACAGATTTGGATCCATGGAGCCAAACTATCAAATTTTGCGTTAATTTTCTTTTAAAGTTAAATACTAATTTGTCAGTTTGGACAACAACAACCATGTTAATCCAAGACACAGGAACAACCTCGTTTATTCAGTTCATTAGATTAGAAAAATTATTTTTACATAAATAATTAAAGAAAAAATAATTAAATTGAGATATTCTATGCAAAAATAGAAATAAAATTATTCTTAGAATTATTATTTTTCTATGCAAAAAAAAATCTTAATTTATTTTCTATTCTTTAATTACTCATCAAGTCACCACACACCGAATAAAATCGTTGTACAACAGTCTATACCAATTTACGTCATACGATCAGGCTACGACTGGTAGCGTCAAACTTTTTATTTTTATACGATATCAATGGGCAGGTCAATTGAAGGAGCGCGGCAGTCAGTCGACGGTAAAAGCTTGCATCCGTTTATTAAGACCTACAATGGTTTAACTGGCTTTGTATTTATAATGGCTACACTTGGTGCATGTGGGATAGTCAAGATCATTGTAGAGGCTAAATCTTGCTTTGTTAAAATCTGTATGTCTATTTATAACCGCCTTCAAAAAGAAGGATGTTCTCAATTCTTAGGATTTAAAAAAAATTATGTTCACCGAATTATCGACTACGCCTGGACTAATTTAAAAAAATAATAATTTAATAATAGCTTACAATAGTAATAGGTAAATATGTGTTTACATAAAAAATATGGGTAAATTTACATTAATAGGTTTCCAAAAAAAATGTCTAGTTATTGTATAAATATTAAAATAATTAAAGTAAATATGTTGTAAAATTACATCGCTTCGATAGATAACGAGTGGTAAAAACAAAGTCAAATAAATATTATCACTTAATACATACAGGTGATTAAATCATCCGTAATAAATGTATTTTGTGACTTATAAACTTGAATTTTATTCAGCGAGTCAAGCGTCACTGCTACAATTTCGTGTACCAAAATTTATTGAAAGTTGGTACTCGCGTTCAGGTTTCAATCAATCTATTCTACTAAAAATATAAAATTTCGCAGATCATCCATTAATTAATTATATATCTAAAGATATCATTTTTTCTCGTCGATGGCGTCAAGACATGTTTACCATCTTTTGATATAGGTACTTAGAACATTCGAGATCGATGCAATAAAAGTTCAAAAGATACAGTAGATTAGTTATGTCAATATATATTTCTTATCTTGTCCTATGTGGGGCCATTTTTTATCTTGACCATAAGTAAGCACTATAAAGATAATCTTGCGAATTTCTGTACATAAACCAACATTTGCTAATACCTACTTAGACTTTGGACGATAGCATGTGCAGTAGTGATAAACCGTATACCTACTAACTTACTAATTCTTTCGTACTTATTTATCAAACGAGTAGGTATTTCGACATCATTATTTTGTAACAGCAATATTTTGTATGGAATTCATTGTTTTTATAAGATATCAGTATTTTATCGTATACATTTAGAGCTGTGTCTTAGGATTACATCATTCGATTCCAGCATCCCCATTCGAGAACTTAATATGACTACGAGACCCATTCTGGAACTCACTATCTGTTAAGTAAAATGGGTAAAGTAGTCCCTTACCCAAAATTCCTTCATAGGGTAATTAGAGATACGGCCATGGGCGACTCGCCACCGTTACATAGTAAAGTAGAAGGTGATAGAGAGGTTGCAATAAACGCTTTGGGTCTACTTTTATTGTGCTATCCGCCAGGTAGTAGAACTCCTTGATCTATTTTCCGTTACCTACATGAAATCAGGGTCATTTCAAGTTGCGAATGAATCTGTAGGTATAATTTAGGCAGGTACAGACGGATTCAAACTTAATGGCGGCTGTGAAGTTAGGCGCGAAAGGCTGCGCAGTATCGAAAACAAGGTATGCGCGGGCTTCAGAGAGACGAGACGCGGGAGCACACCGCCCACTAGCCTCCTTCTTCCCGCGGGCCCCTGTCGGTAGTGTGCGTATTGTATCGATACGCTGCACACATGCGCGAGCTTTAGGCCGCATCGTCGCCAGCTGAGATGCGGTTAAACTCAAGCTAGTATTCCATGAATAAAATCAGCCAAGTGCGAGTCTGACTATTGCAAGAAGGTTCCGTATTACTATCTTTATAACATTAGTCCAAGTATCTACATGTCAAAATCACGTTTGTTGTATGGAAACTTCCCCTAAATATTTATTTTATTCTGTTTTAGCAAGTATTTGTTGTAATAGCTGTAGCAGAAATACATCATCTGCAAATTCAACCGTCTAGCTATCACGATTCATGAAATACAGCTTGTTGAGAGGCAGACAGACGGACAGTGAAATCTTACTAATAGGATCCTGTTTTTACCCGTTGCGTACAGAACCCTAAAATGTTTTATAATAAGACCACATCATTACCAATTGTTCGTTATTTTATCACCCTAAAGATAGAACCAGGAATGAATTTTCCTGTTTGTACATATATTAAGTAAGGGAAAATAAATATAAGATATAGGGGGTATATGTAAAGGATGTTCTCCCTTTAAAATTTAAGGGACAAAGGAGAATAAATCAATAACGAAAATCTAACGATACTAACGACTAATCAGTATAATCTTTTTGAAAGATCAAAAAGATTACATAGATCAGTCCGACAATTTAGTCAGAATATAAGTACCTAGAGTATCATGAAGACTAATTAATATTTCAATTCCCCAAAATAAAAACAAACTCATACAAAAAAATTCACACACATTTATTTCAAAACAATATATGTAATATTAAAACAGAGTCACGCATCTATGAAGACATTAGTGAGTACGTATATAAAACATTATCAAACGATATCGATACAAAATTTATCGTTGAACGATAAATACGCACAAACACAGCTTTATTATATTTAAAAAAAAACCAAGTTTCATTGTTTAAATAAACCTTTTAATTATTTATTTTTTCTTTACCCTTACCTACTCCTCTGACCATATTCCTTTTTTCCGTAACCCGATTTCCTAATATTTAAATTTTATTCGTTTCCCCGTTTTAACATAAAAAAGTTATACACTTGAATTAAATTAACAAGAAAAGAAAACGAAGAACGTGACACTGGCTAATACACAGACGTGTGGAGCCATTACAAAAAAAAAAACCATTTAAAAACCGCAAAGTACGATTAGCGCAGCATCGATTAAGAAAAATAAAAAATAGTGATTTTGTATATTGTTAACTAGCGCGCGCTGCGATATTACCCGCGTTGTGTTCATCCAGGGTATAAGCTATCTCCGTACCAAATATCATCCAAATCGTTTCAGCAGCTTTTGCGTAAAAATGTAACAAACATACATCCTAACAAAATTTCACGTTTAAAATATTATAGTAGTATGTGATGTGGATGGTTATTTTACAGAATGCTGCCTTGAACATGTTACTTATGTAGTTCAAATATACTGAATGTATTTTAAAGTTAAAATACCGATTGATCATTTGAACACTTTACATACCTCTCTCTATCTATTTGAAGACACAAATACTAAATTAGAAATGGTATAGGTACATATCAAAAGTAAATTAAGTATTTACACAGAATACATTGTGCGAAGTTACAGCAAAAGCTTGTGATGTCAAAATACAAACAAAAAAAGATGATCGACTGCAACTTTACGTAGACTTTCTCAAAATATAGCTGCGTCTCGCGGTGTTGCCCGCAAACGTTTAATTATTACACAGGAAATAGATACTACATTTATAAATGATGTAGAAGATTTAGTTTTGTATGTAGCTTTAACATATTTATGTTCTACATAGATAAATACCTATTACATTCGTATTTAAAGATATATGTAATCAAACGTACAATTATATTATTCTTATATGTATTGAATTGTCACTGTATTCAAACTACAGCTTGTATTATAATCTATACAAGGTGACAGTGCGAAAATTTGAATTCTAAGATAGTCATTACTAACATGGATCTTAGATTCAAATTCAAATTAAAAAATAGATTTAAAAATTCAACCTTGGACGATTTTGGTAAAATTAATGGCTTCAAACATAAAAATACTCTTTCAAATAGTCCAACCTTCTCCGAGAAATCAGGTAACAAAAAAAATAAAGTCGAATTGAGTACCTCCTCTATTAGGAAGTAGGTATACAATACTAAAGTAGTGAAAGCTTTATGTTTCTCTAACTATATAGTCTGACGAGTGACATTACAATAAAGACATCCTAAAGAGCTTAAATGCATTCAATTAAAAGTTCAAACTATATAAGCCAGAAAAAAAACTCATTACATTGATAGAAGGAATGTCAAATTGAAAATGTCAGAAATAGTATATACCTACATAATTATATGGCCATATATTTTCTTCTATAATATAATTTTTAACTCCAAAAGGCAGTGTCAATTTAGTCAATTAGAAATATGTATTTAATTTTCATCTATTTAATCTACTTGTACAAAATCTACTGTCTATACATATATACCAAATTGTCATCTATTGAAAAAATATACATTTTTCTCTATAGTAGTAGTATCTAGATAGTTACAATAAGATTCTACGAAATATCAATTATTTGAAAAGATCTATAAATCAATCAATTATATCAATCAATTTTTAAGTACGTGATAACTTGTATCCGGGTTGTGTTGTATTTTTTTGTAATAATAAGAGATTATAACCACGCGTAGCTACGAGTATATTCGAGGTCACAAGTTCAAACCCTGTAAAGCGGGAATTTAAGAATGTCAAAATAAATCAGGGATCAACTCATATTTCTCAAATAATCAGAATACTAAAAGTATCGACGAAAAAACTGTCTTTCTGATTACATACAAAACACCCTTTATATGTATTAAGCTTACAAATACAAGTTACCCTGTACATAAAGTGTACATATAAGAGTAGGTACTTATAGCATAAAGATATATTATATAAGATTATAGATGTATTAAAAAAATAAATAAACTGGCGAACATTACATAAATCACTTTTCTCGAGGAAAAGTAATAAAACGCGCCTAATTGTATTAAATGTCAGAGTATAATAGTTTTTTTTTTTAAATAGCACTTTTATTGACTTACTATTCATATTAGCATGTTTTAACCCGACATTATCTGTGTCTTACTCGTACATTTTAAAAATAAGTAATATTTTTTTAACGGTCAGAAAAAATACTACAAATTCGTTGGTCTGTATACTCATAAAATGTAAGTAAGTATTTTTTTAATGCGAATAGTACAAATTACGTGTTTGTTTAAGTAAAGATATTAAATGTATCATTATCCTAATGACGGAACAGCTGAAACAAAAACTCTACCAGGTTAAGTCTGTTATTAAATTTTTTTTAGAATTACAAATGAATTGTGTTATTGTGGTCGTTTTTGACAGGTTTGATAGAATTAAGTTTAATACTAACTCTGACCTATGACAAAATGCAGTTGTAATTCTAAAACAATTCAAATTACAGACTCGCGCCCTACATCAATAAACAATTTTGTAAGCTGCTCAGTTCATCGATAAAATCGATATCTACGTCTTTTCATGTAATGAATGGACTCTGGGAAAGCGTGTTCAATTTGAGGCCAATAAACGCAAGCCTACACTCATGTTAAAAAAGAAAAAAGAAAACTTATTTGTGCCATAGTTGCGAGTAAGGCACCGGCACTGGTGTTTCGGGAAGTTTGGCTACGTTCAACATGACAAGTTCGAATGTTTTGCACTTCAACCTCTGTAGCTCGGCCTCCTCTGACGGACCCTAGAAGGCCGAGACCTCCTTCTTTTTGCTGGTCGCCGATGCCAGGGTCGGCTCTTCTGGAACAAACAGGTAGGTTAAAGGAGCCTGAATTCATGGGGCTTATAGGAATATTATTTATTTATTGAAACTTTATTTATTTATATCAGTAAAAAATAACATGTAAGTATCATAATTTTAAGAAGTAAAAAAAAACGAATCGACACTAATATCAAAGCAATTATTTTAATTATAATAAATTCACTACTGTTCTTTTCTGCAATTAAATTAATTTAATTTACACATTTATATAGAATATTAGCACTCCTCATTCTATAACATTTACATATTTAGATAACATTTAGCAGTCTCTAGCGGACGTGACGAGAACCTCAATTTCCAATGTTCATCCTCAAGTATTCACGTAGAATGAGAAAGCTGTAAACCTTTAGTATCTTACATTTCAGTCACACTACAATAAGGACAAAGATATAAAACATTAATCGAAATGAAAGAGACATAACGTTCGATTATTCTTTCGTAGCAATTGGCCGTTTTTTCACCGCTTAGCAATTAAAATCGATTTACTCTATTGCCCGTATTGTTCCTGTATCTATGTTCTATACCACCCCTGACGCGTAATCATAATCAGACGAACGATTATAGCTCTTACCAGTATGGCCACTAGGATGCATTCTCTTCAGCACAGCGGAGAGGTCGAGGCCGGTGAGGGTCTTCAAAGCAGGCGGTATACCGCTCGCGAGGCGCGCCATCTCGCCCGTGGCGCCCGTGTCTCCCACTAGAACTATCTCGTCGGTCTTCGATAGAGGAGCTGATACTTCCGCTGCGATCTGTTCAACACTTGATTGGGTTAATTATGGTAACATACTGTGCTAAATTCATCATTAATATCATTTTTAAATTATTATTAAAAAAATTCACCCCAAAGACACTTTGGACGATGCCAATTATGAAGTTATACAATTATTTGTGAATTATCTTGGATTTCTAGGCTTACAAAAGAAGACAAATAAATTATTATCTATTTGGAACAGTTATTATAAAGTAAAAATAAAACGTTTTTCTTGGGCATTTACTTCATTGTCTTAATCGCTTTCGTTATTGTTAAAAAGCTAATTCTTCCATCCCTTTTTTTAAGGAATAGCAATTCGGGTTAGTTGTATCGTTGTAGACAGAGGACTTTGTTGTGTGCGGCGGTCGTATTACAAGTAGCTCTTTTTATTGTTTGTGCTGTATTTTGATGATTTGAATTCTATACTAAACCTCGAGCACTAGCGTTATCTCATTGTTTTGAAGACTTGAACTTGGCCATCGTCTTCTCAGCGCCTTTTTTACCGACGTAGACCAAACACTTCGTGATCGAAGGCCGTATTGCCTGATTCTTAACGTACTGGAATCTGATGATAAGTTTCTATACCTTGGGCAGTGCTTCAAGCACCAACGCCATGATAGCCGCGTCCCCATACTGCTTGTAAACCTTAGCCTTGGCCAGCATCCTCTCAGCGTCTGCTTTACCGACGTCCCCTATAGCCGTGGCCTCCGCCAGACCGAGTACCTTGATACGCTCGGCGTCAGCCTTGGCTGCTTCTACTGTTTGCGTGCTGGAATTTAAGAAACAATTTATGATCATCATCATCATCCACAGCCTTCTTTGTCCCATTGTTGGGTATAGGCCTCTCTCATTTTTTACCATCTGCCTCGGTCCTGTGCTAATCTTGTCCAGATAATTTATGATATAAACATAAAATTATTGGACTAGAATGTTTTCTATACTTACAACACTGAGTTGAGCCACATCGACAACAGATGAACTATGATCTGAGTGTGTGGCTCTGTGAGCTGTTGACCTCCGTATTTTTTTTGTATTGTCGTGTTTAATTTTCGAAATAGTAAAATTATAAAAAACAATAAGTTTTCATCCTCACGTCTCCAAAAACAAATGAATGAAAGATTTATTCCTGTGTGTCTCCTTAACCTATCTTCTTAAGGGAATAACAGAAATAAAAATTTCTCTTTGTCCCCTTACTAAGAAGGGGAAAAGAACTGAATTGAAACAAAAGATAACCAAATGATATACATTTGAAAAGTTATGCTTTAAATTTAGTTTCGTAAAGTAAGTACCAAAATTCAGACAAACGGACGGTTCGTTTGGTCGGTCAATTACCTACTGTTTGTGTGGTAGAGGTGTCTAACAATTATAGGTCTCGGTTAACGGTTGTGTGACATGAAAGAGGTTTTCGAGCCGCATCGTCCATACAAATATAATGACACTAGCTGTGCCCCGCAGTGTTATGCGCGGAAATTTGGTTATCCCACGGGAACACTGCATTTTTCGTGATGAAAAATAGCATGTGTTAATCCAGGACAAGATATCTTGGTGCCAAACATCATCCAAATCCGTTCAGCAGTTTTTGCGTGAAAGAGTAACAAACATACTCACATACATTCTTACAAACTTTCACGTTTATTATATTAGTAACATGTCAACGAAAAACAATTGGATATGTCTTACCGCTTTCCTTCAGCGATGGCCTGCAGGCGGTAGGCTTCCGCCTCGGCCGGCAGGCGAACAGTGGCCACCAACTCTTCCTCGCGACGCATGATCTCTTGTTGTTCCACCTAAAATTCACATATAAGTATAGTCTACTACGGCTGATAAAATTTATGAGAACCATGATAACAAAGGCACGTTCGATACATATTTCACTATCTGAATTTTATGAACAATAATTGTATTAGTAGCTGTCATTCGCCACGTAAAATTGAATATAGTGTCAAACTTTGAACCCATATTTGACCTCCTCAGGAGATAAATTTCTAAAAATCTTAAATTAATACGCCCCTACACCCTACAATGAATACACCCTCGAATTTTCATGCCCCTAGGTTTAGTGGTTCAGGCTCTACGTTGATTTCTAGAAAATTTCAGTTAGTCTGGACTTACTCTTTTTTATATACCACTAACAAGAGATCTCTTCCAGTCAACTTTATAAGAATAGAAACGTATTTTTTTTTTGATTTTATCACGAAATTCGAGAGACGATGTTTTTTTATCAAAGAAAATAACTGATTGTTTGAGTGTAAGTTTTTCATCGTGTCGTCTGCCTAAATCCATCTTCTCTTAGGATTATCAATATCCTTGGCTTTACTTAATGGTGAAGTTAGGAAGTGTTTGATATGAATAAAATGGGTACCTGGCGATAAGACTGCCATTAGAAATTAAGCATATTTATTGCATCGTTTTTTAAATGGAGTTGGTTTTTTAAGAAAGAGTTGTTTTATCTTGTCGTACCTCAATCTGCTTGCGACGCTCCACAACTTCGATCTGTATCTCTTCGTTTCGGATCCTCTGCTTTATTTTAGCTGCTTGAAGCTCATACGCCAACGCAGCTTCGGCTTTCTACAACCACACAGAGTTACTTAACTAAGTTCATAATTATAGTTTTGCGAACTGCGACCGAAAAAATAGCGTTAATAAAAAAGGTAATATTATTTAAAACTCTTTTTAAGACGTGTCCCACGTGTCCCTGGCAAAATAATTAACTTTCGAACTGCTGGTCTTATATTAAGTATGTATACGGATGAAGTATGTAGTATCTATAAATACAGGTGCTCCAGCGCTTTTTTAAAATTAAAATGTGAACTCACAGCTGTGTTGATCTCCTGGTCGAACTGAGCCTTCTGCAGCTTGAACAGCCTGGAGTTGTCTTCGATCTTCGTGTCCATCGAGTACTTCACGTCCATAGCGCTCTTCTCGCATTCCGCTTCCTGGATACGAGATATTACACGACTAATTAGCTCATATTCGTTATTTATATTTACAAAGAACTCAAGTTTGACACGTGACATTGGCAGGAGTGAATCTGAAATGGAGCTGGGCAGGACATCTGGTAAAGCGAAGTGATGACAGTTGGAGTATAGTGGTGGTCGAGGCAAGGGTAGCACAATGTTGATGGAACTGTGGCAATGATATAAGCTGCCAATTCTGCTGCGGTCAATTTTTTAATGACAGCAAAACTGTCACATTAGCCTTTTATAGTTTTAACCCCTCTTGTATAATAAGTCTAATGTTCAGTGGATAAACTCTGGTCACCAGCAAGCTTCGCAGGAAATTGAAAGATATACTCGTAGTGGATATGTTAGTCTACTTTAAAATTACAAAATTAAGTATTCTGTGAAACGCAATAGTCAATTATTTTTCTATCAAAGCTGTTTAAGTCACACCATTTTATCCACTGTCCAGTAGCTATCAAGCGTGGCTGATAGTAGGTACAATAGAAAATTAACTAGCAGGATAGTCAAAACGAATTTAAATTAAATTTGAAGCATATACAACCGTTAATTTTTTTCAGTAAATCCTTAAAAAGTTGGCGTTACATCATTAATTCGTACAGCACAACACACAATTCCAAGTCTTAAAACTGCGCACCGAAAGCCAACCAAGCAACGGGTAATTCCTTCAATAATTCCAGCTTCGACGCTAGCTAATCTTTAGCTAGCGTCGAAGCTGGTTAGGGATAGCTCGATGCATCTTCGTACCCTGCTTGAAATCCTATTACAGACCACCCATCAAACTATCGTTGAAGATGAGAAAGTTTGTAATTATGGTACTTCCTCCTATTTCCATACTACGAATAGGAGTTGATTAACTTTGAAAGAAGCATTAACGTTAAAAATTCAATTCAAGTTTTGAAACGTTGAGGAGCAAAGAAAAGCTAAGTACCATAACTTTTAATGTTTTACCTGTAAAAGTAAATATACCTAAATTTATATTCGTTTATTCAGGTCAGGCAGTCTCGACCCTTCTCGATTTTATTTTTTATTCGCTTGAGTGGCCTGAAGGGCTTTATAGTACACATATCTACTTGATTGTAATTACATAAGAATTGAAAGGACTTGTTTCATTTTCGGCCAAGACGGTGTACGTCTACCAAAAATACCTTAAGATGTGGTTACTATTATGTATTAATGAAACGTGTATCAGTTTTCTACTTCAATGTGTACAAAAATATATAATCTCTGTTAGTTTTAGTGAAATTATGGCATCCCTGCAAGATTTTTATATCGCAGGTTGACTCTAATGGTCACATTGGTCAGTCAATTGAACCGCCTGTCATAACTGTAAAAATCGACACATCAAAAACGCGAAAATCGCTTTTTGCGTAAATAACGTGGAAATATTTTGATTTCGAAATTAATTTTGTACACAGCGATATTTTACGTTATTTTGAATTTGACTGATAGATTAATTATTAATAATACTTAACGTATTTATGGTATCATGTACTGTCCTGGCCGGGGCTATCTAAATTATTGAAACATTTCTTTTTGTAGGATTTTCATTCATTGAATCTTTAGCAATATCTTTTTATATAGCGTTTCAGTGTCCAAATAATATATGAGAATATATTCTATCATTTTAACAGACAGTACAAACAAAGAAAAAAAGAAGATATGGCTCTTACTCTGATTCCCGCGTCTCTATTAGCCTGAGCGACTCCCACATCGGCGTCTCTCTTCACAATCGCCGTCTGCGCTTTCCCCAAGCTGGCCAGGTACTGCACGTCATCGTACACGTCCTTGATCGTGAACGACAGTATCTCGATTCCCATCCGGCCGACGTCTGGTGCCGCCACCTCGCGCACAAGGCCCGCAAACTGGTCTCTGTCTTTGTACACCTCTTCGACTGTAAGCGTTCCTGGAATGGAGAGAAAAGTTGACTTAGTGTTTGGGTGTTTGCTAGAAATAGAGAAATAAAAATAATAAGTTTTTTTGTGTTTACATATTCGCAATTTGCATTGAATGCTGAAGTTCTCATTGCAAGAAAATTGCTACGAGCAGATAAAATATTATTGTTCGTTTGTGCCTACGAGAATACGACTAACATAAGTTTCAAGAACATAAGATAAAGCTTCTTCTCATAAGATAAACAGTTAAGAAAGAAGTCAACATTTGAAAATTCTGAACTTATCCACAACTTTCTTTCCTATTGCTTTCCAATCATATTTAATATGGACAACTAAAGCTACCAATTCAATTAAAATCGAAGAATAATACCACCCAATATCACAGGTTTCTATCCTTCGATCTAAAAAAGGGTTTTACGACCCGATTTGATTTGGCTTCTGGTACACCGTGCCTGACGAAATTATGCAAACAGCCACTGCCAGAAGTTCAATGTCCAAACATATAAATATTCATTTCTCGTTTGGCGAGATGCATAATTGGTTAACCGAGTTAGAAGGTAAGCGGTATAATCCTCGGGAATTAACCAGCACAGAGGATTTGTTAGCCGTGCGTCAGTGCATAACGAGAGTAAGCTTAATAATAACTATTATTATTATTATTATTAATTAAGACTTACTCCAGCTAATGATATCAAATTCTATGTAGGTACGAATTAGTTGACGTAGCGAATTGTGTAGGTATAGCAAGGTAGGCACGTCGTCGTAGCATCAGAGTTTACAGGCCGCTCCAAGGAGTGAGAAGCGCGAGGCTTTTGATTAACTTGTCAACAAGGGGTATTACTGTGTCAATGCAACGGGAACCCATTCAAGGAATACACCAAACAGGTTAACTTTCATGACTGATATGAAACAGCTAGTTCAGCAGTGCTACGAGCACTACATAGCCAAAAACATGGTAATATTAAAGAGCCGCAACCTCAGTTTGAACTACGTTGGCATGGCACATGACCGAGGCAGATAGCATAACATAACACAGGTCTGTTATCAACAATAGGTTATAGATGGCTGCAGTTAATGATTAAATATGGGATTAGTCCCGAGTCAAGATATCATTGTTCCTGTGTATGTAGCTAAAAAAAAACTAAACTTAAACTCACTTTTTGACATTCAAACATGTGAGTCCAATGGTAAGGGACAGCGGCACCAACGTGAAACGTAGTAATTCCATTCTTGCATCAATTCACGCACGACGTACAGTTTATACGATTTAACACATTGGTAACACTAATACTTGTAGTTTAACACTATAACACTTTTGATAAGTCGCACTACGCTCACGGAAGACTTCTTAAAACACTACTTTCTAATTTATTATCGTAGACTAAGGTTAAGGTGATCCTTTGGTTGTTATTTAAAAAAACTGAAAATGATCAGGTTTTCAGTAGAAAAACGTAGGTAGGTACTAAATCGGAATTTCCATATTTTGTTTGATTTATTGCTAAGAACAGTTTGATTACACTTGAGAACGTTTTGTAAGCTGTATGTTGCTGTACTCCATCTTCTTAAAGATGGAGTGTAGGTACAAGACTTTAAAATAACTGCTAGATTAATATAATATGAATGTATTTGAATATTGATGCAATAACTTTTTACACTTAGACAAATAAATAAAAACTATTTGATATGTCAATCTTTTTACTACATGGAAAAGTTTTTACGAAAATAAAATGCATAAATAGGTTTATCTAAAATAAACGCTTAATATTAGTAAGTTTATCATTTCATTTTAGATCCCTGAATTCTATTTATCGCGTAAAATTAACTTAGTTAACCACAAGTGCGCTCTGATGTAAGTAAACATCTCATACTATTCCTACTTTGTTTTATAATTTATGCATTACTTATAGAGACAACGACGCAATATTCACGACATTTAAATAGTCTAATAACTATTGAGTGCGTGTCTTAGGTTCCATTATAATAGTCTTAGATCTACTCCTATATAGAGCGACTATATTTTAACCTTGAGACGTATTTTAGCGAACGCTTCCGCGATATCATTGTGTTACCCGCTATTGGGTTCGTAGAGAAGTAGTGTGATAATAAATATAATTACTAATAATTATTTAAATTCTCTGCTTAAAGTCTGGCAAAATGTTATTTTGTCTGTCAGAATGTATGTATGGATGTTTGTCTGCAAAAAATTTCGTACTATCGTACAGGTGGTAGTTTCGAACCAATCTTGACGAAACATGGTGTATGGGTTCTAGTTATTTAAAGTTTTTTTTTGTAGTTGGGGGAATTTATATATGGGGGATTTCTCAAAAACAGGAAGTTTGCTACGGCGCCGTTTACTAACCGAATTTAGTAATATTGAGAAGACAATTAAGAAAACATTAATTAAGATTCCTGAATATAAAAAAAACCGGTTAAATGGTTGCCGTTTGTTTACGAAGTTGTAAATAGGTAATATCGTGTTCGCAAAGTCGAAAGTACTAAAAGTACTAAGAACTAGTAGTAAAAATTAATTGACCAATTGAAAGAAATCTTAAATAGTAATGGGAAGTTATGATACAAGACTTATAATTAAGTGTTACTGATAAACTAACAAATCAAATGTACCTACGTGGTCCTTGTTACATACAACATTTTTTTTATTATTAACCTCAAGTTATATAATTTTTTCATATTACTTCATCTGTATCGTTAGTATTAATTTTTAAAGAGTAAATAATAAATTACATCTTATAATACATAAATTAATTGAGTGTAGCTAATGGAAATGTTTCTATTTTATTTGATAAAAAAATTTGCGCATCTCTACATCTTGCTGGTAACGCGACGATGCCGCCTAAGATACATATATAATTGTATAAAAGACCTAGATACCGTCATAATGTGAAAAAATTAATAGCGGCATAACCACTTTACGAACGATAACCCTTACGAAAGTTAACAAAAAAAAACTGTTCAAAAAGGTACAATGAATTTGGTAAATTCAGAACTGTATACTCTTTTTTTCACTTTTCACTTTACTTTTCTATTCACTTTTATAAATTGAAATAAAAATTAAGCACGACAGTTGCTAAGTTGACTCAGAATGTAATATTTCAAACTGCGTGTCACACGCCCAAGTCCCCTCCCTAGACGTTTTAATCTTGGCAGATGAGACTCTGCTAGTGATGTCCCAATACCAAAAACACGAAAAAACGATTATTATGATGATTGTATGTATGTGGCGTTATTATTCGTAACGTCATTGTGATAAACGTTTTAGTTCTGGTTTGATTTATAACCAATTTAAATTTCTTTGAAAAGACAGTCTCATCATAATCGGTTGACAATTATTATTGGCGAAGTATCGCGTATTATAACATAAAAGAAACACACTCAAAATGAAAGCCTTATTTTTTGATGACGACATAAGTCGATTCACAATTGACGGAGACACTATGTATCAAATATACAAAAATAACACTTAAGTACACCTGAAATAAGCAGCAAATTTTTTAAAGTTAGCAATATAATAAAACATTTTTAAGTAGCTACCTTAGTATCATTTTACGACAAATTTGTCCCATCCCTATTGCAGTCTGACCCTATTAAATTATAACATAATCCTATATTCCTTAACACTAGTGGAGTAAGAGTTAATTTTGTTCAGTAGAACGCAATGCTGAACAATTATTATCAATATTTACTTTGCGAATGATATAAATATGATAAAATGATAAGGATGCGGTGTGATTTGATACTTATCGTTACGTTGTGCGTCAACGTACGTTCCTAATTACCCTCACTGCGACATTATAACCGAGTTCATAGCAAGTAAACAACATAGTGCTAACAATTAGGCACCTTATTTAAATTACATATGTATTAATACTAATAATATAACTATAATTATTATTTTTTAAAGTGACTACTATATTATTTTACTATATTATTACTATTTACTTTATAACTATATTCAGAACTTTTTCAGTTTAGAAATCTAACCTCTTGACCGATATTGATAAAATTCAAATGGTGGTTCCCTAGAAAATATACACTTGAAGAATTTTACATATCGTTCCACCTGTCTCCGAAAAATCAGGAGCAAACAAAAAAACATACGAGTCGAATTGAGTACCTACCTCCTCTTTTTTGGAAGGCGCTAGAAAAGTTAAATTACGAGTAAACTAAGTTCACATATTTGGATATGACACTGCAAAATTCACGATTTTAAAAGTAAAAAACAATCACCAAATTACGCTCCCGCTACAAACTGGATAAAACTGAAATAAATAAAAAAAAACTGGATACTTTTGGGTAAAAAAGAAAAACATGACGTGTATTGTAATACGTAATAGTTTTCATTCGTACATGTACTCGTGTTATGTGAGCTCTGCTTTTAATTCGCTTTGCTTTCTCGTTTAATTTACCTAAAAAATCGTAGTGCAATTAGTATAGTTTTCCATGAGCTTGTTATAATCGAGGATTGATATCTTTCATCATCAAAGGTCATGTTTGCATACTGCTATAAACTAGCTAAATGGGCCATCAAATTGAGACCAAGCAATAACTGACAGGGCAGCTGTTTCGAAAGAAGCACGACTCAGAGCTTCCAGTTTGTTCCAATACCTTGACACACTTTAGCAAAGGGCCCTTTTGAGCACTTCGGTCAAATGGCATACTCTCTTTGAAGAGCATCGATAAAGGTAAGAGCCCAGCTTTATTGGCATTTTACATCACAAGCTTAAGTCTGGAATTGATTATTTTCTTACAAGAAGGGATTGAAGATGAAACTTTTTTGCACCAACAACTACATGTTCTAGGAGATACAAGAAAGCCGCATTTCGAAACTTCTTATGGTTTTTCTCGTATTGTTGAAATTCTAGCATCCCCTTTCTAAACGGACTAGTAGAGATCTTTCATTTGATCCCCATATTGAGGGAGTTGTGAAAAATTATGTATTCCGCTATTTTGTGGCGGCAGCCATCTTGGTCCGATTTTCATCAAACATAGCTAAGACCATTCCTGACTAATTCACATTTTGAACAAAATCAAAATTGGGATGCACCAATTTTGATTTTCATCAAAGTTCCCGAATATTACATATAACACGTCGTTTTTGCGTCGGGGGTTAAAATAACTCTCATACTCTCAGCTTTAAAGTTTTATTTCGTTTAGGAGCTGTAATAACTTTTGTTTTTCAATTATGCATCTAGAAAATATGCATTTTCAAATTTTAAATATATAACAGAATAATAATACAAATAAAATGCTATTACTATGTTGCTAAAGATCTGTAACATGATAACAAAATCAATTTATGATTAATCAACATCAAATAAATGTTATCAGCACCAGTATTATTTGATACATGCAGGCTCCTAACATTTCTAAATTATAGTTATGTATTTATTCAAATATATAATTGGCGTTTCTGAGAACTCGAGAAAAAAAAGAATCCGCAAAATTAGACAAACAAGCGCGTATCACATGCCACTTAATCCTAGCAAAACTAATATTGCTTCATATACGTTATAAAACCAATGGTACTATTTAATACATAACAAAGGCAGCCAGTATTTTGTATTCGCATAAACCTACATGGGCCCTCTCAAGGACGACAGACGCGCTATATCTATACATATACAGACAGACACACCAAATAAACAATCGCTACTTTAAAATCGCTAATAGTTTGTGCTTCCAAAATGACGAAACGGACAAAGCTAATTAAAAAACATTATTTATGCACGAAAACAACATAAAATATATTTTAATCACTTGGAAATTGTTTTACTGTCAGATACTCAATTAATTTCTACTCACAACATCATAATTTCACGACCTGACAACTTTTTCTAGTTAAACTCTTCTTTTTGGGGCAGTTTTGTAAGAGATAGATTACTAACATAGGCAATGAATATTTCTAATAAACCGAACTTCTTCGATAGAGTCTTTTTTATCCCGCGATGAATATTGGATCATACCATTAACTTTTTCTGAATTCAAAGTAGCCTTTGTCCTAATTCAGGGTATAAGCTATCTTCAGACACACACATTCGTATTTTCGCATGTGATTTAATAAATTAAGGATGACTTAATAAAAACGTCACTACGTAAAATGTTAAAACAAAGATTACATATAGTATGATGTCATCGGAGTAGTAAATAGTATTACGCCTAAACGACATTAACGAATGGCAATGTCAAGGTGAAGTGGAACTACTATGGAATTATAATTACGTTTAATAACGCTCTTAACGTTTTCCATACTTGTGATTAGCATTAAAATTCCAATTTAATTATTACTTACATATTATAATTTAAAGTACCAGTTTTTCAGTCGCGAAAAAGCTTTTAACCATACCCTGATCCACCGTTGTCGGCACTAAATGGGTAGGTAAGCCCACAGCGTTGGTTTATGCAGCCAGTATTTCACTGAGGTGGGGATGGGTTGTGACAAACACTCATTATTATTAAATTTGTTTTTGTTAGATAGTTTTGTTAAATGTGTTTGTCACAAATAACCTATTCATTCATGCATTCTTTAAAATCCTTTGCCATGAGCTGAAGCTAAGCTGTACCACTTACTAGCATGAAATTAAACGGTTAATAACGACGTAGGTTTCAAGAGCAAAAACTTAAATTCAATTCATTAATATTCGTGAGTTCAATTACATTCTTATACATGTTTGCATGAAAATGTACGTAAAATATTTAAAAAATAAGAAGTACTTTATTACGTTAAAATGAATATCTTATTTTAGTATTTAGATTACTTATAAGACACTTAGTAAAACAGTCGCTAGACGTTTTTACACCCGCCCTTATTTTTCTCTAACAAATAAAGAAAAATCCCTGCTGAATACGCGTGACTTGTTTAACGTTATATTGACGCAATATGAGTTATTCAAATGATGCAAAACGAGCGCGTTTATTCTAGGCGCTTAAAATAACGCGGGCGCTTCAATTAACACGCCCGCCTTAAGTGTTTAAATGTCCATAGTGAATAAGGGCCCTGGACATTGTACATACTAGATTGTTAATATAATTGACATTCCTGGAGACGGGACATTCTCAGTCAAAACGTATTTAACATGGGAAAATTACATAAAGATAAAAACAGTAAAAGAGCGCAAAGTTCAGCCTCATTTGTCCATTCGGCTTTCTTTTTGCAATTATTCCAATCTGCCTTTCCTTAAACCCCTGCATGTCACTTCCGATTTTTTGCTGTAATTGACTTATTCATTAGAAACAAGATTATAACGGCTTGTCAGATAATCTAAGCGCCTGCCTCATCTCCTCTGTGTAAGTTTAGGTAAAATAGGCTAAACAATATTTTTCACAATATCGACATTCAGAAGCTGATACATTGTTTTTAACTTTATAAAGTGAAGTAATTGGTTGGAGAGGAATATGACCTAAAAGCTATTAATATCCTAATAATAATTCTCGTTCAACCAAAATGACCTTTTAAAACTGTTTTTTAAGCTTTTAATTATTTCTAAGTTTATTTATATTATTTTTGGTAGTTCTCCGTTAACAAAAGTTACGTATGTGTATACCCAGGCATTGGGGTTTAGATCATCAATGCAGTTAAAAAAAAATCTTTAGGTATGAACTTAAAAATAAAACTTGAAAGAATAAAGTATACGTACAACAACTTGAGCTGACCAGACAGGGGAGTTTATATTTAAATGTATTTATTGACTACTAAAAATTTTTAATACGTTGATATTCGTGCAAAGATGACTAGCAACGACCACTTAAATATCGAATCAAGAGACATTTTGTTCCTCAGTACGCGGTTTATTTGCTGGAGCTAGTCTACGATCATCGAATTCTAATTGTATTTATATTGTATTTTTATAATTGTATTTACCATTATAATGAAACACGAGTAACTCGAGTAAATTATACAGCTATACATAAGAAAGCGATCAACGTCAGAGGTCTAAGGACGTTGAACATTTAATAATCCAATAATGACACTTTTTTACCACCCGCAATCAATAATGACACTTTTTACCACCCGCAATCACAGTCCCTCTTTTTATCGCTGACTCTTCACTATTTCCAACCTTCAGGATCCCGACCTTGTGCGATACTTAACGTCATTACATCCAAGTAATGACCCATATTACCCGCCTACGATTCTAGTTATGCGCAGCTATGATTCTGTCTGATTTGCTTAAATAATTCCAATTGAGATGACGTTAGCTACCAGTAAAATTATTATATGGGGACTTATTTTGAAGGTAAAAAGTTATGAACAATCAAGGCGTCCTAAATGTTTGTACCTGCCTAGTATGAAAACTATGTTATTGGCAATGTTTAGAAAAAACTAAGACTGTCGTTTACAAAATACGTAATATCATAATAAGAATAACATATATACTACTTGCGTAAGCTACCTTTTTTGCTGTGAGGTAATAAATTATAAATATAGTTTACTCAAAAATTTCGGATTTCGGATGTTTTTTTTTGTTTAGAAGTGTCTAAATGAAACCTAACTAAACTATCGAAACAATGAACTATGTATTCAGGCAGATAACAGTTAGTTATCTGACTGAATACATAGTCAGTTAGTTATCAAGTTAGTTGTAGCCTTGATTATTTAAATAAAAATATAAATAATCAATGGTTGTAGAGACATTAAAGTGCCGTGCTTTGGAAAAAAATGTTACATCGACAAAAAATAAGGTCAAACTTGATAGGCCTGTCGATCTAGTTTTTATCGGAATCTAGCAAAGGAAAATTGAAATTGATTCTTGTATTCTGCTGCAACATCCGTATTTATTAAAATTAAGAGATGGTTTACAAAATAACATAACCAAGTAAGTCCAAAAATTAGCTTTCAGAACATGTTGTAAAGATTATCGAAACAGTATCTACTTGTACTTAAATCATCGAGTATTGACAGATATAGCAAAATATTTAAAAAACGTGATTAAACACAATATCTTCGCGCATTATATTAGGTCCTTACATATGAAATTGGCGTTTTGTCGTACTGGCCACTTTGATCTCAAATATCTCTTCTTTGGTTAGGGATTCCAATTTCAAATTTATACAGCTATTTATTCATACATTTGTATTTCGAAAACCGTAATTCATTTGTTTTGTCCTCGTTTGGTTTTTTCTTTGTGTCACGCAGTTTACAAAATGGAAAACTTGAAATAGGTATCGCGTTATTTACGAGTACGAGTTCCACCGTGGTACCAGTGCTGCAGAAACGGCTCGAAGGATTATAATTATTAAAACATAAATAAAGTAAAATCTTAATTTGGTTAAACAACCATTATTAGTAGGTACATGAATCCAGTAAATCTAAGCAATAAACCATATTTTTCCGAACCTTAACGTCTAACTTTAAAAAATTGTTTAATGCTAAGCAATTTTCACTCATACGAAAATCTTGATAGTCGTTATAATTTCCCGCGTAAATCGTTCGAGCGGGCAGCGAGACCCACCGCTCGCGGCGGCCGCGGTGGGACTGGGACCTCCATTCGATCCGACCTATATTCTCGTAATACGCGAAACCTCCTCGCAGAGGATACCTACTTCGTGATGTCACTTCATTCACGATAGTAAATAAATAAGGCCCTCGCATGACGGATTGGAATAATTAAATGGGAGTCTTCTGCTTTTTGATAAGATGGCATCTTCAGACTCTAGTACGAAATAGCCGTGCGCAGAATGCGTCACTGATATGTACATGTCTTTTTACGACTGCGAAGTATAAGTCTTCTAACTATAAGTGTTCTAACTATAAGACTACTGAACTCAGAAGTTCAACTCTCACAGTTCAGATTTCGAACGCTAGTTCTTCGAAAGAGGTATGTTGATAGATATAGTGTTACAAATAAACCAAACACATGACAAGTACAAAAATTATAGTGCGAAATTCGAGATTTAATGCATACATTTCACGTGCCACATTATAGGATGCCCAGTGCCCACTTCGTGATGTCACTTTTTTTTCGAAAGTAAATACGAATGAAAATGCGGAACCCCTGCAAAGCCAAAGCGCTCGAATGCATATAAGATAGTAAAATGTGGTTAAAAGTTACTTAAAAAAACCCGACTGCCCACTTTATACCCACGTATCTATATAATATAAATGAAATCGCGGGATGCAGCTAGTATAGCCTATGACCATCTGTAGGTGAAGACGATCTAATGACACTATGCAAATATACACTCGATATACTCGATATCCTTTTTTCGCAGTCGGTTAAAAAAATGTTTCTCGCCTTTAGAATAGATGACATGTTCAGGGACTCTAGCACGAAAATTTTTCATTTAGCTATGGAGAAATATTTGACAAGTACGAAAACTTGAGCTGCGTCCTTCACAGATGTGAGGAACCTCTTGTTTATACATATAGGTATCTTATTAGGTATATCGATTATTTTTAGCTCACTACGTTTCTCTAACTACGTTTCTCGAGGTTGATTAACTTCACAATGTTACACTGAAAAGGAAAAGCTATGACTAAATCAATAATACAATCCAACGGTGCACGCATTTGGAACGATAACCAACCAGAACAACACTCAAGATAGTCTAATTATAAACCAGAAACCAAATGGCAATCGGCAGATAAGCGGATGCTTGTGTTAACAGTGCAGGAAAATATTGAAAAGAAAAAACATTCAAAAATAAATAAAGCCCCAATTGTAAAAAAACAAGTAATCCGAGTGCGTAATTTTTTACGGGCAAACATCCGTATAAACTGACAGACGAAGGAACATTGTGCCAGACTCAAAGCGAAGACGCTTCGCTTGTTCGGTCAATTATAGCTGTAATAAGATCGCCTCTACTTACCTATAGTTTTACGGGCATAATACATTTTTCAACATTGTAAGAAAACCATTATTCTTTAAAGCCTTTAATAAATAACCTATCAACAAATTGTACCTACAGAAAATCCTTTGAGAAAAGCTAGCTTTTGTGTACAAAGAAACCCCTTTTTAGTACTGCTTTGATTTACAATCTAGATTACATGAAGAACGCGTAAGCATAGCGTAAGATTGGTTGAAGAAAATGTTCTGAAATAGTGAATAGAGCTAAAGAGGATCAGAAAATTAATAGTGGAGTCACATTTTTTAATTCGATACAGCGATATATTCCTTCTACGGGTGGGCATTGGTCGCCCCCATGATGGAGGTGTAGATCATTGTCCATCACGTTTTAAAATTGCGTGTCTCCAAATAGCTTATACACCATGAATAGTTTTACTTCATCATTAGTGCATGTGTATAGTAGTCACCTTAACTTTACTAATTGACACGAAATACATATTTTTATATTTTATTTATCTTATGGCAGTAACGACTGTTCCCAAGGAACGGAAATACTTTGATTAATCACTTGTAAGAGCTTTTAAAAACTTCCGTACACCGCTGTGAGAGTTCTTGTCATTTTAATAAAAAGTTGTGCGGTAAAATGTAAAGAAAGTACTATCAGTGCGGCGCCAGAAGCTGTTTAAATATTGCCTGTAGACTGAATATTTTAGTGTTCCTTGATTGGTAGCTGTGAAATGAAAAAAAAACGAAACTGTGTAAAACGTAGTTGATTCAATTTTTCTTCTGCTCCATATAAATATGCAACATGAATTCTAACTTTCGGCGCCAGCAAAGAAGTTCTGTTTGTGGCCGATTGAACCGTTTTTAACTTTTATCTTGGATGTTTACTTGTTTATTCATTATTAGGGGTGTAATAAGCTAAAAGTAGATCGCTATACTCATTCAGCTTTAAAAAAAATTACCTTACAAGAAACGAAAATCTATTCGATAAAACGGCTCAGTGCAAATCGAACTCGCGCACGACGTGTTCCGTACCATTATCTATACAACATTACTAATAATGAGCAGAAACGGCCTCTTAAATTCTTACTCGTAAAACGGAACCTTAAAAAACCAGTATTCCAAAAACGTATACAACTTTTCCTACGGAACAGGTGTTATTGTAACCAGCAATAACATCCAACTAAAAAAAATTATTATATGTACTGTAAAAGCCATTAAGTATTGCTAAAAGATATCAAACGCCCAAACTAAAAAAATCAACATAATACAAAACAAAACTGAACAAGAAGAACCAAATACTCGTAGCTAAAAAAGCTTTAACATTTATTGGCCTTTACATTCCACTCTAACTTGGATATTGCCACCCACTATTGTTCTAGACTTTCTACAGAAGCACTTTCGCTGACATATATTTCTGCTAGAGTCATATTATTTTATCATCTGGATAAAAATCTTTAACGCTGATAGTTGGCAAACAATCTAACTTTTTGTGACCTTATACTCGTAACACGTAGATCTGTAGAGTTACAGCAATTTGGATATGAAACATAAGTCTTTAGTTTTGAACATTCGATAGAAAAGAATCCTTATTTGAGCTTGATGGAGTGCTAAAACCTTTTTGGCTTATATGCTAGTGATATATTGATCATAATGATGAAATTTAGCCAAGAAGTATCTGTACTATCACTATTTGATTGGTGAATTGGAATTGGTGATACCTCTGGTACACCGTTGTATGGATTTGATGAACTGGGGTGCCACAGTTCCGAATCCAAGTTCCCTTGGCACTCCCTGCGTGTCTTTGGCATGGACAAAAAATACAATACGGATTAATTTATGTATGTAATTTTAATATTTGGATCTCTCCTGTTATGAGAAATAATGGTAGATTATTAAGGGTGGCATCACTTTTTTAAATCGTATCATCTAAGAAAAGTATTGGCCTATACCTATTTTTTAACTGAATAGACACTGCTATAAGAACATAAATATAACAATAGCTTTGTTTCCAAGCTTAATAGCTCTACTGTTCATCGGGCCCTTTGTTACACGGGCGTCTGGGTTGAATGGCTTTACATTTTTCTTATAAATCCTTAAGGAAATCCGCGATGAGAATAAGGGACATTCATATTTTTTCTAAAGTAATTAAACCCGAATGGCAGTAATGCTCTGCTTTTGGTGCATCAGCAACATTGCAGGAAGGTCGTTGTTATATGTCGTAGAAAAAAATACACTTCGCCATAAACTTGATCATAGTCTTTAAACTCCATAGAGCTTGGTAAGTACTAATTTTGGTCGCGTGACAAGATACGAGTAGCTTTGCCTTCACTAGCGAGTTTGCTATTTGAATTGTATCAAAATTGCATTCGTTTCGAAGAAACGATGTAGTAGCCAGTGTTCCAAACATGCATTTGTGCCATTATGTTCGTTATTGACAACTTTGATAATAAAACTAGTAAGAAAAAAGTAAGTAACTTTTTTGCATTTTGTCACAACAAACTTTGCACGTATTTGCCCTTATGTAAAGATATATCTCGAACCTCTTGATTGTTGTAGTCATGTTTCAACTCTTATTTAGATTTATGATAAGAAAAGTTACCAGGTTCAGTCGCTTCGCCCGCTCGGTCTTCAATCAATTTTCAGCAGACGTTTTAGCTTGTTCCGATGGTAACCTCATTATTTTTATGAGAAAGTCACTGTTACGTTTTTTTTTACGTTTCCAATGAACAGCGAGGGTAACAGAGATAAGACCCGGGTTAAGGTTGAGTGAATTACGTTTTTTTAGACTTCATAAAAAGTCACGGTTAGCCCACTGATTTTGTTTTCCATGACGGATATATTTTTTTGTAAAGGGAATAATTTAAAGTATTATATTATTAATAGAATTAATACAATTACTTACGTAATTCTATTATTTCTCTTACAAGACGTATGAAAATAATTAAGATACATTAAGATTCTATTCTAATGTTGAGATAGGTCCTATTAGTAACACCAAATACAAAAATGTTAGAAAAAAAAACTTGCTTACACCGCGGAGAATGAATACTTTCTTCAGCTCTTCGCTATATTTTACTGATACAAATAGGGATCTTAGAAAATGTCGTTTAGTAAAGGCGACAGGCGATCAATCTGCGACCCTTTTGCAGAGAGAATTTATAAATTGGCTACTAGGATTGTTAAGACAGAATGTTTTAATGGAATAATATCGAATGAAATGCTCGGGGGCCATTGACTTTATCAATATTAAATGAACAATTAGGTTCATAATAAGATGGTATATACAAAATATTTAGTGTTTTTCCACCTCGTCTTGATGTCAGCGTGAGAAATCGAAAAATATTTTTGTTTTTATGGTGTGGTTCCTCCTCACCACCGCCACACCTCACCTTATTATTTCTCTTTCTCTCAGTATCCGACTTCCTCGACACGTGACAATGAAGAAACCGTGAGCTGCCACTCATTTTACCCAAGAGTGAAGAATTTGTCTCAAACACAAATTCCACCATCAGAGATCTCGTTGCTGGAAAAAGGCTTGAAATATAATCTGCAGCCAAGACCTTCTCAGAAACGCCTCGAAGAATTAATGGTAGATTCAGAAGTAGTATGTGTCAAGGCTAAACAAGATGAAGCAGTAAAACATCAGGTGGCAACTCAAATCAAGAAAGCTTATGCCAGATCTTCGAGAAGTAGCCAGAGAACAGATGACATTGCATATCAATCACTGCGGGAGAGACTGACCACCAATAATTTGATACTATCCAAGGCTGATAAGGGAAACACGATAGTTATCTTGGATCAGGCTGATTATACTCAGAAGGTAAATGATGTGATCCAGGGAGAGGACTTCATACGCCTTAGTTCCGATCCAACAAAGAGATTCACAACAGATATTAAAAATGCTATCAAGAGTATACAGTATCTTCCAACAGAATCATTCAAGTATATATTGCCTATGAATCCGCGACCACCTTTGCTATATGGGTTGCCCAAAATCCATAAAGAAAACATTCCTATAAGACCAGTAGTATCGTATATTGGAGCGCCCGCGTACAATTTGGCTAAACACTTAAATGATTTATTAAGAACAAAAGCGTCATTCAAACCAAGCCACAGTTTGAAGAACAGTATAGACCTGGTCAATAAGATAAAAAATATCGAATTACCACAAACAGCTAAATTGTTATCATTAGATGTGGAAAGTCTGTTTACCAATGTCCCATATGAAGAAGTTTTGCAAGTTCTGAAGGATCATTTTGAAGGGCAACGTTTACATCCAGGAGAAATAGACGACATGATCCGGTTAACAGAAATTTGTATGCAGCAAAATAATTTTCGATTTGATGGTCAATATTATCGTCAGAAAGAAGGTTTAGCAATGGGATCACCACTTAGTCCACTCATGGCCGATTTATTCATGGACAAGTTTGAGTGTACTCATGTGGTGGGAGAACCCAAGATTTTATTCTACCACAGATATGTAGATGATATAATTATTTGTTGGACCGGAACGTTACGACAGATTGATTTATTTGTAAATAAACTTAACCGTATACATCCTAAAATAAAATTCAAGGTAGAATTGGAAGAGAACCGGACACTTAATTTCTTAGATCTAGCTATTACAAGAGTACAAAGCAAATTGGAGTTTCAAATTTACCGGAAACCAACGCATACAGATACAGTGATACCGAACTCATCATGTCATCCTATTCATCACAAGTTAGCAGCTTTCCGTAGCTTCATCCATAGATTAACATCAGTACCTCTAACACATGAGGGCTACAAGAAGGAAATAAACACGATCTATCAGATTGCTGTCTCCAATGGATACAATAGAAAGATGATTGATGCCTTGGTCAGAAAGAAGCAGAGACAGAAAGTCCAATCGATGTTGTTTGCAATTAGAAAGATAAAGAATTAACAAATTTATGGGGAGTTTAACCTACATAGGTCCATTATCAGAGAGGATTGCAAACATTTTACACAAAAACAATACCAGCGTAGCATTTCACAGAAATAATAATCTACGGCACCTGACAAACGGAAAGGATCGTTTAGAAGAAGCGCGGAAATCTGGTGTCTACAAACTCAAATGTGACGAATGCGATGCGGTATACATTGGACAAACTGGACGGAATTTTGAAACAAGGTTTAAAGAACATCTTGCCGCCTATAGAAATGATCACCCAGAACAATCACATTTCGCGAAACACTTAATTGAAACGGGACATTCACTACAAGCAAGTAACACATATGAAGTCAGGCACATATGTGACAAAGGTTTTCGGTTGTGTGTGTTGGAACAGTTGGAAATACTGAAACACAGAAATCATACCTCAGTACTGTTAAACGACCAAACAAATTTGGTGACGTCACCAATTTTGCGGATTTTTAACCGACAAAGTCCGTTAAATAACGTTGAGTCATCAAATGCACCGACACAACAATAACGGTGACGCACAACACGTGACGCGCCCGGCCGCTATATAAAGAGCTCGCAGAGGCGCAACAGCTCACTTTCGAGCGAGCGCTTGAAGAGTCAACATCTCCTGAGGATGCCTTGTGCTAAGGCGAAACACGTGTCGAGGAAGTCGGATACTGAGAGAAAGAGAAATAATAAGGTGAGGTGTGGCGGTGGTGAGGAGGAACCACACCATAAAAACAAAAATATTTTTCGATTTCTCACGCTGACATCAAGACGAGGCGGAAAAACACTAATTATTTTGTATATACCATCTTATTATAAATGGATTTCCGCAAAGTAACGCCTGACTCTATCAATTAATTAGGTTCATATCGAGAAAAAGTTATATATATATATATCGAAACTTAGTGTATTTATTTGAGGTCGGGAATTTTTCGAGGTGGTGGGGGTTTAATTAAAAAGGGAGAATATCAAGGAATTTCTTGCGGCACCGCTATCCTTGTAAATTATTACGATTGCGATGATATACACTAAGTCATGAGCACGTATATGCAACAGTAGCATTACTATGCCAGGTTTTCCCGTACGTTTTTCCCTATTTGTAAAAGCGCAGGTGGTTTATTATGAATCAACAATAAAAATAACAAATCAGAATAGCCTGAGAGCGCGGTAAATAAAGATCGGAAAATATTTAAGAATATTAATATTAAAAAGTGTCAACTGATTTTTTTTTGTTATTTTGATTTACAAACTTAACTACTGGACCGATTTTAATATAGACCCTTAAAAATAAAATTATGTCAGCCCAAGCATCGCTAAAAGATCTAGGGGAAAAAACCACATAACGATGAATTCTCCGTTAGTACCTCCTTTTTGAAGACAGTGAAAATGGCTAGACTTGCAGTTAGTTTCATAAAATCAACTCTTTCAGTCATATAGAATTTGCTTCGCACGATCCACAATCCACGTCTTGATAGATTGAAAAGGGTCGTCACGTTTTTGTATAAGTATTTCATTTCTTATATAAATTCGTGCAATATTTTACAATAAATCCAATTTGGGAGTGGTATTTGCAACTAAAAGATAGAAAAGGAAAATCCTTTATTATTAATTAAATCTATTTAAGCCATGGAAAACTTTCCAAGTGCGAATCTTGATGTATCTTAGTGAGTATTTTTAGTGAATAAGTAATTGCTTTGAGATTTTCATTTGTTTCCGTGATTTTCAATTATTTCAGCGATAGTCTCTTGTAATCGTAGAAAATAATATGAATTCTTATGATCCCGAAGAAGTTTCGCTGGAAAATACAAGACTAGACATTTCAAGACACGACAGTTTTAAGCACTTGTCCATTTACGACTAGACGATTGATAACACTGGATATTTCCAGAAGTGAACCATTTGATACTTGACGGTTTATGTGACTAGACGTAATCAAGCTTTACAAAGTAGAAAGTAGACTGCGTAGACATTTCTGGACACTAGAAATTTTCTGCTTGAACGAATTTATTATTATTGTTATTATTTATTTGTGTATGTATCTTCCTTTGTACATTATTTCTTTCTTTGCGATTGACATAATTGGCTTGGTAAATTCTCACGGGCAAAACCCTAAGTAAGCATATTACATTAGTTACTAATCGATTAATTTTCCCAAACGTTGATATCTTTCTCCAATCACGTAGACCATAATATCCGGCGTAGAATTGGCCCGCCATGCCTCGGTGGAAATGGGCGGAAATCCCTAGAGCCTATCTGGTATGAGAATATCATAGGGGCAGACAGACTTGATCGGAATTGCCGCTCAAGAGAAATAGGTATTTCATCATATCGTATCTCTCTTAATTATTTGGTGTAATGGTTACTGATGGGAGCGAGCGAAGCGTATGTGTCATATTTGTCGAAATTTGGTTACATATTTATGTTTGTCTGGTTATTGCTACTCGAGTAGAGGTCGTATTAGACAAAACAAAAAAAAATAGTAATAGACAAAACTAATAAATGTAAACGAATTTCTAAATTTTTTGGTAGGTGGGGAGTTCCAATGGGGTGGACGAGGATACCTAATACCGATCGATTTTTAATATTTGAAAGAGATAACTATTAATTGTGCTTAGAAAACAATTAAAAATATGAAAAAATCGCTGAAGCGGTTGTTGTTTTGCTTTATTAAGCCGCAAAACAAATGTGCAAACAGATAAGACCATAACCCATTACAAGAGTTTGTCATTAGTTACAAAACAAAATCCTGTATATAAGTAGTTAACAGCTTTTAAAGTTTATACTTAGGTAAGGCTTGGACAAACCCGTGTTAGGGTTTAGCACACTAATTACTATCATATACACAAATAATCTTGCATTTATCACGCATCATCCCGTTCTGATGCTTAATGACCATCTTACAAAACTATGGTTGGATAAGCATGTCAATAATATTGATTTTAAGACATGTATCAACAATATCTCTCATCGGGTCACTAACGGACCACCCAAAAGGAAACTAATGATACGCCTGCAATCAGCAACGCAAATACCTACTCATTATACTGTTTCGTTATAGTGCTGTAAAATAAACACGAGTCAGGAAGTCGGAATTTGCTCGACTATCTCGATACAAAGCAAGACTCGATACTTGACACACTCGCGAGTATAGAATCGATTAAGATACCGAATAATCCGAGCTCGAACTCGTGTCACAGATTATAAAATAAAATATTAGTCAACCGTCTACTGCTCAAAGCGTGTTTGATTCAAGTTTGGTACATTTATTTTGTTTATGAGTAGTACATTTATTTAGTATGGTTATATTTTTCTATAACAACTTGCAGGCGTACAGAAAACTGTTTCTAATAACAACAAATGACCCCTTTTGTTTACATGGGCGTGTCTTTACATATTTTTAGCAATGGCTGCGTTGCGATTGATATACACAATTATCTCATATTATTATATCTATTTATATCCTATTTCTCAGTAATAACTTAATTCAATATACCTACTAATTAATCGAAAACTCTAGGAGTTATAGTTTTATGGATCCACCTTCATAAGTAAACTTTTAATCACAATCAGAATCAAGCTTTGTCTTAACCGCACGATAAAAAAATACTGAGAAATGTCAAATCGATTTCTTAAAGATTTGATTTCGAATCCTAGATTCGAGCTCACAACGCAAGTCTGACAGTTAATGAACTGAGACTTGAACGAACTGGGATATTCCAATTCGAATTAACTTGATAGTACATCTGACATTGTGACCTGTCCGTGATATTGATTTTTATTTAATAACCTTATGGATTTCCATATAGTTACGAAATAACGATGGTTTTAGTGATGACAAGCTAGACTGTAGGTAAATAGGTGTTCAACACATAAATCATAAAATGTAGTGACAACCAACAATCATTACAAGACCATTATGATTTAAAGATAGATAAGGAAATTGTCTATGAGTGTATTTCCCCCAAAAATTTAAGAAATTTGTTACAGGACCATTTATCGGCTAATTTCAATAATATTTGACAGGGACATGCGAAACAAATCGATCAACAAGTATTTTTTTACAGGTCATAGGTTAGGTTACAAATTAATTGTAATATCGAGGTCAACAGTTCGCAGAACTATTAGTCTTGTATAATCGTACTGGCCGACTGTCATAGAGACGCCTTATTCAAAAGCCGCGGCAAACAAGTCAAGTTCACGGCTCTGACGTCACTCGCAGGCGTTTACGTCATATGGGGGTCAAAAGTAACTGTAACAGAGTAGCACGGAATGAATGAACCTTTTAGGACTGATAAACTCTATTACCACATAATTCATGATTGTTCTGATATCACTTATTGTAAGAATAATTTGTTTAAATGATAATTTTTCCTACAACTTATTGATTCCATGTAAAGTCTAATTGAATACCTAGTAATGTACCGACTTATTTTACTGATTTAGTAATAACGTTTTTCTATCTGATGAACAAAACTTTGGACAAACCCGTACAGATACGTAAATGACTATTGAAAAGTAGAAAATAATGTGAACGAGGACTGAATGAGATTAAAACAATTTATAGCAAAGGATAATGTGAAAAAAGAAGACATGCAATATCAAGGCTATACAGTGGGATAAGAACAGGATGTAAGCTGATAGGTAAACTGGAGACAGAGTAATATTAGTAAGAAAGTTCTAAACTAATCTAGCAAATTTCACAGTGTGCCGTCGAGGCAAATGAACGCATTACTTTGATTTGGCTTGACTTTCTTTAATAACACGTCTACAGTACAACCAGTTGAGAACGATTACAGAGGTGGTATTATTGAAGAAAGGCCAAGTAACAAATACAACTGATGAATATGAAAACATTATATGAAGCGAGACTTGACGAGTCTTGCTGGTAGAGTTTGGAATAATAATAATAATTATATGTTGTACTTCGTATAGTAGAATTGTACTAAGTGTTGTATAGCCGTTTCTGTCTTAAAGTTCTTGTAGTCAAAATAAAAACACAAACTCCAGGCTACTAACCTCGAAGGTTGCTTTGAAACTAGCAATTAGAGTGATAAATAAAAGTCCAGACCTTGCCCGAGTCTCAAAAACTTAACTACAGCCTATGCGAGGTTATCGTATTGCAAAGAGTTATTAAATTTGTTTTCTGTCGTGGGGAATTTATGGTGGAATATTTACTTCGAATAAGGGCAAACTAAGCACATTCTAATAAGAGCCAATCTTAAAAAAGAACGTCTTTTTTATTGTGGTCGCGAGGTCTATAGTTCGAAAACTACTAGTATGATAATTAAAAATAGTAAAAGACTCATAAAATTCTTTAAATTTTCACTCACGACACATACGCTTGTCACATATCGTACGTCAAATGCTTTCGGTAAAACTTAACTTGATAATTCGATCCATATTATTAGGAATCGCTTCGCTATATTTCGGCCAGTCTCATTTTGACAATTAATTTCAAACCAACCGTTTCAAACGCATTGTTTCATAAAGCTTTCACTCCGCGGCTGCATTATGAAACAATGAACAATGAAAACTAAGCAATGGAATGGAAAACTGGAATGTTTCCGACAATACTGTCGCATACCGATATTGTTTATAATAGGCACTTGTTGCATCACCAAGATTTATAATATTATTTTTAGATTTTTTATACTCGGTAGGTATTTTTATATGAAAGGTATAGAGTGTTTGAAACAATTTTATACTATGTCACTACTTACTACCGCTACAGCTGGAACAGACGAGAAATATCCATTAGATCATTTGATTTTTATCCCGCGAGATCGGTTAGTAGGAGGATCAATTGACCTACGAGCCCCGTGTTGGCATATACTTATTATATTAGGTCCTTACATATGAAATTGGCGTTTTGTCGTACTGGCCACTTTGATCTCAAATATCTCTTCTTTGGTTAGGGATTCCAATTTCAAATTTATACAGCTATTTATTCATACATTTGTATTTCGAAAACCGTAATGCATTTGTTTTGTCCTCGTTTGGTTTTTTCTAAAACCTAATAACTAGCTTATGTACCTAATTCAAAAAAGTGACAACTGACATCGGTAGGCGTTTATGCTTTTGTTTTCAGTTGTTTTCATATAAACCTCGTTCGGTTTTTTACACTACCGACAAAAAAAAAAAACAACTATTGAAGTATTTTTATGCTGGTCTTCCGCTGGGACCGGGCAGTGACATTACGCACGTGTGACGTAGGAAACAAGCTACTAACAAAAACTTCTTACATAAAAATCCGTACATAAATCTTTAATATAAGTAACCTCCTACCGAACCTAATAGATTGGGAACCTCCTTTTTTAATTATTTTTTTAATCAGCATTGGCTGATCAAAGTAAAGTGGCATAGAAAAATACAGATTATTAGGATTGAGTCTGTATTTTACTTTGAACAGGTCTAATAAATACTAACCCCACACAAACCCCCAGAGTATAGCGTGAACTGTAATAGTCTGCGCATTATTTGGTATTTTAGTAAATTAATATTATTAACCTTAATTAACCCCCCGACCTCAACTCAATTTAATTGGAAATTGATGTACTTATACATACGAATTGTACCTATAGGTACGACTATAACTATAAGTTTATTCTTACTTCAATTTCCAAACTATAAGTCATAGAACTTTTGTAGATGAGAAGCCATAATAAAGTAAGATAAATTAGTAAAATTGTTTGAAACGAAATCTAAGAATAACATTCCATGTTATTTAATATTTTAATAAATACTTATTAAGACCATATATATCATATCATACTCTTATGATACGAACTAGATCATTCTAGATTTTTAGAATAGATGTTCATAAAATTAGTCCCGCGGCAAACAGCGGAACTAACCGCTGTTTCGCAATAAATATATACAGGCGAAGACACAATTTTTGTCGGGGAACGCAGAAAAACTCCTCACGATTTAGTAGGATATAGAGCTTTTTATAAAGGAAGTCCCATGGCAAACAGCAGAGCTAAACTAACCTAACCATCCCGCGATGACAGCGCCGAGACTGATCGACTTATTTAATAAAAATCACTCTAAACTTATTCTAGAATAAGTCCCCCAACCACCAAAAAAACCCGTAGAATAAACAAAGATTCTCTGTTTACATAAATCTAGGACAGAAAACGTAATGTAAATATATCCTTGCAAGATATTGGATCCCACACACATCGATTCTTCGAAAATAATGGAGACTTTTTGACGTAGAACCGTCGAAAGTATTTAGAGATTTAAATGAATAACAGAAATTCGAGATTTCTCTTACATCCGACCAATTTCCCATTGAGTCCTTCGCTTTGCTTGTATTACCTTCACGTTGAAATTTTGATGATAGGCTTCAAAGCCACAGTTTAATCGCCCCAGAAATTCAGTTACAAGTCTAATTGTGTTTGGACATCGCCAAAATGTGCAATGGTCAAAATGTTCATAATTAGCAATTGTTATAAAGAACAAAAGACAGATGTATTATGCTTGCTTAAAAATCATTAATAAGAATAAATACCATAGTACGAGTAACATACATACGATTTCTTTTTAGTTTAACTTTCGCGTCTGTTTGATGTCTGAGGATAGATTTTACCGAACTTAAACAAAATACCCTGTCACAAGAATCACGGTGAAAAATGACAGTAAGTAAAAAAAATAGGGAAAAACCAACAGCTGCTTACCTTTTAACAACTGCAAGCGTTAAACCAGCGGTTAATCCCAGATTAAATGCGCTCATCCATAGCAGAGACATGGTTACAAATCGCTGCACTCGTCAACTAGTGCACTACGAATATCTCACATCACTTTAGCACTTCACTAGTTTCCCACAACACTATAAGAAACTAGAAAAAAATAAAAGCAAAAGAAAAAAAAGTACTACCACTATACGCTAACTTCTAATAACACCAATTACGCGATTAAATATAAAAAGATTTTCGAATAAAAAGTTTTTTGGTACGAGTATAAAATCAAACGTTAACTTTTTAATTGAACTTTCACACAGTAATTCTAATCGATAGTGTACGGTTCGAGAGACGAATCGATTAATTTGAAAAGAGCAAACTTGATTCGATTTTCAAACGGTCGGTATCGTAGGTCGGGCGAGAGTGGCGCTCTAGGGCATCCGTCTACAATATAAAGTAATGTTTTCCCCCCACTCTATATTTACAATACACGTTTACGTAGTTCTCTACAATGATTGTATTTACTTGTAATGATGAAATTGCTGTACAAGTACATCCATTATCTGGATATGTTACAGAAGACTAACTTATTCAGTAAATGTCGTGATCTTACTTCATATGAACAATAAACACTAATAAGTAGGTTTTAAATGAATTAATTAGCTGTATTGCACACCAAACAAAAACATAAAAAGATAAAGCAAGACAAATCTATACATTACATACACGGTAGTACATTCAGGGGCTTTATCGCCTAAAGCAATTTCTTATAGGCAACCTTTGTATACGATTATGAATCTACTAGTAAGATGTATAGAGTAGTTATCAAAGACGAAACGAATAGTAAGTATTTAGCCAAGAATACGGCTGCAAAATACAATGAATTTCATCCTTCTTTACCTAAATATCATTAGAATTAAACCCGTAAGAAAATGCTTTAAAATAGCAGTGTTAATGAATGTTTCTCATTGTATTTGAGTTTAATTTACCATTTGTGGAGGCAAGCCAAGCGGCGCTGCTGACTTGCGCGTTTATTCGAAGTATGCAAAATATTTATACGTGTAGCAAAATTGCGTTTATGTTCATTATTTTGCCACCGAATTGTAGAATTATATTTGTACGTATTGCCATAAATTATGTTTAAAACTAGTTTGGCTTCTTGTAGTTTCGCTCGCGTAATATTTTGTCCTTAAAGAATGTGAAAAAAATATATACCAGTTTATCCACTGCCTACTCTTTCTAGCCTTACAGAATCTGTTTACTTTCCCGAATTAAAAATTAGGTGATATTCACTAAATATCATAGGTACATACATAGTTTTAGCTAAAGCAAAAGGCATGGAGTCACTATATAATTCTCCTTTTGCAATAAACAAATTTTCTTTTGTTGTGTTGGCTTCTGACCATAATTAAGAAACAACTTTTGATAATTCGCAAGAAATAAATCAGATTTTTCCATTTGGCCGCGCGTCAATGGTCTTTATGTATGGAAAACCATTTTTTTTTTTAATTTTCAGATGCCGTTGAACTCAATTTTAATAGGATATATGACGTGAGCTTGTTAGGGTTAGTACATTGCGCATTGTGCAGTACCTAATTTGTGATTTGGATATCAATGGTTGTTTTTTATCAAACCTAACAATTAATAGCTTTTGCTAATTGACAATTATGGATAATTGTAATAATGAAGTAATCAGAAACGAGAAAATTTACAAATACCTAATCATTAGCTTATTTATTTTTTACCGATATTAACGTATTTTTACAATTAAAATATACCAAATATGAAATATACTAGAGTATTTACAAATTCAAACGTTATGCAGGTGCAATATCCATAAAAATGAATACAATACGTTTTATGTATAACCTACTTTATGGGCATAGATAGAGGTAAAACACGCGCTGATAAGCCGTATTTATTTATTAACTATTAAAAGTAAAAAAATTACACTAAATTACAAGTCTCAAAGTCGGTACAATTATTTCTAAGCTAGCAGTGAGACAATCACTAAAAAGTCTTTATACTCAATTTCAAATGGAGAACAAAAACGTACTTTGACGCAAAAGTACCACGAGAGCACAGAACGATGAACGAAAATTATGTATCGTTTGCCTGTTGCTTACGCATTTGCCGATTTTCGTGGTACAGAGTTAATCGCTCTCCATTTGAAATGAACTATGGGACTTAACATCCATGTTTGTAAATAGGTACTCGTAATAAGATTTCTAATGAAGATGCAATGGAAGGCCGAATAATGGCATCTCAATTGGGCTCACTGGTTAGTACTCGTATGTCCAATTCATGTGTCATTTAGCTTTAGGACATTCGACAATGAATTAGGCAGAGGCAGCAATCCACAAATGAATTCCAGGAGTAGTATAGTGCACCTATTTCATAAACTTCGTTCTAGCCTCTGAATAATCGCTAAAGCTTATGCAAATTTGCTTCGTGGACGTTGAGTTCCTAAGCATGAAGATAGAGTATGAATTAGTTTCAAGTTTTCGCTTTGTTTCGAATTTAAATATTCAATGGCCTTTTTCTTTAGTAGAATGGATGGAATTTACATCGTAACATATTTTTTATAGTAAATCGACCTGCGTAGGACGCGGCTTGAGATAAAGCACGCTTGGGTCTAAGAAACCGATTTACTCGCGACCTGTGAAGGACTACACTACAATATGCAAACAAATTAAGCCTTCGGTGTAACAGACTTATTTTAGTAGAACACAGATTCTTCGTTCCTAAGTTGCGTTTATAATATATATTTAAAAAAATCTACTACACTGAATCTAAATTAGGTTGAAACATTGAAAAGGATTAATTTTAATCTTCGTTTAGTATCAGATCTTTTTTTTTTTTAACATGGGAGTTTGTATAGAACTAATAGCTGTATAAAGAAAGGGATCGCTCGACAGTAAAAGCCCTGATAGAGGCTCCACTGAATATGTAGGGCTACGTGATCGCTGACACGTATGCACTGGAGATAGCTACCGACAACAAAAAAACTCTATATATTTTTGATTTACTGAGATTTTTCTATTTTTTAAATGATGGGATTGATGAGAGTTTGCTTCCGTGGTCGCAAATTTGATTCCTGATTGGCTGAATTCTTTTAATTTATTTTTTTGAGTTTTTTTATTTAACATTAGTAAGATAAAGATAAGACAACTCTTTATTAAAAAACCAGCTTAACAATAAAAAATTATAACAAATAAAATCTTACAAGTATATACTAGGTTTCTTAATGGCGGCCTTATCGCTTAAAGCGATCTCTTCCAGGCAACCATGCACGTAAATGAATAGTATAAAATTAGAGAGGCCTTAAAATATTACATTGAATAATTCTTATACCTATATGTCACCGTAAAATTGTAAATACCGTTAGATTATAATCTATCTCGCGAGATTGTAAACTGTCTAAAGATTGTGAACCTCAACATACTGCTTACAATTTAACGTATAATTATTCGGTAGATTGTATTCTATCGAAGTGAAACCGTCAAATCACAACCTTAAAATTGTCAAATTGTCAACTACCCGAAGGCTGTCCCTGATTGGTCGGCTTTATAGAAAGAAAGAATGAATTTATTTGTACCAAAAAACTACTAGCAGAAACAGTGTTAAAAAAATGTAAGTTTCTTGGCACAAACCGGCTCCAACTCAGCATAATGCTAGTTGTAAACAACCAGCGCTGGTATTCCGTTAGTGCCGGCAGGTGACGTCACGCACGCACACAATCTCGTGCAATGTACACAAAACATAAAATAACATTTAACAATTTTTCACAGGGGAAAAACATAAAAATAACATCGTACGGCGCCATAACTAATAAAAAAAAAAAAATAGAAAAACTAATTAGAATGACAAATAAAAAAAAATAAGAGGTGTCAGTGTCATAGTGACATAAATATGTTATGTCAATGCAATGCATTTGTTTACCTCGTGTAAATTCTAAGACAAATATTTTACTGAAGTCATAAACCATGACGCGATACGAGTATTATTTACTAAAACTATAAACTAAACCTACGCTGCGTACAGAAATCAGTTTAACATTTTAACAGGTAACTTTACTAAAAGGCACTGGTGCAGTAATAAAATAGTTTAAGCTTTTTCCTAAAAATACTAATAGTTTGCAGATTCCTTATTGGCGGTGGGATACTATTCCAACACTTGGACGCAGCATAACGGAAGCTTCCTCTGAATGCAACTGAGCTATGCCGTTCTGTAGTGAGCTGCGTCAAGCGCGGACGCAACAAGTGAAGCTTGTAATCCGGCTTCCACGACAACTTATCATATAGTTATCTAGGTTCCTTGTGTTTAATCACGCCAAAAAGAAGGCACGCAAAGTGGAACACAAATTAAAATTGAAAAAGTAATAAAATTTTCTTTTAGTATAAAAAACGATCACAAAATAAAATCAAAATTTAAAAAAACAAATCGACAATATGGTCTATTAGATAAAGATATGAAATTAAATTGCACCAATAAAAATGTTTAAGCTGCTCGAAAAGCTATGCCATGGCCTGAGCTAGTTATCCATAAATAATAACATAAAAAAATGACTCGTCAGACTCGATTGTAAATACTAGTACACGGTCTTGAAGCTCTTAACTTTTTATTTTTCCTGCTAACCGTACCCAACGGTCACTGACTGCGTTGCACATTTTACTGTATCCTTTATGTAGAGGACACCCGTCCTTGGATGACTCAAGCATAAAAAGTAAAAACCCCTAGTAATTAAATGTTTTATAATGTACTCTACATTTCATCCGCGGCGATGCAAGCGACTTAAAATCTATATATATAAAAATGAATCCCTATATCCCCTGTGAAAGTCTGGACCAATTTCACTATTTTTTTTTTGTTTTGTTTGTTATTGTCAGGAGAAGGTTCTTATGACAGAAATATATATATATAAATGAATCCGTTTGTTTCACTAAAACTCGAGAACGGCTGGGCCTATATAGCTGATTTTAGAATTGAAATTATTGTCGTACTTCAGGGAAGGTACAAAAGGTAAGAAACATACGTAACTGTTAGGCGGTACGAAGTTCGGTGGGTCAGCTAGTGACACATAAAGAAGTTTCCATGTTAGCAAAAAAAGTTGTAAACGAGGTAATAAATTAGAAAGTAGACTATTTCACAGAAAAAATATCTGAATCGGTCCAGACGTGTCCGAATGATCGGGGAACTTTCGGGTTTTTTTAATAGTTTAAAAAAGACAAGGTTGAACAACATAAATAAATTTACTACTCATATACTTACACATATTTTGATATCTATTCTTTACACTTTAAACGGTAAAAGGCTTGCAGCATTAGAACACTTATAATAGAAAGAAAAAACCATCCAAAGAAAGCCTTGATGTTCACGTTAAGAGAATTTAAGATGCCCTTTGTACGGACAAAGGCAGATTTTTCAAAGGCTGCCTCATTTCACTGAAGGCCAGTCGTACGACTAGAAAGTAAAATGCATTTTCTTTTGTAGCATACATCACTGTCATGTCAGTGAGAGGATGACTAATTATAATGTTTTCTAGTCAGGCTGTTCACAGACAATTGAGAAAAACATTGAGAATCAGAAGGTTTTGGTAGCAATGTTCTATGGACTGTAATACAATTTCTAAGGTATAAAATGATCTGGGAACAAAACGTCCTCAATTAAAAATGAATGCTGTTCAGAGCACACAGTTCTCTTTACTGAATACACGCAATGAAAAATTTCATGAGAGCAAAATGCCCGCAATTTGAAATGTCCTTAGTAAGACATCTTGAAATATAATACCGGCAACTTAGATATACCTTATGAAAGAGTGAGCGAAGCTTCTATGCTTAGTGACTGATATTTTTGTCTTTAATCAAACAGTTTGTGTGTATAAAGTCTGAAAGTATTTTACTTTCGTACAGATTGCGGTCAATTATCTTGATGAGACTTATATTTTTTCATCATCCACAAGCTACTGGCTTTTTAATTCACTGCGGTCTGCCTATGTCGTGGCCAACTATTTTTTAAGCTATAATTTTTTTAAGACTGTAAAATTATAACGGTCTCGAAATCGCGGCATTAATTGCGCAGAAATTCTAGTATCAAAATCCAGACGAGAAAATGGAAAATAGGCAAGAAAATTCAGTGCCGGTATCTTCTAAGCCCTAAATCAATATATTCACTGACCGGTCACAATCACCGGGACTTGTTTGTTCTTAAACTCTTTATTCCCATTTGTCCCTGAGCCTCCGGCCATGAATGAGGATAGATTGAAATGTGAATAGAAAATGGGGCCAGATGAAAAGTGTCACTGTTCTGACCATGTTCAGACATGTAAGGTGACAAAGCGGAGGTCTAACTGTTTTGTCACGTTTCTAAAGGGAAAAGGGCTTGCTTAATACTCCGTGACTAAATTTCGTCACGGCATTTAAAAGATAAATGTTTAACGGCTAGGTACTCAATGTTTTCTGTTATATGGGAAAAACGTGTCAGTTTTCCTTATAATTAAGTATTCGTATTGTAAAATGTTACTTCTTGAATTTCCAACTGTAGGACAGACAGGTATAGTAGGTACAAGACACAATTATAAAAATATGCCTTGTATTGATGTGTTGTTCTAATTTATTTTACTTTATTAATTAATGATTTGTTAATATGTATTAGGTTAGGTTCTCATAGAGCTTTTTAATTTATTAGCTAAGTCCCGCGATGCGACTCGCGCAACAAATACAGCCGATGTCTTATTCTAGAGTATAGGTAGGTTACTGTAATTTTATTAGATAAATCTACCAACTTCGAAAAAGGAGGAGGAGGTACTATGTTTTATAGTTCGACCGAAACTGATTTTCCGGCCGAAACTGAATATTTGGCCGTGGCTTAGTTTCGGCCGAAACAGAAACTAATACCTGCGTAATCAATTATAAAATTTCTTAAAATATTGAAATTTATTGCATTTTACCCATGAGGACATGAAATGAAAACACAGTATATTAATTTTGTTAAACAATCTTAAGCGATAACGCACTTACAAAGTTTTGTTTCTACAGAGTTATCTCAACAGCGCAATAAAATACCCGAGCAGGGCCGCCAGCAGCGTCCGTCAAAGTGTTGCCGCGAGAAACGAAGTTAGGCGAGCGTGCACGACAACTTCTGAAATCAGTTTCTGTTTCGGCCATTTTTTTCCGAAACCGAAACTGCCGCTGAAAACTTCTGAGTTGGTTCCATACAAATTTTATCAAAATACGAGTATGTTGGTTTCGTTATTTTTTTTATTCAATAATAGGTCTTGTGGCATAAAAGAGTAAGTACAGATCTTCGACCGAACCATCATTTATTAGCTCTAAAACACAAACTACTGTCTTATCGCCTCTTTTTGTTGATTTTTTGTTATATGATGTCGGAATTTTGTGGTGACAATAAACGTTTTGTTCTCGTAATTCCAATTCCACAAACGTAACTTGCGCAGCGGAAATGTTAGTTTGATAACGGTCAACTATCATCGAAGCTAGCAGCGCTTTAGGTGACAAGAACCTTACTCAGCCGGAAGTTCTATTTCTGATGCACAAAAGCCTTGGCGCTCGGCGAGACCTTAGCCAAGGCGATGGGCGTTCGCGTGACCCGACAGTGAAAATGCATTGTAGCGAGCGAGCAAACTTATACTTACTTATTACCTTCTTAGGTATTACTATCTACTTCCGAGTCAAGATAAGTATCTAGTAAAAGTAAGTACACAATATTCTAGAATAATTTAGAAAAGTAGCAAAAATATCAGTTAACTAGCACTTTAAAAAAAGTCATAACGACGGATTCCATTACGGCAGGCGATAAAATCAAACCCCCGAACCGTTAAAAAAAAAATTAGGTGGGACCTGCGAGGAGTACCTATACCTTAAGACTTTTATGAGACTTGTCTGTAACGAACGTTATTTAAAGGTCAATAAATATTATTTTACTACACTATGAAAAAAAAAAATTTCAAATTGGTCCTGCATCTCCGAGAAATCAGGTAACAAACAAAATAACTCCTCCTTGTTTTGGGAAGTAGGTAAAAATAACGAATTCTTGAATACATCGTTGTCCGAGCGAACGATGCGTCTCTGCTGCAAGTCTTTCTATTATTTGCCGGTTTAAACGTTTGTCCGAATGTTGGTACTAGCGTAGAATTTATCCCGCTATGTTGCTTTCACTACAGCGAGCGCCGCGAGTCTCGTGCTTTTCGAGTAATCATAACAAAACTTGGTACGCCTTTCTCATAATAAAAGCGAAAATAATGGCACGACCTACCATGACAAATGCAAAATTAATGATTTATGAAGCATGACTTCTAAGTTATCGTACATTACTTTGCTAGGTTAATAATAAGAAGATTGCGTGAGTCATGAGCATGTTTATGTGCTTTTCTATAATGCTGGCGTATTCCCCGTAACCTAACCATAATGGACCTATAATGCACTAACGTGGAAATACTTAAGGGTGTTGGTTTTCCAATAAAGGTTTAAGGATCGCATTGTAGAAGAAACACTTCTACAATGGGATCATTTTTAACATCCTTGTCATTATATATTGTCATGCCCTTCTGTTACACGTTGCGTTGCGAGCGAATTTTACTTACGTCTATCAAGTCACTTATTATTACGAATCTTGGTATGTTCGATTTTTTTTTTAAATTCTTTAGATGTCGGCGATTATTTACTGCTCAGTTACAGATATACTTTGGTGCCGTGTCTTCCACATTATACTTAATATGTGTCTGAGGGAAAACGAGAGGATAATGCTAGGTTAGGATAGTGTCTATGTCTCCCTTGAGCGGAGCAGACCAGAACCTTTCATTTTCGGACCCGTTTTCTGTGTCATGTTTCCCTGATATGTCGAATTCGAATTCAGATACATATAACTTTATCTCGAGCGATCATAAAGAGAGATCTCGAGAAATCGTAACAGAGTTAACATTCGCATAGACTAGACAGTAGTAATTTTATTATAAGTAGGCATTTAAAGTGGCCCTATTCCCTGGGTATGGGAACGCAACACCAATTTAAAGTATGCCGACATATTCTGTCTGTCTATACAATCATGGACGAAATATTCTCTTCGAATACATTGAAACCTAATCGTTTAACAACGCTAATTCTTATCTTAGATAGGTTTACTATGCCGTTATAAGTATGACTACGATTAAGCTTAAAAAATTATTAATGATTTTAATTTTTACATGGATAGAGTTGCCATTTTACGACAGAATAAGCAATATTTATTTATTTATTTCATATGACACCCAAAAGCGTTATAATCATAATAGAATAAAAGTAATAAATACACAGCCAATTAAATGACATCACGGATATTTAGTATGATAGTAATGTTTTGACAACCATCGAATCGAAGATTTGAAAAAACATATAATTCTACGAGTAATACGGATACGAGATAATATAATAACTAATACTTACAGATAATTATTATATAATACTGATCATTACGCTATGTTTTACTGTTTCAAAATAAGATAGCATCCTCCTCGAAAAGGTTGCCATGTCTTATCTTTGCTTTCAACTGATAGAATTTAGGTACAAATGTAAGTGAATAGATAGGTAGGTACCTAACTACACGGAAGTTTTCACGGAAGGTAGTGTAGTGATAGAGCGAGTCTACACTATAATTATTTAGTATTAGTCGCCATAATATATTTGCCTACGTTTCATATTAAATCTACCTGGTAAATATTGGTATGGTTTGTTATTCGTCTGTTCTACAATGTTTTAACCGAGTTCCAAAAACAAGGAGGTTCTTAATTTATCTGTATGTCATTTTGTTACAACGATTTGTAACTGTTTTGGTTTCATATTTCTAGGTTATTTTTTAATTGATTGTATTAACCTAAAACCTAAAATTACAGTTGAAAGGAATATAGAAAAAGAAAAATAGAAATGGGTCCATTTTCATTCCTTTCTAATATAAAGTTGAGACTTTAATATTCTAAACGTAACGTTACCTTTAACTAAAGCGACATCTATGCATACTGGTTTTCAAAGCCATATTGCTCAGTGTATACTTTACTGAGGGCATGTTTCAAGTAGCGCTGCAGTCGTTTGGTAAGTTTAGTACCAAGGATTGCCGCGGGCCTGCACATAAGGTGTTTTCTTTAAGTTTCCTACCAGTTTCCAATGATAGAAGACCCGCAAGCGCGGCGCTAGCGTAGGTTGGGAAGATATAGTTCAACTTTGTGCCGCTGTTGCCATAGTAATAATAATTCAGCTCTCACACACACATGGCGTGGGGACGCTGAGTCACCGTGTCGATCGCTGCGTGAATTTATTCTGTGAACCGCTTTCGCATTGGCATCGATTCTTCGTCCGCATGGTTATTTACAATTCAGTTAAACGATTCCCAACGTGTGAGTGAAGCGAAGTGATAGTTTTGTGATAACTGGACAGACAAGGATAACTGGAATAGCTTCTATTTGTATCAACTCATTTTCATCTAGAGACCGCATTGAGATGCTCCGTCCATTATAGTTTCGCAAACAAATCTTACAACTTTTCGTCTCAGCAATAATAATATCACAATATGAGGTGAGTTATGAAATTCTAAATGAAATGACCAAGTGAATTAAGTCAATATAAGTTGTACTTATGTTGTTTATGAGTCTGACTATTAGAGCAGGACTTAACAGATGTCTGTCAGTAATGATATCTGATATCATAATCCTCAGAAGTTGAAGACTGAGGAAGTAGGTGGGGACCTACTTCATCAGTCTTCAGCCGAAATCGTCAGCGAAGTGAAGTTGAAGACTGAGAATATAGGAGAAGATAGTAGGTCGGGATCTACTCAGTCCCAGTACCTCAGTCTTCAACTTCACTTCACACTTATCTATAACACCGTACGTGTATACTCAGCTGCTACTTGCTAGCTCGCAAACAATAAGCCTTTGAGCGTCTTTCATCACGTATCAAGGACAAAGGCAGAACCAAACGCAAAACCTGATTTCGTTTTATCATGCGCATTATTTTTTTTGTGCTCATCGTGCAGTACATTTTTACCCGACTACCGATGGAGAGTAAGTAATGTTTTTTCTAGTGTATATTTGTATTTATATACCTATGGATATGACCTTTGTAACCCTTTGTGATTTTGATGTGGACTCGTATCTTCTGCAGTTAGTCATAGGCCATTATGGGCATCTATATTTATGTATATTTATATATATATATATATATATCTCGCAGTTTCACTCGTTAAGATAATTGTATCATATCCCTTGTTTTTACCAGAAGATTTTTGAAGTCGCCCTTAACTGCTTTTACTTAATTATTTGGGGTTAAACTAGTACAGCATTATATGACAATCTGCAAATCAAGTACCTACAATCTAATGAACCTTGCAAATCAATATCAGGCTACCAATTTAGACTGTATTGGGTCACAAAGAGTTAGACATACATACCTATACTTACATAGAAATAGTAAACAAACACGCTAAAAACATTACTCTCATATTGGGCAATCGAGTAAAAAAAAAATGTCTAGGTATCATGCGTATAAATGATAAAGAGTATTGATGATATCTCATTCTAATCTTTCTGACTGTTACTACCCAGCAATACAGAAGGGCTTCGTTTCCGTAGAACATGCCACCCGTCCCAGCAACAGCTGGACGTACTGCTGAATCATTTAGAGAAACATCCAGACATTGCCAAGGGATATTTGAAGCATGCGTGCGCACTACGGAGAACCAGAAAGTTTTGGCTCAGAATGGAACTGCTACTTAACGAAATGGGTGGATCTAGTAAAACTTCAAAGCAATGGATGAAGGTAATAATAAACCTATATATATATACGAATAGGACACATTATACAGAATTACAAAAAAATAACGCCCAATTACGAGACGGCCACACGAACTAAGAGTTTCATACCATTATCTATACAATACTAGGTCAAGTTTCTACCTGTTGTTGTTCGAGCAAAAAACACGTTTCTTATAACCGTAAATATTTATTATATTTCAATTATTTTGCCAGTCTGGTGACAGACGGACGGACGGATAGCAAAGTCTTAGTAATATGGGTCCGTTCTTACCTTTTGGGTACAGAACCCTAAGAACAGCCGTTTCTGTCCCTTTCGGAAACTCGCGAACGCATGACTTTTTGCAAAACTTCGCTTTACTCGTTGCATAACCTTTATAATAACGTCCCTTTATAACTTTATGTATAGCTAAACGTAAATTATCAGGTAATATCCTCTTCGCATGTACTATGAGTACGCTAATAATGAAGATTTTATTGTTATCAGTACTGGACAGACAAAAAGAGCGCCACCAAAAAGAAAGCATTACAATTCGCTACCTCTGCCAAGAACAACGGCTTATCTGGGTACGAAATACAGTTGTCTACCGCAGAAGAGAGGATTTTGGCCCTCATGTGCGAGCCACGGACTAATTCAGGACCTACGGTACCCACGAGGGATTATCTGGATTACATATCCACCTTACCTAATCAGGTTTGTGATTAATTTGCAAATTCGATACAATTTTGGCAGTATTCATATTTCTGTTTTTAGTTTTTAGGGTTCCATTTTCCTTTTCGTTAGCCTTTCCGTTCATGAAATGGTGAGATGAGATTTCATTTATGGTTCATGGTGAGATTTCATTTCGTGTGCCATTTTTAAAGCATCTTTGAAGGAGGTTTGTTAAGCTAGTCCTTCCCTGGTCGTAAGACATTGAATATTTTTATTAGACTGAAAGAACTATTCAATAGCTCTTGAAAAACAATATTTTAAGCCAATTCGGTCAATATTTTTTAAAATAACAATAAAATATGAATTGTCCATGAAGTATCGGTGATGAACTCTACATAATTGACTGATAATAAACATGTTGACCGAGCAAAGCGTCTCGCAACAGTTCGCATAACTACTAGATAAATTTATGTATTTTCAGGATGGTGTCAAATTAGAGGATCCACTAGTGGTTGTTGTAACTGAAGATATCGGAAATAACTTATTACAAGAAAACGACCCTGTAAGTACATATTACTTTAATATATAGGGTTATATATGCAAAAAGATCTTTAGGCATACTGTTATTATCGCTACTACGTTTACCCGACTTCAAAGAAATTAGGAGTTTCCAATTTGTCGGAATCAGTTTCTTAGTATGTTCATGATTTCTCAAAAACATATCAAAACATTTCTTATATTTCTCAGTTACCATAGAAGAACTACTAGAATTAATGTATAGAAATCTTTGAATGTTACATATTCAAACGACAACGTAGGTATGCGTAATTTAGATGAAATAAAATATAAAAACAATATTTGCTAAAATAAACAAGCCATAGGTATTAAAAAATAAAAATGAAAATTGACTCCAATACGTCAGGCGCCTAGAATTGTTCTTATATATACATTTCAAACTACTGAACTGATTTTGATAAAATTTATAGGAAAGCTTGGTGGTTTGAAAAATAATTAAGAGTAAAAAAATACCAAATCCACCTAGGTATCTAAAAACTAAAATTATTCCGACGAATTGAGAACCTATCTTTTGAGTCAGTATAAAATAATTTAATTTAAAATTAGTAGCAAATGTTGCCACCACAAACCGATTCAAACTAAGCATACATATATTTTATGCATACAGGAACCCATGGAGTCTCCAAATAGCGAACGTGGGGCTCCAGAAAGTCCTAGAAGTAACAAATCGGATCAAGACAAAGATGATGATAATTCTGCTACTAAAAGCAGTATGGCGGTTCAATATCCTAATCGACAATCACGTGTCACTACTAGTAAGTAATAATAATAACAATTCACACTCACATCTCCCCACTAGGATTTCTCCCGGGTGGTGAATGTAACACACGTGCACAACCAACCCAATTCGAAGATCATTATTGAAACTCATCACTCGCACACCTGGCCCGAACGGAAATCGAACCCGCGACCTTCGGATCACGAAGGAAATGTGTTACCTACTAGATTAGACCCCACTCTCATAACAGTGGTCTTGCAGTAGGTACATATATCTCCTTTTTCGGCAGGGTAAAGCTCACTCAAGTATCGGCATTTTTAGTATTGGTATACTCGTATATCGAAATTTTTTCAATCAAATACGACAAAAAATAACGTCATACTCCTTTAGTCTAGAATCCTCGGGTATAATAGCACAGTAAGTATCCATATTATTTTCACTGCCCTAAAACAAAACCACTTTAATTTATAATACGGATATTTAAAAGGAGACGCAAAAACGATGGGGTGATGTTTGACGAGTCTGTCTGTGGCAATGCAGGCGCTAAAAACAATACAATTACTTTTCAGATTCAAGCCGCGACTCTGAAAAAGCCTCAATGACCAATGAATCCCAAATTCAGTTCGCGAAAACCATGGAGCATATAATAAGACTGGAAGAGCGACGTATCAACATGGAGGATCGAAACGCAAGACTCATGAGGGACGTCCTCACACGCTCAAGCCAGGTCGAACAAGCTTTACTAGCGGGACTGTCAAATCTAACTGATAAAATGTATCAACAAAATGCCGCGGTGGTGGAGGCCTTTAAAAGTGTAGGCGAAGGACTCAAAGCTCTAAGCGACGCTGTCAGATCTAATAACAGACACTAATATAATATATGTCTTCATAAAACGCGGTTTACATTACCACTTAGGTAACATCAAATTTAAAGTACAATAATACGAAAGTGAAGTACGATTTAAGTAAAATATTTATCGTCTCTTCATGCTATTTACGAGTACAACAGTAGGATAAATCTTCTGTATAATATTCCGACGTAAAATGGTAAGAAGTAGACGATAGTAAAATGTTATTTGATAACCTGATTATTGGAAAGGTCCAACTATATTTTCGTTCACATTTGGTGAACTTAAAAATAAAAATATAAATAAGTTTATAGAAGTTTGAACCATTACAGTTATGCATAGTTGTATTTGTGCGGAATTTGGCGGGATTAGCGCTAAAACCATTTCGAATGAAAATACCACAAATGTAAATAAATAATTCAGACAATTTTGGTATTTCTTGGATCTATAATAACATTGTAAGAGACAAAAACGTTACATACCATTTCGTCAAGTCTTGTTTTTAAACTCAATAAAATGTATCATTTGCTCAGGTCTGGGCTCTGGGTTTAGTTGTCATGTATCAGAATTTATGGTGAACCCGTGTAAAGAAAGACTGATTTTTTTTATTTTTTAAAATGTCTTTATTCAAATAAATAAGTTACAATATGTATATGCTAGTGTACATAGAAAATCCTAGCAAAACAATAAGTATATGATATAATTATTTTTTAAACACACGGCTTAATAAAAAAAAAACTTTTTACATGTTCATTACACATTAGAGACAATAAAAGAGTAGCAGTTATATTAATAAGTATTGGCATTTCTTACGTAAGCTTTAAAATAGCATTACGCTTGTGGCTTTTTTATTTATTTATTATTGCAACGGATATGTAGCGAAACGTTCCGAGAAAAATAGGCGGTATCTACGCAGTTACGTGTAAATATTTGTAAAGTAATAAACTCGCGGCGGCGCGCGGCGGTAGTACGCAGCCAGCAGCAAGAGCTTGGTCGTGGTTTGGTGACACTCAAGGTACTCGCGCCGGCAAGACCGCGTGGCGAGCGCGCCACAAGCACCCGATACCGGCTGGTAATACAGGTGAGAGTCGCGCGCACGCCCGCAACCAACGAGACACGAGCACATCTGAGTGAGACACACTGCCTATTCATCGCACTCTAAGAAAAGGTGATGGGGTAACTTATATCGACAATAGTTATCGATAAACGGGAGGTTTATTTTGCGAGTTATTGCTAAAGTTTTAATTAATTTATTTTTGCTATGTGGGTTTGTAGCGAGATAGAATTTTTTAGAAACATTGTAAATAAATACATCTATTCTAGGGAACCCTATCTGTAAGTGTAGCTTTTCGAGGTTTGTTCGAAGAGGGGTATTATATGCATATTTAAGCGCTTTATTTTGTAGTATTTGTAGCTTATTAATATTGGTTTTGCATGAGCTGCTCCATACGGGACATGCGTAAGTAATACAAGGCCGGATAAGGGTGCAATATATTTGTAATTTTGTGTAGCTGCTGAGGTTAGATCGCCTATTTAGTACCGGACTTAGAGCATTTAAAGCTTTTGTACCTTTAATTTGTAGCTTTGCAATATTTTCTGACCAATTCAGTTTATTATCAAGAATTATTCCTAGGTACTTAACAGACTGGCTCCAAGGAATTTCGTAATCTCCGGCTTTAAGTTTTCGAGCAGGTGGAGTACGTTTTCTTGTAAAGAGGATCGCTTCAGTCTTGGAAGCGTTGATTTTTAGCTTCCACCTTGTGAAATAATCTAAAAGAAGATCTAAAGCCAATTGGAGGCGTCCTACAATCAGATCAATATCAGAAGAAGATGTAAAGCTCGCAGTGTCATCTGCAAAGCAAGCCAAGTGTGTGCGTGGCTGAGTAGGTATGTCGTTGATGTACAAAAGGAAGAGATACGGTCCCAATATCGATCCCTGGGGCACTCCTGCAGTTACAGGTTTGAGGGAAGATAAATCGTCTTTGATATGAACTCTAAAACTACGACCAGAAAGGTATGATTTTGTCATTTTCACTAGAGAAATGGGAATACCAAGTTTAATAAGTTTGTGTAAGAGTGCCTGGTGCCAAACAGTATCAAATGCTTTTTCAATGTCTAAGAGAAACATGCCAGTAGATTGTTTTAGATTTAAGTTATAAGATACGGTTTCGGCCACCCTAGCTAATTGCTGGACTGTTGAATGCCCCTGACGAAATCCAAATTGTGTATCAACTAAACTATTCTCGGAAGCTCGTAGCAGCCGTTTATAAATAATCTTTTCAAATAACTTTCCGACACAGGGCAGGAGGCTTATGGGACGATATGAAGTTGGGTCTAAAGCGTCTTTTCCTGGCTTTTGGATAGCTATAACTTTAGCGATTTTCCAAACAGAGGGAAAGTAATCTAAAGAGAGGCAAGCATTAAATATTTTTGTCAGTAATACTAAACATTTTTGTGGGATATTTCGTAAGAGAACGTTCGATATTTGATCAGGACCAGGGGCCTTGCGGGGTTTTAAACATAGTATACATTTTTTAGTCTCTGCTGGCCTTACCAATAAGCGGTGATCTAATTCCGTGAAGTTCTCATCTAAAGTAGACATGGTTTCCTGTATTTTTGTAGATTCAACGCTGGACCATGACTGCGTTAAAAGCATGTTATTGAGAAAACTATTAGCTAATACTTGACATTTCTCGTGTTGTGAATTTGTGAGAGTCCCATCTTCTTGTTTTAATCCTGGGATCGCAGCTGAGGTACTTGGGCCCAATGATTTAATTAGACGCCACAGATCAGTACCTGGGTTGTCAACCCTCTCTAATTTTTCATACCAAATTTTATCATTAAATTGTTGAATTGCATGTTTTATTTGTAATTTAAGGTTAAAGATATGGTTATTTAAAGTTTTGCGAATTAAGATATCAGACTCAGCAACAGCATATCTGCGTAGTCGATTTTTGTACCTTATTAGCCGTTTAATACGTCTAGGTAACGAGGTAGCGTTCCAAGGTTTTAACGTTGTAATCGGCACACATAAGTCCCTACTTTCTAATATTTTTTGTTGAAAGTCTGTTATCGCATTATCTATTTCATGAGTAGATTCATAAGTTTTGGAAGAGAGATTTATATTTTTGTTGAGGTACGACCGAAATGTATTCCAATCTGCTTTGGCATAATTATGCTTTTTTAAGGGTTTGCGTTTAAATTTCATAATAAATTTAGCAAATACGGGGAAATGGTTTGAAGATAATTTTTGAACTGCAGTTATCTCATCTATAGAGAAAATGTTTTTGCATAGTAGAATGTCAGGAATGGATGTACTATAATTTGCGCAGTAAGGAACTAGTGTAATTTGTTTAGGTGCGTATATCATATACTCATTTTCAAACATGTGTTGATATAAGGTTTTACCACGTCTATTACTTGTTCCCGGTGACCAAAGAGGATGTTTAGAGTTTAAATCACCCATTGCCAATACCTTAGTTCCAGATGACATTAGAAGATCAATATCACTGGTTAAAAGATTATTATTAGGAGACTGGTATAGTGAATAAATTAGGATATTGTTATTATTACCTATGTTTAAAGAAATACCTACGGATTCAATATTTTGTGTATCAAGAGGGGGAAGTAAACTATGAGTTAGATCTGAACGAACCAGGATCGCTACACCCTGGCCGGTACCATTACGACGCTTATCCATGCGATAGCAAGCATAGCCTGGAATATTCAGTCTTAAGCGATTATTTATTCTAGTTTCACAGAGTGCGATGATGTCGGCTTTGAGTCTACTTACCGCAAGTTCTGCAAGTTCTTGCTGCTTTTTGTGAACACCATCCGCGTTCCAATATAGTAGGCGTAGTTCATGCTCACTAGACATAATGACCCAGGTGTGTAAGAATTAAGATAACTTTTTCCATAAAAGTTTTACACATCTTATACTCTTTTTTGATTGTCTGTATGGTCGTTAAGATCTCCAGCATTTCGGTCGTCACAAAGTCAACTGGTAACTTTTCTTCTGTAACGCCTTCAACGGGGGGTCGGGCATCTGACAAGGCTACGTTCTGGTTAGACTTAACAAAGGAGCTAGGAATCATATTAGTAGCGTTCAACATTGTTGGAATAACATCTTGGGGCCTAGACACTCGTGGTTTTGTTTTCTTATTACCAGTAGTTTGAGCCCATGTTTTCTGGCTGTTCGATGGTACTCGACTTTTTTCGGAGTATATAGCCTTACGTAACATTTCACGCTTATTTTCGATACGCTCTAAGTATTTTAACCGCTCGTCGCATTGAGTATAGTTTGCAGGATGGTCTTTATTGCAATTGCAACACCTGGCTGGTGCTATTCTGTCCTTCTTGGGACATTCCCAAGTTGGATGAGCATCTGCGCATTTTACACATCGTGCTGGCTTGTTGCAATTCCTGGATGCATGGCCAAACTCTTGGCATCTGAAACATTGTGTGCCCGGTTTTCTACTGGGTTTGTATTTCTGGATTTCAATGACACAGCTACACAGGTACCTTATTTGTTTAAACTTTGTCATGTTTGTTCCGCTGGATAGTTGAACAAGTAAAGGTGGACACTCAGATGGTTGTGCCGTTTTCAATTCAGATACTGTAGCTTCAGCAAAGCCAAGTGACGCTAATTCTTCAGGAACGTCAACTTGTGCGAATTTTGGTAATCCTTTTATTACCGCCTTTGGTAGTATTTCATCTCTCCTTGTAAATGTGTGGAAAGCTACATTTTCTTTTTTTAGACCATCTTTTAGTTGTTGATGGCTTATAGCTGAGTAGCACTGCACACGTACGAGTTTATGGCCTCTGTATTGCATGTGAAAATTATCTTTAATGTATTTCTTTATTGTTTCTCTTATTTTTTCAAGAGACCATTTATCTTGAACTTCAATGACTATTGGTGGGGTGTTGTTTGACCCTATTTTCTTCGTAGCAGCACGATAGGATTCCGATTCTGCTTCATCAACTGGAAGACCACCATTAACAATCGGAGTACATAACTACAGATATACATATTCTGTAAAACCATGTTAGAAGAGCTGTACTAAACCAAGAATCGTACGTCTGTTAACATTATGATAAGCAAAGGATCTCAAAAACTGTTATTGTTTATCGTTCAGATACTAGCTAGTGCGACAAATCCATAAGCCTAAAAAACTATTACTTACCGAGTATAGCTCTCAGATGGCCCTCAAGCGTCTGGAGAATGGTCATCTTTATCTCTTTGACCGTCTTCCCGAGGAACTGCTCGCAGGCTGTCGTGAGGAGTTCGTCTTCGTTCATGATCTTACACTGAGCCACTCCGGTGACGGTGAGAGGGACCCCCTGGGCTGTCTCCACGTACTCGCACATCGGGTTCAATGTCATAACCTGGAATTCAATAATAAACACTAGGATCATTATTCTACAAGTAGTTACGCGTACAATCTTTTTTGCTCGCTCGGTCAACAAGGATTACTTTTGTGAATTATTCATCGCGACGACAAGTGATTAGATTCAAAAGGCAATCTGTTGTCGTAAATGACGATGATGGGACCTTTCACATTTCATTTATAAAGAAAAACAGAACATTCGTGAAATTAATCATTTCTATGGGAATTTACTTAACTTTACCTTTACTTTTCGGGCTAACTGGCCCGGATTCCTTTTCATTAAATTTCTATAGACACTGCCATATCAGATCGGTAATTACGGATAGAGTTTGATTATTGTATTCGGCCGTACATCAACAAGTAAGGCCTCAGCCTCGAATTTAGCGGGAAGCGGGGCGACAGCGGAGCGGCAGCGGCGCTCGTTCTATGCCACCGTGCCGCTGTTTTCGAGGAACGGTCCATTTGATTTTACGCATAAGATCCTGCCGCTCTCGCGTCGCCACCGCTGCCGCCTCGCTGCCCGCAAAATTCAAGGCAGAGGCCTAAAGAAGATAGGTACGTACCTCGAGGGAGATCCGTTGCACGTCGGTGACGAGCCACCAGGCCCACGCCCAGCCGCCGACGATGGTGCGTTTCGTGGTGGAGCCGCAGCATCCTCCTGTAACAAACAAACATCGCATACATCAGCATCGACTACAATAACCAGTAGATCTACGAACTGATATTTTATTTTATTAGGTATACGAAACAAGTTACAGACAATAAATAAGAATGTAGAAGGCCGCCATGTGTATAAGCTTTTTATTAATTGTATTTTATGTATTGTAGCTGCATTTAAGTACAGGATTGTCTAATCTTAATGTAGCTACATACTCGTATGCAACTTCTTATAATTCATCTATGAGTTGGTTTGTAATAGAAAGCATGTATACTCAGAGATACAGAGGAAGAAACTATACCGAGAAGATTGCAAGGTTCAGGGAGTGCGATACAAAGTGTTGCGGTTTGCGGATGACCACAATCCCAAAATAATAATGTTAATATATTAAAATATAATTATACAGTATTATCATGTAAAAAGAGGATATATTTAAGCGTTTTAACATAATTTCTTATTTTTGATTTAATTTATCAAGTTCATCAAGTTACCAGCAAGTTTACGCAGATACACCGCGCCATGTGTGATCTTAACGCATTTCTAAGAATTTATTCCGACTGCGACATTTTTTGCGAAAAATGGTGTATAATTATTAATTTATTATTGACGTTTTGTGAGTCCTATGACTTCAAAACTTATAAATTATGACATAAGTAGCTGTAATTTTCCTAATTTAATTTTAATAAGTATCGTATTCTGTATGATTTTATAATATGTGTTATTGCTATTAAGGCGTTCATATTAAATAAATAAAATATAAATATAATCACTATTATTTGTCGAAAATTGGATATACAGGGTTATCAGCTAGGGGTGTACTAAGCCGAAAGGGGGTCACTGTACCCATCTAAAGGAACAACTTTCACTACGGGACCAACACGGAATTCAAGAAAAAAAACAGCTTTTCCATACAAAAGTTGATTATTTTCTCTGTGTATTGAAGTGCGAATCAAACCATAATGGGTTATAGTAAGATGTGTGTATTTATGTTTAGAAAATAAATAACCTAGAAAGGGCTCATACCATAATACTGCAAGGGTTAAACGTAAAACAACAGAACTAAGTAACTATAATCTAGACGACTGTCAGCAAATCATTTTTCTTATACGCAGGAGTATCCCCATTATTATTCCCGTATTATTGTATCTCATCCCCATCGTTGCTGAGGCGATACTCTCGATTAGGACCAATAATTGTGAGCGTTATTTTCATTGCGCCTTAGTTTAGTGCCATTACGTCGGCGAGTAGTGACTCCACATACCCCGATTCCCAAGCTAATTAATACTCCTAGCACCCTTTATTAGCTTTAACATTTATTCACCGTCTTCTTAGCCCCAGATTAGGCTTAATCGGGATTTTAATAAGAATTTTGCTAATCCGTTGCTAAGCAAGAGTCTTAACTTTTAAAACACGTTTATTGTTAAGACTGTGTGAGAGCGCCACGACGTTACCTCGTGCGCCATGTCACATAATTTCAAAACATACTCAATTTATAGACGTCATTATTGGTGCAAAGGATTCGCTAGCGCTCGTCAAGTAGGTGACTTTGGCGCTTAAAAGGTTGGTTGAGAGCTATTGAGCCCGGCAATCTTCTTGAACCAAAAGCGACGAAGTAGGGAGGGACTTTTCCGCACAAATGCAATTATTATTGACGACCGAAAGATTGCGTTTCGGCGAGTTCCCTGTTCCGCAATCTACCAAAGAGACCTCGATTTTTAAATCGAACTTAAACTTAGTGTTAAAGTGTTATTAATTAGTATCTACTTCCATGGTACCTTCCTGTTATCACCTTTCTAGTGGTACCCAGCCTAGACAGGAAACGCTTTGCCAGTGAAAAGGGAAAGTAGCCAGGATTAAAACATACCTTATACTAAGAATGCAAACTGGTTTAGGGAACTTGGTAGTAGGTTCTAGTTTACTCTCCATTGGCAGGTTAGTGCCCCCTTTCTATTTATAACACTGGTAGTATAAGGAAGCAAAGTGGATTTATGTTATATACTGATATAATTGATCTATAGGGTGACACTGGTTTTAAAGCAAAACTAAAACCACTTTTTTATATAAAAAGCTGAATTTGATTTTTGTAGGTTTTATTTTATGTATGTTGAAATAATTAACAAGATGCCGAGTTGGTTTTTTAGCTTTTTATGCAATAGTAAATATAGACTAGCATTTGACTGCTACTCGTAAATCAATGATGAAATTGAATGAATGAAAAGTTTATTTCGTCAAACACACAAAAACAATAAAAAAACATATACACTACAGTTTAACAGATAAAATTATAATGTGTTTGTCAGAACCCGACCCCAACTCAGCATACATGCTAGCTGCAGCTGGTACAGCAGCCAGCGCTGGTCTTTCACTGGGACCGGGCATTACGCAAGTGTGACTTAGGCAAGGAGCCACTAACCAAAATCTTCTTACAAAAAAAAACTGTACATATTACACAAAACATATCTTGAAATACGGAAATACACAAACAAAATAAATCTAAAATCAGTAATATATAATAATTAATAATATACAAAAAGAGCAATTGAAGTAGAAGTACTGGATAAATTTGGAAGAGTAATAATAATTATGATTTCTATATAAATGGATGTTAGATGAACTGCACAATACATTTACATACTCGAATACATAGAAATATTATCAACAAAAAAACGCAGTAATTTAAACACATGTAGATTAATATACGATATCAATAATAATGAAAATTAAAAAAAATCAATTGCACTGGTGTCCTGCACTAGTTGTTCCTCTCCCTTTTGGTGTGTAAAATAAATATTGTGAGCTTATTTCTAAAATTGTGCAAGCAACGCAGATTCCTTATCGGCTGTGGAATATTGTTCCAACATTTCGATGCAGCGTAGCGGAAACTGCCTATAAAGGCAGCGGAATGGTATCGCTCCGTTGCTAGCTGCATCGTACCTTTGCGGGAAATTGGAGCATTTCAGCCAAGAAGAAACCGGAAAATTTAAGACTAGAACATAAAATTATAACACTATAATAAGCATTAAATTATTGTAGGTCCTAGTAACTGTCACCCGCGGCGAAGTCCACGACATGGAATTTAAAGAAGTTTCAATTTTTGAACTCCCATTTGACCCGCTTAGGAGTTGAATTTCCATAAATCCCTCTAAAAATACACACTCTAGCTACATGTCTCTTAGTTAGTTTGTCTAAGTTCATGTTCAGCGGTTTAAGCTCTGCGTTGATTCCTAGTGAATATATCCTTACACTTATACATATAGGAATAGCTATACATACAACACATACTATCACGAAAGAATAAGTAAGTATGTCATATTATATTGCTATACTATAAAAATAGGTAAGTATGCTATGTTATCCTCAAATAACAATTTCTTCGTGTTTCACTTTCCATTCGGTGAAGAGTGATGATTCATCAATTTACCATACTGGTGATTGTATAGTAAATGCAATATTTGTGTGACATCATCCGTGCCATACTGTCATTTTTAGCGAAAGCATTTACAAGGTGATTACCTAGCAAAACTAACTCGTTTTATCAAACCGCATCATCACTTAACATCATATCCATGTTTTTGTGTTTCTACTGTTAACAAATGTCTGTAAATAGTTATTATCTCAAGTTTAGAATTTTCATCTTTTGTTTAAAACCCAAACCGGACATGTAAAAATGCTTTGTCTAATGAGAATCTTCGAGTTCTTTCCAAAAAGGTCGTGACCCAGCACGCGCCGCTTACAAACATTCCTTTTTCAAATAACAAAAAAAGGAACACCGCTAGAACATTCCCCACCATTTCACCAACAACAGTCTGCCAGCCTACGTGCAGGAGTCGGCAAACGCACGCCGAAGAAAGTCACCGTTATCTCACTGGCCAGTTTGAAAACGCACGAGAACACGACACTTCGAATTTCGAATTCGATTTGAAATTGTTTTCTTTTTTTAAACTCATTTTAAAATTCGATTGCGTTTAACATTGTCGAGTGTGAAAGTGTTACAAGCGGCGATCAGTCCGGTCGGTGGTGAAAACAAAAGTGTTTCAAATGTTTTTGTTGTGCATTGATTTTGGCTGTATTATGAGTGTTTACCGTGAAAGTTGAAACTGAGGTAAGTAAAACTTACTTTAAGTATGGATAAGTTTTAAGTCACGGTAGAAGAGAGGTACTTATTACAAGATACATTAAGAAAGACATGTAACACTTATTTTACCAATCAAAGTTCATTAGCACTGCAATTTTATTGTTATGTACCAGACAATTGTTATACATGTCGTGATTTTTATCTCTTAATACTATACACATACTCGTGCATACACAATACGTTCATTATGTTTAAACATCTTTCATCGGTATACAGGGTTTTTCATTACGTTCTGCGAAGTGTAAATTAGGATTACTGTAGGCAACAGCTGCTGCTATAGCAATCAAATTCAAATATACTTAAAAAATAACAGGCTATGCAGTAAAACAATTAGTAGTTATTCATAATTCTAAGAAATAAAGAGCAATATTTTAACTGACTATATTATGCTTGGTACGAGTAGTCTAATCAAAATGATACTCTTCCCAAATCGGTTCAGGCGTCTCTCAGATAACGGGTAAAACACATTAAAAGTTGTAGAATTGAGAACTGCCTACTTTTTAAAGGCGGCTGAGGGTTAGATTGTAACCTACAACAATACAATATACAAAAAATAAATACAGTAAAATATAATATTAACAAAACATTGGTAGTACATTGGGTGGCCTTATCGCCTAAAGCGATTTCTTTCTGGCAACCTTTGGATGGATCGGACTAAGTGCAAACAGTAACATGATCAGTACTACATAAGAGAAAAAAACTTATCGAAGTTTATAAAACCTGTTTCATATTGTTGGTGGTCAGTGACCATCTTATTGACTTATGACCTCCTTTTGGAAATACAGAAGTAGGTTGCTTTAACCTTGTAATATATGATGCTTGTTTTTAACATACGACGACAAATGAGGGTCGTTATAAGTATGAATTCTTATGCTCATTAGGAGTAGGCGTATCTCGTTGTGGCACCGAAGTTCTAAAATGGACTTTAAAGCGATTTGAATTTGGAAGCAAGCTTTCTAGATGTGGTTTCTTTTCAACATATTTTATCAAAATCGGTTTAGTCCCTTTAAGGATCTCTTTTGTTAGCCGGGGTAAAGATCTTAGATGTTGCGATGTCGGGGTTAGAATGCTTATGATTTTCTTCCTTCCTGTATTTTGTTATTTTTGATATCAAAACGAAATCGTCGTCGCGTGATATTTATAAATTTTCTTTTTGCATGATTAGTCAACCGATAGCCCATAAATATAGATTACGATGTGAATTAGGTGGGTGTATTGAATGCAAGAATGCACGTGGCAGAGTCACGATATATTGATACTAATTTACGAATACATTTCAAAAATATTAATGAAATATTTCAAAATTACTAGGTTTAAATTCTCATCTGGCCCGTTTTTTAATCAGAGAAAACATTAATTCGAAACAAATAGGAATAAAATATTTTATTTGGACAAATACTTTTATGATTATTTTCGTATTATAGTGGTGTATGACCCCTTTTAATTACGCCCTACTTTTAATCGTCAGTCTCCCCAAAGGAGTGCAGCTCATAGACCACAACAGTCAAATGCCTGTTGGAGACTTCACTTATCTGCAAAGCATAGACTCAGAGTTTTGTAACTTTAACTTTATAATACAAATAAAAATATATAAAACGAGACTGAGATTAGAATTAGGAAAGATGCATTCATAGCTATGGATTTGCTTATACGTTTTCTTCAAACAAAACTTCCAAATTAGTTTTTTTATTGTACAATTTAATTTCATATTCTTTTATTATTTTATATTCTTCTTAAATTATTTGAATAAAAGTGAGTCAAACGTTGTCACATTTCTGAATGCTTACTGTACATGCCAATATACTTATTGTGAGGCGAAAATTTTGATGTTTTTTATCTGCATTTTATTTTTTGTGTTTTTATTATATTTTAGTATTTTAGGTCATTTTTGTCTCATGTCTCATTTGACGCAAGTTAACGACTTATATTTTACATAAGAAAAAAAATATAGAAACTATAAATTCAAATCGTACTAAAATTAAATCCATATTTGTCCTTAATTTTTTACATACTATTTTTGATAATTATCATTTTTTATACCCATTATCAAAGTCTATAATTATAGACACTGTTAAGCAACCCAATCACTATAGAACGTTTGTAACTGGAGCATTGTTGGCATGGCAACAAACAAACAGACATACACACCGACACAGTTATATAACAGTTACTTTTCACCGGAACTAGTTATCATTCTGGATGGTCAGCGCCGGTTACAAAGTACGCCAAGTTTCAATGCACGTACCTACTTACATATATGAAATGGCCGCAGTAGCTAGAAGCGAATGTTTGTTACGCAATGTAACCAAATTAATTCTTACTTTAATTTGATGGTCAGAAAAGGTTTAAAATCGAATATCAATAAAACTCCCCACCCCGCGTTTGGCCAGCAACGTGGACTATGCCCTACATTAGTTCAGGGAGAGCCGTGCACTGCAGTGGCACGCATATTGTAACAGTAAAATCATATATAGCGCCTCCCTGCTGTGCACCTGTCTCCGCCACATTAAGCAATTTATAAAATCCGATTTGTTTCACTATGCTCTGGTTCCGCTATGCTCCACACGAAAAATATCTACAAAAAAATGCCGCTATGCATGAAATCATATCCGCAGCCAATGATGAAGAAAACTGTTATAGCAACTATAAACCTAGCTAGGTACTTTTAAAAACACTGTGGTTAGTGAGTTAATTGAGCGAGTAAATAATTTTCTCTTGTATTATTTCTTCTATTGCCATGCATTGCAAGCGGCGACGTGCATTTTATTAGCATGTGCTTTATATTAGCGTTACTGTAAACACTGCGATCACGGACCAACACGCGTTTCGCTTTCTATTAAAAAAAACCGCCTTTAAAATGTTTGTAACACATTGTTTTGTTTGTCATTCTGTGTCTGGAAACTCCTAAGAGTTTCCTTACTTGGAGAGGTTGGCTCATTATTGACGCATTGCACTCAACTAGAAGAATAGCCTCTTTTTTACCGAGAAAATAGCCTTAATGTAGTCTTTATATTTTTCTACATTGTGCAATTTGTGCATGTCCGAAATTACCGGAGATCTTCCTGCAATATCTTTCTAATGCATAACGGGAATGCAAGATTTATGAAATATATCATAACGCAAATTCATTATAATAGACCTTTATAAAAGAAAAAACAAACAAAACAAAGCTTCTCAAGAAACAAGACGTCTCATATCGATATGTCTTTTTTTAATCAATACTGTATTAACTAAAAATATCTTTTAGCTATTGTACAGTCGATTGAACTGCTTATAATTGACACAGAAGAAATATTGTAGTTGTTGAATTAAAGCTATTAACATGTCTAACAAGAGCTATTACTCCGTTACAAGTTCTCACATTAATTCTTTTCTTTATCCCACAAATCATTTTCTCTATCAATTAAGTCAACTAATGCATTTTTTGTTTGTTAAATATTTGCTTTCACGGAAAAAGACGGCAACCGATTCATGAAATTTTGTGCCATACATAAAAACATCCAATTAAAGGTATTATGCTAAAGGGATAAAAAACATCGTAACGAAACCGGTGAACTGTCGACCTCGCGACCACGATATTGTGTATGACTTTACAACAAAAATCAACAATAACTTGACCGCTTTTATAATTAGGAATCTGAAATAATGTTGTGTTCCACATGTCTTTACCAAATATTATTGAAATTGGTCAGTTAATGGCATCGCAGCAAACTACCCCCTTTTGGGAGAAATTCCCCCCCTCCCAAAGTTTCGTCAAAATTGGTTGGAAACTACGAACGTACGTGAGTATGAGATTGCGGACAAGCATCCATACTTTCTGGTATAAGATAATCCAGCCTGACCCACCAAGGTAAGTGAATCAAAAAGTGTCATAGTGACATCTCTTGGATTACACTCCGCACATATGCCATCAAATAAGTTTGCATATCTGGTTGAAAAATGTTCCGTCTCCTAAGTTTAATGAATGCGGCATTACTGAGAATATTCTACACATCTTGATGGAACGATACATTTAGAAGAGTATGGTTTAGTCGAAGTAAAAGCACTGAGGTCTGACTTTGTAACTCTATTTTATCACTCCCGGAGTCTGATGAAGTGCTTGTATTGTATAAAATTGTATATTTATGCCTTAGTAATAGATAAAAAAAATGTTTAAAATGAACGCGCTATAAAATATAAAATATAAAATTGTAAAGAATTACAGGGTGATATGGTCGACCGTCCGTTATATAGTCCGTTAACAGATCAAAAAAATAACATCCATACATAGAAACTGACAGACAAGAGGACATTTGATCAGACTCGTCGCAGAGACTTCCCTCCATTCGCTCGCTCGGTCAATCATAATATACTATCGTAGGCCGCTACAGCAAAACAAATTTGCATATCATCTCAGGAGCAAACCTTTGGGCGGTTTACAAATATCAGCCATTCCAACCGGAGCTTTTGAAGATCCCGGTACGGTCAGGCACTGAGGCTTGCCACTGTATCCCAATACAGCTAAGTATCTTAGGATGATATCCACCTCATGCTTAAAAAAAAACAAATCATTCATCCAATACGAAACAGAAGCAGAAGGTGAAAAATACCAAAGTTATTTTATAGCTTAAGGAAAGCTGTAAAACAAACTTGTACTTTAGAATAGCAAGTAATTTTACCGAGACAAGTTAATCTGTCGCTAATTCCATTTCAAGTATTGCGTGTATCATTAAAATGTAGTTTCGCTTTAACAACAAGCATGATTTGGTCTTGATTACCATGAGTTCGACAGGCTTAAGATAGAAATTGCGTGTAGCTATAAAATGTCATTATGGCTCTACAATTACCCGAACTAACATTATAGTCTAGTAATGATAGGCAGGAGATATTTCATCCACTCTAAAAACCGCTGTTAAATTAATGCCAAAAAATATAAAAAATGTATATAATATTCCATTCCTACGAAAACTTAGCTAAAGTTTACTACGATGGCTACAATAACTGACACATCAGGTTTTAATCATTTCAATTAACTAATTATGTTTCTACGATAACTTAAACCAATTAAGTATAATGCATTTGTAGATGTTTATCTAAGAAGGCTTTATTGTGTATGTTACAGACGTTAAGATGAGCTTGATAGTGAACGCGGCCGCAGATGTGCTGTCGGGTACAGCCATCGCCGCCGCAGCTGGCACGCAGGTAAATTACACCGTATATTGAATGAGTATAATATAATATTAATTCATTTAAGTTCAGTTGGGAGAAAACACTGTTGCACAATATTCTAATGAAAACAGCGCAGCAAAGTTACATCGTTATCTTCTTATTATTTTCAAATTTTCACTGACAGGAAAATATTATATATAACCTGAACTAGAAAACGAGTAGGCATCATAGAATCTTAACAGTCCTATTTTTAATGAACTGCCAAAACTCTCAAAGCCTCTTTTTGTAACTCTCTACAGCCTAAACTGGTTGATTAATATTAAGCGAGATGTCACCGGATTTTTCTCAATCTGCAGATGGTTATAGGCTATATTGGTTGATTCTCGCAGTTTCACTCGTCTTTTTGAAATCGATTCTAACCACTTGTTGCACACTGCGCATACATTTTGTGTCCAAGAATCCAAGTGTGGATTTTTGGCTAGTAGTGCGTAATATGAAATTGTAATTTCACTATTTTTATTTCAGTAATTGTAAAATAAAGTAAATACTTTATAATGCAGGTGGCGTGGTTCATTCCGATGCTGGTGGCCGCTATAGCGTACTACCAGTTCGATCAGAACGACCCGGAAGGCAGGCCGGGCCAGCTGGACGACGGCGTCATACTGCCGGAGTACGACTTCATCGTAGTCGGCGCAGGTTCTGCTGGTCAGTGAGTATAACAACTGTCATTCTCAAGCAGGCATTAATAGGCTCTGGGGTAAATGTACTGCTGGTAGCCGTAATAACGTACTTCAGTGTCATCTAAACAACGCGAAAGGCCGAAAAGGGTAGTTAAACTACGACGTGCTGATGTTCGTCCCAACGTATTTAAATTTGTATCGATACTCGAAATGTTGTAACTTTGCAAGATTGATTTCAAACACATCTATAACTAACGTTGTTTCGCTGTATTGTTAATAATTTAGGTTAATCTTTCTTCGTCAGTTGTTGCCATTTCCTAATCTTATTAGAAATTTATAAAAAAACGAATATTAACACATTATTAAAACGAGTAATTTAAAACATTCAAATTAACTAATTCCAGGTGCGGTTGTAGCTAACCGTCTGTCAGAGATCGCCAACTGGAAAGTGCTGCTGTTGGAGGCAGGTGGGGATGAAACCGAGATCTCTGACGTGCCCATCCTAGCCGGATACCTACAACTGAGCAAACTGGACTGGGAGTATAAGACTGAGCCACAGGGAACTAGCTGTTTGGGTAAGATCATTTACATTGTACACAGTTTCTTAAAATTTGAACCCCTCAAAGACTATTGGTTAATTATGATGCGTGATTAAACCAACAATAAAAGTCAAGTCACACTCACCTAGTACGACTATGCACTCACATAGTTTGTCTAAACCTAGAAATTGTATTTTGTTATAATTAGCATACGAAATTTAACTTTTCTTTCAGCTATGGAAGGAGGTCGCTGCAACTGGCCTCGCGGGAAAGTCCTTGGAGGCAGTTCAGTTCTTAACTACATGCTTTACTTGAGAGGAAACAAGAAAGACTACGACGACTGGGAAGCACTAGGCAACAAAGGATGGGGATACAAAGACGTACTATACTATTTCAAGAAGTCTGAGGATAACCAGAATCCTTACCTAGCCAAGACACCGTATCATAGCACTGGAGGATACTTGACGGTTTCAGAAGCACCATATCACACACCCCTAGTGTCAAGCTTCATTGACGCAGGCCTCGAAATGGGATACATGAACAGAGATATCAACGGTGAAAACCAAACTGGTTTTATGGTAGCACAAGGAACTTTAAGAAGGGGCAGTCGCTGTTCCACATCTAAAGCCTTTTTAAGACCTGCAAAAGACAGAAGCAATTTGCACATAGCAATGCATTCTCATGTCACCAAAGTTCTTATCGATCCTAGAACGAAAATAGCATTTGGTGTCGAATTCATCAGAAACAAAATGATTCATCGCGTCAGGGCCAGGAAAGAAGTGATACTTTCAGCTGGAACCGTCAATTCAGCACAGTTGTTGATGCTGTCAGGTATCGGTCCCGCTGAAGAGCTGACTAAACATCGTATACCTGTAATACAAAATCTCAAAGTTGGAAGAAACCTTCAGGACCACATAGGTTTAGGCGGGCTAGCGTTCATGGTTAACAAACCTATATCAATTGTAGAACACAGACTTCACACCATGACAACTTTGATGGAATACGCTGTCTTAGGCGAGGGACCATTAACTATAATGGGCGGTGTAGAAGGTCTTGCTTTTGTCAACACAAAATACGCGAATGAAACTGATGACTTTCCAGACATAGAATTTCATTTTGTATCAGGGTCTACGAATTCCGACGGTGGCGAACAATTGCGTAAGATCCACGGTTTGAAAGATACTTTCTACGATGCTGTGTTTCGTCCAATAAATAACATGGATGTTTGGAGCGTCATGCCAATGCTACTCCGACCCAAAAGTAAAGGTTTCATCCAACTTCGAAGCGCTAACCCCTACGATTATCCTTACATCTACCCAAACTACCTATCCGATGAGATGGATGTGAAAACTTTGATCGAAGGTGTGAAAATTGCTGTTGCTCTATCAAGGACGAAAGCTTTCCAAAGACACGGATCTGTCCTGAATAAGCACGTTTTTCCTGCTTGTGTGAGTTTGAAACGATATTCCGATGCGTACTGGGAATGCATGATCAGGCAATATACATGTACCATTTACCATCCAGTTGGAACAGCAAAGATGGGGCCGTACTGGGACCCAGAAGCAGTAGTCGATAGTGAGTTACGAGTGTATGGAGTTAAAGGACTGAGGGTCATAGACGGCAGCATAATGCCTAATTTAGTGAGCGGAAACACGAATGCGCCTATTATTATGATCGGAGAAAAAGGCAGCGATATGATTAAGGAGTTCTGGCTGAAACGGAGAATGTCGAGATATTACGTTTAAGGTGTTTAAGGTTTATCTTTCACCAGAAAGTCTCAGAATTTTCTTTGGAGTATTGTACAATATCCGACCGTATAAATTATAGATTCTTTTAATGACGTACTCTAAATGCGTGCTTAAAATTAACTGAATCGTCACCTTCAGTTTTGACAACGTAATAATAGATTATATAACGTACAAACTAAATAATAAATATATCAGTATTAAGTTAAAAATGTAAATATTGTTAATTGGAGATTATTTATTATCTATTTAAAGTAACAATGTTCCAGTGTTAAATGTAGAGAGCTTAGGTTAGCTAATAACAATAAATTATAAAATAATTACATCACATCAGTGGTATTATTTATAGGAACAAAGATGAATTGATTAAAAGTGTGTCAAATGTGCACAATGGCGTAATGTAACAATCGAGATATTCTTCAGTGTGGGTCAAAATTGCTGAGTTTGGTCTGTCTTGCGTTGCATAGAACTACGAATGTTAGGAAATGACATATAGAATTAATACGATGAGGTAATAGTTATTTGTTATACAAGAAATTATTGTTATGCTTTATAACCGCGTTCTCACTTTTGATGATGATGAGCAAGCGAAGGAGTCTAATATTAAATTAAAAAATGCATTAAAATTTATTTTTTGAATCACTTGCTGGGCTCGTTATTAAATTTTAGAATCCTGAGCGTTATCGAGGGAATTAAAAGAGCACAAGGTGAAAAATCTTTACACTCGAGTGCAACACGTAACTTTTCATCGCACCTCAGCGAGGAAATGACTACATACAAAAAATAAAAAAATTTTATCACTCATTTTAGTTTTTTCACTTATATTTAACATAAGGTTTTAACAATGTGGCGTGAAAAGAAAAGGGCAGGCGCAAAACAAATTAAAAAAAGTACAGCAAAAAGTTCCGAGTCTGAGTTTATACCAAAACTTTATATAATAGAGATAAAAAAGGTTGTATGATGAATTCGGCACCATAGAGGTAGAAGTAAATTGGTTGAATGAGGTTTTTAATTCACAAACTTATTGCACACGATATTCTAAATTCAAATTTACTTTATCCTCTAGCGGATAATAACGGCTTTTGCACTCAGATATCGAATAGCAAAAATATTCTTTCCGAGATGGTGGGATGAAAAAAGAATTTGTAATGATTTTCAGCTTTGTTTTGATATTGGGGCACTAGATATAAATTTTACAACATCTTATCATAAAGATATAAGATTTCCGAAAAGTAACGTCTGACTCCATTGATTAAGAAAAATTAAATGTTTTTATATTTGTTTTTATTTTTCATTTGTTTAGTTTTTAATGGTTTGAAATACGTTGCATATTTGAGTGTAAAAATTAATAACAATATTATTCATTTTTTTAACATTAAAATCAGTAGCGAAGAAAAAATTATTGAGTTGTAGAAATTGTTACTACCAATTTAGCAAGTAACATTTTTATTAAAAAATATAGTGTGGTACACTTTTTCTGTATTTGTAACTCTACCATATCTTCTTCGATTCTACGAAGGCACTTGCAAAACGAATCGTCACTTACAATGCCCTTGCTGACACTAACACTTTGCTTGTACTTTACCATCGTCTGCCATTCAGTGTCTTTCCGTGTTGACATGAGTCAGTCACGAGATTTGACAAGATGTCGACCGACGCGCAACTGGCTGCTAAAGCCTTCGCATCCAAAGCAAGAATAACTCTAGGACTGATCCCTGGACTGGGAGTATTCATAATTCTACGCCTGGCCATACATCTCTACAGACCCGATATAGAAGACGCTGAACATCGCGTGAGGGATCATCCATTCGAGCAGTTACACGAATGCTATGACTTCATTGTGATAGGTGGTGGATCAGCCGGTGCCGTCGTTGCTAGCAGACTCTCTGAAAATCCAGAATGGAAAGTGCTGCTTTTAGAAGCTGGGCAAGACGAGAATGTTTTATCAGATGTACCTGTAATGTTTCCCGCTCTACAGCTATCAGCTATCGATTGGCAGTATGAAACCGAACCTAGTGAAGATTACTGTTTAAACATGATCGACGGTAGGTGTAAATGGCCTCGTGGCAAAGTGCTAGGTGGTTCTAGTGTTTTAAACGCCATGCTTTACATTAGGGGAAATAAACGCGACTATGATAATTGGGAGAAAATGGGGAACGTAGGCTGGTCTTATAAAGATGTGTTTCAATATTTTCTCAAGTCTGAAGATATGAGGATACCGGAGTTTAAAGATAATCCATATCATGTAACAGGTGGGCCCTTAACTATAGAACATTTTCGTTTCGAACAACCCATTACAAGAAAGATTTTAGAAGCGGGTGAGCAGCTTGGTTATTCTACATTGGATGTGAATGGAGAGCAGCAAACGGGTTTTACACGTTCTCAAGCAACTGTAAGGGATGGACTCCGTTGCAGCAGCGCTAAAGCTTTCTTACGCCCTGCATCAAAGAGACCTAACCTTCACGTCAGTGTGCATTCTTTTGTTTTGAAAATACTAATAGACGAACACAAGAAAGCGTATGGTGTCAAGTTTGTAAAGAATGGACAGCAACGCATCGTTAAAGCGAGTAAAGAAGTGATTCTATCAGCTGGGTCCATTCAATCTCCACAGTTACTGATGCTGTCTGGTGTCGGAGACGCTGAACATTTGAAGGAACACGGCATATATCCAATTGTGAATTTACCGGGCGTGGGACAAAATCTTCAAGACCACGTAGCAATGGGAGGGCATTCATTTCTTTTCGATAATCCATATTTAAACGGTACCGATTACTGTTTCAATTTAAACACAGCGATGGGCCTTGGAAGTTTGATAGACTTTGTCTTACAGAAAAAAGGGATGTTGTATAGCATGATGGAAGCTGAGGCTATGGCATTTGTAAATACTAAATACCAGGATCCTAGCGATGACTATCCAGATATCCAACTATTTATAGCACCCACTGCTGACAATATGGATGGTGGTTTATTCGGGAAGCGAGCCAATGGTCTGTCAGATGAAACCTATGCAACTTTGTATGAAGACATTTTGTACAAGCCATCTTTTTCAATAGTGCCTCTACTGCTGCGGCCGAAGAGTCGAGGTTATGTCAAGCTTAAAGATGCTGATCCGTATTCGAGCCCGGTGATTGTTCCAAATTATTTTTCAGATCCGGAAGATATTAAAATATTGGTAAGTTAAAATTCATTCACAACATAATGTATTACTAATTGTTTTCTGCAAAAAAACCTATAAAAAGTGTAACAAAGGTTTATAAGTACTTAATAAGTACAAAAGAAATTCGTGATACCTAAATATTTTAGTTTTTTATACATATCATAAAAGAAACAATGGCTGTAAAAATATTGTTTTTAATTTTTAAGGTTATAGAACAGCTTATTTACTCATATAAACTTTTTCACATTATATAAGCATTTTTAAACATAATTTATCAATATAAAAACAATACAACCTAATAAAATGTTCCTCATATCTTATTATTCATAGTGTCTTCGTAGTGTTGACTTAAATCACTCTTTTTATGTATATTTACGAAAAGTATTAAACCTTGTCTCCATTGTATTGTCCTCGTATGTTTGTTGCTCATAAAATATTTTGTCAAATTTATTTTAATTAATGTTTACAAAAATTATCTCATGATACTCTTCTTATTGTTTCGATAATAAAATTGAAGGAACATTTTAAAAAAATCGTTTTATAACCGACTGTAAAACAGGGGGAGGTTTTCAATACATCTGATTATTTTATATGTTATTGTACGTTAGCCGAGGTTTGAACAGGTTAAAAATATTTTATAGGTTCGATACTTCACAGGTGGTCCTATATATTTTTTTTAAACACGCTCACTAGTCTACTTTGAATAAAATCTAAACATTAGTTGAATTTAAGTCGATTATATTTGTCAAATTCCAGATTGAAGGGGCTCGCATAGTGCAATCAATCGTCGAGCAACCAGCCCTCAAAGAGCTTAACGCCCGACCTAACCCCCGACGGAACCCTGGCTGTGCAGCGCACGAGCTAATGTCTTACGAACACCTGGAGTGTCAAGCGAAGCACCACACCCTCACCATCTACCACCCAGTTGGCACTTGCATGATGGGCCCTGCAGACGACCCTGCGGCGGTTGTCGATCCTAGACTCAACGTATGTATTAGCGATAAGTTTTTTTTATCATCGAATAGAACCCAGCCGTCAAAGAGTTTACCACCAAACTGCGGAGCGTCGGAATTAACGTCTCAGAAATACATGAAGTTTCAGGGAAAGCATCAAACCCTTACCATCTACCCGTGTTTTGTTGTTCGTCGTAGCATCTATTATCCTATGACGGCATCCACGATTTGACTAGCAGACAAACCTGAAACGGTTTTTGATCTTAGTCTAGACATGAGTATTGTTAATGTGATTTGTCATCAAGTCAAAACCAGCCTTCCATAAGCAGAGCTTCTGGCCTAATTCTCAGAGACCTAGCCGTGCAGTGCAGTGCACGAAAATTTGGAATGTTAAGCAAATCACCACGCTCTAACCATGTACCATCGCGTCGTGACTTGCATGATAGTACCTGAAGCGGTCGTGGATCCTAGATTGTGAACATTGACTTGCCATGCCGATATGACAATATTTATTTTAAGCATCGGTTGATAAATAACAAGAACAATGCTTTCAAATTGGCCTTGATTTGATAAAAGTAAGTATTTCCTAAGGTAACCGTACAACAGGCAATTGCTTATTGTTTTGTTTAGTCCTCACGGTACTTATTTGACACATAAATGTACTTGTTCACAAGAAGAATAAAGACCTTTATTGTCAGTTTGCCAATATGTATAGGCGGAGTGGCTAACCCTTGACAAAAGCTTTTAGGCCACTCGAAGGCCTCTGACAGACTTATACAACCGAATCTTTTAACGTGTCAGCAATACTGAAATCATGATCAAATAGGAATATGGTATTAAAACATTAGAATATATATTTTTATACACGTTGTAAGCCCGCTATGTTCATAAGGAAAAATGCAGAAAATTCCCCGTATAAGTACCTATGCAAATAACAAATCAATGTCACATATGAACATAAAACTAGTATGCATGTACTTTTTAATTATCCATCTATAGTAATTGATACTCGACCTGGTTTGCATAAAGTGATAGCGATGTTGTTTGTTGACGTATTGCTATAAATATATCATTTCGGTGCAAATATTTGTAGATTGTGTGATATTATAGGTGATACTGTAAATGCAATATACGCTAAAAATAACTTCGCGTTAGTGTAGTCGCTGGGCCTAGTGTTAGAGTGGCTAGACCTCTCAAAAATATCTGATATCGCCTACAAATTTTATTCAAAGACAAATATCTTGGATGTAAAATTTCACGTGTCATATTATTATGTCCTACGGTGGCGCTAAGTCGTTTACTATATTTATATCAGTCAAATTGTTATTTTGCAATGGCAGAATAATTTTGTGTTGTTAGCGAATTTACAGTTACAATTAAGTTTTTGTGTTACGTTCCCTGGTTTTTTTATTAGCATAATTAAATGAGTAACATGTCATAACAGTTACTGAGTAAATACTATTTAACAGATTAATAAATTTTCTCAACCGTAATTTAAATGAACGGCAAACAGAACCTTAGTTACCTGGGCTTTATAAAATAACAAACACCCATAAAACTTCAACGTTTAATTTTAATTATTTATAACACCTTATTATTTATGTTTTCAGGTATACGGCATAAGGCATCTCAGAGTAGTCGACGGCAGCGTTATGCCAAAAATAGTCAGTGGAAATACAAACGCACCTATCATCATGATAGCGGAAAAAGCCTCGGACATGATCAAAGAAGATTGGTACGAACTACCCAACGATCAAGCTACAACTTGCCCCGTCGAATATCACAAAAACACCAAAAACTCTGAAGATGGAATCACCAAGAATTCTCGACCAGATTTATTCAATGAGACCACTACTTTGTTCAGTTATTACAAAGAAACTGTTCCAAATTACGCAAATTTTGACACGGTAGCCAAAGATATAGATAACCAAAATAAAATATCACTATTACCAAGCGAGAATGAGGTTAGAAACAAAGGCATTGTACCAGAAAACGAAATCACTGCTTACAATGACGCGAATATTTATCAATTTGACGTTGATTCTTCTCCGAATGTAAATATTAACTATCCGGGTACAAACTATCCAATAGCTAATACTCAAGTAAAAAACTATCCAAAGGTATCTTATCCAGATCAATCGTATATTTACTGGCAACCAAATATAGCTGTGGGGAAACTTCTTCCCCATTCAGATCAAACTCCCTTATCTATCCCATATGAGGCACCGAACCCATACAAAGGTCAAATATTCAGCAAATATCATCCATATTTATATGATGCCAAACCTTATAGTACGAAATATAAACCGAAGAAATTTAACACTTTTTATAAAAAACCAGTAACTTATGACTACGGGATCCCTGATGAAAAGCCTGTGTATTATACGACAGATGATATACTTTCATCAAACGGTCAGAAAAAGTGTAGAGTGTGGTTTTACTATGATGGTGTAAAATATGAAGTTGATTTATAATTACTAAAAATAATTTATTGATAAATAAGTTTCATTTGTTTTATTCAATTGATTTATACCTTTATGTAACTATTATACAATAATTATTCAGGAGGAGTAACAGAAACACCCAACTTCGTCAGAAGATCGCTAAATATGTTATGGTCTGAAATGCCTCTCGGAATGCTGAAAGTTTTTTTATTATTTATATTAGTAGTAACGCGAACTACTTAGTCAATAGTTCGCATTCAACCACAGTATGTTTAATAACTTCTAAAAAAAAGACAATGACTTGAGCGCTTCTTATTTCAGCTTGTGTTCAGCATATCTCACTCAAACATTATTGAAGTTGGCTAGTAAATGTAGGCGTAGCTAATTTGCAATTTCTTGGGAGGAAATACAACCCTTTAATTGTCATAAACAGTGGTTGGAAACAACGACTTGTACGCGAGTACTATAAATATCCATAGAAATATATATAACAACATACACTGACGGACGAAAGTAAAATCAGACTTAAAGCAAAGTCGTTTCGTTCGTTTGGTCAAAAACATAGTGTAACGTCTTCTCAGGTCGGCTGACAAAGTTTACATTTACCTTTAGTTATCTTGTTTGTTAACCTATGAAATAACACATAACCTTAATAGTCGTGATCATCCATCGGCAACTTCCTATTCTTCCTAGTCTCATGGCAAAAGTCGTTCATCACGATAACAACAACGACCTCATTTCGGTTTAGCTCATTCCTAACGGATAAAGATAAAGAGCAGTGGTCTAGTTAAAAAAAAAAAAACTCCTAATAACCCTGTACAATTAACGCACCTAACTGGGCACATGGTATCGTTATTAATATACTCAAAGAGCACGTAACCGCTATCTTATTAGACAAATACAGCACACATTCCGGATTGAGTATATACGTATACTTATAACATACTCGTAGGTTTAGATCGTGCGTCGCATCTCTCAGTGCATCGTAAAGCGCATCGCACTGAACACACATTGCAGTTACAATCTACAGTTACTCGCACTCGGAGAATACGAATCATACGAGATATTTACTGACTTGCATCTGAGACGGTTTGGAACAGATCAGTCTAATTTAGTTCATTGGATCAAGTAAAAATTGTAACGTGATTGGAGAGCGAAGTTGGGGTAAGTTATTGATAAGTTTTTTTTTTTTTTTTTTTTTTCTATTGCACAAGGAGAACCCGTAAAGACTTTCCTTGATAATATTACAATCTAGCCTAAGTCTAAGGCTAATAAGTAATTTTAGTTTAACTTAATCTTCTACAAAATAATGTCTCTAAGAATTTGTCCATCGGCACTTTTCTTATTACAGTTGTTAAGGCGAAAACACTTTGTTCACGTGTTCTTAAGTCTTAGCACTTTCACTATTATATTTCACTATTTTACTTTTAACACTACACTAACTCAAACGGTTTAGTTCTTTTTAGTCTTCTAGTTATGTCAGTGTGGTCGAGGAGCTGGATAGCCTCGACATTGACATGATGGTGAAGCCGGTTTTGGTGAGCTTCGGCGTATTTTTTTATCACTTGTTCAACGAATTCTACTTTTAAGTCCTGGTGAAGATCGTTGTTTCTTATGTACCAAGGTGCATCGGTAATATCCCTCAGTACTTTATTCTGGAATCTTTGAATCATGAGCCTATTACTTTGAGCGGTACAGCCCCACAGCTGTATACCATAAGTCCATATTGGCATCAGGACTTGTTTATACACTAGCAGTTTGTTATGTATTGACAGCGGAGAATTTCTTCCAAGCAACCAATACATTTCTCTATAGCGTAAATCCAGCTGCTCTTTTTTCTTCTTGACGTGTTCTTTCCAGCGAAGCTTCACGTCAAGGGTCATGCCTAGATATTTTGCTGTATTCTCATATGGTATTACTTGACTGTTGATGTAAACCGGAGAATACTTGTGTCGTTTATTACTAAAGTCTATGTGAATTGATTTGGATTCATTTAATTTTATCCTCCATTTCTTCGTCCAGTCATAGACTTTATTCACAGCCATTTGAACTTTTTCTGCAGCTTCTTCATGAGTATTCCCTACGGCCATGATTGCAGTATCGTCAGCAAAAGTTGCAATGGTGTTATTTTCTGGCTGTGGTATATCACATGTGTATAACAGGTACAGGACCGGACCTAATACACTTCCTTGTGGTACACCGGCTTTTATATTTTTTAGATCTGAATATGCATCTTCATGTCTTATTCTAAATACTCTATTTGTTATATATGATTCCAGAATATCCACGTACGATTTTGGTAGCATGTTTCGCAGTTTCACTATCAAACCTTCGTGCCAAACTTTATCAAATGCTTGCGCCACATCTAAAAACACTGACGAGCAGACTTTATCTTCCTCAAGGCTTTTCTCAATCATGGTTGTTATTCTGTGCACCTGGTCTATTGTTGAGTGCTTTTCTCGAAATCCAAACTGATGGTCAGGTACAAGTTTTAAATCTTCTATCACTGGCTTGAGCCTTTTCAGTAACAGTTTTTCAAATAATTTTGATATTATTGGTAAGAGAGATATGGGTCTATATGATGTTGTTTCATGTGGTGGTTTACCAGGTTTGGCAATCATTATTACCTCGGCAACTTTCCATAAATCTGGCACATATTTCAGCCTTATAACAGCGTTTATAAGTGTAGTAAGTTTGACTATAGCTTTCCGCGGTAAATTTTTTAGCACTTCTCCGGATATTAAATCATAGCCGGGAGATTTACGAGGGTTTATACTCCTTTTGATTTCACCTAGTACTTCCTTTGGAGTTACTAGTTTTATATTATTACGGTCGCAAGAGTCAAATACTTTGAGAACGGGAATTTCGTAAAACTCGCTTTCATTTGGTTGAAATATTGCTTCTAGATGATCTGCAAATCTCTTAGCTTTTTGCACGTTATTTTTTGCCCAAACTCCAGGGCTGATTTTAATCGGTGGAGAGTGGTCAATTGGCTTCTTTAGCTTTTTTGTTACTTTCCAAAGTGAATATCCGGAACTGCTGTCACCAGTTATTCCTTGAAGGTATTTGTTTGTAGTCTCATCATTATAACTTTGAATCATTCTACTAAGCTGTTTTGTCATATTATTGAGTGTTCTTTTATCTGCAGGGCTTCTAGAGTGCTGCCATGTTCGTCTTTGCTTCCTTTTTTCGGCAACCAATTCTTTTATTTTATGCGGATAAATCTTGCCTTTTGTTGTTAGATTAATTGCAGGTGTGTTGTTCCAAGCAGCATGTTGGATTTGTTCCGTAAATATGTTGACCTCACTGTCTAGATGTTCTTTTGATTTCAAGGGAACTTTCAGATCTATAAAGCTATCGAGCTCTATTTTGAAGTTCTCCCAGTCTGTAAATTTGTTGACGAGAGTTGGAGTTTTCTCTATAAATAAGACTCTCTCACTTATTTCTAAGCATACGGGAGAGTGGTCCGAATTTAAATCATATATTTCATTTATTTTCAGGTGACTAGACGACAAGTTTTTGTAAACGAAAAAGTCCAATAGGTCAGGAATTTTTTTTGGATCTGTAGGCCAGTTTGTTGGTTTTCCAGTTGAGATTGCATCAGCATTTGATTCTCGTATGGCATGTAGTAATTCTCTTCCTTTCGTATTCGTAAGTCTGGAGCCCCAGTATGTGTTCTTTGCATTGTAGTCACCTCCGATTACATATCTGTTTCCAAGAGTATCCAAGAGACTTTTATATGATTCTCGTTTCAAGTTGTGTCGTGGAGGGCAGTACACTGAAGAAACAGTTAGGTACGATCCTTTAGTCTCGATCCGTATTGCTACGGCTTGGATTTCTGCCGTTTCATATTTAGAATCCACGTAGTGTTTAATATTTTGTTTTATAATAGCTGCGCTTCCGGCTTTAGCTGTATTATCAGGATGAAGCGCATGGTAAATTTTGTATCCTTTAAAACTGACGAACGATTGTTTAGTGAAGTGTGTTTCTGAAATTAAACACACATCAATATTTTTCGTATCTAAGACTAACTGCAATTCCTTTTCATGATTCAGTAGTCCATTTGCATTCCACGTCATTATTTTTAAAGTTCTATTCATTATTGATGAGAAATGGTAGATGTAGCGATTTTGTTGCTAGTTTCAATTTTTTTTAATCGTTCATCGAACGATTTCATTAGTTTTAGGATGACATCGAGTTTTTTGTCATTGTCCTCTGTAATTTGAGAAGCTTGGTGAGCATTTTTTATAGCTTTAGACGTTGCTTGAGCATATGTAACATTTTTTGTAACGGTTTTGGCTGCAGCTGCGTTAACTTGCTTTTGTTGAACAGAACTAACGTTTAATTCAGAAATTTCATTATGACGACGGACTGTGATATGTTTTTTTAAGTTTTTATTTCTAAGTAATTGTATTTCTTTTGCAATCACACATCCCCTGTAGTTAGCTGGATGCGGTGCACCACAGTGTACGCATTTGGGCTTGTCTTGTTCTGGTTTTTTACAGTCTTTGGTAAGATGTTTTCCTATGCATTTTACGCATCTTGGTTCTTTGGCGCAGTATTTTTGAGTGTGGCCGTAAGCTTGACATTTTTTGCATTGGGGAACCAATTTGGTTGATTTAAGAGCCTGTATTTCAACTTTGTATCCAAGTATAGTTTGGATTTTGAAAATTGTATCTATGTTTTCTTTATTTTCAAATGTAAGCATAAACATATTAAGCGGATCTTTTGTTTTCCAGCTCAATTTGTTTACAGCTTCTATAATTTTAAATCCTTTTTGCTTTAAATCTTCCACAATCCTTTCTGGCTTGCAAGTAAAGTGCAGTTTTTTAACTATAACCCGTATGGGTCTTTCTTGTTTGTTTTCGTAAGAGTGCCAATTGCAATCATTATTATTGAGTGCTTTTGTAATAGCTCTGTACGAGTTTTCATTGGTGGCATTTATTTTAATAGTATTTCCACTGAGCATTTTCATTGTGAAATCACTATCTTCGTTGTCTTTCGATAAAAAATCATAAAAATTTTGATAATTATTTATACCGTCCACTAAGATTGGCGGTGGTTGAGGCACTTTTTTGGGTTTCGTTTTATCTTCTTTTAAATCTTCATCTTGGGAGGGCGAGGTATTCAATTTCCTTTTTTTTCTGCTTTTCATCCTAATCCACTCCGTTTCTTGCGCTAGTTCGTCCTCATCAGTGGTGTAGTTTACACGTGGAGGAGTTATGTCCATGTTTTTGTTTCCAGTTTTTGTTGGTTTAGTTTCTGCAAGGCATTTAAGCTGTTGCTGCAGAATCTCATTTTGATTTATTAAATCTTTTACAAGACTTGACAGCTTTTTTCGCTCTTCTTGCTCTGCACATAAATGTTTGTACAGAAGCTGTTCGGTTTCAGTTTTGATGGTGAACTTAACTGTTGGTGAATTCATTGTTAAGACATTAGCACTTTAGTCGCCTTAACATAAATCACGATCACTCGTCAGTCTGACGCAATAACTATCTAGGTCATCGCGGTGGGCCGACTCGACGGCGTTTGTTATGATACGTTTGCACTTTGACTGTTGGTACGCGCGACGGCGAGACACAACTATTCTCAGCGGATATTGAACGATCACTCGATTGATAAGTAAGCCAAAATTTTTCACTAATTTCCCAAACAAGAAACAGGTACTCAACTCAATATGTTTATTTTTGTTTGTTATCTGATTTCTCCGAGATTGAACCGATATGAAACCTAATTTGTTTGAAAAGGCCTATCCAGAAGGGGAGATTTTAAGAAGTGGTCACATAGCGCCTAAACGGAATTTATCTTATCATGATTTCATAAATTCAACTATCTGATTATAAGACAACCTTAATTACTCATTATTTTATTACCCAATTTCATAATTGATAAGACGAAATTAGTACGTACTTAACTAAATTTGCATCAAAGAAAATACAAAATAAATATCATAAACAAAATGCAAAACTGTTAAAGGCATTTTAATTCAAGTGTAACAAAAATAACTTTTCAGTACTTATAATTCTAACCTTTGATTAAAAATAATGCAAAGGGGTTCGTATACTGCAGTACTAAATTGAGGAAATGTCTTATTTTATTAAACAAGTAATTAAATGTTCTTTATTTGTGTTTAATTCGCATGATAAGCGCATCTTAATTATCTTCATTTTATTCACTTATTTACAAATATTAAAACATAGCACACGTTTATTTGATTTAATTAAGTTGATGTTCTGCCAAATTTAATATCATAAAAGAGTGTTTGAGGCGACGTGATCTATATTTACTTATGTATTAAATAGTGTTGCTAATTTACAGGTATGTTAATGTAATGATAACGCGTATTGCACTTATATTTATGAATTGCGCCTTGCTGTCTTGAAGTATTCCTGAAATTACATGATCGATTTAATTCTACCTCTTTGTTCTTATCTGATAAGTTGAGACGGAGTCTCTGCAGTAAAAGGTGTTAACTGGAATGTCTTATAAAAGTTGACCTTGAAGCCTGAAGATCAAAACAATGGCTAAACGATACCATATATATACATAAAAAAGCAATATATAAAAAATTTAAGCCTCCCAATACTTCTGGGCGAGTACGACACCCCAGTAACCCAAATTTATTTATTATCCAAAACTTTCCAAATTTTGCAAAAAAATATTGTTGTGACTTAAAGTACTATTATGAAAAATAGAAAGGCTCTCTGACTACTTCCTAAATAAGGAAAAAAATAATGTATAAGAGTATTTTGTACAGTTTCAGGTCAAGATGTGGGCTTGCGACCCAGTCTTGACGTCGACGATCCTGCAGAGCTACCAGGTGGCCGGTCCTTTGTTCGTGCAGGCTCTGCAAGCGTTCTTAGCAGCTCAATGTGCTATGACTGGGGACCACGTATGGCCCGCCGATGCCTTTGAGAAAGTGCTCGAAGGTATATATATATATTCATATTATCTTAATCATGCTAAATTTTTTTCAGAACTATATAATAAACAGATTTAAAAAGGATTATCCTCATAATTAAGATTAATAACGTGTGACGTTCGAACGAGGAGTTCAGAACTGTTAAATTAAGACTACATTGCCACTATATCTGCAGACAACGCAAATAAAGGGATACCCATTTTTCTGGAAGCGTATAATTGTTGACTTTGTTGTTGTTCTTCTGATTGTACAGTAAAGCGCGCATTGGCATTGGCGTCGACGAGCAACCCATTGGAAACAAGCCCCGATTTTTAAAACCAGGAAAGTTGTTCTCTCAGAGCCATGCTAATTTAACATTAACAACAGAAAAATGAAAAGCTTTACAAGTGTGAGCTTCACTAGCAGACGCGTGCTGGCAACGGGATATCAAAAAGGTTAAACTGATCTGATCCATGAAAGGACACCAAGCTGGTTTTTTCACGATTCACTGTATGATTGAACTGCGAAAACAATGCTGTATGAAATTCTGGCGCAGGCACCCGCGTATTGATCCCTAACACATATATATACCTGTAGTCCTGATAATAGTCTTCGTGCTGTTTTGATGTTATAATAGATACCATCGTTATATGGAACGGCCAGAGTTTTCTTGTACCCGGGTACCAACACGCCGTATTTCTCACCATTGCGTTCAATACCAATGAACCATTTCTCATAGGAATTCGAAAATATCCGTGCGCTGGGGCAATGGTATAGATTTGAGTTTTGTTGTCGCTATCTAAACCCAATATTTGTATTACTTTAGCTTCGTGCACTGTGTGGTTGTATGTATTAATGACACATTTGGCTCGTCTGCCTGTATCTGTGACATGTATGCGTATGCAATCCTTTCTTCGTTCCGGCGCAGGCGCATCAGGTGAGGAACTAGCTGCTTGCGTGAGATACCATGTAGTTCGGTTTAACACAAAGGCTAAGGGATCGCCATTAAAAACTGGTCCATCGAAGCCGTCCTCGTAACGGGTCTTGAGTGGTTCGTTGTGAATGTGATTCAACAGCGCAGCTGATACAGCAAAATACGGGAAGAAAATGTTCATATTTTTAAAGATCATTTTATAGATTCTGGTAGAAACAAAAAAAATTACACTTAATTCCGATATTTTTTTGAGACCTGCATTAAGATGTAAACGGAGTATAACCTAGGTATAACGCCCAAACTCCCGATTGGTGTCTAACTGCCTGTGACCACATGAAATAACTTATAAATAATAAGTGGCTATAAGAAATACGATTTTCTCTTGCGAAATAAAATAACGTGTACAATAATAGTTTTCAAACAGTTCTCACTATTTCAATATAGAAATACACCATTACAATACTTGTACATAGCGCTTCTTTAGTTACAAACATATTTTTGGTGTCATATAAGATTGTGAGCGGGACTTATTGAATAAGTAAATACAGGGGGTGTGTTAAAGTGAACGTGTATATTTTTAACACGCAATCAGCATCGTTAATATAATCGTACCTAACACATTTCGCAGTGAAAAAAACACATCTTTAAGCAAAATAAATATTTTTTTACAAAAACCTGGAAAATTTGTTAACCTAAGAGCGATTATATTAATCTGAGTCATTCGAAGCCACGTGACATAGTTTCGCGCCGCGGCTTAGGGTGTCCATGAGTTTCGCGTTCACCTTGCACGACATAAAATGAAGTTTATTCAAAACTTTTGTACTAATAAGAAAAAAAAATATTGCAAAACAAAATACCCGTGTTTTTTGGTTTTGGCAAAAAATACGAGTATTTTATTTTGCAATATTCTTTCAGTGTACCTACTAAATATACGCACTCAATTTCTAATCACCCTTTATGGCGCTATTACACTCATAGAGCCTTCTTAGATTATGCTATCCGAAGTGCTAATAATATGCGAGGACAAGGCAGTCGTCAAATGGGTCAAAATAGTTTTACTAGACATCCTGCTGCCATCTCGCTTACCGATTTCGCGGCTGGCAGAATACTCATGGTGACCAAGTTGGCAGGCCTCTGGTGTTACAAACCTGAAGGGTTCAGGTTCGAACCGTCACTGTCGTGTTATTTTCAGTCGTTTATTTATGTAACAATCCATATTTGCTTCTATGTATAGCAAAAATAAAGTATAAAATTTGTTTTTCAGATCCAAACTATGATTTCGTAGTCATAGGAGCCGGATCAGCTGGCTCGGTAGTCGCGAGCCGCCTGAGTGAAATATCAGATTGGAAAGTACTCCTCGTCGAGGCTGGCGGAAATCCGACCTTAGCGACAGAGGTGAAAATTAGATAGATATATTGAATTTTAAGTCGTTTTCTGTAATATAGTCCAACACATTTAAACGTTTAAGTGTTGATCGATATTTTCAACTACTCAGGTACCGCAACTATTCTACAGCAACATGAACACACCAGAAGATTGGGGTTACAAAACAGAACCTCAAGAAGGAGCCTGTAGGAGTTATGCAAACAAAGGCTGCGCCTGGCCTAGAGGAAAAACACTCGGAGGCAGCAGCAGCATCAATGCTATGTTCTATGTTAGAGGCAATAAAGCAGACTATGATGAATGGGCAGCTGACGGCAATGAAGGCTGGAGCTACAATGACGTTCTTCAATACTTTATAAAGAGCGAAAACTATTTAGTACCGCAAACAGAAGAAGCAAATAAATATCACGGTCAAAATGGGTACCTCAATGTAACATCTGAAGATGACATAAAGCCCTTTGAAAAAATGGTCATAAAAGCTGCTGTTGAGTTGGGATTAAAACACTCTTCAGATGTTAACGGAGAAAGTCAAATGGGCGTTATTAAAGCAGCTTGTACAAGTAACAAAGGAGCGCGACAAAGTACTGCAGCAGCTTTTTTAAGAACAGTAAAAGAAAGAAAAAACTTGCACGTCCTGAAAAACACGCATGCGACCAAGATTTTGTTTGAGCCAGGCACAAACAAAGTCAATGGTGTTTTACTAAACAAGAATGGTAAAGAAGTAACAGCTTATGTAAGCAAAGAGGTAATATTATCAGGAGGAGCTGTAAACTCGCCCCAACTATTATTGTTGTCTGGAATAGGACCTCGAAAACATTTAGTAGAAATGAATATTGAAGTGAAGGCAGATTTACCGGTTGGCGAAAATTTGCAAGACCACGTTTTCCATCCATTGTTTTACACGTTACCTGGAGATGAGAATCTTATGTCTTTGTCCAACATCGTTCAAACTTTCTATCAAAGTGTTGTCAAACGCGAGGGTCCATTATCAGATACAAGTCCTCACAGAGTAATTTCATTTTTTAATACGGTTAAGGCCGATTCTGAGATTCCTGATATTCAATATCATTACGTTATCTTTCCTCCAAGTATATATAACTTGCTAGATGTTTTCGAAAAACACGGATTGAATAATGAAGTTCAAAACAAATTTAGACATATGAACAAAGACAAATTCACAATGTTTGTTTACACCACAATGTTAAAACCAAAATCAAAGGGTAAGATTCTTTTGCGAAGTAAAAATCCCTTCGAACGTCCACGTATCTATGCCAATTATTTTAACGATCCTGAAGATATGGACACTGTCATTAGGGGAATTAAGCAGCATGCATTAAGACTCGGTGAAACAAAAGCTTTCCAAGAAGTTGGTTTTAAACAAGAGTGGCTAGATATTGATCCATGCAAGCAGTTCAATAAAGAGAGTGACGACTTTTTGGAATGTATGGTAAGAGAGCTAACATTTTCACTCTACCATCCGACTAGTTCTGTGAAAATGGGTCCTGATAATGACAAGACGGCGGTAGTCGATCATAAATTAAGGGTTCGTAAAGTAAAAGGCCTCAGAGTAGTAGATGCTAGTATTATGCCATCAGTTGTAAGAGGAAACACCAACGCGCCTTGTATTATGATCGGTGAAAAAGGTGCCGATATGATTAAGACCTATTGGTTAAGCAAACACACGGAATTATAAATTAAGAGTAATAAATTATGAATTAATCTGTCCAACTTGTTTTTGTAAACATACCTTAATATTGACCGAGGGAATGAAGTCAGCGAAGCATCTGTGCTCCAAGACAGGCAAATTTTTACTAAGTATGTACTACTGTCAGTATTTGTGTGAAAATATTAATATGTAGTACGGAAAGCAGTAGATTTTTTTTACTAAAATTAAAAACATGTTCGTCATGTTCGTATAAATAGTAGTCCCAAAAAATATAAAATGGCTTCAAGGAAACAATTAATGTTTTATATATCTGATATTCTCAAGCGCCTTTATGGCTAATGCTCTGTCGGCTAGTTGTCAGAAACATACAATTGTCAGGCGCTAATATTATTGCTATTGGTATACGTACGTATCAAACCATAGCGTCCCACTGCTGGGCACGGGTATCTCCATGGAGGGGGTGTAGGCCATAGTCCACTACGCTGGCCAAATTGCGGGTTGGGGACTTCACTTATCTTTAAAAGTTATTAACCTTCTCCGATAAGCAGGTTTGCTCACTTTGTAAATAAGTTAATCGTTACATCTGTATATTTTTAAAATGGGTTAAGGACTACGCTTAGTATTCGATAATGATCAGTAGATTTCGATATGTACTTGATACTTCTCTTATGCTTTTAAAATGCTTCAAAAATAGTAGAAGATTTTTAATTCGACCGAATCTTTTTATTATGTATCTATCCAATTACTCAAAGATGATCAAAAATTCCTAAAACTAAAAATCTTTTGTGTCGGTACTTTAAATGGCAAGGGACCAGATTCTCGATGGCGAATGTCTTTAATAATTAATATATCAATATCGAACACTAATTAATTTTACCATGTATTTCTATTACATTTTACGTTCAATGTGTGACATTACACTCATAACTTATAAATATGGAAATTATTTTTTTAATAAAACGAGTAGTTAATTACTACACGTTAACCAAAAAACTGTAACTTGATCAAATACGGCGCGCCTGTTGTATTTGTGTTACTGCGTGTTTCAATAATTCAGGGTTGGTCCTATAATGAGAGGGGTTCGTAATGATGAGTTTAGTGACTCCCTTTGAGCTTAGTACACCCCTTACTGATAACTCTGAACAGCCTTGAAATGTTAGTTAGATTAAATAAAAGCATTGAACTTGTTCAATGTTCATTGCACTCATAAAACAAAAAGTTACATCATTGTGACTTCCTTACGGTCAGTTAAGTCGGCTTGACAACTGTAATGTACGAGTAAGTTCAAGGATAGGCAAAAATAACGCTTTTCTTGCTAGTACTCGTATTTGCAATTTAAATAACAACTCTTAGTGTCTAGTTGAACTATAAGTTTGATGCATGTGCATATCTGGTAACCCCAATCCCAAAATATTTTTATTTAACAGTTATTTCATCATCATCAATTACAACTTTCTTTATCTCTCTACGGATTCTTCAGACTGCCTAGGAAAGTGCCTAAGCCAATCGTGTCTAGGCTGGACTACGACAGTTTTTATGTCGATGTATTGATACATAACCATAGCGGCTGATATAAGGAAGTACGAGTAATTTCTACTTATTAAACATTATTATTACAATTGATATGTTTTTACAACATTACTTGAAATATTGTAATAACATATCACGAATTACAAATAATTATATTTCTTATAAGCTAGGTACTTCTACAAAGTGTATTAATTAATCTTCTTACTCGTATTTATTACTGCGACAATAAAATCAATAACTTTGATTAAAAGTAAACTATCATACAAAGAGCATGAGTGTTTGTTTTTAATCATACTATTTACTTAGTAGATATCATTGAAGTACACTTTATATCTAGTATTATGTAAATAACAAGGCAAAGCGAAGGGTTCAGAGCCACAATCAGACTAAGGCCCCTATTTTCCATTGCTAAAAGTATTCGCTAAATAGCTTATTAAAGCAATAAAAACGGCCCACCTTCTTTGGTTACTAACCCCACTAGCATAAGTGCAAGTAACTTAAACAAATTTAGATCACTATATTGGGTTTTCTATATATATTCAAACACCATTAATTGATATATCTAGTAAGCCGGGATTAAAAGATATTGAGCGGAAACTTAACGAAAAAAACAGGAGAGAGGACTGTACCAAGCAGCGGGGCTGTAGTGTGTAATGCTGTGAAGGCTGCGGTTGAAGATGATGAGACACGGGAGCAGTTTTTTTTTTGTTTTAACCCCCGATGCAATAATGACGGGGTGTTCATTTTTGTAATTCAGCGTGGATTTCGGCCAGCATAATTTGCAACAAGTAACTATCAGTCCGGCGGGTAGATTATTTGACTAAACTATTATTATGGCGTATTTTGTTGTATATTACTTTTAATAATATCGTTGTTAAAGGACTTGTTTCATTTTCGGCTAAGACGGCGTACGTCTACCAAAAAATGCTTAAAGATATGGTTAATATTGGGCATTAATTGAACTTGCATGAGATGCTGTGTTCATTGTGTACAAACATATCTAAATTCTGTGAATTGTAGTGGAATTATCGCATCCCTGGAAGATTGTTGTATCCTTGATTTATTTCAATGGCCACATCGGTCTATGAATTGTAGCGCCCGTGTCAAATGTCAAAATGAAGCTATAATAACGCAAAAAAGCGCAGATTGTCTTTTTGCGTAAATAACGTGGACATATTTTGATTCGAAATTAATTTTGTACACTACCATAAGTTATGCTAATTTAAATTTGGTTGATAGATCAAAGATTACTAATCCCTAACGTACTTATGTTATCATTTTAATATATTTTTCGTAAACGCTCAAGTACGTATTTTGTTGAATGAATACCTACCAAATTGCTTTTTGAGTTAGTCTTGTTCTATGCTCTTAATAATCATCACCTTAAAATGCCATTTTAATATTCAATATTTACAACCAAGAAAATAACTTGTATTTCCTGCAGTGTAGAACATACCTGAGATAGCGTGCCTTTGTCATTCCAACGGTTCGAGTTCATAGGGTAGAAAAATAACACTGTTAATGATAACAACCCTATTTTTATTTTATGTATACTCACCATATTATTATTTTTTGAACTAATCTAATTCACATTCAAATAGTTTTAGTTTTATCTGGATTATTTAAGTAACTTTTATAGATTTATAGTGCATTTCGTTTACTGCGCTATAGCAAAATTGATTAAGTGGCATGTAATCTCAGTAAATAAATGTTATTCTTATGAGATTAATAAATAAATTTCTGAAACCGTATGTAAACTGTCCTGGCCGGAGCTCAATACATATCTCTTTTATAATATATTACATAACCATCTCTTTTGTGTTTGAGTTACGATCAACCATACCCTCAGGCCTTGGAGACAACTGAGGCTACGTTATGATCCGACGTGAATCCGGCTGACGAAATGTATTACGTGCACCATGCTGGCATCGTGACGCGTGATTTTTATTATGAATCACTAGCTGCGCCCCGCGGTGTTAATTTTCACGGGTAACAATCCATGGAAATCTGACTATCCCATAGGGCAACTTAATTTTTCCGGGGCCAAAAGTAGCCCATGTGTTAATCCAGGACATAAGCTATCCTAGTGCTAAATTTCATCCAAATCCGTTCAACCGTTTGAGTGTGAAGGAGGAACAAACAAACAAACACACACACATACAAACTTTCGCCTTTATAATAATAGTGTGATAATCATTATAATGTTTGCGATAGCGAGTGTGTTTGTTTAACTCAGAGCGTCAAATTGGTTAAATATTTGGGTTTTTGAAAGGATCAAATTAAAGTGACGCGTGTCATTCGAACATAAAGGAAAACGAACTGCTTTCCGAAAGACCGGTGATAAACAAATTCAGTGTTCTGATCATTCTTAATTGTTCACACCACGTTATATTAAACTTCATTCTGTAAATAAATTTGTCTCTAAGTAACGCTTTAAAAATGGGAAATCATCTTCAATTCGTCAGGCAAAAAGCTACACAAAGCAGTATGTCATCTATATACTCGTACAGTCAAAGAAAATTAAAAATTAGTTTAGATAAGAAAAAAACTACAAAACTGATTTGTTAAAATGTATAATGGGACCAAAAAATTTAAAACAATACACAAAAAAAAACAGATCGGTCCAGCCATCTCTGAGCGGGGTACATACCTACGTGAAAAAATATCCGACGAAATGACAAGCATCATTTTTAAAGTCAGTTAAAAATTAAATGTGTTCTCTGTTCCATCCAACAGTGGCTAGAAAGAGAATTACTTTTAGCGATTGCGGTACTTACTAGATTTAAAACAAAATTTTTATTTGTCGTTGTTTTGTACGTCGACATCAAACTACAGGTTAACAAAACATTACCAATCTTTTGTCATATCTTTATTTTAAACAACACACAATCATTCCATGGTTTGTGTCTCTTCCCTTATTGTCACAAAAATTTTATGACTTTAGATATTGACAGACAGTTTTCAAGTAACAAACACCCATGTCATGTAGTCACTACCACGAGTCAAGGGTGATGTTAAGCAACACGCCACACAAATATGCAACATAATGTTATGTAGGTATCTTTTACGAAAGAGTTAAGCGCTATACAAGAAGGTAATATCAGTATGGACGCTGACTTTGCAGGTTGTACACTACTAATTGCCTCATTGAAGTTCAGCGCTAGATATTTAACTTGGAGTGGAATTTACAAAAACTCTACCCGGACTCGTAAAACAAGTAAAATTGTAATTAAGTCTCTATTAGCATCAGCAGCATATTCTCGTCCACAACTGGGCATACGCCTCTTCTGCGGCAAGCCACTCGGCCCTATCCTGGGCTTCTCGTCTTCAACTTCTGTCTGCTATCCTTTTTAGGACCAATCATCATCATCTGTATGAATGTTTCGCCCTAATGTTACAATTTTGCTCGCTGAAGGCCTCAGACGTGGATTTTAGATGTTAACCTCAAACAAAAAAAACAGTCTTTTGACCTACGATAGCGCTCAGTTATATAAATGCAACTTCAGGCTCACTCATCCTTGACCTGATCGGGCTGAATGTTACTGATTATTGGTGGTGCCACGAGTGTTTAAATTTCTATTTAATTCGATATGAATATACAGCTGAAGTGCAGAAACCTTGACCAATGAACAAATAAATATGCCTATAATACTATAAAAAATATAATAGCGTATAAATTTCGGCAAAAATTAATATGTATAAATTATGTATAATATTACTATAAATGCTAAAGTGTGTTTGTTAGTTTGTTTATTGTTCTTCTCTTCAGCAAGTAAGTATCACCGACATAATTTTTGCACACTTTTTATGGTAAAACAATTATAACGCGGACAAAGTTGCAAGTAACAGCTACTCGTAGTTATATAATAAAGCAACGTTCAACAATCAGTCTTAGTACAATCCTTACTGTTTATAAGTAAGCGTCGCGAAATGAACAGTCACAAATCAATACAGATATTTGCAAATTTATGTAGTGATTAACTTTAACCCGCTGTGTCGCTCGCGTTATGATTGTTTAATGCTTTCCCGGACAAAAAGTAGCATATGGCACTCTCAGGACTTCGAACTACCTCTGCCCAAAGAATCAAGTCGATCCATTATTCAATTGTTGAAGTGAAGAAAGACAAAACAGACACTCTTTCACATTTATAATATTTTTGGAGAGGTAAAGTAGCTTTCTTTCCTCATTAACAAAGGAATAACTTTTATTGAATAATGTGTCTGTCTGGCATTTTTTATTCCTTTCACTTTGTTTGAAAATCGGTGCTCGCGCACATGCCGCAGATTTTAACCTATTAACATATAAATATATAATTCCACAGGCCAATGGAAAAAATTGCCGGATTTGAAGCGGAGATACTTCGCTCTTTGGATCTAGAAGTTTTTTGTTGTAATTTATTGACTGTGACAGTTTAAAACCGGCCACACGACTCTGGAACTAAATAAGCCGCATCACTTTAAAAAAAAAATGCTCTAAAAATAAAAGTAAAAGAAAATGCTCTTTGATTTAATCGGTGTCTCAGGTTTCGCCCATAGAGTTTAAGAGTTGCATTGTACTGATTACGTCACTATAAAAGCCATGAGTTGGAAAGGCGACGGTGAATGCTAACGTATCGACCATCGGAACGTATAAACGCGAGCCACATCACGTACGCACATATGTAAAATGTTGCAAAACTTAAAAAAAATAATTGCTAACCGATTTGTTCATTTCCAATTTGAAGACAAATATTTGACAAATATTGACAAATATTTGAAGACATTTATGATAATATATAAAGCTTAAAAATCTATAGCTAACAAAAGATTCCGAATTGGGAACCTCCTTCTGGTTTTTAAAGTCGGTTAAAGAAGCTTATAATTTGTACTAGATTTTCAATAGAAGGTTTATCGCTAGAAGTGAGCTAGGCGAGAAATGCTCGGTGCGGACTGATTTATTTTCTTTTCGAATTCAGAGTTGGCCCATTTAAAGGATGTTTAAATTCCAGAAATTCCTTAGTAGAATAAAAGTTTAAACTATGTTTATTCGCGACTCGTCTTCCAGCGAATACAGGCTGGATTGCGATGTCCGCCAGGGGGGATTGACCTCTTCAGACCTCTACAACATCTACATGAATGACCTCATAGAGGAGCTGAGAAGCACTAGAGTAGGATGCCATGTTGGTATGTGTCAACAATTTGAGCTACACCGATGATATGGTGCTACTCAGCCCCTCTATCAATGGTCTACGTACACTGTTAGCTTTCTGTGAGAAAAATGCAGCAAAACATGGTCTCATATATAATGTTGCAAAGACAGAAATAATGATATTTAGAGCAGGAAAGGGGCCGGAGAGAATACTGAACGTTTATTGAGGGGTTCACCTGTGAAGGTCGTGCAGCAGTTTAAATATTTGGGACATATACACAAGACCTGACTGACGATATATCGAGAGAGAAGAAACCTGTCCATGAGGTGCAACATGCTCGCGCGAAGATTCTCCAGCTGTAGCACGGAAGTAAAAGTTACGTTAATCAAATCTTATTGCCTGTGTTTGTGCACCTGTCAGCTGTGGACCAAATTTAAACGTAAAACGCATCACACTATAAGGGTGCAATACAATGATGGTTTTCACATCCTTATGAAAAAAGCATGTTTTTGCAGCGCGTCGAGTATGTTCGCTGATGCACGGGTCCCTGATTTCTTCGCTGTTATGTCTAGAGTAGCGTCCTTTTGGGATAGGTTGCGTAGATCTCAGAATGGCAAACTACAATGTCTGCGAGACTGTTTTGACTGTCCTATTTTTAAATCTTGGTTAATACACCAGAGTGCGAGTCGAAAATAACTTATACGACTGTGATACTTTTGTGTATTTTTAGTATGTTTGTCTGTAATTACTAATTATTAAGTTCTTAATTGTACAATTGTATGGGTTTTCTGCCTGAAATAAAGGCATTTACTATTATTATTTATTAAAACTATTCCTTGTGGCAAGACTATTAACATCGTAAAATTATAAATCATTAGGATCAGGTCCACAGTGTATAACGTTACCCCTTTTTATCCAAAAAAAGGGGCAAGGCTATACTTAATAAAAAAAAAAGAGAAGTTAGTTCCTACCTGACCCTACCAGTAGGACCCTAACTATGGAGGAAAAGAAAGAAGAAAATATGTACAAATGAATGTTTAATTTACAAATTACAAACTGTGTATAAAAATGAAAATTAAAAAACTACCTTATAACTAAACGAACTTAAAACTACTCCTATATACACCGAACTGACGAGCGCTAAATTTAAACGGCCGGTCACGATACACTGGTGGCAGTTCACAGACGGAGGGGGTAGTTCACAGGCCGAGGGGTAGTTCACAGACTGAGGGGGGGGTAGTTCACAGACTAAGGAGGTAGTTCACAGTGAATATAAAATCTATATTCAGAAATTTAAATATTATAAATGGCCAATACAAAAATTAGTAAAACTTGACTATTTATCATAAAACCTTACACGTTCTCATAGAAAAAAAAAACAACTTTTGTTGATATGCCGTTAAACGAAAATAATTGACGTTGTCAACAATATGTAAACAAACAAATTTTGATATAAAAATGGTAATTAATACATTTAAAAGTAATATTTTCAGCACCAAAAGTATAACAAAATCATCAGAAAACTATTGTAGATATATTGACCAGGTTTTTACAAAGATAAATGAGAAAATTATAAAGTATGAAAGACAACGCAAAACGTTAGTAAAAAGGGCTTTATAATATAATACAGTAGTATAATGCAAATACTACAAGTGTTACATCACGTCGTGTACATCAAGTGCTCTTATTAAGAAAAATGAAATGACTACCTACATCAACATTAAAAAATATAAAATAGGATATGGATTACTAATAGACTTCCTCAAGATCCAGAGTTCAAATACCCCACCCACCACCACCAAAGGGTAGCGTGCCTAGAAAGCGACATTAAAACGCTGAACGCAATGCTTTTACGTTAAGCCAGATAAACAACGGAATTCTGATCAAGCGTCGCACCGATCAAACGCACAGCTTGTAGACGACCAAGAATGTCCTACTTACATAAGACAAGCAACCTCTATAAACAAATAGAGAAAAAAACTTCCTGTTACGTTGCATACAATATTGCAAACGATGTTTCGAATTAAACAGTGAAATATCAATATCATAAATTATAGTTTTGTTAACAACGTCTATTTTAAGTGCAATTCATATGTATTTGATACGTATTACATAATTATGTGTTACGAAATGTTTGGATGCAACCAATGCAACTGGTACAAAATTGCATAAAATATTATCCAAATTTTTAATTTCACATTATATTGCGCGATCGCTTAGCGATGTTCTATACAACGTGTAACAGAAAAATATGATATGACAGGTGTTAGTCTACCCAACAAAGTGATCATATTATAGAACAAAATTTAGCGAAATTGAAAAAAAGCCCCAAAAAATTGTTTTCATGATCAGTCAAGTTGTATGGAGAACCTTTTTTTAAATTATGCAAAATGTTGTTCTACATACATTCAACAATGGTTTCACTTTGATAGGTAGACTTTATATTACACGTTATTTAGGATGATGAGTTAGTACTAGTGAAAACTGTTCTTGTGTGTGTGTGTGTGTGTCTCAAGTGTGATGGCCATCACAATTAAGCCGTCAGTTAGATTAAAGAGTACCTACGTTTTATTAAATCGGGTAAAACGAAACTAATGTTTTTCAGCTTTGAAGTTATAACGTCACCTGTCTAAGGTCTGTCACCCGCTACAGAACTGTCATTGATATCGATTACGGTTGTACTAAGCTACAAAGAGACTGCCCAGTTTATTTCATTCTGCTAGTGATGCTGCTCAATTTCATACAATAGAAAAAAAAACTATAGCTAGAACATAATCCCTATCCTACCTAACTGAATCTGATGATATATAAATTGTTAAATAGCAATACGGACGGATTGGCCTAAGCTATATAGGACCTATAATAAGATGGTGCAAGAACAGAGGATCTCTCTAAATCACAGCAGTAGGTAAAAGGCTATGTTTTTCAAGTTGTTAAAAAATACTCTAAGGAGACCTAGAAACACTAGGGCGTAAAACTCCACTCCAGCGAGTTCGTCTGTCCCGGTGCTCTTCATTAAGCATTGAGGCAGGTCACTCATGGTGGCTTTGTAGTAGGTACAATCCTACATAATTCGGTTACACCTTAATAAAACTGACTATACACGTAAACAAAAAATAAAAAAACCGAAACATTCCATACATTCGAACAAGATGAATTGGGTTACTACACCTGACATTTATGATGATGATAAACCTTTATTAGAACATGTCTAATGAGCAATAACCTAGCTTTATACTTGGCCTTACTTCAATCACTTTCAAAGTACGCCTTGAACACTACACCTACGGAACTAAATCATAATATGTACAAGAGTTCAAGTAGTTATTTAATGTGTACGACCTTTCAAATATCCTGCGGAAAGTATCCTTGATTGCTAATGCGTTATATAATACGGGGTAATAATTTGTCTGTCTGTTTTAGATGTTTATTTTGTACATTGATATATTAGAATTTTCGAAAGAAAGAACTAGATAGCGAATTTGAAAAAAAATATGTACGTTTTTGTACGTGGTACATAAACAATATGAATGATTACTTAAAAACCCAACAAGAACAAGTATATTATGGAACGAGAACAATGGAAAATTTTAAAACCCCCGACGCTAAATAAATAAATAGCTATTTTCTGGTAGCGGCCATCTTAGATTTGAAATAAATCATAGTGTATGATATTCTCCTAGTCAAGCTCTTTAATTTAAAACCCATATCAAGGGGGTTGTGAAAATTTATAATCCACCATTTTGTGGAGGTGGTGGTTACAACGCATCAGTTATATTGTGTAACAACATTCTATTAAACGCAACAAAATTTAAAAAAAACTTGTCTCTGTCAATACAAGAAAGGTCATTCGGAGCAGCCAATGCAACTTTTACTATACAGACAGACATACAAACGTGAAGTAATATCAATTTAGGGTATGTTGGGCACAGATTTCGCGTATGAAGATAAACGGTCAATATTATAATACTCCAGCTTGCCTAGTCTGCGTCGAGTAATAAAAATAAATGTAAATCCGTGATAATGAGCCTAGCAACTTAACAGGTACGTTACGAAATATTTACATTGTCTTAGACTGATCAAGTAATTGATAAAAAAAAATCGCTCCAGCAAATATTTTGCATTGATAAGTTTCCGCTGAGCCATTAAAAAAAGGATGAGCATTAATTATCAAAGCAACAATCCAGATTGGGAAATATTTGCGAAAAAGATACATTGTTAGCAAAACTATACGTGCAAATCTATATTGTATGTATATTAATGTGTATATAAGTATGTAAGATTTGACTAACTGACAGGACACAATCAACGCAGAGCCTAAACAAGTTAACTTAGAGACACGAAGTTTTGTATACAAAGAAAATCCTTTATTTTCCATAATGTAAAAACGACAGCTACTAGTATGATTACTAGTATATATATTTCACCGGCTGAAACTCGTGATAAAAATTCGAATCCGTGGAGTCGGGTCCCGAGCGTATCATCTTCAGGACGACCGTGGAATATCCTCTGCGAAGCCTTGTTCCGCAAATATAGGCAATTAGCTCTTGCCCGCGGCTCAAGCCGTGTATTGTTTGTTTCACCGGAAAAAAAAATTCACCCTTTGGACATCGAACTACCTCTATGCAAAAAATCAAGTCGATCCGTCACTCAGTTGCTGAGGAGATGAACAAACAAACCAATATATTAACAACTACACTTTCGCATTTATAACTTGTTGGAGATTAACACGAATTTATTGCACCACTAACTGCTCCCTGCGGTTTTACCCGCGTCAGATATTTGATCGTACCATGGGAACACCAAAAGTAGCCTATGTGCTAATCCAAGGTATTAGCTATCTTCGTGCCACATTTCATCCAAATCGCTTAATACGTTTGAGCGGGAAGGAAGGAACAAACACAAACACGAATGTGTGTACATACAAATTTTTGTCTTTATAATTTTAGTGTGATAAATATTGAATGTCACCACTATCATCACTACAGGGTGAACTCTATTGATCTTGCCTGCTTGTCTGCCTGATTTATTAAATACCAAAAAAAAAATAATCCGAACATATACAAAAACTTACCACAAAAAATAGTTAAATCTATTAATCAATTATGTTAACAAATTAATGTTAACACCCCTCAAAAATATAGTACGAAATACTAGAGATCGTATGTGAAAATTGATTGTTAGTCACCTGTTAAACGTGATGATGTGGTTGCATAAACTTAATAGGGGTGGTTAGGTATCAGGTATCTCTTAAAGTGTTGGCCGTGGATTTATATAAAGAAATAAACCAAAATATCTGCTCAATGGGCATGTCCAGATTTTCTGTGGTAAGATGGTTAAGATTTTAAAACCGACATATATTTTTTTTAATCCAGTCTAATCTAGATGGACAGTGAAAGGCAAAGAATTATTACTGGAAGTAGTAACACAGTTTTAGCCAAACTATGCTAACTGCTATTAATAAATGACTCAATTTAGCCAAAACGCGAGGTTAGTCACAACATATCTATTCATTAAGGCGAGTTGCGTAATCACAGTCCAAGTAAATGATTTTTTTAACGACAATCTGCAGTAACAGTGTTGCCGGCATCACTATTTTCCTTTATCAGTAGAAAATTAAATACTTTCTATGTTTGGTACCATCTGTCAAACTTTCTATCAGTAGAGTTCAAATACGAATGGTTTATACCATTCGTTAGCTTGCTAAGTGTGTGATTTTCTAAGAATGCATCCTTTTGCATATGATGTTACGTTTGTGACGTCAATAGCGAGTGATGAATTCACAGCTGTTCTAAAATAGAACCCCAGGTCTTTTGTTCTGGATTTCTATAAAGAAAAGCGTGTCCTTCTTAGAAGCATTACCGCATGATATTCCATGGCAATTGGCTGATCAGACCAGTCGCTGTCAAACAAACGAATATAGAATCACGTCGAATAAGTTATTATTTAGCTCATGAACTTTTTAACTTATACAAGTTATAAAAAATGTAAGTACTGACTTCCATTACGGCTCACATCGATAGAACTTTTTCAGTTATTCGATTTAAAAATCAAACCAATTTCAATAAAATGTAAATGGGACCACTTTGAAGTAGGTATGTTTGACTCTTGATGGCTCTGCAAAACAAAAAAAGAACTTTTCAAATAAGTCCAGCAGTCTCGAAGAATCAGGTAACAAAAAAACCGTCAAATTGAGTACCTACCTCTTCATTATTTAGAAAACTTGCATGAAAAGTGTTTTGTGATTCATATTGTTTAAGAAAACGGGTTTTCCGCGTACCTGATTGTTGGAAAGGTCCAACTATAGTTTCGTTCAAATTCGGTGAACTTCATCAGGGATGAAATGAGTCGTTCGTGTCAATGATGACACATCTTGCATTGTGAACGAAACTATAGTTGGACCTTTCCAACAATCAGGTACGCGTAAAAATCCGTCTTCTTATACAATACTTATAATTTTTTTATGAATTTTGTAAAAAACTAAACCAAAGAATATAATACTCTCTAAACTAAACAATGTTGCTCCGGTCTCTCAATCCCTTTTTCCGAAAAAAGTAGAGTGTAAATTTTTAAGTAATTTTTAAAAATATTAATTGAATCCTGTATTAGACAGTATAGATAAACGTAGCATGACCGTAAGATTCGTCCGTCCTAATTTACACCGTGAGCGTGACCTATTAACATTGACCGTCCGCGCCCGAACCTGTCCGGTATTGTGCAAGGTGCGCAAGCGCCCGCGCCGGTGAGACACAGCTGAAGAGAGCGCAGTGCAGTGTTCGGCTGGCTACGTCGTGAAGTGATCGGTTCTGGTGCTGTGTGTGTCATGTTTCGTGCGGTGTGATTGAGGATAATATTATTACTGGTAATAGTGATTTTAATAGATTAACTATCTGCTTCTCCTTCAACGTTCTTCAACGGCAGATAAATTTACAGCAACTTTAGTACAAATACAACGAAAGTTAACACTAATATTGTAATCGTAAAACAACCTAAGCCATGTTTTCATACTAATCTTTACTTTCTTATGAAGCTTTACATTTATAATTCATAGAAATATAAATAAGCATCGAGATATTAAAAATTTATTTAATAGTAACAATTGAAAGAGCATAGTAGTAGTAATTTTTGGTTTTTATAGATCTCTTTATTTGGTGAACAACATTCAGTACAACTGAAGGTACTCGTATTCATAGAGTTCCAATAGTACTACCGGAAACTACTAGTTAATAATTCACAAGAGCTATCAGCTATACAACTTCATACTTTGTACTATCACTATAAATAATAAATCAATTTCATTCTAGTTTAAATTTTTTAATGCAGATAACATCTTTCAAGTTCAACCGGTAGAACATAACGCTGCTCGTATTACGTCAAAATATTTATTTTTTATTAATTAAAAATGTTTATAAAATATCAGTTATTATGAGTAATTAGAAATGATTCACATACTTACCTCATATAATTTAATCATAATCCTTATTTCTAATAAAAATTGCATTATTTGGGATCCAGACATTCATTAAGACATCAAATTGTAATTATTCTTGGTAATTTCATTTGTAAGTGTGTAGTGGAAGACAAGTTACAAGCTCTATGATTAGAAGTCATTACTAAGTTTGAAATAAGCTTCAGTTGCAATAGTTCTAGTGCACAAAGTTGCAAATTGAGAGATCAAATTTGATTTGGAAATTAAGACGACTTAATGGAGATAAAAAAAATGTGTAAAGATGCATGTTTATTAAGTAAGCAATTAAGCTTGGGGCTATTATTTTGGCAATATTAGATTTCAAAACAAGTAAACTCGATAACGATATGGAAGTAAAATTATGTAAGTCTACGACACGAATGATACGAACTTCTCCAACTTATTATGATGAGCAAATTTGAAGGGAAGCAGGAGGAATGGTTTTGTAAAAAAAAATTTATCCGGCACACTATTGGCATAAGACCGTAATAAGTTCGCTCAAGTGAATCAACTGACAATATTGGAGTTGCACAAGAAGAAGAAGAACCACTGTAATTATTAGTTCTTCATTCTTAATTATATTACACAACTTCAAAAACATATTGGAATTCGATTTCAAAAATCCGAACTTTTTATGTGATACAACTCAATTTTCTCAAATACCGGGTTGCTGGGTACACTGACTTTCCTTTTGCTACTAACATTAATACCCTGACTGATAAACATTTTAAAATAGTATTTCCAACTAAAACCAACTCCGTGGAAGCCTTAATTGACGAGCAGCACTGTACGCAAGCATCTACCATGACAGAATAACAATAGAACTGCGTCCTCTACTCGTAGATGCAAAAAGTAAATAACTTTGCGAATGTAAATACAACTAACGCAAAAAAAAAATAAGTATACGACCGACAACGTAAAAAAATTTCATAGATGGAAAGAACTGTGAAAGACAATTATAATTTAGACAGAAACTATAAGAACCGTGACTATACAATGACAATTTTTTTATAGTCACCATGTAAATTCATCATTTGTGTAATAAATACAATAAGCAAGTGGTTAGAAGCGAAAAACCCGATTGCTTAATCTTTAAACTAGTGCATCATCCATATTATTTCTTTAATTTTGGTTTATCCAGTGTCAATTTAATGACACCACTCACATAAAAATACGACAAGCCGTTTAGGCTCTAGGGCGTGCCAAAAAAATATACAATCATACATACACACACACACACACTCGTAAAACATAACCCTCCTTCTTTCACAGTCAGGTAAAAATATAGGTATATTTTAAGTCAACTTGTGAGGTTATGAAGAAGATAGAATGGATCAGGAAAAAAGTATTGTGCTAATCACATTGATATATACATGTGGATAAACTATACTTATTGATGCAGAGTTGTAAACGAACTTACACTAACACAAACTTCAAATCAGAGTGAAAGTTATCATTTGTACATAGATATTACAACGTAAAATTGATTACTCGAATCCGACTTATGTAAATAACAATTCAAATACTATACCTGATGTTAATGATTTGAACTAACGACACTTAGAGCATAACTTCCATACGATTGATACTCCTAATTAATATTGATTAGTAAATTTATATAGTAAAATAGATTTTTATAAGTAATTTGCAAGACACCACCAGCTTCAGTTTATACCAACCTTACTTATATACCCTACTACTGACAAACACTAAACATTTATTTCCATAAGAGGGTTAGGTTAGGGTTCACGGACCTTCTTAGAAAAGTGGGTTCATATTCATCATTGTTGTTTTTACCGTATTTTTACATTGTCCGTGAATGAAACAATCACTTGTAAACATAAACAATTCCTACTGGACACAGAATGATAACAGTACTACGAGTATGTAAAGCTATTCGAATCATTATGCTCTACTTTAGATATACTTTTTGAAAATGCGCATAAGTTCAAGTCAAACATCTTCATAAGATAAAGTTAATATGTATTTTGCTACAAATATTCCCGTGAATTTGCTTACGAGAAAGAAATTATTCTGCCTGTGAAACATAACAACTCAAGTTCTTTGACCGGCAAGCAGTGAAAAACGTGATAACGGACATATTCGTAGAAGCTAAACTTAAACAAGTCTATCTAAAGCAATAGAACTAGGCCGATGCAATGATGTCCAAAATAAAGTATCTCTCCAATATCATTAAATTCATATATCTTAATACATATATAATTACAATCCAAAACAGTACACTAATGATCAATAACAACCATATTATTATTAGTTATATTGTAATATTAAAGATACTCTTGCGAATTCCATCCCATACTAAGAGTCTTTCACACCACCCTGAGCAGCCGAGGTCAAAAGTATAGTTGTCGCAACCAAATAAATTTATTCATGTCGTAACTTTACAGCCATAGTATCCACTTTGGAATACGTAGACCGTAAAGACGATATCTTGTTTAATATCGCAATGAGCAGTACATGCCTTAAGATGTTTGATGCATTTGCTTTTAATAAACTGGTATCATTATTTTTTACTGACTAGCTTTCACCCGCGGCTTCGCCCGTCTTATATTTTACCGAAAAAATATAGACTACGCCACTCTCTAAACGTCAAACTATATCTGAGCAAAAATTCAAGTCACTACGTCACTTGATTGCAAAGCAGAAGACGAACAAACAAACCAAGACACCAAACACACTTTCGCATTTATAATGTGTGTGAAGATTAGATATGCCTACAAATAGTTTACTTTGAACTGCAACTCGGATGTAGCATGCTTGGCTAGAATAAACCAATTCACTTGTGACTTGAAGCCATCTAAAATATAGTTAGGGTGAACTACTAATTATAATAGATTACATAACTAGACATGTTAGGTTGATTTAGCTCACATTGGAGTTTTAATACGGTGGATTATTTGACATATTTAATGTCAATATGACAAATAACAACTATATACTCAAATTATAGTCTGATAATGAACATGCAGACGCCGATTGTATTATTCTCATATTTACCTACTTTCCCTAAGTCATTTAGGTGCTAACAAGACAAGTATAAGATTATCTTAATTGAGAGCGCTTCTCGATGTCACAATAACGTACGTGTTGCTTTCATATGTCTTACATTAAAAGTTACTAATGTTAGGTTTGTATTTGCTATTATACATTTAAATACATACACAAAGTTACCTTTCTTTCCCGTGGTGAACCTATATCCAGACACATTAAATTCGCTTCTTCCACTTTAATAAGGGCTAATTTATAAGTTAACATTATAATATTATGTTGAAAGCAGATTGTTTGCAGAGATGTACTCTGTCGATTTATTATTTATTTAAGTTTTATGTATATGTATGTATTAAGCATGATTTTGTGAAATAAACGTTCGTAAAAATGTACGTATTAGGATGCTTTCTCCTTCGTAATCATTACAGTCGTCCATCACACAGCACAAACGAAATACATATAAACAAACGAATATTCAAGTTCAATATCTAAAGTCAATATAATAGTCAAAGAATCCATGGAATAGCGCGATTAATTTTCGACAATTAGCAAAAATGCTATGATATAATTACAAAGACATTGAACCGCGTGGAATGCAACCAACATTAGCAATTACATCTACAACAGTTGCGTTTGTTTTACAACAATCGTGTAGTAACCAGCCAGGAAAGAGATTGGCCCACCGACGCTGACCTTGAGGGAACTGTTACATCAAAACTATTCGATTTATGATCAAACTGCCAATGGGAAGGTTGTCAGATGTTAATTGGATGTTAAACATACGCGGACAAAGAAATTGCTGAAGGTGAATTGTGAGAAATTGTTAAAGGTGAGTCTGTATTATTTGCGGCAATGATAAGTACCTATTAAAAAGTTACAAAATTAATCCAATCACAAATCTTTACCATAATATTCAATTCATCTGTAAATGTCATGTTGTGTTGCAATATTATATGAAGAAACGAATACAAAACGTTAATTAGCGTTGGACAAGAAAGGCTCTTTTGATGGTAACCTCTTAATATAACAATAATTATAGGCAAAGAAAGATATTAAATATATTTGCAAGAATAAGAGAAGAGTCGTGTGGAATACCATTATGGTCGTATTATGTAATATTTACTAAGCCATTTTTTTATCAGAGATACTGAAGTACAGAAAATTATTTGCTTATCAATGGTATGCTAGACGACTACAGGTGATAGCTACCATATATTTGAATAGCACATATAATATACCAGTGAATTGAGATCTTCTAGGCAAGCGAATTTATCATTTTTTGCTGTATCTTTTGTTTGGCGTGCAATAAAGTTATATTCATACGTTAATATTTGGATTGCACCGACGACGGCGTCGCTATACTTGAGTTAATTTCACCTGATTTTATTATTTATTTATCTAGTCGAGTCTATGAAAATATGTGCTAGCCAAACTCGCGCAATAAGGCTCCCGCACTATTATCATAGACAACATTAATATCGAGCAAATAACTGCAAAAATCACGTTTGTTGTATGGGAAATCCCCTTACATATTTATTTTATTCTGTTTTTAGTACGTGTTGTTATATCGGCAACAGAATATCATAATTTGAGAAAATTCTACTATCTAGCTGTCACGCTGGCATACACAAACGCCATAATTTTCCGGCTATTTTATTTGTCGGTTCTTATCTCGATTTCAGTACAAGAAAACCTGCATTTCCACCGACCATTACCTCTGTTGCGACATTTCTGAACCGGTTAGAAGCTTTAAGTGCTGAGTTAAATCCATGTGTGACTCATTAACAATATATCCTTCCTTGAAACATTGCTTAACATAGTTTCTTAGACCGGAACAGGCCGCCCCCACGTCTGTTTTCTTAGGAAATTGCAAAAATGCTGTAGAGACTTGACCGACTTTATCCTAATAAGACTTCCAATTTGGAGACTTAAAAATTAAAAGGATTTGAAATTAGATTACTTAGTTTTAGAATCAACAGAGTGGATAAAGCATTTTTTAATTACTCTTTAAAATATTTTATAACGGTTTATTAACTAAAAATAGCAGAGATAGATGTATTATCTATAGACCATTACTTACCACGCTGAATAGCAATGCAATGTTATACTTACCAAATATTGTACAGATATATAATATAACCGACAATCGATATATTGATACTAAATATCGTGAAAAAACCTATGACGTTACCCGGAGGATGATGGTTCGAATCCTGCCCCTCGTCATAACTTTAATAACTATAAGCTTGATATAAGTTAAAAAAAGAACCTGAGCATAAGTAACACTTGTACATTTTTAAACAATATCTTAAAAGTCAACAACGTTCACAAACGTGTTCAATTCAAAGCGTCTCATTCATTCATGATAAACTCCAACATGGTATTTACTATACAGAGTGAGAGACCAAATCTCGAAATCGCGAAATACCTTCATATTTTCGAAATACATGTCACTCTGGCCCGAAAACAGGCATGAGACATTTGCAATACATTTCCAAACCTTAGCCGATCAAAGTAATCTACTTTTACTGACGTTAAACATCTATAGCACGGTATGTATAGCATACAAGACTATCATAATCAAATGAAGATTTTTTTCATAATGAAAGAAGTTAGACCAATTATCATCGTATGTAACCTAATTGAGAACTACCAAGATCATAAAACAATCAAAGATTATCTGATCGTACGAAAACCAAATTTCATACTAAAAAAACATATCAGTCATCCTTACGGCCATTACCATGTCACAGACACACCAGACACTCACATCTAACTTTATACCACACCATCGCTTTTGCGTCGGGGTTTAAAAATATTTTTATCACACTCTCACATTATACGTGTAGTTTTGTAGTCTGATAATTATAATGATAAGACTACAAAAAAACTTACTGTAACGTAATCAGGATATTTTAAACAAAAATTGATATGCTGAAGTGATTAAAAATATAATAAAACATAATAGTCTCGACTTGCGCCACACAACAATTTGCAAAATCTTTCTTCATTATTACTAATTAATGGCCTTAAACACCGAACAGGTCTCTTGATATTGCAAAAAACAAAAGTAGGTGAAGCATTCATTCAAGATTATTTTATTATGCATCTATTGCACTTCCTATAACTTATTTTCATTATTAGAATACTTCGACGATTATGTGAATTTAGTTTGAAAATGACAGTAGGTAGATATTACAAGACTGCATATTAATATTAGAATTATAATAAGAATTTTTTTTCTAATCCACTAAGATTAATGTACTTGATGTAAAGTTTGCTTAGAAAAATAACTGAATCAATCGCGCGCGACTTGAAAAGCCTAAGATTAGTAAGCTGATAAGTTAGCAGCGAGTTCCACAATTTGAAATTACGTACAAAACCAAAATAAAAAGCAAAGCAGTAGCATGTCTTTATACGATATCTCTCCTTGTCCGACGACGGAAGGTGAAACATAGCCATGTTAATGAGAAATTAATTTAACATCTGATGTCATAGTTCTGGCTAGAACTATTAATGATAATGCCTTGATATCAGATACTAAATTAATTTCTAGACAGTTTTCCAACGGATATTTTTTTCTAACTTAATCTTATTCTTAACTAACTTAAATCCACAGCTGCTAATTGTTATAATATTTCTGGAATAACGTTAAACTAAGCGATACAAAGATATACACCCAACACTAACCAGAGAAAGTAAACTATGCCATGCAAAAGTGACTCTTACTAGTATATATTACTGTTCAAATTACTTAACAATAGATGATGAATAGTTTGATTCACTAAACCTAAGGCAACAGTGAAGCAACAGCTACTCGCATGTCAAAATATCTCCATACAGTATTTCACTTTAAAATGCTTACGCTACACCGTCAACCTTACAATAGATGTTAGAAGTGACAATGCTTGTATCGACAAAGAAAATAAATGTGATAACATTAGTGATGTAAATAAAGTAGTTGATGACGATATCAGTGTGTTTGCTGATGCCATTGATACGAAGAATATTGATGATCTTGATCTAACTACAAACGATTCAAGCGTAAAATACATTACAAGGTCATATAATCTTAAAAGCCACGGAAGAAAGTAGACGTGGTTACCCACGTCTACTTTCTTCCGTGGCTTTCAATAATTACTATACAAAAATAGGGTAGGCGCGACCAAAACACGTTGTTTACTTACTTGTTCAATTTTTAATAAAAATAAATCAGAAATAGTACATATTATGTTTGCATATTATGCATAATTAGTTTAAAAAGTCCACCTCTAGTGTTTTCTTCTATCTCTTAACTCTTTATCATTAATTTCACTGTTTAAAAAATTCACTGCGATACATAACCTAAAATTCAGTAGAATGGACATTCAGAAATCACTAAACAGCATGATGGAGGCGTTTAATCAGCGACTGGACTCCATCCAGGAGCAGTTACCGGCGGCGCCAAGTAGTCCGGGGAGTTTGGGAGCAGAATTTGCAGCTTTCAAATCGTTTGTGATTGCTACTTTCCGAGCCCTGCAGAATCAGTTCTCTATGTTGGCCATGCAAGTATATCAGGGTGAGATGAGGGCGCGCCGAAAGATCTTACTTATACATGGCATTCCAGAAGAGCAGAAAGAAGACACGGGGAAAGTGGTTGTCAAAGCAATGGTGCAGAGGCTGAAGCTGCCAAACTTCTCAGCAGCTGACATTAACCGATGTCATCGCATGGGGCGTGCAGCGGCGGACAGACCGCGGCCAGTTCTGGTGAAATTTCATGACGTCGTCCTCCGCGACAAGGTATGGGCATCGAAAACTGGTCTCAAGGGTTCGGGGATCACACTCTCCGAATTCCTCACGAAGGCCAGACATGACCTCTTTGTCGCAGCTCGCCAGCGTTTCGGTGTCTCGAAATGTTGGACGAGGGAGGGCAATGTCTTCGTGTTGGCTTCGGACGGCACTAGGCATCGGGTCAACAGTGCCGGGGACCTCGCGGCTATAGATCCATGCGAGACCCCGACTGCGACGTCTATTAAACCGAAGGCTGCATCCAAGGGCCTACCGGCAGCTGCCGTAGATGACGGCAAGGTGAAGAGGAGAGCTGTAGTTTCCAAAAAATAATAACACTTGCAATGCGACAAAGTCCTTAACTATATTATTTTTTTCCGTCTGACTTAAACTATAGTGCAGTAGGTGCGCTTTTTAGTTCGTACGATAACTTATTCAAGTTATATACATTTATTTTCGGCACAAACTACCTATTTTGTACTGTTTTATAATGTTTATTTATTTTTACTTAAAGTATCAACTTGTCACTGTCAGTTGACAAATGGACAGAAGTTGACATTTACTTTTTTTTTTTCGCATAGAGTCAAACAATATTATTTGTTTAGCCAGTTACTAGGATAAACTGAAATAATATTTATGTATTGATTGATTGATTTCTTTTAAATAATATTTGTGTATTAATTATAGTGTACCATTTTATAAGTAACGTGTAATAAATATGTAAAATTAGTCAGCCGGGAAATGTGAATGTAATTTGATAAGTCAACTATGTAACTCATATTTTTTTTTGTACTATTGTTTTTTAATTACCTATTATGTTAACTAAACTTCAAAATTTAATTTGAATATTTCTTGTCTTTAAATATAATATTACAGACACAACTGGCAGGTGGACAACAATCAGTGATATTATAGTAGTTAGCTTTAGTAGTAATTAATATTGTATCATTATATATATATATATATATTTTGTATTTATTATTTTATACATACGAATTGCACCTATGTCATATTATAGTGATAACGATGGCTCTTTATATGACACTTGTTCCTCAGTAGAGGAGAGTACTACGGACAGTTTTTGCAGCTTGCCAACACTGTCTGACTCTATAGAGTCGTTTATTCATGATGTTCCTAAAAATTTTAACGTGTTCCATATTAATGCCCAGAGTATTACGGCACACTTTCCGGAAATGCTTGCGTCTTTCGTAAATTCTAACATTCACGCTCTTCTGGTATCTGAAACTTGGCTAAAACCTGCCATTCCTTCTAATAGTGTATCGGTACCAGGTTTTCGACTCATAAGAAATGATCGCATTGGACAGGGCGGTGGCGGTGTTGCTATTTATCTCCGATCACATATTCCCTACAGTATCCTCAGCAAATCAGCACAGCCGCCTCCGTCTGATGCCGGCGAGCATCTCTTTATTGAAGTCATCCTGCACCACACTAAAATGCTTCTTGGTGTTTATTACCCTCGCAATCTTCATGTTAATTATTTTTCGTCTCTCGAGCAACTCCTTGAAAATCTCTCTACTTCTTATGATCACACCATACTAATGGGTGATTTTAATACTTGTTTATTGAAGAATGATCTCAGATCTTCAAAATTTCTCGCACTGGCTACGGCGTGTAACTTAACTATACTCCCGCTTAATGCGACCCATAACTTTCCAAATTGTGCCCCTTCTCTTTTAGATTTAATGCTTATTTCTTCATCAACACACGTTGTTAAGCATGGCCAGTGTGCGGCGGACGCCATTTCCCATCATGATTTGATTTTTCTTTCCTACAAAGTCCGTCCACCTAAAGCCAAACCAAAAATTCTTATGCAGCGCAGTTTTAGTAGTATGTGCACTGATAGCCTTCGCAAAGACGCACAAGATCTTGACTGGTCTTCCGTAATAAATGCGGTCAGTATAGATGACAAAATTTCTGAATTTAATGAAATAGTTACAAAGCTGTATGACACTCATGCTCCTGTACGTGCAGTAAAAATGAAACACACTCCTGCACCTTGGCTTACTGACGAAATCCGTGTACTTATGCACAAAAAACTAGTAGCGAAGGTAAAACTTAAGTGTCATCAGTCAGATGAAAATAGGCAAAAATATATAAATCGTCGTAATGTCTGCAATAGAGCGTGTAGGGATGCACAACGCCGCCATATTCATAAATCTGTTGAGGATGAAGATCCTGGTAAAGTCTGGAAATTCCTCAGGTCATTGGGAGTCGGAAAATCTCGCCAAGATAACATTCCTAAAACTGTAAACCTCGATATGTTGAATCGACATTTCTCTTCTTCTTCTTTGTTCGATGGGCCTGTAAAGGCGGCTACCCTACAGCATCTTTCTACCGTTATACCTCCCGACACTGATCTTTTTGAATTTAATCAATTTTCCGCTTGTGATGTTAGGAAGTGTATAGAGTCTATCTCGTCTAACGCTGTTGGTAGTGACAGTATTAGTCGCAAAATGGTCATGCCAATACTTGACGAAATTGTTCCTGTTATCCAATATATCCTTAACCATTCCATCTCCTCTAGCACCTTTCCTGTAGCATGGAAAAAAGCTCAGGTAACTCCAATTCCTAAAAAACCCAATCCATCCTCTTTCTCTGAATACCGCCCCATTTCTATTCTTCCTTTTCTTGCCAAAGTCTTAGGAAAGCTCGTGCATCAGCAACTTTCCTTTTTCCTCTCTAAAAATCATCTACTTAACCCGCTCCAATCTGGTTTTCGTCAAGGTCACAGTACAGTTACTGCTCTCACAAAAATCACTGATGACATTCGTGCAGGTATGGGTCATTGCCAGCTAACTATGCTGTCACTGCTCGATTTTAGCAATGCATTTAATAATGTTTGACATCATGTTGGGACTTCTTCGCACTCTTAACATATCTCCAACGGTAGTTGATTGGTTTCGTGGTTATCTGTTCGGACGCAGGCAGCGCATTCGTATTGATGAGACATTCTCGTCTTGGTGCGATATCGCAGCCGGTGTACCTCAGGGTGGCGTGCTATCTCCTCTTCTTTTTGCAATATTTATAAACTCAATCTCTCAAAACATAACTTCTTCCTATCACCTCTATGCAGATGATTTACAGATTTACACGCAGGCCCCGCTTGAACAACTGGATGAGGCAATTAGAGCTACTAATTCCGACCTTCAGAAGATTCGGAACTGGAGTAGATCATACGGGCTTACGGTTAATCCTTTAAAAACTCAGTCTATTATCATCGGGAGCTCTCGTATGATCTCTAAAGTAGACTGGTTCCATCTTCCTCAACTGATTTTTGATGGAGTTCCTATTAGTATAAGCGAGACCGTAAAAAACCTGGGTATACTCATGGATAGAACGCTTTCCTGGAGTCCCCAGCTTGCAGAAGTCAGTCGTAGAATCTTTGCGTCTGCAGCTTCCCTAAGAAGACTGCGTAATTTCCTTCCGATTACTACTAAAACTGCACTTGTGAAATCTCTCCTTCTCCCGATATTAGATTACGCAGACGCTTGCTATTTAGACTTAACCGAAGAGCAACTCGACAAGCTCGAGCGTCTACAAAATTTCTGCATTCGGTTTGTATTTGGATTACGCAAGTATGACCATATTTCTGAATACCGTAAAAGGCTCAATTGGTTACCTATTCGTCTTCGCCGTAATTCTCATATTCTGTCTTTTCTTTATAAAATATTATTTAATCCTACCACTCCCTCTTACTTAAAAGACAATTTTGTTTTTTTAACAGCTTCCCACTCTATTTCTTTGCGGCCATCACGTGACCTTCGTCTTGTGCTGCCTACTTCTACCTCAACGAACTCTTTCTTTCGTGCATCATTTACTGTGCAAGCTATCCTTCTATGGAACGCGCTGCCTTTGTCAATCAGACAGGCTAAATCCCTTTTTATATTCAAAAACTTGCTGAACATTCATTATCTTTCTCTTAATTAAGTGGAACATCTTGTGTGGTATTATTATTATTACGAGTATGACGTATGTAGCTGTTGTATGTGCTTAATATTACTAAATATATATATATATATGTATGTATTTTCTGTTTTTTTTTATGGTACAGTATTTGTACCATCTCTTTTTTTTTCCTTTTTTTATTGGTACACCACCGACGTTACTATTTGCAGTTAGTCCGATCCATCCAAAGGTTGCCTGGAAGAAATCGCTTTAGGCGATAAGGCCGCCCAATGTACTACCAATGTTTTGTTTATAATAATTATATTTGCTGTATATATTTTTCTTGGTGTGCAATAAAGATATATTGTATTGTATTGTATTGTAAAAATAATTATTTTTGTATATGAATAGATTATATCATTTTATAAAGTATAAAATTTAAATAGTATTGTTCATTATTAATTAAACCGAAAAGAAAACATATGCTTCTGGTTGATTGAGTAGGCAGGCACAAAGCTACAAAGTCGTATTACTATGGCCAAAGATGGGTTGTTTGCAATGGAGTAAGGTGTTTGGCGACGATTGTTTCGAAATGTTGTTGTTAAGCTAGTCAAGCGTACCGTGTAGATTCTTCGAAATGCCCAAGTATACAAACATTATCATTAATTTTAGCAGCCCATTTTGTGTAAATCTACAGCAGGACAAAGGTTTCTAGCATCTAAGACCATCCACTGGATGCAATCCTTAGCGAATCCTTTCGCAAGTTGTTGCTTCACCTGGCAGCTATACAAATATACCTAAGGGTGTTCGTTCCGTGTACACGACAGGCAGGTTATAAAGGGTTATAAAATCACTGATTCGATCAAAGATGTTCCTAATGTTGATAAAAACATTGACAAAATAGTACAAGTCGTCACATAATTACTGATCTCGATAAATAAAATAAATCATTACCTCTTAATTGACTTTTTAATTCAGTACTAGCTTTTATCCGCAGCTTCAACCACCTCGTGTTTTACTCCGGGATAAAAAATAGCCCCACTCGGAACTTCCACCTACTCATATGCAAAAAATCAAGTCACTCAGTTGTCACACAAGGAGAAGAAACAAACATTATATTTTTTTTAAATTGCGAGCCACAAATCTGTGATAAATATAATACTAAGCCAGTCTTGATTTAGAGATCCAAGCGAGAGTCAATAACTGGACTAGTGGAACTAATCACTAAAAACCCTTGTCAAAGGTAACTTACCTTGGCTACTTTAGCAAGCGTAGGCGCATTGTAATGTGCCAATTCCCACTCATTCGCGGCATTTAAGCTCCCCCCTTACAACCTCACATTGTTTTTACAGTAATTGGGTTGCGACATTGTTTCCTGTTGTTAAAACTAGAACAAATATTTAACATGGTGTGCTCTTGTTAAGGCAATAATTTATGGCTAACTACCATTAGTAAATTGATAATCTGTTTTCTAGTTGAACTAATCAATCTTAAAAAATATACACATGCAATGCTCAACAATATAAAAAGAAACAAATCGTTCCAGCGATCCCTAAGATATCAGTGAACAGATATTAAACAAGATTTTTTTTTTAATTTTGATTTTTTTGAATAACCCCGACAAAAAAATGTGGTGACGGCCTGAATTTTATTGGATGGAGTAGAGTAGAAGGAAAAGAAGGACGTAGTACTTACAGTTGTATATTACTTATTTTTGTAAGGCGGTAGAAAACTGCCTGTCAACATCACTTAGAAACGTTGTAAGAACGACATCACGAATTATATGACCTCTATTCCAACCCGTGACCTTCAAAACCACCCAGCACTCAAATTTGCATTGTTACGAAGATCACCGTTCACCTAGAATAGAACCCGGCCTACATAATCGAGAGTTACTTACTTACATCACTCTTATGCAACTGACTGTGGGACGAAACCCATCGCGGTGCATTCATTCAGTGTCGCATGCATTCGCAGTGCAAGAACATAAAACAGCTTTGCATGCTGGACACAGTTGATGAGTGATACTGGCATCAACTGAACGCATGTTTAGTAAAAAAAAACATCTTTTAAGAAAAAAGGGTTAAACTGAATTCCATTACGACAGACGCCGACAGTTCATCAGTTATTTCGATTTAAAAATCAAATATCTTGACCAATTTTGATAAAATGTATGTGGGTCCATTTGAGAAGCCTTACATCCATTCAAACAAAAGAATTTCTCAAATCGGTTCAGAAGAAATCAGGTGTCAAATATTAAAGAAAGTACATAACTTAAAATTCAGTGGACCTCCACCCTTTTTGGGAATTACGTAATAAAAAAGCATTTTTGTTAATATTGACCAAGTAGTTTTTTAACCAACTACAATATTTGACAGAGCAAGCAAAGATAGATAGATAGATAGATCAACGCTTTATTGTAGACACACAAAATATAACAATACAAAAATATTAATTTACATATAGTGCCACAAGTGCAAAGCGTGTTTGGTAAAGTTTTCTTTGATCTATACCACTTTTTTGCCGCCGGTTTTTTATTTATTTAATAGAAATAATCCTGTAGCGTACTTGTAAAGTAGAGCTCAGTGTCGCGCAATTAAATATCCTTATAATATTATTTGGTACCATCACCATTTAGGGTTCGATAAAAAAATAACACGAGGTTACAATGTTCATGAGAGATGGTCTAATAATCCATAGCGAGTCGTAAATATTAGAGGAATAGGTATAGATAAAACCCAACGATTTCCCTAATAACATATTCAAAAGCCTATTTCTACAAGTCCACTAAAGCCTTGGCTTTATCATACTTGCCTTTAACCCGTACCACAGTATGACATTCAACTATTTCACCATAATATGATAAATTGTTGATTTCATGTGTCGCGACTTCAAATTTTTGCGGTTACTTTACTTCAATTTGGTAAATTAGTAGGAGGTTGTATGTCACGATTTCATATTATCTGCTTTATATACACGTCGTTTTATGCATAATGATTGTAAAATTTACACTTTGTCCTATAATGCGACTTTTTTCGTTGACCTGCATGTTTGGGGTCTAAATTAAGCTATTCTCCTCGACACAAACGCTGTCTTCTGGACAGTGTTTTCTAGGTTCTTGATAAAGAAAATCTTTAGTATTGCCCTTTCTATCAATTTTTAAGACCGTTTTGATGGCTTCAGTTTAATAAAACCAGAGAAAACCATTTTATACTTGAGCTTTCCGTAAATAATTACTAATCTAAAAGTAACATCCGAAACACTAATGCTTGATACAGTTTCATAACATTCAGACGGTCACTGAACTTTTACTTCCTATAAATAATGATACAATAATTAGATAAGACGTTTTGTTTCAGCACGACACTATTATATACGCACATTTTCCTTATCAAAAATTCGCCTGGCATAAACTTTATTTATTGATGACACGCAAAATAGTAAATAAAAAACTATAAATTTTTAAGGTTCTTCTTACTTTTACCGATAACGCTCTACATGTTAAATGTACTCGTATATTTCTAGTATATTTTGCGTGATAACAATTAATAATTCATGAAACTAAATCATTAATTATCTTCTATACACACTCTGTTTATTCTAAATCAGCGCGTTATAATAATATATCATCTCACCGTTTCCAGGTCCAAAGAATGCAAAACTAAACCACGATGGCAATTCTATCAGTAGCCAGCACGGCGGCTAAGTCGGCTTTAGCCATCGCGGGTATCAGCAAACTGACCTTCATCCCAGTAATGCTGGCAGTCATGGCCTACTTCAACTACGAGCTCCTAGACCCTGAACAGAGGCCGTTCAATCAAAAATATTTGAGAGAAACATATGACTTCGTAATCGTTGGAGGAGGATCAGCTGGCTCGGTACTGGCAAATAGACTGTCAGAAGTTGAAGGATGGAACGTCCTGTTATTAGAAGCCGGTGGACACGAAACCGACATCAGCGATGTCCCGTTACTATCCCTTTATTTGCATAAAAGCAAGTTGGATTGGAAATATCGGTGAGTGACGTAAATATTATCTACTGGTAGAATAATAAAGTAATTTGCTTACATTTGATGCATCATCGAAATTTCGAGATGCGTGTAATAATGGTGTTACGTAATGGCGAGGCGTGTTGTACTTTTTTGAATGGTCTTTCAATTTGAAAACAAGCTTTTATCAACCATCTCCGCTTCGCGGTTTAACATGTAATTACTAGGTTATTCATGATGGTATTGAATTAGAAGTGGGTTATTTATTATTCTTTTTGTGTTATTTCCAGAACTCAACCGCAAGACACTGCGTGTCAAGCCATGGTGGACAAGCGATGCTGTTGGACGAAGGGCAAAGTGCTCGGAGGATCTTCAGTTTTGAATACGATGCTCTACATTAGAGGCAACAAGCGCGACTTTGACCAATGGGAGACGCTTGGGAACCCTGGATGGGGCTACAAAGATATTCTATATTACTTTAAGAAATCCGAAGATCAGAGGAATCCATACTTGGCTAAAGATACAACGAATCACGCTACAGGTGTAAAAACGTTTCAATGACAGATAGACGAACGCTTTATTGTAGACACACAAAACATAAAAACACACACACGTGGCGGCCTTATCGCTAAAAGCGATCTCTTCCAGGCAACCTTAGGATGGAGACATTTAATGATTTGTTAGCCACGGCTAAATAGCTATTAGAATTCTTAATATGACCACCGTAATGCGCTTATATAATAGACTTACCCAATTTCTATTTTGCCTATAATTTCTAAAAAAGTTCAATGATAATAATTACCGTAATTAGGTATGACTTTTGAGATACTTCATAAAGATTTTCAATTCGTCGGAATGTAATCAGTTTGTTAGGTATGCTCCCCGATTTCTCAGAGATGTCTGGTCCGATTTGGAATGTTTTTTTTTTGTTTACACAGGTGTAATTCCCAAGTTCTTCCTACACATTATATTTATTTTGGTTCGTAAATCAAAATAATAAAAAAATGCATAGCTGCCTGTAGAATTAAAGTCGGTTGTGACTTTCTTTTTGAGTATCAGATTTTATTTTCAGTATTTGACTACTACATGTTTAAAGTTATTACTGCTTCATATAACCAATGGAAATTATGCATTTCAGGAGGATATCTAACGGTTCAAGACGCTCCTTACAATACACCAATAGGCGCAGCTCTATTACAAGCAGGAGAAGAAATGGGCTACGACATCGTTGACGTAAACGGCGCTCAGCAGACTGGCTACGCATGGTACCAGTTCACAATGAGAAGAGCAACTAGATGCTCCGCTGCAAAAGCTTTTCTCAGACCCGTACGTCTACGTCAGAACCTACACGTAGCTCTCTTCTCGCATGTTACGAAAGTCTTGATAGATAATAACACTAAGAGAGCTTACGGAGTGGAGTTCCTTAGAGACGGATCGAAGCAAGTAGTCTATGCGAAGAGAGAAGTGATATTAGCTGCAGGCGCGATCGGATCTCCACAACTGCTTCTCCTATCTGGAGTGGGACCAAAAGAACATCTGCAAGAAGTCGGAGTAGACGTGATCCATGACTCACCTGGTGTAGGAAAAAATTTGCAAGACCATATCGCCGTTGGTGGATTGGTGTTTCGAGTGGACTATCCTGTCAGTTTAGTCATGAACAGGCTTGTTAATATAAACTCAGCACTTAGATATGCTGTGTCCGAAGATGGACCATTAACGTCCAGTATAGGTTTGGAAGTCGTGGCGTTTATAAACACAAAGTACGCAAATGCTTCAGAAGATTGGCCAGATATAGAATTCATGATGACATCAGCATCGACGCCTTCAGACGGCGGGACACAAGTGAAGAGAGCTCACGGATTGACGGACGAATTCTACAACGAAGTGTTTTCAGAAATAAACAATCAAGACGTTTTCGGAATATTCCCTATGATGCTTCGTCCAAAAAGTCGAGGATTTATAAAGTTACGCTCAAACAATGCACTAGATTACCCAATCATGGTTCACAATTACTTGACTCATCCGGATGACGTGGGAGTGTTACGAGAAGGAGTAAAAGCCGCTGTAGCCGTAGGGGAGACGCAAGCTATGAAGAGATTAGGAGCCAGATTTCACAGTAAGCCTGTGCCGAACTGCAAGCATTTACCGCTCTTTACTGATGAGTACTGGGACTGTTTAATCAGGCAGTACACGATGACGATATACCATCTATCTGGTACAGCCAAAATGGGACCAGACAGCGATCCAATGGCAGTCCTCGACACGTCTTTACGGGTAAAAGGTGTGCAAGGCCTTAGAGTTATAGACGCTAGTATAATGCCCACTATAACTAATGGAAACATCAACGCGCCTGTCATAATGATAGCAGAGAAAGGCGCAGATATGATCAAAGAAACTTGGGGTACTAATAAGAGAAGGAAACGATCTTCAAAGTGTTCTATATTAGAACAATTGGGATTAAAAAACGATAGAAAGAGACTATGTAGAGCTGAAAGGTGACAAAGCTTAAATGTTATTAAATTTAATTTTTAAACGGGGGAATACCAAAAGTGTTCACAAAGAGGTAGATAGGTTACAAAAATGTTGGCCAAGGAAGGCCACGGTCACTGACAAGTTATATAATTACTATTACTACAGTTACCATACGAATCTAGTCCCGATAGAGTGTGCATATTATCTCTTGGTTTCTTGAATACCCGTCATAATCAACTAATTTGTCGTCAAAACGTAGTATGAAAGCACGGAGCGAGATTCATTCGTTATATACGAGTAATATTCTGCAAATTAAGATTGACAGGTTGAGGACACAAACAGGTATAAATATTTAACACAGAGAATTGACAGAGAGATGACAAATCAGTCGATTGTTGAGTGAATTTAAAATAGAAAGCGAGCCTTAATATTGTATTAAAATCTTAAGTAAACCACAACAATGAAGTACCACTAAAAATGATTTGGAACTAAAAAGCTTACATCAATCACAATTAGTATAATGTTACTTCTTTCTTAATAATTGTATAAAGGTTAGGTTTTGTATTTATCTCATTATAAATATTGTAAATAATAAAGAGTATGCGTATTTTCGAATGACTTTGAACTTATGGTAAAATTCAGGACCCCATTCTCCGTTTCGTCATAAAAAAAATAATATTTAGTAGGCTTTAGGTCAGTAAGTTGAGCCAGGATACACAAAAGGACAAAATTATATCTACCAATATTCATGAGAAGTCGTTATACGAGATATATTTGGTATGTTGAAGACATATCTCGTTAACTTGACATGTTATAGAGAACTATGTAACTATACAATATACGACATTTGATATATTGATATCTGAGGTTTCTCTGACGCTCACAAGGTTTCTCTGACGCTTCAAAATTTATACATTCATATGACGAATACTTTTTGGTAGATTCTTAAAATTCTTGCTGACCCACATCTGAGACTATTTTTACAAGTATGCAGATATGTATAATTATTTTTTATTGTACCATGCTGAGAATTAATGAGGGTGCAGTGCAGCTACATAGTAACTAAAGCGAAGTTATCTTAGTTATAAAAAAAACACATTTTGTATAGTATTACGATCAAAAGATCAAAGAGAGAAAATAATCAGGCCATGGCTCACAGGTAACAGTGAAAGGTGCCATAAAATAAAAACTATTTATTTCAATAAGCGACATCTACTGTGATTGTATCGCAACACAAACGGTATAGGTAAACGATTATAGCCAGTAAACTCATTATAAAAATTTAAACTTCTGTTTCTTTAGAAAAATTATAGATGGAGTAAACATTAATTTTTTTAGTGTTTGCTTATTACTCGTATTTTCATTTAAAGAGATTAGAAAAAACAATTGTTGGTGGCGTTGAGATAAAAAATATCCTTTTGTCTTTGGAATAAGCTACGGGATAAGCTTACATAGTGCAAGGGGATATTTTACACAATATCATTATAACCAATTTTACAATTAATTTGGATTAAAAAAAACTGCTCCGTACAAATTGATAATTTTAAAATATATTTATATAGATTACTTTACTAAATTTTAGGTATATTATTAATTTATTTAATTAACTAATAATAAAGATCATAATATTGAAGATATTGAGGCGTTATATTTATCTTTCAAGCACATGTATTCATGATAAAATGCACAAAAATCACCATTAAAGGTATTATATTATTGTATTTAAGATCAATAAATCTGGAACCTTACTATCCACCTATACTTATCCGTTGCTGAAAAGGTAGGTAAAGGTATTTAAATATCTCTTCTTGCGCCATTCTAAATAATATGTTATAGAACACTTACTAACGTAAAACACTATATTTCAAGTCTTATTTTATGGGTTAGAATTTTCTAACGGCCTTTTGATTGCTTCATTATACTACCTCGATAGTCAAAACAAATATTAAAAAAGTAATAAAAACACTATAAATATCGAGTAGGTAATCTCTTAAGAGCTAATTCGAGATAATATTCAAATCACTAATAAAGCTACCAGCAGGTTTTAATTTGGCATGCGCACGCGTCATATTGCGATAGTTGCTAAGTCTAAATTTTCTGAGTATTGAAGCACTTGCGTAACCTTACAATAAATAAACAATAAAATAAAATGTCTTTTTTACATGTAACAGTAATGAAGATGACTTGGGATGAAGACCGTTTGTGCTATTACTGTGAAATTTTATAGCTTAATATATTTTTAAGCTTTTTTTTTATTATTTAAGAAGGTATTCTTATAAATTACTATTAGTTTATTCTAAATGCGTTCAGCCGAATACAATGAAAACGCAACTGAAGCAAATAAACGTACGTATTTTTATAATACAATATGTGAGCGATAGTACTAAACTACGGAAACGTGTTGTACACAATGCGCCTGTCATTAAATGAATACGGGTCGAAGTGTAGGAAGCTATGCTTTGGCAAAAGGTTTGAAGCTCTGTAAGAGAGCTATCACACTAGAATTGCTGCAGTTTACACATTTTTCGTTGCGACTTTAATATCAAGCAATTTCTTAAACAACTTTTTAATATTAAGAATTATTGTGATACTCAACCCTAAGAATATCACATTTCTCTTCCATATATGCTTAATATCGACAAGTAACAAATTTCACACATTAGATAGGAAATGAAAAACCTTGAAGACGAAAAGAATCAATTTCGTTTCTGAAATTTTTCTTTTTCTTGTTCAAACCTTGATGTAACTGCGGCCAGCATCAAAAATTGCAACAAAAAAAAACAGCTAGTGTACTAAGCTCCTTATTATAAGACCATGTTGAGTTACATCACAGAAATTCATTAGTCATGGTTACTTTGCAACAAGCTCGCAATAATATTGTCCGCTCGGCGAAGTTAGGTCAACAGACATGAGAGGTAAAAGTTGTGCCAGTAGTGTGCGCTCTGAGTTTGTGGAAACTTCTAGAATTTATCATCAGTATTTTACTGAATTTTTCCATCAAGAACAAAGCACGAGCATCTCCGGCTTGGTTCCCATTCATCTAATTTTTCCTATGACGTCTCATCTTTCTTGTTATACATATTTGCGCAACTCAACTTATGTCTATGTTCTCAAATTATCCTACAGTAATTATATCACGTTAACTCATTTTTTCGTCTACTCTATCAACACCCCAAATTAGCACAGAGGCTCGGGGACAAGTGGGAATAATCCGCCACTTGCTTATTCACAGAACTAAATGACAGGAATAATACCATAATATATAACACATTCACAATTCCCCACTGGGATTGCTCCAGTGTCGGATCAAAGGTCGGAATGATCTTGTGTCAGGGGTACAAACAACACGAGAAAGTTAGCTAAGTTCACTTTTTTAATCAGATGATTTCGAGATTCGATTCCCGCTAGGAGCAGGTAATGCTTCGAACTGCCTATGCCGGGAATCTATCCCGGTACTTACTAAATTCAAGACAGTCGTATGATTCAGGCCTGGCATACTTACGCTGAGTACTAATATTCGACAAAACCTCTATAGACTAAGTCCTGACTGACCGGTCACAATGAATGCAGAGCGTAAATCACTTAACCTAGAGACATTAAATTTGGAGAGGGTAAAAGAATTTTGGTTAATTCAATTTTTGAGGTGGTCAACAAGGGGTTTAAAAGTGTTATGTTACTCGTACGTTCAACTCCGCGGGTACGACAGCTACTAGTAAAACATAAGAGCACTTTACGACATACTGTAAGAAGCTTTCGAGCGTCCAGACGCGCTGGTCTGCCAGCGTCATCAGACAGGTATAACTTCCTTTTCCTTCTACACTTTACTACGTTTAGGTAAAATTTTAATGATCGCAATATGTTCCGAAGACTATGCTGTTATTTATACAATTGTACCTACCTACTAGCGTTCGTTCACAATATGCTTGTTTTAAATGCTTTTATGAAAGCTCAGAAAAAAAAAATTGCTTGCGTATGGAAGAAATCAAACCACATTGCTACTTATCCCTGATGGGGCGAAATTTTTGGTAATTCTTCTTGAATTCGTAGGACCAGTATCCATCTAAAAAATGACTATTTACCAACGTACCTGAAATATAAATCTAGATTATTATTTTTTACAATACGTACATAATACGAATCAACTTGAAGTATTCCAACTCGACTCGTTCATTTTCTAAACATAAGCAAAGCATGTAATTTACAACACTCGTCCAAAAACCTGTTACATACGATCTCGTAACATCATTGTAATATTTACATCATTATTACCTAGTAGGTACAATAAGAGAGAAGCTGCAGCCGACTTGTAATTCAACCTCGTTTGTAGCCAAATTTATGTAAACAAAATACCTACTACGACTTATTTACTTAAAACATGTATTTCTGCATATAACGTGAACCTCGCGAACATGAATTTGCAGCATGTGTACCTATACACACCGTCCAGACTTCTTGCTTTCGCCTTCTTTACCTTGACAACCTCTTGATTTCCTCATATTCCAAATACTTTGACTACCGTATATAAATACCGACGTACCGGTGTCGTAGCAAATTTCTCCCGATTTGAAAATAATAATCTCTTAATTCACAATCTCCGACGACTAAAAAATCGTATTAATCAACTTGTAAAACGTATCATTTATGATATAGATGATATTACACGTGTACAAGTCGTTTTACATAGTTTTATATACTTTATATATAAACATTCATAGAAACTGAGAGAAAGACACAGTACATAAATACTGTACAGTACTGTAAATAATATACCGGACATATTCGACTTAAGAGAAACTAAGTATTTGTTTAGATGATGATTACTGGCACACTGTGCTATGAAAAAAGCTCGCGGTGTTAAATTCCCAAATCCTAGCATTTGTCAATTTTTTTCAGCTACAAGCATAATTTCATACAATTTCTATTGCTTTGGTCCACTAACGTTATGCGGAAACATAAACGCTTGTATCTGGTCCAAAACCTACAAATTTAAAAAGTATAAACATAAAATAACCACACCTCGAGTATAAAATAAAACTAATTCATCTTTATGACCACCGTTGGCCTTTATTGTCTTAAAAAATTAGTCCGAATATCGAATTCTATACCAATAAAATATCAATAAAATTTTACGTAAGACTTTGTCTATTATCGAAGACCTTTCAAGTTATTATTAGTTAATTATCAAACGAATGGGCGTATTAATAAAATGACGACTAGACAATAAAACTTACAGCGTAAGAGTTTGTGTTTATCAAACGTATATCAAATTGATAAAATACGTACAATTTTGTCAGTTATGGCTGTTCTGAGGCGAAGAACAAGAACGAACGTAATTCATGAGATAAACAAAAAAAAATTTGGCACAATGATATTGGACTATAATTCTTTCGTTCGGCGAAAGACCGGCTCGGCTGTTCCCGTATAGGCCGAACTTCTTAACTATAAAACACAGACAGCCTCGCCAGATCACAACACAAGTACCACTTTAAGAATTCAAGCGACTTGAATTCGGCAGGCGTCGTCTATACAATTTATACAACAATTGTTTTATTTTCTTCTTCTTCAGACTACACTTCTGGCCCGATTTATATACAATTTGTATGGGGGACCACCAGGGAAGTAGGCCTTTTGCAACCAAAACAAGAATTTCTGGAAAAGATCTAGGCGTCTCTGACTGATGGCGGGATACATAAGAAGGAACAAGATCCGACAAATTGAGAACCTGCCTCTTTTCAGAAGTCGATTATAAAGTTAGATATTTGCGAAACTAACTCTACTCAGTAAAAAGAGTAATATTTACTCAATTTGTCTGCAATCGGCCCTGCGTCAACTTTTACTTTACAATGTTTCAATTTTATGATCAGCCATAAAATTAATATTTGCTTCGTGATAACTTTATTCTGACGGCAATTAGAGGCCCATTTATTAATGCTTCCGTATTTTGGATAGCAATATATGTTTATCGCAACTTAACTAAAAGAAGATATTAGTCTAGCTTAGATCTCCTATTGGTATCTGCTCAATTGCTGTGGTCACTTTTGCATAAGATAGGTCTCGGATATCCCATACAAAGGTTGTCGGTTTTGTGTAACAATACAAATTAACAGTGATTTTATAATGAGGTGAGTGAATGTATAATTTATTATATGGTTATGAATATATCAAGAAAATTAACAAAGAATAAATTGCACAAACCTTTTATCTGTTTTGGAGATCAACGTATATCCGAATTAGAGAACGTAGCATACCTGAAAAATAAATGCATAAAAAACAATTATCAAAACGATATCCACTTCTAAAGTTACAACCTATAAAATCCATTATGGGGCGGTATATACGGGTCAGACGGAAGAATTATATGTAGGTTACATTATCATATTCCACCACTATCGCCAAATGCAAGTTTAGTTACTTTATATATACTCGAAGGGTTCTGATCAACAGATTTCCTCACGATGCTGTTAAAGTAGTAATTAATTCTAATGTGCACATGAGCGAAACATTTAGATGAAGACGCTTCCGCCCAGGGTCGACTCGATGCCTCTTCGCTTTAAAAGCAACGAAAAGGGTTCTATAGTAGTGTTGCCTAATAATACTATTAATTACTAAGCAAAAAGTAAATAAATTTTCTTCTTCTTATTGATTCTCTCATTATCGACAAAATTAATTGATATATAAGATACGATAAGTAATGCTAAACTTGACGCAGTGGTACATGGGTAAGCCGGAATTACCCCTACATCAACCGTTGGTGGGTCGCGAATACTCTAATCCCAGGTTTGATAGTATCAGAGAAATTCAATAGCTCAGAAGAGCGCTAAGGTGCTGCAGTCGAACATCTCCTCCAGGTTTATTAGACAAGAGTGTCACCTCACTTCGACACTTCTTTCCCTACTCATATTTCCTTGAATGATGAGTTAGAGTATTATGTGACCAACATAACAGACCTTTCTGCGTTTAACATAATCATATAAAGGTTCAAAAACCAACCATTTCCTATTCCAAAAACTATTGACTCAGACATGATATGTAATGTGGTCATTTTGCCAACGTTTTGAGAACAAAGTCTTAGTTTCTGTTCTATACTCCAAAAGCCGCCAGCAAATTCGTATCGAATTTCAAAACCAACCATTTCCTATTCTAAAAATTGTTAACAACGTCGCTATTTTCGAATGCATTCTATCATAAATCATTTGTTGTTTTCATTATTAATTTAATAACGTAATGACACATTTATATTTACTTGAAAATTAACACTTAATTATTGTACACTAAAGTCTGTTTTATGTTAAAGACGCGTATCAAGTTTCAAATTAGAAGTTAACAGCTGAGACATGCCGCTCACACGCAAGTCTAATACATTTTCGTATAATTTGTTTTGCTTTACCCATCGTCCGCTATAATAGTTTTTTGACAACCACAGTGGCTTATTGCATGCAGCAGCTTCGAGACCCGGCGGTCCTGTGTTTTAGGTGTGTATGTTGTGACTATCGCAAGGCAGGAGAATTTCCAACACAGGAGAAATCCTAGTGGGGTGGAATGAGTGTCTCAGGTGACATATTTATTTGTCACGTTACATATATTATACATTACATTATTTGCAGTAGGCAAAGAATATTCCTCAATAAAAGGATCACTGTACATACATCATAAACACTCCTCAGGGTCAACAAAAAATCCTGTTATGTCCTGTGTATTATAAATGATAACCCTTTCGTACCCGAATTAATTTTTTCCTAGCCAGAGATTAAACCCGCGATCTTCCACTTAGCAAACAAGCGTAATTCGTAACAGAGAATGTCGTCACATAATAGTAAATCAAACAATGTATCCTACCATCTACGTCCATTCCTGCATATCATACAAGGAAGGACCTAGTCTTCCGTACAGAAACAATTTACCATCAACTGCGAACAAATAAACTAACTTTCGCTATTTACCATCGACCAATGTAAAATTAATGGATGGGGGTGCATCACTAAGATACATACAAAATGAGAGCCGGCTCTCATTACAAATCAGTCTTTCTCTTAATAAGTGTGCCCCGTATGCAGCATACTCGTACATACACGGATTTTATATATTAAAAACAAATAACGAACAAAATATACCGTCATGTGTATGTGTATTTGCGCTGTCATTCAAATTCAGTGTAAAATATAACTAAATAGCAACATCATAACATAATACTCGGTTAAGTTAACTAGTTTGTTAGGTGGAAAAATTTATTGCATTTGATTGCAATTCGACTCATGTAAAGCTACCAAGCGAACCGATAAACGTAGAGTGCAGTAGTACCCTGCGACTAGGTGGAGCAAAGAAATACAGAAGATAGCAGGCAGGAAATGGAGACGGAGTCTCTCTCATGGCACGGCCCTATCGTGCCATGGGCGAGGCTTATGTCCAGCAGTTAGCTGATGATGATGAAAGCTACCAAGACGATAACGATTCACAACTTGAAAAGCACTGCCTGGCAATACCTTACTCAGCATGACAGATCGCACAATAAAAGTAAACACCATGAGATTCGTGCGAGTCCATGGAACTTCTTACATATACGTATCAAGCCGTATCTCTACTTGACCGATGGTGGAATGGAGCAAGTTAAACGGGTTAGGTTAGTCCATACATTTTATTTTAGTCAAAGCTTTTTACAATATAGTCGAAGCGCAGGCAAAGATACAAATCAGCTTTATGTACGCATTCTGTACGCACATGATCAAGATCGCTTCTAACTGAGTTACGAGTATTGCGACTTTCTACTCGGTGTTGCCAGTCGGCTCACTTTGCTTTACTAAAATCATGATATAAAAAAACTGAGGACAATCGCCAAATGATCATTATAAAATATTATGTATGACAATATTATTACGCCAATAAGGAGAAATATATAATATTGCAACTATTCTACTAACAATAGGAATGCCAAAGAGACGTCCGACCTCATAAGCCGAATTTTTATAAAATTAGTTATTCTGCGAACAGTTGACTTCGCCAGCATAAAGTTGCAACCTTAGACGTTTTTTTTATATTCAGTACAACTAGCTTCTCTTTTTTTAGGGGAAATACCTCTCCTCCGCCTGCATCACCATAAATGCTCGAATCTTCCATGTTAAAATATTCCTACAGTTTGTTATTAAGTTTTATCAATATTCATTGAATACTACGACATGTACGCTAGTGCTAACATCCACACAAACTGCCAGACTTCAACAGACGTTGAAGGGAACTTAAAATACTATTAACATTACAAGCTTTCTGTATGCATCTATCTATCTAGTACAAAACAATATCAAAATTAGATTCTGCATACCGTTCATGTACCAACAACATATACAAGGGTTACCACAGCCTTTTATTTATTAATGTAATCAGCTTATAGGTAAATTTTATGTGCCTGACAACCCTATTTGTATCTCTCCCCATGCACAATTTACAATACGGGAAACTGTAAAACTAATATACTAAGTAACGTGATTTTATGGTCCCACCAGCTTGGAGATACGGTAAGCTAGGCTAGGATTATAAATAATTGTAATTTAAGTATTTTTTTAGCCAAAGAAGGTTAAAATTTACATCCTCAAAGAGAAAAGTTAAAATTTACCAAATTTCGTCAAGATAGTTTGAAATATAAAACAGGTCATCGCAAATTTATATTACTTTAAACACAGACGCTGCGTTCTCTTAGTTAATAAGTCAGTAGCTCTCCCACTGAATTAATTTTACATGCATAAAACAAAGCTATCTAAACAGAGACTTAACCTAAACACACTTCAACAACTTATGTAATGCGTGCATAATTTCAAGGTACAATACTCAGTCACGTCCGTGGGTGTAACTGTCGAATGGCTGTCCTATTCGATATAACGACAAAGAAAGCTTCCTGAACTTTAAGCTGACTCAGAATGTGCAAGAACTTGTAATAATAACGGAGACATGAATAACTTGAAATACGACTATCGGGAATATTACAGTTTGGATTCAGTTGATATAACTGCATTGAAACTGCCAACTGACTGCGCAGCCAATGCAGTCATAATATCAACTTATATACTGACTTCGCAGTCACTCTATGCAGGCCGTTTGTGTCGACCCTCAATACCAAACGTATACGAAGCGTGTTTGACGGGACGAAGATAAAAATACTACAACTCTATTATCCTATACCAGCTTTTACCCACGTAAAATTTGTTTTCCCGGGAAAAAAATACCTATGGCACTTTCAGGATCTCAAGTTATCTGTGTGCACAAAATCAAATCGATTCGTCACAGGGTTGCAGGGATGAAATGCGAAAGCGTGTTTGTTGGTTTGTTTGTGGAGGACAAACAAATTAACAAACACGCTTTCGCATTTATAATGTGTGGGAATATAAAGTAGGTATGTCTTATAAAGACTACATTAATTTTTAGACTGCATAATATAGTTGCATTAATAGTAAAATGCAATAAAAACTCGTCTGGCAGCGAACCCGGCGCGGGCGAGCGGAACATTAGATTACATTCGTATCGATCGACGATTGACATTACATCAATCCTTGTTAGCACGCGACTGTAAGGTATGTGATATACTAGACACTTGGCACTTTTAAGTTTAAAATTAATGGATGTAATATAGTCGAAGGCGACATACATCCTTGTAAAGATAGGCGATAATAACATGGTTATATGGACAAGATCGCTTTACACGATAAGATTGCAATTGACCAAAGTAATTATCTAGATTCCGGGTTGGTAACTCCAGTTATACTTTCTTCACTGATAGAGTGAGGTGTTCGAGCAATGATCAGTGATTCAAATCTCCTTAGGAGCGAAAAATTCTTAAGACTTGAAGTCGGGATCGAACCAAATTACTTTTTTGAAAAGCTAGCGGTTAGCCTTGGTAGCGTTGGGCTACCAAAAAATATGCATTAAAATAAATACAATGAATATTATTTCAAACACCAAAACCGATATTTTCAATCGCATCAAACGTAGGCGATTAAATATTAATTAATCAATAACATTTTTTCTGTCAGTGTAAATTTGTAATTGGCCATCTGAACTTACAACATTAATTTAATGTTAACATAGCTGTAAGTTTCCCTAAAAGTACTAAAATAAAATAAAATAAAATAATTTAGTTCAATAAAACTCTTTCGCAGTCTTTACAAACCCAACGTTACGGCTGCATCTCAACAGCCTCAGATTCAAATCAAACGCACCGCGTGTACCACCAGTCTAACGCCGCTGCGAGACGCGTCGTAGCAATTTAGCACGCGCTCGCGCAGTGGCCGCGTCGCCTGCGCCGACTAACCACGACTGTAGTTGCGGCACCGCGACTGTGTACATATTGTATATGACTCGATACTACGAGTAGTTACTGACTACAACACTACGAGAGGACCACCGACCGGGAAAGTGCTCTCGCTACTCATTTGGTAAGTTTTAATTTTATTTATTTATTTTTGTATTTTTACTAACTTTAGAAGAGTAGAAGATTTTTAAATTGTCGGATTTGGTTTTCGTTTGGTTTTATGTATTTTTCCCGATTTAGAAAAAGCCTGGACTAACTTGTTTCCTATTTGAAAGGGTTAATAGCCTTCCTGGGAAAAACATTTAAATGTTATCGAATCGGTTTAGCAGTTGGGTTGTAAATCGAAATAACTGAAAAAATTGCCTGTCTAATCAAAACCTTCAATTTAGTTTTTCAATGTTACTTATTAAATTGAGTATATTTTTTACTAATTAAATTGTTTTTAAGTCATCTGAGAAATTATGATATAAAGTGTATTTTTATTTTTTGGGTTTGGTTACAATAATTATTTTTTTTCAGCAGTGACTAATATAAATATAATAGGGGTATAATGCGTACGGTTCATGTATTTATGCGATTTTCTTCGATGCATCAAATTTTGATGTTTGGGGTATGGATAAGAAAAAAATATATCGGAGGGTATCGTCAGACTCCTTATAATACTACAATTTAAACTGACTATTAACAAAACAACGGCAACTTCATGTTCCTATACAGATAAACAAAACAATATATGCAGGGAAAAGGCAATTTTTATTCATAGACAGCCATTTAACAATGATTTATGAGTTTTGACAGAAATATGATGATTTCAAACTACAACTGGAAAAGGTCCAATTGTTACATGTAAGTGTTACTTCCACACTTTAATTTCATCTAATCCAATTATAACTTCTAGCATTTTTTATATAATTATGTGTAATTCCATCATACTCATCACAAAGATATAACGAACAAAAAACAGATACAAACTTTCGCATTTACTCGCAACTTACATCAAGATGATTTTATCCGTGAACATTTGATTTAAAATAAGTCGCAATACGAGAAAGTTGCATAGTTTCCATGTTCATTGACAATAAAATGGTACGTCTAATTTTTTCCGCATTATTTTCTCTTGTACAAAATAGTTTTCTATAACCTTGTTCATAGATATGAAACAATTCGAATAACGATATCTTAGAACTATTGAAATATACTTACATTGACGGGAGAAGCTTTACATTCTTACCTCAAAAAACATATTTTTATTTTGCTAAGCAATGTCAAACGCTTAAACACCCTTCAAACAAAAATAAACTAGATCAAACTACAAGAGATCAAAAATCAAAGTGATTGTCAGACACTGGTTAAGCTAGGCTTTGTAGTTGGTAAATAATAGCCGCCGATTTGTAGTAAGCAAAGAACCGAAACATCAACACAATACTTGTTAAAGGCATGACTAAATCTTTTGTGGTAAGACAATAGAAGCCCACTAAAAGCAATCGTTATTAAATAATTTAGTCCCATCCACCCACTTTGGGCAATAAGGCCGCCCAAAGGACAGCAACGTGATTAAATACTTTCTAAATACCTTTAGTTGGTTGTGCAATATACTCGTAATATTTATTATTTTTTTTCTGTCTAGTTTCCCAATTTCTATATAATCATTACAGTTCTTCAGCATCTTTTAAACTTCCTTAACAGCTACACCTTATTATGATACCTTTCAGTGGCATTAAAAATAATTAAGACATGTAGATATATAAAAGAGTAAGTCTTTGCTGACTGATATTCGCTAGGAATCAACATTTATTATTGAGTGTATGGGTGTACTACGAAAGAGTTATTGGAAATTCAACTCTTAAGGGAGCCAAATATTTTTATTCCACTTTATGAGACGTAGCTTATACCTATGCTTTTATCTTGAAATCATTAGGTTTGGGATTCAATATAACCGTAACCTGGTTCAACTGTATGCATTTTATTAACATTATTTGTATGAGTTCCGAAATTCCCATAAGACAACACAGCGGCAATCCTTGTACCTGATACTATGATAACTCAAAGTTTAAATTATCTAATCTGCGTTCTTGTGTTAAGTGAACTTATAGATCGTAAATCGATTATTAAAGACTTATAAGAACCTTGTTAATTTTGTTTAAATGGTTATCTCATCTAAGAACAGTTATAATATTATTTCTTCCATTGTCTTCACCCAATTGAAACTCTTTTCTATGTAAAACTTGAATGAACTTGACCGACTTAAACCTAGGCGTTAAAATTATGCATAAGTCGGAGAAATTGTTACAATTGCTCGCATACAATTTTTATAAACCACACTTGTCATGAACATTTTATTTTTGTTAGTCACTTCAATGCATATTGCTTACTTATTTATCAGAGTTATAACGTATAAGTTGATAACGTGTTATTCTAACAATAAAAGCTGATAAACGAAACATATAAACTTCATATCCACAGAGCGTTTTTAATGTTTGCTCGCCGAAAAGTCCTAAATCTTAGTTGTGCCTATATATAATTGCAAATTGACCTTCAGACTAAGTAGCTATTCTCACTCTCTCTAACTCACCATTTTTTTAGATTTTAGTACCCAAACGGTAAAAACGGGACCTTATCACTAAGTCTTTGCTGTCGTTCGTTCGTATGTATGGCACCAGGACGTACCTAGCACTTGAACCGTAAAAGCTATACAGATGAATTCTTCACAGATGGTGTATTCCTGTAACTCCTACCTCTATAACAACATACTAAAAAAATAATAAATATAACTCACATAACTAGCTCACATACAACAAACTTGATATTAATAATGACAACAGGTATTACGAAACCCTTAGTGCACGAGTACGATTCGCACTCAGCCGATTTTATTTGTTTGCGCTGCCTTTCAGAATCCGTAGAAGATGTAGTGACTCCCGTTCCGGCTTGATCCTAATATTGGCTATCGCCATTCAATTTGGTAATGCGGACAGCGTTTTACGCACTTATTCAATATTTTTTAATGTCACCATAAAATGTCAATCACTTATTTAACCACAATTCAATAATATGCTAAATTAGCCAAACACATTAAATTCAAATAAAATTCATTAACACCTACTAAGGATTCATATTATAAAAATATATGAAATCTCGAGTAAACCCGGACGGTGGTCGCAAGCAACTCTCCTCATCACAGCCATGTCTCATCACCGACCGTAACATACGGAAATAATGAATCGTTAATTCAGTTAAATACGGCCACGCGTACGTTACGTACTTACGTACCGAATAGGGCGTGTTTCCATTGCACGACAACGGCACGGCACAGTCAAAACATTACATAAATCGGCAAGCACGAGGTTACCGTGTTTTTTTAAATTTCTAGTCGCTTTACATGTCGTCTATACTGCATGAAAGCATGGGTTAAAAAAGTAGCGGCCACCGTCAGCTACATTTGTAACCGCTTCTTGCTTTAGAAGGTGGCTGAGGGGTGATGGTCATGTACGACTAGACTTAGACGTTTTTACACTTCTTTTTTAGCTTTTCATAACTTTTTAAGGATTTATTGTATAGAAGAGTAAAGAACAATTTATCATATAAACCAATACACTCGAAGATTTTGTTTATAACGGCTTCTCTTTATGTTGCTTTAAAGGTTTACATCAGACGAATATATTACTTTTCATCATTCTCGCGGATTGGTTTATCGTTTATTATGGGCATGTGGACGACACGGCTGATACGGCTGCTGCTGCGACGGCACCATCAGCCGTACCAACCGTGACTTCTAATGGAAACATGTTCACAATAAACGTTACGATATATACAGAGCAGTCAGTAATGACTCAATGAGCTGGGATTTCGATTCAGATTAAGGTCAGTTAATACCGGATGTTTGATTACATTTTATGGACAATAATATTATTTTATACGTATATCACAACAAGGTGTTATGTTTCATAGGCGCAAACCTTTTAGGCACAACGGGTTAAAACGGAAAATACATATCTGTTAGTTTAAACTACAACAAAATATTGCGCTTGACGTTGAACATTGTGGAAAAATCACACATTTCACCTGCAATCTTAACACCATATTTTGCGAGGCGTTCTCCAATATACGATTTATTCCTGTTTGTAAACTCATCTAAGGAATTTTTATTCCTTGAAACCCCTCACAAGGAACAAATAAAAATTCCTTACTTTGCTACTCTTAGAAGAGGTCAAAACTATATTAAAACATTAAATTTCCTCGTCTTATTCATAGGTCAAATGTATAATGATGTATAAATCCAGCTATATTAATTATATAAAAACCCTCCAATTATAAGCATAACGGTTTAAGTGTTCATGATAATTAATAATAAACCTAAATTATACCTTGACTTAGCAGCCAGATAATATAAAAATTGCAACCGAATTTGTCATAAGATTAAAAAATATAGCTTTCTTATATTTTTTTCTACATTTAAAAAATTCAAATCTACTATGTATCTATAAACCGGTCTATTTGAAGCAGAAACTGCTAATAAACAAGCCAGAAATGGCACACGTACTCATAATAAACGATGACATTTCGCATTTTCACACCATCATCGTTGTAAGCGAACTTTTATCAAACAAACGTTACGCAATACAGCTCTCCATTTGCAAACTTATCACAGATTAGGAAAGAGCAGATAAATACGTCTACCATTGACGGTCACCTAAACTAGTGTAGCTGGATGACCTCCAGTCGATTAAAATGGCGAACTATCGTGTGAGGCATAGTCTTCGGCCTTACTAATGATACAACGTGAGGATCACGACCGCTCTGGCTGAACTGTAGCAATTGAAAAAAGTAGAAAAAACTTTAAAATTCCGGTTCCAGCGGTATCAATGATGAAGTTTCTACCATAACATTATGTTGAGTAGGGCCGGTTTGTAACAGATAACATTTACTCGTAGTAAGGACTCTATAATTTTTATTTTTGAATTGTTTTTCTCTGTTGAACAGAATATCAAGGTCTGGCAGGGTAGTGTTTGGTAAGTAAGAATTTATACGTAGCCAAGTAGAGCCTTCTTATCGTCACAACGTAAAGTATCATCCAATGTTTCAGCGACAGAGGAATTTAAATTTTATGTTGTTCATACAGAATGTCCTCATTGACTGGGATAAGCGTTGTTTAAATTAAATTGATTAGGTGCAGTTATTGTTACGACTTAACTTCTAGAAGTGGCAAACTTATAAATCTGCTACTTTTCTAATCTGTACCCGTACTAAAGAAGTGAATCGTATAATTCGATCAAATCTTTATCTGTGTCCTCATTATCCATGTTTCGAACAATGAGATCAGATGATTAAGTTACATCCATTGTTAGTAAGAGATATGGTAATCGATTATTTTTGGGACTCATTGTAGGTTATTTAAGTTTTGAACTATAGAATATGACTGATATCAATTTCTGTATGTTTCTAGGGATAGTATCAAAATAAGAGAACACAAATTAGGTGTCAAGTTTACTAAAGGTAATTTGGGTTATAACCGCAAAGTTGCCAGGGTGATTATTGACAGATTTAGTGAGGTTTCTATGCTTCTAGTGTAACAAAATTTTCTGTAGTCTAATGTAGGTATGTATCCTTGGTATGTGAGTATATATCATATAGATATGTAAGTTTATAAGTTGCATTGGTATTGTTGGTACTTGAATTTATTTTTAACGAAATCTGTCGAAACCTGTGTGACATTTGAAATTTTACATAAAAGTGTCAAATGTGAACCAAATTGTTCAAGAAGTTATAGTGATCTACGATCGCAAGAGCGAATTGGGAGATAAATAACAGCGGCGGAAGGTAAATATTGATAAAAAGTTTGTTCTAACGAAGACTATGTTTCGTAAAACCACTAGTTAAATATCTAAACGAACAACACTGATTTAATTATTTAATTCGCAGCAAACTGACGCGTGTAAATTTTTTTTAACCACAAAAACGCTACTTAAAAGGCGTAATAAAAATAATTTAAAGACGAAACCGGTAGTCGTCATAAAATTGATTAACCTACTGGATTACAATTTTAGATAAGAGATATAATAATGTAGTATAATGCATTTTACAAAGGGCGAATGTTGAATGGGATATTTATGATGTAACTTGAGTAGATTGCATAAGTCTTATTATGTCTGGCGGCTAAGTTACTTTTGATGTTTAAGTTTTCACTTTCCATAGGTAATCTTTTGAGTGAGGCGAGGAGTCAAAGGTTTGGCTGCAATTGAATTATTATTGACATGAGAGGAGTTTATATTTATACTTGTACACAATTGTAAATGTAATTATAGACCTACTATACCATAATTTATTTAGGTTTTACTTACAACTATGGACTTTTGATATTGCTTAAATAAATCTATTTACTTTACTTTCCCCCTTTTTTAACTCTCTGATATTGTATTTCTAAACAATGAAAAGTTGTGTAATTGTGACATGACAACGTTGTCTTTTAAAATGTGTTCAGTTCCAATGGTATTTAATGTTTAACGAGTAGATATTGTCATATGAAAAACATTTGTTTGGTTTCAGCAGCTACACAGCTGGCAGAGGTGACCGATAACGGCAGAATATTTACCGGTCATCCAGCCCTCTCACGCCATGGATAGGTGACCTTAGAGAGGTTTTAACAAATGAGCTTTACCGAGAGTCGGATGACTGACACGCTAAAATTCTTTTTTTTGCCTTTGTGTGACCAAAACAATTACGGACAAATCACTTTGCCTAATCAATGAAATAGAAATATTTACCAGACTCTTGATTTTATTAATTGATAAATTCGTCAGCTGGCAAATTTATTTCAGATCTTGCAACAAACCCACGCATTGTAACACTAATTAACAACACATTTCAAAATTAATATACTAATAAAACTATAAATCAATAAAAAATGTCTCTAACTGGTAATCTTTATTGTCTTTTACGTAACTGTATGCAGATTGAATAAAAAAAGTCGAGATTTTTACCCACACGGAGTTGCAAAAATCATAAAAATACATGCATGCGTGAAGTATCGTTGTATCAGTTCATGCTCAGATTTTGGTTCAGTTATAAAGGAGAACGTTTTTTGTACTCGATGTACCTACGTATTTCTGCAAAACGACGGTTCTAGCTTAGCAGACGTTTACGCCGTCAAAAGTAGTAAAAAAAACAACCACGTAACCAATGTTTACTTGCTAAACCGAAACCGAATACCTGAGCTAGCTTCGATAGTTTTTAAGTATTTTGAAAATCTAGGAAATATAAATATTTAGCAAAGAAAAAGTCGAAAAAGAAGTATCTTAAGTTCATAATGGATTTAATGCATGCATTGCGGCAACTACAATGTAACTATTACTCAGGGGTCAAGGCTACCATGTGCAACCGCTGACCGTTTAAAATCCAACTTAATTATAAGACCAGTTCTCAAATTTAAATAATGAAACAAACCCGTTCGATTAAGATGCAAAATGCACCGTTAATCAAGACAACTGACCTATCACATAGCTGCAAGATGAAAAGAAAAAATTGCAAATTAACGGAACCTTGGCATTTAAATTTTTTAATACTTCTCAATTCGTCGGCATATTTTTTATACATATAATTCCACGAATTCTCTAAATTGGCGACGACCGACGCCTGGAGCAATAATAGATTTTTTAAGCTGTTGCATAGCTTTTATCCCGGGCTTTGGGTGCGGCGAACGAGTGAAGAAATTCCGTAACGAAAATAAACCTAACACTTCGACCGGCACAGCGGTGCGGCGTTGAAAGTTGTGCATAGTCATTCGTCTAACGTCGTTTCAGTTCAGCAGACTTCGGCACGTTGTTTGTGTGCGTGCGACTAGACGTATGCATATTGATGTGGAGGTATTTCTCCCAAAAAGGGAAGAGTTCGCTGCCGATTACTTTTAATGGCCGATTTCAACAGTAATTGGTACAAACTTGTGGAACACAACATCAATTAAGATTGCTGAATATAATAAATATCAGTCAAGTTCTTGTCGATTGTTTTACAAAGTGGCAAAAATGTTGATGGTCGCGAGGTCAACGGTTCGCATAGCTACTAGTTTAATAGTCTTTGGTCATATCGTCTCATGAAAATGCATTAGTCAACTTTCGTTGATATTTTAGCAAAAAAAATCTGAAATGACCTCACAATGATGAAACGAGGCTGCTCTCAATCAAGATTAATGTTTCTTATACTAAACTTGTATTGCACACAAACTAAACACAGATTACACTGTTATTCAAATTAATCCTATTATTTACTTTACTTACATAATTTGAAGTTTAACAAACAGCAAGCAGGTCAGTATGCGAGGCCGTTATCGTAGCAATTAAGTTAATAATCATTTTCGTATGTATTACATGCCTAAATATGAATTATTCATATTTAATATTATGTTACTTTCAAACATAACATATAAGTGTATGTCGAAAGATTTTTTGATGAAATTGAACAATTTAGACAGAAATTAGGTCTCTACCCTGCATATTTAACGTTATTTCAAAATAATTTAGAATTTTCTCCATTCAACTCAAAGTTAACACTTAAGACTCTCCTTACACCGCATCTAACATCGCAGAGCACTATTTATCACATCATTTTTATCTCTCAATATATAAAGTCATGTTAGTTACACCATTTATAATTCAAGATCGGCTGGAGCTGTTTTAATTGTCTATGATTTGTTGGATCGGTAAGCGCTTTGTTTTTTTTTTTTATATTTACACTCTAGTAGCTATCACCCGAGGCGTTGCACGCGATATGAAAAGGAATATAAATAAGTTTTAAGTGTTGAGACCATATATAACCCCTTGACAGGTTAAATTTCCTATAATCCTTCCTTAGTAGGTATACCACTACACCTAATAATGAATACACCCTCCAAATTTCATGACCCAGGGTCGTAAGGTAAGGTAAGGTAAGGTAAGTAAATCATTCGTCAGGGCTGACTCTTTGATATAATATTATATAGATTATGATTCCCAATTTAATTTGCAGTAGCTCTCGTATCAACCTAGGCGAAGATGATATATAATGCCTAGTGACTAGTCATATTTCGCTTGAGACGAAATAACGACATGAACTCAACATAAATCTTAAAAGTGTACACTTTCACTAAAACCGTGAGCGGCGTTGCCACAACGATACCAATTAGTGCATCGCACCACTACCAGTGAAAAGAAATAAAAGATTTTAATTACATCAAAATCTTACATACAGATAACAGTTTCAGTCTACCTAGTTATTAATGTGTTCAGAATCGCATTACTCAAAAATTAAACTCGTTATATTTATTTTGAGCAGAGATAATCTTAACAAATAACTACGCGGGCGCTAGATTCGTATGATTATAGAAATGATTCAGATAAATTGTGATCATGTAATAAGAAGTAATTTAACTGATATATAATAATATAATTTGTTGATTATTTCTGTATCTTTATTGGCAATAATCAAGGGTTTCTTCAAGATCTCAATGGAGCTAGCCGGGACTGATCTTACAGACATAAAAATAGTAACTAGACCACGGCACACGGTCGACCGCGTAAGTGTATTTACATTTGTTTGGTTTTTGCGTTTAATCCTTTGTGACCTCCCTATTTTAAAAGTAAGATCACGGTGTCGTATCACTTTGACAGTTTGTTACGAGTACATCTCTCATTCATCAAATCACGTATTCTGAACATATCAAAAGATTTAGCACAAATATAAACTTCCGCGCTTTTGTATCTTCAACCAATCATTCGACCGCCTACAATTGAGTTGCATAAGTTTTTGTTACTGGCAACTTTATGGCTATTTTATAAGACATACTTTCGAAGGTCCACCTTATACAACCATAAAAATAATTGATTACTGTAGACTTTACATAGTAAATTACCCATCTCTCTTCCTCATTTAATAAATCAGTATTTTCTCAAGTAATTTGTCGAGATTTATTAGCTAATCATTTGTTTTATTATGTTGGTTTTTATAGCCATAGGTTAAATGGTGACACGTTTTGTGTTTTTTTGAATATGATTATTTTTTATGGCCTTTTAATTGAGTTTCTTTTTAGTACGATGTTAATAAGCGGAGCGGATGTTAATTTTCCTTATGAAAGTGTGGGTCACGTTAAACACTTTTGGGTGGCCTAACACTAAACATAAGTCTAGTATTTTGGAATATGGTATTAGAAATTAACATCTTTTTTGTTCAAATAATAGTGATAAATAGCTAAATATTCGTGTTATTATGTTACATACTATTTGTACAGCTACATATGTAACTAGTTGTTGTGTGAACTGGTGACCTCGCAACAGTAATAATTATGCGGTTTTAGCAATCGGTATATAGCTTCGCAATGGCTTCAAAAAAATGACAATAGTGTAATATGTTGTATTAAAGGGAATTAAATAACAGTTGGTACTCATTGTTTCGCTTCGGGTTATAGCAACAATATTTTGACATATAACCCGGTCAGAATATTTGTGCACCTCGCTGGAATGCGGCACCTCGCCCGCTTCCCCTATCACCTCTCCGCGCACTCCCCGGTGCGACAGTACGGTTAGCACACCGTACCCAGACCGCCGATATGACGTCACGAGCTCAGGTGCACAGATATTGGGACCGGGTTGTAATTTCACGAATCATAAAATCTACTTTTACAGGTTTGTCGTAGTTTATGCAATCCTCAATTTTTGAGATAAATACACCAATAAATAATCCCCGAAGACTACAAAACTCTTAAAATACGTAGAAACTGTGTACCAAGTTACTTCAAGAATTTGTGGAAACTACGACCTGTACGCAAGTACCAAATATCTTGCGGACAAACATAAAAACTTACACACGAAATAACATTTTGCCAGTCTCGAAGCAGAAACGTTTCTTTCGCTCGGTCAATAAACATATAACTATCTAATTAAAAACTCTCCAAGCGAAAGGGTAAATTTCTAGTTAGTACCTTTTCCGCTTAATGATATTCGTGGTGACACACCTTTTTTCTCTTTAACCCATAGGTTGAGCCTTGCCATGCTATGTACATATTTGCTATATATGTACATAGCATGGCTATGGTTGCTATGGCAATGTAAGTTTAAATCGCAGATATTTTATTTTGTGAGTATTGTATTAGTAATAATATATAAAACGTAATAGCAACACGCGGTTGCCGGTGTTGCCAGTTACTGATATCACATAACGATAAACTTTTGGGGCAAATATTGAAAAAATAGCAATCGTCAACAGTGCAATATTCAAATTCGTCGGGACCGCAGTAATTTATACTTTGTCACGAATACTGTGACGTCAGTATTACACAACACCGAATTGACTTAACGAGAGCATCGATCTACTCGTATCTCAATCGATTTCTCGATTACGCGCCGAGTACGTGCATCGAATCATTCGAAGTACTTAGTATCCTGAAATAATCGCAAATTGAATTGAGCTCGCTTGCTTTTAAGCTCACAAGCGGATTGAATATACATATACAAAGACATGAAAAAGTTAATGACTGTATGTCAATGGTTTTTTGTACTTAATTATGATAGGTATTTATTTATTTATGGATTTAGGGAGTCACTTTGACGTACCTACCTACGTCGTTTGTCTCAAACTCTAACCCGGGCGAGCTATTCCGTTTAAACGAAGTAGATCGTGACAGGATTTCTAGTACTTAGCCCAGTATAAATAGAGGTGTACTGAAACTTACTAAAAGGAACTTTGTAACATACTGGCATCGTCTTTAGTAAAATCCGGTAGGAAACAAATTATTTGTTCTTTAGATTTGGCTGCGGTCTAAATATTATTTATATGGAAGATAAAAAATTAAAAATACAATATTACGAATATTCAGAAATTTTGAATTAAAGTTGTTAGTTGCTCTTGATTTTTTAATTCACCTTAAGAGATTAAGAGGTTTATCATTAGTAAAACCTATATTGATTATCACGTTCGTTTTTACAAACCGTTTCGTACCTATTATGTGCGTTTGTTGGTAATTATGTGCGAATAATGACAAATATTTCAAAAACTGTGTACTCAATACATAAATCGTCAACTCATGAGGAATAATACAATTTGTAAGATTTGTAAGCAAGCCGTCGCGGCAGTGAAATATTTCACAATTTACTCAATAATGTTTGTTACTAGGTTCTTGGTTTTAATCAGTATATAAGGTAACTGGTTTAACTTACGCAATATTCATAGATGGTTATAAATACCAATAGTCTATAGTCGTACCAAATTTTCTTATATAAAAGAAAGTCATGTTAGTTACACTATTTATAACCTGAGAACGGCTGAACAGTTTTGGCTGAAAAATGGTGGGGAGGTAGATTAGAACCAGGAGACCGACATAGGATACTTTTTATGGTCCCGTGGGATAGATAAGTTGCCGCGGGTAATACTGCGGGGCACAGCTAGTATGTAATAATAAAACATATAGATAACCCATTATAATAATTACGAGTATAACCACAACGTGCGTTTGTAGAAACCTTTTTATTTTTACCAAAGATTTTCTTCAGTTTGTCTATTAGATTTGCTACGACTTATAGGTATGAATAAATTAACAAACAACGTTTCACAGTCATAGCTCCCATCAGGATTTTGTCTGTGTCGGGAAAGCCATGCAACATTCCCAAACATCATCTAGGTACACACACAGTCAGAACCATAAACCGATATTGAAACCCATCGCTTGAATATATCTACCCGGCCGGGTATCGATCCTGAAACCGTCGCATCTGAAAGCAATTACGTATGTTAGACACTAGACCACGGCGGTCCCATATTTTTTGTATTAAGTAAGTAATAAGTGTATTAGTCAGGAGTGTCCTTGACTATATTTTATGCAAATCGGTCCTAGATGGCCGCAGACACAAAATGGCGAAGTACAATTTTTCACAACTCACTCAAAATGGGTATCAAATAAAAGGCTTGACTGGTAGGATACTAAACACTATAATCATTTCAAATCTAAGATGGCTAAAATAACAAAAGTCAGGTGTTTTTAAAAATGTCCAATTTTACTTGTTTTATTTATTAGTTACGTTTGGAGCTTTTAATAAAGTGATGGCAGAATGACATTACAATTGAGCAATACAGACTGTGATGCTATTCTATACTAAGCCCCTGTTGTTTAACTTTGGATAAAAATCCAAGGTCACGATTCAGGCTTCCAGCGGCCACCCATGCATTTATTACCTATGTACTTGTACCCGCGGCATCTCCTGTGATATGTTTGTTTTCAAGGGAAAAAATTAACCAAATGGCACTCTCCGTATGTCGAACTATCTCTTTCACTACACAGTTGCTGAAGAGAAAAACGACAAACAAACCAACACACCAATAAATATAACACTTTTGCATTTACAATATGTGTTGAGATTCAAATACTTAACATTAAAATTGGATTAAAACACTTAGTAAAGTCAAAAATAGGTTAAGCTAAATCAAATCAATAAAATATCCAAAGATTATGTATCGTCGCTTGGCGTCGGGACATGAATGCGTTGAAGTCTTTTCTAAGGATTTAAATCTATAGTAGGCACTTTGCCCCCTGGTGGTGGGTTGGTGGAGCATTTGGATTGTCTATAGATCTTTAGTAGTCTAAAAGAAAATCCATTTGTAATTTGTAGTTAGTGATATCGTTTTTCTTAATAAAGGCACTTGCCCGTTTCCATATCTAGATTACACGACTCTACAAAAAATTTTCGTTCTTTGTCCTAAAGTTTATACTATTATTCTCCAGTTAGTTTTGCACAAAAACGAAAAGAAAATACCTTTTTTCTATATAAAGTTTGCTTTTGTGATAGTTATAATAATAATACTCATTTTTTTCTCTATTATCAAACAGTAGCTATGAACATAAAAGAAAAAGTAAAAGTGTGCACTTTTAAGTTATTTTCCACTTTTCTGTAAGCTAATTTGATAGTAAAACTTAATAAAAATAATAAACATTTTTATTTCAATAGTTTTATTTTCTATCAAAAATTAAAATCCGAGATTTTTAAAAATTTCGTTCTATCAGTCTTCTAAGCACAAAAGCAAAGTTTTTCATGCCATATATTTTTTTCCGTCTTATTACGACCTAAACTACCGAAATTTAATGCTTTGCAATCAAAGTCAAATTTCATGTTGACCCGTGTTATGTTTGTTATCATTTAAGCAATACTTCTAAAGTGAACGTAATAATGATCTAACAATATCAATATTTACGTTCATTGCCACTATTAAAGTAATTAATAAATTAATCGCACAAAATTTAAATTTATGCTTCTAAAAATACGCTCATATTTAAATTTAAATAAGCGCCATCTAGCAAGCATATATAATCCTAAAAAGCACCACTGCATAAGACTACGCTAGGAAACGTGTTCAACGTGCCACCTAGGGTTGAGTAGCGGTACTATTACGTGGTTTTCCGTCTTTCTTTGCGTAGTACCGTTCCGTCGTCAAACCATTTTACATACAGTCAGCTAGGTGGCGACACAATGCACTTAAGTTTTTCCCAAACCCCTGTCATATCGTACTTCTCACAGATTTAAATTCAAAAAAGTTTTTATTAATAAGTTAAAAAATCTTTTAATTTTAATATTGAATATTAGGGAAATTATTATTTATTTAATTTACATACAAACAAATATAATTTTGAGAGAACTTCTGCCTACTGCCTAGCAGTTAGGCATACCCGAAATTTGTGTCCTGCCTGCGTATCTTTATATGTAACAGCACTGCACCTCGCGGTTTTTACCCGCGGTAGATATTTGATCACTGACTTTGACTTTAATTTTCCAGGATAAAAAGTAGCCAAGTGTTAAACCAAGGTATAAGCTTCTTGCTAAATTTCATCCAAATCCGTTTAAGCGTGAAGAAGGAACAAACAAACACACACATACAAACTCTTGCCTTCATTGACAATATGGTCAAATTAATAATTCGCTGTATAGTGAGTGAGTAAACTTACGAGACATAGTCATTAAAAAAAATATTCGTACTTCGACGACAAGGCCCACGCGGTCAGTAATTGGACGCATAGGGGTTGTACGCTGAACAACATATACAAGTATTAAATATTTTTTACCTACATAACAGTTGACCGTACTGTATTATAATCGAGCTTCTAATCGAGGCTGATTGTTTTGATAGTGCGACACACAGACATACTCGTATACACATTTATGAATTATCATTTCTCCAGATTCAGTTGAATGTCAAAAGAAATACTCTTAGGCCGGCAGACATGTTTGTCTGCAGGCCTAAGAGTATTTCTTTTATGACAAACATGTCATGAAGAAAAAATATGAACCGAATAGTATTTCTAAACTTGTACGTGGACGTAAAAAGTTCACATTAACTTCTTTAATGTACTTACTTGAGCCAGTAGTAGTATCGCATAAAGTTAACGATGAAACAAGTGACACAAATTTAAGCAATCTTAGTTTCGTTCTCGTTTCAATGTTGTCAAAACGTACCCAAGATTGCTTTTACTTGTTTAACATCCTACGTCACTTTACGCACTACTACTCTAGGTCTGTAGGACCCACCTTTATTTCTGATCACTAAATTACCTTGCCTTCACTTCTTGACCATATCAGTTCGTGAATAAGGAGCATAACGCAAAAATGCCAACACCCATTTCGTACGTTAATTAAATTTTGGCCTACGTGATACCAATACATACTTACTTACCTACTCGTATTTTCAAAATGCAATAGTACTTAGCGACAAGCAATTTCTTTGGGCTCTCTCTTTTTTCTCAGTTTGATGGACAAGGACAGATGCATAGGAACGAAGTGAATATACGTCAAGACGTATCATTGTGAAAGGCCGCATCTTAATTGTAAAGGTGCGTGTATAATATGTGATTGAACCAACCCTAGAGTGAATAATATTTTACAAATAAGATAGAAATGAAAACAATACATTATAGTGAACATTAATATATTAATATTTAATGTTCACTATCAAGAAATAGAAAAATAAGCGAAGTTCTTGCCACTTGATGTTGTAATGATTTAAATGAAATATTTAATTATAGATAGCAAAATTAATTAAAAGCAAATTAGTTTTTAAATAATATGATTCTTCAACACTCATGTGCATCCTCACCTAAATATTTCGTATAAATTGTTGAAGTTATAAATTAATTAGTACCGTGTATCCACACCACAGCTAACTTTTGTGAAGCTACATTTTCAAGTGCTACTTACTTGCTATATCCATTAGCAAAAACCGCTTAATTGTTACTACGTAATTCGTACCATTGCCTAATTGTAAAAACCATTCAATATTCTCTAAGAAGCGATAACATTGAATTGACAACATATTATTACCGTTATTCGATTTTTGTCGATTGTTCTTAATTTATATTACTTACTGTCTTACCCATAGCCAGCGATAATTAACTTTTAACAAATAGCCAGAAAATACTGTAAAACTCCAGAAAAGTTAACTGCGGAGTGGATGCACGGGTAGATCTTTTAAGGAAAACATAGTACTTTTTGACAACATAACTTACTTTGGAGTATTTTTATACTCGAGTACTCGTTGATAAAGAAAAAATATTTCCGTGATAAATACAGTCTCAAAAATTACATATGCGGAAACCAAAATATATCTTTACAATAGGCATTTTGGTTCCCCATACTGTAAATGCATAATGTGAAATTAGCATAACGCAGTATGGTGAAAATAGTGGAAGTTTTTACATTAGATAATTGATGAAGTCAGTTGGACTGGCTAGTGAACACGGACCTTTATTCTAGACCGCGAATCTAGTTTTACACTTAGATGCATACATATTTATTAGATCTTTCTGCTTCCGACTACAACAGTGTTGCTTAGACACAGAATGTAAGAGTGTTCATTATTTCCGTAACAAACTTCATAAAGGTGGAGGTTCAAAAGTCGTAGATTTTTTTATTCAAGCTCGTTCCAAGATTTTTACTATAAGGGTTTACTTCCCAGTTGGTATAATATTTTTTTCAACAAAAGTCCTGTAGGTAACTACTTTGGTTTATAACTCAAAATAACTGAACTTTTTTCTGCCGAATTGAAGTCGGTTAATTGCTTTCTTATTATATTATTATTTATTTATCCTGTAAATAATGAGCTTATAAGGAACGTATAAAAGTAATTACGATGGCCAAGAAGCATATCTGCATTCTCTCAGATAACACGAATAGATTCTCAATAATTTTATATATTATTCATCGTTTTCCTATAAGATTAGTAAAAAAAAACCTGAGTACGACTAACAATAAGAAAATAAGTAGAGTCAAGACCAATACCCAGGCCAATGACAAACCCACCAATCCCAATGAGATTAATGTACTACGCGATCAATCCCATGAACCTAATATGAAATAGCTCAATAAAAGTGTAATATACGAGTTGCAAAGCACCGGTACCCAAGAAGATGGCATTCGGAATCGGTCACTCGCCGCCGACCGAAGAACGCCACCGCACGCGTACAATCTACTCTCACAGAGGCCCACACCGGAACACCGGGCTTTCTATCGAACCGCGCGTTGACCATTCCGCACGAAAAAAATAAACGTCACTTTGACATATCACTTTTTAATACAAAAACTGAAAAGTGCTGTGAAGTGTCGATCTATTTTGTTATTATATCCCGAACGGTTTTATAAAGTTATTCGAGTGTTGATAAAGTGATATTTTTGTGGTCCAGTGAGTGTGGGTCAACAAGATTTTTCGAAAGCTGCTTCACTTTTCGGATTTTAAAAATGGGGTCAAGGTAAATAAAGTGTTAATTTTTCAAACGAATGAATTTTATCGAATAATTAATTGGAACTTGCACAATTGGTTAGATTTTTTTTTATCTATGCTCGTGACTTGTCATTACGCCATATTGATGAGTACCCTCAGTCCACTAATTAGTTTATTCTGATTAATACAGTAATAGTAAATATTGTTAGCTATAAAATTTGCACAATTCAATTACAATTAACGGTATTCCACGCGGAAATAGCAGTAAATAAATTCTACGCCGCAAACAAGGTGCGGTTGGAATTAATTTGATCGTTGAAAGTCGCAACTATTGACCTAAATTGTTTTCTAAATTAATGACAGGTGACATTCTTAAATGTTTATAAATGTAAAAAATTAAATAGTGGTAAGATTATTCAAGAAAGTTCCTAAATATATCAAAATTACATCCATACAAATTACATAATAGGACTAAAGAACATAAGATTGATTTGATATTACAATTAGTTTAATAATAAAATTGAGCTGTCTGAAACATCAAGAGCACTTTGATTATTACATCAAAATAATAGTAATTGACAAAGTGAAATTTACATGCGTCAAATTAAACCTTGCTTATTAATGGTCCCATAACTACTTGTAAGAGTTTCAATTTTAATCTCAAAATCTAATAATAACTTCATGACAATTTGTTACGTTAATAACTCACAAACGTAACAGGACGGTACGGCAAGGTAATTCAAAAATCATCTGATAATATGTCACTGAGTTAATGAAGAAACGAAACCCAGGCAATGAACAAGTCTATGAAATTTTAAAATATCAAAATACCTATAAATTCTTCAATACTTAAACGTAATTACATACATACTTCCTGTTATTTACTTACACATAACATTTGGCATTATGAAGTAAAGTCATAAAATGAGCAACCATGCATAATTCATGACAATTTTGGCTAATAAACTCAACACTAAAAACTCAATTACCGAATAGTAATTATTACATCACAATGGCAAACTATGAGACTTTGGTTAGTGATTTCATGTTAATAGAAAGGTAAGATAATAAATGGAAACCACTTCATAAGTGTCAGGTTTTCCAGATCTATTTACAACTACAACAATAAAACTTACAATTACAAATGCTAAGTTAGTTTCGAATTGTCTAGAACTTCCAGACTTGCGTTTGCTACATGCCTAGGCAGCGATCTTTTACTTACTGTAATTTTCATAAAATTCTTATTCATAAAATTTCATTTTTCATTCAATCTTCATTCTTTTATAAAAATCTTGCCTAATATATTTTATATTAACTAAACTATTTATATATCTTTTGCAAACATACATAAGACGTATACTTAATATTTGTTAGTGTGATAATTTTCAGCACTATGTCTTTAGAAAAAGGGAATACGAATTTAGTTTATTGTCAAGCATTTTTTTACGTTCAAATTTCTTAATATATATAGAGTAATATTACCTCCTGAGCCTACTTTAATCACCTGCTAATGATGGAAAATGGCCTGTGATGGTGATAATTGAGTTAGTCATAAAAAATGTAATGTAAAAATGAATGACAGTAGTTTGATTTATTTGCTGGATTTAGAAGGTACTCGTATCGAAGCTGATGGTTTAAAACGGCAACCTTTAAAACAGATAAAGAAAGCTTTAGATAATGGTGATGAAGAAACAGTATAGAACACGTAAACTAACACATAGTCAACGTGAAATCAAATTTATTAGTGCAATGCTTACGATACGATTTAACAAACATATTGAAGCTTCAATGTCTGGTAAAACATAAACCTCAAGCACGCAATCTAAGTATTAATTAGCTACTTCGCATGGACTGCGTAAAACATAATTTGCCTGCACTCCACTCGACTTTTAAAACAGTCAAATCACTCTCGAATATTCCTTATAGAGAAAGTTAGGAAAATCACGATAGTTTTGGGTGAACGTATAGCTTCAGCAGAAATAATTAATATGCAAGAGCTCGATGTCATAACATAAACACACACTCCAATAACAAGAAGAAAAATACAGAAAAGGAAAAGAGCAAAAGAAGATGGCTGATAGACTGGTGTGGCAAAGAAGGTGTGCTGCTACCTACTCGTAATTAGCTCTGTCTAACTAGTCTCACTAAGATAGTGAGACAAGGAGAGAAAAATTATGATGTCTGTAAGCACATCTAAAGAATCAATATTCTAGACTAGATAATACGTGTTTAAAAAATATAAGAAGAAGATGGACTATATACGAGTATGGAATGTCTCATGCAGCCTTGAGTTTCTAAACTAGAGCCATTTTCATAAAGAATATAAATTTAACTCTACGTACCTGTTTTTTTACCTTACGTTTTAATAGGCACCGTGGCGAAACTTACCTTCCATACTACAAGTTGGGTATAAAGGCAAATTAGCTTTTCATTTGGACATTCAAAACTGAGCATTACAAACAGAAAAACAGGGTCCATTGTCATCTGACTTTCCATCACTGTAGTGATAGTAGAACCAATCATTTCCTGTCTCAAACTCGTCAAACTGGATTCCAATACCTTTCGTCCTGTTGGTCATCCATCTCTTCATACAAATACGGGCATTGTTGAATTTCAATTAAATATCAACTAAATAGGAAAACTGGATTAGATTTATATTGTTTAAGAAGAGGAGTTTTCACGCGTTTTCTTATTCGTTCAGGCTTACAATGTCAAGGGTCCATTAATTATATAGAAACTAAACCTTAGTAGGTCACCGACCTAATTATAAAACGAAAAGAGGTCAGGTCTCGTATAGTAAACAATTTAAATTTTTATAAAAACAAGTTTCATAAGATGCAAACAGTTACAGGAAAATATACATGGAAAGAATAACGGAACGCCCTAGAACTCTCGAGATAACTTTAATTATATTTTATTTGCGAGAGTTCTTTAGAATTAATGCTCAATTTTTTTTGTTAAATCAATTACCAACATAGGACGCGAGTATATTTTACACTAGAATATATACAAATTTCATGATCTGTTCTAGACTAGCCTTGTCTACTCTTTATTACCATATCATAAAAATAACACTATATTCTATTATTCAATCCGAGATCGAGCGTCATAAAAGTCATAATAGAACACTTTTGCACTTTAATTACTATCAAGCGAACTTTCCGTATATTTCCATTTATGATGAACTCGTTATCGATACATGTTGGAAAAGGGGGACTCTTGGGATCAAACCATGCATTTTGTAGGACAAATATGTTTTCGAATAACATTGATAATTATCTTGAGATTAACCAAAAAAAGAAACAGTTAGTAATACATTTTTGAGGCTCATCAAATCGACATATTTCATGCTTGCTATCTCTGTTAGCCACCATAACCGAAAGTTATATACAGGATATATTTGGGCGTCTCATCAAAATGAAGCTGCTTACGAAAAATTACCTTGATAGTAATCAACGTGCAAAAATTTTCTAGGGATTCTGGACTATGATATTCCTTTACTTGACAAGTATTCCAGTTCATGTGCAAGTAGGAATGTTATAGCCTCGTTGTAATGAATCAGTCCAATACTTATGACACTGTTTATAATTTTATAATGTCACCGCGCCCGCGCTTGGACCCACTGACACCGTTGTATTGACCTACCACGATAATTGCATTGCAAAAAAACTACAACCTCTAGAGGTAATTGACGGTCCTTTGACAATTTAGCACGCAAGCATGCAATATACGCAAATATAAAAAATAAAGTAGGCTTATGTAGCTCACATCAAACGTCTACTATGTACCCAACTACCCACTAAGGACTTCAGCTTTTTTTTAAAGGCTTGTGCTTGACTGCAACTCGTCTGATATAAAGCGACGATGTGGCACGCATGCCTAGAGGACACCGACTCAGCATCATAACTCTTGGCTAAGCATTAGACGTTGTGATGCGATCCTGATGGAAAAACATGATACGATTTGACAAGTTCAAGACTTAACTCAAGTTTCTATCAAACTTATATTTTTTTTTATCTAATGGATTTATGACTTAATTTATTAGTTGCACGATATCTACTTAAGTGCCAGCAGACATTCTCTAATTTTATTATTCCAAATGTAGATCACTTTCATACTAATCCTCTTGAGATACATAAACTCGTACATAATTGAACCTTGAATAAAACAGGCCTATATTTACTGCTTCCTCTACTTTTATAAGCTTACTTAACAGGGTCTACAGGTTCAGCTTCCTACTGATCGTTCATGCGTGGTTTACTGTTACCACTGCTTACAATTCGCATGCGAGTTATCAAGCAAAGCGCGAATTTCCGTTACTTACTGTCCATTACGAAACATCGTCTGCTTGTCTCTTGTATCTGTGTCGTTTGGAAAATTAGGAGCATTAGGAGTCGTTAGGGCAACCGGTGCCATCATCTTTAGCGATTCGGTTTCGACATGCTAGCACGCTACCTGATTTTATAATATCTTTATCAATGATATAGTCTAAAGTCTTGTTTTATACGTGACCTACGCACAATAAAGAAAAGAGCACTAAGTCTATACGTTTACAAGACAGAACATAAATTCAAAAGAATAACAATAAAAACGGAAACAAATCATGAAATAAATATTTGCAACAATTGAAAATGTCAGACAATCTTGCTTTGACACTTCGTTATTTCGGTAGTGGTTGCAAACAATGAAACATTTGGTCACGATAAAAAAGTCAGAATCAGAAACAAAAAAGGTTATCGTTGTGATATAACTAATACATTATATAATCGATATTAAATATTCAATGCATATAAAACTTTGAGTCGCCTTATACATATTGTGCAACCCCACGTAATTCTTGTCGATCCCAAATTATACATGTCAATAGAAAAGGAGAGTCCGTAATTTGAAGTCGGTTGTTACGCGACTGGCACGCGCATCAACTAACTGAGCTAACCACTGAGTTAACAAAACAAAGAGACGAGCAATCTAGCTTTCCCCGAGACGTGGGTGGACAAATGCGAATCGATCACTGGCCATAGAACTTGAACGTTCAAATCTGCATTCAATTATGCACCTTACATTGCTTTCAATAAGGCTGACATTAACCCCCTTGATGTGGCAGGTAGTAGTTGACGGCCCAAACTGCACGTAGGCTCGTGGAAACGAAGTCGATGGCACACTTGATGATGTAGTCGTGCCAAATAAAGATCGCAATGAAATCGACGTGGAATTAATAAGACTGGAGATCGTGGTACTTCTACCACGTCTGGTACGTTATTACATAAATATAAACAGCAACGCAACAACAAACAAACTGGATCAAATGAAGACAGGAGACAAACAAGAATGAAAAGTTTAGGTACGTCTAGATAATAGTACGTACCTACGTACGAAAATTACGCAAAAAGCTAGAAAGAGCTAGGTTTGTGGCCAAGCCCATTCGAAAATTAGCATAATGCGAGGTCGCCGATGCCCAAAGCTGAGCATGAATAAGAATGTTCAATTAGCTATTCGGGTTGTGCCTTGTCGAGCAGAATAATGCAGAAAACGGTACACTGACACACTTCCGACCATTCATACTCTTATCGGTTGAGTCTGGTTTCAGTACAATATTATAGAATTCCATTTTTTTTTTAATTATCTACATGCACATTTTAGGAAAAAGTACAACTGATCTTATCAATTCGCGAGCAGAAGTGTTTCGGGCAAAATAAATTAAAGTATTCTATGGGTTTTTTTTTCTTGAGTGACAAATGTAGCTGCAAGACAATAGGTATGCTCTTTTAAATGCGTCTACGCATTTTTCAATCCTACGTGTCTTGTTACTCAAACGGGTATTATTGTTCTGTATACATCTCAAGTGAATAGCAATAGGTCTTATGTAGTTTTGTGAATGCTTTTCACGTATTAAAGCGCTACCGGGTGTAACCACGGCATAAAAACTAGCTTTGTTGTATTCTGAACACACTTGATTTTATGCACATTTATGACAGTGATCCTTTCGCAACTAAGTGCATCCCATAACATTTATAGCTACTCTGTTTTCCTTTTTTTGAAATATGTGATTTGGTAGAGATTTTGTGTGTGAGGAATCCGACTCATCTGTATCGTTGATCTTAATTTGTATTTTTCACGCAGTCATATTTCGCAGCTACCACTTTCTAAGTTCCTGCAATTGCCTCTTTCACTTGTATTCATAAGATAACAAAACAAACCAAATATCTTTCCTAAAACGTAGAAAGTACTCTTTCAGTTGAGTTTTCAAAAGAAACATTTAATATATATTACATTTGTTCTTAGGACAATATTTGGTCCTATCATAAATTAAGGAATGCCAAAGCATACTAAATCTATGGTCCTGTGATATTATCAAAAATATATCGTTATTTTCAGTGGTCTAAAGATTATCTAAAACAGATCCAATACCATTGAACACATCTTACCTCTTATTCAGGCTCGAATCAACAAAATGAAAACATTTTTTTCAACCTATCTTTAATTTTAAGGGTCCCATTGAAAGTTCCTAAGATAAGCCTAGAGTAAATTGTGCAAACAAGCAAGGTTGTTATGCTTCACAATCCGTGACAAATCAAGTTATTTTCCACATGGTAGTCATATATGACAAGCAAAGTCCTTAAGACTACTGGACATGATCCAATTAATTACCACATTGATAAAGAAAAAAATACATATAAATTTATTCGATAGCACATCCCCAATAACAACAATTATTATACCCAGCTTGTCTAATAAACCCCAAAATAAAATATGTCTCAAAGATAATGTTTATAATTATTATAACGTGTTTTTGCACGGATACTAGAACAATACGAGTATCTTTTTCTGTAGACATAAAACATTTGAAATGAAAAGCAAACCGTGAGAACATTAAGAGAGAGGTTGCAAGCTTATGCAAAGCTTCAGCTTGACCTTTCGACCCTAGCCTTTAGTACCCGGGTTTCACGAGCAACTTTATCGAGCTTTTCACTCTCTTAGAAGTGTAATCTTCATAATTAATGCTACAAACTTATTACATACAAATTATTAAAAATCATTCAGAAACTCCTAACCGTGCTCACATTAATGTTGTAATGTAGTTGGTATACACAATCAAACACTATTTAAAATAAAGTAGCAGATGCCTTACATTATTATTATTTACCTAATCCTCTTTAATTTCGATTAGTGCACCCAAGGCCTACTACGGCAAACAAGTAATTAAGTCACATATACCACTAAAAATCTCAATTTTTACCAAAAAATATGTGATAATTTAATTTAAATACGTAGTAGTGAACTGGCAATTAGAAAATATTTAGGTGTTAACATTTGCAGCCGATACATTTCTTACGTGGATGTACATGCTGCAAACGTTGCAGTGATGTGTCCAACATCTGTAACTGTATATCACTTTCGAAGTATTAATATACTCGTACTTATCTTTTTTACTTCCGACGCGCTATCTCTATTCGCTTTCATTTTGTTGTATAGGCAGAATGGCTCGCTCTAGTGTCAGTTTTTACTCCATGTATGTTTATATATTTAGCCGACTCTACACCCATATCATTTCAAGTACTAACGTCTGGACCAAACTAATGATCACCTTTACAAATAATTGACTGGTATCAATCAGGCAAGCTGTTAGCCTTCACTTCTTAACTTGCTGTTGACCGTTCCTTTCCAAAAACGTTTCCCTTTCGCTCTTGAACTGTTAGTTTTTGGACGATCCTTGGATCACATCACAAGCATACGTAAGCATTGTAATACAATTAAAGTATAAAATAATGTTAAGTTTATTATTAATAATACTCGTATTAAACAATCATTGGCTTCATATTAATTTGAATATCCTAATCCTACTTGGAGCCTAAGTTTTAGAGATGGACAATAGTTAAAGGATACAGTCAATAAGGAATCTAATTACAATCTGAATACTTATTATTTGCAAAATGAATGTAATAATACATAAGATTTCATTGAATAACCACTCGAAATCGAGCTCCCACAACTCCACACAACTAATCATGATGACTTAACCTCGAATTTGAAATATTTAATTTACTTAACATGACTACTAATTTCCGTTAAATCCTTGAAATATTTGGAAGCTTACAAATAAACAAACACGTTGACAAACCTCGTAAAAGCAATATCTTAAACATTACGCCATCCAACGGGTCCTAACAACTTCTATTGGTTGTGCAAATACTTACTGGGTTGGACAGTTTCTTAACCTACTCTTGACCGGCCTTTTGATGCATTCTAAAAATGTAATCATTCGTGTTCCGACGCAGATGTTACACGATGGATGGTGTTGTAAGTTTGTGGATCTGCAAGTTTGTACATCGCAGATTAGCGGCTTGATAGGTCAGTTTTGGCATATCATTCGTTGGTTGAGGTTACGTTTCTGAGCATGATTGTTTGGCTTATTTGTTCCTCAGTCGACCTTAGTGATCTCATCATATATGAGAGTCGCCGGAGAGCAGCAGTGACTGTTGATATGACATTATTTAATGTAATTGATTAGTCATTAGTACAATAGTCTTAATTCAGTAGGTACTTTATAGTAACATACACACACACATTCCTACAAACACAATATCTTAAAAAAAAACAACCGACCACATAGGGAACTTTACCCGTTTAAACTAAATGAGAATTTTTAAGTCGGTACCAGCTTACATATTTCGTCCAATTATGAACGTTCTCCTCGTTTAGATATCGATGAAAAAAGAATACACGATTCGATTTCTAATCGAAAACGGTTTTTTATCGCAAAATATCCGCAGCACACACCTTTCCACCGTTGTTTTAAAAACAGGTTTAGTTCTGTAACCTAGGACGTAGACCGTTGCATACTCGTAGAAGACTGGTCGTGGTTAACTGTATAATTTCTAGCTCGTTTTTTTTTTAAATTATTTTTGTAAATGTTCTATTCCCATACTTTACTCACTGAGTTATTCATTAACTTTACAAGTTATCAATAAAATTATCATTCTCTTTATCCGTATAAATGAAGTTATCTAATATTGTTTAATTAATTTACTACACGTATGATGGTAAAGATACATAAAATCCTATATCCTTAAAATCCAAATTTCATACGCTTTTTCACTAAATATTACGTGAAGCTGACTGAAGAAGAACACAATTTATCACTTTTAAAGAATACAAATATTTGAAACAAACAATTAGTTTGCAAATCGTTTTGAAAGAGCTTTAGTGAATACGTAACAAAATATTTGTTCAGAGATCCCTACATGCAAATGAAATTAACAACTGTCTCTTTAAAAGATGAGTAAAAAGTCACTTAAACATATTTAAGCATTCTACCCAAACGCTATACTCTCATCGAAATTGAAACCCAGCTTTATTACGAAGGCATAAAGTTAAAATTTCTAGATGATTTTACGAGTTAACTGCATTAGTATGTTTGCGTCAATAACAATGTAACAGTTTTTACATGGTTGTTGAAGGCAAGCACTCATCTTTAACAGAGAAAAATCAAGGGTAATGGGACAATTCCTTTCGTAGAATCTAACTACATTTAATAAGAGGAACTTTAGCAAAGATTTAATTTAGTATCATTTGAAGTTATTTGCGTGTGAGATATTACGTCATGGTGTCAGTGTATCGATGTAGTACCTAAATTTAAACAGTTTTAGAAGAAAAATATAAAGACACATATGCTACATTATGCATACATGATGAGGTATGCATAATGTAGCATAAAGTCATCAAATTTCCTAAAATACTTTTGAAAAAGGAAGTAAACACGGCTCGGGTTTTGTGTTCAGAGGCTCTCTGGAATCGCCGATAATGATGCAATGGTTTACAACTATAAACCTCTTCTTGTAGTTTCCTCTTGACAGAGTGGTCATAATAGTAATGATCTAGTATTCAGATACTATACGCACTACCTACACATTTTCACTCTAACAAACTTTAAAAATTAGAGAACATTTTAAGAATTCGTAATGCAGTCACCACGTACGACTGGCTTAATGCAAAATATTACTCAGGCTGAATACTTTCACATTGATTACCTAACTTTATTTTGCTTAATTATAACAAATTACATACGTAGTCGTGTGATATCATATACGTTTGCCATGATTTTATCTGTCTCATTTTTACGTAGACAGATTTCACTCTCGAAGTGCCGATGCAAAGTCACACGTACCTACTCGCAAGTGTAAATTGCCACTAAAGTGTGAAGAATGCTGAATCACTGTCACTTTTGTACTGAGGAAAGTTACACTTAAATCTAATATTGTGGCAGGTCAGATTGGAATTTACCATAATATTAAATGTAGATAATAAGAAAGTTTGTCGCAAATGGAGTTTTGATTAGTAATTAATAATGTACATAAATATATAATTTTTTTAAGCAGTTGCAATTCTTTGTGTTATTTCCAAATTGTTATTTGATTAAAAAATACGACAGGGTAATGACGCCAATATCATCAATAACTACAATAACATTAGTAGACTAGAATAAAGCCAACACGAAATCAATAACAATATCATGAAAATACTCGTAATATAGATGTCAAGACAATTTCGGTGATAAATTAAAAGAGTACTTCAAAACTTACCCCCGGTTTACTACAATGTGCCTGCAATTAATAAGGCTGAATATTGGTAAAGCTGTCAGTCACACCACCGGAACAAATGAAGTTCATAAATAAAAGGATTTAAAATAAAGAAACAATATATCAACTTATTAAGAAGTAGAGCTATTAGAAAACAAAACTTCATCGTCATAGGCATAGCCGTTTTAATGTGGGTTTTAGTTTAGCAAGCCGCTTAGTGAAAAGTTCGAACCTCTTCTATTGTCTACAATTCTTAGACAAACCATACTTAAGTCTTATGTAAAGTTACATAAACATCATTAAGAAAGCATTAATTTAATCTCATTACTTTTTAATTTAATCTCGCAAATACAATCAAATAATAAAGAGAGTTCCGAATCAGAGAACGTACAATTGAAAGTATGAAATAACCGCAAATTCTACTGAGGTTGACTAAATGATAAATTCCAAGTGAAAGTTTATAGTTGGTGAATAACAGTGTTTGTTTTATGATACTTGTATTATCTACTTCCTATTTATAACGTATTCTGTAGTAATATTTTGAGAACCTTATCTAGATTAAGTTATGTTCGTTATTTGTACTCATTTATGTTTATTTCTACTGTGGTAGTGTACAGTAACATGTCAGCTATTACGTTAATATATTTTCTATTGCCTTTATAAATCTTTATTTATTTGTATATTTTTACTTGTACAGATAACTTTGTTCAGCTCCAGTTCGTTCATTATTCTCGTAAAGGAACTCTTTACAAAATTTTTTTCGCTAGCCATGTTTTAATATATTTAACAAAAGGAAAAAATATTTGTAGAAATGATAACCCATTAAGCATCATGCTTTTAGCTTATAGAACCAGTTGAAATTTCACTCGCGCCGCCTTTTCCAACATTCTCCAAATTTACCGTCCCACTAACATACAAAACAAATAACAATTAACCGTGTTCGACACAGCTATTATTAGTTTTGTCAGACATGACTGGTGACGCCACTATGTATATCTTTATCTATAGAAGCTACGACTTTATCAGTAACTGTTTCAAAGCCAAGGTCGTCGACCGTGGTAACTTTGCAAAACCGAACTAGATGGCGCTGAACAGTCTTAAAACACGCAAACGTTTCATTTGCGGTGGCGGGCTGATGTTTTAAGCTTGCAACGACTCAGTGCCATCAGAAGGGTCTTAACTGACTCGACTGAACAGCGAGTGATGAATGAGGAAATGATTCTTTGTGATTCCACTCCGCTCGCTTGCAAGTCAACTATCGCAGACTTGCAAGTCGATGATCTGACGCTGTTTTTGGCCAATTTTAAAACCCTAAATGACATTACTCTATTAAAGTTTACCTAATTGTTTTTGATTCCGATCATTTATCTTGACAGGTATATATCTCACGAACTACCATAATTCCATTCTAAAAGTAGCGGTCTATTTCTGAACTAAAATCGAATTATTATTACAATTATGTATCCATATAATTGCGATTAACTGTAAAAGATCGACTCTTCCGGGAATAAACTGTAGTAGTTTGGAAAATGATCTGTGTGTGGAACAGTACCTGAAACAAATGAAAAGTCATTATAAGTGTACAATTATTTCACACCTAGCACTATGCTACTATAACTATTTATTACTGCAATTTTAATGCATACATAATTTGAGCGGGCAGGCTATCGGGAGCTTCTAATAACAACATAATAAAATCCGATTGTACCAAATGTAAAAAGGAAGAATATGGTAAATAATTTTTGAAGATTTTCCCCTTGTAAAAACCTTGTTATATGTACAAATTTAACAGTATTTAAAGAGCAGCATTTAAACATCAGGTTAAGCGTATCATACATAAAATTGGTATATAGAATATGTCAAGATATTTCATTGGTTATTCATTAAAGCCTCAGACAGTGTTGTAGACCATCTCAAAAATAACTATTACAATGATCTCAGCTCGAAATGCAGAAGAACAATTTGCTGTTTTCTAAATTTTGTTGTTGAATAAACTCTATTCGAGAGTATTATTAAATCTAGAACTTCGTTCAAAAAACTATGAATAAATCACTTTTCTCTCTACATTCCAGGAACCAAATAACTCGAGAGCGCCGGCGCGCTTACCACCATGGGGCAAGAACAGTCCTACTCTCACGCAAGTAGCGCCCCATCAGTCAACCGCTACAAAGACAACTACGAAACGCAATATAGAACCACCCAATTAGACTACCGAACCAACTACGAAGACTCGTACAAACGACACAAGCCCAGACGATCAGCAGACAGCTTTAAAAGCGACAACAGTTCCACGGAAAGCAGCGGCTACAGAAGCGGATCCAGCGCCTGCGAATGTCGATCTACCACGGACTACTACTGTACGTCACTATACAAAAACGACCACTACAAACACATTAACAAAGAACTGTACAAACCCGTCAAAATACCCAAAGAGAAACGCTACAAACTCCAGCTGTTCGATCTACAGAAAGAGGAATTGAAGAACTCTAGGTTGAAAAGCTACTCATACGCCGAGACGGAGAAAGTTAAATTGAAAACAAGCACGGCGGAGAAAAAGACGGGTATAAGAAATTATACTCCTAAGATATTAGAAGAGGAACAGAGAAAGAAAGATTGGATATAAGGGAGTTGGAAGAGTGTAGGCTAGGTTGTAAATATATAAGTTGTAGAAGTAAATGAGTTGGTTTGAAGATGGAGGCGGCTGGTGCGCTGGCGAGCTTGGCGCCTTCTCCGATTACCGTGTTGGGGCTGATACCACTCCTGGCATTAGGGATCACGTATTTCAGATACCAACAGTTCGACCCGGAGTCTTACGTATCGGATATCAATGCTGTAAGTATCAATAAATCCAAATCGGACCTAAACGTCTCTGAGAAATATAATATGTACAGAACAAGAATAAGAAAAAAGATTGCGACGAATAGAGAACCCGCTCTTTTTCTTGAAGTTGGTGAAAATAATCCTTCTTTTAGCGCAGGCGGATGAATATAATAGCAATAAGCCGTCAAGGCACGCACAAGTATAGCATTGCAATGCAATTTTATTGGAGAAAGCGTACGTTCCATCACTAGTGACATAATAGGCAGTTCGCTTTCATTTTAAATAATTTCTTGCACCCTTGCTCTTTTTAATATAATGATCATTGTATTACTATATATATATATATATCTACCTACTATTTAAAATAATAAACATTCATCGTTAAAGCTTACTCGCTTACTTATCCGATCAGACAAAATAAAGTCTGTAAATTACCTAACCAGTGCTTTGTCTTTCACAACCAATATATAAATCAATAAAATATAAGATGATGAGATAGATGCTCTATACAATCATTTGAGTATGTGATACAACTTTCAACGCACCACTACGAGTATCTGCAGTGAATTATTCACCCTGATTTAAATAAAATATTCAAACTCACCATTTCGTTATCTATCTGTAAGCAAAACAAACTGAAGCTATACTAATGCAAAGTTAATAAAATAATTTATTAACCAGTTACTGTACTGGTTCGAAACCCGGCTTAATTAACTTAATTAACCCAGAGAGCACAGTTCGATATAGTTATTTTAGACAGATGTCAAAAGTGACTTTAAACGTAAGTAATAAACGTAGCTCACTCAATTTTTCTATGTTTTAGGTGTTGCCGATATACGACTTTGTGATAGTCGGAGGTGGCTCAGCTGGCGCGGTGGTCGCATCACGTCTCTCAGAGATCGGCAACTGGACCGTGCTGCTGCTGGAGGCAGGACACGACGAGACCGAGATTTCAGATATACCCGCCCTGGCAGGCTACACACAACTCTCAGACATGGACTGGAAGTTCCAAACAACACCCTCCAATAACCGCTCCTACTGTCTGGCAATGAACGGTGACCGCTGCAATTGGCCTCGAGGGAAAGTCCTCGGAGGCTGCAGTGTTCTAAACGCAATGGTCTATGTACGAGGCAATCGCAACGACTACGATCTTTGGGAGGCGCTCGGCAATCCAGGCTGGTCGTACGATCAAGTTCTACCGTACTTCCTCAAGTCAGAGGACAATAGAAACCCGTACTTGGTCAATACTCCGTATCACGCTGCGGGAGGTTATCTCACAGTTCAAGAAGCTCCTTGGAGAACACCGCTTTCGGTGACGTTTTTAAAGGCCGGAATGGAATTGGGATACGAGAATCGCGATATAAACGGAGCGAAGCAAACTGGTTTCATGCTGACGCAGGCAACAATGAGACGCGGAAGTCGATGCAGTACTGCTAAGGCTTTCCTTCGACCTGTGAGACAAAGGGACAATCTTCACGTAGCTTTAGGAGCCCAAGTCACGAGAATCCTGATTAATCCGGTCAAGAAACAAGCATACGGCGTTGAGTTTGTGAGAAATGGCCAGAGGCAAAAAGTGAGAATCAAGCGTGAGGTGATTATGTCTGCTGGAGCTTTGGCTACGCCGAAATTGATGATGTTAAGCGGTATAGGACCCGCTGACCATTTGCGTGAACACGATATACCTTTAGTTGCAAATCTCAAAGTCGGACACAATCTACAAGACCACGTTGGCCTTGGAGGATTAACTTTTGTGGTAAACAAGCCAGTGACATTCAAAAAAGACCGTTTCCAGACATTCCAAGTAGCCATGAATTATATTTTGTATGAGAAAGGTCCAATGACGACTCAAGGTGTAGAGGGACTCGCTTTTGTCAATACAAAGTACGCCCCATCGTCTGGCAACTGGCCTGATATACAGTTCCACTTTGCACCCAGCTCCGTAAACTCAGATGGCGGAGAGCAAATTCGCAGAATCTTAAATCTTCGAGATAGGGTTTACAACACAGTGTATAAGCCTATTGAGAACGCTGAAACGTGGACTATTTTACCATTGCTTCTACGTCCAAAGAGCTCCGGCTGGATTAAACTAAGGAGTCGAAATCCTTTTCATCCTCCTTCAATAGAGCCGAACTATTTCGCTTACAAAGAAGACATCAAAGTCCTGACTGAAGGTATAAGGATCGCCATGGCTATATCGAATACGACTGCTTTTCAAAAATACGGTTCCAAGCCTCACAATATTGCCATGCCTGGTTGTCAGCATCATACTCTATTCAGCGACGAATATTGGGAGTGCAGTTTGAAACATTTCACCTTTACAATTTACCATCCAACGGGTACATGCAAAATGGGGCCGAAGCATGACCAAGATGCCGTTGTAGACCCGAGATTAAGAGTTCACGGAGTTGCCAACCTGAGGGTAGTCGACGCTAGTATAATGCCCACAATTATCAGTGGAAATCCAAATGCTCCGGTCATCATGATAGCGGAAAAGGCGTCAGACATGATCAAAGAAGACTGGCTTGTGTTATGACATGACAGCGTTGATAGTGTTTCTTTAAAAAAAATACTCAGTAAACCGAAGAATGTGTGTGAATAAATTGGTTTAAGATGTCAGTGATTTATTTTTTGCAGTAAAGACATTTTGTAAAAATAAAATGATAGGAGGCTTCTCCTATAAGTGATTTCAAAGAAAGTGGCGCCACAGTGGACGTTATACGAAATCTAAAACTTGATTTTATTATTTATAAGCTTTGTAAATAAAGTTATGCATAAATATTGTAAGGTTTGTTTTACGTACTTAAGAGTGGTTTTCATCAATCAAAAAGATATGTTTGAATAGAAAAAAAACATATCTGAATATAGGTTTATCTGGTTGGTGAAAGACACCCTTATTAATTATTAAGTTAATTCTATGTATTGAATTTACAAGTGTAAAGAGTAAATAATGTATAAAAAGCACCATAAGTAATGTAAAATAAATAAAACAGTAAACATGTTGTTTAATTTTTACTTCACGAATAAATTCCAAATATTAATCGTATGTACTCCAAAATACTCATGCCTACTTTCTAACTACAAAACAGCTATATTTAGCTAAGAAGAAGTCATCACCATGAAGTCCTAAGCATGTAGATAATTTAGTATTAATCCTTTCGTTATTATAAAAGTAGTTAATATTTTTTGAGAATTTCTTTTTAATACTCAAACTTTTTAAACATGACATAATTTTAAAAAATGCATAAAACTCGTAAAATATGTCAGAAAACCAAAAAAATAAAGCCATACAAACCTTACCAAATACAAACCTTTTCATCAAACAATATATTTTTTATTTAAGGTAACTTTTAAAGGCTAGGAATATACAGTACAAAACATTTTATCAGTATTTAATTCTAGGTTGCTTACTTCTAATAAAATTGTTATACTTACCAAAGGATTTTGAGAATAGAGTATTCGGGTTTATCCACGATTAAATTAGGATCCCGTTCTAGCTGCGACACATTTTAAACCATAGGGAATGGATTTTGTTTCGTATGATAGCTTGGAAACCTTATTATGCCAATCGCCTGAAATTTATTTGAAGTAGAGAGAAACAGTAGTTCCTGGTAGCTTTCATTCCATGACAGACTTTGTAGACTAGCCGCGACATCTACTGACGAGCGGCAGCATCATTCGTCGCTTCGCTTAGTCTTCAGTTGTTGTCACTTATAGACTAAAGCGACATCTAGTAGGGAGTAGCAATCTACATGAGAGTCATCTCTTTAGATAAATGCAAACAGTACTACTGGCCAACACAAGATGGCCCAATGCTGATTTTTAGATGCCTAATTATTTTATAACTTATCTTGCCAAAAATATCTTGGTATTTTTAAGTCGCGAGTAAATCGGTTATACATTATTGAAATTAAATGCTAAGACCCTGTATTATGATAGTAGCAATACGCGTTAAGACCTCTATTTAGAGCATGGAGCGAATTAGGCGATTGCCGTTTCAAGGGACTTAGCACGAAAATAACCCAGTTAGCTGTCGAGAAATATTCGATAGCTACTGAAGGTAAACTGGAGTGTATATGAATTTTCAAGATACTGGTCACTCAATAATTGAGTAAAATCTAGAAGAAATTACATGAACGCTGCCTATCGTCGATAAGTCCAGTGTTATGTGAAAAGTCAAAGCCGGTTTGTGGAAAACCACACCATTTTCAAATTACACAACGCGGTTTAGGTAAAAGGAAAATACTTCAATATGATTCAAGACCATGATTTTGTATTTTGGGATATATGTATTTTTTATGAAAAAAGGTTCGAAATGAAAAGATTCGTAAGTCGGGTAAAAATGTTTTTTACCCGACTACGATTGAGAAGAAAGCACCTTTTTAAATTTTAAAATGTAGAACATATTTATAAGGTTTCTATGTCACGATAAATGGAATGGATAACGACGCAAGAGGTGTATTATTTAAATCCTGACATGACGGACATCATTTTAAGGTAACAGTCTGGTTAAATGAATTTTTAATAAATTTATGATGTTTTTAGGTGGTTATAGAAGGGTAACCTAAATTTACTTTTGTTAGTAAGTGTGGACTTAGCAATAGTTAAAATAGTAAATAACATAAGCTGTACAATACTAACGCAGTGTCTGTTAGTTACCGTGACAACGCTTAGTAATATAATGTAGTAATTTTTATTTTGTTTATAAATTTGATTCTTAAACGATTAAGTCATTTTGAAACAATTTGAATAGATGAACACTTTATCGTAGAAACACGAAACATAAAATACAACAAGATCAATTCTAGTGCCATAGGACTGGTCTGCTATACCATTTCAAAATTGTTAGCATAAAAATTGTCCACCCCAATTCCGTATGCGTCAGCATATAAATAATCGAGGGTTTAAGTAGTTTCGTATGGAGACTGTTCTTAGCATCCGCCATCATCCAACGCTCGTTTCTTGGTGCTGACAATGCTCAGGGCACGTACGCCACCGCCACAGTGCACACAATACAGAAGGTAAGGTACAATCATTTTACAATCGTAGTTGAAAAAAAAAACTGTCCGTCCACATATGTCCCCTAACACGGACCCTATATGTAATCCCACTGTATTTAATTATCCACATTAATCTTATTTACCTCGAAATTTTCTCTATGCAGTTGATCTAATATAGGCTACAAGCAGATCTAAAATACATGAGACGATAAAATGTCAACTAATTTGTCCTACTGATTTTCTCATCATAACATGTCATGTCGCGCACGATATACGAGTATAAGTACCTAAGTCGATTAACGATATGCAAGAGTAAGTCAGTCCTGCTGCGAATTTTGCTTTAAAAACATTGATATAAAAATCTTTCAAACATAGATGTCCAACTCACATGTTAAAATTTAGTAAGCTTCGTGTATGGTTGTCAAAAATAGTTTATCTACATGATACAAATAATCTTGAAAAATAGTTAAAACCGACTTTAATTTGATAAGCAAAGGTTAATAAAAATAAAATTATTCTAATTCATAAAATTACAATTATTTTAATTAGTAAAAATATTTTTTTTAACCTACACCGTCCCACTGCTGGGCAAAGGTCTCCCCCATATATACAATTATTTTAATTGGTAAAAATATATCTGTTATCTATATGACTGACAGATATTCGCTAGGAATCAACGCAGAACCTAAACCGCTGAACCTAGAGACAAAAATTGGAGGGTGTAGGACGTAGGTATTTATTTCGGGTTCAAAGTTTGAAACTTTATAATCAATATTATGTCGCGTGCAATTTAGCGAGTGACGACCTAGAATTAATATTACATAAATCTATCAACTATTACTCATGTTGTCTCACTGCCTTCTCTCCCCACTGTGTCTCTAGCCGACCAGTTTAAAGTTACGCAACGCAATATACTTATACAGTTCCGCGGTAACGCAAACATTATTTCATGTAAATTGAACGATTCATGCTCACTTTATGCGATCTCTTGCGAAATACTCGAACAAAACCATAATGTGGGGCAGGTCGGGGTTTTCCAATCTCGCTATTAGGATTGATTTACACATCAATTACAATTAATTGGTTAATTGGAAGAAGTTACGTTTTGCCTGGTAACATCGTGTCACAGGCAAACTTATGGTGGTCAACTGAAAAGACCTCTAATCGTGTGTATGAAAGTTCTATTAAAATACTTGCTAGTAGACAAGTCTTCACAAAAAAATATTTTCATTTTAAGAATTTCTGCAATACTATTACGAATTGTTGCAAATATTTATGTATTTGTTACTTAACTCTATATTGTAGGGACATAAAATACCTCCTCTAATGGCAGTCCAATGTGATAAGTGTGCCCTGCGGGTTTCCTCGCCTGGTTGGAATGATAAATCTTGTAGGTGCTAACTTAAAAAAAATACACACATTTTTCGTTAGATCACTAGATAGAGTGGCTTTGGCTGTGCTTTAGTTACGTCACGACAACTGTCAATTGGTCACGGCTTAGGAATTTGTGTATACTCGTACTTCGATGTATATTGAACAATTACATTAACGTCTTATTTTTAATTAAGACTTTATCCTAGCACGTATCGTACACTTCACTGCACAAATAAAATCTACAGCGAATAAGCTCTAAAAGCTAAAAAATACTGTTTTAAAAATGCCCATAATATTTACCCGTTCATCCCATATGGTTTTTTTATCATTGCATGAACAAATACAAATGTTCGGCGTGTACATTATATTTGTATTTACATCTCACACTTTAGAATAGTATTTCATACAGGTGTTTACAAAGTGAAGTTTACAACAGTCAAGAAAAAAGTTATAAGTAACACTACCTAGTGACAGTAACAGTAACATTCAAGAGTATAAACCATATTTTTTTTATTAAATTTTTTTAGTATGTTTTATATGAGTACATTAGCTAATATATTTCAATTCTAACTACAGCTCTGATATAATACGTACCTACCTACCTATCGTATATATTAATAAAGCAGTCAACTACTAATAATTCTAACCACAAAATAAAAACCTCAAAGACAATACCAGGTAGCTATAATAAAGACGCTTTGTTTACATTCCATTCTGAAATTCTAGAACATTTTAATATTACGTTACCACAAACGTCTCTCATTATTTATTTCCGTAAATTTTACTAGTATTATGTTACACCACATAACACGCGCCAAAGCCGCCGTTGATTAACCAGTGAGATAGAGAAGTAATAGCTAGCGATTAGTTTTGATTGTCTATGCTACCGAGTTTCACAACCAGCTGTATTAAACAGGTGTAACACACTAAACTTGCCACGCCATTGATTTTCTTAGATGTTCTAGCATATATTATAATAATAATGTATTTAGAACATATGTGTAGCAAATTAGTAATAGGGAGAACACGGAATAGTCCACATATCACAACTAGAAATTGGTGTTTTAGTCATAAACTGACATAATTTTTTATGAACTACTTCAAAATAGGCTGTATTCTGAAATGTAAGGCATATTATAAAATTAAGCCTGATGGCGTGTCTATTAGATTTACCTCTATGGCACAATGTAATTGCATAAAGCCGCGTAGATTTCGCGGGCAAGTGTGATTTCCTCCGTTTTCCGCATACCTCGCTCGTAATGTGATTGCAAAATATAAGTAGTTTTCTAGAATATGGGAAATATATAGAAGCAAAGGTCAACGAATGAGGATAGTAGAGCACAGAGTTTTACTAGTGTTCAAACGATTTCGTTATCCGCGACTTACGACTCAGGTGTAGGTTTTTTAACTAGATCTGAAAATGTGTTTGATTTGCTGGATGGACAACACCGGTAGAGGTGTTTCGACTAAAAACGGACTTCAACACAACATGGAGGCAAGACCCTTACGGGTAAACAGTGCACTGAAAATTCTAACTCAAGTAGTTTTATAAATATATTTTTTATTCTAGGCTTTTGACTACTATTAGCCTTTGACTACTAGCTCACATGACCACAGGCGACACAGTCGCCTTACATGGAGCATGCTGGCTCGTCTGGAGGACACTGCCTTTCAAGGAAGGCTGCCGAAACACACCGTTAGGTGCTTGGCGACACATTTTACAACTTATGGGTGGTAGCTACCCAGACGAGCTTTAGTAAACACCCTACCACTATGCTTTGGTTTTTTCACGATGTTTTCCTTTACCGGCAGGTAAATTGCGTATTTCATGGGATCTAGCCTTGTACCTCATGAACGGCAATCGACCCCACTAACCATTCGGCCATCATTATATAAACATTTATGAAAGTACAAGATTCAATGCATAGAAATAATTATAGTTGATGTTTGTATGTTTCTTCCTAGGCAGCAAGTGGTTCAAAACCATCATAGCACATTGTGATTGCGATGATGACGTAACGAGGCCCCATTGCGGCGCCACTTTCGTTTTCTGGATGCCGCCGACTCACTTCCATGCAATTGCCTACGTTGTTTATTACAGACAATGTTGTGAAGCATATGAAATTAAGAAGCCTGAACAATTTTTTAAGGCCGTTGTTTCGTTCTGTCCGCACGCAGCCAAGAATGAGGAGCGTACATTATATTCACGTTCATTTCTTAAATGTATTCTGCGTATCTACAGATTAATGAACCAGCAGAGACAACACTTCATTTTTATTACGATAATGAAAAGAAAAATTAAAAATAATGTACTCCTATTTTTTTCAGAATGTAATAGAGATTTTTGAAAATATAAGAAAAATTCAGCATAATGTTATTCCCGTCAAAATTTCGTAAAAAAAATATGGTATCATAAATTATTTAAATTACATACGCATAGCCTTGCTACCTTAAATCTAAAGACCAAAATAGTTACACATTTTTTTCATATGAGTAATTACTTAAATATAGATATAATATTCGACTTATACTTATTAAGCTCACGTTTACATTTACCATAAAAACACAAATTAATTAAAATATTTCTATGTGAAATACAGATCTATTTATACGAACAACGTTGCTGAATCAACCAAATCACTTGAAGTATGATGACATAAGTTTAGTGAGCTCTTGGCGCCATACACTTTTGGTTCCTGGATATAATTAAAGTTCACTTCCTAACAATTTGCGTTGTTACGAGTGCCTATCTACTACAGCTGCATTTATTTATGGTTACTAATCGTCTCTCGCTAGATGTCTAAGCAGTGTCAGATCCTTGGTCTTAAAAAGTAGAATCACAAGGCTGAACAATGTAATAACATATTTGTTTTAGTTGATTTTGAACTCCCGACGCAAAAACGACGGAGTGTTAGAAGTTTGATGTGCCAGTAGCATCGTAGCTCTTCAACGGATAGACCGATTATGTCTTTGTTATTTTTGTTTGAAAGGTGAATAAGTAAGGAGTGTTCTTTGAATGTTTGATGAAAATTGGTGCAAGGTGGCCGCCGCCACAAAATGCCGGAATACATATTTTTTTCAATATTACTATACACGACTATGATAGACTAGTAGAATATAATAAAATATGATACAATTGATGCATTTACAATGGACACCTCCTAATTTCAGATAGATACTTACGAGTAGTCGTATGTCTACCAGGAGGTTTTTGGATTTTCCCGTTAAGTGATGATTATTACAAACATGGTAGATTTTTATGGGTTGACCTACAGTTTTTTTTTTACTTATCGAGGGTTAGGGTTAGGTATAATTGGCAATAAAACAGTATTTTCGGTCCTATTTATACTCTTTTGTAAAACTCTTTAGCACAGTGCTAGGAAACCTACAGTTATATTTACACTCATAACAACATTACTAAACAAAATCCTAATTAAAACATAATTGAACCAGCCTTCTAATCAGTGTATCTTACCTAATTACCTACTTAAACAGTTGCGTCAACGTTTAACTTTTTCAACTATCTCTTTTGTGTCATCGCAGACGATACTTATCAACTCTACAAATACTTTACATAAATATTGAATTTACTTCTAAAAGAACGTAAGCAAGGTAATTACAAATTACAGGCAGCGCGGTACTCGACTGGGAAGGTATCAAATCTTGACCGTTGAACTGTAACTGTGTTTAGAGATAGACTTTATACGAGTAGAGATAAAAGTGAGTTTTATTCAATATACCAAAATTTCAGCTATACGAGTAGATTATGGAATTGCTTTAACAATTCTTTAATCTATACTACTGTTATGGGCAACTGTGCTAGCTACAGTTTTGCCACCTGGCCATTGATTGATCCATCTTGCGTCTGTACTATTCCAAAAAAAACAAATGTCAGTAATTATAGATAATATTCTAACCCGTTACCTGCCGGTCTATTCCCACTAGTTCTATTGATAGAACTAGTTGGACTTTTTTGTCCAACTAGTTCCATTATTTTATATTTGTTGACTAATGTAACTTTTTATCTAATTAGTTATATTGCAAGATATGTGATTAATAAGCATGTATGTTCCATTGCGAGTATTCCCAGAATCCAAACGATACCTACTGTAACGTTTAAATAAAATAGTTGAATATTGTTAACGACTTTATTATACTCGTATATAAAAAAAACTGAACTAATGTGAACTAAAATATAAAATCTTTCAAAACAAAAAGGCAGTGAACTATGATCGAGTATATGCTAACATTTTATCGAGAAAATGTGGTGCAGTTATTTGTCCTTTCACCAACTGCATACGAGTTTTCAGGACAAAATCATCTTTCGGTCTATCCAGCCCTCCGTCGATTTTTCTGTGAATTTTCATTGAATATCTTAATAGTTTGTGTGCGTATAGATGCCACTCGAGAATCACCATACAAACAGTGTAGGATATGTAGCAAATTACTTTTGTAGTTCCATTATTTATAAAATAATGGAACTACAAAAGTAATTTTATAAATAATGGAACTAGAATACGATCTTCCTGTCTGACCTCCCTCGGGTAGACTCTAGGGGTAGGTTTCCAATTAAACAACCTTATCCCGATTTGAAGACAAAATATATTAAATTGTTAAAAGGCATATCGTGGTGGGCACGATCATAGTTTGTGCGTTTTAAGGGGTAACAACGCCATCTACATACAGCGAACCGAACTATACTCCTCAAAGGCACAACATACGTATACAGAACTAGTTGGACAAAAATGTCCAACTAGTTCTATCAATAGAACTAGTGGGAACAGACCTACCTGCCGTCGCAGAGGTCGTTAAGCCAATCATGTGGACTTATTTAGAACCGTTTTACTTTCGTTTAAATCACTCAATACTAACAGTGACTACACATTTTTTCGGTTCGTGCTAAGTGCATAATACGGTTACATATAAATGTCCATAATGAGTACAATTTGGAACATTCTGCCATATTTGTCAAAGTTATCAAGTCTTTGATTTTGAGACGCTTAATATGGCTTATCCTTAATATATAATTACCTCTAGAATAGTTCATCTTTTCATTTATTAATATCGTGTACTTTCGTCTGTGTATCGCGGTTCTTTTATGAAAATACTGTAAGATGTTCAACGCTGGGTTTAAGAGCTACTTTACTAGTTTATTTCCTTCGCTGCGTAGAATTTTTAAGTATGAAAGGTCATTATTTTCTCTACAACACGACAAAAAAAATGTTATGATGTAAGGAAATGAAAGCCTTAATAGAAAATAAATAAAATTTAATTTTTTAATCTAACTAAAATGATCCCGACAAATTCAGAATCGCCGCCTGTTTTGAAAGCGGTTATCAAAAGTATTATTTTATTTTATTATAAAATTGCATTTTTTTGATTCTCTGTATTCTTTTGTAATCGCGTCAAGATGTGCCTTACTTGCAAGTTTAGTCTTTCATTTTCCTGTCAGCATCTGATTGATACTATTTAAGTGGAGATGATATTTTAGAAACTTTTTTTTAACAACCAAGGAAGTAATGTTTGCAAATGTCAAGCGCATCAGTCGCCTTTTACTTTTACTGAAGGAAGGTGTCTTTGGTGGGTCGTCGGATCAATGTCGGGTGGAATAAAACGTAGAAAATTATCGGAAAATTATCACTTAGCAATAGCCCTGAAGACCTCTAAAAATGGCACACAACTTAAAAAGTTTGGTACCATTTTTTTGTGCCCTTATTCTCGTATGCCCCTCAATCAATAAATATTTTAATTCATAGATATTATACTACATATTTTACGAACAAACAATATTGCCTATTTCATTTGTAGCTACGTATCTATTAGTTCTAAAGAGATTGCAAAATATTTTTAATACTTACTTATTTTCCTTAGTTGGTAAATATTGCCTATCGTGATAGGGACCGCGCTAAGTACAGACTTACTTTATTAACGACTCCATATAAATCTCTACATGAGTGATATGTGAGAATTATCTTGCAAACTTAATGAAATAGTTTAAAAAACTTAATATTACTCTATTTCCGAAATTGAATACAACAGGATTGTTTAGCATATGGATTATCTGTAGATGTTATGTAGGAACAATTTTTATGTTATTCTCATTCATTTCTCAATAAAAGAACTTGCCCGGTATTCATGACAGAATAGGTATACCTTGTATTAAATCTAATAAAACGAGTATGTGTTCAAGTAAAAGTTTCTAGTAACATTTCAATTTATAATATATACTATCGCCATTTCGTCATAGGCACTTAATCGATTATTTAACGCAACGCATCATCGGCTGGTAAGATCGATTATTTTGCAAGACGCATGTCACTAAGGTGCGGGTTTTCGACACTCGTCGAGCAATAGACGACATAACTTCTTGGTGGACTACGAGTTAGGAATCACGTGCGTTATTGAGACCTCATAAGTAATCAAGATCGCGAATTAAATCATACAATTGAACAATACTGACTGTTGTTCAGATGGATAAAAAGAAAGGATAATGTTGTCTTTAATGATCGCAATAGCATATGCTACACCGAACTCTAAAAAAAAATTGCGAATTAATAGTGAGAATGGTGGTAAGATTAAAGATTCATTCATTTAATCCCTGCTGAAGTTACCAAATGTGAACGAAACTATAGTAGGACCTATCCAACAATCAAGTACGCGTGAAAACCCGTATTGTTAATCAAAAAGAATGACGAATAATAAATAAATTTAAAACTAAGCTTGAATATCTTGTACGTATTTATTTACTAATTCATTAATAAATTTTAGACATATTTATTTACTGTCTATTAGTACATTCCTTCTAGCAAAAGAGTAAGCTTAGATAGAGAATATAGAAAACATTATACTTGTGCTCTATTCCACGCATACGAACCAAAATAGTTTACTATAGCAGTACAAGCTAGAACGTAATCGAAATTAGCTTTTTTAAGTATAGATATTTTTCAATAATTATGTTACAATTGGTGTGTTTCGGCAAAGCAAACTAGTAAAAAACTCTTTGTATTGTTACCTAAACTAAAGATAGCTCAATAGACATGGTTTAAATGAACGAGAGATTTAATAACATTTTATGAATTACAGTCAATTGCAGTGAAGGTTCATTTTGTATTATATATAACTTGCTCTACATTTTAGACCAACAAAAACCATCACCAAATAAAAGTCGCTACGTTCTGTTTATACGGCATCGTTACATAACTCGACCTCTATACTAAAAAAAAACTTTAAAATTCAAACATATATCGAAATCCGAAAACGTAAAAACGACCATGATACCAACCCTGTCGACCCACAACTCCACATATGGTGTACACTTCGCAAGTCTCGTAACACAGTTCTGTAATCCCTTGGCTGGCCGCGTGGGGAGAGTCGCCGCCACCGCCGTGCTGCAGCACAGTGCAATACGCGAACCCGCGACGCGCGCGCTTCTCTCAAATCTAACCGAAAGCAATATTAATAAACGTCTGTACAACTTCCAAAACAAAAGATAAAAAAAGAAAATTGACATTGACAATTTCGACTGTAACTTTTTTGCATGACAATTTCCTTTTTTTACTTAATGACCAGTTATATCGCACGGGTGCTGGGTCTCATTGACTCCTTACCTAACTTGACGTAATAGAAACAAGATAATCCTGTTGGCAACAGTAGTTGCATCACGTTATGCCCGCCTCACCCTTGGATTACGTGTTTCGCGTAATGTGTTGTGTGATAATTCGTAATAGTTCACTGTATCTAATTAGATGTGCATAATGTATTTATTAGGTCAGTGCGTTTGTAACTTTCTGCTATTTTCTCAGAGTCGGTTTTGATTTCAGTGTTCTGAATATTGAGGCTTTAACGTCACAGGTTTCCGTGCATTTGCATTTGCTGGTCAAGTGTTTGTTTGCATAAAATTATCGCTGCTAAAAGTTCTTTCGTGGTGTCTTACTTTCGTAGAATTTTAGTCACCGAGATCAGGTTACGGTCAAATAATAATATTAAATCTAACTCGAAATAGATGTTTACAAGTAAGTAGGTAGATACCTACTTAGTAAGAAAACAAATTAGAGATAATGTCTTCATGTAACTAAATGATTAGTGATGACTTTTAGTGACCTGTCACTGTCACAGTACAATTGCTTGCCCTATTGCGTAAACTGCAATTCTTCTCGGCTTAAACTGTGCTTAATCATTGATCACAATTAGTTGAGTGTTAGATAACTGTTTAGTAACGTTTAGGCTGGGTTTTATTTATGCTTGCACCGTTGGTTGTTACCGAGTTCTTTTTTTGTCTCTCGTATCGGCTGATTGCTATTTAAACATCGTGATTTGTTAGTATACAGATGTAATTTGAAAGCTTTTAGTGTAGCATTTGTGTAGATTTTAAAATTGTTTGAAATTGAGAGAGATATTTGTCGTAACATAGCATTGATCACGATTGTTCAGCTACGAGTAGACTTTAATTTAGCATGCTGTTAAAGCAGTTTCATCATTTGTTGCTTTTTTTTTCGAACTTGATCATCTTCGTATGCAACTTCCTACTTTCTAGATATCGAGATATCAGCGGTAGATATCGCTCTACACTTGGTATTTAATTTTTAACTGATACATATTAAAAAATTTAATATATAAAAATTGCTTAAAAGACCTGGTAACCAAAGTGTTGCTTTTGCTATCACAGAATTAAGGCCCCTGGAGAGTTTCTTAAATTGTCATTGGTGTGCAAATAAGACATTTTTTGTGTTTGCATTTTCTTGTTTACGTTTATTGCACCGTAACTTAAACGGGTAGAGCTTAGATTTCAATAATTTGAATATTTAATCACTTTCACCATAATTGGTTAGCTAATGTAAAAAAAATATACTTAAGGGAAAATCCAGTCTTAAGTTCGTGTATCATTTTAAACCGCCGTGGTCTATAGAGACCTAACTAAATCGATACAACTTTCTTCATAGCTTGATCCATCAAGCCTATTCCACTTTAACGTTTTTATAATATTCTACTTAAAGTATTTTTGTAGTAAAACAAACATCTATTCTACATAATTGATAGAGTACTTAAGAGTTAAGTAACCTTTTCCTAACGTCATTGTAAAGGCAGCTAGTGCAAGGTCATAGTGCGTCTAACAATCGTGAGAATCTAATACAAAAGTCATAACAAGCAATTATCGTATTACTTTCCAATGAGTTTAACAGTGAAATTGTAATCATTTATTTACTAACCTACGATAAAAAAGTTACAGAATAACCGCCTTTAGATCACGTATTAATTTTGGCAGGTAATTAAAAGTCCACAAAATAATTTTGAAACGACTGCTTTAGTGTGATTGTGACTAAGTGACATTAGTGAGTGTTATAAACTTTCAGTTTTTGGTTTATCTATATCAAGAGTGCTGTGAAGGAAATCATCAGCAATGAACGTAAGTAATCCATAACTACCTATTATCGATCCTAATCTCTTTCACTTTATTTCCATTAAAGATTTACACGATAAATAATCTACCTGATATTGCTTAACTAACTTTTAAAATATAGTTTGTATCGCAACACTGTCATAAAACTATCTATAAACAAGTATGCTCAGATCAACGAACCTCATAGTACGTTACGTCAATAATTAATATCTATTATGGCAACACGGAGTGGCACAATATCGCCAAATACGTGCCAAGGCCATCGCCATAATGGCATTCAAATGAAAAATGCAACTTGTCGAATGCGCTGGCATTATATAACTGACAGCTGTCAGATAATGCTACTAACAGGTTAGCGGGGTCATTAATAATACCATATACCTAAGTATGAATAGGCCTTAGACTAACTTGTGTTTTGTACTTCGCCCTTCGAGATCATATTTCCGAAATGTTTACAATACTAGAAGGTTTACTTGAAGATGGCAAATGCACACGCCGTAAAAATCCAAAGATCTTGCCTGAGAGAAAAATGAAACTACATCTGACAACTGTCTTCTAATGCTGCAACACAACAAGTTAAGGCCATGAATAATGCCATGGAGGTATAGCGTTGAACCAACTTTCCTTCCAAGGTCACTTCCCCTTTCGAGATTATATTTGGAACTATTTCACATTCCATACCCGATTGCAGGGTAACAAGACCATCAAGCTTAGTTCTACTCAGCCTATAGAATAGCCTTAACTTACAAATTTTCAAAAGTCCGGGCACAAAAGCGAAATATTTTTATTTTACCAGTCTATATTAACCATAAGAAGCACTATGTTGAATTTCTACAATATTGAATTCCTAAAACATTATACATAACTACATATATGTATTTGCATGAACTTTAATCTCAAAATTTGAATTCCTATTGTTATATAATATGTTCAGTATATCAAACTTTATATGGATAATAAAACAAGTTGCGATATCATTGAACACAATTTTGTTTTTTGTTTTTAAATAAAATATTCAGTGATAATATTGTTGTTCGAATGCCATATTTTAAATAAAAAGTCATTCAATAATTGTGTTTCAAAGGAGCTTTCAAAGGGGCTCAGTAAATAATTTTAAAACGACGACAAAAGTAACGATATAAAAATAAAATAAAAATAAACGGAAAAATAGGAAGAAAACCAACTTGTTGTAGCACATTTGCGTTATTCACGCGGAAGTATCTGAATACAAAACCAATAAAAACATTTATCGGTAAATATACCCACAATTTAACGAAGCAGTAAAAATACGTAACCAAAAATAAAATAAAGTCATCGCTTTGGACGCTCTCCTAATTACGTGAAAACTTGTTAGCATCAAACCGAAGTAATTAACATGAATCCAATGTCAAAAACAGGTGGTTAACCTGTTTTTACCCGACTGCCCAAAAAGAGGATAGTGATTTTCGAGTGTATGTTTGTAATTTTGTATGTAAGTATGTATATTGTACTCTTTGTGACCTCTTTGTGAGGTGTCATTGGATTTGTCTTCATCTGCAAACGGCCATAGGTCAAATTGCTAGCATCCCGCTATTTCACTCATTCGGATAAAGCGATCTACAAATTCAGCAGTCAGGTTTCTATTAAATCATGTCAAATCATTTGCTAATCAATGTGTTATCGAATATAAACGTAATTGAGGAATCTAGCGCATTTTTATATTACATGGCGAAGAGTCTTTGCTTAAAGTCTGGCAAAAGGCCATTGCCTGTTAATATGTTAGTATTGATTAGGTACTCAGAGTTGCAAAAGGCAGTCCCTTAAAATATGTTTTCGTTTTATTTAATAGTTATATCTATTTATAACGATAATATGTTTGAGGACCTTATATACTCTAAGACGTTATTTTCATACTAAGTAAATGATGGTAACAAACATGATTAACTGTGTTAATTGTTAAGCAACCTATTTACATGACCAAATCGGAATCTGGTTTGGCTCCAATTTGACCATGCAAAAGATTAAAGCCCTTCTTAAATCGTGGAAAGTGAATCCAATGTCTGATAATTATGACAATGACATAATCAAGATTTAGCTAATTTAAAACTTTGTAAATGTGACAACCGATTTTAATTCCGCAGACGTCCAAATGCATTTTACGTTTGTTATTTCAGAATTTATTCAATTTATAAATAAACTGCTGGACCAATTATGATACAAAAATTATGGGATTACCTTATACCCTATCTTCTATACTGTATTTTTTAAAGGAAACCTTTGGTGCGCGCAGTTACGTTTTTTAGGTCTCTCTGGCGCGGGGTAGAGTGCAGGGATTTTGCCGAGACGCGATCGGTGATTCTTACGAATAAGAAGTGCATATAGAAATTTTATTTAAAACTAACGCGTGTTTGATCTATTGAGCGGCCGAGCACAGTGCAAGACGTGACAACATTTATCGGTAAATATACCCACAATTTAACGAAGCAGTAAAAATACGTAACCAAAAATAAAATAAAGTCATCGCTTTGGACGCTCTCCTAATTACGTGAAAACTTGTTAGCATCAAACCGAAGTAATTAACATGAATCCAATGTCAAAAACAGGTGGTTAACCTGTTTTTACCCGACTGCCCAAAAAGAGGATAGTGATTTTCGAGTGTATGTTTGTAATTTTGTATGTAAGTATGTATATTGTACTCTTTGTGACCTCTTTGTGAGGTGTCATTGGATTTGTCTTCATCTGCAAACGGCCATAGGTCAAATTGCTAGCATCCCGCTATTTCACTCATTCGGATAAAGCGATCTACAAATTCAGCAGTCAGGTTTCTATTAAATCATGTCAAATCATTTGCTAATCAATGTGTTATCGAATATAAACGTAATTGAGGAATCTAGCGCATTTTTATATTACATGGCGAAGAGTCTTTGCTTAAAGTCTGGCAAAAGGCCATTGCCTGTTAATATGTTAGTATTGATTAGGTACTCAGAGTTGCAAAAGGCAGTCCCTTAAAATATGTTTTCGTTTTATTTAATAGTTATATCTATTTATAACGATAATATGTTTGAGGACCTTATATACTCTAAGACGTTATTTTCATACTAAGTAAATGATGGTAACAAACATGATTAACTGTGTTAATTGTTAAGCAACCTATTTACATGACCAAATCGGAATCTGGTTTGGCTCCAATTTGACCATGCAAAAGATTAAAGCCCTTCTTAAATCGTGGAAAGTGAATCCAATGTCTGATAATTATGACAATGACATAATCAAGATTTAGCTAATTTAAAACTTTGTAAATGTGACAACCGATTTTAATTCCGCAGACGTCCAAATGCATTTTACGTTTGTTATTTCAGAATTTATTCAATTTATAAATAAACTGCTGGACCAATTATGATACAAAAATTATGGGATTACCTTATACCCTATCTTCTATACTGTATTTTTTAAAGGAAACCTTTGGTGCGCGCAGTTACGTTTTTTAGGTCTCTCTGGCGCGGGGTAGAGTGCAGGGATTTTGCCGAGACGCGATCGGTGATTCTTACGAATAAGAAGTGCATATAGAAATTTTATTTAAAACTAACGCGTGTTTGATCTATTGAGCGGCCGAGCACAGTGCAAGACGTGTCATCGTTAAAGACGCGAACGACTCAATTCCTTCCTGATGAATTTCACCGAATGAGAACGAAACTATACTTGGACCTTTTCAACAATCAGGCACGCGTGTAAACCCGTATTCTTAAACAAAATGCAAATGGAAATATCCACACTACGTTGCTTTTAGTTCGATATGATTGCCGGGTACTATATATAAAAAAACCATTAAATCGATTAAAAAACAAATTGACCTACATAAATAAAAATGGGCCAATTCATAAACAAAAATCTTATCAATTCAGCCATCTCTGAGAAATCGGAAAACATACATAAAAAAGTTAGTAGTAAAGTATGATGTTTTGAAGCATAAGACAACACAAAAACAAGACTACTATAAGAATAGATCTTTCACATATCAAGGCTAGCATGCCAAATTATCTACCTTCAAAACCGATAGCCCTACAATACTCAAACAAAACATAGATAATAAACTACTCTAATAATTTCACAATTGCCATCCATTGCAGCAATAATGTATCTAAATATACATGTACACATTATATCTTGAATTGTTCATGTTTTGTCAGTGATTTGCAATGCAATTTTAACAGAGGTTAGCAAATGACGATGCTAATGAAAGCTTTTTGGGCCATGCGAGGAAGACCTTAACCTAATATGACATGTGCAATTTGATTGTTGTAACTTTGAATTATACCTTCAGTTTCTCCGCTAAGGTCAAATTCCATACAAACATATTCACGGAAATTAACGACACACATAATTCCTTAGGAATTGATGAAGAAATCGTCTATGTGCCACAATCATCCTTGTTTTATAAATGTGTGAACTAATTAAGAACAGTTGGTGTTATTTTAACAAAATGGTGGAATTCGATGCCAGCTTCTATATTTCCCGAAATGCTATATAAGGCTCATTTAATAATTATAAGAACAGTTAAGTTCCTTGCTCCATTTCCGAAGCAAATTGTTTCATATGAACATAATTAGTGATCAAGTTGTCGAGATTTACACGTTAAAGTATATTTTTTTATCAATTTAACGCTAATGCTAGCAGTGCAAATACCACAAAAACTATTTTTAAAATTGTTAGAATGTATTGTAGTATGTATCAGAGTAATGTATACTCAGCTAGGTAATGTACTACACTAACTGATTTATACCCATCAATGGTAGCATATATATATGGAATCTTCTATAAGTTTACACTTAAATGAACTGACCAATTTATTCAGATATAACTAGTTGAATATGCAAACCGTAGAAACTCAAAGGATACAGCTAATTTTCCCGATTTTAATAACCTTGGATGTAAATTCGAACGACATTCGTAGTTCACAGTATTTTAGTGCATTATATTTGTTAAAACAAACTATTTAACGCAAAAAAGTAGCCACGTCGCTTTTCGTTAACTTTAGTTCCCTTTTTGTAATTCAGTTGCCGCATTTTATTTACGCTAAAATGCGCGATATAATTTTACTAGTAGTTCTCTAAGATAAGACCTTCCGACCGTATTAATTTTGCGATTTTAAAAATATGTCAACCTAGATAATGGCGCAAAAAATGTGGCATGCTATGTTGGCGAAAATTAAATTACATTTTATAACCATTGATACTCACTTCATCGATATGTGTCATATATCGATGTAGTGAGTATCAATGGTTATAATATTGTAAAGCCATAAAATTTTAGACCTTATTTCTAGAGTCATAAAACTACTTTTACAAAATTCGTCGTGATTTTTGCATTTCCAAGCAACTCATATTACAAATCACCGGCGACTAAAATTTCAAAAAAATCGTAAGAACTGCATACCAAATTTCGTCAAGATTGGATGGAAACCAGTACTCGAATACGAAATTTGTTGCAGACAAACATCCAGACATACAAACTGACAGACGAAAGAATATTTGGCAGACCCGAAGCAGGCCTCTGCTTCGTTTACTTAGCTCGGTCAGCAAGCTTATTGAAAACAAAAGGACACTAGCCGCGTGTTTACTAATAAGAATATTTGAAATGCTGTAATTGTTGTAAGTTATCTAGTTAGTTACTGTTGTAGTGTTCTGTGAAATAATTAATTTGTTCTATGTTTCTTTTAATAAAATAACTATATTATACCAGATACTTAATAAAGTTATCATCAATGTAAGATTGCAAGCCAACAAACGTTCATGACCGTGTCTTGCAAATCGAGGTCTCACCTCGGCGCCGCCCGCGCCGGCTGCCGGCGCGCCAAAACGTTACAAACCGCGACGTCGAGTCCTTGCAAGGTAGCCAACATTACACCATACCCGGATTATTATGTCTTACATAACACTACAGTGGCGCCCTCAGTTGTTTCATTGCAACAGATTGCAGTAGCACTGAGCCACGGACTCCACTAGTCTACAACGAGAATGCATTATGATAACTAATCGTAATTAAATAAAATTGTAGGAACTGCAATGATTTACTCGTGTAACTATCGCAGTTGTGGCTGAGCTTCCATAATATTTAATTTCCTATGAATAGTAAATGCACACAATACTTAGTTAAATTATAATCACGTTTTCAATGTTTGTATTACTGCACCGAAACAATTATACACTACGACGAATTACGAGTAAGGTTTTATAGTTATGAAAACACGTAAGTTATGTTCGATCTTTTTAATTCGTTATCTTGAGTTATGGCACTTAGCTACTTAATATCAAGTGAAAAAACAAAATATTATGATCAGTCGTGTTAAGAAAAAATCTCTTTGCCGATAATGACCGTTCCAGTTCACTGCGCTCAAAATTGGAACTACGACGGGCCGATGACAGCGAATCCTTGCAAGGCAGCCAACATTACAACACAGAATTGCCAGAATCAGCGGTCCATTATTACGTAACGCGATTGCAACACTAAATGCATTGCTGATACACGCCAGCAGTTAGGATGAATGTGTGAGATGGCCGTTGCTTCGTTGTGTAATTTCGAGTACAACGTTCTATAATTGCGAGTCACCGGTTCACTGACATTGACACATTTTTCGGTTACATCTCTAAATTGGTGTCGTTACAAAATCTGCACTTTTTTATTGCTAGTAACAATTGGCTCGACACAATGCCTAACGAGTTTAGAATTAAGCTTTACAGCTGTATGAAATATAACGAATTGCACTTTTAAGAGCAAGATGTGGCAATAACAAATAGGGAAAAGTTTTATTGCTTCGTGAGGCTGCATATATTTTGAAATGTATGAATATTTGTGACTATAGTAAATAATGGATGACAAACAAATACGAAATGGATTGATAATAAAGTTTGAAACTCTTTAAACAATTCCATAATTTGCTTACGATTGATCAAAAATAATACGGAAAGGGTTTTTCATCCCACCATCTTGGAAAGAGTATTTTTGCTATTCGATATCTGAGTGTAAAAGTTTTTATCCGTTTTTATCCGCTTGAGGATAAAGTAAATTTGAATTAAGATTATCGTGTGCACTAAGTTTGCGAATTAAAAACCTCATTCAACCTATTTACTTCTATCTCTATGGTGTCGAATTCATCATACTACCTTTGTTATTTTGTTAAAAACTCAGACTCGGAACCTTTTTGCTGTAATTGTTTTTATTTGTTTTGCGCGCGCCATTATCTTTTCACGTCATATTGTTACAACCTAATGTTAAAAATAAGTGAAAAAACTAAAATGAGTGATTCAGATATTTAATTTTCGTATGTAGTCATTTCCTCGCTGAGGTGGGATGAAAAGGGTTTTACATGTTAGTTTAACGTGTCATTTGAAGCCTTAAATACTTGTACATTATTTATTTTTACACCTCTATAGTAATAATAATATTTTTTTGACGATGCTTTTCTCTCCGCAAGAGTAGAATTATTAATGCTGATTAATTTTCAGCATGCACCACAAATATCAAGACGTAGAACGTAAAGTACATCGTTAAGTAGGTAACGGGCACTTTGCTCCCAGTCTGCATAACATTAGCGTGAGTTACCGGCTAGACGTAACGCACGCAAAGTTACGTCACAAGCTGGCAACACCGACCGATTTGCGTATCGAATTGTACGTACTTTGTAATAACGTAAATATACAACGTGGTCGTGTAAAGTAAATAAACTTTCCGTCGATAAAGGGTGAGGCGAATTAGTGTATAATGGCGGAAGAAGTAACAATAAATGTTTTCTTTTAGTAGCAATGAGGAATGTTATTTCACTAGAGCGCTGTTTTTTATTTTGCTAATCTTATACTCTAAACATACGTATAGTTTATATGTCTTATAGTATCATATAGATTTATTATTATATGAAACATTTTATATCTATCCACTGTATTATGAGAAGAAAAGTTATTCTCTGATTATTTAAAAAATTGCGTGTGTACCTTAACATTATTTTGCAGATAATCAGTTAATATTAAGAAAAATATGGTAAATTAATATTTTATGAATGCAACAGGTTCAAAAATATTTTGCCTAGCAGCACGAATGAGAGATACTAGGAGGAAAATTTATTCACTGTTTACACGAAAAATACGAATTATTTTTGCTAATTACTATGCACAGTTTCCGATTATGCAACATTGTGTTTAAAGTAAAAAATATATAGAAATGTTCGGTATATCGCTGGAAGGAGGCTGAAGAAACGTTACATGGGTTAGGTTTATCTTGCAGTTCTATGATTGATTTTGAAAACAGCCAATTAGAATTGTAGATCATATATAAAAATAAACCCTCTGTCAAAAAGTCAAAACCTGTCCAACAATTTAGGTCTTAGCACAAAAAAATACTTTTAAAAATTATTTTGCCAAAAAAAATTTCAGACATTGAAACTCCCTTAAAATATACTAAAATAAAATACTAGAGATCGAGTATCAAAATTGTTGTATCAAGAAATCAACCCGTTCAATAGGCATGTCCAAATATTTGTGGTAAGGCGGCATTTTATTCCTGGACTATATCATATTATACAAATTCTAAAGAATACGCAGTTAACGTATTCTCATAGTTTCTTATTCATTACTTTCTCACAGTTTGCATTGTAAAACGAAAAAATACTACCTCCGTGACACCCAGTAAGCCTAATGCCAAAATAAATGGTATGTAAGGGTAAACAACATCATTAGTGAACGTATTAAAGATTACGTCACTGATTTAGGGTTGTACAAAAATAGACACAGGCTGGAAATTACAACATGAGAAAATTATTGGAATCAAACTCCTGTACATTTCGAAAATTAAGCTTAACGCAAATTAAATATACTGACCGAAATATACAGACCGGAAAGCTATCTACAATAATGAACACAGCTGGTAGGTATGATAGGGATGTAACTATTGTTCCACCATTTCAAAGTCTAGCTCCGTTACTTTGCCAAGCTCTACATTAGGGACGGGGCAGTATGGGCGAAATACACAAAATGCTATAGAAGAGAGTCAGGAATACCGCTTCCACGTATACGAGAAAAAAGAAAAGGATTGCCAGAAACACTGTTTAAGACTATTAAAGACTTCTAACAATTCTGTCCTTATGATTAGTTATAAACATTGTTCGTTTCTTAGTTCGTCAGACAAACATAGTTACAGGTTAAAAAAATACTTCGTCTGACCACAGTCAGATATTTACAGTTTTATTATATAAAAATATAAAATCTACAAAACATTCGGAAACCATCGCAATTTTTTTGTGTACCTTTTTTGAACAACCATTGCAACTTTGGACAGTTAGTAAAAGAAGTCATTTCCGGTTATACCAAAACGAACATTGTAATAAGTATCGTGATATTTTCACGTATGACATAACGCTACTGTCCTAAATGAAGCAACGACTTAAGCGACATTTAAGTGAACGTCAACACAAATAATTATACCACATAGCTTACTAATTACTAAGTATAATGATTTCAGCCTAACAAGAAACAGAAGCCGTTCAACAATAGCCGTCAAAAGAATAACAACAATCTAATTTATCAAGTGAATCACTATTTCAAAATTACTAAATATATATCGATGTAATATAATCTACAATTTGACATTGTTTCTGACAACACATATGAATAATTTCTGTGAAGTAATTTAGAGATTGAATAATTCGAGAATTATTTCAACATGTACTTACACATATATATTAAACATATTAAAAATAATTAATAGTTAAGGTGCAAACCGTAGCTGCATATTTCAATGTCATTAAGGTAATATATCTGAACATACTAGTCATGGAACGGGCGACTTGTTGCGCAACTGATCGAAAGCAGTTTTGGCGATGGCCTTCACCCATTGCACCGGTTGGCCGATCGCTTGTTGGATTGGTTGCGATAACGCACGGAATGTGTGCGCTGGACCTTATGAGGTTTGTTTACTAACAACAAGTCGTTACGTGGGGATTGACACACTTAAGGGTTTGATAAGAAAATGCAAATAATTATTTTGTTTATTCCGTTACTTAAACGTAGAGTATCTGGTACTTGTGTAAAATTCTGTAAATATACCGACATCAACCAACGTTTATAAGAAACATTCAAACGCATAGTTTATAACAAGCAGTGAGTCAGGGCTTACCGCCTGAACCTAGAGACATGAAATTTGGAGGGTGTATTCATTAAGGGAGTCAAATAAAAGTTTAATGTTTTGATAGGTACTTGTCCCAGAATTATTTGAGTACCTAAATTAACTGTTAATGTTTCGTGATATTAGATCACGAAATATAAACAACAAATATTACAAATACAATTTTAAAGTTTTCGTATGAGAGAAATCAATCAAAGCTTGTTTTGTAATTTGGGGCAAAATTAAACTTTTGTTCTACAACTTTTATTGAGCGAACTACTAGTTTCAACTCTTCTAAGCCCTTTAAAACGACACACAGTATGTATTTGGGCCAACTTTCTTCGTCCTACATCGCTGCAGCATACTAATTACATATGACAACACTGGTGACATCACCGTGGATAGTTCGAGAAGCGGCCTTCACCCGGTGGAACACTTAAACACTCACTGGTTCACATTTTACTTCGTCACTAGTTGACATAATACGTGACATTTGTGTAATGAAATACGAAGGGCGACGAAACCTATAATTAAACAAAATCACTTATGCTAGCAAAATAAACCAAGTGTTTATACACATAAACAATAAGGTTAGTTAAAAAATTAATAAGATGTAATTAAAATATTCAATAGAGAATGCTCTCGCGAGTCTCGCTTATGAAGGGGGTGCAGGCCATTGTGCTCCATTCAGAGTTAGGAGATTTAGTTTTGTAATCTACTACCGACAATGAAGTTGTACAGTAGTTATAGACAATATTCTCCCATAGCGTCGAAGCACGTGATAATTATAATGCACACATGAAAATAACTATCAAAGTTGAGCATTCGACCACTATACTACGAGTATCTTATCTAGGACTATTACGTTACGTAAAATATATCACAGATGAAAATAGTATTTAACTGAATGTAGATTTAGTAAAGATTAGTTTTGATGTAACAACAAATCCTTGCAGGACTTACAAAGTCGGCATAGAATAGCATTTCTTCGAATGGCTGTCCAAACTTGCCTTGCACTCAATTACATGTGACATCACGTCGAAAGTTCGAGAAACGTCCTTCACCCATTGCCACGGTTTAACATGCGCTGTTATTATGTCACATTTGTTAAGTTTTAACGTCGGACGTTTCGGCAGTGTCATAAGTTAACTAGTCATAAACTTTGAAGTAGTTAATCTGAATAGGAATTCATGTTTAATTTTTTTTTTTTTATAAAGTAAATAAACAAAATGCAGCGTATATGTGCACTCTACATCGTTTATTAACCCAGCGGGCAAAGCGTCTGTGTATAGGGTTAAAAAAAATCTTTCCTCTATCAATTAGTTAGTTCGTAAGTTTGTATGTCCCTTGAAATTTCGTACTCGCGTGAAGGCCGTAGTTTCCATCCCATCCCGACAAAACTTGGTATACGCGGTACAGACAAAACATTAATTAAGACTCCTGAGTATAAAATACATCGGTTAAGTGATTGTCACTATTCTTTAAAAAACGTAATAAAATATCGTGGCCATGAGGTCGACAGTTCACGGAACTACTATTATACCTATGGGAGAAGATCAATCAGCAATAACTAGCCACGACCAAACGACCATACCCCTTCTCGATTATACAACGTACAATTACACTATCATTTAAACTATTTACATACAAAACTCTTTTTTTTTAATCAGTTTCCTTATAAAAATAAAACGGAACCGGCACAATGGCGTCTCGGCGGGTAGCCACGAACGCGTTGCCAAAACACATCATGCTCTGATTGATGTGGACCAGCAAACTCTACCTATATTGTTCTTATCCAACGAGGGTAAGCTGTTTTGTAATATGTTAGAAAATATTATTAAACAATTACTTCCGATTTTAGAAACAAAATATCCTAACGGTGTGTTCCGGCAGCCTTCTTTGAGACAGTGTATTCCAGACTATGTTTACAGTATCGATGACGTCCGTGGCCGTGCGAACTTGTGGTCAAAAGCCTGAGTAGAATAAAAAATTGTTGATATTCGGATTTTGCCCATCTTGACTGATTACGTTCGCTTTTTCATAAAATTAAAATAAACTGTAACAAAACTGACAAAAGCAATAGCTAAATATTGATTCGATTGGCACGTCATTCAAAAACATCGGTTGAGCAGTTTATACGCTGCAACATACCTAAAACCATTTGTCTTATTTCTGGCTTTGCCGTGGCCGTGTAACAAAGTGAAAATATCAAGAATTTATTCAATTGCTTATTGTTGTTCATTACTCATGCTATAAAATTACATAAAATACTAATGAAACACGCTTTATGTTCTAAATAACCTTTTTATGACCATGTATTAGGGCTGTCTTTCTCTACTATAAAATAATTAATCACCATGATAATATCAGATTTGTAAATTTCACCACGTTATTTCACGAGCCATTGTTTTTAAAGAAGTTTATTAATTTGTATTTAAATAACCCAGTAGTGTTATAGAAAAAAACTATATCTACAATATGTAATAAATACTCGTTTGTCAGCTTAATATGTTTATATCTTTTTTTATACGACTGCCCAAAAAGAAAATGTTTTTCGAGTGTACTCGAATGTTTGTATGCCTCTCTTCACTATTTGTGACTATCTACAGCCTGAATTATTAGACCGATTTAGTGCGAGATGTCATTAGATTTATATTTACTCGTATCTGCAGGTGTACATTGACTACACCGGTTGCATCCTGCGGTTTTACTCTGCAATTTAAAGTCTTGCAGTCGAGTTTTTTGAAGTCGCTTCTGACCACTTGTTATTCTACATGTATGAACATAATTTTTATAGATCTTAGTCAATACAGACACGACATTAACCAATTACCATTCGGATTGCCTCAGTCGATTATCGAATCCGGGACCTCCGATTACTCCGTGTGTAGCGCTTACATGCTTGCCTTCAATTCAATATCCACAGAGTTCGTCATTACGATGTCAATTAAAGTCCCTCAAACCGCACTTTACTCAGTGTGATTGACCTACAAGACTTATGACCTACACTCATTCCGAGACTACAATGAGACACAAAATCGATATAAAATTGTTAAAATTTACTCCACTCTGCAAATTTATAACATTCTAAAATAAAATAAGTCCAATAACCGAACAATAGATGTTAGATATCGTAGTCACATAACATTGTCAACGATTGAGACCAGCGATTACTTTCTCGAGCGGCCGAGAGTAAATTATTATATCGCATATTACAGTATTTGAGGAAACAGATTACAATCTTCCGCGGTGGTAGGAAACGGCACGCTCTGTGTCCCTAATCTAGCACAAGCGTAGTAGGTGTACACTAGCAAAATAAAAATATTAAGACAGAAACAAGTAACACAATAAACTTATGTAAAAAATAGGTAAAAATAACATAACTGTATCGATATTACCCGCTCCGACTCATTCCCGATAGAAAGGTATCCATACCGACACTGGCAACATTACCCGGTTATACGGCTATGGCAATTTTTTATACTTACCAAGAATGAACCAGAACGAGAGTGCTCTTCGGTATGAACGGGGGAACCTCTTTCCAGACAGCAAATAACCTAATACCAAAATTTGAAATATGACACCAACCATGGTAAAAATTGTCGTAACCACATACATGGTTACGACGTATAATGACTGTATCTTGCGGTTTTTGTGAGTTTGCCACGGATGTAAATTATTTATTCTCATTCTATCATCCCGGTGAGTCTGTAGACCCTCTACCAAGATTTTTAGGTAGAGGTATAAAGACTCGATTATTCATTCATGGTGGAGGTGGAGGTCGCAGCAAACGCATCTACTTGCATCTACTTTCATGTAGATGCAAGTATTATACTTTATTTCATGTGTTTATGTGGTTAACATATGGCACTTGTTGACGGTCTGTTTCTCTTATGAAACCTGGAAGAAATCAAGGCGATAAGATTGTCGAATGTACGCGGATTGCTTTTTATTTTATTTTTAGTGTGTACAATAAAATATAACAATTCATTCATTCATTCCATCTGGGTCGTCTTAAAACACAGTGAATTATTTCCATTAGACGTGGCGCAATAAATCATAAGTATATTAATGGTCAATTCCATCGGTTAATTGTTCATTTTAAAGGCTGTAATAGGCTGTAAATACATTAATCTGACGTTGAAGGAGGTCCAGGGTCTAATCTATCTCCGTACCAAATTTCATGCTGCTTAGCGGTTTTTTACGTGAAAGAGCAACAAATAAACATCCATACATCCACACACTCCATATCCATACATTCTTACAAACTTTAGCGCTTATAATATTAGTAGGATAGTAGGACTATATACAATCTACATGAGTTATATGAACTCATTTAAGCTAGATTTACTGCAACTTGTAGCGAACAGTGTACACCGAGCTCTAAATAGATGCTGGTACAGATATCTCGTTATGTAATTTTTCTTCAATACTTCCGAGTGTATTTACTAGCACAATTATTTGCGTAAATTCAATGCTTAATAGAACGCTCGCAATTCATAAAGTTTGATGATTAGCTTTCAATTCACTTTACTGTATTTTAAAGACTCTATGATTCAGACGTGCCACTTTTAACGCAGCTAAAGTTAAATGAGTCTTAAAATCTTATAGCTCTGCAAAGTGTTGAGTTAGCGATAAAAAAAATTGCGATAAATATAATGAAAACATAGAAAAGACAACCACTCAAATGATTTTCCTCACATTGAGAATTCTTTACAACTTATTTCAAAAATGGAGTAGGAGTTTCGATGAGATGGAATGTATTTTTTGCATTTTTGTTACGCGATTATGTATTTTATTATAATTGGTAAGTCTTCGAAGATATTCCTTCATAAATTCAAAATAAATTTATTATGAACCTAAAAAAACATAATAATAACAAAAGAATTCAGTGAAATACTTCCCGAAATAAAAATTCCAGGAGATTCAAAAGCTCGTAACAATAATGTTTTAAAACAAGTAACATATTTAACACATCAAATCCATTGAATAATATACATAAATATACTCACATCAGGAAATATCGGCAGTAAAAAAATCATCCACGCAAACATACCTGTGAACAAGCAACATATACGTTTAATACCTAGGGAAACAATAGAATTCAACATTAACATATGAGAAATATTGACAATGCTGATTAAAAAAACTTGATACACCATCAGCTACATCATGAAAGTTGTTATCACAGATTTCCATAGCCGGGATGTTGTGCTTTAAACTTTTTACATTACCTGTTACTTTTTCTCTGAGTACTCATTTACGGAAGGTCCTGAAAACTCGCTGTAATTATTAGTCAAATGTATCTACGTAAGTATATCTATGAACAACAGACTTTTTTCATATCAGTTCAATACACTTAAAAAAAGAAAAATTACTATTTTCCCAAGTTTCTCAAAGTAAAAGACATCAACGAACCCACAAACGCGTTGAACTCTTTTACTCCCTTACTAGGTTTCCTAATATTCCCTAAATTTTATTCTTGTTTTGACATTAAATCTAATATTTATTACATGGTATGCATAGCAACTAAGTATAAACATTACAGAAAAAATACTGGTATATGGTAAAGGACTACCATTACCATGTACCAGTTAGTTATTCTGTATTTTCATACTTATTCTTACTATAAGTAATGTAGACTAACTAGACCAGATTAGAATTTACTTTGCTTTTACACCAGTTTAATTTATTGCTGTGAAGTAATTATCGAGGTCACAATTATAAATATAAAATTAAAATTTTAAGGTTTTAGACCGGTGAATGATAAAATACTGCAGTTATTCACGGTACAACGTTTTTTGCTACCAGTTTCAGGAATCCAAGGATACAGCAGAAATAAACTAAACTGACTAATTAAAAAACTATACCGGTTTCATCACTAATCATCGTTTCTTTCTCTTTTTTTCAGTTACAAAGAACGAGCATCGCAAGTCACTGCTATGCCTAACATGCGTCGTGGGCACGACCCAACACCATCTACCAGCAATCCAATGCGCGAAAGCAAACCGCCAGACCGACACAAACTGGACTAGTCTACATGCAAACCAAAACAAATTCAACCATGCTGTGATACTGGCCACTAACAACTGTGATACACCGAACGAAATCAACAATTTATATAAAGAATATTGGACAAAAAAGAAGCCAAATTCAAATAAGAAAGACATTAAAATGGGTATTCATGTACTTTTAGCATCTACAGCGCTTAAGACAGTCAGTGTGACGGGCCTATGGTTGATTCCCTTGTTGCTTGGAGCACTGACGTATCACAACTATAACTCATATGATCCCGAAGCGAGAGTTTTAGATAAAGAGCCGAAGAAAGAGTATGACTTTGTGGTGGTGGGGGGAGGATCAGCTGGAGCGGTCGTCGCTAATCGCTTGTCGGAGGTTAAGAATTGGAATGTGCTATTGCTTGAAAGTGGTGAGTATTTCTTACATACTCGTATAATACTATTCATGAAATCCCTAAACATTGAGGCGACAGTAAGTTTCTTGGTTTGTTTGATTTTTACTCTCGGTCCGGTACTATTTATTCCAGTAAAATAAGAAGTTCCCGTAGATAATTTAGATTTAGGTCTATTCACAAACCGACGTCATGTTTTAGTGTATGTGACGGCTAGTTTTAATCCTTTACGATATCTGATACTAAAGGAAATGTATATATTTTTTGCCCCTAAATAAGCACTTTTAAGACAAACCCATGCAGATAAAGTTGCCGAGTAAAGTTAAATATTATCAAGAATGAAAATGCCAAGCACATTTATTAAAGTGCATCCAAATATAAAACGTCATTCGCAAAATGCAGTTGCATATAAAATGTCTCAAACGGTACAATACCGTTCCAGGTCCAGACGAGAACGAGATCACGGACGTCCCTTCGCTAGCGGGCTACTTGCAGCTAACGAAGCTGGACTGGCAGTACAAGACGGAACCCACGCAATACGCTTGTCTCGGCTTCAAGAAGCACAGGTGTAGCTGGCCTAGAGGAAAGGTAAACTTTGCTTACCTACTCGTTTGGCTATCCTGAACTGATCTAGGCACGCGAAAAAATAAAACTTATGAGGCTTGGATCTCTGTGCCTATCTATAACGCAATATCAATAAACGAAAATTAATTTAAAAAATATGACAGATTTCCAAACTCATCCGCAAACTTGCCATGGCTCAGAATTAAACCTGAGATGGCCGGCTTTCAAAACGAGCATACATTTGTATACTCTATTCCGCAACAAAGATAAAGAGGGGTTGAAAATGGCCCGAACCATTTCGAGAAAAGGATGGTAAGGCCGTGCCTTTGTTTTGCTCGAATTGGCGGAGGCACTGCCGTGTTTCTAGATAATAAAAACAAATAAAGCCCGATCTGTCAGTACTACGTAAGGACTCAGTCCATCTCCAGCGGCGTCTATGTTGCTAACTGGCATGAAGCCAAAAAGAAGACCAACGAGTCGACCGCCACCGTATCAAAAATAATATCAAGAAGTTTTCTTAAAAATATATCAATCCTCATGAGAACTTTCTAAGACAGCAACATATCGACATAAAGTATTGAATGTCAATCGAGCTTATCAAAATTGAAAAAAACACCATACCTAACGGCTACATGCATTACCTATCAAATTATCATAGCAATGCTTATTAAACTCCTTGCTTTTATAAAATAAGGTTGAGTTGTTTATCAAATTACACTGGTTATTAAATTATGCTACAAGTAAAGCTACCGAAATAAATCTTTATGATAATTTGATTTATAGGTTCTATACCGCATTTCTAATTACAAAAGAAATACAATAAATCACCCATATAACTTATCCGCATTTCAGGTTCTTGGCGGTTCCAGCGTACTCAACTACATGATTTACGTGCGAGGCAACAGATTCGACTTCGACCAGTGGGAGCAGTCCGGGAACCCGGGCTGGGGCTACGATGAGGTTCTCAAATACTTCATCAAGTCGGAAGACAATAGGAACCCATACCTTGCTAAAAGCAAATACCACGGCCGAGGAGGATATCTAACCGTGCAAGAAGCGCCTTGGCGAACTCCCTTAGTAGCTGCCTTTGTTGAAGCAGGCGTCGAAATTGGTTACGAAAACCGAGATATCAACGGAGCAGTCCAAACAGGGTTCATGATAGCTCAAGGAACAATCAGAAGAGGCTCCAGATGTAGCACAGCCAAAGCTTTCTTAAGGCCAGTGAGAACACGAAAAAACTTGGATATATCCTTAAGTAGTCAAGCCACTAGAATTCTGATTAATCCAGTCACTTTAAAAGCATATGGAGTGGAATATATCAAACATGGTATTAAGAGGGTTGTGTATGCGAGAAAAGAAGTCATCTTGTCAGCTGGAGCGATTAACAGTCCTCAATTGATGATGTTATCAGGCATCGGGCCCAAAGATCATTTGAAAGATGTTGGCATCCGAGTGCTGAAAGATTTGCCTGTTGGAGAGAATCTACAAGATCACGTAGGAGTCGGTGGATTAACATTCCTAGTCGATAAACCTGTAGCCATAGTCCAGAATAGATTTCAGGCTTTTCCTGTAACTATGAACTACGTAGTAAATGAAAGAGGACCTATGACAACCTTGGGAGGGTTGGAAGGAATCGCGTTTGTGAATACAAAATACGCGAACAGTTCGGGGCTTTGGCCTGATATACAGTTCCACATGGCTCCAGCGTCATTTTCTTCTGACAACGGACAAATAGTTCGTAAGATTTTAGGGCTCACTGATGAGATTTACGACTCAGTATACAAGCCTATAGCTAACAAAGATGCTTGGACAATCATGCCACTACTTCTTAGACCGAATACAAGAGGTTACGTCAGATTGAAAAGTTCTAACCCTCTCCATTATCCAATTATGAACCCTAGATATCACGAGGATCCATTAGACGTTGCGAGATTGGTCGAGGGCATAAAGATTGCCGTACAAGTTGCAAACGCGTCTCCTTTCAAGCAGTTCAACTCGAGACTGTACTTGAAACCTTTACCTAACTGTAAGCAGTACAAGTTCATGTCCGACGAATACATAGAGTGCCAAGTGCGGCATATATCTATGACGATATACCATCAAAGCGGGACGGCTAAGATGGGACCTTCTTGGGATAAAGAAGCTGTGGTAGACCCTAGATTAAGAGTGCATGGTATAGACGGCCTTAGAGTGATAGATGCTAGTATAATGCCTACAATAGTTAGCGGTAATACGAATGCTGCAGTGATCATGATAGGAGAGAAAGGTTCCGATATGATCAAAGAAGACTGGTTGAACAAACGGTGACAGTGACTTTAATGTACCTAATATAAATCGTAAGTTACCAATTTTGTCAGTGTTTTGTAGGCAGATTGTTTGCAGTTTTCTTGAGCCTGCACTTTGTACCTTAGCAAGTCGACGGGTTTGAGTTTATATCACATTTAAACACGGTCTCAATTACAAGGCGCCGACTATTTCGTTACAAATATCCGCAGCCTTAGTAGTTACCACTTAAAAATTATACGTGATTAATAAGTGTTTAGAAACTTATATATCGTCAATTAACAAACAATATAGAGTTTTAAAGCTTCGGATATATTTTGTAACATTGCCAGCATAAATAAGCAGCAGCAGCATGCAGCATAATGATGCACCACAAACAATTAAGAATTCAGAAAGTAGATCGTATATTGTGTAGTACATATAAATAAGCAAATGACCTGCCTAATATTATTATTTTTATGACTATGTCATATCCAAAGATTATACAATTGTTTTGTTATTTGTGAAACATTCCATGTTTACTGAAGTTGTGTCTGTTCCCATATTTGTTACTTTATATTTTACAATAAGTTGAATGTTTGTAAATTGTGTAAATATGTCATTAAAACATAAGTAGAATTAGCTTAGCGTAAGTACAGAAATTCTATTTATTTCTTTAGAATGCCATATTTTATAGATAAAATACACGAAATTAAGGAATACATAACTAAAATAATTTTGTTTTTAACAAGGCAATAGCAATAAATAATATAATAAAGGCAATAAATTGTAATAATTTTAATTATAGTCAATCTTAATTAATTACTAAAAAAATGATTGACTTTTAAAGGTAATTTTGATAAAATATTTCGAACAAGTTTTTATACTCGTACATAGGATAAATAATATATAAAGAACTATATAATAATGATACTACGAAACTTTAAACCAATTGTTATGATTTGTTTCTGGAGTTTTAAGAGTTTTCGTTCAACAATATTTGCTGAGATGCCGAGCTTTTGTGTGAACAATATACACACATTGTTTATATTTTGTTTAATCAATAAGAAACCTAAGTATTTTTAGGAGGTGACATTTCATGATATAAAACAGACGGCTTTTTTTACGAAGACATTTAGCATATTATTACTACTTGCAACATTGAAAGATAACTTATTACTTACTTAAATATTTTTTTCTTCAAGATTTACTCCCATTGATGGAATCACTACTTAAATAATATAGTATCATAATAATTAAGTGATGATTTTAATAAAACTTCTTCGGAAATAAAAATCGTTTCGCTTTAGACATAGAAGTTTGGGACATTTTGAAAAATAAATTTGCATACGCACATATTTTGACAGAATGACTTTAATTATATTTTCGTTTTTATGCGATTTGTGTATGTGTTATAAAAATAACATTGTCTTCATAATTGATGCAAAGTTTTTGTCTGAATTCTAGTTGATTTTTTGAAGTGAATATAAATTCTCACGTTTGTGGTTTTTGAATGTCCGTTTTTTATTTTGATTAGTTAAGGATACACGCAAAAAGTAGATCAAATGCGATAAACACCAGTAGATTATGTCTTAGATCTAAAATTAGAATTATATTGGATTTCAAATATTCCCTTCTTAGTTAATCCAATGAACTATGCCTAACTGTAAACTATCAAAACAAAATAAGTAAACTTAATAAAACCCCCAACAACGTTACTTTGTTTTGCCGGCAATTTGTGGGAGTTTTGATAAAATAAGATATCCGCCATTTTGAGCGGTGATCTTGTATTTGGACCAATTTACATCAAACATAGCAAAGAAAAACTTATAAAGAGCTCGCAGAGGTGCAACAGCTCACTTTCGAGCGAGCGCTTGAAGAGTCAACATCTCCTGAGGATGCCTTGTGCTAAGGCGAAACACGTGTCGAGGAAGTCGGATACTGAGAGAAAGAGAAATAATAAGGTGAGGTGTGGCGGTGGTGAGGAGGAACCACACCATAAAAACAAAAATATTTTTCGATTTCTCACGCTGACATCAAGACGAGGCGGAAAAACACTAAATATTTTGTATACCATCTTATTAAAAAAAACTTTTTTTTTATAGTCGTTAGGCTTGCGCTTGACCTCAACTTACCCGATGTAAAGTGACGAAGCGGTCTAGGATGTAGCGCGCTTGCCTAGAAGAAACCGATTCACTCGCGATTTGAAGAGTCAAAAAAAAATTTGAGTCCGACCGAAACTAGTTTTCCGGCCGAAACCGAAACCGAAACCGAAACTCACGTAGTCAAGTATAAAATTCCTTAAAATACTGAAATTTGTTGCATTTTATCCATTATTCTGCATTAATTGGGACATGAAAACACAGTATATAAGTATATGTTTAACGAACTAAAGCGATAACGCACTAAGTTTTGTTGCTATAGAGCTATCCGAACGGCGCACGACAACAACGAACAGGGTCGCCAGCGTCAAGCATTGCCGTGAGAAAACGAAGTTAGGCGAGCGTGCCCGACAATTTCAGAAATCAGTTTCGGTTTCGGCAAAACCGAAACTGCCGTCAAAACTTGATTTTTGGCCGAAACTCGGCCGAAACCGAAACCGAACTTTCGGTCGGACACTACATATAATCAAACTAGGTTCATCAGATGCCACACACACACTCGTCAAACTTAACATCCCGTCGTGTTTGCGTCGGGGTGTAATATGAATCTATTTAAAAATGTCTTGTTTTTTTATATTTAGATTTTTACAAAAGGTTCCAATATTTATAGTTCGTCATAATCTCGACGGCTTATTGCTACAGTGACGTCAATTAGAGCACATGTATTCTATAATTACCAGCAATTACAATAATTACAGCCACTTTAAAGTAGTTACAATGGAAACTAGTTTTTTTATTCTTCAACACTTTGGTAAACCCATACTGAGCACCAGAAACTAAACATATGACTGAAAACTGTCGAGAATATTTTAAACAAACTGCGTTGAACTATGTATACGCAGATATTGGTACCGAATATATATTGTCAAATGGTACCGAATATATATTCTCAAATTATAGTTACAGGACAAATACATAGTAAAATCGAAACAAAAATATAAAAAGAACGACATGCGCGGATAGAACTATTCCAGTAATTTCGATTCAAATATCAAACCGCTGGAGCGATTTCAATAAAACTTAAATAATATAAGAAAACATAACGTCGAACAAACCTCCTTTTTAGGAAGTCGGTAAGAAAGTGGTCTTGCATAGCAGAGTTAACTACGAAACTACTATTTAAGTGGTTCCAGTTATATTTTGTGGAAGAGATATCGCTTTTGGGCGGTTTGACTGTTATTGTGTCAGTTTTTTTATTGTACTCGAATTTACTATAATAGTTATAGTAAATCGAAATAGTATTTCCTATTTCTAATAGGATGAAAATAAAGTATATTTGTTTTGCATTGTACTGTCCCAAAAGCACTGTCTATCTGACTTGAGCTTACCAAGAGTACACTTCGTATGATTTTAAGTCTTTTCATACGATACGTAGATAATGCAGAGAAACATTAAAATATCCATCTATTTCGCGTCGGATCTTTATAGAAGTTGTACCTATAAATAGTAGTGGAATATTTATAACAATTAAGAAAATTTAAACAGCTATCAATAAATATGATGAAATATGGTACAAGTAGACATAATTAGTAAAGTTAATGAGTACAAAATGTTTAACCGAATAGCAACAAAAATATAACAGAGAAGAATTATTTACTAATAACATTTAAATAAACTAGCTGCGCCCTGCGGTGTTAACCGCGTTCATACAGGATAATAGCAGCCTATGTGTTAATCTCGGGTCTAAGCTATCTAAATGTCAAATTTCAACTAAATCGGTTCAGGAGTGAAAAGCAACAAACATACAGCCATACATTGATACAAACTTTCACGTTTATAATGTTAGTAGGATGGATAGGATAGGATACTTTATTTGACTATTCGTATTGTAATTATTTATAATTTCAGCATTACGAGATTGAAGCGAAAGACAGATGTGACGGAAGTCTAACCGTAAAGCAAGTGTCTCCGCACTCCATGACAAGACAGCATTATACAAAAAAGTATTTTAATCTAAGTTCAAACTAAACAAACTACAGAACCAATTTTCATAAAACGTGTATTAGGTAAAAAAAAAACCCAAAATAAGAATTTTCGCAATATATTAAACAATGATTGCAACGTTTTCAGAACCGTCTCCTTTTTGAAGTCGGTTAAAAATATAGAGCTTCATAAAGTAGCCTTTCCAAAATGTTATCGCCATAATAGCAAACGAATCAATGACCAATTGTCAACTAAACCTATTGACTGACTGTGCAGTGTTGACGGAATGTATTGAGCAGAGCAACAGGGAGTTCGTCGAGTTTTTTACTTAAAGATGTTCTCCAGGCACCAAAAACAAAAATATGTAGAAAACTAAAATATTAGCCAACCCTAGAGAGTATAAATACAATGACAATTATTTATCAATAAAATAATCATCAAGCTTACGGTAATTTTCTCTAATCGATATTCCAGAATGCATTACGGCTATTAATGTAGAGGAAAAACCAGTTTATTCAGTTTTAGGTGCACTTTGACAGTTCAAGCCCTAAAATTGTCAGATGTGGATGTTCCTGGGGTTAAATTTGTGTTTTATGAAAGATAAGTGTGTTTAGCGAGTGATACCATATGAAAATATGTGGTCATTTAAAATACTTATTAGGTAAGATTTTAACTATTTGAGCGAGCGAGCGAAGTGTTCCTTCTACATTAATTAAGATTCCTAATATTAAAAATTAATATGTAGTTAAGTGGTTGTCTCGAGGTCGGCAGTCCGCCCAACTAGTATAAACAAGGGATAGTTTAAAAATAGTGATAACCGACATAATTTCGGCACGCAAAAGTTCGTTACAAAATAGAAAAACTTTATGTATTTTTATTATTATTACGAGCCCGTTCTGTCCCATTCTTGAGCAAAGGCCTCCCTGCCATTTATTTCTCTTTAGAGATATAATGGCCCAATCCTTCTCGTGATTGTCGAGGTCGGCCCTCTATCGCTTCCTTGGCCTGCCGCGGCGTCGTTTGCGATCTGGCCGTCTGGGTGGTGAATTTGGCCCAAAGATCATCCGACATGCGGCAGATGTGCCTAACTTTATCAAATTAATTAATATTTGAATTTGAGATAAAACTCAATCTTGCAAGTTACTATTAATACTTGGTTTAATGTTTTTGCTCATGTTTTGCAACTAAACAAAAAGTTATAAGCATGATAAGCATAATTTGTGTAATTGCTTTTTGTTAAGACTTTTTATTTTACTGGGAAGAAAAAATGAATGCGTTAACACTAAGATGCCTGATGAGGAGGATGTAGACAGGGGCCTTCAGACAATAACCTCATTTTTAAAGGAATTTCTTTTAAAAGAAGAAGGTTCCTAATCCGTCAAAGATGGTTGATAGATTAAAAAAAAATCGAAATGGATTTTATAACCACCAATTATACCGTATTGTATATTATAGTATACCTACCCTGGGTATACTATATACAAAGTATTCTTTAAAATCGGTCCAGTAGTTTTTAGAGATCTGTACCAAAAGGTAAAAACGGGACCTTACTACTGTCATAAATTTGTAGTATTGCCAGATTTTATTTGGAATTAATATTGTAATTTTTATACTTGAAACATTAAAATACATGTTTCTGATTGGTCGATATAAAGACCAATCAGAAACGAGAGCCAATAGTGACGGTTCCCGAGGTTTTTTTTAAAAAGTAGGGGTAGTTAGAGTTTTCAAGAAAACAAAATGGGTTGTCTGGCTCATTCGGTCTCCGACCATCGTACCGAAACGTTCTTCCCTCACTTGTTACCTGCATTATATCAACTTATGTATAGTTGAAAGTAATTCTATGTGAATAAAAGTGATTAAATTCGTAACTGAGTTTGAATTCATCAAACTACCAAGACTTCACTGTCCGTCCGTCCGTCTTTCACTAAGCTCTATCTCACGAACAGTGATAGCTAGAGAGCTGAAATTTTCAGAGATGACGTATTTCTGTTGCTGGTATATTAACAAAAAAAGAATAAAATAAATATTTAGGGGGTCTCCCATACAACAAAAGTAATTTTTTGTTGTTTTATTCTCTCAATTGAGACACAAGGTAGACGCTTGAAATATTCACTAAAAATATTTATTAGTAGTATTTTCTTTAAATATATATATATATATATAAATATATATTTAAATATATACAATTAAATCAATATAAAATAAATATTTAAGGGGGGGGGGGGCTTCCCATACAAAAAACGTGAGTGCTCGATAGATAACACCAGATAGAATCTTGAACGAATGTTACACGGAACCCTTTTAGAGCACGAGTTCCAGTAACACTTGGATTTTTTTAAAATCAATATATTTATTATTTATTATGAGTATGTATATGTAGATGACATTTTTGTAACGTAAGTCTTGCGTGCCGAATTTCAGTCGGTTTAGGGTTTTTTTAGTATCGCCTGATTCTCCTATCTTTAGTTTTGTAGATTTTTTAAAGAGCCCAAATTTTCGATGTGTTTGATCATAGACAATACGTCCAATATTTTTTATAGAATAAAGATTACTAACTATAACTATAGTCTTTGAAAGAAACAAGAATTTTCTAAATCGATCCAGGTGTCGCTGAGAAATCGAACCTACATGATGATGATATATGAGAACCCCTCTGTTTTTTAAGTCTGTACATAGAACATATTGGAAATATCACGATGAATACTCAGTATATCGCACACTAGAATTCATAAAACTATGTATAGAAAACAAATCGTTAATTGATCACGCTCCGCAGAAATTATTAATGTTATAGGAAAATATTGTAATCTAAACTTAACTTGAACAATCGATAGGTATAATTATGAATGCGTTAGATATTCACAACTGCCCACAATGTATTTAATACATGGAATATTCCTCCCTGGGTAAGCCGAGTATACTTTTTAATGTATTTAATTCTGCGGTTTCATGACGTCAATACTTTGAAAGGTTGCATAAGAATGCAGCGCACCAGCAAGATTATTTTTTCGTTCGTATTTATGGGTATTCAAAATTTATATTTTTAGAAATACTCACGTTAAAGATGTAACTGCATTCGGCTACAAGGAAATGTCATCCACATATGAATTGAATGTTGTTATAAAATGCGTTTTTCGTTCGAATAAACCAGAATAGTAAGTGCCGGTATGCGGTCGCGGAAACCAGACAGAATGATGATTCATTGGAATACGAGTATTATAAAAATAAGTTATATGCAATTTTCATTAAAATTGAATATACTTTGTTTTAGTTAGTATCATAGAATTTTGCTCTAGCTTTAATTTAATGTCATCCGATAGATTCAAACTTGGTAAAATATCTACAAGATTTACATGTACTCACGAGTTTATGTTATTAACTCAAGTGTTAGTTTCACATCGCTCCTGATATCTCATATTTCTTTGTAAAGGTAAGGCGCTGAGTCTCACCACGCAGGATTTTTCGTAGTGTGAGACGCAGAAAGCAATTAAAAAGTAATACAATGTTTTAGGTTCAATGTATGCAAGTAAGTATCGAGTCTATCGAGTGTATCAATGCCCTCATTGCAATGTAATTTAATTTTTAATTTTAACATTGCATTTCTTATGTTTGTTGAAATAATACTAGCGTTTAGGTATCCATTAGAAATTAGATAGAAAAAATATAATACCTCGCTAAGTTACCGATACGATAACCGCTGGGGCAAACAATTTCTGGAGATTGCGTTTAGCCAAACGTAGGTAATGTAGGACGCGAGCCGGCTAGGTGAGAGAAAGGATTGCGAAAGTGGCGTGCATGAACCGAATGAAAGAAACGAGCTGGAGTTTAAGCTTGGTGTCGTACGTTGGGAGAGGGCCTATGTCCAACAATATAGGATAACAATGAATATATAGAAGTTACGACTCGTTACAGCATTAACTACATCATCATATCAACGATGTCGCTCAGCTCTGCGCAGCGAGGGTCCATCTTCGAAGCCATCAGCGGCTTCCTCCGTGACGCGATCGAGCTACATGATGGAGAACCGCCTGATGCTGCTGTACTGCATTCGGAGTACGATTTCATTATCATCGGAGCTGGTAGTGCGGGCTGCGTGCTAAGCAATAGGCTTACCGAAGTAAAAGACTTTAAGGTATGGATAGACCTTCACTAATACGAAGGAAAAAATCATGCTCGTGATTAGCATGATATCATATCAATATCATTATTCATTACCAATCTGACACTTCAGAAGTGAAGAATTTTCAGTGTTCCAGCGACCTAGAGGTGTGCCAGGAGATTAACGCAATTAGTACTACTAATTTTGCCAATTTAGCAAAGTATATGAGGTCATTTTAGTAAGGAGATATTATAGTACCTACTGGGTAATTATAGAAGACGTTTCAAAATACAACTTAATTGCATTAAATGACTCTGGAAACGATTTTAGTATCGAAGGAAATTGTAGAAAAATATATACTTTTTCTCTTATGGTGAGATAACTGGAAATGCCTGAATCAGAGCTGAGCTTTAAGCTTAGAACTCATGGAATTGGTGGATATTTAACTGCCATACCTATCGAACTCTTTAGAGAGCTAGTTGCGCGACATTCCCGTTTTATGCCCTTTCCTGGAGAATTTTTCTTTACTTGGCAAATAAATGATAATTTAAATGTAAAAGATTCGTGTACTTTCAAGTATAACCGCAACGGATTCCTATATTTTTAATGGTTTATTATCCATTTATAATTTGTGCTTGTAAATAATCTGATTTAGTTGCACATAATTTTATTTTCTAATCAATTTAGATACGCATTATTTCTATGTATATATAGATAATTGGTACTCATAACTAATTTATAGTATTTTTTCCTATGTTCAAGGGTAAATAATAATTCCCGTCAAATATGTGTGTAAAATAGATTTACTTTGTTAATTTCATTCTGTATAATCATTTTGTTGACATATTTTAATGTTTACTATTTAAGTATTCGTATCTATACTTACAAACAAATAAACATATTAATTTACATATTAAACAATATAAAGCCAGTACCTACTGCGAACTATTGACATCGCGACCTCAGCCTTCCTCACTACTCGCTAGACTTCATATACAACGTGTAACAGAAAGGTGTGACAATACTTAACGGTGTTAGTCAACCCAATATGTAAGAACCTATCGCGGGATTTAAATCCGCAATATAAAAAAAATATTGCGCCTCCATACAACTTGGTCAATCATGTGACTTTTTGTATGGAGAACATAATAATTTTCTTTTGAATTTTGTATAATGTTGTTCTGCAATGGGTTCACTTTGATCGGAAGACTCTTAGGTATTGTCACACCTTTCTGTTGCACATTGTACGAGTATATATTGAAACCACACTTAAAAAATAAAAATATTATTGTTTCATGATGCGGAAATCTACATGGAAACTATGATTGTACCAAACTGTATGCATTTTGGTTCGTAATTGTAAAAGTTATAAGGGGCGCATAGACGAACAAAGGTAACTTAAAAGTGTTAGTCAGTTGAAGACTTTATTTTATACGCTACTCGCTACGTTATTTTGCGTAATGCTTATACATGTTTTGTCTGATAGATAGACATATAGTTTTCATATTGTCAATCAAAATTACATCCTTACCAAATTTCATCAAAAACCAGTGTAGCAGTTTTTGCGTGAAAGAGTAACAAACATGCAGACAGACTTTTGCGTTTATAATTACACTGACAACAAGTACTGCGTAAATACAAGAACCTAGACGAATTATGTCGTCCGCTGAAGCCTAGTTAGCGCAAGCTCTCTGGGAGGTCCCGGATCCGATTCCCGGCCGGTTCAAGTGTTCGGACAAAGAGTTATATACCTACTTATAATTTAGAAATAATTTGATATCTATATTTATTTGGTGAATTAACATTATCACATCTTATCTTCTCTCACAAAAAAATTATTCTATGTACTTTGAAGAGCGAACTAGCATCAGAAATTAAAGGAGGCTTTAAATTGTAAGGTCACTCTAAAAGTTGGTGCCGCAGTCCCACACTTACCAAAACCCCGAATAACCCAGTAAATGGTGCGTCATATAAATTCAATTTTAGACGTGTCCGATTTAACTTTACCGCAAAGTTTTTATAAGTGTCTACACCCGTCTATTATTGCAAAGGGGAATACCATCATTTGATCAAAGCACCATACTGTCTCGTGAAAAAAATGCTGACAAAAAACCTCACTTACTTATACTCTACGTAAATTTAACAAAAACAAGAAGTAAACAAGAAATTAATGTTGTTGTGACGATAAAAAATAACTATTCTAATTGACTGGCGCGCGTAATTCAACTGAAGATGATGACTATGTATAAAGTTCTAATCGTCATACTAATGAAAGACTCCCTTTAAAAATTGTCTTTCGTTAAAGACATTCTCACATCCGCACTCCCCACGCATATACAGGGTATATCGGTTAGGGGTGTACTAAGAAAGGGGGTCACTATACTCATCATAACGAACTGGTCATCTATATTAATCCCATAATGATATGGGACCAACCCTAAAATCGAGAAAGAAACAGTAGTTCCATAGAAAATGTTATCCGTCGCCGATAAAATGTATAAAACAGGATTTTTTTCTCGAATTAAGGGTCAGTCCCATAGTGAAAGTAGTTCCTTAGGATGAGCATAGTGACCCTCTTTAAGTTTAGTACACCCCTAGCCGATATCGTAGTATTATTATAATTGCGAAAGCGTGTTTATTACGAGTAGTTTATTGGTTTGTATGTTTTTCTTTTTCTCAACAACGGAGTGAAGAACAATCGACTTGATCTTGCACAGAGAGAGTTTGAAGTTCGGAGAGCGCCATAGGATACTTTATTTTCTACTAGCTGTGCCCCGCGGTTTCACCCGCGTAGTTCCCCATTAGATTGTCGAGATAATGGGGGAACTACTTTTTTGAAGTCGGTTAAAAAGTATCCTATGTCCTTTCCCGGGGTCCAATCTACCTGTGTACCAAATTTCATCCAGATCTGTTTAGTGGTTTTGGCGTGAAAGCGTAATAGACAGACAGACAGAGTTACTTTCGCATTTATAATATTAGTTAGGATATTAAGAAAAGTTACTTATCGAGATATAAAGTTCCAAAAATAGTGGTCGTGAGTTCATGAGTTTGCTGAACTATTCAGTTATTTCTGTTGGCTCCTTGCCAACTCTCAGCAACTTCAGGTTATATCGAAATTAATGATAGTCCATGTCCGCGCAAAATCATATTGTCAGCAGTCAGTTTTATGTTTCTCACAAACATATCTCCCGTGCCGTGTATATTTTTTTTAAATTAATAACCACAAGTTAAGCCTAGCCAAGTCATATATTCATTCACTCAATACATAAAAGCTGCTATTTTGAAACTAAAGTAACTTCGAATGTATATCTTTCTTGATTTCTACCTTCGATGCCAAAACGAAGCCGGAAAACACTAGATATTAAGAATTTACTATAATATTACGGTTCCATTTATTCATGATTTAAGAAGTATGCCTTCTTTGACAATTTAAGCTTTCAAGGTGGAATGTCATCTGTCTACCACTATAAAACTGCCACTAATTACAAAGATGTAGTGTACAGCATATGTACTCTTTTGAATTTTTCTGTATCTATTTTGACATATAAATATTCAAAGGTGTTGTGATGCAGGTGCTATTGATTGAGGCCGGCGGCAGCGAACAGTTTTACATGGACATCCCGGTTCTGGCGACCATGCTGCAGTTCACCGATGCTAATTGGAACTATTATACTGAACCACAGGTTAGTCTTTCTCTTTCACCGACTTCCCAAAAAGTAGGAGGTACTCCATTCGACTGTTTTCTTCAATGTGATGATATCTTAGAGATGACCTCACATAGGATGGTCCCATTTTAATTTTATCGATATAAGTCCAGTAGTTTTAGGCATCGAAATAGCTATAGAGTTTTATGACGATTTGGATGTGGTGCAAAGTGCTTGTTAGTCTATTTGAATGTTAAATACTATATTTACTTTTGTACATTGTCTCTACTTTTAGATCGATTCAAAGGGAACGATTAGCTATAAAGGCCGCCACTTGTTGTTAGAATTGTCTCATTTGTTTTGTGTGTCTGCAATATTTAATATTTATTCAATTCATCAATACTGCTGTCTATATGTTTAAATTATTAAATAGTAGGTAAGTACATATTTGAATTACGCATTCTGGGCAACAGTGTAAAATATCCTTCTACATTTCGCAAGTATGGCGATATCTACTGTCAATCGTTCTAAATGGTTTTGGAGCACCATAACACTAAACTGTGGTCATTTAACAGCTAATTAGTGCGGTGTTACGACTAAACCGCAATTGTCAAGGTGTCTATGGCTAAAACTTCTATATTCAGTCAAAAGTTAGTAGTTAGCAAACGCATAACAGCTTGTACTAGTAGCACAGTTACCATTGCTAATTTTCAAAATAATGTTTTAAAATATTTTTCATCCATTAAAAAGATGTGTACAAGCTATCGTAACCTCTACCTACTATAAGTACGTAATAACTACGTTTTTTTTCATTTGATGTATGACACCATAAAATTTGTATATTTGCCAGCGTCAAGTTATAAAATCAAATATCAAGTAATAAGTCGTCTGGTCAAGTGGAATTCACATCATGTACTCTAATAAAGTGATGGAGTCGTTATTAGGGTTTCTATGGAGATATTTCGCGAACACGAAAACCACGCCTTTCCGTCTTTATATCGCTTGCTCACACTTGCACATAAACAAGACATTTATGGTTAATTATCTACCACTATTAAACATTAATACTTGAAGAATCACTAGTTTTGAAATTATATACAACTGAAGACAATTTTTTCTCGGTGTACGCGGGAAAACTCCCTTGACCACGTCATAAGTTATACCTAGTGACAGGCCCCGAGCAGACATCGGTCATATTCATAAAAAATGTAAAGAATAGTTCTTCATTTGTATTCAATCTGGTATTGTTAAACGACATCGTGATTGATCATTATAACGTGATGAACTGAAAAAAAGTGCATGAGCGCGTTTTATATACAGAGCCTGAATTTTTTTTCTAACTAATTCCGTCTCATTCTCTAGAAGGTCAAAGTGTCGGGCAAGTCCACAAGAAAATAATGATAATCGTTTAAAACAGCATTCGCGTCAGATGTATTTTCTATTTTTAACTCAGAATGTTACTTTTAAATAAGTAGTTTTATATGGCAGATGGTCAAATCAAGTGTTATTTAAATACAGGTTAAATATTACCTATTAACAAAAAGAATCGATACAGCGAAGGATTTAGATCGAAAAGGTCAAATGGTTTTGAAGAACCGAACGAAAAACCTAGTTGTTATGAGTTGTTACGGAAAATCGTAAAACAACAAATAATACTCAATTCGGCTTACAAAACTTTCGTTACAAAAATTACATCTACATATGTGCCAAAAGAAAAAACAAAAGTGATATTGATATAAAAAATATATGGACTAATTTTGACAAAATTCATTTAAAAGTATAATTAAATACCCTTTAGAACAAAAAAGATTTGTCAATCAGCAGCGCAAGTGCGGTTCTATTAAGACCGGTAGTTTGACAGTTTTAATCGTTGTAAACGTTTTTTATCGAATACACCGATCACTGTCGAGGACTCGACACACTCGGTGTAAGTTATCGAACGCATGGGTAAAATTGCGGGGAAAATCCCCGATTTGCGGGGATTTGAGGCCTAACGCGAGCAGAGTACTGGGTAATGGCGGGGAACCCAGAATTTCTAAAGTTTACATACTATTTCTACATAATTACCTACATAATTGTTTATAGACTAGATTTTTTTTTATTTGTAAAATCGCTTGAAATTTTCAATAAATTATGGAGAAGACGGTATTGTTATTCTAATAGTGTCATTTTAGCTATTTTGTGATAAGGAATCTTAAGAAAGCAGAGAATTTCGGAGAATTGACTGCAGTGACGCGGGGAATCGAGATTTTTTTAATAGCAGCTTTGCGCATGAATTAAAAAACGTTATATTGACGTTTGCTTTCAAGTAGATGCGATAAATGACAATCAGACAATGACATCTAAAAACTTTACTATAAAGGTTAAAAGAAAGAGTTTCTTATACAAGGACTTATCACTTTTTCAATACGAATAGATAAAAAACAATGAGTTTTCAATTGTAAGGTAGGCGGTATGACTTCAACTTCAAACTTCTCCCCCTGGCATACAATAAAAAAAACATTACGATATTATAACTCATTGATGTAGAAAATCCAACTAGTTATAACCGGCAGTCCCACATATCCCTGATCTATCCCTACTTGTAGAGAAAAATGACTTTTTCCACCTATTACTACAAGGGGGGAAACGTCGATATTTTATTTCCACGTATTTCTGCTATGATCAAGTACAAATAGAAGAAAAAATAAAAGAAAAAATGTAAAGACGAATTAGGTTTATTTTATTGTACAGGTTTTGAATTTAATAATTAGTCTAAATATGTAGGTAATATTATATTTTATCTTAACATATCTAACATATTATGTCCAACAATGATCTCTCCTGTGTTCAGTTGCATTTGTGCATTTTGTATCATGTAAAATGGGGAGAATGGAATTTACGTGGTGAATAGAAAAAATCTTGGCAACTTTGTTAGAAGCCTGTACCAACGCAAATTTAATAATATTGGTGTCATTACGTTCTTTTTTTAATAGAGCAACTTTTTTTCCCCATGCTGGCAACATTCAATTAAAGTGAAGTTAGCAACGGTTCAAAAAAACTGTGTCAAAAAGTAACCGTTCTGCCGGCATAACATAAACAGTGATGTTAAAACTTTGAGCAAAAATTAGAATAACTGATTGTTATACCAAGGAATGTTATTCCTATTTGTGTTTTGATGTTTTGTGCGTAAGTTTCAAAGGTAAGATATTGAAACGTGTTATTTTTTATCGGGTAATTGATACTAAAAGCCGAATGCCTCAATTTTTCTTGATTTCGAGGTGAATAGAGATGGCTGAGGGGTGATTAGAAACGTAGTAGGGGGTGAATGGAAACGACAAAAGGGGTAAATAGAAACGAGTAAAGAGTGAATGGAAATGAGAAAGAGGTCAAAATAAATTTGGTTGTTAGGGTTGTCACCTTTACACTATATTGGTTGTGTTATTATGGTCTAACTAAAATTTGCATGATAACTATTCATTTTATGTAGTCAATTTCTTTCAAAGGATAGTATTTATTTTTAATTATTTTGTATTGGCTTTGTGCAGGTAACGTTGAAGGTATCATGCCACGGGTATATAAACGAGACCCTCGCGGTAAGACCTACAAAAAACACGATGTAAACATAATACAACAGGCTGTTGACGAATATTCTGCAGGCGGTAGTTCCCTAGATATAATATCAAAAAAATTCAATATACACAGATCAGTTCTGTACAGGCATTGCAATAAGACAATGAAAACACACGGAGGACAAACTGTTCTGTCCAAAGATACAAAAGAAGAATTTATTAAGTACATAAATGCGTGTGCTGATTGGGGCTACCCTTTAGAACCATATGATTTAAGATTATTGGTGAAAATGTACCTTGACAAATCAGGTATTACTGAAAAGCGATTCAACAATAATATGCCTGGACCTGATTTTGTAGCTAGTTTCTTAAAAAGACATAAGGACTCCATTTCGCAAAGGATGTTTCAAAACATAAAAAGAAATAGAGCTGCAGTTTCACCTGAAGGCATCAATAAATATCTTAAAGAATTAAAGAAGTCATTAAGTGACGTACCTATGTGCAATGTAATCAATTACGACGAAAGAAATTTATCGGATGATCCAGGCCGTAAAAAAATTCTTACCAAAAGAGGTACAAAATATCCAGAGCGCGTAATGAACCATTCCAAATCATCCGTTTCTGTTATGATGTCTTGTACAGCGGAAGGCGAATTATTGCCGCCTTATGTCGTATACACACAGCATCTGCACGACACCTGGATTAGTAAGGGACCAAAGGGGACCCGATATAATAGATCTCAGTCAGGATGGTTCGATGGAATCATTTTTGAAGACTGGGTCAAAACTATAATCTTGCCTTATTTTCAAGGGAAGCCTGGCAAAAAAGTGTTAATTGGCGACAATCTGTCATCACACCTTTCTGTTGATATTATAAAATTATGCCTAAAGGAAGACATCCATTTTGTATTTTTGCCAGCTAATTTAACTTACATGACGCAGCCATTAGATGTTGCTTTCTTCAGGCCGATGAAAATTGCGTGGAGCAATATAATATACCAATGGAAAAAAACTGACGGTCGTAAACAAGCCTCTATACCTAAAGGTTGTTTCCCAACATTATTGTCCAACCTTATGGAGAAACTCAAGGAAAACGCGAAAAAAAATATACTGGCTGGATTAAAAAAAACAGGAATAAATCCGTTAGACCCTTCACAAGTTTTAAATAGATTACCTGGACACAAAGAAGACATGCACCATGATGCTATTAATGAGTCTGTTTTAGATATACTAAAAGATATGCGCTATGGAACTAGTAAAGTAAAGTAAAGTAATATTTATTGACCTTTAAATAACGTTCGTTACAGGCAAGTCTTATTACATTTGAATGAATAATTACTTAATAAATTTAACTTACAAATCTCATTTATATACGATTACTTAATATTAGTTCTAAGTTTAATAGTTCTCATGACAAATATTTACATTAAAATTGCTTTGTTTAGTTATTATTAATATTTTATAATGGTTGTTTGTTACACAAGAACGATGATTCTACAAGCTGCATTGACATATATTCGCTGAGTTTATAAAAAGGATTGCTTTCAAAAAAATACTTCAATTTTTGTTTGAATGTAATAAAATTGAGATCCATTACACTATTAGGTAATTTATTATACATCAGTATTTTAGTATAAAGCCCCTGCTTCTTACATTTAGCTAATCTATTTATTGGTAGGATTCGCCCTTTTTTATTATTGCGTGAAATTCTTTTTTCCGGTATTTCCCTATCCTCGTGTACTTCTAATAAACAACTATAAATATAAAGTGATATAACTGTCATTATTTTATCATTTTTAAAGTGTTTTCTCGCAGGACTACGTTTTTTCAAACCGTTAATTGTTCTTATAGACTGTTTTTGACATTTTAAGACTTTTATGATATCTTTAGCATTTCCCCAAACAGTAATAGCGTATCTTATAATAGAATGCACGTAGGCATAATAGACAGAGATGAGCGACTTTTTATCTAGTAATGGCTTAAGTTTAAATAAAGCATAATTACCACTTGCCATTTTCTTGCAAATTTTATCGATGTGCGCATTATGGTTAATTGTATTATCTATTGTATAACCTAGAAATACATTTGTTTTACTAATGGAATTCCCGAAAATACCTAACTTTGACTGATACTGCATAGAGATGGTTTTATCAGAGTTAAGAACAATTCCATTTGCGTCAAACCATTCCTTTAACAATTCCATAACGATACTAATTTTATTTTCTAAATTATGTATACATTTGTCTCTGATACCTACATGTGTGTCATCTGCAAATAAATTTATGTGAGCCCAACTTGGCAATGCATTGGTAATATCATTAATATATATCAAAAATAAGACTGGGCCTAAAATAGAGCCCTGTGGTACTCCAATTGACATCCTACCTTCTGTAGAAATTTGTTCATTAATCGAGACAATTTGACTACGGTTCTGTAAGTAAGTTATCATCATATTTAATTCATGACCTTGAAATCCGTAATATTGCATTTTTAAAATCAATATACCGTGCCTCAAACAATCAAAAGCTTTTGAAAGATCACAAAAGATACTTGCACATTTATTTGACGTATCTAAGGATTCTAGAATGTAATATACTACTTTTCTTATAGCCATTTCTGTTGAGCGGCCTTTTCTGAATCCAAACTGTGACATTGTAAATAAATTATTTTCTTCAAAGTATTTAACAATTCTCGATTTAATAATAGCTTCTAAAATTTTTGATAAAGTTAGCAAAATGCAAACGGGTCTATAATTACTAATATCCTCTATATCCCCTTTTTTAAAAAGTGGGATTACCATTAATGAACATTAATGAACCTAGAATGTAGTGAACCTATGAACATTAATGAACCTAGAAGAAAAAGAAAAATAGTAGTAGAACCTGGAAAGTGTACAAGCGTTGGAGAAAGTTATGTGGAAATTGAACCAGAAACTACTGAAATACATACAACAATAAAGAAGACGAAGAGAATGAAAGTTTAAAAAGGAAACAAAAAACAAGATATTGATAAACCAAGCACAAGCTATAAAGGAAAAAGAGTTGGGAAAAAAACAAAAACACAATTAGTTGCACCCATAATTGAAATAGACTCATTAAAGACGTAAATTCGATGCCAGTTACAATGCTTGATAATGAAATTTTGATTGATCATACCGAAACAGTTGAAAATTATAATGAATATTATCTTAGTAATGAAATTCCAACAAATCCAGCCAGTAGCGGTAAAATTCAAATATTATCAGATATTTCTGTTCAAGACTTAAATTTTTTAAGTTCAATCTCCCATGATACGAGTAATATGAAAGAAATAACGCCAGCCACTAAAATAATTTCAGCAAATGATATTAAAATACACAAAAAAAATCAAACACTATAAAAATGAGGAGAATTATTTTCTAATATTTGCTTGACATTTTTGCACCAACATTATAGTTTGTAGTTTTTTCTAACAGTTATGATTTATTTGTGTTGCATTTTTCATTGTAGATTTTGTTATTTAATTTTTAAAGATGTTTCTTAAGGAAGCTATAAGTTTAATGTTTGAAATACATTTTATGTTCGTATATATTGAAAGTATTTTTTTACCCATTAGTATATGCTCCATACCTATGGATACGAATAGAAGTACTGAGGTACTTACCTACTTAATATGAATCCATTCTGACACTTTGTTTGACAACCCTAGCATATTTCTCTATTAACCCCCTTGTCATATCTATTAACCCTGTATTCAGGATAAATAGAAATCGTGTAGATATTTGAAGTTTTCTCAGATTAAAATGTTATTGTTACTTTTTATTAGTAATGAGACTATAAAATAACGCGAGACTCTTAAAATAAAACCAAGTTCAAACGTAAATACGTACCTAGGCATTTTATTGCAAATTAATTTTGAATGCTAAAAGTGTTTCTATTGACCCTTTATTGTCTATATCACATATAAACGAACTCTTAGAAAATACACTTATTGTGTTTTGCGTTCTTACCTTACAGCAGCTAGAACATAAACTCTATCGTATTTACAACTTAATACCTAATTGTTTCATCAACTGTATGAAAAAATAATTGTCTGTGACAATCACATTATAAATCTAAACTCAGGACAATAAGTTATGCTAAAAGTACACACCTTTAGCAATTGCAAATTAAGTTTGAATTCTAAAAGTGTTTCTATTGACCCCGTTTTACTAATCACGAGTCACAAAATTGTCCTCTTTCTTTTTTTAGGGATATGTGGAACTGCTGGTTTTACCGAATGTTATCGACGTCAAATAACGATGCTAGGATCCGTACTTGCAAAAAACGTTAAGACATATCGAAAAGTTATTGTTACCGACATAGAACCGTAGTACTTGCACTGCAGTCTAGCTATCGCTGAGCTATACATAAAAAAGATTCTGACAAATTCAGCAGCCGCCAATCCATTTAAGTTAATTCAGTAATTTTGAGGTACAAACTTCGTTTCTCACGGCAACGCTTTGTCGGACGCTGGCGACCATGTTCGTTGTTGTTTGTCGTGCGCCATTCGGATAGCTCTGTAGCAACAAAACTTAGTGCGTTATCGCTTTAGTTCGTTGAACAAACTTAATATAAAGTGTTTTCATTTCATGTCCCAATTAATGCAGAATAATGGATAAAATGCACCAAATTTCAGTATTTTAAGGAATTTTATACTTGACACGTGAGTTTCGGTTTCGGTTTCGGTATCGGCCGGAAAACTAGTTTCGGTCGGACTCTAATTTCAACGAATTGAGTAACTCTTTGAAATCACTTAAAATACACTAGGTACATTGTTTACAAAAACCATTCAAACAACCCGTCCTTGAATGTCCTCGGCGCAAACGTGCCAAAATACCAGCGATGTCACAATGAATGGCAATGACCACCAGAAACATTCCGGAGCACGTGTCTTTTTTCATTCTTACTATTAAAACTGTTCTTCTAATCATAAAAAAGTACATTTCGAATTCACTTAGAAATTAATCACTGTGAATTATTTAAAATTGGCTAAAGCAGTATACAAACGTCATATTTTAATCGTAATCATATATCCTCGTAGAGTCACTATTATTTCACCTGTGATAGGGTATATAATATAATCGAAGGTTCTATGATATAATATGCTAACGTGACTGACCCTGACAATGACTAACCAACTATACTATACTATAGAAATACAGGAACAAGGAATATAAGAGTGGAAACATCCACTGTTCGACTACGGTGTGTTTAAAATGCAGGTCAAGTAGAGCCTTAGTCGATCCAACCGAAATAGTTCAAGTGTGGAACTTATTACTTAAATGGCTCGACGTTCTGACTCGTGTAAGATAGAAAACTTTGTGTTGAAAATTCGTTTATTCCTTGACCGAGCGAGCGAAGCGTCTGCAGAAACGCTTGACGATCTTATCAACTCTCAAGGCAGCTCAAGAGTTGTTAAGATTAAGTTAGAAGTGAAATTGAAGTTTAGAATTACTCCCGACATTTTTTGCCATTTTGGATTTGTAATTATCATAGCGTTCTACTAGTCAAGCAATTTCATTTAATACCCATATTGAGGGTATTGAGAAAAAATATGTACTCCACCTTTTTGTAGTGGCGGCCATCTTGGACCGATTTTCATCAAATCAAGAACACTCCCGACTAATACAGCTTGTAAACGAATATCAAAATCGGTCCATCCGTTTGGAAGCTACGATGTCACAGACAGACAGACATACACACATCAAACTTATAGCACCCCGACATTTTTCCGTCGGGGGTTAAAAGGTGGTTAAAAACACGACCACATTACGCGTTTTTAGCAAGAAAGTGTGTTATGCGTAAGAGAATATAATAATAATAGAGACTATAATAAGGGTCCTGTCAACTCCTTTCTCTGTATATCATACGTTTCAATACAAACATGCTAACTGATGAAAAAAATTGACAGTCTCGAAGCTAAGCCGCTTCTCTCGCTCGATTAACACACATTTTCTACCTATTTTGTGCAATCTCACTAATATTACCGGTATAATACTATCATTAAATAAATATGCATTTTAAAAATAACAATACCATATGACATTTGAAATTATTAATCATATAACGAGCATTACGAGTATGACAATACTTAAAGCTTTTTTTAAGCTTATTTACATTATTATATACAAAAATTGCTTAGTCTCTATTACCTACTTACTTACCTACCTAGTTTAAGATTTAATCACGATCATGATGTCATTATAATTAGTTTTCGGAATCTACTTCTTTGTTTCATCATTGTACCTATTCTTATTTTTATATGCAAAATCTGATATGTAGTTCTTAATGCAGTTGGTAAAAAAAATTGTTAACGGCTTTAAATTCGTTTCTAAAAAAATACCGATAGTGCTAATGATTTCGCGAGAGTCTCAGTGTCAAATCAGGTCACATATTAAGAGATTGATGATGATGATGAATGATTTAGTAAAATAAAATCAATACTAATGTGGCAAGCCTAAAATTATCGCCTCTCATTATGTCTCCATAAGTGAGAACAAGTGGTTAAAAGTGAGTTCAAAAAACCAAACTGCAAGAACTCTAGACACACGTATAAATTAGTAACAACAACTATAAGTAAAATCGCTGGATGCAGGTAGTACAATCTATGACCATATGCATTTGAAGACGAATTTATTGATACCACTCACATACAAATACGACCAGCCGTTTAGGCTCTAGGGCGTGCCAAAGAAATATACATACATACACTCGAAAAACATAACCCTACCTCTTTCGCAGTCGGGTAAAAAGACGGATATAATTTTAAAAACCGTCAATTTAGCTACAAAAGTCAATATCACATATAAACTAACTCTTAGGAAATACACTTATTGTGTTTTGCGTTCTTACCTTACAGCAGCTAGAACATAAACTCTATCGAATTCGTGACATATCATTACACATTATTGGAAAATATTATATATTTAGTATTTACATTTTAATACCTAATTGTTTCATCAACTGTATGAAAAAAAAACAATTTGTCTGTGACAATCACATTATAAATCTAAACTCAGGACAATAAGTTATGCTAAAAGAACACACCTTTAGCTTAATCTAAATTTATTGAATACCCAAACAAAGCACAACCTACCCAATTTCATTATCTTAAGTATACTAAGACTTCGGAAATTCAAATTTAGTTATTTCTGTTGCTAACTTATCTAAATAATTGCATTAATATACGATCAATATTACTTTCCTGTACCATTAGCGTATTAAACTAGATTTTTGCATGGGTTCGATTATTAATTTATCTAAGTTTCTTAATATATTAATGACTAATTTATAGCTACGTTAACAAGCGCATTTTACCTATCCACGGATTTACGAAAAGAAAATAATGTTTTCTAAGTCATAAACTGACCTTAAATTTTACCTAATTGTTACTTTGTTAATACTACCAGAGCTTTATGTGCGTAATTTCTTAGGGAAATATTTTAGAATTTATTCTAATCAATTATTTTTATTAATTCCTATTTAAAATTATTAAATATGTATTCCAACGTCAGATTTAAGTAACGTAATATAAATGCGATAATACAATACAACACAGCCCGATTTTTTAATATTGATCATTCTTATTATTTGACTGGCCGGTTGGCGCAGTTGGTAGCAACCCTGCCTTCTGCGCTGCTGGTTCCGGTTTCAATCCCCGGACAGGTCAAACATTTGTGTGCATGAACATGTCTGTTTGCCCTGTGTCTGGGTGTTTATTATATATATATAAGTATGTATATATGTATTTCGAAGTATGTATATCAGTCATCAGGTTACCATAGCATAGGCTTTGCCTAGTTTGGGACTTGTAGAACTTTGTGGGGATGTTGTCCCATATTATTATTATTAAAAGTTCCGCGTGTCTTATTCCTAAACTTAGAAACACAAACTGACAGACAAACGAATATTCAATTTCTGAGACGCTTCGCTCCTTCAGTCAACTATTTTACTGACGTTAATTTTACAAGCTTTTTATGTTGGTAGAGGTCACAATACGCAGAATTCGAAGACCCTTTTAACATCTAAAGTAGCTGAATTAGCACCGATGGTCGTCTGCGACTAAGTATTGTGCGGTCGCATAAACTTTAAATACGATACATTTTTTAAATAGTTTGCCTACCAAGGACTGTTAATAAATTACTATAGAAATGCCGTTTTTTTTATTTAAACCAATTTAACTAACATTTTTTCTTCAGCGAACTATTATGGTTCGACTAAATTCAAATATGAAATTAAATAAGAGCAAACATATTATTAAATAAAGGATTTCCGGAACGTACGTACTAGTCAGTTAAACTCAACACCTACATAACGTATGAACGGAAATAAATGTTTAGGTTATTATAATAACGCATTAGAATTTAAAGGCAAACTTGATATTTATCGAGGCGCATGCCTAATGCTCAATTTAAGTAGGTATCCTATAGATTTAATTCGATCTGATTTTGAATGGAAGCAGGTTTAATCCACATTTACACGTTACGACGAGTTCGCTCTTATGGGCATAGCTTGGATTTAATCGCACTATAATTCTAAAATATACGCACAGATTCCAAGTAGTAAAGCGTACAAATCGTTGTTTGATTGATTGATATACCAAGTATGACTGGTTTATTCCCCGTCCTGGTTCAGCATCCACGTATAGAAATATGACTGGTTTACACTTTAGAAGTGACATCCAAGGAACAAGGTGAAGTCGTAACGTGTAAACGCAACATACTTGTACTAACTAGCATCAGTTTTTAAAGAATGCCCCGGCCTCGTGAATTTTGCATTCTGAACATGACCAGTTGTTTTCGCAGTCAGATAAATCTTGGCAGTTGAATCAGTCATGTAATGAGGTAGGACAATCTAATCAACTTAAACATTTTCCTGCCCTGTTAAATTTACCTTGCTCCCTGCGCTTGTACAAAGTAACAATTCGTCTACGAGTAGCAGTGTCAATAGCAGTAGTTAGTTAATATTAAATTAGACTAGGTACATTAAGTTGAGTAGTATTTTCATACTATATTTTTTGTTTTGTTGACTAATTGACATTAATTAGCATAATGTATTTTTTTCATAATTTAAGTGTAGATTTATTTGAAATTATTGTTCATAGACATGTCTGTATATAGGCTAGTTACGAAATAAATGATTAAAATTAAATTAGTAGCACCAGGGTAAATCAAATACTGTTTATTTGTTTATCTATTCTTTAACGGGTAAGACTGATCTTAAATATTTTTATAATCGCCTAACAAACACACAAATTAATATACTTGATTCTTTCTGTTTCTGGTCTGGCATCATGACATCACAGCTCTTTAAATGTAGGTAATCCTTGCTGAATTAATTCCATCTCTTGTCTACTCCTCGTGAATAATAAACCACAGAGGATCTGTTTACATATAAATTACCTTTTTGTACTTTACTTTTATGCATTTACTGTATATAAACTGCTAGGATTAAAAACAAGTTATATAGTTATTTATGAAGTCGTCATATAAAGCACAACTCATGCTCTATAGCTCGAAAAAGAGATATAGGTATACTCGTAGTTAACGATCGCTCGACTTCCAACCGGGAGAAATTGGTTCAAACCCTCGTTCAAATCTTCACTTCTGAGTATTTTTCTTATGTGCACATTTAGATATGTTTAGGTACTTAGGCAAATTTAGGTACTCGACAATCTTATGCACTCGTACCTCATTTGAATATCATCAAAACTAAAAAAATAATAAATTAATATGAGTATCACTTGGCTCTGATGAAAGTATTTTCCTTGTCACGTTTTTTTTTCTTATTACCACAAAGTTTATTGTATTTTTAGGGTTCCGTACCCAAAGAAGACAAACGGGACCCAATTACTAAGACTTCACTGTCCTTCCGTCTGTCTGTCACCAGTATGTATATCATGAGCCGAGATTCAACTTCTGTTGCGGCTATAACAACAACCGATAGAACCGATTCTATAAGTTGTATAGATAACTAGTTGTTACCCGCGACTTCCTCCGCACATTTTTTTTTATTTTTCGTAATATAGATTTTTCAATAAAAATTCTTAAACCTAATCCTACAAGAATATGTGTACAAAGTTTTATGATGATCGGTTAAATAGTTTTACAGTACAAAACCCTTCATGCGCGAGTCTGACATGCACTTGGCCTATTTTTTTCACTACACGGAGATTTACTACGGTGAAATTCGAAAAATTACGGCAGGTAAGTAAGTGATTTTCATTCGCTCTTATATAAATACAAACATTATCAACGACAAATCTCTCTACACATGTGCAAATTATATCGTAGTTCTTGAAACTAACGTCTACAAAACAAATTCCGAATAGGATGTTACATTACATCAGTGATTAACAATTTTATGACATTACCCGCCCTTTCGTAACCGGTTCCTACACAAATGAGTAACGAAGTAACAGCGTCGATCAATGCCTTGTGCTCGCTTTCGCGAAAGATCGAGGCAGCTTTTCTACCGACTTCCCAAAAAAAGGAGGCGGTATTTAATTCGAGGTGTATTTTGTTTATTTTATTTTTTTATGATAGTGACCATATGCCAAATAATATGTATGAGTATAGATATATATACTGTTAATAACCACTCTGTCCCGGCTGTTGTGAGTTCGACAAAATAATGTTTTTTAAATGTATTCAAAACTTAAATCCTATAAATAGTATTCGTACAGAAATATGTAAAATACGTTTGTATTTCGTTTATTAAAACAAAATAGAAGAACATTTATCTTACAAATATAAAATAAAGAAGTATATTTTATTTACAACCACCAACTATAAGCCATTCTTTTAAATAGTTTAGAATTAAAAATATCAGTGAATCCCAACAAAACGCAACTTACGGATATCAATAATTATCTACCTAACTAATTATAATAAGTAACACCTCTGCGGTCAATGTGACGGAAATTTACGCAACACGGTTGTGGTTTTTACAAACCGGCAACATAAAAAATCCGTATTAACCCAAAGATATCACAATTGATTTATAAAAATAGATACAATTTGAACGGAATACTGCTCATTACTCCTAACAATGAATTCTTCCTAGACATCCAAATAAATCCTAATCAAAGATAAGTATCATTTATTCTCATTTCGTTTAAATCTGGTTAATTTTCAATTTCAAATCGCCTCTATGTTGGATTATTAACCATCAATCATCCGGCTAAATAAATTTAGTCAAGTACCTAACATAAAGATCGAATAATGTAGTTATAGCTTACGGAAGCAATATATTTAGACATTCTAGTAAAGTTCGCATGTTTCGCACTTTACTCGTATACTATAGTAAGCATTGTCTGCTACGACATTCAACACAGTATTTATAATTTGTAAACTAGTTTTTTACTTTTGATACTTGACACTGACTCAATGGACTGTCACATTTAAAATAATGAAAAGAAAATTAGTAAAAATTAAACTGTTATTTACAAATTCCGTAGAAACAATCATTTAGTAATTATGTTCATATTCTGTATTCGTAAATGATCTAATCTAGGCGTTACTCGTATTGTTGTGAAATTTATAACTTTTAACTTGTATTGGTCCCATACTGACTTCAAACGCTTTCGACATATGATGACGTCGTGTTTACCAAAGATGGTGGAAAGTTTAGAAGCTTTTTGCCGTTTGTAAAAAGACATTGTGGAAATTACCTGGTGCATCACAAAAGAGGTCGAATTAAGGACGGAGCGCCTTTGTGAAACCACGCAAACCTAATAAAATACTTACCATATATTCACAATAATATTTTATACCTCTGTTGAAATAAAACCTAATGTGCGTACAGGAGTATAATCGTCAGCTGTTTCATTTAGAAACTTTTGACTTCTTTTTTTTTCTTTTTTTGATCTCAGCATAACAATTTCATTGCGATTTGTGGTCCTGGATTGTGACGAGTGTATTTTTATTCATAGACTATCAGAATTTATTAGGAAAACTGTTAAATTATGAAAAATTAAGTTACTAGCTACACAAAAAAAAAACAGATCTTGAGTTGTATATAGGTAATCCATACCTATAAATACAAGTCAAGATCTACAGATAATCGAAATGCGAGCGGCAATACTATGGCTATATTTTGTTAGGTCAAATAAACACCGGCATACTGGTAAATGATAGATATTATCAGTGTATTTGTATATACGATGTGTACCTGTATTTCCGTCATTGTGGTGGAATTATATTATACAATCTTCTAGATGTAGTTAATGACTAAAACGATATTACACTACCAAATTAGGTACATTGTTGTATATATTTTTTGTATACTGGATAAAAGCGCTAGAAAGATATGCTACGCCCCGCGGACTTGCTCTGGGGTGCTAAAAATTATTTCAAAGCCAATCTATCATTAAGAGGGAAATAATAATAGAAAGATAATTTGCTTTTTAATTTTTTTACATACTTGTGACAAACTGATCACCAAACTTTGCAAATGACTTCCAAAGATACTGAAATACATATAAAAGTGTTGTCTATCTTACTTGTGGAACTTTTGAAATAAATGGGGCACTTTTGAGCAGCCAGAAGTAGGACATCTGTATTCTGTGGGACAGTATAGGTAAAAAAAGACTCAAAACGTATCGCATCTAGACGACTATGACACTTCTATAGGGCGTTTCCTATCGCTCGCCTCGCTAGCAACTCGTACTACCCTCAAGTTGGAAAATCTATCGCCAAGCACCTAACATTGTGTCCCGGCAGAATTCCTTGAGAGCCAGTGTATTCCAGACTAGGCATGCACCATCTAGAGATCTGACTTCCGTGGTCGCGCGAACTTGTGGTCAAATGCCTACATGTGTAGGAAGAAAAAAAAACACTACGTTGAGTTACTTTTTAAGTAGCAGAGACTAGACGTCTACGCAATGCGTAGTATGTATGTTGCTGAGTATGTCACACACAATAAGGTCAGAACTTCTTAGATGTTTCGCCGTACTCAGCGCGATCTTCCAACCATGTAATTGCCATACTCCTATCATCACTGTCATGTCTCTCAAGTCATGGTCAATGGTAAAGTACTTGACATATAGTCTACCTGCTTATTTAGTCGAAGACTAGACATTACCTAATGTAATTAGTGACGTAGTATTACATCAGAAACAAGGACTATGCATAAGTGAATAACAAAACAAAATAGACGGTTATCACTTTGTTTAAGTGCAGGCTTTTAAGCCACACAAAGGTTTGTGACGTGTATCAAGTAATACTATAGAACGAATACGACTAATAGTGTAATAGTTATAATGATATACTTACCTACAATTTAATCAGATGCGATGTATAGATAGATAGACCTAAAGTCACTCTACAGGTAGGTATTAGTATCAATCCTATATGTTACTGATGCTGGATAGACAGTGCTCCTGGACATTCACCAACATAAGTAACTATCTTCGTAAAGGCGACGTGACTTGCCTTAGTATCAGTTTCTCAGCCGCCCAAAGGCCTCTTATAGATACGACATAAGATTATAATCCTAAAACATATTTTTTTTATATTCGTCTGATGTTACATTTTGACTTGACATCCGACCTACGGGAGCGTAAATTTGTTAATGCCACCCCATAATGAACCAGAGCGGAACGTTGTTTAACTGATCGGTAAGAAACACCTAAGCTAACCGAACTACAAGCACTACGCCATTTTTTTACTACTCTATTGTCCACCGGTCACATTCGGTCACTGTGGATGTCTCTTGCGATCGGAGCGTTTTAACACATCGACAAGCAGGTTTTTCTCAGTTAAATTAATATAAAATAATAAAAAGAAAGCCTTATCATGCGGCCGCGGAATTATCTCTAAAATCTTCCTGGTAAGCTACCTTCACAGCGAGTTACAATTACCAGACTCAGATATGCAGGCTGACTCTGGCTTTAAATCGACGTTCTCTGTATGAAAGTTGGGCTTAGAGAGACATCCAAATAAGCATGCTCTATCTAGGGCTACAGTGTCGCTGACTTCCGTGGTCATGAGAACTTGAGGTCAAATGCTTAGTGTTGTAGGATAAAAAAACAAAAAGCATCGTAATAGGCCAATCATTACGATGTGTCTCTAACCTTATTTTTTTCAATCTAAATCTTGCGACATCTAACTATTTAATCTCCACGTTGAGAACTGTGTTCGTTATTCAACGATAAAATAATATCTAAATGTATGTCACTCAACCATGATGTAATTGATGAATGGAAAAACCTGACAAATATAGGCGTTCTTCCAGAAGCTTGTAATTTCTAATGAATAATCCAAGAGCTGTAAACCAATTAGATACTTGTTCGTAAACGCCATTATGTTAGTTACGAGTAATGTCAAAAAAAAACATGACTGTGCTGTGTCAACCATGCCAAAAACTGATCATTTATTTTCCTGTTACATTTAGGAGGAACTATGATATACTTAGAGATCGTCATTATTTACTTTTATGTTATACATCCCAATGTCTCTGACTCGGTTGTAGATTTTTTTTGGACTGTTAGTTTGTATAATATTGTGTTTGTATGTCGCCTGGAAATTCCGTAGGTCCATTAATCTTAATTGGTGTTTAACGAATTTTCATAATTTTTAGTCGTCGGTGATTTTCATAACTGTTTATGGTATTCTCCCAAAACGGCGACGTGTTTCTTTTGCTGCGAAGGCAAAAATTGGTCAATTTCAATAATATTTGGTACAGAGATGCGGAACACATTATAAATTTCAATAACTGGGTAGAAAAAAAAATCCGTCAAGTGGTTGTTGTTTCCGTAAAAAAAAAGAAGCAAAAAATTTTCTTTATCGCGAGATCGGCAGTTCGCGGGACTTCGGCGATTTATTTTATCAACGAAGTGTATACTTGTTTTGTTTGCAGAAATCAGGCTGTATGGGCATGCGCGCTGGGCGATGCGCATGGCCGCGCGGTCGCGTCGTTGGAGGCTCCTCGGTGCTGCATTCCATGATGCACACCAGGGGCAACCGGATGGATTACGACAGATGGGCTGCTAACGGGAACCCAGGTAATTACCACTTCTCTTGAAATATATAAAAATACAACTAATACTTTAAAAAACTGAAAAATCAACTACAAATCAGCAGACGAATTTTTAAAATATTTTGATTTATAAACCGAAATACTAGGCCGAATTTGATAAAAATTATATTACCGATTACGAAAAAAATAAGATTTTTCAAACCGAGAAATAAAGGTTTTTATTTTTTTAAAGTCGGTTAATAATATTTACTGACAACAGAAACATACAGTATCAAACACAATTAGTAATATCAAACTAAACTTAATAACAGTATGTAACTAATTGAAACAACAGTAATGTATAGAAGGATGTGTACTTATTGATAAGTGTTTTCTAAGTACAAGTTTGTTTCTTGAATTTTGATTTCTCTCTCTCTCTCTGTCGATGTCAAGCTGCATCCATTAACATTAGCTTTGTCTTCACCTAACTGGCGCATTTTTCCATTTGCGAAAATATCAGTATAGGTACTTTTACCTTTTATTTTTTATCCAAGACAGATAGGCATTTGACCACCAGCTCGCACGACCACGGAAGTCACCGTCACTACGGCCTTACATGAAACATGTCTAGTCTGGAATACACTGGCTTTCAAAGAAGGCTGCCGGAACACAGCGTATTCCAAAAATCCCTTTAGTCGATTCCCTGCGCAGAGGATATATGGAATTTTGGTCCATAAATCCCCGCGATATTGCGTAATGGGATTTGTGGACAAAATGTCCAAAAATACCCTTCTGCAATACCGCAGGGGATTTCTGGACTAAACGTCTACAAATTCCCTTTATTAAAATAAAATACCACAATCTGTTGGGTAAATAATCAAGTCTTTATTATTTAAGTACCTAACTACATATAATTATAAAAGTGGTAAAAATAATGAACAAAATAATCACGTTCAATAATATAGTATCAGTGTTACTATTTAAACACACCGTTAGATGCTTGGCGACATATTATCCAACTTGCGGGTGGTAGCTTGCCTGGCGAGCGTAAGAAAACATCCTACCACCACGCTTTGGTTTCCTCGCGATGTTTTCCATCACCGGTAGCTCGGGCTCGTTTTGCGTATTTCGTTGGATCGAACCTCGTACCTCTCGCAATGCAATCGACCCTACTACAAGCTACAAGTACAATACAATATATTAAAGTTTATCACTCGAAAGCTTAAGGATTCTCTTCCAACTTATGGCTAACACTCTAACTTATCGCCTCATTTGCTTATGATTATTAATATTTTAATTAAAATTTGGCCTCTCTCACTCTCTCAGTCTCAAACTCTGAGTTTATCTCGAGTTTATCATTATTTGATGTAGATATTTGCCAAAAGGATAGTTCTAGTTTTTCTTTAATTACAAACATGATAATTACTTTATATTTTACTGCCTACAGGTTGGGATTACAAATCAGTACTCAAATACTTCAAGAAATCAGAAAACATGCAGATACCAAAGCTGGCCAAAAACAAGACATATCATTCGACACGTGGCGAAATGACCTTGCAGTATCCCAACTGGCGAACCCCTTTATCGGAGGCATTCCTAAAGGCAGGCGTCGAAACTGGTGGTAAAATTGTAGATTACAATGGCGAGAAACAAATCGGATACTCTATAATACAGTTTACAATGAAAAACGGTACAAGAATGAGTGCAAGCAAAGCGTTTCTCCACCCAATTAAATACAGGAAGAATTTCCACGTCACCAAACAAGCTATGGTGACCAAAATCCTCATAGACCCATGGAAAAAGAGAGCTTACGGCGTAGAATTCATAAAAAATGGTAAAAAATATACAATGAAGGCTAAAAAAGAAGTAATATTATCCGCCGGAGCTATTAACTCACCTCATTTGCTTATGATAAGTGGTGTTGGCCCTAAAAATCATTTGACCGAAAAAAATATTAGTACAATTATAGATTTGCCAGTAGGTTATAATTTACAAGACCACTGGGCGTTAGGAGGCTTGACTTTTGTTATCAATACGACTGACTCTATCAGATCAGAGCGAGTGGCAACTTTTGATAACATAGTGGAGTACTTCAGTCATCATACAGGACCCCTATCAGCGCCAAGTGGCACTGAAGCTTTAGCATTCATTGATACGAAGAACCCAGATAGAGACGATGGATATCCAGATTTAGAATTGCTTTTCGTCGGCGGTTCTTTAGTATCGCAACCAGCCTATCAGCAAGCATTTTCTATAGATAACAGAGTCTTCGAACAAGTTTATGGACCTATAAGGGACAAAGACACGTGGATGGTGTTTCCTATGTTGTTGTTGCCGAAATCGAAAGGCCGAATAATGTTGAGAGACAGAAACCCATTTCGCAAGCCTTTGATACACGCAAACTATTTCACAGACGATGGTCACGACCAGAATGTTATTCTACATGGAATAAGAAAAGTGATAGAACTGTCAAAGACTCAAGCTTTTCAAAAGTACGGGAGTAAACTTCACGATATACCTTTGCCACAATGTGCTCACCACAAATTTAACAGCGATGAATATTGGTTCTGCGCTATGAAGACGATAACGAATACAATTTACCATCATTGCTGTACGAGTAAGATGGGACCGAAGGAAGATCCTGAAGCAGTTGTAGACTCTAGGTTGAAGGTTCATGGTATCTCAGGACTAAGAGTTGTAGACGCCAGTGTGATGCCTCATGTTCCTGCGGCTCATACTAACGCTCCGACGATGATGATAGCAGAAAAAGCAGCCGACATGATTAAGGAAGACTGGGGAGCAAGTTGGAGGTGACCTTAAGGTGCTCCGAACTTTTGGATCCCAGTCTTCGAGTAAAAATATTATACGAGTAGGTAATATTATAGAGAGCAACGACATTGCATATAGGTTTGAACTTAATGATATTTAATGTTATGGTTGCTTCATTTGTAAATATAATTTACCTCTGGATGTTAAATGTTATAATATACTTACTAAAATAAATAATATTATTTAATACCAAAGCTGTTTGCATCATTATTTAATAGATCTCCATAACCTTTCACTAATGACACTATTTTTTAAAATCGATTTTTTTTAATTTCAACGCTATTTATCCTGAAGTCACAAAACTTTTACACAAACTGGTTCCATAAAATGTTCAATTCTGTCTCTAGTTTAAGTATACTATCTGAACGTAATGAACTAATTCAAGTTTATAATCAATTATACATTTAATCAATTTAAATATTGTTTTAGAATATCCAGTTTACAACGGTACATATTAATTTACACTAAGATGATGTCGTATAACGGTTGTTTTTAAACACTTTTTTCAATTCGTATTCAGTATGTTTGCATATTTAACAAAGCCACAACCAATTCAGCTAATTTATACAAATCTAATTTTATATTACTTATTTAATAACTATGTCACATAAGATTATATCTCATCTAACTTAACAAGCAGCAGAAAATGCACAAATCAAATGGTAGTAATGTCAGTAAGTAACCAGCCCGCCCTTAAACATATTCGGTGCAAAAGTACCCATTGCCGCGACCAACGGATAGCAAAGCCGGCACGGGAACCTCCTGATTTTTCCCTCAGCCTGCGCTCAATTCTATATCCCTCTAATTTCTAGCTTCTTCAGTTTTACAACCGCCCATTTTCTCCACTGCGAATAAGCCTCTAGAGCCGCGTACTTACTGCGCTTTGTGTGGCCTGCATTTTCAGCAGCAGCTGCCGGAAAATAGTCAGTTTGACTTTTGGTTCGACCTAGGCAAGAGAAAGCGGCAGTGTCACACGTAGCGTCCTAAATAAAGCACCTGCCGTTTTTCTAAATACTCTGCTCTAATTCAGGGGTTGGGGACTTCATTTTTGTTTCTCCGATAAGCAGGAGGCTTCCTCTAATGTGGTAATTAATTCTAATCTGCACCTAAGTGAAAACCCAGAGGTCACGCCAGAACTTGACATTAGATCGCACTCCCTCGATCCAGAGGCAACTACGCCACTGCAATTCAAATAATTTACAAAAGTCTTAAGTTACTTCAATGATGAGGATTATATTAGTAACTTTAAAACATTCGATCATAAAAAAATCTGGTTTATATGAGAGTACAGCTACTACTGTGGTAGGGTGTAAGTAAATAATTCCCTTTCGACGGCGCTTTGATATAATCGCCTGACGGAAACGTGCAATGCAGCAAGAAAATAAACATAAATATAAGATTGGAATAACCAAAGAATGCAGTCGACGATTATTTACCTGAATTTTCTTGTTTATTTACTACACAATCTACCATTCCATGCAAATTGACCTCGGAATAAACTTATGAAAGTGAATTAGTCTTTTAATAAAAGTTGTTCACAATTAATGAATCGTATATTAATTTCAATACTCAGCTTGCTTTAGTCTTCTCTAACAGTGAGGAGTATAGCAATTTTTTATTCACCGTAAAAAATTACTTTATACGAGTAGGTAATTGTTCACGTTTCTTTAGGATAATACTCGGCAATCATATGTCAATCAAGTCTTTTTGCGCTCTTATAAGTATAATTCACAAATAATATGTTTGATAAGAAAATATATACATTGTAGGTAGGTACCTTACATTTAATAACCACATAATACAATAGAGGTTACGAACTCATGCTAATTGTTTTACCCATCTATCTCAATATTAATTTACGACTGCCTCGTGCGTGTATGCTTACGGGTTCAAATCCCGGTTCGAAATTCTAACCAACACGACTGCGTATTCTCGATCAGATAAGAGCAAGAACTGATAATAAAGATTCTCTAACCCGGTAGAGACAAAAAAACTTTATAATTAGCAATTTAGTATACTCTTTATGCACATAATTCTACAAATTATTTTTATTAAAATAATTTGTAATTTTTTTGCTCGTTAATATCTACGCAGTTCCCATGTTACTCTTCCTAGGTATATAGAAACCTTAGATTTTATACAATGATAAAATTCGCACGTAAGTAAGAATATATTTTGTATCATCTAAATATCTATCTACGTTAATTATTAGCAAGTACATACATATGGAAAATTATGTAGATTAGATTACTATTACACATTTTTATGTATTAATTAAAATTATTTTATGTGAGTTAAAAAAGAGTAGTAATAGAGATACCCATTTGTTGTCTAAGATTATCGAAATAATGGATGCTACACCTATTCTTGAAATAAATAAAAAACTATAAAGTCCAATAAGTCCATAAGCGTCACTAAAGTGTACCTAATTTTCTTCCTTAAATTACGAGTAGAGGTTACGAAAGGAAATATGTCTGAAATGTCGAAGCCATTTTACTGCTAGAGCGTACAAATTATTGATTAATTATTTATTGTAAACACAAACTATAAATGAAAGACAAAACTTTACAAAGGGACTAACTGTTATCCAAACTTCATTAGCATCTGAATATTATACGTTCATTTGTAATATGTTAAAATAACTTTTATTAGAATCAATTCTTTGATCACACAAAAAAATATAAAAATGTATCACACTTTAACAAACCATATAATTTCTCGTTCGCTGAAGGAATATTTTACCTGAAACAGAGAACGATCACAATGAACACTTGCACTTTCCGCAAAAAACACTAGAAAAACATAACGTCGGCCACCCGAAGGAAAAGTTGCAACTGATTCATAAGACGGAAAATACTAAGGCACCTGTAGTACTAACGATTTTAAAAGTATTAGTATATTTCCATACAGACTTTTTGATAGCGCCATTAGACATATAATCAAATTCAAATATAACTTTATTGTACACCAAAAATATACTTATACATTTCAAACAGATATCATAAAACATTGGCAGTACATTGGGCGGCCTTATCGCCTAAAGCAATCATGAATGAATGAAATAAATCTTAATTACAGACACACAAATATCAGATGTACAAGAAAATTCTTACATCATCTTATTCTTTTATCATCATGGGTGGACGTCTTGTGTTGTGCGGAAAGGATTGAGAGGTTGGTTGGCTTCACTAAGTTTTAGTAGTAACTGACAGGGTGGTCAAAGTGTGCGACATCGGCTAGTCTATAGGCTGCATCTGAATCCATTTGGGGCTATTATTATTTCATCTGTGCCCATAAAATTTTACTTTTCATATCAGTGAGTACCTACAATGGCTAGATCTAATACATATTTTAAAGAAGAAACCCCTCAAACTATGTCATAAGAATTATTCTACAAATAAAATAGTAAATCATGACTGACTGACGGGTCCCAATCAGCGCAAAGCCTAAACCGCCGAAACTAGTGATATGAAATTTGTAGGGTGTATTAAGAAACGATTTTTGGAAAATCTGCCCCAATGGGGGTTCAAGTTTTATGTCAGGAGCATAGCCGCGAATGACATACGCCTCTTTAAGCACGAATCTTCACAGAATATTTTTTTTAAAACGAACGTAAAATGGACTTATGAATCGTCAATACAGTGTTACAAAAGCCATCGGCAAGATGTAAAAATTAAGTCGAGAGATATTAATAAAATTACTTACTTGCAAAAAAACGATTGTGTGAAATCTGAGTACTAGAGACTGTATTTAACGCAACATACGTCACGGATTACAATAATAACACCCGACACGTTTCTAAGGCCCGCGACAGACGCGCGCGCACTTGAACGCGGCCTAAAGGTCAGAGCGCACGGTGGATTTCCTCTGAACAATATAACAAGCTGGAGGATCTCCGCGCCTTCAGTGGCACAAGGACCTGCATCCTGCCATCATCTACGCACAGCCTAAACTAATCTAACTAAATCAGATCGTTGAGTCGACATCCACCTCGTAACGGAGACAAGTGTCTATCGCATGAGATCAACACTTCCGCGTGAAGTGACTGTGAAGTTTTCTATACAAGTTGTGCAAAAGTGAGTTATTATTTATATTTGTGTGTGAAAATACAATTTTGGATATCTGAAAACGACATAGGAATCGAGGTAGAGAATTAATTGAATAATATGATAGGGTTACGCTAGAATTGATTCAAGAAACTTACTTAAAATTAAATTTTTATGTTTAGAGTTCAGAAAACAATTTACAACTTTAAGAAACAGAATGGTAAAAATAACGAACAATTGTTATAAAATAAATATATATATATATATAAACCTAGTATAGTAGTGTTTTTTGGTTGCGGATTGGTAAGTTTCACACGATACCCGGCTGCTTTGGAATACAAACGAATTGTGTGAGATTTGTAGCAATTTAGACCTCCTCAGTGGCCTCTAAGTATATATCTCAAAAGGCTCTGCGATCTCCAATAGGAACGACAGCAAACCAGAGCACGAACAAAATAGTACCTAGTACAATTATAGAAAATTCACACCTAACAAAAAATATGTTAATAAAACCTTATGTAAATGATACTACTTTTTCATGAATTCGATAATATAACGCGTACAAAAATATTACAATATACATATCTGTCGCGACAACCACAAAAAATATAATTTTTAATGCATGATATATAACAAAATATTACTTCAGAGGTTTTAAATAATATGTATCTTATAGTCGTTCAAAACGTAGAATAAATAAATATTATTTATTGATGTTACCACAGTGTTAAACTCATAATTGTAAACTACTTTTACAGAGTATTCCATAACGCTGGCCATTGTGGAATACTTAAAAAATATCGGTTCTCTTAAAGACAAAAACATACTTTGACTACTTGGGTCTACTAGTGATATTACTGGTAGATAATTTGGTTTTTCGTCAAAAACTACAATTAACGCACGACTAGTATAAATTGCCTTTCAGGTACCACCTGATGAAGCTAGCAATAAAATTATGGATAATTGCTGGACGCATGACAAAGAGTTTATAAGTAATATGGATCATGTGCGGAATATCTGTATAATTTATCGTCCCTTATTTAGGGACGACACAAATTTCAAAGTTACTATATGAATTGAGACAACATAATCATAGTAAAGCCCTTAAAAGTTTGGTAGCTTTTAAGGATTTAAGGTAAGCTAAGTACACCTCCAAACGATATAACAAAATTTTATACGAAAAATATTTAGATTATAGGCCAAAAATAGAAGCTATAAATAAATCTATGCCAAGCCCCTCGATCAATTGTCATAATTTGTAAAATCCCAAATGAAAGTCTATACACACTATAAACACCTTATAGCGGAACTAGTGTTTCTGTTTATAAAGAACAAGAAGGTAGTTAAATCTACCTGTTACTTTATCGTAGACATATAAAAAGAAAATTACGTCACGTTCGATACATAACAACCTAAAATAGTTTTTTATTCTTATTTACATCGAAAATTATGTGTTAATTTTTATTATCAATCGCTCAACTATCCTGCTAAGATTGCTAATATTCTACTTAACCTACAAAGAGGAGGAGGAACCTACGTAATTCGACTGTTTTTTTATTTTTTATCAAATTTTTCTCAGAGATGGCTGGACCAATTTGTGTATTTTTTTGTTCGGTGGTCCCATATACATTTTATTAATGGCTCTTTCCTATTTAAATTTTGTATGCATATTACCCGTTATTCATTAATGAAAACACAGTATATTAATTTTGTAGTAATCATTTATTTGATATAATATAAAAAAATATCAATAATATTTTTATTATTTTTTAAATTAAGTTCACATAACAAATCCGTTTCCGAAACCTAGTGTATGAAACCGAACTTTCGGTCGGACACTAGGACTAGTATTTTTGCTCCGCACACTCACATTTTGTCTAACAAGCAAAAAAAAAGTCTGATATCCGAATGCGAGTAATTGTTATTTAAATAGGCTAGACATGTACTCGTAGATGGGATCATAACAAACATTTGTCTGGTATTTTGTATAATAAACAAATAAATTTATCGACGCAGTGATCACAGATTAAAGCAAATCTCGCCAGACTTGCAGCAGAGACGCATTACGCTGATGGCAAACGGAGCTAGTAGCATACTCCACCATTATTGTAGGAAATAAACCAGATTACGATCGCCTAAATGCTACATTTTATATATTGTACGAAATCAAAAGCTCGTTTCAAACCATAATGTCCCACTGCTGGGCTCGGATCTCCCCTGTGAAAGGGGTGTAGGCCATAGTCCACCACCAAATTGCGGGTTGGGGAATACACTATAAAACTTCTCCGACGAGCAGGTTTCCTCACGACGTTTTCCTTCACCATTTAAGCATGTGATAAATAATTATACATAATGCATATGCATATGATGAAAAACACAGAGATGCATGCCTGAACTTGGATTTAAAAACGCGCCCTCTCGCTTGTGAGACAAGGGGTTTACCGACTAGGCTACCACTAACTTATCAAACGCTCGATCGAAATAATATAAATCGTAGTACTCATATTTCAAATTTAATAAATTAAATGGAAATACTCATTCATGACGAACCAAAAATAGATTTGTAGTACAACGCTAACTTGCGTCAAGTAACAAAGAAACGATTAAAGATGATTATTGCAAATTCAATTAATGAAAATCAGCTATTTAGAGCAACGCTAGTTTGTGAAACAAACGCTACTCAGAAACCGATCTACAATAATAAGCAAAAAAAGGAAGGATGACTGTCTCTGACCTTTTTTATCGAGAGAGCCAAGGGCCTCGTGTCTGGCAATTTTTTTCTGTCGCCTGTTTTAATTTTGGGGTCCAGATAATGCGTATCTTAACCGTGACTAACGTGCACTAAACTATTTTTTTGTCATTCTAAACGTAACTAAAACGGATAAAAAGAATTAGATACAGCTGTTAGTAAAAACTACAATGAATATAGACTAGACACTAAGGCGATCATTTCGAAACATGTTTTGTAATTCAGATGTAAATTTTACAAACAAATATAAAATAGCAATAATGAAAATACATCCACAAAAAAATGTAAACAATATAAAAGCAACCGTGACCGTGACTATGATAAACATAGCGTGCATCAAATGTGATGTGCAAGCGCAAGCTCTTTACGTCATTTCAAACCAGTTTTGAAGAGTATGAACTTGGGAGACCCCAATACGTATTTTCTCATCCCTGGCAAAGCCGGAACTCGAAGAAAGCTTAGAATCGATAACTCTCAATCTTAATATGAGTAAAGTACACAGCCTATGTAAGGAAATTAATAGTAATTACTAATAATAGTAGCTACTTTAACATTCAATGAACATAAAGGAATGAACATAAACATGAAGTAGTACGAGTAAAAAAAATACAATAACCATTTAATTTAAAAAAAATAATACAAAAAAACTACCTTTTTCTTTTATAGTAAGTACCAGTTTTGTTAGTCACCGTAAAAGCCGTCATACTTTGCCATAAGTTCGAGGTTTTCTAACCCCGCCGAGTGACTGACCGCAACAATAAAATCTGAACCGGCTAAATGCAAATTAATGATAATAATATTGTAAATGTCTTGTTTGGTTTTACTATATTTGGAACTGAATATTTCATAATACACATTAGGTAAGTTAATGTGTTCATATAAAGATAAACTATGACGATTTCTTATAAACATATATCTGTCAGATAAGCAATTATTGCAAACCGATAGGTAGCGCATACATTTTGCGCAATTTAGTTTTTAAAATGCGTAACTATTCGGAATAGCAGTTTAGTTTGATAACAACAACTATGAGGCTATTTTCGATCAGCATCGTCACGCGTGAGTAGTATTTCAAACCCTTCTTTAAATATTTTTTTATTGTTTATTTTTATTTGTTAATGTTTGTTTAAGCAATAATTATGCAGACATGACAAATAATTTCAATGATATTTAAGGAGCACCTTAAATATCATCGAACTTATTTGTCGTAATTCATGTGTCTATAAAAAAAAAATACAACAGTCTAATAGATTTAAACGATTACAGCAGGAAAACGTATTGACCAAAGGACAGCCTTATATCGTTTAATCAGAGCTACGAAGGTCCCAATCAATTCATTAGAATGTTCGTCACGCGATCGACACTGGAAGCGTCTTTTGTTCTAGACTTGACCGATCGGTACTGCGATCGTTGCATACATAATTGGCATAAACAACCAGTTACTACTTGCCACCAAGTGGTATATTATCTTTCTTCCTGCTCTGACCGGCTTCTGAATATTTATATAGTGCTACTTTTTGTAATGTACATTTTTTTTAAATAATTTGCCATGAATTCGCGTTCTACAACATCGTAAATATATTCATCAGGGTCGTTACTATTTTAACTGAATATTAAATGGTTCTTATCTCAATTTCAGATGCGGCGCCAGCACCGTACGCCATCCCTGGCGGCGGCGGTTGGGGTTCTCTTAGCCCTCCTGCTTCCGACAGACACGCAATTTACGAATCCAGTTTCTTCCTTTATGAGGTTCCTTAACGAGGGTTCCAACCAGATTGACAATGAGCCCTTGGATCGTATCAATCTTTTGTCAGAGTATGACTTTATTGTGGTCGGGGCAGGCACCGCCGGATGCGTCGTAGCAAATCGACTCTCTGAAATCGCAGACTGGAAAGTTCTTCTCGTGGAAGCAGGCACCAACGAAAATTTTGTCATGGATATACCGATTTTAGCAAACTATCTCCAATTCACAGCGGCAAATTGGGCATACAAAACAAAACCATCAAGCAAGTACTGCGCAGGCTTTGAAAATCAGCAGTGCAACTGGCCAAGAGGAAAGGTCATGGGAGGATCGAGTGTGCTCAACTACATGATTTATACTAGAGGAGCTCCTCCAGATTACGATAGTTGGAAAGCTATGGGCAACGATGGGTGGGGTTGGGATGATGTTCTGCCATACTTCAAAAAGGTTGAAACGTTCAACATACCCTCTAAATTTGACCCGAAGTGGCACGGTAAAGACGGCTACCTAAACGTTGAACATGCCCCGTTCCGAACAACACCTGCAAAAGCATGGGTGAAAGGGGCACAAGAATTTGGTTTCAAAAGTGTGGACTACAATGGTGGGGAGCCAGCAGGAGTATCGTTTTTGCAGCTTTCTATGAAGAATGGCACTCGTCACAGCTCAAGTAGAGCGTATTTACATCCCATCCACGGCAGGCCTAATCTCCATGTGTCCAAAAACAGCATGGTAACAAAACTTTTATTCGACGAAACCAACACAAAAGTAATCGGAGTCGAAATGGAGAAAATGAACAGAAAGTTTAAAATCTTGGCAAAGAAAGAAGTGATTGTATCAAGTGGAGCCTTAAATTCACCACAACTTTTGATGTTATCCGGAATTGGACCAAAGAGTCATTTAGAATCAATGAAAATTCCAGTAATTAAGGATTTACCTGTTGGCTACAACTTAATGGATCACATCGCTGCCGGTGGATTGCAGTTTATGGTCAGTAAGCAAAATTTCAGTCTCACCACGGAATATATATTAAATCATTTAGAATTAGTATTTCAATGGTTTAAAAACCACAAAGGTCCGCTATCGATTCCCGGAGGTTGTGAGGCTTTAGTATTCATGGATCTCAAAGACAAATTCAACTCTACTGGATGGCCTGATATGGAACTGCTATTTATTGGTGGAGGCCTCAATTCGGATCCTCTGCTACCTCGAAATTTTGGTTTTGAGGAACAAATATACACCGACACATACGGACCCCTCGGCAAAAACGACGTGTTTATGGTCTTCCCAATGTTAATGAGACCTAAGTCGAAAGGCAGAGTAATGTTACAAAGCAGGAATCCTAAAGCGCATCCAACGTTGATACCTAACTATTTCGAATACAAAGAAGATTTGCAAAAAATCGTCGAAGGGATAAAGGTAGCTGTTAATATAGCACGACAGCCATCTATGCGAAAGATTGGAACGAAGCTTTATGACGTTCCTATTGAAGATTGCTTGAAGTACGGACCATTTGGCAGCGACGAGTACTTTTCATGTCAAGCTCAAATGTTTACGTTTACCATATACCACCAGAGTGGCACTTGCAAGATGGGAACTGTAGGCGATCCTTCTGCAGTGGTAGATCCAAAATTAAAAGTACATGGCATTGCACAGTTAAGAGTCATCGATGCTAGTATTATGCCAGAAATCGTTTCCTCGCATACAAATGCTCCAGTATATATGATTGCCGAAAAAGGAGCTGATATGATTAAGAAAGATTGGGGCAGATAATTTAGTAATTTATTATAATATAATATCATAGTTGATTGAAAAGTGTAATGCATTTGATCGGATGATTATTTCACATCCCAAAAAGAAACTGAGAGTAAAATAATTTATATCATTTTAATTTCAAATATGCTATAAGTATGTATGAGGGCGTAGTACCTATTTAATAATGTGTCATAGGATTTAGTATTTATTTTTGTCATAAATATCATATTAATAAGAGTAAAGCGACTAGTGCAATATGAAGAACAAACTGTGATGTACATAATAAATATAATAATGGTGGCATGGAATTCTTATACAAGCTTATAAAAAGAAAAAGTATCTTTGTATTAGCTAGCACTCATTTATTACTCATTCATATTAGGAATGTCATTTCCTCTATGAAAAGCACAATTTTTGGCATGTTATTTGGACCCCTTAGTGAATGTTCTTTCGGAGCAATACATGAAAAACCGCAATATTTTTTGCTGTTCAATTCAAAATCTATGCCACTACTTTTTGTCCCTTCCGTGTAATTTTTTCGCTGTCTGTAAAGGTTCTAAATAAAGCACCAATCGCATCGCATTTTTTATAAGTACTACGACTATAGTAGATTTTCGTAGCCTCCTTACATTACCATTTCAACATCTTTATTAAATTGAACTTTGTGATTATTTTCAAAATGAATCTACTGATATAAAGTCCGTTGCCAATTTTTGGAATTTTTAATTTTTTTGGTTAGTTTCAACTTATTACCTACAAAAGACTAATTATAGTTTTAAAAAGTTGCGTTAGTTCGGAGTTATAGTACAAACCAGAATTCTTATTTTATTATCTGTAGGCATACCTATGTAGTAACAATTATTGTATGCACGCTGCATAAAATAAAGTATGAAATAAAATGTATTTCACTTGTTTCAGTAGTATCTAACGTGATAACTGAACGAAACAAAAAAAATATTTTTAAAATTTTTCCCGCAATCTCCGAGAAATCAGTTAAACGAATCAGGTCCGAGGTAACAAACATTAAAACAGTTAAAAATTAAAACAGTCGAATTGTGTTCTGATTTCAAAAATGCCTCCCTTTTTAAATCGACTTGTTAGAGGAGAAGGTCTATTTATATATGTTCTGTAATTTCTCTGACCCCTGGATCGATATCAAAAAATCAATTTTTGTTCGAAACAATATGTACTAAGTAGGTTAGTTAGTATTATATCATACGGTGCCTCTGACACAATATTTATTCAAAATCAGTAATTTTACACGTTTTATGTCAGCTTTGAACTTATCAAGTTCACTACTACTAAATATAAGTTATATTTAGTAGTACTACTAAATATAACTTATATTTAGTAGTAGTGAACTTGTATGGAATCGTTAATAATATTCGAACCATAGAGTGTATCCCATCTGGCCCAGTGACTTAGCCCGGTGCTGGGCCACATGGGAAAAAAAGTTTTATCTGGCCCGGTGATATATTTATCGACAGACTTGGCCCGGCACCGGGCCAAGTTACCGGGCCAGTTGGGATACACCCGAACCATAAAGTAACTTCATATTAAAAAAATATTCTAAGGACTATACTTTTCTACCTAATGCTAAACTTACATTAACGTTGCGCATATTTTTTTTTAATTGCATTAGTTAAAATTATTTGTTAAAGCGCCATCTAGCTCATCTACAATTAAGGTTCTTAGATTTCTACTTAGCTAAATTCTAAGTTGCGTTTGGTTGTGTTACGGTTCGCTACGACAGTTGAAAACTAGACATATGCATTTTGTTAAAGCAATAAAGATATCTTGGACATCGAGTGCGCTGATGTAAATACGTACAAATCTTCTCTACTTTAACAACACTTTATTATAGGTAAGAGAAATCTTCATTTTGAGCTCAATTTTAAGTCAATGATTACCGGAACTCAACGACACTGGCCTTAGATGAAGTACGCCCAATTTTAAATAGATTGCCTTTCAAAGAAGGATGCCGCAGACTATAGGCGACAAAAAAACATCAATGTTACAACTTATGTTACAATCAATTATAGTTACAAATTCGGTAGTTATTCTTATCCTGCAGACCTTACTCCTACTCTTTGGCGTTTATCGCCAGAGAAAAGGAAATATTAAGAAAATCGGCTCATTTAACACTAGTAGCTTTCACTCTGGGCGTTGCCCGCGACATAAAAAAGAATAATTATAAATATCAAACTTTGTACCCTTAGAGGTTAAATTTCCAATAATTCTTTCTTAGTACACCCTTACACCCTACAATGAATACACCTTCCAAATTTCATGTCTTTAGGTTCAGCGGTTTAGGCTTTGCGTTGATTGGTAGCAAATATCAGCCAGTGAGTCAGTCATTCATGACTCACACAAAAATATTTGCTTTTGTTTAGAAATGTAACTTAGAATTCGAAGTCTAATTTTGTTACTTTCAATTCAAACATACTTGCAAACTGCAAAGGAAATAAATAACCGAACGTTATTTTGTCAGTTGCCGCGCTATACGAGTACAGCTCTACTGGTGTTGGTGTTAGCGCCTGTTATTTTACTACCATAAATTGATTCTGATAAGAAAATAACAGTGTTGTTTAATTTTACGAAATGGGACGCCGTCAAGTCTATAGCACAAACAACAGCTTTTGTGTCTATAGCAAGCATCACGAAATCTCTGAGGTACAAAATAATTTAGCACTTAAGTTCGGTATATTAGGGCGGCCTAGAATCTCTGACTCCGGGGCGAACCACTCCGCCTACAAGAAAAAAAGAGCACACAAATATATTGATTTAAAGAAATAAGCAAAACACTCTACACTTGCATAGTTTACACTAGAGGTATTATTGAACTTATGGACATTTTCAGTTTGTAGTTTCTAAGGACTAGCTTTTGCCTTGCTTCGCCGTGCTGATAAGAAGACGGACAAACAAACTAACAAACACACTTTCACATTTATAACATGTGTGGAGATTTCATGAAAAAGCTGTCGAAATCGAAATTTCTCATGTGTGGAAATTGATATAGCGCCCCTAGCGGCTGTAAAAGGAATCTCAAACTTATTGAACTATCGATAAGTACATATATGATGCGCAGTTAAATGTAGATCGATCGAAATCATTACCTATTACTAACTTTTCTGATTTACGGCCTTACGGAAATTATTTAGGATAAATATTTAACGAATCTGATGTCAATTCTTGGTCCTTATTTTCTTGGCAAGAATCCTACAGATCCGTTGCTCATTAATTTAAGAAAGGGAGATAAATGCATACCTTTAACATGTTTCGAATTCTGTACAACAGGTCATACGAAAAGTGTGAAATGCAATGCAAAATGTACTTCATGGCTTGTACCATAGGTGCGTCAACCCAAATAAATACCAGCATGATATTGGGGCCTGTTAGTCCAGATTATCCAGACCGTATAATAGATCACTCGTACAGAGCGTCTATGATTTAAGCTTGGCAAAATGATCTCAATGTAGCGCATACACAAAAATGGTACTCCTAATTACTCTAGTATTACTTTTATCAAGTACAAAGTCTATAAGATTATAATATATTGACATACCGATAGTAATTTAGCGAGTAAATGTATCTGATGCAGTAGAACAAATGCTAGCACTCTTGAATCATCATGCTCTATTTCAGAAGTTAGATACTAAGTATGAGGTGACTATACACCGAACTTAAATATACCTAGTTCTTGTGGAGCATTTTGCTGTTCTTTTATATATAAAAGGTTTTAGGGCCTCATTATGTTTATTTGTTGAATGTTAAGCATCACACAGTATACAACATAATAATTCCTTGAGTTTTTCTCGTTTCTCATAAACTCAACAATAAGCGTATTGAGAGAACATACTGCATCGATATTGCTGCCATTTTTGCTTCTTGTAACTTGCCAACGCTAGACGCTGCCGACGTTTGTAAATGTTCCTCCACAATAATAACTTTTGCGTGAATGCACCTTTTGTAATAATCCGTAGTAAAATTGTGATTTACCTTTATTACAACGCATATTCTTATTTATTAATTTACTATCGTTGTTCACAAAACAAGATATGTGTAAGTTATTATTAAAATTACAAATTTGAGGTTTCTAAGTTAAGATCTGGTCTACATAGACCAGACCTAAGGACATCCCTAGGCATGTGCACACAACTTGATGAGGATTTTAAATATATACTGGGTTAAGGATGTACTAAGCCAAAAGGGGGTAACAATACTTATAATTACGAACCGCTTTCATTATTGGACCAACCCTGAAATCGAGAATATAGAAAATATCAGCTGTTCCATAGAAAAACTTCACTGGTCGTCGACAAAATGTATAAAACAGCTGATTTTTCTTTTCTCGAATTCAGAGTTGGTCCCTTTGTGCAAGTCATTCGTTAAGCCGATAACCCTGTATATGTGTACAAAGACAAAAATGTATTTGTAAAGGAAGCCATTAGCAAATAGTTACTTGTTTTTCTCTCTGATTAAGTATAATCTTACGCTATATACATCATAATCCTGTTCACTACAAGGTCTTTAAATACTGAAGTACTTGCTAAAGTCGAAATGCAGTCAGACAATGCAATTTGCATTTTTATTATTATTTTTTAAGTGTTATTGTTCATTGTAAAAACTTTTAATTCTTTTGACCAGGTACTACAATAACAACTCGAACTTATAAGAAACTAGCTTCTACTCGCGGCTTTGATTGCGTTATGGCACTATTTGGACCTCAAAATATTTTTTTGCAATTAATCAAGTCAACTCAGTTACTAAGGAGAAGAAGGATAAAAAAAACGAGAAACACACACTTTCTAATTTTTAATATGTGTGGAGTCGTTTACCAAAAATAAACTTGAAGCAGACACGCTTTGCTTACTCGTTCAAAAATAGTAACAATATAAAATATATAGTACCGAATAAAAAGTAATGGTTACCGAATGTACTCAGGTCTATAGGTATGATCATAAACTGCAAAAATTCTGTATTTTGTACCGCGTGATGACTTTTAATTTATATAGTTAGGTAAACCAAAAATTATAGCACGGTCAAAAGACCGCAGAAATCTGCTAGATAAGACACCTAGACTGGAAAATATTTTTTAATCTGGTTATACATTAAAAATTCGAAGAACATACACCAAGTTTCGACAACATTAGTTGGAAACAACGACCTTGTACGCGAGTACTAAATTTCAGGCGACATACATTTACATAATGGCAGAAACTGACAGACGAAAGAAGAACAAGACATTTTTCCAGGCGCGTAGCAGTGACGCTTCGCTCGCTCGGTCAAGTATATTTAGAACTACTAATATTGTAAGAAACGTTTCGTTCTGACGCTTATTATAATGCTGTAATCTGGCGAAATCAAAAACAGACATATCTTAAATCGCTCTTAGTAGTTATCATTTACGAAATATATACCCTAATATGCAGTAAGGTATTTTGACAAGTTTCATTTTCTCCATATTACTTATAGTTCGATCAAAACCAGACTGACTTATTTATTTATTAGTAACATTGCTTTCAAGCAATTAAGTAACTCGGAATATTAAAATTTACTCATTTTGAGCAATTTCTGTTGCTCAACTAACTGTATCTTTAATCTTTATATCATATGTTACTAGCTGTACCCGCGACATCGTTCGCGGTTGCTACCCTATATATATCATTAATGTGTCAGCGGGAAAAAATTAGAAAAATAATTTGAGTGATCCGTCTTAAATCTTATCATTGTAAAAGATACAATAAGATAGCAGTGTTTTAAACTGTAAATTTTATTAATTAAAGCAATACAGAGAAGTTCGCACAGTTACGAGTATGTTCAGCATGTTAAGATTTTGCATATCATAAACGCCTATTTAATTTTACGTATTTTGCACTCATTTTAACCCGTAGGATTTTGTATTGCATGTATTTGTATGTATCCCGATTGCCTTTTTATTTTTTATTTAAGACAGACTTGAATTTAAATTTGACAACCAGCTCGCACGACTACAGAAACCAGCGACACTGTGACCCCTAGATGAAGCATGCATAGTCTGGGATACACTGATTCTCAAAAAAGGCCGCCACAACACACCATTAGCTGTTTGATGACAGCTTTTTCAACTTGAGGGCTAGCTAGTTAGACAGGCAAGTATTAATATTGCCATTCCACCATGCTATGGTTTCCACACGATGTTATCCTTCACCGGTAGCTCAGGTTCTTCTTGCGTATTTCCTGGGATCGAACCTCGTACCTCTTGCACGGCAATCTACCCTCTATAACTACTCGGTCACCACTACAAAAAATTGTGGACGCTATGTGTTGACACACGTGTGTCATATTCCATCTAGGGCCAGAGTATCGCTGATTTCCGTGGTCGTGCAAACTTGTGGTCAAATGCCTAGTTGTGTAGTATAAAAAAATAAATATATGTAAAATCATAAACTATGCCGCAGCTATAAACCCAAAAAAATTAACTATAATACCGATGTCGTAGTTATTTGCAGTAATTTCAGATAATCAATTTTAATAGTGAAAACTTCCTTGCTACAACAAAAACTAAATAGTATTATTTTTTTGGGTACTATAATTTTAGTTTGTCATTACTAACAAAAAAAACATACTTACCAAAGCACGCGTTAGCAAGTTATAGTTAAATATGACTTTTACCTCCACAAATTTTTCGGATAACATCATTTCAGGTACACCTTTCTAACAAATAAAGAGTCATCGAAATCGATGCACGCGTTACCGACTAGAGTTAAATACGACTTTCATGCGTACCACGTGAACCCCTACTAATTTTCGGGATAACATCATTTCAGTTAGACTTTTGGAATAAAAAAAGAATCATCCAAATAAAGCACGCGTTACTGAGCAAATAAGACTAAATAAATAAAACGCGTTATTAAATAAGACTTTCATCACCCCTCCCACGGGAACACCTTCTGGGTTTCCGGATAAAAAGTAAATAAGATCCTACCTCATATTACAAACCATAAGCATACCAAGTTTCATTAGAATCCATCCAGCAGTTCCGAAGTTATGGAAAGTCCAGAAACAGACAGACAGACAAAAATTAAGAAAAATATAGATTTGGGATCTATATCGTTTATAACACCCCCCGCAAAAAATATTTTTTAAATATATTTAATGTACAGAATTTGATCAGTTACAGTTTTATTATAAGTATAGATGACATAAACTTGTTACTTATGACTATAGGATGAACGCTGGTATTATAAGACGTGAGGTATTAGACTATTAGATATGTTCCACTTTGTGCACCCAGTCCAGTAACTCACGTGTTTTCGCGCCTTATATTATTGGACTATTTATTAAGTTTTGGGTTTTTAGCTATTGCCCCGAAATCAGACAGAGATCTACTGGTTAAACAACAGCGCGTTTAACGCGTTTAATTCACAAATCTTCGTATTGGGGTACTCTGCAGTTTGCGTGGTAATACGATAAAATATTAATGTAACAATCCGCACAGTTACTCAAGGTGTCAATTAGTTACTTTTATTTCTACGAGAATTTCTTTTACAATGAGGTCACACTCAAGTTCTAGGCTGTGCTATAAGATTACGCTACAAGATAAGTTGATTTCATTGACCACGAGCCGTCATATAGACCTCACGCGTGTTGTAACATTGAAAATATTACGTGATATAAAAACGAGAAACACAATTAAAGTAGTTCGGAGAAAGAGCTCACGGAAAACTGATGTTCTGTGGATGAGGAATACAATTTTTGTGCATCTGTAAGTATTAGTGATGTTTTTTTTGGTCGGTTTCGGTTTTGCGTATGATCAGTAAAAATTAATATGAACATTTCCAATTTTCCTTTTTTTTTTAATATTTTCCTTTATTAATACTTTTTTTAATGTGTTGCCGCGCGGATGCCTTTTTATCGAAACATTAGTTACAGTTTTGAAGGTTTTAATGGCGTTATTTAAAATATTATTATTTTAACGTTCCTTTCTTTCTAAGCAAGTGACAGAATGGCTTCATGGCATGTCAACTAGATAATTAGACCTTTTTTTGAGAGCCTTAAGAATTCGTCAGAATATATCGTAGAATATATAATACAGACTCGTAGAATATATAATAATATCGTATCTATGCAAATATTTTTTGAAAGAGAACTAGAGCTTTGCTTTAATAATTAAAATCAAAAGGCTGTTTGGGAAAATCAATTACGAAGCGGAAGTTTTCAGAAATATTCCATTCAGTTTAAAATTCTTCCTTTTTTAAGATTCTTCTTTGTATATGTAAAATGATCTTACAGAATTATTATAATGATAGTCCTTGCAAATAACCCCAGTATGAGGAGAGCAATGGTATGTCATTAATTACTACTTGGACTCCTTACCTACAGAATCGTGAAGGAATCTCACTTGTCAGGACAAGAATTAAACGTTTTCAATTTAGATGACTTTTCAACCCGCTGTATAGACCTCATTAATGACGCCAATCTGGCCAGTCACACTGACTAAACTAAACTTCCTAAAATTATACCCATCCTTTTCATACTTATGAAAACGAAAAGATGGGAGACAATTTTAGATCTGTCAAATTAGGTTAGTTTAGTAAGTTTGGTCTGGCCGAATTTATTCGGGGTCGTTATCTATTACTCAAACATTCAATGCTATACGTCAAAACGTAATATAATATAATGTGTAATGCACATTTCAAGGAAAAATCCTCAGCTTAATCATTGGTGACCTTTTCAAAAGCGGAGCAATTTATTTTCTTTTTAAGAATTTTGTACAATGCCTTTTTTACCCGACTGCCTAAGAGGAGGGTAATATTTTTCGAGTGTATGTTTGTAGATTTTTATGTAAGCATGTATGTGTGTGTACTCGTACGTAACTCTTTCTAAGGACAGGCTTAACCGATTGTGATATGCAAAGTGTCATTAGATTCATTTTTATCTGCAGATGGTCATAGGCTACACTACTTGCATCCCGCGGTTTCACTTGTTGAGATACAGTGGTCTAAAGTTCTCGCAGTCGGGTGTTTTTTTAAAGGCGCTCCTTCTCTTTTCCTCTTACACATTTATTTATTCATTAATTTTTTTTTACTTCATGACTTATTGGGAAAATTGCAGCTATGTGACTATTTAACTCATGTTGTAATGACATACGAGAGAGACTGAGAGACGCGCCCAGCTTTGCAAAAAGCTTGTGCTCGCCTGGTTAACTGCTCAAATAACTACTAGAAGTAAAAAACAACTTTAGAATAAACTGCTCATTGTTTAAACAAGTTTATAAAGTACTGAATCTAAGGCATCGCCTTTTTAATGGAACCATCTTAAAATAAAACTCAATGCAAATAAAATCATTACAATTTACTCCTAGTCAAAAAAATCTCATGATTTATGTATTGAGTGTAATTAATATATTCTTTAAAGAGATACAATGAATTAAGAATCTCTTTCTTAATGAAAGACTAGCATTCGCCCGTGGCTTCGCCCACTTTTTATTTTGTTTTCTCTGGAAAATACTTAATATGGCACTCTCCGGACCTTGAACTATCTCTGAGCAAAAAATCGAGTTGATCCGTTACTCAGTCGCTGAGAAGAAATCAACCAATCAATATAACAGTAGGTTGTTCCGCGAAGTATCAACCTGCAAACAAGATTCTTTTTGCAACTTCATAAAAAATGACAACCACTAGATTTTTTTTATACACAGGAATCACAATTATGTTATATTCCGCAAGTCTGTATTAAATACTATCAATTTCAGTCAGCAAATTACATCGTACTAAACTTCCCCTCTTTAGCAACGATTTTCGAAAGAAATAAAAATCCTCTACGACAGAAATTTTGAAAATTCGAAGTACCCATACACAAAGTTTCAAAAGATTGGTGGAAACCAAGACTTGTGCACGAGCACGAAATTTCAGGCATGAAACACGAAATAAGAAAAAATTGCCATATTTACCCGAAGCAGAGACGCTTCTCATGCTCGGCTAATCAACAAACACACTTACGCATTTATATTATGTGTAATCATCCCCACACATAATATATATGCAAATTCTTTTTTACAGTCTTCTCAAAATAGAAAGATTACTTGATATTACAAAACGTCTCGAGTGATTTTAAAAATAAACCTTTTATTTATTTTATACTATTTTAATTTTGACAAAATCGGTACATAGATTTGGTATTTAAATTAACATAGCTGAAAATATTAGGTCCTTACATATGAAATTGGCGTTTTGTCGTACTGGCCACTTTGATTTCAAATATATCTTCTTTGGTTAGGGATTCCAATTTCAAATTTATACAGCTATTTATTCATACATTTGTATTTCGAAAACCGTAATTCATTTGTTTTATTCTCGTTTGGTTTTTTCTTTGCTTTCGAGTGTATGTATGATGTATGTATGTAGGTATGTATGTATGTATTTTCTGTTTTTTTTTGTGGTACAGTATTTGTACTATCTCAATCTCGTTTTATTTTTCTTTTTTTATTGGTACACCACCGGCGTTACTATTTGCAGTTAGTCCGATCCATCCAATGGTTGCCTGGAAGAAATCGCTTTAGGCGATAAGGCCGCCCAATGTACTACCAATGTTTTGTTTATAATATATTTGCTGTATATATTTTTTCTTGGTGTGCAATAAAGATATATTGTATTGTATTGTATTGTATCACGTTAGGCTGGCATGATAGATTAGCACTCTTTTAAAACGTATAGAACTTAAAATAAAATCTAGTTACTGTCCTTCAATAATCACCAACAAGTATAATGAAGTACAATAAATAGTATTAGAATTTTTTAACTTTAAAATGGACTATAATGGTAATTCAATTCGACGGATATATAATATTAAATGTAATATTTTTATAAACTCGTACCATATGTATTTCTTCTCAATAGTTAAACCTAACTATTATTAATCAAAGAAGCATTAAAATAATAATTAAATGTCAGATCCATTTCTGCCGTTATAAAATTCATCTAAATCATAAAACGGGGTTCGCAATAAGCAACTTACTAAACATATTTTAAATTTATTTCCTTCTGATGATTTCGTACGAAATGGTGACCTTTTGTATATTTTAATAGCTGCTAGTAAAGAGCTTCTACGAAACACTTTTGTTATTATCGTAACATCATTGGCATGTAACTTTCGTTCAAGTCGTTTTGGCATCAAAAAATTAACTTGGCCTATTTTTAGAATACTCAGCTAAAGCTAACATTTTATTTTCCTTTCATATTTTTTTAGGGCAATTGCCTTTATTAACATTAACAAAATGACTAACTACGACAACAAAAAATTATAGCAGAAAGATGACCTATAGACCATTTAAGATATACAGATAATCCAAATGCTCCAACCCACCACCAGAGGGCAGCGTGGCCAGTACTAGCCGCATTTCTTTACGAGTTTTATAAGAGTGTCTCTACCATGGTACTCATGTAGTTTTTAAATAGCTCTTGAAATTTGTTAACGAACCTTAAAAGTACAGCTTCAACTGAAATATGTAAAGCAAATAATAACAAGGGATGGCTACAAACATTACTGCTGATTTGCAATAGTTAGTATTGTTTTTTGCATGGTGTTCAAAACATTGGCCTCACAAATTTGGGAATACTAAACAGTTAAAAATATTTTGTATGACCTCATCAGTCCCTCGTTATCAACAGAAACTATTCAACAAAGACTTATCTACATTCAATACCGCAGCACCAGTTTTATTTTTTATGCACTCGCGATTGTTGCAAGACAATGGAAAGATCAGTTCTAAACTGCTAGCATTCTAATATACCTTGTTAATATCAAATAGCGAGAAAAGTGTAATTAAAGACCAACAGGTCGCGTCTACTCTTTGTTAATACAAAATCACGAAGCCGGTATTGAAACGCTGACGTGTCTTAAATGTAACGGGAAACTGTAATAATAGCTAACTATTTTTGTATGATTATACATGTAAATAAGAAAACAATAAACAGGTTTTAAACTTGTTCTACTTCATATATTATGTTGTTTTTTGCAACCATAACATAAACAACTGCCACATCAATCATGCACAAAATTATATTAAATACTTTAGATAGATATATTAGCTTTAACCATACATTTTGAGGCTGTTTTTAGGGTTCCGTACCCAAAGCGGGATCCTATTACTAAAACTTCGCTGTCCGTCTGTCCGTTCGTCTGTCACCAGGCTGTATCTCACGAATCGTGATAACTAGACCGTTCAAATTTTTACAATTGATTTAGTTCTGTTGCGTTTATAACAACAGATACTATTTTTATAATAAAATAAATATTTTATTAAAAAAATATAGTGTCCATGCAACAAACATATTTCTTTTGCCATTTTTAGCTGTTTCATGTTGTACAGATAATGGTACGGAACCGATCGAGCGCGACTCCAACTCGCACTTTTTTTAAATTAATAATTATTAGCATGAAAAGTGATTTAGTTAATTTGTAACGATAGAGTATCGTAAAAAAATTATGTAGTTTTATGGTTCAGGTAGAAAAGCTTAGTTAAAAATAATCATACCACCCCAACGAGAATGCCATATAGGTGTAAATACACAGATTATACAAATAATAAATAAATATGTATTAAAATAATGCAGCTTAATAGTAATGTAACAGGTCTATAACAACGGACCTTGCATATTGATTGAATTGTGACCTTTCTTCTATAATTTGATATTATGATAAGATACACATCAGTGAACAACAAGAACGGTTCAAATAATAGAAACAACGCAAATAAAAAAAGTTAAATTACGTAATTAACTCAGAACTAAGAGTACGTAACCAGTTTCGGAAACGGCTGAAGAGAAAAAACTTCGATATCCTTTATAGTGATAACAAAAACATAAGAACTTCACATATAAATAATAAAAATCATTGATTATTTTTTCAGGGCATAACAAAACCGACAATATGTTTGCAATCAGGCTTTTAACACTTATGTCGTTAGAAGCGACAATTGGCGACTACGACTACTTCTTTCCAAGTGAAACGTACAGCCAACAATTAGAAAGACAGAGCGGATACTTTTTCCCCGAAGTGCAAGCGAGACGAGAAAATTTCCCGCAATTTCACGAGGAACCTCAAGAAAGAAGAGTTGAGAAGGAAAAAGACAGGCAGCCGCAAAAAAGGCAAGGAAGGTCGTTCCCTCAGAGTCCAATGGTGGATATCCTGATGCAGTCGATAGCACCAAACTACGCCCCTAATAATCCTGGAGATTTGTTTGATATACTGCGTGATTCGTATACGTTGCCAAATGGTAAGTAATATCTCTCTTCCTTATTACTCGTACCTATAGCATGATGAGCTTGCATTTGTGCTTCGTCCCGTCCCGTTATCCGAAGTAACACCACAATTTAAAATAGTCGGTGTCGGTAGTCTATTAACAATACATAACGCGGTGACCAGTTAGAAAACCCTTTGCAAGCTATGCTATGAGCGCTACAAATGGAATGTCTTCAAAACTGCAAATAATGAAAGGGCGAACTGCTGTCTTCCAAATGGGAAAAACACGTTCCGTCATAGAAGTCAGGTCCCTAGTTTTTTGGTTACCTAAAAATTTTCCACAACATATATTGAATTATTTTTTCTAGTTAATAAAAAAATGCTAACCACATACAAAAACAATAGCAAAAAAACTGCAATTAAAGTCTTTTAATACATGTTAAGTTTCTATTTTATATTCTTTAGTTCCAATCTAGTCTAGAATTTCCCAGACTTCCATGTAAATTATTGAAATAAAGATGATGTAGTCCGGGTAAATTATACTCGTTATGCTCGTCAATTTTTTTGCCAATACAATGAGGTATTACGAAGTTTGTTGGTAATCGAGAGAGCAATGACTTGTACCCCAATTAATTCTATAATATACACATAGGAATGGTGTGTGACTACTACCACATGAAAAAATAAAAATAAGAGTTGATGTAAAATTTAGTAATTGTTATTTGTCTGTTTTACGTCCGTAATTAAAGTAATAAGAACAGAAAAGCATTTTAAGGAAAATAAAATAATCATTTAGTTCAACGTCAACTAGAATATTAATCGACAGCCCTTCACGACACTTGGGAATTTATTTTCGGAATTCATAACCTTGATAGAATTTATTTATGCAAGGATCCAATTATAGAAGGGAGGTAAACTGAGAATCGTATTTCCGAGAACATAAATAACTCAAAACATTTCAGAGTAAATCGGTTCCTATTTAGTCATAAAAAGAGCTAAATCGGGCAGTTTATTTTGATTAATAAACGATGTATTTATTTAATTTGTACTCTAAAACTACCCGCCCGCCGCAAGCAATAGCCGCAGCTAAGAAAACATGCTACATGCGAGAAAATACGCCAAGGAAGCGCAATATCATTTTGTTTTTATCAGTTAGGGTGATGACTCTGAAGAGTGGATGCTCGAAATAGGCCTTAGGATCAGAGAAAGGTGGTGAAACTTGTTCTTGCTCATTCTTGGAACCTTAGTCATACAGTGCAGTAGTTACCAGGCTAGCGTTATGTTAATATGTGCCCTTAAAGCTGGAAACCAACGTGTGCCTTAGAACAAAAAAAAATAACATATGTAATTTGTGTTAGAGCACTAATTGTCAAATGTATCCTTTTCCAGGTTTCAAATCACCAAGAAAAGAATATGATTACGTCATTGTTGGAGCTGGGTCAGCCGGCTGTGTTCTAGCAGCACGACTTACAGAAGATCCTGACGTATCAGTGCTCCTACTCGAAGTAGGGAAACCAGAGATGGTGCTCACTGATATACCCTCCATCGCACCATACTTTCAGCTGACTGATTACGCGTGGCAATATTACATGGAGCCACAGCCTGGAGTGTGTTTAGGTGATGGTTGACCCATATATTATTGTTATACGCATAGGTTTCATAAACAGCACACTACTGCTTCAATTTTGATTAAATCTAAGTAAATCTTGGGAAATCGGTAACTAATATCAAACAAGAAAGCGATCCGCCTTAAGGTAATTTGTTACCAATGAACATCTGTAACAACAGTAACCGGATGTGTTAAAATACCATAACTCTAAGAGTTTTTTAATTTCGCACAGGTTATCATACATTTTGTAACTGATCGTGTTTTGTGAAAGAGTTCCGCACACATATGATACGAGTTGTGTGAATTTCTAACAAAATAAGTACATAACTTTTCAAGTTAATACGAGTACACCAAATAATTCATTTCTTAGGGATGGTGAATGGCAGATGCTTCTGGCCAAGAGGACGGGCTGTGGGAGGAACCAGCGTAATAAACTATATGATCTACACCCGGGGGAGACCTCAAGAATGGGATCGAATTGCAGCCGCCGGGAACTATGGCTGGTAAACAAATCATTATAGTTGTATAGAACAGATCAAATAATGAGTAAAATCGTATCTGGTAGAACCACAGAAGGAAAGAACACTTTGACGTTCGTATATTTTCATGTACAATGAAATAATATTGCATCTCCGCTCATAGCTGAAAGGGTCGTATAGCAATTTAACTTTCATAGAGAGCACAAAAAAGTATAAATTAAATTTATAAAATAAATATTTTAATAAATCAATAACGTTTCACATTCATAGCTCCTCACTAGGATTTATCCTGTGTCGGGGATGACATGCAACATTTACAAACACACACACAAAGCCACCCAGTCTCGAAGACAGATGTGCAAACTCATCGATCGAACAACTGCCACGACCAGGAATCGAACCTGGGACCGACGGATCTCGAAGCAAGCAAGCTAGCCACTAGACCCCGGCAGTCGGCAGTCATAAATGAACTAATACAATTGTTCCGTACACAGAATATCATTAAATTCTATTCTAAGGAAAGAAACGCAATACGAGAACGTATTTTGTGTTATTTCTATAATTATCCAAATAAACCGAGTCTACTAGGGTATATCTTCATTTGTATATTTCTCCGATGATATAAACTGGCTGCACCCCGGTACTATAAGACGACCACTACCGTTTGCCAAGGGTTAACGGAACTAACTACTGACTAAATTGGTCACCTTTATTCGCAGGTCATATAAAGAAGTCTTGGAATACTACAAAAAGTCTGAACGCGCTAATCTATACGGGCTTGAAAATTCCAAATATCGAGGCCGAAGCGGTGAGATGAGCGTTGAACATGTAAATTTCAGGTAAGCTAAATAATAAGTAAGGAAAACTACAAAAACAAAGGGGCCCTACCGTTTTATATCTGCATCTGTAAAATACAAAATTCCCAATACATGCTTATTTATCTGAACAGAGAATGGAAAAAACATTATTTTAATAGAATTCTATTCCATTTCTCTTAAATTGTATATATTAAAATGCAATTTGTTTTATTTTTTATTACATTGTTATGTGTTTAGTTTCTTTTTACATAGGTAGTTAAAAGCATTAATCTGTTTTCAAATGAGCCTTTGCTTAATCGATTTCAAACAATCAACATTTTATTTTTATTTAACAGGACTCCACTAATAGATGCATTTTTAGAAGCGGGCAGAATATTAGGGACACCGACTGTAGATTACAACAGTCCCGAAACTCTTGGCTTTGGTCGTGTTCAAACCACGACACGCAACGGAAGACGAATGAGTGCAGCCCGGGCTTTCCTTCACGATAATCGAAGACGACCAAACTTGCACATACTCCCTATGGCTAGAGCGACTAAAGTCATAATTAATAGCAAAACTAGAACTGCAACAGGCGTCGAATACGTTAGAAACCGTCTCAAGTACAAAGTTAAAGCCAGGAGAGAAGTGATTCTTTCAGCTGGACCTATCGCGTCACCGCAGCTTCTAATGCTCTCCGGCGTTGGCCCAAGAAATCAGCTTAACAGACATAGCATTCCTGTGATACAAGAATTACCTGTAGGACGTACACTTTACGATCACATCACATTCCCAGCTGTAATTTTTACTTTAACAGCAAATAATGTTAGTTTAAACGAAAATAGAGATGGGAATCTCGAAAATGTCATAAGATATTTGCGCTACGGTGATAATATGTTAGCTTCCCCAGGTGCAGTGGAAGGCATAGGATACATTAAGACTCCGCTCTCAGACGATGGAGAAGGTATACCTGATATAGAACTTATTAGTATAGGTGGTTCTTTAATGTCAGATGGCGGTCCAACTGGTAGCAAAGCAGTTAGAAGAGGCATGATGCTTGAGAACCGTATATTTGATAACATCTTCGGTCCTATTGACAATACGGACACGTGGAGTGCTTTCCCCATGTTGCTACATCCTAAATCAGTAGGCTCTTTGGAACTGAAAGATAACGATCCGTTCAAACATCCTAAAATGTATGGGAATTACTTAACCGATCCGAAAGACGTGGCGACGTTCGTTGCATCTATTAGATATTTGCAGGCGCTAGCTGCTACGGAGCCGTTTCAAAGACTTGGGGCTCAAATTTACAGAGCTGAGTATCCAACATGCCGGGGACTTGTGTTTGATTCAGATGAATTTTGGGAATGCGCCGTGCGTACGTTTACAGCTACACTGCACCACCAAATAGCAACGTGCAGAATGGGGCCGGAAGGAGACCCTCTAGCAGTGGTAGATCCCGAGTTACGAGTTCATGGGATTCAAAGGCTTCGCGTGGTGGACTCCAGCATTATACCACGGACAATATCAGCACATACGCATGCACCGGCAGTAATGATAGGAGAAAAAGCTGCAGATATGATTAAATCTACTTGGAGATAAGTGGTTGCTTAAGTATTTAACTGATTGAGTGAACAATTATTGGTATTTTTTCCGAGATTAAAATTTAGTTTATTTTTTAATATGTTGTACTACAGGAACTTCGCTGTGTTGCCTTTTTTGTGATAAACTTAATGCATAAAACTTGATGCCTCGCGTTTATTTTTATTTACTACTGTAAGAGGTTTAACGTCTCTCAGGAAACTGGTTTCAACTTGTACATAATTGCTTGCAATGTTTTATTTTTTAAATTGACATTTTTGGGCAAGTCAAGAGTCAACTTTCGCTAAAGATTGTAATATGTACGTTTTTTTGGTTCCCGTTACTTGCCGATAGCATTTTGAGTTCATTGAACTTGATGAGTTATGGTCATGTTAGTATGAAGTAACAGTATGACTCAGTAAAAATAATATGTTTTTGTGAGCATGATAGGTACCTTATATTCATTTAGGTACCAGACTACTGTACTAATAAAAAATATACGAGACCGTGAGAAGTATACAGGGTTATCGGTTAGGGGTGTACTTAGCAGAAATGGGGTCACTATACTCATCCTTAAATGAAATGAAATGAAATGAAATTATTTATTGGCCTTATAACCACTTATGTTATACTAGGCAAGTCACATTACAATATTTCACACAATACTTAATTTAGTAAATTTTAAAATGTACCTATGTCAAAAACTTTACAATTCACTTAATTACAAAATTTAAATAAGATTATGTAGTATAGATTAATAGATATATTACTGATATAATAATACTTCTAAAATAGTTTACATTAATGTGAGTAGAGTTTAATAAAGTCATTATATAATAAGATACTTTAATGTCATTATTAGTTTGTGAGTTTTGACTATAATTGTTTAGTTAGATTTGACAATATGTTATATAAATTAAGTATAAGTTAAGTATTAAATTAAAATTATTAGAAAGAAAAAAACAATGACGAAAGTCTTATTAAAAATTTAGCTATCACCTACTTATAAAATTATGATTGCTCACTCACGAACAACACTTACGGCTTGGTACAGCCCTAACCGATAAATCTGTATAATACCAAAAATAGCAAACCGCTCCAGGCATTCAGCAAGTGCCAGCAAGTAGCAACATTGTAATGGATGGACTGCAGTTCGATGATACCAAACATTTATATATGTACCTATAACTGGTGGATATAATTAAATAATTATAGTAAAAACTAAAAACAACACACTTCTTTCATTTGCTTGTGCTTTGATCGTAGCGTTTATACTAGACAACAAAATTATGTTTTGACTTCATATAACAAATGTATCTACCTATACCTACCGACTGATGGAGAAGGTAATTTTTTTAAGAAATTTAATGAAATTGTGTTACGTAAGTGCCAACCTATATAAGATATTCATTCGTTTATTAGACAATGTAATTACTCGTATTCTTACCCTGTCTGACCTATCTAAAGGTTACCTTAAAGTACTAACAATATATTAATATGCAATATACCAATAGCATTGCGTTTGATCGCAGTGACGATGCGGCCTAAGATTTAGCACGCTTGCCTAGAAGAAACCGAGTACTATACCGAGTAATATACAGGTCTATTTTACCTGAATGTGTAAAAAATAAAAATAAGAAATTTAAATATACATATAATAATAAATAAATAAATAATTATGCGTCAACGAATATTTTTTTCTTTGTTATTTTCGTACGATAAAGTTGCAATTGTGTTTTGTTGTATTATTATAACGAGTATATTTTTGTAATACATATTTGGTAAATCGTGGATTGCTTATACGTATGTACATATACTGTCGGTACCTATCTGAATAAATCTTCTTTATAAAAACGTAAGTATTATCTGTTATCTAATTTCAATTTTAACGGACGACTTGCAGTTTTCTAAAAAATACTAAACAGCAATGTCTCTATGTTAAAATATGCGAATCAGGTAAAATCTTTAAAAAATGAACAAGTACATTTTAAACTCACCATATACCCGTATGTGTGCCAGAATACAAAATCATTGCCAAGTTCAGAGTCAACAACCTCCTTGACCGGTAAAAGTACTTATTTTGTAACGCGGAATTTTTGGTAGGGCAGTCATTTATCTGTTTAAGTAGTACCTACTTATTAAGAAATGTGTTGCTGTTCTGCCTTTAAGGCAACATAGGTTAAATTAAGACTATATTAAGATACACGTAGGTAAGCACATCTTCGGCAGCTCCGATAGCTCTGCTGGTCTTCATATGCCTACCAACTTTACTTGTGGAGTTAGGTTGAATGGGATATCAAGACCCCTGAATTTAAGAATACTAAGTGTGGGCGGTTTTAGGGAGGTTGGATAAAGGATGTGTCATAATTTAATACGTAACTTTTTGAAATTTAAGTCTTATGTAAATTCTCGTAAATGCATGAAACGAACCGTAATTTTGAGAAATGTCATAATTATTTCGAAGCTGTATAGCTGAGCTAATTTTAATCGAGGTTATCTGAATTACTATGATTACTAACAAAAGTTGGTTGAGTGTGAAGAGAGTGTCAGACCTGACACAGAACATCCCGAGATCATTGCAGATATTGCACCCCGACTTGAGTGGGTTAATTTTAAAATGTATGTAGTATATCTGTAACCTATGAAATGAAAAATATTTTCAGAAAGAAGGACCATCCTACGCAGTGAAATCAGGTTATCGACATAAAAAAATACAGTCGACGAGTATCTCCCCATTTTTTTGGAAGTGCATAATTACTTTGAAAATTACAGAAGATCTTTTTAAGTAAACTACCTTTATTTACAAAAACTAAAACATTTACATATTTGTATGTTTCATACAGACAAAAAATATATCAAATTGCAGGAATCGGGCTCAATGACCGTAATAAAAAAAGATAAACATATATAAGATAAAAAGCACTATTTACCTAAGGAGGTGCATTAAATCGCAATTAGGAATCAAAAATAATTAACGCCTGCAAACAAAACTCGAGCTTCGAGCAGGCCCGTTGTTCAACTCCAAGCTGATACGTACCTATTAGCATATGTATCATTATATCCTTTGATTTATATTATCTCTCTTTCGGCACAGTGTCGCGCGACACCAGCCAGAATACTAGTGGCCACTGAGAACAATCAACTTATTGACAAAATAAAAATACAACTAATAAGCAACCGGTCCAATTCGGCCTTACAAAAAATATGATAAAATTTAGATTCGTGATACTAATTTTCCTCAGTAGCTTGGCTGTAAGTCTATCGTCTGACGAAGATGAAGTGGAAACATACGACAGTGATAATCCCGAGTATCCTACACCCGAATGGAGAGGAAGAAGCGCAAAGTTATTTTCGACAATCCAGAGTCCTGTCATAGACTATATGATGCAGAGTGTCTCGGTGCAGTACGCGCCAAAGAAAGCTAGCGATTTCTTCGATTTTCTAAGAGACTCGTACCCTCTGCCTGATGGTGAGTATTATTGCTAGTACAAAACAACTAACCACTCACTTTTACTGCACTCAATGCGTAGGACACGAGTAAAGGTACCTCTAACTTCGCCTTTCATAAATAGATTTTATTATATAAGTAGCCAATCAAGTTTATTGTTTTTTCACTTCATGTATGTATAATTCACAGTACCTAGTATTTTTAGGGAATATCTTATATCTTATCATTCCTATCTTTACATACCATTATTTCGGTATTTAGACATAATTTTGAGTAAATTAGGTTTTTTTAATGTTGTCCTCAATATGTACATATACAGGGTTATCAGTTAGGGGTGTACTAAGCCGATAATGAGTAACTATACTCATCCTAAGGAATGACTTTAACTAAGGCCAACTCTAAATCCGAGAAAACAAATCGGCTATTCCATACAAAAAGTTAATCGGTCGTCGACAAAATGTATGAAATAGTACGAGTAGATTAGTCCCCTAGTCAAAGTTGTTCCTTAGGATGAGTATAGTGACCTCCTATCGGCACCGTACACCGCAGACCTATAACCCTGTACATATATAATATAAAATATAAATATGTGTATATAAGTTAACTTCTTACACCCTATCTAGAGTTACTTCTTTATTACCTATATGTAACAATGTTGTTCAAGTCCTCAGGGTCACTTTGTCCTCTTTATAAGGACTGTCGTTATATGTATTAGGTAGCCTCGAGTAGTTCCAGCACCTTCCTTTTGGCTCTGTTTCTCACTCCATATATCTTAATGACTTGCCTAGAATCTTTTTATTTTTATAATAAATAAGTACTTTATTGTGTTCGTATAAATCTCCTGACCTGCCTAAGATGCGCTCTATGAAGAATATTGCTTGCTAATTCACTCCCTAGTTATTAAGATATGTTATAGTTGTCAAGAAATAGAGAAACCGGCAACTAGCTCTACAGCCTGATAGTTTTCACAATATAAGTTGACGCAAAAAGTTTCGTGGTATATCTCTATTAGGCCGTATTTTTAGTTGTGCTATTTTGGAATGAGAAATAAAAAATATATAAAGAATTCAGTTAACTGAGAATGTTTCGACTTCCGAAGGTAAAAGACAATGCGGCTACCTTTGATGCTAAACATATGACTGTTCACGTTCTGTCAGGTTCAATACGAGAGTTCATTATGAAATATCTATTATAGTCAACGTTTATCTTTCCAATGAGTAATTTTAAGTCCTCGGAAAAAATGCAACAAAACAAGTTGGTGTAACTTTAAATAGTGAGATACCTACTTACATGCCAGTAGTAGAGCGCTACGTAAATGCATCTCCACGAGCATCCATATCCCATTTAAATCTTATTCAGGTTTACTTAAGATATTAATCAAAATAGCTAAAAAAAATATCGGCGCTAACCGAATTGAAGTCCGTAATCACTTCTGTTTTAAAACGCCTCGTAATATTTTTTATTATATAAGTACCTGCTTAAGTAACCGAAGTTCAATATTTGAATAACATGTTATATTTTGGTAGGCGATCGAAATAAAATCAGTTACAAATATTATATTCCCCGTTAGTTTTGTAAGGTTTACTATTAACCTACTAATTTTAATCCCGTTATATGTTGCCAAAATAATTATTATACTGTTAGGTTATTTTTTGCTATAATTATGTAAAACAACCCGTTAGCGCTATTAAAATACTACTAGAGAATAAATAAAAAACCCAAGGCAAACTGAAGCAAAAACCAGTTAGGGTAACCGTATTACGGTTAAGTCTAATTTACCACATGTTCCCTTGTAAGGAGAGTGATATTCTCATCTGAAAGCACAACAAAAAAACTTATAAAACACTAAAAACGATATTTATATGGGACGTTCTAAGCTTACTAAATTTTAAGCTCTTAGTAAATACTTGATAGCTATTGAATTAAAACCTTAGTAGCGAGCGCTCCTTATGCATTTAAGAATAAAATGAATCTCGAATTACCAGACTTAGCTGTTGAGTTCTTCAGACTTAGCTGTTGAGTTCTTCTCAATACCTTTTGATTGAATAGTTTATCCCCAAAGGGTGCGGCTATATATCGCGGTAAAGCTTACATGAAAATCTCAAACAAATTCCAGGTCGATCGAGCCCTTATCAAGAGTACGACTTCATCATCGTAGGCGCTGGCTCAGCAGGCTGTGTTCTGGCCTCAAGGCTCACAGAAGACAAGGAGACGACAGTCCTGCTGCTGGAAGCTGGCAAGCCGGAGATGATTCTGACTGATGTGCCAGCGATGGCACCCTATTTCCAATCTACGGATTATTCATGGCCGTACTATATGGAACCACAGGATGGAGTGTGTACTGGTAGATATACAGTTAAATAATATAATTTAGGCTCTAAAGGACAAAAACTGCAAATACAATTTTTAATTACGAAACGGTTATATAACTTGAAACGCTTTAAAAACTGTTTCCATCCCAAATGTTATCTAAGATACCTAAGTATCACTTTACATGTTTTTTTCCTTTTCTCTCTATAAAATAGTAACAATTTAACCAATTATAGGAAGGAAGAAGCTTTCGATTCGAGATATCTTTTTATGTAAGTATTTTCCCCGCAAGAACATAGACGGCTGGACCGATTTCATAAGTTATATTTTTGTACGAAAATTTACTTTAGTAGTCTGTGTCTAAACTCATGGTACTAAAATCACGCGTGCGAAGAATTTTAGGGGCTCCATATATAGGCGTCCACCATATCTGGTGCATCCAAAACGTAACCTCCACTTATGTATTCCAGGCATGGAGAATGGTCGGTGCTACTGGCCGCGAGGCAAGGCTGTCGGTGGAACCAGTGTCATCAACTATATGATATACACCAGAGGCAGGCCGCAGGACTGGGACAGGATTGCTAACGATGGGAATTATGGATGGTAAACTTTTTGACTAGTCATCATAATTACAGGGTGATTTTTCGGGAAATTCATACGCATCACGCATATCACTCTGCTATGGGAAGATAGAACAGGATTCTTACCCATTGAAACTAGTGTATACACAGACTCCGCCAAATTATCTGAATAAAAAAATCTGACTACAATGCTTAAAAATTAAGATTATAGTTTGGAGTCTTACTTGATCGACATTGACTTGAGCTATTTTAATTGATCGACATGTAACCTTAGCAAGGTGACGTTCAATTAAGTGTTTTCCATGGTTTTTTTATAATAAAAAAATTGTAGGGTAATTAGTGCGTATTTATAAGCAAATAAAAAAAAACTACTTTTGGTAGAGAAAGCTTAGTAAGTAGGTATTTTTGTGTAGTAGTTACTACACAAAAAAAAAACAGCTCTTGCGGAACAATAACACGAAAAAAAAACTTTTTATATATTCTCAGGTCCTACAACGACATTTTGAAGTACTTCATGAAATCAGAGAGGGCATCGTTGAAAGGGTACGAGAAAAAACCTTACAGGAACACCGACGGAGTAGTCCCTGTCGAATTTCCACCCAGAAGGTAATTAATATTTTAAGTACCTATAATTTAATATGCAGGGTACAACATGCCTTTTATTTTGGTTTCTGGTTTGATAAAATTAATGTTTACTAAAGAAGGTTTTTTTCTTTTGTGGGTTTACTAATGTCACATTCGATACGATTACTAACAATAATATAACTGAATCCGAGCATTGTAAGGAAAGGCAGTCACAATAAATTAATTAAATGCAATTTGATTAGCACCTTAATTGGGATATTTCACCTGTGTTATGGCACACGAATAGCAAACTTATTCCTGTGTGTAGATACTATTAAAATCTGGCTAAAGCACGGCATTAACATATATATATTGCATATTTGCTTGCAGAACAAAACTCCTTAGCGCTTTTTTGGAGGCCGGCGCTCTTCTTGGGCACCCAATAGGCGACTACAACGCTCCAGACATACTAGGGTTTGGCCAAGTACAAGCAACTTTGCAACATGGCAGAAGACAAAGCGCTGCCAAAACTTTCCTTCACAAAAATAAGAAGCGACCAAATCTGCACATACTAGCAGAAACGAGAGTTACCAAAGTTTTAATCGAGCCTAACTCAAAGACAGCATACGGAGTGGAATACGTTCGTAACAAGGCGAAATATACAGCAAGAGCGCGAAAAGAAGTAATACTGTCAGCTGGGCCAATAGCTTCTCCTCAACTGCTTATGCTTTCGGGGATAGGGCCACAACAACACCTCAGCTCCTTGGGAATACCAGCAATAATGGACCTTCCAGTTGGCCAGCGGCTGTACGATCACATCTGCTTTCCTGGCATTATTTTCGAACTCAATGTCACTGGCATAAGTTTCGCCGAAACTAGGGTACTACAAATTCCGGCAGTCATAAGCTGGTTACAATATGGAGACAATTTTTTAGGAACTTTAGGAGGTGTGGAGGGAATAGGGTATATAAAAACTGACGTGTCAGACGACCCCGAACCAGTCCCAGACATAGAACTCATCAATCTAGGAGGTTCCATTCTTTCAGACTGCGGCCCAGGCGGTAGCCAAGCTATTCGCAAAGGGATGAGAATAACAGATGAGACTTTCTACCAAACATTTGCCAGTACATCTTATTGGACGCGCGATATTGAAACTTGGAGTTCTTTCCCTATGTTACTCCATCCGAAATCATTTGGACGTATCGAGTTAAAAGACAGTAACCCGTTCAGTAATCCAATAATGATAGGAAACTATCTAACGGATGCGAAAGACGTTGCAACTTTTGTTTCTGCTATACGTTATTTGCAGAAGATAGCCGCAACAGAGCCTTTCCAGAAATATGGAGCGAAGATTATCAAAGCTGATTACCCACAGTGTCTTGGTTACACATTTGACTCGGATGAGTACTGGGAATGTGCAGTTCGAACCCTCACGGCGACACTACATCATCAGATCGCCACAACTCCGATGGGCCCTCCTGGTGATCCTCTGGCTGTAGTTGATCCTGAACTTCGCGTTTATGGTGTGAATAACTTACGAGTAGTAGATTCAGGAGTATTGCCTCGGACGATATCTGCGCATACGCATGCGCCGGCTATGGCGATTGGTGAAAAAGCATCGGATATGATTAAATTAGCATGGGGCATTAGCAAATCAGCAAAGAGCAGCTACCAACATTTTTCCTAAAAAAAGAGGATGAAAATTAAGGTAATTGTAACCAGTTAACACCACAAATTAATTAGTTGAGTTGTCTATTATGGTTTGTAATACTCATTTTGATGTTATTGAATCATCTGTGTATTTATATTTGTAACTATTAAAATTAGTATTATAAGTATGAAAGAAAATGCCAACGTAAATTAGCTCTAGGATATAGTTAGTGTAAGTCAAGCTTTAAATATAGGTAATAAAAATATTAAAATACAATAGACGTAGTTCTTCTACCAACTTGACCACAAAACATCCATAAATCATAATTTTAATGTTAAGTTAGTGAAAAATACCGCTTCCTTATGAAAAATATTCCATTGGTAGCCAACTATACTAATTATTATTGGAACCAAAGTATACATATATAATATAGGGACCATGGTATTTAACCTATATGCACATTGCACATATATATATAATGCATGTGACTAGCACAAGGTTGTAGATGGTATGCAAGAGAGGACGCCTATGTCCAGTAGCAGTGGGGGGCTGAATAGACGTAGATATCATAGAAGGGCACCATTTAGATGATAACCCAATACCTATCTATAAGCTTAAGTTCATGCTTACTATGTTATGTATAATTTATACTTCGTGTGCTTACTGCGACAGTATACATTATCTTACATTTTAAACAAACATAAAAAACATGCTAGTTAACTATCACAGTCCAAAAACAGATATTTTCATAATGTCATAAGGCCAGACGTTTCGCTACTGGCGTAGAACTATCATTTCTTCTGTTCCATGGTCACATGGTCTACACGTTCGATACCGGAGAAAATTTCATTACGGGCCTAACGCAAAAATAGCAAAAAACAACTTATTTGTATATAACAATAGTAGCTGTCACGCAGCGTTGCATGCGACATAAAATGGAATATAAAGAAGTTTTAGACTTTGATTCATCATTAGGAATAAAATTTTCAAAAAATATTTCTAATTTTATCCTACACCAAATAATTGATACCTACATTAAGCGGTTTAGGGTCTGCGTTGAGTCTTTGCAAATACATATCAGTCTTTCAGTCAGGACTTTTTTATATATTTATAAAGATCATAATATACAGAGTCAGACTCCTTGCGTAGAAACTTTCAAGGTGATTCCTGCTCACGGCATATCTGATATTCAAATATTAATCCGCTAGGGGTTCTTCAATTGCAAGACTTATCGAATAAGTAGTATTATTTGTGGAATTTCTGCCAGACTTATCGCTATGTTTTATCTGATCTCATCTAGGTAACCATGACAATGTCGTACCACTGACGGTCACCTATTCTGAATTAAGTATGTTTCCTGACATCACTTAATCGAACGTGAAGGCTCATCTTACCACAAGTGACGATGTTGCCGACCGAGACGGCACGATTCCTACATTTAGCTAAATGTTCATTGTGTCACGGGCTTTATGGAGCGACCTACAAATTACCACATACAAGTACAAGGATACCCATAATAACAACAAAAATCTCTAGCCTCAATAAAGCCTCATTCATCACTTCAGAAGTTGACATTTAAAACAGATTCCTTGTTTTTAATACAATGAATGTTATACCTTAAAAGTAACTACCGCCTTCAATTCGGTGAGCCCGTAACTTTGTATTCAGTTTCCTTGATTTCAAAGCAAACTACTGAACTGATTTAAATAAAATGTATATGGGACCACCTGGATATAATCTTTCCATTTCGGTTCAAGGGCTTTTGAGAATGACAGACGTGTACGCCTGTCCGTACGGACAGAGCAAATATATAAAGTTTACTATACTAAGGCACCCTAAACGATCTTAGAAAAACATACAGTTTCATGGGTCACAATAGGACAATGAACTTGGAATAGAAACACTATAATATACTATGAATGTAACGGTTCAAGTTATAAATGTATATACTATGCTAGTAGTTTCACAAAATAACGACCTCGCGACCGCGATATTTTTTGCCAATTTATAAATGTATATAAACTAATAGTTCCACGAACTATCGATCTCGGAGCTACGATATTTTTTTCAACTAAGTATATAAAAATTAAAAACTACAACTATCTAATCTTAATTAATGTTGTGTTCTGCCTTGGGCCAGCCAATTTTTTCTTATGTCTATCAGTTAATATGTTTGTACTGTCTTCTGAATATTTGTACTCGCGAACAGGTCGTAAATCTAAAATCAATCAACAATCGATCAAATACCTATTTTTAATAGAGGAGGAATTTCAAAATGGGGGTTAGTTGGGGTCGGCGCTATTTACTGGCCGATTTCAATAATATTTGGGGGAGTCATGCGTATACACACCTTTAATTTCTTCTGTAGGTTAAATAATAATCATGAATATGGATAAACGGTCAAGATATCGCCAAAGGAAAAAAATGTTATCGTTGCGAGGTCACTATCAAATATCCATTCTCCATATTCATAAAGCTTCGGGTATTTTACACAAAGCTAAAATTAAATTTTTGCACCGTAGCATACAACATAATAAAGCACAGATATACATTCTAAGGTCAAAGACAGTTATTACAGGATGTGGTATGGACGAAATAGAGTTGCCAATGTTATACATATTACCTATTTTGATACGAGTAAATCTTATTTATTTTAAAAAAAGAATCCAAAGAAATAACCATAGGTACTAACTTTTATATAGAAAATAGGCAATAATGAATCCATTTAAATGGTGAAATAATAATCAATGAAATTTCGTATCAATCGTATACGAGGTACAGGTAACATTTTTACAAAGTCACTGCACCTCACAATGCATATGCATTTACCCTTAGTTTACCCAGAGGCAATACAGCCAACACATAGACTTTATGAGTAGATATTTTTAAATGGTATATTTATTTCATACTTATATAGGTAGAATGGTCATCTAAACAGTAACACGATAAGTTCACGCACATTTCGTTGTTAAAATCTGGCAACCCAAAGTTTATAGCGCATTCACGCACCAACTCGTCTAAAGTTCTTTTCCGCTACATCTGTAACAGTGCCGACTATTTTAAAACCACAGTTAACTCGACTGCCGACACGTTTACTACTATGAATTTATTAAATATTTTACTTATAATATTTTTTAATACAGTAACAAGTTATAGTGATTTAAATGACGATGACGAAGCGTTCGTTTCTATCGAAGATGTGGAGTACGCAGTGCCCTTACCGTGCAAGGAGTTCTGTAGCGATAAAGTCAGAGAAAAGAGATTGACTGGTTCTTCTATGAAAAGCAAGATCCTTGATGTTATGATGGCCACGAAAACGTTACATTTAAACCCGGCGGAGCCGGATATATTCTCACTATTTAGAGACCAGTATGACTTACCCAAAGGTTAGTGGAATGTAATATTATTGACCTATGATTCTCAAATACGCATCTGTCTATTATTCTCCTTCTGTATGCTACTCGTAGTAAACTCAAAACGTTCCTGATCATTATTAATTATGGTGTTATAAGTGGAATACTTCTCTAAATAATAATCACCTTTCAAGTCATAAGTGGAGCTTAATTTAGCTTTTTATTTTTATCGCTACTTTATACGATACATATTTTTACAGATTAATAGGTATATAAGGTTATGCTACATAATTAATCAAAAATATTAAATTTGTATATCTATACGAGTAGTGCATTGGATTAGAAACGTTGTCGTAGAGAGGAATTTATGGAATCAACCCCTAATATCCTAGACGCTAGCATAAAATAAAAATATACCGAGCATTTAACCGGAGCCAAAGTGTCCTACCTAACTACGCACAATTTCAAATAATTGTTAGTGACCTTATTAAATCGTTTATTTTACAACATCATCATCCATCATCATTATAGTGTTTCAACTTCCTTGTAAAGAAACTGGTCTGGAAATGAATTACTTACACCTAATCTTTTTTATGAATTGATTGCCTTCACATTAAAATTAATATAATACTAATGGATACGTATGAAATTTTTGTTTCATTTCCTTTTAATTCCTACTTGAACCGACGACATTTGAGACTACTTTGGCCGCATTGCTTTTATATGCAATGATCATTAGAGTTTTGCCTTATATTTCCAGGATTCAAAGGCCCGCTAGCTGAATACGACTTTATAGTAATAGGAGCGGGATCGGCAGGCAGCGTGGTAGCAGCTCGTCTGAGTGAAGGTCGTAAAGCTTCAGTACTACTGCTGGAGGCAGGCAGAGGAGAATCTTCTTTTGCGACCATACCATCCATAGCGCCTCTTTTGCAACAAACCGACTATGTGTGGCCTTATCTGATGGAGTATCAGCCAGGAGTGTGCACTGGTAAGCTAATAATCGCAAACACTGTCCTAAAGTTCTTATCATGCTTTGAAATTTTTTCATTAGAAAAATAGTGATTAGGAGTGCCACTTGACCTCTCCTCCCTACAGACAACTAAATGAGTCCAATAAAACTTCGACGATTAATCGATTAGGAGACAGTGACAACAGCTACGAGCATGCCTTAATGCTGGAACTTTATTCCTAAATACTCGTATTAAACGATTTCGTAACTTGAAAAAAAATATTTAAAAAAATAGGTAGCGTTGTTACTTCATACGAGTATACCTATTCCTCGTAGTAGAGATTTGACTATGGACATGAGGTACCAATATTAAAATATAATACGGTAGTGATTGTCGGATCACTGCATTATTTTATTTGTCTTTGAAATGCGAAGCGCTCCGTTAAAGCTAAATTTAACCAAATCAACTTTCATTTTTTGTAGCAGATTGTAGGTATTTAAGCTCTTAAGATAATGCGTCCCTTTACAATTTTTCGTAAATTGTACTTAATAGAGCATGGCTAGGGTACCTGTTGCGGACGCCGAGCCCGATACCTGCACAGGGCGACGGAGGGACGCGGCGCGGGGCGAGACGGGGGCGGGGACGCGCAGGTGCGCGCCGAGTGCAAGCGCGGTGTCTTAGTGACTAAGTGAAATAGCGTGCCGACCGTATAGATATAAGTGATTTTTGTAAATAAATGTCGAGAAACTATTCGCCTTAGGGACATCCGTCATCCTCGCCGGCGACTTCAACGCCAAGACCCTCGAGTGGGGTTGCAACGAAACGAATAGCCACGGCAGCAAACTATTTAGTTTAGCGGATGACATTAATTTTGATGTCATTTCGCCCTCCACGCACACTTACTTCCCTCCTCAGGTAGGCTACCGCTCCGACGTACTTGACATAGCACTCCTAAAAGGCGTAACACTCCAGTTGCGCTCTTTAGAAGTGCTCCACGAACTTAACTCCGACCACAGACCAGTGCTCATGCATCTAGGCCCCGACCCGACGGACAGACCGACCGCGACTAGGACAGTAGTGAACTGGAACCATCTAGGGACAGCCCTTAATGACATCAGCTCACCCGAACTCGACCCGATACCGGATGATATCCAATCCCCCCAGGACGTCGAAAGATCGATCGACTCCCTCACTAACCACCTCCGCACCGCCATAGGCAAGTCGTCGCGGCAAGTACCAGTCGAAGATTCCCGTCGGCTGGTCTTGCCCGAGGACGCGAGGGAGTTACTGAGAGAGAAACACAGAGCCACTAGGGCATTCGGTAGATGCCCCACCGATGAGAACAGAGCTACCTTGCGGCGTTACGAGCGCCTCGTAAAGGCCCGCATTCAGGAGCTCCGGGATCAAAAGTGGGATGACACACTCGCAGATCTCGCGCCTACGCACCAGGCTTACTGGCAGCTGGCGCGCAACCTAAAGTCAGACAAAACGGTCACCATGCCCCCCCTGAACCGCCCCGGTCAGCCCCCCGCGTTCGATGACGACGAGAAGGCAGAATGCCTAGCAGAGAGTCTCGAGGCTCAATGCGCTCCGTCGCTCAGTTCGGTCCCCGCTTCCCATCTTACTATGGTGGACAGAGAGATCGAACATCGTAGCACCATTCCCCCCTCGATCCCCCTCGACCCTATCACGACTAGGGAAGTTGCGCTTATTATCCACCGCCTCCGCGATAGGAAAGCTCCCGGTGCCGACGGCATCAGTAACAAAGTGCTCAAGCACCTTCCCCCCGCCTTGATCCACCTCCTAGTTAGCATTTTTAATGCTGCCATGAGCAACGGCATGTTTCCATCCGCTTGGAAAACTGCCGATGTCATCGGCATTCACAAACCAGGCAAGAAGGCGTCAGAGCCCTCTAGCTACCGCCCCATTAGTCTCCTTAGTTCCCAGGGTAAAATTTACGAGCGACTTCTACTGAATCGCATGTGGGCCCACGTCACGGCCAACAACCTCCTCCCCAACGAGCAGTTCGGCTTCAGAGCCCGACACTCTTGCGTCCAACAAGTACACCGCCTCACGGAGTACATCCTAGAGGGTTTCAACACGAAACCCAAACACTTTGGCAACCCCCAGGGGACCGTAGCGGTCTTCCTGGACGTGGCCAAAGCCTTCGATAAAGTCTGGCATAACGGGTTGATATACAAGTTGTATCAATTCGGTCTGCCAGACCGTCTTGTCCACATCATCCAGGACTTTCTCCGCGACAGAAGCTTCCGCTTCAAACACGAGGGTGAACGTTCACCTCCACACCCCATCAGAGCGGGGGTCCCCCAGGGCTCAGCCCTGTCCCCGCTGCTCTTCTCACTCTACACGAGCGATATCCCCCGCTACCCGGGGGTAGAGCTCTCCCTTTTCGCCGACGACACCGCCCTCTACGCCAGAGGGTGGCACGTGACTCGACAAATAGCTCTCGTCAACCGAGCGCTCCTCTCCTTGGGTAAATGGTTCCGCATGTGGGCCATTACCGTTAATCCAGAGAAAAGTGCAGCCGTGTACTTCACTCCGCGTAAAAAACTCCCGAATAGGTCCCTACGCCTCCATGGCCAGCCCATCTCTTGGGCCTCCTCGACCAAATACCTAGGTGTTACCCTGGATAATAGGCTCAACTTCGAAAAACACATCACCACGGTGCGTAACCGCGCGGCCTTCTTTCTAGGCCGTCTCTCCCCCCTCCTGTGCGCGAGAAGTAAAATGTCCCTTAGAAATAAGGTGACACTTTACAAGACCGTGATCCGCCCCGTCATGACTTACGCCTCTGTTGTCTTCGCACACGCGCCCTCTTATCAACTGGATAAACTCCAAGTCATTCAAAACCGCTTCATCCGTAGAGCGGTAGACGCGCAATGGTATATGCGCAACTCGGACCTCCACTGCGACCTCGAGCTCCCCTCCATCCGTCAATTTATGAAGGATGCCTCGCGTAGGTACTTCGACTCTGCTCCCCACCACCCGAACCCGCTCGTGGTTCAAGCGGCGGACTATTCGACTGACCCGAACGGTCCGCCCCCCTTGCATAGGCGTCCTAGACACTTCTTGGATGATCCGGACGACCCCATTGCAGCCGTAATATCGGCTGCCCTGGGGTCGCCCGGCCCACCTGACTCGTCTCCTAACACACATTCCGTTTTTGGTACTGGTCCGGGCCACCAGATTCGACATCCATTCCGACGATACAGAATGCGTCCTCGCCGGCGAGGACGTGGTCTCTTACGACCCTTAGGGTCACCCAGTTGATTGATAGGGCCCTAGGTCTTTCCCCGTCTGGGAGACCAGGGCAATTCGGTCAAATAATCAAACCAGTTGCCTAAATTAGCTAGGTTTAGGGTCCAGGCCTCTCCCCGGGAAGCCATGGACACAAGTCGATCTAATGATAGGGCTCTGGCGCGGGCCAGGGCACCTCTCTCCAAAAAGTGTCCTTCAGATGCCAATCAAGTGTAGGGTCCTCGTGAACTCTGGCCTCAGAGCTCCAGGACAATCAGGTCAAATAGTCACTCAGATTCATAGGGCTCATTTGTCCTTCCCCTCAGGGAGGTCTGGGCAAATTCGCTCTAAAAGTTTTAGCTAGGATGCCACCAGTGGCTAGGGCCCTAGGCACTCCCCGTCTGGGTTGCCAGGGCAGTTCGTTAGTCCAACTCTGGGCGACGGCTCAAGCCGAGGTTCGTGCCGTCTGAGGCGCCCTTGTGCTTGTCGCCCCAAAACCAAAACCGCGGCCCAGCGCACTAGCGCTTGCCAAACGTCCGGTCAAGCTGTCCGAGGTCGTGTTCGACCAGCAGCTCAGTCCTTTCTAAAAAAAAAAAAAAAAAAAAAAAAATAAATAAATGTAGTACGCATCTGGAGCTTGAACTGAACACACGTCTTTTGATTTTGCCTGACCATCCCTAAGAACGAGCCAATATACAGTCCACTAAGAAGAAAGAAGAACAGAAAATTCCTGAACCGTCGAAGTGCCGGATTTGCAGAGAACCACAATATTTCTGGTCCTTCGACGTCGGATCTGAGGAACAACCACAACATTTCTGGTCCTTCGACGTCGGATCTGACGAAGAACCATGGTGGTCACAAGATCGGAAGCGGAAAAACTGAGCGCTGAAGAGCTCTTGCGTATCGAGGAAGAGAGGCAGCGGAGGCAAAGCCGATTCCCGCCGGCATCACCTTCAGCAAGAACGGGAGAGGAGATGCTGGATCAAGGCCCATCGACCCGGCCAAGCGGAGCAACGGCTATCACCATCGCCGCCAGGATGGAGGAGCGACCCAGCTCGCCGCAGCCTTCTAACCACTCGCATCGATCGCGGCGTACGACGAACTCGACGCTGCAAGTGCGATTGGCTGAACTAGAAGCTGCTGAGAAACTCGCCGCCATCAAACACAAGCAAGTGGAAATAGAAGCGGATCTCGTCAAGAGGAAACTCGCCGCCCAGATCGCTGCGGCCGAAGCCGAAGACGAAGCGGAGAGAAGCTTGAGAGATGAACCTACTACGAACCCAGAAGAACGACGTCAGCGTATCAACGAGTGGTTACGCGTTACCACCATACGGGGGGAGCAAGAGGAACCATCGCGCCTGAACGAACATCGACCATCGCGTCCAGCAGTGCACGAAGTCCCACAGCGTGAGCGGCGAGAACGATCGATCACTCCCGGTCACACACGCAGCTACGGACCTCAGATCGCGGAAGCATTGGACCGAATGTCGAGACCTCAGCGGCGATATAACTGTGATTTACCTAAGTTTAGTGGCAACCCGTGTGAGTGGATACGATTCAAGGCAGCAATGAAGGAATCGACAGAACTATTCAGAATCCCGCCCGCCGAGAACGTGTTGCGCCTGCAAGCTGCACTTACCGGAGAAGCACTCGAAGCCGTCGCTTCTCGCCTTATGTCGGACAAGAACCCCGACCAGATCATGAAGGCGCTGGAGCAGAGTTTCGGGTCACCGGAGGTGATAATTGACAAGATAACTGAAGACATCAGAAGAGTGCCGAAACTTGGAACGTCGGCGAACGAACTCAACAAATTCGCAGTGAAAGTGGACAACGCCGTGGCCGCGCTTCAGTGCATGGACCGTCGTGGTGTTTTGTTCGACCAGTGCCTTATAAGAGAAATCATGTCGAAGCTCACACCGACACTGCGAAATAAGTGGTACGAGTACGCGCATGTGAACGACGGCACCCGTGAAGCGGACATAGTGATGTTGTCGGAGTTCCTGATGCGAGAGGCCACTATCGCACTTCGTTATGCCTACGAGCAGCGGGCCGTCGGGACTCCGAAAACAGAAGTGAAGCCAAACGTGAGTGCAGTTCCAAAGAGAAGACCAGCCGTCTACAACACCGAGCAAGAAAACAGTGAACAACTCGACCAGTGTGTGAAGTGCAGTGGACATCATAAGTTGCCACAGTGCCCACAATACCGTGCGCTAGTGACAGAGCATCGGTGGGAGTTTGTGAAAGAAAAAGGACTATGTTTTCGGTGCATCGTGAAAAAACATCGACGAGCTTTCTGCAAGGGAAAACTGTGCGGCGTCAACAAGTGCAGCCGCCCACATCACCCGACGTTGCATCAAGAGGGACCTGCGCCGGCCACACCCGAACGTGCCGCGCAGTCGAACGAGTCAGCAAAAACAAGTCACGACGGAGTGGTACTGTCTGTAGCCGCATCAAACGCTACTGCCGGCCCGCGAGAAATACTGCTCAAGGTATGTCCCGTCATTGTCTCTGGTCCCAAAGGCGAAGTGGACTCCTACGCGTTGTTGGATGAAGGCGCTACTATAACTCTGATCGACCACGAGTTAGCTGCGAGCATCGGCGCCGACGGACCAAATCAACCACTGAAAATGAGCGGAGTCAACATGTCTCAACGAGAGCGAGATAGCAAGCTCGTGACCATTCGCCTCAAGGGAAGAAACGAGACGGAACAATACACAATCAAGGCCCGGACCGTGCGTGATCTGCGACTCCGAGAACAAACGACGCCGCAGTCACTCCTTCAACATCGACATCTGCGAGATCTGGAACACGAAGTCTGCTACGATCGAGCGCGCCCGCTCATCTTAGTTGGTGCCGACCACTGGGAGCTCATCGTGTCCCGAGAGCTACGCATCGGTGCGCCCAACGAACCGGCCGCATCACGGACACAGCTGGGATGGGTGGTGCACGGAACCGCGCCGCGCAGCTTCATATACAAGAACGAGAGTGTGTTACACATATACGCACCGGACCAGCGTGTACGTGAAAGCGAGACACACGACCAACGGCTTCATGCATTAGTGGAAGACTACTTCAAGATTGAATCCCTGGGCATATCACTCAAACCTCGAGTGAGTGAAGCAGATGAACGAGCACAGGAGATTTTCAAGAACACAATCAAGAAGATCGACGGCGCGTATGAAGTGGGACTACCGTGGCGCAGTGATGACGTCGCCATGCCTGCTAGCTACGGCGCCGCCCTGAACCGTCTGAAGGGGATCGAAAAGAAGATGGACCAAGACCCGAGCTTCGCAGCAGAGTACAGCGCGCAGATCAACAACCTGCTGTCCAAGGGCTACGCGACACCGTGTGACGGCACCGAGACACAGAGCGCCGTCAGCTGGTTCTTGCCTCACTTCGCCGTTAAGAACCCGAACAAGCCCGACAAGCGACGTCTAGTGTTCGACGCTGCGCACCGAAGCAACAACGTCTGTCTGAACGATCGACTTCTGGAAGGCCCCGATCTACTGCTATCGCTGCCGGGAATCATCTTTCGTTTTCGAGAGAAACCTATTGCTGTGACTGCCGATATTCAAGAGATGTTTCTACGAGTCAAGATACGACCCGACGACCAGCCAGCGCAGCAGTTCCTGTGGCGAGGAGACGACCGAACGAGCCCGCCGCGCGCCTACAAGTTGACGAGCATGATCTTCGGCGCAGCTAGCTCTCCCTTCCTCGCGCACAGTGTCCGGAATTACAACGCAAGTGTGCACGCACGAACACACCCGCGGGCACACGCCGCAATAACGAAGAGTCATTATATGGACGACTACGTCGACAGCTACGACGATGAAGATGAAGCTCGCAACACTATTCGAGAAGTGCAAGACGTACACGCCGCGGCAGGCTTCACGCTACGAGGGTGGAGTTCGAACGCGCCGGCGGTGTTGAGCTGCGTCCCGGACACACTGCGAGCGAACGCGCCTACTCTACTGGGGGGAGCCGCGAGTTACAAAATACTCGGGCTCTTCTGGAACGCCGAACAGGACGAGCTAGGCTTCAACACGAGCATGCATCGCGTCCCGGAGGAGGTGCGCTCTCAAGCCCGCGCGCCGACGAAGCGGGAAGCCCTGAGCGCCGTGATGTCGCTGTACGACCCGATCGGTCTCGCGGCGATCTACACGATCCGAGGGCGCATACTCCTGCAAGCTCTGTGGCAAGAGCGAATCCAGTGGGACGATCAAATACCCGACGAGCACGCCGAACGCTTCACCGTGTGGCTACGACAGCTACGCAACGTAGAGGACCTGCGACTACGACGCAGCTACGCGGTGGAGACGTGCAGGAACCTAGAGCTACACATCATGTGCGACGCGAGCGAGGAGGCGTACGCGGCCGTCGCCTACTGGCGGGGAACGCGGTCGGACGGCACAATCGTCGTGTCGCAAGTCGCCGGGAAGGCGAAGGTGGCTCCGCGACGAACACAGAGCATCCCTCGACTCGAGCTGCAGGCCGCCGTCATCGGAACGAGACTGGCAGCCGTGATCCTGGAAGAACATCGCCTGAAGCCCGCACGAACAATCTACTGGACAGATTCAACGACGGTGCTTCACTGGATACGAAATGACCGAAGACGCTACACGCCTTTCGTCGCTCACCGCCTCGGTGAGATCGCCGAGACATCGGAAAAGGCGCAGTGGAGATGGGTGCCTACAGCAGAGAACGCCGCCGACGATGCGACAAGGTTTTCGAGCACCGACATCGCCTGTGAAGACTGCTGGTTCCGCGGACCGAGTTTTCTACATACGCCCGAGACTCAATGGCCCGCCGAACGCCTTGGGAACGAAACTGAGGAAGAGGTTCTACACACCACCGAGACCGTCGAGGCGAACTACCACTGGCTGCCCGCACCCGATCGTCATTCACGCTACGAGACGCTAGTACGCACGGTTGGACGCGTGCTAGCATTCATCGACATGTGTCGGCGCCGATCTACGCGCCTGGAGCTACGACACATTGAACGAGCAGAGGAACTTTTAGTGCAACAAGCGCACTGTGCCGCCGGCCACGGGAATCGCGAACGTGTCACAAACGATCTGCGACAGCGATACTGGGTGCTTCATCTGCGGCCTACGGTACGAGCAATCGAATATCGATGCACGATCTACCACGGGCTCGTCCGGCGGCCTGCCGACGACCGGACCATGCAGCGAAGCCGACCGACGAACGTGGCGCGCCGGACAGGCGCTCGCCGACATCTTTTGGAAGCGATGGGTACGGGAGTACCTGCCGACGCTCACCGCGAGAGGGGAAGCAGCCGGGAGCAACAAAAACATCGAGGCCGGAGACGTCATCGTGGTCGTCGACCGAGCGCTGCCGCGGAACGTTTGGCCGATGGGAATCGTCCAGCGCACTTTCACCGGACCCGATGGCGAAGTACGCATCGCAGACATCCGCACGAAGACGGGAATTTTCCGCCGTCCCTGCTACAAGCTCGCCGTCCTCGAGAGGATTCCCGAGGAGGGCTCCGCGAGCTGCGCCGGGGGGAGGATGTTGCGGACGCCGAGCCCGATACCTGCACAGGGCGACGGAGGGACGCGGCGCGGGGCGAGACGGGGGCGGGGACGCGCAGGTGCGCGCCGAGTGCAAGCGCGGTGTCTTAGTGACTAAGTGAAATAGCGTGCCGACCGTATAGATATAAGTGATTTTTGTAAATAAATGTAGTACGCATCTGGAGCTTGAACTGAACACACGTCTTTTGATTTTGCCTGACCATCCCTAAGAACGAGCCAATATACAGTCCACTAAGAAGAAAGAAGAACAGAACATTCCTGAACCGTCGAAGTGCCGGATTTGCAGAGAACCACAATATTTCTGGTCCTTCGACGTCGGATCTGAGGAACAACCACAACAGTACCTTTAGTTGAAGACCTTGCTTTTTCGTAAAACTATTGAGTTCCTGTTTTTTACGCCATAATTAATTTTGAATGATAATCAAGAGATAATCGATCGAACACCAGTCCCGACCAAAATTGATTACAAGACTTAAAGCGAAAGCGCTTATCATTTGGAAGGCTTATCTCACAATGCTCATTTATTGACCGAGCGAGCAAAGCGTCTCTGCTTCGAACCTGGCAAGTTCTTTCATCTGTCAGTTTGTTCGTACGCAAGAAATTTTGTACGTACAGGTCGTAGTTTCTATCAAACTTGACGGAACTTATTGTATGGATTCTACTAACTTATAGTAGTCGGGGATTTTCGATTGAGGGAGTATTTCTTCCAAAAAGGGGAGAAATTTGCTACAGCGTCATTTACTAGCTGATTTCAATAATATTTAGTACAGACATGCGTAATACAAAATCAATTAAGATTCTTGAAATAAAAAAAAACGCTTGAGTGGTTGTTGTTTTTTTTAATAAATTTACAAAAATAACTTAGTCGCGAGGTCATCAGTTCGCGGAACTACTAGTTTTGATTTTTCAGGAATGACAGATAAAAGATGCTTCTGGCCTCGAGGGCGAGCAGTAGGCGGCTCGAGTGTTGTCAACTACATGATCTACACTCGGGGACAGAAGGACGACTGGGACAGGATCTCGGCAGACGGGAATTATGGATGGTGAGAATTTAATATTGAAACTACAGGACTATGCTTTAAATCGGGTATGTACTTATATATTTGGTAAATAAAAGACTTTTCATAACAAGTCATAGTATCATGATTCTCACCGTAACAATAGATAGTATAATCTATTTTCTGGTGGGTGGTTTTTTATGTTAGTTTACATCATTTACTATGGCCATTTAACAGACTTCCTAAAAGGATGAGGTGCTATGTTCAACTGTATATATTTTTTGTATGTTTATCGATATTTTTATGAACCGATAAAAAATAATTTGAGTCTGTAAAGATTTGATATTCGCCTTCTATTTATGACATTTTCACAATTTCACGTCCAGAATGTATGGTGTTAATATGCATGTCAACACGTGCATATTAACACTATACATTCTGGTAAATATGTATAGATTAAATAAAACTATATAGATTGTTGAAACTGAAAGCGAGGACCTGTGAATATAGCGTTCAAACCAGGACGTTTAGGATCTTGTGGGTGGCGCCAGACAGGATGGGTTTTCCGATGCAACTACTGCTACTTGTAGTAGTTCTTGTTTATTTTGGTGGATGGTAACTATGGATGATCAGGGTGTGGATGAGGATAATGTTGTTTCTGAATTTACAAGAATTCATTTAAACGTTTATAAATATAACTATACGTTATGTATACACTATTACGATTTCGAATAAACTAATTCGATTAAGTTTATAAATGATGCTCTAAATAAATTGAACTATTGGAGTCGATGACTAAAACACAGAGCAAAACACTCCAATCGAATTTTGCCAGATGGAAATATAAATGCAAAGCATCGTAAAGAAAATGAGATTTTTGCTTTCAGTTCCTAGTCAGGTACCTGCAATTTTTATTTATACTTTATCAAACTCATCAGACTTAAACCGGTTCGGTTACCTGAAAAAATACAACTGTTATTTGAATAAAACTTAGCATAAAAAGAGAGTTGCTTACATGAAACTTACGCAAACATTATCTGAATATATACGTTTTCAGAGCTTTCATAAAATAAACAATGCATGCTTATTGCTCAATTTTATAACACCACTATCCAAAAAGAGTGTAATGTTTAAATTTCAAGTATAGAATGCAAATAAAAACAATTTAAAAAATCGGTTAAGCCTTACCATTATCTATACAACTTCGGTCTTAATAATAAACGCGTCTTAACTTTAAACGTCTTTTGTCTTGTTTTATACGATGGAGAACGCCACGCGTCAAATCAAGACAAAAGACGTTTAAATTTAAGACGCGTTTATTAATAAGACAGCTTATTAATATCAAGCAAAAAAGTTTAATAATCAATATTTATTTATACTACTAAACCTGTTTTGCAATCTCTATATTTTTAGGTCATACCAACAAGTGCTACCCTACTACATTAAGTCCGAAAGAGCTCATCTTCGTGGATTGGAGAGATCTCCATACCATGGACGCAATGGCGATATGAGCGTAGAATATGTACCGTTCAAGTAAGCATCATCTCAAGCTTGATTAATACAGTTTATTTCAAAAAGTAAAGAATTAGAACACCTAATCAATTCCTTTCAAATTTCAGATCAAAACTAGCAAAAGCATTCCTGGACGCCGCACAAACTCTAGGTCATCGAAAAGTAGACTATAATAGCCCAGACGGATACGGATTTAGCTACATACAAGCCACAATGGCGAAGGGACGTCGCGTGAGCAGCGCTAGAGCCTTCCTACACGACCACAAGGGCAGAAAAAATCTACATGTACTCTCCAGTACCAGAGCAACCAAAATATTGATAGATCCAACAACCAAGACAGCAGTGGGAGTGGAGTTCTACAGAAACGGACGCATTTATGAAATACGAGCCAAGAAAGAAGTAATACTTTCAGCGGGCCCAATAGAATCGCCACATCTTCTAATGTTGTCAGGTATTGGCCCACGGAACCAATTGGAGAATTTCGGCATTCCTGTGATACAGGATTTGAAAGTAGGAGAAACCCTGTACGATCATATCGCCTACCCAGGTTTAGTATTTACTGTCAACACGTCGAGTATCACGTTGTTGGAGAAAAACGTAGCTACCGTTAGGAACGCAATACAATATGACACCTACGGAGACGGGCCTATTTCATCTCTAGCCGGTGTTGAAACTATAGGATATATCAAAACTAACGTCTCAGAAGAAGTAGGAGACTATCCTGATATAGAACTTTTAGGCGCCTGCGCTTCTATGTCATCCGATAATGGAAACGTTGTAGCCAAAGGTATCCATCTAGCGAAATGGCTTTACGACGACTATTACAAGCCGATCGAAAACCAAGAAACGTTTACTATTCTTTTCATGTTGCTGCACCCCGAATCTAAAGGATACCTGCGTCTCCAATCTAAAAATCCTTTCGACGATCTTAAAATGTACGGCAACTATTTGACCAGTTCAAAAGACACGGCGACTACGGTTGCCGCGATACGTTACATTATAAACATGGTAAAGACAGCGCCTTTCCAGAAATACGGAGCAACGCTGTACAAGAAAAAGTATCCAAATTGCAAGTATTTTAAGTTCAACACTGATGAGTACTGGGAATGTGCTGTTAGAACGATGACTACAACGCTTCATCATCAGATCGCGACGTGTAAGATGGGGCCTTCGTCGGATCCTGAGGCCGTCGTGGATCCTGAACTGAGAGTCTACGGTGTGAAAAACCTTCGAGTGGTAGACAGCAGCGTTATCCCACGGACGATAGCGGCTCATACGAACGCACCAGCGATCATGATCGGGGAGAAAGCTGCTGACATGATTAAGGCTAATTGGCAACTGTTTTGATAGCGGATAAATGAGAACTGTGTATCACTTTATCTATGATAGGTACCTTAAACACGTCCGGATTTTGGTACGGCCGGATTCAAGAAACATAAGAGGGAACTGAGATACATTTCTGTGTTTGTCTGAAGTATTAAAGCTAAAACTATACTTATATCTATAACTCATGTCAAAGTTTAATGGGTACCTAAAAAGGTGTTCTGCTAATAATTTACTAAGCTACTACGACACTTGTGTCGTCACGCTTTTGTAACCGACAATGTACCGTTTCTGAACTGTAATAAAGTACCAAATATTAACGATAACCTTTAACACGCTGACATCAAGACGAGGCGGAAAAACACTAAATATTTTGTATATACCATCTTATTATAATCTTTAACCTAAACGTTTAGTGTTATGCATACAATTTCGTATTACAACCATTAAAATATTCGTAAAATGCGTTTCTAAGAAACATAATTATTAGTCGACATCTGCCTCTGTTTGTATTATTATGTAAATTTCAATGTCTTTAGAATTAGGAGCGCTGATTGTTTTTATCTCGTGTCAGTCACAGCGAAACACTATTATCTCATGTAGGACTATAAATACACTGACACACATCAGAATTTCAAAGATCTAACTAACAACGTAACTCTTTCCGCCGCGGGTTTACTTACGTTTTACAAGAGAAGTTTAGTTCGTCACAAATATATTGGATACGATCGTTTAAACCATACTCTTCCAAAGGTTATAATTTCATAAATCGATAAACGTTCTTGATTTCAATGGATAAACTGTACTTTAGTATCCATCAAGCACACAACTACCATTTAAACCCACAACACAAAACAGAGTCGTGCTCACACTGTAACGTGAGTATACAGTGTGTATATAACGTGTGTATGAAGCATCGCATATGAGGCTCGTACGTCAACTGACACTGCTCGAACTCATCCCGCGGGATGAGCCGACCGGTCTACTACTAGTATTGATCCCGCTGTCCAATTTTGTTGATTATACAGTTACTTATGATTTAAGAATTACTGGGTTTTTTCGAACACTTCTTACTTACAAAATTTTTTTCGTTGATTTTCATTGAGAGACCGGCAGGTATAATCAAAATAGTTTTTATTCAGGTCGCGTGTTTCAGGGCGGTAATTGACTCGTCCATTATCACAAATGGAATTGAAAAGTGCCGAAGCCAATGTTACTACGCGGGATATATGGATAGAATGTATTATAATTATACGTATATGTATAATAGGTATACCTACGTATGTATACATTTTCGGAATTATTGTGTCATTATGTAGCTAATAACATTTAAGGGAAAACACGTGTATTATAACGTAAATATAAAAAGTGTAACTTATGTTTTTTTTTCTGTCGCAATGCGCGAGTATATTTTTACTTAATTCTATTAAAATAAATTCTGAATTCTGATATAATTATGATTCAGATATTGGCAAGTTTGACAAATCTGTAATAATAAGCGACCTATCCTTTCCAGTTTTCATGCATGTTTTACTGTTATTATTTGCTCTGTATTAGGTATTACTTATACGTACTCATAACTATTTCATTAAGTATATATTTCGTAAATAGTATTTCCGATATGCTTCCGAAATGTGAGAGCAGTTAGTTATAATTTGATGTGATTCAGCTCGGCGCCTGGCCTAATAATAGCGAATAGTAATCCAGGCCACTTGCCTCGTTCATTGACAAATTATCATCCAGTCAGTCAAGGTTATACCTATTTACGTATATAACATGTCAGTACAAGAGTACTATTATTATAATATGTTGATCTTATCAGCGCCGCCGCCGCGAATTGGCATTCGAAATAATAAAGCTTCGGAAATAGTACATAAACACTTGCATCGCCGAAACACTATTTATGTTCTATCCTATTTTAGGCTATTGTATTATTCTATTCTATTGAGGCCCTTCAGCATTCTTCCAGCACAATCCAGTAGTATGCTCTGTTTATATACCAAACAGGTAATCATATATTTGGTAAGTATCCGCGAAGATAACAAGTCAAGATCACGCCCTTATCATATCAATGATATCATTCACCATATCATCCTGATTATGAGTTCGTACGTAAATATTGAATATAGGTGTTTACACCAAGAAAACATTATAGTTACACTATCATTTATAACATGAAAAAACTTATTAGAAATGGTACATCGAAGCCGAAATGAGAGGAAATTTAAATAAGAGATAACCCAAATTTACAACAAGGTTTATACCTGAAACAATGAGGGCCTCGTTCGGACCGACGGTGTGGATGTTTCCCATATTTTCACTCCTCTTCAGTACACTCGTTTCACAAGCAAAAACACTTATTTTCAGCTTCACCACAAAAACACAACAACACGAGATCGATTGAAAAACAATTTACAAATTTTGTATGAAAAGAATGAGTGAAACTATTGTCTATGTCTCTTATTGGAGGAACTAAACATTAAAACACAGATATAAAATGCCATGCATGCCTAAGATGTAAACTGGAAATGGCTTCTTATGTTATCAATTCAAATTACTGTTTGTGTCATTAGTTCAATAATATATTCAGTAGATGAGTGAGATTAAATAACTATTTTTTTTGATTCGTAACTAAAATCAGTAAGTCTGAAAAGGTTAAAGCTCATTATTATATTAAATGATCGTCGGTAAACATGCACATCTGGCAGCCCAAGAGAATGAATGAATATTACAAACCAACCCTTTAAAAAAAATATCTTATCTATGCTTTATACGTTGTAATGGCGGATGCGTTGTGATGGTTTGATGACAGAACTTTGGTTATTATTTACGCTTACACGCCAAAACTTTAGTAGAACTAGTTGTAATTGTTATGTAAGTACATCATTTTAATCAATTTTGTTTCTAAAATCCTTTTAAATCTAGTTTCCTTGATTTTCTGTCATGCTCGTTGCTCAATCAATTTTGATGAGCAACCAATTTTTTATGTGTTCAAATTTTGCAGATTTAGCGTGCTAGTATAAGTATTAAGGATGTCGGACACGAGTGATTTAGACCGCCAGATCGAGCAACTGAAGAGATGCGAGATAATAATGGAGGCCGAGGTCAAGGCGCTCTGTGCCAAGGCCCGTGAAATTTTAGTTGAAGAAAGCAATGTACAAAGAGTGGATTCTCCTGTAACGGTTAGTCATAAACCACCTATCTACCTACCATTGCTATCAGTATAACACCTAGACTCCTACTGTGATTGTGAAAGGTATACTTAATACAACTGTAACATTTGTACCACTATGGCCTTACAATACAACTTATTTGTTGGTTAGGCTTGAAGGTTTTCTTTTGGCATAAAAATCTTGCTGGGTTGTAATTTCGCTGGCTAAATTATTAATGCAAGTATAGATAATTGTTTGTCTAAATGATACACAGATAAACAGCTTGGTACTCTCTTTCTTGTTCTATTCTGTTTCCATGTATATATTACCTGTCTTGTTTTAGGTATGTGGAGACATCCATGGCCAGTTTTATGACCTCAAGGAATTATTCAAAGTGGGAGGTGATGTACCAGAGACAAATTACTTATTCATGGGTGACTTTGTAGACCGAGGATTTTATTCTGTAGAAACATTTTTACTGTTATTAGCTTTGAAGGTAAGGTTATATATATTTGCAATCATTAAAGGAAATTTATTGTTTTTCAACACTGCTCATACTCAAATAAATAAATCAGTTCTGGTATGTTCATGTTTCTTAAGCGAAAACCAATTGGAAAACATCTTTTCAGCAATTTTGTGTAGACCTTCCTTGGTGCATGATTTCTATTGTATTTATTATTTTGTTTTATTGTGTGTACACAATGAAATAGATTTGTATTGGAAGATGATTTATCCCCTTAGAGTTCTTACCTAAGCAAGCAGTGTCTCTGCTTCAGGTTGGGAAATTTTTTTACTCTGTCGCTTCATATGTTTTACGAGTGTATGTTTGTAAGATTAAATAAAACAGTTTTTGATTGGAGGATATTTCTCTCAAAGGGGAATGTTTGCTATGGTGCCATCTCGTCCGATTTCTGTAATATTTATAACAGACATGGGGTACTCAACAACTATCAAGATTCCTCAATAAAAGAAGAAATTAGTTAAGTGGTTGTTATGTTTTTTGAAAATCCCAAAAATATTGTCGTCATAAGGTCGAGAGTTCACCAACTACTAATAAATAATTTAAGTTTTCAATAAAAAGTAAGATCAATTTATTCCAGGTTAGGTACCCGGACAGAATCACACTAATCAGAGGCAACCACGAGTCTAGACAGATCACACAAGTATATGGTTTCTATGACGAATGCCTTAGGAAATATGGTTCAATCACTGTATGGAGGTAAGTTTAGTAACAAGCAAGCAAGTTCAGTACTTTAATTTTGAAATCAAAATAATAGAGAAAGTTGTATTGTTGCTGGTCAAATTGAAGTCACTTTTTTTAAAGACTTGTGTTTAGAAGGTCAATTAGTTGGGAGTGTTCTTATACAAATACAAATTCTTTATTAATAACTCCATAGTTACAGGTCATCTATTTGCTTTGTGCAAATAATATCAAGTAATATCTTATAATTTTATGTATTAGAATGATAATTATTTAGTGTGAACATTTAATTTGATGTATTCATCAATATCATAAAATCATAGCTATGTTTCTTGAAAATCGGTCCAAGAAGGCTGCTGCTACAAAATGGCATATCACATGTTATTTCTTAACTCCCTCAGTATGGGTAACAAATGGCTTAACTAGTTGAATACTATAACCATATATTAAATTTTAAATCCAAGATGGCTGCCACCACAAAAACTATATTTCTTTTTTTATTTAGTGTTGAGTGTTTTTTTAATTTAACTCGTTTAGAACTAGAGATGTTGAGTTTGATCCTCAGCTGTCCTCTGACAGAAGTTTGACCATGCATATTAAATACCTTAAAAAATAAACAACTTAAACAAATCAATGTGTCTGGATGTGCTTCTGAACAATATATGTAACATGCATTGCCTTAGGCATCTAACAGAAAAGAAATATTTAATAGCTTTGAGAGTATTATAGATTAACATTATAGAAAACTTGTTTCATTTTCGGCCAGGATGGTGTACATCTGCCAAAAATGCCTAAAGATGTAATTTATACTGTGTATTAGCGAAAAATGCGTCAGTCGCCTCCTTCATTGTGTACAAAAATATTTAAATTCAGTGAATTGTAGTGGAATTATGGCACCCCAGGAAGATTTATGTCTCCTAGGTCTATAAATTGTACCGCCCGACACATCGTGTGTTACGTTACTTTGAATTTGGTTGATATATTAAATAAAGATTGTTAGTCCTCAACGTTTTATGGTATCATCCATCGGAGATCCATACATTTATGAAACAACTTTTGTTCAGGTACTGCACAGAAATATTCGACTACCTCTCGCTATCAGCTATAATCGATGGACGGATATTCTGTGTGCACGGCGGGCTCAGTCCGTCGATACAGACTCTGGACCAGATACGTACCATCGACAGGAAGCAGGAGGTGCCCCACGACGGACCCATGTGTGACTTGCTGTGGAGCGATCCCGAAGGTATATTGTTTTCTTTTTTATTTAGGTCATATAGCTTGCCCTGTTTGAGAGTGTCTAGACTGCCGCTGAAAGCTGTCGAGGGTGACATAGTTAGTTATATACTTCTGAGTATTTTATTCATGTACATATCAGAATAGAATGAAAAGGGTCCATGAAAATGATTGTAGATGGTAGCGCCGGAAGGGGGCGACCTAAGAAGATGTGGATGAATTGTGGGAAAAGGGATATGTGTGAAAGAGGAATTAATGAAGAGATGACGGCTGATAGACTAGAATGGAAGAGAAAGACATGCTGTGCCAACCCGAGGTCAGGAAGATGATGATCAGTATAGAAAAAAAGCAGAGAGTGTTACGTGGGTTCTTGCCATGTATCGTTTGCGTCTCGCCCTATTTCACTTGATTGTGGAATAGGAACTCATTTCTATTTATCTCAAAGATGCATGAACCAATTTTATGTATTGTTTTATTATTTGTTTTAAATTATACTTTTCAGTTGATCCTATACAAATCATGAAATTAGGTCCAGTAGTTATCTTATGAATCAATATAACTGAACAAATTGCCTTTTTTGTACTTAAGTAGCTGCGCCTCGCGGTCTTAGTCGCGGTGGATATTCGATCGTCCTATGGGAACACGGGCAATCTTCAGAGATAAAAAGTAGTTGTGTGTTAATACAAAGTATGAGCTATCTTCGTGCCAAATTTCATCCAAATCCGTTTAGCCGTTTGAGCGTGAGGGAGGAACAAACAATCACGCTCAAATACAAACTTACGCTTTTATAATATTATTGTGTGATGTGATTGAGGCTTGCGCTGGACCGCAGTTCGCCTGATGTACAGCGACGATGTGGCCTAGGATGTAGCACGCTTGCCTAGAATAAAACCGATTCACTCGCGATTTGAAAAGAGCGAGATTATATTGGAAGACAGAGAACTCAGCAGCGAATTTCACAAGCAGGCAGCTCGCACAATAAAAGTTGACGCAAAGCGTTTAGTGCGATTCCGTAGAATCTCTACCATATCCCGGTGGCATTTAACAGTATCTCTAATAGTCTGATTGTAGAAAGGGGATTCTGGAATTAAATATTGTAATACTTAAGGCACACTCCCCGAAATGAATTGCCTGTTGCATTAAAGACAGTTAATCACTTTTCTTAGAGTAATACTTATAAAGTGTTATGTTTTATATAGATTACTAACGCGTGTTTGTTTCATATTGTTTAACAATACGGGTTTTCACGCTCACCTGATTGTTGGGAAGTCCAACTATAGTTTCGTTCAAATTTGGTGAACTTCATCGGGGATGAAATGAGTCGTTCGTGTTCACAACGATGGCACGTCTCGCACATGATAGACGTTCGTGCAATATACTCCCCAGACACGCAGGGCTGGGGCGTGTCGCCGCGCGGCGCCGGCTACCTGTTCGGCTCGGACGTGGTTGCTCAGTTCAACGTGTCCAATGACATAGACATGATCTGTCGCGCGCACCAGCTCGTCATGGAGGGCTACAAGTGGCACTTCAACGAGACCGTGCTCACTGTCTGGTCGGCGCCTAACTATTGCTACAGGTATTTATTACCGACATCTAAAAGGAGAAGTCTTGATTCGTCGAAGATTACGATGTTGAAGACTGACGATATTCTTTTGTAAGTTTCTTACCTGATTTGTCGGAAGTGGATGGAACAATTTAAATTTTTTTTTTCTTTAATCAGATAATTTTTATGTGGTCCCATTTAAATTTCATCAATATTCGTTCAGAGGTTTGAATTTTAAATCGAAATATCTGTAAAAGTTATATCGACGTCAGTCGCAATGAAAGTCTGTAATTACATTTTTGTGAAAGTTGTGTTCACATGTTCGGAAGGGTTAATACTTTTCTGTTGAACCTATGTACATTTTATCAAAATCGATGTTTATATACAAGTGCTGACTCAAACCTCAGGTGGTCAAGTCTGTTATTTTAATCGTCTCAGAATTACATTTGGATTGTGCCAAAATGGCCGTTTTGACATAGAATAGGCCACAGTTAGTACTAAACAAAACATAATTTTTAATACTAAGTTTCGAAATTCATTTATTAACCTAAATGTAATTCCCCAGATGCGGCAACGTCGCGGCGATATTAGAATTAAACGAGAATCTTCAACGTGAGTTTACAATATTCGAGGCGGCGCCGCAAGAGTCTCGAGGTGTGCCCTCCAAAAAGCCTCAGGCGGACTACTTCTTATAATGTTCTGTGACGTAAGGAAAGCATCGGTCTAACTCGTGATTCGCGGTAGGTAACATTCATTCCGATTTGGTTGATGCCACTCTAAAACTGACAGTTCTGATAATATAGCCAATTTTTTTTTACATTAAGCAAACAAAAGCAAAAAATTTTGGGACTGTCTAATTGGTTTTGGTACGTTTGGCATGCGCGATTAAGTGACTGGATCTTGATTATTAGTGACCTACGGATACAATGCGATCATACTTGTTGTTAGTGACCGACAGATGAGAGTTTTGCTTGTGAGTGACTGATAGATAAAACTATGTCTTGTTATAAGATGACTAGGGAACTGGGTGCACTTGCTGATTCTCACATAACCTCTGTCTCTGACGAATACTGCTATGATTGTAAAACACAAATTTACATCAGATATGTATTCACCAGCAGTGATCAGACATCTATGCAATATATTTTACTGCAATTTAGATGTCGAAGAAGAAAATATCAATGCTGTTTTGATTGCTAAAATAAATAATATTCATAGGGATGATAGACAAGTTTGAATGATCAACAAATTTATCTTGATTTTATTTGTTAGTGCCTGACAGCAGACTCGGTCTATCTTATTAGTGCCTGACTGCAGACTCGGCCTATCTTATAAGTGACTGACAGCAGACTCGATCTATCTTATTAGTGACTGACAAAGAATCGGTATATCTCATTAGTGACAGACAGCAGACTTGGTCTATCTTATTAGTGCCTGACTGCAGACTCGGCCTATCTTATAAGTGACTGACAGCAGACTCAGTCTATCTTATAAGTGACTGACAGCAGACTCAGTCTATCTTATAAGTGACTGACAGCAGACTCAGTCTATCTTATTAGTGACTGACAGCAGACTCGATCTGTCTTATTAGTGACAGACAGCAGACTTGGTCTATCTTATTAGTGACGGTCAGCAGACTCTGTTGTATCTAAAATGACTAACAGCAAACACAGTCTATTCTTAAAGTGTTTTGGCAAGAGACTCTGACCATCTTGTCAGTGATTTACGAGATGTTTAGTATTACGATATTCTAATGTAGCAACAAAACAATTTACAATGTGAAAGTAATTTAATGTGATTTTAAGACTGGTATGCGTAGCGAGTTGTGTTTTTTTTATCGTTAAGGAGTGTTCAGTTCTTCATAATGCTTCATGGAAATGATTGTGTGAAAAGGTCATGTGTTGTGTTATGATGCATTAGTCTTAAAGTAGTAAATGCAACAGGAGGAGTTTCAAATACTAGTTATGCGAGATAGTTGACTTCATTTATATCATTGCCAGATGTAATGAGTAATGACGTACATAGTCTCAAGTCTATAAAATGTTAGTACAATATAACTTTTTTGCAATTTTGTATAACTCATAATAAATAACATAGTTATTACATAAATATTAAATTGCCCATGTTGATCTTTCAAGCCATCCACAAAAAATATCCACTTTGGATTTCTTAGTTTTAAACACAGATTAGATGCCGTTAGGCGGCTTAGAAAGACTAAGTTGAGCAACTCCGCCTAAGTTTCAACTGAGATTGATTTATAATTTTGATGTAATTTTTTCTCGAGCTCTGTTAAATGAAAATAATTCCTTTTATGTTTTTATGTATTCAATAATTGTCTCAATGATTTTGTGAAATGTATGAATATATTGTGATGTAACTACAAAGTGTCATTTAAGTCTTTTTTTTATGTAATTGAAAATGGTACTATGTGGATGTTTATCAACGGCATGTTTAATGATCCAGCTAAGTACAATTGTGACAGATGCAGACAATTTTTAAATGAATAAATAACTTTTTGCAGCATTTTGTTTTCATTTATTTTTTGTCTTACAACTTTACAGCTTACTAATTTTCGTGACTACAAAAGATCGATCCAGAAATATTCCGTTTAAAAGCCTAAAATAAGTCGAATATTAAAGTAAAGTAATATAATCATGGTCGTTCAATTCGTGAACTAATTTCGCGTTTTGCAAATTGCTGTAGCTGTTGGAAGTGTTTTAGCGTGGCTCAAGGTAATTTGGTAAATGGCATAGTATTTTTTAAAAGTTATGACTACAATACATGGCGATATATCCATGAATGTGGCCATGTATACATGGCGATAAGTACGTCAGTGTTCAAGTAGAAATATTCCAAATTCATATGTGTACATAAAAACAAATCACGCGGTTATATGTAAAAAACACGTTAATTGTTTGTAAGCGTCGCCACCTCTTTTTTGTAGGTATAATGATTATGCCTGTAACAATTGAGTCTTATACCTTGTAACTTGCATCAAATTAGTATTTGGCCGTTGGCGTATTTTTTGTTGGCGTTTGGCCGTATACTTATTGGGCGGAAAGAAGATTTAAGATTGTTTACCTAATTCATTTTTTTTTCATATTAATTTGTTATTTACCATACCATAGAGATAGTAACTATTCATAAATATAAAATTTGACGTATCTTACGTATGTTTGAAGTATTATGCAAATAAGGCTTAAGGCAAAAGTTTTTCGTGTCTCAGGAGACACGAAAAACTTAATGCAAAGATTGACTCTACAGTTTTCTCTATAACATTAGGTATTAAGTGTAATTTAAAAATCTTAGATAATATCGAATTTAATTTATGTACAAAAATGTGTTTCTTTTTTAACAGATTTTATCAGCAAAAATGTTGGTAATGACATAGCGGACCTACGTTTGTCTTAAATTATTTCGCACAATTTTCTTATTAATGACTAGCTGACCGACTAACTTCGTATCACTTAACAGTTATTTAATATTTATGTTTCTCACATTCTAAACCTTCCCTGGAGTACGACAAACATTTCAAGACCAAAATCAGCTTAAAATGTCCAGCCGTGCTCGAGTTTTTGCGAGACAAACGAACAGCAATTGATTTTTATGTATAAGATTATTGAGAAGTAAGACACCTCCTCCAAAATATTAGGTTTTAGTTGATAGTTTATAGCTGTAGTATACAAATTAGAGTAATTTTATTTATAGGTGCACATTTTGAATCAATGTGATGAACAAATTATATAATAATTATTGTGTTCATAATGCGGAGAATGACATGAATAGATGTGAATTCCTTCGTATCTTCATTCATATAAATATTAAATTGAACCTACTTCATCGTAACTTTATTTCGTATGGTATACCCAATGACATATCTATAAAGGTAGACAAGTGATGTTCTTCGAGCTGAAAAACATGAGCTTTGTTATTCCTGATTTAGTAAAACATAGTCTTTGGTTTCTAAACCACAGGGACGGATCATCTGTGATGGCTGGTACACTGGTAAGATCAGTTTTGGGTCGGAAGTCAATAAGTCAGTACCTGTATAACACATCATTTATGGTAGTTTTTAAAGAAGGCAAAGTATAACTTTCAGCAACTGTTATGTCGGTTACCTGTTTCTAAATGTATTTAGAAATCAATTTTTTGCACTAAGTACGTGAAGTTTTGTGGGAGATTTTATTTCCAAATTGTTTAACGAGAAAAAAGCATTATCCAATATACACTGCTAATAAACTGTTATCCACTTTACCTACTAGTGGGTAAGATCTGAGATTACGGTCCTGATCTCAGGTAGTGGCTAATAAAAGTTTACCTACGTATACTTTGTTAGTTTGACCTCCAGTAAAGGTCCAATTCGGACTGTTCCACTAACAGTTCTTTATAATTATATCCGTCGTTTCCATACTTATAGAAGAGAAATGAGAGACGGCAGTTTTGGAACTATCAAATTAGGTTAGTTAAGTAAGTCTATCGTGACCGGATAGGGGTAATTATTTTGTTTATAAAAGGACCTGCCTACAATGCCAGGCTATTGGGCCTCTGTGTTTGTATGTTGTGATTTGCGTTTATTTGTATCATTAGTGAATTATATGTATTGAAATTTAAATCTTGTGACGTCATGTGAACACTGCCGTTTTTATATACCAATTATATTATTAACTATATATGTATATTATAATTCCATGATAAAAACTACAGCATAGCTTAAATTAAATACAGATGTTTAGATATTGCTATAACACGCGGAATTGTCACTGAAACTTATGTATACGATTATCGGTTAGTTGTGTAAAGATCCGAAAGGGGGCCACTATAGTCATCGTAATGAACGACTCGCTATGGAACCAACTCTGAATTCGAAAAAACAACATTTTTACACATTTTGACGACTGCTCATAAAACTATTTCAATGGAAAAGCTGGTTTTTCTTTTATCGAATTCGAGGTTGGTAACATAATGAAAGTTTCTCGAAATCAGGAGTATAGTGACACATTTTCGGCTTAGTACATTACATCCCTAACCAGAATAGCTCATGTCATGCTAGATTTTTTTCTTTCGGATGTTTTTTACGTAATAAATAGATGTATCTTATGTTGTTAAATTATTGAAATTTTAAACAATATTGAAAGAAACAGTTAACGAAATGAATTTTCAAAAGCGTCGACACATGATGATGATGCCTACCGATGGCTAAATGATGTGACCACATCAGTTAGATGTACCTATGGTAAGATCGAACTTATTAGCCTCTCCAGAAACACGGCAGCAGGATTTTAGGAATAAAATACGTTAATATCGATACTATAGAATTTAGAAAATCATTCCTATATTTTATTCTGTAACCGATGAAATCACAGAAGATAATATCTTGAACGATCTAGAGGTTTAGCGATTACAGAAGGGTTAGTACACCTTTGACCTGATTGTGCTTTAAACAATTCGCAAAACTAATACCTGAATCGCGGAAGCAAACGCTTGCGCGATTCAATTTGCATCGTGACGCCATCTAGTTCTGTGGTATGAAACGACACACTTGGAACTGAAGTATGCGCTCGAACAATATTATTTTCTTCTTGGTTCTTATTTTTTGTATTTGCTTGTAAGTATATGCATGGAGACATATCTAATATAAAAGAAATCATTATAGCTAAATGTAGCTTTTATCTTGTTCAGATTAGCTATATGATGTAAGGAACTTATGAGTAAATATAAAATATTTTTCATATTGCCTAAACGCAGGAAGATCATTGATGGCGGTGTCCTAAAGAAATTACTAGTGGTCACGCTGTAGTGTTTCAAAGCGGTATGACGATTTCGTCGTGATATATGAAATAATTTATTTTAATGTTTAGGAACAAGTTATTTGACTTTAATTGATTAAAAAACAGGAGATTATAATGACGTTTAGTTAAAAAACTGATTAATTTGATTTTGGTATGTTTTTTTTTATTTTCTAATTTAGTTTTCATTTTCATACTAAATGAATGCGCTTATATAAACGCTAGTAGGTATATAAGCGTAGCTAGTTCCTTGATTTCAAATTTTTTTACCTGACTCAACTCCTACTGTTAATAACCAATTTTTCTGTATTAATTCTCTTTTTATATGATGTATAATTAAACAAGTTAAATATCACATGGCATTTTCTTTAATAATATTAATATAACACTTTACTAATATTAACATTTGATTGAGGTAGAATAATTTACTTAAGTAATTAATACAAAAATAATTCTAATCTTCAACAAATAAAATTATCACAAGACTCAGGTACTTTTAATTAGATTACATACTTCTGGCAATATATCACCACATTTAGTAGATACCTTAATCGTAACTATGTCATCGGCTCTTGTGGGTCCTATATTTAGTATAGCTACACCTTTATTCTCTTCTTTGGCTTGTAATATTATTCTATAGCTAGAGTACACAGTAAGACTAGATCCAAGGACGAAGACAGCATCATTTGATGACACCTCATTTCTAACTTGCTGCACTATCGCTTTTGGTACATTGTCACCAAAAAATATAATATCTGGCTTGAGAGGACCTTCACATTTTGGACAGAGAGGTGTTTTGAACATTTCTACTTGTTCCTGTAACAATAAGTATGTAACGCACATTGCTGGTGTGGAAGCAATAAAAAATAAAGTTGCATGAAATATATTTTTACTTTCTTCACAGACAATTGATTCTATTGTGTGATTTGTGTATTACATAGAGAATATGAAATAGAGAAATTCTAACAAATATTCTGTACCAAGTCACGCAAATTAGTAACTAATTATTATTAACAAAATAATGTATACGTATTGCCATTCAGCATGGTAATGCGGCTAGCATACTCGGCGCACCCTCTGGTGGTGGGATGAATCATTTGGATTATATGTAGATCTTGAATGCTCTAAATGTAATCTATCTATTTTTTTTTTTGATGTATTTAGTTATTTTGTTTTTGCTAATAAAGGTGTGCTTGCCTGTGTATCAAATAGTAACTTACTCTAGGTAATTCCACATCTCCATCAGGTCTTATCATTGTGAAATTGCTCTCCATATGGGGGTTGTTCCTCAACAGATCTTCCTGTAACAAATGCCTGTCTATTTCATAAGGGCATGTTAAACACTTTACTATGTAACCCGTGCCATGAAGCTCTATAATGTTCTCTGAACCTGCTTTATGGTGAAGTCTGTCCACATTTTGGGTTACTATTGAAGTTACTTTTCCCATCTGAAATTACAACAAATTTATAATTTGAAAACACAGTTAATATAAAAATATTTCTTTATCCACAATTTGCAAGGCTTAACCAATGTACCGCGAAAGATTTGGACATTCCTTTGGCAACTATTTCTGGAGATGCTTAGGTTTATTTACTATATACAAATCACTTGTTTAGAGATAACCCCATGTTTTAAGTTTATGCAACCACAGAACCTAGTTTAACCAGTGTCAACAAACAATTCTGATATTTAATATCTAGTATTTGTTCCAGTATATAGTTATGCATCCCCTCGCCCTTCTGCTCTGATGTAGAGACGGCTTACTCAGCAGTACTTGCACTTCTGTGGAAAGCTGACTAAGGTGTCTCTTATCGGACCACCGAGTAGTATGTAAGTTAATGTTTAGAATATAATCCTTTGTGTCAAGCATTAGTTTTAGAGCCTTCAAATCGGCTACACGTAGTTTAATTAGTTCTAGAGCCTCCATATCGGCTAAACGTATTTTAAGTTATTATTAAAGCCTCAGTATCGGCTTTAAGTATTTTAATTTAGTTTTTAAAAAGAAAGTTTCGTGCTCCCTAAATTTAACTGGCGCAGCCGGTAGGATTCGCTGCTGTCGTGCATTTCAGTTTCGTTGGTATATGGGTATCGAATTTTGCCCAATCGCGGAATCGAGTGCGCGTGCGAATCCTCGAACCAAAGAAATAAGTTAGAACGGGACACCCAGTAATGGCAACGATCGGTTGGTGAGTAAAACTTTTTGCCATCCTTTCCAATCCTTACTATCCACGAATTTTGTTATTATCGAGATAAGACTTCTCTCGTTTATGACGTCGGGTATCTAAAAATAGAACTCTGTTTAGACTACCCATGTAGCGATAAGAACCTTGAACCTAAGATAGAGTTAAGTAAACGTAGAATCGTTCTACAAATTAAATAAATTACTTTCTAAAAGTAATTTAATCAATTCAAATTTCAAAATCAATTTGAATTGTTAGTAATAAGTGATTTAAGTGTAATTTAGGTAAATTTAAAATTAATTATATTTTTGTGTGTGCTAAATTTTAGTCTAATTTAATTTTACAATTCCAAACCGATTTATTGATCAAGTTTTTCTTAGTTATTTTAAAATTTAAAATCATTTTTTCTGCTTAAACCTTTGTGATTCAAATTATTTTTATATTACTTGTCTAAATTTTCATAACTCTATTATAATGGAGAATGTAGAGCAGGTTAATCCGATCCCTCGCGAAATTTTAACTCTTGTTCCTATATATGGTGGGGACAAGACCCAATTAAACTTATATATAAGGAAATGTGAGTATGTAATAAGTAGATATAGGCAACGTGGAAATGTAGCGCAAGACCTATATGTCTTTCAATCTTTGACGAGCCGTTTAAAAGATAAGGCAGCCTCGTTATTGTCAAAACGTGAGGACATTTCGACTTGGAGTGAATTAAAAGAACTCCTCTAACAGCATTTCGGAGACCCGCGTAGTGAGCAATGCATAGGAATTTAATTAGAATATATGAAAATTAAATTAGGTGAAAGTTATTTGGATTTTTGCAATAGGATACACAGCGTTTGTTCGGTTTTATTTTCTAAAGTGAACATGTTAAATTACGCCGTGTTAAAACGTGCTAAAACAACTATATATAATAGCACATCATTAAACGTGTTTCTCTATAACCTATTGCGCATTGTTAGGCTTTAATCTCCTAATACATTAGAGGATACCCTGAGTGTCATTTTACAGACTCAGACTCACCGCAAGAGCAGTTGGACCCAAATTTTTGTTTAGCTGCCCCGACAGACAAGAAATCATAGAATTAAATTGTGACCCTACACTTAAATTACCACACATCTATTTGCCGGAAACAGACGCGAAAATGATGACCGAAACTGGCAGCACAAGATCATTCTTGAGCCCACGATAAGCGTACGAATATTTTTATAAACTTATTCGTTATCTGCCTTTCGTTAATAGTTAGTACGCATGCTTCTAGTAGACATAGCGAAGCTATACTCGACTATGAAGAGTTTAGCCCTGGCGTACGAATGCCAAGTGCATTGGTTAACTGTGTGAATGGATATGCATCAACAATTATCCAAAATGCTACCGACACACAAACAACTCTGACGATAAAACGACCCATGCAAGTATCAAAACATTTAGACTTAGAGTGCAACCTTAATTTTTCTACAAATGTGAATAGTACGAGTATACAGACAGACAGGATACTTGATGAAAACCTACACAAACTGAGACTAGACCATACTAATGCCGAAGAATACGAGAAAATTACAAAACTGTGCAATGAATGTGAAGACATTTTTCATTGTGACAAACTACCTTTGACTTTTACAAATCAGGTAAAACATAAAATACATATCCAAAAACAGACTTAGACAGACTAATTTTAAGGTACAACTTGACAAATCTGAATTTTTACGCAAGGAAGTTTTGTGCCTTAGCCACACGATTACGAAAAACGGACTGAGACCTAATAATGACAAAATTAAAGCCGTGATTAATTTCCTAATTCCAAAGACTACGACGGAAATCAAAATTTTCCTCAGACACGTTGGTTATTACCGATGCTTCATACCTACCTGACTTTTCTAAAGTGACTCAACCACTGACAGCCTGTTTAAAGAAACGAAACAAAATTATTATTGACCGAAAATATACAGACGCATTTAATAGAAGGAAGAAATTTCTGACTCATGCACCACTACTTCAATACTCTGACTATGACAAACCATTTATTTTGACGACTGACGCTTCAAACGTAGCCCTAGGAGCAGTCCTTTCCCAAGGACAAGTTGGTAGTGATAATCCGGTAGCCTACGCAAGAAGCGAGAAATGGACAAAGTACTGCAGGATATCATGAAATTATCTGTAAATAAAGGTGAACGAAAAGTGTATTTTCACAATTTGCCGAATTCGAGAAATTAATTGTCAACAATAAAACGTTTCCTCATGAATTTATTGGAATGTTAATGCATGCAGGGCATCTGAGCGATATAACTGTAGATAAATACCGCCAATTAACTCCACAACGTTATAAAAGTGGTATTCTCAATACTTTAGGTTCTACTATAAAAATTGTAACAGGAAATCTAGACAATGATGACGCACTTAAATATGACAAATTAACTACAGAGATTTTTCATGATCGAGTAATCATATCATATAAAATTACTATTGTCTCCAAAATGCTGGATAGCTTTATAAATATTACTCAATTTAATCAACGAAATTCGCTTACCATGGATACTTGCTTCAAACAGGTCGAAAAGACCCTCAAAGAAACAGTTAATAAGGAGAACAATGTAGCCGTGTCTGACTACATTCTAGGATCGTATAGCCTATTCATTAGTAACTTCCGTACTATATTTATTAAGTTAAGCGAAATTGAAACTGCATTAGCCTTAAGTATAAGCTCTATATTACACCAGTCTATTGTAAACTGTACCGTTTACTACGACATTTAAAATTAATATCCAAAGCTGGTAACCTAGTATACGGACCTAATGAATTAAATTTCTGTTAAATCATATATAAAAAGAAACCAGATTACGTTTATTATGGAAATTCCACTAACCGATAATTATACTTATAACTACATAAAAATGTACACTTTACCTATTTTCCTTGAACCTGAAAACCAAACCCTGGCCATCTTTCCTAAATACCCTTACCTATTGGCGAAAGGAATGAAGTACTTACCGATCATACAGCTGTGCCGCTTTATCGTCGCCGGAGACCATCACCTCTGTAACGATGACAACAGAGCCCTGTACAGCGGGCCAACCTGCGAGGAACAACTTCTCAAATACGACAACAATCTCACCTGCTGCAAGCAGTATCCTGTTTACGTTGAAAACGTAAAACTACAGAAAATTGACGATGAAAATTGGATACTTTTTACGAGATTTCAAACAATGCTGACAAAGCGATGTGGTGACGAAATGTTTAAATATCCGATATTCGGAACATACGTCATTACGTTAGACGAACTTTGTGACGTCGAGATCTACGATCTCAAGATCCGACACCACCACGTACACTGAGGTGGATATCGTGACGCCACTACCTGTGGTCACCCTGCCGCCGCTCCATACGAACGCGAGCCTATCCAGTGCACGCGCACTTAACATGCACGAGATCTGGGCGACGTGAAATATTTGGCGTTTGCGTTAAAAAATAGTGAAGTGTTCGACAGTGTGCTAAAAGAGAAAAAGACTCTAGCATCAGTGTTTTAGTTTACGCCGCGTAAAGCTTCGTATTGTTAAGCTATCATTAGTTTTTGCGTATGTATTAAATCTTAAAATAATTCCCTTTTTACGAAATTATCGGAAAGGTCCTCAAATCGCACATTCCGATAATTTCTCACTTAGGGAGGGAGGAGTTATGCATCCCCTCGCCCTTCTGCTCTGATGTAGAGACGGCTTACTCAGCAGTACTTGCACTTCTGTGGAAAGCTGACTAAGGTGTCTCTTATCGGACCACCGAGTAGTATGTAAGTTAATGTTAAGAATATAATCCTTTGTGTCAAGCATTAGTTTTAGAGCCTTCAAATCGGCTACACGTAGTTTAATTAGTTCTAGAGCCTCCATATCGGCTAAACGTATTTTAAGTTATTATTAAAGCCTCAGTATCGGCTATAAGTATTTTAATTTAGTTTTTAAAAAGAAAGTTTCGTGCTCCCTAAATTTAACTATATATTTGAAGGAATTTGTTTTGCTAAAGGATGTCAAAAATGTAAATATATTTTTTACATTCTTTAGCAAAACAACAGATTAAACCACATTTTTTGTGTGTAATACCATAAGAGTGTGTTACCTTTTGAAGTTTAGTTATGGTAAAATGTGTGACATTTGGTTGTATGCTGCTAAATCTTGGCCAACCGACAAAGTTTCTAGCCCAATACCGTTGCCTTACTTTAGAGTATTTCACAAAATCTTGGTATTGAATGGGCTTGTGATTGCTTCGAGCGTACAGACCAACCTCTTCTGATCTGTAATCAGGAATACCTAAAAGAATAATAGAATAATATTGACGAGTCTGCTTAGGAAATAATTATGAATCAAGTTGCCAGGCAATTTAAAAATTTTACCATTATTTCCATTATATTACCGGATTCTGTAGATATCCCAGCGCCAGTTACAAGTAGAATTTTGTCATGGTTGGTCAAGAAATTTTTAAGAACTTCGACGTCCCTTTGTTGTGGTGGTTTATGTTTAGGAACACATACAATGTGTCTTGTGAGAGATTTCAAATGACAAGGGACAACCTGACCTAGCATTGTTGAGAAATAAATTATGTAAAAACAAACAATAAAAATGGTAAACACACAAAATATTTTTTTTTACTATGTTTAAGGACATAAAAGACAGGCAGAGGACAGTTGCCATTAATTTTTCTTTTCCTTTCTTGATTGGCCACCGCACAGTTTGTATTGAGCCAGTTCTCTACTTCTTACAGACTTAATTGTTAAAAAAAGGACTGTTCCCAACTTGAGTTCCCTACTACTATCAATGTATTTTCTACTTTTAATTAATTGACTCTTATTCAACCTTCTTGATATTTTCACTTTCTACTTGACATTGGAAAATATGATGATCGCATGACGCCTTTATTAATAATAAACAAAATTGTGGTGTTTGTTTCTAGTTAGGTTATTCTTTTGTAAAGATTTGAAAGTAAATTATTTTCTAAGTTACGTTTCTACTAGCAAAGATTTCTATATTTTTCTAAGCTATTAGTTTCATTATGTCTTTGCTAAAATTAAAGTCTACCCCAGTAATATTAATAGAGGACGATGCTAACAAAAACGTTTTACCACTACTACTGGAGCTGGTCCCAATGGAGAAAAACATTACTTTATTCAGCTATGAGCAGCCTACACATGTTTGGAGGAATGTCTTCCCAAACGTGCAATGCCACGAAGAAATAAAACAAGAACTATTTAACGAGTACACTTGTTCTAAATGTACCATAATCATAGCATCTGTGAATCAAATGGCTTTGTGCTTAGGTTGGAATGAATGTTTGAAGAATCTGAAGAAGCTTAGCTCTCACTCCAACATAGAACAGCTAATAATGATCCTTCACAAAGATTGTCTTACGCATTCTTCTAAATTAGAGCTACATTTAAATCACATTGCAACAGCTACCATTTCATACGACTCATTAGATGCTCAGAAAGTCCATTTTAGAATAAGAAAAGGCTCTAAAATTACCAAGAGTGATGAAATACTGTCCTATAATGCCCTTACATGTACTTTATCATCTGTGCCTATTATCAAAGAAGAAGTTAAAGAAGATGTCCCAGAGAAGGTCAGTCCAGGCACACTTACTACATTCAAAATAGAAGTGGATCAAATTGAGAAAATGGAAAAGTCCAAGTTGAAGCTTCCTTACATGAGTAAGATCCATGAAGGTGAAAGCAAAGTATACTATGAGCCTGATGCAGTGGATGATTGGGATGAGGAAGACCCAGATGAGGATCTGGACCTATAAATAAATAAATTTAAGCATAATAATGGTTTCCTTTATAATCAAATGTGATAATACCTACTAAAATACTGCATATCAATATAGCATACCATAGCTGGGCACCAGTCTGCACTAAGCAAGGGGTATAGTTATGGACTATATTTCACCACACTGATAACAAACTCAACACAAATAGCAATTTAGGACCTTCAATACTATAAACATTAAAGTTTTGAACTCTAATCATTTGCTGGGAATTTTAATATTGTATTCAGTAAGAATTTTTATAGATTTTAAAAAGTGGTTCTAACAAGAACCTAGGAACCACATCATTCCATCTCAAAGTTATTAAAACTTGTTGTAAGCAATACCAAACAGATTGGCACTAGATTGTACTACACACATGTAGCTTGCAGGCTTTAAGACAAGACGCATTCACTACATGTGACTTCCTTAGATATAAGTTTTATTCTCATACATATAATTTAATACTATAAAAGCACTTCTTTATGAGGTATACAAAATTTTTAGGGGTATTCAAAGTTGTGCTTGACACTCAAAAAGTATATCTATTTACCTATTTCTTATTGCATTCTGCTATCAAATAACTGTCCCAGGACATTAAACCTATGGCATTAGTGCTTCACTACATAGCACTAATTTATTTTTTGGTGCCTTCAGCAAGGAGCATGAGGTGGGTGATTCAGACAAACCCTCAGTTTACAAGACTTCACTTTTTATTTATTTTTCTATGTTCTGTTACAATTTTGCGATTTTTTTATAATTTATTTGCCACGCAACTTTGACATTTATACAATATTTCCAATAAAGTAGAAATACAAGTACGCAGAAATTAATTTTATTAATGACACCATAGTTACATCCACATCATATCATAATCAACTCTTAAATTATGTTTCATAATTACTTGTGTGATTCATTTCAGTGAAACATAACAAACTAAACAAATCAATAAATGTAAAACAAATACAACAGAGAATCAAATACGAAGCTCTATCCAAACATATTACAAAATAAAAAAATAACTATAATGTTCAAATATATAATCATTATTAGTGAGGAACAATAGAATCGAGTTTTAATTTTGAAACCATAACCATTATGCGGAGTTGATCCTTATACACAAGCTGGAGTTCAGAGAGAGAGGGAGCACTAGCATTTTAAATACTTATACTTGAAAAAAAAAGAAACTAGTGATTTTGTATTCTCAAAAAAATTACTTCTGCCGGGCTGACAGTTTGTACTTAAGAACACAAATTTAAAATTCCATAATCGTTTTGGAAGTAAAAGCATAATCGGCAGTTTATCAAATGTAAAGTAGCGACGCATTGAAACAACCCGTCGGACGAAGTCGCACGCGAAAGATAAAGGAGACGCACTAAATATTAAGCTCAAACAATACACAATAATAAAGCTAACAAAAGTATATCATAATATGATTTACAACTTCATAACCTAACAAAATTCTTCGGGTTCTTATACAATTTTGGCTGCACGTGTTTTGTGAAGATTAGCAGGTGTCGGGGGCGATACATACATACACGGGGGGGAGGGGGAGGGGCGAGGATCGACCGAGTGTCGCGCGTCTGTCGCACACAGCACACATGGACACAAACTACGGTCGTGGCAATGTGTGCGTAGCGCGTCTGTCGCAATAGCGGCAGCGCTATGTATGTGTGCCGAGCATCAGCTTTACCGCACCGACTACGACACGATGACGCATCCGATACAAACGAAGCAAGTCGTTCTTAATCTGTTATCTCACTCACTATTTGCTACATTTTTAATACAATAACTTTCTCAGAAAATAGATCGCAAATTTCTCGAGAATAACACTACAAGTTGTTGCAAAAGTTAATCTTAAATGAATCAGAAAAACACATTTCTAGATTTTTATCGACTCAGCATGACAGAGTTAAGTTGAACGAACTTACTTAAATGATAAAAAAAGAATGAATGAAATTAAATTACCAAAGAACATTTGTTATGTTATTCTAAAAAAGTTGTGAGTAAAACTATTACTAATTTCATTGAATATACAAAATATGTGTACACATATTTTCGTTTAGTCATCAATAAATATTAGAACGCGGGAGTGAGATGATGGACTACGGGCTTAGTTTACCTTATGTAATACATATTTGTATGTGCTATTATTATCCAAACGTTAAGAGAACGACTGATATATCTATGTCGCTCGTGCACCATCAATATTTACATACTCGTAATGGGGTGGTCGGCAAAACCTTCAAGAGCGAGCGGGCAAGATATATTGCATGTCTCACTCAAACGTTTGAAGACGTCACTAGACGTTCAATATGAGATTAGTAAATTCACGTCTATTTACATCACACAAAAACACATTAGCACTAACAAGAAGGGCGGGGATCTCAAACATATAGATAGAACAGCCTAGATATTAAATAATAATAGGACCTTGTGACCTTAAGAAATGCATTTCAGTTATAAAATTAAAACGAAAGCTACTGAGTATTTAATTAGCGTTTGTTTGAAAATATAAACCACTGATGATTTGTGTGAATGTCATTTAGTATATCTATGTAAAAAAAACTACAAAGGCGGTAGTTTACAATAGTTTTATGCCAGTAATGGATAAACAGATGGCTCGTATCTCGCATCCACAATACATAATTTCTGACGCCCGTTTTGAAATCGGACAATAAAGGACAGTGTGACATAGATAAAAGTAATTACAAATGAAAATTCATATCAGCAAATATTTTTTACACTTTTAGTGTATACACATAGTGTTTTTTTTTGGTGAATTAATGTTATACCCTTTTTAACATAATGCCTGAAACCGTTTCTACAAATGAAAATACATATTTATATTTCACTAAAATTAGAATATTATTTTTGATTTTAGTGTCTTAAGAACTCATCCAGAGATATGCGAAGTACATCGCGTGAGCGTTTACATATAATACGTGTACGTACCTATGTAAAAGTACGTTCAAAACGCACTTTTACATAACGATACATATAAGTAGAACGCGCGACGCATAACGTCCTCGGCAATGTCAGTTCCATAGGGGGAGACAAGTGACTTCAGACCTAAAGCTGATCCTACCAAACTGCACCAACCATCACAGTTGAGCCATCAGTTGACTCTGGGACCAGATTATGGTTTACTAAATCAAGAATAACGAAGCTCATGTGTTTTCCGTTTTAAAATGAGAGCAAACAATTAAAGAAAATTAGAACCGGATGCGCGATCGTGTCGTTTATTTGTATGGTGCGGTTGTCGGGTGCGCGATTCGCGTGTGTTACTCGCCGAGCTCCTTGAGTCGTTCTTCCCGCGGACGCGCGCCGCCGAATATCGACGACGCCTGACTGGTGGACGCGAGAGAGTTCACCGGCTCTTTCACTGTACGCGGCTCCAGCTTTAGCTTGGGCCGCCCCGTCGTGTCTGGAATATAACGAGTCAGATTAATGTGTGTATTCTATTCTGTGGTTTGAACAACACGCGTGTTAGCTGATTTGGAACTACAACTAGTTAGTGGGATAAATGAACGCGGATTTGATTAATTTTTATTAGCAATACGGGTTTTCACGCGTACCTGATTGAACGACTCATTTCATCATTGATGAAGTTCACAGAATGTGAACGAAACTATTGTTAGACCTTTCCAACAATCAGGTACGCGTGTAAACTCGTATTGATTATCAAAGTGATTTAGATTGCTTCTAAGAAATAAGGTTAAAGGGGAATATCATTTTGTATATCTGACTTAAAAAGATCTGGCACTGTTGTGTAGAGTACAATATAACTATAACCGTAACTTTTCCGCTACGGCTTATTGCGCATGGGCACTGGGCAGTGATCACATTGGGTTTGTGAGATCTTAATAAAAGATTAGTAAATCTAGTAATCAATCACAGATTATAAACAATGTTCCACGCCGTCAGGTTCTATAACTATTAACGGCCAGGGCCTGATTAACAAGACACAACAATCGATACCTAGACGGCTCAGTGACATCTCATCGAAGGTACGGCAAAGCTTAGCTGCGAGCTTAGCTGGATCATCAGGAGTAATCCGAACACTGCACATACCTGGACGGCTGGGTGGCATGTCATCGAACGGGCGTCGAGGTGGTCGCGCGCCCGGCGCTCCGGGCGGGCCGGGGTCTCGCGGCCCGTCTCGCGGCGGCCCGCTGCGCCCGCCCATGCGGCCCCACTCTCCGGCGCCGCGCGGTTCCTCAGAGGCGCCGCGGGAGCCCCGCGATCCGTCGCGCTCCCCCCACCGCTCGCCGCCGCCGCCCCGCTCGCGCTCGCGCTCTATATCACCAACATGAAGCCACACAGCTCATAATATTGTGTTAGGTATAGGTAAATGTAAACAGTAATAGAAATGTTTTAATTTTTGAACCCCTATCATGACTTGTATTGATACAACAGTATCTTTTTTTTTTGTTGCTTTAACATTTATGAATACTGTAAATGTAACAATTCCTATGCTATTTACAGTGATTATTATTAGTCACCATTCTAGAACTATGAAGTGAGGTTAGTATTTATTATATGGCTGATCATAATCGGTCTCATGTAGTGTTATAGTCATAAATATGTAACGGCGCAAGAGAAGAACAAATAGAACAGTTAGATGTTAATGGCCAAATAATGCAGTTATTGTGTTAATTCATTTTTATATAACATTCACACACTGCACTCATCTCCATTAAAACTTGAATGCAAAGCTTATTATGGTACTTGGTGCGGGCTTTTTTTTAATTTCATATTATAGACTTTCTTACCAACATTCGCCAATAAAAAAGCCACACATGCTTTTTCGAGCAGTCTTATAAATATGATCCATGTGCCGTCAATCAAATATCAATATATAGCATGTTATGATATATCAAGATTTGAGACGCCCAGATTTCAATTTCGGTGAAGCCTTCATTGATTCCAATCACTTACTTATCTATCTACAGACTTCCAAAAAAAGGTAATCAATTCCACTGTTTTTTTTTAAACATTTGTTACCTGTTTTTTTTTCTCGGAGATGCTTGGACCGAGTTGACAAATATATTTTTTTGATTAATCATAAATTTTACCAAAATCGTTGCAGAGGTTTGATTTTTAAATTGTAATAACTGAATATGTTCAATGGGCCATTTCAACTGAATATGGGCGCATGCTGTAAAAAAAATCTTAATAATTTACTTTTCATAAGAATTATTTAACGAAAACGAAAACAAATATTACAACAAATATTGCGAATTTTTTCACTAATTAATTGAGTAAACTAACGACATGTCGAATATTTCCCATTGTATTGTAATGGAATTAATTAATGGTTTATGTTACATGGAGTGGCAAAACTCGCAAGATTAATTAATTAGAAGACACATAAAATGTTAGTATATTATTGCTTGCGAGTCCTGCTTATTGCTTATACATATCCTGAAAACAGTTTCAATTTTAATATTTTCATGTACCATCAGCAAATTATTCCCAACTTTACTATTTGTACACTATCCTTTTTAGGGTTCCGTACCCAATGGGTAATAACGGGACTCTATTACTAATAATCCCTCTCCGTCCATCTGTCTGTCAGCAGGCTGTATCTCAAGAACCGTAACAGCTAGACAGTTAAAATTTTAACAGATAATGAATTAGCTATAAAACAAACGAACCCCGTTTGTTTGTTTTATAGCAAAACAAGGCCGATGTTTATTACAATTTTAATAACCATACGCTTGTTTCATACAGCCAGAGAATAGAACTTTTATTCAAGATTTTACAAAAACTGTTTGGTAGCTTTAAGATTTGATTTTTTAAAAGATATAGGCACAACAAGTACTTAGTTCGGTAGCTTTCAGAATATGTGTATAGTGAAATCAGATTGGACCGGTCTCCTAATTTATAATAAAACCTCTAAGTGGGTCAATCTCGAGTGAGGGACATTGTTAAAGCAACTAGATGGATGCTTGCTTCATTCTTTGTGACAGAAAGTGAAGACTTTATTCTTAATTTTATCGTAGGAGCGAGTATGAGTCTTGCACTGACGTATCGCTAGTAGCTGGTATATCGCGTATATCTCTTTAATATCACCTAGATGTAATGATGCCAAATTTAACTGAAGGAAATATAATTTTAAATTTGGTCACATCATCCCAAATATATGTATTCATCTACATCTGAGAAGTATTCACTGAGGAACCTTGCACTTGTCTGAAGGGTGAGGTCAAAATCGTCTCGTCTTGTAAATTATAGAATAAGAATTAAATTTATGATCATTTTTCACCGATTATGTCACTCCCAATCATAATGAAGGAAAGGCAAATAGCAGGCTTCATTCTTCTGCCTTAGGCCTTAAGACTGAAGAATCACACAAAAGTTATGATCAAACTTTCATAACAATATTTCATTATGAACCACTAAAACAATTGTATTTCATATGCATATGGTGGTATGTGTTTCTAATGCTTGCCTGGGTAGCTACCGCCCTCAGGTTGAAAAAATGACGCCAAGCACCTAACGGTGCGTTCCAGGTGTATTCCAGACTAGGCATGCTTTATCTAGGGCCATTGTCGCTGACTTCCGTGAAATACCTAGCTATAGCTATCTAACTTCATAAAAAAATGCACAAACCACGCCAGATGTTAATGTCAATATTGTGGTCATAATATAACTAGCGAGTTCCATAGCAAGGGCAGGGTTAAACCCTACCCAGTCTAGCGGTCGTCAGTGCATGAGTCACGTCCAATCTGTTTCCACCGGTGATGTGTTAGAGAAGCGATGTTACCGTGCGTGAACCCTCCACCTCCCTGCGGGCGCGGTGCGCGTCGTTCGTCGTATCCGTCGTACGTACCGCGGCCGCCGCCGCCGGGTCCGTCGCGTCGGAACCCGCCACCGCCGCCGCCGCCACGACCTCCGTCACGCCGACCGCGGTCGAAGCCGCCGCCCCTGTGATGCAATAACACTGATGTTATTAACAATATAATGAATTAACCGAGTCTTAAGGATTCTTATCTAAGGATAACACAGAGCGCAGCTAGTTTGCTTTATGAATAAGACATGGGCAAATTTTTACCTACATGCAAAACTAAGTAGTGCAGAAGAAGTCAATATTTTTATTCACATTTCAAAAATTACTCTGCTCTCTTGTTTGGTAAGCCAGAACCAATTAAATACAGTCATATCAGACACAATAACATACAGGCATTACTCAAATAAACTGCATTAGCCATTATCAAACCCGAGACCTGCAAATCTCAAGGCAGGCGTCAAGAAAAGGTCATATAGTTAGTATATTTGCCTTTAATACTTAATTTGTTGTATTTATTCTCTTATGGTGTATTTTAGTGATGACAATAAAGAATAAATAAAGAAGAACAAGGTATTGTTTTATCTTCATGAATCAATATTGGAGAACACATCTCTTGCTCAATACTCAATTTGATGGCTGGACCTATAAAAATAAATACTTTTTGGGTTTGAAAGGGTTACTCTCGAGTGGTCTTATTTAAATTTCTTAAAAATCTCATCAAGATTTCATCATCATTTGTCCCAGCAACTAACTTTGTTTAAAAAAAAACTAAATATTCCATCATGTAGTGTAATTTTGTCAAAATCATAGTGGTATTGAAAGGAATAACATTTCACAAATAAAAATATAACCAACACATTTCCTCCTATTTACGTAAAATAGTTACTACAGAATTTACATACTACAAACATGAAATCACCCTGAATGGCCTATAATCAATGAAAATTTACACAACAGGAAAGCGCCATGCCCAGGAGTCAGGGACTCTACTCGGTAATACTCATATAAGCTTTGCAGCATAATAAAAAACCTGATATTATGTATGTAAGAGGTTCAAAGATGCTGCTACAGCAAAATAAAGTAATGTTTACTAGCCGTTTTGCACTTATGTAGAGCAAATAATATTTTATAACTTTCTATCATAAAATACACACCTGTCTCCTCTCTTTTCTTCTGCTACATCAATTTTAATTAATTGTCCTTCCACACTGAGAGCTCCATTCATTTCAATAGCCTTGACCAAATCGTTAAGGTATTCAAACTCAACATAGCAGAATCCTTTGAATTTATCAGTTTCTCTATCCATCACCAACCTCACATTTTTAATTGATAGGTCCTGAAAATAAAATAAATAATGATAAGGGTATTTTGAACGTGAAAATATTTTGCATTTTGCCATCTATGAAGTCAGACAATGACATTAACAATATAGACTATTTACTAATTTTTGCTTGTGGATCTTTCTGACCTTTCTGATGCAACCTTTTATCCATAAAGATGCATTAGTTATATTACTATGATTTTCCGAAAAACAACACCCCACTCTATAAGTTTTTACATATACATAATGATATTTGTTTGGATCTTTTTGTGTGATTATATTGTCACTTGCATTAGCAATATAAAATTACACTCTAGACTTCTTAATCCATGTCATTAAAGAAATTTCATCCTAATAAAATATTTTCCAGAACTATTGGCAGATTGCAAGCACAATTATTGGATATTATTGGATATCCACTCACATTTCCATAACAAATTAAATGATTTAGAAAAAAGATAGAATGTTACAGCAACTGTTACTGAAAATAGTGAACATATTTACCAAAGGCAGTGTGTAACAACTAATTAAAGCAGATTACCCGTGACACTGATGATGTAATGTAAAAAATGAGGTAATCTAAGTATACTAAATATATGACAATATCAATAAACAAATCAATTCAAGAAATTGTATGAGCATCCAAACATTTGTTGTATTAACTTCAGCATATCTGTGTAAGGATAGTACAGCAATGAAATTAATCAGTATAGGTTTTAGCAAATAAGTTTTTACACATTGATAAAAATATACCCAGTTGCAGCCAAAAAAAGGATTTTAATTGTAGGAAATGTCATTTTTACTTACAGGGAAAATTCTGTTTATATCGCCTTGGATAATGCCAGTGGGTAGATTTCCAACGTACGCCTTGTAAGGAGGCTCTGATGGCAGAGGACGGCCGCCGGCAGTCCTCCTGCCGCCGCCGAAATCCCTGAAACCATCGCCGAAACCGTGAACATTCATAACCTCTAAAATCAACAAAATTAACTTCCCGACGCGATCTGTTTCATATGACTACTATTAAACTGTGCATATCGTTCGATAAATGACTCTGAATTCGCGAGCATGTGCTAAAATACCGTTTTTACTCAATGTTACCGCGAAGCAAAGAGATCGAATTTTCAGCCATAGAAATTGTAAACTTCAATATCAAGAACGAAAATCAAGTGTATAATTAATTAATTCTAGTTTTATATCTGATTTTGGATTGCGTTTCACAGTATTTTAGCTAAAATACCTGGGATTAACATCGTCGTATCCACTGCGACCTGCCATGTTTAGAAACATGGAACACTGAACGCGCGCACTTCAAATACTAGATAAGGCCAAAAATGAAATTAAGATCGACAGTATTTTCAATGAATGATGCAGATGCTGCACAGCCTAGTATCTAATCTCTAAAAGTTTAATATAAAAAAGCAAAATGCGTGCGGATATCCTTTATAACTAATTGCTATATGTGCCAAAAGTATCCATACTCAAATACTTGGCAATCCTCAATGGCAATCGCTTCGCTTGAGTGCGAAAGTTACTACCACTTTTGATTAAAAAAAATAATTTCAGTGCATTATATCTATGCATATTAATTTCAGTGCATTATTATTTTTTAAGCGATATTTTTGTTCCCAGTGCACGTAATTTTAAGTTAAGATTTTCTTGAATTTTCCAATCCATGCCAGTTCCATTCAAAAACTTTAGATCCATGTCCATAAGGAAAGCCTTGTTTATGGACAATTTTTTTTAAACATACCGTAAACAGAGAAAACTGCTTATGAACACAGAGAAAACGCTTTCATAAAAAAAATACTGATGTTTTGTACTTTGTACAATCGTTTGAGACAGAAGATGCAACAGTAACCACTTTAATATGCAATGCGAGAATCATTTATTACTTTTACATTTTCAGTCAGTAATACCTCATCACACGATTCTCTACGATAGGTTCTGTTTTTGATCCTAACACTTTTCACCTCGTTAGTATAAATCTTTAATAGATTAGGAAATTCACAATTAATTTATTCTTATAAAGAAATTACTACTGACTTCTATGACTTGACAAAGTTCTTCTGATAAAATTTTGACAGTTATTTCGATTTCAAAATCAAACCTCTTGACCAATTTTGATTAAATTATAATGGGTGATCCCATTATAATTTAGAATATACATAGAAAGATCTCACCAGCTTTTATAGCCTACGACTATCTACAGGTGAAGACGGATCTTTTAACACCACTCACATAAAAATACGACAAGCCATTTAAGCTCTAGGATGTGTCAAAGAAATGTACATACATACATTTACTTGAAAAACATAACCCTCCTTTTGCAGACATTGTATACCTTGGTATTGTGTGACTGAGATGGCATGTATCCATTATGGGTTTTGCTTGTATTCCCGCGTTCGCCGAAAATATCACTTCTTCCTCTGTTTATTTTTTTCAAACTAGTGTGCATATTCTTTAAGAATGACCTATAATTTAGCTACAAAGGTGGATTATTAACCATTATGTCTGGTTTACTAGCTTAAGTGTGGGTACGAAGTATAAAGATGGGAAAATGTAGTTTTCATGTTCGCGAGAAATCTCCATAGAAACTAGAATAAAGTCTCTCCACTAAATATTAAATAGTAGTAATAGTTAAGAACATTACGAATTCTACAGCTTGATTATATTATAACTTGCAAACGAACTTGAAAACTGGCACAATACACAGAGTGAGTAGCTAATCAATAAAGAAGAAAATAAAACTGACAATGACAGCCAGACAGCGACTGACAAATTCCAAAACGGAGTTCCAAAATGTGGATACCATGTGGAGTTTTGTTGTTGTGATAAAAATAATGAAAATAATATTAAAATGAAAGACCCTGAAATAGCAAACAATCCCCCAATAGGGAATAAAGTATCTCCTTCTGTGTTGGATGCTTTTGACTTATTGAAAGCGCCAAAGGACGATGCAAAACTAACTGGCGGCTCAAAAATTATTTCACAATTGCAGAGAAATGAGGTTAGTTCTAACTTTACAAATTTTGGATTTTATAATGCACAGCACGTTAAAATTGACTGACACCTTATAATACTACAATAATTAAATTCTATTACGCAGAACGACAAAGATATTCAATATGTGCTGAAGAGGTTAGTTCGAAGTTTAGGCGCCAATGTGCCTGAGCAAAGAACAGGATACTTCGCTACTCTTGTGGCACTGCTGTCGCGAATTGACAGCGTCACAGTGTCACAGCTACTGGAATTGGTAAAGAAAGAATTGCATGCTAATGGATCTTCCAAAAGTGTAAGTGTACTTTTATCTAATTATTAGCCTTGTCTAATAAGCATGCTACACAAGCTATATATGGGTGATTCTACGATAAGAGGTAACTTGTGCGGCAATGCAAATAAAACAGTATTTTTATTCTATGTGTTGCTATTTTTTACAATAAATCACATTATCTTAATATAGTTTATTGAATAACTACACGATTGAATGCCTAATTAAAACATATTTTTCTGAATTCTTTAAAAAGTCTCTACCGTGACTGTCCCCTTGCCGGTTTTAATTGAATTTTCAAACAATACTTATTAACTTTAATAATATAATAAGGGACAACCAACATCCACACAAAGGTTTTAGTATCAGACGTTTAACTAAACTATGATTTCTCGGAAGTTAAGTAATTATACTTAACGAATATTAAGCAAAAAATATATTCAAATAAAAATAAAATTTCAAATTTGTCCTGCTGTTTTCGTGTATCTACCCTAGCAAATTTTGATCTGCTGAAACTAACATAAATTTAAAGATGATCATATAGACTGCCGCTACAAACAGTATCGAAACTGCAAACCGCTGCGGCAGTCGATATTGGAACTAGCACTCGAGGACATCTATCAGTGTGAACTTAGCAATAGTAAACAGGCAAAATGTTCAAGGGCCGCCATTTTGTAGTTGTTGCAACCGTACGATGCCATGTACTCATTTCATAAATGTCAGCGTGTCACTCCCCTGGTAAGCCATAAAAATTACAATAATTTATGCAATTTCTGCCCCAATTAAATAACACAGTAACAATTAAAGTGACATGTTCTATTAACCTATAAAATGATACAGTCAGTTAAAACAATTGAATTTATTATGAGAATGTCTCTCCCCTGCTGTATTTCCCCTGTCAGTCAGTACTAGAAGAGAGAGTCACTGACCAGGGGAGATAATATTCAACATAAGACATAAATATACAAACATTAGTTTTAAATGACTTAAATGATTATTTAAAATGAAAATTATAACAATAAAAAAAATATTGTTTTATATTATAGTCATTATTAATGATTATAACGCCATGGAATAAGTTAACATGTGAAGAAATATTACAGAAAGAATTACAAAAAAGCTGTAATATGATAGTCTGTTTGTATGTTATGAACAATGATAAATAAAAGTTGATTTTATGAAGTATTTTTCTTCTGTCGAATTCTTTCCCCTAGTTAAATAAGTATCTACCCTGGTTCATATGTCTCCCCCCTGCCCAATGTATTTACCCTAGTTGTCGAAAAAGTAATCAAAAATGTATAAATTAACTTGCCCTTACGTAAAAAGGTATATAAATGGGACAGAAATCATAATATAAAGGTTTCATGAAAGAACTTAAAATTTTCTCTTTGGTCGCAATCCCTATGACTTTAGAACTTGTTATCATAGATTCACCCATATCTAGCATGACATTCACTGGAAAGTATTTTATAGATACTTAAGTTTTACATTTACAATACCTTTCTTCAATAAATATTTAACAGGAAGTTGGTGATGTAGCTCTTGGACAAATTCTGCTGTGTGGAGCAGTATTCCGTTCCAAGTTGATACTGAAAAGCACAGTGGAAGAACAAGCAGAGATTGTCAAGATATTGATTAATGCTAGTAAGAAGAAATCCTACCTCACTACAGTGGCATATCTAATGCTCCTTGATTGCACAAATGAGGTACTAAATGTTTTATTATCTGCATCATATTTTTTTCTGATATATTGTATTAAATGAAAATATTTTATGTATTTTTATTGTTCTTTATTTGTGTGTATGTCATGTGTATCTTGTTTTACTTACAGCTAGATGATGATCAGTTCACCTCAATACTGTGGACAAATATAAAAGATGAATTCAAAAAGGATCTCAAGGACCACTCTCTTGACTCCCTTTATTTCCTAATGGCAGTTGTGAAGAAGTTCCCTGATATTGTCAAATTGAAGAAACTTGTGGGATCCAGCGAGATACTTTGTGAAGACAATATTCATGTCATCTGTGAGAAACTACTTGTAAGATATGTTTTATTTACTAAAAACAATAGACAAGCAGCTTATATTTGCTAAGCGTCCAGTTTATTTAATAAAGTGTTTAATCTGACACAAAATGCTTGTGTGTGTTTGTAGATTCGTCTGTTCTGATTCACTAGTGCAACAGACAACTGACAATAGTTAAAAAAACAGTGATTAGTAGATATCTACTGGTTTCTTTTTTGCACAGACATTCATAGAGGTTGGCAGATGGCTTTATGCTTCTTTTTATTGCTAGAGAATAAACAGCTCCTGTAGATCATAGTTTCTAACTATGCAAGAGAAGCAGTGGGAACTAAATGATGCTTGCTATGCTATAATGCAATCTTATATGTCACGGTATTAGAATAGAGGCAGATATAAAGTTTAAAGTTTCTACCCTAAATTAGTGGTCATTAGTATGATGGAAGGTTTAATACCTTCTGTTTTTGCCTACTTTTGAAGAGACAATAAAATGTCATCATTACTAATTATGCTACCCGTTTCATACTGCTATAGGCAACCAGAGGTTTGGTTATGTGATGTCTATATATCCCTTGGCACTGTTTGACCATCTTATTTATTCAAGAGCAGGGACTGTTATCGATAAATAAAAAATTCTTTTGATAAAATATCGATATCAATATCTTCACGTTCATAAAATACCGATATATGTATAATTTTTTTAAATTATCAGTATAATGGTATCACTAATTTTATCGGTACTCCATACCGATATGCCGCAAACGCGTGACGTTGCCAGATATCTCGGTTAAGCAACGTCGCACGCTATACCACCGCGCACAGCGGTCCCGGGCTCACGGGCGGCGCGTGCCACGGATGAGCGGTGGTGGATGTAAGTGGGCGGAAGGAGTTTATTGATAATATACCGGTATTTATGTATCGATACCAATTCAATAAATATACATTAATGTATCTATATTAATGTATTGAAATAATATATCAAGTATTCATACCGATAAGGACATACCCCATTTCCAATATGTTTATCGGTCTATAATATCGATACCGAAATTATATCGATATTACAGTCCCTGTTCAAGAGACACACTAAGACTAAGATTTTGATTGATTTCAATAATTTTCAGACTGGAGTAGATTTCAACTCAGTTGGTCACCCAATTTACAAAGAAATCGGCTCGCAAATAGCAAATTCACCGCACCTGAAACTCTTCTGGACATCCGGCATTGACAGCCAACTTGTTAAGCACAATAGAAACAGAGAGCTTGTCGCGATCAATATTTTAATAAACATATTGAACAACATACAAGAAAACTTTGAAGTCTTACCAGACTTACTAAGCAAGAACTTCTTTAAACTCTTCATGGACTGGTTTAAAGGTTTACAAACGGCTAGCAAAATAAGGAACAAGCGTGAAAACGAAGACGACAACAAGCTTATGATCAAAAAACAGAAAGAGGTATTAAACTCCTTGGCTAAAGTTGTCAAATCTGACAAAGTTAGCAGCCCAATCAGAGTTGCTGTTTTAAACAAACTTCTATTCGACCCAGGTGAAATGAACTTCACAGAAATAACTGGTACTACTGTTGTCAAGTCAATTATTGCAGATTTGAATAAAAGTGGAGTCAAGAAACTAGCTAAGCTATTCAAAGGAGTTCTCCTGAACACTTCTCAGAAAACTGTAAAGGAAATTACAAGAAATTGGTATAACAATGAAAGGGTGAAAGCGGCCGAACTAATGTCATATTTGGTGAGCCACGAGGCAGTTAAAGATGATACGGAATTCAAATTGACGTATATGAAGCTGCTGATGTGTTTTGGATTCTTCAAAATTGGCGGTGATGAAAATGTGGCGGTCAGCAGCGATTTATCAGGTAAAGAATCCTATTTCTATTCTAGGCTATTTCGTAATTTGATCTGACTACACGTAACCATTGATACTGCATAGCAAACTTGTTTTTTCTTGTTGTTGCACTTGACACGATAATGTAATACTTGACAGGTAACGAAAATGACACAAGCAAGAGTCGAAAGTGCCACCGTCCATATACTTTCAGCTGAAATTTACGAAAGAACGATTATCAATCCTGCCCATCGTGTTTTTTCCGTTCACTCTTTTAAATAAACATATTATAAAACCACACTGTTAGTATAACACTTGCATACATTGCTAAAATGTGTAATCTTTATTCTGCAACAAGTTGACCCCGCGAACTGAGTACCGCCTAACAATCGATTCTTTAAGAGTAATGTTTACCATCGTATACATTTTGACTTTAATAATTTATACGATACTAACGTCACTCAATTGTTTTGCCTTCCCAGAACCTCTCTACTAACACTAAAACTTTATGGTATGGTATTAAAGTTCTAATTGAAATCTTTTAAGTATTATTACAAATCGATTGTATGGGAGTATAGAAAAGTGTTCATTTTTTCGATTCATTTTAATATTATAGAAGATAATCTCTGATACAGTTATCCCTATCTATGAGAGGGACCCCTCATGCACCTGAATACAATATCAATTCTATCAAATAAAGTACAAGGATACACTTAATCATTCTTACAAAATCAAGTAAATAGGTACTCAATATTTCACTTACGAAAATATCACGACGACAGTTTTTATCATATTACTGAGGGTTGAATCTTATTTATTTGTGGCCATCGCCATTGTCATTATTAAGTGCAAATATCGTTTATATATGATCGTTTTCAACAAACTCAAATTGAACAGATATGTCCCAATTCCAGAACTGTAGTAAAGTATTCATCGCGTACGAGCCGCGTTACATATGGAGTTCCACAGGGGAGTGTCCTTGGACCTTTACTTTTCATTACTTATATAAACGACTTGCCCCAAAGCATTCACCACCCTATAATATTATTTGCTGATGACAGCACAATTGTTTTTACTGGTGATAGAAGTAAATCCATTGAACCTGAAATTACTATGACTTTGAATAATGTGATTGACTGGTTAAAATGTAATAATCTATTAATTAATCTTGAAAAAACGAATTTAATGACATTTTACAAATATAAAAAATTGACATCGAAAATTATTTATGACGATAATGAAATTGAGGACATTCCAGTAACTAAATTTTTGGGTTTATATGTTGACTCGGATCTGAACTGGAGTAAACATGCCGAAACCGTTTGCTCTAAGTTAAGCAGTTACTCGTATGCCTTGTACATGCTAATCAAAGTCGTAAACCAACCTGCAGTACTCACATCATATCATGCGTACGTGACGTCTACATTAAGATACGGGATTATATTCTGGGGAAACTGTACTATGCGTGACACGATATTTAGAGCTCAAAAAAAGTGCCTTAGATCAGTGTGTCATTTAAAATCGACGGATTCTTGCAAAGAATACTTTTTTAAACATAAAATACTGACATTTCCTTGTTTATATATATACGAAACCGCAGTTTTTATAAGAACTAACATGAATATGTTTGAGGGATATAATAGTGACCGCAAAACTAATAAACGTAAAATTTGTGCCCTCCGCCATAGAACCGCACTGTTCAGGAAAAGTGTATTAGGTATGGGACCTATGATCTATAACCACTTGCCTACGTCATTACTTGAATCGGAGAATATCAATATATTTAAGAGACAATTATTTAATTTTTTGATATTGAAAGGTTACTATTCGGTTAAAGAATTTCTGCAAGATAAAGTAGTTATAATGTAAAGGTGTAATTTGTAAATGTTATTTTATCTGGACATAAGCATAATTTTCTTCTCAATACTAATTTGCATGTTAGATTTAAGTAAGTAGTATACTAAAATTGTTGTATGTTCGCAAGGACAATACTGTTGAAACGATAAGAATTCTACATTAAGACCAATTTCTGTACAGTTATGCAATAAATGATTATGATTATGATATGATGAAATAAATCATTAAACCACTCTTTTCACTATTGCAGGATCAATAAAATCTTGCTTCTATCGTTGCTTCACCTCAAAATTCTCCAACGTGGACAACTTGGTGACAGTCCTGTCATCTTTATGCAACTTTATTTGCAGTTTATTAGAGAAAGACCAAGTTCGCACAAAACTGGAGAAACAATTCCCTAAAGAAAATGTGGAATGTTGGGACACACTCATGGAAGTATGCAGGACAATTGAAAAGACTGATTCTAAATCTAAAGTTGACAAGGTGTTCCTGATACTGCTCTACCAACTTGGTCTCTTTTTGTTCTCCGAACCGGTACATGTAAAAATCGCAAGGAGTTCCATTAAAGAATTGAAGAGCTGCTATGAGCACTACAGAAAAGCAAAGATTAGTACAAAGGTGAAAGATAGTGATTTGTCTGACGAGCCGGAATGGATTGAAGTTCTAGTTGAAGTTCTCCTGTCTATACTATCAGCTGATTCTAGCGTGTTGCGCTCGGTCGTGCAATGCGTATTTAGACTATTATGGGAGTACCTATCACCATCTTCAATAGGTCAAATAGTATCAGTACTGGACCCGGACAGCGAATCCAATCCGTTGACGCAAGACAGCGACGAAGAAGACGAATCAGATGACGACGAAAAAGATGATGAAAAAAGTGAGGAGGAAAATGCAAAAAGCGATGGAGAGCAAAACGAAAGTGACAGCAATGTTGAAGAGGACGATGACGATATGAAGACTCCCGATCAGCTCAGACTAGCCGTGCAGCAAGCGCTAGGTGCTGCTGCGTTGGACTCAGACGCTGAAAGCATTGACGCGGATATGATAGACGAAGAAGAAGGAAGGAAGCTAGACGAAGCCCTAGCCGAAGCCTTCAGACAATTCAATCAAGGCAAAGGCAAGAAAACGAAGAAAGATCGCAAAAACAAAAAGGCGTTGTCCGATTTCCGAATCAGAGTCCTAGATCTGATTGATATTTACCTTGAAAAAGACCCGTCGATGGATATCTGTTTAGGCATGATCGCACCTCTAACACGATGCCTCGAATTCTGTGTACAAGACAGTCAGTTTAGCGAGTTAGAGAATAGAATTCGAAAAACTATAAAGAATCTGACTAAAATAAGGAAATTCACGTCAACTGAAGATGTTTCGATCGATATATTGTGCGATTACTTGAAGGCGAATATAGATAAAGGAGGCAGATCACATTTTCTGTTTCAAGCCATCGGCGACGTCATCACATTCTTTGCCACATTTATCATTCATTGCTCACAAAGATTAGAAGTCAAAGATGCAAAATCGCCTAAGAAGAAGGCATCATCTCCACTTGTAGAGATATTCAAAGAAGCTGTCCAAAGTTACTTTCAAAACAGAAACTGTATGCTTCCCATTATTTTCTTTCACAATGTTTTGCAGACAGAATGGGATGGTAACTATGAACTTGTGCCTATAATCATAATCAATGTGTTTAACAATGAAGTTAGGCAGTTCCGTCGTAACGAAGGTTTGGAGTTAATAGCTGGTTTCTACCGCGCACTAAACAGAACCAAACCCTCCGATAAAGCCATCGCAAAACTTAATAAATTAGAAGCTAAATTTGAGACTACCCTTACAAATACACTAAAAGGCGAGACAGAGTTTCCTGTAAAAAATAACTTCTTTGTTGTGCTGAAAAAATTAATAAACACAATTAAACAGTTTCACGAAAGTTGCCATGTTGAGAGTAAGATAGATTTTCAGGCGTTGCTAGATATTGTAAGTTTATGTAAAGGCACAATCAAAACTATCAAACAAAAACCTCAAGTACAAGAAGCCCTGAATGGACAAGCTCGGAAAAAATCTAAGAAAAACAAGAAGAAAAGAAAATTAGAATTGTCTAATGGTCATGCAGAACCAAACCAAAAGAGAAAACGAAATAATTCCAATATTTCTAATGAAAGTGAATAGGTGCGCCATGTCTGTGTTGATAAATATTAATATTTTATTATAATCAATCGACTAAGTACCGGATATATTTTATTTTTGACAAACCTTTCTGTTACATCTCACATTAAAAGTATTCTATGAACCTGCCACCTTCATATTATTCTTTCCTACAGTGGCATAGGTACTTCAATCAGTAATTTTTAAGTAATTTTTTTTCGCCGTGAAATATTATTTCTCCTAACATTAGCATTAAGGGAATGCTTTGCGCCAACTTTAACTGTGTAAACTGCTAGATTATGGAAGTTGTTGTCGGCTTCTCTATTTCCCCTGATAGTCATAATATGGGTATTTTCAAGTAGCGAGCGAATCTGTTTCTTCTAAGCAAGAGTACGTCATCTTAGAACGCATCGTCGTCGTCGTCGATTCACATTAGGCGAATTGTGTTTAAACGCAAACATTTGGCATATATTCTAATACTAGCTGCGCCCTGCAGTGTTACCCGCGTTTATACAGGATAAAAAGTAGCCTACGTATGTGGTTACCCAGGGTCTAAGCAATCTCCGTACCAAATTTCATCCAAATCAGTTCAGCAGTACTTGTATGAAAGAGGTAAAACATACATTTTTACAAACTTTCGAGTTTAAAAATTAATAGGATAGGCTAAAACAAGGATAAAAAAATATATAAAAAATTTGATGCCTCAAACGCTAAAGAATGTAAGCGAATGTTGTTTAAGAAAACGGGTTTTCACGGGATTGTTTCTTTAACAGTATGAATCAAAAATACGTTAGTTTTATAAATAAAATGTAAGCGAATGATGCAAAAACTAATAAGAGAACGCCAGGACAGGAATGACGTGAGTTATGCGCTTATAAACATAGAATCAGGAATCCCTACTACGCAAAAAACCATCTAGCTTAACCTAATCATTCCGATTTACATAGAACACTCGTATATTACTCAAGATGACGCTAGCTAAATGTTGTAGTCGTGTGGATTCTAATTAACAAAAGTTTGTTAGAATAAAACAAGCTATTATCGATCATAAAACGATGATGTTATAGCGCAAAATGGTTTACCATAGCTTGACAGCGCTACAGTGAAAATGGAATCGATAGCTGGCAGCACGTACATCCGGTAGGTGTTGCTAGAAATTTATAACAATATTTTCAAAATAGTATGTACTTAATTAAAGATCGCGTGGTATCTTAAAGATATTGTAACTATTTAAAAAATAATAGGTATATCTATATAAGCTACAAAAAAATTATCGAACTAGTAAAATTAATTACTGTACGGCACAGTCCTAAGTACAGTCTGGCTGCTTTCCCGCGTAGAGCTGAGGACCTGCTTTTCAATATATTATTAGCATTTATTTGAAGTTTACTGCTTTTAGGTTTAGTTTATCTCATTGTACACAAAATACCACACAATTTTGACATTCTGTGTAGAAACTATACATAACCAGTATGGTAACATTTTGTACCGGAAGTAAGCAGCAACTCATATGTTTCACAATCTGCACAAAACTCAGCCAGCCATCTTTTGTGAAAAAATCATTTGTTTCGTGTCGTCAGGGTTAAATTCACAAACGTAATTAAATGTCAGAACCACAGTCTTCGCTTTTGTTAAAAAAGCAACTTGCTGGTAAGTACACCTCGCTTGAAAATCATAAGTGCCAGTCACCGTTCATTACTTCAGACAATTTGGTTGTCGAGCAATCATTGACCTCTGCAGGTCGAATTTTTAATATCTATACAGTCTAAATGACACTCATATATATACATACTCGCCTAATGTTACGAGTTAATTGATCAAAGCCACCGGTACGCTGGCGTTCGATAAAATAAAATCAATACCCTTTCGTCGCAGTGACAGGTATGCCCGTGTTAGTAAAATCACTTAGCTTCATTGTTCCGTTTGTTTAAAGCAAGTTTTCACGTAAAACATCACGCATACATGTGAAAGTGTTTATAAATACTTCTACGAATGTGTACAAAGTGGTGAACGTCGTCCCTTCTTTCAGAGCTCAACAAAAATCCAGTGGAAGGCTTTTCTGCTGGGCTAATAGACGACAATGACATATACAGATGGGAAGTACTCATTATTGGCCCACCAGACACGTTATAGTAAGTATAAGTTATTCTAAAATCCAAAATTAGACTGCTACATGAATAGACCGTGAAAAGCTAACTATTTTTAAACATAACCTCTCATGCTCAGTAAACCCAGGTGTATGTTTATCAGTTTCTTAATACTATCAAATATGTAACAGTGCAGTTGACTGACAATCATCACATTGTTTTAGAACAAAAGTTGATAACTGACAAACCTACATAAATATAAAAGCCAAGACAGCATTTGGATGGTAATTAGTGCAAAATTTTTGTATGCCAGCTCATAGCTGAGTTATCATACTTATGTAAATTATAAGTAGAGTAAATGTAACTCATGAATTAAATTACTAACGATTACAGTATCATACAGGTAAGTTGTCAAACATTGCTCTAAAACAAATAATTAAAGTATGTGTCAGTGAACAGCACTGAAAACTATGTGAGATGATATATAAAAAAATACAGAATAGAGATGCGGGGACAAACGGGAATAGTCTCTTGAGTGTCACACAATTGTAACAAGAGTTGGCACATTATCAGATTGTGAGAAGTCCGAAGAAAGGGAGAGAACACCATAATATTAGAATCTGACCATCTTATAAACTACAGAGATGGACACCTGCAATATCATTGCGAGAGTTCCATCGAAGGATGCATACTTAATCCTCAAACTATCAAATAAGCATAGCTTGAAAATAGCAATCACTTACCCACCCAGATTCTGATGTGTCAATTATTTATCTAATACCTCACCTATTATAAAATAAATAAATAATAATGGAGGGAGGAGCCTATAGCTTGATGTGCCTATATCATATTGTGTTAAATTCTTAATTCTCAAATGCATTGCAAAAATTGTCTTTATAGGTTTCTATGATATAGTGGATTGATTGATTTTTAAAACCTGTTTGAACGACTGTTGCTGAAGATGTGGTAAGCTGTATTCATGTATCATGTATGGCATAAGTGCGATCAATTTTTCTTTTATGTCCTCTGACATCTCTAGTTAGAGATCTTCACATAAAAATTATGAATGTCTGATGATGATGAAGGACGGGAAATTCACTACAAGCAAGTAACACATATGACATCGGGCACATATGTAACAGGTTTTCGGTTGATTGTCTCACAGAAACACAGAAATCAGGAATCAGTACTGTTAAACTATCAAACAAATTTGGTGACCACTTTGGATTTTTATCTACAAAGTCCGTTAAATAACGCTGAGTCAACAAATACACCCAACAACAACAATGGTGTCGCACAACACGCCTTTGGGTGGGGGAAAAGCGAGACCGGCCGCTATATAAAGAACTCGCAGAGGCGTAACAGCTCACTTTAACTTCCGGTCAAGTTGTCCGCGAGGTCGCCTTCAACCAGCAGCTAAGTCCTTTCTAAAAAAAACAGCTCACTCTTGAGCGAGCGCTTGAAGAGTCAAAATTTTCTAAGTATGCCTTGCGCTAAGGCGAAACACGTGTCGAGGATACTGAGAGAAAGCGAAATAATAAGGTGAGGTGTGGCGTTGGTGAGGAGGAACCACACCTTAAAACACAAATATATTTTTCGATTTCTCACGCTGACACCAAGACTAGGCAGGAATACACTATATATTCTTTATACCATCTCACTTTCAACTCTGTTAAAACCTGGACTGTTCTGGAAGCCTAACAGCGATACCAAGTAGACTGGCGATACATCCTAGTGATGAGATGACGCCGCATCAATTGCCGTCCTATTCCAGTGCACACAAGAGATATCTTACGGCATTTTAATTTTAATTACCCCGAAATTATTTTCAAATGCATTGGAGGATCTGTTCAAGTTGCTGGACTGTGTCGGATGAGGCATCAACATTAACAGCGAGTACATCTCTCACCTTGATATTCGCTGATGATATCGTCATCACAGAATCGTCGGAGGATTTGTAACAAATGCTGGATGACTTAGCTGATTTTTCACAACACATCGGTAGTCTAATGAACTTAGGTAAAACCAAGCTCATGTTCGAGATAGATTGCAGTTTTATGTTTTTACTCTAGAAATTGTTCAGAAGTTTGTTGAACTAGAGCAGATGCTAAAACCATGAAGAAACTTGATATTTTTGAGAGTGAAGCTAACTGTTGAATCTAGATAGGTGAAGAGAAGTCCAAATGCTGCCCACATTTGAGTATCTCCGTCAGGTCTTATTGTCTTCCATACCGCAAAGCCTAACAACAAACGTCTTTAACCAGTGCATCATGACCTATTAATATGACATATCATCGTCATGACCTACTAAGCCGAAATGTGGACACTCGGTTGGGCTGGTCCGGAGCTATACGTGATTGTGTTCGAAATTAAGTGATTCACCAGAGTATCAGATAACACATCATGATAGAGGTCTTTGGGCTGCCTGAAACTAATGCTAGAGTCACTGCCTGTACAAGAAGTATGAAGTAATATGAGTATGACTTATTAACATAATACCTAATAGCAACTAGATTCCTTTGGTTACTTTAAGTTTGCTGTAGTATATTATCAATTGTACCCATAACTTACATTTATGGAATCGACAACTTGTCTCGTTTTTTTTTTAACATATTATATTTCAAGAAAATCGTAATTTTATTTTTCAGTGAGGGTGGATTCTTCAAGGCGCACTTACATTTTCCAAAGGAATATCCTCTGAGGCCACCACGGATGAAATTCGTCACTGAAATATGGCATCCAAATAGTGAGTAATGTTTCCTTTTTTATTTTTTCATCTTGTTGTATGCATAAATTCATTATACTTTTTTATATCACAAACTATATAATAATATGCATAACGTTATTACTTGCTTACTCAATTCTCGAATCTATTACCAAATTCCAGCAGGAGGACATATTAGTAGTATAGAGGTATAACTTAGTTTGAGTTTTTGTTGGCCTATAAGACTGCATATAATGTCTTCTGTACTTATAATAAAACTGTAACAGGTCAAAATCTGTACTTTGAATATATTTTAAAAATGTCTTTAGAGGGGGGTGTTATTAACGATACATAACCCAAATCTATATTTTCTGTCGGTCTTGTCTGTTTCTGGAATTTCCATAACTCCGAAACCGTTCAATCGATTCTAATGAAACTTGGTATGCTTAAGGTTGTTACCATGACGTAGGATCTATCTACTTTTTATCCCGAAAATCCGAAGGGCCTCCCATGGGAAGGGGGATGAAAGTCATATTTAATTATAACTAACTAACGCATGCTTTGATTTGGATGATTCATTTTTTGTTGGAAAGGTCTTACTGAAATGATGTTATTCCGAAAATAAGTGGGGGTTCCCGTGGGAGAGGGCATGTATTTAACTATAACTCAGTAACGGGTGCTTCGTTTAGATGTTTTTTTTTGTTAGAACTAACTAATTGTTAGCCCAAAAATTCTCCAGAAAAGATTCTAAAAATCATATATTCACTGAAAAATACTCAGAGTACAGGCTATGACGATATAACAACTAAGGTAATAAAAGACGTCGCCCTCATTATATCCCCAGTATTGAGCTACATTAATAATCTTTGTATAACCTGTGGTATATTTCCAGACAAATTAAAATTAACAATCGTAAAGCCACTTTTTAAGAAACAAGATATAAATATTTTGAATAACTATAGACCAGTAGCATTGGTTCCAGTTTTCTCAAAGGTATTTGAAAAGTTTATTCATTCTGGTCTTTATTCGTATATGGAAAAATATAAAATTCTTGTTGAAGAACAGCTTGGTTTCCGAAAAAATAAATCTATTAACCTTGCCATTTATAATTTTCTTAAAAAAGTTATAATTGGGCGTGATAGAAAACTGCCAGTATTTGCGATGTATATGGACCTTACTAAAGCGTTTGACTACGTCGATCATGAAATTTTGGTCAATAAGCTGGAAGCGTACGGAGTAAGAGGAAACGTTTTGAACTTGATTAAATCTTACCTTAGTGATCGTTTTCAACAAACTCAAATTGAACAGATATGTCCCAATTCCAGAACTGTAGTAAAGTATTCATCGCGTACGAGCCGCGTTACATATGGAGTTCCACAGGGGAGTGTCCTTGGACCTTTACTTTTCATTACTTATATAAACGACTTGCCCCAAAGCATTCACCACCCTATAATATTATTTGCTGATGACAGCACAATTGTTTTTACTGGTGATAGAAGTAAATCCATTGAACCTGAAATGACTATGACTTTGAATAATGTGATTGACTGGTTAAAATGTAATAATCTATTAATTAATCTTGAAAACACGAATTTAATGACATTTTACAAATATAAAAAATTGACATCGAAAATTATTTATGACGATAATGAAATTGAGGACATTCCAGTAACAAAATTTTTGGGTTTATATGTTGACTCGGATCTGAACTGGAGTAAACATGCCGAAACCGTTTGCTCTAAGTTAAGCAGTTACTCGTATGCCTTGTACATGCTAATCAAAGTCGTAAACCAACCTGCAGTACTCACATCATATCATGCGTACGTGACGTCTACATTAAGATACGGGATTATATTCTGGGGAAACTGTACTATGCGTGACACGATATTTAGAGCTCAAAAAAGTGCCTTAGATCAGTGTGTCATTTAAAATCGACGGATTCTTGCAAAGAATACTTTTTTTAAACATAAAATACTGACATTTCCTTGTTTATATATATACGAAACCGCAGTTTTTATAAGAACTAACATTAATATGTTTGAGGGATATAATAGTGACCGCAAAACTAATAAACGTAAAATTTGTGCCCTCCGCCATAGAACCGCACTGTTCAGGAAAAGTGTATTAGGTATGGGACCTATGATCTATAACCACTTGCCTACGTCATTACTTGAATCGGAGAATATCAATATATTTAAGAGACAATTATTTAATTTTTTGATATTGAAAGGTTACTATTCGGTTAAAGAATATCTGCAAGATAAAGTAGTTATAATGTAAAGGTGTAATTTGTAAATGTTATTTTATCTGGACATAAGCATAATTTTCTTCTCAATACTAATTTGCATGTTAGATTTAAGTAAGTAGTATACTCAAATTATTGTATGTTCGCAAGGACAATACTGTTGAAACGATAAGAATTCTACATTAAGACCAATTTCTGTACAGTTATGCAATAAATGATTATGATTATGATATGATTATGAAAAATTAGTACCAGTGACAGAGGGGATAAAAACATATGTAACTACAACTCGGTAACGCGTGAATTGATTTGGAACTAAAATGTACCGCAAAAAAGTCATCGGTTTTTTAGTTATTATGAAAATATTGTGGTAGACGCCTACATAAAACGTTATAGCGAGTAATATTTGTTATGGTAATCAAATAATGGTATAATTATTTTTTATATAAATATTTCGTCGGTTTTGTAGTTGTAACAAAAATCTTTTATTGGACGCTTAAGTTCATTGAACGTTGTAGCAAGGAAGTTCTTTTCTTCAAAACTTTATATCCATAGTTAGTTATTTTTTTTCGTTAAAAAAGATTAATGAAATAATTTTACTACAAAAAAAAACGACATTGGTATTGTAGTTCATATTTATCATATTTAACTATCGACAAAGTTTTCTTTAATGGAAATCTAAATAAATTGATCCATACAAATCTTACGGGTATCTTTGAAACAGACTAAACGTACTCGTATACCGCCACAAAATACTATAATCCCGAGTGTATAGCTGCGGCATAGGTTATGATTGTACGTGTATCAACACTTAGCGTCCACAAATTTTTGTAGCGATGCCGACCAAGTACGAGAAAGTCTCGTAGTCAAAAGGGGTACATTGCCGTGCGAGGGGTAGGTTCCGTCCCACGCAAAACGCAAGCAGAGCTTGAGCTAGCGTTTAAGGATAACACTTCAAGTTGAAAAATTTGTCGCCAAACACCTAACGGTGTGTTTCGGCGGCCTCCTTTGAGAGCCAGTGTATTCCAGACTATGCATGTTCCATCTAGGGCCACAGTGTCGCTGACTTTTGTGGTAGTGCGAGCTGGTTGTTAAATGCATAGCTGTCATGAATAAAAAATAAATTGGCAATCGGGATACACATAGACACAGCGAACTTCTCTGTATCACTTTGATTAATCAAATGTACAGTTCAAAACATGCTGTCTTACTGTATCTTATACAATGAATAAGACTCAGAAGGACCACTGATATAAATTCTTAATTTTTTTTAAGTCCCGCTTACATAATTATGAAAATTTAGCAACCGCGAACGAAGTCGCTGGTATAGCTAGTTTAGAATAAGACTTTTGCCTAATAGACAATGGCAGTGCATTCCATAGAGTTATATCCTGCACAGTAAAAAAGGAGTGGTAGTAAAGGTTTAAATTTTGATGGAAATGAGAGCCGTGATCGTATTTGCATAAACCAAATACGTACCCGATGAAGAAATTTTGTAAACATTCTAGCTTGTCAAGTTGCTCTTAGGTGTTAAATCTAAATAACAAACGTCAGCGTAATCTAATATGGTGAATTGAAGAGATTTTACAATCGCAGTTTTGGTAGAAATCTGAAGCATTATTACGCAGTCCTCTGGGGTAGCAGCGGACGTAAAAATTATGCGACTGACTCCTGTTGCCATTCTTTCTGCTTAGCATTTAACACGGCATTGGCGAAATTGTGACCATGCCGCAGGGACCATAAATAAGCAATAGAATTACATAAAAGTTATCTTTACTCATAGTTGCTAGCACTAGCGAGCCGCGTGCGCCAATGGCGTCTATAGATGTCACAAAATAATTCAAATTCTGTACCTTGGAGTACAAGGCATTTAAATACAATTTTGATATGGCGCTCAAGAGTTATGTGCTATAGTCTGCTCTTTGATTAGTTTATAGTATTAACAGGGAACTATCCCTGCTTAAAATAATATTAGACCAGGGTCGATAATTTTTAAAACCAATAGGAAAAGGAGGAGAATATTAGAAAATTGAAAGGAAAAATACTTTACGGGCGATCTGAGGTCGGGAAGAGTAAGAGGGTGAGTTTTCAAGGGTAAATAACGGTTTATCTCGATTTCCAGCAAAGCTAAAACTCCTATGGAAAAAAGTTAAATGGCAAAGTATAGGTAATAAAAATATGTAAAACTTTTGTATATACACTTTTTCACATAACCTTTACTCTCAACAATTTCACTCGTTAAGGAACAGCGGTCTAAAGTTTTTGCTGTCGGGTTTTATAGAAGTCTCTTCCAACCTCTTCTGTATTTCTCTACTGTCACACGTCTCGTCTGAATCCGTCATGGGCAATCGATTCGAATATCTAATCTTTTATTTAGATAAAATAGACACGATTATCATAACAAGAGCTTAATTAATGTATTTAACACAATTTCAGTTGAGAAGAATGGCGATGTGTGCATATCAATACTCCACGAGCCTGGCGATGACAAATGGGGTTATGAGAAGGCATCAGAAAGATGGCTGCCGGTGCACACGGTAGAGACTATACTAATTAGTGTAATCTCGATGCTGGCCGACCCTAATGACGAGAGCCCCGCTAATGTCGATGCTGCGGTAAGTGTTATGCTGAGTGATTTATAAGAGAACTAATTATTTTAAAAGCAGCTTAACAATAAATAACGATTATAAACTAGTTTCTAAATGGCGGCCTTATCGCTTAAAGCAATATCATGTTAACAAAGCTAATTTCAATTATATTATATTATTGCCTGCAAAAGAACATAATAATAATAATATTACATCATACTTATAAGAAATTCGAATTCGTGTTTGTTGGTTAATTTGTCTTTGAATAGAGGAACTGATGACTTATTTTTTGGCAGAGATTTGGATATGGAGAGTTTCCTCTCTTAGATTCTTTAAGTTCAAATTGTTTACTTAAGATAAATTATTCGATAATGCGGACAAATCTTGGAGAAAACCATTCCTAACAGCCCTTGTTTTATCTAATTTCCTCAAGATTAATTAAAATAAGTTTTTTTAACAATTTATTATATTGAAAATCGGAGTGTAGGCATTCATTTGTTATAAGGTTCTGATTAACTTATTGACACACATGTTTGACTATAGTATTAAACTAACTGAAAATATCCATAGTGATTTCTTTTTATACATGACCACCATCATTGAACTAACCGATTTTTTTAAAACATTATCCCTCTTAATTCCTTTTCAATCCATTCTACAAGTAACTATGAGTGTATTTTATTAGTGACATAGCAGAATTCATTATCACAAAATGTATTTTGAGTATTAATTTATATACCTAGTTAGCAAATCTTAATGGTATTTTTGGTGCATTTATTGTTTTCACCTAAATGTAATAAATATATAGAAAATATTGTCTTAACCCTTGCTTATATATTTTATTTAATCTCTTAATTAATATACCAGTCTATATATGTGTCAATGCATTACAAAATAATGAAATAGTTGTAATAAAGTAGAACAAACAACCCATCTCTGACTGTTTCTGTTGCAAATATGTCTCATAATACTGGCAGCATTGATGGTAATAGCCAATCATTGCACTAGTAATATTACGAAGCTGCTGTCACCTGTTCTATCTTTTCCGTGTCTTATGTATAATATTTTTTGTGTATATGTAATATTGAAGTTGTTTAATACATTAGCAAAAGATAGCAAATTTTTTTAAACATTACATCTTATATGTAATAATCTATTTTATTATTTAAAGGTAATCTGAGATTGATTATGATCTGATTGCTCTCTTTACTTCACAAATATGTCAGAGACATTTAGTCTGAACGCTTTTCTATTCTTCTAATATACTGATGTATTTTATCCGATCATATATCATGAACACCTCGCTAATACACACATTTCACGTTTGCATTCACAGAAGGAATGGAGAGAGCGATATTCGGACTTCAAAAAGAAAGTCGCCAGATGTGTTAGGAAAAGTCAAGAAGATTGCTTTTAGTGGTGGGTGATGATAGATGAGCTATTTGGGAGCTGGCCCATCGACATGGAAACACCACGACCGCACCCAGAGCAGAACACACCGCATTGAGAGATTTCGTTCCAGGGGAGGAGCAGCGCGCCGTCTCCACCCCCACAACACTACATTTGTGTGCTCATTATGTTTCTTTTTACAGAAAGAGTGGAGAGAATCATATTCGGAGTTTAAAAGAAAAGTAGCACAGTGTGTGAGAAAAAGTCAAGAGGAATGTTCCTAATGTTGAGTGCCCGCGTTGTGTTTAGTGATGTGTGTTGGAGGTACGGTGACCGGAACGGTGAGCATCCCGTGAGGCTCTGAGTGGCCCACATCCCGCCCCAGAGACACTATTGAAATTGATTTAAAATAAATACTTATTGTAATTAAAATGGTATCGCTGCCGTATTTTATATTAAAATAGAATTCGAAGTCTTTTTTCATCTTTTTTAAGACATTAGCTAGCTATTGTTATTAATAATGAAATGTGTATGGTAATTTTTGATAGAAAAACAAATCTGCATTTTTTTCCGTTCTGTTTCTTGTATGGTAAATGTTGATCTCTTGTATAGTAGAAACCAAATCTGATGTATTTTACTTAATGATAACTGGAATTATTTATTACGTGCCTGCACTGAGAGGTGATATTATTAGACATGTAAATCATTTAAACATGCAAGCTACAAACATAGAAAAAGAAAAAAATTAAAATAAAAAATAAAGTGCGTGTAAAGTTTGAGTTACCGATTGTATGAATAATGTAGCTAGCTGGAGCTGTGGAAACCATAATGCTTCTCAGATCCATATGATTCTAGTGCTAATTTTAGTAGTAAATTGATTACCTAATTAATTATAATTATTACTGAATAAAACTTTTTATACATTATATTATTATTGTATAATATTTTTGCCCTTGAGTTGGTTAATTATTTTGTCTTCGAAATGACTTAAGACCCAGAATTGTATGGATGCGTACTTTCGCTCGCACTGTCTCAGTTTTATTATTAAGATATAAAATTGTGTTACGTTTTGAAATTTCGGCTACCCGGCATTTTGTCTAGAAAAACACATTTTTAATGATAAAATTAAATTATTACACATAAATTTTCATACATAAAGATGGTACTGTATTTAATATTTTGTTATTGTAATTTTTTTATTAATTGTATGAAAACTATTTTTATTGTAATAATAAAATTGGAAAGCATCGGAAATGTTATTTTTAACCTGATGTCCGACGCCAATACTTCAAAACATAGTTCAGCTATTTTATATCTTAATAAAACAGATAGCGCGAGCAAGAAATATTCATCCAGCTCTGTGCCTTAAAAAACAAATTGCTCTTCATCTGAAGCATATATTATATCTTGCAATTTTATTAACTATTCAACGTATTTTTTTTAATTGTGATGTTTATTGCCAGTAGACACTTGTGTAAGCTATTTCAATATAAAGTTTGATTATAAAATTATGCTTAAATTCTTATATCCTGAAGTTGGAACAGAGAGCCACAATAAGAATGTTACCGAAAAATGCCAGGTGAATTTATCCTTTACTGTTATGGGGCGGCTTAAAGGGCATTGAAATATGACCCCTCGGAAGTAATATTTCAGCAAAGTATTTTTTACTATAGATCTAGTAAATAAAAGGTAGTACTTAAGTATGTAATAATTCTGCAAGAAAATATACTCGGGTGCTCATATGTCAATGCTCTTGAAGCCTGCCTTATTGCATGTGGTAACTTAAATCTGCCTTTAGACTGCTTTAGAATTATGTAGGAAGATATTTATGCTCAGAGACCCCCTGTTGCTATCCATCGGAAGTTGATTTGTGATGTGTTATATAATAATACTTTTACCCATGTATGTATATTTTTTGGTATAAAATAATAATGCAGTAATAATGCCATTTCATTCCAAGCTGCCAGTTATAGGGATAAGAACTGGCGTGTTACTAAGCTGATAGTTTTCTATAATATATATTAGCTAGCTAGATAGCTGAAAACTAACGCGTGACTATAGTTTGACCTTTCCAACAATCAGGTACGCGTGAAAACACGTCTTAAACAATATATGTAGTTATGGTATATTTTAGTTTGCTCTATACACCTAATTCTGTTCTAGTTGGGTTATAAAATAAGTTGGTTATAACATGTAATGGTATAAACATGTAACACAACATATCAACTCTGCAACCTTCTCAACATGTAGCGATAGCGGGAACGCGATATTGGGGTATGAATCAGCGTTTGGGTTTTCTGTTTGAAATTTATTTAATTGAATAAATAAATTTCATCTCTTTGGACAGAGGTTGTGGGTACTTCGGTTGGGTGAAGAGAGAAATGATCTTGGGTTTGCGCAATACTTTCTTTACCTACTTATCTAAATTGATATTGTGTGCTAAAGTAGGTGTTACCTGGCTAGTAGTATTTTTGACAGCGAGCGAAGCGTCTAGAGTGTTGTATTTGGACGTTGGTATACACAACTCTTGCCAAAGTCTGTTTGAATTATTCAGAATTACAATTGCATTGTGAGATAATAGTCGTTTTGCAATAGCAATAATAGCTTACTTAGGAATGAACTTAATGTTACCAGACTACCAAATCTGTCAAAAACGACCACTGTGACACATTACAAGTGTAATTTTGAAACAATTCAGATAACAGACTTGGGGCTGGTGACTGGTTTCCAATATTGTCAGAAATTGTATAGGTTCTACGATTCTTAATCATGCCCTCTGCGGGGTTTTGTTAAGGCAATATAAAAGACCCCTAAAGAAGGGGACATAATGAAAAAAAATGAGCCCACTATTTTGTGAATAAATACCTATAATTCAATATATAAATGATGTTAAGAAAAATTACCTACTTGTTAAACCCTAACTCTGTATTAATAATAAAAACAGTTGATTGGGAAATTGCAAAAAATAATAATTTATTATTACATTCTTAGACATACAACATCATATAAATAATTTATTCCTAATTATTCACTGTCCGAGTTTTCAGCTAAAACTGCACCTCTGTACCTCCTAGGGTCATAGGTGCTTTCAAAACATCTCTTGAATACAGATTTAATCATTGTCTTGGATGTTGGAGATGCTGGGATATTATCACAGTCCATCGCTTCCTCATTGTTATTTATAGTCACATTTTTACTTCCATTCATATGCATATTTTGACCATCTTCAGGTATATCTATAAAATTGAACAAATGCGAGTCTTCATCTAAGCAGTTTGTTATTTCTGCATCTAAGTGTGGTTTTTTCTTGGCAGAAGCTTTGATTGTGCTTGTTTCTTTTCTTTTATTTCGTTCCACTGTAGTGTTCTGTGTTGAAGTTGCTTGGGTTGCATTGTCTGGTTTGGAAGTGGCTAGGACAAAGTGGGCTTCAAATGTACTGCCATTGTGGACTATGAATACTGCCGGTCGACCTGTAGTCTCGAAATGTAGTTGAAGAGGCAGAGCTAATGCTTCAGCAAAGGTCAGCAAAGCTCTGAACTCTTTGAGAGTAAATGTTATCGTTGTGTCAGTATTTATTGTGTAACTATCAAACTCTAATGGCTTCAAGCTGATCTGTGTTCTAATAATTTTGGAAAGATCAGTACTTGTGTCTATGTAGTTTCTTAAGATTAGTGATTGTGATGTAGCTTCTAATGTGACTTGGTCATCACTGCTTTGGAAGTTGCCTAATGCTTCTGACATTATTCTTTGTGGTGATGTTATTCTGTAATAGCAACAAGAAAAGTAAATTAGCTAAGACAGAGGAACTTTGATTCATTTATTACTATCACTTTCATGACTGCAAAACCTAGGTCCAAGCATCACTTATTTTAATAAAGCATAAGAAAAAATTGGCAAAGTCAGACTTGCACACAAAGGGCTGCATGCTATTATCTATACAACTTGTAATAAGTTCCTAACTTGTTATTAAGATCAGGCAAATAATGGCAAATAAATTATGTTTAACACATTAAACATGATTTCGTTGCCATCATTTGCTTGATCCACCATATTTATTTTAACTGTGTAGCTATCACTTTTTATGAGATACAACCTGGTGACAGAGATGGAGGGAGGGACTGCAGTCTTAGAGGGTCCCATTTTTACAATTTTGGGTATGGAATCATAGAAATGGTAGTGTAATGGTTAAAATTCAAGTGTTTACCTGTTTGGTACTAGGTCTTTAGTATATACAGCTTGCATTGCTTTGCAATCTAGAATCGATACATAATGAGTCTTCACAATGCCATGCTTACATTTTAGCTGAAATATAAGCTTACAAGATTCTGGGTCAAGTTTAATTTCCAAATTCTCCACTTGTTTATCCATATGTGTTGGTGATTTGAATGTATTTAGGGCTGATTTCATAGATATTTTACATTTTAAGCCTTCATTGTCGTCTGTAGAGTAGTAGTTGTAATTGAAGTATGTGAAAAAATTCTTATTAAACTTGACCATGGCATAAGCGGATTCGGCAGCATTCAGTGTTCGTAGCAGTATGCAGTCCGGGAGAGATTCCAAGTATAGTTCATCGCCAAACCTGGCCAAAGCATGTACTGTTCTGCCAAGAACTGAAAGTGGAAAATGAATGCTAATTTAAGACTACAAACATTTGAAAATTGCACTCACATAGGAACAACTTATTAACAGAATTTAAAAAACTGATTACTAACCTTTTACATTAGGTCCAGGTACGTGGCATTTCATCGTTAATTGTTTCTATTGAAAAAGCAAATATTAGTTAGGAAAAATTACGCGAAAAACATAATCAGACCAAAACAAACATCTTACAATAATTGACATTGACTTAATGGCATGTTTCATAGTGATATCAAGTGATGTACATAGAATCAGGAATCGCTACGCAACCTCTACTACGTAGCGTAGTTCAGTTCTGTTCTGTTCTGTTCTGACTATAGATTCAAGAATTGTTTTTACAGAGATACTTACTTTTAATCTGTGGGTCCAAGCGTGTCGGTGAATATGACGGTACCTAGATGGAATAATAACTGCTATTTCTGCATTGGAACCAATAAGAACTACTTTAGTAGGTAGCAAATAGTAGCAATGGAAGAGATCGTCACTTTTTCTTTTCTTTTGCTAAAAATAAATACTCTGTGATTACAGATTATTTATCGCCATCCTTAGTCTTTCTTTTTGAATTCAATGAAAGACTAAGGATGGCGATTTATAATAGCGCCACCTATCAAAACCTTGGGGACAACGCAACAGATGGCGTTAATCTCGTACAAAATACTATAATTTTGAATTTGTACGTCAGTCAATGTCCTAAGTCCTACCTTACCAACCCGCCCGCCACTCGCCAGTTTTGTATAGGTAGCGTTCTTGTGCTTACGTTTCGTAACATATCCGCCTAATAAACACGAGTGAAAGTTCGCCGGACTACACTTTAACTCTATTTGTGCAGTGAAATGAGCTTGACTATTGTGGTAAACCAACGAAATTAATATAGAAACACACGCCATAGCGACTATAAATATACCACCATGGGCGACTTGAGCGGTAAGTGGGATGCGAACGTTTTTTTATTTATGTATATAATTTGTAACTATGTACATAACTAAACTAGGTTGTCCTAAGCTTGGTAATCATAGAGGAATATTGTATATAAGCTATAAGCTGCTATATCAGATTTTGTTCTATCTAGTTGTTAGTTTGTTGTTACTTATTTAAATAGGTAGATGATTGATGAGTAGGTGCTTTGATAAGTGGGTAGGATAGTGTTGGTAAAATTTAAGTTATACCTACTCATTTTGTAAGGGTTCATTTTTATTAGGTATAGGTAGGTATTAGCGGACGATATTTTAGGGAGTATAAAAAAATTACAACCATTTCACAGTTTTTTTTTAATATTCGGGAATTATAAATCGCTCAAAACCTTTTTGGGAGAAACAACCCTCTCCAAACAAATATCCGCGAGGACTAAATCATTCATAAAAATTGTAAGACCCATACAACAATCTTCGGCAACATTATTGTCGGAAACTACAACCTGTACACGAGTACGAAGTTTCAGGAGTCAAATTCTTTCTCTGTCATTTCGTAAGTTTGTGTGTTCGTACAAACTTACGAAATGACAGAAAAGAATTTGTCAGGCCCGAAGCAGAGACGCTTCGCTCGTTGAGTTAGGTGCTACTAAGCAAAATTTAAAAACCCACCAAGTGCGAATTAGATACACGTGCCAAGGGTTCCGTACAAATTTATGAAAATACTGGAAAAACCTAAATTTAATTTCCTACGACGAGTATTTTACCAACCGCAAATAATGAGTTTGGGTTTACAAAGATTTCTAATTTTGCTACATTTAATTATCTAGTTTTCAGATTTTTTCCTCCATGCTGTAACATATTGCTTCATGCAAAATTTCATTAATCTAGATCAAAGGAAAGTAGTTACCTACTACGTTACTTTGCAGGGGTTAGGATAGGTATAGTTATAGGTATAGATTTGTGAGATGGCAAAATGTGCGACATAAATGATCTTAAAATATTTTTTGATGGCATTGATACAACAATTGACACTGTAACGATTGGAATTGGATTGGCTTGAATAAAAGTTTGATTTTTCTCAGCTTTTTTGTTATACCTATATTTCACACAAAACATACACACATATTACTATACCCTGTCGTTTTTGCATCGGGGGCTATTAAGTACTAAATTAACTTAAGCATCTACGAAGCAAGTCCTAAATCAAATATGCAAATAAAAAGGAGCCATTAGATGTGAGAAAAAAAATTAATTCAGTTAGTGTCCTGACCCACCCTCGAACGTGCAAGTGCAATGGCCTCGCCAGTGCCCGCCGCCCGTCGTGAAAAAAGTACGAATATGTTGTACTTAGTACCTACCTAAGTAGGCAATAAATGAAAGTAATAAAATCTTTAAAATATACTACAACAAAACAAAATTCGTTGTTAATGATAAGTTTAGGTCTTCATGAAATACTTCTTGAAATTAGGCTGGTTCTTGAGAGAGTTCCATCGAAGGATGCATACTTAATCCTCAAACTATCAAATAGGCATAGCTTGAAAATAGCAATCACTAACCCACCCAGATTCTGATGTGTCAATTATTTATCTAATACCTCACCTATTATAAAATAAATAAATAATAATGGAGGGAGGAGCCTATAGCTTGATGTGCCTATATCATATTGTGTTAAATTCTTAATTCTCAAATGCATTGCAAAAATTGTCTTTATAGGTTTCTATGATATAGTGGATTGATTGATTTTTAAAACCTGTTTGAACGACTGTTGCTGAAGATGTGGTAAGCTGTATTCATGTATCATGTATGGCATAAGTGCAATCAATTTTCCTTTTATGTCCTCTGACATCTCTAGTTAGAGATCTTCACATAAAAATTATGAATGTCTGATGATGATGAAGGACGGGACATTCACTACAAGCAAGTAACACATATGACGTCGAGCACATATGTAACAGGTTTTCGGATGATTGTCTCACAGAAACACAGAAATCAGGAATCAGTACTGTTAAACTATCAAACAAATTTGGTGACCACTTTTGCGGATTTTTATCTACAAAGTCCGTTAAATAACGCTGAGTCAACAAATACACCCAACAACAACAATGGTGTCGCACAACACGCCTTTGGGTGGGGGAAAAGCGAGACCGGCCGCTATATAAAGAACTCGCAGAGGCGTAACAGCTCACTTTAACTTCCGGTCAAGTTGTCCGCGAGGTCGCCTTCAACCAGCAGCTAAGTCCTTTCTAAAAAAAACAGCTCACTCTTGAGCGAGCGCTTGAAGAGTCAAAATTTTCTGAGTATGCCTTGTGCTAAGGCGAAACACGTGTCGAGGATACTGAGAGAAAGCGAAATAATAAGGTGAGGTGTGGCGTTGGTGAGGAGAAACCACACCTTAAAACACAAATATATTTTACGATTTGTCACGCTGACACCAAGACAAGGCAGGAATACACTATATATTCTTTATACCATCTCACTTTCAACTCTGTTAAAACCTGGACTGTTCTGGAAGCCTTACAGCGATACCAAGTAGACTGGCGATACATCCTAGTGATGAGATGACCCCGCATCAATTACCGTCCTATCCCAGTGCACACAAGAGATATCTTACGGCATTTTAATTTTAATTACCCCGAAATTATTTTCAAATGCATTGGAGGATCTGTTCAAGTTGCTGGACTGTGTCGGATGAGGCATCAACATTAACAGCGAGTACATCTCTCACCTTGATATTCGCTGATGATATCGTCATCACAGAATCGTTGGAGGATTTGCAACAAATGCTGGATGACCTAGCTGATTTTTCACAACACATCGGTAGTCTAATGAACTTAGGTAAAACCAAGCTCATGTTCGAGATAGATTGCAGTTTTATGTTTTTACTCTAGAAATTGTTCAGAAGTTTGTTGAACTAGAGCAGATGCTCAAACCATGAAGAAACTTGATATTTTTGAGAGTGAAGCTAACTGTTGAATCTAGATAGGTGAAGAGAAGTCCAAATGCTGCCCGCATTTGAGTATCTCCGTCAGGTCTTATTGTCTTCCATACCGCAAAGCCTAACAACAAACGTCTTTAACCAGTGCATCATGACCTATTAATATGACATATCATCGTCATGACCTACTAAGCCGAAATGTGGACACTCGGTCGGGCTGGTCCGGAGCTATACGTGATTGTGTTCGAAATTAAGTGATTCTCCAGAGTATCAGATAACACATCATGATAGAGGTCTTTGGGCTGCCTGAAACTAATGCTAGAGTCACTGCCTGTACAAGAAGTATGAAGTAATACGAGTATGACTTATTAACATAATACCTAATAGCAACTAGATTCCTTTGGTTATTTTAAGTTTGCTGTAGTATATTATCAATTGTACCCATAACTATATTTATGGAATCGACAACTTGTCTCGATTTTTTTTTAACATATTATATTTCAAGAAAATCGTAATTTTATTTTTCAGTGAGGGTGGATTCTTCAAGGCGCACTTACATTTTCCAAAGGAATATCCTCTGAGGCCACCACGGATGAAATTCGTCACTGAAATATGGCATCCAAATAGTGAGTAATGTTTCCTTTTTTATTTTTTCATCTTGTTGTATGCATAAATTCATTATACTTTTTTATATCACAAACTATATAATAATATGCATAACGTTATTACTTGCTTACTCAATTCTCGAATCTATTACCAAATTCCAGCAGGAGGACATATTAGTAGTATAGAGGTATAACTTAGTTTGAGTTTTTGTTGGCCTATAAGACTGCATATAATGTCTTCTGTACTTATAATAAAACTGTAACAGGTCAAAATCTGTACTTTGAATATATTTTAAAAATGTCTTTAGGGGTGTTATTAACGATACATAACCCAAATCTATATTTTCTGTCTGTCTTGTCTGTTTCTGGAATTTCCATAACTCCGAAACCGCTTAATCGATTCTAATGAAACTTGGTATGCTTAAGGTTGTTACCATGACGTAGGATCTATCTACTTCTTATCCCGAAAATCCGAAGGGCCTCCCATGGGAGGGGGGATGAAAGTCATATTTAATTATAACTAACTAACACATGCTTTGATTTGGATGATTCATTTTTTGTTGGAAAGGTCTTACTGAAATGATGTTATCCCGAAAATAAGTGGGGGTTCCCGTGGGAGAGGGCATGTATTTAACTATAACTCAGTAACGGGTGCTTCGTTTAGATGTTTTTTTTTGTTAGAACTAACTAATTGTTAGCCCAAAAATTAGTACCAGTGACAGAGGGGATAAAAACATATGTAACTACAACTCGGTAACGCGTGAATTGATTTGGAACTAAAATGTACCGCAAAAAAGTCATCGGTTTTTTAGTTATTATGAAAATATTTTGGTAGACGCCTACATAAAACGTTATAGCGAGTAATTTTTGATATGGTAATCAAATAATGGTATAATTATTTTTTATATAAATATTTCGTCGGTTTTGTAGTTGTAACAAAAATCTTTTATTGGACGCTTAAGTTCATTGAACGTTGTAGCAAGGAAGTTCTTTTCTTCAAAACTTTATATCCATAGTTAGTTTTTTTTTTTTCGTTAAAAAAGATTAATGAAATAATTTTACTACAAAAAAAAACGACATTGGTATTGTAGTTCATATTTATCATATTTAACTATCGACAAAGTTTTCTTTAATGGAAATCTAAATAAATTGATCCATACAAATCTTACGGGTATCTTTGAAACAGTTAGACTAAACGTACTCGTATACCGCCACAAAATACTATAATCCCGAGTGTATAGCTAAGGCATAGGTTATGATTGTACGTGTATCAACACATAGCGTCCACAATTTTTTGTAGCGATGCCGACCAAGTACGAGAAAGTCTCGTAGTCAAAAGGGGTACATTGCCGTGCGAGGGGTAGGTTCCGTCCCACGCAAAACGCAAGCAGAGCTTGAGCTAGAGTTTAAGGATAACACTTCAAGTTGAAAAATTTGTCGCCAAACACCTAACGGTGTGTTTCGGCGGCCTCCTTTGAGAGCCAGTGTATTCCAGACTATGCATGTTCCATCTAGGGCCACAGTGTCGCTGACTTTTGTGGTAGTGCGAGCTGGTTGTTAAATGCATAGCTGTCATGAATAAAAAATAAATTGGCAATCAGGATACACATAGACACAGCGAACTTCTCTGTATCACTTTGATTAATCAAATGTACAGTTCAAAACATGCTGTCTTACTGTATCTTATACAATCAATAAGACTCAGAAGGACCACTGATATAAATTCTCAATTTTTTTTAAGTCCCGCTTACATAATTATGAAAATTTAGCAACCGCGAACGAAGTCGCTGGTATAGCTAGTTTAGAATAAGACTTTTGCCTAATAGACAATGGCAGTGCATTCCATAGAGTTATATCCTGCACAGTAAAAAAGGAGTGGTAGTAAAGGTTTAAATTTTGATGGAAATGAGAGCCGCGATCGTATTTGCATAAACCAAATACGTACCCGATGAAGAAATTTTGTAAACATTCTAGCTTGTCAAGTTGCTCTTAGGTGTTAAATCTAAATAACAAACGTCAGCGTAATCTAATATGGTGAATTGAAGAGATTTTACAATCGCAGTTTTGGTAGAAATCTGAAGCATTATTACGCAGTCCTCTGGGGTAGCAGCGGACGTAAAAATTATGCGACTGACTCCTGTTGCCATTCTTTCTGCTTAGCATTTAACACGGCATTGGCGAAATTGTGGCCATGCCGCAGGGACCATAAATAAGCAATAGAATTACATAAAAGTTATCTTTACTCATAGTTGCTAGCACTAGCGAGCCGCGTGCGCCAATGGCGTCTATAGATGTCACAAAAGAATTCAAATTCTGTACCTTGGAGTACAAGGCATTTAAATACAATTTTGATATGGCGCTCAAGAGTTATGTGCTATAGTCTGCTCTTTGATTAGTTTATATTATTAACAGGGAACTATCCCTGCTTAAAATAATATTAGACCAGGGTCGATAATTTTTAAAACCAATAGGAAAAGGAGGAGAATATTAGAAAATTGAAAGGAAACATACTTTACGGGCGATCTGAGGTCGGGAAGAGTAAGAGGGTGAGTTTTTAAGGGTAAATAACGGTTTATCTCGATTTCCAGCAAAGCTAAAAGTCCTATGGAAAAAAGTTAAATGGCAAAGTATAGGTAATAAAAATATCTAAAACTTTTGTATATACACTTTTTCACATAACCTTTACTCTCAACAATTTCACTCGTTAAGGAACAGCGGTCTAAAGTTTTTGCTGTCGGGTTTTATAGAAGTCTCTTCCAACCTCTTCTGTATTTCTCTACTGTCACACGTCTCGTCTGAATCCGTCATGGGCAATCGATTCGAATATCTAATCTTTTATTTAGATAAAATAGACACGATTATCATAACAAGAGCTTAATTAATGTATTTAACACAATTTCAGTTGAGAAGAACGGCGATGTGTGCATATCAATACTCCACGAGCCTGGCGATGACAAATGGGGTTATGAGAAGGCATCAGAAAGATGGCTGCCGGTGCACACGGTAGAGACTATACTAATTAGTGTAATCTCGATGCTGGCCGACCCTAATGACGAGAGCCCCGCTAATGTCGATGCTGCGGTAAGTGTTATGCTGAGTGATTTATAAGAGAACTAATTATTTTAAAAGCAGCTTAACAATAAATAACGATTATAAACTAGTTTCTAAATGGCGGCCTTATCGCTTAAAGCAATATCATGTTAACAAAGCTAATTTCAATTATATTATATTATTGCCTGCAAAAGAACATAATAATAATAATATTACATCATACTTATAAGAAATTCGAATTCGTGTTTGTTGGTTAATTTGTCTTTGAATAGAGGAACTGATGACTTATTTTTTGGCAGAGATTTGGATATGGAGAGTTTCCTCTCTTAGATTCTTTAAGTTCAAATTGTTTACTTAAGATAAATTATTCGATAATGTGGACAAATCTTGGAGAAAACCATTCCTAACAGCCCTTGTTTTATCTAATTTCCTCAAGATTAATTAAAATAAGTTTTTTTAACAATTTATTATATTGAAAATCGGAGTGTAGGCATTCATTTGTTATAAGGTTCTGATTAACTTATTGACACACATGTTTGACTATAGTATTAAACTAACTGAAAATATCCATAGTGATTTCTTTTTATACATGACCACCATCATTGAACTAACCGATTTTTTTAAAACATTATCCCTCTTAATTCCTTTTCAATCCATTCTACAAGTAACTATGAGTGTATTTTATTAGTGACATAGCAGAATTCATTATCACAAAATGTATTTTGAGTATTAATTTATATACCTAGTTAGCAAATCGTAATGGTATTTTTGGTGCATTTATTGTTTTCACCTAAATGTAATAAATATATAGAAAATATTGTCTTAACCCTTGCTTATATATTTTATTTAATCTCTTAATTAATATACCAGTCTATATATGTGTCAATGCATTACAAAATAATGAAATAGTTGTAATAAAGTAGAACAAACAACCCATCTCCGACTGTTTCTGTTGCAAATATGTCTCATAATACTGGCAGCATTGATGGTAATAGCCAATCATTGCACTAGTAATATTACGAAGCTGCTGTCACCTGTTCTATCTTTTCCGTGTCTTATGTATAATATTTTTTGTGTATATGTAATATTGAAGTTGTTTAATACATTAGCAAAAGATAGCAAATTTTTTTAAACATTACACATATGTAATAATCTATTTTATTATTTAAAGGTAATCTGAGATTGATTATGATCTGATTGATCTCTTTACTTCACAAATATGTCAGAGACATTTAGTCTGAACGCTTTTAAATTCTTCTAATATACTGATGTATTTTATCCGATCATATATCATGAACACCTCGCTAATACACACATTTCACGTTTGCATTCACAGAAGGAATGGAGAGAGCGATATTCGGACTTCAAAAAGAAAGTCGCCAGATGTGTTAGGAAAAGTCAAGAAGATTGCTTTTAGTGGTGGGTGATGATAGATGAGCTATTTGGGAGCTGGCCCATCGACATGGAAACACCACGACCGCACCCAGAGCAGAACACACCGCATTGAGAGATTTCGTTCCAGGGGAGGAGCAGCGCGCCGTCTCCACCCCCACAACACTACATTTGTGTGCTCATTATGTTTCTTTTTACAGAAAGAGTGGAGAGAATCATATTCGGAGTTTAAAAGAAAAGTAGCACAGTGTGTGAGAAAAAGTCAAGAGGAATGTTCCTAATGTTGAGTGCCCGCGTTGTGTTTAGTGATGTGTGTTGGAGGTACGGTGACCGGAACGGTGAGCATCCCGTGAGGCTCTGAGTGGCCCACATCCCGCCCCAGAGACACTATTGAAATTGATTTAAAATAAATACTTATTGTAATTAAAATGGTATCGCTGCCGTATTTTATATTAAAATAGAATTCGAAGTCTTTTTTCATCTTTTTTAAGACATTAGCTAGCTATTGTTATTAATAATGAAATGTGTATGGTAATTTTTGATAGAAAAACAAATCTGCATTTTTTTCCGTTCTGTTTCTTGTATGGTAAATGTTGATCTCTTGTATAGTAGAAACCAAATCTGATGTATTTTACTTAATGATAACTGGAATTATTTATTACGTGCCTGCACTGAGAGGTGATATTATTAGACATGTAAATCATTTAAACATGCAAGCTACAAACATAGAAAAAGAAAAAAATTAAAATAAAAAATAAAGTGCGTGTAAAGTTTGAGTTACCGATTGTATGAATAATGTAGCTAGCTGGAGCTGTGGAAACCATAATGCTTCTCAGATCCATATGATTCTAGTGCTAATTTTAGTAGTAAATTGATTACCTAATTAATTATAATTATTACTGAATAAAACTTTTTATACATTATATTATTATTGTATAATATTTTTGCCCTTGAGTTGGTTAATTATTTTGTCTTCGAAATGACTTAAGACCCAGAATTGTATGGATGCGTACTTTCGCTCGCACTGTCTCAGTTTTATTATTAAGATATAAAATTGTGTTACGTTTTGAAATTTCGACTACCCGGCATTTTGTCTAGAAGAACACATTTTTAATGATAAAATTAAATTATTACACATAAATTTTCATACATAAAGATGGTACTGTATTTAATATTTTGTTATTGTAATTTTTTTATTAATTGTATGAAAACTATTTTTATTGTAATAATAAAATTGGAAAGCATCGGAAATGTTATTTTTAACCTGATGTCCGACGCCAATACTTCAAAACATAGTTCAGCTATTTTATATCTTAATAAAACAGATAGCGCGAGCAAGAAATATTCATCCAGCTCTGTGCCTTAAAAAACAAATTGCTCTTCATCTGAAGCATATATTATATCTTGCAATTTTATTAACTATTCAACGTATTTTTTTTAATTGTGATGTTTATTGCCAGTAGACACTTGTGTAAGCTATTTCAATATAAAGTTTGATTATAAAATTATGCTTAAATTCTTATATCCTGAAGTTGGAACAGAGAGCCACAATAAGAATGTTACCGAAAAATGCCAGGTGAATTTATCCTTTACTGTTATGGGGCGGCTTAAAGGGCATTGAAATATGACCCCTCGGAAGTAATATTTCAGCAAAGTATTTTTTACTATAGATCTAGTAAATAAAAGGTAGTACTTAAGTATGTAATAATTCTGCAAGAAAATATACTCGGGTGCTCATATGTCAATGCTCTTGAAGCCTGCCTTATTGCATGTGGTAACTTAAATCTGCCTTTAGACTGCTTTAGAATTATGTAGGAAAATATTTATGCTCAGAGACCCCCTGTTGCTATCCATCGAAAGTTGATTTGTGATGTGTTATATAATAATACTTTTACCCATGTATGTATATTTTTTGGTATAAAATAATAATGCAGTAATAATGCCATTTCATTCGAAGCTGCTAGTTATAGGGATAAGAACTGGCGTGTTACTAAGCTGATAGTTTTCTATAATATATTTTAGCTAGCTAGATAGCTGAAAACTAACGCGTGACTATGGTTTGACCTTTCCAACAATCAGGTACGCGTGAAAACACGTCTTAAACAATATATGTAGTTATGGTATATTTTAGCTTGCTCTATACACCTAATTCTGTTCTAGTTGGGTTATAAAATAAGTTGGTTATAACATGTAATGGTATAAACATGTAACACAACATATCAACTCTGCAACCTTCTCAACATGTAGCGATAGCGGGAACGCGATATTGGGGTATGAATCAGCGTTTCGGTTTTCTGTTTGAAATTTATTTAATTGAATAAATAAATTTCATCTCTTTGGACAGAGGTTGTGGGTACTTCGGTTGAATGAAGAGAGAAATGATCTTAGATTTGCGCAATACTTTCTTTACCTACTTATCTAAATCGATATTGTGTGCTAAAGTAGGTGTTACCTGGCTAGTAGTATTTTTGACAGCGAGCGAAGCGTCTAGAGTGTTTATTTGGACGTTGGTATACACAACTCTTGCCAAAGTCTGTTTGAATTATTCAGAATTACAATTGCATTGTGAGATAATAGTCGTTTTGCCATAGCAATAATAGCTTACTTAGGAATGAACTTAATGTTACCAGACTACCAAATCTGTCAAAAACGACCACTGTGACACATTACAAGTGTAATTTTGAAACAATTCAGATAACAGACTTGGGGCTGGTGGTTGGTTTCCAATATTGTCAGAAATTGTATAGGTTCTACGATTCTTAATCATGCCCTCTGCGGGGTTTTGTTAAGGCAATATAAAAGACCCCTAAAGAGGGGGACATAATGAAAAAAAATGAGCCCACTATTTTGTGAATAAATACCTATAATTCAATATATAAATGATGTTAAGCAAAATTACCTACTTGTTAAACCCTAACTCTGTATTAATAATAAAAACAGTTGATTGGGAAATTGCAAAAAATAATAATTTATTATTACATTCTTAGACATACAACATCATATAAATAATTTATTCCTAATTATTCACTGTCTGAGTTTTCAGCTAAAACTGCACCTCTGTACCTCCTAGGGTCATAGGTGCTTTCAAAACATCTCTTGAATACAGATTTAATCATTGTCTTGGATGTTGGAGATGCTGGGATATTATCACAGTCCATCGCTTCCTCATTGTTATTTATAGTCACATTTTTACTTCCATTCATATGCATATTTTGACCATCTTCAGGTATATCTATAAAATTGAACAAATGCGAGTCTTCATCTAAGCAGTTTGTTATTTCTGCATCTAAGTGTGGTTTTTTCTTGGCAGAAGCTTTGATTGTGCTTGTTTCTTTTCTTTTATTTCGTTCCACTGTAGTGTTCTGTGTTGAAGTTGCTTGGGTTGCATTGTCTGGTTTGGAAGTGGCTAGGACAAAGTGGGCTTCAAATGTACTGCCATTGTGGACTATGAATACTGCCGGTCGACCTGTAGTCTCGAAATGTAGTTGAAGAGGCAGAGCTAATGCTTCAGCAAAGGCCAGCAAAGCTCTGAACTCTTTGAGAGTAAATGTTATTGTTGTTTCAGTATTTATTGTGTAACTATCAAACTCTAATGGCTTCAAGCTGATCTGTGTTCTAATAATTTTGGAAAGATCAGTACTTGTGTCTATGTAGTTTCTTAAGATTAGTAATTGTGATGTAGCTTCTAATGTGACTTGGTCATCACTGCTTTGGAAGTTGCCTAATGCTTCTGACATTATTCTTTGTGGTGATGTTATTCTGTAACAGCAACAAGAAAAGTAAATTAGCTAAGACAGAGGAACTTTGATTCATTTATTACTATCACTTTCATGACTGCAAAACCTAGGTCCAAGCATCACTTATTTTAATAAAGCATAAGAAAAAATTGGCAAAGTCAGACTTGCACACAAAGGGCTGCATGCTATTATCTATACAACTTGTAATAAGTTCCTAACTTGTTATTAAGATCAGGCAAATAATGGCAAATAAATTATGTTTAACACATTAAACATGATTTCGTTGCCATCATTTGCTTGATCCACCATATTTATTTTAACTGTGTAGCTATCACTTTTTATGAGATACAACCTGGTGACAGAGATGGAGGGAGGGACTGCAGTCTTAGAGGGTCCCATTTTTACAATTTTGGGTATGGAATCATAGAAATGGTAGTGTAATGGTTAAAATTCAAGTGTTTACCTGTTTGGTACTAGGTCTTTAGTATATACAGCTTGCATTGCTTTGCAATCTAGAATCGATACATAATGAGTCTTCACAATGCCATGCTTACATTTTAGCTGAAATATAAGCTTACAAGATTCTGGGTCAAGTTTAATTTCCAAATTCTCCACTTGTTTATCCATATGTGTTGGTGATTTGAATGTATTTAGGGCTGATTTCATAGATATTTTACATTTTAAGCCTTCATTGTCGTCTGTAGAGTAGTAGTTGTAATTGAAGTATGTGAAAAAATTCTTATTAAACTTGACCATGGCATAAGCGGATTCGGCAGCATTCAGTGTTCGTAGCAGTATGCAGTCCGGGAGAGATTCCAAGTATAGTTCATCGCCAAACCTGGCCAAAGCATGTACTGTTCTGCCAAGAACTGAAAGTGGAAAATGAATGCTAATTTAAGACTACAAACATTTGAACATTGCACTCACAAGGAACAACTTATTAACAGAATTTAAAAAACTGATTACTAACCTTTTACATTAGGTCCAGGTACGTGGCATTTCATCGTTAATTGTTTCTATTGAAAAAGCAAATATTAGTTAGGAAAAATTACGCGAAAAACAAAATCAGACCAAAACAAACATCTTACAATAATTGACATTGACTTAGTGGCATGTTTCATAGTGATATCAAGTGATGTACATAGAATCAGGAATCGCTACGCAACCTCTACTACGTAGCGTAGTTCTGTTCTGACCATAGATTCAAGAATTGTTTTTACAGAGATACTTACTTTTAATCTGTGGGTCCAAGCGTGTCGGTGAATATGACGGTACCTAGATGGAATAATAACTGCTACTTCTGCATTGGAACCAATAAGAACTACTTTAGTAGGTAGCAAATAGTAGCAATGGAAGAGATCGTCACTTTTTCTTTTCTTTTGCTAAAAATAAATACTCTGTGATTACAGATTATTTCTCGCCATCCTTAGTCTTTCTTTTTGAATTCAATGAAAGACTAAGGATGGCGATTTATAATAGCGCCACCTATCAAAACCTTGGGGATAACGCAACAGATGGCGTTAATCTCGTACAAAATACTATAATTTTAAATTTGTACGTCAGTCAATGTCCTAAGTCCTACCTTACCAATCCGCCCGCCACTCGCCAGTTTTGTATAGGTAGCGTTCTTGTGCTTACGTCTCGTAACACATCCGCATAATAAACACGAGTGAAAGTTCGCCGGACTACACTTTAACTCTATTTGTGCAGTGAAATGAGCTTGACTATTGTGGTAAACCAACGAAATTAATATAGAAACACACGCCATAGCGACTATAAATATACCACCATGGGCGACTTGAGCGGTAAGTGGGATGCGAACGTTTTTTTATTTATGTATATAATTTGTAACTATGTACATAACTAAACTAGGTTGTCCTAAGCTTGGTAATCATAGAGGAATATTGTATATAAGCTATAAGCTGCTATATCAGATTTTGTTCTATCTAGTTGTTAGTTTGTTGTTACTTATTTAAATAGGTAGATGATTAATGAGTAGGTGCTTTGATAAGTGGGTAGGATAGTGTTGGTAAAATTTAAGTTATACCTACTCATTTTGTAAGGGTTCATTTTTATTAGGTATAGGTAGGTATTAGCGGACGATATTTTAGGGAGTATAAAAAAATTACAACCATTTCACAGTATTTTTTAATATTCGGGAATTATAAATCGCTCAAAACCTTTTTGGGAGAAACACCCCTCTCCAAACAAATATCCGCGAGGACTAAATCATTCATAAAAATTGTAAAACCCATACAACAATCTTCGGCAACATTATTGTCGGAAACTACAACCTGTACGCGAGTACGAAGTTTCAGGAGTCAAATTCTTTCTCTGTCATTTCGTAAGTTTGTGTGTTCGTACAAACTTACGAAATGACAGAAAAGAATTTGTCAGGCCCGAAGCAGAGACGCTTCGCTCGTTGAGTTAGGTGCTACTAAGCAAAATTTAAAAACCCACCAAGTGCGAATTAGATACACGAGCCAAGGGTTCCGTACAAATTTATGAAAATACTGGAAAAACCTAAATTTAATTTCCTACGACGAGTATTTTACCAACCGCAAATAATGAGTTTGGGTATACAGAGATTTCTGATTTTGCTACATTTAATTATCTAGTTTTCAGATTTTTTCCTCCATGCTGTAACATATTGCTTCATGCAAAATTTTATTAATCTAGATCAAAGGAAAGTAGTTACCTACTACGTTACTTTGCAGGGGTTATGATATAGATTTTGATTTTCTTGCGAGATGGCAAAATGTGCGACATAAATGATCTTAAAATATTTTTTGATGGCATTGTAACAATTGGAATTGGATTGGCTTGGTTAAAAGTTTGGTTTTTTCTCAGCTTTTTGTTATACCTAGATTTCAAAAAACACAAAACACACACACATATTACTATACCCTGTCGTTTTTGCATCGGGGGCTATTAAGTACTAAATTAACTTAAACATCTACGAAGCAAGTCCTAAATATGCAAATAAATAGGAGCCATTAGATGTGAAAAAAAAAATTAATTCAGTTAGTGTCCTGACCCACCCTCGAACGTGCAAGTGCAATGGCCTCGCCAGTGCCCGCCGCCCGTCGTGAAAAAAGTACGAATATGTTGTACTTAATACCTACCTAAGTAGGCAATAAATGAAAGTAATAAAATCTTTAAAATATACTACAACAAAACAAAATTCGTTGTTAATGATAAGTTTAGGTCTTCATGAAATACTTCTTGAAATTAGGCTGGTTCTTGAGAAACTCGAAGTTTTCTATGGTGGAATTGGAAACGTGCCATGCCACGATCAGCTTGCAGGCCCCATCTGTCTCCACGCAGTACTCGAGAGGCATCTCGGGACTGGCGAAGCCTCTGTTGGGGTAATAGTTGTACTCTGAGAGTACCCTCATGCTGCATTCCATCATATTGTCGTCTAGACTTCGTATTATTCCTAAAATGAGGAAAGAGGATTATCGTGATTCTACGCTATAATATTATGATCGGTAGTCATGTTTTGCTATCTATATAGGTCTTGCATCATTTACGCTTTCAGTCTAAGTAATATTAACGTCAAATTACTCTTGCATATTTACTTAGTCAAAAAGAAAGACGTTTCGCCGGCGCTTGGTAGACAGTTCAGAAGTATTTTCATTCCAAGACATAATGTGCCTAGCACTTGACTAAACTGTGTCTGGCAAACATTTAGAGAGAATATTAAATACCTACCTAGCTTGGTAAAGTCAATAATGAACAAGGCAATGGAGGCAAGTTGAAATATAGCACATAACTTGTATGTAACCAGTTATTAATTGTCCAGTTTAAAAGTTCCGACGGAGAGATTATTCAGGAGGAGTGGTCTTAAAATAGTTATATATAATGGAATATGTATCTTAACAAATGAAACAGCGAGATGCAACTAGCCTATGACCAACTGCAGATGAAATGAAATCCAATGACTCCAGTTAAGCTGTAGAGGGTCACAAATAGTTGGATCAACATACATACATACATACATAGATATAAATATACAAACACACTCAAGCATTACCCAAATTTTGGGTAGTCATCATTGCTCGCTGTTCTTAATAAAATTCTCGATAGTGTAGGATGGGCAATAATAACATTACATGCAAAATATAAATGTATAGAAACTCAATGCCCCCAATGTTTCTGACATTGGAAATAACTCTTGACAAATATTCAACTATTGATAACTTCTAGATAACGTGGTAGTGTGTGAAATGGTTGCTTCCCAAGTGAGCTTACCATTAGTGCAGGTCTCGTTGATGAGGCGGCGTGGCACACTCATGTAATGCTCCAAGGTGTGGTTGAATGTTGGCTGGAGGCACAAGTATTCGTCCTCTATATACTGAAGTCGCCGCCTAGTCGGGATTGTCTCGTACTTGATCACCGAGTGAAATACACAAGGGTCTGGCTTCGCTGTCACCTAAAGGCATAGAAATGTTATGCTTCTACTACCAAGAACCCACTAGACAATAGGGACAAGGGACTCTGCTATAAACGGTCATGTGAACAGTGGCAATTCCTCCGTAAGAGCAGTGTGACTGTGGCGGTACAACCCGAATAGTGAAACATCTCCTAAGTGGCCCCCAATGCCTTACCATATGTACTTTGGACAATCACTATACATAATATACGAGGTCAAGACAAATGTTATAAATTTAACCAATTACTAACTAAAAGATATAATCAATTAGAACCGCCTGACACGAAAAAAAGAAGGAAACTTCTCGTCAAAGCTTTTTTTTTAATGAACCTACAATCGTTATTTACGTATATTTGATATCATGGACGAAGTATGCTTTTTCGACCTGTGTAAAACTTATAAGAGACAGAAACAAGTTATGTATTATTGTATTAAATCATAAAGTTTTTTTTCGTCTAGCTGAGCAGGTACCGGTTCGTTAACTACCCACAAGCAGGCCATTTGAGTAATGAAATAAGTGCAAAAAGTTGAATGCCTTCATTATCATAACGATTTCTTGTTTTGATATTACGTAAGGAGGCCTTCATATATGAAGAAGTGTCTAGGTATACATGTAATAATTATTATCTATGATAAGTAATCTTTACTTAAAGCAACTCGACAGGGTTATATTGAAAGAAGGGAAATAATACATTAATATTATTATCAAATAAGTCGAAAGTGACATTACACGAAGTTTTCTGCATTAAATTAGAAGAGCTGTCGAAAAAAGCAACTTATTTAATCATACCAATGATAGTATTTGATTTACGTTAATTTTATTCAGTCGGTAGAACTAAAGATTGTAATCATTATCTGTCTATTTGATAATTAATAAAAAGATATTGTCATAAGTAAACTAGGTACTGTACCTACCTGTTTATACTTATACTTCAGTAACAGTTTTGACTAAATTTGATTTAAAGCTGATTCTAACACAAATACATAATAACTCTGTATAAGAGTTTATCAAAATTAAATAATTCTAGCATTTTCTGAATTATGATTGATGTTTAGTTTTATGTTTTGAACGCAAATGCAGCATTATTGACCTTGCTATTTTGATAAATACCTACTTGACTGCGGAATATTTTACACATCTTTGAGCAAACTTTTGAAACAAAGCGAAATATATTTTCAGAGTATACTTAATCTTTGTTAAGAAAAATTTGCGCTGTTACCGGAAGGTAGCGAGAACCGTAGCAGTATTGTCTAGTAGGTAGGACTATCTGGAAATATGACTGTATAGTCTATAGGTATAGGCATAGTCACAGTAATAACGTCTAATCAATAAGTCGATATTACACCATTATAGAACGAGATATGCTCGGAGTTTCTCTGAAAAATAAAAGCAGGAATGAGATTATCCGACAGAGATCTAAAGTAATCGACATAGATCAAAATGTTGGCATTCTGAAGTGGCAATGGGCCGGCCATAGGTATCTGTAAGAGAACCGACCATCGGTGGATTAAGCGGCTGTTAGCGTGAAGACCACAGTACGGTAAACGTAGCGTAGGAAGACAATAAGTGCCAGGTTGATCAAAGACTTGCAGAAAGCGGCTGGCATAGTCGCATCTAATGGCGTTCTTTAGGAAAAGCCTACGTCCAATACAAAAATATGGAAGAGGCTAATAATGATGATATAGCAAGGGCGTTTATCATCGGGGAAAGACAAAGTCAAAGACAAAATAGAATAGGTGTGGGTAATTTGAAATAACAATACGTCATTAGCTTTGAGGCGTAATTAATGACGCTGCATAAGAGAAGCGTCCATTCGAAAATGTTGTCTCTCAAATATGGAAAAATCATCCACTGCCCATGCTCCGCTGGATAGCACGATGCTCTGAGAGAGGGGGTCGTCTTATTGGCCTTCATAACGAATAGAGTTACGACATAATCTATGAGCACAGCACATCTGCACATCTACTCACTTCTTGTCCAAAGCAACGTGCTGGGGTGATGTATTCGCCGAAGATATTGGTGTTGACAGCTACTGGATCCTGCATGACGCCGGTGCAAAGAGACCACATTCCTTCACGTATTATGTACTTTCGGGGAAGCTGGCCGATTGTCCATACAGTGACAGTTGTCACGCCATTACTAGATCATTATTATTTTATTAGTACATGCGAGTGATTAATCACTAAAATGATATACAATATTATAAGGATGCTTAAAAAATATAGGTATATTCTAAATCTATCGTTGGTTATTACGGTTGTTTATAATCTACTCTAAAATAGCACAAAAATATTAAATACATTTTGATTAAAATGGAACATCTTTTAAGTTATGAACTCGCAAGTGCATTGCCCACGTCTTTGATATTTTATCCGAGGGTAATTTACAAATGCATAAATTACCTACTCTCGTGTAAAAAATCAAAGACTTTGGCAATGCACTTGTGAGTTCATAACTTCACAGCATTTAACGCGTAACGTATAACTAACCTCAGACCCTTTTTATATATATTTGTATTTTGTTTTGTGCAACATCGTAAACGGTATCTCCCCTCAATGTCAAATGCAGTTACTTTCACTCAGACGACGCGACGTGAATACGTCACCACGTTGAGGAAATCTTTGCCTTTTTTTGTTCGCTCCCCTTTTAGGTATGTCATGCATGCCATCTCCAATTTGTTCTACTATTTCATCGCATAATATTATATGACGGATTATGAAAAAAAAATGTTATTTGGCTGAAATTATATTACCTATTTATTTAGTTGTTAGCCAATTACCATAGTACAGGCTTTGCCTAGTTTGGGACTTAAAGACCTTTGTGTGGATGTTGTCCCATATTATTATATGTAGTTATTCAATCAAGGCTAACTTTTTATTAATGTTTTAAATTAGTTTTCTTGTCATTGTAATCAGTGCAATTATATTTATTTGGATATATTTGTTTATCTGCCTCATAAGAATTTCAAAAGATAGGGTCCTAAATTTTAGTCATATTTTTATGTTGTCTCAGAACTCCGTCATTTATCTTAAGACTGCTTATTCCCATAGAAATTTCAACAAAAATTCAGCAGTTTGGTTTGGATTATAAATCCAAGTAATGAAATTGCGTATATTCGGCTGTGACATTGAAGTCGGTGGTTCTTTTTAAATTAGCGCCTAGTTGTTAGTCAGGCCGTTCACCTACTAGAAGATTAACAACGTTGTAGATGTCAACACGATCACAATCTACATATCGATTGGTCTTCTGCAATATTTTTGTTATGAAGGTAAACCACAAACAAACACTAGATGTAACAGCTGGTGCTTTATGTACTGTGGTAGGCATTGATGTACATGTACTAGATGCGTACTAACCGTTTCAATGCATTGCTGCTTCACGTGAGGCCAACCGAGCGAAAGCTCTTCAAAAAATATTTAGAAATGGGTAAATGCGTCGTAAAAGTATGTGACTCAATCACTCAAAAACATAACAAATCAAGCCAGATTACTTTCCACGGGTAAGTTTATAGTTTATGTGTGAATATTACACAAAATAACGCAAAACTAAAACCAAAAACATATTAATGTAATTCAGTATTTGGTGTTGCCCTTAAAACATCGGGATGGGTTCCCACAATAATGGGAAAATATCAAAGTATAAAATAAATTACTTTCTTAAATCTGTTTTTTGTTTTTTACGTAGAAAACGTGGGAATGAATGTTCTCAAGGAAATTTAGGATAACTTTTTACTAAGTAATTTGAGAATAATATAATTTAGTCCAATAAGTGGAATTTGGCCTACACCTCCTTTGTAGGGAGACCCGTGCCTAGCAGATGGATGCCATGAATCAACACGCATAAAAATATTATTTAGTTACTAGATAGAGATTCCGGTTGTACGGACTCGTATAAAATGCTTTGCGTCAACTTTAATTGTGCGAACTGCCAGATTGTAGAACTTGCTAACAGGTTCTCTATTTCCAGATATCTATAATGTTTGGCCTAATCAAGTCCAAAATTGAAGTGTTTTAAATTGGTTTCTTCTATGCAAGCGTACAAACAAACTACTGCTACATCTTAGTACACTACTTAGGCCAATCTTAGGCCACTTCGTCACTTTACATCTGGCGAGTTGCAGACAATCACAAACATATAAAATGAAGTCTTTATAATTTTCTTAAGGGTAAAATGTTCTATGGTAGGCAGCACCAACCCGCAGCGCATGTTCAACTGCGCATCACCAAAGCGGTTACACTTTTTTCGACGCGCGGTCATGAGGTTTGCGCCTCTATATACTATTATATGGAACTTTTTTGTGCTAGGACTATCAGCGTACAGTAAAGAGTACGTGTAACAATAATTAATTAATGGACTTCCTAAAATGAGAAGGATCAATTCAACAGAAAGTCTGTTTTTTGGTTCCAACCTCAAACAATCATTGAAATCACTGTAGCCCTAGGTGGAGCATGACTTATCTGAAATACACTGGCTCTCAAGGAAGGCTGCCAGAACACACTGCAAGTTGCTTGGCGATAAATTTTTCAACTTGAGAGTTGTAGCTCGAAAACGCCCTACTTCCATGCATTGCTGTCTTTATTTTTATCATGTTTGTTAACCGATTACTCAGAGACGGTTGAACCTAGAAAATAAACTTAGAAAAGCTCTTTTTTATATGGGATAGGTCTAGATCGCTCTAGTAGTTACCAAGTTTTACAATCAAAATAACTTAAAACATGTATAGCTGAACTGTCTCGAATTTTGGATGGAAAGGCATCTCCCCAAAACATGATGTTTTGCTACGACGTCATTTATATTTACTAGGAGGCACCTAAGTAGCTAACACAAAATGTAATATTGTGTATTGTTGAAGAAAAGTGTGATAAAGGAAAATTTATCTTTAACTCTCTTACCGTCCCTGAGCAATAGCATCCTTGAGAACCTTTTCCTTAGCAGTTACTTCTGCAATTTCCTTAGCCAAGGCTTCCGCCAACATTTTAGCGTTTTCCAAGGTCGTCTCGAGTTTTATCTTCAAGCTCCCCGGAGCTAGTGGCTTTTCTTTCAACCCGTACTGCATGTCTAGGCGTTCGTTGGAGTTGAGAATAGGCACTAATTTCTCATACTCATCTTCGTATTGTTTCAAAATGCCTCCCGTACCGCTTCTTCGATAGCTGTCTGGGGTTTCTTCACTGAAAATAATTATAATATTTGTGTATGGAGCACCTGCATGGAAGATCACCTCACATGGGGTTAGTTTTCTAAATTGAGACTCAAGTCAACTTCCTCAGAATTGTAAATTCAAAGTAAACTTAACTCTTATTAACCCCTCCAGTGGCTCAAAGTCTGTTATTTGAATTGTTTGAAAATTACAATTGCATTGCGTCATAATGGTCGTTTGTGATAAATTTGGTAGACTGTTAACATTAAGATCCAATTACATATATATAAAAGAGTAAGTCTTGACTGACAGATCATGAAAGAGATGAGAACTTAAAGACATGAAATTTGGAGGGTGTATTCATTACAAGGTGTAGCGGTGTACTAGAAAAGATTTTTTGAAATTCAAATAATATTCAAAAAATCAATTAAAATTTCTTAAGAGGGTCAAATGGGAGTCGAAAACTATAGTTCGAAACTTGTTATTATTCCATTATATTCTATCGCGTGTAACCGTAACAGCATTATTTCAATGTGATTTGAACTTTGTGTCAATATTGTTGTTTGTACCTTCCTACTAGTGCCATGAAACCAGGAAGAAGTTCATCATTTAATTTATAAATGCTCATACACGCTCAGAGTTCACTAAATGCCTACTTTGCAAACCAAGGCGTAAAATATACCTAATTTGAACATGTTGAAGTTAGGAGTACGTTTTATGTTCATAGTTTTTGTATCATAGTATTAAAACTGGTTTACTGTTAGGATTTGAATGTCGTTTGACGTTATTACTTAGGTATTTTTTAATATTAGGTATCTCTAGCCACCGAGAATGTTATTTCTTCTTTTATAATTTGTTCCTGATGGGATATTGATAAAGATGGTAAAGATGGAGATATTACGAATGCAATAAATAAAGATCAAAGTGATTGATCAAAGATTAGAGGTACTTAAATATAGATAGATAAATGATCTCTTATTATTCTAATATTATCTTAGTGTTCTAAAATTGCAAGTAATGTAATAAAACTGCGCAACGCTACAAGGATAAGACAGGCTGAATAATTACAGCAATTTTACAAAGATTGGTCGCTGTGAACTCTTCGTTTTTTGCTATATCATGATGTGCTACGCTCAACGCTGGTAGAATAGAAGGAATTATACTTAGGTCACTAGTCCCTATGGACTATGCGATATACGGCCTCTTCAAAAACCTACATACGTACGCAAAAATATTAAAATTGTACTTAACGTATTATACGTTTTTTTTTTCTACGGAACCAACCTATCTCCCCATGAATCAACGGTTTCTTTGGGATTTCAGACCAAAAATCTATTCTTCTAATCATTTTGACAACATCTATTTTCATATGTGGTTTACGGGTTTTAGCTAAAAAAGTTGAGTTAGTTCACCCCGTAACTTCAATAATATATTAAACCTATCGGACTATTATAATTATAAGCGCATAATATATTAATTATATTGTGAAAAAAAACTAATTCTAATTATATACTTAGATCAAACGAATTTTTTTAAATAAATGCAAAAAATATTATTACAACTTTATTACACTTTAAATAAATATAAGCAAACAATGATTTAATTAAGTACAAAAAAACTGGCAGCGGTTTAGATTTTAGTTTTAACTATTGGGTATTGCTTTTGTACATATAATTTATAACTTTGTATAGTGTAAGTTTTTAGTTAAAAATTTATCATGTTTTATAAGTTTGTGCAATAAACATAATTATCATTTTGTTATTAAGTACACAAAATATAGAGAGGAAGATAATTTAAATTTTATTCTCAATTCTTTTCTATTTCACTCGTTTTCTTAAAGTAGGTTTATTGTCAATATTTATATCTAATACTCACAATAGCTGACCTTGCAGCGGAGCCATCCATTCTGATGCCTGAAAATAAGTTTTTATTGTGACCGAACCGGATTTAATATAATGACCGATTTAGTCTAAAGTCAAATAAGTATAGAATAATATAGGTTTATGGAATTAGCTAGGATAGTACTGCAAATAAAAAAGTAAGTAGATTTCAAATGTTTATGCATGTCGTTTCTCTGAAAAATATATACAACCTTTAATAGAAAGGTGTGACAATACTAATTTGATGGGTAGACTAACGCCGTTAGGTATTGTCACACCTTTCTGGTGCACGTTGTATAAGTACCTAATAGGAACCTTGTACCTAGTTTTTGTAGTAGATACTGCCTTATGTAAAAGACCCGTAGAAGTACATACTTGTATGTGAAATCACAAAAAAGTAAATATTTAAAAATTATTCTTGATCTGGTGGGAATAGTTATTTGTTATACAAGAGTGCAAAGTTGTTTTTTAACCGCGTGCTCACTTTTGATGACCGAGCAAGCGAAGGATTCTAAAATAAGAATTCTGAGCGTTAGCGAGGGAATTAACTAAATCACAAGGTGAAAAATCTTTGCACTCGAGTGCAACACGTAACTTTTCATCCCACCTCAGCGAGGAAATGACTACATACGAAAAATAAAAAATTGAAACACTCATTTTAGTTTATTCACTTATTTTAACATAAGGTTTTAACAATATGACGCGAAAAAAAAATGGTGCGCGCAAAATAAATTAAAAAAAAGGACAGCAAAGAGGTTCCTAGTCTGAGTTATTAACAAAATAAAAAAGGTTGTATGATGAATTCGACACCAAAGTAAATAGGTTGAGTGAGGTTTTTAATTCACAAACTGCGATATTCTAATTTCAAATTTACTTTATCCTCTAGCGGATAAAAACTTTGCACTCAGATATCGAATAGCAAAAATACTATTTCTGAGATGGTGGGATGAAAATGAATTTTTCAATCCAAACTGCTTCTAGTCTAAATTTTATCTGACAATAAAACTTGACTGATTTGTCGTTTAGTAGTCATAGCTTTTGCATGTGGCTACGCCCGCGTTATATTTGACCAGAAAAAAATATGGCTTTCTCCAGACTTCAAAGTATATCAAAAAATCAAGTGAATCTGCCACTTAGTTTTAGAGGAAAAAAAAACAAACAAACCAACAAGCAGACTTCACATACATAATATGTGTGGAGATATCGGTCAAATCATAGAAATAAAGGTATGTCCTACCATCAACTTTCCTAAATAACAGAACGTAGACTTTAGACTTTAGAACGCTATGTTTATCTAACTGATACTGCTATCTAAACAACAATTATGTAAGCAACATGTCAATATATTATAGTGACCTACTCAATTATATTATTTGCGCTGCTTACCCAATCAGAAGAGCCCACTTGCAATACATAGCAAAACACCAATGCTATTCCGCAAATCATCTTGACTGACCACTTTTGATCGCTCGACGTGAAAATTTAGTAGCACAAAAAGGTAATCCAGCCAGAATGTTTATAAACTTTAGCTGATACAGACCATTTGCGTTCAACATTGCTATTGTTTAGAAATATGTCTTTTTGCTGAGTTTGGACCAGGTGTATGGATCTTATATTACACTTTATGAAGTTTGATAAGTACTACGAGTATGATATAACTTCTCCTCTCGCTTTACTTATAATTAAAAAGATTTAGTAAATTGAAAAGTTTTTTTTTGTATAAACAAATAGCATCTTTTTTTGTCTTTATTGACTAGACTTAATTCAACGAAAGAAAAACGTACGATTTTTTTATTGATCAGCCTTAATGCATATAAATTTAACGTTTTAAAAAGGTTACATTTCTAAATCGGAACATTTTACTGATATAATGCATAAACTATATAGTTTTGCTCTTTTGACAGTAGATATTTTTGTCCGCAGCGGAGAAGTTTGTGGACAATCTCCTGTCGAAGGAGGCCCACGAACAGCCCTCGGACAATGTGAAGCCAAGCGAGCTGGTCTTGGAACTGCCCGAGTGGTTCGATGAGGAACAGTTTAACAGGTGAGATTTATAAAAAGCCAGTTCTGTACACACAGGGCATTTAAAAAAGGTACACGCGCTTATTACAATGAAAATGTTAGAAAAAAATCCATAAAGTATAAATATTGTGGTCAAGATAACGTAAGATTGGTATTATTTTATTTAATTAATCCCCAACGTAAAAACGACGGGGTGTTATTTTGACGTGTCTCTGTGCGTGGCTGTCTATTTGTGACATCGTAGCTCCCGAACCGATATACCGATTTTATATTTTTTGTGAAAGGCGCATTATTCGGATTAGAGAGTGTTCTTAGATGAAAATCGATCCAACATGCCCAATGCCACAATATGTCGTATTCTTTCATAACTCCATCAATATGGGTATCAAATGAAAGGGCTTGACTAGTAGAATACTGTACACTATAAAAAAAAATCATATCCCAGATACCTTGTGGTGGCGCCTATTGACCATGGCAATATCGGGTGTACTTTTTATTTTTTAATTTTCCTCCCCTTCAAGTGTTGCGACAGTTTGAACGGGATAACGTCCAGCGGCAGCTGGATGTCATGTTGCATTGTATGTACGTCTTCGGATAACATATTCAGCCTATGTCAGAGGCCTCCAAGTGGCCTAGCAACATTAAGTCTAGCCTGTGTAGCCTAAAAATCAATTTTAAACCCATAGCATCAGTTGTTCATTATGTAGGTATGTAGAATATACTAGGCAGACACTCTTACGTATAGTCGCCTTGGTACAGTACGAGAACACATACTTACCACAGAACGCTACCGTGAATCTATGATGACACGTTAAATTATAGGCTCTCGGTTGTTAGTGGTAGCTCATGACAGAGGCCTATCGGATTTATCCGAAAGGCGTCTGACATGGCTGCTAGTGTCAGAGTGTCTAACAAATTTGACACTATCTATCCACACTCCACCTATACAGCAAAGGAGAAGGAGAATTAGAATGTGCAAATATCATTTTCCATTTAAACTATGCTTTACATAGGGGAGACCCTTGACCAGCTGTGGGACTCTTTGTAGGTTGATACGAAATTTAATTTCTCAGTAACGACTAATGAATACATGCCAATTTACCCGTCAACTGTAAAGGACACATCCATAAAGTTAAATCGTTGAATATCAATTCAAGTTATATTGACATCACTTTTATGAAGTGCAAAATAGTGATGTCATTTGAGATTTTATTTGGCAGTTGAAAATAATATACGTAGGGTTTATATCGGTTGGTTTACAGACGAATAAAGACAAGCAGATATGCTTCAAAATATACACACTTACTTATTACAGAGGCCGCAAATTCTACGACGAGTTCTGCTTTTCCTTCTCATCCTCAATGCTGATGGGTCTAGTGGCAGTGTTCTCCGTGCCTTCCATCCTGCGCATCCTAGTGAGCACCCGTCGCTCCAATTCCGTGTTCACCGCGTACCGGCGCTACCTATCCACTTTACTGCACACCATATCCTGGTTCCAACACGAACTGCGCCCTGGATCCACGTGAGTACACATACTACATTATTTTTATGGCTCCTGTTTAAACACCGCCAAAAAAAGTCCTATTGTACTACCAAATCAAATCTGAACGGTTATCTAAACGGATAACCACCAAAAAAATAACCTGAACCTACTGCAGACCTGGTTGCCGAAAGTAATCGGATTGACATAAAAAAAATGACCTGAACCTACTGCGGACCTGGTTGTCGAAAGTAATCGGATTGACATAAAAAAATGACCTGAACCTACTGCGGCCCTTGTTGCCGAATATATTCGGAATGTCATAATGTGGTGACCGTGATTGAATGATGAGCCATTTTGGGAAATTGCCGTCTAAATTATTCCCTATTATTTGACTTCATATGAAGTAGTTTTGCGAACTGTTAACCTGCTATCCCACAATGAATGAGTGTGTGAACGTGTCTTTCTCGAAGCATCAGAACTATCCTGAGCTGATCTATTCTAGTTAACCTGACATGAAAATATAATATCACAGAATAATCATTACTTACGGTGTGGACAAACAAACATACATTAGATATTTTGGCGTGGACGAATTTTATTCCACTCAATGTAATTGGGAGACGTGTGTGCGACATAAGACCTATTTATAGTACCACGACTTATTTACGTGAGGTGTTCTAGGGGGGGGAGGGCTAAGTCTAAGCTAAATCTTTCCAAATCTCACTGAGGGGGGTTCTTGGCAAATATCACGTATTTCTGCGAGAAAAATATGTACGTGAATATGTTGCTAGAAATTTTTATTCTAGAATAAAATTCTCTAAAACGCCTTACGTAATTAATGGACGTACCCTTATCTCTTTTGTTGAAATGGATTAGAGTTAACTTTTTCTGCGATTGACATAAAAATTGTTAGGTACGTGGAAGTCCCATAAGAAATCCACATTATATTATCTTTATCGAATAATTGACCTTTGGCACTACGCCGCAGACGTTCGCCACTTTTGAATTTTGTTCAACAAGGGCGTTAGGGCACTATAAAAAGTTCACCTTGAACGAGGTTGTATTCAGATCGAGGCAGCAAGTAACGGCCTGCCATTGACCTACTTTCCACTTCGGGTTGGGAATTTGGGATCCCTCCAAAACGACATAATGCGGCAGGCTTGGGTACCTACTTTGCGCTTGGTATTATGCATGCTATTATACCTTCGTATCTACCCTTTATTTTATTGTATGTACACAAAATATTCCTACCTATACAGTAAATATGAAAGACGTATGACTAGTGGTTCAAAAAGCGGCGGTCTTAATAGTAAGCGTAAAATGGAGTTGTTGGACAAAAAAAATTAACAAATGTATAAATTCCTGACATTGGCATTTTGTTGTAGCAGCGATCCTGGATTCGATATATATCATAGTATAGTATTCTACTAGTCAAGACCTTTTATTTGATACCCTTAGTGAATGGGTTGAGTAAAAATATGCGATGCGTCATCTTGTGGTAGCGGCCATCTTGGACCGATTCACTCCCAACTAATTCACCTTTCAAACATAAAATAAACACATTTGTATGTGGCTTGTTCGTTTTCTTTTACGCTCAAACGGATGAACAGATTTTGATGATATTTGGTACCGGAATAACTTACGTCTCATATTCACAAACTAGCTGTACCCGCGACTTCGTTCGCGGTTGCTAACCTTGCATAAATACCTATATCAGTGGGACTTAAAACAATTAGAAAATGTATATCAGTGGTTCTTTTTAAAGTCTTATCATTGCAAAAGATACAATACGATAGCAGTGTTTAGAACTGTAAATTTGATTAATTAAAGCAATACGGAAGTTTGCACAATTACGTTCACCGTGAGTGTAAAATTTTTAAGAACTAAAGAGTCTGCATAGAATTATCCCGATTACCATTTATTTTTTATTCAAGACAGACTTGAATTTGAATTTGGCAACCAGCTCGCACGACTACAGAAACCAGCGCCACTGTGACCCTAGATGGAGCATGCCTAGTCTGGAATACACTGGTTCTCAAAAAAGGCCGCCGCAACACACCATTAGCTGTTTCGCGATAGATTTTTCAACTTGAGGGCTAGCTAGTTAGCCAGGCAGTATTAAGATTGCCCTTCCACCATGCTATGGTTTCTACACGATGTTATCCTTCACCGGTAGCTCAGGTTCTTCTTGCGTATTTAGTGGGATCGAACATCGTACCTCTTGCACGGCAATCTACCCTCTATAACTACTCGGTCACCATCGCTAAAAAAAATTGTGGACGCTATGTGTTGACACATACTCGTATGTCTCATATATGTGCTATGTGTTCCATCTAGGGCTATAATATCGCTGATTTCCGTGGTCGTGCGAACTTGTGGTCAAATGCCTAGTTGTGTAGTATAAAATAATAAATATATGTACAATTTTGCAATACAATAATTTGAAAGCATTTCTAAAAAATAACTATGCAAATTAAATTTCAATAGTAAAAACTTACTTGCTACAACTTTTTATGTAGGCGTCCAGTTAAAAGATTTTTTGTTACAACTATTGCGTTACCGACTTATACTTAAATACGACTTTTATGCGTCCCACGAGAACCCCTGCTAATTTTCGGGATGACATCATTTCAGTTAGACTTTTTGAATAAAAAAGAATCATCCAATTCGAAGCACGCGTTACCGAGTTATAGTTAAATACGATTTTCATGCGTCCCACGGGAACCACTACTAATTTTCGGGATATCATCATTTCAGTTAGACTTTTGGAATAAAAAAAGGAATCATCCAAATCAAAGCACGCGTAATAGAGTTCTAGTTAAATACGATTTTCATGCCCCCTCCCCCTCATTTCTGGGATAACATTAATTTTAGTTAGTTCTTTCTAACAAAAAAGAATCATCCAAATCCAAGCACGCGTTACTGAGCTATAATTAAATGAGACTTTCATCCCCCCTCCCACGGGAACCCCGTTTCGGGATAAAAAGTAGATAAGATCCTACCTCATGGTATAAACCTTAATCATACCAAGTTTCATTAAAATCCATCCAACAGTTCCGAAGTTATGGAAAGTCCAGAAACAGACAGACAAAAATTAAGATATATATATAGATTTGGGGTCTGTATCGTTAATAACACCCCCCGCAAAAGATTTTTTAAATATATTCAATGTATAGAATTTGACCTGTCACAGTTTTTTTATAAGTATAGATATTTATCTTGTCCCCAGTTCCTGGAAGTCCCTGTACACGGTTCGATCGCGGCACCTCCGCGCGGGCCTCGCCGCCAAATCCAAAGGGCTGGGAACTGTCTCTCAAAGAGACATAGCTCTCACTCAGTTCGGGTTCATCGGGTTCTCACTACTCAGAGCCGACTGCTTCGGGATTAGGCAGCTGCAGGAGGGAGACTGGGAGGCGTATAACCACTTCTGGAGGGTTATCGTTTATATGATCGGCCTGGATGACAGGTAAGGGCAACAAATAAAGGATTACTGATAATCAATTTGCTTGTTTTAGAACAAATGTTATAAGTTTAAAATTCGGGAAAAAAGGAACTGTCAAATTACTATAGTAGGTAATCCTGTATAGATAAAGGGCTTAGTTTATGTGATGTTACCAATTATACTATTCTTAATAACAGATGGTTAGAATCAACTCCAAAAACCCGACTACAAAAGCTTTAGACCACTGTATCTGATGAGTGAAACCGCGGGTTGTTAAATATAACAGATAAAGGCAAATTCAATGACACCTTGCACATCAAAGTCGGTATGCACCAGTGAGGGTTAAGTTAGGTTCGAGGGAGGGCACAAATGTACAGGCATGTAATACATATTATTAAAAATTAAAACTATTTTTGGAGAATAAATGAATATACTTACATACACTCGAAAACATTACCCTCCTTTTCAACAGTCTAACAAAAATACACTATTAGAAGAGAATATATAAAAATACTACCATCACATCATTACAGATACAACATCTGCCGCAAAACAGTAGAAGAGACGCGCCAGGTCTGTCAACTGCTGCAAGACCGCGTGTTCACGCCGTGCCTTGAGAACGTTCCAGAATACTTCGAGCACTCAGCGCGCGTCATGCTCGACGGACTGTGGTGCGTCAACCCAACAATAGACGTGGAGTCTAACCTGTGGTGGTGCAAGTACCTGGCTAATGTGCCGGGGTACATCTACAGTGAGAACGACAGGATTCAACTGCAGAAAAAGCTGAAGGAGAAGCTGGCAGGAAAACCTTTGGATACAGGTGAGCTATATAATAATTTGGATTGGAGGTAATACGGGCAAAATTGTAACCGACTTGATAAAAGGAGCAGGTTCTCAATTGTTATCTAAACTAAAATTTTATAGGGGAAAGATTAGCATTTTTATATGTAACGAAAAAGCTACTGAACCTAATTCAAAAATTATTGTGGCATTTGAAACATTCATTAACACAGAGTAACATACCTAGAATAAAAAGAGATCCTTAGTAATCCCTACTAAAACCTACCCGAGGTGTAAAACAATTGCATAAAATTACTTTTGCTGTAAAAGTATTCATGATACGAGTAAACGTAAGTATGATTTGTTCTTTTTTATATATATATAGTTATATATAGTTTTTCTCGATATTTAAATAATAGCGCTGGAAGGTTGATTTTACCTGAGACTCAAATCATGTAGAATCCAATATGATTCAGATGTCGACAAGCCCTAGTTCTAGATATAAGTATTATTATGCAGTGAATTTGTACCCATTATCAATTATTTCAATTAATCAACAGAGATAAGATTATGTAATATTATCTCTGTTAGTTATGCACACCTAAGCTATTGCTAATCCTGTTGATTATCCACTTATATAATCAGAACAATACTTCAACCTACTAAGTTTTTTATTGTTATGGTAGGTAAAGAACATTCCATGCCAGTAAAAACGAAAAAAAATTTGACTTAATTATAATAAGCTGCTTTTAGTTGTTAAACAATTTATAAACTACCTGGCAAGTGCCTACATATAGAAAAATGAAGTTCCTAACTACAGCCAAAAAAAGCAATTGCTTTAAATCATTACCAGAGAGCAGCGTGCCGTTATTGGTTGGGACAGAAAATACTGGCATTGGTCGAAGGCTCCGATAAATATTAGAAAATAAGATAAGCTCCCGGTCACGGCCCTAAAGTTCTTGTGGAGTTCAATATTACCCAACTACAGCACAAATAATATTATTCTGTATTGTAGGTCAAAAACAATTTATTTATGTTGATATCAATTACAGGTGTAGACACATCATCTCTGATGGAGAAGCCAGCACTAGACGGCCTGCCTGAGCTGCCTCCAAGACTTCTTTACTACAACGACTACAATTCCATCGAATCCACTCCTGCTTACCAACAGCTCACTTCCAAAAACCGTTACAAGCTTTTCTTCATCAATCTATACTTTTATGTCTATGGATCAGGTATAGGAAGGTGGTATTTCAACCTCAATTTCAAATTTAGTTTGTTCCTTATGAAATACTTTCCCTATTTGGCATTCTTTAGATTCGGTGTGAAACAGTCTCTCGTCAACATCTTCGAGGAAGATCCCTTAGATGAGACGAAACCGAAATTGAATTCAGAGTTTAAAGTTAGAAAAGAATTAACGTGGAAAGATTGGTTGTTTTGTATATTTTGGTGATGATTTGAGTTAAGGAATGGCTAGCTGATATTATAGGCATATCGATATATTTTACTTTTAAATTAAATGTATAACTCTTGACCCTGATCACTTCGTTGATAAATTTAGCATTTGTGTAACATTGTCATCATTTTTCAGCGGTTTTGAGATTGTTTGGTCTTATACAAATAGATTAGAATCACTTGAACTTTCCATCGCATCGGAATCTTTCGGATTCGATGGATTGGCCAAGCGGATTGCAGGGGTTTTATTAGATGTTATTTACGTATGCAGTAAGTATTCGTTTCTGAAATAACTAAGAAACACGAGCCTAACAGGACAATTGAAAAATATTGTTTCCTCTTTGCAGTGCCTGACGTATTTATTTTTATATTTTTTGTAGTTTAGTTAAAGGTAGGTTACTTATAGCCAAAATACCTTGTAACTTTTTATAGTTTTTGTACACACATCTCTAATGGTTTAGGACAAGACTTATCTTTATATAAGTAAATTATAGGTTGCAACTCATATAGAATTATTGTTGACGTTTTGTATTTGGCAATACATTTTATTTTGTAAAAGGTGTAATCGGTTAAATATCAGGCTTACATTAGTGTGTTAGTTCAAATATTTGACTGTAGGATAGGATAGTATATATAAGTCGGTAAAATGAACTTTCAGTCCATGGACCAGCGATTATCTTTTGATATTCAAATAAATTCCGAAAAAAAAACCATACATGCTGAAGACAATAACATGAAACAATGTTTTTTTATCTCAACTTCCGTGATGGTTGCATAGTAAGTTGCTGATATGTTTGTCCGGCCTTCTCCGTAGGCACCCACTTGCTGTATATGCATTATCTACTAATATTATGACGGGTTGTGCAATTTTTTCAATCAATTCAGATTTCGATTTGGCTATTTAGTTTTATATAAGGTAGTAGGTTATATATTATAGAGTATTTTATGATATACATTATTCTGATATTTTAAGCTGCTTTTGACAAAAGCCGGATAAGATAATTGTATGCAAGCAATCGTTTTATTTCGTCTAATTATATTTATCACGCTAATTATTTATCGTCAAAAGATTATTGACCACGTACTCGCAGGGAGACAACGACAACTTGAAAATAATCTGCAATACAGGGTCTTTCAATAAACGACGGACATATTGTAACAACTTTATTGTTGAGAGCAACAGCGAAAATATTTTTATTTATTTGACTAGGGTAATTGTTTTTTTTATTATTTCAGTTTATAGCAGCAACTGAAAATATATTTTATGCATTTATTTATTCAGTGGAACAAATGTATTTTGATGATTTCAGGGCATTTTATAGTAAGGTTGTGCTTAAAGTGTAAAAAGAAGAACAATAAAAGCATGTCCGTCGTTACCCGAGCATGCTGTACCTGAGTACGATAATTTGTTTGTATCGAAACATTTTCGTTGCTTTGACAAATTCCATTGTAGGAATAAGGAACAAAAAATAATAGGTACCTATTATTTATTTTCAAAGATAATTTTAAGAGAACTTTAAAAGTTGTGGTTAATATCTGCTACGGAAAACTGTTTCTTTTTTTTGCTCAAAACTATGTTTATACGAACATCGGAACAAGAACCTTATTCATTAAAAGGAAATAGTTCCTTTTAGTTTTCATCGCTCTGAGATACGAAGGATATTGGGTGTTTTGGTGTGGGGAGGAAGGTATTAAATGAAGGATATTGCTTGAAATAGATTTAAGCTATATTTAGTGGTTCTAGATGGGTTTTATCAAAATGTTAATGTATTACAATTGATGATTAATTATTTTTATGATAATTATAATGTTATTTCTACAATAAATAGTAAATGTAAATATATTAGAATTTCTTCAATACGGATAACGAAAAATGTGGTGTTAGTGGGTAGGTATTGTTATATGACAATAAACGACAATTTTATACAGTTTTGTTTTATTATTTCTTATTATCAAATTATTTATACCTATATATTTTATAATTCAAGCAAAATGGAATGCTGAGTGAAATAATACGTTGCGTGGTTACGATACGAAAGTTAGCTTAAGAGCAGAACCTCAACAACATAACGTGCATGGTCGGTTACCTTAAAGCATCTTTAGGTATTAAATACTACAAAATCAAAGGCAAAAACTCTATTTCATAATTTATTGGCTAAAGAAATCCTGCGCTTTCAACCTCGTTCTCTTCGCTACATTAATTTGAAGCAAATTATCGGTGATGTTATCTTCAGTGAATTTATCACTGACGCTTCCACTATTAGACGGGGTCTTGCGTAGATTCTTCGGAGTGGCCACTAGCGATCGACCTGGGGTGGGGGTTCTCTTGGGAGTCGCTCGGAAGACACCCACGTCATTTGGGGTTAGTTTAAGACGTGGGGATAGGAGATGTTTCGCTGCGAGTTTCCGCGCGGCCGGCGACATGCTCGCCAGCCGCTCGGTGTTGGTTCTGAAGCTGTAATCAAGTTGTTTTATATATGTATACTCGTCGACTGTGCAAATTTAGTACCGTCTAACAGTCAAATTACAAATAAAATAATGTCCATGTAAGTGTGTTCAAAGGGGGAAGACAAAAAAATCGTCAATTGAGAAAGACGAAGACGAATTTCAAAAGATTTACTAAAACAATATTGTCTGTTGTTGGTATGTCTCGTTAGGTTTTTCGATATTTTAATTGATATTCTGGGCGGACATAATTCTAACCAAACACGGATAATACTGTGGATATACCGTCGTTATTGAATTATAAGTGATACTAACCCGACTTTCTTATTAAGATGCCTTGGCTTGGCATACTAGATAAATGAAATACGCAGCGCGAACGTATACAGGAAGCCTGGTATTCAACGTCACATGTTATGCTAAAGAGCAGGAAGATAATATGCCAGATTGTAGAACTGTGTGGATTCGCTATTTGCTTTCAGGCTTCAGCTATTATCTAGGAGTTTTCTAGTCTCGAATGAACTGGTTTCATCGTTTTACATCAGGCGTACGGTTTATAATTATTTATTTTTTTAAATTAATTCTAAAGAAGGTTGCACTGAGACAGCGTAAAGTATGCATGCAGAGTTCGAGGGACTTTCGCACGTCAGAACTGTTGATATCTAGATAATGCCGTAGTTCCTACCGACTTGGACAAAGTAGCTATAATTACTGCAGTACTTTTTGCAATTCGTTTTTTTTATAATACATTTGGTACAAGAAACAAGTCTAGTGTAACTGATTCTGTCAGGCCAAACTTACTAAACTAGCCTAATTTGACAGTTCCAAAATGTCCCTTCTCGTTTTGATTCCAAAAGTGAGAAAAGGATGTAATTTAAGGAATTTTTAGTTTAGTCAGTGTGCCTGGCAGAATTGAGGCCGGTATATAATGTGTGTGGTGTACCTGGGCGTGGCGGGCGCCACTCGCGGCGTGGTGGGCCGGCGGCGCTTGGCCACCTGCTCGGCCAGCTGCAGCGCGATGCGCTCCCGCGCGCCGCCCTCCAGCATGCGGTACGCGGCTCCGGCACCCACACTGACAATAATAATATAATATGGGACAACATTCACACAAAGATCTTCAGGTCCTAAACTAGGCATATATATATATATATATATATATATATATATATATATATATATATATATATATATATATATATATATATATATATGTATATAATACACACCGAGATAAACAATATCACATTATTATTATACAAACTATTCAAATACAACCTAAGAACACGCGGCAAATAACTAGAACCAAGATGGAGGCATCGTGTCTTTCACTCTCACGGGTAGTTTGGTAAGTGCAAACAGTACAACACGTCTCGCACAAGGTCAAGTGCGAACAGTAGAATACGGGTCGCGCAAGGTCAAGTTGTTTGCCGCGTACTATATGTTTGACGTTAAACTAAAATATGCTTCGATTAAAACTTAAATATGTGTAGAAAAAAAACAAATATTTTCAATTATATTTTTAGCATAAAACAATACAAAGTTTGAACTAAAACCCAAATAAGTTTGAAAGAAAACCCAAAAAAACGTGAACTAAAATATACCGACAGAACTGTGTGCATGTAAATATATAATATAATAAATATATGGTATAAGAACTAAATCAGCGTTTGTGTAGCTTGCCATTGCACGCACACGCCGTGTTAACTAGCGTTCTCGCTCTCACATTACAGCGATCTTCGAGTGAGAGCGAAGCGGAAAATCCAGTTCTTAACACCTAAGATACTCACGCTGGCAAGGGTGTATCGCCTCCATCTAGCCTGAAAGGGGTGCCTTCTATCTCGCCCCAGGTCATGAGCGGCGACTGGTCGGGTCCGGCGCCGGGCCGCGGCGAGGGAGTCGCTACGAACGGGTACTGGGGCCGGTCCTTCTCGCCAGACACGCTCGACCCGTCCACGCCAATCTTGCCCGTTGTACTCAAGTCCTGAAAAGAACGTATTACAATTTTGTTATTGATGTCTGTGCTAAGACGATGATACAATAAGGTATGAGGTTCATGACTTAATCTTTCACGGAATTTAAACTACTTCATAAAAAGAGGTTCTCTATTGTCGGTTTTTTTCTATATGTTGGTTAATTTCTCGGAGACACCAAGACCGATTTCGATAATATATTCTTTTTTGCAAGGGTATATATAGTACTAGGTAACCGCAGCTTCACCCGCGTTATGTTTAATTTCCTATGACACTGTTCAAAACTAGCACTTTCTCTATGCAAAACATCAAGTTGATCACTCACTCAGTTATTGAGGAGAAAACTGAAAAACAAATTAACAACACACTTTCACATTCCAAAAATGTGTGGATAACTTCCCGAATGGTCCTCTCTAAATTTTATCAACATCAGCCTTATAAAGAAAAGCGATACTCTTCTAGGTGACCTAGAAGAATGAAGACAAAAAAAAAATAAAGTAACTATGATATGTTGTGTATAGGACTGACCTGCGTTCTAGCTATTGCGGAGATGGCTTGCTTGCTCTTGATGTGGTCGAAAGGCTCCGCCTTGAGGCTGGTGTTGGCGTGCACTAACTCTGGCTTGGGCGGCGGCAGCTGCGAGGCGGCGCGCTCCGGCACGTACATTATGTGGTTGCGCGCGCGGTAGCGCCACGTGTCTAACTGAAAGCAGACATTTATTTAGAGAACCGACTCTTTCACCCTCCTCTGAATCTCTCTATTGAAGTAACTGACCACTCACTTACTGAAAAGATACTTATATATCTTTCTATAAACCGTAAATATGATGAATCAAACAAAACACAAAAAACAAATTTCTTATGCCTCGTCAAACAATCATTAAAACATACCAAGTCACTTCATTATTTTTTTTTAAGGAAGCTCATCTTACTTCATGAGGCCTATCAGTTTGGTCTGCCTGTTGCTCTATAGAAGGCAGAGCTAGTGCCCTGTCCGCCGCCTCTAACGCTTTCACTTCAGCTTCGAACTGAGGTGCTAATTTGGCTGCTTTCTTTTTTTGTTCTAATGCTATAACTCGATCGTAGCTCGCGTTGTCTTCGCTGGTGTGGCTGGCTAGGAATGAATCTGAAAAAACAATAAAACTGTTAATAAAACAAATACTTAAAGAAAATGTAGTGCCTCAAATATCATCGGAAATTATTAGGAGTAATAAATATTAATCATTGGTGGAGCTGGCGGACAGACAAGCCAAGCACTGTGAACATCTGTAGTCTTGCGAAAGTCTTACTAAATATATTCAGGCACTAAAAGCAAAGCAACGGGGGAAAGTAAACCAATAAGTAATAAACTTAGTTTCATATCATTATTTTGCAAAATATAGTAAGAAATTTTAAACAATTCAGATGTTGGTTTGAATATCACTCCCCTAAAGCTTGCCTCTCCGCAAAGGGGTTTTCCTGTAATCTAGCCCATCAATACGTAGGAGATGTTACATAATAAGATGCCCGTACCTAAGGAATGCTTGTCTGTGATATCTTTAGGTTTACTGCTGCAGTTAGAGTCTGTATCATTGTCATCTCTATGTAGGCGGACTGTTGGAGCTAACGTTGGCGAGAGTGGACGATCTATGTCCGGTGTGTCAAATGTGGCAGGAGAATTATCTAAAAAAATATGAAATTTATAACATGAGATATAAGACAAAGAACTTCATTCTTCTTAAACTTCACACAAAAACATATGAAATGCATGTGATAGAATCGGTTAAAGACCATAAAGTTACCATGCAGATTTATCAGTATTTTTCAAATAAGAAATCATTTAAATCAATTTTTCAATAATGTACTCACAAGGTTCTGTAGGTGGCCTTTGTCCACTGTATTTTCTGGTAATTTCTCTTAATCTAACATAATCCTTGTTTTCGGTAGCTTCCAAAAATTCATTCTGTGCATTCAATTTTTCCAAATCAGGAAAAAAATCTCTTTGGATGATTTTTGCAATACCCTGTGAAGTAACAGATACATTAATACTACTAGCTGTTAACTGATAAAAATGTACAATAATGAACTCATAATGAATTTAAAATTTTAGCTAAGGTATGTTAATCTAAAGTTAAATTAATTAACAACTGTAAGGTTTCTTATGTAATAAATAAGTACAGGTTATATTATTTTTAATCCATTTGCTTAGTTTATTTTACAAAACTTCAGATGAAAAGCTCAGTCACTAAATAAATTAATTAAGCTTGACTATACAATATCAATCCCAATCATCATCATACAATACCCTCATAGTTATGCTGCCCCAACTCAGCATAACTATCATCAGGTTCCAACAAACACATAATCTTTAAATGTTGAACTTCCATGTATATGTTTTTTATACTTGTTATTTTTGTGTTTCATTCAATATCATTTTTTCAGTACATTTTCAAGACTTATATGCAAATTTGACGTAAAAATACGGTGTGTTTAAATAAAATTAATTGCATATATGAAAATTTCATCACATAGAAGTAAATAATTTAAAAACAAGGGGACTTTGTGGGCTCTCTGTGAATGTATGTGTGTAGAACTACAGCAGTAACATTTTTAAATAATAGATGGATAATAAACCTTACCTCTACATATAAATCTTCATCCAGTACAGTCGGTTTCTTAGTATTTTTCTTTTTAGGCACTTTAGGAACCTTAAAAACTGAGCTCTCACTTTTCAATAGTTTCATGTTTTGTAAGGCCACTTCACCTGGCCTAGGGCTTTTAAGTTTGTCAGTCATGTTGAAATAAATAAAAAGACTACTATCACGAGTTAAGCAAGCTACTAAATGCAAGAGAAATATAAAAATTGACCAAAATAAAATTATTTAAATTGGATTCACAACACACAAACGCAGCGCAACATCTGCCCTGCTCGATCAGCTGATTTTGACATAAATGACTATTTTGAAGTTGATAGTTTAATTTTATTGAAATCTCTTCTTTTTGTATATGGCACCAAACGATTTGTATATTTGTCAGCGTAAAGTTAAGAATTTTTTTAAGTCATACCTAGTTATTAAGTTCAAGTCGAATATCAACTCAAAAGTCATCGTGGTCAAGTTATAGTCCTGTCTTGTACCTTACTATAGTGATGGAGACTTTTCTAGTTTCTATGGAGATTTCCCGCGAATACAAATAAACACGTTATACCGTCTTTATATCTCTTGCCCCCACTTGTGTTCATAAACAAGACATTACCAGTTAATAATCCACTATTAACTCAACATAATACTTGAAAACCACTCCTTTTGGAATAAATGTAAAGACGAAGACGCAATTTTTTTGGCGAACGCGGGACTACTCTACATCTGACAACTTAGAACAACAGGGACTGACAACATCTTTACTTAATTTGTTTAGATACTAGCTGCACCCCGCGGTTTTATCCGCGGTGGGTATTTGATCCTTCCATGAGAACACTTCAACTTTCCAGTTTATAAAGTAGCTTATATCCAAGGTATAGGCTATCTTCGTGCCAAATTTCATTCAAATCCTTTAAGCCGTTTGAGCGTGAAGGATTAACACACATACAAACATACAAACTTTCGCCCTGATAGTAGGTATTAGTGTGATGAGGCCCGACGAAATGTATGGTTGCCAGTATCTAATGCCTGCCCAAAAAAGGATCAATATCACACCTGAATATTGGTCAAGTACTTTCATTGATGTAGGAACTCAACTTCTATTTGGACAATAGATACCTAATAACAAGTTATTCTTAAAAAAAGTAATAATCGACACCAAAAAAACGTAGGTAGGTTAAACAACAGAATGTCATCTATATGAAGTCATAAAATATATAGTTATTATGATTAAAAAAGGCCTTGAAGTAGAAAATCCAACTTAGTTTAAAAAACACTCTTTCGAACAAAAAAAGTGTTTCAATTCAGCCCAGCCGTCCCTGATAAATAAATAATAAAGATTACGATGAATTAATAACCTTTTCCTTTTCAAAATTAGTTAAACAATATGACACCATTGAATGCCACCAACGATGTCTTTTTGCCTCGAATTTAGAGTTGGTCACATATTAAAAGTTGTTCCTTAGGATGAGTAGGTATAGTTAGACCCCTTTCGGATTAGTGTACCCCTTTACGGTAATCCTTTATTTACATTATAGCTATATATATGTAGGTATAGTATACAAGTGTACCTAATTGGTATGAAATGAATTGGAAATCAAATATTGCTAATAGGCTAATTTTACTACTAATATTTCGAATTCGACCTCAAATATTTAGGAAAAAGGTATCCATTTAGTTTCGTAAAGTAATATTTTCTTACTCTAACGTATATATTTTAATTGCTATTTAATTACAAAGTCATCAAATAAAACTACAATCAAATACAACTATTAATAAAATATAATTATTCTATTACATATCTAATAATATAACATTTGGCATTACTTAGTTTTCTCTTCACTTTTATGTTTTTTCTTGGTCTTGAGGATGTACTCCTTGATGTAGAAGTCTGTGAAGAGGAACAGTATGAAGATGTTGTGGGGGAGGAACATGAAGGATACCCACTTGGGGTACTCGCAGGAGGGCTCGAACAACACGTGGCCGAAGTGCAGGATTAACAGCAGGAACTGTAGCTGAAACAAATAAGTAAATACGTTACTTTGATTTTAAAGTGATACGATATTCTTACGACTTATAACAAATTAAGACTTTAGCATCTAAATCACGCAACTAGCATTTTACAATTCGACAATTAAGTTAATAACTGTTTGGAAACCTCAGAACAACATCCTTATTATATAAGTCAAAAAAGTTTATTTTGCAAGAAGTACAACGCTCTTTGATAGAAACTTTAGCAGCGACTCTACTGGATGGACGTAAAAGAAAACTTAATATTCCATACATAAAGAAATTTAAAAAAATTAGAAGCCACCTTCGATGCGGTAGGCATTTTTTTAGTTACTTAGGTATATTTATGAACTAAACTACAATTTTGAAAAATGTTAAATGCAATTATTTGAAAAATACACTCTTCTAAATAAAAAAAGTAAAGTAAAGTAAAGTAAAGTAATATTTATTGACCTTTAAATAACGTTCGTTACAGGCAAGTCTTATTACATTTGAAAGAATAATTACTTAAAAAAATTTAACTTACAAATCTCATTTATATACAATTACTTAATATTAGTTCTTAGTTTAATAGTTTTCATGACAAATATTTACATTAAAATTGCTTTGTTTAGTTATTATTAATATTTTATAATGGTTGTTTGTTACACAAGAACGATGATTCTACAAGCTGCATTGACATATATTCGCTGAGTTTATAAAAAGGATTGCTTTCAAAAAAATACTTCAATTTTTGTTTGAATGTAATAAAATTGAGATCCATTACACTATTAGGTAATTTATTATACATCAGTATTTTAGTATAAAGCCCCTGCTTCTTACATTTAGCTAATCTATTTATTGGTAGGATTCGCCCTTTTTTATTATTGCGTGAAATTCTTTTTTCCGGTATTTCCCTATCCTCGTGTCTAATAAACAACTATAAATATAAAGTGATATAACTGTCATTATTTTATCTTTTTTAAAGTGTTTTCTCGCAGGACTACGTTTTTTCAAACCGTTAATTGTTCTTATAGACTGTTTTTGACATTTTAAGACTTTTATGATATCTTTAGCATTTCCCCAAACAGTAATAGCGTATCTTATAATAGAATGCACGTAGGCATAATAGACAGAGATGAGCGACTTTTTATCTAGTAATGGCTTAAGTTTAAATAAAGCATAATTACCACTTGCCATTTTCTTGCAAATTTTATCGATGTGCGCATTATGGCTAATTGTATTATCTATTGTATAACCTAGAAATACATTTGTTTTACTAATGGAATTCCCGAAAATACCTAACTTTGACTGATACTGCATAGAGATGGTTTTATCAGAGTTAAGAACAATTCCATTTGCGTCAAACCATTCCTTTAACAATTCCATAACGATACTAATTTTATTTTCTAAATTATGTATACATTTGTCTCTGATACCCACATGTGTGTCATCTGCAAATAAATTTATGTGAGCCCAACTTGGCAATGCATTGGTAATATCATTAATATATATCAAAAATAAGACTGGGCCTAAAATAGAGCCCTGTGGTACTCCAATTGACATCCTACCTTCTGTAGAAATTTGTTCATTAATCGAGACAATTTGACTACGGTTCTGTAAGTAAGTTATCATCATATTTAATTCATTGCCTTGAAATCCGTAATATTGCATTTTTAAAATCAATATATCGTGCCTCAAACAATCAAAAGCTTTTGAAAGATCACAAAAAATACTTGCACATTTATTTGACGTATCTAAGGATTCTAGAATGTAATATACTACTTTTCTTATAGCCATTTCTGTTGAGCGGCCTTTTCTGAATCCAAACTGTGACATTGTAAATAAATTATTTTCTTCAAAGTATTTAACGATTCTCGATTTAATAATAGCTTCTAAAATTTTTGATAAAGTTGGCAAAATGCAAACGGGTCTATAATTACTAATATCCTCTATATCCCCTTTTTTAAAAAGTGGGATTACCCTACCCGGTTTCAATACGTCGGGAAATATTCCGTCAGTTAAACATGAGTTTAAGACAATTAATATTAATTCAAATAAATTATCGTTATTTATTATTAGGTTCCGTAAAGTCTTAGTACTCATATCATAAATATCTAACGTAGGTTTTTGCTTCATGTTAACTACTACCTTTTTGAGCTCAGTATAATCTACTGGTCCGAATGAAATAGATGTCAACGGTTTACTATAGTAATTTAAATACTTTTTGCAATCATCCGCGTCAATTTCTAGATTACAAGTTAACGTATGAGCTATGTTGCGAAAAAAATTATTAAATAGAGTAGCAATTTTTTTAGATTCTGTAATACTTGCTCCGCTTTCGGTTTTTACTGATTTTATTCTATTACTTGTATTGCGTCGCGTATTTTGACCTGACTGTTCGTTTATAATTTTCCAAGATTCTTTAATTTTATTTTTTGATTTTTTTATTCTATCTCTATACTGTATTTTTTTTGCTACGACCATTGTTTTACGTAATATTTTTCTATACTTTTTAATGTTTAATTTTCTTGTTCCGCTAGGGTCAACCTCTTGAAGGATTTCCATTTTGGCTAAATTTTTCTTACTAGTTTCTATACCTAAAGTCGACCATTTTTTCTGAACATTTATTACTTGTTTTTTCATTTTTGGAAAAGCTATGTTATAGTAGTATATCAAATCATCGTGTAAAATCCTCGTTCTTGCGTTCGCGTCACTAGTCATTAGTATTTCTGTTTTTATTGACATATAATTTTTGTTAAACAAATAGTTAAAATAATTAAGGTTATTTTTTGAAAAATTTCGAGCCATATAGGCTGTATTTTTACTATTAACATTTTTGGTATTGAACAATTCCAATTTAATTACATTATGGTCTGATAGTTTACATCCTAAAACTGATCCTCTACAACCACTAAAATTTACAATAAAGTTATCAATGCATGTGGAACTGGTTTGGTTCCTTTTATTTGTCTCGGTTCTAGTAGGTTCATTTAACAACCATTTACAATCAAATTTCTTTAGTATGCCGTCAAGTTTCTTAATATTTTTATCTACTTTTAATACATTTAAATTGAAATCACCTGCTATAATAATTTGTTTCTTTTCTTTGCAAAGTTTATTTAACAGTTTTGTCAATAATTCAAAAAATAAATCTATATCATATTCTGGACGGTAAAGAGCCATAATTACTATTTATAAAAATATTTATTAACATCGGTCCAGCTAGCAGATAGCAGGTAAATAAATATAGTCAAACTGAGTATACCTATTGAGCATGCCTCTTTTCTTTTTGGAAGTATTCGCTTATCTTTATATTAATTTATTATTTTTCCCATGCAAGATAATAAAAGCTCTAATAGATATGCGGTTTATTTTACCGCAACATCCGATTCAGATAAACAAAATTTTGTATTTGTTAAAGGATATGTTCGCTCTATTTTTTTTACATTTAGTAGTATGAAAATATCTAAACAAATAAGTCAAGAGTCTTAAGAGTAAGTAAATAAGGCAGGCAAAGACCCTAACCCACAATTAATTGTGGATTAGGGTCTTTGCCTACCTTCGGGCCTAGATTTCTAAACGTTATTTTCTTTAACATGCCTACTTTTATGATTGCTTGCCAGACGAGAGATTGAATGGACTTTAGCGCCTCTATCTATCCATTGAGAGCTAATCGATATTCTACAATTTTAGTTTATAATTTTATAAATACGTATAAATAACTGAAAAAATGCCTGCAATAGAAGTCGCTCTATCACATTTTCAAAAGTATTCCTTGTTAATATAAACAAAATTACTAACTACAACAGCAAAAATGCAGAATGGTTACCTATAGACCGTTTAAGATCTACAGATTACCCATCCAAAATGCTCTAACCTACCACCAGAGGGCAGCGTGCCCAGTATCTGTGGGTGCCCAGTGTCTGTGGGTGCCCAGTGGATTTTTATAATCGCTTTATAAATAGTACATTTAGTAGGTCAACTTACAATCTGCAGCTGCGTAATGTATTTCTTCCACCAGGTGCGCACCCAGTGCGGCCGCACGATGGATATCAGGTAGTAAGAGTACATGACAGCATGCACCATGGAGTTTATAAACCCGAGCATGATGCCGTGGCCGCCTGCGATACAACATATACACAGATTAATACTTAATACACTTTTTCTTTACCTATATTGTCCCACTCCAGAGCAAAGGTCTCCCCCAGAGCCTTCCACATTTCTCTATTTTCTGCCACTTCCCGCCATCTTTTACTTCTTTATACACTTCTATAACTTTATTTTAGGGCACCTAAAAGATAAAAACGGAATCTATTACTAAGACTTCGCTGTCCGTCTGTCTGTCACCAGCCTGAACCTCATGAACTGTGATGGCTAGAAAGCTGAAATTCACAGATGACGTATTTCTGTTGCCGCCATAACAACAAATATGAAGAACATAATAAAATAAATAAAATATATAAGCGATTTAGATCAAAGATCAAACGAAACTAATCTCGTCATATCAGAATTCTTATTTAATGCTGTGTTCCGCATATCTGTACCTATATAATATTATTGAAGATCGTCCAGGAAAATTAAAACTCCGTAGCAAACATCCCTCCTTTTTAATTAACTTAAAATTTCCGAAATTCATAGAATCTATTACATCAAGTTTCGTCACGATTAGTTAGAAAACTAACTAAGAAAACATGTAAAATTGAAAATTTTGAAAAACCCCCGACATTTGTTGTAGCTTTGTACTAGTCAAGCCCTTTCATTTGATACCCATATTGAGGGAGTTGTTAAAAATAGGTAATCCACCATTTTGTGACTGCGGTCATATTGGACTAATTTTCATACATATGTAGAACATAGCTAAGAACAATCCTGACTAAAAACCTAATCTTTAAAAAAAAACGGTTCATCCGTTAGGGAGCTACGAGGCCACAGACTGACACACGTCAAACTTATAGCACCCCGTTGTTTTTACGTTGGGGGTTAAAAAGAAAGATAAATAACATCTATTCCAATCTAGAAGTAGAGACGCTTCCATTTATCGATCAATAATTAATAATGCTATATACATAGACTTAGTTCATAAGACATGCACAACTATACGTCTTGCATATGCAGCAAAGATATATATTTTTAATTTCACTGAAAAGGATATGTGTAATATAAACAGCAGTAAATTGTAACTTCCTAAGCCTTTAGCATATTCACATCACGCGATCCATTGAGCAATAACTTTAACTACGCATTGCTTAGCCAATACAATTAACCTTATAACTATGGAATTATAGCTGGTAATAGAAAACTATTTGACGGTATAATTGCATTTTTATTATACCGAATATTCTCTGGTACTTGTTTGAAGATGTTAGCTAATACATGGTCACTTGTAATGTCCGCACTGGGCGCCAAGTCTGCAATTTATCGAATTGTTGTAGAATAACAGTTGCATTGTGACATTAATGGTCATTATTGACAGATTTGGTAGTCAGTTGACATTAAATTCAAAACTAACTCTGACTTATTCTATGGCAAAACGACTATAATGACACTCTTAGTCTAGACAGGGGTCCACTTCTGTTATTTTTTGATTCTGACAAGATTCTCAATTAAACTGCATATCATTTTTAACATGTTCATTACTCGATTACATAACAACGACTCGATATTGATGATAAATTTTTGTTTATAGTAGGTATACTCCAGAGGTGGCCTTCTTCGTATTTCTTATAAAATTTATCAATACTTATATATCAATAATATACTTATTTATATTAATAATATATTATAACTGAATAATTTGTATGGACGCCGAACTGAAGTCTGTTGTCACGTTTTAGAAGTTGTAAGATTACTATTGCAACCAAATTATTAAAAGTGCACCATTGTTTGCCAGGTTAGATTTGATTACCAAGATTATTCTTTAGCTTTAGTAATAAACCCTGTATAATTTTATTGATACGATCACTTTACTGTTTTGTTTACGTGTCTGTAGACGTAAAACACTATTTATAGTACTAGACGTTATACTATTAATAATTCATGATGTTGATATGCCATAGAATAACATAATACGTGGTTAGAAAAATAAGCATTGAAATAAAAATCATCTATATATATTGAAGAGTAATTTCTGACTGATTGACTGACTAGTCACAATCAACGCAGGACGTTATCCGTTAAACCTAGAGACTATAAAGAGATAGAAGGGTGTATTCATGATAGGGTGTAGGGTGTACTAAGAAAACATTTTTGTAAATTCAACCACCAAGGCGGTCAATTAGAGGTTCATAGTATGAAACTCCTTTGTATTTTAAAATAATCAATTATAAGATGCTTTTGAACTTTTATTGGAAAATGTCAGCGTGCAAATTTGCTAGATTACAGTTTTCATTTGCTTTTCATATCCTTAGTATCTACCAATGCCATCACGCCGTAACATCACCGACAAGATAAAATCCAGCCCGATTTTTTACTCTCCGACACAAATTATTTATCAGGCACTTCACTTTACTACTCCCTACTATTCAGTCAAGTACGATCCACGGAGTGAAACCACGAAAATAAATACTCGTGCTCGCACTGGTGTGGAAGAACAGTGTTTCCACGAGTCAGCAAAACATAGGGGTGTGTGAAGGAATACAGTTGAGTTGGTCTTTGAAGATGACCCGATTATTACGTTTTGCCAAAAGCAAATTACTCAGCCTATAAAGAACAACAGCTGCAAAAATAGTACTGTACCTGGTACGTATTTGGTGCCGATGAATCCGAGCAGGCACATGCCCAGGTGGTGGTATACGTGTAGGAACGAGACTTGGTTGAATTTCTTACGAAGCACGAAGAACACCTGACACAAACAAGTCTTTTTAATGACCGATTTCAATTCGGCACACGACGGTACAGTATTTTAAGTTATTTTTATTCAAAACTAAACTACTGGACCGATTCTAATGAAATTAAAATTGGGCTATCTGTGAAGTGTGCGACCCAAATTAAAGAACTTATCAAAAAAATCAAAAAAAAATTTGCTGATGATCAGGTAACAAACCTAAAAGCATTAAAAATACAGTCGAATTGACTACTTCTTTATTTGTAAATTCTGTAATAAAAACCTAGTCTTAGGTACTAATCTGTTGAGTTTACCTAGCATAGGTACTATTTGGATATCGCAATGGAATATAACGTCAATACAAGGTCACAGCGAGCGTTCGTTCTTTGACAATATTTTAGGAAGATAAACAGAAGATGAAAAGCTATAAAAACAATTGTTGGATTGGTCAGCCAAAATATTATGAAAATGTGTCTGAAAAATCTATAGGCATGAAATCTGCCGTTCGAGTGTTAAGATTTTACGTAAACATGTGTCCCTGTGTGGGTGTAGGTATATCGCTTTACATGAGGAAAGTTCTTGGAAAGTTTTCTATCATGAAAATGATATCAGAATTCCGGGCCTTACCAAGGCCTAACAAATATTTCTGAGTTAGATTTTTTTACACGATACGTATAACTTATTCTTATTCTTTGTATGTGTGATGAGTCTGGTACTGACTGACGACACCCCGCTAGGGGTGTATTGTGTGATTCCCTTCCATTTCAACCCAGCCACTCTAGCTCCTAACGAACCATTTTTTTATCTAATATATTTTTTGCTTTAAATATTTGTGAGTTAATAGGCACGCGGGAACGGCCGTTTTCAATAACTTACTTGCATAAAGGACCACAGAGTGGTTTGTAGTAGTAAACCTGCTCTAGTTGTTAGAATAATTGATAACGACGAGTTACTTTGCCCACAAGTTCATATAATTTGTATAACTAAAAACTTGTGGGTATTATTATGGATAGTCAAATAATGATGTACTTAAGCAGAATAGCCATAGACCATCAGATATGTATCTTATAAACGTAAAGTCATTAACTTCTATGAGTTAACCAATTAAAAATGTTAGGTCAGCGTTTAAGTTGAGAAGTGTTGGGTAACAGCAAAAAATACAAGGAAAATAGGAATAAGTACTACGTACCTTCCAACATAATCAAAATTGTTTAAACCGATAAGGCCGCCAAGCGTGCCTACTACAGTAACATGAAGCCTTTATTTGTATGTTTTCTATATATTATATACAGTTATTTTGTATTGCAATTTAAGATTATAATACGAAAAACTCATATCGTGACGGTCAGTTAACATAGGACATGCGGATATCAAATTTCCGCAGTTTAATAATTATTTTAACCTTTTCGGTTTAAAAAGCAGAAAGGTGTCCTTATTTATTTTAGTGACTTTGCTACAGATTCGAGTTTGCTGACATTTTCAACTGTGGCATTGAATTGCATTTAGCGAACAAAGTCAATGCTTTCTAAAGTAAGCAATTTTATGTTTTGTATTTCCGGATCTCGAAAATAGCTATTCACAAACCACAATAGTACTTCAACAAGTACAGTTTTTTGTGGGCATTTTGGAAATATTCACTCTGCCAACCTTAATGTAGGGCACCGGCATCTCCGAGGAATGTACCGCGTAGCCTTGAAACACGGATTATCACTTTCTGGGTTAACTGACTTCCTTTATGACAAGGACAACTCAAGGCAATCAATTGTCAGAAATCAGTAATTAATGCCTGAGATGACAGAGTCGAGACGAGAATGAGCCGAGAGCCCCGCACGCAACAGTCTTCCTAAGGTTTATAAGGTAGGTGATGTCTTGTGTGCGCCAACTCTAACCGTGTGAAGTCCAAAAGTACCTTGTAGTCGCCTCTTACATTACCCCGGCTACAGAGTCAGAGTCAAATATCTATAAGTATAGATAAAGATAAATATGTTTTCTCACCGTGTCGAGTAGATCGATGACTTTGATCATGTAGTAGAGCCAGACCCGACTGACGACGACTCGTTCGAGTGGCGTGTCTTCGTACACGATCTTCTGACACCACAGGCTGTAGTTACCAGGCCAGTACAGCCGGGTTATGCACTGTTGACAAATGCATGTTATAAATAATAGGCCGTACGAGCGAAAGCGTCTCAGCTTTAGGCCTGGAAAAGTTGTTTCCCTATAATTTAAACCCTTAAAGGTACTCCAGTAAAGTTTGCATTTTTCAACCAATCTATAGGCTTGCTTGGTATGCCTAAAGGTTTTACAATTTTTATTAACTTTATAGTTTACGGCGATATTTCCCTCCATTTAGGGGAAGTAGATTGTTTGAAGTAAAGCAATCTCAATTAAATATGGTAGATACATGCGGCTATTTAAACGAAATATAAATGCTGACTATACTAACAAAAGTATGTCGAGTTGCAAATTAGTTATTAAGTGATAATAATTTAAGTTTACCCAAGCTAACTATTATCAAGTAATTGGATAGATTGATATTAATGAAATACATATAGTAAAAAAACAAGTCAACAAAAAACAATTATCGTTTCAAAACCAACCAACAAGATTATTTAATTAGCAATCATCAAAATGGCGCTGATCTTGATCCAATCAATTCTAAAAACAAAATTTAAATGAATAATTATATGTCTATAAATACCAACTCCAAATTATACAGCGATGTTTATATAAAACGCATTTTTATATTTAATATTTATATTTTATATTTTTTTGTACACGCACATACATTTTTAAAATACGTGATTTTGATAAAATTAAATAAGTGGGACTGACTGGAAAATAAATGTCTACAAAAAATAGTTTTCAAATCGGTGCAGCCATCTCTAAGAAATTAGGAAACATAAGTACATAAAAAAACCGGTGAATTACGAACCTCCTCTTCTTTGAAGTCGGATGTATAAACATTAATATAACCCTATCAATTAATCAACGAGTAGTAAGTTAAGACAAGGTTATGTACTTTGATATCTTTTGAACTATATACGCTATAAAGTATTGAATCCTTAAGAACCTAACACGTTTTCTTAGTACATGTTGAAGCTGCGTTGATGTCTTTTGTTGCTACGATAAAACAAATTCAAAAAGAATTCAACGCGATCTCATTACATATCAAAATCTCTCAATGGAGCTGCTAGAGATCGAAAATATGTCCTATGACACCAATTGCCTAAGAGCAGTGTCATTGGAAATTAGATACCTAAAACTGCAACTGAAAACCCCCAAAAAATATTATTTTTTGCAAACCTGTAACGGTTAGACGTTTCTAGTTGTTATCTTTATATATTATCTTACGTAACCGATTCACGTATAATGTCGTCCCATTAAAATACGGAAAGCTGAGATATTATTAGATCGGTAGGTATTTTAGTCCAAAATACCTATGGTTGACTATTAACCGGTCAATGTGTCGTCGTTTCCGCGAAGGTCGTTCATGTAAACAATTCATACTACGTATTGCAATAATTTTACCGATAGCCTATAATGGATCAGTAGAGCACGCGTTTATTTGTTAGATATTGTGTGCAAATTGAAGTTTGATGATGTACTCGTATTATAATATTATTCAAGGAAGTCTAAAAATACTATAGCGCGTGTTTCGCACTTACAATTAACTCGTATTAGTAGATTTTTTAGTAGACATGCAACGAAAAAAGAGTTTCATATAAATTTCACGATTTGTCTTTCTTATACAAGGAGTATTTAACGCATTAATTTGTTTTATTTTCTTAATATCGTCCATATTCTGAGTGTAAACGAGATTTGTTAGTTATAAAGCATTAAATTTATGTATAAAAAACTTAATTATTATGTAAAAATCATATGCAGGTCACTTCAACCTATTCGAATGAGATAAGCACTAGGCTAGATTTATAAGTGTCATAAAGAAGAGCCCTATATAGTTACGGTAAAGTGCAAGCCTATTAAAAAAAAACAATCTTTAATCAGTTCCTTTATTTATACCCCTCACTAAAAAATAATATGTAACTGAATACGAAATAATATGCTCATATTACACGTATATTGTAGTACACACAGATTATTATATAATGGGTTGTTACCTGACAAATTCCGAACATATTAAAATAAAACTATTTAATATACATAACTACATTATAAAACATTACAGCGTGGCAGAGCAGCTACACTAAAATTAATAGTTTGATCACGAATAGATATTCTGTTTGGATACATTCATTCTAGAATGATTAAGTGGTTTGGTTTGTTTACTTAAAGTTAGCAGCCATTAAAAATTTATAACTGGTTCGTTTTAGGTTCCTTAATAAAAATTTATGGGCAAACGACTGTTTAGATACTGACATAAAACGAAACATTCGCAAATAATTTTTCAGCTATATTAATTGAGAACCATTTTATCGATTGATTGGAGATTTTATGTTATCGATAAAATCTCCAATAACTTGGAAGAGATTTAATATTATGAAATGCGAAAAACAAACAACTGCACAGAAACCTTATCCAACCAACCGTTATTATTGCGAAAGATACTAATTACTTTATGAATCGTGAAAAGCAGTAGGATATTGCAATTTGTTTGTGTCAAGGTAAAGGATATCAAACCACAGGACGGGGACGTAGCATGATTTCATTTGCGCAACCACTGCGAGGAGCCAATAGTATCATTTACAAGTATTTTTAATGTTATTATTATATTGCCAGAGATGATATACGAGTACAGGACAAATGGTAATCAACTATAAAGCAAACTTTTAACGGTGGCTTCTGATAACCATAATTAACAACTTATGTTCTACAACTTTTGAAAATTCGCACAAAAAATTGCTTTTCATATCTATCTATCTATATATATATAAATTAATTCCTATATATCCCTTGGTCACGCCATTACGTGTGAACGGCTGGACCGATTTCACTATTTTTTTTATTGTGTTTATTGTCATGGTTCTTATGACAGAAAAAAAAATGTTTTATAAAAATGAATCCGTTTCTTTCCTTAAAACTCGAGAACAGCTGGGCCGGTATAGCTGATTTTAGTCTTGATTGTCGTACTCCAAGGAAGGTTTAAAAGGTGAGAAACATACGAGTACATAACTGTTAGGCGGTACGAAGTTCGGCGGGTCAGCTAGTACAAAATATAATTGATATTTGTACATCGGATTTTTTCTTATGGTCTTTAGAAAATCCCAGAAGGTCTCCCTTAAGAGGATGCTAGTTGATTACCAGTGACCCTGTATATGATATTTATCCAATATTACGGAATTTGACAATAAGACGAACAAGCTGTTTATATTACTTTGGTCGCTTAATTAATAGTATTAGCGTCGTCACCTACGCCTACGTTTATAACTCCATTAAACCCGTTAGCAAAGCGCCAGCTGTTTTTCTGGCATTCATTTAATTTACGTATTAGTTGATTAATCTCAACATGCTATACAATTACAAGAAGGTTTCCTTTTAAACTAGAGAGAGAGAACACTATGTATCGTACCTAGTTTCCCAGACGGTCACTGCAATAGAGACTGCTGCTGTACTCTAAAAAGTGAATTGTATAGGGTACTCACTTGCGCCGCCAAGAACACTGACAGTCCTATCTGCACAATATTGTACAGTATAATGGTATTCTTCAGCTGGAAGGGCTTCCTGTTAGCCATGATGGCGGGCCCCCACGACTGCACGAACCGGTGGTACAGGTACATTATGACGAAGATGGGTATTGGACTGCCTACCAACGGGAAACTCTTTGTTCTGGGATCTGTAATGGACATTTTTTGTTGTAGATTTTTAACCACTTACCTAACGGCTGTGTATGGCTAAAAGTCTTATTGTATCTACGCCAGAAGAGATGCAAGATGCGCGTTTCGTAAATATCTATGATTTTATTTGTTCATATGAGATATTCAGACTAACATGTTCTTATAATTTTTCGTATAATGTATGCTGTTATTTGTTTAATATATAACGGTCATTCTGCAACAATGGGAAATGTAAAGAGTCCGAAAAGTCAGGCAATTCAATTTGGTAAATATACCGAAAGTAGAGTGTATAAAATAAGAAAATATTGTAAGTACCTAAATAATAATTGAGAAAACATATTATTATTATTTCAAATTTAGGATCAATAACAATAAAGGTAAAAGTATGAATCGCCCACTGCGCTGCGCTGACTGACTGAGATGTTTTCTTCAGAGCCTCAAAGCTAACCTAAGGTCTGCGTATTTAAACAGTAGGTATATAATATACCTACTTGCACTTCATTCAATTTCCAAGTAAATAAAATGCTCAGTCATACCGTTAGGTAGACCCCAAACATTTTTAATTTAAATATATCGAATTAACAATAGCTAAACCAGTCTGCCGTTTAAACATATTCATAGACACGAAAACCCTGTCATGAACCCCTGACCTGTCCAGCGCTACCGCACAGACTTGATTAGCCATTGTACTTATTGTATAGCGACAGAAGTAATTTAAGTGAGTATATTTAAATGTAAATAAACCAAATAAGTGATTAGGCCTCACCTGCTAAATCATCGTTCAGGTACTGGTAGTAGTTTGTAATGTTCCCGATTAGCGTGCCCATTTTCACAGCTGCCTCTGAAACCAAATGACATGACATGAAATGAAATTTCACTTACATATGACTTTATATCTCCTGTATCGTGAACCCCATTGCATGTACTTATATCCAGACTGGTATCTGTCACCCTCGGCGCTGCCCGCAACTTTAACTGGAGATTAAAAAGTTTAAAACTTTGTACCACCATTTTACTTTTCCTAGTACCATTCTTTAAAACTCTAAAACTAAATTTCCTAAGGTTATCGACGCCACTGAGGATAAAAGAGCAGTCTCATATATATATACTACTATACATTTATAGATAACTAGCTGCCCCCTGCGGTGTTACCCGCCGTGTTACTGGTAAAAAAAATAGCCTTTGTGTTAATCCAGGGTCTAAGCTATCTCTGCACCAAATTTATAAACATACACACATACATTATTACAAATATTCGCGTTTATAATATTAGCAGTAAGAAACGCATGACATACATACCCAAATCCATATACAAGAATATACGTTCGTATTTTTCTTGACGTTATAAAATATTTAATGTGACTGTTTATTTTAATCGCAGCCGATATTTAGTGGGTGTTTTACCAAAGTTCACTTAGTTGACATCGACGCATATTACTAGCTCTATCAATTGGAACGCTATCAGAGTTACGCTACTGTATGAACCGAGATGCTCCCCCAATAGCAGGATATCGCTAAGATATTCCCATCTGTCCATCCATGACGTCTAATTTCCTATTTTGTAGCCAGATTTCCTCGGCTTAAGTGTAAGTGTTAAGATAACCAAACAAGGACAGGATACTAATAATATCCTTCAACACAGAGTAAGGCTGGGGTAGTGGCATATTTAGCGGAACAGCACAAGCGGTGAAAATATGCTGGGTTCGCTAGAGATTACTTATTTCAGCCATTAGGACTCGAGACTTTACGGTCATGGAGCTCGGGAGCTTATCTTATTTTCCAAAACTTATCGGAGCGTTTGATCGATGCGACGCGTGACCAGAATGTCGATGTTTATCTGGCTAAACGTATAAGTATTTCCACATTTCTATTCAGCGTGGTAATGGCCACTAGCAACCGGGCACGCTGCCCTCTGGCATTTTGTTTGAGTATTTGGTTTATCTGTAGATATTAAGTCGTCTATAGGTAACCCTTCCTTTTCGCTGTTAGTCAGTAAAAGTAAATACTAATGACACTATTATATATGCAAAGAAGTGGCACACAGTAGGTACGGTAAACAGTGTTTACGGCAATCACTAATTTACGAAAAACGTAGCTGTTCCGTTAGAAAGTTTTATTGACCTTTGACTATATATACAGAAAATTGTTAGTAGATACAATACAACCGTAGTCTATACATAATGATTAACAATGAGAGTTATTTCAAAAATAATTTTCTGTGATTCACTTTGTCTATTCTTTATTGTACCTAAGTGTGCGCATTTTCATTAATTAATTACAAAGAACAGTTTAATTTTACCTATTTTGAATACTCACTTCTGATGTAGCTAATAATGTAATCTCGTGTAAGAATTTAATTAAGAGAATGTGTCAGTAATGTTAAGAAAACCCATGAAAATCAATTCTGTGCTTCTTTCTTTTAATGGTAATGAATGTTTTAATCTCGGTAAATACGACTACTAAGTTGTTTCCCAGTTTGAACAACGTACAAATACGTTTAATACTGACAACGACAGAAAACGTTTAGTCATTACGTCAAAGAATAGCAACCATTACTAGATCAACATCTACAGAAACGTATACTGAAGTATTCTTCCAAAAAGGAATTTTACAACAGTGTTATTACTTGCTGCAATCTTCACTTTATCCGATAACTACCATCAGAGCCCAAATAAAGACGGATTCTTATAGGCAAATTATTAATTACTAAAAAATATTTAAATACTTAAATATAGTTCTTATAACATATATTTATTACATTATATATTTACGTTGAGGTTAATATCTCTATGTATAATGTATACAACAAGACTAGAACTGCAGCGTGCCTTGCAGTGGAAGATATAGATTATGGGATGTAAATACGTACGGCGAAGTGCCTGTGTGTAGGACCTTTCATATACCTACGTAACGAAAGAAGTGGCCGCAAGTACTTTAGAAAGTACAATCCTACATAACCCGGTTGTATTGTCCCCACTACAGCTAAGTATTTTAATAATGCTGGTTAATTCAACATACGGTAAGGCTTTGATTTAAATAAATAAATAAATTTGTCCGAAAACAGAACTAATTTGCTTAGGTTTGCTCCCACATCACGCGCAATAGCTTTGTTAAATATTATAGCGGAGGATATTGACGTTTTTAATTGTAACCTGGCAAAAGTCACAGAGGCTGCAAATAGACTGTTTGAAAATTTTGTATTTAAATATTCATGTTCCATAAAATAGTTTAGTGTAGCATCGCCTTGGTTTTACTGTTATGATGTTATTACTGTGTTAATACAAAAAAAAAAATACCACTCCACGACACCCACCCTAAACCTAACCGAACCGCACGATGCCTACTACTACTTATTAAATAGTAATTTTATTTTAGGGACAGATGAAACTTTTCTCCCTCATTTTAAGTTCTTAAACTAAAATAACATCTGTTTGAGGACGAGAGCCTAGCTCGGAGGCAAATATCACATCACATCACAAATACCTACTCACACAAAGATTAAAAAGGCGAAAGTCTCTACATGTGTGCCCAGTTTACTGCCATTGTATAGATTTGTCTTGCTGTATATTTTATTTTATTTGGTGTGCAATAAAGCTATATTCATTCATTAATTCATTCGTGTGTGAGTATGTTTATTACTCTTCAATTCTTCACGCTCAAACGGCTAAACTTATTTGGGTGCAATTTGACCCCAAGATAGTTTATGTCCAGGATTAACACATATGATACTTTACATCCCGGAAAACATTCATTGATCCCTTGGTATATTCAAATTTCCGTGGGTAACACATATAGGATATATTATTGTGTGATTATGTGCAGAACAGTATGTAATTGCAATTCAAATGGATCCGTTTTTTTATACAGTCGTCGTTAGAATTTTGTCTCAAGGCAAAAGTTCTCGTGACACCCCAAAATTGGCTTCTAGGGTTACAACGGGTCTGGAATTGCAAAAAATAATTCTATGTAGAACAATACATGACAAGATGTTACGTGCGTAATTTTAATTATTCGAGATGCAAATCGCAATATATATATTAATTATTGCGTAATGTGAATACGTAAATACTTGTGTATATATAAATTATAATAATGTATTCATATCATATGCATTATGTAGATTATTTGTTTGCCGGTAACATCTGTTTCCATAACTAGGTAACCTAATAAATTAAATAGGTCATTTACTTACATACCTTTCAAACGTAAATTATCAATCATCATTAAAAAAAAATTTCGCTATAAAAAAACTCTATTAAGTTATTAGAAAGATTTTTAATATTACTTTAAAATTCTATACACCTTCACAGCTATGACAACAAAACATGACGATAAAACTTCATATATTAAAAAAAATAACGTAAAATAACAACAAATAGATTCTTGTAAAAATATTTTTAGAAATAACTTTACACATGTTTCTTAACTTCGTAGCAAACTTTTTGTAATTTTTCTATGATCAATTTATTTAAACTTATTATTGTAAACATGTTAAATTTGCCAAAGCATAAGTTAGCTTTCAAAATATTGATAGCTATATTACCTGTATCTGATATTTTTTGTAGGGAAATTCCGTATACGTTCGCGCCGCTACACGTAAGTATCACAAATTACGAACACTACTGGTGTGAAGCTCGAAACCTTCGTGTGGTATGTTCTCCAAATACCTGAAGAAGGGGTTTTGGCGACGTGTTAACCCTGTCCTGATCACCACAAGACTGTGGCGGCCTGCTTGCGCGGATAATGTTCCACGGACCTCGGTTTTATTAATGAACTATCCGTACTAAATCGATTTGATTATGACAATAGCCGAATGTTGGTGGGATATGTTCTCGTGCAGTGAACTTATGAGACGTTCAACGAGCGTGCGCCGGCCGTGAACACATGTTGAGTAACTTGCGTAAATATTTACGTTTGCACTTCTAACTCTACTAATTGCTTTTTATTGCTCTGCAATTTATACTCTTTTTGTGGTCATCTTTCACCTTGTTTTAGTTTGAAATTTACTTTACCAATTTAATGAAGGCACTACATAATTTTGTTATTTATTGAGTCAGTGTCGAAGTTAATTGTTTCGTAGATTGCAAAGGTAAGTATTATATATTAGGTAGGTACATAAATTAAACTGAATCATTTAGGTACCTCAAGTTTTCCTCTTACCTATCATTCTTATGTAAAGTTCAATATCTTTATATTTACGTTTAATAGTTAATTATTTTGTTTACGCTCTTAATTAAATTAAAACATCCAAAGTTAGATCGCAATCTGTTAATTTTCTTGAATATAAAACAGTTAAACACTAACTTTATTACGTAAATGAATAGCCGAATCTTTATATTTCCATTTAACCATGGATTCGTGTAAATATATAACATAAACATTGCCAACTTATTTGCTCTAGGGTAGCCTAGACACTAGATAGTGTTAATAACATTGCAAATATGTATTTGCCACACTCCACTCACGGAGATCCAAGGGAACATTTGCACATAAAGCGTTACATAAATAACATGTATGTATGCATACATAGCATTCTGGGCATACTGCCCTCTGGTGGTGGGTTGGAGAATTTGGATTATCTGTAGTTCTTAGGTGGCCATCTGCTATATTTTTTGTTGTAGTTCGTCGTTTCATTTTCGTCGGTACCTGCATATATAGACGATCAAAGCTACATCGCGACTGATAAGGAGACATACTTTATAAGTATTCGGTCTCGCTTATCAATCTATACTTATGCCATCCACTGCCAGAGAAGAGTCTCCCAGTAGTAACAACGGCCTACACTTGAATGCTAAGTACTAGAAGAATTCTTGAATCATGCTTCTAATGGACTACAAGATTCCAGCATTATAACAATTGTTTCCTTCACAGTCGAAGCGGTTGTTAATTCCACCTACATATGTAGTTACCAATCAATTTTTGACAGCCGATAGATTATGGTTTCTCATACTAAGTTATCACTGCGTACGATCTCCATACTTATCAAGATCCCGTGTGAAACAAGTATGAGGTCTAAATATATGGAGACATGTTATTAGTAGTTCTTTTGCTCTGAAGCTTTTGGCTTGGATTTACCAAACTACGTCATGAATAAAAAACCACAAAGTTCGTCGTAAGCAAAAGATCTATATCATAACATTAGTAGCTGACAGTTGCAAGTGATATAAAATGGAATACAAAGAAGTTTTAAACCGCCATGAAAAAATTCCCAAAATCGTTTCTTATTACATCCGCTTTTTAGAAATAAGGCCGACATACTGGTATCATATTTTGTAAGAATTTTCTCTTGTATTTTTTTTGTGTGTCTGCAATAAAGGATTGGTCTATCTATCTATAATGAATATATTTTCCAAATTTATTTTTTCTAGGTTTAGTGGTTTAGGCTCAGCGTTGATTGTGACCTGTCAGCTAGTAAGTCAATCAGTAGACTTACTCTTTTATATATAATGAGATAGATATAATAGTAGGCAACGACTGTAAATAAAAAACTTCTCGTGCAGTTCGGTTGAAATATGGTTTAAGATTGTTTTTGTTTGATATTCAGTAGATTCTACAATAGTATTAGGGTTTCCTGATTCCATTCTGGCTATTAACGCTGACGTGTAAAGAAGAAGAGAAATCAAGAAATAACAAAGTTCAGTCCTGCCTCAATGAAAACAACGACGACGGAAGCCATTTTTTTCTATATTCAACGCCAGATTTCAAGGTATTTTGCGGGGTCAATGATTTGCCTAGGGCGCCCAGATATCTGTTTGTTTATAATTCGAGGCCAGATTCGTAAATTAATTAGAACAAAATTATGCGAAAAATTTCCGTTACTAAAAGTCAGGTATCGTAATTGATTTTATTACCGCATCCATTCGCAATAGAGTATGTAATGTAATCAATATGAAATTAATGTAAGCGTTATGAATATTTAATGAAAACACTCATAGGTACTACATTATATTATAAAAAAAGATAATAAAGAAGAATAGGCAGAATAGAATTAAATTTAAAAACCCCTAATACTAAAAACTATTGTTGAATCTACTGAATATCAAACAAAAAATAAAAAAATATGAGAAAGATAAAATTAAGAGAAATATTTTCTCGTTTTCAGAGTTTAGACATACCAAAACTGTTGTTGACTGAGCGAGCGAAGTGAGCAAAGCGTCTGTGCGTTTTAAGCAAATGTTGTAATTATAATTTTGATTAACTACCTATTATTAATTGAATTAACTTAATTATCGATGTTATTTTGACATACACACAATTTGATTTTTCACTAATGTCGCGTCCTATTCTCGTGTCTCGTCGTCTTAACTTTGCTGTGCCCTACAAGGACAATGTACTAACTTATTTTTTAGGGTTCCGTACCTGAAACGTAAAAATGGGACCCTCTTACTAAGACTTCGCTGACCGTCCGTCTGTCACCAGGAACCGTCAACCGTGAATCGTCATAGCTAGACAGTTAAAATTTCAAAGATGATGTATTTCTATTGCCAATATAACAACAAATGCTAAAAATCAAATAAAATTAATAAAGGGGGCTCGCATAAAATAATAATAGTTGTTTGTTATACAAGAGTCCAAAGTTGCTTTTTAACCGCCTGCTCACTTTTGATGACCGAGCAAGCGAAGGATTCTAAAATTTGAATCCTTCGCTTGAAGCGGATAAAAACGGCTTTTTCACTCAGATATCGAATTGCAAAAATACTCTTTCCGAGATGGTAGGATGAAAACGTGATTTTTTTGCCGTTTTTTTGGTCGACGTTAATAACGACAACAGTTGAACGCTTCAAATACTCACAGAACAATTAGTTGAATATTAACAATTAAAATAAATAGCTAAAATAAATATTTCAATTATAATAAAATAAATATTTAATGGGGGCTCCCATACAACAAACGTATTTTAGCCGTTATTTGCTCGATATTGATAAAGACAATAGGTTCATAGAAACTTGAACCATTAGCGCACGTGTTCGTCTCGCACTTGGCCGCCTTTTAACATCATGTACTGTATGGAAGTAATTTAATAAATTATCTGAATCTGATTTAGGATAACATTTCACATCCGTGGCTTCTGACGCCGCCTTGCCTTTCTTTCTTTGCAAATAACGAGTTATCTCCAAAGATATATTTTCTAGATCTAAAATATTATACGGGCAATCGGAAGCACGTATACCCTTACAAATATTAGAGGAAAGTCAAATCGGTTCACGCGTTTTAGAATAATCAGGGAGCATATTGGTAGGTATATATTTAAAAAATCTAAAGACTTGAGAAACTTTGCCATATATTTATGTCGGTTTTAAAGTATTTAGAATTATTTAAAACCTTACCGAAAATACGTTATGTATGTAAAATGTATCTCGGTTGAGTGATCGTTTCCGAATATCCGATGAGTTCTATACGTCTCAGCGCGGATTCAGTTCTCACGCAAGCGAAATACGTTTCCGGAATCGCCCTGCTGGACTAAGTAACTAAAAAATCACAATGACTATCAAAAATGTTTAACAGAAACAAACCGTCATTGTCCCATATTACAAAAATATAACAGTAGGTAGGTAAGAGGTATATTGACTTTGGACTAATTAAATAAAGGTTCACTTTGTATGAACTGGGGTCGAAGTATTGGACGAATACAAGATGACAAGTCACGCAAATATAGCAAAAAGTACTTACTAAATGGGTGTTTTTTACCGTTTAGTAATAGAAGGAATAAGGTACTTAATTCGACTGAGTTTTATTTAAAGTTACTAATTAAATTTTCTCTCACTCACTCACTCCTAAAAAATAAGTATTACTAGTTTGTTGTTAAACTCATCAAAAACCTTGTCTGAAAGTTGCAATATGTTAAGCTACCAACGCGTGTAAATACAAGTTAGAAGCAACTTCAATGAAACAAGACCGTTTTAGTGAAAAACAAAATTAAAAGTTATATTGGTTAAAAAAAGTACTAGACTGATTTTGATAAATCTATTGAATAAACAAAAATATAATTTCATATCTTATAAGTAACAAGTAAAATTGAAACTTGTAAACCCCCTCCCCCCACATTCGTTGTGGCAGCCATCTTGAATTTGAAATTATCAGTGTTTATAGTATTCTACTAGCCAAGCTCATTCATTTGGCACCCATGTTGAGGGAATTAGGGAATTGAGAAAAATATTTGTACTCCGGGCGGTCATCTTGGACCGATTTATATCAAACATAGCTAAGAACACTCCCGACTACACTACCGATTACAGCTTGTAAACAAATAACATAATGTCAAAATCGGTCCATTTCGTTTGGGAGCTAGGATGTCACAGACAGATAGGTACACATATAGCTATATGTGTATCTCTCCGTGACATCCTGACACGTCATACTTATAAACCCGGGGGTTAAAAATAGATATACAGGCACAATAAGTACCCGACGAATCGGGTACCTATTGTGCCTGTCTTTCATAACAAGTGGAAACTATAAGGCTAACAACAATTAACCTAGCTTCTATCGAGAAGTTTGAATTATGGTTCTGTTAATGTGAGCCATATCAAGACTTGGAATAAAATGAATTCGAAAATAAAACATATCTAGCGAATTAAAAAAGATACATCCCATTCGTCAATATGAATGTGTTCCGTTTTGGAGAGGCATAACTACCGAGTAACACTGGCTGGACCGGACAACAGTTTTGTACGAATTGATAATATTGTATATTGTTGTTGTTATACAAATTTAAAAAAAAAACCTACCACACGAATGAAACATAATACGACGATTTTGTATACAAAATGAGCATGAGCGTACGTACGTAGCGTATAGCAGCGATGCTACTGTTTCCTCTACCGATTAAAGAGGAGATTAGAATGCGCAGTAGGGACTCCCGATTCTATGACAGAGACTAAGAGTAACTTAATTCTTTACATAGTTTGTGAATTTATTCTTACATATATTTCTGAAATGAGTTTCAATAAAATTTGTATCCATCAAAGCCAAACTATAAAAAAATCGCAGCGGGCTATGTCACTTGACAATTTCTCTAAATTTTTGATGACGTGCTAATATTATTGACAAGCCATGAAAATCAAACATCTTACAATTCCATAGGAAACATCAATGTTAAGTTAAACAACAAATTTGCGTAGATTATGATCAAAAATCTTACCTCGATTTTTGTGATACATCATCGCAACATTCTTACGCAAGCGTCAACTATTTTAGTAAAGACACACGTTAACCTATCCTTCAAGGTGATCGGCGTAGGGACTACTCATTCGGACAAACCTCCCATATTGTTGCTCCATGGTCTATTAGGATGTAAAAAGCTCTGGAAAGGGATAGGAAAGACCATAACGAATTTGACGAAGCGAACAGTAGTCCTTGTGGATGTAAGGAATCACGGGGATAGTCCTCACATAAATTCTAACAGATATGACGAAATGGCTGGAGACTTAATACAGTTGTTTAAAAAACTGGACGTAAAAAGGGCAAGTATTATTGGGCATGATATCGGCGGAAGAATGGCCATGTGTACTTCCTTGATTGCTGTAAGTTGTTTATTTACTTGCACAACATATAAAACCATAGTAGCCGGTTCTTAGTCATAGGTTTTCCTCATATGTATGCACGGCTAGCACTGTTATTTCTTCTGTGATATGATTTAATTAATGCAGCTCGATTATACACCTGCACTATTCATAAGTAGGTATTTCTTGTACCAAAGTCTGGAAGCAATTGATTTTATCGTATTTATAACGCAGTATCTAGTTTATAGGATATAGTTATGGTAGATGTGAAAAGCTGCCACTATTTTATTTATTCGTATTTTAGCCTGAAAAAGTCGCAGGCCTGGTGATCGTAGACATATCTCCAGTGTCCACCTGCGAAGAGATGAAAAACATGATCAAAGTGCTAACTGCCATGAAGGCAGTTAATTTCAAGAGTCCTAGAAATATTTCTCAAGCCAAAAAGGAAGCCAAAATACAGCTCAAGCACATGATAGAGGAAGATGTTCTTTTATGCAATATAAAGGTCAAAAATGACGGTACTATCGGCTGGAGCTGTAATATAGACTCCATTGTAAAGCATTTCAAGCAGTTGTTATCGTTCCCCGAAAGTTTGAAAGGGAAGAAGTACCACGGACCGTGTTTGTTCGTAGGCGGACAGCTCTCGGAATATTTGCCGTGAGTTAGTGTGTTAGCCATATAAATACTTGACATTTCGATTCTTAAAATACAAACACTATCTTACGAAGGCTAAATGCATCCATAAGTAACACCACGTAAATTAGTTCCTATCAGGCAGGTCGTCGTATCCATCGTTCTAGATTTTTGGTTTCTCCTTTTTATATAAAATGAGAGATATGGGGAACACAGCCTTAAATAAGAGTACCAAATTATTGTGGCCGAGTATGTATTTCCTAGAGTTTATTTTATCTACTTACGTAAACATCATTAAATTATGATGTTTACGTAAGTAGACCCGCGGAAACCCATATATGGGGATGGGATCCAACTCATGAATTCAAACTCATGGGTTGTCCCATCGACACTGTGAGGCTGTTAAAAACTATGAAAACAACACATCTGTATTTCTCATGTTTATTCATCATTGTACATTTGAGTGTAGAAGACTTAAAATCGAATATAATCATCAAATGTCAAACGAGAGTAGTCTCTTCCGACCTTTTATTGAACTGACGGCAGCATTTGCAAATTGTACATATGTTCAAACCTACCACAGTTTTCAAACTAATGCCATCTCGCAACTAGCTGTCTTGCAATTCCTTTGTCGATGCCTACGAGCATAAACATTGATACGGCTTCGTTTTGAAACCACTAAGATACTGTCCGCTAGTGGCACTTAACATTTAAGACAATAAACCATATTGTCTTGGTTTATGGCATTCGTGTAGAGACGGCCGTACCTAATACCTCGGACTTTTAGAAAAATCATTTTAAGTAGGCCTGCTGTGTGATCATTGGTATAATAATTTTGCTATTTAATTGACATACATAGTTGACTACTTCTGCTGGATTAAAATATTATGTAACTATGTTAAATATTCATCAAACCCATAAAAAAATGTTTTAGATATATACAATTTGTGGCAAAGGACATTCTTTTCAGTAGGTATGTATAACTAACTAAAGGGATCGTCAACAATTTAAATATTATTTTTCCCGAAGTTTATGGACTTGGAATGGGATTTTATGGACTTCGCGACCATACTTTATAACGCTCGGATCAGGGGCCATTCAGATTCATCAGATTTTTAAACGTTCGAATGAATTAATCATTCGCTATAATGATGTCACTTAAATTACGAGTGATATTCAAAAAGTAACTTGGTCGTAAGTGAAGGAAGAAGAAAGAAATAAGGGCGCTAAATGAAATGAATACAGACACTTGCACCGAATGACGACTATGCACCTTGCATAACAATTAATTGTTATCTCTAGGTCTAGAGTTGCCCGTAATCCAGCCAGGTGGACACCAGTTTTTTTTCAAAATAGATAATTATCGACTGCAATTCAGTTATTTTGATTTAAAAATCATATCACTGGACTGATTCCCATTCAAACAAAAACGGTTCAGCCGTGTTTGGGATATCAGGTGAGTACTTCCTTTTTTGGGAAACCGGCAAAAAGAAATAGTATATAATGAGAAAAGCCAGCATGAACCTACCAAAACAACATTATCGCGGTAGCACCAATCGCTATCACCATTATTAGACAACGATTGGTGCTATTCCTAGCTTTCATCGTTGACTACATTTACTAACTGTTCTTTAGTCTACGCCATATCACAGCTCTTTAACTAACAGTTGTTTAATTTGTTTCTAGGGCAGATGATTTGACTAAAATCCGAGATATATTTCCGAAGGCCGTGGTGAAGTACATCCGCAAGGCAGGCCACAACCTCCACGCGCGTGACACGTGTCCTTTCTAGAGCTCGCCATTACCTTTCTCAAATCCAATTACTGATAATAATGTTTTATCTACATAATTTCTTTTTTATATTCGATCTTTCATCTACAATTGTATCTTACTTTAGCTTGCCTGCTTAAATATACTTGCTAGAGCGAGCGAAGCGCCTCTGCTGCAATTGAGCAGTTTCTTTTGGTCCAAAATGTAACACCTTACAAAATACAAAAAATAAATGAGGTCAAATATCTGCAGCTAATATGGATGGTTCAAAATAGACTGATCCAGAAATGTAGCAAGCAGCGAACAGCCAATATGAGCGGTCATACTTGCAACCTCGAAACATCAGGACTAGGGCATGAATACTGGTATTTCCAATACCGGTATTACCGGAATCTCGTAGGAATCAATACCGGTATTTGATAACTCAATACCGATAATACCGTAAAACAGTAAAAATCCCGTATTAAATTAGTCGTATATAGTACGTAATTGGCCAGTTTCCCTTATAATACTTGTTCGTTGATTTTTATTCTTAGAAGTGTGTGGAATATAATTAATAGAGAATCGTATACTGATTTTGTTTATTGGGTTTCAGACGACCCTACTAAGTAAAGCCGTGTGTTATGTAGGAAAGATCTAGATTTTGAACACATAAAAGATCTCCATCTAATTTGAGAGCCAAAGCTCAGTTCACTCACACCTGCATGGGGGGAGCTGGGAATTCCTACAGACTCAATGGAATAGTTTAACTCGCGTGCGGCTATTTGAGCAGCTAATCATAATCGTCTATTTTTCTAATAACATGGGATGGTGTGGAATTCTCCTGCATTTTTATTTGTCTGTATTTCCTTACCTCTTTATCATGCTCATCATTTAAAATTAAAGTTCTAGATGGAGAGTTAACATGATCATATAAACTTTACTTAGCTAAAACTTGTAGATTATCAATATCAAGTTTATGTTACGATCATCTCTCCACACTAAACTTTAATTTCAAATATAACTTTATTGTAGACTAAAAAAGATAAAAACCTTAAATATAGTTAACTAACAAGAATATTAGAAGAACATTATGCATTAATTAAAGCTAAATAAATGTAGACACAGAAAATGACCCACTCTTACCACAACGCCTTATGACAATAGATCTTTCTCTATTCATAGAATTGATAATGACTGAGAACATAATCAATAGTAAAAGATACAACAGAGAGTTTTATTTGTGTGTATAAAGACATCTATCTAGAGCATACTAACATCTTTAACTTTTTGACGAAAGTTGGCAAATGTTTGCATATGTCATATACTTTTGCAACCGCGTTTGAAGCTTACAAAATGCTAAGGATATAATTATCAATAAAATCTCATTTAGACGAAGAGCTTTTTATATTAAATGAGATCTGCTAGTAATTAAATAGGATTTAAAAATAACATTTTAGCTACCTACTTAATATATTTTGAAGATATTGCTGATTCAATTAATTTCAATATATTATTCTGTCACTCGTATATTTTATGATGGTTTAATCAAATTGAATTTAAAATAAATTATTATTCAACCATAAATACTGCGATATTATAATTAAAATAAATAAACTCTTGATTATATCGCTCGATTTATTACACGTAGGACATTATTACACGTATTAGATATAGAAATTATTGTACAAAATTACTAAAAAAAACTTGAAATCAATAAAAGAAATTTAAAGAAAACTTGGTAAATAATACGCGATGTTACTCATACTTCCAAAGAAAAAATTACTAATGCATCACTACTAAAATTACGAGAGAACCCTATTGACTCTGCTGATGCTGTTAACAACTACTTTGCAAATGTTGGGAAAACTCTAGCGCGTAAAATATGTGACAAACATGACACAGATGACAAAATCAAGGTGGTTAAACTTCCGTCACAGCCTAACAGCATAGGTTTGTTAAAAACCGACCAAGATGAAGTTTATCACATAATTATGGGACTTAAGAGTGATAGTGCAGTAGGGTCAGATTATATCTCGACAAGTATAATTAAAAAATGTTGGCCAAAATTAGTACCAGTCATTGTACATGTCTTTAACCTGAGTCTTAGTACCGGAGTTTTCCCAACAACCTTTAAAACATCAATTATAACCCCCGTTCACAAGAGTGGAAGTAGAGACAGTGCTGGAAATTATAGACCTATCTCAGTGCTGACATCCATGTCAAAAATATTAGAAAAAATTATAAATAAAAGGCTCATATCGTATTTTGTAAAATTTAATATCCTGTCACCGCGGCAATTTGGTTTTAGAGTAGGAAAGTCCACCGAAGATGCTATGTGTGAGCTTACAAAGTTTATTGTTCACCAACTAGATAGAAAATATAAAGTCGTTGGCGTGTTTTTAGATCTAGCAAAGGCCTTTGACACTGTCTCTATTCCCATTCTTGTGAAAAAGCTGGAGTTGCTTGGCATCCGTCATACCGCCTCTCAATTGATGGAAAGCTATCTTAATGTGAGAATGCAAAAAACTAAGATTGGCCATGTAATAAGTCACGAAAACTCTGTTACATACGGGATACCCCAGGGAAGTGTATTGGGCCCAAGCCTTTTTTTGGCTTATGTTAACGATTTGTGCAACATGGAGCTGGAAAACGGCAAAACCTTCTCTTATGCAGATGATACAGCTCTTATCTTCGTCGGTAAAAGTTGGGAAGAGGCACACAAATATGCTGATGCGGGTCTGCAAAGGGTTGCAAATTGGCTGCGGGATAACTTACTTACCTTAAATGTCGACAAAACTAAGATCATCCAATTTAGTAACTCACGACGCAAACCTCTAAAAATTGACCTACAGGTACATTCACAATGTCGGTCGAGTAATGATTGCAATTGTCCTGTTTTGGAAAATGTGGCCAGCATAAAATATTTGGGCATCATTATAGATAAAAATATGTCATGGAAGCCTCACATACTGTCACTTAGCAAAAGAGTCCGTAAATTGATATTTATTTTTAAATATTTGCGTGATGTCGCAGATAGAAATCTTACTTTCTCAGTCTACAACGCTCTCTGCAAGTAAAGCTTGTAAAACTCACATGAAAGTGTTAGAGCGGGCACAGCGAGCGGTTCTGAAGGTGGCCACTTTCAAACACTTCAGATTTAGTACCGAAGAACTCTACAAAGATTGTGAGGTCTTAACTGTGCGCCAGCTGTATATAAAAAACCTGTTGATGGCCCAACACAAAATGAGACTAGACTTAGAAAAACCCAACTACAGGTTTCAGAGGAGGAAAGATAGATTCTGTATGCTACCTAGTCAGAAAACGGCCTTGGCTCTTCATCACCAGTCGTTTATGGGACCCTATTTATATAACAAAGCTAATAAACACATACCAAAGTCAATCGAACTAAATAATAAAACGCTAAAGTTGCCCTCGATAAATGGTAAGGCAAACTTAACTACGATGACACAGAGAAATTAATAGCGGTGGTAAAGTAGGGATAAAAAATATATATATTTTTAATGAAAACAAATACATTAGCTTATATATACTTAATCAAAGAAAAGTACTTATACTTAGAAGCGAACATAAGACGATGACATATGTACTCATACAAACCACACACACGGATACACACACGCACATACACACCATCTCTTTCTATTACACACACACACACATCACACACAACACACCCTCATATATACATACAGTAACACACGCGTACACACACACACACACACACACACAAACACATACACCTAAGTTTAGATAATAAAAATGACAATGACTACGTCTGCGATATACAAAATAAATAAATAAATACAATAACGTGTGAAATGTAAAAAAATTTATACACACTAATAGTCAATAGTTAATATACAAATTAATGTTTAAAAAAAAATTTGTAGTAATGTTAAATATTATAAAATGTACTTACCCATGTTAATGTAGTTCACTAAGTTCACATTAAATGAACACCCTGAAGGGACGCAGTCACCCACGATACAAGATTTATAATGTTAGTGTAGGTGCTGCGCGTCATAAACATTTTGTATTATTACAACATATAAATACTGTTAAACTGTTAAACGATATTAATTTTTTGTGACATTATTTGTAATATTTTTTGTGTGAAATAAACGATTTGATTTTTGATTTGATTATTTTGAAATACTGGTCTAAATATCGTGTTCAAAGACTGCAATCAGAAGTGATTGTTTTTCAAGTATAAATCAGCTGTTTTTTTTTTTTTTGAGTGTTTGGTGGTATCGTACCAAAATACATGTTAAACATATGTATTTCTACCAAAACTTTTTAAATTTGTTAATTTAATACGTTTTTAAAAAAATCACGAATACCGGTATCAATTCCGGTATTGGAAATAGTACCGGTATTGCATGCCCTAATCAGAACCTTAATTCTTAATTCAATAAAAACAACCTTATTTCTTAAAGTACGTTTGAAGTGTGTCATTTTATAAAATTGGACATCAAGCTTCAAGCACTGGCTTATATTCATAGGATTTTCTCATAGTACAGAAAAGATCCCAAAAATTTTACAAAATAATCTGAGCCGATTAATTAGTTAGTTTGTAGATAAAAATTAATTTACAAATTATAATATAGATATGGCATGGAGATTTATTGTACCATCAAACTATTCAGACACTATCTGTTGAAGAATACAAGCAAAATTAACTGCACAGGCTCTCGAAACGTAGTCGACTTGGCTTACAAGATCCATGGGAATCTCGGAAGTACTCCTCCTGTCATCGTTCTACACGGACTTCTCGGATCTAAAAAGAATTGGGAAAGTATGTGTAAGAGGGTATCCGCTAATACTTCGTCAGCTGTGGTTGCAGCTGACCTTCGGAACCATGGAGAAAGTCCCCACGACAGTTCGCACTCGTATCAGGCACTTGCGTCTGATGTGTCTCAGCTGATGTCTAAATTATCAATCAAAAATGCAAATATTATCGGTCACAGCATGGGAGGCCGTGCTGGAATGGTTCTGGCCTTGACGGAGGTATCTACTTTATACGAATTTTCTAGAAGTTTGTCGATGTAATGATATAACCAATTCTCGTAGACAATGGCTAAAGATTTGAACAAACGGCTGTACTTGGAAATTTTATTTATTTACGATGCTTCGAATTTATAGTACCTTGGAAAATTGAACTTTCTGCATCGGCAACTTGATTTACTTATAAAAGTTCACCTTGAACTGGACCACGGTATATCTAGTCATGCTTTTTGCCGTCAATCTGTTGGTCTAAATTACTTACACATAATTTTTGTTCTTGGTAGAAAAAATTACACTCAAGTTATCATTCCAAACCTATCTCTTAACTGTAGATTCACTTCCTCTATCCATAGGACAGGTATATAGTACAAATTATTATTCTGAGGTGTGATCTTTTTTATGACAAAAACATTAATTCTAAAAGATTATCACAAAAAGGAAAATGATAAGAAATCTTATCTTAATCTAAATCTTTGATATCTAATATCTTTATCACTTCTATTTCTAGCCTGAAAAAGTACTGAAACTTATTGTAGTCGACATATCTCCAGTCTCTACGGCTGGGATCTTGAATGATTTTTTCCCCCGGCTTCTTGAGGTGATGAAAGCTGTAGACTTTACCGGGCTAGAGATGAGCCAAGCCAGAGCACTAGCCAAAGAAAAAATAAGAGCGTCAGGTTTGATACAGCACGAAGCATTGATGGCTTTTATTATTATGAATGTTGGTAAAAGGTACGACAACACGATAGGCTGGCAATGCAACACGGAAGCGTTGAAGAACCACTTCGAGGAAATCGCGTCCTTTCCAAACCTAGCACCGAAAAAATACGAAGGGCCAGTGCTATTTATCGGCGGCGATAAGTCGAACTACATCCCGTAAGTACGCAATTAAAATTCAACGAGGCAATTATAATATGCTGAAGGTAACAAATTAGCAGGTAATTAACATTAAGTTTCTACATTATTGCAATGAATAAGTCAATCGGATGTAAAAAACGTAGGTACGCGGTCGCTCGAAGTAGTTCAATTTCGATTTCATGTTATATACGTATTTGCCAGTAACATACTTACTTTCTTACCTAGTAGATCTATAGTAGCCATGAAACTGTACTGTAATTGAACGTGTTCAATCTTTTACCTATGCTACTTACTTACTTACTTACAGTAGTTGCAATTGTAAATGTACAGGTCGCAATTTATGCAGGCTGTGTACATTTTGACTGGCCGGTTGGCGCAGTTGGTAGCAACCCTGCCTTCTACGCCGCTGGTCCCGGGTTCGATCCCCGGACAGGTCAAACATTTGTGTGCGTGAACATGTCTGTTTGACCTGTGTCTGGGTGTTCATTATATACATAAGTATGTATATTTGTATTTCTAAGTATGTATATCAGTCATCAGGTTACCATAGCACAGGCTTTGTCTAGTTTGGGACCTGAAGACCTTTGTGTGGATGTTGTCCCATATTATTATTATTATTTATTACCGGCAAAAACAAAAGTAGTCTGTGTTCAGATGGGCGAGGGGCAACAATAAATTCTTAGATATTTGTATCTAAGTAATCGAGGGATATAGGAGTAAGATAAGACAACTCTTTATTAAAAACCAGCTTATAACACTATTTAAAAAAGAAGAATACAAAAAACATGCTAGATTTCTAATGTCGGCCGTATCGCTTCGCTTAGTCTTATAAAAAAGTTATTACTGATTTCTATTCAGCAGGGCGCCGACACAATTTTTCGGTTATTTAATTTGAAAGCCAAACTGCTGGAATGATTATGATAAAATTTAAGACGAATTATTTCGCATGTATAGGCATACATTCGAAATAAACTAAACAAAAAACCATTTTTTCAAATCGATTCAGCCGTCTCCAAAAAATCAGATAACAAAAGTACCTCTTCTTTTTTGGAAGTCGATGAAAAAGATTCTGAGTAGGTAGGTAAAGTGATACGAACCGTTACAAAGTGAGTAAATATTACAAGTGACATTATTTTTAGTCCTGAAGACATCAGCGGTATCCGTGACCTGTTCCCGAAAGCAGATCTTTTGTATGTGAAAGGAGTAGGTCACAATGTGCACGCAGAAGATCCAGCCACGTTTCTCAACATGGTCACCAAGTTCTTGAAATAAAAAATCTTATAAAAATTGACAAATGTTTTATTTTCACACGGAAAACTATTGAACGACGTCACGACCGCAATATTTTGCGGTTGTGACGTAAAAAAAAAGCATAAAAAGCCTGGTCAAATTTCCGTACACCTTCGACTTTCTGTTACCTAAGCACTTTCTTTCAAAAATGACAAAATTGTTGCATCCGCAGGTTTGGAGGCAATTTATATAAGTATTAGAGGTTGTAACCATGAAAACTCACTCACTTTATCCCACCTCTTTTGTGGGATTTTTTCCCATTAGTCCTGTAAGTTGTAAGACTATTCTTGACACTCGACTTTGTTTCCATCTGTTCACGCACATCTTCGCTTCCTATTTATAGCCCCAGTACTTTAGACCTCACAAGTAATAAAATCTACTGTTTTTCTGTGGAAGTTTCTGCATTTTCAAGCATACTTACCCCATTTTTGTTAACAAAATCGAAAATCCCAGGCAACTAAAAAAAAAATTTAAATTCGTATGACCTAAGTTTCGTTAAGTTGTTTAGCAGTACGAAAATTCTTGCGGAGAAACATTCATATACACACTCACACTGACACACGAAAGAACACTTTGCCAGACTCAGCTCGGTCATCAATTAATTATTTAATTATTTATTAAATTACATAAAACGTTATGTAAAATGCATAATATGCGTCTTTGTTGCAATAAATTTCACGGTTGCTTAATCTCAAGACGCATTGATTATCCTTATAGGTACTGATAGGTATCTTCTTTGCCAGAGACAATGATTAATTACGTCAGAGGTCTCCAATGTAAAGTGCTGCAAGAACACAAGAATATCGCAGTATGTGTAAAAATACTTAGCTACCTAGGTTAGATTGCGAAGCGAAGTTGAGTTTCTCCATCATTGTAGCGAAGATGAGAGGGTGAACTTACGTCATTCTTGTTACAAATCACTACCTCACCATTCTAAAGAGCGGTGGACTCTAGGTAAAAGAAATTTTATTTTGTATATCTGAACTCCTACGAACCCGAGTATGGCCACTGCCACCTATCTTGTTCTCAAAAACTACAATCTAGGTTTGTTGAAGATCAAAGTAAATCGGTATCAGTACTGCGTGCTACTTCTTCCACATAGTGGTCTACTCGCGGGCGAGTTGGTGGTGAGTTGGTTGAGGGCGCCATTTGCGGCATTGGTTACTAAGTTTTGTATCCAGTGCCACAAGTGACGTCCTTGTCGCTATTAGCAAACTCCCAAAATATATAAACAAGTTCTTTTTTTCTTTAAAAGAACTTGTTTATATATTGTGATTATACCTTCTTCCATTACGGCAGGCGCTGATAGAACTTTTCAGTTATTACGATTTAATAATCGGTTTGATTATCTGGACCGATTTCGATAAAACTGAATGGGACCACTGAGGAATATACCCTCAAACAAAAATGTAAATTAAAAAAAACATACATATATCGCCACGGGTATCGTGGGTCCGTAGCGCAGTCGAATTAAGTACCTACTCCTTTTTGGAAGTCAGTAGATAATATAACCCCGAAAATAGAGGGGAATCTTACTACGGGGTCATTTACCGCTTGATTTTAATAATTTAGCAGTTAAGCCCTTATGTGTATAAAATGTGAAAAAATACAGTCCAGACGTTGTCCAGATATAATATTGTGATATTTTTAGCAAAGAACAATAAAATATGCGCAAGGTACTTATACCAACGTAGGTATAAGAAATAATATACAAAAACACTAGATTTAATTATAATAATTAAATTACAATATTGGGTAAAAAACAAGAATACGGAAATCAAATCTCTTTTGAAATAGGTAGAGTTTTGATTATGTGAACCAACTGAATTTTATTGTTCTCGATGATTATGTCTTGAATCATGTTGAAGATAGGTAGGAAAGTACCGAACATCTCAAACTATTCCACATATTATAACCGAACGTATTATTATTATCATCGTTTGTTTTTAAGCTGGATGATAGCTTTGTAGAGTGCAGTCTTCGCATCCTATGTATAACTAATACCTGGGGGGGGTACGAATTTATTGGTATGTACCTGGTTTGCCATGAACATGTTCACAAATCTCAACATTCTGAATGGACGAGACCCAAAATTTAATTTTATGTTATACTTACCTACCCTTAGCCGGGTTCACTACGCTACTTCGAAATACAGTAAAACTTGTTACATTTCAACGAAATTTAATTAAACTAGATTTTATTTAAGTAAATAGTATTACAGTTTTGATTCATTTCACCTAATCCTATTATACCGCGTTGATGCAATTATTCAAGTCTTCAAATTAGTAAAATCTTTATAAAGCGCGGAATTCTAAAGAATGAGCACAAAAGAACCCTAATTTTTCTTGTCGTAACAATGCACAATAAAAAAACGTTAACTTTGAAAGATTTAGGTGCATATTCGTTGCAAAACAATTAATTCATCAGTCATGTTAAACAGCAGACATTGCTGCAGAGCGGCATTAAAAATTTGTGCGAATGGACTTACAAAAATTCCGCCCAATTTTACTGGAGAAACTGTAGATTTAGCTTATTTGTGGTACAGAAATAAACATCGCAGTTCACGGTCCCCTGTAATCGTGCTACACGGCTTGTTATCATCGAAAAATTGCTGGAATAGTGTGAGTGAAGCAATACACCAAACCACAGGAAGGGAAGTGATATCCGTTGATGCTCGCAACCATGGGAACAGTCCGCATTGCCAAAAAAACACATACGTACACATGGCCTACGATACTGTGAAACTGATAAAGAAACTAAAGTTACCAAAAGTAACGTTGCTAGGGCAGAGTATGGGAGGCAGAACAGCTATGGTGCTGTCTTTGCTCTATGTAAGTTAATGAATTACGCTATTTACCCGTGGTGTATGCTGAAACTACGAGAACATTTCCTCGTTTTTTTTACGCTTATATAATTATTATGTTCGCCGGTAGATTACTTGTAATTTAGTTGTTTTTACCCGGCTGCGAAAGAAGGAGAGTTATGTATTTCGAGTGTGTGTATGTATGTATATTTCTTTGGGACACCCTAAAGCCTAAACGGCTTGTCATAATTTTATGTGAGTGGTGTCGTTTTAGTTGTGAGAGTAACACTAGGTACATCAAAACATGATACACAGGTATAAAGATTTAGCAGTTTTTCAAGTCGCTTCTAACCACTGGTTAACTTTAAAGCTAAATAATATGAGCTTCTCTATTCTCGGTTTAATAAAACGTACTCTTTGATATCTAACGCCGGATTTCTAACTACGGTTCGTGGCAAACCAAGATAGAATGCTATCTCTGGATTAATCTGCACTCTGGATTTCAATAAATAAAGTTTGCTATAAAAAATATGTTATTGAAGCTATTGACAGATCCTTTTTATCTTGATAGTCGCGTGTGATTGGTCAGTAAAATTTTTCAATAACCACATGTTAATAATTTAATTTCCAGCCAGAATTAATATCGAATTTGATAGCTGTGGATATATCCCCAGTATCAATGTCGCAGCAACTGGCCAACAACTTCCCTCGAGTATTAGACTCGATCAACAACATACACTTTGATGGAGTGAATACGGTAAATGAAGCTATCAAAATCGCAAGAAAACAAATGTATGCGTCAGGCATCACCCATAAGGCCACAGTTGATTTTATATTGAAGAACGTTGGTGTGAGGAATGATAACACTGTCGGATGGTTAGCCAACGTGATGGTTCTAAGAGATTATTTCCCGACTCTGCTGAAGTTTCCATACATACCTGGAAAGGTATTTCCAGGACCTACGTTGTTTATCAGAGCTGGACAGTCCGATTTTTTCCCGTGAGTTCCTTGTCCTTTATCTGTATTTCTAAGATTACTTTTACCGCTGGCGCAGCGAACCGAAATGGGTATTGGCCTCCGAAATAAGAGAATGCCATTGGATACGATCCCGTGCAGCTTGCCGCTAGTCGGCAATTTGGAGATCAGCAGCCTGATTCAGCAAGTTTTGAATTGAAAGCTAATCGTCGATTCAAAACTGGCTTTGCGTTGCAAAAAGCAACGTGCATTTTACTAGGAATTAATGTCTTATCATCATCATCGACCTTTTCGTATCTACTTCTAAATGTAGACTGTAGGCTGTAAGGACCAATATGTAGATGAGTATTGCCTCATCTACATATTCCTCATTACAGCCAAAAAAGCTAAGAACGCATTCCGGGAAAACAAAAAAAAAATATTATTGTCATCTTACTTTACGATGATGATGATGATGAGCAATACATAATTAAAGATAGTAGTTATTATAATTTCGCAGGGAGCAAGACTTGCCACATATTAGAGACAGCTACTACCCGCGAGCGGAATTGGTGCTCGTCCCACACGTTGGACACAATGTGCAAGAAGAGGATCCCGCCTCCTTGCTCAAATACACTGCTGAGTTCTTACATAGAAATGATTAAGAGTCAATAATTGACAACTTTTAATTAAAAAACCTATTATTTTATTTTATTAAAATTTTATGCCCGAGTACGTTTTGAAATTATATGGAACGAAAGTGCACACTTTGATCTTAATTTTCTCAGCCATTTTTAATAAAAGAAAAAAAGTAAAAACAGTTATACTCGTAACTTTTTGAAAAAACGTTTGTCATCTCCTTACGGGAAAATCGATATGGAGTGTACTAAGCAATAAGGGTGTTCACTATATTCTTCCTAAGTAATAACTTTCATTATGGGACCGTCTCCGAAATCGAGAAAAAATCAGATATTTTTTTTTTTAATTTCAGGCCTATGTTCTGTGCGTCAAGGTGTAGGTGTTTCGTCGTTGTTTACCCTGCCCATAGATATGGAACGCAGTAACTTATTTAGCAAATATTCGTGTTTTTTAACGGGCGATTTTATTTACACTGAGGCGGCGAACGCGCGTAGAGCGAATAGTTGCACTTAGAGTGTAGGCACAGAACGCATATAATGAAAGTTGTTCATAATGATGAGTATAGTAAACCCCTTTCGGCTTAGTACACTCTCAGGCATTAGCCCTATATAGTAATATATATAAATATATATATAGGTTAAGTTATAAAGTAATTGTGAGTATATATATAGAAAGTAATCTCTTGATCTGCTGAACTACTTAATTTTGAAAATGCTTTTACCAGTAGAAAGCTACATTATTCTCAAGGCGATAGCTCATTTAAATTAAAATTATAGTTGTTATGAATCTATTATTCATTTCTTAGCTTATTATTATATACAAGTGATTAGAAGTCATTACAAAAAACCCGACTGACTGCTAAATCATAAAAACTTAGCATTTCCTATTCCAAACTCATATAAAACACATCATTTATATACAGGGTTATCGGCTAGGGGCGTACTAAGCCGAAAGGGGGTCAGTATACACACCCTCATGAACAACTCTCACTATGGGACCAACTCCTAATTCGAGAAAAGAAAGAAAAGAAATCAGCTGCTCCATACATTATGTCGACGACCGATTTACGAACAGCTGATTTTTAAACCCCGTATATATTCGTAATCACTGTTAAAATTCTTTGTTTTGATACCACACTCGATGTATTTTGAGTACCTTTTATTATTATTATTTTTTAATTTTGATTCTCCCACTGTCTCTCTCACGGCTAAGACGAATCTATTGACCTATTAACAATATTTTCACTCACACTTGCTCCATGATTTGTGCGACAAAATGGATTATTAACTTTTTGGTGCAACCTTTAGATCTAAAAACGTGCCGCTGCGTTAACGTTCTCCCAGCGGAATCTCTATTTGGACTTTGGACTGGACGTACATATTTAAATATAAAATAAAAACTTATTAATTAATTGCCATGCACATTTAGGTACAGCTCGTCACGCACTAATTTACTAATTAACTCAAATAATTAATTTCAACAATATTCCGCTAGAAGTATGCACACTAAACTGACCGACCCAGCCCGGCCTGCTCCGCCCTTCTGCAAAGTGCAAAATTGGTTCATAACAGCGATATTTCCTTTACGCTGCAAATCTCCAACACTTTGATAGGAAAAATGATTTGACGACATTCGAACTTGATGTCGATGTTTGTGACGATGTTCTGATGTTTGCCAAACCAAATCATTTATAAGAACAAGTCATTTGGTTTGATTTCTACTTTTTGTTACCCAAAATTCAATACCTTGATTTTTGTATTTACACTGGCAAATATGTTAATCATATGACACATGTTTAAAAAGAAGCAAAAGGCATTTGTATCAAAATATTAGGTACTGTCAAAGTCAAAATAACCAACAAAAATTCAAAAATGTTTCTTAACAAATTAGCCAACAGAACCACTTTAAAAACCATAAATAGCTGTAAACTACTACCTTCCTTTGTATCTAGACTTGCCTCAACATCTGAAAATGCGGAGTCAGTGGATTTGGCTTATGCATCTTATGAAAGCACTTCTGAGAACGAGACTAGTACAGCTCCACCACTCGTGATTCTGCACGGACTGCTAGGGTCTAAGAATAACTGGAATAGTATGAGCAAAGCTATACACAAGACCACGGGGAGGAAGGTGATCAGCGTAGATGCGCGTAACCACGGCGATAGTAGACACTCCGAGCAACATACGTATATTCATATGGCTCACGATGTTATGAAGCTTCTGAAGAAACTGGAGATGTCAAAGGTGTCAATCCTAGGCCATAGTATGGGCGGTCGCACTGCAATGGTGCTCTCATTGCTATGTGTAAGTTGTACATAATTTTTACCCCTGGTAACAGACACAATTAGAATAATAAAATAAATATATATATATTACTAGCTGTGCCCCGCGGTTTCACCCGCGTAGTTCCCCATTGGATTGTCGAGATTATGGGGGAACCACTTTTTTGAAGTCGGTTAAAAAGTATCCTTTCCCGGGGTCCAATCTACCTGTGCACTAAATTTCATCCAGATTGGTTTAGTGGTTTTGGCGTGAAAGCGAAACAGACAGACAGACAGAGTTACTTTCGCATTTATAATATTAGTTAGGATAACTATTTTAGTATAATTACATACTAAAACATTTTGAAGTTCACGATACACTATATTTTTACTTCAGATAGAACACTGATTGACTTAGTTTTCAGTTTGTAAGAACATAAGGAATTCATCATTTTAAAGAACTGTCCATAAACGAATACTTTTTCTCTTACAGTCTGACCTTGTATCTAGTCTGGTTGTAGTGGACATATCACCTGTAAAAACGAGTCCACAGATATTCTCGATGGCTAACCTATTTGATGCCATGTCTGGAGTCAGTATAAGACCTGGTATAGCCATGTCAAAAGCCAGAAAATTAGCTGATGAGCAGTTGAAATCAATAACCCCAGATGTGAACCTTAGAAACTTTTTGATTACAAATCTGGTGCAGACCAATACAGGCTCATTTACATGGCGAGTTAATATCCCAGCTTTGAAAGAAAATTTCCAGTCTCAAATAGCAAATTTCCCATCAAATCTTAGAGGGCTGCAGTATTGTGGACCTACATTGTTCATTGGAGGATCTTTATCAGATTACATTGGGTAAATATTATCTGCTGATTATCATCACAATAGTTATAGACCACTTCGTCAATTATCTGTTTCATAAAATGTTTCACAGTACTTATGATTGTTCCCAATAAAACTGCCCCTGAGCTCATGTTATCAAGAAACGCAATAACCAAGTTCCTGGGTCAGTTGCCCATCCTAAGTTACCATTATGTTTATGCAACATTGCAAATTCCATTATGTATGAATAGTTGCATGTTCTTTTAGGTCTCTTTACTGTCTCATAAAGCTTAAAGCCTCAAATAACTTACCACATTAATTAATTAATGAGTATAATAAACATTTATTTTAAATAAGTTTTTTTTTTTAATTTCAGAAAGAATGATCTTAAAGAAATTCAAGAATATTTCCCTCTAGCGGAAATGACATTCATTGAAGGTGCAGGACACTGGGTCCATAGCCAAAAGCCGGAGAAGTTTCTTGACACTGTATGCAAATTTTTACAAGAAAAGTAACAAATACTTAGAATAAAGATTTAAAAAATTAGAGATACATTAAAGAAAATAATTGTGATTCAAATTCAACTATTTTTAGTTGAGGTGATTTTAGGATAATCATTATTTGTTATACAGCAAACTGATTGATATAATTTATTGTTATTTAATTTGTAGTATTTGCAGTATATTGAATTGAATAATATTATTGCAAACTAAATTTGTTGCTGTTTTCCTTTTGCTTTGTACCATTACTTGTGTCACTTTATTTCTGTTGAGAGTAATATCCACGACAATGAAAGTAGTTATCGTTCCTATTTCTGAAAGTTTTGAACAACTATTAGAAAAATATTTTTTTCAAGTTTTCACATCTGATTCACACAGTCTGGTGACTAAGACGAACCATCCAAAAATTTTCCCAAAAATCAACAGTACACAGAACCATTACAGAGTAAAACCATTCAATTTTTTGTTACTTTTAATTATATAGGTAAAATATTCCAAAGTGAGGAAAGTGCAACTATGCTTATCAGTCAGACCACATTTATTCAACAACACCACAGTATCCTGTCCCAGTCGGGCATCTCAAGGGCACATTTACACGGCACTATCCTTATCCTCCTCATAAGCTTATTGTGGTTTTGCACACAATATCAACTTGTCAGGCCCAGTATAAAAGACCTAGCAGCAGCAATTTACTTCATTCCCACTTCACAGTTTCTGTGAAGTGTGTGAGCAAGTTGTAGTTAGGTAGCAGTTACCTAGTTTAGTTAGGACCATGGATGTGAAGAAGAGTTTTGAGCTGCTGTTCGACCGTCCAAGTGAGCCACTCATCACTCCAAAGGGCGATAACAAAGCTGTGTTTCAGCTCACTGAACAGTTTGTGGTAAGTGTATTTTTAACTATTGCTCTTTTTATTTTAACGTACGAATGGTTTGAAGTAGGCGTTGTTTTATAAACTGCACTAACACTGTTTTACCTGTCTTCAAAAATTTAGAAAGTATTCATTCGCCCAAGTCTTTTTTTTATGTACCAGTATTTATGCGATAAGGCCGCCATTAGAAATCCAGCATGTTTTTTGTATTGTTTGTTTTAAAATAGTGTAGCTGGTTTTTTAAATAAAGAGGTGTCTTATCTCATGTTATGTTCAACGGTATATCGGACACGCCTAGACCATTTGTTTTTAGGGTTTCGTACGTAAAGGGTAAAAACGGAACCCTATTACCGACTAAAACTTAGCTGTCCGTCCGTCACCAGGCTGTATCTCATGAACCGTGTAGGTAGACAGTTAAAATTTTCACAGATGAAGTGTTTCTTTTGCTGCTATAACAAAAAATATAAAAACGGAATAAAATAGCTATTTTATATTTCCCATACAACATACCTACGTGACTTTTTTGCTCGATATTAATAACGACAACAGACACTTGAAGTATTCATAGACTATTTATGAATATACGCTTAAAAAAAAATTAAAGTTAGGCTCCCATTAAACAAACCTGATTTTTGCCGTGTTTTGTTCAATATTAACAGCAAAAAACGTTAGTTCAAGTTTCTACTTGAACTAATGTTGTCTCGATAATGGTACGCAACTCTTAGTGACTGGACTGAAAAATGAGCGTATACGTGACTGCAGAATTGAAAACGGTTGTCACTTATTAACCGACTTGAAAACTCAAGTCGATAGTATTTTTGCCGACTGCAAAAGATTTCACCTGAAATGCCTCGGAAGTACATGACACATTGATCTTAGTTACATATATAGTTATTAAGTTTTAGGCGTATTACTAACATAGCATAAGTAATTCTTAGTTGTAAGTAGTACTAACAAATGGACTATGTTGTCTAAAAAAAAACCTTGAATTTGAATATACAATTAACTCAATGCACCCGTTTTTTATTATATGTTACATTACAATTATTTCTTTGATGCGCCCCACATCTATTTGTTTTTTTTTATTTTAATGGAAATGTTGTTTATTTCGTCTTATATAAATTTCATCACACTTCCAGTAGTTTAGATTTCAAATCAATATTAATAGAAAAAAATAGCGCTTGCGAATAAATTAAAGTCTGTTATCACTATAAAGAATATTATAACGGCATTACTAGTGTCTACTTTCATGTACGTTAAGTACAGGAATCTAATTGAAGTACAGTTACCTACCTACAGTTCTATACTTCGTAAACATAGAATATGTTTTTGAAATGATTTTACCTTAAACTAATTAAATTATATAAACCAATTCCAAACAAGTTATTTTTTCCTTCTATAGATAAATTAAATATGCACAAAAATCAGTATGTTCCCTGTTTTTCCTCTATTTGTCTTTTAGACTTCGTAAATACTCATAATTTCCTCATTGTTGTATGAGCGAAGTAGCTCGCCCTAATGTTACGAGTTAAATATGCCATCCTGCTGCAGCCTGATTCAGGTAGTATTTCTGAACGTATTCGAAAACTTTGCACCACGAACTATGTAAAGCTCGGTACATACGATTATCTTTTAGGTGTAGATCTACAATAGATTTTCTTATCATAAATTAGGATATAGATCTGATTTTTGCTGGCTGTACCTATCGCGATATACCGGGGACGCGCGGTTGGGGGGACGCAAAGCTGAGGGAATAATTCGGCTTTGTGTTATTCCTGAAACTCTACCTGAATCAGGCTGCTGACATAACATTCCCATACAATTGTTTACTCTTTCTGTGAGCTAGAAAATGCGATGCGCATGTACAAGCAACACCTCTCTATTATCAGTTTTTAGAATTATCATTAATCCTTGTCTTTTGTTCTTAATATTGACCAAAGGAATGCTCATCTACACAAATCAAACAATCAAAAAAATTATAATTATGCAGAAGTACCTATTACACAAAAGTTTCATAAAACCTCCTGGCTTAATATCAGTAATTATCCACAGCCACCAGACTACGCCAACAACGGCATCGAGTTAAACAACCGTTTCGGTGACGATGCCAACGAAAGGATCCCTCTGGCCAACCTGCCCAACATCCCCCAGTTCCCGAAAGCGTCGCAACTGCCCACAGATGCAGACTTCTCCCTATTCTTGCCGAGGCACCAGGAGATGGCAACAGAACTTATCGACGTGTTTATGAGTGAGTTGCCGATACACCTAGCGCATAGTTGATCTATCGATCGCGTCTCTAGGTACTTCAGATCTAACAAGTTTTCTCTTTCGTTCGGCAATTAGGATATTTATATGTTTGTTACTTGTCTCCTGATATACCGTAGGTACTCGCGTACAGGTCGTCATTTCCAAGCAATCTTGACGAAACTTAGTGTACCTATAGGTTTTACAAATGTTATAGACTTTTTTTAGACGTCGGGCATATTTGATTGAAGGGTATTTCTCCCAAAAAGGGAGGAAGTTTGCTACGGCTCCGTTCACTGACCGATTTCAATAATTTTTGGTACATACTTGCTGGACACAAAAAGTTGTAGTGTTTTTTTATAATGTCCCAAAAATATCGTGGTCGTGCGTTCGACTACTACATACATATCATTTAACTATAATACCGCATAATGTTACTAATAGTCTTAACAATCGAGGGAATTGTAAGACAGACTATTTTGTTTTGAACAATGAAACAATGAAATGAACAAACAAAAAAATATAAAGAAACAGTGATTTTTTGTTTGTTTTTATCTTTTTAACTTGCCATTGCCTATGATCATATTGCATATATATTCACCTTGCCATTATTTTTAAGTGACATAGTTAATTTAGGTAAATTACTTCCAAGAAAATCATTCCTACAGTGATAGCTGTTTCATAGAAATACTATTACTCGAATATCAAGTTTATCACAACTGGGAGATAATGTTAACATTTGTTTATGTACGTGATTAATGAACATTGAAGATTATTTATATAAATTAATTAAATAAATTAATTTGCTAATTCTGTGCAAATAAACAAACAAGGTTGTATAAATTAGTAAAAATGTATTCAAATAATTTAAGTAGAACCCATTAAATTTACAAATAACATTTAAATATTTAATTTGTTTGATACAGATGTTCCTGAGAATGAATTGCAACAGTTGTTGTCGACCTGCGCGTACGCACGATCCAACCTCAACTCTCAGCTCTTCAATTATTGCTATGCAGTAGCTTTGATGCACAGGCAAGAACCCTCACATCATTACCATTCCACCCCTTTATGTACAGGGTCATCAGTTAGTGGTATATGAAATGGCGGTCATTTACTTAAAAATCATGATTATAGTAATATTTATATATTACTATAATCATGGTCCGGTGTTTCGTAGAAAAAGTTTCACGAAATTTACATTGTCTCTATGCATTATATTATTACATACGATTTTTGTCTTGAATTCCTGATTGGTTATATAATCAATATTATTCGTAATGAGTAGGTTTTCTCGTAGCTCGGCTAAGTATACCCATAACTGATAATCCTATACTATGTAACATCATCAGCCTTATCATAAACCGTGAGCACTGAGGTCAAGATTAGAATAATGATTCTCTGATTTTAAATCGCGTCATTGCTGTGTCTGACACTTGTAGTAATTGCAGAACTTTTATTTTCAAATTGAGGAATATACATTGAATTAAAAATATGTATTCAGTACAAGAATATCTTAAAAACAAGTGTGTTTCAGCACAAAGTAGTAACTAACTGTAGCATCAGGGTCATCGATTAGAGGTGTACTAAACTGAAAGGGGTTAACTATATTCATCCTAACTTTCACAATGGGACCAACTATAAATTGAAAAAAATCAGCTGTTTCATATATTTTATTGATGACCACTCGTTTTTTTTATGAATCAGCTGTTTTTTTTTTCTTGAATTTGGGGTTGGTCCCAAAAAGTGAAAGTTGCTTGTAATGATAAGTATAGTGACTTCTTTTCGGCTTACTACTCTTCTAACCAATAACCCTGTATAGGTTTCTGGTTATGCAAGTTAATGTAAGCCTGTAAGACTTAAATTTTAAATGTAGAAAGATTTAAGATATTAATTCTGAAGAACTTGCAACAAGTATGATTTGAAGAACATAAATAGTACATAATACATAAATATAAAATAATAATTTTTAGAATTGCAGTTTTGAGCCAGAAAAACAAGTATTTGTATCTGAGACATTAATGTCATATTTTCATGTGATGTATGTATGAGAAACTTAACCCTGAAGTATAAGAATAGCTGATTTCGTAATTTTTACAGGAGAGACACCCGAAATGTTGAAATTCAAAACTTTGCTGAGACTTTCCCGTCCAAATTCTTGGACTCTCAAGTGTTCTCCCAAGCCCGAGAAGCTGCAGCAGTGGTCCCAGAAGGTGTTCCAGTAAGTATCTATTTCTTGTCCTTCTCTCCACAGCAATTATCACATTCTTTCCCACTCTCTGAGCATATCAGAGGCTTGTAATTTGGTGTCCAAGGCCCTAAACTATCATTAGAATAAAAGTCCATGGGATAAGTGCCATCATCTTTCAACCACTTGCTATTTCCTAATGACACAGAGAACTCATAAGGTGTTAGCAGTGGCTTAGGAAAAGCTGTTCCCCAGTCTATAGACAGTCTCGGACATGCTACTTGGACAAAAGCATCTAAGCCAAACAAAACTAATTTACTAGGAAAGATCTCAGACAATAATATCTTAACATAAGTTTTATCAGCATTTTGAATTTGCTTCTCAAGATTACCTAAAACTTTGGTACTGCCTTGTCTACCCAGCGTACCTAATATTAATCCAAAGCGGCTGGCACTTTCTGCTATTTTTACTTGGTTTTGTCTATTGGTTTGCATAATTTGGTGTTCATATACTTCTGAAGTGAATTTCTTTTCATAAGGATCATATTTGTATGCGGCTATAGTAGGATTTGCTATCATTATTGCTTCTAAATGAAATCTACCATCTCCTAAATATACCACCACATCGGCAGATAATTTAGGAGCTGTACATCCTAGTATTTCACCTGGAGACAATGGTTTACTCTGTGGCACTGACACTATATAGTCCTCTGTCCTTAGATTCTTAGCTACAGAATGTAAAGTGGTAACAAATTGTATTGTACTAACTAAAGCTAGGTGTGTCTTCTGAGGGAAGTTTAGTTTAATTGTTTCTACAAAGTGGGACGGGTCTATTTTTATATCTACAAAGATGTATAAAACCTTGATGCTGCTGGTTTGGTCGATGGGAATAAGGCAGGAGTGTCCGTAGTGTACGAGTAGGTCCACTCCAAGTGCCACCGCAGTGAAGTCATCAATACAGCATGCTCCATAAGTCACATCACCCATTATTACTGTGTCTGCTTCAGTGAAAGTTTCAATAATATCACATAATGTTGTCGCAAATAATGTCAGACCTGCAGAAAAAGACAAACTGTTTGAAAATGTTGAGATAAAATTAATAAAGATTTAGGAAAGGAAATTAGAAATCTATTTTATAAGGTCATACCTTCAGGCAGCTGTAGGGCCACTCTCTTCGCGTTCAGAGATCGTATTCTCCATATGGTTTTGTGTACTTCAAAATTGTAGTTTTGTGGCAAAGATTCACAGGCTCTGTTCAGTAAAGGATCATTCAATAATTCATCTGGAATTTTATTTAGTGCGCGGATATTCGGTTTAAAAGTTTTCCTTTGCCCTTCGGGTTTCGCGCGCACCACTACTACTCCTGGTTTATTGGCAAAATCTTCCATGTCTTATGAAGCTAGAACTACCATTTGTTTAATTGTAGGTTGAGAAAAAACTTAGTATGTCGCAGGTTAATTTTCGGCAAAATATAAACACGCGCGACTGGCCTACGTGACTTTTCGCAACTAATAACGTTCCTAGTAACTTTGACATAATTAAAGAGCCTTGTAATGTAAATTCTCATTTATTTCAAAATGAAATATTATAATTATATTTTCCTCCATGGTTACACACATGAATAATCTGCAATAAATAATAAATTAGCCTCTGACTTGTAAAAATCAATCGTTTATGATTTCTAATACAGTCTAAACTGAACTGATCAAGTAAGAATACGAGGAACGGAACGTAGTACGAGACATCAAATTTGACAGTGACATAAGAATTGACAGCTGATGGATGATATTACGTTTCATTTCACGCAGTATAATTAACTTTAAAAATCCGCAATCGATAAATTGTCTAAAATTCAGTCCAAATGTCTCCGTGTTATACTTGGTGCTATGAAATCTACTCCAATAAATGCCATGCAGGTAGAATGCGTTGAAGCCCCTCTGCATCTGCGTAGGCAGCTTCTTAGTGACAGGTTCCTATTTAAATTGGCACAAAACTCACAGCACCCTCTTTTACCTAAACTAGAAAGGCTGTTGGAACTTATTAGGTCCCAGGGATACATCTCGGAAGATAGATTACCTTGTGTTGTCCGGAGCTATTTAAAATTTTCCCAACTTACTTACCCAATTGGCCAATTTCACTTAAATCCCCTCTTCTCCACCAATTACAATGCTTTGATATACCAACCAAATATTATTCTAGATTTCGGCGTTGATAAAAATTCTATAGAACCAGTTGCAATATTCAATGAAAAAATTAATAGCTTAGGTAATGACTGGCTAACAATTTTTACTGATGCTTCTAAATTATCGTCTCATAGTTATGTGGGTGCGGCAGTATGGATCCCCAGATACAAAATAATTCTTAGTTATAAATGCCCGGATATTTCTTCAGTTTTTACTGGAGAATCAATCGCTATTTTAGAAGCAATTCTATATGTAGTCTCGCATAAAATTGCTAAATCAATTATTTTTACAGATTGTAAAAGCTGTCTGCAAGCTATAGTGTCTAATCAGTTTAGAAGTAAAACTAAGTTTCCTGTTGTTCTTAAAATAAAGGAGGCGTTATACAAATGTTCCCAACTTGGGTTGAGTACAATACTGGCATGGATACCAGGTCACACAGGTATACCAGGGAATGAATCAGCCGACTCATGTGCTAAACAAGCTGCTTTAATTGGTAATGGTGACTATTTTAGAGTGTACACACATGATCTGGTTACTGTCTGTCAGCCTTTAATGTTACAGAACTGGGATGCGCTGTGGCAAGAGTCTAAAAAGACTAAAGGAAAATTTTATGGTCAACTCCAAAACTCCATCCCTCGTAAACCATGGTTTTACAAATTTAAGAATGTAAATAAAAAAACGGCTTCAACTATTTGTCGCCTGAGGCTGGGTCACTGTTGCTCGCCTGTTTTTTTGGCCAAGATAAGAATTCGGGACACTTCTCTCTGTGAATGTGGACTTGATGATGGTACACTGGAACACATTTTCTTTGAATGTGTTAATCTTCGATGCTCCTTATATGATATCCTCCCTCCTGAAATTCCTCGCCCTACTAATATTGGTTATCTGCTCACCTTAGTTTTCACTCCTTTCCTTAACACCCTTAGTAAATTTATTGTTATTAATAATATTAGGTTGTAATTTATATTAATATAGATATAATTATTGTTTGATATAGATATAATAGATATAATTACTATTGTATATTCTATTTAATATATATATCAAAGATATGATATTCATTCATATTGGTGCTTTTTTGTATTGTCCTGTGCCTGTGTATTGTGTTGTCTTTAGTCTTTGTTTTTCAGATCTCTGATGTACCTACAGGTCAATCAAAATAAACTGATCAATTTCCGTCGCTTGTTTTACGTTCTGCCCACACGTGACATTGGCGAAATTGTGGCACCACCACAGAAGCCACCTAATATAAAAGTTGAAGTTGAACTTTAAAAAACTTTTCAGCGCACACCCATCATCATTCCACGAGACTACACCGCTACAGACTTGGAAGAGGAGCATCGCTTGGCGTACTGGCGTGAGGATGTGGGTATCAACCTGCATCACTGGCACTGGCATCTTGTGTATCCGTTCACCGCCAGTGATCGTCGCATTGTCGCGAAGGATCGCCGTGGGGAGTTGTTCTTCTACATGCATCAACAGATCATTGCTCGGTACGTAGATACCTAAATAGTTTTAGCAAGCTGCGCTTACGTCTGATGCTAAAGTATTTGCTCGGTTTGCACTGATTGGTTATTTTATATAATGTACCGTATACCGTAAAAAAGCAAATCTTCCAATAAAAAAAATACGCAGAACGATTTTAGGGTTTAGGTACCTATGTATACTTAAATGCTTTAGTAGTAGAAAATAAGTACCTACTTCTTCTCTGATCTACCCACTGTATACTATGATCTATTTGCGCTGAAATATGTTGTAAGTGTGCTCCAGGGCAATCAACTGATTTGTACCATCCCCCCAACAAAGATCATCAAGAGTAATTGGTGGACTGTTATGTGGGTGGCATAGTTAATTAATAATCTTTCTTATAAATTAGATATAAGTTTTATTGTGTCACTGTTTTTGTTCCGAATAAATAAAATAAAAGGTAAAATCGGGACCCTATTACTACTTCGCTGTCCATCACCAGGCTGAATGGGCCAAGGGCTCGCATTTAACAAATGAGTTTTTTTATTCTGTCTTTGCTCTATATATATAACAACAGTTAGAACTTGAACTAATGTTGTACGGAACCCGTAGTGCGTGAGTCCGACTCGCAAATGGGCCACATTTTTGTGGTCAGACAGCCACTTGTGGCGCTAGATGTTAAAAATATTTTATTTTTGTGTGTTTAAAGAACTCACCAAATCAAACCATAATATAATGTATTTTATTGAGTATATAGTAGTTTTACACCTAAACCGAAGCCTTTTTTCTGAAGGTACAACTGCGAGCGGTTAAACAACTCTCTGAAGCGCGTGAAGAAATTTGCAAATTGGCGCGAGCCCATCCCTGAGGCTTACTTCCCTAAGCTTGATAGCCTGACGTCATCCCGCGGTTGGCCACCGCGGCAAGCTGGCATGACGTGGCGGGACCTCAAGCGCCCCGTGGACGGGCTCGATATTACTGTAGCGGACATGGAACGCTGGCGCAGGAACATTGACGAGGCTATTTCTACAGGCATGGTTCGCTTGGTAAGTTAATACGTGAGTCTCTGTTAGGAGTTTATTTTACAAATGTGATTTTGATCTCATCCCGTCGCTCTCTATAGCTATCTTACGTCATTTCTTTGCTAAAGCCCATGGTCATAAATAACCGTCCTCTCTATAATTTAGTCTACCTAGTCTATTCAAATTCAAATATAACTTTATTGTACAATTATCAAACAGATATCATAAAACATATCTGATTAGTAGATACCTATGTAGTAGTCCTGAGTACAGTATAAATCGCGTGAGCATTTTTACAAACTGCGCCAGGCGCTGTAAATAATCCTCCTATATCACGTTATTATATATAACATATTATATTATATATAGTAGTGTGTAGTGTAGTTTCTGTTTTATACTTATAATATAAAAATCAGAGCCGTAGCTGTCTTCCTTTTTTTTAAGAAATTTAAAAATTTCTTTTTAACAAACGTGCTCCACCTTAGGCTGTATCGTCGTTTAACGTCAAGCGAGTTGAGGTCAAACGCAAGCCTATCTTCTATTAATAAAACAGAATTAAGAAACGCTTCGCTCACTCAATCAGTATTTTATTTATTAATGGCAGCCCAACGGATCGACGCAGCCGCTGACCGTAGACATGTTGGGCAACATGTTGGAAGCCTCCATCCTGTCTCCGAACCGCGAGCTGTACGGCAGCATACACAACAACGGACACAGCTTTTCCGCCTACATGCACGACCCAGAGCATCGATACTTGGTAACTACTATTACGTTGTTAGCCCGAGGACAGCTAGTTAGGATCGACGCAGGATTGTAGAAGACCGTCCATAGCTTCATGCTAGGGATGGTAGGTTTGATGGATGGCTAAAAAAAGTGGGTCAAATACCTAGTAGGGAACTAGGTATGTGACCGACTTTTTTTCACACGTTCAGTAACGCTACCTTTCTTCTATTCGATTCTAGTGGAGAGCCAGAGCCGGATTATTATATCCTAAGGCAAACTACGCACATACGGGCGCGAGGATACAAAGGGATGCGCGTGACCGTACACCGTCCTTTTTACATAATATTAGGTCCTTACATATGAAATTGGCGTTTTGTCGTACTGGCCACTTTGATCTCAAATATCTCTTCTTTGGTTAGGGATTCCAATTTCAAATTTATACAGCTATTTATTCATACATTGTATTTCGAAAACCGTAATTCATTTGTTTTATCCTCGTTTGGTTTTTTCTTTACGTCACGCAGTTTACAAAATAGAAAACTTGAAATATCGCGTTATTTACGAGTACGAGTTCCACCGTGGTAGCAGTGCTGCAGAAACGGCTCGAAGGATTAATGATGTGTATGGCGGCGGTGTCGCAAAAGAAAACACAGTGCGTTTTTGGTTGAAAGAGTAAAAAAAATTTTGCCATAAAAAAGTTTAATATCTACGTGTAGCTTGGCTTAAAACTACTTACTTTAGACCGTTTTGTAGCTCTGTGTGGAGCTACCTAGTAGATATGGTAACCAACACCACACAGTGTGTAATGCAGATTGTTAAATATAATAGGAGTCGTTCGGAGTGATCGCAGACGAGGCGACGACGATGCGCGACCCGCTGTTCTACCGGTGGCACGCGTGGATCGACGACACCTTCCAGAAGCACAAGGAGAGCGCGCACGTGCGTCGATACACGCGCTCAGAGGTACTCTACCTACATTCCTACTCCATTCCAAAACAAGTAAATTCTTAAATTTGCTAGTTGCATATTGCTGTACGAGTACTCAATGACTAGCCGTATGTTATATTGTTTGTTTACAAATTCTAAGCTATTATTGTAATGATTATAAAAAAATACATTTGCTCTAAATTTATCGATACTACTGGGGACAAGATCACTGGCTTATTCCTTGCTCATAGAATTTCAGTGGCAATTCAGCCAGCGTCCTTGGGACATTGCCAAGCGGACATCAATTTTAGTCAGTATTATTTTTGCACTTTAGATTCCATTTTTAAAATTATGTTATTGATTAAATTTTTAAGTTAGGTGTGCATAGTGTCTTAGTTATTATTTTGTAAGAATTGTATTTAGTCAATTAGAACTGACGTGACTTGATGTATTGGTGATTACCAATTGAAATTAAATTCATCGGAACATCGAATAATAAATATACAAAAGTTATGACCTAATGTACTACTTTGATTAAAATTTAGAACATGTACATTAACTGTATGAATAAGCTATAGACATACAAACATACTGACTGACGAATAAAAAAAGTACCAGACCCGAAGCATAGACGCTTTTCCCGCTCGGTCAGTCGGGCATAATAATAGCTATTCATTGCCATTACCAGCTGGAGAACCCCGGCGTGACGGTGACAGGCGCTACTATAGAGTCAGGCAACGGGCCCCGGAACCAGTTGAACACGTTCTGGATGCAGAGCGACGTGGACCTCTCCCGCGGGCTGGACTTCTCCGACCGCGGCCCAGTTTACGCGAGATTCACGCATCTCAACCACAGACCTTTTAGATATGTGTAAGTCCTTACCTATCCTTTAATTATTTGGCCTGAGCTACCGGTGAAGGAAAACATTGTAAGAAAACCATAGCATGGTGGAAGGGCAATCTTAATAATTGCCTGGCTAGCTACCACCCTGAAGTTGTAAAATCTGTCACCAAGCACCCAACGGAGTGTTCCGGCAGCTTTCCTTGAGAGCCTGTATATTCCAGAATAGGCATGCTTCATCTACAAACAGTATCGCTGACTTCCGTGGTCGTGCAAACTTGTGGTTAAATGCCTAGCTCTATAGTATAAAAAAATCCGGTGGGAGTTAGAATTAAAATAACCAGGCCAGCAAAGCTGTTCCATTCTTTTATCGACGGGTGATAAAAATTTGAATTATTTTATTACCCGTCCAATTAATTTGACGAGTTATTTTGTCGAACGTAACGTTGTATATTTGTCATTGTTATATAATGTGTCAGAATCAACGTGAACAACACTGGCAACGCTCGTCGCACGACCTGCCGCATATTCATAGCGCCCAAGTTCGACGAGAGGAACCTGGCGTGGGCGCTCACCGACCAACGCAAGATGTTCATTGAAATGGACCGCTTCGTCACACCACGTAAGGAAATTATTTGCCTCAATGTTTATACTACTTTATTCACCTAGGTGAATAAAATGATTCCTCATTTCACCTCGAAATGATATACCTACTTATTATTCTATGTAATCTGCCCCATTCATGAGGCGTCCAAATAACATTAAATATGATAATTAATTATCGCAATTTCAAATTCCCGGTGAAATATATGTGGCCTAAGACGAAGCACGCTTACATATAGGTACTTATGAAACCTATTGTAATATTACCCTGTGCTGTAGCACAAGAAAAAAGATACTATATTTATACTACGAGTATATTTATCTATACTTATCTAAAGATAAATATAAATATGTATAGTACAGTACACCTTCATCATTTATCTCTACCTCACCCTAATCCATTAATTGATGGATGTTTATTATTTTTGCTCATGAGCAAAGATGGTAATGTAACTAGATAACAAAAGTGTAAAAAAATATATCTATTGCATATTAGCTAAGGCTTGATAAAAGGAAATGATATCCTTTTTACTAACATTATTCTCTAAATCGAATCGTCAGCACTTAATCTTATCTAACCCAAACATTCGACAGCCGAAATCACATTACCTATCTGAGTACATACTTATTCGGAAAATCGGCATGAATATTTTAATTCACTCTGAAAAGTTTCCGCTGCCGACGAATAGAATAAATAAAAGAACATTGGAATACTAGATAACAGAGTGATGTTAAAATAAGCTCCAAGAATTAAATAAGTACCTAACGAAATAGGTATATCATATCGGCATATATGTTTATACTAGTCACAGAAGATGTAATGTAGTTGTACAGTACATCTTCTGTGACTAGATTATTAATAATCTTCATTATTTAAAAATCTGTGCTTATTTCTCAGTGAATCATCCTAGCCAAAACACTTCTGATCTGATACTCGAAATCACTGACCAATTTATTACCATGGCTTAGAACTTTTGCTAACCTATCTTATCATCCCCAAATAATTGTCCAGTGAACGCCGGGCAGAACACCATCACACGCCAGTCCACGGAGTCCACCTTCACCATTCCGTTCGAGCAGACGTTCCGCGACCTCTCCGTGCAAGGGAACGACGCGAGACGGACAGACCTCGCAGCTTTTAACTACTGCGGTTGTGGATGGCCGCAACACATGCTGGTACCCAAAGGAAACGAAGCAGGCGCGCCGTATCAACTGTTCGTTATGCTGTCCAACTATGATCTGGACAGGGTGAGTACTCTTTGGATTTGTGTCTTGTGAAATGGATGTAGGCTGTGTATGTCAAAAAGTGAGACTGGCAGGCCTGTCAGCTTTTCGCGACCTTGTCCGTCCATGATCTGAACAGGGTGTATTATTCTACTCATTGGATTTATTGGTTTACTCATTAGTTACACATAAATAGGTATATTCTGGTATATACCTATTTGTGTATAACAAATGTAGGTATATAAAGCTAATTAATTACAAGTACAACTAGAATGGGAAATTATATCACTGTCTGTTACACTGCCCAACCATGATGTAATTGCTGTGGAACTGCGATGTAATTGTATATTGCTATTAATATAAGCTAAATTAACACTTTTCACACAGATCGACCAGGCTGATGGCAAGGAGTTGACCTGCAAAGAAGCCTCTAGTTTCTGTGGCCTGAAGGACCGCCTGTACCCTGACAAGCGAGCTATGGGCTATCCATTCGACCGTCCCTCAGATACCGCAGCCAACATCGAAGACTTTATCCTTCCCAACATGGCTCTCACTGACATCACTATCAAGCTGCAGAATACAACTGAACGCAACCCAAGGAACCCACAGAACTAACCAATGTGAACATGGCAAATAATATGGTTTTACTCCTTTATAACATTGGTAGCTATCATCATGTCATTTGATAGCTTCATCAAATTGACACAGTAACAGTTCACTAAATGTTATTATGAAATTTTTTAAATAGTACCAACATTCAATAATTGAACTAACCTACTAGTTAACTTTTCAACGAATATATTCTTGTAATGTAACCTTCAACTTACATTTACTATTATGCATGTACCAAGTACACCAATTCAGCTTTCAGTTTTTATTAACATAAAGGGATAGCTTTACGATCTAACCACCTGTTCTAGAACTAATTTACTATATACAAAACTCAAATCACAAAATGTCTGTCTCTAAATTACATATCGCTGTGGTGAAATTATAATAAATATACCTTGACAATGTTATTTAGGAATAAATCAATATCGAACAAATGATTTACTTGTATGTAATGATAGTTATTTGTAGAAATATACAGTGAGCATTATAAAAATGAAAGGCTGATAAATTAGTCTCTTGAATAAGTTGTAAAATGTAAATATGTACAAAATATTAGAGTTAGATAAACCTAATTAAGTATTGACCTGTTATGAATTAAGGTATTTTCAGAAAATAAAGTCTATACTGTATGATACTTAAGTTTTATTCCTTAATAAAAAAAAAACTGACACTGACACAAAAAAACTATAATGTGTATCTAAAATGGATTAATTCGGTGCATATTGGTACTTACCTGAAATAAGAAAAAACTATGTTACTTATATGCAAAATATTCTTAATTACTAAAGTTGAGATATCATTGATTCAGGCCTATCATTCAATATCACATAGTTATCAAAATAACACATTATCGGCTCGTGTTCATTCTCATCATTTTTTTACTGGGGGCTCGACTTGAGTTTTTAAGATATGTATAGGTATTAGATAAAAAAATTAAACTAGTGTTGTGTTGTTATTCAATGAATTCTAAACTAAGAACATTAAAACGGATTGTGATTTGTTTCAAAGATTTTTGTCAAAAGTCAAAGGTCATTTGAGTTTCTTGAACTCACTGGGTATTGTACTTTAACATCTTACTTTAACATTAGTAATGTACTTTATTATTTTATAGCTTATACACTTAATTAATTAAAAGAATCTTACCCAAACTTAACTGCTTACTTGATGGTTGTGGCTGTCATCTGGGCTAGAAAATAAAACTAAAGTTAGTCTACTGACATCATACCTAGGTACATTTTGAGGTTAAGTAGGTATGCTTCAGCCCTATCATTTAATATCACGTGTTAATCATTAAACACATTTCGGCTCGTGTTATTGTCATCATTACATTTAATTACGTTATAATCTTCGTTTATTATCACAGAATGCACAAATATATCATGAGGGCGGTGCGGTCCTACTCAATCTTATCTTATCCAAACTTCCGAAAAAAAGGTTTTGAGTACACTGCATATCAAATCAAATAGTAGATAGGATTAGGATTAGCTTTAGAACTGAAATTTTAAAGTAATGCTTGCGGTTTTTTCTCCGAAGGAGACAGTTTTATTATATGCACTTACACCGTACACGTGGTGCTTCCATGCAAAATATGCCATTTTCATTTAAGATTCCAACCAAACTACATTTTAAATTACACTTACTTGACCAACGCAGAAAACCTTCTCAAGTGTTTTATAATTTAAAACCAGACAAATTATAATAATTAACTAAAATTACCACGAAGCCGACCAACAAACAGCTACACCAATGCAAAAATGGAAAGAAAAGTGCTATACTTACTCTGTGCTGCCAGAGTGAAGCGCTGAGGCCGCGGCAGCGAGAAGAGCGAATAGCTGCACCTAGTTTGTATGCATGAACCGCACCTTTGGAGTAGACTTGACAATACTCCTACTGGGAAAATATAGTACTCTTGAAACTAAAATTTGGTGGACATACGACATTCAGTTATATTATTAGTACTACGTTAAGAATCACTTTAGCTACAGATTTGCCAAAAGTAGTGCTATCTCTTTAGGATGGTATTACTAAAGAATTTAGTTACTTTTGCCTTCACACGACGGCTATGGCCAATCAAGAAAAAAGAAAAAAAGATCTAGAAGTGATCTAAGATGGTCTTCCAATAGCCGCGCTCAAAACCCCAGTTCGTGACCTAGATTGATCTGCATATATTAGCAAAAACAAAATGGCATCGTAAGAAATACGAAGGCGGAGTGATAAGTCTGGTAAAATTAAACAAGGAGTGGTATTTATTTAAAAAATATTATTTATTTTCAACGTAGTTTCCTTCTAAATCAATGCACTTCATCCAGCGTGTCTCTAACTTTTTGATCCCCTCCATATAATAAGACTTAGGCAACCCTTCGAAATAGGCGTTGGTTTCATGCATGATTGCTTCATTGGAGCTAAATCTTTTTCCACCAAGCCATTTCTTTAAATTAGGCAACAGAAAATAATCGCAAGGGGCTAAATCTGGCGAATATGGTGCATGAGAAAGCAACTCATAGCGTAACTCATGAAATTTGGCCATGGCAATCGCGCAGGTGTGCACTCTTGCGTTGTCTTGGTGAAAGAGGATTTTCTTCTTTGCCAAATGCGGTCGTTTTTCAGCTAAAATTCTGTGAAATTGTTCTAATAAATTGGCATAATAAGCGCCATTAACCGTTTCACCTTTCTCTAAGTAGTCAATATGGATAACTGTACAGGCATCCCAGAAAACTGTAGCCATAACTTTATTGGCCGATAAAACTGCTTTGGCTTTCTTCGGAGCTGGTTCATCCGCAGCAATCCACTGTTTCGATTGTTGTTTGGTTTCGGGTGTATGGTGGTGGATCCATGTTTCGTCTACTGTTACAAAACGTCGCAAGAATCGTCTTATTCCGTCGAAACAACGCCAAACCTGCTTCCGAAGTGGTCACACGCACGCATTTTTGATCAACATTCAGTAAACGCGGCACCCATCTCGCGGAGAGCTTCCTCATATCTAAATGTTGGTGTAAGATATTGCGCACACGTTCCTCCGAGATGCCTACTACCTCAACTATCTCGCGCACTTTTACTCTAGCGATCATTTCTGGAGTAGTGACCTCAACCGGGCGTCCTAGACGTTCGGCATCACTTGTGCTTGTACGACCACATTTAAAATCAGTAAACCACTTATGAATCATTTTAATTGACAAAGCGGAGTCGCCGTATAATATTTATCAAGCTTTTGTTTTGTTTCCGTAATAGTTTTTTTTCTGTAGTTTAAGTAATGTTTAATTAACACACGAAATTCACTTTTCTCCATCTTTGCGAATATGCGTTCAATTGTTTTTCTTTAATGGCTGTTAAAAAAAAACCGGCGGTACTGGCTGAAAATTTTAATTTAGTCCTTCAAAAGAGTGTCTAACATGGAGGTTTCATGCAATTTGCGATAACTTTATTCCAAAATATTTTTTTACCAGACTTATCACTCCACCCTCGTATTACTAGAATCTCAGCGCCTGTATCCACTTCACTATAGTGCCTCTCCCATGAGAGGGAAGACGACAGTGTCCCTGTGCCACCGCTGTCAAAATATCGGCCACTCATCATACTATTGCCACCGCCCCCGTAAATGCCTACGCTGTGCAGGGCCGCACGCAGGGGCAGAGTGCCCGCTAGCCCAAGAAGCGCCCATTTTATGCGCAAACTGTCAAAGGGCGCACGCGGCGTACAGCTGGCAGTGCACCGTGTTCGGCAGGAAGGCGCGATGAGGAAAATCCACCTCCCCGGGGACCAGCGCCCTTGCTCACACCAACAGCAACCACCGAGGGCGGGGGCACACTCGCCCCCACCCACCTACAGAGACGCACCAGCATCTATTCGCATGGCCCCACCACCCCAGGCGTAGAAAGGGCCAGCGCAGTTGCCCCCACAGGTGCCCCAGGTGCCCACCACCCTCCGATGTCCAGGACCAACCAGCGGGGGAGAAACACAGAAACACATCTACATCCCTCCCGCACCAGCAACCACCAAACAACCCTTTTTCTTTTGCAACAGCAGCATCGCCGGTAAGCGACCAACCCAGGTGCAAGCGCAGGGCAGGGGCGCGGAGGAAGCATGAATAACTACAACTACAAACATGTGTAGCTACCGCTGGTCTGCCGGGGCAAACGGCTGCCCCGGTTCCCCCTTTCCCCGGGATCCCGGCTCCCTGTGATCAGGGAGCATCACAAATGGCCCTCCCAGCACTTAGACCAAGCGAGCAGAGCCCCGCTTCAGCGGGTAGACCCTAAGGCTCGCCCCAGGCTGGTGACGCACGAGGGCACTAACTCCCGGGCGACAATCGCCACCACCACTACCACAACCATGTAGCCGCGTTCAAGGGCACCGGCCACACTCGCAGAACCATGCACGACGCGCTACTGGTATACTACCAAAACGCCCCGAAGGTCATCCCTACCGACAATATGATTACCAACGGCCGCCACCCAGCCTCGAGCCGCGGTATGGTGATGTCACAAACTCTGAACCAGTCTCTCAATTTACAGTTAGCTGCACCCGCAGTACAGCCTATCAAGAGATTTTCGCTGTCATGACCGAAGCCCTGTTGGGGCTTCTAGCGGCCATAGCTTCTGGAGTAGACCTCCGGGAAGCGGCGGCGCGCGGTCTTCATCCAGCGGCTGTGCTACCACTATGCAAGCCGAACCAACCTCAAGCAGGGGTGGGGGGGGGTCATGTATTAGCTTAGGAGGCCCCCTCGTTCCAGACGGTCCAGGTTTCCCCACTGTCCCCCACACAGTGGCAGCCCATGGAGAGCGGTCGCCCGGGCTAGATAGTCTTAACGTTTTACTTACTACTTTTTATTACTGTTGACTTATCTGGTTCACAGATCGGTCGACCCCAAAGCCTCTGACAAGAATGAGATTTGGGAAAATCGGTATTAGGGCAAGCAAGCCTCAAGTTGTTTGGCCAGATCAGATTAGACAGTTGGCTAAGCAAAAAAAATCAGGCCACGGTAATAAGAACGGAACATCAGTATCAATTGCCAAGTCACTATATTTTTAAATCTAAATAAATATTACTAATATTGACATATAGACCAGGTTCGATAATTTTTGAAAATAAAAAATATCACGATGGAACCTATTGGAAAACTATTGGAGAATATTATAACAATGAAAGTGAAAAAATAATTTACGGATAATCTGAGGTCGGGAAGGGTAAGGGGGTGATTTTTTAAGGGTATAAAGGGTCTCCGAGACGATCAAGTGCACTTGACAAGTCTCACGTGATTGACAATTTCACTTGACGAGGGACTTGACGCGACTTGAAGGTTCCATCAAGTTGAACGACGCAGTCGTTCGCCCTTTGCCCAGGAAAGTGGTAGTCGCAAAAAATTATAATAATGTTTTCCTTTTCAAGGCATTCCTTGCTATAACTAGCGGTATCTATCACAAAAAAAGAGAAAAGAAAGAGGCGATGGTGACTATGATTATGCTTATATTATATTACTATACTTTGACTATGCTTGTTAAAGCAACCGACCTTTTGTTTTTATCCGCATAATCCTTACTTTTAATTTTCCACAGTGCAGGATAATCTCTGTAGAGAGATATTAATAATATCACAAAATCACGCTGGGTAATTAGGTCGGCACTTGCCGCCAAGGCCACGTCTCGGTCCGGTTCGTCGTCCGCCATCTTCGATGCTCCGGCCGCAAATGAATGAAAACTTGTCAAGTCGCATCAAGCGCAAGGTACTTCAAGTGCCGTCAATCAAAATTTCTGTCAAGTACCTAGGTCAAGCCCGTAGATCACTTGACGGGACTTGTCAAGTCAACGCTGTAAACGATCAATATTCACTTCAAGCACGTAGACTAGATCGTCTCGGGGACCCATAAAACGGTTTATCTCGATTTCCGGCAAAACTAAAAGTTCTATAGAAACAAGATAAATGTCAAAGTTGTAGGTAATAAAAAGATCTAAAACTTTTGTATTGACACTTTTTTCACATAACCTCAAAATTTATGTAAAAATCCAATACAATAATAAAAACAAGTTTTTAGTTTTTTATTTTTATCTTTCACAAAACATTTTTTTCCACAAATTTTAATGAAAACTTACCTTTATATGTCCCAAATACGCTGTATTTTTATTTGAAATATTTATTTTTCACCTTATTTTGAATTAATATCGAAAAAGCACCCTAATTTTCAATCGAAAAATCAGCCTTCATAATGTCAGTTTTTTCCTAAAAGTTGGTACACTTAATGTTCGTTGAGATCTCTTCTTTCCGATGGTGAAAAAAAATTTTATATTACAATAGTAAATAATAATAATAATATTTTTCCTTTCTTTTTTTTATTTATTCTTCTCCTTTTCCAATGCGTTTCATTCTACTATTATTATTTTTCAATTTTAAAAATTTAAATAGTTACTTGAACATTTTGTTAGCTTACAAGCATGGTAAAACAAACATGACAAAGTAGACTAACACAAATGGGCATATGATAAAGTACCAGTTGGAAAGTTTCGGCCATAGATAGACAAATACTGAATTAACCGACGAAATGCGATTTTAAGGAAGAAAATCTGCACTGCGAGACTTGTGCATTATTGTACATGTTACTTGTATGTTTTTGATGGGATCTCATTACTTTTTCCTTTCAGTTCCGTTGAGCTGTAAAATGATTTGTCTTATTACCAGAGAGACCAATTATTTATCTAAGATTGTTGCCATGTATAATATCATGTTTCACTCTTGAAGAAGCAGCAGAACAAGTTTAAGTGGCTGTGAACCAAGTCTATGATTGGACTAAGAGCTGGAGCATAAAATTAAATGAAACCAAATCAATTCATATAGACTTTTGTAACAAACAACACTAGTATGCTCCCATTTATATCAGTGACCAGATCATACCATACGAGAATACAGCGAAATATCTAGAAATGACCCTTGACGCGAAACTTTGCTGGAAAGAACACGTCTAGAAGGGTCTTCCGCTTTAATTCGATGAATTTTTAAGTTCAAAGAGTTGTTCAAAAATGTATAGAGCTCCGGCCAGGACAGTGTACATGATACCATACGTAAATACGTTAGGCATTATTAATCTTTAATATATCAACCAAATTCAAAATAACGTATTTTATCGCAGTGTACAGAATTAATTTGGAATCAAAAAAATTATGTTGTTTACGCAAAAAGGTGTTTTACGCGTTTTTACTGTGTCAATTTTGTTATTTGTGACGGGCGGTACAATTTATAGACCAATGCGACAATTGGAATCAATGTAGAGTTCATGATTCTTTCCAGGGATTCAATAACTCCACTAAAATTCACAGAATTTAGACATTTTTGTACACAATGAAGAAGGCGACTGATGCATTTTTCATGAATACACAGTATTAACCACATATTCAGGCGTTTTGGTAGACGTACCGTTGTACGTCTACCAAAATGCCTTCACCTCTTATCCCCTCACTCTGAAGACACCTGCTGGTAGGAGAAGTTATAAAGTGAGCAATATACGCTACTGATCATCAATTAAACTGGATGGACTAGATGGTCTATCCTTTGATAAGTAGACACCTACACTTTTTTAAAACAAAACAGGTTTTTTTGGACAGGCAACTAGCTCGCACGACCACAGTCAGCGACACTGAGAGCCCTAGACGGATAATGCCTATTCTGAAGTATACTGGCGATCAAGAAAGGCAAAGTGCTGCAAAGCACTTGGCAACAGATTTTTCAACTTGAGGGTGGTAGTTAGACAGGCGATCGTTAGAAATAGCCTGAGTCTGTTATTTGAATCGTCTCAGAATTACGATTGCATTGTACCAAAATGGCGGTTTCAACATAGAATACATCAGAGTTAGTATTAATAAATATATTTTGTTTAATACTAACTGTGGCTTATTCTATGAGAAAGCGGCCATATTGGCACAATGCAATCGTAATTCTGAGACGATTCAAATAACAGACTTGACGACCTGGTGTCTCTCGCACGCCAATCGACCCCACTAACTACTCAGTCATCATTGCTACAGAAATTGAGAACCATCCAAATTCAAGCACGCATTACCGATTTGTAGTTAAATACGAATTTGATTCCCCCCTTCCTACACCCCCACTAATTTTCGGTAACACATTAATTTCAGTTAGTATTTCTAACAAAAAAAGAATCATCGAAAGCGAAGTACGCGATACCGAGTTGTAGTCAAAAACTTTCATCCTCCCTCCCACGAGAACTCCTACTAATCTTCGGTATAGCATTAATTTCAGTTAATCTTTTCTAACAAAAAAATAATCATTCAAATCAAAGAACGCGTTACCGAGTTGAGTCAAATAAGACTTTCATCCCCCTCCGACGAGAAAGCTAAACAATTTTTGGGACAACATTAATGTTCCTATGTCCTTTCTAACAAAAAAAATAATCATACAAGTCGAAGCACGCGTTACTGAGTTATAGTCAAATACGACTCTCCCACAGCCCCTGTAAATTTCGGGATAAAAAGTTGATATGATGTTACATTGTGGTACAAACTGTTATTAAGTATCCCAAGTTTCATTTGATTCCATCCAGTAGTTTCAGAGTGATGCCTAGTCAAGATACAGACAAAAATTAAAAAAGTTAGGTACAGATTTCTTTTTAGCGTCGATAATTACTCGTACATACAGTATGTACAGAATTCGACCTGTTACAATTTTATTATACTTGTAGTTATACTCGTAGATATAGATTTTAAATGCGTACACCCCTCTTACGCACTTCGGTGCTCTTTCTCTTATTTCGTTGCTCACTGAGGTGAAGCTACGGCGCAGCGCGACGTCGTGTCTTTTTAACTGAGTTCCAAAAAGAAGGAGGTTCAATGGTCATCTATATGTATTTTTTGTTGGTTCATCGATATTTTCGCTTATTGTGAACAGATGTAAAAAACTATTTTTTTTGTTCGACAGCGATTGAGCCCATATACGTTTTACTTATCTAAATTGGTTCAGAAGTTTTTAAAATCAAATAGCTTTATTTATTTTTAACAAAGTATCTTTCTTTCTACATACTTACTACTACTACAGACTTAGCGTGTGGTCTGTCTTTCTGTATACTATAGATAAACAGACCACGCGCTAAGCCTCTGACTTCTAAATTGTATTACTACAGAACGGTTATGTGGGACTCTTACCCACTAAAACTACACTCATCCGTGACCCGCCACGGCTAGGCTGTCCGTAACCAGACCCTCGGGGTTGCCCCCGTTGTGGTAAGCCAGGCACGTGCACCGCTACCAACTCTAGGACCATACCACTACGTGGGCGTCAGAAGACCCCGTGTCTAGACGCGCAAAGTCCTCCTGCGACGGGTTATCAGTGGCCCCACCGCCTGCCACTTCGGCCGCAGCAGATAAACACCACTGCGGCCCCATCCCTTCCACCAATACGTGGCGGTGTCTTCGCTGTGGCCGCGGAAGGTAGGGAAAGCGGCGCACCTCGATACCGGCCGCAGTCCTCTCCCGCCACGGCCCGATCCCTCGGCTGCGCCGTCTTGCGATATTGCAGCGCGACTCAGTTGCGGTGTCCCCATAAAACACCGCAACTTACCTCCTATAGCCGCTCCGACACAGGCTTAAAGGCCAAAACCTGTTAGAGAAGCCCATCTCGAGTGCCTCTTGGCTTCACCGTGGGTGGCAAAGCCACGCGGATACTGAGCCCTCCCGCCTCGACAATGCAAAGACCCTAAGGAGTGTCAGCAAAACATGGAGATGCCTGAAATGCTCTGTAAGAGAAGCTAGCGTGTTGGATTTTGTTAAGAACTGATCATGCGAAAGAGAAGTATTAAGGGGATTGAAGTGCTACCTAAAACTTTTATGAAAGTCCCAATCAACTCAACCTACAGACATGAAATTTGGGTAGGATACTGGTATGAAACATCAGCTAATAACGGACTTTGCGAAAGGGAAGTGTGGAACGAGCATAGAGTTAGGTACGTACCTAAAGTTTGTATGGAGATGAAATTTAACACATGGATATATCGTCCCTGTAAGGCGAAAAGTCATTAACTCGAGTTAGTGATTTCTTTATTAATTTCACAATGTGAATCAGCGTTTTTAGCTCTTTCTTACTATCTGACTCTCATTTCTGTAGCTGTCATAGTTTTAGTTTCTGAGTTATGAAATGTAAAAATTCACTTTACGACAAAGGGGAATATATTTTTAAGAGAAAATTACCTACATAACTTAGTTATGTACATTAAAAACACAAATGTAAATTATAAACACTTACCTAGTTACTTTTTTCTTAATTTTATTTTGTATAGTTACCTACCTTGCTCTATAAATCACTAAGGCGATTTAGTTTAATTTATTGATAGCATTTAGACCACAAGAAAAATAACAAACTCAGGTCGAAAAACTTAATATTATTGTACCTACCTACTTAGAGCGAAAGGGTAGTTAAACAGAATGTGTGACCCACTAACGCACTTTACGGTAATATGGCTGAAAAACAGGTAATACGTATTATCAACCCGTATAGCATCCCACTGCTGGGCATGGTTCTGCTGCCTTATGAAGGGGGTGTTGGCTGTATTCCACGGCGCGACGGTGGCCAGTTTGCTTGTTGAGGACGTTAGTTATCTATAAAGGTGACCTATTAACTTTCACCAATAAGCAAGTTTTCTATCTATTATAAGGTATTTATTGCACAAATCTAAACACATAGGTAATCCATTAAATAACGGAGTTTATAAAAATTACGCAGCAATAGCGCGCCAAAATAGACAAGGCAGGTATACAAATTATTTTTGTATTTAATTAGGTATAAATTGTACACTATTGTAGCACATTATTGCAGTACAAATATGCAAATCTACACTAAGACAAAATATTTATATTTTTAAAAACTGATTTAAAAATTATTTTAGTAGAAAGTTACATTATCACTAAGTAACGTTGGTATCTATATATTCCTAGAAAAAATAAAGAGTTTTTTAGACGTACCCATCTAAAAGTAACTCAAGAGTATAAATGAAGTGCATTAGTGGGTCACACATTGTGTTTTTACTACCCTTTCGCTGTAGGTAGGTACAATAATATTTAGTGTTGTTACAAAATAAGTAGGTAATGTATTGAAGTCTTTGAGATACGTTGTAATACTTACAAGAACTATCTTTTTTGCAGAGCCATGACTCGTACAATGCAGAAGGAACGTAGCTGCATGCACATTAGCGGCTGCGACCTAAAAATTCGCATTGACCTTCAAGATACCCGTTGTACCAATTGTGCAACTTCTCTCTATAGGACTTGAGTCCGAAGTGCACGGTTACCTTTAATTGCAAAAAGCTACGCTACTCTTCAAACAAATCTATTTACACATTACTAAGACTGCTTTATAATTTCAGTCTTTGATGCACCTACGAAGAAAATATTTAACAATCTGTCTACAACTTTCGAGCGATGAACGTGGAGGAACCACAATACATACAAATATATTTTACTTACTGACTATATAAAGTATATAATAACACTTGCCTGGGTTAAGACGTAGACGTACACTAAGCACATAACTAGGGCTGACGATAATACTTTAACTAATTTGAACCTTCATGCCTTACAATAAGGTCGGCACTCCCGATGGAAGTATGCTGACTATTATAGTATGTACTTGCTTCGAGCGTCGGTTTTTTTCTTGGTGATGAGCTAACGTCGCTCGCGGGGTCGACGATCGATATTTGACGTGGCTAGATGGTCCCGCCAAGTGCGCCAACGTATATAAGCCTCTCTCGGGCCTCGCCTATGTATGTCCCACAGAATATGATATAGTATCTATCGAATCCCTTATAGGTGAACACATCAGCCCAACCACATTTTAAACAGAGCTTTATACATTGAAAATGAGTACCTAATCTCGAATATCATGTAAATCAGTCTTAAGTTATTTTTTATTAAGTTTTAAGTGATAACACCCCTAAATTAACTATGTTATTATTAAAGAAATAAAAAATACAACAGGCAATTACAATGGTCTTTTTTATTAAATAAAAAAAATACATCATTCTCAGTTCTATAAGTACAATAACAATTAATTTAGTAAACTTTTACCAAATCAACACCTGTTGTTGATCTGAGATCAGAAATAAATATATGAGGTTGGAGGCTTGAGGCCTAGCGAGGCAAGGGCCACCGCCAGGCACGGCAGCCGGCAGGGACTCTGTTCTATGGCAGGGCTTCTTGGAAAGAATACAATTCAATGCTATTTACTTATGAATTATTACTACTTTAATTAAATTATACTTATCAGCTTATCACCTAATAATCTATAAATCGAAAGTAAACTGATTTAATATACAATCATAATGGAAGGTACTACCTAACATCTTTTTACAAATATTGATCATGTATTCAATTTAAATAATAACTAAAACAGCAGAAAATAAGAAGAAAAGTATGTGAAATATCAGCAAATAAATTATGGTTATAAACTTTTCTCAGGCTCACTCATTCAATATCAAATGAACAGATACATTTCTATACAAGAATGAAGGGCACAGATCTGTTGCTTTGTTTTGTGACACAAAGTAATTACCTATCACACAGCGCTCAAATCACAAGGTAGGTGAAGAAGCTACAACTCAACCTGTCTCTGGGACACTCTTTACAATGGATTTACAACACTAACCCGGCTGCTAATTCAATGAATAAAATATCATTCACACATATTCCATTATCTAAGTATCGGTTATAACTCCACATATCCAACGGCAATATTAATTATTAATGTTAACCACACAGCTCCACATTATTTACAAAATACCGCCCAATATTGAGGATGTGCATCATAAAGCAGAAAAGAGGCACTTAGGCCGCATTATCCATTGATATTGTTATTTGCCTTTAGCGGTGATGGTAAGGGAGGACTTGGCGGGCTGTGGTATGATGGTGATCTCATCGCTGATCTTCAGAGGCTTGAGCAGAGACTCGTTCTCGGGTTTAGGCGGCGCTGAGTTGCCGGTCTTGGTCTTGTCCATGACACGCTTCGCGACTACGCTGTGCGCTGAATACACGTGGTTTTCAAATTGTTTGTACATGCCGAAAGTGGCGGTACACACCGTGCACTTATAGGAGAGATGCGCCGGCTTCACCGTCATGTTGTGGTCTCGCGCCACGTGGTTGAGCAGTTTCCACTGGTACACGCGGCCGCACACGGGGCAGCGCCCCGCGTCTTTGCCCTTGTTGGCTGCCTCCTGCATCGAGCTCGTCACGAGCCCGTGCGAGCCCAACAAGTGCCGCTCCAGACCCTGGTCCGTGAAGAACCTGAACTGACACTTCTGGCAATTCAATGGAGGCCTATTGTAGATCATCTTGGGGTGAATTTTAACTTTGTGTATCCATTGCATGTGGTTTCTCAATTGCTCCAGATCTTTAATGTATCCATCACAAATTTCGCAAATAACGAACGTCGCTTTCGAGTTCTGCATGGATTGCGAGGAGGAGGGCTGTGGCGCTCGAGGCAGAGGTGTGATGGAAATCTTAGGAGTGGCAGAAATGTTATTTCCCTGGTTGTTGTGAGAGATAGGATAGTTAGATATGGTAGTGCCGGGGGGAGTATTATGCATGATCATGAGCCCGCTGCGTATGATAGGTACTCCCGAGATAGGCGCGGATCGCGGCTGCGCGGACATAGGTGGGCGGCCGCGAGGCCTGCCCAGTACTGGCATAGTGGGCATGGTAACATTGGACATGTGCAATGGAGGCCGGCCCAAGTTATTAAGGTTCATTTGAGGTCTGTTGAAGTTTTGTGGATATGTGCCCGCCATATTATTACGAGCACGTGTCAACTTTGGTATCTTTGCTGGGGGCTCCCACTCCAGTGGAGGTGCCAGATTGAGGTCGGGTTTGAATTTCTTGGCGCACGCGATCAAATGCCGCGCGAGCTTCGTCTTACTATTATCTTCGAAGTGGCAGTTGGCACACTGCTGGTACGCTGGAGCACGTTCCAATCTTCCTCGAATATTATGTTCAGCTTCCATGTGAAACAGAATATCGTGAGGGCTACGAATTTCAAAAGCGCAAGTGTTGCACTTGTAAATATTGGTACGCATATGTGGCGCTTCTAAATGATGAGCCATTACTAACATAGATTCTGTCTTAAAACTACAAAATTCGCATCTCTTCTGTGGAAGAGAGAAAGGTGCATTGGTTTTCTTACTGAATTCTAAGTTTTGAGTGAGTGATGCAATAGCAGATTCAGTAGCTTTTGTACTACGTCCTGATTTCTTTTCCTTGTATAACTTTCGATTTTGTTGCTTCAGCAAATCAGTTTGTACAAATTCTTGGACCAAATTAATACCAATATTGATGAAAAACTGCCCCAGTGAACAATCAAAGTAGCTATCAGTTTTACCACCACCTAGACCTTTGGCAATCATGCCAATGGGATCTTGAAATTCGTCCAGCTTGTCTTTGACAATAACTTCACCCTCATCACTCATGGCTTCATCAGAGTCAATAGATTCTCCTTCCCAGGAATCATCATCTTCTTCAGTTCTCTGTTTCCGGCGCTCCCTTTTCTCAGCCTTCTTTTCCTTGGCAGCTTCAGCAGCCTTGCGTTGTTCCTCTTCTTCTTCCTCAACTGGCTCACCTCTATCAATCCTCTCCTGGCGTTCCTTTTCTTTTTTAGCCTTTTCTATCTTTTCCTTTTCAATTTTTTCTTGCTCATCTTTTAATTTAATTTCATCCAACTCTTTGCCAAGCTTGTCAACAAATTCTCTAAAAGGCTTTACTGAGGGCTTTTCATAGACATAGGGAACAATGAATGAAGGTGCTTCAACTACAAACATGTCATCTGTTAGTGAAGGTAATATGTTGGGTTGTGGAGCTGGGGTGCTCTGAGATGTTGCAGCTTTGCAAGACACTGGTGTAATTGTTGTGCCCCGAGCAGCAATGCTCTGACATAAGTTTTGAGCATCTATCGAACTGGATGTGGACTTGTTTGTGTTGGCTTGTTGAACCTTTCCTGACAAAATTGAATTGGTATCTATGATGACAACCGTTGGTTCTTTTTGTTCGCCATTAGTATTTGCCTTTGTAGCTAGATCTGCTAAACTTCGAGTGTCACTAACTATTATTGGTTTAATTTTATTCTGATTTTGATTCAGTGGGTCTTCCATTGCAACTTCTTCTATGTCAGACTCATCGTTTACTTCCATCATGTTGCCATTTTCAAGTTCTTCAGGTTTTTTCTGTTCAACATTTTTATTGCTCTGCTGGGAGCCCTCTGAGCTTCCATTACTACTAGAGCTCGAACTAGATGATTCATCGTCATTGGTTACCACATCTCCCTCATCTTCTTCATCACTTGTGATTTCATGTACTTCAGGACTGAGTGGTGCTCCATTTTGATTTGGTGGTTCATTGATTTCAATTTCTGAGTCACTGCTGTCATCTTTAGGATGACTTCCCTGTGATGACTCATCATCCCCTTCTGTGCGTTCATCTGCGGAGCCAGTAAATTAACAATTTTGAGAATAAATAGTATTGTAGCTTACTAATAAAGTCGTTCAGAACTTCAACTATTCAGTTTCTAAAAATGGTCATGAATCATAAAATTATTTATGAAGGAAATATAAGACATAAATAGGTATAGTAACTTTGTGACCTACCTAGTTGAGCAAGGACAGGTCATGTTACAAATGAATACTAGATACATTACACATCTAAGAATCAGCTGATGAGCATAAAACGATATGAAAATACGCATGTTTCGATAGTCAGCTCTTAAAAACCTGAGAGAACATTGACTTGTGTAGTCACTTTTAACGTCCGCGGCTTGCGAAAATGCCTGGAACTCCAGCGAAAACCAGATAATCATCGTAACCTAGACATTTCATTTCGACTGATTTTGCCGAAGATAAATTATGATAAATGGTATATTTATGAATTGGCCGTTACAAAACAATATTAGTGACTATCAGGTAGCGTCATTAGATCATGTGGAGCGAGGACCGCCATATGGGATTCCATGGCATTTCTCCGAAAACACTACTTCATCAGGTTTAGTGGTAAACACTACACTTTTAGAGTAAATTATTGTGTACAAATGTGAAATAGGTGTAGATACTTACCAGTAGCTGTAGAAATCGACATTTTCTACAGATTTTCCAACCGTAAACTAGAAAATAGCACAATAGCACAGTAGCGGAAACCAAACCAAATCAAGCTGTCATTTTGAAAGGTTTTTAATATGTCACGATCGGATTTTTATGAGAGATTGTTGTCGATTTTTATTAATTTAGTACTGTCCTGATTTTATGGTTCTTTTGATACATTTAATTGATCATTTTTACTCACAATTAATTGATTTACTAGAAATTACTTCAACAGCACGCGTATATCTCAAACAAAAATCTAAGCACACAAAATGGCGGCTAACGGGTACCAAAAAAAACCTTTTCATAAAAATGGTGGGAAAGAGAGGGATAGCGGAGGGGGAAGGACGCGATATTCCACTTGAAAAAAAATGGAATAAAAGAAGCGGGAATTTCAAAAGATCCCGTAGTAATACAACAATTTAGCCAATATCTTGTAATATTTCTATATAAATATTTAAATAATTATTTAAATACCAATGAGCACCTAATTACCATACTTAATTAAGTATTGGGTTAAAAAAATAAGGACAGTTTTAAAACAAGTACAAAATTTATTTATAATACACAACATTACATAAGTTTGTGGGGTACACACTTTAAATCATATATGAGACACACAACTATATTTAATATAATATACTAGTTGTTATTTATACACCAGACTCAACAAACTTAAAGTAGGCACAAGACAATTCAAGAATACAGTCTGCTTTTTTATTCTTCAACACTATCAATATTATTAGCATTTTCAAAAGGGTCTATTACTACACCACTGTCTGGTTTCTTAATGACCCCTAACTCTTCAGCCTCATGTAAGCACTTTTGGGCATATTTCTTTGTCCTATCAAATTCTTTATCTTCCAGTTTAGTCAAAGCCATTAAAATTTCCATGACATCTGTTTCAAATATCTTTGCAGCAATATCTTTGTCGTCTTTCACAATATTGTAGAGCATGTAAGATCCTCTGAATTGTATTTCTTTGTCAGGATTCGCTAGTAAGCACCTCAGGGTCTCGATCCATGGTCCACAGTCTAAAAGTTTCCTGCAGCAAACTTTGCTAGCTGCAGTTAATACACAGAGTGCTCCTGCTGCAGCTTTGACTGTGTCCACATCTTCTTCTTGGCATAATAAATACAGGAACTTTGTTTTATCATTATTGCCCTCATAGGTTTTAATAACTTCATCAGATTGAACTAAATTGCAAATACATTGCACTGCTGCTCTCAAAAGCATTTGGTGATCTTCAAACAGGTAATGCTCTATTTTGGAGAGGCCACCCTCCTTTAATATCCGGTTTCGTGTACTTTCATTCATTCCAGCCAAGTTGCAGAGTGCCATCAGGGCTTCAAAGTTTTCCAAAGCATTGCAGTCAGGGTGTAGCAAGGCTAACAGAGGTCTCACGACTTCTAAGTTTCTCTGACCAGGAAATGCAACCTCTGGGTTAATAGTGATGCCAATTCTAGCCAGGGCTTGTGCAGCTTGTTTCTTGCCATTATTAGTACCTTCCAGGGCCATAGGTATCAACACCTTGGCACCTCCTTGCTGTACAACAATTCCTCTCAGCTCTTGAAGACTGCAGATAGCATTGAAGACTCTTGCAATAAGTTCTTTTGAATTATGACTCTCAGTTTTGGATAGGGCTACTAAACCAGTTGTTACTCCAAGTTTTGCCAATACAGTGATTCTTTTACTAATAAAATCTGGATCATCTAATTCATGTTGCTCAGGGATGTGATGTTTCGCGAATTTAGCCAGCTCCATCATTTCTGGCATCATTTCTTGTTTCTCATAGGCATTGCAGAGATTGACTAAAGTTGTGACAACACCATACAGGCAAGATTGGTCCCCACTCTTAGCTAATTCAATGAGAGCTTGTATGGCAGCTTTATCTTCAACCAGCTTCTCTTTAACATCAGCATCCAATGTCAGGTAAGAAAGACCTTCCGCCGCCCATTTTCTCACATCATTGTCCTTAGCTGGATTTACTAAGAACTTCCTACAGGCTTCAGCTAGCTTTGTAGTGGATCCATCAGCGAAGGGGCGGATAGATGCGTCATCTCCACCAAAACTGCCTAATTTGCATAAGCCAACTAATGCTCGCACCCGAACACTATCATTCTTGCAGGTGTATAATTTCTTCAGGATATCAACTCCCTTGGTAATGATTGTTCTAGCCTTATCTTTCTTGGATGCAGCAGCAACCAGACATTCACAAGCCACTTTCTGCTGCAGAATATCATCAGTCTGTGCCATGACAATAATCATCTCAATAATACCCTCCTTGGAGATGACATAGTTGCCTACATCAAGGGGTCCTCTCAGCAGGGAGGTGATTGCTACTGTTACTCTGACTTTCGACTCCAGATCTGGAGTTAACAGCTTGTCTTTGATGAAATCGTCTACTTGGTTGTTGAATTTAGTTCTTGCCTCATCATAGTACATATTTTCATATATTTTTGCAAGACATGCTGCAGCAATTGTGCTTGATGATGGTGTGATATACATTGCAGACTCATACTTGTACTCTTCGAGCTCACTGCATACTTCCAGCAGACGCTGTAATCCTTTGATTTCAACAAATCTATCTGCCCAGTTAATAGCATTGTAATGGCAGTTCCTCATTATTAACTCCATAATGGCATCTCTAGCTTGGCCTGTGATTACTCTATTAGTGATGGAGTAAGTCAGGCATGTTAGAAGAGTGTCCAGCTCAGACTTGTGTTCTTCACACAGTTTGGGATCTGGTTTTGATTCTTTCTTAGTATCCATACCTGAGAATGTGTTTAATATGACTTGAAGACAGTATTGGGCTGCGTTGACCCTTTCTGTATTGTCACTATCAATGATTTCCAAAACCCAGGGAATGCCCACCACCTTAATGACAGCTTTTGTTCTCTCAATATTACGTTTGCAAAGCTGGCTGATGACACGCACTGCATTTACAAATATGTCCGAGTTCTTCTCCACCTTCAGAAGCTGTTGAATTTTATGAACAACGCCACTTTTCATCATGATGTCTGCACCTGTGTTTTCCTTAGCCAAGACAATGAGATTTCCCATGGCTTTCTCGCGTTTTTCAATATCTTCACCCAGGCCAAAAGCTAATTTAAACATTTGTTCCACTTTATTACTTGTTTGTGCATTCTGCCTGGCTCGCTCTTGTACAATAGCATGTAGTCGCGCTAAAACTGGCTGCACTGCCTTGTTTGATGGTTCAACTGTAAAAATTGTTTTCGCGTCCCTATAAGCTTCTTCATATCGTTCTAGGTTTTCCAGTGCTTGTGATCTTCTAAACAAGGCCTTCGGGTCCTCTGGAACAATTTTTAAGGCTTCATCGCAGTCTTGTATGGCTTTATCGTAGTCGTTAATCTTCAGATAACAGGCTGCGCGGTTCTTTAAGTATGTGGATAGATCTCGGCTGTCTTTTTCGGCAAGGTTGACCGCCTTCGTGTATAGGGATATCGCTTCCTCAAATTTTTCACTTTTGAAGGCATCGTTTCCTTTGTTTTTATATGTTTCTGCTTCTTCGTTATGAACACCCATTTTATCTCGTTTTGTAGAAAATACTTGTATGACGACCGATTCCCGACTCTTTTATAGTGTTTTCCAAGACATTGAAGATTGTTCTGGTAAGATCTCGTGCTTTTTACATCTCGAATAAGCACCAAAATAGAAATTTATTTTCGTTCACCGTATGTCGAAAACGATATGTAGTCCGTTTGTTCAAAAACTAGAAAAAATAAGTGTTTATTAAAGGTTGGATCAGAATATCGATACATCGAATACAGTAATTAGATCAGATTTATAAATTGCCATTAATACATATATACAAACAGAATTAGTGAGTTAAAAGCGTGCTTAATTGAATTTTGGTGTGTAGAAGTGTATATTAAATAAAAAAATAATATATTTATAAAAATGATTCAATTTAGGTTTTAGAACACATACTTTAATGTCAAAAATAAATCTGTATCATTCGTAGACAGAGAACAGTTTTGTTTTTTATCTTCTTCCCTCTTGCGAGGGTTATGGCATTACACGGCTAGTGCATTTGCCATTTTCAAGTAAATCTTCGCTATAATTTTCATTGGTGTGACGATCGTTTTTGAACTAGGTTTATGTTTATTAAAAGTTTGGGAAACGTATATGTCGCAGAAAAAATAAGATATAACTATTGTCATAGGAAAGGATCAAAGGAACAGGTATGAAATATATTACAGGTAGGATATTTACATAATTGTGTTTACACACATTATTATGTAAAATATTTACTGTTCTGTAATATAACATGACGATAAACTACAGAACTGTATAGATGTCTATGCAATAGTGATTTTTTCAAAAAGAAAGCACGCTCTAGCAAAACGTATCTTATTAACTGAAATTCTGCAATTCCATGGAACAACTTTGTGAAGGGTCGTCATTATTAATAGAATTACATTTATCAAGCATATCAACGATAGGGTTTAGGGACAACGATGGACGGTATCTTTATATTTGACTGAGTTATGGTATCGATAAGAAGCTGAATTATATCTGTAGATGACATAGTTAATGGATCTCTTTTTAAAGCACAGCCGTCTTGTGATGGCGGAATATTAAACTCACTAATAACTTTTTTATGAGCCACACGATCGTAGCCCATTACAGAATTTGCAGCTGAACGATAGTTAGTAAAAGTTGTCTTCTTGTATGATGTTTGGTGAGGGCGCTGAATATTTGTGACCTTAGATGATGTATGTGAATTAGATATTGGATGGAAACAGAGCTAATAACGTGAGCGATTGTTTGTACCTTCAAATGAGCGATGATTTGTACATTATCTGTCACTGTAGTACTATTTTTTTATAGTTGTGAAGTTTTACAGTATTTTAAGGCCCGTATTACAGCATACCGCGTAAATACGTAGTTGTCCACGTTCAAATTATATACTTTAACTCATAATAACTCAGGAACAACTCAGGGACTACTCAGGGACAACCCAGGTGCAACTCAGGTGCAACTTGCAACTCAGGTGCAACTCTAATGCAGCTCAAGTGTAACTCAGGGACTACTCAGGGATAACCCAGGTGCAACTCATTTGCAAATCAAGTACAACTCAGTGACATCTCAGGTACAACTCAGTACGGTAGTTCATTATAACAAAGTAATTTTAATTAGTAGTTAAATCTTCGTTCATTCAAATTATAGATTTATGGTGGGTCTACCTCTTTCCGGGGGAAATATAACCCCAATCAAAAAACCCCCGATATTAAAATTTTCCGAAACAGACAAACAACATAACATTTTTCCAGTCTAGAAGCAAAGATGCTTCGCTCGCTCGGTCAATATAATAAAGTTATATTATCTCTCTGGTCCGCGCTGCGGGCGGGTGGGAAGCTCTGAATAAAGATTGTAGTATTTGTATTATACTACTGTATTATATTATAAAGCCCTTTTTTACTAACGTTTTGCATTGTCTTTCATACTGTATAATTTTCTCATATATCTTTGTAAAAGCCTGTTCAATATATCCGCAATAATTTTCTGATGATTTCGTTATACTTTTGGTGCTGAAAATATTACTTTTAAATGTATTAATTGCCGTTTTTATATTAAAATTTGTTTGTTTACATATTGTTGACAACGTCAATAATTTTCATTTCACGTCATATCTTTCAAAAGTTGTATTTTTTTCTATGAGAATGTGTAAGGTTTTATGTTAAATAGTCTAGTTTTACTTATTTTTGTATTGGCCATTTATAATATTTAAATTTAAAAATATAGATTTTAGGAAACGGGCTCGCGACTATATAAGACGTCGCGAGGCATTCTCCTGGACAGTTCTGCTCAAGTTTTCTTCCAACTACGTTCTACGGCCACACCCAGGCCAGGCAGGCCCACCTGGGCCAGGCAGGCCTGGGAATTCTGTTGGCGCGTCCAGTTTTATTTTAAAGTTAATTTTTCATCAAACCATCACAAGTTCTCAGGAATATAAGGGAATGTGGATAATGAGACAGACACACAATATACATTTGGATGGATGGAGCATTCCTTAAAGTTAAGGTCGGTGCAACCTGAAATATTATATTCATCGTTCCGATACTGGAGCTGCCACCTTCGGATCTTCGAGCTGCCACCCTCATCTGTGAATTGCCACCTTCATCTGAGGACTGTCACTTTCATCTGAGAACTACCTCTCGGTCTATGAACTACCCCCTCCGTCTGTGATCTACCACCAGAATATTGTGACCGGCCGTTTAAAATAGGAGTAATTTTAAGTTCTTTAATTATAAGGTAGTATTTTAATTTTAATTTTTTTGCAGTTTGTAATTAGTAAATTAAATATTCATTTGTACATATTTTCTTTCTTTTCCTTCAAAGTTAGGGTCCTACTGGTAGGGTCAGGTAGGAGCTAACTTCTTCTTCTTTTTTTTTTTTTAAATTAATTATAGCCTTGCCCTTTGTATAAAAGGGGTAACGTTATAAGATATCGGTTGCGTAGATCGCCGACTTTCTTGGAGCGTAAAATACCTAAACTTGCACAGCGTCCTAACGTGAGAGCAATCTTAAGGTCACTCTATATAAGATAGTATGTACACGTATTATATACGTGCATAGTTGCCTGATCGCTTGAAGTTTATAAATTTGTACTGTGTAAGTTTTAGTTAAATTTATTCATGTTTTAAAAATTTTTGCAATAGTTAATATATCAATATATATATATATATATATATATATATATCAATCAATATGGTTTTGTGGGGAATGGTGTTCCCACAGGTTAGGACACCAGGCAGCACTATATCAAGTGATGCGTATGGTTCCTTTGGCGGGGATGATAGCAGAAGAGCAGGTGCAGTACGGACGAGGTCTAGCGAGCGAAATGAATAGTCGGTTCCAAGTTCCATGTTTTTTTTTTTAAGAAAGGACTGAGCTGCTGGTCGAACATGACCTCGGACAGCTTGACCGGACGTTTGGCAAGCGCAAGTGCGCTGGGCCGCACGAGATGGCCACCTGCCACAACAAGAAGGAGTATGTCGTGGCAGTCTTCCTCGACATAGAGAAAGCCTTCGACAGAGTATGGCATGAGGGGCTACTGTACAAACTCTCGAAGAGCGCCGCACCGAGGAAACTCATAGAAATCGTAGCCAATTTCCTGAGGGACAGACGCTTCGTGACGTTATCTCTACAGAGAAAACTGTGAAGGCCGGAGTGCCACAAGGAAGCTGCATCTCCCCCATCTGCTACGCCTGGTACACCGACGATATCTCTGTTGTCGGGCAGGTAAAGCTGGCGTTATACGCTGACGATGCAGCCTACTACACCTCATCGTACAAACCAGCCTTCACAGCAAAGAAACTAGAACCCACCCTGGATGCCCTGCCTGAATGGCTGATGAAATGGAGGCTCTCGGTAAATGTGGCGAAGACCCAGGCCTTCATTACCGGGAGCTGCAACCTATCAGACCCACTGAAGCTCCAAAGGAGAGGAAATTCAATGGCTACCGAAGACTGACGTTCGGTAGGCAAGTCGACCACACAATAGGATCGGTGAGGGGAGCTCGCGCCAAACTTCTCCCGATCCTCTATTCAAGACTGCCAATAAAGATGAAGCTGCTAATCTACAAAACCTACTTGAGGTTCCGCCTGACGTATGCGGCGCCAGCCTGGTACCCATACGTCAGTGCGACGAATCGGAAGAGACTACAAGCTCAGGAAAACGTAGCGCTGCGAAACATCGTGAACGCGCCGTGCTACGTCCGAAACGCAACGATCCACTGAGACCTCAAACACGAGAACATTAGCAGCTTCGTCCAAAAACTGACAACAAAGATGTTCACAAAAGCAGATGCCTCGAACCAACGGCATCTCAGGGGCATAGCCCCCCTGCACGCGCGACCCCCAGACGAGCCAGGAAGGAGGAAAACGAAAGGGTTTTCCAGAGACCTCGTCGCACCACAATTGAAGTGAGACAACACCTCATCAGCGACAATGCCCCCGACATACACAGTTCGGCTGCTGATCGGTTCGCTGGGCCTTTCCAAGGGATCTCACTTGGCAGGGCTTGATCGCGCCGAACCACACGTGGAGCCGGGGATATCAAACTCACTAGCGACCTGGAAAACCCTTGAAGACCCCAAGACCCGTCCATTGTAATGGGCGGAGACGCGCCAGGGCCAAGAGGGCTATGCCCTGAAACCCTATCCCCACCCCAGAAGGGGGTGAGAAGAAGATAACTGCTGCTACCTCCGTCAGCGTCGGGCCGCGGTCTCGCGCGCACGTCGCTGGCGCTGCGCCGCCACAGTTTGCTGACTGAAAATGTAAAGATTTTCTCCATTTGATACTATATGAGTTACTGCTGCCGTGAATACCTTCAGCTGCTTAATATTTTCAGCTGCCGCACTCTTTGTTGGGTGGAGAATCATTCATGGCCCCAACAGAAATAGCCACAGCAGTGTGGTACCCGAAGTTGTGGAAAACACCGGGTCATGACGGCATTCCAGTAGCTGCCTCCAAGCAGATGCCTTCTCGTGGGTTGGTGTGTCCGACTCGGTTGTTCAACGGCATCCTACTCACGGGACACTTCCCCTCGTCCTGAAAAACTGACAAGGTGATCATTCTGCATGAGCCCGGGAAGGACCGACGCTAACCTGCCAGCTACCGCCCCATCACGCTACTGCCGCACAATGCGAAACTGTTTGAGCGCCTGCTGCTGCGGAGATTGCGTCCCCATATTACACCCAGAGCAGAGCAGTATAGTTTCCGCAGGCGGCATTCCATCACACTTCAGCTTACGCGTGTGTTGCACCACTTAGCCGATCAGACCAACCAGGGGTGGAGAACAGTCGCCGTGTTCCTGGATATCGAAAAGGCATTCGACAGGGTGTGGCACGAAGGTCTCATCCATAAACTGATAAGGACTCATCATCACCTATGCTAGTCAATCCTTCCTCGCCGATCGCCGTTCTACATGTCCATCGAACGAGTTGATTCCGGATACAGGCAGATAACGGCAGGGGTCCCTCAAGGAAGTTGCCTTTCACCAATCCTCTACGCCGCTTATATAGATGACATCCCAGTGCTGAAAAACCTCCTTCCAGATGAACCAGATGAATGATATGCTAGCCCTCTTCGCAGATGACAGCGCGTACTTCGCGTCGTCTCAGAAAGCCACCATCGCCATTGGGGGAATACAGAAAGTCCTCGACATTCTCCCCTGCTGGTTGGACAAATAGCGCATGGCCGTGAACGTGGCTAAGACGACCGCGCTATTGACTGGCCAATAAAACACCATCAGATTACCCTCCCTACAGCCTAGAGGTGAGAACGTCGGGTGGGAACGCACCTGCAAGTACCTTGGCGTCACCATCGACCGTCGAGACTAAATATGGGTGCGCACGTAGACAACGCCATCAACTCAGCCAGGGCTGCGCGCACAATGCTGCATCCGGTCCTAAGTTGCCACTGTGGACCATGCTGGGATTGTAGAAGACGTACATCCGGACGATCCGGACATAGGTTGACCTATGCTGCGCCGACATGGTACGCGCTATGCTCGGCTTAGCAAGGCAAAAGAATGCAAGCGGTATAGAATGTTTCCCCACAGAGTGATCACGGGAGCGGGTTGGAACGTACGCAACAACGTCATCGCCCGGGACATGCACGCTGTGAAGCAATTCGTAGTCCGGTTAGTGCGCTGGATTACCAATATTGCCCCAAATCACGCGCGTCCCCACGACGTGCGTACCTACGCCTACGCCTGCGCCAGGAGGACGAAGAGGTCACACACACCAACGGTGGACATATCAGCCTGAAAACCAGATGACCTGAGGTGGCGATATAGATCTGGCAGAAGACGTTGGACCAAGACAGTAAATGGCGTGACCAAGATTGGTGGTGGACCTGACCTTGAGAGGTTGAGTGGATAGAAGCAGCCCGGACCATGACTGGAGAGTGATGCGGAAAACGAATGACGACGGAGCCAAGAAGGTGGGTGCGCTGCACCCGAAAGAGATCGACATGAGGACCAGGTGCGCAGAAAGCGCCCATTAAACACAATCCGACTTGCGGGGGCACTAGATCCTCGATCGATCGATGCTGCCGTCATTGTATGCAATATAGCAGTAACTTTTGCATCTACTGCGCTCTCAGCTGACACGGTTGGAAAATACTCTGTAGTTCCGAACTCTTTGGGCTTTGAAGTACTTTTAGTCTATGTAATTTGTAATTGTATTATCTGTAATGTAGTTCAGTCATTAAGTTCACTCACAATTTCTTCGTTCATTTTAACAAACTTTTTTATGTTCATTCATCATCATATTCGTTCAATTCTTTCTGGGTTGTTCCTCGTGTTTTTGATTTACTGAAGAGTTTAAAACTAATTGAAATGGCCGCAATAAGCTTGCTAAATCCTAAAGCTGAATTCGCCAGGGCGGCACAAGCTTTAGCGGTCAATATATCTGCTGCAAAGGGTATCCAAGATGTAATGAAAACTAACCTCGGGCCAAGGGGCACAATGAAAATGTACGTATTTTATTATTTGCTAGACTTTTTGAATATGTATTTGATAAGCTATGAAATTTTCAATCGTAGTATACTTATATGTTATGCGGTTTCGATGTGCAGTCATTAGAAAATGATTAAAGCCGCCTGTAAAAGTCATATGACCGGCCTCACGCCTGTGTCATTCATTGATTAATTAGCAACAATTTCTAATTTCTGCCATAAATTACCTATACTTGTGTAAATTTTTATTTAGTGAATTACTCAATTAAAAATGTATTTTATCTCTCAGATTAGGTGTTTAAGATTATGGTAATGTACCCGGGTGTTGAAGTACTATGTTGTGCATATTGTTTCTAGGTTAGTATCAGGAGCTGGTGACATCAAGATCACCAAGGACGGCAATGTGCTTCTCCATGAAATGCAGATCCAGCATCCAACTGCATCCCTCATCGCTCGCGCCTCTACTGCACAGGATGATGCCACAGGAGACGGCACTACATCCACAGTCCTACTGATAGGAGAGTTGCTCAAGCAGGCTGATATATACATCAGTGAAGGTATAATTACTTGTTTTACAATTCCTAGTTCATTAGGAAAAACTGCGGGTCTTATTAGTACTGGATTACAAGCTCAGAAATGACATACAGAAGCTTATGCTTAGCAGTAATCATAGTAACAGACTGGGAATTTGGTAATATATTAATGTGAGTTATATTATTTTAGATATGATTTCATCTAGACTATGGTATGTATCAATTGTATTGTATGATCAAAATCACCTCAGTCAAAAATAAATTTATTATTTTGTAATAATAAACTGACTGAAGTTTGTCATAAGCCTTTCACTTAGTAGTGGGTTACAAAGATTAATACACTTTAGAGTATAAAATAATAGAATAAGTACAGCAAGCAGATTTAGTTATACTAGTAGGTGATCAACTAGCTTTATGTGTATTGCAATGAAAATGGGCTTATCAGTGTTTTATGGACAATTGATATGACTAGTTTTTTTTTAATGTAATTAAGCTTAGTGAATATGCAAACTATCAAATAAACTATAAATCAATCTGTATGCATTCTATTTAAAACTAATTTGTATAGCACTCTGGCTGTATCCGAAGTGGGCTCAGCCAGAATGCTATTACAATACCCCATCTGACACAGACAATTATCAGGGATAACTCTGGCTATATGACTAGTTGAACCTAAGCTACTTTTGCTTCTTAATAACAATATGATCGTCTGTGCATACAACAATATCCCTTGTAAGAGTATATTTTTATAGGCAAGCAAATGAAATTGGATATAAAATAGTGGAACAGGTTTGTCATAGTTATTAAACTATCTATTTTATTAAATTTTCAGGGCTTCACCCTAGGATTCTGACAGAAGGTTATGATGTCGCCCGCAACAAGGCACTGGAGATCCTTGAGTCTATGAAAATCCCCATCGAGATCAAGCGTGAGAATCTTCTAGATGTGGCTCGCACTTCTCTCAAAACTAAGGTATGAATGTCACAATTTTCATCACGTCAAGAAATGATTGATCTCGCTGCGCTCGACTAGATACAGCCGTCGTTATTAATCGGCAACTAAACTTCGCCGCATTCGGCGTACCTGAGTCACGCACACTACAATCATGATATTGACAAAAATTTTATACATTATCCAAAGTAAAATGACAGTTTCCGTAGCGACGACACTGTTTCAAAATAATAAAATAAGAAATAATGCCATGGGATCTTACACACACTGCAATAATGAATTGCCGCATTTACGGAACTGTTGGCTTTACATGGCGCGGTATTTAGTCGAGCGCAGCAAAACCAATCATCTATAAAAGACTTGTCATTTGTGCATGACTTCTCCCTTCTTCTGTTCTTTTTAATTGGAAATCAGTTTTTTATTATTATTAATCAATTAGTATTTCTTATTTAGCACTAGCTGACCTGGAGAACTTCATACTTATGTATCTCACCTTTTAAACCTTCCCTGGAGTACGACAAACATTTCAAGATCAAAGTCAGCTATAACGGCCCAGCCGTTCTCGAGTTTTATCAAGACAAACTAACAGCATTTGTAAAATAAATCCCTAGGTACACAAGAACTTGGCTGAAGTTTTAACTGATGCGTGTGTAGACGCTGTTCTGGCCATCCGCACTGAGGAGAAACCCGTCGATCTGCACATGGTAGAGATTATGGAGATGCAGCACAAGACTGCTACGGAGACCACACTTATTAAAGGTTAGTTTTATCCTACACATCTAGCCATTTGACCACAAATTCACAAGACCACGGTAGTCTGCGATACTGTAGCCCTAGATGGAGCATGCATAGGCTGAAATACACTGGCTTTCAAAGGCGGCTGCCGGAACACACCCCTAGGTGCTTGGTGACAGATTTTACAACTTCAGGGTGGTAGCTAGCCAGGCGAGCAGTAGGAAATGCCCTACCACCAGGTTTGGTTTACTAATAATGTTTTCCTTCACCGGTAGCTCAGGCTCTTTTTGCATGTTACGTGGGATCGAACCTCGTGCCTTTTGCGCGGCAATCGACCCCACTAACCACTCTACTATCATCGCTACAACTTAAATTAAAAAACAAATACGCCTAAAACATGTGTGTTAAATATGTTATTATGAAAGAAAAATATATATATTTGATGGAGGTTACTTTTAAAGTTAAATTATTAGTGTTCTATTGTAAGGCAGGCAGTCATCTTCATGTGAGATTGAGTTTATTCGTATTTTTCTCAGAAAATGCTTTAATTTGATACCCAAATCAAAGATGTGCGTTTTTTTAGGAAATCCATAGGAAATTTCCTATCTTATAATAATATTTATCACGCTAAATCAAATGGGTGTAATTTTATTAATCATATTCTTCTCAGCAAACCCTATCATTTGATACCAGTTTATTGAGAGTGCACAAAAAACAACATGTCTGCTATATTATACAATGACGTCATCCATTAGCCAACTACTTTGTTATCAATCAAATTTAAAAGTGTGTGTTATATTTTATCACAATCGTTTAAGGATTGACTGCTTTAAAATTAAGACTTGATCTGAACTATATATATGCAACCAACATATATACAGACAATGCATCTTTTGTCTGTTTGACCTGTGTCTGGGTGTTTATTATATATATGACGGCGCGTTTAAATCATCGAGAGTGAACGGCAAGGACGGCTGTTAGTTGTCAGCGTCAGTTGGAGGGAGATGTCATTGCCGTTGACTCTGACGCAACACCAAGCACTAGCGCAGCGTGGAGGAACCCGAACCATCACGGGATTACGAGACGGCAATCGGTTTGCATCGCATACGTGTGTTACGTGTTTGGTGGAGTGTCAGCTGATTAAGCGATAATAGTGATTGGACAATACATTCCGAAACATATTTTGTGTCGATTACTGTATTGAGTTGAAAATTATAACGAATTACCACACGTCTTGGTTTTACTCTCCTCGCCCGACTACCCGCGCCCGCCCGTAGTGAAATACACAATGACAGACACATCTGATAAAGAGGGCCCCCCTGGCGTTCCTATATCAGAAGTGGGATTCGAAGGGCAAGCCTCGGGAGAGTTGAACGATGATCGCGAACAAGTCTCACACGGTTTTTTGCGTAATATGGAGATTCTGCTATCCCGACTTCTGAAGACGACACAATCCCCTTCAACTTCAAATAATACGGCAGCAAAACTTATTCGCTTCGATCCAGACGAAAATGATGCAGATATAGAAGGTTGGTGCAGAGTGACGGAGATAATCGTGGAAAGTAGAAAATTAGAAGGTGCAGAGCTTTTGTTAGCGCTTACACATGCTCTTCAAGGACGTGCAGCTATGTGTTTGACAAAATTGCAAACATCACATTTGACATGGAGCCAGATAAAAGAGGTACTCCTTGCAAAATTTGGAAAACCGATGCTACCCCAGGATTACTTCGACGAAATACTGAGATTCCAAGTTAACCCGAAGGAAACAGCTTGTGAAGCGGCAACGCGACTTTGGACATTGGTAGAGCAGATTCCTCGCACTGACATGCCAGAAGATGTCATCACGGGGTTTGTGTGTTCCGTTTTATGTCAAAAAGATGCCATTATGCGTCGTGAGCTACACTCTTGCAATGTGACTACTAGAAGCCAACTGTTCCGAGTATTAAGGGGCATCTCTTCAAAACGGAAACATGAAGGACAAGACAGTAATGACAACGAAGCAAAGAAAAGTCGATTCAACGAGCCACGCTTCATGGGAGCGTGTCATCGGTGTGGTCTGCAGGGCCATAGACAGGCAGACTGCCGCAGACGTCGTGAAGACCTCAACGACAAGGCCATTGCGAAAACAACTGACCATCCTCAAAAGCAGCAAACCCCCTCGCGGCCTCTTACCTGCTTCGTGTGCGGACAACAGGGTCACGTGGCGTCAACGTGTCCACATCGCAAGGGGCCGAACGAGCGGTTGGCAGTCAAAGAAGTCCACCTGTGCGAGAGGAGACCGGCAGCTGGCACCCTAACTACATCCTCCGGTGAGCCCGTTTCTTTTCTCTTTGACAGTGGTTCCGCCTGCTCGCTAGTAACTTGTAGTTTAGCTGATAGACTGACGGGCACTAAGCGTAACGATTCGGTGTACCTCACGGGTATAGGAAAAAACAACGTCGTGAAATGTTGCTCCCAGATTCTCAGTCCCATCGATATTCAGGGTATCCCACTAACAGTTTTATTCCATGTAGTTCCCGATGCGGCTATTAGCGAAAAGGTGATTATAGGTCGAGACATTTTAGATGAAAGAATTACTGTCGAAGTAAGCAACGATCGAATTCTTTTCTCTTTGCGTAAAGAAGTTGATATGGTAGAAAAAACGAGTCAGATTGATTTTAATAACATCGAAACTGATTTACATGGCAAAGATAGGACAGCTCTCATCAAAATATTACAAAAATACCGTGACTTCTTCACGGATGGTATACCCACGCGCCGCGTCACTACCGGTTATATGCGCATAGAGCCGATAGACCCAAACAAAACCGTACAACGACGTCCTTACAGATTGTCCCCCGCAGAAAAAGAAGTAGTTAGGGATAAAATAGATAATCTTCTCAAGGCAGGTGTCATTCGAGAGAGTACATCAACCTTCGCTAGCCCTATACTACTTGTGAAAAAAAAGGATGGCTCGGATAGAATGTGTGTCGACTATCGTGAACTAAATTCCAACACTCGCCCTGAACATTACCCCTTGCCCATAATTGATGAGCAAATAGATCGACTTCATGGTGCGTGCTTCTTCTCCACTCTAGATATGGCATCAGGCTATCATCAGATCTTGATAGATCCAGAGGGCGATAGCATAGCTCGCACGGCGTTTGTGACCCCTGAAGGTCAATACGAATACCTGGCTATGCCGTTTGGGTTGCGTAATGCAGCTTCAGTCTACCAAAGGTGCATTAACAAAGCGCTAGGTTCCTTAAAAGACACTGTGACCCTGGCTTACATGGACGATGTCCTCTGCTATTCCAATGACGTCACACAAGGATTGGAACGGCTAGACCATACTCTAAAGGCCTTATCTGAAGCAGGTTTTACATTAAACATACGTAAATGTAAATTCATGAAGAGTGAGGTAAACTACCTAGGCTATGTGATAAAATCTGGCGAGGTCACCCCAAATCCTGAAAAAATAAAAGCTCTGGCGAATGCTCCTGCTCCCCGAACCGCGACTCAGGTTCGTCAATTTTTAGGTTTAGCGTCATATTTTCGGCGATTCATCCCAAGTTACACTAGCCTGGTAGGCCCGTTATACCCGTTGACGAAACTGAAAGGGCCAATAACATGGACAGGTGTACATGACGCCGTTCACAAAAAAAATAATCGGCATGCTAACCGCGGAGCCAGTACTAACGATTTTTGACCCGAAATTACCGGTAGAACTTCACACAGACGCGAGCTCCGAAGGTTATGGCGCAATACTTATTCAAAAACGGGGCAATTTACCCCATGTAATATCTTACTTCAGCCGCCGAACAACAGATGCCGAATCTCGCTATCATTCGTACGAGCTAGAAACCCTAGCGGTCGTTCGCGCTGTCGAACACTTCAGGCACTACCTGTACGGGCAGCATTTCACAGTCTTCACGGACTGCAACTCGCTAAAAGCATCAAAATCCAAAACCGACCTGACCCCCCGCGTTCACCGTTGGTGGGCCATTCTCCAGGCCTACGATTTTGACATAATTCACAAACAAGGCAGCAGCATGGGGCACGCCGACTTTCTTTCCAGGAATCCAACAGCCGAATCTTCGAGAGAGTGTCATGAAGCTGACTCTTCCGTAAAGACTAAACTCATCCAGTTCGTAGAACTTCATCAGGACTGGTTAACGGTCGAACAAAAGAGGGATAGTGAGATTCAAGATTTAGTCGAAAAGCACAAAAACAAAGAACTTCCTGAGACTATATCTCACACATATGACGTTCGAAAGGGTATACTATACCGAAAAATTGAACGAAACAAGAACAGTTACTGGCTCCCCGTTGTTCCGCGTTCTCTCACGTGGACTTTGATCAATCACGTTCACTCAGAGATAAAGCACTTAGGCGCGGAAAAAACCCTAGATAAGCTCTATGAGCAATACTGGTTTCCACAGATGTCAAAGTCGGTTCGCAAATTTGTGGATTCCTGTATTGTGTGCAAAGCGTCTAAAGGCCCATCCGGCGCTAGTCAGATGAGACTTCACCCGATCCCAAAAGTCTCTACCCCATGGCATACTATACACATCGATATCACCGGTAAACTAAGTGGCAAAAGTGACCAAAAAGAATACGCTTCAGTGATCATCGATGCTTTTACTAAGTATACCCTCCTCGAGTATACCTCTTCCCTAGACTCGGCAAGCGCAGTCAAAGCGCTGAAAAAGGCTGTGTGTCTTTTTGGAGCGCCAAAACGCATCATAACCGATCAAGGTAGATGCTACGTAAGTTCCGAGTTTAGAGAATTTTGCAGCGACCATTCTATAGAACTTCACCTCATCGCCACTGGCTCTAGTAGAGCAAACGGTCAGGTGGAACGAGTTATGCGCACCCTTAAAAGCTTACTCACCATTGTCGAGAACGACCCCAGTAAAGTATGGCGTGATGAACTACTTGATGTGCAGTTAGCTTTGAATAGTACAAGATCCCGAGTCACGGGTTACACACCCACGGAACTCATGTTCGGAATAACAGCTCAATCTCTAGGTATAGCCCAAATATCCCCCAGCTCTGAACTTGCCCCTCGTTCCGACCTAGACACAATAAGACAAAATGCAGCTGATAACATAGCAAAAGCAGCAACGTCTGAAGTAAGTCGGTTCAATGTAGGTAAAGCTGCGGTAAAACCATTCCTCAAAGGCGAATACGTCTTTATAAAAAATAATGAGCGCAACCAAACCAAACTTAATAGAAAATTTAAAGGTCCTTTTCTCATTACCAAAGTGTTAGAAAATGATAGGTACGAACTAAAAAATATTGACGGGTCTAATAGAACCTACAAATTTGCACATGAGAATTTGCGTTTAGTGCCTAGAGGTCTTGACGGCTTGCAAGAAATAGCTACTATTGTAACATATGATATCGGTGAGGCGGCCGAGACGGCGGGTCAGGGTCAGACAGATGGAGCGGTATCATCAGACGATGATTATGATATGATATCGATCTCTAGTTCACATACTGCAACCGCTAGCTCGGCTACCCTTTCAGCTTCAGAGTGTGAAGATTTCTAAAATGTAAGTAAGCCATGCATGTGTCTATCTAAATCAAGAGTTCGGTCAAACTGTTCTTTGGTCGTCTGTTTATAGCTGCAACCATCATATGAGATGATGTGTTTTTGAGTTACGAGGCCGTCCGGTCCAGGTCGTCATATGAGATGATGAGTTGGTCGTAGGGACACCTCTGTTGAGTTTTATTTGCATGAGGCCAAATACCACAATGCGTGTACCAGGAATAGCTGCGAGGCCGTCCGGTCCATGTCGTTATAGGAGATGACGGGTCATGGTCGAAGGGACACCTCGAGCTAGTCTCATTTGCATGAGGTCAAATGATGAGTGTATCCATTCGGGAGTATACACATGTGTGAAATTATATCTTGTATGTCAGGACAGGACGAGCTAAGTGAATGTGGTGACCGAAGCGATTTCTTTTCGATTGTTGCAGATTAACTGAACATTGAGCAAGGCTGAGGCGAAAAGCGTACGAGGACGTGCGCTAGTCAGTCTGGCCGTGACGGCGCGTTTAAATCATCGAGAGTGAACGGCAAGGACGGCTGTTAGTTGTCAGCGTCAGTTGGAGGGAGATGTCATTGCCGTTGACTCTGACGCAACACCAAGCACTAGCGCAGCGTGGAGGAACCCGAACCATCACGGGATTACGAGACGGCAATCGGTTTGCATCGCATACGTGTGTTACGTGTTTGGTGGAGTGTCAGCTGATTAAGCGATAATAGTGATTGGACAATACATTCCGAAACATATTTTGTGTCGATTACTGTATTGAGTTGAAAATTATAACGAATTACCACACGTCTTGGTTTTACTCTCCTCGCCCGACTACCCGCGCCCGCCCGTAGTGAAATACACAATGACAGACACATCTGATAAAGAGGGCCCCCCTGGCGTTCCTATATATATAAGTATGTATTTATGTAAATAAGTATGTATATCAGTCATGAGGTTACCATAGCACAGGCTTTGCCTAGTTTGGGACCTGAAGACCTTTGTGTGGATGTTGTCCTATATATATTATATATTTTTTTACGATTGTATAGTTTCATGAAATTTATTGGTATTGTATAAAATAAAAAAAACATACATATACTTGTGATAAAATAAAATAAACAGATTTTAGGTTAAATAAAGGCCTATAAAATAATAAGAACCGAAACAGTTTCCTTTACTGAAGTTTGAGTTAATGCTAGTAGTTTGTGTAGTTATGCTAACTGTCGACCTCACGACCACGATAACTTTTGCGACATCACAAAATAACAACCACAAGAAGATTTGTTTATCATATTTACAATGGTAAATCAATGTTGTGTTCTGTATGTACCAAATATTGTGGGATTACAAAAACTCCCCTGACGCATCTACAATATCGAACGTAACATCTATTGACACTAAGTTTCGACGTGATTGGTTGGAAACAACGACCAGTACACACACGGTAATAAAATTTCGAGCAGACATAGAAACTGACAGACTGAAGAAAAATTTGCCCGACTCGAAGCAGAGACACTTCGGTCGTCAATGATAAACCAATAATAATATAGTTATCTGGAAGAGTCTTTTTAGGTTAAAGACCGCCGTTTGGTGTCGCTTTTAATGTTTGATGTTGTATCTTTGTGGTGACAATGAAGAATTCATATACAAACTATTTCCGTTGCAGGTATCGTAATGGATCACGGGCCGCGTCACCCGGACATGCCGAAGCGCGTTGAGAATGCTTACATCCTTACGTGCAACGTGTCGCTCGAGTACGAGAAGACCGAGGTCAACTCCGGCTTCTTCTACAAGTCTGCCGAGGACAGGGAGAAGCTGGTCGCTGCTGAGAGGGAGTTCATCGACCAGAGGGTGCAGAAGGTAACTTCAAACATTTAATTTCTTCCTGCTCAAAATAAGGGTAATGTTTTTCGTGTTTCCATGAATATCTAACCCTTCTCCTACAGCCTCAACTGATAAATTGATTTTGACGTACATCCTTCTCTTCCTCTTATTTATTTAGGTAGAGCGGTTCTCTAGTAATTTGTGTTTAATTGTTACCTACAATGTGCTTAAATTTTTAAACCACCTTCCTTCCTTTTTTACAGATCATAGCAATGAAGAAAAAGGTGTGCGACGGTACCGATAAGAAATTCGTGGTCATCAACCAGAAGGGCATCGACCCAATGTCTCTGGACGCGTTCGCCAAGGAAGGCATAATGGCGCTCCGTAGGGCCAAGCGCCGCAACATGGAACGTCTAGCTCTCGCCTGCGGCGGCAACGCCATGAACTCAGTAGAAGAACTTACCCCGGAATGCCTCGGATACGCTGGACTCGTATACGAACACATCCTCGGAGAAGAAAAATACACTTTCGTTGAACAATGCAAGAACCCGCTGTCGGTGACTATCCTTATCAAAGGACCTAATAAGCACACTCTAACTCAGATCAAAGACGCCGTCCGCGACGGGCTCCGAGCCATCAACAATGCTATTGAAGATAAGTGCATCATCCCCGGTGCTGGAGCTTTCGAAATCAAAGCAAATCATGAGCTTCTAAAATTTAAAGACACCGTCAAAGGCAAGGCTCGTCTCGGCATTCAAGCATACGCTGAAGCTCTTCTAGTCATTCCGAAGATTTTGGCCGTTAACTCAGGTTATGACGCCCAAGATACTATTGTGAAGTTGCAGGAAGAAGCAAGATTAAACCCCGATCCTGTGGGCTTAGATTTGACTACGGGTGAAGCGATCAAACCTACCGACGTAGGGATATACGATAACTATATTGTAAAGAAGCAGATCCTGAACTCTTGCTCAGTTATCGCCAGCAACCTCCTCCTTGTCGACGAGATCATGAGAGCTGGTATGAGCAGCCTCAAGGGATAGAATATCTATATAACATTCGTAAATAATTCTTTGGGGCCTTATTCTATTTCGCTTTTACTGCTTAGCTTGCAAGTATTATTCTTATTATACTCGTAAAAATGTTTTAATTTTGCATTTAATTTCCTGGAAAGTTGATTGATAAATTGTACACTTGTCTTATTTCAAGTTTATTTCTAACTTTAATAAAATTAATATGTACTAATAAATGCATTTCATTGAAAGATCCATGTACTTTAGTTTTCTTTATTGAGGAAAACATAAATGCTTACAATTTATAGGTACTTTCTATATGTTCCATTCCATTGGAGATGACACACACTACTAGGTCCAGCCTGGTTCCCTTAAACACAAACCTTATCTACTTAATCAGTAATCAAATTAATCAGTATAATTTCTAATTATACTAAAGTACCTATAACTTTCATTAGCTTTCTGGAGTATCTACTTTCTTCAGAACTGTTACTTTGTAGATAAAGTTTAAATTATGCATTGTAAATTATTACTGATTAATTTGATTAGTCATACATAAACCTTTACACGATCTTTCTTCTTAAAAATCTAGGGTGCACAATAATTTATCACAATACAATAATTGCTATTGCCTACATCCATACACAGACATTTAATTAAATCATTAGAAAATTACAAGATAACAAAAAACAGTATTATGTTGACATTGCAATTAAGTATAAAATTACTTTAGTAAACTATCGAAAATAATTGTAATCGCGTCTCAATAAAAAATAATAAAAACTTAAGTTATAAGTAAGAAAATATTCACATCAATTACGATAATTTAATAGTTAATTACTTACAATATAAACTACTATTAAATAACACTTGGGACCCTGGTTTCAGTAGAGATTTCGGAATAATATTAGAGATAAAGCTTTTACATAAAATAACACAGACAATTGATTACATTAGCTTTGGCCACAACATCAATAAACTTTAATCTAACATAATATAGAATATTTATAATATGAAAACAGTGAAGAATAAAGAATTTGTAAATGATGACCAATAAGTCACAGTTTATTGTTAAAAAATAATTAAATGCTAAACCAACAATTAGAATCAAGGAATGCAAAGTTGATTATCCATAACTGCTGTTAATTATTATTATACTGTAATCAATACAGAAACTTGTCTTATTGTTCACAGTCACTTTCCATTGTAAGATATATACTCATTGATTGAAGCGTAAACGCGAAGTGGTGTGAGCAGAAATAGAAGAGATGAGTTCACAGGGATTGACCCCTGGGGGTTCGGAGTAACGCCTTCACTCATGTATGGCACTATAAACATTCTATGTGTTATATATTTGGATTATAGTGTAATTTATTCAGAGTTATTCATGGAGTCAAGAAGGTCGTAAATAACGCTAAGTGCCTACTCACGTACGCTAAATCGGAGCACGCCTACCTGACGTACATATTTATGGCTTCAATTTAGAATATGTCTAAAACATTTCTTTTCAGTTTTTTTTAAATAAGATAGGTTCAATTGTAAGATCTATATAGATCTTAACTTAAAAACCTTATAATTTTGTAGTATAATGATTATTTCCTGTTTTGTAAACCAATAAACTAAATATAGAATGACTTATTCTCTGTTTTCATATATCAAATGTCAGTGGAAAGACGTTGTTTCGTTTAGTTTTGTTTGTCGGCTTGTTCAGCGGCGATTTTGGCGCGTTCTTTGATGTCGATGGTAGCGAGATTCATGGAGGCTACGATGCCGTGGATGACGGAAATGCCGGCCTTTATGATGGCCACTGGCAGAGAAACCAGGGCTATCAGCTTGAATAGACCCATGCCCATTACTGGAAAAAGAGAGATGCTTCTATTGAAATTTTATGTATATGTTTTATCATTTCAGCAATGTTGCTTATATCACAAAAATGTATGTTAATGTTTGTGCAGTGTCATAAAGTTATATCTAAGACCATATTCAAAACTTCTTTGAGTTTCACGTGTTATCTTAGTTTTAAGGCAGCAATAAATCTAGATTAAGATACCAATAATAATTTTAGCAAGGTTACAATTTTGAATGAACCGTTAATATGTTTATGTCCTTATATGCATATTGCTATATATATATATTTCTAATAAATACTCACCAGAAGGTCCAGTATAGAAATGCATCACATACAGAGCAGCATAGAATGCTTCATTCCCAGCGCACATAAAGAACAGCACAGTTTTATTTGTATAGTACACATGCATGATTGGATTCTCCGACATATCAATAAACTTGTGTGAGGTCTTGCCCTGAAGAGTGACAGTGTGGAGGTACAGCCAGTGGCAAGTTATGTCAATAGCCATGGATAACTGCAGCCAGAATGTGTAGTCAGGGTAGAAAGTGGCTAGTGTCATCATCAGGCAAGCTGTGCCTGCACGATCTGTCAGCTGGTCCAGCATTGCACCAAATTTGGTGCCTGAAAACATAAAATTAATAACTTTGATATCCCCATACAAATAAAAATTAAATTATACTGTTTGTTTGTTGGTTTTTGTTCGTTTGTTAATATTTTTTATTACAAAGTGAAGTGAAGTGTCTATTCAGAAGATAAGCTGCAATAAAAACAAGTTTGATGTAAATTTATGTGGAAAAATAGATATAGATAAAAAAAAATCTTTTGTTAGTAATTTTATTTTTATCTTGTTATTTTCTATTCAGTATATTATAGGTAAACCACTATGAGGTCAAACAATCAAGTGTCAATTTCTATATTTACGATTAGGTAAAGGTCGATGCGGTACTTATTTATTACCATCATATTAGTAACAATACTAGAAGTACATAGCTAAAAGTAATTCAATTATCTGATACCTTACAAATAACACTTACTCTGATTAAAATATCTTGCGGCATGTCCGTCGAAGGCATCTAGCAGAGCCGATGTAATATAGCAACTACATGCCAGTATGCAGTGCGTAGGCATGAAATAAAAAGATATTATAGCCAAGAAGACCCGCCCGAATCCTAAAAGTAAACAAATATTAATAGCGAAACACGGTCAAATTGACTAAATAAACAACTGAGCTCTAAAGGTATACCAATTATGTTAGGTACAAAAAGGAATATGTTCTCCTTTGTTTCAACCATCGTATATATTGGTTTGTGCCTGTAGAAAAATACACAAAATTAAACTCGTCCGCTTTTTCGCGACAAATCCGACCGACAATCGATTACCATGAGCACAATTGAGCACTTAAAGAGCAGAGAGCGAGCCGCTGGTGGGGTTGCCACTATCACCGGAACCAAATCTACTTAAATGTTGATGTTTTGTTAAAAATGGTTAAATGACGACTTTGGACTGCAACGTTCGTGACCGAAGACGTCTGTCACGTCTCTAGTAAAACTTCACTGAGAACTAGTCAGTAAAGTTTTTTGAGACACTGTTGTTATTTTAGTAGATAAACCGAGCTAAATGTGGTCTCAAAGAGTTCGGAAAGCAAAATACCTAAAACTGTACTAAACATGTATAATTTGCATGAATACTTGTTTGCTTATCATCAAAAATGTTATGGGAAGGAGGTTTGAGCCAAGAATTTTTCAGTTGTTGTAGAAGTTGAAATATGTATTACGAGTAAAATCTCAGATATTGTAATGCTGAAGTTACGCTCAACTAGCTAATTTCTCACAGCATGGTATCAGTATGAAACTACAGCCACAGCCACCATCATAGTTAAGCTTGTCATCGCCAAAGTCTTATTATGACTTTGACACTTAATTTTTGATTTTATATGTGCAGGAAAAAATACCCTGGTGTGGGAAAAATGAAGGTACAAACAGTATATTAAATTGTATAAAAAAATTAATCTCACAGATAAATCTGCAACAAAAAGGGATTTCTTATTTGTTATATCTAAGTTTAATCATAAAAATATTGCTCCGGGTGGTCTCGTTGTTATCTGTGCTCCTAAACCAAGTTTTTGCTTTTTGAGATTAGAGGGCGTTTGTGTAGTCAATTGAAAATGTTGGTCAGAATGTGTCGAAAATAATGAATCCGGTTTTGCAAATGGTTAGAACTTTAATTATGTTGTAGTTAAGATATACATTATGGTTCGATTAGGTAGTTAGTTAGTGCAAAAGACAATAAAACGAGGAGGAAGCGATTGCGGTGTGCGAAAGTCATAAGACTTGTGTCATCTGACTGTTCCTCCTTCAAGATGGCTCCTTCGCCGGAGTATGATAAGGAACCAAAAGCCCCGGATAAAAGTGCAACAAACATTTCCAGTGAAGATTCGAATTTGTTACAAAATTTGGTTAACGACCAGCACCTTAATTCTGACCACAAAAATACCAGCACGGCTACGAACTCGGAAGTGGAGGTAAGTCGATCTCCTGCTGCCATTTTTTTGGTTTTGAAGGCTGTAAATTTCACGAGCCGTTCACCTTTAATTTATCACAATATCCAAAATAAAAAAGCTGTATTTGTGTCCCAAATTGGGGTTGTTATGTGGCGCACATTACCCGGAAAATATTGTTTTTCCGGTTCATGCGCGTCGTGGTCCGAATCTTTGTGCGTGAATGTAAATGGCGAAGTAATAAGAAATAATGAAAACAAGACCCCTCACTTACGTTATTATGCTATTCTCTGCTTATGCATTGATTTTATTATTGATGTTATTGCACATTTTGGTTATGATTTCTATATTCCACAAATGAAAGGTACCCTTAATGTATGCCAATAAACAACAGATGGAAAGAATATAAAAAATAATATTTTATCACAATCCTACTAAACTTTGAACACTCATTAGATGATTAAAACCTGTACACCACTGTACATATAAAACTATATACACATACATATGTATAGCTGTCATTATCAAATAATTTTGTCATGTTTAACACTTTTCTATAGAATTTAGGCACTTGTGTAGGAACTGCTTACCTTCTTCAAGGATACAACTGGATGGCTAATTAAATGATATCTATGATAACCTAACAGGTAGACTGTCATAAGTACCAGTTTTTCTCAGACACTTATATGTATCTGAGAAAGCCACAATTACAAGCTTTATCTTATATTTTTGTTTTTTGTAATAAAAAATCTAATGCAACATGGAAACTGATACTAAAGTACTACAGTTACTCTTTCTACGATGAAAAGATGTTTTTTCCACAATGTTAGTTGTATAGCCATTTAATGAGAGCAATCATTTTACCTCACAGGCCTAATTGTTATTATTAATGAGTTTTGTTTGGTACAGTACTATCCTTTGAGTAGAGGTGCGCTATCTTCAATCCTCCTGAGCTGAAAATAATTTTAGCAAATCTGATCAGCAAGTGAGCATAAAGCATAAAGTGCACCTTTATATTCTTAAATACCACAACAGTAATATTTACTTAGTTACAGTGACTTGCAGAATATCATTAACTAAAAAATTACACAAGTATTTCAATCATGCTGTCACATTGTGTAACTAGGTAGATTGTCAATTAGTGGTTTTATCATTTTTAAAGTGTAGTTAAACTGCCTATAGAGAAATAAAACTTTCCTCTTCTCTCTCTACTCATAGTATTTAGGAGAAAGGCCTATGCCACAGAGACTTCTTCTGCAATTAAAAACAGTATGAACCAATGACAGTTCTACAGAGGCAGACAGGTGATTCGGGTATACTAACTTTAATTCTGAAAACATAGGTTACCAGAAAGCCAACTAAAGGCTCAATTGTGGCATGTGTTGATTAATTGGACCTGAATCCAATCAATTCCTTGAAATTCCTCTTTACAAGTATTGTGAGATGTATTTGGCCAGTCTGCACTGACAGAGGGCTGGCTTTGTGCCGCAGCCTCAGTAGCCTCAGTAGGCACCTTAAAAAAAACCAACATTCTACAATGTTTGCCACCTGCCGCGTCTAGCCACCATGTTTCCTAGTAATGCAAGCCTAGACGCTCAGCTAGCCACCTACCTCGGTGATTCCAGCCTTAGATGCAAGCGTTAAACTTTTATTTAACACAGTAAATACTTTGCAGTGTCATTATTAACAATAGATAAGACATGATAATATTTTATATACACTTAGTTATCATATAAGTATTTTCATTATCACTGTAGTGATATTGGTGGCCCACTGATAGTGTTTTATGAACTTGCAGTTTGACTTTCACTATGATTTGGCAGAATAGATTTAAATACCAAAATATGGTCTTTATTGAGAACAATGAAATGAAGTAAAATAGCAGATGGATTACCAAAAGACTACTTAAGATCTACACAGATAACCCTAAAGCTCCAACCCAATACTAGCGGGCAGTGTGGAAGCATGCTAGCACAGTACCATGCTGAATAATTAATATTAAAATATGATTAATATTGCTAATATAATATTTTTTGATTAAGTTGTATTATAAAGCCAATTTTAAAAGTTTTGTACCTGTGTTATATGGCAATCTAAGCTTCATAACTTTACCTGATTGCCCCTAATTATGGTAATGTTTTTCATTTATATTTCTTTGTGGCCCTCCAGCCTAAACCAGTTGCCAATTTTATGTGCGAGGTGACATTGGATTTTTCTTTATGACCTGGTCATAGGCTATTCTGGTTGCATCTCGCGATTTCACTTGTTAAGATACAGTAATCCATAGTTTTAGTAGTCTTTTTTTTTGTTGCTTCTAACTCCTTGTTGAGGTAAAAGTATATCTAAGCATACTCAATCTACCCACTTAATGTAAATCAAACTTTCTGTGCGAGACCCTGTCTAAGTCAACCATGAGGCCTGTGCCAATTTTAAATGTGACATAAAGCAGTTTATTATACTACATTTCTACAAACTCATATGGAAAATAAACTGGAATAACTATTTGCCTTTTCTGATATTTTGAGTGACAGTTCTACTATTATTCTTTTAAAAGATCAGAAGCATCTATCTCAAGGTTACCATTGTCATTACCAGTTGTCTCAGTAAATAATACTTTTTTGACATTAATCCCCTGAGAAAAAAGAGAGAAATACGGGCCCTTAACATTAGAAACCTGCTTGTTTTCGTAAATATTTGCAAATACCAACACACCGTTTGGCCAGCATGGTAGGCGTAACTGTCCCTGTGACAATAATAATAATTATATGGGACAACATCCACACAAAGGTCTTTAGGTTCCAAACTAGGCAAAGCCCGTACTAAGGTAACCTGATGACTGATATACATACATACATAAATACATATTCATATATAATAAACACCCAGACACAGGTCAAACAGACATGTTCATGCACACATGTTTAATCTGTCCGGGGATCACACCCGGGACCAGCAGCGCAGAAGGCAGGGTTGCTACCAACAGTGCCAACCAGCCAGTCAAATATAATATTCTGCGGGTAGGACGATGTTAATGTAGAGAGAGCGGCAGATGCGACATTTATTTGTGTGCACCTGCATTTCATACAGTGCTCCTTTTTTGTATATCTATTATGAAATTGATGGCGGGAGGAGGCGACCGAGGAAGACATGGATGAGTTATGTGAAGAGTGATATGTGTGAAAGCGAAGTGAATGAAGAGATGACGGCTAATAGAGTAGAATGAGAGGAAGATATGCTGTGCCCACCCCACGTAGTTGGATAAGGTCAGGAAGATGATGATATATTAGCAGTAAATAAGAAGAATGTTCTCTTAGCTTCTATCATATTGTACAAAGCAAATGGATCTCAAACTCAAGAGTCACAGCGCTAATGTCGCAGGCTTCTACAGACAGGGCGCCATTTTGCAAAAGTTGGTAAATATGTGGGAAAAAATAATAAACGTGAAACACTGGCAAGTGGCACGTATTCACGGGTATTAGACACGTAATTAGTAGGTGTGTTACCCGAACTATTTCTACCGTCTTTTGGCTATTTGTACAAAACAATTCATTAGCTACCAAGTGCTTACCTACCTGGTAAATTAGTACTTTGTGAACTGTTGGCTTCGAGAACACAATTATTTTGTAACTAAAAAAGACAACATCGGATCCGTAGAACAAACCAATTCTATTTTAGATAATTTAAGATGTTGTTCCGCATGTTCATTGCGCCGCAGTTAAGTCGCTACACCCTTGCTCAAATTCCAAACAAAGATGAAATATCCATACATACTCATAGACGAAAAACAAACTCCTAGACTGGAAACAAAAACGCTCCGCTCACTTAATCAACTAGAGCAAAGAATTGAATTGGTGGAAAATACCACTGCATAGTTTATATAAGCAATAGTAAATTGTTGGTTAAAGCAAGACGTCGTCGTCGGCGGTCACACGCAAACCAAATTCGTCCATAATAATGTTCATTACACACCACTAACCCAGTTCCCACTAGCTGTACTCTTGATACCTAGGATTTAAAGATTTTCTCAAAAAACGAGTCTATTCTGCTATGATACTTGCGAGGATTATTATGCACGAGAGTGTCGTGCTAACGAGAATGATCGTGACTCCGCGAGTGTCATGCCATATTGTCATCAACGTGGTTTTACGGATAAGCAAGTCATTTCATTCACCGAATACTATCCACTATTCTGTGAACTGTTGACCTCGCGACCACAGCAATTCCTTAGTCGATGATCTCAAAAATGACTTGACCAACTGACATACTTTCCTTACCAGTTGCCACGGTTACGTTAAACATCTTCGATTCGTGTATATGTGATTTTTCCGATTCGGTTGCCACAGCAGATGTTAAGAACCTTGTTACAAAAGTAATAATATCTCTATTCATAGATTTATTGAGTTTTTTGCACAACCTTCTCCTTTGTCGGTAGAAATACCCACCCAATCGAAAATACTCAACCACTAAAATATTCTGAAAATTTGTAGAACCTATACACGAAGTTTCGTGAACATTGGATGAAAACTTTGACCTGTACGCGAGTACTAAATTTCTATCGTACTGCGATCCCATATGCGAAACATTTAGTAAAGTAGGTAGTTGTCGTCATTTTTATAGACCGACAAGGCATTGTTGGCGAATGTATTCTTTGTGTTCCGGGTATTCTTTGATTCAGAAGGGCACTGCTGTAGAGTAAACGTACAAAAAATTAACTCTGCCGTAGATGCTATCATTATTGCTTACTACAGGGTAAGTTCCAATTTAGATAACATAGGTATTTGTCGTCGTGTACTCGATTACTCCCAAAGAACACCACATCACAGAATTAAATTGAATACCTTAATGTGTCATTCGTTAGATTAAAGTGAATAGACTTTTACACAATTTAACATTAGTTAGGTTTGAGTCGTTCAGACAAGCAGGCAAGTTAGGTACCTACTTAGATTTCACTGTTTCGAGTTTATAGACCAATGTGGTTTCCTCGAGAGAAACATGTACTCGTGTTTTCCTAGGGGAAATACAGTTTTATTATAGGAAATACCGTTGTCGATATTATTTTAGTCGATATAGCCTAGAAGAACGTGAAGATGATGTAAAGCTTTGGTTTTGGCAAATTCCAAATCCAACTGAGATTTGAGATTGTCGTTTTTCACACATAATGGAACACACTAGATAGGGAAATATGTCATAGTCGAGTTACAGTCCACAACGAGGTCATTATAAATTCTTCCATCATCGAGATTTGTAATCAAAATTATGTTAAAGTTCTCTACGTCAGCTTTTTCTGACAATACCTTATTACTATTGGGCAATTATACGTACTAGTCTCCTTACTGAAAACTGGATATCCTGTTTCCATGACAATAGAGAGAGAGTGGAGGTCAGACGGTGTAGTCTTACTGCCGAATAACGGAAGACTTGACATGGGCATTGTCGCCGTCACGCCGAGCGGCTCGTCCACACGACGCCTCTGCGCCGTCAATGGCGAGACTCCTCCGAAGCCGGTCGCAGATCACATTCGCACACTCTCACCACACCGGAGCCGCAATGCAACGTTATACCTCTACTTTACACCAGCCCACAACACACGCTACCGTACCCTAATCACTAACAAAATAAAATAGTACAATGTGTCCCTAATCCAGTCTCATGTCTGGTTAACAATACCACTAAAATCAATAGGTTATGAAATGTAGTCACGATACAGTTTGAATCTACTCTAGCGGTTGAACATAACAGTTTCGTTCAGTATCCCTCTTGTAATTTTGCGAGTCAGTGGCTTTAGCAGCCACAGAATATCTTTGAAGTAAGCCCTGAAACTATTTTGTTTACCGTTGCCGACAAAATCTATCGCAGCCGTCAATGAATTCTAGCTATTAGGTCAATTTGCTAAAACTGATATAAAGGGTTCGAAAGGTTTATGAAATGTTGCACAAGTTTAAGACAGTACTCCGAGTTAGACTGTATTTTTATCCGACTGCGAAAGAAGGAGGGTTATGTTTTTCGAGTGTATGTATGTATATTTCTTTGGCACGCCCCGAGCCTAAACGGCATGTCGTATTTTTATGTGAGTGGTGTCAATAGATCCGTCTTCACCTGCAGATGGTCATAGGCTAGCTGCATACCCCGATTTCTCTTGTACGTGGGTTTAACTTTCTTGCAGTCGTAATTTTTTTAAGGCAATTTTAACCACTAGTTCTATTTTGTTTCTTGACTAGTATAACGTCGACTAGGGTAAGTCAAACAATAGTCTTTGTTATCTGTACATTCTAAAATGGGAATAAGAGACTATCAAAGGCTGTATATTAATAGTCATAAATAACAATAATATGTACTCACACATTTAATTGAATTAATTTAGTAGCAGAACCGTCTGATCACTAACTAACGAGATAATGTTACGTAAAGTTCTCAAGTTATTGCGGCTTACTCAGATTCGAAAGGAACCGCAATCTGTAGTATTTACTCAACAACACACACACATTGTTGTACATAAAATTTGAGGTTTGCGAATTCGGGAGTTGCTCCCAAGTTGAGTGGTCTAGTCGAGAGATCAATGATACACCGGCGCGGCGGCAGCCTGGAAACGATTCCTGGCAACCTTCCAATGCACCAGGTCAGTCTTGGAATGTCCCAAAATTCGTGTAGCGTTTTCGTGCAACTTAATGCTGTTGCACTATTAAAACACGCGACGTTGATTTTAAATGCGGATTCTTAAAAGCTATTACCGCAGGTTATTGTATGTAAACAAAGCGCTGAGTAGAAATGGTCGCTTCAACAAGTGAGCGAGTATGCTAATGGAGAGCGTAAAACCGAGATAAGAAGAGTGGAGTGCGGCGCGGACTCTAGCTATTATAAGGGACAAGGGCATGTCATCGATTGGCGTCTGTTCGCCTTCCTGGCCCGACCCTGACCCCGGCCGCCGGGACTCCGGGGCTCTCCAGCCGCCCCGTTGCGTTCTACGCGGGGCGCAGATTACGTGACGTCAATACATTTGTGTGATATACATTTCGATGGTACCGAAGAGACGTGACAAATACAGGTTATCCGTCGACCTCGATTCAAGTAGAAACTTTGGAGCAACCTACGTAGGATTTACTGAAAAGGAACACTACCCAAGCAAAAGTTTGAGTCATACAACATTACCCGCGTGTCATATCACATTCTAATATTAGCAGGCTATTCTATCGAACATATGTTTTATAAAACACAAAGGTATTTTTATTTGCAAGCGTTAAGCGTGAAAACTTTCTCGCAGGGTCGTGAATTTCTCAGAAGTTTATAGTCGTGCTCATCGCCCGTTAACAGTAATTTTGTTAGCCTTATTACGAGTATAAGCCTTGTATTGTAACGGCTCGCCATTTAGTTTTAAAGACTGTTGCATCCTGAAACTTGCCATGACTAATGCAATAGTTTACGCTCTGATAATTTTTCATTATGACCCGAATTGAGTGTATTATAAACATTTGAAAGCACACGTAGTTTGTTTTGCGAGTTGCTAAGAGCGAAGTGTTATCTTCGTTTGATTACCCTTCGATTTCTCAACAATTGATTAAACTACCTACTTCGTTTATTTTCTATCAATCGTAGCTATAGTCTTGTAGTCAGGAATGATTCCTTATTAAACCCAACCTACACGGTCGCATTGTATTATAAGCATGTCACCAATTGATTTGTTGGTTTCGCGTTGTATTGATTTCTGCAGCATTCGAGTCGATCGGTGTTTCAATTGCATTTAATGAAATCCATATTCACTAGGCACAAGCGGTTAGTAATGAACTGCTCTTGTAAGTATTCTATAATAAACTCGCTCCACCATCGAGTAAAAAGTTTTCATCCGAGTTACGATTAAAAACTTGGCTATTTGCGCTAAAATTTATTCGTGCCAAATGCGAGTAAACAAAATTTAAAAATTAGTTACGTGCATAATTTTCGGAAGAGTGACAATAAGTTTGACTTGTAAACAGATTTGTTTCTCGATTTAGGATTTATCAATTATTTCTGGTTATCTGATACGAGTAGGTACTAAGGTGGTCTACATTGCTTCTTTTTTATAGTCTCATCACAGTATGCTCTGTCTGCTGACGTAAGGATTTTCGGGCACCTGTTATAATTATATTTCTAGGCTGCTTCTGACTCATCCTTCGTAAAAAAATCTCAATTCGTACTAAATCCGTATTCTTAATTCGTCCTACTGAATTTTATCGTTTTCATTTTCGGCAATAATAGTGCTTTTCATACAATAAAAACAATATAGTTTTTGCAGAAATTTTGTCTGGCTCTACCTAAATGCTACATACTCAACTTGAATGCAAACTGCTTTATCTCCACAGCCGGTCGAAAGCGCAAAATCGATTTTGATTGAAACATGTTTCCGAAGTGAGCTGAAACATTAAATGAATGCATTTTGGCCTAGATTTAGCCTTTTCCTTTATTGTACTTTTTCATAGAACGCAGTATTTTTGGCGCTATCGGTGGATTTATTGCATGTATCTGAAAACATATGAGACGCGGCAGAATTTGAAGACAGAAAATGTGTTCAGTGGGACAAAACTTGAGACAGGTTTTTGCCAGATGTAGATGTCAAAAGGTAGAAAAAGAAGAAAGCTGACCTACTTTTCCATATTTCACTTCGCTTATCGAATAAGATCACTGTGACATAAAGAAAGGGAGCTTATTTCGTCGTCGAAGATATCGCATATAATACGGCACAACGACTACGTCGACTTAGTACAGAGTAAGTATAAAATAATCATATACTTCCGAAGTCACAATAAAGCCTAATAAATGCTCTATAACTTAACAACTCAACGCGAAATAAAAGTACCGTGGCAAGATCTAACGGTTCTCGAATACTAATCGTCGTTAGCAACTTTTGTGTCTGTTACCGTAAGTAATTGAAAACATTTGGATTGATTTCATGGCGACCGACGTGTCGTGAGTAATAGCACATCTGTCATCACAATTGTAAATATAGTGAGTGAGTAAGATACCTCTCCTTCTCCGACGTGAGATCGGGATTAGTGTTACGTTGGAAATTGAAATACTCCGAGACAGTTTGTCTGTATGTTTCGTCAACATATTGGCACCCGTCCACGCTTATCCCCGCGTTTTGTCATTGCGACGCAGCTCTGCTATCTTTTACTTATTATCTAACTCTGATTACAATGTCTCATTTGAACGGTTTGCTGATAAAATGAGTGTGCTAATGCATCTCCAAGTGGGTGGCAGCAATCGGCTATTGTGGTAATTTCTTTTCATTCTGTCATTCATGTAATCAATCGTTTTTTAAAATTATTAATGCTACATACGTCGCGCTCTTAACTTGGCAAAAAAGTACGATTAATTTTTAAAAATAGACAAATCACTTAAGATATGATTTGGAAAAAACGTTAAGCTGAATGTCACTCACACAATAAGGAAGAAAAAATGGATATGAGCGGGACATACTAAGAGGGGCTGAGAAATAGTCATGAACTTGAAAAAATCGAGGATGGGAATTGTTGTCTAGAACAGGGAGGAGTAGATGAAGTTTGTCTGTCTCTGTCAAATTAGGACAAACATTAAAATAAATATGTTAGTTGAGTAATATTACCGTAGTAGTAGTTTTTTGTGTGTTTTTTCAAAATAAACCTTTATTTATTCACAAGTTGTACCCGCGACTTCGTTCGCAGTTGCAAAGCTTGCATAAACATATCAGTGGTCCTTTTAAAAGTCTTATCATTGCAAAATATACAATACGATAGCAGTATTTTGAATTGTAAATTTGATTAAATAAAACGATACAGAAGCTTGCGCAATTATGTTTACCATGAGTGGTCAATTTTTGAGAACTAAAGATTCTGCATAGCATTAACGCCTATTTCATTTTGCGAATTCAGCACTTATTTTAACCCGTAGTTCATTTTTTTAATAATGTATGTATCCCGATTGATCATTTATTCAAGACAGGTAGGCAATTGACAACCAGCTCGCATGATCACAGAAGTCAGCGACACTATAGCCCCTAGATGGAGGATGTCTAGTCTGGAATACACTGGCGCTCAAATAAGGCCGACGAAACACACCGTTGGGTGCTTGGTGACAGATTTTTCAATTTGAGGGTGGTAGCTAGCCAGGCAAGTGTTGAAAATGCCCTGCCATCATGCTATTGTTTCCCCACGATGTTTACCTTCAACGGTAGCTCAAGTTCTCCTTGCGTATTACGTAGGATCGAACCTGGTACCTCTCGCACGGCAATCTACACCCTTTAACTACTCGGTCACTATCGCTAATAAAACAATGTGGACGCTGTATTCATACACGCACAATCATAATCTATGCCGCAGCTACAAATTCTCTATATTGTGATTATGGCGAACATTACTTGCAATAGTAACTATTTATCTAGTATTTTTTGGCGGTGTAAGTTTAGTTTATCTATTGCAAAGTTACCCGTATGATTTGTATGGTACATTTTAACTAGATTTACATTAAAAAACCAACGTGGTTATTTATTGCAGTACAATAACAAAAAAAGAATCATCCATATCAAAGCACGCGTTACTGAGTTATAATTAAATACGACTTTCATCCCCCCGCCCATGGGAACCCCTTAGGATTTCCGGAATAAAAAAAATGTTAAGATTCTTCCTCATGGTATGAACCTTAAGCGCACCAAGTTTCATTAGAATTCATCCAGCAGTTCCAGAGTAATGGAAAGTCCAGAAACAGACAGACAGAGTAACTGACAAAAATGAAAAGAAATATAGATTTGAGGCCTTTTTTAAAATACCCGATAATGTTATTATATCACGGGGCATATTTTCGCGACAAAAAGTAGCCTATCTAAAAATGTCATAGAAATGCGTTCACCTGTTTGAGCGTGAAGGAGTAACAAAGAATCTCACACAGACTGATATTATTCAATTATAATTCAAATCTCCATTGCAAAATATATTTTTTTCCAGTGCAAGATAAAAATATATTTTGCAATGGAGATTTTAACCCACTTTAAGAGAGGATATAAATTATTATTTATTTTTTTATGTTCGTTATGAGATTTCTTCGCCAAATGTTAACCTAAATATTGAAGGTACTATATTCTGATAGATACCCTGTTCTTTATTGCCCACACGAAGACAATCTTATTTAAACCTCGTTTATCATACACCGTCATTCACTTTACGTTGAAATTGGTTTTGGGTAAATTGTTTTTGATTGTGTACGGTGTGAGATGTTGTCTTTCTGACTAGGGGCTCTATTTTTGAACCGTTCGAATGAATTCATCAATCGTCACTTACGAAGGATATGCAAAAAGACGCATTCTTGAAATAATCTAATCCTTCGGTAGCTAACGAATAGTCTTAAACTCCCCGATTTCGAATTCTACTGATGAAAGTATCCTTATTTTTTATTAATGTTTTTTCGACGTTCTTAGTTTTACGGCAATGTTAAAATGTAGTAATTGATTATGAATAACGTCATACTATTTCTGTATAAAGCCCATCTTTCGAATGGTTAAAAAATGTGCATTCGTAATGAACATTACCTTTGATTTTTTTCACAAGTATCACGATCTCAAAAAGGGTCCATGGGCGTAATATTTTTCACGTTATTATGTGTACATATCGCATCATGTGTATAAAGCGTAAATATACGCACGCCTACACATTTATATCAAGTTACTTGGAATGAAAGTGACGTGTTTCAGTGCCCTCTGATAGAGCTCAGTCAAGTATCTCATATTGGTGACATATTTATAAGAGCTCTTTGTCGTTTTTCCGATAAAATCCTTTCTGATTTGTGTACCGTATAGAATAACACGCCCACATAAAAGTGTCTGTACCTAATTCTGAATACATATTTCCATCGCATTAGTATGTAAATTATGGTGTCTGTACTAGTTCATATCATAGTGATTTCATTATTTTTAAACATGTTGAATACATTTTCAGAATGTTTGGAAATTTTACAATTGAATATAAGATAAAACTAGTTATGCGTGATGGGATTATATTGCCTAAGATAAAATTGCGTTTGAATTACATAATTTAAATGCGAGACGTTTCAAATAACATCATTCAAAAAAACTTGAAGATAATGACACTAACTATAGGTATGATTAAACATACATAATATTTACTTTCAAAACAATAGTACGAAAGTCTAAAGTTGGCATAGTTCCTTAATGCTGTAAATAAAATACGCAGTCAGCAAGCATCTTTTAACTTCAATTAATACCTTTTCTTTTAACTTTCAAGAAAGAAGACGTTGATTTGATCGCGATTCCAGGCATCTGATAGTATGTTCATATAAGCGGTTTAACTTTACTACCACTTCAATCATACTGAAAAACCTTCTTCCTCTCCCTGAATTTTCGCGATAATAAATATCCCCTCTAGCATAGAAAAGAAAATATTTTTTTCCTGACTTCCCAAAAAAAGTGTAATGTTTCTAGTTTATGTTTGTATGTAAGTAGGTAAGTATGTATGTTTTATCACTTTGTGACTCTCTACAGCTTCAATGGGTAGACCGATTTTGATATGCGATATGTCATTGGCAGTTGCATCCCGCGGTTTTAGCATCGGTTTTTTTAAGTCTCTTCTAACCACTTGTTTAATTAATCTGATTATATTCGTTAGCAATCAGTTCAACCTTGGCTCTGTTGGTTGCTTGCTCTAATAACTGTAACGAAGTGAGCTCGTTGTTTTTTACAAATCTGACTAACTTTAGTCATCGATTGCAATATAACTTCTTTTGATAGCAATAATTTCAATATCCAGTCAGATAAAAATAAATGTTACACTAAATAATTACCTACTTTATTTAAATGGGCTTTGAGAGTGATGTAGGGATATTGGCTACTTAGTTATATTATTTTCTACACTAGAAGAAAAGCAATTAATTTTATAAATATTCTTATGAATTTTATGATAAGCAGTACTTCGGGATAAGGTTACGTAAAAATGCGTAGAGTGAGATGTTGAATAAGGATATGTCGAGAAGAGAAGGGTCTGCTGGTGGTTGAGATGTTTACTTCTATTTGTACCGTCCTATATTTCTTGCATATTATTTTATACATAATATTTATGAGAGTATATCGTTATTTATAGTCAGTCGTAAGTTGTGTAATATTTTAAGGCATATCTAATATTAGTGTCCAGTACGTGCATGGTTGCCTGGTAGATTTATTAAGCGATAAGGCCGCCATTTTAACTAAAAATTAAAACTAGCTTACGTTCATTCGTTATTACTATTTACTATTATTTATTGTGTAGCTTGTTTTGAAATAAAGAGTTGTCTTAGCTTACATACTGTCAAATCCGTTATACGCTATAAAACCTCTAACAATGCAGGTAAACACAAAAATCTTTACCGCTAGTGTGGCAGGTTTCTGAGAATGACTAGGGCAATGTGTGATCCAGTCATGTACTTTTAAAATAGTTCATGTGCTAACTTAGTAAATGCATTCAACCAGTGATATTGTCTAGCTTTATCACACAGCTGATCCGCCCGACGCGACGGACGCCAATGACGCCACGAACACTTGACAAATCTTTATTCGTCACTGTTGTATTATAATTGAATAAGACATATTTTTTTATCTCCTACGTTGTCATTGCCACTTGCTCGGATAAGTTGTTAGGTCATTTATTAGCAACGCAATGTTCTAGATAACAGACATTATGAAACTGATAATATTATCTGTATTGTATGTTTTGTATACTCGTGTTAGGGTTGTCAATTCTGCCATATGGACTCCGAATATTGTACTGTTCATGTTAAGACTATAAAAAAAACTACAAACGCATCCTATTTTTTTAATATTCAGAAATCATAATATAATTCGAATTCCGCATATCTCATCTAAATATTAATTAAATAATGTTGAAGTCAGCCAGTAAATGGCGCCGAGGCAAACCCCGTGTTAGAAATAACCCACGATGCAAAAATCCTCGGTGACTAAAAAAATCTATAAAAACGTAGAACCCATACATCAAGTCAACATTGGTGAGAAACAAAACCTGTTATTTCAGGATCCATACAAATATATTAACTGAGAAGCGAAAAACTTAATGTTCTCTAATAAAACTTAGTCTTTACTTAATTTTTTAAATTCCCGAGTTCCTTAAAAATTGTTAAAGGTAAGTGTAGTAAGTGATTAATTTTAAATTAATTTACCATCTGGTATTTTAACAAACTTATTATTTGACCATCTTGTTTATTGTGCCACTTCCATATTAACAGATGGACTTATCTCCTTCACTATAATGTCTCTAAAAGTGCTCTTTTAGTTTTTTGTCGTAGCACTATCAAAAGTAATAAAAAAAAGTAATGTAAAAGTAATGTTCTCTATTTCCCGATAGCTATAATCTCGGTCTCTTCAAATCGCAAGTGAATCGGTTTCTTCTAGGCAAGCGCGCTACATCCTAGACCGCATCGTTACTTTACATCACGTGAGTTGCGGTCAAGCGCAAGCCTATCGACTATAAAAAAAAAGTTTTACTGCTACCCTACTTTACTGTTTACTTTACATGAGTTCGAACGGTTTCGAAATTAATACCTAATGTCTTTCTTTTATGTGTTTAGTTATGCTATCTATCTGTACCAACACATTTAAAAATGAGAAAGTTCACACTACTACAATACATATTAGCATTTATAAAAAAACAGTTACAAACCCTAACTCGTAGTTAGAAAGCCAAATATATTTTCGTAAAATATTGCATTATAATTATGTAAAGTGCACTGAAATAGTAACATTTAGTAATTTTCGATAAACTTTTAATATTGGTTTATTGTTTTAGAAATTTATCCAACGGTCTTGAAAATGTTTTACGAAACTCATAGTGCGCCAGCCCGACTCGCACTTGGCTGATTATTATTAGTAGATAAGTTGTAGGTAATATTAAGGGTTGCATGGGCAGTAGTCCAAGCAAGCTATTCTGACACAAATCTTCATTTTGCCTCATATAAAAAGCCGACGCAACGCCACAAACTCGGCAGACAGATTACTGTGACGTAGTTTCAATGAAACCTTGAATGATTCAGTGCTTACTCAGCTATAACACTGCCAATATTTGAAGCGAATACAGCTAATCATTCTGTCTATTTGTATGATAGTAATCTTAATGAAGCCTAAAACTTTTCATGGTAATATTTTATCAATATTGTTGATCTGTAGCTATTTTCTTTAGTCAACTAATGATTTCTTATAAAAAGGTATCAAAATCCTGTATCTTATTCTAAGAAAAAAGCCGATGTATTATTCTTATAAAATGAAAATCAGAAATTGGCTTGTCGAACGGACATTGTGCAAATTTGTCTAAGAATGTATTTAGTTATTGCAATGAATTGTATTAGATTTATTTTTTATACACATTATTGTTATTGTAATTAATACAAATTATTTGTATTCTTTAGTCTATTCTTTTTAATTTAATATTTGACATATAACTGTGTTTGATATGAACAAATTACTATGACTAAGGTATCTACTCGTATATAATAAGATAGCCCAGAGTGTAACTTACGTGGTTGTAAATACAGTCAAAAAAATAACATAATCGAATCTGTTCAGCAGTTTTGGCGTTAAGGATTAACAAACACACACTCTTTAGGTTTATAATGGTGCCGCCATTTTGTAGGACAAAGGCATCCCTATACTTACATTATTTTTTTCGAATTATTAGAAGATCTTACTAATTCTCAGTAATATATTGTATTTAACAGACATATGCAGTACCTACGGAATTCTATTCTGAATACTCGATGTGCCTCGCGGTGTCACCCGTAAAGATATGCTTATCCCGCGGGAACACTGCTTTTTCCGGGATTAAAAGTAGTAGCCTATACTTTAATCCAGAACATAGGCTAATCTGTTGCCAAATTTCATCTAAATCTATTAAGACGTTTGATTGCGAAGAAGTAACAAACAAACACATACACTCACATACAAACTTTTGCCTGTACAATATTAGTGTGACGAACAAAATCTTGCAAGATATTTATTTACGAGATAAGATATAAGCTCATAAAAAGTAGTTGCTGGCGTCATGCATCAGTCAACTTTTGGCAAAACGACATATTTGGTAGTTTTTTTACAGACTTTTCAAAAAGGAGGATATTCCACGTTTTTTTTTTACCCGGCTGTCATATATGTAGGGTTATGTTTTTCGAATGTATTTTTTTTTGGCACGCCTAATCTGCAGATGAACATGAATCTATTGAGATTCGTATTCATAGGCTACTAGCTGCATCCCGCAATTTCACTTGTAAAATACGTGAAATCTAAAGTTCATGAAGTCGGGTTTTTAAAATCACTGTTAAGCACTTGTGTATGTATTTTTTTTACCTGGTTTGATTTAACGAAGTCGGATTTAAAAAAATTTTTTTTGAAAGGTTACCAATAACTTCTCAATTGGATGTAATTAAATTTGATCGAAATCGGTCGAGCCGATTGATTTTTAAATTGCAATAACTGTTAAAGTTGTATCGGCGCCTGCCATACCTAATGGATGTCGGTCATTGCTTTTTTGTAAAATAACTTTTTATGACAAAAAAAACAAAAAGTGTCTAGTGTCGGCGCATGTTACGAGTATGTTTCGTATGTGCGTCGCGGGACGAGTCGCGCCCCGCCTACCGACTCGGACACACGGCTGCTGATAAGGGAGGCCATATTTAACTTTCTAGCCTTGACATTACACGTACAGCAGCAGTTACTGTGATACCGTTCTGTTGTGACAACTGATTGTTGTTGTTGCTGCTATTTTTCTGCTCGCTATTTAATTAGACTGACAAATACTGTAGGTACTGGATAGTAATTCAGATATAGAATTTGCTCGTTACCTTATATGACCTTTGGAACTACTAATACCTATGCTTTTAAAGTTTTAACCCGACTGCGAAAGAAGAAGGGTTATGTTTTTTGAGTGTATGTATGCTTGTATGTATGTATATTTCTTAGGCATGCCAAATTCATCAATAGATTCGTCTTAGTCGTGAGGGTGACACCGTCACTTGATGTAGGCATACACTAAGTATTCTGGGTAGTTTGTTCTTGATCTACCAGAGCTCTTTGGGTTATACATCGATAGGGTTATTTGGAAAGGTGTCATAAAGGAATTTTCCTCTTTGGCTTATAAGACGGATCAAGCAGCCAAATTGATATTTGTAATAATGAAAGTGTAAATGTGGACAGGTGTGCTACACACACATACAATCGAATGATGCAGGATCTTTCGGTTGTATTGATTCAATTCTGATAGAGAGCGAACCATCAAGCACTCCGTCTATAAAAATGCAGGATAAGGTTAAATGCTGGCATTGTTTAAATTATTATATTAGCTCTTAGTGTCGCACTGCTAAGAACAAGCTCCCTTCCCTACTTATAAACGGCTCGGTCTTCTGTTTTGATGGCCCAGTACTTGCCGTATGTCTAAGTTCTTACGCCACTTGTCTTGGTCGACCTCGCGGTCTTTAATAGTACATTACTGTCATGTTCTATAATGATGCATTGCTGGCGACGACTATGATGGCTGAGAGAGCTGCGTAGCGCAGGCATCAAAGCACGGTCAGCATTGCAAGTCTTGATGTCCAAGCTGTAATATAGGCCGCGAGCAAGGGTCGAGGCCTCTACAGCGCGGTCAGCAAGAGCTGCAATGATAACTAAGATTGAAAGCCGACAGTGAAGCTAAGCTGAGCTCGATGCTATTATAGCGTGGCCAGAGGTGCAGTTATTGTAGACCAGGGAATGTATAGGATTTAGTGATTTACTCAATAAATACACATGACAAGAGAAACAAATATTACTACTCTATTACTTTCTTGGATTAATTGATGGAACTAGTGTACATTTTCAATAAGTAATCTATACCCTAAAACACGACAGCATATAAAATTCCATTTTGCTTGAAATAATTTTGCTGGCACTTTTGAAATAGACTAGCAACGAAGACTTTGCTCAAAGAAGGTAGACAAAATAATGATAACATAACATAGTATGTTTGAGTAAATTAATGTAGGAAATAGTTAAATAGTTCAAGCACATACATTTTTTACACATTACAGCGATATCTATCCTATAGGCCCTGTAGGATAGATATCGACGAATTTATATTTTTAGGTGGTTTTTTGTTTACCCGAAAGATATAATCAATAATACTTATATGCCCGAATTGTTTGTTTACCATAAAGTTCATGTGACATTCTTTTGTTTGCCCGTACATTAGATTCCATAATGATACGAGTTCCATACGTATTGCTATCCATTTTATTAATTGCAATAATATTATTTAACAGAATATTTAACGCCATACTGAATTAATTTCAAATACATTTACATGTTGTAACTAAACCTAACCCAAACCTATTGAACGTTTACTTTAAACCGATTTTAGAATTTTTTTAGAAGTAATTTCATCTGTTGTTATGGCATTTGATAATTACGGCTTACAATGATGATAACAAATGATGTTATTGACTTCATGGGAAACAAAGTTTCTAGCACGTGTTTGATATGGTAAACAATGGAAGACATAATAAAATTATAAGAAACAATATTATGTCTGTTGACTAGTATTGTAGATGAAATTATGGCAAGTGGGTGTACCCCATATTTTTATTGGTCTTATCTCAATGTTGTGTATTCTATCGGGTGCGTTGGTGTTGTAACTTCGTTCGATTCTAGTGAATCTTAGTTAATTAGTTCGCTGTCAGTAATGAGACATATATAGCGCAATAGGTAACTTTTATTTAATTTGTGGCTTGACCTTCGCAATGCTTACTAATCTACCTAGTTTTTGACTCTACAAGGTCTCAATCTTAAACATTATCTTAGTGTTAAGTGTAACTGAAACTTGTTTTTTATTTTGTTGCAGAACTACAAACACGTGGAAACATTGGACGACGATAAACTACGTGCATTGTTAAATGAAGCTCTCACATACAAATGTCCCAAAGATCGTGAGGGGAAAAGCAGCCTCTTCAAGGTGAGTTGTATCGTCCAAAAAGAGGAGGTACTCAATTCAACTGTTTAAAGTGTTATCTTAAGTATAATTTAAAATACGACGTATAAAAGTCATAAATTTATCAAAGTGTAGTACGTACATTTCTATTTATTGTATTAAATTTAATTTGTGTGACCGATATCACAATGTGTGTGCAGTAATCGACTGGCTGTAATAAATAGTACTTTTACATCTGTCGTGACTTATCTACCTTGAAGGTCATGTTTGTGTACAAAATAAGCTATTTGTTTGAGTTGTTATACTGTATTCATATATCGAAACAGTATGTTTCTGTATACCTACTTAACAAATTGTATACCTATACGAAATATTACGAATTAGATTTTAAAATTTTCTATACTGTATTCTATATTTTTATATATTTTTAAAGTGTATGTAGTGAGAAATTGTATACAGATACATATGTTGTGTACCCGTAAGCAGCGAGCGCTTGTACGAAACCGTCCGTGTAGAGCATTACCGTATGCGTATGTCATTTGAACTGTTTGTTTAGGAACTGTTGGAGGAAGTGGAGCAGGACGACCAGGAGGCGTGCGAGGCAGCGGCGCGCACGCTGACCGGGTGCCGAGGGTCGCGTCGCGGCACCCGCGGCGGCGGCTCGCGGCCCTCATTGCCTCACTCCAGCTCGCTGCAGGACCTGGTGGCGGCGCTGGCGGCCGAGCCCACGCCCCGGCGGCACCACGCGCGACACGCCGCGCCGCCCGCGCCCGCCACAGTCGCCGCGCGCGCCATACACGGCGGCAGTCTGCCCTCCGGCGTCGACACATGTACGCTTACACTTTTACCAGTCTAAAACGAGAGAGAGAACTCGTGCAACAAAATCCGTATTACGACACTATCTGATATGGGTAAAACTAATGCGTTTAAGAATGTTTTTATATTATGGTTCCGCTGCTGAGTTCTCTTAATTGCTAAGTCACACACAAACCCGCAAATGTTAAAAATAAAAATGGATGGTCGTGCTCAATAATCCACAGTCCACTCCTTCAATCATATCATGTATTGTACCTATTAAGTCAAGTGCATTAACAGTTTCCAATTAAATCGTTTTCCAGCGTCGATGCTGAGCGAGGAAGGGTCGCGCGGCGGCGCCGGCTACCTGGCCACGGTGCGGTGTGTGAACCCGCCACCGCTTGCCGAACGACGAGTGTCCGCCAGCGACGCGAACGCACCGCACGACCTCGAACCGCTCAATAGGTAACGTACACACCACACGCCGAATCTCTCTCTCGCTGTCTCTCTCCGACAGTACAAGTAATACTTTAAAAATGTGAATAGGGCTTCCTACGTCAATTTACTAGGACCACGAATAAACACTGGAAAACCGAGTCAAATTCAACAAACATATTTTCGGTTATATTGATTTACAAGTCGAACTACACAACCGGTTCTAGTGAAATTTGTTGGGACCAACAAGAAAGTACAATACAATTTCTTTATTGCACACCAAAAAATATATAAAAATACAGACAAGAACAAAACAGCGGTAGTACAATACTCATAAGTTTTATTACGTTTATTGTATTATTTATGTGTGCGTACAATAAAGAGTTTTCTATCTGTCTATATTGGGTGGCCTTATCGCCTAAAGCGATTTCTTGCAGGCAATCTTGGTATGGATCGAGCTAAGTGAGAACAGCCACGTCGGTGATGCACCAATACAAATAGTATACTCTTCACATTATACCAACTTATTGAACAAGTCTTACAAAAGAGACTTCTAATAATAACCAAGATATTTAACGGCAGCCTTATCGCTTAAAGTGATCTCTTTCAGTCAACTATATGGATATATGAAATTTACAATATTATAAAAGTAACATTAGATGCCCATTATTGTTGTTTAAGATCTGTACATATGTTTTGTCCATGTTTTTGCAATAAATTATTTGAGTATTGAGTATTGAGATTCTACTTAACAGAATCTTAGAACTTAAAAGTATAGTTGTGTAAAAGCATGCTCTATATGCAAGTAAAACCACCAGCACCGTCCGAGTTTCAACAGGACAATAGATTACATTGTATTGCAAGTGATTCTGTTGCTAGAAGTACATACAGTTCTGTTAATCAGTTAAATAAATAAATGTGGTATGTAAATGTCAATACCCAAAATTTGCGCGAATGTGCATGTTTAGTTACAGGCCCACTTAAAGAACACACTACTATTACTTACTAGATTTATAATCAAAATAAAACCTAGTGATAATTAACACAACATATTTCTTGACAAGATTTTCTTAAAGAAAACATCTTGATGGTCAGTAATAAATAGTAACACCCACTATTTCTATAGATCTGTCAGGTCATCGACTTGTTTGCATTTTGTGAGTAAATGACTAGTTCCATAGCTTCTGACTCTGGTCTGTCTAAATAAACATCAGGGTATTTATTAGATCAGTATTGCATGTCCCAGTGGCCTGATTCGATCGCGTGCCGCCCATAACTTTGGTACTGTTTACTACCAGCCTGGGCGACGATTTCAAAATAAGCATCGCCTTTGGGAAACCGTCTAATATGTTTTAAATTACGCCTAATGGAAACAAAGTCTGTTGAGGTGCCGGCCCACTTGACCATTCGACTTGTTTCACACCAAATAATGTGCTAATTATTCCGAGAGCAAGACATTGCCGTTGTGTTCAACCGTTTTGTGAATTTCTTTTAATTAGTGGGTTAGATTTGGAATTTAATATTTTATTTCTTAATAAAATAATAACAAATTCCAAGCGTGTCAATGGACGATAGATTTCGATGTCAAGGAATAAGATACATCATCGACGTTAAAGGTCATCGTTGTGTACTTTTATTTCTTTATATTTATTTGTTTATCTATTTTGTGTCAAACGCATATCTATTTTTTGCTATATTGATCCAAAAGCCCTAACTATCGCAATTTCACAATAAACAATTCTTTACTCGACACATTCTCGGAAAGTCTTAAAGTTCAACGCATTCCGCTTACAGAGGAAATTCAACGCTTTTTGCTTACACAATATGATAGCGACTTTTGTTCTTCGTGAGCAAAACTGCATGCTGTATGCATAGTTTGTTATTATCTGTGTTCACGACGCACGCGCGCCGTGCCGCTACACCGGCTCGTTTCGGTTTTACGTTACTCGTAATTAATGTTAAATTCATCCGCGCGTCACTGTTTTATAGAATCGTATCCTGTAAAAGCAGTGAGTAGCGTCCGATCCGATTCGATCTGTGGTGTGGCGGTCAGCATCGCGCGCAGTGTATAAGAGCGGCCGGTTGTTCGCAGGCGGAGTAAGCCGATGTTCCCGATGACGTACACGGCGCGCGCGACGCTGGAGATCGGCAGCGGCAGCGTGTGCTCGGGCCGCGCGGTTACCACCACCACCGCGTCTAACCAGGTGCGTACGTCGGCCCACCACTCCCCCGCACCCCCCGGTCCCCGCCCCGTGTCCCGCTCGCGTGCACCACCGCCCGCGCAGACGCGCCTCTTGAGCGCTATCTGCCCGGAGCAGCGCGACGTCGGTGGTGGTTGTGTAGAGGCAGCGCCGCGCGGCCCGGAGCCGCCGCTCGCGCCCCCCGCCGCCCGCTTTCTGCTGGACGTGGACGCGTGGTACTCTGGGCTTGCGGCCTATTCGCCGCGCACCCTGGCGACCGGCCCGGCGCCCTCCATGCCTCGCCGACACGACTCACGCCCGGATAACGAGCCCAACAGACGACAATATAGTGATAAATATCAAAAGAAATCTCAAAATGCGGCTTCGAACGACTCTGGCCAAAGGCACAGTGTTGAAAGCGCTTACAGGGTTGAAAATAAATGTGATAAAAGAAAGAGTGATATTAGTCTAAGGAAAACGTATAGGGAGACGGTGATGCCTATAATTCCAAAAGTGCCGCCGATTAATCCGAGCAATGTTAGAAACATGACGATCGACGCTACCTCTCCCGCCTCCGGGAGCTCAAATAGGCGGACCGTCGGCGAGAGCGCTGACGACGTTACAATAAAGAGCGAAAGTTCCACGATCGCTGTCGACGAGGTGGCGCCCGGGGCGGTGGTGGAGACTAGCGGGGAGGAACTCCCCGTTACCGATAAAGAAACTAGTGAAGATCGGGCGCACGATGAAAGCGTATTTTCGAAGTTAACGGAAGACCAAAAGCCGAAATGTTTTCAGATGATGAGCGAGCTCACGAGCAGTGATGTCGCCGCCGCGAGCGATCCGATAACAGAAAACGATGACATAGAGCTCGAGGAGATAGTGTGCCACAGCGGCGGCGCCCGCGGCGACACCGCCTCCTTCTCGACTGACGACGTTACAATAAAGAGCGAAAGTTCCACGATCGCTGTCGACGAGGTGGCGCCCGGGGCGGTGGTGGAGACTAGCGGGGAGGAACTCCCCGTTACCGATAAAGAAACTAGTGAAGATCGGGCGCACGATGAAAGCGTATTTTCGAAGTTAACGGAAGACCAAAAGCCGAAATGTTTTCAGATGATGAGCGAGCTCACGAGCAGTGATGTCGCCGCCGCGAGCGATCCGATAACAGAAAACGATGACATAGAGCTCGAGGAGATAGTGTGCCACAGCGGCGGCGCCCGCGGCGACACCGCCTCCTTCTCTCGCTACCTCGCCGAGCAGGAGAGACTAATCCGGGCGCTCGGAGCCACCGGCGCGACTCCCGCACTGCCGCGGGATGAGTATGACGCGAAACCGCTCGGCGAGGATCGCGAGTTGGAACGTGCCAGAGAGCCGGCGCTAGAGTCCGCGCGTGACGTAAGTAGCGCGAGCAGTAGCGCGCACGCGGCGGTGGTGCGTCCGGAGCGCGCCAACAGATACGTCCTCGCGGAGCTTCCCAATAACGCTTATATCTTTCTAACACTCCCCGCGCGAGCGGACGCGCACCGGAGGAAGAAGGACAAGCCTCCGGTAGGGAGCGGTGCGTGCGTCAAGAGGAAGGATGCGATCGATAAAAACGCGCTTCGTGCGCTTCTGTTTGAGAATGTTTTAAGAGACGACCGCCGAGCCCGTTCAGAGGTAGGCCTCGCCACCGCCGGCCGCTCCGCGCGCCCATCGCCGCTCGCTAATGTGTCGTTTGTTCCGCAGGTCGATTCCGCTATACCGTTTAGTTGCATCACAACACCGGAGGTTGTGGCTAGTTGCAACACGACGGCGTCCGCCTCGCACGCGCCGCTCACCGCCGACCCCAAGGTGAGCTATACTACTCACCTACCCACATTTTTACATCTTCCAATTTCTATTTCATATTTCGTAAAGCTTCACACATTTCAAGGCATCGGTCTCGTTTTGGCTGAAAGTATCTTGAAAATGTTCGGGAATCGGTGGCACTTCTCGAAACATGATTTTCTATTATGGGAACATAAATCTCGCGTTAGTGATATTGTTACTGTAAACTGTCGTCGGTTTACACCATTTGCACACTTGTTGTGATTATAGGTACGAGTCCCTCCGCTTTGTTTTACTTTTATTTCGCACCGAGAGTTACCGGCATGCTTGTAAATAGCCGAGGCTGTTTTTGCATTACGTAGATGATGAGTCGGCACTATATTAAACGCCGCAACATGATTTAAACTTTCATTCGATTCCTGATATTGTAGTTGTATTAACCACATATATATAGTTATTTTATTTTACTGTATTTTTTCTATGTCTATAGCTTTGTTTATTTTGTAATATTTTGTAACGACGCTTCGGTCAGACAGTGCAGAAAATTCAATACGACGTTCTGCGGTGGTAGACCTTATCTGTACGTATAAAACTGCAACAATTCTAACCTAAATACCTAATATAATGCTGATAATCTTTAAACTCTAGTCAGGTAATGAAAATTTAAAATTGACAGTGCGCTGGCGTTACTTGGCATTTGAACGAGATAGGTGTTAGACCATTCACTTTCACTCTAACTAACTAACTAACTGCTGATTCAGTTCGGATGCCAAAGAACACAGAGTTAAGAAGTCACTGTGTTCCCAGCAGCTGCCTCCTCAAGCGTCCGTCACATGGACAACATAAATTAGACAATGTGAATATAATACAATTTTGCATTCCTCTAGGTTTAGACATTTATTTGGTATGGAGACTAAAAAGATCTCTGGCGCTGTTGTCAGTAGCAACCGACGTTAGTCTATACCGTATTAACTCGAGTGTATTAGGGTGTGTGCGTGCGAGGGAAGGATAGTGAGTGTGCGTGTGTGTGTGACAGGCGGCGTGCGAGCCCCCGCGCGCCCTCGGCCTGACGCCCGCGCCCGCTCCGCCGAGACCGAGCAGCGACACCGACGCACCAGGGGAACAGGTACCTACCGCATGACACCACTCTAACTGCATGACCATTGCGAGACATATGTAATACGAAAACATGGCCACTTGGGGCACTTTATTTGACTTGATGAGGTTCGCTATCGATCGAAATAAGACAAAAGACGTACGAATTTGAGACACAATTATTGATAAAGCATACATGGACTCAAATATTAACTCGAGTTTATTATAAGGAAGTTTATTAGAAGGAAAGAATTTTCAATTTACCTTTATTTCAACTCATGTAAGAGCATGGCACTTAGGCGGTTCTTATGCTGCTAGTACTCGTAAGTCTAAATGAAAAAAGCACGTGTTATAATGAATTGAACAACTAAGTAAATCTTTCCAAATAGTGGGACACAGACTTCTTTATGATGTTGTATGATGTTATGATTTCTGTATGATTTTGATGAACGTAAATCATGATGACGCCCCTCGCGGTTCTTTGATACAGCAGTGTGGGCACCGCATTTATGTTTATAAGGTTATGTGCTTAGCACGCCAGCGTAGCAGACGCTAAAGTGCTAATTTCTGGCGTTTACAAACAATTATGTTTTCCACAATTACACAGCTTATCATTGCTCCTTTAACGCTTCTTCCATCAGATTAATTAACTAGATGTTCTATTTTTGTGTTGTGGTTTTCAGCGTAATGCATGATTTGGTTATGGATATTTAAGTTGTAGCTACTTATTTATTTGGTTGCAAATGACGTGTTGTGCACAAATGATTGTTAGTTCTCTATATATATAAGTTTGTAAATGGTGTGGACTTTACTAAAACATAGACATGCAAGTATCGGCAGGTAGGTTTGTTGTTGTATTTGTTTCTTATTATATTTATGTATAAAATTAAAAAATTATGGTTTAATAGCCAATGACAAATTATACGAGTATATATTTACATTTATAACCTAATGTTGTAGTAACTGACCTGTAAAGAGATGTTTCAATAATGTATGGAGCCCTGGCCAGGACAGCGTACATGATACCATAAATACGTTAAAGATTATTTATCATTAATATATGTACCAAATTCAAAATAACGTAACTTATCGGAGCGTACAAAATTAATTTCGAATCAAAATATTATGTCCATATGTAAATAACGCAAAAAGGCGATTTTCGCGTTTTTGTGTGTCAATTTTTACATTTGTGAAGGCGGTACAATTGATTAACCAATGTGACCATCGGGGTCAACCTAGGATTTCAAAATATTCCAAGGATGCTATAATTTCACTATAATTCACAGAAATTAGATATTATTGTACACAATGAAGTAAGCAACTGATGAAGGTTTTATTAATGCATAACATTAACCACATGTTAAAGCATTTTTTGGTAGATGTACGCCGTTAGAGCCGAAAATGGAACAAGTCCTTATGAATCAGACTAACATACTTTATTAGGTTAGATTAATGTTTTTTGTAGTTATTTTTAAGAACGCAATTTTCACTGAAATAGTTCAAGTTTTAACAATTAGTGTGTAGTGAGACGTACGTAGCTCTGAGACAGTATTGCTCATTTGGTTCGAGTACCTACTGGTGAGACACCCGCTCGTTAGTATCGCTCTACTTTTCTAGTATTTTTTTCTATGGTATAGTGGTGTATAGTAACGTGTATGATGTACTGTGCAGCCTCGCAGCGCGGCCTCGGGCTCGCTGGGTGCGCTGCCATTGGCGCGCGCCTCTTACAGCGCCGCGTCCGCCGCCGCCGGCGATGACTACAAGGTGCCTACACACACGATTGTTCCGCTTTTGCCTTCGTTTGTAGTAAGCAACGCCTCCTTTTTTACCTATTTTTGTTTGTTATTCCATCGCTCGACTTCATAACCGACGCTGGATCCTTTCATTACAGAAATCTCTCGATGAAAACGGAAATTCGGTCCAAGGTTACGGTTCGCCGCTCTCTGGGTCTAGTCAACACAAGAAACCTCGACGAAAAAAGTCGTCCAAGAACGAGACCGTAATCGACTGCCGCCAGCTGGACGGCTACCAGGGCGACAAGGACGTGAACGAGCTTCTGCGGTTCATAGAGTCGGAGACGGAGCGTGCGCCCAAGCTGCGTAAACACAAGGACGACGCGGACGACAAGGGCAAGAAGCGCAGCGCCGATCGACGCAAGCAACACGAGCACAAGCCGGCGCGCGCCTCCTCGCTCGAGGAGCTGTCGCGCACCACGCTCGAGGAGCTCACAGCGCGCGCGCCGCCTGCCAAGCCAGAGCGCCGCTCGTGGGGAGACGCCGCGCCCGCACGCGCGCCCGTCCTCGACGTAATCGCGCCCCCGCCCTCGGCGCCAGCAGAGCAGGCCGACTTCCAGACCGTCACCAAGAAGCGCAAGCCGCGGCGGCGCACCGAGGAAGCGGCCCCGCGGCGCACGCGTGCGCCTTCCCCGCGCCCGCCCGCCTCCGCGCCGCACTCCGATCGCAGCAACGATTCCAACGATGACATGGAGTCAGTGCACTCGCTGCCGGAGCGCGCGCCGCCGCCCCCCTCGCATCACCACCACCACACCTCGTATGCGGACATCGCGCGCATCAGGCACAATATACCCGACCTCATCGAATCGTGCAACTTCTACGCGGAGGGCGAGAGCGAGACGCACCGGCGCGCGGAGCCGCCACCCGCCGCGCCGCCGGACCCGCCTCCCGACACTGACATGTACCCGGCGTTGGACGCGCGCACCGAGCCCCCGCCGCAGGGCGCCGCGCCCCTCCGCCGGGCGCCCCGAGATAAACCCGCGCCAGCCGCGCGCCGCAAAGAGCGTCCCCCGGGCCCGCCGCCCCCCGAGCCGCCTACCGACTGCCCCGCGCCGGACGTGGTGGCGGACCGCCGCCCGCCGGTCATCCTGCTCGACTCGGCGGCGCACGTGAGGGACATGGACGGCGTCACGTTCGGCTTCGACATCAACGAGCAGCTGCTAGGCGGCGGCGCACGACGACCACGCTGCGACCTGGTGCGGGACGCGGTAGAGGCAGCGCCGGCCCCCGCTATCGCGCCTGCGGCCCCCGCCCTCGCACAGTCGGTGGCGGTGCGCGCAGCCAAGCGTGCGCTGCGCTACGTGCCGCCGCCGCCGCCGCACGACAACTCTCAACTGCATCAGATAATCGATTTCGTCGGAGGAGGTAAGTCAGATCGCTTGGCGCTGTCCGCTTATCTTTTTCGATAATTTGATATTGACTTTGTGCGATGTGTTGAAGTCCTCTGACAGAATTCCCGTTTTCTTATTCCAGCTTGGGAAGATGTGTTGAGAACGGGCGGTGGCAAGTTGCGGTATTTCAGCGAGTAGCGGGGGCGGGCGGGCAGGCGCGGCGCCGGCCGGCCTGTATGTGCTGGTGTGTGGCGAACAGTGCACCGGCCGGTGTGTGCCAACCTCGTGCCGCGTCACTATCGGTTTCCCGATGTACGCGATATATTCGCTAATGAACGATGTCTTCGCTCCCGAATACAATGCGAACTTACACTGAGCATTTAATAAATAAAAAATTGCACTTAAAAAAACCTAAAACCATAAAAAATGTTAGTAATAAAATATAATTGTTCAAGTTTGAGATTTGGCGCATCGTACGAGTATAATACCAGAATGCTTCGAGGGAAAATAGTTGATTGTATTGAATGTGAAGGAAGCGTGTAGTGAAGCGAGCGCGCAGTGTACAGGAAGTACTCGGCCCAGAGGCTGTACGAGTAGAACTCTGAACGTGTCTCTGCGTGAAGTGTTCACGTGTGGATAATACTATAGTGGTGTTTGTATGTGTCCGAGGCTGCGCCAGACCGTAGACTAATACGTTCTATATAAGTGGAGGCATGTACTATTTTGTTTCTGTTAATCTTTATTGCGCTTGAGTTTTGTTATTTAATCACAAATATTTGATAGATACCCTCTAACTAGCCACTCAAGTCTATTTTGTTATGTATTTTTAAGTTATACCATTTTAATGTGTAAATAAAATGAAAGATCTTTTGATGTGGAACCGGACATTTTATATGGATCGGTGCCACATCGCTTGCTCATGGAATTATTACTCCTACTATTTAGCACAATACTGATCTTATTTTATTGCTGAACTGTGAAATTATAACATCTCACAAAATAATTATTATTATTATAGCACACTCCTATTATTTCCGTATACAATGTTTATTGGACTCTGTACAGTTGTACTGTACAGTTGTACTGTACAGTTGTACTGTACAGTTGTGTGCTGATAAATACTAGAATAACAATTTAGACGAGTTTAATAAACCGGTTATTGATATGCATATACTATAAAAATACCAATAAATGTTCGGATATATTTTGTGAGACGCATTTTGGCAAAAATGTATTTATCTAGCTTGATACAAGCATTACTTGTTCATTTTGAATGGATAAGATCATGAGCAAGCGGCGTACTATCTACGGATTTAGTATATATAACGATTAACAATCCTAATAAACCTAAATAATTGTGCGCGATGATGTGTTCTGTATAAAACATTATGAGCTTGTTGGAATGCACGGCGTGTGCTGTGCGTTACACACATTCTACTAATCTTAACTACGAATAAAAATAATGATGCGATTCAAAGTTCATAATTATGTTTGAATTTCAGTACATTCAATATTAAAAATCATTCTGATATAAAATTCACATGGGAATAATATTTACTACGTATCTGTTGTTCCAATAGTATTTATAATCAATAAACACCACTGTCATTGAAACAGATATATGTTACCCCGAGCTGTTATTTTCCAGATTCTTATTTATGTGTCACCATCTAAATGCAACGTGAAAAAGTTATACTTACATTAATGACTTGCAAAAAAGCCTAGTCATAAATATAGAAACCTGCTTGGCATTGTGTGTGTCAATTCCATTTTCTGTCGTCTTCAATTTTATTAGAAAATATATTTTGATTCTTATTGTGTACTCAGCTTGAAAATAAATAGCTAAGCTATAAAAATTATAAATCAAAATTACTTAACGTATCTACAGAAAGAAATAATATCTTTGATGAATCTTATACTATTATTTAGAGCAAAATGCATTTTTCTATAATCATTGCAAATCTGCATATAAAGTGTTGACAAAAGTATAAAAGTCGAAATTATAAATTGAGTGTCCATCGTAAGTCTTTATTTATTCTAATCAGTCTCGTGTTAATAAAATAAAACGTCGTTTTAATTTTGCTATAACTGTATTGTAAATATTAAATTGAACAAGATATTTGTACTTTTGAACCAAACTGTTATGAATCTGTGTTGGAATCATTTACTATTTGAAGCTAGTCGAGGTGTAAAAAAATAAAATAAATAAATGGTTGCATTACAACACTGAGAAATGTAATGTAAATGCGAATTAATTCCAGCCGTGTTAATATTGAAGTTAAAGATCATTTCTGGCTGTGTTTAAATGTTGGTATTGTGAAATTTGCGAAAGTTAATTAAGTAAGAGAGGAACGCTTGCTAGTTTGGGTTTTGCGACAAGAGCTATGTTATGACAATATTGTAAGAAAATAAATTTGCCTAAAATGTATGGAAACTTCCTTAAGTTGATATTATATCAGAATATGATTTCGATCTTTAAAGCTTCTACCTCCATCCGATATATTATTACATGAAAATCAACAAAGATGCAAGAAGTACACTTTAAATGCAGTTTTTTATTGTCTACTTACTTACAGAAATATCTTGATTCATTAAATCGGATTTGAGATGTGTAACATTTTAAGTATCAGTTAAAATATGATAGATATGGCGTTTAAATATTTATAAAAAATAATCGTTGCAAGAAAAATATCAGTTCAATAATTAATATCTCACTTTATTAAATAACTAAGTACGAATCTTTTAAACGAATTACGGTTGCAAGATTCGTACTTAGTTATTTAATAAAGTGAAATTTCATTTCAGATTAAAGAGATTACCGGAAACGTTATAGAGCTTTTATTTGTGTGAAACGCTGATATTTCAAATTTCATACATTTCAAGAAGATTAATGTAACAAACATGTTTGATTCGACCAATCTTTGTCTGCATAGCTCTTGTTTCGTCTATACCCTATTTACGTTTAAGTTTAGGTAGAACTGCTTTTGCTTTGGGTAAATAATACATCGCTAAATTAAGACTCTCCTTTATTGTATTGTAAATATAATGTACATTTACATTTGTTTCAATTTCAGAAGAAATTGTTTTTTTTTCTCGCATATTTTTGTTGTTGATATTGATTTTATCATTGTGGTATCGAAATCCGTGACATTGTAAATAATTGGTGTCCAGTATTTTTACCTGTAGCCCTTTGTTTTACTGTTTGATGGTGATATAATGATTGTGTGTGGTAAATATTTGAGCTGTAGATATTTAATATGAGAATGGTTTAAAAATTGTAAAGAATGTTGTGAAATTTTAAAAGGGTTACGTTAAAAATACTGGATTATTAGATTAGTGAGGTTTCTAATGATGCGGCTTCTACGATACCCTGGATTTATTATATGTACTGAAAAAACGCTCATATCAAAGGTATATAAACAGTTATTATCATTTCTCTCCCTTGTAAAATATGTAAATAGATAATATGCAGAAAATATTGGATTTTTATCGATCTTAGTGCATATATAGATGTCGTAACCGAGAGCTCTCCGGGTTTGAATGTTGTTACAATTCTTATTATAGGGTTACAGCTCACTATTGTTTGACGTATGAACGGTTTTATGAGAATGATGTGCTTGCTTTTATGAATTAAATTAATATTATTTGAGACAGTCAATCAAGACATTACATGTCGTTCTCGTTAGCATGAAATATCGCTTAAAACAACAGATATAATTTGCGCAGATCGGTCTCGAAGATTTTCACTGCTGAAAACTTGGTAAGCGTGTTTACTATTTATCATTTATAGTGATTATAGTTATATTGTGTCGTCTCGAGATCTATGAATTATTCACTTATGAAAAAAAAAGTATGAATGCGCTAAAGTGAAATAATTTCTTGAGCTAAATATAAATGTAATTATTTTGTTTAGGTAATGGAGTGATAATGCTTAAGAAAGCTATGTACATGTATAAATAAAATGAATGCTGAATATTTAAGAATGAGCCGTTGTGTCACTCGCTGAATGTGTATTTATTAATTATATTTGGTGGAAACAAGTCATTGATACATACATAATGTAACCGAAATAACAATTTTAATATACCTAATGCCTGTTTAGTTTATTATCGCGGCGAGTGAGACAATCGCTATGTATATGGATATGTATCAATTGAGAAAATTTATTTATCTGCTTTTCATCTAACTGTTTAATATTATTCTAAATTTTTACTCTGTTACTTACATACGATTTATAATATTTAGCTGAGGCAGTTTATTTTAAGTAATATATGTAGTTTTAGATTTTGTTCGTCGAATTAAGTGTTATTTGGATGTAGTTATTATGTGAGTGGTCATTTCATAATGTTTGGAAAATGTTAAATTAAAGTTTTCTTGAATCTTGCGATCGAAAATAGGTGATGTACATACGCAGAGTGCTGGCTCGCTCCTATACTAGTAATTTAGACCCTTTCTATTAAATGAATTAAATTATGACAAAACTGCTTCAACAGTGTATCTTGATAAACGTTATGATTTAAACAAATTTACATACATACGTGAAAAACGATTGACCTCGGATCTATTTGTGAAAGTTTGTTTAATCGATAGTAGATTGCGTGCGTACGTTTTAAAATGTATTGACAAAAAAATTGTTGGAAGAGATTTATTTGGAATTTAATTCAGTTGCTCTAAACACTATAGCGGACTACAGACTATAGGGCCTATAGATTACAAGAAAACTAGTGAAGTGATGACATAAGTTATGAAACTATGAATGCTTCTCCTCGATAAGTAATCCAGATAACTTGTGAACTACGTTTTGTTAACAATATTTAAAGCTTACTACATCAAACCACATTGAATCATACAACATCGCATAATGCATCAAAATGATATTCATATCGCTCGTGTCTATTTACTAAAATTATCTCGTGAGTTTTTTAGATGCCAACATTAAGGGTTATTACGCACTATGACGGGTTTATCTACGCGTATCAAATTTATAGGAGCCTTGCGGGACAGTATGAGACCCCATAACTAATATCATTATATTTTTTTAGCTTATCGTATCGAGTGCCCTAACCTCAGCATATGTTGCAGTTTTAGATCAAAATAGCTGTATGACTATTTTGTGATTCATCTCCAAACCTAGCAGCCTAGTCATTGACTGTTCCTATTCACAAAATACCTATTTGTGTGGTCTGGTTTCACATACGGTGGTTCTATAATTTTTATATTGCATTCTATGTATGAAGGTATAGAGTAAAAATTTGGATAACTTTTAAGTGTAGATTTGTTTATTTAAACAATATTGTAACCAACTGCAATTTACAGTTATGTACTTTTTCACTGTTTCCGTTTTCTTAATAAAAATGTTGAAAATACATCTCTTTAGTTTTTTTTGTCACACTTGTAAAGAATTCTTCATTTAGATAATTATGTATTTCGATAGAAGGTTCATAATTTTCTTTCGCCTAAGACCTAGTCTACATTGGTAAACTTACACACGATAAAACTCATCTGGCTTTGACCAGAAATTGAGGTTTTTTTCTGGAACCCTGATTGGTTGGAGCAGGAATATTTTCCTAACATCTTCGTAGGACTGAGTATCGTTAGTGTAATCTATTAAATAATCCTAACTAATATTATAAATGCGAAAGTAACTCTGTCTGTCTGTCTGTTTTGCTTTCACACCAAAACCACTAAACAGATCTGGATGAAATTAGGTACACAGGTAGATTGGACCCTGGGAAAGGACATAGGATACTTTTTAACCGACTTCAAAAAAGTAGTTCCCCCATTATCTCGACAATCCAATGAGGAACGCGGGTGAAACCGCGGGGCACAGCTAGTATTTAATAAAACTAGTAGTACTACAAACTGTAGATCTCGCGACACAATAATTTTGGGGCTTTAAAAACATTTCAAGTTTCCAAGTCTTTACCTCAACTCGACAATTTAATTGTTTTATTACTTGCAAATGTAAAGACCTTAAAAACCGGTACAATACACAGTTCGGTGGATAATAATAAATTCTTAAATTAGGCTTCCAAAAAAATCTAGTGTCATAAGCGTCAAATATACCTACCTATGGAAATAAACATCATCTATTCGTGTGATTCCTGCCACAGTATTTTAGAACTTGTTTCACGAGTAATAAAATAATACTTTAACAGGTTTTTCGTGGTTTTTGTAATTTCAAGCTCCCACTTTTTGGGGGGAAATACAATCCCAATGCAAAACCCAGACGGCAAAAAAAATTTTGCTACTCAAGTTTCGTCAAGTTTGGATGGAAACTACAATCTGCACGAATACGAAATTTCTTGCGGGCAAACATCTGTACATACAGACAGACGAAAGAACATTTTGCTGGTCTGGAAGCTGAGACGCATCGCTCGCTCGGTTATTTAAACTATTAGGTCCTTACATATGAAATTGGCGTTTTGTCGTACTGGCCACTTTGATCTCAAATATCTCTTCTTTGGTTAGGGATTCCAATTTCAAATTTATACAGCTATTTATTCATACATTTGTATTTCGAAAACCGTAATTCATTTGTTTTGTCCTCGTTTGGTTTTTTCTTTTCGTCACGCAGTTTACATGCGGATGCCGGATGTGAAAATCACTCTGTTTAGATCATTCTGCCAAACCTTCTACACCTGTCAACTTTGGACCGAATATCCTGCGCGAGCACATAGCTCCGTCAGAGTGGCATACAATAACATCTTCAGGCAGCTTAGGGGGCTATCAAGGAGTTGTAGTGCGTCCGGCATGTTTTTTGATGCCCGCGTTGATACATTTAACGCCATACAGCGTAAGAGGATTGGCTCGTTCTTGTCCAGAGTTGACAGATGTAAAAATAGTATCATACGAAGTTGGGCTGATCGTCTGCCAAGATCTGCAACGTATCGACAATGGCTGGCTATTGTCACTTAATTAAATTTTAACTTTTCTTTCTTGGTTGTATTTATACCACCTTATTTTATGTGTTAATATGTCAACCTTCTATGGATCTCTGAGTCTGCAATAAAGATTAATTATTATTATTTACTAATGAATTGGTCAAGAGCGTGTCGTGGCTTTACTGCCACGCACATGGTAAAAACAATCGGAGATGTGAAAAAACCACTCCCAATATCCCTATTAATCGCAATGCCGATCGGAAGACATGGAATATCCCAGGAATTGCTAAAGGAATAATTTAATATTTCTTACAAGGAACACCTAGGTGGATAAAGGTTATAAAAAACATTTCTACCGTTCACCTAGGTGGTCTCAGGAGGTGGATAGTGGGAATGTACTACTTCAATTACCCGCAGTACCCTAGGTAGTTCTGTATAGATTACTAGATAATAGGCATATATAATTGAATAACAAATCAGAAAGGGGAAAGTGGCGATCAGACTGTATTTCCTCGTTTAAAAGATTGTAATTTTTGTTTACAAACCTCAGAACAGGTTTGAATAAACGTGTCAAATGTAAGAATTTAAAAATTTTGGTACGCATTTACTCGATACCAAAATTTTTGAGTAAGTTATTTTATTATGTGTTTGATAATGTGACAATAAATCCTGCGATTAATGCCTCTAGCATACAAAAATATATACTGGGGTCGGCACTCGAAGTGTTACCAATTCAAAATGCTGTAATTTTGTTAATTCTATATTATATAAAGTTTTATTTATAAACTTCAATATATAGAAAAAAAACATTTAAAATTAAAAAGAAAAAAATATAGTTCGATGTGGCCACCTTTAGCGCGGATAACAGCATCGAGTCTGTCCGAGAAGGCTTCACACGCTGCACGAATGTGGTCTGCTGATATTTTGTTCCATTCTCGGCGAAGAGCAATCTTTAAGGCGTCGACTGTCTCATATTTTTTTGCTGACACTTTGGTCTCTAGAATTGATCATATGGAAAAATCCATTGGGTTTAAGTCCGGCGAATATGGTGGCCATTGTTGCGAAGAAATGAAGCTCGGAACTTTTTCTTTCAAAAAAAATTGGGTTTCACGGGCTTTGTGGGATGGTGCCGAGTCTTGCTGAAACGTCCAATGGTTTCTACCGAATTTCTTACGTGCCCAAGGTAACAAAGCATCGTTTAAAATCTTTTTACGGTAGATTTGCTGGTTTATCTTTGCACCCTGCTAAATGAAAACGAGAGGTGAACGTCCCGTAGCAGTTACCGCGGCCCAAACCATCACTGACGCTGGTGCTTGCTTTCGCAGAGCAATTCGTTGGTCTAAATTGTCGTTTGATTTAGACTTTAACCATACGCGATCATTTTGTTTGTTCACATATTGCTGAACCGTAAAAATTTTTTCATCGGAAAATACCAAATTTTCAAGCTTGCTATCAACGTGCAACTGCTTTAACTCCTTAGCTCTTTCTAGGCGAACTGCCTTTTGTGCAAGTGTCAAGTCTTGCACATTTTGTATTTTGTATGGCTTCAGTTGTAGTTTATTTTTTATATGCGTCCTATGCTCCGGGCAGATACATTAAGACTTTTCGCCAATTTAACTGCGCTTTGTCGTGGATTTCGTTCAATTCTAGCCTTTACCTTTCGAACCATTTCTGATGATGTTGCTGTTGTTGGATGTCCACCTCCATGGCGTTTCTTGATGCTACCCGTATCATTGTAACGCGTGATGGTCCGATACACAAACATTTTATTCAGATGTAAATGTCGTAGCGCATTAACAATGGCTGGTTGCGATTTTCCAGCCAAATACAAAGTAATGACACTGTGGCGTTTGAATTCCATCTGGATAACATTTTTTAGCAGCGACGAAAAACAATGAGCTTCTGTATGTTTAGGAACAATACAATAGACTTACGACTGTGAAAAAATGGGCGCCATTGTAAAAAGTTTGGTTGCTATAGAAATTTAAAGTTGGTAACACTTCGAGTGCCTACCCCTGTATATATCAAAATCTGCCTTTAGTGACCACCGCATATATATGTAGGTACAAGGAAATTAAATAAATTAAAATCGTTGAATCGTGAAATAATATTTTATTTTATATAAACAACATGATACAGATGTTATGGCTTTGTATTCAAATATCTATTTATAATAAAAATATTAACAAAATTATCTTACATCCACATGAAAATGTACAATTTTTATAGACCTTACAAAATACTCTTACAGTATCACAAGTCGACACCAGCTGCTCTAGACATGTATTAGTGACCACATTGCAATACACTGAGGCGTCAACTTGCGCTGCTATAACACTTATTGAGATAACGCTCTATCGCTTTAAGGCATTAAAAGATACATTTTAGACTGTCATTTTCTATAGGACGTAGCTACTGTAAATGCCAGCTACAGACATGTCATTATTTCCTATAACGATAGCTTGAGATTTATCTATATTGAAATTGAAGCACCCGACTGAATCTAGACATCTCGTCGACGACTCGCGCTCTCGAGTCCACCGATAGTCCATCTTTACCCCCAGTCTTCGCAAACCTCAACCCATCAATATTACTTACTCTATTATTCACTACAAAAGCACTTAAGATTTTTTTATTATTATTTGTAACGGCGAGACGAAGCGATTCTCGCGATATCGAGTTTTATTAGTGAAAAAAGACGATATTCGTTGTTAGTTCGGTGCGTTCAAAAGCCGCGCGTGAGATTTCACAACGGACGATAGTAAAACTCTCAACTCCGTCCGCTCACAATGCATACCATCACGAGTCAATATTTACACGATTGTTAATAAAAAAATATTATAACAATAAATAGAACGAACGACCACAGTCAAAAACCAACGGAATGAGTGAATTTCAAACAATAACGAAACCAACAAAATTATAAACTACCCACATAGCACGCTTTCGAGCAGGAGCGTCATGCCAGACGGATATATGTTACCGATCGGTGTTTCAGCGTGTCACAGTAGCGAGAGATGTTCACAGTAGCCGCTAGCAAGCGTCGCGGCGGCAGGAGGCGTTGAGACGTCGCTAGAAGATGTCAGGGCAGGCGGCCCAGTCCTGGCGGCGCTTGGCCTCCCAGTAGCGGTGCGTGTACATGTGTCGCAGCTGCGGCGAAGCGGCGGGCGCGGCCTGAGCCTCGCGCGCGAACCACGCGGGCCGCGGCGGGGGCGGCGCCTCCAACCCGCGCGCCGCCGCCTCCTCCGCCTGCGCCTCCAGCGCGCGTCGCGCCGCTCGCTGCTTCTCTTCTAGACGCAACTTTTCGGCGTTCGCGTCGTCCCACAGACCTTTAAAATATATTTATTACAATTATAACTGCTTATATGTAATATTCTCTAGGCAAGTACGATACATTAAATAGGTTACATATGAAATGAATTTTTTGATACAAATAAGTTCGATGGTGCCTGGGGAGGGGGGCACGCTCCCCTGCAGTCCAGTGTTATGTAACGTACCTTCCTCCATGAGCCGCTGGTCGGGTCTACGTCGCGAGTCGGTGGGCGCCACGCCCTCCTCGAACTCGTTGAGTTGCGCCGCCAGCACGGTGAAGTTGTACCACTTGTCCGCGTCAGGTGGCGCCGGGACGCGCTCCCACGCGCACACGAACTTGCCAGTCTTGCACACGGTGTTGTCGGCGGAGGCGGAGGTCACGGGAGCGACCTCCACGCGGCTGTCCCAGTGACCTTGTAGCACGTATCGAGGCTGCAACATTATAACATTTATACGTCAGTTAAGGAAAAACAATAATACTTTATTCCTGAGCGAATGATGCGGTAAGATCATAGTGGACAACATTATAACTGGACCGGATAGAATGACGCGCGTAGTTGAAGACCATTTACTCTGCAGTTAATTAAAGGTTGATGATATTACTATTACCTTAAAAAAGTGAAAACAAACTTACATTCGGCAGGTGGGTTGTAAAGTATTATAGATTATAAACGAAATTATAAATTCGATTTCAATAAAATAAAGACGAGACCAACCAGAAAATACAACTATTATAAACGAAAATCAATACATATTCCTAAATAAGTAGAGACGTCTCTAAAAAATCGGAAAACATACACATTTAACACAAAAAAGATTCCGACGACTGAGAACCTTTTTTTTTTAAATTAACTAAAATTAGGTACTGACCACTCCGTTGGGATCCTTGATGACGCCGGTGACCTTCCGCTGCGTGTCCTTACTGAAGTACCCGTAGGGCAGGTACTTGAGATGCGCCACGTACCCGGCGGCGGGGCCCGCGTCACCCACTATCTCCATGTCGCCGTGGTTGTCCACCCACAGCTTGCCTACTATTATGTTGTGGACCGTCGTCGTCACCTGAGGAGTATCATAACGGTACATACAAACAAACTAATGGCAAAATTGGCATGACGCCAAAGGCTTGAAAGGTGGGTACCTCATGAATTGAGTGCAGCAAACCGACAAACGCGCGTCAACTGCTGTGTTACATTACTCAACCGGCACAATAATGAAGGGATTTTAAATCGGATCTTTCGGATATTTCAAGTTTTCCATTTTGTAAAGTGCGTGACGCAAAGAAAAAACCAAACTAGGACAAAACAAATGAATTTCGGTTTTCGAAATACAAATGTATGAATAAATAGCTGTATAAATTTGAAATTGGAATCCCTAACCAAAGAAGAGATATTTGAGATCAAAGTGGCCAGTACGACAAAACGCCAATTTCATATGTAAGGACCTAATATAATAGACAGTATACTTGTCGAGAAGTGTCTTGAAAAGGTAGATAAAACATTTACGTAATAGTAAATAATCCTAATCCATCGTTTGATTTGTTGATTCGTTTGTGGAAAGGTAAAAATTCTATAAGGTGTCCATATAGTTTCCAAACAATGAAGGCTATATAGCTCACGAAACTGGCAGAACAAGGAGATGTTGTGGCTGACCTGTACCAACTCCCAACCGGCTCTACAGGTCTGAGCAACACAAGCAAGACGATGAACTCAATCCCCATTACACGCCAGATCAAATAACTTCCTAACACTAACTACACAAACAAGAGTGCAATCTAACCCCATCGCCGTTATGTGTGCGCGTGTATGTATTGCCCGTGTGCGCAAAGGTGATATAAGCGTCCATGGAGGGCTGTATCGTGATGTATTGTCCCCGGAACTGGCTGAGTATCGAGACGCTGTGTCCGACCGTCCAGCCGCGCGCGCCCTCGCAGTGCAGCGCTGACGTCGGCGGGTGGTGCAACACCTGCAGCGCAACTAACGCTGGTCAGGACTCGGATACACCTTGACTCAGGCGTACACTACTCAATTTACAACATTTCAAATTATTTGACCCCCTACTTTTATTACTTTGATTTAATTGTCGTTTTTCTATCATCTCTTATGCACTCATATAATATACTTACTAAGATATTACTGACAGGATTTCGCGAAAGACTTTTAAGCTAACCGCAAACATAGCAAATCCATAGAAATCAACGATCCATTATTTGTGCCATACCTTTACATTATTCTACTAAGCTTATTCGCTAATCGAGACAATTGTGCTTTGTTCTGTTGAAATCGTTTAAATACTGATTCTACGAGTATACTATTCGTGAGCGGTAAATGATACTCAGAAGTTGCGCTTGATTGTTTGATTTGTGCTTCCCAGCCAGCCCTAAAATCACAGCTGTTCAACAACCGTGTCAACGATAGTTGTTAAACATACCTTCCTCCAGGTGTACTTGTTGCCCGAAGCAATGAACATGGCCGAGGCACCCCCCAGCGGTACAATCTGCAGGTACTTGCCGCGGAACTTGGTGGTCATGGTGAACTCCTGCCAGCACTGCCAGCCCGCCGTGCCTTCCGTGAACTGAGCGACCATCGGCGGGTGGTGTGATACCTGTACCACATTGGAATTTAGAATTTTGATTCGTTCAAAAGTATTAAGCCAATCATTCGCGGAAAAGGATAAGAGAGGTGTAGATTGACGGATAATGCAATACGAACATGACATTACCATTTACAATTTAGATTTGAATGATCTAAAGTCAAACGTACGCGGTAAAGAATAAGAAATTCAGATTTATTGGCTGGTTGATAAAGTTAACGATACCTACACGCCATTAAGACATTATTTAGATTCGGATGATACAAAGTTTTAAGCCAAACATACGCAGGAAATGATAGGATAGGGAGAGATGTAAGTTTTAAGGCAGGCTGGTGTAGGCAAGTGCTGGTAGGACTGAAATTAAGTTAAAGCTACAAATATTTAGAAAAGGAAAGGATAGGAAAAACGACAATTATTATTTATTATAGAATGTAAGCTCATGTAGAAAAAGCCAAACTCAAGATGACGTTAAAAGTTAGAATTATGATCTGGATCCAAATCTTCACCTAGTATGAAATGTAGTTAGAAGTAAAAATAATAGCTTGCCTGTTCGGAGATAGAGCGCCAGCCGAGGTCTGACATTCTGTCGCACTCGAATGTCTCGCCCAGCAGCGGGTTGAACGGCTTGTTCGTTCTGTAAATAAAAACTATGGTTCATATGGCTTTGCCTAGTTTGGGACCTGAAGACCTTTGTGTGGATATTGTCCCATATTATTATTATTATAATACCACTAAATAAATTACATGTTTATTGTTTCACTATGAATACAATTCGTTATTATAATTGTTTTAAATCAGACTTTTTAATAAGGTCCGTCGTGGCTCCGACTTGGATGCGACGAGCACGGGGCCGAGTAACATGGCATCATATGACCGAAACCTATACCTTTGGGAAAGATCATAAAACAAAAATACAATGTAGTTTGTACATAGTAAAAAAATTACACAATTTTATATCCTGTATATACAGCGATCAGCGAATAAAACTCGGACACCCGCGTTAATTCAGCTCAAATACGAGATTACTTGATCAAATGCCATTTTTCAATTAGTATTCATTGACCCCAATTTGGCAAGTCACACTGACTAAACTAAAATTTCCTAAAATTATATCCATCCTTTTAACACTTATGGAAACAAAAAGAAAGGAGACAATTTTAGAACTGTCAAATTAACTTAGTTTAGTAAATTTGGTCGAATCGGGGTCACAATGACCCCGATGCGGGCTTTCACAGACTTCTCTAACGAGACTGTATACGTATGTTGTGCCTTTGAGGAGTTTAGTTCGGTTCGCTGTATGTAGATGGCGTTGTTACCCCTTAAAACGCACAAACTATGATCGTGCCCACCACGATATGCCTTTTAACAATTTAATATATTTTGTCTTCAAATCGGGATAAGGTTGTTTAATTGGAAACCTACCCCTAGAGTCTACCCGAGGGAGGTCAGACAGGAAGACCGTATTCAGAGACAGTCTGCAATTAACTTTCAGTTTCTTTAAAATCTGTATAGCCAGTACAGCGTATTATCACAAGGTTTCGATTAAAACAAATACGCGAATACCAAGATTATAGACAAATACTTTTAGATGTATAAAAAGATTTCGCATGCCTCTTGTAATATGTTTATCGACGAGAGTGCTTTCTTTAACTTCTTTTTAAGACCAGCTCATGAGTACTTGTCACGTAAACCACACAAGTTTCAATAGCTTTTTTTGGGCGTCGATTTTATTTGTTAGTACCTGCAAGCGGTGGTCGCGTACGAAGAGACAGTGAAAGCGGCCACGTATGCCAGCTGGTGCGCGGGGTCAGTGAACTTGGCCGCCTCGTCGAGGATGCCGGAGTATTCGTAGTCTTCAGTCAGCCGCTGCAACATCGACAGCGGCTCGCTGAAGTTCACTGGGATCGGGATTTTCGATAACTCTTTGCCTGGAATATGACGAATACATATGAAGAATTAACTAACAGGTTAGAAAATTTTTAAAGTTGACAAATAACATAATGGATGGTAAAATAGTATTTCATTACATTAAGTTTATCGGCTTCCCAAAAAGGAGAAGGTCCGCGAGTTTGCTGTTCTATGTTTGTTAATTAATATCTCGGCGACAGCTGGACCAATATACAAAATATCTTATTTGCGCGGCTCAGTTCGTTCATAACGCTGCCTCACTGTGCGTTCAGACACTCACTGGGAGCTTAATAGGACACCTCACTTATTTATTTCAATGAATCGGTGTCTAAATGAGGTATGAGCAGCGTACTCCGTCACTTAACACATACCTATACAATTCTTCATGATGGACCAGAGACTGAGCGGGTAGTTGGGTTTGTCCGGCACGCGCGTCCGCCGCGGGTGTCCGTCCACCGAGCTCACCACTTGCGATACGTGCGGCTGGAACCAACCACATCATTATAATATTAATAACTCATTTAGTAAATGAAACTAAACAAATACCGAAATCATTAAATTATGACGAGACTGAAAAAATAATAGAAAAGATGAAATGATACATGATGATAAAAACAAGCACACGTAATACACACCAAACACATTACACATACACACACAACTCACCCTGATACCATTATTGACCACATACTAATCTCCTTTTAACCAACCATTACCTACTCCTCTCTCTCTCTCAAAATAACACAGTACACATTTTTCCTATACCAATCAAATTACACACTAATTCTATATTTATTATAGTCCATTAGAATGTTACAATTTAAGAACCTAATATTGCATTTGTTAGAGGACGCAATTTTATTTTTGGACACACATGTCCATGTGAATAGAAGCTTATTCACATGGACATGTGTGGGGGATACATGCCCCAAAAATAAAATTGCGTCCTCTAACAAATGTAAAGATCATGTCACATTTCAATGGACTATTATGTGCTACATATTATTCCTTATTAAAAATGAGAATGCTGGCAACATAGGCTATCTGTCAAATCCACCGTCAACTCAGCAGAAATCATTTGCTCTGTTTTATTTTCTGTCTCTGAGGAGGCACAGCCACTCGCTAAGGTACCTTACTTTTTATTTATTGTTTACCTAAATAGTTACTCCGTAAGCCCAACATCACTTTGTAAATAATAAAACATTTTTATCATTTTTAATATTAAAGCTTAATATTAATAACTAGCTCTACGCCCGGCGGTGTTCCAGGGAGATGACCTAATTACCACGGAAACATTTCATTTATCCGGGATTGAACAGTTTCGGTTCATTTCTTTATACAAATCCGCGGCTATCACACATTTAAGAAAGATATCCAACCATTACAACTTCATGCAACCACATAACCTTTTGTAACCAGTGTTTGATAACCAATGTTGACACTCCACGTCCTGTATTTTTTTCTAGTATACATTTTAAAGTGAGTTTAAATTTTTGACATTCCTTAGCAATAAATGTTTAAACTATGTTTATTTTTTATTATGGTAGGACTGTTATTATTCAACACCAAACATAGGACTAATTCTGATACAGTTTACAATGAAAAAACTGTCAGAACAAAAATATAACATTAGAGAACATATAAACTAAAAACAGACACAAAATTCGATCTTATCACTAAAAAGTGATCCTTTCCAGACAGCTTTTTTTTTATTTAATTTTCCATACTTCAGAGGTGATCCTATTTACATTTGTCCATACCTGAAGTATGGACGAACTAAACAAAAAAATATATTTTTAAAATGGATTCATAATTGGCAGAGTACGCGGAGCGCTGATGCTTCCTATAAAAATATCTGAATAGATATTAAAAACTGAAATCTATTCTTGTAGCTTCTAATTTGGAAAATAACGCAGAAATGTTAAGGAGAAATGTCTTTACAGGAGTATGGTTATCATAAAATTGTTAACGACGAGAAATAAACTAGCGATAAGATTACATGTCCCTAATTCACTTGCCTTTTTTTGCAAGGTGTTAACTAACTAGACACAATTAATAAAAGTTGAAAACATGAGAGACTTTATCAGACCAAGTTGACCAAGTCGTTATAATCACATGCCAATCTTTTTATTTAAGTTATTTTGTAATTTACTAAATGTTTTTTTAATGGATATAATAATATGAATGTAAATACTAACCCACACAACGATTTCTTTCTCTGAGGCAGCGGCGGCGCCGGCGGTGGCGGGCGCGGGCTCTGCGCCTCCCATCGCGCTCTCCGCTCGCTCCTTGTCCTCCAAAAATATTACCTTAGACAAAATACATCTCATAAAATATAATACACAATTCAGCGTCGATTATCCGAACGTAAGTCAACCGAACGACCGCTTGACCGAACTGCTCGCGCTAAATCACTCCCCCTCCCACGCTTACTACTTCAGCCGCCGAACTCCGTATAAATGTACATATTATCAGAACAATTAGTTCCGATAATCGACGCTCTACATAATATCCGAATAAGTCGGTTTCCGAACACCCTTGTCCCCCAATAAGATGATGATGATGGATGACTGACGCTCTATTGTAGTATTAAATCTTAATAACAGGGTTATCGATTAGCGATGTAATAAGTCAGGGGCTCACCATACTGATCATTACGCACAACTATCTTTATCTGACCAACTCTGAACTCGAGAAAAAATTGCAGGTGTCCCATACAACAAATTTATAATGTATGGAACAACCAATTTTTTCCCGCATTTAGAGTTAGTCTCATGGCAAAGGTCGTTGATTAGCATAGAGACCCCTCCTGTATAAATTTATATACAGTTATAGGCACTACTCTTTCACTGAATATCTCAGCAACAAATAGGACCAATCTTAGCATAACTAATTAGTAGATAACGTTACATTTATTGATCATCCCAATAACGTTTTTATAACAACTAGACTATAATGTTTTCCTTTCTAATTCGAATCGGTTTCTTCTTGTTGGGCGCGCTCTGTCTTAGGTCGAATCGTTATTTACATCTAATAGCACTAGAGGAAACCGCTTCACTCGCGATTTGAAAATACCGAGATTATAGCTATCGTCGCTTTACATTTAGCGATTTGGGGTTAGCTACAAGGTAAAAGAAAAAATATCGTCTAAATAAAAACCCAAAAAGTGACGTTCCTTTCCGTGTTGATATAGCCTTATCGTCTAGCGTACACATGAAATTACTCACTTAGTAAGTGGCACAACATACTACTTAAATATATATGTATATTGTACTCATTTATAAGCAGTACCATATCGGTTCAATGTTTCATCAGATTGATCTAACAATATATACTTTTTTATATCAAACCACCTTTTGTAGAATTTGTTGTTTCATTGTGTACGGACAGAGACGGCAAGGTCAAAGTTATGCTTTGCTGGACATCAACTGTTCGGGCTTGTGAACCTTATTGCTAAGGCGTGAAAGTCGAGATTTATGTTTTCTGTATCAAGTAATAATTAAAACGAGAGCACAATGTCGCCCGATGTGCAGTGGCAATACGAAATACAGTACAGCAACGTTCATCTACGATGAATTTATTTATTATAACAAAGATGAGGAAAATACAAGACTAAGATTATTCACGCTATTTCGCTCTTTGGATACACTGACACTACTACGAGTATATTCGCTTTCTAATTATAATGCACTTATGATCCTACAACATTTACCCTTTTAAAAATTACGCGTTAGGTAATGTTAAACAAACACTTTTTTTAATGCCAGATGGTCCAGACTTTACTGGACTTAGTGGCTATTGATAAACTATGTTTCAGGAGTCAAATAAACAGATTTACAATCGTCATAGCTGACACCGTCCCTAAACAGGTTTACTATAATAAACTCGCCATAAAAATTGTTTTTATGTAATATAAAAAAGGATCAGTTGTTTAATGGCTAAGTTTATTAGCCCTCGACAATATTTACGAAACGGTTGCTTTTTTCCCAAATACAAGGTAAATAGTAAAAATTTGCTTCTCTTTGCTTCCTCGACATCATTCTAACCAAAAATCCATCACAATGATTATGATTAATGTATATGACATGGGACTGACCTGTTGAGTTTCCGTGACAGTTTCCCCTTCAGATTCATCAGAGCTTTCGCCGCTTTTCACCTTCGCTTTCCTATTTACCTGCAATGGGACACGCACGGTATGTATGAGGCGCGGCACATGCCACCGGATTATGTCAAATGTATCGATTATTTACGTGGACACAATGGGAAATTATATACAAATGAATGGGTCATTGTCTCTGATATTATAAGTAGGTCGGTTTTTTTTTCCGGTTAATTTGTTTACAAGTTAAGTTAACAAGTGAAATTAATCGTAATTGACTCGCCTAGTAACATATAATGAAGTAATTTGTACTACGCTAAACATGTGTGAGCAAATTTCTTCTTAGCTAGGATTACCACAATAAGGCTATGTAGTATGTTTTGGAGCAGACCTAAAACTCCTATGGTTAGCAACTGAGCTATACATCCATTACGTCACGACAAGATCATTTATTTTGTTGTGTCGAACTGAAGTTTCACTTTTATTTCTTCTCAATAATTACATATTTATGCAAACTTTATTTATTCTACAATAATTTTGTCGACAACAAATTTTCAGTTTAAGACTAGCTCTACACATAGAAAACTTATTAGAATTATTATGTATGCTAAACCCATAGTGCAGCAATAAAATTTTAAGTAAGTCAACTTTTGTTACTGACCAGCATATCATTTCCTGTGCTCAGTAGGTCAAAGGCGAAAGTGAAATCATATTATTTAAATATTTGCAAAGCAATCTCAGATTCAGCAACAGATATTCCGGAATAATTATTGATAGTATGACGCCTTTTATCTTTACTTCTATACTAATATTATATAGATGAATGGTTTGATTGTTTGTTTGTTTGCATGGAAAAGGCTCCAAAACTACTGAACCAATTTGAAATATTCTGTCACTGTTAGGAAACTACACTATCCCCAAATCTCTATATGAATATAATCAAAAAAATTAGGCAATTTTACTAAAACTTCAATAATGTGACTCATTGTGTAAAAAATATGTATAATTATGAAATTTTTGTCTTATACCTGTGCATGTGTCAGGGCTGGCCACTACTAATAAAATTTAACTAAAAACATTACACTAGTTTTGGGCAGTCGGGTAAAAAACGGCTTATCAAAACGTAATGTAGTGATAAACCTGTCTGTGATAAATCGGATAATTCACCATCACCAGTAAAAAAATTCAGTACATGACCTGATCCTTATGTTCTATGTTATAGGAGTACATACCAGGGAGAGGTAAACAGCAATTAATCGGAAATGATTTATTAATGACCTTTCCAATATGCAGTTCAAGATAACAAAGTTAAAACAATAAAAAAAAGACAAATTTGTTATGAGTGGTATGACTATACACAGTTATTAATGTCTCATGTAAGGACACTGTCATCTGAAACTCATGACTAACATGACAGTAGAATTTTACTACTTACAGGCACTTTCATTACAAATGATGTAGAGGAAGAGGACTTGTCATCCAGAGTAGCGGAGATGCCCTCCTCCATTGCGTCAAAGAACTCATGGTCCTCATCCTCTGTGTCGTTGCCCGTACCAGTGCCGTTGCCTCCTGTTAAATAATGCAATGAGTTATACTCATTTATAATAGTCTAGCAGGAGAAAAATTTACTGTCAGCTGGGACTATGAGAAGAAATCTTAGTTGAGGCACCATAAGCTCAGAGCCACTTTGATACTGTGTGAATTAGAATTTACAATATAAGTACCACTTTTTAAGAAAATATTACCTAAAAACATAAGGTATTGTTAACTAATGGTAGAAATAAAAACTATTGTTTTCTTTATTTTCCTAAATGAAAATATACTGGACTAAAAAATTGTTATACTAATTTCAAGCACTGTAAAATGATACTAAATACTGAATATTAAAGAAGTCTAATTCAACCACCTTAAATGGTTACCAGTGGTGAGTAAATTAGTAAATTCAAATTGGATGATGTCAGCAGTATTCTCTACATACACAACCTATTGTGTATCATATTATTATTTACCAAATATGTACATTAACGCTATTGAATATTCACATGTGTATGTGATAATGAATAAAGCAATGGGATCATAGACACCATATGGGTCCTGATGCATAGAACAGTTAATTTAAATTTTAGAAATTAAAGTTTTAAGAGTTCTATTCCATTTTTCTGACTGTTGAAATCAGGACTTTGACCAGCTTGTTTATACATAGCATGATTGAGTATGGGTGTTCAGAGGACATAGTGAAATCACATCAGGTGAAAAATGTGTGATGGCTAAATACAGCATATACAATGTTGAATGTCACAAGAGAAATACTTAAATGCCCTTTCTTCTAAAGATTTTTAACTGTTACTAATAATATATTAAACCGCTGCCAAACTAAGCAAGGTTTTTGAAATATTTAACGTCAAATTGTTGAATTTAGTGCAAGATGTAAGAAGTTCATACTTCAATGCTCATTTTATAACAACATACTTTATATTATACATTTAAGTGCATGTTGCTTTAATCTAAAATCTATACAGTTCATACATTAAAGGTAACCTACATAAAGAAAAACAATAGTAATTACTGTGAGTTGTCGATCTTTGTGGTGAAATGTACTGTATTTCTGGTCTCCTGGGAAATAATAAGCTTACTACCAAATTATAACACCACTGTATAACATCACTCATTGCTCATTTGTAACAATTTAGGTTAATATCTGCACCTATAAGGAGAAAGTTATTTATTTATTTATGAACCACTATCATCCCAGGGCACACAACTCTGATGGAGAGGATATTAGTATATTTAATTTTTTTAGACATGGATTATGTACATCATGCATTAGTACATTGTGCAAGAAACTTTATATACACTTGAATCTGTGGAATATATTTAAGGAAGTATAAAAATTTAATTACCCATATAAAAAAATACATTCAACATGTATGTATGTCAGTAAATTATATCTCTGAAACTCATCTATGAACATGGCACATGCCAATACAGTGACAAGCTAGTTTTATGAATCACGCGTTTTATTTAGCGACGGACGAGCATAGAAACTGCAAAACACCAGCTACCATTTTCCAAAGTATTGGGTGAAGCATTTAATGATGGCTTTTAACACCTCATGCAACAACTTACCGCCCATTATGCTGACGGAGAACTCAAATTAGTATCGGAAACAACTTTAAATAGGCAGAATACATAGCAATTTGAAAGCTAGCACTACACAAGGCCAAGATCATGTACAGACGCACAATTAACAACGAATTTCAACTGAACAGAGCTCTGATGACGACTGACCGATCCACCGGCAGCAGCCAACATATCATATGCGGCAGACGTTAATTAAATAAACGAACACAACCAATCACTGTAGAAATTACTAACAAAACTATAACAACCTTGAAATCACCAAAAAACAGACTGCTGACACGGGACTAAATAAACGTCCCGCGATCATTGTTTACGTACCGAAAACCCAATAAATAAGTTGATTATTAACTATGGATTACTGTTTAAGCTATATTACACTGTAAACAATTTATATTCGTCAAAAATGTAGTGTAATTTTCATATTTTAATTTGACATGTCTCATTCGCAATTTTAGCTTTTCGATTTTTTCGTTTGACAGATGCGAACCGTTCCGTTACACATATTTTTGATTCACTACTGTAAGTCAGTTTGCAGTAGCTCGCTTACAAGTGGAACGTTCCGTTACACTCGGAAATAATACGAGTACAACACTTAATCGTAAACAGAGAATCAACTTTACTCAGACAACACCACACCTTATTCACTGTCATTCAAAAATCTCTGCATAGAACGAGAATGAATGAAAGATTTTGCGACGCTCCTCAGATGAACCTCGCCCCTCTTGCGCCATACTTCTCCCCCTGATAAAAGCCGTTCGTTCCGGCTGGCTGCCATTTTCTTTGTCTTGTCTATCGTTCGTTGTCAAATTGACGTTACAACATCGAGGAGGTTGTGTTAAATGTTATCTTTGGCAATGAATTAGAAATTTGAAGGTTTCTTTGCTCCATAAGTGCGTCGAGTTGAGCCCTGTTCCTCCGCCTTATTGTTGAGAATACGTAATGAAAATAATTGGTGCAACATAACAAATAAAGTCTTAAAGGGCACTGACATTATTCGGCTGGAAATGCGTTCTAAATGACCCTTTTTGCAGCAGAAAGCTTTGTAAAAATACAAAAAGAAATTAAATAATAAGTGATTTTAAACATGGATGTTTTGTTTACTTATTTACTATTGTGGCTTATTATTTATTACCCATTAAACATAGTATCCGTCTATATGTACGTAGGTATGTATAGAACGCACGGAGGCGCAGAGCGCGGGGTTCAATTGCGTCCCTACCACAGATAATCTTAACAAGTAAAAATAATGTATGATGGTGAGTCGTCTGATACGTAGTATCTTCTTATTAGTTTGTGGACAACACGGTGAATACAACATGGATCTCGCGATACTGTGATCTCTCCTGTTCAGCTTATTTTCATTGTAAATGTTTAAATAGTGCTATAAAATATACTTAATTAAAAATAGTTCATGAATCTATACAATCGTCAAATATACACCCACGCAATGCTAGTGAAATTTGTTGAGTTAAAAACCACCCAGCACGGGGATCTCTACCTCTTTTCTTCAAGCGCTGCCCAATGTCACCAATAAATTTCTTAGCTTCTGCACACCAAGGGCCCGCTATCTCGACTGCGAATGGGACAAAGTAACATGCCATTGTCAAATTGGCATATTTTAAATGTTTGCCCTTCGCGGCCAACTCTGCCTCAGAACCTGCGCATTGCTGGGAACCTCGAAGGTGGCAAGCGGCGAAAGTGCACACACATGTGGCATCCTATAGAGAATACACCGCCCTCTCTGCCATGGCACTATTGTGAGCACCATGGCACCGTCTGGGCGTTTGCCGTCCGACCGGTATAGCCCATGGGGTTCCAGCACTGACGGCACAACACGCAAAGGGTCGTTGTCCAGAAGTGAGCCCATTTGAGGTGAAGGGTAGGCACACAACCGGGCTCCTGACTCCAGGTCCGATATTGGCGGCGATTAGTCGAGCATCGGTGCTGGCTTCGCGGAGTTGCGAGAAAACTTTCCTACATGCAACATCGTCCCAATATCTTTGCATGGAATACTATTCTCATCTCCAAGTGACGGTAAGATTTGTTTTACTAGACTCGTGACTCCATACGCAGAAGCAATGAAAGCGGAAGGTCCAGATTCTCGCAGATGGCGTACACCCATACCGCCATACCGGATAGGCAAGATTGACATAATTATTATCGCATATTGATACCAGATATTATGATACCGGCCGAGCTGTGGAAACTTCTTACAACAGACGATACTGCATGGCTCACGGATCTATTCAATAATATCATAAACTGTGGAAGAATGCCAGATGCCTGGCAAAGAGTACACTAGTCCCCTTCTACAAAAACAAAGGAGACGTGCGAGAATGTGCAAACTTCAGGGAATTATAACTGACATCTCATACACTTAAAATTTGGGAACGGATCCTTAGTGATCGTCTTCAATCTATGATAAAATTAACAGACAATCAATTTGTCTTCACCGCAGGAAAGGGAACCACGGATCCGATACATACGATAGATACGGTTACTTGTAGAAAAAGCGCGTGAGAACAAACAAAACCTATAGATGTTATTCATAGATCTCGATAAGGCATTTGACCGCGTGCCAAGAAGCCTGATTAGCAAGCGCTAAGATCGCAAAATGTCCCGGAACATTATATAAGTCTCGTAATGCTTATGTACAAAAACGTTGAGACATGCGCTAGCCAGCCTATCAGAGAGCTTTGATATATAAGTTGGAATTCATCAGGGAAGTGCTTTAAGTCCCCTGCTACTGAATATTACCATGAACTACCTTACCGAGAGATTGATCCGAGATTCGGATGATGAGGCCCTTGCCAGACGACGCAAATACAATTCAAAAGAACATATAAGAGTGGGGCACTGCTCTCGAGCTGAACGGCCTGCGTATCAGCAGAACCAACCGAATATATGGTGCGCAAATTAAATCCTGATGTAACCAGTCTGACTGACCCAGTCATTAAACTAGATGGCGAGGCCCTACCTAGAGTAAATAAATTGAAATACCTCGGATCAGTTGTGACTGAAGACGGTACAATAACTGCTGACAAAACCCACTGAACGACGACTGGGTAGAATAAGTGGCGAGAACTAACCGGAGTCCTATGCGATCCAAAAATGCCGATTAAAACCAAAGGTCTAGAAAACTGTCGATAGACCTGTATTACTCTATGGTAGTGAAACGTGGGCTCTGAGGAAAGCTTGTCCGCAAAGGCTGCACACTAGTGAGATGCGTATGCTGCGTTGGGCAATAGGAGTCACCATGAAAGACAAAATAAAAATGAATAAATACAGGGTAGTTTTAGGGTAGTACCGATTCCTGACAAACTCACCGAATCAAAACTACGGTGGTACCATCAAGTAAAAAGACGCCCCGTTACCATATATGTTACCATATTGCCGGGCGAATTGCTCAACGATTTTTCTGTCGTGTTATAAACTGACAGACACTGTCTCTATGTCAACTGACCTGGTTTCGTGCATTTAACAGCAGTTTCCAAGTTGTCGTGTTGGCGGGCGAGTTGCTCAACGACTTCTTGTAGCCGCATCTTCTGTTCTCTTTCGTGTTGCAACGCCCGCCCCATTCGTGAGCTCGATGCCGCAGCAGCGCTCATGAATTCTGAGCAAGCCTAATGAAAAAGAACATATTGTTAGTATTTTATGAACTACCCTCAAACTGAGATGGGTTATTAGTTAGTACTAGCTTTTTGTGTATTAATGCTGTAAGAAAACAAAACTAACTTTAAATAGCAAACATAAACAAAACTAACTCTAAATAGCAAAGTCTGACAATAGTTACTAACCTTAGCAAATGGTTTCTTATTGAAAATTTGCAAAGTAATCAATTATTACACACAAAAAATCGTTGAAGAGTATTTCTGCGGCACCTCCAGGTCTACCAACGACAGCTGCAGAGCTGCAGCATGTCTAGCGACTAGGTACCTCTGAGTGCTCAGTGTGAGTTTGTCCCTCACGGTATCGCGCCGGCGTATACTCAATTTTAGGGCACGTTCAGATGACAAGCGAGCAACGCGCCTTGTGACAACAACTAGCACTCGACTGTTGTCAGCGCGCATCAACGCAAGCTTTGATATCATTGGTTTTTTATGTTTTGTATGAAACGTCCTGCGATATAGGAAATGATAAATAGTGATTATTCATATATGAACCTAAAGAGCGCAGTTTACGCGCGTTGAACACTTGCCATCTGAACTTGCTCTTGCATAGAATCAAAACAGCGCCATCTAGCGTCAATGTTTTGGTTAAACAATTCCATACAAAACTGACCTTACATTGGCTAACTCCAACGCGATCGAGCAAGTAAGAAAACTCGCACTAAGCTTACAGAACAGTACTCACATTCATCATAGCATTGCAGGATATCCTAAACAACGTGGCTCGCTCCGACACCTGCTTGGTAGTGTCCGTGGGCGGTATCTCCAGGTCTACCAACGATCGCTGCAGAGCTGTGCCGTGTCTAGCGACTAGCTCTGAACATGTGCGAAGGTCGTGGAACCTGAGGATGAAACACGATCCTTAATCGACTGAATTTATTAATCTTATTGTATATCCACTTTGCAGGTATTTTTAATTTTACAGCATGTTATTTCCCATAGATGACCTTTATATACGTTCCTGGAGCAAATCTTATACAGATGTGGCCAGCTAGTAACTTGTTCTGATGTGGCGCATCAATCGTCAAACAAGCTACACAAATCTGCGATACGTGACGATTTTATTCTGTATGCGACTGCCGCAATACCATATTATGTTCGCGGCATGTGCATAAACGAATGTTCAGTATACGAGCCTCTGCGAATTTCGAACCTCAGGCCAGAAGGGCAGACATACTCGTTGGCTATTGATTTTGCTCTATAATTTACGTATGCATTGTATAGACATATATTTCATCAACTCTGCTTTGGCCTTATATATTTTAGTAAAGTAACTAACCTGGCGGCGAGTTCCCTGGCGATCCCTCCCGCGTCTTCACCTTCCCCCTCTCCACCGCCGGCGGAGTTTCCGCGACCGTCCATTTGATCGTCGTCGTCATCTGACTCTTGCGCTCGACTGCAACAAACATTCGTTATGTAGCATTTGAATCCATTAAATCAATTAAAACCTTTGGTTGAAGCACAACAGTACGATAAAAAAAAATTCAAGAGTTTGTGACAAAAGTGTGAGCCATTTCAACTTAATACGAACTGACCTATGGGCACGATGCTGATATATTCTTTCTTTGTGGGAGCTACAGTCCCACTTGGAGTGTATTGTACATGATGCTGATATTGCTAAGGCCTAGATTGTCACAATCACTTGTGAGTTCTGGGCAGTCCCAGAACTCACAAGTTAGTTAAGGCCTCTATTACATCCCTCCGTGGCTCTAAACAAACAAACTGAGCGCATCATGCCGTCACAAATATATAGGAATTTTGTATAATTGATTAAAATAATACCTCATGTAAATGATTTCGAAAATATCTATGTATATGTAATTGTTGATTGGTTTAAAATTTCGCAAAAATAAGATATATGAACTTGTTTCCATATATAGGTATTAATATATACACATACATATATATATATATCATTATGCAATGCCTCTATTGAAAATATGTTTTATTATTATTGAAGACTTGATATTTTTAGAGTAAAATATTAATATTATGTATTGTATTCAAGGGAATCTGCTAACTAGAGCTGAAACCTGCTTATTTACGCGTTATTTTGTAAGAGCGCTCTTAAGCCGAAAGAGGATTTTAATAACTTTCTAGTAAATTAGGTCATCAGTTTGAGTGTGTTTATTAGACATTTAAAGAAGTACTAACATTGCTTTAGCCTTAGCGAGCTCAAGTGCGGTGACCCAGCTCTGGCGCTCCACCTCGTCATGAGCTCTTATGTGGAATGTCTGCGTGCCTCCATTGCTGATCACGAATGTGCATGAGTCGGCCGTGTGGATCAGCGCGCCCAGAAGAGAAATCGTGCCGCGGCATGTGTGGACCATCTCTGCTTGGTTTCTGAAACACAAAAAAATTGGTTCCAATGCATTGAAAACTGCCTGGCTTCTTTGAAGTCGCTCAAAAAGTACTAATAACAACACAACATACATTTACATAGATACAAGCTTCCTGAGTCGTTGTCATCATTACATTCATGTGTTCTTATCTTATCGGGTCTCACTAGCTTTTTTGACAATGTTTCAAGTTTAATTCCAATTATTTATTTTTAGGTTTATGCAATAGATATACATTAATATTAAACTAGTTTTCCCCGATATATTACCATATTTGTCCCCACACAAGCTGTAGTGAAAATGTCTTTCTTGGTTCTTCTTGTTCTCAGCAACTGAGTGATGAATTAACTTGATTTTTGCATAGGGGTCGACAGATGTGGATGAAATAATAGCCAACAGTAAATAGGCTTTTTTTTACCATTGTAAGCAACATAATTCGTGTGGATAATAGTTTTACAAAAAGTCTGATATTTTGTATTTTTTTTACAGTATTTGTAATCACAGAATGAGTAGTTGTTATGAGTTATATACAGTAGTAAAAAAATTATGAGACACAAACCTGATGCATGTGTAAATTGAAATTTTATTAATTCAAACTGTTACTTAATAACTAGATCCCAAAGAAAATAATGAAACATTATCACAATATATGTAGGAAAAGTAGTTTGATTCTGATAAGTTCCACATTAAGATTAATAAGTACCGAACCTGTATGGCAATACAGAGTTCACAGTTATATACTAATTACTTGTAATTTGCATCATTAGTATTTCACATGAGTGTTTGCAGTGTGCGTGTTTGCTATAATAGAAATTTATCGGTTTTAGACATTAGTAGCTGATCATAATTTTATAAAACACTTTTTGGTCTTTTTTGGTTTAGAGAGTTGCCAGGCAGGCATATTTAGAACAAAAAATTATAATTAATTATATATAATTATAATAATTTGCATATTTGTTCTTATAGGATTCTTAATATTTTTTACTTGTAATATGTTGTATTAATGAGCATTGACTATTATAATGTTGGTCAATCAAATTATTTCTTAACCAGACTGCTCGCACTAAAAACTGTCCTATTATCCAAATAAATCAGTTTTACGACACCCATGTCCCTCAATTAGTTTGGATAAAGGACATTTTACTGTACTACTTCAAGTATGTTTTTTACTTTAAGACACTGACAAAATGATTTAACTATTGTAGCTTCAATTTACTTTTTTTCTAATAATGCCCTTGAGATCAGATGTCACAATTATTATTGCAGAAAATAGTAAGTCATGACGGAAATTACCAATATTGTAATGCTAAAACAAATTTTAAATGCAATCATTATACATTTGAGATTTATTCATACGTATATTAACATTGACGGCTACAAAGTACTACTATAACGTTCATCTTACAAGAATTACTTGGCGGACCAGTGTGTAAAAACACTGCGTAATACTAGGCTGAAATATTGAAAATTAAGGCAGAAAAGACTTCGGCAGCAGACCAGGCTAAAGCATATGAGTCTTGAATGAAGTAATTGAGTAAACAGCGCCAGTAAATAAGTTACAAGTACCTGTAATAAGATAATAATCCGTTGGACAACACGAACCATCTTCGCTGGTAGCCTTTCAAATAATTCGTCCATTTGAAAAGCCACCCTTTTTTCTCCGGGTCACCGGTAGTCGGCTGACCCTTGGGCACAATTGCATCCGACATTTTATCCGATTGTAGCCAATATATCAATACAAAAACATATTATAAAATTCTAACGAGCCACGTCCGTCGACCATCAAAAGTACATAGATAAAAAATAAAATCAATCCTATTTATATTATAGAAGAAGCTAGCTTATGTAATTTTATGTGCAATGGTTCCGTACATTTCAAATATAAATGTGTTTAGTTTATTAACTTTATTACGTACCTTCATTTTGGCTTGCTCTTAGCCGATTGAAATCTAGTTGTTTTTCAGTTATTAATACGATTATATTATACATTTATATAATCAATCATCAATTTGGTCATTTGTGTTGTCTGGTGATATCAAAATATTCTCTATAAACAAAAACTTGGGTACCTAGCAAAATCACGATTTTCCATCTTTGTTAGGGAGCAATATGTCAAATGGTAATAATGGGGGAAATTTACAGTTATAATCAGCATTTACTGATGGCGCTTGATGGCTGAGCTGAGGTACCAAGGTTGCCGCCTACGTCCGATACGTTGGTTTCGGTCAATTGGGTCGTATCTCGCTAGTTACTACGATTGCTTTTAATGGCCCTATCAAAGCAGATATATATAAGAAGTGGTTAAGTGATACTGTATTTAAAAGTTCGTAATTGAGTATTATCATTATCTAGAAATAAAATCACTTAAAAGTTGTCATTATGTTTTTAGTTTGCTATAAATTTTTGAGGGAATTTATCTGTAAAACCTTAGTTTTGGTGAGTTCTCGGATAAGATTCGGGGAGAATAAAAAAACCGTAATCTGTCAACACTGTTAGCATTACTGTATAGGTAGGTAGTAATATTAGTCAGCGAGGTGATTCTACAAACAACAAAATTAGACAAAAGGTTATTAATTTATTAGTAACCTTTCTTGTGATTTTAATGTAGTAAAAGAACGCATTCAAGATTTTTTTTCAGTCCTGTCTTAGAAACTATCTGGGTTTGGCTTTCTGCGGCACGATTTTCTAAGTGATTTTGATCTTAATCGACAGGCATTGATTATCGTTAATTCTTTTTCATTATAAAAAATCTGGTTTTCATGTTCGAGTTTAAGTTAGAAATGGTACAATCGCGTTACTACGATTGTACCATTTCTTATTGGATTATAGCATTTTTAACATTACTAATTTTGTTAGAAAAAGATGTGGCGGATTTCTTATTGTAGATAACAAGGAACCCTAAAAACCGATTACAATATAACAGCTGACAGTTCTTTGATTAAGAAACACAGACCTAAACTTAGGACTGTTCAAGATTGTAATTACTGTCAAGCTCGATTTATATGCCAATTTCACTGTCACCCATCAGCTGTTGGATTTTATCTATGCGATGTATTTAAAAAAACAATGGTTGCTCAATTATTTAGTTTCAGAAGCGGTGTTTTTGTGAACAAGGTCGCTCGTCATATCGTCCAAGGTAAAAATCCTTTCCTTTTTGCGAATTAAATTACATAGTTATTTATTGCGTTACTCAATTAGTTATAAAAAAATCTGTTAGTTTGTATCCATAACCAATCAAAGCTCTAAATTCTGTGCGGGATTTTTAATTTATTTCTATCACTATCACTATACCCTCTTCAATATTTTATATTTGTTACAGGTACTGCAATAACTAATAAAATGGGTAGTTCCTTTACCAAGTCATTCTCTCCCAATAGTGGACAATGTGGTACTAGCACCCCTGAGAATCGTAAGTATACTTGAGTACATGATTGAATAGCCTAATGTTGACCCACCCTTAGCTTAGCTTCACCTAATTTACTGAAAATTGATCATAGAAAATCAATAACTTAATAAAACTAAGTACCTGTTACGATATACTAATCTTACAATGTATATTTGCATGCTTCTTTAATAACTAACAACATTTATTTTCATGTCCTTGTTCAAAACAGCAAATGTCGCAGGTGGTACGATTTCGCGAATGGAATCAAGCAGCAACTATGTAGAGTCGGTTGTTTGCAAGGAATCTGATTTAAAAGATAATGAAATGAAAGTTTTTGATATTGGAGAAGATGGAAAAGTTCTTGTAGTCAAACAGAAGGGAGAGTTTAGTGCTCTAGGTACGAAGTGCACACATTATGGAGCACCACTTGTCAATGGAGCTCTCAGCGAAGGCAGACTCAGGTGCCAGTGGCATGGGGCCTGTTTCAATATTAAAACTGGGGACATTGAAGACTTCCCCGGATTTGATTCCCTGCCCTGCTATCAAGTCACAGTAACAGAAAAAGGAGAAGTGAAGGTGAGCTTTACTATATATTAATTAAAGTATATATTCTTTACTAATTTACATATTAATACTATAAAGCAATGGAATTATGTGTCAACTTACTGCTTAGTTATAGCTTTAATTTTATTTATTAAAGAAGTTACTAATTTTTAGTTCATTTCAGAAATAATAAATGTTATGGCTATATTCACAATCATATCATATACAATACAACACAATATTTCTTTATTGCTCACCAAAAACGAAATATAAACAATAAAATACAAATTAGAACAAAACATTGGAACGACTGACTCTGCTATTAGCCAGAAATCAACTCAGAGCCTAAACCTTTGAACTTAGAGACATCAAATTTGGAGAGTGTATTCATAATAGGGTTTTGGGGTGTACTAAAAAGCATTCTATCAAAAGACTTAGCATTCTAAATTCAATGACACTTTACAAACGTTTTGTTATTTTGTGTAATTTAGAGAATGTAATATAGCTAATAACTATGTGACTAATGTTTGAGTGTGAGTAACTTGATTACATCACGTAGCCATAACATTTATTTGCAGTAGGTATTTAAAAAAGTTCTTATTACACATATCGTCATGGTTTTAGCAGCATACATTTTACGACCATTTAACTAAAATTCGTAGAAGAACACACTCATCAAGTTTCACCACGATTGGATGGAAACTATGACCTTTACGCGAGTACGAAATTTCTAGCGCACAGACATCCATACATACAAACACATGGACGAAATAATATTGTACCAGTCTCAAAACAGCGATGCTTCGTTAGCTTCGTCAACGTGATTTGCCGAATTACTGTCGTTAGATAACTCTCTGTTTGGGTACACTTATATGTATAAAATTAAGATTCATCGAACAAGGAAAGAAAGAGTGTCAAGTGTTTTATTTTACGCCTTGCTGGTGTTTGAAACTTAAAATTAATAAGATTATCATCTATTCAATCAAACCATATCATCGTCTGAAGTATATTTTCTTAAAGCAATGTTTAATAATCCTCAACTTAGATATCAGCTTATCAGAAATATTAAAATCTGTCTAGACATGATTTGTAATTGTGTTATTAGGTTTCATTGTGTGCTCATTGACTCTGATGCACTTTCTATAACAAAACATAATAGATTGCACTATCGTATTATTGTTTAAAAGTATATAATATCAAAGTACTTTATCACCAATGGTCAAAGGTCATTTAGGTTACCTGCAGCCCGATACAGGTAGTGTTTCCGCCCGTATTAGAAAACTTTACAACACGGTTTACGCAAAGCTTGTTAAAAGATCCTAAATTATGAAATTAAAAATCGACTGTACGAGATTCTCGTAGATGTATATTATTACAAGAATATTAACCGCATTTAAAAAGTTGAGCTTTTTAACGAGCTTTGTGTATTTTAGAAACCGAACGGAAACTGAATACATTAGTTTGTATCCACATCTTGGTTTCCTTCATGTAATTAGAGTGGCTGCCCTTATTGTCAGATTATAGGGCGTCCATAAGCTTGAAATGTTGGTTTGTGACTTTTGCTTGTTCTTTTAAGGTTCCGTTGGAACTACAAGGAACCACTTGAAGGTTTCACTTGTGTTTTCCTTCCTTTTTATTTTGACCCTATCAAAATGCGTGAAATTTAATGTAGTCGCAGAAGACATAACAGTTACTGCTATTACGTACTTATAGATTTCAATTTTGTCATCATTCAGTTACAGTAAATTTTAGGGTGCCTAACTCTCCTATACGTGTGGAATAGGGACGAAATTTATTTCATTCAAACATATCAGGTGTGGTATCACCGAGTAGATCTTTGTAGAAGTAGTAAGTTAGTTTTTTTGTAGTAGAAGATGAGGTTTCATACATTATTAAGAAACGTAATTTTTAAGACAGAAAAGCACTAACAACTGTCGAGAAGCTAAATCGAATGATAACTCAAAAAATATACCGTATAATAAACCCAAAACAGAAGTATAATGCTATGGAACCGTTCAGGATTTGTTTCGACACGCACTAGAGATTAGTGTTTCTTAGTTTACCGCTTTTTCCTTATTATAGATTCTCCTTAATCTCTATTAGTACTTATATACGAGTACATTAAACGATAACTTAAATTATCGGAATACAAAGTAGTTTTAAACGTTTAGTAGTTATATTTTAAGTTTATATTCCTCCAATAGTGTGTCAGGAAACCTTAACCTAGTATCTAGCGACAAGAGCACCTTTTGTGCCTGGTGGTTTTTTTGACTGCTTTTTTATGTTTATTATCTGTATTCTCAGAGATGGCTAAACGGGTTTTAAATAATAATTTTTGTTTGAAAGATTGTGCCTCCGAAGTGGTCCGTAAATTTAATTTTTTTTTTATCGAAATCGGTTTCGTGGTTTGGTTGCTAAATTGAAATTAACGGAAACTATTATCGACGTCTGCCTAATTAATAATAAATAAATAAATAAAATCATTTATTGACCAAAAAGATATTTAGAAACATAATCAGCGTTACAGTACTACGAGTATTGGAACTTATGGTATAAATGTTTATTAACGATGCTTGAAGATTAATAACTTACAGTCGGTAATAAATTTTTTAAATGAACTCTTATTTGTATGCTTTGACATAGTAATAGAGGTACCTATACATTATGTATGGTATATATTAGATGTCGAAATACAAAGCTGTACTCATGGTAGTACTGTGTAAAACAATTTTGTCATTGATCGGAAACGCTTTAGATTATTTCGGAATCAGCATGCTGGTAATCTAATCTAGCATAAATAACCAGTTTCTTTAACGTATTAGGTAAACCCTGTGATAATAATCATAATGGTCTGGTTTTCTACTGGTGGTCCTTAGTCCGTAAAAAGAGACCTTGTGATAACTGCGGTATCCCTATCCCTTACACGGAAATAGGGTCGGTAGAGTTTTTTTTTTTCGTTTTCATAAAATTACAATACTAGTGTGTATAAGTAGATAATCTTGCAAGTTTGTACCTATGGAGATCGTTTAGTTTAGCCAAAACAGTTATTTTCTATGAGTAAAAAAGGATATTAATCTTGTTTATAGGGTTATTACCTACAACTGCCTACGTTTGTACTATGTGAGGGTCAGTTCCGCTTCCGTCAACCAAGGTCTCTCGAGCTGGACTTCCATGAATTCTCGTAATACGAGTATATAATATTGTAATCATAAGAAATATTCATTCAATAATATTCGTAGCGAAGCATACTTGTTGGCCTTCAGTCACCTTGACCGACTCATAGGTTTAGTTCAAATCAACGAGAACAGTACTACCCACTTCTATGATACGTATCTAGGTAGTTAATGGCGTGTCTAAGTACATACAAATTATTCATTATTCAACGCTACCGCAGGTTTTTCAATCGATCTTAAAAATAAATATCTATTCACCGGATCTAGCAGATGTCTGTCTGAAGTATTGCATAGTTGCTGCTATTTTTGCATCTATCTGGATTCCGATTTTAGGTTTTGCGTAAAACGATGACGACTTTATTGTATATCATACCTACTAGACTAATCGCCAAAATGCACATGCAAACAATCGGTTAAGCCAATATGACTTACCTGACCGATCATAGACTCGAAAGTACATAAAACTTGACTCACACGTGGGTGCGTCACTTCAAGATATGAGACTAAAATATGCGGTTATGTGATGATTGTTTTTGTTCAATTTCAGGTTCGAGCGAAGATCAGTGACTTGAAGTCGAACAAACGCATCAAGGATATGGGATATGCTTCATCCACCGATTCTTCCACAGTGGTGATTATTGGCGGTGGACCATCCGGTGCCACTTGCGCTGAGACCTTGCGCAGTGAAGGCTTTAAGGGTCGTATCACGGTCGTCTGCAGGGAGAAATACCTCCCGTACGACCGAATCAAAGTATCCAAAATAGGTACCGTCACAGAAATCGAGAAGCTTCAAGCCAGATCGGAAGAATACTACAACAACGCCAACATTGAGATCATGAGGGGCATCTTGGCTACCAAAGTGGAGCCTGAGGAAAAGCTCGTCCATCTGAGCAACGGCACGAAACTCCGATATAATTCTCTATACATCGCGACCGGCTCCAAACCGCGCGTGCCTGACGTCCCAGGAATCGACCTGAAGAACGTTTTCACCGTCAGAGACTTCGAAGATTCCATAAATATTCTCACTACGCTAGGAACGGAGAAAGACAAAAACGTCGTAGTGCTTGGGTTGAGCTTCATCGGCTTGGAAACCGCAGCGTCGTGTAACGAAAAGGCGAAATCCATGACGGTCGTCGGGAAGGACACCGCGCCACTGGGACAAATATTCGGTGCGGAAATCGGACGCAGTCTCCAGAAGTTATTCGAGGAGAAAGGAGTCAAGTTCCACTTCAAGACCACGATAACGAAATGTAATGGAGAGAACGGCACGATAACGTCGGTCGAGCTTGAGAACGGAACCACGCTTCCTGCCGACATGCTGATATTGGGTGTGGGGACCACTTTTTACACCGATTTCCTGAGAGATAGCGGTATCACGTTGGAGCCGAGCGGTGCGGTCACCGTCAACGATAAGCTAGAGACTAGTGTGAAATGTATTTACGCAGGAGGAGACATCGCCAATGCGCCGGTCGCAGCGTATGGAAACCAGAGGATGTGTATAGGACACGTCGGACTCTCGCAGTACCACGGGCGCGTCGCCGCTCTCAATATCTTAAAGAAAGAAGCGCCGCTAAGAACTGTTCCTTACTTCTGGACGATGTTATTCGGTAAGTCTATACGTTACGCCGGCTGCGGTCGTCCTGCTAGCGCTCATGTTGAAGGCGACGTGGATGCTCTGAAATTTGTTATCTTTTTCTTTGACGAGTCTGATAAAGTGATCGCGGTCGCTTCCTGCATGCGTGACCCGGTCGTCTCGCAGTTCGCCGAGTTCTTACACCAAGGGAAGAGTCTCTACAAGAAAGATCTGAAGGATGATGCATTTGCTTGGACCAAGAATATCAACTAATGCATTTAAAGAATCTGATGACTCTTATTGGAGCAAGTCACTTTTGTTTAACAAAAATTTAACAACTATTAAATGTTGCTCTCTTTCACACAAGTGAAAATTTTGCATTAAAATGTAGCTAGCTCTCATTGGGCCATTGGTTCTGGTTTGGGCATGCTAACTAAACCGTTACCGACGTTGCATTTTTCGTTATTTAGTGTGGCAGGCCAGCAGGCCGATTCAGGTAAGAACTTCCGCCCGGATTCGAAAGTTTTCCAACTCGAATTACGCAAAGCTTGTTTAAAGATCCTAAATAATGACATTGAAAATCGATTGTAATATCTATAGGTACAAGAAAAATTATCGCATTTAAAAGTTTGATATTTTGGACTGAGCTTTGCGTAATTCGTGGTGCCAAAGTTTTCGAATCTATGCGGAAATGCTACCTGAATCGAGCTGCAGATTCCGAGTCAAAAGCGCAGTATTAAATGTGTAAGCTATGAGTGTATCTCACAGTGGAATTCATCCACAATTTTGTTATAGCATAATTATTATTATATGTGTTATAATGTCTTTTTGGGAAAAATAATAAACTTATTAATGTTTTATCTCTATAGATAGGTAGATGTATATTACTGCAGAATGTTTAATCTAATATTGAATATGTTTATCTATTTTAATAACTTAAGTCCAATATTGGTCCAATATTATGAGCTGTTACCAGATTAGATATTTTGACTGATTATTGCGATACTTGCGGATATTGATTGGTTTTACCATTAAATGGGAAAACCTATCTACGAGATTTTAGGTATGAATATTGAATATGTGACATCATCATATATTTAAATATATCCAGTATTTTTCTTAAAATATCTATGTATGACCACTAACTCGCCTGATGCTGTCTTTGAAGATGGACCCATATAGATATATTTAAAGTCAATGTAGACTTTATGTTATAGTTCTCAGGATTATATAAAGTTAATGTTATATAGTTCTCAGACACCAAGGAGTTCCAATCTATTGATTTTGACAAGAACTAAAGTTAAAATCACAAATTTACTTAAAATGTAGTTGTGGGAAATTGTCTCTTGAAACATTGATACACCTACCTGGCATGCTGTGTAAAAGTGCAATCAAATTACATTACAAAATACAATATGCAATAGTACACAAACAGTATTGGACTTCATTCAACAGTCATTGCACTTGCAATAATTATTACATATGAATAATTTTAGTTGTGAAACTGTTGTTACATAATTCTGGTTGTATGCTAGAAGTTGCAATCAATGTAATACTTAACAAAAGATACTGTCTAAATCATATACAATATATAGGTATTCTAGATATTTAGTTATATAAAGCTTCAGTGTATACATTATATAGGTTTATCTATGTAAATGAATGAAGTATAAAAATTAAATAATGTAAACAATTCAGAACTACCGATGACTTATGAACTTGAAGATGGCAAATACACAAGCTGTGTAGACCCAAAGCCCTAGCAGTAGGAAGTAAAAGAATTGGCCACAGTAGGAAGGTATTGATGTCGAATATTCGGAATTCGCAACAAAAGCCAATAAACGAAAAGTTGTCGTTGAACTGTTCTCTTCTTGGTAGGTGCTAATATCTGGCTCATTAGTCTTTAAAGAAGATTGTTTAGAAATGGTTTACTAGGCCAAAATGAAGGCATAAGAAGATCTTTATTACTCTTAATTAAATCTTGATATTATATTTTAGATACAGATGTATTTCCCATTTATATGGAACAAACAACTGAACTTTTAAAATTTTCAAGTAATTTATTTTCACAAAATAATTGAAGCCACCTTTCATGCTACATGATTATACATTTGAAATGCTATTTTAAGTACTATATAATAAGTGTCAGTAGTGTATATTAATATCTATTGTTTATGTAAAGTATGTTGTTTTGCTGCATTTAGTCTTTAAATTATTATTCCTATATTTAACATCACAAATGTATGTACTGTGTGCAGTGATAGCTATGTGATATTGAGTTATATATGGTTCAAAATAAAAATGTGTTTTTTTTTAATTATAAATATTACATTGTACTCGCCCAATGGAGAAATATCAAAAATTCTATTGATGGAGGAATGATGTACATCTGTATAACCCAACACTCAATGATACAGCTGTTCTGTTATACTTTTAACTAATTGCCAAATAAAATTTGAGTAAGTTTAGCTTAGTTGTAGTATGAACCCAGTCATAATAGTTTAGAAAAAAAATTAAATGGAAAACAGAGACGGGTTGAAAATATTTATTATGTAACTTCTAAAGTACTATGCTAAACACTAATAAGCAACAAAGTTAATCCCAGCCTTCAGTAACGCGCAAGTGTTTCATCCTCTCATATAGTGTGACGTCTTCTTTGAAAAGTTTTCTGTGCCTGTTAAATACCTCTTCGTTTTTCTGTTCGTGTTTACCAAGAGCTTTAGCATGACCTGCACTTTCTTCCTGAAAGCATACAATTTAAAAGGGTGAAAATTAGCACTCTACAGCCAAAGTCTCACACGGCCGTAAACAACTTGGTCGAAGAATATAACTACTCTTTAATGAAGAGTTCTACATACAATACTTAACTCTAACCTATCAACCAGCAGAGATATATAAATCCTTCCATTAACAGACATAATGCTTATGTTAGGTTTGGAAGAGTATCAAAAGAGACAATTATGTAACATTCAATTGGGATAATATTGTACAAACCTCTGTAAGGTATGGAAATCGTAAATAAAACATGTTTTGTTCTTCGACAGCGAAATTTTGTTGAAGGGTACGTAAATGTTTTGGTTCGACTTTTTTCACTAATCGATCCTTTCCTCTGAATATATGACCATTCGGTAGACGATTTCGCCTAAACAATACTAAAGAAAGCCTCATTTTCTATTACTTTTATTGGTGTTGGGAATAAATAAATTTAACTTTTAGAAGCCATGCACGAACAACACTGTCACTGATCTGATTTATTAGGGATGCCAATGGCATTAACATTATCTCGTTAGCTTTTTATTTATTGGCCATCACACTCTGTCTATTGAGCCAGTTTTCAAGTTACAAAATACCTATTATATAATATCAAAAAGTAGTAAAAAGTAAAAGTAGGAATATCAAGTTTTTTTTATTTGCCCATAGGGCAAGCTAAAGTTTATACCGCTTTGTCTACAGTTCAAAAAACAAAAAAAATACATAACGACATCTTAAATAATAACCTTACTTGACTTTGTTTCTTTTCCAAAGAAATTAACACTTAAAATTGCACTAAGGTACGTCATGAGTTGCGAAATCGAGATGCTATATTTATGTTTTATTAGTGATAAAAAGAAAAAGAGATAATGATGTTCCGTCTTTCTATTCTATCTTTGTATATGGCGTCTGCGGCGTAACCGCAATTTTGCCAGTGTCGCGTGGTTAAGAAGACAAACTATGTAAAGATTTGCCGTTCAAATGCACTTCGCAAATGCTCAGTGACCATATCTAATGTTAAATTTTAAATCTGAGCTTATTTTTATGACATATACCTGAAATAAACACAAGGACATATTCAAGACGGCACAGGTGTTAGTAAAGTTTACATATATAAAATAATGTTACTAGGTTACCAGGTTTCCAGGTTTTCGACTCATAAGAAATGATCGCATTGGACAGGGCGGTGGCGGTGTTGCTATTTATCTCCGATCACATATTCCCTACAGTATCCTCAGCAAATCAGCACCGCCGCCTCCGTCTGATGCCGGCGAGCATCTCTTTATTGAAGTCATCCTGCACCACACTAAAATACTTCTTGGTGTTTATTACCCTCGCAATCTTCATGTTAATTATTTTTCGTCTCTCGAGCAACTCCTTAAAAATCTCTCTACTTCTTATGATCACACCATACTAATGGGTGATTTTAATACTTGTTTATTGAAGAATGATCTCAGATCTTCAAAATTTCTCGCACTGGCTACGGCGTGTAACTTAACTATACTCCCGCTTAATGCGACCCATAACTTTCCAAATTGTGCCCCTTCTCTTTTAGATTTAATGCTCATTTTTTCATCAACACACGTTGTTAAGCATGGCCAGTGTGCGGCGGACGCCATTTCCCATCATGATTTGATTTTTCTTTCCTACAAAGTCCGTCCACCTAAAGCCAAACCAAAAATTCTTATGCAGCGCAGTTTTAGTAGTATGTGCACTGATAGCCTTCGCAAAGACGCACAAGATCTTGACTGGTCTTCTGTAATAAATGCGGTCAGTATAGATGACAAAATTTCTGAATTTAATGAAATAGTAACAAAGCTGTATGACACTCATGCTCCTGTACGTGCAGTAAAAATGAAACACACTCCTGCACCTTGGCTTACTGACGAAATCCGTGTACTTATGCACAAAAAACTAGTAGCGAAGGTAAAGCTTAAGTGTCATCAGTCAGATGAAAATAGGCAAAAATATATAAATCGTCGTAATGTCTGCAATAGAGCGTGTAGGGATGCACAACGCCGCCATATTCATAAATCTGTTGAGGATGAAGATCCTGGTAAAGTCTGGAAATTCCTCAGGTCATTGGGAGTCGGAAAATCTCGCCAAGATAACATTCCTAAAACTGTAAACCTCGATATGTTGAATCGACATTTCTCTTCTTCTTTGTTCGATGGGCCTGTAAAGGCGGCTACCCTACAGCATCTTTCTACCGTTATACCTCCCGACACTGATCTTTTTGAATTTAATCAATTTTCCGCTTGTGATGTTAGGAAGTGTATAGAGTCTATCTCGTCTAACGCTGTTGGTAGTGACAGTATTAGTCGCAAAATGGTCATGCCAATACTTGACGAAATTGTTCCTGTTATCCAATATATCCTTAACCATTCCATCTCCTCTAGCACCTTTCCTGTAGCATGGAAAGAAGCTGAGGTAACTCCAATTCCTAAAAAACCCAATCCATCCTCTTTCTCTGAATACCGCCCCATTTCTATTCTTCCTTTTCTTTCCAAAGTCTTAGAAAAGCTCGTGCATCAGCAACTTTCCTTTTTCCTCTCCAAAAATCATCTTCTTAACCCGCTCCAATCTGGTTTTCGTCAAGGTCACAGTACAGTTACTGCTCTCACAAAAATCACTGATGACATTCGTGCAGGTCTGGGTCATTGCCAGCTAACTGTGCTGTCACTGCTCGATTTTAGCAATGCATTTAATAATGTTGACTTTGACATCATGTTGGGACTTCTTCGCACTCTTAACATATCTCCAACGGTAGTTGATTGGTTTCGTAGTTATCTGTTCGGACGCAGGCAGCGCATTCGTATTGATGAGACATTCTCGTCTTGGTGCGATATCGCAGCCGGTGTACCTCAGGGTGGCGTGCTATCTCCTCTTCTTTTTGCAATATTTATAAACTCAATCTCTCAAAACATAACTTCTTCCTATCACCTCTATGCAGATGATTTACAGATTTACACGCAGGCCCCGCTTGAACAACTGGATGAGGCAATTAGAGCTACTAATTCCGACCTTCAGAAGATTCGGAACTGGAGTAGATCATACGGGCTTACGGTTAATCCTTTAAAAACTCAGTCTATTATCATCGGGAGCTCTCGTATGATCTCTAAAGTAGACTGGTTCCATCTTCCTCAACTGATTTTTGATGGAGTTCCTATTAGTATAAGCGAGACCGTAAAAAACCTGGGTATAATCATGGATAGAACGCTTTCCTGGAGTCCCCAGCTTGCAAAAGTCAGTCGTAGAATCTTTGCGTCTGCAGCTTCCCTAAGAAGACTGCGTAATTTCCTTCCGATTACTACTAAAACTGCACTTGTGAAATCTCTCCTTCTCCCGATATTAGATTACGCAGACGCTTGCTATTTAGACTTAACCGAAGAGCTACTCGACAAGCTCGAGCGTCTACAAAATTTCTGCATTCGGTTTGTATTTGGATTACGCAAGTATGACCATATCTCTGAATACCGTAAAAGGCTCAATTGGTTACCTATTCGTCTTCGCCGTAATTCTCATATTCTGTCTTTTCTTTATAAAATATTATTTAATCCTACCACTCCCTCTTACTTAAAAGACAATTTTGTTTTTTTAACAGCTTCCCACTCTATTTCTTTGCGGCCATCACGTGACCTTCGTCTTGTGCTGCCTACTTCTACCTCAACGAACTCTTTCTTTCGTGCATCATTTACTGTGCAAGCTATCCTTCTATGGAACGCGCTGCCTTTGTCAATCAGACAGGCTATATCCCTTTTTATATTCAAAAACTTGCTGAACATTCATTATATTTCTCTTCATTAAGTGGAACATCTTGTGCGGTATTATTATTATTACGAGTATGACGTATGTAGCTGTTGTATGTGCTTAATATTACTAAATATATATATATATATATATGTATGTATTTCCTGTTTTTTTTTATGGTACAGTATTTGTACCATCTCTTTTTTTTCCTTTTTTTATTGGTACACCACCGACGTTACTATTTGCAGTTAGTCCGATCCATCCAAAGGTTGCCTGGAAGAAATCGCTTTAGGCGATAAGGCCGCCCAATGTACTACCAATGTTTTGTTTATAATAATTATATTTGCTGTATATATTTTTCTTGGTGTGCAATAAAGATATATTGTATTGTATAATGTCATAGCCTAATATTATTACCTATGATATAGGACATACACAAATGGAGTAAATACAAGAGGGAGTAGGAGGAGAAGTTATTTGGACGAGGGATTCTTTAGGAATCAAGTCGTATAAAGAGCAGCGAATCCTTGGGTAATCAAAGAAAATATGATCGGTGGACCCTATATCCCTGCCACATTCACATAGGGAATGATCGTGCACTTTAATTTTAGCCAAGAATACCGGTGTGCAAGCATGACCCAAACGAAGGCGACATATATTAGATACTGATTGTTTATAACCTTTCTTGCACTTAGAGGACCTGGGTTTAGTAAGAATAGAGGGTTAGAGATAAAGACTTTCCCTTTATCATTTTCGATTTTTGCCACTCTGTTTCCCACATGCTACGCAAAGAAATTTGGCTTAATAAGGCTAGGTCATGGCTAAAGACATGGTAGTGGTTGTTATTTCCTGAAATTGTGGCCGATTAAGACAGGAATCAGCGTTTTCATTTCCCGTCATACCAGCATGCCATAGAATCCAAACAAGGACAATTTGAAAGCCTTTTGAATAGTATTTATGGAGATATTCTCTGATTTGGAGGATAATGGGAAATTTATTTATACACTTAAATTGATTCGCAATGATTGCTTGGAGACAACTTTTAAACTCAGAGAATATGATTGATGATTGACAATTTTCACGATAGAATTAGGAATATTCCATAGTCCCTACTATTTACACACTTATGTATTAGCCAGTGTCATATTTATGACATCGATGTTATCATTTATATTGACACAAATGTTTTCTCTCCATAGACAAAGGGCTATGCAAGTTATTTGGGTTTCGTTTCCAAACAGTAAAAATCATTATAGTATTTAGGACTCCGGATATATTGTTATGGTTTATGGAGGCATTCAACGTATATTATTCACGTAGTAACCTTGTTATATTCTGATTTTAAAACCAGGTTATTATAACATGACTTTAAACAGAAGAAGATTTTAGTCGGTATGAATGATAGTTTGTAAGGGGTACCTACATAAAAAATATAATGTACCCCATTTTTCAGAAAGACAAAGATTTTAGAAAATGTATCTTTGTCTGAAAGAGTGTTCTCCAGGCAATCCAATCATAAACATTTTATCAAAATCATCATCATCTGTCATAGTAATCTATTGAACCATCAGTAGATTACTTTGAAACTTAAAATAACTGAAAAATAGACAAAACAACATGCCCTTCCGAATCGAAGTCTCTTTACCCTTTTAAGTACAGAATACTTTTAGTAAGTTTTCACTTAATAAAAGTATTCTGTATTACTCGTTAGACGCGGTACCGCAGTACATAGACAGATTACTGAAGGAACCCTAAAACAGTATGTTTAAAAAAAAGTATTCTGTATGCTCTATGGTAGAATGGCTGTCCATCGGGCGTAAGGTAGTCTCTACTATTTCGTAAATAATTTTGGAAAATAAATAAATAATGTTGTATTATGTTAATATCTAACAACTGTTCGTAATAAAATATGGAATCTCGGGACTGATAGTTGTGAGCAGCAGTCGAGCAGTGGTTTGGAGCAGTTATCAAGATAGGCAAGTATTTTGTTGTTCCCTACGCTTTCGTAAATAATTTGTCATGAAAAGCTTACCGTTAATGAATTATCTTTAAAATATAGCAACAGGTTTAATGATGAGTCTTTGTGGCTATATAGGTATAAAAAGGCCATTTAAAACCATACAATGAATGTAATTACATTTCGGTACCTACCCTTTCACTTTATTGTATACAATATTTTCGTGCTCTACTTACCGCGAGCCTGCGAGCTTACTTTTTTAATACATTGTTCCTTCTTTGGAAAATATCAGGCTTTTTAATACGTGGCATTTCTCACAATTCAAGTAAATCACGCGTTCCATGTTTCTTAAAAACAAATATAGATTCAGTTACCTGTATGACCCAAATAATTGTTATTTTAGTCCTTACTACCTAGAAACAAATTGAAATGCGGAACTGGCGCATGTACTGAAGTTTTTTAATATTTTTTTTTATGATAATCTAATGCCTGTGCTTGCTTGTTATAAAATTTAGGTAGGTAACTACTTTAATTACATATTAACTTACTTAATATTGTGCTGATAAAAGACATGTTCTTCTTAATACATGGTTAAAATTGTTTTTATAAAAATTCAAGAACCTTTCATAACAACAGAAATCTGGTTTTTAATTCAATTCAAATAAATTATAGAAAATGTACAATATTCCATGTATTAATTATATTAACTTTTTTTTATTTTACCATTCTGTTATGTATACCTACATTGTATAAGTAGTATACAAAAGTAGCCAGTGAAACAGTTTAATTCGTGAATACCATATTCCTTTATTTACACCAAAATAATAAAGTGCCTCAAACTTTGGACATGAAAGGTCAAATTAAAATTGCTATCTCAAATTACGTATGACTAAAAGTATTGTTTTTTTATTTATCCGTAGATAAGTAAGCAAGTATACTAAAAATGCAGAAATTATTCTGATTGGCATTTACAACTGAGCGCTATCATGCCTTGGAATACTCATTCAATTGTAGATCCCAGTTTCTTTTTTCTTTAGGTTCCCGAGAAACTAACACTACAAGCAGTCTCTACACATTTCTATAAATGATGATTTATTTAACACATATGTCATGCCTCTCTTTAAAAAATATATTTATTCTGACAAAACTACATTATCAATACCTGTTGTTACAATTTATAATTTATTACCATATTCATACACACTTAATTATTCTGTCTTCTGTCATATTTTATTTAGACAAGTGTGTTTAAATTAGCTGTAATCTTATTTCTGTTAATACAGAATGTTTGTTTTGTTCTTCCAAAATATTGAAAAATAGAAAACTTCTTACTCATTATCAACTATTGGAGAAAAGGCATTTAATAGAACTCTTTTTAATCATAGCACCTCACTATAAGGTATCCTGTGATGGCGATGCCATAGAAAATACATGGGCAATGTAACCTCTAGCATATATTGTGCACATCATGAATCCTAGCATTGATATTCAAATACATAGTCTGACCACCTGTTCCAGCTGGGAATTGAATCTGGTATCGCAGGTCCTTGTAAATAATTAAATGAGATTATGTTGGCCATCATCAGCTTTAATTCATTGCTACTCGTAAGCTTCACCCAAGGCACACAACTCAGCTCTTTATAATATGGAAGATGGTTAAATTTACACAATCCAAATTCTTGGAATAGTAAGAATTCTTTTGGGATACTATTTGATCTATATAAACTTAAGTACCTATCTGAATATTTTTGAAAATTATTTGTTACCTTTACAACTCAATACAGTTAATAACAATCTTAAAAAAGACTGAAATCTCTGCTTACAAAATATTTTTAACTTTCCCACAAAAAACGGTAATATGACAATGAGTTTTGAAACTAAGAGAGTTCTTTTAAAAACAAAACAGTCATCATGTTACATACTTGTTATGAGAGAATTAGTCTGAGTGTAGTAGTGTAGTAGGGCATTGGTACACTCTACACTTATCAGTCTGATAAAGTCTATTGTAGTGAGTCAGTGAAAAACATAACAAGAAAGTAAAATTTTCTTAGATGTTGGAAGTTGTAAAAAAATTATTTTAATTTATTTAAATCTAAAGTGATGGACAATTTAATTTGAATAAGAGCGCTATTAGGTCCCTTTTATAATGTAGTGTAAATAGTTCACGATAACGACCGTTGTGCCTTAGTCCGTGACTATGGCGGTCATTAGGCCCTAGGGTTACTATGCTCGCTTTGAGAGCCAGCGGTCCTGGCTTCTATTCTGGTGCGCTGTAAGTGTTTGAATGATAAGTTTTAATAACTTTCCTTGGAGCTGGCTTGGTTTATGTGAAACGTTATTTATTATAATTAATTAGTGTGTATTGTTCCAGAGACTCGTGACAAACCCTCCGGGTGTGAGAACATCGCGCCGGCCGCGGCTGACTCTGACGCACCACGATGGCACAGGTCGGAGCTAACATGGAGTACCAGGAGTACAAGTGGGCTTACTCGATCATGGATTCATCCAAGTGAGTATTAACTAATATATAGACAAGCAGGCTGCTCACTCACACAGTATAGGTTTACAAAGAGTAAGACAAACATACACTCGAAAAAATATTACCGTCCTTTTGAGCAGTCGGGTGAAACGGGAAGGAGCCAGAATATTACCAATTTACTATTCTACACTACTACTATATTACATTGAGTTAGCCCTTGTGATATTCTGGAGGTGTTCTAAGAAGAAGGTTTCTAAGAGAGCAATAATTACTGCTCTCTCTGGCATTGCCATAAGCCCTTGAGTTTTGCTACATACGAGTATAGGAGTCACAAAAATTGTGCATTTTAAAACCTTATTTCGAGCAAGACCAATTTACTTGTAAAAGCTCTAAAACATAAAGTTGTAAAAATTTGGTATCTTATATCTTTGTTGAATTTTTGGCGGTACATTATACGACGGATGTCTTATTTGTCATTTACGCTGTATTGTTCCGCGATGTAAATTCACATATAACACAGGTGTATAACAGGTGCTTTATTTGAACGCTGCCAATTTATTGCGCTCGATGACGTAATTTCCTTGTTTTATCCATCCGGCTCTACATTTCAACCTACTTCAAACAAGTAACACTTTTAAAGATTGAAAACCTGACTTTAATTCGCCTGATATTTTATTTATTATCTAAACTACTAGACCGATTTCGATAGAATTTGAGAACACCTTGCTGTGCAGGACCTGTGAAGAAATACTCTTTCAAAGAAAAAAGTATTATTCTAATTCGAACTATAATATGTAGAACCCTAAATGATCAGCGACCATTTACATTTACAAAATAATAACCATGAATATTATGATACTCGTATATTAAATTATAAGCCCGGTTTATATGTCAATATAAAGCTCTAAGCTTTAAAGCGGTATAAAATTGTATAAAACGTTTGCATAAGAGTTCCGATATGTCTATACGAATACGAGTTTAAATGTATATTTTAAAGATCACAGTTTCATGTATATATATAGCGGTAATTTTGATAAGCCCCAGTACTAATAGTAGTAACCTTTACATTATGGTAACGAAGAGGAACCATTTATTACAATCACAATTAGTGGAGCAGGCCACCCTTATCGTTAACTGTATGACATGTCCAGATAATTGGGAACAGCAAGGTCCCTACTTGAGATATAGGGGTTAATTATCCCATATTGTACCTAATATTTAGCATGTCATTGTTTGAGTTCGACGAACCTCGTTGTTCTTTAAAAAATGTGGTCACCGATTTCCATTACGGCAGGCACCGATAGAACTTTTTGAGTTATTTCGATTTAATAATGAAACCTCTGACACGATTTTTATAAAGTTTATATGGAACCACACGGGAAGTATATTATATACTATTTTAAATAAAAAAAGATTTTATCAAATCGGTCCCGGCAACTCCTAGAAATCAGATAACAAACATTAAACAGTCTAATTGTGCATCTCCTCTGTTTGGACGTCGGTAGAAAACCCATTGTGGCTTTCTTACTGTCGTCTGGAAGCTAGCGAGTTGACTTGCTATAACTTACTAGCTCGTTACTGTAATTGAACTGACAGCAAGTCTTGCCATGGCAATTTTTTTGCAAATGTAGTAATGACGTCACCTACAATTAAAAAACTATTTTCTTTGATTCGGGATTCTAACGACACCTAATATTGACCGCAAATTCTGGAGTTTAGAATTTATGGTGATAAAAAAATTCTCGCATATGTGTAGGTTCTTAAATTTTTTATTCCTGATAACATTAAGCTCTTTTTTTGGCAGTCGTGTAAAAAATAAATTATTTAACAACAAGCTAAAGTTATGTTACAAAAAGCTGACAACCTTGTTAATGCTGTCTATATTAATATGATGGGTACTATGACTATCTCCGTTTTAGTGTACGCTTTCCAAATATCCATCAATGTTTACTAATAGTTATTTAATACAATCAATCATGTTGTACTAATAATCGACATAGTCGTTCACCAACAGTAAATTATGTGCTATTACTATTATCTATTCCATGATATACGTGACGTATGTAAACGTACCGTTACACTAACATTTTTTTCGCCAATAATATCCTTGCGTCTCCTTAAAGATTGTAAATCAAATCGGCGAACCATACTGAAGCCATATTCTGAAATTATGATGAGAGGGGCTCATTATTTAAAGTTCTTCATTATATTTTCTTGCTTTTTGGTATAGCAGTATAGGAATACTGCCATTGTTAGGGACCAACAATTACCAAATGTTTGAATGAATAACTACTCCAGACTAAGCATGCTCCATCTAGGGCTACAGTGTCGCTGACTTATGTGACCATGCGTGCCAGTGGTCAAATTCCTAACTTGGATAACATTTTTAAAAAAAAGCACACATTACATATTTGTTTAATATTCCTTATTGTGTCTAAGTAAAAATGGCCTACACCCTTTTCAAAGGAAAGAGCTGTAAGTCGCTAAGGGTTGGTACGATAGTATCTATTTACTAATTTGTATCATGTGTTCAATCCTGAATTCCATAGGATTTTGTGCTGTTTAGTTCAGTTCCTTTCTTTAAGTTGTTATTGCCCAGAATTGATCAATGTCTGTAACTGGTGTAACTTCACCTTAAGTCTGATAGATATTCATGCATCAGTCTAACATAGACGCTGGTCGTTAATTGTCATGTCCGGGGGTCTATTAGGTTTCATTAATGTCGAGACGTTTAGGACGGACGACGGAACATTTAATTACAGGGTCGCTATGGCGTCGTGCGTTTTATGTGCCTTATCAGTTACTACTACATTTATTTATGGGCACGGTTTCGTCCGAATCATTATCTTAATATTTATTCGTAATGCATTTTTTTCATTTTGATCGCTCATTGGGTTTAACAACTTTTTGGTAGTTCACACAGAAACGCATTTACGGTAAGAATTTCAAAACAAAATATTTCCTAGATTTCTGACATACACTAACTGGTCTTGTCTCCAAGATACTGAGTCATAAATGTAGTTCAGTTTCTAATCTTTATAGAACATATCCAAACACATAAATAAAACACATATTTTCTGAACAAATATTTGATAAAAATGGATCTTGTTAGAGAATTAAACAACCTCTGCCTAAGAAATCCGTAAAATAATACATATATCAGCTAAAATCACTCAGGATTTCTGAATAATGTAAATTCTCTAGCGCATTACCAGAGAGCATCGTTCGTAATATGCTAACGGCATTACTGCCACGTTGAATGACAATGCTACTGACTATGCTATCTCAATTAGTCACAACTTTGTCAGTAGAATTGAGTATACGAATATTCAGCGTGTGGCGCGAAAGAGTGTAACTTAACGTTGGTATTATCTTTTTAATTGAAAGTTTTCCCGGGATGTACATATCTAAGGAAAATGTTAATAGATTGGGACACAAAAACCCTAAAGAAGCGTGGTCTCTCGTGAAAGCACCCCTACCCATCTACTGACAGGAAGTATAGCCAGTAGCGTGCTGGTATTTTATTTGGATGCAAGACATTAATGAACAAGTAAAATTATAAACCCCACGACATAGCCATTATGTGGTGGCAGCCATATTGGATTTCAATTATATCATAGTGTATCTGTATAGTGATCTACAAGTCAAGCCCTATTATTTGGTACCCATATTGAACTAGTTTTGAAAATATGTAATTCGCCATTTTGTAGCAGCGGCCATCTTAGGCCGATTTTCATCAAACATTATTAAGAACACTCCCAGCTTAATTATAATTAACTTCTCCGACAAAAAAACAAAATCGGTTTATATGTTCGGGAGCTATGATGCCACACACATACTTGACCGCGCGTCAACACTCATTTTATATGGAACAGCAAAATTTTTCTTGCAAGTTATATAAACCGTAGTATTGTGTGTTTGCTTATACTCGCCACATTATACTTATTACCAGCAACTTATATAGCTTTTTTGCATATGTGATTTACCAACACTAACCTGAAACAAATTAAAGATCAGTTTGTACTCATAACTGTATTTCATGCTGTTGATGTCTTATTTGAAATTCTAATTGCTCACGCTATATAACACCCAATACACGTGAGTTGAACACTTGAAAACTAATTAAACAAGAGTCCCATAATAATTGACAAGTCGTTAGCGCTAATGACACCACAGATGTACCAAATAAAACCACAGAAAATTGTCAATTTGTCAGTTGGCCGCTTTTACAGCGGCTAGCATAAGATTAAGATATTATTTACATTTGATTATTTTATTATTTCGGCTTAACATTGATAGTTGCACTATTACATATCCAAATTCACCGACTAATAACTAAGTAAATTATCTATTAAGATAAACACGACAAGCAAAATGATCATAAACCAGGAAGGAAATCTTAAGATTAATAATATTAGTAGTTACATAACAAGTTATTATTATTTAATTTTTTTAATTATGAGTTGGAAATCTAAAAATTCTTAGATTGTCTTTGGTTTCGGCCACAGATGACGAATGAAACAAGTAGTAATCACATCACACAATGATATACAATAAGGTGGGCCAAAAAAGCTATTTGGACCTATTGCGTGAAAAAAGGTACAAAACAAACAAAAGCTTTTGTTTTCATAAAGTGAATAAAACCAAAGTTATTTGTCAAGATGAATCCGACGAACCTAAACTCGAAGAGGTTGCATCGTCGTGTTCATGGAGTTCCATAGCATCCATTCTTAATCGTTATGTTCCATTATATCTTTGCCTTTGCTGTATAGCCGTTATTTTGCTTATTACTCTTGACTAAGAGGGCTATTTCTGAAAGAATTCCCATGTGGCGCGAATGATGCAAAAAACACTTCGAAGCCTTGTCATTCTGAGTCATTTGACGTCACATCAATGTCAACTGATATTAGGGCAGGTCTCCACGACAGACTCGGGGGATTTCGTATTGCAATGATTTGAGGTCTACAATTATTACTGCTTTCTTTCTTATGCATATTCTTCTCATGTATTCCATTTTTTTTACCCATGCATAGTATTATTGTATTTTCAACAATGGCTCAACATTTGTGAAGTCATTCACTGCTTTTAAGTGTTTATCTAAGCCAATGATGATTGATGATGATGAGATAATCATTTTATGGCCGGTAATTACAGCTAATGTTCCGTAACAAGATGGATTTCTTGTCCGCGGTTGTGGCTCGCAATCTGCCAGCTATATCAGGTGCTTATTGGATTCCTTAGAATAAGTTGTTTTATTTCATAACTATTTCATGTCTTTCAAATGATATAGCTTGACTTTACTTGAGCTTGGCTTTACAAGACCGAGTCAATTAAGCGTCTCTACTGCAGGTCTAGTAAAATTTGTAGTTTTTAGGTAATCATGACGAAATCTTATTATAGGTTCTATTACTTAATTTATTATTTGTTTTTTTTTTGTTTGTAGTGTTGTTAATGTCGCAGTAAGTTTTGAAAAATAAGATATTGTTTGCCTGAATCCATACTTAAGTTTAAATGAGAATATCTGTTAAAAGATTGTCAAGCTATATAGGACGCGATGATGGCCGAGTGGTTAGTAAGGTCGATTGCCGTGCGAGAAGTACGAGGTTGGATCCCACGAAATATGCAAAAAGAGCTTGAGCTACTAGTGAAGGAAAACATCGTGAGGAAACCATAGCATGGTGGTATGGGTGGGGCGACTTCTAACGCTCGCCTGGTTATCTACTATCTTAAACTGAAAAATCTGTAAGCATTTAACGGTGTGTTCCGGCAGCCTTCCTTGACAGTGTATTCCAGATTAGGCATGCTACATCCAAGGCCACTTTGTGGTCAAATGCCTATCTGTAAAGGATAAAGAAAACCATACACATTTGCGGAGTCCGCTCTTCGCAAAACTACTGGATTTAAAACTGTCATATCAGTCCAGTCAAGTTTGTGTAATTCGTCCAAATTGCGGCCACTGCATTGGCCTGCTTCTGAGTGGGAATGCGTGATTTCGTGCAAATCGCCTAAATCAAAAGTGAAACTTTCGCTTACCGTTGAAACCACTACCAATGTGTCCAACCAATGTGAAAGTACAAGTTTCATGTCAAGAATATCCAATTAATTTATTTGCAAACTAATTCTTGAGGCCAACGCAAACTTTTTATAGTCTAAGAGTAATGTTAATTTTTTTAAATAAATTTTCACTTTATCTTTGATATATAGATTCTTTGAGTGACCAAGATTTAGTTTGCTAATCAAGTTCAAATACCAGAATTCGTTGAAAGATACGCTAGTACATTCAAACATATAGGTATATTGTATTGCCAGAGGAATTAAAATTTTGACAGACTCTAAGTAGAGACGCTTCGCTCGCTCGGTTAGTAATGATGTAAAATTTAAATATAATATGAGTACTTACCACAGTAAAGCTTTATTTAGTATCGGGTTTCACTACGAAGAAGAAAATTTAAAATTCCGAAATACCAACCATACTGTCTAGCTTATCGTAGTCGCGTTCGTTGAAAGGAAAAGCAGATGACAAATATTTGCTCTTGTTGTTGGTTCTCTCGCCCCGGGATCGTATTTTCCTTGTTGTGATACAACAAATACATGGGTTCGCCTTTATTTGACCTTATCCGAATATGGAATAAGATATTATTATCCCTTATAAAATTATCATTTGAGTTTTTTTAAGGTGATGATTGCAATGTATACTATTCCATTTATAATTTTTAGATTTGCGTTCTTTAAGTTGAGAAAAACACCTCGACCTATATACGATTATCTAATTAACAATCTTGCAATACGTTCCTTGCATATAAATTAATTTTATTTACTCGAACTAGAGAGAAAAGATTGTGTACCTTCATAAACATTAGCGTGTGGTATACTGCCCCCTGAACTAAAGTAATGTATGTTTAGATCTTAAAGTACGATTAATTATGACAACAGTGCGATCCGATTTTACGTCAAAAACGACCGTTAAAAGCACAATACAGTCCCTACCCGAATTAACGCAGGAACTCGGCTATAAGAACCAGATTACTATACACGTAGCTATAAGGACTGTTTAAATTTGAAACCTGTTAATACTTATATCTTCATTGTATTGTTTCAGAGTGTCCGCGTGTCTCATCTCGATGCTGTTGATAGTGTACGGCAGCTTCAGGTCCCTGAACATGGAGCGAGAGGCGCGAGAGCGAGCCGAGAGGGAGCGCGAGGCGACGCTGTTAGGAGGGAAGCCCGCGCCGCCCGCCTCCACCAACAGTATGTTGTTGTTATGTCTCCCCTCGGTGCTGTTGTGTAGTGTACATTTAGTATATCGCTCCGATATTCTAAAAACACTATATAAAAAGTCAACTTCTAAAACTTTAAGAGTCCTTGACGAGTGAATACAACCAGTATGATTATCTGCAAATAACGCAAACAAATCCTATGCCACCTTGCACATCAAACTACTAACATCTGTAGAGGGTCACAGAGTAGGAGACACACGTACAAAATATGGAAACCTGCACACGAGAAACATTAACCTCCTTTTGGACTGTCGGGTAAACAATATCGAAGCACAAAATCTCACACTAACGCCTAAGCTGTGGTAAACCTTTAGTAATTTGGCTCAGCTTCTCCAGTAATTTGTAGTTCCTATAAGTTTCTTATCCGGTTTCCCTTAATTTTTCCCCGAGTCTTCCTTTCAATTGCGTAACATCTGTTACTCAATATCGACATGACTAATCGCTATTGCGTTTAGCACAATAACAATTGATGTGCGTTTTTTTCTTGATTATGGTTTAACATTTTGCATTAGCCAGTGTCATGTTCTTAGGTTTCCTCGTAAAACGGGGAAACGTATAATTTTATATGTATTAGGATTAGTTAATTGGATTACGGAGGAAAGGATACGGTCAGAGAAGTAGGTTTTGGTATGTAGTTTTTTTTAAAGTACATAATAAATACAAGTACAAATCATCTTCAAATCAAGCTAAATAGTGGTCTACCTAAAAATACCATCTTCGATTATACAAGGCTTACTTATATGATAATAACAGTAGATCGTATCTAGAGACTGAATGGTCCAAAAACTAACGGTATCCGTTTAAAAACTATCCTGCGGCATTCTGAGGGTGTTGTTTAATCCAAGTCAAAGTAGATCACGCTACTAATTAAATACTGTAACAAAAATACTTTACGGAAGGAAAATAAAATTAATAATCAATGTGTTCCACTAATTAACGGAATTAAACTTTGCTTACTATCTGTTATATTGCAATAACACGCTAGTCTGTCTATATTAATATAAGGCTTTGTCCTGACTGACAGACAATGTGGAAATGTAGTCGGATAGTAATCCAAAGCGCTAGTCATATGTCAATGTCACGATTTATGCGTAAATGTTGGTAAAATGTCGCAAAAGATAGTTGAAAATAAATGTATGCGATATTTTATCATCGATTTTTTAAAGAGAAAAGTTAATTTATCAGTAATAGTTTGAATACTACTTCTATTAGTGATTTGTTCGCCCTAATCAAGTCATTTTATTTTCTGTATCAATAAATATCTAAATACCTGGATCTTAGCTGAAACTAAGGAAGTCCAATACTAATTTTCTAAAATACAAAAAATCCACTCTGTAAAAAATCGCAATATTATTAGTATTTCTATTGAGATTTGTGCTCTTAGTTTTTTTCATTTTGACGAATTCTGTCGGTTTTTTTTTTGTTTTCATTGTAGAGCATGCCAGTAAAGTCGTTGCGGCAATTTCACTTGTCGTGGTTATAGTAATTTTCTATATAAATTATTAATATATTTTGCATTTTGCAGTAAATGTCTCAGTTGTCTCAGAACCTAGTATTAGTTCGGTTACTATATTCGCCGTGACCATACCGTATAAGGTCACGAGCCAGCCGCCTTGAGTCTGTTTGAACCGAATGTATCGCATAAAAACCGGTGGTGTTCGTTTCTAAGCGCTCTCATACATAACGCATTACAAGTCAGTACTCGGCTCGCTTCACTTGCAACTTATTGCATTTTTGCGCAACTCCAATATTAAACAATCTAAATCAGTTGACTTGTAGCTTGGGATTTTGTCCCCAGAGAAAAGGAAAGACTTAATCTAATCATGACTCCGTCTCACGAACATTTTAATAATAATAAAAAATCACAAATGAAAGGTTCATTAAACAAGAGAAAACAGAGTTCAATTTGGCAGGCGCGTATCGATTTTGAGAGAAATTACATGCTAAATAAATTCAAAAATCAAATTGAGAACTTTATCCTATTTTAAAGTCGATTAAATACGGATAAATTTTGCACTGCCCTCGTGCTACCAACAGTATTGCCGAAATACTACCAATAGTAGAATATTCTCTGTCTTTACACACTACGGCCAGAAAAATTGAAGGGGAAGTCGGCAATAACAGCATAGCATGATTTTTTGTTTAATACTTTGTTGACATTATTTGAGTAGCTGCTTGTATTCTATCCGTGAAGGACAAAATGATATTGTTACATTTAAACTATAGCTGTTAAGTAAGCTGGATAATTGGCGTAACCGTTGTTATACTTGCGTCAAAATAATATTAGCATTTTGGAATAATAGTAAAATACAAAATTAGCAAAAGCAGGTTGTTAACTATTGAAACTGCGAAATGCACACATAATAATAGTTCTGAGTGTCATCGTGGCGTTCTCTTTAATACGAGTATAAGTAGTTGAAGAGAGAGATTACTGATTATAACGTTTTGGCAGTTCTGGCCTTCTGTATGGACTTATAGTGAAGTTATAATGATAAACCTCGTTTCCATTTTTAATTACCACATCTTTGCTAATTCTTTGACCGCTGAGCAATATTGTGCAAAGCTTGTAGGGAAACTCAACTTTGATTGTCTTTTGTCTTTTTTTAGCACGAGACATTCTTTTCGGACAAAACAAGACAAAAGACGCTCAATTTGAGATGTGTTTAAAAATAGGGCGCTCTGTTAAGCAGGTTAAACAGCATATCAGCTTGTAAGAATTCCATCACGCGTAATAAAGTATGGTCTATTTCAGACGTACAAACGCTCAATACGATGCAGGCTCTGTGTTTCCCGCTCGGCTCTTCTGTGGCGCTGCTCATCATGTTCTTTTTCTTCGACTCCATGCAGACCCTCGTCGCTATATGCACAGCCAGTAAGATCTGCTTATATTTATGAATCAATAACTTTTTTATCTTATTTACTGCTGAGTATAGGTCCACAGTTGCGGTCGTTTGCCAATGATGTGTATTGTGATTCTAACGCCTTACCGATATTTAGTCTACCAGCTACTATGTATATTATTCATAAGACCATCTCAATTTTAATCTATCCAGTGCTGGATATAGGCATCTTTATCACGCCTCTTTTGGTTTATGCAAGCTAAACTTGATTGACGATACCGTTCTTCAACTTCGTCGATCAACTACCAACTGGGTGGAATATAATGTGTAGAGAAGCGTCCTATGTTATTCTTATGGGTTTGGTGCAGTGATATATTTGTAGATATGTGTTGTATTTGTGTTTATTTTATCTGCTACGGTTCCGATTAAATATACGTTCTGCTCCAACTCCACCCTGGCTGCGATAAGAGCTGGAGTGGTGGCGCGTTAGTCATGTATTGTGCATAACAGGTCCCAATGCTTTACGGAAGCCCGTCGTAACTCTGTCCCGTTCGCACAATCCGGCATTGCTGACCATGCGAGACATACTTCTCGGAGGTGGAGGCCCTTAGACATAAGAAGTTTGACGGAGGAGACACCTTATGTATAATGTAATCTGATTGCAGTAATAGCATGCGCGGCGCTAGCGTTCCTCCTGACGCCGCTCTGTCAGTATGTAGTGGGCGGGTCCCGCGGCGCCGTCTGCGGCAGGTACTCCGCGCCGGAGCTCGCGGCGGCACTACTCGCCGCTGCCATAGTGTGCGTGTGGGTACTCACCGGTCATTGGCTGCTCATGGACGGTGAGTTGTGTACACTAGTAACATGCTTCAGCTAGTAGCTGCCCTCCTGACACCGCTCTGTCAGTCTCTGACGTCATTCTTATTATAATATGACGAACGGCCCGGCGTTAGTGGAATAGTTATCTTAAATGCATTTTAGAATACATTAAAGGTTGTATTCTAAAATATTTTCAACAGATTTTCCAAAGAACCTTCTTAATTCGTCGGAATCTTTAATGTATGTTGTCCGATTTAGAAAAATCTTTTTGTACACAATTCCATATTTATTTCCGCATTATATTGAAATTGGTCTATTACTTTGATTTGGTTTATAAATCAAAATGTCTGATTTATTTTTTTACATTTTCATAAGTGTTATTTGTTTATTTCCAATACAAACCTGCATATTGTCGTTTACAGCGATGGGCATGGGTCTGTGCGTGACATTCATCGCGCTGATCCGGCTGCCGTCGCTGAAGGTGTCCACGCTGCTGCTGACGGGGCTGCTGCTGTACGACGTGTTCTGGGTGTTCTTCTCATCCTATATATTCACCACCAACGTCATGGTGAAGGTGGCTACTAGGTAACTTGTACAAAACTAAAAAATTATAAAACTCGATACTTGTTCCTGTCAACTGTTTTGTTCGAATAAGTAATAGAGATTGATAGATTGATTTTTCAAGGCCGATTTCGGCTGAGGCTATTGTACCGTTAGAATGTTGCTAAATAGCGGCAATACTTGTGGAAAATGGACTCTATTCTCTCTAAAAATATTTAAAACTGCAAAGAAAGAAAGCTTAGCTTTGATAGTATAAGTATCACGATGAAATATGTCGGAGAATGTAGATTACTTCTGACTGTTATCGAAGTAGCAATGTCTCTGCAAATTAATGTATGCACCATAGAAAAGACCATTGCAAATTGTAAAAAAAAAATCTGTGATATTTTTTAAGAGGCGCGTCTGCGACAAAGCTAAATTAGCATTTAAAACTTGAAAATTTTAAAAAATCACCTCAAAAAATATACAATTGCTAAAAAGACTGGTCAACAAAAATGCCTTGAATTTTTTTAGATAGATCTGTTTTGATAGAAAATTAATTAAATTCATCAAAAATTACGAAATTGAAGTTTTAGAGATTACGACGTTTTTGGCCAATATTTTTTTATATTAAAATTTTTCATTTTGAAAATAATTCAAAATAATTGCATCGCATTGACTAATCTATTACCTAGCCGTATATATTTTTTGAAACTGTCGCGCCCCAAAGTAAAATTGCGAATTAATGGGCAAGAGGGCGTACGCATCAAACTGTGCGCCAGTAACTAAACAAGGGCTAGACGGTAACGAACTATTTCAGATTATTTTTTGTGTGGTGTACAGGCCGGCGGAGAACCCGATGAACGTGGTGGCGCGGCGTCTGCAGCTGGGAGGCGCCATGCGTGACGCGCCCAAGCTCTCGCTGCCCGCCAAGCTGGTGTTCCCCTCCATGCACCACCAGGGACACTTCTCCATGCTCGGTCAGTACTAGCACGCGGCTCCTGCGATGTAGTGCTTCACTTACTTGCTTACACAGAAACTTTGAAGACAGCATTTTTTAAGTTTTAAGTCATATGCCTTGTTATTGCCATCTGAACTAATATAATTAAGGCAGATGGTAATATAATCATGTATTGTAGCTCTGCCTTTAAATATAAAAACTATAACCCGCCTGGGTTTCATTACACTTTTTGCACTATAATCATGAGTAATTTAAGTTTCTGTATTATTTTTGTACATACAATATAAAGTTGTATACTTATTGTCTGTGGTCAGGTCTGGGCGACATAGTGATGCCGGGTTTGCTGCTATGCTTCGTGCTCCGTTACGACGCATACAAGAAGGCCACGCTCGTCTGCCAGATGGGACAGGTGCCCGGACCGCGCTCTATGGTAACTCACATTAAATACATCACCTATCATTTTTACCTAATTACTATTGAAGTCGCCAGTATTTTTTATCAAAGTTTATTATAAGCTTTTGCTTATCTTGCAATGTCTGAGTTCGGGACAAATCTAATGACCGAAGATTACAGCAGTTCTCCTCAAACTTATTTTTAGGTTTATAAAAGAACATTCATGTCAAAAATAAAACACTAACATAAACAAAAACTTATCATTTTCTGCGATTGAGTACCGCATCTTCTCTCCTCACGTCTAGTCAATAATGTTCCATTAATAATAGAAGATCAATTTAAGATACAATCTCCGTCAAACAATTTGAACCAATGACGTTGGGTGCGCAGTAGTTTTATTCGGCGGGTCGTTGTGTGCGCGGCGGGATTTTACCAACACACGACCTCGTCAACGGAGACTCGTCAATTAAAGTGCACATGCGCACTATGTTGCATTTAATTCAAGATATTTGGCGGGCACTATACAAGAGTTTAATAGAAGTGACGACGTCATTTGTTGGTTAACGCGTGAAGCTCGTGACTATACTGATTGCGTGGTGCAGGGGTCGCGGCTGACGTACTTCCACTGCTCGCTGCTGGGCTACTTCCTAGGGCTGCTGACTGCAACGGTGTCCGCGGAGGTGTTCAAGGCGGCGCAGCCCGCGCTGCTCTACCTCGTGCCCTTCACGCTGCTGCCGCTGCTCACCATGGCCTACGTGAAGGTACCGCCATCATCTACCTCTTACTTCCCGCACCTGCTGACTGGTACTATGATATGAACTGACTAATCAATTAATAAATTGCTTTCAAAGCTTCATATAAGGATTAAATATATAAATTATTTCAGATTTTTCTAATATCAATATATGATATCTTTTTAACTGACTCAGGATAAAGAGAAGGCGGCACCTGATTCGTTTCATTTCGACGGTTTCAAGTTAATTTACTTATAATTCGGAGAGAAGAGTTTCAATTTAACAAACTAATTATTTTGTCCACCAGGGCGATCTCAGAAGAATGTGGAGCGAGCCCTTCATAACTCCAACGAGCAAAGGCGGCGCGGACTTCGATGTGTGAGTGAACCTTCCCTCCCGCGCCCGCGCCTTTTATACCCCTTGCAGGACCTCACTAGAGCCCTAGCCCCTACACTTCACTCGCACTCCAACCGTGTTGGGCCTCCGCGCGATTACAACCAGACCAACGTGAAATTGGTCAATGCACATAAGTGTTAGTAATCTCAAGAAAAAAATACAATTAGTTTACTGAGTGTTCATTTTTTCCACAAACAAATTACGATAAAAGTTTGTTAGGCCTGTTGAAAGTATGCGCACCGCACGAGCATTATGCGGGACACGATGAACTAAGCCTCTAAAATGTTTAACGGTCAGACTATATTTTATGTATTAATTCACCCAATGTCCTGTTAAATTGATTATAGCAAGCGAGAGAGAAAGCGAACATGTTAGTCATGTAACAAAAGCGCGGATGCTCTGAATGTGTTAAGCGAGTAGGTAATGAAGCGACCAGAAGCTATTCTGTTTTATTATGCAAACTATGACAACTTTTTTATTAGAAAGGTCAGTTGCTAAATCGAGCATCGTAAATTTGTAAGGCAGGTTTAATTTACTGAGGAGTCTACATTGTTTTGATATGTTCCTCAAACATGGTAAATGTTTTTCTCTTCTCGCTTCATTAGACGCTCAACACGTTTCATAATCTCAATTTTGAAGTGTAATATAAAACAGATACTATATTGTACATCAGACCCAGTAACGCTATACCAAAACTTTTCAGTAACAAAGTGCAGTAGTATGAACAAACGTCTCAAGTATGGAAATGTTTATTTTGTATAGCTAACTGTAATGCATTCGTGCGCAGTGTGAATTGATGTTATTAATGATAATTATTATTATAAAGACTTAAGGATTACGTTTTAGGTTTAGCAACTACGCTTTTTCGGTTAAAAAGAAATGTTACAAGACACAGGGTAACTCGAATGGACGAATCACACATACTCTTTAGAAAATGTGTTTTGCTAATTTGTAAATGTTCTAATATTACATTCCTTACGTAAAGTTTGTTTGATGTGAACGAATTGACAAATTTAAATGTCTCTTCACTTAACATAGGTACAAATACTTCAATGTACAATGGGACAGTAACGGTTCTTTAATGGGCCTTAGCAGGAAAAAGCCGCTGTCGACAACTATTCGATTGCTATTTACTAAATGCGTTGTTAATTGATATATGTGATCAACCTTTATTACAAAACTAGATAGGGATCAGTGGCGAAACGTCGTAGAGTCAGGTTCAAAGGTCCACGACAGAGGACGGTTCAACAAGCTTGCTGCTAAGATAGCGATACAATAACTGTAGCTGGTCTGCTTTAGAACTGTTCGCGATGTGGAAGAATCGGTTTATACACTAACTAAAAAAGAGCCCGGCATATCCCACAGACACTGTTTAAATCGTCTAATAGACGCAAGGGTCGTTTATGTAATGTCTAAGAGTATGTGTGCACCGACCGCTGTGTGTTATTGTAATGATTATAATAGTATCATAGATGTACAGTGATTGTCGAATTTCCTTTAAAACTCGTTTCATAAAGGAGAACTTGAAAAATAGGCTTAGCGGGAATTTGAAGCAGGAGCTATAGGGAAGTATTCCATAGCTATATTTATCACACAGTGTATACTTCGCCAGAAGTTTTTCTAGGAAACAAAAACTTATGATTGTCATACATTCTTTTAAATACTATACGATGGCTCCTTGCGAGAGTTTTCTGCTGCCCCTATAGGCCTCAAACGCCAAGATCGTTATGGCAGCTTTACCCAAGCCGAAGTCTTAATCTATTAAATACAGAGCTGAGGCCAGGGTTCACAATGTATTTAGAAGTTCTCTTTTCAAAAGTATTTTTACTACTATCTGAAATACTCATCATTTTCTATGACTTTTTATAACTTTTCTATATTCGTGGTAAAGTGAGTACATAGTGTATAGTACGCGTAAATATTGTCGACAGATAATTAGTTTTGTTACTTCCATCTGTGTTCTCTTGCACAATACATTTTATATTTGAACCAGATACTATAAAAAGTCACAATAGGCATTCTTTAGAGTCATAATATCCGATCCAGTCATTATCATCAAAGAACATCTTTGAGCTCCACACCGAATTAACGGTCAACTAAAGCTCACTCCAGGCAAAATGTGTAGAACATGTGATATTTTTTTCTGATTGTCCTTATTGTAAAGTATGACTGTATTGATTGATAATATTGGTACGAATTGAGAATATGTCAGTTGTTCAAACACCACATATGCTCATTAATCATTTAGGAAACAAGTCAAAATAGTTATCCAAAATTATTATATAACTAAGAACAACAAATGAACAGAAATGACAAACAATTTTGTTTATCATTTGGCATTTAGCTTATGTTAAAATTACTCAAAATATGGCCTGGTAGCTTGTATTTATTCCTGCTAAACTGCTCATTTAGGAAACTGTAGCAACTCAAAAAGGAAAAGAAACAATGTAAATGAGTGAATTATGTGCTAGCATAATGATATTATGCTGGCATATGTTGCACTCATTTATATATTACATCTAGCAATCATGCTAGATAAAAACCCTGCCATAGGTTTGGATAGCTTATCTTGTGAATGTTATAAGAGAGAGACAACATCATTGCTAAGATTTTCTTAAACTATTTTTTTTAAACTATATACATGTATTTTGAGTAATTTTTAGTTAGAGCCACTTTCTAACATTAATCTTTGTTTGACTTATGAATGAATCTCATTTTTGTATACATTTTCAAATATACATACACCACTCAACATAGTTTTGTATTCCATGATCAATTAATTAATTTACCCTATGTTGTCACTGCCTTAGATAATTTTTCTATTTTGAAAAGGAGTATTATGGACAAAATGTTAGTCTTATAATAGTATATTTAAGCTACTAACTATTGTTGTTATTATTATTATAACAACTGAATGTTGTTGTAAATTATTTCATTGAATTTAATGATGATCGTTAAGATATAGTATCTTCTTGTGAGATTTTAAAACTTGCTGTGTGTGAATTGATTTTTAACTATTTGGAACACATAATTTTTGGATTTCAGTTTTTTTTATACATAGTTTAATTATTTTTGGTAAGATCTTAATTAATAAGTTACAAAGTGTGAATGTAATTTAAAGTCCTAGTGAAACTGGAGCAGTATTTTTAATGTGACGAAAGTGATATACTTTATCGAGGCTGGAATTTAAATAAATAAACATGTCACTTATGATTTCTATTATATTATTATGATTCCATGAACAATGTTTTCTAAGATTTAAAATGTTTGTATGTAAAGTGTAATCAAGAAAATAGTTTTCAGTGTATTTTATAGATGTTTATTATAGTCACTGAATTTTATCCATCTCTGTACATACCTATTTGCATAAGTGATAAATATGTAAAGATTAATGTATCATCCTCGTCACTGTATCATCACATCCTCCAGAGTATAATGTAAATATCTAAACAGCCACACTTTCATCGAACCTGTTTAAAACTGGGAAAAGGCATTTAATATTTTTATATAATGTATCTGTGTGAGTTTTGTGACTATACATACTTAATAAAAATATTAGATGATGATATTGGCGCTGTATTATTGCAACTTTCTACTTGTATCCGATGGACATAGTTGCAGGTAAGTAACTGATCATAATAAAATTCAGTGAGTGACCAGAAAAATATATAATAATTACAATACATTGTCAAACAGAACACAACATGGGTCTTTGGACTTGACAGTTCTATGTTAACCAGTACCAGTTATTTTGCTGATTTAGCAGCTGAAAAATTACAAACTATTTCCGAGTGTTATTTGATGTTCCTATTTCTAATGGTGGAATTAGGGATCAACAGGATGAGACAATATGCTCACAGTACAGTTTTGATACTCCGGATGATTTATTTAATGCATTTACTCTTTAGGCAAGAAAAGTAGAGGGAAGAAGCCTATAACATAAAGACAATTTTGTACTACAGGCTTTAATGTGAAGAAGAGAGTATAATTATGTTTTGCATATTATTGTTTATTAGCCTGAATGGTACTAATATCTCTTTTTTCTATAAACCTTAGTTGTTTCTTCCTCATTCGCTTCAATTTTTTTGTATTTGTAATAACTTGGACAACTTCAGATTTGCGTTTGTTCTCTTCAGTTTTTTTCAAATTTTCCTTTCTTCGTTCCTTCTTCAGAATTTCTTTTTGCTTAAACTCCTCTAAAGCTTGTCGGGATAATTCCTTAGTTCTTTTTAGTTCTATTCGTAGTGCAGTCTTCTTTGCAAAGTCTTGTTGGAGGCCTTTTGTCTTGTTAATAGTAGAGAACCTAAAAGTAATTTCTATATGAATGTGAGGTGTTTTTTAAAAAACAAACCAAAACATCGATTCAACGGTCACACTGCCTAACACAGTTCTTCCAAGAGGATTGTATAGTCATCACTGCATCAAATTAAAGGCTAGGGACTTAAAAACATAAAAATACTGCTCAACAGTCTCATTAAAGATTAAATAATCGGTTTTTCGCATAAAAATTGCTCTGAAATAAATACTCACTTTTCTTTTTGAGACTTCCAAAACCGTCCTGACTTAGGTTTTCCTCTGATAGCAACCGGTTTATTCTTCGTCTTGTTTTTCGTTTCTGAATCTTCAACGTCTACTGAAACTTCATTATTACTTGAAACTCTCTTGTTAACGATGTCTGCCACTATTGAGAGAACTTTGCCTTGTGTTTCGTCCGCCATGATTAAAAATGTTTAACGAGCTGTCTTCTGTAGGAACTATTAATTTATTTTCAAGTCCCTCAATACCAAAGTTTATAATTGCTCAACATGCACAAATCCCAAAACAGAAACACGTGCTTGCGTGAGTGACTGCGTGTCGTGAACTGTCGTGGAGCAAGCAGTGACATTGATTGACTGAGCAAAAATTACATTGTCTTTTATTTATTTATTAATTGGCCACCACACTTTACATTTTGTGCCAGTTTTACACATAATTTTATTATGTGGCTGGACTATGCTATATATTTTTGATTGATGTTTAGTAATGCTGAATTATTAATAAATTTTAGTCTTGTTTATGTGCACAATTGTTGGTTAGAGAAATGTAGACGGAATAACGTGGTTTTTGTGTTCGCGGGAAATCTCAATAGATTTCCTAGTAGTCTCCATCGCGTTACTAGGGTACATGCTGTGGACTGACGTCTAACTAGGTACTTGATATTTTGACTAAATTAATTTATAACTAGAAAATTCATAAACTTGGCGCTGGTAAATATACGAATCGAATGGTGTACTGTATATTAAGAAAAAAAGTTGTGTCAACTTCATTAAATACATAATTGTCACAGTCACAATACAGCTATTGGACGATTTTTCGTTTGATTTTGATTCGTAAATTGTGAATTCGATTTCTTTCCTTGAGTAAAATATTATATCGGTAGTGTAAAATTGTGGCGGTGACTCACTTTGAATTGTTCACCTAGAAGCTAGAATCTTAATTATTGGAATACTTGGTTAAATTATATACATCTAGATAAGAATTTAAGTTTGTTTGTGTGGGGTGTCTAGTAATCACGGGAAAACAATGCCTGTAAGACTTTTCTTACTTTTGACATAGATATCAGCTGGCGCTGTCCGAATTGAATCACATTAACACTTTGTTTCAGGCGTATCACTCAACATTAACGGACTACTCCCAATCTGTGGGCAACTTAGCTCTACTTCCTATTCGGACTACTTTCCGAGGTCCGGCTCCGATAAGTCCAAAGATTGAACTTGACATCATTGACGAGGCTCTCAACTACTTTAAAGCCAATGTATTCTTTAGATTTTATGAAATAAAGGTGGGTCTTGTTTCACGCCATTTGTTGTTAGTTTTCCTAGTAGTTTATTACTTACAAATTGATTTTCCTACTTTCAGTCTGATTCTGACAGAGTTCTCATATATCTGACTCTGTACATCTCAGAGTGCCTCAAGAAGCTACAGAAGTGCTCAAATAAGAACCAGGGCCAGCAGGAAATGTACATGTTGGCAATATCCAAGTTTGACATTCCTGGAGAATATGGTTTCCCTTTGAATTCCGTGTATGCTAAACCTGCTAGCACTCAGGAAGCAGGTAAGGAAAATAAATGCTTTTATGTCTTATGCCACTGTGATAAAATATTTTCTACTTTGTGTAAAATTAAAATGTATATCAAAGAAAATTATCCCACCTCTTAAGAGTGAGAAGAGACTAATTCAATACTCAATATATTTAAATTAATTACTAAATTAAATCTTACATGCAGATCTTAACATAATGTAATAAGTACTTATATATCTAATATTAACCCTACTTGGGTATGGCAATTTGTTGAGATGAATGCACTGATTTATTTCATTTTAAAGTTTTATTGTTTAAATATTCTTCAACACTATAATAGCACTTTTCTAGTAATGATTTTACTAAACATTTTTGGAAGTAATAGATAGATAGATCAATTCTTTATTGCAGACACACAAAAAAAACTAAATACAAGAGTAAATTCTTACAAAATATACTGCTAGTGTCATTATTATCTGATACATTTTTTATTTTGTCTGGTAATTTGTTGTAATTGGATAATAGTACATATTTACCTTAACAAATAGTGATTATTTTGATTTCCTTTCTTACATACATCAGATAATTTCTTTTTATTTAACTTTAGTTAAAAACTTAACAGAAACCTTTCATGCTTTGTTTCAGATTTGATGAGACAATATTTACAGCAGTTGAGACATGAGACTGGGAACAGAGTTTGTGAAAAGGTACATGCATCATTTTAATAATATAGCTCAAAAACATCCAGTACTTCATTTTTAATATGATGTTTATTATGAATCAAAATGGTTGAAGAGTTGTTCAATATAAGATTGGGAAGGGCTAAAAGTTGCAGGCAAGCCTTGCAAAGGATTTTGTCCTAGTCAATTCATCTATTTTTAGAACTACCTTCTTGTTTCTTTATTAGCATTTTTGTCATCAGGTGTTTGCTACAGAAGATGGCAAACCAAGCAAGTGGTGGCTCTGCTTTGCCAAGAGGAAATTCATGGACAAGTCTCTCTCTGGGCCCGGCCAGTAATAACCACTAGAGTATTGGTGAATACCTGTTATTCAATATTTTTATCTTTCTTGTATATGTATCAATCTTGAATCAATAGTATTTATAAGTAAGACTAAAGATTCCAACAGTGGATGCATTTTAATTCAATGAAAGAATAATTTCCATAAGTTCTTTAATTTACATACTTTTATTAATAAAGTTTTCTTATAAATAGCATTTGTTTTGATTACTATAAAAGATAGCTCAAAATTAATAGGAAAATATATTTCCCCTATTACTATGTAAAGCCAATAAAATTTATCATGCAACAGTTATTTTGTGCTTACATATCTACAGTTGTCATAGTTCATGCATATGCTTGAAATAAATTAATTTAGGCCATACTCCTTGATAAGTTGGCCGGCAATGACCAGTCTTTGAATCTCAGATGTCCCCTCGTATATCTCAGTGATCCTAGCATCCCGATAGTGGCGCTCCGCTGGCATATCTGATACGTAGCCCATGCCACCCAAAATCTGAAAGATAATAACAAATATTGTACCACTACAAAAATACCGATGGGAAACTGGTTTAACAATACTAGTTATCAAGGTGTAAAAATAAGTGTTGATTCTCAGGAATAAAAGATAACTTTATACTTAACCAAACTTAAAAAAACACATTTACTGAAAAACAAAAAATTTAAATTCTTACTCTAAGGATACAAGCCTCGACACCTTTTTCCTCATGGTCCTACTAGTGGCACCATGAGAAGCCCTATAGCCAGAATGGTGGCTTGTATGGTGTTTCAAAGTTTCATTATTACTAATGTCTTAAGTACCTGTATACACTGATGTGAAAGGAAGGTAGCAGCCTCTGATGCAGCCAGCTTAGCCATAGCAGCTTCTTTAGTGTATGACTGCTTATTGTCCTTCAGCCAAGCTGCTCTCCACGTCAGCAGTCTTGCAGACTCCAGCTTTAAAGCCATGTCTGATAACTTGTGCTGGATAGCCTGCAGCTTCATTATTGGTTTGCCAAAGGCAAGACGTTTCGAAGCGTATTCAATGGCTACATCTAGTGAAGCCTGTAAAATAGAAGTATTACATATCCAGTCACTATATGTAACAGAGATACCAACCAGGTGAAGCAATAACTCATTTTTTTGGCAATAATGGAATGTGCAAGCCTGATCTGTGAGAAGTGCTACTAGCAATGACATAAAATAAAATGTTACTGATGATGATGAATAAGTTATACCTGTGCAATACCTAAAGCTTGAGAAGCAATGCCAATTCTTCCTGCATCTAAAGTCATCATGGCAATTTTGAATCCCAGTCCTGGCTTACCCAAAATATTCTCTTTGGGTACTTCACAGTCCTCAAACATCAAGGAACAAGTAGAAGATCCTCTGATTCCTAGCTTATCTTCCTTCTTTCCTAAGTCTAAACCTTTGATAGGCTTTGGCACAATAACTGCAGATATTCCTTTGTGTTTCAAGCTTTTGTCAGTTGTGGCAAAGACAACTGATGCTTCACTTTCATAACCATTGGTGATCCAGCATTTAGTGCCATTGAGTATCCATTTGTCACCAGCATCTTTGGCTGTAGTGGAAGCTGCTCCGGCATCAGATCCATTCCCTGGCTCTGATAATGCAAAACAACCTACTTTTTCTCCTGAAAAAATGATCAATGATAGTTAAATTGGACCTTAGGCAGTTGTATGAATATGGAGATCAATAATAAATATTTTTACCAGTACAGAAAGGAGTTACATATTTTTCTTTTTGTTTATCAGTGCCCCAGTGAAGGATAGGACCTAGGTACAAAGAGTTGTTCACAGACATGATGACTCCAGCAGATGCACAACCCCTCGATATTTCCTCCAAAGCTATGGAATAGGCCAGGTAGTCCAAGCCGGCTCCACCGAGCTCCTCAGGCGTAGCAATAGACATCAAGCCCAATTCACCCATCTTTTTAATAGCATCTTCGGGGTACAAGTGATCACGATCATATTTAGCTGCATGTGGCTTAAGTTCTCCTTCAGCAAAATCACGGCAAGTCTTGTATAACATTTGGTATGTATCTGGGAGGGATGAGAGAGAGGCTATGCATCTTGATTGTCGAGTGCTTGCGTTGCCTGGAATAAAGTAATTGTTTTGTTTACATTCAGAACACAATCTGTTGAGGTTTGTTTTATTTAGAATAAATATATTACCAATTGCTTGAAGAAGTTTTGAGAATGTGTACATGGTTACACTTTGGCTAACAATTTTTTAACGAAAACAAAAGAAGAAAACACAAATATATAAAAAGAACTTTGGACTTTTAATTTTTTTTTCATTATATTCTACTAATCATTAGTTTCGGTCGTCATACATGGCAATATAATAATCTGGAAAGTACTTAAAACATAAACAAAATCGTAGCTAACATATGTATTGATAAAAGATTTAGAGCTTTTGTTAAAGATAAAAGCTTCTTGGGGTGGTTCTAATGAGCATAATCATATTTTTTACTTAATTATTTTAATAAGTTGTGGTAGATTATGTGTTAGTAATTATGGCCACTGAAATTTAAAGTTTGGCTTGACAGGACAGACAGCTGATCTAGCATGGCCTATCGATTTTCAACTTAATACTGTTGAGTTTGAGTTGGAATCAGTTTTTAAACAATCAGATCAATGGATTCACGCTGCAGTGGCGCCATCCATACCCTTCAATGGCTTTACAGAAAATATGTCAATCTATTGTCACTGTCAAAAATTCAAATACAAAAATTTCTGTCATATTGCCAAACAAAAAACAAATAAAATGATAAAATGGAGATATTATTGAGATTAGTGCCTAAAAATCGCGTCAGACTAACTGCATCTAGAATATTTATAACTCAAATAGCTCATTACACGCGGTATGTAAAGAAACATTTAAATATTAATTGGCTGTTACGTAGTACATAACCTTCAATTTACATTATCTGTGTTTTGCAGATTGGCAGAAGTAGGAAAGTTAGAATTACCTAAATCCACTGGTAAATATGATACTGGACAGCTTATTTTACATAAAGTATTCGGGTATAGAGGCGTGATTTTATTCCCTTGGCTGGCAAGAGTTTATGATAGAGATGCTTCAAGTAAAAAGGAGAGTCCTGACTCTTCAGCTCCAGCTGAAGTGTCAGGAGACTCTCTGTCTAACGTTGGAAAAGAAGTAAAAGGCAGGACGCATACATTCTATCAAGTACTCATAGACACGAGGGATGCTCCATACATAGTAAGTATCAACTTGGCATTGAAGCCAAGAACCATATATGTCATGTAGTTTTACCATTTATGTCATAACATTGCTTATACCTATATCTTAAGTGAATGAATATTAATATTTTATTGAATATAACATTTATTTCATGGTCCATGTAAATTAATTAATTTATTTGGCATTTCAACCAAATACATATTTAATGAAAACTTATGCTTTGATAGTTCTTTAATATCTATTATTTTTTCAATGTACCTATGTACATTGTTACCAAGTCAAATTATTTTCAAATCTTTAATTTAATTTATATGAAATTGTCAGCTATAAAGTGTGTACCTATATTATAACTGCAAATTTATTTATCAAAACTTTTATTTTTGACTGTGCAAACAAACATCGACATGAGACCCGAATGGAAGAAAAAGGTATATAAATAAATATCAAATTCTATAACCCGTACACCACATAGTACAAATACAATTCTAATACAGCTTTTGTAATTTATTTAACTGCTTTACAACCATTTTGTGATTAAAAGTGTCTCAATATTATTTTGAAACATATAATAAAATGTTCATTTACTTATGACAAAGGTCTGCAACACTATTGTTTTGGTATTTTAACTGATTTCAACAGTTGTGAGTACATCTGGGGAATGTATAGTCTGACTATAGTTTTAGTTTACTTTAAACAGTTTACCTGAGTTTATTTAAAAGATCTTTTATATCTTGAAAAGAGTATGTGGCAGGCCTTTATATATCTTTGTGTGACTATTGGTATCTCTCGACTATACCAAGTTTAAGCTGGATGTTTTCTTAAAGTATTGTCTCAGCTGACAAATATGTATTGCTTCAAAGTATTCTTATACAACTGAAAAAAAAATATGAAAAATACTTGTTTTACACTCATGGCCTCCTAGTAGAGACACTAGGATTTCTCCTGTGTCATGAATACCATGGAACATTCACAATGTCAGGCACAATATTAAGTAAATCAAGACAGTATCTCCAGAGTTTAAAAACAGTAACTAGTGGTGATTAATAGTTTTTTTTTAAATTATATTACCATCAATATTAATGCAACAACCATCTTCTACAATCACTATAAGAAAACATCCACGTCGCTGCATTGCACTGAGTCTGTTGTTTCAAAGCTTGCTATTTTTATTTTTATCATTGTAACCCAATAACCTTTCACTCAGTAACAAGTAGGTAACAGACATTTAAATTCAATATTTATTTTTGGATATTCTAGAAAAGAAGTATCACTATTCGAAGAAGTGCAGAATGTATTTGTTAGTGTATATTTAGTTCTCCATACTCATACTAGTAGCTGTTGCAGGCGACATAAAATTAAATTCTATTATAAAAATATTAAATTTTTCCCTTAATTTGACTCCTGAAGTAGGGGTTAAATTTTATAAATATTTATTTTATTTCACCCCTACACTTTATAATGAATACACCCTCCAAATTTCATGTCTCTGGTTTCAGCAGTTTAGGATCTGTATTAATTCCTGATGAATATCAGTCAGGACTACTCTTTAATATATATAAAGATGGTACTGGATTATCAACATGATTTAGAAATATTATATAATGTCTGTCTGATTTTTTTTTTTAATAGAAATCTGTTACATATTTTTATGTATAGATCTGTTTCTATAAGTAACTGTTAAGTCCATTACATACATAGATAATATATAAAAATTATATGTATCAAATGTACTGCAAAGTGCACCAGTGTTTTCGTATTTGTATAGTACTGCAACTGTTAAAAGTACTGTTGCTGTTTTTGCGGATACCATATATGTATTGACAATAGTTCTGTTCAGAATATATCTAGTAGTTGTTAGCGTATCCATTTCAAACATGGTGTTAAGGCTTCATCCACCATTACCATCCCACCTCTCTTTCAGCGAGCTCAGACAGAAGCTGTGACGTTCCTTGGCAACCAGGAGTCAAGTCGGAGTCTTTATGCTATCCCCGGTCTCGACTATGTAGCACACGATGACATAATACCTTACACATCAGTGGAAAGAGTTCCCTTACAGCATGAGCTCTTTGACAAGTTCCTCATGCACAATGCAGATAAAGGTAAGCATGGAAATATTTGGAAAGCAGACTTTATATGGCATACTCAAACAGGATTCTTTAGTGCTGATAATAATTTTGTTAAAGTGTCTTTATCTTAAAAATTGTTGGTCCACATAATTTCAGCTCTCTTAATTTATTGATTCTATCTGGGAATTAATCAGAACTCGCCCTTTTATTGTATAAAGAAGGTTTGTCAAGAAGATATATTATAACCATATTTAATATATGAATTTAAATGTAAAAATGTGTATCTTATAGGTTCACAATGTCTTCTATAATAGTCCAACTTAGTCCTGTAGGAAAAGAAGTTGTAGAATATTTAACATCATTATAAAAATAACTATTTTGGCAATCTTGCTTTTTATCAATCTCTATACATATTATGTATATGAAAATGTGTGTGTTTGCTCTTCTCTTTAACTACTGAGTGACGAATCGACTTCATTTTTACCCGACTGCGAAAGAAGGAGGGTTATGTTTTTCGAGTGTATGTATGTATATTTAGAGCTTAATCGGCTTGTCGTATTATTACGTGAGTAGTGTCAATAGATTCGTCTGTGTGAGAGTCACACTGCATACATGAAAATAACAAAATAAGGATGATATACAGGTTTAAAGATTTAGCAGTCGGGTTTTTAAAGTCGCTTTTAAGCAATTTTATGCACTGTGATCAGTAGTTCGGGGATCGGAGAGAGCCAAAACTACTTTTTCGAAAAAAAAAAATCAAAACGGGCGAAGCCGCAAACTATAGCTAGTATCTCTATATTAGAAAAATGTATAAAACTTGCGCATTGAGGACTATGTATCCAGTTGCCAATAAACAATTAAAAACAAAACAATGCTCTATGCTACCAGACCCCCCATTCATAGCACAAGAGACGCTGCGTGCGTGGCAGAAGAAGAACCATCCGTGGCTAGAGCTGAGCGACGTACATAGAGAGACGACGGAGAACGTGCGCGTCACCGTTATACCATTCTATATGGGCAGCCGGGAGTCACAGAACTCTGCTGTGTATTGGGTAAGACATTATTTATACAGTATTCTGTGCTCTTTGACAATTTCCTCATCAGTTTGGGTAACCTCATCACGTCTAGTAGTAGTTTTAGTTTTTAATAGACTGGCCACAAGTGGCTGTTGCGCGCATCAGGTTCGTTTGTGGTCGATTCTAGTTTCAGTTGGCCGCGTTTGTGGTTATCGTGTGTGGCCCGTGTGCGTTCACACTTAGTGTGCAAGGCGAGAATTCGAGACGCGACTGATAATTCTTTATGAAGAAGTGCATATGCGCGAAAATATCCCTCATCTCACTTATACTAAATATAGCGTTGTAACGTAACTCCTACCAGACAGGTTGGTTTACGCAGTTGGTAGCAACCCTGCCTTGTGCGCCGCTGGTCCCGGGTTCGTTCCCCGGACTGGTCAAACATTTTGTGTGCATGAACATGTCTGTTTGACCTGTGTCTGGGTGTTTTATATATATATAAGTATGTATAGCAGTCATCAGGTCATAGCACAGGCTTTGCCTAGTTTGGGACCTGAAGACCTTTGTGTGGATGTTGTCCCATATTATTTTATATATTTAGCAAGTCACGTTTAGTTCAAGACATTTACCGGGCACTGTTAGTATAACGTTAGTTTTGTTCTCCAGTGGCGGTACTGCATCCGGCTGGAGAACCTGGGCGCGCAAGCGGTGCAGCTGCGCGAGCGACACTGGCGCATATTCTCCCTGTCCGGCACGCTGGAGACGGTGCGCGGGCGCGGCGTGGTCGGCCAGGAGCCCGTGCTGGCGCGGCACTCGCCCGCCTTCCAGTACAGCAGCCACGTGTCTCTGCAGGCGCCCAGCGGACACATGTGGTCAGTTTAACACTATCACTTAGATTTTAAACTAACAAATCCTCGGAGACGGTAACATACCTTTTGTTTCGCCGTCAATCTAACGTAAGATACATAGATCAATTCTTTATTCACAAAAAAAACAAGAGAAAAGTTATTACAAAATATAGCGGCAAGTGGCGGCCGTATCGCTAAAAAGCTATCTCTTCAAGGCAATCTTAGGATGGAGACAATTGTGAAAAAATTAAATGAAAATAGGACAGGGGTATACAATAAACAATATACTTAATTAATTGAATGCATAAAACGTACCCACGTAAGTACGTTAGTAAATGCAACAGTAGCTCCAACACCTCTGAGTTACGGCTAATCGATGCAACTCTCTATGAAATTAACGTTTGTAGATAATCCAATCCTTTTATTATTTTTAAACGTGTTATATGTATATAGCGCGGTTTTTTTTTAACCAGCATCATGCTGATTTGGGATCTTCTTCTGACAAAAGCTTGCTTCCCCATTAATATCACATAATTATTATATTTGTCTATGTGTGTATTATATTAGGGTTTCATACCAGAAGTAAAAACGGGACCCTATTACTAACACTTCTCTGTCTGTCCGTTGGTCTGTCACCAGGCAGTAGCGTATGAAGCTTAATAGCTAGATAGTTGAAATTCACAGATGATATATTTCTGTTGCCGCTATTACAATAAATGCATTGAATAGAATAAAATTCTAGGCGTTGTCTAAAAAATGTTGTATAGATAATGGTACGGAACCCTTACTGCGCGTGTCACACTCACATATAGTAGTCACATATAATATATTATAATGTTAATCATAATCATACTTGTGCAGAGAAGTAGTTCATACAAAAAAGTAGGACTTTCAGACAAAGTTACATTTCGTACAACTTTTTGGGAGCACCTCAAGTAAATATAACCATACAATACATTTATAGTATGGTTATATTTACTTTATTCAATAAGCAACTTTAAAACATTAAGAGGCTCACCGTTCCCTTCACTGTTTTCGTGTTTCTGATAGAATTTTTGTTCCGGGGCATACCTCTTTTCACCCCCTAAATAGTAACGTAATTTTTTGTTATTGATGTCAATCGCTTCACTATAATGTATTTTAGTCCTACACGTTTCATTATTTAAAAACAAGTTATTGCATTCTGCGTAATAAAGGCTTTTAATAGGCATCGTATCAGCGCAAAAATATGACTGCTTAGGAAGCTTGTAACTGTATAGTGATATAAAAGACAGAAAACAATAAAACGGCAAAGGTCAGTAAATAATGTGTTTGCTATGTGAAAAAAAAACCACATCTTATTGTATATGGACATGTTGGCGTTCTATAGCTGTCTTAATAATACATTGTTGTATGATTCCAGGGGCACATTCAGGATGGAGCGCGAGGACGGGTACACATTCGACTGTCGGATCCCGCCCTTCTCACTGGAGAGTAAGCCGGACGAGGGCGCGCCGGTCGCACCTACCTCTCCCCCCTGACCACCTACACTCACTAGCTCAATATATGCTCCTACCGACCGATAATATGGCAATAAACAATACAACTAAGAGAACATAACCCTATCTTACTGGACACCAGTGTCGCTACAACCACGATGCGCTACTGACCATTTATACCTAACCAAGATTTAGTTGATAAAAAAAACTATTCGCAATAATTACAAAGTACCTATACAGTTTTTACATTAAAAAAACTAGGGCGTGGTTGATTCATTATGTCATGCTAAATAATCAATGATTATTTTTTTTAAATACGCATTATCACGCGTTGTGGACAGGAACGACTCATTTCATTCCTGACGAAGTTCACCGAATGTGAACGAAACTATACTTGTACCTTTCCAAGAATCAGGTACGCGTGAAACTGCGTAAAGTTTTTATACAAGTATTTTTTCGAGTCGTCTTTTTGTGTATGGTTGGCTGCCTGACGATAAGGTTGATTTGGCGGCGGTACAGAGGTGTCCAGGTGAGATAGGGCCCTAAAACTCAACAATAATTATAACGATAGTCAAAATCAGCTAAAATTTGTTCAGTCTTACTTAAGCCTGGATGGAAACTACAAAAAAAATTGGTTTATTAACCATGACATAAATATCAACCGAAGAAGTTATGTTTGGTTAAACGTTATTAGAATTTAAATTAGCAATGAAAAATACAAATCATAAAGTAAAAAAAACTTGTAAAAAATAAACACAGAAATAGAAGTAGCAAACAATAGCTTTGAAATATACAATAGCTCTTAAAGTTTCCGACTACTGTTTATTTCTGCCGAGAGGCTAATAAAAAACTGCAAGGAATAAAAAACATTACAAATCTAGAAAAATAACATAGAAATAAAAATGGTTTCTTTTTAAAATTATAATATGCGGGAGGCAGTCACCGAACGTTGAATTGTTATTTGTTACCAAAAAATAAAGTTACTCATCTTATAAACATGACTTATTATTGTGAGATTGTACGCATACAATATACTCTTAATAAAACAGTATGACGCGTAGGTTATTCTTCTTCACCACATAAACATAGCTACTTACATCGACTTGGTCGATGCCTACTTATAATTAAGGAAACGAAAATATCACATCTGGCAAGCGTGAGGCAGACGCAAACGGGCAGACGGCGCCACCGGTCACTGAATGAACCAAACATCGTTTGGACTCTTTGTAAAATAAACTTCTTAATTTCATCAAAATAAGGTTCTTGTTCTGAAGAACGAACCTCTTTAGAATTTCATTTGAGAGAGATCGTGTATTTCTTGCAAGATGCACATTCGGATCTTGCCCGTCGTGTTATTTTCCTTCGCAATCATTTAAGTATAGTAAAACCTCAAAGGCAGAAAAATAAGAAAATGCAAATCCGGCCGCGTGGTCATACCTATATAGTCGATCAACTTTAGAATGTGATGAATATTCACTTCACTTATGTAATTCAGTCAGTACATATTTTTTAGAAAGTCAGATTAGTAATTTTATTTAAAGAATATTTAGTATTCATTACATCAATTGTTTTATATAAATTACTTAGTCGTTTATTGAATATTTCTAGATCTGTAATAAATTACAGTATTCTGTTTAAAAGCGGTTTTATTACATAAAGCCTTTACTGGGCCCCCATTTAAAAGACACTAGTTGTTGACCTGTAGCTTGTTTCAGGTGGCGTTTCCAACCGAAATTCAAAAGTTTGGAATTATTTCGAATTACGCAGAGCATGTATTACAATTTAGAATCTAAAACGAATCTGTAAATAAAAGGTCCTTCATCTCTCCTGCACAAGAGAGACATGGACACAAGCAGTATTCCCTAGTCTGCCCCCAGAGATATACGAGGGGAAACACGGCACCGAATTTCTACTCCAGTTCCACGATTGATTGTTCCAGCAGTGAAAGTGGTTTCTAATTATAAGCACCGCTACCACTTAACAATCCTTTATGCTCGTTCCTAGTGAGGTGTTAAATAAAACATCTGATTGTGTCAGTGATTTCTCTATGAGATTTTATAACGATTTATTAAGAGTTAATAATACACAAATAGGCATCGTCTAATTTACATAATTTTACAAACAAAACATAACTATAAGTCATCACTTAGTACAACAATTTATCAGTACAATAACATCAATCGAGTAAAGAGTAACTATCTGACCCAATACTTCCTAAAATATACATGTTTTCATTACCAACAAGTACCAAGGCGAATTTGATGAAAGCTATTTTTAGCTTTCTTCTCATTCGCCGAATTTAGATTATCACTTTGAATGTACTTGATACACTATAAAATATAATCAATGGATTATTCCCAAAATTCCAGTATTAATATATATCCAAGGTAATGCGCGTACCAACCACTTATTTATAACAATATCCAAAAACGCTGAACCTAGATACATGTTAACGCAATGCAATTATAATTCTGAAACAATTCAAATAACAGACTTGGGCCCCTGGTAAGGGTAATGTGATAAGCAGTAAAGATTTACAGGATCACGCAGGACTAGCGAATTTTTTTAAACCGGTTATTTACAACAGTGAATTTTTTTATCTATTTATTTTATTTAAATATAATTATAGATCACGTTGTTTCCCGAGCACTGGGTCGCGTTCCGTGCGTCACGGTGTAGTTGTTCCCGTGTTTTTTACGTTGACAGCAACACAACCTCACACTTTACGAGATAATGATCCCGATTCGGGCAGGCCAAACTTACTAAACTAACCTAATTTGACAGATCTAAAATTGTCTCCTCTCTTTTTGTTTCCTTAAGTGAAAAAGGGATGGATATAATTTTAGGAATTTTTAGTTAAATGTGACTGGCCGAATTGGGGTCAGTAGCCTTTATTGCTATAGCTATGTATAGTCAGCGTAAGTGTTTTTTTCCGAGCGATTTCGATAGTGAATAGTTGCACCTAACGGACGCTCGGAACGCGTCAGTTGCATGTCAGTTGTTATTTACACTGAGGCTGCGAACACAAGAGCGAAAAGTTACACCTAGAGTTTAGGCACGAAACGAACCCCTATAGCACATTATCGAGCAAGCTGTATAATCAACGCGGCGCACATCTCGAAGAACTCCATAGTGTGGTGTCCTTGCGGCTGCGCGGGCAGCACTAGTGGGGGGGCTATAGGAGAGGGCGCGTCCTCCTCCGTCTCCTCCCTCTCGCCCGACAGGGACTTGAAGTCGAGCAGGTAAGACTTATAGTCCACTTGGTACAACTGCAGCGACATCTTCACGTATTTCTCAGTCATTTTGTTTAGCGTGCGTACTCTGTGGAAACAAAGTAGAATGACGTGCAACCGGATTAAATATAATATTAGTAGGAACATACTAATATTATATTTAATCCACTTTTTCTTACGATGGTAATATGACCCTTTTTCAACAACGTGATTTTTTACTGAAAACTCGTGACGTGTTTATCGTTATGTATACGTTATTCTCAAAATGCAAAACGAATGCGACATAAAATTTGATATTGACTTAATAAATACTGTTCCACGTTAATGCTTTTAAAATAAAGCAGCCGCGCTACGTGATGAAATGTTCATAATGAAGCCTACCACTATATTTAGAAATACATATACATATATTTAATTTTTTACAGACTTCCTAAACAAGAAGGAGGTACTTAATTGGAAGGTATTTTTATGTGTTTTACCTTATTACGGCTGGACCGATTTAAAAAATTCTGTTTTTGCTCGAACAGTTCATTGGTCAAAATCGGGCCAGACGATTAATCGGAACAATTAAGAAGTATTAGCGGTGGCGCCAGCTGTAAGGGAAGTCGGAATTACTTTTTTTTAAATATTTATTCTTTGATTCATTGTTGACATGTTACCTGACGTGGTAGGGGTTGATGACCTTCCACTCGTAGTCGAGTGCCTTCATAGCTCGGAACACTTCCAGCATGATGTCGTTCGGCTTGCTCTGCGATCTGATGCCCAGGTGCCATTTGGCTCTGAAAACATACATACATCATTACATACAAATAATTACAAAAGCTTATAAGCGTAAGTATATATACTTATAAATACTGAAGTGTTACCTGCGTTAATACAGGATAAAAAGCAGCATATGTGTTAATCTAGGTTCTTAACTATCTATAAATTTCATTAAAATCGTTTCAGCAGTAGTTTGTAGTTGTCGCTGATTTTCGATTGGGGAGGCATTTCTTCCAAAAAGAAGGGACGTTTGCTACGGTGCCATTCACAAGTCGATTTCTACAATATTTAGTACAGCCATGAGAAACACAACATCAAGATTCCTGAATATAAAAATGAAAATCAGTCAGTTGGTTATGGTACCGTTTGACGGGCGTGCCGCGCGCCTTGTCCTGCGGCGGCTGCTGTGGCGGCACGGACGAGTCCCGCAGCGGAGCGATGCGCTCCGGGTGCGGCCGGTGGGACTCCACGGTCGGTGCCGGGGGGGAGCTGCCTGCCACAACATCATCAGAATAAATCGTCTTATTAACAATACTTTTTTTTATTGACTCACCAACAGGATGATACATTAACAATTTGTTATTTGCATGACAAAACTTGAGGAGCTATGCTACAGCCCAGTTACAGGTAAACACGGCATTATTATTATGTGCAATACATAAATCTGAATAAATCTTTAAATTGATTTTACATTACCTAGTTAGGTATTTTATTTTGAACTCCGGAGGGGTTCCTATAAGTCTGACGTGTCTGTCTGTAGCATCACGGAGGAACAGATTTTGAAATTTTTCGCTCCTTGGGGCAGCTGTCCAATTTTTTTAACAACCAAAACTACTAGACTGTGTTTTATAATATTTTTATTAAACTTGCTGCGAAGTTCCTATCAAACATAAAAATACTTTCCCTCCCTGAATGGGATAAAGAGGTGAATGTACTTACTGGCGACATAGAAGTCCTTAATCTCAGCCTTGGCCGCCTCGTCGGCTATCCTCTTGTTGTCTATGATGAGATGGTACGCGATCGCAAGCTGGTCGTGAGGGTCGCCGCTCAGTAGCGCATTGTGGACCTCATTATTAAAGTACAAATTATACAATACAATATGTCTTTATTGCACAATAAAAAATAAATACAGCAAAATATAATGTAAACATAACATTAGTAACATAACATTGGGCGGCCTTATCGCCTGAAGCGATTTCTACCAGGCTTCCTTTGGATGAATCGGATTAAGTGTAAACAGTAACGTCGGAAAGTAAAGAGATGATGCAAATACTGTACGACAGTACCACAAAATAAAACATACATGTATACATACATATACATAAATATATATATTCTTTATGGAATACTTTCAAGTGCGATCTCAGTTAAGCCCGTCAGCAAGTGTGATCGATGCTCAAGCCATCGTTTCGGGGGAGGAGCATCTGATGCGCTTTTCAGCTCGTCAGATAAGAGCTGTTATTGAAGGGATGAAAAGAGGCAAATCTCCTGGACACGATGGGCTTAGCATCGAACACCTGAAGCACGCTGGCGTCCATCTTCCGAGAGTCCTGTCCCTGTTATTTAATGTATGCATTAGTCATTCCTATCTTCCAATTGAACTTATGAAGACAGTTGTTGTGCCAATAGTGAAGAACAGGACAGGAGACATCTCGGATATGGGGAACTACCGTCCGATCTCATTGGCAACGACGATCGCTAAAGTGCTGGACAGCTTACTTGATATTTGCTTGCAAAAGCACCTCAACATACACGACGCGCAGTTCGGGTTTCAGCCCGGACTTTCTACTGAGAGCGCAATTTTAAGCCTCAAGTATGCTGTCCAGTACTATACCGATCGGAAGACTCCCGTGTACGCCTGTTTCCTGGATCTCTCAAAAGCCTTCGATCTCGTGTCATATGATGTGCTTTGGAGAAAACTAGCGGACAGTAGCGTACCGAGAGAATTGCTCTACGTTTTTAAATTCTGGTATGCTAACCAGACCAATCAAGTGAGGTGGTCTAACTCTCTTTCGGAAGCGTACGGATTGGAATGCGGGGTGAGACAGGGGGGGTTAACCTCACCTATGCTTTTCAACCTGTATGTTAACGAACTTATTGTCGGTCTCAGCAACATGCGTGTTGGATGCCGTGTAGGTGGTGTTAGTTTTAATAGCATCAGCTATGCGGACGATATGGTGCTGCTGAGCCCGACGGTTCGTGGGCTACGAGAGATGCTTAGGTTTTGCGAAACATATGCTGCGTCACATGGCTTAGCGTATAATGTTAAGAAGAGCGAATACATGGTTTTTAAGGCCGGCGGTAAGTGTCCTGAAACCATTCCACCCATTGCACTAAATGGAAAAAATCTCAATAGGGTCTCTCAATTTAAATACCTTGGACATTATCTTACCGACGACCTTAAAGACGACGTAGATATAGAACGTGAGCGTAGGGCTCTAGCGGTCCGTGGTAATATGCTGGCTCGCAGGTTTGCCCGATGTACGGAACAGGTCAAGGTAACGCTTTTCAAAGCGTATTGCCAAGGAATGTACACGGGTAGCCTGTGGACCGGTCATACCAAAAGATCGCTTGATACCCTAAAAGTGCAATATAACAACATCTTCAGAATGCTGTTGGGTCTACCTCGCTGGTGCAGTGCTTCCGGAATGTTCGCGCAGGCTCGTACCGATGGCTTTCACGCCGTCATTCGAAAGAAAGTCGCGTCGTTGGTGAGAAGGGTGCGAGGGAGTCACAACAGCATTCTCAAGGTGGTTGCTGAGGATTTATGTTCGCCTGTGCTGAGGCATTTTATCAGGGTGATGGTCAAATAATTCAATCTTTGGATATATCCTCTCGCCCGGATGAAATGTCTCTGCCACAGATAGAAATAAATATTTTGTTCTAATTATACTTTATACTAACACTAGGTATAGATTATATTTTATGTTTTTACTAACCCATGGATTGTATGTTGTCCGAATAAATAAATTTTATTATTATTCTTATATTATATATAGTCAGACAGGTTAAATCCCTTTTTATATCCAAAAGCTTGCTGAACAATAATTCATTTTGATTTGTATTATTATTACGAATATGACGTGTGTATCTATTGTATGTGCTTGATTTCACTATAAATAATAATATATTATATTTATTTATGTATATTGACAAATGCAGCGCGTATAAAAGGATAGCTTGCACAGTAAATGATGCACGAAAGGAAGAGTTCGTTGAGGCAGAAGTAGGCAGCACAAGGCAAAGGTAACGTGATGGCCGCAACGAAATAGAGTGGGAAGCAGTCAAAAAAATAAAATTATTTTTAGTAAGAGGGTGTGGTGGGATTAAATAGTATTTTATATAGAAAAGAGTTGATTAGAGCCTTTTACGGTATTCAGAGATAAGATCATATTTGCCTAATTCAAATTATAATGTAAAATCAAGCATAGATTTTATTCTGTACTGCACACCTTAAGAACTATACTATTTTTTTGTCAGTGGTCTAATTCAAAGATTGCGTAATTATGTATAATTTTTCTTCTTGTACTTTATGTTTTGTATATTAACTTCAAATGAACTGTCCCAGAATGTGCGCCGGAAGCAGTTTACTCCAGGCAATATAGCCAGGGTCCATACAGTATCCCCCACACCTTAACAAAAACGAAAAAAATACGTACCTCATGTTCTTTTACTCCAAACTTGTCGCACACTTCGGCGATAGCCTCCGTATCTATGACGCTGCTGTCCTGGAAGTTTGTGGGATTATGGTTATTTCAGGAGTCATATTCGTATGACATTTGTACCCGATTTTGAACATTATCAATACAGCTGTCAGGGCTATATTTGAATGGCTCAAGTAATTTGAATATGGAGTGAAATTGATAATCAATGACAACTAATTCAAAACAATCAATTGAGTGCATGCATTTTCCATAGATAAATTAATAAATAAACATTTCACACTCATACTGAATATTTTTATAATTCCTGCATATTTAGCATGTTCAGTGCCAAGGCACCTTGGCAGCAAGTATTCTGGGAATTGTTACCAGATATACACCATATACATGTGGCACTTAACATGTTAAGATCTGCTGCATTAGCACAAACATATGTTTATTTGAATGTTTAAAATTACACAACACAGAAAAACATTCAGGAACAAGTTACAATATTAGCGTTGACTCCCAAACTTAGCGCGAACCTGTATTTTGGGTTTCTGTGAGAGTTAACTATTCCAAAATTAAGTATTAGTATAAAGTAGGTGTAAGGTGTCTAGCTATACCTATACTTACTCCTACATCATAAAACCTATTGATTTGTGTGCATTTCTAGCTTACATTTATTATTTCGATGTATTTATTAACTGTATATATACTATATAATTTATTTGTGTCTGAGATATGTATATGAATATCTGGCCACACATATCAGTTCTTACAAAATGATCACATGTGCTCAAATATGAAACTTTTACAACTACCTGCTCCACTGGCGAAGGGAACAAGTATCCGGGCAAGTCTTTCTGAAACCATTCATGTTTCTTGACATCTTCTATGGTAGCCCTCTTCATTGGGTCTACTTGTAGAGTCATACATAACAGACTCACTACACTTTTGTTCAAATACTCAGGTATGGGGAATATGCCTGACTTGATTTTACGGAACAGTGTGGGCACATGTTCATCGTCAAAAGGTAGCGTGCCACAGAGAAGAGCATAGAGGATGACACCACATGACCAAACATCTACTTCTGGACCTGCATAAAGCTTGCCTGATATTACCTGAAAATATGTATATGAATTTTTAATTTATAAATTAGGCAAATTCAATTAATAAATAGGTATATCAAAATTTATAGTTGAGCAAGCATGCTGTATAAATATCATCATAAAAGGTTAAGAAAAAGGGTAAGTCATGAGAGTATGTGAAAAGATGTGGTTTCACTCTATTTCAATAGGAATAAGGCTTTAAAACAAAATATAATACATGTAACATTATAGAATATATAGTATTCCATAGGTAAACTAAATGCATTTTTTTTTAATATATTAGAAAACATGAATGTACTCACTTCCGGTGCTGCATAATTAGGTGAACCACAAGAAGTTCTAAGAAACTCTCCATCCATCATCATATTTGACAGGCCAAAATCTGCTATTTTCACATGCATGTTATGATCAAGAAGCAGGTTCTCTGGCTTCAGATCTCTGTGTACGATCATATGACGATGGCAGTAGTCTACACCTGATATAATCTGCTGGAAGAATCTGCGAGCTTCATGCTCTTGTAGCTTGCCTCGTTTCACAATATAGTCAAATAGCTCACCTCCAGATACATATTCCATAATCATGAATATGTCTGTTGGGGTTGAAATGACCTGAAAAAGATAAGCGTAGCTTTTGTGGAACTATTTATTTGTATATGGTTTACAAAAACAGGAGTAAAATTGAACGCAATGTACACTGTTGTATTTTATTAATAACTTAGGTTACCTGGTACAACTTGATGATATGCGGATGCCTGAATAACTTGAGGTTTTGTATTTCGCGTCTGATCTTGCCAACGACATCCAAGGACTTAATTTTCTGTCTGTTCAGGATCTTCACAGCAACCTTGTGTTTTGTTAGCTGATGTTCTCCTATCTTCACTTTGCCGAATGTGCCCACACCCAAGGTGGCACCCAGGGTGTAGTGCCCGATCTTGACGATCGGCTGGTGGCCACTGGCGACCACTGGCTTCTCAGACATTGTTTAAGATCAGATGAACTTCGGAGTAGTGAAATTTCTGAATAAATACTGATGACTATCACTTCACATCGACTTAGAGCCGGTCTAAAGTTCATAAAATAATATAACTTATTTTGTTGTAATATAAACTACGTAAAATTACATGGTTCAATAGTTCAGCTTTTATAAATAAGAAACTATTTATTTTAATTTACTCCACAAAGATACGCGCAAAATCTGCACCAGTATTGTCATAAAAAAATTAAAGGTGCCAGCAAGCTGTCACGAAAATGTATTTGTCAGTGTCAGAAATTACCAAGAGACAAAAATTATACGACTGCGGGCTGCGTTTCAAAATATGGCAGTGCTTCTACTTTTCTCTATGGTAGAATCCGACAGCGACAGGCAGGCAGGCCCCGCCCTCCCCTCAGTTCCCCCGCCACCGCCCTGTTACTTTTTCTTGGAGTGAGAGCTATTGCAAAATTTTTATTGTTTTGGTGTTTTAAATGTTATTTCTGTCTTTATTTGCGGAGTTAATTGTGTGGTCAACATGGATGCATGTGGATTATGTTTAAAACCGGCAGTTGTAAGTATTTTTCTGCGTTTTACAGGCGTCCTTTCATCTTGCACGAATCATTATTTTTTGTTTTCTTTACGAGAATGTTATAAAAATAACATCATTGGAAATATTTCAGGCCACTGTTGCTTTAAAATTGAAACATTTACTCATTTAACTTCATTGCTGCGATATCCCTGCATTCAGGCAGCCAAAAATATTCATTAAAAAAACATTCAAAACCTGCCCGCGTATTTTTTTATTCTTCGTCCATCGGTCGGGCGGTCGCGGTGCTTGTTTTTTTTACGTCTGGCTCTGTGCCGTATAAAAAAACGAGTGGATTCCTTTTTTTATTCGAATAGTGAACCTTGGCATACACCACAGTCACTTTGAAGATATTTTCCATCTACTTTGCTGTTGTACATGAGTTTTATTGCTTTACTTGAATGGCGCACTTTAAAGAATAATAAAAAATGTACTATCTCTAAGTTTTGTAAACTTTTAAGTTTTTTTAAATGAATTAAAAGACAATATTTAGGGTCAAAATTTAAATTATTTTCATTTGACAATGAGAAAATACATGTGGAAAAGCTTGAATTGGTACCCCATAATTGGATAAAGAAATCAAAATATAAGATAAGACACCTTGTAAGGAGGTTTCTCTTAATAGCCCCTACCACCAGTAGCATGAGCTAAGTTCCAATGCAGCCCACTATCCTCTATATTAATGGCTATATATTAAATTGTAATAAAACTAGTTAAGAAAATGCTCCGGCTCGTTCCTGGTGCAGAGGATGACCATTGCTATTCAGCGTGGCGATGCTGCGAGCATAATGGGTTTAAACTTTTGCATCAGGAACGGTCAGGGGTGGGTTATTAGATTAGAAGTAATTAATTTTGATGTAATTTAAAGTCAGTAAAGATAAATCAAAATAGGAAGTTACACAAAAATATATCGACATTAAGAAAAAAACTTAATAGGTAAATGAGAATATCACCATGCAAGTAATAAAAACAAAATTGAAATAATAATTAAAAACAAAAAAAATACATTAACTAACTTATGTTGTTTTGATTTATAAACAAATTTATATAATAATAATTTTATATCACTCCAGGAGTCTCTTTGAAAACATCAGAAAACATTGAAGTCTGTTAAAAAGTAGATAATCAGAACATTCACTTTCCTCTTCTATTTATTTCAGCAACTGTTTGAGACAGGCACAGCGGGTGTGTATGCTTGTGACAAGTGCCAGCCGCTGGTTCCTGAGATTACCATTGATGATAACAGTGCAGAGCAATCTTCAACTAATCAGGTATATATTCACACTAGCCGTGCGTAGAATGTGTCACTGAAATGATAAGATATGTACATATTCTGCCGGGTTTGTGTCTGCTCTGTCGGCAACTTTCAACTCAGCTCAGCGTTTCGTTATCGTCACATCGCGGTGAACGTCTGGAACTAAAGATGATATGTTTGTATTGCAAATGAACTAGTGAAGGATGAACTAAACACAAGGGAACTAGTTCAATTGAAGGATTCTTTTGCAAACTGCACATGACTAATTCACACTAGTCTTGATACTTAATTTTTTCATGGTAGTAATAGCAAAAAACGCAAGTTCATCACCCTATTCTTTCTACCCTTCCTTTGAACAGAACGCAACCTGTATAATACAACAGTAGTATTGTTGTGTTCAGGAGGGGTACTACTGCAGCATTTGCAACAAATCATTCCAGAGGAACGTGCAGCTGCAGAACCACATCCGCAACCACCGTGCCGAGAGGCGCTTCGTCTGCACTTACTGCAATAAAGGTAAATAAAAATCTCTTAGTCACCTCTGTTTTACAAACTGTGAAGTTGTTGAACTAGTTGTTGAAAATTTACATAGAAATTCGGCCAACGCAAGTTTATCCTACTAATCCACTTCCTACTAATAATATAAACGTGAAAGTTTGTAAGAATGTATGGATGTATGTTTGTTACTGTTTTAAGCAAAAACTGCCATAGTGATTTTGATGAAATTTGGTATTGATATAGCTTAGAACCTGGATTATCACACAGGCTACTTTTTATCCTGTATTATTGCGATGAACACCGCAGGGCGCCGCTAGTTTTCCATAAACAAAGATGAGCATGATAAAGCAATAGTTTTGAAATAGTATACCGCTTTATACTCCTGCATCGCAACCAGTTGCGTACATAGACTTCAGCAACTGAAAAAATGTATTTGTTCTAGCATTTTCCCAGTCCAACAACTTGAGGGCGCACCTTCGCATTCATACCAACGAGAGACCCTTCAAGTGCACTGAATGTGGGAAAGCTTTTACTCAGGTAAATATTAAAAGTAAAATACTATTGTATTGTTTAGTATAAAATATGCCCCAGATTAATTATTATTGGTGCTACAGTGTTGTTCATATTATATAGCAACCAAAAACTTATATCCGAAGTTATGTACATTTGTAAAAACGTATATGTACAAATTCCGTAAAAAAGGTTAGTACCGACTTGACAATCAAACTTGTTATCATATTTGTCCAGACTTCTCCTAGAAATTAGGTAGCGGACTTAAAAAAAGATGGGTCGAAATTAGTACATCCTTTTTTAGGAAGTCAATCAAATTGCTTAAATTCTTGTAGGTTCCAGGCCATGAATATTGAACACAGTAGCAGCACATTTTTTTTGTGGAGATCAAGTGGAGAATCAAAAAAACATGCGTCAAATGTGACCCGTCAAAGCTAAATCATGGATAAATTCAATAAAAGATATTCTTAAAAGTCATAGGGTTGGCAATTACAGCATAAATTAAAAACAGGCAACCTAAACATCTCTTAGTTTTGACACTTAAATACTCCAAAATGACTTTGCAAATTTCCTCAAGTGGAATCCCGTGTTGCTTGTACTCTTCTCATGAAAAACCTTTCTTAATTAGTTGAAAAAATAACACCCTGAAGGTAAAGACGCGTAAAACAATAAGAAGTAAAATTTGGTTTTTCATACCATAATAAAAAATAACCTTCACTTCAATGAGGTTAAGGTCTCGGTGTTAGCTAAGCATAGATTCTTGATAATTAATTTAAAGCATTTCCTTTTAAACTTAAAATTACAGTGAAATATTACATTTACCTTTAGTACTAGTAACAAAAATAGGATTGATTATAATATTACGCACATATTATCCATACAATAAGAAAGAAAGAAGAATATATACAAGAATAGATTCTACATCTTTGGCATAACATTTTTAAGCAATTAGGAGAACTAAAATACAAAAATAAAATCACGAATGTCCATTTCCACGCGATTTTTCTAAATTCTCCTAGAATAATGCATTGTTCACGTGGCGTAGCTAGTTTTAGATAGCTGGTACCTCCTTCCTGAAATCCTGGTTAGATTCAATCCCGAAAAAACTCATTGTTACAGGTTTGTAGCTAATATAATATAATTCTTATATATAGTAGGAAAGAAAACATTTGCATAAGACACTACAGCACTTAAGAGATTACAACAATAATAACAAAATTGAGACAAAAAAAAATATTCAATGTAATTAATTCATAAACGAAACAGAGCTTTTACTATCGTTATAGTGACAAGCGCGTCAAAGAAGGTCATTAGATTTGCTGTAAGCCACAGAATTCTCCGTAGCGCTAATATTCACCTAATATTGACCTTCAGATACGTACAACATAGTTAATAAAACGGTAGTGTTATAAGAAAATACTTAAATTATACCCAATTCAGGTGACAAACTTGAACAACCACGTTCGTCTCCACACGGGTGAGCGTCCCTTCGTATGCTCGGAGCCAGGCTGCGGCAAGGCTTACGCGCAAGTCACCAACTTGAACCAGCACCGCAAGCGACACCTGTCCGGACGTCCCGTCGAGAACACATACGACTGCACCATCTGCGGAGACCAGTTCCAGCAGAGGAACCATATGTACACGCACAGGTGATGGTTACAATCCTTGGCATGACTTGATTAACATACTTACACTCACGGATAAGACACTCACGATTTAAACAAGCATTCACCATACTTCAAAGGTTTTGTGTTGTACCCACAGTAATCAGATCCAGCATGGCAAGCGATTTCTGTCCTTACCAGTTCCAACAGTAGAATATAAAGTAGTTTGAAATTTGTAATATAAAGTAGTTACAAACTGAAAAAAACATTTACATTTCTTTGTACACCTCTACACCCCGTAATGAATACGCCCTCCACATTTCATGTCTTTAGGTTCAGTGGTTTCGGATTTCTGTTGATTCCTAGGGGGTATGTGCCAGTCAGTCAGGACTTGCTGTTTTATTCATTGTATGGTTGCAGACGCGAAGTGCATGGAGAAGTAAAAATGCCAGCTCGCCATAAAGACAAGATGATTGAAGTTGAAGTGGAGGTGAAAACTGAAGAAACTGAAGGTAAGAGTAAATACATAATAATAATAATAATATTTTCTTGTTGCCCTGGAATGTTTCATGTTGGGAAAAACCATCCTTACGATTAAAGCTAAATGTTTAATTTTGAAAAGAAACATTTAGTAAAAAACACCTGAAAAATACGGATTGATTTAGTTAGCGAATTATACATTTCTATGAACCTTTTGCTCACATATTAAGACTCCTTAACGAGGTTGCAGTGCAGATTTTAACAACATGATGCTGGCAAATATACTAATGCGTTTGACCCCATGTTATAAAAAAAAAATACCAGCGACGGTGGCGACACGTTCCAGCTACAAATAACTTGAGCGTAGCGCGCACTGAACTGTATTTTGTTGGTGTTCGTACGGTGAGCTTGAATATCTGTCTTCGGGTCTGGATTTGTTGTGTCTGTATTTATGAATATTGCATGACATCCCCGATAAAAGATAAATCCTAGTGGGGAGCTATAAGTGTAAAAACCTTTTTTTCTACGATGAGTGTGTGGTATTGTCGCAGAGGGCACGTATACGTGCGTGTTCAGCACGTGCGGCGGCAGGTTCGGCTCCCCACGCGAGCACACCGACCACCTGCTGAAGGCGCACCAGCTGCGCGTGCTGTCCACCGCGCAACATCAGCCGACGAGTGCGCCGCGTCGGGGACGACCGCCCAAGGGACCCTCGGCTAACATACAGGTATTCTTTAATACGCATGGAGTAATTAAAGTACTACAGAAGTTTGCGCAACGACCCAAAATGTTTATTGACGTCCGATCCTGTGAAGTGTGCGCAACGACCCAAAATGTTTATTGGCCTCCGATCCTGAGAAGTTTGCGCAAAAACTTAAAATGTTTATTGGCCTCCGATCCTGAGAAGTTTGCGCAAAAACCTAAAATGTTTATTGGCCTCCGATCCTGAGAAGTTTGCGCAACAACCCAAAATGTTTATTGGCTTCCGATCCTGAGAAGTTAGCGCAACAACCCAAAATGTTTATTGGCCACCGATCCTGAGAAGTTAGCGCAACAACCCAAAATGTTTATTGGCCACCGATCCTGAGAAGTTTGCGCAACAACCCAAAATGTTTATTGGCCTCCGATCCTGAGAAGTTTGCGCAAAAACCTAAAATGTTTATTGGCCTCCGATCCTGAGAAGTTTGCGCAACAACCCAAAATGTTTATTGGCTTCCGATCCTGAGAAGTTAGCGCAACAACCCAAAATGTTTATTGGCCACCGATCCTGAGAAGTTAGCGCAACGACCCAAAATGTTTATTGGCCTCCGATCCTGAATCATTCTAAAAAAGTTTAATATTATTGTCCACAGATTATGAGAGACCCGCTAGAGATCAAGGAAGAAGATTACCACGAGGTAATTACAATAGTCGATTAATAACTGATTCATTATAATTAATGTCTATTATAAAAATCACATGATATATTTCTATACCATAATCACATTGTAGTTCTTGTAAATAACATTGAGTCCCAATCAATCACATTTTAATTGTTTACGTGAGCTAATGAATGTTGTCAGAAAGTATCTTTGTAACATCGTATAATATATCTTTGTAAATTTATTGTACTTGAAAGATATTGTCGAACTAAGGCTGATTCACACTGGTGCTTTAAGCGTTTATAAATAATAAAATAACGTCAATCGCGGACGTATTCTATGAAGCTTGGGCCGCAGAAAACGTGGGAAACAATTGTGCAATATTCTGGAATGTTTGTACGAAGTTTTTTTGTCTATATGCTGTTCAGTCCTCGTAATAAACGCTTGCGTGGAATCGGCCTTAGTGGGGTATCTATCGTTCAGTATCCCTACCACGGATTGTTAGTTTCGATATTTGAAATCGTATTTGTAGAAGTGCCATACATTACTTATTTTGCAAGAATGCTCAACGGCCGAGAAACCTGCCAATTGGATGCGATCGTGAATTTTGCGGCTGTTAAATGTCCATGTCTGTTTCGAATCCTACCTATCGTCGTAGTACCGTTGCACTTCTAAATTGAATACTGTAATGTATGGCGCCACACGGAATACTAAATCTCGTTTCGAAACTAATAGACTCGTGGTACGGTTACAGTATAAGTTTCTTATCACTAATGTTATTGTCAGGTGCCGATCCTGAAGCAGCCGCAGTACTTGCCGAAATTAAAAGTTCAAAGTTTATTCCAGTGAGGGGAACATACAGTTATTATATTCTATGGAGGGGATCGGGACAATGGGGCATATATTATATCTCGTGGTTTGAGGCGTACAATTTGACGTATTCGTCCTCTCGCTCGCTTATAAGAGAAAAAAACTTTCTAAAAAACTATTTCGATGAGCAACAGATTTTGTTGGCTTTTATTTAATTTGCAATGTTTGCATGTAACTATGCGTGTTATGGTCAAATCTTAATATAATTATTTTTAACATGATGGCCGAAGCCGTTTTTCCGTATATACCTTTGATTTTATTTCTTTAAATTAGAAATATAGTGCGAGCGAGAGGGTGAATAAGACAGATTGTAACCCTTGACAGGTCAATTTCGTACTGGATACGCCCATCCCGCGCACGTTTGGTTTCTCTGTAGGGCAACTACACTAACTCTGTAGGTTTTTCTTTTTTATGAAAATAATCGGGTCTATTGTTAAAGTCTTTGGACCTAGCGAGTATCACTCTCTATCCATAATGTTGTCATACACTCCAGAATACCCCTATGATGTATTTAAAATGTTTATAAGTAGTATTGTCTTTTATATAGGAAGAATAGAAGAGAAAAAATTATATAAACAAACTTAATTACACAATTTATAATCAGACTAAAGTTACAAATTACTGCTTTCTGTGACGAACCGGTCCCAACTCAACATAATGTCTTTTATCAATAGATAATGTATTTTATCTATAAAATTCATAAAATGCAACTCTGATTTCCAACATAGGCAGGTATTGAGGCATTTTGCTATTATAGATATTTTTCTAAGCTCACGCCATATTACTTATACGAACTTGCAAACAATTCGACAGTGATGCTACGAAGTGCAAATCCAGTACTCTCTATCCGATGAGGCTTAAATAATAGACCCGATTTTTTTGAGCTATTGATGCTATATGTTTCTTTTTTATAAATTGATTTTATGGAATTATACGGCTTTTAATATAGCAGGTGATTTTTATATACGCTTTTGAATGAACTCTTCTTAATATCATAATAATTTAGTTATATTTTAAATTATGACATTGTTTTATCGCGTTATGTTTTATATTAAATGTTATTTTATCTGATTATTCTAAATGTTGCTGAGTAATGCAGAAAATATTCAATTTAGTACGGCGGGACCGTTAACACCGCACAGTTGATAGTAAATAAATAGTATTAGATAAAAGTTGTAAGTTTATTAACACAATTCACAGTAAACACATGTGACGATTCACTCGCTCGGCCGCGTGTCAGTGGCGGCGCGTCAATTGTCACGTCATATGTAATTATGAAATGTGCAAAGTTGCTAAAGCTGTACAAATTTGTGCTTTTTTATCGATTTTTAATACGTAATTCAAACGATGGTCGTATCTCGTGCGATTTGACAATACGTTCGTAATATTAAGATTATTGTACATTATCGAGTTAATTCAATAAACTTTGAATCTTAACTTAGGTCCAATTATATAAGTGAATCAATTAATTGATTATTAGCAATTATACAATTAAGACATTATTTAATGGTAATTTTAATGTTAGCTTTGTAATATATCGCCTGGTGCTTTGTTTGGCATTCACGTGCCATCGACATTTCTGGAGGATTGTATAAACAAAGGTCATGTTTGGTTTAAGTACGAAGACCCTTACATGTCTACTTAAATCTACAACATTGACAGCGACTTCAAGCGTTCATAACACATAACTCGTCGCTCGCGCCGAACGCCGTCTTAGAAGATATTAATGTTATCAAATTGAATTGCTAAAAATTGTTCGGTTATTATTATCAATACTCAAAACTACAAATAGGTACTGAAAGAAATGACGACGAATAAAATGTTTTTCTATTAAATAGTCAGTCAAAAACGTCATCGCTTACTGATGTCGAAGATTAATCATTTATTATTATTTATTTATTCATGACACGATAAATATAACATTACAGGATTAACCTACCTGCCTACTGATAAAATTCGGCATCAAAACTTTTCAGCTCATAATAAATCACAAATGCTCTTATCTAAAATAAAGACCGACCGTTTTTTCCATATTTTAATTAGCATGTTTTATCAAATGGTGATGTATGGCGCGAGTGACACACAGCCAGCTATGTGAGAGCTTCCGCGTCTTAAAAGATGTAGGTAAAGTTTAGGTAGTGTAAAATGGTTTTAAACTAAGTATATAATAAAACGAGACCTGTAAGTAACTGGAGTGGAAGGCATTTTGTAAACGTCTTATCAGGCAGAAGACTGCCTTTTCTGTTGACCTGTATTATGTACTCGTATATTTAGAATGTAGCTGCTATGACAAAAACTTAACAAACACCAAGTTTTTGTCTAACAAATAAGTGCACAGTGCATCCCAAAACCTAAACAAATGCGTATACCTAAACACAAAAAGTAGTAATGTTCTGAGAATAGGCTTGGTTGTTATATGCTAGTAATAGCTAATAGCTTTAAAAAAGAGAGCTGGATCGGGCCCTTTAGTATCGGAGGCCAAGAGGAATTTTAGCGGTTTAGAAGATTCACGACTAAACCTATAGCTCTACATTACAAGGTGTGACGGATTTGTCATACATTAATCGGTTTATATATTCCTCAGGAAAAAGTGAATCGACATGTAATCATAAAGCTTTTAAGTAAAGATCTATGCACCCTGGGCTTCGAACTTCCATAAGATTTCGCTTTGTTGTCTTAGAATTACTATCATATGCCATGACAGAGGCCTTCTAGCGGCCTAGAATCACTAGGGTAAGCCACTCAGCCTAGACGAAGAAGAATAAGCGTGTCACTGCTGTACTACACCGCATTAGAGAAGAATTAATTGTTACTCATCTCTTTAAATTAGTTTGAAATTATTAAAATAATTTGATTACAATATACTAAGAGGATAAGAGAGTACAATAAAAAGTTTCGCAGTGTGGCCCAAACGTAAAAAAATGTCGACTGTGGTATTAATTACTTAGTTAAAAAACTTACATAAGGTAGATGTTAAAAAATTACGTAATTTTAAGTAAAGTATAAAGCACGGTTTAAGTATTAGAAAATTGATCTCTAAAATTGGTTCTCAAAATTAAAAAAAAATTAAACAATAAGATTTATTTGAGCTTGCTTATTGCATAAATACGGCAATTTAGTTCATTACATTTCCCTATGGATATTTCATAGGGAAATGTAATGTCATTTTGGCTTAGTAATAAATCTATCATATTCTGTCGCGGAGAACAGTCTGCCAAGTATGATGTTTACTTGTATCTAGAGTGAACTATTGAATAAAACAATGAAATGAACAGATTTTAATACGCAATTTTACTGACGGACTTAATTTACAAACAGCACGTTAAAACCTAGATATAGACGTATGCTATGTTATACATATGCTTATAGCATAGTACTGTTCCACATTTGGCGACAGAATTCACAGAAGTGCAAGTTTTTATTTATATAATGAAATGAACTTATAGAAAAATGTTATTAAGCACAATAAACATTTGGTGTTAGGACTCACTAAAAATGCAAGTATTTTAATTTTTTAAACGTGGTTTAATCAAACTTTGATGTAATGTTTAGGCTAGGAATGTCTCGTATAATGAAGTTGTTTGGATTTTAATACGTGTACAGAATTTTAACAAGAGTTTACAAAATTAAAAATATTCATAGTATTTATGAGTGTGTATATTTTTAAAACTAAGAGTAGAGTTGTCGTCACATATTGAACATGTCCCTGATTTGGGTATGCCATTTTAAATGTAATATATTTCGATAGTTCTGTTTTTTTCGGACTTTGTGCCGGCAACTTAAAAAAAAGATGACTATATAATATAGATAATGGGTTATCGGTTAGGGGTGTAGTATGCCGAAAGGGGGTCACTATACTCATTACTCATCCTAAGAAACACCATTCACTATGGGACCAACTCTGAAAAGACATAAAAACAGCTGTTTTTTTTTCTACAATTCACAGTTGGTCTCATAAAGAATGTTGCTCGTAATGCCGAGCATAGTGACGTCATTTTGGCTTAGCCTCCTTAACCGGCAACCCTGTAAAACTATTGGCATGCCCAAAACGGTGTGTTTTTATGTAATCTACTTGGGAAAAATGTAAAATAATGATCATCATTAAGTAGATACTGTTAATTTAACGGAAAATTAATTTAAGAGGTAATTTTTTTTACGAATCTTCTTTGTTAAGTTTGCCTATATAGTAAGTTTATACATTACAATATTTTTTGCACATCTGACCCAAGTTTTTAATTCTCTGACGTACTTAAAGGGAAGGTTTGCTTTTTGATATTACTCATAATAAATAGTACCTAATAAAATATTATATAATATAGTGTAAGGTGCAAATGTTCCTATGAATGTAAAAATTATCGATTCGAGTAAATGTTTGGATATGTGTAGTTAATCATTATTGTCAGATTATCAATAAATTTTCTATAACGTATGTGAAATTAATAAATTAAGCTGTAAGATAATATGCGTTTTATTACACTTGAACAACACGTTACATTACTGTATAATAATATTAAGAGTCATTGATACACATGAAAGACTTAAATACATATATACGTATACAGGGTTGGTAAGTAAGTAAAGATTGTAGTTATTCACGATCAGATTAACGGTGGGACCCAAACTCGACAGAGCCGGTCTCTTCGAGTCCGTGCTAGAAATGATTGCAAACAATACGAGCGCGCTGAACATAAATATAGCAAGTGAACAAAATGAAAATAATTAAATGACACAAATGAATAAAATAAAATGAAAACAACTATTGATGTTTAAAGCGTTTACTCTCACTTGTTCTGTGGAGTAGTTCTATTTACAGAACTAGCCATTGTTCTATAGAAATAGAGTTTAAAATTCAGAAATACCATACAGGTAATTTTTGAGATTGTGTTTCGCATATCTATGCCATATGTTACTGAAATGGACCATTAATAATTATGTTCTCGAAATACGTAGAACCTATACACCAAGTTTCGTCATGGTTGGTTGGTACCTACGCGAACACCAATATCCAGACTAACAGACCAGATAGAAATTGGCCAGACTCAGTTAATACTTAGGTAGGTACTATAAAATTTTGCAAAGCTTTAGGTACGTGATTAGATTTATATAAATTTGTACACTACTTAGTGTTCATTTTGTCAAGTCGTCGATCTGTAGGTACTTCTAAATCACTTAATTTATCATTCTCATTATTCATGCATGTGCATGTACATGCATGAATACACATCGCATGCCTTGAGCAGTATATCAGTCTTCCGTCTTCGTATTATAGGTACTTTGAGAAGACGGAAGTCTTTTCTAAGCTAATCGTTGATCTGATTCAAAGCTTGCTGAATCACGGCCCAGGTCTAAAAGAGAATTAAAAAACAGGTAGGCATGAACACTTACTTTACGTTAGTTATTTGATGTGTGCTAAAAGTTAAATTGTAAACAAGATTTATTAAACAAAAAACGGTGTCTCTGGAAGGCCAAAAATAATGCAGTATGATTGACCAGCAGCCTGATTCGCGTAGCGTTTCCGACTACACAATGAGTTTCCAATCGGATACGAAAAATTTGCATCATGAATTACATAGACCTTGTTAGAAGATCCCAAACTAAAATAATATTTGCTTTTAAACATCTTTGATTTTGTAACGAACTCAGCGTAATTCGTGTTATAAAATTTCTGAATCCGATCGGATACTCATTGTGATTCAGGGTGCAGCTTGTTAAATTATTCTAAATTCACGATTTTACGTAAATCTGTTCAGAAACCATATTAAATAAAATAAAAAATATTTAAGTAATTACATTTTGTTGTGGCGACCATCATGGATTTGAGATTTATCTTAGTATTGGTATTGTACGTACCTACTCTACTAGTCCTTAAATCCTTTCATTAGATATCCATATTGAGGGAGTTGGGAAAAAATATATAATCCGCCATTTTTCGGTGGCGGTAATCTTGGACTTATTTTCATCAAACATAGTTAAGAACACACCCGACTCATTCACCATTCAAACAAATAACAAGTTTTTTTAATAAAAAGTTATTACCTACTTCCATTACGGCAGGCGCCGAAAGAACTTTTTCAGTTATTTCGATTTATAGATCAAACCAAAAACCTCTGGACTGGTTTTGATAAAAATTAAATGGAACCACTCGAGACATTTAAATGGAACCACACGAGTAAAACTTCTCTATAAGACAGAATAAGTATATTTTTTTATTTATTTATTTATGCTGAGCACACTGCCCTCTGGTGGTGGGTTGGAGCAGTTGGATCATTTGTAGATCATGGTATAGGACCGTTTTCCCCCCGAAGGGTAGAAAACGGATATTTAGGTTTCAGCCGTAGCTTGAACCACATTTGAGATTACCCTTCCAATATTCGTCGTAAGTATCTTCTATCTCTTTCTATATTAGGGTAGATTACCGGTATCGCCTTCTATACCTGTCCTTGTCTTACAGAACTTAGGCAGTGCACGGCGGCCATTGCTTCAGTACCTTGGAGCCGGCAAGGCCCTTAAGGTGTGGTTCAAGCTACGGCTGAAACCTAAATATCCGTTTTCTACCCTTCGGGGGGAAAACGGTCCTATTTAGGTGTTCGAGCCTATGCTTGAACCACATTTGAGACGTGTTTACTATCTGCCGGCGCTGCCTAAGAAAAGCGTACTGTGAGATTACTATAAACCATTATCTGAAGATGTGTTGGTAAGTTTCTACTTGGAAAAATAACATAAAAACAACCATAATAAATGAAACAAGTATTTCTTTTTAAATTATAGGTACCAATCGGTAGGTATTCTAACTCAAATTAAAATCTGAACATAAAGTTAAAGACTTCTACAAAACAATTAAATAGTTAAACTTGAAAGTACTGTTGAAAAGGTTCAGACCGAACCTTTTCAACAGAAATCATAACACTTATAAGGATAAGAAGCTGGTAGTAAGAACATTAGAATTTGATTTGGGGACGGGGATATCTTTTAGCTCCTTGAAGTAGTGATTGAAGAAAGTATTCTTCGATTTCCAATTTCCTCTTTGTAGGATTTCATCAATATTATGTCGATTATTAATCCAATTATCTGACGCCACAGCTGCTCTAAAGCTACCAGCCGATGCTGAAATGCCTGCGTCTTTAAACAAAGTCCTGATCCAGCCTCCGATGACAGTACGAGAGGCATTTTTTGTAACGCCTCTAGTTGTAATGAATAGGTTCTTAAGGTTCCGTGCTTTGCGTCTGTCTTTTGAGATGGCAATTAATCTCTTGACCCAAAACACCATATCAAGCTGTCTGTTAACGCTTTCTGGTGTTTTCTTTAACAGCCAGCCGGACTGCCTATATAAATGAGAATCTGTTTTGGATCCGAATTTAGGCCAGAAAATTATCTCTTCTTCTTTGTCCTCAAAGGCACCATTTTCGACGCTGAGTAGTGTAAGGTCATGAACCCTTCTACCTGTTGCTAGAAGTAGGAGGATGCACGTGTGCCTAGACACTGCAAAAATGCTATCTTCATTAAAGGTATAGGACTTCAGGTATGAAAGAAGATCTTCGATCTTCCAAGGTAAAAACTTTTTTACAGGAGGTTTCTCTGTGAAGGCCCCTTTAACAATCCGTTTTACTGTTGGATGCGAGCTGAGTTCTTCTGCTCGTAGTGGGTTGCTAAAATTAGCTACCACTGATTTATGTAGAGCTATCGTCCTGGGTGCTAGTTTCGCTTCCGTATGAAGGTAGCATAGATACTTGGCCAGATCTTGAGGCTCGGGGTTATCTGCTGGGATACTCTTTGCTATAGCCCATTTGCACCACCGTATCCAAATCGGTTTATAGGTCTTTAAGGTGGATGGCCTCCAGGAGGATTCTAACAATCTTATTTCGAGATCAGACCAGTCTTTCACCTGTTTGGCCCAGCCTGAACCTTCCAGGCCGCCAACTGTAGGCTCTTTAATCCTGGAGGTGGAAGATTCGTGCGTAGGTCGATTAAATTCTTGTGAAGGTCTGGGATTATAAACGGAGGTTCTTTCGTTCGTTGCTGGAGATCTGGTTTCCAAAAAGCTTTGTCCCACATCGGGGCAATCATGATGTGCTCTCCCTCCGACATCTCCAAGTGCCGTAACACGCGCGGAATTAATGCAGGTGGAGGAAAAATCCAACCCAGCCTGTAACGCCATATCTTGCTGAAAGCATCCGTGAATTGACTCTGAGTATCGCCTACATCTTCGCTGACGTAATCTGGTACTACAGCAGACCTTATTGAAGCAAACAGATCTATCTGCGGTGTACCGAATTTTTTGAATAACATGGATACGATCAACCTGCTGAGATGCCATTCTGGCAAGGTTTTCTCTCGCGATAGGCTGTCTTCTAAACCATTGTATACTCCCGGTATATGTCGGGCAACCAGATGACATTGCATCTTCTCGCAATGTAGAAGGATCTTCATCGATGCTCGCAGCAATATCATTGATTTTGTCCCACCTTGTAGATGTACGCCACAGTCGTGCGATTGTCGGACTGTAATATCACTGTTTTCCCAAATACTTCGCGTCCTAAGCATTGAAGGACTTCGAAAACAGCCCACAGTTCTTTCATGTTGCTGTGCCAGTTCCTCTGCGCAAGTGTCCATTTGTTCCATAGATGACGACTGTTCGCTATGGCACCCCAACCCTCGTCGGCTGCGTCCGTGGTGATGAATATGGTTGGGTTGGCAAAGTGAATAGGTGTGTTTCGGTGAGCGTTCTTCAACCACCAGACTAATTCTGTCTTTCCTGAGATTGCTATCGGAAATTTCCGGTGGGGGCGTCCCCGAGGCAAGCGTTTCGAGGCGCGTTGTAGCATCCGACAATGGAGTCTTCCCAGCGGAACCGCTAAAGATGCGAAGTTCAGCTTGCCCAGAATGACCTTCGCATCCATCCAACTCCATCTCATTTTGTTCAGAAGATCTAATATGCAGTTCTTTAACTGAAGAACCTTGACCTCCGACAAACCTTTGATGTTCTCCTTCGTATCCCATATTATTCCTAAATACTCTAGCTTGGTCGCGGCAGTTGTTGATGTCTTCGAGTAATTTATTTGCCATCCCAATTCTGTCATGAAGCCTAACGCCAACTTCGCTTGGCTCTCTAGGGTTATGGGATCTTCGTGAATGATTAGAAAATCGTCTAGATAGACGATCACCCGTAGATGCTGTTGCCTCAGTTGCTGTGCGACCCAATTCGTCACCTTTGCGAATGCGGACGGTGCGCTTGCCAAGCCGAATGGTAGACATGTCATTTCGTAAGTCGTTCCTTGGTAAGCCAGGCAGAGAAATCGACGGTGACTTTGCGCTATTGGAATGTGAAAATAAGCCTGCGAAATATCTATTTTCATCATGTAGTCTCCCTTGTTTATGTGTGAAGGGATTTGTTGCTGATTTACGAGACGAAATCCTGGGGTGAAGACATAATCGTTCAGCCTTTTCAAATTGAATATGGGACGATACCCTCCGTTTGTTTTCTTCCTCAAAAACAGAGATGAAATGAAGCCCGTCTGATAAACGGTTGGCTGAATGGCTTTGGATTCTAGGAGGTTCCTTATTTCTACTGTCATTTCTGAAGACATCTTTGTTTGGAATCTGAGGGTAGTTGTCCTTGAAAGCTTTGTGAGAGGAGGAAATCTTTTGAATGGAATTCGATAACCGCTTATAATTTTTAAGATGCTTGCGGGAGCCTTTTCCCATTTCATTTTGTATGCTGCCAGACGTCCCGCTGCGAAGGAGTCATTTTTGGCCCTCCCCCCATTTTTTCCCCCGTGATTTAGTATTGGGGATAAACTGTCTCTTCGCGCGGTCATTTGACTCGTTTCTTTTGTTCTATGCAAAGTTGGTATTGTAGGAAGGCCGTTTTGGATTTCTTGTGTCACGATTCTGGTACCGCGAACTTTGAAAGTTGCTTCGGCCCCGTGATGAGTAGCCGTGGTTTGGATGCGGTCTTGTTGCGGTGGAGGTTTTTGCCGACGTCTTTTTGGTAGGAAAAAACTTATGAATGCCACCTTGTTCTTTCACAGCTTCAGTGAAAGCTTTCTCCTCAAAGAGGTGGGTTTCAGAAGGTGGAATCTAGTGCAAGATATTTCTAAGCGTCTTGTCTCTAGGCTTGTAAATCTCTCTACGTTGTTGTAGCACTTCGGCCCTACGCCCACACACATATTGTATTAATGCGTCGGAAGATTTCCGGAAGTTGGAATCTGCAGCAACAAAATCGTTCCCCACATTTTTGATTTCCTTTGGTAAACTGTCCAAAAGACTCTGGAAGATTATTCTTTGTTGCAATAATCCGTTAGTGATTGCTCCCAGAACGAGGTCAGATCGTTCAAGTATGGCCGATGATTTCCACTCGGGGGCAACGCCCGCTAAGAGGTTATTCGGTTTCAGGGCGCTGAAAGCAGGAGTGGCCTGGAACTGTTTCTGTGTTTCGGCGTACCGAACATTACGCCACTCGGTATCACGAAATCTCTGACATTTTAGACCGTGCTCTAATGCCGTCGGATCAGCTTTAGCAACTTTTGGTTCTTGTGCTACTGTAGTTGGCATAAAGTCGAATATCGGTTCGGTTTCGGAGTCATCTGATTCTTGCATCTCTGCTAGCTTCCTTTGGGCGTTGGCAATTTTAACCCGCAGATCGGCTTCCTTCGACTGTTTTGAAGAGCAGGCCTCTTCTGACATGGTGCTATCTGGTTGAGACTCGAAAGAGCTGTTTAGGTTCTGTTCTGCCATATGAGGTGTTGTGGCCCTGTCCGGCGATACATATCTTTGTTGAAGCAATTTCTTAATATTGTCATTTTGTTCCGACTGCATTTTCAACATTGAGCTAAAAAAGGTCGCTTGTTGGCTTAGAACAGAAGCAAGTAGGTGCTCTCCGGAACCTTGTGCTGGATTTTGTGCTGGACGTTCAATGCTTGAGGGTGGAGACACAGCCACGCGTTTACGGGGGTGAATTTCAGCTTCGACCTCTATTGATCTCTTCGTTCTCTCCAGCTGATCACCGATTTCAATCGCCGCTTCAGATCGCTTTAACAGCCTAGGCTTGAGGGCAGCTACCGTGTTCATGAATAAGCTGTATGACGGCCCGTGAAGTTTTTCCATTATTTTGTGCGGGGAGTACAGGAGTGCTCTACCTAAGGGCCATTTCATGATAGTAGACCTGATTGATCTGTAACTGCGCTCCGACAAAGTTTTTGTTGTTGGGTCAAAAGCAAGCGCCATATCAACCGTAGGTATTGCGAATCTGAGTTTCACGTCGACTGCAGGAGGAACTTGGTTATCCCCAAACAAGTCGTGAAACGAGTAGTTGTACACTCGCCAGTCTCGCCAACCATCAGGGTAATTTTTGTCCAAAGACGCGACAATGGCTTTGAAAGGTAACTTTTCTGCCGGATAAACGGATGCGAGATCTCCCAGAGTAACTAGGTCAGGCATATCTGAAAATAAACAAACCATTGGTTGTTGTAAGGAAGGGGTGATGTGCCGCCTTAAGTTCTGAGTAGATGACGTCTCATATATTTAGTTGAGAAAACACGGAATAGTCAAGGTGACTGCGTTACCTCAACCAAAGCACGTAACATAGGTACGTGTTGCCTCGCCAGAGGGCGCGTGCCGCCTTAGTGATGTCGTCTCGGTAAGAAGACGTGTCGTCTCAAAGTTGGACTGATTTGCATTACTTGACCTATGGTCTTGACGGTGTCGTCTCAGTCAGACGACAGACGCGTCGTCTCAAAGTCGGACTAATTTGCATGACTCGCCGACCTATGGTCTTGACGATGTCGTCTCAGTCAGACGACGGACGCGTTGTCTCAAAGTTGGAAGACTTACGTGTCTCGACTTGTCGTCGCTGGGGCTGAGGCGCCGAGCGGAAAATATCGTCACTGGGCCCAAAGGCGCCGAGTGGTATTGTTGATTGAGGATAAAATGTAGCCTCAAATCTTACCTTCGTTAGTTGTATTCACTTCAAAATCAACGTTTTTCACTTTCATTATTACTTAGATGTTCACTGGACGAATATTGAAAGCGTACTGAAGCAATGGCCGCCGTGCACTGCCTAAGTTCTGTAAGACAAGGACAGGTATAGAAGGCGATACCGGTAATCTACACTAATATAGAAAGAGATAGAAGATACTTACGACGAATATTGGAAGGGTAATCTCAAATGTGGTTCAAGCATAGGCTCGAACACCTAAATATAGGTAATCTTTCTGCTATTTTTTTTTTGGTTTTGTAGTTAGCCATTTTGTTTATGTTAATAAGGGCACTCGCTCTTTTAAGTATATTTCAAATCTGTCCAGCCGTGTCCGAGAAATCAGGTAACAAAGAAATAAAAAATATATCATACAGTCGTATTTAGTAGCTTCCTCTTTTTTGCATGTCGGTAGAAAAATGCCCCAGACAGACACACACACACTCAAGCACACACGTCATGACAAGTAAAATTTATAACACCCCGTCGTTTTGCGTGACGGGTTAATGTAGCTAAGTGAATCAATCAATAAAACCCGAATGATATCGAGAACTGCCAATACGAGTACTGCTCTAATGATGGTAGGCGACACTTAGGTCAAGTACCTACCTATTATCATTGAATATAACATTTAAAATCTGCGCTTAAACAAGCCCAAACAACAAAAAAATATTCCAATGTCTTTCCTTAGAAGTCTGCGTAAAAAATACAGACATCCAAATAAAGATGATGCTAAAAACTGTACGTATCTAATTTTTTATTCTAAATACATCCTTGCAACCGGCATTTTTTTGTTTGCAGCAGGACACGTTTTACACTTTTAACGATGAGGCAAAAAAATGCAATTTGTCTCATGCGTACTTACGTTGTTTGACATTTAAGACGCGCAGTGTTATAAATTCCAAATGTTGTTCACAAAGTCTTCCAGATCTCACCAGCTTCGAGTAAGCGTTACACGCAACGAGCTTTTAAATTAGGTAAGAAGGATTAACTTGATACCTACCTTTTCTTTTTTACTTAATTACCAATAACACTAATTGATAGGCCGGCACTTGTCTATATAATATCGATATGTCGGCATACATACATATAACTATAAACTATAACTGGGATCATAAATATTATTTTCTTGTTTAAGCGGTGTTTGTGTACGCTTGAAAAAGGATAACTTATCTGTTAATAAACACCTAATTGTAAGGTATAGCAACGGCCGGTAGCGCCTCGGTAATAATTAACTAGCTCTTCCCGCGCCTTCGCCCGGGTTGAAATAAAAATGTTTTTTAATTTAAGCCTAACATTAACAATTTTTAGCCTATCAGCTACCTGCTAGCTCAGCGTATTCTTTCTACAGAAATTTATATATTTTCGAGATGACGTTGACCACAGTGGTTGTAGTGGCCGCCATGGCCAGTTTATTTGTTACCTTTTCAATAATTTTTTTTTGTTGTAGTATGGAACGTTGGCAAGGCAAGGTGGCGGTCGTGACGGGCGCCAGCGCAGGCATTGGCAGTGCCGTGTGCGTCGCACTCGCTGACGCGGGGATGCGAGTAGTGGGATTTGCCAGAAGAACTTATTTAGTGGACGTAAGTATCTCACTGCTTGCCTTCATACATGTCTTTGAAGTTTCATGTAACTTTGCATTTCCCTTGCCTTTACAACCTAAAAACAATTACGCGACAACAAATTAATAATGCAAAAAATCTAAATCTTTGTATCGGGCCTGACAAATTCAAGTCCAAAACTCTTTTTCTTTTTTAAAAAAGTTTTGCTTGAGTTAGGTCATGCCATTTTATTACAGTTTTCTTGTACAGAATCTTAAAGCGGAATCTTCAGGGAAGGGCTCAATCTGCTCCAGACATTGCGACGTGTCTAAATTGGAAGACGTAGCGGCCGCCTTCAAGTGGGTGGATGAGAACTTTGGCGGTGTGGATGTACTGGTGAACAACGCTGGCACTTTTCATGAAGGACAGATCACAGGTATATACACTACACAGTACCAATTAACAGACCACCATACTAATTAATATATAACGTACGGACTTTGATCCCCTCATGATTATTTTTTATGCCTGAATTTAATTAAACACAGCCACTTAACAGATAGACAGTAACAAAGGGCTAGCAAGAACTTATCAGCTAAGAGTTCGTAGTCTACGCGGGGATGAAAAGATCTGTAAGCTTTCCGCTTGGGGTGGTGTATATCCCCTACCAGCCTACCCTAACCAGCCAAGCTCTTAGAAATGACGAACCGTAACCTTGAGCCAGATTCATACTTCCTCACGAAATAATTTCACTTAAATTACTCCTATAGTCCAGCTGACTGCTGTAAAATTTTAACACGTTTAATTTGTATGTTCAGTTGTAGGGAACAGCCCGTTATCCGAGGAAGAGATAACAGCGACGATCGATACTAACCTGAAAGGTTTGGTCTTTTGCACCCGCCACGCTGTTGCTTCCATGAAACGGAGGAATTTTGGTGGACATATCGTTAATATTAGCAGGTATTTCCTTACTACTATTTGTACTTATATTTCTTATGTACCGTAGTCTAAGCAGTTGTCCTTTCTGTAGGTACCCGTAGTAGCTTCTAGGCCGCGCGAATGTCTTCTGACCTATGATTGTTATACAGTTTTAGGTGTCTGTGATCTTCCTTATCCATAATCATAATATATGTGTATATAGAAGTGCATGTTTGTATATTCGTATGTATGTCTAACTCTTAATTTTGATGTGTGTGGTGTTATTGGATTTGTCTTCATCTACGATAGTTGCATCCCGCAATTTTGCTCATTAAGTGGTGTGATGTTTTGCAGTTGATCTAACAACTCAACTCGTAGTTTTGCAGTTGAGCTGTTCATGTTTTTCTTAGTATACATTTTTTTCTTTTATAAACCTATTACATATGAGTAAGTTTCATTTAAAATTGTACTCTATGTGTGTGAGTATATTCTAGTGGAAGATCTCCTTTGAATAGTGTGTCCGCAGCGTGTTAGGTCACTACGTGCCGTCCACAAGTATTGCGAACGTGTATACGAGCACTAAACACGCCGTCACTGCCTTCGGGACGTCCCTGACCAATGAGCTGGCGGTTTTCAAGAGCAACATCAAAACTACGGTCAGTATTTGATATTTTAAAAGTTAGCAGATAAATAACATGTACTTTAAAAAATAAAACGATTATTGACATCCATTAGAAAAAAAACGTCAGGCGCCGATAGAACTTTTGGGTTTGTATCCACGGTCTCGTGATCAACAAACCCGTACATTTTCAGTTATTCTTCAAATCGGTGAAGCCGTCTTCGGGAAATCTGAACGTTCCCGTAAAAGTAATCTGTCGTATTCCATCAGCCGCATAGAAACAAGCCTATAATTGTACTAATTCTGTTTTATTGTTTTAATTCAACGGTTGCTTTTTTAATTTAGGTAACTAATCTAACTAACTAAGTAATCAATCAATGTTAAGAGGCGCGTCTGCCTCAAAGCTAAATAAGCATACCTATTCAATTGCTAAAAAGACTGGTGTACATAAATGCATTGAGTTATTTGGTACAAATATTTTGTTAAGAGATAAATTATTTAAATTCTTCATAAATTCCGAAATAGATTTTTTAAAGTGTCAATTTCGATGTTTTTAGGCATTTTCTTTTTTTTTAATAGAGCATCAACGAATTATCTCTATAGCTATCAAGCGCCACGCCGCCGATGGCGCGGTCCCACAATGACTCCGTGTCCTAGACCTCCTATATCCTATAGATGACGTTTGTTGTAGAGTATATCGCCAGGGCTGGTGCAGACGGTTCTCGCGGCGGGAGTGATCGAGCACATGAAGGTGCCAGTGCTTCAACCGCGCGACGTGGCCGCAGCTGTGCTCTGGGCGGTCTCCACGCCACCACATTGCAACGTATGTTATCCTGGTATATGATGAGACTTGTCACATTGTTTACAAAGCATCTCTGCTTCATGTCTAGCAAAAATCGCTTTGTCTTTTAGTTGGTATTCGCGTACAGGTCGTTATTTTAAAGTAATTTTGACGAAACTTGGCTGGTCGCAAGTGGATTTTCATTAACTGCCGAGATTTAATTTTGATAAAAGTCTTAAAGAGTTTGTTTTGTTTTGTACATAAATGTACGTTGAGAAAACACGGTGAAGAGGCTTCCTAAGATAAGTGCAGTCCATAACCCGCAGTTTGGCCAGCGTATATTATTATAGTTGGCTTTACCTTACTCCTCTTTCATAAAAAAGATCTTTTGATTCAGCAAGCTTTCAATCGACGACTCGCCTCGAAAAGTTTTCCGTCTTCGTAGTACTCTTTATGAAGATTGAAGACTTTTTGAAGCTAATCGTCGATTCAAATCTTGTTGAATCAGGCTGCGGCCTTCACTGGCGCTAACTATTTATGTGTAGCAATTCCTAATTCAATTTCATTGTTTTTCTTTTTCAGATTACAGAATTGACACTTACCTCGGTAGGGCAGACATTTTTGTGACTGAAACAAATCTAAGTAACATCTTACATACCAGCTACTTATTTTTTAAATACTTATTTTGTAAATTTTGTCGATTAATAAATACCCTAATTATTACAATTATTGTTAATTTTTATTGTTACGAAATGCCCTTCTTAACCCCCGACAGCATCAGACGCAAACACGACAGGTTTGCCGTGTTTGTCTGTATGTGTATATGTCTGTCTGCGGCTTAGTAGCCCCCGAAAGGATGAACCGATTTTGATTTCGTTTGAGAGGTAGTTTGTTTTGTTGATTAGTCGGGAGTGTTCCTAGTTATGTTTGATGAAAATCGGTCAAAGACGACCACCACCACAGTAACAACTCCCTCGATATGGGTAACAATTAGAAGAGCTTAACTATAAGAATACTAGGTACCTACACTAAGATAAATTTAAAATCCAAGATGGCCGCCACAACAAAATGTCTACTTACATTTAAATTTTTATTATTTTGTGACGGATTTTATTATTTAAAATTTTACTTGTAATTTAAGTAATCTGGTGATATTTGAGCTTTAGGGAGTACAAAAATGCAAAGCTTTACCTACCGGAGATCGCCAAAAGAAGACAAGGTACAATAAGCTACACTAAAAACATAATTCTAGTAAAAAGGATAGGCATGTGTATTTTTGAAAAACGTAATATGTTTCAGCAGTAATTTGATTACAAAGTTGTTCTTAGTTCGTTTGCTTAACAAGCCTACTGCTACTGCTGGGTACAGGCCTCTCTCATATGATGCCATAGGACTATCATATTCCCACGTAAATAAACATTTAAATGTCTAAAATATATAAACTTTTATTACAAAACTATTCGCGAACTGTTGTTTGATTTACAACAGTCATGATTAACTGCAATTTAACACCGTCAATTATATTAGTCCAGGATCCCTGGAACATTTTTGCATTTTGATTTATAGGTAATTAATTGATATCAAGCTAATTCTCCGTGAGCAGCTTGATCTTGATGAGACGCCCAACTATATCCTGTATATGACTCTCGGTTGTGGTAGCTAACGGAGATAGCAAGCATGAAATATGTCGATTTGATGAGCCTCAAATATGCATTACTGTTTCTTTTTTTGCTTAATCTCAAGATAATTATCATATCAATATCGTCATATTGTCGGACTAGTGATATATAATAATTTTGTACCATTTTTTAATAATTTTGTAGTACACAGTAGGTAATAGCTTCTAGCGTTATTTTTTAAGTAAGCTAAGATAAGACTAAGACTAACAGCCTTAAACTTGTATTTTTAGAATTTAAAGTTTCATGGTTATTAAAGTAAAAAATAATCTATACTTATAATAAAACTGTAACAGGTCAAATTATGTACCTACATTGAATATATTTAAAAAAATTCTTTTTTCATTTTTGTCAGTCTGCCTGTCTGTTTCTGGACTTTCCATAACTCTGGAACTCTGATGAAACTTGGTATGCTTAAGGTTCATATCTTGAAGTGCTTTGATTTGAATGAATCTTTTTTTTGTTGTAAAGGTCAAACTGAAATGATGTTATCACGAAAATTAGTGGGGGTTACCGTGGGAGGGGGGATGACTGTCGTATTTAATTATAACTCAGTTACGCGTGCTATGATTTGAATGATTCTTTTTGTTGGAAAGGTCTCACTGAAATGATATTATCCCGAAAACTACTGTTGGTTTCCGTGGGACGCATGTAAGTCTCATTTAGCTATAAAACGGGAACGAGATTTGGATGATTCTTTTTTGTTAGAAAGGTTTACATGATATGATTTTATCGCGAAAATAAGTGGAGATTCCCGTGAGAGAAGGTATGAAAGTCGTCTTTTACCATAGCTCGGTAACGCGTGCTTTAATTCGGATGTTTTTTTTTTGGATGTGTATGACTGTACGTGTATGAACATAGCGTCCACAATTTTTTGTAGCGATGGTGACCGAGTAGCTAAAGGGGTTAGATTGCCGAGTTACGAGGTTCAATCCTACGTAATACGCAAGAAGAGCTTCAGCTTCCGTTGAAGGAAAACATCGTGAGGAAACAATAGCATGATGGCAGGGCATTTTCAACACTTGCCTGGCTAGCTGCTGTGCGAGCTGGTTGTCAAATGCCTACCTGTCTTGAATAAAAAATAAATGGGAAAATCGAAATAAATGCATTAGCAAAAAAATTAACTATGGGTTAAAATAAGTGCTGAATTTGCAAAATGAAATAGGCGTAAATGTTATGCAGTTATCTTTAGTTCTTAAAAATTGTCCACTCATTGTGAACATAATTGTGCAAACTTCTGTATTGCTACGAAAGCAGTGTTTTGAACTGTAAATTTGATTAATTAAAATCAAATGTACAGTTCAAAACACTGCTTTCGTATTGTATCTTTTACAATGATAAGACTTTCAAAAAGACCACTGATATACATTTACTAATTTACTATTTTTTTTTAAGTCCCATTGATATATGTATGCAAGGTTAGCAACCGCGAACGAAGTCGCGGGTACAGCTAGTATAATAATATAATATGGGACAAGATCCACACAAAGGTTTTCAAGTCCCAAACTAGACAAAGCCTGTGCTATGGTAACCTGATCACTGATATACATACTTACATAAATACTTAAGTATAATAAACACCCAGACACAGGTCAAACATACATGTAATAATAAAGTATTGACAATATTTTTTATTAACCGAATTTGTCAGTGGTCAGCGTCGACGCCGCCGTTAAAAAGGTTTAAGTGGCCATCACTTGATTATAGAAATCATACTAAAATCAATGGTGATGGTGATAGAAAAAGTATAAAATAATAACTGTTTTTTTTTCTGTGTTTTTTAAATAAAATAAAAAATTACTCCCCCCTTTTTCATTACGATAACGGAAATATAAATGAAAAATAACGTAGGTATCCCTATTTTTATTTTACTTAGAATGTAATAATTAAGTTTTTAGAGATTTTTGAAAATCTAAGTAATCCTTATAATGTTATTCTTGTCAAAAGGTCGTAAAAAATGATGTCATTAATTATCTTTCTCATAATTATTAATTTTAGTAGGTAAGGCCGCTAGATAGAGGTACCTGTACAATTTATGCTCAAATTGGCGGGCGCACTACCGAGCCCCTAGAATTTTTTCTATTTTTATGTTTTTTGTGTATTAAAAATATCTTATAAATGTAAGTGTGTAACTTCTTGGTAGGTTGTTATGTTCTTTTATTACTAGTCTTACTACGAATCTAACTACCAGTTATATCGTTACTAGTTAATAGGATAATTGACATCAATTGTCATTTGCTTACTACTTTAACTTGTCTGCCTTCGTGGCGTGGGTAGGTACAACGCCAATAAATAATTGGATTTTAAGTTTCACCAGCTGACCGAAAACGCGAAAAAGAAAAGTAAGCAGTTCCATTCTGTAGATAAGATTCATTTCATTCCTGACAAATATTAAGATGCAATAAAGTGAATGCGCCAATCGCCTCAGTACCATACCATTACTCGGCAAGTTACCGCTGTGGAGACACCGTTTTGCACTCGAGAAATATCAGCTATACCTACTCACTTCAATAATTAAAGAGGTAAGAAAATGTATTCTGCAATTTTGAGATTAATAATTTCATTACAAAATTGTGTGATTTGTTGTTATATGTAAAACCTTGTTAAATTTGGAACAAATCATAATCACAAATCTAATGCCTGTTTTCTGTTATAATTATTATCTGATATTTAGATAATATTTATTGTAACGGCAGTAAAATGTTGTGCAATTGTATGTTTGTTTTTCACAAAAATACTGCTGAGCTGATTTGAATGAAATTTTGCTCCAACATAGCTTGTCTTTTTTAAAGAAGGTTCCATTATTTCCAGATTATGTCGTATTGTTTTATTTGTAACGTAAAACTATTTTATTTTTAATCGGGAAGATCGCAGAAAATTTAATTATTTGGTGAGAACATAAAAGTAGTTATCTATGACTTTTAGTTATTTAGTTATTGTAATATTTTTGTCTAAATTGCCTTATGAAAATCTTAAAAATATTTAGTAACGTTTTGGATATGATATTTCTGTTTCGGGTCCAATATTTGTAATAGGTACTTACCATGTTATTTGCGCGTGCCAGATTATACGGGCAATAATTGCGCAGTGCGCTCTTTGTACATTCATTTATTACTGTGTAACTACGGAGTAAATAGTAATACTAGGTATGTAGGTATACGGTACGGTATGCCAGACTTTACCTACGTTACTATGTACTTATTGCTGTATATTGCATAGCTGCAATTGCTTAACAAGGAGAACGTACTTATTACAACTGATAACTGGTCAAACAACATTTGTACAGAGTAGCTACTTAGTAGATCTTATTCAATATTATTTCATAAAAGATATGCTTAATATTTACTAGGACGCTCGACGCTCCAAGTGAATCAAATGTCACGTACGCGGGCGTGCATAATAATGTACTAATTTCACGCTGTCTCAATGCAAACTTTATATTTTTCGGTGTCGTTCATAGTACTTATTGATATCTTATTTTTGCAGTTACGTGTAACCGTGAAATATCATGACTTTCAATATTATAAGAGATCAGCCACCAGTAGATAATAAATGTAATGTGCAGGATAACTAACAGGATACAATAGGAAAATACTTAGTTATTCTTAAGTCCCCAGACACATTATAAATATCGAAGTAAAGAACTTGTATGCGGATACCGCATACGTAAACTAAACTAAGGCGTTAGCGTCTCTCCAACGCCTGCCGAGCGCCAATGCTGCGCAGACACGACGTCAACGTCGCGAGTCTGTAGTGGCAAGCGTTCACCTTGCGATGTCGCGTTGAAGTCGCTTTCAGCGGATGTTAATGCTCGCCACGCGAAACGAGTCTCTTCTCACGCAGCGTTGGCGCTGCGCAGACTTAGGAGAGACGCCTACTCTCGAAAAATAGGAATAGCAGCTATATAGTTATGTGCAATTTGTTGACATAAATGGCGTGTGGGTTTGTTTTAATTCGGCCAGTTTGATAACTAGAATGGTTTTTTTAAAGGTTTTTCATGAGACAACAATAAAATTGTTGTAGTATGGAACGTTGGCAAGGCAAGCTGGCTGTGGTGACGGGCGCCAGCGCAGGCATTGGCAGTGCGGTGTGCGTCGCACTCGCTGACGCGGGGATGCAGGTGGTGGGACTAGCGCGGAGGTCAAACCTTATTGACGTGAGTAGAACGTTAGCAAGGCAATGTGGCGGTGGTGACAATGGCCATGATCGTATTTTTTTACCGGTCAAGTGCCTTAAGAAATATGAAAGGACTAAAGACAACAAAGAAATAGCAGATATATTACCTATAGACTACTTTAGATCTATTGATAATACCAGAGGGCAGCGCATCCAGTCGTTGGACCAGATAAAAACCACGCTAGCTGATCTTATTGTATTAATCATGGATGTGATTTGTGTCTAGAAACTACGTGACGAGGTGACAGGCTCTGGGAGCATAGTGTCTCGACAGTGCGACGTAGGCAAGAGTGAGGAGGTCGCGGCAGCCTTCAGCTGGGTGGAGGCCACGCTTGGCTGCGTGCACGTCTTGATTAACAACGCCGGGGTCTTTTATAACGGTCAAACCACTGGTAAGTAGAGCGAAGCCTTCTCATTCCTATTTCTCTTATAAGAGGCGATGAGCTCTTCACTTCACTGTCTTGCTAGGGGTACATTGTTGCATTCCTTTTGCCGTATCACCATAGGCAGCACATTAAGTCACGTCCTAGGTATCTACGCCCTTAAATTAACGCGGAGTAGCTCTGTACTGTTGGCACTTGCTCTACTTGTAATGATGTTGGAAATAAAAATAAGTTTTAGTTTGAAAAATTTAGTTAGGTTTTGTACAGAGGTTAGTATTGGTAATATTGTTTTGTTTGTTTGGAATATTAGAGTTTCCACTTTATTCCTGGCTTAGTCTCGTTAGAACTGTCCCATCAGCAAAGCTTTGAAATAGCCAAGCATAAAATAAAAATAGAGATATTCCAGACGGACCCCTATTTGAGCCCATTAGAGATTGATAGGTGGTTGATCTTTTTTATGTACATCCATACTGTAACTACACCCCTACACGCTGTAATAAATAAACCCTCCAAAGTGTATGTCTCTAGGTTCAGCGGATTAGGTTTTGCGTTGACTGTGACCCGTCAGTCAGTGAGTCATTAAGTCAACCAGTCAGGACTTACTCTTTTATTGCATCTGGATAGGGCTGTAAGTTGTCGAAATAAATAAAATCAAATTGTTTGGTTCCAGAAATAGGACAAAACCCTGTTAGCGAACAAGTCATTCACTCCGTAATCGATGTGAACGTCAAAGGGCCAGTGTTCTGCGCGAGACACGCTGTCGCTTCCATGAAGAAGCATTGCTTCGAAGGACATATTATTACTATTAGCAGGTATAATAATGAAATTAAGACTCAATCAGTGACCTTCCTAGTGGTGCCCAAACACTGGGGTTCTGAACCCAGTGTTAGGGATTTCAGCGTACCTTCATAGTCTGCACTGGAAGGCAGAAATAACGATTATAGGACTAAAGTTTAGTACATGCATACAAAACAGTAACCTTACTTCATAAGAAGTTTCTTTTACAGAATTTTGATTGCTCATCATACATTGATAAAAAGCGTAATACGAGTGTGTAAATCTACCTCCAAATTTGCTAGTTTTAAAGCAGTTTATGATGATATACTTAAACTTTTTAGACATTAGAAAGAGCCGGATTAGATTTGATATTTTTCATTAACGCAGTTCTAGAAGCTCGCGATTTTGGTATGTCTAGGTTCGCATACACATTTCCAGGCGCGATAACCGTTCCTTAGAACGCCTTGTCTTCCATGAAAAGGAAGAAGGCACCAGACCACATGGAAGGCCACCCACAAGATAGACCAAGTAGTGATCTACAGTCCTGAATGATTATAAATAGAGGAAGATGGCGAGATATGGCGTGGGTTTACATCTTCCCGGAATTGAACAGAGTGATAATTACCACCGCTCTGTCACGAGCACGACAACTGTGGAATTGCAATATGTCAGGCTGGTCTTTAAAAATATTTACCAATAGTTAAATGTACCTTACTCAGCATGCTTGTTCTAGTATTGCGGGTCAGTACATACCGTTCACGCCTGCGTTCAACGTGTACCCTGGCTCCAAGCACGCCGTCACTGCTATCATGAAAACTATCGGTGTGGAGTTAGCGACATTCGACTCCAAGATCAAGACTACGGTCAGTAATATTGCCTTGATATAATTCAACTCATAATACCTCTAACAAATATACATTATGAACAATATGTCAACAGTGTGTGATAATGTGTGGCCAATGTGTAATAATTGAGTTCTATTATTACAAAGAAGAGAAATAAACTTTTCTCTTACCTTAACATCTTAATAGCGCATGTGCCTACCGTTTAGGTCTGGCTTTTCTCTTATAATTTTTCTTATGAGTAACATCACCGTCCCTAGGTATTTATTGTTAGGTGTAGTTGCCGGAATTAAATGTCGTATATTATTATGTGGTTCTAGTGTATATCCCCGGGTCTTGTGGCGACGGCGATGGCGGGCGAAGTGGCGTCCAAAGCCTTGCCGGCGTTGGCTGCTAAAGACATTGCCGATGCCGTGATCTACGCTCTATCCACTCCGCCCAATGTCAACGTGAGTTAACCATTGATATATGTACCTATATAAAGGGTGAATGGCTTGGTATTATATATAGGATAAGATAAAGCCGAAGAGGGGTCGGGATGGTCATTGTACTCATTATGATGAACAGTTTTCACAAATTACTCCTGGGTCGTGACCGGCGTTTCCGCCGACTCGGGTTTCGAGTGTGTGCGGGTCATCATCGGGATGAACGGTACTTAAGTGTCCTCTGCAAACTCTCTTCATTATCTCTGTTTGCCGTGAACCCGCTCAAAACCCTAGGTCAACGGATTTGTCTGACAATCGTGAGTTACAGCCAGTAAATTTAATTATGAAGCAAGTGATCTTTCGTATGAAAAACAAGCGTTTAGACTTGCGTACCTACTATTGCTTTTATCGGATTTACTATACATATAGGCACATACTAAGCACTAATCATTTTTATTACAGATTGACGAAATCACTGTTACGCCTGTTTCTCAGAAGAGATTGTAAGACGAGACTATCATAATATAGTATGGTTTTAATAATTACTTTACAATTTTTTACTGTAACTTGTAATGGACGCTTACATACTTGCGAATACATAATTATAATTTGCTATTTATTATCTTCATAATTATTTGAGTGTGCAACCACAAAGTAACTACCTAACTACTGAGCGAGTACATTTATTACGAAAAACTAAATGCTTAACTACAAAAAAATGCAGGTGGATTATCTATTGACCATTTAAGATCTATATACGAGTATAATCCAAATGCTCCAACAGCCGTATATAAGTAAATATAACTTAGTAAATAATGAGATAATATAATATAAAAGGATGGGATGACATTACCTCAAAGCACGCCTTTAATCAGCTTCGAAATGCAAGCTCAGGGGGAACTTAGCACGCCTCAACGCTGCCTGTATGCCAGAGTCTGGTGCTTGGTTGCATACCCTGCCTTCTCCTGATTGGGGCATGTTGCTGGTCACCGACTCTCTTCGGGTAGCGGTAGGCTTACGGCTGGGCTGTTCTGTGTGCGAGCCCCACATGTGTGTTTGTGGTGCAAGAGTCGAGGCAGATGGCTTTCACGGTTTAAGCTGTTTGAAGTGCGCTGGACACAGACCCAGACACCTCGCTTTTAACGAGATCCTCAGACGTGCCATGGTGGATGCAGAAATTCCCTGTGTGTTGGAGCCTCCCGGTCTGTCGCGTTCTGATGGTAAGTGACCGGATGGACTCACTTTGGTACCATGGCGTAGAGGTTTTTGATTTGGGACGCCACGTGTGTTAGTACATTTGCTGCGTACCATCTGGCTGCTACTCAGCGGGAAGGTACAGGTGCTGGCGCGGAGGCAGCGGCCAGAGCCAAGCGGCTTAAGTACGCCTGCCTTGAGCCACAGTACGAGTTCGTTCCGTTCGCCGTCGAGACGGCAGGATCGTGGGGCTCAGAAGCCAAGATATTGGTGCCTGAATTGGGTCGGCGTCTGAAGGAGAAAGGGAGCGTTCAAAGTTCTTTATTTCGCTTCAGATCTACGTTCTGGTCATTTTCTCGCCCAGCGCTTTTCATTAGCGATTCAGCGTGGTAATGCCGCTAGTCTTATGGAGACGTTTGGATGACGGACTGATATAGGTTTAGATTTTTGACTATATTATGCTATACTAACATAATTGTAAGTGTTATTATTATATAACTTTAATTTTGACATGTTTGACTAATCATATATCTGAATAATAAACAAGTATAATATATAAAAGGTATACGTCATATTTACTAGAGATATAACCGTGTCTGATACCTAAAATACCTACATACTTTGGTACACTCTATAGTTAAACTTCTGTATTTACAAACTACTGACTAGTAGCTGTCACCCGCGTATATTATATAGGTAATAAAATAAATTTGAAATCAAAGAAGGTTTAAACTTTGAACAATTAAGGACTCTCTATGGGGCTGAATTAGGAAGCCGAAAATCCGTTCTTAGTACACCATTACACCCTATAGTGAATACACCTACTAAATTTCATATTTCTAGGTTCAAAGGTTGGATTGCGAGACATTCAGTATATATGTATATACTCTTTTATATACATCTGTAGATATGGATAAAAACCACCATAGGTATAAAGACTGTTTTATTATAAATTATGGCACTAAAAGACTAAAGTAAAAGACTAGAGAGTGGATGCGTTAGTCGATGAAGACGAAGCGAGGCCTAGGATGCTGGTGCCAAACTGTAAGATGGCGCGGAGGATGTCCATCTTCAGGGTCCACAGCGGAGACACCGGGTGGTCTGCGTTCGGACCGGTGGATGACGACGTGGAACCCTGGGTAATTAAACGTTTTCATTAATAACTTGCTAAAAATCAAAGAATGTAAGTAAATGTGCAGAAATGGCAAACGAGAAAATGTGAAGCTTAAATGGTGCCAACATGAAAGATAAGGAGGTGATTTAAGGTATAGGTAGTGAAAAGGAAAAAAAACAAAGAACAACACAAAAAATTAAAATGCAAAATAACAAAGCGAATAACGAAATTATTTTTTTAGTTGCATACCTAGTAAGTAGTGCAATTATAGAGGTACTCGTAGTGTAATAATAGAGATATGATTTAAAAACGGTGCTAAATAATACAGAAAAAACGAAAAACTTACATTTGTTAATAACATCATCTTATGTAACTCAACTAATGACAAATGTTAGTATGTATGTAAAATGAATAACATTTTATTTTATACAGTATTATCAGAAATTATCTATTTACAGTCTTGTTATACACTTAAACTAAATTATTATTGAAAAACATTTCGCCTATTAATTAAACAATTCATAAAAAATAGACCTCGTAATACTGATGCCCTAGTATTCCTTATTTGCTACATTACTAGTGTCATTATTTTAGGTGATTAGGTTAAATGATAGATACAAAAAGAAATTTAGTCTAATAATAATTTTCGAATGACTCCTAATATTTCTGCGCTATCGTCACCATGCCGAGCTCCCCCCCGAGCTGCCTTTGGACATGTCTCCTGACAATGACATCAGTAGACTGACGAAGAAACCGGCTGAGTCAGCCATCTTTGGCTTCTCGTTGGATTCCTCAGAACTTTCGCCCGATTCACCTTCCGCCTGTGGAGTGTTCAGGATTATTTTTTAGTACAACCCTTTCGCTTTTACACTCCTAACAAGCTCATGCGAAGATTTCTTTAGTATCTTTATGCAAAAGAATACCTTCATAATTTGTAAGTAAAAAGTCAACCAAGTAAGCTCTTATTCTTGAATTGGACAAATTAGGAAGCTATTGTATAAAGAGTAACGATTGATGATACTTACCGCACTAACTCCTTTTACCAATGTCGATAACAAGTTCCCGAAAAATGCGCCGTTGTTTTTCTAAAAATAGAATAAATTATACATAACATATCCAAGAACGTGTTAAAAAAAACTGAGGCTATCTAACACAAACTTACCGTTCCACCGCCAGTTATGGTGTCCAATGACGTTAATAGATAACTAGCAATCACTGTACCAGGATTCTGTTCTTCTTGAGACTTGAAAATAGATTTAATATATTAATCATTAACACAGTCATTACTTATTATATCAAAGCATTTGGTAGGTTTGTACCTAACTACTAACCAACAGTCCAACGAAGAGTCCGAAAGCTGATGCCAGCAGAGCATTCAGGTCAAATCCATCTCCCTAAAAATAATAACATTATCTAGATACATGTTTTACCAACATTTGATAACCAAATATTAAAAACTACACAATTGATACTTACACTAAGATTACCAACGATCTGACTCACTGTAGACAGTAGAGTACCCAAATCAGATCCTTCTTCCTGAAAAATATTTTAAAATACATATTTTGCTGTGAAACTATCATTAATGTGAAGAATATCCTACTAATATTATAAACGCGAAAGTTTATAGATTTATATTTGTTACTCTTTCTCGGAAAACTGCTGCAACGATTTGAATTATTTTTTTACGTAGATTGCGGAGCTTAGACCCTGGACATAGGCTACTTTTATCATTTAGGCGGGTAACACCGCAGCGCGCAGCTAGTCAAATATAAAATGAAGATTTAGCATCAGATCATAGTTACTAATTACCGCATACAAATTGATCATGACTTATGATGACTGTAGCAAATTATTGAGCGATAATTGATGAGCACGTACCCCACCGCTAAGTCCAGCTAGGAGGCCCAATATTCCTCCTCCCATTCCATCTCCTTCTGGCTCCTCCGAGTAATCATCTCCTCCACTGCCATTTTCATCTTGCTTTGAAGCCTTCTCTGTCTCATCATCTTGTTTATTTTCTACGCTCTCCTCTTCAGCGTTATTGTGCTCTTCAGATTCATCGTCATTATCGTCTTCATCATCATGATCATCATCACCGTGGCTATCACTATCATGATCGTCATAATCTTGACGTTGGAAAGGAGGGGTCAAATCCTTTGCGTAGTCAACATCTATAATGTTTTTCGAGATGTCTTGCCGACGAATGTCCACTTGTTGCTGATAGCGGAGTAGGTATTGCCTGATCATGTTCCTGATCGCTTTCTGGAAAAATGGCAACGTTAAATATGTAATTACTATAAAAGCCTGTGAATAATCAATAGCAATAAGCAAATAAATTCCCGACACAATTTTACGCCCATTGTTATTTCTTCAAAACACAGTCAAAATTAATTCTTTGTAGGTAATGGCAGCTATCAGAAAATAGAAATAGCAAGTTCTACAAAATGACAGTTCGCACAATAAAAGTTCACGCAAACCATTTTGTAAGAGTCCGTGGAACCTCTACCATAGATAAGTGTTAAATCATCACGTAAATACATGTGCAAAATATCATGCAAATCTATATCATAACTGTTAAATCAAGCAAATCCAAGTTGACAAATAAAATAAAATAAAGTCAGTACTTACAATGTTATTTTTAGCAGTTATAAAAACTTACCTTAGTCCAATCCAAACAAAAGTAACATGCGAGTCAGCAAGATTATTGCCCTTTGGAATAAAGTGCTTTGTGCAAAAACAAACAACACAGGTGCCGCGTGGTGAATGGTGACCGCACGTAGCATATCGGAAGTAGGTATTGCAACAAGCAACCTGCCAAACGGGAAGCAAAACCGTCGGCGGTCGGTGCTTCAAGGACTGAGTAAAACACGCTAAATAAATTCGTAATCGTTAAAAAGAATACAATTCGTAGATTTTTTAAAATATTTATATATCTATTTATCCTATATAACTCTGCTATATAGGATAAATATATTTTTTTTATATGCCGTATCAGTTTTACTTATATTTTGCTGGTAAAGTAATCGTCTTGTTCTTCTTATGAAGTTCGGACATCCAAATAGACAAAGAAATTTTTAATTCGCCATATCTGCAGCGATTTTGATATTTACAATATTTTTGTAATATATCTCTTGTCTGTTGTCTCAAGGTAGTTACAAAAAAAACTTAATGATTTTGCTTTTAAATTAAGGACCTAATATAAATATTCAAGAACCATGGTAGTTTTATTTATTCAAATATCTACGAGCTATATGTTCCCCAGATTGCGGAGCTTTTAAGAAAAACTTTTGTTACTTTGTCCGGGGAAAAATAGTTAATATTTTCAATTATCTCCCGTGTGGGCGATGACCACGGGAAATAATTGTAATAAACTCACTGTGGATCAGCACAGTGTGTTTATTACAATTATTTTAATAAGAGATCGAAAACTTATTTACATATGTACAATTTTCACCTCTATTCATTTTCGTAAGGTAACCCACCTTAGTAATTGTAAAAATTAATTTAAGATAAGATGAGAATATTCATATTTCATATCATTCTCATATTTGTACCCACAAATAAGAATTGGCATGGACGCTTCTTTGTAGAGTGCAGCAAATTAAATAAAAAGATTTAGATATTAGTTACCTACTTTATACTCTATTTTTTAAAGTAAGATATTTTTATCTCGCAATTTATAACTGTACTTACACCCAGTTTTAAAATAAAAACCACGGGTATAAAAATAACCCCGTACACTCAAGTGCACATTGTAGGTTGTCCACGGGCAGTACCGATCGTAAAGACGCTGACACACCTCTTTTCCAGACAGCTGCAGAATTAAGAGGTTATAATTTATGTATGTTTTAAAGTGTTATTGACTTACATTAGCGCTGCTACCGCTACTGGAGCTAGGGAAAAGAGCCGTGGCCAGGTTGAGGAGACTGAGGATGCTGCTGCCGCCTCCAGAGGGCGCCGGCATCGGAGCGAAGTCATCATCATCGTCGTCGTCGTCGAACGGGTCGGGTGTTAATGACACACTCGTTTGGGATCCACTTTGAGCTAGGTCATTCTGGAGAGAAGATTGGCATATAATAACTTAAAAACAGTACGTAGTCTACTCGTATAATACGAGTACAATGAAATACAATGTTTGTTCGATAAATGTTTGCGTCTGAAGTAAAACTTTTAGCAATTTAAATCTAAAGGTGAGAGAGTACCTAGTAAGTACAGGCAGTAATAAGTACAAGTCGTGCAAAGTGATTAACAGTGGGTGTAAAGTTTCGTTTCGAGAGGCTTGTGATCTACTCGTAAGAGCTGTATTTGAAACCCCGAATATTGTCGTCTTTTTTAAACGCTTAACGCACAAGCATATACATATTAGAAATTTGTGTATTAGTCAAAAAGTATTTTTGTGAAAATGTCTCTTCTCGAGAAACAAACTGAAACATAATATTTTTATTCCTCAGGCAAATAATACAATGTTTTCCAATGGCTGCTTCTATTCTGCAACTATTTGCCTATTGACTTAAAAACCTTCACATCATAAAAAAATTAAAATAAGTTAAAATTGTGGTTTATATCTTAAATGTAGGTATTATTAACTAGACGAGTATATTATTGATTAATTATTTTTTTATTGAAACGAGCAGACTTGGTTCTCAACGATTTCATACCACCTTATGTACACAGGTTATAACTAAATGATTTTCTGATTTTAATACTAATTCTGTCCAATGTTTGGAATCCTTAGAGGAATAATAATTATTGGAATTATTATTTATTAGTATCTTTACTGCCACCGTAAAAAAATACAACCATTACGATGAAAGTATTATAAGATTGGACTAATAAGATTGATCATACATACGTAAAAAAAATCCGGACAGTGTTCCAATTTTCACAAAACAATATTCAGTAAAGTTCTTAAAAATGTATTGTAGGTACTTACGGAATCAACGTCTCTGTCGTTTCTATAAGGACGGTACTGATCCCGCTTTGGCCGAAGTACCGGCGAAGGAGCACAAAATGCATTCGAAAGCAAACAGACCACCAGCACCACACTTAGGCAACTTCTGAACTCACGAGCCATTTCCAAACTAAAATCAGAACACGAATATCTTTTAAGAACTTGGACTTTACTCGGATTTACAGTGGAGGTCACGATACTACTGAGTATGGTAAAGTTCGACATGGTATTATAAACTGGGGGTAATTAGCAAATGGGAGAAAGCAGCCCTTAATGTAAGCTATTCGCGGATTACGTCTGATCACTCGTGATTCATCGTCATAAAGCATGATGATTTCTGGGTATTATAACAAAAATGTGGCTTAGGTAATGAGCAATCGCATTGCATTGGCACTTGCGTATGTTTAAATATTTCTTTGTAAAAATATGCAGGAAAATATGCCAGTAACTTTAAAACCGGCTCAATTTAATTCAAGGATCTATATTTTATAACAAGCAACAAAGTTATTTATAGTTAACATACCTGAATGACTAGATGTTGTCGTATCAAAAAGCAATCGTTCATTGGGCCTCTGCTTGCATCAAAGAATATCTTATAACATCATTGTAGTTCCTTTCGTGTATACAGGCTGCTTATATTTTGCGACAATTCTTACTTTTTTTGCTTATTTACTGTTGAACATAGGTAACTTTTTAGTTTTCTTAAAGCTGGTAAAGAAGTACACACCAATCCATAACGTCCTGCTACTGGGCTCGGGTCTTCCCTATGAAGGGGATGTGGGCCATAAACCAAATTGCTTATCTTCTAAAGCTATTAACCTTCTTCGATATTTTTCTTCACCGTTTAATCTTGTTATGCACATAAGTAAAAAACTCAAGAGGTGCTAAACCTGGGATTGTACCCATGACCTTTCGCTTGTGAGGCAAGGGGTTAACCGACTAGGCCACTGAATCTACTAAACATAGATAATGAAGGTATGTACCTAATTATTTTGACCGCGCGTCAAGGATGTATGTTGCTATTTTATAGTATTCTCCATCCAAAGATTGCCTAGAAAAGATTTCTAATAGCGTTAACCCTGTCGCTTATAACACTTCTCGTAGTATGTAGGTAGGTATGTCTATTTTAGAGCATTTATTTTACTTGGGTAAATAAAATAAAATTACTTATAACAAGTAATTGGTACTTCGAAAAACGTACTCCACTTTGACGGCTTAATTTTGTTTCTTGACAATAATTCATACATATAAATATAGTTTCAATTAAAACGTGTTGTAGGTACTTAAATACGCTCTACTTCTGTAGAAGGATGTTTCATATAGACAGATTAGTCTAGTTATCCCAGAATAGCAGCGTACATTACGTATCTTGTTTAGCCTATCAGCCTGTGTATGAGGGCGTGGTGTCCACATAGGTTGTGAGTTGCGACACTCGAGTTGCCAAACCGACGCGTCCTCTACTTCCGGCCGCCGTCGCTGAGTGACGCTGATAAACGCTTTGCTTCCTCACACACTTCCTCTGGCACCTATAGAAGATATTATATGAGAAAGAGGCAGGCTATGTGAAACAGAACCTAGAGTGCCAGAGGACGTTTGTAATTTGGCATACCATATCTATTGCGTGAAGACATTGACCCCTATTCGGACCACTGCTTAGTCCACCTGGGTAGACCACGGGCTCGGTTTCTTGCCTTCTTTCACGTTTAAAATAATATATATCATTATTTTGTTTTTTTCTACCTTCATTTGTTCTTTCGATGACAGGATCGCGTGGAATTAATTTTAGGTGGACCATAACTCATAAGTTAAGTGTACGAAAAACGTGCCAGTGGTTTACCCAGGTGAACTATGCAGGTGGATCGTGACTGACACCTGTATAAAGCCGGCTTTCAAAACACATTATTCAATTACTAGTTTGGAAGTTTTAAAACGCATAAATTTTTCTGGACTGTGCTAACAACGAATCTTTCCAATACTGAACAAAGGCAATAAATTGTATATTTTTTCAGTACACTCTTTTAACGTATGTATATAATAATATATTCTAAATTTTTATGTAAGAAACACGTTACATGTTTATCAGGGAGCTTACCTAGAATTTTTATCACACAGCTAGGCACTGAAAGATATTATTCGCTGTTTGTTTCCTGGGAGATTTGATGTTCCCCACACGGGGCTCTGCAAGCTGCTACCATATATTTTCTTATTCATTTTGGATATTAAATAAGTACGAGTTTATAAGTAATATTGTAAAATATGCAAATAATGGACAAATGAAACAAAAATGTGTATGTACAATTATTTATTAATAATAAAACAATTTTTAGAGCTAGGTAAGTACCTCGGTACATAACGAAAAACAATTTAGGCGGGTTTAAGACTAACAGATTTCAATACCATTCCAGGTTTAGTAAATTCTAAATCAAATATAGATGGTATCAATATATGTGATGGATAAATGTTACATTATCAGTAGGACAAAATGTGTATGAATTATTATTAATGATAAATTATTACATAATATTTACAATATTTTACACAAATGCCTCCCTTTTTTTCTTAATGTACAGGCGGACAAGGATAATTTGGCGTGTGACTGAAATCACCAATGACCACTAGACTCTTTAACAATGCTCTAATTTTCTAATACCTTATATATATTTTATCAGTAGGTACGCAAAATACTACATTTCCGCTGTGACATTGTCATTGACACGCCAAAATAACCAGGTTCGTCTGTAAAGCTAGTAATTTTTGGTTTGACCTTCAAAACTTCAGTAAAACCGCTACGCCCATGCTACGTCACCAAGGTGATATGATTCGCGCTAATAGAAAGTAGGAATTTATCAGAATGCCGACCGATTACTACAAGTAGGTACGGCCATTCTAAAATCAATGGTACGGCATACGAATATCAAGCTTGGACACGTTTTATACGGACTATTTTGACGATTAAATAACAATATCAAAAAAAGATATCGTTATCCTGTTAAAATACTTTTTCGTAAAATTATATTTTTACCAGCTACTGGAGGTTTCGAAAAGAACGAGATATGTTAGATACTGGTGGTTTCCAGTAACAGATCTATAAATACAAAGCTTGCAATCACTTTTTTCCATGCGAGTTAAAAAAAGCATACCTATGCCTTGTTGGGTAGGTTGGTACGTCTCTTAGGGTCTCTAAAAGCCTCCCAAAACGTTTAACAAACTTATCTGTTTACCAACAAAACCTTGAAACGCTTTTTTTATTAAACTTTTACTATTAATAGATTTTCACTTGTAGTGTAGGTCATATTATAGTTTAACATTCAGACCAAATTGCGGTTAGAACAATTCAATAATACAATTTATAAAGCCACACAAAGGCCACATAAACAATGTTTATCTTTCATCGATAAAGCAAGTCAATCAATTCATCCATCTATCTATGTATATAAGAGTAAGTCCTCTCTGACTGACAGACTAAACCGCTGAACCTAGACATGGAATTTTGAGGGTGTATTCATGATAAGATTTTTGGGAACCCAACCCCTAAGGGGGTCAAGTTGGTGTTCATATTTGTAACTTCTTTATATGCCATTTAATGTCGCGAGCAACGCCGAGGGTGTTAACTGCTAGTTAATATGAAAAAATGTTCACTCCCGCAAGCTTATTAGGAACATGGTCTAACAGTCAGTACCAACAGATGCATCAGTTTTAAGCGGGCGTAGCTTCTCCAGCAAGGGTATAGCGACTCCCACAAGTTCCTCCCAGGCAGCGAGCTTCGCACACGGCCCACAGTCACACTCCTCCCCTCCCACATCCCCCTCCTCAAATCCTAAATCCTCCCCCGAAAGCGTCTCGTCTTCCGATATATGCTCCAAGTGCAGTTCTTGGTCCACGCTCAACGCTCGCGAGAATTTGTACTCGTGTTTGGAAATAGGAATATTGTTGTTGTCCGAGTAATGCGACTCCTGGAAAATGACAATGAAAATAATAATGAATGTTGGCAGGAAAGTGAGGAAAGTTAATCAAGCAAATTATACTTTAAAAAGCGTAAAAACGATTCTTAATTTTTGAGATAAGATGATTTATAAGCCAAAGTAATGGACTTAAATTTATATGGGACCGACTGGAAGGTATAGATTCCCAAACGAAACAGTGCATAGTTACAGTAGTGCTCTGTGAAATCGGTAGGCGCTCAAAAAATGGTTAAACAAGGTATCTATCTATATTAAAAAAAAATATAAAATGAGGAAGTTTCCATTGCCTAGTTTTTCATTTGTATAATGTTCCCCAATTCCTCAGCAACGCCTGGACTGATTTAAAATATTATTTTTGTATGAAAGGGTTCCGAGTTTATACAGATTATTAAGTGGAGTGATACTTACTTGATATTTATGCAGGGAGGGGTCGCTGGCTCGTCGGTGATCGTTCCTTAGCGCCTCACACGCGCTGAACACGGAGTCATCATCTGAGAACACAAGCGGTCTCCCAGTCACGTACAAATATTTATTTATTTATTTATTTGGACAAACACAGTAGCAGCACCATAACAGTACTCGTAAAACCAATGCGATGCTACACTAAACTTAATTAACATAGAATATATCGTGAATATTAGCGTCTTTTATTAATTCAATAATTAATAGGTATATATTATGTGCATTTTGTGTGTATAATAATACGGACTGTATTATTTAACTAAAAAGCATATAGGTAATATATAACTTAATAAGTAGCACATGTTCGTCCTTCATTCTAATCCCACAATAAGGAATGAAAATATAATCGACCAAGTGTGAGACGGACTCGCGCACCAAGAGTTCCGTGCCATTATCTATGCAATATTAGTTTGTTTCCACCTATTGTCGTTATTAATATCGATCGACAAAATTGTGTTTGTTGTATCGGAAGCCCTGTTAAATATTTGTTTTATTCTGATTTTAGTAGGTATTTGTTATAGCGGCAACAGAAATACATCATCTGTAAAAAATTCCGCTGTCTAGCTATCACGATTCATGAGACAGGTGACAAACGGACGGACAGCAAAGTCTTAGTAATATCCAAGTCCGTCCCTCCGTCGTTTCCGTCCGGTCCGTTTTTACCTTTTAAACCCTAAAAAGTAAGGAATCTTTCCACTCAGGGTGGATAAGTATAATTAGTTATTATAATAATCCCACGTACTTCACCTGGGTGGGAAAACAAACGAAAAGTATTTGTTAAATGCTAGTTAATTCTACAATAATTAAAAAGAACAATGTACGGTTGGGTTCCGTATACTCCCGCTAGGGGCGCTGCTGCCAATTTCTTTAATAGTTCTTTTACTTCCTGAGCATTCTGCTGCGCGATAGAAACTGTAATTAGCGCAAACTATATAGTAATTGTTACTTATTATATACACAGTACACGTTACAGGGCACAATATACAACGTCAACGCCTTCCTATTGAGGTCAATTACTTCCACACATCATTTTCATATTAATACTTCATTCATTTATAATAAATCAGTGTTATAACGTTATAGGGTTTGTTTCGTACAATAACTTTCTAGTCCTTAGCACTCATCGCAACCTTAGCTATAAGGACTGTAGGTACCTACACCATACTAATAGGTAGGTAGGTATATACAGGATTATCTTAACTCATCTTAATTCTAGAACAAAATCACAGATATATTTAGAAATTGCAATTTCTCATAACAGTGGCATTATATAAATAAAAAAAATAATGATTATGAAATAAAAGGATTACTGATTAAACTTACAAAAAAATATGCAAAATGATATTGACCCCGACGTGATTTGAACACGCAACCTTCTGATCTGGAGTCAGACGCGCTACCGTTGCGCCACGGAGTCGATGAAGATTGGTTCGAAATTAGCAAACACATTATAGAAACTATTATTATTCTTATCGCTGGGATTCCAGATTAAAAATAATTATGTAATTAAAGTTAATGAAATTAAATGATTATTATTAAGTAGGAAACTTAATTTCAAGTTATATAATGTAGAAGTTCTAGTCTAGTCCTCGATTCATGAAGGAGAAAATTAATAGGTCAATTAGGCGTCCAGTGAGTTAAATCTAAAAGGGCCTAAGGGCAATACATTTTATCATTTTATACTTGATGCTGGTAAATATTTATGATGTCATTTAGATAAATAAGGTGGTGCTCAAAGATTTTATTGATATAAGTAGTTTTAGGAGTAACTTGTTCTACTTATTTTATCTTATTCGGACATCCAACAGCCCTCTTACAACTTTAGATTATATAATACGCTTAGGGCATCAAAAACAAATAGACCATTAATTATTAGTTTTTGTAGATGTTCATTAAAAAAAAACATTGTTTTTTGCGGTTACATACTCGTACTTATCAAATTATTCGTGGTGACAGTATGAATACTCGATACTCAATACACTAAATATCTGCCTATTTTATACCACTACAAAAAAAACAAGCTAATTTTTTGTTGAGTTCCATATTAGATCCTTTATTTAGAAAACTAACGCGTGTTTGATTGATATTGTTTAAGAAGACGGGTTTTCACGCGTACCTGATTGTTGGAAAGGTCCAACTATAGTTTTGTTCACATTCGGTGAACTTCATCAGGGATGAAATGAGTCGTTCGTGTCTTCTACGTTGTGCGAGACGTGTCATCGTCGAAGACACGCACGACTCATTTCATAACGTAACTTACCAATAAAGTGAGCCAGCGACCTGGCAGCTTGTTGCGCGCGGTCGGCGTGCAACGGTCGGTGCGCGTGCGCGTTCCACAGCGCGCGGGCTAGCAGGGCGGCCGCGGGCGCGTCTCCCCGCGCCGCGCTCGCGTCCAGCGCACGCGCCGCCAGTGCGCCCGCCAGCGAGCACTCCGCGCCCGCGCCGCACACGTTCACCAGCACGCCCGCCGCAGAGCAACGCACACTCGAGTCGTCTGCGACAATACAACAATCAGTCAGCGCTATGATTCTCTAAACGTTGTGTTGCGTGGTTGCTGAATTCGCGCTGAGACGTACTTAGCCCTCCGCCGGAAATTTTGCAGGCAGCGAGGCGACAGCGGCGCGGGAGCAGCAGGGTCTTATGCGTCAATCAAATGGACAAGCGTCGCCGCCGTTGCCGCCGCCGCTGCCGCCCCGATGCAGCGATGCCCGTAAAATTCGAGGCTGAGGCCTTATACAACTTGCCTCGGCGATCTTAGAGACCATGCTTATAACAACGCCACACCCGATGAACACGCTCAGACAAACGGCGGTCTTAGTCGCGGCACACATTTATTAACTAACTAGCTGATGCCCGCGACTTAGTCCGCATGGTACTTATTATTCCTTCTCATTACTTTTATCGGAATCAAAAGTATCCTATACTCGTATGTTGACCAGGGATATAAGCTACCAAGACAAACAACATTTAAATCGGTCCAGTCGTTTTGGAGATTTTCCCGTGCAAACAGACAGGCAAGCAGACAAACAGAGGATCAAAAATTCCTAAATAAAAACTAAATTACTTTTTACTTCTTACACCCCCTGACTCGGTTTTTAGCTTTTTTTTTCATTATATTTTCATTCATTATATTCATACCTACGCACGTCCGAATTTTTATTTAGTTTTGGTATAGCTATATAACGAACGGTTGTAGATGAGTAAGTATGTCGTTGGCTAAAGTTGGTGCTTATTCTATGTAGGGATAATCAATTACCAAACATTTTTTATGAACAATAAAAAAATTGTATTTGTGCTGTAGCTTGAGCACTTGCGCTTTATTTGACCGCTAGCGAATGATTGGCGGCCAGTTAAACCGAACTTAACCGTGTACAATTTAAATCTCCCTTTTTTACCTACCTATGATAAATTAGGAACTATTAAAAGTAAAGTAATATTTATTGACCATTAAATAACGTTCCTTACAGGCAAGCCTTATTACATTTGAATTAATAATTACTTAAAAAATTAAACTTGTTTAATCAAATTTTTATCCGATTAGTTAAATATAGTTATATAAATGTAGTCATTATGAAGGCGTTTGCTTTACAATACCAACCATGGTCGAGGAAGTGTGAGAGTGAGTCCAGAGCTCCTTGCAGCACGCACAGTTGCGCGGCGCGTGGCGCACGCGTCAGGTTACCGAGCGCGCGCGCCGCCTCGCACGACGCGCTAACACTATCCACTCGCACCAGCCACCGACATGCCACTACAGTTAACAAACAGACTAGATCTCTAGTTAGTGCATATTATGAAGTAATCAGTTCATGTATTAGTGATTACTTACTACACTTTAATCTAGTCTAATTCAATTCACAGTCTAATCTAGCGTAATACAAATTTTTACATCTGAAAACTATTTGCAATATGACACAAAATATTGGCGAGGTAATTTGCAAAAAAACTAAAACTTGAGAGGGGTTGCCAGAAGAAGAAGAAGTTCAATACAAAGATAAAACATGGCAGCCCTTGTCCTTAGTCCAAAACCATTACTGTCATAAATATGCACCATGCCAAATTTAAGAACCAAATGCCTTGAATAAGCACTTATTCCTTTAGGATTACCTTTACAAATGTTATCAAGGGTATCATCCAAAGGGTCCGGCGGGTCTGGCGGGTCGCGGTAGAAGGTGATATTGTTCAGCGTTGCCAGCGCTGCTGTTGCGAGTTCCTCCCGACGCTCCTTGGCACCCAACAGCTCTTCTTCTGTGAAAACCTAATAAGAGTAACTAAAGTTTAACACAGCATTGAATTGACACAACCTAATCATTTTGCTACCATTGAAGGCATGATAGAGTTACCTTGTCTTCTAGCTAGCTCTTTCTAGCTGAAAGCTGTTTGAAACCTGACGGTTTTTGACTTTGTCTCAAATGTTTAGAACTTGTTAGATGTTATTATATCCCTTCCTTGCTTAGAATTAGTCATAATTATCATGACGAATGACCAATTAACACACTAGTGTCAATTGGTTATTCGTCATAATAATAATTCACTAGACGTCATAATATAAGTCACGTCTATCTTAGACGATTCAAGCAGGTATTATGGTGATAAGACACTTCCTTAGATGACTATTCAAACCAATCTTAAGTCAAATTAATTAACAGTTTTATGATGGATGGCATTGCATGGTTTTCAGTAAAACTCGGTAGCATTAGACTTTCTCTGATGTGGGACTACTCAGAGCAGTAACCAGTGGTTCCTAATGGGCCACATTTAGACTTTAGGAATAGATATAATATATTGCTCAGTGCTCGGGAATCTTCTTGAACTAAAAGAGACATAGTGGGGATAATTTTCCCATCTAACCCTCCAACCCCCTAATGCTGAAGTTGTTGTAATGGCTTGCGTCATCATTATCATCATCATCAGCCCGAATACGTTCACTGCCGAACATAGGCCTCCCTTTAGATCGCCATTCCGAACGACAAGCTGCCAATCGCATCCACTGCTTCGCACATGTGCACTTCTAATTGATGAATCACAGACCAGTCATGGCGAAATCCCTGTACCGCACCCTACCCTGGGCTAAAGAGATCTAAAACTCGTCTCTGCGCAGTCAAGGTAGTCGGTCCAAGTTGTGTGGCGGAATCTGTATCTTGGAAACCGTAGCGAAATAAACTCTATGCATTATATATATCTTCCTTGTCAAGCTTAAAATAACTGCCAGCTTCAAAGCTCTGTCATTCAAATCCTTGATTACCTTCTCCAAGCTGCTGCAGTAGTTTACTCACCACGTCGTTGGTGGGTTTCTCAGCGAGCTCCAGACAAGCCAGAAGAGCTTTAAATGTCCTTTCAGCGTACAAATCCGCCAGACCTCTGCCAGCTCGCTCAGTCAAGCACAAGTTTGCCACCACACGGACTGTCTACAATATACTCGTAATTTAAGTACATTGACAACAGATTTAATTATAAATTCTAGAACTTAAAATTAGTCATAGACACTAATTGAAATTGAATTAAAACTTGAAGCTTAGATAAAAATATGTGCATATATTTTGTCCAAAGCCAATCTCCACACAATTATAAGTGTGTTTGTTGGTTTGTTTGTTCTGCTTCTCCTCTGTTACTGAGTGACGAATTGATTTGATATTTTGCACAGATACCTATACTTTGAGGTTTGGAGAGAGGCATAGGCGCGATTTTTTTCTTATAGAACTTAGGTGGCTTTCTAACTTACCTTTATTAGCACATCCTCATTTGACCCATCAGAACCACCAAGATCAGTACCTAAAAGACAAAAGTTAAAAAAATAATATTATGGACGACTATCAAAACTTTTATCGATTAAATCCAAGATGTAAACTAGAACATTTATTTACCAATAAGATGAAGATCAGGGTCCGCTTCAGAATCTTTGAGCTCGTACTCGTACTCATTACGCTTCGTATAGGATTCCAGTATGGTCAAGAGAACGTCGATGCCACCTTCTTCGTTGTAAATCTGAAGATTATACATAGTTACTCGTTTGTCGTTTAGTGGAGCGTAACTGTCGCTGCTTCGAAGAGATTTTGTTCACTATATATTTTTATTACAGCGGGACACGGCTAACGCTCGCTCTGAGTGTGCCTCCATTCCATTTTAAAGTGACTTCAGAAAGGAATAAACTGTTTTTACAGAACTATTTTGTTTAAGCTAGCCTAAGATCAAATATACACATGGCACAAGCCAAGATAGGTAAAAAGCGGTTAGATCTTTCTACGAAGCGACGTCAAGAAACCCGACTGCTAAAAATTTGAACGACTGTACCCAAACTAGTAAAATCGTGGGTTTATCGGTCATCGGCTATAATGGTTGCATAATAGCCTATGACCGATAAAGATGACACTTTGAAACCGGTTTACTTTTATTTTTAAATTTATTGTTTAATAAAAAATACATGAGCTCAAATTTCGTTTCTGCCAAACTGCAAAGCAGTTTGTAGGCAGTAGTTCTCTCTTATCTAATCTTATTGTGATGTTTATTTACTATATTACAGTTATTATCAAAAATGCTGTGTAGCTATTACATATACAGTCGTTATTTAATACTTACTTAATTGTTTCTAGGAACAATTTTTTCAGAACTATTTTATAGGAAGGTTTATTTTTAAACTGAGCATCGGATGGTATGTCGTAACTATTGCACAATTTAGGTACAATACATTTTCTTGTACGCTTTCCAAAGTAATTGTTCTGATACTGATCTATTTTTAATTGTGGCTTAGCTGCTCTGCGGGTGGGATGATTAAACGTTTTTACTTGTTTTGATTCATTGTTTTGAAATTCTTCTAATTAAATTAAATAATTGACTTTGATATCGACAGGCAACATTTTACATATACTAAACAGTTTTTCGTATTCTTTATCTAATTTATCCTTGATTTTTTTATCTACTAATTTTTTTACTATCTTCAATTGTACATTTTTGACTTGTTGTAAATAAGTTGTAAATGTGAGTCCGTAGCAGCTAAGCCCATAACTGTTAATAGCGTCTACAAGTGCGTGGTACACACAATATAATGTGCCACGATTTAATACATATGACAGTTCATAGAATTTATTTAAAACTATTCTAAGTTTGTTACACACATTATTTATGTGTATTTGCCATGAGAAATTGCTATCAATTGTGAGGCCCAAATATTTAATTTGATTTACCTCTTCTAGGTAATCACATGTACAGTTACTTGAATTGTTGTGAAAACACTCGTATGAGTGGCCTACTAAATGTACGGTTTCATTTTTGTTTTTATTATATGGCGAATATATGCGTTCAATTTTTGTCTTGGCTATATTTATTATAATTCCATTGTCATGCGCCCATTTCACAATACTGTCAAAATCTTCTTGTAATTTCAATCGTATGTCTTTTATATTTCTATCGTATACCTACCTATATATATACCTTACTGGCATAGGCTGCAGGGAAATAGTCTAAAAGATTTAGAAATAATAATAATAATAAAAATACTTTAGAGGAACATTAAGGCTACCTAATGCTTCCTTTTGGGCAGTCAGGTATAAAAGATACTAACGTTGTTCCTCGCACGTTCGTCCGCGGCCGCCATATTGCCCAGCGTGTAAGCCAGGCGCACGGCGAGTGGGGCGCGCGCGGCACACGCGGCCAGTGCGCGGAGCAGCGCGCGCGCCGCTGTGCCCGTTCCACACAGCCACGAGCAACAGCACTCTTGCACTGATAATACACTGTAATGGAACCACAAGCTAATAAGATAGCTTATTCTAGGCATGCATCATTGAGGTCATCCGATGTAGCCTAAAAGTTGTGTCTTTGCATGTTATCTGCTTTCACAAACTCTAGTTCTTTTTCTAAATAAAAACACTATAAAATAAAGGTAGTGTGCCAAATGACCTGAGACAGCGAGCGACGTTGGTGAGCAGATCGCGGTCAGTGTGATGCAGAAGTGCGGTGACCAGCTCGGAAAGGGCTCCGCTGGCCAGGAACTGGTCACCGGCTCGCGGCTCTCCCGCCAGGTTTCGGAGCGCGCCTGTCAGCTGGTACAGCGCATGATTGTGCTGCTCGCTTACTGAGCGTGGGTTCTCAGCTTTCTGTGAAATTATTTCGATAACGGTAAGTCAGACATAAATCAATAGGAAAAAAGAGCGTCTGATGACTCGTCTAGACCAGGCGGAGGCAATGGCAAAAAATCAGACCCGTTACAATATTTGGATCCTAAAATCTATTAATCATGAGGAATGAAAATTTGCTCAGTAGCGGAGATAAGACAGCCAATAACAGAAGGCTTGATAACGAGCTAAAACTGAGCTAACTGGAAACTAAGACTTTCGAAGAAATAATACGTTATTTTTAATCATCCCATTTGTTTAATTTTGTGGTTCATATTTGAAAACTCGAACTTGATGGCATAAAAGTCACCATCTCAACCTAGAATAGGAGACATTCTCTTAGACATGGTCTTGCAGATGAAATCATAGGAGCACGTCCTGACTATAAGCCGCTAAACATCAAGATTCAATTGCGAATAAAAACAGTAGAATAAGAAAACATTACCATAACAATAAAAATAAATTTATTTAACATGAAATATAGAGTTGATTCTCACCGCAGTGTTGAGCAGTTTGAGGTGTATAGCCGCGAGATGCACGGCGCCGTGTTGATGCGCGCGCGCACACAGCCGCGGCTCCAGCGCCAGCACGCGCAGCGCGCCCGCGCCGTACACGCAGCACTCGCTCTCAGACACCGGGTCCGCACGACCGCAACCCTCCACCAGGAGTTCTGTAATACGAAACTATACAGCTGGTGTTGCACTACCCAACTAGTTAGCCCAGCTTAGAGATTTTGCTCGCAGCTCCAATGCGGTAAGTATACGCAATATTAGTTTTGTCATCGAATCTGCGCGTCCGCAGCCCTTCTATCAGGAGCTTTGCACCGAAAACCTTTGTATAAAGCTGATTATGCAATAATAACTTTATATTTATTCTCTAATTTAACGAGTCTTTGTCTCCATCGGCATCAGCACTCGTTTCCCGACACCCGAAGCCCGGTCGCATTCTACAAGCACTGCGTCGAAGACTCGTCCTACATCAAGCTGAAAGTCTATCAAACTTCTGGATATCAGAAGATTTAAGGCGGTCATTTTTGTACAAGATTTCTGATCATATCTGCCAACAGATAGATTTTAGATGATTATATGTCAGGTTGTAGAGTTCGTTGGCAAGTCGCTCGATCTCTTCAAGTCGAGAGTGAATCGGTTTCTTCTTAGCCCGCATTGTGGCTTTAAATCAAGTGAGTTGTGGTCAAGTGCAAGCTTATTGGCTATAAAAAAATATCCATCGTAAGCAGAAGTAGGTATAGTTCGTTGCATGTCATCAGAATCGTTATTTTGTCCACTTTTGCGTACTTCTGCTGTGTTCGAAAGTCAATCCCGCTCAGTCACCACTCAGTCAGAGTAGACCATTAAATTTTTATTAGTTGTCAGTATCTATTTTTTATCTATCTATATATTATATCTGACCTTGAGTTCAGGTTTATTTTAGCCTGTGTTCAAGTTACCTAGTACAATAAATTACAAAAGTTGGCCAAGGCTAATCCTGTTCTTTTTTAGTCTAGTCTCTAGGGCTGTTAAAGTATAAGGAAACCTAGTAATAAAAACTACATATTTACGACTTATACAGCAGAGTCGATAGCTTCAATGAGTTTTACCTATTAAATTGGTGTCCCTGAAGAAATGGTCGTTTTTGTCGTTTCTAGCTATTTTGAACACCAGCTTGCAGGCGGCTGCCAAATGGGTACCAGTCACGCGCATCTGTCAACAATATGTCATATTTGTAGAGGCTAACTGTTAGTTTAAAATGATTAGAGATTGAAAGATTCTACAAATTCAAGGGTTTTATGAAGTGATCGTAAAAAAATGTAGTAAATTAGCAACTATTGCAGCTGGTCACTGAGAGCATACTTACGTCTTTTGAATGTCTTTCATCAAATACGAAAGAAGTTCAGTTATATCAGGAATTTAGATTATCGTAATATATTATTGAACATAATCAGATTTTCAATTTTGGAAACAAATAAGGTGTTTATATGCCCTGATATAGGTTTATAAACCTAGGTAGGTATGTGTATTGTATTAGTAGGATTATGCCAGAACTCAATAAATTAGTTTATAGTAAAACTTGTTCATAATATTACATCGATTAAGTATTTTAAAACTTTTTTCAAGTTATCATAAAGCAGAAAACAAAATCGATTTTATTTTATTTTTATGTTTTACACACCGTCAGCATAGCTCTTGCAATAGCCACCAGCACTCGCTCGTCTTCAGTGTCGATGTGTGTATACAACGACCGCATCACCAGTTCCCGGAGACTGCTAGCTGGGAGGGTGCTTTCGAGGCGCTCCTGGAGTGTCTCCATAAGAAGGATGGTCTGGTCTACGTCTCGACTCCGTTGTGAGAGCGCGTCGCAAAGCTCGAGGACACTCATACTGGACAAGAAAATATTTTGATAGAAATGGATTTTATGGTACATCTCTATAATTATAAAGTTGGTTTAAATTTATAGGCCACTAAAAACTCTTTGACGATAACCACTAGAACTTTAAATCTTCAAGTCATAACTAAAAATAGAAAAAAGTTTCATTCGATAATATTAACAACGCTTCGATACTCGAACAGACATAGGTACAGGTGAATCGTTAAAGTTGTACTAGGTACCTTTTTTATAACTTGATGAACGAGATGCATAGTTTTAATTGTAATTGCTTTACTTTTGTTACAATGTCTGACAAACATCTTGAGCTGAAAGTGACTCGGTAGGGGAAAATTTGTACATGTATACTTCTGAGTCGTGCCCCTGCTCCGCTTTGTCTTTTAAGATGGCTTCTAAAGATAGTGTATACGTTTGTGGTGAAAGACATCCGACAACCGAAATTTGACACACAATAGTCATGATGGTACTCACTACAGATCCTAAATTAGTGTCACTAGTACCTCGGTTTTTTAAGGAATCAATGTTGTGCCACCAATGTCACTACTACCTACTGACATTTATAAAACATTTCTTAAAGAAAACGAATAAATTTTTGCCATTTATCGTTGATTTAGATCTTTTATTTGAGTAAATTTTAAACTAATTAATTGTTTTCATTTCCCAATGCTACTATAGTGGTATAGTTAAGTCCCACAATACCCCAGTATAATCAAGGGTATGGTGGGTCCGCATCGGACTCAAGTTGTTTCTCTAGTACATTCTCAAAAGTTCATTCACCTGTCAAGTTGGTATGAGGAAGTATTGGGAAGTTGGACCGCCAGATGTTTGACTCCGATGTCTCCAACTGTGCTTCGATTGATATTAGTATCGCATGATTTAGATTTTGAGCCAGCAAATAATTTTCTCTTCGATCCAGAATCAGGACTCAAAGCTGCAAAGCAAAATTTAATGATGCACCAATTAATCTCAAAGACTCTCAGCTGTGAATATGTGTCTAGTTTTTAATTACACTTGCTACATATTTTACTTACATTTACTCAATTGCAATTCTGAGGATTCCTTGAAACTATCGGTTCTAATTACATCACCATCCATTCCTCCTAAAGGTGATACTGATATTGACTGCGACAATTCTGATTCTGTTTCTGAAAATAGAAGTTGAGTTTACCCTATTTAACAAAATCTTTTAATTATTATTAAGTAATTAAGAAAAACTAGGTTTATAAATACTCAATTGTGCCTCGTTACAGCTGTTGTGTATGTGAGGCATAGATGCGAGGGTTATGATTTGAATCTTTTTCCACTAGAAAAGTTAATAAATAACCCGCGACAACCATACAAAAAGACGAGTTATCTTTTTAAAAAGACGACAGACTTGGTATAAAAATAGGTACCATATCCTATGATCTTAGTTTCTTTTCCGTTTTTGCAGTTTTTACACATTATCCATGTTCTCCGACCGAGTGGGTGTTGTGTAGGTATGGGGACACTAGATAGTTCTCTTAATGAGTTTTAATAAAACGTTTTGCCTCCTTGGCAACTATGTTAGCTTGCGGAGTGTTCTAATTCTTCTGTATACTTAGTTCCAATTCTTCTGTATACTTAGTTGCAATTTTACCGATTTATTTCTGATGGTAGTGTTGACCTGGTGAACGTCGTTGCTAGCTGACTGTACATATAGTTTTTATCTAATGAATACGGCACAAAGCTCTTAACCCATACCTTCCGAAGTTGCCTGAGAGATGTTACGCCTGTGTAAAGGCTTCGCTTTCCCGCTGAGATGTGGCAGTTTAGGAAACTGACTCCAACCGTCGCCGGAACGCTCTTGTACTGATCGAGACTGGTTGCGGAGCTGGATGGATGGACCAAGTTATACAAATATCAACACATTTTAGAGACTCTTGAGTTGAGTTAGAGATGTTGTTCCTTTATGAAACGAATGACGTCTCGTCTAAAAGCTTATATTAGGGGCGCGTCATAGAACTTTAAGATATAAGATTCGGTAAATATTTACGATTGGGTAATAGATAAATTAACAGATATTTGATGCGATATTTTTGGAATACATTAAGTTACACTTTCTCAAAAGTTCAATTTCATCATTGTGATTCAAATGCAATTTAAAAAAATACCTAAATTAAAAACATATTTCTCTTCACCAATATTTATAATTTTTGTAGTCACCAAATCTAGTGAATACTTCAAACTTCCAAAGTCGTAAGTGCTAATTTAGCTTTGACACCACCTGAGACACCACATTTGAAGCAGGCCACAGAAGGGGTTTTAGTAGTACATTCCTAATATAGTATACTTTAGAAGACATTGCCCTCTTCAACAAAAAAGGGATATTTGTTAGATTCGGTATTGGGCCGTTCAAACACAGTAAGGCCTCACTATACATTGTTTTATCAATTCCGCGTTGTACGAGTACCTATCTTGTTAAATGTTTAATAAGGAACCGCATAGCCAGCGAAGACATTATTGCAAACTCTTATGTTATTTTGGGTGAATTACCGTTGGCTTCCTCCGATAGTTGTTAAGTGGGCCAGTATCGTAGGGGCAGTTATTGAAGACATCTTCCACGCCGGTCACCCGAGCACCCATCGTCATCAGCGCTTCCTCGCTGCTTTCCGATAGACTTAAGTACTTGAGGCTGAGGAAATTAAGTATCATTCATCCACGTTCAACCAGTCCATTCTATCCATCCAAAGGTTGCCTGCAAGAAATCTCTTTAGGCGATAAGGCCACCTAATGTATCATCATTGTCTCACGGGTAGTTTAGTTACAACTGCAGCTAGATTCAATTAGAGTTTCTTATTGGATTGGAAAAAAATTAACCACAAATAACGCAAAGCATATCGAACAAAGTCTCAAACTATTACAAGAAATTATTTATTTTTTATAGATCTATAATAGATTTTCATAATTAAGAATCTTCTAACAAGCTTATCCGCTCGGAAACGCTAGCTGAATTAGGCTGCAGAACTCTATTTATAGGTGTTAAAGTACGTAGGTATAGTAAAGTACACTCGCCGAAACGTATCCAATACAAGTACCTAAAACATTAAAAAAACGTGAAAACTGACTCCAATTGACCAGATTAAATTTAGGTTACAAATCAGAATACCATCTATGTACCTATAGTTATTTGATAAAATGTATATGGGAACAATTGCAAAACTATGAGTACTATAAAATCCCTCCCTTTCTAATCAAATTAGATTTTTTCAAATCGGTACTGCCATCTCTGATAAATCGGGGAACGACGAATTAATAATAAACTTCTTCTTGAAGTCGGCTAAAAATACCATAAGCCTAACTTCTCTTCGCTAGCGATTACAAGCTTTGGAGTTTCGATTATCTACACACACACATATATATATATATATATATATGTATATATATATATATATATATATGTGTATATATAATATATATATACATAGATAGAGCTACGCGCTTTAACTAAAATAAAACAAACAGGGTTACCTAGTTAGAGTGCGTGATATGTAATACACTAGCGCCGCGTTACTGTGCAGGTCCTAGATTGCGTGCATTATGAAACCAAGTAACGGACGGTTCCAATAGAAATTAATAAAACATTTGGAATATATTTTATAAAATGCAATAAGTATAATTGAAGTAAAACAAGACATAAGGACTGTTTTGCAAATTTTTCGACGCTTTTAATGTTTTCCGTGTCTGTCTAGACATGTAATAAAAAATCTAATCAAATAAAAAAGGAAAGAAAAAAATAAAAAGCAAAAAAGCAAAGCTAATAAAAAGCAAAGCAAGCTTTCTAATCAAAGTTTTGGTTTTGCTTACTCGAAAGCGCTGGGTGGTCTCGTGTCCTTTTCTTTCTTACGTCCGTCCTTGCGGTCGAAGAGAGAGCGCTGCGGCTCGCGCGGCGTGAACGGTCGGCGCGTGCGCAACGCACGCAGCGAGCCCGCGCCCGCAGCGCTCGCTGCACTCGAGGTGGTGCTCATTTCTGGATACGACAAGTCATTTCAAAAAAGTGGTTACCCATTTTAAGTCGGCATGCGACGATACAAGTTTTTCAGATATAAATAACGAAAACCGTCTTCACCACCATGTCAATGTCGAGGCAATCCAGCTCCTCGAGCACACAGATATAGCTAGAAGACTAAGAGGAACTAAACCGTTCGAGTTAGTGTAGTGTTAAAAGTAAAATAGTGAAAGTGTAAGCCACATGAAGAAAGTGTTTTCACCTTAACAACTATTTATAAGAAAAGTGCCATTGGACAAATTCTTAGAGACATTATTTTGTAGACGATTAAGTTAAACTAAAATTACTTATTAGCCTTAGGCTTAGGCTACATTGTAATGATATCAAGGAAAGTCTTTTACGGGTTTTCCTTGTGCAATAATAACTGGGGCCTAACTAACAAAGTTTAGGCGCTACGTTGATTCCTAGCAAATATCAGTCAATGAGGACTTACTATTTTTTATACATACGAGTATATAGATTTACTTATGTGGAATCACTTCGGGAGAATACCATTTCTAGCGAAAATCGACATTCTCAGATCGGTTCAGCCATCTCCAAGCAATCAGGTAACAAACATAAGACAATGCAGTCCAATTGAGTACCTACTTACTAATTTTTTGTAGTCTGTAAAAATCGTGACAGAGGCTATGATGTACTTCCAGTAAGTGACATTCGGCAGGCAACCGTTAGTAAAAACAATAAGCCATAACTTCTAGTGGGATAACACACCACTAGAAGAGGATAATCTGAGGTAGAAGATACACTCGAAGCATTTCGCACACGTAACATACCGTCGCAACAAAGAACTTTTGAGAACAAAGGAACTGAAAGTAATACCTCAGAGCGCTGGTGCCGGCGCCTGGCACTCACGGGACAGCCTGGCAATCTCCATTAATATTACCATCGCGTGTATACCTACAGGAAACCACCCCAGCCACAAATTAAATTGCACTGTTTTGGCAGTAGTCGTTTGTTTACACTGACGGGTGTATTGTTTTATTGTATAACAAGACAGGCGAATGGTAAGCCTGAGCGCAATCTGCTATATGCAGTGAAAGACAAGAATATTTTACTTATGCTTATTGTTCTATTCAAATCAATTATAATCAATACCTGTCTAAGTTTTCTGGCACAAACCGGCTCCAAATCAGCATAATGCTGTTTGTAAACAATCAGCGTTGGTCTTCTGTTAGTGCCGCTAAACCCTGAGTCACAATAACCACGTCGTCACTTGCCGACTCAGGGTTGCGATTTAATTGCCACTCATTCTCAAACATTATTACCTAATAGGCACAACTACACATCTACAGCATGAATGCACTTCAGGTAGCGTTTCTGACCAAATTCCAAAACTTTGCCACGAATTACACACGCTGTATAATATTAATGATTATGTTTTTCGTTTAGATCTATATCTAATCTTGATTTTCAAACTTGTGATTCGACTGATTTGATTCGTGGTGCTAAGTTTTCAAATCCGATCAGAAACGTTACTTGAATCAGATTGCTAGACTTGAAAACATAAGCAAACCTGAGGCCGATAGCTCTCGTCGCGAGTTTTTTAACTACTACGCCACAGTTGCTAACTTTTTCCTAAAAACAATTTGTAGAACAGCAACGTAAATTTCTTTAAAAACGCGAAATTTTGATTGACGGCAGAAAGTTGTTAAAAGTTCGAGACAGTAACTTTGTTGTTAGGAAATTCAGTAATAGGTAGTAGGATTAGTAGTTTTATAAGAATGTAAACTAAACAGCGGCGCAGCGGCTAATTTGAAGAATGCTTACCTTTCAAATGTAAATGCATCAATTCGATCCCGCGTTATATCCTCCAACAGTTATTTTAATATTAGGAAAGAAATTCACAAAACTGCTTAGAGACATCCAGATTATGGCTAGTGGCAAAAACTTGTGAGCAAACTCTCATTAGAAGTATGCCCAACATTAAAAAGCATAATATAGGTGGAGAATCAAAGAGAATACATTGTTGTACTTCTTTACCTTCTATACCTACAATTAACCCTTACATCCGTACAGTTCAAAGTTCAAAGAAATACTTAAAATTTTATGTTACAAAGTACCTGAAATACCTACACCTAAACGTAAATCAGTAAGAGTTCGTGCTTTTATTGGTACACTACACCTATTAAACCTAAGTATCGCGTGTGCTAACGGGATTTCTCCTTGGCAACGTGGTAAATACAACAGCTTGACCGCACGACCTCGTCCGCGGTTGAACCACCTTGAGAAATAACCCTCTTTGAGTTAATAGTTACAGTAATAGTACCTACAAAATTGATTTGCGCATTAACTTCACTCGGATATCTAACTACGGATAGAACTAACTATATATGATTTCCAATTGGTGCTTATACTAAGCTAGAAGAGGAAAAATTCTAAAAGATTTACCCTACTCTATATCAAGTGAAATTAAAATAATTGTGGAAGCTAGGTACACAATAATGAAAAAATCAAATTAAATATGGGGAGCAACTAGAATTAGGTATAACATTTACTCTCATCTCATGAAAGTTTATGCTAATAATTATTATGAGCAAGAAAAACAAATGCACGTCCAATAACAAGATTGTATCGTATTACGAATAATGTATGCAGAAAAACTTCGGGACATGGAACTTTATGCAAAGGAATAAGATACCATAGTAGATAAAAGCATTGCGGATAGCGAATAGTCTATTTGTAGGATATTTCTTAAAATGCAGTATTTTAAATTCTGCTCAAAAAAATAAATGAGATTGAATTGTTAATTGAAAACGGCAACTTTATCTATAGGTTGACAGTAAATCAACTAACACCCTTTTAAGGGTGACTTGTGATGGCCATAAGCAACAACTTTTGTTCTACGAATTATGAAAATTTGCGAAACAAATGCTTTTCCTTACAAAAAGATCATTGACGCGCAGCCAAAATGTATGGAACATCTTTTCAAACAAATTTTCATAAGTCGTAGAACAAGAGTTGTAGCTTATGTTAATCTGAATTTACCCTTAAGAGCATGCCAGTTAAATACCAGTCATCCTATATAAATATATAAATAAATCATTAATCCTAGAGATACTCCAGTAAACATATTTCCGTGTTCGCGTGATTAGGCGTCATTTCACGACAATACCTCGAGCGACGCGACGCAGACAGTGCGATGTTGCTACTCGCGCAAATTAACTTTTTCGGCGATCGAAACGACGCTTCGAAAGTCCATTATTACCTAATCTATTTTCATGAGAAATTGACGACGATTACCGCGAATAGTTTTTTATGCATAGTTTACATTACCTGGCAGTGAATACGGTTATTAACTGTATAGTATAAGGTCCTTCACAGAAGCAGAACCTTGGTACTTACCGTGGTTAAAATTGTAGGTAGGCACGTTAAATTTTAATCTCCGCTTGTTTGTCTAAGACGCCTTTTAGAAGCGTTGAAGCTCAGGCACTAAGGCGAAAAGTTTGAGCTATACTAGAGAATATAGACCAGGGTAGAAGCCTTTCAAAAATAATATAAAGAGAAAAAATAATTGTAGGATGAACCCAATAGGAAAGGAAGAGAATATTATAAAAATGAAAGTGAAAATAATTTAATTTCGATCTGAAGTCGGTAAGGGGAAAGGGGTGAGTTTTTAAGGGTAAAAAACAATTTATCACGATTTCCGGCAAAACTAAGTCCTACTGAAGTAAAAGAATAGAAGATTTGTAAAAGATAAAAGAGATATAAAACCAAAAACTTAGTATTTGAATTTTTCACATAAATTTTGTGAAAAAAGTGTGAAATCAAAAGTTTTAGATCTTTTTATTACCTACAACTTTGCCATTTAACTTTTTTCCGTAAGACTTTTAGTTTTGCCTAAATCGTGATAAACCGTTTTTACCCCTAAAAAACTCAATCCCTTCACCTTCCCGACCTCACATCGCCCCTAAATATACATATACGAAAAAGCATTGCAGCTTGGACTTTACTGTGATGAATCCTAGTTTACTTTTATAAGTAAAATGAATAATTTTGATTAACCCACGACATCTGTTGTAGCAGGCATCTTGGATTTGAATCTATCATAATGTATGGTATTCTACTCGTACGATATATATCTAAAGATCGATAGAAATTGTGAAAAGCTTGAAAAAATTGTGCTTCGCCATTATGTGGCGGCGGTCATCTTGGACCGATATATAGCTAAGAACATTCTCGACTATAAAACCTTTCATAAAAAAATAAAGCTCAATACGGTCCATCCGTTTGGGAGCTACGATGCTACAGACAGACACACGCACAGACACGTCAAACTTATTACACCCGTCGTTTTTGCGTCGCGGGTTAATTACTTAAAATACTCAATATTATATTATAGACACTTATATGTTTTTAAGCGAATTAGTTTAAGTATAATTTTATCAGTTAAATCAAAGCTAATTTACTATCAAGATTTTTATCTAAATTAATATTGATGCAAAGTTCAAGAGCATACCAAACCAACGGAACCGTAGAGATAAATCCTACCACTCTAGATAACGCGAAATTGAAACACTTATCAAAGTGGATCATAATTAGAAGCATTTATCTAAGTATTAGTAGCGCTTTCCCATTTAAATCGGAATTTTTCGATTCAATTAAATCATAATATGAAGATTAAAACTTTGACCCTCCTTGGGGTGTAATTTCTAAAAATCCTTTCTAATACACCTCTACGCCCTATAATGAATACACCCCCCTCCAAGTTTCATGTTCCTCTAAGTTTTGCGGTTTAGATTCTGCGTTTATTTCTAGTAAATATCAATCAAGTTTCTATCAATCACGTTTGATGTATGGGAGCCCCCGCCTATATATTTATTTAATTCTATTTTTAGTACTTGTTGGTATAGCGGCAATAGAAACACATCATCTGTGAAAATTTTAACTAGCTTGTTTCAACAGACGGACGGACAACGAAGGCTTAGTAATAGGGTCCGTTTTTACCCTGGTTACAATACTCTAAAAATATTGAATGATAAATTATGTGATAAAGAGTTTCCTCTTTTTTGAAGTCGCTAGCTAGCTACCAAGTTAGCTATCAAGTTGTAAAATCTATAGCCAAGCACCTAACGGTGTGTTCTGGCAGCCTTCCTTGAGAGCCAGTGTGTTCCAGACTAGGCATGCTCCATCTAGGGCTACAGTATCGCTGACTGCTTGTGGTCAAACGCCTAGCAAATGTAGGTTACAAAAAAAAACTGTTAATAAGTAAGCTCACCACCATAAACAGCAGCTCTGGCTTCGCTGATAATTTCCGCGGAGGTCTTGCGCAGCGGCGGCGCGTAGAAAGGAGCGCCTACGCAGCGACGTGCGCCTCGCTCGCCCATCTTACTCCCTGAAACTACAACCTATTAGTACCAAGAGATTTTTGTATATCACTTTCGAAACACCCAATTTTTGACCTCTCGGACATTTAGACCGCTAAGTTAAGATCATATGACACAACAAACATCTGTCGAGGTAATTATGTATTTAAGAAATATTTTACATATGTGGGTTTCTTGATATTTCAAATATGTCATAAAAATAAATGTGCCGACCGTAGAAGGAGGCCCGATACTCAAACACAATTTCACATTTAGAAATAATTTCATTTACAGGAGTAAACCTTGATTAGTCAATCATGACAAATGTGATTGATGTATAACACTCAAAAGCGACTAATTTACACACTAAATTCACTATAGTTGCTTATAGTGAAACCAAGTTTTTTATTTCTTCCATGTATCCTAGTCTATTTTGTTAGTTAATTACACCCCTTCTATACATACATTATTTTTTGTCAATAATCTCCATACAAAGGTTGCCTGGAAGAGATCGCTTTTAGCGATAAGTCCGAAACTTGTGTCACAACATGTAAAATTATATTTTTTGTTTTTATAATTTGTGTGACTACAATAAAGCGTTCACCTATCTATCTTTCCTGTAGAATGTAGCGATGGCGCCACGATCGAAAAGTGTTGATAATAATGTCAGTTTTCAAAATCTTCTAATAGTAGGGGAGCCCAAGAGGGGAATTTGTTACATACTCAAGCGTGGCAGATTAACATATGAGAGATTCCTTAGGTCCTGTTGAGTGTATCTACCAAATAGCTCATATTTGGTAATAGCTCATTACCGAGCCGAGCTAAAAGGACAGCCCGCTAAAATATAAAAAAAAATGTTAGCCTGAAATAATTAAATGCGTCAGATTAAGATACGGTAGGTTAATTACTAGCCAAACAGTGCGCATGTCAATAATTAAATGATTTGAGTGGAATGTTAGGGAGTGGGGGGATTTCTTTTTCTTATCTATTGTCTACCTCTGTGGGCACCCCCACCATGCAAATCGACAGATTAACATATATATTTGTTATCAGAGGTATGATGGATCATAGAAAATATTATAATCTGACACGCTCGAACATATACATGTTTAGATTTCCTTAAAATAAATTATATCCTTCTAGATGCTTCCTCCACCACTAAAATGGGAAACACCTATAATATTTTCTACTTCCTATCATCTAAGCTTTGCAAAGCAATAGGTCTCTACAACGCTTGAGTAAATCCCCATTTAGCATCGTGGGCTCGTACACTAAGGCGTAAGCCGTTTTTGACCGTTCTACAGATAAGATGGTGCTACTATAGTAGGGATTCCTGATTCTATATGCCATACCTAATTCTCTGAATAGTACCATGACATGATTCTAGTAGGTACTAGAAACTAGGCCGAGCAGTCGGGAATGAATTTTTGATGAACATTTATTGTGATAGCGGAACATCGTGAAAGTCGTACAAATTAATAGATCAACATCAGGGACGAACTCATACTACTTTGGGTAAAAGTCAAGGCAAGTCTTAGTGGCAGTTTCGACTACGCTTGTTAAGGGATCGGTCTCTATCCATACCGCATATGTTTGTACATAATATTGCGACCGATTGAAAACGTTAACAACGCCTATCTTATAAATAGGTAGTTTACACTGAAATTTGAAATGACAGATTTAGATAACCGACCTACGTATATACTCAAGTACATACTCTTATTTAACTAATACTAATTCTAGATACTCGTACCTCTTTACCGGCTTAAATTTGTAATTTTAACAACTTTGATTGTGATGATTACAGTTTTTAATTCGGCAGACACCGGCCTAATCAATTATTTTACAAGTTTATAAGTTATTTCGATTTAAAAACCTAACGACGAGATTAAATTAAGGATAAATTGCAAAAGATTATTAAAATCAAAATGTTTATTATTCAAGGATGTCTTGATAAATATAATAATATCCCCTAATCCGTCCACATTATACTAATGTGGCTAAATAATGTGTGAGTATTATTTATGATACACACCGACCTAGTTTCGCAGACCTCGGAACATTAATATGACTGTTGACTAACACGCAACTAAATAGATTTATCGTTAATGCAATGGCTTTCTATTTGATTCAATTGATGGTTATTTTTAGGAGCTTCATAGAAACAGCTGAAAATTAAATAGAAAAAAACTGTAATTTAATAAAATTACAGTTTCTTCTATTTATTTTTTATGGGTTCTACGAATTTTCAGATTTTTTAAGTCGTCTTATTTTTGAAAATGTATATAAAATGTATGTATTTATTGTATATATATTATAAAAAAATATTTATATATATAAATATTTTTTTAAAGATTTTATAGACGGGAGGCAATAATATTTCTGACAGACACGCTAGAAGGGTGGGGCAAGCAACCGACAGCAATGGAGCGCCAAGTCCTACAGGCCCGGGGCGGGCGCTGGATATTAAATTAATTCATGAAAACATAAATCATACACATATATATACAGTAATTGGGATTATAGTAAGGGAACACCCTCCATTATTACATGGCGCACTTTGGTACGATCAGATTTAGTTCCGAAGTCATTTGACTTCCTCTACAAAACCGTAATCTTACTTCTTGATGGTTTCGTAAAATTTCTAGCATAACAATTCTATGCACAATCAAGAGTATATTTGGATTAGTCTTCTTGTCGCACGCATTCTTGTCGGGTAACGTCGTTACTTCTAGCGCAGTCATTCGCCTGTAACGCGTATCACACGCACTCCGTTTGCACTTTATCGCATAACAATGACGCGAAAATTATACTTAAGAAATTTGTATCTTAGATAACCTACATACACATATCGCCCACTGGTAGGCACGGGTCTCCATTATAAAGGAGGTGTAAGCCATAGTCTACTGGTCAAATTGCGGGTAGGTGACTGCATTTATCTTCGCAAGCTATTAACCTTCTCCGACAAGCAGGTTTCCTTTCACCGTTTACCTACATAGCCGTCAAACAACGAAGTGAGTCTAGTAGCTTATACAAATCTAAAACTAAAAAAAAATACTTCAAGCCAAGCAGATATTGTTTACGTTTCATATTGTTTACACAGACAATAGCACAAACGCTGAATCCTCATGATTACAGTAAACAAACAATTTACTAACGTACCTACCTACTCCGCCTATACACTATGCCGACATTTCACGAAAGATTCACTCACCTTCTTGTTTTGATGAAAGAAATAGTAGTAATTAGCAGTAGAAGTCGACTCACAAAATAATATCTAAATTCTCATATACACTGAAAATTCTCATATAAAAATCAAATTTTAATTGTTAATTCGTAGCACGTGCTACGCTTCGTAGGAGTAGCCGGGTGGTGTGCTACGCGCCCTACGCGGTACTGCTACGGATAGGTACCTTCGTAGATGACTCGCGAATAGACGATAGACGTAGGTCATAGGCGTGGAGCAGGCGTACAAAAATAGATACCTACACCCTTACATTGTTAGTTAATTGAATATTTCCACATCTGACAGTTTCCTTGCACTTTCCTTGTGTTTTGTGTATTTTTGCATGAAATCTATTGGTGACACAAGATTATTGTCTAAGGTACCATTATAATTTTGTATATATATGTATGTACTTATATATATCTCTTTGGCACGCCCTGTCGTATTTTTATGTGAGTGGTGTCAATAGATTCGTCTTAACCTGCATATGGCCATAGGCTAAACTAGCTGCATCCTGCGATTTCACTTCTTAAGATATGTGGGTCTAAAGTTTTTCAAGTTGGGTGTTGGGTTTTTAAAGTCACTTTTAACCACTTGTATAAGGGTAAATCTCCGTCAATTTTACGACGCACCTAAGCGACTACAGCAATATAAATTCATAGAAGTACGTACACATGGACGAGTTGCAGACGTGTGATTCTGTAATGCGCTAGATTAAGTCTTCGTCGGGTTTCGAAGATTTGCATAGCCATAAGTATGCGTACAAAGGAACTAGTCCGATCCCGGATTTAAAATAAAAAGCAATTAATTCATATTTTCAATTAATTCAAGGATAGATAGCTTTTTAGGGCAGAAAGATGAATTATTTACTTTTGCCATTTTATGTCGAATGTATGCCAAAATCAAAATCAGTTTTATTTGCTAGAGACACGGTAATTCTTGTATAACATCTTATAGTAATCGATCGTCGATTGTCGATCATATTGATAACCGTCATCAACCGGTTCACGAAAAGTATAATAAGCACACTCGAGAGCTCCTTGTCTAGTCAGTCGCCTAGGATACCGATACCAAAACACCGAGGAATTCTCAGGAAATCCACGTTTGGACACGGTATCTCTAAGCTGAGTCGCATATATCCCACTACATAGGGTCGACATGTTTTTTAGTAATCATTATGCTGTACGGTGTTATAAGACAACTTTTGTGCTTAATTTCGTACAACTAATTTCCATTGGCTACCATCGGTGGATATCATCAAATAAAACTATGGCCAAGCTATGACACCTTGCGAGATTGGTAGTAATTTATATCTATTAATCAGCTACCAAAGACTTTTTAGTAGGGGAGCCCAAGACCGGATTGTGTGAACTACACGAACGTGTCAGATTAACATATGGGAGATTCCTTACATCCTGTAGAATAAATCTCATAAATATAAGCTCTCAATATACAGTCGAGCTAATAAGGCAGCCCGCCAAATATAAAAACAAAACTTTGTTTGCCTGGAATATTTAAATGCGTCAGATTAAGGTAGGTTAATTATTAGTTAAACAGTGTATATCTCAATAATTCAATAATTCGAGTAGAACGTTAGGAAGTGGGAGAGATTTCTTTTTTCTTATCTATTTTTACCTGTATACTCGTAGTCACCACCACCATGAAAATTGACAAATTAACATATATTTGTTATCAGAGACACGATGGAGCATAGAACATATTATCATAATCTGACACGCTTGAACATATCCATGTATTGGTTCATATACTCGTATATCCCTTCTAGATGCTTCCCCCGCTGCTAAAATGGGAAACATTTAGAATCTATTCGTCGTAGCTTATATTTTCTACTTCTTATCATCTAAAATTCAAAATCCAGGGCCGGGGTCAGGTCATGACCCCCCCCCCCCCCTGAGCTGGTTCCAGGACTTGGATTCCTCTAGCTGTTATGACAAATCATTCACCACGGTTATGGAATATAAATAGGCTGCCCCCCTCCTGGCGCCAAAGTTGGATCCGCCCTTGCTACGACGCTTGAGTAACTCTACACATTTAGCACTCCAGGCTCCCTTATTTCTTAAACTCTTCGAAGATATTTTGGATGATAAATGTATTTAAAGTATTACCATCAGATTTCATAGGACCGATAAAGCAAAAATGGGTGTGTAAAGCCCCAAAGGACACTAAATCGTGGTAATTCATCCAATATTATGCAATGGTAACTGCTTATGGAATACTAGCCATAATTTACCTGCAGAACCAGTAGGTATGTACTTCGTTGTTAAATTCGTTTTAATTACCTACTTAATTATCCGCTTCAAGTTAATCGCAACTTTAATTAAAAATCACAATAAGGTACAATGTTATTATAGTATCATTTTTAAAAGTAATTTTATGGTTATTTTATTTTATAAAATCAAAATCACACACCAAACTAACTTTGAGTAATAAAACTGACGAGAACCTATGACATTGGCCAACGAGGTTTTTATATTATGTTGCAGTAGGATTCTGTTATGTATCATTACACTTATGAAAATCTATAGGGGTGTGTGTGTTTGTATGTCTTCACGCTGGCTTAACGAATTTGGATGAAATTTGTTAGGTAACAAAATAACTTATACTTACCCTGGATTACTGCATAGACTACTTTTGATCCCGGAAAACTGAAGTGATCCCATGGGATGATCGAATATTCACCGCGGGAAAACCGCTGGGTGCAGATAGACAGTAGATTTATACAAATATATGCTTCAATCTATAAAATTTTAATATTTACTTCAATTATGCAGGGTTACATGGTATAACTGGGCGAAAACGCTTCTTAAATCGGGCAGCAGAAGACGGAATCGCAAGGCACGCAACACAACGAAGTATCTAGTTGTGTTGCGTGCCTTGATGTTTTGTTGTGTTAGTGATTTGATAAATAAAGATATGTAAGTACAATATCTTTATTCATCAATTCACTACAATTTCCGAAATACGTATTTATCCCTGATGCAGACGGTCTCCTTCATAATCTTATTCTTGTCTATTGTCCTTCAACTCAACATTTCTTACAGAGGTAAACGTGGTCAAGTCTGCTATTTGAATTGTCTCAGAATTAAAATTAGATGTGCCAAGATGGCCGTTTCGACGTAAAATAGATCGAGAGTTAGTATTAAAAATTATGTTTTGTTTAATACAAACTGTGGCTTATTCTATGTCAAAACGGCCATTTATTCATAATCCAATTGTAATTCTGAGACAATTCAAATAACAGGTTGAAATAGTTAGGGGAACTAATTTTCTAAGAGTCATTATTAACAATCATCCAAATTTGAAATCACATGTAGGTAAAGTTAATAGTAAACTGTCTCAATACTGTTACATGTTCTCAATATATTAAAAAACCGCTATAAATGCTTATTATGGTTATGTTTATCCTCAACTTACATATGGAGTAATCTTTTGGGAAAATTCCGTGGAAGTAAAGTCTGTTTTAATAATGCAGGAAAGATGCCTCAGAATAATATTTTATTTATGTACCACAGACACTTTACGCGAAATCTTTAAAGCTAACAATTTTCTTACCTTACTGGAATCTATATTTATGAAATTTGTACATATGTAAAACGTAATGAAAGTCTTTTTTTTATACAAGATCTAATCGCTCAAACGAAAAAAAAATGAGGTCTAGACACAAACATAACATCTGCGTGCTTCAATTAAACAACGCAATGTTTGCAAATAGTGTACCTTTATGCCATAGCTATCAAAGTTTATAACTGTTTGCCACTGGAAATCAAAATTCTAGGAGGTAATATATTTAAAAATAGGTTAAACACATGGCTTATGAGTAAAGTGTTTTATTCACTAAAAGAATATTTTGATCTTCACAAAATTGTAACCTATAATTTAGTACCCTAAGCTATTACGTACTAAATTGTATCATTGCACGCTCGAATGAGGCAAACTGTTGAAACTACTATGTATATGTAACATCCTATGTAGGTACACAGTTTTAAGCAATAAATTATTTCTATTTCTATTATTTCAAACCTTGCCAATATGTAGTGAGACCGGATTTTGGCGGATAAGACCAGAGGAAAAGGTCAAGAAATCGTTCGAATGATATGCAAAAGGCGCGTGAGGCTTGTGTGTCATTAAGGAAATTGTGATTAGGTAATTACTTTTATCAAAGTATAGTTAGGTTAGAAATTAAAGAAAATGTATGACTTTATTTTAAAATTATTACGCTTTCCTGTCTACATGAATCAAACGAAAATTAGTCAATTAGATCTTCCTGTAAGAAGAGTTGATAATACCGCCCGTACCCATATACAAAGATAAAGAAATCTTGACAAACTTTGAAATAAGGTTCTGAATCATGTAACACATAAATTAATAATTTCTCAAAACAAAATAAACATAACTTTACTTATAGTTTAAAATGTATCATGCCGTATCCTACTAATCCTACTTCCTACCAATATTATAAACGCGTTGTAAAAATGTGTTGATATATGTTTGTTACTCTTTCACGCAAAGACTACTAAACCAATTTAGATGAAATTTGGTATGGAGATAGCTTAGACCCTAGATTAACACATAGGTTACTTTTTTATCCTGTATTTATGCGGGTAACATCACAGGGCGCAGCTAGTATTATATATTTAAATTATATTCTCTACCAAAGATAAAACATGGCAACTCTTTTTATACGAATATATAAACAAGCGGTATGGCCAAAATAGCTTATGGCTTAAGCCTGCCAAATGAGTAAATTAAAAAAAATCTTGTAAACAAAAAATCTTGCTTGTGTTAGCTTGTAAAATGTTTATAAGCTAACTCTCAATTAGCGTTGGGTAGGACACACAAATATTATGAGTTTGTATGAGCTGCTCATTTTGAGAAATGAAGTAGGACGATGTACCACCTCATTTGAGGTGGTCCTCAAACGGGAAGTACCTACATACAAATTGAAGTCATATCGTGTTTTTGAGTTATGAGCTAGACGAGGTTATTTCATAAGAAAAGTAGTTTACTGAACTAACATGACGTTGAAGTGTTATGTTATTTGAGTAACATATAATTGTGGAAAATAAAAACTTATATTTAACAAAATTATATACTTTAAGCGGTGCAAAAATATTCTCAGTTATCTAGGTAAAATTATTTTGACATATTATAATTTAAAAATAAGTACATATTAGTTTTTTTTCGTCAAGCCTCCTCATTCATAAAACATACCCATTTCAGATAAGATATTTTATAAAAATAAAGGCAAACACATAGTTAAAAAAGTTAAAATGCAATGAAGTCATGCACTCGCGTTTAAACACGTTTATTATCAATAAATACAATATAGTGATATCAAAGTAGAAAAAAAGGTTAACAATATTTTTAAATAACAATTTATATCAACATTGAAAACAGCGCGAACATTCAAACCACAAATCAACACGAAGTGTCTCCGAAACTTCAAAAATGTCACATATATCGTTTCATTCGCTTTTAGTCTTGTTCAAGCATGAAAAGTGTGAGCAGGACAAAATAGTTCAAAACCACGCTACTACGCAACACGCGCATTCCCTTACTCTTTCTTAGAAGCTACTCTTCTTTGAGCGTGAGTGAACAACTACACGAACTACGTCAAAGAGTTAGTAGCGGTACAAAGAGTTTGTAGCGGTACAAAATGTATTTTTGAGGCGATGGGACAATTTATTACTTTGCATGGGACATTTGAGGCGCCTCACGTATGAGTAACACAACTCTAACTCTCATACTCGTTGAACAGATATGGACAACGTAATCTTTCTGTTGTATGATATGTGTAGACTCTGTTTAGATCGGCCAGGAGAACACAACATATTCGAAAGTGATGAATTGATTAGCGATATAGTTATGTATACAGGCATACTACATGTGAGTAGAATTGTATATTTAATTTAATAAATAATACATTGTTTATTCACATACCATGAATATTTTCACAATCCAACCACATGTAAATACAGTCTATACAAGACCAATCGCTACGTCGCCTATATTCCCAGGACTCTCGAGGCTTATACTACTTAGTGTTTATTTATTCTGCTCTTGTTCAATTACAGGTATCCAGAACAGACAAGCTTCCTCAATCTATATGTTCCACATGTCTGTATAGAATAGAAACTGCAAAGGACCTTAGAACTTACACAGAAAGGAATGATCAGCATCTAAAGTCCTTATTGACAAATGGTAGCCATAGTGCAGATAAGGTAGTGTATTAACAATTTCATATCTTAATCTACCACAAGGGTTTTCAAGAAAATTCTCAATTCATCATCTTTAGAGAAGTAAGGACCAATTTAAAGATATCAATCTATTAGGTTTATTAATAGAAATAACTAAAATAATGTTAGTAGAACAGTTGTTTACTTATTTTAGGGCATTCATTGACCACATTTGTTATAACTACCAAGTTGACCTTGGTGCACTATGTTTTAAGAAATCATAAAAGCAAAAGCTGTAATGGAATTGGAGCTAAAATTACCATGTTTTGTGTTTTATTTGTAGATTGCCCGACCAAAAATGCCCTTAATTAGTATCACACCTGGGGAGAAACTTGTGGTAAGAAACAAAGTATATTATACCAATGATTTCTAATTCTATAAATTTATCTTTGTCCATCAGGGACATTATTTATGAAATTTTCTAATGAATCACTCGCAGATGAAGTCAGATGATAAGAATGCGACTTATTGCATATTGTTTATGAAAAAAATATTGAATGTAAAATTACCATTTTATGGTTTTTAGTTTTTCATTTGTAGATTTCCCGACCAAAAGTGCCTATAAATACTATCACACCTGGGGAGGAACTTGTGGTAAGATACACAAACTATATTATAGAAATGTTTTCCAATTCTTTAAATTCATCTTTCTGCACCGGAGGCCTTATTTTTGAAGGGTTTGAATGAGTTCATCACTCACTAGTGACGTCACTTAAAAACAATAAGGATGCGACTTTTTAAAATATTGTTTATAAGTAATGTCATTAGATGGCGCTTGCGCGCGTCCTGTTCACAAACGTTCAGATATATTGAGTCCATAAGCGGTATCCATGTGTCCGTTGCTCGAGCATGGTTTGTATGTAGATTGGTTCCTGTACTATCTGTCTTTTGTTCCTTGTATTAGCAGCATCACTAGCCGATGCTAGTGATTTACTTTCACATTGATGATGTGATGTGAAACACTTCATTATTGAATAAGTACTCTTTATAATTTCTGCATGACACTCCTGTTAAGCCTGCAACAGTTTACCTCTACTCATGCTTTTCTTTGCTGATTGTGGATTATTTTTAACTAAAAAACTTACATTCTTCACTACAGACTTCCTCTGGAAAAAAAGAAGCCACTCGTTCAGTTGTTAATAAGAAAAAGGATAATGATATTATTGACACTGCAAGTATCTTTTTCTTTTTATGTTTTGTATTCTTGTTAACTATTCTATTCTAATTTATTTGAATTTGTATTGACATTTAGAAATATGTGTGTATTTTCGTAAATACAAGATTTTTCTACTCTCGTGTGAGTCACAGGAAGCCTTCAAAAATCCATTTAACTAGCGATATAACTTTCAGTATTGACTTACTCGTTGTATTCCTTGTATTTGCGTGTATTTGCTCAAACACGTATTATGAAATGTTCATATTACAATTAAACTAATACTTCTTTTATGTAGATAAATAAAAGACCATTTGGTAAATAAATTTCTAAAGTATTTGTAAATTAATTTTTAGGAGGCACCATCTCAAAGTTCAACAAGGTCTGAAGAAAGGCCACAGGTATGGTAGTGTTAATTAAAATTAGGTTTTGACTCGACTGTTAAACGTTGGAGCGGTGCAGCCAATATTTCACTCTCTTTCCCACTCACGGGATTTTTCATCTACAATAAATAGAACAGCTAATCTTTTTTCGCAATTTATTAAAATATACTGTACTAGCTGGGTTTCGCGGATCTCTGACTCGCCGCGGTGTTTTTGATTTAATTTATTATATACAAAAAACAATCTGCTTTATAATATAAAATATAGATTAAAAAAAACCGACTTTACAAAAAAAACAGGTTTACTATTCAGACAGGTTTGTCTAATGTTCGTTTCATGATTTCTCAGTCACATGGACTAATTTGAAAATCATTTGTGTTCATATTCTCTATTAGTAATTTTTTTTTTATTTTAGTGAAAAACGGTCAACGAGTTAAATTTTTTAAATCATATTTAATATGTCATTCGAATGAAAAGCCTGTCAAATTAAAGTCAATTATAACTTTTTTTTAAGAGAATTATGATTGTGTTTTTCATTCCAGACAAAACGGCCGAAAATAAGTGTGAGATCATTATCAGACATTAACACGTCTCTATATGTTACGGTAACTACATTTTGTTCTGTTTAAAACATAATAGTGCTGTTCCATTTCAATTTTTCCACCCAGACTTCTCACATAAGCGGGAAAACTAGAAAAAAAATTGATTTTGTTAGTACTTACGAGTAGGTACGTATTTGGCATATATAGTTTTTAACTTATACATATATTTTGTTATGAAAACCTTTTCTGTCGTTTAACTTGCAGAGTTCATCTGAAAAAGATGAAAAATCTCAGAAAATGAAACCAAGAACTGAACCCTTGTCATCTTCGAACAACGATGAACATAAGTGTGACGTAAGTGCAACTTTATCTTGGCACTCGTTAGTAAAAATTGCCGTGCCATGAACCTGTGCACCTACATTTATATTCTAAGCTGTGATATGCTGAATTTGCTATGGTTTTGTACCATTTACAACATACTATGTTTTTAATAGCAAATAAAAAAAATAAGCAGTAGGTAGTGTATTAAACAGTAAAAACAGATATAATAAAACATAGGTTACCTAATTGTTGGAAATAAATAAAGTACGCGGCTTAAATGAGTTCAAGCCTTGTTTGTATAATTAAGATGTTTAAGTTCGATGAAGATATGTTGAAACTAATGTTTTTAACAGTTTAGTAATATTTAAATTAATATAAGGTTCGTCTACGTTCGGAATTTGTACTTCCTGACAGACTTCTAGAGGTTCTCAATTCGTTGGAATGGTTATTTTGTATGTAATAATAGTTCGCGATATCTGGACCCCCTCCGATTAGATTCTTTTTTGTTCAAAAGAGTTATCCTCCACCCATATATATTTTATCAAAATCGGCCCAGTAGTATATTTTGTTTATTTATACTTAACTTATTACAAACACAATTTTTTTGTTTGTAACTATGTAGGTAAATTATATATTAAAATAAACACAGTTTGGCATATAAATCTAAATAATCGAAAAATGTTAAGTCGGATTTTTATTAAGTATATATCTACATGTGATTAAGCACAAAAATCTGTTACAGATATGCCAAAAAACGTACGCCACGTCTAAAAAGCTGTACCTACATCGACGGTCGCATTCGAAGAACCTTTTTTGTCCACTGGACGCTTGCGGCAAGAATTTCGCAACAAAAGGCGATCTACAAAAACACATAAGATCTCATACTGGTGAGAAACCATACCACTGTGATCTCTGCGACAAAAGTTTCGCTCAAAATGTAACGTTAAAAGCACATAAAGATAGCGTGCATATAGAGAAACATAATTAGCGATTTTCAAAGTCAGGATTAAGGTAAAATCCTGTACGCTTGGTTTCGAGCTAACCAATCGTACTATTGGACCAATCTGTACGCCATTTGATAATTTAAAGTAGGTAATATACATTACTTACTCCGCTGGCGTAGCGACTCTTAAGTGGGGCCTGGTATCCGAAACAAGAGAAAGCCATTGGATCCGATCCTGTGCTGTTCTTGCCAGTCGGCACTGTGGAGATAATACGTGAAATAGATAAATGATTACCAAACGTTACACCAGCATATATTCAGTGGCTTACCGTGAGCTGAATCTGCCTCATTAGTTAATAAACATGGCTAAATTTAAACGACAAAAAATTTAGAGGTGCTCAAATCGCGTTATTAACACTGACATCTATTATTGTACGCTGGACTTCAGGTTGTGAAAAATTAGGTTATGGTTTTTTGAATAATCCTGGATAAATTTCTTCAGGTTGAGTATTGTGCGATTTTTGAAGAACTTCAGACTTTTCGTGTCACTTAACTATATGAAACGCTTCACATTCTATTAGTCCTAATAGTGATGTCTTTTGATTTTGCAGTTAATAGATATCAGTTAGGTATTGGGGATTTGTTTTGCCAGGATAGCCTTATATTTTGGCATTTTTGTCTAACGGATGATGCATTAAGAATAATGGGATTCTTAATTTACTTCAATTGGATCTGTGAGTTTTAGTTTTTAGGATTCCGTACCCAAAGGGTAAAAAAGGGACACTATTATTAATACTTCCCTGCCCGCCCGTCCGTCTGTCACCAGGTTTGTATCTCATGAACCATGATAGCTAAACAGTTGAAATTAAGTTAAGTATTTCTGTTGCCGATATGACAACAAATACTAAAAATAAAATATATTTCTGAAGAGAGCAACAACATCTTACAACTGCAAACATGATTTATTGCTTATTAATTATAACGATGACGGGCAGAAATTTGAACGAATGTTGTATACATAATGCTACTGATCCCTTAGTGCGCGAGTTCGACCCACACTTGGCAGTTTATTGTCTTAGTTCTGGGCAAATCAATGTGTCTGAAGATCCTGTGTCAGTTTTGAATTTTACCTTTTGTCCGTTTAAAGCAACTGTGGCATACTTGGCGGTTGTTTTGTACTTTGGTGAGCTCTCAATGTTTCCAAAGACGTTGGTTCTTGACTTCTTTTTTCTTTTAACAGACGGCTATCCAGTGTCCTCTCATTCCACATACTTTGCACGTTGAGTTTGTTGCTTCGCAATCCGAGAACTTGTGTTTTAGAAATTTCCCACATTTCCTACAGGGTTCTGATATTGTAAAGAGGTTAACTATGTTTTTTGCTACTTTTCTTGACCTTGATTTATATTCTGAGAAGTCATATTGACGTCTACGATTTCCGCATGACGTACTTTGTTTATGATTGTTTCTAGGGTTCCCATCTAAATTTTGTAAGGCCTTGGAAAAATCTATATTTTTCCTTCATGCGACGATTGTTTCTCTTGTGTAGGTCTGTTGAGAAGTCGTGAATATCTTCGTCCTCATTTTGAATTATTTAGATACATTTGCGCGGACTTACATAGTCAAAGTGACTTACTGATACAAGGTAGTCATCCAATTTTCGTTTTAATATGCAGTGAGATTTAATGTCGTCTTTGCTGAGTTACAAACAAGATAGAATTTTGTTACATTGGCCACCTATCAGGTTAAGTAAGGAATTTATTTGTGTTTCGCTAGATAGCTATAGGCGAGTTGTAGCAAGATGTTATTCGAAACATGTAATTGATACATGCCAATCTGTAGCTTTGAAGGAAGACTGTTGTGGTGGCGGTGTGCTTATAAAGGTCAGTTTTCATTGTTGGTTCACGTTGGTACCGTGCGTAACCAAATGAATTTTTTGTTATTTAAATTCCCATGTTTTTTAATTTAATATTTCTCAGCAATCGTAGTGTTTATGAACTTGTTTCTCACACTCACATGTTACTGAGATTGTCTATTTAATTAAAGGTGGACTAAAAGTACCGGAAACATATGTGTTATATTTTTGTTGGGTGCGTTTATCTTCAGCTATAGACGAAAGCATACAGGGCTTGGGAGCGCTTATCAACTATACGTGACTAAGGCCTGGAAATCATATTTCTACATGATTGTAGTATCCCTTGTAGAGTACTTTATCCTAGCGGCCACCACTGGTGACAGTTAGTGGTGGGCGTTGAGACATATTTAAAAAAAAGTCTTACAACCGTTTCTGGTAGCCGCTGGCACAAAAATATCTTGTGCTAACGGCCACCAAAGGGGCCATTTTTCTTCCTAACCTTTTATATTTCTGGCCATAATTAGCTATATGGATTAAGTTGTTATCTTTTGAAATCATGATGTATATTTTACATGATTAATAAATATGCGAATCTCAAAGCCAAGGTTTTTGTGGTTATTTGTAAAATAAAGTGACATCTTTCTCATAAAAATAGTTTATTAATCATTATAATATTATTTATTTACATTATTCTTATTCTACAGAAAGTTTACAATAACTATAAACAAGTTCATATTGCACTTATGTTTAACATTATAAATAAGACAAACTATGTATACTCTTACATACGAAAAGCAAAACAGTTTTCTATTTTATTCATGTTTTTTTAAACTAGTCTAGAAGAACATTTTGTTTTTCAGATATCATCTGTATATTATATTTTTTATGTAATTGATGTGTTTCTCGCCACACGCCTAATTAGGAAACAGTTGTAGAGACTATCGAGCAGAAGTTGCTTATAATTATTTTATTAAATGTACTTCAATAGTTATTTTAAACATAATTAAATGTAAATTCACAGCCTTTGTTTATATAACAAAGGAAGTGTTTCGTATTTTGGCTTGTTTGACTGTATGTTGTTTTCTGTCGGATAAAACAAGACGAAAACGTTTAAAGATGAGACGAATTTTATAAATAAAGTATGATAACTATATATAATATAGTAATCATACTAGATAACTCTAGCCGATAGCCTTGCTTGGTTTGTTTATCCAGGGTAATTGGTTGAGGGTGTACTAAGCCCAAGAAGAATCACAAAGATTTATTTTTCCTGCAACCAACCCAGAATTAAAGGAATAAGAAACATATATTTCAGAGAATTACGATTCAATATCAACTCTATACGAATCAGTTGTTTTTTTTCTCGATTTCTGGGTTAGTCCTACAGTGTATTGTTCATCAAGTTTGCATATCACTTCAAATGTTCACACCAACAATGGATGTTATAGAAAAAATAATAAATGCGTTGATTTTACAAATTATGTGTTATTGTTACGATCATTATTTGTTATTATTACAAGGGCACTACCAGTAGTGTCGTTTGTAAGTAATATTAATTTTAAACGACACTACAGCCTCTAGCATGGGCAGTTTATCCACTTTAGACAGACAAAAAAAGAACTTTTGTTAACAAAAAGACATTCATTGCGCCTCTGAGCAAGCGTCGTTGTAATAATTTAATTTGGTCTATGGGATAAACGCCTATGCGGGGGGGGGCTATTAAATAGTGATTATTATTTTAATTTACATCTAGAATCGATTTTCAAAGTAATAATTTAGGATCTTCGTATAAGTTTTGCGTAATTCGTGTTGCAAAGCTTTCGAATCCGTGAATACGAAATCTGAAACTCATTGTGAATATGGGTGCAGGCCAGTTAGTTTTAAACATTGTTTTCTTACACTAACTCATAAAAACACTTATTTTGACATAATGCAATTGAAATTCACAAACTAAAACAATTCAAATTGCACCTCTGAGCAATAACTGACAAAAAAACATTTTGATTTTTTTCTGACTTGGGCTCTTGGATAGCGTTAAAACGCGTATCGTTCAACATAATTAATATAATATATTTAAAAGTAAATAAAAAGTCTGTACAAACCAAACCCAGGGTTCTACGTCTAGGTGGTTGATTTCAGTGGAATGCATAGAGCAGCATCAGGAATGTGCAGACCGCGACCACGAGCCCCACGATGAGCGAGTCGCGACGTTTGCGAGCGTTGATACGGTACATCAGGCTGTTCAGCATCGGGAATCTGGAAACAAAAATTATCTTATTAACGGGCGCATCTGCTAAAACAACTGATAAAACTTTAAAAATAATAAAGGAAATCAATACATAGAATGACGTCACAAAAAACACTTAGATTGTGTTGTTTGTAAAAATACAATTTCGACATTATAGACTAATTTCATTAAAATTTCTTTCAAACAACTACCCATCAAAAATATTAGACTTGTTCATGTAGACCAATTTTTTTATTTATTATATGTTATCCCCAATCATACAAGATGATTTTTTAAAAATTTCCATTTTTATAAATGCTTTGTAAAAACTTATAAAAATATGAGCGGGTACACAATTCAACTGGAACCTGATATACTCATTCAAAATTGGTTCAGTACTTCGGTATTTAAATAAATCATAATAACTGTAAAATCGTGAGCTTTCACTAGTGGCGTGGTCTAGTGGCTAACATGCTCGTACCATGAGATCCAGCGGAGTTTGATTCCCAGCTGCGACACGTGTTGAGTTTAAATATATGCCTCTGGGTTAGGGTTTGCTGTGCAAGTGCCTGAATGTTGTAAGGCATTCCTGACGCAGTATTCCCAATGAGGCTCCTCATTATGAATGTGAAACGTTTTTAACTTTATTTACTGGCAGACTATCAATAAATAATAATATAACATATTGATAATAATATTATTATCTATCTAGACTTTTTTTTATCCTACACAGCTAGGCAATTGACCACAAGTTTGCACTACCACGGAAGTCAGCGATACTATAGCCCTTGATGGAGCATGCCTAGTCTGGAATACGCATACATACTAGCGGCCCGGTACGTGCTTCGCTACGTATAAAGTAAAATAGTAAAAATGTGATAAATGAAGAACCGCTCACTTTGTGCAAACTTCACATAAACCATCCAACAAACGAAAACTGGCATTGATTTTATATATATTGATGATGTGTTATAGTTGACCTGTTGGTGATGTTGTTGAACGTGGTCTGCATACGTTTGAACGCGTGCCGCTGCGAGGCGAGGTGGTCGCGCGCCTCCATCGCTATGTTGATCTGCTCGTCCACCAGTATGTGGGAACTGGAACGAGTTACAAGTATCAAGTGTAATCATATATATCATCATCATCATCAGCCAGAAGACGTCCACTGCTGAACATACGCCTCTCTCTTAGAACGCCAATGCATCCACTGGTTACTTGTTACTTTCACTATGTCGTCGGTCCACCTAGTGGAAGAATAATCATATATTTACTAGTAACTCAGAAGTAACATTTTGAAAAACCCTTGAAAACCCTTTTGTGTCGTCTACCATCCACTCTCAGGGAGGTAGGATACCATCTTAAGTATAACCTCGTATTGGGACTGGGCTATTTTATGGTAGCAGCCATCTTGGATTTGAAGTGTATCATAGTGTACTGACAGTATTTAATTTGATACTCATATTGCGGGTGTTAAAAATATATAAACCGTTATTTTGAGTCGTCGGACATCTTGAACAGATTTTCATGAAACATGAAACACAAAAAAAAACATAACCAAAATCCATTCATCCGTTGGGGGGCTACAACGCCACAGACACGTCAAACTTACAACAACATGTCATTTTTGCGCCGCGGATTAAAAATAATGCAAATGTCAAAGTGTCGATACGTAAGTGAGAGCTTCATGCCCCTACAAGTGGGGTGAGCTACTTAGTATAACTGACAAGTCATTGATTTAGAAGCATCTAATACAGCAAATATGTTTACGGTCCATTCTACAATCGGACAAGTGGATACCGTATGGCGCCATCGGTTCATGGTAGAGGTTCTACGGACTCACATAAAACGCTTTGCGTATACTTTTATTGTGCGAAATGCCAGGTTGTGGTATTATGTGGATTCTCTACTTTCCGACAGCTCTCTTCAAGTCGCGAGTGAATCGCTTTCTTCTAGGCAAGCGCGCTACATCCTAGACCGCATCGTCACTTTACATCAGGTGAGTTGTGATCCGCAAAGCCACTTAAGCCTATCTATATCTACACTAATATTATAAATAGGAATATTTCGTATTTTTGTATGCAACGAATAAACTCAAAAACTACTGGACAGATTATGAAAATTATTTTGCAATTAGAAAGCTACAGTATCCCTGAGTAACATCCTAACTAATATTATAAATGCGAAAGTAACTATGTGTGCCAAAACCACTGAACCAATCTGGATGAAATTTGGTACACAGGTAGATTGGACCCCGGGAAAGGATACTTCCGACTTCAAAAAAAGTAGTTTATTGGATTATCTCGATAGTAAAATGGGGAACTACGCGGGTGAAACCGCGGAGCACAGCTAGTAGGCTATAAAAAATTAGAGATCCGCGGGTAACACCGTGAAAGACAGCTAGTTGTTATTAAAACCCGGGCATGTTACATCTGTAAAAAGGCTCGTATTTTATTAGTGTAAGAGCCAATTCTAAGTGTACCTTTGGGCTATCTAATGCAGCTAGTAGACAGTGAATGTTACCTCTGCAAGTGGCTGGCCTCCTTGGTGTACTGGTCCCGGCGACTGAGCCCAGACATGGCGGAGGGTGGCGGGCTGCCTCCGCGGAGCAACTCCTCGCGCTCGCGTCTCGCATTCACACGCGCTGATGTCTTAGAGAACTCTTGCTGGTAGTCCTACACATCAATAAACAACTACAATTAAATGAAAGCACTTTCAAAGTGTTGCGGCACCCGCAGTAAAAACCTATCAATATAGTCCATTCATCCTTACTTGAAAAAAGAGGTGAACAACCTTCTTTTTTATTAATGAAGGTTCTTAATGATATCACATAAACTGAAATCAAACAACAATCCATCCTTCCCTGACTTATGTCGTAAGAAGAGATTTGAGTACTACCATTTACATATTTATTTTAAGTGAAATTGCAAAAATAATAAATAGTTTGATATAACAGGTCAACTGCAAAGAAGCTTTATCAAAAATATAACAGTAGACCTCTGTAATAAAGGGGAAAGTAAAGAAAAATAATTTTACATGGCCTTGTTATAATATAAATAAATAATAAATATCCTTTGTTCACCAGCCTCAATTTCGTATCAGTTTTACCCCCTGGGACATAGGCCTCCACTAGTAGTCACAATCTGCTTTGTTATAATATATTATTTCCAACAAACACAACACCATTGGAAGCACACTGAATTATGCAATATTTTAAAAAAATATTTTTTTATTGGTGCTCAGAATGAAATGCTTAAATAAATGAATGTATATTTTAGAAACCATTAATATCTCTCTGTGTCTCTTTATGGTATGCATTGTGGCGGCTCCGCTTGGCGCTAAATCTCCCATTTTGTCATTGATGGATGATAGCTGAAACCAATAAAATTTCAAATGTGTTACTAGAGTTTAAGGCGAAAGTTGCTGTTGTTATGCCCATTAGGGCATTTATTTTCTGTGCTTGGATATAACTATCCAAGCACAGAAAATATTTTTTTGTGGGATGCTATAGATGTCAAAGTTTTTATTTCTATCTAGGTAACTATATAATTTTTTATTGAATGTTTGTAATGTTCTCATGGATATGAGAAAAATATATTATATATACATAATATATTTTTCTCATATCTCATATCTCCAAATATATTTTTTAATCTGATATAATCATAGTTGGCACTGAAATTACTTTAGAATATTTTTTTAATGTGTTTTTTTGCCTTGTTTTGGCATTATCTGTGGATTTGTTTATTTTCTAAGAGGTTTGAATTTGAAAGTTACATATTTTTTTTTTCAATAATTTTATTACTTATTGTGATCAGCAAATTACCAGGACCCAGAGCTATGGTCTGTTACTTCAAGCTCTGCTGGTTGGAACAGGCTGACACAGAGGAATGCACTATAAACCACACCACTAGTGGGACTTCAGTGATGGATAATATGTGGCTGACATTACTTTTATTCTATATTGCGAAATAAGAATATAAGTATATTAAAATAAACAATAATGGCACCATGTAACTTACACACAACACACAAATAGCAGACTTTGCACCCAGATATTATTAGTATGTGTTATTTTGCGCGGTGGTAGAGCGTTTCCTATCGCTCGCCTAGCTAGCAACCACCCACAAGTCGTAAAATCTGTCGCCAAGCACCTAATGGTTCCAGCAGGCTTCCTTGAGAGCCAGTGTATGCCAGACTAGGCTTGCTCCATATAGAGCTACAGTATGGCTGACTTCCTTAGTGCGAACTTGTGGTCAAATGCCTAACTGTGTAGGATAAATATATATATATATATATTAATATTTTATAATGCTTTCTTACCTTGTTTAGAAGCTGTTGAAGCTCCATGGACATTGTGTCGAACATGTCGTCACTATTGATCAGTGGAACTGCCTCAGAACTAAGTCCAGATGTGCTGGGGCTTATACCAAGTTTACTGAATGCCACCAGTTTTACATCTATGTCATTTTCTAAAAGTCTAGCTTGTTTTCGCAATTCTGAAAAGTTATTGTTTATGAGAAATATGTATTGTGTCAACCTATATGCATTACTGACAATCTCTTGGCAGTAAATGGAAAGCTAAGCTGCATTTATGGGTAAAATTGAAGAAATGCAAATGCTGATGTTGCAAGCAGTGCGTTTCTCAAATATTTTACAAATACAGAGCAAAGAGAACCTACACGGCAGTAAGTAAAAAAGTAGGGAATTACACATTACTATAGTCCTTCACTATCAAGCCACAGAGAGAGTAAGATATCTAAGCATAGGAATAATGTAAAAAATTTAGTTTTCTGACTTCATCTTGCAACGTCACGAAGTCTTACAAAGCCGGTAACAAAAGCACTTCTATCTTACCTTCCCAAGAGGACCCCGTCATGGTGGACATTGTGACAGGGAATGTCTTGAAAAATCAGCCGCTATTGATTCACTACAAAAATTATAATGTAAGTTCAACTATGTTTAAGAATAGATAAAACAAGAACTCCGAAATCTAAGAGGCAGCGAACTCGCCATTTGTTGATGATTGACATCACAACAAAATAAAGAAAACGAAGTGACATGCATGAATTGCATGACAATGACAATAGCATAATCGACATAAAAAACAGTAGAGTAGCGAAAATTTTATTGTATTCAACTTCGTGCGATTCTTATATTTAGCTGTCAAAGCATAAAGCTTACATTACAATGCTTGAAATAGACAGCAAACATGTATTTGTATAAAATGGCATTAAGTTATAAATTTTACTTTTGAACAATTTGTAGTACCTATCTGACCACTATCTCTCAAATAGTTTTCAAGTGTTTTTAAATCTATTAGCGGTGCATTGGAATATATTATTACATAATGTCTGAACAACTGTTTGTTCTCAAAACATTAACCTTATTTCATGGAGTGAGATTCTTTCACAGTCTTTGTGTTTGTCTTAAACTAGATAGTAAATAAAATTTAAAACCCCCATGGATATCCTGAATCCGATTGACAATATCGGCTGTCTCTGTTGTACAAACTCTCGATAGTGCTTAAAAGAAGGAGATAGAGCACCTGAAAATAATTAAGCACTTACAAAGTACTTTAAGATTTATGTCTAACTCAGAATTTTTGATGTTGGTATTGTGGTGTGTGAATTTCAGTTTAAATTAACGAAATATTTGTAAAATATATCTATTTTGTTTAATTTCCCACAGTTTTAAGTAGTTTTAACTGCCCTTTTGACTCCCAGTCCCATATACACAATTGACCTACCTACTCTTAACAATGACGAAAAATGTAAGAATATAATAAACCTTATTGCAAGGAAACACGACAGAATTTCATCAAATGTTGCAACTGTCAGATTAGTTTTCATCGAACACTTTTGATCATATGCTATCTCTTTTATGCTAATGGAGTTATTCTATTCTCTATTTCGCTCACACGACCTACATCACCCCACCCATTGCAGTTGTCTTCCTTTAGAACTTGGTTTCACGAGCGAGATCACAGCTGAATTTCGTTTATTAACACGTATTAGAATTATAAAAATGTATCTAAAATGATTTGAAATGTTCATAATAGATTTCGATATGAATTTATACGGTGTTACTATAACGTTTTTGTGCTCCAACTTGTGTTATTGTGTAGTGTAAAGCGATTATAGAGCAAAATATTGATAGCAAGGACAAAAAGAGTTCAATAGTGTTAACAAAATGGCTGGAACAGCTGTCAATAATAAATTGAAAAACTTGAATTTCGAGAAAATATGTAGAGCCTGTTTGGAAGTAAAGAGAGACATGAGACCGTTGTTCGAGCAGCTCACAGCTACGATGCTGATGGGGATTTCGAAAGTGCAGGTGAGATGACAAATTAATGAGATATTTTTGGAATGTATTTTTGTCTCTGTCTGACTCGCGAGGAAAGCGATGCGTCAGCAGCAGCCGTCTCTCATCGCGTCATCTTTGTTTAGAAGTCATTGAGTATGGCTATCGAACAATTTTGTGCTTCCTCAGGTAGGCTCAAACGGGATTCTCGAAATTGTTGAGAAATGTGCTTTTGTCTCTGTCACTCTTACGCAACTGTACGCACAATTCTTGAGATATAAAATGCGTGAGGATGACTGAGATAGGTATGTTAACATTGGTAACGTATGAAAGAAATCAAGGAATAGTTCCACTCTGATTATTTAAAGGCGGTAAAAAACTATTTCGAAATAGGTACATTCATCGTAAGTTTTTTGGTAATTTTTTTTTGAATTAGAACTTAAACCTACATAAATGTAGAAAAACATTTTGAGTTTGTTACTGTATTCCTGATTAAATAAGCGACCACCGACTTTAATTCGTAAGGAACATATAATTTTATTCAGTTTTCTGTTTTCAATGAAGCTACTGGGGGCCTGCCAAATTGAATTCAGTTTTTTTACATTCTTCTAAAAGAATTACATGTTTTTATGGATGTTGCTGATTACCTAAAGATGCCTGGACTTATCATTTAAGATTAAACGGTAGGGCGTCAATTAAGGAGAAAGAGGTGTTCGCAATTCTGATTTATTTGGGTACCTAATTAAACTGTATGTAGAATGTAGGTTTCAGTGGCAGAAGTAGCAAAAGTGACTTTAAGCGAATAATTAGGTTGTATGGTTCGGATAATCGACACTATATTATAATGCACTAAAGAGTTGTCATATTTTTTATTGTTATAATTAAGCCTTTATCTCTGGTTTTTACAATTCAACGGTTATAAAATATTAATACTAATGTTATCGTTCATCAGTGCTTTTATATGTTGAACAGGGGATTGTTGAAATGTCGCCGTTTCCATTTTGCTGTAATTGAACAGCAATTTTTTGATTTTGAATTTTTCAAAACTTCCTATAGGGCCCTGTAGCTTCTCCATGCTTTGGTTCTACTGTTAGCAATTTCTTGATTAATTTCATCATTGTAATATATAATCTGGCCAATATATAGTTATATTTGTCTAGATAGTCCATGTTGACTCTATCTATTAGTTTGGTTGTTTGTCATAATCTTGGTTTTTATATTTGTTCATAGATAATCCCACAATCTCACTAGCGTTTATGAGTTCTGCCAGCATGCACTGTATATAACATTCCAGCATCGTCTGTTATCAGAACTAAGTCATCAGCAATCTTAGATGGCTGAGAATTTCACCATTTATGTTAACTCCATTTCTCTCGCAGTAATTTTTTCAAATTTGTCATATTTTTTACTGACTTCCCAAAAACTGAGGTACTCATTAGGTGGTTTTTTAAAATGTTTATTATCTGATTTCTCGCAGACGGCTGGACTAATATGAATTTCTTTTTTGTTTTAAAGGGTCTAGGTAAATAACTAAAAAAGTTCTATCAGCTCCTGCCTTAATCAAAGTCAGTAATTTTTTATTAGGTATGTTTTTTGTACCTTAACAATAACTTATTAGAAAGAAGTTTCTTTTACAGGGAGTCCAACACTGTTTTGTTTTATACACAGGTGGCAGTAGGTGATGGGCTTCCCTCGCAGTTGTGTCTGCAATGCGTGCACCAGATCTCACGGTGCCACGCCTTCAAGGACCTCGTGGAGAGGAATGACCTCGCGCTACGAGAACACACTAAGTACCTCGCAGAGGAAACGCTCAAGAAAGAACGGGAGGAGGTAAGATATTGGGTGGCATGGATGAGAGATGAGATGGAGTGAAGATGTAACTGCTGCGGAGAACTTCCTTATTGTACCTACGAGCGAGCTTTGTCTGGTAATTTCGATCTCTCGTACAAGTCGTAGTTTCCAACCAATCTAGAGTGACACGGTAAATTTTTTTTAGATTTTTTTTTATCGTCATTTAATGTCACCTAAAAATAAGATAGAATTCCCTCCAAAAAACTAGTACTTTAACCTTTTTTTTTAAAAGGATAGGAAGGGAATATCTTGTTAAGATAACAGGATTTGATAGGGTACAACCGAGTTATGTAGTACTGTAGGTACATACTAAACCCTCAGTGCTTGATAGAGGGCATCGGGAATTCCATAGAACGCGCTGGTGAAGGGGAAGAACCTAGCACCTAGGTATGTAAAGTTTTTGGTTTCCAGAAAGAGAAGTTGCTGCAAATGAACTGTGCGGACAACTACATGCAATACATGGAGGTGCCCATGGCGACTCCCACACAGCTTTTAGACGGGTTCTTCGCACCCGCGGCGCCGGACCAGCTCGACGAGCCGCCCAAGGAAGAATCCGTCAAGGAGAACTTCGAAGATAAGGTCAGAGAGCAGAGAATACTCATTTTGATCCTTGTATAAGCAGACGGCTTATCCTAGGTATTAGTTATTAATACGTCAGGAAGCCTCTGTCGTGGCCTACTAGTGTAATAAGTAAGTAGGTGTTAGAGATATAATAGAATAAACAAAAGAATAAATATATTAATACTAGTTGCCCCCACGGTGTTACGCCCACTAGGAACACTGCATTTTTCCGGGATGAAACCTATCCTATGTGTTTTATATAATTCGCCTTAAAATGGCGAATTATATATTTTATAATGAAAGAGTTTGACTGTCTTTGACTAGTAAAATACTGTAGGTAGGTACATCATGATAAATGTCAAACCCAAGATGGCCACCACATCAAAACGGCGATGTCGAGGTTTTTTTTATTTGTTACTTGTTTTATGCTTATCAATTGTTACCATTGTAGCCAGCGGCAGCACCTACCACGTCCGTAAAAGAAGACGAAGCTTTGAACTCTGACGAAGAGAACTACCTCCAGCTGGTAGTGTTCCAAGCTACCTCCACAGTGTCTCCCGGTCGACACGTGTGCAACCTGTGCCACAAGGAGTTCAAGCACGCTCGCTGGCTGAAACAACACATGAGGTCACACACCAACTGGATCAAGGCCAATTGCAAGAAGCCGCCCATGTGCCCCATTTGTGATAGAACTTTCAAGGTAAGCTTTCGAACGAGATAGATAGGAAGGCTAATTGCAAAGTCTATTGTGGGACTGGTTGTGGCTAGCACGTCACCTACCTCGAGAAGCGTGAACTATCGGTACGCTCAAAACCATTACCTAGCAACCATTACTTTCAACATCACCGCCGCCCCCACAAGCAACGCACACACGCAACATCTCAATACCATCGGCCAATCACAACGCCAGGCCTGCTACGCGCAAGAGATATTTACAGAGCTCTGACGCACGTACTAGCTCCAACAACATACGATTGGACAGCTGTCCCCGAGCACAACACCCGCTCGGTACGAGTAGGTACTCCTTTGATAAAATGGTGGAAATCACTAAGTATTCTTTGTCTGGTTCAAAACATTGAATCAACAGTGCCAGCAACTCAAAACTATAGATTTTATTGACGATATGGTATGTCTCGGGTAGCAGTGGTTAGACATGAACAAGAAACAATTTTATTCTAGGCGAGGATGGATTTACAATTCGATCTGTCTATCCACTCCGACCAATAGATAGTATGAATGAAACGTTTCTGCAAGACTCATCCCCAGCAGAATGAGACAGTATGCCAATAAATATTATATACCTATTTATATGACTCCATATTAAAAGTTGTTCCTTAAAGTTGACGAATAAATTGACCTTCTTCTAGGTTAGTACATCCCTAACCGATAACCCTGTAACTACATATCACAGTTATGTTAAAATATTGCGTCACTCAATTAGATTTCATTGAAATTGATTCCGAATAATTTCTCGCGTTTTTATTATTTCCTAAAAAAACACGTGGCAATGCAGACAACCCTTAGGTCATTTTATTTCTGCACAGGGTCCAGGAATGTTAAAAATGCACATGCGTACCCACGAGCAGCGTCCGCCGAAGCAGCCGACCTGTTCCGTCTGTCAGCGGCAGTTCCCCACAAAGACTCTACTGTATCGCCATCGTCAGACGCATTTCGAACAGAAGACGCATCAGTGTACTTTCTGTGAGAAGCGATTCTTCAGCGGATATGCGCTGAGGTCGCACATGGCTCGCCACAGAGGGGAGAGGCCTTACATCTGCTCTAATTGCAACAAGAGCTTCTACAATCCAACGGACTTGAAGGTTAGTGTCGATTAATTTTGAAAAGAGTTTTGTGCGTTCTTAGCTTGCAGACTATCTACCAATTTTTGCAGATATCGAAAATACCAAAACAAAAATAAACAACGTTTTATTGAATCTATATTTAATAAGCGATAAAGTAAAACATGGGCTCTGCTCCTGCTATTTGTTAAAAATTGATGATGTCGACAATACACCACATTTTAGCTTTTCGAATTTCTCATCCTCCTCTTTTTTAACGCGGAAAGCCTCATGGAATGATATCCTGGCTCTCTTAGACAAGTAATCGGGGAATTCTATTTGAAAACGCATGATCAGATTCCCTTTAGCTTTCGTAGGGCATGCTGGGACAGGCAGACCTTCATCTTCGATGATTTTCTCGTACGTCGGGGTAATGACGTCATCGATTTTGATCCTTAAACGTCGATCGTCTAGAGTATTCAATGTAATGGTGAGTCCACACAGCGCTTCTTCTAAAGTCACCGGGTTTACTGAAACTAGATCGCTCAGACCCGACCTAACGAATGACTCGTGAGGCCTGTCTTCGGTCACGAATATCACGTCTGCCGGAATCCTCGTAGGTCCTTGATCTCCCTCTTCTTTGAACCTCACTTCTGTGTTTGGGTATATTCCTGGCTTGATCGGTATCGACAGCACTTTCTCTCGTAGCTTCAACTCTGAGCAAGTTTCGTCAGTGAATACGAGTCTCTGAATCTTCATTTTCTTCAGACCTCCCTTGTAAATCTCTTCTAAAGACAACGCTAACGGGCGGACGATCGTTGCGTCTTTTTCCTTGTACCCCTTTCCTAAGGGAGAGTCAAACATGGGGGGTGGGTTCTCGTAGTAGTCTAACAAGTCAGCGTAGGGGTTGCTCGTCCCGAAGAACTCATGGAAAGTGCGAAGAGGTTCACCGTGGTACGAATAAGGGTGGATGTAGTCTGTCGGTCCGGGGACACCTTTCTTCAATCCCTCTTCTCCATACTGGTCGTAAACAGCTCTGTGCTTATGATCCACGAGAACCTCATAAGCTTCGCCGATGAGAGCGAAGATTCGCTTCATATTCTCATCGTTATCGTGCTTCTCAGGGTTGTATTTGAGCGCGAGCCGTCGATACGCTTGCTTGATGTCATACTGGGTAGAAGATCGCTTCACTCCCAAAATTCCGTAATAATCAAAGCCCATTTTGTGTAAAGTATTAAAGAATAAGTAGTAAAATAAATTAGTTTTAATGCGTAAAAAATAACTCGTTGTGTTTGGTTGTCCCGCTTGAATTTTGATGTCATTTAGGCAGGTCACTTATTCAACACTAAATGTCGCGTCAAAATCCAAAGTAGGTTTTAATCAAAGTTAAGTTTCTTGTTTACGTTATTCAAAGCAAAAACTATTTGGGTTACATTCATAGAGGTATTGTAGTCATAGTCAGTTTCTGAATCATAAAAAGTTTTATGTTTCTTAAGTTCTATATAGAATGCAGGCCAACTTTACCACGAATTACAAAAATTATAAAAAAATATAGGACTAAAAGAATAGGAGGCGGAATCATTCGAAATTATTTAGGAGTAGACCAGCAAGCAGTAAAAGGTATTTCACCAAAAACTGACAAATGAATAACAGCTGTACTCCTTTCCCCAAAGGTCCACTTCCGTCTGCACACGGGCGAGAAGCCGTTAAAATGCACCGAGTGCAACAAGACATTCCGCCGCCACTCCACACTCTGCCAGCATATGAAGAAGCACAAGGGCATCAGAAACCATATCTGTACCGTCTGCAATAAAGGATTCTACGAGATTTCCAAGCTGAATGCCCATATGAGGGTCCATACTGGTAATTACTCTAAAGCTACCTACTATGACGACCTTATAATTATAATTACCTAAGCGACGCATAAATCAATTCAAAAATCATTAAAAATATTTTACCACAAAAATTGTCAACTTACACATAACAGCCGTATAATTTTCTCAAAAGTATAATTAATGCATTTACAAATACACAGTCCCAAAATAGGTATTTAAACTTATTTTCGCATCGTTTAAACACTCTTCCTAGCCGGGCATTTAACGTATTATCACCTATTTTCGAAGCAGGTAGGCCACGGCATCATACTCTTAGCAAAATATTCATATTCATTTTATTGGTAAATTATTGTACACGTCAATAGTTTACACCGTTTAGTTATAACAATAGTGATGCTTACAAGTATTTAACAGTATGCTAATAAAATATAACATTCTAACACTGTCAATATTATGCATTAGGTATTTAAAAACATTAAATTAATAATAGCTAATAGCATATTAGGTCAAATTAAATAATTATGTCAATAAAAATAAAAATCCAGTACAATTTAAATACTAATAGAATTACAATGTCAGTATTTAACATAAAAAATATAAATATCATTCCAATCGAAATTTAACAAATTATTCTACTTTATAAAAAGCCTGTTCGATAAGCCACCGTTTAAGTTTGCCTTTAAAGCTATTAAGAGTCCTAGTAGCTGTAATCGCTACTGGCAATTTATTATCAATGTTAGGTCCCATGACGTGTGTCAATTTAGTAGACTTAGCGAGGGTGCGCGATATATTGACAAGCTTGTGACCGTCGCGAGTGGAGTACTGGTGATCCTGGCTGCGTTCCGAGTACTGCTCTAAGTGTGTTCTGGCATATACTGCCACCTGATATATCAAGATAGCAGGCAAAGTCAGGATCCTCAACTCCTTGAAATACTGACGCGTTGGAGTGTCCCAGGGTACTCGTGGTACGAACCTTACGGCGCGCTTTTATAATCGAAAGGCTCGCTCCCAGTCAGCGGCTCTCGCCCATGTCTCAGCACCGTACTGCAGTTGAGAGTGGATCGTAGCGAAATAACACGATCGTGCTACTTCTCGCGGAACCACTTTGGCCTCTCGGCTCAACGCGAAACACGCGCTACTCAGCTTTGAGCAGATTTTGTCTATGTGGGCGTCCCACTTCAGACCACGATCTAACTGGAAACCAAGAAACGCGGTAGTCTCCTGCTCCTCTATACACACTCCATCCACGAGAACTGTCAAAGGTCTCATCGACCTACCCGACAGATTAAACTGGATGAAGTGTGTCTTGCTGAGGTTTAGAGCTAGGCCGTTCATATGGAACCATCCCGATAGCTGCAAGGCTGCCTCATTTAGTCCCCGCTCCAGCGCATCCACCGTCGGTGCCGTGACTATTCCTGCCACGTCATCTGCGTACATAAGTACCTCGGCCGCAGTCACTAGTAATATATCTTTCGCTTAGCGCCCCTTTACAAAATATACCTTTGTTTTAAACTACTTTCTATCGAGAAAGAACCATTCATCGGCATGCCTCCATCCCCTCCTTTCATGAACACATAGTCGTATAACTTTACGGGGCAACCCTTATTTCTTCTCAAAGGTGAGCGCCCCTTCGAATGCCAATTCTGCACCCGTCGTTTCGCACAACAATCGGCCCTCATCTACCACCGGCGGACCCACACCGGAGAGAAACCTTACTCCTGCAAGCTGTGCTCGGCGCGGTTCACCACATCCTCGGCAAGGAATAACCACATGGTCACACACACTGGAAATAAAAAGTGAGTATGCTTTCGACTGCGTAGATTTTAGGAATACCTACCTATTAGGAACTGAGTTTTTAAAGCTCTTGTCTAGGTCTAGTTAGTTAGTTTTACTCTATTTTCAGTCATCTGTAGGTATACAAATGACTTGCAGGGTTCCTTGCAAGTCATTTGTATACCTACGACTATTTTGTGTGACTTACCAGATTTTTCGAATATACAGTTACAGCTCTGGAATTCCCATTTATAATTTGTATGTATAATATTTGTTAAAATATGTTAAGCAGTTTGATTTTATATCAAAAATAGTATAGCTGTAACATGCGGCGTTGCATTCCATATAAAATTGAGTATAAAGAAGGTTTTTAACCTTCCCAAAAATCTTTTCTTAATACACCCCTAAACCCACAAATTGTCATTTGTCATGTCTCTAGACTAGTCAGTCAGGACTTACTCTTTTGTATATAGGTGTGTATAAAGTACTGTAAACCGAAACAACATATTGTTTTACGACTTCTCGCTCTTATACCAAAAAAGCAACAAAAATTAAAATTTGGGAAAGAATATATTAGCGTGACAGGACAATTAGGTACGTGAAAACCCGTCTTCTGAACACAAATAACTGCTTAGCTAAGTTTAATTAGATAAGCTCAAGAAAAGTAATGCAATTCACAAATAATTGTGTTACCTCATAAAAGGCAAGGACCAAAGCGTCTGTGGAGTGCAAAAATATATTAAAAAACAAAAAAAAGAAAATGAGATTGACACGTACGTTTGTCGTGTAGGTTCACTTGCCAAGTGTGCCTGAAGGGCTGCACGTCCCGCACGGAACTGCGCGTGCACGCAGCACGGCACACGGGCGAGAAGCTGTTCGAATGCGGCGTGTGCTCGCAGCGGTTCAGCACCGCCTCCTACCTGGCCGTGCACCGCCGATACCACACCGGGGAGAGGAACTACCAGTGCAACGTGTGCGGGAAAGGTGACCATATAATATAACACTGTAACTTCTCAAAAATGTGATATATGCGGGAAGGGTCACCATATAAATAATTTATACTTTGATAAAATTCTAATACGTAACTGGTTTAAAATAATAATAAAATTTAAAAATTGACATAATTATGTTAAACATTATATCATCTGTACTATTAATCAATCAAATAAATTGTTGGGGAAGGCTTTCCTACAAGATACGGGCAACTTCGCGTAGTGGCCATGGCTGCGTCATTTATGTAATTATTTTAACATAATAAATCGTAGGATAAATAATTTTGTATTTGTATATGATACACTGTAACTGCCTGCAAAATGTGACGAGTGTGGGAAGGGTGGGCACTACACTTTTCTACTGTAAGATCCTGTGTTATTATTTTTGACAATATTTTTGTGACATACACTGTGTACTTAACATGATCACAAAGTATATAATTTTAATAGTTGACCTATTTCATATATCAGTATTCTAAAATACTATCGTTTGTGCCAATGGTTATACATTTTATGAGAAGAATAAAAGTAATTGACCATTTACTATTATATTTTCCTAATGTACCCCAGCAGTTGGGTTAAATACGATGTAAATATACAAATTCATGTAAACTTCCGTTTCAAAGTGCAATCTTTTCGCAGGTTACATAGAATCTAGTTCGTACAAGAAACATATGAAAACTCACGAGCAGAAAGACTCCGATGCGACCAGCTCTGAAAACAGTCAAGAGCAGGACGTGGATAAGGGGGAGGAACATTCCGGAGACGCCTCGCCTAGCAGCGGAGGGGAGGAGCAAGTAGAAGTTCAAACACAGGGTAAGTGGCTGAAAGACTGAGGATTCTTTTTCTTCCCTTTGAAGAAAGTATGCTTTTAGTCGTATACTTATTAAAATAATCGCAAAATAACGCCCCAATACCTACGAGTATAAGCACGCCGTTCATTCAAAAACCCTAAATTAAAATGTATTCCTTTGACTACAATCACTGCTCTTGCTTTGTGAAGAGACCAAAATGTTATCGGACTGTGCATCAACTGGAAACATCAGGAATACAAGCGATTTATAAAATCCCTGAGGAAGATTACTGAACATGAGCTATCTTCATAAACCCTGACAAGACACCCGAGAAGTAAGCGATGCTTTTTTTATTTTTGCGATGCTCACTTGTTTTCTGCGATATTGACTTGTTTCTTTCATGCTCATTTGTTTATGCAACACTGACTGATACAAAATAAACCTGATATATTGAGTAGTCATTTATATATGCAATGATCTAACAAGTATGCAGTCAATTGTATTATGTGTCTCACAGCCAATCTGTTCAATCCACGAATCTATTGAATTCAGAATCTGCTACCAAACTTACTTAACAACACTTTTTTTTAAATCTTACGCAGCTAGGCATTCGACCACAAGTTCGCAAGACCACGGAAGTCAGCGATACTGTAGCCTTAGATGGAGTATGCCTAGAACAACTTGACGGTGGTAGCTAGCCAGGCGAGTTATAGGAAGCGCCCTACCACCATGCTATGGTTTCCTCACGATGTAATTCTTCACGGGTAGCTCAGACTCTTTTTGCATTTTTCGTGGGATCTAACCTCTTACCTTTTGCACGGCAATCGACCACACTAACCACTCGACCATCAATCACATAATTACATCATATTCACATCATACTTGATTACATCCAGGTCAACAAAACCAAATCCAAGTGCAGACTCCGGTGCAAGTTCAAGTGCAGAGCCCGGTGCAAGTGCAGGATCCCCTCCAGGGGCTGGACCCGCTACGCTCCCCGCCCGCGCCGCCGGCCGACACCCCCGCTCCCCAGCGCCGGTACAAGTGTGGAGTGTGCGTCAAAACTTATATGTACTTACACAGCTTGAAGAAACACATGATGACTCATATACAGGTACATATATACCACTTAATGAACTGTTTACCATAATTTATAATATACGGTTTTTGTTTAAGAACTTTTTGGATACTCACTTTTTAATCGACTTTAAAAAAGCGAGTTTGTTTCCAACGAAATCTTTATTAAAAAGAACAGTCGAATTGAGTACGATTTGAGTGTTTCATTTTGGAAGTCGCCAGAAATTGAGTGACACAATGGCATGGTTACAGCAATCACAGCAGCAGCAGCAGCAACAGCAACAAGTTGGTCAGCAGCAAGTGCAACAGCAGGTGCAGCACGTTACGCAGCAACAGCAACAGGTGAAATATGTGATAGTAATTAAAATAGTCCATTAGTTCAGTATGTATCGAATACGATTTATAATAAATACACTCTTAGTTTAGCGAAAACATTGTCACTTTCCATCAAAACGAACAATATTGGATCCTCGTGTACAAACTTACATATTAGTGAAATCCCAGCCGTGCCGTGGATAAGTACCACCGCCTTTTACTCAGTAGCTAATGAAGCTGAAACTGGATTGATCCCGAGGGAAAGAGGAGATAGTGAGATCAGTGTTCATGCCTTCGGTCGTTTTCGCTTTAATGTGCAACAAGTTATAGATCCACTTTTGTTAAGGTGTTGCTATACACATATTTCTTATCGTAATTTAATTTAACTGTGATTTTAAAATGTTAATTTCTACACATAATCTAGCAGATAACCCAGCAGCAGCAGACTCACCACATCCAGAGCCAGCACATCAACCAACAGCTGCAGCAACACCAGCAGCAGTTGCAACAGCAACAACACTTGCAGCAACAGGTGCTGCAAGTGAGCGGCGTGCAGCAGCTCGCGGTGCCGATACACGCGCAGCACGTGCCGCAGAGCATCACTGTCTCCGGCGTGCAGGTAATCGCTGTACAGCGAGGACTGACATTGTACTCATCTTAAGGAATAAGTTTTAACATGAGTCCAAAACTGAAATTGAAAAAAAAAATTATTATCTGTATTGTGTTATACGTTTTATATATTATTTGTATGGAACAGTTGATTTTATTTTCTCGAATCCAGAGATGGATTCATAGTAAAAGTTGATATGATAAGTATATTGACCCGCTTTCGCCTTAGGACAACCCTAGCCGATAAACCTGTATTATAACTGCGTCATACAGCAGCAGTTGCAACAACAGATACATTATCAACAGCAAAATTGTATTTAAATTGTATATTTTTTTGTCTATTTTAACTGAATTCATGCAAATAAAGAAATAGTGAACAATGATATTGATGATTTGAAAAGCGACTTAACGTAAGATTGGTTGGTTCTTTTATATTTATAGACGGAGAGTCGACGGAGACCGGCGATGGCAGCCAGTCATATGCGGCGATATCTTAATTGGATATTTTTAGTATAATAGTCCGAGTTTGTTTTACATATCTAACTAGCTAAATAATAAATCCTTGAAATACATGTCAGTGGCTACCGGTTCGAGTATTGTGTTCTTTGGCGTACGTGGCCTGGCACGGCAATGCAGTTCTGGCGTGGAGTGGAAAATGTTAACGAAGCAAACAGTCTATAATTTATAATAATATTGTATTGTTTGTTTGTTTGTCAGCAAGCCGGTCAGCACGCGTACCCGGTGATATCGTCGGTGCAGTCGTTGCAGCTGCAGCAAACGCAACAGGTCAACACGGTACACGCTTCTTGATGTTGTTAATGCACTTATGTGTATTGTTTGCACGAAAAACTTGCACGAAAAACATATTTAGTTCGTTTTTTATTCCAAATTAGTTTCTCGCATGAATTATGCAACTTTTAAAGATGCCAACTGCGATTTCTGCGAACTAAACGTATCTTCTCGTTTTTTAAATTTAATCAACAAAATGATTTAAACGAAGAGTATTTATTAAAACAACTGGCCTACCAGAAGTTTTTGAGTTTGTTAGTTACATATGTATGTATAATATTAGCTGTACATAAGTGTAGATAGGCTTGTGCTTGATCGCAAATCGCCTTATAAATCGACGATGCGGTCTAGGATGTGTCACGCTTGCCTAGAAGAAACCGATAAGGTGATGGGAAGTTTATAGTGTATATAAACTATTGAGTTTGAGTAATCGAACTACTTGGTCAATTTTGATAAGATTACTTGGGTTATATATCTCGACCAATTAAAAACCTCCTCTCTTTTTGAACAAATGCAGTAATACATTCGAAATACTACCTTCCTTTAAAAACCGCAAAAGGGCAGTTTCGAAAAACCGTTCAAATAACAATCACCTATATTTTATATGTATGTATTTAATTAATAATTTGTAATTTTTTGTACAGCAACCTCAACAGCTGCACGTGCAGACGATACAGATACATCCGCAGCAACAACACCAGCCCATACAGATCCACGTGAGTACCTACTCTTCACGCACCACTGCTGTGCACAGCTCTCCGATACGAAGGGGTTGTAGGCTTTGGTCCACCACGCTAACTAAATTTGGGATTTGGGAACTTTAATTATCTCTGAAATATTTACTTGTTGGAAACTTAATCTGAGGGGAAAAGGTAGCAAAACATGGTGCTTAATTCTAATAAGTAAAAAACTCAGGGATGCCAATTCCAATTTAAAGGCGTCTGTCATGTCCTACGGATTAGACAACTTGACGTGTCACCTGGGGCCTAAGTTTGTTATTTGTATCCTTTCAAAGTTACGATTGCATTACGTCATAATGGTCGTTATAGACAGATTATGACCCCAAAAGGCCGCTCACACTGACTAAACTAAAAGTTCCTGAAATAATATCCATCCTTTTTTACTTTTGAAAACAAAAGGAGGGGATACAGTTTTAGAACTGTCAAATTAAGTTAGTTTAGTACGTTTGGCCTGACAGAATCGGTCTATGTCAAATACTAACTCTGCTTTATTCATGTCAAAACGACCGTTATGACACAATGCAATTGACAACATTTCATTTTTGCATAGTGATGGAAATTCGGAAACCATTTCGAGTAATTGTAATGAAGAGTTCATATTAAAAATAATAGATTTTTACTAACCACTTTCTTCCGAGTTAATCATAAAAAATGATAAAAAAAATCTCGTATTTATGTTAAGACCGTCAGATGCCACCAATAAAAAATGTTACTAATAACAAAAATACAAATAATTAATGATATGCTGAACTTTTATAATACTTGCAAAAATCTCTAAAAACGTTAATATAACATTCAAGAATAAAATAAAAAAATACGAGTACGTTATTTTTCATCTGTCTTTCCATTATCCTAATAAAAATGGGGGGCAAATAATTTGAAATGTTGTCAATTGTAACTACAACCCGGTCACAATGTGTGTGCACCTGAGCTCGTGACGTCATATCGGCGGTACGGTAGCTGGGTACGGTGTGCTAACAGTACTGTCGCACCGGGGAGTGCGCGGAGAGGAGACAGGGGAAGCGGGAGAGGCGCCGCATTCCAGCGAGGTGCACAGATATTCTGACCGGGTTATATGATGCAATTTAAACAGTGTTAGTGTTAATTACAATTGAAATGTATGTATTGCAGGCGGTGGGAGTGCAGCAAGTGCAGCAGCAGCAGCTGCACGTCGCTACATCCACCTGTCAGACCATGCTGCCCAACATACTACAGGTAAGTCTGTCGCCAAGCACCTAACAGTGTGTTCCGGCGGCCTTCCTTGAGAGCCAGTGTATTCCAGACTAGGCATGCTCTGTCTAGGGCTACAGTATCGCTGACTTCCGTGGTCGTGCGAACTTGCGGCCATTTGGCATTTGCCTAGCTGTGTAGGATAAAAAAATATGATAGTATGGCTGGCATATGCGTCAACTCGTGAACGAGTGCTGGTTGCGGGGGCCGGATTGTTCTTAGTATGTAAGTGACATTCAATATTCAAAATTTGTAATAATAATTGCTTAAAGTTTAATTAGCTAAGTAGTTAGTTGTCTACTTTTAAAAACCTATTAATGCAAGAAATGTAATTAAATTTAAAAAAAAAATATTCCTAAAAGTGTAAATATTTAATAAAAAATTAAATTAAAAAAGATTAAGTAAGTCCATCGGACAGACTAGAGATACGGCAAGACGCCACCAGAACATGGTAGAGGTTCCCAAGGCTCGCACGAAACGCACCGCGTCTACTTTTATTAAGCAAACTGCTAGATTGTGGAACTCGTTGCCGGTTTCTCATTTCCCGATAACTATAATCTGGGTTTTTTCAAGTCGCAATCTTAGGCCGTTTCGTCGCTTCATATCGTGCGAGTTGCGGCCAAACGTAAGCATATCTCCGATATACTTATATAATATAAGAGAAGTGTGTTTGTGAATGTTGTATAACACGCAAGACACAGGAAAAATCCCAGTGGGAAGCTAAGAGTGTGAAACGTCATCTTTTATTATTTTCCAGCTGCAGCCAGCGACCGTGGTGTCAGGTTTGAGCCAGCAGGAGTTAGTGGGCGCTCACCGGATCATCTTACAACCGCAACACCAGACCCCGCACCCGGCAGTCTACACCATACACCACTAAATCAACGAGAACATTGACTGACTGACTGACAATATTTTTTATTCTACGACTCCTAAAAATTCGACAAAAAAATTCCATAGGTACATTTGGCCACGCGTAACAATGATCATTTTGTATGGAATAGGTTACAAAAACTGTTGCTTATTAACATCAGAAGCCACCTTTAAGATATTGCTAGTTAACTATTTTTATGGTAAAGCAGTTACTAGTAGCCCTGTATAATAGAACTAATATACAACCGAAAGGAGTCGAGACGGTTATTTGAACAAAAACTGCACCACACAGCAGACATTTTAATACAGTATAGTTTGCCATTGTCGCCACGAAAAAACAACATTACAGAATAACGCACTAAAAGCAGTCTTATCTCTAAAAGCGATGTGTACTTGACAAAAATCCACCAGTTCCAGAAAAATAACTTGTTGTAGGTACATGATAGGGTAGGATTCATAAATATATAAAATAAACAACAATTTAAAATAGCAAAACACAAATTGCTCATTTGCGACTAGGTTCTCATATAAACTGAAGATATTACAATTAGCACCTTAATGTTCTCCTCATATTTTAGTCGCTTGATTTTTCTACAATGAATGGGAAAGAATGGTTTCGACAACATACTCGTAGTCTAACGTTATTTACGCTCAACATATTGAAGGAATACAATCCAGATAATATAGAAAATACCAGTATGTCGTCTAATATAAATCGCACAAGTAAGCGTGTCTTTTACAATAATATTAGAAAGAGGAAAGTATTTATATACCTAAAGTTTTTGTATGTAACTTAAAAACTACTAGACCTATTTCAAAAACTCTTTTACCGTCCGGAACCTACATTTTCACTGAGTAACATAGGCAATAATCTGTTCTAAAAAAACCACTCGTCCATCTGTGCGAAGGCAAAACGGCCGCTAGTTTAAATTCCGACAATGACATAAACGTTAAATAAAAAAAATGACAAATAAAAGTTGTCGTCCTAGTCACCCTGAGGGCAGCAGAGGTTAACTACTAGTGTTGTACTACTTTGGAGGATGTGTAGCTCCTCTGGGAACCATTGTCTCCATTCCTGACCTTGATGACAGTTTGCAGTCATGTGTCTCGGCTTTATGTGTTGAAAGGCTACTAAAAGCTTGCTAGTGGTAGTGTGGTTTCTTTGAACTTTATTTTCACCTTCTTTTTCAAGGCCGAGTATTGTAGAGTGCTTGTTCCGTCATAATAAATTTAACATATTTTTTTTCTTAGGATATATGACACCATAATAATATGGCACCACACCTTTGCACATAAACAGGACATTAATGGTTAATAATCTACCAGTATTACAGATTAAAACTTGTAGAATCACCAGTTTTGCAATAAATACACAGACAGAGACGCCAATTTTTCAGCTAACGCGGGAAAACTTCAAAAACATTCTTTACACTTTTTTGCATGTGTTGTGGAAAATCTGGCAGGCCTTTTTCTTTTTGGAAATATAATGCCTATCTTGTATTTATTTTCTATCGTGTGAGAGTAAGGTTTTTTTTAATTCATATTTTAATAGGGTTATTGACGCTAAGGTGAAGGTTGTGCTGCTTATAACACTCAATGCTGGAGTTCGAAATCTAGACGCACTAGATTACAGTTTGTGAATTTTTCTTATTCTCATGTATCAAGAGACAGCAGATAGTCACTCTTTGATATATTCTTTGTTATTTTCACCTGTTGGAACTCTGTTTCTCTTCAAGAATATTATGAAGCTGTCCATTATTTATTCTGGGGTTTTCTTGTTTATAATTACAACAGCTTTATGTCTCTACCATATACTGAGAGTATGCATGGGGAGGGCAGTCTCAACAAGCAAAAGAATAAATTCATGGTATTTTTTAATTCCTATACCCCTCCAAAGTGCGTAGATGTGCATTCATTCATGTCAAGTTCATTTCATGTTCAAGGCATCCTCAGGAGATGTTGTTGTTGATGCTGGCGTTTGAAGAGTTAACATCTCCTGAGGATGCCTTGTGCTAAGGCGAAACACGTGTCGAGGAAGTCAGAAACTGAGAAAAAGAGAAATAATAATAGGTCTTTTTGGTGATATAATTTCTATCATGGCTTTAATTTTTGATAGCGAATTAGCGCAATTTGAGGTGGATGGCCCTACCTGTGTATTTAAAATCTCTTTCATAGGTGAACGACCGATTTCGTTGCCATCCTTATTTTGAGTGTCATAACTGACTTGATAGTCTTGATTTGGGTTATTTGCTGGTACTCTTCAGTCTACGACGTGTCGCCTATTTCATCAAAAGTTACGAAGTCTTCGTCTCTAATTTTATGGCGATTACAAGGCCATAATGTGTCCATTTCTTCTTGGATATGACTGTCCAGAATCTCGGATATGTAACATTGCTTTATAATTTGTCCAGGATTCGAACGCATCCAGTTTGTACAGGCTATATTGAAGTTTTGTTTTAAGTCCTTAAAACAAATCTTTATTTGTCCAGTGGTTGGAGTTTGTCTTCTCTTGCTCTTATTTCCTCCTGGTATTTGTTGGACACTGACGAGTGCTCCTCGAGCACTTTTGATAATTTATTTTCCACTTTTTCTTTAGCGTTTTTAACGGCGAGAAGACCATTCTTCAGCACTGCGTTGCGTCTTTCGTTGGCCACCTAAATAAATAAATTCCCAATTCATTGGAACCTTTTTTTGCGTATCTATCTAGTCCATTCTGAAATATGGCTTGACAGGGTATATCACCTATGAATAATTTGAGTTAATTTTGTTGTTATTTGCGAAAATATTGTTTTTGATGAATCACAAATATTGTTTTTGATGAATTACAAGTAAAAGTAACGCAAAGTAACGCCTGACTCCATTAATTATATTTTGGTTTCTTGGCTTGAGTTCCGTGTTTCCTGTAGTTAAAGTCTTTTTGCTAAGTTTTTTCTTCTAACAGTGTCGATTGTGGCGTGTTCGTTGATGGTATGAAACTTTTCATGCTTGCAGTTAAAAAATCTTGGAGTTAATTTGATTTATTTCGCCCTTCATTGCCTATTACAGCTCATAATGTGAATGTTGAGCTTTTTATCATTTGTTTGTAGAACAATTTTTGTGCCTTGGCATACGCATTTATAATATTAGTTAGGATAATAGTAGCATAATATAATAGATAATGGTTTCCTGAAAGAAATTGCTACAGGCGATAAGGCCGCCCAATGTACTACCATTGTATAGATTTGTCGTGCTGTATTTTGTTTGGTGTGCAATAAAGCTATATTCATTAATTCAATAATAGTTTGATAACAAGTTATTGTAGTAACACTCACCCACCCCGCTCCTGTGCTTCGCGGGCTTTTTTCTCTGCTAATTTTATCTTCTTGAGCTGCAGCATTTGTGCTTTGGCTCGCTGATACTTGTTAGTGAGCTCCAAGCAGTCCAGTCTGTTGTTTTCTTGCGCTTGCTTAGCTAATAAGCTGCATGTTACAGTCCAGAACAGCACACATATTGTGTGTTGCGACTTAGCCAGTATGGCAATGGGAACTATAAATGAGAGACAAGATGGTATAACTCTAATTTATTATTTAACAAAAACAACTTATACACTAAATGCCTATCAGTAGCACACTATCTTTGTCACGTACACTCGTCACGTAAATCTCGTACATTCTATAATCTATTGCTGCTACAGTACTCCCCCCTTAAAACAAAAACAAAAAAAAAAACGTATGCCATCCAAGTACATTTACAAAACTAACAATAATAAAATGTATAATTTACATTGTCGCGACCTTGCTGAGTCGACGCCGATCGTAGCAGAAAACAATGGCCAACGCACTCTGTGACGCACGTGTGAATCTGCTAACGCCTGCTGACACCCGCAGTTTGCGAATACCCGGTGCACTTGTGCTGGTTCTCTCTGTCCAATTTCTTCATTCTTTTGTCTAGCGCCTTCATTACTCCAAAGATAAAAAACATCACCAATGTTAAAAATATCTGCCCCATGGCGATATTTCTTGTCCATCGTAATTCCTCCAGCACGAGTTCTTTCAATTGGTCCGCCTCCTTTTGGTTCAGACATGTGTCCGCGTTATAAATTATTTGATCTTTCAAGCTCTGGTTGCCCATGTCTGCTCTGCTTCCTATGTTTGCTTGCAGTGAATGATGGATCTACGCCGGACTCTGCCCATTTATACAAATGTGAACTACTTACGTCAGTCAAAACGGAATCGTACGACCGGCTTAACTACTCTCCCTGACTTCGTGACATACGTGCCGTCTTCGTCCTTGCTTTTATTCTCAGATGGCACGTTTACCGATTCATCGCCAATCACGAATGCTGGCTTCAAGCGATCAATCGATATAATTTTCTCCTTTCCGTTGATCTTAATAATATACGCCTTATCCATCCTTCTTGCTACTAGATACGGTCCTTCATAAGGCGGCGTCAAACTCTTCCTGATTCTGTCACATCGCACAAATACGTGAGAACATTCCTCAAGCTCAGGATGCACAAATATTGACTGACTATGCTTCTTACGTTTTGGTACTGACGTCATATGCGCAATACTTTCTCGCATATTTTTAATAAGCTCCTCGTATGTTTTAAATTGCTGCGGCGAACCAAAAAAATCTCCAAGCCGTTTAATCGGTGTGCCATATACCATTTCTGCTGCACTCAATTCTGTGTCTTCGCGTAAGCAATTTCGTAAACCGAGTAAAACTGAAGGAATCTCTCCCAACCAATTAGTGCCACAATTCCTTGCCATGAGCGCTGACTTTAAGGTCCTGTGAAATCGCTCTACCATCCCGTTGGATTGTGGATTATAAGGTGTCGTCCTAATTCTATGTACTCCTAAAAATTGTGTGAGTGCCTCAAAAATTCTTGATTCAAATTGCATCCCTTGGTCTGACGACACTGGTGAAGGCGTCCCAAATCTTACTATCCATCCTTCATACAATGTGCGAGCCACCGTCTCAGTCGTGATATCCCCCACAGGAAACACCTCAGGCCAAGAAGTACATCGGTCTATGATGGTGATTAAGTATGCTGAACATTTTCAAATCTTAAACTTCTGTTGCTCCGTAACCGGATTTACTCCTGATCGTTATTCTGGCTTCTTGCTAAATGACCATAATTGATTGGTAAAGGCATGTCAATCTGCTCTAAGCGCGATAATGCGTCTGCCACTACGTTATCCTGTCCGCTAATATGTTGAATATCGGTACTGTACTGTGAAATATAGTCTAACTGCCGTATTCGCCTAGGTGTATCGTTTGCCGACGGCTTCTTCGAAAATGCATATGTCAATGGTCGATGATCTGTAAAGATTGTGAACTCTCTTCCTTCAATTAACCTCTGGAAAAGTTTGACTGCCATATATATAATGGCCTCGCTCGTGCCGACACAGGCGGCCCCTTTGTAGTAATATGATGCTCAACCTTGTGCTTTGGAGCTATGCGAAGAGAAGTAGATTTTGTAATATTCTCATATTTTTTCAATAATTGATTAACGCGTAGATTCATTTCCATATGTATAGTGCGAATTGTCTGCTGCGTCGATTTGCACAAAGATGCGGGCATTGTCAGCTCCGTTACTCTTTCAATAATTTTCCGACCAGCTATATCAACTAATAATTTAAAGTGTTCCAGAAAATCCGCTCCAATAATTGGTTGCTTAACATCGGCGATGACAAAGGTCCAATTAAAACATCTGCGCAGTCCCAAGTTCAACGAAAGCGTTTTCTCACCGTACGTATTAATTTTCGTGCCGTTCGACGAGTTACGTCGAAAATTTCTCGTCGAAACGGCGTGTTTATTTTCATTTGCGTTCTTTTCTTAGCTTTTTCTATAATCGCGTGGAAAGAGTCACACTCCATGTGCGTGTGCCCACTTATAAGAAACTTGTGGTTTATTTTTTTAGTGTTGGATGACTGTTTAATAAAAACATAAACATCATTGCCACAATGTTGTTTTTATTTTGGCCACCACAAGTATCAGAATAAAAAGTGACTTCTTCCAATTGTGGTGGTAGACTCTGGCAAAAGTGCCACAAGCACGACGCAATTTGATTTGCTCCTCGAGCTCCTATAGTCTAGTCCCACATGTAGCATGTTGCTTCATTACTTACCAAATCGTGTCGTCAAGTTAAAGGACCAAAGTTGTCTTTTATAAAACGAGACGGACGTTTTTAAATATGGTGTTGGCAAGCATTGCTGCAGGTCAAATGTAAATGCCTTTACAGACGATTCTGCTCTGGCATTCTCTTTATCAATGCATTTTTTAGCATAAGCTTTTTCTGCTTGATGATGATGTTCAGCTAATTCAGCTTCTAAATCTATTTTGCGGTTTCCGTCTGCGACTTTAATTTTTGCATTTAGGACATCGCATGTGTTGCATGTGTCTTTTGGAGGGTTGTTTAAACGACAGATTGAGATCGTGAAAAATTTGGCATAAAGTTTTAACGAGACCGGATTCGGTAAAGTATTTTTGTATTCTCTGTACATTTTGGCAATAGAAAGGTCTGATGCTAAGTATTTTTTTCCTGTCGATTTTCGACAATAATGGCTCTCATAGCTAGGAAAGCTCAGAATGTGATTGTTAACCAGCGATATATCTTCGTCAGTCTTTTTATTCTTAGGTGGTTGACGACCTCTCTGGTCTTCATTAATGATTCCAGTAGGAGATGCCTTTTTTTTCTATAACCACATTAACAAATCCCTTTGTCTCTCCTAGTATTTTACAAAAGCACTCTTTACAAACTGGTTTAGCTGCATTACTAATCTCTAGCTCGTACTTGCAATAGCAATCCCGATTTGATGTTCTGCCGCCCGTTCGTTCTATCATTAGTGCTTTCTTTACTGGTAGATGCAACTTCTATATTTGAAATCACTTTCTTATTTATACCTGTTGTATTTTCTATGGCCTGTATTAGAGTTTCTCTCTCATATTGTGTATTTCTTTTGTCTTGTTCTTTATGCATCTCAGGTACATTTTGTGTTTCCGTTATTTTTGAAATCACAATCTATCTCATATTCGTCTAAATTTTGATAAGGCTGTGTAGATGTTGATTTACTTTCGATTGCATCGTCACTCGATTTGCAATCGGTTTCTGAATTTGTCCTTATATTTCCTAAATTTTTAAAGTTAAAATCGGGGTCAAGTACACTGTCGTCATTTCTTCAACTTCACTATTTTCGACAATATTAGGCGAATTATCCATTTGAAGTTTTGGATCAGATATTAATACATCATAAATTTCTTGAGTTGCTGGGGACATAACCGGAAGTGGGGATAATGGATCATTGATTATATTTCTCAGTAATGACGAATGCGACTGTGGTGTGGAAAGATTAGAGTTATCTGAAACAAAAAAAGTGTAAGTCCAAGTAGTGTGTCTCGTTCAAAAATCTCAAAAAATAGCTGAGTGTGATTTGTCATGATTACTTGTGTGAGCGAGAATGTTGCATGCCATATGCTGCCTCTTTAACCCCCGACAAAAAAACGACGAGTGTTATAAGTTTGACGTGTCTGTGTGTGTGAGTGCGTATCTGGGTGTGTGTGTATGTCTGTGGCATCGTAGCGCCCGAACGGATGAACCGATATTGATTTTTATTTTTTTTGTTTAAAAGACAAATTAGTCGGGAGTGTTCTTAGCTCGGGGAATTCAAGTTAATTAGGTACTTTAACAGCTAATTGCCTAATTGATCAACTGCCTACCAGCTTTCTTCAATAAGAGTACATACCTAAAATTTGAGTAAACAATTAGGTACCTAGGTATTCGTGTAACCATACTTACTCATACTTACCGTTTTCGTTTACTTCGTCGATTTGCTTGCGTGATGATTTTAACTGGATATCGCGAAGTTGTGTTAATTTGCGCTTCCTAGCCAGTAATTCGGCAATCGTCGGATTCTGCAAAAAGATTTATATAAATCCAGGTACCTGAATATCATCTACTAGAGAAAGTAATTTTGTTTTGATAAGATAATAAGTACCTACACAGGTTTGATACTTACTTTTTGATCGCTCTCCATGGTAAGTCACAAGCTATGTACTCAAAATAAAAATATGAACTCTATGGTAATGATCAAATTGATAAATCTCTCGATAAAACACTCGAAAAAAAATTAACGCGCCGCGCCGCAAACGCGTATTGACTCCTTCGCGCACGGGCGCCTTCTAACCTTTGACCCGATGTGTTTACCAACATGAATAAACTAGGGATGCGCCACAATACGAGTATCGCACAAAATGCTATAGCGGTTGCATATTGACATCGCGTATAATATTGCAGCGAAACTTAAATAAGTCGTAGCCGACAAGTTGATATTATGATATTCATGATTTAAATTATAAAACTACGAAAGGATACAACTGAATATACCTACTTATCTAAATTTAAACGATAAAACTTGGTAGCCCTTAAATTGACGTCATTATTTATCACAATATAAACAAACCACCACAGCGGGCCATAACCTGATACTATTTCAATATATCACGATTATAACAAAAACACTTAGGCTGGCCTTAGTTTGACATCTCTATTTGTCAATTTATAGCTAGTACTCATACGCAGTGTCAGTCATACTCATATCAAGTAACGGATCCATGTTGGCTAGTCCGCATTACGTTGATAAAACGAAATACCAAAGTACGTTCATAAAAACTAGTGCATCGCTAATTTGACATCATGATTTGTCAAGTTTTGTTTGCTAAAATGCAATTTGTCAAGTAATTACCACTGGCTTTTTCGTAAAAAGTTGTGTACATTAAGAGCTGTCAATTTTTCACATACAAATATCGAATGCGTAGAATGCATTAAGACAATAAAAAAAAACGTGCAAGTCGAGATGTCAACATGTTCACGCCAGGTAGTGAATTATATTTTGGTTTCTTGGCTTGAGTTGCGTGTTTCCTGTAGTTAAAGTCTTTTTGTTAAGTTTTTTTCTTCTAACAGTAGGGATTGTGGCGTGTTCGTTGATGGTATGAAACTTTTCATGCTTGCAGTTAAAAAATCTTGGAGTTAATTTGATTTATTTCGCCCTTCATTGCCTATTACAGCTCATAATGTGAATGTTGAGCTTTTTATCATTTGTTTGTAGAATAATTTTTGTGCCTTGGCATACGCATTTATAATATTAGTTAGGATAATAGTAGCATAATATAATAGATAATGGTTTCCTGAAAGAAATTGCTATAGGCGATAAGGCCGCCCAATGTACTACCATTGTATAGATTTGTCGTGCTGTATTTTGTTTGGTGTGCAATAAAGCTATATACATTAATTCAATAATAGTTTGAAAACAAGTTATTGTAGTAACACTCACCCACCCCGCTCCTGTGCTTCGCGGGCTATTTTCTCTGTTAAGGATATTCTAATTTTCTCTTCTTGAGCTGCAGCATTTGTGCTTTGGCTCGCTGATACTTGTCAGTGAGCTCCAAGCAGTCCAGTCTGTTGCTTTCTTGCGACGCGCTAATAAGCTGCATGTTACAGTCCAGAACAGCACACATGTTGTGTGTTGTGACCAACCTATGAGTAATTCGAATATACCTGCGCTGAAATTCAATGAATATCGTAGAAGAAAAATCAAAGATAAAACATGGAAGCCTAGTTTTAAATCCTTAAAACAAATCTTTATTTGTCCAGTGGTTGGAGTTTGTCTTCTCTTGCTCTTATTTCCTCCTGGTATTTGTTAGACACTGACGAGTGCTCCTCGAGCACTTTTGATAATTTATTTTCCACTTTTTCTTTAGCGTTTTTAACGGCGAGAAGACCATTCTTCGGCTCTGCGTTGCGACTTTCGTTGGCCACCTACACCAATGTACGCTCACAACTGACTTGAATAAGCGGAGGTTCCCAATTCGTTATAACCTTTTTTTACGTATCTTGTAGGGAGTTTCTGTTAAAATTTGAGATGCTGTAGTGCCTTTAGCTAATCTACTTTGGGGTATAGAAATGCGGGTTTTTGGTGATATAATTTCTATCGTGGCTTTAATTTTTGATAGCGAATTAGTGCAATTTGAGGTCGATGGTCCTACCTGTGTATTTAAAATCTTTTGATCTCATAATGCTAAGTTTTAAATAAATTGAAAATAAATGTTTTATACAGTAAACCCTTATAAAAAACACAAAAACCACTCCACACAGTTTAATCCACTGGCCGCGGCGCTCTTTTTGCTGTGAACGGACTCTGCCAATGGTACGATTATAGAACAAATACGATTTAGGCAAGTTTACCCTATACGATTTGGTTTGACTGCTATTCAAATTCTTGCCAAAGCGCAAGAATCATTTTGTGGCTCAATATTTTCTTCTTGATCAATAGTATTCCATAAGTTTTCAATGAGTAAGTCGTTTTTCATGTAGTATTTCCATGTGTGATAATTATCGATACCAGATAATTTCTCAAACTTTAAAGGCGTGGCGACTGCCCGCCATTTTGTTATATACGTGTGCATACGTGTGCCGTGCGACATCGATTCGTTTGAGTAAAACATGTGTGAAATATTTATTTTGAACTACTTGGCGTCTCGATCTGCTCTTCTTGATCGTCCAATCTATTTTTTAGACATGGTATCGCTGAGGGAGCAGTTTGTTTAACAATAGAAACGAAACGCCACTTTGCACGCTTTACTATATTTATTTATTATGACAGTGTGTCATAATAAATATTACACATCGAAGTATTTAAATTACATTTAGTATAAAATATAATAACATCTGCCTATTTTTACGACGTAAAGGGACAGGAATAAAAAAATTCGGAATCAAAGACACAATAGCTCACTCAGCCTTTCTCCGCTCTATGAATAAAGTTTGATGATGGTTTGACGGCTTAGACCAAACCATAAATCGATAGTTTGGTGTAAATTTACCTACTAACTGACTCACCTCAAATATATTTATCAACATTTTACTCGTCGAAATATAAGGATTTAGGATACTTAAATTTGTATGTGTGATTTAATAAATTACCGACAAAACTGGCAACAATGCCACTTTTGTCATGAGTCTACCACCTTATGTATGTTTTTGACTTGATAACAATTGTTAGAAACCTTTTAATGGTCTTATTAATAAACGCGTCTTAATTTTCTAGTATCAGGGGCTTTCCCTTTTATAGTTTTACAGCTTCCAGAAGTGGAAAGTACTGAATTCTCGTAAGGGTCAATTTCTTTTTTGTTAGTTTTTGCAGGTCAAAATTTGCACTTACTTTTTTAAGATTGAGTGAGCTACATTGCGTCAGATCAATGAATTTTTGATCGTCCGGAGAAATGCGAATATATATATATATATATATAATTTTTTACGTTTTTTTTCTTTTTTCGTTGTCTTTTTTTCAGCATTGAGCATGATATCATCGAGGTCTCGCGATGAAATTGAAGTTCCAGGTTAGATTTTCAATTTTTTGTTTTTTACTGTTTTTTAACGGATTTACTCTCGATTTTTGTAAATAATCAAGAAGAGCATGGTCTATCTTGTATTTATTTTCATCATCATACTCAGGGAGTTTGCTCTTAATTTTATTTGGATTTAATGGAACAATTTCCGTAGCTTTAAAACCGGCCTTGTGACCATTATTTATTTGTGCCTCTGCTGGATTTTTTATTTTTTATTCGGTTAAAATGCTTCGCCAACATTTGTTTAGCGGACCAAAATAAGCGACGTCCAAAGGCTGGGTTATATGGGTGGAGTTTGGAGACAAAAAAGCAAATATACTATCTCATGCTGCTCACATAATTTTATAATGTTTGAATTCAAGTGGCTTGATAAATTATCGCCTCGTCCATCTTTAGTTCCTTGAAGTTTAGTGGCCCTAACCTCTAGCATCAAACCATCCCGACTTGGTTCGATTAAATCTTGCATCCGGAGGACCATTAGAGCACCACGTTGACCACAAATACTCCGATTTGTAAACCACATAAAAGATCCATCGGCACTTGCAGCAAACATTCTGGATATGTTTCTCTTGCAATGGTTTACAACTCTTTCTGGGTACTTTACGCTCAAAAATGCATTGGAGCCCATGTTGTCGGACAAATTGGTCTCATCGTAATTGAAGATGTTAGACCCTGGCACGTCTTTAAAAGTTTGCTCCCAATTTTGGAAGTAATTGTCTACTTCATTTATAGTTTTTTCGGCCCGTGCCTTTTTGATATTTTGAACTGAGCGCTCCCACTAAATTGACACACCATTGGCCAGGTAATTTATTAATAAACAAACAATTACGATTTTTTTTAAATATTCAAATATTATTATTCGTAATTCTAATCGACACAATGGCGAAACAAATTCTGCCGCTGCTATTAGGACATTTACTATGTCCTTATTTTCAGCTTATTTTAGTCGTTGTTGACTTCCAGGAGGATTCGTATTAAGACCCTTCACTTTATTTAGGGGAGAGTTTGATATTACCGAGCTCCTAAGCGAAAAAATCTCTAATTTGACTCAAGTTGAGTGTTGCTTGGTAAAAAATGCATATATAGAAAGGAAATGTATTAAGCTAATACAGGGACGTCACGTAATAATATTAGCCAATTACTTAAAAATGGGAAAACGCGGTATTATCAAACTGGTATGATAATATCGTGACTATGGTTTTTAATTCCGTGCCCTGTATGATAATACCGTGTTATTAAAAAAACATAAAATTTTACACAAAATTAATTAAAAATGATATGTTCATATTTTGATATTTATTTATTTCAATATTAAGTGTGTCGATAAAAACCAAAATCGCCTAAGTCACGTCTAACAATTTTTTGGGAATTAACATTTTTTGAGTATTTAAAATTTTTCCTATAGAACTCTAGAAATAATGTTCAGTGATGTTAATATTTAGTTGGCAATGCCAATTAAATACACAGCAAAAGAAATTCTCTACGAAAAACATTAAAAATTGATGAAATAAGTATGGACTTAGGCGGATATGATTTAACAGTAATGGATTTAGTCAGTTTTGATAAATAGGGCGTTGGACATAGGCGAGTATGAAATAGGATACTAGGACTTAGGCACGAATGATGTAATTTAATTGATCAGGGGACGAACTCAGGACATACAATGAAAACACATTAGAATTATATTATTTGGTCAGTTTATTTAGAAAATTAAGGTCAACAAAGAAAAAACGTCAAACAAAGTCAAATATCTCTTCCGGCTCGTCTGCTAGAGATTCTCCGTTATCCGAATTTTCGGTATCCTGATTAGGTGCAGACAGGACATTTTTGAAATATTGCAAATCTGAAATATCTCTCCACTGTTCACCAAAGTGCTTACTTAATAATTTACTTACGTCATCACGCTTTTCTTGTTTGATGGCAACTGTGCCCTGTAATCTTTCGGGTAATATTTGTAAAATCTTTTTCCGTCTTTTTGTAATTGGCAAGAGTTGCCCAATTTCATTTCGGTAAGACAATTCACCACGTACAAAAATATTTCTGGACTGTTTTTCAATTATAATTTTTTTACACTTGCTTATTTGAAAGTGCAGGCTCTGGGTATTTTTTAATACTCCTTTGCAAGCCTCCTTCCAGTCGAATACTGGCACTTCATCAACTAGACGAAAGATAGTCGCGTTAGATGACATTAAACTAATATAGTCATCTGGATTTAAAATGTTTTCTATTCGTCTAATTTTTTTTTCGGTTAGCGCAAAAACTCTGTCAGGAGGTATAAAGCTGTGGCCAGTTACTGGAAAAATTATCTCAACTTTAGAAATATCATGCGTGTCGTGTAGCCATTTACAAACCATCCCAATTAATGTCGAGTTCTTATTCTGGCCACCACAGCCATCGGCCATAAGTCTGACGATTTTTTTCTCTTCCATATTCAATCGATTCAGGCAGTGATAAACGCAAGATGATATTTCGTTGGAACCTTTTAATGCCGTATCTTCAGTCCAAACATGAGCTGACATTTTCACGTGTCAAACTAGATTTGGAGTTGCCCTCAACTATTGTAAAATTGTATATATATAACTGCCTCGAATAATAAGTAGATTGATCGGGCACTCTGGGCATTGGTAAGTTTTTTTGGCAATCGAATGATAAAATTAGTATTTCTGGGTCTTCATCTTTTAAAAGTTGGAAAAAGCATTTTGCTCGTGCTTTGTGAATTAGATATTGCGCACGTACGGTTTCTTTTTCTGCACTGTTTGGCATCCTTTTCAGTTTTTCCAAAAACTGCAGGCAATCGGAGCAAACATCTTGTCTGGGCGTTCCAAACCCGATGTTGAAAGTGGTATTGAAAACCTTTCTAAAATAAGATTTTGTTACTGAAAATCCGGGCATGGCTTGGTCTTCGTACATTTTAGAAATGTTGAGACTCGGGTCGAGGTAAACTCTCTGTTTAATTCTGCCCCTGCAGTAATGTGAATCCAAAGGTTTGAATTTCTTGATAAATTTCTGAACTGACTCTAATTTTGATCTGAATGCAAATTTCTTGCGGTCTCCTCCTCTTCTCTCAGATGCACTGGTTCCAGTTTCAGCAAATCTTTTAGTGACGCCTTTTATTCTCCCCTGTTTTAGACATAGAATATCACAAAAGGCTTGCAGGCAGACGGGATTAAGTTCTTTACTCTTGTGGTCAGGAACAAAGAAATGGTTAGAAAAACATTTTGGGTTTCTATCATTTTTTCTGGGTCACTTTCGGAGCACTGGCTTTGTACTTATATATTTAATCAAAAAATTATCTTGGTCAATTTTTTTGTTGCTGCTATAGAATTTTTTATGGAAATGGAAAATGCTATTAGAAGTTAAAGTGTCACATTTGTATTTGCCTTTTGTCGGGTGTTTACATGTGGGCTTTTTAGGTAAAGATTTTGCCGAGTACCTGTAAAAAAAATGTACAATTTAGTACATTAGTAAAGAAAAACATACAAAATATGGTTGTAGACGATGAAGTTCCTATTTATTACGTTGGTAAGTAAGTAAGGTAAGTATTTTACCGGGGTTTAAAAATAAAAAACGATGTAGGTAATTATTAGACAGTTACATTCATAATAGACCTAATAACGTACTTCAAAAATAAATAAGTACATTGGTATTTGTGTCACTAATTTAAAAAAGTCGTATGAATGAATAGCAATCTATTAATCCACACAACCAAAACAGTCCGGCCCTGTTCAACACCGTGACGTCATCGCTACTATGGCTACTTCAACGTACTACTTCTAGAGAAAGAAAGTCCGATTTCGTGCTTAAAACTTACCGTTTTTCTTTAATCTTTTGCTTCCTATTACTTTGGCTTTTCTGCTTCTTCCTTGCTAACTCTGGCGGCACAATATTTATTAGATTTTCCATTATTTGATTAAAAACACGAGGACGATGCAGTGACTCACATGACAATCAAACAGGAATGGTGGCCATGACAGTCTAGAGACGGCGTGTGATTGGTTCTAATGGACTTAGGCATGTATGATTTGGAATCTTTAAGCGACTTAGGCTGGATTGAAAAAATGTTTCGACTTTGACCCTTAATTTCTTTCGTGAAGCCGTGGACATAGGTTAAATCGATTTTAGCACAAAAATCCGCCATATTTAGTTGAATTGAATGAACAAATAAAAGTTGAAATGAACGGAACTGGACTTAGGCAAGTTTGATATCTATCGACACAAGTGGTAATTAACTAATTATTTATTATACGTGTAATTTCAATTATTCTTTGGATCAAACTATTGTTAAGTACTTATATTATTTTCTTAAGTATTTGTAACATGTTTAGCTTTTTATGTTATGTGATACATATTTAAATACCTAACATTATACTTTATTAACAGAAATTAAAATTAGCAAACAAAAACTAATGAGATCCAACATCAAATAAGTTTTAACATATTGTTTAAAATTATTATTCACACAGGTCGCAAATAAAATTTTTAGCAGACTCTTTGCCACTACATGCTTTGTGTACCCAGTTGGAGCAACTGCAGCAACGGTACCACATCTCTCTATCTCTTCCAAACTCTCCACATATGGTACAAAAATCAATGTTATCTTTATCATCATTTTCATCATTTTTGTTCCAATAACTCAGAGGCACATCACTGATACAATAAATATCTTGGGTCTTCTTAATCTTTCTTTTTTAATCTTCTTTATCTTGTTTATTTTGGCAGTTTGTTTATTTTTCTTGGATTCCTTAATTTTGTCTGCACTACTTTCGCTATCACTGAAAACTTTTCTTATAACTGTCTTTTCTTTTGCTTTCTGTTTCTCTCTTCCTACACCTTTTATTTTATCATCTTTTTCAATTTATTTTATCTGTTTTAGTTTTTTATTCTCTTCTTTAAGTTGCAACTCTTCCTTCAAAGGAGTTGCTGTTAAAATTATTGAGTGCTGTTTTTTTGTTTGCCTTTTCATTTTAATTACTTTCTGCGGGATGGGGCTCAATTCTTCTAAAATATTTCTTGATGTGCATGGCTGAGCATCGTATCTATTGTGGTGGTCAGTGGATGACCCAGGTACATTTTTTTCCACAACAGCGACGTATTTTGCTGTTGACTTTGTAGCAACTGAATCAGATTCCAAGCTTTCTAGTAGCATTGTATTATTTGATGTAGGGCCGTCGATATCAGGTTCATCAAAAATGAACGGTGAAACCGGATTACTACGGGTCAAATCATCGTCAATGAGTGAATGTTGTCCTAATGGTGCATTGCCGAGAGTAGTTTCAATTTCTTGGCATTCCTTGGTTGATGTTAAAGGTTCTTCGACAATATGCACAGATGTTAAGATTTCATCTTCATCAAAAATATGTGGGTTCACAGGGTATATACCAGTTACTTCAAATCCTTTTGTAGCTTTCTCCATTGTGGCCACTCGTGTGTAAGCTTTGTTGAAGATTGGAGCTATTAGTTCATGTGTAATTTTTTCAAATGGGTGCATCTTTATGAACAGGCCGCATTCACGAGAATATGCTGATTTTAGAGGCCCATAAAACGTTACGTCAAGGGGTTGCATCTTGTGTGATGTATGGGGTGACGGAGACAATAAATGAATGCCCTTTTCCCTGCAGAAGTTATACGCATTCAGTGACTGGTGGCTGCTGTGATTATCAAGCACCAGTATTGTAGGATTTTGCACATGAGCACCGCAGTGTCTTCCAAAATGTTTCAGCCATTTGACAAAGAGCTCTTCGTTGATCCATCCAGATTTTGAGCATTCATATATTGCTTCTGGAGGCCCTCCAATACCAAGAGAAGCTTTAATCCTTTGACGCGGGTAAATGAACATCGGTGGAAAATATATTCCTGTTGCGCTAAAAGCACAGACCACTGTCACATTTTGACCTCTTTCAGCGCTGGTTGCTTTTCCAACTTGCTTTAATCCAGTTGGGGCATATATTTTACCTGGCTTCTGGACCGTCGTGACTCCAGTTTCGTCGACATTATATATGCGATTTGCTGTAAAATGGTGCTTTTCCATTAGTGTTTCTAGGTTATTAAAAATATATTTATTTCCTGTTTGTTAAAACCCAACACTATTAAGGCTTGTTGGCTCTGGAAGCCTTAAAGTAATTCCAGAATTTCTTTTAAAAAAAGAATAGACCCAACATTTACCTGCCATTCCTGTTTCACATGAAAATATATTCTTTGTTTTTTGTGACAGCATAGTCATACACTAGCTTTCTTAATTGTTGTTGGGTTACGCCATAAAAATTTTTCGCCATTGTGGTGAGGTACTCGCAAATCTCTTTTTCTTCTTCTGGGGTAAACGTAGCTTTTCGACCCATTGCATTGGTGGGTTTTCAGATTTGCCTATCTTGATACCGTCGACGATACTGCAAAAGCGCTGATCTACTATTTGCAATAGTGCGTATCTACAAGGTTAACTACTTTCGAGGAGATAAAAAAAACTTCATAATTTAAGTACATATTTAGAATGATAAGCGAATCTTACTGAAATGTTGGGTTCTTAGTGTACCGGGCCATCAGTCAGTGGTAGAAAAATTGTAGTTTTTCTACATGTGGGTGTTGCGGCACTTACGCGGTTTTATTGTGCCAATATCAGCCTCAAGATATAGTAATATGAATAGATACGCGTAATTGAAACAATCATAAAAAGTATAAAACTATTATTTATTCATCTGAAACACATACTAATGGCACTTCTCAATCATAAAAATATGGGAAATATTATTTTTTTTACTCATAACAAAAATAAAACATATTAGGTAGGTACAACACTCCTTTAACTGTTCAGTCTTCACAATACCCGCATCATAATCACAAAAAAATAAAAATCTGTAGCAAAACAAAAATTACTCGAAATCAAAACAAACAATCATTATCCTTAATATTATCATCATCAGGGACATAAAATTCTCTGAATTATGTTAAAAAACTAACATTTTAATCTTCAAAAATTAAATGATTATAAAACTCGTGGCAATCGGGCGGTATGACAGTTTTGAGCTCTTGTAGATGATTATATTTTGTTTTAGCAATTTTTTGTGGACCATCATGTAGCTGTGGAGGTTCGGGTAAGAGGGATTCTATTGGTTTCGCACGCCGGAGTAAACGCATGTATTCATCTGAGTACATCAATTTATAATCAATAGTACTACTTGTGTACCTTAGCACCCTTATATCAGTTACACATTTGTCACCAACAACTCGTTCTGGTCTTATAGACTCATAAACGAGATAGTCTTTCCGGCTGTAATCCTTGAAGAAGGTATAATCAGGCATCACCACGTCATAGGGAAAAGGTTTTATTCTGGCTTCTTTTGATATCGTCGCGTACTGGCTCGGCAGGTGAATCTCGTGATTTTTCAATTTCCTTTCAATTACAGAATGCACCGAGTCTACCTCCATTTGTGTGTGACCCTTTTCTAAAAACTTCTGGGTGATCGTCACATTATATTTGACGGCGAGCCGCAAGAGAGCATTTGAAACCACATTATTACGGTTCTGAGCTGTGCAACCATCTGTGTAAATTATCACTTCTTTAGGATCATTTTCAAGTAAGTTTGTGATGTAGGCAACAAAGAAGGAAGCATACGTGGTGGCTTTCAAATCTGTAACGGTTTCGTCAAACCAGTAGCACGTTGCTTGGTGGTTACTCAGATTATAAACTGTAAAGTTATGTACACAAAGCTTCGTTTTGAAGTACAGCGCACTGGCATTGAGATATGGGCACAACATTACGGCTTGCAAGTCAGCAGTTATTGCGTGAACTTCTCCTTTGATCGCTGCCTCTTTGTCCTTATTCTTCTCTTCACGAGCTGCTGTTCTGAGAGCCAGATGTATTTTGTGCTCTTCGTCACTTAGATTGCCAGCCTTATGAGCACAACAAGTATCACATTCGTCCTTCTTTGGCTTGAAAAGGGAAATATTTTGTTGAGACAGCAAATCTTCAAAAAACTTTCGACCTGCTACAGGAGAGGAGAGAGAATTCGCACGCTTTACATATAAACGGTAAAGATGGGCCTTGGATTGAATAATGGGTTCTAAATACAGTTTTTGGCTCGATTTCCTGCAATAATGCGATGGAAGTTTGGGGGTTTCATGGAGGAAATTCAAAACAGAGAGTTTTTTTGTTTGTTGGTCATTCTGTCCATCAGCATGAGTTGAAGCTTCTTGAGAACTCCCTCTACTTCCTCTTTCGCCTAACCAATATCTGCAAGTCCATTCCTTGATTACGAGCGTGCCCAAAAACATAGTTTGGCACACACGTACTTTACTGTTGGCAGCTTTTAAGTGGTAAATCTTGCTCCCACTGCGTCTACTATTACTGCCGGCCCCTTTAGTCTTTCGTTGTGTGTCTTGGGTCAATCAGGGTCAAAACAAATAGCTTCTTTTCCTTCCATGTCATCGCCCAAAATTCATCAAATATTTTCATCCGCATTTCTTCAGTGAAAAGGTTGCAACAGAAAACTTTACTCGAAGTACAGCGTTCAGAAGAACATGGCACCATAAGCTTTCTTTCCGGTTTGGCGCTGTCTTGCACATACTTTCCATCAATTTTTCTAAAACCTAAGTACCCCTTCCCCATCATTCTCTGTCTTTTATTACCTTCTCTTTTCCATAAATCTTTGTCTGCTATTGCTTTTCTTTTTCTTGTCGACGTTCGCTCCTCTTCAATAGTTCTTTCAGGGAAATTTTCGATATCTTCTAAATGGAAAAGGGACGATTCTATAACAGGAGACTGCATAGTTGGAGAACGAATGCTGCCTACAGGCTCATCAAGTGGTAACACAAAATCAGGGTCAGCTACTGAATCGTCAGATGAAAAGTCGCTAAAATCTTGTTCAATAGTACCTTCGCAAGTTGTCGTGGTGACGGACTCAAGTAAAATAATCTGGTTGGCACCTGAGGTCGAGGGTTTAGGAAAAATATCAGTGTCATTGCTGGTGAAGCTTGTGCTTGGTTGTGTTTGTCTGGCTAAAACTGATTGCCTTTTCTTGAGCAATTCCTCCCGTCGTTTGACCAAGTCCTTGATCGATTCTGTGTTGGCAGACATCATCCATACGGACAAATTCTGAAAAACAATATTTAACACCGTTCAATTTCAAATGTAGTCAAAACCGCGTAAGTAACAAAACTGATTTACTTTTCTCAAAAACAAAACCGCGTAATTACAACCCCCGTATGAAAATCTATTTTATCTACAAAATACGATGCAAATATACAATCTACTGTCAAACATAGCATGCTTATACATAAATCAACAGAATACATCACTTACCTGTACTTTCCATGCACAAATAACCACTTTTTAACAATATTTTTCACGCACCACAACGTTACTACTAAAATTTGTTTACGTTTTGTTCAATTACGCGCTATTCACTTCCAACTATAAACGCGGCGCGCGCATCGCGCCATTGCAGCGAAGCGCCAGAGAGCTTCTGATTGGCTTATTCAAAGTGGTGTGTTCAACAACGCGCGGCAACGGGAGTCTAGGACAGCGTGGCGCGCAAATTTGAATTTCGCTACTTTTTGCAATTCCGCGGTATTGCAAATGGAAGTTCAGCGCTATTGCAGTATCGTCGACGATACGGTCTCTAAGGGTGGATTCAGGTACATTAAAATTCCTAGCTGCTGCCTTGATCTTCACGCCTATACGTACTGCTTCTAAAGCTGTCTCCATGTTATTGGGATTCCATGTTCTTTTCTTTTTAGGAACAGGTTCGTCCATTTAAAATGATATTAAATATGTATTTGAATAAGGCGTTACTTTGTGGAAATCCATCATATCTGTTATGGATGGTAGAGTCGGTTGAAAAACACTAAATATTTTTCCACAGTCAATTATAATAATAATAATAACAAGAACAGTCAATTATAATAAAAAATGAATATCAATTATCTACGTAAATATCCAGCTTACCTCTTAGCGAAATATTTTTACAAGGTCTACTTCTAACACTTCCAGTGTGTAATTTTTGTAAGTTCGACAGCCCAGTTTTCGGCAACTAGGCCGACCACCCATTTTCCTTAACAAAAAAAAAAAGAAACTGCAATATTAGAACGTTGCTACAGCTGTAAATTGTATTGGCAAAAATCTGCTAGGTAACAATATACTTTATTTTGCGTGACCGAGAAACAATCAAAATTTGCAAGAAAAATCTATGACTTAAACAATTTGTAAAAATTTAAGTTAATTTACTCGTTTCTATTAGTCTGTAAAACTGCACTTGGCTTTTTACATATATGAACACTTGCACATATTGTTGCAAATACAGAGGTCAATTAAACAATTTTTATAGATTGATGTAAGTGGCAGCGCTAAGCCCTCCCAAAATGTGGTAAAGTTGCCATCACTTACCGACGAATCTAGTATTAACTTTGCCAACGGTATTTTGAGATAAAATTAAACACTTACATCATTAACACTTACATCAATGCAATTATTCGAATCATTATCATTAAAGTAACATTTTCAACATGATATAATTACGAATTTAGTTAGATTCAGTATTTCTCTCACAAATTACAAAAGTTCCGGAGCACTGACTTTGAGGTTAATTCGCTGACGTGATTAATGATTTCAGAACTACTAATGACTGGTAAAGATGGTCGCTTTGGAACTTTGTTCCAAACAGTTGCCACTAATATAACATAATTTTTAGGTAGTGTGGCCACAACCAAAACAACTTACCAAGTTCATGGGTATAACAGGATTTTTATCTTACCTTATCGCAAATGAGGGAAAATCTATTAGGGAAGCTCAGCTGGATTTCAAATTATTTGGTAATAAAAGGGATGGATAATGTTGAGGTCTTATTAACGATGCAATAGTTAAACTAACAAGTTTGCGAGGACAAAAGTTACTGCGGCTGGTGATAACTATCGCGAAAAAGTTTGTAGGTACTCGAGAGGTCTTTGTGCGGAAAATCATGAGAATGTACTTATTATGTAATTTAAAATAATTAGTACTTACTTAATTAAGTTAGATGACTTGATGATAATCTGTCACCTTAGAAAGCTTAGTGCCACTTGCACATTTATATGTGAATAAATTATTTAGGTAGTGTAAATAAATAGTAATTGTAGGTAGTAGTTATCAAATTTTAATACTATAATTGTTTATGATGTTTGAAAAATCTATTGTGTATTTTATATTTTCATGATTATTAAATATTCTTTGTTTTGCAATTTTATAGGCTTGTCATTCTTTAATAAAATTGCAACGTAAATCTTTTTTGTATGTTATTTGAACCTCTGGGAAGTATGAAGTAACGGTTTTCAAAGTTTGTCAGCTGTACCTACCAGTCGAAAAATTCATTGGTCGTCGTTAAAATGTATGAAATAGCTGTTTTTTTCGAATTCAGTTAATTTAGTCAAAATTGTTCTTTAACTAGTATAGTGACCACCTTCTCGCTAGCATAGTACACCCCTAACCTATAACCCTGTAGATTAGTCTACATACACTAATGGGTGTTTTTTTATATAGAAAACATAACGTCAGTAACGTTGAAATTGATAAATGCAAGTGCAATTTAATTTAATTTTAACTAATCTAGATTTTTATATAGTTACAATACATTCAACAGTCAAACACTTCTGCGTTAGTTATACTCTTCTCTGTGTTATATATAATTTACTATATTTTGAGGGTAGTTATATAATTTCTTAAATGTAATAAAGTATGATTTGTTTCTTCTCATTATTTGGTTAATAAAACTATGTACTTAACGTAAAAAGCCTTTCATTTTTTTAAATATGACACTACTTATCGAGTCTCAAACTGTTCCATTATAAACTAAAAAATTACATTACTGTATCGGTCTGTAATGATGGCATTGCTGGAAGGAATTATGATGGCTCAGAGCGCTGCGCAGCTCCAGGTTATCATAGCGTAGTCAGATATCCCTTACAACTTATCAGAAGCAAGGGGGCCTAATCAGCTAATATTAGACACGGCTAAAAATGGCGTCAATATCGGCGAACTGTCAAAATCGACGCCAATTTATGACCTTTTTTCACATTTTCATAAATAGTAATATTACAACCTATATTTTGTATATACAACGTGTAACAGAAAGAACAAAATTTTGCAAAATTTGTGCTCCATAGAATTTCGGCGATTACGTGACTAATTTTTGTATGGAGAACCTGTTATTATTATCTTTTAAATAAGAATATTTTGTTTTGCAAAGTGTTCATTTTGATAGGTACACTAACCTTATGTATTCACACCTTTCTGTTACACGTCGCGTATTGTTATTTGTATTAGCATGTTTCGTTTGGATTGTGAACATAGTCGCTAGTTAAAAACAGATAAAGATTTGTATAAAACTTTTATTACCAAACTTATATTAAAGAACTAATCAATTAAAAGTTAAACGTAAGATTATTGAACTTATATTATTCCTACATTTAAGACAAATTAAATACATTACACAAATTATATTTTTCAAACGAAAATTTTAATTCAAACTTTTTCCTATAATTTGGCACTATTATGTACACAACATTAATGATTATAGCTATCTCAATCACTCACACGAACAATTGGCGTGAGAGTGAAAGGGAGGGATATAATGCTAATTGCCAGCATCAGATTACATGACTGAGAACTGCACCCATAATGTTCTCACAAAACTAAAAATTCCTCAATCTTACATTTTCGCACAGTGGATTTAATACATAAACACAAAACACAGATAGTACGGAAGTATCTCTCTTCATAGGTAGTGCTAGGGTTATCAACTTTGGCTAAAGCACAAAAAACTTAGCAGCACTTGTTTCTAGTTAAATTATTTAATGAAACAGGAAGAACGGAAATATAAAATAATATATATATTATAAATAATAAACATAATAAATCAATTTCGCACAAAAAATGCACTCGCGCTCGCACTGTTCCTAACCGTTACGAGTCATCGTGTCTGTGAGCGTTGCTCGAGCGCACACTCCATGTAGATTGACTTCTGTACTATGTCTTTTGTGAAATAACCGTCTGACGATCGGCACACCTAACAAGATATTTAGCTTCGCCTTTCGTAAGGCTGCTTGTGCGCAACCTGGTGCATCCTCGGTCTCTTTTTGTCTACATTCAAAATAGAAACAAGTGAGCGAGACTAACGTGCAAGGTCGCGCACGAAGTTTCTACGTAGTTTAATTCACTACAAAACACGTTCCTCAGAAGAAACGTGTAACCGCAGTAACTCCTCATAACTCTGTCGCTCGCGAAATCATTTGACTTGAAGATATTATCACAAAAAGTAAGTATCTCAAAATGAAATTAGAAATATCGTTTAATTATTATTCTAGTTATAGACACATATATATGTGTATGAAAAAAACGCAATTCTAATACACATTACAAACAATTGCCTCTTGCTTTATCACAGTACCTACACTAGAGAGAAAACACAAGAGAATGGGAATTTTAAAATCAATAAGTAATTAGTAACCTACATTATATTTAAAAAATATCAATAATTATGTACAATTAGTAAAAAGGGTTAGGGTTTTCGATTAGGGGTGTACTAAGCCGAAAGGAGGTAACTATACTCGTCATTACGAACAATTTTCATTACGGGACCAACTATGAACTCAAGTTAAAAAAAAAACAGCTGTCCCATACAATAAATTCATCGGTCGTCGACAAAATGTATGAAACAGCAGTTTTTTTCGAATTCAGTTAATTTAGTCAAAATTGTTCTTTAACTAGTATAGTGACCCACTCTCGGCATAGTACACCCCTAACCTATAACCCTGTAGATTAGTCTAAATACACTAATGGGTGTTTTTTTTTATATAGAAAAACATAATTTATCAGTAAACGTTGAAATTGATAAATGCAAGTGCAATTTAATTAAATTTTACCTAATCTAGATTTTTATATAGTTACAATACATTCAACAGTCAAACACTTCTGCGTTTGTTATACTCTTCTCTGTGTTATATATAATTTACTATATTTTGAGGGTAGTTATATAATTTCTTAAATGTAATAAAGTATGATTTGTTTCTTCTCATTATTTGGTTAATAAAACTATGTACTTAACGTAAAAAGCCTTTCATTTTTTTAAATATGACACTACTTATCGAGTCTCAAACTGTTCCATTATAAACTAAAAAATTACATTACTGTATCGGTCTGTAATGATGGCATTGCTGGAAGGAATTATGATGGCTCAGAGCGCTGCGCAGCTCCAGGTTATCATAGCGTAGTCAGATATCCCTTACAACTTATCAGAAGCAAGGGGGCCTAATCAGCTAATATTAGACACGGCTAAAAATGGCGTCAATATCGGCGAACTGTCAAAATCGACGCCAATTTATGACCTTTTTTCACATTTTCATAAATAGTAATATTACAACCTATATTTTGTATATACAACGTGTAACAGAAAGAACAAAATTTTGCAAAATTTGTGCTCCATAGAATTTCGGCGATTACGTGACTAATTTTTGTATGGAGAACCTGTTATTATTATCTTTTAAATAAGAATATTTTGTTTTGCAAAGTGTTCATTTTGATAGGTACACTAACCTTATGTATTCACACCTTTCTGTTACACGTCGCGTATTGTTATTTGTATTAGCATGTTTCGTTTGGATTGTGAACATAGTCGCTAGTTAAAAACAGATAAAGATTTGTATAAAACTTTTATTACCAAACTTATATTAAAGAACTAATCAATTAAAAGTTAAACGTAAGATTATTGAACTTATATTATTCCTACATTTAAGACAAATTAAATACATTACACAAATTATATTTTTCAAACGAAAATTTTAATTCAAACTTTTTCCTATAATTTGGCACTATTATGTACACAACATTAATGATTATAGCTATCTCAATCACTCACACGAACAATTGGCGTGAGAGTGAAAGGGAGGGATATAATGCTAATTGCCAGCATCAGATTACATGACTGAGAACTGCACCCATAATGTTCTCACAAAACTAAAAATTCCTCAATCTTACATTTTCGCACAGTGGATTTAATACATAAACACAAAACACAGATAGTACGGAAGTATCTCTCTTCATAGGTAGTGCTAGGGTTATCAACTTTGGCTAAAGCACAAAAAACTTAGCAGCACTTGTTTCTAGTTAAATTATTTAATGAAACAGGAAGAACGGAAATATAAAATAATATATATATTATAAATAATAAACATAATAAATCAATTTCGCACAAAAAATGCACTCGCGCTCGCACTGTTCCTAACCGTTACGAGTCATCGTGTCTGTGAGCGTTGCTCGAGCGCACACTCCATGTAGATTGACTTCTGTACTATGTCTTTTGTGAAATAACCGTCTGACGATCGGCACACCTAACAAGATATTTAGCTTCGCCTTTCGTAAGGCTGCTTGTGCGCAACCTGGTGCATCCTCGGTCTCTTTTTGTCTACATTCAAAATAGAAACAAGTGAGCGAGACTAACGTGCAAGGTCGCGCACGAAGTTTCTACGTAGTTTAATTCACTACAAAACACGTTCCTCAGAAGAAACGTGTAACCGCAGTAACTCCTCATAACTCTGTCGCTCGCGAAATCATTTGACTTGAAGATATTATCACAAAAAGTAAGTATCTCAAAATGAAATTAGAAATATCGTTTAATTATTATTCTAGTTATAGACACATATATATGTGTATGAAAAAAACGCAATTCTAATACACATTACAAACAATTGCCTCTTGCTTTATCACAGTACCTACACTAGAGAGAAAACACAAGAGAATGGGAATTTTAAAATCAATAAGTAATTAGTAACCTACATTATATTTAAAAAATATCAATAATTATGTACAATTAGTAAAAAGGGTTAGGGTTTTCGGTTAGGGGTGTACTAAGCCGAAAGGGGGTAACTATACTCGTCATTACGAACAATTTTCATTACGGGACCAACTATGAACTCAAGTTAAAAAAAAAACAGCTGTCCCATACAATAAATTCATCGGTCGTCGACAAAATGTATGAAACAGCTGTTTTTTTTTTCACTTGAATTCATAATTGGTCCAATTATGAAAGTTGTTCATAAGAGTGTGTATAGCGACCCCCTTCCCATTCGTACACCCCTAGCCAATAACCCTGTAGAGCAGTATCGCCGTGGCTTGATAAGATTATAATGGAATCAAATCAATTCTGAAAGTTTATATGAATGGATCACAGTTCGGAGCATTCTACATTTGTTTTCCTCGCCTCATATGAGTAGGAAAGATGAGAAACTTTAGCATTTTTAAAACTGTCACTTGGATTGGATGCGTGCGCGCTCTAGCTCGCACTATCACACTTGGATTGGATGCGTACGCGCTCTAGCTCGCACTATCACACTTGGATTGGATGCGTGCGCGCTCTAGCTCGCACTATCACACTTGGATTGGATGCGTACGCGCTCTAGCTCGCACTATCACACTTGGATTGGATGCGTGCGCGCTCTAGCTCGCACTATCACACTTGGATTGGATGCGTGCGCTCTCTAGCTCGCACTATAACACTTGGATTGGATGCGTGCGCGCTCTAGCTCGCACTATCACACTTGGATTGGATGCGTGCGCGCTCTAGCTCGCACTATCACACTTGGATTGGATGCGTGCGCTCTCTAGCTCGCACTATCACACTTGGATTGGATGCGTGCGCGCTCTAGCTCGCACTATCACACTTGGATTGGATGCGTGCGCGCTCTAGCTCGCACTATCACACTTGGATTGGATGCGTGCGCTCTCTAGCTCGCACTATCACACTTGGATTGGATGCGTGCGCGCTCTAGCTCGCACTATCACTGTTTTATTAAGACACTTTTGGATTTGTTTCTGAAAAATGTGCTTCCGGCATTTTAAGAAGAAGATACATTTAGTAAAACGACCATTTATTAAAAAATATGTTTTCACGCACATAAATAAAAATGGTCTTATAATTTAATATTTAGTTAATTAAAACTTCTATACATAAGTAATAATCTATGCCATTACTTCAAGTGCGATCCGTAGGTTTTTCAAAAATATTTTTTATACATATTAACAATCCAGTGTAATTATTTAAAGATCGAGGAAAAGTGCAAGCAAAAAATTGATTTCTCCAATTTTATTTCGATTTCGATACTAAGCAACTTTTTACAAATTGAAATGCTGGGCTAGTGAAAGGGGATGCCAAGAATGGGAATGGACAAGACTTGGTCTGGCGCCGGCATCTGTGTCATCTGGCCCGGTGTAGGTCCAAGTCACCGGGTCAGATGGGATACACTCGTTGATGGCCAAATTGTAGTATAGTTCCTATCATGAGAGAGTAGACTAGAGTGTCTATGAGACCTATGCTGTGGGTTCCGGTGTGAACCGTATGTATGCCTGCTGGCTGGTGAGTCCGGGGGGTAGCTTCACGCTGCGGAAGTACACGTGACGTCGCGTCTCCTTGGCACTGATGCGCTTTATGGGGTCGTACACGAGCAGCTTCTGCAGCAAGTCCATGCCCACCTCGTCTAGATTCTGCACCTGGGTAAACGACAACGTAGGAAATTTTTAATTAATTTATTTACTTTTTTTTAGTCCTGCACAGCTAGGCATTTGACCACGAGTTCGCACGACCACAGAAATCAACGATACTGTAGCCCTAGACGGAGCATGCCTAGTCTGGAATACACTCAAGGAAGACTGCCGGAACACACCGTTAAGTTAGGTTAGATTTTACGACTTATTTTGGACATTTAATACTTTGGACACTATATTATACATAATATTAAATTTTTACATAGGTAGGTAACTGAACTTATGTTGCTCATGTTGTCCGTACTCAGTTAAGGACAATGGAATCGCTTCTTCTAATTTATAAGTGTGCTTTTTTATAAATGTAATTCTATTGTCTTTTGTGAGTATTGAATAAAATAAAATAAAAAATTAAAATAAATGTATAAGTCTTTTTTCCTACTAAGACTTCCCTGTCCGTCCGTCTGTCTGTCACCAGACTGTATCTCATGAACTGTGATAGCCAGAGAGCTGAATTTTTTCAGAGAGCTGAGTCTTAATTGATAACGGCAACACTTCAAATATTTACTTTAAAGTATTAAATATATAAAAATAAAATAAATATTTCGATGGGGCTCTCATACAGCAAACGTGTTTTTTGCTGGATTAATTACAACAGGTAGAACAAATGTTGTACGGAACCCTTGGTGTGCGATTCCGACTCGTAGATGGCCGATTTTTTTTTGATGACTAACTTCAATCTTAATTTTTTTTTAAACCAAACTCCTCCAGGGTAATGCAGTTAGCGTTACCGACCGACCTCGAAACTTAGCTCACGAGTTACTCAGAGCTAGGTGTAAAATCTCAAATTTTAAACGTTCTATTCTAACTAATATTATAAATGCGAAAGTAACTCTGTCTGTCTGTCTGTTTCGCTTTCACGTCAAAACCACTAAACCGATCTGGATGAAATTTGGTGCACAGGTAGATTGGACCCCGGGAAAGGACATAGGATACTTTTTAACCGACTTCTTATAAATATTGTTTCTAAACGAAACAATATTTATATGTACGAGAACAAAAGAAAGAACATTACGAGCAAACAAGTTTTGCTCGCTCAGTCGGCTATGAGAACATAAAGTGGTACTCACATGGTTGTGTAGGTTGAAGGTGTTCCAGTTAGGGAAGGTAGTCTTGTAGTCCGGCAGCGAGGACACGCCTGGCCAGATCTCTTCAGTGGGCGTACGGAGCATTCTGAACATTAATATACAAATTAATAACATAGCAACAACTATGTAATACTAACATTGAAAAAACTGATTTCTATTCGGCAGAATCAATGGGTGTTATCTACTTTATAGTAAATTAGTAGCCTAGTTGATAAAACCGTTGCCTCACAAGTGAAAGGGCGCGGGTTCAAATCCAGGTTCAGGCATACACCTCTGAGTTCTTCACTCATGTGCATATTAGAATTAATTACCACGCGCTAAAACGGTGAAGGTATACATCGTGAGGAAACCAGCTTGTCGGAGAAGTTTAATAACTTCAAAGATAGATGAAGTCCCCAACCTGCAATTTGGCCAGCCTGGTGGACTATGGCCTACACCCCCTTCCTGGCCAGCAGTGGGACGCTATGGGTTGATACGTATCTTCTTTATTAGCAAGATTTACCTTGTGGAGTTGAGAGTGGTGTTGTCAAAGAAACAGATACAGACTTTACGACAGTCGAGGAATGCCTAAATTATATTGATATAATAAAAGTAAACAACGTAAAGTAATAATAATTGAAAAAGTTTTATACGCTTGCGCCACAGTTAGTACTCTGCGGAATATTCAGAGCACTGGTAAGTCGCGTGATACGTGAAGACGTACGACACTGACACTTCTTCTCTTGTCAGAAAATATCATATTCTTTGGGCAGAATATAATTTGTATATCAAAGTATACTTTCAAATTAAAAATGAAATTTTCCAAATAGATCCAGACATTGCTGAGAAATCGAACGCATACTAAATAACATCCGCCTCTTTTAAAACCTGTTAAAATATTATGCTTCCTTTCGGAATGCACTTGTGAACATTATTCTATAATATAACAATGAATCGCTGAATGTGTTGCTGAGCGCAAATCTCGAGAACAGCTGAACCGACTATGCTAATTTTTTTTAGAATATTCCTTGAAATACAAGGATGGTTCTTATGGAGAAAAAACTTAAATAAAATCCTAAAAAGCTCTAAAAACCACACTTTTATATACTCCCAAACAATCGATTCGTAACAATACTTCAAAGTCAATTTAAACTTTAATACCATACCATACAGTTGAAGTGTCAGTGGAGAGGTAAAACAATTGAGTGACGTTAGTGTCCTATAAATATTAATGTCAATATTTGCTTACCCGGCCTCGCGAATAGCAGAAAAAGTATAAAAAATAAATAAAAAACCGACTGTTAGGCGGTACGAAGTTCGGCGGGTCAGCTTGTAATACAAGTAATAAAATAAAAAACTTGTAAAAAAGTAACTTATTGTTACTACATTTCGAAACTCAAACTATTGGAAAGATTTTGATATGATTTATATGGGATCTTAAGCACCCTTACAAAATTTTTTCATACATGAAAATAGAATTACTTTAATGTACTGTACTTATATTGAAAATATCTTAAATGCACGTTTGCCCAAATTATTTTATGTTTACCTGAATATGCGGAATAGCTGGTCGATCTCAGAGTCACCTTGGAACAGCGGCTTCTTGGAGGACATCTCAGAGAATATGCACCCCACGGCCCACATGTCGATCGGACATGAGTATCTGGGAATACGGTTATATACATACATTTTAGATTTTGCTATTGTTACAATTTTATTTGGGAGCAGATGTACTATTTCGTCCCCATTGGTGTGGAGACCATGGGTAGTTGGGGTGACGAGGCCAAGCGGCTGATTCAGGAGATAGGCAAAAGAAAGTTAAGATTAAAGGCAAAATGGCCAGTGTTATGGGTACTTTTGCGCCAGGAACAGGGGCCGTTTGCTCGTCTAGACTAATAGTTTTAGATAGGACATTTAACATATTAAGAATACTATAATTAATTATAACTAAATATAAAAAAAAACATTTATAATTAATCTGAATTTATTTTATTTATATTCACTGAAAATAAACCTGCTATTGTGATAAAATAACATTGCAGATTATTAACACATGTGTAGTATCGACAAAAGTAAAAAATACCTAGAATTTTTTTTTAATCAGTCTAGCGGTTGCTGAGAAACCAGGTAAGAAACGTAAAAAGAATACACTCAAATCGAGTACCTCCTCCTTTTATGGAAAGTGGGTAAAGACACCATACAGTCTGTAATTGAAAACCTTATTTTTATAGTCTGAGAGTCTCTTTTTTGGAGTAAATAAAGTGTAACAAAACAAGTTGTAGACTTACTTCTGGCTGCCGAGCAACACCTCCGGAGCCCTGTACCAGAGGGTGACCACTTCATGTGTGTACACTCGCACTGGCACGCCGAACGCGCGGCTCAGACCGAAGTCTGCCACCTGAACATATATAACGATATCTTACGCTTACTAATGCTGACACCAGCTTTAGTTGTGTATCAGGTTGCTAAACTGAACTATCCTTTAGGTCATCCTCCTACCTTTTAAACTGTCTCCCACTAGCTCTTTCAACATCTCTAGGATCTAGGAGATGAAGAATAGCCACCAATATAGATAAAAATTATTCTTTCTATACCAAGGATTTTTATAATGCTTAATGAGTGAACGAAAGTTACACAACGGCTTGGATTTAAAACTGCACTCTGCCAGTTAATATGCTCTAATGCTTGATCAAATAGCTTACTACTTGTTAATGTACCTTGATAATGCCAGTCTTGTCTATGAGCAAGTTCTGTGGCTTGAGATCTCTGTGCAGGATGCGACGCTGGTGGCAGTAGAGGATGGCACTGTTGATCTGGAACAGGTAGCTTTTCACGATGCTGGGGTCCATGAACTGTAAAATGATACATTTGGTTTATTTGCATGAATTTCAGACTTACATTGAGGATAGATATCATAAAGTAAGAAGCAGCCTACTAAACCCCTGACAAAGGAAAGAGTGTGGGTTCAATCCTAGGTACAGGTTACTAGGTATAGATATGAATGATATTTTAATTTAGAACTATGCAATACAACTTTTAATTTAACAGGAAAGAAATTGAGAAAAAAGGTTTTATGAGAAGTCAGTGCTAGTAAACTCTAACTCTTTATAGCATACTCAATCAGCAAAAACCTTAACATAACCAGAAATGTTAAAAAAAAACAGTTTGTGCATAGCTGCAGCTGTAATAACACAATTCAGCAGCCGACTAAGTTTTAGAAAATAGTAAATACATGAGTGCTGATAAATAAGTGTCTTACTTTCCCTGATCCAAGTGAGTCCATGTATTTCTTGAGATCCATGGAGAGGAACTCGAAGATGAGATACAGGCGAGCTTCTTCCATCAGCACATCCTCAAGTTTCACAATATTAGGATGTTTCAACTCCTTCAAGAGGGATATCTCCCTGTAACATTAATAGAATTATTTGTGTTAATATGAGTAGGTAAGTTTTATCTAAGGTGGGCTCTTTATTTATGTCGTAAATCTGATTAACAATGGAATTGTTACACTCTGAGTTGAGACCAGTATAGTGTAAGTAGGTTGCCTTGGAATAATTAATAGCTAGTATGCTTGGTTAACGGCTAGAGGTGTACTACACTGAAAGAGGGTCAATATACAGAGCCTAATGAACCACATTCACCATGGCCCCAACTATGAATTTGAGAAAAAAACAGTTTCTTCATATACTTTGTTGATGTCCAATATTTTTTCTGTGGCATAGCTGTTGTTTTCTAGTTTACAATGTTAGATTCATAACAAATCATAACAAATAACTTACATTATGGAATGTAAGTTATTTGTTATGATGCTGAGTATAGTCACCCTCTTTCAGCTTAGTACACCTCTAACCAATATCTCTGTATACAAAAGGTAGCAAGCTAGAGGTGGATATGAAAAGCTCAGGATTTGGCCAAATTTAGTGCCTTTAGAGGCTTATATCTAGTGGACTAGAGAAAGCAGACAAAGATGTGGTAAATATTAAGAGTAAAGTATGCCAGTATCTGATTACAAATGCTTGTACAATAAGAACATAAAAGATATTAGTCAAGAACTGCGAGTACTTGAACAAGATACTTATGCATAGGTTATCATCATATTAGTAATATTTCGTAATAATACTAATATGATATACATTACATTACAATATACATTTGGACCAATAATGTGCCCCTTAACTTGTTTAAATGCCATAAAAGTTAAAAAAAGGCAGTACAGTTGATGTGTGTCTTTGTCATGCTGTATTTAACTTTAAACATAAAAGTAAATAGTATGTATCGCACAGTGTATTTATTACAAGAGATAGTAGGTTGTTATGAAGCTAGCTGTTCAGTTGATTTTTAAAGGCAATCACTTTCCCAGGCCATGTATTCCAGGTGTGAACGACTGTCACTGAGGATTTAGTGAGCTGTATTTGTGGGTAGTGCCTTGCAATCTGTTAGGAAGCTTGCTGATTTGGGTGAAATGACATTGGGTAAAGACAATCCCTACACAAAACGTTAAATTTAATGCGTAATACATAGAAACCACAATAATAAAAATAATTTACTTTGAGGTTATGTTTTGACAACAACAAAGTGGAAAAATAGAAGATCCACGAAAATAGGTATATTCAAATACTATAATTACAGAGTGTTTAATGAATATTGTTTGATGCACGCTCACCTGATAGCAGTAGACGGAATGCCCTCATCCTCGGATTCCAACCGAATTTTTTTCATAGCCACAAATTGGCCTGTTAATTTATTCTTGCCTTTGTATACTACACCATAGGTACCTTCGCCGATTTTCTCAATTTTGAGAAAATCATCCATTTTGTACAGGGGTGGAATTTTGATTTTTTAATGGAAAATTCAGGCGAGTTTCTCCGTCGGCGTGAGCCTCTTTACGGTAGCTTAGCAGTGTAAGCTTGACCTATAATTTATGAATCACCTTTAATAACTTTTATTTAAATGTCTGATGGAAATAATTAACACGCACGCAATTATCAAATTAAAATTCTTGAAGCAGATCTTAGAGAAAATAACGCTTTTTTCACCATAAGTGTCAACGAAGTCAACGAACATTTTCAAACTATTGTTCTTTTTTTATGTCTCGTCATACGGTTAGTATATTTGCCAGTTTATATAGCTGCAAATAACTAATAAATAGGTATAATATGCTTTTTAATATGGTGTTATGCATTCATAGCAATTTTAGTTGCAGCACTATCAACTTTTTGATCTACTAGCAGCAGCAAAGAGGCATAGTTGCCTGTGGCCCACCTGTTGCCGTAATTCTAAACACAGATTAAAAAGTAGAGTCCAGATTCTAAAAAGTATTGATGTTTAATATAGGTGATGGTTCCCAAATAGATGCGTTTTTGTTTCCATTTTCTAGCATTACCGTATACTGTGCCATGTTAGAAGTTAATACATCATGTAATACATATACTCAATTAAAACATGATGTTTCTAAATGCTCATCTTAGTTTACCAAACCATTTTAAGATATTTTTTAAGAAATCATTATCTCATTATTTTGATAAACCTTCATCGATGATTTCGCCAATTTCCTTTTTTTATATAATTTTATATGGAATATTTTTATTTATAAATCTAACTATTTTGACCGATTTTTATCAAACTTATATGAATTAATTTTTCTTTAATTTTAACGTCTCTAAGAAAACAGAAAAAAGCTTTAAAAAAACAATAAATGAAATAAAAGGTTTTTTAAAGATATATTCCCGTAGCAACTATCAGCTATAACATCTATGATGGCAATGCCGTTCGATTTCACCCTTCCGATTCAGATAAAAACAATTTTCTTTTTGGTACCTACACTGTAAACGCTTATACAACTCGCACGATTTTCAACGAACGACCTCGAACGATAGTTTCTACGCAATCACCTCAATTTTTTTAATGTTTTTACGAGGTACGAGAAATCATTTGTATAAAAGTATAGCGAAATTGAGTTATTATTATTCGATAATGAGTAAAGTTATATTTGAATTGAGTAATTACTACATACTTCACCTTCTGTACAATAGTAATCTTTGACCTAACTTTCAGAAAAGTGCTATGTTATTTTTCTGAACTTACATTACTCTTATGTCAATATCCAAACTGTGCATAAGACACCATCTATCTATACAGTTTGCCAAAATTATAGTCGCTCAGGCCAATGCCCGCTCATTTGTTTCGCCCAGAATCAAACAGATGGCATGGCATAGGTAAGTATCAGTACATACTATTATTTATTCCTTGGCTCACTTCTCAATTGCGTTTCTCTTTACCCGTCGCCTTAATGTCTCGTGTATGTGCACAAGTGTAGGTAATAGATATAATACTGGATAACGTTATATCCATGTTCGCGGGAAATGTCCATAGAAACCCCAGGGACTAGGGTAGGTACATGATGTGACTTTAACTTGACCACGACCATGACCACGACCACAGAAACTCATTGTGAATGGGTGCATGGGTGGACCGATGCAGATGGTATAAATTAGAGAAGCGTATACCTAACAATGGGATAAGGAAGGGATGATGCATGATGACCGAGCTGGCGAAGTGAGCGAAACGAACTATTTTCGAGTCTAGCAAATCTGCCAGTTAGTACCTATACAAATTTTTACCTCTTTTCTTCGATCCGTATATTACGCCATAGTTTTTTAGACCTTGTTTCATGAGTTGTAAAATCTACTTTTATATAATCATCGTAGTTGTAGCATTTTCAACGAATCCTCGTCCTTTTTTGTGAGAAATATTGCCTGTAAGAGATCACTTTAGCGATAAGGTCGCCACTTGTGGCCGTATAGCTACATGTAATTTTATATTTATGTATTGTTATGTTTTGTGTGTCTACAATAAAGCGTTGATTTATCTATCAAATACCCGGCCATTTGAAAATCCCCGATGATAAAAAAAAATCATAGAACCCATACACCAACTTTAGTCAAGATTGGTTCGAAATTACGACCTTGTGTACGCGAATAGTCAATTAGGTATACCTACTATACTATACTTATGTTTCAATTACCTAATTAATTATTAATTACTATACAAGGTGATTTTAAATTCCCTGCGAAAAATTATACCACGCAATCAGCATAGTTAATATAATAACAATAATAATATATCAATATATTGTTAATATATGCTACTATATTAGGTACCTACTGCTGGAATGCACATTAGTTAGGTACAACTAACCACCACGCTGACTGGCTTACATAGAAGATAACTAGTGGCTAAGGTATACAGTATCATTCAGTAGCTCTATATCAGTTGCCGACTTAGTAATTTAGAAAGCAATGTATTGTTTAAGAAGCGAATAGTATTGCTATCAAAAAGGAGTTTGTTTGATAAAAATACGGGTGCTACCTTATTTTTACCCATGCCAACAATAACAATAGCATCTATAGTTTTATTTAATAAATAGCTGTAGGTATCCGCGACTTTGTGCACATTCGCTATCGGTTTATATTCTATCGAACATCTCTAGTACCAAAAAACTGGTATATTGAGGTATACTTACATCACTCTGATTTAGGTCATCTAGCTAGATCAATTGTTATAACACTCGCACACATTTTGGAACTTTCTAGATCATTACTTCCTCCTTTTTAAGTTAAGGTGGTAATTTGTGGTTCTCAGGTTAAATGCCCTAACAGAAATAGTTAAGCCTTCACAAATCAATTTAAACTAAGGGTTCACCGTTAACTTACGTACCTACTTGTACATAATATTAGTTTTCTGTAAAACTGTACCCAACTTATAGTCCTATCAGTTTAGAAAGATAAGAATATAGTTTAGCTACTAATGCTGTTGCATGTATAGGTATGTAATAAATCAAAAACAAAATAAAAACATTTTAACTTATTTATTACAAAAAACTTGTAGTTAATAAATTATCTTAAAACTAATTCAATAAATAACAATTAGTTAACTTACTTAACTATTTACATTGTATATAACCTAGTCTACTACCTTATTTCTTTAGTACAAACCATTCTGCATCTGTAAGACACGTTTTCTTTCAACGGCTCATCTACTATTGATATGTCTGCGTTTTCAGTGGGTGACCTTAACATGTCTATTTGCTCATTTCTTGCACCGTTTGCAAGCTGAGAATTATTATTGTGACTCACTAACTTGTTATTACCAGATTGTTGTATTTTAGATACGAGTAACTTATCTTTCACTCTCGGCCAATTTGACGTTTTTACTGAAGATTTGGTTGCAATATCTTGTAATTTATTATCAATTGTATTTGCTAATTTCATTCTATTTGTTTTTTCCTGTATTTGCGGCGTGTTGTGCTTAGCTGTTTCTCTAAAAACAGGCGTTTTAAATATAATATTCTGTTGTGGAAGATTTTCATCTGAAAAATTGTCTAATGTGTCTTCGTAATCTTCATCTAAAGGCGAAGGTAGTGCAGCTGAAACTCTCAAGGGATTGAATTTAACTGGTGATAATTTAGTATCCTCTGCTGAATTTTCATTTGAAGCTACATCAATAGCGCCTGAAGGCATTGGTTTATTATTTTTTAATTGTGATTGTGAAAGATTAGGAACTCTAATGATCGGTTTTGATGGTGTAATAATAGGACTCGGTGTAGTTGTTCCAAAGGATACTGTTACTTTTGGTTGACGCTGATTATTGAAAGGACTTACTGTTGGTCTGAAAGGAGGGATTGGAGATGCTCCATTTCTTTGCAGCAACGGTACAGGCGTTCGCTCTCTTAGAAATTCTGTCCTGAAAGGATGCTGGAAAGGAGGCGGTGTCCTATAAGAGTAAGAAAATGGCGGATCCACTGATTTGGGAATTTCAGTTCTAACAAGGGTAGGAGCACTTTCAGCAGCAATTTGAGTTCTTTGTGGTTTATTCCAATCTGAATTGATATAATTTCTTAGTTTTATACCCGCAAGATCATTTTGATTATTATCGGTTTTTGGGTCAATCTTTTGCTCTGTTGTTGTACTAGCTGCTGTTCGAAGATTTGAATGTGAAGATTTTGGTTTGGTTTTGCGAAGGTTTTTCATTACATTTCCGTTTCGAGGCGGTTCAACTAGACTTTTAATTCTAGACGATTCTAAAATGTTTTCACGAATGGTCGACAGCCGATCGTTTAGATCATAATGTAGGCCTTTTAACTTATCGTTCATGTCATCTAGCAAATCCTGTGGTTTTGCAAATGTATCGCCAAAAGATTTATATAGTGTTGGTTTCTTTAGAGTTGACTTCATTTTTCTTTGTATGCCTTTAAATGTTTTTTCCGCATTAAGTTTAATATTTTTAGCAACGTCATTAATGTCATGAGATCGGATATTTTCTGTGAGGAAATTTAATTCTGGGTGGTCTGAATTACTAAGTAAATTATTACTATTAGAACGCAAAGCATCTCTCAAATCGTCTAATGTGGAAATACCATCTAATGAATTTGATAATAGCCTTATTGGCTTAACCTTTCGTGAAATCGTGTTTTCAGTGTTAAATATATTTGATTTTTTATTAATTTCAGGCCTATTTAAAAGTTTCGATTCACTTTTGAGAGGTGTTAGGTCTAAGGTAGTCGGAGACGGTAGGTGAGCTCGAAATGAATTTAACTGCAGGCCTTGCTTCTTTATTAGGTTTTCTGGCATTTTTGGTCTCCTACTAATAATATCATTGCTAAGGTTTTCTATTTGTTGGAGTACTGGCAGATTCCTCATAGAGTTTCTTGTGCTAGCATCAGTTGCCATAGCTTCCACAGGAGAGTCATTTGAGAAATTGGTTTCAAGAGATGAATAGTCTTCTGAACTTGCATCATTTGTATTAAAGATATTAGATAATCGCTCTCCCAGTTCATCAAGAGTCGGTAAGTTAGTGTTTATATTCAAAACTTCCCCTAAAGGGTTTCCTAACAAGTTTAATGGATCACTTGGAGTTGGAAATGTAATGTCATTCAAAAGCGGTGAACGTAATTTTAAGTTAGGATTAAGAGGATCTAATAAACTAGGCAAAGTGTTGATGACAGTATCACTTGCTCCCGTATCCATTTCAGTTTGATCAGTTTTTTCATCTGCTGATTTTGGTACATTTTCTTGTACTTTTTTATTATTCTTGTTTAACAAATCAGTCGGACATGCAACATCTCTTACGTAATCTGACGTTTTAGCCTCGTTGATGAAATTTAAATTAGATTCGGAAGATTTACTATCATATTCATTATTCTCCTTCAGCGGATCTGACTTGCTATTGATACTATTTATTCCATTTCGCAAAATTTGCCTACCCTCTTTTTGTTCTTCTAAATTGTGATCTAATAGTTTATCTGACATATTTTGTAAATCAATCATAGATATATCATTCAAAGTTTCTTTATCATTGGTAAAATTTGCTACCATTAGTTGAGATTCCATTTTGTTATTATCATTATTTGTAAGAGTTGGATTAAAATTGTTCTCGCTGATACTTCTTTGTTGTTCCTTTTCTGTAATAATATTGCCTTTACTATCAGTCACTTTCAATGATTCTGATATTGTTAGGGGATGTTTAAAGTTTTCCAACTGCTTTACGACGTTTTCACGTAGATTTGACAGAGTTTTACTTAAAGTTGATGCTGAGTTCTTATTTTCAAGCCTTTTTGCTGAGGATTTAGGTGTTTCTACGTTACCTTCTCTGAAATTTTCATTGTGCGTAAATTTTTCAGGTGAAGCAATGCTTTCAAGACTGTCTGATATTTTTTTTGTAACTGGTATGTCTGTTTCTGGTATTTTTAGAGTCTTTATGAAAGAATTACTACTATCGGTCTCCGAATCTTGTTCAGAATTTATGTTTCCATCTTGAAATAAATAAGAATTATCGTTTGTCTTGTTTATTTCTTCTGTAAAAAGCTCTTTGTCTTCCGGTTCAGACACATTTAAGTCCGTTTCTTGTGATCTATTTATATCACAATTGGGCATACTTCTTGAGTCTTCTGTTATTTCAGTTTCTTTCTCTGGTCCATCTTCATTTACTAAAGAAAAATCTTCAGATTGGTCTAAAATAGATTCTAAATTCACTTGTTTACTCTCAAAATTAACGTTTTTATCTTCATTGCTAATAATTTGACGAGGAATGGTAATATCTATGTTATTTAATAATTTATTCGGTTGAGGCATTGAATCAAATCTAGTATTTGAGTTCATATCTTCTATATTTAGTATATTTTCACTTCCATCAGCATCCATTTCTTTTTCTTCTGTATTTTTTATTGGAGGTTGTAATGAGTTTTTAGTGTCAGTTTTCAGCATGTCGTTACAGTTTCCATTACTTACAGTATTTTTCTTACTAAAAAGTGTTGGTATAGCAAAATGTGACAGGTCAAACTTGGGTTTAGCCAAAGATTTGTTCCGAATAGTTTTAGGAATCAATTCTACGTCTCTTAATTTAAGTATGTTTCTAAGATTAAGAGGAAGCTTACTGTTTATAAATGACTGCTTATTTTCATCATTTGTAGATTCTGGTTGGTATTTAGTATTTTTTTGATCGGATCTAATATTTTCAGTTATCAATTTCGTACTTGGCTTCAATTTAGGCAACAGTGATAATAGGGAATTTTCATTCCTTCTAAGACCCTTCAATGGGTCTGCGTGTCCAAGCGCTGACACCTCCGAGACAGCTGACCGTGAGTTACTATTTTCATTAATAACACTTGGTTTAACATCACTAGCCATCGTATTACTGTCCAGGTGGAGTAAGTTATTACGCGGAAGTTCAGTTCGTGTCAGTTTAGGTATCAAAAAATCTTCAGTATTGAAAGAATTTGTAGATGATCGCATTCTACCTATTAATGTGCTTCCCGAAGGATGAATACATCGAGACTCTTGAACGTGAGATGCTTCGGAGACAAAATCTTCATTGGTATCAGATTCTCTAGGGTTTACAATAATTACCACATTTCTTGCGCTTTCTTCTGGAACTGCGTCAGTTTCAGCTGCATTTCTAGCTGCTTCTCTTTCAAGTGCATCGCGATATTCTTCTTCTGTAGCTTCTCGTAACGTGTCGAGCATAGACGCAGCAAGTGTTACTTCTGGCCCCAAAAGATTTTTTACGTCCTCTTTGGCGTCATTTTGTCTGAAAAAGAATTAGAATCTTAGTAAACGAAGTGTGGCACTAATGGTGTTTAAAAATAGGTCGAAGGTTATTTTTCAACAGTAGTTGAAAAAACCGTTTCGTAGGCAAATGAGAGCATCCGTGCTGATACGTCAAAGAACAGATATATGATTATACAATAATAAAATTTGCGTATGTAAAAAGAAGTCAAATTTCTGATAACCCACGTAGCACAAAAATGCTGAATAAAGGCATTTCAATAGTACACCGAGGCAACATCCGCTGTTTAAGCCAGGAGGATATTGATCTGATTTGGTCACAAATTATTCAGCACCTCGCTGTATAATAGAGATAATAAGAGTTATATCAATTTTGTATCAGCATTTGTGCGTGTAAAATTTACACCAAGAGCTAAATATTACCTCATAAATCAAGCACACGTTACCTTTTATACAGCCGAAAAGAGAAATGTGTCAGTTTTATGTGCTATTACTCAGGTTCTAGCGAAATTTGGGCATGCAATAAGTTTACTTTTAATTTATTATAATAAAGTTCAGCATATTTTGGAAATTGTGTATTTTTAAAAGACAACGAACGTCTACAAGTGAATTAATGTCGGGCAAAGATCTGTCATTTAGTGAGAAGTTAATTATAAAGTATGTAAATGCTTTAATTTTCTTCTTGTATGTTTAGGATCCTACTGGGGAGGAAACTCTACTGTGAAATGTCATATACATTTACTTCAAAAAATTAACGCGCTCTCAAACTATCAAAATCTGAATGTAAAAAAAAAAAATTATGTATGTGACCTAAAACTAGATGAAAGTGTACTAGGTGTAAATCATCTGCATTACTTTCAGATGCTATGTATTAAAATAAGCCCTAGGAAAAAGATAAATTTACACAATAATTATCATAACAATGTACTAAAATGGCGGATAAGCAAGTGAACAATTATAATTTTATCGTAATGCTGTATAAGTGTTCCTTTGTGGACTATAATTCAGCATTATGTAAAATAATAATTAATTGTAAAAATAATTCAGCAATTGATCGACTTATAATTCTATAGTCGTTCACATATGTTCCAGTTAATATTAGGTCCTTACATATGAAATTGGCGTTTTGTCGTACTGGCCACTTTGATCTCAAATATCTCTTCTTTGATTAGGGATTCCAATTTCAAATTTATACAGCTATTTATTCATACATTTGTATTTTGAAAACGTAATTCATTTGTTTTGTCCTCGTTTGGTTTTTTTCTTTGTGTCACGCAGTTTACAAAATGGAAAACTTGAAATATCGCGTTATTTACGAGTACGAGTTCCACCGTGTACCAGTGCTGCAGAAACGGCTCGAAGGATTAATGATGTGTATGGCGGCGGTGTCGCAAAAGAAAACACAGTGCGTTTTGGTTCCAACGTTTTCGTTCTGGAAATATCGACCTGCAGAACAAGCCCCGTAGACGGCCGGAGACTAAAGTTGCTAATGAAGATTTGAAAGCTATTGTGGAAGCAGATCCATCGCAAACCACGTCCGTGTTAGCTGCAGGCTGCGGTGTTAGTGATACAACTGTTTTAATCCACTTGAAGCAAATGGGAAAGGTGAAAAAGCTTGAAAGGTGGGTACCTCATGAATTGAGTGCAGCAAACCGACAAACGCGCGTCAACTGCTGCGTTACATTACTCAACCGGCACAATAATGAAGGGATTTTAAATCGGATCTTTCGGTTATTTCAAGTTTTCCATTTTGTAAACTGCGTGACGCAAAGAAAAAACCAAACGAGGCCAAAACAAATGAATTACGGGTTTCGAAATACAAATGTATGAATAAATAGCTGTATAAATTTGAAATTGGAATCCCTATCCAAAGAAGAGATATTTGAGATCAAAGTGGCCAGTTCGACAAAACGCCAATTTCATATGTAAAGACCTAATACCTATATAAGCATACATAAATTAGGGTTCCGCTGTGCAAGTTCCGCTAAAGCTAAAATTACTGTTTATAAATTATTTAATATTTGTTTTATTCGATGAATGTTTTTAGCACGTAAATAAAGTTGCTAACTGTACAGTCTGTGTAGTCACTTGGATAGTGGATCAATAAAAAAAATGGCTAGAATTCTCTACCTCTATTACTTGCCATCTCTGTCGTTTTTAAAATTAATAGTAATCTACAGTAACTTCAAAAACGTTTTATTATTTCAGTGAAGGCCGTACAAAATTGTGCAAGCTGACGAGAGAACTGGTACTACAAATTCTGGTGGACACTAAAAAACCAATATACATTTGTTAAACATAAGTATTGTATAATAAGTATTGTATAATTAAACATAAGCATAAGTATTGCCATTCAACGAGGCAAAGGGGCCAGCATTTTGGGTACTCTACCAACTGGCAGTGGTTTAGATTTAAGTTAGTTTTAATTTTTGGATATTGTTTTTGTACATATAGTTTATAACTTTATATAGTTTTTGTTAGGTTATGTATAGTCCCTATAATTACCGAAATATGTATTCTTTAATAAATAAATTGATATTATTTTTGTTAAACCTAATTTGGGCTTACTGCGATATAAATATTCAATATTCTGATCTATGAAGAGGCCCCACAGAAAAGTACACAATGAAAAAATAAAACAAAATATGTTTTATTTATAAATACCTAATAATAATAATATGGGACAACATACACACAAAGGTCTCAAATTAATGTCCTCTCGTTTGTATGGTATATTACTGTCAATATTTTGTGTCGAAATTGCTTGTAACAAATAGATACGGAACCAGCCATAGTCAGTATATCATGTACATTTCTTGTCTTTTTCTGACAACTTATAATTCAATTACTGAATTAAATGCCTACATAATTTCATAAATTCAGCCCAGGACTGAATATAAGGAAAAAAATTAACTCGTTTAGAATGGTTCGTTGTTAAGTAGCTGCTGCATAAAAACCCACTGAGTTCTTATTAGGCCCAGATAAATGCGATGATATACGAGATGTTTTGATAGCTGATTAGCAGCGATAAACTTCATCCTTAAGCAGCATAATCCATTAAATACTTGTTAAATCATATCACTGAGTAACTGCTTTCGTTATAGCAGTTCAAATGTTCTCATTTAAAATGCATCAGTTTAAAAGTACACAAGTAGACTCTTATTCAGCAATCTGCAATTTAAGCATTCACCAAGTTTTGCTCATGCAGCTGATAGAATACAGAACAACTACATGCTGAATACAGTGACATCTGTAGCGCATTTGTGTGCTGTTTAATAGAATCACATTACTGAAGAACGCATTATATTGTTCCACGTTTTCTTATATACAGCTGTTGCAGACCAAGTGAACTCTAATAATTCGTTATAAATGCTCAGATTGATAATGTGGATATATATAATGCTGTTTTGTGCTACTTGGGAAATAAATACCTACACAATCTGATTGTTAGAGTGATAGGTAATATGCTCTGACTCGATGCTTGAAAGCGTTTATGGAAGTAGCACGTCTGATGTCAGTGGGAAGATACGAGTAGTACCACAATAACACAGCTGTTAAAGATGCGAAAGAGGTTTAGGCTAGATTTTGAGTAATAAGTATATGGTCCCACCTCACGTGAAGCCCATCAGGACGGAGTGCTGAAGGAAAGAGGAATGATGAAGCTCCCTCGGAGTCAGCGCCTCGAGGCCTGCACGGGCAGTCGTCCAGGTCTGCACTAGCCAGCAGGCTGCTGTCAGCCAGCGAGGGCTGGTCTCTGGCTCCGGGGCATGGGCAGCAATCAGCCTCGCGGACGCACCTCGGGGGGCCATCAGTTACCGGCTGGGATAACGCCTGCTGAAAAGTATTTATATCATCGTTATTGAAGGAAGCTGTGATATACATACATTGGGTGTACTAGATAAACGCTTACAGTGTTCAGAAAAGGTATTTGTTTCTTATTCCATACAAGTTTTAAGAATAGGAGCTCAATATCCCACCTAATTGTGTAAAGAATGAAAACACATTTTAGGGAAGAAGACAAGTTTTCTCTTTGAGAAAGTAGATGCGCGGTGGGGGGCGCTGCATCACATTATCTGTACACATTACAGTACATACTCATATATAATCTAGGGTTCTCTATGTAGTCGGTTGTCGAATGTATCATAGTATGCTAAAAGATAAAAGATTACTGGTAATCGTTTAGCATCACCTTGAGGGGTGGCTTTTAATGACCAAAGCAATAACTTTAGGTTTTGAATTACTGAGAATAAACACAAAAAAATAATACAGTAGTTCTGATAAATTTCATTGACGCACGGCAAATGTATGCCGATTGGTTACCAACCTGATGTTGACCTGACCCTGTTTATGTGACCTTGAAATGTGATGGTCCTAGAATATTGCAAATGACAAGTCGTTCTGTATTTCTTAGTAAAATTAAGCAGCGACCAGCTAGGTAATATAAATAGCAATTATGTTACTGACATTATATGGACTAAATATGCGTTAGGAAATGACTGTTGTTTTTATGTCGATGTCGAGTACCGGGGTCTAAAATTTACATTATCCAATAACTAAAATCACTATTTTTATTTCCATGAACTCACACTGGACGCACATCAGCGCCAAAATGGCGGAATTCAAATAGATTCATTGTCACTGACAATTTAAAGTCCAGCGTACATGTACAATTCAGAGCAGTGAGTTATGTACTGTGTTCGTATAGGTATTTGCTATAAAATATCGATGTAACAGTTAGGTACCTACGTCATCATAGTGGGTCTCGATAAACTAGTTATTTATTAGGTCATCATTTTACTTATTAAGTACTATGATTTTTTCATCATATAGATTTTTTCTCTTTATGAACATACTCTACCATTGATTTTAAAATATGACTCGATATAGTTGTAAGCACCATTGATACTATCTAGGTACATATAGTTACATGTTTATCGGTTAGGGGTGTACCAAGCCGAAAGGGTATACCGTCATACATATCATCATCATTCATACTCATCATTACGAACAACTTTCATGATAAGACCAACTCAAAAATCGAGAAAAAAAAAGTTGTTCCATCGAAAAAGTTCAACAACAACAACACAACACAACAATAAACAAACAAACAACAGCAATAAAAATATTTTGTCGTGAATTCTGAGTTGTTCCCATAGTGAAACTTGTTCATTAGACAAAGAAAAAAATTCTCGTCGATATCGCAGTCTCGTGCGCGCTCTGACCAGCGATGGGCGTGCTCTGAGTTCGTAGCGTTTGACTCGCGAACAAATAATAATGACGAACGTTAATTTAATAAAGTGTAACGCGTGTAATATTGTAATTAATGAATTATTATCATATATTCAAAATAAAGTGTCAGTGATTGATGAGCAGACACTGGTGCAAATATGTACGTCTTCGTTTACTACGGACGAAATAAAAGCAGCGAAGTCGCTTCTATTTGATTCCATTCCAACGGAATGTCGAAAAATCCTGCGTAGAAATCAAGGGAAGCAAGAACGTGATTTGGGAGATATTATGAATCTTTTGAAATCGACTGAACCAGATATTATACCAGTTTTTGTTGCGAAAGATTTGGATAAACTACCTCCCATTTTATTTGACCACTTAGACTGTACTAAGCTTCTCAAAGATATGTTGATTTTAAGAAACGAGATCGAAAGCATAAAAGCAAACTATGCAACACTAGATAGTGTAAAAGAGCTGAAAACAGAAGTACTGAGAGTAGGCTGCGATTCTATACCTACGGCATCTGTGTTTAATGTGAATACGAAACGGGGTGCTTGGATAAACAGTGGACCCTCGGCTTTGTCGCACGATTATCATTTTTCTTCTATAAATGAATCACATACTATAAACAATGGAGATTCAATACACGGCTGTTCACCTTTATCGCAATATAGAGATGTGATAGTAGAAACAAGTAAACAAACTAAAAACAAATCATGCGAACAAATACAGTCACCCGAGCGTCATCAGACAAGTACGAGTGTGCCGAGGAGAGAGGGTAAATCGCGCTCGTCGGTAATGTGTAAAACACAAGAAGCGAGCGATCGAACCGGTTATCCAGCGCGGGAGGCGGACTTTGCGCCGTTGACGTTAGACACATCGAGTCGCGCGCAACAGGTGGCTCAAAAGAACGATACAAACAAGGTTGGATGTAGTCATGCAATAAGTTGTGAAAAATTGAGTCAGCCAGTTTATATGACAGAAGAAATGAAAACTGTAACTAATAACTGTACCGAAGGATGGCAGAAAGTAACATATCGAAAAAAACGACATAATAAATATCGATTCGTCGGAAAGTCAGGCGTAGCTAGAGACGCAGAATCAAATTTTAAAGCGGCAGACAAGAAAGTCCCCGTTTTTATAACCAATATACATTGTGAGACAACTGAAAATGACATAATTAATTATATTCAAACTAGAACTAAGGAAACAGTAGTCTTAGAAAAGATTAATATGAAATTTGAAAGAGCTTACAAAGCCTTTAAGTTTTACACCTCGGAAACGAAATTACCACAATATATGGATGAGACTATCTGGCCTTCAGGAATAATATTTAGGCGATTTGTGAGTTTCAAACATAGACATGTGGACCGTAATAACTCTGTAATTGGCTTGGACTAGTTCAAATATGAATAAAGTTATTTACAATATGGCAAGTTTCAACTGCAAAAATATCAAACGGTCGGTCGAAGATATTAGGAAGTTGTGTCAAATTTGTGACGTAATATGCTTACAAGAAACCTGGCTATTACCACATGATATTCCTTTTATCAGCACAATTGACAACAATTTTGGATATACAGCTACATCAGCGGTAGACACTAGTGTCGGTATCATCCGGGGACGTCCACATGGGGGCGTTTGTATTATGTACCGATATAGTGCATTTCAGCGGGTTTCAGTGATTCAGTGCAATAATCCGCGTATATGTGCCATTGAAATCTTATCAGGCGATAGATCTTTGATAGTGATTAGTGTTTATTTACCGACAAATTCTGTCGAGAATCTGCCTGAGTTTACGGACTGTTTGAGTGCAGTAAATGCAATTATTGACGACTACGGGATTGAATCTGTCCTAGTACTGGGCGACTTTAACGCGAATCCGGGTGGGATGTTTTACAGTGAGCTAACCAGTCTGTGTGGTGAACACAATTTGTCATGTGTCGATGTGGATATGCTTGGGTTAAACTCAGGTACTTTTACCTTCATCAGTGATGTACATTTTACTACAAGCTGGATCGACCATTGTTTAGCATCTCACTCGATTAAACAAGCTATCGTTGATATCTATGTAGATTATGACACTCTTTCTTCGGATCATTTCCCACTTGTTATAGAATGTAATTTAAATACACTAACCCCAAAATTTACACCTAACCTTCCAACTAAAAATATTGATGTGCTGTGGGGAATAAGGAATGATGATCAAATCAAGAGTTATGCAAGAGAGTGTCATAATAACTTAAAACTGATAGAGTTTCCCATTGAATATAAAAACTGTGCTGATTATTTCTGTGGTAGCCGTGACCATAAGTGTATCTTGGAAAAGATGTATTGTGACATTGTATCTGCCCTTCGGAACGCTGCGGTTGAGAGTCGGGGAAGCAGTAAAAAAGGAATAGGCAAAGTTGGCTTACGCTTATCTGGGTGGAACGAACATGTACGCGAGGCTTATGGGTTGGCCAGATCTAAATTTAAAGAATGGGTGAACTGTGGGAAGCCGAAACTTGGTCACGAGTATCAGGAGATGTGCAACAGCCGGAGAGTGTTCAAGTCACGATTAAAATGGTGCCAAAACAATCAAGACCAAATAAGAATGGACGCTTTGGCTGTTAAGCACTCCAAAGGAGATTTTCGCGGTTTTTGGAAGAATACACGCAAAGAAAATAAGCGATCTGGCCTCCCCGTGAGCGTTGATGGTGTAAACGATCCTAAAGAGATTGCTAATGTATTTAAAAATCACTTTTCTGTTAAGTCTCCGTTGGGTCCAGCGAGAGAGGTGCTCAATGTTGACATGGACGGTTTAGCAGTGGGGACTAACTTCACGGCTAAAAATGTGGCGGTAGCGATCGGTCTTATTTCTAAAGGAAAGTCCCCTGGACACGATGGGCTTAGCATTGAGCATCTTCTACACGCGGGGCCACACATTTTTAGAGTGTTAGCGATGTTTTACTCTTTGTGTGTGAGCCATTCCTATCTGCCAGTCGATTTTATGAGAACTGTAGTTGTACCTGTTGTAAAAAACAAAACCGGTGATCTTTCTAGTAAGAGTAACTACAGACCTATTTCTCTAGCTACGATTATAGCTAAAGTTTTTGACGGATTGCTTAATGCACAGTTGAATAAGTATGTAACATTGTACGATAATCAGTTCGGGTTTCGGCCTCGGCTGTCCACTGAAAGTGCCATACTGTGTCTTAAGCATACCGTCAAATACTATACGGATCGTAAAACCCCTGTGTATGCTTGCTTCCTCGACTTATCAAAAGCATTCGACCTCGTGTCGTACGACTTGCTATGGGAGAAGCTCAGGGGTGTCGATATGCCAAAGGAACTAATCAGCATTTTCCAGTATTGGTATACGCATCAGTCTAACAATGTTGGGTGGGCAGGGGTAATGTCCGATCCATATCGGCTTGAGTGCGGTGTAAGGCAGGGTGGTTTAACGTCGCCTACCCTATTTAATTTATACCTAAATGGGCTAGTCGGGGCGCTTAGCAGTCAACATGTTGGCTGCCACATTGACGGTACTTGTGTCAACAATCTGAGTTATGCAGATGACATGGTGTTGCTAAGTGCGTCGATCTGTGGCCTGAGGAAATTAATACGGGTTTGTGAAGAGTATGCGTCTGGTCATGGTTTACAATACAATGTAATTAAAAGCCAGTGGATTGTGTTTGACGCTGGTGGGAAATGTCTTCAAAACATACCTTCTGTTCTTCTTTATGGTACTCCCCTAGAAAGGGTAGATAGTTTTAAATATTTAGGACATATAGTCACTGCCAACCTCAATGACAATCTAGATATTGAGAGGGAGCGAAGGGCACTATCGATTAGAGCCAATATGATAGCTCGCAGGTTTGCACGTTGTTCGGTAGACGTTAAAATTACACTCTTTAGAGCGTACTGTACGTCTCTTTATACGTGCAGCCTGTGGGCTAACTACAGTAAAAAGGCATATAGTGGTCTACGCGTCCTCTACAACAATGCTTTCAGGGCGTTGTTGGGGCTGCCTCGATTCTGCAGCGCCTCAGGCATGTTTGCAGACGCGCATACTACATGTTTTCATGGTACATTGCGTTTACGTGCCGCTTCTTTGGTGCGCAGAGTTCGAGACAGCTCTAATGCCGTCCTGAAAATGATTGCGAATAGATTTGACTGTACTTATCTCCGGCATTGCTGCGAGCGACATGTTGCAGTGCCAGTGCCGGAGAGAAGGTTCTAAATTAAATTGTGTGTTGTTATAAATAGTGTTGTTGAATAATTTTTGTTTTATGTGTTCTTATTAATTCATTTTTAATTGATTTGTATAATTTTCTTTTATATTGTAAGATTCATTGTGGTATTAAGTATATGGGTTTATTGGCCTGAAATAAATTAATTTTGAATGATATTCATTAGGGTGTGTGTCCTGTATATAAATAGTCCTGAAATTTCACTGAAGTGGCAGCGGCACATGTATTTTCTATCAATATTAAGAATATAGCAAAAACGAGTTGGTTGCCAAAAAGCATACTTCAAGTAATGTAACCTCCGCTTCATTAATTCCAGTAGTCATTTGGCATTAAGCCATTTGGTTAATGCATTGTAAATAGCCATACGAAATTCAATTCCTGTCTACGCACGAGTTTGAACTTGACCTGAAACTAGTGTCGTTGGAAACATTCTTGTAACTATATGCCTACTTACTATATACGTTTGCCAAGCCACTTTTACTTGTTAAAGGAATAAATAAATAATTATTTAAGCCAACTAACAAGGTAACAATATACGACAAATTGGTTGAATAATTGCTCCCATAAATGGAAAGAAACTTAATGATTGTGTAACGATTCACCAACATTCGATTGGCCTATGAGAACCAACATAATTTTTAAACAATTAACGTTTCATTCAAAGAACTTTTTACCAATGCTCGTGTCGCCAACATAACTACGTCTGTGAACGCTAAAGCAACATTATGTTTTTAAGAAAATTTAGGCCATGGACTGTTCCTCCGTGTACATGGAGAGTTTCCGCGAAAACGAATAATATGTATCACTTTCCCATACCCAGGTACATATGACATTAATAGTTGATAATTCATCAATACTACTCATTAATATAAGATTAATGTAAAAAAAAATATTATTTTGAACGCGGCCAATATAACACACCTACAATTATATTAGTAGCTGTAACCTTGCATAAACATATCAGTGAGAATTAAAAAATTCGAAAATGTATATCAGTGGTCCTTTTCAAAAGTCTTATCATTGTGAAAGATACAATACGATAGCAGTGTTTTGAACTGTAAAAGAAGTTTGCACAATTATGTTTACCATGAGGGGACATTTTTTACTAAAGATTCTGCATAGCATTAACGCCTATTTAATTTTGCAAATTCAGCACTTATTTTAACCCGTAGTTATTTTTTTGCCAATGTATGCCCGATTGCCTATTAATCTTTTATTCAAGACAGGTAGGCATGTGACAACCAGCTAGCACGATCACAGAAGTCGGCGACACTATGGCCCCTAGATGGAGCATGCCTAGTCTGGAATACGTCCATAGTCTCTCAAAGATGGCCACCACAACATACCGTTAGGTGCTTGACGACAGATTTTTCAAATTGAGGGTGGTAGCTAGCCAGTCAAGTGTTAAAAATGCCCTGCCATCATGCTATTGTTTCCCCACGAAATTTTCCTTCGACGGAAGCTCAAGCTCTTCTTGCGTATTACGTAGGATTAAACAGTAATCAACCTCCTTTAGCTACTCGGTCACCATCGCTACAAAAAATAATTGTGGACGCTATGTTCATATACGTACAATCATAATGTATGCCGCAGCTATAAACTCTGAATAGTATTCTGTGGCGGTATAAGCTTAGTCTAGCTATTGCAAAGTTACCCGTATGATTTGTATGATACATTTTAATTAGATTGCCAATAGAAAACCCTTGTCGATAGTTTATCAAAAAAACAAAATATAAATGAATTACAATACCCATGTCGTATTTTTGCGGTACAATAATTTCAGCAAGTTCTTTCTAACGAATAAATACCCAACAATGTAAATGAAATTTCAATAGTAAATTACTTCATTGCGTTTTATGTAGTCATTCATCCCCGCTCCCACGGGAACCCCCACTAATTTTCAGGATAACATCATTTCAGTTTGACCTTTCCAACAAAAATAGAATCATTCAAATGAAAGCACCCGTTACCGAGTTATAATTAAATACAACTTTCACCCCCCTCCCCCGGGAACCCCTTAAGATTTTTGCGATAAGAAATCCCCCCACGAAAGAAATTTTTAAAATATATTCAATGTACAGAATTTGACCTGTTACAGTTTTATTAGAAGTATCGATATATAGGCAGAAAAGCATACTGCTTACGAACATGCTGACGGCTTGATCGCCTTGTTATAGAATTATTCAAAACTAATTATTTAATTAGTTTTTACTGTCTCAAGGGCTGGTGTCGCAGCGGAGGCTGCTGAAGATGCCAAGCTGCGAAAATATACGTCTCTTTCAGGAGACTATATTTTCGTAGCGCTTGGCGTAAAAAAAATTGGTTCATGTCATGGAGTCCTAGTACCAATGATTTCTTAAAAAATATTTGCCTAAAATTATCGATGCTACTGGGGGCAAGAGAGCTGGCTTATTCCTTGCTCAAAGGATTTCAGTTTCAATTTAACGCAGGAATGCAGCCCGCGTTCTTGGGTTATTGCCTAACGGACATCAATTTATGTCAGACTTTTAATTATTTTGCAGTTTAAGTTCTTTTTTTATTAAATTATTGTTTTCATTTTAAAGTTAGGTGTAGTAGTTATTCTTAGCTATTAAAATACAAAAATATTTATTGTTCATAAAAATGTTAACAAAGTTTAAAATGTCTCTCTGACTCTTAGACTAGGAGTATTACCTGTATTATAAGAGACAGCTACTTCGCGGCTATAGTAAACAAATCGTTTATTTATAACATATATTATGTCATTTACATTGCTTTACTACAAGTTCAAAACTAAGACAAGAGTGTGAGAGTGTGTGTATGTGAGTAGGTGTTTGTGGTCCCTGTGATACTCGCACATGTTTAGTTAGCATTCAAAGGGGTATGGTGCTATTTTATTATTATTTGGTTATCATTATGTAAGACTTGTAAACTATAAATTAAAAATGACTTACGTAGTATAAACACACAAAGAACACTATTATTTTTAACATTTTCAACTCTCGTTCACATGGGCCCGGCTCACTAAACGACTATGGCTTCATACGACGCACCCAATAATATCATCTCGGTTAAAATTTAAGACGCTGCCCTATCACCTACATCTCGGTCTAGATATCGCTCACAATCGTAATCAACAAAAAAACGGTGATAGCTACTTTTTAGCGATAGGCACGCGTCGACAATTCGTTAGAAATATACGTGATTAAAAGAACAATATCCTCTGTCTACGTGGAGAGAGAAGATTTTATAAGATTTGGGGCACCATTGAGTTCAATAACTGTATTGTTGTTATTTGTTTTGCTAACAGCACTATTTTAAAATACTAGACGAGATCCCATTAGATTATCTAGTTCCACAAGTGGGAATTAATTACTTCTAGCTCCTAAATCTTTTAAATTTTCTCTTACCGCGCAGACAGTAGATATTGTGTAAGATGTGTCTTTTTGTATATCTATACGATAAAGAATTTGACTATCTATCTATGTTATCATTAAAGTGCAAGTATATATATGGTTTCAAATATATATTTTTAATAAACGATTTTAATGCCCATTAAAATATTAGTTCCATTTTATACCACGACATCAATTTACACATTATTAACCAAAATTTATACATTCTACCTCCTGCTATCCTACATCCTACTCATATTATAATCGCGAAGGTTTATAAGAATGTATGTATGAATGCATGTTTGTTACATTTTCACGCAAGAACTGCTAAACCGATTTGAATGTAATTTGGTACGGAGATAGCTTAGACCCTGAACTAACACATAGGCTACTTGTTATCCTGTATTAACGAGGGTAACATCGCAGGGCGCAGCATCAATAATTTAGCAATATATATTGTAATGTGTAAAGTAAGTAAGTATACAGGGTTATCGGCTAGGGGTGTACTAAACTGATTTTTTTCTCGAATTCGGTGTTGGTCCTTAGGATGAGTATATAACCCCCCTAAGAGTGCCCGCATTGTTGAGGCGGGGGGACTCAGTAGCCGTGGCCTTGCCACCCACAGTAAAGCTAAGAGGCACCCGGAATGGGCCGCTCCACTGGGTTTTGCCCTTTATAAGCCCATGTAAGAGCGGCTACAGGAGGTAGGTTGAGGTGTGTTATGGGGACACCGCAACTGAGGCGGGCTGCAATGTCGCAAGACAGCGCTGCCGAGGATGGGGCCGCGGCGGGAGAAGACTGTCGGTATTAATGTACGTCGCTCTCCCTACCTTCCGCGGCCCTGACGGAGTCACCACCGTTTGATGGTATTGTGGTGAGGCCGCAGTGGTGTTTATCTGCTGCGGCCGTAGTGGCAGGTGGCGGGGCCATTAATGACCCGTCGCAGGAGGACCTCTGGCATCTAGACACAGGGTCGTCTGACGCTCTTATGGTGGTATGGTCCTCGAGATGGTTGCGGTGCGTCATGTATCTGGCGTACTAAACGGGAAGCAACCCCGAGTGATGGGTCCGGTGACGGACAGCCGTCGCGGGTCGCTAATAGTTAACGGCAGGGACTGACACCGTGGAATTTTAGTGGGTTAGAGTCCCACGTAACTGCTCTGCCTCCCCGTGATGGAGTGGCATGCATGCAGCATTTCTCCACATTAATAAAAATATGATGTGTATATTTACCTCAAGCCGATAACCCTGTAGGTATATAAATGTTGTCTATTAAAGATTATAATTCAGGACCTCATATATTACTCCTCTATATTATAAAAATCAATTAAGTATTGTTCGATTGTCTCGCTACTACTCGAGAACGGCTGGGCTGATTTTGGTTTTGAAATGTTTGTGATAGTTCAGGGAAGGTTTGAACGGTGGGAACAATTTGTAATGATGATGGCCGACTGGTTAGTGGGGTCGATTGCCGTGCAAAAGGTACGAGGCTCAATCCCACGAATTATGAAAAAAGAGCCTGAGCTACCTGTGAATGAAAAACATCGCGAGGAAATCATAGCATTGTGGTAGGGCGTTTTAACGCTCGCCTGGCAAGCTACCACTCAGAATGGAAGAAATTGCTTTAGGCGATAAGGCCGCCCAATGTACCATTGTTATATTTGTCTTGCTGTATCTTTTTATCTTTTGTTTGTGCAATAGTTTGGAGTTCATTCGACCTCAAGTTGTAACATCTGGCGCCAAGCACCTAACGGTGTGTTTCGGCAGACTTCCAGACTAGGCTTGCTCCATCTAGGGCTCCAGTGTCGCTGACTTCCGTGGTCGTGCGAGCTTGTGGCTTATATGTGAGGGATATAACATAAATAACTGTTAAGCGGTACTAATTTCGCCTTTACAGCTAGTAAATAATGAATTATTTATAAACTCATACAAAATGTAACATAACTTTCATAGTTAGCATTATTTATGTTAACGCACTGAACCTTATACCGACAAAGAATTGCTGAGTTGTATGTAAGTAAGCTACGTTGTGCTGACAGTACTTTTATGAATATCTCAGTACGGGGTGATTCTAAATTGACTGCGTATATTTTTACCACGTAATCAGCATCGATAATAATTATATCTCGCAAAAAAACTAAAAAAAATTACAAAGTAATAAAAAAAGCCAAAGTACTAGGAAATATGATCACCTAAGCGTGATTACACAAATCTGGGCCATGCGAATGCGTTTGATGTCGCCATGACCTAGTTTTGCACAGTAACGGCACCGCGGCTTAGGGTGTCCCTGAGTTTCGTGTTCAATTTGCATGACTTCAAGTTTTCATGAAGTTTTCTCAATATTTTTCTGCTAAAGTGGAGTAACCACAAAGACACGTATTGAAATACGTGTCTTTTCTATATTCTTTCTTTGAGTATAGACGATCTCAATTTAGAATCACTCTGTATTTATCATAACGTTCAGTTTATGAATGAAGTCTGTTACATATTTGATACAACAAACAGCATTATGTTTTGTTTCATACTAACTAACTCTGACCTATTTTATGTTGAAACGGCCATTTTGACACAATGCAATTGTAATTCATTAACAATTAAAATAACAGACTTGGGACTTGTTAGATCTTTAATTTGAGGTAGGCACCTCGCAGATACAACTTCTTAATAATATAATTACAATATAAGATATAAGTATAAGAGTATCTAACTTTTACTTACATATATTATAGTCTTTGACTGATCCCGTCTCTTACTCTCTTGCCCTTTGCCCGTAACAGTTCCCCGCTTTCCCCTCACCCTCTTACTTTTTATTTCTTATCCCCTTATTCTGAGAAAACCTTCCTTTAGGTGAAAGTAAAAAGTGAGTGATTTACGCTATACTGACCATCAATTGAACTAGCGTGGTAGCCTACCCTTTAATGAGGAGGCTCCTGCCCATTTTTTATATTCTAGACAGTTTTTATGGACAGGAAATTGACAACCAGTTCGCACGACCACAGAAGTTAGTGACAGTGTGACCCCTAAATGAATCATGCTTAGTCTGAAATACACTTGAACAAAAAAAAACATCCAAATTCGAAGCACGCGTTACCAAGTTATAGTCAAATACGACTTTCATCTCCCCTCCCACAGGATCCCCGGTGAATTTCAGGATGTAAAGTTGATATAATGTTACATCATGGTACAAACTACATGTATCCCAAGTTTCATTCCAATCCATCCAGTCATCGATATATCGATATCGATAGAGGTGTACTGAGAAAAAATTTTTGGATGTTCACCCCTAGATCCCCATATCTAATGAGGTTCAAAGTTTGAAACTACCTTATATTCAATTATATTATTGCTTCAAATTAGTTAAAAGAATCGTAGAAAATGTTTGACGTAGTCGTAGGAAGTTTAATAATCTAGCTTTAGAATACTTAATTAACCTATTCTTAATTAACATAGGCATGTTACTTTGTACGTAAGTAGGTACATTTAAATGACATGACCTCAACACAAGGTGTTCTGATCAATCACTGTTGAGCCTTTTGGAGACTTTGATACAAACGATTTTTTAGATTGCTTCAAAATTGTAACAAAAAATTATAAATGATTGCCCATTAATTAATATCATCTAGTTGTATACCTATTTGAGACCCGACACAAAATATGATTTATGCAAGTTCTTTAAAAAGTGTTTACCGACTCCCATTACGTCAGGTACCGATACAATTATTTCCGTTGATTTGATTTAATAATTAAATTCTGGACCGATATTGATATAATTATAAACAGCTATTATATTATATTAATAGACCGCCAATTTGTCCATACTCTTTTCTACCTTTTAATGTAGTCCGATTGCAATGGGTTTTTTTTCACATAGATAACACACACATAGATCTTTTATATCACCTCAAGCCTATGATACGATACGATTAGCTTAGTTATTATACGATGCCTATTAAAAAACTGTATTATGCAAAATTCAGTAACTTTTTTCAAAATAATAAAACGTGTAGGCCTAAAACACATCATAATGAAGCGATTGACACCAATACCAAAAAATTCGGTTACATTTAGGAGGTGAAAACAGGTAGGGCCCGGAACGAAGATTATATCAGAAACACGAAAACAGTGAAGATGGTGGATCCTCTTGAAAAGAATAACCCTTGCGAACTCAAAATAATTATTTTCATATCAGTCAAGCCAAAAAATGAGAAATCGGGACACACATAAAACAACTGGTTATAAGCGACTTAAAAAAAACTGACAGCTAAATCTTAAAACATATTTTTTTAATTTCGATATATTCAGTGTCACTCTCGCGACTAAGACAATTTTTTTGACACCAATCACATAAAAATACGACAAGCCGTTTAGGCTGTAGGGCGTGCCAATGAAATATACATACATAATAATTTATACATACACTAAAGAAACATAACCCTCCTTTCGCAGTCAGGTAACAAATCGGCCAAGTGCGAATCGGACTTGCACACCAAGGGTTTCGTTTCCGTACATTTTCTATACAATATTAGTTCAAGTTTCTGCGTGTTCTGAGCCTACCTTGAATAATTATTTTATTTTTATTTTTGATTTAAAGTGTATACAACTACATGTTCAGTCAATATTTCAGGCGTCTACCTGTTGCCGTTATAATATGATGCAAAAAACCTCAAAAAAAAACGTCAAACGTCACGTTTGTTGTATGGGAGCGTTTTTATATATTTTTTTTTCTGTTCTTAGTGTTTGTTGTTATAGCGGCAACAGAAATACATCATCTGTGAAAATTTGCACTACTAATCTACGAGTAGCTATCACGGTTCATAAGATACAGCCTGGTGACGACAGACGGACGGAAGAACAGTGAAGTCTTAATAATAGGGCGTAGGACCCTTTATATTGTTACGTACGGAACCTTAAAAATATTTCTGAATAAGTAAACAATTTTAATGTTGGTTGTCGTTTTTTAACAAAGTCCTAACTTTTTTTATAAATGTAATGTGTTATCGGATGGGAGTTAGATGAAATTTTATAAATGTAATTATTACGCCGATAGAGGGTTACTATACTTATCATTACGAACAACTATCATTATGGGAGCGACCATGAAATCGAGAAAAAAAAATTGCACAAAATGTATGAAGAAGCTGATTTTTATTTTCTCGAAATCAGAGTTGGTCCAATAGCGAAAGTTGTTCATTAGTGTACGCATAAAAAATTCCTTTCGGTTTAGTACACCCCTAGCCGATAACCCTCTGTATAACATTTGGTTTCCTTTGAGTAATACGTAGGTGACATTTTTGTAGGTTTTCGTGACGAATTAAAGTCGGTTATAATTTTTTTAATGTTCAACTTGTGATACGTACAATGATTTTTGGTGTCATCCGTAATTCTTCCGAACACCCTGTATAAATTATTCAAAAATGTTTTGCGTAATAAATAAAAGGTACAATCAAAATGTACATATTGCTATTTCAACAAAGTCATTTGCACGTGGAAGGTCGCTGATACTCCACACTAGTTAGTAAGTACTCAACATAATTTTTGTTTAATTTTTCCTGGCGACTTCCGTAAAAGAGGAGGTTACTCAATTCATTTTTATTTATTTCTCGGAGACGAGTGGATAGATGTTCTTTTCACCGACTTTTCAAAAAAGGAAGTGGAATTCAATTCGACGGTTTTTAGTGTTTACGGTAGACGGCTAGCCTGATTTGAAAAATTTAAGAGCAGCTAGGACCTCGCCCTCAGGGGGTTCTGGGCGAATTCACGTTAGTATGTTTTTAGCTAGGACGCCACTACAAGTGGCAAGTGCTCTAGGCACACCGTATCTGGGATGCCAGAGCAGTTCGATAGTACCTCTCTGGGCGACGACGACTTAAGCCGAGGCTCGTGCCGTCTGCGGCGCCCTCGTACCTTTTTTGTCGCCCCTAAAACTCTCGGCCGGCGCACTTGGGTGTGTCAACGTTTCAACGGTCGCTTTCGACCAACAGTTTAGTCATTAAAAAATCCCATACTTCAATTATCAGTATAAACCAAAGCCCAAGATAGTGCTAAAAGGGTGTTTTTAATCCGTTTTTCAAGTCCTGTTTGTTTTCTTAAGGTACCTCGCGCGGTCTTTCTGGCTTCTTATTTTAAGCTGGAATTACAATACGAGGTGATTGTTTTAGAAGATGGCTCCAAGTCCACAACAGCACTGGCCGCGGCTAAGCTCGGAGAAACAGGACGAGACACCTGCGCCTGTGCATCTCACTGACGAGAGCGTCGTCATTTCCGGCATGTCGGGTCTCTTTCCAATGTCAAACAGTGTCGCAGATTTATCTAAGATACTGTACAATAAGGTATAATACCAGTTACATATATATCTGCTAGTCATCGACTTTTTTAAAGCTTAGTAGTATGACGGTTGTGTGTCTTCTTTTGACACTGGCTCTACGATTAACGCATATGTTAGCAGTGTTAACATTTGAATTGGCAAAACTATATTATATCCGAGTTGTTTAGTGCCAGTTGCGTTTGCACGGAAAAAAATCCCCCTTAAAGACGTTACTTTGAAATATAGCATGTTTTGTAAATTTTCAGGTCAACCCGGTGAACAGCCATGATTTACGCTGGACGCAGAGGCACCCTGAGGCTCCCGATTACTTAGGCAAGGTGCCGGAATTAGAGCTATTCGATTCACAATTCTTTATGGTACATAAACGTCTTGGAGAAGCCATGGATCCCATGGCGAGGAAAATACTTGAACACGCATTTCAAGCCATTTATGATGCTGGCATAAGTCCAAAACATCTGAACGGGAAGAAAGTTGGTGTCTATGTAGCATCAGCTTTTTCTGATACTGAAAAAAATTTTGTCGTTCCTAAATTATCTAATATGGGCTATGGAATTACAGGGTCAGTATATTTTAAATTAAAGTTACAATACATTTTAATATGCAGATCATACTGGACATGAAAATATAGTATATTAGTCGACATTAGTCGTATAATCGTATATATACGATATATACGATTATACGAGTAATGTCGACTTTCATGACATTTTCATTTGCTATCTAGATGTTTATAGTTTTTTTTTAAATCACGAGTACAAATTGTTGTAGTTGTAAAAATTTTAGCTTTTTCCATTTAATTATTTATTTGCAGAGGCAGTAAAACGATGTTTGCTAACCGCATATCGTACTGGTTAAACGCTAAGGGTCCATCGATGACAATAGACGATGCAAGCTGCGGTTCGATTGTGGCTTTAGAACAAGCATTCAATGCTATTAAGAACGGCAGCATTGAGTCGGCCATAGTAGGAGGTGCTTACACTTGCCTCGCTTCACACTCTCTAGTTCATTATAATAGGTAAATATCAACTGCTTATTCATTGTTAAAGTAACAGGCAAACTGCAGTTTGTAGGTAGGTATCGGTAGTTAACATCAAGCTTGCCTACCAGTCACTGGCTAAGATATCAGTTGCATCACCACCTTCTAATATTTACTCATAAGAACTATCACCTCCAAATAACTTGAACCAATGAACTTGGCCGGGCAGTGACGATATTTAGATCTTTTTGGCGTTAGATTTAGAACAAAGCATTTAATAGGTGTAGATTTAGCTTGTAAGTTAGATTTCGTTTTTATAATTTTTTAAATACTTTAGGAAATGTCTACTGTTATACGAATAATCATTTAGAATGTGCAAATAAAAAAACTAAAAATGAGTCATATATTGTAAAACAGTTTCTATATTGTTTACAGATGTATCAAATTATCTCAGGACGGGAAAACTAAATCTTTTGACCAGAACGCAAATGGCTGTGCCCCAGGAGAAGCTATTAGCGTGCTTTTTATACAAAAAGCAAAGGATGCAAAGAGGTGCGTTACATATATTCTACAAATATGTTGGAACTATAAGTTGTATCATGTAAGAAATTGCGTTCCACTGGTGAGCACTTGGCTTACTGGCACATTGATAATGCCATGAGACACTTTAATAATAGGTACGCTTTATTGTTGTCAAGCCAATTGCACGTCACACCAATAGAAATAATATTAACGTTAAATTAAAACGTAAATTTTGTAACATTTTATATAAAATGTAAATGTAAATTATAAATTGCGGTAACGATAGATCTATCTTAACAAAAAACTAGGTACTCTCTACAGAGAGATCGTTACACACACTGTTCGTCCAAGTCCCCAAAAAATGTATCATCCATTTCTCAACTTGAAAATAATACATATGTATTTATTGTTCGAAGAGCTTATGCGGAAGTGGTCCATGTCAAAAACGAGTTTATCTCAAGGCTGCATAGAGAAACTGGACAGATTATTGGATTTACTCGAAATCCTGATAACACCGCTGAATTTTTACAGAAATTTTATGAGGAAGCACATGTTTCACCAAACGATGTGGAATATATTGAAGCTTACGGCTCAGGTACATGTTACGCAGTATTATTTAAATGAAATTTAATGCACATGAATTTCAGCTTATCTGTCATTTCAAAAAAAGCCACTTACACTTATGCGACAGTAAATCGTCAGTAAGTCAAGCTAGAATAAAAAATATAATGGCCTAAACAAAGCCTACTGCCTTTATATACATACTCTCCTAAAATTTTACAGCTATACCAGAAGCGGATAAGACTGAATTACAATGCATTGAGAAAGTGTTTTGTAATAACAGATCTGATTCTCTCCTTGTGGGTAGTGTTATGTCTAATATAGGCTTCACTGACGCCGCTTCCGGGATCACAGGTTTGACTAAGGTAAGCACAAAATTAATATGATTTTGTCAATGGCTATAAATATGACACGATATTCACAAATCCAATAATATATATATATAGTCTTAATAAATAGTCTTTGGGTCTGGCCTGATAATAGCGTCTCTATGGTCCACTGAACATGTACAATGCATAGAAAGTCAACACGGATACTATTGTCAAGAGTAGATACTCGTAAGAGTTATTCCGAAAAGGCTAGACAACGCAAGGCATGCTGAAATTTTAACCACATCTTCTAATCAAAAGGAGAGCGTTTACTATGTAGAATCATCTTTCAGGTATTGCTGGGTTACCACCACAGTTTGATAGCAAGCAACCTTCACTGCGAAACACCGAGGCAGGATATACCGGCAATCAAGGATGGACGTATTAGCATTGTGACTGACCATAAACCTTTTCGTGGTACATATGCCGCTGTCAACTGTCTTTCATATTGTGGAGTGAACTCTCATGTTCTGTTGCGCGGTTGTTCTAAACCTAAAGTAGGTGTCTAATTTGTGTACTTCTTTGTATGCATAATTATTTTACTTAGCATAAATTTACAATAAACCAAACACTAGAAAAAGTTGGTGTTTACGAGTACTAGGAGACAAAACGATGTATTCACAAAGAATCATGCACAAAGAATCATGCAGAATCATGCAGGACAAAGTGGAAGTTTTTCCTGCAAAGGGCTTAAGCGCGCTAATAGCTGGATTTATCAGCGGTGGTCAATCCGCATTTATAATATTTAATTTCAATTTAACAAACAAGTGATATACAATGTTATCCATAATAATAGTAGTTATTGTAAAACAAATAAGCAAGTACCTAATAAAAGCTTCAGTCTGGTTAAGTATGCATATTAACAGTAAAGTTTTTTAGAGTTTCTGGAATTCCATTATCTACGGGGCTCATTTTTAACTCTTATTTTAAATAAAATAAATAAACAAATACCTAAACAAGTTAAGAATAACTTAGCACGTCGACATGACATTGAGTTTTTTTTTCAGGACTTGAATCGGTACAAATCTTCTATTCCGAGGTTATTAACAATATCAGCAAGACAACAGGAATATTTACAAGACATATTTGAGAGCTTAAAGTTGCAACCAATTGATGCTGAGGAACTAGCACTTTTACAAAACATTCACTCTACTAACATTTCTGGACATTTGGGGAGAGGGTATATTATTTTGGGTAAGTACAAAATAAAATAATGTCGAATTACCGAAGCTATTCTTTTAGAAAAAAATTATGCCTATCTGCAGCATAAATTTAGGTGGGTTAGTTCACCAATAGAACTACGCATCTAAATGATATGGGATCAGTGGATAATCCTTACGGCATTATCACGCATTATCATATTTATTATTATTTTTAAGATACAAACCTAGAAGGAAAAACTGTTAGTTTATCTGAAAAGATGGACTACTCTGATGACACGAACCGTCCGCTGTGGTTCGTGTACAGCGGCATGGGCTCGCAGTGGGCCGGCATGGGCGCGCAACTCATGCGCATACCCGTCTTCGCAGCCGCTATCGAACGGTAAAGTAGTAATTATATCTGAAAACGATGTATACCTACATACTAATTTAAATTAAATCACGCTTAATTATATATTTATTTACATTTCTAGCTGTCGTAAAATTTTAGAACCGCAAGGAATTGATATTTTGCACATTATTACAACACCGGACAAAACTATATTTGATAATGTTCTTAATTCCTTTGTCGGAATTGCCGCTATACAAATAGGAATCACGGATGTTTTGACAACGTTGGGAATACGACCTGATAAGATTATTGGTAAGAACTACAGGAATAAATCAATACGTGAATCACTCCATGACTATTTGCATAAAGAGTCTAAAATGTAATAATTGTGATTATAAAAAAGTCTAAATGGCCAGAAATGGACCTGGAAGACTGAAATAATAGAAGAAGGTCAGGTCTATGTTATAAATTAGCTTGTATTTGTTTATTTTTATCTCATAGCTGCCCACAATATTCCTTAGAAGATTTGGACACACTACGATCGATGGTTGGATTTCAAATTCAGGATTTCACTTTGATGAGCTTTCTTAGAGCAAGTGGTAATTAAGTCTAATTTACACATGAGCTAGATACTCAGAGCATATACGAGGCAAAGGATTATAACTGCAAAAGACTTAGACTCAAGCTGGTCATTCCAAAAATAAAATAAATACAAATAAATGTCTACTGATTCCCAGGTCATAGCGTTGGGGAACTAGGATGTGCCTATGCTGACGGGTGCCTAACAGCAGAAGAAATGATTTTATCAGCTGCCAGTCGCGGGAAAGCTTCTAATGACGCTAAATTAATAAAAGGTGCCATGGCAGCTGTTGGTGTCGGATACCAGCAGGTATATAATATATTATTTACTACATTTTACATAATATGCAGGGCAAGCAACTAAAACGCTACTTCAATATTCATGCCGTTCCTTTTGAGGAACTTTGGTAAAATATCAACGATTGTTTTACAATTTTTTAAAAATTAAAGGCCAAATCGCCTGGTCGAGTCTAAGGAGCAGCTGATGTTTTTCTGCTTATTTTTTGTAGATCCTACTAATGTGTTGTGATGTTGTTGTAACTAGTCCAGTTAGTAAAGTCTGAATTAGAGAGAAAATCTAAGCTTACCGTATTTCATTGTTTTTTACAGATTTCGAAACTATGCCCTCCTTCAATTGACATTGCGTGTCATAATAGCTCGAGCTCTTGCACTATATCTGGACCCGTGGAAGCCATTCGTGGTTTCGTGGCTCTGCTAACAGCTAACGGAGTGTTTGCAAGAGAGGTTCCCAGTGCTAATATTGCTTATCATTCGCGGTACATAGCCAGTGCTGGTTTGTATATTTCTTTGTTTATACCTTTTAAGTAATGTTTACCAAGAGGGCGAAGTACACATAGCGTGTCCTTAAATTATAAATCCTATTGGCTAATACAATATTGTAGTACCTAACTATATAAACTATATTAACTATGGTAGAGGTTCCACGGACTCGCACAAAACGCTTCGCGTCTACATTTATTGTGCGAACTGCCGGGTTGTGGAATTCACTGCCAAGTTCTCTATTTCCCGATAGCTATTATCTCGGTCTCTTTAAATCGCGAGTAAATCGGTTTCTTCTAGGCAAGCGCGCTACATCCTAGACCGCATCGTTACTTTACATCAGGTGAGTAGCGGTCAAGCGACCTATCGACCTATCGACTATAAAAAAAATATGTATATATTTTATTATTCTTTATTTCTTTAATAAATCTGCAAGTGCAACGTCATCTACTAGGTAGGTAACCTAAATAGTCATCCATGTAGGCATATTTCGATAACTATGGGCACAGAGCGCTAATTAGATACCTACCCAGTTTTCTTTCGTATAAGTATAGTCATTGTAATGCCGTGTGTAATGTCCAAGTCACTATATTTATTAAAGAAATGAAGAATAATAATATTTATATGGTTACTACAAAGTTGTAGGTATTAGCCAATAAACAAAGTATCAATTCATGATACTCGTCTCCAACTCGTCCCCAACTCGTCTTCAACTCGACTCCAACTCGACTCGTCACAACTCGACCCTAACTTGATCCAAACTCGACTCTAACTGGTCCCTAATTCATCCATAACTAACCACATACTTATCCCCAACCCATCCCAGCTTGACCCCAAAACGACCGTATCTCGTCCCAACTCGTTCCAAACTTGTCCCCAACTCGACCCGAACTCGTCTCAAACTGATCCCAACTCGTACCAACTCATCCTCAACTCGTTCCTAGCTCGTCCCAACTCGGGTCCAACTTGTCCCCCAGATAATTATAATTTTATGATGATAAATATTAAATTTTATACGCAAAATTGTAACGGTGCCATGACATTTTAGTTTTAGTACGAGCATCAAATAGTATCTTATATTATATTGTTTTGCTTTTAGGTCCCTATTTGTTAAATCTTCTAGACGGTATTATAAAAGAGCCGAAACTTCGCAGCGATCGTTGGGTTTCTACTTCGGTGCCGCAGGAAAGATGGAATGAGCCTGCCGCTAAATATTGCTCCGCAGAATATCTTACAAACAACCTTCTGGTAAGTTTACAAAACGGTAATTTATAGCATTATATTAGCAGAATCTATAGCTTCTGTAAAACAAATATAAATTGTGGCTTTTGCCCGCGGTTTCGCCCGCATTATGATTGTTTTTTTCCGGAAAAAGGTAGGTCAAAATTGCATTTTCTGGGTTTCGAACTACGACGAAGAACACAGTCTTGAACTAAATTTGCCCAAAAAAATAAAGGTAATTTTTAATGAACTTAAAAAAAGTAGGACGGTAGGAGATTCTTAATTTTTCTGAATCTCTGTCTTTACTCGAATACCCCTGAACTGATTTAGAAAAATCATTAGAGCAAAAACTCTATTGCTTGGAAAGACGTCCCACATTGTCAACTTCGATAAGTAGTTTAGTTTGGAATACAAAACAACTGGAAAATTTTAATACGTAATTTTAAATTCCACCCGACTAATGTTGAGTAAAGACTTTTGGTATAGGTCCTCCTTACCTATTTAAACAAGCCTTACAAAGAAACAGCCTCCAACCCAATTAACAAAAGCATAGTACTGTGAGAACAGATTATTCCGTCCCTTGTTACATTATTTTTTGTACTTTGATAGCAATCAGTGTTATTTGAGGAGACTAGTAGTCTAATCCCGAGCAACGCAGTGCTGGTGGAGATAGCTCCACACGGGCTGCTGCAGGCTATTCTCAAGCGCGCGCTGCCGGACACTTGCACCAACATACCTGTCACGCAGCGAGGACACAAAGACAGCGTACAGTTTCTTCTTGAAGCCATTGGCAAGTGAGTACTTAAAACGGAAAAAATATTAGGGTGTGCGCCTTGAAATTACACAATTTTGTTCCTCTAATCATATTCAGCCACTGAACATGTGTAAACACGCCAAAATGCTTTTGGTGTATGTTATAAATTATTATTATTCGGTTTCTAATTTCTTCTGCGGTAAAAGTTTTACAAAATCTCACAAGATGGCATGCTGATATAAACTTGGATCTCTAAATTGATTTTACAACCAACTTGAAACTAACTTTCCATATAACTTGATTAAACTGAGCAGACATCGCAACTCTTCTTCGCAGACATAGGAATTTCGTCAAGGCGCGAACGGTGATTCGTTCATTAGAAGTACATATGCGCAGCAATACTCCTACTACGTCGCTTTTAGTCCATGAAGATTTTCGACGGTTGGGAGTGTGTAATGTGCTAAATAAGTCTCTTATTTCTCGGAACTCTGATAATATAGAATGATTTGATTAGTTATATTGCAGAAATCTAAGCTTATAAATCACAGCTTGATTGCCTTGTTATACCTATTATATTGACGATATTTCACCGTTTCAGTTTATACATAGCAGGATTCAGTCCGCAAGTGCAAGAAATCTACCCTAAAGTGGAATTTCCAGTGTCTACAAAGACACGTCACCTTGGACAATACGTGAAATGGTTTCATTCGGAAACTTGGTATGATTATGTTTTTTTTTAACATGCATTATTGTAAGTTATTTTATAAGGGTATGTTATAAGCCAAAAAAAATAATCCGTCATCGACAAAATGCTGATATTTTTTACTTAATCTCATGGAGGATTCCAGATAAGCAAAGTACAAGCCTTATCCTTATTACAGAACTCTCTATAATGTGACTATTGCTTCAGTTTTCAGTTAATAATCAACATTCGTTTATTTTAGTTTAGTTTATATCTACTTAAAACAAAACAGAACCATGCTTGATTTAATAGTTTGGGGAAAATCAGAAATTTGGCTTAATAAATAAATAAGTGGTCCTACGAGCAGTTGACCTCGCAAGCATAGTTTAGCTGTATCTAACTTTCTTCTTAATTGGGGGCAAACTGATCGGTCGGACAAATAAATGATGTAGGTAAACATGTTGTCAGAATTGAATTCCGATAACGCACAACAGATTTTGATTTTACAGATAAAAAACTGCTGCAAGACATCTTATCAATTTTTGTAGCAATTTTATTAAAAATATCACAAGAAAAACGATTATAAACAAAAAATATTAGAAATGTACTAAAACTTTTGAAACATTTACTTTAGAAAGTTTACAAACGCGTTGCGTTGATGGAAATAATACTGACGAATCTAAAACATTGCTTTTTTGAATAATTATACACCACTATAATTATATACATATACATACATCTTAAATACGCTGTCCGTATTCTTTTTTATACCACACAGCTAAAGTTATGACAGGTTTAAAATTACAAATATCCTGCCAAAAATTGAAGATAGTATAGCGCCTATGATCTACTAATGTTACGTCACCAATCAATGAATATTACCTATCTTACTTACACCAGTATACCAGTACATCCCTTCCACTCTTATAACGCTACACAAAATGTTTTATTTGAACGTTCTTGGCAGCGCAGTGCGCGTTGAATGAACCTATGTGTTACAAACGAATACCGCTGCCGAAAGCGGACAGGTTAAACACTATCAAGTACTGTAAATAATGTGATCGAAAGACTTATTGTGTTCAAGAAACAACACTTCTGTAGTTTATGCTGAAGTTGCATGTCTCAACGATGTAACAAACATTTCGATTGTAACTTTCTCTTCATGCTTTTACGGGCTTAGCACTGACAAAGATATTTATACTTACAGTTACTTTATTAATGGATCGTAATGCCCACCTCCATTGTCAATACACACACTAGCACGTTGGTTGGTTGTTCACACCGGTTGTTCTAACGAACCACTTAGTAGATGTTAGTTCACTTCACATCTCATTTCTTAAAAAGCGTCTATGATGATTCGACAGTGTCCACTTTGACAAAAAACACGGTGTTTAATTTCACTCCGCAAGTAAAAATCGCAAGTACGAGGCGTTAAGTCCACTCTCATGTGAATTCGCGAACATTTTACTGATATACGCCATGACGAAAAAAGCTCGGTAGACAACTGCGTGCGTCCTTGACCGTGACATACTTCGTATCCTACAGCTTGACTAACCCAATTTTGTTTCTCTCTCGGCGCGGGCGCTAATCCTTTGATATCTTCCGCCGCACGTATAAACTCTCCGGGGGCGGGTGGAGAGGCGCATCGTGTATGAATTTGAATTAGATTTTTCCTTTTTTCGCGCAAATGATTGTGGTGTCCAAAAATTAACAAATATCCGAGATAATTTTTTTTACTCATATTTTCAGGTTTTTCTTCAGAAATGTGTTCAGTATCGGAAATAGATAACGCTGTAAAAATTAAGTTCATTAATAAAAAATAATGGTGTATATACCGTTGAAAACCTTTACAATGAATTTAACTTAAACTTAATCAATTCATTTTAGGAATGTCATCGATGGCGAACTTATAACAAAGACTGCTTCTTCGCGCCCTGTGTTGATCAGTGTCCACGATGACGAACATAATTATCTATCTGGAAATGTTGTACAAGGTAACTAATGTGCAACCACTTCTAGGCTAATGGTATATGACTAGATATTTGCCGGCTATTTTGAACCAGCAAATTTCTTAGTATTTAATGCTAATTTAACATAGAATATCCGTTGAAAGATGAATGCAAATTAGTAAAGTGTCAATACTATTAGTTTAAGATTCTTAATTGCATGAAAAAAGATTACATATAAATATATGAATAATTACAGGTAAAACTTTGTTCCCGTTTACTGGTGCCCTAGTGGCTGTATGGGATACATTAGCTATGACTCTTGGACTTCCTAAAAAGGAAGTATCAGTACAATTCCAAGATGTTAATTGTTACTCTCAACCGTTACTGTATGATCAGAAACAGCTTAATCTCGTCATAAACCTTAATAGAGGAAACGGACGTTTCGAGGTAAGCAAATTAAGTACATACCTATACTCGTATTCGTAGTAGTCGTCCAGCCTTGACACGATACAGGCAGAGGCAGAGGGAATTATGTCAAAGAGACTTTATAATCAACAGTAAAAAAGAAAGATGACGATGAAATGTAAGTTTTACGCTCATTGGATACTCTTAATAAACAGCACGTCGAGAAGAACAAATAGCAGAACTTAGTTTGTTTAAATTGTCCGTAAATATTTTCTATGAACAGGGGCCTGATTCGCCATGAATACTTAAACACGTAACGCGGGTTTGTTACGTTAAGCTCGTGGTAAAACCTTTAAACAACATTCACGAAGTCAATGTCATATAATCCGTTCCTAATATTCTGGTGTTGTTAATTTCTGGCATGCTCACAATGCGTTGAGCCAGCGTAGTGATTGCGGTCTCCCTCTTACAGACTAACATGCGTATGTCCATCTGGGGGGTTATTTTAGAGACCGCAATCACTACGCTGGCTCAACGCACTACGAGCATGCCAGAAATTAATAACACCAGAATATTAGGAACGGATTACGTAAATAAATTATTAGTTATACCAAAATTCGTCAAAATCATACCAAACGCGCCTCTAACATTCCGGAGAGCAATCATGGCGAATCAGGCCTCTGGGGCCTGATTTGTTTTTATTGAGTTCGGATTTGCCCTATAGTATATGTTATTAGTTCATAGGCATAGTTTTCTTATTTTAGCAAATGTATTGTCATGGAACTCGTCATGTTTCAGCGAATATAAGTGTTTTGCTAATTGCAAATTAAAACGTTTATCATTAAAATAAGTTCCAATGTTTTACTAATAATAAGCACATATTATTATTACATCCAGGTTTTGGAAGACCAATCTAAAGTTATTGTTGGATATATCAAAATGATTGAGGAGTCTAGCCTTTACGATGATCCTAATGAATCAAGCAATAAGCCGGGTATTCGTTCAGATGAAATATACAAACATCTTGGTAACCTCGGCTACTCCTACAGGTAAATAAATTGCTTAAACATGAATAGAGCTAAGTAACATAATTTAAACTTAAAACGAACAAAAATATAGCAACAAGCAGGATTCGAACCTGCATTCTTCCGAGTAGCACACTCAGTTGCCTTTAAATTTGAATACCGTAGTCTCAATAACTCGATACTATTGTTGTTCAATTGCCTGGAAAGTATCTTGATTTAAAAGCATCGTCCCCAGTGTTGGAAATTTCGCGCATGTATTCCTAATTCTAATTGGTGAATCACGCTACGCATCCAATGACACGCCAACAAGATCGAAACCTGTCATTGTGCAGCGGAGTCAAGGTCATTGGATCAAGTAGTTTGCCGGAAACTAAAAACAGAACTAGCGTCAATTAATAGCGTCAACTAATTCTAGCGTCACTTATGACACTGCTTTTCTCTTTAGAACCATAAGTTAAAAGAGGTTGTGAATTATCATGTCGGTGGCCGAATAGATTCAAATTCAAATTAACTTTATTTGCTAGGAACATTGTTATAAACAATGTACTAGATCTTCGGGTAAGTAAATGTGCACATGTCCTTGCCTATTAGCATGCAAAATAGAAATACTGAAATAAAATATTACAAACATTACATTACAAAACTTACTTCAAATACAAATGTAAGTACCTGATACTGGCTGGCTGCTATATAGCTCCAACAATACTAAGCACTCTTGTTTGTTCCATAAATAGGATACATTGCATACAAACTTATTTCAAAAATACTAAAATCCGAGTTGAGTACTAATTACTAAAGGAATTGAAACAAACATTTAGTTTCACTACATACCAAAATGTCAAAGAAATAAACCTAGCAGAACATTAATTTGTCGTTGTCAAACGCAATGTAAGGACATCTATTCACAGCCATCTCGTTATAAATATTTACATCAGTAATTTAATTAATTATAGGATTGTTAAATATAATATAATAATGAATAAATTATAAATGTCAAATTTCTTAAAATAACGTCAAAATAAATCAATAAAAAATCATGTCGCATACTTGTTTGTCATATCAGTAAAAAATTCAGTCACGCTAGTACGGCTTCTCTTGCAAGAAACTTTTGAGTTTGTATTTGTAGATATGGGTATACTCCAAGTCTTTTATACACGTAGGCAAACTATTATAAATTAAAGGAGCCATACATAAAACACTATCATGAAGTTGTGCTGAATTACATACAAGTAGTTTAACATTACGTTTATACCGTTCGCTTTTAACATTAGCAAACATATTATTATTATTTCGTACAAACATTGCACACTCAAAAATGTACATAAATGAATAAATCAATGAATAAACTCTTTATTGCAGACACACAAACATCAAATATACAGGAAAACCTTACATCTAGTGTCACAAGTGGCTGCCTTATCATACATTACATACACGGCACTTACAATTTTTAAAGTTTTAGACGAGGCATCTGACCGTGTTATCCGAAAATATTAATCGAAGTGTTCGAATCCTGCCCTCGTATTATTTTCATTCCGTTTCTTAAAAGTTTAGCAAAACCACTGGTGCTGGTGGTATAACACTTGTAAAAATACGTTTTATATTTTTCTGTTAATTGCTATTACAGTGAAGATTTCCAGAGTATCGATAGTATTGACGAATCTATGACGTCTGCTCAAATTGTGTGGAATGATAATTGGGTGACGTTTATTGATGGATTGCTGCAACTCAATGTTCTGAAGTCTATGCATCATGGAGTGTCTCAGCCTTCTAGGATCAGAGAACTTACTATAGACGTGGTCAAACACGCGGAAATCGTCAAGCAAAACGTGTCGGCTTCTAAATCAGTACTGAAAGCTAAAGTAGATGAACTTCAAGATTTCACCAGGTAAGAAAGTAGTCATTTCGTCATATCAATTTTTGATATTTTTCACTCGGTTTTTACAGTAAACCTTGACTGGGTTTTTGGCGCGAAAAAGATAATTATTTGATAATTATTTTATCAACAGCAAACAAATTATAAGACCAGCTAAGTAGATACTCGTATGTTCTCCTATTTCTAAATAGGGAACAGTTACCTGATTACGGAATTAGAAAGCAAAAAAATAAAGCCTTTTTGACTTCGTTATAGTGTATCTTCTTAGTCAGTTAGCACTTATAAAATTAGGTGCTGAAGGCGCCAGCGGATCGAGAATGTTTGTTTCGAAATAAAGTTTTTATACGCTATTATCTGCATTAATTTTCTCAGTACCTTCAAATACGTCACCGTAAATAACACATTCAAAAATTATATAAACTTTATGATGATATCTTCTATTACAACTATGTTTTTAGATGTGGCGGTGTGTTGATACAAAATCTTAACTTCAGCAATTTGCCTTATTTCAATCAAATGCCATTTGAACTTGTTGCTACAACATCATCTGCTGCTAATACTAACGTAAGTACCATAGTAAGAGTAGTAGCTTTGTCGGTAAACCTTGCATAGCAAGCTTGTTTGCGAAAAAATGTATATTTTATTTTCTGATAGTCGTATACACTTTAGCTAAGCAGTAATTTTTTAGCCTTGTAAATAAATGGATTGTTATTATAGCCAATTAGCGCCCCCGTACTTGCGTACTTGTTTTGTCATATAGCTTTCATACATGAATGATTTAATAGTTCATAAAAAGTTACTATACTCAAGCGAGTATGGTGGCGATAAATAGATTGTGTTTTTTTAATATTTTGAACAACGTTTAGCCACGATCTCACCTGATGTTAAGAGCAGTCGAAGATGTAGGACGTTTGCCTAGTAAATTCATCTTGCGCTTGAACACGCCTGGGTTGTATTGATCTGGAAATACAAAGAAATAGCAGGTTGTTCCAATGTTTTGCTTGTGTAAATAAATAATTGTTAATTTCACAATACACTGTGTGATGAATAATAAGCAGAATTAAAAGTTACTCTTATTAAATTGTTTAATTAAGATAAAGAAACTACGCATAAATAGGTATAACTAATTTACCGTAAATATTACAGATTGATGTATCCCCGGCAGTTGAGTTAACAGCTGAAAGACCCTATGCACTACAAATTAGTAACATAGGCGATCTCAACACTTTACATTGGGAAGAAGCTACCGTTATACCAAAAAGCGGAATTGAAGTTCAGGTTGGTAAAGAGTAAACTAATTTGCATTATTATCAATCTTTGAAATTTATTGAACAGAATTAGTGGCAGATGTCTAGGATGCTCGAAGACTTGACTTTGACCTCTACCTACGAGTATATAGATTATTTCATAAGAAAAAAACTGAAATAATGTGACGGCGTATTGACAACTTTGATATTAAATAGGGCGGGCACTTTCTATACGATCAATAAGAAGATTAGGATTCCTTCCATTGGTAAATAAGATAGTATATTTGTGAAAAGTATCGTTAAATAAAGATTGTGACAGAACGTATCCCTTTCATTGCCTCTACGCAGGCTATATAGATATCTACGTTTATGCAGAGAGGTGTATTTACTTAATTATAATTTTCTTTACTACTTTAGGTTGAATTTGCCGGGATTAATACATCAGACGTACATAGAGCTGTCGGTGTCACTCCTTACGAAGATCTTGAAAAATATTACGGAATGGATTTCAGTGGTACAGCTAAACAGTGAGTAAAATCGTATTAACCCATAAAATTCCACTGCTAGGCTAGGGTCTCTACTCTGGAATTGTTTGCTTGAGGGCCCATTTACAACATACCGCGTAAGTACGTAGGTTTTAGCGTTCAAGTTGTATACTTTCTTATCGTTTCTTTATTTGTAATAACTTGATAAAAGTAGTTTGTTTTCTCATCTTTATTAATAATGAAGTGAATTTTAAATTGTTCACTTATTTATTTATAAATAACTTCTTTCCCACTTCATGGCTAAGCAAAAAAACGTGTAGAACTCATTTTGAAGTTATAATGTACAGATTCTGTTGATAAAATCCATAAAAAAATCACTCTAAAATGTTATAGGTACATGTGCTTCAGTAATAATGAAACATATTTTCGGGCATTGTAGAACTGAGTAAATATTTTCGAAATAAATTATTATTTCCTTATCTTATTAACAACTTAACACAACTTAACACAACTTTATCTTTACAAAATTTATCAATATAGTATCTAACATGTGCTCAACAAATATACTATATAGGTAAATATTTTTGAAATCTTGACTATTTCTTACTATATATTATAATGAAATATACAAAAGTAATAAAAATTTCACTGCGACAGAAACATGCTCAGTTTATGTAAGAGAGGCCTTAAAGAAAAATATATTCTTCTTGGTTTGGACTGATGAATGAAAATGTAATATGTGTTATTAGAAAAAAGTTATTTTTAGAAAAAAGTGATTACCGGATTCTATTAGGCACCGATAGAACATCTTTAAACAAACTTTAAAAATCAAACATCCAAATCAAATATCAAAATCCTATTTTGATACGAGTATAATTCTAATGGGACTACTTCAAAAGCATACCCTTTTAGTCCAAAAATAATTATCAAAATTTGTGCAGCCATCCTCGAAAAAGAACCGTCGTATTGATTTCCTTTTCCTCTTTTTTGGAATTAGGTATTAAACCATTTTATTATTTTAGCGGAGAGCGCGTGATGGGCCTGTTGAGGAGCGGCGCTGCTAGCACGGTCGTAAAAGCTCGCCCTGAACTGCTGTGGCCGGTCCCTGCTCACTGGACGCTAGAGGACGCTGCTACTGTACCCCTCGCATACACACAGGCTTTCTACTACTTAGTACGTAGCCATGTAATTATTAATAGCTATAATTAATATTCGGTTTCACTCTGATTATAATATCTTTACATGTTATGTTTATGCAAATAAATTGGTTTGATTTCATTTAAATAGCTAAACTCGTGCAGCAGGCGAACTCAAAAACAAAATACCGTGACTCCCAATCCCGGTTTAGTCCTACACTTCTAAGTTTATTCGCTCATGAGCAGATTAGAATAAATTATGGTTGATTCCTTGTGGTAAAACTATTTGGTCAGACTGTTTTGACCACGAGGAATATCAACATTTTTCGTGGACAAGTTATCTAATTTATAAATATTATTCACCCTGTGTGATATGGTATTGAAACAAAATTGTACAGATAAATCTAAAAACTTTCGTTTAACGTATTTTATTTAAAAAGTAACCTACACTTACTTCATACACAGGATGGTTGTTTTTAATAAATTAGATAGTTAGTCCTCAAAGAATGTTGAAATTATTCGTGGTCAAATAAGTTAGACAAAAAGTTTGAGCACGAGGAAGAAACAAAAATTATCATGGCGGAGGAAAACATAAGAAAACTTGCTTTTCGCTCTTCGTATTAGTAATAGGTGCACACCCATTTCATAAGAAATACCTATACCTAAATTGATTGGTTGGTTTGATTTTAAATTTATTCATTTCAGATAATTTGATAATTTAACTTTCTTTCAGTGTATAAGAAGCAGGCTCCAGCGTGGGTCGACGGTACTGATACACGGCGGTGCGGGAGCTCTGGGACAAGCTGCGATATCAATAGCTCTGGCGTATAACTGCACGGTGTTCACCACTGTTTCAGACAACAACAAGAAAAAGTTCCTACTCAAACTCTTCCCAGAGCTAAACGGTAATCTTAGTAACGTCATAATCACCTGGAATCTTCCATATTCCGTGTTCGGGTATTGGCCTATCTCATGTTATGCCATCTATGTACTTCAGTCCTGTGCCAATCTCAAGATTGGAAATAAAATTAATTTTATTTCATTGACCCATTTTGCTGTTGGCCATATATAATTATGTCATCGTCTTTTTTCACGTTAATTTATTAATAGAATTTATAAAGATTAATTGACTGCTTTATTGCCTAGACTTGTTAGTGCCATGTAGTTCTTGTATGCTTGAGTAAGTTATAAGTTTCACCGTCATCGAGGCGTACCATGCCTTCAACGACATAGTTCTTAGGGCTTTTATCTAATGTCCCATGCATGCTAGAACCACCAGGTCTAATAGATCTGACGGTAAGAGAGCGGAGGGGCTGACTGGTGCCGTGGAAGAATGGCAAATGCTTGATATGCTTGCTAAGTGGGATGCAACTTGCGTCAGCACTGTCTCCTCTTGTCACCTGAGTCGCTCGATTCGGTCTCCAGCAGCTGCTGCTGAGGATGCGGCTACGAAAAAACGTCTAAAATTCGCGGCAACGGAGCCGAATTATTTGTTTGTCCCCATTGCAGGAGAGCCTAGGGGCAGTTGGAGTAGTGAGGCAAAAAAAATGATTAGGGAGTTAGGACATTGAATAATTGAAAGATGTGGTGATTCCCGCTCCGGCTCTCTCGGTTTCTGGTGCAAAGTATCGCCATCAAGCGCGGTAAGCGTCATGGCACCTTTGCGCCAGGTACGAATCGGGGCGAATTATTTGACTAAATTTGTCTTCCAAATGTACTGACTTATTATTAAAATTAATTAAGATGTAATGAAGAGCTTAATTTAGGTTATTATACTTGATATTAATCTAATTTCGTTGATAATAATCTAATAAGTTGATCGCATGTGATGTTTAAAAAACATCTCCTGTTTTATTAATGAATGTACCTATTTTATTATCTACAAATGATAATTAAATTTGACGTACTTTTTGTTTTGTTACAGAGGATCACATAGGGAATTCCCGAAACGAAGCATTTGGGGATATGATTTTAAACATAACACATGGAAAGAGATGTGATATAGTACTGAGCTGTGTACGAGATGAACTCAAATATGTAAGATTAATCAAATGTAATTAATTATTTGATTAATGCGGGATCTCCTCTTATTTTCAAAAAGTTAGCGGAGCCTTTGATTGATTCAACGCGTGACCAGAATGCTTATCTGACCCTAAGTATAAGCATAGCCATTCAGTGTGGTAATGCCGCTAGCATAGGCACATGATTGCCACTCTGGTAGTGGATTGGAGCACTTTGATTATCTCTAGATCTTAAATGGTCTATACGTAATCCATCTACTATTTTATTGCAGTTACTCATTTAATTTTTCTAATAAAGGCTTTGCACTGCAGTTAGAATTATTTTATATATAAATTCATAACGTTAAAATCTGATATTTCGTACATACGTAAGTACTATAAGCTACCTACAGACTGCCTTATTTGTCGATAGAGACTTCGATACAAATCAATCTACTACAAATCTTCTGAAAAATGTAATTTGATTATGTTTAAATATTAGTATTTTGATACCAGTGTATTGAAACATATAGGTATAGGTACACAATGTGGTGTAGGTACTGTTAGGCTTAGGTATCTATATATACAAAGTGCATTCTAAGATTAACAAAACAAAAGAAAATATAATTCGGTGCATGAGTAATTGCCTACTTAGAATATTCTAAGAAAAAAAAAAATGCTATTTAATAATTCAAATTTAAATGAATGAATAAATGATTTATTTGTAACAAATTCATAACAGCATATATGAAAGCGTACATAAATAAATGTTAAAAATAGTGTACATTATGTATAGTGCTTGTCACAACACGGACCCCTAATTCAGCTGCTTGCTAGTTGCTATACAGCAGCCAGCGCTGGTCTTCCGCTGAGACCGATAAGCGACCTCACGCGTCAATATTAGTTATTAATTTATAGATACGAATGTAATTTATGTTTCAGGTTTCCCAAAAATGTGCTGGGCCATTTTCTTTCACTGTTGACGTAGCACATTATATACCAAATAAAGATAAATCGTTTGGCATGGACAACCTCTCTGATGAAAAATCCTACGTCACAGCTGATTTTTATTCTGTGCTCGAATCAGAAAAGACAGGAGATTTAAAGGTACCTATATACATATATATACCTTATTTACTACCAATGTTTTGTTTATATATATTATATTATATTTTGCTGTATTTTTGTTTTTGGTGTGCAATAAAGATATATTGTATTGTCTTGTATCTATTATAATAATCTTCTTATGCCTTAAAGGCGCGACTGCATCAAAGTTAAATTAGTATTTAGAAATTTGAAAAGTATGAAGGATCCGAGTGTTAATGTATCCACTAACAAATAACTTCAAAAATTATTTGTAAAATGACATATTTTTACATGTCAAAAATAACCAACACTATTTTGTATGCGTGTGCGTAATGTTAAAAAAAAAAGCCAATATCGGGTACCTACCAAAAGAGCAGTTACGCTAGTTAGGAGCCTACTATAAAATGTTTTTTTATACAATTTGGAAATAAATATACTTTACTTATTTTACAATTTACAGAAGTTGCAAGGGTTGGTAACTGAAGGTATAGCCCATGGGTACGTGAGGCCGCTGACGCGTGTTACGTTCGCTCCGCACGAGGCGAAGCGCGCATTCCGCTTGCTGGCAGCGAGTCGACACCGCGGCCGCGTGCTTCTGCGCCTCAAAGATTCCCTGGCACCTGCAACACCAAGGTAGTGTTACTTGATTTTGACTATAATTAACCCAAAAGACTAGTCACACTCTCCAGGCTCTATTTATAAACCTCTCGAATAAATTCATGTCTAAAACGTTGTATAATATGCATTATTGGAAAAATTATAGATAGGTACCGATTGCAGATATGAATAGTGTTGCATACATGTGTTTGAATTCTGTACTATCTGATTTCTGTGCTAGTTTAGTCTGTTTTGGTGATTAGTAAGTCATTTTCATAACCGTATTATTTTAGCAAATCTATAATAAAATTTTAACAGGTCAAATACAGAATTTGTTATTGAATATATTTAAAAAAAATCTTTTGCGGGGCGTGTTATTAACGATATAGACCCCAAATCTATATTTTTCTTAGTTTTTGTCTTTCTGTCTGTCTGTCTGTTTCTGGACTTTCCACAACTTCGGAACTGCTGCATGGATTCTAATGAAAATTGTTATGCTTAAGGTTTCTACCATGAGGTATAGGTTCTTATCTACTTTTTATCCCGAACAGAACAGAAGGGGTTCCCGTGAGAGGGGTCCCACGGGAACCCCGTCTGAGTTTCGGGATAAAAAGTAGATAAGAACTCCCCCCCCCCCCCCCCTTTCATCCCCCCGGATGAAAGTCTTATTTAATTATAGCTCAGTAACGTGCTCAGAATCAAAGCACGCTTTGATTTGGATGATTCTTTTTTTGTTAGAAAGAACTAATTTAAATTAATATTATCCCAGAAATTAGGGGTGGTTCCCGTGGAAGGGGGACGACAAATCGTATTTAACTAGAACTCGGTAACGCGTGCTTTGATTTGGATGATTCTTTTTTATTCCAAAAATCTAACTGCAATGATTTTATTTCGAAAATTAGTAGGGGTTCCCGTGGGACGCATGAAAGTCGTATTTAACTATAAGTCGGTAACACGTGCTTCGATTTGGATGATTATTTTTTTGTTAGAAAGGTGTACCCGAAATGATGTTATCCAAAAAATTAGTGGGTGTACCTGTGAGAGGGGATAAAAGTCATATTTAACTATAACTTGCTAACGCGTGCTCCAAGAAGGATAATTTGTTAGTAGTAACTAACTCAAATTGCACCCAAAAAAAAACTACTTAATTTTTGTAGTTATAACAAAAATCTTTTATTAGACGCCTACATAAAAAATTGCAGCAAGGAATATTTTACTATTGAAATGTAATTTGCATAGTAATTTTTGAGAAAAGATTAGGTATCTGAAATTATTGTACTGCAAAACAATACGACATCGGTATTGTAGTTTTTAATTATTATTATTTTTTAGTTTTAGCTGCGGCATAGATTATGATTGTACATATATTTATTTTTTTATACTACATAACTAGGCATTTGACCACAAGTTCGCACGACCACGGAAATCAGCGATACTGTAGAACTAGATAGAACACATAGCACACATATGAGACATATGTGTCAACACATAGCGTCCACAATTTTTTGTAGCGATGGTGACCGAGTATTTAAAGGGTATATTGCCGTGCGAGAGGTACGATGTTCGATCCCACTAAAGGATAACATCGTGTGGATACCATAGCATGGTGGAAGGGCAATCTTAATACTTGCCTGGCTAACTAGCTAGCCCTCAAGCTGAAAAATCTGTCTCCAAGCACCTAACGGTATGTTGCGGCGGCCTTCTTTGAGTGTCGCTGGTTTCTGTAGTCGTTCGAGCTGGTTGTCAAATGTCTAGCTGCCTTGAATAAAAAATAAGTAGGCAATCGGGATACATACATTAGCAAAACAAAATTCTACAAAACAATCCTACGGGTTAAAATGAGTGCAGAATTCGTAAAATTAAATAGGCGTTTATGATATGCAGAATCTTAACATGCTGAACATAATTGTGCGAACTTCTCTGTATCGCTTTAATTAATAAAATTTTCAGTTTATAACACTGCTACCTCATTGTATCTTTTACAATGATATGATTTAAGACGGACCACTGAAATTATTTCTCTAATTTTTAAGTCTTCATGACATAATAATGAAAGGTTAGCAACCGCGAACGAATTCGCGGGTACAGGTAGTAAATAATAATTTTATAATGATTTCAGGATCTTTTGTTCGTCTGAGAGTATTTATGTAATATTCTGGGATGGAACCTCATTCGGCCTTGAGCTGGCTGAGAGGCTAATTGCACGTGGAGCAAAAAAAATACGCATTTATGGATTAAACCCTACTTCGAAACATCTATTAAAATTAAGGTAACCTTATTAATATCAGTTTAATGTTTCTTATTGGAGCGTTTGATCGATTCGTCGCGACCAGAATGCCGGCTTTTATCTAGCCTAACGTATAAGCATTGTCATTCAGCGTGGTAATGCGACTAGCATTCTGGACACGATGCCCTGTGGTGGTGGGTTGGAGCTTTTGGATTATCTGTTGATCTTAAATGATCTATAGGTAATCTCCATCTGCTATATTTTTTGTTGTTGTAGTTAGTTATTAGGTTTTTCGTAGTAAAAGCACTTGCTCGGTAATTTGTTATATATGTATATGCTTAATGTTTCAAAGAAAACGAGATGAGTTTCATGCCATATTTTTTTTGTGAAGAAAAGTAAAATAAATGTTTGTATTTTCAGAATGTGGAAGAAACTCAGTGTAGATGTAAACATCGAAGTGCTACCTAACTTCAACAAAGATACTTTAATCACGAGCATAAATAATACAGCCTGCAGAGGCTCTATTGAAGGAATTTTCGTTTCTGTTACTGATCGTGAAAACAAAAATCAATATCTTCATGTGATAAAACATTTAGACGAAATAGCGAGGGAATTTCAGGTGCCTCTAAAGTAAGTAGAAGTAGTAACGTTTATGGACAGTTCAATCATCGAGGGGTGTCTTAAAAATTACACAAATAACATCTACAACTTCGAATGTTTTTACTATTTAAGACCAATATTACATTTTATTTTTGTTTGTAATGTTTACACACTCGTAAAGTTTATATTAGAGTCAATAATAAAATCATTCAATAACGTACCTATATGTAGTATATGCCTAAGTAAAATATAATATTAAGAATCAAAAAAATTTAATCCCTATTTGACACCCTTAGGGATTCAATTTCCAAAAATAATTTCTTATGACACCCCTGTACTCTATAATGAATACACTTTCCAAATTTCATGTCTCTAAGCTTAGCGGTTTAGGCTCTACGTTGATTCCTAGCAAATATCAGTCAGTCAGTCAGATCTTAACTTTTGTATGTATTATATAAATTTAAACCATTTATAGACACTTCGCTGTAATATCGGTCGGAAGCTCCATCGGACAACAGACATGCCAATCTCGGGCTAAGGAAGGTCTTCCGGCGGTTGCATTGAATCTACCATCGTACGAAGTGAGTAAAAGATACATAGATTTCTTTATCTTTTTAGATTCCGTTTTATTTTTGACAGGCTTTCTTAAGCCTGTAACGTTTGGGCGCTGCGCAAGTTTAGGTATTTTACGCTCCGAGAAAGTCGGCGAACAACGCAACCGATGTCTTGATTCAGAGCTTAGAGAGAGCTGCGAGCGTGACTACGAGTACTAAGACGATCTTGATCCATAGTATACTATATTTTATTGTCCGATCGAACGAAGCATCTTTGTTTCTAGACTGGCAAAATGTTTGTTGTCTGTCTATTTCGGAAAATTTTAATAGTGGGGAGTTTATTGATTGGGGTTATATTTCCCTCAGAAAGAGGTAGACCCACCACAAATCTATAATTTGAATGAACGAAGATTTAACTTCTAATTAAAATTACTTTGGTTTTAATAGGCTACCGTGCTGAGTTGCACCTAAGATGTCCCTAAGTTGTACTTGATTTGTACTTGAGCTGCACTAGATCTACATTTGAGATGCACCTGAGTTGCACTTGGGTTGCACCTAGGTTTTCCCTGAGTTGCACTTGAGTTGCGCTTGAGTTGTACTTGAGTTGCACCTGAATCGCAACTGAGTTGCACTTAACCTGCATTTGAGTTGCACCTGAGTTGAACTTATGGTACAATTGAGTTGCAACTGAGATGTTCCTGACTTTTCCCTGAGTGGTCCGTGAGTTGTTTCTGAGCTGCATTTGAGTTGCACTTGAGCTGCATTTGAGTTGTTCCTGAGGTATCTCTGAGGTGTCCCTGAGTTGTGCTTGAGCCGCATTTCTGTTGCAACCTGTGCTTCATTTGAGTTGCAGCTGAGTTGTGATTTGTCCTTGTGTTGTTTACGAAAATAAATGCCTGATTCTATCTTTTGGATGATTATTGACTATAAGCCTGAATTAGTTAAAAAATTTACTTAAGTATTTACCTAGTAAAAAAATAAATCTCTAAATCGGGCTCGCTAAATCTCTAAGACAGACGTCTAGCCCGATTTAGAGATTTATTTTTATACTTTTCAGGTGGTCCCATAATTGGGAAACATAGTAACATAAAATAAGATTCTGGCGTAATAAGAACCTTATCTTTTTTCGGTCGAAAATCTTTCATACACTGATCCTACTCTTCTTTTTGGTAGTAATAAATAAAATAATTAAATTCTGTAATATTTTCTGCTTCACATGTTAGCCTAACAATCTGATAGACGAAAGAGTTTGGATTCGATCTGCCGTTGACGTGACAGAAATCGCATTGCGCTCCGAACATGTTGCATTGTCTGCACGACCGAAAGGTTTCGAAAGACCATCAATTTTAAAACTTGTTCCAGGAATCAGTGGTACGTATAATTTATCTGTGCTAGAACACTATAATAGCATGTTATAAATGCTAATCTACCCTAAAGATTACATAGTGTAAATTATGATTCGCACTCACGTAAAAGTTATGTATAGTATTTTTTTTCCATTTTATTAGTTTAAAAAAACAGTGACTTGATGAACAATTATTATTATTATTATGTTTTCATAAACTCCAGGACTTACTACACTGGAGTTGCTGATGTTAAAGTTTATGTGAAATAATGACAATTGAAAAAAAATAATAGGCATATTGTAATAATAATGTCAATGATTAAAAACTAAGCGAATTTAACGTTTCCTTGAATGCTGTATTCGATACTGTTTGTAAAAAAATATTATCTATTAAAACCCCTTGATATATCCTTGAAAATAAACTGTGTATGTTCAAAAAGTATACCTACCTTTTTATAGCATTTTGTAATACCATCATGTATTTTAAGTAAAATAATGATGAGTTGGTCTCCCTCTGTATTGCCAAGCTTTTGGACAATATAAATTTTATTTTCTAGATTTTAATTGCAAAACCATACCTACAAAAAATATATGATTACTAAACTACTGTACGCAAATTAGATGTATACTATCTTGTATTGCTAATATTAATTCAATTATTATTTGGAACAATACTGATTTAACAAAATGCTGAATGCTGATGCGTCATAGCAATCTTTTCATTCCTCCTCTCTCAAATCGTGGCGTCATTCGCCGCGCCCAAATCCGTAAAAGCCTATCAGTTAGCCTAAAACTTGCTGCCGCGTGTCTCATTTTATAAAACTAGCACTGCTGAGTAAAAGTAGGTATGAGTATACATTAATCATGATATTTATTTCAGATATTAAAAACCACGATACTCCGTTAATTGATTTGGGTTTTGGAGGATCCTTGCCATCTATCCAGACCTTTTTAAAGGGAGTCTATCACGTCTCATTGGATGAAGATGATGTATTGAAGCTCACGAAAAGAAAGTATGTTATTACTCTAAATAGAAAATAAGACTCACGGAATTATTTTCCACTCTTAACGATAGTAGAAATATTAAATTTTGCAAACGTTGTTTACATTGCTAAAAGAGATGTTTAAAAAATGTATGGAGCTCCAACTACGACAGTATACCATAAATACATTAGGGACTATTAATTTTTAATCTATCAACCAAATACAAAATAACGTATTTTATCTAAGTGTACAAAATTAGTTTCGAATCAAAATATTGCCACGTCATTTACGCAAAAAGATGATTTACGCGTTTTATTTGTGTCAATTTTGATATTTGTGACGGCCAGTACAAAAGCATCATAGATGTTAAGCGCTGTCTGCCTCCGTTTAATTTCAGGTCTCTGTGTTTTAATTTCAGGTTATTGGAAATAGAAAGAAAATCTGAAGAACCGAAATTTGATAACGTCAGTGGTTTACGCACTTTCTATTCAGTTAAAAATCATGATGAGCTTCAGTCAACCGCTCATTTGATACCATTGAATACATCGGTGGTCAACGTGGACACGGTAAGTATATTACTACCATATTTTTTTTTCTGTCTGCTCTATGTATGTACAGTCTCCGGCAAACAACTTGGACCTTGGACCTTTGGCTAAAGATATAAACCAATGAATCAACACTGCAAGACGATTTTTAGGTCTTCTTGGTGTCGTATAAAGTGCGGGCAGGGATTTCGTTGCGACGAGATCGGCAATTCGCCAATTAGAAGCGCATATAGGCGGAGACATTCCCACTACGTCGCTTATGGTACAAGACAAGTTTAGCCTGTACCAGCGTCTGAAAGTGGAATGGTTTTCTTATGATGATGATGTATGCTCACATTAACCTTTTTAAGGCTAATGATCCCTTCCATAGTCACATTTACCTATTTGTGATTCCTCTCTTTCTATAATGTTATTACGACTTTGTGTTGGTACTAAATGATTCAAATTAAAATGGCCACTGATTGGTCACTGACTCAATGTATTATTTTCCAAATAAGATGACCGGTGGCTTGGACGCAAACAAAGAGTACCTGTTCATATTACCGGGTTTAGAAGGCATGCACTACCGATTCCAAACGATGTGCGCTCGACTTAAGCTACCGGCGATCGTGTTGCAGCCAGGATTCGACCGCCCTTATGAGACGCCGAGAGATCTAGCTCTCAGACATGCCAAGGTATGATCACATCTGCCACATTGCTTATACTGAAGCTGATGAAAAAAAACTTATTTTGAATTATGAGATATAAATGGGCATTATCAAATTCAAATCAAAAAATAAAGAATTATCGGGTAGGGCTGTACTAAGCCAAAAGGATCTCACGAGACCTACTTATTTTGAGATAATACATACGGTTTACTTTAACTCGTAACTAATTTTATTTTATAATTTAATATCTTGTTGATAAAGCTCCCCATAGCTAACTAACTGACAAAAAAGCAACAACATTTAACTGTTGTGGCTTTTTTCTCTGAATTGCTAAACTTTGCTGCATCTATCTCGACTTTTGGATTCATTTCTATTACTTGTGTTTTGCTTATTACGCTGGTTCTGCAAATGTTTGCAGCCTTTTCTAGTATTAACTTGACTATTTTGAGTAAATTTTTAAACCGAATTGTCAAGGATTCCTTGTTCGGATATTATTCCTTAATATCTGATCTTCTATTGTCTCTACAGCATTATTTTGGTAATTACTATTCACAATCAACTCTTTGCATTCTGTAAAAATGTTATCGAAGGTCTCGCCCTAATTATGTTTCCTATCATTGGTTCTGTTTTTTTTTCTAAAATTCAGAATTAAATTCATGGTGAAATTCGGCATAATTTCATTGTACAAGGTATGCATACTTTTGTTTTCACTTAAAATATGCTGAATGAAACTATTGTCAATAGTTTTATAACACTTAGTGTCATTACATTAGTCTAGCGCTTGGATGTTACTTGCTTTTTGTTACCATGAGACATCTATTAACAGGTTTTGCTGGAACAATTTAACCTGAAGAAAAACTTCTATCTACTGGGCAGCGAATTTGGCAATGTGGTCGCTTTGGAACTGGCAACCATCCTAGAGGATAATGGTAAGAAGCTTAAATTATCTTTCCAAATCCTAATGTTACAGTTAAAAATGTTAACAATGCATCATTACCTTGATCAACCTTTGCTATGGAAGTAGTGATATGATGATGATGATGTAGCCTCCAATGCGGCCAGGTAGGGTTCATTTGTTTTACGGTTTATGATGTCTACTTGTATTTAATATTGTTATTTATTAATTTATGTCACTGTTTCTATATGTCAATTTTGAATGTCGAAAATTATAACATGTCCAATAATTTAAAGTCAGACATCGGCACAGCTTTTATTCCCCTTCAGCTTGCCTTCCGGCAAAGGCCTCTTCCTGGGCTTTCCAAATGTAAATGTTTTATGTCAATTGTATCCAATTTCTCCCTGCTAAATTCAATTTTTTATCTTCCTATCTTATTAACTGCCTACTTCTTTTTCTTTTTCCTTCACTTGGATACGACTCCAACACATCTATATTCCACTTTTCTTTTTTATTTCTTAACATATGTCCATTTCAGCACCACTTTTGTTCCCTTATGATATATGTTATTCTTTTAGTTATTTTTTTACTTCCTTATGTCTTCTTGTTTAATTTCAATAATAAATTAGCTCCTCTTCATGTTGTTCTGACAGACTTGGATTTTTTCATATTGCTTCTGTGACAGGGACTACGTAGGACATCCATAAAATAAGATAGGTTAGTATGCAACTGTTAAAGATTTTAATTTTATTTCGGAGTGGTAATGATTTTTCCTCTAAGATCTCTTTTAGTGACCAGAACTTATTCCATGAGTTGCTAATTCTTTCTTCAACTTCTTTATCCATCTCCTTCTCCTACGCTATTATTTGCCCTAAATATTTGTATTCTTTTACATATTCAATTTGATTATTATTTATTGTTATCTTCTATCGCATTAGTCATTAATTTAGTTTTCTTGTATTCATAATCAAGCCTACTTTCCGTGTCCAGTTCTTGTATCATTATTTGTAATGTTTCAAAGTTGTTTGCTATAATATCGGCTGCAAACCGCTTGAGCATACATATTTATATTGATACCATATTTATCCCATTTCAGTTTTTCAAAAATGCTCTCTAAAACTGATGAGAATATTTTCTTGGACATTGGGTCTCCTTGCCGGACTCCTTTTTTTGTTCCGAATGTTTCTACGCTTCTTTTTAACTGTATCTTTGAATGGCTGCTTGAGTATATGGTTTTTAATATTCAGGTACCTATTATTTAGGACTCGTTGGTCTTGTAGTGATTTCCATATGCCTTTATGTTTCAGGAAATCAAAGGCTTTATTGTAGTCAATGAATGCTAGATAATAATCCTTGTTGTACTCATTATATTTCTCAATCAGCTGTCTTATTACAAATATATGATCCAATGTAGAAAAGTTACTTCTAAACTCTGCCTGTTCTCTTGGCTAATTAGTTTCCAAAGTATTTGTTATACGGCTCAATATGATTTTGAAGATTTTATACAATGTTGGCAAAAGACTAATAGGACAGTTCACTTTCTAGGTGATTATACTTTTCTTGTATGTTGGGTAAGCTATCTATAATCTTCAATTTATTTTTTAAGTCTTTCATAAGTGTTTCTGGAACATATGCCATGTCTGTGTTACATATATTTAAAATAGGACTCCGTTTTTTTTGGTTCAAAAGATAAGATTTCATCTGTATCTAACCAGTGATCTGTATTTAAGCTAACATTGTCAAGTACATGTACATCTTTAAATATTTTTGGTCGGTTGGTTAGTATGAAATCTCTTTCACCTACAAAGTCAGTTGCAGACATCCAAGTTCATTTATTCTGGTATTTTCCTTTAAAGTATGTATTCAATACTCGTAGTTGGTGTTTAAGAGCAAATTCTAGCAGCCTTTCCCCATTTTTATTTGTTCTTTCTCCTGTACTATATTTTCCTACCATTTGCGGAAAGTGTTTCATGCCTTTTACAAATGTACTATTATGATCTCCCAAAATTATGACAGTTTTGTAAGCCTTTTCCGCAGCTATTTCTACTCGTAGTACCTTATAAAATAGTATAAATTAATAACCAGGTAGGCATGGAATATTTACAGACTTGTTATAATAATTTCTACAAAATACATCACGATGGTGTTTATAATGAATAAACAAAAAAAACATGCAGCATTCCTCGATATTATGGATGTTCTAAAAACCGCAAAATTCCTGATAAGACTCCGTAGTGAAAGAATTACGACTCTCGGCTAAGGACACGCATAGATATTCTACTTGTATTCTATGTTTAACAGTTACGTGGAAATGTTTATAGATAGTCCAATGGCTAACCAAAAATGAAACATATTTTATAGTCTTTAGTAGGTGAACGAGAATAACAAACACTTTATAAAAGTAGCTGTCATCTGCGACGTTGCACTCGAGATAATAACGGGGTAAAATAAGATATTATCGGGCAAATTTCAGGTTTAACGGGGACTATTTATTGCATTGGGGACGGACCGGACGAAATGAAAGCTCTGCTGAAATCGGAATTGGCCTGGTTTGACTCCGAAGCGGCACTACAAGAAGGCGTGGTGCGTCACATATTCAGTCTGCTGACGAGTGATGAAGTCGCATCTCTGGACAGAGCGCTGCAACTTTGTTCATCGTGGCAGGAACGTGCTGATGCATGCGTACGTGCGTCACTCGGCCGTACACCGCAAACTGCGCAGTACATACGAGCATTGCTGGAGGCGGCGTATGCGCGACTTAGCTCTTCGCAGCGCGCAGTGTTGCCGCCTCGAGCGCTTCGCTCGCAAATCGTGCTGATGCGCGCGCAACGCGGGCGCGACAACGCAGGCATTTGCTCGCTGCAGCGTTACACGCAACGGCCGGTCATTGTTTGCGAGCTCGCTGCACCCTTCGCTCACGCCGCTGCAGATATGCGAGTACCAGCCATTGTCAACAAATATCTTGATGACGAGATCTTACAAAACTATGAAAAAAGCAACTTATGTCATTCGTATGTTTTTATAGTTTAATAACAAAAAAATGACTTGATTACATTGATGGTTTTTGAAAACAGTTATCGTTGTTTTATTAAATTGTTTAATGGCTCCTTAGTTATAGATATTGGTTTTAATTTTATTCAGACACCTAGTTCAATAGTATGTTGAAACAATGTCCAAACCGAATTAAAATTGCCAATAAATTTTGCATTAGTATATACCTACTAGTAGATTTTTTTTATAAAGCAGCGGAAACAATAACGTAGGTAGGCTACATATACTTAAAACAATATTAACGTACCTACAATCCTGACCCAGACCATGATCTTGTGTCGTCAAAGTAAGCCACAAGCAGTAACCGACTGCAAATTAAGCAAACAATTAGATAATATGCATCCTCTTGACTAATGGGGTATTTTAAGATTCAGCGCCCCGGGTTTGTCGGTTTTTTTTTGTAATGCATTTATTCTATTGTGATCGTAACGCTGTTGGATGTCCTATGAAATAAATAAATAAATTTACCGCCCCTACAGGCCACCCCATAAATTAAAGGAACATACCGCCGTCGCCCGCTACCAGCGCGTCTGTCGATAATTCGAATGCCCCGCGTCTTGATGTTTATCAAAATAACAAATTAATGGTTTGTGGTTTTTGTTAATTAAGTTGCCTTTTCTCAAATTCTTCATGCATAGAATGACGCTAATTCGGCCAGACACACGGACTAAACCAAGGTTCCTAAAATTATATCCATCCTTTTCTCACTTTTAGAAACAAAAAGAGAGGAAACAATTTTAGAACTGTCAAATTAGGTTAGTTTAGTATGTTAGTCTGTCTGAATTAGGGTCAATGTCAAAAAAGCTGAGCGAGGTGTGGCTTGCGCCCTCATTAGTAGCTTGCCGCCCCGGGTGATGGTTGGCCCTAAGGTAAATATGTTCTTGCTCTTGACCCCACAACTGGATAAAAACACCAGAAAAGAAAATCTGGGTGGTGGTTTCAGCTAAGATAATAAATGTTTCAAAAACATTGACACCTCGCCATTAATGAGATAGTCAAGGTATACTGTGCTATCTGGTTACTGATTAAGTTAACACTATTCCACCATCCGATCTTGAACGGCTCTTTTAAGTTTCGCAATGGTATTTGGTGACGTTGCCAATTGCCATCGCCCGCCGCACGTTACAGTATATTTTATTGCGTCTTTATAGTTAGTATTATGAACTGACATTATTAATCAATGAATAGGCAAAAATAATTCAACAGCTACTTGAATTTTAAATTAAAACGGCATAATATACAATGCACAAATTAAAACAATAGGTAACCTATGTAGTGTCACGATGTCGCCAAAGGCTGAATACGTTAGGATAATACTGGTATTATGGGACAACAACATCCACACAAAGGTTTTTAGGTCCCAAAATAGGCAAAGCCAGTACTATGGTAACCTGATGACTGAAATACATACTTATATACATGTACACATACTTATATATATAATAAATACCCACACACAGTTCAAACAGACATCACGTTCATGCACACAAATGTTTAACCTGTCCGGGGATTAAAATATTATATATTATGTACAAAATATTATTTTTTCGTTATGTTTGTATTGTGCCAAACTTAATCAGAAACATGCACAAACTCGAAATATAGTCGTAGTTTTCCCGAGAGATTCAATTATGATCGTTAAAATATTTTTAAATAGGTATATAAACTCTACACCAGTAGACCAATCGCTAACCATATTCCTAAAAAATACTTATTAAGAACAAATTAATATATAGTTAGTTTTTAGAAATTCCTGAGCCTGAGCATCGTCACTTCTTAACATACATAGGTTAAATGTGTTCCGAACAATTATGTATACAACACAAGTTCAAGTTTCTAGTTGTTGTCGAACATCGAGCAAAAATCGTCGCTTTTATATGGCAGCCCAACAGTAGCGGCAACAGAAATACATCATCTGTGAAAACTTGAATTTTTCTGGTGACAGACAGATAGACGGACGGACAGCCAAGTCTTAGTAAAAGGGTCCCGTTTTTACCCTTTGGGTACGAAACCCTAAAAAAGCTTTCACGCCTCCTACAAATAATTTGCAATTGAACTCTCTAAAAAGTCTTTTCAGTAGAGAATCCACGACACAATTGATTTTCCAATTTGATTCAGTTAGTTTGTTTAGTCAATGATAAGTTATTTAATCATAAGCACACCAACACACCCTAGACTACTCGTTCTTCATTTGGCATAAATTTATATTGTAACAATTAGGTACCTATATTTTATCAGATTGATATAACGGGAAGACGGAGAAGACGGGAAGAAAGGATTGGAAGACCATTCGTTATAGAAATACAGTTAATACTCGTAACAACTTCGGAGCCAATACTCAATACTCTAACATTATGATTTTATTATATTATTTTTGGCATATAAATATTTTTGTATTTGTATTGGAAATTTTTCAGTTTATGGTTTTTTTCGGCGCAAATACAAGCAAAAGTAACGCAAGATTTCATAGTCCGGCTACTAGTTGTAATTATTAAAGATAATTAGCTGCGATGCGAAGTAAATGTATATTCATTATGGAATAAATAATTAATCATATTCAAACGACTGGTTATTTATAAAGGTAATCGAATAGGGAATTAGTACCGCAGTACGAAGGGAATTAGTCCCGCAGTAACGAAGCAAAGGAAAATCAGTGCCATCGCTGACGTGAGTAAATTATAAATTAGATGGAATACAGAAAAAAATTTAAAAAGATACAAAATAATATAGCGAAATCTTTTCAAATCGCGAGTGAATCGGTTTCATCTTCTCAAGCGTGCTACATCCTAGGCCGCATCGCCACTGAACATCAGGCGAGTTATGGTCAAGCTAACAAAAATACTATAGGGAGAGTCGATGATCTTTATTATATCGAACATATTTTATACGTATTCAGTGATCATATAACACAATGATTAGTACAGTAAAGTATTTATTACAGACAATGGTTCCATCTCCGCAAAAATACCGATCGTCATTCTCCGAGGTTCAAAAACCATTGTCAGAGCCTTGCAACGAGAGTATCGTAATCTCCGGCATGTCAGGCCTATTCCCCATGTCAAGCAGCGTCAAGGAGTTATCTAACATCCTGTACCATAAGGCAAGTACGAATTACGAACATCACTCATATTGAATTTATCCAGAAGGATTATTTGTTAATGACGTCACTAAGATGTAAGAATAAGAATGCGATTATTTATCGAGTGATGAATTCAAACGTTTCAAAAACAAGGTCGCAGGCACGTAGGGCCAGCTGCTGTGTTCCTATAAATGGGTTCAGTACGCTACTAAGAAATACGCTTCAACATTTCAGCTATGATGTCTCGTCGAACATACGATACATAAACTAATTTCTTTCTATGTTTTATAAAGTTCATTTGTTCGGTGGTTCGTTTTATTTATTTGTATCGTAAACACATGCTACCTTATATATTTTACCGAAGCATTATTAAATCAAAGTTTCCTTGATAGGTAGCAGTACTTAACTAAGTACTATTTTAATCAAGTGAACAGCGCTGAAAACCAGCCAGCATCACAAAAACAAGTTAAATTGAATAAACAAGTGAACATCACAGAAATACGTGAACATCACAAAAACAAGTGAGCATCGCAGAAACAAATTAGATTCGACATCAATGTAATTTTCAAGTTTTGCGAAAAGGACAACTACCTACTTCAAAATCGAAAATCAATTCGTAAACGTCAAAAAAGTTTTAAGAGGTATTTAGCGATTGAAAGTATAAAAAATTAGGTTAACGCAATTTCAGACTTTATCAACGCTTTTTATTTTGCTTTTTTTGTTGTATTCGGGGCCAGTCTAGTGGTCTAAAGAGTTTAAGATGAAGATTCCTTGTCAAATTTCATTAAGGGCAAAATCGTGCCATCCTATTTTTTTCACTTGTGATTGTTAATGGACTCTTTACCCGACTGCGAAAGAAGGAGAGTTATGTTTTTTGAGTGCATGTATATATGTATATTTCTTTGGCACGCTCTAGAGCCTAAACAGCTTGACGTATTTTTATGTGAGTGGTGTCCATAGATTCATCTTTAATGTTTATATGTTCTATATTCATTTGTTTATGAACGCTTATTTTCATTAAAGTTCAGTTGTTTTTGCGAAGTATATTGTTCCTGCGATGCTCACTCACACAAAGATGTCGTCGGTAAAATAAACCTTACCTAAATGGCATCAAGGTAAAACATATTTGATTTAAGGAACTTTACTTACCTACCGCAAAAGTTTTTTTGCATAAGTCCAAGTCCATAACCCCAGTGCGTCCGCCCCGAGCGTAGTTTTTAAGAGCGAAGTACCGACATACTTTTATTTGGCTTTTATACTATATTTATTTGTCTTCTGTCTTTCGCGACTATTATTCGTTCGAAATTTTTATCTACATGATACTTAAATTATCAAAAGTTTTTTAAACAGATAAATCCAGTTATTTCTGATGTACGTTGGACAATGAAACATCCTGAAGCGACAGAATATGTAGGCAAGGTGCCGGATCTCGACCGCTTCGATTCACAATTCTTCATGGTGCACAAACGCCTTGGGGATGCCATGGAACCGATGGCTAGAAAAGTTCTTGAGCATTCTTATGAAGCTATTTACGACGCTGGGTTAAGTCCTAAACATCTTAATGGGAAGAAAGTAGGAGTTTATATAGCAGCTGCATTCTCGGATTCGGAAAATTTTGGATTTTTCGATATAGTATCTAAATCTGGATATGCCATTACTGGGTAAGTAAGACCTTTAGCTTAGTGTATTGAACATCAATACAGGTGCCTTTTGTTGATTTTCGACAAAAATGCCGTATTTATTCACCGTCTTACTAATAAGTCGACCAAAGATGAAGCCTTCATGAAGACCTTCATGCATTTTAAGAAGATGGGTTTTAACTAAAGTTACACCGAAACATGCTATGGTTGCACGGCATGCCTTGAATCGGTGGGTCAATTACATCACCAAGTGCTTCACATAATGGGGCTTCCTATACAACGCCAACTCTCGAGGGGTAGCTCACGTGTACTTAGAACAGGTTTTTGGTGTATGATGTATACGTATAATGCGCTTTCCAATCCAATAAATCCAATCTAAATACTGCAGTGACTTAAGTTTGTTAATCTATCATCTGAATCAATTACTCGTAAAACTAATTTTAGGTCCAGTAAAACAATGTACGCTAACCGTATTTCTTACTGGCTCAACTCTAAGGGGCCATCGATGACGGTGGACGATGCTTGTTGTGGTTCCATAGTGGCTTTGGAGGAAGCGTGCAAAGCTATCCGTAGCGGGATTATTGAATCGGCCATTGTAGGGGGCACTAATCTCTGCCTCGCTCCACACTCCTTGGTGCATTATAACAGGTATGTATTAGTTACATATCAACCCAGAGTCCCTCAGCTGAACACAAATCTCCCATATTACGGGTTGAAGACTTCACTTATCTTTGATAGTTATTAACCTTCTCCGACAAGCAGGCCTCCTTACGATATTTTCCTTTACCGTTTAAGCATGTCGTAATTTATTCTAATATGCACATGAGTGAAAAACACAATTTGAAACCGCGTGCTTTCGCTTGTTACCTTACCAACTGGGCTGCCACTAACTTCACGAATATCAGTAAAATATTGAAAGGTTACATTTTTATTAATTTATTAAAGGGTTTTGTCGCTGAGCGACTACATCGCCCGGTAAATTACTTGAGTACAATATTTACAACACAGGTTATAAAAAACTAATCAAACATGTAGTTGGCTGAATTAGGCCTTTTCAGATCCAGTTCTGTCTACTTGTTTCGAATTAATGATATGTTGGATTCCGGATTAGTTATAATGATAAAGCAAAAAAAAAAACATATGTATGTTAAAAATGACACGGCCTAGTTATACTCGCAAATATACATGGCAATGCACTCTACCTGTTATTATTAGTTAACGTTTAAGTCTCAAATAATTAAAACATTGATAAAATACTTTCTTTCAGATGCATCAAAATATCACAGGATGGTAAAACAAGGTCTTTTGATAAAAATGCAGCTGGTTGTACCAAGTCTGAAGCTATTAGTGTGATATTTATACAGAAAGCAAAGGATGCTTTAAGGTAATAATATAACGATCACTTAGAAATAAATACTTTTTTAATTTGTTGCCATCACTAGTGAACTGAATTTTGCTTTATGCACTCAGAGGACACATAAGGTTGACCCTAATACTTTTTTTCATGTTTTAGAGCTTATGCTGAAGTGATTCATGTTAAGAATGAGTTTATATCCAGACTAAGCGGAGAAACTGGACAAATATTTGGATTTATTCGCAATCCTGATGCTACTGCTGATTATTTGAATAATTTTTATTCGGAAGCAAGGGTTGAACCTAATCAAGTGGAATATGTTGAAGCTTGTGGATCAGGTCTAGTTCCAATAGCAAATATTAGTATTATTTGATGCAATAATATTATATTTGGTAATTAGGCAAATACCACGTAAAGATAGCTACGCATCAACATTTTAAAGTATATTTTCAACAACACATAAGAAATGCTATAAAATAACTAACGCACGCAAGTGTTTTTACATAGTCATGCCATAGAAAAAATCTCACGGCAAAATCTATGAAACATCTTTTTGAGTTTTATGCCAATTTATCAAGAAATACTTACTACATAGAAGCTCCAAAAACACTGCTAGTTATATATAGCAGCAGGTTTAGCATGTATGTATACACCTGGAGAAAATATATAAAATAAGATTATCCCTAATTTAAAATTACAGAACAACATTTGCTTCGAGACGCAATAAATTAGAAGAACGCATTTCTAATTTTGTCTCGGCGCCGCTGATAGTATTATAACAAAAATAAGCAAACATATTTAAAAATATGTAACTTTGTGGTTTTAATAATATTTGTATTTATACATGTTAATTACATGATAGTATTAATTACAGCTACACCAGAAGCTGACAAGGCAGAACTGCAAGCCATTGAGACAGTGTTTTGTAAGGGGAGGAGTAATCCTCTTCTAGTAGGTAGTGTCATATCTAATATTGGTTTCACTGACGCCGCGTCCGGGGCCTGTGCCGTTACCAAGGTAAGCGAAAATAATGTTCTGCCAGCTATTGACCTCGCAACCAAATGAGTTTTAAAATATGACAACCGACTATACCCTTATTTTAATTACTACACTTACTACTAAAATACAGATATTTAATTGATTAATTTTATGCTAGATTCGTTGTAGTTAGCCAATTTATATTTCTCTCTCTTTCCCGGTAGTTAATAATTAATTAATTTAACATTATAATATTTTAATACTGCTTGTAAGTTTAAAAATGCCTTAATACAGGTTCTACTGGCATACCACCACGGTTTGATAGCAAGCAACCTTCACTGCAAGACTCCAAGGCAGGATATACTGGCGATCAAGGACGGACGTATGGTTATAGTCACTGATCATAAGCCTTTCCGCGGTACTTACGCAGCGGTTAACTGCCTATCATTTACTGGGGTGAATTCGCATGTTCTCTTGCGTGGATATTCTAAGCCAAAGGTAGTGTAAACAAACATTTTATCTTTGTTTGTAGTAAGTCAAATATAAATGAAAACACCCAAAACTTCTAATGCAACCGATTTCAAAAAAACACGGAGCAATGTATTAGATGGGTTTGTTTTTATGTAACGATTAGTTACGATGTTGATGATTATTTTTGTGTTTGATATGTCACGGTGTCTTTAGAGATTTATTCCTATGTGTCATCTCAATGAGGTATCTTCATATAAAAATAAAAATTCGTCCAGTATTTTTTTTTTAAATTAATTTGGTTCTAAAATAACTGGAATTAGAAACTTGCTATTTTTCTTTTACAGTCTTATTCACGTATTAATGTTTTAATTTTATACAGGATTTGAAACGATACAGTACGTCAATGCCAAGATTGTTAACAATATCAGCTAGACAGAAAGAATACTTAAAAAACATATTTGATGATGTAAAATTACGATCCATAGACGCCGAAGAACTAGCGCTCTTGCATAACATTCACTCAACAAATGTGTCTGGACATCTAGGCAGAGGATATATAATTTTAGGTATGTTTGGATCTGGGGAGATTATTATATAAATGAATTTCATTAGCAAGTAATTGTCCTGTTGATAGAAACAAGTAAAATAAATATAAAACCTGCTATCGTCAAATTGAGGAGGCCATCTCGAATTTGAAATTTATCATAGTGTACTAGATTAGTAGAATATGATTTATTTCCAACCAACCAAATAATTTATGAGCAACCATCAAATTTTTATCAAACATAGCTAAGAAAACTCCCGTGCAATTCATCTTTCAACCAAAAATCTTCTTTAAACCTTGTAGTCATTTCCTCTTTAACTTCCAAAATCCTTAAAATTACACCCACTATTGTGTGATTCACACTTCTTAATAGTAGATGCATAAGCATAATCAAAATGTAATAATTTTGTATAGTAATGTTTTGTGAATAAAAAGTGAACAAATATTTATACACTTTTCATGTAATATGACCAAAAAGCTTTGTCTCTGTGTTTATTGAAAACTCAGTAAAAACATCCGTGATTTTGGTCCTTCAAGAACAGCACGGGCATATAATATGTTTTATATTGTTTTTATTCACAAATTAAAATTCGAACACATACTTGTAATTTAAAACGTTATTAATTGCATCTCAAAACAAATGCCGTTACAACATTTTAAATTAGCTATGTTTTTTTTATCTTACTCTTGTAACTGGAACTAAAATGTCATGCTAGGTTTACTGAAGTAATTTCCGAAACTGGTCTGTCTTGTTCATTGGTTTGTGGTATATTTGCTAAAGTCCATTGAGATGTTATTGTTCGACTGTTGGTTGTATGTTCATAAAACTTTATTCATTAGCCCAGTAACGCTGTAAAATTTAACTATTGATTTCTATTCAGATACAAATGAGGAACAGAAAACCGTTTGTTTGTCGGAGTGCATCGCACATTCGGATAATACGAACCGTCCGCTGTGGTTCGTGTACAGTGGCATGGGCTCGCAGTGGTCCGGCATGGGCGCGCAACTGATGCGCATACCCATCTTCGCAGCCGCTATTGAACGGTAATAGTCACATTAAAATACTTTTTGTAGTAAGATTATTTTTTTATCAACTCGCGTTTGACCACAACTTGATGCGGCCTAAGATGTGGAGCGCTTGCCCAGAAGGTAACGATCCACCTGTAGCTTAAAGAGACTAAGATAACATATACATATCGAGAAATCGGTAATGTTTCAAAGCGTTTATGCAAATCCTAGAAATTTTTACCAGTGGCATATAGCGGAATTTCCAAAGATCCGATTGTAGAATGAGGATGGAGGAGTTAAATTATGTAATAATATTCACTTCCCAAAATGCAGCCTTCCTTGAGAGCCAGTGTATTCCAGAATAGGCATGCTCCATCTAGGGCTACAGTATCACTGACTTCCGTGGTCGTGCGAACTTGTGATCAAATTCCTAGTAGCGCAGGATAAAAAAAAAATCCGATAAAAAACCGGTAGACAAGCTACTTTTTGACATTAGTTATCACACTAATTTACGTTACTAATGGTTTTTAAATTTCGCTAGCCTAATGTTAAAGTGGTCGTTACGTTTTCTTACCTTATCAAGTAATCGTATTTTTTATCTTCTAGCTGTCGCAAAGTATTGGAGCCCAAAGGAATTGATATAATACATATTATCACATCACCAGACAACACCATTTTCGATAACGTGCTCAATTCTTTCGTCGGAATTGCCGCTGTCCAAATCGGGATCACAGATATTTTAACAGCGTTGGGATTACAGCCTGATATGCTTATTGGTGAGATTTTTCATTTACAAGCCTCAGTGGAAAGGGACGTAACAAATGAACCTACTTTGTTTATCAAATTTAAAAGTTACTACACTTTCAGTTGACAACTGCATGCGAATGAATCTACAATGAAGACCATTGTCTGTTCTTGTACATAATACCTTTAAATATTCTCTTTTACAGGTCATAGCGTAGGAGAACTAGGATGTGCTTATGCTGACGGGTGCTTGACAGCAGAGGAAATGATTCTGTCAGCGTACAGTCGTGGGAAAGCTTCTAATGAAACTGCGTTGATACGAGGAGCCATGGCTGCAGTTGGTTTAGGATACCAACAAGTAAGTGTATCAAATACAGGGTTATCGGTTAGGAGTGTATTAAGCCGATAGGGGGTTACTATACTCATCGTTACGAACAACTCTCATTACGAAATCAACTTTGAAATCGAGAAATAAAATCAGCTGCTCCATGGAAAAAGTCTGTCGATTGTCATCAAAATGTATGAAGCAGCAGATTGTTTTTTCTCCAATTCTGAGTTGATCCCACAGTGAAAATTGTTCAGAAAGGTGTGTATAGTGTCCCTTTTTCGATTTAGTACACCCCTAGCCTCAACACAAAAAATATGTCAATATAATTATCTAATATTGACTTATACCTAAGACTCTACTGGTGTATTGCTACGAGTAACCCTTTGCTATGGGTTAGTAAGCTGACACTACTCAGACTAATATTACAAAGGCGAAAGTCTGTATGTGTGTGTTTGTTCGTTACTACTCAAATAAATAAACGGATTTGGATGAAATTCACACATATAGCTCATTCGATAAACACATAACTGAATTTTGATCCCGGAAAAGTGGAATTATCCTATGGGATGAAAATATATTCCACGAGAGTAATATAGGCACATCTAGTATTATGTGAAGCAATAGTAATTGTATATTACCTTTTCGAACTAGAGGATCAGACATACTTTTCTTCAGGAGTCTTTGTAAATAAAAAACAAATACAAAAAATAATAATATGTTGTGATTTTTAATTATTTCTTGAGTGTGATAGGATGAAAGCGAGGAAGTTGGTAATTATATAATGCACCATTTTATTATGATTTCAGCTTTCAAAATTATGTCCTCCATCAGTTGATATCGCTTGCCACAATAGTTCAACCTCTAGCACAATTTCGGGACCTGAGGAATCAATTCGAGACTTTGTGGCTGCGCTGACAGCTGATGGAATATTCGCAAAAGAAGTTCCGAGTGCTAATATCGCTTATCATTCACGATACATAGCTCAAGCTGGTTAGTATTTAAACAAAAGTATTTTAGACCAAGCAAGAGATGCGAGCAAACTGTGTCTGCATCGTGTCTCGCAAAAGGTACTTTTGCCTGTCAAGTATATTTGTTCGTATTGCCACACTAGCCATAGCTTTCAATATGTACCAATCTTGGCTAAACTTGGTGCACAAATGCTTTTTGCATCTAAGTTTTTTATTTGGAGGAGAATTTCCACCAAAACGGTAGGTAAGTTTACTAAGGTGCCATTTACCGACCGCTCTCAACAGTATTTGTTACACGTACGTAACACAATAATGAGAAAAAAAATTGGTCAAAAATTAAATATTGCAAATAAAAAAAAATGATTTGTATAACTCACTTTTTATTTAATTTACTTAGATACAATGTTCATTTCTCCGGTTTTCTTTCAGGGCCTTGCTTGTTGCGGCTGTTATCTGAAATTGTGAAGGAGCCAAGAGCACGCAGCGAACGTTGGGTTTCTACTTCTATACCACAACAAAGATGGAATGAACCGGACGCTAAATATTGCTCTGCCGATTATCTTACTAATAATCTTTTGGTAAATACCATCATTTGACAACAAATTTTAAAAAGCTAATTAGTCAAATACTATGTATTTACTCCGATTACTCAACAAAAAATCTTCTTTTCTTTAAATATAATTAAAAGTCTATTTAATTCCGATAACGATATTTTTTTCACCAGCAATGTGTATTTTTATTGTTATTTTATATTAACAAAAACACCACCTCAGACGTATGCTGCTGAGTTTGCCCACGAGGTCTTTATTACAGTCTTATTCCATACTTCAACCTATACATGCGTCTTAGCATAGCGACAACTTAACTCACTTGTGTTCAGTTCAGTATTGGCACTGAAGAAATTATAGTACTTACGGTATTAGATAGTATGCTTTCGGTAGATAGTCTAGGCTAAAAGTCAAATTGTGCGTCGTCGTGGATGTCCACATATTTATCGAAACGTGACTCATGCATAATATCCAACACCTTCACAATAGTAGCTGCTAGGGATATCGGTCGATAGTTACTGTTGCATATATCCGCGTTATCACCCGTGCTGCCCTTCAATATATGTTCTATTTGTCTGGTTTAAAATCAAAATGATTAAACGATTTGTTTTGGCGTCTGCCGAATAGTAGATACAATCAGTTGTCATTATTTTAAAGTTTTACTTGTTGTGTTTAAGAATATTGATATTTTTGTAAAGAATACAATTTCATTGTTATTTTTTTAGTTACGCTTTAAGTTACTTTGGGTCATACCTAAATGATTTTTAGCATGTTTGTATCTACAGAATCCAGTGTTGTTTGAGGAGACTAGTAGTCTAATTCCGAGCAACGCAGTGCTGGTAGAGATAGCTCCGCACGGGTTGCTGCAGGCCATCCTCAAGCGCGCGATGCCGGACTCTTGCACTAACTTACCGCTCACACAGCGAGGACACAAGGACAATGCACAGTTCCTACTCGACGCTATTGGCAAGTTAGTACCTAGAAGTCATCCTGTTAATTTTCTCTCTAATTTGCATAGCTTATCCACCCCCAATCCCTACCTCATATTGTTACGCCTAATATCGATTACAGCTAATAGGTACTAGTATATCAAAGTATACCTCGCGATGTAATGGAGTTGACAAACATTTTTTGTATCTACATGGCTTTTAAAAAAATATTTCTCAGATCTTTCTTTCATGTAGTCTCATGATTAACTTATTAACCAATAAGGTATTTTATTATAGGAGATATAAAAATCTTGCCTAACTGGCCGTTAGAGCATCACAATTAAAATAAAGCTTTAACCACTGATCGTGCCACTAGGACAATATTTTTATTTTCATTGCTCCAAACGGTCAAAAAAAAAACAAACATTTTATAGATTGCTTTACTGCTTTGATATTACAAAAATGTTAGTGTACTCTGCAACTTGTAACATTAACAATATTATTATGTGTTTATAGATTATATATCGAAGGATTTAACCCTCGAGTTCAAGCCATTTATCCTAAAGTCGAATTTCCGGTATCAACGGGCACTAACCATCTTGCACAATTTGTCAAGTGGAATCATTCGGAGTCATGGTACTTATCAATTTAATTTTGTTAACAGTTTGACAGTAATATTTTAACTATAAACAGTAATAAATTAAGAACTTTGTCTTCTTTGCGTTTTTACACGAACCTGATTGTTGGAAGGGTCCAATTATAGTTTCGTTCGCATTCGGTGAACAAAAAACCCGTATTTTTATTCTAAATTAAACCTTGTCCTTGTTTATAGAAGGTTTTGTAGAAGTAAGCTCATTTTGCAATTGCCTTAGCTTGTATAATAGATAATTAATTATGAATTTGATTGTAGGAACTTGTTATCGGAAGGGGACTTCTATACCAAACTAGCGGCGTCTTGTAGGATGCTTGTCAGTGTTCACGATGATGAACATAGTTATCTTATCGGGAATGTCGTTCAAGGTAATTAAAATATTACTATGTAGTATTATTACAACTATACTATAAATATTGTATTCATTTAATTTCGTATATTTAAGTTCTTACAATACAAATTCTTTATAAAGCAATAAATATTTAAAAAAACTTAAACTTGAGTGCCGCCAGCGACAGGGTAGACACAGGCTACCGGTAGTGGTAGGGACTACAGGGAGATAGATGAACCTCCTGACAATACGTGCCGTATCGAGGATCACCACCTTTTGTATCTGATCCTTGATACAACCATCTAGATCTAGCGAGAGTCTCTTAAGATGTTACTAGTAAAAAAATAATTATATATATATATATAAATTATTACTATTGATAGGCATATTTTGTAAAGTATTAACTCTAAGGTAATTTATGAGTATGTGATGATCACTTAGGTATGAATATAAACGCAAATACTGTGACAGCGTCAAGTTGTTTTCTCTTTACTTTAAATTATAAAGCTCACTAGTATACAAAAAAGTTTGATTGCAGGTAAAATTTTATTCCCGTTCGCTGGTGCATTAGTGGCTGTTTGGGATACTCTAGCGATGTCTCTGGACTTTGCTAAGAAAGCTAAGTCCGTGCGGTTCAGTGATGTGCATTTTTACTCACAGCCGATACTGCATGATCAAAAGCAACTCAACCTTAGCGTGTCTCTGCATAGAGGCAGCGGACGATTTGAGGTAACCAAATGATTTTATATTATAAGTTCTTTATATGATGTTAAAAGCAGTGGTAGTATAGTCGGTGAACAAATTGTTTTGAGCGGGAGGGCATCATTCGCATCCAGGGTCAGCCATACATAAACATAATGAATTATTCACTCATGTGCGGATCTGAAAAAATAACCTACACTTGAACCAGTCTCGGTCAAAAATAATGCAATTCAGTTATATAATATTTTAGCTATAACCTTAGAAAATGCTTATAGAACTTACATAATAATATACGAATGTGTTAAATTATATAGTTTTTGAATTAGATATCTCGGTGACATAAACCTGTAAAATATTTAAGGTTTTAGATGGAGACTCTAAAGTTGCAACAGGGTTTGTCGTAATGATTTTGGAATCAAATGTGCCAAACGTTGAAGAATCCAACGAGAGATTTGATATTGATTCGAAGGAAATATACGAACATCTGGCTAATAGAGGCTACTCATATAAGTACACACTTGATTTTTAATCCGATTTATTTAATGAATTAGAAATCGAGCTTTAACTAAACATTATTATTAATTTTATGTTCTAGGCGAGATTTCCAGAGTATCCATAAAGTAAACGAATCAGTGACCACTGCTGAAATCATATGGAATGATAATTGGGTGACGTTTATTGACGGATTGCTCCAACTGAATTCACTTAGATGCAAACATGATAGTGTTTCACAGTTGTCACAGATCAGAGATCTTACTATCGATGTTAACAAGCACGCACTTGATGTACAACAGATTACTGGTAGATCAGTGTTGAAAGCCAAAATGGACGAAGTCTTTGACTGCACGAGGTAGGTCTGCTCAAGATTGATTGTAACTTTACAGAGTTTTAATTAGATAGATTTTATAATTTTTAACTGTTACTTTCAGATGTGGCGGTGTCTTAATGCGAAATATCAAGTTCAGGAATTTGCCACTTTTAAATCGAGTAATATTCAAGCTGAATACTCCAACTTCAACCGTTGATAGCAGCGTGAGTGTTATAGTTACGCAATATTTACCTACTTTTGTTTTGAAATTCTTTGAAATACATACTTTTTAAACTTATACAACAATCATTTCAGGCAAATATTGCACCGAAAGCAAAAACAACAGCTGCAGAAAACTATGCTTTACAAATTGACAAAGTTGGTGATTTGGAGTCTTTATGCTGGGTTGAAACACCAGAACCTATGATTGCAAACGGAATTAAAGTTTTGGTACGCTTAGCAATTTATAACTTTATTCATAATAATATTAGAACACAAATATAAAAAAGAAAATATATTTTGCAGGTTGAATACGCAGGAATAAACATTTTAGATGTTAGGAATGCTAATGGGTCCATATCTCTCAATGAGAGAGAAAAATATTTTGGAATGGATTTTAGTGGCATAACAATGCGGTAAGTGCTTTTAGAGTTTTAGCAATTTCTGTCAAAATTAAATTAGAATGTAAATGTTTGCTTTGACGAATTTGAACATATTTGAATGTATATTTATTTGTCCCATATTATATTATATTTATGTTTCTAGCGGAGAGCGTGTAATGGGTCTGGTAAGGAACGGCGCTGCGAGTACGATGGTATCGGCTCGTCCTGAGCTGCTATGGCCGGTCCCAGCGCACTGGACGCTAGAAGAAGCTGCCACTGTGCCACTCGCATATACACAGGCCTTCTATTATCTTGTTAGTATTTATCTGTCAGTTGATCATCAAAATAGCTTATGCAGACGATTCGCTGGAAGATATTAACTTTTGTTTGCACTCGTGAGGGTAACTATTAATCGGCTAACTATTTTTTTAAATTTACAGTGTGTAAAAAACGAGCTTCGGCGTGGATGCAGTATATTGATTCACGGAGCTACAGGTGCCCTAGGTCAGGCTGCTATATCTATAGCTTTGGCGCACGGTTGTAAGGTGTTCGCTACCGTGTCAGATGATGCTAAGAAGAAGTTCCTCAGGAGACTCTTTCCAGAAATCAATGGTAACTATTGCCTCCTTGAAACACACGTAGTAAATTGTTTGAATAAATTGTAACATTGACTTACTGAAAATTGCAGAAGGTATGATAGGAAACTCCCGCGACTACACGTTTGGAGACATGGTTTTGAATTATACAAACGGAGAAGGGTGTAAAATAGTAATGAGCTGTGTAAGAGATGATCTTAAAAATGTGAGTATTGCCCGTGGTTTGGCAAAAGGCCAATAGTGAAGTGGGCTTTTGAAAATATGTCCTGGAATTATTGCAAAGTTCGCTGTGGCCCTCACGCCATCTGCCGTATTTCAGACGAATTTCTGACTAAACACTATTTTTATTATGTTGCAATTGGGATTTGCATAGAGTAAAAAACAAAGACTGCAATATTTTATCCATCTTGAAAATTATCCTTTTTCAGATATCTCTAAAATGCACTGCGTTTTCTGGAGTAACTATTGACATGGTTCAGATACAGAACAAAGACAAATTCGAATACGGCATGTTCCACATGACCAAACAAAGATCTTACATTGCAGCTGATTTCTATTCTATACTTGACTCTGGAAAGGTTGAAGAATTTAAGGCAAGTATCAGTGTTATTTCTGATTGCTTTCGGATGATACATTTATAACTTACCTTTCAATTTGATCCTCTCGAGGATTGTTCTGTGTTTATGGAGAATATAATGAAAACTAAAAAATAAAATAGGCCGTGCGTGACGAACTCACCAAAAAGAAAGGGTTCCGTACCATTATCTATACAAGATTAGTTCATGTTTCAACCTGTATTCTCTTTATTAACATAGAGCAAATAACGGTTAAAATCACGTTCGTTGTATGAGAACCCGGGTTCCTTAAATATTTATTTTATTCTTATTTTCGGGGGTTTTTAACTTTTAGGTACGGAATCTTAACATCATTAAAAAGTTTATAAAGGTTGCCTCTTAAAACCGTTATTTTTGTTGTTAATTAATTTAAGTCGTCTGTTATTATAGAAATTGCACTATCTTGTGAGCGAAGGAATAGCGCGCGGCGAGGTACGTCCGCTGACGCGCGTTACCTTCGCGCCGCACGAGGCGACGCGCGCCTTCCGCTTTCTGGCGGCGAGTCGACACCGCGGCCGCGCGCTGCTGCGACTCAGGGACGAGCTCGCGACACCACCAATGCCCAGGTACTGAATAGCGAGCGAGGAGTTACCTCCCCTGACGCACGTCTCTTTATCGAAGCGACAAATGTTTGCAAATGTTCTGCTGGAGTAATTTAGCGATAATGGTTTGATTCTATGTCACCCTCATTCATGACATCATGTTATCTATTGCTATTTTATTCAGAGGTCAATTTTAAAATATGTATTTAATTTAGGTATTTGGATTACAGGATCGCTTGCTCACCTGACAGTACTCAGTTTATAGTGTGGGATGGTAACTTGCTCGGGCTTCAGTTAGCTGATAGGCTAATAGCTCGTGGAGCCAAGAAAATACGCATCCAATGCTTGAACCCAAATTCGCAATATTTACTAAAACTACGGTATTAATCTCAAGTTTTTTTGTATTAGTTATTTAAATTGGTAACATGAAACTAAAAGTAAAGACGTTTATTGGCAGATTATGGAAAAAAGATGGCGTAGATGTGGAAATACTATCAAAAGAATTAACTGACTCCGGAAGTGTATCAGAGTGTTTAAGTAAAATAACCCAACAAGGCTGTCTTGAAGGAATTTATGTGCTGCTTGCGGAAGAAGCTTTTTCTAAGCGAGATACTGAAATGGTTAAATTGATTGATAATTTGGATACTGCTTCGAGAAAACTGCAGAATCCGCTGAAGTTAGTATATTGAAACAATAATATTTTTCTTCCTTTGTTTGTCATTAGATAATTAACTGTTAACGTTTTATTTTCAGATATTTTAGCGTTATAGCTGTCAATAGTAGCATTGGACAACATACATGTATTCTGCGATCTCGATCTGGTTTGCTAGCAACAGCATTGAATATTATAGATCATAGGAAGGTAAATATATATTTTTTTGCAATTGTATTTGACCTACTAAATATAAATGCCAATATAATCTTTAAAATAGTTACAATCTTTTGTAAGCAATAAAAATAATCATTTAATTTTTTTTAGGAAGATAATAATCCCGGGGACATCAACGCGAGGTATTCTTGGGATCGATCTGTGATTGATGTTTTAGAACTTGCACTGCGTAGCAAACGTCCAGTTCTGATAGCTCGCCCACAAGGCTCAGAGAGACCCTCACTTGTGACAATTATTCCCAGCTTAGCAGGTAATTTTGCATAGGTTCTCTGTGCATCTATATCTCTAGCTATGGACTAAGTGGTTCTAATACAATTTTAACGAGGATTTGTCTGTATTGCAATTATGATTTATAGATGTTCTGTTCGATGGATATCGAACAACATCAACATCAACAGCGTCTTACTTGTATCATCTAACGAATCTCTAGTTCTCCGTTTCACTTTGATGTCAGTGTGAAAAATCGAAAAAATATTATTACTTCATAGTGGTTCCTCTTTATCAAATTTACACCTCACTTTTTTCTTTATTTTCTTTATATTTGATTTTCTATATAAATGTTTCGCCCTAACATATGGCAACCTCGGGAGATATTGTCACACAATAAACACAGAAACAAAAACTCTACAGATTCTTATTCAGAGAACATCTTATTATGGCCATTCAGAAGAAATAATAGGACTGTGTAAGCTATAGAACTAAGATTAGTAATTAATAATAGCGCAAGTAATACATATTTTACAGATTCCGACAATGATACTACTACATTGAAAGATTTGTGTCCTGGAGAGTTATTGCTTGCTGTGCAGACTTTCTTGAGGGATGTTTATCACGTGGCATTGGATTATGAGCAAATATCAATGTTGACAAAGCGAAAGTAAGTCAGTAGAAAAACAACAATTTCTATTATTTTAACTATTTAAAGATACATAATACGAGTAATTGTAAGGAAAATCTCTAGTCTACGTAAGTGGAAAGTGTAAAGTTATTCCATAATATTTGCAGTGGAACTTTGGAATTTTAGTAGTCAAGTTAGGTTTTTAAACCAGAATTGCACTGATTTCATTTTATGATATTGACTTAGATATAGATGCTCCTATAATTTTCATGGGGATCTTTCAATTCATAACACAATGATGGCATGTTATCTCTTAGTAGTTCAATAATAACCAAGCTAGAGTTACTTATCATCCTGGATAGACCAAGCAAAAAACATGACTCATCAATCATTGTTTCAGGATATTAGAAATTGAAATGAACTCAACTGAACAGAAGTTTGCCGAAGTTAAAGGTCTTCGTATATTCTTCGCCGTCAAAAATGTAGATGAGCTTCGAGCATCAACGGACTTGATCCCAATGAACACTCTGGTGTTTGATGTGGAAACGGTTACCTATATTTTAACAAATTTTCTTATCTATCTTTCCAAAAGAGGAGAGAGGTGGACCAATTTGAAAAATATTTTTTGTTTTAAAGCATTGACGAGAAAATATTTTTTCTTATATCAGTGTTTGAAATGATTTGAAGTACATGCAAATAAAATTTTATCAAAATTGTTTCCGTGGTTTGGTTATGAAATAGAAATGGCCGATAAAATTCTATACATGCGAATTGAAGGCGGTAATAATTTGTTTCTAAAAATAACTTGTTCTAATCACCTGCTAGGTAGGTATCGTGTGATGATTGAAAACATGTTTTACTCATTATTTATAGTTATATAAATAATAAGTAAAAACATGTTTTCAGTCATCACCATAGTCATACTTAGTATGCGTTCTTCACGCTTAATGATTCTCCCTATTATACATATGTTTTTATTACAACAATAATAGATAGAAATGAATTTACGTTAACATAGTTTAAAAATTTGATATGGTGTGAATTAATGTTATAATCGACGAGAATTTTTTTGCACGGTATTTTTGCATTTCAACCAATACAAATCGTAGGCTATGAAATTTGGCAAAACCATGTGTTAGAAAGCTGTGTTATTAATTAATAATTAATTTTTGATGACGTTCTACTCTTAGGGAACAAGTTTAAAAAATATATGATAAAAGGTTTTTTCTTATTTTGTGTGGACGCTGTCAGGTCTCAGTAGCCGCCCTAACACTTAAAAATGTTATCTCTTATTCAGATGAAAGGTGCGATAGACGCGAGCAAGGCGCACCTGTTCATAATTCCTGGTGTGGAGGGTCTGCACACGCGGTTCGAGGCGCTGTGCGAGCGACTCAAGCTGCCAGCCTTGGTACTGCAGCCGACCCTCGACCAACCAAGATGCTCGCCCAGGGACCAAGCTATTAGATATTCTAAGGTAATCCTCATTGATTGACAATTAAAAAGTACCAAGTGCTTGGACTGAATACAACTCAATAATTTAACTTTTCTACTTACAATATGTGCGACTACAGATCAGACTTGACTAACCACGAGGTTTAAAAACTAGCAATGTTTTTTCTTCCAGATTCTACTAGACCAGTTCAAACTGAACAAAAACTTTTTTATATTGGGGTACGAGTTTGGCATCTTCGCTGCTTTGGAGCTAGCTGGTATTTTAGAAGATCACGGTAAATTATTATTAAAATCATGAATAAACAATGATACTATACGTAAGTTCAGTAATAATAAATATACTTGTATTGCAGGTCTAACGGGAACGGTATACTGCATCGGCGATGGACCCGACGAGATGAAGACGCTACTGGAATTTGAGTTGAGCTCGTTCAAAACGGAGACGTCGCTTCAGAATGGCGTGGTGCGGCATATATACAGTCTGATGTGTCAGGAGTCTACAGAAAGTCTTGAACGAGCGCTGCGGGACTGTGCCTCGTGGCAGGATCGAGTGGAAGCGTGCGTGCGAGCGCTGCTCGGCCGCGCGCCGCAAACTGTGCAGTACATACGCGCGCTGCTTGAGGCGGCGTACGCGCGTATCTGCGCAGCTCGAAGCGCTGTGCCGTCTCCTCGCACTCTGCGCTCTCGGCTCGTGCTGTTACGCGCGCGACGTGAGCGGGAGAACGCGCGCACGTGCTCGCTGCAGCGCTACACGCAGCACACCCTTATCGTGCAAGATCTAGCTGCGCCGCTAGCACACGCTGCTTCGGACACACGCGCGCCGGCCATCATCAACAAATATCTCGATCCTGAACTCATAGAAACGTTTGAAAATAGCAATGTGTGTTATACTTACCTTCTGTAATTTTAATTAAAGGTGACTGCTAAATTACAAATTTGATTTTTGTTCTTCTTTATGTTACCTACCTATAATATTTTTTGCATTGGCTGGTAGATTATAATTTGTGCACTAGGTACTTCTTCTGCAGTAAAGGTTCCCGGCTTTTCTATTTCTCTAAACCTATTTTGAATAAAAATATAAATTCTTTAAACAAGTGGTTAAAAGCGACTTTTCAAAAACCCGACTGCTAAATCTTTGAACCTGTGTATCAGTCATAAAATGTCACTTTAAAGATAAGGACGAATCTATTGACACGACTCACAAAAAAATACGACAAGCCGCTTAGGCTCTAGTGCGTGCCAAAAAGTATACACACATACATACACTCGAAAAATATAACCTTCCTTCTTTCGCCGTCGGGTAAAAAATATATTACCTACTTCTAAGAAAGCGAACGAAAAATATCAGGGTAGGTAGGATTCGAACCTGCATTTTCTGGGGAACACGCCAGATGCCTTGATGATTTGACCATTAGGCCACTGCCGATATCCTGCTAGCTGCTTAGGTTCTAAGGCGTGCCAAAGATAAACACACATACACTCGAAAAATATAACTATCATTCTTTAGCAGTCAGGTAAAAAAAAGAACGAAGCGTTCTTTTTACTGTACTATTTCTATGTATGTGACGTACTTACCTACTTTTTTTTATTGTGTCTTAATAAAGTGGTAAAGTTGGTAAATAGACGTCACATCTATAATAACATAATCGATACAGGCCAATGAGCCAGACCAAGTCAACGATAATAATAAACAGCAAAATATGTTTTAAAATACCTACGTAGCTAATAATAGACAAATACGAGTGTACTGAGCCGAAAGGTTGTTACTATAGTCATCATACTGAATAAACTTCACTATGGGACTAATTTCAAATTCGAGAAAAAAAGCAGTTTTTCTATACAAAAAGCATATCGGGCGTAGACTAAATGTATACTGATTTCATTTCTCAAATTTAAAGTTGGTTCCATATTAAAAGTTGTTCCTTAGGATAAGTATAGTCACACCCTTTCGGCTTAGTATACCCCTAACCGATGGCCCTGTATATATATAAAAAGTAGCGTAGTACGGAATGTTTGTAACATATGCTAAAGTGTCTTGTCGCTTCGTTCTTTTTTTTACCTGACTGCTAAAGAATGATAGTTATATTTTTCGAGTGTATGTGTGTTTATCTTTGGCACGCCTTAGAACCTAAGCAGCTAGCAGGATATCGGCAGTGGCCTAATGGTCAAATCATCACTGACAGTTAAATTAGTTCGCTTATCAGGAATTCTAACCATCCAGTAGTGATGTACAGTCGACTCTCGACCAATAGCTCAGTTTTATTTTTAAACAAGTCAAATAAATCATTTAAAAACCAGTGAAATCTCCATTTTGTGGTGGCAGCCATCTTGGATTCGAAATTTTTCACAGTGAGTATTCTACTAGTCAAGCCGGTCATGCATTTGATACCCATTGACGGATTTGTGAAAAAATATATAATCCCGGTTATTTGGGCCGACTTTTATCAAAAACAAAAAGAAATAAAATTCAAAATCGATTCATCCGTCCAGGAACTACGTGCCACACACAGACACACACAAGTCGTTTTGGTCAGTTGATACATAAGAGATCGGAGTAAAATTAGAATTTAAAGATAAGTCGGTTAGAACGGGGCTTTAAATATTTTATTTCACCAGCGTCAACGTTTGATTCAGATAATTTTCTGTTGCGTCATTTACCGCCCAATGTCCTCAATAAAGTGTCAGTCAGACATGGTAAAAGTCAAGAAACTGTTCAGCTAGGTGTCTCTAAATATATAAAATTAATTGTTGTTAAATATGTATTATGTAGATCATGAAAGGTGCTTTGTTCGCTTTGATAGCTCATTTTGTAAAGCAAACACCAGATGTTATATATATAATTTACATAAATCGTGTTTTAATATTTAATTTAACACACGTTGCAGATACTTACGGTTTATATTTAAAAATTAAATTACCACTGAAGTGCAAACAATCAGTAACGAAATTAAATTGTTTTGAGAAATAAATACAGAATAATATTATTCGCGATTTAAGTTAAATATTAAGTCGTTATGTAACGTTCGTTTTAATGATAATCGCAAGATTAATTAATTCTTCTAAAAATACATTCGCTTTTAGTGATTATATTCGTCTATCCGAATTTTAGGTATTCAGGCTGCTTTATATGAGTAAAGATCTGAATAAAGTAGAGTAAGAGACTTAGTAGCACTCCTGTGTAAAATATTAGGTATGTATGGAAATTTCAATTATAGGTATATACCTACGTGCATATATATGATGTATATACATATGTAAATAAATATAGAACTTTGTAAATTCTTAAATCATTAGATGAAACCTTGAGGATTACTAAAAAATCTCTTAAAAATATTATTTGTAAGTTAAATGTCTTCTAAGTAATTTGAATTAGATCTAATTAAATAAGTTTTGTAATTTTCTTATGATAGTCATAAAATCATAGCTATAAAAATATTTGATTATTTAACGTTACAAAGGATATCGATATTCTTGTCAATACTAAGTATAAAACTGACCTTTTTACTTTTTTAGATAGCAATATTCAATTATAGATATCGTAAAACAAATTAATATATCTAAAAATTCTATCATAAAGCTTCAGTGGATTTTCAAGCAGTTTGAGATGCATTATTTGAGAGAGACGTTATTACTCGGATTATTTTTCGTGAAGATTGGTAAGTGCAATGTTTATTTATACACTTGAAATGTTGGAGTCAGTCGAAAAGAGAGCTAAAAGACTTTGTTAAAGGTAGGTTTATTGTAATAAAACCAAAGTTAACCTCCGAAGCCTCTAGCATCGTCGTAAAGTGGTTAGCCTATCAGTTATAGTGTATATCGGGGAGAGTGCCTTAGAAATACATTATTTAATTTCCCCATCCCCTTTCTACAATCGGACTAGTTGAGATAGTGCAAGACGCCATCGGTACATGGTAGAGATACCAAGGACTCGCAGTAAGTGCTTTGCGTCGACTTTTATTATGCGAACGGCCAGATTGTGTAGTTCACAGCCAAGTTTTTTATTCCACAATAGCTATAATATATTTTTTTTTAAATCGCGATTGAATCGGTTTCTTCTAGGAAAGCTTGCTGCCAAATTCTAGGCCGCATTGCCGCCTTACATCAGGCGAGTTACGGTCAAGCGTTGAAAACCGTTTGGTTTGAAAGGGTCAAATATAACCCCTTAAATATAAATCAGTCCATTTTTTTAATCACGTATTTGTAACGTAAGTTTTGTCTTACGAATTTGAGTCGGTTTTTTTAAACATTACATACTAATTGTATGTTTAGACGTTCTAGAAGCGGACAAACCATGCGCGGCGCGCTCTTTTCCCGGGAATTCAGTGGTGTGCGTCTGCAACGCGACATACTGTGACACCATCACTAGGAGCCCGCCGCCCTGTGGACGGTACGTCGTCTACACTTCTACTAAGGTCAGTTTGAAAGTATAATTTTTAATTACCTAAATAAACAGACATCGCTATTTAGTGGTGGTGGCGAGCTCGGGTTTTAAATGTAACATAGTGAATTTAACTAGTCAAGCTATTTAATTTGATATCCATATGAAGGGAGTTTTATAAAAATATGTAATCTGCCACTGCTTCTGACCTATTTGGGTGGATGCTGGAAACAACTGCTCGCATACTCTCTACAAGTTCACAGGGCAAGAACTTAAGAAGGAAGGCGTAGGACTAACCAACCGATGTGCGCTCCTTGTTCCGCTTGCTCCTCCTGGTCCCTCTCGAAAGGGTACTGGGCATTTTAGCATTTCCACTTTTATTGTATCAAAAAACACAAAACTAAATCATTATCATGATTTAGTTTAATAATTGTCATCATACATGTAGACAGTTCTTGAAACCTACAGATTTGGCTTGAACGTGCGTCAAGCTCTAGCGTAACTATTTTTATGGACTGTGTATATGCTAACTAGAACATTATTTCATCTTTTATTCATTTTATTTTATTACTATATATTCATATTTTGTTAGTAATAATTCAACGGATTCGTACTGACCGAGTATAGGTATATATTTTATCTACCAAGTAAGTAACCGTGAGAAGTTAGTACCTACTTAGTTAGTGGTTACAAATGTTATTCATGCGTGTTTCAGGGTGGACTACGATTTAAGAAATCGTTTAGAAGAATAGAGCAGTATACAATAGGTAAGTTCTTACCCGACTGCGCAAAACATGCAACATGTAGTGGCATTGAATCAATTTAAACTATAATTATAACTAAACTGAATTAATAAAAATATATATAATTCTATTAATTATTAAAAATATATCTTATCTATTTATAATAATTTATTTAGTTGCTAGTCTTTCTTCTCTATTTACTCTCTATTTGTATACATTCTTATTCAGGATTTTAATACGCTCATTTTAAAGTATTTTTGGTGTTTATTTATGTATATCTATATTTTTTGTGACCCCGCGCGTCTCTAAAGGTTCACGCTGAAAATCAGCGCTGACCTTGTTCGACACTGCAACTAGACCTACTTTATTATTTTAAATGTTTGTTTACTTTTAAGTAATTAATTGTAGTAGCAGGGTCCTGTGTGTACAAAATAAATGTGTTCTTTCTTTCTTTCTTTCTTTAAAGAAGGAGAGTTAAGTTATTCAAGTGTATGTATGTATATTTCTTTAGCACGCCTAAAAGGCTTGTGGTATTTTTATGTGAGTGGTGTCAATAGATTCGTCTTCATCTGCAGATGGTCATAGGCTATATACTAGCTGCATCCCGCAATTTCATTTGTTAAGATACGTGGTTCTAAAGTTCTTGCAGTCGGGTTTTTTGAAGTCTCAACTGCTTATTTTTTTTTAAAAAAACCTGTTTTTATTCTTATGAAAGATTGATACACACGTAGAAATGTTAAGGCGCTGTAAAGTGGATAAACTGAAACGTTTTCTAATCCAACTAATATTCATCAGACATCTATATTTGTTAACTTAAATTTAGGCAATTTTGCACATAGTACGGTCCGGAGTGGGTTATTTGCTTAAATTATTTTGAGGCATATTTTACGATTGACTTGAATTTTATTGTATTGATAACTAACAGTGCAATAAATATTTGTAAGTAACTGTAATATAAGTAAATAAAACAATTATGTAATTAAATTTATTAGAAAAACGTTAGGTACCTACATTCATACCACCAAACACTAAAAGATTCTATGAATTATAATCTGTTCATTAATTATTCTCCGCTTGTCTATATTATGCCATACTATCACCGAACTACGGTGATATTTCGGATCCAAAGTATCCTATGTATTATTCCAGTATACAAGCCATCCTGATTCCAAGTTTTTTTTTAATCCGTGAAGGAGTAACACACATGTTCAAACTTTCCGTAAATACTCGTATCTGAACATAACATAACACAACCGTCGAACATTTGATAATTCTGTGAGAACACTTCACTTTTCCAGGACCAGAACTAGCTTATATGTTAATCCAAAGTATAAACTCTGTCTTCATATCGGTTCAGCCACTTGAGCGTGAAAGAGTAACAAACATACATACAAACTTTTGCGATTATAATATTGGTAAGTGCGATATTAGTGTAAAGTGCGACGCGATATAGAAATACTGGGACTGTTTTTCTCACTACTTCCATTGCTGGCGGAGTTTTGCCGCAATAGATTTGGTAATGGTATATAATATGGAATCTAATCCTACTTTTTCTATTTGCATTTCCTCGGAAATAGTGGGATACAGCCATATAAAGTGTGATTGTTCCAGCCTCCTCTTGTATGACCACTCTCAATGTGAATCCAAAGCAGCGGTACCAAGAGCTGTCCGGGTTCGGAGGCGCCGCCACCGACGCTGCTGGCATTAACTTGTACAGCTTGAAGCATCCAGCAGCACAGAAACATCTAATTAAGTACGTCTTTTCTTGAAATATGTCTCTTTGCTCCTTATCATCAAATAGATGAACCCATTGATGTACATATACTAGATGCGTACCAACCGCCTCAATGCATTGCTGCTTCACTTAAGGCCAAAGCCTTTACCTCAATTCACTTCAAATCAGTGCCTGGTGTGAGGCCAAGCGAGCGAAAGCTCTTCAAAAATATTTCGAAATGGGTAAATGCGTCGTAAAATTATGTGACTCAATCACTCAAAAACATAACAAATCTAGCGAGGTTACTTTCTACAGGTACACATGTGTGCATATTAATGTAAATAAAGCAAAACTCAAAACCAAAAAATATTAATGTAATTCAGTATTTGGTGTTGCCCTTAAAAACATCGGGATGGGTTCCCACAATAATGGGAAAATATCCATGTATAAAATAAATTACTTAGTTACATCTGTTTTTCTGATAAAATAAAATATGAAGGGGTTAGTTATTGTATTTGTTTGATATTTTTTTTAGGTAGTAAACTTTTGACGCTGACCTTGCATTAAGTTCTTAGGAATGAATGTTTTCAGCGATATTTGGGATAACTTTCTACTAGTAATTTGAGAAAACCCTAATTGAGTCCAATAAGTGGAATTTGGTCTACACCCTTTTGTAGGGAGACCCGTGTCCAGCAGATGGATGCCATGAATTCACACGCATAATAATATTTATTTGGTTACAAGATAGAGATTCCGGATATTTCGTACTAAAATGCTTTGCGTCAACTTTAATTGTGCGAACTGCAAGATTGTAGAACTTGCTAACAGTTTCTCTATTTCCAGATACCTATCTATAATGTTTGGTCTTTTTTAAGTCCAAAATTGAATTGTTTTAAATTGGTTTCTACTATGAAAGCATACAAACATCGTAGCGTACCTTCTACGCCTTATGCCACTTCATCACTTTACATCGGGCGAGTTGCAGACAATTACAAACATAAAAAAACGTATATAAAATAAGTCTTTTAAATTTTCTTTAGGGTAAAATTTTATATGGTAGGCAACACCAACCCGCAGCGCATGTTCAACTGCGCATCACCAAAACGGTTACACTTTTTTCGACGTGCGGTAAGGAGGTTTTCTGCTCTATATATATGAAACTCTTTGTATGTAAAGTCTTACCTATCTAAATATATTAAACTCAAGCCATTATTAGATAAAAAGTCACTCATCTCTGTCTATTATGCATACGTTCATTCTATAATAAGATACGCTATAACTGTTTGGGGAAACGCTAAAGATATCATAAAAGTTTTAAAATGTCAGAAACAATCTATAAGAACAATGAATGGTTTGAAAAAACGTAGTCCTGCGAGAATACACTTTAGAAATGATAAAATAATGACAGTTATATCACTTTATATTTATAGTAGTTTATTAGAGGTACACGAGGATAGGGAAATACCGGAAAAAAGAATTTCACGTAATAATAAAAAAGGGCGAGTCCTGCCTGTCAACAGATTATCTAAGTGTAAGAAACAGGGACTTTACACCAAAATATTAATGTACAATAAATTACCAAATAGCGTGATGGAACTCAATTTTAAAATGTTTAAACAAAAATTAAAATATTTTTTTGAAAGAAATCCTTTTTATAAACTCAGTGAATATTATGTCAATGCAGCTTGTGGAATCATCGTTCTTGTGTGATGAACAACAATTACAAAATGTTAGTAATAGGTAAAGAAATAAATGACAATGTAAATGTATAATATAATAACTATTTGTTCTTAGAACTATAAAAGTATTTATAAGTTAAGTTTCTTTTTAAAGTAATTAATAATTAAAATGTAACAAGACTTGCCTGTAACGAATGTTATTTAAAGGCCAATAAATATTTCTTATTCTTATTCTTATTCTTATATTGTCTAGAAAAAATCGCTTTCATTGTGAGTGAGTATATGCTTAGTAAAAAAATAATCAAGGCGAGTGTCCTTCATCTTAGGCCTAACTATACCATGGTTAAACAATCTTGTTGAAGCTCTATGCTTTACATGTCCATTAATTAACAATAGGATACAATACAGTACAAGAGTTCGTTTTTGTCACCACAAAGATACAGCATCAAAGAACGAATACAAAAAAATGCTGTCTTATAGCTAAAGAACGATCGCTTACAGACAACCTTTATTATAAAGGAAAATTAACCTTTGATACTTGCCCTGATTTAACAATTCTGTTTGTGTAAAGGTTTATAATTCTAAACATGATTTTGTTTTCCAGCTCCTACTTCAGCGAGAACGGTATAGGATACAGCATGATACGCGTGCCTATGGGTGGCACAGATTTCTCCACTCGGAAGTACGCCTACAACGATCAACCCGTCAATGATAAACACTTGAAGAACTTCACGCTTTCTTTTGAAGACTATCGTTACAAGGTATCTTTATAATCTGCTAGCCCTGAAACTTGAAAAGCGAAAATTCGGTATTTTTGTTACCTCTGTCGGATTCAGGTATGAAAGCAATGGCAGTTCAGATGTAGACAGGCGACGATCTTAAGTTTATAGACGAAAACATGACCTTCGCTGTACGTGTTTTAGGTACTGTACGGTAAAGTACATTACTCACAGCTTTTGTTAGCTTGCACATTTTATAACTACAAAAGACAGTACTTTTTGACGCGGCGCTGAGTTAAAATCGCCACACATAAGTATTTACTGTGAATTTTGATAAAAAGTAGGGGAAGGGCGGGCAAGATGGACACGTTAAGAAGAAACGGCTGCTTATTTAGATAATGTATGTTTTGAGCTTTAACACTTAAATTAGAACAGTTGTTTAGTTTTTATAATTCTGTTGGAATCAATGAGATCAATTAAATTTTCACTTATGAAAAAAAGTGGAAATTATCCATCTTGCCCGAACGGAGTGTGTAAGAATGATAACCAAGCAAGGCAAGATGGATGGTGGCAAATAGGTATATACTAATCTTCATACTCATCCCAAAAGTATAAGTCATAACCCAGATAAGAGGAGCAAAGCTTGCGTCTCCAATTCTAGCATCCTTAACACTAAATCCAGTCTTCAACTATAGGTAATTGTGACTGCGTAAACTCTATTTTGGTCAGATCGTAAAACAGAGAACTTACTTTTGAATGTATTCCATTAATAGCTTTAATTCATCTGAAGTTAACACTGGACAAAATCTACCAAATTTTTATTAAATTAATCAGGTTTTAATAATTAGCAAGCAATATGAATATAGAAATAACATGATCCATTTTGCCCACTCGGCTAGCGGTGAAATACAAAATTAATATCTCTTAAAATAAAACTAATACACGATAGTCCATTCCAAGTAAGCAAGCATGTTAAATGGTGAACAAAAAAAAATAACAACAAAACATATAAATTTTCTTAAAGGCAATAGACATTCACTTCATTTACTTTCAAAATATCGAATTCTTGGGGAACAAAACGTACCTCGCCCCTACGAGAAATATCGCGGGCAGGAGGCTGACGAGAATTGAGCGAGGGTAGGAGATCAACGCCTAGGCAAGCTATTGTCATATTGAGATCGTGAAATTTCGCCGTATCTTCAAGATATTTCGGGTACCCATCTTAACTGCTCTATTCATCTTGCCCGCCCTAGCCTATGACCATCTGTAGATAAAAACGAATCTATTGACAACACAGGGTCTAGAGTGTACCAAAGAAATACTCACATAAACATTTACACGTAAAACATAACCCTCCTTCTTTTGCAGTCGGGTAAAAACACTTTAACTAACTTTATACTACTTTTTCCACAAAAAGTATGTTTTTTCATCAAACCACATACTTTAAGCCGGTCTCTAAGCCAACTGTCGCGATGGCGGCTCTTGTGAAGTTTGCCATAACTTAGGATTACTTTTAAGTCCGAAGTTAGTCGTAATCAATATTTTATAGAGGGAGCTCTATAGAACTATCATTGTGAAAGCTATATCCGCACTTAATTACAGAAACAAATTGATGAGACTTTTCGACAATATCAAAGCTGTCAGTAGAGGCCTCTAATAAGTACTCTTAGTTAATACAAGAAAGAGGGAGCGTGCAGCAAAAATGTGCAACTTGACTGTTATTGGTTCAATATTACAGAGCTGAAAAAGGTGTAAAGCTGCTAACGTTCAAGCAGCCCGAAAATATGACTTTCCAAAGATTACTATTTATACGGAAAAGTCTTCGCTATTTGCTTGTGCAACTTCATAAGAGATAAAAGAATTAATTTTATGCAGGTAGTGAGAAAGAGACAAAATGAACCTAGTGATGGAATTTAATATTCAAAATCTGTAATTATAATTGGTAATAAGAACCGAAGTAAGTTAATAATAAGTAGTTGTTGATTTCGGGTTTTCATACGAACTATATACCTACTGATATGATGATTAGTGAGACCTTCCCAACAACGCGTACCTGATAGTTGGAAAGGTCCAACTAATCATCATTTCATCCCTGACGAAGTTCGCGTAAAACTCCTTTAAACATTTTAGAAAAATATAACATTACAGGATTAACCTGTGTCGCTATCTACTTCTAATATAATCGTACAAAACATATGGAACATATAAAGTTGACTATTGACCGTAATGATTCAATATTCAACTTTTTATGTTCAATTAAAATGATTTAAACACGCGTTAATTTTCTAAATACGCATTTGTTTTGTAAAATGCAACATATCTTGGATTTCAAAGCTTATAAAAAGATATATATACCTTTATAATTTATTTTTATACATTTTACAATTTGGGCGGACCAAAGAGTTATATCGAGTGTAATTATATTAATAACAAATTCATTAAAAAAATATTGATTACCTACTTCCATTACGGTGGCCGCCAATACAAAACTTTTTTCAGTTTTTATGATTTCAAAATAGAATATCAAGACAGATTTTGTGTAATTTATAAATAAACAATTGACCAGTTTAGAAGTATACCTACGGTTTTCGAACAAAACAATATTTTTTCGGCTCAGGCACGTTTCCGCTAAATTAGATAATAAACGTAACAAAATTCTGTCGATTTGAGGCCTTATTTTTTGGGATGTCGGTAAAAAAGCAGTAAAACATTTTATGCATTGTTTCCAGGTTCCTTTTATACAGGCAGCCATGAGCGTGGCCACTGAGGATCTTCGCTTACTGGCTTCTCTTTGGTCACCACCGCGATGGATGAAGGACTCGAATAGTTTTACCAAAGGTTTCCTCAAGAAAGAATTCTACCAGACTCTTGCCGACTACTTTCTGAAGTAATTATTGATGTGCAGCTATATCTATTTATATAAATCTATATTTTTATATATATTAAAGAGTAAGTCCTGAGACTAATTATTGCTAAGAATCAACGTAGAGCCTAAACCGCTGAACCTAGTGACATGAAATTTGGTGGGTGTTTGTACTAAGAAAAGAGAGGGGTTCAAAGTTAAGTTTGAAACATCTTCAATTTTATGTCGCTGACAAGGACAATACAAAATACAATAATTAAATATACTCGTATTTTAGTATTATTAAGTTTATAACGACGTGCGAATAGGTCAGTGCGTAGGTAGTAACGTGTTACAACAAATTCCATTTTAAGGTTCCTGGAACATTACAAAAGATGCAAAATACCAATTTGGGGAATCACTACTACTAATGAACCAGTAAATAATATTATGGTAAAGACAGAATTGAACAAACTACAATGGAACGTGTATGAAATGGTAAGTCATAATTTAATTAGCTAAAACGCCAGAAAATCTACGAAAGTCACTGCAGCAGAAGTTCTTTATTGCACTCACATCAAAGTGTAGTATTATTATATATTCTCTATCTTAGTCTAGGCTTACATATTGAAATGCCTTAAACTAACATGGGATCCTGTAAGGGTGCAGCAATGTGTATGCATCTTAGTTTTATAGTCGTATTTACAAAACGTTAGTACTTACGTTTCTGTGGGTCGGATGACACGTTAAACTGTAGGCCGCAGTCTAAGGCTGTTGGGAAGCTACACTATCCCCGGGTAACATAGACTATATTATAGTTTAAAAAAGTAGGATTTCTTACTAAGACTCTAATAACCTAACCCAAAGTGTAAAATATTATATAAGTAATCTTTTGTTAAATGCGAAGCCGGGGCAGGCCACTAGTGCTTAATAAATAACTTAACGTTTTCCAGGGAGAATGGATACAAAACAACTTGGGTCCAACGTTGTGGAATTCTGAGTTCAAACATGTAAAAATCATAGTTGGAGATGACCAGAGAAACATGATACCTTTCTGGTTTAACTTGGTAAGTTTTGATATAGTGATTTCAATATTGCTATTATTTTATAGTGTTAATTAAATAAAAAGCATAATGTTGATTTATTTTTAAGCTATTGAACAATATTTTTTGACGTAGGTCTATTCGGCTAGCATCCTATTAGTTATGTCGTAACGTTCTAAGTAATTTAAATTATCTTTATACAGGATTACCGGTTAGAAGGAAATATGCTCAAAGGGAGTCCCTATACTCATCTTAATAGTTGACTTCACTATGGGACTAAATCTGAATTCGAGGGAAAAAACAGTTGTTTCATTTTGTCGACGACCATTTTTTTTTTCTATGGGATAATTGTTTTGGTTTTTCATATTTATAGTCGGTCTCATTATGAACGCAGCTCGTATAAGTATAGTGGACCTTTTACGGCTTAGTTTAGACCAAACTGATAACTATACTAATTCCTTGGGTGTTGTATATAATAATCTTGACAGCTAGTAGACCAGTTTCCCGGCGCCCTGAAGTACATCTCCGGCGTAGGTGTTCACTTCTACCTGGACCATCTGACGCCTCCTGATCAGCTCACAGAACCGATGAAGGACTACCCTGCGAAGTTCCTCCTTTATACGGAAGCTTGCGAAGGTTTGACAGATCTGCGTCTCTTATCTAGTCATGTCTAGTAGGACTAGACCCATTATTCAACACTTTCGATGTTTTAAAGAAAAGAGAACCAAGTTCTGGTTCTGTGCTATATAGGTAGATTGTTGCAACTAAGATTTAATTAATCAACGATAATAAATAGACAAAAACCTTAAATCTTCCATCCCTTGAGTTATGAATTTAATATAACAGGATGGTATATCCTTTTTTTATTGAGATTTTCTTTTTTTCTGGGCAGATGTTATCTATTTTTAAAGGAAAATATAATAGGTAAAAGCACTACGATTAAGCATAAGTCTACTATTTTTCGAGTACCTAACAAATTATAAACCTATTACAGGTACTAAAGCGCCAAAAGACAAAAGAGTCGATTTGGGCAATTGGTCAAGAGCGGAACACTACGCTTCGAACATTATTGAAGTAAGTAATAAAATCAATTGCTTATGACCAACCTGGACAAAGTCTTTTCAAAAGTACTAGATAAGATATAGCATCAAGATTTAGAGTTTTTACAGAGCTATCGGCTTAAGTAATGCATGGAAGAGGTGAACATAAAAGCAATCAAACTTAGTTTAATTTTGATAGTTCGTTGCCTCAACGTTGTCAAAATGAAACCAAGTTTGCTTGCTCTTCTTTTCACTCTTTCATGCCTAACTTAACTCTAACTCTAGCCAATAGTCTAATAAAAACCCTGAATCTTGATTCTATATTTTAGTTACTTATGAACCGAAGAAGAAGATTTTGACCGAAAAAGTAAATCTCCATTTTCGTTCGAGAAGCAATTTATGATCTTAATTTTCGAATTGTAGGTGTTAAATCACAAAGTGATCGGTTGGATCGATTGGAATATGTGTCTGAATGAGACCGGTGGTCCGTCGTGGATGGATGAGGGAGTGGATTCACCCATCATCGTGTCTTCGTGTCGGCAAGAGTTCTACAAGCAGCCTATGTTCTACGCTCTTGGACATTTCTCCAAGTTCCTGCCTCGTGGCTCGAGACGGGTTCACGTACAAGTGGAGTATTCTCGGTGTCAAGTTTTGCTGCAGAATGTCGCTTTCCTGACACCGGAGAAGACGATCGTCATTATTGTTTTAAATAAGTGAGTCGAGACAGTCTCATGTTTAAAGTCTTTGAGTGTTAAAATATGCAAAGCTGCTTTAACAGGTACACCTCATAATTTTAAAATTAGATTACTAAATGGAACAATAATTTGTGTAGAAAAGCCGTTAGGAACTGAATGCCTAGGATGAAGTACGCAGCAACTCGATTCTGTCAACCAAATTCAAACAACTCAAACTTATGTTTGACCTGTAGGATCGTAGCTCCCGTAGCTTTTCATTTGTGTTTTCGTTTGTTAAGTAAATTAATCGAAAGTTACTTATCCATGTTTGAAAATTGGTAACACATTTTTTTTTCAATTCCCTCAACATTATGGTTATTAAGTGAAAGGTCTTGACTTGTAGAATACTAAACTCGATGATAAATAACAAATCCAGGATGGCAATTGATGGATGGATGATGATGAATTAGGATGATTCTTTATAATTTTATAATTTTACTTGTTTCTAAAGTAAAAATTAATAATATTGTAGCGAATAACAATAGTCAACTCATCTGCGTGCCTAAAAAGCTTTGAATCATGAGTAAAAGTAACACTACTATGTAACGCGTTGCTTGTAGCCTGCTGGTTTAATACTGTCTACGAGTAACCCTGAGAATATTATGTGTAGTCTATGATAAATATTTCTTTGTTTCCAGAGGGAGGAGAAGGAACCTGCTTGTAAATCTTGGAACAGACAGTGCTGCGATGTGTTTGGAAGCACAATCAATCACTACAATGGAATTTCCTTACCGGAGCTGTAATTCAACATGTTGATTGAGATAAAACCTATAAATATCTTTTAGACTACTTTAGTGTTACTTTTAGACATCAAAAAGCTCCATTAAAACATCTTTACTTAAAACAATATCTAGCTTCATAGATAAACTAAAAAAATGTGATGAAAAAAAGGTTGTTTGTAGTTGTATGTATAAATGTTTGTCTGCAAAAAATTTGGTTCTCTCGTACAGGTCCTAATTTCATCTAATCATCAACGAAACTTGGAATACATGTTCGAAATATTTTTAGTGTTTTTAAGTAAAATAATTTTTGATTGAGGGGAGGATTTCCCACGAAAATGGGGGAAATACTTTAATCGGTAATAATGCTCGGTCAATAAGGAAAACTATTATATAATACTGTATAATGTGCCTACAGGAATTTATACGGCTAATTTGCAATGTTTTATAAATATATGACTATATTTTTGGTAAGACTTGTTTTATTATGCGAAACGTATTTTAGATTCAATACTTATTGATACGGTAACGCTCGCTTGGCTAGCTACCACCCTCAAATTGTAAAATCTGTCGCCAAGCATCTAACGGTGTGTTCCGGCAGCCTTCCTTGAGAGCCAGTGTATTCCAGACTAGGCATGCTCCATCTAGGGCTATAGTATCGCTGACTTCCGTGGTCGTGCGAACTCGTGGTCAAATGCCTATCTGTGTAGGAAAATAAAAAGGTAAGTACCGATATAACAAATGCGGACTACGTATTTATAAAACTTATAGATATAATAATCTAGGTAAATACAAAATACACTTTTTTACATGTTCTTTGACATTACTTTTACAATAGTAGTTATGGGGCAATATTATTTCATGTATTCTTACCTAATTATAGGTAATATTTTGCTAACATTTTGTTGTTAACTGGTTAACATTTTGTTTATTGTTCATTCAGCTGTCTATACAAAGGTAATTAACACATTATAAGATATTGTAGGCTTTGTAGGTGCCTGAACATGAATGTCTGCAGGTATCCAAACACGTATATAAGTAACAAATGATATTAACATACATTAAAAAGAAAGAGAGGTTCTCAATTTTGCTGCATGTACAAGTATGTTTATCTCAAATTTTTGAAAATTAAAAGACAGTACGGATTTTATTTGAAAATTGCTTCAAATCGGGGAAATAGTGTTCTGGACTAGTGTTGGAAGACCTCATCATCCGACGTTCTGTCCTTTTATATATACGGCGTAGGTATAGAATGAAAATTGTGTACCTACTCTTGTATACTTTCTTATCTGTTTTGCACCACCGTCTACGCAAAATTTTATTATTATATTCCATTCCTATAAAGGTTGCATGGAAGAGATCGCTTTTTAGCGATAAGACCACCTTTTGTGCCATGTTATTTGTTTTTTTTTATTCTTATTGTGTTGTATTTTTGTGGTGACAATAAAGAATTATTGTATTGTATTGTATTGTGTAACCCGATACACTAGGTACATATGTATGTAATGCCTACATTACATACATATGTACCTATAATGTAGGTTACATTATGTAGTAATCCAATCGCGAATTCTCAGTATGTAAGCAATTTTGTAATCAGAACCTTGACGTGACCGGGCCGGCCGGCGCGGGTTGTTTAATAGCAATCAGTGACCTGCCGAGTTTGGACTGGGACTGACCTTATCGTGCCTCTACAAAAACACTGTTTTATGGATAATGTCATTAAATTTTAATAACAACAACACCTACTGGTAACATTATCTCACAATAAAATTGTTGAGTTAGTTTCGCTACTTACGGATGTTCTCAATTTAATAAAGTAAACATGTCTGGGCGGTGATATTTGTGGTGTTTAAAATGGTATTGTGTAAGGCCATATTTGTTGTTATCGTTGTGGTTTCCGCTATCAGGCGAAGTCATGCCGGTAAGTGATATTGATTTATATTATAAACATTAGTAGAATATATTAGTTTTATGACCCGACTGCGAAAGAAGGAGAATGTATGTATATATATTGCTTTGGCACGCCCTAGACCCTAAACGGCTAGTCGTATTTTTGTGTGAGTGGTGTTAATAGATTCGTCCTCACCTGCAGATGGTCATAGGCTAACTAGAGCTGCATCTTACGATTTCGCATGTTAAGATACGTGGGTCTAAAGTTCTTGCAGTCTGCTTTTTTGAAGTCACTTTTAACCACTTGTATTTAAGTATAGGATGTAGTCTTCTTACTAATTCCAATATTTATTTGAATAACATGTGAAATTACTATTTGTATTTTAAATCATTGAATATAACTTAAGTACATTTTTGTTCTTAATTTTTCATCGATTATATTTGTTACACTAGCTGCAATTTATTTTTACAACTAAGATCGTAGTAATAAAATTACTAAAACGATGTAATATTCTAAATTAAGAACTCATTAATCTTATTATAGAATCAGAAATCAGAATTACGAAGTATAATACGATTGATCAGAATACATATCCAATCTAATTACCAAACAAACAAAAACTGTACATAGCACGTGAAGGTGAAATGAGGTCACATTGACAGCACTGCAATCCACATTAAGGTTACCAATTAATATTGAACCGGTTTCCATCTTTTATAAGTTATTTTGTGTGTAGGTAATCCGTGTGCGTCTCGGCAAATACCCGGCGAGTCAGTGGTGTGTGTTTGCAACTCTACATACTGCGACACGGTGACGCGACGTGCGCCTGAAAAAGATACTTTCATCTCCTACACTAGTTCTCAGGTAATTAATTTGTTTACGCGGATGTGTGATTCAGGCGATGTAATAGGTTCTTTGAGCGACGAATATACTGATAGCGTGATCCGTTACGCTCAAAGAAACAAATTATAATAGTTTACCCGCTGAATACGGTATCCGTGGCTCATACGCTGATGAAGTACCTACGAATAATAATTCAATAATTTTTATAGGCTTTTACAACAATAGCTATTGAATGAAAACAAAGAGCAAAAAAAAATTGTAAATAGACAATGTCCTAAAGCAATTTCTTCCAGGCAACCTCTGGATAGACAGAAGTAATAAATTACTATTGAAGCAACCACACTTGTACTAAAAAACATATTGTAATAGATACCGTATTTTTTTAAAATAGATCAAGTTTCTTTTTCCATAGAATGGACTACGTTTCAAAAAAACAACTGGACCTTTACTCTCCTGCCAAAACACGGATCGTGAGTCTTTCATTATTAACTGTCTTAATAATAAACGTACCTATTTCAACTTTCATTTGATTCGATGAGTTTAAGATAAAATACTCTTAACATTGAAACGCGGTTATTATTAAGGCCAGTTAGTGCCTACATAAAGTAAAACATCAATAGCTTATACAATATTGCTGCATGTTTTTCTTAATTTGTCTTTGAAGTTCTCCAGCACCTACGATTTTCTCTATAAAAAATAAAGCCCGTTTAATTTCTTCCGAAGAATTGCAAATATTATGACACTAGTTCACATAAAGATAAATTTATGCTTAGTTGCTATTAAACTTCTTCATTTCAATGTATAGGAATGTCATTTGCAGAGTGTTCCCAAGTGTGGCTGACGTTAGATCCAAGCACGAAGTACCAAACTATAGAAGGGTTTGGAGGCGCTGTCACCGATGCCGCTGGTATCAACTGGAAGCTTCTTTCGGCACCGCTGCAGCAGCATCTAGTCGAGTGAGTTCATGATGCTTGACTTTACAACTGGTAATAGAAATAGAAAGAGACTATCCAAGGACTTTGGTACTAGACTTTTTTATTTAAGAAAAAGAAGCAGACAGATGGATCGCCTGATGTTTGGCATTCATCGTCGTATATCCCCTAAATATTTAGGTTAATTCATTAACCCATAGGTTCTAAATTTTCACTTCGTTTTCGTTGTGAAGTTTTTCTTAAAACCAGCCTGACAATAAGTAAATCATATCTTTAAGCTAGTTTTAAAAGTGTTTGAGCGTAGGTGCGCAGAAATCGAATAGTGAGGGATTTCTACCCCGGCAGAGGGTATATATCTCCTTGACGTCTGTTACCTAGTTTGTAAGTTCAATATACTTAGACTTAGGTATTAAGGGGTTTAAAACTCAACCTGTGGGCAAAAAGGCTCAACTGTTTGTTTATTTAGTAATTTGTGATAATTGCGATCATAAAGGAATTATTGTTTAAACTTATGCATATTTTTATTGTTGTATTATCAGCGCATACTTCAGTGAGTCGGGTATTGAATACAGCATGGCACGTATGCCGGTGGGAGGCTGCGACTTCTCCACCCGTCCCTACGCGTACAACGAGCTGCCAGCCAACGATACTGTCCTCTCCAACTTCACGCTGTCAGCAGAGGATTATCAGTATAAGGTACACGGTAGATGAACAAAGTTATTTTTAGAAAAAAGTGTTTACTAGACCTCCATTAAGGCGGGCGCCCCCCAGTTGAGAAGTTAATGAAGTATACCTTTCCAAATAAAAAAGATTTTTTTCATATCAGTCTAGCCGTCTCTAAAAATCATGTAACAAACATTTAAAGAAAACCGTCAAATTTTCTTTTTTGGGAAGTCGGTAAATATATACTGATTCCACTTGTGGCCATGGTCATAGATTGTATCGAATGCTAACGCAAGGTAACGCATGGCAGATCTTAATGCGGCTAAGGATAGAAAGTATTAGATCATCAACTTTAGTTTCCAGTGACCCACAAACCTGGAGTATCGAGCCATCAATAACTTACTAAAAATTATGTTACAATAAAGTTTTCTTATAATTATTAAAAAAAGATTAGATTGCTATTCTTATCTCGCATGGACGTCCTCCAGCGCATGACCCTCCTTTTTTATAGAACGAAAAACAAATCTAATTGAGCCAATGCTCTAGGTTATTGGAAATATGGTTAGCTTAGATTACGATCAAGCCGCCAATCAGGACTTGACAAAATAATATTTAGCACCAGGATAGCTTATATCCTGGATAAACGTAGGTTAGTTTCCTAGAAAACATGGATGTGTTTCCGTGTGATCATCCAGTCTCCGCGGCGAGAACGTAGTTAGTATTTAGTGTCAGTTTTCCTGGGTCGGACAAGAAAAGATTAGATTACATAGGTACATATAATTTTTCAGCTGCCATTGCTGAAGGCAGCCATGGCTGCTTCTAACACGACACTACACATTGTAGCGACTGTGTGGTCTCCGCCTCCCTGGATGAAGACCAACAACGAGTTCTCTGGTTACAGCCGACTCAAGCCGGAGTACTACCAGACTTATGCTGATTATTACTATAAGTGAGTAAAGATCCTTTTCCAATCTATAAAACTTCTCAGTTTTATACTTCGACCGGACTAACAAAGCTTGTCTGGGTGTTTCTACTCATTTACATGTACCTACTCATTTTCATTAGATATCCAATCATGATGAATATGGGAATAATAGGTTCAAAATTTTTTTAAATATAAAAAAAAAATATATATATGATAATACGTTTTATAAAACAAGTATTAAGCTACTGGGTGAACAGTTCGACTACTACTAGTAGACATTACCTAGTGCAAACTTCTAGTAGATATGCCAATTGGTTACAGATTCATAGATAAATACGCAGCGGAAGGCGTTTCCATTTGGGGCATCACTACAACCAACGAGCCGACCAACGGCGTCGTACCACTCAACTACTTCAACAGCCTCGGATGGACGGCAGACACTATGGTAGCTACCTATGTAATGTGATAATAATATTGTTAAGAGAGTCTTTAGTGATTTATAATACCTACTTATAAGATTAACTGTAAGAGGTGAGCTGAACTAATAGGTAACTATACTCATCACAACGAACAATTATCTCCAAGAATAATTAATATTTAAACAATTCAATTATCAACGCTGAGCTATATTTTTAAGCAATCAAAGTTTAATAGAGTGCAGTATAGGTTTCGGCAAACTTACCCGTATTGAGCACCTCTAGTGGGTGTAAGCACTAATATAGAATCCATATTTTTCATGTTGATGAGTCGTAAGAACACACATCAACATGAAAAATATGGATAACGCAAACTCTCAATAACATAAAATCATAAGTATTTGTGAAGCTCCACCATCAATTAAATTATTTTCAGTTTACAATAGGTATAGCAGTAGGTGTAAGCGGTTGATTTAAATTTTATTACAATATTTACTAATAAACATTACGTGATTCCAGGGAAAGTGGATTGTAAATCATTTGGGTCCGAAAATTCGAAACTCAACTTTTAGTAACGTGAAAATCATAGCCGGCGATGATCAAAGGGCCACACTCCCATATTGGATCAATCGGGTAAGGAAACACCTATCTATTTAGTTAAGTAACGCTGATTAATAAATATCTATAAATTCAAATTCTAAGAGGATATGAAATATGGAGTAAAATAAAACAAAATTTTAATCTCCGAACTAAGTACCTACTTAGTTTTCACATTATAAACGTTTTAAACTTCATTTTCCAAGAAACAAATTAAACACTGTAAGCTGTTACACGTACTGTAATTCAAATTTTTAAATATGCTTACAGATGTTAGCAGACGAACCGAGAGCTCTAGAGTACATAGATGGCGTGGGTGTACATTACTACACCGACTTTATTACTCCAGCTGCCATTCTCACTCAGGTTATGAAAAATATCCCAGAGAAATTCCTCCTTGCTACTGAGGCTTGTGAAGGTAAGGATAATCTTCCATCCTAAATTTGATTTCCTCATGAATAAATAAGGTAGGTATATAAATTGCTGAGCCTGATAAAAACAGATTACAAAACTGAATTTGTAAAGTTGCTGGCACCGAAATTATGTTGTTGGACTTATTACCTAGTAACAGAGTAGTTAGCTTATTAAAACACAAAAGCTAAGGACAAAAATTCACAGTTATAAAAACTAATCTATAATAATAAATCCCCAGTACGAGTTGAAGGGAAAGTTAAAAGAATGCTTGCTGGCTGCATTGCCTAGTAACATAGATTAGACGGAGACTCACCCAAACCAAGAATATTTCATGGAACTAGTAAAACTGGTTTAATTTCTATCGACAAAATATGAAATCTTACACACCCATGTATAGTTTTTAAAATGCGCTTACTATTTCAGGAAGCTTCCCGTGGCAACGTCAAAAAGTACAGCTAGGCTCATGGGACAGAGCCTACGCTTATATTCACGACATTATTACTGTAAGTATGAATCTAATACAATATGTTTTCACTAGCTTGGTAAGTAATTAGGCATTATAGATGCTACCTAAATACTAAATTTAACTTGCTGCCAGACCAATGGCAGTCATACTCTATTTCAAATGGAGAGCGAAAAACGTACGTTCACCCAAACGAAGGCACTAAACGATGCCTTCATCGAAAAACCGAACGATGCAATTATTCGAAAATAAACGATGCAATATTATTATATCGTTATCCATACAATTATGTATTGTTTCCCTGTCGTTTACGCATTTTCGTAGTACAGCGTTTATTGCTCTCATTTGAAATGAAATAGTACGAGCAGTGATACGAGTAGATGTTGATATGGCTGCTGTGCAGTCCTGTGAAAAGTCCTCTCTGGACTGGGCCGTCCAGAGAGTCCAGACTACGTAAAACTTCTACGGTGTCGATGGCCAACAAATTGCATCTTCTACTCTGAATTCGTCAAACAAAGTAACACCTTGTCAACCTAAAATTTGTAAGTCCGCTTGTCCGATTTGAAGATGAAGTATTTGTCGTGATTTCAGGATTTGAACCACAATGCAGTTGGCTGGCTCGACTGGAACCTGTGTTTAAACAGCATTGGAGGACCGAACTGGGTGAAGAACTATGTAGACTCGCCCATCATAGTTATACCTGAGAGAGACCTCTTCATGAAGGTGAATTTGTCTAAGATATACCGACAGGAACGACAGCAGCTTCAGGAGTTATCTTTATTTGACATGGATGCAGATGCAGCAGTTAAAAACGCAACACTTAACTATAATACGTACAGCACTTGAACTGAAAGAAATAAACTTACCAATTAGGTATAAAGGGATAACCACTACTCCCACAGGTCGTTATCTTAACTTTTTGTTTTCCCTTTCTTTGTATGTGTAATCCATGACCTTTATCACATTTCCATTAAGTACAATTTGGGACGTGTTCTAATATTTCCACAGCCTACTATTAGGTCTGAATGACACGACAGATTTTATTGAGATAAAGTTGTAACAGTCTTATAACTTATATTTTATTTCAGAGCTAATCTTACTTCTTAGTAATAATAATAGTCAAAAGTACTAATAACTTCTTAATAGTGGGATGAATAGGTATGGGTAGACAGGGGACTTGGTCATACTTAGGCCCATATTTAAGCTTAACTATATATTTATTTACCAGCAACCGATGTTTTACGCGATGGGTCACTTCTCCAAGTTCATCCCGCGCGGCTCCCAGCGCATTCTCGTAAAAGAAAGGAAGTTCATCTTTTCATCAGGTCTGGAGTATGTCGCCTTCCTCACGCCGTCACCGCGGAATACGATCGTCGTCGTGCTTTATAACAAGTGAGTCTTGTTAGCACCTTCTTAATGCCTTAGGTATAAAAATGTTAACGAAATGAATTAGGTATAAAAATGTATGATATCGCAAAAGCTGCAAGCGTTATACGTATATACTTGCATCATCTTATCAAATGCGTACACAGATCCTGATAAAGTACAGGTTAGGATTGGATTGGAACATCGAATAGTATTTTTTATGCTAGCCTATATCAGTAGATCAGAAGTTGAAGCTAGATGGAAGATGAAATGGAAATACGAAGGATTCCTTGAGAGAGACTTGGCGAGACTAATAGTTGATACAACGTTACTATTAATTAGTCGTCAGTAAGTTTTTTATTCTGAGTCCAATTTAACACAGAAATCATAAATCACCTTTGCCAATAATTGAATTAATGATCTTTTTGTAAGTTATTTAAGAATGTGTGATTTCTTGACCGTATATAATCGGCTCTACTAACTGAAAAAAAAATACCTAGGTACTAACTGAAAAAGTATTTAATTCTACTAATTCTCTAAAAAAGTAATATGTGTCACCAAAATGTGTTTGGTCTATTTAAAGTAGGTACATATCAAAAATGATTTTAAAATAAAATATAAGATACATTATTTTTCAGGGGCGCTTCAAGGACCGTTAACATAAAGCTTGGAGATAAGTTGGCTCCTGTCAAAACTGAAGCTAAATCTATTACTACTGTTGAAATACCGTACGCAAATATCTAGCGTGATCATTTAAGCATTCAACTTGATTAAAAGTGCCATATTACTATATTGAATAAATATTTATATTCACAGACGTATTATTTTTTTTGCACAGCATGCGTAGGTAGGTACATCTGAATCTGAGAATATGCCTATTTTAAATTATTTTGAAGCCAAAGCACGATTGCTCGCTAATTATTATAAAAACATCGAATAAGTACGTAGTCATTCATATTGTTTTTCATCTACAAATGCTCGTGTGAAATTTCCTTAAACATCCCAAATAACTTGATTATTTCCTTTAGTTTGCACAGGCGCTTTCAATATCATATAGTTATTATAGTTTTCATAATTTATAGACTGCGCAAACTCCAACTAGGGCCCCTTGTTGATGGCTGAGACAGGAAGCTCTTGTTAGATCTTGTGCGTCACATACTAAGTACCAATGATTCCTACAACGAGGACTGATAAACTGAGTTATGAGCTGTAGGGTGACCATTAAGTATATTCAAACACACTAACGAGTTGGGACCATACCATGGCATTCTATGAAATACTTACAAATCGTAAACTACAACAGCATAAACTGACGTTTTCTATTTCCTTTATTCTTGTACTTGAATACCTTCACTTTTACCTTATTTCTTCGGCAACATAGACAAAACCAGTTCAAAAAAGTATTTACCAACTTCCTTATGGCACGTGCCGTTATAACTTTTTCAGTTATTTCGATTTATAATTCAAACTTCTGGATCGATATTTATAAATAAATAAATAGAACTATATGAAAAGTACTACACTTTCAAACAAATTAATATTTTTTGTGATCGGTCGAGTTGTCTGCGAGAAATAAGTTAAAAAAGACTCTCCTCTGGGTATAAACATTGTATGTATATGCTTGACTTAGGTTTTTTTTGATAATTAAACCAGTTTGATGATTATATAGTTCTTGATGACATTTAGAATAAAAATAGACTCACTGCAACAAAACCGAACCAATGAAATATTATATTTTTAGTTGTGACAGAAATACATCATCCTTGAAAATTAGAACTGGCTACCTATTACGGTTCATGAGACATACTCGTACAGGCAGACTTAGTAATAGGGTCCCGTTTTCCCCTTTTGGTACAGAACCCTAAATATGGTAGTAAAAAACTATTTACATTTAGTAGATTTAAAAGAGTAACAAAAACATGCTTAAGTTTATCGATTCTATGCGTGGCTATATGAAATAATTCAGTTGCAATTTTGCTATTTTAGTTTGAATTTAATTACATGAGATTAAATAGCTTATGTTGTCTTATACTCTTATGACAAAGTAAGTAATAAGAGTATAAGATAAAAAACGTGACTTAGAGGTATAGTACAGACTATCATAAACCTCAAATGTCGCATGAAGAACAACAGGTGGACAAAAAAAGTTGCTGAATGGGCGCCTAGACAATATAAGGAGACAAGATAAAAAAGGCAAGACAAGAGAAATAGAAGAAGACAGAGACGGTGGGAAAATATATTTTTACAAACATGTGGGACGGAATGGATGCTACAAGCCAGACACAGAAAATTATGTAATACATTGGAGGAGGCCTACGACGAAGAAGTGACCATTACAATTGACAAAACCTAACATAGTGTTGCACCAAATGTATTGAATTTTAGAATTGACTTAGATATGTATATTTTTTATTTTAAATATATGTAGGTACCAAACTATGTGTTAATAAATTATGGTAATCAAACAAACATTTAACTTTAATGATAAACACAAATAGAAAAAGCCATTCACAGTTATAAAAACTAATGTAATAATAAACCCCCAATAGAAAGCAAAGTTCCAAAAATGCTGGCTGCATTGCCACGTTGAATGGCAATGCTAATTTTTTGACCAAAATAAGAGCCAGCATTCCAGTTACATGTCGCTTCCGCCAGACAAGATATATTGAATTTATAATTGACATTAAATTTAGTGAAACATTTTTTGAATTACTAGAGCTGGAATTTAAACATATGACATCTTCTGATATCAGAACAAATGTACCTATTGAAATATTTTTAATGTAGTAGAAATAAAGGGCTGTTATATTTTAATTTTATTTATAAATAGGTAACGGGAAAAGTCTTAAGAGTCAGTAAATAAATTTGATGACAGTTAGCATGTCAAATTTAACATTGCACGAGTAATCATTTAGCGGAAAAGAGTGACGAGCTAACCAAAGTGACTCACCTTGTTATGATGTCTCAAGAGCTCTTGATAGGTGGTTGCCCTACAAACTACGGCTTGTATGACTCATTCGGTAATAGGCTTATCTTATAATAATAGCTTAGAGATAGGTAGGTACTTAATACTTACTTCTAAGAGGTTAACTAAAACAATAGAACAAATCTGCTTTCACTATTGGTTATTGATGTATGGATGCTTTACAATGATTATCTAGGCTAGTAGTTACTTTACTTAAACTTATATTACTTTTCATTAGACTTTAATAAAGAAGGAGGTACTCAGTGCGGGTGTTTCATACGAGTAATTTCTCAAAGTAGCCTACCAGTTTGATTAGAAAAAATATTTAGGAATTTGCTTACACTCTAGATCATTTTTTTTTAAATTTTTTTTTTAGTCATAGCAAAAATTTCTGTCCACGCGAACGAAGTCACGGGTAACAGCTAATGTCAAATAAGTGCATATCAGATAAGTTCATTTATTTAAATTCATTGTTTCCCTGCCAAAGATTACAGTAGTTCACTTAGTTCCGCCACCGCCGGTTCTCAAATCTAGCCATCTCTTTTCTTTTCTATATTCCCTTGGCGATTTGTTCTAAAATAATGGTCTCTATATTATTTTCACTCATAACTTTTTCTCCCACTTACACTCTCGAACTCAAGGAAACAAAATCGCAGCTGTTTACTTTCGCATGATAAAAATGTTGTGCATATTACAAGTGGTTATGTAAATCATATCATGAACACCCGATATACCTATGTACGTATCTTAGTAGGTACACAGTAACTATCGTCACGCTAGTATCTAAATAGGTACATATTTACCTAACAAAAATATGAGAGCTAAGTGAATCATAGGTGTTCTTAAAAAAGTCTTAATTTTAGACATAAAAGCACATCATTTATTTGTTCCTGCTACAAACATTGTTCAACAACAATAACAAAAGGCTTTCCGGTAGCATATCAATATTAACAGTAACAGAGTTTAATGAACAATAAGTTCTAAGAAACGGCCAGCTCATACCAGCAAAGGTCGTAGTAGTGGTGGATATATGAACCCGTTGCTCTCGCGAGTTCTATCAGTTTGGAACAGATTAAACGGCCAACTGGTCAGTGTAAATCAGAACTCTAGAGAGTACGCACGTCTTACCCTCAAAATGTACAAAACATTAGTTATTGGAGTATTATTGGGGCTGTGTGGAGGAGTCATCAGTCACACCTATCATTTAGGAGCATGCCCGGTCGTCGAGCCCATGCCGGGGTTCGAGATGAATAAGGTAAGGTTACATCGCTTCTTTATTAACATTAAATTGTTAGAATACAATAATGCTGCCGGTAACCGGTCCATAGAATGTTATGTGCCTTTATGAATGATGCTCCATTGGAGATCAAGGTTTTGGGATGTTAGTTTTGAGATCATAATCATGTAATAATGGCAGTAAGGATGTAGGTAAGTTTTTTGCCAATTAGACGGCAACAGGAAGATATATTTACATATAGGCGAGCGTAACAGAAAATTATTAGTAATCCAGTTGACTAAGTAAGTAAGCTTTTTTACTTAAGAGGATCACCGGCCCTTCACTGTTTTCGTGTTTCTCATACAATTTTCATTCCGGAGTAAGCCCCGAACGAAAATTGTATTATAAAATATATTGTACGTATTAAAATTGTAAAGAAGTACCTAAGCCTCTTTTTACCCCCTAAACTGTAACGTAATGTTTTGTAATCAATCGCTTCATTGTAATGTAATTTAGGTTTTATTATTTTGAAACACGTTTTATCATTTGCATCGTATCAGCACAGAAATATGACTGCTAAGGAAGCTTGTAACTTTAAAGTGATATAGAAAAAAACAGAAATAATTAAAACGTTTAGACCTAGTAACTAATGTGTTAGCTATGTGAAAAAAAAAACACTGGAATCGGACAATAATAAACGGTAGAAAAGAACTATATCTTATTGTATGGACAAGTTAGCGGTCTATAGCTGTCTTAAGTACCTATCTAAGTTTTGAAATTATAAACGCTTATGACTTAAACGAATATGTACCTACTTCTTATCAGTTACTGTCGTGCTCTGGGGGCTCTACGACTATATCGATAAACTGACTGTAAATTTAACAGAAAGTAAACATTGCTCAATAAGCCATGACAGATTTTCTATAACACAAACTTTTCCCTAAGAAAAAAAAAACTAAGTCAATGTTACTTCAACACTATTGAATATCTTTTATGTGACGTAATAAGTAAGTATGACTGCTCTGACATACATTCGGAAAAACTATTTGATAACAGACTTTTCTTAGAGCAAGTCTTTTAAACAATTTTAGAAATCTCTAATTACTTTAAATTATTCGGTCAATTTATTTTGTTAATCTGATCATATCGGATAAGAGTCATTGTAGGCAGAGTTCTTTCAGTAACACCTAAAACGTTTTTGGTAGAGTTAGGTAGGTAGTAATACTTACTTTCTCGGTAATTATCTTTGAGTGATCTTGTTCAAAACGTTCGATCCAGTAAACACAAAGCGTGCTGTTTGCGTAGGATCTTGACCTCGCATTGATAAGGCATCACTTATCGTCTCAATATACATAATGATTACGAGTAGGTACGTACATAAATTAGGTACAATATTTGCATAGCTCACAGTTGACGAGTGACAGTTATCATGTCATCAACATGATACAAACTAGCCTATGATAAATATAGATACTTACCTGTAATTTTCATGTCGATGTGTCGCATAATAATATATAGTATCGTTCCAAATTTTTGTCCCATGCTCGTTTGACACATTGCTGTGGCTAGTATACATATATACCTAGGTATAGCATCTAGAATACATTTTATGAAATCTCATGAAACGGATACCTATCATAAAAATCAAACCATGACAGGCTCATAAAAAGTAGAATACATTGTAAATTAGTACGTCTGTATAACTTGGTTATGTATATGACTCACTGATATTCGCTAGGAATCAACGTAGAACCTACAAGTAGGTATTACTGCAGAACCTAGAGACATAGAACTTGGAAGAGGAGATGAGGAGATAATTAATACATAATTATAGTGTTTGGGGGAAATATAAATAAAGAACTAAGGTAAGATTTTTGGAAATTCATCCCCTAAAGGGGTCAATCAAGGTTTCAAACTGCTTTATATTCTGATTTATGTCGCGGGTAACGGGCACACAGGTATTAGTCAAATTATAAAACGATACGCGTCATATATAAAAATAATCATAAAGCATACAGCTATATGAAGTTGGCTATTTAATATGAGCGTATAAACACGATATTCAGTCTATTTAAATCAAATGAGTGCCCCAAATGAAAACATCGTCAATTTACGGTTACACCTAAACAAAGACCATTGTTACACTTTAAATCCACACTGACACAATGACACACGATTCTACTCTCGTTTGCGTATTACAACGCAGATCGATTTCCTTATTAGTTTTTCTGTATTCTTCATCATCAATACATTAAGATATTTTTTCTGCACACAGTTAAAACTGTCTTATGTGACCTGAAAGTATGTGGGTATTAGCCTATATTTAGCAATCTTACAATACCTACATAAAGTAATTCAGTTATTAAATTGTTAATATACTTACTTAATATTAAAATTTAGCTGTAATTATGACTTCGGTATTCTTTCTACTGTAGCACCAATTCTGCTTTGATCGGTCAGGGCTTGCATTTTGAAAGACGCGATGGTTTTAAATCATAGTAAGATTCGTGGTCAGCAATCGGACTACCGTTTAAAACGCACTCTTTGTCCAGAAGGTGCCAATTAAGTCTATATTTGAATTGTTTAAGAAATACGATCGCGTTGCGTCATAGTGTCAGTTAATATTAGGTAAGTATAATACTAACTCTGGTCTATTCTACATGAAAGCGACTGTTACGACGCAATACAAAATTGTAATTCTGAAACGATTCAAATAACAGACTTTGGCCCCTGCTCTGCCCTGTTTGGAGTAGAGGTGCATACGTAGGAGGACCATTGTTAAACAGTCGTCATCGCAGTTATATTAACCTCTATTCTCTTCAACTCCAGATGCTTGGCGTGTGGTACGTAATTCAGAAGACGTCGACCGCTTCGCACTGCATTACATACAACTTTACTAAGACCGTGGAGCCTGGCAAATACGAGCTGGAGCAGATTTCACAGCATTTCATTTTGGGATTCACGCCGCTGAAGCACGAGTACAAGTAAGAGCTTTTGTTTATATTTATTTAAGAGTAAGTGACCAGTAATAAGCAATAAGCTAAGTATACCTACAAAGTAGCGTTAAAATATTTTAACCGCCTCAAGGCTTCTGTGAAAATTACTTGCTTAGTAGGATTACTAGTGATCTGATTAGACAAATAAGTATCTAACTAAACCTATGTACCTACATAGGTTTGGGCAGATAATACCTAATCTCGGTTAGGTACTAAAATATGAATTAAAATTAATACACAGATATTGTATGGCAGCGAGCATACTTTGCTGATTTCATTACTGAATAAACTCAGTACTCTTTCTGGATTTTCAATTCGAAGGCTAAGGCTTTACTTTAAGACTTACAACTGTTTTCCTAGTAAGTATAAAATAGGTATAACTTAGTGACTACATGTTTTGCTCTAATTAACTCTTACCAACTCATCATTTTCGTAAAATTAAACGATATATAACATTTAGGTATGCGCAATTATGAATTATTAGGTATATATTTTGTTGTGTAAATTTTCCTCGTTTACTTTACGGTTATTTGCGTATTTCTCAGTGGCGGCAGTGATAAGCCCAGCATTAAAATAATGTTATTCACATTACATTACCAATAACTTAAGGCAGATCAGAATTAAAAAAAAAGAAGTTACTTGGCATCTTAGTACAGACACGATCATAGGGACCCGATAAGATGTTCAGTGTATTATCCCAACTAGCAAAACTCATACCATAGAATAAGGATACTTTAGGTACTAGTTCCTTCTATTATTTATTAGGTCATATTATAGAGGCAATATTAGGTATAGAGACAATGCAAATTCCCCAGCCTTAGAACTTCTATATTATGTAAACTTTACCTTCTATTTTTTCAGTTTATACACCGCAACAGAAGTATCATTCTCATTCTCGACTATAAAAATACCTACCAGGAGTTTAAAAAAATACACCTGTGAAAAAATATCCGACCGAACATAGCTAGAGATTGTTTATTAATTTCATTATGATTAATAGCAGCGTATTTTCTTCACTATTCAGGTACACCGGGACGCTGATCATTCCTGACTGGTCAGTTCAAGCCAAGATGACCGTGAAATTCCCTCTCAGTAAGTTCAATTAACTCTGGCTTTATTTTCTTATATATTATATAAAAATTAAATGCTGTTCGTTAGTATCGCAAAAACTCGAGAACGACTGGGCCGATTTAGCTAATTTTTGGTCTTGAAATGTTTGTCGTACCTACTCCAGGGATGGTTCAAAAGGTGAGAAATATGAATAACTGTTAGGCGGTACGAAATTCGCCGGGTCAGCTAGTCCCTATTGATTAGGGACTGGATCAAGGGAATATAATTTTAATTAAGTATGTAGTTGGTATACATTAGTAGATCACAAATAGGATAGTACAAATAGGCATCTTCTTGATTGTTTTGTTTAGAGCCAGCAACCTCGACTTCAATTTTCTGCTGCAGCAGATCAGACCGTTTCCACTTAGAGTATGTCAGTTAGTATAAAACAATATGTTTTGTTTGACCTATTCTAATTCAAAACAAACACTTTGACATAATGCAATTGTAGTTCTGCAACAATTCTAATAACAAACTTCGGTCCCCGTTAAAACGACGACTTAGAATGTGTCTTCTCGAGTCTGGGTATGCTATAGATTCAAGTTCAGTGTTTGTAAAAGATACATGACACCCTTGAAGAAATATTAGTGGGAATCTATAGCTGTAAGTAGGTACTAATGTTATATTGTATTTACGGTCTACGGTTATACAGTGGTAGGTAAGTACTAACCATGCATGATTTATTAGATTTAAAATGTGTGTTGTGAACGTCCCTAACCATAATCGTATAAACGTTGCGACACTGTTTACAGCAGTGTCACCCTCTAACCAGGCGTGTCTTCCTTCCTTGCAGGTGTTGCAGGCTCGGCCAGCTACACGGTAGTGGCTACTGACTACACATCCTATGCAGCCATTTTCACCTGCCAGAAACTAGCGTTCGCACACCGAAGATCAGCTACCATCCTCTCACGGTCTAAAGACTTGGACAAGATTTATGTGGACAAGGTATTGTAAACTTTATACTGATATTGAGGCAGATTTAAGTATGGAGAGCTTCCTAGGCAACCAGCTCACAGACGCCCCTATATATATAACAGAGCCATAATCATTTTTACTACTTAGGAAGAACGAGTACACCTCATTGTATAGCTGGTAGTTGGTGAACGACATCAGTTGACAACTTGCTAATCAATAAAAAACAAATCTATTGGATCGCGTGCGCTATCCCTTCGTAACCTCGCACTAGCCAAGTTTGAAATTACAAATAAAATCTCTTAAAAGCATGAGGCGAGCCATTTATTACCTGTCGCTGATTTATTTGTCAGTCTGAGGTTGAAGGTGGGCAATCATTTATTTTATATCTGCAACCAGATAAATTAGTATGTTCTGACGTATATTTCATGCATAACATTGAAGACCCTAGACTGCTGTACCTAGAGTCATGAAAAAAAGGAGTTTAATTAAAGGTGTACTTTTGAAAATTCGACCTTTAAGAACATTTCACTGGGGCATCCGAATGAGGCATTCGGTAACCTACAATTTATGGCAAAATGGAAGGCCTGATTTATTCATGGCATTATCTTGACGCAATTTGCTTGTATAGATACCCTATCATAAAACCGGGAGGAACATACGAGGAAGTCAGTCACTGGGCAGTGTTTTTGAAACTAGACTAACAGAGTATTTATAAGTACAGCTTTAGGTACTCATTGATTACATTATCCTTCCCCAGATGCGTACTAAGCTATCCTCCTTCGGAGTGGATCCATACGATATGTCCATCATCTCGCAGAGCGAGTGCCCATCTCACGACAAGTCCGAAGGAGTCAACATTAACATCGACCCGGAGACTTTCTCGTCGCAGAACATCGGGCAAGCGGTGCGCAAGACTGGTGGCGTTATCGGTGAGTAACTTACAAGCAATGTTTGTATCTACCTATTTGCAAAACGCAAATGTAATCAAAGTATAGTAATATTTACGAAACATTGTTACCAAAAGCTTGCCGACACATTTTAGTCCCAATTGTACCTCTGTTACTATACTTTCAGACTAAATCTCACAAAGAAACAAATTGTAGTAGGTAACATTTACGACATTGGGACTAGTAGATTAACTTGTTACGAAAGTTTCAGTCGCCGTGACTAGATTTGGTCGTACCTACAGGTACCCAATGGTAGTTCAGATAAGTACATAAGTGACTTCGGACCTAAAGTTGATCAGACCAAAATGTACCAAACATAACAATTGAGCATTCAGTTGGCTTAGACACCAGAGCGTAGGTATGTGTTATGATTATGAATAGGTACGGTTTAACCGAAGCTAGTGTTTTAACGCACCAGTTATGTTTTTTTAACCGACAAAAGGTAAGTAAAGTTATAGTTGAATGTGTTCCTTCATGCGTATTTTATTAGAAAAACATAAACACTGATATTTTATCGTGCCGTTATTCGTCCCGCCATCGCGTCGCGATGTCTTGCGGTCAGAATGTCGATAACCTTACCTACTTCTTGACCTTTCATTAGATAACGATCAACAAGGTACATTGTTTTCACGATCACGATCAGTGTTTACCATTCCACTAACACAATGACCTCATGTCAGTCGGTTTCAGAAATCAAATAGACAGCCAGTTTAAAATACACATTGTGTTAAAGCACAATGTAGGTATCTCTTGCATCAATGTTAGAAATTCATGTGAGTTAATTAGATGAAGATACATGTTTCAAATATGTATGGAGTTCCGGCCAGGACAGTGTACATGATACCATAAAGACGTTAGAAGCTAATTAATCTTTAATAAGTATATCAACCAAATTCAAAATAACGTAATTTATCGCAGTGTAGGTATAAAAATTTTATTTTTATTGTGTCAATTTTGACATTTATGACGGGTGGTACAATTTATAGACCATTTGTCTCATTGGTGACCATTGAAGTCAATCTAGGATAGGGTAAGGGGGGAATGGCGTTCAATTAAGGAAAACATGTTGTATCTTTTTAATTATTTATTATAAATCAAAATTTAAAGAAGTGACAAAGTCTTTAGTTATGGATTAATCAAAAATTTAGAAAAAAAAGCATATATCTTTGATCTATTATTAGTAGGAAAACATTAATTAAAAAAAACGTGTTTGAGCGGCATTGCCCCCGACTTAGTGAAATGCCGTTCAGGGTACGGCGTAATGACGCTCAAACATGTTTTTCGGTTTTCTCAAGTAAGATACATTTTAACTATAAAAATATCAATTAGACCTTTATACAATAAAAGTGAAGTCTAAAAACTTCCCCTGGGTCTATCAACCCTATCCTAGGCGTAGCAGTTTATCACATTAATGTGCTAAGTATGTATTATTTTTTGAAGGCTAAATTTTTTTTAAAGATTTTCGCTTCTGCTTTGGGTGTAGAAACTGAAGGATTGAGTCTCATAGAAGCGTGTACCTAATCCAATCCACCTGCTGCATTGATCAAAAATATTTTTGAAATTTGTTGGGCACAGCATATATAAAAACAAGTAAATTTGCGACATATAAGTCATATAAGTCCAAAATATAGTGAACCCAGCTACTTGATTTGTTCAGCAAATTCTGTTTCTTGCTGTTGGCTAAAAAAGGACTTGCGACCTAATTTATGGCTTTCCTTTTTTTAGTCGATCTTACAAATTTGTTTTGCGGATTTTATTTTTGATAAACTTCCCTCGACCGCAGTTTTAGCAGATTGGATGCCTTCTTCGGTCCAAGCCAACAACAGTAAAATAATTAAATACACTCGAGGGTAATGGCGCTCAAGTGAGCGGTATAACCCCAAATGGACTTTTATAATTAAATTTAAATAAAAAAAGCATCTACTTAACATAATTGTTGGTAATTGATTTTATTATCACAAAATAGCATAGTTTTATGTCAGAAAAGTAAAATTAATAATTAAATGAGTATTGAAGTTTTGGACTTACCGACAACAAGCACCTTACCAAAAATTAGATCATTACGGCCGAAAACAAAAAAACGCACTTCACGGTCAGATGACGTAAGCTCACTGTGAGTTTGCATCGCTGTCTGTTAGAGGTCCCGTACCCTCGTACCTACTTCATACATCATATTCTTCAGGACATAACCCAGACGGCTACAATTATTCTACATTTCTTTTGCATCAGGGTCTCCTCTCTAGAAACTTACCTAACAATTACTGTCGTGGTGGTATCTTTCTTTCTCCAGAACTGATAAAACATGATATATGTTTACAGCTGACGGGGTAGAATACGTGGTGGAAGCAGGCAAGAAGGTGTACCACAAGGTTGCAGACAGCAAGGAAGATCTCACGGAACCGCCGGCCGGCTCCGCGGCGCGTTCTCTAGACTCTGACGCCGAGTGGCTGCCCTGAATCTCTAGTCAATAACTATCCTATGTATTAGTAATTAGGGTTCAAGATTTAACTGCATTTTGAGGTCATGAACAACCTGGCGATGAGTGATATAAATGTAGTACGGGCACATAATATTGGCACGAAGGGCGCTAGACCCTGCAATACTCCACTACTAAAAATGTCTATATCTCTCGTGGAAGCCACGTTAGTTAAATATATCCTGATACACCCTTATTGTAGACAGTCTTCAGTGGCCCAAGTCTATTATTGTACCTACTCGTTTCAGAATTTCGATTGAATTGCGTCATAGTGAGCGTCTACCCAAGAAACCTGCGCCAAAGCTGTATCATTTATTATTTTTATAATTTAGTGATTAATTACTTATATATTGTAGTACCAAATAATAAAATACTCGAGCAATGCAATAGTTTTCAATAAATAAGTATAAATAAATACCTATTTTTTATATAACTGTTTTCATTCACAGCTTACAAATGATCACATCCTTACCTTTCTTTTTGAGACAATATCTACCTATACCTACTTATAATTAGAATCTGCGATAGGTACCTAGGTATAATTTCACTGAACACTACAAATCACAGATGCCTACCTGAACACTCTTCTGCCTAACAATATAACAGGACTGCTAAGTAATTATTACGGCTTATTCCACAAATCCCCTTAAACGATCCCCTGCGCAGGGGATTTATTGGAAATTTTGACCATATATAAGGGTATTGTGTAAGGGGATTTCTGGACAAAAATTTCAAAAAACCCCGTAGTCCATATTCACATAAATTTACAGGGTTATCGAGTAGTATAAAATAGAGTAAAAAATGTCAGCTGTATCATACGTTTTGTCGACGACCGATTAACTTTTTGTATGGAACAGTTGATTTTTTTCTCGAATTTAGAATTGGTCTCATAGTGAAAGTTGTTTCTTAGGATGAGTATAGTAACCCTCTTTCGGCTTAGACACCCCTAGCCGATAACCCTGTATAGTTAGGTGACAAAGAAACCAGTCTAAAATTATGTTAATTTACTTCCAGTTTTTTGGTCCTAAAATCAGTATTAAAATTCGCAATGCTGCATTTAAGCCACCTTTCTCCTTAACCAACTTTAAAGCAGTAAAAGCTAACTTAATTAATGTACCGAACGTTATTTCATTTCAAAGTATGTATAAATAGAAATTTCTACATCATCCATATACAATCGTTATGTGCGAGACGTGGCATCGTTGTAGACATGAACGACTCATTTAATTTATGATGTGAATGATGAAGTGCACCGAATTTGAACGAAACTATAGTTGGACCTTTCAAACTATCAGGTACGTGTGAAAATCCTTTCAGACGGGCATGAATTTTGTAATAAAATTATAAATTTTCTAATAATTTATTCAATTTTCTAATAAATTTAATCAATTTTCTAAAATAATGGCTAAAATAATTATCAATAATATACCAATACACAAAAACAAGAGTCTACAGCCGTTTTTAGAATTTCGCGTCCATACGCGACCACCTCGTCTACAAAACAGGCAAATTAGTTATTTACTAAGTATAAATAAGTAGGTACAACAAAATTAAAAAGGAGGTTACCAACGTGCCACTTCGAAAAGAAAATCAGTAATTAATAATATTAATTTATTCAATGAACTGCAAATAATTACAAAGACCTTTTGTATGTAAATGCCGCGCGTGTTAATTCAATTAAAAAAACTAGCACAATACAGGATAATCAGTTGACATTAGTTCAAAGTATAAAAATAAAATAAACAAAGGCATTTTTAAATGAGATTGACCTGAACTGTGTTTATAGAAGGGTTTATACACATGTAATATTCATATACATAAGATTGGTTCACTGAATATGCGAAGAATAAAAATTCAGACATAAAAAAAATGTTATGTTTAAATTAATTTACAACTTACCATAAAGGACTTGGACTTGCCAGTTTCAGTTCAGTGGCCTTATTTTTGAGATCGCTCGTATGTAACAAGATTTAAGTACGAAAGAAAACACCGGTAAATTTCATTCTGTATATTATTATTGTGTATCTTTCGTAAGTGGCGTCGTTAGCGAGTGATAAATTCATTCGAAGGTTTCAAAAATAGAGCCTGAAAATAAATGATAGTAAAGAAATGGTTCTTTATACAAATCCGCGGCTATTACTTTTTAGAGGCCACCCTGGTTAAGTTTATACATCCACATCACCATGTCTAACCAGTGAACCAATTTTGACATTCAATCGTTCGTATTTTGTTCTTGTATATTTTTTGAAGAGTGTTTAAACTTTAGACATTTATACGTAAATAGTTTAAACAATGTTTAGAAATGTTTTATGGTAAACCCGTTCTAGGCTAAGCAGAAATTCCATATTGAATATCACGTAGCTACGCCATTTATATAGAAAAATCTATCGATTTGTTCTCGATAGCTACAAGTAAAAGTCCTACTTAGCTCACTCGTCTCGTTCAATCAGTAAACAATAGAAAAGCATTAATTTATTGTATTAAGATGATAAATAGGAAAGATTTGTATTTTTTTATGTAACGGATAAACTCAAAAACTACAAGATTGATTTTAAAAATTCTTTCGCCGTTAGAAAGCTGGATTATCACTGAATAACATAGGCTATAAAAAAATTAGAGATCCGTGGATAACACCGTCGACTAGTAGCTTAATACAGTCAATATCAGGCTTATTTGTACACTGCAGCATAATAATCATAATGAGATAATAGAGAGATAGAAGACATTATAAAGATAGATAGAAAGATCGTTGAAGATAAGCCGATGACTGAGTTATCTTAATACTAACTTGGCAAAGTAGCGCCTAGTTCACGCTTTGTTTCTATTAAATAGTTAATATGCTTGCGTTTGACCACATTAACCTGATGTAAAGCGACGACGCGGCCTAAGATGTAAGCACGCTGCTTAAATGAAACCGATTTGCTCGCGATTTGAAAGACCCAAGCTATCAGAGAATAGAGAAGCCTGTGACAAGTTCCATAGTCTGGCAGTTCGTAGCATAAAAGTCGACACAAAGCATTTTGTCGATTGTTTATTAAGTAATTATACCTACTGGGGTCTTTTTTAACATTTGCATAAATCGTCGGTTGCACAAGTAAAGTCCTCTACGAACTATTCGTCTAGCATATCGTTTGTAAATGACAATAAAAAACCGCGGGCATAGAGCACACTGCAATATAGAAGACATTTTACCGACTCGCTTAAAAAAATAGTGTTATTTTAATATGCAAAAAAGAAATAATATGTAAAAAAAGGAATAGTTTTAAATATTTTTAATGTAGCATATAAAGAAGCGTCAAGTTCCCAAGTTTTTTCTTCTAAGGCGTGCACCGCTCCAGGAACCTCGGGTAGAGGCAGACGTCCCTGATGTGGTGTCTGTCCAGCAGCCAGCACAGGAACCGCTCCAGCCCCAGTCCGAACCCGCCGTGAGGGACCGCGCCGAACTTGCGCTGGTCCGTGTACCAGTAGTAAGGGGTGGGGTCGATACCCTCGCGGGAGTACCCTGACGACAAATGGCTTAGTATAAGGCGCAATTTTATGTATCTCAGTTTTATTTTTTTATTTTATCCACTGTTATTTTTTTATCATTATTCATATCATTTGACCACAAGCTCGTACGAAAACAGAAGTCAGTGATACTGTAGCCCTAGATGGAGCATGCCTAGTCTGGAATACACTAGCTCTCAAGGAAGGCTACCGGAACACCCCGTTAAGTGCTTGGTGGCAGATTTTACAACTTGAGGGTGGCAGGTTCTACGCGAGTGATTGGGAACGCCCTACCACCATGCATGATAAAACTGATTATACATATGACGGCTGATAAATTAAAATGGAAGAGGAAGTCATGCAGTGTCGACCCCACGTAATGGGATAAGGACAAGAAGGTGATGACGACGAGAGCTACTATCAAATAGGTAATAGTGTTAAATACATTATCAGCTTATCGTCTGATGTCTGCACCATCAACTGTCTTATTAAATCCATCTCAACTTAAGTATCTTTTGTCTTGTTTCATCGGATGAAGATCGTCTCGCGCCAATGCAAGACAAAAGACTCATGTCGAGAGGCATTTCTTAATAAGACTGTCTCTATGTGTAGAAAAAAATCTAAGTTTAGCAATTTTTCCTTGTCCTGTCATGCCTCAATGAAACGGAATGGTAGAAGAAACAATTTCCACCTACCCTACTTTTTAATCATCATATCCACATCAACTTTCTCTTGCCCACTGCTGTACATAAGCCTCTCCCATGAGACGCCACTTGGTATTATCCCTTGAGCTTCTTGTCTCCACCCCTTGGCTACCACAACGAAATAAATAAAAATATTTACCTTCCATAAGTTCATCGTAGTCCCATGTCCTCATGGACCCGCCGACGATCTCCCCCACTCCAGGCATGAGTAGATCCACGGAGTCAGTGAGCCGACGGTCGTCCGCTGACCTCAGCATGTAGAATGACTTGATTTCAGCTGGGAAGTTGGTCAGCAGGATGGGCTCTCCTATAGCGTCGGTCATCTTACGTTCCGGCATCTCGGGGATATCCTGGAAACAAAACGTGAAGCATCACATAAATAAATCTCGATTTTTTTTAAAGACACACCATCTAATGTCAATAAGAGATAAAATTCGTGTATTTTTTTAGACAAACAGTTGGGAATAATCCTGAAAGTAGAAAATACTTTTTTTATACACATTACCGAAACTCAACGGATGTAAAGCGACGACGCGGTCTAGGATGTAGCGCGGTTGCCTATATGAAACCGATTCACTCGCGACTTGAAGATTTTCGCAAGCGAATTACACTACCGGGCAGTTCGCAGAATAAAAGTAGACGCGAAGCGTTTTACGCGAGTCCATGGTACCTTTTCTATGAACCGGTGCCTTAATGTATCTCTACTTGTCCGATTGCAGAATGGGGATGAAATTCTAAAATATACAATAAAAAAATCATAACGTGACTCAAAATTTCTGGTATATATACCAGGTATCTGGTAAATATACCAGAAAATTTTAGGATAACGAAAGAAAAATTCAATATTTTTTATCTGTGAAATATATGGATTTATAGTTAAATTATAAGTAGTTCATAGATTATTTTATCTCCGAAATAAAAATAGAAATAGAAATATATTTATTTGTTATAGAAAACAATTACAACTTTACACTCACACAGATTATGAAATTGACTACATAAAATGTTTTCTGTCACAAACCGGTCCCAACTCAACACAGTGCCGGCTGAAACAACCAGCGTTGATCTTCCGTTGGAACCGGGAGGTGACGTCACGCACGTCACAACCCACTGAGTAACGTCGTTCATAATTTAACAAATTATAAATCAAATTTACAAGAAAGTATCCTATGTATCCTGTATGCATATGCATATATATGATGTAAGATATGATGTAAGGTATGAAAATCCCACTCTATGATTTTACTTTTCTAATTATTAATAATAAGTAATATGCTGCCCTTACATAATTCAACATAATAACAAAACGTGCAAATTTTTTCCAGAACGCTGGTTTTTTACGATCGATCAATTTCACAACTCTTCTTCCTGTTAGTGTCACTAATTAGGTAGTTTAAAATCCCAAGAACAAGAATATAACGATTATCTGATTCAGTTTTCATTAGCAATTTTCTCAAAAATCTAGGGTTTTTATTCGAAAATCTCATCAAGCTCCCTATATTTAAAATTTGCAAATATGTGATTTTCAATTTAATTTAGTACCAACTTGGCAGAGAGTAAGCTTTCAGTGAAATTGTGTATGAACCTACGACAATGATATAAACCCTACATTTAACAGAACAACAGAAAAGACAGCTACTGTTGAGACATATTTACAACTCAAGAATTTTGTACACTACCTTTAAACAGTTATTGACGATAAAATTTATTTATATTTCCATTTATAGTTCACTAGGATAGTCCGGTACTGCCCGGCTTCGCACAGGTGGACTTATTTTTGTAATAAACATAGTCTGTGTTACTCAGTCATAACATAACTTCCTAACGCAAAAACGCATTATTTGAAATCGATCCGGCAGTTTTTTAATTTTTATTCGTTCCATACAAACGTACAAATCTTTAATATTTATAATGCTATTGTAGATCGATGAAAGTAATGTGCTTACTTCACCGAATTCGTAGAAAGATCCGTCCTCCTTAGTGATGTTATGTTCCCGCAAGTAATCTATAGCTTCAGTGTACCGCATACGCTTGAACGGCTTCTGAGGTTTCTGCAATACATATCATTTTACTAGTGTTAGAAAGTTATAGGGCGAAACATATCTTATATTCGAGAAAAAAAAAAGCTGTTCCGTAGAAAAAGTCAAAAAGACAAAATATATGAGAGAGGTTTTTGTTTTCGAGTTCATAGTTAGTCCCATAGTGAAAGTTGTTCCTTATGATGAGTATAGTGACCTCCTTTCGGATTAGTACACCCCTAACCGATAACATAGTATAGATGTGGTACCTTAAAGTTGGGGTTGAGTTCGTAGACGAGTTGTGCTTCAGGCGAGGCCAGGACTCGGTCCACCACGTCACAAACCAGGTCCTCCAGACGCGACAGGAGGTCGTCGAATGCTATAAACGGACATTCCGCCTCTACGTGGCTGTACCTGGAATACATAATCGATTTGTTTAATATCAGAACAATAACTAAAGACAAAGAGTTTACTCCACTAATTATTAACTTAGTGCGAACAAGGCTTTAGAGTTGTATAAACAATTAAAATAATATTCCGGGGACCACGGCGTTCCCGCGTCCAGCCCCAAGATGAGGTTTTACTTCAAACGGTATCCTACTCTACCATCGTGGGGAGAAGACGCAAACGATACGATATAATTAAAATTAAATGGAAACTCCAGCACTGAATTTCCATAAAGTGGTTTGGTTGATGAGACTAAACATTCTTATAACGATAAGATATTGACCACAAAACATTAAACATAGATAAATTTACATTTATATGTTACACAGGGCAAGTCAGTTACAATACTTCACACGTGCATAAGTTCAGCACTAAAGTTATGATATACTTAAAAAAATCCAATTAATCATAAAACAACAGCAATTCTAATTTTTTACAATAATTCACACAATAAGTGGAGGTGATCATTCAACACAGATAAAGAAAATTAAGATGTTTGGTACAAGTCCTTTAAACACACATATATAAAGATAATCCGAAAAAATATACATGCTGTATAATTATTTGGTTTGGTTTTTCATTACATATATTCTTGACAGCTACAATAGAGTTTTCTTAAGGTATAAATATAGCCATACTGCATTTTAATAGCGTTGGGACTTATGATCTCCCAAATATGATAAGATAATAAGAACAATTATAACGCTTTAAAACTCTTATCCCTATTTTTTTATCAGCTTAACACTTTTATATCATCTCTACCATTTCCCCAGACTGTTATTGCGTACTTGATTATAAAATGTGTGTAGGCGTAAAGTGTATATTACGCCTACACACATTTTATAATGAATAACATCGCTGTTTAATCTCATAAAAGGTTTTTATTTCACCAATGCATAATTTGCACTTGATATTTTATTAAGTAATTTGGCAATGTGCTTTAGGGCGTAATTGTAAAATCTATTGTGTGACTAAAGAATGTATTATTTAGTTGATAGTATTATCAACACCTGGATTAGTATGTCAAAACAACATTTTTAGCAGCATTTTTTTATCATACACAGCTAGGCATTTGACCACGAGTTCGCACGACCACAGAAGTCAGTGATACTGTAGCCCTAGATGCAATGCTAGCATGCCTAGTCAGGAACACGCTGACTCTCAAGGAAAGCTGCCGGAACACACCGTTAGGTGCCTGGCGACAGATTTTACAACTTGAGGGTGGTAGCTAGCCAGGCGAGCGATAGGAAAAGCCCTACCACCGTGCTATGATTTCCTCGCGATGTTTTTCTTCACCGGTAGCTCAGGCTATTTTTGCATGTTACGTGGGATCGAACCTCATACCTTTTGCACGGCAATTGACCCCACTAATACTTTAATTTTATTAACAGTATCTCGTGTTTCGAATAATCAAATGTTTAAGACAAATCACGGTTGCACATTACATTGCACAGTACTTGCACATTTCTGTGATTTAGTCTATGTATACTCACTCGGCGAGGTGTCGCCTCGTGCGGGACTGCTCGGCGCGGTACGACTGCGAGATGCAGTACACATCCCCGAGTGCAGCCAGACACGTTTCTAGGTATAGTTGGGAACTTTGTGTCAGATATGCTTCCTCTCTGTAAAAAACAAAACGCAAATAGATAATTCTAATTAGTTTTTACACAGTAAAAGCAAAACTCTGGAGATTAAGGCAGTAAACAAGCTTGAACACAGCCTACTTGAAAACCAAGGAACACCAAGCCAGGTGAATTGTGTCAGCAAGCATCAGAACGAAGTGTATTCAGTTGTTTTGCCTTTTCAGCGCCATATAGTCATCTATCTATATGTGATCTATCTATATCATAGAGGTTTTGTAATTTAAGTTTTTAATTACTGTTTCCTTCACAAACTAATGTACTCGTAGTTTTGAAAAGACATTTAAGTTTGTATATTTAACTAAACATATGTGTTGTATAAGATAAAGATATTTTAAAATAATCTAATATATATGTGAGTTATAAGATAAAGATATTTTAAAATAATCTAATATATATCTCAGGATCAGACATGCCTAACATACATAACCTCGGAGTGTTTCATTTATGAGCAAATTATTAACTATAATTGATAAAGTCTCAAATTTTTGGAGAGTGATGGAAGTTCGAAAATCATTTCGAGATAAAGTAATGAAGAGTTCATACTAAAAATACCAGATTTTTATATTCACTTTCCTCCGAGTTATTTAAAAAAAACTGATGAAAAAATCTCGTATTTACACTAAGACCGTCAGATGCCACCAATAAATAATATTATTGTAACTGTCATGTGTGAAATACCAAAAGATACGACATGAATACAGATAATTAATGACATCATTTTTTACGAGCTTTTCACGAGAATAACACTCTGCTGAACTATTTTTTACATTTTTAAAAATCTCTAAACATATAATTGCTCCATTTTGAATAAAATAAAAAATAGGAGTATGTTATTTTTCATCTGTAATATCATAATAAAATGGGGGCGTCAAAAATTTTAAATGTTGTCAAATTACCACAAGCTTAGACAGTAAAAGAAAATGTTGTAAACAAACCCTCCTCGTCGGAGAAGGTTTACAGCTTTCAAAGATAAGTAATGTCCCAAACCCACAATTTGTTCAGCGTGATGGACTATTGCCTACATCCCCTTGATAAGGGTTACCCGTGACCAGCAATGGGTCGTTATGAGTTGAAGGGATAAACATAAAAATCAAGTGCCTTTTATACCGAGTTTAAAAAAAAGAGGACATACTCAGTTCGACGGTATGTTTTTATAAATGTTTATTACCTGATTTTTCAGAGATGGTTGTACCTATTTCAAAAATTCTTTTATTTTTAAAAAGGATTTCTCAAGTGGTCCCATTAAATTTTTATCAAAATCGGTCTTGAGACTTGATTTTTAAATCGAAATAACTAAAAATATTCTATCGGCACCTGTCGAAATTGAATTTCTTTATTTTTAAAGGAATTTGTATATAGTATTTTTCTTGAAAAATAATAAATAAGCTTGCAGTTGACCGCAACTCGCCTGATGTAAAATGTCGGGTTATTCCCAACGAGTTACACCCCTTTTATATAATTAGGTATTGTAGTTTAAATCTTTTTGTGTTTCTCTTCTTTTATTTTCCTAAAGACTTGCCGCTTGACCGCAACTCTCCTGATGTAATGTTGTTGCTCGGGTCATTCCCAACGAGGAACACCTGCTATCTAGCAGGGACAAGTAAAAATAAAGTTTTTTGTAGATTTTATATTTTTATTTCTCGATTCAGTAAAAAGGTTTCATATTAGATTGAGTGACAGAAAAAAGTGTATGAATGAATGAAACGAATGAACGAATAAAGATGCCCCGAACACCCCCATTGTATAATGTTCTCTTACCCAAAGTACTGGAACTTGAACAGCGTGGATCCTCCCTCGCACTGCGTCTGCACGAGGGTAGGCGGACACACCTCGGTGTAACGTCGCGCGGCGAAGTGCTCGCGAAATGCTCGCGTGACGGCAGCACGCGCGCGCAACACTTTTGACGTGTTCTCGCCGCGAATCATTATATGCCTGTTGTGGATAAATAATTGATTGATTAATCATTTATTGTAGACACACAGAAATATGAATATATGGGAAAATAATTTCATAATATAGTGCCAAAAGCTGCGCTTATAGAGACTACTTAAAAAAATTGTAAATTAGGATCAATGATGTTCTATATAGGGAGACAAGAGACTTCGGACCCCCGCTTAGAAATCGAAGAGTATGTTTTATCAAATCTGGAATAGCAAAGCTTTGTCAGCTCTGAAGTTTAAAACGTCATGTATACCTCTATAGAACTGTCATTATATATTCTTATTCTTATTCTGTGTGGGGGCGACAAGACCTGCACTGACGTCCCGCTTGGGGTGTATTGTGCATTTCCCCCCGCCAGCCTAACCCAACCAGTCAAGCTCCTTAAAATAACGGAGTACAGCTCTGGGTCGCTGGCTCACCAGTTCCACTCCTATTTCGTCAGGTGTAGTAGAAATACCCTCATGATGCGATACCGATTTGGATGCATAAATTTCATCGCGTTTCAGCACTCCCAGTCTCTGTCTGATGTTTTCCGTGGCCTCACAGTGTAGAAGCACATGTTCCACAGTTTCGTCTGTCTGCATACATCCTCGACATAGAGGACTATCCGTTGATCCGATCTTATGTTAATGGTAGTTCAGGTCGCAGTGGCTGGTGATGATTCCGACCATCAGACGTAGATCTGCTCTTGTCAGCTTGAGTAAGCTGTTGGTTACCTTTTTGTTTATCCGTGGAAAGAAATGTTTGTCATTATATAACAATAAAAACTAGCCATTTATAAATCTGATATATTTCTTTTTTTACTTCAGGTGTCTATATATATGTCACAGATTTCTGAGTGGCTTTTAGCATAGCCCTCCTTCAACTCTCTCCATTGTAGTCTATCTTCAAGGGCCATTTGCCAGGCCACAGTCCAGCCGTTAACTTCAGGTCAGAAGATGAAACTATCATAGATTAGGACATCAATAATCTGGCAAATTTCTGGCATCCTTGTCTAGGTGGTCACCAAATGTCGAGCGCTAGACTATACAAACCAGGTATGGATTTAATACATTTTAGACTATGAGAAAAGGCATTTTTTTTGTTAATTGTTCTTAGTCTCGGTTTAATTTTATACTAACCACAAATTAATTACACCATGACCTATAAATTCAAGATTCCATTGATTCCACTGACCTGTTATCAAGCTGAACATGAGCTAGAATTAATACATTTTAGACTATGAGAAAAGGCATTTTTTTGTTAATTGTTCTTAGTCTCGGTTTAATTTTATACTAACCACAAATTAATTACACCATGACATATAAATTCAAGATTCCATTGATTCCACTGACCTGTTATCAAGCTGAACATCGGGTAAGGCCTCTTCGTTGAGGATGGCGTCAGCTCCGCCAGGAGGCGCCAGACCCACCAGCTCCCAGTAGTCCGCTGTTAGTTCATGACCACCTGGTGCCTACATAAGCAAAGAGAATTTTTATTAACACTTGATATGTATGGGAGCCAGCCTTAAAATATAAAACTACAGTGTAAACTCTGTATATAAAGATACTGATTGTGCATTTTAGGGCGTTATAGAGAGTTGTCGTTAAACGGATAGAAAAAAAAATAGAATTAAACTTAGACTCCCACCTATTAGTCAAGGTCAACAACAAAGTATGTATACAATCCCAATTTATAAACAAACTTAAAAAGTTCAGTATGCATGATGCCGACAGTCGAGTTTATTTCGTGCTAGGATAACATAGCGACAAAAGAACGCGCACAGCTACGCACTTTTTACTAATTTTAGCAACTTAAAAGTCGTTATTGAGAGTGGGAGTAACGCTAAATAGAAGGTATAGTATGGAAGGCAAGTGATTTCGACACTTTATAGAATTTGTCGTTAATTCGATTGACGATACATTGAACAGTAATTAATAAATACCAAAAATAAAATTTACAAACACTCTGTAGGTAACCATACCAAATTTCACGCTTTTTGGTCCGTAATTTTGCTAATGGCCAATAGTCAAACAGCTGCATCCGCACAAAGCAAGAACCCTAAAACTTTATAAACGGCCTATTAGCCGGAAATGACTGTGTATAATTCATATAACTGACGCTGTGCCCAATTACGATACGTGTGTATTCATAACCACCTTGCACCTGAACAAACACGAGAATATGTAATATTTTGTTGGAGCTAAATAGCTTTAAATAGAATTCATTAAATCTGTTAATGTGCATGTGACGCTGAACTTGAGAAAAATATAATATACAAATACCGAAATTGTAATTAAGCACACCGCTTGGAAATCAAGAAGTACTTTCATAAAGCTAAATAGACTTGCAATCGATCGCAACTCGCCTGATGTAAAGCAATGATACGGCCTAAGATGATAACCTAGAAGAAACAATTACTCGCTATTAGAAAATATCACGATTCTAGGTGATGTACTGTGCTGTAAAACAGTTTTAGTAAAACCAGTTTTGATAAAAACATTTAAAATTCAGTTATCCATGACACTGACAACCTACCTACATAGATCATAGACTAAAAAAATCTAGTCTAGTCTGTGCTGTGCTTACTAAGCAAATCTTAAGATTCTCTTTCAACATATTTTTTTCTCAGTATTCTTGTTATTGGAATATTGGTTAGTATTTACATAATTTATTTTTTTGATAATTGGCGAGCAGCTTTTTACGTATATCATATTGTGTTGAATTAATGAATTGTCCGATGCAGTGCACAAATTGCCTTCATAGTTTTACAAGAGATAGTTGATTGTTGTTTAGCCATTCGTACAGCCTTTACAGTACAGTTAACTTTTAAAATAATTTATGGATGATGCAGTGATCATATTTTCAGGCAATCTTTTCCAGTTGTGAACGACTCTATTGCTGAGGATTTGGTGAGCTGTTTGCATTTAGATGATTCTATTTATCAGGACTCAGTTGACATTAAGTAATAAATAAAACAAAGACAAATTAAACCTCAACTCTCAAGTCACATACCGTCTTCCCTTCAGGCACTATCTCAAGCTTCCCATACAAAGCAACAGATGACTCGGTTGATAGCACAAGTGCATTATACGTCTGGCACAGAGATCCGTGAAGGACACACTGGAGGTAGCCGGTGCCGTCTCTCAGTGTGAGGAAGATCAAAGCTCGACCCTGCCTCCGCAACCGGTGCACCCACCCTCGCACACATATCCTCTCACCACGGTGGGCTTCCGCTGTTAATAAAAGAATTTTATGTAATAAACATTTTGTTGTATATTTTAAATGAAAAGTTTGTGGTTTGGTATAAGTGCGATTTCACAAAATCTTTAAAACACTACAGATAGCTGAATGATACATGGGTATTCAATTAATGGGGTAGAAACACAGTTGAAATCCAATAACCTCTGAAAATGCTGTGTGAACAACAAAGATAAGCTTCATTCATTTAGGCAGGCGCTGATACAATTATCAAGTAATTTTAATTTAAAAATCAAGCCTTTACACAGATTTTAGTAAAAAAAAAATATTTTTCGTTTTTCTTTTTTACATTACTTTAGAGGACTTTAGACTTTATAACCTTTCAAACAAAGAAAGACTGTTCAGCATTCTTCTCTTGAAATCAGGTAACAAATACAGAAAAGCAGGTTGAATTGAACACATCCTAATTTTTGGGAAGTCTGTAAAAATTTACTACTGTGTGTAGCTTTAAAGATATAGATTATGTTACATAAGTAGCTACACTGGTAAAGTTCAAATAGAATGATTAAAAAAAAAACTGTTCTTTTTGTTATAATTACTAAAGTATAAGAAATGTTAAGAAGAGTCCAAAAAAACCTGACTGCTAAAGCTACAAGTATCACTGCTAGATTGCTATATTTTAACAAATGAAACTGCAGGATGCTATTAGTGTAGACTATGACTTTCTGCAGTGTAGTACTCTACTTTGAGTAGTCAGGTAGGGACCAGATGAAAAAAGCTATTTAATGTTATTTTTAAATGTTTTATTCAATAAAAATCAATGTTTTAATTGTAAAGATAACTGTTTTACTTTATATCGTTTTTACTTTATACCAATTAATATGGTTGTATTAGGACCCTATAGTAGATTTTCCTATGTAGGTATATGCTACCATAGACAAACAAAGTAATATCTAATTCTACTGTAATACTTAAGTATTGCAGTTGTTGCATCATCTTTGTTTGCAATATGCACCCATTACTTTGTCTTCAAGAATCAATAGCTACACCAATTCCATGAAACATGTTACCGAGTAATTATTATTTGTTTTGAAATAAATACTATGTAATTAACATATAGTTTACTTATCATAGAAAAATCAATAAAATGTATGCAATGCATCACTTAAACAACTAATAATATGTACAAAGCCGACAAGTACCTATATCAAAGAACAAGAAAAATACTTACTTTCACATATTTTGACAACTTTAGCCTTTGGTAGACTGGGATCTTCCTTGATCACGATCTTTTTGGCTTCCTCTAAGTTCTGTTGCCTTTTATCAATAGATTCCTCCTCTGCTTTTGCTTTATCCGCTGCTTTGTGCTGCTCCCTCGTCCACAGCTTCTGAATTTTCTTCAGCTGAGACTTGGCAGCAACATCGTATTCCTTGCCTTCTTCTTTGGCATCCACATAAATAGTAGGGAAGGGTTCTTTCCCCGCATGACGCATAGCTTGCAGAATTGTCTTAAAAGGTTTCCCTGCAGTGCCATCGCCAGTTTCATCGTTTCCACGTTTATCAGACGTGTAAATCTCGGCTAAAATCGGTACAATATGTTTATAATAATACAGTGGTGCATACGTGTAAGTTGAGGTTAGAGTATCATGACTTACCAATCGATAGGTTTTCCATATTCAAATTAAATATACGCTAGACTAGTATGATTCACGTGGGCTCAAGAAAGAAAGTTGAGATAAAATTATTTAAATATCAATCAGGAAATACGGCAACTTGCAGCCCATCCGCTAAATGCCGTTCGCCGATCGCCGACGTTATTTGACAGGACATGGAGATGACATGACAGCCAGAATTTATTCTGACATTGACTGTTTCGAAATTGTTCTTTTGTTTTTCATTGTGGCGTCATTTTTGGCAAAAGAGTGGGAACATTACGTTTAGCAGGTTTAGGTTATAACGAATTAAAATATTCTACCATTATTAAAAATTAATACAAGCAAATACAAGTTCGAGTAGTAGCCGTCTGATTTTTTTCCTCTGTGCTACCTTATAGAAAACTTCTACTTGATCACAGATGGCGATGGTGGCGTTATTCAATTCTATAGTGTTAGTTTATCCCAATCAAAGAGTGCACTTACTTTAAAAGAAACTTTTTTCTATATAGCTTTTTGTTCTGAGTTGACTTAAATTCAAGTTTTCTCGATACCTTTGTACTTTGTTAAAACATAGAATCAGGAATCGCTACGTTACTACTGTACTCTTCTTAAATAAACACATAATTTTATGTCAATATTCTTTCAGCAACTCGATTCAGGTTTAGAAAATTATACTAGAATAATTAATTTAATATATGGAAAACTTTGATATGGGTAGCGTTTTCGCCTAGATTCAAAAACTTTGCAACAAAAATTACGCAATTCTCGGTACATAATTTCAAAAGATTATTGCTGTTGTTTAGATTATCAATGTCTTAGAATCTTTTAGTAAGCTTTGCGTAATTCGAGTTACAAAGTTTAAAAATCTGAGTCGGGCTGCAGTATACGCACTGAAAAAAAACCTACAACTGTAAAACTTTTTTCTTCTCTATAAAAAATAACATTATGTGATACCTACCTATAATGTATCGATCCATAACTTCCCACTACTGTTACTGCACACGGGTCTTACCTATGAAGGAGGTGTAGGCGTCCGACACGCTAGCCAATATTTTGTAGTAGTAAATAGGTAGGTAAATAATATCAAATGGTAACAGATTTTTTTATTGTCCATGCATGTAGGCGCAGCAGTTCATCTTTAGAGGAAAAGATCGTCATCAACTTTTTTATCCTGTGTTGGATTTCAAGAAGGAGGAGGTTCCCTATTTGCCGGAATATTTGTTTTAAATTTATATGTGTTCCCCGATTTTTCACTAACGGTTAGACCGACGTGTAACAAAGGATATACTTTTCAACTGGTCTCATAAAAAGAAAACAGTAGTTTTTTAGTCAAAATAACTTTTAATTTTTTCGGCCATACGAAGATGATATTCTGATGTGAAACGTAAGTTGTGCCTGCCTAATTGTAGTCGATTTCCTTATTTAATATGAATTGTACCTAGGTACTTACCTAATATGTACTTATTACCTAATATGTAGGTAGGTATCATATACTTTGTTGAATATTATAAGAAAAAAATTCAGAGTATCAAGTCTGAAAACTTAGCCAACACTCTGTAAGTACAAAAATTGTCGGTCAACTTTCGATTTCGTTCTCAACTATAATATTTTATAATAACCATTGTTGGTGATAGAGTAAAAGTCCAACAATTATTTGAAACAGAACGAATACAAGGCGCGTTTGCACATCGCGACAGTACCGAAAATTAGTTGTTTAACGAAGAAATATAATAAAATCTAGGACATCGAACTTTGTCGTGTCATCGCTAGGAACAGACTTTTTACAAGCAAAACTGTCAATTATTTTGCAAGCGCACCCTCAAGTTCAGAATTTTATTCAGTTTAAATAAAACACAACTACCGACAAAATGTAGTTCACAAAATAGACACCAGACAGCGCCACTTTTGTGCTAATACGTGCGTCGCTAACAACCATACCTATTATAAAATTTCTCAATTGTAACCCGTACTTGTTATGTGTTCGCTTTTTCGTAAGGTACCTTATTTCTCCGAGAAACCTGGGACAACTTAACCCTTTAAAAAAACAAATTACTTACGCAATTGTTTTTTTTAAGGGTATAATATTCATTTGGCCCCATATGAACTTTAGGTATTAAAATCGGCATAGTAGTTTGGTTTATTAAGGTGAGTAGACACGACACAGGTATCTTAGCAAGTGAAAACGCGGAAGCAACCAGTAGGTATGACCATCTGGAGATAAATATCCGAATATCCTACCTCAAAATCAGTCTACCGGTTTAGGCTATAGTTGGACATATGGACAACAGGTCTAAAAATTAAATATACATATATAGAATATAATAGAAAACTCTTTATTGTATGCACATATATATAATACAATAAACTTAATAAAACTTATGATTACGTGCAACAAGCGGCGGCCTTATCGCTAATAGCGATCTCTTCCAGGCAACCTTTGGATGGAGAGAAACTAAAGTATAGGTATAGACGGGGAAATTAACATAAAAACTTACTTGCATTTAAATAGCAATTAATAATAATGTTAACAAATGTTTTAGAATTAAAAAGATAAATATATTATAATATACATAGTCTTAGGTACTACTCACAGAGTTGAATGAGAATTCAAATTACATACTACATTTGATTTAGTAATTAAATAAACTGAATTCTTCAAGACTGAACTAAATTGAAAAATGTATAACGTTCTTTGATAAGCGTTACCCTTCTTATGGGTAATTGGGTAAAAAAAGTTTAACATGTACAGTTCTTATAAGTCTAATGGAAATACTTAAATGAAAGCCCAATTTTTGTTATTAGATCATCCAAGGTAAGTATTCCTAGCGCTTGTTTTTTATCGCTAATTAAATGGTGGTAGTCCAGGATCCCCGAAACCATTTATGTACTTTCATTACTATCAAGCTAATTTTCCTTAAGTAGCTTTTGAAGACACGCCCAACTATTTCCTGTATCAAAGTCTCGGTTGTGGTAGCTAACAGAGGTAGCAAGCATGAAATATTTCGATTTTATTCGATTCTCAAATATCTAATATTCTGTTTTTTTGCTAAATCTCAAGATAATTATCAATATTATTCGAAAAAATATTTATCCTATAAAATCTATGGTTTGATAATTTTTTTTTGTTTATGATTATTGAATTTAAGTTAAATTACAAGTTTTTTAACTTCTTGTTGAGTGAAATCTAGTAAACGTCAAAAAAATTTTTTGTGACTATTGAGAAATTATTTTATCATTGCTGCCTCTGTTAGCTACCACAGTCGAGAATTTTCGCACAGGAGAATGTTGGGCGTCTCATCGAAATGAAGCTACTCATGGAAAATTAGCTGGATCAAGTGCAAAACATGGTCCTGGGTCATACATATAAACATAAATTATTATATAACGATAATTTTGTACAATTTATAGTGGATAATTCTCTCGAATTTGGGTATGTTTTGTGTTGATAAACAGTTAAATATCGGAGTTTAATGTGACAATCAACAACTGGTGGTTGTACGTTGAACTTTTGGAAAAATACTTTTATCGCTGTCCATAACCTTCGATAATTTGTCAAATAGAAAAATATTTTTGTTTATAGTATGATATGGTTCCTCCTCACCATTTCATAATATTTCGATTTCTTACGCTGACATCAAAACAAAACGGGAAAACACTATTCTTTGGATAACATAAATAGATTTCCGCAAAGTATCACCTGACTCCATTAATTTTGTCAAATCACTTATCACGACTGACCCCATGACTGGGCCGTGTGAGAGTTATCGTTCCAGTAATTCTATCATAGATCTTAATTATAAAACAGTGTTCACACAATGATATCACAAACCTTTAAAGAAAGGCTGTATTTACGTATTCTTTCTTATTAATAAACAAGTTTCCACTTTGAGTATCGTTTGTCTCGTTTTATCCGATAAAGAACGTCATGCGACAAAACAAGATAAAAGACATCCAACATTGAGACGCCAGGCCTATAATATTATGATGCTCAATAGAAACTTTACTAAAAGATAATTATTCCCACTCCATCTTCCAATCGGGGTGCCTATCGAAGGATAGGGAAAAACTCTTAAGTAGTGGGTGATCTTCACTGGATTATGTGGGAAACCTTCTTTATAGCATTTTCGGTATGGGTAACATAGGGCTTCGAGAACTTAACTAGATAGGTATGCAACGATTGCTCATAAACTGTGCGCCTCCTAGATACCTATTATTGTCCCTTTTTCAGCCACCCCTTAACAGACATGCAATTTATATTTCAAATATCCTAGATCCAAAGAAATTTATCGTATACTACGAAAGTTACCGAAGCCGTATTATATATGATACCTAGGGTCAGTTCCATTGACACTTAATTTGTTTTATGTAGATACGTCAGCCTAGGGTCAAGCACCTGACGATTTTTGAACCTAAAATTCATATATTCAATTAGGTCGTCGAACTTCCTCATTCATTTATTGCCATCATTATGTGGAAGGAATCTTATTTGGAAGATTGTTTTTTTATGTAATTTTTATTTGTTTCAGGTGATAAAAATTGTACTAAGTTAATAAATAGTAACTTTTGACAGACTTTAAGGTTTAAGTATAACATTTTTTTGTGTTATTTTCATTCGTCCCTTGGAGCAGGAATTTTGGAGTACGACTAGATATTTTAATTTACATTCAAAAGTTTAAATCCCCCACCCTTTAAACTTCCGCATGTTCCTTCTAAATATTACCTACTTAAGATGTGGGTCAGTAAATACCACCGCAGGAAACTTTCTCCATTTTCACCAGGTTTCACCAATTTACCAAGTTTCGTCAAGATCGATTGGAACCTATAACGTGTTCGCGAGTACGATAATTATAAAGAAATTTCTGTACATACACACATTCAGACATACGCTCTGAGCAATACCGTTATACCCTACCCCGTTGCTTTCCTCCCTGTAGTCAGTATACTTTACTATCACAGAGCACCTAAGGGTGTGTACCGGCAGCCTTCCTTGAGAGCCGTGTACCTATTTCAGACTAGGCATGCTTCATCTAAGGCCTCAGTGTCGCTGACTTCTGTGGTTATGCGAGCTGGTGGTCAATGCCTAGCTTTCTTGGATAAGAAAAACTTTCATATTCAGTGACTCACCTCAGTCTGACGTTGAAGAATAATTTTCTTGAATAATATTGTTTATTGGATGAGATGAACTTAAATTAGAGGTAGTAAATGTAAAAGTATAAAATAAATAAAATAATATTGTTTTTATTAGATATTAAATTCAATAGTCCAAATCCCGTACCCACAAAAAATTAGCGAAAGTGCGTGTTGATACCTAATAAAATTGCTTTCATGATGAAACTTGTTCCTCTAGATGAGTACAAGAATCCCTTTATCTTAGTATTTATCTTAATGATAGTCCTGAATACAGCATTTCGCCAAATACGACCTTACGTGAATTTGATTTGCACCAGCCACCTAATCTGGAATTATGAACATTGTATGTTTCTAAATTACAAATTTAATCCAGGAGCCCAATCGGCTTGAGAAGAATTTAAAATAAAACAGCGTTGAAGGGGCGAACACTCAAAGCGGTATAAAGTATAGCTTATAATAATATACCTAATAATAAGAAAATGCGTGTGGCACTCGGAGACTGCCGCGGTAAAGCTATTGCATACGCATTAGTCTAGTCGCACGCACACAAACATCGTGTCGAATTGAAACGATGTTAGACGAGTGTTAGGTTTATTTTCGTTACGGAGTTTCTTAATTCAGTCACCTCGGTTAAAGCCCTTAATACAAGCTATGCAATATCTTAATAAATTTCTTAACGTAACGTAACATATACATACTCGTATAGTATATTAATTCAGTATATATATATATATATATATATACATATTATACAGATACACATTTCAATTCCGAATTAAAAAATAGTTACCATGTGTAGCTACAGTAGCTTTACAATAAAAATACAGTGAAACAATTAAAAAGTCACAGTCAAAATATAAAAAACAATGAAATAAAATGCGCCAAAATGCAGTTAATCTGCAGATTAGTTTTCATTTTTTGTTTTCGCTCTGGTGCACAGAGAATACAGAGATCCAAGACCTACGACTATATGGGACTATACAGATCTTCGGACAGGCACTGCAGTATAGTATTTAGAATTATATAAATAAAGCTAGCTAGCTAGCTGTCTTTCTATTCCTTACTATTAAAAAAAGTATTCGAGTACAAGAGTATTCAGAATAGGGAGCTACTGTTAGAAATTTCGACCGTTTCCTTACAAATTAGTTTAACATATTCTTAAGTTATTTAAGCAGCACTATAAGTGTAATTATTAGTCATTGTATTCTAATCACGAGCTTCAGTTTGAAAGGAACCGTCTTAGTGAAGGTACGTAGGTACAGATATATTTTTTTACTTTATGTGCAGTGATAGGTACCTGATAAGGCTACATATACACTTTATATATACACTTTGACTGTAAATCCGCGGCTTGAGAATAATGAAGAATCGTCTGTATCTTATGAAGGTTTGTTTTGGGCAGTCGGAAGTTGGGCTCCTAACCTAGGGCCTTACCGTCTTAGTCAATTTCTGTTCACGGTCGTAATTGCAAATTTGAACAATATTTCATTAGTTATTAAAATGTGTCACACCGTGATACGACTGAATGAATATGGCGTCTGCGCAGGCAAAATCTACAATAAAAGACTTGTTTAATTTTCGGCCAGGGCGTTGTACTTCTACCAGAAAATGCCTAGAGATGTGATTACTATTGTGTATTAATGAATCTTGCAGCAGTTGCCTACTTCATTGTGTACAAATATATCAAAATTCTGTGAATTGTAGCTGAACTCTGGCATCCTTAAAATATTTTTGTATCCTAGGTAGACTGAAGTAGTCACAGTGGTGTATAAATTGTACTGCCTGTCATAAACACCAATATTGATATACTTAACAAAAATTCGTAAATCTACTTAATAGTTAAATAACGTCAAAATAATTTGTTTTTTATATTAATTTTGTACACTGCGATATGTTACTTTATTTTGAATTTGGATGATATATTGAAAATTCAATATTAATAACGTATGTATGGTAACATTTACACTGTCCTGGCCGGAGCTTTATACATTATTAAAACATCTCTTTTTCAACCATTTTAAACAACTAAATTAATCTCGTTTGAAGCATGAGTTATATAAATATTTTATTTATTATTTGACAATTTGTTATATCACTCTTATATAACTACATTATAAAACATATATTACCTAGTAATACAGTCATAAAATAAAATAAAATCACAATTAAATGCACGTCAATCAAATAGCCCGCCTTTGATTGCATAAATATTTAGTAAAAACATATTATCATAAAGATGAAAAAAAAACCAGATAATTATTAGAAGAATCTGTTAATGATAGGTACTTAATTCAGAAATATTTGCAAACTGTATTTGTCATATTCTAGCAAATAAACTTGTTTGATTTGAAATTTTCGATCTGGAGTTTGCGTCATCAACATCAAAATTATACAAATATTCAGACCAAGTAATAAATAATAACAAGTTAATATTTACAGTGAAATACATTAAGTGCAATGTAAATTGTATAAATAATATTTTACATTAACTCTTACTACAGTACACCGCGCTGATGTCCACATTGATCAGTTTATTGAGACTGCATTTTACATTGCATGGTACGATTCTTAGAAAATTTTAATTTAAAATTACAATTAGTAAACAAAACTGGTAAGAAAGCAAATGTAAAAAATAGGGAAATATTTTGTATAGAAAAAAACTTTGATGTTCTGGTATCCAGTCAGTGCGAACCTTTAGCATTTTATAAACATTGAAACATACGAGTTACGTGAGTTACGTTAGTACCAACGTACCAAATAGTAAATATATCGATATCATTTTACTAATACTAACAAAATTGATATGTGTATCGATATTTTATAGACGTATAGATTTTGATATCGATATTTTACAAAAAGTATCAACATTTTTCATTTATCGATAATAGCCCCTGACGGCGAGCATTAACGTCCGCTGAAAGTCCCCGTAAAACGCCAGTGGGATAGCGGCCTTAATAATATGATATAAACTTCGACGAACAGAACACCGAATATAAAGAAGAATTATTTCAATAGAAACAAAGGAAAATAATTTAATTGCACATAATAAATACTACTATAAAAATAAGACAGGAAATTGCCGACTGTCAATATACCTACTGCTGAATGCTATTTATAATTAAGCGATATATTACAAGTTCAAACTTCATTATTTATGCTAACTAACATGTTATTTCGAGTGAAGTACGCATCGAAACTAGAAATTTACAAACAATGACTTTGAAAAACATCGTATTTACAAGAAAAAAATATCATTAAAAGGAGTCCAACGCTGTAAGATATTGCCATTTCCAGGTTGTGACTTGCTTATACACTTTTCATTGTTAGGGAAAAGTTCATCATCTCCATGTAAATTACTTACATGGAAGATGCCGTTTTGCAACGGAGAGACAGTGTGAGTTTTTTCGCCGCTAAAACTCCACAGTGCCACTTCTCGTATGCTTTCGTATTCATCCGTAAACCCAGCGCGACGATAGAGTATAGTTAGGGACAGCGAAGCTCCACAATACCCAGCCTATCCTAAATCGCGTCTCTCGGACTATAGTTAGTTTTAGATACTAGCTGAAAGCTTGAGCAATACAGTCAGACGAAAAATTACTTCGCATGTTCGGATCATTAGTTTTCATTGTGTGAGTATTTATTTATCTTTAGAACATTATTTCGTATGCTCTCTGCTAACCTGTAATGCAGCAAACATAAATTGCGGACTGTCTAAATAGAATTTTATAATAGCGTTTGTACTAAGTATTAGGTACTTGTCTACATAAGTAGCCTATTAATGGCATTCTCTGAACCACAAGCTATCTCTGTCCAAAAATCAAGATTCGTCACTCGGTTGCTGAAAAGAAGACGAACAAACAAACCAACAAACTCGGTTTCGCATGTATAGTATGTCTGAAGTCGCATGTGGTCTCTTTATTTACTAGACTTTGAATCAATGAATGTAGCTTTATTGCACACCAAACAAAATATAAAAAGATACAGCAACTTACTTTATAAATGAATTATTTATGAAATCCTCATCTTGATTAAAAAAACCTTTTCAGTGCCCACATACGAGTATGTGGGGCACTGAATTACATGTATGTTTAGGTGTAAAATTTATTCATCATCAGCATCACTTTACAAGTATGGCACAAATAACTCATAAACTATTAAATATAAATTCTATGAAAGCAAGTATAATTATTTAAAATTTTACGCTTTTAGGTCTAAAATTGTTAAAGATTGGAGGACCGGACAAGTGGAAGGACAAAACGGAGCAAAACTATACAAAGTTTCTACAGAACCTTAAAAATAGAGTTAAATTAGTGTTATGCTGTGTATAAGAATATAGGTTTTTTTCTACAGTTAAATTAGAAGGATGAGTCCCACGCCGCAAGAGCACACGACCCCGCAGCAGGCAGCTGACATCGCTCCCGCGGCTGCAGACGGGGAACGGGTCGTCATCTCGGGCATGGCTGGCCTATTCCCGAAGGCACGATACGTCAAGGATCTGGAAAATATCCTTTACAATAAGGTACTTGCACTTTGATTGATAACACTACCTGTGCCAAGAACTATCAATTTTTAGTAAGTTCCGTCTATCTACAGGGTTGTCTGCTAAGTGTGCTAAACCGAAAGAACCTTACTATAGCCATCACGACAAACACATTTTATAGGACTAAATGAAAAATCAACTGTTTATTTTTCTTGATTTTAAAGTATGTACCGTACTGAAAGCAGAGGCGGCCTCAGAATAATAAATCAGGTGTTTCAAACATTTTGTCGACGACCGATCAACATTTTCTATCTTAAAGCTGAATATTTTTTATCGAATTCAGAAGTGCTTTCAGCTTAGTACACCCCTAACTATAAACCCTATATACATTTATATACAGATTAATTTTATTTTTTACTCGTATACGCGAACCTGTTTCCTATTTGTGTCTCTACTCCGGAGGTGGTACCTAATTACCTACTACTATTGCCTACTTATGGTTGTAATTGTTGCAGCTGAACCCAATATCATCGGAGGATCTGCGATGGAACTACAACCATCCCGAGGTGGCGCAGTTCACGGGCAATGTCCCTGAGTTGGATCGTTTTGACGCGCAATTCTTCAAGGTTCACTACCGACTTGGAAACAGCATGGATTCTATGTCACGCAAGATGTTAGAACAGGCTTACGAAGCCATTTATGATGCTGGTAAAACATCCACAATTTTTATGTATCTAATGAGCCCAAAATAACTGCTGGCAAAATAGACAAAGCTGCTGGTTATACATTTTCTCTCGTGATCGCTAATTTGCTCTATCCTAAAATTAAGTAGTTTCTGCAAAGTGAGACAGACAATCTATAAACCATGATGCTGATATTTTTATACGTATCTTTAATAGTATTATACTTACCTACAGTCTTTGTTTCCAGGAGTGAGCCCAGAACATCTGTCAGGGAAAAAAGTCGGCGTATATGTAGGAACATGTTTTTCTGAAACAGAGAAGGCTTGTTTCTATGTCGCTACTAGCAGAACAGGTTTTGGAATTGCTGGGTAAGAATATGAGATACCTTATATCTTTTGGGTACACCCCTACACTCTATAATAAATATAAAATACATAAAATTCATGTCTCTAGGCTCAGCGGTTTAGATTCTGCGTTCCCTTGATCACTATATAATATTAGTTCGTCAGGTTTTACTCTATTATATATAAAAATTATTACACGTCCATGCAAATACGAGAATAATTTTATATTGGAGATCCTAAATTCAGGTCCAACTGTACTGCAGAATGATTTGATTACTTTACGTTAATATTTCGACTTGTGTCGAATGCTTGTGATAATAGATGCAGTAAAGCAATGTTCGCAAACCGCATCTCGTACTGGCTGAACGCCAAGGGTCCCTCCGTGTCCATCGACGAAGCTTGCTGCAGCTCTACGTCTGCGTTAGAAGCAGCCTACAAGGCCATCTCTCACGGGGAGTGTGAAGCTGCGATCGTTGGGGGAGCCAACCTTTGCCTGCATCCACAATCTTCTGTGCATTATGGAAGGTAGGCACCGTTATCATTATATTTTTACATAGCAGAAACCCTTGCCGTCAGCGATGTCAGGCAGGCTCCTAAAACTCAGCCGTAATTCCTACAGGATGAGGATAAAACTAATGGCATGAACAACAACTAATTCATCCAAATTGCTCTAACACTAGCTTCTTTATTATTATCTTGTGTATCACTGCAGGTCAGAGCTGTAAATCAGCACTGCAGAGTCCGTGGCTTCTGCTGAATTTATGACCTTTTTTTACCCTGTTACAGAGGCGGTAAATTGCAAATGTTACTTTTAAGTTATCTTTTCTGGTATTTCTTCTCTACTGGAGGCTGGTCGTCAGCTCAGCGAATTTTCAGCTACTGACTAAACGAACGAAGCGTCTCTGCTTCGAGTCTAAAATTTAAATACCTAAAATCAAAATAGGCATATAACACTTACATAAGACATACCTGAGTTCAAAGTACCGATCGGACTAACTATCTAATGTTTAAAATGTCTACAGCTATAACACCAAAGTTAGTTTCACACACATATCAAATACCAAATGGTCAAAATACCTAAAATTATTTCGGTTTTATGTGGATTTCGCAGTGTGCTCGCTTTGCTCGCTGAGCTTGCGCTAATAACCTTTAATATCTGTACCTGAGGTTAAGTGTTCTTTCGTTTTTTTAATGCGTGATTTCTAACCGTAAGCTACAGTATGTAATCTGTGCCGAGTATAATAAATGTATGCATTTCAATCATTAGGTATTGTGTTTTCGGTATTTTAATACGTCCCCATTTTAAACGTATTAATTTAAAATGTATTACGATGCGTACCCTTTTAAACTATAGGTATTTAGAATTTAAGTGTAACAACGATTACTTATTTTAATTTTAGACATTTAAAAACGTACTTACCCTTAAACAATTACATTCTATTTCTCGATAAAATAAAGGAAATTTGCCATACACTGGCCGATTTCAATAATATTGGGCAGAATAAAATATTCATGAATTTTTTTATCATATGTTATTAATACAATAAAATAGGACAAGTAGTTGTCGTTTTTAATTGTTATAAATCGTAGTTACTGGTCGACTGATCGCGGGACTTCTATTTTTAATTGTTGAGTGTATTACAGTACACACTATTATTTACCTGTTTATTTTTTCCACAGAATTATGAAAATTAGTATGGACGGAAAAACAAAGTCATTTGCAGAGGATGCAGCAGGTTGTGCTAAATCGGAAGCAATCAATGTTCTGTTTTTGCAGAAAGCCAAGAATGCAAAACGGTTAGAGGAAATTGCTATTATACTTGAAATATTAATTTTATTTACATTTAATTTATTATTGAATGTAGTCTATAACGTTAATATGGCACTTACCTATAAACTGTACAATCAATTATAATTGGATCTCAATTTTATTACATTCAAACATATATTGCAGTATTTTTATGAAAGCAATCTTTATTACTTTATAAACTCAGCAAATATACCTATGTCAATGCAGCTTGTATAATCATTGTACTAATATCTAAAAAAAGCAATCTAAATGTAAATATTTGTCATGAGAACTATTAAACTTAGAACTAATAATATTAAGTAATCGTATATAAATGAGATATACAAGTTAATTTTTTTAAGTAATTATTAATTCTCATTTAATAACACTTGCCTGTAACGAACGTTATTTATAGGTCAATAAATATTGCTTTACTTTACTTAACTTTAACTTAACATGTACATATAAATTATATGCTTATGTAATATGTATTAGTTAGGAAGGAACCTAAAGTTGTAAATATTCAATTGTGTCTGACAAGGTCTGCCAAGGTGATTTTTTATAACGTTGGTGTAAGCTGTAGAATGCTTCAAAATAATATCTATAGGGTTATCGGTTAGGGGTGAACTAAGCCAAAAGGGGGTCATACTCAGTATACTTATCAATGCGAACAACTTTTATTCCGGAAACAACCCCTAAATTCACGAAAAATATATCAGCTGTTCTATAGCAAAAGTTCATCGGTTGCGGACAAACTGTATAAAACAGCTGATTTTTTTCTCGAATTTAGAGTTGTTCCCATAATGGAAATTATTCGCGAATCTTCAACAAATAACCCTATTGTATATAGGGTTATTTGTTGCTAGTAGTAGGTACGTTGCAGATTTAATTTATATTTTTACGTTAATATTTCTAGTAATTATTATAAATAAACAGAAGAACCAAAACTGAATAACTGTAATCATGAATATTATATGCACAGTTGATATGATGATATTTTGTTTTTCAGAGTTTACGCGGATGTGGTGTATGTCAAATGTGAATACGTATCGATGATGAAGGGCGAAAGCGGTTTAAGGTACGGGTTTTATCGTAACCCTGACGACACGACCAAGTTTTTGAAGTCATTCTACGAGGAGGCAGGTGTACCACCCGCAGCAGTCGAGTATGTGGAGGCATTCGGCTCAGGTAATTTAGAACGAAATATACAAGTTCTCTGGTTGTACATTCGCATTATTCTTAGGGTGCCATAAAACTTGACTATATCAAAAGCATGCCCTCACTAAGCTCACACCTAGCACGCACGTTTACTGCCGAAATTAGCTAGAACAAAATTAGAGCTCAACTTACTAGGACTTTAAAGCCGTAGCTAAAACTTGCATGGAACGGCAATATTACTTAAAGGGGCACAACTAAGAACTTACTCATACTTGTTCCAAACAAGTAATGGAAATTAGATAATAATATTATTTGATCAAGTTGTGAATATGTAATTAACTAAAATAATTAATAGTTGAAACCTCAATCATTAATTATATTGATACGGATTTCCAGAAATGAGATCACGGTATCGTAAATACAATTTTTCGTGAAACGCGGTTAATTCAGTACAATCCTGGATCCGTAATGACTACTTCCGGTATTGTCTAGGGATCAACGCTAAACGCGCGCTTTTGAAAGCTTTGCTTTTTTGTTGAAACTGCTAGTTTGTATTGAGATATATTTATATAAATATGTAAATGTTAATACAAACTCTAACTTGCTTTTCTTTGCTGTTAATACCTAAGTATTTGTAACATTGTGTTTCTATGAATTTTGTAACTTGACATAATATATACAATGAACGATGCGAGTAACCTACCAGTCACTTTTTAAATACAAATGTTCGTAATTATTCAGCTAATTACAGTTAGTTACTTATTTATTGATTGCTTAATGTTGTTTATAGCGATACCAGAAGCTGATAAATCTGAACTGGATTCCATCGACACCTTGTTCTGCGGACAGAGGGAAGAACCGCTTCTTGTTGGTAGTGTCATGTCCAATATCGGGTACGGGGAGGCTGCCTCGGGAATATCTGCCATTACGAAGGTCAATACTTAAAATTTTTGTTTGTTTAATTAGAATAGAGAAACATACTTGAGATAAATAGACAAGACTTCAAAATCTATCAGGTATTCAAATAGATTTTGTTTCTATTTTTGGGTTTGAATCTAAAACAAAGAAAGTATCTTTCCTAATAATGTAAAGCTTCTATTATCATACTTAACAACAAAAAAAACGGTATACTCGTAAACTAGTCTGCTAAACATAATTACGTTATACTGGCAGTTAAAAAGTTACTGTGGGATGAAACATCCTTTCAGCGTGAATTATTTCTTCTGTGAAAATGATACTCCCCTCAAAAACAGGGCTTCACTCCTTGCCTTCTTCCACGCCATAAAGCCACTTTTAGCTTGACTTTTATTCGAAACGTCTTCGATCTGGTCGGTAACATCCAAGTTTCCCTAAATTACAACACCATTTAAGCATCGTAATATATAATAATTTCATGTTTTGTGCGTTTCCGATAAAGAATTATACACCACCCCTGTTTTTTGTATGTTCTTACATATTTTACACTGTAAACTGATAAGAAACTATATAAAAACGTAAGTTTGGTGTATAGGTGCTGCTGGGTTACCATCGTGGTTCATTAGCTGGTAACTTGCACTGCGAGGCGCCGAGGAGTGACGTGGCTGCGCTGCATGAGGGACGCATGCGCGTGCTTACAGATCATCATACCTTCCGGCGCACGTACGCAGCCGTCAACAGCATGTCCGTCACCGGGGTCAACGCGCACGTATTGCTGCACGGACGATACAAGCACAAGGTATCAAATGAAAATATGAAACATTTGTTTTAAATTATTACTTGCCCAATGCTGGGTGACCATCGTGATTCAGTGGCGGGAGTGGCGGGTCACATACTCTGTGAGGCGCCGCGAAGAACATGGTAAAGTACTTAAAAGCAGTAGTTTTCCATTTTCTTTTTTTTTTAAGTTGCTGTGTTTACTTTACCAATTATGAACTAATAATTAATTTTGTCTGATTGGTCACAGATTACTAATTTAAAAAAATCGGTGCTATTTTAAAGATCATCATTTAAGATCGATTTCATTCTTAAATGTTAATAAATGGCGAGATCTTGTGATACCAGTTTAATAAAATATCGGTATAACATTTTAACGCAAGGAATAATACTTGTAGGGAATATTTGGGCTTGCTATGCTATTTTGATGCTTTCCGCTTATAATTTATGTACCGATCGATAATTTACTTGATAATAAAGTTATCACCCTATGAACTTTTTATGTCATCACTAAGCAGAAATGTTTAAGATTACTTACATATTATAAACGTGATACTGTCTCGTGGTTAGTGGTTTGACTACTTATTTTTTTTCAGGACTTGAATCGATACAAGGCCAACATTCCTCATCTTGTGACGATATCTGGCAGACAGGATACCGCGGTAGAGAGAGCTCTGGATATCTTGAAGTCTCACCCTATCGACCCCGAGGAACTAGCATTGTTGCACAACATACATGAAACCAATATAACAGGGCATCTCGGGAAAGGTTACACCATTCTCGGTAAGTGAATAGAATATAATGTAATAATTATATACGCTGATACACACAACCTGTTTTTCCCGCATAATATATAATATGATAGCAAAATATATTTTTTCCGTTCTAAAAATCAATGAGCAATGACCTCTTTTTTTCATAATATGTGGTTTATTGTGGTAGTAATGAAAAGTTTTGAAATTGTAATTATGTTCTCGGTACTTTTACTTTTTATCATTCTCATAAAGCTGATTTATTGTATACTCGTACCTACTCGTACACAAGTAACATATATGTTTCTTACCTTTAACGAATTAAACAATTAATAACATGCAATAGTTGTTTATCTTTGTAGAAGAGCAGAAGGTAGGAAGGATAAACATTCCTATAAAGGTTGTCTGGAAGAGAACGCTTTTTAGCGATAAGACCGCCTTTTGTGCCATGTTATTTGTTTGTTGTATTCTTTTTGTGTTGTATTTTTGTGGTGACAATAAAAAAATATTGTATTGTTGTATTGTATTGAATGTTATGGCGGAAATATTTATGATCGTCTAGAAATTTTTAATAATGGTACTCATGAACACCATCATTTACGTCAATGAAAAAGGTCAGCAAAAAATATTGGCGACGTCGTACTTGACATAATTGATAGCACTTTTATTTAGAAAACTAACATGTGTTTGGTTTATTTTGTTTAAGAAGACTGGTTTTAAGCATACCTAAACAAGAGACATGTCATCGTTGCATACACGAACGACTCATTTTATCCCTGATGAAGGTCATTGATTGTGAACGAAACTATAGTTTCCAACAATCAGGTACACGTGAAAAACCGTCCATCCAACCATCTTAAACAAAATGAATTAGCACTTTCTTTTTCAGCCCCATTGGCAACCTTAGTAAGTGGAATATTATTTGGTTGCCTACACAGATACAAACGCGGAGGGAGCGACAGTGAGCCTGGGTGCCCGCGCGGAGTACTGCGACGGTGCGCAGCGTCCGCTGTGGTTCGTGTACAGCGGCATGGGCTCGCAGTGGGCTGGCATGGGCGCGCAACTCATGCGCATACCCATCTTCGCAGCTGCCATCGAACGGTACTGTATCGCGTCTATATGATCCCGACACTTTTTCCAAACTTTATCTTTTTTTGTCGATTGTTGATCTATTGTATTTTTTTTCTTTTCAGCTGTAGAAGAGTTTTAGAACCCAAGGGATTAGACATTGTTCACATTATAACATCTCCCGATAAAACAATTTTCAACAATATCCTGCATTCGTTCGTTGGCATCGCCGCTGTGCAGATTGGTCTAACAGACGTGCTGCTAGAGCTAGGTGTGGTACCTGATAAGATCATAGGTAAGACCTTAATTATCAAGCACATCTAAAATGTAAATATTATGTACCTATACTTAATGTCGATTCTCTTAACTTGTTAAATCTTTGATAATATATCTGTTGTTTTATCCAGGTCACAGCGTGGGCGAGCTCGGGTGCGCGTACGCAGACGGCTGCCTCACGGCAGAGGAGATGATCCTATCCGCCTACAGCCGCGGACGCGTGTCACTCGAGACACCATTCATTCGTGGCTCCATGGCCGCCGTCGGCGTCGGCGCGCAACAAGTAACTATTACTCCACTCGCATTCTCGCCTCTGATCCTTGTCAAAATTCCGCTCCTTATCTGACCGCTCTGCTCCACAGATGGCGACTATATGTCCTTCCGAGATCGAAATTGCGTGTCACAACAGTGCTGAGTCTTGTACTATCTCGGGCCCTGCGGATACAATGCGTGCCTTCGTCAGCGAGCTGACCGCTAAGGGAATCTTCGCCAAGGAGGTGCCGTGCTCGAACATCGCTTATCACTCACGGTACATCGCCGATGCCGGTCCCGGCCTGCTGAAGTACCTGAAGGAGGTGATCGTGGAGCCGCGAGCTCGCAGTGAGCGCTGGGTATCGTCGTCAGTGCCACGCAACAGGTGGCAGGAGCCGAGCGCTAAGTACTCCTCGGCGGAATACCACACCAACAACCTGCTGGTAAGTAGCGGTCGGTGAGGCGAGTGAGGCTCGTGTGTTTGTAGCGAGTGTGTGACGTACGTCCTCTCTGACCCGCAGAGCCCCGTGCTGTTCGAGGAGGCGAGCTCGCTGATTCCAGCGGACGCGGTGTTGGTGGAGGTGGCACCACATGGACTGCTGCAGGCTATCCTCAAGCGCGCGCTGCCGGACTCTACGGTCAACATTCCTCTCACACGTCGGGGGCATACGGATAATGTAGTCATGCTACTTGATGCTATTGGCAAGTGAGTATGGAGAAGGGCCAGGTAATAAGATGAAAATTAAATGATATTTTATTGCTATTATAAATTACCTACAATGCAGATGTTATTGATCTTATGTCCTACTTGTAACATACCAATATGCTGTGTAAAGATATATGATTATTATGTTTAACTGTTATTAAAAAAAACTATTGTCAAGCATGTCAATAACAATTATAATAATCGATTTTTGACTCTAAAAATGCTAAATAGGACGACAGTTTGCCGCATGATCTCTTTCTGAATTTAACGCCTTGTTTTGCAGCGACTGTTATACCAACGCAGTTGTTATTGTACTCTTAGTAATTAATTGTGATAAAATCTGATATAGGTACTACTATATGTGAACATTATTTTGAAATATTTCAGGTTATATTTACACGGATACAATCCAAAAGTGAGGCTTTTGTACCCTACGGTAGAATTTCCAGTGTCAACCGGCACTCCCTTCTTATCTCATTATGTAGAGTGGGCTCATCAAGATAAGTGGTGAGAAACGTTTTTTAACCCTGTTGTTATATTGATTTTAAATACAAAATTAATAATTTTTTTTTTTTTTGTCTGATTAACTATTTAAAATAATTCGATTAAGGGTGTATTAAGGTGAAAGAGGGCCACTGTACTAATCATTACGATCAACTTTCACTATGGGACCCCACCAGGTTCTTAATTTGAGAAAAAGAATCTGTTTTCTATACAAAAAGTTTATCAGTCGTCGGCAAAATGTATGAAACAGCTGATTTTGGTTTTGAATTCGGAGTTGGTTGGTTGGTTGGTAGTAGTTATTTATTGTAGCTGACAAGCCTGTATAAATCAACGCCTTAATATTCCAGGACGTTGCCCCTTTACATGTCAGCTAGAAGAACAAAAGCTGCATCTTGTTCATATGTGATGTCTATTCACGACAATGAATACAGTTATTTGGAAGGTCATGTGATAAGAAGTAAGCAAACTATTTTTCTTTTGGATGAGTTATTAGATTGTTTTGTATCAGGCCAATTAACATCGCCAAAATTAAGCTATAAAATGAATGAATTAAATAACTCTTAATTGCACACAAACATGAAAATACACAAGAAAATTCTTACATCTTAGTGCCATCAGTGGCTATTATTGGCTATGACAAACATTTTTTTCAAAATATCCCGCACCTACGATGTCCCATTTGACATTAAATCCAATCCCCAGTTTCCGTTATTTTCTTTTATAGAGCCAGAGTAGAAGATATATCTGGTAATTATAGTATTATATTGCGAGCTGCACATGGTATAAGTTGGTCTGTAAAACATATACCTTATCTTCTCCCTCCATTAAACTTTTAATGCAATGCCATGAGGGTATCTGCGTCAGCTCGATGCACCGGACTAGTCTATGGTCACGACTTGATACGACAAGATCACAAGTGACATAAAAATAGTTACTAACAGTAAATATTACCTTCATGTTAGGTGCTCGTTTTGTGACCATATAATTCAATTTACAGATCAATCATTGGTGCCATTCTCGTTTGCGTTGGTTGCGGCGTGGGACACGCTAGCCATGTCACTTGATGTCCCGAAGAAGTCGTTGTGTGTAGAGCTTACAGATATAAAGCTGTACGCGCAGCCAGTACTGCATCATCAGAAGACTGTACGGCTCAATGTTGCACTGCATAGAGGAAATGGATGGTTTGAAGTAGGTATTTTTTAAAATTGAATTGTAAAATCTTCTAAAAGAATATGACACGTAAGCGTAGCCCCAATATTATATAATGTCAACTTTAAGTTATTTATAGCCATTACAATCAGATTTATATTGGTCCTAATATATATTTGCACATAATTGGTAAACTCCCAGTGCTGACTTATTAACTTTTAAATATAATTAGAATTTGACATAGAAGTACTACTACAGAACCTATAAGTATCTCATTGTATAACAACTGTATTATATGCATCTATTTAAGGTTATGAATGAACACTCAAAAGTTGCTTCGGGATATATAGCTCCTACAAAAGCCTCAAAGCTTAACATAGTTGCTGCTTTGCCATACGATTCTGTTATGTTAGCTGAGAGCAATGAGCTCAGTGCTCATGATGTGTATGAGGTGTTGTACGAGAGAGGATATTCATACAGGCAAGTAAATTTATTGAGAGCTGATTTCATTGTTAAAATGTTTGTGAAAATAAATTTCATAATCATTTTAACAAGCTTGATCGGGCTCATTTTAAGATGTACCGAACGTAATTAATAAAAATATTACTTTAATGCTTAATTAGATTGACACATTCATTTACACCGTTAATTTGATTTCAGCGGAGAGTTCCGAAATATACACAGTGCAAATGCTTCTGTGTCAGAAGCACAAATATCTTGGAATGATAACTGGGTAACTCTTATAGAAGGCATATTCCAATTAAATATTTTAAAATATACTGACAGCGGTATTTCTCAACCTGACCGAATCCGAAGGCTATTTATAGATCCAGAAAAACTCTCGGAGGATATAAAATTGTACAAAGATGTAGAAAATAACAACATATCTTTATTAGATGTTAAGTTATCTGATGTTCAAGACCGAACCAGGTAAATCAAATGTAACGATGTAGTTTCTTGATTATTAATATAACAACGAACTGTAATTACACACCATCTAAATGTTTCAGTTGCGGCGGAGTGATAGTAGAAAATATACGATTCCATGATGTATTTCAAATGAAAACAGAAAGGATTGCATTAGAAACCTTTAAGTTTGTTCCGAGATTTTGTTCAAATTTTGATGTAAGTATTTACTTTTATATATTCAAAGCGAGATATTCACGGATCCGCAGAGCACGCGAGGATAAACGAGTTTAGCAAGACTTAGCGCTCACTGTTTTAAACTTTTCCACTTTTTCTTTCACTTCTCTATACCCCAACTAACAAAGCAGTTTCTTGAGCGGCTTAGTTTATATATTACACTAGCTGACCCGGCGAACTTCTTACCGCCTAACAGTTATTCATAATTCTCACTTTACTTTTTAAACCTTTTCTAGAGTACGAAAAACATTTCAAGACCAAAATCAACTAAATCGGCCCAGCCGTTCTCGAGTTTTTGCGAAATTAACGAACAGTATTTGATTTTTATAAATAAGAAGAAGATATCTGTTGAAAATTAGATCGTACCAGTTGTTTCTTTCAAATATTATTCAATTCCATTAGACTAACTGTTTGCCTCTGGTTCGCCTCCCTATACATTCGCTTACTGACTCGTTCAGTTAGCGGCTTAGTTCGTTCTCTACGCTGCCACGCTGCGTGGCTTTATGGGTTTAGGCTCTCCATGTAGTTAAGCCTAATCCCCTTAGGTCGTAGCCCTTAACACGTATTAACGGTTTTTTGGTTAAAATACAATAAATTAAAGTCTTCGACCACCGCAAAATTTACATATATCGTAGAATCTTGATTAGTTTAAAGCCAATGTTGGTAAATAGTTGCTGCAGGTACTTGAGTACCATCATTTATATAGGCAAATGAAAACAAATGTTGCCAGACTCGAAACAGAAAAGCTACTAAGTAATTTTTTTTTTCAGATTTCTACTTCTCTGTACGTGTTGCTGCAAATTGTTGCAGAAAATTTAAGTACTAACATTGTTAATGTAATTGGATTGAATGTTGACCCTCGAGCAAAATTATTTGAAGAAATGGAAAGAATAGTTGAGAAAGGTATTCCTGAAATTAAAATACATTACAGACATGTTACAATTGAGTCGACTGTAAGCAAACAAGAAGATAAGTACAAGAACGTTGATCTCATTTTAGTGAAAAATCTATCAAAGAATGACAAGGTAATTGTAATTTTCCGCAAATAACTTGTACCAATGTTAATTTAAGATTATCGTGACATCGATGCAAGTAACGGTGTATCTACCCATTTTTTATTGCAGATTAGCCAGAGGTTTCATCACTTGCTTCAACGTAATACATTTATAATAAATGAGGAATATATGAGTGGCGGAACAACTGAAGTGTTCCCAATGAACTATTATAACATTTTATCAGTTCTGAAAAATACACAAACGCATCTTGAATTAGCTTGTTGGAGACCAACGGCTCCTACGCCCATGACGTCAGCGTTCACTGTCCGTACTGAATCAGATTTGCCTCTACTAATACACGCTAGAAACAACTGTAACGCCCAAAACGGTTTGCTTGTCCTAGCATCGTACCCACCAGTTTCGGGCCTCATCGGGCTTATCAAACAATGGAGAAAAGATACAACTCGTAATCGCATTCATGTCATAATGGTTAACGAGAATTCTAAAGAGAACCTAGGAGTTGATGAAGTTCCGGATGTTAATTTAGTTTATAATATATTTGAAAACGTAAGGTTTAAGTCTGTTTGTTATGTTTAATTATAAACAAAGTATATTGTTACTAGATATTACATGTTGACGATTCTATTTTTCTTTAGGGTGTATGGGGAGGAGAATATTTCTTGCCTATAAAAGAAACTTCGCTAGTGAAAGACGCAGAAACACTGCAGAGTGAAGTGATAGGCGATCTCAACACCTTGCGTTGGGTGCGAGCGCCTCGATTATCAGGGGCTGGTGCATTAGTCGCGGTATGATCACTCAAAAGTATAACCCAAAGCTTACAACACGTTAAATCATGCCAGGTGACCTTGAAAGTATACTTCATTGCAGGTTCATTACACGGCCATAAACATGAGCGACGTGAGGCGAGCTCTTGGTTTAACTCCAAACAACAATGTGAAATATAACGGATACGGAATGGATTTCAGCGGAATTACAGAACTGTACGTGTATTGTATACTAAAGTGATAAAAAAAATAAAAAAATAAAATGTAATTTGAAAATCTCATAATGCATAGGTATTGCAATTATAAAATTTACTTATTTTTTCTAACAGAGGTGAGAGGGTAATGGGCTTGTTGCCAAACGGTGCCGCCAGTAATTATGTAACAGCACAACCAGAATTAATGTGGCCCGTACCACAGCATTGGACCCTGGAAGAGGCGGCTACTGTACCATTGGCATACGTCTACGCGTACTACTGTCTAGTCCTTAAAACTGTAAGTAAAAAAAAACATACCATTAAAATTATGTTGCTGAGCTCGCTTTTATATATTATTTATTTTATTTTGTTATTTGCATAGCAATCTGTTAATTCGTTACTTTTATACATAGATAATTGTAAAAGTTAGACACCATGGCTAAACAGACTGTCATACAGAGCGAAATTATAAAGATTTCAAGTAGTTTAACGAAACCCTGACAATGTAAAAACTATTTTTCAGACTATGCGAATTCAAACAAGTGCATTAAAGAAGCAACAGTACGCGGTGTTGGTGCACGGCGGCGCGGGAGCACTGGGCCAGGCCGTGATCAGCATCGCACTCGCACGTGGCTGGCGCGTCTTCACCACCGTGCGCGACCTTGACAAGAAGCGTTTCCTAATCAAACTTTTCCCTCAACTCAACGGTCTGTCCCTAATTATAATTTAGTTGTTTTTAACTCATTTTGTTGTTTTGTTTTATTAATTTTATATGAACACGTCGATTTATTAATTCTATTGCTATACGAAATTCTTCAGGCATAAGCCGAGTCCCATGTAGTTGCACGATATTTTCTCCCTATTTTGTATACGTTAACTGCTTAAGCTTAATTGTCAAAACTTTAGCAGTATCTGACTCTCCACAGAAATCGTTCGTATCAGCTCATTATATGATCGATATATATGTTATTTATGTTTACACAGTGTAGGTACATACTCATACACTTAAACTTCTTAACAATTCCAGAGGAAGATATTGGTAACTCACGGGACGCTAGTTTCGGAGACATGATTCTGAATGCGACTAATGGAATGGGATGCAACATAGTTATATGCTGTCTTAAAGGAGAATTGAAAAATGTAAGTGTTAGTTTAAGGAAAGCTTCAAATGATTGAAATATTCTATTTGTAATGAATTTGTAATGAATAAATTTCATTTTCAGATTTCTATTAAATGTTGTGGAGCATCTAGCACCGTATTAGATACACAACAAATAAGTAGTACCGAGAACTTTACATTAGGAATGTTCAACCTTACATCTGACAGATCTTATGTAGCAGTTGACATAACGAGTATTTTCAGCGATGAACATCCCGAAGAAATGATAGTAAGATTTTAAACTGTTCACGTTGTAGACTTATTTTTTATTAAGAAATTATTATTTAATGACTATTTATTGTATTGTAGAAGCTACAAAATCTAGTTAGCGAGGGTATAGCGCGCGGGGAGGTACGTCCCTTGACTCGCGTCACGTTCGCGCCGCACGAGGCGACACGCGCCTTCCGCCTGCTGGCGGCGAGTCGTCACCGCGGCCGCGCGCTGCTGCGACTCAGGGACGAGCTCGCGACACCACCACTGCCCAGGTACAGGAAAACACGCGAAAATTAGGCGTCTTATAAATAAGTGGCGTAGAAATGTTTATTCACTGCTAACAGTAACACGTAGTTAAGTATCCCTTTGATAGTGATTGCTATTCTGCCATGTGTACTATTTTTTTTTCTTTCATTACAAAAGGTAGATATCATTATCGTCCTCGACTTCCTTATCCCATTGTTGAGTACTTATAGGCCTCTCTCGTTTCATCGCCAATGCCAATGTTGTTGTTCCTGTGCTAATCCAGTGTAGGTTGGACCCGCGACAAATTTTATGTCAGATATACCATGCTGCGTTGTAATTCTAAGAGCAAAGTGTTAATAATAAATTTATGCTGTTATTACTGCATACATTGATACTTTAATTTTATCCTTATTATAGGAATACTTCAGAAAAGACTTGCCATCTAATTGTTTGTGACTCGAGTCTTCTTGGACAGCAGTTAACGGACAAATTAATAGACCGCGGAGTAAAAAACCTGCATCTTCACTTTTATGAGAGTGCTTTTAAAAACTCTGGATATCTACGAAACAAGCTACGGTAATAAAATTTTATCTAATCAATATTATTATATTTACGGTTTTTTACAGTGTTTTATAAATAGGTACTACCAATCGGAGAAACAAGATAAAGTTTATGTTTATTTTGCAGGGCATGGGAAAAAAAGAACGTACAAGTAACTGTAACACAAGGAAGTCTAGCAGATACGAACAACATCTCCGGATTGCTGCACAATGTGCAAAAAGTAGCACCTGTAGATAGTCTACACGTAGTTGCAATAAGACAATTGCAAGAAACCACTCTAAAGAAACTAGACTCCTTTTCTAGAACGGAATGTCCATCGTTGAAGTAAGTTATTTTTTTCTTTGATTTTATGTTACAACATTTATAAAGTCAAATAACTGTTTTGCCGGATATAACTAGTAAAATGTATGTACATAATATAACATCTGAAGCTTTGGATAATTTCCCTATATAGAATAGATATACAATGCTCTGAAATGTAGATTAGATAGTAATTTATAGTGAAAATTAGATAATTGTACTTATTAGACAAATGTATTTTTTTGTAGTCGATAGGCAATAATCCAATTAGACTTCTAGCTAGTTAGGTTAACTTTGAACATGTGAGGGGATAGAAGAATCAACTTCTCTTTCCCTTTTCGTTGATCTTTTAGCATGATGAAAGGATCATAATTTGTCTATGCTTTACAACGACAGTGGTTACAAAATTACCACATGCTCTCAGTTCTTTTGTATTGTCCCACTAAACAAGCTTAATTTAAGAAACTATTTATCTTAGAGTATATGAGCACGAGTTTCCTGGGCGTTTCTCAGGAGTGGTCATATTATTCAATGTAAGGTATTTTAAACGTCATGCGTTAATAATGAACGATAATAGTAAGAATCGCGAAAAAAAAATACGTTTGTCATTATCTAAATCGTGTATTATTTTCGCAGAAACTTTGTCGTAGTAACTAACGATATTTATTTCGGACATGACACATGTGTGAGAAGAGCTAAGAGTGGATTGCCAGCTACTCTATTGGATTTGTCTGGGTTGGATGAAGTGAGTTTTTCTTGATTTTGTTGTGTATTTAACACGCTCATTTTATAAAAGCAAAAATTTGTGTGTGTACTTGTTTGTTACTGCTTCGCGCTCTAACTAGCTTATGTCCAGGATTAACACATAATATGCTTCTTTGAATCCCTTACGTAATCACGTAATTTTAACGAGGGAACACCGCAGCTCGCAGCTATTTTTACGTACCTATATTTATATAACTTCAAATATATAAAGAACCTATAATAACTATAAATCATCCTACAACGATTCTTCCACTTCAACTAGATCAGAAATAAGTGACGTTAACTCACAATATTTTCGATTTATCTACTTAATACATCTACCCATAAAGTATTCGTACTGGTAATGTTGTAGTTGAATGTTTTGTTTTATTACAGGATTCTAAAGGTGGTATACGCGATGCTATTGACGCCATAGAACAAGCATGGAGTAGCGATGACACAGTAATAGTCGCCCGACGAAAGCAAACACCTCAACAGTCAATAATTCAACAAATTGCTGCTTTGACTGGTAATGTTCTAGTCTTATTTGAGTGCTTTTAAACTTAAATACTATATTGTAATGATCACTTTATGTCAGTTCGGAACGTTTGATCAAATTACAGGTTTAAGCATTGACAACAATTCCGCGAAGAATGCTTCGCTTGAAAGTTTAGGACTGCCAATAGAAAAAACATCAGAAGTATGTGCTTTTCTTCAAGATATGTACAAGACATCCCTTAGTGAAGTATGCATTCCACAATTAACACTAGAGAGGTATGTATTAAATACGATTGGTATCGACATACTAGATACATTAATAAATGATATCGACGAGTATACTTACTTAAAACCAGTCTAAACTTTTACGCTTTTACCACATGTTTCGGACATTAAGCACATGTTTCTGTAGCATTTGCCTTGTTTAGATATAAACACTCCGTTTAAGATTATGCAACCACATAACTTTGTCTATCCAGTATGACAACCAATTTCGACATCGATCTTTAGTATCTTGTTGTAGTATATTTTTAGGGTGTTTACATTTTTGTTATTCTTTAACAAAGTATTTGTAACCTTTTTTTGAATATTTTTGTAATTAAGTGTTTTTGGTCACGGGTGAAATCATGACTTCTTACCTACCTAATAGATAGGTACTTACATACAAAACTGAGACACATTTATAAATAAGTAAATATATTGGAACGTAATGTTACTTTCTCTTTAGATTAAAACAAATAGAAGAAAGAACTCAAGAAAATCAATTTGAAGAAGTTCATGGACTGGAGACATTCTACACCTTGGTTGGTACAGATGAACTTCTTGCTACGACGGAAGTGGTGTTCTTGCCAACTCTAACTAACAATTATGAAATGGTAAGATCGTATACTACATTTGTAATTTCATATTTATATAATTAATGCCGCGTAAATGAAATAGTCCTTAAAACTTCCATGTCAAAATTTGTTGTGGATATATATACTCGTACACATATAACTTTTAGCTAGAAACACCTCTCCTCATTCATCAATCACTATGATATTGTAGAACCTGTAAATATATTGGGATTCGATATGAATACCTGTACATAATAAAACAGTATCTACAGAAACTTATTGAATACAAATGTTGCCAACCATAGAACCGAGTTGATTTGCTCTCTTTACTCGCTTTTCTTGCTCGATCTTTGAGTGACCCGGCAGTGGATATGATTACAGAGAGACGACGAGTTCGATTCGTCGCAGACGTTCCTGTGCATAGTGCCGGGACTGGAGGGGATGCACGAGCGGTTCCGCACACTGTGCGAGCGACTTAAGCTGCCGGCCTACGTGCTGCAGCCGGGGCTCGACCACCCCACGGAGACACCCAGGGAACTCGCACTAAGATACTCTAAGGTATTCAGTTTGTTAATTGAAGCTTGGTGGTCAGGATTATTACAACATACATACCCTTATTATGATTTGCGGTCTTATTAATCCCGTCAAAAACATAACATGTACAAAAATGCACAAGTCTCGCAGTGCAGATTTTCTGCCGTAAAAAGTTGTGAAATCGAATGTAAACCAAGTCGGTTAATTCAGTATATATGGCCATACTTTCCAATTAATTTGTCATAAATAATACCCCGCTTGTAAGCTAACAATTTTTTTAAGTAAGTATCAATAATAATATAGTTTTTTTATATTTTGAGTAGTACTAGGGTAGTACGAGTACTTGGGTAATACTTCTGCAGTAGGTACTTGGACAGTTCTCGAGTAGAACTCGGGTAGTATTTGAGCAGTATTTGGCTATCCTAATTGCTATAATGATCGCTATTCCTATCGTTATGTTTATCTTTATCAGATCACATCTTATCCCATATCATCTCATCGAATTCCATCTTTACCCTTCCCGTCCATTCTTATCTCGTCCCAGCCCATCCCACCTCATCTCTATGTGTAGTGAGAAACTGTTCCCGATGAACATGAAGTTTTTTTTACTATATTTTATAATTTTCCGTTCAACTGTAACGGAAACTTTGTAATTATATACATCTTATGAGATTGTATGTATGGATTACCAAGTTACTTATTCAGATTACATACTCGTATATCAGAAACAGTAAAGAAAATTTGTATCTAATAGAAGTACCTACACTTTTTAAATTATATTGTTATTTTTTTATAAGAGTTATAAGTAATCATAATAATGTTATTTTTAATTAACAGATTTTATTCAAGTCTGGTTTGAAAAATACATTCTACATCATGGGTTTCGAGACTGGAGTTGTGGTTGCTTTAGAATTAGCAGCTATATTGGAAGAGCATGGTAAGTTTAATATACTACGCATGAAAATAGGGACCTATCACATTAATTTGTTTCAGGGCATATCACACTCTGCTGGTGCTTGCACATCAACGATTTTATTTACATCTTTCAGCTTTTACCTTTCTCATTAATGGGAAATAAAATAACGATAAATAAACGTTCTACACCAACAACTTCTGCTCTAGGACTATTTTTGGAAATACAAATTTTTTCATGCATTCTGATTAAATTTGTTGAAGTTTTTTTAAATAATTTTAAGGATTTTGGCAATACATACATTAAAAATGTATAATTGTATTCAAATATCACCTAAGTATACCTATATTCTATACACTGATATAAATAGTAAATGATAAGCTTTTAAAATAATTAATAAACAGAACTGCAGGTATTCTGGATTGGTAAATAGCAGAATTGCAAATACTCACATACCATCTTTTCTGATACAGGTTTAACTGGTACGGTGTTCTGCGTCGGCGATGGTCCGATGGAGACGCAGGCGCTGCTGGAGCGGGAGCTGAGCGCGTTCCCCACGGAGGCGGCGCTGCAAGAGGCCGTGGCGCGGCACATGTTTGCGTTGATGGCGCGGGGTTCGCCCGCAGCGGAGGTGGATGTGCTGCGCGGCTGCACTTCAAGCACGTGGAGTGCGCGGGTAGACGCGTGCGTCCGCTCGCTGCTGGGTCACGTGCCGCACTCAGCCCAGTACGCACGCGCGCTGCTCGACGCGGCATATGCGCGCATTGCCGCAGCGCGAAAAGCGGTGCTCACACCGCGCTTACTGCGCTCACGCCTCGTGCTGCTTCGAGCGCGCACAAAGCGTGAGCGAACCGGCGCGTGCTCGCTGCAACAGTACACAAACAACGAGCTCGTTGTGCGAGACCTCGACGCGCCCATGGCTTATGCCGCTGCTGACCTGCGCACTCCTGCCATCATCAACTCCTATCTTGACGATGACCTGCTACAAGCTTTTGAAAAGAAAAACTTATGCGATACATACCTTATGAATGCGGATGCGTTCATGACTCAGTCATAAGATTAATTGGCTCCCAACCTTATTTATTTATAATTTCTAGATTTAAAGATTTCAAAATATATACAATATTTTACTAGTGATTTGGATATTATTGCCTCGTCCCCTTCCTATGATGCTCTTTTGCAACAGAACTTGTTCAAAATCAACTAATTTGTTCTCAAGACTTTGACAATTTCATTGGATTATGTTTAGCTTATATTTTTTATGTCGGTTGCTATCCATAATTAGTAAAGAAAGGCTTAATGAAAGGCAAGTGACAAAGATGTTTTGACAAAAAGAATACTAGGCATTCCACTCCGATCTTTGCGGCTGCGATACACTTATTGATCAGCGAATCTTGTTGTCTAAGAAATATATCTTTCAGCGTCTTTTCGAATGTCGTTTTATCTTCCTCTTCATTTCTTCTTGTTGCTTGCTTTTTCTTATTTCTTTCCTGATTCGCCTTATCTCTTTATTTAGTCGTGTGCGAATATGAATCACTGCAGATACAATTCCATTCGTAGATGAAATCGTCATTTACTTTCTGTTTGTGAATCTTTCTCTTCTTTACGTTATTTTTCTGTTTCTTCTCGTTATCTGGCTTATTTAGGATTTTTAGGACATAGATTACTATTCGAAGTAATCTGTTCCAATTTGAGACTCGATTAGCGAGCTCGATCAATTTAGGGAGAAGTGCGACAGGTGGTTCAGTCACCACCATCGCCTTCACCTTTGTTTCGGGAATGTCATCTGCAGGTTCAAAACCGTTATCTAACGGCCATTCCGAGCGAGGCTGATAAGCAAACCTAGGTCCGTTAAACCACAATGGATGTACAATCAGCTGCGCAGAGGTCAATCTTCTGCTTAAACAGTCAGCAGGATTATCCTGACCAGTAATATGGTGAAAGTGACTAGTGTCAAGCTTTTCTTGTATTTGAGATACCCTATTCGCGACAAAAGTTTGCCAGTGACTTGGCGAAGCATGAATCCACGTGAGAGCTACCTTACTATCGGTATACGCGTACACGGAATACGAAGGCAATGCGTAAGTATCTATCACAATACGCATCAACTTGTTAAGCGTTAGGGTTGCACAAAGCTCTAAACTCGCCACTGGTACGAGCGACTTGGTAGGTGCGCCACGCGATTTGGCATAAACGAGGTTCGCCACAGTATGATCCATCTTCAGAAAGTACACATGCACACAAACAACCCCACCATAAGCGGCTTCAGACGCATCCGCGAACCCTAAAATGGATATGACGCAATCATCTGTAACGCCTATGTGCCGCGGTAGTTTAATGTTTTGTAGCAATGGTAACTCCGATTCGAAATCCTGCCACAATTTTACTATATGCGTGGGAGGGGCTTCATCCTAATCCACGCCAGCCGTCCAAAGAGACATAACCATGAGTTTAGCTGGAAGCGTGACAGGGGCAATAAAACCCACCAAATACCATAAACGCGGAATGCGGAAGAGAATATATCTTTTAGTACACGAGCGTGGCTCGAGGTTGACCAGTGCAGTCCTAATATTTTTAATTGGTCATCTGGACTGAAGTCTTCAGGAATGCTTGCCATGACCCCAGGCGAGGTACTCGAGAATTTAACTAACAAGAATCCACCAGTCGCAAACATTTTTATTAACTGTATGATAAATCGATTCCACCCTCGACAAATAAGCAACTCGTTGCTAAATGATACATATATATCCCGATGCGCGACGCGGCTGACGAACAGTACGCACGGCTAAGTACGGGCTACAAAATAAACCGAAAGCAACGCGCGTCATTTCAAAAACTCGAATTGAATCATTCGGATCAAATCAGTATAACAATCTTTGAAAATGACAGTCGTCTTTGTTCATTAAAACTCTCAAGTACCTCTGTCGAATGTCAGCACTTATCGCGATAGGCAATAATCGAAACCGTAATAATATTAGGTCCTTACATATGAAATTGGCGTTTTGTCGTACTGGCCACTTTGATCTCAAATATCTCTTCTTTGGTTAGGGATTCCAATTTCAAATTTATACAGCTATTTATTTACACATTTGTATTTCGAAAACCGTAATTCATTTGTTTTGTCCTCGTTTGGTTTTTTCTTTGCGTCATGCAGTTTACAAAATGGAAAACTTGAAATATCGCGTTATTTACGAGTACGAGTTCCACCGTGGTACCAGTGCTGCAGAAACGGCTCGAAGGATTAATGATGTGTATGGTGGCGGTGTCTCAAAAGAAAACACAGTGCGTTTTTGGTTCCAACGTTTTCGTTCTGGAAATTTCGACCTGCAGAACAAGCCCCGTGGACGGCCGGAGACTAAAGTTGCTAATGAAGAATTGAAAGCTATTGTGGAAGCAGATCTATCGCAAACCACGTCCGAGTTAGTTGCAGGCTGCGGTGTTAGTGATAAAACTGTTTTAATCCACTTGAAGCAAATTGGAAAGGTGAAGAAGCTTGAAAGGTGGGTACCTCATGAATTGAGTGCAGCAAACGGACAAACGCGCGTCAACTGCTGCGTTACATTACTCAACCGGCCCAATAATGAAGGGATTTTAAATCGGATCTTTCGGATATTTCAAGTTTTTCTATTTTGTAAACTGCGTGACGCAAAGAAAAAACCAAACGAGGACAAAACAAATGAATTACGGTTTTTGAAATACAAATGTATGAATAAATAGCTGTATAAATTTGAAATTAGAATCCCTAACTAAAGAAGAGATATTTGAGATCAAAGTGGCCAGTACGACAAAACGCCAATTTCATATGTAAGGACCTAATATTATATTAGGCCATGATCGGCTGCATATCTCTCACAGGTACTCAAAAGCTTTCTGATTCCACAGACCGAGGCGCTCAGCAGCACCATGTCGTCCGCGTAGCTTATGTTGTTAAAACAGACGCCGTCTATGTGACAACCGACATGTTGCTCGCTAAGCGCCTGGATCAGGCCATTAATGTACAAATTAAAAATGGGGGGTACAATGTATAAAAGGATGTACAATCCGAAATAGAAAAGTTATCTGTTAATTTTGATGGTAAGATGGCTGACTTTGGTGTAATTGGAACAGGAATATTACGGTTCCCAAAAACTGCAAAGTTTATCATAAACTACTTTAATTTCTTCCAGAATATGAATTTGAATCCAAAATTTATATTCCATTCTCTAACTTTAGTATTATCGATGATGATTGCTGTTCCAAACTAAAAATTAATTACAGTATCCTATATTTAACACCGATAAAGCTTTCAAATATCAACTTATACTCTCTTCAATACGCTACCCATACACCTAATCAATTTAGCGATGAGTTAACTAAAATTGAAAACCAGCCTTATCACATTAAATATGGTTACTATTTCAGCATTCTTACTACTCTTTTGTCTCTCTCTCTCTGTATTTTCATTCATGTTCTATGAACTTTATAGCTGCTTATGTTCCAAACGTAAGCTCAGTAACTCTAATTGGTTGTGAACAAATATTTAATAAATGCTACTCAAAACCTAGCCAACATTCAATCCAGAACTACTTTTGAGTTAACTGAACAAAATATTATATCCAAATCTTCTAGTTCAGAAAGTAATTCAATTTCTAATGTATGTAATGTAATGTACCAGCCATAGAAGAAATCTCGAATTCTACGCTTTTCTTAATAGTTAATTAATATTGATTAAATGTATTGAGTATCAAATAGTCCTTATGACTAATTTGTGTATGTAATTTAAATTTAATGTTTAATTGGTTAAAATTAATCTTAAAAGTTTTGTTCTTTGAATTTAATTGTAACTATCTATATCTATTTAATTTAATACAAAAAAATCTGTAAGAAATTGAAGCCAGTCCTTCCAAGAATTTTCAATATTAAAAGAAAATAATTTAAATAAATCTTTATGAATTCTAATGTCTAGAAGAATAGTTTAATGGTTTAAAGATTAAAGCTTCATATTTGATCTGATATAGATGAAAAGTAGAAAACTGGACTTTTGGGTAGGGGAAAGAGTATATAAACTTGGTAAAACTATGAATAATACTTTTGAGGTATCATTGTTTTTGAGAATCGATAATATTATAAAGTTTTTCAAGATAAAATAAGAGAGGATTATTAGAATTTTGTATTACTCGTAGTTTGCACATGAATCTATTATCCAAGAATTGTCTACGGATGTGTAGAGGGGGTCACCGCACTCTACTTGCATTGCATTTATCGGTGAATTCTTAATGGCACATAAGATTATTTCAAGACACTGAGACTGAACTTTTGGAAGATTTTTTAATTTGGTCATATTCCCATGATCCAACAAAAAGCTGCCATAATCTAAGTGACTGCGGATTATTGAATTGTAAAGAAATTGTTGGCTCAGGAAGACTCTTTCAATACAAAAAAAAACAAATTGTTTTTTTTTTCATTTGCATCACTACTCGTGAAGGACACAATCAAATGCCACGGATCATCAAATGCTAAATCATCACAGACCACCGTCCACTCACTTGACTTTTCAATTGTAAAGACCCTAGTAGCAAACGAGTCCGCTGTAGACTAAAGCTTGAGGAAAATTACTACAAAATCACTACGGCCAGTTTCCCGCAACCAAACAAGTCACTGCAATGTTTTTGTACATAAAGACTTAAAACAAGAAGAATTCATGTTTGTAAGACGCGAGGCCCGCAAAGCTCTCACCTACGAAGGCCCCTTTAAAGTTTTAAACAAACATCAAAAACACTATACCATTCAAATGGGTTCTCGGGATGTCACAATCTCACTCGATAGGCTTAAACCAGCTTACGTTACCAACAGCTTGGAGCCTAACAAGTCACCCGACCCTACATGCGACATAGCGGCGAAACATCAACCAGCCGACGACAATTCAGCCGCACCGTCGCCACCCAACACCGTAAACACCAGCAGAAACAAAGACAATCGTTCGCAGCCACTTATGACTCGGTCCGGTCGAACAATCAAGAGAATTGTTCGATTCAACACATGAGCCCACCGACACTTCATTCCGTCATCGACACTACGACTCAATACAATAATAAACTAATCTTTGATTACGTCGCGACACTGCCCGCGCTACGAATACAATCATAAAAGTGAAGTGCAACAAGTTTTGAGTAATATAAACAATGTAGTTATACCATTTATTATTGTATACATTTTTAGCTTTACTAACTTTTATTTTATGTCTATAATTAAGTTAAAAATGTATTTTTACTCTTTTTTTTAAGGGTTTGTAGGGCAGGCTGCACACGCCTACATCACACATATACTTAGGCGTAGTTTGTTTATATTAAGTTTGTATTACGTTTCACGGACCGTCAGGCCAGTCTCTCGCTGGCGCTCCAATAAAGCGCATGTCTTTAAAGCCTTAACTGCATTTAATAGACCCTATATAGAATACTCACCCCAATTAGCCAGCGACACCACATAGACTCATCAACCAACACACACCCAAATAATGTTCTATAGTGGTGACCGTATTCTATACACTAATGGCTTATCACGTCCACCAATCCATAATATTACAGATAATATTGAAAATGATCACCTTACCTATCAACAATTTATGAAATCTTGTTCTTACCCAATTCTGCATGATACAATTATTCACGAGCATAATAAAAGTCTACTAGACACACACTGTTCTAATAATGCGTATCCTTCTTCTATTGATTTAGATACTTCTAACCACTACTGTGAAAACGTCCTCAACCTACTTGACTATAAAAATGCTTTTGAAATGTCAGAAAAAAACTTTATACAGTGAAAGTTTCTAAGGTGAGATATGAAATATACATGTTTACAAAAGTACATCATTTTGAATCTGTAACCTATCAGGAAATTTTCAAAGTCCTACGAAATAATCTTATCGTTTTTTATCCGGAAGTCAAGGAAATTGCTATATCTGATTTTTCTAGCTCTTTTGTCAAACTTAACTTTTTACTAATTCGCGAAATACTTTCTTTTCTATTTCATGGAACAGGTATTATGCAAAGCCCAACGAATTCCCAACTATTCTCTTTGAAATCATGACTGTCCTACAGGATTTTTCGACCAGGATGTATGATAAATTAAAAAAACATTTACTATTGGAAAGCCATGAAGGCGAAATCGAAAGATATGTCCATAATTGTTCATCTTGTCAAAAAAATAAAGCTCTAAGAGCAATCAATAAAGCACCTATGGAGATAACCACTGAGAATATTTACGATAATAGAACGAGAATATTTGGTAATAAGAATATTTAAAAATACATAATCACTTTTCAGGACGATTTAACTAAGTATTTTATGGCTTATCCTATCACTGAATTCACAGCCAAACAAACTTCGTAGTGTCTTATTAAGTTTAGTATCCATTTTGGTATCCCTAAAAGTGTTTTTTCAGATCAAAGCGTGCATTTTATTGCTGACGTGTATAAACAAATAATTCAATTATTAAAAATAAAACTCTTGTTTTCATACCCGTATCACCCTCAAACCAACGGTGCACTAGAAAGAAGTCATGCAACTCTAAAAGAATATTTGAAGTCATACGTCAGTGAAAATCAAAACGGCTGGCGTAAATTTCTTCCTACTGCATTAGTTTCCTATAACTCGAGCGTCTACTCATTGACTCATTTCACACCACATGAACTCTTGTTTTTCTGCTAACCTCATACCTCCTAGCTCATACGAATATATACGATACTAATCCTACTGCAACTTAACCTGACTATATAAAACACTTAAACAAAAAATGCTCAGTTCTAGAAATCTAGCGAAGAGAAATCAAAAACATATGAAGATAAAAATACAAGGAATAAATCTTATAATGTTGGAGACAAGGTGTATTTAAAACATCATCACAGGCTGCACTAAGCATTATCCCCAATTTGGAAAGATCCTTATCGAGTTACTAAAGTCCATGCTAATAATAACGTCAGCCTTCGATTGAATCGAAAACATATAAAGTCCCTATCATTTTGGTCAAATCAAACTCGCTCATGAGAATCCTTTTTTAAGAGTCATCGCGCCAGGAACATACTCAGTCCCGAACTTAACAACGCCGATCAACAATAGTCCCAGTATATATTTCGACCCTGTAGGAACTCTAAGATTTTATAACAGTTACTGGAACCTAATAACCTATTCTGTCATGCCTTATTTTAAGCAAAACTTAAATTCAATTTTAGAAAACACAAATGTATTTGTCGCACTTACCCTTTAATAAATAATGACTGTACAAATATCCTCAATCCTCTAGAAAGTCTCTATAATATTGTAAACTCTAATTACCAAGCACTATCTCATAATCTATCTCTGACAGATAATAATGACTCCAATTCTAGGGCAAAATGCTCCGGTTGGTTTGGCATAGGAGGTCACATTCTAAAACAACCATTCGGAACCTTAGACAAAGATGACGCTAAAGCTTTCACTAATGGTATTAATGCATTAATGCAGTACAAGACGATCAACGTCACATGGCATCATTGATGAAGCAGAATATTTACATTATTATTTCTTCTTTCAATAATTCCGTACATAAACTAAACCATAAAAAAATCGCCCTTAACGAAACATGGCTTAACTAAACTTGATCTTGTAAACGATTTCAACTAGTACCAACCAACTTGAAGTCAGTTCACATCTTGCAATGACGTTTAGTGCATTACAAAGCTCACTTATGATCCTTAACTTCCATCTCAAGGATCTCATAGACTCTATTCTTTTCGGAAAACAGAACCTTGTATACCCTTCTATTCTCTTCAAACTCCTTCCCATCTTTATGAAGAATTAAATTCCAGAAACGTTGATCTTATGAAAACTTTCCCAGTCTCTCTCAACGTTAACAATATCAAACAATCTTTTAGATATCTCGGATGTAGCATCTTTTATATCCTGGAATAAGCTTGTATTTGTAATCAAAATTCCCTTATTTTTATTAACCGACTTTTGTCTCTACCATGTATATGCTCTCCCTACTCCTCACAATATTCATGAACCAAACTCTTTTGCCCTTATAAATCCTACTACGAGATACTTAGCAAACACAGAAGATAAATTAACATATTCAACGATAGACAGTGTAAGTTAATAAATAAGTTCAACCTATTGTGTTAAACCCGATCTATGAAGTGAAATTTTTCAGTGAGCATATTACTAATATCCTGAATTCTTGTAACTTTAAAATAATGTACGGAAACATTGATATTTGACAAAAGATCTCTGGTAGCAAATGAATTTATGTGCAATCCGAAATAGCAAAGTTATCTGTTAATTGTGATGGTAAGATGGCTGACTTTGATGTAATTGGAACAGGAATTATTAACATTATTCTCGCATCTGATAAAGGAGATTTAGAGGAGGCATAAACTGCCAAGTCATCTGCATACTGCTAGACCTGACAGTATGGGATAACAGACTCCTCTAAGTCTGTTGTATAAAGACTGTATAGAAGGGGATAGAGTACAGAGCCCTGTGGAAGATTCTTCTAGATAGATCTAGATGTAGACTGTGAATTCTCAAATTTATAATAATTCTTCTTTCTGTCAAAAGGCAGCTAATGAAACGTACTATCTTCACAGAAATATTCAGATTTTGTTTGTTGAGTATTGAAAGTTGCATAGGCAGATGAGAAATCTAGGAATATAGCGACGAGATATTTGAGTTGTTTCGCTGCTATTTGAATATTTGTAGTAATTACACATAGGCTGCCTAGGGTACCGAGGCCTTTCCTAAAACCAAATTGTGATTTAAAAAATAGACAATTATTTAATTTTGACTAAGACTTCAGTTTTTGGCGCATACATAAGAGAAGGCAATTGGGCGACACGAGTTTGTATCTGAAGGATCTTTGCCTACATTTTGAAAAGGAAGCACTGATTGAGTTATCCAAAAGTCAGGGATTTGGCCACTATCGTAAAAGTCATTTATCATATTCAGCAAAAATAGTTTTGCATTTTCGCTTGCCTGAATAATAAACGAGTATTTCGGGAGCCATGCCATCAATTTCGGAATTCCGATCCCGACCTGACAACCCACTCTAAGGCAGTTGTAATTCGTCATATGAGAATAGTGCATCAAAATACGCTGATGAAAGAGAAGAGTTTACAGGAATAGAAGAAAAAATTTGATAGACATAGGAAGGACCAAGTTTATTAGCAAAAGCCTCAAACCAAAAAGTGGGGTCACGAACGATTGAAATAACTGAAGAAGTAGTAAGGCCAGGGAATGGAACCGTAACAACCTGGCTTCATAAATTATTATTACTAGTACAAGATTATGTACTACTGAGCAAACTTGCGGACTCAAACCAGAACAAATATGTAAATTAATCACTTACTTTAAAACCAATTCTAATTGTTTTAATGGCATACCCTTGAAATTTTCTCCTATTTTTGTAGAATATACCGCGCGCGACATAGCGGGAACGCGCGGTTAAGAGACGCGCGATGCCGGGACGCGCGGTTGAGGGGACGCGACGCTGAGGGAATGATTCCGAATTTTATGTGTTGCCAGAGCCAAGTGTGGTGGGGTTGGAAGCGGTAAAAATTTATAGAAGTAAAAAAAAGGTTTTATTATGACAAATTTATTGCATTCCATCAAATAAACAATAACAATCTTATCAGATTCCTCAGTAATGAATCTCTAAATAAAACATTACAAATGCGAAACTGTACTTTTTGCTATGATTGTTATTCTTCTCTTCGACAACTGAGTGGCAGATTAATTTAATTTTGTGTACAGAGATGATTTAAGATCCGAGGGTCATAACCTTTTTTCCGGAAAAACAAAAAACAACGGGTGTGACCGCACTTAAAAGCTAGTTATATCATATTTCATTCTTACCAATAAAATAATCATCAAGTACAAAATTATGGAGGTTTATCGATCAATTAGATTGTGCGTTAAAAGTATCAGCAATCGTAAAGTATGTATCGCATAAGTTTTTCTTTTCAAAAGCTTGTAGCAGATCATCGTCAAGATAAGAGTTGATGATAGCGGGAGCGCGCAGATCGGCAGCGGCGTGGGCCATGGGCGCGTCGAGTTCTTGCACTACGAGCTCGTTGTTAGTGTACTGTTGCAGCGAGCACACGCCTGCTCGCTCAAGCTCGGAGCGCGCTCGAAGCAGCACGAGGCGTGAGCGCAGTGGGCGCGGTGTGAGCACCGCTTTTCGCACTGCAGCTATGCGCGCGTATGCCGCGTCGAGCAGCGCGCGTGCGTACTGCGCCGAGTGCGGTACTTGACCCAGCAGCAAGCGGACGCACGCGTCCACCCGAGCACTCCACGTGCTTGAAGTGCAGCCGCGCAGCACATCCACCTTCGCCGCAGGCGAACCGCGCGCCATTAACGCAAACATGTGCCGCGCCACTACCTCTTGTAGCGCCGCCTCCGTGGGAAACGCGCTCAGCTCCCGCTCCAGCAGCGCCTGCGTCTCCGTCGGACCGTCGCCGACGCAGAACACCGTACCAGTTAAACCTGCATCAGAATGGAAAATTTATGAGTGTCTCGCATTAAAACATTGAACAAGTTTAGTTACAATGCACGACGATGAGGATTTGTTCCAAGAATTGTAAACGTTCCCAGACATTCTCTGATTATTTATTTACTATTTATCTGCATCTTGTACTTAATCCGGTAAATGATAAACTTGCTGTGAATATAGGCTGATGTGCGAGCACCAGCACAGTATAATATACTCTGAATTAAATTATAACACTGAGCGCTGTTAACACAGTTTCCAACAACTGTTTCAAAGAGAACGAATGCAGATTGCATTTTCACATTGCAAGAGTGCCTAAAACGATGAACGAAGAAATCATTCCTAGGACCAGGCATTTTATTCCTCCTATACTATCAACTACTTTACATCCTAAAGTTCTAAATGTTTTACAGCCAAAATGCAGTACACAAAAATTCCTACCATCCAACACTAGTTGTATAATAAGATGTGAGAACGCGGTATTTTGATTCAATTAGTATACTCAACTTACCATTCTCTTCCAATATAGCTGCTAATTCTAGCGCAACTATTACTCCAGTCTCGTAACCCATGATGTAGAAAGTATTTTTCAAACCAGTCTTGAATATAATCTGTTAATAAAAAAACGTTAAAACTGGTGACTAATGCTTTCTTTAAAGCTTTTGAATCATAAAAATAGGCTGATTTTTGTTATGAAACCGACCATCAATATTCAATTAACAGAATGTATACCTTAGAGTATCTAAGCGCGAGTTCCCTGGGTGTCTCCGTTGGGTGGTCGAGCCCCGGCTGCAGCACGTAGGCCGGCAGCTTGAGTCGCTCGCATAGTTTGCGGAACCGCTCGTGCAGCCCCTCCAGTCCCGGCACTATGCACAGGAATGTCCGCGACGAGTCGAACTCGTCGTCTCTCTGTAATCATATCAACTGCCGGGTCACATCACACATACAGCACTAACGTATCTTGAGCTATATAATATTTACCTGACCGCAATTCTGAAAAGAAATAAGGTGGGTTCAAAACCCATGCAGTTATTTAGTACTTTCAAATAACTACGCTGGATCTCACCTTGCATTGGAGTGATTAATATGTCAATGATTAACATGTAGGCTTGTGTTTTCACCACATCTTGCTTGTTACAGCGACGATATAGCCCGCTGGCCTCGAGGAAACCCCATTTCATTCGCGACGAATTCGCGCGAATGATATGATGATGGGCGAATTAAATTATGTTATTTCAAGGCACACTACCCGAAATGTATCCGATAAAAAACCGAAAAGCTAGCCACATTTTGCTTCTAGGCTTTAGAGTTCTAAACTTTAATATGGCATCGTATAAATACACATACTCTCCTTCAAGCTAATATTTAGCTAATCGATTCCAAAGTAGCGAACAGTACTCTATGCACGTTCGAACTTGTGCTTTATGCAATTGTCGTTACGTGAAGTACCAACGTGCTTTTGAGAGGACACTTTCAAGCGTCTTGGCAGAAAGCTGGACAAAAATGAATATTAATCTGTTTTTACACCCAAAAGCTAAGAGGTATAAGAAGATCAGCAAGCGGAAGTAGATAAATATATAAGACTAAAAGGAGATCGGTAAGCGGAATAGATACGTCTCGGGGAGCAGGAATTAGCTGGAGTGACCTGCTTTTGGCGTGAAGCAGATGAGCCTGCGTCTTTGCTGCATTGAATCTATACCTCAATCAGAGACTGCATTGAGAGACAAGTTCAATCGCTTGTCCATATCGCCTTTTATTGATTGAACCTCACTCGCACTGGCTCATGAGTTGAAAATGTATAACTCAATACTGTCTTCTGCACATAAGGTACTAGGACTTAGTAGATCGTTTTCAAGACTGAGCAGTTGGTCGAAATAGAATTTTCAGCTTGACTGAATTATTGGCAAGTTCAAGAGCGTTAGGCCATGAGTTTTTGGAGGCCACAAGCACAAGGTCGCCTCAAACTGCACCAACCTGGGCATAATAAAACATAAAAACCTAAAAACCATAAAACATATTTAATGAGCCTGGTTATCTCCTGATCTCCGCTGTGCAAACGATAGAATAAACTTTTCCATACATGTGCCTACCAGAACCCATAGCAAAGAATCTATGGTCTTCCAAATGATGGAGACGCCTACAGCTTATATCGTCACGGGTGTACAACACTTCAGCATACTTCGGTTTAAAATTGTACCTACTTAAGATTGAATTGTGGGTACGATAGGTACGCCACATCAAACGAATATCTGATCTGTAGCTCCGTAGCGGAAAAAAAGATTGCCATTTTCCAGGTGGTGATGGTCCGATACAAGGCTGGAGTGCAGCCTGTGTATATTGGAAAGGAAACTACCCTTTTCTTTAGTTGTTTGCGAGTTGTAATCGCTGAAGAGGTGTCAGTAGAATTAAGCTTACTTTGTGGACTGTAAACAAATAAAACAAAACCAGCAGGTTATCAATCTGGAGACCGCAGTGACGCCCGACAAGATGTCTATAGTGTCCTGTCGACCAGTATCCAACCGACACAATGACCCATCGCCGGAATTTTTCGCGGGGCAGACATTCATCTTTTTGGTAGCTCACAATGGACCCATACTGACTGCCGTCAGCCAGCAGTACACTGTGCCTCGGATCCCGAAAACTTTCAAGACTGTCTATCCAATGCAACAGCAGTAAACCGCATCAAAAAACGATCATACAAAAAGTAGAGCAACTACGAGTATTTCGACCTACCTATTCGAATGGTATCAACAGTCATCACGCCGGAACAAAACTAGACCGCTTGGCGGCATGATTTTGTTTGTTGGGTGATTACTAGCCATGACCGAAGTCTACCACCAGTGTTTCGCACCAACCTGGATCACGTGTGGGGTAACGGTATAAGATTATTATTCTCCATGGAGATTTGATCCCAATGAATTGTATGCTGCTCATAAAATTTAGTATAAAATCTTTGATAATTTGTATTTTTTATAGTAATATACACCATACCTTTTTTTTAAATGTAGTTACTTAATTTTAACACGCGATTTATATTCATGTACAGGTACATCGTAAATACGTAGTCAGTACACTTCCTTATGCTACATAGGTCAAGTTATATCAAATTTAAAATTATAAATATCCTGCTACAAATTATAAATATCCATGTTATGATGTGACATTGAGTACTACGTCAGTCTTCATCAATGAACGCGCTAATAATCTCTTCCTTATTTTTAGGTATTCATTCTCGTTTCATGGCCGACACCAATGGCAGATACAGAAGAAATAATAATATCTAGTATCTACTTACAGTTAGAGCCGCGCCGCGTTTCTTGAACTGATCATAATAAGTGCGTTACATTATCGTGTTTCATAAACAACAGACAGGTACTACGTATGTTGTTGAGCTGTTTCATTCGAAAGCGGACAGTTCACCAATATAAAAATAAACTCTGAACTTCACTCCACGGACTATAATCGACACTAGCACAAGCAAAGGTCCTTGTAGCTTTCAATAATGGTATAATAAGCGACTGCTTATAGTGAATTCATTTGTCGGGACTCCGACGAATGAATTCACTATTTTCCACAAACAATACCTACTGTCTAATGCCAAACTACCGAGCACGCTGCGGCAGTGGAACTTCTACAAGTCTTCCTTTTTACTAGAAGTGGAAGTAGTACATCATAAAAATATTTTGCAATTCATGCTGATTAAACAATAACCATATTTAACAATCAATAATAACCACAAGCACTGTATTGATAAGCAATTAGGAAATTTGAGCCACGGGCGGCGGATAAATCGCGACTGACGTGACGTCGTAAGGCGTATTACGAGTAGCTAGCTAGGCAGCGCTCGCGGCGGCTTTGTTTCTTTGATTCAGCGACTGACAAACGTTTTGTGTTTTACGAAAGAATGACTTTATTAAGCTGGTTTTGTAAATGATTTTTGTATGACCAATTTTTGCCAAATTTTCGAGACATTTTTTGACCTCATATATTCTCATATTTGCTCAGAAATAGGTTCAGTATTAGAAATAGATAACGCTGTTAAAATTTTGTTCGTATTTAGTCGTTAAAAAAAGTTATGGTGTATACGTCTTATAAATATAATGCATTAGCTTACCATTTCGAAATTATTGGCGAGAGTCGGCAAAGGCACTAATTCTGTTGTACCAAGGAGCTTATCTGAATCAACTAAAGAGTAAAACGTTTCTACTCCATTGATTTTTGTAAATTTGTGATCATCTAACTTTTCTTCGATTTGTTTTAATCTATAAAGAAACATTATTTGTTATTTTGGGTCCTGACATGGTCCTTTTTATGATGAAAACACCAGTTTGGGATCTATGGTGATGGGTCTTTGTGTGCGTAACCTTTGATGGAATAAATTTTGTCATATTTCCACTTCAATAATCTAGGATATTTTCTCTCTGGACATAGATGACGCTTGTAGTCGATGGCTTTTTACATATATATATATATATTGTTCTGTAATAGTTATTTGTTATCCAAGAGTGCAAAGTTGCTTTTTAATCGCGTGCTCACTTTTGATGACCGAGCAAGCGAAGGATTCTAAAGTTAGTGAGGGAATTAATAGAGCACAAGGTGAAAAATCTTTGCACTCCAGTAACTTTTCATCCCACCTTAGCGAGGAAATGACTAGATACGAAAAATAAAAAATTGAATAACTCATTTTTGTTGTTTCACTTATTTTTAACATAAGGTTTTAACAATATGACGTGAAAAGACCATGGCGCGCACAAAACAAAATAAAAAAAAATACAGCAAAAAGGTTCCGAGTCAGAGTTTTTAACAGAATAAAATAGGTTGTATGATGAATTCGGCACCATAGAGGTAGAAGTCAATTGGTTGAATGAGGTTTTTAATTCACAAACTTAGTGCACACGATATTCTAAATTCAAATTAACTTTATCCTCTAGCGAATAAAAACGGCTTTTGCACTCAGATATCGAATAGCAAAAATAGTCTTTCCGAGATGGTGGGATGAAAAAATAATATCAGTTTACACTCTGTTATCACAATTTACTAGCTGCGTCCCGCTGTGCTACTCACGAAGATTTGACAATATTTCTATCTTAGATATGGGTTTCGATCTATATTTCAGAAAAAGCGTTCCAATAACCGATCTGCATTTCGCAGTTGCAATCTAAAAATACAACCAATCAGTTGGAAGTACGAGTATCAATCTGGTTTTTATCAAATTCGGATAACCCTCTGTTCCAAATTGACGTACACATTTTCTGTAGGCGCCTAATTTTTTTTTTTTTGTTAATATAAAAACCGAAGAAATATTTTTTAGGGTACCTACAATAATTTTAGTTATTACCAACAAAAAAATATTATATCCTTATTTGCTTTCGATAACAAAAATTACTTGCTGTACGTTACGTTTCATGTAGGCATCCAACTAAAGATTTTTATAAAAACTACAAAACCGATGACGATTTTTATGGTACGTAAATAGTACTTTATAACGAAAAAGAATGATTGAAGCACGCGTTACCAAGACATAGTAAAATACGACTTTCGTGCCCTCTTATATGGTTACCCTCAATAATTTACGGGATTATATAATTTCAGGCAGACTTTTCTAAAAAAACACATCCAAATCAAAGTATCACATATCATGGTATAAACCTTAAGCATACCAAGTTTCATCAGAATCCATCCAGCAGTTTCGGATGGAAAGTCCAAAAACAGACAGACAGAAAAATGAAAAAACAAATAGATTTGGGGTCTGTATCGTTAATACACCCCCGCAAAAGAAATTTTAAAAATATATTCAATGTACAGAATATGACCTATTACAGTTATATTGTGAGTATAAATTGCAAATTTAGTTCGATCAAGCATTGATATTTCGAATGTATGATAAAGTATATGTATTACAAGTACTTTACCGTCCACACAGCGTGGCAACGCTGTTATAAAAATGGGACAGGACGCACTTCGTGGGAGAATTTTTTCTCAGTAAGAATTAAATTAATTATTACCTATTAGCCAAAAAGTTATTTCGATTAAAATAAACCTACTGGAACGATTTTAATCAAATGTATATAGGATTATTTTGTAGTTTCCTAGTACGAAATATCGCTCTTTTAAACATTAATAACCTTGTTAAGGGCATGTCCAGTAAGGCAAAGAGTGATCTCCTGAACTAGTAACCTAATAACTGAAGCAATGCCACGTAGCTTGGCCGCGTAGTGAACGAACTGGAGCCGCGTACCTACTGCTAAAGAAGAAATGCCTAATTTAAAGCGAGCAATGTTCGTCGAGTCGGTAAGCAAAACCTTGTGAAATGCGTAAATTACGCACAGTGTGGAAATCCAATCCCGAATATACTTCGGTGAAGTAGGGGCAAACTGCTGACTGCTAACGCTAATTCTATCAATATGGCACGGCCACTGCTCATAAATGTGAAATACCTATTTACAATCTATAATTGTTCTAATTTGTACTTACCCTTGTACCGTCAATTTTGATATGCTATCTACGTTAAGAGATACGTTATAAACATCTTGTAGAAAAACACGTACTATTGGCGATGTTTCAATTGACATTCCCAAACTCTCAAGTGTGGCACTATTTGCTGTGTTTTTACTTATATCTAAACCTGAAAAATATGACGCGATTCAATACATTGTAAGAATCTTTACTACTACAAAATTGCTGCTTCTTTTAATTAAACTATTATAATACCAGTTAAAGCGGAAATGTGTCGAATCAACGAAGTTTGTTTTGGACGAGCCACCATTACAGTATCCATCTTACGCCATGCTTGTTGTATAGCATCGATAGCGTCGTGACAAATTATATCATCGAAATCCTGGAACTAAACAGAAGTAATAGAGTCTTATGGGAAAAATAATAGCTACAAGTTCATGCGAGTAGCTGTGACATAGAAGGGAATATAAATAATTTTCAAACTTGGAACCCCCCATTTGACCCGCTTAGAGGTTGCATTTTCAAAAATCCTTTCTATACCCATACGCCTTGTAATGAATAAACCATACAAATGTATGCCTCCAGGTTCAGCAGTTTAGATTCTGCGTAGATTTTAAGCGAATATCATTCAGTCGGTCACTTACTCTTTTAAGTAATATATTATAAATGATACACATTAAGTAAAATAAAAATAGTCACTAACCATATCCAGCATTGACACATCCAGAAGAGTTGCAGGCAATCCATTATTTGATCTCTGAACGCATGTGCTATGTCCAAACTGTTGTTTATTAGTCACAACCACAAAGTTTCTGGAAGAATATGTAGTATGTTAGTTTATAATTACCCTAAAGCTTTTAGGAAAGTCTTACTATTGGCGAAATAAATAGAAAAAGTGGAAATCCTCCCAACCCTAGTTCACATTGGGAACATTTAACTGCAAGTGCTCATATTTATGAGAAAAAATAAAACGTAAATGAACGTTTGATTGCAACGCACGCTTTACAATGATAATGAAAATCTCAGAAACAATGTTTAACCAGATATTTAAACAAAATTAAAAATTCTTTATGTTTGTTACCTTGCGAGGATAGATTGGGGTGACAAACAGGAATAAATCAATTTTATTTTGAGATTTGGTATGTATTGAACAAATATGATGTCAGCTCGCAGCAGAAGATCAGCTGTGATTGAATTCACAACCAGCATCATACTGCAAATTTGTCCTTGTGCTATCTGGGATTTTGCTATTTTGGGATAATGCTTAGCTCTCCTTCTGCTACACGAACTTTGTTTTTGTTTAAATATCTGGTTAAACATTGTTTCTTTTTTTCATTGGACAGATTGGGGTGACAAACAGGAATAAGTCGTAAAATTGAGCCGAAAATATGTTTCTAATGTTTACATAAGATAAAATTCTCCGCATATATAGGTAATATCTGTAAAAAACTTACTTTAAGACTGCACCTGCAGCTCTTGTTGCCAGATCTAGGTTTGTTACAACAGTTTCTTGCAGAGATCTACATGCAACTATATGTATACTCTCTATAGGCACTATTTTTTCTTCATTATGTGAAAATTCAGAGATGTAACTGATTTCCGCAAGATTTTTATATGTAACAGCTACATGGATGTTTCTTTTTTTCCATATCCTGGAAATAATTAATTATCGTTTTTTTAAAATGTAGGTAAATAGAAATAAAAGACTTATGGAACATAGAAAACCACACAAAATACTCTTTAATATAAATAATACGTTTTCATACATCTGTTTGCTTTGAAGATATTCAGTAGATACTGACGCACTGCCATCTAAGTGTATATGTATTTTTTTTACTCCATGTTCAATTAGTTTCTCTGTTATCTGCAGTCCAAGAGCACTTGAATCACTGACAATGAGGTGGCAGGGAGCTGTATCAGTACTCATCCTGTAATTAGAACCCGTTAAAATAAACAAGTAACTTGTGCATGAATCTTATAAAATTTATGCAAAGTAAGGTCATTGAGAACGCCGTTCAATATTTATAATCATAACTTTGAAATACTGACAACTGACTAAGATTTCGCTAAGTGTTACCTGGGCAGCAGTGGTGGTGTCGCTAGCTCGTCCCTGAGTCGCAGCAGCGCACGGCCGCGGTGTCGACTCGCCGCCAGCAGGCGGAAGGCGCGCGTAGCCTCGTGCGGCGCGAACGTTACGCGCGTCAGAGGACGTACCTCGCCGCACGCTATGCCCTCACTCACTAGTTTGTGTAACCTCTGCAACACATAAATACAATACAGTGTTTTTGTAGCGATGGTGGTCGAGTGGTTAGTGGGGTCAATTGCCGTGCAAAAGGTATGAGGTTCGATCCCACGTAACATGCAAAAAGAGCCTGAGCTACCGGTGAAAAAAAACATCGTGAGGAAACCACAGCAGGTGGTGGTGGTAGGGCGTTTCCTGTCGCTCGCCTGGCTATCTACCACCCTCAAATTGTAAAATCTGTCGCCAAGCACCTAGCGGTGTGTTCCAGCAGCCTTCCTTGAGAGCCAGTGTATTCCAGACTAGGCATGCTCCATCTAGGGCTACAGTATCGCTGTCATCCGTAGTCGTGCGAACTTGTGGTCAAATGTCTAGCTGTGTAGGATAAAAAAATAATAATTAATATTTAAAATACGGATGAAAAGAATATCTAATGCTGATCAACCCCTTGCACTTGAATACGTGAAACGTAAAGTTTATCACAAGACTGCGGAGTATGGCTCAATGGACAGCATAATGTGATAGATTATGCTAACGACCTTGCTCTGCTAGAAGAAAGGAAGCAGTACTTTATGGACGCGACAAGCTGTGTCCAAAACGCAAAAGCTTGTATTGGTCTCCCTGATCAGCCATGAAAAAACTGAGTATCTCCCTATGCGTCGCGTAAATGTAAGGCAAAAGCGAGAAGATCTGACTGTAGGGAATACGATGTGCCAGGAAGTGGAAAAAATTCGGTACTTTGGATGCACTGCAACCAATACCAATGACAGGGAGGTCGAAATAGATATACGTACTCAAAATACCCTGCGTTGCAGTGCAGCCCTTCACTCAGTCCTCTCGTCCAAGTTGCTTAGCAGACACACTTAAATCCGGACTTATACCGATACTAATATATGGATGTAAAGTGTGGACGCTTACACAGAAGGATGAGAGTAAGCTTCCTGTGACTGAGGGGAAGGTACTTCGGAAAATACTGGGACCAGGACGGAGGGCAGACGGCTGTTGGCGTGTCCGAAAAACAAGAGAGAGAGGTAGAGCTATTTGGCGAAGCTTATTGGCGAGTTCAAGGCACATATGCTTAGGTGGCTCGGACACGTCATACGGATGGAAGAAAATAAGGCTGTGAAAAGAGCGTTTGAACGCTGTGTGCTGGTGGGACGCCGTCCTGTAGGCCGGCCCAAGTACCGCTGGTCCAACATCGTGTAAGAGGATCTATGTAAGCTCCAGGTCCCAGACTGGCGTGAGCTTGCGGTGGGTCGCACAGATGAGCGCCTTTTGTTGTCGGAGGCCGAGATCCAATTTAGGGCACTGCGCCAGCGTAATAAGTAGTAAGTAAGGATAAAAGTACCAACTTAAAAACCCAAAACTACCTATAAAAAAGAAAATAAGCCCACAGAAACTTGTAAGACAATCAGTTTTGATTACCTGGTATTATTTCGTGGGTACTAAATAATAAGAGGTAATCAAAATTGAATATGCTTATCTCTACTTACATTATTAATACGATTTTGTAAGTTTGTAAACACGATTGTATCAGTTTATATCAGTGTCAGTGAATACCTCAAAAACAAAGGTAATGACGAACTCATTCGAAATATATATAAACGTAAATGGTGTACAAATATATTATGTCAACGAATGCATATATTTGAGCCAATCAATAGCTAGGTACTGAAGAAAAAATGCAAAAAAGAAATAGACAGAAGGATATCAATCTGCTGCAAACGGTTCTGGTTTTTGAGTGAAGTTATGAATAATAGAGATATGTCTATTAAAGTGAATAGGAAAATTTATGCTACATGTAACCTTCCATGCCAGAATTGGGCACTAACTGAACAAAAACTAACGATGAAAAAATACTAACGTGCCAAAATATGATAGAAATATGTGTAATTAGAGTTAATATATAAGAAAAGGCGAGACTACAAATAGTAAAAGGGAGAACTAAGTTTAAAAATATATATATACTAGACAGTATATACATTTTTTAACAAACATCTAAATTTGAGATTGACAGGATATAATAAAATGATGCTGAGTGAAGAGAAAGAAAAGTGGACGAGAACGTAACGGAATGAGATAGAAAGGAAAATAAAGGTAGACAAAGTAAATTCAAAAAATTCGTAAAACCTATATCTGCACGCGAGTACGAAATTTCTTGCCGCCATACAAACTAATAGACGAAAGAACATTTTGCCTAACTCGAACCAGAGACGCTTCGCTTTCTCGGCAATAAAGTCTTGCATAAAAATCAAAAAACACGAATCAAAGATGTTTGTCGGTTATCCGTAGCAACTGGTAAGGATGTTTTGTAAGTTGGCAATAATCAACACAATTTGAGTGAGATAATTTTAGTGATCTTGGAATGTTGAATTTATTGTGGAAGCGAGGTCAACAGTTAAACATAAAACAAAAACAGTTAAACAAAAATTAAAATATTTTTTTTAAAGAAATCCTTTTTATAAATCCGTGAATATATGTCAATGCATCTTGTGGAATCATCGTTCTTATGTGATGAACAACAATTACAAAATGTTAGTATTAGGTAAAGAAATAAATGACAATGTAAGTGTATAATATAATAACTATTTGTTCTTAGAACTATAAAAGTATTTATAAGTTAAGTTTTTTTTCAAGTAATTAATCATAAAAATGTAACGAGACTTGCCTGTAACGAATGTTATTTAAAGGCCAATAAATATTTCTTATTCTTATTCTTATTCTTATTCTTTCAGTTCAGTGAACTACTAGAATAAATAATGTTCCGACGTAAAAAAATTATAAAAAATTATTTAGATATAATGCAACAAACAGCTTAAGCTTCTTGACAAACGTATTTAATACACAAAAACCAATTTCCGTATCGCATCTCACCTTATTTTCTTTTGTATTGGTATCATTGAAAATACTTGTTATGTCAACTGCTAAATACGAACGTTCTTTTGTTAAATAATACATTCCAAATGCATAATTTTCGCCACTAAGAATCTGTTCTGTATCGAATGTAGTAGAAAACCTTGCACAGCACCTAAGAGAAGCCTGAAAAAAAAAACAGAGTATAAAGTTGGGAAATGTTTTAAACAAAAGCTCTTCTTAAATGCTAAACAAAGAACAAAATCATAAATTACATTCTTTAATTCTCCTTTCAGACCACTTATAACAACGTAAGCTCCGTATCCATTAGTCGCATTCAGGACCATATCTCCGAAACAGGCATCACTCGAGTTGCCAATATCTTCCTCTGGAACAAGAGAAAAGGTTTATAAATATTTGATTGTCCTGAGATCCTCAGCAAACTTCAGTCAGCAGCAAAACTATAGGCAGACAATTTATAATTATACTACGCTATAAAAACAGTTTCTTAAAAGATTAAGAGCGGTCCGACCCCATAGTACTCTTCAAAGTGGCGCAAAATTTTGAAATGTATCAAGTGAATAGAATTTAACTAGTCAAGCCAGTCATTTGATACCCATATTGAAGGAGCAGAGAAAAAAAACCGCCTTTTCATGGCGGCGGCCATCTTGGACCAATTTTCATTGAACATAGCTAAGAACACTCTCGACTAATTCACCTTTTTAAGCAAAAAATAAAAACAATATCAAAATTGGTTCATCCGTTTGGGGGCTACGATGCCACATACAGATAGACGTAAAACTTATAACATTCCGTTGTTGTTGCGTCAGGGGTTTTAAATCGTAGAACCCATACTCCAAGATTCATCAAGATTGGTTGGAAACTACGATCTGTATGCGAGTACGAAGTTTCTTGCGGACTAACGTCTAAACTGACAGAAAAAAAACATTTTTTTCTTGATTTGAAGAAGAAACGCTTTGCTCACTCGGTTAATTATGAAATCTGCGTTATAGAAAGTGTTGACTGTGTTTCAATGTTTGAAATAGTTGTTGCTCGACGCTGGCCCAGCTTGCCCGTCGTTCAAGAGCATACATACCATTGAGTTGAGGAAAGAGTTTTATGAGGAAGCGCCTCTTGTCCAGATCGCACACAGTAGTGAAGACGCGCCAGCCGCGCGCGAGTGCGATGCTGATCACGGCCTGGCCCAGCGCACCTGCGCCGCCGTGCACTAACACTGTGTATTGTTTTGATTGGCTGGTTGCTAATTTTATGTCCTAAAACAGCACATTAAAAAACACTTTAGTCAAGTCTTTGTAAGCACTATATTGGCTGTTGGAAAGAGAAATGACTACTATGTATAAGCTTACTTTTTAGGGACTACCTAATAATATAGGAGAATATGTTTTATATTCTAACTGCGTGACTCGATCACCTTCGAAGTATACACATTTTTTTCGTTATAATGGTTATAAGTTAACCTTCCACATTTCTACACAACCTGGTTTTAAGTTAGACCTTTGAAATAGGTCAGCTTCGTTCGTGGGTACGTTCTTATAGTTATACGTCCTACTTACCGTTTTTATCAATAGACAGTAATATGCGAAGACATAAGCAAGAGGTACCGTCCCAGCATCTTCCAGGGTCCAATGCTCTGGTACAGGCCACATGAATTCCGGTCGTGCTAGTATGTAACTACTGACAGCACCGTTTGGCAATAGGCCCATCACTCTCTCGCCTCTTTAGAGAAACACAAAACAACCTTAATATTATTTCAAGAAATCTATTGTATAGTGGGAGATATTGTAGTGACAGAGGTAGGCACGTAGGTAGTATACATAGAATAGATATATATAATAATCAATGAATTAATACGGAATACTTAATTACATATCTCCATAATCTTTTTTTTTATCTTTAATATTTTATAGAGGGTTTGGTCAGACATGACCCTTATTGGCATTACAAAATATATATACTTAGCTACTATCTACGCATGATGCATAACCTAACGAGGTTGCATAGCATTCCTACCACCTCCGATACGAAATCGGCGAGAATGATATTACCAACTCCCAATTATCTTAAATTATAGCCAGTTCTTATTGAAAACTCCACACGTTCCGCTTTGATCCGGACACATTCTTTTGCAGCTTCTATAAGGTCTACCTACAATAGTTATATTCCTTCAGTTTTGTAATTTTCAATGTGTAATGTTATGTCTGGCTTTAATTTGACTTTTTTTGTCAGATTTATTATTGTTATGCATGTCTATTATTATATTAATATACTCTGATAATTTTTCGATTATCAGAAAAACTGATGAGTGTTACAATTTCAAACCATAACATTATCATAAATATCAGCAATAATTCAGTTGCATTTAGATGGCATCTAACATACCTTACGAATGCATAACAGAATGAAAAGAAACAAAAAATAAGTTTCTTACAAAGTAAAAAAACCACGCCTTTTGATAGAAGTAACTAGACAGAACTGTTTTTATCTTCCCGTCTCATCATTACATGATGTAACTTTAACATGACCACGACTTATTACTTGATATCTGACTTTTTAACTTGATTAATTCATGATATGAAAATTCATAACTTGACGCTGCGCTAGCAAACGTATAAATCGTATGGAGCCTATGGTATATATAAATACAAAATTCATAGCCGTACTGTTATTGGTACCGGACCGGACTGTAAATGATTTAAAAAAAATTATGACCATTATATAAAAAATGTAGTGTACCTTTCTGTTATTCCACTGAAATCCATTCCATAACTTTTACAATTGTCCTTTATTGGTATCGTTCCAAGGGCTCTTTTTACGTCGCTCATATTTATACCAGCATATTGAACCTGTAAATGCAGATTATGTATTTTATACTAGACAGGTCACCTTGACCGAGCATAGCTAGGAACCGTGGTTAGTTCCATGAACTTATCTGCATTTTACTGTCATTCAGTCGATCCTAGGTGCTCGGAGTGATAACACCCTCGTCATTCGACACTAAAATGTGTGGTAAAAATGCCGTCGTGCCCTTAGAGCGCACGACGGCATTTTTTTACTGAAATAAATCTTGCACGAGGCGTTTCAGACCTTGAAACTTTTAGATTTCGAAGCTTTGATTTGGTATAACGCGGCTAAATAAGATTACAGCACGCGGTCATAGTAATGTAGTGGTTTCGCATTCTTCTTAAAACGAGGGTGTAAAAGTAAGTGCCAATATCTCTCGAGAAAAAAAGGAATGCTTTTGAAAATGATATTTTCCTAGCGGTGCGAGGGAGAAGAAGAATATTTAGGATAGCAAGTTTAGACTTGAATCAGCAGGCGAGCAACTAAAAAATATTGCCGAACGAAAACCTAGTGATGTTCTAAGGTAATGAGCTAAGTTAATTTAATGCGTGCGTACTCGTAGTGGAATATTGTTGAAATTTAATATAGCTGTCGTATAAATCGATAGTAAAATTATTGATTCGAAAGTCTTACAAGTTAGAAATTTGTTTTCTAAAAGAGGGTATCGAGTAAAATCGCCTTATGTCATGAGTGATAAAGTGTGTTTGTCGCGTATCGGCAATTGTTTTAAGTGTGAAACGTAGATATTTTTATATTTGAATACCTATGCGATTTGTATGATATATATGTGATTAATTGTTGCGTGTTTTGTTAAAAAAACCCAATTACTTCCGTCATGATTCAGTTACAGCAAATGCCAATGTTGGGTGTTGGTTCGAGTTCTTTTCATAACTTTTAAAGCGAATATACTAATCCAAATATACGTGTTCCTCATTATTTTAATTAGAAATAATAAATTAGAATACGGTGTGTTACAGATATTTTTAGTTATAAGTGCTAATTTTTTTTTATTATATTAAAAATTTCCTGCACTCTTATCACATTTACGCAGTTAAAACCTCATATCTGTGTTATTTTCTTGAAAAAGTAGCGAGTTGTTTTGCATTAAGTCTCAATTTTGAAACACAAATCACCATTTATTTTCGTAAAGAAATTAATAATAAGTGACTCTGTTTATAGTGAAAATATACGCAGAGTGTAATGGTAGATGCTTTAAAAGAGACTCAGTTAGCTAGTTCTGTGTGTTGCGTTTCTGAAGTACACGTTTTGAGAATCGAAATAGCGAATCTTAAAATGAAATCTTGAAAATCTAACAAGCTAAAAGTTGGATTAGGCTTGCTGTACAACTATCTAGCTAGTTCAATATGATGATGTCCTTTTACATGAAGATTTGTTTATTGTAACTGAATCTAACATGAACGCAGTCATAATAAGAACAGATATACTAAATTATGAGTACATTATTAAATTTATGGTAAATCTATTAAGTATTTGTAACATTAAAAGTCCTGTAATTAAGTTGTTGATGTTGGTTTGTTGATCGAATAGCTTTTGATGGACTACCAATAACCAAGAAACAAGTGTAGCTGGGGATGATTTGGATAATAAATATCTGACGATTTTATTATAGGGACCGCTTGTTCAAGGCTGAATACTGGATCAGAACACCTACTATAATCGTACATCAATGAGAGTCGAAATATTGCGTCGTCGCAAATAAACTAAAACTGATTTAGTTAAACGCATCATAAAAGATATCTTAAATGGAAATGATTGTTTGTGTGGCAAGTATCTAAAATTAGAGATAAAAGATTGTTTCCTCTGGCATTATTCTATCATGCCTAAGATTGAGGATCTTATTAAAGCATTACATGTTTTACTACATTTCGAAGATTTAATTCCGTAGAGAGAATTTGTTAGTACCATAAAATTTATATCTTTGGTCAAAGCTGGTTTTTTTCTTTAAAATTGTCAAATGTGTTACGAAAAAAAGATTTGGAAAAGATTTTTTTAACAGCCTGATCTGGTTTATTTTGTTATGGTCAGGTACGAGTAGAAGCCGAATATAAAGTATGGTTAGACCATTGTGTATTAAACAGTTTCTGAATATAAAGAATTGGCTAATTCATAAAATAAATTGTTGGTATGTGTTGTAAATTTTTCTACAATAACAATTCTACTTATTTAGTAAAGCTTCCAATTAGAAACTTAAAAAAAGCTATAAATAACACTTTAATGATGGGCCCATATTTGAGCAATAATTAATGCCCAATAAAATATAAATGATGTCAGTGCGATTGGTATTTTTACAAATCTTTTTATTTTAGTAAATTAACAGCTTGATCCAGCCTTCGCTCACATTAAAAGATTTGAAAAAATTTGAAAAATCCTTATATAAAAGACGGCGCAATTCGTTGTCGCACAGTAGCGCACTCGGGTCATGGACTAATCTCTATTCTAGTGCGCAGTACATCATTTATCAATGATTGAAGTTAATCTAAATCATGCTTATTGATATTCACATTATTATCTTTTAGCTTAATATCTACTTGACAACACATACCGATATTAATATCCCCTTATTTGATAGAGGCGGCGCTTGTATCCACTGCAAAGAGTTGAGGTCACCTAATACTTCACTTTGTAAAGTCACGGCGACGTCTTTCACTTCAACAGTTTCTTCTACAGGCAGGAAATATATACCACCACAAACGCCCTGCATGAAATATATCCGCTGTTATGAGCTATTTCTAATTATTAACTGACAAAGCATTTTTGTAAGCTATATTCTAAGTAAATTAACTTACGTTATCAAAAATATTATAGGCTAGGCTAACATCTAGATCTTCATTAGATCCAAAGTTCTTCTTGGAGTTGCTTTTGACCATGATGATGTGAACACGATTACGAGTTGTATCTTTTCTCCATTGTTTAACTAGGCTGATGAGGCCAGTAACTGGCGGATATGACGTTAAAACTAGTAAACCTTTTTGAGCACTACAATTGTTGCGAGCATTGGCCAGGATATGTAGATCTGATTCAGTACGGACAGTGAACGCTGACGACATAGGCGCAAGAACCGTTGGCTTCCAACAAGCTAATTCTAGCTGCGTCTCTGCATTCTTCAAAACTGACACAACTTTATAATAGTTCATCGGTAACATTTCAGATTCTCCAGCTGATATTTCTTCTTCGTTTATGATAAATGTATTATGGCGTAGTAAACAGTGAAGTGTTTGTGCAATCTATAAATAAATAGTTCCTAATTAATAATTTAGTACATATAATATTTATAACTTAATAGATATCACGTAATACTATTCGTGAAACAATTATTGACAATTACATAATCACTTACCTTTTCATGTTTTGATAAGTTTTTCACTAATACTAAATCTACATTTTTGAAAATATTTTCATCCGCGTTTAAAGCTGTAACGGATATGTGCCTGTAATTAATCATCGTTCCAGGAAAGCTCTTAGCGGCTAATCTATTCCTTTCTATAAATAACAGTGCATTAGGATCAATATTTAGTCCAATTACGTTCACTTTATCCTGTGGTACGTTTTCTGCTACTATTTGAAGTAAAACGTCAAGAGACGTAGTTACCTGTAAAATAATATTATTTTTGGATACATGATTATAATTCAAAATAAAATTATGAATTTTAGATGAGACATACGTCAAATTTTGAATAAAATCTTGGAATAAACTTAAGGGTTTCTAAAGTAGTTCTAGCATCCTTTATCCGAAACATGTCACGGAAACGCACATTTTCTATCGTCACACCGTTACAACTGAAACAATCAAATAATTGTTGTATTATATTTAATTTTAGTATTCGCCGTATAGTTTGTGAACAAATTTTATTTTTTGGTATCGTATAATAATGATTATTCACACAGATCTCATACATATTTTTTTAATACGTATAGTGTTTCGTTTTTAAGTCTTGGTCCTAATAAGAGTTTAAAAGTTGATATAAAATACCTTTTATCTTTTTATCAGATGGCCTCAGGGTTGGATGGTACTCGTATTAATTTTATCTATTATTTGTTGAATTATTTATTATTTGTAATGAAATTTAAAACTTTACTGTACCTGGTTCTTCCTTGAACTTCAGATAACTTAACATCACAGTAATTTTCTTCACCGCTGTATAGTTTTATGTTATCAAGTATTTCTTTAGGATGTATAACCAGTCTTTGAATCCGGTCAAGTAGACAAATACCGCTATGTGTATATTTCAACATATTCAATTGAAGAATACCATCAATTAGAGTCACCCAGTTGTTATTAAACGAAATTTTGGCTTCTGACATAGAACAATTTGTGCTAAGGATACTGCGAAACCTACCGCTGAAATAATCATAATATTAGGTATTAATATGGGCTCGTAGCTTTCGTAGATCAACTGATCCCGATCTCGAACGAACCGATCTCGCGGAATGAATCAACCTAGTCCATATCTGAAAAGGTAGACTAATCCCGTTTCTCTCTGATTTATATTGTGTTTGTTTATCTGAAGCAGAAGTGTTTATAGAGATAAACACTCTCCCTCCTCGATTTCTTGTTGTACGGATTGCGATTTAGCTTTTAAGCCTGAGCTTTGCTCAACAGTGATTCTTTTTGTTATTTAGTTTGGCATATTTTATTACCCGTCACCTTATATAAACCATGCGGAATACAAAAGAATACAAAGTTTATTCGAGTTGATCATGATCGCATGTTATATAAAGTTAGATATGTGACAAAGACTGTAGGTACCTATACGCATATCCTCTCTCATGTAGCACTCTATACACGTCTTGAACATTTAGCATCCAGGTTTGAACTAAAGGAATGGATTCGCTTTCAGAACCAACATTTTTAACATTCTTTAAAGGCTTAATAACGGTTATAAATCCAGTAGCGACTAGTGAGTTCTCGTTCATGATCTAAAAACAAAATATACATGTACGTATAAGTAAATAATCAGTCTTGCGAGTCAAACTCGCGCACTAATGGTCCCGTAACCAAAAACAAACAATATTAATTTAAGTTTCTACCTGTTGTTGTTATTCATATCGAGCATAAAATCACGTAAGGTGTAAGGGATATATATATATATATACGTTCAACGTATTTATATATATCAAAACGTATAAAATGGCGTTGAAAACAAATCGGACTATGTCTTACAACAGCAGTTCACCAAAAAGGCGTCCTAAGCTTTAAGTAATTATTTTTATTAATTTACCTCAAACCATCCACTTCCCCTTTGCAGCGCCACATTGAGCCGTGTGATTTTCTGCTGGTGCATTATTGGCTGCGCGTACAGCTTAACATCTGTAAACTCTACACTCAGCGACTTTTTCGGGACATCTAGCGTCATAGCAAGCGTGTCCCACGCCGCCACCAGCGCGAATGAGAAAGGAACTAACAATTTATCTGCAATAAAATAGTAAAAATACTAAAGAGTAATATTAAATATTAAAGACTGTGTGAAATAGTACCTAGTACTACATATATGGCCATTATCATATTATTATCTAGCATGTAACACTTGTGACATAAGACTACATAAGGGCTAGATCAATAACACTGTTTTTTATTAAAAAATTAACTAGCTACAAAGGTACCCTCTTAGATTTAAGCATAAAACTGAACTTCCTAGATCGCGACTAGCAATGTATATTTCTGTGCCAAATTCAATGGCAATAACCACTCACGCGTCCTGGGACAACGTCGCTATACGCCATCTTACGTCCGGGACTTTTTAGACGCCGAGCATTTATTGCCTTGTTAACAAAGATCTAGTTTGTGGCGGAATTAAAGCAGCTACAACGAAGAAAAAAATATGTACAAACTCTTTAAAGAACAGAGATTAAAACTGCATATTCAAATTGATCCGTCAACTGAATCTTCCATACTAAAAACTGAGTAATACTTGCGATTGTAGAAAAAAATCCCCTGTGTTCCAGATAATTATTAAAGCCGATTCAACATAAAATGATTTTTTAAATGGAAACTATGTTAATTTATCCTTCTCACGGTACTACGATGTTTATAATTTATTGGCTGGAAATATTAAAATAAATCAAATCATTTCACCCAAACACAAACGGTTGATGAGCCGACTGAAGTTCTAATTTTTTTTCTTCGGTTGCTAAACATGTGACACTGACATCTTGCGGTTTTTTAGTGAACCTGTTCTTTTGGTAACGACCTAAAAGAAGATTTATTTCAAATCTAAATCGCTAGATGCCGCTATTTGGCAATAATTAAAACCACAGCACGTGGAAACTAAAGTATCCACTGACGTAAGACCACCCCTTTTTTTTGATACTATGCTATCCACGGACGTGTGAGTGGATAAAAAACCAGACAATATAAAAAAAAAATGATTATTAAATGCTATTACAATGTATCCGAATTACTTAAATGATAAATCTTTAAAATAAAATTATTCGTTATCGTTATTCAAGATCTGTACTTATGTTTTGTTCGTGTTCTTGCAAAGTATTGAAGTATTAGGATTTTCTTAAATGTTTTTTTTGGAACTATGTGCGTTTTATTTGTTTTTGAAATCAATTGTACAGGTAGGTACTTACTTTCGATCACGTGACCTTTCAAATAACTGTACTCATTGTCGAGAACAGACACCAAAAATGTACATGATGAACTTTGCTTTTTTAAATCTGACTGGTATAACGGCAAAACCCTAGAAAAGAGTTCAAAATCTTTCAATTACGTATATTCTCACACCAAGATATGCTATTTTGTTTATTATTATTATGACAGGAGATTGGTTTGCTGCAGCAAATCCTGCGTCTTCCTCAGACACGATTGGACCGACAAAGACAGCCGTTGTTTTTCATGGGTAAAACATGATAGAAAAAATTAAGGAGTAGGTAGGTAGGAACCGGCTACAAATCGCGTGAACAAGAATAATTATTTGAATTAATATTTTTTGATATTTTTTTTTTGTTTTTGCTGGCATATCTGTGGTTTTTAATTATTATTTTTTTGTGATTATGAACATAATGTACACAGTAATAAAATAAAATTTAATTCTTGGACCCCAATTATAAGACTCACAATGACAAATATATTAATTACTTCCAGCTGAAAATATTTATAGTACTATTACCCCCTAGCATCTGTCAGTTTCCGCATTGCCAATGCCAAAATATCATACAGTATACTCTGTTTAGACTTCCTGCGAAATGACATTGCATCCATTCTGATTTGTATATTTGAAAAATAATAAAGTCTTACCACTTTTCATTATTAGCCCATTCCACGAAATGAGAAAGAAAGGGTGTGCCAGTTGACACAGGGAATTCCACTTGAGGATATAATACCCGCACTTTAGGATTATATCCCAGTAAGTATAATCTGAAACATAACAAATAAGATTTAGTTTTAGCAGTATACTCGTAATATTACTTTTATTAAGTTTCATACAAAACATATCTTTCGTCAAATTTCTTCAGAAAGTAAAGCACTCACTTTCCGATAGCATCGAGAAGCATGACTACATTATCTGAATGTTCTCGACGAGTGAGAGGAATGTTCTCGGTAGAGTTCGGCAGCGCGCGCTTGAGAATGGCCTGCAGCAGTCCATGTGGTGCCACTTCCACGAGCACTGCGTCTGCTGGAATCAGCAAGCTCGCCTCTTCAAACAGCACGGGGCTCTGCGGGTCAAAGAGGACGTACGTCACACACTCAGCTAGCGACGCATAAGTCTAACCCGCCGACACCTACTCACCAGCAAGTTGTTTGTGTGGTACTCCGCTGAAGAGTACTTGGCATTCGGCTCCTGCCATCTGCCACGAGGCACTGACGAGGACACCCAACGCTCGCTGCGAGCTCGTGGCTTCGTGATCACCTCTTTCAGGTACTTCAGCAGCCTGGGACCGGCATCGGCGATGTACCGCGAGTGGTAAGCGATGTTAGAACAAGGCACCTCCTTCGCGAAAATGCTCTTCGCGGAGAGCTCGCTGACGAAGGCGCGCATCGCTTCCGCGGGGCCCGAGATAGTACACGACTCGGCACTGTTGTGACACGCAATCTCGATCTCAGGAGGACACATCGTCACCATCTGTGGAGCGATCGGTCAGTTAAGGAGCTGCGTCGTGTCAAGGATTAAAGGCGAGGATGGCAGTGAAGTAATAGCTACTTGTTGCGCGCCGACGCCGACGGCGGCCATGGAGCCGCGAATGAATGGTGTCTCGAGTGACACGCGCCCGCGGCTGTACGCGGACATGATCATCTCCTCTGCCGTGAGGCAGCCATCTGCGTACGCGCAGCCGAGCTCGCCCACGCTGTGACCTGGACAAACAGAGGTACATAAATAATTTAAACTTTCTTTCTTATTTAAAGCATTTTTGCATAAAGCAAATTTTACATAGCAACCAACTTAACTACAACTCCAATTTTATAAGTGTTCATCAAAAAGTCTTACCAATGATTTTGTCAGGAACGAGGCCCAGCTGCAGTAGCACGTCTGTAAGACCTATTTGCACAGCAGCGATGCCCACGAATGAGTGCAGAATGTTGTTAAAAATTGTCTTGTCAGAAGATGTTATAATGTGAACAATGTCTAATCCCTTAGGTTCTAAAATCTTTCTACAGCTGAAAAAAATATTTTGAGTGGGTTAAAAATCAGCACGAATATGAATATGTTTAGGCAATGCGTTAGCTTAATATAGACGCGATACAGTACCGTTCGATAGCAGCTGCGAAGATGGGTATGCGCATGAGTTGCGTGCCCATGCCGGCCCACTGCGATCCCATGCCGCTGTACACGAACCACAGCGGACGCTGCGCACCGTCGCAGTACTCCGCGCGGGCACCAAGGCTCACTGTCGTGCCCTCCACGTTCGTGTCTGAACATGATACGAAACATAAAAACAGTAGGTAGTGCTACTTTAATAATCTATATTTTTACCGATCTTATCAACCGCTTACCAAGAACGATGTAACCTTTCCCCAGGTGTCCCACTATGTTGTTTTCGTGAACGTTATTTAGCAGCGCTAATTCCTCAGGGTCGATAGGATGAGATTTCAAAATTTCGAAAGCTCTCTCTACTGCAGATTCTTGGCGGCCCGATAGAGTCACAAGGCGAGGAATATTTGCTTTGTAACGATTCAAGTCCTAGAAGAAAGATTTTATTCATATATATTTTCAGCAAATTATGCTTAAGTATTACCACTGGGTTACCACGAACATTGCTATAGGTTTTATTATTGTGCTTGTTATAGGACTGCTAACCGAGAAACGACACGATGTTATAAGAACTTTTGAGGATAAATGTTGTGAACTTGCACTAAGAGCATATGTATTCTCAAGTTTCTTTGTTATTCCCGTACTCGTAGTAGTTTTGACATAATGAGCTAAGCTTATAACTAAGAAAAAGAAATCGACAAAACAAAAATGATAAAACCGAGATCCCGCTCGAGAAATTAAGTCCGTATTGAGCTGGCTCGTTCTATTTAATTCAAAATTAGTAAAGTTCTATGTGAGAGTAATTTGAAATTCGATTTAAAGCTACGAATAGTGCAATGTCTATGGCGTAGAAAACAGCTAGAAACGCAAAGCGATGTGTATTTACCGAATTAGCTTCGCTAGTATCCTCATGTTGTACCAGCGGTACCAGTTGTAGCATTACCTCTAGTACCCCAGAAACATTAACTACAGAATGTCTCTGGTTTTCTTCAGAGTCTTATAAGTCATTGAGTCACTATACTAAAAACCAATAAAAAATAAAAAACCTACCTTCCTAAGAGAAAGAGCATTGCTTTCAATTTGGTTGTATTTTCCGTTATTGAGTAATATTGGTTGTAGGTTTAACAAGTGGTTAGAAGCGCCTTAAAAAAACCGACTGCTACATATTATTAACGTACCATTTCCAATTCCAAACTCTAATAAAACATAAAAGTTATATATATATATATTCGTAATCACCGCTTAAAATTATTTTAATACCACACTCGATGTATTTTGAAAACTTTTTTTGAGATTAAAATCGTCAGTCGCCAAATATCCTTAAATTTGTTTTTTTTTAATGTACCCAGTTTCAAACATTGACACCACTCCTATTAAAATACGACATGCCGTGTAGGCTCTAGTGCGTGCCAAAGAAATATACATACATACATAAATACTTACATACTTCATAGACTCGAAAAACATAACCCTCCTACTTTCGCAGTCAGGTAAAAAATATAATTTGGAGACTATGAATACTATAAGGAAGGAAAGCTTACTTGTTTCGATAACATCATAAAAAATTACACGATACAAAATGCTCCAACTTATCATTCAAGAAAGAAAATAGGAGAAGAGGTGTTTCGGCCAGAGGCGATATACTCTTGTGACCAAAAATCTTTTCAGAGTGGTAATGTCTAAGCTAACCTCTAACCATAGAGGTTACCGTTCTGAAAAGTAATTTTCAATGACGCTTCCCAACTTAGGAGAGAAGCAATAAGAAGAAGATTGTTTTTTTCTGTTTTTTCGAAGGCAATTAGATTATATGTAAACGATACCTTTTGCTTATAGTGTCCGTGCAGTAAGACATGCGCGTTGACTCCGGTGACGGACATGTTATTGACAGCAGTGTAAGTGCGCCTGAACTGCGCGTTATCTGTGAGTATGCTCACGCGCCCCTCGCGCAGCGCCGCTACATCGCGTCTTATAGCTGAACAGTGTAGGTTTCCTGCTAGTAAACCGTTGTGATATCCAAGTAACACCTGTAACATAAAAATATAACAATAGGGTTTTATTATAGTAATACACATCTAGAAGCAGGACGCCTACTTGAAATAGGAAGTATGCTTACAAAGAGTCAATGCCTAACAAGACGCCTGGATAAATTTCAACAGCAATATACACCAAGAAATGCTACGCATGCATAAAATACATAAAATAAAATAAAAATAAAATGAAAAAGCCTTCTATTTTACTGCCTTATCAAACATATTTTTTTCTTAGCATCTATAATATTTTACTTATTCTAATATTTATACTCTAATTCTATACACATTTAATTTATTTTGCTATATTATTAATAAATATTTTAATTGGCAGAAGTTGCTTCTGCGGCATAGGCCTCCCCTAACCTCCTCCACTCCTCTCTCTGTCTCGCCAACACAGTCATTCGAATAGTAGGGGGAACCAGGTTTTCCCCATATTTTGTAACAAATTTACCTAAGTGTAAATAAATATTTCACTGATTGATCAATAATACCAGCCTTTGTAATTGCAGATATTCCCGATGCTGCTTCTCCATATCCAATGTTCGACATAACGCTTCCGACAAGAAGGGGTTCTTCTCTTTCGTTACAGAATACTTTATCAATGGCTTCTAATTCGGATTTGTCAGCTTCTGCTATCGCTATAACATTACACAATGCGTTAAATATTTAGCTAGTTAATGAAATACCTCACGCCTTAACTTAATAACTTAACAAGTAATAAATATAGTTTACCTACTATGGAAGTACAATTACTTATGCTGTACCTATATTAAAACATCCCCTTCCGGATGTTTCAGTTGTGTTATGTTTAAGGCATGTGAAAATGGAGGATATTATAATATTATATCTCTATTTGATATTAGAGAATGATAACTGTTAATGGTGCTATTTTTATTTACCAGTTTGACTTTACAGTATAAAATTAACTTTAAAATACCAACTAAATATTTCAAAGTGAAATTGAAAGCTTTTGACAATTTTGCCTAAACTTTTAGTCGTCTACAATACTCGTACAATGGTACAATAAAATTCATCTTTCAACTTTTTTAATTATTTCCTCGGCCAATATTTCAAATATTTAATAACTATTTTATTAAACTTACCTGAGCCAAATGCTTCAACGTATTCAACCGCTGCTGGTGAAACACCTGTCTTGTCGTAAAATGACTTCAAGAATCGTGTTGTGGCTTCAGGATCGCGGTAAAATCCGTATCGTGGACCCGGACTCATCAAAGATACAAATTCACTCTTAACATTCATTACTACTGCGTAAACTCTAGGAAACATGAAATATGCATATTAATATCATAAATACAGGGGTTTATTTTTTAATATGCGTCCTATGCTCCGGGCAGATACATTAAGACTTTTCGCCAATTTAACTGCGCTTTGTCGTGGATTTCGTTCAATTCTAGCCTTTACCTTTCGAACCATTTCTGATGATGTTGCTGTTGTTGGATGTCCACCTCTATGGCGTTTTTTCATGCTACCCGTATCATTGCAACGCGTGATGGTCCGATGTAAATGTCGTAGCGCATTAACAATGGCTGGTTGCGATTTTCCAGCCAAATACAAAGTAATGACACTGTAGCGTTTGAATTCCATCTGGATAACTTTTTTTAGCAGTGACGAAAAACAATGAGCTTTTGTATGTTTAGGAACAATACAATAGACTTACGACTGTGAAAAAATGGGCGCCATATTGTAAACAGTTTGGTTGCTATAGCAACTTAAAGTTGGTAACTCTTCGAGTGTCTACCCCTGTATTTACCTTGTATATTTTTTACAAAACTTTGAATATTTTCAGAACAACTTATATATCCATCCCAGAAAGCAAAACGATACCAAATTTTATCCATATTCTTTGGTACGTATGAAGTATCAAGCATCCGCACATACAAACTTTCGCCTTTTTAAATTAGTGTCCTGATGTGAAGTGTGATTTCGTGTATCTCCTTATATTTTAATGAGGCAAGCGAGTGACATCGATTATAACAAATGTAAGCTCCAAATGTATCAAATATTATTTTTAAATTTAGTTAAAGTATAATTTTGTTAAACTTGTGTTTAAAATTAAATACAAAAAAATACCGTTTAGCTTTTTTCATTTTCTGTAAGAACAGAACATTAATTGCTTCACTTTTGGCACAACCTGCTGCTTCCTCAGAAAATGACTTTGTGTTGCCATCCTTGCTAAGTGGCATCATTCTGTAAACAAATTATACTTAAATTTTGACTTTAAAATCGAATACAGTTTATAACAGTAATTTATGAAACGTAAATAATAATAGGTATCTAAAAGTTTCTAATAATTTACCCTGCGTGATTTTTAAACAAATAAATTATAGGTAAACGTTGAGTTTTTTTTTGTTTTCACCTGCCAAAGTGTACCGATGAATGTGGATGAAGACACAAATTAGCACCACCGGCCACGGCAGCCTCGCACTCTCCACTAGAAATAGCTTTGTATGCTGCTTCAAGAGCAGCTACAGAACTGCAGCAAGACTGATCGATTGACAACGATGGACCCTTGGCATTCAACCAATACGAAATACGATTTGAGAACATAGATTTATTGCATCTGAAATTAAAAAATAAATATATTATAGTTATGAGTGAAGTCCATAAAATGGCTAAAACAAAATCTCGGAACCTACTAAGAATTATACGCGGTAGAGTAAAATAATATTGCTAGAAAAAAAAAGTGCAGCTTACCCGGCAATTCCCAACCCAGATTTATCATTGTCATGGTAAAAAAAAGTTTTTTCTGTTTCAGAAAAACAACTTCCGATGAAAACTCCAACCTTTTTTCCTGACAGTGAAGCTGGATTCACACCTAAAAAGTGGATTAACAAATACTTCATATCAAGTAGGTGAAATTATTGAAAGCGTAATAATTAGTAGTGTAAATTGTACCAGCATCGTAAATAGCCTCATATGCCTGTTCCAATAATTTCCGCGACATGGAATCCGTGTATTTAGCGAGTTTGTAGTGCACCTTGAAGAACTGTGCGTCGAAGCAATCAACCTGAGGGATTTCAGCCTTATACTGTACTGCACCGGGATGGTTATATTTCCATCGCAAATTTTCTGTAGACACTGGATTGAGCTGCAGACAAATCGTTATCTTATTATAAACTAATAATTTTGCAAATAGGCCAGTCTGGTCAACTTGGCCAATATAAATTCTATTACTAATATTACAAACGCGAAAGTTTGTAACAATGTATGTATGGATAAATGTTTGTATGTTTCACGGAAAAACCGCTGAACTGATATAGATGAATTTGGTACGGAGATAGATTACTTAGACCATGGAGTTATATATAGATAAATTTTTATCCCTTATTGACGCGGGTAACACCACATGGCGCAGCTTTACCTACCTAGAAAACTGAAAAAATTCGTGCACTATTTATTTTGCTGTCTAATAAAGTCTGTTGTGGTGTTAATAGGTTTAAATGACTATGGTTGTGGAATACTACGTATCAGTAATAAGTACTCTATATAGTGAAAAATATTAAAAATGTTTGCACCTACTTTATTGTAGAGTATATTCTCCAGGTCCTTTACATATCGTGCTTGCGGGTAGAGGCCAGCCATGCCCGAGATGACAACCCGTTCCCCGTCTGCAGCCGTAGGACTGATGTCTGCTGCATGCTGCTGGGTCGTGTGCTCTTGCGGCGTGGGACTCATTCTGTAAGCAGCCAAGTACCAGGCGTTCGGTAACAAAAAATATATTACAGGAGAACAATTCTTACAAAGTACAAGTTTCTTTCATATATTGATTGAGATTATACTATTTTTATGGATCCCTTAATAATATTATATTACTATTTAGTTTAAGGCTAATAAGTTATTATTAATAGACATACACTTTTTTAATGAGTTCTTTAGACGTAACTAGTTTACTACGTTTCACAATCACTACAGTAAAAATGTTGTTTGCAAATTTTTACCGTGTTATATTTATTTTTAATATTTAATTTATAATTTTATATTATTTGCCCTGTACCTACCTACGTAGAAACTACGCTTTAATTTCTCGTAAATATTTTTTTTTTATCAAATTGACCGATATTTGTGTGACCTAAGGGCGATTGATATTTAAATAACACGAAAATAAACAGCAAAGAGGTGTGAGATCTTTATGTCCCACCTACATACCTGCATAGTTGACCCATTCTGGCCTCGAAAAAAAATGTTACTTAAATAAAAGGTACAACTTTTTTGACTCTCTGTACGTATGTTGAACCCTAAAATTTGATTTAAAATTCTATAATATGGCCCAAAATACAATATTTTTACTGTTCCAGAAAAATAGCAGGAGCGGACACATTTATTAATACGTTAGGAAAATACTCTAAAGTATGTTTTTTATTATTTCTGTCAACAATTATCTTGTCTATGGTAAAGCCACTAGGTATATTGAAGCATGCGTACGTTTTTCTCTTTCTTTTCTCTAGGATTATCTCAATTAAATACTTTTGTAGGCAAAGAAACTACATTTAAATTTATCTTAGTATATTCTACTAGCACTAATTCATCTAGACTAGACTAATTCACTTTTAGAACATAAAAAATATTATAATTGATTCTATACCACAGAGAAACACTTGTCTGTGGTACGGTATTGGTACGGCATCACACACACCCTGACACTTATAACACTACATCGTTTTTGCGTTAGGGGTTAAAATATGAGCAGTTAAATTACCTACAGACCACTTAAAATCTACAGATAATCAAAATAATCTGGATTATTCTGAACATAAAATTATATTTAATAATCTAGATTACTTTGATAACCCAGTGAGACAAACCATAAAAATAATTATTTTGCTCCTCAAAATAACGAATGTAAATCTATCGCATGAATCGAATGTAACGGAACCTAACCAATCCGTCTTCTCATTATACAAGTAACTATGGTTTATGTCTCAACCCTACTTCTCTATTTAATATAAGTGTGAAATTAAATCTGTCTGTCTCTGTCTCCTATATTTTCATGAATGTACATATTTACCAATATTGAAGAAATTTGTCACAAACAGAAAAATACTAAATCTTGGGAAAGAGCATCGGCTACTCGTACCTTTTATTACGGGCAACAGGAGATAAAAGTGCCCATACTTATTAATAACGTATGCCTAGTTTTTTTTATAGAAAAATAAAAGTTGAACGCCTTTCTACTTGAAATGTTATTTATTTGTATTGTTTTTACCTTTTTACACAATTTATTACATAGATTTTGTAATGAAATACTATTTGAGTATGGTTTAGGTATACGAACGGCATGAGTAACTAGTCTATCTTTTTTAATGAAATCGAAGTCGCGGGTAGCAGCTGGTAAATCTAAAAATGAATATGATATTTATATGGGTACGAAATAAACGATGTATACCTACTTACTTTAAAAAGTTAAGACCGTCTTCCATGCAGCACGCAAAAATTAGGTTATTAAAATTCCCTCTTGGAAAATTAAAAGGTATATTGAATAAAAACATAAACCGAATTTTAATAAAATTTATATGAGTCCACATAAAAACGATTTTTTCATTTATTCACAGTATAGAGCAGAATACCTCTTTACCGCGCGACGAAAAAAGTGTAACCGTTTTGGTGATGCGCAGTTGAACATGCGCTGCGGGTTGGTGTTGCCTACCACAGAAAATTTTACCTTAAAGAAAATTTAAAAGACTGATTGTTATACCTTTTTTTAATGTTTGTGTCTGCAACTCGCTCGATGTAAAGTAGCTGTAGCTGTAGTATATTTGTATGCTTACATAGAAGAAACTAATTTAAATAATCCAATTTTGAAATAGAGAAATTATGCATTGATATTTTCCCATTATTGTGGGAACCCATCCCGATGTTTTTAAGGGTAACACCAAATAATGATATAATTCATATTTTTTGGTTTTGAGTTTTTCTTTATTTACATTAATATGCACACATAAACAGTAAACTTACCCGTGGAAAGTAACCTCGCTGGATTTGTTGTTTTTGAGTGATTGAGTCACATACTTTTACGATGAATTTACCTATTTCGACATATTTTATGAAGAACTTTCGCTCGCTTTACCTCACACCAGGCACTGATTTGAAGTGAGCTGAGGTAATGGCTGTGGCCTTAAGTGAAGCAGCAATGCATTGAGACGGTTAGTACGCATCTAGTGCATGTACATCAATGGATGAACATACATAAAAAATAATACAGAAGAAAAAGGAGGCTCTTTTTTGCAAGTCAGTTAAAAAACTTTTGACGTACCTTCAATTAGGAACGGATCTTTGGCGCGGCGAATGTACCAAGAGCGCTATCCGAATCGCAGGTTACCGAATGTTAGTGTTTTACACACACGTGCAGGAACGCTTAGGGCTACAACTGAATACGGTGGAAAATTACGTCTAGTCACAAGGGCAGTTGTTACTTGACTAAACATGTGACGATGACGAGGCCCTAAAAGTAGTTACTCAATAGAGATACATTATTTTATTGCCTTAGTAATTAAGTCAATTTTTCTGTAAAATAAACTTTACTAGTTAGTCCATTGAAAAGTTACATTTGGGGTTGCGTTCTTTAGAGGATGCAATTTTATTTTTTTTATGTGTAGAGGGGGGGCTCAGTATAAAGCTAAAAACAAGTTTGTGGGGTCGCCACCCTTTTCCCACGGCTGCCATCTTGAAAATAGGGGTGGAAATTATTTTTACAATATATCTCTTGAACTGTTTATTTGATAAAAAAAATTGTTAACAGTTTTTGTTGCAAATTAAATTTTCTACACTTTGGTCCAGTAACTTTTTGTTATAGAAATATAAATAAAAAAGTTATAAGCAAAAATCTTCAGAAATTCGAGAAAAAAAATTGTATATTTCGATGTAACTTTTTATTTATCATTTTAGGAAAAAAATGTTATCTGACCAATTTTGTAGAACGTTTATTGAGGATCAACTTTTGTTTGCATAATTTTTTCATTGAGTCAATAGCTAAGGTTTTACAGCGCTCCGAAGTATGTACTATTTTTCAGTACTCTTAACTATACCTATATATATGTGTCTGCTAATAATATGTCATCAGTTATTGTTTTTTTGTTATTTTAATTTTATTATTTTAATTTTAACTTTTTTAATTACAAATTTTGCAATATTATTTTTAATTAACTATTGATTCTTTTCCCCACCACCCACGAGGTAGAAGAGATAAAGGCGCGTTTTTTTTTGAAGATTTTGTCTTATAATTTCTTTATTTATAGTTCTACGACAAAAAGTTGCGGGACCAAAGTTGTAGAGAGTTTAATTTGCAACAAAAACTATTCACATTTTTTTTATCCAATAAATAGTTTAAGAGATATATCGTAAAAACCATTTCAACCCCTATTTTCAAGATGGCGGCCGTGGGACAAGGGTGGTGACCCCACAAACTTGTTTTTAGCTTTACAATGACCCCCCCAACACATCAAAAAAATAAAATTGCGTCCTCTAAAAACGCAAGGCCTTAAAAATGTAACATTTCAATGGACTATATGGCCTTTTCTTTTACAGGGCGCAATACCTGGAAAGGGCAAGTTTATTGCCGCCGCGCGCCTTTATTTGGAATCCTTCTGGTTCCTGCACGTGCAATGAATCATTCTTAGAATTGAACTCGGTTATCAATTCGAACACAAAACGTTTTGTTTTTAAACAAAATGTTGTTTGTTTGATCTGCCTAAAAAATTAAATTATCTGCCTCAATTTGGTTTTTACTCTTTAATTTTAGTAATTTTTGGGATATCGGCGGAAATTATACCTCAAAATAAAAAACAATAACCAAGCATGTTTTCAAAAAGTTTTGAACTAAAAAAGCTTTGTTAATTATTTTTTTAAACGCCGTCATAAAACAGTTTCCTTAAATCATTGAAATTTATTGGGCACCTAAAGTGACTGTAAAAAAAATATCGTTTTGTTAGATTGCTTACCCATTGTTTTAATTAAATAACATGTAAAAAACATATATTCCGGGATTTTAGCCAAAAATTATAAAAAAAATATTTTAAAAAATTAGTCCCACTTCCCGTCCCGTCTTAGACAACCATGGCTCAAAAGGGTCTAAATGATCTATGCTAGCGTCGCCTTTCAGCTTTGCACCCCTCTTCCCATCACCCTGTACATACTAGAAAAAATTATAATATTCTAATTGCCAGAAGGTCATGGTAGTTCGATGAATATTCCTGATTACCTAGTAAAAAATGCAGTTTTAGAAGTTCTTGAACCTCGTTTATTCAAATTAATGATGTACAAAGTCTAGTTATATTTGAATGTGTATAAGTAGGTAAAGTGGATATTTTAACAAGTAAAATGTAAGTTCATTACAATTCGGTATGAAGTCATTTTTGGTTTTTAATGTTATATACCTAAGAACGACGTAGAAAATATTCCTGAATTCACCGATATTCTTTCTCATATATCTCCAATTATAGATGAATGTCAGTTGCAAGTGGCATATATAGTAAGAGATTTTAATTCTCATCCGGGATCTGTCTTCGCAGGCGAGTTACAAAATTTCTGTGACGACCTGACCTGAATATGGGCGGATCTAGTCAAACTAGGGCCGAATAGTAATACCTTCACGTATCTTAGTGTACTTGTAGTTGGCTAGACCATCTTTTAACTACTCAGGCTGCGTGGGACTCGGTCCGCTCAGTGATGGTTATGGTCGATGTAACGTGGTCGGATAATTTCCCTCCTGTAATTCAATGTGATATCGGTGAAGTAAGATAAGATAAGACAACTCTTTATTAAAAACCAGCTTAAATACAATTTAAAAAATAAAAACAATACAAAAAACAAGCTAGATTTCTAATGGCGGCCTCATCGCTTAAAGCGATCTCATCCAGGCAACCATGCACGTATAAGATATAACAAAAACTAGAGCGGCCTAAGCAAGGTAAACATAATAACATATAGGTACTAAACATAACTAAATAGATAAAGTAGTTAAGAAGAAGTATGTGACAATAAAGTAGAAGATGCTAATACTAAAATGTAAATAATAAAAATACAGCCTATATGGATCGCAATGTTTTCAAAAAATAACTTAAATTATTTTAACAATTTGTTTAACAAAAATTATATGTCAATAAAAACAGAACAACTAGTGAATGACTAGTAACGCGAACGCAAGAACGAGGATTTTATACGATGATTTGATATACTACTATAACATAGTTTTTCCATAAATTAAAAAACAAGTATTAAATAATCAGAAAAACTAGTCGACTTAAGGTAGAGAAACTAGTAAGAAAAATTTAGCCAAAATGGAAATCTTTCAAGAGTTTGACCTAGTAAGATGGTTTATACAAAATATTTAGTGTTTTTCCGCCTCGTCTTGATGTCAGCGTGAGAAATAGAAAAATATTTTTGTTTTTACGGTGTGGTTCCTTCTCACCACCGCCACACCTCACCTTATTATTTCTCTTTCTCTCAGTATCCGACTTTCTCGACACGTGTTTCGCCTTAGCACAAGGCATCCTCAGGAGATGTTGACTCTTCAAGCGCTCGCTCGAAAGACCTAGGAGAACAGACTAGCGGAACAAGAAAATTAAATATTAAAACGTATAGAAAAATATTACGTAAAACAATGGTCGTAGCAAAAAAGTACAACAGAGATAGAGTTAAAAAATAAAATACAAAAATTAAAGAGTCTTGGAAAATTATAAACGAACAGGCAGGTCATAATACGCGACGCAATACAATGTAGTGCCTATAATACAAGATTGATCCATAATTGTTAATGAAGCTAGTCGTGCTAGCGTGGCTTAATACGCCGAGTTTAAAGCTTAAGACTTTTGTAGCCACACGAGTTACCAAAATAGCAGAGGCGGTTCCCAACGCAAAAGTTTTTCACGTCAACGGTGAATCCATGCCCTGATGTACTGTCTCGTGGCGCGTCGACTTTGATATTGCTCGCGATGCCAGAGTGGCTACACGGTGAAGCCTAGCTGGCTTTCGAGTGAACAGTGGCCAGTTCGTTCTATTGACGATTTCAAACATGAGAATGTACCGGAGTTAAAACCTTAGAACGAGCCTAAAGTGATGGTTCCTTCGAAAGAACCATCGAATCTCATATATGAACTTACAGAAAAACATTCTACTCGTCGTTCTAGCCAATGTCATAGCGTGGGCTCAAAATTCTTTCAAAATTGTCGCACGCCTAAGCATAAGCGTACCAAACTTACGCTTAGACAGGCTACTTGAGACAATAATAAAATCAGTTCAACAGCAACACTTTGTTGAACACATTACGCTCTCTCCAAAGGACTAAAACCTCGGTAACCATTGCTAAAACTCGGGTTGAGTTTGTTGTTTGTTGATGCGAATGGTTTCTTGAGGGTGGGGGTGGGCTGGCACTGTTAACGAACCAGTTCTGCTACCTACCAAATGTAACTTACATTTGGTAGGTAGCAGAACTGGTTGTTTCGCGTCGAAAGACATCGTTTGATAGATCACTAACCGTTTGATAGATCATTTTCACGTTATTCGTATGCATGTAGGTCCGCGAACACTACAAGGCATTCTGACTCAAAGTTCTGGATTGTTATCCGATTACGCAACAGAAAATGCATATCTTGTTTTTAAGTTAGACCTACAATTAGGCAGCCTATCATGAGATTATTGCCTAAATTTAGATCAGAAGACGTGCATGATTTCCATACGGTTGGCATAGACATGGGTGGACCGTACTCAATAAAAGAATCCATCCTCAGGAATGCCCGAGTGCATAAGGCCTACTAATGTATTTATGTATGTTCAACGCGCGCTGTTTACGCAGACGCCGTGACTTCTCTAAGCACAGAAAGCTTCATGGCATCATTTGATCGATTTGATCGTTTCACTGCTAGACACGGTTTATGTAACTCTGTGATAACAGACAACGGTACTATCTTCGTTTCAGCGGGCAAACAATTAGCAGAGCTCTCGCAGTTTCTGCGCGCTAACGCAAACGAGATTGATGCTGAGCTCCTGAAGCGTCAAATTGCATCTATATTAAAAAAGTAATGAATGGGTAGTGGTAATATTGCCGCTGGCGAATTTAGAAAAAGAAAACGAGAAATGATATTCACTTCATTCATTTTCATTTATATGTCAATCTTATCCTTCAGTCACAGATAATATTTGAATATATCTGTCATAATTTCTAAGCTTTAATGTTTCTGTAAAATTAGCATTGTTATTCTGTCATTGATTTTAAATTTTCATTGAAATACAAATTTACAATTTTGTTCTATAGGACATCCATATAAGAAAAATAACGCGCGCCCTGCCAGGTACGGAAAAACATTAAGAAATATATCCAGAGTGGTAAACCTCTTTACCGCGCGTCGAAAAACTTGTAACCGCTATGGTGACTCGACAACGTAGCTTTGAAATCACTAATCATTTGGAAATAAACATATCTCTGTCTCGCTTTCACAAGTACCAGGAATACTAAGTTATATCATGCGGTGCACATAATCATGCGGTGGTAGGTTGGGGTTGCCTACCATAAAAACTTTTACCCAAACGACTGGTTCGATTAAAATAAAATGTTTTATGGTGGTAGCTTATATTCCTGGTCAATATATAGGGATACTTTTGATTCCGGTATATTAAGAGAAAGAATAATAAATACCATGCGAACGAAGTCGCGGGCATCATCTAGTATGTAATAAATAATTTTATATATATAATTTTCAAACGTAGAATCATTTTAAACATTTACTAGATAAAATAAATTTGTCTTGTGCTTGTAAAAATGTAAACTGTAGAGTTCCGTAGTAGAATATTTCTGGTTAAGGTTTCCTAAAATTACTTAGTAGAAAGTAATCCTAAAGGACTTGTTTCATTTTCGGCCAGGACGGAGTACGTCTACCAACAAATGCCTAAAGATGTGGTTAATATTGTGTATTAATGAAAAATGCGTCAGTCGCTTAATTCTTTGTGTACAATAGTATCTAAATTCTAAGAATTGTAGTGGAATTATGGCATCCCTGGAAGATTTATGTATCCTGGGTTGACTTCTATGGTCACAATGGTCTATAAATTGTACCGCCCATCACAAAAGTCAAAATTGACAGAAGAAAAACGCGCCAATCGCCTTTTTGCATAATAGCATGGAAATATTAATTAATTTTGTACACTGCGATAAATTACGTTATTTTGAATTTGGTTGATATATAAAGATTAATAGTCTTTAACGCATTTATGGTATCATGTACCCTGTCCTGGCCAAAGCTTCATACATTTTGAAACAACTCTTTTCGTTGAAAACAATTATTTTCAAGAACTGTATGCAAGGTAATTCGCGGCCAAAAAATATCTTCCTTCAAAACAATTCATCGTTGGATACAAAATTTCATTCATTCATAAGTTATATTATAGGAAGTGCCGATCGATAATTCTGAGTATATAAGGTACGCTACCCTGACACACTACTGATCTTTATTTTCTTGTTAATGAGGGACCTGCGGATGAGAAACCCAAAACCGCCCTGAGATTTTTGTTCTCCTGCCTGAATAAAAGCATGTGGTCAGATTCTAGGACCTCCTATCCTGCCCCTCTCGCCAAATTTCAGAGAATCCAATAATATCCATGCATTTTGCTCAATTTTTCCTCCAACTCAAAAATTTTCTTGTCCGTCCTCAGCGTGCGAATGTTTTGTATTGCCAGAGCCAAGTGTCGTGGGGTTGGTAGTTACAAACATTCATAGAAGTAAAAAATAGGTTTAATTACACATTTAATGCATTTCATTACTTAAAAAAATAACAATCTTATCAGATTTTTCAGTAATGATGGTATCTTCTTTTATCTCTAAATAATATTACAAATGCAAAACTTTGCTTGTTGCTATGATTGTTATTCTTCTCTTCAACGACTGAGTGGCAGATTAATTTGATTTTATGTACTTACAGAGATAATTTCAGATCCGAGTGTCATAACCTTTTTTTCCGGAAAAACAAAAAACAACGGGTGTGACCGCACTTAAAAGCTAGTTATATCATATTTCATTCTAACCAATAAAATAATCATCAAGTATAAAATTATGAAAGTATATCGATCAAGTAGATCGTGCCTTAAAAGTCTTAGCATTCATAAAGTATGTATTGCACAAGTTTTTATTTTCAAAGGCTTGTAGCAGATCATCGTCAAGATAAGAGTTGATGATAGCGGGAGCGCGCAGATCGGCAGCGGCGTGGGCCATGGGCGCGTCGAGTTCTCGCACGACGAGCTCGTTGTTAGTGTACTTTTGCAGGGAGCACACGCCTGCTTGCTCACGCTCGGAGCGCGCTCGAAGCAGCACGAGGCGTGAGCCCAGTGGGCGCGGTGTGAGCACCGCTTGTCGCGCTGCAGCTATGCGCGCGTATGCCGCGTCGAACAGCGCGCGTGCGTACTGCGCCGAGTGCGGTACTTGACCCAGCAGCGAGCGGACGCACGCGTCCACCCGCGCACTCCACGTGCTTGAAGTGCAGCCGCGCAGCACATCCACCTTCGCCGCAGGCGAACCGCGCGCCATCAACGCAAACATGTGCTGCGCCACGGCCTCTTGTAGCGCCGCATCCGTAGGAAACGCGCTCAGCTCCCGCTCCAGCAGCGCTTGCGTCTCTGTTGGACCGTCGCCGACGCAGAACACCGTACCAATTAAACCTGCATCAGAATGGACAATTTATAAGTGTCTCTCATTAAAAATTCAACAAGTTTAGTTACAATGCACGACGATGAGGATTTGTTCGAAGAATTGTAAACGGTCCCAAACATTATCTGATAATTTAATTACTATTTATCATCCGATCCTTGTACTTAATTCCGGTCAATGATAAAGTTAAAGTTGCTGTGAATATAAGCTGATGTGCTAGCACCAGCACAGTATAATATACTCTGAATTAAATTATAACACTGAGCGCTGGTTACACAGTTTCCAACAACTGTTTTAAAGAGAACGAATGCAGATTGCATTTTCACATTGCGAGAGTGCCTAAAATTGAATGTTTAACGAAGAAATACAATGAAATCTAGGATATTCTTATCGTGTCATTGCTAGGACCAAAAATTTTATTCTTCCTATACTATCTACTACTTTGCATCCTAAAGTTCTAAATGTTTTACAGCCAAAATGCAGTACACAAAAATTTCTACCACACAACACTAGTTGTATAATAAAATGTGCATCGCCAACAGTGAGAACGCGGTATTTTGATTCAATTAATTACTCAACTTACCATTCGCTTCCAATATAGCTGCTAATTCTAGCGCAACGAATACTCCAGTCTCGTAACCCATGATGTAGAAAGTATTTTTCAAACCAGTCTTGAATAGAATCTGTTAATAAAAAAACGTTAAAACTGCTGACAAATGCTTTCTTTAAAGCTTTTGAATCATAAAAATCGGCTGATTTTTGTTATGGAACCGACCATTAATATTCAATTAACAGAATGTATACCTTAGAGTATCTAAGCGCAAGTTCCCTGGGTGTCTCCGTTGGGTGGTCGAGCCCCGGCTGCAGCACGTAGGCCGGCAGCTTGAGTCGCTCGCACAGATTGCGGAACCGCTCGTGCAGCCCCTCCAGTCCCGGCACTATGCACAGGAACGTCTGCGACGAATCGAACTCGTCGTCTCCCTGTAATCATATCCACTGCCGGGTCACTCATAGATCGAGCAAGAAAAGCGAGTGAAGCTTTAATAGTTGCCAACTTTTGTATTCATGTTTACCTTCAAAACGATATTCCTTAGGTTACAGGTAGGTTGATAGATTGAACTTTAAAATCTATATATATCGGCTTAAGAACGGCTGAACTGATTTGGCTGAAAATTTGTAGGGAGGTAGCTTAGAACCAGGAGAAGGACATGGGATACATTTTAACAGACTTAAAAAAAAGTAGTTCGAAGTTATTTTTAGTTTGTTTTAGTTTTAGTAGAACTACGCGGGTGAAACCACGGGCATGCTAGTATAGGATAAAAACGATCTTACCATATCATAATTGTTGGTAATAGTCGGCAAGAAAACTAATTCTGTCGTTGCGAGGAGCTCATCTGTATCAACCAACGAGTAGAACGTGTCCAGCCCATGAACTTCTTTAAATTGGTTTTCACCTGTTCTTTCTTCGATTTGTTTTAATCTGAGAAAAAAATGTAAAAATAAAGTGAGCGTTAACTTTTGTTTGCACTACTCATTTATTACCAATAATTCATTTACATGTCTAAAACGTGGTGTACAAAACGTTTGCATGTTTTAAGTGGGTACAGCGCTATCTAGTTTTCTTTTGTAACTTTACAAACATTCCGCCTACCAAGAACTCCTCCTGCGGAGTGACCCATTTGTAGCGATTATTTAGAGTAACTAAATACTCCGCGCTCCAACGACTCTAAAACATCTCTAACTATTCTGGTAGTTAACCTCCACCTGTCTAATAAATTGGTTGTTACACTTTCTTCATGCGTGACATTCAACAAAGGTTCGCCTATCAGAAAGTGACTGGGTGTCAATGGTAGGGGATTGTTTGGATCATCACTTATAGTCGTTAATGGTCGCGAATTGACACACGCTTCCACCCGTGCCAACACTGTCGATAGCTCGTCGTAAGTGAGCGTACTCCCGCCAATGACTTTTTTGAGTGATGGGTTTTTACTAAACGGACACCGGCTTCCCATAAACCTCCAAAATTTGGTGCTGCTGGTGGAATAAAATGCCAATTTGTGTTTTCAAATGTTAACAAATGAGCAATTTCAACGGGCATTTTGGACTTGGCAGCATCAAACATTTCACGCAGTTCTTGATCTGCTCCGGTGAAATTTGTACCGTTGTCACTGTACAAATCTTGACAGTGACCTCTCCTCGCCGTCTCATTCACATTCTCGGAAATGCTTCTTCACTAAGTCACGAGCTCGTAAAATCCAATAAGTTCATCTGAGATGATGTAGCATAAGCTGTGATCCACCTTGCATTGTTTTATTGTGAGCATCCGCTATTAGTAGCTTGATAAGATGATTCCTACTAGGCATAATATTAGGATGACGTGTATCAAACGTAGCATCAGATAAATCAATGCGTCCTCCAACTCTTAAAATCCCATCCTGATCGAAGATAGGGCAAAGAGTGTGCAATGCGCTCTTTTTTGGGACATAATATCTCTTCTTTAAATGTTTTATTTCTTCTTCAAACTCTCGCTCTTGAACTTGTTTAATACATTTTTTCAATGTTTGATACATTTCTTCCTGTGTGATATATTCTTTCATTTTTATTCATTCTGATTTTCAGGAGGAGGATGACAAAACTCTTATCATTTTTATCATTGATGAAAATCGCTCCAATGGCCATTCTTTAACCGGTTGTTGTAGCGTGCACAACACTTTCACTCTCTCTTCTATATATGTATCTTCTACTTCGACTGTTTCTTGCTTCAATGTAGGATCTTTCAACCATGTGGGCCTGTGCCACCATAAGGAGTGCTCAGTTAGTTCACTAGCTCTCAAGCCTTGCGATGCACAGTCGGACGGGTTCGCATGCGTTGATAAACGTCCCCATTGCTCATAGTCTGTCATCGTCAAAATCTCTGAGACTCTGTTACTGACGAACGTCATCCATCTACAAACTGGTCCTTTTAACCAAGCTAAAACCACTGATGAATCAGTCTACGCGTATCTATTTTCTTTTGGAACTTTCATAACTTCTGCTATTTCAAACAATAGCTTGGTTCCTAAAGCTGCTCCAGATAATACCAGACGTGGAATTGTCATTTCCTTTTCGATCGGAGCAACTTTTGTTTTAGCTGACAACAAATTAACTGTTACTTGGTTGTTCGTGTCAATAACTCTAAGATATACACTTCCGGCATAAGCTGACATTGACGCATCTAAAAATGCGTGCAGCTCTACCTTTGAACCTGGGGAGAAATTAAGCCATCTTCGTATGCAAATATTTTTTATTTGCTGTAACTCTTCTCTGTATGCTGCCCATTCTTTTAATGTATTCGTCCAAATCATCATCCTACTCTAATCTTGACTTCCACAGCTTTTGTATAAACAATTTTGCAATTATCACTACTGTTGCAATCCATCCCGTCGGTCCATCCATCCATCCATCCATTTGCTTTTGACCTCAGGCAAATTTATTCAATACTCAATATTCTCTGTTTTTTTGTTCCAGCATATCCTAGAACTTTCCATTTTTCGCTTGTTGAATCGCCACAGAATTGTTTGAACGATGTTTGTCTTTGCCAATATACTCTAACAACTTTTCATTGTTACTACTTTTGAAGCTCAAAACCTCCAGCGTTCATCAGTTTCTTCATCTCATCATAAATCTTTACAGCTTCATCTTCCAAGTCACATCCAGTCATGAGGTCGTCCATGTAATAATCTTTCTTCGTGATTTCTGCAGTCATTGGATATTTGTCCTGCTCATCCAGAGCCAATTGTTGTAATGATTTTACTGCAAGGTAAGGAGCACTTGCCGTCCCAGACGTTAAGGTTAGGAAGTTGAAATGCTGCAATTCTTGACTTGGATCGTCTCGCCACAAGATTCTCTGGTAGTTGATGTCTTCATCAGTCACTCGCACTTGTCGATACATTTTTATCAAATCTGCAATAATGCATATTTTGTAGAGCTTCGGGCCAACTAAAAGATCGTCATTCAGTGCCACATTATTGACACCTTTGCAAGACGTGTCCAATACGACACGTACTTTGGTGGTAAGTTTGTCTTCTCTAATTACCGCGTGATGAGGGAGATATACTGCTTTTGAGTTATCAATATCTTCTTGATCTACAGGCTTCATGTGACCCAGTGTGGTATATTCTTGTAATATGGCTTTGTAGTCTTCGTACAAATTGTGTTTCTTCTCGAGCTTTGACTCTAAATACTTCAGCCTCTTCTCTGCTATTTTGCGATGCTCGCTATAGTGACACTCGGGGTTATCGCTGTTAAACGGTAATCTAACTACATATCGTCCGTCCTTTGCTCTTACTGTATTTGCTTCGTATATCTCTTCACGTTTTTGTTCCTCATTTGTCATCTTCTTGATTTATGGTGGTTTGTTTTCTGCTTCCCAAAATAGCTTAAGTAAATCATCTATTCTAGTCTGCACGTGTAAGCTAATCGCAATGCTTGGTAAATCAAAGGTTCTCTGATGAGGCTCATTTCCATCTTAACGGGCATGTTAGTAAACAAAATTGCCGCTACTGGAGCACCATGAATCCAAAATTTAAGCATCAGAAGCCCTTACATAGTCCTAAAGTGACAGTTTGGGCCGCCATGTCAGCCCATTGCATCGTAGGGCCTTACTTCTTTGAGGACGGCAGAGGGCGCGCGGTCACTGTGACTTCGGAACGATATGTGGCTATGATCGAAGAGTTTTTCACACCAGAATTGCAAAACTTTCCAGGTTTTCATGCCCGGACGTGGTTTCAACAAGATGGAGCAACTTCCCACACCTCTAAGACTGCTATACCCGTTATTCGTCAATTTTTCCCTAACAGAGTGATCTCTAAGAGAGGAGACATTTCCTGGCCACCACGTAGTCCGGATCTGACTCCGATGGATTACTTTTTGTGGGGCTACTTTAAGGCTAAAGTGTACGACACTAACCCGCGGTCAATTGATGCCCTAAAAGAAAACATCCGCAGGGAAATGGCAAGCATTTCAGTAGTGACGTGCCGAGCAGTCATCGACAATTTTAGACGTCGTTTGCAAGAGTGCCTCGATCGTCATGGATCGTCATTTAGATGACGTTATTTTCAAAAAATAATTCCCGTTTTTCAAGCTTTATTTGTAAATAAAAATATTATTCATAATGTAATTAGTTTTAATTTAATAATTTTTTTTTCATATCAAAAGACTTATGGGCCACCCTGTACGTTTGATACTTTATTATACCTTTTGTTTGATGCTATGGATAAGAATATAGCTAAATCATACACAAATCAGCAGTAATTATTAAGTTTCTTTACAGTGAAACTAGCTCACTTAGAACTTTGGCTGTACAAATTCATGGATTATGCCATATTTCACAAAAGTAAACTTGCCTAACTGCCACATGAGTTACTTTAGTACTGTATTGATTTTTTTTCCAGAGAATTTCCTACCATAGAGTACTAGCCAATCTGCTTTAACTTTCGTAAAAACAATCAAATTAATATTGTAGTATATAATCTCATAAGACAATCGCTTTTTAATTATATATATCCAAACAAAAAAAGTTCCCGCTTAATATCTGATCTACACGTTAAAGGTTTACTAATCCAAAATCTTTAAACGCGCCTCCAGAAAAGTTGGTCATTTGCAGATAAGATACTTTAGCTCTGACCCGACGGTATCTCTTTGGTTGGAAACGTTGACGGCAGCGCGCACAATATGTATGCTTTGACTGCGATCGAATTGTTATGGTTGTGTTGAGATTTCACACGAAGTGCAACCATGTGCCTTATCTTCGATTGACCTCCCCCTAAGTCTGACACCCAACCATTAACTGGTGTGCGTTTAAGCCCTAGCAATGGTACAGTTTCTTCCGTTACAAAGGAAGCATGCGAACCCTGATCTAGTAAAGCTCTGAGATTGTAAATATAAACATTTCTCGATTCTACTCTAACGACTGCTGTAGCAAGTAAGGCACTGTAACTTTGATGATGAGCGTCTTTCGCAAAATTCGCCACAATGTTAGTATCCGAGGTGGTTGGTCTCTCTGCAGGTGTAGGTTGCTGAACACGTTCTGTCTCTGCCGTTGTGTTTGTTGTAGTAGTGCTTGATGAAGAAGCGCCTTCATGATCCTTGATTATATGCAAAAGAGTGTGATGCTTTCTTCCACATTTCCTGCAATTAGTTGCTTGCTTACAACTTCTTACAGAGTGAGCTCCGAGGCAGTTATAACAAAGTCTTTTATTTTGCACCAATCTGAATCTGTCTTGTACCGATTTGCTTCCAAATTGTTGCAATGGACAAGTCGTACTCGTAGTATTGCATTGAATGATTTTGTCTTCACTGTTTGTTTTGTAGTCTGTTTGTTGGTTGTCTTTTAAGTTTCTATTATTTCCAAGCCTCTGAATCTGGATTCTATAAATTCGACAAGTTGAGACCACCACTCGGTCTAAACTAACTCTTCTGACAGACTTATTTACATATCTGGTACTAACACTGTTTGTGTGACTCGTGGTCTAACTTTGAAACTACCATATAAATGACGATCGCATCCCATGACTTTGTATCAATGCCAATGTTGTTCAGACTCTTCAAGTGGTGGTGTCCAACAAATTCTTCAATGCCGATGACGATTCGGTCTGAAACAGATCCAATGAAAACAAAATTTGCATAATACTGTTGCAATAGTACTTCTTATTATTGTATCGTTTAAGAAGTTGATTCCATGTTTCTTCATAATTTGCATCGGTTGTGGAATAATTACGAATAAGTTGCTCACAGTGTCCCGACAGACAACTCTTTAAATAATGTAGCTTTTGAACTGGTGGTAGGCTCTTAATCTCGTGAATAACAGATTTAAACATATCGTAGAAAGTCTGCCATTTATGGTATTTTCCCGCAGAAAGCTGGTAGTTCAATACGTGGTAGCTTTAAGACCCATCAGTTTTAGCCGTTGATGTCATCTTTAGCTGTTGAGAAACCTCCACACTAGTAGAAAGCGATTGATATACTTCTTTCAGTAAAAACTTATACGCCAAGTATTGTTCCTCAAACCGATCATACACTTTACTACTTTGAAATATTCTATTTTCTCTCTTGCTTGCATGCTGTAATCTCTTTATGTCCAGTTCTAAAGTCATTCCAAAGTTGACCCAATATTTCTATCCTTGTTTTTACATACGGTTTCTTGATCTTCTTTATTCCAGTCTTTTTAAAATTCCTCTCTGCTTTTATCAGCCTCTCGTACAAGTCTAGCTGAGTTGCAATTAACTTCTCCATAATAAATGTGCTTATGCAGGTTGTATGTGATGATTACGTCAATGCAACTTTCAATATAATGTGCTAATAGTTCCGTTCAATTTATGTACCGGCAAATGTCAAATTAAAGAAACACAAAATATAAGTACAGTGCAACAATTTAAATTATCACTCAAAATTGTAAGTCCTGTATAGTATTAGAGAACGTCTATGTTAATGCAAGCACACAACGAAAATTTTACACAAGTCCCGTATAGAGAAAAATATTGTGAGTCGATGGACAAATTGCTTCGATTTTTCTAAGCGTTTGAGAGTCCAAAGTCCAATTTTACGGACACTCACTTTTAATAAGTCCTATTTTGCTTATCACCCTACTCACGGTTAACCAAGGGTCTTTGCATTGTATCTAAACACAAGTCACTTTCTAGGGTCTCGGCACCAAATGTTTGCGCTACCCATTTATTACCAATAATTCATTTACATGTCTAACACGTGGTGTACAAAACGTTTGCGTGCTTTAAGTGGGTACAGCGCCATCTAGTTAACTTTTATAACTTAACAAACAACTTTCAAAATAAACGTGTCTCAGCTTATTGGAGTTTAGCCATGCTTTGACGCGTAACTTTTTTGTCAAATAAAAGAAGACAAGCGCTCGAAGTATAGATAGCTAGAAGATAAAAAACACTTTATTATATGCATACAAATAAAATACAGTAAACAAAGAAGTGTTATTAAAAGCAATGAAGGGGTGCCTTATCGCAAAAAAAGACCTCTAATGGGTAAATTTCCAACTACTAGTCTGGTTTATACTGATTTCTAAGTGAATGGACACGTAGATAGCATTTTAATTGTATCTAGAATATCGATATCTATCGTAATTAATACATACCTGTCTAGTGTTAAATTAAGTATACTTTCTTCACTAAGGGATGTCTTGTAGATATCTTGAAGAAAAGCACATACTTCTGATGTTTTTTCTCTTGGCAGTCCTAAACTTTCAAGCGAAGCATTGTTCACGGTATTGTTGTCAATACTTAAATCTGTAATTTCATCAAACGTTCCGAACTGACATAAAGTGATCATTACAATATAGTATTTAAGTTTAAAAGCACTCAAATAAGATAATAACGTTACCAGTCAAAGCAGCAATTTGTTGAACTAATGACTGTCGAGGTGTTTGCTTTCGTCGGGCGACTATTACTGTGTCATGGCTACTCCATGCTTGTTCTATGGCGTCAATAGCATCGCGTATACCACCTTTAGAATCCTGTAATAAAACAAAACATTCAACTACAACATTACCAGTACGAATACTTCTTGCAATCATTTTCTAGAGGTTTTAATTGGACAAATCATAAATTCTAATAATAATGTTTTTTAGCTAGACGAAAAGAGACAGAAGCGTTTTAGAATGATTTAGTTATTATAAAGTCTCTAAATTTTTTAAGTTATTTATACAGGGTTACCGGCTAGTGGTGAATTAAGCCAGAAGCGGGTTATTGCACTCATCCGGAAGAACAACTTTTGCTATAGAATCAACCTAAAAAGCGTGAAAAAAAAATCTGCTGTTTTATAGAAAAAGTTAATCGGCCGTCCAAAATGCATAGAATAGCAGACTTCGTTTTCTCGAAATTCTCACTTGATCCCAAAGTTAAAGATGTTCGTCATGATGCGTATATATTTTTTTTATATAAATATATAACTAGCTGCACCCTGCGGTGTTACCGGCAGAAATTAAAACCGCTCAAAACACCGCATAATTCCTACGTGTTAATCATGGACATAAGCTATTATGCACAGTGCTAAATTTCATCAAAATCCGTCGAGCCGCTAATGCGTAAAGCAGCAAACACACACAAACTTTCGCCTTTAAAATATTAGTGTGAGTAAGATACATTTCAAAATCATTAAAAAAATCTCACCTCATCTAACCCAGACAAATCCAACAGAGTAGCTGGTAACCCACTCTTAGCTCTCCGAACACATGTGTCGTGTCCGAAATAAATATCGTTGGTCACTACCACAAAGTTTCTGTAATATAATACCATAATAAGAATATGCTTTGTGTATTTAAGTTTTCGGGATTTTTATGCATTTATTTTTATAAAAGAAGTTATTTATCTCAGATACTTTACAGTGCATAATATTACCAACACTGGGAGCCAACTCGAGCTCAGTAAACAGTTACTCAGACGACAGACTATTTTTTCATCCCCCATCTCGGAAAGAGTATTTTTGCTCTACGAGTGCAAAAGCCGTTTTTATCTGCTAGAGGATAAAGTAAAATTTTATGTAATCTACATTTCTGAGGACGGTGTATGTAAATATTTGTACTCTAAATTATAAAAAGCTTCAGGTGTTATATAATGTACATAAATTTAACTCGTTATATCAAGTAAAACAAAGTAACTATTATGTTTCAAGTTGTTCGACGTTATAAGTGTTATGAAATAAATTAAATAAATGAAAAAAATAACTTACTTCAATGACGGACATTCAGTTTTAGATATTAAATCCAGTTTCTTTAAAGTGGTTTCTTGCAATTGTCTTACTGCAACTACGTGTAGACTACCTACAGGTGCTACTTTTTGCACATTGTGCAGCAATCCGGAGATGTTATTTGTGTCTACTAGACTTCCTTGTGTTACAGTTACTTTTACGTTCTTTTTATTCCATACCCTGCAAACAACAAGACAATGATGCAGTTTATTTCGAAACTGAATTAATTTGCACTTTACAAAATACAATCCATAAAAGAATTAATATTGAATTGAGGAAATTTAATTACCGTAACTTATTTCGAAGATATCCAGAGCATTCAAAAGCACTTTCATAACAGTGTAGATGCAAGTTTATTACTCCGCGCTCTATTAATTTGTGTACTACCTGCTGTCCTAGAGGACTCGAGTCACAAATAATTAGATGGCTGTAAGTCTCTTCTGTAGTAATTCTAAAATAAGGATAAAATTAAAGTATCATAACAATAAAGTGTGTATGTCTTAACCTTAAATAATAAAAATATTGAAAGACATACATAAAGAACTATATAAATTATAATTGGTCGATATTAAACTAGAGCGTCAGGGGACGTACCTCCCCGCGCGCTATACGGTACCTGGGCAGTGGTGTTGTTGTGAGCTCGTCCCTGAGTCGCAGTAGCGCGCGGCCGCGGTGTCGACTCGCCGCCAGCAGGCGGAAAGCGCGCGTCGCCTCGTGCGGCGCGAATGTGACGCGCGTCAGGGGACGTACCTCCCCGCGTGCTATGCCTTCGCTCACAAGACTATGCAACTTCTACAATGCAATTAAATAGGCGATAAGTAATATTTTTTTATTAATAGCTTCAGAAGGATAATGAAATCAATAAACGAGAGGAGAATATAACAAAATAAATACTCACTTTTAAATCTTTCGAGTGTCTGTCGCTGAAAATACTCGTTATATCAACTGTTAGGTAAGATCTTTCATTTGTCAGGTTTAACATCCCAAAAGAATAGTTTTCGTTACTATTAATTTGTCGTGCATCTATGACGCTGCAAGATGCTGCACAGCATTTTAGAGAAATCTGAAAATTAAATTACTTATTACATATTACAGATGTATATAAAAATACTTAATTTTATTAGTTTTCTAATAAGCTATCACTCACATTTTTTAATCCTCCTTTAAGACAGCAAATAACTACGCTGCATCCCATTCTATACGTCGCGTTTAGGACCATGTCGCCAAAAGTAGAGTCCCGTGAGTTACCAATATCTTCCTCTGAAATGGTTTTAGATTATAATTATGTGCGTAATATATTGTGTAAAGAAGAATTTGATAACTGATATGAGATTTTTGTGGAGACCCAGATTCTAATGCCTTGATCACACGTACCGAGTAGAGCGGTGAGACAGTAAATTGGTAGGTACTCGGCCCAGACAGCAAGGTGGGCGAGTAGGTGTTCACACATGTTTCGAAATTAGCACAGTCAGTTCAGTTCTATTAAGACTACAATTCGGACACTATGGATCGTAAAAAGATTATTAGAAAATATACAAAGTTACTCATTCCACTATTAGCAAAAGAATTAAAGGAATTGTTAGAAAAAGAGTAACGCCGGATTTGGACACGACCATGGATGTTGAGAAAATCTGACTTTGGCGCTACAAACACTGTCTTTAATGAATTAGAGATGCTCCATCCAACATTTTGACACATTATTAGAAAATATTACTCCATTGATTAAAGGGAAGATACAGTCATGAGAGAGGCTGTATCTGCAAAGACAAAACTACTAAATTCATATATTGAGCTATGGAATTATATGCTGCATCCCGTTTTTGATTTATCTTGTATTCCGGAGACTGAAAGCTCCGCAGACACGGATGTAGTTAATAAGCTGTTAATTGTTGTTTCGACGTCCCATTTGTTATTTGTAGAGATGGTTTATTATATTTGGAGTTGTTGGCGACGCTGACATGACAACACTCATGCGACGAGTGGCGAGACAGTGAACGTTCAGACCTACCGAGTGAACGAGCGAAACAGTGCGGGGAAGCGGGAGGATGGACACTCGGCCTAGTATATAGAACTAGAGCCGAGCTACTGTCTCGCCGCTTCGTTCGGCCGAGCGCTCGGCTGAGCACTCGGCGCTACGTTTATACGTACCGAGTATTCGGCCAAGATCACTGACTCGCCCGTTTGCTCGGTACGTGTGATCACGGCACAAGAATAAATAGATAAATTAAAGAGCAAAACTTCTCACTATTGGCGGATTATTAGACCGATTTTAATTAACTGTGATTATGCAATAACATTTCATTCCGAGGCGAAAGATCAACGATGAAAATTCCGTCAAGTGTAGCAATGGCATAAAATATCGAAGAATTCAACAAAACAATATTAACAGAAATTGTTTATTTAAATAAATTGGGGTTTTCCGTACTCTTACGCAGGCACATGTTGCGCAGTTGACAACCACGTCATTGAAGACAACATTCATCGACTGACTTTAAACTTATGTACCCAGTGTCAGTCTCACGACTAAGACGAATCTATTGACACCACTCACATATCTCTGTCTTTTATTGCGAAATGTCGGTTCATTTCATATCGCTGTCTTCAGAAATGAAGAAAATAGTCGGTTAGAGTAGGCATTGTTTACGACATAGTGTACTTAGATTAACTAGTCAAAACCAGTCTTGTCACTACAAGCAATGTATTTTTGTCTGTTTTGTGTAAGTGGAGTCATCTATGTAAGGAAACGGTATGTGACGTGGCGCTTCATTCATCGGTGAACTGACGTCGAGGCACGTCACGTTTTGTCGCATCGCAAACAGCGGCCACAGAGAATGCGTGTTTTAGTACATATTCGTTTTATAAATCGAAATCCAAAACTTCTATTTTCTAAACAACGTAGTAATTTATTAACGTAAATAAAAATCAGGTAGAAACTGGTTCTTAATGAGTACCTTAGTGTTATTTTTTGATAATTGATTGATCTTTTAATGAGTATTTTTCTGTTATTTTGTGAGGTTTATAGTTTAAGTTACGAATGTGTGACATATTTTTTTATTTTATTTTTTTATTATTATTCTCAAACTTTTGTTTATTATAGATTCATGATGAACTTGAAAATGTAATTTACAAAGAAAATATTGAAAATGAGCGGACATTCCAAGCATGTCAAACGTACATTGATATTTAAAGAGCCGCCGGAATGTCAATCTAATCAATGGGTTACTGTTTGTCAGCTAGAAAAGAACCCAGGTCCTTTTGATCGCATAATCTTTTTCGGCATAATGTAGTTTTACATAACAGTTTCAGCATAAAGTTTTCTTGCATAATTATGATAAGCAGAGTGTTATAAATGCAGAAAAGTTTTATTGACATAATTTTGACTCACTCCTATTTTTTTGTCAAAATTTTAAGTCAACAGTAGGTTCAGGCTATTTATTAATGACAATCCGAATACTTTCGCCAACAAGGTAAGTAGTTTCAGGTTATTTTTTATGACAATCTAAATACTATCTCCAACTAGGTTAGCTGTAGGTTTAGCTTATTTTTTGATGACAATCCGATAATTTTCGCCAACTAGGTCCACAGTAGGTTCAGTTCAGATTATTTTTTTATTCAATCTAAACACTTTCGCCAACAAGGCAGTAAGTTCAAGCCGAGATATAATAATATGTATCTGTTAACGTTATGGTATTCTATTTGTATGACTTGTAATCTTTATACCTTATAGTGAGGTGCCAATAAATGTTATGATAAGTTACCGTTATTGTAAAAAAATACACTTGAAAATTTTATGCCGGTATATCTTAATTATAAAAGATGTTATGGGAAAATATAGTATGCCTAATGATTTATTCTGTTTGACGTTATGAGAAGCTAATAAAACGTTATACACTTTTAAATTATGCCTCTTTAATTTATGCAACCTAATACAAACCCGGTCATACGACGATCATGCCGTCTTTCAAGGATATGGATGAGTTTACCGATAAATACTTTTGAAGGAACTATACAGGAAATATAAGCAAATTGATTATTATCACTTTCAAAAAAACAAATCTCAACATGACAGCAGTTAAATAATCCATGTAACCTGATGCCGAAGAAGAAATCATTCATACCTCTATGAGCTCCTAATTCACAAATTGTACAATAGCTTTACAATAAGTCTATATCAATAACCCAAAAGAAATAAGGTTTTACAAAACTTAAAATTTAGCCATACCAAGACTTCTGTAACATATTCGTTCCACAAAGTCTATGTTACATCACCTTGTGTCGTTGGCGTTGATACGTTAGCAGAAGCAGATATTAAGGATGTTTGTAATTAATTTACTCGCATAGTACAAGGGAAAACATCAAACGTTGAAAAACTTAAATATTTAATTATTATTTAATTTTGCCGAACTATTTTGTTTAGAAGATTTTACTTATAGTGTTAGCAATTTTGATTTAATCATAAGTCTGATTTAAATATTTCAATATTATATAATATTTCAATATAATTTATGGTTTTGAACGTCTCTAATGATGGAAGTTAGATAATTTCAAGGTAATGTTGGTAATTTATAAAAGTGTTTGATCGCTCAGGGAGATAGTAATGTATATGTACATTTCATTTGAAATTTGTGTTTTCTTACTGGATTGTTATTTTAGTGCAAAATGTATCCTTCTTAAACAATAAAAGACACTATTTTATCTCAATATTGGCTTTTTGTTAGGTATTTTTGGGAAACAAAGTAGTGACTTTAGTTAAAAATATATTATTGAATTATTACATAGCCAACGCTTATTGTGTTTTTCTTTTAATTAGCACGCCAGAGTTTTGATTGTTAACTAGTTTCACAACCCTGTATCTTAGGCTCCATACCCTTCAGTGGTTTTTCCTCCTAGTTATATCACGCATAGCTGGTCTAAAATGTGTCTTTCCGTGCGGTTGTCAAAATACTGAAGTTGCATTTAAAGTGTTTTTCCTTGCACTGTATTTGACATAAAATAATTAAGCGACACATAAATCCTTTTACCATGTCATTACATTTTTATAAGTTCTATAGTACATAGTAAATAAAAAAGCAAAGAAACTATTTTATTCCTGTCGTTCTAACTTCAAATTGTAATTTTTTATATATTTTTTTGTAAAATATAAACTTTGATCGTCTCTCATGTAAACTTCTAAAATTGTCGCTTCAAGGGTTTCTCCATTCCACCGACGATATGTAACATATATTTATAATTGATGTTTTGTGATATATTCAGGCATTTTAAGCTATTGTCAATTGTTAACTAACTCTTTTATTTAATTCTTCTGTTGTAATTATCTCAGTCTACAAATGTACCTATACCTATTGTATGCCCGGACTGGGTCAACTATTGAAACTACTTATATTTGAATATCTATATTGTATACAGTTATGCAATAAATACATTTTCTATTCTATTCACAGGTTTAAAGATTTAGCAGCCAGATTTTTTTGAAGTCGCTTCTATCCAATTGTTAGAATTATGTAGCTATGATTTAAAGAATTGGGCTACCATGTCATCATGTTAAATCAGTCTACTCGTATATATCAGCCTGAAGATATTATTATTTTACTTGATTATTACTATATATAACGTTTTGTCAGTATAAAAGGTACACATTTTTTATTTTAGGTATCATATTAAACCTTCGTATACCGGATATTTAGGCCTTCGGCTTTTTCATAATATACTTCTGTTGTTGGATGTCTATAAGGCAATTATAAAAGTACTTTAAAAGTCTATCTATGTTCACGTTTTGCTGGTAGGTATTATATTAGTTCAATCCGATGCTCAAATACAATTTCTAGTAATGCTTTCGAACAGCGCTTTGTACGTCTGTGTCACCAATACGGTGTCAGCCACAGTTCTTAATGTTTCAAAAATATGTATAAGTTTTTGAATTCTGTTCACTAGTGTATAAATTTCAATCAAGATTAGCATTTATATGATTACCTATATATTTTATTACATCAAACACTTCGAGTACAACGGTTACAAGGGAAGATATTAATTTAGACTACAATATTTGATTTTCGTTCGGCCGACCGGCTTCTGTTATGCTGTAGCATGTAGAATTGGATTTTTTAGCATTTAAAAGAAGAAGATTATTTTCGAGCCACTGTGTAACTATTATTTGACAATTTTCTGCGAGATATACAAATTCGGACCAGCTTCTTTCATGAAGTACGAGCACTGTAGCGTCTGCAAACCTTAGTAAGTCTAGTCTAAGCAAGGTCGTATCGCATAGATTATTTATGTTCACTAGAAATAGTGTAGGTCCTAGCGTACTTCCCTGTGGCATTCCGTTTGTACATAATGCACTATCAATCTTATGACTTTAAATATACACGCTGTGTTCTATCAGTCAAGTAATCAGTCAATCAATCAAGAACCTAACCTACGTAATCCTACGTTTTGAAGCCTAGTAAGCAAAATAGGAATAGAGAGTATCGAACGCCTTTGGAAAATCATAAAGAAGCCGATACGCTTTTCAACTTTGTCAAGATATGTTGTTATTGTTAGTTTATTGGTTAGTATACATATAGCATCCTCTGTAGACACTCTCTCATTAAACCGGTACTGGTTTTGATTAATATACTTTACTTACTTACTTTTTTCAGGTATTTTGTGAGCCATTTCTTAACAAATTTTTCTTCTTGTACTACTACTACTAGTACATGAGAATAAAGAAATAGGTCAATAATTTGTATGAGTTTTTGTTACCGCCCTTTAAAGTTGGGCAAACTACTAATTTTTTAAAATAAAATTGCAAATTTTACTGATTTAAAACTCAAATTGCATAGAAAATCAATAGGTTCTGCGAGAAAATCTGTAAAATGTTTGAGAAGTGTAGTTGTAATCTTGTCCCTTGCAAGCGCGGTATGTGTTTAACTGTATTTCAGACTTATTGTTATAATTCAGAAATTTAGTCTGAGGGAAATAAACACTGTGTATTGACTGGTTGAATTATTATTTCAGCTACCTTTTCAACCTCAATTTCTGTTGAATTTAGTTTTTTTTTGTGTCTTATTCGTAAGTTTTTTTCCAATTGACGTAAAATATAAGCTCACAGCGTTAAGAGATTCCTTAGGGAATTTATAGGTACTTCTGAAGGTATCTTTTATCCCGGAGACTTATGGCCTTGAACTTCAAAAAGTTGAAAGTGATTACGTAGATAAGACACATACCACCTGAGCAATAAGCTATAAAATCAAAACAGTAAATAGACTTTAGAGTAATACCATTGAGTTGTGGGAAAAGTTTCATGAGGAAACGCTTCTTGTCAAGGTCACGCACGGTGGTGAAGACGCGCCAGCCGCGCGCGAGTGCGATGCTGATTACGGCCTGGCCCAGTGCGCCCGCGCCGCCGTGCACTAACACGCTGTATTGTCGCTTCATTATTTCATTTGTTTGGACTCTTTTAACCTGGAACATAAATACGTTAACGTCTAACTAAAACACCTCCTTGTTTCAATAAAGACTGGTTGAAGACTCATAAGATATATATAATAATCCTCTATGATTTACTTAGTACTCGGTTTTCAATTAAATAAGTATAAAAAATACGTGTTTAATATTTGGCCTACTTATTTAGAGAATTGTAACATTTATGGTCAACCAGTTCGCGCCTGTATAAAGTGCCTAATGTGCCTAATAAGTAGAGTTCTCACATCTAAAGTCAAACTCTCTTTACACAGATATTCTTTGTTATTAAATAATACATGTTTTGTTTTTTGTTATTATACGTTATGTGTGATCTTGAAAAATTATCACCTTGAATATTCTGTACTATGCACCCTGCAAATCTTGTGCATTGGATCTTATAATCTCATTTAGGTATTAGGTACGCTAAAATTATGGAAAATATTGGTTTAATACTACTTACAGTTTTTAAAACAAGGCAGTAATATGCGAAGACATAAGCAAATGGTACCGTCGCAGCATCCTCCAAAGTCCAATACTCCGGCACGGGCCACATCAGCTCTGACTTTGGCATTATTATGTGACTACTTATGGAACCGTTTGGCAATAAACCCATGACTCTCTCACCTCTGTTTGTTGTACACAAAAAACCAGTTAATTTAATTACATGTGCAACTGTGAAGATAAAATCATTTTAGAAAAATGCATTTATCAGCTAACAGATACACATCGAAAGCTATAAAAATGCGTAGGTGCGATTTTCAAATAGTCAGATTAACATAAAAATGGCATCTAAGAGATTGATGGCAAAAATATTAAATATTTATTGATGACTCGTGTTTAGTGTCTGTCCAAACAATTACCTATTTTACTACCAAAAAAATTGTAAACGGTTACCAAAATGTATAAATGGTCACCAAATTACGTTTCCTAAAACGGACCTTGTTGCCGAAAGTATTTAGAATGTCATAAATATACCTGAACCTACTACAGACCTTGTTGCCGAAAGTATTCGGATTGTCAAAAATATATAATTGAAACTACTACGGACCATGTTGTATTTGGAGTGTAATAATTTGCTGATTTTTAAGCCATTTTATGAACTAAAAATAATAAACTGACAATACCTTTCTGTCACTCCGCTGAAATCCATTCCATAGCCCTTAAAGTTGACATCAATGTTTAAAGTTAATCCAAAAGCACGCTTTACGTCACTCATATTTATCCCAGCATATTGAACCTGAAAAATTAAAAGTTCAGAGCTTATGCATAAAGCACCATTTGGACTTTGGGCACCACATCATCCACTAACTAGTAAAAGTAAAATAATTTATCGGAAAATACGTACTGCAACTAACGTGCCAGTATGAGATAGCTTCGGCATTTGCACCCACTGTAAAGAGTCCAGATCGCCCAAAACTTCACTACGCAAAGTTACTGCTTCTTTAATTGTTGTAGTTTTTACTACAGGCAAGAAATATTCACCTCCCCATACACCCTGAAACACAACGCATTTTATTCTTAAAGAAAGATATAAACGCTAATTACACGCGCTATAGTAAATATTATTACTACAAACAGTGTCTGTAAATGTAGTTAACGCGAGTTAATTCAACTTACATTCATGAAAATATTGTAAGCCAATTTACCATCTGGAACTATATCAAACTCAAGGTTATTTATGGAAATTTCGTCGATCATAATGACGTTAATACGATTGCATGTCGTATCTTTCCTCCATTGCTTAACTAAGCTAATAAGGCCAGGGACTGGTGGATACGACGCTACAATTAGTAAACCTTTTTGAGCACTACAACTCATCCGAGCATGGGCCAGAATAGGTAGATCCGATTCAGTACGGACAGTAATTGCTGACGACATAGGCGCAGGAGTCATAGGCCTCCAACAAGCCAACTCAAGCTGCGTTTTTGTATTTTTCAAAACAGACACGATGTTATAAAAGTTCATCGGAAACACTTCAGATGCTCCAGCTGATGTTTCTTCTTCGTTTACTATAAAGGTATTACGCCGAAGTAAACGGTAAAGCCTTTGAGCAATCTAGGAATAAATAATTTCTTATTAATATTATTGTATATTTAATATGTAAAAAATTATATACTTAACGTTAATAGCTTAACTTATTTACCTTTTCATTTTTTGATAATGTTTTCACTAATACTAAATCTACATCTTTGAAAACATCTTCATTGATGTTTATAGCTGTATTAATAGATATGTCCCTGTATTCAATCGTACATCCAAGATTTTTTTTAGCGACAATCTTATCCATTTCTATAAATAATAGCGCATCAGGGTTGATATTTAGTCCAATAACTTTCACGTTGTCTTTTGATACGTTTTCCGCTACTATTTGAAGGAAAACGTAAAGAGATGTAGAAATCTGTAAAATAATATCGTAACATTATTGTGGTTATATGATAATAATGAGAAATCAAATTTATAATATTATAATAAGACTTACGTCAAATTTTGAGTTAAATCTCGGAATAAACTTTAGGGTTTCTAAAGTAGTTCCAGCTTCTTTTAACCGTAATACGTCACGGAAACGCACATTTTCTATCGTCACACCATCACAACTGAAACATACATGGTGATTTTCAGTGCATATAATATGGAATTCAATAAGAATATTAAAAAAATGTTAGTGGTAGCTTAGTCGGTAAACCACTTGCCTCACAAACGAAACGGGTTCAATCCCAGGTTCCGGCACGCACCTCGGTATTTTTCATTCACATGCATATTTTAAATTAATACCATTTGCTTAAACTATAAAGGACAACATCGTGAGGAAACCTGCTTGTCAAAGTAGGTGTATAACTTTCTAAGATGCGCGTGCGAGCGTGGTTTAACCTTCATAGGGGTAACCCGAGCCCAGCAGTAGGACGTTATGGGTCAGTATTTTCTGGTTTAATTGTCTTCAGTATACTAAAATATCGTGAAAATAATTGAAGTGAACGTAGAGCTGAAAAAGTCATGGTTATCTCATACAATGAGTACAACGCACTACATCATACTCATTTGTCAGAATACTTAATTAGAACTGTGTACAACCGCGCGTACTTATATAAACTAAATATATCAAAAAATAAGTTATTCGCAAATTTCTGTAAAAATGCGTAATATTTAAATTTAAATGAGTTATACCATAGATTACGAACAAATTTTATTTTTGACTTTTAAAATAAGAATATAAATCGGTAATTGTAGCTCTCATACATTTTTTAATTTTACTTTCTTTTTTATATATGATAATAAAAAGAAGAGATTATTAGTTGATATAAAATACTTTCATGTTTTAGCCTGACTGTTTCAGGTGAAGGTGTTAATTGTATCTAACATGAACCTTATAATAATCGCATCTATACTTTAAATGTATTATGTCTAGTTTCATCTGATAGACAATATCATGTGCTAAAACGTTGACACGCGTTTAATAATATTTAATAGTCTTATTTTATTTTTTATGTTATTAAAACATGAAAATTAACACAATACTGTACCTTGTTCGGCCTTCCACCTCTAATAACTCAACATCACAGTAATGTTCTACACCTTTGCATACTTTTAAGTTATTTAGTAGTTTTTCGGGATGTATGACCAGCCTTTGAATCCGATCAACCTGAGAAATGCCGCTGTGTGTATATTTTAACAAGTTTAATTGAAGTATACCATCAATAAGAGTCACCCAGTTGTCATTCCACGAAATTTTTGCTTCCGATATAGAACAGTTTGTGCTGAGGATACTGCGAAACTTTCCGCTGAAATAATCATAATAATCGTTATGTAATAAGTATGAGTAGCTATCGGAAATTATGTATTGTTTCTTTTTTTTATGCAGACGTATTTATTTCCCGTGCTACTCGTATTTCGGTATTGGTTTAGTTTGGAGCTTTAAAGTCCTGAATTTGTCTAATAATAATTAATGTTGATGCTATCATTGTCGAATTATTTATAAACTGTCACCATGTTACAACTACACAATTCATTTAATATATATTTAGTATAATTCATTTATTAGTAAAAAGAAAATGACTAAAATTAAATTTTATGCAACTGCTTATATTTAGTTAAAGTAAGTAGCTTTTTAATTAATGTTAAAGTGCTTCACAGCGCGAAAAATACTACCATTCAGGTTTAAAAAAGAGTAAACAGATTATACACTCCGTTGCGAGTATTCGGGAAATATCTAAGTTTATTCAAGTAGATTAAGATCACATATAATTTTAATTTAAATAGACAAATTAATTTTAGGTGACGTAGCCTTTACCTGTATGCATATCCTCTATCATTTAACATATTATACACATCTTGGACATTTAGTGCGCTAGTTTGAGCTAAAGGAACGGAATCATTTTTAGAAGCGTATGTTTTGAAATTTTCAGTAGGCTTGATTACAGTTATAAATCCTGTAGCGACAATAGAGTCTTCATTCATGATCTAAAATAAAAAAATATATCATCATCAGACATCTCCTACGTAAAGTCAGCTATCATTAGTTCATTACGGATATACCTGTATAAGTAAATAAGAACTTGAGAACTGACACAATACACAGTGTGTGGTGGCCAATCAAAAAAAAAACAAAAAGTAGATAAAACATAATCGGTCAGGTGCAAGTCAGACTCGTGCACTAAGGGTTTCTCTTTTTTTTAACCTATACTCCTGGGCAAAGGTCTCCCCCAAAGTCTTCCACATTTCTCTATGTTCAGCCGCTTCCCGCCAATCTTTTTTAAATAGGTCAATATCGTAACGCCATCGTGTCCTAGGCATGCCTCGGCTGCGTAGCTCATCGGGCTTCCACTGTGTCACGATTTTGGCCCACCTGTCGGGATGCATCCACATGAGATGTCCCACCCACTCTCATTTTAGCCGTGCAGCTTTTTGGCCAACATCAACAACACCTGTGATAGAACGCAGCGTGGTTTTTCGTACTTCTGTCCTTTTAATTCCAAGAATGATGCGTTCCATTGCTCTTTGGCATATCCCAACTTTGGACTTTTGGTCATCGGTTTGTGGACAAGTCTGAGCACCGTAGGTTAGGACGGGCAAGACACAAATGTCAATGAGTCAGCGTTTGAGTGATATCGGCAGATTACCCTTCATCAACTGTTTCATAGAACAGAAACTCTTCCAGGCATTTTATACGCGGCGCCCGATTTCTTTATTTTGCCGGTTCTCGAAAGAGATTAGCTGGCCTAGATATATTATATATACTCATCGACGTAATGTAGCGCTTGCCCGCCGACCTAGGGTTCCTTACCATTTAAAAAATTAATACATATAGAAATAAATTTTAAAAACTCGTACCTATTTAATGACGTAAGCTACGACCCTAACACGAGATTGCACAACTACTAGTTTTTTTATTTTGATTAAATGTACCTCAAACCATCCACTTCCTCGTTGGAGCGCTACATTGACCCGTGTGATCTTCTGATGATGCAGAATTGGCTGTGTGTATAACTTTAGATCACTAAATTCTACATCCAGCGATTTCTTCGGGACATCTAGCGTCATAGCAAGCGTGTCCCACGCCGCTACCAGTGCGAACGAGAAAGGTACTGATAATTTGTCTGAAAATACAGTTACCATTTACCATTTATAGCAGATATGCTGACACAATTTTACTTGGTGTTCGATCAAAAATCTTCCTGAATTCAAAAATCAACGTGACTTCAAAGAAGTTGAATAATTTTGCTTTTTGATATTTCAGTAGGTGTTATAAATCGTATACTCACTTTCGATCACGTGCCCTTCCAAATAATTGTACTCTTTATCGTGAACAGATACTAAAAATGTACATGATGAACTTTGTCTTTTTATATCTGATTGGTATGCCGGAAAAGACCTAGAAATAGTTCAATCAGTCATAATTATGTATATTTCCTGATTAAAAAAAAATAGTGTACATCTGAAATAGGAAGTCACATTATAGTACGTACTATGTCAAACAAACTGTTTTTGGTGCAAAGGTTGCCATGACGTTGCCACGTTGAATAGTGAAAACCAATTTTTGCTTTCACTATTCAATAATACTTTTACCAATCTCCATAATATATTTCATCAGCAATGTAACAGCTTCAAATGACTAAATAATGTTTATCTTGTTATTTAGAGTTCCTTTTTCAACAACAAGGAGCCTCATGGAGAAACTATAACCTATTTGTTTGGCTGTTTGCCTTGAATCCAATTTTATGAATGAAAATATAAATACGTATTAATTTTATTTCTTAGATCGTAATTAAACTACAATTTCATCCATTATTTACATATAACTCCCGATAGCTTCTGCTAAATTGCGAAATGCTAAAATAATAGATTAACTTCCCTTCAAAGTAGTGATTTATCCGTATTGATTTGTGTATCTCAGTAAAATCCTTACCATTTCTCATGATTAGCCCATTCCACATAATGAGAAAGGAAAGGCGTGCCAGTTGACACTGGAAATTCCACTTCAGGATACAAAACTCGTACTTTGGGATTATATCCTAATAAATATAATCTGAAACATGCAATAAATTGAAATTTTTGGCTAATTACGATCAGCATTTTTTCATATTTCTCTTTAGAAACAGATAAACATTTTATTAATAATTGTGCAAAATTATTAGTCAACCAAAATCAATAACATAGCAAACAACCATATGATTATTATGTCAAGTACACATAAGAATATATAACCGTAAAATTCTTCCGATATTATTGAAAAAATAATTTTTGTAGCGTTTAAAAAATTCGTCAACACTATAAAAAGTCCTTTGAAAGAGCCAATTCTTTAATTTATTTTTGAATAAATTATCACTGATGGCGTCACTTACATCTTTCGGTAGGCAGTTATATACTCTTGGCCCCTGCACATGGACAAATTTGTGTGATCTTGAGAGCCTAGCGAAAGTCTAGCGAAGTTAGGGTGCCTTTGATACGGAAATTAAATCCCAGCTAGTGGCAGTCGTCTTGTATCTCAATTTCAATCGCCGTGTCATTCAGCCGCTCCTGCAACTCGGCAGGTGACTTTGAGGTAACAATAGCGGCGACGTCATCCGCGTACATAATAATTTCATCGGACATCATGGTAAATCATTTAGTAAAAGCGAGAATAGGATGTTGGATACTGGAGATTCTTGTGCTACCCCCATTGTTGTCGACTACACTGGGCCATCACCAACAACCACCTAGGTTCTGTTTCGAAGCAAATCGCTAATCAATGCATGGGCAGGTCCTCTTATGCCGAAATGAGTGAGCTTGGCCGCGAGGACACCGTGGTCTGCGACATCGAACGGCGACCCGTTTCCTCTTCTCACAGGCTTCTAAAACGCCCTACACCACCTCCCGCGTAAGGGATGCAGTGGATCTGCCGGCCCGATATACATACTACCGCTCTGACATTGCCCCAATGTCAGTGAGAAAATTAACGAGCCGAGAACTGAGACCATTCTCAAATATTTTGGCTGTAGCCGGTATAATAGCTATTGGCCGGTACGCGTCTATTTCTTCTCGTTTTCCTTTACCTTTGAACAACGGATATATTTGGTTGATTTTCATGGCGCTTGGATAAACTCCTTGGTCGATGCACCGATTATACATTAAAGCTAACATGGCGCTGGTTTGATAGCGGCTATATTGGTCAGTTCTATTGAAGAGTCATAGATATCTTTCGTCGGTTTTTTTGGTTGGAAACTTATATCCCAATTCGTTCCTAGCCTCGTCCGTAAAACTAACAGATGACTTCTGAGAAGCCCCTCTCTCAGCATTCACTACTCTCCTACGCTTTGTGTTTTTTTGTACTGTTGACTATTAATCTAGAATAAAAACCTGCTTTATTATTTATTAAAGTTCTATCGTACATAGTTGTCAATTCAGTGGAAAATAACATGAGCTCGATATTCTCAGGAAATTTAATTCTTAGTTGCGCAGTTTCAGATAGAAGGTTTTCAACAATAAAACCTCTTCATTAACCTAGGATGTTTTCTTTATATATTGTTTGTATATTACGTTTCAGTGAAAACATATTTGAAAGTTATTCTTCAGAGTGTTAACCTATGTTTTGGCAACATTATTAGCGTCGTATTGGTATTTAGCAAATAGGTTTTCCCAATCTAGACTCATGACAGCTGATATGAAATTTAAACGACTCATCTCAGAAAAATGTCTGACAAGCCGAGTACGCGGCGGAGACTGATGCAACCGACAGGAGACCGCGATGCGCACCAAACTGTGATCGCTGAGAGGGTCATCGGGTCATCGAGTCGCACGATGTGTCCACGGACGTGGCGTATACTGTGCCCGCTACTTTATTACAATAAACGTGGTCTAAGCATGTCGAGGAAGAGCCCTCCATCCTAGTCGGAAAATCCACCACATTCCTGAAGTTATTGGCCGAGAGCATATCGCTCAAATAGTTTTGGTGAATATAGTTTTTCTTTAGCCAATTTATATTGATGTCACTTATTATTAAAACTTCCTCATTACAGTCATTGGCGCGTTCAGGAACCGGTTCGAAGTGACTTTAAAAACTACTGTCACTGATTTTGTATTAATTTTCTATAAATACATAATATAATAATAGCTGGGTAGTGCCTGCTTCGTTCTCAATCGATTGTCTCGAGTGGTTTCTGCTGACGTGGTACGCACTTGCTATTTTGCAACGGTTCACTCAGTTTTGCAATACGGAGCCGAGTTTTGGGGGTGTGCCGCAGAAAGATGCATATTCAGAATGCAGAAACGGGTCATATGAGCCGTAGCAAAAGTGTCGCGACGTGCGTCAGCGAAACCACTCTTCAAATCACTTGGAATTCCCACACTGCCGTCAATTGTGATTCTGCAGCTGGCTGTCTATGTGAGGCAGAATTTAGATAAATTTGAGATGCAAGACGACTGCCACTCGCTGGGATTTAACCTCCGTAGCAGAGGCACGCTAGCTTCGGTAGGTGCGAGGCTCACAAGATCACACAAACTTGTCCATTTGCTGGGGCCGAAAGTATATAACTGCTTACCGAAAGATGTAAGTGACGCCATCAGTGATAATGTATTCAAAATTAAATTAAAGAATTGGCTCATTCAAAGAACTTTTTATAGTGTTGACGAATTCTTTAAAAGTGAAAAAAATTATTGTTGCGATAATATCGGAAGAATTTTACTTTGATTAGGATGTTTGTTGATATATATTTTTATGTGTACCTACTTGACATAGAATCATTATTGTATTATTTATAACATAAACTTAAAAGATAATTATTATGTTATTGATTTTGGTTGACTTATAATTTTACACAATTATTAATAAAATGTTTATCTGTTTATCTGTTATAATAAAGTTCGATCGCATATTTCACAATATCTCTCAGTAGAAAGTTCTGTAAAGTCGCACATTCAACAGCTTCAACTCCATCTTTTACAAATAAACATGATTCGCCATGCGCGGTTTTGTTCCTACAAAAATTTGATTGTACTACTAGCACATATCCATTTAAACGAACACAATTTATGTTTTTCCAATACACCAATGTTCGGTAATTCCAAATACATTACATTATAACTCTTGTAGCACTGTAGCAATGCTTCGAGTCACAGTGTCTTTATAACATGCAGTAAGAGTTTTTTTTTGACAAACGATGATTGTATGTTATTTAGCAGTATTCGGCTGGATGTTGTGTGCATGGCGCTCGTTGCTGCATTCATTGTTGTTTACGTTAGACGCGAGCGCAGTGAAACTATCTGTTAGCAAGCCGTTACTAGTATTCGATCTTTCATTACTGCTGATCGGTGCTAGTAGTAGCGGGGGGCGCCCCTGCGGTGCGCACACACTGCGCTCCTCCGCCAACTGACTACTTTGACACCCATTGGCCACAGAGAAGGTGTAAATAATTTATCTTACAGGCTTTCGGGGCAGCCTATGACGAACGTTGCATGTTTGTCACTTTGCAGATGTCGTTTCTCTGCAGTGCACCTATTACACAGTTCTTTAACCTTGTTTAAGTAGTTTAATACGTTTTGATCGGATGTGTTTGGACTAAATGACCACGCCTGTACGTGTTATAGTTTCTCTACAGTCTGTAGCTCGTCACAGCTAGGCCACAAGTTCGAGCACGGATGTCAGCGATACTGTAGCCCTAGATGGAGCTTGCCTAGTCTGGAATACACTGGCTCTCAAAGAAGGCTGCCGGATACTACAACTATAGGTCTTTTATTTTTATACCCTGGTTGCTTACGAACTACCTGTTTTCAGTCTTCATCTTTAGGTACAATATCGTCCGCCTTAATGGAAACTTTGGTCGGCACTGAATTAATAATCACACCATTATGTGTAGTCATAATTTTGCAGTAGGTAACAGATTTTTCGAAAGAGTCACTGGTCGGCTAGTCTTGGATAGCACCGTTGGGACTTCACCGATTTAGGTCCGAGCGCTTTCAGCCCACTCAATTTATTTTTCTGGGATGTACCCGCTATTTCAGATCGAAGTTCATTTATGACTTCGACGAGTCTTGAAATTATTGCGTTCTGCTTACTAATCTATTCTTCCATGGTGATTTTTATGTCTGTTCCAAGCTACTTAGAACTATGATTTCTTATTTAAAATGAAAAATTAACTACCTACGAAAATTTCTTCACGTGACAGGCCGCACACACAAACTAACGAAAAATACGGTACTCACTTTCCAATAGCGTCAAGTAGCATGATAACATTATCCGAATGCCCCCGACGAGTGAGAGGAATGTTGGAGGTAGAGTCCGGCAGCGCGCGCTTGAGGATGGCCTGTAGCAGGCCGTGGGGTGCCACCTCCACCAGCACCGCGTCTGCTGGAATCAGCGAACTCGCCTCTTCGAACAGCACAGGGTTCTGCGAGTCAGATGGGATACACATCACACACTCCGCTACCGACGCACGATTCTCACCTGCGTCACCAACCGCTACTCACCAACAGATTGTTGGTGTGGTACTCCGCTGACGAGTACATGGCATTTGGCTCCTGCCACCTGTTACGCGGTACTGATGACGATACCCAGCGATCACTACGAGCGCGCGGTTCCAAGATCACCCCCTTCAAGTACTTCAGCAGACCGGGACCAGCTTCGGCGATGTATCGCGAGTGGTACGCGATATTCGAGCACGGCACCTCCTTAGCGAATATGCCTTTCGCGGTAAGCTCGCCGACGAAGGCACACATCTTCTCCGCGGGGCCTGAGATAGTGCACGACTCGGTGCTGTTGTGACAAGCGATCTCTATCTCGGGAGGACACATGGCCGCCATCTGTAAAGCAAAGGGTCGGAGTCGGTAAGGAGAGGTGTCTAGTCGAAGATATGAAGCAAGCATACGAGTGGAGTAGTTACTTGTTGCGCGCCGATTCCGACGGCAGCCATGGAGCCACGGATGAAGGGAGTGTCGAGTGACACGCGCCCGCGGCAGTACGCGGACAGGATCATCTCCTCTGCCGTGAGGCAGCCGTCTGCGTAGGCACACCCGAGCTCGCCTACGCTGTGACCTGGAGAAACAAAGGTCCATTAACTTTCTTTTTCGTTTTGTGTGAAGGGTTTTATTCAAATTAATTTTGCACATCAATCATCTCAACTTCAATTTGTGGTAGTGTTCATCAAAAAGTCTTACCGATGATTTTGTCAGGAACGAGGCCCAGCTGCAGTAGCACGTCTGTAAGACCAATCTGCACAGCAGCGATGCCCACGAACGAGTGTAGGATGTTGTCAAAAATTGTCTTGTCAGATGATGTTATTATGTGCACAATGTCTAAGCCCTTAGGTTCTAAAACCTTTCTACAGCTGAAATTAAATATTGTAAATAGGTCAACAACCATCAAGAATATGCTATGTATTATTAGTTTTGAGAATGCTTAATTTTTATGTGGACGCGACACAATACCGTTCGATAGCGGCTGCGAAGATGGGTATGCGCATGAGTCGCGCGCCCATGCCGGCCCACTGCGAGCCCATGCCGCTGTACACGAACCACAGCGGACGCTGCGCACCGTCGCAGTACTCCGCGCGGGCACCCAGGCTCACTGTCGCGCCCTCCGCGTTCGTGTCTGAATTTGATACTCACCTTTAAAATCAGTGCTACTTCAACAACCTACATTTTTACCGGGCTAGTTAATGCTTACCAAGAATGATGTAACCTTTTCCCAGGTGCCCCACTATGTTGTTTTCGTGGACGTTATGGAGCAGCGCTAGTTCCTCAGGGTCGATAGGATGAGATTTCAAAATTTCGAAAGCTCTCTCTACCGCAGATTCTTGTCGGCCTGATATAGTCACAAGGCGAGGAATACTAGCCTTATAACGATTCAAATCCTAGAAGTTAAATATATTTTTATATTAAACTATTGGGTTGCTTAAAACTTTGAAATAGGTTAGATTTTTGGACTACCCCTCTGAAATGTATATAAAAGTCGTAGTTTTTCACATGGCTAATATATAAAGTTATAGTTTTATAGTTCTTTGGCTGTACTAAGTACCAATTAAAAATAAAATATTTACCTATATAAAAAGAGCTTCGCAGAAACCAAAAGAGCTTCGCTTTCGACTTATGTGTAATTTTACAAGATTTGCGATTTTGTGCCGTGACCGAGTAACCAAAATTAGTTCTAAGTTTGAAAAAAAGCCGATAGCTTTCTTATTTCGATTACATCATGAAAAATCGCAAAATACAAAAAGCTCTGACTTATCTTTTAAGAAAGAAAAAGGGGAGAAGAGAAGTGTCGGCAAAGGGCGACACTATTGGCTTAATAATATGCGCGAGTGGTTCGGCTGCAGCATCGTTTCGCTCTTCAGAGCGGCAACCTCTAAGCTAACTGCTTCTGAAGAGCAATTGAAAAAAATTGCTTTTTTTTAATTTTTGAAAGCAATTAGATTATATGTAAACAGTACCTTGTTTTTAAAATGACCGTGCAGTAAGACATGTGCGTTGACTCCGGTGACAGACATGTTATTAACGGCAGCGTACGTGCGTCGGAAATGCGTGTTATCTGCAAGTATTCGCACGCGCCCCTCGCGCAGCGCCGCTACATCGCGTCTTACAGCTGAACAATGTAGGTTTCCTGCTAGTGAGCCGTTGTGATATCCAAGTAACACCTGTAACATAAAAATTTATCAATAGGGTTTAATTAAAGCAATACACAACTAGGAGTAGGACGCCTACATGAAATAGGAAGTATGCTTACAAAGTATCAATGCCTAACAAGACGCCTGGAAAAATTTAATTAGGAATATACACCAAGAAACGCATACATAAAACACAATGACATTTTAATTATTTTATTTTCTTCGATAAACAATCGATTAACTGTTTTGCTATGAAAACCTAATATGGTATAATTTAAGGAAACCGCGCGAGTAACTTTGCAATATTCTGTCTTCTATAGAAGTCATTAATTTTCATTCAACCGCTGCTTTAATTAATCAGAAATCTCGAAAACTATAAATATAAAATTTGGTAGATGGGCTGTTTACACATAGAAGACGTCCGCGAAGAATTTTGTACAGGGCTGTGCTAATAGGGTCAAAAATAGAGGATATAGGTTGTATGAAATAACTTAACTACTCATTACATAATTATTATTATAAAATATATGGCATAATATGGGTTGGTTTATAGACGATAGATGTTAGTAATGGACAGAATTTTGCAAAATAGTTGAATTGTTACAAGTGTAGGGCAGGCTGCACACGCCTACATCACACATATACTTAGGCGTAGTTTGTTTATATTAAGTTTGTATTACGTTTCACGGACCGTCACGCCAGTCTCTCGCTGGCGCTTCAATAAAACGCATCTCTTAAAGCCTAAACTGCATTTAATTGACCCCATATAGAATACTCACCTCAATTAGCCAGCGACACCACATAGACTCATCAACCAACACACACCCAAACAATATTCTATAGTGGTGACCGTATTCAAAAGTGGTGACCGTATTCAAAAGTGGTGACCCCGAAGTGATCACTCGCGATATTTTATAGCAGTGACTCGCGTTTAATTGAATTCAAACTCAAACATCAGTTTAGTGCAAAAACAAAAGACAATCATCAGTGCTACAACCACACCCACAATCACCAACATGGAGGAGCAACACAAAATCATCATGGGTTTGGCAGCTGGCGCGGCAGACGTTTCCAATACGCCACCGCCGCCGGCTCCCTCACAGCTTCCCAGCAGCAGCCACACCACAGCAGAAATGGCAGCCAGTGCCATCACCTTGCAGACCCGCTTGTCCGATTTTTGGACAAACCAGCCGCGCCTATGGTTTCACCAATTCGAAGCCGTCATCGCACCACAGAAGGCCGGGGACCTCTGCAAGTACCAACTGGTGGTAGCGAAGCTGGGACGAGACGAATTGAGTCAGGTAAGTGACATTCTTGAGAACCCACCCGAGTCAAATAAATACATAACTTTAAAAAACCGTCTAATTAACGCGTACGAGGAGTCTGAAACAATTCAACTACACAAACTTCTCAACGAAGTAGAGCTCGGGGACCAGCGACCGTCACAACTGCTCCGAAAAATGAAAGTACTTGACCGCAACAAAATCCACGAAGAAAAAATTAAACAAACTACGCCTAAGTATATGTGTGATGTAGGGCAGGCTGCACACGCCTACATCACACATATACTTAGGCGTAGTTTGTTTATATTAAGTTTGTATTACGTTTCACGGACCGTCACGCCAGTCTCTCGCTGGCGCTCCAATAAAACGCATCTCTTAAAGCCTAAACTGCATTTAATTGACCCCATATAGAATACTCACCTCAATTAGCCAGCGACACCACATAGACTCATCAACCAACACACACCCAAACAATATTCTATAGTGGTGACCGTATTCAAAACAATCATTACATTGTTATCATCTATATTACATTTATTGTGAGCGGACGTTGGTTTCTGAAACACAGTCGTGCGAATAGTATGGGGAACCAGGTTTTCTCCATATTTTGTATCAAATTTATCTAAGTGTAAATAAATATTTGACTGATTGATAAATTAATTGATCTAATATAATACCAGCCTTTGTAATTGCAGATATTCCCGATGCTGCTTCTCCATATCCAATGTTCGACATAACGCTTCCGACAAGAAGGGGTTCTTCTCTTTCGTTACAGAATACTTTATCGATGGCTTCTAATTCGGATTTGTCGGCTTCTGATATCGCTATAACATTACAAAATGCATAAACATTTAGCTGGTTAATGTAATACTTCACGCCTTAGTTGTGTAACTTAAAAAATAATTAATATATTTTACCTACTATGGAAGTGCGTGTACGTATCTTAAAACATCCCCGTTTTGGATGTTTCGGTTGTGTTATGTTTGCGACAAATGAAAATTGACGATATAATATCTCTGCCTGATATGAGAGAATGATAACTGTTAATAGTGCTATTTTTATTTACCAGTTTGACTTTACAGCTGTGTAAAAGTAAACCTAAAAAATGGCAACTAAATATTTTAAGGTAAAGTAGAAAGCTTTTGACAAATTTGCCGAAACTATCAGTCGTCTACAATGCAATCTGTACTTATAATAAAACTGTAACAGGTCAAATTCTGTACATTAAATATATTTAAAAAAAATCTTTTGCGGTGGGTGTTATTAACGATACAGAATCCAAATTTATAATTTATTTCATTTTTGTCTGTCTGTCTGTTTCTGGCCTTTCCACAACTAAGAAACTGCAAGATGGATTCTAATGAAACTTGGTATGCTTAAGGTTTATACGATGAGGTAGGATCTTATTAACTTTTTATCAGCGAGAGTTTCCGTGGGAGGGGGATGAAAGTCGTAATTAATTATTACTCAGTAACGCGTGCTTTGATTTGGATGATTCTTTTTTGTTAGAAAGAACTAACTGAAATGATGTTATCCCGAAAATTTATGCGTGTTCCCGTGGGAGAGGGGATGAAAATCGTATTTAACTATAACCCGGTAACGCGTGCTTTGATTTAGATGATTCTTTTTTTGTTGGAAAGGTCTTACTGCAATGGTGTTATCCCGAAAACTTGTGAGTGTACCCGTGGGAGGGGGGATGAAAATCGTATTAAACTATAACTCGGTAACGCGTGCTTTGATTTGGATGATTCTTATTTTGTTGAAAAGGTCTAACTGAAATGTTATCCCCAAAATAAGGTTCCCGTGGGAGAGCGCATGTACTCGTATTTAACTATAACTTAGTAACGAGTGCTTCGATTTAGATGTTATTTTTTTTTGTTTGAACTAATTAATTGTTAGCCCAAAAATCTCTCTGTAACGCGTGATTTGATTTGGAACTAAATGTACCGCAAAATAAGTCATTGCTTTTTTAGTTATTATGAAAATATTGTGATAGACGCTTTCATAAAACGTTATAGCAAGTAATTATATTGTTATGAAAATCAAATAATGATAAAATTAATTTTAATTATTTTTTTGCTAGATATTACTAACTGAAATTATTGTATCTCAAATAAATATTCCGTCGCTTTATAGTTGTAACAAGGAAGGTTTTTCTGTTGAAACTTTATTTGCATAGTTAGTTATTTTATTTCGTTAGAAAGGACTTACTGAAATTATTGTACCACAAAAAAACCAACATTAGTATTCTAGTTCATATTTCCGATAAACTATCGATAAGGTTTTTTTAATGGAGATCTAAATAAAATATTCCATACAAATCGTACAAGTAGGTATCTTTGAAACAGTTAGACTAAACGTATAATACGGTCACAAAATACTATAGTCACGAGTGTATCAACACAAAACGTCCACAATTTTTTGTAGCGATGGCGACAGAGTAGTTAAAGGGGGTAGTTTGGCGTGCAAGAGGTACGAGGTTCCATCCCACGCAACACGCAAGCAGAGTTTGAGCTACCGTTTAAGGATAACACTTTAAGTTGAAAAATATGTCGCCAAGCACCTAACGGTGTGTTTCGGCTTCCTTCTTTGAGAGCCAGTGCATTCCAGACAATGATAAGACATTCAGAAAAACTACTGATATAAATTTACAATTATTTATAGTCCCACTGACATAATTATGAAAGGTTAGCAACAGCAATCGAAGTCGCTGTACAGCTAGTGGTATGATAAAATTCATCAATCAACTTTTTTAATTATTTCCTTGGACATCGTTTCAAATATTTAATAACTATTTTATTAAACTTACCTGAGCCAAATGCTTCAACGTATTCAACCGCTGCTGGTGAAACACCTGTCTTGTCGTAAAATGACTTCAAGAATCGTGTTGTGGCTTCAGGATCGCGGTAAAATCCGTACCGTGGACCCGGACTCATCAAAGATACAAATTCACTCTTAACATTCATTACTACTGCGTAAATTCTAGGAAACATGAAATATGCATATTAATATCATAAATATTATACAAACTTTCGCCTTTTTAATATTAGTGTCCTGATGTGAAGTGTGATTTCGTGTATCGCTATAATTTTGATGAGGCATGCGAGTGACATCGATTATAACAAATGTAAGCTCCAAATGTGTCAAATATTAATTTAAAATTTGATTAAAGTATAATTTTGTTAAAATTGTGTTTAAAATTAAAAACAAAAAAATACCGTTTAGCTTTTTTCATTTTCTGTAAGAACAGAACATTAATTGCTTCACTTTTGGCACAACCTGCTGCTTCCTCAGAAAATGACTTTGTGTTGCCATCCTTGCTAAGTGGCATCATTCTGTAAACAAATTATATTTTAACTATGCCATCAAAATCGAATAGAGTTTAAAACAGTAATTTATGAAGCATAAATAATAATATATAAAAGTTCCTAATAATTTACCTTCCGTGGTTTTTGAACAAATAAATTACGATTAGAAAATCTTTTGTTTTCACCTGCCAAAGTGTACCGATGAATGTGGATGAAAACACAAATTAGCACCACCGGCCACGGCAGCCTCGCACTCTCCACTAGAAATAGCTTTGTATGCTGCTTCAAGAGCAGCTACAGAACTGCAGCAAGACTGATCGATTGACAAAGATGGACCCTTGGCATTCAACCAATACGAAATACGATTTGAAAACATAGCTTTATTGCATCTGAAATTAAAAGAATAAATATATGAATTATGAGTGAAGTCCACTTACACTTGGCTAAAACAAAATGACGGAAACTACTAATATTTATACATGTCAGTGAACTTAGCAAATCATTATCCAGCAAATCATATATTTTCTGGAGTTCTATTCGCATGCAGCATAGTTCTATAGTACCTGATAGTTTTCAGGAATAGTTCTGGTATTTTTTCTTTATTATTATTTATTCTAATAACTGATGTGGAATATATTCCTGTATCGGATCACTATACAGCAAATCGCAGAAAAATGCGAAATATATACGCGTACACTATATATTATGAATACTGGTACTTTTCTTGTATATTTCTAGATTAAATAAATATCCAGACTTTCAAACAAGTTCCATCTGCTGGAAGTTTTTTGAAAGTTCTGGGTATTATTTGAAACTATCAGGAACTATAGAACTATACTGCATGCGAATAGAACTCCAAAAAAAATAGGATGTGCTGGATAATGATCTGCTAAGTTCACGGACATTATTTATACGAGGTAGAGTAAAATAATATGGTTAGAAAAAAAGAGCAGCTTACCCGGCAATTCCCAACCCAGATTTATCATTGTCTTGGTAAAAAAAAGTTTTTTCTGTTTCAGAAAAACAACTTCCGATGAAAACTCCTACTTTCTTTCCTGACAGTGAAGCTGGATTCACACCTAAAAAGTGGATTAAATACTTAATATCAAGTAGCAGAAATGAATGGATGCGTAATAATTAGTAGTGTAAATTGTACCAGCATCGTAAATAGCCTCATATGCCTGTTCCAACAATTTCCGCGACATGGAATCCGTGCATTTCGCGAGTTTGTAGTGCACCTTGAAGAACTGTGCGTCGAAGCAGTCCACTTCAGGGATTTCAGCCTTATACTGTACTGCACCGGGATGGTTGTAATTCCATCGCAAATTTTCTGTAGACACTGGATTGAGCTGCAAACAAATCTTTATCTTATTACCAACTTATAATTTCGCAATCAGGCTAGTCGGGTCAGCGCGCTCCAATCGACGCTACGGCACTTTTACCCTCTTCTACTAATATTATAAACGCGAAAGTTTGTAAGAATGTATGTATAGATAAATGGATGTATGTTTGTTATCCTTTCACGCAAATACTGCTTAATTGATATGAATTAATTTGGTACGGAGATAGCTTAGACCAAGGATTAACACATAGGCAAATTGTTATCCCTTATTGACGCGGGTAACATCACATGGCGTAGCTAATTACCTAGAAAACTAAAAATAATCGTGCACTATTTATTTTGCTGTCTAATAAAGTTATGATGTTAATAGGTTTAAATTATTATGGTTGTGGAATACGACGTATCAGTAATTAATACTCTAATTGTGGAAAACCTTCAAAGTTTATAGCACCTACTTTATTGTAGAGTATATTCTCCAGGTCCTTTACATATCGTGCCTGCGGGTAGAGACCAGCCATGCCCGAGATGACCACCCGTTCCCCGTCTGCAGCCGCAGGACCGATGTCTGCAGCCTGTTGCGGGGTCGTGTGCTCTTGCGGCGTGGGACTCATCCTTAAACGATATCTGTGAGCAGCTTAGTACCAGGCGGTCGGTAAGCGGCGATCTATGCAATAAAGGAGTCATTTACTTGTGGACAACTTTCTTTCTCTTTTTAATATGTTTATGTGTCTCTTAATAATATTATATTTCTATTTAATTAAAGGCTAATAAGTAATTTTAATTTAGCTATAAAAGTAAAAAAACAGAGATTATAATAACGTGCCCTCTAAGATGTATATTGAAATCTCCATTAAGATTGTATCCACTATGCTCAACGAATTGAACAAAATTTTACAATTTGATAGATAGATAGCTCAATTCTTTATGCAGACACACAAAAAAAATAAAAGAGATAATTCTTACAAAAAAAATAATGCTACAAGTGGCGGCCCTATCGCTAAAATCGATCTCTTCCAGGCAACCTTAGGATGGAGACAATTGTGATTTATTAAGAGGAATATACTTTGTTAATGAGTTTATTAAACGTAACTCGATTACTATATTTTGCTATCACGTAGAAAATTTTCAGCCGTCCAGGATTTATTTTTAATATTTAACTTATTATTTTATTTTGTTTGCACTGTATATGCCTACGTATAAACTACGCTTTTATTTCTCATATATATATTTATATATCAAATTGACCGATATGTGTGACCTAACGGCGATAGATATTTAAATGTTATGAAAACAGTAAAGAGATAGAAAATCCTTATGTCCCACCTGCATATTTGACACTGTCTAGAGCAATATTAATTTTACTTAAAAAACAGAGCCACTTTTTTTGGCTCTATATACGTAGGTCGAATCCTAGAATTTGATTTAAAATTCTATAAATTCGTAGTATGGCTAAAAATTGCCCAAAAATACCGTATTTTTAATGTTCCAGGAAAATGGCAGGCAGAACCGAAATGCCGGCAATAGCCATGAGACATTTATCAATACTTTTGCAAGATAATGTTTTTTTTTTATTATTAGAAATAACAAAAAACTACAATTATCTTTTCTGTGGTTATTATTATAATAAGCCACTACTTATCTATATCTATACTAATGTTATAAAGAGGAAAGATTTGTATTTTTGTATGTAACGAATAAACTCAAAAACTACTGGACCGATTTCAAAAATTCTTTCGCTGTTAGAAAGCTACATTATCCAGGAGTAACATAGGCTTTATTTAATAATAGAAAAAATTAGAGATCCTTACAAATTTCCACTATACCCAATCCTAGGTGTAATTTTTTTTGCCATAAAATGCCTTTCATCGCATACGCTGCGGTAAGTATTGATGATAGAACAAAAAATGTTCTACAATATTATAGAACATATCAATATCTACAAAAAAGTTTGCGATAGCATATGTCCAACTATTAAAGTTAAGTCACTATAACTACTTTTATACATTTTAAAAGTTGATAGAAATGCCGATCAAACTCAGACCAATTTATCTATACCTTCGTATTAATTCTTATCAAAATAAACTGTTTCGTATTCAAGTCTGTTTCAATACCTGTTAATAACTGTTTGAATTATTAAAATCGGATGTACCATTCAAAAGATATTACAAAATTAAAAAATAACAAGTCATATCTAAAAAAGTGATAACCACTTCCATTCGACTCGCTAAACTTACGTTACCTATAATGGCCTCATAGGAAATTAAAAGTTATCTTCAGAAAGATACTGGGCTGATTTCAAAAATTCTTTCGCTGGTGGAAAGCTTCATTGTCACTCAGTAACATACAACATTATATTAACATTAGAGATCCCTACTAAAACAAACTCAAGGTGTCAAAACATTAGCCATAAATTGTCTCTCATCGAATGCTGCGAAAAATATCTATGTTATATAAATATATAAAAATATCTATATAACATGGCCCCGATGCTAAAACTAGATTTGATAAATGAATTGCAGACTATGTTGAATAGCCACAATGTATACATACAATGTTTTAAACATAGTATCGCACTCAACACCCCAGAGAGTTTAAAATTAATTATTTATTCTGACCGCACACCTCAGACAGAGCACAGGGGAAGATATAACGCTCCTTCTACAAATGAAGTGGCTGTTCTTTTGGTCGATGAAGATAAAGGGCCCAGGGACATAGTACTGCACGGTAGAGACGGACAGCTAAAACGAGTGTCGGAATTACACCGCGCATATGATCCGCTGCAATATCCGCTAATGTTCGTATCAGGAGACAATGGATATTATTTAACTATTCCTCATCAGGATTCCTCAAGAAATAAAAATGTGTCATATATGCAATATTATTAGGACTAACTGTTTTAATTCACTGCATTATTACAAAGATTTGTTGAATCAATATTGTGTGGATATGATGGCGAAGATGATTTCCGAAAGGTTAAATTTTATTTCAAGAAACCAACAAAAGCTTAGAGCAGATGACTATGTTCATTTAAGAGATGCTTTGAACCAAGACGCAAGCGTAAATGCAGCCAATATTCTACAGCATGTCATCTTGCCGTCATCGTTTACGGGGTCTCCGAGGTATCTCCACGAAAAGACACAAGATGCTATGACGTATGTGCGCAATTATGGAAGGCCTGATCTTTTCGTAACTTTCACCTGCAATCCGCAATGGGAAGAAATAAAGCAGGAACTTTTTCCCGGTCAAAGGTATTTCGACCGGCAGGACATCATTGCTCGAGTGTTTCACTTAAAAATGAAAAAAATGATAAAAATATTCACAAAAGACGCGTTTCAGGCCAGTCAAATGTTATACGCTGACTGTTGAGTGGCAAAAAAGAAGATTACCGCATTGTCATATGTTATTTCGGCTGGACTCGAAAATACAGCCCGATGACATAAATGAGATAATAGTTGCCGAACTGCCTAATAAAGACGAAGACCCGGTATTGTTTGAAATAGTCACAAAAAATATGGTACATGGCCCATGTGGGGAAGAAAATATGACTTCACCCTGCATGAAAAATATCCACGACGTTTCGTAACTGAAACCCAGACCGGTGAGGATGGGTATCCTGTTTATCGCCGACGCGACACCAACAATGGAGGGCAGATCGAATGTCCGAGGGCGAACAGTTAACATAGACAACAGGTGGATCGTTCCATACTCCCCAATACTGTGTCGATCTTTCAACGCTCACATAAACGTTGAATATTGTCATTCCGTACAAGCCATAAAATACATATGTAAATACATTAACAAAGGATCGGATCAAGCAACTTTCAGTGTTAGAAATGCTCACGATGAAGTTGAAAATTATTTGAATGGCCGGTATATTAGTACATCTGAAGCAGTGTGGAGGTTATTTGAGTTTCCTATACATGAAAGACACCCTACCGTAGTACACTTAGCGGTACACCTAGAGAATGGACAACGAGTATACTTTTCAGCGGAAAATATGCAACATATAGCGCAAAATCCGCCAAATACGACACTCACGGCGTTTTTTGATCTATGCAACATTGATGAATTTGCTAAAACACTACTCTATCACGAAGTCCCTCATTATTATACATGGGCTAACAATAAATTCTCTAGAAGGAAACGTGGTCAAGAAGTAGTCGGTCATCCTGGTATAAAAAAAAGAATAAGAATGGTATAAGAAAAAGATGCGGCATTAGGGAGAGTGTACAGTGTTCATCCTTCCCAGTCAGAATGTTTTTACTTTAGGTACTCCTTCATCATGTACGTGGCCCAACATCGTTTCAAGACTTCAAAACCGTTGATGGAATTGTTAAAGAAATTTACCAAGCCACTTGCCGAAATAGGGGTTTGCTAGAAAATGATAACCAATGGGAAATCACTTTGAGAGAAGCTTCGATTTCCCAATAAAGCTTTTTTTTACCCCTCGGAACCTCTCAAATTGTGGGATACTTTTAAAGACAATTTGTGTCAAGACATCAGACATACAGCTGTACAACAAGGTCTAAATTATGATGTGTATAACGAAGACTTAATACAAATAAAAAACAAACTTTTAGAATTGAACGATAAATATTTAAAAGACTTTGGATTACCTTCTCCAAATCACTCACAAAATGTTGTTGATGCCATACCGTGCTGTACATAATTATGATGTTAACGAGTTGTCAGTATTTGTTAATTCAAATGTACCCAAGTTAGTGGCAGATCAAAAAATAGCGTTTGATGCTATAATTGAAAGCGTTTAAAATAACAGTGGCCGTCTATTTTTTTTGGACGCGCCTGGTGGCACAGGTAAAACCTTTCTTGCCAATTTGATATTGGCAAAAGTACGACAATCTGGAAGAAATGCACTGGCGCGTGGCGTCTTCGGGAATTGCTGCAACCCTATTAAATGATGGTAAAACAGCTCACTCTACCTTTAAATTACCTTTGGCTGTGTCTTTAGAACAACAGTCTGTATGTTCAATCCGCAAAAATGGTCCATTGGGAAAGCTTTTACAGGACACGTCGCTGATTATTTGGGATGAGTGCACCATGAGCCATAGAGCCCATGCCGAAGCAGTGGACCGCACATTAAAGGATATCAGAAACTCGGGCAATATGATGAGAGGCGTAACTTTTGTTTTCGCTGGAGACTTTCGCCAAACACTGCCGGTTATAACAAAGGGTACACGCGCCGACGTTATTAAAGCGTGCCTCAAATCATCACCTTTGTGACAGTCAATTGAAACCCTTAATTTGCGCACAAATATGAGAGCACATTTAAGTAATAACCACAATGGCAATTTCTCACAAAAAATACTCAAATTAGGAGATAGAAAATTTTTCAATCCAGTCACAAACAGCTCTCTATATTGTTGAATAATGAATTGGCTTAAATTGTTCACAGTCTAGGAACTCTTATAGACACAATCTATCCTGACATCGAAAATCTTACAGATCGAAATTTCCATTGGCTCTGTTCGAGAGCGATTTTGTTACCAAGAAACGACTCCGTGAATAAAATAAATAATATGATTATGGAAAAAGTACCCGGTGATTTTAAATGTTACAAATCTGTTGATACCGTATGCAATATTGAAGACACAGTGCACTACTCACAAGAATTTTAAATTCCCTCAATCATGCTGGCTTGCCAGCCCACGAACTTAAATTAAAAGCAGGCACTCCTATTATGCTACTGAGAAATTTATGCCCTCCCAGTATGTGTAATGGTACAAGACTTTTGATAAAGGAATTCAGAGAAAATGTGATTGTAGCAAGCATTATCACGGGCCCCGCGGCCGGTCAGCTTGCACACATTCCACGGATCCCGATGATACCGACTGATTTGCCTATATCTTTTAAAAGATTACAATTTCCTGTAAAGACATCGTTTGCCCTTACAATAAATAAATCCCAGGGACAAACTTTCTCGATGGTTGGCGTCGACCTAAGGAAAGACTGCTTTTCTCATGGCCAATTGTATGTTGCTCTATCTTGTGTAGGATCTCCTGAAAATCAATACGTTTTGTTGCCACCTACAAATACTACTGCCAACATAGTGTACAGTGAAGCATTAGGGTAAACAAAATAAGCATAAACATTAAAATAAAAATATAAATACAGAAATTAATATAAAATAACAAAAATATATCAAAATAAAAATAAAAGTATGATAAGATGTTTAATAAATAAAATTTTAATTAATTTCAACAAAAATTTGTTTAATAGCTGATTAAGGGTCTTTGTATATAATTTTGCACCTTTTGACAAATTAAGTTAACGAACGTTAATTAGAATATATATAGGAAAATTATCATCAATTATCGTAAAATGTTTTAACAAAATATGTCAACCCGTGCGAAGTCGGGACGGGCAGCTAGTTTAATATAAGCAAGCTTGAGTTTTTTCTTTCGTTTCTCAATGATTACCTCTAAAATACCTTGTTAGGTGAAGAAATTATCAAGCTAATACTAATATTAAGATAGCCAGTAAAATTTTAAAAAATCCCTGAGTTCGACACGGTATGGTGACAGCCATCTTGGATTTCGAATTTATCATAGTGTATTCTACGAGCATATTGAGGGAATTGTAGAAAAATATGTTATCAGTCACTTTGTGGCGGCGGCTTTCTTGTACCGATTTTCATCAAACATAGCTAAGAACACTCCCAAGAAGTTCACCATTAAAACAAAAAAATAATAATTAAATCGATTCCTCCGATCAGGAGTTACGATGCTACTGACAAACACTCAGAGACACACTGACACGCCAAACTTATAGCAACCCGTCGTTCTTGCGTCGAGGTTAAAATTAGCAGTTAAATGACCACTTCAAATCTTCACATAATCAAAATAATCTGGATTATTCTGAACATAAAATTATATTAAATAATCTAGATTACTTTGATAACCCAGTGAGACCAACCATAATAATAATGTTCAAAATAGCGAATGTAAATCTATCGAATGAATCGATGGTAACGAAACCTAACCAATCCGTTTTTTCATTATAACTATGGTAAATGTGAAAGTAACTCTGTCTCTGTCTGCTATGTTTTCATGCCTGAACATTTTTACCAATATTGACGAAATTTGTCACAAACATAAAAAGACTAAATCTTGGAAGAAAATATCGGCTACCTTTCATTGCGAAAAAATTTTTTTAAGGGCAATAAGAGATAAAAATGCCCATTGCAGTGCAACAGTACCCATATAACAACTCGTATGCATAGATTATTTTAATGGAAAAATATAGGAGTTGGAACCCTTTCTACTTGAAATAATATTTATTTCTGTTATTTTTACCTTTTTACACAATTGATTTCATAGATTTTGTAATGAAATACTATTTAAGTATGGTATATACGAACGGCTTGAGTAACAGTAATAAAGAGTTTGCAATAATCTAATATTTTAATAAAATCTTTGTCCTCGCGAACGAAGTAACAGCTGGTAAATCTAAAAATGAATATGATATTTATATACGAAATAAACAATGTATTTAAAAAAAAGTTAAGACCGTCTTCCATGCAGCACACAATATTTGCGTTATTAAAACTCCCTATTGGAAAATTAAAAGTTATATTGAATATAAAACCATTTAAACCGAAGTTTGATAAAATTTATATGTCATTTTTTATTTATTCACAGTTGGCGAAAATATCGATGAGCATACACAAAAAATAATACAGAAGAAGATAGAGGCTCTTTTTTAGAAGTCGGTTCAGAATTCCTGACGTACCTTCAATTAGAAACGATCCGCAAGGTTTGTCTTGATAACAACGACTGAAGCGCAGTGAGATTCCTTAGAATATATATACTAGAAAAATTATAATATTCTAATCGCCAGACGGTCATAGTTCGATGAATATTCCTGATAAAAATGCAGTTTTAGGGGTGTTTGAACCTTGTATTCAAATTCCTAATGCGCATATAATTTGTACAAAGTCTAAACATATTGGAATATGTATAATCTATAAGTTTTAGGCACTAGTAGTTCAGTAAACTGTTGACCTAGCCGACCGATGACCTTATGGGTGAAAGAAAGGAATTTATTTTAGAAAGTTTTCATTGCTCTGGGCTTCGAAAATCCCAAACGTGTCAAGCGATAAAATAATAATAAATTTTCTGTTGCCTTAGAAAACAACATTTTTGATTCATGTCATTGCCACGTGAATGCCACATTAATTTAGATCTTGTTTCACGAGTAAGAAACGTAATTAACTCGTCGTTTATAGAATCGTTTGTATGGAATTTATAACGAATTTAAGATAGCTGCCACCACGATCGATATTAGTAACGACAACAGAGTACAGAACCCTTAGTGCGCGAGTCCAACTCGCACTTGGCCGATTTTTATTACATGAGTATCATTTAGATGTAATGTTCATTTGATAACACATTTTGAGGTAACCAACAAGGCACAGTTAATAAAAAGAAACTTCTACTTAAATATATTTTATTTTATATATATTATCACAAATGGTGTCAGTCAGCAAACGTTTTAGAAAGTTTATCGATCAAAATCCTAGTTCTTTCCGATAGGTACTGGTCTAGTTGACCAAGTACTCTCACCACATGTAACATCTTCTGTACTCCTTTCTTGAACTTCTCCATTCTTTCGGCACTGGATTCTTCTTCCGTGGAACTTCTCGGCGAAAATAAAGACATAGAAGATCCCACCTTTGGCAAAGAGAATCTACTATGTTCTTGTGGTCTCAATGTAGGAACGTTAATTTTAGGAACTCTCAGTTTTGAGACTCTAAACTTGGGCAATGAAAATTTTGGTATGAACCCTTCAGGAGGAGGTGCAGATATAGGTACGAGGGTATCACTAAATCCAGTCTGGTCCATATCTGGTTCTCTGAGGATGAATCTGCCATTCTTGATTGCTTTAGGTATTGCGCCTTGAATGAGGTTGCAGAAAGAATCAACATCAAAGCGAGAGTTCAAGTTTGAAGACTTCGATCGATAGCTTGGTTTTCCATAGATTTCCTAAAAATGAAAAAGTTTAGCTATAATCTGGCATACCTAAATAAGCAAGTAGATAAAAATGTTTTGATAAATAAGCGGTATTGATTGTCCGAGCTAGCGAAGCGGGCAAAGCGACTGTGTTTCGAGTCGGGTAAATTTTTGCATTCGTCTGTCAGTTACTAACGTTTGTGTTTTTGTATGTTTCCTAAAATTTCGTACTTGAAAAGAGGTTGAGCCAATCTTGATATGTTCTACAAATTTTAAGACTTCGGGTTTTTTGATCGTGGGGTTACCTATTTCACCCAAAAGATTTGGAAGATTCCTTGAAATACAAAAATCACGACAAAGCTATTATATAAGATTTTATTACCTATTCGTGAAATAAGTGTCAATAAACCTATTCTGGATTTCCGGCAGAATCGATGGTAATATTGTTTTCACGGCAACCCGCTGTCGTATTATTATGCTCGTCAACTCTTGACCTTTTTTGGGAGCATTAAATATGTTTTAAAGTAGCCCGTTTACCGTAGCACCTTTAGGTGCATAATAAAATTTTTGAAAGTCGATAGTAGTAGTTTACCTTTTCACGAGATCCACAATCAATAGTCACCCGAACCGGAAGTGCAGCGTCTCCATTATGAATCACCTAAAAATAAAACTGTAATTATTATTATATATAATCTATTATCTTAATAGATCACATTTGACATTTATCAGTTTTAGCTTCATAGTAAGGTTACATGCTGAATGAACAATAAAACGAATGAATCGATGCGGACTTCTATGTGATTCACAAATATTTTAAAACCAATATCAGCTGTATCAGCCCAGCCTTTCTTGAGTTTTACCGTGACATACGAACAACAATTGATCTGTATACAATATATGACTAGATTTAAGGAATAAAATAAGACAAGTACGCAATTACGACTAAGATAGCACTCAGCTCACTCAGTTCAGTTGAACTATCAGAATTATGTATAACTACTCGTAGTATTGTCATCTTTATCACTGCTGTCAGCACTCATTCATTATCAGGTAAAAAAATAGTACGTTTTATTTTAATCACAATGTGATGGTTATTCATTTATGGTAAAATATTCCTTTATATGTAATCATTGCATTCGATTCTACTTATCAACAGTAGATTTTAGGGTCGCATCTCTTGTGATTAAAAAGAAAAGGGTATCTACACTGACGCAACATTGAAAAGACGTTCAGTTCTTTAGTACAAAAATTGATTTTTATATTTAAAATGGTTTATAAATGAAAGTAAATCGTAAAATTGCCTTATTTGGTCATTGTTACGATATATATATATAATCATTATTTGAAAAAAGTTAGGTAATTGTGCAGTTGTAACTTCGAAAAAAAAATGTATGCCCGCCGTTACAAGGTTACGTTGTCAAAATTTGATCAAGTGTCAAATGTGATCTATTAAATTGGCCTTACTAGGCTACTAAAGTGATTCTACGCGTATATTATTATCCCAAAACTTACTTTAAGCTCTGATATCAAAATATAAAAGACTAACAACATAAATAAATAGGACGAAACTATAATCTCGCCAATATAACCACGCGGAAGAATTTTAATGTTTTCCCTATATTATAGCATGTTTTAGTCTTTCAGAGACAATTTTTACCCGAAAACGAAAAAAGGAGAGTTATGTTTTTGGAGTGCATGTATGTAATTTCTTTGGCACGCCTTAGAGTCTAAAACGGCATGTCATATTTTTATGTGAGTGGTGTCAATAGGTTCGTCTTTACCTGCAGATGGTCATAGGCTAATCTTGCTAGAATACCACTACTTCACTTGTTAAGTAAGTAATGAAAGGTGCGGCGGTACTTCACGTCGGAACAGTTGCTCACTCTGTACAAAGCACAAGTTCGATCGTGTATGGAGTACTAGTATGGAGTTGAAGTCTGTCGAAAGGCGAGCTAAAAGACTTATAGGTAACGATGCTCTGGCCAAAGTTAAACTTCAAAGCCTCGAGCATCGTCGAAGTGGCTAGCCTATTGGTCTTTTATCGGATACATTTCGGGGAGTGTGCCTTGGAATTGTATGAATTAATTCCCCCATCTCCATTCTACAATCGGACAAGTAGAGATATTGTAAGGCGCCACCGGTTCATGGTAGAGGTTCCACGGACTCGCACAAAACGCTTCGCGTCTACATTTATTGTTACGTACGAACAGCTAGGTCGTGGAATTCGCTGCCAAGTTCTCTATTTCCCGATAGCTATAATCTCGGTCTCTTCAAATCGCGAGTGAATCGGTTTCTTCTAGGCAAGGGCGCTTCATCCTAGACCGCATCGTTACTTCACATCAGGTGAGTTGCGATCAAGCGCAAGCCTATCACTATAAAAAAAAGTAAGCTACGTGGGTCTAAATTTCTTGCAATCGGGTTTTTGGAGTTACTTTTTACCATTTGTTCAAATTGGTGGTTAAATTTGCCTCGTATTATCATTAGGAACATCTTTACGTTTATTATTATTATTATTCTCGTATTCATTTTATTTCCTAAATTTAAGTTTTTTACAGTATAAATATAAAACAATAATATTACAAAAATTTTAAGCCGCCGTAGAGTGCCGCCAGCAGCGGGGTAGGACCCTGGCTACCGGTGGTAGGGACTACAGAGAGAGGAACCTCCTTACAATACGTGCTGTATCGAGGATCACCGCCCTCTGTACCTGACCGTTGATGCAAACATCTAGCGAGAGCCTCTTAAGATGTTGGTTGAGGCTTCTCGCTATCAGGCCGTTTGCCGAAACCTATTATTATTATTATGGATATTATATTCAGTTATCACAGTGGTACAGTATATTAAATTCAATAGTGTGCGTGTGCTAAGTTTGAAATGTACCTATATAAAAAATAATCCTGAATGCTAACTGAACATCAAAAGTGATTATTGTAAACTTATGTAGTACGTAAATAAAATTTATGTAGTAAATAAAATAGCCTTGAGTGTGATTTTAATATTTGCGCCCTTGACCCACTCGTCACGAGTGATAAGCGGTTTTTCGGATGTCCCTAATGTGCTAAACTCGAAGAAGACTGTAAAACGACCTACTTACCTATCCCCTATAAAGATTGTATATATTTCTATGTTTCTAATAACATTTACAAAAAACAGCTGGTTTATTTTTGGTCTTAGAATCTCCATTGCCATGCAACATGGCAAAGCTGCCAGCATTTTTGCCACCTTTCCCTCAAATAACGGACTTTTGACTGCATAATATTTTCTTCCTTTTTTTAAATTGTAAATAGGTTTTCGTTGATGTTTTAATCACTGTTTCTTTAAGTTTTTATCACAATAAAGCAATCACATTTACACAATTCTTCCACACCCCTCATCGCCTCACTCTGTTCACTGAACACCTGGCTATTGCACAACATCATTCACTCAAACACTGTAACATTTCCATATAGATACGAACCGCTGAAATGATCACAATCGCCACGTACCCGAACATTATCTTTCTTGATCGCACATTTTGCCGTCTCGATGCAAACTGAACACGTCACTGGGCGCCGGTTCAACTCTACCGTCACGTACTGAATCGTGATTCTGCTGCTTCAGCTCTCCGCGGTATTTGTAGTACCTTCACATCGATCCAGTTCATTTATATAATGTACTATAAAATATCACAAGTAAAACTTAAGTCTAAAACAAAAGTATTAAATTTTTAAGGTAAATAGGGAAAATAAAAGTAGTAGTATTATGGTTTAGCTTATTTTAATCTCGTTAGTATTAAATATTTTCTTCTGTCTTACTCGTACTTACTTGTTGCACCAAACAGGGTCCATTTGTACTATTATTTTATGTATTAATAACATCTTTATGAGTCAATGGAAGCAATAAAATCTGAAATGCGAAAAGACTTTTTAATTTTTATTCATATTATTTTATTTTATTACTGTATGCGATCGGCAGTGTTACCTGTGGTTCTCTTATTTTTATATACAGCCCATGTTACTCAGTGATTATGTAGCTTTTAATCGGTAAAAAAGTTTTTGAAGGCGGTCTAGTAGTTTTTAAGTTTGTGCGTTACATACAAAAATAAAAATCTATCTCTTTATAATATTATAGCGTAGATCAGTCAAAGCGGTATGGTACTCGTATTTTACAAACACTTACAATAATTCTACACGAGAACAATATCAATCTGGCTGCGGTGATATTTTTTCCACACCTTTCTAGGTTATGTTTTAGCAGTTTATTTAAATAGATATGATTATAATCATAATGCATTAAAATAATATACTCTTACCTATCTCTAACACTAACTCAATTAATTGAGGTATTTTTGAATGAAGTATTATATAGGTACTTATAATACTACCAAAACGCCCTACAATGTAACATCCATACTTATTCATATCTGTCAATTGTGGTCAATGAAATGACTTTATATAGTATAGCAGATTTCTTTGATCCAATGGTAAAATATCAGCAAATAAAACGATCAGCATCGGCCAGTGATGGTTGACTCGATCCAGCTACTAAACCCATCTAAAGAATGTTTGTCGATCTGCATCAGCAAGGTTACGGTTATGCAATCGTGTACCGATCACAGTCTTGTCTTATCTATACATCGACCATACTAAAGCCTTGTGAACGTAGAAGATGCAGTGGTTGGCCAGTGGGTGCTATGCGGGAAGCCTCTTGTTTTACTTAGCCGTCAGATTCTATTACGAGAATGAAATTAGAAAGGCTCGTCTTGATGACGCTGGTTTTGGCTGCTATAACTGCTGTGGAGGTATCTTTAAAATTTTGTTTACAATTAGTTACACTGTGTTAAAAGGATAGTTTGCCGATCGGTTGCAAATTGGAACTACCCAAACCTATTTTCATTCTAAGGCAATGTTTTGTTCTGACAATGCCCGTGCTACTCTTTTTAAAGTAGAATGAAAATTAATGAGCCATGAATAAAATACTCTCGAAGCTAGAGCTCTCCAGGTACAGCTGTGCTCAAAGCTCAACAAACAGAATATATTAAGTGATTTATTTCCAACAATTTGACAATGACACTTGTAATTTTTTTTCAGAGCAGTGCGTTCCTAAAGCGCTCTCTCCTAAGGCCCCGCCTCCCGGAGCCTTGCTTCTCGTGTCGCGCAGAAGACCGTCCCTTCGCTTACCCTCTCATCGCATTCTTCACCAGGATCAAAGACATGGTCGTACGAGGCCTCAGCGTGCTTGCGGACAATAGCAGATCTGGAAAACTTGATTCTAAGCTGTGATTATTATTACTGATTACTATTAATATCATTGGCATAATAATATTAATAGTAAACGAATTTATTAAAACGAATTTTACGACCAATTCGTCATATTACCAATAATTGATTTAGTTGAAATATAGAGAACGGTAATAACATTTTAGTAAAGTCAGGTGATAGGAAGGTATTTATTTCTTTTTACAGAATTTGTTTACGTGAATTCATGCACATACGTACTAATGTATACATATGTATGTATGTATATTATGTAGTTAATATAATAATTTATTTTCAGTAGATATGTAAGTTTACAATATTTTCTTACTCTAAAGACAAAGATGTAGATAATAAAATCGTATAATTATTATGCTGATGTAATATATAAGTAGTATTTTATTTTAATGTTATAATAAACTTATAACCACATTATTTTAATCATTTTTTTGTTTCTTAACAATTCCCGTAAATTTTTGGTACAATATTTATAAACAAATATTTATCACAATGTCTAAAACTAAGAAAAATTGCAAACAAAATTTGAAGCAATTATTTAAGCAGAAGTTTCTTAAATTTTAAGTATTCCGTTGTAGTTAAGGAACCTTTTTTCTTCAAATCCGAGAGTTTTTTTAGTATCCCATCATTTTTATCCAACTTTATCGGCGGGACCTTCGCTATTTTCAAGTCAGTTTTCAGAGTTTTCAATGGCGACCGCTTAGCAATTGGAACACGCAACGGTTTCAATGGTGGCTTCAGCTTTGGCAATAAAGTTAGCGGTGGTAAAATTGGCAATTGTGGCAAATGTATAAACGGCAATGGCGGTAATAATGTTAGTAATGGTAATTTTGTTACTATTGGCAATAAAGGCGGTAGAATCGGAGGGAGAATTGGCAATAAAGGAAATAAAGGTAATTCAGGCAAAGGTGACAATATAGATCTCGGTGGTTTTCTTGAGGGCTTAGCAGGTTGCAGTATTTTTAAGAGCGGCGGTTTCGGTGGAAGTTTTGGAATATTGAATGGTGTTTTAGACTTAGTAAGGCCACTAATGTTAATGAAAACTGGTGAATGTTTCGAAATCTTCTTGATGACAACAGGACTCGATTGTCGTTTAAGGTCGCCAGCTATTAGCCCTAGATTAAGACTTTGACTCACTGGTGTCTGAAAACAACAAAACATTGAGAAATCATTACGAATAAATTGCTTACTTAGTGATAAATTGCCAGAAAAACTTGTTGTAGGTGCGAAATCAAGGCTTTAAGAATTTCTATATCAAACAATTAATTAGACATTACGAATGGCGATAACGTGACTCGTTCGCATTTACTTTATTAACGTCCAATACAACAGTCTATACCATTACAAATCAAAACTGACACTCGGGCAAATAAAAATATTGGATATTAGTCAATATTGGATACAAATAGTTAACATATATTACCGCAGCCAGTTTTTATATGACCACGTCTCAGTTTTGATTTGTGATACGAAACTAGTAATTATTTCAACATTTCTTAAATTATTTATCTGTTTTATCACTGTTTAGATGTAGAAGTCACTGTAAGGAATAACTACAAAAACAACTTACAAGTAACAAAGCCAAAACTGTGATCGTCTTAACTCCACTTATTAATCGTTTATTGAGTGCACCCATTTTGTGCAATATCTGCTTTGATTAAACTTCTTTATTTATTTTATCCGCCTTTTATACTGGTTAACATCTCGATTAAAAGACAATATATTGTTATCTCGTATTGATTAAGCACGATGCAAAATCAAACCATTGTTTCTTAATATTGAAAGCAATAAAAATAAGATTGGAATCATTAGTCTCATCGGACTTTAGTACAAAATTGTCTTAGTTGTAGACAACTAAGACAACACGATGGTTTAGTGGGAGACAGATCAAAATGATTAAGGTATAATATTCATTTAAAATGCTGGAATTTATAATAAAATTAATTTAGGAAACATAGGCATGCTAGCACACATATTTACATACATTTCAGTTTGCATACTAATCTCTTTGGTAGGTACATCAGAGCTCATGAAAGTTTTAAAATTGTACACATTTTTTTATATTTTACTTACTTTTTATGACTAATTATAAAAATTGTCGATAATTAATTTAATTAAATTAAGAATTACAGCTATGTCAGAGTTTTATTAGTTTTAATTTCGAAGGACTCACTAGTCAATAAATCAACAGTAAATTTATAATCTTACACAAATTTTTCGCAAAAAAAGTCACATTCTAATATTTAGAATTTACTCGTAAGAAGAAACAATAAACATTAATTTGAAATAAGAACTTTGCACCGATCGGCGCATAACGTACTTAGTACGTGACTAAATATGTAAAATTCACTTGTCTCTGAATTGTAATCAAGAATCTAATTCTTACCAATTATGAACCTAGTCATATCTTCTCATATCTACTATTGGCGAAAGGAATTCTAGAATAGCTGTTAGATATTATTACATAATTTTAATTACGAAATCATTGTCTTATCATTTACCATTTTACTATCACCACGTAATTGTTAAGTTTATCGGAAGTATTCAGGCTTTTACATAAGCTAAATATTTATTTAATCAATTGCACCATCTTATTAGATAAGTATCTAATATTACAAATATCACGTATAAAACTCAAAATATCAACAAAGACACTTTATATATTATTATAGTGTACTTTAGATCATACACCTATATGAGATTGAGGTCGTCGAACAGGATGGGGGGTCAAAAGCTATTTTGGTCCTCCATTACAATCGTTCTTTTGGCTTCCAACTACGCTGCAGCATGTCTTGAGAAAAAACTATGTTTGGTAAAGCTAGCAATTTATTGTTCTATGCATGTATGTTACAAGCCAATATAATGCGTTTAAATTATACAATAACTTATATTTTTATATTTACAGCTGGAAGCCATGAAAGAGATGAAAGAATGCCAAAAAGAACTACTCGGCGCGTAAGTAAATATCCGTCAAATCATGTCATCATATACTACTCTACTTTTAATATTAACAACAATTTTCTAATTTACAGGCTAATGAAACCTCTTCTTCTTGAAAAACTAGAGCTAAAAGAACTTTTAAAAGGTATGAATTAAATTCAAGTATTTTGTTTTTATTTGTTTGACTGGAAAGTGTTAACATTAATAAGTGCGTTACAGAGAAGAAATTGCCATGTCTTGAGCCCCTGCTGCCTCCCGCGCCGCCACCGACTATCGTCTTGATGCCGGCGGCCCCGGCGCCTCCTCCGTGTTCATCCCCGTTAATGCTGGCACCGCCAGCGCCGCTGATGCTACCAGCTCCACCACCAGCCCCGCTGCTGCTGCCCGCGCCAGCACCTGCCCCGATATGTCTCCCGGCGCCGGCTCCGGCGCCTATCTGTCTCCCCGCGCCAGCACCACCGATGTTCTTACCCGCTCCGCCTGGCTCGCCCATGTTCTTACCCGCTCCAGCTCCTGCCCCTATGTTCCTACCTGCACCTGCTCCTGCGCCTCTATGTTTCGCACCTCCGCCCGCCCTTCCCCCTGCGCCTGCTCCGATAGTGATATCACTGGTGCCCCCGGCGCCACCACCGATGTACTCGCCATGTTGCCCTCCACCGCCGCCGCCCGGTCTTCCTATGACCGCATTCATGGTTCCTTCGCCTGTGCCTATAACTCTGGAGCCGAAGCCTTTACCGCCTCCTCCACCTTGTTCTTGCATTAAGTACTGCTAACGAGGAAGTCTAGTTTAGGTTGGTGTATAATACATTAGATACCTGCTGACTTATTCACAAATAGAATACGCACTAGGCAATTTAGTACATAATTTTTCTCCATACTGAAGTAGATTTTTAATTTCATTTGTGATATTGAGAAGCTTCTACTAAAAATACCTACTTTGTTTCTCGATTTTAATTTATTGTTATAAAAATAAATAGGTATTTTAATAAAACATTCAAACAAGTCAGCGTTTTCATCATTATGTTCCGACAACCTTGCTTATTTTGAAAACGACACGTAATTCCCATGCGCAACCCAATAATTTGTCTTGCATAATACGCCCAAACAGTTTCTACTTCATTTCATATTAATTAGGTACTGTCAAATACTAAAATCAATTTTAATCCAAACTGAAATTCTCATAAATAGATCTTGCCATAAATAGATAGATCTTTCTAAAAAGCAGCTTCATAATAGGTACATAATTTTTGAATAGGGAATTAAAATAACACGACGGGCAGGATCCAAACCTGCATAGCTTTATTAATCCGATCTTAATTAATTCTATACAAGAAAAATAACTAATCAGTACCCGCTTCGGAGCTAGTGGTACACGCATTGACATTGTAGCTTTGTAACACATTTTTCATTTAATTTTATGTCAACTAAATACTTGCATTTTGTTAGAAAATACATTGCACTTCTAAACACAATAGAGTAGTAGTACAGTAATGTCTGTATGTGAATGAAATGTGTGTGCAATTTACATTCTCAGGTATACCTTGATTATAAAAAATTGCACACAACTTACATAGAGGAACTATCTCTACGTTACTGATACGAAAATACTAAAAGTACGTAAACTTTTTGTTAATAACTGTACAGATACTCTATTCAATGTCACACGTGTATGGCAAACGAAGGAATTTCAAAAACATTCGTTTCCTTTGTCTCGCCACTTTGATTCCAAGTAATTTTTGGACTCACAACGTATAGGTCATAATGCTAATTTCAGCTATCATATCTTTCTTTAGATATAAAGTGGTTCGCAGCATTATCATTGTAGCTTGCTGGCGACCTTTTGGTAAGATATTACAATACCTTTTAGAAGAGAACACGATTATATATTTCCGTAATAAAATACTTAATCGATTGTTTATCGAAGAAAAGCAACAAAATGTACTGGATATAACATACCAGATAGGCATCCGATTGCTTAATATGTAGTGATATTGAATTTTTACCAGGCGTATTGTTAAGCTGCATGGACACTCTCATCCCTATTTCAACCCTTTCAAGTCTTCTTTTGAAAACAAAGGTATCCATCGAAAAGTAAAGTAGTCCTTCCCAAAATTTAGTCTATTTTTGTACCAAATTTCATCAAAACATGGCAAATAGCAAAGTTGATCTTGGTTTTATAATGTTAAATATAAGTTTGACGCACCCAAAAATTGATCAAGTAATTTTTGTACTATAATATCTATTTGTCGTATGACAAATTTACATATTTTGCACTAACTTCTACTTGTACTTCAAACATTATTGTTAAATCACATACAAGTGCCTACATAAATACAGAAAATCTTAGGTTTCAATAAGATATTTATTCAAAACTAGCTATTACTCCGCGATTTCGTCCGCGTGGACATCTATAATCTCACTACATCAGCTGCCCGTTGAGGGTTATATCGCGAAGTTACTTCGTACGTAACATGCTTTTAATACCCGTCATAAATACTACATGTAAATTTTTGGTATATCTTTTACAGCCTTAATACATTTCTCTCGCAATATCCATCCCAGCTGACATCTACCTATTAGTCCAGGATCCCTAGAACATTTTTGCACTTTGATTATTATCAAGCTAATTTTCCGTGAGTAGCTTGATTTTGATGAGACGCCCAACTATATCCTGTATATGACACTCGGTTGTGGTAGCTATCAGAGATAGCAAGCATAAAATATGTCTACCCATCTGCCAAATGTCAGCTTTATTACACAATCAGTTTTCGAAAGAGAGAGAATGAATAAAGTGAGATAACTTACGCATTTTAGGAAAGATAGAATATTTCAAATTTGTTCATGCATATAAAACATATTTTATTAGATTTCCATAAAGAAAAACAACAGTAATAAAATTGTCAAAGATAACGGAGTGTATTGCAAGATGGAGTCTATCTTTATACCAAATTTAATCTAAATCATTTTAGTTAAATTTATTTATTTTATGTGCATTCGTATGACAGTATGACAGACAGACTAAGCTTCTTTCTCATTCATAATAAGGAAGTAAGGATTACCTAATGTGAGACCCATTCGTAATATTCATGTCTACTTTAAACTACCCCATACCCGTAGTACTGGTTCGTATACCATTGTTTTAATATTCCACAGAACAAGTTCAGTTTATACGTGAAATATCAAATTATGGATTTGCAGCCACTTTCGCGTGTGAACCAGACCTCCTTAATAACGTCCATGTACACGGCCTCCAAGGAGTCGTATATTTTGACCAGATCAATAATAAAGTGCTAAATAAGGTAATATTTTATTTATAAGTATTTAGTATATAGGTAAGTCTCACATTGGGCTTCTTATGTTAAAAGTAGAAATGAAAATTGCAGCATTGCAGCTGCAATGCTACGAGACCTCAAGTAAATTAATTGAACAAATATAAACGCCGCGTAGCAAGCGTAATAGTATAATCTACTACGATTAAATCGACAGTGCTAAAAATAGTTAAACTTTTTAAATTTGTATTTATATTTTCTTAATATGCTGTGACAGGTGCGTGCAGAACATTTTTCCAATACCTACGTGTGGCTGATTGTCGGAGACAGGGTACCACCTGAACTGAGTCGGTTTCGGTACGACGCTGAAATTGCTCTGCTATTTAATCAAACATGGGACAGTGACACACGTGGTACTAAAAATAAGTATTTGAAAACGAATTTCGAATTTAAAAATTAAGTCATAATATTATAACAGCAGCAGTCACAGTAATTCTTTCTTTCTTTCTTTAGTAATACTGATTTCGCATAAAAACATACCTTATTACAGACTTTCCAAAATATGAGGAGGTACAGTTTCTTTAATGTTTGTTACCTGATTTCTCGAGGTCAGCCGGACCGATTTAATTTAAAAATCGTTTTCTTTAAAAGTGGGCCCATTTAAATATTAATAAAATCGGTCTAGATGTTTCATTTTCAAAGCAAAATAATTAAAAAAGTTTAATGAGCCCCTGCTGAAATAGTAGTTGGTAAATATTTTTTTAAGAATTTATTTTACTTCCTTATCAAGCTTCTCTTACAGCAATCGTGCCAAGCGGAACATACGAGCTTGTTGACGTTCACGCTCTACTCGGCGAAGGCACCAGCACTCATCCCTGGGCCTACTGGACACAAGAAACGGGGCTTAACGTTCTGTATGAACGAGAAAGAATCCTGAGGAGATTCAATTTTGAAGGGTATCCATTGAGGATTGCAGCTCCGGTAATTTTCTTTTAATGATATATTTTAGCATAATTTTTATTGCACCGCAGGCAGGCCATTGCCTATCACCACCTATTGTTTGGGAGGTTGGGCACTTCACTTGCCTTACTATTTACGATACAAACGTTTCAAAAATGAAGCCCACGTGAGACACGTACGGCACCGAAAGCGGTATTCTGCCGCTATTGAGAGTTCCTTGTAGAAGTTTTCAAATATATTTTCTATTACGGGTTTCACACTTACACGTACCTGAATGTAGTAGCATTTTCATAAATTAAAGATTGAAGTGTTAAACTTCCAACTTTTATTTCCTCTTGCTAAAAAGTCGTTCCTTGCATAAAGTTTTACAGCTCTCCTGTTTTTAACATAAGCTCTTTTAATACTTTTCAAATTTACAAAGGCTTCATAATACGAGTATAATCCACAGATGGGGCAGTACTCGGAATCGTGGTACAACGGTTCTTACGCCGAGTATGTTGTGGACGAGACATTGACGGAACTAGACGCAGGTATTCGATGCGGGTACGCTGCTTCCTCGCTGATTATACAACTCCTGAATGCTACGTAAGTAATTAATAAAAATTAACTAATTAATCACTATATGAGTAGATCTAAGGGATACCAATCCCATGAGCTGAATATGGACTTACGTTTTACAACGTTTACAGTCAATAAGGACTCGTTCCTCAGTTTGACATACATACATTTTACTTACCACCAAAAAAACTCGTATGCAGGTGACAACTAAATGTATCTATTACTGTCACGAGCAATTTGTTCCGTTTAAAGACATTTTGCTGCGATACCCACTGAGTTCCTCACCTCCGATCCATATCTCCCATTCGTTTCCGAGATTTGTACTTCTACATCATGATCATTCGCAATTCGTCTTCCTACTTTTGGCTGCAGATCCCTTTTATACTTCAACATCCCAACAATCGCGGGACCAACTAGGACAAACTACAGTGTACTAATAACAATCTTCAAGACAAGGAGACTGAACTTTATTAACGGTTCGTATCTTGTATAACATACAGGCATTTAAAATCTACTTAATATTTACAGACTATATTCGCGGATAAAACAATTTTTTCAAAGTTATACATACGAATCAATTTTTGCGTCGTTTTGCTAGCCTCTAGGTTGCTGCCTATCGATTTAACTCTTAAGTGGTCATCACGCTATCACAGTGTCCAGGAAGGGCTGCAATTTTCGTATAAAACAGTACTACATAAGTATTGATAATAAAATTTGATAAAGTACAATATAGCTTATAATTTCCTCTGTTTTATCAATATTTATTAGAATAAAATACCACATGCTGACCTAAACCGTAAAGAAAAACATTGTGAAGAAAACTGCTAGTCGGAGAAGGTTAATAGCTTTCAAAGATAAGTGAAGCCCCAACCCGCAATTTGGCCAGCGTGGTGAACTATGGCCTACACCCCAGACTTAGGAATAACTGTGGGACGCTATGTGTTGCTTACGTAAATCAATATTTAAAATTTCCAGCGAGCTGCTGATCACGGTCGAGCTGTGGGGTAGCACAATAAACAACAGTAGTATGCTGCTAAAGCTGATGTACGGAGACTCCGAACTAAGCGGCGGCATTCTTAGGATACTCACAAACCGCAACGAGATGGTCGATTACGTAATGCCGATATGGCCTTTTGCGTAAGTGCTGTTTATAAGTTTAAGTCTGGTTTAAGTTCACTTTAGTTTTCAAAAAATCGCACACTTAAAAACAATAACAAGCTCATCGATTATTCAAACCTCAAAACCTCGACCATCGTCTAAAAGTGGCAAGTGAGAAATAATTTATTGGAGACATTTTGGAGACTTAGAATTATATTATTTGAATACTCCCATTCGCTACCATCGCATAAAAACCTGGCAAGGGTTGCCATGCAACTTCAATGGACAAATACATAATAAACTCTCCTTTGTTTTGCTACTCGCCACTAGGGCGATATTAGTATTTAGCTCTTACGCAAAAAGGTTGAACCTGGACCTTTAAAAGAAGTTTCTTGCGATACCAGAAAAAGAGATGTTTAACATTTAGAGGTAGGTACATACTAACTCCGTTTTTATAAACCAAATTATATCCTTAGCGACTAACAAATTTTTTTGGAAGTTATGTTTTGTTTTAATTTTATATGTTGTTTATAGCGTGGGTTTTACCTACCTGGCGGAGCGTGAAAGCAGTAGCAATATGTTCGTAGAACCCTTCACAGTCAGCGTCTGGTGGTGTTGTTTGGGCATCACGATGGTCCTGGCTATATCACTGCGAACCACGGCTAGATCGCGGGAGGAAAAGGATGACTCTTTCTGTACTGTGCTGGCTACTTTTCTTCAGCAAGGTTTTTATTTGCTGTTATTAGATATGTTGGCAATGGGTAACATTTTATTTTTTGTAATAATTTTATTGTGCCATTATGACGCAGTATGTATGATTGAAGAAGAGAAAAGTATTAAAATAAAATGGATTTAATGGGAAGGATTAGTCGTGTGTGAAATCCATAATAGTTCGATTTGGTTTAGAAATTAGAATAATTCATTCGTTTAGAAGAATTCTATTACTAAGTAAATAATTTATGAGTATTCAAAGTAATTTACGAATAGCAAAAAGAGTTAGAGTTAAAAGTCCAACATTATTTGGGCATTTACCCCAAATAATGTTCAACCAAGTACTGAATAACGACGCAACTTGTTTTGAACTGCGTTCTGAATAAACAAGTATTATTAAATAAAATACGAAAACAAAAAAACTTGATCCGCGTACTCATTGCGTCAATACTTCCACTGGTATCTTCCGAAGGTAGAACAACCAAAGAGTGCTCACTTTCGAATGTTACATTTTAATAAATGTAATTGTAGGTTTATATACAGGCTTTAGTATATTAGGAACATAGTTTTAAAATGAAAATTCAATAAATAAGCCTTGAATTACAACCAGTAAAATCCGTACTCTAAGGATGGGCTCGTGCAAAAAGTACGCATCTCAAACCCTTCATACAAGCTAAGAGCATGCATTTTGAAATTGAGATCCTAATTTGCAGTGATCACATGTGAAAGCCCCAAAACTAACATAGTCGGTGCACTCTATCTATCTTTTCTTTTCGCACTTCTTTCAATATATTTTTTTCGGTAATAACATGACGTCTCTGTTAAAGAAACAAAATGGAAGGCAAAAAATAATGATTTACTTACAACAGATGTTTTATGAATTGCAAATACGCATAAAATCCCATTTAGTCGAAAATCAATCAAAAATATAAAATTATTGTTGTACAAGCTAATAATGCATGCATGCGCATGCGCACTTTTTGGGTGCGTACTCTTAACAAAAACGAATTTTAAATCTATGATCATATGTTTGTCTAAAAACAGAATGTGCCTGTATAACGTCTAATTTATACTAATTACTCGTACATCTCCAAACTTAGATTGAGTTTATCGTTCAATTGTAGGTAAATAACATCAAACATGGCTTAAACTTTAATTTTGTAATTAAACTTTGAAAATTTACCACAGCAAAGTGTGTTTACATTTGTCACCATGTCTTGACACAAACGACTGACTGGTGTTTCACAGTTGCCATTACAATAAAATATTTTTTTAAGAGCTTTGCGTACTCTTTGTTAATGCGTATTCTTAGGTCGCTCTACCAAGCCTTCTGTACCTCAAACTACTATACCTAGAAGCTCGTGCTTGAAATATATGCAATATAAACGAAATTCTTTGGTTATTTTAATTTATAAAGCTTTTTTCCAGATGCAAGCGCGGTACCTAAAAGTTTATCGGGCCGCTGGACTTTCATAGTTCTGTCCGTATGCGCGATGCTAGTTCACGCTTACTACACGTCAGCCATCGTATCAGCTCTCATGAGCGCGGGCAGCGGAGGACCAGACTCGCTGCGAGCTCTCGCAGACTCCAAATATACAATCGCTTCAGAGGACTACGAGTATATGCGCTACTTGTTCTTTGATGTACGTCTTCGCTAGATCTAGTGGAAATTATGAGCGTGATACTTTGTGGACTAGAGCCTATATACGTGGAGCTAGTAAACGCCACGTACGATATAACAAACACTTCAAAAGAACAACACCTACATTATATACACTTCTTTTCATGGTTTCGTAGCTTAAGGGTGAAACGGGACCGTATTACTAAGACTTCGCTGTCAATCCATCCTTCCACCCATTTGTTCTGCAGCGAATACTTTATATTTTTGAGAAAATCTTAAACCTTGACTTTTTTATTCCATTATCTTTCAAGGCCATGATGCGCTCTTGTAAATTATGTTGAAAAACTCCTACAATAATAATATATTATCTCTTAATAGGTGGAAACCACCTGGGATGACTTGGAGTACTTAAAAAAGAAGAAAAAGACGTCAAAATTTTACCAATCATTAGAAAAAGGCGTGAAACTTATCCAAGATGGCAGCACGGCTTTCCATTCGGAGTACAACCAGATCTACCCGCACTTCAAGACCTTTACTGACGAGCAGATCTGCAAGTTGCAGCACGTTGATACCATCCCAGAGGTTATTATAACAGTCTCAATATCATAAGTTTAAATTCACATTTGTAGGTAGCAGTATACAAAAAAAAACATTTCCTCCAATGCTACCTCTTGTAGGTGTTCGGATAATTTTAATTTAATTACTTCTAAAATTCAAAAATTGTTAATTTTTTTGCAATTTCTAATCAAATATTCAATACATATAACTCTCATCATGAGGAATGATATGCTTTTTATTTTTCGCAACGTGGCCTCTAAAACGATGGCTGTAGCAAGCAGTACCTACCTGCTTAGTTTTTGGCTGGGGTCAGGGAAGAAAACGTAATAGCACAAAATGCAATTTTGTTATTTTCATGCCTGTTCTGTACTCACATTCTTCATATCATATTTAATCGATTTTAGGTTATGACATGGATAGCGAGCAATAATAGAGGTCAATACACTAACGCCTTTAGAGCAGCAGGTGCTTGGCTACACGAAGTAGGATTGAGCAAGCGCACAGTTACTAGACTCAAAGCACTGAGACCTGCATGCAGGGCTCAACTTATAGCTGAACGAGTCAAATTTGGAGACGTGGCTTCGCTGATGGGCCTCACTGCATTTGGAGCTGTTCTATCTCTGGTTTTACTTGGATTGGAGATTCTAGTTGCTAAAAATGCTGCAAGGAAAATGAAGCGTTTGCAAACGATTAGTGGAAGTCTGGATACGATGGACGTGGATATTGTTGAAGAATATTAAAATGATATCTTCGGGTTTTTTATATGTATAACTATACAAATATACAGTACATTTTTGTCTGTAGTACAAATAGGTTCCTATTCTATAGTGCAACTTCACGCACCGTCAACGGCTTAGATAGATAGATAGACATAGATAGACAACTCTTTATTCAAAAACCAGCTTAACAATAAATAAATAACATATACAAAATTTTAAACATATTCTAGTTTTTAAATGGCGGCCTTATCGCTTAAAGCGATCTCTTCCAGGCTTATGTATTTACTTAGATTAAAATTTATTCTATTTTTATTATATTCTTAACAGCGTTTATGTAAACTTACATCTTAAGACTTAAGAGTCTGTCCACATATCCACGTCACGACGTCGTCGACGTGGAACGGTACGGTAACGTGCCGCGTCGTGCTATTGCACGGTACGGCAACGTGCGATGTTGCCGTACCGTGAACTAGCACATGGTGGCGCGTCACGTCGTTGGCCAATGAAAGATATGGGTGCACCCAGTATTGTCTTTTCATTTTTTTTTTCATGCTCTCTCTCCTTTTTTTTAACAATAGCAAAAGATAAGTAGTGTAGTGAAGAATGTAGCAGTTTTACAAGGCATGGCGACGTACATTGATGGTGCGTCGTGGCGTGCATTTTTACGTTACGTTAACGTAAATTTGCACGTTACGTCATCGTTCTGTACCAAGTTACCTCACCGTTCCACGTTGACGACGTCGTGACGTGGAGATGTGGACAGGCCCTAACCTTACTTTGCTTACTAGGGTTTTGATTATTTTAATCAAAGTCACACACAAGTATTTCTTTCTTTGTAGAGAATACTACTATCTAGGTATATTATTTGCAAATTTATTTGAAAAGAGCGTTGGACTAGTATAATTGGTAGCCTTATAAGTAGGTATTAGCTGAGTTGTCACACGTCAGTATTGTAATCATCTTGAATTTGCATTGTTAATTGATTTAATACCTACAAAATATAGTGTTAGTTTAGCAAATTAAACGATTATAATGAGGTTTTGATAAACCATTGTCTTGATTGCATGTACATACCTAAACGTGTGTGGCACAGAAATAAAGTATGTTTGAATCTTTCTTTTATTTTTATTGCAAAAGGCCCAAGTGTTAAGAAAACCAATTTTAAAATTTTATCTATCGGTAAACTAGGGTTTAGTACCTACCCACTCACTCATCCATATTGTTATTAGTACATACATGACGTATTATCTATATATAAAAATAATAAAACTGTACAGGTCAAAATTTTCAACATTAAAAAAATGTTAAAAAATGTATCAGTGTGAGATGTGTAACAAAACAAATTTAGTATTTTTGCAAATATTTTTGATGTTTTGTTTGTTTGTGCGGGCTAATCTGTGAAACGACATGACCGATTGAAACGAAATTTTGTGTAATGGTAGCTTTGATCTTTGGGTAAATTAAAGAGTAGGAATAATAAATACCACGCGGCCTAAGTCGCAGGCATCAGCTAGTTACAGAAATTCACATTTATTAATACTCGTATTAATATCACTTCGCCTACATGAAGAATAAGAAAAATAAATGTATCTATTACTAATCTAAAGATAGAAAAATTGGCAGCATTATAATTTAAGACATAATACATTATATATAATATAACATAAGTATTCTATATTTAGTATAAAAAAAACGGGCAAGTACCTTTGTTAAGAAAAATTTAATGAATAACTACAACAAAAACCAGCAGATGTATTAACTATAGACGACGTCTTAAGATCTATAGATAATCCAAATGCTCCAACCCAATACATATATGCTTATACTCTGGTCCAGATAAACACTGCCATTGTGGTCTGGTCATGCGTCGCATCGATAAGTCTCCTCTTCGATAAGTTATAGAAAATAAGAAGAGCTTCCGGCCCCACGCGCAGCCTTACAGCAGTTTAGTAAATATAATTTTATCTATCTATCTAAAGAACAAAGAACGATTTTTTTACATTACGTAACAGTCATCAGTTGCACCTTATCGGTGCACTATTATCCGCACGCACGTTTTACATACCCTATCTTAAAAATCGCTATCATTCAATTCTTAAAATATCAACATAATCATAACTTTTAAATTTTTTATCAGATTTTATATTTACTTAAATGGCACAGCATCTTAATAAAAACATATTACAGGGAAAGTCGTGGTCAGCAAACATACATGTGATTCAAGTCTATAAAAATATAGTTCTTTATTTCTCTCTGTATTTGGCCGTCACATTTTGTGTATTGTGCCATTTCTTAAGTTTATCTTCAGGGAATCTAGACATTATAATGTTGTTACATTTTCTGATACGGTTGAGTACGCTCTCCTTGGGCTTGTCGTATGTTGCTTGCACAACACCTCAGCAGCAGTCACAGGTAACATAATATTATAGCTACTTTTTAACTGAACAGGAGAAGGCAACGGTACTAATTTTAATTTATTGATTAAGCTTGATAGAAGTTTTAATGTTAGCCTTGATATTCTAAAGTAAGATTAGAATATTGCTATTCTCTTTGCAGAAATTGTGTCAAAATTGTTGTTTCATTATTTACCCAAATCTGCAAACAATGCGGTCGCTTTTTCCGAAAACGATTATGTATGACTGAGATTCCCTCTTTTCGAATGATTTTAATATTATACGATATAGGCTTAAACGTTGTTATTATGGTGTGTTTTCAGTTGGCGAATTTGCACGAGCGCATGAATCAAATGATTAGTGCGCTGTATTCCTCACGTAAGTAAAATGCTAAACAATGATTGTGAATGTCAGCAATGTTCCAACAAAAATGTCGATCCACTCTCATTATTTTCTGTTAAGCACAGGTTAAGTAAGTACCTACATGATTTCATTAATTCGAGTGCATAGACACTTGGGTTAAAATAATAATTAAACGAAGGTAGGTATTACTTAGGTACTTTTGGTAGACTAGAATGTATACATTAGGTACTTACTAAACATAAGGAAAATGAACTAAATACATTCGATTGCAGTATACACAGTCGCGTTGAATGTCGTATTAGCGTAAAAATCAACATGATGAAAAATTTTCACTGAACCATCCGGAAGTTCCAGTTAGTAAATATTATATTTTTAACATAGGTACCGATCGTAATTGTAATCGGATGAGGTTCATCAATACGATTTACTGTCTCGCAATTTAAACATTGGCATGAACTTTTGTTATATAGGCCTTAATTTGTATCCCTAATACATACTAATTTTCTTTCCAGCACTGCTATCGAAAGTAAAATCAGCTGCATCTTCAGAGGAAGGTCCAACATCATCTCAAGAGTCCTCATATCTTCTGCCTCCCGCGCCTGCACCTCAGGTGGTGTACGTTTCTCCTCCCAGCTACTTAGAAGGAGCTCCACAAAACGACTACGGATATCCAATAACCACAAACCCAATATCAAGACCGTCGTGGCCATATTCTTACGAATATAGCTATCAGCCACAGTTTGCTCCGCCAGTATATTCGCCACCTATTCCAAGGCAGCCTTACCCTGAATACACTCGGTCTGCCTATCCTCAGCTACCTTTGACACAGCCTGCCTATCCTCAGCTACCGTTAACCCAGTCATTACCTCACCCTCTCCCTTCAAGCACAGCATATGGTTCTCCGTTTTCTCCTCAGTATCCCAATACACATTACCCTCTGCCAATATGCCAGCCGGGGTATTCGGTGCCAGCACCTTATCCTTCTCAGGTTCCTTACCCGCCTATACAATACCCATTATCCAATCCAATGCCTTACCCGCCTTCGATGATGTATCCACCTCCCTCGCCAGCACCCTATCCAACTTTACCCCAGCAGTATTCACAGTCTTTCCCATACCCTTCTCCAATCCCAGCTCCCTACGCTCCTTCCATAGCGTCACCATATTTGCCACCGTTCCCTTATCCGCAGTCAATGTATTCACCACCAGCTTACCCTAAACCATCAGAGATTCTACCACAACCACAATATGAATATAATGGTTAGTTAAAATACTAACATGTAAGAATATGTTGAACGAGTCACTATTTGTGAATATTATTGTAGTAATTATTTATTTTAGTAACGTTTAAGAGTACAAAAATATAGAACGAAAAACATTAACTTAGACATTTTTATTTCAACAAAGTTTATTTTTATCTTTAATTCATTTATTATAGACAAAAGTTTATAGCTCCTCTATAATGGTATAAGTAGGTACCTACTGTAATCTAGCATGAAACAATAGATATTTAATCGCATTTATAATTAATAGGTTATTACACTTTAAACCAAATGACTCTCTCAAGGCTACAAAAATGTAGCATGCTTCAATATAGTATATTATTTTATAAATACAAACTATTGCTGGGATAGACGTATTTCAAGGAATGTGCTTATTAAATTTCATCCTGAAGCTATAAAAAAAACATCATTGCAAGTATTTTACTTGACCGTTGATGTAGAAACCTCTAGAGTTCTGCAATATAATCCATACAACCTATCTGAATATAGAGTAATAAATACTGTTCGACAAAAAACTATAGTAGTTAGTAAATTTTATTATCAGCTATCCTTACATTGCTCAATTACAAAAATACATGTGCTATCAATTTAGGGATTTATAAATATAAATGTTGCAGCAATATTTTTCTACATTATTTCCTAACCTATGATTAAACATACGCTTATAAAGGCAAGCACGACACGCGCATGCCATATCGTCTCAACATGGCACCCTTTTACTTAATTTTAGCGTTAGTAATTCAGGTAAGCTATCTTCTCCAACTCAAAGCAAAAAAGTTTATATTAATTTTTATTATTTTTATTTTAGTAGCATATTACTTCGAAACTAAATTATCATATTCAATGAACTCATTTTCTTCCAGTGTTCTATCATACACGCGGACACGGATGTGCCAGAAAATAAAGAAGAATTAAGAAAATCTCTACAGAAACCAGATGCTAATGATGACACAAGAGACCAAGCTACTACGCTGCCCAACTGGTTCGATTTGTTTGCCTTACCTAACAATAGTACCATGTTCCCGAGCTCTTCCGTATCCATGATGGCACAAATCACCAACTCCAACAAAACACTCGAAGAACAGCTCAATGATATCAAAGATTTAGCTAAACAGATCTCAGAACTGTTAGAGACTGAAATGGTTAGTCTATTCTCAGACGTCGTATCGCATAAAGAAAAAGAGGTTGACGAAAACGGAGTGCGCAAGAGGCGATCTATCGAAACTCCCATGGACAGCACTAGAATGGTTATGAGACTGCTCAAGCATATCAAATCAAACAACGAGTACCAAAACATAGCTATCGACAAAATGATGAGCGCTCAAGAAATCGCTGAGAAATTCGGAATCGAATTCAACCCCGACCCCGAGATCTTATCAGACTTGGCAGTGGCAGCAAACGAACACGCCCAAGAAATGACAAATATGTTAAAAGATGCTTGCAGCTTGAAAAATATCACCGTAGAAAAGGTGGACTTTGTACCAGTTGTTGATGAGCCAAAAAAAGAGAGTAAGAACTACTACACCTATGTGAGTGAAAAGAGTGAGCCTTCGTTTGAGTACCTGCCTGATATCGTATCAAAGCCCAAACCGAACTATGTGCATTCCGACCCCATCTCATACTACAGCTACCCATACGAAAGCCAATTCAACTCTCTTCCGGTTCATCACCACCACAGCGCTGCTGTAACCCCAAAACCTTCCTTCTACGACTCGTTCATGTATCCCTATTCGCCTGCTTCGGATTACTATGGTACGTATTCTATGGAGCCCGTTTTTCTAATTCCCATCGAAGAGCCAGAGCCTGAGCCAGAGCTGGTCGGTGAAGTGATCGAGGAGACTATCAATTCGAAGATGATCGTAGAAAAAGGCGAAGAGCCCGGATGCACGACAGTAAACCACGTCACAAGCTATACGATCTCAGAAAAGTCCCATTTCAAACCACCGCAAATAGAAAAACTGCCTCAACATTTTCAGTACTCCTTCTTATTGATGTAGAACTTGTAAAATATTATGTATCGTAAGAAAAGCTAAATTATTTAAAAAAACCTATTTACTACATATATAAATATAGAAAAAAAAATTAGGCTATGTTTCATTTACCTCAACGAAATAGGATATCGAAATTAAAAGAAATCGTCACAACAAAATGTTCTTAAAAACTTTAATAAATATACAATATATTTTTTTAAATTATAGGAGATTTAACAAAACCTTAAACATATTTATTATCTACCTAAGATCTTGTAATTCACTGGTAAGCTAAATTCTTTGGTTGCTTTTGGCACTTGGTGAACTTTGGTTGACAGAACCCAACTTAGTATTTATCGACAACCTCGAAATATTTTAGGTGTTAGACGATTAATGATTGTTTTTCTAGTGAAAAACATAGATCATATGTAATGAATGCGGTTGGCTAGGTTACTAAGGAGTTGTAGCCTATTATCGCGTAATGTTAGCGAGGAACAAAGTGAAAGTGAAACAAATGCTAGCGAATTGTTTCGTTTAACAGAGTTGAAGCGGCAAGCAGTACCTTTAAAATAAAACCACGATAACTAGCTTTTGTTTCTCTTCGTTCGTCTCTAACTTTACGATACCACAACTGTTTAGTGGTGTTCTTTTTATTATTATTGAATGCTTAAATCCATTACCGTTTAAATTGCCAATTCTGATTGCCTTACAACACCAAATGAAGGTTAAACAGGTTAAACATATTCTAATATCAACGAGCAACCGAAACTATAAAAGTAATTATCAAGTTATTTCTACAAAATATTTTTGAGTAGAATTTATATGTTTAATTCTCGTAGGTATTTGATAACATTTAAGACTTAGTGCAAAGCACGTTTCATTGCAACGATGCGTAAATTATTACATTTTATCATTTAAGTTGCCTAATAAGTAAAGTGATGCCTTCAGCAAAGTAATATTATAAATGACAATAATACAGCTGGGCCGATTTAGCTGATTTTGGTCTCGAGATATTTATCTTACTTACTCCATGAAAGAATTAAACTAGGAGAAACATATATAACTGTTAGGCGGTATGAAGTTCGCCGGGTCAGCTAGTATATAATATACATATTTTTAAGACTAAACTTTAATTATTTTAAAACCATAATTTCGTAGATCTAATGGTGAAACTGGTTTCTTTGCAACTTTGCTTTGCGTTTCTTCTATTCTATCATTAATTTTATAAAATAAGTACATTTATAGAGACAATAAACTAAAGTTTAAAATTTATTTTTTTATTTAAAATAGTACAATTAAAAATATATTATTTAACGGTTCGCGTAAAAAATAAAATTACGATTTAATTCTGAATTTCTAAACATTCTTTGCATCTGTGGTCACCACGAGACACTGCAATGCTAAGATAAAATAAAGCAAGCATTATCATGTTCGTTAAATATATACCAGATAAATCCCTTAAATATAGACAAAGTTCAATACTCAACAATACAATAACGTAATATAACTTTGCGTAGTTTCTGGTAAGTAATACTTTTAATAAAAATATACCTAAAATTACAATTACTTTTTCACAAAGCTATCTAACATCCCTCAATGTGTTCTTAGTTGTTGTCTTTCTTGTCATAAATACTCCGTTGTTGTCAATAGCGTCATGATTTAAAGTTAATCTTTGGCCTTAGACTTATCAAAATGTGAGAAAGCTGACGATAGAAAATATCTTAGAACACTACTACTACATCAAAGAAAATGTTAAGCCTGCTATCGGCTGTCGACAAGAGCTAACAATCTTGGTTTCGTTAAGATAATTCGCCGCTTCAAAGTCAAAATCAAACAAAGTTTGTTTGCTCTTGTTTTCACCTTTTTCATGCGTGACTGTAACCGATAGCCCTGCCCTGCAGGTCTGTTAAGCTTGACGAATTAAGTAAACATTTTGTCTTTAGAAGTAACCTGGCTTTTAGAAGATACATCTAGACCAAAACCGGATACTACAAGTATATAGCTAGAGAAAAACATTATAAAGAGTTGATTAAAAATATAGTTACATGTATCCCGTACAAGTGTTCATACATTTTGGAATTTAAGTTATTCAAAAAGATTTCATGCATAAATTGCTGTAAAAAAATGATTTGATCAAAATGTTTTTTTTCTTTGAATATTTTTAGTAAATAGATTAGTTTATTAAGTAGATATTCTTTTATAAAGTTTTACCGAACGATTTCTTTTAAATTGTAGGTATTTTTTACATAATCGTTAACGATGAGCTAGAAGATTTTTTTGTTTTATTTCCTATAACTGTGCCAGACTGTGCCTATATCTTTTCGTTTCTAGTTGACATCATCGGAGAAAGAGGTAAAGTACCTTTTACTAGTACCTACTGAAGATGTTCATGTAGAAAAGAGCTCCATTGTAGGTGTCAGGTCTACCTGTGCGCGTAGTACGCACTGTAAGCACTATTGTGACTGGAGTGCGGTTGATATCTGAAATGATAAAGCCTTTTATAAATATAAAATATAATTTCATAATAATTTCTGGGTGAAAACAATCTTAATACTTCGTTTGTTAAGCCCGATTTTTCATTGCTAAAAATATGCGCTTAATAGCTATTAAGACAATGAAAGGAGACGTCCCACCTTCTTTAGCTACTTACTCCACTAGCAAAAGTAAAGTGTGACTCGAGTAAAACTGGATTACTATAATGAGTTTTCTATGTCTATTCGAACAACATTGATGGCATTGTATAGAAATGTATGTATCTATGTAACACAGATTTTTGTTTAAATGGCGCACAAAAATGTTCTGGACAGTTAAGTGTCTCCGCAATATGTTATAAACCTGGCTCTGGAAGTGGAACATTTCCTTTCATTGCCTTTATTTATTAAGCGAATATTATAAGAAATGAAAATCGGGTCTTTGAATATTACCACATTCAGTTTTTGTTCATTAAAATATATTCAATGTTACGTAGACATACTTGTTTATAATCATCTTATTTGCCCGTTGGCATCATATTATTATATTATCAGGTCAGGATTAGATGATAATTCTTTTGAGAAAACAATGGTACTCTTAAAATATTATAGGTATTACTTAGTCGTTAGTCTTATATGGATGGTGGCGAGGAATATGGATCTGGTACTCAGGTTGAATCACACTGACCCGGTTAGAAAGCTAATGTTTGCAATAACAGGGCAAAAGTATGGCAGTACTGATTGCATAGATTGCTGACTCACGCCTCCGCGGTGACACTCGCTGTTGTAAGTGTAAGTACTGACCGCATGGGGTGCGTGTGCGCTGCGTAGTGCGGGCCGCACGCGATGGGCTCGGCTGCGTTGCGCGCCGACAGCTGTGGACACGGCTCGCTCGGCGCTGACTCACGCCTCCGCGGTGACACTCCCTGCTGTAAGTGTAAGTACTGACCGCATGGGGTGCGTGTGCGCTGCGTAGAGCGGGCCGCACGCGCTGGGCTCGGCTGCGTATGGTGCCGACAGCTGTGGACACGGCTTGCTCGGCGCTGACTAACGCCTCCGCGGTGACACTCGCTGCTGTAAGTGTAAGTACTGACCGCATGGGGTGCGTGTGCACTGCGTAGAGCGGGCCGCACGCGCTGGACTCGGCTGCGTACGGTGCCGACAGCTGTGGACACGGCTTGCTCGGCGCTGACTCACGCCTCCGCGGTGACACTCGCTGCTGTAAGTGTAAGTACAGACCGCATGGGGTGCGTGTGCGCTGCGTAGAGCGGGCCGCATGCGCTGGGCTCGGCTGCGTACGGCGCCGACAGCTGTGGACATGGCTCGCTCGGCGCTGACTCACGCCTCCGCGGTACCACTCGCTGTTGACTTTGCTCCGGTGGACTGCAATAGAATATTTATATTATTGACTGAATGTGAAGCGGATCACAATGGAACGATATCCAAAGAGGAATGGAGTAACTAGATTTGTTTTTAAACGGTCATATTATCATGAAGTCTTTTGTCATCGGGTTTGGTAATAATAAATAAACATATTTGACCTTTAATATATTTTGAAATAAATTGCATACTAAACCTTAGGTGTGTTCTTACTTATCTCAAAGGGTAGTTCAGTTTACAATTTCCTAATTAATCTTACTAATGGCGGTATCGGCGTAGCCCATATGTATAAACAGCTATTATTTATCAATGTCTACCTACAAAATGAACAACACCTATTTATTAAGGCGTTATGTATAAAAGATTTATGTAAAATGTAAGTACAGGCGGGTATAAAGTGCACCAGGAAAATTTCACTTTCGTTCTATCAGCCAGTTCTCGATGAATTAACGTGGAGTACGTTAATTGTTTATAACTTTAGATTTACGTTAAAGGTTGCTTTGGGCATAAAGTACCTTCAAGTACATTTATAGAAGTGAAGTACCTAAGTAACATGCTGAGGGGTGTATTTATTGAGGTAAATAGAGACCACACCAAATAAAATTAACCTAATCACTCATGTAGCTAATCATGAAGCTATATCATTCAGTTTCTGCTAATAAACGATTTAATATTTATAATAAAATGCTTGTGTGTTGTTTTTCTCTAATACCAGAATAATTGAGGCAATTTACTATCGATTGATAGATGTGTTCAGTACCTACTGAAGAAGTTGTAAAAAAATACTTCTGCCTTAGTAGCTTTCACCCGCAGCGTTGCCCGCGAAAATAAAATGGAATTTAAAGCAGTTTCAAACTTTGAACTCCTTAGGGTTAGAATTCTCAACAGAGCCTAAACTGCTGATCCTATATACATGAAATTTGGGGTTTGTATTCATTATTGGGCGTAGAAGTGTAAAAAGATAGGATTTTTGGAAATTCCACTTCAAAGGTGGTCAAATGGGGGTTCAAAGTTTGAAATTTATTTAAATTTATTTGGGTGACAGCTTCTAATATAATCGTATATACAATCACATTGCAATCATAAATAAGCAATCTGAAAACCTTAAGCCATTTATGTCTAAAGCGTTTAAATTATTTTTCTTGTCAACTGTACTGCTTCAGAGTTCGATCATGTGCGCCGGCATAAACCACGTTTTGCTTACAGAAGCGTGTTATAGTGGCGTTGCGCGCGCTGCATTGGCTGCCGGTCGAACATTAATCTCCTTGTCTTGTTTATTATACACATTCCTTCAACGTGTAAACTGCAGCTCTGGGTGAAAAAGCTAGAGTTACTCTTTGTAAGTAAAATAAGGGTGCATGTAGATAGACTAGCTAATATCTATACGAATATTATAATTAGGAAAAACTCAATAAAGAATAAGTATGTGCAATACAAACTACTGGACAGATTTTTTTTTTCTGTGAGATAGCTACATTATTGTTTAGTAATAAAGGCTATATCTATTCCTAGAAAAATCACCCTTCTACAATTATATCCGAAGTGTCATTCAAAAATGTACGTAGATAAGCATGTAAAATCGCGATATATTCGGCAAAACTAAAGTAGGTAATTTACGAAACATTATTTTTGGCATAGTCATTTTATCGTCAATTTCTTCATAAGTATGATATAAAAGTAAATGATTACAATACAATACAATAATTCTTTATTAATTTATCTCTTCTATCATATTTATTTTCTATTCATCTTCTTCAATATAATTTCATTTCTTTATTAGTTCTTTATTATTTTTCTTTATTAATTAATTAGAATCCACGAAAAGTTTAAATATCACACATGAACAAACAATTACGGGTAGAGCGAAACAAAAAACACATCAATTATTTTTTCACTCGCTCTAACTTCCTGGTAGACTCGATTAATAATCCGAGGGTTGACGTCTGATTGCCATTTGTCGCTCGCTGTCAAAATAAAGAATTAACGCGAAGACCGTAATATGACTCCGCCTCCCGGGCGGGTGGGATTATCATAAACTCGATGGTTTTACTCATAAAACTATAATTAATAGCATCGCTGTGATGATTTCGAAGAATTTCGTTCGTGATTAAGAGTTGGAAACATTTTGGTACAGCTCTTTCAGAAGCGAATGTACAAAGGCAGTCGTCACAACCATATTAGTTGCATAGAGAAATTATCAACGCGTTTAGTTGGAAAACCTATTTTCTCTTAAAAAATAAGTACATATATAGTATTAAAAATAAGTATAAAAGAAAACCAAAACACCCAGGCAAGTGCCATTATAAAAAAAAAAAACTAAACAAAATAAATAAAAATTGCCGATAAATAACATATAGACCACTTAAAATCTACAGATACTCGTATCACAAATGATCCAACCCACTATCAGAGGCAGCGTGCCCATCATGCTAGCGGCATTACCATGTTGAATGGCAATGATTATACCTGTGCGTTGGGCCAGATAAACACCGGCATTAGTACAGTTTTGGTACTACTAATGTAACTTCCAATACCTATCTATTCTTTACCGCGTACCTACAATCTATATTTTACTATCGTTTATTTAGGTACGCCCGAAATATTTTGTTTACATACTTTTCCTGCATTGCCACCTTAATGATTACAGTAATTCATTAAGAAGAAATCCGAAACTAATTTTAAGGGAAACTTCCAGGCCATTAATTGTCTAAAATCTTATTCTAATGTCGGAAACGAGCCGTGTCCGCCATAAATGTCGCGTAACTCTTTACTCCACTCCTTAGTCGCATCGTAAAACTAAATTGTCGCCGGCTGTTGAAACTCTCTTGTCTATGGTTCCTTCAGATTTCAGGGACGTATCGAAGGTGGTTTCAGGGTGTGTGTGGAACCATGATTACATTTTTATTTTCTCATTTTCTTCACGGTAACGCGATAACAATACAAAGGAAATATACATATTTGCATTATCGAACTAGAGGGGAAATTATATTTAATTTATTAAAAGACTTACGACTTAGTTTATTGCATTTATTATTATTTGATAATCATGATCATAATCATGATATTGCATTTATTATTATTTGATAATAATCAGCTTTTGTTAATTTCAATACCGATATTTACGATATACTGAGATATCTTTGCCATTCCATATTATGATAGACAGGCTTGTCTTTTACAAGTTTTTGGACCTCTCTTCGCTTTCCTAAAACGTTTAGAGGACATCAACAGGTCACATAAGATTTTTGATGCCTACTTTGATAATGTTTAAGTTTTGACCTCCAATAAGAAACTCCTTAGCCCCTTTTCGTCCTAGTTACGTTCCAGTTCGCTTGTAACTTTGTGGTAAATTGATTCAGTGCTGGAGTTGTGACAAGAGGAGGCGGGGTGAAATGTGGTTGCGATTAACCGAACGTTAAAATTTAATGCTCAGCCGTCCAGAAAGATTTACGATCTCATAATTTTGTAAAGGGTGGTTCCGAGGAATTCTTCTGACTGGTAATTGTGAAGAATTAAAATTTATACTTGACAACAGAAGACTTTGTATGAAACAGTAATTAAAATTCACTTACCAGTCATCGGGATCACAATCTCTGAATCCTTTTGCGAATGGATTACTCGCTATTTTCAGCTGTGTTATCTGAAACATAAAACATAGTAAATACTTATTCTAACCAATTTATTCAGTACTTAAAGGTATATAGCTATTTATCTTCTTCTCTTCTCTTATATATGAAAATCAATTACTGTTCGTTTGTCTCGCAAAAACTCAAGAACGGCTGGGCCGATTTAGCTGATTTTGGTCTTGAAATGTTTGTCGTACCTACTGCAGGGAAGGTTTAAAAGGTGAGAAACATAAATAATTGTTAGGAGGTACAAAGTTCGCTGGGTCAGCTAGTGAATCTATATCGTGGCTGATGGCTCAGCAGTCGTTACAAAGTACGTATTGAAATCTCGTATGAGAAAGTGGTACGAAAAGTCGATCACTTCATAACTTTAAATTGGCTCGCTTTCCCATTTTCAGATATTTGTATTCTGTAAAGCGAAGATAGAATACTTTTTACTAATTCACTACATTCCAGTTCAAAGCAGGTGTTTGCAAATTACCTCCTTGCTATTTTGAGTTAAGCTCTTAACTGTGTGTTTCAAACGATGCTAAATGTTGAATAATCATGATATCTGACCCTGTGGTTCTGGTAAGCGGTAACGGCGGTGAAGCCAGTCTCAGGGAAGACGAAGGTGCGGTAGGGCACGGTGCCCGGCGCTGTACTCTGCCCCTCACCCGGCAGGTATACCACGTGCAGCCGCGGCTGGTACCGATGCATCGAGTTGAGGATTATCTGCATCATGTTTAGGTTGTTGTAGCAAAATGTAGTAGCAAATCCTTAGCGGGAAAGCTGGTTTTCTCAACTCATTGTTTTAAGAGTTCTGACTAAAAGGGTAAAAACGGGAGACTTTTTTTTTCCTACACAGCATTTGACCACGAGTTCGCACGACCTCCGAAGTCAGCGATACTGTAGCCCTAGATGGAGCATGCCTAGTCTGGAATACACTGACACTAGCCCATCACTAAGACTGTTCGTCCGTCCGTTTGTATGTCCTTCACCAGGCTGTATCTCGTGAAATCGCAATTTTCACAGATGTAGACTGTTTCTGTTGCAGCTTTAAAAAAATACTAAAAATTTTATAAAATAAATATGTAAGGGGGCTCTCATACAAGAAACGTGAATGTTTGCCTTTTGCTCGATATGAATAACGGCAACGCATAGATGCTTCAAAAATTTACAAAACATTTAGTTTTATAAAGTTACTTTGTAATAAATAAATAAAATAGAATAAAATAAAAAATAACGCAATATACAGGTTTCTCGTCGTTTTTTACTCGATATGAATAACGGCAAAACGTAGAAGCTTGTACTGATGTTGTATAAATAATGGTACAAACCCTTTAGTGCGCGACCGACTTTTAAAAGCATCAGGCTATCGTAGATTTAGATATAATTATTAAGATCATTGTGATACAGAAATGTTTTGCGCTCCCAAACACGTCCAGCAGATGTAATACAGCATAAGCCAGAATTACTACTACAGACTATAAATAATAAGTATGCAATACAGGAGACAGATCAGATGCGAGTCGTGAACTCACGTGTCCGTTATCATCAAGCTGGTTATTGGTGAGTTTGAGCTTGTCGAAGGAGACGAGCTGGCGCATCCAGTGCGAGCCTGGCGCGGGGGAGTCAGGGTGCACGTGAATACGCGGAGGCGACACCGGGTCAGCCTTGCCGGCTACTACCCAGCTAGAACTTACAAAGGGAAAGAGGAATAGTTAGTGATTATCAATGGAGAAAATAGTGTTTCACATCAGATCTCACCCATGTGATACAACAATCATCTTACTACTTAGGAAGCTTGTAACTTAATAGTGATATAATATAAAGGATAGAAAAAAATAAAACGGTAAAGCCTAGTAAATAAAGCTATGTGAAAAAAACTACTGGAATCGGACCACATTAAAAGGTAAAAAAGAGCTAAGTATATCTTATTGTATGGACGAGTTGACGGTCTATAGATGTCTTAAGTGCTTCAGGACCCTATAGCCCAAGAACAGCTAAGCTAAATCTTTATGTGTTTTTAACATTTTTAATAAAAAAAATTTAACAATGATACCAGAAAACTCTAGTAATTATTTTATTTAAAAAACTAACGCGTGTTTGGCTCATGTTGTAATTAATAATCTTAGGCTGGTTAGGTCTTACCTATGTAAAAACATCACAGGTCATTGAATGCCTTAGGAATACTAATTAAGTTAAGTAAAGCTACAAAGATTAGATGATTGTCAATGAATTTCACCCATTACATCTGAAAAGCATCGATTGCATATCTTTTAACGCCCTTAGAACTTTTGATGCAGAAACAAGCCTGTTCTGCTATGTTAAGATTGATGGAACCTGCTCACCTGTGGAAAGCGTATCGATATCTCTTATCATCTAGCGGCACAAAGTCTACAAGCAGAAGATAGTCGGCGTTGGGGAGCAGGCCGGCCAGCCGAGCCTGCAGTGCGGGGAACATGCGTCGCCCAGCCTTGGTCACTATCATCTCCGTGCCCAGCTCGTGGAAGTTCCTCCATAATGCTGCCAGCTCTAAGGAGGCGGTGCATCGCGCCACGGCTGGGTGCAGCGTCACGTTCTGATTTGACGTCTGTGTGACGGAAGGAATAAACGTTTTACATCATTTTACACTATTCAACATGTATTCAACCAGCAAAGGACATTGGTACAGGAACGAAAATAATAACGCGAGGAAGAAAGATGAGATATAATATGCTCAGCGGTGTGTAATAAAAAGTTAATGATTATATTATTATTATATTATTATCCGGTTTTTATCTGGCACAACGTATAAGGATTGCCATTCAGCGTGGTAATGCGGCTATGGTGGGTTGGAGCACTTGGATTATCTGTAGATCTTAAATGGTCTATAGGTAATTTTTCTGCTATCTATGTAATTGTCATTTTGTTTATGAATATAAAGGGAGTTTCTCTTTTTTAAAATTATTTTTATAATCAGGCATTTTTAAAAAGCGTCGCTTTTTATATTACGCTTAATCATAGAAGAATTGACTTAGAAAGAGACTTACGAAACCGTTATTCCTAGGCGGCGGCTGCAGCGGCGGCGCTTGTGGCGCGGGCGCGCCGTGGTCGCGGCAGGTGCTCTCGCTGAGCGCCTGCAGCGGAGAGTAGGTGCTCCGCGTGCATAGCGAGTTCTGAACAACAATATAATAAGTATATGAGGATGCCTTGTGCAAAACGAAAAAAAGTTTGTTGCTTCACTCGCTCTACAACTCGTCGAGCCAGTTTTCTATCTGCCGCGAGCTCGAATAAATTAAAACAATGAGAAGAGGAGCGAAACTTTATAACAAAGTTTCCTCTGATTTAAAAAAATATTACCTCGTTTAAAATTTTCAAAAAACAAAAAACGTAACACTTGTATAGCCATTAAATTAAATTTTCGCATTTTTGTTATCTCTCATAAATTTTTCTGTTGTTTTTTGCGCACTACCTTTCACAAATTTTGATAAACTAGAACATTATTAGTAACTACTGTAATACTGTGTAGTCACTACTATTTGATATCTAAGCCTTAAATTAATTAGTATCTAAGTATTAAAGTTAACTCGTCGACAAACGTCTCTATTATAATATACCTTAACTATGTTCTCATGTAAGTGATATACATATATCTTGAATCAAAATAAATGTTTTTAAACCTAAGGCAAAACACGTGTCGAGGAAGTCAGATACTGAGAGAAATAATAAGGTGAGGTGTGGAGGTGGTGAGGAGCAACCACACCAAACAGAAATATTTTTATAATTCTCACGCTGATGAGTCAAAGCGGTAAAACATTAGATATTCTTTATATAACATCTTATTTTATTTTATCTTTATAAAACTTCAATTATCTTCGAATTATCTTCTATCGAAACACATTAAACATATCTCCAACAAGCAGGTTCCATTGCACTAAGCATCTTTTCACCCGCGGCGTTGCCTAAGACTAATTTGAGTACTAAAAACTTTCAAACTTACTTAAACCCTTAGGGATAAGAATTTCCAAATAATCTTTCCTTGTACCTACACCTCTATACTCTATAATGAATACACCTTCCAAATTTCTTTCATGTCTCAAGGTTCAGTGGTTTAAGTTTTGATTCCTAGAAAATATCTGTCAGTCTCTTTCATATAGGTACTAGCTGACCCGACAGACGTTGTACTGTAAAACCTAGATACCGACTACAGCGCCATCTGTCGGGTTGATTTGTGAATCTAAGAAATCCAGGGTGCCGTTAAAATCTGTCCAGCCGTTTAAGAGGAGTTCAATGATATATACAAGTACAGTAAATAAAGATATATAGGTATAAAACTCACGTCTCTGATAGGATGATGTAGGACTGGCTGTTCATGGTCCCGACCGAGCCGCTCCACCAGCGATTGGGAGAGCGTGAACCCACTACGGGGACAATGACTGGCTGACGCCACTCCTGTTAGAGAAAAAAAAATAACAGGTCAAATATCATGTCAGACTTTTTTTTATTTTACCAGCTTAGCCAGACTTGCCCTTTTGACTGAATAACCGCCAGTTCTTTTAATTAATGCAGTGTTGCCGCTTACAAAACCAGTAGCTAATCCATGGTTGCCTGGAAGGGATCGCTTTAAGCCATTAGAAATCTAGCATGTTTTTTTAAATAGTGTTATAATCTGGTCTTTATTAAATAGCTGTCTTATCTTACCTTATCATGGTCGAGGCTAGGCTTTCATTTTTTGTTTAAATCTAGGCAGGGTCTACCCTGTGAAGGAGCCGAAAGCGATGGTCCAACATGCTTTTCAAATTACGAGTTTCATATTACCTATTTATGAAAACTTAACCTTCTCTGACAAGCAAATATCCTCAGCAAATTTTCATCAGCCGTAAAAACTTGTAGTAAGTACCTAATTATTCTAATCGTATTTCAACCGAGCAAAATTAGTTTCTTGTAAAAAAATCTCTTTTAAATGACTTTAGACCCCAAGCAATCTTTACCTACCTATACTCGTATTACAAGAAAGTTTCCCCTACAGTTTTTCCGAGCAAATTTCATCTTCTAATCAGTTAAGGTTAGAATCCCACAATAATTATTACATCATTATTATAAAAATCAAACAAACAGAACTATATTATAATAGGTAGACCACAAAACATAATGTATATATCATAAGCACATACAGCTTCCATAAAGCCATCAATGGAATTCATATTTTCCATGTTCCTATTGTGTACCACACTTGCACTAAAATACACACGAAACGAGTCCAAAATCTCACATCCTCACATTAAAAACAACAAACAATCTCATAAAAACGCGCGTCCACCCCCTAGCGGACATCTCACTCAACTAATTGTTCTAATGGCGGGAAAACGAACGTATACTAAACTAAAATGGCGGCAATCATTTCATCGCATGCTGTCAACACTGGTATTATAAATAAGCCACGCGATGAAAACTATACTTGCGTAGAAACGACAATGATCTTTGCTTTATTTTGGTTGCTTTCTATTTTATGGTAAAGCACTTTGGTAGCCTATAAAGTATTGACTGTTCTATTTCAGGTGCAATTAGTATTTATAGGTATTTATAAGCTCGAGTTTGGTACGCTTCGCCCCATAAAAATTCAGTAAAATCAATGTTTTTTTTATAATATCGTTTCACAGACTAGCTAAGGAATCAATAATAAATATATAAGCGGGGAATTTTGGGGTATTGGCAACATAAACGCGAGAAATTCAGTTTTTCTTTATTGGCGGCACTAATACTACCTTGAAGTAGAAAATTAGACTTTCTTGTACTACCTTAAGGTAGTAAAACATCTTGTACTATCTTAAGGTAGTAAAACATCGAATCCAAAGTCTTCGACTGCCATCTTGAGTGCCATCATCATGTTTTTATTCTAATATCAAAATGTATACATACTTTTATTGTGTATTCTATTATAATACCATTTTAACAAATAACTGATCCACATATCAGTATTAAATTGACTAAACTTAATTAAATAGGTAGTTAACGATTTGTAAAGTCTTTAGTTCGCAACCACTTTATGTAGCATTAAAAAAAATAATAGAATATAAGATGATGCTCAACATCTTTTATACCTTAAGTATTATTCACTGTGATGTTTTTTCCAAACATCTTTTATCATTTGACAATAATCTCTTCTCCACACGGCGCGGGTGCATGTAGTCGGAAACGATAAATTTTTTCGCATGCGCGTTGAGTAACGCATAATTGTCAGCATATGAGTTATTTGTGAGGTGCCAGCGCAACTAATGTGGCACATTTGTTACTAAATCAAGAGAACGTGTCCTGGGAAACAAGGACAATTCTCCAGCACAAAATAAACTTGGAAAAAATGCGAGTAATCGACGATAAAAATGATTTAACCGACTTCTAATAAAAAGGGAGTACTTAAATCGACGGGTATATTGGTTACCTGATTTATCGAAGACCGCTGGCCTGATATAGGTTTTTTTTTTGTTTCAACGTGAATTTTTTTTTTGCAGTTGGACTCTACTATTTTAATTTTATAAGAATAGATCCAGATGTTTGATTTTCGAATCGAAAATAAATTGTATAGACCGCTGGCCTGATATGAAATATATTTTGTTTGTTTCAAACTGAAGTTACAGCAGTCTGACTTCTACATCTAACAATACGCCTAGCTAAAAGTTTCAACTAGCTACAATTCGTAGAGTGTAATGAATAAGTGTCCAGAGGCGATTATAATCTTTTACAAAAAACTCACGTTTTTCTGATGATACTGTAGCTGTACCTATAAACTCTTCATTCAAAACCAAACTTTCACCACTAGCAATAGATTACACATTTCCCTGGTCCTTTCATTGTCTAAACAAATTGCGTGTGGCAACATTCCTTTGAAGGAGTTTGATTTACGCGTCAGTCAGGTCGTCACTTCCCGCCCCGAGTTATAACTCCTGGATTTGAGACGTCACATCAATTAGTTTGGAGTAATATTTTGAGAGGCGCCAGTTTGCTTTATTGGGTTTGGTATTTAAAAATATGCATCTAAGTTGTTTGAGAGTTACGTTAAGTTTCTACTTGACGTATAAGTATAACAATATTATACACGATCATAAGCAGATGTTTTAATTTAGTTAATTAAGTCACATTGATAAGCAGTTTGTCTATGCATGCGTAGCACAATCGCTTACAATAATAATATGGGACTTCACAAAGTCAGCATTTTTGATCAGTAGTGGCCTCAATTACTTGTTTTATTACTTACTAAGAAAGAGTTGGAGTTCATTTACCTACATTTTATATAAATATATATATCTCAAAATTATACGTTCGCTAAATAACCAAATGATAACGCCAAGATTATTACTAAGATACAGTGCTTTGTGCGAGTTTTTAACCACTCCATCGCGCCGGCGTAAACTCAGTTTTGCATGGAATCAAAACAGTGCCACCTAGCGTCAATGTTACGTTAAATGTCAATTCCATACGAAACTGACTGTAAGAATGAAAGTAAGTAAGAAAACTCTCACTAAGCGCTTTGAGCAGAAATTCATTTATCGATTGTTTTTCTCCGAATCTGATCAGCACCGCAAGTTTATACGGTTTTAACCGAGAGTTAGTTTTAAAATTCAAGCCAACATAAACGCTCATACCGATCATTATCGAGGGCTTAATACACTCGATATAAACATCGAACACAAGAACTCAAAAACCGTTAATACGAGTATGATGTCAAATAAATGATGGCTGTCAATTGGATAAGGATGTCTAATTAAATTGACAACAATCAGTTATCGATGCCAGGATCCGGATTTTCAAAAAACTAAATACATGACTTTTAATACCAGCCATTATGATTACCGATATTCAACCATCCTTGCACTGCTGATAAATTCAAGTCCCGAAATTGTAACATTGTAGCATAAGTTGTATAATCTAAAAGTGTGTTATTTACGTGGTCCACTAATGAGGCAGCGCGGCATCGGTTAACAGTTAACGAGGCTTGGGACACAAATCACCATTAGCGTTCTCGACGGACCGTGGCCCACCCGACACTTTGTTTAGTTCCTCTCTGCGTTTGGGCCGCCGTAGCCGTAAAGGGGAGAGTTATCAATTTTGAGACCATTGGTGGTTCGCGTAACGTTAGAGGCGAAAGAAAGTGAAACAAGGAACTATCTTGCTTTCATTTTGACAGATTGCCCCTTCTACTCTGTCAAAAAGAAATCAAGATTGCTGACACCATACGGTGTGTGTGGAGCCTTTGGAACCTGAATAATGTTGAAGTTAAACCTTGGTTATTATTTACTCTACGCTTTTAATTGTACCTACATATAATTATCATAGACAGCTTTGTCAATTGTAAAAAAATCGGCCTAGTGCAGATCAGACATTAGTTCATTAGTTCAATATTCTACTTGTCGTCTTTATTAATATCGAGCAAAAAATACATATTGTTGTATAAAAGTTCCTGTTAAATATTAATTTTATTCTGTTACGTTATAGCGGCAATAGAAATGCATCATCATCAGTGAAAGATTAACCTGTGTAGCTATCAGGTTCATGTGATACAGCCTGGTGACAGAAAGACTGACAGGACGGATATAAAGACAGCGAAGTCTTAGTAATGTAGTCCTATTTTTAGCCTTTGGGTACGGAACCCTGAAAACGATTTGGCTGTATTTATAATACTTTGACCATATTTTACGTCCATATATTCATATCCATTCATACCTGTATCCCAACGACTTATTGCGGTGCTAGAAGAAAGTGACCAGGTTCTGCCAAGGAATGCACTAGTGCCACGGAATACAGTCTAGGTAGTTAGAGTATAGGTAAGTGATCGACATGTGTCCTTTATCACCTCACTATACTGTCTTGCGTAATTATAGTCTCTACTTGCCAGATGATAGGCCTACAACTATTTATCGTCAATAGCATTATACAGGGTTGTAATAAAATATACAGTACTCATCCAAAATGAATAAAATCATTATGTAAAAAAGAAAATTAAAGCGAACAAAAATAACTATTTGTAGCTAAAACGTATTTATATCAATAAAAACAACCGCAGCCTAGTTTTCTGGGTGTCAAGACCTCAGAGGACTTGTGCCCAAACGCATAAATTCTTTGCCATGATAATGAGCTATTGTAACCCTAAGCAACGTCGCTTAACCCAACTTACGAATTGTGATGAGTAATCCTAATATGCTTAGTTCGAAGGTAATTAAGATTCAGTCATGTCCAGATAGCTATTCAGAATATTTCGGTAATACCTCGACCCCCTACAAATAGAAACAGCCTGTATAGTTGGCTTAGGTGTAAAGCCAGGAATAGTTCTGGCAGCGGTCAATCAGCAATCACAACACCCTTGCGGCTAATTGGCTGATGGAGAACGATGTCAAGCGATACCAACATTGACGCGTCCGTAATGACGCGCCATTTATTAAACACTTGGGAAATTATACCAGTTGATTCTAGTCGTAATGATTTCGTTCGCATTTTTGTATGGTTTAACCACAAGAGTTAACGCTACGTAGCAACTGACCATATTCGCTACTGGATAGATTTTCAGCTGGACAGATAAGCAACTGAACGGAACGTGTACAATCAGTGACATAATTAATGGCATGTTGGTAATATTTTGTAAAAAAGTGAACATGTGAAACAAATGAACATTGTAGAAACAAATAAGCAAACTTTACAATAATTTATAAGTAATGGTAAAATTTAAGATAATAATAATAAAGTATGATATTTCACAGGTCTATAATAGACTTATTTCAGTCCGTTTCAATACAGCGTTTTAAAATAACACAGATAGCAATTTCACTGTTAGCAATAACATTCAAACGAGGAAGATACACATAGGTACAGGAATTGCATCAGCATAATACACAAAACGGTGAACCTCCCAGAATAGCCGAAGACTGCCAGCATCAGTCAATCAGCAGTCACAACATAGCACTGCAATGACAGCGACACCTCGTGCACGCGTGTACAGACATGGTAGCAGAGGAAATGTATCGATCAAAGTATACGCATCTATGAGCTGAAATTAAACCAGCTTACCCAGATATATCGCGTTTTTATATTTTCGACTACTTACATAATAATATCTGGCCCAGTTAATGGGTAAATTATTTGCATGGATACGTTTACAATAATTCCTGAGTCGTTAAAACTTTGCTGTTAGATATATTAACGTTAATAGATCATGATTGACGATGACTTCCATCATTTTTATCTTTACTTATTTTAATGTTTGGGTTTAAATACAATATAATCAAAAAATTATGTTAATGCTTCTTCAATAGTTATCTATTTACACTATTCTATCCACATCAATGATTCTATCTGACTGCAAAGTTTCAGCGACACAGGAATTATTTTCATCGTCAAACCCCATTTTGAAAAGGCTAATATACTCGTAGTCTATTTAATGAGCTTTGAGGTTTATAAGAACTGCAGAATGCAGAATGATATATTCTTACGAATAAAAGCATTATATACAACCATTTGGCATGCTGCTAGCTAACTGGATACGCTGATATTTACTAAAGATTATATTGTTTTCTAGTGAAAACCTCTTTGTTACTTAGTATAATCGAAATATCTGCATTTTTTTCCCGTTGTATCTTTTTCAGAATAACCTATATAACATTGATATGCGTTTCTAGCTCATTAAGAATCATTTTGTTAGGTTATCAATGTAAGTAATTGTAATATTATTATTCCATTTATTTATTCTTTTACAGGACTTTTTATATTACACAGTATTACTAATGTTTCTGTAATTTCTAAGACTCGGATAAATACGAGTATCATCTAAATCTAGAATTACCGTATCGATACCGTTAGGTATCCTAGTCGCCAGTCTAGAAACACGATGTTCCCAGAACGTGTCTCATATCCGACAATTGAACACAAATCAAGGAAGAGAAACCGAAACAATCAACGCATCTACACTGTTTAGATCTGTCGTGGAGACATCATGTATTATGAGCCAGCGGACAATGCAGATTAATCATGATTTCATCAACTCTTTTCTACTTTTTGTTGCTAAACAAATTTAAAAGAAAATGCATAAAAATACCTAACTTTTCCTCTGGTGTAGAAACTAAAAATACCTTTCTATTGAGCAGATAATATTATTAGAAAAATATTTAGATAAAAACGTATACTATTTTAATAAGATGTATAATAATTGCAAAATACGAGGCTTCAACCTTATATGATACAAGGTCTTGGATGCAAGAGCTGAAAACTGCTTCTTGTAGTGTATAAAGATAGATATTGAAATATTTTTTATCTTATGCTGCTTCATGGGTTGGTATCGTGTAATGTAATATTTAGAAACGCCTTCCATGATGAAATTAATTTTAATACATTTTCCTCGATAAAAAACCTGCACTTGTAAGTGTGTAATGTAAGTCCTAAGTATCCTAAGTAGTAATTTGCATTGTAAATATCCTAGTAAGTAATTGATTTGTACTGTCCTGAGGGTCGCTTTAAAGTTGTCTTCTCGTCAAGGAAGGAATTTTAAGCATCATGACGTACTGGGTCGTCTTGTTAACGAGCTCCGCGAGATATGTTGACACCACTCGAGCTGATCAAAGCGATCTCTACTTGCGATTCCAAGCCACTTCCTTTGTTGCACAGTCTATTTGTAATCAACTGATTTGAGTGATTCCAGGAATTCGTGGGGAATTATCGCTGGGTTAATAAAGATGCAACGGGGGATTCAACAATTATCTAATTATTTATTTTTATAATCTGTTAAATACTAAAAACTGATTTGCGTGATATTTTATGCACTCCGAAAATATTTACGCTTTTAGTTGATAACTTAAAGCGTAAATATTTAATAAATATGTTCTATTTACTAATGCGAGGGCTAAAATACAAAACTCCACATGAAAAAATTATATTAAAATTTTAAAATTACTGTAATTGTAACATTAATACAGAAAAATATTACTAGTAAAATTTTCATTAGTACGTATCTTAATTTAACCACATGAAACTCCTGACTGTCCAGCTTCTATCACAACAATTAAGATGTCTCTACCACACTTTCTTCTCTTCTTATTGCTTCCTCCCACTCCTTTTGCTTAGTGTGATTATAACGTATTTGTTTGTGGTATGAACGTCAATTTGTACGGGCGTAAGGGTGAGTAAATCAAATGTGTCGCGGGCGCGCGTCACATGTGTTGGGGTGCGTAGCAGGGTTGGCGAGAACGGCTTTCGAGAACTGAGTTATGGACCAGATAAGATAGTGAACATATTTATCAATTGTCTGATAGAAGATGCTGGGCTGGCAGCTGCAGTTTTTGCTATCATTTACGTGACAGAAAAAAATATGCACTTTAAAAAGCTGCTCCGTGTTGTAAGGATAGAGTCAGAGAAAATAGTACGTGAAGTGTTTTCGTTGTTGATATATTGGTAGAAGTAACTGTTTGTGATAATATTATGCATAAAATCAAAAATATGTTAACATAAAAAAAGTTATTGTTACACTCAGATGCAATATTTGTTCGTTGGATAGTATAAGATTCTAAAATAACCTATAAGCCTAGAAGCTATAACGACGGAGATATTTCGCACTTAAAAGACGGGACATTGCTTGAATGAGAAATAGTAACTATAGATAGTGAGATAAGCATATACCTATAAAACAAATATGAGTCGCGAGAAGCACATCAATAATTTTCTAAAATCGTAGACTACGTTACCAAAAATATAAAATAGGCCCAAACTTATCTTTTAGTTGTAGAGCGTGGTATTTCTGGTAAGTTATCAGAAATACCACTGGTATAGTTATAATACAAACGACGTTATTAAGTTTGTCAAGGGACAGCCCTGTGCAATCTCGCGGTGCAACCGGAGCGGCGCTCGCGCATCTTTAGATTTATAGCGCTCAATCAATGCGGATTTATTGCTAAGGAAGCGCCTTTTGTTACCAACGCTTATATTTAGAACACCTATTATAATTGCTCCTTTAATTTGTTGCACCTCAAATAACGTGGGCTAATTAATTTCTGCTCTAAATAGGCGTAGGTATGGCATAATTGGTGATCTTAGTATTATCCTGTCTCGAAGGTTGAGTAAGCACTTATTTTAGTACCACTGTTATGTCTGTAATACGGAAGAACGCGGCAGCTTGGCTTTATAAAATAAGTCCATAAAGCTCATAAAGTTTGATAGATATTATTGGTATCGATATTACTCTTATTTTCAATTATTGATATCTTCAGTAGAAACGTCTGTCTTTCAGTTACTTAGTAAGCACAACCCATAAGACCAAGAAAGTAACTACTTTCTTACATAAGAAACAGTAAAAAATACGAAAAAAGATATTTGTACCGTAAATATCTGGCCTAACGTCAGAAGCTGTTATATAAATTATTTACTTGAAAGGTATATTTCCCTATGATGTTAGTCACAGCAAGCGTGTCCAAATCACCGCTAATGGCAGCCATTCATCTGAATATTGGCACTCGCGTCGAATATCACACCAACTGGACCGGAACGAGTATGGCACCTTGGCGGTAGCTGGCGGGGACCGGACGATATTTATCGACGATCGACATGTTTATCGACCGTTTGGCGGGCACAGGTCACTCGCCGTCCCGAATAGCGCACTAGCAATTAATGCTAATTTTGTTTTGATTTACTGAATAAAGTGCGGGTTAACTTTCTATACCATCTAAAATTTGAGACTAAAATGGTGAGCCAACAATGCCACAAAGATTCTTTTTTAAAGATTGACAGGGCCTTGCCGGTCTTAAGTCGTGCCGAAACGGAAACCTTTCGGATTGAAGATAACACGGTTTTAGATTATGAACACCTATTCTCAGAAGCCCCCGTAAAACTTTAACATCGTTGGCTGAGGGAGCAGTATAAAGTCAAGACAGCCTTGTCCTGGGAGTTGCAAAGCCGTTGGCACCAACGAAGACGATCGCCTGCTTAGACTCCCGGAAACTCTACATCATGCACTGATGCAGGCCATCAGGGAAGATATGGATAATGTACAAAATTTACACGTTCACGTTGGGTGTATGAAATAAACCACGGCTAAGTAAACTACCTGAGTTCTGTTAAAACTGTATTTGCTAAATGTATGTACAAAGCTAAACAATTGGTTAAAAGATACTTCGAAAAACCCAACTGTAAGAACTTTAGGCCCTCGTATCTTAACAAGTGAAATCGCAGCTAGTATAGCCTATGACCATCTGCAGGTGAACACGAATCTATTGACACCACTCACATAAAAATATTACAAGCCGTTAAGGCTATTTTTGTAGACTGTACCGGGCGCGTCATAGCGGGAACGCGCGGTTGAGAGACGCGCGATGCCAGGACGCGCGGTTCAGAGGACGCCAAGCTGCGGAAATGATTCGGCTCTACGTACACTCGAAAATCATAAGCCTCCTTCTTTCACAGTCTGATGAAATACTGCTACATAAATACATATTGTATACAAATCATTTACTGTTCAGATTGACTTTAGCTATGTACGCTATCGAATGCATAGTGCAAGTCTATAGCAATGTATTCCTAGCAAGATATTTAAACTATTGAGGCTATTCGCCAAGATACGGACAATGCCTAGTTCGGTGGCCGTGGCAGCATATTGATGAACCTTTTTCTATTAAGTACTAGTATCATTTGAGCACTCCGTAAATCTGTATAGTCAAAAAAGTGTACTCTTTATTTCCCATTTAGATCCAAAAAACTAATTGGGCTAATATATCCGAAATAAACGTAACGACCACGCTAAGAATGCCTCGCATAGTTCAAATTACCGACATGAACTGTCACTTGTATAAATTGTGGAATATATTGAACGCAGGTATTAATGGAGGGAGTATTTTACCAGGATGACCTCCATTAATTCCTGCGGCAGAGTTGTGTATGTACGAGTAGGTAACTTTCACTATGGGACCAACTCTGAATATGTTAAAAAAAATTGCTATTTCATATACTTTGTCAACGACCGATCAGCTTTTTGTATGAAACAGCTGATTTTTTCCTCGATTCTAGAGATGGTCCCATAATAAAAGTTATTTCTTAGGATGAGTATAGTGACCTCCTTTCAGCTTAGTACACTATGAAAGTTCAGGGAAGTTTTAAACGGTGAGAAACATAACTGGCGGTACGAAGTTCGCCGAGTCAGCTAGTATGTAATAAAACCTAGTGCATAAAGAATTATCTATAATAGTTTTCAACTGTAGAAATATTAACTTAAAAGTACTTTTCTTATCAATAAATAGGTTAGCGCTTTTCCGGTTTTTATAAGTGTGGCAAAAGATGCGTTGCGACCTATAAAACTTACATATTTTCTATTCTAATCTAATGTGTTTAATTTAAGTAAAACTTCACAATGAATGGATACACAATTGTTTATTTTATAGTCTTGAAAACCCTTATGAGAACAATTTACGCGCGCGTAAACAAATCCAAATGGTGTCGTGAATATAGTCTTTTCTTCTGGCTTTACTTGTGATTTTATCTTTAAATTGAAATTATGCTGAAACTCAAAATGCTTGTGGTTATGTTATAAACGTATAAAATGATATTTAATTTTTCTGCAGTTCAAGAGCAGTCCGTTTATGCGCCTAAAGCCACCATTTCACATTATTTCTAGAAGGACAAAGTTAAAGCGAGAATTTTAAAAATGTATGTTAATAATGAATTTCATCAGTGGGTCTCATATCTGTAACTATATAAAAAAAAACTTCCTAAAGCTACTTTCAAATGCGTATAATAATTTTCGACAACAAAAGCAGTTATTTTATTAAAATTTGCTCTCCATGACAAAAGCTTTCTCATATAAAGTCTTTCGACTGTCATAAGAGTTTCCAGAACTTTTTTCTAGGTCTTTCCCCGTAACTTTTTTGAAAAGTTAATAAACGTCTTTTTTCTTTCTTTTCTTTCTAAGTTTAAGTATCAATTTTATAAATGGCTACACAGACACACAGTAGCCCGTAAGGAGCTATAGCGACACTTCAAAGCCAGCAGATTGTTTCAACAAACACGTTCGAAATTAAAATATAACAATAACAAACATACGACCGGCTCTGAGTTTATTTTACTTACGATGCTATATCGCCTACCGTCGAAGACGCAATGAGAAACATTTCAATACCTATCAGAAAATTATTATTTTGCCGACATTAATGTATCGTAAAGTGGAATGGCTTTGTGAAAATAAACAGGTATTTTTAAAAATTAGATGTGTTCATTCATTTCATTCCATATACGTAGTTAGAAGCCCATCAGGAGAGAGATTTTATCAAAAGTGTAACAATTTTTTGACTTTTAAAATAAGTTTCAGAATTAAATTACACAGAAAAAGAAATGATAGAACGAAATTTTATATGATAGTCATCATCAAAAGAGTTGTTTCAAAAATGTATGGAGTTCCGGCCAGGACAGTGTAAATGATACCATAAATACGTTAGAGACTATTAATCTTTCATATATCTTCATCTATCTTCAAATATTTCCATGTTAACTACTAAAAATGGTAATTTACGCCTTTTTATTGTGTCAATTTTGACTTTTGTATCGGGCGGTATAGTATAGGCAATGTGACCATTGGAATCTACCTAGGATACGTAAATCTTCCAGGGATGCCATAATTTCACTACAATTCACGGATTTTAGATATTTTTGTACACAATGAAGGAGGCGACTGACGCATTTTTCATTAATACACAGTATTGACTACATCTTTAGGCATTTCTTGGTAGACGTACACCGTCCTAGCCGAAAATGAATCAAGTCCTTTCAATGATGATGGATGTAATTTTATAAATGATTTTGTCTAGAGTATGTTAGAACTACTAGCTGTTAAACGGGATATTGCAGGGAACTGGAGTTTTAAACTTCGGGTCTACATTTGACATATCTTGAGGTGCCCGCAAAGAAAGAGAAGGAGAAGAGGTTCAGTAGCTTAGTCTGTGAGTTGATTGTGATATATCAGTCAATCAGTAAGTTAGTCAGTAACTCAGGACTTATTTTTTCTTAGATGGCTACGTTTTACGTTTGCTGTATACAATTTATTACTTTTGGTAAATATAAAAAGAGTCAATGGCCTAAAAATGCTTCACTGTTTCAGAATGTTTTCATGACTTCAGAAATAGCCGTACTTTGTCAAAAAGACAGTATTATTTTCGAGTGTATATTTGTATGTAAGTATATATTTCAACTCTTTATAACCTTCTACAGCCTAAGTCTTTAATGGGCGAGGTGACATTGGATTTGCCTTCATCTGATATCATAGCTTACTTATAATAGTTTTATACCGCTGCTTCATTCGTCAAGTTACAGTGGTCTTTAAATTTTCGCAGTGGAGTTTTTTAAATCACATCTAAAAACTTCTTGAATTGCTTAGAAAAATGTACTAATACAAAACTTGAAATCTTTACGAACCGTTTTCATGCGGAAGGGTTGGTTGACTGGGCGGTGAAATTGAAGATAAGTCAACAACGTAAGAACTGTCGCGGGTCTCGAATGGACACGATTGGCATAGCTCCGAGGAAGTTGGCATCATAGGTATGAGAGAGGTTTACACAAAGCAGTGGGACAAAGAAGTTTGTGTGTGATGATGATGATGATGGTCTTAAGTAGACGAACATACTAGATCCATTCATATATATAAAACCATATTTTTATTTATCCATTAAAAAAAATTCTAATTACATTAATTTACGTTAATGTCAGTATTGTCAAATCAAACTAAAACAATTTTAGTCAAAACTTACAAACTAATAATTTAAAAAATGTCTATTATGAGAAAGAACCATGCCTAAACGTGCCCATGACACTTGTGGCGTTACCACGCTGGATTGCCAGCGAGATCCGTTGCGTCAAAAACTCCCCACTCCTCGGATCGTGACCCCCTGCGCGCCGAGGCCGCCCTAGTTTTTTAATAAATTCCAAGGCTTCGGAGCCCCATGGATCCGCAGTTTCGACCACAAACGGAACGAAATCATATGGGGACTCCTATGGCTCTAGCGGCTGCCTCAGCTCCTACACCAGCACACTGCTGGGTTGCGGAAAGGTGGCTAGCTGCAAATCTGCTGATGAATGTAGCGTTAATCCATTTATTTATATTTACTTCTATTTTATTTTATCCATCCTTTTTTTCCATCCATAGATTTCTTCACAGCACGTTAACATTCTTTAGACTAATTCTCAAAAATATAAATTGCACTAATATAATTTTGTTCCAACATATTATCGACTTTAAAGCAAATATTTATAGATTTTTTATATCGAATGGATCGTAATTTTCAGTTTAATTTGACAGCTGCGTTAACGAGGTGCGAATCGACATGCGAAATATGGAAATTAAAAAAAATAATAATCTATAGACCGGGACGTTTCAAATACAGCTGTGTCTACAGATAATGCAATTAATTTGTTTAGATTTGAAAACACTCAATTATTTATTGATAAATTTTTAATTTCTAGATTATTCCAAACATCAATTTGTGCAAGATTATTATTCTTGTGGCATACAGTTCTACTCTACTACCTACTTTGAGCTACTGATTCAGGTTTTTCTAACATGTTGAGCAACAAAAGCAACAACTGCAATTTCATAATGAACCTATTCATTCAGAAGACGTTAAGAACGTGTATCCGCCTTTTCCCATGTAAAGCCCGCCTAATATACCTACTTTTTTCTTATACGATTTACAATGGGGCGACAATGATATAAGAGCGACGTGTTTATAATTTCGTTATAAGCTAATTATTTTTGTAAAAATTATGCGTATGGTGGGTCTTGCTACGACAGCCTACGACTTGCAACAAGGTCTACAACCTACCCATCTACATGGGTTGTTACATTGTAGCTTTCTCTTGTAAAACAAGCTAACAAACTTGACTTAGCTCCATTTTGACGTATTTTACTGCAACACCCAGTATGCCTAAATGCAAACTTGTGTTTTTAAATTTTTGCATCGATGAAGAATGAAAAAAAGAATTGAATTCTTTAGAATTTTCTTTCAATCCCATTATTTCTATTATTCCATTAACGTAACAGTTACACAGGATCAGTTCGTATCTATATCCTTTTCCGCCGAATGCATGGATATCTTTAGAAACTTTTTCTTATTCTCTCCTATACGTACTTACTATGTCTTAACCTGTGACTACCATGAATTATGCCAGTGTGTTTGTTTTCTTTATAAGCATCGGTAATCCGATGGATATATTTTTTGTTTAATTTTTGGCCACTTAAATAGATGGTTTGTTTGGTGTAGCGTGAGAATTTAAAAGGGCACGTCGTTCTTTGAGTTATTTAATATTTTATAATACGTAAAGTGTATATAGATATGGAAATGTAGACAGGCAATTATACGGTCTACTGGAATATCTGTCCTAAACACTAGACTAAGATCATACAAGGATTTTTGTAATTGTCGTCTTAACATTCTCTTACACCATCATCATCATTATGAAAGAGTAATAACCGTTACACAATATTACTAATAACTAGATAAATAAATCATAACGTAAATATATAATATAAATAAATATTATGTTATAAGAACTACAAACTACAAAAGTATTTAAATAAGTTTTTTAAGATTGTTTTTTTAAGTGATTAATAATTCTAATGTAACAAGACTTGCCTGTACCGAACGTTATTTATAGGCCATTAAATATTTCTTACTCTTACAAAACAAACTAAGTATAAGCATGAATACGAAAGTTTCTTTAGAGAACTTAACATATTGTCTTTGGCCCTCTATGTACCCAAGATATTTTCGAAAGATTTCAAGACATATTTTAGTGCATAAGAGTATTAGGTACCAGCATCTGCCTTAGTAACCACTACAATAGAGCAAACGGGAATAAAAAAAATAACATCTGCACCAGTAGCCACAGCGATGGAGCAGGCGGGAATCAAAATAGCCAACTACCCCAGTACTTACGGGGTGTAATTGAATCTCTGATGAAGGCTTTCAAATTCACTCTTGTGTTAACTAATTTATGTAGCAGCTCACTTCACTTTGTTTACAAATAAACTGAGTAATAAGACGGAAGACGAAACTTGCTAAACATGACATTTAAGACATTTGCGGTGGTATCGCATAAAGTTAACGAAACTGGTGAAAACAAGTCACAGCAATCTTAGTTTTAAATCGACAGAGTTGAAATGGCGAACTGTTAAAATGAAACCAAGATTGCTGTCACCACCTCTTTTTCAGCTATCGTTACCCGATACTCCCCAGAATAGAGTCACAACGACGTAATGGGATGTAAAACAAATCTTTAGATAAGATAATGCGTCGTTACGCACGTGTATGGCAAAAGTCTGCAATATGCTAAAAAATACCATCCTCGGTTATAAATGTACGAAACGCTCGTAAAATTTACAGCACCATTAGTAGAAATTAAGTTAAAATGAAGTAGGGTTAGGAATTAGGAATTAGTTTTATTTATAATTTGTTAGTCAAGCTAACATTTTTACTAGCATCGTTTTTAGAACTCTAAGCAAACCTCTTCCTATAAAATACTTTCCTACCTTCAAAAATTAGTAGAACCTCACCATTAGTAAGTACGCAAACTCGATTCCTTGTCTTGGCTGAATTTTATTTTCAGTTTTTAAAAATTGCATTTTATTTGCTTTTGCTTATCTTATCTTTTATTTATTCTAAAAGTGCATCATAATATCTCGGTGTCAAATGCTAATGAATGTGCTGTATAATTATAGTTTGGGTGTTCCATGATTCAGCATGATCAGCGAAATGGCATGCTCGTAAAACTCACAAATGACACTTTCAGTTGCAAAAAGTTATTTTATTTTTCGCAGTTTATTGCGAAAAGTATTGTGCTGACTAGGTTATTTTATATGTTTTTTTAAGTAAATATATATATAAGTATAACACCGCATCTGTTCTTAAGTGCATAATGATAAAAAAGGTACTAATAAGTCCTATTTAGTAGCTTTAATAGAACTAATATAGTCATTTGTAGACGAACACATACAATGCAACGAGAGGTTAGAAGAGATTTAAAAAAAAACACTACTAAATCTTTAAACCTGTGTATCATCTTTAATTATCGTTTAAAATTTTAATGTACCCAATGTCACTCTCACGACAAAGACGAATCTATTTACACCACTTACATAAAAATACGACAAGCCGTGTATAGGATCTACTGCATAAAAGAAATAGACATACATACATAAACATACATAACATATACATACACTCAAAAACATAATTCCCTTTTTCCGCAGTCGGTTAAAAATATGCCTTTACTGTACTAAAAATATGAACAAAACATTGGGTGCCTTACCGGTTGAAGCGATTTATTGATTTATTTTAGGCATCTTTTATACTAAGAAAGAACAGTAATGTCGAAGGTGTACTAGAAGTAGTAATTTCTTGCGTAGACGTATCAAAAGATCTAAATAATAATGGTTAAAAAAAATTATGCAACCAAAATTGTTTAAGAGAATAAAAAATTGCATGGTTATAGCGTAATTTCTAACGCTCGCCTGGCTAGCTGCACCCTCAAATTGATAAATCTGTCGCCTAGCACCTAACGGTGTGGTCCGGCAGCCTTTCTTGAGAGCCAGTGTATTCCAGATTGGACATGCTCTATCTAGAGCCACAGTGTCGCTGACTTCCTTGGTCGTGCGACCTGGTGGTCAAATGCCTAGCTGTTACGAATAAAAAAATTAAACTTTAGATATTATTATATAGACACATAAAACATTCGTTTTCTTGCTTTTCCTACAAAAAATATTTTTATAAAAAACATTTAGTAGTCCATGAAAAAGCTCTACCTATCACTATATAAAAATAGTCTAATAAACACTTATAGGCTCAAGTAAAACAACAGTCATCAAAAAAGTGTCTGCTGCAATCAACCCCGTTTTTTTTTCGTTTTCTCGGAACACTCGAGCCGAGCAGTCACAATACAGTTTCGCAGTGCATTTATCAAGTTGCACACGTGTTGGGCATAAATAAACTGTAAACCACACCACCAGGGCAGGGCTCACGGCGTAAATGAAATAAATTGAATAATATAACGAACGATTTCAGAAAATACGGCAATCAACTATTGAAAAGAAAAATAAAAAAATATTGAACACTTCTAATTAGCCTCTATGCAAAGCAACCCGTTGTATTATTGGAAGCTAGTACAAAATTGAAAAGCTGTTGTCTGACACGTGAGGTTTTACGAAATTAAATTTAGTTTACCTTTTTGCACAATAATTTGATAACGGGGCAAAGCAATATTAATTTCAAATTTAATATATTTCATCAATTCTCACAAAAATTGTAAAATGTACCCAATCATTGATGTTAACAAATGGGTTACTGCGTAACCTCTAAAGTCAAACTTATCACCAGGATAATCTTTACTGTTCCAAAGTTTAATTTAAATATTTCATTAATTTATTCCAGTTGTTTTGTCGATTAGGACTGTCATAGATGTGACGTTGAAATATCGTCTCATTCCGGCTTTGCCGATAAAACCAAGCGAATCCTTATTCAGAGGTCATTTATAATAGTTTTTTAACTAAACTTGTTGATAATAAGTATAAACTGCCATCTTTAGAATAATTTATTTACAAATTAGAAAGAACATCATTATTATCAGTTCAAATGTTCTTCCAAAAAAAAAGTTTTTTTCTGTAAATTTTAGTTATAACTAGCTGTAACCGCGACTGCGTTCGCGGTTGCTAACCTATTATAATGATGTCAGTGGGACTTAAAAAAAATGTGAATTTATATCAGTGGTCTTTCTGAAAGTCTATCATTGTCTGGAATGCACTGGCTCTCATAGAAAACACACCGTCAGGTGCTTGGCGACAGATTTTTCAACTTGAAGTGTTATTCTTAAACGGTAGCTCAAGCTCTGCTTGCTTATTGCGTGGGATGGAACCTCGTACCTCTCGCACGGCAATCTACCCCCTTTCACTACTCGATAACCATAGATTATGATTGTGCATGTATGTGTGATACACGTTCAATCATAATCTATGCCGCAGCTATGTGATTATAGTATTTTGTGGCCGTATTATACGTTTAGTCTAACTGTTGCAAAGATACCTGTACGATTTGTGGGAATTTTGTATGAAATATTTTATTTAGATTTCTACAACTAAAAAAAACCTTGTCGATATTTAAGCGAAAATATGAACTACAATACCAATGTCGTGTTTTTGTGGTACAATAACTTCAGTAAGTACTTTCTAACGAAATAAAATAACTAACTATGCAAATAAAGTTTCAATAGTCCTTGACGACAAGTTCAATGAACTTAAGCGCCTAATAAAAGATTTTTTGTTACAACTACAAAGCGAAGGAATATTTATTTGGGATAGAATAATTTCAGTTAGTGATTTCTAACAAAAAAAAATCATTATTTGGTTTTCATAACAAAAATTAATTACTATAACGTTTTATGTAGGCGTCTACCATAATATATTCATAAAAACTAAAAAACCAATGACTTTTTTGCGATAAATTTTAGTTCCAAATCAAATCACGCGTTACAGAGTTATAGTTAAATACGACTATTATCCCATCGATCACAGGTAACAATTAGTTCTAACAAAAAAATATCATCTAAATCGGAGCACCCGTTACTAAGTTATAGTTAAATACAATTTTCATCCCCCCACCCACGGGTACACCCACAAATTTTCGGGATAACACCATTTCAGTTAGACCTTTCCAATAAAAAAGAATCATCCAAATCAAAGCACACGTTATCTAGTTATAGTTAAATACGATTTTCATCCAATCTCCCCACAATTATTTCGGATAACATTAATTTTAGTTCTTTCTAACAAAAAAAGAATCATCCAAATCAAAGCACGCGTTACTGAGTTATAATTAATTACGACTTTCATCCCCTCTCCCACGGGAACTCCCGCTGATTTCCGGAATAAAAAGTTGATAAGATCATACCTAATTGTATGAACCTTAAGCATATCAGGTTTCATTAGAATCCATCCAGCACTTTCGGAGTTATGGAAAGGCCAGAAACAGACAGACAAACAAAAATGAAATAAATTATAGATTTGGGATCTGTATCGTTAATAATACCCCCCGGAAAAGAAATTTTTAAAAAATATTTAATGTTCTGTACATTTGACCTGTTACAGTTTTATTATAAGTACTAGCTGACCCGGCCACGCGTTGCTGTGGCTATTTTATAGCGTCAACAACACGTGGTAATTATGCTGTTAAAATGTAGCATATATGACACGTTCGTAGATTTACCATAGCAGCGCCATCTATTGATTACTTACTCAACCCAGTCGAAAGGTATCGACATCTGTTAGAATCATTTGGAGTTAACAGATAATTGTGACTGTCAAATAATAACAGACATAATTATTAGCAATAAATTAAAATTGCGACTATAATTTGAGATTTAAACTATCCTATCTCTCAAGTTGGATCGAACTGCACATGGTGTACGAATTTTATTATAATCGGTTAAGTGGTTTAGGAGTCCATTGAGGACAAACATTGTGACACGAGATTTATATATATTAAGATAGATGACACGCCTCTTTCGAAGGTAGTAAGTGTAAGTGTATGTACGAGTATATTTTGACTACTTTTGTACCTGTTACTTACTTTCTTATTTTTTCATATCCGTTTCCCATGTACTTCAAAGTCCTGAAGCCACAGGTAGCGTTTTCGACCGGATTAGAAAACTTCATAACGAATTCAGCTCAAAGCTCGGTGCAACATATCAAACTTTTAAATGCGGTTATCTTTTTGTGTGGATCTACAATCAATATTCAATGTCATAACTATTAATCTTCTGACAAGCTTTGAGTTATATGAATACAAGAAGCATAGTTTTTGAATCCAGCCGGAAATTCTACCTGAACCAGACTGCTGAACCAATAATTAATCCATCTATATGTTGAAATCCAAATAAGAATACGGCAGACACCAACCAGTACGACGATTTTTACAGTTTTTTTTTAATTCAAAAATCAAACCTCTGTACCTATTTTAACAAAATTTAAACGGGGCTTTTCGAAAAGTATAAAATATTTTCAAACCAAAAAAATTCAATTCAATTAGGTAACAAAGATAAAAAACCATACAGTTCCATCTTTGTTGGAAATCGGTAGAAATGTTAGTTATAAATACTGCTTGCACTTACTTAGTCATTTACAAAACTATTCATAATGCATATATGTAAATGAGGGTATATTTTTTGCACTCAGCATTCATATGCTAATGGAATAATCAAACCTCTCCTAAATCTTTTGAACTTAATTTAGAAGAAACAAAGTCGTGCAACCTTGCACCTTATTCTGTAAACCTACATTTCTCATCGTGAAATTTAACCGATTATTAAACTCGTTTAATTTGTGACTAATCCCGAGAGAACTAATTCACATCGACATAGGCATGTGCGTTAAAGATTCCATAGTGTTCTGAACAAAGTACGAGTATGTGTGATGGGTGCTCATTCATCCATCTCTCGGCGCCTCGAGTGTGGAACGACGCGGCGCGGGCGCGCGGCGTCGCTTGTGCTGACGATTGACGACTGGCTATTAGCTTTTGTGATTTTTTTGCGCTGGATTTCCGTACCTACTACATATCTATCTATTTTTGCGAGAACGCGTTTGGAGAAGGATTAGTGTTATATCGTTAATACGTAAGTATTAGTATCTACAGTCTAGTCTAAGAGATTCTGGTTCTAAGCGTTTTCTTTTATTACAAAAGCTTAGTAATATCTAATCGTCTTTTAAGAGAAAAACGAGAATTATTTACGTTCCGTGTTGTCCGATAACGAGACCAACAAGAATATATTATTTAGTAATATTTAAATAATATTATGATATTATGATATTATAAGCCACTGCAATGAGTACCGTGCGTATTTACTAATGGAGAAATTAAATAATAAATTATATACTAACTACTAAATTTTGTATTGGATTATTTTAAAGTCAATCACTAAAGATACCTAATATCATATTTAACAAACCTTTATAAAAGACTGACTGACTAACAGGTCACAATCAACGCAGAGCCGCTGAACCTTGAGACATTAAATTTGAAGGAGGGTATTCATTATAGGGTGTAGAGGTATACTAAGAAAACTTTTTTTGGAAATACAACCGACTAGAGTGTCAAATGGGAATTCATAGTTTTAAACTTTTTTATACATATTCCATTTTGTCGCGGGCAATACCGCGGGTGAGAGCTTAGTTATGGTATAATACTTACTAAGTATAAGTACCTATGTTTTCCAACTCGGCTCTGTCGTCCTCTAGTCCATCAGCGATTTTAGAGAAATTCCCACATTCTCCGTTATTTGTTTATAAATATTTAAATTTTATAAAAAGTTTAAAAACAACAAGGACTCATGTCACCGTAGAGATTGATGAGAGTCGCAGGGTGGGCGAGGGCGACATTTTTTGTGGTAATTAGCTGGCTGGCCGCCGGCAGGCGGGACGTGGGACTCATGTGGCACACTTCAAATTCTAACGTCTTGTACCAATCTACACTCAAGTACTACCTACCTACGCTATGGCGTTTTGTAGGCGAATTAATAGTCGAAATACTTTTGTCAGTAACTAACTAGGTAATTAGTCGAGAGGACGTTGGACGGCCGTACTATATCATGTAGCCCTGCTCACTCCAACGCGCATTCTCATGTCTTGTACCAAGCTACGCTCAAGTACTACTTACCTACTCTATGGCGTTTTGCAGGCGAACTAATAGTCGAAACTCTTTTGTCAGTAACTAACTAGGTAATTAGTCGAAAGGACGATGATCATCATGTATGCTCAGTTCAACGCGCATTCTCATGTCTTGTACCCATCTAACACTCGAGTACCTACTCTGTAACGCTTAACAGGCATATAGTGATTGCCTCTAAACTATTTTTGAGGTTCCGTACCCTTTAGGTTAATTATCAAGTATAAAAATTACTAAGTCTTCGTTGACCTCGTCTATCTATCCGTCTGTCTGTCACCAGAATGTAAGTATCTCATGAACCGTGATAACTAAACAATTTAAATTTTCACATTTTATGTAGGTATTTCTGTTACTGCTATATTAAAAAAAAATACGTAAAATAAATATATAAGGGGGCTCCCATACAACAATCATGTTTTTTTTGCTCTATACTAACTATGTACTTGAACTTATGTGCTTAAAATTTCACTGATAATAATTTAGAAATAAACAATTAAAGCAAAAAACAACATTTAATAAACGTGATTTATTAATGACGACAACGATATCAATAAACTTGAACTGATGTTGTAAAGAAGATGGTACGGAACCCTTGAGTACTTAGTGCGTTAGTCCGACTGGCACTTGGCCGATTTTTAATAATTAAATATGTAATTAGCATAGAGGACGGCAGAAATCGTAGGCATAGTTCGACGCGCATTCCCATGTCATGTACCATTTGCTATTCAAATATATATAGATAGATACCTACTCTGCGGCGCTAAGCAGGCGAAGTAATAGTTTAAACGTCAATTGACGTTTTGATCGATTGTCAAATTTTAGTAATTAACTATGTGATTAGCCGAGAAGACGTCAAATTGTAGAAATCATGTGGACTCACATCACATCTCGTGTCATCAATCTGTAGGTTGACATGAATGCTTATACTTCGTGGCGCTTAGCATAACATTTTCAAGTTAAATTTTTCTGTGTAGTATATTCTAGTAATAAGTAGTTAGTAGAAATATTATTGACTTTAATGTAAATTTCTGGGATTCATTAATTCATTAATTATCAGGCATTTATAATGTTTTTAAAATGTTTAAGATAAACCGAAACATGCATAATTAAGTAGATATTTTATTTACAAAACAAATACTTAGGTAAGTACCTACCTCTATGGTACTATATACTTACTGAAATGATGTGGGTTTATTTTTCCCGTTACGAAATGTCAAATTAATGAAACTCGAAAATATACAAATATAATTCTATAGGACAGTTACGTTATATGGAATAATACTATAGATATTTATTGTGTAGTAAATAATTAACTTTGATAATAAATTATACTAAGATTGCCTTAGCAATGTTCCTCGATCAGATTACTTATATCTTTAGATCTTAATATATCTTTAAGATAGTAAGTATCTATATCACATTTATTTAAAATAGTAAAAGTTTAAGCACAGTTTTCTTGAAGAGTTAAAATTAAAAAAGATTTGTATTAATAATACCTTCCCTCACGAATTTGATGACACAATCGAAACGCATAAAATACTTAGTCATAATATGTACCTACTACCTATATTAAAAAAAACATATCGAAGTGAGAATTTAAAATTGACACTAGATAGGCTCTTTACTGATTGTTGGAAATCCTTACGCACGCTAAATGAAAAATAAAATTACTGACACTACTGCCCCTCGAGGATCCAACTAGGTATCAGTTAGTTCCGATATCAACCATTCAGAAAACCCTATCGTAGACTGATCAGAAGAACTTGGGCACTTTCGCAGTAGAACACACAGAAGCATAGTGCTGAAAGGTTTGTCAACGATCACATTTAACACTAGACCAAGAGGCTGCGAGCCAACACTCTCGGAGGGGCAGCTCGGCCGAGAACGGGCCTGTCAGCATCTCTCTATAAACACTAGGATCAATCACTGACCGTCCAGCTGCCGCTGCTGCTGCCACTCGCCCCGCCACTCCTGTCCCTCCATCACATGTCCTCACTTGAAGCCGATTATTTTTTCAACGCGACGCGATAAATCAGTTTTCTGTGCGTTAATCTTGGGATGCGCGCGCGCAGCGGCGGGCGCGAGGAGACCGCTTCTGTCGTCGGGAGCTATCGGCGCCGCGCCCGCCCGTTACACGCCTCCCGCCCAATCACCACCACTTTATTCTTAACTTTATTTATTTTCAATGTGAATTATATACTGCAATGTTTGGTGGCTCGCCTCCGCGTGCCGCTCGCTGCCTGCGCTCGCGCCCGCCGCGGCGTGGGCAGATCAATGCGCTTGCTGATACGAGTAGGTAGGTACCCATGTTTTGATTTCCACAGTTATATTGTGCATTGACTAATTTACGTCGTAATTTTAGACATGTAACGTAAAATTTCAAACTTAAATAAAAAATACGGATAAATTGATAAAATATTATAAGCTCTTTTATTTAACTCATAATACTAGGTACTTGTAAATAATTTGTTTGAAGGGACTTTATTACTTTCCCTTGGCTTAAAATGTTTTATTTAGTATTTAGTAAGTATTAAAGTTATTTTATTATTACCTTCTATTGGTACTAAGGAAAATTGCTCCATTTTTACTCATTATATTAAACACTATTGTGCTTTGTCTTTATTTCGACTGCGTTAGACATTATATAGGTAGGCTTATATTGAAAAATATGGCCTCTGGGAATAAAAACATAATAAATATTTCTGCGAAATAGCAGCTTCTCCGAATCAATATCGAGTAACTAGAAACAGTCAATTTATTTGTGTAAGTATGAGTATATACTGATCTGTCTTCGGGTCTTCATTCGCGGCTGTTCTGGTGAAGCCGACCGGCACAGCGCAGTCTAAACAAACTGAATGCATGGACTGGTTATGTTTTAGATATTTCAGGAGATCTACATAGGTAGGTATATAAGTATAAATATTCTTTCTACAAGCTTGGGCAATACTTAATAACTGGATACTTAATGGTCGTTTTCAACAGGAGCCTGAACAACGTTCACTGGCCGCTCAAAACTTGTCATTCATTCATTCATTCATTCACCGGTAACTCAGACGCTACCAAAGCAAAGACAAGAAGAAACAAAGAGGTGTTTTGAATCGACCAATAAATTTTGTTCTTAGATACACTTTAGTCGGAAATGTCTCATTATTTGTGCGCAATCGAGCAAAGTAGATTAGCAGAAGTATTTAAGTACCTACTTGTAGCGAGAGTGCTACCTATATCTATTCAGAGATGCCTGGCTCTCGAACCATCACAATTTACAACCATCGCACTCTACATAATTACCACAATAAGTACTCAATCTCAATACTGTCTCGATACTCTCGACCAATACCTAACAACGCCAGGCCTGCAATGCGCAAACGATATTCGAAACAAATACAAGCTACAACATCACATAATCTGACATCTTTATACTATTGATAAAATGAAGTAAGTTCGCTGTGGAAGTCACTATCCATACCCCCTCTTTCCTCCAGAAACTGTTAACCGCATCTCAACTCCGCTAGTCAATACACGTCTCTGGCGCGGTCTAGTCAGTATTTTCTAATTTTCACAACAATTAAGTATTTCCAAGAATAACTACTAATATCACGTGAGTATTTCTTCTCTGCTTCGCATATTTTGTTTTGAACATTGTGCAGAGACTTGGCGATAGGCCGAATTTGCCCCTGTTCCCTTGTGCCCCTTGCCATGCACCCCCACAAACTTGTTCACTGTTCCAGCCCCAGCTACAACTCTGTGTAATCTCTTGCTCTGCACTTACATACTTTAGGTAGATATTAGTTACAGCTAATGAACGTCTGGAGGTCTTCGGGTTTGCCACAACACCGTTCCGAATTAAAATAGAAAGTCTGGCGCAACAGGTTCGTAAATACAGGTGAGTTTCGTAAACACTCCGCCTTGTGGATAAGGTTATTAGCTATTTGCTGATTTCAACGTGTTTTTTATTGATATGTAGGGTAGGTTTCAAAAAATAAGTTATACACCCTTATTTTTTGGAACCTACCTTACAGAGCGGTGAGAAGCATTGATATGACGTGTTTATAATCTGGTATAAAAAAATAATCGGTAGTACTTGCCTATTGGTTCAGGCTGTAGAGGATCACAAAGAGTTTAACATATCTATCTATATACCATTAAACGTATCTGCCTACATACAGGTCACATACTTACCAACATACAAATATAGGTAAGTACAAATATACATTCGAAATTACACTTTCCTTTTGCGAAATCAGGTAAAAACCTACCTGTTCGCGCGGCGAACCGGTCCAGGCGCAGGGGGTGCCTCTCACCGAGAGGGGACGTCGCCGCAGACCGAGGCTCGTGGCGCGCGCGTCGCCAATCGGCCATCTACGAGCTCAATGACAACGCGTGTATATTTATTAACCTAACTATTGTGAATCTTTTTACGAATATTATATCAATTCAAAATCACAACAAGTATTTGGATTTCATCGTATCCAAATTGGCGACCAGTGTCAAGACCCGGACATCGAGGACCTGCAGTGCATCAAAGGTCATCACCAAAGGAAGTAAGCCCGTTCCTTTAAACACTTACATTCCTTCCAACGTTTCCTACCTACTTACTATTTTCAACTTCTATTTGCTGTGCTAAGTGAATGCTAACTGTTTAAATTGTTTGAAGGTATCTAGCTTATTGCGTATCTTCACTATGTGCATATTATTTTAACGGTAATTCACGCCTATCAAACAGCTACCTAGCTAAATTATTTGCATAAATCACACGCTTGGCCGATTCATATTCGTATTCGCACTCCATTTTGTTGCACAAACATTTCTTTGTGAAACAAATCTATCCATATAATTTTAACTGCGCCTATTTTGCAGAAAATAGCTTGCCTAATTGCTATCGAGCTTATCTTTCCGATCTATTATATTTCTACCTATATACGTTTGTTGAATATTTGTCAGCCTACGTTATTCAACTTAGCGTTATTTAATTTATGTTACCCTATCATACTTATCGCTCTTTTTGCTTTACGAAACATAAATTAGAGATTTTGGTACCTACTCGTATACCCCGTTATATTATAACTATTGTGTAGATTAATTAATAAGTAATAAGATTAAGTTAATTCTTTAGTATATTTAATCCTGTTCTTATTTATTTCGAAGTTTTTTTTTCTACTGTCGATATTATCGATCGACCGTAACTTCGTATCTTCCCCGCCTGTGTTGCTACCGCGCCTCTTCGCGCGGCTCCTTCGCTGCCGGTGCGGTGGGCGCGCTCGGCGCTGCAGCCTGCGCTTGCGCACCGCGCCTATTTTTGTGCGCTGCTCCCTGTTGACGAGCTCGGCAGCAGCTGCGAGGTTGGTACTGTCTACAACTGGATTGTTTGTAAAATTATTTGTGTTTTATTTTTATTTTGCTCCATTCATTCCTTAAAATGCCGGTAGATGAAACGACCACTAAACCTAAAAGTCCGCTTCCGTTATTAAAAATAGATTCTTCTGGTAAACCCGATATTAATGAATATTTAAAATCATTAGTAAAGAAACGTGCGGGCTTTAGAAGTAGGCTAACTGTATTAAAGAATTTTATGCAAAAATATAAAATTCCTGACATTGGTAATATATCTAGCTTAGAGATAAAAGAAATTTCTTTAAGATTAATTCAACTAAAAGAATTAATGTCAAATTTTGATCGCGTACAAACAGAGTTTGAACAATATTCTGAAAATCTAGATGAGCAAATATCAGAACGAGATATTACAGAAACTGAGTTCTATACACAAATTGCTTTTGCTCAAGAGTTGGTCGATTCATTTACCGCTAAAAATATACAAAGTCACGGCTCTAAAGAAGCAACTTCTGGTTGTTGTCATGGTCATACACAACACAATGACACTATCAGACTTCCAATCATTAACCTACCTACCTTTGATGGTAGCTATACGAAATGGTTGGAGTTTAGAGAGACTTTTCAAACATTAATACATGACAACAACTCGATTGCACCAATCAATAAATTTCATTATTTGAGAAATTCGTTACAATCAGGTGCCAGTGTCGTAATAAGGTCTCTTGAATTTGTCGCGAGGAATTATGAACTTGCGTGGGACACATTATGCAATAGATACAACAACAAAAATATTTTGATAAATAATCACTTAAGCGCTTTAGTAAATTGTAACAATATTCAAAGAGAATCGTTCAAGGCTTTGAGGTATTTGATTGATCAGGTGACTAAAAACTTAAATGCTTTAAACACGCTTGATATTTCGACCAGTGGTTGGGATCCGCTTGTGATATTCTTGGTTTCAGCAAAGCTGGATTCCAGCACTAGTAACAAGTGGGAAGAATACAAAGGCAGATTGACTAACCTACCTACACTAGATGATTTTAAAGGCTTTCTAGAAAATAGGGCTAATGTTTTAGAAACCGCAAATAGTCGCAATTCGGACAATAATAGACCTACACAAAGCAATAACTTCAGAGATAACCGCACCACTAAGTCGTTTGCTACCACTTTTACAAACGCTAGAGGCACACAGGCTTTTAAGTCTTGCCCCGTTTGTAACCAGGCTCACCTCGTGCATCAATGCAATAAATTCAAAGCAATGAGTGTTGATGATAGGCTAAGCGAAGTATCAAAACACAAATTATGTTCCAATTGTTTGCGAAGTGGACATTCCAATAGTTCTCAATGTACTTTAAAGGGATCCTGTCGTTCCTGTGTGAATAAGCACAATACCTATTTACATAAAGGTGACACAAATAATGTACTTACCGTGACCGAGTGTAGCGAGCCTTCTAGTCTTCCTGTCAGCTTAGCTGCGGTGTCTGCTGGACAAGTCCTCTTGTGTACTGCAAAAATAAAGGTTATGAATGTACAAACTCAGTCAACTTACCTTGCGCGAGCGTTGTTGGACACAGCCAGCCAGTCATCCTTTGTTACGACGAATCTGAAAGAAAAATTAGGTCTATTAACTGAAAATATAGATATGAACGTATCTGGTATTAACGGAGTAGCTTGTCCTATAACGGAGCGATGTCAATTAAACATTCAATCATGCACTAGCTCGTTTACAAGAAACATCAATTGTTTTGTTGTACCAAAGGTAACTGGTAACTTACCTAATGTTAGAGTTGATGTTGACAAATTAGGGCTGCCCCCTAATATAACTTTAGCTGATCCAATGTTTCACGATCCTTCGGAGATTGATATTTTGTTGGGTGCCTATCACTTTTTCGATATTGTCATGCCTAACAAAATAACACTTGGCCCAAGTAAACCTATTTTGCTTGAGAGTGCCTTTGGCTGGCTAGTAGCTGGACCAATTGGGCACACTTCTCATTACAATAATATACAATGCAATTTTGTACAAACCCAACCCACTTCGTCAGTGTCACTTCAAGACATTCATGAGTCTATTCAAAAATTTTGGGAGGTAGAAGAGTTGCCCCCAGAAACCATTATTTCTTCGACGGAAGATCAATTTTGTGAAACCGATTTTGTTAACAATACCCATCGCTTACCAGATGGTCGATTTGTGGTCATGATGCCACTCAAAGAGTCTGCCGAGGAAACTTTAGGCGACTCCTATCATTTAGCTTTAAAGCGTTTTCACGCACTAGAAAAGAAGAAACAAAAACCCTATTCTAAAACAACAGTACACTGACTTTATAAAAGAGTACGAAGACTTAGGTCATTTACGCGAAATTAACAAACCACAATTCGGTTATTACTTACCTCATCATGGGGTTATCAGGGAAAACCACGAAACAACCAAGTTGCGTGTAGTTTTTGATGCCTCTGCTAAGACTACTACATCAAAATCTTTAAACGATATTCAGGCAGTTGGCCCAGTTATACAAAGTGACTTGTTTTCAATTCTTATTCGGTTTCGTGTTTTCAAATTTGTGCTGACTGCAGACATTGAGAAGATGTATCGACAAATCAATCTCAATGAATCGCAGCGCCATTTACAACTCATATTATGGAGAGAGCATGAACATGAGCCTCTAAAAATTAAACAATTAAACACAGTTACATACGGCACGGCATCTGCACCGTTCTTAAGCACAAGGTGTTTGGTTCAGCTTGCACTCGAATGCGACGATCCCATTGTGGCTAATACTATTCACTCACATTTTTATATCGACGATCTTAATACCGGTAGTTTCACTGAGCAAGACCTAAAACACATTTACATAAACGTCACCAAGATTTTGGAATCAGCAGGGTTTCCATTGAGAAAGTTTAAAACTAACTGCCCACAAATTTTCGATGAGTCAAATGACTCATCAAACTCTTATGCTAAAAATAACTCAGTACCGCTCAATTTTAGTACTGAAGCTAATGTGTTGGGTCTGAAATGGGCGCCTAAGCAAGACAGTCTCCAATTTCCCAGCAATATTGAAGTAAATCCAAAGGTCACTAAGAGAATAATTATTTCGACTATATGCAAGCTGTTTGATCCCTTGGGCTTGGTGTCATGTACTATCGTATTAGGTAAAATTCTTTTGCAAAGCTTGTGGAATGCAAAGTTAGGCTGGGATGATCCAGTTCCACAACAATTTATAAAGCAATGGTTCAATTTTATAAATAACTTGCATCACATTTCACAATTATCTTTACCTCGCCATGTGTTGAGTGACAGCTTAAATTCAAAAACAATTGACCTACATATATTTGTCGATGCATCTCAAAGCGCCTATGCTGCTTGTTGCTACATGCAATCGGATGATGCAGATAACAGCGTCAATGTCAGGTTACTTTGTGCCAAAACTAAAGTAGCACCGATTAAAACACTTACGATTCCACGCTTAGAGCTGTGCGCGGCGTTGCTTGGCAGTCAACTATGCTCAAAGGTATTAGAATCATTACCATGCTGCGTCAGGCATACCTATCTTTGGACAGATTCTACAGTAGTTCTTTGCTGGCTAAAGTCGCAAAGCAAAACACTGCCTATTTTTGTACGTAATAGAGTAAATAAAATCAATTCACTTACTCAGGGGTTTCAATGGAAGCATACTCCTACTAATTTGAATCCAGCTGATTTGGGGTCGAGGGGAGTTGAACCACAACACCTGCGCTCGTCCTTGCTGTGGTGGGAGGGTCCTTCCTTCTTAAAAAAAGGTACTTCGGAGTGGCCCACTCAACCTCATCTTAGTCCAAATAACTTACCTGAAGTAACAGTCCATTTGTCGGTTGATGAACAGACTCTAATAACTTTCGAAGATCACTCCAACTACCTGAAATTAAAAAGAACCTTTGCGTACGTTCTACGATTTATAAATAACACCACACCCTGCAAAGAAAATCAAAGCGGCCCATTAACTACAGAAGAGTTAGAATCTTCACAAACGATATTAATTAAATTTAGTCAATTAGCATCTTTCTCAAATGACTTAGCACATCTTAAACAACGTAAACCACTGCAAAACAAAAGTCGATTATTACCTTTGAATCCGTTTGTTGATGACAGCGGGCTTATTCGGGTAGGAGGTAGGTTAGAGCAGTCTGCCTTTGACTACAATAAAAAACATCCAATCGTACTTGATGCAAGGCATCACTTAACTAAATTAATGTTGCGATATGAGCACAGCCGACTATTCCATGCAGGGCCTCAGCTTGTCCTTTCATCCTTTCGTGAACAGTTCTGGCCTTTAGGAGGCAGAAACTTAGTTCGCACTATTACCAAACAATGCACACTCTGTACTCGTTTACGCAGCAAACCAATACAGCCTATTATGGCAAATTTACCTGGTGTAAGAGTCACTGAAAATTTCCCTTTTCATTCGTGTGGGACTGACCTAGCAGGTCCATTTATGATCTCTTCCAAAAAAGGCAAAGGCAATCGCGTCACAAAAGCATACTTATGCATTTTTGTTTGCCTGGCAGTCAAAGCCGTACATCTTGAGGTCGTCAGTGACCTTTCAACCGCAGCATTCATTTTGTGTCTACGCAGGTTCATATCACGTCGTGGCAAGCCTTATGTTATCTATTGCGACAATGGCAAGAATTTTGTAGGCGCTAATAATGAATTGGGCAAGATGTTACAATCCAGTCGTCAGTCAGTCTCAGATTTTGCAGCGAATGAAGGAATTAAATTTATATTTAGCCCGGCTTACTCACCTCACTTTGGAGGCATTTGGGAAAGCGGAGTCCGTTCTTCCAAGAATCTTTTAAAACGTGTGGCTGGCAATGCTTTTCTCACATTTGAAGAGTTGACTACACTTTTTGCACAAATAGAAGCCATCCTCAATTCTCGTCCTCTTACCCCACTTTCATCCGATCCTACTGATATCAATCCTCTGACTCCAGGGCACTTTCTGATTGGTAGACCATTTACATCACTGCCGTCACCGTCTCTCAATACTAAGAAACCAAACAGATACCAACTGATTGAGCAAATCAGGCAACGATTTTGGGAGCGTTGGCGCCGGGAGTATATGGCCGAACTCCAGCAACGAAATAAATGGAGAAAGAACTGCCCGCCTGTTGAAGTAGGAGATCTCGTAATCGTAAAAGAAGATCATATCATGCCGCTGCAATGGAAAATGGGGAGAATCACAAATCTATATCCTGGACGAGATGGCATTTCCAGAGTGGCGGATGTCTACGTGCCCAAAGGAATAATCAGACGAGCTGTCAACAAATTGTGCCTACTGAAATCTTCGTCTTCCGAGGAAACACAACAAACATAAGATTTTTCTTCTTCCGAGGATGTTCGCGCGGCGAACCGGTCCAGGCGCAGGGGGTGCCTCTCACCGAGAGGGGACGTCGCCGCAGACCGAGGCTCGTGGCGCGCGCGTCGCCAATCGGCCATCTACGAGCTCAATGACAACGCGTGTATATTTATTAACCTAACTATTGTGAATCTTTTTACGAATATTATATCAATTCAAAATCACAACAAGTATTTGGATTTCATCGTATCCACTACCTATACATAGATTTATAAGTAGGTGTAATAAAATGCGCATAGGTATAATATTAAGTATTTATTATAGAAATAAATATATATGTTCTCAGAAAAAATAGATAAAGGTCAACTAGGCTGACATGGAAAAAAGATATTTTATAACACCAATTCATTTTTACGATTATTCTGATAACCATTGAAAAATTATGTTGTCGAATGATATTTTGTACGAGCATAACATCGTTATATATCATTAAATTTTATGCGATTAATATCTTACAAACTTATTTTCGAATATTTCCATGGAGTTTTCTAGTGTTCTGTTTTGAAATAAGAGAGCTTTCGTAAGCGGCAGGTAGGCGTTATTTCGTTTTGTCTCGCTTTGACGCGCGTATACTCGTGTAAGTGACAGAGATAGCAATGTTAAGGCGGAGTTTCACTCATCGGTCTGCCCACACGATGTTCCGTGGAAAATATTCAGTGAAAATGATACAAATAGACAGCTAATAGAATGCGTAATATATCATCTATTCACAGCATTAATGGCCAGGGAACCAAAACGATGGATCATTATGCTTGCTTATAAGTTGAGTATTCTTAGCGTTAAATTTTGATTATGTAAAATTTTGATTATTAATCAACTTTAGTATCTACACATGTAAAAGGTGAAAACTGATCTAAATTGGGCACGCAAATCGAACGTTGCAAAACAGAATGTCATAAAAATAATGTAATGTATTAGTCTAGTCGAGCAAACCACCCCTGACTGTTCCCGGCCTAAAAGTAGGTACCCATATTATGTATTGTCATGTTTTTGTACCTATAATGATTAAGAAAAAAAATATGGACCGATTTTGATGAAATTGTTATGGGACCTATTGGAAAGTGGCCTTTCGAACAAAAAAGGACTTTTATAGCGAAAATATACCTACATAAAAGTCTCTGACATATGAGAAAAAATGAGTACTTGTTTTAAGTTGGTTGTAAATGTGTTTGTTAGGTTGGTAGTTTTTTTCGGTATACGTGATACAACAGAGGTTTTATAGGTTTATGTGACAAGGTACGAGTAGGGTAGGTATTTAACGTTAGGAAGGTAGACTTGGACATGTTAAGTACTTTGAGGTCCACTAACTATTTCGTACAATACGCTTTGCGTGAACTTTCTTGCGAACTGGATCTTGCTACCAACTTCTCTATTTCTCAATGGCTGTAAGTAATTTAAATAGTATGAAATGTAATAGAAAATAATGAAAATTATTTGGAACAGACAACAGTAGGTAAGTACATATAACACACAACAAATAAAACTTAACTTAAAAAACTTTCTAACTAAGTATACTTAACTTCTGTCTCAAACCGGCCCAACTCAACGTAATGCTGGCTGTAAACAGCCAGTGTTGATCGTCCGTTGGGACCAAGAGGTGACGTCACATACCAGTTACGAATCGGTCTTGCAGTTAAGGTCTTTTTAAGTCGAGGGTGTTTTTCGTTTATTTGGTTTAACGCTGCATGCATCCACCACTTCACCACCACTCCACCACGAGAGGCGTGTTATGTGGGACTCTTATCCACTACAATTCGACGGTGTCATTCCCTGGCGGTAACTGGCGGGACATCCCGTTGCAATACGCCAGAGAAATGACGCACTGCAATCAGCCCAAGGACCATACCACCATACCTATAGGCGTCAGACGACGTCAGAATAAGTATTACCTAGGTGTCCTATACGCAAGTGTCTGTATGTGGAATCTTAATCAGTAATCGTTTTACAAAAAATCTGATCAATCGCGGACAAATCTAAGACTGTGGATAATACAGGGTTATCAGTTAGGGGTGCACTAAGCCGACAAGAGGTCATTAATACGAATGACATTCATTATGGATAAATCCGGAATTCGAGAAAAAACAACTTTTCCTTAAAAGTTTAAATCCGTCATCGACATTATAATATAAGTATCAAACAGCTTGTTTTTTTCTCGAGTTCATATTCACCTCATTTATTCTCCAAAACAGGGTAAAGTACAGATCTTATACAATGTAACAGTTGTGCCTATTTTGCCTGAGCTAGGCATGTGAATATACTCAGCTCAGTAGCAGTTGCTTTGTGAAAATTGTTCCTTAGGATAACGAAAACGACCTTCTTTCGACTTAGGACGCTAACTAATAACTTTACTATAAGTATTTAAATACATTTACGAACGTATTGCAGTGCAGGCAGAAGAGTAGAGGCGTTGATGGACAAACGCGCGGCGCAAGGAAGCGGCGTCGTTAACGCTGTCGTCACACCAGCCCACGCCGCGCTGCGCCGCGCCGTGCACCGGATGCAAGCGATGCGGCCACGCTACTGTCGCCATAATGTTTAACCTATACGGAAACTGATCACAAAATGCCAATGTAGAAGAGTACTTCTCGGAAAAGACTTGAATCAAAAATCCCCTAAAACTAAAACTTTTCAAAAATCTCAAAATATACATGTCTAGTTTTAAAAATTTAGAATAGAAGATAGAGAAATTCAATCGTTACCATTATCCTGACATAAATTAAGTATGTACTAATCTACTGAAATTATTGAGATACCTGTATTAAATCTGTTATCACATAATTACACAAAATTATCCAAACAAATCTTTTGTGTAAATTTTTAGGTTATTTTTTTTTTTTGTTAATTTGCTTTGAGACTTTGATGATATATATGTATGATGTTTTAAAATGAGTCTAAATTTTATATGGTTTTGTTTTATAGTTACTAATGTTAATTTTGCTGTTTACTGTCAAGTAATGCGTGCGTGAGGTCACTTGCGGCTCCAGCGGAAGACCAGCGCTGGTTGTTATAAGCAGCATTTTGCTGAGTTGGGGTCGGGTTGTGATAAATATTTCATTACTTTTAATTTATTTATTATTATATATAGTTTGGTTGTAATAATATGTGTAATGTTGTAATTATCGCAAATAAACTATTCATTCATTAATTTATTCAAAATGAGCTTACCTACTCAAATGCAAATAAAACTACTTAAAACATAAAACTAGTTTACTTGTACAAATTATTATTTTGCCAAGCTTAAAGCTGAACTTTTGTTCGCTCGGTCAAAACGAAAATAATAGGAAAACAATAATAAATAAAAATAATAATAATACCCTAAAATTTGCACAATTCACAAAAATTCATCAAAATATTAAAAAGCACAAATATATCAATTTCAATTCATTGAGATAGTAGATCTTAGCCTGATTCAGCGTATTCTGGTTACAAAAGCTCAAACTTTTAAATGTGATTTCTTTCTTTTTTAATAAATCTATTATTAATTTATATTCTAACAAGTGCGTAATTTAACTTGTACAATTTTCGAATCCGGGCGCAAACGCTACTTCAGTCAGGCCGCAGCGGGTAAGAAAATGAAATACTATTATGGTTAAGATTTTATTTTACAATTATCATCTGTATTCAGAAGCAGGACAATTTTTATATCACTTCTGCAGTATCCTACCTTAAGTACCTAAGAGGCGACAAAAAGGGACTGGGTTTAAAAATGGTTACGTTAGGTTAGGAAAAAAATGACTACTTATTTAAGGCTCACCCATGAGCCCTAGGAAGACGACAACGACCCCAATTCGGGCAGGCCAAACTTACTAAACTAACCTAATTTGACAGTTCTTAAATTGTCTCCTCTCTTTTTGTTACCACAAGTGAGTAAAGGATGGGTATAATTTTACGAACTTTTAGTTTAGTCAGTGTGTCAATGTATGTTGTGTGGCTTACGTAGTCGCACATTAAGCTATCATGTGGAGGTGCTAATATACGAGCCAAATGCCACAGCCGCGGGCGCTTTCTGCCTTTCGTCGCCATCGAGGGTGAAATCGATGTAATCCTACATAACCCAAATGCACCTGATAGAGCTGGGTATAAATTAAAAAGAATCATATTGTACAGCGTTCAAGCAAAGAGTTACAAAATAAGCAAAAACTTCTGCAGGGTATAAGTATGTTCGCGGAGACGCGCATCGCCTGCTTTCACACTACAATGTGCAAGCGTAGTGCCTCCTTGGTCCTTCGTCGTGAGGGCCAGCTCCATCACAGTACTGTACTGGCAATGATTGGCGATAGACTTGACTACCCTTGCATACGGAATTGCTGTAATAAGCATATCCCAGCAGTGCCTTTTGTGCGAAAACTTCGACTGGTTGTTCCTTATGCTTTAGTTTTATGTGCATAAAACACAAACTGTTTTATAAATTTTGATTTTTCTTTTTTCTGTATCATTTTATTTTTCATTTTAGTTTTCGTTTTTTTTAATTTCGTTATAATGTTAACAGTTTATTTTGTTTTATAAATAATTTTGTATATTTATAATGATTGTACGAGTATTTTTAACGTGAAATTGTACCTATTTGTACATATGGGACTTGGTAACCTGCAATGAACAAATTTTAATGTTAAATTAATATAAAAAAAATGTCTCATCGTACCTACAATATCATGGTGTTTACAACTTTCACAGTAAACAGTAGCAGTGGCATGTGCTCTGCTCGTAAACTTCGGAGACGTTTCTCGTCGGGAAATATAACCACTCGTTTTATTTTATACCCCGGCTTCAAAGAAATGCACTGTGAAAAGAGATCGTTGTTAACTTTTTAAACACAAGTTGGAAATGTTCATTTTGTGTTGTGCAAAAGCCATCTTGCACAAAAATTGCTTTCATTCCTAAGCAATGAAACAGTTATAACTGACACTGATGCAAAGGAATATTTTTACTCTAGCGAGATTAAATATAAAAAAATGCATGTGGCACTCGGCGACTGCCGCTATTGCATGCGCATACGTCTAGTCGCACGCACACAAACACCGTGCCGAAGTCTGCCGAACTAAAACGACGTTAGACGAGTGTTAGGTTTATTTTCGTTACGAAATTTCTTGATTCGGTCGCCGCGCTCATCCCGCGACGAAAGCTATGCAATAGCTTAAAAACATGACAAGTTGTCATGTTTTTTTGACAACCCTTTCCAGGCTTATACAATTATGATGCCAGAACAATATCTGGGCTGGCATCATACCTAATATTGTGCTATTAGCCCGTCATCGTCTTCAAATTATAACGTCTCCATTTAATTCACCAATTCTCAACTATTTCTAGTACAAGTGACCGATATAATATTTCCTTGGTCAAGGTGCTATTATTTTTATCACTGAGTGTCATAAAAGCATCAACAGTTCCCAGGTTAACGTCCTGGAGAAGAGACCAGTTTGTTCGCGAGATGGCATCCATATATCCATCGTCAGATGTCTTGATGTATGCCAAAATAACACTGTCGAAGACGAAGCTCGGGTTTACGACGCTCCGAGCCGACTAGACGCGGTTTATGTGAAAGATCTGGCAGCGATGACGTACGTAAGTAGCGGATATTTCTGAACACTTCAATGGGTTAGGTATGAGTAGGCACTTGAGCAGACTTGGGTAGGTGGGGCCCGTTAATACGGATACCTACATGTTTGGGAGCTTTTGGTAGAAAGATTCGATTAATAATTAAAAAAATAGCACAGTTGTGTTTTCAAATCTTTAAAACTCTATGTCATTGTGTAAAAACTCAATATAGGTATACTTTATAGGATATAGGTACCTATGTGAAGTACTACTAATTTTGAAGAAAGTAAATACAATAATATGATTAATGAATTATCGTAGTTTTAACGTGAAATAATTCATAACTAACACAAAAAAATATGTCAGTAAACAAACATTGTTGATGTAGGTAAAGTAGGTAGTAGGGGTAGGTATATCCCCATAATTCCCCAATTCCCTGTAAGTTTTTCTCGGAGACGGCTGAACCGATCTGAAATTTTATCAAAATTGGTTTCCTACTTTGGTTATCAAATCAACAGACTTAAGAGGTAAGAATAATCATCATATAGATATAAGTGACCGGACCTATGTATTTCGGCATGCGCCTACTAGGTATACCTACCTACAACATTGTTTTTCCTCTTTCATTAAGATTTATAAACCAAACTGGACCGGTTTGTGTAAAATTTATATGGAAACATCGTCAAGGTATACCTTCTAATTATATCGTTTGAGTTGGCCAACTCGGAGAAATCAGTTAACATAAGATTTTACAGAGGTTTTATTGCTTTGAGGTTTTACCTGAGGTCTACACAGCGTAGTACCTACCCGGCAATCTTCTTGAACCAAAAGCGTCGTAGTACCTATAATAATATTAATATTATATTTCCGCGTATATGCAGTACTTATTGACGAATCTCCGATCGCGTCTTATTCTCATATAAAAATATACTCCTTGCGCGTGCGTTTCTGCGAAATCCCTGGCCCGCACTCTATCTACCCCGCGCCAAAGAGACCTAAAAATCGTCACTGCAGCCGAGGTCCATGTAGGTATACATGAAAACCACAATCAAGCAAAAAAAATAATTGTTATTTAATGACATCTAGCGTGTAGAAATATAACTATTATTTATTAAGATAGTAAGCTTTTACTAGATGGATTTACTAGGTACAGATATAGTGACATCTAGCGTTACGTAGGGTAACTATACATTTTATTAGTTCTAAGATTTTTACTAGATGACGTTACTAGTATTTAATAATTAGTGACATAATAGCATAGCGTAAGGATCTATATTTTTATTAGTTTCTACGCATTTTACTAGATGATATATTACTATTAGTTAAATTACATAATTTTGTATTAGATCAACATGACCAAAAGTCATCATAGTATCTGCTGGAGCACAACTTGAACGAGCAATTTCAAGATTGACGGCTCAGATTGATGGTTTTTATCTATTTTTTTTTTTATATGGCAACCAAACATGTTTTCGCGAGAAAACTTGTGATAGCATCGTGAACGAAAACTATATAATATTGCTAATTTGGCATGAAAAGCGCCACAAGGACAATATTCTATAAAATAATTAATCTATCAGTGTGTTTAGTGTTTTATATGGGTCGCCCGCCTTCCAAGTGGAGCTGCTAAGGAGGCTGCTTGCCATGGCGGGCCCGTCCGACGGCGAGCCCGACGGATGGGTCGAGTTCTGCGAGCGTCAGGCCCGCGCCGCCGCCCAGGACTTCGCTAAAGGCTGCCTGCCGTATGTGCAGCCAAGCGCCGCTGAACCCGCCCGACCACCCATCACCCACAAGGAGTTGCTCAAAAAATTCGTCGACACCTTCACGGAACAATTTGAGCTCGAATATGCTAAAATGAAAACACAACATAAACTCCCGAACGGCACTCACACTGGACACGATGAAAGCGATTATTCTGAAGATACAGACTCGCCTAAGACCCAGCATAAGCCGTTTTTCCGAAGGTTATCATTCAAGGGTCTTAGGAGAGGCAAGGGACTGTTTCACAAGCAGCATTCAGACGAAGTTGAGCTTTCCTCAAACCTAAACAAACAGAACAAGACTAAGTTAGCTAAGATAGTTGTAGAGTGTAGAAAAGAGGGTTTAGTGAATTATTTAACTCCGGAAAGCTTAGAGCAACCTGGAGGTCCTCAAAAATGGGAGAGATGTAGACTGGCATTAGTCAAGACTGTAGGAGGGTATATGCTAGAGTTCTATTCACCTCCTAAAGCTCAAAAGCCTAGAAGTGGTGTGTTCTGTTTCCTGATATCAGAAGCAAGAGAAACAACTGCTTTAGAAATGCCTGACCATGAAAATACTTTTGTATTGAAGGTAAATAACTTTGCTACTATTTATAGCGTGATGGTTTCCCAAACCATGATGTTCTTAATTTAATGTTTTGTACACCAAAAATTAATTATTAATACTAAGGTACTAATTAAAGGACCATTAAACTAAGTACATATGAATTCATATTGTTTAAAAAGCATTTCACTGTGTAACTGTCACTTTGTATCTATGGTTGTTTGTCCACAAGAAAGAATATTTGAAGACTAGATGTATGGGTTCTGAGATTTTTTGTCATCAGGGATTTTAAAAAAAACCATGATAAAAAAAGAGATATATTATTATAACTCATGAAACAAAATTTTAAACACTGTGGCAATGATACAAATTGAAAATGCTAGTTGCCCAGGCAACAAGGTGTTATTTGTTATTCTGTTGCATCATAAGGTATTTGTGAGGTAATTGTTGAGTTTAGAAGCTTGAAATATTTTAAAGCTGCCAAAATTGATTGTGATTGTACGGTCAAATACTAATATAGAAGAGACCAGTTATAAAAAAAATATATGTTTATTCTCTAATTGTTGCTCAATCATGTAGTAAAGTTACGGGTTCTGTAATACTGCGAGGAATCCTTATAGTTTGAATGCAATAAATTTATCTCACTGCCATACTGGTCAGTAACGCTGCTGCAGTCATGGACACATCTGGTGCAGTTTGGTCAGATTGCATATCTTTGACGTATATAATTAATTTAGCTCTCAAAAAAATATCTAAATCAACGCGTTTCTGTATACCAGTTTATGTAGCTATTGTATATTTTTGTAGTGTGAATTCTACAAATTTTCTACCTTTATATAAATGTATGCCTTAAATTTAATCCTAGTTAAGTAGGCACTAAACTAAGTATAACTCCTCCCCTGCTGCATATATATTATATTAGCTGCACCTTTTACCCGCGTTAATACAGGATAAAAAGTAGCCTTTGTGTTTATCTGGGGTTTAAGCTATCTCCATACCAAAATTTCATCCAAATCAGCTGAGTAGTTTTTGCATGAAAGATTAACAAACGTACATCCACATATTCTTACAAACTTTCGCGTTTATAATATTAGTAGATATTTAGGTTAGATTAAAAGTTAAGACTTCACTTGTTTATTTAAAACTGTCTCGTGGTCTGTAGGTGACTAGGCATACTTCTAGAACTATCCTAGGACTAAACAAAGGTTTCATCATGCCAGTACCTATCAAGAGGAAACTTGGTCCATTTTCCTTATTAATATAACATTCTATTAACATAATCTAAACTGCACTTGCATTTATTTGCACATTTGAAATTCTGTTTACTAAGCTTATTTAGAAACAAACCATGTATATAAGTTTTATATTTAACAACTAGCTTTTTTTTTGTCTTTTTATTGGCAACTGGATACAAAGTCCTTAATGCCTAACTTATTGAACTATTTACTTAACTACATATTAATATACAATATTACAATTTACCTAAAGTAGTACAAATAAACTTATATATAGGAAAATAACTAGATATTCTCCATGGTGTTACCAGCGCATCTCTAATTTTTTATAGTCTATGTTACTCAGTGACAATTTAGCTTTCTAACAATGAAAGAATTTGTTTTAAATTTCTTCAGTCGCTTTGAAGCCTTTTCAATGCCATCAAACAAACATCAAATCTTTCCTCTTTGTAATATGAGTATAGACAAATAATTAATAGTGAAGCTTTTTTAATATTACCAATTCGAGTCTAATTTTACTAGATACACATTCAACAGTGGGATCAGATTGTTTCAGTGCAAACAGAGCCTTGATAGACAGACCGATAGACAACAAAGTAATCTTATAGGGGTTGCTCTTTCATTTAGATGTATGGAACCCTAAAATAATAAAAAAGTTGTAGTATTTCTGTCACTACACCAGTTGTTATTTCTGCATTTTTGACAATGCCGATCAAAATAAATGTTATCACTGGCTCACAAACACTTCAATGTTATTCTCTTTTCATTGAGAATTTAGTTCTGATGCAAATAAATAAAACACACTTCGCATTATTAGAGATACTATTTTTGTAAAGTTTAAGCTAAATTAAACTTACTTATTAGCCTTTGGCTAGAATGTAATATTATACTTAGATGGGTATGACTTTCATCAATTTAAAAAAAAAACTTCAGTATTACTATTTTTATGCGACTTTTCAAAAGAAAGGTAATGTTTTTTGTGTGTTGTAACACACAAAAAACATTACCTTCACGTACAGCTTCAAGCAGTTCAACGATTGTGATATGCAATTGCCTTTATCTGCAGATCGTCATAGGATGTACTGGTTGTTTCCCTTGGTTTCCCTAGTTTAAATTTTGTTGCAGTCGGGTTTTTGTGATCTCGCTTCTAATCACATGTTTCAATATTGATTAAGATTATTTTTACCAGACTGCGAAAGAAGGACGGTTATGTTTTTCGAGTGTATGTATTTATGTGTATTTCTTTGGCACGCCCTAGAGCATAAACGGCTTGTCTTATTTTTATGTGAGTGGTGTCACAATTCGTCTAAGTCGTGTGAGTGACACAGGGTATATCAATATTGAAAACAAAAGAAATTAAGGATGATACACAGCTTTAACGATTTAGCAGTCGGGTTTTTTCGAACTCGCTTCTAACCACTTGTCAATAAAATATGTTTTTTTCTAATTTCAGGCAGACAACAACATGGAGTATGTGATCGAAGCAGCAGACGTAGACGATATGAAGTCGTGGCTGGCCACCATCAAGTACTGCATGCGGTCGGCGCCCACCACGCAGCCGCCGCCGGACGCGCTGCCCGGCGCGTCCGAGCCGGCGCCTCCCGACCTGCCGCCGCGCCGGGATCTGCCGCACGGATCCAGCAATGCGGATCTCGCTGCTGACACGCCTGATCTTGAACTAGGTTTGTTGACCTTACACTTAAAGACCCCAATTCAGCCAGTCACACTGACTAAACTTAAATAAATATAAATTAAAATAATAAAAATGATATCCATCCTTTTCTCACTTGTGGACCTTAAAAGAGAGGAGATAATTTTAGAACAGCTGTCAAATAAGGTTAATTTTATAAGTTTTGGCTGCCCGAATCGGGGTCAATGGCTCAGTCATCAGCAGGGCGAGCTATCTTTTGACGGCGAAAAGAAAAACGGCTTAACACACTTCGCAACGCGAGTTCTTGAGCGAGTGACGAATGTTTTTCTGATGACGTCATAATAACACTTGCAATAAAACCAAGAATGACAGCAAAACATTTTAGGTACCTACTGTCCATCCGTTTTCACAAAAGACAGCAAAATCTTAGTAATGGGTCCAGTTTTGCCCCTTTAAACCCTATATCTTATTTAAGCTCGATTTGATCAGACATACTATTGGTCAATTAACGTAAATAAATTGCAGCTTATTAAGATTTTGATTAATCTATATAGTTAATTTTAAATAATCAGAAAACCACATGTCTAAATATGTACCTACTGTTGAATTAACACGCTTTTCCACAGCGGCAGGTCTCGCATTGGGGTTGATTCAGTGAGAAGCAGAAGATATTCTACATTCCTGTTAATAAAAATGCAAATATTTCTATAAGTACTTAATAGAAAAAATTTAATATTTTCTTCCCAAATACATTTTGGCCTATTTTAATTGTAGAGACTCGTTCTGTCAAGAATCCGTGACGTAAACTATTCTTATTTATTCTTACCTCTTTCAAGGGTTTCGACTTTACACGGCTTGTGCATTTGTCATTTTCAAGTAAGTTTTCGGTTGTTTTATTAGTATGGCTAATTTATGGTTTTGAAGGTTTGTGACGATTATCACTTAGGTTTGGAAACATATATATCACGAAAAAAATAAGATTTAATTTATGATTGTGATAGGAAAGGATAAAAAAAAACGTGAATTATTAACGGGAAATCCTGTTGATAGGTCACGTCACGGATGCTTAATTATTGGTAGGCGGAAAAAGTTCGCACTTGCTTAAAAAATATCTTTTGGTGGAGAAAAAGACTAATAAACAAACCAACATATTATTATGGGAATTAAAAATACAGCACATTTTAATTCTTTGCTCTTACTTTCATTTCTTTAATCTCTTGACGCAAATCAATTTAGTCTTCTATTAACAGATTAGATAAATTATAAAAAAGGAGAAGACGAACGAACAAACCAACAAACACACTTTCGCATTTATAATAAGTGTGGGGATTAATTATGATTGTTATAATTTATTTATACAATTATTGTGCACTGAAATAGATTCTACTACCTAATTAATACTTAAGATATCTCTAATGTGAGTTATTTTTACTCATAACAAGGAAAAGGGAATATTGTATAGAAAATGCCATACGCCACCAAATAATTGAATATGAGACATCAAATGTTTTATTATATTTTGAAGTATTTATAGAGTGGGATTTTCTTTTATTTGAGGTACCGGTAAAGGAAAACATCGTAAAGAAACCATAGCATGGTGGTGGTAGGGAGTTTTCTAACGGTCGCCTGGCTAGCTACCACCCTCAAGTTAAAATTTTTGTCTCTAATATGCAATTTTGTTTGCGTGAATTGCAATTAATTATTGTTCCTATACTAATCTTCCCTCAAAGAGTGTCAATTTTTATTGTTTCTGAAAATGCAAACATGTTGCAGTTTTAAGGTTCCGTACCCAAGTTAAAAACGGGACCTCATTACTAAAACTTATGGTGCGTCCTTATGTCTGCCGCCGTCGTATCTTATGAGCTGTTTGCTGCTGTAACAACAAATGCTGGGAGCCCTAATAAAATATTGAATCGAACGGGATATTTGCCGTTTTTTGTTTGATTTTTAATAACGACAACTGGTGTAGAAACATTACACTGGTGTACAACATTAGTTCGAGTTTTTACACCAGTTGTTAACGACAACTGGTGTAGAAACTCGTTTATAAATGTTGTTTAAATAATGGTATGGAAGCCTTCTTGCTCGAACCCGACTCGCACGGGGCCGATTTTTTTTATTATATTTTGTAAAAACATCATTGATTAATTGATCAACTCTTTATTGCAGACACAAATCATATAATATGCATAAGAAAAAATTTTTGTTTCACTTTTTTTTCGAATTTTAACCACTCAGAAAAATTACAAAGTGACCAAGTAGAATAGAATAATATTTATTTTTCAACAGTAAACAACAACACACAACATAACAAATAAATTAAAAATATTTAATCTGTCACAAACGGCTTTAATTAAAAGACTTAATTACTCCTTTCTGTCACAAACGGCCTGAATAAAAAAAACTTAATTACTCCTTTCTGTCACAAACGTCCTTAATAAAAAAACTTAATTACTCCTTTCTGTCACAAACGGCCCAATTCAACAAGTGGCCGCCTAAACCATATCTACCTTTCTATGTATGATGTGTGTTGTTGCAGGCTCTATAGCGGAGGAAGGTTGCGAGTCGCCGGCGTGGGTGTCCCTCGGCGAGTGGCCGTGGTTCCACGGGACACTGGCGCGCGCGGCGGCGGCCGGCTGCGTGCTGGCGGGCGGCGCCGCTGCACACGGCTGCTACCTCGTGCGACAGAGCGAGACGCGCCGCGGGGAGTACGTGCTTACATTCAACTTCCAGGTAAGCAGTGTACTGGGGACGATAGACGGGTTTATAGTGGAGAAGGGTCCCAGGCGTGGGTGTCACTCGGCGAGTTGCTGTAGTTCCACACCACCGCCATTGGCGGTTGGTTGCATGCTTACATTCAATTTTCAGGTAAATCTATTTTGTGGTAACGCCGGTAATTTACAATAGTTAAAACAGTAAACACATAAGTGTGCATCAAGCCAAAAGGGGGTCGATTTACTCATCCTAATAAAAGTGAACAGACATCATGGCATCGATTTTAAATTAATAAAACGTCCGTGTTTCATAAATTTTGTTGACAGCTGAATTGGGAAAAAAGTGACCAAAAATCTTTGCCATTAGAGTTATATTTAGAGGAGGGTAGATTTAGTAACAGAGATTTGTCACAAAATCTACCCTCAATAATCAAAATGAAAAGATACCGGAGCTCAACACTTTTCTACGCGACTTTTTTTTCACCTTATACATACATTTTCACGTTTTGTGATTTAGTGTCCTCCCCATGGCTAAGTTCGAAATGTCATGCTCCCAACTCCCAACTGATTTTATTGTAGTCGTATCTTACGACAGGCACAGTTTAAAAGTTGTCAAAGAAAGAAGTGAATTCAGGTGAAGCTACTTACTACTAAATAATTACACTTTCCTCCTACCTCAAGTTTTTTTGGGAACCTGTCGCTATACTCGGCTAATTTCTAAGTGTCTTCCATTTCTCTATCACTATATATCATATGAAATATTACTACAATATTTTTCTGCTATCAAAGTATTATTACTTTTATCTAATGATGTGTTGATTGCAGGGTCGCGCGAAACACCTCCGTATGACGCTGAGCGACTCGGGCCAATGTCGGGTCCAACATCTGTGGTTCCCCAACGTGTTGGACATGTTGGAGCACTTCCGCGCCAACCCCATCCCGCTGGAGTCGGGCGGCGCCGCTGACGTCACGCTCACCGAGTACGTCGTCTGTCAGGACGGGAACAGACAGCAAGTGAGCCACGCACAGACTGTAGCCTAGCTAGTTGAGTGTTTTTTTTTCTTTCTTGATTAGACATCACACTCTGTGTATTGTGCCAGTTCTCAAGTTCTTTGTTGAGTGTTTTGAATGTAGAACTCAGTGTCTTTTTGTTTTTTATGTTGTTGATCTAGCGGACTTTTGCATACGTTTTGCTAGTGATTGTTCTGGGGCTAAGTTTTGTTTTATTTGATGTGCTCTGTAAAAATACGGAATGTAAATAAAAAACGGATATAGACATGCGCGTCACACACGGACTGTAGTCTAGCAAGTTGATTATTTTGAAAGTAGAATACTGTTTTTTTTTTAATTTGAAATAGGGAATTTTTATATAATATACACTGGGTCTAAGTATTGTTCGATCCACAGTCTAGTTGTTGAGTGTTTTAATTATAGAACGCAGTTTTTTTAATGTACGAGAAGCAGAAGTTAGTTACTGGTTCTATTATTTTGGTGTGTTGTATAAAACGGAAACAGATAGCTAGTGGTTCACGCACATACTGTAGCGTACTTGAGTGCTTTGGTACGGTACGGCAATGTTTTTCTTTTTCAATATAGCGACCTTTTATTAATACACTGGGCCTAAGATAAATTTATTTAAATCGCCTTTGACGTGCTCTGTCGTATTGAGAACAGCTATCTAGTGAGCCACGTATTGACTACATAGTTAAAATTGTTAAAGTATTTTTTTTCTTGCCGATTTTTGCAAAACTACCCTCATTATGTACATTTATGTTTTGATTGTATACAATTTTGTATACTTCATTTATCTATAAAAAGGCCCTTATTTTTGATTTTAAATAGAATAATAATATAAGCAAATGCCATTTAATGAGAACAGACAACTAGAGAGCCATGTATTTACACTAGGTTTGTTCCTAATACTTTTATAAATCTTAATCCTACTTCCTACTAATATAAACGCGAAATTTTGTAAGAATATATGTTTGTGCGTAAAACTGCTGAACCGATTTAGATGAAATTTGCTACTGAAACAGCTTAGACCCTTTATTAACACACAGGCTACTTTTTATCCTGTATTAACGCGGGTAACACCTCAGGGCGCAGCTAGTTCTTGATACTAAACTTAGCCTCAGTAATAATATAATCCAAACGTTATTTCAGCACATGTTTTTTGTAGGTAGTAATATTTAAAGTACGCGGAAATCTTTTTAAAGTCTGTTCAAATGATGCGGTTAGCATTATGCGCGCTTAATTAAATGGATACTACGCAGCGTCTTCGCTAACCTCCGAGACTAAAATGATTTGTGCGTACTATATATACCTTGATAGATCAAACCAAGTGAGCAATTAGTTGCACATTTACACCAGTATCGATTTATCGATATAAGTACGAATAATCACAAATAATCTAGCTACTATACTCACTCGCGGATATATCCTAAGGCCCAGTTAAAATATTACGTTTGATGGTGAGCCTCATTTGCCCAGCAATTGACAACATTTCATTTTTGGAAAGTGATGAAAATGCGAAAACCATTTCGAGATAATGTAATGCAGAGTTCATACTAAAAATACCAGATTTTTATATCCACTTTCACAAAAGTTATTTACAAAAATCTGAAGAAAAAAAAACTCGTCTTTATGTTAAGACCGTCAGATGCCACCGATAAAAAATATTGTAACTGTCATATTTGAATCGTGCCAAAACAAACAACAAAAATACAGATAATTAACGACATCGTTTCTTATACGACCTTTTGACGAGAAGAACATTATGCTGAACTTTATTATATTTAAAAAAAAATATCTAAAAACGTAATTATTAAATTCTGAATAAAATAAAATAAATATAGTACGTTATTTTTTTATTTGTCTTTCTATCGTCGTAATAAAAATGGAAAGTCAAAATTTGAAATGTTGTCAATTTCGCTAGCTACAGTACTCCTTAACCATATTCGTAGTTGTTACCTTATACTTAAATGATGAAAGTTGATAAAAGAGTGGCTGGCACTACACGCCTATCACACTGATTATAATTATATCCACACTTTCCAAATGAAATTATAGAACACAGAATCTGGTCAGATTAATTTTAAAGTTTAACACAATAGGCATTAATAACTCCCACCGAATGCCTTATGATGCTATCAGCTTTAAAATAACATTGGTGCAATCTATCCAAAACAATTTTTAGAATATTTTTAATTTTAAACCCACGATTACACTGAACTATAATTCAGTAAAATTGCCACGTTATTATAGTTTCTAACTAAAAATAGTTAGATTATGATTAGGTACAAAGGTCACATAATATGCTAAGCTGACCTGAGAGATTTCTTTTTATTCAAATTGTGTACACTCTGTATATAATTTGGAAAAACTGGTAGTAAAATTATTCTCCACCAAATGTAAATATAAAGGTCATGTCAAACTTGCAGTTAACCGAACGTTTGGCGTAGCGGTTTATAGACAAAAACTGTTTTCCTATTTTTACTGTTTCTGTTTCTATGTGTAACATGACTAGAATCGGGCGACACCGTACAATAAATAATATAATTATTATAGTGGTTTGTAATAATGACAAGTGATTTTAATTTTTTGAAAGTATTTCCGCGATTGGAATTGGAAGCGGTCGTATTTATAATATGTCAATGAAATTTAAGAAGGCTTCATTGAAATTACAACGCAATAACACTTCAAAATCGCTTTATCAACAAGAATAAGTCTAAGGTTTCGTATAAATACAGATGTATATTTATAGCTTTAGACGAATTAAAAACTTGTAAAAAAGGCCTTCCTTCGAGCTGGTCGCGTTCGATTAACTGCGTTTGACGAAGCCTTTAGACAGCATGGAATTTTATTATTTTTTGTTGTATTATATGCCTGTCAGTCTTGCTATAGATGTCTAGCTTTTATGCCTTTTTAACACTAAATATGTATATATATATAATTATGTTTCCTACTGAAATTGGAGTACTTGTTACCAATTTCTAATATATCTAATAGTGATAATTTTTTTCACTTGCTGTGTAAAATCAGGCTTATTTGCTCAGTGACATGTTTTGTCTGCATTTTTTGTGACAATGTGTTTTATTATAATGTTTTGCAAGTAGTACACAGGATATGCGTATTGTTAATGTACATATTTTTATTTTAGATTTTTTAACATAATGTCAGAGAATGAATTGAAATATGCCATTTTACTAATTTCTTAGGGTTATACTTTTATTTACTATATACAAGGTGATTCAGAAAACAGTTTTTTAAAGGTTTTGCAATGTTCGCTTGATACACTTGTCTCTACTGAGCTTCTACTGAGATCCTTACTCATATGGATATAAGTACATTTATTTCTACCAGTAGCGTAGAGTGTAGTGACCTTTTCCAATATTCTCTATTGCCAGTTTTATACTATTTAATCTATTTATTTAGTTTAGTATTTAGTACTCTAAATGACATTAAGGTTTTTTTTCATTCAAGAAAGCTAAACATTTGACCATCAGCTCGCACCACGGGCGATACTGTAGCCTCAGATAGAACATGCCTAGCCTGGAGTACACTTGCTCTCAAGGCAGGCTGCCGGAACACACCGTTAGTGGCGAGAGATTTATCAACTTGAGGGTGGTAGCTAGCCAAGCGAGCGTTACAAAACGCCCTACCACCATGCAAAAAAATGCAATACCTATGGCAAGGTTATAAAATGTCAATGTTATAACGTAAAATGATAAGATTGTAAAATGACAAGATCGTAAAATGGCATCGTTTTAAATTGCCAAGGCTGTAAAGTAACAATATCATAAAATGGTCAAATTGAAACGGATAATTTCCAGCCATAGCTAAGTTTTTTACTTTCTGATCTCGTCATTTAGAGATGTAGTCATTCTGAGTTCTTGGCAGTATCAGACTTCAGACTTTTCATATATATATATATATACACAGCTTATTAACGCAATATAATTATCTAAAACTGCCATAACCTTATATTACCCGAAACGAGCTCAAATTATATATTGTATTTCTTAAATATATAATATATATCTTAAATTCATGTATTGTTGTTGAATAATATCACATAGTCTATATTTTTTCTCTCGTTTCTTGAGAGGTTTTAATTTGAGTATCATTAAGTGATACCTAAAGCTTGTTTTGTGTTATAGATTTTTTCTCTAAACTGGTCAAAAGTCCAACTAAATGCATGTAGGGTCAGCTCGGTACGGATTAGTGTACTAGGCGAGTTCATTTACTAAAAGATACTTAAAATTTGCCCATAAAAAAGTTCATTGTCCTACAATGTATTATGTACTCGTATTATGGAACATCAGATTTGTTTTTTTTTTTGGGAATAACTCCAAAGATAAAGTATTTCTTCACTGTAACTTTTTTGTACAGATGGAACACTTTTCTGAAACACGTTAATGGTATATAAATTGAATAACTTTTGTGAAGTTTGAACAAAATATTTCAAAGAGCAATTTTCGCGCCATTTTACTATAAGGTACTAATTTAGAAAAACAAAAAATTATACTCGGTTAAGTTATTAGTTTCGTATGACCATTGATTCCTAACTTGCATTTTATTTATTTCTGGCAATGATATTTTGTAAAATTAATTTATTATTTAAAGAAAGTCAATGGTAGTACCGAACTGTTAATTTCATATAATATTACAGTTTGCTTAGGCTATTTTATAGATTCGTAAGTCAACTGATTCCGGTCGAACTGATTCCGCGTGATGTTTGTTTGTACCGGTCGACTTATCCCGCGTGATATTTGACCTTCTATATTTGAACCGGTCGACTGATCCCGCGTGATATTTGACCTTCTATATTTGAACCGGTCGACTGATCCCGCGTGATATTTGACCTTCTATATTTGAACCGGTCGACTGATCCCGCGTGATATTTGACCTTCTATATTTGAACCGGTCGACTGATCCCGCGTGATATTTGACCTTCTATATTTGAACCGGTCGATTGATCCCGCGTGATATTTGACCTTCTATATTTGAACCGGTCGACTGATCCTGCGTGATATTTGACCTTCTATATTTGAACCGGTCGACTGATCCCGCGTGATATTTGACCTTCTATATTTGACCGGTCGACTGATCCCGCGTGATATTTGACCTTCTATATTTGAACCGGTCGACTGACCCCGCGTTATATTTGTCCTTCTATATTTGAATTGAACCGGTCGACTGATCCCGCGTGATATTTGACCTTCTATATTTGAATTGAACCGGTCGACTGATCCCGCGTGATATTTGACCTTCTATATTTGAATTGAACCGGTCGACTGATCCCGCGTGATATTTGACCTTCTATATTTGAATTGAACCGGTCGACTGATCCCGCATGTAATGTTTTGCAATTAGTATAGTTGTAGAATAAATTAAAGAATATACAAAACTTTAACGTCTTTTTTTATTGGCATCGGGATTAAGCGACCGGTTCAAATAAGTACTACGTCGTCTCATCCCGCGGGATCAGTTCGAGTAGATTCAGTTGACGTGCGAGTCATTTTATAAAGAATACGATATTATTCAGTGTTAGTCGTTGTACATATTGCATTTAGTATTAGATATTACAAAACTTATGTGTAATCATTATATGATGGTACGTTTATTGTGGAATGGTAGCATGTTTGTATAAGAATTATTTTTTAATTTTGTTTAACATCTTTGTTTTAAACATTTAAACTACAACGTGTAACAGAAAGGTGTGATAATACTTTAGTGTTAGACCCATCGAAGTGAACACGTTGTAGAACAAAATATTGCAAATAACTATTTTAAAAAAATGCTTCCTTCATACAACTTTACCGATCACGTAAACCAATTTTTATATGGATAAACTATTTTTTTTTAGTTTGTTAACTAAGTTAATTAGTAGGCGGACCTTGTTGTTACACGATGTATGTAGTCTATATGATACCCAATGTTTATCAGACTATAAATAATAATACGACATTAATTCATTTATTTAACGATTATTTCCATATACTTACTGCATTTGACTTTTTTTACCATTTTATTGTGTGTTTTACAGCTTTTTCAAAAAACCTAATCTTATCTCTCAGGACCTATAAATATATACAACTGAGTAGTTAGTAATATAGAGGTTGTTTTGGCACTGTTGTAAGAATCAGGAGCCTGCTTATTTTAATTTTACTCGTCACAAATTTTCGTCGTACTAAGTCGAAAAGGGGTAACTCATTAAGAAATATTTTTTACTATATAGGGCCAACTCTTGATAAGAAAACAAAACAGACAAACTAACTTTTTCTTTGGAACGGGTCATTTGCTGCTTTATACTTTGTTCCCGGGTGCACAAAGTAGGATATACCTAATTTTACGATTGATAATATATATATATATAGATAGACGTTGTTTTTTTTCGGTGCAAATTGCCGTCATACCAGTTAATACAACTGACAGCAAGCTTTGAAGTTAATTTGGAGCACAATAAGTAGGTACATGTGCTATTTACGAAAAACTAAACAATATTTTTTGCGCTGTAAGCAGGCTCTTAGGTGATCTTCGAAGTATCATGAAGTATTTACACTACACATCTAAAACACCCGCTATTTTTGTAATTTAGGCATTAATATTTGGACTGTTAAAATTAAATGACATTAAGTATATTTTATTTATTTCATAATTCGACATACAATACCTGGATACTATACAATACGATACTGGATTAAGATTATTTTTGGCCAAGGTTTACGTGGAATGAATACGAGTATTATCTCTTTTGGAATATCAACTTCCAGCTATACAGAGTTATAACCTCCTTTAGAAGCATTTCTATTGTATTTTTTATTATCTTAGAATGCAGAGTACATGTTTACGCAATTCTTATATCTTAAAGCGTGTAAGTTTGTCTTGATGAGGCAACATCCTACTTTACTCTACCCGTGTGCCAGTCTCCAATAAGAGCGGTTTCACATTATTTTTGTACGCGTATATGGTCATTTTGGCAAACGCGCTGACACACCCGTTTCAAAAACTCTCTCGGTCTCGCGTAAACGGGCATATGTCTGTAGGACCGACCTTAAAAAGATCGTCAAAGTTCGTTCGAGTTGCGCGTGTGGCAAAAGGCATGCACTATATAAAAATCGAGCTTACACTAAGTGTGTTCGCAACGGCTATATATTGACAAAGCGTTATAACGATACGTTACTTTGAAATGATTTGTTAAATTCGATATCGAAAACGAATAAATTTAATATAAGTAGCGTTTCAAACGCGCGTTTAACAAGTTGCGCGTAGCAAAGTTGGTCGCGGTTAATAATTCCCACACTGATGACAATACATTTTAAAAATGTTTGTTAATACGTTCTGTATTTGCTGTTTTCTTGACAATACTAATCTTTAACGGCTCAAACAATAAACGCGTCTCAACGTAAAGTCTGATATTGGCGCGAGACGATTTCTATCGAATAAAATAAAACAAAACATCAAAAGATAGTAGATGTTTTTCTATTTAATATCGGTTCCCTTTCTTGTGCAAATATTTTTACAGACTTCCCAAAAAAAGAAGTACTCTAATCGACGGTATATTCTTTATTATGTGTGTAACGAGAGAGACGGGCTTGATTTTTAACTCGAAATAACTGCAAAAGTTCTATCCGCGCCTGCCGTACGTAATGAACGTCGGTAATAGCTTTTTTCTAACAAGTGATTAGAAACGACTTCGAAGAAACCCAACCACTAAATCTTTAAACCTGTGTACCCTTATTTTTTTATTTTGATGTAGCCAGTGTCACCCTCACGATTGAAACAAATTTATTGACATCACTCACATAAAAATATGACAAACCGTTTAGGCTCTAGGGCGTGCCAATAAAATATACATAGGTACATACACTCGAAAAACATAACTCCTATATTGCAGTCGGGTAAAAACGAACTTGAAGTGTGTGACTCATTGCTATATTAGTTGACAGTCTCTCTTAATTTGTTGGGTTTACTAAAGAGCGCGGTTTTCGGGTATTGTATGTCTACTTATTCTTGTTTTGTACATATAATCATGTTCTTCCAAGCTTTAATATTAGTTTTCGGTTGTAATTTCTTTTTATCAATAAACTTATTCTAAGGAATGGCTTTGTTTTTTTATCTTGTGATTTTGTATGAATTGGATGACTGTGTTGTGCTGTTTGTGATTTAGGTAAGTGTAATATTTATATTGCTTTTTAATGATAAGCTTGTTTATAGTAGGTACTTGCTATTTGTGTTGTTTTTGTGAAATGGATGACACTGAAGATAGTTTTACGTTTAAATTAATATATTTGAATAATTAAGTGGATAGGCGTATGATAAACATTTCGTCCTAAAAGCGAAACTTAGTTTAGTGTTTGTAAAATTATTCGATTAGATTCCATAGCTCCGGAAAATTTAATTTCACCTGACTGATATTTTATACACTACTAGCCGACCCGGCCACGCGTTGCTGTGGCTATTTTATAGCGTCAACAACACGTGTTAATTATGCTGTTAAAATGTAGCTTATATGACACGTTCGTAGATTTACCATAGCAGCGCCATCTATTGATTACTTACTCAACCCAGTCGAAAGGTATCGACATCTGTTAGAATCATTTGGAGTTAACAGATAATTGTGACTGTCAAATAATAACAGACAAATAATTAGCAATACATTAAAATTGCGACTATAATTTGAGATTTAAACTATCCTATCTCTCAAGTTGGATCGAACTGCACATGGTGTGCGAATTTTATTATAATCGGTTAAGTGGTTTAGGAGTCCATTGAGGACAAACATTGTGACACGAGATTTATATATATTAAGATAAAGGGAATTATTAGGAAATAGTAGATGGTTGAACGACATTGGTCAAGGCTGATATTTGTATATGTTTTCTACTGGGATAATGCTCAAGCGAATTAGGTAATACACTATCGTCTATATATACGTCACAATCATCTGAGTTTATCACGTGACCAATTTTTGTATAGAGACCTCAATTTTATTTTGTAAAATTTTAGTCTACAATGAATTCACTTTGATGGGTAGACTAACTCCCTCAAGTATTAACTTTCTTTTACACGTTGTATTTAGACAACATCTGATGACGACATTTGTCATTAGGAGCAATAATAAGTTCTTTCGAATATCAAATGTTGTCTCTCGAAGATGGATAACAACAATATATTCACTGTTTATGCTAGCCGTACTGATTCTATCATGTCATTTCTATTTTCCCTTCGTGAAATACTCGTTGGTAAAAGAAAGGACTAACAGCCTCATTAATAAACGCGTCTTTAATCGTCATTTGTCTTGTTTTAGTACGTGACGTTTTCCATTGGATAGAACAAGACACAATTGATCTAAGTTAAGACGCGTTAATAAGACAGCACAAGCTAAAATACAGAATAGAATATATTTTTATTTGTAACAGAAAACAATGTAGGTACACAACTTAAAAAAATATATTTAACCTTAATTATTGCTTTCTGTCACAAACCGGCCCCAAGTCAACATGATGCTGGCTGAAACAACCAGCGCTGATCTTCCGTTGGAACCGGGAGGTGACGTCACGCACGTCACAAGCAATTAAGAAAGGGTCAATTGTCGAATCTCCGCGTAAAATTAAGTACGACGCTGGCAAACTGATATGGCAACCCTTGCCGTATCTCTGCTCAAAACTATTTCCTTTTTCCAGCTGGGTGTGAGTCACGGCAGCGACGTGCGCATGCGCCGCGCTGAGCTCGAGGCGCTATTGGTCGCCCATCACGACATCCGCGCAGTCGACAACCAATACAGCTTCGTGTAACACATGCGCACGATCTGTCAGATGTTTTGTACTGGCAAGTCTTATAACAGAGTGTCTAACAGATCTAACGTTTGAAATAGGTATTTTGTTCATATTGTTTAAGGAGACTAGTTTTCATGCTTACCTGATTGTTGGAAAGGTTCAACTATAGTTTTGTGCGAGACGTGTCTTTCACCGAATGTGGTCGAAACTATAGTTGGACATTTCCAACAATCAGGTAGGTACGCGTGAAAATCCGTCTTCTTAAACAATATGAATCAAACGCGCGTTAGTTTTCTTAATAAAGGAATTTTGTTCATATGTAAACTTATAGCTTAGATATTATACATTGAGCTGAATAGTTAGCGAATGGGTGTTATGGAAATTATTTCTTTCTTATGGGGCAGAGTAACCTTTCTCGTATTCTGCCTATCAGACCCTCTCTTTCTCCCTTTATATTCTGTTACAATCTATCTTGTTTGCACATCCGCCCCCACCACCGAGCTTGGGTTTGGAAACATTTAATACTTACGTTATTTGATGCATACATTTATGTTCCTCTAAGGTGAAGATTATAGACACAATGAATTTTTTTGAAACGATAGTGGGGTGCCTGATGGGGGGGGGGGGGGGGGTATCTGATGTGCAAGCAAGACAGATAGATACAAGCGTATAAAGAGAATACGAGAGGGTCTTATAAAAGGAAGAGGTAGGCTAATCTCAGACCAGCTCAGCAGCAACATTATGGCTTCACGGTGCATATTTTGATAAAACAAGCTTCCTCGTATTTTTTTAGAGGGTGCTATGGAACATTAACTATATACGTGCCCTGAAAATATTGAGAGCCGACAAGAAAATAATTCAGGACCGTCTGCTGTAAGTTCTTACATTTGGTCTAGCGGTAAGACTATAGGTAAGAGATGAAATCGGGAAATCTCCATAGAAACTACTACCTGCCTATTGGTTTTATATACGAAAAGGAAACTTCAGTTCTATGGAAATTTTCTCAAGAGAATAGCCTATAATAAAGGTTGCAAAGCTAAGAAAGAAAGTTGCAAGAAAGAGCCCGCGTTTCATAGTATACAGTACTCCTCTATGAGTCCGCTCCACCACTGGAGTCCGGTAGACGCAACATTGCTCGAAGATAGCTAAATGTTACCAGTAAGATAGTAAAAATTGCAAAACAATTAAATAAATAAAGTAGCAAAAATAAATCGATGCCGCTTGAATAGAAAATAATTATATAGACTGGTAATAATCAAATTTACCTAGTTCCCGGTTTATCCGTCGGACTTCAGTGATGGCGCGGACTTCTATAATTTCTTGGAATACTAAGAACACTATAAAAATGAGGGTAGATATAATTCTAAGCTATTTTCCAAAGATAATCTTTATGTTGTGCAATAAGTGTGTTTAGTTATTAGTATGAATTGCTTATGTATATTAATTAATGATAATTACAAGGCTTAGCCGAATGTAACGTAGGTGTTATAAATATTTATCATTTTCTGTCTGTATTTATTTTAGTCTTAAGATTTCTAGATAATTTATGTAATAATGATAGTTTAATTTTAACTTCACTGTCACTGCCCAATCTCATGTTACTCTAATTTATCAAAATTCGTATTGTTATTGTTCATATATTTGCAAAAAAAAGTTGTTTAAATATATAAGAAGTCATAGTTCAATGCAAAAAATTAAAACGACGATCAATATAGGTACCTACGAAGTAACGCACTTTAGTAATTATCAGGGGATTAGCAGGAGTTTTACGTGTATCGAGAAGGAGTCTTATAGCTATGGTATGATAATTGAATCGAATTGTAGCGAAATTGTGAGCCACTAAGTTTTAATAAAATTTCTAACTATCGAATACTTCTTGTAGGCTTCTGCGTTAAACTTCTGCTAATCCCCAGCCGGCCAGCCAGCCAGTTAATATTTTATATGGAACGTAGTTAGGTAGGTAAGTAAATAATTTAGGGAACATTGTACCTAGTCAAAACTGAAACCGAAATGAATGCGTTACTGCGGCTTTATATAAATCTACTACTTATTATGTACCTATAACTGAAAAATTATTGCACCTAATTCTGAAAGTTCTAGATTCTAGAACTGGTAACTCTAGAAAGGAAAGAGACGGCTAACTGTGATGTATTCTAGATTCTAGAATACATCACAGACAACCGTCTCTTTCCTTTTATAAAAAGAACGGGTTTTGAAATAAATTTTAGTATTTTTTTAAATAATCAAATATTGTCTATATAAGTTGTCCTAATTGAGTTTAATTTCAAGGCGCGATATTTCGCGTGGCGAGCACGTCCGCTGAAAGCGACGTTAACGTCGCGCACATGATACTATTTGAGGCGAGAACTCGACGTTAATATTGCGTTGCTGCGGCGTTAACGTTAGGAGGTCGCAAGGCGAACGCTTGCCGCTAGAGACTCGCGACGTTGACGTCTTGTCTGCGCAGCGTTGGCGCTCGGCAGGCGTTGGAGAGACGCTAACGCCCGTAAAACGCCAGTGGGATAGCGGCCGGCCATAGAGTGCTTTTATAATACTATAGAATGGCTGGTACTTTTTAATAGAACTCAGACTCATCCCATAAAGTTTTTCATAATATAATTGTACCGACAATTTTTTTTTTGGTTATGAACTATAAAAATGTTTTTTGTACTTTAGGTTCGGAATAATAAAAATGGTAAAATACTTACACAACTTACGACTTTTTGAGTGTGAGTCAATGCATTATTGTAAATAATTTATAAAAAATATAGGTATGTAAAACGTTATGGTATCTTTTATGAGGAAGCGCATGTTTGCATGTCACGTGTTTATAACACGTGGTTAGAAGTAATATAGCCTATGACCATCTCATCATCATCATCAGCCATCACCAAGAGACAAATCCAATTAGTATCGGTTTTAGGCTGTAGAATAAATTGTAACAAATTGTTAGAAAAACATACACTCAAGAACGTGACACTGGCTAATACACACACACGTCTAAAGCCATCTTGCAAGGGACAAAAATACACTCAAAAATTTACCTCCTTTCGGGCTGTCGGGTAAAAGTATGATAATAACGCTTAACAGCATTGGAGCAAGATTTTTTTTCAATCAGTCATTTATTTACTAAAAGTACAAATAAATTGTGTATCTTTACCATCAAACTAGGTGCAATGAAGCACCTGTATCTTAGTGTATAGATCTTCCAGGTATTACATTTTTCCTAAGTTCGAGCACTCACGCGACCGAACTTATACTGCTGGTGAGATTCAGGGTCGATGCTCGATTTTTACCGTCTGACGTCCACCCAAAACCAGGAGTTCATAAACCTTAGGCCCAGCGTCATTTGTGCTATCAAAGCAAGGACGACTGTTGGCCTCAGACCAAAGTTGTCAATCCTAAAATACATGACGAGTGAGTTTCGAAGTACCACGTATCGCATCTTCATACAAGTGGCTACAAAAAGTTGCATCGACGGTCACGCTTGACTGATAGGAGTTCCATAAAACGAATTGTAGTTGCTAATATGCGCGGTTAGGATAATATTACTTATAGATAAGATACGAAATCGCCTGTCCTGATTTGTTTGTCACAGGAGGACTTAGTACAGTGTAAATCTGCGGAAACAAGACAGGCGGCTTGCTAAGCGCCTAGAGTCTAGTAGCATAGGAAGCATGGTGACTAGGCGACAAGCTTTCAGTGCGGCTGGCTGCGAACACTGACCCCAATTCGGGGTCAGTTGACACTTTTTTCACTTTTCTACATACACACAACCTTTTCTCACTTTTGAAAACAAAAAGAGAGGAGACTGTTTTAGAACTGTCAAATTGGGTTAGTTTAGTAAGTTTGGCCTGCCCGAATCAGGGTTGTTGTGAACGTTTGTTTTGCTAAGGACCCTAGCGAGGCTCTAGGCGCTAAGCAAGCCGTTTCTCTGAGTCTAACTGGTTACGTTCTTGTATACTCACAACTTGTGTGATGAACATTTAAATAGCAAAAGCTACAAACATTAATGGGTTCCCAGCAAAGATCTTGAACATAAAATGAAAGGAATTTTCGCGATCAGCCAAAGAGACATAAAACGAAATGAAATCAAAAGAATTTTCGTTGCTAGCCAAACCCAACAGTATGGGAGAATTGAGAGCCCAGAGACTCCGCTGAACGTGGGGGATACCTGTAGAGATTAGGAGAGGATCGACATCATGTCTTGAAATGCCAAAGGACCGCTGCTGACCTCTCGGTTGGCTAGATATCGTTGGATAGACGCCGTAAAGCCTGATCTAGGCGATCTCCAAATTCCCGAGTGACGGAAAACTGCATAGGATCGGATCCATTGGCGTTCTCTTATTTATCTTAGCGCCAGCACAGTAAATAAGGACCAAATATACCTAAAAATAGTGAGTCAAGGTCATTCGTTTAAGTTTTTTGCCGGAGAATACAACGGAGGACGATATTGATCAAATGTTTTGCCAAATATACAATCGGGTCTGAGTTCTGCTGGAGGGCGCAATGAACAGTCCGCTTATACCTAAGTAACATTTTTATAACAAATATATTTGTATAGGTGTAATAAAGTAAATGTTGTTGGAATTGACAAAATAAATTATTAATTTTGGTTATATTGTATAGCCATAGGTAAGGTAATCACGTCCCTAGATACCGCATTGCGTTATTCTCTACTATAGTGAATCACATCAATAGGAATTGTTCATTTTCATTCCCCCCAGTGGTCACAGCTATGGGGCAGAAAGGAAATACAACTTCACGTTTTGGCAGATTTCCACTGGGGCAGACAGGAGTATACCTATTATGACACAAGTCTAAAATGAAAAGTCCAAAATCTTGTATTACAAAGTAATAAGCGTTTTACGCATGCGGAATCTAGTTGGAACGATCTATCTATGGCGTAATCAAAATTGCTAAAATGGCAGTTCGAATTTGTAATTAATACTTGACAATTTTTCAAGTCAAATTATATCAATGTTCAGTACCTAAACCTGTAAACTAATATTAAACATTCCTTTGATGTATGTAATATTTGGAAAATGGAATAAAAACGATATATTTTGCACAACGAGTCTTATTTTTTAATTAATGTAGTAAAAAATAGTATTTACAAAACACTTGAATATAACTAATGACGCTGACCTACTTAACAAACAACTCTGTAACACTTTATGGCTATACATCTTCAGGTTAAATAAGCTAAAAAGAGAACATCGTTTGCACTAAGTTTGTAAATTCAAAACATTATTAAACCTATTTGCCTCTACCTCTCTGTTATAAACTTAATATGCTCGGAATTTTCTTAGTGTTTTTTTTTTTGTATTTAGTCATTTCCTCGCTGTGGTGGAATTAAAAGTTACGTGTTGCACTCGAGTGCAAAGATTTTTCACCTCGTGTTCTGTTGATACCCTCGCCAACGCTCAGGATTCTAATTTTTGAATACTTCACATGCTCGGTCATCAAAATTAAGTACGCGGTTAATAAGCAACTTTGCACTCATATAACAAATAATTATTATTTCGTACTCCCTTAGCTGAGTATCTAACGAATATATAAGAAACATATTAATTTTTCAACAGATAGCTTCATATAAGTGTTACAAATTTGAATAAAAAACCAATAGTCTTGTAGTTAAACATAATCGTCCAACAAAGGCACTATATAAAACTCTGAAAACATCTGTCGCTGGTCTTCCTTTTCCAACTTTAGTTGTAGCAATAGCAAGCCGTTAGAGCTACATCTCAGCACCACCTACAGAAATAATACCAGTTACGAAGTGATCGTAATAATAATTATAATTACCTACAGAAATAATACCAGTTACGAAGTGATCGTAATAATAATTATAATTACCTACAGAAATAATACCAGTTACGAAGTGATCGTAATAATAATAATAATTACCTACAGAAATAATACCAGTTACGAAGTGATCGTAATAATAATTAGAATTATCTACAGAAATAATACCAGTTACGAAGTGATCGTAATAATAATAATAATTACCTACAGAAATAATACCAGTTACGAAGTGATCGTAATAATAATTAGAATTATCTACAGAAATAATACCAGTTACGAAGTGATCGTAATAATAATTATAATTACCTACAGAAATAATACCAGTTACGAAGTGATCGTAATAATAATTATAAATACCTACAGAAATAATACCAGTTACGAAGTGATCGTAATAATAATAATAATTACCTACAGAAATAATACCAGTTACGAAGTGATCGTAATAATAATTAGAATTATCTACAGAAATAATACCAGTTACGAAGTGATCGTAATAATAATTATAATTACCTACAGAAATAATACCAGTTACGAAGTGATCGTAATAATAATTATAAATACCTACAGAAATAATACCAGTTACGAAGTGATCGTAATAATAATTATAAATACCTACAGAAATAATACCAGTTACGAAGTGATCGTAATAATAATTATAAATACCTACAGAAATAATACCAGTTACGAAGTGATCGTAATAATAATTATAAATACCTACAGAAATAATACCAGTTACGAAGTGATCGTAATAATAATTATAAATACCTACAGAAATAATACCAGTTACGAAGTGATCGTAATAATAATTATAATTATCTACAGAAATAATACCAGTTACGAAGTGATCGTAATAATAATTATAAATACCTACAGAAATAATACCAGTTACGAAGTGATCGTAATAATAATTATAAATACCTACAGAAATAATACCAGTTACGAAGTGATCGTAATAATAATTATAAATACCTACAGAAATAATACCAGTTACAAAGTGATCGTAATAATAATTATAATTATCTACAGAAATAATACCAGTTACGAAGTGATCGTAATAATAATTATAAATACCTACAGAAATAATACCAGTTACGAAGTGATCGTAATAATAATTATAAATACCTACAGAAATAATACCAGTTACGAAGTGATCGTAATAATAATTATAATTAGGTAATAAGTGCAAGACACGAGTTTGTATCCCATTGTTAATGTTAACTTCATGATACACTTAGTGCTTATCTTTATTTATAGGACTTACGGCCTAAGATGGGGCACGCTTGCCTAAAAGAAACCGATTCATTCGCGACATGAAAAAACCTTGATTATGTACCCGAAATGTGTCCGATTTCTGACTAACTCGATATTAGTCGTTAAGTTAACGTGTGTCTTATAAAATAAATATTAATAATTATTAAAAAAAACAATTGTGTTAAAAAAATATTTTTTTTAAAAGTGACTTTATAACGGCTGGTGCCGACGAACTTTTTAAGTGAATTCGATATCAAAATTAAACCTACGGAACTAATTTCTTAGAAATTCAAATGTGACCACTTCAGAAGTGCACACTTAAAAATGTTCCTAATCGGTTACTTCTCCGAGTAATCAGAAAATAAACATTAAAAAAGTACAGCCGAATTGAGTTCATCGTCTGTTCTTGATGACGGTAGAAATTAAAACCAAAGTGCAAAATGCTCGGCAAATTTCTAAAATGTGTTTTTGTGAATGTTGAAAAATTTTTGTTTATGTGTAGACCCTTAAGTATTGTCACACCCTTCTGTTACACGTTGTATGTTATATATATATATAGTGTGATGTGATATACCTTGGTAGATATAGCTAGTGCCTTCATGATGAGTCTGATGTGATGCAGCTGGTACTTGAGAGTGACCGCTCGCTCGCAGCTGAAGCTCTGCACAGTGTCGGACGACTTGGGCATGTCTATACACGACCTGTCCTGCAAAACAACATATACTTTTACCATACTAAGAACGTAATTCGTTTAAAGATTATTTTTTCATATAATTCTTTGTAAGAAAGTAGGTCTATAAATCGACATGTTGTTCTTTTTTATTATTTAGAAAAAAATATATTATATATCTTTTTATTTTATGATGTTATGCTAATAAGATACATATATTTTGACCCCTATAAGGTCACGTTAACAATAAGAGTCCAACAAGTAGATTTATTAACTTTTTTTTAAATACCTGATTATTAAGAATTATTTTTCAATAATAACCAAATCACTTTATACATTTTGATATAATTTATATGATACCAGTTGGAAAGTATAACTACCCTTTCGAACACCAAAAAAAAAATTATAATCAGTCTAGGCATCTCAGAGAAATCCGGGAACATGCATTAAATACAGATTGCGACGAATGAAGAATCTCCTTCTATTTGAAGTCGGTGAAAAATTGACCACATACTTTAATTCGACAGGCATCAATACAATTTTTAAGTTTTTATAAACTAAACTACTACGACGGATATATAACGGATTTTGAAAAAAATATATTTGAAATCATGAGAAATCACTTGTGAAATATAAATGAAATCTAAACTCTAAACCTTTAAAACAAAAACAGTAGAATTTCTCAAATCAGTTCGGCCGTCTCTGAGATCCCTGGTAACAAACTATTTTTGAAAAAGTCGAAATTAATACCCTTTCATGTTAAGAGCAGACAAAAAAGAAACTATAACAAGATGGTTACTAACTCACATTAGTTAAAAACATCTCATTAGGGACACGACTGCTAAATCGTCAAACCTGTGTATCATCCTTAAATTCTTTGGTTTTTTAATTTTGATGTACTCTTATCACTCTTACGACTAACACCAGTCACATAAAAATACGACAAGCTGTTTAGGCTCTAGGGCGTGCTAAAGAAATATACATACACTCGAAAAACATAATCCACCTTCTTTCGCAGTAGAGTATAAACCTAGGTCAAACCTTACCTGCATGCCATAAGTAACGATGCTGATATTAGGATGTTCAGGTGACAAATTGAGTTCTATAACATCACAGCTCCTCTCTATGTCAGCCAGGAGGCCTAGAAACGCTGGAGCCTTAAGCACCAGCTTAGCTACTTCAGCGGAATCATCGTCCTTCAGTTCAAGGACAGAATCAGCTGTTTGCGTGGAGATCTCACAGTCTGTCATCACGTTGTGGACTGATTGGGGTTGTAACCTATAAATTAGAAGCGACCTAAAAAAACCCGACTGCTAAATCTAAAACTTAGCATTTCACATTTTCACCTAATAACCTTTATTTTGATACATTTTCACACTCGATGTATTTTGAAAACATTTTCTTTTAGATTAGTTTTTGGAAATCTTTATAACTACCTATTTGTTTTATTTTTTTAATTTTGTTGCACCCAGTTTCACACACGACTAAGATGAAGGGCGTGCCAAAGAAATATACATGCATATATACGAGTAAACTCGAAACATACATATTACATACCCCTCCTTCTACCGCAATCGAGTTCAAAGAGTTTTATTCAGACAAATAAAAAATATAAAAATAAAAAACTACCCGCAAATACAAAATAATAAAAAAATATATGTAATTACCATTATAGCCACCGCCGCGCCGGGCCATCTCACATTTGAAATTAATCTTTGTGTATATTATTCTAATAGTAAAGCCGTCATTTGATACTCATACTGAGGGAGTTGTAAAAAAATATGTGATTCGCCACCTTGGAACGATTTTCATGTAACATACAAACGCATAGATTTTAACCTGAGCCTAAGACGTGCCATCGTAGTTGACACGTACGCATCATTACTAGTCTGAGGAAGTTCACCGAATATGAACGAAACTATAGTTGTACGCATAAAAACCAGTTTTGATAAACAAAAAAATAAATACAGTCAAATTGAGTACATCCTCTATTTTAAAACTTAGTAGAAAAGAAAGGCATTATTATTGACCCAGTAAGCAAAACGGCAAAGAATTCTTGCATATGCTATTCTTCGTGTTAGTATGGTTGTCCAGATATTGGTACTCGCGTATTCTTTTAAGAAAAGATTCCGACAAATTGAGAACTTCCTGCTTTTAAATTTGATTAAAATTAAGAGTTCTCATTCTATTTCTTTAAGACCTTCACGAGATCTTCGCCTTATGCTGCCAGCTTCCACCTCAACCAACTCTTTTTTTCAAGCATCATTTACTGTGCAAGCTATCCTGCTATGGAACATGTTACCCCTGTCAATCAGGCAGGCTAAATCTCTATATATATTTAAAAATTTGTTGAAAAATCATTATCTCTCCGTAAATTAAACCGAACATTTATTTACGAATGATTATTGCGAGTATGACATGTATGTATAGGTATGTATTAACTATGTATGTTGATTAATTTTAAAATATTTTTTTTCTTATTGTTTTTTTGCGGTACAATATTTGTACTTGTATTTTTTTTCTGTTTTTTCTATTGATGCATCACCGACGTGACTATTCTCACTTAGTCCGATCCATCCCAAGGTTGCCTGGAAGAAATTGCTTTAGGCGATAAGGCCGCCCAATGTACTACCGATGTTTTGTTCTTGCCTGTATCTTATTGTTTATTTTGTTTTTGGTGTGCAATAAAGAAAGATTGTATTTTATTGTATTGTAAGAGTTAATATAATAGTTACACTAGCAGCAGGGGCGATCCTTCACATCTGTAATACATCTTGAGGCTGGATTCCTCTCCAGAACCAAAGATATTGAGACATTCCGACAGAACCGCAATGCTGATCTGTAAAATAAATAATAAACAAAATGTTATTGAAAAATAACTGATTACCGGCTTTTTTTATCTTACACAGCTAGGCATTTGACCACAAGTTCGCAAAACCACAGAAGTCAGCGATACTGTAGCCCTAGATGGAGCATGCCAAGTCTGGAATACACTGGCTCTTAAGGCAGGCTGCCTGAACACACCGTTAGGTGCTTGGCGATTTATTTAATAACTTGAGGGTGGCAGCTAGCAGGCGAGCGATAGGAAACGCCCTACCACCATGCAAACATTACGGCAAGCGCCGATTAACTACTTCAGTTATTTCGATTTAAAAGACAAACCATTGGACTGATTTTGACCACATTCATTACAATTAAAGTGGGACCACTTCATAAGTATATGTACCCTTACAAAACAAAAAACAAATTTTGAAATCGGCCCAGCCGTCTCTGAGAAATCAGGTAACAAAAAAAACAGTTTAATTGAGTACCTACTTCATTTTTGAAAAGACGGTAAAATACTTATTCATGAGGAAACTTGCTTGTCGTAGAAGTTTAATAGATGTTGAATGTGTGAAATATGACCTACACGACCGTCATAGAAGTGGTACATATGAGTTGATATGAATACCAAATAAATGGTATTTATTACACATTAATGTACCTAGATTACTTTGTTAGTCAAACTTTTTTCACTACAATTGCTCGTAAATCTTATTGATGCTCTTTGGTATTAATTTTACTCCAAAAAATTAGGGGGTTTTAAATTCTCCTCCAGTAATCGCCATCTGCTTCTATCTGGAGCTAATCAGCGCCATCTTTTGGGAAAGTTATCCCCCCACCTTCTAAATTATGTCCCTTTAGCTCTTTTTCCGTTTCTAGGACACTAGAGTGTGACTTCTTTTCCATTCCATTTGTCTCTTTTTGATCTTAAGATATGGCTTGTCCCTATGGATAGGCCATTTTAATCTTTTTAGTGAAAGACATTATAGTTAATTAAATCATATCTGAAAAGTCTCTCACTTTAAACATAACATCCACATCATTCCTGACATGGTATTCAGTGAAGTTATCGGAGGGCACATATGCAGAGGCCTGCACACACTTGCCTTCTTCCACCGTTAGCTTTAGCCCTTCCGGCAAGGCACAGAACACTGCTGTCTGGAAAATGTAACAAATTAATGAATTACTGAATGAATATAACTTTATTAACACACTCAAAATAAAGATACAAGTAATAAAGAAACTGGCGACATATTCGCTAAGTGAATAAACCTTAAATAGATAAAAAAAAAAAAGTAATAAAGAAACAAAAATAAAACCATTACCTATCTATGCAAAATTAGTTTCTACCTGTTGCAGTTGTTAATATCGAGCAAAAGAGGCGCAAAATACATGTTAGTTGCAAGGGAGAATTAAATTCCTATTTATTTATTTTTGTTTTCGTATTCTTTGTTATACTCGTGGTGTGAACAGAAATTTTAACATCTCATGTGAAAATTCAGACTAGCTATCACGGTTCATGAGAAACAGATTGGTAAAAGGCAGACATATGGATTGGAAGGTCTTAGTAATATGGTCCTATTTTTCAGTTTGGATACGGAACTTTAAGAATGCTAGTACATTGATCAGACTCCTCATATAAAGTGATACTGTCATCCAAATAAACTACTGACTGCTTTAGTAGGTTTATTTAAGCTGTATTAAATTGTATTTTTTATATTAAACTCTTAAAAAGAAGAAGTTTTTATTTCCACTTTATTTATTTTTTATGTATGTAACCTGATTTCTCTGATCGGGTGGATTGACTGTCAAGAATTTTGATCATTAAATCAAAATAATTGAAACAATTCTATCAGCGCCTGCCGCAAGGGAAGTTGGTAGACACTTTTTCATTTAAAAACAATGATTTTTGACTCCATAAAATAAACAATACTAACCTCTTGAAACTGTATAGCTTTCAATAAGCTACACAATGTTTTACCAGAGTCCATAGAGGCAGTGAAATAGTACTGTGACGTTCCTTCATCCATGGTGCTACTAATTCTCATTCAGGTCATACATTGAGTTCACTAACATTAAATACTGGTCTACAGTTACCACATGCTCCTCTATACGGCCAAGTATTTGTGATATCCTGGCTGCTAAGATATGCTTGCAGACTATCTAGAAATAAACATAAAATCAAAATATAACAAACATGTTTAAAAATAAAGTGTGTCAGTAGTAGACTGCCTTGGTAAGTAGCACCACATTTTTGTCTGTTACTAAGCCAATATTACTTAGCTTACAATCTATACTGTCTTTCCCCACTTCACCATCCTGGGCCAGCTTCCACTAAATTATTATGAATTAAAGTACTATAGTAGTAGTTTGCGTAGTACTTTAATCACAAGATAATATACAAGTAATAGCCACTTACCATACATATGTGAGCTGTCAAGCACTCATATATAAATATATTTCCACTCGGATCAACTGAACAGACTTACTTTATTTAACAATTTCGAAAAGAAATAATTAATTACCTGGCTCTTCTTCTCAAGTACGTGGTGTTTAAAAGCACGACAAGGGCAGAAGTTTATTTTTGGAAACACTCTGTAGCACCGGTCATTTTCGCCTTTGATTTCAATCAAAGTTCTCAATTTATTGATTGTAACATATGCAGTAAGTGTAGGATATTTTTCGAGTATGTCCAAAGCTCGATGAAGCACAGTACCAAAAACTGAGTGAAGTCTCAGCAGGTCCTCGTCTGAAACTATTGTTATAGTTTAATTACATCTGAAACTGTAACAGCATTTTATTGTATTCGTAAGTTCGAATATTAGTTTTTCCTTACGATGTTTGTGTTTAGCTTCGTGTGCTCTTCTTTCTACTTCTTTCAGAGCCAGTTCAGCTGTTGCATGTATTTTAGAAAAAAGAGACTGTTTATAATTTAACTTAGTTTCACTTTTAATCATTGTACAATGTTTTAACCTTTGATTTCATTGTTCATTGGTGACTTCTCCCTAATCTAGTCCAAAAAGAACATAAAGTAGAAATGCCGAAGAACATGAACAATAATATATACGTAGTATATTCTTATTAGTTTGTGAATAATATAATTAATATTTACTAGTCTACTCTCCCGCTCATTTATAGGAACTAGGAGTGGAGTTGAGTGGACGATATATATCGATGTATTAAAAACACTCGATGTATAGTAACGATGCATCGAATGAAAACCAATGTATTGTTAATTTTTTACATCGAGTATACATCGATGTTTTTTTATTCGATGCGTCGAAGAGCCATAAAAAAAAATTAATGGATAGATTTTCTCTCTACGTTTAATAACTATTTTTGTTTGTGTATTTCAAAGTACTCGCAAGCTATTTTAACAAAAAAGTAAAGGTGCTGGCAACATCGGTTCCATCTGAAAGACTGCGATTGAGGAATTTCGCAAGCGGAGCAGGTATTGACTCAACAAGAAAACAGATGAAGGGTAAAAGATTTGGAAAACATTGTTTTTACAAAGTATTGAGAAGAAATATTTGGATATTTCTAGATCTCATGATTTTTTTGTTAACTATTATATAAACGTAAGTATAATGTAAACGTTATAAAGTTTTTTAATAGATACTAGTTTTTAGGGTATAATTTAGACAGTCACCAAAAATATTTTGTGGTTTCTAAAATGGCTTAACGGTCACCAAATATGATACTCCGAATACTTTAGGCAACAAGGTCCGCAGAACGTTTAGGTCGTTATTTTTTTATGACAATCAGAAAACTTTCGGCAATAAATTCCGCAGTATGTTCAGGTTATTTATTTTATGACAATCTGACAAGGTCCACAGTAGGTTCAGGTTATCAGGTTTAGATTTTTTTGGTGATAAAATAGGTACTTTTTGGTCGTTGTTCAAACACGAGCCTTGTTATAACTTAAAGAAAAACATTGATGTATAAAAAACATCGATGTATTTTTTGACATATCGATATTACATCGATGCCACTATCAAATGCATTAAATCCAAAAAAACATCGATGTATTTTTTATGTCCAAACCACAAACTAATAAAAAGATAATAGGGATGGTGCGTATTTACGCGACAAGGTATTTATACCAGGTTTTTACTTGCAAGTACGCCTACCAAGTACCGCCCCGTAATACTTGCAAGGCTAAAAAGTCTTAAAAATATTTACTCTATCCATCCGTCGCTAGTACATTACACGCATGCGCGGCGCACGCAATACTCGTGAGTCGGTTCTGTTTGACTTCGGTCGGTCCGTTTCGTCCGCACTTGGACATCGTCTCATTATTCGCCCTCGCTCAACTATGTTTGGTGTAATATGGAGAGACTCTTCTTACAAAGTTTTGATATTCATGAATGTAAATATGCTTCTTATTACAAGTACCACAATGAACAATTTCCTATGCAAGTATTTATTTACTTCCTATGCAAGTATCTTTTACTTGTTACGGAATTCTGCGCCTTATTTCAATAATAATACAAATTAGTTTGCTTTAACGAAATATAAATACTTTTAAGGGTTTTAAGCCCTGGTTTTTGGAGCTGGTATTTTTATGTAGACGTACAACGAAGCCCTGATACGCGATATCGCAAGTACACCCATCCCTAGGTGATACTACAGACAGAGGAACTTTCTCTACGTCAATACCCACCCGCTCCCGACTGCTCCAAATCTATGGAATAAACGCATTATTATTATTATTAAAATAAAACTTTTTTTATATATAGCAGTATGGCACCATACGATTTGTATATTTGCCAGCGTCAAGTTTATCAATTTTCAAGTTAATTATCAATCAAGTTAAGTCAAATATCAAGTAATAAGTCATCGTGTCACATCATGCACTCTCGTAAGAGACTTTACCAGGGTTTCTATGGAGATTACCCGCGAACACGAAAACCACGTTATTCTTATCTTTATATCGCTTACCCACACTCGTGCACACAAACATGACATTAATGGTTAATAATCCACCAATATTTCACATCAAAGCTTGCGAAATCACTAGTTTAGCAATAAATACACAGATAGAGACGCCACTTTTTCAGGGAAGTAAACAATTCATTTTCTTTCTTTTTTTTAATGGCAATCGTGCCAGTTTCACGTCAAGAATATAATCACGAGAATATAAATTTTAAATTTAATAATAAAATTAACCAAAACAACTTAAACATTACGAATGAATCAACAAACAAACATAAAATCTATTTAATAAAAGCTAAGAGGTAACTAATTTAATATGAATTAACTAAAAGAAAATCAAAACTTTAAATTATTTACAGACATGAATGAACGAATGATATGAAAAATGGAATAGTCATTCGATGAAAGCAAAACTGACATGGAAGTAGAAAAAGGAACAACAGAACTAAGAGAAGAAAGAAAGGAAGAATGATCAAGAAGAGAGCAGACAAAGAAAATATGATTAAGGTTTCCTTCTTCAACGCCACATTCACACAGGGAAGAATCTCTAATTTTTATTTTTTTCAAAAAAGGAGGGATACAACAATGACCCAATCTTAAACGGATCAACGAACTCGTAAGCTTCTTGCTGAAGCGGCACTTAGCAAACCAGGGTCGACGTGGAATCAATGGCTGAATAGCCGCAAAGGCAGATCCTCTGGATTTGCTAGATGAGTTCCAGCAAGAAGCCCACGAGTTGAACAAGAGGATTTTAGGAAGGGATATAAGATCGTGGGGGAAAATGCAAAATGGAACTTTGTCACCGCACACCACCGCATCCTTAGCAACCTCGTCAGCGCGTTCGTTACCAAGAATACCAGAATGACTTGGGACCCAAATTAGGACAACTTCACTACCTCTTGACCGGCACAAATTGAGAGATTCTTTGATTAAAATAACAATATGATTATGTAATTTGGAGGAAAAGGGATTCGAAAGAAGAGATTGAAGGGCACTCCGAGAATCAGAAAAAATAAGACAACGACGTAATTTGAAAAGAAGGATATACCTGATAGCTTCAAGAATCGCCCAGCACTCACCCGAAAACACAGAGGTTTCAGGGGGAAATTTAACTTTCTGCACAATATTGTATTGGGAATGAAAAATTCCACACCCAACACAACCAAGAGAAGACAATTTCGAGGCATCCGTATAAATAGTATGCCAACCAAGCCAATCTCTCTTTAACAGATCGCGAAGATATTCATCGGCATAAGGGTCACTAGCACAAATATCAAAATCCAAAATAATAGTGGGACGAGAAATAACAATATCAAAACTAGACGAAAAAAGAGGCAAACAAGGGGAACGGACAACAGGATCTTTTAGAGACTTAAAAGACGCGAAACTCTTCAGGAGCAGAGGAGGATGTTTTTTACGCCAAAACCGAGAAGTCAGCGAGAAACGAAACAGTAAGTTGAGTTTGGGAACTAAAGGGTGGAGGGAGAATTGAACACAGCGGAAAAAGAATCGATTTGAAAGATATTGACGGCGGAGATGGAGGGGAGCTTCAACACACTCTACTTGAAGAGCATTAATAGGGGATGATTTCATTGCCCCCATAATAATTCGAAGAGCTTTAGATTGAATCAAGTCCAATTTTCTTAATCTTTCTTTATTCGCTGGTTCCAGTAAAAAAGAACCATAATCTAAAAGGCTTCTAATTATGGCATTATATAGAAGTTTTAAGGAAAATGGGTGAGCACCCCACCAGATACCCGATAAGCATCTCAAGATATTAAGATTCTTTTCACATCTACCAACTACATAATCACAGTGTAATTTGCCATTTAGTTTGTTATCCAGAATTAACCCTAGAAATTTGATTGATTTCTTAACAGGAATTCGAACTCCATTTAATAAAATATCCAAAACAGGGGGGTCACGCTTCCGAGAGAAAAGAACAATATTACTTTTAGAAGGAGAAAGGTCTAAACCATTGAGATTAAGCCAGGAATTTAGGCAAACAAGAGAATGAGAGATGCAGTTACTAGCAACGTCAATATTATGATCAGAAGTGTATAAAAGAATATCATCTGCGTATTGAAGAATACGGCAAAGGCCAATCGTTTTTTCTAAATCAGAGGTATATACATTATAAAGAATAGGGCTGAGAACAGATCCCTGGGGAAGTCCACGCCAAATCACCCTATGTGGAGAAATAGCTGGATCTGAACAACGTAGATAAATAAAACGTTCAGAGAGAAGATTCATAATAAAATTACACAGTTTAATTGGAACTTTAAAAAAATGAAGTTTATTCTTAAGAATGGGAAGCTGTCATAAGCAGCAGAAATATCAAGAAAAGCAGCCACAATCGATTCATTACGGGTAACCGCAAGTCTAATATCAGTAGTAAAAATGCTGAAACTATCCATAGTGCTTCTGCCTTTTCTAAAACCATACTGAGACTTAGCTAGGAGACCATTACTTTCTAGAAACCATTCAAGACGATTCTTAATAAGATGTTCAGCAATTTTTGCGAGCACAGAAGAAAGGGCAATAGGGCGGTATGAATTAGGGTCTTCCGAATCTTTCCCAGGTTTGAGAATGGGAATAATATATTGGGATTTCTAATTATCAGGCACGATACCAGATTCAAAAATAACGTTAACCAAAGATAAATAATAAGCCTGCAAGCTATCACTAGCTTTAGTAAAAAAGGAGTATGGAACACCATCTATACCTGGAGCTGAATCTTTAACCGACTTTAAAATATTTTGCAATTCAACGAACGTAAATGGTAAGTCCAAGGTATCATTAGATGAGGCGACAGACACGGAAGGGAGTTCGGAGAGGAGGGGACAGTATTGTGGGGCAAGTTTATCCATAAAAGCTTCAGCCCAAGACTGAGAAGGGCTGCAACAACGAGAAGGTGGACACCATGATTTTCTGTAACGACGGATTTTCATCCAAACAACAGATGCGGGAGAGCTCGGACTCAAACTAGAGCAAAATGAATTCCAACTATCACGCTTTTTAGAATGAAACAAACGTTTAGCTTTAGCAGATAGTCTATTTAGTTCAGTAAAATTTGCTTGAGTCATACACCGACTAAAGTTTTTCGCAGCAAGCTTACGAGCTTTGACAGCTTCAGCACACTCCCTGTCCCACCACGGAGGGGAAGGCAACTTATTAGATAGAGGTTTTTTCGATGGAAACGATTGGTTAGCACAATCAGTTAGCGAACGAACTAAATGATCAGAAGATGAGGAAAGATTGGAAGAATTAATGATAGGAGAATTTGAAGAAATTGATTTAGTAAGGTCATAAAATTTATTCCAGCCAGTAGAATCTTTATTACACAGAATGAATTTAAGAAGAGGATTATTAGCCGAAACAGGTTTGGAGTGACGAGGAGGGAATTTCAGGAGAATAGGAAAGTGATCGCTACCAGACGTAGATGGAAGCACACTCCAGGTTAAAAGAGCAGCCAGCTCCGGAGAACACAAAGACAAGTCAACGGCACTACGAAATTCATTAGGACGGGTCCTTCTCGTAGGAGAGCCATCATTAAGGATGCAAAGGTTCAGAGAGTCTAAGGAGTCTAACAAATATGAACCATAGCCATCAGTTTTACCACAGCCCCAGATGGAGTGATGGCAATTGAAGTCCCCGAGGACCAGAAGAGGCTTTGGGAGAGAACTCAAAACTGAGATAAAATTAATTTGGAGGGATGAGGAATATCAACAGAGACGATGGAAAATCCCTTAACGCGCACAGCGATTGCCTGGAAACCATCATAACAAGGAACGTAGATAGAAGAAAATGAAATATTATTTCTTAAATAGAGGAGAGAACCACCATAGCCATCATATCTGTCATCACGGACGACAACGAAGCCAGGAACCTTAAAAGAAGAACCAGGCCTAATCCACGTCTCAGAAACAGACAGGACACTAAGATCGTACTTATTTATTTAGTAAATCAGTTCAGAAGATTTATTATTCAAGGAGTGACTATTCCATTGAAGGAATTTAATGGACAGATCCATTCTGGAGAAGAGAGATCAAGGAATTAAGATTAAAAGCAGCATTGGACGGTGAATGTTGAGATGAAGAAGCATTATTATTAAGGAGAGAAGACAAAAGACTGAGGAGTTTCACAAGTTCAGAAATAATTTCCTGAACAGACGGCGGGTTAGAAGAGTTTAGCGGATTAGAAAGAGCGCACCCATTTGGCGCAGTACCTGAGAAATCATCTTTAATAATTTTAGCATGCGCTTGATGGTCATAACCAGCTGAAAAATAAGGAGACGAACTAACAAGCTTGGAAGATTTACCTCTATAGTTTACCCTGACAGGCTCCGTGACAAGGTTTTTAGAAACAGACGATTGAGAAGAAGGAGATGCAAGAACCATAGGCGTAGAAGCGACTGAAGCAAAAGATGGCTTCGAAAGAGGGTGCAGCTTGGAAGCTTCTGCATATGAAATATCATTTTGAGACATAGTAGATTTAATGGCTATTTGCCGAGACATTTCAGGGCAGACCTTATTAGTGGCAAAATGGTTTCCACGACACCATACACATTTTGCATTGCCTGGCTCAATGTTGCATGAATCACCAACATGAGGTTGGGAGCATTTAAAACAGGCTGGCTTTGACCGACACAAAGTTTTTGTATGTCCATAACGGCAGCAGTTGAAACACTGAATAGTGGGCAGGGAGTAACGTTCAACTTGGAAGGAGTTGTAGCAGAGGAACACCCTTGAGGGGAAAACCTGCCCATCAAAAGTTAGAACAACGGTTTGCGATGGTTTCCAGGAAACCACCCCATCAATAACCACCTTAAAATTTAAGCGGCGTGCCTTTATAATAGGCCCACAACTCTTAGGAACCGTCATCTCTTTTATTATATCCTCAGGAGACAAATCAACTGGGATACCCCGAACAAGCCCCAGGCGAGTCACATTGAATGACGGAATAAAGGCTCTATAGCCGTTTTTGTCTAAAGAGGCAGACTGTAAGAAATCGTTGGCTGTGGCACATGAATGTAGTGTAGTCCCAGCGGCAGGCGAAGATTCTTTTCTTTGTACATGAATAATAAATGGTCCACAATCGGAAGGCAAATACTCAGGCCGCGATATTTGTGATATAACACTTTTCTGAGCAAGGGGGAGGGAAGTAGAATCACGGGAACCACTGACCTTAACTGTCTGGCCCAACGGTATAGATGCCGACGAACGTAATATTGTTGAAAAAGATGACGTTGGTGTAAGGCGGTCACTTGTTAACTTATCATCTGCATTTTCATAACCATTGGAGTCAATGGGAGATCGTTCTCTACCACTGATTCTATCACTCGATGGCGACTGACGTCGTCGCTTCGAACAATCACGGCGGTGTTTTTTCTTCTCTCTCCTTGATTCAGAAGTAGACACTGATGTAAATGCGGCAGGAGAAGGAGGGCTAGTAAAGTCAGAACAACCCAGTGAACCACCACCAGGGTCAGGGGGATCGACCCCCATGATTACAACTCAAACCAAAAACTAAGTTAAATAAATAAACTGGACTAAAATCTACAGAAATATATGGAAAATAAGCAGTTTTGGTTAAATAAATAGTAATCAAACCAATAATTAAATTTAAAATAAAAACCGTAAAATTTTACCGACTGTCACGCTTGACGTTCCACCAACATCCCTAAACAATTCATACTCGTACGTCAAACAGAAATCCAGTCAGTCTAAAGACTTGCATGACTTATTCCTAGATACAAGACAATAGACTAATGCAATGACATAGAGTAAAATTGCACAGTATCTTTTTTATTATTGTTTATTGGCAACTGGATACAAAGTCCTTACTGCCTAACATCGTATCTCCTAGAAGCTGGATTAAATTTTAATACGGGAGAAGGCCATGGCCACTGCAACACAAGAGAAAGGCCACCTTTTATCGTCGCCACGCGAGCAAAAAGTCTTTAGGTATCTTAAAAAATATTTATAAATATTGAGCAGGCTATATTAAATATTTGTATATGGTATGTACGAATTTTAAAAAAAATGAGGTAGTAAACCTACTCTTATAAACTTATTTTGTAGGAATTAGACTTATTTCGTAGCGCTTTCGGCTAAAAGGAGAGATGTAGAGAACGTAGCCAAACCACGTGACCCATTTTTATCACTTTCCCCCCGGTGTAGATAAAAGTGACTATACTTTCCAAGAAGCCTGGAACAGTTATATTAGCTATATGCACACCGCGCAATGGGACGCCTTCTAGAAACTTTATGGCAAGTACCTACCTATTCATGAAAAAATCTAAGTACCCGCGGACGAAGTTGCGGGTAACAGCGAGTTACTAACATAAGAGATTATCGCAAATTACACAATTTGAACAATTAAACATATGTATCTATGAGATATCATGTGATAGTGCTCAAATAACGCAGTAATCGATGATGATGTTAAGTGATATTGTTGAATGAGGTAGGCAAATAGATCATTTGTGAGCAATATCTTAGGAAAAAATATAAATAATCGGAATAACACCAAAACCAAATGGAATAAAATATTAGGTATAGTGCGATTCTGAAGAAAGGAACGTCATTCATATCAAAAAATAATCTGTAGCTTTCGCGCCTGCGCAAAATTACATACTGAAGCTCTACTCTTCAGTATCTGAAATCTGTAATGAAATGTCAAATAGGTATTTTGATATTGTAATTGCATAATTTGAAACATAGTACTAGTTTTCTATTGGTAACTAAATATGAAGTTGAACTTACACCAATGATACTGTAACGTTATAATACTTACCTACATATCATTCAGCTGCTCATAATCTACAAAAGGTATGTTGGATTTGATACTTTGTTTTGTTTTTTATCTTTTGAGAAAATTTATATTTCACCTTTTTAATACGAAAATTGAGTATGGGGTGCGGTTTCAGATATTTGGAGAACAATGACGGAACATTTAGAACTTCAGCACCTAGTGGATATGTCTGCGGGCAGCGGTGACGAAACGATGCCAAACCTACTCGAAAACAAAAGACCTCTAATAAAAAGATGTCCATACCTCGGCCTGATACTTGCGACATTGTCATCCTTATTTTTCTCTTTATGTTCAGTAATTGTAAAAAGTCTAGTTAACATTGATCCGATGCAGCTTGCCATGTTTCGTTTTATCGGTGTTCTGCTCCCAACAATACCAATCGTCATTTATACAGAACAACCCGTGTTTCCAGAAGGAAAAAGATTGTTATTAATTCTACGATCTATTGTAGGTACAGTAGGATTAATGTTAAGCTTTTATGCTTTTCGAAATATGCCTTTGGCAGATGCATCTGTTATAGTATTTTCAGTGCCAGTTTTTGTCGCTCTATTTGCTCGCGTATTTTTAAAAGAGCCTTGTGGAATTTGGAATACTATTTCAATAGTCTTAACTCTTATTGGAGTTATCCTGATCACTCATCCTCCGTTCTTATTCGGGGATGAAACTAACATTGATCATAATCAAAACTATAATAGCTTGAAGGGTGCTGTTGCAGCATTCGTTTCTACAATCTTTGGAGCGAATGCCTATGTTTTGCTGCGCGTACTCAAAGGGTTACATTTTTCTGTTATTATGACTAACTTTGGTGCTATTGCTATATTGCAGACTTTAATGTATTCCATTATATTAGGCGTGTTATGTATGCCTAATTGTGGAACTGAAAGACTTTTAGTTGTTTGCTTAGCTTTGTTTAGTTATTTAGGTCAAATATTGCTAACAATGTCTCTTCAAATGGAGCAAGCTGGACCAGTGGCTATAGCCAGATCTGCAGACATAGTGTTTGCCTTTCTGTGGCAAGTTATGTTCTTTAACGAAATTCCAAGTAAATATTCGGTATTCGGTGCAATATTAGTTTTAAGTTCAGTTATTTTAGTTGGTTTACGTAAATGGGCTCTAGCGCTACCAACAGATTCGCAATTACGATGTAAATTGGGTGTTTTAGCACGATAATATATATTAAAAAATATAATCTCACTTAATATTGATTACTTATTATGCCTGTATAATTCTACGTACATTTTAATATATTTTATATAATTTACGTTCCTATATTTTTAAAACTACGCGTCTAAATAATGTGTTACTTATTTACTAAGGTATGTTTTACTCATGTAAATACTATTATTAAGTATGCTGTTATCGAAGTTTATAATTTTAAAACTTGCACTATAAGGATTATTTTTAAACTGACACCGTTTTAGTGCTGATAATCTTTGCAGCAAATTTTTTTTTCAAACATGAATTGGTCTAATATTAAATTATTATAGAATAAAACACAATAACTATCTTAATAAGCATTATCTTTCACCCTCGAAGACTGTTAATTAAGTCCATTTTAGTTTTATTGTATTCTGGTATGCAAATATTGATTTGTTTTGATTTGGTCTGTCTATTATTTTGGACAATTATATTTTTTCGACTGAACCTATCCTAAGGCACTCATCGATGTGATTGTTATTGATTATTGTTATAAATGCACATAAAAGTATTTTTTGTATGTTATTAATCAATACTAAATACATGTACTAAGTACTCACAAACTCTCCATCATTATGTCACCATATCATGAAAGTAAATATACGAATGATTTCTCTGTGTAGGTACTTATGTAACTGAAAACAAAGTAGTTAGAAATAAGCAACTAAATAAATTTCACACTAAAATTATTGTTCATATACTCATATTTTTATTTAGAACTGCACTAATACTGTAGATTATTTAAGACTACCTATAGTTACCCATCGCATCGCACTCTTACATTGTGTAGGTACTGTAGGTGCTTCACACTCCAAAGTAAAAAATAAAATATTAAAGCATTAATTTTTCAAACAACTATAATGTCTCGCTTATTTTCTAGTCCAAAGCTCAGAAAACATTATTTAATTATAATAATATTTCGATGAATAGCAAGAAATCGCAATCCAACATCGCGCAAGTCAGACTCGCGCGGTTTTGGGGACGCAAAGCTGAGGGAATGGTTCTAAAATTCGGATAAGTATATTATACTTCGAATTAAAAACGTCATTAATACTCGTAGCGGCCCAAATCAAATGGCGTTGTGTCATTTTGTGTTATACGCACCGGGGAAACGGGAAGACAAAGGGAAATATCCCTTTGTTCCCGTTTCCCCGGGGATAAACACTCATACAGGTACTTAAGTTAATAAACACCCTAAAGTTAATTTGTTCGAACCGTCTGTTGTGAGATGTGTAATAACTATGTTATTTATAGTGTTACCGACAATACTATTAGATAACACTAAAAAAAACGGATTCGCACGTAATTTATTCACGCCTCTTACAATTAGGTACCTACCCACGTTTGACAAAGACCATGACCAAAAATATTGAAACTTTTGATTATTATGACTTTATTTTGTATTTGTTTTCTGTCGTTATTATTGTGTACATCAGCTTTGAGTAAAAAGATATGGAACAAACTGTGTTTGGAACTTTTATTTTTATGTGTAAAACATTAGGTAAGTATAGATACTTATATTTTTTCCAGATTCCTAGAAAATATAGGGAGCAAAAACATTAGTTGCTCTAGGTACCTAATAAGTATCACAGGCAAAATAATTGAACCATGAAATTAAGAATATACTTTACACCTCTCATATTCGGTAAGTAGTTCCTTATTACCCCCAAATGGGGCTTGTAGGTGACCAATTAGCGCTCCAGGGTAATAATGTAGCTAGAAAAGCCCTAGGGCGGTAAGTAGTAATTAAAAAAAAAACTGCAATCTTTCAAAAAGTTCGCGTATATCTAACCATCATACTGGCAATAGACATGCATTCAGCCCAATGACAAAAGAGGTAGTTTCGTTATTCAGCCTTGTCTTCGCATGAGTATAATAGTCATTAATTTTAAATATCGAACGGCGAAGCTCAATGTCTTTCTTGAAAAAAATAATTAAAAATTAAGATGAAAAAAGGCGGGAATAGAAAACTTTTACTTTAAATATTGTTTGTTTTGGGGATTTTTTTTTATAATTACGTAAAAAACATGTTTATAATTACGCTAATTAGGAAAAAACATGAGTTCTGCAAGTGATGAAGATATAAGCTGCACTCCCGATTCAATGAAAATGGAAGTTGAAGCAGCAATTAAAATGTTTTATTATTGTAATGCCGGTTTTTTTCTACTTACCTCACAATCGAGATGTAAAGCAGAGTAGTTAGCTCGGGTGTAAGCATCAATTGCCCCCTCGAACTATAGGCGCCCTCGCTGCGCTCGTGCGCCTAAATATCTCGGGCTGCAATTGATGCCTTACAGCCCTTGGCTACTAATCTACTATTGCATCTCTCATATTCGGTAAGTAGGTCCTTATTACCCCCAAATGGGGCTTGTAGGTGACCAATTAGCGCTCTAGGGTAATAATGTAGTTAGAAAAGCCCTGGCATGGTAATGTCGTTTGCTTCCTCGGTTTACCGATTTATTCATATTTAAATTTATTGAGAGCATGATTGGAGAGTCGTATAGCAATGCCTATTATAATAATAGGTATTAGGCATTGCTATTCAATAGGTACATAAAGCGTAAATGATTGGCATAGGTACCTACAGAGGGCGGCACTCCCTACTAAGTATAAATTGAGGACTAACATATAAAAATAGATTTTTTGTTTAAAGAAAATGCCGAAGACAAATTTTGCGAGGCGAATTCATAATAAAGTGTGAAATGGTATTATCACATGCAAATGGACGAAATTAGACGAACGAATGAAATATTACTAACATGCCGAAATAGGCTGAGGTTACTTTTAAATAAATTACGTTACTGAAAACTTTTTAGATAATCGTTGTACACTTATATTTCGAAAATGACTGACAGGGTGGATAATTTTAATGTTAACGCAGAATGTTAAAACTCCTCTTGGTCAAATCAGCTTGACCAAATACTTAGTTTGACCACGAAGAAGCAACCGTAATGTCAATTTGCGACATCTGCACAAGACACCTGCCATCGAGGTTTGTTCCAAACGTGATTACAAAGTTCTCTTAATAGTCTGTTGATCACAATGTTATGTCGTCAAAACTACTTTACGAAGATCACAGTACTAACTTACACCGCCAGGTGTCACTTCACAGGTGAAATCGTGAGATGTGAAGATATATCGTATCAATTCCTGATTTTATGTGACGATATTCTTACCCATTAGTTGCCACTTCGGGTATATTACCGAAATCCTCATTCACAATTTCCATTACTAACCGCAGTGGCGATTTCATGAATAATCGTCCGCATCATTATGAGGATGTATTTCAAATAATACGCGTATTAAGAAGACGAGTAGGATAAAGAATTCGTAACTACCAATTTTACTACCGTTTATACCATAGCATCATTTTGCAAAATTTCCCCAGCTCCCTACATCTACACACTTTCTTACATTTTACCACATTTTATATTAATATGAAATGATATTTATTGCTATTACAAGGTAGGTACAATGCAGATAATAATAATAATAATAATATGGGACAACATCCACACAAAGGTCTTCAGGTCCCAAACTAGGCAAAGCCTGTGCTATGGTAACCTGATGACTGATATACATACTTAGAAATACATATATACATACTTATATATATATATATATATATAATAAACACCCAGACACAGGTTAAACAGACATGTTCATGCACACAAATGTTTGACCTGTCCGGGAATCGAACCCGGGACCAGCGGCGCAGAAGGCAGGGTTGCTACAAACTGCGCCAACCGGCCAGTCAAAGTGATCTTAATGCTAAACTTATGTCCCACTTGTAACATACCAATATGATCTAGTAGTCATACAATAATACCTACGAGTCTATCTACAATACAAAAACAATTGAATCAGATTAGATTTAATTATGCTAAACCTTTGTCATAACCTTATGCGGAATACGATTGTGAGTTTGAACCGACTTCTGAAAGGAGGAGATTCTGATACAAGTAAATGTTTTAGATTGACCTATGTATATATTAAAGTAAGTCCTGACTGACTGATATCATCAACGTAGCACCTAAGCTGCTGAAGCTGATTGTATCAATTTAACCCCTTAAGGGTTGAATATGTGGGTTCTAAGTTTGGAATTTCCTTATATTAGGTACTTACGTTTTATGTTGGGGAAATGCCGCGTGTGACAGCTACTATTTTATGTATAAGGCAACTGGCACACGTCCATACAATTGGTAGTTATTTTGATTGAAAAACCAAACATATTGCCCGATTTGATATAAGTTATTCAAGAACAGATTTTTTTTTAAAGAGTTAGTTACTCAAGTCGACTCATTTTATTTTCTTTTTTACTGACTTATCAAAAAGGAGGACGCATTCAAGTCGACTGTTTATTTTCTTACTATTCATACTGATAAATGAAACAACATTTATACAGACGTGAAGCAGAGAAAATACGAACCATTTAGCAATTTTTTTAATCGACACTGCTCCCTAATAAGACCTTGGCCTTTTCATGCGTTACAATTATTTGAATTACAAATACTTGCTAACTGAATTTTACATTAGATTAATCATTGTTTCAAAAAGTAGGTACACATAATCACAGCAAAGTGTTTTAATTATTGCAAGCTCAGTGAAGTTTTATGTCAGACACATACTTCATTAATACATAGCTTATTTTTATACCGAAATACTAAACGGTTTTTGTAGGATATAAATAAGAAACTTAAAAACTTCATTTTCTTTACCCGAGTTAGTAAGTGAAGTAAATTAAAGTGCTTAGACTGGCCATACGATTTGTACATTTGCCATCATCAGTAATTTCAAGTAGTATTAAATTATTAAGTGAAATCGAATATCAAGTCAAAAAATTCGTGGTCGAGTAACAATCGCGTCAGTAATATATCAATCAGTCAGATTGAGACTTTACTTAACGTTGTTCTGCCTTTACAGGTAATTCTTGTCCACACTTGTGTTGATCGAAATTTAATCGAATATCTGGTATAATGGATACCTACATAGTTTTTTGTTCTAATCTTTAAAAAGCAAATTTGTTTTCCTGAAACATGGTAAAACATCAGCTGCCTTGTTTGACCGAACTAGTGAAGCCAGTTAATAATTATCTGCTTCGGTTCTGGCAATTTTTCTGGAATTTAGGGCTGCTTCCGTAACAAAAGTGGAACGCAATAGTGACCCTTTCTCGGCTTACTAACCAATAATTATGTATAATTAATGTTAATATAGGTTGACGGGATATACGAGTTCCCCGAGTTATGTTTGTTTTCCCGAGATAAAGGAACTAATAGCACTCTCCGGGCCTCGATCTATCTACGCAAATAATCAAATCGATACCTCCCTAGGTCGCTGAGGAGAGGAAGATCAAACAAACCAACAAACGCGACAGTGTTGGAGAAAACTCATAGATGTTGGTTTATTATATTTAGATATTACCTATTTTATTGCCCAAGCGATCAAAGTGTCCATGTTTTATGTCATTAATTTAAGACGTTTCATGTTTGGGACTTCTGTATTGCCCGATACTAAGTATTATTATTAACTAGTACGAGTGGTAGGTATAGTCTATTACTTTACTTTGTATAGTAGATTACTTTGAATAATAAAATGTACATGCATTCATTATTCAAAAACTATTTGTATATAAATAAGTCTACAAAGTTTAAAGCGTCATTTCACGGAAATTTATCTGGCAGTGATTTCCGCAGTACTACGTTCCTAAATAACTACCGTAGTACGTAAGTACCTTTACGTTACGTAATGTATGTAACGTATTTACTACAAGAAACCTTTATAGTTTTGCTTTGTCTGTCCTCCTGTCCGCTCCTCCTAACTTTCATAACTATGGACAAAAATAAGTGAAATTTATTAAAACTATAGTTTTCGACAGTTTTGTAATTATGAAGATAATTGTACCTTTACATGTAATATGATATTTGAGACGTTTTAAGACAAAACAGTTGTGTTGCCGCTATTTGAACTTTACTTTTTTTAGGAAAATGGCTCCTGAACCGCAAAAGCATTGGCCTAGCCAGAACTCCAGATGCCAATCTGTTCCATCACCAACGCTAAATGGAGACAGTGTGGTTATCTCGGGTATGTCAGGCGATTACCCCATGTCTGCTGGAATAGATAATTTTTCTAAGATACTGTATTCAAAGGCAAGTACCTACATTTCTATGAAGTCCATAGTATTCGACTAAAAAACTCAGTGAGCATAGTAATCATTTTCAAATATTTTTCAATACATATAAATAATAATATTTAAAATAATAAATATAAAAAAAATAAAAAAAAAACATTTATTTTAATACCTAAGTAATCTTTTCGAAGTACAATTCAATATTTTTAATTTAAGCGCGATCCTTATCTTTGTAACTTTCTAACTTTTTATAGGTATATGATAGAGTAGAGACATTATATATGTCTCTACTCTATGTATAGTCACACAAAAGCAAAATTTCGAATTCTAATTATATATAGAAGTCATTTAGTAACTTTAAAAAAAAAACTATATAATGCCTACAGTACAAGAGCAAATGTTATAATTTTATAAAGTAACATTTGAAAATATGTCCAAAAACAACGCTTCGTATATATTAAATAAAAAAAAATCGTCCAGATTTTTACTTTCATAGGTTCAGGATGGGCTTTACAAATGACATGGCATGCAGGCAAAACTAATGCAATATAGTCTTATTAAAATATCATTTGATGATTGCAGACTAATCCCGTGAATTATACGGATATGGGACGGAAACAAAAACACCCTGAAGTGTCCGAGTACATAGGCAAAGTGCCAGACCTTGACCGTTTTGATTCTCAATTCTTCATGGTGCACCATCACCTTGCGGAATTCATGGCACCGATGGCTAGGAAAGTTCTTGAGCACTCGTTTCAAGCTATATACGATGCTGGTTTGAGCCCAAAACATCTAAGTAAAATAAAAGTTGGAGTTTATATAGCTGCTACTTTTTCCGAGAATGAAGTGAGAGGTATCATTAATAAATCACGTATTTCTGGATACAATATTACAGGGTAAGAGCACAGTTGAATCATTACACAGCTCATACTCGTAGAATAAGTTTGTATGGATGTTTATCTGGAAATTTAGTTCCAGCGAGCAAAGTGCGTCTGCTTAGAGTCTGGCAAGTAATTACAAGTAGGTACCTGTAATTATTTATTCTGGCTCAAGAAAGCAAACTCTTTATTATTTGTTTGCACTCCCATGATAATATTATGACGAATAATAAGATGAGAAGAATCCAAAAAGACTAGCTCTTAAAAGTTTAATACTACTAATATTTTTATGTAAATTAGTTTAAATTGTATATTACAGGGTCAGCAAATCAATGTTTGCAAACCGTATATCTTATTGGTTGAATGCCAAGGGTCCCTCGATGACGATAGATAACGGCTGCAATGGCTCTATAGTTGCTCTGGAAGAGGCTTTCAATGCAATCAACAATGGGGTAATCGACGCAGCCATAGTAGGAGGCACTTTCTTAGGCCTATCTCCTCATTATTTAGTGCATTACAACAGGTAGGTAAAGTTCCAAATTATCCAGATTCCACATGAGTTAGATACATCGTCACAACATAAATGAAATCATTAAAACTTGTATGTAAAGTTAGAAAGGTTATTCTTGCAAGGATAGTATCTTTCCTCCGTCTGCTAAAGGCCTCAAAATGTGAAAATTATAACCTTGACCTCAGTAATTATTTTTAGCCCCTACAGAATCAAAACTCTGGCTTTGGAAATTGTGAGCTACTTTGTGTAAGCCTAGAATTTTAGCACCCACGGTACCCATGGCTGGAAACCTTTCCAACTGTTTCGTATTTCCTTTTCTTACTTTTTGTTACTTCATAAATAGTTTACTTAATTAACAATTAACATCATAGATCTATAATAATGCGTGTCGGTATCTTCTAAAGTTTCGTTTAGTATGTGAATTTGATGTTCTTCTGGCGTTCGTCAGTGGCGCTGGTCAATAAGAGTACGCATGGATGGTTTCTTATCGAATTCGTTTCGGGGAGTTTGCCTGAAATTACATGACTCAATTCCCTCATCTCCATTCTACAAACGGACAAGTAAAGAATTTTTGAGGCGCCACTGGTTCATGGTAGAGATGCCACAGATTCGCACAAAACGCTTCGCGTCTACTTTTATTATGCGAACTGTCAAGTTGTGCCGAGTTCTCTGTTTCCTGATAGCTATTAACTCGGTCTCTTCAAGTCGCGAGTAAATCTGTTTCTTCTAGGCAAGTACGCTACATCCTAGGCGCATCGTCGCATTACATCACGTGGGTTGTAGTCAAGCGCAAGCCAATTGTATACAAAAAAATGCATAAAAAATGGCATGGAATATTACTACAAAGTAAGCGGGTTAATATTTATCAATAAATTATTTCAGGTGTATAAGAATATCGCCAGATGATCAAACAAAATCTTTTGATCAGAATGCGAATGGTTGCACCCAATCAGAAGCCGTCAGTGTGCTGTTTATACAAAAAGCTAAGGATGCTAAGAGGTAGATGCAAAACTGAAATTGATAATATGATATATTGATAACTAATTCTTACATTTACCAAATACCTAATAATTATTAAACTTAATTCATAAACATGAAATAACGAATTACAACAAAAAAATCGTAGCAGATGGATAGATCTACAGATAATCCAAATGCTCGAGCCCACCACAAGAGAGCAACGTGCCTAGAATGCTAACGGAATTATCACGCTGAATGGCAATACTTTTTTACTATCTGGTCACGCGTCGCATCGTTAAAACGCTCCGATATTAAACTGTGTCACATGATAATAATATTCAAAAAGCTATAATAATATTATAATTTGTTCAGGGCTTACGCTGAAGTAGTAAATGTAAAGAGCGAGTTTATTTCAACCTTGTGCGGAGAAACTGGTCAGAGTTTCGGGTTCGTCCGCGACCCTGATAGTAGCGCTGCATTTTTGAATGATTTTTATTCAGTAGCGCGAGTATCACCAAACGAAGTTGAATATGTTGAAGCATGTGGCTCAGGTACTTTATTATTTTACAATACAACCTACGTCTTTATTTTCATTCACCATATTATGTGGAATTGCAATGCATGCAATTATATATGAGCATCTTCCACATTTTTAATTCCGGTACCATTATAGAAAAGTTAACACAAACAGATCTATGTTAAGCAGAAAAATGCATGCTTAAAGTGCATCATAAATAATACGTAAGATTACCTATGTAATATTTAAGACGCATTGTTTCATTTTGTTTGTTGGTGAATCCCTGGTCTTACACTACTTACACCGTTAAATTGGCAACCTATAACAAGTAGCTTCCTCATTTTTATTTCAATTACAAGCGGCACTATACAATACAATATAAAATATCCTTATTGCACACCAAAAACAAAATTACATCAATATATATTATGAACAACTCATCGGTAGTACATTAGTATAATATGGAACAACACCCACATAAAGGTCTTCAGGTCCAAAACTAGGCAAACCCTGTGCTATGGTAACCTGATGACTGACATTGGGCTATACGTTGTTACCCTTGGATAAAAACCACTTAATTCAGCTGTCGCAAAATTTATTCTTAACTGGCGTCTGTTACCTATATTAGTTACCTTCCAGACAAATTTTAAGTTTAAGAGTTCAATTAGTTTTTGAAATTTGTTGATAAGATCCGCAAGTTAATGTGCCTTTTCGCTTACGCTTGGATATTAAAGCTTTTAGTCTATATTAACGTTACATACTAAAATTTGACGTTTGTGCAGCTACTCCAGAAGCGGATAAAGCAGAATTGCTGTCTATTGAGAAAGTATTCTGTAATGATAGACCTCGTCCACTTCATGTGGGTAGTGTCATGTCTAACGTCGGTTTCTCTGATGCTGCGTCTGGACTTACTGCTGTAACCAAGGTATGATAGCTTCAAAATATGATTCGGAAAAGGCATTACGTTTGTAACGGTTTTAAGATAACGTTTGGGGTGCGTTTTGATATTCGATCAGAATAGAGTAAATAGACAGTTATAATTTGAATTAACCGAGCAAGCGTGAAGTTAAAAGAATATCTCACATTTTGACAAATGTTATAAAATGTCACAAAACACAAAACAAAATCAAGTCATACGTTCGGTAAAAACGTATAGTTGAAGCTTGAACGTAAGTTTCGTCATTGGTTTAGTTATAATTGGCTGAGTCAACGAAGGGTCTCTGTTTCGAGACTGGCAAAATGTTCTTTTGTTTGTCAGTTTGTATGTATGGATGTTTGTCCGCAAGATAAACCGCAAGTTTGTTGTGGAGCTGTTTTTGTTTTATAATTTGATAATATAGTTAAGTATATAGTAGTATATTTGATAGGTACGAGCTACGGGTTCGGGATAAAAAAGTACCAATTCGCGCCAATGACGATTTATTCCTCAGAACACTCATAAATTAGCACACAAAAACACTTTCACTCACAGTCACACTGAAATGAGTACTTTAATTCGCACTTGGTCCGCACTTGATCTGTTCGCGGTTATAGCTTCCGTATAAGTGACTACCCGGACCCACAGTCGGTCAGGGTATGGGTATATACCCCATTGATTGCCATAATCCTGTATTAATCCATAATATTCGTCTAATTGCTCTCATCCGAGAACAACAGATGTTTACAAATAAGAAGGTACTTGAAATCGAGAGAGATCCCTTTTTTATGCGTTATAAACAATAGCGTGCGGGGCGTCACTTAGTATGTCTTATTCTTTGCATAGGGATGCCGATATACAACTGCTGCGTATTCTGTGAGACGTAGGGCACGGTGGTAACAATATGTATTATTGCTATTAACGTCAGTTTTCTAGTTCTTTGCAAGATATAATATAATTTAATTAGTCCGGTCAAGTCATTAGTTGTCGTGGTCAAGTTAAAGTCAAGTTAGTAAATGGTAGTAATGTGGTAGAAACTTGGAAGTTTGAAATGGTTTTAAAGCCTACTAAGTAGGGTATGTAATGTACCCCTAATTCTTAAAACTAAACAATAACGCCTACTTCTAACATATAAACAATATTAATTAATATATTTACTTTCTAGGTTTTATTAGGATACCACCACAGTTTGATAGCAAGCAACTTGCACTGCGAGACACCAAGGCAGGATGTACCGGCTATCAAGGATGGTCGTATGTGTATAGTAACTGATCATAAGCCGTTCACTGGCACATACGCGGCTGTTAATTGTTTATCTTATACCGGAGTTAACTCTCATGTTCTGTTGCGTAGGTTTACTAAACAGAAGGTAATTTATAAATATTCGTCTAATAACTGGTTTAATAAATTACTTATTGTATGTTCTGTATGAACAAAACTGTCGGAACTATATACTCGTATCTTTTAACAATTCTGTACACAGTTTTACAATAAAGATTATTCTTATAATAACACATAGAGAATAATTTCGTAAAATATATTTAATAAATCTTAAATTACCCATTGTTTATGTGATAAACCAATATTATACCTTTTAATTATATTTAATTCAAGCGTACTATAAATGACTTATACTTTTATTTAAGGATTTGAACCGATACCAAACGTCATTTCCAAGGCTATTGACCGTGTCGGCCAGACAAGAAGCATTTTTGAAAGACGTATTTGAGACGTTGAAATCTCACCCTATAGATGCAGAACAACTCGCATTGTTACAAAATATTCACTCCCTCAATATATCTGGTCACTTAGGGAGAGGGTACATTATTCTAGGTAAGTACCTACATATTATTATTATCAAATAATAATGCTAATAGTGTTTGTGCGCGGCTTCATGCGCGGCAGGAAATAATGTGAACGTAACGACTCCTTTGTAATGTACGAGTACCTAATACCGTACAGTACCTAATTTTATATTAAAGACTCACAAGTGCCTTGATTAGGAATAATAAATGACCAATTATAGTAAGAAATTAGCAGCTGGATCAATAATAAAGTAAAAACTACAAATATATGCAAATGTAACAAATGCCCAGTAAGGTATCCAGTTGCTAGTGGCATTACCACATCAGCATCATCATCAGCTGACTCTTGTCCACTGCTGGACATAAGCCTTTCCCATGACACGCCACTCGGCCCTTTCCTGGGCTTCTCGTCTCCACCCCCTGCCTGCTATCTTCTGTATGTCTTTGCTCCACCTAGAAGCAGGGCATCCTACACTACGTTTACTGATTCGCCTTCTCCACTCAAGAACTCGTCTAACCCCATCGATTATCAGTTCTACGGCATATATGACCGGCCCAATGCGACTTCAGCTTACTAAGACGTAGAGCTATGTCGGTGACACTGGTTCTCTGGCGAATCACTTCATTTCGGAGCATAGCTCACTGAGCGACTTTAAACTTCCGGACCAGACCAACGGTGAGTGTCCACGTTTCGGCTCCGTAGGTCATGACGGGTAGGATGCAGTGGTTAAAGACTTTTGTCTTCAGGCTTTGCGGTATGGACGACGAGAAGTTTTCCAAATGCTGCCTAACCCAACTGTATTCTTCTGTTAGCTTCACTCTCAAAATTGTTTTTTCCTAGTTTGAGCATCTGCCCTAGGTAGACATACTTTTGAACAATTTCGAGAGTTGAGCTATGAACTGCAATCGGTCTTGGAACAGCATGCTCATTGAACATGATCTTGGTCTTATCCAAGTTCATCCGAAGACCGATACGCTGGGAAAAATCTGCTAGTAGCCTAGCTGATTTTTCTAGCATCTGTTGCAAATCTTCCAACGACTCTGCCATTACAACGATATTATCTGCAAATCGCAGGTGAGAGATGTACTTGCCTTTATTGTTTGTGCTTCGTCCACCCCAGTCCAGCAACTCGAACATATCCTAGAGGATATGTTCGAGTTGCTGATATGAGCGCGTTAGAACGTGCTTGAAAACAATTTTGGGGAAATTACATCCCTTGTCTCACGCCTCGTCGTAGGGGGAATTCTTTTTGGTGCTGGCCCTGGACTTCAACGGGCATTACCACGCCGAATAGCAATGATTATATTATACTAAGCACCATATTCACAAGCATTCTAGATACGCGTTGTTATAGATAAGTTTTGCCGGCCCCTAAGTCACAGCAAATAAATAAATAAGCATTACCGAGCCTAACATATTTACGTCACTCCTGCTGGTCAATTTAATATGTTGCTATGCTACCCTTACTCTATCGAAGGAATATGATATGAAATATACACTTATATCATTTCGTGTCAATATTATTTTGGCGTAAAAACTCTACAGTGTAGTTTTGTGTCATTTTTGCACCTCACATCAATATTTTAGCAACAATACAAAAAACTAATTATGCTTTATGATAATAGATACAGACAAGGAAGAACGAACGGTTTGTTTATCGGAGTGCACCGCGCACTCGGACGAGACGAGTCGTCCGCTGTGGTTCGTGTACAGCGGCATGGGCTCGCAGTGGGCGGGCATGGGCGCGCAACTCATGCGCATACCCATCTTCGCAGCTGCCATCGAACGGTAAGCTTTGCTAACCCTGTAATATACTCCATCGCACCAAAAGCATATATAAAATGGGAAGGTTAAAGTCAAATAAAAATTTTAAATTAAGTATTTATGATTACCTGAAAGTTATCCTAGATTTTATAGTGTTTTAAACAAATTTTGATGGAATGATAATTTTAAATTAAGAATAGGCTTACCTGAAAATTATCCTAGATTTTATAGTATTTTAAGTAAAAAAATGGGGTTAGTTCTTTGACTAACTCTTTTAATAATAATAATAACCTCTATTTCTCGAACTTTAGACCGTATATTTTGTATTAAATTAATAAAGAATTTTCTTGTTCAATATTTTAAAATTATAGTTTCGAGTCCGTGAATTGTCTTTTTACGAACTTTTGCCTTGGATAGAATACTTGGAACTAATATTATCAATTGTTGCTGTGTTATTGTACATGAAATAATTATTTTAAAGATCTAACATCATTTTTTTTGTTCTGTATAATAGAATACTTCAAAGATAACAAGGTCTGGCCCATTTATAACTGACATTAATATTTATGGCTTATAATATATACATTTTGAATACGACTACTTAAAAGTGCTGAGACTTGCATTTTGGAACTTTTTTTACTTATAATTTTAATAAAATCATTAGGTTCATCATCGCAAAAAAATACTATGCCATATTAACATCAGTAAAACTTATAAATGCATATTTCAGCTGGGCTAGTTTATTATTGTTTTATTACCCTTATACACTATTAATGAATACACCCCACCAAATTTCATTCATCTAGGTTTAATTATCGATTGCTTGAAATCATCAGTCAGAACATACCCTTTTATATACCTACATAGAAGATAGGTTACGTAAAAAAACTTGTTTACAATTTTTTTTTAGGTGTAACAAAGTTTTAGAATCTGAAGGAATTGATATAATGCATATTATTACAACACCAGACAAAACTATATTTGATAACGTATTAAACGCATTCGTCGGTATTGCTGCAATTCAAATAGGACTTACAGATGTTTTAAGAGCCTTGAAATTATATCCAGACAAGATGATCGGTAAGAAAATGTGTTCCATCTTGGTATGTTGACATTTTGTGAAAAATATTTTTTGTACATAGATTTATTTTATTTTTTGTAAATTGTTCGATAGGTCACAGTGTTGGAGAACTAGGATGTGCTTATGCTGATGGCTGTCTGACTGCAGAAGAAATGATTCTCTCAGCATACGGCCGTGGTAAAGCGTCTAATGAGATTTCATTGATTCGTGGCGCCATGGCGGCAGTTGGTATAGGATACCAGAAGGTTTGTTGTGACTCTTTGTGACTTCTATAAATGGAGGAGAATCTTAATTACTCAGCATTATTTGTTTTTCAAGGTCTGTACATTTAATAGACTCACACATATATCAAAATTTATGAATCTGTAAACTGCAATTTACTATTTGAATTTTTGGATTTGAAACCAATTTTGTATGCAATAATTACCTAGTATGTTATATTAGATGCGGGTGGGAGATTTTTGTGTCTTATATATAGTTTAATTCCTCCACATTCTTTAAGAAGTAGATATGAAACTGTTGTTGAACATTTGTTAAAATAGCCATCAATATTTTGCATTTTTCTCGTGTCATATTAGCTAAATGTTGGGATGATTAGCTTTTTTACCATTAGTGTCGCACTTATTTTCTGAGCGTGGCTTAGAAAGCAATGCTAGTTCTGTATTTTTGAAAGTTAAATTTTATAAGATTTGTGGATAGGTACTTACTGATTATATTTATTTTATTACAGCTTTCAACTTTGTGTCCGCAGTCAATTGAAATAGCCTGTCATAATAGTTCTAGCTCTTGCACAATATCTGGACCCGAGGAATCAGTTCGTGGATTTGTTGCTATGCTGACAGCTAAAGGAGTTTTCGCGAGAGAAGTTCCTAGTGCTAATATTGCGTATCATTCCAGTTACATTTCTGAAGCTGGTTCGTATTTTTACAAAAAGTTATTTGTTCTTATTGCTTATATTTGCTTTGTATTGTACCTAAAGCATACTTTGTTCATATCACTGCCCGAAATCAATCACATCTTTTTAATTTCAGTATTTAAAAAAAAGGTTTTTCGTAATTTGCAGAAATTAATAAAAAATATTTTAATTTTCTAATATATGCTTTCAGGACCATATTTGTTGGAATACCTGTCAAAAATAATAGAGAATCCGAAACCACGCAGTGAGCGCTGGCTCTCCACCTCGGTACCACAGGCCAGGTGGGATGAACCCGCCGCCAAGTATTGCTCTGCGGAATATCTCACCAACAACCTTTTGGTAAAAAATCACACATTAGACTCCCCTCGTCTTATTTATAAGCTCTAACTAAAATTTTATTATATCCCCTTCTGTAGAGTCCAGTACTGTTTGAAGAAACATGTAGTCTAATCCCGAGCAACGCAGTGCTGGTGGAGATAGCTCCGCACGGGCTTTTGCAGGCCATTCTCAAGCGCGCACTGCCGGACTCTTGCACCAACATACCTCTCACTCAGCGAGGACACAAGGACAACGCACAGTTTCTACTCGAAGCTATCGGCAAGTGAGTAATTTTATCCCTTCCTCTTCTCTCACCAGCAGAAAAAGTTTTCTATTTTTCCATAAAAACTACTGCGTTATGTGTACTTAGCGCAATTACTAAAAATATGAATTGTCTTCGATACTAAACGACACCTTGCATCGCTTGTCCGAGCCAGCGGAGGCGATTTAATTATATTTCGTCAACTTGTTGGGCTGGGGTCCTGCAACGACTTCTGATATCGAGGCTTTTCAAAAATGCCATCACTCCTCTTATTTATCTTTTGAGTATTGTCAAACCTTTCTGTTACACGTTCTATATATAAATATAAAGTTGTTCCTTAGGATGAGTATAGTGACTTTCGGATTAGTACAACCCTAAACGATAACTCCGTATAATGAAATGAAATGTATAAAATAATAAATTCCATATCAAATCTAAAGCTGTTAATCTTATTGAGCATACAGTTACTTGCCGCTTTGCCACGCTGAATAGCGATGTCCAACTTATTCGCCAGAAACATCGTGGAGCTTCGACATCTTTTCAGTAAACTGTTCCGCACTACAACAACCCATGTTCTCCTCAGCAATAGGGACGAGGTGGTACATTTGCTCCTTTCCCGCGTACTTAAGACTCTTTTTGATAGCGGTTTATACCGAACTGGTGAATTAATGGTACGACCCAGGTGGCTGGCGGCCACTGTGCTGACACACGTGGGGTCCCACTTCAAGAACTTACCGTATTTCCAAGGCATCATGGTAAACCAGGGTTGTTTAAGTGACATTGTATTTTTACAGATTATATATCGAAGGATACTACCCTCAAGTGCAAGAGATCTATCCAAAGATCGAGTTTCCAGTATCTATAGGAACTCCTCATCTCGGAAGTCTCGTCAAATGGATCCATTCCGAATCTTGGTAAGAAGACAAAGTATAGTAAGTACGATCAACAAGTCTTGAAAATTAGCACGAGTGCCTACACCGCTTTATATATAGATATCACAATAAAAGTCAAAAATATTTAGTGCGAGTCCGTGGCATTTTGCAGTATTTTTATTAGTCAGGTTGTAGAAAAGGGATGCTTAAACAACCGATAGGCTTGCCACTTTTCGACGATGCTCTAGGCTTTGGAGCTTAACTTTGATCAAAGCATCGTTGCCTATAAGTCTTTTAGCCCGTCTTTCGACAGACTCCAACGCTTCAAGCTGGTTAGCTGAGCCATCCTAGAGTTGCGAGCAGTAATCCGTGCACGAACTAACTTGTGGTTTATACAAGGTGAGGAACTGTGCCGACGCTGCACTTTCGAGAGGAAGCCGAGCTTTTTGGCAGCTAGCTTTAGATTGAATGTACATGCCAAATTTGAGGGTTGAAGTTGAATTAAGAGCTCAAGCGTTCTGCGTACTTCCATTTGGCGAATGCGAATTTCAGACAACGTTGTTATGCTGCCAAGTATAGGTGAAGGCACTACGCTACCAGCATGAAAAAGTAAAGTCTCTGCAAACAGAGACGCAAATAAGATTTCTTTCTCCTTATCAAAATGAGCCAGTGCTCAATCAGGCTTTAGCATTAGAGGCAGTGGGAGCGGTAGAAGTTCAATTTGACCGATTTGGCAAGAGACCAAAACGCTGTAATAAAATAAGAAACAAACTGGCTTCATATCCAGCAGATAGTAGATCTGAAGCCAGTTTGTTTCCTATTTGTCTAATATGGAGGACGAAACAAGTCTTCCTTTTAAAACTTTCTTGTAGGAATTGGCCGCCTTATTATACGCTTTTTTGTTTTATGGTTACTCTACCTATTATTACTTGTATTCCTATGTTTGTTACAGGGTTTGCCAAGCCGTAGAGTATTATAGTGTCAAATCAGCATCATCGTATGCGATGTCACTGAGTGTTCATGATTTAGAGCATAATTATCTTAGTGGACATATTGTACAAGGTAATTTACTTACACTGATTTTTTCAAGATCAATAAAATCGAGGATTCTTTAATTTCGTACAAATTTTATATTTTAGGTAACAATTTATTCCCTTTTGCCGGAGCATTAGTAGCTGTATGGGATACTCTAGCAATGACTCTTTGTAGTCCTAAAAAGAAATTGTCAGTACAATTCAGTGACGTGCATTTCTACTCACAGCCGATATTGCATGACCTGAAACCACTCAACCTCGACGTTTTTATTCATAGAGGCAACGGACACTTTGAGGTAACAGTTTGAAAATTCTTTTATAGCCAAGTTCCCTTGTAATTTGCTGCTGGTATTGAAATGAATTGTTTTCTTTCCTTTACGACAATGTCACATCCCACTATCGCCCACTCTTGACCTGCTAGAGAGATAATCAAATCCTCAACCTTGCCACAACCTTACAGGCCGTTATTATTAATATTATTATTGTATGATATAATACTTCTGACCCTAGGCTTAGATATGTAATCAGAGTTTATACCCTGCTCTAGTAACGAAAGTTGTTTAAATATTCTTATGTTCAGGTTTTATCAGGAAATTCGAAAGTCGCATTTGGATATGTCTCAATGCTATTGGAGTCAATTCTGTATGATACAGATCAGTCTTCAGATGACTATAATATTGGTTCGGATGAAATTTACAAGCATTTTGACAGTCGCGGATATTCATACAGGTAAAATAGATTAGATTAATCTGACCACGGGTACTTAACTAATGTAATTTTGCGACCTAGTTAATCGCGTCCGAGATGCCTTTACGACCAATTCAACAGCCTTTTCAATGATATTGCTCGTGTGATGATATTTGTTTGTGAGTTACAGATGCTTTAGGTAAATATTATTGAAATCGCGCCCAGTAAAATATGTATATATAAAACGTGTATCAACCTAAAAATATATATAATTATTTCCGCTCTACAATGTACATACACAGTGTACATTTTTTTTGGTTTACAGAGACGACTTCCGTAGTATTGACAGTTTAGATAAATCTTTAACCAAAGCTGAAATTGTATGGAACAATAACTGGGTGACATTTATCGACGGCTTGCTCCAACTGAATACTCTGAGATGCTCATACAATGGAGTGTCACAGCCATCTCAGATCAGAGATCTTACTATTGATATAGATAAGCATGCAGCTATTCTTGAAGAAAATTTACGGTGTGAAAAGAGAACAATAAACGCTAAAATAGATGAAGCTTGCGATAGTACCAGGTACTTAGATGTAATTTTTTTAATCGAATAAGAAGACGGGCAAGCAGGTAGCTTAATATATATACGAGTAAGAGAGCGATCGAAATATTGTACGACGTTCACCTGTCATTTGTTTGATCGCTCTCTTATAAGGAGGTATTAGGTGTAGTTTAACACTTAAATTTAATAGTACAAATAAAGTTTGCCCATTATATTTACAATTCCCTTAATCATTAAGCCCAACTTGATGTGCTTGGACTTCGCTTTTAATTATTTGTTAAATATCAAACCGAAACCAAACATGTTTGCACAGTTTTTCTTCTTACGTCTGCAAGAATTATTCATCGTGATCTAATAGGTCATTGCATATTAGATCCATTTATTTCCTGATAGCTATAATCTCAGACTTTTCATATCGCGAGTGACTTTGATTTTTCTACGCAGGCGTGCCACAACCTAGGCCGCATCATCGCTTTACATCAGCTGAGCTGCGTTCAAGCTCAAGCTTTTCCATGCCTTACTTTTAGATGCAACTGTTGTTTTTAGATGTGGAGGTGTCTTACTACGAAATCTGAAGCTTCAGAATTCGCCACCATCTTCAGCTGAAGTGTCATTTGAGCTTTCTACTCTGACATCAGCTAACATTAATGTAAGTTGATGGGCTGTATACATTTTAGTAAAGTGTGGTTTCGTTAAATACCTATACTTTGGGACTCTATTACTAGTATTTGATTGCCACATATGCATATTACATCGTAAAAGAGAGATGCCTACATGCAGCGAGACACTGTTAGTACTTGGTAGTGTTCCCACGGACACGCACAAAACACACCGCGTGTGCGTCTTTATGCGTACCTACTTCTAACTGCATATAAATAAATGTGGAACATTTTTTTGAAGTCGGTTCGCATCGAAGACGTACTTAATTAATTCCTTTAAAAGGTTCGATATCCATCCATAAAGGAAGGAAAAATATTGCAAAAAAGCCTTCGTGCCAGATCCGATTACTATCCAGAAATATTCGTGTTTCTCCGCATTTCTTCTGAGTGACGTATACATACTCCCGGACAGATTTTTTCGGAATTTGTATTGTCATGGCTTTGTTAGCTTCAATATATACGTTTCGGAGACTGTGTTCAGAATACATTCCGTGCTCCGACAGAGTATGAACGTTATCATAATGGACCTATAGCTGTCTGTATAAACATAAGCCAATAATTACTTTTTTGGGTATGTTACACGTTTGCGTGCTCTTATTATTAGTAGAACGACTATTATGGCTCATGTCTTCGAATGGCGGCATGAACAAGAGAGATGTCGCCTGCTTCGCATCATGTAGGGCCTCGTGTGGGGTACATGAGTATTCTCCCACGGTAGAAGGTAACTCGAAACTAAAATATGGCTCTCAGATCATACCTGAATTAACTATGCGCTGCTCGTTATCTTTTTGCTTTTAAAACTGCGATGAAATTAGATTGCTTTAAATATACATATTTTATTGCATTTAGCATTGATTGATTGATTAATTATCTATTGTGAAGACACAAAATATGAAATATAAGAGAATATGGTAACATAATGTTATGGTGCCAGATGTCGTGGTCTTATCGCCGTTCTGTCATTTGATTCTTTGTTATTTATTTAGTATATATTTTAATTTTAGGACTTTGTTACTCCACAAATAAACGAAGTAGATGATAACAAAGTTTCTCTACAAATTGGCAATATTGGTGACTTCGAAACTTTGCACTGGGAAGAAAAACCAGATACAGCAGTAAAAGAAGGCGGGATCAAAGTTCAGGTAATTCATTATTAATAATCCAGAGCTTTATTGATTTCAAATATTATTGAATAAGAACTCAGTTAGCTAAAATTGCTTTTTAGGGTTCCAGACTCAAAGGGTAAAAACGGCTTGTCTGCCACCAGGCTATATCTTAGCTAGACATTTGAAATTTCCAATGAATTTTCATAGCTGTAGACCTAATAACAAATTCTTAAAATAGAATAAATTAAATATTTAACAGTTGATTGATATAAGTTATTCACAGCGGTTAATAATTTCATTTTAAGAGAACACATATTCGTAGTATGGCTTTATCTCAGGCTCTACAGACGGTATTATTAAATAAAACCGGTGTTAATCTGTAATATTATTCTGTATCTTTACTTCTGTAGCTGAAAATTCAAGTCATAAGTCTTGTTTAAAAAGAGATATGTTGATTTCCAATCGGACAGGATCGCTTCTTTCCTACTCAGTACTGCGCCAAAGGCGGCAGCTGGCATCGATTCAAATGTTTGCCTTTGTCATATTGAGTCACTTCCTTTAATTTATTTTTTACAGGTTGAGTATGCAGGAATAAATGTCTCTGATGTAAATAGAGCTTTTGGAACAATTCCTTACGAAGAATCTGAAAAATACTTTGGCATGGATTTTAGTGGTGTTACCATGCAGTAAGTTATTTATAAACTTTTAAAATCATTAGTAGAGAAAAAGAGAATCTTGGATTGTATTGAAATGATTAGTTTAGTTTTGATATTACTATTAACATTTTATAATATACTAGCTGTCCCGGTGAACTTCGTACCGCCTAATAGTTATTTATGTTTCTCACCTTTTAAACCTTTCCTGGAGTACGACAAACAATTTAAGACCAAATTCAGCTAAATCGGCAAAGCCGTTCTCGAGTTTTTGCGAGACTAACGAACAGCAATTGATTTTTATATATAAGAAGATTATATTAATATTTTTTGATATATTTATTATATTATACTATATTAATATTCAATTTGAAATAATATAACAATAAAACTTAATATTATGGTAGTGTAACGTAATATTATATTGGAAATGTCCATCTTTTTGATTAATAATACGCGTGAAAACCCGTATTATTAATCAAAATGAATCAAACACGCGTTACTTTTCTAAATAAAATTACTATTAACAGGTTACTTGTTTACGTTTTAGCGGCGAGCGTGTAATGGGTCTGGTCAGTAACGGTGCTGCGAGTACGATGGTATCGGCGCGTTCTGAGCTGCTGTGGCCGGTGCCCACTCACTGGACGCTAGAAGAAGCTGCCACCGTGCCTCTCGCATATACACAGGCCTTCTTCTACCTTGTACGTACCCACTAATCTGTTACAAATAATGCTGAAGTATTGACACGGTTAAGTTAGCAATATTAATATTAATCATAGTGTTAACCGAAGTATGCTAATAAACATTTAATTTTAAATAATATTATTAACTTTTCAGTGTATAAGAAGCAGGCTCCAGCGTGGGTCGACGGTACTGATACACGGCGGTGCGGGAGCTCTGGGACAAGCTGCGATATCAATAGCTCTGGCGTATCACTGCACGGTGTTCACCACTGTTTCAGACAACAACAAGAAAAAGTTTCTGCTCAAACTCTTCCCAGAGCTAAATGGTAATACTACGAGCTTGTAATGGGCTATATGTCACCCGGAACTGTCAACCATTTATTTATTTTTACTTACTAGCTTAAACTTGACCGCAACTCAAATTAGGCATGTCTTTTTTGTCTGCAGAAGATCACATAGGCAATTCTCGAACCGATGCTTTCGTAGATATGATTCTTAGTGCTACACATGGACAGAGGTGCGATGTAGTCCTGAGCTGCGTACGAGATGATCTCAAATATGTAAGTATGTATAATTATTTATGAAATAAATGTTACAAAATTTTAGCTATGTAATAAACAAATTTAGATATTTAATATCTTTAAGAAATGTATTTCGTTAGATACTATACGAGTATATTTCATACACGCTTACTGCGTTACGAGATCTAATGGTTTTTACATACGAGTTTTTCTAATTTGTAGTTCTATCCCATTCGGACGATTGAATTTCCTTTAGGTTTGTTTTGAGTCTTAAAATGATATTCCTTAAAATTTTGAAATATTTTGAGAAATTTATTTTAGGTAAATTATAAAGTGCTTTGGCTAAGAAAGATTGTATCAAATTTATTATTCATGATATCTACAACTTTCATAATACGAGTATACTTAACAAGAATAAATCGGTAAAAACACAAAAGCAAAGGAAAAAAAAACATTCACAGCTATAAAAACTAATCTAATAATAAACCCCCAGTAGAAGGGAAAGTTCCTAGAATGCTGGCTACATTGCCACGTTGAATGGCAATGCTAATTTTCTGACCAAAATAAGAGCCATCGTTCTGGTCACTTGTCACTTCCACCAGACGTTTTGATATTTCTATATATAATTTTAAAGCGCTGGTTCCCTATGTCCCCAAGGTTTCTACTGCAAACGGCACAAATTTGAAACGTCTGTCAAAGTTTTCATATTTGCGCCGCTTTATAAATTCTGCTTTTATGGCGGCACCACCAATCTGTAGTGATGTGTCTGAGAGATGGGATGGCGCCAGGGTATCTACGCAAGCTGAATCCCAAACTAGAGGCCGTCCCAACTTCCTAAATAATGAGTGTCATTCCATCGGGCCTTTTACCGTCATCACGCATTAAACCCATCGGTTCTAAAGACGAAGGGACGCTGGCACTTACAAAGACCCTACGGATTAAGTTATTCAGACTGGGGTGCCGCGACAGGCGCTTCTTTGGCAAGATAAGCCATGTTGGCCAAGTTCATCCACCATTTCGCCACAAAGACACTGACTTCGGACTTTGCAAGAAGCGCCTATTCGCAAAGAAATAGCCAAACGGAAAGTTATGTTGTCTAAAAGGTTGCCAATGTTTTTAGATGGTAACGCATGCAACCAAAAACCTGATTCCCAACGCAAAACCGCAAGGAGACGAGCACGCTCTGCAGATGAAAAATAGGAGATTCCAGCAAACTCTTTGCCTCTTTATCACAGAGCGGCTCATCCCATTGCTTTTGTGAACGAGGCGTTTTGGGCAATGACTTACTTGGACAAGCCATTTTCGAGCTGTCCATAGCATGTTTTAAATACTTGATTTTGTAATCGCTCACGCTTTTAGACAATATATCTGAAATTAAGCTATCTGTGCTTATAGACAGAAGATAAAAAGGCCGGTAGCGATACACTAGAAATTTTGCGGATTTAAAATTTGATATTGTATGTTGCAGGTTTCTATGAAATGTGCTGGATCATTTTCTTTTACTACTGATGTTTCTCATTGTATACCAGATAAAGATAAATCGTTCGGTATGCACAACCTCACGGATGAAAGATCTTACATTGCAGCAGATTTTTATTCTGTTATTAATTCAGAGAAGATGGAATTAAAGGTATTATGTGTACTTCTTTCAAAAGCAAATTTTACTAACTTATATCTTAACTAATATGATGGCATGGTAATGATTTCCCATATTATTTTAATCAACAGAAGTTTCAAGTATTAATTGCTGAGGGTATTGCTAATGGCGCTGTACGTCCTCTGACGTGCGTAACGTTCGCGCCGCATGAGGCGACGCGCGCCTTCCGCCTGCTGGCGGCGAGTCGTCACCGCGGCCGCGCGCTGCTGCGACTCAAGGACGAGCTCGCGACACCACCACTACTCAGGTATTGTATAGCTCTCGGGGAGGTACGTCCCTGTACGTCCCGATACGCATTTCGCCTGCTGGCGGTGAGTCGATACCGCTTCCGCATGTTACTGCGACTCAAGAATTCGATGGCGTCTGTGATGCTTAGGAAAAAAATAAGACTTGAGTGAGATATTTATCAGCTAAAACTGGATCAATTTAATGCACATATCTTTTTAACACCAATAATGTTAAGCATTTAAACAGAAATAAAAATCAGAATTATCTTTACAAACAAATTAGTTTACACAAACGCTTCATATTATCAGAATAATGTGAAAAAAAAAACAGTATAATACTTTCAGGATCACTTGCACTTCTCGGAGCACTCATGTAATAATCTGGGATGGCAACTCGTTTGGATTGGAATTAGCCGACAGGTTGATAGCTCGTGGTGTGAAAAACTTGCGGATTCTATGTTTGAAACCAACCCCGCAGTTGCTGCTTAAACAGAGGTATCTAATGTTATTCGCTCATCATGTATAATGCGTATTTGGAATTTCCGCCAATTTCGATCAGAAAGTTTGGAAAGCAAAATGACCTTTCAAACATTTTTACCTCATGTCATTTTTACATATTAGTTGTACGGATCCACGTGGATTTAGAATTCAATTTTCATCCCCCCCTCCCACGGGAACACCCACAAATTTGAGTAAGACCTTTCCAACAAAAAAGAATCATCCATATCAAAGCACATGTTATCGAGTTATAGTTAAATATGATTTTCAACCCTCCCCCCCCCCACACGGGAACACCCACAAATGTTAATGTGCGAACTTCTCTCTATCGCTTCGATTAATCAAATGTACAGTTCAAAACATGCTGTCTTATTGTATCTTATACAATGATAAGACTTTCCGAAGGACCACTGATATAAAATCTCAATTTTTTAAGTCCCTCTGACATAATTATGAAAGGTTAGCAACCGCGAACGAAGTCGCGGGTACAGCTAGTATATTAATGTCTTTATAACAGATTATGGCAAGGGGTTGGCGTAGATGTTGAATTACTATCAAATGAAAATATCGAAGATAATGCAGTCTCCGAGCTACTAAACAAATTAACATTACATGCACCTATCGAAGGAATGTATATATCAGTCACAGGAGAAGTCTTAGATAGCCATTATGCCAGTAAAATAGAAAAAGTAATTGAAGACTTAGATAAGACTTCGAGAAAACTGCAGCTGATTTTAAAGTAAGCGTTTTTATTTTCATAAAGTATAGTCAGTTTCAACACATTTATTTGATACACGAATAATATATGTTTTAGATATTTTGTTATAATATCAACTAAGAGCAATCTCGGACAAGATCTTTGCCGTTCGCGAGCAGAAGACGGTCTTCCAGCTACAGCATTGTATTTGCCTGCTGTTCAAAAAGTAAGACTCTTTTAACCTCTTCTTGAATCGATCACTCGATGAAACGATAAATTTAATAAAACAGATAATAATGCAGATAAAGAAACGAAAAAAAGAGATATAGAGGATAAATTAAGAAATATAGCGTTCTTACCACAATAAAAATTACTTATACAAAATTTAAACTATAATTTTACAACAACAAAATACTAGAGATGCAATGTCTAAATTGGTGGTCAGATATTGGTTAAACATAATGATCTCCAAACAAGTGATAGCTAAAAAGAAAATGGCAAGATGGATCCTTTTTAAATTTCAGGTGAACAACAGTCTGAATTACAAGTCGTCCTGGAACCGATCAGCAGTAGATGCAACAGAGCGTGCACTTTGCAGTAAAAATACTGTTTTGTTTGCTCAATTATATACTGTAGATCAACCATCGCTCAAAAAAATAATTCCATCATTAGCTGGTAGGTAAAGTTATGCTTAAGCGTCATTACTGCGTTGCATTATTATAAAGACTCGTTTAGGTGTGTTATGATAATTACTCACCTAAATTATTATTTCAGTAAGTGGTGATAATGATGTAACTTTGAAAGATCTAAGATTAGAAGACTATTTACCCTCGATCCTGTCTTTCTTAAAGGATGTCTGTCACATATCAATAGATAATGATGATGTGTTAATGCTGACTAAGAGACAGTAAGTAATGGATTTATTTCAGACTTGAAATTTGAAGGCTTGTTTATAATAAACTTACAGTAATAGTGATACAAGTATATATTTTTTGATCTGCCGAATTCCAACTTGTAAACTCGGCCTGAGCTCCCTTTTGCTTTTACTACTGAACTAAAAACTAATCCCTGAAATGCAAATTAAAAAGTGTTTTCATTGTTTTATTAATTATGAAGTTTGATGATATTATGCTAGATCATCAATGCAATAGTAGGTAAATGAAAGAAATTAAATAATTATTCAAATCACCGATGTGAATATTAACATTCTTTTTTAGGATATTAGAAACGGAAAAGGAAACAATGGAATGTATTTTAAAGGATGAAAAGGGACTTGGAGTATTTTTCTCACTGCAGGGTCACGACGAGTTAGAAGCAACGGTCGATTTGATTTCCTTGAATACCGCGGCAATTAATATAGACACAGTATGCGTATTTTCAGTTTGTTGATAGAGTTTAATAATCGAGTAAAATTATAAAAGTGTGCCTGTACTGATATCTGCTGCAGAACTAGCAAAACCTGTATGTTGGTCATCATGTACAAATCGCACTTAGTCCTGACTAAACTTGATAATTGTTAATATGAATTTATTGACAAAATTAGCCACAAAATTGTTGAGATATTATCATGAAAAATTTGCGCCGCAGCTTTCAAGTAGTTTTTTGAATGTTGGTATTCAAACAGCTGTGTTCTGAATGTGTTTTTAATTCGCGACGCAAAAATAGCTATCATGTGGGGAATTTTTTACATTTTTGGTCCTACTTTTATACTTACTTCGTCAGCTGGTAGGAGGAGTAGACTCGAGCAAGTCCAATCTGTTCATAATACCGGGTTTGGAGGGCCATCATGAGCGATTTCGTGTTCTGTGTGAGAGACTCAAGCTGCCTGCTATGGTACTGCAGCCAGGCCTGGACAGGCCGCGGGAGACACCGCAACAACTCGCACATAGATATTCTAAGGTAAGCTCGTATTATACAGTACCTAAATTTACAATACGAGCATATATATATTGTGGAACGCCTGATGTTGTTTATAAAAATGTAGCCAAATCATCTGTGGCATGCAATGACACCTCCATTGGCTACATATAACCGATGTTCATAGAAGTGTTTTTTTTATATATAAAAGTTGCAGTAACAATCTATTTGCCTTGGCTTGGATGATGATATAAGCCGACTCGTAAAGTTTGTGCCTTAGTTATCACCAACCTTCATAATATAGCGTAGGTAGATAAAATATCACTGCTTGTAGGTATGCAGTAATACTTTATGTAAACTAGTGGTTATTTTTACTTTACATATACACAAAAGTACTTCTTACAATATTATTCAAGTTAATTTCAATAACTATTCATTCGCTCGTAACTATATTGATTTTACTTTTATAGATTGTACTGGAACAATTTAAACTCAAGAAGAATTTTTATCTTTTGGGCTACGAGTTTGGCAATGACGTGGCTCTAGAACTAGCAGCTATTCTTGAAGATCATGGTAAGAAACTTGGAGATTTAAATAAGTACGTTTTTTGTTGACCTATGCAATGTTAGTGGTGCCGTTTAAAAAAAAAGTAGTTAGAAGTGACTTTGAAAAAACCCGAGTGCTAAGCTAATCTTTAAACCTGTGTATTTTTACCTTAGCGTTTCCTATTTCTAACTCCAATAAAACATATATATATATATTCGTAATTACCGTTAAAAATTCTTTCTTTTGATACCATACTTTTTAGATAACATTTTTTTAGATTACTTTTTGGGGCTACTTAAAATCCAAACTTTTATAATAATTTCAAATTTTGATGTATCCAGTGTCACTTTCACCACTAAGACAATAGGAATGACGAATGATTTTGAAATCCTCTTCCGTAATATGGGTACCCGCTTACTATTAACGAAGACACTTACATTTCGGTAATAAACTAAAGTCGAGTTTAAAGCCATTTTTCTAATATTTTTTTCAATAAGGCGCGAAAACAGCTCACAGTGTCATGGCGTCGGTTTTGACGTCACGCCTAGGTGAACATAAAATGTGTCTTGTCTGGTTATAGGTTCTTGCGTATTTCGTGTGTTAATTTTCTCAGTTTAAAAATACATCAATAAAAACACGCAATCTGGTGTTTGTACATGTCCCCAACAAGAAAATAATAAGATATAAATGGATAAAGCTCGCATGGTGGAACCCAAACGGTGAATTTACAAATTGACCACTTTATTTCTGTGAAGGTAGATAGATAAATTCTTTATGACAGACAAACAAAAAAAAGGTAAATACAAGATAAAAATAAAAAAACTAATGCATACACACTGTCATGTCACATCAAAAATATTTATTTTTCAAAGTATCTAGGCTATAATTTTATCGCTTCAAAAATCGCCGTGGGCGAGGGGCCTTATTTGTTGCGAGGAAGTCGACCAACATAAATATATCAATCCTGGACAAATTTGAGCTGTTTGCTTCAACAAAGCCTGATTCCATTGTCATAAAATTCGTGTTGTAGAATTGAGTGGAGTTGACAAATCACACATAAACTAATAAAAATCAATCTAAATGCGTAATCAGTAGTACAATTCACAACAACACACCGACTTTACATAGGCGTGACGTCATGCGCTGTGATTGGTGTTTCAGTCAAAATGGCCGATTGAGTATTTTAGCTGTTTAATTTTATTGAAAATCTTATTAATCTCAAATTTTCAACTGAAGACAAATCAGTATTTTATATCCTTTTAATATGTACGTCAGTATCAAATAATCACAGATGGACATCACAATTGACACCACTCATCACATCATTTAAATGAATATTTTATAATTAAGCACTATTAGATTTGCACGTACAAAATTTACCCAGCTATAATATTACATGATAATTGTCTTAACAAACTCTTTTTAAGTCTAAAACTACTTTCTATTTCTAAATCGTATAATTTCAGATCTAACTGGGATAGTGTATTGTATCGGCGATGGGCCGGATGAGATGAAGGCACTGTTAGAGTCAGAATTAATTTCGTATCCATCAGAAACTGATCTGCAAGAAGGCTTGGTGCGACATATATACAGTCTGATGACGAAGGACTCGTCGAAGGCTCTGGAGTCGGCGCTGCGAGGTTATACCTCGTGGCAGGAGCGGGCTGACGCTTGTGTGCGTTTATTGCTCGGCCGAGCGCCGCAAACTGCACAATACATACGTGCATTGCTGGAGGCAGCGTATGCACGCATCGATACAGCGCGGTGCGTGACGCCGGCGCCGCGCACGCTACGCTCTCGACTCGTGCTGATGCGCGCGCGCCGCGAGCGCCAGCACGGAGGCACGTGTTCGCTGCAGCGCTACTCGCAACAACCACTCATTATCGAAGACTTAGATGTGGCTATGACTCACATCGCTGCCGACTGTCGAGTGCCAGTTATTGTTAACAAATACCTCGGTAGTGACCTGTTGGAAACGTATGAAAATAGTAATTTGTGTAATTCCTATGTAATGTTTAGCTAAACTGAATTATGTAATAAAGATTCATTCGGTGATGTCATGTATATTCTGTTGTTATTATTTGCCTATTTTAGAGTTTTATATATATTTTTAAGTAAGCTATATTCTACTTTTTGTAGAAGTTCTCTGAGGTGGTAAAATTGTATTTTCATGCAACCAAAAAAAACTGCATTTATCAAATTTTTTTAATTATAAATCATAGGCTTGCGTTTGACCGCAACTCGCCTGATGTAAAGCGACGATGCGGTCTAGGATGTGGCACGCTTGCCTAGAAGAAACCGATTTACTCGCAATTTGAAAAGTCCGAGATCATAGTTATCAGGAAATAGAGAACTCTGAAGGGAATTACACAACATAGCTGTACGCAATAAAAGTAGATGCAAAGCGTTTTATGCGAGTCCATGGAATCTCTACCATATACCGGTGGCGTCTTGCAGTATCTCTACTTGTCCGATTGTAGAAAGGGGATGCTGGAATCAAATTATGTAATTCCAAGGCACACTCTCCGAAATGTATCCGATAAAAACCAGATAAGCTAGACACTTTTCGACGATGCTCGAGGCTTTGAAGGTTAGCTTTGGCTAGAGCATCGTTACCTATAAGTCTCTTAGCGCTCCTCTCGACAGATTCACAACAGATACTCGTACAACACGACTCATCACTGGACAGTAAATTAAGCCACTTATCATAGTATGAATGCTATCGATAAGGTCCAGGGAGTTATCTCTGATGCCGTGGAACTACGGGTGATTAATATTACCCATGAACCCGGTAATGGGTCGACCAACCGGGACCACGGATAACGACTTGGATTTAGCCACAGTTGAGGTATCGTCATAAGACTTTATAGCGTAGGATAGGGTAGGATATCATAGATTGTTGTGTTTCTAGGAAAAACATTATTCTGACATCCTAGGTAAGAAACCTTACTAAGGATGTTAAATAACACAGTACTCAGCATGTCCCTGGGGGTAGGGTATATAACCATATCTCCATAGCAAAATGACCTGAAGACTTCCACCATTCAATGAATGTATTTTTTCTTGTAAGTCTAATTTAAGATAACATTCAATTATTTTTCATGAAGTCGCGTGACGTGTTAACGTTATGTTGATGCATTATATTTTAATTCAATGACTTCCCAATTAAGGAGGAGTTACTCAATTCAACTGTATGGTTTTCATGTTTGTTACCTGATATCTCAGACCGATTTGAAAAATCCTTTTTTTTTGTTACAACTTCTTGTACTTTTCGTAATGCCCTCGTTATTATCAGAATTATGTATTGAGTCAAAATAACGTTAAACAGGTCATGCGTTTTCAGCAAAGAATCTCGTTTTTCGTTAGAAAATAAGGACCATTATTGTTATAATAACAACATTAAGAATTTGTCTGATTTTCAACCATGAAAAAGCAAAGAATTTCCGTTCTTTGGAAGTGTGTCCTTCCCCAAGGTCCAATGTACTCGATACTAAATTTCATCACCATCAAAATCGAGTATTTCTGAAAAAATCGGAATGAACGTTTGGAAAACGTCTAGTTTTAAAATGAAAAGTAGAATCAAAACCGTGTATCTTTAATAGAGTAGTTTCTGAGAGAGCAGTAGGACCGAAAATAATCAGAACATCTAGATCTGTTCCGTGGTTTTGGCGTGAATGTATATATGTATATATAATCACTGCGTTTTATTAAAAGTATTTTTTATAGATAAACATGTTTTTAAGGGCTTTATAATAAAATAAAGTTAAAAATAGTAAAATAAAACGGCAGCTGGAGGAAATAAAAAAGTGTTGTTATAATTTTTTAATAACGTGCAATAAAGTACCTTATTTGAGAAAATTGAAGTGACACGCTAACTACGCACAGCAAAATAAATACAAATATAATAACTATTAAAATAAAATAAATAATAAATAAAAACATTTATTGACATTAAAACAATACACGTTACAGTACAATAAACACTTTAGGTACTTATCTAAAGACTTACACTTTGGAACTAACATAATGTTTAAAGTATAGCCGGCTGGCAGCCATACTAGTAATGAAACTGTGTTACGGCTGCCAGAGCCTTCCGTTTCAGAGGATACAATATAAAGGTACAAAAATAAATACTAGAATAGACACATTTAACAATACAAGATACAGCTAAAAATATAGTATATTTCACATATGGTATGGACGATTGATTTTATGTGGTCCAGAATTACATCGGAAACAAGTTCAAGCATCAACAAATATGAAAGATAAATCTAAAGTGTGTTTGTGGAAATGTGTGCGTGTTAATGTATGTAGAGTTAGTGAAGGAATATTTTTTTTATGTTAGTTTTAGAAAATATTAATTTATAATTTGTCTATAATTTATAATTTGTCGAATATTAATTTAACTTGTAATATTCATAATGCAAATGATGTTACAAACATATTATTTATATGTTACTGAGGGACAAATAACAATACTAGCTGTTAATTGTAAGCAAATCTTCTGTCTCATCTTAGGATAGTCGTTGGAGCCAATCACTGACAACTGGTTTCACTTTTTTAAGTACCAGAGGATAAATAAGAATTTATTTATTCATTTATTATAAAAATAACAGGATAAATATTCATAAAATCTACCAGCAGATTTGGTTCTATGTGGTATGACAGGACAGACTCTATCTCTTCTTCGTTGCTAGTCTTCTTTGAGAGGGTCGTATGGTAGTTTGGAGTGTTTGCGTAGTATTATATGGAGAATGACCAGTTGTCTAACTGTGAGCACTTTAGTCTCTTTATATAGTGTTGTTGTAGGAAATCTAATAGGTTTCTTAAACATAACTTTCAAAATAGCTCGCTGAGCTCTTTCTACAGGTTTTAGAGATGTGCGACATGCTCCACCCCAGACTGTATCACAAATATGTTAGTATAAATTGAGCTAGTGAATAGTATACTGGAATTAAAGTTTTTCTATCCAAAGATGTCCTGAGGTTTTTAAAGATATACATCAAGCGTCTAGCTTGGCAAGTTAGACTATTAATTTGTGGAATCCAACACAGAGTGCTATCTATCAAGATACCAAGATATTTGATACAGTCCGTTTTATCTAGAGCAGAACAGTCACTTGGATTTGATACTTGAAATTGACAATTATGGGCAGTTATTTTATATGAATTTTGGTTAGGGTCAGAGTCAGACCTAAGAGAAAAAGTTAAAATTTAGTTTTAGTTATATTTAGAGTTAAAAGATTTATAGATAGCCAGTTTATTACTGTACTTAGAGCGCTTTCTGATCGTATTTTAACTTTAGCCCAGGTTTTGATCCAGCGAGGAAACGATCTAAGCACTCTGCTCCTAAACTGACAAAATTTTCTTTCGTCTGTCACTTTGTATGTTTTTATGTAGCTATAAATGTTTCTCTGTAAGAAATTTTATGCCCGCGTACGGCTCGTAGTTTTCGCCCAATCTCCACAAAACTTATAACACAGTTACGGATTTAAAGATTTTTAGTCATCAAGAAATTTTGATGGATGGAGTAATTACGACTAAAAATGGGAAAAATTGCTCTAAAACGCAAATACCACTGAATCTATAAAACTAGATTTTATTAGGTACTTGTGAAACAAGTTCTAAAACACTGTGGCTATGACCCAAATCCAAGATGTTAGTATCAATGGTTACTGGCTGTTATTGCCTTCGATACTGCGCGTGATAGTTTTGTAAATTTTTGAAACCCTGAATTTGGAAGTTTGAATATATTTTTTATGCCGCATAATTATTGTGGTCGCGAGGTCAATAGATCGCAGAACTACCTATCATTTGTAGTGTCGGAATGTGGGCAAATGGTAAAGACGGGGTATCGTAGTTTTATTCTATCGAAACTCTACTAATAAGTACCTTACCTACCTACCTAAAGTTTTAACTATTTTGACGATATTAGTCATATTCATAGTAGGTTGTAGGTGCGTAGTTATTATTTTAACAACAAGTTCTTAAAAAAATATGATACCGACATCCATTACTAATGAAGAAATAAAAATAATAATGTGTCTTTTGGCTCTATCAACTAGTCTTATTGAGTTTTGATTATTAATTCTTAGGTTTTTTGGTACAAAAATTTGGTTCGCAACTCTCTCTCGAATTAAATATCATAAGCAATAAACATCGACTAATATTGTCGATAATGTCAAAATTAAAAATAATACGATCAGTCAATTGCTTACTAAAACTAACGTGAACAAACTAAACGAGACTGGGATTACATTCCAACAGATTCAACAAACTTATTCAAGTGAAAAACACGGAAACAAATGAAGATCGCAGAAACAAGTAAACGTCACAGAACAATTAAAAATCGCAGAACATGCAAGCACCGCAGAATACAAGTGAGCATCTACGTTTATTATTTTTAATTTACCATAAGAGTGTTCACAATAAGATGATATAATATTATGTTCATAAATACCTAGTATCAAAGGTTACACTTGTACAATAGGATTTAAATACTATGTTGCCTATTGTATGTAATTTAATGTAAACCAATACAAATGTGCAAGGTAAGAAAAAAAACGAACATGAATATATTAATTACAATTACAAAAACATGTCACCTTCTTATTGACCGGCGAGCGATGCGTGTCTGATTCCTCAACGCATTTCCATAGACTACATTTTTGTAGTGTCACCAATTTAATGAGTTCTTAAAACATTCGTTATGCGTTATTGACTTAATTTTGTAATAATTTTGCTAGGATTGCTGATTACAAGAACGTTAGTAAATTAGATGGTTTTGTTTACTTATGAGCAAATATAGGCAGGAAAAGGAAAATCTTTCAAAAATTCGGTAACTTCTCCAAGCTTGGCCCTTGCTCCAAACAAATTCCACAATGTCTTTCAAATTCAGTGTCTTTTACAGAGAGTTTAGAACACTGCACTATTTAAGTAGTACTTAGTTTTTACATATTATTATTTATATTTATTATACTACCGATACATGTCGATCTTGGGACTTGCTCATTGCGAATGTCTTTTTTTCAAGGACACCGATCGATGACACGTTGTGAAGCGCGCGAGAATGTATCGGTGAGAGAGATAGGAAATCGCTTAATTAGCGTCAAATACCATGTGAATGAAATGCATCAAATGTATTGAATACGCATTCTGGAGATGTTATCGCCAGAATGAAGGAATCGGAGCCTGAGGTATGAATGGAGAACACTCCAGAGAATGTTCTATTTCATTCCTATTTACACACTACATTGGAATTTGGCAAACAGATAGCTTAGACCCCAAATAATACATAGGCTATTCTTTATCCTGTATTAACACGGGTAACACCGCAGGAGGCAGCTAGTAAATAATAATAATGCAGTCTCATTAGGTACTAGTGTCGACCTTGACGCAACAGTACCTACGCTTATTTAGTTTTGTTTTGTAAAAAAAATTTCGTTAGGTTTATAAAATCATTATTTTGTAATTAATATAAGTAAGCATATGGTCAAATATGAATTATTATCGATAACGAATATCGACTAAGTCACAATCCTAGCTCATTACGTCATTCTTCAAGATTCGTTAGAGTACGCGAGTACTACACTAACACAATACCTACGAGTACATAGCATGTATCTATCAGTCCTTATATGTACATACACTTGTTTACTTCACAAATCCTACTGATATTATACAATTGCTGCGAATCTTTGTCTGTTTGGATATAATTGTGTTTCTTTGTTACTCTTTCACGCAAAAACTGCTTATGTCCTAGATTAACACAGGGTACTTTCCGGAAAAAAATAGTATTCCCGTGGGATAATAATATATTATCAAATTTATGTGGGTAGCACCGCGGGGCTCAGCTAGTAGTCTATATACATTATTCATAACCAATTTTATATAAATTGTAGCAAACAATTTAAAACGTTATATTGAAACCGGAAACTTATTTGGTAGTGAAAACATCTTCAGTGCTATTCTTCGGGTGAGTATCTAGTGTCTCATTTAAATTATATTTTGTATGGATAGATTTTAGCAGAAAGAGAGTCACTGTACTTATCACGACGAATATCTATCATATATTCTATAGGATCAACTCAAAATAACCGTCTATCCCCTATATATATTGCAGGTATATTGTCACAGCCGTGATATTATAATTTCACTAGTGATATCATAATTAAACGTTAGAGTCTCAATTGATATCATTTCTTACAATTTAGCAGCCTGGTTTTAGTGACATTGGATTTTTAAATTGAATTATCTGTTAGAGTTCTATCAGCGCTGCCATAATGCTAGTTACAGTCAATTTAATTGGGCAACCTATTTGTAATGGGTCAATATGAATAATATCAATCGTTTATTTCATATTACAAATAAATAACAGATGAATATATATTTCTTATCCCGAATCTTGTTATATAAAAATAATATAGTAGGGCATTTAGTTTAGTTACCATTTCAGCAAATCTTAGATACCATAATATATGTATGGCTTTACCTATCGTAGCCGCTGCACGCCCATTCCTGATTTAAACCAGAGAATGTATATTGATACTTTCAAACTCGAGATTACATTATTACAATAAGCTAGCGTTAATTGCAAAGTTCTCTTGATTCATGTTTCATTTTGCTGTTGGTGTTTTTAATTTCAGGAATATGGCTCCAATACCGCAAACTTATTGGCATAGCCAAAAAGTTGAGGACCAGGCCGTACCATCACCAACGCTAACTGGAGAAAGTGTGGTCATCTCGGGTATGTCAGGAAATTTTCCATTGTCATCCGGAGTCGAAGAATTCTCTGCGATACTCTACTCGAAGGCATGTACATTTTTAGAGCGTCTTACATAGCACAAGTAAAATTAAAAATTTTAACAAGTAAAATTAAATATATCATAAACCCTCTAAATCGCCATTTTGTGGTTGCGGCCATCTTGGATTTGAAATTTATCATAGTAAAAGAAAAAGAAAAAGGATAAATAGAATACTAATTTAAGCCTTATTACTTATTCCTTTTTCTTTTACTTGATACCCATATATATTAAAAAATAAAAATGTAATTTGTAAATTTATAGTCTGCCATTTTCGGAGGCCGCCTTGGACCGATCTTCAAGAAACACATACCCGCTACTATATCACCTTTAACAAAAATAAAAACAAATTCGAGGTCGGTTCATCCGTCAGGAGCTACGATATACCACAGAAACCACGTCAACTTATAACACCTCACCGTTTTTGCGTTGAGCGTGGCAATGCTGCTGAACATGCATACTAGCATTGCTAGTAGCGTTGCTCTAGATGGATTGGTCACTGATAAAAAAAAATCATCGATCTGGATAAGAGCATGTCTATATATATATATATAGTATGTATATATTAAGGAGTCTACTGTTGAACACAGTATTTTTTATTTATGCTGCACTATAAAAATAACCTTTTGTGTTAATCCAGGGTCTAAGCTGTCTTCGTACCAAAATTCATACAAATCGGTTCTGCAGTTTTTGCGTGAGAGTAACAAACATTCATCAATTATTACAAACTTTCGCGTTTATAATATTAGTGGGGTTTGAGCTCAAATGAAGCATTATAAGAGATTAGTAAGCGTTTCTAGAACCAGCTTTTAATCGTACAACAATCTAATACAACGTTTGGAGCATCGGAGTCTATTACTCGCCTGTCAATAAGCATATTCGTGCTATTAAGGTTGTAGCGATGTCTTCGATTTAAACAACTTTAAACTGATTGCAGATCAATCCGATTAATAACGAGCAGATGCAATGGAAACACCAACACCCTGAGGTGTCCGATTACATAGGCAAAGTTCCGGATCTCAACCGTTTTGATTCTCAATTTTTCATGGTGCACCATCACCTTGCGGATTACATGGATCCAATGGCCAGAAAAATTCTTGAGCACTCGTTTCAAGCAATATATGATGCTGGTTTAAGTCCCAAACATCTAAGTGACATAAATGTTGGAGTTTACATAGCCGCAACTTTTTCCGAGAAGGAAGCGAGAGGGGCCTTACATTGTTCACACATAACTGGATACAATCTTACAGGGTAACAAGTCGTTTCTACATATGTTTCTTATTGTTATTTTAATGTTTGTTGATGTTGAATGATTTTAATAATACAAATGATTTTTCGTGAAATCCCCAACACATTATTAAAGATACGAAAGTGTGTTTCTTTGTACGTCAGCAAGTGACGGATCGGCTTGATTGTTTGCATTAGGAAAGTTTGAGGTCTGGAAAGTGCCACTAATTTTTCCCGAGAAATCAAATAATACGCAGGCGAAGACGCGGGTAAAATGTGGTGGTGACTTCATAAAATTAAGTCAAATTAGTCTTTCTACAAAGCTCAGAGTATTGAAATAGTATAAAACATCTCATACGTATCGTTTACTTTGGTTATTTATTGTTGTGAGCAAAAATCGAATTCCAGAATTAATACAAGAGTTGAAATAAACATAAGATAAATAGTACATAAACTAGTAAATATCTACCTAAAGAATTGTTGAAACGACTGTGTGGCGCGAATTGTGCGACCATATTTTCAACATTTATTTTGACCTTTTAACAATACGATGTCTTGTACATATTTACATTGTCCTCGCTCAGACCTGTCATTTGATACCAAACCACAAAATTATGAAGATTATCTCAGTTTAATTATTCGTGGTTAGAACCTGAGATTTAAATTCAACACCATCGTGATAAAGCCTATGTCACCAGGGCCCTTTCGTATATCATTTATATAAACCGTTTCAGTAGTTTAGGCGCTACGGTGGAACAATGTATGTTCCTCCGTAGCGACTAAACTACTGATACTGATGATGATACATACTTACACAAACAGACAGACGGATTACTAAATCACCCTTTTAGATTAGCCGTAATCGGATAAAAATACAGACAAATTGATTTAGAATTCCCAACCTTAATTTTATAATATCTTTAATTAATTTAAAATTATGTTATAGGACCAGCAAAGCAATGTTTGCTAATCGTATATCTTATTGGTTGAATGCCAAGGGTCCCTCAATGACGATTGATAACGCCTGCAATGGCTCTACTGTAGCTCTGGAAGAAGCTTACAAAGCCATCAAAAATGGGATTATCGACGCAGCCATAGTAGGAGGCACCTACCTTTGCATTACTCCTCAAACTTTAGTGCATTATAACAGGTAAGGTTCCAGTTTACGAACTAAAAATACATAATATTTTATTCTCTTAAAAGGTAAATAAAGTAGAGCTGCTTTAGCGTGAGCTATATTGTAGAAAATAGTACTTTCCAGCTGGGAGTTTATCACAGGAGACCCGTGAGCTTACACTAGGGTGTACGTTTAATTAACAATTTTCCCTGAAATCGACAAAAACTTCTCGGTAACTTCTCCAAGCTTGGCCCTTGCTCCAAACAAATTCCACAATGTCTTTCAAATTCAGTGTCTTTTACAGAGAGTTTAGAACACTGCACTATTTAAGTAGTACTTAGTTTTTACATATTATTATTTATATTTATTATACTACCGATACATGTCGATCTTGGGACTTGCTCATTGCGAATGTCTTTTTTTCAAGGACACCGATCGATGACACGTTGTGAAGCGCGCGAGAATGTATCGGTGAGAGAGATAGGAAATCGCTTAATTAGCGTCAAATACCATGTGAATGAAATGCATCAAATGTATTGAATACGCATTCTGGAGATGTTATCGCCAGAATGAAGGAATCGGAGCCTGAGGTATGAATGGAGAACACTCCAGAGAATGTTCTATTTCATTCCTATTTACACACTACATTGGAATTTGGCAAACAGATAGCTTAGACCCCAAATAATACATAGGCTATTCTTTATCCTGTATTAACACGGGTAACACCGCAGGAGGCAGCTAGTAAATAATAATAATGCAGTCTCATTAGGTACTAGTGTCGACCTTGACGCAACAGTACCTACGCTTATTTAGTTTTGTTTTGTAAAAAAAATTTCGTTAGGTTTATAAAATCATTATTTTGTAATTAATATAAGTAAGCATATGGTCAAATATGAATTATTATCGATAACGAATATCGACTAAGTCACAATCCTAGCTCATTACGTCATTCTTCAAGATTCGTTAGAGTACGCGAGTACTACACTAACACAATACCTACGAGTACATAGCATGTATCTATCAGTCCTTATATGTACATACACTTGTTTACTTCACAAATCCTACTGATATTATACAATTGCTGCGAATCTTTGTCTGTTTGGATATAATTGTGTTTCTTTGTTACTCTTTCACGCAAAAACTGCTTATGTCCTAGATTAACACAGGGTACTTTCCGGAAAAAAATAGTATTCCCGTGGGATAATAATATATTATCAAATTTATGTGGGTAGCACCGCGGGGCTCAGCTAGTAGTCTATATACATTATTCATAACCAATTTTATATAAATTGTAGCAAACAATTTAAAACGTTATATTGAAACCGGAAACTTATTTGGTAGTGAAAACATCTTCAGTGCTATTCTTCGGGTGAGTATCTAGTGTCTCATTTAAATTATATTTTGTATGGATAGATTTTAGCAGAAAGAGAGTCACTGTACTTATCACGACGAATATCTATCATATATTCTATAGGATCAACTCAAAATAACCGTCTATCCCCTATATATATTGCAGGTATATTGTCACAGCCGTGATATTATAATTTCACTAGTGATATCATAATTAAACGTTAGAGTCTCAATTGATATCATTTCTTACAATTTAGCAGCCTGGTTTTAGTGACATTGGATTTTTAAATTGAATTATCTGTTAGAGTTCTATCAGCGCTGCCATAATGCTAGTTACAGTCAATTTAATTGGGCAACCTATTTGTAATGGGTCAATATGAATAATATCAATCGTTTATTTCATATTACAAATAAATAACAGATGAATATATATTTCTTATCCCGAATCTTGTTATATAAAAATAATATAGTAGGGCATTTAGTTTAGTTACCATTTCAGCAAATCTTAGATACCATAATATATGTATGGCTTTACCTATCGTAGCCGCTGCACGCCCATTCCTGATTTAAACCAGAGAATGTATATTGATACTTTCAAACTCGAGATTACATTATTACAATAAGCTAGCGTTAATTGCAAAGTTCTCTTGATTCATGTTTCATTTTGCTGTTGGTGTTTTTAATTTCAGGAATATGGCTCCAATACCGCAAACTTATTGGCATAGCCAAAAAGTTGAGGACCAGGCCGTACCATCACCAACGCTAACTGGAGAAAGTGTGGTCATCTCGGGTATGTCAGGAAATTTTCCATTGTCATCCGGAGTCGAAGAATTCTCTGCGATACTCTACTCGAAGGCATGTACATTTTTAGAGCGTCTTACATAGCACAAGTAAAATTAAAAATTTTAACAAGTAAAATTAAATATATCATAAACCCTCTAAATCGCCATTTTGTGGTTGCGGCCATCTTGGATTTGAAATTTATCATAGTAAAAGAAAAAGAAAAAGGATAAATAGAATACTAATTTAAGCCTTATTACTTATTCCTTTTTCTTTTACTTGATACCCATATATATTAAAAAATAAAAATGTAATTTGTAAATTTATAGTCTGCCATTTTCGGAGGCCGCCTTGGACCGATCTTCAAGAAACACATACCCGCTACTATATCACCTTTAACAAAAATAAAAACAAATTCGAGGTCGGTTCATCCGTCAGGAGCTACGATATACCACAGAAACCACGTCAACTTATAACACCTCACCGTTTTTGCGTTGAGCGTGGCAATGCTGCTGAACATGCATACTAGCATTGCTAGTAGCGTTGCTCTAGATGGATTGGTCACTGATAAAAAAAAATCATCGATCTGGATAAGAGCATGTCTATATATATATATATAGTATGTATATATTAAGGAGTCTACTGTTGAACACAGTATTTTTTATTTATGCTGCACTATAAAAATAACCTTTTGTGTTAATCCAGGGTCTAAGCTGTCTTCGTACCAAAATTCATACAAATCGGTTCTGCAGTTTTTGCGTGAGAGTAACAAACATTCATCAATTATTACAAACTTTCGCGTTTATAATATTAGTGGGGTTTGAGCTCAAATGAAGCATTATAAGAGATTAGTAAGCGTTTCTAGAACCAGCTTTTAATCGTACAACAATCTAATACAACGTTTGGAGCATCGGAGTCTATTACTCGCCTGTCAATAAGCATATTCGTGCTATTAAGGTTGTAGCGATGTCTTCGATTTAAACAACTTTAAACTGATTGCAGATCAATCCGATTAATAACGAGCAGATGCAATGGAAACACCAACACCCTGAGGTGTCCGATTACATAGGCAAAGTTCCGGATCTCAACCGTTTTGATTCTCAATTTTTCATGGTGCACCATCACCTTGCGGATTACATGGATCCAATGGCCAGAAAAATTCTTGAGCACTCGTTTCAAGCAATATATGATGCTGGTTTAAGTCCCAAACATCTAAGTGACATAAATGTTGGAGTTTACATAGCCGCAACTTTTTCCGAGAAGGAAGCGAGAGGGGCCTTACATTGTTCACACATAACTGGATACAATCTTACAGGGTAACAAGTCGTTTCTACATATGTTTCTTATTGTTATTTTAATGTTTGTTGATGTTGAATGATTTTAATAATACAAATGATTTTTCGTGAAATCCCCAACACATTATTAAAGATACGAAAGTGTGTTTCTTTGTACGTCAGCAAGTGACGGATCGGCTTGATTGTTTGCATTAGGAAAGTTTGAGGTCTGGAAAGTGCCACTAATTTTTCCCGAGAAATCAAATAATACGCAGGCGAAGACGCGGGTAAAATGTGGTGGTGACTTCATAAAATTAAGTCAAATTAGTCTTTCTACAAAGCTCAGAGTATTGAAATAGTATAAAACATCTCATACGTATCGTTTACTTTGGTTATTTATTGTTGTGAGCAAAAATCGAATTCCAGAATTAATACAAGAGTTGAAATAAACATAAGATAAATAGTACATAAACTAGTAAATATCTACCTAAAGAATTGTTGAAACGACTGTGTGGCGCGAATTGTGCGACCATATTTTCAACATTTATTTTGACCTTTTAACAATACGATGTCTTGTACATATTTACATTGTCCTCGCTCAGACCTGTCATTTGATACCAAACCACAAAATTATGAAGATTATCTCAGTTTAATTATTCGTGGTTAGAACCTGAGATTTAAATTCAACACCATCGTGATAAAGCCTATGTCACCAGGGCCCTTTCGTATATCATTTATATAAACCGTTTCAGTAGTTTAGGCGCTACGGTGGAACAATGTATGTTCCTCCGTAGCGACTAAACTACTGATACTGATGATGATACATACTTACACAAACAGACAGACGGATTACTAAATCACCCTTTTAGATTAGCCGTAATCGGATAAAAATACAGACAAATTGATTTAGAATTCCCAACCTTAATTTTATAATATCTTTAATTAATTTAAAATTATGTTATAGGACCAGCAAAGCAATGTTTGCTAATCGTATATCTTATTGGTTGAATGCCAAGGGTCCCTCAATGACGATTGATAACGCCTGCAATGGCTCTACTGTAGCTCTGGAAGAAGCTTACAAAGCCATCAAAAATGGGATTATCGACGCAGCCATAGTAGGAGGCACCTACCTTTGCATTACTCCTCAAACTTTAGTGCATTATAACAGGTAAGGTTCCAGTTTACGAACTAAAAATACATAATATTTTATTCTCTTAAAAGGTAAATAAAGTAGAGCTGCTTTAGCGTGAGCTATATTGTAGAAAATAGTACTTTCCAGCTGGGAGTTTATCACAGGAGACCCGTGAGCTTACACTAGGGTGTACGTTTAATTAACAATTTTCCCTGAAATCGACAAAAACAGATTTCTTTATACATTTTGTCGACGGCCTGCGAGCCAACTGTGAGAAGTACCTTAATATATATATATATATATATATACATATATTCTCTTTTTTATGAGATACTCTAATCTATTTACAACCACAAGATACTTTTATTTCAGTTAAGATATTAAATACTCCATTATGACAAGTAAGAATAATAATAATATAATACTCCATTGTAAGTTGTACAGAATAATCTTTAAATTATAACAAATAATACTTAGGTATAATTGAGAAAATTAAAAGTAAATTTGCTACAGTTACTGCAGCTGAGTATAGAAAATGGCCTGCACAAATCAAATGAAAAAATATACCTAGAAGATTAGGAGTCCGAGTTTTTAACAAATTAATAATGGTTGTATGATAAAATAGGTTTAATGATGTTTTGAATTCAGAAACTTATTGGGCACGATGTTCAAAATTTATTTTACTTTATTCTCTAGCGGATAAAAACGGCTTTACCGTCAGATAGCGAGGAGTAAAAATAATCCTTCCGAGATGGGGGGATGACATAGTTGTTATAAAAGAGTGCAAAGTAGCTTTTTAACCTCGTGCTTAATTTTGATGACCAAGCAAGCAAAGGATGGGAGAGATAAAAAATTTGAATCCTGAGAGTTAACGAGGAAATCAAAAGAGCACGAAGTTAAAAATCTTTGCATTTTTGTGCAACACCTAACTTTTCATCTCACCTCAGCGAGGAAATGACTAATAGCAAAATAAAAAAATGACGCGGCCAAGTAAATAAAAAAAGTACACCAAGAACACTCCGAGCCCGAGTTTTTATGAAATTTATAAACAGTTGTATGATAAATTCGGCATCATAGAGGTACTTAAGTTTAATAATGTTTTGAATTCACAAACTTAGTGCACACGATGTTCTAAATTCAATTTACTCGTACTTTATCCTCTAGCAAATATAAACGGCTTTTGCACTCGGATATCGAAGAACAAAAATACTCTTTCCAAGATGAGGGGATAAAAAAGATGCTAAAATGTGCTACAAAATTGATCTAATAAATTCCTCGAGATCTAACAAGATCTTGGCTGCGTTCCCCAACTACCTCCAAAATTTACTTACAAAAAGGACAGGTAAAACTAAAATAAAAATTGTAATTTTGCAGGTGTATAAAAATATCGCCAGATGACAAAACAAAATCCTTTGATCAGAATGCAAATGGTTGTACCAAGTCAGAGGCCATCAGTGTACTATTTATACAAAAAGCTAGCGATGCTAAGAGGTAAAAACAACGAGTACTTGAAATTTACTAATTCAATCCATTTTCATCGTTATATTATTTAATTATAATTTTAAACTGCAGCAGACGATCATGACCCCAATTAGGTATGTTACACAGTTTAAATTGTCACTTCTAAAGATGTTTTTTTTTTCGCAATTATAGAAATAACATCAGATAAAACAATTTTAGAACTCTCCAATAGTTAGATTAAACACAAGTATAGCGTCTTTAAATACTGGTCATTAAAGCTATATTTTAATTTCTTAGGGCTTATGCTGAAGTGGTAAATGTAAAGAACGAGTTTATATCAACATTGAACGGAGAAACTGGTCAGGCTTTCGGGTTCGTCCGTGACCCTGAAAGTAGCGCTGCATTTTTGAACGAGTTTTATTTAAAATCTCGTGTGCCACCTAGTGAAGTTGACTATGTAGAAGCGTGTGGCTCAGGTATTTATTATTGTTTTATTATACGAGTAGGTATAGATAGAAATATCTTTCTACCCTATTCATGTAACTTTTTTACTATTTTTTTAATTAAATCTACTAAATAGTATAATTATAAGTGATTAATTACTTATATTGACGTGTTTTTGATTTTAGATTTGTATTTTGATTTCCGTATTATAAGACAAAAAGCGTATGTAGGTATAATTTAATTTCTTATTATAATAACCATTTATTTATGTTTTATATATAATGTATGTACGGTTTGTTTCTTTTTACCCGACTGGGAAAGAAGGAGGATTATGTTTTTCGAGTGTATGTATGTATCTTTTTGTCACCAGGATGTATCTAATATCACAAATGATGTATTTCTTTTGCCACTTAAACAATAAATACTAAACCCGAATAAAAATCCCATACCGTTATTTGCCGTTTTTTCACAATATTAATTATAACAGGTAGAATATTAAACTAATGTTTAAGATTCTATCTGAACTTTTAGTGCACGAGTCCGACTCGAAAGGAAAATCGGGCGATTTTCCTATTATAGATTTATCATATGCCATTTTTTACAGGCAATCCAGAAGCGGATAAAGCAGAATTGCTTTCAATGCAGAAAGTATTCTGTGAAGATAGGTCTCGTCCACTTTATGTGGGTAGTGTCATATCTAATGTCGGTTTCTCTGATGCTGCATCTGGACTTACGGCTGTTACTAAGGTATGTCCTTGTCGACCTTCATATTAGTTGGGAAAGGCTTGGTTTATTCCACTTTCTTCACCTGAGATAAATAAAGTGACCTTATTTCACCTTGAAATCAGTAAACCTGAGTGAATCGTGTAGGTGGTTTGCTTAGATAAGTATATCTATAACCAGCTGGGTTAAATCTATTGGTTAGAGTTAGGCAAGTTTAAACAAGACCAAGCAAACTTGGTTTAATTTTGACAGTTAGCCAAGCTTCATTGTTCTTTTTTATTTACGTCATGTCTAACTTTAGCGGATCGCCCTGCTCTCTACATCAATTACGTTTTTTTATTTCTATGGAAAATAAGATTCATTAAAAGAGTTTATGGATTACGTATTTTATGTACTGATGTAAATTTAAGGTTCTGTTGGGATACCATCACAGTTTGATAGCAAGCAATCTTCACTGCGAGACACCAAGGCAGGATGTACCGGCTATCAAGGATGGTCGTATGTGTATAGTAACTGATCATAAGCCGTTCACTGGTACATACGCGGCTGTTAATTGTTTATCTTATACCGGAGTTAACTCTCATGTTCTGTTGCGTAGATGTACTAAACAGAAGGTAAGATCTGTAATAATCATATTCTTATAATGTTTAATTTATCAACTTATTATAATATGTAGTAACTTTTTTTTCAAAGAAACTTTAGCGATGAGTTCTGATATAAAGCACGTTAACTTTCCTGCTGCATATTAATAATTAAAGACTTATTAAATATCCATTGGTATGCAAATCATATAGTTAGGAGAGACATAAAAGAAGTTGACGCGAAATAAAATATTGACCGAAGTAAAATATTTTTTGGACGGTTCTCTGGCATATCTGATGTCATAGGGCTTAGCAGAATATTTTTATAGCTTACACTGAAAGCAAATTTACATTAACTGGCGAGATAAAGTATACATGAAATATAATTATATTACAATTTCAAACAACTAAATATGCACGCTCCACATTAGAGTATTTTTCTTCCAATTTTGCGCTCCATTAGTGAGTTATTACAAAAGTCCCGATTACACAAAAAACATTAGTTGATAATTCTGCTTTGACCGTCTACATGTGGTTCGTACTTTACTTAAATTATTTTATCTCAAGGATTTGAAGCGGTACAAAACGTCAATGCCAAGATTATTGACCGTATCAGCTAGGCAAGAGGAATTTTTAAAGGTTATATTCGAGAGGTTGAAAGGCCACCCCATAGATGCTGAACAACTGGCTCTGTTGCAAAATATTCACTCCCTTAATATTTCTGGTCATTTAGGAAGAGGATACATTATTTTAGGTAAGTTAGTACGTTAAGATATGTATGATGAAACTAATAGTACTTCTTTTTACAAGTGTTTAGTGATGATTGAATTATTAGTCTATAATATAGACTCTATACCTACAATAAATCACTATGAGATAACGTATAGACTAATTCTATCATCACAGACGGTATAGCAATTTTATATTTGCATCAAATTTTCTGCAGTTTGGCAGCATGGGCTGAAAATTTTTTTTGCACATGCGAAGCCATTGCGGCTGCCTTTTCAACTATTTATTTTTTCATTGTTTGAATTATAAAGCTTTAGCATCAATAAGACAATGCCATAACCCGGTTTTATGATAATAGATACAAACGAGGATGGACGCACGGTTTGTTTATCGGAGTGCACCGCGCACTCGGACGAGACGAGTCGTCCGCTGTGGTTCGTGTACAGCGGCATGGGCTCCCAGTGGGCCGGTATGGGCGCGCAACTCATGCGCATACCCATCTTCGCAGCCGCCATCGAACGGTAAGTATTTCCATCAAGCACGTACCCCGGCGGCGGGGAGATGGTAGTTTGGTGATAACATCCAGCAGACCCTTGCGTCACAGTACCTCCGCCCCGAAAGTCAAGACTAGATAGTGTGAAAGCGTTTTCCAGACACGTTGTAGCTAAATTATTTGTAGTAAAATTTTAATTTGTCTTAATTTGATTTATGTAGCCACTAGTCAAGGCGCGCGGCTTCGTTCGCGTGGACTTTATTGATATTGATAAGAATTAAATAGTAAAAAATACTTTGGAGTTACTCTTTGGCTATACACACCTGCAAACTACAGGAATATTTATGTTATCATGAAAATAGACGATCCTAGATTTACTTTGTCTCTACAAAAAACTTAGTCTCGCTTGACGTGCTACATCAATAGGTCCCAACCATTTTGAAAAATACAACTCATTATCGCCGACACCACTCACCTCATAGGCATCGTACAGTAGGTCTATGGGTTTTTTTAGTAGGTAAGTAATAGCAGTCATAGAATCTTTACATAAAAATCCAACTTGCTATAAGAGGCATATCTTATTTTATTCTAGGTAAATATTATAATATATATCTAACTGAAAGAAGCCGCAAAAAGTCATTGTATTTTTCTCTATTTTCAGTTGCCGTAAAGTATTAGAACCTAAGGGAATTAATATACTGCATATAATCACAACACCAGACAAAACTATATTTAATAACGTATTAAACTCGTTCGTCGGTATTGCTGCAATTCAAATAGGACTTACAGATGTTTTAAGAGCCTTGAAATTGTGTCCAGATAAGATAATCGGTGAGAAAATTACATTTGTTTTATGTAATGGTTTTTTTTTTTAAATAAACTGTATTTGCATTAGGGTTTCATTTGTTCGATAGGCCACAGTGTTGGAGAACTAGGATGTGCTTATGCTGATGGCTGTCTGACTGCAGAGGAAATGATTCTATCAGCCTACGGACGTGGTAAAGCGTCTAATGAAGTTCCATTGATTCGGGGCGCCATGGCAGCAGTTGGTTTAGGATATCAGAAGGTACGCAGCTATTCTGTTTTTTCTAAGTATAGTCCCGTTAGAACATAACATGTACAAAAGTGCATACGTCTTGCAGCGCTTTTTTTCTACTACGAGGATTGTAAGTTGTGTAATCGAATGCAAACCAACTCGATTAATTTTCTACCCACCTGTCTATCTAAGGAAGCACCTACCCAATGACTTTGCCATAAATTACCTTGTTAGTCGGTTAATATAATTTCATAGTTACAATATTAATATTATAATAAAAAATATATATTACAGCTTTCAACATTGTGTCCACCGTCGATTGAGATAGCGTGTCATAACAGTTCAAGCTCTTGTACTATTTCTGGCCCTGAAGAATCGATTCGTGGATTTGTAGCTATGCTGACAGCTAATGGCGTTTTCGCAAGGGAGGTTCCTAGCTCTAATATCGCGTATCATTCCAGATATATTGCTGATGCTGGTTCGTATTTTTTACCAAAAGCTTTCATGTCATTATTTTTTTTCACGTCGAGTACTCGATGTTCATAGATTATACGAGTATTATATGTTTAATTAAGAAACATACAAATGACACCTTTTTTATATAATAAAGCATACATTTTTAGGTCCTCATTTGTTGGATTTCCTGTCTAAAACAATAAAGAATCCCAAACCCCGCAGCAAGCGTTGGTTTTCCACTTCGGTGCCACAAGCCAAGTGGGACGAACCCGCCGCCAAGTATTGCTCGGCGGAGTATCTCACCAACAATCTTTTGGTAACATTTACTTTATATTAGCTTTATATTTTACGTATAGGTCCTAATGAGCTCTAATAGTCAATATCTTGTTTGCACCACGTAGAGTCCAGTGTTGTTTGAAGAGACTATTAGTCTAATCCCGAGCAACGCAGTGCTGGTAGAGATAGCTCCGCACGGGCTGCTGCAGGCTATCCTTAAGCGCGCGCTGCCGGACTCTTGCACCAACATACCTCTCACTCAGCGAGGACACAAGGACAACTCACAGTTCTTACTCGACGCTATTGGCAAGTTAGTAGCACTCACCCGTTTCAGCACACACAACCCTTAGATACAAAATCAGAGGCCACTGACGACTTTTAGCTGGCTGACACTAATTTAGCTAAATAATATTCATAAATGGGATCAACGAATTAACCTTTATCTATGTAATAAGCTTACCTTATCAACAACATCAAACATAATTTCAAAATTATAAGACTGATTGTACTTACTGTCTTTCTGGAACAGAATTACACGTGGCAGAAAAACTCAGGAACTATGAAATTACGATCATTTAAGTGAAGATGTTTTATTATTTATTTATAGATTATACATCGAAGGATATTGTCCCCAAGTGCAAGAAATCTATCCAAAGATTGAATTTCCAGTATCCACGGGAACTCCTCATCTCGGAAGTCTCGTCAAATGGGTCCATTCCGAGTCTTGGTAAGAAAATGTTCTTTCACAAATCGGGTGTACCTACATAAATTTGCCCACTATTGGAAGATCATGAGTTATTTGATGTGGCACAGTTACTTTATCTCATTCACGTGTCTGTTAGTGATGAACTCGGGGATATTAATTCCAAATTTAGCTTTCCTTATATTGTAGCCTTAGTCGCTAACAAGAAGGGGGGGGTGTTAGGAAGGTCACACTTAAACAAAAACTCACCTCAGTACCTGATATTTTACTACTAAACACAAACACAATACACGGTTAGAACAATAACAATACACTAAAGACTTAAGACTACTAAAAGTAAATTTAAGATAACAACTGGCTTTTAACTTTAATTTATTCAAGACTTGATAATAAACTATCAACTGAAATTCGAGATAACCACTGAATTTTAACCTTTAAAACATTATAGTAATTGTCTAATGAATGAGATAGCTAGTATACATCTCCAGGGAAGCAAAGGTGAAGAAATACAAATCAAAACGCAACTGACGCAGTAGGTTAATATAATACAGTCCGGGGTAAAAGGTTACCGTCCGGGGTAAAATGTTGCAGACCTGGGTGGTGACGTTTGGTCGAGACAATCAGTTTATTCAATAATAATATATATACACTTAGGTCACCAAGTAGTTAACTACACACTGGGGTAGTTCGGAGAACCGGTAGGTAAGGTTCCGTGATAATGGTCGCCAATTAATGTAGCTTTCCACCAGTACTATGCTGAGGAAGTAGTTCAGAAAAAGGGAAAGAGATACCTCCACGACAGCATACTCAAGTCTATGAGCTGTTTTGATCTGTTCGTCTGTCCATCTTTTCTAACTTTTTAATCCACAAGCCTAATATATATACTGAGTAAGTGTGTTTGTATGTATGTTTGTAAACATGTGTATTTGTTTCAGGGCTACTCAAGCCGGAGATTATTATATTAAAGCGGCGTCTTCGTACTCAATGTCATTGAGTGCTTATGATTTAGAGCATGATTATCTTAGAGGACATGTTGTGCAAGGTAATCCTTTCACATTAATTTTAGCAAAATTTATATGATACATTTTATCAATGAAAATCAAAATCAATCAAAATCCTGATCAGGGATTCATTATCCTTATATACATGTTATATTTTAGGCAAAAAATTATTCCCTTTCGCCGGGGCGCTAGCAGCTGTATGGGATACTCTAGCGATGACTCTTTGCTATCCTAAAAAGAAAATGTCAGTACGATTCAGTGACGTACATTTTTACTCACAGCCGATATTGCATGACTTGAAACCACTCAACCTCGACATTTTCATTCATAGAGGCAACGGACATTTTGAGGTAACAGTTCTGAATTATTCGCCGGAAAAATATTTTACACTGGAGCAGAGAATATATGTATTAAAATACTAAGTCCGAAGTTCACTTCCAATATGCTGCTCGTGTTAAGAAATAATGGTTCACCATTATTTCTTAAGACCAGCAGCATATTGGAATCCCATTACGATAACGTAAATAATGCGGGTTATAGCCATCTACCGCTGACTTGGTATGTACTTTAATCATCAATAATGTACAAAAATATATAGTACCTATATACAATATACATACTCGCTCGTTATATTGTATATATGTATTCATATAGTTATTTATTGTTAATATTATTTTGCGGCTAGCAACTGGGCAAGCTGCCCTCTGATTGTGGGTGTAAATGGTAGCATTAGTTTTTTTTGTAATCTTTCTGCTATTTTTGTTTATGTTGTTATATAGTTTATTGGTAATAAAGGTATTGGCCGGTAGTTTTTTTATTATGTGTACGCATTTACTTATATCATATAATTTTGTAAACCTGTTCCTTTTTTGTGCGCCACCGTCTACGCTATATTTATTTTAATTTGCTATACCTGCAAAGATATTCTGAAAGTGATAGCTTTTTAGCTATGATACCGCCGTTTGTGCCGGTTTTCTGTTATATTTATTACCTCATGTTCTATTTTTTTTTGTGGTTTCAGTAAAGAGCTTTGTAATTGTAACCTCTAATCAACTGCCTAGTCGCAAAATCAGGCTTTATAACTGCCTCATTCATTGTATTTATTTCAATACTCTTATGTTTAGGTTTTAAAAGGAAAATCAAAAGTCGCGTTTGGATATATCTACATGCAGTCGGAGTCAGTTCTGGATGATGCGGAAAATTCATTAGATGACTGTCATATTGCTCCAGATGAAATATACAAACAATTTATTAGTCGTGGCTATTCATACAGGTAAGTCAAAAGTAATCACTCGCTTCATTTTCGATATTGATATTAAAGATCAAGTCAATGATGTTCAGATACTATAAGATAAGACAACTCTTTATAAAAAAACTAGTTGTTTAATAAAGAATCATTTATTCTGGAAATTTTTAGTAAAATTAACAAAACCAAAATTAGTATAACAGACAAAACCTCCATAAAAAATATATATAATAATATGCTCAAACTAAATATTAGGTCCTTACATATAAAATTGGCGTTTTGTCGTACTGGCCACATTGATCTCAAATATCTCTTCTTTGGTTAGGGATTCCAATTTCAAATTTATACAGCTATTTATTCATACATTTGTATTTCGAAAACCGTAATTCATTTGTTTTGTCCTCGTTTGTTTTTTTCTTTGCGTCACGCAGTTTACAAAATGGAAAACTTGAAATATCGCGTTATTTATGAGTACGAGTTCCACCGTGGTACCAGTGCTGCAGAAACGGCTCGAAGGATTAATGATGTGTATGGCGGCGGTGTCGCAAAAGAAAACGCAGTGCGTTTTTAGTTCCAACGTTTTCGTTCTGGAAATTTCGACCTGCAGAACAAGCCCCGTGGACGGCCGGAGACTAAAGTTGCTAATGAAGAATTGAAAGCTATTGTGGAAGCAGATCCATCGCAAACCACGTCCGAGTTATCTGCGGGCTGCGGTGTTAGTGATAAAACTGTTTTAATCCACTTGAAGCAAATTGGAAAGGTCAAAAACCTTGAAAGATGGGTACCTCATGAATTGAGTGCATCAAACCGACAAACGCGCGTCAACTGCTGCGTTAAATTACTGAACCGGCACAATAATGAAGGGATTTTAAATCGGATCTTTCGGATATTTCAAGTTTTCCATTTTGTAAACTGCGTGACGCAAAGAAAAAACTAAAAGAGGACAAAACAAATGAATTACGGTTTTCGAAATACAAATATATGAATAAATAGCTGTATAAATTTGAAATTGGAATCCCTAACCAAAGAAGAGATATTTGAGATCAAAGTGGAAAGTACGACAAAACACCAATTTCATATGTAAGGACCTAATATTATCAAATTCGGCTCGTAAATGATATCGTAGCAGATTAATAAATTGAACCCGTATTCCAAATTTCGTCAAGATTCATACGAAAAAAAAATACAGGAAATATTAAGATCTAAATATACTTACACTACACTAAATACACTTATTCTTACTATTGACATAATATGTAATACATTAAATCTTATTGGACTGCAGCAGTCTACAATTTGACCAGATTTGAATGATACGCTTCTTAAAGATTTTATTTCAGTCCTTATAAGTATAACTTCACTACATAATGATATGCAACTATGCACATGATGTTTAAAGGACTTATTTCATATTTAGCTATGACGGTGTGCATCTTGTACAAAATATCTAGATTGATGAAACTTGCAGCAGATGCCTATTTTATTATGTACAAAGATATTAAGAGTCTGTAGAAGTAAGAAGAGTCTGATTGTAGTAGAATTATAGCATCCCTGAAAGATTTTTGTACCTAAATTGACTGGAATGATCACATTGGTCCATAATTTGCGCCGCCCGTCATAAATGTCGAGATTGACACACCAAAAACGCACAAAACGTGTTATTGTGCGTTTTTGTATGAAAACATTACGATACCAAATGAATTTTCTACACTGTGATAAGTTACGTTATTTTGAATTTGATTGATGGATTAACTTATTTATACTCGTAGTATCATGTACACTGTCATGGTCGAAACTCCATACATTTTTGAAACTTTTTCTTTACTTTGCTTTGCAGAGACGACTTCCGTAGTATTAACAGTTTAGATAAATCGTTGACCAAAGCTGAAATTGTATGGAACAATAACTGGGTGACATTTATCGACGGCTTGCTCCAACTGAATACTCTGAGATGTTCATACAATGGAGTGTCACAGCCATCTCAGATCAGAGATCTTACCATTGACATAGATAGGCATGCAGCTATTCTCGAAGAAAATTTACTCCGTGGAAAGAAAACTATAAACGCTCGAATAGATGTAGCTTGCGATAGCACCAGGTACTTAGATGTTAGTTTTATATAAGATCTAAAAAGAAGACAGGCAAGCAGATAAATATACTTATAAGAAAGTGATAGAAATATAGCAAAATGGACAGGTGCTATTTTTACGATCGCTCTCTTAGAAGTATGATACTCTCAGTGACATTAAGTATAGTTTACACTTAAAAAAAGCTCAATAATATCACGTTTGCCCATTATAGTTGCAGTTCGCTCTTAAAATTTAAGCTGCGCTTTAAATTATTTGATAACAATTATTATAACATATAATTTTGCTGGTATTATTGCTTTTTAACCAAAACCAAACATGTTTTCAAAGTTCTTATCCGAACGGCTTATGCAGTAGAGGCTTATAGCTACAAGAATTATTCCAACATAAAATTTTAGATCATATCCCTTTTTAGAGTTCCGTACTAAAAAGGTAGGTACTAAGACTTCGCTGTCCGTCCGTCTGCCCGTCTGTTTATCACCAGGCTGGTTCACATTAACTGTGATAGCGAGACAGTTAAAATTTTACAGATGACGTACACGTACAGTTTCTGTTGCCGCTATAACAACAAATACTGAAACCAGAATAAAATAAATATTTAAGGGGATTTCCATACAACAAACATGATTTTTTTGCTGTAATTGTTTTAATTCTTTTTAGATGTGGAGGTGTCTTGTTGCAAAATCTGAAGCTTCAGAATTTGCCACCATCTTCAGCTGAAGTATCATTTAAGCTTTCTACTCAGACTTCAACGGAAAGTAATGTAAGTTGATGAACTATTACAAATTTACTGAATTCGGATTTTGTGGAATATGCTTCGGGACTGTATAATTTGATTCCCGCGAATGGACGAAATATGGAACCGAAACCAACGTATTGAAACATGGTGAGGCCGTTTAGTGGCATGACTTTGTCTTTGGGTGACCACCCAACGGACAAAGTCTCTTGTGGTACATTTTTGTCATGGATAGTGATCCATGGCAGAAACTTACCTCAAGAGAAATGTCGCTTGCTTCGCTCCACCTGGGGCGACGTGTGAGCATAGAAGAATTACTGTGGGGTATTGGCACTGAACTGACATGCATATCACCTATATGGATATTCACTAGAAAATGACGGTTGTTTTTATGTCGATTTCAAGCGCGTGGTGTGAGTGCCGGGAACTAAAATTGACATTTCCCATCACTAATAATGGTTCCATGGACTCACACCACATCTCACATTGGACTAACAAGCTCCCAAAATGGCGGATATCAAATGGATTCATTGCCCCTTTGACATTCTGAAGTCGGATATCGTTTTATGAGTATTCTTCCACGGTCAAAGTTAACTCGATCCCAAAATTTAGTATAATGGCTTTCAGATCATACTTAAATTATATGCGCTGCTCCTAATATCTAAAGCTGGGATTATATTCTTATTCTGTGTGGGGGCGATAAGTCCTGCACTGACGTCTCGCTTAGGGTGTGTTGTGTATTTATCTTCGCCAGCCTAACCCAACCAGCCAAGCTCTGGGCCGCTGGCACAAAAGTTTCACTCCTATTCCGTCAGGTGTAGTAGAAATACCCTCACGATGCGAAACCGATTTGGATGCATGAGTTTCATCGTATTTCAGCACTCACTCTTGAGTGCTGAAACGCGATGATATGAATGAAATGAATTTAGATCGTTTCTAAATATACATAATATTGATTTTATCTTTGATCAATTGATAACTTATTTATTGTATGAACACAAAACATGAAATGCAAGAGAATATTGTTACATCATATCTTATATTATGATGCCACAAGTTATTTTATTATTTGTAAATTTTTTATATAACTTTTTACTTTTTATTTTCAGGATACTGTTATTCCACAAATAAACAAAAAAGCTGACAGCAAAGTTTCTCTGCAAATTGGCAATATCGGCGACTTCAAAACTTTGCACTGGGAAGAGACACTAGATATACCAGTAAAAGAAGATCACGTTAAAGTTCAGGTTATTAATTATTAATCCAACGACTATATCCCTTAATTTCATATTTAATTAAATACTACAATTGCTTTTTTGGGTTCTTTACCCACAGGGCAAAAACGGAACCCTATTACTAAGACTTATTAGCCACCAGTATATGTCAGTTTACCACCAGTCTGTATTCGTAAACCGTGATAGCTAAACAACTGAAATTTTCATAGATGATATATGTGTCTATGTTGCCACTATAATAACAAATACCTACTAAACACAAAAAAAAAAAATATTTAAGCTTCCATATAAGAAACTTGACTTTTTAGACGGTAGACGCTTTTAATGGCAACAACTTTAAAAATAGAGTAATAGAAAATAAAATAAATAAATATAAATATGGGGCATCATCCACACACAAAGGTCTTTAGCCCCTAAACTAGGCAAAGACCTGATAAATGATTTACATACTTATATACATGCATACATACTTATATATATAATAAACAGGTAGACACATGACAAACAGACATGCTCATGCACACAAATGTTTAACCTGTCCGGGGATCGAACCCGAGACCAGCGGCGCAGAAGGCAGGTTTGCTACCAACTGCGGCAGTCAATAATAGTAATATTTACAGTACAAGCGGCAATAATATGCTAGTATCGGTAGAGTTTATAATTATATTTAAGACATTTGGTGTCGAGACTTTAGGGCCGTGGGCCGTGGAGACCGCGAGCTCATCTTATTTTCCAAAACTAATCGGAACATTTGATCGATTCGAAGCGTAACTAGAATGCCGGTTTTTATCTGGTCCAATATATAGGCATTGCTATTCAGCGTGGTAATGCGGCTAGCATACTAGGCACGCTACCTTCTGGTTGTGGGTTGGAGCATTTGGATTATCTGTAGATCTTAAATGGTCTATAGGTGATTTTTCTGCTATACTTTTTTTGCTGTTGTTTTTGGTAATAAAGGCCCTTAAAAATAAGTAGGTATAATTAAATCAAAATACAAAGACTAAGACAAATATATTGACACCATTTCCATAAAAATACGACAGCCATTTAGGCTTTAGGGCGAGCTAAAGAAATATACATTCATACATACATATGTACATACATACTCGAAAAACATGACCCTCCTTCCTTCACAGTCAGGTAATTATACCCACCTCTGATTAGTGGGTCACTTTTGGTTTATTATTATTTATTATTTACAGGTCGAGTATGCAGGTATAAATATATCAGATGTAAATAGAGCATTTGGAACAATTCCTTACGAAGAATCTGAAAAATACTTCGGCATGGATTTCAGTGGTGTTACCAGGCAGTAAGTTATTTGTAAACCTTTAAGATTTTTAGTAGAGTAAGAGAGTGTCTTACATATTGAATTTCAAATAATCAATTTGGTTTTGATATTACTGTAGTTCATGTTTACGTTTTAGCGGCGAGCGTGTAATGGGTCTGGTCAGTAACGGTGCTGTGAGTACGATGGTATCGGCTCGTCCTGAGCTGCTGTGGCCGGTGCCCACTCACTGGACGCTAGAAGAAGCTGCCACCGTGCCCCTCGCATATACACAGGCCTTCTACTACCTTGTACGTACCTACTTATCTTTTAGAAATAATATCAAAGTAGTTAACATAAGTATTCAATATGAAGCCAAAATCATATCGTTATTCAAAGTATGTAAACAATATGAGATTTTTTTAACCATATAATAATAAATTATAATTAAAAACGTATATCGCCATTAAAAAACAATACACATTACACTACATTAAACACTTTAAGTACGTATCTAAATTCTTAGAATTCGTAACTAACATAAATAAAGATTTAAAGTAAAGCTAGCTGGTCGCCACACTAGTAATAAAACTGTGTTACGGCTGCCAGACCCTTCCGTTTCAGAGGATACAATATAAAGTAACAAAGAGTATCAAATACGGTAGCACATATACTATTTATTTAAAATACCTAATCTTGTAATGTTTTTATACTTTAAAGAAGGAAAGAAGCTATTTTTTATGAAATGTGTATTATTGGTAAGTACTCGTATCGGCTATAAACACGTAACTTTTCAGTGTATAAGAAGCAGGCTCCAGCGTGGGTCGACGGTACTGATACACGGCGGTGCGGGAGCTCTGGGACAAGCTGCGATATCAATAGCTCTGGCGTATCACTGCACGGTGTTCACCACTGTTTCAGACAACAACAAGAAAAAGTTTCTGCTCAAACTCTTCCCTGAGTTACATGGTAATACTACGAGCTTATGGGCTGGCTAACCATTGATTTTATTAGTAAATTTTTCATAAGCAAATAATCATGCGCTTCACCGCAACTTACCTGATGTAAAGAGACGATGCGATCTAGAATGTATCGCGTTTTACCTATTAAAAAAAACAGAACTCAACTCGCGACTTGAAAATGCCGAAATTATAGGTATCGGTAAATTAGTAAATAAAATGTCCGGGTTCCGCTACTCCCTCACCAGCGAGATGCCGGTGAAGGCTGCGATGTGAGGGATTTTGCAGGGAATCGAAGGAAGGGTCAATGTGGAGGCTCTGAAGACCCTCGGCTTCCCTGCGATCTTCGCTCGGGCGTTCTCTACTCGCCCAGAAGCCACCATGAATGTATAATAATACCACCTCCAGCTGGATGGTACCAGTTTGAGCAACTATTCAACAGCAACGTGGAAGGGGCGCACCTCGGTGCCCCAATGTCACCTATGCCAATACTTCGCAGTCTTCTAACGACTGCCACCGGGCGCAGAAATGCCTTGCACTTAACATTCACCCTATGGCTCGGGGTGCCCCAACTTCACGGAGGCACCACTGCGATGCGCAAACTGCTGAAGAAGCCACGCTAACAACAGGCTCACGTGCCCCACCTTCCGACGAGAGGCCAGGAAGCGAAAGATCCAGATCCCTTGTGACCGACGCCCCATCCCGCCGTAACAGTAGCGCCCAGCAGCGACGAGGGTCACCCTACCAGCGCCCCGCCCTTGAGATGGAGATGCCATCTCACTGCGGCCGGCCCCAGTTCTGGATATACCCTATCTTCACGGGCACTGCCGGTGGCACGAGGATGAACCGAGCTTGTTCCACTACAGATGCCCACCACTCTGCGCCTGCCAGTCTTCGTCCCCTTTCCCCATGCGGCGTACCTTGAGCCTGCAGGCCCCAGCGTAGGAACTCAGGCGTAGGAACCGCAGGGGTAGACGATCAAGAAAGAGGGGAAGGAAAGATAACCGGGCCTCTCTACTCCCCCGTGAAGAACGAGCCGCCGAAGGTGGGGCATCTACCGAGCTACTTCCTCACCCATCACATCCCCTCCACGTGGGGCAAGATGGCGAGGATAATGTTGAAGTGTTTAGCAAGTACTATGGCAATAATATGGTATACTTAAACATCTTATATACCTAATTAGATATCTTATATGATTATATAAGACGTTTGAATGCGCATCCAGAATTGTAGATGTGATATTAACATACTAAAATTACTAGAAACCAGACAATTATTATTCCGATCCCTACTTACCTAAAAAAAGGAAATAAAAAATTAGACACAACAAAAACGTGGCGTGGCGTCCCAAATCAAACAGCGGCCTCTACGCCAATGTACCAAAGTGAGTCCGTCCGGTCGCTTACTCGTACCATCAGAACGCGTCAGACCGGGAGGCTAAAAACACACAGGGAATTTTAGTGTTCAGTTGTGTCCAGCAACATACCCCAATGAGGAGAAAGCAGAGCATGCAACCAAGCACCTGATTCTGGCATACAGGCAGCGTTGAGTCGTGCTAAGGCTGCCTCTGAGCTTATATTCCGAAGCTGATAAACGGTGTGCTTTGAGGAAATGTCATACCAACTTCTCTGTGCCTTAAATTTCAAGATATTACTTTGAGTACCTATTTTGAGTTCATTGATAAAGTGTACGAATTGTACTGAAATATGTCAATTCCTTCATTACTTAACCACTATCATTACGGAGCGTCTCTCTCTGTTGTGACGCTCAAGGTAGGCCGCAAGTACTTGCAAAACACTTGAACATCTCACATAGGTAATTATATAACATGTTCAAGTTTGCCTCCATTTAACACACGAACATCTTAAGTGTTTTGCATGTATTATAGTATTTTATAGTATTTTCATATAAACTACACTTTTAAATAAGTTTTTTTTTGTCTGCAGAGGATCACATAGGCAATTCTCGAAACAATACTTTCGGAGATATGATTTTAAGTGCTACACATGGAAACAGATGCGATATAGTTCTCAGCTGCGTACGAGATGATCTCAAATACGTAAGAAAAAAATGATTTATAAAATGTATACTACGGGTGGACTGACTATGTTTTAAATAAATTTGAAGTATTCAAATACTCAAGAAAAGTAATTCGTTAAAATTAAAAAAACTAACGTGTGTTTGACTTATTGTATTGAAGTAATACGGGTTATTAGTACCTGATTGATGAAAATATCCCACTATAGTTTCGTTCACATTCAGTAAACTAAAAAAAAATCCTTAAAATCTAGAAATTTATGTGCATAGGTAAATTATATAGTAATTTGCCTTAGAATTCAATAATTCTAGGGCAAATCACTATATAATTTACCTATTTCGATACAATTATCGAACTTATTTACATGATATCTACGAATTTTTAAATGTATACTATACCTATACAATATAATATATAAAGTTAATTAAAAATTGTTATTTTATGTTGCAGGTTTCTATGAAATGTGCCGGACCATTTTCTTTTACTACTGACGTTGCTCATTGTATACCAGATAAAGATAAATCGTTCGGTATGCACAACCTCACGGATGAGAGATCTTACATTGCAGCAGATTTTTATTCTGTCATTAATTCAGAGAAGACGGATTTAAAGGTATTATAATTATGTGCACTTCTTTCTAAACAAACACTTATATTAACTAATATGTGTTTTCGCGATCACATAAACCATATTGTCAAATCAGCTTTGAAAATAGGCGGATTCGTGTTGGCACAATCTACATTTCGAGGTTTAAAATTATCCTTATTATTGTTTAGTAGTCTAGTTCGGGGCATTTTGAAGTATTGTTGTGTGGTTTGGAATCCAAGTTATTATGTTTATAACTTGTTGTTTATAACTTAAGCCAACCGGCTTGAGGCAGTTCAGAAGCGGTTTTTGTATCACATAATTTATGTAGATAACACATGTAAATTATGTCGCTCCTATCAGTCTCGTCTAGAAAAAAAACTCATTATCAAAGCGTCGTACTTTGGCTGACATAATTATGTTATAAAAGCTTAAATGGTCTATTTAATTGTTCTAATAACTAAGTTATTCTAGTAATTCAGTTGATTTTCTTTTACATTTAGTTAGTCTTATTTTTTGTCCAGCAATTATTTACGAGTACATGAGTTTCATTGTTGGGATAAGATATAATAATTAATCGTTGTTTATTTATTAGTTCCAGTGTTTATCATTAATGTCAGAAATTTATAGTTCATTTTTGTATTGTTAAAAGGTATAATAATTAATAACTTGCGTCTGAATATCCGTATTTAGATTAGCGAATATTTTATCGTAAGATATTTTTTTGTAAATGTGAGGCCCACATCTTGAAGACAATATATTATACTTCTTAGTTGTGAACAATAAAGTTATATTATATTGTAAGTTTTGTAGACAATAAACAAAAAAATATGATGCAATGGTAATGATTTCTCCATTTTATTTTTATCAACAGAAGTTTCAAGTGTTGGTTGCCGAGGGTATCGCTAATGGCGCTGTACGTCCCCTGTCGCGCGTCACGTTCACGCCGCACGAGGTGACTCGCGCCTTCCGTCTGCTGGCGGCGAGTCGACACCGCGGCCGCGCGCTGCTGCGACTCAGGGACAAGCTCGCGACACCACCACTGCCCAGGTACTATATAACGCGCGAGGAGGTACGTCCCCTGACGCTCGTCACGTTCGCGCTGCTCGAAACGAATCGCGCGATTTTTAAATTTAATGGCAATTGTGATTCCTAGGTAAAAATAAGATTTGATGAGATTTTTATCAGCTTAAACTGAAATAATGTAACGCATTACTGCATAACACCTCAGTATTTTTTTACATCAATGATAATCAAATAATTTTCTTTTCGTTTAAAATTACATTTTCACAAACTCTTCTTATTATCAGAATAAGGTAAAAAGAAAAGAACTTGTATAATACATTCAGGATCACTTGCACTTCTCGGAGCACTCATGTAATAATCTGGGATGGCAACTCGTTTGGATTGGAATTAGCCGACAGGTTGATAGCTCGTGGTGTGAAAAACATGCGGATTCTATGTTTGAAACCAACCCCGCAGCTGCTGCTTAAACAGAGGTACCTATTTAATGTTATTCACTCATTATAAAAGTTCGACTTTTTGACATAATCCCTTTTGATTTGGAAGTACGGATTTTTTCCCCACTTAATATTGTATGTCTACGAGTATGCAAAGTTCACTAATGTATATATGTTTTAATAGATTATGGCAACAGGTTGGTGTAGATGTAGAATTACTATCTGATGAAAATTTAGATGACAATGCAGTCTCCGAGCTACTAAACAAATTAAAGTTACGTGACTCCATCGAAGGCATTTATATATCAGTTACAGAAGAAGTTTCAGATAGTCAATATTACCGTAAAATAGAAAAAGTTATTGAAAACTTAGATAAGATCTCAAGGAAATTGCAGCTGACATTAAGGTGAGTGTTTTTGTTAAAAAAAATATATAGTCAGTTTTAACTTGCATTTATTTGAGGCAGAACAATATTTTTCAGATATTTTGCCATAATATCAACCAAGAGTGATCTCGGACAAGATCTATGCCGATCTCGAAAAGTAGACGGTCTTCCGGCTACAGCGTTGTATTTGCCTGCTACGAGTATTAACAAAGTAAGACTCCTTCAACCACTTCGTAAATTTCTTCAATCAATCTTTTAATTTGAATAAAAACATAAAAATAAATAATCTAGCTACAGAGACATGGAGATGTACAGGGTAAAGACAAAAAAAAATTGAAACATACTTACACTTTTATTTTGCTAATTAATATCAAAAATCTAAACACCCTTCGAAAATATACTAAAATAAAACACAAGAGATTGAATATTATAATTGGTTGTCAGATACATATTAAAGAAGGTTTAGTGGTTACATAAACTTGAAAGGCGTTGTTTATTTGTCTCTAAACAAGTGAGAGCAACGAATTAAAAAAATATATAAAAATTAACTGAAATATGTGCTCAACAGGCATGTCCAAATCTTTTGCGGTAAGACGGTTAGTTTTCAAATTTTCAGGTGAACAACAGTCTGAATGACAAGTCGTCGTGGAACCGATCAGCAGTAGATGCAACAGAGCGTGCACTTTGCAGTAAAGATACTGTTTGGTTTGCTCAATTACATCCTTTAGATCAACCATCGCTCCAAAAAATAATTCCATCCTTAGCTGGTAGGTAAAGTTATGCTTAAATTAAGCTTTGGTTGTATTATTCCTTACGTTAAAAAGTCTAGGTGTGCTGATAATTATCACCTAAATTATTATTTTAGTGAGCGGTGATGATGATGTAACATTGAAATATCTAAGACTAGAAGAGTATTTACCCTCGATCCAGTCTTTCTTGAAAGATGTCTGTCACATATCATTAGATAATGAGGATGTGTTAATGCTGACTAAGAAACAGTAAGTAATTAATTTGTTTTAGACTTGGAATTTTAAAGGCTTGTTTATAAGAAACTTACAGTAATAGTGATACAAGCATATTTTTCGATCTGCCGCATTCCAACTTGTAAACTCGACCTGAGCCCTCTATACTCTTAACACTCACTATTGAACTAAAACCTAATCACTGCAATGCAAATTAAAAAGTGTTTTCATTGTTACTTTAGCAAGTTTGATGTTAGTATACTAGATCATCACTACAATAGTGATAGATAGATAGAGATGATCAATTCTTTATTGCAGACACACAAAAAATAAAATTAAAAATGTGGGCGATGAAATAAAATTAGTTATTGTTCAAACTACTAATGTGTATTTTTACTTCGTTTTTAGGATATTAGAAATGGAAAAGGAAACAATGGAATGCATTTTAAAGGATAAAAAAGGACTTGGAGTATTTTTCTCACTGCAAGGTCACGACGAGTTAGAAGCAACGGTCGATTAATTATAATTGCCGCGGTATTCCTTGAATACCGCGGCAATTAATATAGACACAGTAAGTGTATTTTCAGTTTGTTGAAGGAGTTTAATAATCGAGTAAAATTGAGTAAATTTGCGAAGCATATCTGTTGCAGAACTAGCAACATCTTCTGTGTGATGTTCATCACGTACAAATCGCACTAAACTTGGTAATTGTTAACATGAATTAATTGACAAAATCAGTCACAAAATTTTTGAGATATTATCATGAAAAAACTCTATCGTTACGCCGTAGTTTTTGAATGTTGATATTCAAATAGCAGTGTGTTGAATGTGTTTTTGATTCTCGACACAAATGGCGGACCACAAATTTTTTCACAACTCCCTCAATGTATGACTGTATCAAATGAAAGGGCTTGTTTAGTAGAAAACATTATGATAAATGTCGGGAATTGTTAAATTTTATTTGTCCACTTACTTCGTCAGGTGGTAGGTGGAGTCGACTCGAGCAAGTCCAATTTGTTTATAATACCGGGTCTGGAGGGTCATCACGAGCGGTTCCGTGTTCTGTGTGAGAGACTCAAGCTGCCTGCGCTGGTGCTACAGCCAGGTTTGGACCGGCCCCGGGAGACGCCTCGTGAACTCGCAGAGAGATATTCTGAAGTAAGCTCATATTATACCGAACCTAAATATGCAATACGAACTCGTATCATCGTGTCTTATTTTGTAAAATGCCAGATGTTGTTTCAGTCAATTTAGACAAATTAGAGGTTGCATGCAATGTAACCTCCATTGGCACCATTAGCAATGATGTAATTACAGCCGTTTATTTCCGGAATTTAGAAGAGTAGCAGTAACAATCTGAGGGAACAGCAGTGCCCCCGACAAGTCGAAAAAATAAAGCCACGGCCGTACCATCCTTTTCTCGAAGAGGTTTGAGCTACTTTTGACCCCCCTGTAGCTTCGTGACGGGAGACGCTAGAAGCCCATTTTTTTGATTAACAAAGGCATACATATATAGATTTATAGATTTCCAAATTACAAGAAATTTGGAACATTACTTTTAGAATTATAGGAATCCAAAGTTCTTTAGTTTTGTTACTGATTCTTTGACTCACTAATTCATCGATCATCAGAATTCGCAGAAGGCAGTTCTAGCAAACCTACAAGTTCAAAATTTTAAACACAATTATTTCTGACATTCCAAATGTTCTAAACCATATCCGAGATATGCAATCTGAATAAGTAACTAGGTAATCCTAAATAATAGATATTATATTGTATGTGATTACACTTTTACGAGTACAGTTGAGCGGAAAATTATGAAAGAAAATAATAAAAAAGCAACAACTCGAGTCATAGCCAAGTACTGACTTTTGTCAAACACATAATGTTTTGTCACCTACTCAATATAGTATTCAGCCTAAAAACACACTACATTGCTACGGTCACGATTCACCGACGACATAATCTCATTTCTTAATGGCAAAAAGCAGGTGCTTCTTAGTTTTTATCGACTACAGCAAAGCGTTTGATACCCTCAGGCATGATTTGCTAAGTAGGAAGCTGAATAACACCGGTGTTAGAGGGATTCTACTCAATTGGTGTAAAGACTATCTGAACGGACGTAGTTAGCAGGTAAAAGTAAGTACGGCCTTCAGCGACAAGGTCCACGTAACTGATGGTACAGCGCAGGGCTTGGTATTGGGCCTCTTGCATTACATAGCACATATCAATGATATCACCAATATAGTTAAGTATTGTAGCTTTTATCAGTTTGCGGATGACACTTGCTTAGTACCTGCCGACAAGGGCATTGTAAAAGCTCAAAAGCAGATGCAAGCCAGCTTACTTTTACTGCAATTCGTAAGTGGTCACACGATTCGGAACTTGTCCTTAATGCCGATAAAACAAATTTAATACATATCCGATCGAGTCATAACTTCTGTAACAGAAGACTTAGAATATTTGCACACAGTTTAAATATTTCATCAAAATGTTGAATGGAAATACTTGCTCTCTTAACTGTCAAGTCTTACAACAAGTCACTGAACAAACCTGTCTGGGTATGGTCATAGACGATCGATTTAAATTGGGTTAGCACATAGACACAATTTGCGTTAAGCTTCGAGCGATAAAGGCTAAATTCATTAAAAGTCGTTTACCATTCACAGTTTTATTGACGATGTACAAAGCACTGGTGGAAAGTATTGTCCCTTATGGACTTGGTAGTTGCGGCCGTACCTGTAAAACCTTTTTGGAACAAATTTGTAATATGCAATACAGATTCCTAAAATTAATTGTAACGCGTTATATAAAAGATAACTTTAAGGAGGATCCTAGAGAGTTGTTTAGATACTGTGAGGTTAAAGTCAAATACAGTATACTATGTGGACAGTTTTTAAGAGAAGAAATACAACATGACATTACAATCTCAGTAATTACTCGCGGCATTACTAACAATAAACTTGTTTTAACAAGATTTATAAAACCAGTACAGCAAACGCACCTTACATTATCTAATCCCGTACTTTATAAATGGTCTACCACGTGATATTGTCTACCAAGTCAATGTATTTATAAAAGCAATAAATTTTGATATTATTTTTATAGTTACTTAAAAAATTGTTAGCTTACAGGTGGGGTATTACTTAGGACAAAGTAATTGGAAAGTCTCACATATATAGACAAAACTGAATTAACCGACTTGGTTTACATTCGATATTACAACTTTTTAGAAAGGCAGAAATACTGCGCTGTGAGACTCGTCCATTTTTGTACATGTTATGTTTTTGACAGGTTTATTTGTCTTGGATGATAATAAAAGCCGACTTGAAATGTTTGCGCCTTAGTTCCCAACAAACTTTGTTATATGACGTAGGTAGATAAAGTATCTCTGCTTGTGGGTACGAGCAGTAATACTTCTTTTGAACTAGTGGTTCTTTTTACCAAACATATACACAAAAGTACTTCAATAATACTCGTATTTAGGTACCTATTTATTCGGGTAACTATATTATTGATTTATCTTTTACAGATTTTGCTGGAGCAATTTAAACTCAAGACAAATTTTTATCTTTTGGGCTACGAGTTTGGCAATGACGTGGCTCTAGAACTAGCAGCTATTCTTGAAGATCATGGTAAGAAACTTGGAGATATAAATAAGTACGTTTTTTGAATCGCTTTGCAATGTTGCTGGTGCTGTTTAAATTAAAACGGAAAACTCGTAAGCACAATAATATATGCAGGCAATTTTAGTTCTGAAGGGATATTTCCACAAAATTTAGTAAAGTTAAGTAAAGTAATATTTATTGACCTGTAAATAACGTTCATTACAGGCAAGTCTTAAGTCAAGACTTAAAAATTGCTTGAAAAAATAAACTTATAAATCTTATTTATATACGAGTAGTTAATATTAGTTCTTAGTTTGATAGTTCTCATGACATATATTTACACTTTGATTGCTATGTTTGGTTATTTATACTTATAATAAAACTGTAACAGGTCAAATTCTGTACGTTGAATATATTTTTGTGGAGGGTGTTATTAACGATACAGACCCCAAATCTATAATTTATTTCATTTTTGTCTGTCTGTCTGTTTCTGGACTTTCCATAACTCCGAAACTGCTCAATGGATTCTAATAGAACTTGGTATGCTTAAGGTTCATACAGTGAGGTAGGATCTTATCAACTATTTATTCCAGAAATCAGCGGGGGTTACCGTGGGATGAAAATCTTAATTAGTTATAACTCAGTAACGCGTGCATTGATTTGGATGATTCTTATTTTTGTTGGAAAGGTCTAACTGAAATGGTGTTATCACGAAAATTTGTGGGTGTACCCGTGGGAGGGGGATGAACATCGTATTTACCTCGAGCTCTGTAACGCGTGATTTGATTTAGAACTAAAATTTACAGCAAAAAAATCGTTGATTTTTTAGTGTTTATGAAAATATTGTGGTAGACGCCTACATAAAACGTTATAGCAAGTAATTATATTGTTATATATTAAGTAGTATAAATGTTATGAAAATCAAATAATGATATAATTTATTTCAATTATTTTTTTGTTAGAAATCACTAACTGAAATTATTGTATCCCAAATAAATATTCCTTCGCCTTGTAGTTGTAACAAAAATTTTTTTATTGGACGCTTAAGTTCATTGATCATTGTAGCAAGGAAGGTTTTTCTATTGAAACTTTATTTGCATAGTTTGTTTTGTTTTTTCGTTAGAAAGGACTTACTGAAATTATAGCACAAAAAAATAATCGGCATTGGTATTTTAGATCAAGGTTTTTTTTTGATAGAAATCTACATAAAATATTCCATACAAATCTTACAGGTATCTTTGAAACAGTTGGACTTAACGTATAATACGGCCTGCTGTGGCATAAATTATGATTGTATGTGTATCAACACATAGTTTCCACAATTTTTTGTAGCGATGGCGACCGAGTAGTTAAAGGGGGTAGATTGCCGTGCGAGAGGTACGAGGTACCATATACGCAAGCAGAGCTTGAGCTACCGTTTAAGGATAATATTTCAAGTTGAAATATATGTCGCCAAGCACCTAACGGTGTATTTCTGCGGCCTCCTTTGAGAGCCAGTCCATTCCAGACAATGATAAGACTTTTAGAAGGACCACTGATATAAATTCTCAATTTTTAAAGTCCCAATGACATAATTATGATAGGTTAGCAACCGCGAACGCAGTCGCGGGTACAGCTAGTTAGTAATATTTTATTATGCTAGTTTGTTATACAAGAACGATGATTCTACAAGCTGCTGATACAAACAATTGCTTTAAAAAAATACTTTGTGTTGTGTTTGAATGTATTAAAGTCAGATCCATTATACTACCATAATGGTACCATGGCTACAGTAATATTACGAAAGGAAAAACATCTTAGTTATGTAGAACTAGATTCTTTCCATAAATTATACTTAGGTATTTATTTTTTGTATATATTAATGTCTTTATTGTTTGTATTTTTATTGTGTCAATGTGTATTTATCATGAGATGAGAGTAAATATACTTCACCAAGTCGCAATTATGACTTTTTTTATTCTCATACTACATTATTTGTAAATAAAATAATTGAAATTGAAAAATAACATATAATTTTTTATTGTATAATTTCAGATCTAACTGGGATAGTGTATTGTATCGGCGATGGGCCGGATGAGATGAAAGCTCTGTTAGAGTCAGAATTAAGCTCATATCTATCAGAAACTGCTCTGCAAGAAGGCTTGGTGCGACACATATACAGTCTGATGACAAAGGACTCGTCGGAGGCACTGGAGTCGGAGCTGCGAGGTTGTATCTCGTGGCAGGAGCGGGCTGACGCTTGCGTACGCGTATTGCTCGGTCGAGCACCGCAAACTGCGCAATACATACGTGCGTTGCTAGAGGCAGCGTATGCACGCATCGATACAGCGCGGTGCGTGACGCCGGCGCCGCGCACGCTACGCTCTCGACTCGTGCTGATGCGCGCGCGCCGCGCGCGCCAGCACGGAGGCACGTGCTCGCTGCAGCGCTACTCGCAACAACCACTCATTATCGAAGACTTAGATGTGGCTATGGCTCACATCGCTGCCGACTGTCGAGTGCCAGTCATTGTTAACAAATACCTCGATAGTAACCTATTGGAAACGTATGAAAATAGTAATTTGTGTAATTGTTATGTAATTTTTGGCTAGCCTATATTTTTATAATAATAAAGATTGATTTTGTGGTGTTGCGTAACTGTATTGTTTTTTTCTCCTATATAGCAGTTTCAAGAATCTTATTCTATCAAACGTATAAATAATACAATTTACTAATAACTATACACATATAATAGAGTAAGTTCTGACTGACTTATATAAGCTAGGAATCAACGTATAGCCCAAACCTGTGACCCTAGAGACATGGCATTTGGAGGGTATATTCATTATAAGGTGTAGGCCTGTATGTACTAAGAAAAGATTTTTGCAAATTTAGCGTCTAAACGGCTCAAATAGTGTTCAAAGTTTTAAATTTTTTTGTATTATTTCAGTAGCTGTTACTCGCTTTTTCTTCTACGTGGGCTAAAAAATTTCGTAAAAACTACTCGGCTACAAACCCACATCTGCTGCTCATTGCTGGGTTTTTTCCATATCAGTTCACTCACTACGTATGATTTACGGTAGGTACTCTTTTGGTAAATATATTAATAAAATAATTTAACTGACCTCTCGGTTAACGGTTTTAATTTTGTTAGAAGAACATATTTTCTGCTTTGTAAACAAAAAAAAAAATCACACTTACACCCGGTCCTTGCAACTACTTAACGTCTCATTCCTTGATTTGGACCTATTTCTACGGTTTTTTTGTACAATATACTTGCCAAATTTCATCTCAGAAGGTTGCATCGTTTGTTCTACCGGTTGTTTTCCTATTAAAAAATTGTAATTTAAAAAAAAATAAGATAATATTTAAGAACCTGGTCTACGACGCTACCTGCGTCAGTACTTTTGCCAGTTAGCCCACCGTTTACAGTTCTTCATCCGCTGCAGAGAATGCCAGTAGGTTTTAAAAAAAGAGGTAAAAGTTTGTCGCTACGGCGCTGCTTTACCAGCACGTGCCCATTGCCTGTGTTGTTAACAACTTGTTAGCTCTTATTTTAAGGATTTTTTTAGGAAAATAGAGCAAAGGCTCATAGGTAAGACAGGTAAATCTCGCTTCAGTTGTTCCTGGTACAAAGGATGATCATTCCAATTCAATGCAACGAGTTTGATGGGTGCCGGACCTTTGCACCAGGAGCAGTCATGAGGATAGCAAGCTTCATGCTTGCTATCTCTGTTAGCTAGCACAACCGAGAGGTTTATACAGGAAATAGTTGGGCGTCTAATCAAAATCAAGCTACTCACGGAAAATTAGCTTGATAGTAATCAAAAACCAAACACTGTCTAGGGATCCTGGACTATACTACGCATGTTATCGAATAAAAAAACACAATCAAAATTTCATTTAATTGAAATAGATATTTGGTATATTATTGTATACTAGCTGTTGGCGTTGCTGACAATATATTTTTTTTTCTCGACCTTTAGTGTCCCATTGTTGGGCAAAGGTCTCCCCCACGTATCCATGTATCCCTATCTCCCGCAAGTTCCGACCAATTGTGTTGGAATTTGCAAAGATCGTCACCTCCACCACCACCACGTGGCGGCCGACCACGTGGTCGGGTTTCTGTAGGCTTCCGTTTGACTCATCTAGAAGTTGAATTTCTACAATTTCTTTTTTAGTAAAAAAAAATTCACTCTAATCTTCCTGGCTCATCTAGAAGTTGAATTTCTACCATTTTTTTTAGTATACCCCTACAACCTAATGAATACAGGTTTATTAATTATGATGTAGAGGTATCCAAATTTCATGTCTTTAAGTTCGGCGGTTTGGGCTCTATTTTAATTTCTAGCGAATTTCAATCTGTCAGTCAGAACTGACGCTTTTATATATTTGACAGGTAAGATGGATGTTGTTTCCTCCGTTATCTATAGCTTACTTTTTCATTATTCATATTTCATATACATACTAACATTATAAAGGGAAAATATTTGTGTTTTTGTACGTAACGCATAAACTCTAAAACTACTGGGCCGATATAAAAAAATATTTTGCAGTCTGAAAGCTACGTTGTCCAGGAGTAATGTAAGATATATTTTTTACCAGAAAAATTAGTAATCCTTTAAAACTCGTATTGAAACCAACCCAAGGTGTAAATAAATTAACCATAATTTTTTTTTCATCGCATGCGCTACGCGAAAAAGAACTACAATACTACAGAACATATCAATTTCTACAAAAACTACGTGAGCGTGTTAATTAAACATTTGGGAGATTTCTTACTCCCTGTAGGGTATGTATAACAAATAAAAGCTCTCAATACAGAGCCAAGCTAATTGTGAAACACGCCAAAATATTAAAAAAGAAAATCTTTATTTGGCAGAAATGTGTCAGATTAAGATTAGGTAGGTTAAGTACTAGCTAAACAGTGTAGGTACATGTCAACAATTAAATAATTTTAGTGGAACGTTAGAGAGTGGGAAGGATTCCGTTTTTCTTATTGTTTTTTACCTGTATGCTATATATGCTATATGTATGCTATATATGCTACCTGTATGCTATATGCATAGCCCACCGAGCTTCCTTATAATAAGATAGATAGATGGATGAATATTTCTGTAAAAAGATAAAATGTACAACTTAATTATTTGTACCGATTGCAGACGAACCAATGGCTCATTGTACAAAAATATAATTACTTTGTGTCAACAATTTTTTTATAGTAAAGTAAAGTAAAGTCATATTTATTGTCCTTTAAATAACGTTCGTTACAGGCAAGTTTTATTAGATTTGAATTAATAATTACTTAAAAAATTTAACTTACAAATCTCATTTATAAACGATTACTTAATATTAGTTGTTAGTTGAATAGTTCTCATGACAAATATTTACATTATGATTGCTTTGTTTAGTTATTATTAATATTTTATTATGGTTGTTCGTTACACAAGAACGATGATTCTACAAGCTGCATTGACATATATTCGCTGAGTTTATAAAAAATATTGCTTTCAAAAAAATACTTCAATTTTTGGTTTGAATGTAATAAAATTGAGATCCATTACACTATTATGTAATTTATTTTACATCAGTATTTTGGTATAAAGCCCCTGCTTCTTACATTTAGCTATTCATTTATCTATTTATTGGTAGGATTCGCCATTTTTTAATATTGCGCGACATTATTTTTTCCGTTATTTCCCTATCCTCGTGTACTAGAAGTACAAATCTCATCAAATCTCAATCTATAAACATCGATAAATATAAAGTGATATAACTGTCATTATTTTATCTTTTTTAAAGTGTTTTCTCGCAGGACTACGTTTTTTCAAACCGTTAACTGTTCTGATAGACTGTTTTTGACATTTTGAGACTTTTATGCTATCTTTAGCATTTCCTCAAACAGTAATAGCGTATCTTCTAATAGAATGCACGTAGGCATAAAAGACAGAGATGAGCGACTTTTTATCAAGTAATGGCTTAAGGTTAAATAAAGCGTTATTACAACTTGCCATTTTCTTGCAAATTTTATCGATGTTCGCATTATGGCTAATTGTATTATATAATGTATAACTTAGAAATACATATTTTTTACTAATGGAATTCCCGAAAATACCTAACTTTGACTGATACTGCATAGAGATGGTTTTATTAAAGTTAAGAACAATTCCATTTGCGTCAAAACATTCCTTTAACAGTTCCATAACGATACTAATTTTATTTTCTAAATAATGTATACATTTGTCTCTGATACCTACATGTGTGTCATCTGCAAATGAATTTATGTGAGCCCAACTTGGCAATAAAAATAAATAAAATGTTTTTATTGGCGGACAACAAACAGATCCATATTTTGTTAGTAGCTTACTTAACTAAAAACTTACAACAAAATATAACTAAGGTTAGTAATTATAAAAGTACTAAAATTAATTAAATTATCATGTATTTCGCAGGCATCTTTTGCGAAATCATGGTTCGCACTAGATGCCTGAATACAGGAGCATGCGGGTCATCCGCTATGACTTTCAGGATGCTATTGTCACTCCCCCCGAAGCCTTTCAACCATAGACGCTACCTTTTTTCTAATGATGGCATGAAAGCCATCGGTGTGGTTTTCAGCGAACATACCGGAGGCGCTGCAAAAACGGGGGAGTTTCAACATCATCCTGAAAACATTATTATATTGGACGCGCAGAGTATCCAACGACTTCTGAGAACAGCTGAACCACAGACCACCCGTGTACATGCCCTGACAATACGCTTTAAATAAAGTAATTTTAACCTGGTCTGTACAGCGGGCAAATCTGCGGGCCAGCATGTTACCCCGCGCCGCCAGTGCTCTGCGCTCCCTCTCCACGTCTTCATCGTCATTAAGGTCGTCGGCAAGAAAATGTCCTAGATATTTAAACCGGGTCACTCGGTTCAAGCTCATGCCGTTAAGGGTAATTGTAGGAATAGTATCTGGACATCTGCCGGCGGCCCTAAACACCATGAACTCGCTTTTCTTGACGTTATACATTAGACCATGTGATGCAGCGTAGTTCTCACAAACGCGTAGCATGTCTCCGATAGATTTCGCAGTTGGCCCCAGCAGCACCATATCATCCGCGTAGCTGATGTTGTTTACACAAACACCCCCTACGCGGCATCCAACACGCATGCTGCTGAGCTCAACCAGAAGATCATTCACGTACAGGTTGAAAATCTTTGGAGACGACAAACCCCCCTGTCTCACGCCGCATTCCAACCTGTACGACTCGGAGAGGCTATTTGCCCACTTGACATTATTAATCTGATGATCGTACCAAAACTGGAACAATCTGAGCAGTTCCACCGGCATACCCCTGTCCTCCATCTTTCTCCAAAGCACATCATACGAAACGAGATCGAAGGCTTTCGAGAGGTCCAGAAAACAAGCATACACCGGAGTCTTCCGCTCAGTATAATATTGGACAGTATGCTTGAGGGCTAGAATTGCGCTTTCAGTAGAAAGTCCAGCACGAAAACCAAACTGCGCGTCGTGAATGTTTAAATACTTATCCAGAGTCATGTCAAGCATACTATCCAATATCTTGGCCACAGTAGTCGCAAGAGAGATAGGTCGGTAGTTACTCTTATCCGAGATTTCTCCTGTCTTGTTCTTCAATATAGGCACTACCGTCGTTCTCATTAAATCATCAGGTAAATAGGAGTGACTAATGCATAAATTGAAAAACATAGACAGGACCCTCGGCAAGTGCATCCCCGCATACTTGAAATGTTCAATACTGAGCCCGTCATGACCAGGAGATTTACCTCTACGCATACTACTTATAACTTTTGTTATTTGGCTAGCAGTGAACCGAAGCAGAGGTTTCTCTCCCATCACGTCGGGCCCACCATCGATCACAGCGGCGGAAGGACCAAGCGGAGATTTTACTTTAAAATGAGCCATAAACATGTTGGCTATCTCTCCAGGGTCACTCCTACCATCAACGTTCACCGGGAGGCCAGGCCTAACGTCAAGTTTTCCCGTAGATTTCCAAAATTTACCAAAATCTTTCTCGGCTCTTTGCTTTGCGATAAGGTCCATTTTAAGCTGCTCTTGGTGTTTTTGGCACCACTTAAGGCGACCTTTAAAGACTTTACGCGACCTACGCATCTCGTCATAAACAGCGCCAGACCTTGGTAAACCCTGAGAAATCCACTCCTGATACTTAAGCCTGGCGTCCCGATGAGACTCTCGTACGTGCTCATTCCAACCGCATACTGTATCCTTTCTCTTACACTTTACAGCAGTTTTCTGCTTCTGGGTCTGAACTGCCGCATCACTGATGACATTAATTATATTTGCATATAATTTATTTAACATTAATTTATGTTCCGCTAATGCGCATGATCCAAAGCTACAAGTTTCAAACTCTGGAGGGAGATCAACAAACCGTAAACCATCTTCACACAGTTCTCGGTATTTACTAGATTGTGATTCATCTCGTTTCCCCCAGGTTACACCACTACTAGGCACATTAGGTGGCACGATCATGAGACTTAGATCACCTAGGTTACATTCTATACATAATGGCAGGTGATCAGATACAAATATGTCCTGAAATATCCCCACACTAACAACAGTTTGCCAGGCTGCTTGAGAGACAATACAATGGTCTAACCAACTCGCCGTACCGTGAAATGTATCAAAATAAGTAAACGAGTTTGATTCGATACCTAATATTTCTATATCTGCACATAACCAAGACCTTTCTTCACAGAAGTTGCTAAGTTCACTATAGAATAGTTTACCAGGATGCGCATTCAGGTCACCGAGTATAAAAACGGTTTGAACATTATTACTCTCCACAACTGCATTAGCTTCACTTAGAACCTCTGCGAAAACAGGCAAGTTTTGTCGAGACAGTACAGGCATATATATACAGAAAACTAATATAGAACGACCGCCCATTGAAACTTTGATAGCCAGTAATCTCGAGCTAGAACATTCAATCACTCTTACGCTATCAAATATTCCTTTCTTCCAAAGAATAGCCAGGCCACCGTATGGTCTCCCTACCAACAGTTCACTGCTATCTATTAAGCTCTTACCAACATATTCAAAGTCGGGAGATACAGTGCCTAGTAACGGGAGGTCATGATTAAACAACCATGTCTCCTGAAGACAGATTAAGTTGGCAGACTTACAAAGCTTACTAACATCATCAATTGAAGTTTTAAAATTTTTACAATTAAAACTACAAAATTTTAAGTTATTATTAGTTTGATTGTAACTATCCATTGTATAACTTAACTTTCACGTTATCTTGTTTCGGCCCATACATAAAATGCATGAAACGCCGAAACATTATACCGTCAGGCCAAAAATCATCATTCAGAAATAATTGCATCTTAGTTTTAGAAACAAATAACTTATATGCATTATACTTCCTATTTGATTTCATCTTTATCATTTTTAAAGATACAATCTCACCCGTTTTATCTTTAATGTAACTTATAATGTCCTGCTCACAAGTGTCCTTACTGACATTAGATATAACCGCTTAATATCAGCCGCTTTAAACTTGCCGTCAGGCGCGGTAGAAGCACGTCCTTTTTGCCCGATGAGTTTATACCTTTTTGCACTTTTCGATTGAACTACTTGCCACTCGGAAGACTCTTTAGGTACATGCAAAAATATCCTAGCATCCTGATTTACATTATTATTTAATGACATAGACGGCACCACACCATTAACAGTTGATTTCGAATCCATTTTAGGCAAAATAACCGATTCACTAAACGAAGCGCGCGCGTAGGCATTACCCAATACGTTCGAAACCGCGGTACTTTCCGGTCGGGCCTCAGCGAGCTGTCTTGCCGTCCCGCTCTCGCCTCTGTGCCTGTGACTGGTTCCACTGCCGCTCTCGCTTACGCCGCTCGCATCGTTCGAAACCCCCGGCCGAGCCTCCACGTGCCTGCTCGCACTGGTGGAATTTTCCATTCCCCCCGACTGTTCGCATTGTAAAGAGACAGACGCGACAGGCTGAGTGCTCGCAGGCCATGTCTCCTCCCTCGTAGGTGTCGAGTGATGCTTAGCTGCTCCGGAAGACGACGACGACACATTCGTAGATTTAACAGGAACGTATTGTAAGCCCACAGGACCGCTACACAGATCGTAATAACTTTCCTGAAGGCATGCTCCTCTCTTTTTATTTACAAAATGATCATGAGACGGATAATTGTCGACAATGGATGCGTGCTTTAGATTATCCAGGTCTTTCCTAAATGCATCTAGCATATCCTTTGTTACGGCATTCTCTCGCAAGCATATGACTTCATTCTGAAGCTTCGCTACGTCCTTTAAAAGACGAGTGCAATCAATATGATCAAAGCCCACACTAGGTACTTTATGTAAATCTTTAGCAACGAACACAGGGAAAACTTCAGCATCCATTCCTTTCATGAGACAAATGATGTCGTCTAGGTCCCTGGAAATTCTTTTCTTCCCTTGTTTACGTCTCATCGGCATTTTTTTCTCACTAGGGACGGATTCAAATAATAAAGATTTTGCATTTGTAATACTTTCCACGTTGAATGACGAAGTTACGAGTTGATGAATGCTTTCCTCGTCCATATAATCCAACACATTAGTCAAAAACGCTAAGAGTTCGTTTATAACTACATTGCAGTTAGAACACTTTACGGTGGAGGAGGCCATTGCCCTCAGCGCATGAGTCACCGGCAGCGACAACACGCGACCGTGCTCCGTAATGTACGGCGCGAGACTCAATGCATTGGTAATATCATTAATATATATCAAAAATAAGACTGGGCCTAAAATAGAGCCCTGTGGTATTCCAATTGACATCCTACCTACTGTAGAAATTTATTCATTAATCGAGACAATTTGATTACGGTTCTGTAAGTAAGTTATCGTCATATTTAATTCATGACATTGGAATCCGTAATATTGCATTTTTAAAATCAAAATATTGTGCCTCAAACAATCAAAAGCTTTTTAAAGATCACAAAAGCACATCTGTTTGACGTATCTAAGGATTCTAGAATGTAATATACTACTTTTCTTATAGCCGTTCTGTTGAGCGGCCTTTTCTGAATCCAAACTGTGACATTGTAAATAAATTATTTTCTTCAAAGTATTTAACAATTCTTGATTTAATAATAGCTTCTAAAATTTTTGATAAAGTTGTCCAAATGCAAACGGGTCTATAATTACTAATATCTTCTATATCCCCTTTTTTAAAAAGTGGGATTACCCTACCCGGTTTCAATACGTCGGGAAATATTCCGTCAGTTAAACATGAGTTTAAGACAATTAATATTAATTCAAATAAATTATCGTTATTTATTATTAGGTTCCGTAAAGTCTTAGTACTCATATCATAAATATCTAACGTAGGTTTTTGCTTCATGTTAACTACTACCTTTTTGAGCTCAGTATAATCTACTGGTCCGAATGAAATAGATGTCAACGGTTTACTACAGTAATCTAAATACTTTTTGCAATCATCCGCGTAAATTCTATATTACAAGTTAACGTATGAGCTATGTTGCGAAAAAAACTATTAAATAGAGTAGCATTTTTTTTAGATTCTGTAATACTTGCTCCGCCTTAGTTTTTTACTGATTTTATTCTATTACTTGTACTGCGTCGCGTATTTTGACCTGACTGTTCGTTTATAATTTTCCAAGATTCTTTAATTTTATTTTTTGATTCGTCAAACGACAGATTCGTATGGAAACGATTGACAAATGGAACCGGAGATACTAAATCCGAGGACATAGCCGCAGTCATCAAGCAATTTTTTCCGCCCGTGACATCGTCGTACAAAATCATAAAGGAGCTGCAGCCCACTTTAAAGCTTATTCAGATTATGACGGGGCACGGTGGGTTCTCGGAGTACTTGTACCGTTTTAAACCCGTCGTACCGTTGTACCCGCGTCAATCCCGACGCGGGAGCACTCCAGGACCTACACAAACCTGTTTTAGAACTATTCTATGCGAAAATAATAAAGTTACAAGCCGAAAACAGAAAATTTTAATTTTGATATTCTAAGCTTTTGGCTGCACATCATTGATCTTTTTGTAAAGAAAAGCATATCTATTTTTTAAAAGTTGTAACAAAAGTTGTTAATTAGGGTCACCAGAAGTCATCATTAATTAATTCATTTCATACCTTATCTACCGAGCGAATCATCACAACCTCCACAAACAGGTCTAGTGCAGTAAAATCTGCTTCTCTTGAAAATTAGATAAATTTTTGCAGCGAAGTCAATGATTTTAGAATTAGATAGTTAAAGTAAACAAGTTAAATTTAACAAATTGATAATACTACGCACGAACTTGAACAACCTTGAACAAGTGTCGTCAGTAACCAGCTGACATTTGACACCAATACCTTACGTTGTGTTACAAATTATATACTACATTGTATTGTTATGCAAGTAGCACAAACAATACATAATTTACAATAACTTTAATCTACTTCCGTGCTAGAGCTCAGGTACTTTGCAAGTCTTTCGGCAAGATACCAGATGGTCTGACCCTGGTGCCCTAGACAAACGCAAATTCCGTTATAGGCTGCCACGTGCCAGCTACCTGCTGTTGTTGTACTAAAATTATGAGTTTTGTCATAATCATAATCATCATAATCATAATCATTTATTGCATAACTGTACAGAAATTGGTCTTAATGTAGAATTCTTATCGTTACAACAGTATTGTCCTTGCGAACAAACAATAATTTTAGTATACTACTTACTTAAATCTAACATGCAAATTAGTATTGAGAAGAAAATTATGCTTATGTCCAGATAAAATAACATTTACAAATTACACCTTTACATTATAACTACTTTATCTTGCAGAAATTCTTTAACCGAATAGTAACCTTTCAATATCAAAAAATTAAATAATTGTCTCTTAAATATATTGATATTCTCCGATTCAAGTAATGACGTAGGCAAGTGGTTATAGATCATAGGTCCCATACCTAATACACTTTTCCTGAACAGTGCGGTTCTATGGCGGAGGGCACAAATTTTGTGGTATGGAAACTAAATAGATCTAATGTCATTGACATTGGCAAACGGTTATATAAAATGACAAGACGACAGATAACCATTTCGATCATACTTCTGATGCGTGGCCAGGCGGCTAGCGATATGGGCACTTCTTTGACAAAAATAGTCAGAGGCGGCTGGCTAGACCAGTATTATTTTAAATGTTTTTTTAATAAATTACATATGTAATATGATTGCAATATATCGTGTTATTATATTATAGGATACTGAAACTTTGTTACGAGTTATGCATAGTTATACAGAAGGTCCTTTAGCTAATTATAATTATGCAACAGCAAACGAACTTCCCAACCGAAGGACCCAAGCGCAGATAGCATCCATACTGTTCTATGCTAACGCACTACGATTCCTGCTAACTTTCACCAAGAAGAGTATCGTCGGATAGGAAATTAAAAATCAAATGAGTCGCCTGCAAAATTTCATTACACAATCTGTACTCGTAGTACATTACTGTCACTGTCTATAATGACCACAGCTGCCAGCGATAATGATGTCCAAGAGCATTGCGTAGAAAACAAAAAAAAACAAGCAAGCTATGAAATATAGCATCGATAACTTTGATCAAAGAAGGTTGTCACAATGAGCACATAATAGATGGCAAGGGTTGCAAGTTTATCCCTCACAACTTGTGGAAATAAATCTTGCATGTTTGTAAAAGTTGGATCTAGACAGACGGACAAACAGACATACTCGTAAGGTATTTTGTTGTTGATAACTACAAGTAATAGAACCGTTCAATGTTGTCAAGGTAGTGAATTGCTTCCGTATCTAATACAAATTAGTTAAGTTTCATTATTTTTACATATGTATGCATGTTTTCTTTTGTTGTCATTACCTACATAAATAAAATATTAGCATACGATTTTCGATACATGGTGTTCAGTATTTATTTATTTCCTGGAATTATATTAAAAGCATTATTAAGTAAAGCACATCTATACTACGAATTACTTAACTAAATTTAGTTACAACCTAATTTCTAAGCTAGGTACTAAATTAAAAACGAGTAAATGGCGCTACTCGTATCTAGTAAATATTTACGTTGACCTTCATTAAACGTACATTTTCCGTCACATAAAAGTTCTGCTATACTTTGGTATCGTAATTGGTTAGATTATTAAATAGCTGCGCCCCACGGTTTTACCCGCGGTAGGTATTTGATCATCTCATGGGAACAGTTAAATTTTCGGGTATAAAAGGCTATGTGTTAATTCAGGGTATAAGCTATTTTTGTACCAAATTTCATCCAATTTAAAGCCGTTTGAGAGTAAATAAACACACACATACAAACTTTCGCCTATATAATATTAGTGTGAAATGTGATATGTTTTCGAGTCCCGTTTTAACAATATTTAATATAAATGTTAGCGCTAAGATTTGATTGTGTCTACAGAGATTTTTACTAAAAGAAAATAAGTTGTAGTTTAAAAAAAATCTGTATAGGTATACAATTTAGCGTTATACATTATATTCATTATTATTAATAATTTTATGTCAGAATAAATTCCATATGTCACAAATTAAATAGAGGTGGAAAAATTAAAAGAAATCATTACACATTAAAATTAAATTAAATTATTTTCATAACATCAACATTACTATTTACTGTTAAAGTTTCTGTCCCATCAAAATTCTTATCCATTGATTTTGCAATGGGCAGTCAAACTTTGCAACAACCATTTCTAGAATACTTTTGCGACTACCTCGTGTGCACGTTGTTGTAAGGAAGCGACTTTCTTACGGACCATCGCATTAAAATCATCCGTTCGTGCTTCTGCAAACATTGCAGAAGCACTACAATGACGAGGCAATCACATCAGCATCCTAAAAATATCGTTATATTGGATGCGCAGATCACTGGCAGCCCTGCGACTATGATTGACCCATAGGCTACTCGAGTAGAAGGACTGGCAGTATGCCTTAAAAAGAGTAATTTTCACTTCTCTCGAGCAGCGACCAAACCATCGGGTAACCATATTTCCCCTGACTGCCAGCGCTCTACGCTCCCGTTCTATATCTAAGTCATCTTTGAAATACTCAGTCACTATATGCCCCAGATATTTATAGCTATTCTCCACCCGCAGTGCCGCACCATTAAGAATAATTGGAGGAAAAAGTTCTGGTCCAGAATTACCACTTTTAAAATCAGTACTTCACTTTTTTTAGAATTATATTAAAGACCATGATCCGCCGCATATGCCTCATATGCCGCCCATAGCCCCCACCGACGGGCCCAGCAATACCATGTCATCTGCATAACTAATGTTATTGATACCTATGTGATAGACACTTTTCCATTACGATATTATTTTACTGCAGTTGAAAGTATTTAGTGTTCTAACGACGAACACGGTAAGTAACTAGTATTTATTTATTGCAACCGCAATAGTAAAATACAAAAACGTATATTATTTATAACTTTTAGCTACAAACGTTAAACGTTATTTTGCTTTGACAAAGGTTTTAAGATATAAATACAAAAACCGATACTTTAAAAAACTCTAAATCTACTAAGACGCCACCAGGCTAGTTTTTTAACTCTCACCTTGCCAGTTTACACCCTTGAGTTGATAAATCTGTCGCCAAGTATTTAGAGATGTATTCCGTTAGAGGTGAAATGTCTCCCGAATGACAAAAAAAATTACTTCCAGACAATGTCGTTTGATCACCGTTTTCTCTATTTGACTCTTCAAGTCCAATCCAACCTATATAGCAAAAGTAAAATTAATATTACCATTAAGCAACTATATTAACATTAACCACTAACATCTAAATTTATTGGAACACCTTGTATTTATTATTCAGCAAACGTAACGTTATATAAAATAAACAGTTAATTTGCTTTTCGCTATTTCAATTAAGTTTACTGTAGAAGATGGATTGTTCTGACCAATTAGTGAGTACAGAACTGTAATTTGTATATTTTTATAAACTATTATTCTATTAAATATCTATTCTTTTGACCTACGAGTAGATAATGGCTCCGACCCCGCATGAGTACAGGCCACGCCTGAGCCCCGAAGAGCAGAGGTCAGCTGGAACCGCCGCTCCGACTCTGAACCCTGACAGTATCGTCATCTCCGGCATGTCAGGACTGTTTCCTATGTCAAGCAGTATTGATGACTTCTCTAAGATCCTGTATAATAAGGTGAATTGATCACCACATCTTGCTTGAGCCACTCATTGAGCTTTAGATCTAATAATCGCATATCGTGCTAATACGAGTACTTCGAGTAGCAATTTTGTGAATAGGAGACCTTGGGAGCAGGAAGTTAGAAATAAAATCTAAGAGAAACAAATTTTATATGTTACATGTTCCACGCATCTTTGTTATTTGTAATTTTTAGACCCAGGATGTCCGGTCATGTTGGTTTGTTTTATATAGTACCAAAACGTGACTTAATAAAAAATACTAGTTAGAGAAAATAATTATAATTAACATACTCGTGACAGTCTGTACGAGTATGTTAATCAAATTAGAAATAAACAATAAACGTGTAAGTATTATAATGAAAAGCAAAAAGTGGTTGTTTGTTTATTTCTAATTATAATTAACATACTCGTGACAGTCTGTACGAGTATGTTAATCAAATTAGAAATAAACAATAAACGTGTAAGTATTATAATGAAAAGCAAAAAGTGGTTGTTTGTTTATTTCTAATTATAATTAACATACTCGTGACAGTCTGTACGAGTATGTTAATCAAATTAGAAATAAACAATAAACGTGTAAATATTATAATGAAAAGCAAAAAGTGGTTGCCTAATTTTTTTAGTAATAACACAACAAGTACAGCTCAAGAGTCAAAATACATTTTCACGTTAAGCCAATTTTAAATTACAGGTGAATCCTGTAAGTAACAAGTTGCGCTGGACGCAGAAACACCCCGAGGCGCAGGAGTACGTAGGTCAAATGCCAGAGCTCGACCGTTTCGATTCCCAATTCTTTATGGTTCATAAACGCCTTGGAGACGCCATGGATCCGATGGCCAGAAAAATCCTCGAACAGTCGTACCAAGCCATATATGATGCTGGACTCAGCCCAAAACATCTCAATGGGAAAAAAGTAGGAGTTTACGTAGCATCGGCTTTTTCTGACACGGAGAGATATGGAGTTTTTAAAAATAAAAATAAAACTGGATATGGTATTACCGGGTAGGTACAATTTTTTGTTTCGATTTGCTAGTATAGTAGTCGTATAAAATGGCTAGCTTATCGAACATATTTTGAGGAGTGTGACATAAATCTAGTAAATCTACTATAAGATACCATCTACTTGACGACTATCATCAAACGCTCGGCATATATTTTCTGGTTCGGCGGCATTTTTGTTTGAACTGCCATTCGATTGTGAAACTCAAGAAGAGATAAAATAACTGAAATTACTTACTTACCTACGAAACTATGCAACGAAAACTTACAACATGGATTTCTCGACACGCAATGATTAAAATTACTTAGAAACTGAGTACATGCATTTCTACCTATTTTATTAAAAATGCTAAGGAATCGTACAGCACGCGCTTATCTACACGCAAAAATTATAATTACTTACCTTTGCCACGGAAACTTACAGCATGCGTTTCTCGACAATTATATGGTGATTGTTTTTAATTGAATTTCTTGTGTACTTATAAATGATTTGCAGGGTCAGCAAAACAATGTTCGCAAATCGTGTATCGTATTGGCTGAACGCTAAGGGTCCATCGATGAACATAGACAGTGCGGATACTGGTTTTATGGTAGCGTTGGAAGAGGCAATCAGAGGTATTAGAAGCGGGGATATTGAATCAGCCATAGTAGCAGGCGCCAATGCCTACTTATCTCCTTATTCTCTAATTCATTCTTCCAGGTAAAACGCCGTGGTATTTTGTGTTTTGTATGTGCAGAAAAAACACCATATGTCATGCTTTTGGACAAAAAAGCATGACATATGACATACACCCAAACCCTCCCTTTTTTGGAAATGAACTCCTTTACCATCGATAATCTGATTAAGTAGAGACTTAAGATGGAGGGATAAAGCCAAAAATAAGTCTGGGTTTGCTTGCTAAAACGATTACTATCGGGGTAATAAAATTATTTTATGTAATAATTAAAAGCTCTTCTCTCTTCTCTTTGCTACTCTGTGTCTTATCTAGTACGGGCCTATTGTATTATTATTTTCTAAGGGCGCATTTAATGTCTTAAGCTATGGACGGTTTTCATTTCAGGTTAGTTAGAATTTCACAGGATGGGAAAACAAGATCTTTTGATCAGAACGCTGATGGTTGTGCCAAATCAGATGCTATATCTGTTTTGTTTATTCAAAAAGCGAAACATGCTTTGAGGTAAATTTTTTAGGGTCAGATCATTTTAATAGGTTTACTCGTAATAATAACTGAGTTATAATAAAAACAACCTTTATAGAGCGTATGCTGAGCTGGTTCACGTCAAGAACGAGTTTATATTGAATCTTAGAAAAGAAAACGAGAAGTCTTTCGGATTCATTCGTAATCCCGATAATAGTGCAAACTTCTTGAAAACATTTTACAAAGAAACATGTGTTTCGCCGGTGGACGTAGAATATGTCGAAGCATGCGGTACAGGTACTTGCTCAGATTGTTATTTTATATTTGACTGTATATTTAATTTAATTATCCTAAATTATAAACTGTAAAATATTATAGTCCTCTCTAAGTTAGACTCGTTGCTTTCAAACATTTCTACAAAAAAAAAAAAATTATCTGGATCAGAGTAGAACATTTATGACAGAAAAGAATGATAAAATCCCTTCGGAATGTTATTCATATCATATTATCATCATAGCTCGAAAATAATATGTGTTGCTATTTTACAGCCACACCAGATGCTGATAAGGCCGAATTACAATCCATTGAGAAGGTGTTCTGTTGTGACCGATCCGATCCTCTTCTAGTGGGTAGTGTTATATCTAATATTGGTATGACTGATGCCGCATCAGGAGGTTCTGCTATTACTAAGGTAAGTCCAAAGAGTAAGTGTTTATCATCAATCTTGTAAAATATTTCAATTCGCTAGTTGATATATAAAATGAGTCCAGTTTTTAAATCAATTTAAAAGAAAAACAGCTTAGTTACAAAGATTCTGAAAGACTGCAGGTATGTGTACGATATTACTTTTGGGATTACATACTTATGTTAGCAAGGTAATTCAAAAGCTTTATAAAAGTTCCAAATATACCTAGTTTTATTTTTTATTACAAGCCATAATCATTTTATAAAATGCTTTCAACTTGATCGTCGTGACGAAAGACGAAACGTATGGCTTATTACTCACTCACTAAAAACACATTTTACTGTAGTTTGCCATACGGACACATATTTATAGTCATTTAACGCTGTTCTAAATCTTGTTCATTGCTGACTCCATAAATTAATACAACATTTTGATTTGAAATGTATTGCAGGTTTTGCTGGGCTACCACCACGGTTTGATAGCAAGCAATCTTCACTGCGAGACACCAAGGCAGGATATACCGGCGATCAAGGATGGACGTATGAGTATAGTAACTGATCATAAGCCATTCTGCGGTACTTACTCAGCGGTAAACTGCCTGTCCCTAACTGGCGTCAACTCACATGTTCTGCTACGTGGCTGTTCTAAGCCAAAGGTAATTTTTTATTACAGTAATGGATCTTTAAGTGAGTTCCTATTAACCACACTACATAACCCGGTTCCAACTGAGGATCAGCGCTAATTGTTTCTGCCAGCATTATGTTGAGTTGGAGCCGGTTTGTGACAGATAGCTGTAATTAAGGTAATATTTTTTTATGTTGTGTATACAGTATTCTGTTACAAATAAAAAAAAATCTTTTCTATTCTATAACTAACTTCTAACTATTTATGAAACTTGGCTAGTAATTTAATTAAACCGCAGTCACATTATATTTTTAAATTGCTTAACTATACATTTTGTTATTGGTAATAATGTAATTGGTAATAACAATTAGTACATACCTACCACTCGGAGACACTACATGAATGATCTTCAATGCGGGATTTTCACACTAACACCAACGATTTACGGCTTTTACTCCGTTCTAAAAATGACGCTACAAGCATTCTAATTGTAATTCTTTGTAATATTTTAAGTTGTAAGATTAATGTGTCGGTTTTAAGCGAGTAGACTTTTCACCTATTTTGATCGCTGTTTCAGGCATGACACCTCAGTTTTTCACACATCGGAATATGTACACAAGTAAAATTAATTTTCGATGCAGAAAATGTTATCAGTAAACTAAAAGCCAGTAAAATCTTTCAAATAAAAGTTTGAAAATCGCAGAACACAATGTAAAGCGGTTTTTAGGTATGTTTTTGGCCCCTTAGTAGAAGAGAGTGAAACAGCGTTTTGCAAAAATGTTGTGCGTCCGGCATAATTCATGAAATTCAAATTATCTGACTTGTTCAGTTTTTGCTGATTCATTCAAAACCTATAGGTTTTTTGTATTGAATTGAAAGAAATGAAAAAAAAAATTGTTATATCTCTGTTAATGAGTTCAAACAACATATCAAATAAGCAGCATTACATCGCATATCGCTATTTTTATGTAAAATACAAGTATGACTGGCTCACTCTTCCGTTCCCCGTTCAAGAACCCGTTCTTGCCAAGCTCACTATTTGAAAATATGTTTTTTCCTGGTATTTCGGTACTTGACAACATTTTATTTATGGAAAGTGATGGAAATTCAAAAACCGTTTCAAAATGTACAGTTCATATACTAAAATACCAGATTCTTATATCCAGTTTTTCCGATTTCGATTCGAGTTTCGAAAATCACTAAATCGTAATTTTGAATAAAATAACAAAAATAGGGCTACATTATTTTTTGTTTGTCGTAATAAGAATGGGGGGTCAAAAAAATTTAAATGTTGTCAATTGCAGACTTCTCTTGTATTTTGTATTGCGCTGTGTTGTAAGCGCTCTAAATACGAATCTTAATTTAATACATATTTTAGGATATGTCTCGGTACACGACACCGATGCCAAGATTGTTAACAATATCAGCAAGACAAAAAGATTACGTGACAGATATATTTGAGAGTTTGAAAACAAGACCTATAGATGCGGAAGAAATTGCATTATTACAGAATATTCATGCTTCCAATATTTCTGGACATTTAGGTAGAGGATATCTTGTATTGGGTAAGTACTTATAGATACCACTTTATTTTTATCAAATAAAGAAAATGACAGTATTAACAATTTTAGAATACTTCCTAAACAGAAGGATTTGTATGTTTTTTTTATATTATGTTAGGAACGGGCAAAAAATATAATAATGTAATTTTCTCTTACCGATTGTGATAAAACCTGTTCCCGATTGAAATTGATTCACCTATATTTTTAAAAAGATATATATATTTATGACATGTGTCAATGACTTCATATTGGGACGCTTCTGAGCAAAGAATATGCTTCTCAGATAAACTACTTACAAAGGACTTGTTTCATTTTCGGCCAGGACGGTATTAATGAAAAATGCATCAGTCGCCTCCACTTTTCACAGAGTTTAGATATTTTTGTACACAAGTGCATTCCTTGAAAATTTATGTATCCTTGACTTCAATGGTCACATTGGTTGAATTGTACCACCCGTCACAAATGTCAAAACTGACTTAATAAAAACGCGTAAATCACCTTTTTGTGTGAATAGCGTGGCAATTAATTTTGTACACTGCGATAAGTTACGTTATTTAGATTTTTGGTTGATCGATTAAAATTAATCCTTAACTTATTTACGGTAAAATGTACACTGTCCTGAAGCTTCATATATTTTTGAAACAACTATTTTATTTAGTAGTATATAGAAGCCCTACGCTATCATGCGCTGTCATTCTTGTATGAGAATTGCCTATCCTACGATTTGCTTACAGATACAAATGAAAAACAAGAAACTATTTGTCTATCGGAGTGTGTCGCACATTCAGATGATACGAGTCGTCCGCTGTGGTTCGTGTACAGCGGCATGGGCTCGCAGTGGGCCGGCATGGGCGCGCAACTCATGCGCATACCTATCTTCGCAGCTGCTATCGAACGGTTAGCAGTAATCATGACTATAAAAAATACTAGCCTATAAAAATAGTTTAGTATTGGTGACAAACAACATTAAATTACAATAAATACAAATTTAAATTACCTAATTATATTATTATACATGACGTAAATAATGTAAAATAGGCCTCCGCTACTTTGGTTTGGGTAGGTATGCATTTTGTTAAAACATTGGCTTCTTGTTTAAATTCTTGCTGACGTCAACTTAATCTACCCAGTAAATTCAGTAATTAATCAATGTAGCAAGCTTGGGAAGACATTTCAAGTACCTATCATTATTGTCGTTGATTGTCATATTTCTTTAATTTTTGTTTTGTATCTCTTAATCTAGCTGCCACAGAGTATTGGAACCAAGAGGAATCGACATAGTGCACGTTATTACTTCACCAGACAAAACCATCTTCGATAATGTTCTCAACTCTTTTGTCGGAATCGCAGCCATACAAATAGGCATAACGGATATTTTAACAGCAATGGGGTTGCATCCGGACAAAATAATTGGTAAGAGATATGATATTTGAAAACATTTGACATAAATAGATTTTCACATAGTGTAACCCAAGTAAGTAATAAATATACTATACTTTATATAAGATTTAATTTGACAGGTCATAGTGTTGGAGAACTAGGATGTGCTTATGCTGACGGATGTCTGACAGCAGAGGAAATGATTTTAACCGCGTGCAGCCGTGGACAAGCTTCTAATGACGCTATATTAATACGTGGAGCTATGGCAGCAATTGGTTTAGGATATCAGCAGGTGATGCTAAGAGTTATATATAATATATAATCATTTATATTAGGTACTAGTTGTAATTAGAAATTAACTAATATGAAGTAACTACATTTTTATTCAGAATACAGGTTTTCTATAAGTACTCGAGTAACACGTGTTTATTGTATTAATATAATTCAGTTTGCTTATGTACTAGTAAATAACATAGAATATTGATTGCAGCTATCAAAATTGTGCCCTCCGTCTATTGAGATCGCGTGCCACAATAGCTCCTCCTCAAGCACTATTTCTGGACCCGAGGAAACCATTCGACAATTTGTGGCTACGCTGGTAGCTAATGGAATATTCGCTAAAGAAGTTCCGAGCGCTAATATTGCATACCATTCGCGATACATAGCGAATGCTGGTGCGTATTATTTTAATATATTTTTCTTGTATCGCAAGAGAGTTACAGCTTCTATACTTACTTATTTCTTCTATACAATTTCAGTAATCTCGTAACCAAAATAACACAAGATGTTAATAATATTATCGAAATAAAATATATTGTATCTTAGAGCTTTATCTCCGCAAAAACTTAGTACAATCAATGAGCGTTTAATTAGAGTGGTATTCAAATATATTATGGTGTAATTTCAGCTCCTTATTTATCAAAACTTCTGTCGGATATAATAAAGGAGCCTAAAGCTCGCAGCGAACGATGGATCTCTACGTCGGTACCTCAGGAGCGATGGGAAGAACCCATAGCTAAATACTGCTCAGCCGAATATCTTACAAATAATCTTTTGGTACGTGGGAATTTTACTTATTTTTATCAAGGGTATATACCATGAATAGTCAGTTTTCTAAGAGTAAAAAGAAAGGAAATAAAGGAGTCGGTCGGTCTTGTATTGAAAGCAATGTCTTTCAAAGCGCTTTAGGCTACGCTTAGCAGAACCAAAGTCCAATAACATGCCAAAAAAAAAAAAATATTTGTACTGCGTTGCAGAGTCCGGTGTTGTTTGAGGAATCTTGCAGTCTTATTCCGAGCAACGCAGTGCTGGTGGAGATAGCTCCGCACGGGCTGCTGCAGGCCATTCTCAAGCGCGCGCTGCCGGACTCTTGCACCAACATACCTCTCACTCAGCGAGGACACAAGGACAACGCACAGTTCCTACTCGAATCTATTGGCAAGTGAGTATGGCAAATTTATCCTGGTCTAAACTTATTCCGGACTAGCGACTTTTATTTCTTATCTACCTACTAAACTAGCTTCAAAGTGAAAACAAAAAATAGTTATATTCTGTACAAATATTTTAATGTAAAAAATACAAAACCAAATCAGGTATTATAGAGACCTCATTTATTTTCGTCTACTCAGTATAAAGCACTTACATATACTTGGTCTGACACCGTTATAGTTCAATACTTCTATTAGTTAGCGAGCTGTGACATGACGCAATCCTCACAATTTCTGACTGGCCTCACAGCGCAGTGGTTAGTACCCCTGACTTCGGCGCTGAAGGTCGTGGGTTCGATTCCCACTCTGGACAAACATTTGTGTGATGAACTCGGGTGTTTGTTCTGTGTCTGGGTGTTCATTATGTATAATAAGTATGTATTTAAAAATAGTATATGTAGTATATATCAACCATCTGGTTCCCATAGTACAAGCTCTGCTTAGTTAGGGGCTAGATGGCGCTGTGTGAAAAATGTCCGCTAATATTTATTTATTTATTTATTTAATTTGTTGTTATATTTATTTGCAGATTGTACATCGAAGGGTATACTCCTCAAGTGCAAGCAATTTATCCGAAAGTAGAATTTCCAGTATCTACAGGAACCCCCCATCTCGCAAGTTACGTCAAATGGAATCATTCTGACTCATGGTGCGTAAATTGCTTTTGGCATACATGGTGACTTTACTTAATATAGGTAAATGAAGCATCCCATCATCACCTACGAAATCGAAACATTGATAAGGGAAAGGAAAAAAAGCAGACTGACCTCCTAATGGTTAACAGTTGCCGTCGTCTGCCTATGGACAACTGTCTTGTAAGGTTACGTCTTGCAAGTGCCGAAGTCACCGAAGTTATATTTCAAACCATCTTGGATTGGTTTTTGTGTGCCTATGTTTCATCTAAAGGAAGTGTCTTAGTGTCGCAATATAATAAAGGCAATTTGAAGGTTGCACCAATAATAGAAAAAAACACTTTTTTAAGTTTGTTTTAATTTTTTTTGTAGTATACTACTTAGTTGGTCCCATATGAATTAATTATAATTGTTGTAGTAGTTTGGTTTTATAAATCAATTTACTAATAAAATTGCTATATTGAAGCTGGTTTTTCACTTTTACTTAAGATTACTTGTGCATTAATTCTTTTTGTTTCAGGGTTTTAGAGGCAGCTACCTATACTTCTACATTAAAGTCTTCGTGCACAACTAACATCAGTATTTACGACGATGAACACAGTTACCTTACAGGAAATGTTATTCAAGGTATTTTTTCTACAATAGGTATTCTAGTAGGTATATCCCGCAGGATCGGTTTGTGACAGGATCAGTAGAGCTATGTGCCTTAGAATAAGCACCGACAATAATGAAAAGTTTAAAAGGTAGTTTGCGACGTTCAACATTTTTTTAGAATGAAAATTTAGCCATTTTATCGGATGGGTCATAAACATAATATAATTAATTTATTATTAAATAATATTATTTGTGGTCAGACTATTATAAAAAAAGATAACATTTATGAAGAATGATGTATTTTAGTAGAAAAAAGTTTGTTTTAGAATCGTAGTGTATTATAGTAAAGATTGTTAGGTAGGTATATGATTGCGTTCTACGAGATAATATAGTTTTTTAGTCAAAAAAAGGCTCATGTTTAACCGCAAAGCGATGAATGCGAGCAACGATGCGGTCTAGAATGTAGTGCGTTTGTCTAGTAGAAAACAGTGACACATTTATAAATTAATGATTACAGGTCAGATGTTGTTCCCATTTGCTGGAGCTCTAATTGCTGTATGGGATTTACTGGCAATGACTCTCCAACGTCCTAAGAAGAAACTGTCAGTGCAATTCCGTGATGTGCATTTTTACTCTCAACCGATTCTGTATGACCATAAGCAAATGAATCTTAACGTATCTTTGCTTCGGGGCAGCGGAAAATTTGAGGTATAATGAAAAATCATTCAGCGGTCACAGGACAAAATAGTATTATAAAAAACAAGCATTACCTTAAATGTTTAGGGAATCTCTACATCGCACACATTGAGTATTTGTTGGTTTTTTTGTGTCCTTTTTCTCCTGCAGTACAGATTGACTTGATTTTTATCGCTGAAATAGATGGTGGTCTGGTCTATAGGCTATTTTTTCTGGGGCAATCATTTATAACGCAGGTGAAGTGACGATAATTAACTTGAACTAATATTTTAGGTTTTAGATGGAGAATCAAAAGTAGCAACCGGTTTTATAATTGCTGAGTTTGAAACAGATGACACCAATAAAGCTCAAAAAGCAAACGCAAAATGTAATATTGGTTCAGAGGAAATATACAAACATCTTAGTAGACGCGGGTTTACGTATAGGTATTCAATTTTTATAACTTGCTTAGACTTGTGAGTAATAAAAACATTAATTTATTATATGACATTCCTAACATAGGAGTAAATCCCAATGGGAATATACGAAGTATGAAGTCTTATGATAAATTATTTAAATTTTGTTAAAATTTTAAGACAAAACATAGGCTGTTCAAGACAGGTTATTTTTATTAAGAGATCAACCCAAGATTGGAAAAAACGTCACTTGTGTCACTTGTATTCATACCTAATAAACATTTACTATGAAACAGTTATTTATTTTCTCGAATACCAAATCATTTTTTTACATTTATAGAGATTTCTTCCGAAGTATCGCCAGCGTGAGTGAATCCTTGTCTTCTGCTGAAATTCAATGGAATGATAACTGGGTGACGTTCGTCGACGGATTGCTGCAATTGAACACTCTGAAATGTTCACATGATGGAGTTTCTCAGCCATCACAGATCAGAGACCTTACTATTGACGTAGAGAAGCACGCGGCTATTGTCGAGCAAAGTGTACAGAGAGACACCACTGTTCTGCAAGCTGATATATCTGGAACTCATGATTTCATCAGGTGGGTGTTTGATTTTGTGACATTGTTTAGCCACTATATTTTTTTACCAAATTTGTTAATAAATTTAGCCGTGTAAAATATATCCATACCTACTTTTAAATTATTTTTATCATCAATTAGATTCTACATTAACTGCTTCCAAGTCAATGTTCATGTTACAGCGGTTAACCAATAGATGATATGTTAGGAGACGTTCTATAACTTACTAAATTTTAATTGATGTAACGTTTACAGATGTGGAGGCGTTATAATACAAAATCTTAAGACCCGCAATTTGCCTTTTATTAATCAGGCACGATTTCATCTTACGGACAAAAATGTGAGTAACTAACCATGGCAAGTCAAATATTACACAAGTAATTATGAAAAGTACTTAGGTATGTAAAATATATAAAGAGTGATAATTATTCATCATTACTAAAAATAAATAGCATGTATTATCTAGTACTGATACTTTGCACATAAAAAATAGCATAGCAATCATAAGATTAATAATTATTTAAGATATTTGACACAGCACCGCCCGCGCCGGCGCGCAGGGCATAGTTTTTTGCTTGCTCACTGCTAGGTACCTACTGCAGTATCCCCGGGTACTTATACATCTCTAGTAAATCATTTTTTTATAGTCGATAGGCTTGCGCTTGACCGCAACTCACCTGATGTAAAGTAACGGATGCGGTCCAGGATGTAGCGCGCTTGCCTAGAAGAATCGCGATTTGAAGAGACCGAGATTATAGCTATCGGGAAATAGAGAACTTGGCATAGAATTCCACAACCTGGGAGTTCGTACATCATGTAGTTAATGTTTATTTTTTTGCAATACATAATTTTTTGTACCCTATTAATCGTATGGCAATAGAATACAATCTGTATTAAGGTATAATAAGAAATTAATTAGTTTCTTGGATATGTATTCGAGACAATCAAACAGCTTAAAACTTAATCAAATCAATATAAATAATCTAATACAATGAACTTGAAATTTGTTGCAGGCAAATAACATTATTGTACCCAACGATAAATTATCTACCGAGAAAAAATATTCTCTCCAAATAGGCGATGTAGGTAATTTGGATACCTTGAGCTGGGAGGAAGCACCGCCTACTGTTGAAAGTGGTATCGAAGTTACGGTAAAATATTTTTTTTATTCACACATTAAATTAAGTGACCTCTTTACAGCTTAGTACATATTCTAACTGACAACCCTGTAACTACACCTAACTAAACGGACTTGGTAAAATAAAACCAACATTTTCGATAAAATTAAAGAACTTATATTGTAAGAAAAAGAAAATGTTATTATAAATTGATGGCATTGTTTCTCCCAAGAAAGCCGCTTTCCCCAGTTTAATTGCTATTGAAATTGTTTGAGCGAGGAATAAACCAGCATTCCCGTCCCCAGTGGAATAAACAAACAAACTAGAATATTATATTCTCACTCTAATCTTTTCTATTTAGAAAAGATTAATAAGGATTAATAATAAGATTAATATTAAGATTAATAATATTCTAAGATTAACTACCATAGAGTGGATACAGTAGTTATTAAATCTATTTTTGAAATATTTTTTAACATTTTAATAAAATAAACATTATTAGCTATTGCACCTCAAAGCATTTAGTCGTTTTTGACTTCAAGCTATTGAAATTTCATTTATTTTATCCTTTTCCTTGGGACTATACCTATAACTATATTGAAAATATCACCACGGCTGTAAATAAACAGTTCTGAACTAAATGAAGCTTAATAATATAAAAAGCAATGAAAATTATAGTCAATTTATATAAGTTTACTGTTTTTTTTGACTACAGGTTGAATACGCTGGAGTCAATATGTCTGATGTCAGCAGAGCAACTGGAGTAACTCCACGCACAAATTCAGAAATATATTTCGGAATGGATTTCAGTGGTTTTAATAAACAGTAAGTAAATGTATACACAATTTTCGTAAAAAATGTTACAATTTTAGTTAATATTAGTTGTAATTTGAAACTATCTTAAAGCACGCGCACAAATTAAGTTTATTAATATCTATGTGGTAAAAACCATACACTTTAATTTCTTTATTATTTATAGCAATAAATTATCGAGTCATTTTGGCGTCATAAAATATATATTTTTCGGAAATGTCAGCTAATGTATTTTTTTTCTTCAAGACCTAATTAAGGGGGCCTTTGAGATATCTATATATATAACATAGATAGACCTGCTTTGACAGATAGTTAGGCAATAGATAGAAACCGTCAGATAATGTCAAATTTGCCGACAGATAAAGGGGGTCTAAGGAATTAAGCTCGTGTAAAATTCTAATTACAGATAGATGACGCAGATTGTTTACAGCAAATGGACCTAAAATAAGTAATCAAATGTTGTCCGTACAATAAGTGAGAGATAGCAAAGAAATATGTAACAAAAAATAAATATACATTATTTGTATCTCTGGAGGTCTACATAATTAATATAAAATGTTTCAGAGGAAAGCGTGTAATGGGTCTGGTAAGGAACGGCGCTTTAAGTACGGTGGTATCGGCTCGTCCTGAGCTGTTGTGGCCGGTGCCCACTCACTGGACGCTAGAAGAAGCTGCCACCGTGCCCCTCGCATATACACAGGCCTTCTACTACCTTGTACGTATTCACTACTAGAAATATTACCAAAGAAACTTCACGATTTATATCACAGACTCTGCTCGGTCACCCATCTTGGTTAGACACCAACTGTTTTTATTTATTATAACTAATCACTATTATTAACTTAATTTTATGTTCGTGTGTTACTTATTAAGTCAAACCGATATAAAATATAAAAAAGCAACCGTAAAGAGTGGTGAACGTTTTTACCACTCTAGTTTATAAAAATAGTGACCAAATAAATAATATGATCAACATATTTCATGATATCGTCGATAACAGAAGCAAAGCAAATGTTAAGAGTATGTTATTTATCTATCTATAGTGTGTGAAAAATGAGCTACAGCGTGCATGGCGAGTATTGGCCCATGGGGCCGCAGGAGCCTTGGGTCAGGCTGTAATATCAATAGCTCTCGCACATGGCTGCAAGGTGTTCGCCACCGTGTCAAACAGCGCCAAGAAGAAATTCCTGCTCAGACTCTTTCCAGAACTTGATGGTAAGTTGTAGGTGACATAATGGAATATTATTTCCTTAAGTTTGATTAAGTTGGGGCCTCAAGGGAAGCGGAGCTTTGTCTAGCCGATGGCAAAGTGGATTAACTTGAATGCCTTAATCAGTTGTAAACGGTTGACACAGGTGTAATATTAGAGATATAGGCATCTCAGTAGATCCAACAATGGGAACAAATAGATAAAAAAGGCTATGGATGATGAGCATGAAGTTTAATTAGTTTAATTAGTAGTTTAGTTTAATTATAATTCCAATGTTACAGAGGCATCAATTGGCAATTCGCGCGACCATTCTTTTGGAGACATGGTGTTAAATGCTACTCATGGAGAAGGTTGTAACATTATTATCAGCTGCGTACGAAACGAACTGAAAAATGTAAGAAATTTAATAACTATCTAAAATTTTAGACGACTGTTTACATATGTTTTTGAACAAACATGTAATTTTTTTCTTGTCAACTTTCAGATATCACTAAAATGTGCTGCGTTTTCTGGAGTTACTATTGACATGGTTCAGATACAGAACAAGGATAAATTCGAATACGGCATGTTCCACATGACCAAACAAAGATCGTATATTGCTGCCGATTTCTATTCGTTATTAGATTCGGAAAAATCCTCAGAACTTAAGGTGGGTGCGGTGTTGTAAATATACTACAAAACATTGCTGAATAGCTATGGTGTTTATTATTCTAGAAGGTGCCGAAACCATATTCGTGGCCATTTCCAAAGCACGACAGCCGAAATACAGGGTTATCCCTTAGGAGTGTACTAAGCCGAAAGGCGGTCACTATACTCAAGCTTAGGAACCAGTTTCACTATATGACCAACATGAATTCTAGAAAAAACATCTAATGTTCCATACAAAAAGTTGATCGGTCGCCGACAAAATGTATGAATTATTATGTATCGACGACTGATCAACTTTTTGTATAAAACAGCTGATATTTTTCTCGAATTCAAATTTGATCACATAGTAAAAGTAGTATTTACATTAAAAGAAGTATAGTGAGCCCTTTTCGGCTTAGTACAGCCCCTAACCGATAACCCTGTTTAAAAAACTAAATAATAAGTTTAGAAAACAGTTTTGTTCAAACCAAACTATAAGTAACGTTTCATTTTACAGACGTTGCAGATGTTGTTATGTGAAGGTATTGCCAATGGGTATGTGCGGCCTTTGACCCACGTCACCTTTGGCCTGCACGAGGCAAAGAGAGCCTTCCGCCTGCTGGCAGAGAGTCGACACCGCGGCCGTGCTCTGCTGCAAATCAGGGATCCTTTAGCGTCCGCCATCCCTAGGTATATTCTGTTCCATTCTGTTAGCCTTAAAAGTAAAATTCTGGCCAAATAATTCAATTTCTAATTTAAGAAGAAAGCTTTCGGTCCTTCGGTAAGGCATAATATATAATAATCACATCTCTCTAACAATAATTTCTTATGTTAAAATTTCCAATTTTCAGAATCGTATGTTCATCTCAAGCAGTTCATGTGATCGTGTGGGATGGCAAACAATTAGGACTAAATCTAGCGGACCGTTTAATAGCTCGTGGTGCAAAAAAAATGCGTATTATTTGTTTGGATCCAAAAACAAAATGTCTGCTTCAACTACGGTAAGAATTAAGCAACCCAAAAGTGATTGGATTTATAATTTAGTAGTACTTTTGAAATTAATAAAGCTAACATTTCTTTGTTTATATTCCAGGTTATGGGATAAAGCTGGCGTGAATGTAAAAATACAATATGACGAATTAGCTGACGTCAATTCTGTTTGTAAAATATTGCAGGGGCATGTTGAAGGGATATTCATTGCAATAACAGATGAAAAACTGATGGTTCAAACCGAAAAACTCATCAGCTATATTGATAGCGCTTCTCAAAAATTATATGCACAATTAAAGTAAGAAACGCTAAAGACAATTATTAAACCACTTAAACAAGTAAAATAATTAAATTGATAGAGGAACTAACACATCATAAATCAGATTCAAGCAAAAACTTATTATTATTCTAATTTTTCATGCCCGCTGAATCATTATTAATTTCAAACTTATAAAGTCAAAGTGTTTTGAGTCGATTAAAAACGTACAAATAAATAAAGTCATTTAAATTATTATTTTTTCAGATATTTTGCTGTAATAACCCTCTCCGAAAACAAAGTCGTTGAAAATACAGTTCTCTCCCGAGCTAAGAATGGATTATCAGCAGTGGCTTTGAAACTGCCATCTTTTAAAGTAATTAGACTAAGTATATTTATTTTATAAGGCCACCAACTCGCCCGTGAGGATAGTATGGGTAATGAATAAACTCATATTTATCCACTTCCAAGGAACAACTTTGTAATTCGAATATGGAAGTATTCGAATTTGAAAGTTGTTTCTCCATCAAATATAATTCATTGTGCCTCAAAGAAACTCTCGTGTGTTACTTCAATTTAATCGTTAACTTTTTCGATTCCGGGGATAAACGTCCATGTATTTTTATTTAATAATAAAAATATGTCAAATACAAAACAATAAATATTAATTATTAATGAAGAAAATATGTATTATAGGCGATCAAGGCGGATAGCAATTTCGAAGAATGTTTTTGGAATCCATCTGCACTGGACACAATAGAACTAGCACTGCGCAGTAAACATCCCGTGCTGACTGCTCAACTACAAGATTTAGAAAAACCATCACTTGCGAAAATATTTCCTATATTAGCTGGTAAGATTAAAATTATTATTTTCATCACGCATATAATATTAAGGTATTACATATTGATTTCTAATTACAAATTAACTAACGAATATTTGCAATTCCAGAAAACGGTCAAGATGATATCACTCTACAAGAGTTGGGTTTAGAAGAATCCCTGCCTGTTATTCAGTTATTCCTAACGACAGTTTATAACATGTCTTTGGTTGATGAGAAAGTTTTAAGGTTGACTAAAAACAAGTAAGTTTATAGAGTATGACACAATTTCTTTACAATGGAGATTAAACCTTTTGAGAATATTCTGAAAACATTTTGATATTGTGTGTTGTATATGCAACTCAATTTATATTTCATACATTTATTAACACTGAGGAATTTTAATTCTTTATTATATCTTCGCGTTGGTACAAATCCGGTCTCAGGCCTTTCATTTTATTTATAAAGGCATAATTAATCTCCTTCGTTCTTCGGGAATACTAAATAACAAGTAGTCTGTATATAAATTATTAGGATGCATATTATTTTTAGTATACATCTTTTTGCAGATGACATATCTCTTCTGTTTAATAATTCTGGAATTAGTGCTAATAATATAGCTTCTCTAGTCATTAAAACTTACAACAAAATCAAAACTTGGCTCTCAGAACATAACTTAGAAGTAAATAACAACAAAACTAAATTAATCCAATTTAAACCTCATCAAAGAAAGCCAGTGAATTTAGATACAATAACTAACAGTACAAATATAAAAAAGTAGCAGAATTTCATTTACTAGGACTAACCATAAACACACATTTGAATTGGAAGGGTCAAATAGAAAGTATTAAAACAAAACTATGACAGTTTACTTATGACTTAAGTGTTCTGAAAGAAAACACCAAAAAGATTGTGCTCTTACTGCGTACTACGCTTAAGCACATTTCTGGCTTAGCTATGGCGTAATAATGTGGGGTGAGATTCCTGATGTCGGAAACCTACTAATCGCGCAGAAAAAAATTATATGCATAATACCAAGAGAATCCTGTAAACCACACTTTATAAACCAAAAAATCTTAACGTTACCATCAATATACATCTTTGAAGTAGCTATGTTTGTTCGCCATAATGTCCTCGGTCAGTTTTCCTACAATGCAAACATACGTCACAAAACAAAATTAGCCCTTCCTGTACCAAAACTCGAGATGTTTCGAAGCAGTCCACTTTACCGCTGTATTTTAAATTATAATAAACTACCTGACAAAATAATACATATAGAAAACAACAGTAAATTAAAATCCTAGCTCTTGAAAAAGTATATTACTCTATTGAAGAATTTATGCAAGAACCTGTTGAAAATAATATGATTTACTACTAATAAATATTAGGTCCTTACATATGAAATTGGCGTTTTGTCGTACTGGCCACTTTGATCTCAAATATCTCTTCTTTGGTTAGGGATTCCAATTTCAAATTTATACAGCTATTTATTCATACATTTGTATTTCGAAAACCGTAATTCATTTGTTTTGTCCTCGTTTGGTTTTTTAATGAATTACGGTTTTAGAAATACAAATGTATGAATAAATAGCTGTAAAAATTTGAAATTGGAATCCCTGACCAAAGAAAAGATATTTTAGATCAAAGTGGCCAGTACGACAAAACGCCAATTTCATATGTAAGGACCTAATACTTACATAGCAATTAAACTATAAGAAAAAAAATATATATTAAAGTTGCTAAGTTTAGAATGAGACTTATTTCAATATATAGTATTCAAATTTTATTGTATAATATAGGTGTAAGCATAATGTTTTAAGTTTAATTTAAGTACACTTTGTTACACACTTGCAGGGTCCTTATATTAGTGTTAGGCATCTCATGTACCTAGACTAAGATTTGGATGCAACTAAAAAAATCTAGTGCCGCAACTAAATTGTTTGATAATTTTATAGATTGTTAGAAATCGAAATGGCCGCGACGCAAAGCAAATGTAAAGGAACAAAAGGACTTGCTACATTCTTTGCAATGAAAGACCACGATGAGCTGCAAACGACATTTGATTACATAATTATGAATACACTCGTACTCGATGTTGATACGGTAAGTATTTATTATGTGTTTATTGCAAAAATAGCTAATTTAAATACTATTAACTAGAAACTAATGCTTTCACTCCACCTTTAGGTGCATAAAAGATTTAGGGGTCTTTTACATAGATTTGACTGCGGTGGTCGATGCCCGCTGTTGCGACAAAAAATCACGTGAATCTCGAAATCTCGAAAAACCGTTGAATAGAAACTGCTTCAGAATTTTTTTTCATTTAGCTATGGTATAATAGAGAGACTCAGTAGAACCCATATACAAAATTCCGTCAAGATCGGATGGACACTACAACCTGTACGCGTGATGAAATACGTACACATACAAACTGCCAAACGAAAGAACATTTTACCAGACTCGAAGCAGCGTCGTTTCGCTCGCACTAATCAAATTGCTACTTTATATTATACATTTTACTCTTCACTAAGCATCACATTTTAAACATTATGAATCAAAAAAAATATTCAGCCAACGCCACTCAGGAAATATGGAGATTATTTCCTTCAAACAAACTGAAAAACTCGTATAATAATCTCTTTAATATTAGCATAAATATTTTTATATTCATAATAATTCAATATTAGCCTAAATATATGTTTCTTTTTTATGTCAAAATCTAACTAATAAAGGTAATAAAGGTCCGGTACCTTTATTGCGAAAAACGAAATGACTAACTACAACAGAAAAATATAGAATAGATTACCAGATAGATTACCTATAGACCATTTAGAATCTACAGATAGTTCTTATGATATAATGTGGGATAACAACCACGCAAAGGTCTCTAGGTCCCAAAACTAGACAAAGCCTGTGCTATGTTAACCTGATGACTGATATACATACTTATATACATAAATACATACTTATATATATAATAAACACCCAGACACAGGTCAAACAGACATGTTTATGCAAACAAATGTTTAACCTGTCTCGATATCGAACCCGAGAGCAGCGGCGCCTGACTATCAGGGTTGCTCCCAACTGCGCTAACCAGCCAGTCAAGATTATTGTCTGTTCTGTTAGTTGGTAGGTGGTATAGATTCGAGCAGGCCGCAGCTGTTCGTGATTCCCGGAGTGGAAGGGTTCCACGCGCGGTTCCATGGACTCTGTGAGCGGCTGAAGCTGTCTGCCGTGGTGCTTCAGCCAGGCCTGGAGCGACCACACGAGACCCCTAAGGAACTCGCCACAAGATATTCTAAGGTATAACACCTTAAATATTGCGAGTCACACTCATACTCTTCTCTTCATCAATATCGGAACACTTTACAGTGATTAGGTACCTACCTAATACGTAGATATAAAGTAAGTATCTACTAGTATACCTAGTATTCATTTTACGTCTGAACAACTGTTACTTCTGAGCCACATTACATATTTTTACATTAAACAATCCAGTCATAACTGTCTTCCTTATATTTTATGTTTAAATTTCAGATTTTACTAAAACAGTATACATTGAAGAACAATTTCTATCTGCTGGGTTACGAATTCGGAGTGGTCGTTGCTTTGGAACTAGCTGTTATTCTAGAAGATAAAGGTAAAATCTTGTTTTGGTGTATGAAATAATATAAATAAATAAAACAGCCATGTATTACAATATGTATGTATATAATTATTCAATAATTATATATATAAATATAATTATAAATTTTGAGTAGTAGTCGCTTATCAGCGTAGGCCTCCTCCTCCTCGAGTTCAATACGATAGGTTAACCGGGATTCGGGTTAAAACTTACTTCTAAGATGTTATCACATTGTAAGTTAGTTCGTTTCCATCAGCAAATCCTGCCTTCATGATAATGGGACTAACCTGGGAGTATAAACAGCTGTTGAATCAGATCCCGATTCGAGAAAATATCGACGAGCATACAGAATAAAATACATACAGTCGCACACAGAACCTTTTTCTTTTGGGAGTCGGTTGAATAAAATGTGAAACCACTTAGAATCAAAATAAATTTTCTTCTACACAGGTTTAACGGGAACCGTTTACTGCATTGGTGATGGACCGGATGAGATGAAAACGCTGTTAGAGTCTGAACTGGCCTTGTTTGACTCGGCGACGTCGCTTCAAGAAGGTTTAGTGAAGCATATATTTTCTCTGATGACGAACGACTCGCCTACTTGTCTGGAACGCGCCCTACAGGGTTGCTCGACGTGGCAGGAGCGTGTTGACGCAAGCGTGCGCGCGCTTCTCGGTCGCGCGCCGCACACTGCGCAGTACATACGTGAGCTGCTTGAGACTGCGTACGCGCGTATCGAAGTTGCTCAGCGCGCAGTGGTGACGCCACGCGCGTTACGCTCGCGTATAGTGCTGATGCGCGCGCACCGTGAGCGAGAGCACGAGCACAGGGACACATGTTCGCTGCAGCGTTACACAGAGCGACCGCTCATTGTTCATGATCTCGCTACACCTATGGCACATGCCGCTGAAGATCTGCGGGCGCCAGCCATCATCAACAAATACCTTGACGATGAACTCCTGCAAAACTATGAGAATAGTAATTTATGCCATTCCTATGTGTCTTAGAAAGTAATAAATTTTGTTTTTTTTAATATGTTGTTTCACTTCAATGGTTTTTAAAATAAACAAACTAATATTAAAAATACAAATAAAACTTAGCTTTTAACAGTGGACATAATGGTGTATCAAGAATTAAGATCAAATAAAAAATTAACAGAATGCTGGTTAATCATAAGATAAAACTTAAATCAACATAATCCTAGTGCCCTTTGAAAACAATTACAAAACTGTTTTGAATTCAGTTTTACTCGGTCTTATTTCTTCCTCGGAGAAGATCCGCCTTACCGCTTGAAGATGACGTAGACTAAATAGTTGTTCCTTAAGTTAACATACTGTGGAATAAAAAAACTCCGAACCGGACCGGAGTTTTCCAAGAGGAAAACTCCGGTCTATGCATGTTGTTTTAGACCTTTCAAAAGAATTTGATCAAATGCCAATCAGATCATGTGGGTAAAATTGAAAGGAAAAATAGCACCTGAGTTGATTAACTTGTCAGGTGGGACTATACATACATATTACAATATTATTAGATATAGACCATAATTTTATTATATGTACCATAGTTTTCAATTTCAATATTAGTTATAGACCATAATTTTATTATATGTACCATAGTTTTCAATTTCAATATTAGTTATAGACCATAATTTTATTATATGTACCATAGTTTTCAATTTCAATATTAGTTATAGACCATAATTTTATTATATGTACCAAATGTTATGTTAATAGCCCGTTCATGATTTTAGTTTTATTCCTTAATGTTGTTTTCTTTAGAACGCTTTCTGTTAAATTTTTCATGTAAAGTAAAGTAAAGTAATATTTATTGACCTTTACATTTGAATTAATAATTACTTAAAAAATTTAACTTACAAATCTCATTTATATACGATTACTTAATATTTGTTCTTAGTTTAATAGTTCTCATGACAAATATTTACATTATAATTGCTTTGTTTAGTTATTATTAATATTTTAATATGGTTGTTCGTTACACAAGAACGATGATTCCACAAGCTGCATTGACATATATTCGCTGAGTTTATAAAAAGGATTGCTTTCAAAAAAATACTTCAATTTTTGTTTGAATGTAATAAAATTGAGATCCATTACACTATTAGGTAATTTATTATACATCAGTATTTTGGTATAAAGCCCCTGCTTCTTACATTTAGCTAATCTATTTATTGGTAGGATTCGCCCTTTTTTATTATTGCGTGAAATTCTTTTTTCCGGTATTTCCCTATCTTCTGTCCCTCTATCATGTATTGTTTTATAAAGCTCTTTATTAAACGTAATAACACGGTTATATAATAGCACATAATAATGCCAAGGGTTGCCTGGAAGAAATTGCTTTAGGCGATGAGGCCGCCCAGTGTACCGACCTCTAATGTATAGATTTGTCTTGCTGTCTTTTTTAAATTTTGTTTAGTGTGCAATAAACTATATTCATTCATTGACTGAGCGTATTAACTAAGTGACAATATAGGTTCGTTTTTAGGCTAAGAACTGAGTACATACTGCTTCGCAATTTCGCACGTTTATAACATAGAAAATGATTCATTGTCGTGCTTTTGTCGGTTATTAAATTGTACATCTCAATCTATTAGATTCAATGGTGTAAAGTTTTTGTCATGTTGTTTTGTTGTTGTATTGCTTGATAGCAACTTGTCGTAGAAAAATGATCTTAGGTTTTGCATCCGTTTACTATTGTTAGAAAGTTTTAGAAATGACTGACATATACGCACGTAGTGACGTAGTCTCGCTTGACTTGCGATAGCGTGCGTAGTTGCACAACATTACATCATGCGTTATGTGTAACATTCCCCATAATGTTACCTACACTGCATACAGTCTGCTTTACTCTTTAACCGGATATTAGGAAATGACATAAGTACCAAAAATGATTAATACAACTACGTGCTTTACCGCATGTTAAACAGACTACGTCACAAGGCACATACACGTGCAGCAATCTGTGACACTTTGGTTGCATAAATCATAAGGAAATAGCAGATGTCAAAAACGTAGCAGCACTGCACAATTAGTGGTGTCCGTTGGGACTTAACCCATAATGATATTATGATTTCTTAATGGTATCCCATATATTCATAATTTAAAATGGCAACACCAACACTAACTCGATTGGTCGATAGAAGACAGCGAATGAGAACGCTTCCCGTTGTTTTTGTCGGCCGGTTGGGATGGGGGTAGCCATGTTAGCTGATGTGTTAAAGAGGTTTGTTGGGGAGGTATTCGATCTTGGTTCGTCGAGGTGAATCAAGACTTCTAGTATATTCGACTTCTATATATACAATAAGATAAACATATTTTAGATCTACAGTATATTTAATTTTTTTATAATACTATAAACAAAAATGGCCGGTCTATTTTTTGGTGTTTCAGTATCAGGAAATAAGCAAGTTATAATTTTTCCAATAATCTGATAATAATTATTTTTTTGTTCAAAATGCAAAGAGTGTATTTAGGTATATATTTTGTTGCCGCGCTCGAATAAACTCTAAAATCCCTTCCCCTATTATACCTGTAAATCGGTTAACTGGACTACTCATGATAATCATTGCGTGATTGATTACATAGCAAAAAACTTATAAAATAAGGATTTTTTCTTTACAATAGAAGAAAAAAATCAATATTTAGTCACGTGACACCAGTATCAATTTTTATTAAATATATGGAATTTATCCTAATATTACATAGGAATTGCACAGATTACTATTTTCATACGCTTCCAACAGGTCACTATCGAGGTATTTGTTAACAATGACTGGCACTCGACAGTCAGCAGTCATGTGAGCCAGAGGCGTGTCGAAATCTTCGATAATGAGTGGTTGTTGCGAGTAGCGCTGCAACGAGCACGTGCCTTCGTGCTGATGCTCGTGGCACGCGCGCATCAGCACGAGTCGAGAGCGTAGCGTGCGCGGCGCCGGCGTCACGCACCGCGCTATCTCGATGCGCGCATATGCCGCCTCGAGCAGCGCGCGTGTGTACTGCGCAGTGTGCGGTGCTCGGCCGAGCAACGTGCTAGCGCAAGCGTCAGCACGCTCCTGCCACGAGGTACATCCTTGCAGCGCCGACTCCAGAGCCTCCAATGTATCGTTCGTCAACAGATTGTAAATGTGTCGCAGCAAATCTTCTTGGAAAGCATCTTTTGATGGATACGAGCTCAATTGCGACTCCAACAATGCCTTCATCTCATCAGGTCCATCGCCGATGCAGTATACTGTCCCCGTTAAACCTATGATTAAACAATTCTTTATAATAAACTTGTTTAAGTTAATGGTGGACATCGCCCTAGTAATAAAAACAGTCCGTTAAAAATGTTGCGTTGGAATACTGGTCGGTATCATGTACATAAGGAAGGATTACGTAAAATGTGTGCTAAATATAGAGGAATGGCTCTGCTACCAACTGCCTTTAAGATCTTTTCCTATGTATTGCCAACAATGTTAGAACCCTATGTTGAGACCATATAAGTGATTATCAGTGTGGATTTCGATGTAACTTCTTCTCAAACAACCGATAAATATGAAGAAGGAAAGTATGCAGGAGATATTAATTTCCTATTTGTAAATTTTGCAAAAGCTTTCCTTTAAATGCAATTCTTATAAATTTCTCAATTCCTCACCAACTTGTTAAATTAGGCTGCCACTCGAATCAGTAAATCAGTGGTAAGGATCGAAAATCGTCGGAAAGTGGACATGATTTAATTACCCATCCATCTACAATCGGACTAGTAGAGATACTGTAAGACGCCACTGGCTCATGGCACAGGTTCCACGGACTCGCGCAAAACGCTTCGCGCCTACTTTTATTTTGCAAACTGCCAGGTTGTGTTATTCGCTGTCAAGTTTTCTATTTCTCGTAAGCTATAATCTTTTCATTAAACAGATGTTAATAAATGACGGTAGAGTGAAAACGAACGGCTGATATAATGTGATAGTATGCAGATGATTGAACCCTGTTAGGATAAAGAACGACCACATAGAGGCGCTATAACCCTGGAAATAGAACTAAAGAAGGTCGAAATAAGAATTAACCATTACAGGACCGAATATCTACACATTCGAGAATACTCGAGAAAGAGCCAATCTAGAAGTTGGCAGGACTACGATATATATATAAACTTGTCGCTTAATTTAAATAATTCAATTGTACTATAACAGAAGGAGTGAACACCAAGTAACGCGCAGTAGATATTCTCATAGCTCTACATAAGATGTTAGTGACCAGACTTCTCAGCGAGCGCACTAAAATACGCATCTATTAAGTAGTCATCAGAATAACACTCATTATATAGTAGTCATATTACTTGTGTTGTCGCGATCCACTTTACATTACTTCTTCTACTGAAAAAATTATCCCGCTTTTAGCGAGAGAACGCAATCTTAATCGGGTTTAATACCTGGTACATGCTATCAAAAATTATAGAGAGGTTGCGTCTTACAGTCTTAGAAGCAATGCGCTAACTAAGTAGTAGTACCTAACAAAGACTGTTATAATAATATTTATTTGATTTAAGCATTATCGCATTATCTTCTATTCTTACGCATCAAATTACGTAATGCGAGCCTACAAATTACTTACAAAATGCATAGAAAATCAACATTATACTAAACTTCTTACCATGATCTTCAAGAATAGCAGCTAGTTCTAATGCCACGTCATTGCCAAACTCGTAGCCCAGAAGATAAAAGTTTGATTGAAGTTTAAATTGTTCAATCAAAATCTGTAAATACGTAAATCATGTAGTGATAAGTAGAAACAACTAATTCAGTAACTAAATCTAGAAAAAATCTAAGCATGTATAGCCAGAAGCTACTGCTGCATCCATGAGCAGTGAAAGATTATATTATGTAGCTAAATAATTATATGGATATTGGTAAAGTGCTCTTATTCTTTTGAACATATTGGGCGGCTTTGGTTTATTAAGATCAACAATTTTAGATAGTTCATTACAAAAAAATAGCTGCTTTATGACCAAATGTAGTTATGGCACAGGTAATTTGGCTGATATTAGTCTAACTTCAAGAGACTATACCAATATTCCATACCTGTATACAATACGAATTCACCTTAGAATATCTGTAGGCAAGTTCTTGCGGCGTCTCCCGCGGCCGGTCCAAACCTGGCTGCAGCACCAGCGCAGGCAGCTTGAGCCTCTCGCACAGAACACGGAACCGCTCGTGATGACCTTCCAGACCCGGTATTATGAACAGATTGGACTTGCTCGAGTCCATTCCACCTACCAACTGATGTAGGAAATATAAGTATAAAACCACATTGCATATTGCTAATACACATAACAATGCCTTTTGTTAAACAATTAATGGGTGGTTAAGGTGCTATATTGGCAAAAAAATATATAATTCCTATAAAAGAAAAAACAAACAACATCATGAAAAACAACGCAATCAAATCAGTGGTATTTACGTGAATAACAATAATAAAGTAATTTCCGGGAATGCACTGCATAAGCTTATCAATAAATTTTCACAATAATAATATGACCACTAGAAAAGGTAAAACACAAACCGATCTTAAGCAATATTGTATGGGAACTTTCTCGTATTACTGTATAGGTAATTTAAATCAAGTTTATTTAATATTAGAAGCAACCTCGTGATCTAAATTTGAAATTGTTTCCAAGTTTCGTAAAAATATGATAAGAAATTTGACGAGTTCGCAATTAAGCATCATACAAGATGTATAATCACAGGTGAAATCCAATTTTGCCACACTTGAAAATGAGATTCACTTGCACGATCTTTCATTTCGAAAATTGATAAAAGGATTTGAAAAATATGTCTTACCGAATCAATATTAATCGCCGCTGTGTTCATCGAAATCACATTTATCGTCGCTTTTAACTCGTCGTGACCTTGTTGTGAAAAGAATAATCCAAACCCTTTTACTTTTTTTGAAATGCATTCCTTTATTTCATTTTCTATTTCTAATATCCTACAAACGTAGTTAAGAAAACATTAGTAACATAAGTAAATAAATATGGGCAAGTGCCTTTATTACCAAAAACGAAATAATAAAATAAAAAAACAACAACAAAAATAAAACATATAGATTATTTATAGATACCATTTAAAATCTACAGATAATACAAATGCTCCAACCCACTACCAGAGGTCAGCGTGCCTAGTATGCTAGCAGTATTACCACGCTGAATAGCAATGCTTATACGTTAAATCAGATAAAAACAGGAATTCTGGTTACGCGTTAAAACGATTAAACGCTCCGATAAGTTTTGAAAAATAAGATGAGCTCTCGGTCGTCACGGCTCTAAAGACTCGACTCCAAAAGGCACAATACGTAACCTCTACCGAGGCTAATATATTTTCGCCGCTTGTGCTGTCGCCACTCCAGTCTTACGCTGCGTCAAAGGAAAATGAGATTGCGCTAATGTGTCAAAGCATGACGCGTCCCACACAATAGGCTTCCCCACTTCCAAGACGCAAGTGTCGGGTCTTTTTCCATTGTCATGCGCAAGTGCGGTCTTGCGCATTCTTGTTTTGATGAAAGAAGAGCTGCTAAGTTGGCGGTAGAAAAAGCCCGGCGAATGATTATTCAGGCTAGCATTGCAACTCATTCAGCCAGCACTTTTAGAACAAGTCAAACCATGGTGACCGAGTTGATCGACTACAGTACCACACTAGCAGCAATGGGTCTCATAACATCTCGCACCCAAACGTAAGCTGATAGCATGACGCAAAGCAGTCGGATCTAATAAGCAACCAGTATTGTAGGAAGGCAAAGCTTGTAAAGTCCCGACTCCCATTCAAAGACTGTAAGTATACGAGCGTAATTCGTGACGCTAGGACACGCATCTAGAAGAGAATTCCGTAAAATAAGAAAATTAATCGTTTGAACAACATGATTCAAGAATTGTCCAAGGTCAAATACTTTCGACCATGCGAAAGTATTTGTATTATAATGTTCGTAAATTAGCTATTCTTGGTTTATTGTAGTCTATAAAAAATACACCTGAAAACAAATCGAATTCATTACTTACTGTTTTTTGGTCAGCATTAACACATCTTCATCATCTATATATTTGTGACATACATCCTTCAAGTATAACTGAATTGCCGGTAAGTACTCTCCAAGTCCCAGATCTTTCAAAGTAGCATCATTATTTACGCTCTCTGTAATGAATATTGTTGAGTATTAAAGTCTGGCTAACGAAAGTAGATACAGGATTTTTTTGCAAACTTTTTATATGACATCACTAAAGTGTTCCTACCATCGGATATTTACCCTAAAAATTGGGGTATTTTAAGCAGAAAGTACTTAGGAACAATTAATTCCAAAAAGGCATTTTTAAAACAAACTTATTTTAAACATATTATAAAGATTGAAGTGCGAAAACTATTGTTTTGTATGATTTCGAAATATGAAGAGAAAAAGCTTGTGAAACAAGCCGTATTGCGAGAAAAGCAGGATTGTTTACGTACTGTGACTGATTTTTTAGGTTAGTACGGTCAAAATGTCTTGATATTTTTTTATTTTAAATAAGTACATATTAGTTTTAGTTACTTTATATAATGTTATTGTTCTTTTACAGATAGTCTTGAGGATAATGCACAAACTGCTGAAGTAAAACAAGCAATTGAAAAGATCATAGATTTGGATCAAAAAGTTTTGTAATACTTGTGTATTTTCTATTATTTCTTAGTTATGAGACTCACGATAATTGACATTTTATTTTATTCTTTTTACAGATGTAAGTGTTATTACATTGAAGAGAATTAAAAAAAAAGGTGCGGTGAACAAAGAGGTCTGGAGGACTCCAGGTAAAAAACGACCTCACCCTTCAAAAGTGTCGAACTTAGTTAGTTTCGATATGGATGTTATTCGTAATAAAGTAAACGAATTTTACATTGTGAGGAAACAAGTACCAACATTAAGATCTTTGTTGGTAGAGTTAAAAGAAAGTATAGAATTTGGTGGATGTCGTGAAACTCTCCGTCGCATATTATTAGCCAACGGTTATGAATTTAAGCAAAACAAAAATGAACGTTCATTATTAATTGGACGGTATGATATAGCTGCATGGAGACATCGTTTTTTGCGTACCATTGCATCGAAACGTGCAGAAGGCAAGCCAATAATCTACTTAGATGAAACTTATGTCCACAAAACCTATAAGCCTAAAAAATGTTGGCAAGGTCCATCAACAAGTGGAATAATTGAAAATATATCGTCACGAAAACGATATATTATTGTGCATGCAGGATCAGAGAAAGGCCCTGTTCCAAACTCATTGTTAGTATTTAGCACTAAATCGAAAATGGCCGACTACCACCATGACATGAATTCCACAAACTTCAACAAATGGCTTCAAGAAAAGCTTATGCCCAATTTGAATGAACCAAGTGTAATTGTAATGGACAATGCATCATACCATTCTGTCATAATAAATAAAGCGCCCACATCTCAAAATCGAAAGTTAGAGATACAGAATTGGCTTACATTGAATGGTATTTCATTTGAAACATACAATTTAAAAGCAGAGTTGCTCTGCTTAGTAAAACAGAACACACCAGAACCTATTTATGAAGCTGATGAACTTTTAAGCCAAAACGGACATGAAGTGCTAAGACTTCCTCCATATCATTGTGACCTAAATGCTATAGAACTCATATGGAGTCTAGCAAAAAGGAATGTGGGAAGCAAAAATGTAAGACAAACTTCAAAAGAGTTCGAGGATCTCATAAAACAATCTTTTGAGTGTATTACAGCAGATGATTGGAAAAAATGACAGACCATGTCATTCATGTGGAAGACAAGTACAAAAGAAGAGACCATATAACTGAAAATAGTTTAGAAAGCTTCATCATCAATTTAAGAGACAACAGTGACTCCAGTGATTTTGACGATTCACTCCATGTTGAATTTTTAGATTCAGATTTTGATTATAGTGATTAAAAAACAGTAAAAATATATGGTCTTGTTTTTTTTGATGCATACTCACATAGATTTACAAATATTTAAACTCATGATAATATTGATACTCATGATAGTGTTTGATAGCCTGTTTGTTCATTTAATACGCCACAATGGAGTGACATATCCGTATGATGTTTGGTATGGAGTTAATAAAGAGTTAAAAAGTGATATAAGCTACTTTTAATCTCGTCATAACGCGGACAAAACTGCAAGCATCCACTAGTAAAATAAAAATAAATGTCAAAGTATCAAAGTGAGTTGTTCCGACTTTCCTTTTTACTTTAGGGCTGCCATGCTGTTATTTTTTAAATTTGCCGCGCTTTTCAGTATCAACTTTCATTAGCCAGACTCTAACAAAGATTGTGAGGTCCTCTTAATGCCGAATAAGGGTTTATTTGATGAGATCTAAGCTCCGCCAATGCATACTAGAATCCGTGATTGGTTATGAACTACAACACTATAATAATTAAAAACGATTTGCTGCCTTGAAAACTACAGAAAAAAAACTTTGACGAAAATATTGACCTGATGATTAATATATTTCCTGATGAAGGTGCCTTATTTTACGAAATGTATAAAAAAGGCTATTACAAGAAACGCTTCAGTTCATGACAAAACAAAGCAACAAGCCTACGTATACTTCATTAGAATTACTTAAGAAGAAAATAACCAAACTGGTTAGAGAAAAATCGTCTGTTTGAAGATGAAGTTAATATAATATAAACAAGAGTTCCATGCAGAAGGTGAGATCTTTTAAAGTTATCTTAACGCATCACATGGCCTTCATATCCCGTTAGGCCTTGACATAATAAAAAAGAGTATCGGAAAAAGATGGAATCACTGGATAAAAACTGGCCGAACTCAGGTGATACAATATTTCCAAGAACTGTTTAACACCGTCTTCTTTTCTGGGATAGAACTCCAAAGGTATGGCATAACAGCAGATAGTTTTAAAAAAATGGCTATAAAAACCAGCTAAAAAACTACAGGTCAGTTTCGCTTCTAAGTTTACAAGGGTTAACACGAATCGAAGATTTAACGAGTTTGAACCACCAGCTGAGTTTCAAAACTACAACACTATAAATCACATCTTTACAGATGACGTCATGGCAGATGATACAGAAAACTAAAGAGCTGACAATTCATCTGCCCATTTAACTAGAAATTTACTATTACTACTATATTAATACAATGGGACTTTAAAAAAGCTTGTGACTCTATTAAAATCTGAACTGTTTTCGAGCTCCTGGAGAAATGTCATGTTGACTTATATTAAATCCAAGTGATGAAATGTCTATATTACGCTACCACAATGACCGAAATCTAAAATCAGCAGAAGCAAGATATTCCTCTGCGTACGAGTGTGGGACAAAGTATGTAATATCCCAGAAATTGTTCATACTGAGCACAATAATGTCATCCAAGTAGATCAAACAGCAATTTTATTTTTAACAACCTGAGAACATTATGCATAATTTATTGTAAAGTGGATGAAAATTTGAGATCAGGTTTCATAAACAAATGATTATGACAAGCTTAGCAAATCTGAGTTTTGTTTATAATAGAAACCACATGGTGTGTTAAAGAACAAAAAATTTTGGCATACGCAAGTATCTATATATGTGGTATATTCCACTTTGTTTACTTAGGTGCAATCGTCTGAACAAACGAAGTGGAATGGAGTGTCTCCTAGCTAATTTAACATTTAAATCAATTTATACTATTCCAGGCATATACATACAAAATTAATTACGTATATATTGTATAATTATATGGTGTACAAACTTTGAAATATTCTATGTCACCAAAGGCTGTAACTAAACTTTTTGCTTTTTAAAAACTACGCAGCACGGGTACGTAATGTTGTTCACGTACCAGCCAATGATGGAATAATTTTTTTGAGCGATGGTTGTTCTACAGGATGTAGTTGAGCAAACCAAACAGTATCTTTACTGCGTAGTACACGCTCGGTTGCGTCCACTGCTGATTGGTTCCACGAAGATTTGTCAACCAGACTATTATTTACCTAAAAATTTAAACACTATTAATGATGGTATTTACCTTCTATAAAACATTCTAAGTTATCTTTCTTAACCCAAGTAGTACAAATTATGAAATTGTTAAACGAGTCTTACGCTTTTATTTGAACCCAAATATAATGCTGTAGCTGGGAGACCATCTATGGCTCGAGTACGGCAAACTTTTTGACTGATACTTCTCTTTGCCGATATTATCGCAAAATATCTGAAAAGTCATTGTTTAGCGATTAAATAACTTTTGTATGTGATTCCGAATCGATATCATTCTTAAATAAAAGACTCACTTTAAAGTCTGCTGTAACTTTCTTGAGGTCTTATCTAATTCTACAATTAATTTTTCTATGTTATCCTCCCACTGACGATCTAAAACTTCTTCAGTAACTGATACATAAATTCCTTCGATGGGCGCATGTAAGACTGATTTGTTTAAAATCTCAGTAACTGCATTACTGTCACTTATGTCACTAGATATAATTTGTATATCTACACCATCATATTGCCACAATCTGTTAAAAACATAATTAATGCATAAGTAAGTTTATTTACAAGTTTGACTAATCCAATGAGCTTAATAACATCTGATACCTCTGTTTGAGCAGTTGCTGCGAGATTGGGTTTAGGCATAGCATTTTTAGTTTTTTCGCACCACGAGAAATAAGCCTGTCAGCTAAGTGGAATCCAAATGAATTGCCATCCCAAACTATTAAATGAGTGCTCCGAGATGTACAAGTGATTCTAAAAATTAAACAGCAATTTTTTTAGGTCATGTTAACCACACGTTCCTTGTTTCATAATAATAAGTAACAGTAGTATGAGTAACTCGTAGTTTCCCGAATCATTAAGGAAAAGTTTTTTTTTTCATCCATATTTGAAAACTTGCAATATTAGGTAAAGAGAAAGAAAGAAGAAAGAAAGAAAGAAGACGTTTATTAATACACGCAAGACAGTACAACAATAACAACAAAGATAAGACTAATAACGACATTAACACATAACATCAAGCAGTGTTTTATTATCACTGTAGTGACGAGTGCGTCAAAAAAGGTCATAAGCTCAGCAGAAGCCACAGTATTCACCGCAACACTGATTTTCAGCTCTGACCTTCAGAGATACACAAGATGATAATAAACAACTAGTTTTAGGACAACTTGGAAGAATAAGTTGTACAAAACGTAACTCTCAATATAGATACACCTACTACAAGAGGATTCTTCTCCACGTACTGAACGTTACCTGGGAAGTGGTGGTGTCGCGAGCTCGTCCCTCAGTCGCAGCAGCGCGCGGCCGCGGTGTCGACTCGCCGCCAGCAGGCGGAATGCGCGCGTCACCTCGTGTGGCGCGAACGTGACGCGCGTCAGGGGACGAACGTATCCTTGAGCGATACCCTCAGTAACCAACAATTGCAACTTCTGTCGAAGCAGATTACTTTAAATCAAAAATAAAGAAGTAATTAAATTAAGAAATTAATAACATTTAAAGTGGATAATGATAGCTTTGGTGTTTTCCTAATTTCCTCATATTTTTATGCAGTGTTTGAGACTGCGATGTTGAGATGATACAATAGGAATGAATCAATTTTTCAGATTTATTTTTGTCCATGTTGTCCTACTTACAGTAGAAATATATGGAAGTATAACAAAAATACCGAAACTTGCCTGAAGTTCTTCCACCTTTCCGAAATCAAGTACAGAATAGAAATCGGCAGCAATGTAAGATCTTTGTTTGGTCATGTGGAACATGCCGTATTCGAATTCGTCCTTGTTTTGTATCTGAACCATATCAATAGTAACTCCAGAAAAGGCAGCGCATTTTAACGATATCTGAAAGTAAGATATAGTTCAAAATAACATTGACTGAGCATCGATTTAAGTAAATTGCAAGACCTTACATTTTAAATAAATTGCAAGTCCTTACATTTTTGAGATCATCTCGAACGCAGCTCATTACAATTCTACAACCTTCTCCGTTTGTAGCATTCAAAACCATGTCTCCGAAAGAATCATTACGGGAATTCCCTATCATAGCTTCTGTAATTTTTAAACAATCAACGTTAAATTTTTTTTTAACTTAAATTGTATTCAACCTACAAAGAAAATACCATATTACCATTAAGATTTGGGAAGAGTCTCATTAGAAATTTCTTCTTGGCATCGTTTGACACAGTAGCAAACACCTTGCAACCGAGAGCCAAAGCTATAGATATAGCAGCTTGGCCTAAGGCACCTGTAGCTCCGTGAATCAGCACACTCCATCCACGCCGAAGCTCGTTTTTCATGCACTTTAAAATTGTAAAATTAAAAATACATCCTATCAAGCTAGGTATGAGTAATCTCTATCTTACAATGAAATGACAGCCATATACTTACAAGGTAGTAGAAGGCCTGTGTATATGCGAGTGGCACAGTGGCAGCTTCTTCTAGTGTCCAGTGCGTTGGGACCGGCCATAGCAGCTCAGGACGTGCCGATACCTCCGTACATGTAGCGCCGTTCCTGACAAGGCCCATTACACGATCTCCGCTAAAACGGTATACTTAGTGAACAAAGATGTAGTACTGTAAACATTTTCTGCGGAAAAAGTTCTGCGGTCTGGTGTCTGATGGTCAATTAAAGGTTTCCTACTCTTATTCGCTTGTCTGTTCACGCTCAACTTAAGCCTGTTTTATTCGTCGATCTCCATTATCCATCTTCTACACATATTCAAACAATCCTAGCAAACTTTTCTTTATCCCTGTCATTATATTACGAAATGTAAATTGGTTTGCAGGCGTGATTAATTTTAGGGAGCATTGTCGTTTTCATGCGAATTATAGTCGAACGTCGAAGCCACAAGAGAACTTTTGACTTACTGCTTGGTGATACCACTGAAATCCATGCCAAAGTATTTTTCTGATTCTTCGTAAGGAATAACTCCCAATCCTCTATTTACATCAGAAACATTTATACCTGCATATTCAACCTGTAAAAATGTAATAAATAATAAATGTTAAACAAAGTAACATTGTTCACAATTAATCTATGTCATTAATTATTATATATTATTACCTAATATTATAAAGAAAATGTATGTTTACATTAAATAGTCTTCAAGACTACTGAACTATGTAATTTTAAAATCCTTGGGAAGCTATAGACTATGGTATAGTTAAAAAAAATTAGGGATCCTTACTAGAAGTGGTTCATCCTTTAGTAAGTGGAGTTTTAAGCCAAGGTTAAAAATATGTAATTTTTTTTTAAATACTCGTGTCTGTAGACTGAGCAGGCCTCTAGTGATAATATAATTTTACTATCAAAATAAATAATCGCTAACCTGTACTTTAATGCCACTTTTGTTTACTTCTGGTGTTTCTTCCCAGTGTAAAGTATTGATGTCGCCAATATTGTCAATTTGTAGAGAAACTTTCTTGTTAGCCACTGTGTGCATTTGTGGAGTAACAGTATCCTGCAAAGTTATATGACAAAAACTATACGCAAGCGAAGCAAAAACTAAACTAGTTAAAGTATAACGGAAACACTATTAGGCTAGATATGAAATAGTTTATTTCAAATTTAATTTACCAAATTGTACTCAATTAATTTCGTTTTTAATTATACTTATGAAAATATATTTCAAATTTTACTACCTTTTTATGATATATAGACTCATGTAGATCTTTATTTGTTTTTAATAATCATGAACTAATCCTGTTGATCCATGAATTTGTTTGTGACGCTTTCACGCGAGTCAAAAAGTCCGTTAGTTGAGGGAAACGTGGGAAAAAATGCTGGCAGTATTGCCACGTTGGATGGCAACAGAGATTTCCTTTTGAACTAGCTTTAACCTCTGTTACAGGAAGATCAGGCAAAGCCAAAGTGTCCACGCAAGTAGCATCCTAAACAAGAGGCTGTTCCACCTTGCAAGGTATAATAGTCAGAAATGATGGAACTCCAGCAATGACTAAAGCCCGACGTAGGATCTCGTTCAAACTGGCGTGCCGTTGTATACGTTCTAAATTTTTATTATTGAATTTGTATTTAAAAATTATATATTATTAATCACAGCCCATCTACTTACATTAATGTCAATTGAAGTTGAAGTCGAAAGCTCAAATGATACTTGATTTGATGATGGCAAATTTTGGAGCTTGATGTTTCGTAATAAAACACCTCCGCATCTAAAAACATAAACAATCAATCAGAAAAGAAGCCAGAAGCAGGAAGAAAAAAGGGAATTTGATCCAAAATAATATCTATTTTTTACCTTACCATACTTTCCCTTGACAATTTTTCCCAAAATCTTTCAGTATTTTTTTATCCGATTTGAAGTCTGACAGAATATGTGATAAAAGGATATACATTATATAAATAACTTATCGAATCCCAGATTTGGGATCACATAATTTAATAAGAAAAACAACATCTAAGTACCTGGTGCTATCACAAGCTACATCTATTTCAGCGTTAATAGTTTTCTTTCCACGTAGTAAATTTTCTTCGAGAATAACTGCATGCCTATCTATGTCAATGGTAAGATCCCTGATCTGAGATGGCTGTGACACTCCATTGTATGAACATCTCAGAGTATTCAGTTGGAGTAAGCCATCGATAAATGTCACCCAGTTATTGTTCCATACAATTTCAGCTCTACTCAGAGATTTCTCCAATTTGTTAATACTGCGGAAGGCGTCTCTGTAAACGAAAGCAGCAAATTTGAATACAATGAACATTATCAAGTAAGTAATATATATATATAAGTATAGCAGCCTAATGGCTTTTACTTTCTACGAGGGGAAAAGAATAATTAAAAAAATAATAAGTGACACGTACGTATTTTAATCTATTAAAAATGTTTCTCATGTTAATAATACTCAAATATACAGGGGTCGGCACTCGAAGTGTTACCAATTCAAAATGCTGTAATTTTGTCAATTTTGTTTCTTTTTATTTATAAACAATATATCTAAAAAAAAAAATTAAAAAGAAAAAAATTTTGTTCGATGTGGCCACCTTTCTGTCTGTCCGAGAAGGCTTCACAAGCTGCACGAATGTGGTCTGCTGATATTTTGTTCCATTCTTGGCGAAGAGCAATCTTTAAGGCGTCGACTGTCTCATATTTTTTTGCTGTCACTTTGGCCTCTAGAATTGACCATATGGAAAATCCATTGGGTTTAAGTCCGGCGAATATGGTGGCCATTGTTGCGAAGAAATGAAGCTCGGAACTTTTTCTTTCAAAAAAATTTGGGTTTCACGGACTTTGTGGGATGGTGCCGAGTCTTGCTGAAACGTCCAATGGTTTCTACCGAATTTCTTACGTGCCCAAGGTAACAAAGCATCGTTTAAAATCTTTTTACGGTAGATTTGCTGGTTTATCTTTGCACCCTGCTCAATGAAAACGAGAGGTGAACGTCCCGTAGCAGTTACCGCGGCCCAAACCATCACTGATTGCTTTGTGCTTGCTTTCGCAGAGCAATTCGTTGGTCTAAATTGTCGTTTGATTTAGATTTTAACCATACGCAATCATTTTGTTTGTTCACATATTGCTGAACCGTAAAAAAAATTTCATCGGAAAATACCAAATTTTCAAGCTTGCTATCAACGTGCAACTGCTTTAACTCCTTAGCTCTTTCTAGGCGAACTGCCTTTTGTGCAAGTGTCAAGCCTTGCACTTTTTGTATTTTGTAAGGCTTCAGTTGTAGTTTATTTTTTAATATGCGTCCTATGCTCCGGGCAGATACATTAAGACTTTTCGCCAATTTAACTGCGCTTTGTCGTGGATTTCGTTCAATTCTAGCCTTTACCTTTCGAACCATTTCTGATGATGTTGCTGTTGTTGGATGTCCACCTCCATGGCGTTTCTTGATGCTACCCGTATCATTGTAACGCGTGATGGCCCGATACATAAACATTTTATTCAGATGTAAATGTCGTAGCGCATTAACAATGGCTGGTTGCAATTTTCCAGCCAAATACAAAGTAATGACACTGTGGCGTTTGAATTCCATCTGGATAACTTATTTAGCAGCGACGAAAAACAATGAGCTTCTATATGTTTAGGAACAATACAATAGACTTACGACTGTGAAAAAATGGGCGCCATATTGTAAACAGTTTGCTTGCTATAGCAACTTAAAGTTGGTAACACTTCGAGTGCCTACCCCTAATATAAGAAATATAAAAAAGTCTATAAACATAAATCTATAAATTATTTGTTAAAGTTGAACGTTTAGGTAAATAAGTATTTAACTTTCGGTTTGCTGTATTAAAACGACGTCTGTAAGTATCTATGTTTGAATATTATAAATGTTGGTACTCGCACGCATTTTGTAGTTTTCAACCAATCTTATCAAAATATTACATGTAAGTACTAAGGTTATCTTTTATAGTAAAGAATTAGTATTAGTTACTTCTCCCAAACAGATACAACTGCTGTAACAACATTCACAAGATAATATCAGTAATATTTGACTTATATCTGATACTATCCATACTTAAATCAACTTTATAGAATCGCATAAAATACGTACACAATCGTATCATTAGCGCCAAGTGTAGTAAAAACGTGGTAGTCGCTTTCAGTACTATTAGTACCGTATTTTTTATTATGATCTTGAGATCTGAGTCCGTCATTATATTCGTAAATAAAAACAAAATAAATTAAGTATTTACCTGTATGAATAGCCGCGACTGTTGAAATGTTTATAAATTTCATCCGGATTAATATCATATACATCGATAAACTGTTCTGTATCACCAAGATCTGTGTCTGATAGCATGGAGACATGTCCAACTACGACTTTTGAATTTCCTGTCAAAACCTACAAATACAAAGTATTATTTGAATAAATTTATTGACCCAGCGAGTGAAGCGAGCGTTCTGTCGTCTATCAGTTTGCATAATTGTATGTATAGATATTCGGCTGCGAGAAATTTCGTACTCACGTACGGGTCGTAGTTTTCATCCAATCATGACAAAACTGTCGTCAGAGATTTCTGATTAGGTGAATTTTACCCCTAAATACGAGGGAAGTTTGCTTGAAAATGCAAAAACTACGATGAACCTATTAACGTATATTTTAATACTCATTAAACAAGGTCTTAAATCTTTGGCAATGGCACAAATCGAAAATGTTAGTTTCCACGGCAACCAACTCATTTTTCCAAAAATAAAACACGGCAACGAGTTCAGATTAAACCACGGAAGCCACTTTTTAATTCTTAAAGCCCAAAAATTATTGTAGTCTGGAGGTGAACAGTCGCAAAACTACTAGTATATTAATAACTCATTAAATGTCTCGCAGACATGTATATTGTAAATCTAAAGATAATAATTTTATGAGATATTATGACATCATGAAACAATGGGCATGATAATAACTTTATTACATAATATATGATTGATTTATACTTAGGGTAAGTAAGTGTGGTATAAGTTAACTTATATATTTTAACCTGCCAGAAGTTAACAGATGTAACGTCTGACAAAGCCTTTTACAAAGCCCATTACGAATATCTAAAACAAAATAGACAATTCCTTGGTTACCCACGGCGTATTATTTTCTTAGTGTTTTCGCTGGATCAGCTGCATTCTCTTGGTTGGAGTTGGGTTTTAGCAGAGCCACAGATCGGCAGCGAGAAGTTTTTTAGAGATTTATTATTTACAGGTTCAACGTAGCCATCATCTTTAAACACCACGGTGACAGAGGAGTGTCGTTATTGAGATGAGCAGCCGTTCTCCTGTCTCGTAGATCTTCGTAACGTCTTTGTAGCACTAGGTTTGGCTGGCTTTATTAAAGGACATAAATATGTTTGCATGTTATCAAACTGTTACCTCGAAATGTCCGTTGCCTCTAAGAATAAAAACGTCAAGGTTGAGTGGTTTCAAGTCATGCAATATCGGCTGTGAGTAAAAATGTACATCAGTGAATCGTACTGACATCTTCCTTTTAGGAAACCCAAGAGTCATCGCTAGAGTATCCCATACCACTGCTAGTGCTCCGGCGAAAGGAAATATATTTTTACCTAAAATGTGACAAATGTTAATAATTAAGATAAGGAATCTCTTATTTCAACCGACTTTATTTTAAATATCAGGTTGAATAGTTTACCTCGCACAATATTTCCTTTAAGATAATTATGCTCTAAATCGTGGACACTTAATGACATTGAGTAGGAAGATGCCTGCTTAGAGATATAAGATCCTCCTTGTGCGGGCCTGAAACAAATACTACATCTAAAAACTGTAAAAGGTCAAATTACAAAAACCATGAATTCTATTATATTCAATAAATCGTTTCATTCTGATGAAAACTTTAAAATTCAATAGAAAAGAACGGCTGCAAATCCTAAGTTGTAGAATGAAATTTGCTTATAAATTTCATGCGCGGTTCACTTATATTATAAAGAGGAAAAAACTGTTTCAGAGATTTCTTCCAGCCATTAAGTAACAGTAGCAACTAACAAATAATAATAATATGTGGTATAATATGCTGGCTAGGTTAGATTATAAGCTATTTAGAATGCATGTGGCAAAGTTTTAGCTAATTCAATACGAGAATTTTCGGTTGAGCTAGGTTCCCTGAATTTAGGGGCCAAGTTGCACAAAACAACCTAGCCTTTCGGTAGTTACGTCACTGATTATCATTAAGTCCTGTCATTGTGTCCATGCCATATTTCATTACAGAGACCCAAACCCTGGAGAGGCGCAAAACAAAAACTGTTTTCTTACCAAGACTCGGAATGGACCCATTTGACGAGACTTCCGAGATGAGGAGTTCCCGTGGATACTGGAAATTCAATATTTGGATAGATCTCTTGCACTTGAGGATAGTATCCTTCGACGTATAATCTGCAATGATAATAATAGCAAGCTCTCATAATTAAATAATAATCAAAATAGCAGCTCTCGGAACTGTTGACATGGACCTCATCATAAAGAATCACAGAACGCGTGTACCAAGTTCTGCCAAGATTAAATTTAAGTAAAAGTAAAGGCAAACTACGACCTGCAAAGCTAATATAAAATGGTTACCTTTTACTTTCTTTGGGGAACAGATTTAGAAATTCTAACATAATAAGTTTGATAAAATAGTTAGTTCATGGCGCTTCAATGACCATGTTAATTTGCATGGCAAAACGCCGCATATACTAGGCTAATAGAATCGATTCGATTCTATTATAAGCCTTAAATTTAGTATAATGGTATTTTTATTACAAAGGGACCAAACTAGTGGGGGTCACTACTCACTTGCCAATAGCGTCGAGTAGAAACTGTGCGTTGTCCTTGTGTCCTCGCTGTGTGAGCGGTATGTTGGTGCAAGAGTTCGGCAACGCGCGCTTGAGGATGGCCTGCAGCAGCCCGTGCGGAGCTATCTCCACTAGCACTGCGTTTTTCGGAATTAGACTACTGGTCTCTTCAAATAACACTGGACTCTGTACAAACACAATGTCTGTTAAAGCCTGTATACTTATATAAAAGGAGTATATAAGAAGAGGAGTCCAAAGAAAGTTTTTTTACCAAAAGGTTGTTGGTGAGATATTCCGCCGAGCAATACTTAGCGGTAGGTTCGTCCCATCTGACTTGTGGCACCGAAGTGGAGAGCCAGCGCTCGCTGCGAGATTTCGGAGTCTTTATTGTTCTTGTCAGGAAGTTTAGCAAATGTGGACCTGGAAATATGTATTTAATTATTTTACAACATTTCCAAAAACGCACATACACTTTTGGAAATATTATTTCAAGGTATGACGAGTGTTCAAGACGGCTAGAACATTCGCGAAGGATTACGCAATTCTTTCTGTTTAGGCATCGTAGCCGCAAGTGGGACCGTTTTATTTTTAGTTTCTCATCATTATCCTTTATTACTTTAAATGCCCATTATTTAACTAATGTGTTAATTTGCCACCCTTTGTTACTATTCACGCTTAATGTTTATTGTTTTATGGCAGGAAAACAACTTAGTTAAATCTCTTTCTCAAAAACATCATAAAACCATTGTCTGAAGTCCCGCAAGATGCAGCTACGATCATATAGCCGTGAGAATAGAAAGTTACGCAATATCATTAGTTTTCGTACCTACTCTAAACTCGCCATTGCTTGAATTGGCTATGTAGATTTATATGTACTACAACTTTGTAAATAAATATGTGATATTCCCATATTTCATAGGTAGGTACATTAGACGTAATCCTTAAATTAGTTATAGGTACACGAGTTATGTACTCAGTTTAGTCTAGTTTAAGTTTATCAATAAATAATTCGTATCCCTGTGTTGTTATTCGAGTTCCAACTTCAGGCACAAGGTTCGCTTCGATTAGGATATGAGGAATCTAGTTATAACGATATTAGATCCAAATAGATGTCAGAAACCTATACGTAATTCTGGTCGGCTATATTGCCATCCCTCTCGTATGATTGTACTTGCGGCCCCGTAACGGTGCCGAGCGCGGGGCGGGGTACTATTGCGAGAAAGCGTAGAAGGGATTGCATAAATACGCACGTTAGCTGGCCGCGCGGTGATAGCTGAATATTCTGAAGCGACAACAAGTACACGAAGCGATCTCTACCTGCCTGCGAGCGGAATTCGAAGGCAACACAGTGACCCACGTCAGAACGCCAAATCAGTCTTTTCTTTGGCAATCCCAGTGCTCGTGGACACCTCGGGTGCGGGAACTTTATTAAGTAAAGTTACAGTCCACTATCGTGTTCCTCGCCCGTCATCGTCGTCCACAACGAGTAAAGATATAAGTTTGGTAGATATGGGTACCAAATATTAGGTCATTACATATGAAATTGGCGTTTTGTAAGGGAGGAACATAAAGTCTTTTTTTTTATAATAATATATTTATTTAATCAAAGTTTGTACCATTGCTATCTATGCACTTTTGCCATCTCATAGGTAATTCATTGACCCCTTTACTAAAAAAACCATTAGGACGAGAATCAATGAAATCTTTGAAGGCGCTTTGGACTGCCCCATCGGAGTTGAATTTTTTCCCTTGCAAGAAGTTATCCAAATTTCGAAAAAAATGGTAATCTGTTGGAGCCAGGTCCGGGGAGTACGGTGGATGTCTTAGACATTCCAATTGAAGCTCCTCTAATTTGGCAGCCGTCTGTTGTGCAGTGTGTGGTCTAGCGTTGTCCTGAAGCAGCAGTGGCCTAGAGCGATTGACCAACCTCGGTTGTTTAGCAGCTAGCTTTTCCATCATGGTTTGCAGTTGCTGACAATAGATATCTGCTGTAATCGTCTGGCCAGATTTAAGAAAACTGTAGTGAAGGACACCGGCACAAGTCAACCAAACGCTCACAAGTATCTTTTTTTGAGTCAATTTTCGCTTGGGGCAGGGTTTTAAAACAGTTTTATCACTAACACCGCAGCCTGCAGCTAACTCGAACGTAGATTGCGATGGATCTGCTTCCACAATAGCTTTCAATTCTTCATTAGCAACTTTAGTCTCCGGCCGTCCACGGGGCTTGTTCTGCAGGTCGAAATTTCCAGAACGAAAACGTTGGAACCAAAAACGCACTGTGTTTTCTTTTGTGACACCGCCGCCATACACATCATTAATCCTTCGAGCCGTTTCTGCAGCACTGGTACCACGGTAGAACTCGTACTCGTAAATAACGCGATATTTCAAGTTTTCCATTTTGTTAACTGCGTGACGCAAAGAAAAAACCAAACGAGGACAAAACAAATGAATTACGGTTTTCGAAATACAAATGTAGGAATAAATAGCTGTATAAATTTGAAATTGGAATCCCTAACCAAAGAAGAGATATTTGAGATCAAAGTGGCCAGTACGACAAAACGCCAATTTCATATGTAAGGACCTAATATAATATATTACGAAGACATTGACGTAGTTTCCGCAAATGTTAAAAGTGGCATTAAATATTTCATTAATCATTATTAATTAATTTTTTATAAAGTCGATGAACAGAGTTAAATGCCAATGTTCGAAATGTTACAAGTAAATTTACTGCAATATTAAATAGGCAATGCATTATTGCAATATTGCTTTAATAGCAACGTATTTTAAAGCTTTCTGTAACATATACAAACCAGCATCAGCTATATATCTGGAATGATACGCGATATTAGAGCTAGGAACCTCCCTCGCGAAAACGCCATTAGCTGTCAACATAGCTACAAATCCACGAATCGATTCTTCGGGTCCAGAAATAGTACAAGAGCTTGAACTATTATGACACGCTATCTCAATCGACGGTGGACACAATGTTGAAAGCTGAAATAAAATACATGCAATCATTAAATAGCAATAAACGAGTTTTGTTGAATTTGTTGAATGTAGGATAGTGGTAGAATGACTACTATGAGTATAGATTGCGTCAGAATCAAACCTTCTGGTATCCTAAACCAACCGCTGCCATGGCGCCTCGAATCAATGGAACCTCATTAGACGCTTTACCACGGCCGTATGCTGAAAGAATCATTTCTTCTGCTGTCAAACAGCCATCAGCATAAGCACATCCCAGTTCTCCAACACTGTGGCCTGTAAAACAATTGAAAATTCATTTACAAGTATATTTTAATAGAAATCGACCAAAAATCACAAACAAATTTTTTCTTACCGATCATCTTGTCAGGATATAATTTCAATGCGCTTAAAACATCTGTAAGTCCTATTTGAATTGCAGCAATTCCAACAAATGAGTTCAGTACATTATCAAATATAGTTTTGTCTGGAGTTGTAATTATATGCACAATATCAATTCCTTTAGGTTCTAAAACTTTACGACAGCTGAAAATATAAACAAGTCTAAATATGATTACATTATTATCGAATCCAAATAACAACTCTGATTTCGAAAAAAAAAAACATGTCTTTCATAAATTTTGTCAACGACCGGAATTTTTTTTCTATGGAACAGCTGATTATATTTTTCGAATTCGTGGTGAGTCCCATAGTAAAAGTTATTTGCGATTATGAGTAATGTGACACTATTTCGGCTAAATAAACACCTTGCTGATAAATCTGTGTAAGTAGTTTGTTGCTGCAGCTAAGCTTACCGTTCGATGGCAGCTGCGAAGATGGGTATGCGCATGAGTTGCGCGCCCATACCTGCCCACTGCGAGCCCATGCCGCTGTACACGAACCACAGCGGACGACTTGTGTCATCTGAATGTGCGACACTCTCGGATAAACAAACCGTGCGTCCATTATCGTTTGTATCTATTATCATAAAGCATAATAAGTTTTACAATCACTATTTAAACTTTTACAATGACTGTTGCTGAATCGTGATAATCAAATGAATGACTGTAACCGTTATATATGTTAGAAAAATATTAAATTTATTGGCCTTTAAATAACGTTCGTAACAGGCAAGTTTTGTTACATTTGAATTATTAAATGCTTATAAAAATAAACTTAAAAACCTATTTAAATACTTCTAATAACAAATTTTAAAGATTTATTCACTACTTTTATATTATTATTTTAAACATAAAATTAATTTAAAGTAGGGAAGTAGGGCATAGGCTCAAAGTTTAGACTGGTGACTCCCACTCCGGTTCGTTCCTGTGCAGAGGATAGCCATTGCTATTCTACGTGGCAATGCTGCGAGTGTTATGGGTACTTTTGCACCAGGAACGGTCAGGGGTAGGTTATTTGATTAGAGATTATTAATTGTGACGTAATTTATTGTGATACAAAAAGGATAAAATTGTTTTCCTTGCGTTAATCTTATACGCAATCAAAGCCGCGGTAAAAGTTTATTAACTCACCTAGAATAATATATCCTCTTCCTAAATGACCAGAAATATGATGGGAGTGAATATTTTGTAACAGAGCTAGATGTTCAGGATCTATAGGGTTAGATTTCAATCTCTCAAATATAATTTTCAAAAATTGTTCTTGTCTGGCTGACACGGTCAATAATCTTGGCATTGATGTTTTATATCTGTTTAAATCCTTGAAATAAAATTAAGTTAATTAAATGTTAACTTAAGTAAAGTAAGATTGACGTACTACTGTTGAATTTGAACTTTAATGTTAATACAATCACAATTATGATTACTTATGCAATTGCAAATTTTGCTATAAGTTATGTCTGGAGCAGGTTCCAGTTTGGAACAGATGAAAGTGCACATTTGTCTTCTTTACTTCCTTGATTATAGAAAACGATGTGCTCTGTCTGAGCCCTGTCCATGTGACGTTACTGAATGCACTTTATTTCGAGATTCAAGATTAATTATTACCAAAATTCCTTTTTTGTGTTTCTATATCTAAGTATATCATCTGCACTACAATGAACACGCAATGAGTAATAAATTTTTGATATGCATAAGTAACAGTGATGAAACAAGCTCCTGTGTTGAGCCCGAATTAATTGATATAAATACTATTGAAATTAATTGGTAAATTATTTGCAATTTGTTGTTATTATTTGGTAAAGTGCAACAATATATTTTATTTTATAATATTTTTTTACGGATATTTTTCGGAGAGTGTGCCTTGGAATTACATAGTTTGATTCCCCCATTCCCTTTCTACAATCGGACAAGTAGAGATACTGCAAGACGCCACCGGTACATGGTACAGATTCCACGGACTCGCACAAAACTCTTTGCGTCTACTTTTATTGTGCGTACAACTAGGTTGTGGAATTCCCTTCCGAGTTCTCAATTTCCTTCTTAATTTCCCGTTAACGATCTTTGCAAATTGCGAGTAAATTGGTTTCTTCTAGGCAAGCGTGCACATCCTAGACCGCATCATCGCTTTACATCAGGCGAGTTGTGGTCAAACTCAAGCTTATTATTTATAAAAAAATATATATATATGATATGTAGTGGCAGTTAATTCAACTTTTATGTAAAATATAAATATTAAAGGAACAATTGAATGAACTTACCTTTTCTTTAGTAAACCTACGCAACAGAACATGAGAGTTAACTCCGGTATAAGATACACAATTAACAGCCGCGTATGTACCAGTGAACGGCTTATGATCAGTTACTATACACATACGACCATCCTTGATTGACGGTATATCCTGCCTCGGTGTCTCGCAGTGCAAGTTGCTTGCTATCAAACCGTGGTGGTATCCCAAAAGAACCTAAAAATATATTCATCTGAAAATTTTAACCCATACGTACGTATAGATGAGTAGTACAAAATAATCGAATATATTTTGAATATGAATGTCATCTTGAAGAAACGAACAAGACACTGAAACTTTGACGTTACCTGTAGGTAATGTGTTCAACCGATCAAACGGCGGTCGAGTTTATGAGTTATATTACCCATATTATGTTCTTTTCCCTACTTTTTCCGATAAACTGTTTATTAGCTCAGCGGGATCACCTCCTGATATTATATTTGTCATCGATCAGCTTTTTATTAGTAATGCAGGGGTCAGAAGTCAGAACGTACTTTAAAAGTCTTTATAGTAATCGGACAATGGTTATAACATTGGTAATGAACTATAAGCTACGGTAAGCTTTTCTTTTGTCATCTTTTGTGTATTATTGCTGGTTTATAAATTAAGAGATTTATCTTATCATCCCCTTTTGATGACCGAATACAACAAACTTTTGTTCTAGAACTATTGAACATTCGCCAAAAATCATTTTAGTCCAGGATCCCTAGAACATGTTTGGCACTTAATTTCTATCAAGCTAATTTTTCGTGAGTAGCTTGATTTGATGAGACGCCCAACTATGTCATGTACTCGTATAAAACTTTCGGTTGCGGTAGCTAACAGAGATAGCAAGCATGAAATATGTCGATTCTCAAATACAGGGTTATCGGCTACGGGTGTACTAAGCCGCAATTTGTAGAACAATATGGCTGTTAAATTATGTAAATATTAAATAAGCAAAAATTTATATATCAGCTGGTTAGTAATTATTTATGATGACCTCGTAATCGATACATGTTGGAAAAATAGGACTCTTTGATCATAACATAGATTTTGTATACAACCGTTTCATCGAATAATTTTGATAATTATCTTTAGATTTAGCACAAAAAACAGTTAGTAATACATATTTGAGAATCATCAAATCGACATATTTCATGCTTGCTATCTCTGTTAGCTACCACAACCGAAAGTTTTATATAGGACATAGTTGGGCGTCTCATCAAAATCAAGCTACTCACGAAAAATTAGCTTGATAGCAATCAAGAACCTAACATGATCCAGAGATCCTGGACTATTTGCTTTTTCATACAAAAAAATCATTAACGCGCGGCCAAAAATATAGAACATCCGTTTTTCTTGCTTTTGATCATCAGAAGCCACCAATAAGAGGGTGCTAGTTGATAGAACAAATGACTCTGTAAAAGCCATATAAGATAAACTCGTATACATAAAAAGTGTGTCTTCTTCCTCCATTAATCGCACTTAGGTTGCTTTAGTTTTAAATTATTCGCCGCAGCTTAGAAAATACGTCTAATTATGCGAACAGTGGAGTCCATGTAAATATATTGTAATGAGTTAACACATATAAATTAACATTAGTTTGAAACTAAAGTTTTAAAGTAAATAAGTTAGCAACTTAATAGGTACTATAAATAAATATGTTAAGTGCGTCACATAAAAATGCTAGGTGATAAGCCAAAGGAAAAATACCGTGAAAAACATACATAAGTAGAAAAATGTACCAGTCTCACAGCGCAGCTTTTCTGGCGTAAAATGTAACGAAATCAAATGTATACCAAGTCGCTTGATAGCAATAAGTGTGTTTAGATTTGGAACTTGTAGGTTTGCTAGATGTACCTTAGAATTACCTTAGAATGATCGGTGAGTCAGTTTAAAGACCGCCCAAAAAATTGCCGAAAGTATACAGAATGTCAAAAAAAAAACCTGAACCTACTGCGGACCTTGATGCGCAAAGTATTCGGATTGTAATAAAAAAAATAACCTAAACCTACTGCGGACCTTGTTGCCGAAAGTATTCGGAGTGTCATAGTTTGGTGAACGTTACGCCATATTGGGAACCATAAATATTATTTTTGGTGACCGTCTAAATTATACCCAATTTGAATTGCTTTGATTCTTAATGTAACTGGCTCTAATTTGGATATTATATCTATACATGTGTGATTTTATATATAACTACTTATTACAAGCAATAATTTTTGGTTCAACTATACACAAATAATTATAATTTAACGATACAAAAAACGTTGGACCGAATGTGGAGTTGAAAAATAGGACAGCATAAGATCGTTTTAAATAAAAAACAATGTGGGCCGAATGAGGCTTGCCACAGAGGACGAAATCAGATTTTTAAAATGGGACTAAATAAGGCATTAATAGTCTCAAAACCGCATAATGCAGAAAAAAATAGCATATAATTTTATTTTCTTCCCACTATAATCTTCATACATATTTCTGTTCTAATCAATATAAAAATATTTTTCTTTTTATTGTGCAATGTTCTTCTATTAAGCCTTGGGATATACGTAAAATGGTACTTACACTTTATATCAAAAAGATGTATAAACCCATAGTTTTAAAATAAGTATTATAATTAACACCACAGCCTTGTATAAAAAATAATCAACTCACTCACACGTATGACCACCCCTGGTCATACGTGTGAGTAATTGTAGAAGTATGTCTTTATAAAATAAAGTTATTTTAAATTTAAAAAACTAAACCAAAAAAACCGTTTTAAATAATATTCGAAGTTCAAGTATGTAGGTACTTAGAGTATTTTTGTATTTTTCCACTAATCACTAATAAATTTGATATAACCTAAAACTCCAATAACGAAAGTCTGAACACACTTCAAATGCTAGTCTTCAAAATATTGTTACACTTACACGCCTTTTTCGAAACTTGCGTGAAAGTACATTACCTTGATTATAGCCGTAAGTCCAGATGAAGCATCAGAGAAGCCGACGTTAGACATGACACTACCCACATTAAGTGGACGAGACCTGTCTTCACAGAATACTTTCTCAATGGATAGTAATTCTGCTTTATCCGCTTCTGGAGTGCCTGTATAGGAACGTTATTAAGTAATGTTTAATTTTTAAGTTTAAGTTCTTTTCGATATGTATTTAAACATAAATATTATAAAAAAAAAACTGAAACCTAGTATGCCGAGTGTGTATATCGAGGATTACCACTCATTGTATCCGAACTCTGATCCAACTATCTAGCGGAAACCTCTTAAGATGTTGGTTGAGACTCTTAGCTATAAGGCTAATTGCGAAACAATAGTCTTCGAATCAACATCGGTCGCCTCGTAAGACAAATCAAAATACTTGCTGATTAACTGCCTTATTAATAAGCGTGTAAAAAAATTATATATGTGTAACACCGTCAAAATGATAAAAAACTTTATCTAAAAATTAAGCATAAATAGTTGCAAAATATGGTAATACAAAATATACTGGTAATAACTATATGTTTTAGCATAAGTCTAGTTAAATATGCGGCCATAGTATCACAAGACATTATTATATATAGAACAATGGTTTTATTCGTAGCCAAAATTAAAATAAAATATATGCATTTATGATTAACTATGGAGATAATATTCTTTTCAGTGTTGTAATTTTTTTATTTTTTATTATTATTCCTTTTTTTGAATAAGTTATATTTATGATAATTTGTGTCATGATGATTTTATGCTTGATTTTATGGTGCAAGAAAAATATTTTGTCGTAAGTGTACTTGCGTACTTCTTCTGGGTATGGTGTGATATTTTGTGTTACTGTTGTTGTATTGTATTTATAAATGTTATGTATATCATTAATGCTATTGTATTTTAATGATCAAGTCCTGTTTGTTCCATTGGTTCCAAACCGATAAAAATAATTTTAATATTTTTTATGAAACTGAGGTTTTAAAAATGTTTTTTTACGAACGTATAAAAAACTTCCTTATATGCGTGTATGCGTTTAGTTATGTAACACGGGAATCAGTAACAGAGATAATAATCTTTAGTAATAAAAACAAAATGTGTTTGTTACATGACAGTTTGTTAGGCACTGTCAGAAATTTAAACCCTAATTTATGTATTAACAAAATACCTGAGCCACAAGCTTCCACATATTCAACTTCGCTTGGTGGTACTTGTGATTTTGAATAGAATTCCTTCAAGAACGCAGCGCTAGTATCAGGTTCACGGACGAATCCGAAAGCCTGGCCAGTTTCTCCGCTCAATGTGGAAATAAACTCGTTCTTTACATTTACCACTTCAGCATAAGCCCTAAACAAATAAATTATACACTAAATTTTTTTTCTAATTTTTCAATTAGTTTATAACTTAGCCTAAAAGTAAAAAAAATACATGAAGTGGCTAAATTAGAATTATTATATATATTTAAATATAGATAATATAGTATACAGGGCTTCTGGCTTGGGGTGTACTATGTACTATGTACTATGTAGCCGAAAGACGAGTCCCTAGCCCTTTACTTAACAAATTTCACTATATCAACTCTTAATTCAAGAAAAAAAAAACAGATTTTTTTCTCGGTTTTAGGTTTGGGTCCTTAACAAAAGTGGTTTATAATGATGAGTGTAGTTACCCTCTTTTGACTTAGTACACCCCTAACCGATAACCTTGTATGTTGATATACACATTGACACATTGACACATTGGCATAGGTAATTCCTGCGTCAAATTATATTTAACATTGTTAAACAAAACAAGGAAGAAGTAACAAATACAGATAACAAATCTTTTTTTTTTTTACTGTCTAGCCATCTCTGAGAGATCGGAAAAAAAAATTGTGATGCAGTTTAATAACAGTTAATAATATCAGCATTCATATCAGAACATTATCGAGCAAAATTGTATTTACCTTTTTGCATTCTTAGCTTTTTGTATAAGTAACACATTTATGGCTTCTGATTTTGTACAACCATTTGCATTCTGATCAAAAGATTTCGTTTTATCATCTGGCGATATTTTAATGCACCTGAAATATTTATTCATCATTAAGGCTTAACAGGATTGATCTGTGGGAGATTAGGCAGAATCTCTGGCTGGCGTGAGAGGGCACTTAAATCATAATTTACGTATTTTATTGGTGTAAACATAAATGTATGTCAATTGTTATTGTATGTACTCGTACCTAAGTAATCATTTTTTATCATTCAAGCTTCCAACTGCTGCTTCCGGGTCTCTCATATTAATATCAAACTGGAACTTACCTATTGAAATGCACCATGCTATGAGGAGCAAGACAAATGTAAGTGCTTGCTACGATGGCTGTGTCAATTAACCCATTTTTTATTGCATCGAAAGCTTCTTCCAAAGCAACTATGGAACCATTGCAGCCGTTGTCTATCGCCATCGAAGGACCTTTGGCGTTCAACCAATAAGATATACGGTTTGCGAACATTGCTTTACTGCTTCTGTAACATAATATTAAATATATAAAAAAACTGGCCACTAGTTCTCTTTATTTTTTACAGACGTCCCAAAAAATCAAGAGTTATTGAAGTGGACAGGGTTATTTGTGTATATTACCCGACTCCAGAGAATCAGCTGAATCGATTTGTACACGTACTCATATCATAATAAAGTCCAGTGGTTTGGTTTGAAAATCTAAGCAACTCAACAAATTGCTTTTTTTGACGAATTCGACTCTAACTGCCTTATTAATGAACGCGTCTTAACTTAGAGCATCTTTTGTCTTGCTCTATCGCGTCACGAACGAAACGAACGTCACGCGCCAAAACAAGACAAATGACGATTAAAGTTAAAACGCAATTATTAATAAGGGTGTAAGTAACACAAACAAAACACCAACCAACATACAAAACATTGGGTAATTTACCTATCTGTCTTTAACCTTTTTACCTATAAGATTGGCACAAGACCGAAGCAGAGGGTGGGAACAATGTGATAAGGAAGACTGCGGATGATGACATAAAAAGTCTGCACAGAAAGGAAACAACTCATACAATTTAATACGGATTCAGGGACAAGAGACTATTGCAACGGTACACTTACCCTGTAAGACTGTATCCAGTTATACGTGGACTATAAAATAATCCTCTGGCTTCCTTCTCAGAAATAGTAGTAGCTATATAAACACCAACTTTTGTTTCACTCAGATGTTTTGGGCTCAATCCAGCATCGTATATAGCTTGAAACGAGTGCTCTAGAACTTTTCTTGCCATCGGATCCATGAATTCCGCAAGGTGATGGTGCACCATGAAGAATTGAGAATCAAAACGGTCAAGGTCTGGCACTTTGCCTACGTACTCGGACACTTCAGGATGGTTAACTTTCCATCTCATGTCTTCACGATTTACCGGATTAATCTGCAATTTACTAAAAGTTATTTTATTCATTGACGTAAACTTTCACGACGTAATTGACGTAGTCTTTTACGACTACGTACATTCTATTATAAGATACGATATTACTCTTTGGAGAAATGCTATAAATATGATAAAAAATTAAAATGTTAGAAACAGTATATAAAATCAATTAACGTTTTGAAACAAAGTAGTCCCACGAGAATCCGCTTTAAAAATGATAAAATAATTACAGTAATATCACTTTATAATACGAGTAAAATTAGTTAAATAGAGGTACACGAAGATAAGGAAGTAGCGGAGTAAAGAATTTTGAGTTATAATAAGAGGTCCTATCTATAAAAAGCTGAGGGCAAGAAACAGGCACTTGACGCCTAAATATTAAAGTACAGTAAATTATCGGATCTCAATTTTAATATACTCGTACTTAAACAAATACTACAGCAATATTTTTTAAAAGGATTACTTTTTACCCGTCTGTGAGAGACTCTCGAAAAACATAACCCTCCTTGGGTTATGTTTTTCGAGAGTATGTTTGTATATTTCTTTCGCACACTCTAGAGCCTAAACGGCATGTCGTATTTTTATGTGAGTTTTGTCAAAATGGTGGATTTGTCTTAATTGAAATCGTGGGATGCAGCTTGATTACATTATTACTTTTCAGTTTTAGATTACTTACCATATACAAGGTAAGTAATCTAAAACTGAAAAGTAATAATGTAATCAAGCTGCATCCCACGCATGCATTTCAATTATGAAGATACGTGGGTCTAAATTTCTTGCTGTCGGGTTTTTTAAAGTCACTTTAAGCCACTTGTTATAAGCTGAATTGTGGTAATGCAAATTGTGGAGTCATCGTTCTTGTGTATCGAATATTAATCATGTAGTAGTTTTGCGAACTGTTGTGACCTCGCGAAAACAACAATAATTTCTTTCGTTCAATTTCAAAATGTTTCAACTCAGAGAGATAAAAATAGGAGTATCTGTATCAGAGGAGACTCTTTGTGCTTGAAGGTTTCACATAATGACAACATCGTTTATCATAATATGATACCCAGTTATGAAGTTCATGTTGCATTAAAGATGTTTGAAAAGTGTTTCTGCCGGAAAGCCACAGTATTTTAGACATTATTTTATTAGTTATATAGCCCAAAATTATGGATTAGTCGAGATTTTTACAATTTAACTCAACTTTTTTGAGAGGAAACCCTTTTTTTAAGTGTAACATTATGTTTTTCATACATAAACTTTGACTGTGTCTATTTATGTATACATATATATCTATATATATATAAATTATATCTATCTATGTACATCTATATCATCATATGTTTTTAACAATTATAAATGTAACATGACTAACCACTTAACGTACGACGCGTAACGAACGCTATTTAAAGGTTAAAATTAAGCTTTTGACGAAGATTAATCTTTCTCTTTGTCAATACAATAACAACATATTATAACAATTCAATAGCTTGTTATATAATATATTCTCAATTTAAATTGCTTTTATTTTGCACCTCAACATTTATCAGTACTACGAGATGCCTTTTAAGTTCCGTCGTTTCCATATTTCATATTTCCCGGCGATTATTAACTTGTAACTGTTCTATATTTGAATGTGTTCAAATTTTGAATCTCAAAACAGTTGATAGTATTAGGATTAATGCTATTGTTTAGTCACAGTGCTGATTGGAAGCTGTCAGTTTACGTTACGAAAATGAATCTTTTTAAGGAAAATGTTCGTGCAATAATTATCTACAACTTTAGGAGAGGCCTAACACGGCATCAGTGTTTTGAAGAGCTAACTTCTGTGTTCAGTGATGAAGCCCTATGTCTGCGGACTGTCGAACACTTATATTTAGAATTCCAGCGTGGACATACTAGTGTTAGTGACAGATCTCGCGAAGGACGCCCAAAATCCGCCTTCTCTGAAGGCGGATTTTACTGTGAGACAACTAATTTTCGAAGATCGCCATGATAGAGGTTCTGTTAGGCATCTCAGGGACAACTATTCAGAAGATCTTGCATGAAGCGTTTGAAGTGAGAAAGCTAGTTTGCCGTTGGATACCGCATCTGCTTTCCGACGATCACAAGGCGGCCCGCGTCAGATGGTGTAAGAAAACTCTGCAAACCGAGGAGAGTCAAATTACGTCTACGACATCATCAGCGATGACGATTGTTGGATCTATGCTTACGAACCTGCTTCCAAACAACAATCTACAATCTGAGTCTTTCAAGACGAGCCAAAGCCGACTAAAGTTGTTCATTCTCGAAGCACTTCAAAGAAGATGGTGGCCACGTTCGTTGAAAAACCGGCCATGTTGCGATTGTGGCGAACAAGCCACCTAACGAAAAGCAGCACAAACTAGCAGAACGCTCAGCTAGCTACAGAACCATTATTAATCAGCTAACATGACCGCCACCACAAGCGACGCACACATTCAAAATTTTTTTTTCATCCCGAACAGCTAGGCAATTGATCACGACCATGGAAGTTAGCGACACTGAAGCTCTAGATGGAGCATGCCTAGTCTGGAATACACTGGCTCTCAAGGAAGGCTGCCGGAACACACCGTTAGGTGCTTGGTGTCAGATTTTACAACTTGAGGGTGGTAGCTAGCCAGGCAAGCGATAAGAAACGCACTACCACCATGCTATGGTTTCCTCAAGACGTTTTCCTTTTTACATGCTCAGGCTTTTTTTACATGTTTCATCTCAAGACCGTCTCAATACTCAGGCCAATCACAACGCCAGGCCCAAATCGCGCAAGCGTTATCTACAGAGCTTCGACGCACGTATACAAGGTCCGTCAACACTCAGTAGGACAGCTGCCCCCAAGCACAACACCCGGTCGGTAGGAGTACTCCTCTGATAAAATGGAGGCCACTTCATGCATACGACTATTGCACTTGAAGATCGTAGAACGGTTAATGTAGAGTGGTGTACCACAGTTTGTTTACCACAAGTCATCGCCGTACTTCAAAAATCTAACTCAAAGCGACGCATCATCCTGCACCAAGACAAAGCAAGTTCACACAGAGCTCGTCAAACGATTGAGTATTTGAAGCAGGAAAATGTAAAAATTCTTGACCATCCTTCATACAGCCCCGACCTAAGCCCTAACGATTTCCTAAAATTAAGAAATATCTTCGTGGTCAAAGGTTCCAGTACGGTAAAGAAGCAGAATAAAAGTATAGCGTATGAAGTATGATACTAGATTAATGTTTTTTGAGAGACATTCCCATACTATACAAGCACGCAATGGTAATAAACTTTTTACACTCTATTTCTCAGTTGTATTAAATTCTACACTGATATTTAATATTTTATGTAATACTAACACTGTTTACCTTAGCATTACTTAATACTAAAATGTAGGAGTCAATATCTTCGTGGTCAAAGGTTCCAGTACGTTGAAGAAGCAGGTCGACGCTTTCAAGTCAGCTATTTTGAACACCCCCACTTTAGAGCGGAATAAATGTTACGAATATAATAACTGGTTTGAGCGAATGGAAAAGTATATTAAACTACGTGGTGAATATATAGAAAGATAATAAAAGTATTATAAGGTTCTAGTTGTGTTTTCTTCAAACGACAAAACTTAAGTCTTCCTAATGCAGTATTAGCTTCGAGCCCTTCAATTGGGTATAGATCGGTAACAGTAACGTTAAATTTGTACTTGCCTTTGAGTAGAGTATCTTAGAAAATTCTTCGACTCCAGCTGACATTGGGAAATCACCAGACATGCCCGAGATGACCACACTTTCTTCATTTAGCGCTTGGGATGGGACAGAATGATCTTTGAATTTTTGGCTAGTCCCGTACTCTTGCCGTTTTGGAGCCATATTCCTAGAAAATACCGGGCAATACCTGTTTTAAATAATTATAATTAGGTATATAAATAAACTAGTAAGTCCTGGCTGACTGACAGGTCTCAATCAACGTAGTGCCTTAACCACTGAATCTAATGACAATAAATTTGGAGAATGTATTCATCATAAGGTAACTAAGAAAGGATTTTTGACATTTCAAATTTAAGAGGGCTAAATTGGGGTTCAATGTTTAAACATCGACTTATTTATATTCCATTTTATGGCACGTTCTACACCGTGGGCAATAGCTACTAATTCCTACTAATATTATAAGTGTGTAATGTAAGTTTGTTTGTTACGCTTTCACGCAAAAACTACTTAACCGATCATCATGAAACTTTGTACAAATAATCTTGAAAGTATTAGAAATAATATATAATCATATACTTCTTTATAAATACTATATACTTTATGGTAAATACTTTTTAATAAAAAAAATGCTTGTCACAACTCATTAAATCTAGCTTCTTTAACTCCATCTAGCATTTCAGTAATGAAGTTGCAACCCTGAGAACTGCAATTTTATTGCACTGTACCTATATACTTTTGATGTCGGTAAATTAAAGAAAGGAATAATTACTAATAATTCTAAGTAATAATTTAATTTTTAAGTTTCATTTAAGTTAATACCACGCGGATGACGTCGCAGGCATACAATTAGCACAAACAAAAACACAATTAAATGTAAGACGCAAATAGAAATAAACTTACTAGCATAGAAATAAAGACTCCGAAGTGAAAATTAATATCCAAGCTTATCTAGGTTAGGGTTATGCTTAGTAATAATTAGGGATATCATGAGCCGAGGTGGGCCAAAATACTTTCACCATGATCACATCGGCTATCTTTTTGTTAGTCACATTTATTGGCCATTTGCAAATTGAATGACATCACTGACCTGTATTTTTTATGAAATATGCAGCTAGTTTTTTTTTCAAATTTAAGAAACGAGTACTCACCCAATTAATAAGTACGACCTTATTGCTTTGTTCTACTTATTGACACTATACGTTTTTATCCTAAATATAACCCTTTAAATGGTGTGCTGCCATATATATAGAATTAGTTTTGAATAATGAATATAAAGTTTGTTAATTTATAATAATGAATAATAAGTATGTCCATCACGTAAATATGTAAATGCCTCATCAAAAATCAAAAGTTTAAGGGTTGTTTAATAAAACAGGTTTAAATATAATTCTTCTTTGTATTGTATATATTTTTTTTATAACACTCAATTAGCGAATAAAATGTTAAAATGCCAAGTGCGAGTCAAATTTGCGCACTCGCGCACGTGTTCCGTACCTATAACTATTTATTTAACATTAGTTTTTTTTTACTAATTATAAGCTTGTGCTTGAATGCAACTCGCCTTATGTAAAGCGACGATGCAGCGTAAAATGTGGCACGCTTGCCTAGAAGAATCCGATCCATTCACGCTTTGAAAAGACTGAGATTATACACTAAATAGATTAAGAAAGACACTGCGAAGTCTTTACCTTGTCCCTTTGTCCCGTTTTTGCCAAGTGACAGAGTTTCTAGGTCACCGGAGGCCACCCGGACGCTACCCGAAGACTTCTGCCATGGCCTTCGATCGTAATCAAAAGACAATCAAACAAAGTAGCTAGGTAAGATACGAGTGCTACGTGCATATTTAATTACCTACCTATTTAAAAAGGACGCAAGCAAAGACCTTGAACCAGTTCAGTCTATTTGTTAACAATGTAAATAACGAATAATTTGTATTCATTCGGGTGAAACAACTTCCAAACATTTTATAAATAATTCGGACTTTTAACGTGTCGTAACGCATATTGTAAGGTTCTGTGAAATTGGATCCGTGCTTATTTTCATACAGTTAATTTGACGTCATGCATATTTCTGTATTAAGCGTGGTTCAATGCGGATGCAGCCCAGCGCAACACGGCTGATGACTGTTGGCAATTGTTAATCAATGTTTTATTGTAGAACATTATGTAGGAAACTACACACTAATCGCACGATGCTGCGCAACGCAGCGCAACTTCGCTCGTCACCGCACGTCAAGCCAGTCTACCACGAGCACGTGAGTAGTCACGCAGCCAAAGATGGTAGCATCCTATCCGTGCAAGAAGTACCTACGCAGTTCGATCCCACGAAATATGCAAAAACAGCCTGAGCAACCGGTGAATGAAAACATCGTGAGAAAACCTTTACATGGTGGTAGTTCGTTTTCCAACGTTCGCCTGGCTAGCATTTCATAATCAATTAATATGAATAAAATATATGAACACTCCCGCCTAAAATACACTTTTCATAAAAAAAAAAAAAAACAATATTACAATCTAGAGCTGCGATGCCCCAGACAGACACACCTATACCCTGACATGTCAACACCCCCGTTTTCCGTGTGCCCGAACACTTGCGTCGGGGATAAAAGACGAGGGAAGTTTCGTTGAATTTGTATGGGATTCGGTAATGGTATGAAACCCATAGTACCCAAGCCCCACTTACTCCCATTTAGTCGATTTCTTTATGGGAAATAAGTGTACGTTTGACCGCAACTAGCCAAATGTGAATTTACGATGCGGCCTAACATGTGGCACACTTGCCTAGAAAAATCTGATTCACCTGCGACTTGAAGAGATTCAAGTTATAGATATCGAAAAATATAGAAAACGAATAGCGAGTTTAACAATCTGATAGCACGATGACGAAAAGCGTTTTGTACGAGTCCATGGAATTAGGTACCTAGGTAGGTAGGTACTTATAAACGGGAAATAATAAATCCGGCCACAGTTTTTTTATTTGGCTACGTGGTTAAACTTCTCATTTAATAACTAAGCATCGGGAAAATGAGATGTCCTCTGATAAAGTAACTCATTTCCTTTACAACGACAACTAAAAATATTTAAAAAAGCATCAAGTCAAGATCAAGAATTATTTTTAATTGTCCTTCTGATTTATATATTGCCAACTAATTTACTAACTCGGCCACGGAATTTGTAACTCATCACCATTTTACATTTTACAGCTTCAATACAAGCTCCTCAAAAGTTATATATTCAAGCTTCAATAGACAACATTATATATTATAACTTAACATGTAAAATAATACTTATACTTTTATCGTGAAAATAGCCACTGTACGATTTAGCACGAGTGCGCGACTTGACAGCAACCGGCCATTTGCACCAATCAGAGAGCGCCATTCGATTCTTGTACCGACCCGCCCGTGTTTGTTTATTAGGGGTACACCCGTTTGCCAGAATTTCATTTGCCATAATTTCATCTGCTATAGTAGTCAACAGACATAATATTGTTTCTCATAATTTTATTATGTCATACTCATTGTTTACTATAATAATCACGTGCTAGAAACTTTGTTTCTCATAAATTAAATATCAATAACATCATTTGTTATCATCATTGTAAGCCGTAATTATCATATGCCATAACATCATTTGCCATCGAAATTATTTCTAGACTAAATACCTAAGCTCGGTTTAAACAGGTACAATTACAGGTAAAATTAATTAAGTATGGCGTTGTTAAATAATATTAGGTTAGGTCAAGTTAGAACATGAAAAACTACGCACGAGCCGAGCGAGCGAAGCGAGCGTGCCGCGGTAGCGGCCGGCGAAGTACTCTAAAAAGGCTCGGAGGTATTTGAAATTAATTTAGTATGGCGTTGAAATATTCTGTTAAATAATATTATAGCAACTAATAAAAATAACAATACGTATAGCACTTGTATCACTATGGAATCTAATGTACAGGAAAACAAGAGAATGTCAAATGAATTTTATGGTAAATAAACAATTCGGGTAAAATAAAATTTGCTGAAGTAAAATTCGGGCATATGCGTATTTATTGCTTATATCTTTCGGGCAAAGAATAGTCAACCTGTTTATTGTTGTTCGTGCGCTTATTGCAATAGTTTCATCTGTAATTAATTAAAGTTTTCATTAGGTAGTTATGACATCTTAAAGTGAAAACGAAGTATAGTACGCGGCAAACATCTTGACCTTCCGCGAGACGTGTTGTACTGTTCGCACTTACCAATCTACCCGTGAGCGTGAAAGAGACGATGCCGCCTTCTTGCTTCTAGTACAGTTCTGACGAGGAATCGGGTGGAGGTCAGCCGTCGAAAAAAAAGCTCCTAATACATTACTAATGATTGTATTTCTATACACAAATATATTTTTATAAATAAAGTGTTTTATTTTTTCTGTCCTCAATAGTTTATATGTAATAATAGTGGGTTTAATGTACTACTATTTGATCACAATTTTAGGTAAATTTAACGATCGATTAATATAGTATGATTTACATTTTAAACATACCAAATTATAGCTAACAGAATTAAGTACTATTTTGGTGTCATATATTAATATTTTAGAAGTTTGCTATTTGAATGCATGCCACAAATTCAGATGCTAAAAAATAACTACCATGCTGAGTTTTTTTTACAGTGGCTTACATAGAAGATAGTGTCTAGTGGCTGAGATATTATTATTTAGACGCGCGTTTGTTGTTGCCTACCTAGCAATTTAGATGGTGACTTATATTATTTTCCGAGGCGAATAATGCTATTGAAAAGAAGCTTGTTTAATATAATATAAACTACTGACTTGAAAAATTTCATATCTGTGGCTTATGTACTTTCGTTTTTCGGTAGCCCTCAGATGTTCTTAATTCAACGCTGTCGCAAAATCTTGTTATATCTGATGGAAGCTATCTATTTACCTACATATTGTCTAAGTACTTGCCAAATTTTATCCCTTTGGGTTAAGTTAAGAAGGTAAATTTTCGTAAAGATTTAGATGGCCCAATCACCTTTCCTATTCAATCCTTTTGCAAAACTAATATATTTCAGAATTAAGCAGCTTAAAAATTATGTACTACTGATTAGGTATGTAGTACTTTTGTATAAAACATAATCTCTAAGCCCTCTTAATAGGGATGTCAACACTAATCACAAATTGATGTTAAGTGTTAATTTTATGATAGTTTGTAATATTAGAATATCAAAAATCACATTTGTATTTTACCTAAAAATAAAATTACTTATAACCTAAAAATAAAAATGAGTTTAAAATGCTATATTTATAATATATTGTCACGCAAGTGACTGCGAACACCAATAAGAGCTTATTACGTCACTAACCGCAAAACAAGCTGTGAATGAGTCTACTTCTCTGCATATTCTAATATACCGTAGTATCTTCTTATTAGTTTGTGTAATGTAGTTTGCGATCTAAGCGACGAATTTATCTGTGATCTGGATTTACTTAAGTTATAACTACCTAAGTTAGATTATTTGATGGTGGCAAACTTATCAATATATTTTGTAGCGATGATGGTCGACTGGTTAGTGGGGTCGATTGCCGTGCAAAATGTGCGAATACAACTATATGATTTGTACTGCGAGGACAAATGCTTACTAATAACTTTGATTTAAAAAATCTATAACTTGATGCTGGCAAATATACAAATTGTATGATGCCTTACAAATGAAAAAAAACTATTTGTTTTTTATTTGCAGCTGTATGTCGTAAAGTGAAAAGTCTGCAACTACAACTAAAGTAGTGAATGGTAATGGTAGTCTAACTTCATAATAGTTTGTGAATAGCATAGAGGAATACTGTATATTAGTGGATTTTAATTGAGTAGTTGGTTTGAATATTATATTTAGACAAAAAGAAGCAATGGCTGACCGGCTCACACAACTGCAAGACACCATTAACCAGGTAAATTGTCGTACAAACTATCATTTCTACTGTAATTTCATATTTTCATCAGATATATTACGTTTCAGCAAGCCGAGCACTTCTGTAACAGCATAGGGATATTGCAGCAGTTTTCTACACCCAGCAAGTTCCCGGGTTTCGAACGAAGTGGTTCTCTGACTCCTCAACAGCAGCAAAACCAGGAGGACTATGCTGTGTTGTTTGCTGCATTGATATCTAGATGTGCTAAAGATATAGACACCCTGATAGAGTCGCTACCTAGTGAAGAGAGTTCCACAGAGCTACAAGTGCAGAGTTTAAGACGTTTAGAAGCGGAGAATAAAGAAGCTGCGGAGCAGCTCGAAGAAGTGAGTATTTTACTATACATATTTGTTTGAGTAAGACAGTATTTGATGTATTAACCAACTGCTAACGTAGCACTTGATGCCACTGTTCAACATCACATTTAAGTTATATCTTTAAAAATAATTAATCGAATAAGTTGCATGGGTTTTAGTTATTTTATTTAACCCAATTACCCTCTATAAGTGAAGTAAAAATAGATTTTAATAGAAATGACATGACAGAGTACATATAATAATGAGTTTATTTGAGCAAATATAAAAGATACAATGAGTTAAAGTTGATACATAAAGAAATCACTAAATGATAGGTACTTAAAAATACTAGTTTGACTAACACATTATGTATGGACTAAGGAATTTCTGCGACTCACACTATTAGAAATCCTGTGTCGTGAGTCTCAGCGCCTTACTCTTTTCTTTTTTTTCTCGTATTTTACAATATTTTGATAAGACATTACTAATAGTAGAGGTAAAACTTGATATTAACTTATTTACTTATTTATTATATCATAACAAATTAATTACATTACCAGGTCTAAAGTGTGTGTATGTGTTTTGTTTGTGAGTAAGTGTGTGATATTGCGTATTGTGTTAGATATGAGAGTTGTGTGTGCCGTACATATGTGGTTGCAATTAAAACATTAATAGGATCTTAATTTTGTAACAATTAGTGGCCTAAGTCACTTGTCTCCATTTATAGAACTATCATTGTTATAAGGTTTGTGTAGCTAGAACAGGTTTTTTCTTTTTCAATAGATGATTGCTGTTCTGACTCTGTAGAGTCGAGTTCAAACCTTGACGGGAGAAGTATTTAAAGGTTATATACTCGTATATGTTAGTATTTAATCATTTAAGTGTATTCTAACTCTAGTGCATGTTACATGGCACCCTAGCACAAAATAAATCCTCGTCGTGGTATTAATATACTTGTTAATTAGGTAAAAGGATGGTCTAAGAGAAGATATATGATCAAGAACACCTTTGTGTAGGTAAATTACTTTGTTATTATTCATTCATGTTCACCAGACTGAATTTGGTATACAAAATAAGCACAAATGGGCTGGCGATTTGGTTAGATTTTAGTTGAGCGACATAGATGGTATTTGAACTTAGCAGCTGCCTATGGAATTTGTCAATTCATTTTGATTTAAAAACAAATGCTTGAACTGGTTTTAATAAAATTTATATGGGAATATTCTTCTTCCATTCACACATGAAGCATCTCTAAGAAATCAGATAACACACATAATAGAGATAAAAATATGGGTTTAATTCAATCCATATTTTTATCTCTTTAATGTATATAGAAGGAATTCTCTAACCTCCTATTTTTTTGAAGTTGGTAAAAGAAAATCTACAGCATTAAGCTGGAAACTAGTTTTTAAAGTAGTTTTAGTTGTAATTTCTTAATTACTAGTCACTATCTTTAATTTTCTCTTCTGTTTCAGGTTGTAAGACAAGGAGAGATATTGCTAGAGAAAATTCAGGGAGCGCTCAGTGACATAGCACAATGCCAGCTGGATATGCAGAACCCATTGCTTATACTCAACAAGGATATTAAACCTCAATTATAAAAGTTACTTTTAGAGTGTTTAATATTACTAAGACTTTAATATTATTACTAGGGTAGGGGCTTGAAAGTATGATCTTTTATATATAGGATTAAGAAGGATTAATTTATTAAATATCTCTTAGTGGGAAATGTTTTGTTCTTATTATAGCTGATAAGCTACTGATGAGAAATCCTAGCAGCCTTGCATTTGAAATTGTTTTTTTTTTAGATAGGGGCAAATGCTGTTCTTTCAATGGGAAAGTGGGTTTTAATCCCAGTTCAGTGCATGTCTTGATTTTATCATCCACATGATTTAATGGTTAAAAAAACATTGTGATGAAACCTGCATGTTGAGAAGGCTTAAACCACTATGGTTTAGGTTTAGTCTAAAATGAGCTGTGCGTATAGACATATCCATAATTATTAAAGTGTACATCAAGTACAATCAGTTGGCATAGATTAAGGTCATGAATATTAAATTGACAGTGTCTTAGCTTATAAGTCTCATAAAATCAGCTTTCGTCTGTCACTGTTTGCTTGGATGTCGGTACTCATGGAAAGGTAGCTTTCAAACAAAAAATCAATTTTGCCGAAACTTAAGTACATGTAGGTTCCAGGAATTTTTGATTTGTTATTAAGAGCTGTTTTACTAGAACTTTGCAATATAATATTTGGTATAGATATGTGGTATAAATTCTAAAAAAGTTGTCACGTCACGTCAATAACATTATTTTACATACACACAAAAAATAATAATTTGAGTGCCCTCTGTGTAGAGTTTTAGAACTACGGTAAAAAGTACATAGGTTGGTTGATACTTGATAATGCATTGAGTACCATTACCAGTAGGTAAGTATTCACTCCAAATGTATTCAGGAGTCTCGTACAGATGGCGCTTTTATAAAATTAACTCGTGTAGAATCAAACTTCAAGATTTTTTAATTTTTATACAGTAGGTTTTTCGAGATTGCTTCCGATTTCTATAAATTTTGGAACGCTAAAGCCAGTGGTAGCCTAGTTGGTAAACTCCCGGGTTCAACGGGTTCCAATCCAGATTTATGCATGCATCGTTGAGTTTTTCACTCATGTGTATCAATATTAGATTTACCAATCAATATACTTAAACGGTGAAGGAAAACATCGTGATAGAACCTGCTTGTTGGAGAAGGATTATGACTTTCAAACATAAGTGAAGCCCCTAACCCGCAATTTAGCCAGAGCGTGGTGGAGTATGGTCTAAACCCTACACAAGGGTGACCGGAGCTCAGCAGTGGGACGCTACGGGTTGTTACAATAATAAAATTGGCAATAGTATGTAGGTACATATTCATATATAGTTTGTACCTATATAGATTTTATTTTTGGTATCATAATAATAATTTTATATTATAAAGAAGGCCTATACCTGCTTTTGAACTAGGGATGTTTTTTTTCTTAGGTGAAAAAACATAACTACCTACATAATATCACAAAATATCGCGTGGAATATTATCGAGTAGTTCTTATGAAATCAAAATAAGGTTTTATAGTTTGTAGCCATATGGGTCAAGTGGTTATAATGGGACGATTGAATGAATGAATTAACTCTTTATTGCAGACACACAAACATCAAATATACTTACAGGAAAAATCTTACATGTAGTGTCACAAGTGACGGCCTTATCGCTAAAAGCGATCTCTTCCAGGCAACCTTAGGATGGAGACAATTTACAAAATAAATACAGTATAGGACGGGGTATACAAAATTTATAATACTATAAATAAACGAATAACAGCGAATCTAAAATAAATAAATAATGTACCTATATAAATTTTGTCACCGTAAAATATATAAGTAAATAAAATATTTTTACATACCAAAGCAAAAAATAAATAATTACAGACTGCAGAAAACAGACGATCTATGGTCAGATAGTTCTTAAATAGAACTTCTACGCCTTATTTTTAAAAGTAGCGAGTGAAGAAGCTTTTTTGATATAGGTATAAATGCGTTCCAGAGCATAACGGATTGAACAGCAAAAGTTTTTGAAAAAAAGTTTTACAGTGTGTTGGCATTTTGAGAGCAAGATTTTCCGATGACCGAATAGTGTGGGAATCGTGCAAATAAGAAACACAATCTTTTAAATAACGCGGTTTTTTGAGATTGAATAGAATAGGTATTATAGGTAAGACAGACGATGTGAGCATTCCAACGAAGGCGAATTGGCAGCCACTTGAGCTTACCGTGTCGATTGCCGTGGATAGGATGCTTGATCCCACGAAATACGCAAAGAAGCTTGATATACTTATTTTTTGTGAAAGATAGGCATCTTTCATAGCTTGCTAAACTGAGCGAACGAACGTCATACAGTAATTAGGTGGACATGTATATCCAATGTCAAGCACCCGGGTGACCCTAATACCGTTTCGGAAGCGACAGAAGGTAGACTTGTTACTCGTAACGGAAGTGAATGTCACATCATCGCACCAATGTCGTCTAGGGTAGGACCTACCTATATTGTCTGCATTACTTTTCCTGTACCTCAACTAATGGGCATGTATTCGACGTGTAACAGAAATGTGAATCCTGCGTATAACAAAATTAAAAATATTTGGTTCTCCCTCCATACAAAAATTGGTCACGTGATCGGTCAAGTTGTATAAAGGAACTCTTAAATAATTACTGTTTTTTAATCTAGGTACTAGCTGGACCCGCGAATCTCTATTTTTTATACTCTTTGTTACTCAGTGATAATGTTTTTAATGTTTTGATAAGCTATAACGGTAAAAAAATATTTCAGTTCAGTTCAATACTTCAATTGTAATTCAGTTTAGTCATATACGAAAATACAAATCTTGTCTCTTTATAATATTAGTGTAGATATAAAGTAGGTACCTGTGTGTACAAATAACCCACGCTTTTCTGTTTCTTCTTTATTTGTTAGCCATCATACTCTGTGCATTGTGCCAGTGCTCAAGTTGTTCCAATTTTCAAGTTATTAAATAATCTATTGGAAAAGTCAAATATCAGGTCATAAATCTTCGTAGTAAGTAGTCATCTGCCCACACCTAAAGCGTTGATACGAAATGACAATGACTGTTGAGACATATTTACAACTTAAGATCTCTGGATACTACCTTTACACAGTTATTGACTATAAAATTTATTTCTATTTCTACTAGATTTCCTATTGAGATTTCCCGCGAACACGAAAACCACGTTATTCCGTATTTATATCTCTTGCCCACACTTGCGCACGCAAACAAGATATTAATGGTTAAGAATCCACCAATATTACACATTGAAACTCGAAAAATCAGTAGTTTTCCTATAAAAATACAAAAAAGAAGCAAAATTTTCAATGAACGTTTAAAAAACTAACTCACTCATACGCTCATTATTTCTTGTATAACTTTTGTTAATTTTTTCTTTCCTATTTTTTTTCTGTCATCCGAACTTTTCCCAGTCACCGAGCTTCATACGGAAGGAAGATTTCACCTGATCATCCCAATCCCTTCGAATGAAACCGGCTCGCACCACTCCCTCGCCACCTGCCATCGCCGTCCGTCGCCGCTCAGTAGATAACCGACTTTCACGTTGAGGGCACGTCTTTACGCTACACACAACCGCCGCGAATTACGAACATAACTTACGACGATAGAAAAAAAAACAATTTAAAAAGTGTTGGAGAATTATAAACAACATACTGTGACTTTGTGATCATTAAAAGTGGATGTGCTTGTGAAAATTGGGAGGAAAGGCGCGTGGTTCACTGAAATCTTCTGCAACAGGTAAATGACATGTTTTCAGCTGTCTTTCTTTAAAAAGTAGTTACAAAAGACTATTATTAAGTATACTTTTATTAGTTATATGAGATTACGGTTTTTTTGTACATTGATGTTCATGGTAAATAATTTAATTTATTGTAATCATTCCACGATTTTATTAAAAATTAGGAATTTTCTTTAAGTCGAAGTTTTTTTTTTTATTTACTTTATGTGCAATTAAAAATTATAATGACTACCCTATATAGGGCTTATTTTATATTCAATCTTAATCTTTTTTTGCGATATTTTAGGATAGCTAACTAGTAAGTAATTATACTCATCACCACATTTTTATATACGTTACTTCGAAATTTTCCATCGTTACCATAAAATTAAACACAAAAACTGATACAAGAGACAGTTTTATGACTAAGTAGCAATCTGACAGAACATACCGATGAATAGAATAAGTACTTCACCAAATCAAGTTTCAATATAAACAATTAAATTGCAAATTACCTAATTACAAATTGAAAAGGTTATATTGAACCTTATATCCGTAGGCGTAACTGACAGTAGGTACCTATAATATTATTTAGTAATACAAATTATCAACAACACATAATTTTATTGGCTGTTAACCAATCGAAGTCATGCATTTTGCAAACGCATTGGAAGGTATGAATTTATAAAACAGTCACGGCCTTCGTAAATATACCTACATATAAGTTTTTATTACGAGCAGCTGTCTCCGAAAAATCGTGAGACACATAAAAAATTACACCAACGAATTGAAACCTTCCTTTTTTAAAAGTCTGATAAAGAATAGCTTAATATTACTTAATATTAACAGCGTAATATTACATTAAACAAGTACTACAGTATGGTCGTATGTGGTTAAAAGTGACTGCAAAACCCGATTGCAAGAACTTTAGACTCGCGTGAAGCCGAATCTATTGACACCACTCTCATAAAAAAAAACGACGAGCCGTTTAGGCTCTAGGGCGTGCCAAAGAATTTACATTCACACTCGAAAACATAACTTAGGGAGGATTATGTTTTTTTGGGTAAAAATCAAATATAGGTAGGTATACTATGTTTTAATGTTGACCTTATTAAGGTCATAAACGATATTTTCAAATTATCTACTTATAATCTACCAGCTTAGTAAATATGTATCAGTAGAACGAAACAGGGAAGCAAAAGGTAACAGTATTTTGAAACAAGATTTCCTTAGTCTTTTAAGACAAGCCTTACTTGGTTTCAGCACTTCATCTTTTATTTACCTACATTTTTGCTTATTACAAGAATTTGTTCTCTGAACCTTATCGGATCTACGTGAGGTATTCATGGTCTTTAGTGAATGGATGTGCCTACCTCTTACGAACATTATCTCTTAACTATATTTACCTAATGCTGTATATTTTTATCCTCTGACATTTCTGCGAGGTAAAATGTAAGTCCAGACTGACAGATCACAATCAACGCGAAGCCTAAACCGTTTAACCTAGTAGGTAACATGCAAATTGGGGTGTAAGCATTTTAGGCTGTAGAGGTGTATAATGAAGACGATAATAAGGAAACACTCCACATTATTTTGTATAGTATTGCCTGTATCTTGTTGATGCTGGCCGCCATCTTAATTATTTCTCTCTTCACTCGTGGCCGTGGCGTCAGACCTCTGCGGCCAAATCCATACGGCTTATCATTTTTTTTACATCTACACAAGGTCTTTACCAACAGTTTACTTAAGCTAACAAGAGCAGATCTACGTCTGATGGTCGGAATTATCACCGGCCACTGCGACTTGAACCACCATCAATATAAGATCGGATCAACGGATAGTCCTCTATGTCGAGGATGTATGCAGACAGACGAAACTGTGGAACATGTGCTTCTACACTGTGAGGCCACGGAAAACATCAGACAGAGACTGGGAGTGCTGAAACGCGATGAAACTTATGCATCCAAATCGGTTTCGCATTATGGTGGTATTTCTACTACACCTGACGCATTAGGAGTGGAATTGTTGAGCCAGCGACAGAGAGCTGTGCTCCGTTATTTTAAGGAGCTTGGCTGATTGGGTTAGGCTGGCGGGGGGAAATGCATAATACACCCCAAGCGGGACGTCAATGCAAGACTTATCGCCCCCACACAGAATAAGAATAAGAAGGTCTTCAGGTCCCAAACTAGGCAGAGCCAGTGCTATAACCTGTTGACTGATATACATAATAAACGCCCAGATACAGGTCAAGCACACATGTTCATACACACAAATGTTTGACCTGTCCGAGGATCGAACTTGGGACCAGCGGCGTAAAAGACAGGGTTGCAACTAACTGCGCCAACCGGCCAGTCAATAAGACTAACAGTAAGTGTATAGATAGAAACGTTTTGTCTGTGCTGTACTATACGTAAGATCATACATAGTTCTACATACTCGTATACTTGCGTCAGGTCTAGAAAGATCTAAGACAAGATTCACTGATCAACAACATAACATACTATAACACAGATCTATAGATTGAGTACATTTATAAATACATGTCATAAACACAATGTACTAGCTGCGCTGAGCGTTAATACATGAAAAAAAGTAGTCTGTGCCAATCTAGGGTCTAAGGTATTTTGCGTCAAAAAGTAACAAACATACAACACATCCACTCATTCTTACAAACTTTCTCGTTTTACATATTATTAGTAGGAAGTAGGATTTGTATAGATAAGCGAATATTGCAAACGGTCTGTCTGTATCATACATAATCAATCATAAATAGGTCTAAATATTATCTACGTTAATTTTAGAAGGAGCTTCAAAAGTAATACCTACTTAAATAGCGACAAAAGGATTCCACATTTTTCAGCTATTTTGCTAAGGCAAAGCACTGGACCCATAAAAATGTATGATGAATGAATTTTTCTAATTTGGTTTTTGAAAAATCGGGGGCATTACACGGAGGCAAGAAATTAGATTACAGGTAATATAATATACTCTTCTTTAGTTTATATTTCTTTTTAATAATATTTTTTATATGTTATTATGAAACTCCTGTTTCTATTAGAGCCTCCTCTAGACTGGAATCGTTTAAGTTGATCGGATTTAACAAACGATGAGACGGATCTATCTGTTGAGTATATTAATAAACAAATAAACACATCTATTACGTATGTATAGATAGGCGAATATTGGAAACGGTCGCGGATGTGCTGTGAAAGTGGTGACCCCCGCAACCGGCTCCGAAGCGCCGTAGACAGAGATTTCCAACAGAACCTACCTACTATTATCAACGATTTTTAATGACTGTTTACCAAGAGATGTATGTGAATTTCGCTAATTGCCCGTTTTGTGTATTCAGTGTGTATTTTTAAACCGATTTCAAAAAATGAAGAGGTTCGCAATTTTATGTAGGTAATAGATTTTTTTCAACCTATGATTTGTTTGTATGGAAAAGCATTTTATTCCGTATTTTTAAAACTGAAGTTGTTGCTTATCAACATCATCAGAAGCCACCCTTAAGAGGATGCTAATTGATTAATAGCGGCTTGTGGTAAGGGAGGCGAGGTATAATACGAAATATTAGGATATTGTTAACTATTGTTTACTGATGTAAAATAAAATAACTTTGTGCTATCCTATAACAGTGTTTAAACAGAATGATTTAATTATTTGACAGCATGTTCATTATCAGTAATCCCAACCCATTCAGTGTGTCACTCAGCCTAAGAAATATAGTAATACGCCCTATTTATTTTTTATCCGACTGCGAAAGTAGGAGAGTTGTGTTTTTCGAGTGTATGTACCTATGTATGTATTTATGCATGCATGTTTGTATATTTCTTTAGCACACCCTACAGCCTAAACGGCTTCTCGTATTGTTATGTGAGTGGTATCAATAGATTCATCTTAGTCGTGATATTGGCTCCAAAAATTAATACCAAAAAAAATTCACAATACATCGCGTGTGGTATCAAAATAAATAATTTTTAACTCTGATTACGAATATATATATTTATATATAACTTCTATGTTATATTGGAGTTTGGAATATTCATATTCCAAACGTAAACATAAACTAAACGTGAAGAAAGTTTAGTGTTCAAGTTTTTTAGAAGTTGCTTCTGACCACTTGGTTTAAACTATAGGTACCTAACAGTGGCAAACATTACTAAACAGCCTTACAAAATATCATAATTTACACGTTCACAATAAAAATAAACCGAACAACATTGATCTCCTTTCTCAAACAACACATAAATCCAATAAATCTTGAACTCGAATACCTAAATAAACACAACACGTGGGTTTCAGAATCGTTCGCAGATAAAACCAGCCCGTCGATGCGGGCGACCTCTACAATATGATAAACAACTGACCAAAGACAGAAAACCTCGAATGACTTGTTCGGCTTCATAATATTAAATCAGATATTATTATCTTATTAATATGGAGACCAAAAATATTTTTGTCGGCCTTATAAACTGACAGACAAAAGAACATTTCGCAAAAAAGCAGAGACGTTTCGCTCACTCGGTAAATTTATTGTTGATTGATTGATTGTTAAACATTAATGCAGTAACTATGTAGGTATATTAAGAAATTATAGAATCCAAAACACTGAAACGGTATAAAAATATGTGGCCGTCCAAACCATTTTAGGATGAAGTATTTCTACTAGGCCAAATCGGTTATCCCTACACGCAAAAGAAAAAATCAGTATAGCCTTTTTATATTTTGGGTTTTGTTTCTTTATGTCAATCCAGCGTCATACAGATTTGGCCTATTGCGTGTAGGGAGAACTAATTTGGCCTGGGAGAAACTATCTCATCCTAAAATCGGGTTGGGCTGGTAACAACTCTTATGGCTTGACTTTACAATATCTGACGCGGAGTTCGAGGTTCATAATTTTTTTTAGAATCTTTTTATTATCACGACACTACACCCAAAATTATTTGTGCGGAAATTTATAGTTTTTAAGATACTAATTTTCAAACATCGTAAAATTGAATTATTTACAACAACTTTCATAGCAATTAACACAGACTATATAGATTATCAGTTCCGTAATACGCGTGAACAGCATTAACCATAATAGTTATAGAGTATTTTCATTGAATTACATTACGATTATTAAGTTACGACATATCGTCGATGCGTAAAACGAAACGTACACCACCATAACAATAACATAATGTATAGAATACTCAATTAAACCCAGATACTTAGTCAAGAGTTCAGTTACAGTGCCGATTTTAATAGTTTAGGTCGAGTGGAGATGTAGATCCAACTGATAGATTAGGACGAATTGAGTTACAGATTCGACACAGAGCACCCCGACTCCACGCTGTCTTGTGGTCCCAACCCCTAGAGTGAATATAAAAAGCGCGGGAGCCAGAAGCTCAAGGGAGGTCCTGAGTGGAACAAGCCTGACGAGGTCAAGTTAAGCGAAGGGTGGAGGTAGCGAACGCATGCGAGCCGGCGACCTCCGTAGCGTAACGAAGACCGAGTTTGGCTTTGTCCACTCAGGGGCGACCGCTACAGCTTCTGGCGGGAGCCCACCCGGAGTCCGACATCAGTTGGTTAGGTTAATATTTGTGATAGACCCACACGTAGCTACCGTTTTCATGTCTTGAGAAGGGGTGGAATGCATTATTAATAATGTGATGATTTAAAAAGTGAAAAAACTAAAAAAAATTATGATCTGAAGGATGATTTCTGCAAAAATCCCTCGAGGGATAGGTTCTACATCTCCCCCCTCTCCTTCCTACCTTATTTCCCTCTTAAATCGAAGTCAGATATAGTAAAAATACGAAGTCGGAAAAAGTGAGGTTAGAAAATTCAAAAAATCATATCTCCTTAAGGAGGTTTTCCGCACAAAATCCCTTTAGGGGGGAGGGGGCTCTATTCCCTTTTACCCCCCGCTCTAAAATCGACTTCAGAAATGTAAAGTCGCACAACATATATAACCGTGTCTATTGTGACGTTAATAACACCTGCGTAATTTTTTAAAACACCTTATTTTTGTAATTTGCTTTTACAAACGGAGAACTGGCTCTTTGAATATATTAAGCAAATATGATCATGCTAATTTGTGTCGCTTTGTGATAAATATTGGTGGCCTCTTCAACTTGCAAGGCCATACGTATATATGACTGTTAGCTTTATTTTATAATTCAATATTATTAAGAAAAATCAAACAATTACGTGTGTTCATTGCCTCGCAACAGTAATGACAGGCTAGTGGCTGAATACTCGACTTTCAAGCGCAAGGTCATGGGTCAAGTCCTAGTTCAGACCTGCATATCAATTTGCAGGGAAATTGGCTTGTCAGATTTGTAGCTTTAGCCATTTAGTATTAATCTGATGCGAACTGATAGGTAGATAGATCTATACATAAATAAAATAAATAAAAAAGCCTTTTTTTTCGATACAGTTACATATGCATTGCCACTAATTATTATTACATCAATTTTGGGTATAAAGTTCATAGCTATTTACCTTTACAATTATTATACATATCATTTGCAAAATCATTCTATACATATAAATCGCAAGATCAAGTGCTTTTAAGATATCAACTGGATCTAACCGCTGGAATATCAAATACAAGCTTTTAAGAGGCGCCAACCTTTAAAAGGACTCCAATAAAAGTGCCAACGTCCAGTCTCAAGTTCGCTTTGCATTTTGTCCGCAATTTTCGCTTTAGCAACACCATTATTAGGTACTTTGCCTTGACATTTAGCGTGAATCCGAGACCGTTGAAGATTCTCTTTTAATTCGATGCTGTTGTTTTTTTTTTCAAGTTTTACTTTATATACCGACACTGGAATAAATAAACAGATACTTCGAATAACATATGTATGAGTTCTATTTCCCTATCTTTAATTTATTAGTATTTGTTTTAGTCGCTACATGGCACTTCAACATTTCTACAGATTTTGGTGTCAACTATAAAAACGCTGATAATTTTCAGTTATATATTGACATTATTTAAACTTATTTTATGAAAAGATGTAGTTATAAATTCGTTGGCATCAATTTTTTTAAGTACGTATATAAGAGGATTTTTCGATTTTTCGGGTTTCAGAAAATACTTCTTTTCATTTGAAAGATTGTCTCTAGTTTGTTCCATATGATTAAATTTTATCAGTATTGATTGGATCAATTAGCTAATTTCAATACATTTTTATAGAGTATATGCAGTCCTCACTGGCTTTGACTCCTTCAACGCCCCAGCCGCTTTTAGAGATGTTCAATTTGCTGGATATATTACTCCAAGATGTTGGAATATTTTATAGGTAATCGTTTTGGAAAAGTCATCCCGAAGGTTCAATTAAGTCGCAATTGTTACTGTCGAGAAAACGCTATTACATCTTCTAGTAAAATTAAATTTTAAATCCTGCTTTAAATATCATTAACGCGAAAATTTGTAAGAATTTATCGATTTCTGGATGTATCTTTGATGCTAAATGAATATTGGTACGGAGATTGCTTAGACCCTGGATTAACACATAGACTCCATTTTATCCTGTATTAACTCAAGTAACACCGCAAGAGAGAGAGCTAGTCTTGTTATATATTTTTATTTTGATAGATAAAAAGCACTATTTTTTTAAGTGGTATTGTTCTGTACCTACTACTTGCCTCTCTAGAACTTTATTATGCTTACTGATTTGTGTTTTCTTGTTACTAAAGTGTTAATTACATCAACTAGTTGTTAGGTGCGTGTGAGTTTAGCATGTTTGTTTTACGACAACCTTAGCAAGCATACGTTGACAAATGAATGGTTTCTCAATTTGGCCTCCCATTGAGATAATCACGTTTTTATAAAAGACAGATCATGTCGAATTTGTCGCAAAATAATGTTTGGTGACGTTAAGAGCCGATATAACGGCCTAGACTATTATTGATCAATTGCTTGTCGTGTCGTAGTTTTTATAATATTTTTATTGATATATTGTTCTCATCCCTTTCATGTCTACATAGCCGACAGCCCGGGGCGATATTTTCTATCACATTCATGTTAAAATACATTTTCCATCTAATCATTAATAATATTATTAATGGAATATCATTTACGCGTGATTGTTATCAATGAAAAACGTACCCAATTTTCTCCCTCGTATAGGAGACATGGACGTTAGCAGTATCCGCTTGTCCTCCTTAAAGGAGTTACAAGAAGAGACATCAAAAATAAAAGATCCTTTTTTGAAATCTGCTTTTCCAATAGGTTTTGTTATATGTGATGAGGCTAGTTGCAGTGGCAGTGGGTAGGCTAGTAACTGTCTCCATCTTAAGGTTGCCTGAAAGAGATCGCATTTTAGCATTAAGACCGCCGTTTATAGCAAAATATTTTGTAAGAATTGTTAACTTGTATTCAATGTTTTGTGTGTCTACAATGAAGAATTGATATATTTGTCTATTTATTAATCTATCAAGTTTAGATTTGATGCTTTCCTAGTCCAAAACTTTTGCCTATCTCTATTTAATTTCGCTTTTTGAATTTGCTGCTTTACTGATTTATTTACTTTATTTTTCACTATCATGATACATCGTTTCTAAATCTGTAACAACTCGCCCTGTCGCGACGTCAAACCTTAATTTGGATTCAGCAATATTTGTAACCTTGATTACTAAGTATACATGGATATCGTGCATTGTCTGTCGATTTGTGCAAACACAAAGTTCAAGGTGCAGAGTTGCATCATAAATAGAGCAATAAAAATAAATGGGAACGATATGAACCGCGTACTTTCGACTTCTTTCGCAGTGACATCATTGTAGCTATCATCAAAGCAAGCGATATTTACAATCGAAGTATTTTGCCAATAACCTGAGCCTACTGTAAGCTTTACGAGAAGGAAGGAAGAAGAACTAGAGGGGTATACTTAATACAACCCTTGCAAAACATGCCAGTACATGACGCAATACCCAGCATTACGAGTATTTGAGGACAAGTGGTCAAATAGTTTAATAAATTATTTTTACAACTAAGTAATCTTTGAAAAAAATATTTAAAACATAGTTTTTCTGTTTATAAGAAATAATTATTTTTATCTATACCAAGATAAGAAGTTTCAATTCAACGTTCAATTAAGTACCTATGTACATATTTTATAAGTCAGTGACAACCAATAAACCAACCTCTATTTTTATCTTTTTATTTTGCTTTACAAACAAGTTTACTGGACTGACTTTAATAAAAGTTATATGACCAAGTTATTGCATACTAGCAAGAATAATATTTTATATAAAATAATCAAAACCGTCTGAGTAATCAAACTGAGAACCCTCTCTTTATTTGAGTCAGTTAAAAATACTTACTATTAACTTTGTACCATTCGAGAAAAAATATCAGCTGAGCATATTTAATTTTATCGCACGAATCGGATAATAGCACCCTTTCGTGACCAAAACAATTTGGAGGTATGAGGTGCTCGCGCACAGTTATTTAGAGCCTTCAAAGTTAGCTTCTTCAACATACAAGGTGTTTAATACCGCAAATAAAAAACAACAAGTTCAAAGAGCATCGGAATTGAAAAATACTGGTTATTTTCTGCTTGATTTATGGTTTCAGAAAAACATTTTTATCATAAAGTTTTGTCACATTATCCTTCGGGGAGTATTACTTTAAAATATTTGCAGCATAACTGCATGTTTCTTACGATATTTGCGATTCAGTGTTTGAGGTCACAAGTAACTTGCACACATTTTCTAAAGGGCGACTTTCGCGTATCAAGATTAACAACTTTTTCTTAGGACTATCGAATGTTTAGTAGAATAGAAATAACAGCGGTTTGCATACATTTGGTGGCGTGTTAACGTATTTTTCTATGTACGGTCTTTCTAAGCATTAATTTCTGAAATGTCGTATGAATTATTAATAGGATAACTTAAACAGAGTTGCACTAAAGAGGCTGTGAGCAAGTTTCCAGTAACCTTACAATTAAATAAAATTAACAATTAACTCCGAATTATCGGCTCGAATCTCACGATTTTGCTACATTGATTTTATCGCGACGTAATGAAAAGTTTTAACAAAATTATCTTAATAAACTAATTAATTGCTGATCATTGGGAATTATTTGTTACAAAAATAGCAATGTTATATTTAAGTATTTACACAAACACTAAACCTTGATAAATTCAAATTATTTGAAATCTTTTTTCCATGCAGCTGACGCGCCCGCCGCCCGTTAAGTGAGAAATCTGTCGTTAAGACGTGAACTATCTATTTCTATTAGTACACAAAAGTGCATCAGTATAGCAACCACAAGTACCTACCAAGATACTCAGTGTCGAAATACCTTCGAGAAGGTAAACTCGGTCGGAAGGCGATTGACAGTACGTGACAAATCAACTAATTGCCAGCGCTGAGGTAACTAGCTGAGCGTGTTCCATTCAATACTAACAATCTAGCGACATTAGGAAAATATATTTATGTAAAACCTTTTTTTTTTTAAAATAATCTCTCCACTGATTTCGTAGTCCGTGCCATTTTACAACTTAAATGTTAGATTTAATTTGGTCAACAAATGACGATTTCAAAACACCTGACTGCTTTAGAGCTTTAGAGCCACGTATCTTAACAAGTGAAATCGCGGAATGCAGCTAATATAGCCTATGACAATCTGCAGGTAAAGACATCTATTGAGACCATGTGGTTCCACTTTAATTTTATCAAAACAGGTCGAAAAGTTTACTATCTAAGGAAGTAATAGGAATTTGACAAGTGGTCTTAAATAAGTTAGACTGGACAATATCAGACTAGACAATTTAAGATTAGACAGTTTTAAGGACTTGTCCAATTACGACTAGACGATTGATAACACTGGACATTTCCGGAATTTTACCATTTGATACTAGACGGTTTATGTGACTGAACATAATCAGACTATACAAAGTTGAAATTAAGACAGTGAACACACTGGACAATTCTAGACATTGGACTATTATCTGCCTTTTTTATGAAAATAATTGTTTCTGTATTATTAATTCTGTTTTTATGCCCAATTTAAAAGACATCAACGCGCTTTTAAATTTTCCAAAATCCACTCCGGTTTATAAGACAAAAGTATAGCCACGGTTCACGAATCTACCTGTCCAAGGACTTGTATTCCGTTTAAGATATAAAGGTGGTTGTGTAAGGTATTCGGTTGCCACACCGCGGGGTCAACGACTGCTGTATACCTAAACGTGCTCGCGCGATAAGGCTTAACGATTCAAAATACTTACGACGTGCAACAGAAAGATGTGATACTCGTAATACTAAAGGGTGTGAGTCTACCCACCAAAGTGAAGAAAATTACTAAATTTTCTATAAAACTTAACCAATCACGTGACCATCCATACGAATATGAATGGAGAACATAATATAAATATATTATATTTTTACAATGAGCTTACTTTGATGGTTAGACTACACACGCTTAAGTATTATCACACCCTTCTGTTACACGTTGTATATCGGAGTGGATGTTTGGAGAGATGTAATATTAATTTACTGATTGAGTGAGCAAAGCGTCTCTGCCACGAGTCTAGCATTTTTTTTAGTCTGTCGCAGTTTATATGCTAGTCTGGATGTTGGTACTCGCATATAAGTCGTAAGTTTCCAATCAGTCTTGACGAAATTCAGTATACAGATTCTCCGACTTTTGTTACTCCTATACTACTTCTACTGAATGCGTAAATTAAAACTTAGTAGATAAATAGACAATTAAGCAAATATTTAATTTATTGCAATAATGACTATAAATATATATGTATATAAATGTAAAGTAAAAATAAAATACAAGATATCTGACAGCTTCGTTACTATCTGTATATAAAAAAATTGATGGTATTTTTTTATATAGCTATGCGTTGAGAAAAGTTATTCGTCATCTCGCATAAAGAGGTTAGCACGACTTGGCACCATTTGATTTTACCTAATATTTTATCGTCAACTCAGAGTTCAGCCAGGGAAAATATTAAAAATATGACCTTTTTAAATTAGAGAAAGGAGTCTCTTATCTTAACCATTTTAAAATATGCAGGTCACATTTCTATAAAAAATGCCATGGTTAGCAATACATAGGTATGTAGACGTACAACAGACCAAACAAAACAAACTATAAGCGTTGTCATTATTGCAGAGCGCGTTTTGAGCAAAAAATAAATCAAAGTGAGCTCGAATGTATGTCAGACGTCAGCCCGAGGCGCCTCATTTCAATTGTAATAAAAAGCAAAGCACCGACATTTCACTTTCGTTTTGGATAACGGCAACAAACATGTGGCTACTGTCCACTACTTACAGTTGAAGCACACATATCGACTCTCAATCGGATCATCTTTTTAAAGCCTTATTTGTCGAAGTAAGGGGATATTATTAGTCACGGTAATGGGTAAATCACACTAATATTATAAATGCGTTTGTATGTGTGTGTGTGTATGTATGATTTGTTTGTATGTGTGTGTGTATGTATGATTTGTTTATTCCTCCTTCATCTCAAACAGCTGAACGGAATCGGGTGAAACTTAGTACTAGGATAGCTTAGTCTCTGGATTAACACATAGGCTACTTTGTATGCCAGAAAGCTAGGGGGCGAGGGGGGGATTCCCGAAAGGTGATCAAATTCTACCGTGGGTCAAACCTATAAGTGGTTGGAGTACTATATACGTATAATATAATTTTATGTGTAAAAGTAAAGCGTGATTCAATAATTTTGTTAAACAATAAGGGTTTTTAACAATTCTAGACATTGGGCTCTCTGCAATAATGACAACGCTTATAGTTTGTTTTGTTTGGTCTGTTGTACGTCTACATACCTATGTATTGCTAACCATGGCATTTTTTATAGAAATGTGACCTGCATATTTTAAAATGGTTAAGATAAGAGACTCCCTTTTCTAATTTAGACATTCTAGATATTATCTGTCTTTTTTTTTAAAATATCAGTTTTCCACTATTATTATTTCTGATTTTATTCCTAATTTAAAAGACATCAACGCGCATTTAAATTTTCAAAAATCCACTCCGGTTTATAAGACAAGAGTATAGCCACGGTTCATAAATCTACAACTATAACTATCAACAATAAGGGTTTTCACGCGTATCTGATTGTTCAACTATAGTTTCTTTCACATTCGGTAAAGGATTCTTTTAAATCCACAACTTAAATAATTATTATTTTTTTGTTATTTATCGTAATATTTAACAAATTGATAATAGTGCGATTTTATGCAAAAATGTTGAAGTACCTACGAGACGATGCAATGCTCATTATTGTGAGTTGCAATGGGAACGAGACATACAAAGAATAGCGAATAGCCAATCTGCAGAGTTAATATGTGGACGTCAACCCTATGTTTGACGCTGTTATTATGTAGATATGGATATTAACTGAAACTGAATAATTATTAATATCCGTCCAAATAATACAAACTGAACGCAAAATTTAGAGGTGTACTAAGCTGAAAAGAGGTCACTATAGTCACCCTAAACTAAATGTTTTAATGATTTGTTAATGTAATTTATCAATAATTAATTATGTATGCATTATATATTTACCGTTAAAAATAATGTTTTGTGTTTGTGTGTTCTTTTTTTGGTAACGAAATAAATTATTTATTATTATTATTATTATCCTAAAGATCAATTTTTACTATGGGATGAAACATTTTAAGTTTCACTAAAATTTACGTAGTTATTTAAATCTCTATTTCAAAATATAAAAAAAAAACTTATTACGTATTTAACTTATTTGAGCCTTGAATCATCAGATAAATCTCAATATTTTCCTCGTGTTTCGCTAACGACTCACGTAGAAAGTGGCCTTTTAAAAACAATGCAATGTCTTTATTACCGTCATTGTATTTCTAGTCACATTATTTATGGAACCTTGATTGTAAATAAATATCTATAGACCATCAGTGCCATTGACAATTTAACACAAGTTAAATTGTCAATGTCATAACACGATAACATGTTTAATATTTATATTAGAATACGAAAATAAATTTAAACTTACACATGTAATATTTCAAATATGGGGTAATGTAGTCGGTTGATTATTAAATTTTTAAAGTTTACTTTGGTATATCAAGTCGGTTAATAAATTGACAAAATCTGTATGCCAGGTTTCATGTATACTTGTAAACTGTTTACCTGCCGACCAAAATAATAAGCGCCTTTAAAATATTTCTGGATTTCAAAAACAAAATCAAGTCAATGCTTCCTAATGACTTTCAAAAGTGTCATAAAGATGTAATTTCATTTGTGATTTATTTTTCTCGTTTGTTCTATTGATAGAACAAACAGTAGTATAGATGGGAACAACCCGATATCGGGGGGAATAACAACTGGTATCCATGGATACTAACACCATCGATTGGTTCCATTGCTGTGTACTATTTTAGACCTTATTTCAAGAGTAATAAAGTCTACTATTACAGATTCGTTATGGTTTTTGTATTTTTAAGCAAGCTTTCCCTTTTTGGGAGAAACAACCCCTAATCGAAAATAACTGACTACTAAAAAATTCTGAAAATTCGTAGGTCTTATACATCAAGGTTCGTAAGATTAGATGAAATCTTCGACGTTTACGCGTGTATGAAATTTCTCGCGGACAAACATCTATACACACACATACTGAAATTATGGAACATTTTGCCAGACATGAAGCTACGCTACGCTCGGTCGGTCAACCAGTGGAATAATGCTATGTATGTATTTGCAGCATCGTCCAACAACTGCGAGGATGAATGCAGTCCTATCAAACGCATTGTTATTGTTTGGGGTCAAGCTTTGAACTAAATGGACATTGCGGTTTAGTGAACCACGATCTCACATAATGTTTTAGGTATGTTAAAATAAAATTAGGACATTTTGTGTATTGTGCTTGCATTTGTGTACCATTTCTCGTTGTTCAAAAACCACATCTTTCTATATAAGATTGTAGGTGACACAGTTCTTATTTACTCGAAAGGTTTAGCCTCCCTCCTCTCCTCCGTATTTCTGTTGGCACTATTACAAATACTGAAAACAGATTAATATATCAATAGATAATATTTAGGCGCGTGTCGTTTTTAATGACGGCAACAGTTAGACGGAATACTTGTATATTAACTTCAAAAATAAATTAAATTATAAAATGGATATTTCTGAGGGTTTCCCATACAACAACCGTTTATTGCATTTTTTCTTGATATTTATTACGCAATCTTTCGTGCGCGAGTCTATCACTTGGTCAATTTTATTTTATGAACTTATGTAGTGGCATCTTCGTATTATTAAAATTGTTCAATCAAACATGTTTACGCATTTAGTGATATAACGTCATGTGTTTGTGGTTGCTTGTATGTAACACCTGGCCATACGTAAGACTTTGTAAACATGTGCTAAGTTGTTTAGCTTAACGACAACTAAGTACATATCTATACTTGGTTATAAGTTAGGGGTGTACCAACTCTGAAATCGAGATAAAAAATCAGCTGTTTCATACATATTATGGACGAACGATAAACTTTTGTATGGAACAGCAGATTTTTCTTAAATTCAGGTTTGGTCTCATAATGAAAGTTGTTTCTTTGTATGAGTATAGTCACCCCCTTTCGGCAGTCAGGCACTAGGTGGACTAAGGTCCACCCTAGCCAATAAACCCGTATATAAAAAAGAGTAATTCCTGCCTGACCTTTATTTATTAGAGTACTAAGAAAGAGTGATTAGAAATTCCCCTATGAGTGTCAAATAGGAGTTCAAAGTGAGTGATGATGTAACTTATTTATTATAAATAAGTTATAACTTATTTATAATAAATAAGTTATAACTTATTTATAATAAATAAGTTATAACTTATTTATAATAAATAAGTTATAACTAATTTATATTCAATTTTATGTCGCATGCGATTCATAAGTTATAACTTATTTATTATAAATAAGTTATAACTAATTTATATTCAATTTTATGTCGCATGCGATTCGCAGCTGTTAGCTACTATTAATCTCATAAGACGTTAGGTCTGATACCAGATTTTACATCAAGCTTGTATAAAAAAATACTATTTATTTAAATTAATATTACAATTACTTTGTAATATTATAATTGCGAACGAAGCGACTCTGCTACGAGTCTGCTAAAATGTTCTTTCGTCTGTCAGATTACATGACATCAGAGGACATCCTACATACTAACAGACATATCAAAAAAGTTTTGACGAAATTTTGTACTCGCGTACTCGGAGTTGCCATCCAGTCTTGACGAAAATTTGTATATAGTTATTTTTTTTAGTTGTCGGGGATATTTGATCGTGGTATTTTCCCAGATAAAAGGGAAAGTTTCGTTTGATGCATTCTCGATTATGATAAGAAAGATAAAAAAAAACCTTATCATTTAACAATTTATTATCATTTAACTATTAAATTTTAATATTTATTCATTTATTTTTCACGAAAACTTTAGAGAATACAGCGTAAAATCGAGTTATGTATGTATCAAATTTGACATTGCAAAGTAAAGGTCTCACATCTCCATTAGTTCGACGATCATTGAATTTTAAGCACTCGTGGACATCTATAATGCTACTAGCTTAATATAATTAGCATATTTCATGCGATTATAAACTTTATATCAAAGCAGTAGAGACTATCAAATGTTTTCTGATGTTTTTTATTGTTATTGCAAATAGAACCCTAAGTGGATAAAATAAAGGTTAGAGTTCGAATGTCAATGTAATGCTCGCTAGTTTAGTTCCATTATGTCATCATCGATACTGGACACACCTTGTATGCAGCGTCTTCATACCTAATGTTTTATTTATAAAATCCTATCAAAAATACTGTATTTTTGAAGGTAATTTGTATAATTAGAGACCACAAACAAAACAACACACGCTTTTACAAAACCGAGAAATACGCACCCTTGTGCTCTTGTACTTAGCAGGATAAGAGGCTTACACTCTTATTAACTGACTTAAAATAAAAGGCTCGGAGCCTTTTACATGTTTGCTCCCCGATGTGGACCGATATGTGCCGATTGGTACCAAAAACATTTTTATCAAAATTCGTCCAGTAGGCAAGTTCTTTTTCAAGACAAAGTAACTTATACATTTTTGTGACTACATAAATTACATTATGTTTTGTAACGTAAACTTTGCCTGAGAATTGAAGTTGCTTATTATTTTTTAAAGTAATGTTTAAGGAACTAAGCCTTAGTATGTAAATTTTTATCTAATAATTACCCTAGAGCTAGATAATAACACAGATGCACGGCACAACACACCAAGAGTCGGAGATTAACTATTTCTAACACTCCCTAAGCAATCTAATGCAATTAGATTCAAAGCAAGAATCTCTGAAGCACATTGCAAACCGCAGCCGAGTCGCAGCCGTCCAAGCCAAAGCCCTATTGTGAAATCCGTAACATCAAAACTGTTCGTACAACCAATACCGCACTACACTGTATCGCAAAATTCCTGCCAGTGCAAAATGCCAGCTTAAGGTCAAATACCGGTGGTCACAGCTATATAGCGCATAAATTAATATTAGTACGAATAGAACTAGTTCTCTGTTATGTACCTAATATGGTTGGTAATAGATATGTAGTAGCTCGTGTTGATTGTTTGAAGTGGAGTAAGATAGTACTAGAGTTTAGCTCTAGGTGGGACATGAGTACTCGTAAATGTGAATCGCATACAACGTCCTATCAAATTCAAATAAAACTTTATTTTACACCAATATATATTAAATACAGACATCTTAAAAAACTTTGGCAGTACATTGGGAAATTGGAAATCGCCTAAAGCGATTTTTTCCACAACCTTTGGATGGACTAGATGAGAAAAATCACGTCGATGGTGTACCAAGTACCAATAAATATAACCAAAATATTTACCATAGCCATTGCACTACAGCTATCTATATAAGAGAAATGAAAACAAAAAAAAAGAAATTCAATAAAACCTTCTTTTTGCTTAGAAACTGCGTAGCGTGCGTACATTAATCGACTCCCGCTACGAACAGTATCGAAACTAGCGTATTAACTAGTATTCGGAGTGGCAGTCGAAATATAGATAGATAGATCTCAATAAGTATACAGAGATCCTCTATAAATAGAGGATCTCTGTATTTTTATTATATATATCTTATTCCTTTTTCACTTGTTATTTTGGGACAACGCACGTATTTTACAACGACATCCCAATATTTCACGAGTAATTTTACATTTTGCGTATCATCGGTTTAACAAGTTAATTGTACATTGAACACTTACTTATTTATTCAGCTGCTAACGTTTAATTACACTCCACGGTTCCACTGTAAGGCAGATAGCAACGATAAAGAGTTCATACCATCCCATCGATTGTCATGCAAAATACTCGATGTCACCGCTAAGCTTTTGTGCAAGTTAGTTTACTGTCCGAGCGGAAATCGAATCGGAAGTGGTGTCGATTCGATACCTATTCATGGGAAACCGAATTTGGAGTCATGACACGCACTTGTGTTCGGTAAATCGATTGTGTCTGTCAATCGATTATATACGGGCTATCTGCCGGATAAATCAGTAATGCGGCGACGACAATTGTGAAGGTCAACAATGTGGTTAAAAAGCGTCAATGTGTATGTATTGAAGTAGGTGCATTATTAGAATAACTGCGCTCTAGAAAATTCTCTTAGGACAATCTCTTATATATAAAAATCAAATGCTGTTCGTTAGTCTCGCAAAAACTCAAGATGGGCTGGGTCGATTTAGTTGATTTTAGTTTTGAAATGCTTATGAAAGTTCATTGAAGGTTTAAACGATGAGAAACATACATAATTGTTAGGCGGTACGAAGTTCGACGGGACAGCTAGTAAGATATAACCCCAACATTTAAATACTTCAAGTGGAAAAGGCTTTAATTTATTATTTACAACCTAAAACTAGTTCTTTTACAACTTAAATTACGTTCAAAGGGAGATGATTAGCTTTTTTAAAAGGTATCCTTGATAAATGCTATGTAGGTCTTTTTCGAACTTACGCATGTTACAAAGTGTCTTAAGTGACCAAAGCAGCTACCTAGTTTTATTGCTTTTATATTTAATCGAATTACACATGATCTGAAAAATATTTTAGGCAATTTATATTATGTAACGAAATTAAAAACAAAGTTCAAAATTGATATACGGATGTGAAATAAAATCAAAAATAAGTGTAAAATAGATCTATCTTTTACCCCACTGCGAAAGAAGGAGGGTTATGTTTTTCGAGTGTATGTATGTATATTTCTATCTAGAGTTTAAACGGCATCTCGTATTTTTATGTATGTGGTATTAATAGATCCGCCTTAGTCGTGAGAGTGATGCTGGATACATAAAAAAACTTTGTTAATAATATAATATATATATTTTTTAATTTTGATATATCCAGTGTCACTAAATCTTTAAACCTGTTTGTATCATCCTTAAATGATACACAGGTTTAAAGATTTTGCAGTCGGGATTTTTTTAAGTCGCTTCTAATCACTTGTTAGCCTTATCGTTAAAAGTAATCTATTCTAGACTACACATTCTTCTTTTCTTCTATCTAAAGTATATACTGTCTCACTATTACACAATTTCCTTTTGCATACATTACAATATCGGCTGATCAAAGTTTTCGCGCAATAAATCGGACACATCGGGAACGTTCAAATGACTGCGTCCGATAATAATGGAATTGAATCATTAATGTCCATCATGAATATACATTGAATCACTTTGTAATAAGCTAAGGTGTTAGCAATTAGTGCGGGTGCTTCTGCGTTGTTTGATTACGAATCAAAATCAAAGGGAAGCGTAGTCAAACTATTTACAGATAGGTAAATGAATATACGATCTCGACAGCCTCATACGAAGAAAAATAAATTTACTTTGTTACAAATAAAAACTTACAACAAGAATAAATTATAAATATTAAAAAAACCCTTAGTAAAATGCTAAATTGCTTTTTCCTGCCTTGGATTTGAAATTTATCATAGGGCATAATATAAAGTATTCTACCAGTCAAGGCCTTTAATTTGATAACCATATTGAGGAATTTATGAAATAATTTGTTAGGCGCCAGTTATACACGTATAAGTTTGTAAAAATGTGTAGATTTGTTTGGTACTCTTCCACGGAAAAACTACTGACCCGATTAAAAATTGTTATAAAGATATCTTAGACCCTGGATTAACACATAGAATACTTTTTATTCTGTACTAAAGCGGGTAGCACCGCACAGCGCAGCTAGTACTTACTTATATTGTGAAAAAAAAAACTATCTCTTAAAGAAGTACCGTAGCGTAACCAAATCAAGCACGCTCCCTGACTATTGAACGCGAATTTCCCATGAGAGTTGATTACGTATGATTATACAAAGGCGTTGATCAAACCAGGAACAGCTTTATGTAAATTCTATGAAATAAAACTTGCAGTTCTTGCGACGATGATGTTTATCTTTTTGAATAGTAAAATGAAAATATTACCTACGCGTACTAGCACATGGGAATGAAATATTGTGCGAAAATAATGCGGTTTCAAAAGACGTTATAGTATTTTTATTACATAAATATTGCGTACCTCTCCAAAAAAAGTGAGAGGTTGGAAGAGACTACAAAAAATATGTGTATCGTCCTTACTTTTGTTTATTTTAAATTTGATGTAGTGTTAAATCCCAGTGTCACTCTCACGACGACGAATCTATTGACACCATTAATTTAAAACTTGGACAAGCCTCTAGGGCGTTTTAAAGAAATATACATACCTACACTCGAAAAACATAACCCTCCTTCTTTCGCAGTCGGGTAAACAATAGTATACTTAATATCTTAATATAAAGATGTTTTAGCTCTGCTAAGTGTAGCATCTCTTGCATGCTCCGATCGGCTTATTCCACAGATCCCCTCAGACCTGCGCGATTAAGGGGTTTTGTTTAATTTTTATCTAGAAATCCCCTGCTTTATTCTAATTGCATTTGTGGACATGGTGTCCAATATCCTCTTAAGCAATGCCGCTGGGGATTTATGAACAAAAAATCCACAAACTTCTCTTAATTAAATTTCACATATCTTTAAATATTTCCGATATGTGCTAATGTAATAAAGTAAATATTGTTATAATGTCTATGTTTTATTAATGTCATATTTGCACACATAAATTGCAATTTAAAGAAGTATCAAGCGATGCAGGCGGCAGCTACTAATATAATATTAAATATTAATTTAATAAGAAAGGAACATCAACCACTTAAGAAACTAAACCAACCAAACAATAAACCATTTGTCCGAAACAGCAAACGTAATTATTCAAATTGACGTCCGCCCCTTTACTTACGAAACTGATGTCAATCAGAGACACTCGTATTGTCACACACATCTTGTTAGAACAATCTGTCTGGCTGTCTGCGTCGGTGAAAGTGGCACCTGACAAGTTAGCTATCATTTGGTGACGGTCAGATGTCGAATATATAGATTTAGGTAATGTGCAACTATAATATATGTAGGTAAATAATATATTACTGAGGATTTGAGTATCTTATAAACAAAATAAGAACAGCCTATACTTCCCTCTTACTAAAATACATTTCTTATATCATATTAGTATTAAATTTATATTATAAATTAATAATATATATATAAATAAATGTTTTTTTAACAAAGAGGGAAATTGCCTATATTTCCCTGTCACTTAAATTGACTTTATTTTATTTATAAAAAACTTTAATAAAAATTATTTCTAAATTACATTTTTTATATTATATTAGTATTAAATTTATATTATTAATTTGTAATATAAATTTAATTCTAATATAATATAAGAAATGTAATTTAGAAATAATTTTTATTAAAGTTTTTTTATAAATAAAATAAAGTCAATTTAAGTGACAGGTAAATATAGGCCATTTCCCTCTTTCTTAAAAAAACATTTATTTTATTATATTCGTATTAAATTTATAATACCTATTAATTTATGAAAAAAAAACTATTGAAGTACTAAAAGTAAGGTTAGTTTTATTACCATTCTATTACTAAATAAATTTACTAAAATCTAGGTTGGGACTATGTATGTATCTATTCCTGGACGAAGGCCTCCTCCTACTCGTGCTATTTTTTTCTACTTTGTACTGTACTGGTCCAAAGTTGAGTATTTTGATACCACATAAATATTAAACTCTTACTAACCAGCTGTTTGGAAGGAGCAGAACAGCCTTATGCTTTGGTGGCCTTGTTTTTGTCTTAATGTCTTTTTATTCTAGAGTAAAACATAAGGTTTCTAATATAATAAATCTAATAATCTTTTAATTTTTGTTTCAGGTCCGTACTATAATCCATAATCTTCCGGATTCTGATCCTGTCTTCTGAAAGGTAGTATTTGTAATATAAGTAACTAATAAAGAACTATGTTCTAGTGATATTATTGCTGTATAATTAGTCGCATACGTTTTAATATATAAATATAAGAAAGTTTCAAACTTTAAACCTCTATTTAACCCACTTCAGGTATTGAATTTTCAAAACCCTCTCAGTACATCTCTACATCCTAAAATGAATACAACCTCCTGGCTGTTTGCATTTGCTAAGTTAATATATTTATAAAAGAAATAAATACTAATAATATTTATATTCTTACATTAAAATTTTGTTAGCTTATATTATTTATGACAAAGTAATTGAAAAGTTTCTCCCATAGATAAACAGATACTGAATTAACCGACTTGGTTTACATTTGATTTCACAATATTTTACCGCAGACAAAGGAGCTGCTAGACTGGTGCATTTTTGTACATGTAATGTTTTAGAAGGTATTATTATTATTAAGATTATCTAGATGTGTCTCAAACACAAACATAGACGCAAGCTTAACTTTGTAAGATTTAACCTCAAAAAAGTTTATTTTACCGAATTTCTACGTTCTTGGGATCTAACATCAACATAGGCACATTAAAAAAACGGAAAGCTTGGTTCAGTTGCCAAATGAAAACAAGATGTTTCTCAACATAAGAAGGTACATAATAAAATTATAATATCGCATATTTTCAACTACATACCTGCTTTTCCTGCTCCTTGCGTCACTGCTCATCAGTTAACTTACATAACTTTTTACCATGTAATTTTTAGAACCCTATCGCTACAAAATTTGCCTATTTCTCTTTGCGAGCTAGAAAAAAACTTGCAAGATTTAATTGTGACACAGTCCTAAAGCGGCAGTAGATTTATATAACAAGCAAAGTTGTGATTTCCTCAGGCTTTCATGTGTGCCATCAAACGAGGTAGAACCTCATAATACACGGGTATGTGTAGATGATCTGATGGTTGGACGTTGGTGATTAGTGCGTAATATGGTGTCGAAAGGACTGATGTAAGATGCCTCAAAGATTAGGATAATTTATCAATAAAAAGGTCAATATACTGGTTTAGTTTTGCTTACCTTTTTACCTGATTGACTAAATGGACGGTTATGTTTTTCGAATGTACGTTTGTATGTATGTAATATGTTTTGAAACTTGAAATAACTTCTTCTGCTTGCAACTCTTTAATGACCCTTACCTCTACTGCCTAAACCGTTAACAGATTTAGATGTGCGGTGCATTGGATATGTATTTATTTATATGCAAATAATCATAGGCTATAGGTTAGGTTTGTTGACACTGGTACCATTTACAGTTCCATGATGGAACTGCTGATAATAATTTACAACACTAGTTCCATTAAACATGGATTTCGAAATAATGGAACTAGTGTCAGTTTTGAGTTGACACTAGTACTATTCACAGTTTAATGATGGAACTAAATATTATTTGTGTTTGTTTAAAATAATCAGCATAATTTAACAATATTTCAATGATAATCGACTAAATAATATAAGCACAACATTAAATTACTCTATACTTATGACATGATGTATCCAAAGTCGAATCACGGCTGTTATAGTCTCGGCTTTCTAATTGAGAAGAGAATGCACACAAAAAGATATTAATAAAACTTTCAGCGGAAGAAAGCATGAAAAATAATAACTTCTCACTAATTATTATTGGTATGTTTGCACACGTTCATTTCTTTTATGATAGAGCTGATAAAACACTTAAAATAGAGTCATTATAGTATTTCAGGTTTGCTTATCATTTTAGGTAAATGTAATAAAAAATTTAAGGTGGCTTACGGACTCTTATATTATATTTAACATATTTTAGACTTTTCTAGAGTTTGTGGTTTCCTCACGACATATAAAAATAATAACAGGTTGCAATTAATAGATTGTTTTGAGTGTTAAGTCCGCCACTTGTGCCAACATCGCAGATGTAAAATTTATGTTGCTTTTGTGTTTTGTGTAATTAAGTACAGTAAAGTATTTTTCTATCGATTTCCAGAAAGTAAGAAAGACATCAAAGCGCTCTGAATATTAATTATTTAATTAATTTATATTAAAGCGTTTTACAAACGGTGGAGCGGGTCAGGTCGGTCTATTTCAGTGCGAACGTTAGCGCAAAAGGAATCCTATACTACCAACGCACATAGGGCAAAAAGACCGCGTAGCCAGTGCCTGACTTCGCGGTTAAAAACAATGCCTCAAATTTTCAAAGCGGTGCATTCATACTACTCCCTTAGCATCTTATACTCACAGTCAGTTCATTATCATTATCAGCATCAGCCAGAAGACGTCCACTGCTGAACATACGCGTCTTTCTCAAAACGCCATTCGTATCGACAAGCTGCCAATTGCTTCCACTGGTTACTTGTGACTTTTACTATGTCGTAGACACCAAGTGGAAGGCCTACCTACGCTGCGTCTTCCGGTACGTGGTCGTAACTAGAAAACCTTTCTTCCCCATCGGTTATCGGTTCTTCGAGCGATGTGGCCAGCCCATTGCCACTTCGGCTTGCAAATCCTTGCCACAGTCAGTTAGTTAGGATTAAATCAACTAAACCATATCGTATAAAACTATTATCAATAGACAGACATTCCAATGTAAACACAGTAGTGTGTTTTTTAATACATTTCGTTTCCTAACCAATAGTGATTTCTTGGCATGCGGCATCGTCGTGTGTAGTTGCACGCGACTACTTATTGGGACGTCTAAATAATTAACTAAACGTTCATGTTGATTACTTGGCTATTTATTTGCACAGAATAACTAAGTGAAGATGTTTCTGTTTGATAGTTTTATTTTATTTCTATTTTACATAACATTACTTTAGTGACTCTGGAAGTTGAAGACTTAAACACTTCAAAAAAGTCCAATGACAATCGATATAAAATAATATAAACATATACTTTGCCAATACTGTTTACAAGATTTAACAGGAATCGTAAGGTACAGAAATGCGACCTGAAGAGAAGAAATGCCGGACATCCGGACGGTCATACTAAAACCTTTTTTTCCAATGTTGAATCAGAGATTCATTTTCCTGCTACTCCTAAAATTAAGCGTCTGTCCTATCGTTTTATCCGACGGAGAACATCACGCGTCAAAACAAGACAAAAAACACTCAAGCTTGGTAAATAAGAAGTGAGGTATCTGTGTTATTTAAATCAGCAACAACTACCTATTTGATTACCTTCTTGTACAACTATTGGCAACCAGTCAGCGTGAAGTTGTATTTGGGCGAACATAGGAAATTACTGGAAACTTTCAATTGTTGTGGGATGTAGGTGTGTTTTATATATACAGCCTATAAACAGCCAGCTTATAGATATATCTATATGAACAACAAATACAACTGTTAAGAAGTTATCAGACTAATATTATAAAGACTAAACTTTAGATGACTGTGTGTGTATCATTCATTGCTCCTGCATACCCGAACGGCTAAACGGACTTGGATGGGATTCGGCCCCAGAATAGCTTACTAATGTTCTAGACTATCACATAAGCTACTTTTCATCTCAAAGAGGAGGATATACTAAAATCGTTTGTATTTTTGACAAGCTACTCAAGTTTATTTTTACTTTAGTTATCTAATATTTCGTGGACGTGGACGGCTGGATTACGTTTTGTTTGAATGTATATTATAGCTATGATTTTCCACATGTGGTTCCCTTTTAGCTTAAATTTATTCCAGCAATTTGATTTTTGAATTAAAATATCTGGTTTTTTTTCGGCGCTAGTCTTATTAAAATAATACATGCATATCTTCTCACCAGACCATGCGCTTGCAAAACGATATCAGTAAAAGCATTCCGCCATCAAATCCATATGTACCATTTGAATAATTTATCCATATCATTTCACAACCAATCACACGCATTTACCTAATTCACTGAAATATACTGCTAGCTAATGCTTGCGACTGCAGCCGCGTTGTATTTGATTTTCCTTCTCTTTAATTTACCGGGATCACCACTATACAAATTTCTTTTAAATCTGTCCAGTCGTTTCGGAAATTAGGCCGTAAAAACAGCAAAACAAAAATTTTAATAAAATATCTAAATTAGTTCCATTTCACTTCTTACATCCCCGGAGTCGGTTTTTAGCAATGTTTTTCGATTGTACGTACATAAATGCGACCTCTACAATTTTATTAAATTATGTACCTATAGATAAGACACAACACCTACCATTCCCTACGTGACATAGTTAACGTATGTCTTAGCCTGTTATTAGTTTCATAAGATTTATTACAAATAGTTATTACTAAAGTGCTTATTTCTAAGCTTAAATGTAATAATTATAGCTTAGAATGGTGAAGCTAATTTAGTCGTTGCCGGAGGGCTATCCAGTCGCAAATGACATGCGTTTTTAAATTATTCAATTTATCTATGACATAACTTTTACATCTTGCAACATTGATTGCTCTCTGTACAAAATTAGTCTTGAATATTGCATTTTTAGATTTTCTCTCGGATTTGCACGCGTTGTTCTGATATTCCTGAACAGAATTTTACCTATAAGACTGTCCAAACCCTGAACTATCTCTGTGTAAAAAATAAAGTTGATCTGATAATTAGCTTGTTAAAGAAAGTCAAAATTAAAATAGTTAATTAAATTAACCAGCTCTACTAACAGACCCCTATTTTTTCTAAGTTACATAAACCTCTTGTAGGTCGTCGTCAGCCCTTAGGGATCCGAATAGATCAGGGATGCGTCACGTAAAGTTAACGAGGACAGAATTGAAATAAGTGTAAGCAAGGCTTCGTTTTGACAGAATTGAAGCAGCAAATATTGCTTTTGCTTCTCTTCTTTCACCGCTAACTTGACACGATAGCTCAACAATTAGGTATCACTGAATCGAACCAACAAACAAAACTACAATGTGTACCTAACATTGTTCAAACACTCAAACAACTGTTTTGTGTCACAAGTTTAACTGCGGAAAGGCGTATACTATTCAATACCTAACAAACAAACCTAAACATACTTATTGTACAATGTGTTTTGCAATATCGATTGTTCGTATCGATTGTGCAATGTGTGAAAGATGATAGTTTGATGACATGTTGTGTGACTAAGGTGGAAATTTGATGAATTTAGTTAGATAGATAGATAGATCAGTTCTTTATTGCAGACACACAAAAAATACAAGAGAAAAATCTTACAAAATAAAGTGCTACAAGGCGGCCCGCTAATAAGATATTACAGCGATCACTTCTAGCGATTCTCTTCTTAATTTATTATTGCATTTATGATTAATACATTTCTAAATCGAAATTGATTGTTTTTTTAGTGGGTAGGTCTTGAAATTAATATTGTTGAATATTTTTAGTGTTGCCAGATTTTATTTGGAATTAATATCATTTTTTTTGTACTTGCATTACATACATACATTACATTAAAATACAACATGTTTCTGATAGATCGATATTAAGACCAATTTGAAACTGGCCAAAAAATAACTAATAGTGACGGTTCCCGGGGTTTTATTAAAAGGGAGGGGGAGTAAAATCAAGTTTAAATCAAATCAGAATTTAGTATTTGCTTAAAAATAAATAGAAAACTTAATATATACTGACTAAATTTAGTCAGTAAGAAAATTCTTAATTTCTGGCAACACTTAAGATGTCATCAGTGCGTAAAATTTTTCTTTAATAACCTATTTAAAAAAAATATATAAACTAGCATCATTGGCGTTGTTAGGTATCTATAGTTTTGTGTACTATTTCTATTATTTTTTAAGACGCACGTGTATCTCATGTTTAAGCTTATGTTTAAATTTTGTAGAAAATAACAAATATTGCGCATTTGCTACTGAGAAACGGTCACGTTTAGTTGACTTAGTGTAATGTTAGTTACTCGTTATTGGCACAATCACATGCCACGTGATTTGTTGTGTAAATTTGACTTATTCTAAATTGTTTAGCTTGAACTGGGTAGTGATTGGAGTTATGAGGCGTAATGTAACGTGTAACACAGCCAGCGTTTGTGTAGACTGACGCTTTTATTCTGTAACGAACAACGAGATTCCTTGGATGAGTTCCGTGCCACGGCACGAAATGAAGTTTGATATCTGCTTAGTAAATACCTCTGCTTAGTTAGAGAAGTTAGTGATAGCCTGAAGTTAGTGGTAGCCTAGCTGGTAAACCCGTTTCCTCACAAGTGAAACAGCGCGGGTTCAAATTCAGATTCAGGCAAGCATCTCTGAGTATTACAGTCATGTACATATTTGAATTAAGTAACACATGCTTAAAACCGTGATGGAAAACAACGGAGTCCTTGTCGGAGAAGGTAAATAACTTTAAAGATCAGTGAAGTCCCCAACCCGCAATTTGGCCAGCGCAGCGTGGTGGACTGTGGCCTACACCCCTTTCATAGGAGAGACCCATACCGTTCCAAGCGAGTTCTACGCGCTTATCATAATGCGGTCGCATTGTTTGATGGAACGTTCATAGATTGAATAAGGGCCCTATGCTATGAAAGGGGAAACGAGGGAGTACCCCGTACTGTACGGATGCTCGTTGTGTAACACTTTACGCGCATTACGCTGCGTAACAAGAAACTATTACATATTTGTATTGCAAACTATACCCAAACCATAAGTTTGCTGACAAAATAGCTTTCCTGTAACTTTGCCGTAACGCAACGCAATGTATAATGACTGAAATAATATATTTAGGTATATTTTAATTGTATTTTTATTTTAGTCTTTTTTTTCAGAAAATGTTGTCTTTAATAGTTTTCATACTTAAAAATTGACAAAATCAATAAATTAACTATTGAAACGAGAAGAACCACAAGATGTAGGTGCAGTTTTCTATTTCCTAATAGCTACTCTTATAATATGGTCAATTCAAATCGCGAGGGAATCGGTTTCTTATAGGCAAGCGCGCTACATCCTCGGCCACATCGTCACTTTACATCAGATGAGTTGCGGTCAAGAACAAGCCACACGTACTGTTTTATTCTATATATAAAATATAACAGTGCGTGTGGCACTCGGGGACTGCCGCGGTATAGCTATTGCATACGCATACGTCTAGTCGCAAGCACACAGATGCCACCGTGCCGAAGTCTGCCGAACTAAAACCATGTTATACGATGCACAGCTTTCAACGCCGCACCGCTGTGCCGGTTAGAGTGGGGTGTGTTAGGTTTATTTTCATTACAGAATTTCTTGATTCAGACGCCGCGCTCAAAGCCCGCGATAAAAGCTACAAACACACTGTATATTAAAGAGATTTTCGCATCACACTTTTGCCCGCATATATAACCTTATGATTATATACTTCTTATAAATGACGTAGTAAACAGCTGTATAGTAACAAATAAAACAAATTATGTTTGTATTGTATTTGTGACAAATGCCAAAGATTACGTTGCACACACATTGAGTCATATTAATTTGTGGTCATTGTTAAGTTATAGTTTGTGTTGTCAATAAAGAGTATTCGTTTCAGAAAGCATTGACGGAAACGTGTTTTAGTAATATTGTATACATAATATGTTTCTACCGCAAGTAAATAATGCTGCTTTTCACAGCTCTTATAGTGTTGTTAGAGACTAAAATTATAATCTAACAGAACCGAAATTATTTTATTACTATCAATTACTTGTGGTAATTTTTTTTGTAGAATTGAAGTACCTTTATTTTTAAACATGCATTTTGTGTAATAAGATGGATTTTCACGCGTACCTGATTGTTGGAAAGGTCCAACTATAGTTTCGTTCACATTGACAGTCACGAACGACTCATTTCATCCCTGATGAAGTTCGCCAAATGTGGACGAAACTATAGTTGGACCTTTCCAATAATCAGGTACGCGTGAAAACTCGTATTCTTACACAAAATTAATCAAACTCATATTAATTTTCTAAAAAGTAGTTGAATAATTGTGTCCGAAAATGTACTCGAATGCTACGGAACTCTATAATAAACGTGCCTTGGCAAATTTATTTTTGTATCTGATTGTTACTGTTTTCACTCTATTGTAAAGGAGAAAAGATTTACTTACACATTTTCGCATTCCATACAATTTGTGAGGATGTGGTTATATCGACAAGACGAACAGCAAATTTGTAAATTGTAAATTTGGCTCGACGGCCTGCTATTACTGACTTATTCTCGCAGCACAACTTTACATCATCAAAACAGTTCCAAATACAGAAAAAATACAGCTTTACTCACAATACGACATTATTATTCATAGATTTCATTGTCGAATCGTGCAGATATTGAATGAGTTATTTTCATAATCTCACGAAGGCGACTTCACGTGATGAAAGCAGTCGATCTGACGCTATATTTCTCGATCACGACTTTAGTTACGTACAAACGTTTTGTACCTTTTGAAATAGAATGGACTATTACTGCTGTTACAAGATATGTTTACAAGCTTTTGTCTGCGGAAAAACAAAAGCTTATAAACAAATGCGGAGTGAAATTTGCTGGATCAAAAGTTAGCGCTGCGCTTTCTTGAGTTCGCAGAGAAGTTTTATGATTAGGCTCGTAGCTTGTTATAATTACTAACGTAGTTATTGTTTTTATTTACAAAAGATACATTAATGAATCCATTTATTATAGCTGTTTGACAATTACGTGGACGAATGCTCGGCTTTTTCGCGGAAGGTCATGGTTTCAACAAATGTCGGACCCACCATACCACTGTCCATACTCCCTGGAGAGATGGCGAGTTTCAAATTGCCACATCATCTCCGTCCAACTTCGCTTAGTTTGGTGGCCATGGCTGTATCATCAGGTAATTATTTGAACCTAAATAAAACCATTTTGTATTTTGTATTCCATCATCCGAACCTCATAAATGATATTATTCAGGCTCTTATAATCACGCTGGAGTGACTGCATCTCTGATTATTATACAATGTAACCCTACCCAGTTAGAAAAAAAATAGAACAGAAGGTTTATGATCCCAACTCGGCATGATGCCGGTTGTAAACAACCCGCGCTTATCTTCCGTTGGGACCGGAGTTTAGCGACAAATTAGTATTGCGTACGATATAAATTAAACCACTATTTCCTACTAGTTGACTGTATCATGAGTAAATGAGACGAATTTCCTCATGTTTTAAGTTAATTCGCCTCTTAAGGGCGTCAGTATGCGTGGAACGCAGGACGTGGATTGCGGTCATACTGACATAGTGGTTCATAATCGTCGTGGATAAGTATCATATATTTAAATAGTATAGTTTAGATTTTCTTTTCATCATAATTATCCGTAGTTATTTAGCCTGCTACTGGTCTCTATCATACGATGCCTTGGGTTTTGCCTCGGCTCAATGCCAATCTTGTTTAGAACCCGCATTGGATTTTCTTATAGACGTGCCTATATTAACAGCGATATTACTTACTGTTTTATTTTTTTTAATTACTGATTTTTCAGTATGTTCTAGTTCGATAGGGTTCGGGTAGGGTCTACCTGATTTTTGTTTTTATTGGTTTATCTTTACAAAAATACGAATTAATTTATGTTACTAAATAAATAAATATGAACATAGTACAAATAGGTACCATGGGAGATTTTTTGTGTGTTTTGTTACATATTTTTTTCAAGGGTTGTTCCCGTCTGTTCTATTGCTTGTTTTAAAGTCAATTAACTTAACAATTAACTACGTGATACATATAGGTTAATGTAAAACATTAGGACATATGTTTTACCTATTTAAATTTAACTAAACTATATTTATAGTTTATTACTCTATAAGGTTTAAGTAGTTTGAGAACCGTCTCAAGAAGCCCTTACATGGTGTATTTATTTAACATAAATTTGCGTCACGTATTTGCGGATAGGAATGTTAGGCATTTCTACCCAGTTTCCGTTAATAAAACACTGTCTGATATATTATGAAGGGACTTTCAAATCCAAATGGCTGTAACCCTCTTATTTACTAGGGGTCAAGTAAGACTGTTTTTAAATAAATTACTGTTTTTGATGTTTATTGTCTTTGTTTCTAAATAAAAGTCTGGTTATCTAGCCGGTATCTACTTGTAGGTAGGGTATCTATTTGTTTTAGTTATAGCTCAGTTTTTTGGTAAATATTTTTTAATTCTTAGAATTTACTTTATAGTGTTGGTATGACTTGACACACGCTAGGGCGTGTCTCTAACTTTAAAAAATATGAAATAGATAAACATTTGATACCAGTAATACTACACAGATCATTTGAGCAGTTCAAAACACATAAAGCATTCGGATCGTAAAAAAATACCTGTGGGATATTACTGATTATTTTTATAATTCCTAAAAATTTTAAAGAATAGAATATAAAAACAATTACATAAAACATTTAAATGCGATTCTAGTATATAAATTATAGTTTAGTTCACATCACATCAACACACTCACGTGTTATTGGTATGTATGTATTAGCATACATGTACTTATATCATATAATATTATGTATTGATATATATTTACATTTAGTTTGTGTAATAGAATGTAAGTGTGTATATTTGTAATAAGGTATAGATTTTTTTTTATTGTGATTACACCCCCGTCCTATTTTTTTTGTCAAATATTTCCATCCTAAGTTAGCCTAGAAGAGATCGCTTTTAGCGATAAGGCCGCCACTTGTGGCACTTTATGTAAATTTATTTACTTTATATTGTTATGTTTTGTGTATTTGTAATAAAGCGTTGATCTATCTATCTATCATTTAGATCAGATTGATAATGAAACTGAAAATTCAAACTCCTGTCTCAGCCGGAAAACGAACCAGGGCCTGAAGACTAACCACAATACAATACATTTTATTGATAATTTCAAAGTTACAGCGGTCGTCTATTCCACAGCTGTCGTCTGCAGATAGTTTATGCAATGCATGCGCGTGTTACCACTTGCCGTGCCGAGTGGTCATTGGTGCATTCACAATTTAACCATTTTTACTTTCATGGATGTGCATGATATTATGCCGATGTGTTTTATACAGTCGGCTGTTAGTAGAAAGTGGAATGTGTTATGAAATTCAAGCTTGACTGACTGCCCCAGACTGACTGACCTAGCCCTTGTGAATTTCCTGAGTAATAAAATTTGAGTATAATGTATGGCTAAGCGTGGTAATAGCAGGTCAAAAAGGGTTTTGGCTTCTTATTGGATTTATCGCAGCTCTATAGGCCGACGACATCTGATCCATTGTAGGGATAATGTGAGGGGGACGTGACGGGGGATTACACACTACATATTAAAAAAAAACACAAAAAGTAGCAAACCTGCAGAAAATCAGCAGAAACATTTTAAATAAACTCTAGTTCAAAAATTACCTACTTGTAATAAGAGTTCAAGTTTAATCGATCGACCTTCCCTCAAATTCTAATGACCGGGACACGCTATGTTTTTTACGAACTCTATAAAATTAACTGCATGCACTCATCGCCATGAAGGTTGCATACAAAATAGGCACTTAAATTATAATCTACCATTGAACTGTACCGTAAGTTCCTCAAGCACCTCAAGAACTTCACAATAGAACCTAGAGACAATGTAAAATACAGACAAATAGAAGACGACAAATTGCTTTGGCTACAAATTCAATAGAAGATATTTCAAAATGTGATGTTATTAACAAAGCGCGGCGTTAGATTTACTTTGCGATTAGCGAATATGATTATTTAAAATCTTTATTTCATCATGTATTCGCAATAGCTTTTTACAATTTTTAGGGAATGGTTTTGATACACGCAAATCATATCTAAGTAAGTATAGCCTTCTTGTGTAATTGCATGTTTTGGTTATAGTATTTTTTGCAACAATAATCAAGAAATAATAAATGCCAGTCGTGTCTTTACATGTACCATGTACATTGATCATGTACCAGTAACGTCTTCCAGAATATCTACAAGTCCGTTTGTTAAATATGGAAATGGAAACCTATATCTATATACATAAAAAAGTAAGGATATTTGCTAAAAATCAACGCAGATCTTAAACTGCTAAACCAAGAGACATGAAATTTGGGTGTATTCATTATAGAGTGTACATTATGGCAGGATTTTTGGAAATTCAACCCCTAAAAAAGACAAATGAGGGTTCAAAGTTTTGTGTTGCGGGCAATAGCTACCAGTCTATTAGCAACAGCTACAAGTCTACGAGTAACTACGAGTATATAATTCCAAGGCACAATCACTGTAATATATTATATTGATTAACTTAAACCTTGTCCGAAGCTTATTTAGACATTTCTTTTAAGCTCGTTGAACGGTGATCATACACACCTAGAGCTTAGGAATAGTATTCACATCATGACCACTCATTGGTTAGCAAGTATTTAGACCGTTTACACTTGCTGACCGCATTCCCGGCGCTTGCCTACTAGCTACAAGTGAGCACTGCACATAACTTGCAATGCAACCATTACGAAATGCACAGGGAATGCTGCGATGTTAAGCTAGTACTACCGGGAAAATGATCCGGTTTTTAAATAGTGACAAATGATAGACCAATCAGGGGCCTAATGGAGCCATCAAAGATGTAAAAATAAATGGTTCGATATTTGACAGCGTTGAAGCGGCGAACTGTCAAATGTCGACTCCCGTTTTCAACGACTGCTAAAGTCGGAGGAAGGAGGGTTATGTTTTTCGAGTGTATGTGTGTATATTTCTTTGGCACGTCCTAGAGCCTAAACGGCTTGTCGTATTTTATTGTGAGTGGTGACAATTAATTCGTCTTAGTCATGAGAGTGACACTGGATACATCAAAATAAAAAAAAGCAAATTAAGGGTGACACACAGGTTTGACGATTTAGCAGTCGGGTTTTATTCGAACTCGCTTCTATCTACTTATTTGCTCATGTTTTCACATCTTTCATGCCTAACGTTAGTCGTTTAGGCCGCAGATGAAGTTTGCAATGGGTGGTCATTTAAATAAGTGCAGCTAGATGATCATATGCATTTTTGCATGCTTTTGAATGACTTAAGAGTAGTAGATGTGTTGGTAATAGAAACATGTTCAGATAAGAAATAACTAAAATTTAAAAAAGAAAGCTATTTTGTGGTAGCGACCGTCTTGGATTTGATATGTAACATAGAGCATAGTATTCTACTAGTCAAGCACTTTTATTAGACATCCATATTGAGGGAGATCTGAAAAAGCATCGCCATTTTATGGCTAACTTGGGCCGATTTTCATCAAACATTGCTTTGATCACTCCCGACTTATTCACCTTTCAAACAAAAAAAATCGTTATCCGGGAGCTAATATGCCACAAACAGAATACTTAACAACTGAGAAAAAAAATACTATCTAGTAAACTGAACTCGTAAGTAGAATAAAGAAGAGAATTAACAAAAGCTTTTACTCTGCTAGAAAATGTTTTGAGTGTCCTAATGTATGATTAAATTATTCTTATAAGTATGTCAGATTAAAGCATATTCAGATTCGTACTCCAAGTTTCTTTTTATTAATTCACAATTACCAAAGAATTAGGTATAATACATACACTAATAACAATAAACAATGCGTACGAAGTCTCGTATTTTCTATCATTGAACTATGTATGCATTATTCTGTGACTTCATTGTGCCGCGTTCACACGCGTGAAAGTTGTGAGATGCGTTCTTAGAAAATGTTGTTAGGACTCGTTCACATAAAGTATGACTTGTCGTCTTAATTAGTTAAGACACTGCTTTGAGTTAAGATTGATTTTATCGTTTTGATATCATAATTTGTTGGGATTTTTTTATTGTTATTATGAGTAATTTAGATAATTAATGTTACAGTTCTTTTATTTTGTTTGAAATGGCTGCTGTATAAAAGTTTAAGCTTAAGGTTGTCGGTTTTTTGTTTTCTTTTTTCATAACTGCCTTTGGTAAAAACTCATATGCCAATTAGACATAGGACTAGTACCGTGAAATGATTTGTGTAAGTGCTTTTTTAAATAAAATTATGAATAGCGCTTGACCGCATCTTTTGCAAAGCGACGATGCGGTCTAAGATATAACACGCTTGTCTAGAAGATACTGATTCACCAGCGACCTAAAAAGACCCTGATCGTTTGACACGCTTGACACTTACAAGTTTATTATCACAATGAACTTAGGTAATTATAATTGTAAGGTAAGAATGGTAATTATGTCGTCACGTAAATAACGTCATAAAATTTATTAAGTGTTTTAATAGTGAATCCATAGACAAGAGCGTCACCGGACCTTACTCTAGCCCGCTCCTCTTAGGCTAGGCGTAATATTTGCCCCTCCAGGTAATTTGGAGGAGAGGGCAGATGCTCCTGCTCCTCTTTGCCCTAGGCAACGCCGTCAATATAAATCATAACCTGGAACTAAGACTTAGATAATGAGTATATTACAAATAGAGACTGAAAAGTATTAGACGTTAAACATCAACAAAAAATATCTGCCATGTAAATAGTGCCTTTAAAACATCGATATCGAAGTCTAAAATTATCCACTTTCATTATTTTAAAACTGCCGACTCATCCGATGATTAGGCAGTGAAGTAATTGCCTTAGCTACTTAGTTTAGTGTTGCCAGATGAATATTTCAAAACTCCTTTTAGAAGCTTTGCGTAAAGTTTGGCTTTGGCGAGCTACGTGCATTTCAAATAGGTAGCTACAGTGAATTGTTAACAATTTAATGCCACAGTAAATAGGTCCCTGTATAGAATTGCATATTGATTATGTTGTGAAAGAGAAGTTCTTGTACGAAAATTTAGTATATTCTTAAATATAAGTAATATATTTGGATTTGTAATATAAAAAACTTACACAAAATGATGAGCAATTTGAACATATATTTCGCATATTTTTACGAACGATTAGTAAAGGCTCTATATATAAAGTAAGTTCTTATAAACCAGATCAAGGACATATTGATACCTGAATTCTTTAAGTATAGAAAGTAAAAGACGTTAATATTAACTTATATCAGCAACAAAATGAGATTTATATCACAGATCTAATTTAAAAGACTACAAATGTAACTTAGCTCGTAAAAATGGTAATTACTAGCGGATAGTTCCTGTCTGGCAACACTGAGTCTGCACCTCGAAAAGTGCTGAATCGATCAATCAAAACTTCTATTGTTACTTATTATTGGAACTCATGTTCTTTTCGTAGAACTAGGCCAAACTCAGTCAAAAATAACTTGCGGTACACTTTCAAGTCTAACAGTTAGATATTATGGTTATTAATAATAATTATCAATTAATACTTGTACTAATTTAACTAGTGGTTTTTCAATAATCACTTTGCCGATATTTTTCATGTGTAAATGCTAAGGTTAATATCGTGAGCCTGTGTCAAATACTGTCGAAATCAGACAAATTGACCGTCTTCCCAAAATAGGAAGAGGCGCTCAATTCGACCCGTTTTGTTTGTTTGTTATTTGTTTTTTGTTATCTGGGAGACGCCTAATTGGATTTTAAAAAAATGTCTTGTTTGAAAGTACTATTATATTGAATTTTCTCAAAATCGGTCTAAATGTCTTATTTTCAAACAAAATGATTCAAAAAAGTGTGTCGGGGCGCAAGCTGAAATTAAATGGGACATCACTTTTTATGGACTTGGTTGGGGCTTGTGATCATACGTTTTGTCAAACCTGACGTGTAAATAGAGCCTTATAGGCGACAGAATCCATCACACATGGCGATAGAAATCGTCTCAACCAGTTTCCGTGTAAACCTGCGATATGGAAGTGGGAGTGTCATTACTGGGCATGCTTTTACCTTACTATTATACCTACGCTTTACAAGTGCAATTCATGGAGCAGAGTTATTATGGAAGCTCAAATAAAAATAGGATTAGACTAAAAAAGGAATGACCGCCCCTAAATTTTCAATCCATATAACTCAAATGTTATTGTATATATTAAATTATTATTATTAATTAATACTAACCTGTCATATATTGTCTACATACTAAAGTTGTTTGGAATAATAAAGTTGCCCTTTAAAAGAAAATGCGCCGATTGTTACTAGATGTAAAAAAAAATTATTTTATTATGCGTGATTCAAAAGCTTTAAGAGTAAATGAGCAATGAGCCAAGGTTAGAATATTAACGACGGTTGTGCTGTATATATAATTATCTCATCATAATATTTTAATACCATCCAGTTAAGTATATTCTAGACTTTTTGCTACGGTTCGTGCCCTTGCCCCCTAAACCAAGCCCTACGTGCGTATCTCACACTCATCTAAAACAATACGAATGTAGGTAAGTAGACTGAACTGCAGTTTCACATGCTTTATACACTAACAGAGACGGCGACGATAATCTACGTGTAGAGACAATAACAAACGAAGAAACTCTCAAAGAAAGCATCACAAAGGCACTTTCAGGTCATCCTGACGTTTACCTCAATAGCCACTTTTCTCCTAGACGAACAATTTCATATGGAAATGTTAAGGCTATTGTTTGCCAAAATTTGACTGACAGGAGACGAAGAAATGGTTAGGTACCTCTTATTAGTCAAATTGATTTATAAGAAAATTGGATAGTATTTTTTTTTAATACTTCACACTCATAGCTCACCACTAAGGTTGCTCCTGTTTCGGGGGTGTCATGCAACATTCACAAAACACTCACAACACATCAGTAATTGAAGACAGATGTTAAAAACTCTTCGATCCAACACCTAACACGACCGGGAATTGAACCCGGGAACGCCGGATCTTGAAGCAAGCATGCTGGCCACTAGACGACGTTGGTTGCCATAGACCACGGCGGTCGGCGTCATAGGAGTATACTCTCTTTGGTTTCAATAGTGGTGGAGATTATTTAGAATATGTTGCAATTTTCTATATTCTACTGGGCATGATGCCATAACCTATGACAAAACCATTAGGCTTCCAGAATCGTTTATCATGACCCAACCATGAACAGTTTGTACTAAACATTTTGTATTGCTATTCCTGAACAATATTGCTGATGTTAACGAGTCATAGAATACCGAACTATCAAATTATACATCAAAAGAGTAAAAACTTTTTAAAGAATGACACAGCATATGAAATCGCTTCATATCATGTTCTGTCATAAAATAATACTTTTAAGATATGAATGTGGTTGAATAATCGAGGCTTTCTTCCCAAGCTAGAGGGAAATCGAAACGTCTATCACATACTAATATATAAAAGCGAAAGTCTCAGACGACGAAATTTTGATGGAATTTTGCACCAGGATAATTTATGTCCAGTATTAACACATGAAATATTTCTCCCGGAAAAAATCCAGTGTTCCCATGAGATAATCAAATTTCCTTAATCTTCTATATGCATTACAAACATAACCTACGACAACGCGATGCATCTATGGTCGCATCTAACAGGTTTCTGACGGGAGAAAGTGATCTTTGCTGTAGACTACTTTGGACTCTTTATTTACTTTAAAAGCTTGTGTGGAGTAAATGACTGGCGTGAATGGAGGGTTTTAAAAGGACGAGGAGCTATTGAATAAACGCCGTGCAATGATTCTAAACGTTGTTAATATTCTATTAGCTATTTGTTCAGATGCTTATATAAAAGGTTATTTAAAGCTGACAAAGACATCTGCTTGATAATAATTATTTTTATTATTCGCTAAAGAGCGTTGGATTAATTGTAAAAGAAACTGTTTTTGTTATTCTGAGTAATTTGCTAATAGGTAGGTACCATGAATCAGTCCTCATAATAGTTTTAAAATCAGCATGTACCTTTAACTTGCGTCGTTACGAATTAATTTGAACTTTCATAATAAAGTTTGTTTATATCTAGATTTAAGAATAGCTAAATTGTGTTAAAAATGTCAAATTAAACATGTAACTTCGATCCAAAGGAACACGTGACGCCGAATTGTTTCGAAAGTCGTTCTAAAATAAAACTGTCATTAGCCCTGCTATATATTTTGTTTTATTGCTTTTTTCGCAGTTACTATATAGTTTATAACATTGAACAATATTGCGAACAAGTATTCAGTAAGTGTTGTATAAAAAGATATGCGAAACTTAGATTAAATGTAATGTTTAAGTACTGTATGTATTATTCTCGCTCATAAATTTACGGTTAAGTTAGTATTTTATATTTCAAAGAAGCCAAATATAGTTCGAGATTCATCTATAGTAAATAGTGCTAGATTTAGCCCCTAACTTAGCTCGCGTGATTAAATAAAATCGGCCAAGCTTCTGTACCCTATCTTTGCAACATTACTTACTTCAAGTTTCTAAACCTGTTGTTGTTATTAATATCTATCAAAAAACTGCAATTAATCACGTTTCTTGTGTGGGAGGCCACCCTTAAATATTTATTTTATTCTATTCTATATTGACTTTCGAAAAAAAGAGGAGGTACGCAGATCGACAGTACGATTTATTTATTTTTATGTTTATCAGGAAATAAACAAAATATCATTTCTTGAAGACGGCTGGACTGATAAAAAAAATCTTTTTGTTTGTTTTATAAATTTTATCAAATTCCTGACCTGACGTAATGGAAATCAGTAATCTCTTTTTTTAAGAATATGTTAGTATTTGTTGTTAGGTATATCGACAACTAAAATACACCCGTTTCCCCGTTTCCCGTTTTTACCCTTTGTGATGACCGATGAAGATATTTTAACAGATAATTGTAATAAAGCATAGCTAGGAGATACTGAGATAACTATTTTAATATTTTACTTTTATACACATAAGTATATTATCTATAGCCCGTGCAAATAATAGCATTCCTAGAAAGGAATACATTAAATTAGCAACAATACGCTGTTTTAGTCCTCGAAGAGTAATAAGTTCCGCCATTTTAAGCAAAACGATGCTTTTCTATACAAATTGCCATGAACTAGTATACAATAGTACCAACCTCCTTAGGTCGTTGAATTCTGTATTGTAGCTGAACTTTACTATTTATATTTTTGACGCAAAATCATATATACAATTTAAAGTAAGTTGCTAAGCAGTGTCTAAAGAAACGTATTTTAGTTCATTTAATTAGTTCAAAAGCAAAGTTCTACGTTTCTGATTGTCGTCGACTGGATTTTACAACTAAAAGCTAATGTGGTAAGGTTTTCAGATTGCTCAAATACCTTTAGTTGGGTTATAATAAGCCTTTAGGCGGCCTTTAAACTCACAATAGAGCCATTTCACCGATACGTAGAAGAGATAAGAAAATATGTTTATGGCGACTGTTTGAAAATTATTTTTGATTATAATAAGATTTTAAAAAAAAGCAATAACCAACTGGAATTCGATAGGCTCCGATAAGAATTGTTCAGTTATTTTAATTTAACAACTAATTTGCTCAACCGGTCAAAAAAAGTGTAGTCGAATTAAGAAACTCCTCTATTTTGCAAGTCGGTCATTAACTAGTCCGATCGTGCCGACTTAGCATGGAAGGAAGTTTTTTTGTAGATATTGATATGTTCTATAAAAGCTATTAAATTTAATTTTTTCGAGCAACAAATTACTGTTATGTTCATAATTTAATATAATAAATAAATAATAAACCTTAGGTTGTTTTTAGTACCTAGGGATTCCTAACGACGACAATTTTAATCTAATAATAAATCTTACCTATGTTACTCAGTAATAATGTAGCTTTCTAACGGCGAAAGAATTTTCGGTATCCGTCCAGTAGCTTTTTAGTTTATTCGTTACATACAAAAATACAAATCTTTCCTCTTAATATTAGTGTAGATAGCTCTAGTCATAATAAAGATGAAACAAGAAAGGTCATTGGCCCAACGTATGAGCCGCTTTTGTACCGGATATCATAACTATTCCGTTTGGTAATTATCATCTTCTTGAAATTTTGATAAGTAAAATGTCATTAGTAAAGGACGTAATATCTACTCGTATCTACTGTAATTGCATTATGTGTTAATTGCCTAATGCCAATAAACATTTATTAAACATTTGGAAATTAATTCAAAAATTAATAAGTTAAATTGTAATTATTAAGTCTATTTTAAGTTGTAGAATAGAACGTTTACTAATTTTAAAATCTGTAATGATTGTGAAAATTGCGATATATGAGTACAATGTACACGGAAATAACTTTTGAAAAACCCTCTTTTTAGTCCGAATAAAATATATGTAGATTCGATAGCTTCTGCGTAGAATTTTTCACGTTGTACTAGGTAGTGATTGTTTATGGGTTTAGAACAATATTACAATACCACGCAGGTATATTGTTTATCATGTTGTAAAGGAAGCCGACCGTAAAAATGTAGGCTAATATAAAGGTGCCTATTTCAGTGTTAGCTTGCAGGTTTATATTGTATGTTATATATTATACCTCCTGTATATATTGTGTGATATTTTATTATCTGTCCTCATATACACGAAAGCCAGACAATTTATTCAACTTTCCACCCGTCTGGATGACGCAAGGAGTCAAGTTGCTTTCAAGGTGATGGTTGGTTCCCAGGGTGCTATTAGGTACTGCTCACACTTGGGGATATAGCTTGATAACACGCGATACAGGATTGAATTCTTGATGGTTTGATGATAGGGTAGGGCTGTCACCAAACTATAGGGAAAGAAAAGTTCTCGAGTGACGACCTGGGTAGGCCTTCCACTAGGTGGACCGACGACATAGTAAAAGTCACAAGTAACCAGTGGCAACTTGTCGTTCGGAATGGCGTTCTAAGGGGGAGGCGTATGTTCAGCAGTGCACATCTTCTGGCTGATGATGATGAATTCATATCTAAAGTTTTATACTTGTATGCAAAAATTTCGCAAAGGCATGTCCATAAGTGCGATTTCAGACATCATTTTTGCATAACGGAAATAAGTTTACTGGGTACGATTATACTCTTCAGTAAGTCTGAGTGTTAGGTCAAAAATACGACAGAATCAGATATGCGCTAACATTCTGGCAGATGTAAGAAATAAATACTTCCGATATTGAACATACATTGATAACACTACGGTTACAGACCTCGAAGGTCACAGTCAAATCTTTATTGGCCTTATAACTGAATTTATTACACTAGGCAAGTCAATACGTACAATAATGATTTATAATATAAATGAAGAAAGAAGAGTGAATTTGTATTAAAAAAAAGAGTAGATAAAATAGTTCTGAAAGTATTCTCTAAAAGGCTACAAATTTTACTTCCAATAATATTCCTTTATTTATTTTGGTTTGCTATTATTTTATAATACGTTGGCAGCCCTATCGAGTTGTAATCGGTATTGGTGCGTGATAGCAGGTGATAGACACCGAATAGATTAAGCGCAGGAGGTATGTCAGGCGTTAGATTGGATGACATTCTTGATACCAACGATATAGGGAGTATCATTAAAAGTTTTATACTAGTTCTGTTGTCTGATAGACCTCTTTATTGTGTTGTAAAGTCAAGAAAGTTCTAACAGTATTCATAAATAAGCTAATAACGATAAAATCTTTGGTAAAAATTTGAAGATGCCATTTGGTTTGGCCTTTAAAAGAAGTTGTATCTGTCTACAACTAAATTTATTTTTTTAAATTTTAATATGCTTATAATTACTTGATAATCTTGTAGTACTGTTATATTTTATGTTAATACAGGTTATGGGGATTTCCCCATAACAAGTATTTACCTACTATCAGCAAATTCTATCAAGTTTGTTAAAATTTTGTTTATGTTACGGCGCTCAACTTCGTTCTTTTTCTTGTGTTCAAGATCAATTTTAAGTAAAAAGGTTTTCAATATATATTTTTATCCATGACAGTCGTCCTAGGTGAAGCATGTCTAGTCTGCTATACACTGCAGTGTATAGGCTCCCAAGGGATTACGAGGAATTCTGTTGGCAATGAAAAAGGAAGACCTAGAAGTGCTTGTAATAATGTTCAACAAAGGTATTTAATTTTGAAAGTAAAGTTATACGAGTATAAGGCTGAATAGGGTTTTCAACACATAATAAACATGGAACGATTATACGGATTATAGGTTAGGGGTCTACTAAATCGAAAGGATATCGCTATACTTACCCTCAAGAACAAATTTATTATGAGACCAACCCTGAACTCGAGAAAAAAAAACATCTGTTCCATACAAAAAGTTTATGGATCGTCGACAAAATGTATGAAACGACTGTTTTTTTTTCTCGTATTCGGGGTTGGTTCCATAATGAAACTTGTTCCTTAGAGTGAGTATAGTAACTCCCTTCCCAACTTAGTACACCCCTAACTGATTACTTTGTATTTGTAAACTACTCAAATACCTAAGTTTGATGGTCTATGGTCCAGTCCATCATTAAGTCAGTTGGTAACAGGCACTCTCAGTCATTACCGAACTATTCTGCACTTCGCAACTAGGGCAATGGGCTATAAACTTCTATAGCTTTAAGCCCTTCGACTCATGCACGAGATGCTATATATAATTAAATCTACTGCTGATGAGCTGCACTTAGATCTCACCAACAAACAAGCAATATTTTAAAATAAATTTGTCGAGAGTACTCACTTATGTAGCGTGAAATATATATTTTTTACACCATTAATTTAATCACATATTTTAAGTTAACTAAAATGTTTGCGATATTCAGGTAGTATAATTGTATTTCACTGTCTGTGGATAAATGTCAATTTACCGTGTTGTTAACAAATGCGTTACAATTTGAGCATATTTTGTCTCGTTTTATCCGATAAAGAAGAAAACAAGATGCTCAATATTCAGACTCCTTTAATAATGCTGTTTATGCACATGGACTTATTACACAATACTCATGGTAGTAAGTCTAATCCATCGGCCTGGGTTCGAGAGCTTACGCGGCTTCTCTTTAGCACGAGCGCGGAGTAAGCTCTGTAATTTCTGAGAACTTTGGATATTTGATATTCAAATTGTTCGCGATATCGCTCGCTTCGCATTGCAACGTGAGGAAACACCATTACGTTTACGTATAATAAACCTACCACTAACTACAGCGTTAGCGCTCGTACGTGGTCAACAAATGTAGCTTATAAGCTTCAAATAAACTAACGATTAATAAACGTTTAGAATCTAGGTTAAGCTTTATACATTATCGCAAGGCTATAAGGCCTGCGAAAATATCTTGCAGATTGCATATAAAATTAAAATAGAACATTGTCTGAGCTTATTGGATACCTACAAATAACTAACATTGGTTAAATTAAAAAGTAACATCGTAAAAAGTGTATCATATAGCGACGTTTTAATCCTGTAGTCCTAAAAAATAATTTGTTTATTAAATAAATGCTACTTATAAAATAAATAAATAATGCTTTGCTTTAAATTAGTGATATTGTTAATCAACTATTTTAACAAGAAATATTTAACCCGGTGAACTTCGTACCGCCTAACAGTTATTTATGATTCTCAACTTTTAAACCTTCCCTGTAGTACGACAAACATTTCAAGACCAAAATAAGCTAAATTAGCCTGGCCGCTCCCGAGTTTTAGCGAGTCAAACGAACAGCAATTGATTTTTATATATAAGAAGAAGAAGAAGAAGATATAGATTCTTCATACGCTTAGATTTGTGAAGAAAAATCCGTATGACATTGTTATAACACACAAAACAATTATGATGCTCTTCATAATTCGTCTGTCACATACGTTCACTTCGTACAAGTTTCTCTATTAGCTGGTAAGTATGGTAATGGTATTTTATACTTTATACAGCCTTAATATAAGGGCTAGAATACTGTGTGATATGTTTAGTTAAAGTGTAATAGATTAGAACGGCTGTGACTACGTATATTACCTTAGATGTGATAATTACTAACCAAGGTAGAGATCTAGACGAAATACGAACCTCTTTTAGTGGATAACCACTCGTTAGATGAAACAAGTGGTTAGAAGCAACTTCAAAGAACAACTGCAAAAACTTAAACAACTGAATCTTAAGTTTTAAAAAAATTGGGATGCAATCCACGAGTGTAATAAGATCACGGGTGGACACTAGTCCACCCGTGATCTTGTGAGACTACCAAAATTTAACGGACGCTCGCACCGAGCGAAGAGACTGTGCGGATCGTGGCCCGTGTGGATGCAATGTGCTGTGTGACCTTTAGGCTGACTTAAAAGTCTGTTTAAATGGACATTATAAGTACCTGGTGTATACTTATATTTTTATCGAGCTTATGTAAATAATTATAGATACTTTTTTTTTATATTGTAATATAAATTTTCTGTCTGTACTTATTTACAGTACGTAGAATACTTATACTTAATAGACATATAGATTTTTGTCAGTGTTGCCGATATCGTATAGTCTAGAATCTCGACCACAACACGCAATAAGGAAAATCTATAAATAACTGTCGTTGAATCATCGCAGACATGTCTGTCTAGGATGCCTCATTGTAATTCTGAACTTGGAACCAAACGCATAATAAACTAGTAAATACTAGTTCAATACATATCGTGATGTGATTACCTATGGAGGCCTAATTTGGACATCTTTGTTTCCAGATCAGAAGATTTAAAACAGATGACGTAGTCACTTTATCTGTTTTGAACCTCCTAATTCCAGACTGATCATAATGCGTTTGCAATATGCTTGACTGACACATTATAACGCTAGCATTATACCTGCATTGCTCGTGGCATATAATGGAATATAATGAAGTTTCTAACTTAAAACCTACTTCCGACCAACTTAAGGGTTAATTAGTTCACCCCTACACCCTAAAACAAATAAATCCTTTGAATTTAATGTCTCTAGGTTCAGCGCTTTAGGGTCTGCTAGTGAATATCAATCAGTCAGGACTTACTCTTTTATACATATAGAATATGAAGGCAAAAAAGTTCACATATCAACAATGGCAGCATCATAATCAAAAACAGTATTTCTCAAGTACGATGGAGACCTATAGGACAAAAGGGCTAAAAATAAAGTACCTATAGAACAAATACTAACAATTAATTATAAAAGTATGTTTGCCCGTTAAAGATGTTTTGAAGTTGCTCCTACTATGAAGTTCTTTTAATTACTGACGTGGAAAAATCATCAGCCAGAAAACGCTCCCGTTGCTGAGTATAGGTGTCCGCATTAAAACGTCATTCCGAACGATAGTGGGAGGCCTATGTACCTTTTTCGAGGGATGTGGCCGGCCCATTGCCATCTCAGCTTATAATGAATTGCACACATCCATTTATTGATTTGAATCCCCTTTTAATTCATTACTACGACACATTTTCGTCTAAACAATGACCTGCAACAATATGTATCATATAAATAATGTATTGGCTATATACATAATTATATGATACTAATACAAAATTATTTCAACGAACAATGCCACAAGTTGCTATGTACTAGTAAACTGTAAGATTGTGGCTCGGACTGGTATGGTCGGTGGATCTGCCCTTTCACTTTCACAGAGCTCGCTACTGCAGGCTCTTCGATCGGATGGTCACAGAATACACAGCAGTGGTCGGTTTGTTATTGTATGACGTCATAAGGCTTGGTTATTGTGAGAGAAGCTTGACCAACCTGCGGACTTTTCGAACTGAAAATAAACAAATATTATTTTACGCCCAGGTAATATTTAATTTCTGTCGGTGGGATCCAGATTCCAATAGTGGTGGGATTGAGTTGGAGGTGTTACGTTGTTAACTATGTTGTGCCTGTACCTTTGCCAGCGCCTCCAATCAAGCATCGTCATGAATTTTCAGACCATCTGCTGTGACTTTTCTCCATGTGTCCCTATTTTCGGCAATGTCTTCCCAGTTACAAAATTCTATGTCGAAGGAAGTCATGTTGCACACTCGTCTTTAAATCTTAGTAGCGGCCGGCCTACTCGTATTGCGCGCTTAGCATGTGCTACTTCCGAAAGGAGGATTTGTCTAGGCAAACGAGAGAGCTCCATGCGGTGCACGTGACCTACCCAGCGCAATATTTTCTGTCTTAGAAGAGCAGTAAGCCTTGCCTTATTAAAATAGGCTTAATGAGTTATAAACCAAGACTGAACCAGTGACCCAGGACCAAAAACAGCGACTGTTAAAAAATATTACGTTCAAAAGAAATATGGAAGTGTTATTAACAAGTTTTCTTTTCGAGACCTTTTAATTCAATACTTGGTGGTCCTTACATGACCAACGCCCCTTCATTTATAGCTTGCACTGTTAAATTGAACCTTATCGCATTTATTATAAGGTTGAATATAACAATTAACTTATACATTGACCATCAATTATTATGTTTTCGTTATGTATAAGTTGTTTTTTTGCTTGAAGTGGCAAGAAACTTGGATCGTGAAAGTTGTCGATAATTATGTGTTACGCAAAAGATTTAATTTACTGATATGGTCACTCCAAAAATTTTGTGTTATGGGAACTTTACTGTCCCTTAATTACCTACTGCTTTTGTGTCTTAGCGATTAAAGTCAATAAGCATTTTTTACAGTACCACGTGTTCATCCGAACACGACTGTATTAACTCAGAAATATTTATTTATTTTATTTATTTAGATAGGTGCAGGTTACAGACAATAAGTTACAAACATGTTAACACAGCTAAGAACAGAAAAGAACACTATAAACTTATTTCCAATTAAAACCGTACACTACTTGATTAAGTAATATATCTTATGACACAGTTTAATAAAGAATATTTAAACATGAAAACTAGTATTTTATTTAATAAAGCTAATAATTAGTAATTTAAGAGACCATTAATTATAAGTTCAAATGTCTTTATGAATCTCTGTGAATTCTTGTTGAATATACTTAAGTTGTTGTATGCGCGTCACATTCTTTTTATAGGATTTTAGTATATGACGTCGTTAGATATATATCATTGCAATCAGCCTTGTCAATAAGATGGAAGGTAAATTGTACGCCAAAATCATCGACATTTCAAGTAGCTGCTTTATAGCTTCATGCTATAAAGCAGCTACTTCCACACAAATATTGTCTATTGTCGTAGACAAAACATACAGAACTGAAAGTCTGGAAGTAAAGATTTATTTAAGTTTTACGTTTTAGTCTCCATAAATATACGGGTTGTTGGTTAGGAGTGTACTAAATCGAAAGGGGGTCACTGAATTCTAGAAAAAAAAACGTTGTTTCATACATTTTGTCGACGACCGATCATTTTTACTATGGAACATCTGATTTTTTTTCTCGTAATACCTTGGTACGATAGTAAAAGTTGTTCATAATAATGTCTTTAATTCCCCTTTCCTCTCCCTTTCGGCTTAATGCACTCCTAACCAATAACTACCATTTAGATAGTTTTTTTATAAAAAAATCTTACATTAATAGGCTTAATTAATGGTCAAGACGCCAATAAAGTGCCATAACCCGAAAGATGCAGTTTCGAATCCTTTCTGTCGTGAAATATTTGCGTTCGCTCTCGTATAAACATTATAACAGGTATATAATTAAACACTTGTAAAAATGAGTAATGTCTGATTTTAAATTAAAAATAAGATCATCAAACGATTTTTCAGTATTGCAAAACTGATAACCACATTAAAACGCCAACTAATTCTAAAAATGTTTAATGCACTTATACGCAGTCGGCTAATTGATGTTATATAACCTACACAGTCATAATCTTACCTAATTTACAATAAAAATATGATGAACATCAGAATAACCCAGATCTATCTGTTAAGACAATAGCCAGCCACTTCGTTGCATTACTTGCTTGCTTCAATGTGGTGCTTATTTACTGATGACGGTGATTAACTTAGAGAATATTTACATGACCGAATAACCCAGTTGTAAATAACACCTGGAAAAATTCTCAGTTTTTTAAGTCTCAAGATAAATTGAGGATATATTGATGAATGAATACTGTAATTAAAAGTATTTTTGGGAGTATAACTAAAAATATTTTTTTTTAAATACTCTTTTACAATACGTTGCGTTTTACCCACGAACTGTACCGCAAATATGGTTCTCTGTCAATCGTTAGTTTTGTAATTCGAGCTGGTATAAACGCTCATTTTGATTTCCGAACTGCCATCAAATCTATGTGTTATGAACGTGAATGTGGATGTTGCATTATGGTATCCCTGACTCAGTAGAAATCGTAGTGTGGATCTATAAGTGTGAAATGTCATTTCAATATTTTTTAAATTTGGGTAAACCAAGATTTTTGTATATACATATTACATAGTTTTTTACACCTGCACGAAATATGTAGTATTAACCTTTGCACGATGCTCGTATTAACATTTGCACGAGGCTCGTTGAATCTTTTGTATAAGTCAGGAGGATATAAAATATTTTCTGGAATTAGTAATTGAACGAAAAATGTATTAAAAAAAATTCAATTCGCTTGTTTTTTTTTTGTATGATCAGTGATTACCGATTTCACAGAGTCGCTTTTGTCGATTAAACCAACTTTTTTTTTACTTAAAAAGGAAAAAAAAGTATTTGTGAATAACATTTCAGTAATTGCGTATAAATTATATTGAAATCTAGTCCATTTACTTGTTTGGTTTTGAAAAATTGCCCGCCGACTTGAAGACAATTTTTCACTATTTTTAAGTATTACTACTCGTTTGGGAGAAATGTGCCATAAATCAGAAATCTATCTAAAATTTTGCTAAGATATGTTGAAAAAACGACTTATACGCGAGTAGCAATATCCAGACAAACATGCGTACAATCTGTTCTAAAAACAGCAATTAACTTCGATCAACTCTAACAAAAAATTTAACCTCGTAAAACAATAAAAACAAAGGCGTTATCAATCGTTAATCATGCTATTGAACACTTTCACTGTTGTTCATCGGGCGGGAACTAGGGATGGTAAAAAGCCAGTAAAAATATCGATTGATTTTGATACTAAGTTTTTTTTCGAATATCAGTGGATAAAATAGTGTTTACAGATACAGATTTAGGTCTTGTTATAGTATTGTAGTGCTATAAATACTAGGCATACATTTTTATCGATCACAAAATGGAAACGTTCAGCTCCGTTGGATGAGTGCATTAGAGTGTTATAACGATACGTAGGATGGGATGAGAGAGATTAATGTGTTTGCTTATGAACGTGATTTCTTGTCTGACCTGGGCCTTATTTTGGAACGACCAAACAAATTCTTAACTTTGCGACAAATACACTTATTACTCATATTGAAAATTGTCATTTGCGGTGATATAAATATCGCAACCGATAAACGTTGATTTGAAGATCCTCTCACGTTTTATCGATAAGAACAACAATTAATCATACAAGCCTCATCACTATCGCCAACGTTTCCGGCCTACATCTACAACCACGTATAAGTTATCATCTGCTACCGAATTATATAACTACACTGACGTAACGATACAAGAGCTCGCTCTACTAAGTGAATGGTATATGTTTTATACGAATACAGTATTCATTGTTAGTAGCAGTCACCCGCGACGTTGCCCGCGGTTTAAAATTAAATTTAAAGAAGTTTTGAAGATTTGAACCCCTATTGAAATGTAATGAAATTATTTATTGGCCTCATAATCACTTATGTTATACTAGGCAAGTCACATTACAATAATTCACAATAATTTAATAAATGTCCAATGTGCTAATGTCAAAAATTATACAAGTCACTTAATTAAAAAAATTAAACATGATTATGAATATCGATTAGAGTTAGTTAAATTAAATAAAATCAAAATATAATAACCTACTTAAATATATTTAAAATTATATTATGTTTGCTCACTCAAGAACGAAGATTCAGTCAGTATTTGATTATTATTTTAAGGGACTAAAATTTGATCCCCTAAGGGACTAAATTTACAATTATCATGTCTTAGTAAACCCCTACAAATACACTCTCGAAATATTCACTTTAGACTGTGATATTTTGTAGAAATCGACAGATTTCAAGAATATATGAACGTGTCAGGACTTACATCATATATAATTTATATTATTGTATGTTGTTATCAATAGATCGTTAATCAAGACCGAGGCCTTATCGCTTTATTTGTTCAGTTGTGGTTTTCAGTTGTTAACCTCCATAGTAGTTTATTAAGTGACGTAGTACTTAGTTAAGAGAAATATATGTAAAGTTGCTAATATGTCTGAGAAGTCTAAGTAATTATATTATTTTTATAAATGCATGATAAGCAATGTGTTTTATAAGTTACTTCAAATACTGATTTAAACATTTTTTGTTACAGGTTCGTAATGGATTTTAAATAAATATAAGGACAGTATAAGTAAAGGAACTTTGTAAGTATAAATTTAATGCACTTCTATTGCTTCAATTGTGTATACATTATCGTATTAAAGGATGCACTGGCCTCATATTTTTGTAATACTATTAATCTAACTCCTGACTTAAATCCTGACTGACGTATAGACAGACTGACGATCACAAACGCAAGCCTAAACCGCTGAAATCATACTGAAGCATGACATTTTGAATAGAGTATACTATGAAAGGAAATTTGGAAATTTAATTCCTAAATAAGTGAAACGGGAGTTCAAAGTTTTATGTGCAACAACAACGAGTGTTATAGCTACTTGTTTAATAATATAATAAGCCATTGCACTGTTTAAAATGCAAAATAATACAATGGTTATATGATGACACCGAATTGATGGTAGTGATAGCCCACGAGTAATTTTATCGGCACGTTTTCTTGCAATTTTATCGATATACTTAGAATACAGATTAAAACATCGGTTACATATCGATATTTTGTTTAGTCTAAAAATACATATATAGTAAAAAAGGACAGTTTAAATAAGGCCAAACAAAACATGTATGCAAGTACAACATTTTCAGATTGAGTTACGTCTAAATTAGATACAATACAAACATAGAAAATTAATAGACGAAAAAACATATTGCAAAGCAATAAAAAAATCGTTTATTGCTTAAGAATAAACATTATTTAAATTTTGCGATGACCACTTAACTACTAGGCGTGAAGCCTGTATATTGGTGATAAGCTTTCCTGTTAGTGACTAAGTTCAGCGCAATTGATCAGTATATAATTTACAAATTACGATTAAAATAATTTAATTAGACAGTTATAAATACTACAAAAATAAACCTTCGAGTTAGATTAAGTAATATTTTGATCTACCATAATAATAATAATAAGTATTATTATTATTATGGTAGATCAAAATAAAGTTAAAGTTAACATGTTGGCTTAAAGAAGAGTCACTTCTACAAATCCGATTCTTTTAAAGAGCATGATTGATTTCATCCTATTACTTGAACGTACAGGGTGTTTTGTTCTAATGTCTCACACTCACATCTCACAGTTTTCTCGAACCTTCTGCAGGTGATTATCTTGAGATACTGCACTTTGTTGTTCTTGAGAACGGGACCATTAATGAGATACATCTGCTATCTAGCAGCCGTAAATCTTTCAAACTGATTTCATTAACACTAACTTAACTCCAGATGACACTTTTCTTATTTTGAGAGGAGAGAATAATTGTAATTATCTGCATAGATAGATAAACTTTGAATCAGGAGAAGTTTTCTTCTTAATAATAAGTGCAGTAATTTCCGGCAGCTTCAGTTATAATTATTATAGTTTCGATGTAAAAGTTAAACTTCTGGACCGATTTTGTAAAAAAAATTATGAGGCCACTTCATACGTTTGTCGTTTGTCGTCAAAAAAGTTCAAATCATAATAAATCGAATTGAATTGAGTACCTACCCGCTCCGTTTTTGGAAAGTAGGTATTAAAATTATATGCAAAGGCCGAAATGGATTATTTTGTTATATTTCTTGAAAATAAATATGTTTTACCCGGAAATGCACAACGATATATCGATTTACAAAGATGTACCTGCTGCCAATCCTATATAACAATAGTCTCCCTTATCGTCTATGCACACACCATTTACAATTAAAATGATTCATCCATTATTGTACATGCGCATGCGACGATCATGAACAAATATGGTTTTCAAGGGCGCGCGATGAACGCATCAAAGAGCTTGGATTTGCATATCATACTATACAACTGGGATCCTACTAGAAATATATAAACTTAAGCTGTTTTACGCCAATAAATAACAAAAATACATAACAAAACATATCTACAAAAATGCACCATCAAAAATAATACGACATTTTTTATAATTCGAGGACCCTGCCTGCATACCAATTTCCTCTTAAGATTTCAACGACCCTGATTTCTTGTCAAAATCAGATTGAAAAGTACAACCTGTTTGTTTTCTTTATCCGAGACAGCGAGGCAATTAACCAACAGCTAACACGACCACGGAAATCAGCGACACTGAGCCTCAGATGAAGCATGCCCAGTCTGGAATACCCCGACTCTCAGGAAGGCTGCCGGAACACACCTAAATTACGCAAACATTCAGACAAACCTAATAACATGCTAATAACAACACAACATAATTAGCTTCGCTAGCAATCAGTCAATGAATTCGTTTACACTTATTAACTATTGTTTGCAACCCTATTGCTTATTTTGTCCATCACGTAGTGAAGAAAGTGAACAATAGCAAAAACTACAAGCAATAGAGCTCTTGTTTTCATTCCATTGTGTTACGATGCCAATAAAAAGTAATCTTTTATTAACAAGAACATGAAAACAAGCATAGAAATCGTCGTAGGTATTGTTCCAATATGCCAACGGTCTTTTGTGTCATTTTTGATTGAGAACATTGATTCAAAAACTATTATTACTCGTAAAAAATTTAATGTATCAAATCAGTGGAGTTTATTTTATATCAGACAAATTGTGTCGAATTTAACTTTTTTTGATTTCGTTGCTTGCTTTTGAATAGTAGATAATTTTTGAGCAAACTTTCTGCAAATTTTATGCTCTGCTGGATAGGCGTATTGGTACACTTAGCTTATTTAGTTTTGCTTGTTAAGGAATGAGTCTCTAAAATTAACGTCAAATTTCAACATTTTTGATCAGTACAGTCATTATGCTCTCAAAATTAAATATGTAGCTTAAAAATATTATGACGTATGTCTTATGTAAATTATTAAGTTATGTGATTTTAGAAGTGTTATTAATAGTCTTTCCCTCCTCTTCTTTTAAATCGTAAGTGGTTGTTTCTGCGAATTTGGAGACATCGCTTTGAACGAATCCTATGAAAACATGCTCAAGAAACAAACTAACGTGGCTAATGGTTAGGCAGGGACGAGGCATATTAAGAAGCATGATTATAATAACATCAAATAATCTTCTAATCATATCAAAACTATCTATTAACGGCCACTTAAAAACCGAGGCCGTCAGCCATCTCCACCTTGACCAACTTGAATCGGCAATTTTCTTGTTAATCAACCGAGAAGTTCCCATACTTACAATAAAGTTTTTGCCGCTTCATCAGACTATTGTTGTGATTGAAACACGAAGACGTCAAGCTGTTGCAACGGTCACCGACCCAGCTAATTACTACCGGACAGTAGAAGTAATTACAAAAATTCAGCCAGTATTTAAAATCATAGTCATAGTAAAAGTCACAAATAACCAGTGGATGCAATTCGTTCGGAATGACGTTCTACAGGGAGGTCTATGTTCATCAGTAGACGTGTTCTGGCTGATGTCATAGTTAGAGTCAAATCAGTCATTGGTATAATTGCGTTTGTTACACTAGGCAAGTCTATACGTCTATTATAACATTATGATGAAAGAAGAGTTAAAATTGATATCAAAATTTGGTAATTTGAGTCTAGATAATAATGTTTAAATTATATGACGTCAGATTACTATGTATATTTATATGATACTTAGGGTTGTATTAGTCCGGTAAAATTACAAAGCCAAGTAGGTACATACCTATTTCTAAACGTCAATATTTATTTTTAATTAATTAATTCGTGATGATGATTTTGATGAAGTCAGTTTTTTTTTGTGTTTCATGTCGTTACTTGGAGGATATCATTATAACATTTTGCACTCATGGCTTCCCTAGATATCGTCTGTGACGGGGACGCCGTGCAAAAATTATCTGATAACGCATCCAAAACACCAAATCACACCCAAACAGAAATATATAGAAAAAGTTGTTCTTTAGAATGAGTATAATGACGCTTTTGGCTTAGTACACCCTTACCTGATACCCTGTATAAATATAGGATTATGGTCGGCTTCACTGCATGCAAATCATCTGCAACAAAACAATCTTGAGTAATTTTATAACCATAATGTACATACTATCCCACGGCAAATCGTCGCTTCCGCACATGCGTGAAATATTGAAAACATTGCATTATGCAACCCGACGATAATAATATTATCAGCTATGTTGCTAAAGGAGTATCTTCACGAGCGATGGAGACGCTTTGACGCTTGTGACACCAATCGACATGAAGATATTAATGTTGATGATTTGACAAGTAAAACTTTCAAGAAAGTACCAACCGATTTCAATTCGTTAGGCGCCTAAATAAGGTATTCAATTTATTTGGTTTACAAAAAATCTAATACAGCGATTATAGTAATATTTATATGGAGCCTGAAAAGTATATTAGTAAGATCCTCTTTTAAACAAAAACAAAACGAATACGGTCCTGATGTCTCGAGAAATAGGATAAAATTAATTAAAAACCCATTCAAATATTCCGATGAATTAAGAACCTTCTTATTTTTTTAATATGATCGTTTTGGCTTTATAAATCACTAGCTGCGCTCCGTGGTTTCACCTGCGCATCTGTAATTTTTCTAGTAATAAATAGAGCCTACGTTACTCACTGATAATGAAACATTCTAGCGGCAAAAGAGTTTTTGATATCAGTCTAGTAGTTTTTAAGTTTAATCGTTAAATATAAATCTTTCCTTTTTATAATTATGTTATGTTATATTGTAGATACTTTAAATGACGATAATATCAGACAATACCAAAACTAAAATGTCATTGTAAGCCTGTTTTAAGTTGAGCTGAACTTAGCTTTCAACGCGTTGGTGGAGATAGCAACTCAGGAACAGCTTATCTCTACATCTGCCTGTGGCATTACGGGAGACTTGTGGGAAGAGACCACACGGTCGGAGTGGGGGTCATGATCATAAAGTGCCATTAACTACCTACCTTAGTTGGTAGCCATATAGAAATTTGCCTATATTATAGTCACTTCCGTATTGTTTACTGTCTTCCTAGATGGCATTAAGTTATGGAAGGTGTAAAGCTTCATCTTCATTTTGTTTTACAAATCAGGTTTTTACTAGTACCTTTTTTATTTAGAAAACTAACGCGTGTTCGTTTCATATTGTTTAAGAAAACGGGTTTTCACGCGTACCTGATTGTTGGACAAGTCCAATAATTATAATTTCGTTCACATTCGGTGAACTTCGTCAGGAACGAAATGAACTTTTAGTGTCCACAACGACAGCACCTATTGCACTAATCTTCATCTTCATCAGTTAAATATGAAAATAATTAGTTTAAGGTTTAAGAAACATTCTAGTTCAAAATTTCTACCTCACCCTTTTCAAGGTAGTTCAATGAACTAAATGAAAATACGAGATATGGCAAGAACAGCAGCCAGCAGTCTCTACAAGATCGACAGATGAAGACTAACTAATCAACAGTTTTTTTTTACAGTAGACGGAAATCGCATGCCAATATGAGACTATTAACAATCGTGTTTATTCATTTACTATGAGTATTACATATTGTTTATTACACTGTATATGAGAATATGTATTTTTTGGCATTATCGTATCAGGCACTTACGAGAGTAATTTTAATTCAGATTTAACTTTTGGAAGACTATCGGCTAGAGTTAAAAAAAGAAGTCAAAACAAGAGCAAGCAAAATGGGTTTCATTTAGAAAGTTGGCCGTTTCAAAACTTCAAAATAAAACCAAGTTTTCACGTTCTTATTGTCACCTCTTTCAAACCTTACTCTAGCTGATAGACCTGATGGTTTCAATAAGTCCCTTATTTAATTTATAAGTTGCTAGGAAACAAAGTCACATTGAATCGCAGGATACAGATGTTTGGGTTGTGAACACGTTTTACGAGCTTCGTTTATAGTTTTTAGCGTCGTATTTTGGGTTAATTTAAGTTCTATTTGAGAAGTTGGAACGTCAATGGTCTTGTTCTAGATTCGACGGTTGCCAATAAACAAACACTGTTCGTTTGTTCATACGCTGGTATGTTTAGTTTCGTATGTGTACAATTTCGTATGTTTATTGACTCAATAACCGTATTCAAAGTCGTCTTGTTTTGCTGGCCTTGTACGTGGCCCAACCACGTGTCAGCCCATGGCGTTCTAGTTCTGCGTACGATACTTCCATATAAAGATTGGTAGGTACTACATAGAGTCCACCAACCACCCTTAGTTGAAGAGACTAAACGTATCGTCTAATATTCATTTATTTATTTGCATGCCATTGTGTAATCATTAAAGTATTCCCATGTGCTTACTCGAAGCGAGTTTGGCGACACTACAAAAGATATGCAATTGCCGGTGAACGAAAATAACATCTCTTCGGCATAGGCAATTGCTAAAAACTTTGACAAGCAGATTTCAATACAGTGTTTTTGTACCCGTTTAAATCTGCATTTACATAAAAGAACTCGAAAGCGTAGTTCAAATTAAAAGGGGATTGGAACACACGACTATCTGCTTCTAGCTCATGCAACACCCAGCAAAATTCAAACCTTTATCCTTCTGTAAAATACTTAATACCAGATATGCCTGACCATTCATGCACCGTCAAAAGAGACATCTTCTAAATAATGACAAAAAATGCTTGGTATAACGAGTACCAATCGTCTAAAGCCTCTTTATTAAAACATCATAATATTGTGACAATGTCAGTGGGCATTAAAATTTAAGAAGTTTTATCGGATATATCTCATAAGTATGTAGATCCATTAAAATTAAGTTGTCTACATAATACCTTTCTAAAAATTAAATGACTAACAACAACAGCAAAAATATAACAAATAATATAAAATATAGCAGAAAAATTACCTATAGACCATTTCAGATCTACAGATAATACAAATGCTAAGGCAACGTGCTAAGCTAGCCACATTACCTCGCTGAATGGCATTACTTATAAATAAAATCCGGCATTCTCGTCAAATCGATCAAACGCTCCGATAAGTTTAGGAAAATAAAATAAGCAAAATGATAATAATGATCAGTTACTTGAATACACAAAACCTTTCCATAAAAAAAATCTTGTTTCAATAAAATGCAAAATTTCAGCGGGAAAATCTTTCATTATCAAAACGACCACAAACCATTAATAACAGCTGGTGACTGTACTTTTAATCTCACGCAAGCTAAAAGCAAAGGTTGGCACTTTTACTAGCCATCTCCTTCGCTTCCTGGTTCTCTGGTACTATTGTACGCGGTAACAAAATATCTATGACCTTTTCTCCAATTAATGGCGTACTCGCGGCTTATTCCGTTGCTTTCAAATAAATGCCTAATAGGAGTTTAGGTTTAGTCACGCTTTACGTTTGCTCTTTGGATAGTTGTTGCATCTTTACGGTAGATAGTTACATAAATTAGTTTGTGTTAGACAGTTCTTGGGCCTTCTAAAAAGTAATGTTTTTTTTTTTAATTTATATTAAACTACAAACTGTACGCGAGTACCAACATCCTGAAAAAACATAGAAAGTGATAGAAGACAGACAAAATTACCAGAATCGAAGCATATACTTCGGTCGATTTGTTTGCTAGTTCAAATGAAGTACCTAGATAGGCATCAATCATAAAATTCCTAAGTGTGTGAAATAGCATACTCGTAAAACGATTTAATAGAAAATAATCCGTTTGATGTATATTATTGAACGAAATTGAACCTTATAACCAAAGCAATAAGAAATTATTGATAGTCATTTAGGGACGTGAGTAAACGTTTATCACCCACTTCTACTTTCTCAACATTATATATAAAGTAAAAGTGGACGAACTCGCAGATTTTGGCCGTGCGTTACACCAATGCACTGATAAAGGTATGGAAATACTATTACAGTAGAACAATTAGTTTGAAGTGACATCAAAAAACGTAACTGCATATACTTGGAACTACTGTATCATAATAATTGAAGCCGCGGGATGTTATCAGTGTAGCCTATGACCATGTGCAGATAAAGACCAATCCAAAGAACCTTTATCTATCTAAAGCGGTCTATTTTGGTTTAGGTGGCTGATTGTCACAGAGTTAAACATACACTCGTAAAAGCATAAACCTCCTTTAGAGCAGTCTGGTAAAAATAGTGATAAAATCACGCACTTACTTCATAAAGGGGAGAATTTCTGAATTTGTGTCCATTTTTTTTGTTTGTTGATTATGCAATTATTCTTGTAATTGTGAATTAATGTTTAATAATATTATTTAATTATTTGGTAAGGTATAATGTTATAGTCGAGATACAATTTTTTTTTTTAATTTGATTCATGACGTTTTGAAAATATTTATGAAATCAAAAATATACACACTTGTGACACTTTTTGGTTCGTTTTTCCCTCTATTAAAAGATTCTATGATGGTTGTTTGTGATAAATAAGGTTATAGAGGATAGCTTTTTTAAAGATTTTGATCTATTAATGTAATGATTATGCTCCCATGTCTATGAACCCATTTTTGGTCTGTCGAATCATCACTAAACTCTTTTAGATAATAAATGGGATATAACAGAAAAACGGCACAACAGCCACTTTTATCGCTAAAAAGCGATCTTTTACAGACCACCTTCATAACAATTTTTGTAGGTTGTAACTTTTTAAAAGTATTCCCTATTACTCTCAGCTCATACAAGACAATTATTTTGCCGATATTAATAACATTTTGAACAAATGTTGTACGGAACCCTTAATGCGCGAATCCGACTCACACTTAGCTGATTATTTAAGTTAAATTCAAATTACCTACTGTCTATATCTTTGGGTTTGATAATAAAATAATTTCAATATATTACAGTACGGTGTGAGCGACGCCCTCTGTTTATGAAGCGTTAATCAGTGTGCGCTCGCGCAATGTGTAAGTCTGAACCGGGATTGGTCCGTAATGAGCAAATTAAATGAAACTTAGCACTTTCTATACATTTCTAATGGTCTATCTTTTTGTGTCAAACTGTTGCTAATAACATTTTAATGTTCAAAGTTCTTGTAGCTGCATTTCCTTCTCTGTCAAATTTTTCATACTGAATATGTGAATTTCAGGAAAATACAACTTAATTTATTAAATATTGACCACGGCTCCACCCGCGTTATTTTGGTTTCCCCGGAAAAAAACCGTGTTCGGATCTCGAGCCCTCTCTGTGCTTAAAATCCAGTCGAGAAATCATTCAGTTGTTTAAAAAAATAATTGAGTTATGGATCGGCAACAATAAAACGTGTGGTGATTATAATTAGTCATAAACGAACTTGCATGTAAGTGAAGTTCTATCATAATTATAAGAAGTCCGATACGAGTATATGTCGGTAAGTATCACAATAAGCATTGTGTCTTACAGTCACAAATGAAATCACAACAATCGAGAAAGTACTCGTAATGTAACCATCTGTACAAACAAAAAAGGGTAGAGTAAGCAGAAACAAGTCATAGATCTTTAAAAAAAATTCAGACAGCACATCGAATGACGTTTCAAAAAATATTAACGGGTAGGATAAAGATTGGTCTATATAAACACGTTATGTTTTTTCTATAATTTTTAGTTTATGAATAAAAAAACACAATGTAGTTGGACAGAAACGTTTTTAATGTATTTAATAATATCTTTTTCAAAATAAACAAATTTAAAACAACCCATCGCGTCTTTGTTAACAAATCTTTCAGCAATTGTATATTTTTTGCAGTGTAGCAAAATGTGAACCTAGTGAATTTATAAAAAAAAAACTTCTATGGGTGTTGTATAAAATTTTTTTTTTACAGTATCACACAGAATGCTGAGATATAAAATAAAATACACTATTCTTTTCATCCGCAAGCAAGATTAAGGATAATCAAGACGAAAAAAATAGTCTAAAAGATTAAAGATCGACAAAAACCGCCATTTACCGCTTTTGACGGTATAATTAATGTCACGGTTGACCACTCTTCAGTTAATCTACTGCGACAGTCGCTTCCTCATGACCCGCGGTCTTCCAGCAAGGTCAAGAGCAGCGTTTTGCCCTTTAATGCTCAACACTAGAGAGCTGTCGAAAATTGTTTTTGACCGGTTGGCTTATTTTGTTTGTTTGCCGACTGAGCTCTGACTTGAAAGCATTTACTATGTAAGTATTCTTCTCTTCACTTCTCTATGGTCGATCACAAACTGACCAACCGATTTTAACCAACTAAAAGTTGTCAGACAAAGTTGACATATTATCGATAACAATCCATAAAAAGTCATAAGTCTAAATTTACTACTTTCCTTAAAGTATAAAAAAAAAAAACTTTTTTATCATGGAAGTTCTTAAAATACAGCAGATGTTAATTAAAAGCTATGTAACGATCAAATTAAAAGTCGCAATTGTTTAGTCAAATGTAATATTATAGTAGTATGACGGGTAAAAATTTACTTACCGTTGTACTACTGAAGCTCTTGGTAGTAATAGAGGTAGATTAAATTTTCCGTGTTACTAATGGTTATACGACTGGCAAAAAAAGTTACAAAAAGTATTATGACAAGTTATTTTATTTTGCATTTCGTAACTTGTGTCAATATATATCGTGGTTATCCCGCTGCTTAACAGACCTCACCTATGACACTGGTACTTATAAATAATAACATTCAAATATGTCAGATTAACCGTTAAGTTTTTGGTTAGGTCCTGAGCTCTGTACTACCTACAAATTTTCTTCGGTTTTCTTCTGCCGAATTTTGACCGTAAAGTGGCCGGATCAGTCCCATCTCTACAACTCTATTTAAGCGCTTACCAATTGTGGTATTGTTAAGGTCAACTTCCACTTACGTCTACACACTGACCTAGTATAAGGGAGTAATTACACTACACAGACGCTACCATAAAAAGTTAATACTCAGTCATCAAGGTAGTCAGGATCCTTAACAAGATCATACTCACGCGTTTTAAGCTAGTTGGTTTAATAACTATTGCATAAATGATTATTAAATTGAAAAGGCCTTTTATTAGTAGTACTTAAAATTGTGAAACATTTTTACTGGTGTATTCTGATGGTATATGGTTATTGATTTCCATGGTTACAAGTAATACTTACTTAAAAAAAAGTTATAACCAACTTGGCAGGCGCCAACAATTTTTTCAGCTATTTCACTAACTGAACTACTGGACCGATAGATTTTGATAAAATGAATACGGGTTCACCTGGGACGTATACTTTTAAAAGAAAGCAAATTTTGTTTCCAAATTGCTCTGGGAGTCTCTGATCTTTTTTTTATTGATGATGAGGAGACTAAGAACAAGAAAAATCTGCACTGAATAGCAATGCGAGTCTATAAATTCTACATAAATATTTTTTCTACCAGTTTCGAAAAAATATGAAAATTATAAAAAAAATCACGTAATAAAATACACATATAAAAATACATAACTTACATGAGTACACACTTTACAAGTTTTCCCTCAAATCGCAAGTTGCTTACAAACGGACAAGTAGTATAATAATCATGTGAAAAAAGCATTGTCGCAGAGAAATCACCATCTCTCCTGAGAAATCCCGCCTTGTCAAGATAGTCTCACTGATTGTTTCCGCATCTTTTCAGTCATTATCATTTTAATTTTACTGCGTTTAATTTCACAGTGAAACAAAGTAGGTAGGGCGGTGCACGCGAGCTAGTCTCAGTTTGAGAATCTGATTTAAAGTTGCGTAAATAGAACAAATTTATCGAATGTAAAAAGCAATTTAATTCTTGTCGATGGACGGATAAGATGAGGCATCTGAAATTATTTTATCATCGGGGATTTTAGATAAGGAGTTTATTCTCGCGAGGCAACTTTCAGGGCAAATCTGATGAATACTTCAAAAAACCTTTGCTTTATCCTACCTACCCTTGCCCTCTTTTCGTATATAACCTTTTTTACGTATTATCAATCGAACGAAACGAAACTTTTTTTACGTCTTATAGGTAGCTATTTCGTATGTTTGTATGTCTCGTGAAATTTTGTACTCGCTCTCTACGAATTTTTTGTCGTCAGGGACTTTTGATTGGGAGATTCTATAGATTGACGCCATTTTCTGGCGCCGTAGCAAATTTCCGCTTTCATTTTAATAAAGTTTGATACAAACATGCGTAACAAGACACTTTTTAAGATTCGTGTCGAAGTCTCGTGTTTTTTATAAATTCGTTAATATTATCGTAGTCACGAGGACGATAGTTCGATAGTCCTCGAAATAAGTTCTATACTAAGTTCCAATAATTTTCAAATATGTGTATTTCAATACTGATGAAACGTACTGAACAATTGTCATAAAAATCTATAAACTATGATTAATTCCAATAAATAAACTCAAATTAACGAGCAAGTATTTTATAGAACTGATCATTAGTCAATTCCAAATAAAATAATCCATTCCAAACAAGGGCACTGACATCTCCGCCTAAAGAATTTAACGATAGACTTTATATGTATTTCAAATCAGCGTATCGCGACCGCTCTAGATTTGGCCCGGAAATGCACTAGATATTATGTAAAGCGGCTTCTCACGTCCGCTACTCTACCACTTGTTAGGCTTTTGACACACGCGGAAAGGAGATGTAAGTCATGAGTTCGGAGCGTGTGAAATGTGTTTTATTTTGTAAATGGATTATAATAAGCCAGCACGATCGAACAATGGGCACGAATAATCTCCGTTTGATAATCTTACGAGTATTTGTGTAAATGTAATAAAGAAGTCAAAGCTGTTGGAAATTCGGTTGCTTAAGTAAGTTTTTTGTGATATAATAGTTATATGATACTAGAATAATTATGTTCGGTTTTGAGCCTTACTTGTATCTCCACACTATTTAAGAGCAGTCCGTCTAATAATGACAACATTTAAGTATGGACGTCTATTGTGTAGTTCAATATGCATATCGTAGCAAAATATTATTTCACTAGCATTAAACCAGAGTGGTATTTTAAGTCCGTAGTGTCACCGGAAAGAAACTTCAAGGGTAGGTATTTTGTAACTGGACTGAATCAGACATTGTTAATAGTATATGAGATTTAGTGCCCACTACTGGGTGTTGATAAGCATTACAGTCACGGGGGAGAAATGAATTGGTTTTATTGGTTACGAACGCTTTGCATGAACACGACGCAGTGTCCTACTCTCTTTATTAGTTTGCTATCCAAAAGCTGTGAATTTTACACGGCGGAGAGCGAAGTTCGCTCGATGCTGGTTCCAAAACACATTCAGTGTTTTGGAACCGGCTCGAGCGAATTTTAGTGTTACGTTTTCTCTTTTCACTTAGACCACGCGTATTAATTACTGTGTAAGGAAGAGCAAAGTTTTTACTTTGGCTGTGACACTCACACGCCGCTCTATTGTATCTACGATTTATATTACGTACTAGTAAGGTAATGATAATGCTTTCTCTTGCATTATTTCTAATTGTACCCTCCCTGGGAGTAGAGATTTCGATGCTGCCTTTGTTTGAATGATGCAATTTTGGTTTGTTAACTTTTTGCATTGTTTCAAGATTTAAATTTCGTGTTTTGTATTTAAATATCTTAACCATATACCATAACATATTATTTATTGGCATATCAATAACTAGAAAAGACCTTAAATTAAAAACAAACAACTAAAATTCTATACTTTTTTGTTGAGATTATATTTACAATAGATAGACTTTATGTTGCTCTGATAAAAACCTTAAATTATTTCATTTTAATTTAAATGATTAATTACATCAAAAGATGCTTGAAAAAACGGGTTATATTTCCAAAAGTCCTTTCTTTTCATACCCCTACTATATAATGAAACCCGTACATTTTAAAATAATTTAATGTTTTGCTAATCAAACGAAGCTATTCTGAAATATAATTTCAAACGTACATAATTCGTGTTACGTATGTACAGATTGATTTCAACACAAGATCTAATTTAATTCTAAGTAATTGGACACCAGTCTAATGTATCAGTCTTGCGTATAAAATACCTATACTTACTTACATTATTTAAATCAAAGTTTTTACATCGACATAAACCTGTTTGTCGAAAAGATCGAAAGTTGTTTTATCTACCAAGCGATATTTATATTATAATGGTCTCTGACTTTTAATATTATAATTATGTAATGTAAAGATGGTAATTATCGCGTGAAAGCGGTATTAGAATGTAAACATATCGACCTAGATTTACCAACTAGGTACCTATTACTAGGCTAGAGTAATAAATAATATGACAAATTTAAATTTTAATAAGCTTCATAACCCCATAATCTATCTATATATTATATAAAAGAGTAAGTAAATCCTGACCGACTGACTGACTGGTTACAAAACCGACATAGAGCCTAATCCGCTGAACCTGGAGACATGAAATTAAAGTGAAGTGAATACCGGTGAAGGAAAACATCGTGAGGAAACCACAGCATGGTGGTAGAGCGTTTCCTATCGCTCGTCTAGCTAGCTACCACAAATCTGTTGCCAAGCACCTAACGGTGTGTTCCGGCAGCTTTCCTTGAGAGCCAGTGTATTCCAGACTAGGGCTACAGTATCGCTGACTTCCGTAGTCGTACGAACTTGTGGTCAAATGCCTAGCTGTTTAGGATAAAAAAAATACGTTACGCCATTTATCTTGTCGTCGAATATCCTGCAGCGCCTGAATACAGGTTTTTAACCAGTGTGTGACAACATATGGTACTGAGACACTGTAAGATGAGCTAAAGTTTAAAAATAAGGGTTGAATTTCTTAATGGGCCTGTAAAATTTGAAAATTATTTTGTATACCATTTTAAGACGCGTATGGGTAACATCTATTAATATTATATTATATGATAGTAAAGAAATAAAAATTGCCTGGTTGCCTGGAAGAGATCGCTTTAAACAATAAGGCCGCCATTTAAAAACTAGAATATGTTTAACATTTTTTCTATGTTATTTATTTATTGTTAAGCTGGTTTTTGAATAAAAAGTTGTCTATCTGTCTATCTATCTATCTAAAAATAGTAAAGATTAGTTTCATAAATGTTTTTTTTTTATACGAGTGGTGTAATTATGTTTTCTTACCGATTTCAATAAAAACACGTTTTCAAGTCGTTGGAATCTATTTTTTTATGTTTGTCTCCCACTTACCCAGAGCGATTTGAAAAATTCTTATGTTGTTCCAAAGGTTCCTTTATTTGTTTCAACTTTTTTCAAATAGACCATAGATTTTTTTTACCAAAACCAAAAAATCAAGATATTTTTTAATTTTCTTTACGTAAACATAGATGTCATATTTGTAACGTACATTTCGCGTGCCATAATCAAGTCGGATTTAAATTTTTTTAAAGTTTTACCTGTTTTAGGTATTCTTAAATAGCCGTATAGGCGGAAAAGCTAGAATAACAAATGGTCATCTTGTAGTATAATGTGTAAAATGTTAACGTTGCTTTTTTCCTTTGTTTTTTTTTTTGATAATTAATAATTCGATTGTTTTTTTTTGGTAGTTTATGACAAGCTCTAGTCAGACATCGAAAAATTAATAGCTGTGTAAAGAAAGGGTTACGCGTAATCAACGCAAACTTAACCCTTTTTTACAGTTATTATTCTGTCTTACCATCCTACTTGTACTTGTAACCGCTGCCTTAGAAATTCTAAAATGCTTTATTTTTCTAAAAACTTCCGAAAAAAGGAAGTACTTAATTCGTCTGTATTTTTTATGTATGTTGGTTACTTGTCTATGTCTTCACATTTAATTTTAACAAAATCAAGCTATTGGTTTGATTTTGAAATCGAAATAATAATATCCGCAACTGCCGTTATGAAAATTGGTAGTCACTTTTTTTATAAGATTTATTTTGTTTAATTTTTTGGTCCACAAAAAATACATATTATTAAGATTTCCAAGTTACGATCCACTAATATCCCTAAGTGTATGCAAGCAACCTGCTTATATATATATTTATTAATGATATTTCTATTTATTATCTTTTCCTAACTGTTTGACATTTATTTGACAGTTCAAGATTCAGTGAAAGGCTGATTTTGATTATCTTTTTATGTGGTGTATCCGTAATAATTCGATTTGAAAGCTATTATTTGCTCACTAAAATATAGAAAGTGAGCGAAAGCAAATGTGTTAACGGCGAAAATTGGGCGTTTACTAACAAAAATAAGGATTTCGCGCGTTAGATACTAGCTTTCATAGTACATTGATAATGGATTTCAGATTGGAATCAATTTGTAAGGCTAGTATTGCAATTTGGCAATGTCAATTTACCTTTTTTTTTGTCTTGTTTAATCGATAACCTAAAAAGAGGGTAGAATTCTTCAAGTATATGTAAGTGCTTATTACATACAAATTAACAAATATACACTAACTCTTTGTGACTCCTTGCAATTGCAACCCAACAAAATCCACCGGTTTACGGTGGATTTTGTTGTGCGAGATATCATCGAATTCTTTTTTTATTAAATCAATACTCAAATCAAATCAAAAGTCTATACTGCTGCATCCCGCGGTTTTACTTGTTTACATACATTGGTATGAAGTTTTTGCAGTCAGGTTTCTTTGAAATCGCTTCTAATCACTTGTTTTTATAAAACAGTTACAATATCAAAACTGGGCTTGGTTAATCGCTTGGCCCTCGCCCTCATTTGGCTTATATCATATTAAAAAATATTAAAAGAAAGTATCAAACATACATTGGTATGAAGTTTTTGCAGTCAGGTTTCTTTGAAATCGCTTCTAATCACTTGTTTTTATAAAACAGTTACAATATCAAAACTGGGCTTGGTTAATCGCTTGGCCCTCGCCCTCATTTGGCTTATATCATATTAAAAAATATTAAAAGAAAGTATCAAACATACATTGGTATGAAGTTTTTGCAGTCAGGTTTCTTTGAAATCGCTTCTAATCACTTGTTTTTATAAAACAGTTACAATATCAAAACTGGGCTTGGTTAATCGCTTGGCCCTCGCCCTCATTTGGCTTATATCATATTAAAAAATATTAAAAGAAAGTATCAAACATACATTGGTATGAAGTTTTTGCAGTCAGGTTTCTTTGAAATCGCTTCTAATCACTTGTTTTTATAAAACAGTTACAATATCAAAACTGGGCTTGGTTAATCGCTTGGCCCTCGCCCTCATTTGGCTTATATCATATTAAAAAATATTAAAAGAAAGTATCAAACATACATTGGTATGAAGTTTTTGCAGTCAGGTTTCTTTGAAATCGCTTCTAATCACTTGTTTTTATAAAACAGTTACAATATCAAAACTGGGCTTGGTTAATCGCTTGGCCCTCGCCCTCATTTGGCTTATATCATATTAAAAAATATTAAAAGAAAGTATCAAACATACATTGGTATGAAGTTTTTGCAGTCAGGTTTCTTTGAAATCGCTTCTAATCACTTGTTTTTATAAAACAGTTACAATATCAAAACTGGGCTTGGTTAATCGCTTGGCCCTCGCCCTCATTTGGCTTATATCATATTAAAAAATATTAAAAGAAAGTATCAAACATACATTGGTATGAAGTTTTTGCAGTCAGGTTTCTTTGAAATCGCTTCTAATCACTTGTTTTTATAAAACAGTTACAATATCAAAACTGGGCTTGGTTAATCGCTTGGCCCTCGCCCTCATTTGGCTTATATCATATTAAAAAATATTAAAAGAAAGTATCAAACATACATTGGTATGAAGTTTTTGCAGTCAGGTTTCTTTGAAATCGCTTCTAATCACTTGTTTTTATAAAACAGTTACAATATCAAAACTGGGCTTGGTTAATCGCTTGGCCCTCGCCCTCATTTGGCTTATATCATAATAAAAAAATATTAAAAGAAAGTATCAAAACTTAAATAAATGATCAGGAGTTATCAGGAGTTACACTTAAATATTTTTCATAAAGTCTAGGTAGTAAGTATATAATTCAACTTTTTCTGACCTAACTCATATAAAAACTAGTTATTAATATTGACTTATATATTTCCGTCAAGTTTACATGTTTATATAATTATCACTTCAAAATGCAAGAAAAACTAAAAAAAGACAGTGCCTTCTGTAGTTTTTGCATAATGCATTGATGTGGAGCTAACACATACCACTAAAAAAGGCAAGGGCAAAAGTTGAAATTGAAAAGCTCAGGATCAGGCTGAGTGGTATGTGTTGAGAGAACCTTATATCTAACATTGGAATAGGATAAGCTGATGATGATGAATCTAATATTTATGTCTAAACTAGGACAGGGCTTATTTTATTAATATAGTTGTGTTGTTGACTCAGTTGTTGAGAGAGGCTAATGTTATTTTTAGTTTATAGTGTTTATTAACACTGTTGTAAAATGTTATTTTTAGTTTATAGTGTTTATTAACACTATAAACTAAAAATAATATTTTCACAGGATCTTTACAATTCTGCATCTTTACTCGTAACAAGCATTTTTACAAACTTCGTAACAAGCATTTTTACAGACTTCAATAAATTTTCTCTGGATCTTTACAATTCTGCATCTTTACTCGTAACAAGCATTTTTACAAACTGCCGTTCTGTAGGTATTTGATTTCTATTGAATAAAATAGAATCAATTGTGATTAGACACGCCATTTAGCTTTACTATAAAATACTTTCTTTCAAACGTCTTTTTAAATATTTATTAGTGTAGCAAGAAGTTGGCGTTTTCAATTGATTCTTTTTATTGCATCGAGGTTTTACCAAGTATTGTTTTTGAGTTGATTGTTGGTTCGAGCATTTTATATCTTTTTTAAATTTCTGCTTAAATTAGATGATTCGGAAATAAAACGATTGAAGTCATAACGCTTTTAGATGGTTTCTATAAATATTCAATGTACTAAATACTCCTTTTGGTTGTTACAGGAGGATGACAGTGAAGAAGACGGCCCGCACGGGCGGTCTGGCCGCGCTACTCAGCCGGCAAAAACTACACACCAACACCCAGCAGCTGGACATCACTGCACTCACTAAGCACTCCAACCATACCTACAACATCATCGTCGGCTTCAACGAGAAGGACCAACTCCAGCTCCTTACTAAAGAAGACGCTGCCGACGAGGACAAACAAAAACTCATCAAAGACTACACGGAACTCAAAACTACCAAATGCGAAACCATCTCAATAGACGACATCGCAAACTGCGTAAACATCGAGAACTATCCAAACTGCGAGAACACTCTAGTCTTTTATCTTACCAAAAACACTATTAGAGAAGCCGTCGTACTCAGATTCGAGAACGATCAGGACTTCAAGAGGATATACTTCACTTATAAATACTTCAAAATGAGAAACCGTTTGACGCAAAACACGAACAATTATACGAACGGTGATAGCTTATTTTCGAAAAAGAAAACTTACGACATATTCAAAAACAGAAAGACTAGTGTCGATGATTATAGTCTGTTGGATAAAAGTAATTCAGATTACGACAACAATAACGATCTCACACACATTTCGATTCAGCAGAAGAATCTAAATACAAGGTTCGAACAGCCTCTAAGCTTGATCGGTCTTAGAAATGATACCAATGATATCGCAGAAATTGATAGTGTAATATACACCGACATAGACATACCGGCAAAACCAGACAGGAAAAGACTGTTCAATAAGAAAGTCAAAGCACCACAGCCTCCCGCACTTAAGGATAATCAACATAAAGTGCTTAAAGGGGAGTTTGTCAGAGTAAACGTAGACAGATCTCCGGATGTAATACCTAAAGATAATAAAGCTAATAAAGTACCAGACATCCTGATGTTTAGGGACGCTAAACCGAAAAGGAATAGTCCGACGAGCAATCTGTGGTCGGCGAGCAATAAAGGTAGGTTTCATATTTTATTTTACACCGCTAATGACGACCAATTGCGTAATAAAACACGCAACAGTCTCAATAGGAAAATATTTTATGAGTTTCGAAGAATTTAATCAACGAAAGGCAATTTGCCATCATTCTGAGATTGATTCGACGTCAAACATCGTGATGCAACTGATGATATGACCTTTAGATCGGACTGTACAGGTTTCGATACAGTAAATTGCTGTAAAACAATAGTGTCTGTTTATATCGGAGATTGTGTTAATGATAATAGATTGGTTGCGCAAGTGCTAGTGAAAAAATTTCCTGTGTTTTGTTAGGCGAGGTAGTTGGTTTAGTTAGGCTTTTTGTTCACAAGTTGCGTGACTAGATACGGGTAATCAAGAGATAAATTTAGACTTTAGACGATTAGTTTCACTAACACTTCTTACTAACATTACTTCAGCTACGCGTTCTTAAAGCTCTCACAGGCATTATTAGCGGTTAATAAGAATTTCTAAAAAGCCAGTCATAATAACAGCATATTACAATTTTACTTCCAAGTAAAGCATAATATCATACATACACTCATTTAATCAATCTTAAAAACTACTTGACCTAAATGAAGCTGAAATTCAGCAGTTAGATTTTAATAACGTATTTGGCTCAATTAAGAGGGTTCACATGACTATCTACATTAATTATCACTACAGGGTTCTAGTTTTATGTAACCATCAAATCAAATTCTTAACCTTACGTCAACAATTTGTCAAGAGCGTCTTCATGTAATTTATTCACGAATCCCTTGATACTTTCCCCGATCACGTACGGTACGTCCATCGCAACATTTTAATGCAAAGCTGGCTGTATCCGAGCCAAGGCCAAACGTTGTGTAACGCGGGTCATTCACTTTAGGCGTTTGCACGAATACAGATGCAACAGTTTTGGATGAACATGCGTATCGGTTTTAAGATCGATCAACGTGGGAAAATTGGTGGGAAATTTAACGAAATTGAAAGTAGTTTATTGAGCAAGCGATCAAAGCGTCTACTTCGAGTCTATCATTTTTTTTCCGTTAGGTTTTACTTACCTGTTTGTCTTAAAATTTCGTTGTAGCGTACAGAATTTTTATTGTCTAGAGTTAGGGATAGAAGACAAGAAAACAAGAGCAAGCGAACTAGGTTTCATTTTGACAGCGGCGAAGCTGGAAACTGTCAAAACGAAACTTAAGTTTGCTTGCTTTTGTTTTCATCTTTTTCATGCAGAATAAGAAATATTTATTGGCATTTAAATAACTTTTGCTACAGGCAAGTCTTGTTACATTTGAATTATTAATTAGGTACCTACTTAAAAAAATTAAACTTAAAAAACTTATTGAATACTTTTATAGTTCTCATAAATAACATAACGAATATTCATTATATTATATATTTAAATTGTGATTTATTTCTTAACTTATTAGTAATATTTTTTATGGTTGTTCGTTACACAAGAACGGTGATTCGACAAGCTGCATTGACATTTATATACACTGTGTTAAAAAAAAGATTTCTTTCGATATTTTTTTTTTTAGTTTTTGATTGAATATTTAAAAATTGAGTTCCATAATCTGGTAGTTTATTGTACATTAATATTTTGATGTAAAGTCCCCGTTTCTTCATTTGCATAATTCTAGCTGATAAAGGGTATCGTAATTCCCAATCAATCTTTACGGAACTTTGTGTATACATAATTTTTTTTTCGGGCATTTCATATGGCGATGCCATTTACCGGCCATTTTCTGTATCAATTGTCAAGGAATAATTTGATTGAGAGTTCTAATAATGAAAAACAACAGAAGTCCGAAACGTTGTCTTTTTTTTAAAGAGGCGCAAAATTATTATGGTCACTATTAGCTATAAAAGCGGAAAAATGTATATAAGTGATATTTTTGTTACTCATCTACGCTCAAAGGGCTGAACGAATTTGTGTGAACCTAGATAAAATAAACACACTCTTTGATCCTGTACAGTGTTCCCGCTGGATGATTATGTACGAGTTTTTAAAGAATTAATTTGTAATAGCACGTTAATTTCTGTAATAATATCTATGTACCCAAAACAGAATTGCATGACTCGTCAATGCAGAAATGGACTCGTCCAATTCTGATTCAAACATTGCCTACCTATAAGTTCGTTTTGTACATTGACATTTTATGATAATAAATACTTTTATTTCATCATATTTCACACTGATTTTATAATAGCGAATGTCTGTATGTGTGTATGTAGGTTTTTACTCCTACACGCTCAAACTGCTGGACAGATTTGGATAATTTTGGCATCAGCTAGCTTATTATTGGATAGCTTATGTACTGTAATAACACATAGGCTACTTCATATCAAGGAAAAATTCGGTGTTCCCGTAGGATAATTAAATCCTGAGGGCGCGGCTACTTTCAAAATAATTCACGAGACTATTTCTTATTTCTTGTTTATTTTTTTGCTGTTTTTCTATAATCAATTATTTTAATATGCTTAAAAAATGTACTAGTAGAGTCTTGTAGTAGGTATCTCTACTTATCTGTTCTTTATTGAAGGCGGTTGAAGAAATAAAGCTAAATGTTTGTAAATTTCGCGTACATTGCACCCGACTGTAGTAATCAAACAAACCATCTGTCAAAGATTTCGCAGACGTCGATTCAATAGAAACATCGAAATTGGCATTTTCACGGATTTCTCACGGAACCAATCCATCGGGCGGTCGCTTCAGTATTGCGACACGCGTCGTGCGATCCCGGCACGCTGTCGTCACTACATAAGAGAGCTACTCTCAATCAGCCATCCACAAACTACTGGACTGATTTGATATAATTGGTATGGGACCAACTTGAAAGAAAATACTTTCAAAGACAACACATTTTTCCACATCGGTACAGTCGTATTTGAGAAATCAGGGAACATCTCGGTCGTTATCTTTTTCGATGTATACTTAAAAAAAGGATAACAAATTTAAGACATCCTTCTTTTGAAATAGGTAAGGTAGTACATAAAAAAATCTGGACTATTAACCTACTTCAAAAAAAATTGTTCTGTCAACTGTTGAAATAACGACCAGGATAATATTGGCGTGTTAAAAAAAGCAACAAACACACAATTGATTCTTTTCATACTAAGAATTGAGGTTGTATTTTGCATGTCTGTACCAAATAAGTACATACACACGTTAAAAATTAAGGACACGCTTGGTTGTTACGAAGTAAAATCTTATATAGGCTGGTACTCAACTGAAATCTTTTTAATAATGAGCCTGATAACCGTAAACGACAAACGACTTCAAAAAAATAGCAATAGAAATATTTATTTTTCGATACCAAAAATTGGCCTAAAATAAACAATTTTCCGAAGACTGCAAAAAGCGACAGAATCATTTATCTTTCTCCGTTCTTGTTGTAGCACTATATTTTGTAAGAAAGACAATTCTTACAATTTAATTTTGTGTGTCTTTTCTCTCTTTAATAAAAAACTGTTCTATCTATCCATCTTGAAAACACGTCCAAGCACTTATACACAAAGTTGATATATATAATTTTTTTTTATTATGTAGTATTTATTATCTGTTAAGGTTTATTTTGCGCAAACTTATATTAAACTTAACTTACTTATTTAAGTTATTTTTAATTATTGGGTATTGCTTTTGTACATATAGTTTATAACTTTGTGTAGTTTTTCTTTCAATTTTATCATGTTCATATAATTAGACTAAACATGAATTCAATGTATTCCATATCTACGCAACTAAAGCCACGAAACCCTAACACGGTTTCACCACATTATTATATCAAAAAAAAAATAGAGAAAATCGTCACGTACTGACTTCAAACCTTAGATTTAAACAAATCGTCAATTTATTTGCCGGCAGTACATATTTGCGTATGAGGCTGTTTGACTTTAATGAATTTATCACGGATGTAATAATTGCTTGCCTAGAAAAATATTTATTTGAATAAAACTAGCGGTTCTTCCCGGTGTTACTCACAGATAAAAATGATATCTCTATTGCAAATGCATTGAAAACCGTTTAGAAGTTTTACAGTGAAAGAGTAAAAAATAAAATAATACATACACACACGATGACCCTAACCAACATATTATGTTCTAGAACTTTTGAAAATTCGCAAGAAAATAACAGTTTTTCCATTAATTCGCTTTTTCTTTTTGTGTTGAAAAACGAATGTTTATTTTGCAATTTTCAAAAATCCTAAAACTTAAGTGATTGCTTATGGTAATCAGAAGTTTTCCTTTAAGAGCATGCTAGTTTAGTTTAGATTACCAGTAACTCTGTATGTATCGCATCAAATATACGTGCTAGACAAAGTAACATTTTATTCACGGTGCAAAATTTAAACATACCTGTTATGATCTTTATAAAAACGTTCGTAAGTGACGTCACTTATGAGAAACAATTCATGTGAATATTTCAAAAACAAGGCTCCTGGTATTAGAGAAGAGGTGAGATGATGCACAGATTGTAATTATGATATTGCCCTCCTTTGAATTTTCATGGTCAAGTCCATCTGATGCTAGCATTTTAATCAACTAATAGGTCAAAACAGTTAAAGCTTTAGTTCGGCGAACTTACGTTTCATAGAAGGCACACCGGCACAGCCCGCTGTCTTGTGTTTACATATTTTGCAATTCCTAAGACATGTATGTATTTCTGTCACACTCTTAGTCACATCACGTACGTCCCAAAAAGCACAGCCGCTGCTGAGCAATTCTTGATATTCTCGTTCACTAACAACGTTAACCACTTAGTAATGGAGGCCAACTTGTCGAGTGTATTGGCTTAAACTATTCTAACATCAATTTACTGGTACTTGACTATAATACAATTGAATTGTTAGACATAATTGTGCTTTTATACGTTACTACAGCAAACAAATTAGTAACTAAAAGTTTAAATACCTCTGCTTCGCCGAAACTTGTTTGTCCCACGGGAACACTGCATTTTTCTGAGCTATCTTAGTGCCAGATTCTACTAAAACCGTTCAGTAGCTTTTGCGTGAAAGACAAGTATAAAAAACATACATAAGTATAAAACTTTCGCGTTTATAATGTTAGTGGAATCTGCACTAAGATTACAAATGGGTAAACTCGATAAACGATTATTGCTAAGAGAAAGAAGTGCATGCTCCCAAATCTAGATCACAAACAAACACTTGTAAGTAATAATAAAATCTTATTAACACAAATTCTTATAATCAATTTCAATGAGATACATAAAATATAAATACGAATATTTAATCAAGTTTACTTACATATTTATATCTAGTATTTATTGTGTAAGATTAAATTAATAAATTAATATTTAATTAATAAATAAAATTAATAAATTAATATTTAATTGGTAAAAACTGAGTGTTCGACGAAATTACAAAATATAATTATAAGGGCAAAGACCAAATAACCACGAAATGTGTCTTAATTGCAAACAATATGACGAAACAAGTACTCCATATCGTCATTAAGACACCGGTAATATCATATTCGACGAAATTACTCACAACAGATGTATGGGAAGATTAGCCAATCAAAAGCTCATGGGAATTACAAACTCTTGGCTCACAAGTACAAGTAACCAGGGCTCTAATTATAAACCATTCGAATGAATTCATCATTCCCTAGTGATATCACTTACAAACATCGCACTATTGAAAATTCATACCCTTCGTTAATTTGATCTGAATCAATCGTATTTGAAGTCACTGATAAGAGGTTTGACAGATGATACTAACCGTAGAAAAAATTGATTGCTTTTTTAATTTATGATTCTTTCAACGCCCTTAGTTTCACAATTAATGACAAATTTCAGAACGGTGGTATTTTTCAGTAAGGTCACACTATTTCTGCGTGAAATGAAGTATTTTAAATATTTCTGTAAAACTGGTAACCCAACTTTCGAATGGTTCAAAAATGTGCATAAACAGTCCCATTAGTAATTAAATTTACCAATGATTTCTTTTGTATACGAATATTGCATTCATACGAACGATCTCAAAAATAGGAGCCCAGAACCATTTGTAAACCGCAATATTCTAATCGGTGTCAATGGTTCGTGACAAAAGGAAGTGTATACCTTCGTTTAAGAGTTTACGACGTTCAGGCTTACCACAGGCTTACTCATATGAAGAAATGCCTAGAGCCTGCCAATAGATGAAGAAATACCCTGTTCTGTGGCATATTTGCGTTTACGACTTTGCGCCTACAAAATTATATACGACTACTTAAGATACGTAGGTACCTATATTTCTTACAAATGTAAGTATGTGCGAAATGTTAAGAAACAAGTGGTTCGTATATATATTCCATACACTAGAAAAACATAACCCTCTTTCTTTCGCAGACGGGTAAAAGAACTACGATTTATAAATAGAAAGTCCAGAGTTCAAAAAGATAGTGTTCCATTGCTATACCTACTCTTAAAAAGATTCAATTTACCTGATTTATCATGAAGCTGAAAATAATTATGACCAACTAAATTGAAGGAGTGTTTTTTAAGATAAGTATGTATGTGTTTGAATAACTCTTGATGACCCTCTACAGCCTACCCTAGACTGATTTTGATGTTCAGTTATAAGCTATACTACTTGTATCCCATAATATCACCCGATATGATACGCGATAAAGATATATCTGAAGTCGTTTTACTAAACTATTAAGGTTGTTTTCGTGGTTGTTGTTATAGAGGGTTTCAGCCTCTATAACAACAACCACTAAGGGTATCACCCTTATCTATACTCGTACCATTGATAATTTATAATATACAACATTAATTTTCAAAGTTTCTACCTGTTGTCGTTATAAATATCGACCAAGAAAGACAAGAATGACGTCCGTTGTATGGGATCTTAAAATAGCTTTTATTCTGTTTTCAGTATTTGTTGTTACAGCGGCAACATCATCTGTGAAAATTTTAACTGTCTAGGAATCACGGTTCATGAAATGCAGCCTGGTGACAGATGGACGGACGGATAATTAAGTCTTAGTAATAGGGTCCCATTTTATCCTTTGGGTACTAAACCCTAGACATTCTCATATAATTGAAATTAAAACTTTGTTGCAAATAATAAGGCTTCCAGAACATTTTTCTTGCAATATTAAGCAGCAACGTCGTACACGGCGGAAGCTGAACGACATAGTAGCTCGGGTAAGCGATACTCTGAGAACTTAGCTGCCCTTCATGGTCGGCCAGTGACACAGATATAGTTACTTCAACCCTAGGATTAGGTTACTTATAACAGTTATCTTTTAAAATATCAGAATTGTTACTTACTTACATGATCAACGGGCCTTTATTTATTTATCTAATAAAAGGCGATCAGCTTAAAGCAGATATGTCTATATAATATTGTGTTTAATTCCTTAATTTTCCAATGCATTGCACAAATTGTCTTTACAGGTTTTGCAAAGGAAAAAATGTCGTAGATTCCGTATGCTAGTGACTTATTTTATAGGTATTAACTGTTACCCGCAGCGTTGCATGTAATATAAAATGGAATATAAAAAATAAAATAAAGATTACTTCACACTAATATTATAAAGGGTAACTTCTGTGTGTGTTTGTTATTCCTCTACGAAATTTAGCACCAGAATAGAATAGTATGATTTAACAGGCTTCTTTTAAACACGAAGATGTAGTGTTTCCGTGGGATAAAATCTTCACGGGTACTATCGCGGGTCGCAGCTAGTAATAAATAAAGAAAGAAAATATTACACTAAGATTTCTAAATTTTTTGATTAACAATTAGGTATTAATTCTGTCCCAGTAAAGTAAATGTCGTCATTTATGCAAAAGGGTTTGCCAAGTCCGGTACTTAGCTGGCCGTTTAACCTACAATCAATTAAGAAACGTCAGTTTTACTAATCGACCGAACTCGGTTAGTGGAGAAACTGCATTAATCTAAGGTCCGGCTTGATACACAATGACATAATTACGACACTACGTGGCGGAGACGTGTGTAATTGTGTAATGAAGTTATACCGCAAATATTTGGATGTCTCACTTATGTGAAAGTTTGCCGAATAGGTGTTAAACAAAGAGATGCATCAGTTTTTTAGAAGTTTATTTGCTTTTAAAATAAGGATAATTGCGTTGAATGACTAACGGACTCCATGGTAAATAGATTTGTAACTAATTTAAACTTGTTTACATTGTTAACGAGGTTTTACTGCGACGACGAAGTGCAGGGATATTATTTTTGAGAAAATCGATATGAATTTTTATGACTTGTTTTAACCATTAGGTAATCGATCAATAATTCTAACGTATAAGCAATGTTAGTTTAATTTAACAGTTCACCCTTTCAACTCTGTCAAAACAAAACCATTATTTCTGTCACTTGTTTCAGTTCTTTCGCCGCTAACGTCACGTGATACCAATTATCCAAAATTCACTTATTATGGTGATGGTTATAATATCAATATTACATCAATTCGCAACAGTTGACACGTTTTGCTCGAAATCCAGGCGAAGAAAATTAAATATGGCACTACGGGTCCCATGGCAAGCATTTATATCTATTTATCTTTAAAATTAAAATGATTCTCAATCACAATGATAACAATCAAAATTGTGCAACTTAGACCCCTGCGGTACAAAACATCCTTTTATTGATTCAAATCTACATTTAATGCCTGTAACTATTACCTTGCCATTCTCGAAAGGTCTATACGTTTATGTCATAATTAAATTGGGCAATTCATCAAACCATTGTCGATATTATCAGAAGCTTATTATGTGTTCGTAATTTTTAACATTAGGTGAATGCAATATATAAAAAATATTCTTAGAAATTATTGAGCTTGTCACATAATACACAATACATGGTTAGATCATCTGATTAGATAGACGTATTGTACCTGCGAGTTTATATACTTTTTATTACTTACGAATTTGTAAAAACTTAGTGGCAAGATACATAATACGCTAATTTTGGTAGAGTCACATCGCAGAGAATATCCTTTCTATAACCAGCTCCACCATCGGTTAGAGTTTGGCATGCAAGAGGTGAAATCAAGAGCAAGCAATCTTGGTTTCATTTTAACAGTGTTGAAACAGAGAATTGTCAAAACGAACTTAACTCTAACCGATATCTCTGCTGGTCACAAAATTTCACGAGCAAAAGGTTCCAGCTGGATATGCAAACAGACAGATTGATGAAAGCATTTTTGTCTAAGCTGAAAAGGATACTTTCGCTAGAGTTAATAGCAAAAATGCATCACCAAGACAGTGAGAAATGGTGCACACCCTGTATGTAGAAAACAATTTAACGAAGAAAATAAAAAAAATCTGTCATTTAGGTCATCGATGTCTACAGAAATGTAGACATGTATGTTTGCAATATACGACAGTATCAAATTCGGAGAGGAAATCAAGGAATATATTATTATGGAACCCAATGCTCAGGAGCCACATCGCTAGGTCAACAACATCATTTACTTAGCAGGTTTATAATGAGCTTCGTCATTCGTATGCAGAGCATCACGGAAATTTTTACGTGATAAACGAGATTGGTACCTACTTCCAGTGTATCACGCCTTAACTTAGGGTACAATCGCCGGCAAATTACTTGACCTTAGCTGTGCTGGGAAATTGTTGGCCTCTATGGCGGATCGTAGAGTGCTAGAGTAAAAATGTTCCTCGGTAGAGTGTGCGGCAGGAATTTCGCCCTGGCGCAATCGATGATTCGTTAACATGTAGTACATGCGCGAAATTACCCCCATCACGTTTTATTTTAAGTTGTTATGTAAGCGTTCTACATACGTACATATCAACCTATAGCGTGTCACTGCTGGACACTGGTCTCGCCTGTGAAGGGGGTGTAGGCCATAGTACTACTATGGCCTTATTGCGGGTTGGAGACTTCACTTATATTTTTTATTACAGTCTCCAGTCAAGCACATTTCTCACGATGTATTCCTTCACCGTTTAAAAATGTGGCCATTAATTATAATAAAGACATGAGTGAAAAACTCCGAGGTCTGATCCTGGGATCCACACTCTTTCGCTTGCGAGGCAACGGTTTTACGGACTAGGCTAGGTACACTACAATTCAAGTAAATTACGCAGTCGAATCCACACCAACCTGTATAACTCGCCTCTAAGAGCGGCCTCCTTAAGGAGGCCGCTTTTTGATTTATGATAATTCTTACGATACAACCGAATTTATATTTGGGAAGCTGTTAAGCAGTTTAGGTAAAGTAATCATCATTATTATTCAGTCAATGTTGAGAAACGTTTGTTATTTTGTCAACACCATACAATGATTTTGCTCTTATCTTACCGGTTTTATACTGGATTCAAAAAATAAATTACGGTGTTGAATTCGGTTGTTGTTTTACTCGTATTTTTCTTTGGTAGGTTTGCTTTAAGTTATAAATGTTTCGTAACTCGAAATACTTGAAAAACCCAAAAACTTTCTTCAAGTCCACTATGTTTAATTTACATTACGATAAATTATCAAATATTTTTCTGATATTCTGAAATATATTTCCATTGTGATGCCCCTCATTAATTTTGTACATAGTTAATTTTAAAATGGATATAAATAAAAAATTTCGGCGCTCACCGATTAAAGTCGATTGTTAATTACTATTATATATAATTGTACTCTATTATTTTTATATATATAAGGGCAGAATATCTTTTCATTTTGCGTAACGTTATATTTCTTTCATTTTCAGCTACCGGCTACGAGTCAGATCGCGAGGAATGGAAAAGCAGCAGGTCCCAATTCTCCACGACAGCATTCGACAGCCTCGCGAGACCGACTAAAATGGCGATGGCATTAACGCTGCGGAAGCCACAGAGATTAGACCCCGTACCACAATACTACCGCTTATCTAACGAACCAAAGCCAAAACTCACGCCAGTCCCATTCAGGCCCAACAACTTCATCCAAAGACCTCGACTACCCAGACCAAACACCGAGATAAAGAGAAACGTCCTTAGCACGGACCATAGGAAGTTCACATCGCTACAGAGCCTGGAAATACCGAAGAAGTTGAGCGAACCAAAGAAATACCAGAACGACCCCAAAAAGAACAACTACTCTAACATATCGCACAGAATAACTGGCTTGACGAATAAGTTAAGGGACTTGGGGAATCCGAGTAATACTTTAGGCAGGTTTAAGGCTCAGTCGCATGGTGACGTGGCGAATTTAAAGCCAGTGCTGAAATCCAACAGTCAAGATGGAGGGAAACGGTCGGTCGTGAGGACGTGCAGTGCTGAACCACCAAAGAAAGTTACATTCAGCGCATTCGCAACCGTCCAAGTTGTTTAATTTGATAAATGAACGACTCCAGTCATATAAAACAGGAAATGTTAAAATTGAAAGCTTTTAGTAGGACCCATAATGTTTAGTGTAGCTTTTAATATTTTGAGTGTCGACTGATTATTCGTTACTTATGAAGTTATTGTTGTTCTAAGTAACTAGAGTTGGTCTTTACTGAACTATCTGATAAGATGGTCAGGCCGGGAAACCTGTGTAAATATGTAGTAGTTGTCCAATGTCTTTAAACGCAAAATAAAAGCAATGAGCGTTCTGCGAAGTAAGGGCGATAACATTATTGGTTTTCTTGTTGTGTTTACAAATAATCACTGAAATAATTTTAAAATGTAGGTATAATAATATTATTAATTTTCGAATTTATGTAAAAATAGCTTTGTAACTTTAGCTGTTGTTTGCACTTATATTTTCAAGATGCTTCTAACTCACATACAGACACCCATTTATAATAGTAATTTTATATAATGTAACAGAGTTATGATAATGTATTATTAATTTATTGTTTTCAATCAGCAATTTTTCATCTCACAGTTTGAAACCTGAACCGACAGCTATGAAACTTGTATTTGATTGCATATCGAACAAAGTTTTACATAAATTCTATTAAAAACTTAAAAAATCTCCAAGATAGGGCACTGATTTGTGGACTACACCCATAATGTCAGTCCTCTGAATTACTTCTTTGATACGTGCGTGGGTCAAACCGGATACAGCGTAGCGCAGAGTAGCGCGGAGTAGCGCAACACAGCACGGCTTACAACATTGTGATATAGGGAACATTACTCCAGAGGATTATGTCTTTTAGTGCATATTCGGATGAGACCTTAGTAAAACTTTGTAACTAAACTATATAGCAATGAACCCTTTTTTACAGTTAACATGTAAATAAAATGCTAACTACGTAACTGAAGCCGCAGGTTCGAAGCCAGATTGGTAGAAAATTTCAGAAAGAAAGCTTTTCTAGTCGTAGCAAGTTGTTTGGTTTATTCTTTGTGATTTCGATTTCTCTTATATAAAACAGGCTAGAAACGCACAGTCAGGATGCTTGCTAAGAGTCTAGAGCCTAGTGTCTTTCATCCCTGGAAACTTGGAGGCGAAGCAACCCAGTCGTTGTTTTATCGAAGCAACGAGCGAAGCTTTAGGTGCTAAGCAAGCTCTGTGCGGACGTGGCCTTAGGCTGGAAACAGGCTCGACCGACGTTGCTATATCTATGTAAGTCTAAGAACGCGCACACAGCTACGCTGACGGTACGTGCGTGATTTGGTACGCGCGTATTTTCAGTCGAGCCGTGCGTCGGTCCGGCTCGTCGCGTCGGTTGCGCGTACGTCGGTGACGAGCTGTGAGATTGTATGGTTCAGTGCTTCGCTGACGGAGCTACCGACCGAACGCAGTGTACGTACACTCAATGCTAAAATATTTTGATACAGAGCGCCTTATTACAGAAGTGCGGCTTCGTCCGGCAATATGGAATTTATCGCATGTATTTTATAAAGACCGTGATGCTAAATCACATACGTCGCAGTTCGCCGTCGGCGTTGCACTGAATGTATTTTCGTAACCGACTGTAAGCGCTGACGGTTGGGACGTACGGTCAGCGCTGACCGTCGTCGGTCGAGCACTGTTTCCAGCCTTAGAGTATCTTACGAGTAAACAAGGTTGCAAGCTCGAGCTTCCGTTGTATAGAACTATATTGTTAATAGGCCTAGATATTTTTCAAGTGCTTAACATTTTGATACATATTTGAGCTTGTAGAACCTGTCTTCCGAACATTGCAAGTAGTTTTCTGTAAGTCATGAACTCATGAAATGCCGCCAATCTTAGTGTGAGAGATTGAAGCGGGTCAGTTTCAGGCACTTTTTTTAAAATATTGGAATTCGATACATACATTTTATTGTTAATTATTTATTCAGTGTGAATACATATTGTATACAGTAATAAACGCTTTTGTGTTGCACCTGCACTTGTATCTGCTTGAATTCAATTTTATTTCTGTTGCACATTAGTTATATATGTAATTTGTGGTTTTAATACCATTGCCTTAACACAATAAAATGATACAAAGAGAAATGGTTTGGAAGGAGATACTTACGTAGAAATAATCACGGGGCTCTTTAGATACTAAACTTAAAGACTAACGACGAGTATTGAGAACCATTTGTTACAGTTTTTTTTTTTATTTGACGTCATTTGTTCTTAATGCCAATTAAAGAGGCCAAATGACGTTCAACTGCGTTGGTTATGAAGCTGCGTTTCTTTATATCTTCAGAATTGCTAGTAAAATCATTGAAATTTGAGGGTTTTTTAACATCATCCGAAACAAGTTTTCTAACGTACTTATCGTATAGTTCCACAAACATTCTACTTGTAATTCTTGAGTCCCGAGCTTATCTGAAAATGGCAACTATAACCTACAAAAAAAATAAAGCTCAATTTTCAGTGGTTTTACAGCACTGTACGTTGTTACCCTAGAAGTGAAAGGAACTTATTTAGTCCCTGTGTTTTTAAAGAAATAATCGAAAGTAATTTACAATAAAGATGTAGAAAATATTTCTGTTATTTCAATTCTACATGGCGCTTCAATCAGGTGGATTTATAGAAAATTGAAACATGGTTCGATAGAAATGTCAAATTTGAACTTGTTTCTTTTACTATTTGACAGCTGAAACGTGAAAACGATTCTGCCTAGGGCTGTAAAGTATTACTTCCAACCCGTACCTCAGGCAACTTTAGACTTACTTTACATGCATGAGTAATGAAAAAGTACTTACATTCTTATTTTGACTAAAATTATGCCTTGCATTAAATATGCCTATATGTTTGTTATTATATAGATTAAAAAATGTAAATAGTTGCGTATAATTTTGTGCAAATGTATATTGTGTTTTATTAGTCAAGTCAGTCTAATTCTTTCTTGCAATATTTTATGTTATGTATTTTCAGCGTGTTTTTTTGTATAAATTTAAGTTTTTTATTATTATTATCTTGCGTTTGTGTTAACATGAAACTTTTATGAGTAGAGTAGTTTGTGATTTTATGTTGTTAACTATTACATACATACGTGTTTAAATAGATGTAATTTTGTTTCGAAAAATTTAATAAATGTTTGTTTTAAAAATATACCTATATTTTATTATATTAAGCGAAGCGTCTTTGCTTCGAATCTGGATTTTTTTTTATGCAAACCAAACTAATGTGCCGATTTACAAAATATGTATGAGACCTTCTGAAAGTTATAAGTAGTGATGTAAGCTCAACTACAAGACCTACTAGGATAAACTTTAAATTAAAAAATTACGAGACTACTTCTTTTTATTTTAAACGTGGCACGGGCTTCCCCATGTGGATATAGTTCACCACCAAAATTGTGGATTATTATTATTATTATTAATTACTTCACTTATCTTTGAAAGTTATTAACCTTCTCCGATAAGCAGGTTTACTCAAAATATTTTCCTTCACCGTTTAATATCATGCATGTGTTAAAAATCTTTTTGCTTGTGAGGCTACAGGGTTTACAAAAAATAAATTAGCCAAAACTATTTTCGCGTTTTTAAGTAGTCAGACAACGCACATAAAACAAAGATTCTGATAACTTGAGAACCTCCTCCATTTTTAAGTATAAAATAGCAATTCATTGCTGATGTTACAATAAACACACATCAATAAATGTTAGATAAATTAAATGTTGATAAATAAAATAGTTATAGTGATTAAAACTCAGACATGTACGAAAAACAATTATTGTTTTTCTTACTTTAGCCTTTTATCTTCATATATTACACGTATGTCAAAGTTATTAATTAATTTATCATACTTTTTTATCTATTTTTAATTATGAATGTCTTGGACTATCGTAGGTAGGTACAATACACAAATAAACTAAACCATCTGTCTCTTTCTGTACAATGGGCAAGAAAGAGACGTAGCTATAATTTTTTTAATACGTCTGTACTATTATTTATTCTGTGGCTTGGTCAGATTAGCGATTCGTAGAGTTTACGTTTTGCGATATCGAATGAAACAATTCAGTGTTCAGAGTGTGCTGGCGTCGAAATCACAAAAACAAGTGAGTATTTATAATAATACCATTTTACCTAGAAGAAATCATAGGTGCAATCAGTTTTAGCTTGATGTAAAAAAAGATTATTATTATCAAGTGTTTTCTTGCAAGATGACAAATTAAACCGAAGAAAATTAGGTATAAATATGAACTGTCGAGTTATTGGTATAAAGTTACGCGTATGTAAGAAGTAAAATTAATGAAATAACTATGCACTCATGCAATTCTGCATATTCAAAGTATAATTTATAGTTTCCTTGCTTTTCTTCTGTCTCTGTAGGTACGTACAGAAACTAATCTTAAAATATTAAAAAAAAAAAAACGTCATCAATAAATTTACAATTACTATCATAACTACATTTTAATAAACTTAAGAATAATTTAATAGTAACCTATTTTTACGAAGTTAGATTTAGATAAAGTTTTTTTTGTATTTTTAAGGACTTTATACCAAAGGTTAACGCCATCTCAGCTAAAATACATACTATTCATTTCCAATTAATAATAAATTAAGTTAAATTTTCATAATTTCAAATTTAGACAAATTTTAGAAGAAATTTGTTTGTTATTAATTAATTGATAAGACCTGTTTTTTGTAAGCCGGATAATACAACAATTATTACTACTATATGCACCTTTGCGTTTTGTTTACAGTAACCATGTCTCTGGTAGCCAAAGCCTTCGAGTCCAGCAAAATAGTGCCGGACGTGATCCCAATTGCACCCGCCGCTAATATCGAGGTAACAAACTATAAATACAGTGTCAGCAAACATCTTCAACTAAAAACGATCTTCAACTAAAAAAAAGACTCGGTAGGGGATTTTGCGCAAGGTCACTTCTTTCTCGACGAAATCTCTACTACTCTCAGTCTCCCCAGATACCCGGATGCATTTGGATACAATCGAGTTATGAGGTTTTATCCAATAAAAGCGAAATATTCGAAGAGCTCTGGGATCTCCATTCGAACACGTCCCAGCATTTTCTTCTCGTTACAACAACGTGAGCCGCTATCACGTTGTCCAATCCTGGGCCTAGGTTTAGGTTGAGCGATTGGGTTACCATGGTCCCAAAACTGACTGACAATCGCCAAAGAGACTTACAAATTGTCACTGCGCAGTCAAGTTCACTGGTGCAACTTATTTGAAGCTGATTGTATTTGTCCTGCTTATTCTTAAGAGTCGCGACTAATGAAACACATTGTAGAATTTAAAAAAAAATATAGAACTATATATATTTTAGTAGTTAGGTAATAGATTTATCTACAGAAGCGCAATGCAATATTTACTAAATACTTTTTAATTTTTAAGAAAAAATATAATGAAATTAGGCAAAATAGTATTTCACTTTCTAAGAGATCAATTTCGACATATTATACAAATAACATTATTAAATAATAAAAATAATAATAACTGTAAAAAAACTCAGCGCGTTTAAGCAATTGAATCCTAGTTAAATTTATTGAGCCGACAGGATTTATCAAATTCTTGCGAAAACTCCAGTGACGAAAAGATTCCGTAGACAATTGTCCAGTATAAAACAACTAAATGAAAATTATATTTATAACAAATGAATTTATAATGAAACGTTATAAATAAAATTATGTATTCAGTTAAAATACGTATAAAACCCAAAAAATAATTAAATAACGAAGATTCAATCATAATCATGCCCATGAACTCTATTTGGTTATTTTGATTTATATGATATTGATGATTTCGTTGTTATATCCACTTTGTTCTACTGTTTGTTCAACAAATTGAACAAACTCAACTATTTTAGTATAATTTGTTCATATAGCTGAACAAATTACACTAAAATAGTTTAATTTGTTTAATTGCAACACTTTCAATTGGTCGGATATTCACATTTTAAATTTTTAATGTTGGTTAAAAGAGTAGTAGCACTAGGGCCGAATGTACGCAAGACATGTAGAATATACTCGTACAGGATTACTAGAAATCAAGTAACAATCTCTTAAGGGTGACTTTTCAAAACCATAAGTAGCAACTTATGTTCTTGGACTTTTCAATTTACAAAGAAACACCATAAAAGAAACTTTATTTTCTATAAAAAAGTTTCTTGACACACGGTCAAGTGCGCTTCGGCCGTCTACAAAACTGGACCTAAGTAACCAGTTACGAACTAAGATAAATTCGTCCACGTATGATACTACAATAAAAACAAAACGACGAAATCAATAGGAAAACTTTGTTTTAGGATGTTTATAAGCATATAATTAGATATCCTGCTATTATCCCAGCAGCTCTAAAAAGAGGCCTAAACGTACGCAAAAAATGATTAGTAATAATCCAGCTATTCATAAAAATAATTAGGATTAGGAACGTCAATGTTATCAACAAATAAATCATAAGTCTTGCAATCAATTTATTGTTATACTATTTATCTAAAATTTGATGAAATTACATCAGGTTTTTATAATGCGATTGTATGCGATCGTCACTCGATAGGCCTTATCAACTCTTACTCGTATTACATAAAATACTAGATAAAATTCTTTATATTATACTAAATTATATAATAAGTTAATCTGCTGGATATTTCGATGAGCTGTGATTGTAATTTACAATCGACTTGGTAATTTTTTTTTCATCTATCCAGTTTTATAGCCAGCTTCGAAAAATTAAGAGGTTTTCAATTTGACTTTTTTACCCGACTTTTCAGAGATTCCTAGGCTGATTTTAGAAATTCTATTTTAGTTAGAAGGGGTTATCATGCAGTGATATTATGTAAATTTTATCAACATCTTTCTAGTAGTTTCATTTTTACAGACTCTCCAAAACAAGAGGAGGTGCTCAATTCTAGCGTTTTTTTTTATTTTTGATCCCTAATTTCTCAGACTGCTGGACCGATCTGAAAAATAGATTTTTTTGAAGGATACTTAAGTGGTCTTATTATAATTTTCTCAGTATAAGTCCATCAGTTTTAATTATTAAATAAAAATTACTGAAAAAACTATATCTTTGAATATTGTTTTTTTGAAAGTCTAAAGTCTTTTAGTACAAGATGACTGCCACGTAGGTACTAAACATACTTATAATTATGTTTTCCAGCTGAAATACCCAAGTGGTGCTGTAGCGTCCCTGGGTAACGAGCTCGCACCTACCGTAGTCAAGGACCAGCCCTCTGTATCATTCGAAGCTGATGCCAATGCATACTACACTCTAGTCTTCACTGGTAAGTAAACGAGTGTAACGTTTCAAAGTTGAAACTAGAATTTAAATATAATTGTTTTTTTTTTTAATTAGAGCTCTGGCTCTCAAAGCGAGTGTACTATAAGCCATGATCATTGATTATTTATATGGGGCCATGATGGATGTTATAATATGTATCAAGTACATTTTCACTCAATTTTAAAAATAGTTACATTAGCTCCTTCTTTCCAGACCCTGACAACTACGACGGCCCTGAGCTAATATACCGCGAATGGCACCACTGGCTAGTGGGCAACATTCCCGGCGGTGACGTCTCCAAGGGCGAGGTCCTGTCAGGGTACATCGGCTCCGGCCCCCCGGAGGGTACCGGCATCCACAGATACGTGTACATCCTCTACAAACAGCCAGGGAAGCTGGACTTCGATGAGAGGAGACTCACTAACAAGTAAGATAATTTAAAACTAATCTCCATTAGTCCACCCACGAAGAAACCTTAACCGCATGTACCTTTGTAACTCGATCGCGCATTTAGTTACGCAACTTTTAGCAACATACATCGAATAAGCTTTGCTATTCAAAACAGGAGTACACAGGCCGAAGATATACTACGAGTAGGAAATCAGCGAAATGCAAGAGAACGAGGAAAGCCAGTGTACCGAGAATAGGTGATAACTACTGGGTTAGTGTGAGATACCTATAACTGTTAGCAACGACCCTACTCTTCAAAAACTTCTAGTTGACCTATCCTAGGCAACCATGTGCTGTAAATAGATAAATCAACGCTTTATTATAGACACACAAAACATAACAATACAAAAAATAAATTTACATGTAGTGCCACAAGTGGCGGCCTTGTAGCTAAAAGCGACCTCTTCCAGGCAACATTTGGATGCAAGCTTTTGAAAAAAAAAAATGTATAGGAAGTACTAATATAACTTTAGAATAGGATAAAATATATTCATAATGTTCCATTCATTCATTATAATATAAGAGAAAATAAAAATAAAACGAATAAACAAGCTAATTAAATAAGAGTAGCAGCCAATGAAATAAAATATTAGAGGTAAAAAATAAAAAATAAATATATCAATCAATAAAATAACAGCAGTTCAGTTATACCTACCAAAGATAAATAATGTTAAGTGTTGTAGGTATGCCGTTTGTTACAGAAAGTGAATGCAAGGCAATCAATGACAAAGTGAAGTCCAAAATTCAAGGTGTTTTTTATTTATCCTACACTGCTAGGCATTTGACCACAAGTTCGCAAGACCACGGAAGTAAGCGATACTGTAGCCCTAGATCGAGCATGCCTAGTCTGGAATACACTGGCTCTCAAAGCAGGCTGCCGGAACACACCGTTAGGTGTTTGGCGACAGATTTTACAACTTGAGGGTGATAGCTAGCCAGGCGAGCGATAGGAAGCGCCCTACCATCATGCAGGTGTAAATGGAATACTACCTTTTGATATAATTAGCTCCTACTTTAACATAACAATTCCTGTTCAGGTCCATCGATGGTCGCGCAGCTTTCTCCACGAAGAAATTCGCCGAGAAGTACAACTTGGGAGCACCAGTAGCAGGCAACTTCTACCGCGCACAGTTCGATGAGTACGTTCCTCTTCTTTACAAGAGTTTGGGAGTCGACGTTTAGATCATTGCTTATTATATTGTAAACGCTGTGTGTACCTGTTTTAGTAGGATGGTTAAATGCGGAAATCAATAAAAAAAACCCCGTTTAATTCATCTTAATTAATCATTAATCTTTTCTTTTTGTTTTACCTAAATTTATATTTTTAATAATACCTGGGTGTAGAAATAAGAACCTACGTAAGTTATCGGACCGTAGAGCAACCGTACCTTAATGCACTGGGTGGCTAATTATTATGGTATACCTTATCTTATTGTAGTACGATAGCTTGTTATGAGTAATGGAATAGATAATCTTATTTAGCCCGGAAATTTTAATCATTGCTATGATATCACCGAGCAAAAAAAAACTACTAGACGCTGTTTTTTAATCAAAAAAAAATTAATAAAATCATAGTCCTCTACGTAATTATAGGTACTTCCATTATTGTATGCAAGCAAGTAAGAGAGTAGAGTATTATGTAAATACCTTCCTGGTCCCTTCAAGAAAAATTTTGTAGTAGTACCATAAGACTACTGGAATAACTAAGTGACAGTAGGTAAATGGTTACCTACTAGTATCAGGTCAAACAAAATTCATCATTCAGGATAGAGAGAGGTTTTAAAAGAAATCTTTAATTCTTAAATGGCAGATACAAAGTATACTACGTTGCGTCACTTATTAATGGTAAGTACTAGCCAATGGTACTATCGACACTATGACACTTTTAGGGTTCAGTACCTACAAGGTAAAAACGGGACCCTATTACTAAGACGTCGCTGTCCGTCCGTTTGTCTGTCACCGGGCTGTATCTCATGAACCGTGATAGCTAGAGAGCTGAAAATTGCACAGATGATATATTTTTGTTGCCGCTATAACAGCAAATGGCTTAAGGGGGCTTACATATTTATTTTATTCAGTTTTTAGTGTCCCATACAACAAACGTGTTTTTTTTTTGCTGTTTTCTGCTCTTAAGTAATAACGGCAACGAGTAGACGCTTAAAGTATTCACATAATATTTAGTTGAATATTCAGTTTAAAAATATATTGAAATTAATATTTCAGGGGGGTCTACCATGCAACAAACGTGTTTTTTTATTTTGTCGTTTTTTGCGTGATATTAATAACAACAGGTAGAAACTTGAACATTAGTTCAGCATTAGCTGTACGGAACCCTTAGTGCGCAAGTGCCACTAGCACTTGGCCGATTTTATATAGTTTTAATGTTGATTTCTTAACGTTGTGAAATATACTAGATCACTTGAAGATGACAGCGAGATTTATCAATTTTGAAACGAATTATTAAGATTCCATGGCTTATCAGTATCACTACATGAAATGTACATGCTGAGGTAACCGGTTTTACGCGTAGTTTGGGAACCTGCATATTTATTGTAAGGTAAATAGGTTAGGTTGGCGGTTTTTTAACCGGCCTTACCTCTTAGCGAAATGTCGTGAGATTTTGCACGACCCCCACCCCAAATCTCACGTGAGACTCATAATAAGCGTGTTTTCTATATCCTGCCACATTGGCAACACTTAATGTAATTAATATACGTATTTTTTTTACTTTAGTGGGTAGGTAGGTGTTAAAAAATTTATTTATTATATAATCTATAGGTATATATACATTTGAATGTTACATCGTTTTAATATTTTACGTTGCCTTTTCTGCAAAAAAATTGGAAGATTGTCTAGAGACGTACCTAAGCAATTTTTGATAATTAAAAAAATCATTTTAAATTTGTATGAATAATCCAGTTCTATTTATAATATTTAGTTCTTTAAATAAAGAAGGGATAACATTATACACAATTCTAGTGTATTATTAAATTTAACATGTGTATTACATTATGTCTTTAAGCCATGAAAAAAAAAATCCATTATTTCATTCCATTCCATTAGGTATATTAAAATCTACTCTAAATATTATGTTTGTATTGTTAAGATAAGGAAGAGCGGGATTACCTGGCACAGGGATTATTATTGTCCCTAAAAGGTAGACCCAACCTCAAATTTGTAATTTTAAACTGAGATGAAATAAACGATTTATTATTATTTATTTTTTATTCCAAGACCTCGAACATGCCTCGAACAGTACCTACATACAGACGTAAAGAAAATTCCATACATTATGGAGATTACATACCCACACAATATATCCACTTATCTTACTCTATAAGATGTGATGATGTCGATAAAGTTACCCCTTATCTGGTTTCACCATCAGAATATATATATTTCAATTCATGTCACCATTGACTTGCTCTCATTCTGTGATATTACTTTAACCTAATTTTGCTATTGCGATCCGTAAAGATGTCGTTAAAGAGTTTTATTTTTTTAACATTCCTAGGGTTTGTTTCAATAAACTCTGCGCCTGTTGATGATAATCCGTTTTTGCTGCACGAATTAGTTCCTGATCTCTTATCTTCACCGCCTGAAAGTATTTTGAAGGTAAGTTTTACCTTTAACTCTTATGTACCTACTTCAAAAAGGAATTTGTTGGCGTTTGTTTTCATTTGTCTGATTTATCAAACACGCGAACTATTTGGATTATTTTAAAGAAATAGTACCTACCGGTAGATCTCATATCCATTTTAGGTAAGCCAATAGAAAAAATATATTATATAGTCACCTGCCGAATTCGAGTCGGTGGTAACTTTTTTATAATTGTAAATTACCCGACTGCGAAAGAAGTAGGGTTAAGTTTTTCGAGTGTATGTATAATATGTATAAACGTATGTATATTTCTTTGGCACGCTTTAGAGCCTGAACAGCTTGTCGTATTTTTATGTGAGTGGTGTCAATAGATTTGTGTTAGTCGTGAGAGTGATACTAGGTACATCAAATTATAAAAAAAAAATATGCATGATACACAGGTTCAACGATTGAGCAGTCGGGTTTTTCGAACTCGCTTATAACTACTTGTTTTATTATTATATGTTTAGGTGTCATTTCCCAATGGAATAGAGGCGGAGCTCGGCAACGAGTTGACGATCAGCGAGGTGTCTGCGGTACCTACATTGGAGTGGGACTTTAACCCTGATAGCTACTACACTTTAGTGTTTTGTGGTAAGCACCACTAATTACTATCGTTCAGAAGCTAAGCGGTTTTTCCCTAATTTCCTCCCTTACTCGCCTACGGGGAAACAAAAGGTACGGTTGTTTATTAGCACTGTAGTTACTAAGTACTGTTTTTTTGTAGACGAGGGGGAAATCTTTTATGAGATACTCGACTTTATTCGTTAGGGTTTAGCCGAGTTATGTAAGATTGTAGGTACGAGCACCTACTAAAAACCGCCGCCCCTCGGCGACCTGCCTCAGTGCTAGATGGAGAACTCTGTGATCTCTAGACAAACTCACCGGTGCCCTCCTTGCACAATGCTTCGGCAATTCAATGGACAGCGACGCGAGCTACGCGCGTTGATGTCTTCCCGGGGTTTAAGTGAATGAGTGTTCAGTGCCCTAACCTTGACTCTAACTCTGATCAGTTTCAAGCCGTGAGGTTCCCTTTTCTTAGTTGTTTAACTGTGTCAAAATACAGTTCATAATGTAATAAATTGTAATTTTTGTAAACTGTGCACCCAGACTGTATCCAAAACTTCAGTTGAGCCAATTGCTGTTATAAAAATAAACGGCAGAGGTACATCTACTTTACTGTCACTTTAGAACTATTAAAATATTCATAACAGTAAACTTTATTTAGAAATACCGAATGTTTGATTTATTTTGTTTAAGAAGACCAGTTTTCAAGCGTCCCTAACCGAAACGCGTTCATGTACGCGTGAAAACCTGTCTTCTTAAACAAAATTGTAAACTTGTAGGTATTGTAAGTATACCTACTTACGAATATTAATGTAAACTTAAGTTATTATTTTTCTTCAATTAATTTTCAATGTAAGTAACTACTTACACCTTAACATTTGGATTATCTGTAGATTTTAAATGGTCTAAAGGTAATCTTTCTGCTATAATTATTTGTTGTCGTGGTTAGTCATATTCTTAATGTTAATAAAGGCACTTGCCACAGTTTACTTAAACCTAACTTGGAAATATTCGTTATTACATTATAGACTCTGTAAAAGTTGCTTTAAAAATAATAGTTAAATTTATTTTTTATTTACTGTGTCTTCAGCAAAAAGTTTAAATCCTAACTTATGCTGACCTCTCAGACCCCGACGCGCCGTCCCGCGCGGAGCCGGAAGCTCGTTCCTACCTCCACTGGCTGGTAGGGAACATTCCCGGCGATGACGTCACCTCCGGAGAGACCCTCGCCAGCATTCTGTACTCAGGGCCTCCGCTAGGGTCCGGTCTACATCGATACCTGTTCGTTGTCTACGAACAATCATCGCTTATTGACTTCACGGACATTTCAGAGTAAGTTTCCTTATGTTTTCTACTAGATGAATAATTATGACAACTAATCTAATGTGATAAATTAAAAAAATTCTAACCGATCTCAACAAGTAAAATAGAAAACTTTAAAAAGCCTGATTTAACATATATTACACAATATGGGTATCAAATGAAAGGGCTTGCTTGACCAGTAGCAATAATAATCAATTTCAAATCAAAGATTGCTGCCGCCGCAAGATGGCGTATTAAATTTTGCTGTCTGAGGTTTTTTTTTTAATTTATTCTTGTTTTTATGCGTGTAATCGGAATCCTCAGACACGGCTGAACCGTTTTTTTGATAGGGTATGTGAGTACTTACCATATGGTTCCATATAAATTTTAATAACTATCCACCTCACCCTCTAAATATCATGCCCCTAGGTTTAGCGGTTTAGGCTCTGCGTTGATTATAACCTGTCAGTCAATCAAGACATTCTTTTTTATATATACATATATAGTTACCCTTTGATGTTTATGATGACAATAAATTACTTCGTATCGAAATGTCCATTTTAAGAGGCACAAGCGAAAACAATAACCAAATTGAAATTTCTGTTTCAGTTACAATTCCGAAAGTCGCGGGAGTTTCTCTCTCGAAGATTTCACCACCAAATATAACCTGGGAACTGCTGTCGCTGGTAACTTTTACCAGACACAGAGACTTGAAGAATCTAAGTAAATAAAATAAAGCAATATAATGCTACTGACGACACTTCCAAGTGGTATCAAATGGACGAGATGACGCCATTATGTCCGCCATTTTGCAGCCATAGATAATGAAAGTTTTTAATTTATTGTTCGTTTTTTCTTTTGTTGTTTGTGATATATCTTATTGTATGATGAAGTGTCAAATAAAACAACATCCTTACAAAAACCTCTAAATGTATTTATTAAAAGGATAATTAATATGTACTTACATGACTAATATAATGCACACTGGTTATACCGGTGAGAAAAAAAGGTATTATTTATTATTCATGTTAAATAAAGGAACGAGATGTCAGTGTATCACACCTTGGGTCATCGCCCACTACAATGTAATGAAATTTGATCTCAAATACTGCAAGAGTAAGACAATGTTAGAAAAAACGCGACTACCCTCATTCCAATGACTATCTTTTGAATCAAAAGGAATTAGAATTCCATATTGATTGGAAGTACATATAATGATGTCTTTATATTCTCATTTTTAAATAACTACATCAATATAAACAGGGAAAAAATTAAAATCATGTCAGACATGTGGCTTTTAAATGTCAGGTTGTTTTTAGATTAAGCGAGCTGCCAACTGTAAAACTTCAATGTAACATAATTTTTAGTAGTAATCATGTAGCAGGCATTCAAATTTGCTTAATTTATATACAAAAAACCAAACAGCGTTACTTGAATTGCACATAATTTCTGAATATTTGCATGATTTACATGAAACCCTGCCATACAAGTTTCATCAGCCAAATTTTACAAACCTACCCCCATTTTTATTTATTTTCTTAACATGTTTTGTAATAGACAGAGTAAACACATACTCAAAACCAGCCCCAGATCTAATGAGAGGCAAACTAGGGCCCCTGCTTCTGCAGTACTTTTAAGGAGCGTCAAAATCATAATAAAGCAGCTTTTAAATTGGAATTCGAAGATAAAAAAAATGTGCTGTTAAAGTGAAAAACCTACTTAATTTCGAAAACTCTCAACTAAGACAATCCCTTCAGTGTCGATACTCTAGTCTATTACAGTTCTTTGTCCAATTAAGCGCCCAGTTGCTGGTAAAGCAGAGGCACGTAATCATCCCACTGTGCCTGGTAGAGATTGCCGGCGATAGGGTCGCCTAAGTTGTACTTCTTGGCGAACTTGGAGATGGAGAACCCGCCGCGATTTTCACCGGAACTGAAAACAAATAATTACAACTTTAAATAAACTTAAAAGGTAAATAACAACAAATATTTAAAAAAAACATGACTATTTAAAATTATCGCCTAGAAACAGCCAATTACATTTTTTTTAAAACCCGCAATATTGTAATATATCTGATAACTACTTATTTCATTCAAACCTAGTAGTAGTCTACCAAACAAAAAAGCCACATCAAAATCGATTCATCCGTATAGACCTTCGATAACTGTTGTTACTGAGGACGCTGCTGGCCAAGCGGCGATCTTAGTTTAGCAAAGTATCATCATAGTTTTGCTTGGCCTTATTTCTACCAACTTAAACTAATACCTACATTATTCCAACCAGTCTAGTGATGTCATTCGAGTCTTCAGTAATTTGCAACGACCTTTCTGCCTTCTCACATTCATCTCTACCTACTTACACTAATTACTTCCTTCTTACACTACTTTCTTCCATCTTACACTAATTTCTACCTTCTTACACTAATTTCTTCAATCTTACACTAATTTCCACCTTCTTACACTAATTTCTACCTTCTTACACTAATTTCTTCCATCTTACACTAATTTCTACCTTTTTGCACTCATGTTTACCTTCTTACACTCATTTCTCACGCTAATTTACTAAAGTAACACTCACGTATTAGTCAAGCGTTGTTCGTCGAAGCTCAGTTTCCCTGGCTGCTTGTACACTAGGTAGACGTAGCGATGCAGGCCAGTGCCCTGCGGCGGACCGGAGCCCACGTATGCCGACAGAGTCTCGCCGGAGCCGACGTTGTTGCCGAGAATGTTGCCGACAAGCCAGTGGTGCCACTCGCGGAACTTTGGCTCCTTTCGGGAAGGCGCGTCGGGATCTAGGTGGAATTTGATTATTAGTATAGATGTCACAAGTCAAGATAGGTTTAGGTAATTGAGACCGCGCTCGTGTAATCCGTAAATAAAAAAATTAATTAAGGAATTTGAAAAAAAAGTGTCTAGTACAGAGTAGAAAGAAGGGGTTTTCTAGTTTTTATAGTTTTAATTTTAAATTCAGTAAAATCTCCATATTGAGTCACAGATAGAAGTGAACGAATGAATAAATGAACTCAAAGAAGGCACGAAACGAACTAAAAGCTTGCGTTATTATTCTTCGGAGGAACGTTAGACGAAGAGAAAGAAAGAATCTTTATATTGTTCTAGTAAACCTACGACACCATATAAAATAATTCTAAATAAATCACAACAAAGTAATTATGATCCTTAAAAAAATATTCTCTTACATTTCTGCACAAACTCTTGCAGAAACAATTTTTAAATTATTGTTATTTGATACTTACTACCTTTTACATTTAGCTAAAGTTGGATAACATTATTATAAACTATTAAAATACTGTGTACTATTTCATATCTAAACATTATATTAATTAGTATCTATGTTTCTATTATATACTAACTATGTCTTTAAACTTATGTTAGTTATATGAACCCAGAACATCACACTAAACAAACTTTAAATATTTTTTTGAAAGAAATCCTTTTTATTTACTTACTCAATATGTCAATGTTCTTGTGTAACGAACAACCATTAGAAGATATTAATTAATAACAAAATAAATAAATCACAATGTAAATATATAATATAATAATTATACGTTATGAGAAGTATAAAAATATTTATATAACTTGTTAAGTTTAATTTTTTTTAAGTAATTAATTATTCAAATGTAACAAGACTTGCCCATAACGAACAACGTTATTTAAAGGCCAATAAATATTTCTTATTCTAGACAAAGAAGTTTTACTTCGTGGTTAAGCAAATGTTAATTAAATCTAATCAGCATCATCATGACTGTATAGAAGTTAAGGTTTGTATGTTTGCACTACAGCGGTAATTCTGTCAGTGTAACCGATACGCCTATTAGCTTTGTCAAGTAAAAGCAAAGGCCTGTAATTTTATTCTCCATAAGCATTCATTTCATTATGCTGAATGCCTTAAATCATCATGACGAGGCAACTAAAGTTCTGACAATAAACTTAGAAAGGTTAATAGTTCCATTACCTCACTATTTGATGACATTCTACTACGACCTAGTATGTTCAAAGCATATTCTTGAGAGCCGGCGGTCAGGAGTTCAATTCTTGACCGGGACAGTTGTTCAAAAAATGTTTAATCATATATTTTCGGGTATGGGCGTGTTGCACATGTGTCAGTCACCAATACCAGGGGCCTAATCGGATAAAGTTTGGCATGAAAGAGATGAAAACAAGAGCAAGCAATGGCATGTTTACCGCCTTCAATGCGGCACGCACCGGTACATTTTATTCAATTAAGATTTAAAAATTAAACTACTGAACAGACATCGATAAAATTAAAATGTGACCACACGTGAAGTATAAAAACCCTTTTCCGAATAGCAGCCGATTAAGTACCTTTAACTTTTTCTATTTCGTACCTTTTTTGGGAAGCCGGTAATTATTTTTTCATACCAATCTCGGAAAGAGTATTTGTGCGATAAAATATCTGAGTGCAAAAGCCGTTTTTATCCGGTAGAAGATAAAGCAAATTAAATTTAGAACATCGTTTGCACTGAGTTTGTGAATTAAAAACAATATTCAACCTATTTACTTCTACCTACTACTGTGGTGCCGAACTTATCTTACTCGTACAACCTTTTTTAATTTGTCAAAAACTTAAGACTCGGAATCTTCTTGGTGTACATTTTTTTAACTCGTTTTGCGGGCGCCATTTTCATATTATGCCTTTTTTTGTAATTTCCTCGCTGTGGTTAGCATGAAAGGTTACGTGTTGCAGCCGACTTCAAAGACTTTCACCTCGTGCCCTTTCGATTCCCTCGCTATCGCTCAGGGTTCTAATTTTGGCATCCTTCGCTTGCTCGGTCATCAAAATTGAGCGCGCGGTTAAAAAGCAACTTTGCACTCTTGTATAACAAATAACATTTGCTGTTTAGTATACAACGTGTTTACAAAAACGTGTGACAATACTTAAGAGTGTTCCCTACCAAAGTGAACATAATATAGCACACAATTTTGATATTTTCTATTAAAACTGCGTCCTCCATACAACGTGACAGATAGACGTGACCAATTTTTGTATATTATCTATTATTATATTATTTTTTAACTTTTAAAATATTGTTCTGCGATGGGTTCACTTTGATGTGTAGACTAACACCCTTAAGTATTGTCACAACTTTCTGTTACACGCTGTATAATAAAATATAATATGTCATGCTCACCAGTCATAGCGAGTGTGTAGTACGTGTTAGGCTCGGCTTCCCAGCTGACCTGCGGCACGTCCTTCACCTGGGTGGGGGTCAGCTCGTTGCCTTCCTCCACCACTACACCGCTGGGATATTTCACCTGGAGGATAACAACAAAGAATTTTCAGACTGGGGAAGTGAAAACGGTAGTGTGGACAAGATAGCGTTAACTGGCCTCAGGTATATCTTAATAAAATTTAAATATATATATATATTTATACATATGGATATATGGGACAACATCCACATAAAGGTCTGGAGGTCTCAAACTAGGCAAAGCCTGTGCTATGGTAACCTGATGACTGATATACTTACATACATACTTATATATAGAAATAAGAGAACAAACATTCAAAAAACCGTCGAATCGAGTACCTTCTGCTTTCGAAGTCGCTAAATAAAATTTTTACCGCCGCCTGTAATTTAGTATGTTTGACAGCTGAAAAATTTCGTACTTACAAGAGCCCTATTTTCGCTAAGATGGCTCGAATGAACACAAGATTAACGTGCGAAAGAAATCATCGGTGCATTTCATTTCGTATTGTTAGCGGATGGTATGAATTTTCAAGAAAGTGTTTTTTGCATATCGTTCGTATGCGACGTCATTAGCGAACAATGAATTCATTCGAACGTTTCAATAATAAGGAATCAGAACCAATCGTTATATGACGTGGTGTATTGGTTCCATGAATGTTGAGAATGTTTTAGTCGTGGGGGATTTTTGGACGCCGGGCAAAACGAAAATTGTTTTTATTTCTTTTAAATTTCCATGAGTTTTTTATGATCTTTTGAAGCCACCCTTAAGAGGATGCTGGTTCATTACCCAGTTGACCTTGACCCTGTATAGTAAATATGCTTTTAACTACCTGCTAGTCGAGTTGATCAAATCACGGTCATTTTACGAATTGTTATTGCTACTACCCACTGTCATTATTTACAGCTAGTAAAATAGATGTCATTAGGTATGTTCAGGTCTAACGCATAACATTGTAAATAGCAGTATATTACAAAATAAACAAGCAAATTGACATGGACTAACTGCCAATATCGCCCACGAAAATGAGTAGGTAGTCATTTTGATAATGACATAATATGAGAAACGAAATTTTGGGTAACTACACGAGCTGTAAATGCTGGTTCATCAAGTAATAGGCATTTCGTTAAAAAACCCTTTAAACTCTATACTTACAGGGATATAGAATGAACATAACAAGTTTATTCGATAATCCGTTTCCAAACAAGATCAACGTTGGTTATATCAGCCGGCACTGTGTTGAGTTGGGGCTGGTATGTGACAGAAAGCATTTAGTTGTATACATACCTACGAGTACATGTATCATAATTTATATTTTGAAAGGTTGTTTTCAGTAACTAATAAATATGATATTTTAATTAGGCCGACACAGAGAATAAACACGAGTATTGGTGACCCAATTAAGCAATGGTAATATTTTTATAAAATATTTTGAAGGCATTTTAAGAGGTATTATTTACTAAAGTTTTATAAAGTACGCGCGGCTGGGCAATAAACAATAGCTGCGAGTATGATACGCAACTTTTGTGTGAGAATGCTAGTTAACAATCAAGTCTACTAGTCATTCATACCCATAACTATTAAATAAGTTGTGAAATAACTATAAACTTAATTCTTTATTTTATGACAGCGGCCATATTGGACCGATTTTCATTAAAAATAGCTAATAACATTTACGTATAATTCACCTATTATCAAACAAAAAAAAACATATTCGGTTCATCAGTTCGGGAGCTATGATGCCATAGACAATACAGACATACGCCTAACTTAATATAATCCCCTGTCGTCTTATGCGTCGGGGGTATATAATAATCTTCACTCTAATACGAGTAACTAACGTTGGCAGCAGGTATATTAGGCAACATTACTATTTGCCTAAAGGTAGGTACTTTCGAAACCGAATAAACCTTAATATAATAACAGTATTATTCTAATAACTATATTCAGCTATTTTGATTCAGAAAACTACTAATTTCACACGCTTTGTAGCAAAGCGAGGTCAAAAGACTGATTTGTTATAATACATTTGCCATTTTTATGCTATTCATTTTGACCTAATCATAGTAACGCCAAATAATAGGTGACCTAGCTATCTTCGTACCGCCTAAAAGTCGATTAACGACGTGGCCTTAACAAATGTTTTTTTGTTGATCTTGATATGATATAATATTGTAGGACATTTTTTTATTCTATCATCAATACTTTCCGGAGCGCATGCGATGAAAGACATTTCATGGCAAGTTTTTTTTTTAAATTGGGTTGATTTTAGTAGGGATTCCTAAGGATATTTAACACATTCACTGCCACTATCATTTTCTTAATTCCTTGTTACTCAGTGATAATGAAGATTTCTCATAAACCCTGATTCGGTCAGGCCAAACTTAATAAACTAACCTAATTTGACACTTCTAAAATTGTCTCCTCTCTTTTTGTTTCCACAAGTAAGAAAGGGATGGATATAATTTTAGGAACTTTTACTTTAGTTCAGTGTGACTGGCCGAATTGGGGTCATTGTAAAATATTTCTTTAAATCAGTCCAATAGTTTTTATTTATTCGTAAATGCAAAAATAAAAATATTTCCTCTTTATAATATCAGTTTAGATTCGTAATCTACAAAACTGTCATCGATTTTATCTGTGTTCATTGGATAACATAAATCATTGCTTACAGCTTATTCCGATAAAGATAAACATTGATTATGTTGTTTTGAAAACAAAGGAATAATTTTTTTAATTACGAATTTTACAACTTAATTTGCGTCATTTGGAATGTATTCGATTCGGATCTAGGAATGTTTTGAAAATAGACTTTACGGATTTTATGTTTTCTTGCAACAATGTGCAATGTAGATAGACCTACGTAAGTACGTCAGTAGAAATTCAAAATGTCGATATACCGATGTATGTATATATTTGCACTAGTAGCTGTCGCCCGCGGCGTTGCCCGCGACAGTTTTATATTTTTAGAGGTTGAATTTCCAATAATCATTTCTTAATGCACCACTACATCTTATAATGAACACATCCTCTAAATTTCATGTCTCAAAGTTCACCGGTATAGACTCCACGTTGATTCCTAGAAAATACAGTCAGTCAGGACTTACTCTTTTATATATATAGATAAGTGAGCGCGTAACTGTGATGGCTATCACACTGTGGTAGGACAACTTTTCAAGTAGTCAAGTCACTCATCTCTTTTTAAAGAACATCGCTGTATTACAATACAATAATTCTTTACTGTCACCACAAAAAGAATTAAAAAAAAACAAATAACATGGCACAAAAAGCGGTCTTATCGCTAGAAAGCGATCTCTTCCAGACAACCTTTATAATATAATAATAAAATTTAGCGTAGACGGTGGTGCAAAACAGATAAACAGAAAAAAAAATATAAATAAAAATAGTAATGAACACAACATACAATAATATCATACATGAAATAACAACTAACTATTCATATATATATAACTATATTCAAATTAAGGATTACAAGATATAAAAAAAAACAGATTGAGAAAAATATAAATTAGTGAACAATACTTGAGAGATAATATTTCTTAACCTGAGCTTTAAATGAATCAAGGCTTTGCGCACGCCTGATAGCCACTGGAAGAGCATTCCAGAGGCAAACAGCACGCATGGAATAGGAGGAGCCATAAAAGGTATTGTGATGTGGAATCTGAAGACGCTCTAAGATTACAAGAATGGGACTCGTGCACATAAGTAAAACGAGATTTCAGGTAAGAAGGAGAACAAGGGTTAAACGAAATATTGTAAGAGAAGATATAAAATGCGAGTATCCCGGCGGAGACGAATGGGTAACCACTTGAGCTTGTTACGAAACTGGGAGACATGCTCGTATTTACGAAGACCGAAAATAAACCTTATACAGTAATTCTGGAGGCGCTCAAGTTTATCTAGTTGATACTGGTTTAAATCAAGATAACATGCATCAGCATAATAAAGAATAGGAAGAAGAAGGGACTGTGCAAGCGCAACTTTGCAACTGTATTTTGTATCTAGTGCCATTAAATGTAGATTTTTTTCATATTATTTAAAACTTAAGTGCGAATTTTCGCGCTGATGCATATGCGCTTCTATTACTTGACAACACAATAGATGCCACCACTTTTTATTTGTTTTGAGTAACATACATTTCTAGTATGCATCGCAAGTTACGCAAGAAAAAAACAGGTTGATTGCATAAGTAAATGCATTAACTTTCTCGACAAATATCAATAACAATATTGCTTCATCTGATTTTTTACTTTTAACAACAATTGTTATTGTTAAAACTAGACCTATCACTTTTCATGGCCTTACTTTATGAACAAGTTCTTCAAAAAACTGAGTACCTACCAACTTACTTAGGCTTCGTTCAGACGACACGCGCCCGCTAAGCACTCGCCACGCTCATCAGCACCCGCGTCTAACTCGCTTTCAACTTTTTTTTACCTAATTTGAGTCTTATGCCACATCAATAGATCTCAAAATTGCATTTATCGAAGTCCAACCGCATACGCCACGCACACGCCACACGCCCGCCTTGTGCCTACTCAGCGCCCGCCCCGCACACACACCGCACCCGCCATGCGCCAGTCCCGCCACATAAAACCCTTTCGCCCATAGTTGGACATCAATGGTAGTACAAGCGGGTGCGAGGCGTGCGCGATACATACAAGTACGCTAATTTTACGCGTGCTGAGAGCGGATGTGGAGCGGGCGCGAAGCGTGCGCGTGATCGACGCGGGTCGTCTGAACACGCCCTTACATCACGGCAGGCACTGATAGAACTGTATTCAGTTAAGTATTTCGATTTAAAAATCAAATCTGTGAACTGATTTTGATAATATTTCAATGGAACTGCTCGGGAAGTATACGTACCTTATCAAACAAGAGAGATTTTTCAGATCATTCCAGCCGTTTTCGAGAAATCAGGTAAAAAGCATAAAAAGAGAACATAAGGTCGAATTGAGTACCTCCTCTTTTTTGGAAGCCGGTAGATAACTGGAAAGCCGTTAGTGTTAGACTTTACCTATTTTTAAAAAGAGAACAGGTAAAAGAGACGCCATTTCACTCTTTAGATTTCACATTTCATTACACACAATCTTGTCTTGTATTGATTTATACATCCTTCTGTTCCACAATATTCAGAAATTGATGGGGTTATCAGTAAGTACATGAAGGCATAAAAGTAAGAAAATGACTAACTATAAAAACTCTTTTGCATGTCCATCAATGACAGTTTTATAGAGATGGCGTTCTAACTTCAAAACTAATTTATTATAATTAACAATATTAGGCTATGACAATATTAATTCTTTATTCTTGTATAATTTATGTTACTAACACATGTGCTGTCCTGTATATGTCTTTGTGTTTGTTACAGGTACATGTCTTAAAATAAGCTCACATTCAAATAACTATCCAAATTTACACTGAGCATCGGCGAAGTGTTCTTTGTATTATTCGAATCACCGGCCAATCTTTTCAGCGTTTATCTTCTAAGCCACACGACACTGGCAAAGTTGCGGCTATACCGCAGAGGCCATAATCATAGATAGATAGATAACTTCAAAGCTGAAGATCATAAGCCGATTTGATAAAAAGTACCTACTCTTTTTATCAAATCGGCTTAGTTTCTAAGCCAACTGATTGCTCAATTGTGATGGCTGGCACAATTTGGTAGTGTCAGCATTAGTTTCGAAGTCTTTTAGTTTCTCCTTTTATAGAACTGACATTGATGTTCGTGTATCCTGAGTAGTAATGGTAATAAGTATTTTTTTAAGTGCGCATTGGAAGGAAATTCGACAATTTTTTGACCCCTCCCGCTCTCTAAAGGCGAGATTAGTGTGAGGTTCGGATGGACAGAAATACCAAATGGGATCTTCCTGCGGCCCAGTAAGTTAGTAATTTAATTTGACATTGAAGACCGGCGCCGTTGCGTGACTCGTCTTAGGCTAGGTTTATTTCACCGTCATTTATCATAAATACAGGTTGCACCAGAAATACTCGTGCTTACTCAAGAATCAAGATAGTACAAATAAAATAAAATATGTAGATAAACATTGTAAGTAAGCGAAATCGAGAATTACAAAACCAATACGATTTCTATGTATTAAAATACTCTTATCGCACTACTGCCCAGCATCCGCAAGAAGTATGATACGACTTATATAAAATTACGAATAACCTACCCACATAAAAAGAAAGCGAAGTTTTATTTAAGAATATTACTGTTCGATTTTATCTTTGCATCTAAAATATTGTTTACTTATAAAAGGACGCAAGTGTTGTTAGCAAATACGCCAATGATACGATATGTATGTTATAGACCAATTTATTTTAGGAAGACTCATTGATTTGATTTTCGATTGATGAATTTGATTGAAATACAAAAAAAGTCCTAAGCAAATAATACAGTTATAATATATATTCAGTAAATATAGTTCCAGTACTTTCGTATGCAACCTCCATACAATGTTTTCTAGTGTCAGTTACGTTAGTTTAGTATCAGTACTTTTTTTCATTAGTATTTAACCCCATCCTCTCTCATCATATCTAGTCTTAACTTGAATTTATAAAACCAGTTTCCAACCAAGAAGAAACTATCATACAGCGTTATCCGTTATTCACATTACATTCATTACATTCACTACAAGACCATCTAGATGGTCAAGTCTGTTATTTGAATTGTCTCAGAATTGCAATTGCATTGTGCCTAATTGGTCGTTTCGACATAGAATAGATAAGAGTTAGAATAGGTAAGAATTAGTTCTAAAAATTAAGTTTTGCTTAATACTAACTGTGACCACCTGGAATTTGATGAAATATGAATAGTTCTTATACAGCATACTACAAAGTTCACCATAACTGTCTTAATCGTAATTCGCTTTGGACTTAATAGACCATAGGTACGTAGACAACTTCGACCATATGTTTTTGGGCGATAACAAACTTCTACAGACAAAAGAAAAGGATAAAAAGTAGCTCACCTGTATGAGAGCAGCAGGCGCCTTCGCCACCACATCGGGGACTACTCCATGCTTCTCGAAAGACTTCGCCACGGTCGCCATCCCTCTCGCAAACACCTTAAAATTGACCATAGTGCTGTCTGCTATTAACAAAACAATCGCGCATCTTAATAATCGCCCCATTTTGCAAGACGATCACAAACAAAAATGGCAGCAATTTAGACGTGCGGTCAGCACAAAGGTTGGCAACGCACTAAGCCAGAAGCGAAGTAAGATGCAGTTTATAGAGGGACCAGCACCGAGTACTAACCAGTTTAATAAAAATGATTGTGTACAGTTATATAGTGAGGTGTTATGACTGAATGGATGGAGTTTGATAATGAAAAATGTCAGTTCTGGAAAATTACCATTGTGCTTCTGGCAGGATGGTGTAATGGTGGTAATGGACAGTTATTAAGGTCCAGAGGTGTCATAACGAGGTCTATAATATCATTATGTGCCAGGTATATTACAACAAAATTAGATATTTACTATCCATCTGAATAGAAAAGGAAGCTAATACACTGTAGATTCCCATTCTGGTAGCTATAGATATAATAGAGGCTTTTATTCGAATGTAATCGTAAATATAGGTACACTGGAAAACGATAACATGACACTGGCTCCAATTCGGCCAAATTACTTAACTCACAGTTTTAAAAATATATCCGTCCTTTTCTCACTCATGGAAACAAAATGAGAGGAGACAATTCAAAGAACTTTCAAATTAGGTATGTTTTGTAAGTTTTGTTAAATTTCGTTAACATGAGATCAAAAAATTTTTTTGTTTCTTGTTTGGTAAATTTTTCGATATTGAAATGGCTTCAGAAAGTTTCAAGTAATTTGCTTGTAACCTTTCCAGTTGTTATCACAAGTCAAATCTGGCGAATATTCTTGCACACCAAACAAAAGATAAAAAGATACAGCAAGACAAATAAATCTATACAATAGTAGTACATTGGGCAGCCTTATCACCTAAAGCAATTTAACAAAAGAGTGTTTACTGAATTCTATTATACCAGGTGAGGATAGAATTTTTTCGATTGTTTCGATTCCTTAGTTTTGATAAAAATACTATGCTGAATAAAATATGGGACCACAAGAGAAGTTCACTCTTTCGAACAAAATAAGACTTTTCAAATCAGCAGGGCCCTCTTCGCGGAATCAGGTAAAGAACATTAAAAACATACCGTCAAATTCAGTACCTCGTCTTCTTGGTAGTGTCGGTAGAAAGCGAGAGGTTCTCCATGCGTATGAATCTTATTTTTTAACATTTCCCGATTATTTAGAGATGGCTGGACCAATTTAAAAAAAAAAAACTTTTTTGTCTGAATGGGCAGGTACTATCCAATTGGACCCATATCAATTTTTATCAAAACCAATCCAGTACTTTCCAATCAATATTACTGTTTCTACGATTATTTAGTCATTAGGAAATTTCATTGATGGAATATTTCCAAATAAGGGGAAGATTGCTACGTACGAAGCCACGTACATTTACGAAACAACAATGCAGAAGGATTTTATTATGAATAGGTACTATCAATGTTGAAAAAGAAACAAAAGTATAAAAGGGGCAATGAAACATGAAATCTGAACTATCGGCTGTCTCTATTGCCCAAGCGTACATAAAGGCATTGATTATTTATTAGCACATGAATAATCAAGGATAAAGGGGCAAGGGTAATAATTTTTTTGACACCCTATTGTCCTCGTGATGGGGCCACAGATTACAGGGACAGCGAGGATACATCTAAAAAAGTCAACAGAGATTTTTATAGAGTAGCAGAAAATATTGTGGTTGCGAGGATTTAATGTTGTCGATTCTGATCTGATGATAGTTTTTTTTCATACATGATTGTTTGACCGCGACACACCTGATATAATTTTTTGTAGCGATGATGGTCGAGTGTCTAGTAGAGTCGATTGCCGTGAAAAAGGTGCGAGGTTCGAATCCCATGAAAACATGTAAAAAGAGCCTGAGCTACTGGTGAAGGAAAAGACCGTGAGGAAACCATAGAATGGTGGTAGGGCGTTTCCTATCGCTCGCCTGCCTAGCTACCACCCTAAAGTTGTAAAATCTGTCGCCAAGCACCTAACGGTGTGTGCCGGCAGCCTTCCTTGAGAGCCAGTATATTTTAGACTAGGCATGCTCCATCTAGGGCTAGTGTCGCTGACTGCCGTCGTGCGAACTTGTGGACAAATGCCTAGCTGTTCAAGATAAAAAAAAATTAAAAAAATCTCTAGAATAACCCGGTAGTGAGTTCTACAATCTGGCAGTTCACACAATAAAAGTTGACACAAGAATTTTGTATGAGTACGAGGAACTTTTACAATATTGGTACTGTCTTAAAGTGATTATTAAAGGAAGATTTTACTTACATGACATTTTAAAAATCTAACCCGGGGAGCTAGTACAAGATCATGGCTTTTATACAGAACAAATAATAAAACAATATTTAAAGGATACTTATTATTTATTTATAATTAAATAATATTCATTCACTGAGTACTTGTTCTTATTTAAAACAAGTTATATTTTTATATTTCTTAAAAACTAGAAAAATTTTAAACCTGGTCATATTGTTGTTATCGTTTAAACCTATGTGTCTTTGGCATGTTTTTAATTTTTTATGACAGCAATGAATTATTCAGCTATAATTTTTAAATTAAGCAGAGTGAGATAAAAAATATATTAGATTTTTTCTCATCAGTCAGTTTTGAATTAAATAAGTGAGTTTTAAAACGTGTCTGATTGTACGTGTATTTTCATATACAAGCGATAAAAGATATTTTATGACATATAATATACTTACATGTGCTTTTATTGAAACAAATGCTATGGATCTTTATTAGTAAACATTATTTTCTTGATTTGTATATTAAATGATGGTCACAGCACACAAACAAACATATTCAGATATCAGAAAATTCATTCATATTATTTCAGTTTTTATTTAATTTCAATGTAGGTTTATTTATTCCACACATTTATTTTCAACATGGTTCTAGGCCAATTGTTATTGAGGCATAAGTGCAGGCATCACCTAAACTAAAAGGCCCTATAAATCATTATATGAAAATACAATGCCATAGAAAAGGTAATTATCATAAACATTGAAGTAGTTCTTTACTGGTTGCCGACCTCACATCCACAATATTTTATGAAATGTAAAAAAACCACCGGGTGGTAATTGACTAATATTGAAATTAGCCATAATATTGACTTTTGTAGGCAAACGCTTTCTTTCCACACAAATAAAGAAAGTTTTTAAAAGTAGCTATTACTAGAGGTGGAGGTAGTAAAACTTTCATGAATGCCAACAGACATAAAATCAAAGAAAATACAACAAGTTTGAGGTAGGTTTGAGGTTACAAAAGCAATGTAGGTGTCAATGTACACAGTAAATCCAAAGGTAAAAGTTATCTGTTTGTATACCTACTCACAGTCACAGCTTATCATGACACGATAATGTATTATTTCAGTGATAGGCATGAAGATAAAATTAACTTTAAGCCCGAATTATATAGGTAATAGGAGAGTAAAAACAGAGGATTTATATACCCCCGGTGGCAGAACACGAAGGAATATTTTTTATGAGCAATAACAGGAAATAATCTTGTTAATTATATACAAAAATGTAATCATACCTTATATCGTAGAAAGAATAACAGCACAAATCTGCGATGAAATTGGATAACAAATTTATTTTATTCTCGTCACTTTTTCTTTAGCTACTTTTACAAAATATCAGAACGCAAGCAAAAGAAAAGCACCGATTAAAAAAATAAATGAAATTAGCCGGCCGGCCGTAGACAAAGAAAGTTTTTTTCTTCTCTAATGGCCATCACACTCTGTGTATTGTGTCAGTTCTCAAGTTCTTTGCATCAAGTGATTAATTGTTATAGTGAAGTTAAAATCACACAATGTACTGTAGTAAAGCGGTCTAGAGTTTCTATAGAGATTTCCCGTGAACACAAAAACCACGTTATTCCATCTTTCTAATGCCCACACTTGTGCACAACTTTATTAGTTAATAAGGCACCATTATTAAACAACTTGAAGAATTACTTGTGGTAATAAGGTGCTAATAATATGCTATTTCTTCGACAAACGCGGGAAAACCCCAGAGAACAGTAACTCCACAGAGTATTCAAAAACTGTTCAATAAAAGCGTTGTACTAGACTAGACAGCTATTGGTGCTATGGTGGCAAAAGTAACTACTATAACAGCAATGAGTTTTATTTTTATTTTGCTGTATCAGTCACTCAAAGGACTAACGCGCAATTCTCTACAAAACGTTTTGTGAGTTGAGGACTGCATTAGTGTGCGTGAGTAGGGAAGGAACTCCTACGAAACTTAGTGATAAAACAGTTTGCATGCATGATTAACTGATGGAGGTTAATGCTAATTTGTTGAAAATACCTTATCGTTAGGTAAAATGTTACAAATAAAAAATGTTATGATGACTTGCCCCAAGCATTCACCACCCTATGATATTATTTGCTAATGACAGCACAATTGTTTTTACTGGTGATAGTAAATCCATTGAACCTGAAATTACTATGACTTTGAATAATGTTATTGTCTGGTTAAAATGTAATAATCTATTAAATAAACTTGAAAAAACTAATTTAGTAAAACATTTTACAAGTATAAAAAATTGAGATCTAAAATTATTTATAACGATAATAAAATTAAGGACATTCCAAAAAAAAAATATTGGGTTTATATGTTGACTCGAATCTTAATTAACTGGAGTAAACATGCCGTATGCTAAAAAAAGCCGTAAACCAACCTACAGTACTCATATCATGCGTACGTGACGTCTACATTAAGATACGGGATTATATTCTGGGGAAACTGTACTATGCATGACACGATATTTCGAGCTCAAAAAAAATGTCTTAGATCAGTGTGTCAATTGAAATCGACGGATTCTTGCAAAGAATACTTTTCAAAACATAAAATACTGACATTTCCTTGTTTATACATATACGATACCGCAGTTTTTATAAAAAGTAACATGTATATGTTTGAGGGATATAATAGTGACCGCAAAACTAGTAAACGTAAAATTTGTGCACTCTGCCATAGAACCGCACTGTTCAAGAAAAGTGTATTGGGTATGGGATGACGTAGGCAAGTGGTTATAGATCATAGCTATAACCAATTGCCTACGTCATTACTTGAATCGGAGCATATCAATATATTCATGAGACAATTATTTAATTTTTATATATTGAAAAGTTACTTATTCGGTACTTTTATTTACATAAACTTAAATAACATTTTATAATATAATAACTAAAACTAAATTAAAATCTAAACTAAACTAAAAATTAATCTAAAAGGCCTATTGAAGTGGAGGGAAAGGTGCCCAGAATGCTGGCAGCATTGCCACGTTGAATGGCAATGCTCAATTTTTGGCCGAAATAAATGCCAGCACTCTGTACACCTGACGCCTCCACCAAACGCTTTGCCAGGTCTTTATAAAAAGACATGGCGGATGGCCCCCACAAACCTAGTGTCTCCACTCCAAACTTATTCGGTAAAAAAATGTCTGCAAGATAAAGAAGTTATAAAGAAAAGGTGTAATTTGTATATTATTTTATCTGGACATAAGCATAATTTTCTTCTCAATACTAATTTGCATGTTAGATTTAAGTTGTATAATAAAAAATTTGTATGTACGCGTTAAGAATTCTACATTAAGACCAATTATTTCTGTACAGTTATGCAATAAATGATTATGATTATGATGATTACGGATTTAACCTTTAAAACTTACTGTAAAGAATCGTGCGATACAGTTTTAGCGGCTGTAACAAGAAAATAAAAAATACATTGTTGATTGTTGCTATAATAGTTAAAGTTATGTACCGCCATTGATTTATGTATTTCATTTAAGTAAGAATAAGAAATCTTTATTGTAATCTGTGTACAGTGGTCTTAAAAGATAATATAGTTCCAATAAAATTATTGTATGTACCTACGCGTTAAGAATTCTACATTAAGACCAATTTCTGTACAGTTATGCAATAAATGATTATGATTATGATGATTATAGTTTTAACCTTTAAAACTTACTATAAAGAATCGTGCGATACAGTTTTAGCGACAGTAACAAGAAAATAAAAAAAGCATTGTTGATTGTTGCTATTATAGTTAAAGTTATGTACCGCCATTGATTAATATATTTGCCATTTAAGTAAGAATAAGAAATCTTGATTGTAAACTGCGTACAGTGGTCTTAAAAGATAATATAGTTCCAACAGTTTTGTTCATATAGACCATGCAGTAGGTAGATAATATACCTACTTAGTAATCTTAATACCTTGACTTTATATAAGCAAATATGTAGGTATCTAAAATATTAATAATAGAGGGTATCGCAAACAATATCCCAGTCTCCGAACGCCCACCACGCCGCGGGCGTGGAACGCTTCTAAAAGTAGTCACAGACGATCGAACTTGGAGCGGAGCGCACCACGAACCGCACGGTGCGATCTATACAACAGACGATCGCACCAGACTTCGAACCGTCCAGTTGTATCGTGCTAGCGTTGCGTGAACATGTCTCCTCGAAATGCCGCCCATTCTATCAAAACAAGCCAAAATTGCTTTAGTTGCGGCAGCTATCGTTACTACATCGCCGTTATATAACCAACGAAAAAGAAGAAAAGAATGGGCAAAATTTTATCTCAGAAACAGACAACGGTACAGTCATATGAATCTCATCAAAGATCTCGATGATAAAGATTTTCGTATATATCTTCGAATGAGTTCCGAAGCATTTATTGAATTGTTGGATCTTGTGAAATCGCATATAACTAAATCCGATACTGTTATGCGACAAGCTGTGAGTGCTGAAGAGAGATTGGTGGCTACTTTAAAATTTCTAGCGTCAGGTAGAGAATTCAGAGAACTTAAATTCAGCACTAGTATATCGTCACAGTTACTATCAGAGATAATACCAGAGACTTGTGAAGCAATCTATACAGTGCTCAAAAACTATCCCTGAAACAGAAGATGCTTGGTTAGAAATAGCAACAGATTTTGAAAGAAAGTGGCAGTTCAGTCATTGTTTGGGTGCCATTGATGGTAAACACATCATCATCGAAAAGCCACCAGGGACTGGTTCATTATATTACAACTACAAAGGAACATTCAGTGTAGTTTTACTTGGTATCGTAAATGCCAATTACGAATTTATTTACGTGAATGCAGGAGCAAATGGCAGTGTTTCTGATGGCGGAGTATTTAAACATACAGTTTTTCACGAAAAATTACTGAATAATCAATTACATTTACCAACACCTTCTGCCTTGCCCGCATCAGATCTTGTTGCCCCATATTGTTTTGTTGCAGATAACGCATTCGCAATTAATGAAAACCTTTTAAAACCATACCCACAGAGAAATTTGACACATGACAAAAGAATTTATAACTACAGATTATGCAGAGCTAGAAGAATTGTCGAAAATACATTTGATATTTTAGCTGAACGTTTTAGAGTATTTAAAAAACCCATACAAATAAATGTCAAAAATGTACCAAAAGTGATAATGGCTTCATGCGCATTACACAATTATTTGAGGAAAAAGTCTTGCAACTACATGACAAGGAATTGTGTCGATTTGGAGGACACTGAAAAATATACATTCCGGCCAGGAGACTGGCGACAAAATGACAACTCTGTGAGCGTTAATAGAACAGCAACGCACTGCAGATGGTAATTCTGTTAGGCAAATATTTACAGAATACTTTAACAATCAAGGGCGTGTTAATTTTCAAGAAAAAATGATTAATTTACTGAATATTTAATGCTTACCTCAATAGATGGATTATTAGTAGTTTCAAAGTTGTCTAGTATTTCAGACGTCGGGTTCGTCTTTTCGTGCAGAAAACTTAGGTATTCGTAGTACCACAATGCCGGGACATGTAAATCTTCCACTCCAGCGCCACTAGTTTTGCTAGATTCTACCTAAAATAAAATATCATGACGAATAAATAATAAATATTATACCTACTTCATTATTAAGTAAGTACCTACCAAATAAAAAGTAATAATAAAAATATCATCTGTTTTATTTTATTTCTCACCTTATTCCGTTCTCGTCTATAGGCAGCTCTGAGATGTTCTATTTTTTTCTTAATATCGTTAATAGTTGCAAGGGGGTAATATGCTTTCCACTTTTCTAAAAGTATTTCAAATGCTTGATTGCGTGCATCTTTATTACAATAAAGGCTATGAGTGGTATTCCACAAACATGAAAAGTCTTTATACAACTCCAACAGCTCTATAATCGCTCTTTTCTCGTTACTAACGATGTGTTCTTGGCGTCGCTCCGAATCCATTTTTGTGAACGCGCAGCGACGTGTTGCGCGTACGATAGCACATTAGCGACTAAACCGACATGTGGTTCGGTGCGCCGTCCACACGATCGAATCGGTGCGGTACGCACCGCGTTCGATGTGCAAGCGCTCCGAACCAGCCGTACCGATATTAATAATAATAATGTCCGCCGGACCGTGCGCCACACGATCGTATTTGGTGCGGAGCACACCATGTTCGTGGTGCGCTCCGCACCAAGTTCGATCGTCTGTGACTACTTTAATCCGTTACCGCGTCTAACTCTGCGGGGGTCGGGAGGGGGACAAGCTCTCGCTCACATAAGATTTAGTCGACACACGCCGACACTACTCGCGTACCGCGCGGAGATGTAATTTGTTTCTCGTGTACCTTATGTGTATCGCTTGTGTGGAAATAAAATGTAAACCTAAAGCTAAAGTGCAAAGTTTTCATTTAAATCACGAACCCTTATATACATAGACAATAGAATGGCGTCCCAACGAAGAGGGCCATGCTTGTGATACCTACGAGTGAATTACACGAACTGAAGTGAATAAAGTGCCTACGTGACCTGCGCGACATTTCTTTAGCCGGTTAATACATACAACCGTGACGATGCCGCGTACGCGACGCCAGTCGAGGCGACAATCAGACGCCTACTCCGACGCGAGATCCAACTCGAAGAGCATCTTCCAGCGTCCACGGTAGCCGATATGATGGCTACTCTTCAGCGAACGCAGAATGAAGCCCTAGCGCAACTCTTCGACCGCGTTCTGGAACGGCAGCCCGCCTCCCCTGTCTCGATAATTCAAGAGCAGAAATCTGGAAACTTCGCTTCATGTACGGCGCGTTTCTCCGGTGAACACGCAGAGTCCGTCGATACGTTTATCGACGCGATTACCAGTCATAAAGATTGCAAAAATATTACGAATGATAATGCTATCAAAGGTTTGTCAATGCTGTTGACGGGATCCGCGGCGACGTGGTAGCTGAGTATTAAATTTGAAGTCACTACTTGGAGTGAGGTCATTGACCGCCTTCGCAGCGCCTACGGTGATAACCGTCCAGCGTACCGCTTGTATCCTGAACTTTTTAGAATGGAACAAGGCGAGGAGAAAACCGATATCTTCGTAGCTAAATGCACTGCTATCAAAACTACCAACAGAAGATTTATCTGCGAAAGCCAAATTAGACATGGTTTACAGTTTACTCGACCGACGATTGAGAAATCGGTTACGTCGCGAAGAATGCTCTACATTCGCCGAACTTCTATCTAAGGCTAGAAGCATCGAGGAGTCAATCGCGGAGGACGAGAGTACGAGCCGTGGCAGTGTTTTGACATCCGCGCGTGTGCCTTTTCGCGCGCCGGCCGGCGACGACGCAGCGAGCGACAAGTACAGCATCACAAGGTCAACGCCCTTGTGCCTCGCCGCGGCCGCAGCGTAATTCGGACGGATCGTTGCCTGCGACGACGCGTACTCAAGTTTCTACGGAGCGAGCGGCGACTTCTACGGTTCCGCCCGCGACGCGATCCGCGCCCGCGGCGGCGACTGGCGGCGGTGGTGGAGCCACTTCCGCGACGAATCCAGAGGGCAACTCCAACGCGACTGCGAAGCCACGTAGACCATATTGCGTGTACTGTCGTAAGTTTGGCCACTGGCGTGATCAGTGTAAGCGACTGTCGGGTGAGTCCAATGAAAATACTAATAACAATAATCTCATATTGCCGACTCCTGTGTCGTGTTATCAGTGCCATACTAAAAATGTAACGCGGGAAACCGACAGTGTAATGAAAACCTGTGCTTTTATAGTAGTACCACTGATGAGACTTTTTCTGAGGATTTGTGTACTATGCGTAAGTCTAAACGTAACTTTTTGTCCAACAATGATACCTTGTCTAATAATAATAATAATGCTATGGGTAATAATGATGTTATGTCGTATAATGATGTTATGTCGCATAGTAATGTTATGTCGTGTAGTAATATTGTGCCTGAAAGTAGAGATGGTTCTTGTAACACGAGTATGAGCTTTCTCCCCTCACCGCGAAATGTTCTTCGACCGATTTTCGATATCGAGATTTTGGGTTATCGCGGTACGGCGCTTATCGACTCTGGCGCAAAACAGTCAATTGCGGGGCATACGTTATACGACCTTCTCGTGCGTCAAGGTTATCCGTTACAACCGGCCCGTAAAATAATAAAACTCGCGGACGGTATTGCGCGGAAGTTGTCGTACTATTAACATCACTCGATTTTCATCTGAAGGGCAAAGCGATTAAGACTCCCTTTCTAATATTACCTGAGGCTCAAAACAACTAAACATTGTTAGGAATGGATTTCATTACAGCTGCTGGAGTAGTCATTGACTTTAAACAAGAAATCTGGTATTTCAGTAATGATGATCATTGTAAACATAAACTGTTATCAGAACCGGCTTCACGGCTAATAAGCTGTGCATCTTCAACTGTCCTTCGTGATGACGAGGGCAGTCATCTTAACCCAGCTGAGCGTAAATCGCTCGCTACTGTGCTTTCCAATCATTCAGAGGGAGGCCCAACGCCGTACGCTGAGCACCATATTGACACAGGTAATCACCCGCCTATAGCAGTGCCGCCGTATCGCCTCACTCCAGCCAAAAGGGAAATGATGAAGCAAGAGATTGATAAGATGCTCCGTGAAGACGTGATCGAAGAATGCGAATCGGCTTGGTGCTCTCCAGCATTAATGGTACCAAAGCGTGACGGTAAGATTAGGTTCTGCGTGGACTATAGGCGTCTTAATGCTATCACCAAATACGATGTCTACCCAATGCCACTCATTGACGAGCTGCTTCAGTCTACCAAAAGGAACTGCTTTATGAGTACGCTAGATTTGAGATCTGGGTATTGGCAATTGAGTGTTTCCGAGAAGTATAGGGATAAGACTGCTTTCACTAGTCCATTCGGAACATTTCGTTTTAAACGCATGCCTTTCGGATTGAAAAATGCACCGGCTACATTCCAAAGACTCATTGATCGAATGCGCTCCTGTGCATCTCTCTCTGACGTGACATTACTGGCGTTCATGGACGATCTGCTAATAATAAGTGAAGGTAGCTTCCAGAAGCATCTTCAGGACCTGCAAACAGTCTTCGCTCGACTTCGTGAGTATAACCTTCGCGTAAATCGCGAAAAATGCGTTTTTGCCCGGGAAAGTGTAAAGTATCTTGGACACATTATTACTCAAGACGGTATCTCACCAGATCCTGCCAAGGTCCAAGCAGTATCAGACATGAAGGAGCCAAACAACTTGAAGCATCTGAGGACGTTTTTACAGACATGTTCGTGGTTCCGTAAGTTTATACCTAACTTCTCTCAAATAGCTGAGCCACTCACTAAACTTACACGAAAATTACAAACCTGGACATGGGGATCAGCTCAAAAGGAAGCTTTTCTTGAGCTGAGGAAACTTCTGACGACTGCTCCAATATTAATCCAAGCGGATTTCAACAGACCATTCATACTCCGTACAGATGCAAGCAACTTTGCCCTTGGGGCTGTTCTTCTCCAGGGGGAGGACAAAGAGGAGAGGCCGATAGAATATGCCAGCCGTCTCCTAACCAGTGCAGAACGGAATTACTCCACTACAGAGCGAGAGGCTCTGGCGGTAGTGTGGGCAGTAGAGAAGTTCCGGAGTTACTTAGACGGCCATCCAGTAATCGTTGGCTCTGACCATCAGCCGCTCCGGTGGTTGATGACCCTCAAGTCTCCTAATGGACGGTTAGTAGATGGGCGCTTAAACTTCAAGCCTTTGACATACACTATCAGTATACTCCAGGAAAAATAAATGTTGTTGCTGACGGCTTAAGTTGACCAGTTTGTACGGATGAGAACAAAGGTGAGTGTGGAGTTTGTTCAGTTATCGTGGACTTACCTGCCAAAAGTCCGGCCGATTTACGTCGAGAACAACTTGAAGACCCCGAGATCGAGAAAATCACCAAAGATTTAGAAGCGTTTGATGAGGTAGCTTCTCGACGATGGACGGAGAGAGGATATCTCATGGATCAGGGAGTACTTTATAGATATAACCCAGACTCTGACAGCGAAGTTCCACAGCTCGTGCTTCCTACATCACTGAGAACAAGTCTTAAAGGAGTGCCATGATTCTGCTCTGGCCGGTCACCCAGGTATTGATCGTACATACCTGAAGCTTGCAGAACTCTATTACTTCCCAGGCATGAGAAGGGTAATCACCGAGTATGTTAAGGCTTGTGTGACCTGTCAGAGATATAAACCTTCCAATACAAAACCTCCTGGTCTGTTACAGACCCCGGTGTTAAACCAAAGGAATGAAGTATTGGCTATTGATTTATTTGGTCCTTTACCAGAAGGCAAACAAGGTGAAAGATGGGTGTTGCTAGTAGAAGATACAGCCACACGTTGGGTTGAGCTTTATGCTCTCAGGGATGCGACTGCCGAAGCTTGTGCTCGAATGCTGATTGAAGAGTATTTTCTTCGGTACGGATTTCCTCGTCGTATCGTTTCGGATAATGGAGTCCAATTCATTGGAGCAGTAATGCAACAATGTATGTTCATTTTGGACCTAAAACAAAATTTAATTCCTTTATACCATCCGTCTGCAAACCCAGCGGAACGAAAAAACCGGGATCTCAAAGTACAGCTGAGCCAACTTGTAGAAAATAATCATCGTTCCTGGCCAAAACGACTACCTTTAGTAAGATTTGCTATGAATAGCGTAGTCTGTAGAACCACAGGCACAACTCCAGCTTATTTGACTTTTGGCAGAAACACGAGATCTCCTTTTGAAACGCAACGTGATTTGAGAGCTATTTTAGACAAAGAAAACTTTGTGCCCCAAATCACTCCCTACCTTAGGTCTTTTATTGCTTCTTTGTCAGCTGTAAGGGAACGGGTGGAACAGCAACAAGATAAAGCCAAGGAGAATGCTGATCTTTCTCGCTGACCTGGACATGTATATGAGGTAGGAGATAAAGTCTTACTAAAGTCGCATGTGCTCAGTAACGCAAGTAAGGGTCTTACGGCTAAATTCACACCAAGACGTGATGGTCCTTACATAATAAAAGAAAAGGTGAGTCCTACTACCTATATCTTGACCCACATTGGCGTAGATCCCAACGACAGTGTTGGTAAGTATCACACCCAGGACATGACTCCTTTCACTGACTCTGCACATGCAGATACACCTCCACCAGCTCCAGTTATACCAAAACAGCGACGTGGACGTCCGAAGCAGCATGATACTGGCATAGTACAGGAACGAGGGCGATCACCTATACTAGAGGGGGAGTCTATCGCAAACAATATCCCAGTCTCCGAACGCCCACCACGCCGCGGGCGTGGAACGCTTCCAATCCGTTACCGCGTCTATCTCTGCGGGGGTCGGGAGGGGGACAAGCTCTCGCTCACATAAGATTCAGTCGACACACGCCGACACTACTCGCGTACCGCGCGGAGATGTAATTTGTTTCTCGTGTACCTTATGTGTATCGCTTGTGTGGAAATAAAATGTAAACCTAAAGCTAAAGTGCAAAGTTTTCATTTAAATCACGAACCCTTATATACATAGACAATAAGGGCTAAATATCTTAAATTAAATTGTTATATAGTTACTATTGGAATATAAGTAGGACTTACACTGTTGAACAGTTTCTTCATTGGATTTAAAGTCCTTTTCGCCAAAACGCTAGGAATGACTCTGAAGTATGTACTTATGCAGTAAATGTTATATTCTATTATTATTTATTGAGATAATATTCCAAAACTTTTGACTCATCTCAAGCATAGCATCAAAAGTGTCACCATTTGATGATTTTCCACTCTTTATTCTTTATTCAGTTCAGTGCCTGGTGTGACTCTGACAAATCGAAAGCTCGCCAAAATATATTTAGAAAAGGGTAAATTCGTAGTTAAAATATGTGACTCAAACACGCAAAAACAACAAATCGAGCGAGATTACTTTTCTCGGGTAAGCTTATTGTTTATGTGTGCATATTAAACTAAATAACGCCAAACTCAATACCATAAAAATATTAATGTAATTCAGTATTTCGTGTTAGGTACCCTTAAAAACAACGGGATAGGTTCCCACAATAATGGGAAAATATCAATGCATAAAATAAACTACCTAATTAGTTACATGTGTTTTTCTGTTAAAATTAAATAATAGGCGATTACATAGTTATTGTATTTGTATTAACTCTGAAATACCTTGCATAAACTTCTTGGTAATAATGAATGTTTTCAACGAAATTTAGGATGACTTTCTATACTAAGTAATTTGAGAAAAACCTAATTTAGGCCAAGTAGTAAAAGTTGGCCTACATCTCCTTTGTAGGGAGACCTATGCCCAGCAGATGGATGTTATGAATCAACACGCATAAAAAATATTTATTTGGTTACAAGATTCCGGATAAACGGACTCATATAAAATGCTTTGAGTCAACTTTAATTGTGCGAACTGCCAGATTGTATAAATTGCTAACAGTTTCTCTATTTCCAGATATCTATAATGTTTGGTCTTTTGCAAGTCCAAAATTGCATTGTTTAAATTGGTTTGTTCTATGCAAGCGTACAAACAGACTACAGCTACATCGTAGCGTACTATATCTTAGGCCACTTCGTCATTTACATCGGGCGAGTTTCAGACAATTACAATCGTATAAAAAAACGTATAAAAAGAAGTCCTTTTCATTTTCTGTAGGCAACACCAACCGCGCATGTTCAACTGCGCAAAGCGGTTATATTTTTTTCGACGCGCGGTAAAGAGGTTTGTTCCTCTGTATAATATATGAAACTGTTTGAGTCTCAGCTGCACAACCGGCACCTTTAAGCAGCAGTAATAATTAAGATTAAGAAGATAAATTAGACCACTTTTTAGATGAAATACTTCTTTTACGGAATAACTCCAGTTTCTAAAGAAACAGCTAAGCATAACACGCCGCCAATACAGAAAAAAATAAGTAGTACCTGTTGACGTTTGTCACTGACATTTTTGTAATACTTGACGTTTGACAAACCTTCATGTTGCCAAGAATAAAATCGGGCTCTCTCTAGAACAGCCGTTTTTTTTCCGGTGGAACGTCAAGCGTGACAGTCTGTAAAATTTTACGGTTTTTATTTTAAATTTAATTATTGGTTTGAGTGTTATTTATTTAACCAAAACTGCTTATTTTCCATATATTTCTATAGATTTTAGTCCAGTTTATTTATTTTACTTAGTTTTTGGTTTGAGTTGTAATCATGGGGTCGATCCCCCTGACCCCGGTGGTGGTTCACTGGGTTGTTCTGACTTTACTAGCCCTCCTTCTCCTGCCGCATTTACATCAGTGTCTACTTCTGAATCAAGGAGAGAGAAGAAAAAACACCGCCGTGATTGTTCGTAGCGACGACGTCAGTCGCCATCGAGTGATAGAATCAGTGGTAGAGAACGATCTCCCATTGACTCCGATGGTTATGAAAATGCAGATGATAAGTTAACAAGTGACCGCCTTACACCACCGTCATCTTTTTCAACAATATTACGTTCGTCGGCATCTATACCCTTGGGCCAGACAGTTAAGGTCAGTGGTTCCCGTGATTCTACTTCCCTCCCCCTTGCTCAGAAAAGTGTTATATCACAAATATCGCGGCATTAGTATTTGCCTTGCAATTGTGGACCATTTATTATTCATGTACAAAGAAAAGAATCTTCGCCTGCCGCTGGGACTACACTACATCCGGTAAATTTCGGTCGCTTTTTATATTCACGAATGAGGGAATTTCTGGGTGTTGTTGACGGCTCCATCAAAAGTGTCGGTCGTAATCGAATTTCGCTGTCTTTTCATTCATGTGCCACAGCCAACGATTTCTTACAGTCTACCTCTTTAGACAAAAACAGCTATAGAGCCTTTATTCCGTCATTTAATGTGACTCGCCTGGGGCTTGTTCGGGGTATCCCAGTTGATTTGTCTCCTGAGGATATTATAAAAGAGATGACGGTTCCCAAGAGTTGTGGGCCTATTATAAAGGCACGTCGCTTAAATTTTAAGGTGGTTATTGATGGGGTGGTTTCCTGGAAACCATCACAAACCGTTGTTCTAACTTTTGATGGGCGGGTTTTTCCCTCAAGGGTGTTCCTCTGCTACAACTCCTTCCAAGTTGAACGTTACTCCCTGCCCACTATTCAGTGTTTCAACTGCTGCCGTTATGGACATACAAAAACTTTGTGTCGGTCAAAGCCAGCCTGTTTTAAATGCTCCCAACCTCATGTTGGTGACTCATGCAACATTGAGCCAGGCAATGCAAAATGTGTATGGTGTCGTGGAAACCATTTTGCCACTAATAAGGTCTGCCCTGAAATGTCTCGGCAAATAGCCATTAAATCTACTATGTCTCAAAATGATATTTCATATGCAGAAGCTTCCAAGCTGCACCCTCTTTCGAAGCCATCTTTTGCTTTAGTCGCTTCTACGCCTGTGGTTCTTGCATCTCCTTCTTCTCAATCGTCTGGTTCTAAAAACCTTGTCACGGAGCCCGTCAGAGTAAACTATAGAGGTAAATCTTCCACGCTTGTTAGTTAGTCTCCTTTTTTTTCAGCTGGTTATGACCATCAAGCGCATGCTAAAATTATTAAAGATGATTTCTCAGGTGCTGCGCCAAATGGGTGCGCTCTTTCTAATCCGCTAAACTCTTCTAACCCGCCGTCTGTTCAGGAAATTATTTCTGAACTCTTGAAACTCCTCAGTCTTTTGTCTTGTCTCCTTAATAATAATTCTTCTCCAACTCAACCTTCACTGTCCAACGCTGCATTTAATCTTTATTCCCTGATCTCTCTTCTCCGGAATGGATCTGTCTTTTAAATTCCTTCAATGGAATAGTCACTCCTTGAATAACAAATCTTCTGAACTGATTTACTTAGTAAATAAGTACGATCTTAGTGTCCTGTCTGTTTCTGAGACGTGGATTAGGCCTGGTTCTTCTTTTAAACTTCCTGGCTTCATTGTCGTCCGTGATGACAGATATGATGGCTATGGTGGTACTCTCCTTTATTTAAGAAATAATATTTAATTTTCTTCTATCTACGTTCCTTGTTATGATGGTTTCCAGGCAATCGCTGTGCGCGTTAAGGGATTTTCCATCGTCTCTGTTTATATCCTCCTCATCCCTCCAAATTAATTTTGAGGCGGGTTATCTCAGTTTTGAATTCTCTCCCAAAGCATCTTCTGGTCCTTGGGGACTTCAATTGCCATCACTCCATATGGGGCTGTGGTAAAACTGATGGCTGTGGTTCATATTTGTTAGACTCTTTAGACTCTCTGAACCTTTGCGTCCTTAATGATGCTCTCCTATGAGAAGGACCCGTCCTAATGAATTTCGTAGTGCCGTTGACTTGTCTTTGTGTTCTTCGGAGCTGGGTGCTCTTTTAACCTAGAGTGTGCTTCCATCTACGTCTGGTAGCGATCACTTTTCTATTCTCCTGAAATCCCCTCCTCGTCACTCCAAACCTGTTTCGGCTAATAATCCTCTTCTTAAATTCATTCTGTGTAATAAAGAATCTACTGGCTGGAATAAATTTTATGACCTTACTAAATAAATTTCTTTAAATTCTCCTATCATTAATTCTTCCTCATCTTCTGATCATTTAGTTCGTTCGCTAACTGATTGTGCTAACCAATCGTTTCCCTCGAAAAAACCTCTATCTAATAAGTTGCCTTCCCCTCCGTGGTGGGACAGGGAGTGTGCTGAAGCTGTCGAAGCTCGTAAGCTTGCTGAGAAAAACTTTAGTCGGTGCTAAACTCAAGCTAATTTTACTGAAGTAAATAGACTATCTGCTAAAGCTAAACGTTTGTTTCATTCCAAAAAGCGTGATAGTTGGAATTCATTTTGCTCTAGTTTGAGTCCGAGCTCTCCCACATCTGTTGTTTGGATGAAAATCCGCCGTTACAGAAAATCATGGTGTCCACCTTTTTCGTTGTTGCAGCCCTTCTCATTTTTGGGCTGAAACTTTTATGGATAAACTTGCCCCTCAATACTGTCCCCTCCTCTCCGAACTCCCTTCCGTGTCTGTCGCCTCATCTAATGATGCCTTGGACTTACCATTTACGTTCGTTGAATTGCAAAATATTTTAAAGTCGGTTAAAGATTCAGCTCCAGGTATAGATGGTGTTCCATACTCCTTTTTTACTAAAGCTAGTGATAGCTTGCAGGCTTATTATTTATCTTTGGATAACGTTATTTTTGAATCTGGTATCGTGTCTGATAGTTGGAAATCCCAATATATTATTCCCATTCTCAAACCTGGGAAAGATTCAGAAGACCCTAATTCATACCGCCCTATTGCCCTTTCTTCTGTGCTCGCTAAAATTGCTGAACGTCTTATTAAGAATCGTCTTAAATGGTTTCTTGAAAGTAATGGTCTCCTAGCTAAGTCCCAATATGGTTTAGGAAAAAGGAAAAGCACTATGGATAGTCTCAGCATCTTTACTACTGATATTAGACTTGCGTTTACCCGTAATGAATCGATTGTGGCTGCCTTTCTTGATATTTCTGCTGCTTATGACAGTGTCCAACTTCCCATTGTTAAGAATAAACTTTATTTTTAAAAAGTTCCGGTTAAACTGTGTAATTTTATTATGAATCTTCTTTCTGAAAGTTTTATTTATCTACGTTGTTCAGATCCAGCTATTTTTCCACATAGGGTGATTTGGCGTGGACTTCCCCAGGGATCTGTTCTCAGCCCTATTCTCTATAATGTATATACCACTGATTTAGAAAAATCGATTGGCCTTTGCCGTATTCTTCAATACGCAGATGATATTCTTTTATACATTTCTGATCATAATATTGACGTTGCTAGTAACTGCATCTCTCATTCTCTTGTTTGCCTAAATTCCTGGCTTCATCTCAATGGTTTATTACATAATCATATTGTTATTTTAATCAAAGAATCTCTCAATTTGTGCCGGTCAAGAGGTAGTGAAGTTGTCCTAATTTGGGTCCCAAGTCATTCTGGTATTCTTGGTAACGAACGCGCTGACGAGGTTGCTAAGGATGCGGTGGTGTGTGGTGACAAAGTTCCATTTTGCATTTTCCCCCACGATCTTATGCCCCTTCCTAAAATCCTCTTGTTCAATTCGTGGGCTTCTTGCTGGAACTCATCTAGCAAATCCAGAGGATCTGCCTTTTCGGCTATTCAGCCATTGATTCCACGTCGACCCTGGTGATCCGTTTAAGATTGGGTCATTGTTGTATCCCTCCTTTTTTGAAAAAAATAAAAATTAGAGATTCTTCCCTATGTGAATGTGGCGTTGAAGAAGGAAACCTTAATCATATTTTCTTTGTCTGCTCTTTTCTTGATCATTCTTCCTTTCTTTCTTCTCTTAGTTCTGTTGTTCCTTTTCCTACTTCCATGTCAGTTTTGCTTTCATCGAATGACTATTCCATTTTTCATATCATTTGTTCATTCATGTCTGTAAATAATTTAAAGTTTTGATTTTCTTTTAGTTAATTCATATTAAATTTGTTACCTTTTAGCTTTTATTAAATAGATTTTATGTTTGTTTGTTGATTCGCTCGTAATGTTTAAGTTGTTTTGGTTAATTTTATTATTAAATTTAAAATTTATATTCTCGTGATTATATTCTTGACGTGAAACTGGCACAAGTGTCCCATGGACGATTGCCATTTAAAAAAAAATAGAACAGCCGGTGACCAAAGCAGTAGTTTTATTTTATAATGTGAGGAACTAAAAGCATAAATAAGTAAATATAGAACAAAAGACCATCGTCCCAGGGCGACGATTTGGTTGTTCAACAGTACCTATGAAATTAGCAAATACGTTTGACGACAGATTTTTGCCTTACAAACCATTGCCACAAAATCTTTAGTAAAGACGTCAAATTGGCCTATTAGATACACTTCATTGCATCGTCACAATAAATTATTTTCCCATATTAATTAACTGATCGGACTAGGAATAAGCACACAGTTTTACATGGATAGGTTTATAGTTTAATTTGTGTAGGCTTCCTTGACTATCGATCGGGACTTTAATGAAAAGAACTAAATAGTATTTTATCGAATGAAAATTAGAAGAAATTTCTCTTGAGCTAGTTGCACTGCATTTGGTTTAGACATTAAGTATAATAAATAATATGTCAGAAATAATTATGTGGAATAGGGGTATAAAAAGTCGCCATCATCTAAGTTCAATTTGTTGAGGGGTTGTTAGTTTTAGTAGTTGACCGTTTCCATGAACAGGGATGAAAACTTCACCGGTAATTGAGCTATGTTTGTTTCTCCTCGAGGTGGCGGCCAAACTGTCAGAGGCTTTTATAGCCGTTAGGTATTGGATAGATTGCTTAGCCAGACTCAAGTACCTACTCGTAGTAGTTAAGTTAGTAGTACCTACTCGTAAGTAAGACATTGAACATAAGTATGTATGAGATAGTGTTCAGCTTTATAATAAACAAAACATTTTTTTAAATACAATAAATGTTTAATATGATTTACAAGCCATTTCTTAATTACTTGAATAGATACACCTGCGATTGGCATAAGTTACTGCTCTCATAGTTTTGCAGGAGTTCATCGTCAAGGTATTTGTTGATGATGGCTGGCGCCAGTAGATCTTCAGCGGCATGTGCCATAGGTGCAGCGAGGTCGTGAACAATGAGCGGTCGCTGCGTATAGAGCTGCAGCGAGCATGTGTCCCCGTGCTCGTGCTCGCGCTCGCGGTGCGCGCGCATCAGAACAATACGCGAGCGTAACGCGCGTGGCGTCACCACTGCGCGCTGAGCAACTTCCATACGCGCGTACGCAGTCTCAAATAGCTCGCGCATGTACTGCGCAGTGTGCGGCGCGCGACCGAGAAGCGCGCGTACGCTTGCGTCAACACGCTCCTGCCACGTCGAGCAACCCTGTAGGTCTCGTTCCAGACAAGCAGGCGAGTCGTTCGTCATCAGAGAAAATATATGCTTCACTAAACCTTCTTGAAGCGACGTCGCCGAGTCAAACAAGGCCAGTTCAGACTCTAACAGCGTTTTCATCTCATCCGGTCCATCACCAATGCAGTAAACGGTTCCCGTTAAACCTGTGTAGAAGAAAATTTATTTTGAGTCTGATTTCACATTCATTTCTAATATACTCTTTTTTATATATGTTTTATATTAATTGGGCAAGTGCCAATATTACGAAAATCTATGACTAACGAATGACTAACAGCAACAAAAAAATAGCAGGTGGATTACCTTTAAACTATTAAAACCACATTGTGTATACGCCCTACCTTATACCTACCTTTATCTTCTAGAATAGCAGCTAGTTCCAAAGCAACGACCACTCCGAATTCGTAACCCAGCAGATAGAAATTGTTCTGTAGTTTGTAATGTTTTAGTAATATCTGAAAATTAAAAATTAAATAAATTAGACTAAATTATAAAGTCGAAATATTGTATTTTTTGTGCTTGTTTATACCTCCTTCGAGCTGACACGGCTAAACTAATTTGATTAAAAATTGGTATCAGGATAGCTTATGTTCTTGTAAAACCCATGGGCTCATCATCTGTCATCCCAGAAAAATGAAGTGTTCCCGTGGGATAGTGAAACTTCTACGGGTAATAGCGCGGCGCGCAGCTAGTATATTATATAATATGTAAATACATATTATTATACCTATAATATATAACAAATAGAAAGTAGAAAACGTCAATAAATTTTATTCCGATATTTGTTGATAAAAATCATCGCTGTCTTTTGAAAGCCGCTGATCACTACCGTTACGACGCTAATTAGATATATAAAATGGACAATTTGGTCCATAATTGTATAAATTAGAAGGGGTTGACAGTCAGACAGATGGACAGATCGAAATTAAAAGTGTTCCTTGTGGTTACAGCACCATTAAAAGCGAATAAAAAACATTACAGATTAAACATGACATCATCTACAAGAAGGTATAAGTGCGTTGTACACGAGTATAGCTGCAATTTGTTCTGTACGCTAAAATCATAACTAGTGTTATACCTCAGAATATCTAGTGGCGAGTTCCTTGGGCGTCTCGTGTGGTCGCTCCAGGCCTGGCTGAAGCACCACGGCAGCCAGCTTCAGCCTCTCACACAGACGGTGGAACCGCGCGTGGAATCCCTCCATGCCGGGGACCACGAACAGATGCGGCCTGCTCGAATCTATACCACCTAGCAGCTAATACAACAAAACATATTTCAGTATCTGTGGCTAATTTTTGAACAGGGAGATTAGGTACATTCAATCATAAATTAAATTAAATTATAATTATTTAACATAAAAATAGTAAATCAACCTGTAGTTTTGAATGAAGTTTTGGTTATATCCCTAATACAATAAATAAATAGAAAACTAACTCTATTCTTCTAGTATGTAACTATGTCACGCTTTCACTCCTAAACCACTGAACCGACTATGATGATCTTTGGTACAGAGATAGACTATACCTTTGGTAATGATATAAATTACCTTTTATCGCGAAAATACCTCGAAAGGTTTAGAAATATACTCGTAGGATGGCAGTTTTTTTTATATAGGACATCATCCACACAAAGGTCTTCAGGTCCCAAACTAGGCAAAGCCTGTACTATGGGTAACCTGATGACTGATATACATACTTATATACATAAATTCATACTTATATATATAATAAACACCCAGACACAGGTCAAACAGACAAGTTCATGTCACACAACTGTTTAACCTGTCCGGGGATCGAACCCGGGATCAGCGGCGCAGAAGGCAGGGTTGCTGCCAACTGCGCCAACCGGCCAGTCATTTGGCCAGCCAGGCAGTTGGCACGGAAGTCAAAACAAAGCCGTCTAGCTTTCACGCCTAGTCCCGAAAGAGGTTTTAATGGGATTTAGTACACGAGTACAATGTGTAATAAAAACGTGTAACATTACTTAAATATGTTAGCCTGCTAATCAATGTGAACTCATTGTGGAAGAAAATTTTGTAAAATTCGAGAATAAAATATTACTTTCTCCACTCAAAAATTGGTCACGTGATTTCTATGGAGGACTCAATATTTTTTTCTTGAATTTTGCAAGTTTCGTTCGGGTATATAATAACGGGTTTACCTTGGAAAATAACTACTTAGTCCATTTTCGTCCTTTACTACTAGCCAGTAAGTACACAACTGTAAAAATTAGTTATTTTTGTAATAAGTATTCTAGCTTACATTATCATTATCTACTAGAAGCGTAGTCACAGGCATGTAAGCACATGTTGTTTGCAGCTCATCGTGGTCTTTCATTGCAAAGAATGTTGCAAGTCCTTTCGTATCGTCAAATTTCCTATCAGTTGCGGTCATTTCGATTTCTAGCAATCTGAAATAGAAACGTACATAAATATTGCTGCTCTGGATTATGTAAACACCCACAGCAACCTTTTCGGACAATTTAAGTAGATTTCACTAAGGTCCGAAAGTGCTACTAAAATCGAATTTGCCCATTACAGAAAATACTAAAGGTAATTATAAAATACGATACAATATAATATTTCTTTATTGCACACCAAAATTACAATAAATTCAATTAGAAACCTGAGATGAAGTCTATATGTGCTCTGATGAGGCTTCTTAGTCAAACTTTTATCTACGAAATATGGATGTGTTGTGTATCTTAGTAAAATATATTCTTAATTTTAGAGAAATACTCTCATGCTATACCAACTTACTTCTTTTTCGTTAGCTTTAAAACTTTCTCGTCATCCAACGACACGTGATAAACACTCGTTAGAAATAGCTGAATCACAGGCAGATATTCTCTTAAACCCAAATCTTGGAGTGAAGAACCATCTTGTCCGTTATCTGTAATTGTAAAAATCGATTTATTTGGTTGTTCTGTTAGTTCAAGTTCTCATGAATAAATTTATAGTTCGTGAAAATACTAAGTAAGTAAACGCAAAAAAACATCAATCTTTATTGCTTAATTAGAAAGATTTAGTAAGTTTTATGCTGGAAATATAATGGTTTCTCGTGGGTGAAGTTGTGTATAGAAACCTATCCATACCAAAAACGAAAGGTCACTCTTAAGATGATATAAGGTGGATATAGTTTATAGGTTGATATAGTAATCGTCAACAGATTCAGGCAAGGCCGATTGTAGGGAAAATTCGCCTTTCCAAAGGATTTCTCGCATCAAACCGCAGTCAATGACTGACTTTTTACTACCTTTTTGAAATACTCCTATAATAAAAAAAAATCGTATGCGTATGGTCAAAATATATATTTCAATCTTACCAGCTAATATGGGAAATATATCTGCAAGTGATGGTTTTTTCAGAGCTTGTAATTTAGCAGTCAGAACGGGAAGTTTACTGCTCAGAGCTAATTCTATTGCATCCACTGCAGATCGATTCCACGAATATTCATCTAACATGGTATTAGTCTCGTTTGCCTGTAATAATTTAATAAATAATTATTAATTGTCAATAAAAGACTTACAATTGAACAGAGTACCTATCAGCATAAATAGAGTGAGATAAACGATATATTGAGTATGTATTAGCAGCGGGCTCCAAACTAGGCTTGGCCTGTATCTTGGACACCCTGGTAGGTACACAGTAGATTAATAACAGACTGTACAGACGGCAGTTTGTTGTACAATTTAGCATATCTTCTATTTTATTTACAAATAATAATGTTATTATAATTGGTTTTAATGATATTATTTCAAGTCTGTGATTATTATTTATTTAGTTTAAGTTTGTTACTCTTTCACGCTCATGTGGCAGAACCTTTTGGGATGAAAATTAGAGTGGAGATATTTGAAACCCTGGATTAACACATAGACTATTTCATATATTGTATTAGCGCGGGTGACACTGCGGGGCGCAGCTAGTGCAGTTATAAATATAGGTAGCTGGTAAAGTGAATTAAAACATTACAAAAATATAATAATTATTCTAGAGTTACTTTATTATATGTTGGCAACTTCAGCGCCACTGCCAATAATCCATTGTCAGCCCTCGAGAGACATGTCTTTTCTCCGACTATGCTTTCTCTGACAGTTACCACGGCAAAATATCTGAAATATTTTTTTTATTTTTGGTAAATACAAAGAAAAAAGTGACGATATGAATTTGATATTTAGTAATCTAGTTGATCTAGGTCTGATGACGGACAAGAAAAATGTCGATACGTAATTTGGCACGAGTCATTCATTCATCTGTACGATGAACGACAACAATATGAGTCTCTCTCGGCTGCCTATATTATAATTTTGGATAAACCAATTCATGAATAGAACTTTTTTTATTATTTGTCGACACCACTAGAAAACATGACATTCAAGTAATAGCAATTCAAAGCAGGTACGTAGCCAGCGTCATTGGGACAATGAATGCCACGCGGCCACGAAATTCGAATGTTTGAGCGGTTTGGTTCTTCATTTTTTTGTTTACCAACTTGTAGGTTTCTTTTGTTAGGGTAAATATTTAAGTCATAGTCACAATATTACGAAAATATCGTGTAACTAATGCATAAATAATTATAATAAAACCTTACTTATAGAGAGCACATGAATTTTGAGTAGCGCTATATATATTGCTGATAAGTTTCTCCGTTTTAACGTTCAGTTCCTGATCTGTAACTGCGATGAATATCCCTTCAACATGTCCCTGCAATACTTTACGAACAGCATTGACGTCAGCTAATTCGTCATATTGTATTTCTACATCTACACCAACTTTGTCCCACAACCTGAAATATAATCAACGAAATTTTAAAATAAACAATAGTTCTCATTACAACTACTACTTCTAGTCGGTTATTGCATGATCAGTGCTTACCGTAACTGAAGACAACATTGCGTTGTTGGATCCAAACAAATGATACGCATTCTTTTTGCACCACGCGCTATTAAGCGGTCTGCTAAATTTAGTCCTAATGGTTTCCCATCCCACACTATCACATAAGTTGCCTGTGGCGAACACACGACTCTGAAAATTGAAAAACATTAAACATCAGGCCTGCACTTGTGAATTTTCACTCAAGTAGGTAGGTTAAGGTTTCTTTATTCGTACCAGTGCCTAAATCGTACTCTTGCAATATTTCGGCTACTACTAGCGGTACGCACCATCTCGTGGGGTTGACCTTTACTATTCAGTCGAGCGAGCAAACTATAGAAAATGGAGTGCCGGCCGGTCTCGTAGAGAAAAAATAATCAAAAAGCAAGTTTTTTGCACGGTTTTCACTAATATTTTATAGTAATCCGTAAGCTTATTACGGTACCCGTATGATCTTTACATATTTTCTTTGATTACATATATTTTTAATGCTTATCAGACAAACGTTTAGGCATACTCTAACCTAAGACTTTTTATTGTTATATCTGTGACTTTAATTTGAAACTTAGTAAACTGTGTTTCTGAAATCGTACCTAAGCACAATTCCGTACTCGTACCGGTACGAGTTGGGTAGTATGAAAATTATTAAATTTATTGCTTACTCTTATTAGCCAAATGCATAGAAATGTTTCGCGTATATTTTTTATGTTCAAACACCCATTTTATTGATAGTAGAAAACCTATTTTACTATAATACTGCAATAATGGAATCAACTTAAAGAACAAAAATATTTTTAAGCCGGTGCTAGATACGAACATAATCAAAACAGAACCAGGAATAAATAAAAGCAGGAAAAGAAGAAACACGGATAAGTTGTTTGTGATCTCTGTTTTAGCTCAGTAGTTACCTTTGTGTTTAAGTTATTGATATTTTTTATGGAGAATTTTATTTGATTTCCTAAGTTTTTAAATCTAATAACAAATACAACAATTATTATTTTCTTACTCTTATATACTTAATATTTTTTGTACCAAGTATTTTTGTTTATGTAATCATATTTTTTAGTACTTATATTTTCTAAGTACGAATTAGGATTCATGTGGTAGTAATTAGGCGACCAGGCGCATACATCGTACCTAACGTACGCGACGTGTGTTTTCGGAAAACGCTAAAATACCTATTTAGATACAAGTTTTTCATGTTTGTATGATTATTAATTGAAAGTTAGATGAATAAAGATTTTATAGATGCTGAAGATTTTGTTTTATTTCAAATGCAAGATACTCGTAATATTACAGCAACATTTTCTTAGGTTGTACGATATAAGCAACTTACCCTACATACATGTCATGTATTAGACTTAATTACCATATATCTACTGTAACGATAAAAGAAAATATTGATAAAAATCTGTTTACAGGATAAAAGTTAAGTAATTTTGAAGACAGCCCGCAATTTGGCCACCGAGGCGAAGTCGAAAAACTTGACCTGAGTTTAATTAAAGCAAATAGAATGGAACAGACATTACCTAGGGATGGCGGATGCTAACGGATCCTTGATTCGCAGTAGTGCGCGACCGCGGTGTCGACTCTCTGCCAGCAGGCGGAAGGCTCTTTTTGCCTCGTGCAGGCCGAAGGTGACGTGAGTCAGAGGTCGCACGTAACCTTGGGCTATACCCTCGCTCACCAAGAGCTGCAACGTCTGTAAATACGTACCGCATCTTGCACTAATTCATTTTTTGTGAACCAACGTTAACTGTAATGCCGTTTGTAATTAAATGTTATAAAAAAATACTCATTTATTACTTGTAAGTATTGTATATACCTCGTCACACTGATATTATTAAGGCGAAAGTCTGCATGTGTCAAACGGCTTTGCTGATTTGGATGAATTTTGCCACGTAAATAGCTCATACCTTGGATTAGCACATAAGCTACTTTTACATACTTTTATTTTATCCCGGAAAATTGAAGTGTTCCCACCGCTGCGCGGAGCTAGTTATTATCATAAAACAATCAAATAACAAAAAAAACCGGGGTTATTATCGTATAAATAAACCAAGTTAATCCAGTTAGAAGTAGTGTAGGTCATGCATAAGCATGACTACACACAATAATAATATGATAGGACACGTTCTCGATAATAAATTGTCAGAGCCTCTTAACCTTTATAACATCACTTACTTTAAATTCTTCTTTTTTTCCCAAGTCGAATAACGAAGAGAAATCGGCAGCAATATACGATCTTTGTTTGGTCATGTGGAACATGCCGTATTCGAATTTATCTTTGTTCTGTATCTGAACCATGTCAATAGTTACTCCAGAAAACGCAGCGCATTTTAGTGATATCTGAAAGGTGTTTTTTTTTCGCTGATTAAAACATGTTTACTACCTCCATTGTTTATTATGAATTTTTAAAATCAATTAATTACAAATATGGACACCTGAAATTAAACTCTTACATTTTTAAGTTCGTCTCGTACGCAGCTGATTACAATGTTACATCCCTCTCCGTCAGTAGCATTCAAAACCATGTCTCCGAAAGTGTTATCGCGAGAATTTCCAATCGAAGCCTCTGTAACACTTGTATTATTTAATTACTTTATACGAGTAGCTACTATTAAGTAAAATTTTATCCTCATCATCCACCTATATTTTAATATTAGATTTTTCATTATCGTGATCTTAGGTATAGGCGTCTCTCATATAAGAAGTCTTAGTGGGATGCCACTTATTTACATGTTAAACCCTTAGCTTATTTTATATCAAATACCTATCTTGAGGTTTTGGTCATCATTGGTCAGCCAAAGCTCCGCTACCCCTGACTTGGCTACTGTTTAGACAAGCTTAACTCAAACTCAAAACATTTACTTAGTGTCAAAATTATATGTTAACATGCAGGTCCTGGTATTAAAAATAACTAATTATACTAAAGTCTGATATGGTTGGGTATAGATTAAAAAAATACTTATTTATTACGGCACTCAAAACATACCGTCAAGCTCTGGAAAGAGTCTTAGAAGAAATTTCTTCTTGGCGCTGTTTGACACGGTGGCGAACACCTTACAGCCGTGTGCTAGAGCAATGGAAATGACAGCCTGACCCAAGGCACCTGCGGCCCCATGGACCAATACTCGCCATGATCGTTGAAGCTCACTTTTCACACACTATAAAGAAACATTAGTAAGCACTTTCTTTAATTTGCTAACTTATTTACATCATCGTGTTCGAAGACGAGTGGTATTAGGTGTCGAGGCTGAAATATATCAAATCAATGATGCACTAAACATGCAATGAAAGTCACTTTACGACGCGATGCCTTTGAACATATTTACAACTATATAATCTTTATACTATAATAAGAGAAAATCTTAAATCTATTATTTACCAACGCGCTTTTGCTTCACTCGACTCGCGCGGTAATAAGGTTCCAATGTTAGAATTAAGTCAGTCGAAATGCCATGTAATAAAGAAGTCTTTATTATATGTTTTTCTCATTTCTCAGACTGTCATAATGATCAAAGAGCATTGGATTCCTTGTTAAAGAACTTTTTCTTCCCATAATGATGGTTTAAGTCGTGATTCACAAACTACTTACACCGACGATGTATAGATCACCATAGAGTTACCAGATCTTATGATTTAATAAGAAATATAAAGATTTGGTAATAAGCGAATTTTTTGTGATACAACTTTTCGGTCGCTATATGGAGAAACGACAAAAGCGGTCACATGTTAGTTAATATAAATCGTGATGACAACGATTAAGAAACGAAGTTTCCAGGCAGCCATTCACGAACCCATTCGCGGTAGCAATAACTAAGATAAAATTCTGTACCTATTAAAAACTAACCTTGTTTAAAAATTGATAATATTATAAGACGTCACTTGTAAAAATAGGCTAAGTTACTAAAATAAATAAAAAAATAATAGCTTGGCTTTGGCAAGCAGAGTCAATTACGGTATTAATATAAATACTTACTAGGTAGTAAAAAGCCTGTGTATATGCGAGAGGCACAGTGGCAGCTTCTTCTAGCGTCCAGTGCGCTGGAACCGGCCACAGCAGCTCAGGACGCCCCGATACCACCGTGCTCGCAGCGCCGTTCCTGACCAGACCCATTACACGCTCTCCGCTAAAAAAAGTTTTAATAACAAAATAAAATTTTGTCACATGCATGTCAAGGAAACCACACTTTAGGTTTGCATGATAATTTGTTTTATGCAATTATATTGACTTCATGTTATATGTTTTATATTTTGTATATGTTTTGTCAAAATTGTTCAGTTTACGACCTAAAGAAGTATATCTAACAGAACTTTAACTTTACTCTACAGCCAGAACATAACTTATGATGGAGTTGTATAGGTAGGTAACACCTATTTACTTAGTTTTTATTACGGAGACATTTTTATACTCAATCTTTGTGTTAGGCATATGATAAGAGTAGTTATAATTTCAAATTCATAACAGTTTGCTTAAAATTATATTAACTTACTGTTTATTAAAACCGCTGAAATCCATTCCAAAATATTTTTCCGAATTGACGCAAGGACTGACTCCAGTTGCTCTGCTGACGTCGAGCATATTAACTCCTGCGTATTCAACCTGTCAGTAAAAATGAAATACCACTACTTTAGAAATCATATCCGGGTTATGATTAAGTGAGTATAAAAAATAAGTATGTAGCTGTAAATATCTCGACCGGATGAGATTCCTGGGTACAGTGGTATCTTTTGTCTATATAATATGTGTATGGGATGTGTAAAAATTTGTGAATTTGCACTAACATAGATTTTAAGAATAGGTTAATAACACATCTTATTTTTGATATATATTAATGATATTACCAATGCATTGCCAAGTTGGGCTCACATAAATTTATTCGCACATGACACAAATGTATACATAATTTAGAAAATAAAGTTAGTATTGTTATGGAATTGTTAAAGGAATGGTTTGATGCAAATAGAATTGTTCTTAACTCTGATAAAACCATCTCTATGCAGTATCAGTCAAAGTTAGGTATTTTCGGGAATTCCATTAGTAAAACAAATGTATTTCTAGGTTATACAATAGATAATGCAATTAGCCATAATGCGCACATCGATAAAATTTGCAAGAAAATGGCAAGTGGTAATTATGCTTTATTTAAACTTAAGCCATTACTAGATAAAAAGTCGCTCATCTCTGTCTATTATGCCTACGTGCATTCTATTATAAGATACGCTATTACTGTTTGGGGAAATGCTAAAGATAGCATAAAAGTCTTAAAATGTCAAAAACAGTCTATAAGAACTATTAACGGTTTGAAAAAACGTAGTCCTGCGAGAAAACACTTTAAAAAAGATAAAATAATGACAGTTATATCACTTTATATTTATAGTTGTTTATTAGAAGTACACGAGGATAGGGAAATACCGGAAAAAAGAATTTCACGCAATAGTAAAAAAAGGGCGAATCCTACCAATAAATAGATTAGCTAAATGTAAGAAGCAGGGGCTTTATACCAAAATACTGATGTACAATAAATTACCTAATAGTGTAATGGATCTCAATTTTATTACATTCAAACAAAAATTGAAGTATTTTTTTGAAAGCAATCCTTTTTATAAACTCAGCGAATATATGTCAATGCAGCTTGTGGAATCATCGTTCTTGTGTAACGAACAACCATAATAAAATATCACTAATAACTAAATAAAGCAATCATAATGTAAATATTTGTCAAGAGAACTGTTAAACTAAGAACTAATATTAAGTAATCGTATATGAATGAGATTTGTAAGTTAAATTTTTTAAGTAATTCTTAATTCAAATGTAATAAAACTTGCCTGTAACGAACGTTATTTAAAGGTCAATAAATATTACTTTACTTTACTTTACATGGACCCGTTATGTTGTCTGATTAAAAAATTTTGAAAACATAAAACATGATGCAAAATTTGCAAAATATGTTGTATAATGAGTTCACTTTGATGTGTAGACTATCACACCTTTCTGTTGCACGTTGTATATTATTGATTGATAGCGGTGAGCCTCGACCAACACCTTTCGCTATACGGTTGGAGCAAGAGTCGGATACAGAAGGCAATGTGATTCTCGAAACAGCACGCATTGCCCGAAGATTATTTTCTTTGTAGCCTTTACCACGCCTCGTCAACAGTGGCATTCTAAGTTTAAGTCTTATTTAACGAATATTGTGAAGAAACATCGATTTTGAAAAAAAATAAGTTGTCTGTACTGCAACAGTTTATACTGACAACACAGTTACAACATCATAGCGCGACTCAGTAAACTCATTATTTAATTATTCTACTTATTTAGTACTATTTATTTAGTAGGTTGAGGCTGTCATAAAATCATAATCATCACGACGGTCCTCTTTTCGCAATGAATCAACTGATAATAAGTTTGTACTAGTACAATAGGAACAAATGTCAAATACCAATGCAAACTTTATTTAGAAAACTAACGCGTGTTTGATACATATTGTTTAAGAAAACGGATTTTCACGCGTACCTGATTGTTGGAAAGGTCTAACTATAGTTTCGTTCACATTCGGTGAAGTTTATCAGGGATGAAATGAGCCGTTCCTGTCTTCAACGATGACACGTCTCGCACTCGTTGAAGATACGAACGGCTCATTTTCAATTCAAACATTGAAAAAAAAACTTCGGCGCTGAGTGCGTTTTATAATCACGTCTAAGTAAGAACAGATGATATTGATCGATTCACTTATAAACACACTCATAATGGAATATACGGGCGAATTCTGACATACATACAAATTATACTCTCTGTCTTACAGAAGGATTAAAACCTAAACCCTTAATAAGTTCACAACTAGGTATAGCATGTTTATGTTTAGAGCTGGAAATTATTACGCCTAATTCAGTCGCATTTTAGTCTATTTATTTTTCGTGGCACATACATGTTAGCTTTACTTGAGTAAATAAATGATATAACTTTACCATTACTTCGACACCACTCTCAGCTGTAGGCGGTGCTTCCTCCCAGCTCAACGTGTCCAAATTTCCTACATCGCCGATTTGTAGAGAATATTTTTTCTCAGTAGACAATTTATCGTCGGGTACTGATATGTAATTTGCCTGCAACGATGTCAATTAAAGAATAAGAATAATTTTGCGCTAAGATGCATTCAGCTTTTATAAAATAACGAAGGTCTGTGGTTCACTATATTCTCAATTAAAATAATAAAACGTTATATATCATTAATTATGCTATTAACAAAAGTATGTTTATATCTCAACACAATATTAGAACTGGTTATCCAGATTACTTACATTGTTGTCCATTAGCTGAAACCGTGCTAGTTTTATAGAAGGCAAATTACAAGTCTTGAGATGTTGCAAGAGAACGCCTCCACATCTGTAAACATATAGACCATTGTAATAAACTGTAGATCGTGTTATTGTAACAATTGTTTAAGTAAAATATTTTTAATCTTCAAATTTCTACTTGCAAACATCTTTAAAGGCCTTAAAGATAGAAGCAATTTTTGAAAACCTTATGCATTTTTCATCCTTACTTCACACGTTTGATAGGTACCCTTTCAATATAGAAACATTATGTTATTTAGTCAAAAATAAAATGTATACGCAAACTACAATAGGTACTAAATGTTGGTTCACAATTCAGAAAATAAAAAAGTCCGAACTATTTCGGACTTTCGGATGAACGAATATCTATCATAATCGTCGTGAACGCAAACGCCTCATTTCATCCCTGTGGAAGTTCACTGAATGTGAACGAAATCTAAAGGTTGACTAACGATGAGGTACGCGTTAAAAGAAACCCCGTATTTTTAAACAAAATGAGTGACAAAATTAAGGAACTTTGACTTACAATAATTATTAAAGTACTGATTGAAATTTAATTTGAAATATTTCTAAAGATATAGGTGGATAATGGTGTCTCTTAGTCACTGAAAAGGTAGGTAGGTAAATTTAGATATCTAGATTTTTCACTACTAAGTTACTAAGGCGGATGACACGATTATATTCTAGAAAAGGATGGTGCCGTGACTTTGTTTTGCTTGACTTGGCTACTTGGATACATTCGGCTCCCAGATTCTATCAAATCGATAACCTTCTTCTCTTTTAAGTCGTTTGAAAATAAGTGTTAAAGTTATTTTTCTAACAAGAAATATTCGAGCAGTGATGAAAAATATATTTAACCTGGAATAAGATGCCATAGTTATAATTTACAGCATTTCTTTTCGTTGACAGCGATTGGTTTTTTATAAACGATAAAATTTAGTAACAAAAAAAACTTTCCTAGTAGGAAATACTGTCTACATATTAAAACTAATACATATACATCAATTGCTGTTCATTTGTTTCGCTAAAACTCGAGAACAGCTGGGCCGATGTAGCTGATTTTGGTTTTGTGAAGCTTCAGGGAAGGTTTAAACATATATAACTGGTAGGCGATAAGAAGTTAGCCGGGTCAGCTAGTATTGAATAAAATAAAAACGGCAAAACCTACCTGATGGATTCGTGAACTTTAGATATTTCCGCTCGCAGAATAGTGGTATCTCTCGATGTACTTTGCTCGACAATAGCCGCGTGCTTGTCTACGTCAATAGTAAGGTCTCTGATCTGTGATGGTTGAGACACTCCATCATGTGAACATTTCAGGTTATTCAATTGCAGCAATCCGTCGATGAAAGTCACCCAGTTATCATTCCATTGAATTTCACCGGCAGTTAGGGATTCACTTACGCTGACGATACTTTGGAAGGCGTCTCTATGGAAGGTGGTAAAAGTATTTATTGTACTTCCTATCATAACTTCAAAGTTCAATTGTAGGTATCAATGCCGGGTTCCCCCACTATTATAGTGGCAACAAAAATACATCATCAGTAAAAAATTTAGCTGTCTACCTGACCCATTTTTAACCTTTGGGTACGGAACCCTAAAAATGTCTACCCGTGCGAAGCAGGGACGGCCGCTAGTTTTAAGTGTAAGTAAGATTGATTTACGCACAACAAACAATAGATGCAAGTAAATATGATTACAAAATAATAAAAATACCTACCTGTAAGAATAACCGCGTCTGCCAAAATGGTTGTAAATTTCATCCGAAGTAATACCACATTTCTCGTTTGACATTTCAACTTTGTTGTCGTCCCTTGTGAAATCAGCGATAATGAAACCGGTTGCTATTTTTGATTCTTCATTTAAAATCTAAAAAATGCAACTTAATAAATGAATTTCATGGTAAGATTTTGGAAGGACGCTTTCTTGTTTTGTAAGTGTAACGAATTTTCTGGTTACCTCAAATTTCCCATTGCCTCGATGAAAAGATACGTTAAGATTCATTTGCTTCTGGTCATACAGAATCGGTTGAGAGTAAAAATGCACATCACGGAATTGCACTGATAGTTTCTTCTTAGGACGTTGGAGAGTCATTGCCAGAATATCCCATACAGCAACAAGAGCTCCAGCAAACGGGAACAGCATGTGGCCTGTTTGTTAATTATTTATTAGGTATACAAAACAAGTTACAGCTAATAACAAAATATTAAAATATTAAAATTATATAATTTAGTAATAATAGAGCTAATATATGTAATTAATCCCCGAGCTGGGTTGTAACACAAAGCATGTGTACTCAGAGGTACAGATGATAAAGCCATTCCGAGAAGAGTGCAAGTTTCAGGGTATGCCCTTCTACAAAGTGTTGTACTTTGCAGATGAACGCTACCGCGGAATCAATAATTTATATTAAATATGAATATAAAGCTTCTGTGCGATGAAAACGGTAAAATCAACAATAAAAACGGCATCTGCTGGGCAGCAAACTGAATGAAAATTCAAATCATAAAAGTTGCAAAGATAAGATAAATAATATCGGAGTGGTGAATTAGCAGTATAGTATATGTATATAGTATATGTTTTCATTCGGTGATATCTTTTTGCTTTACGTTTAATGCGAGAACTCTCACGAGAATATTGTACATGGTAGGTATACCTTGAATAACATTTCCTGTAAGGTAACTGTACTCATCGTCGTAAATACTGACTTTAGTTGTACACGAAGACGTAAATTTAGTAGTATATTTAGCTTCCACTATGGTCCTGAAACAAACGTATTATACGTTTAACAAGATTTTATTTTTTGCAAAAGACAACCACTTACTCGTAGATCACCAATGTGATGACGGGATAGCCCAATCTAGGATAGTTTTGAAATAAAACTGCATAATTTATGTACTTGCTAACCTAACTACGACGGACTTTTGTTCACCGCTTGCAAAACATAGAATGTCTTCCTTCGATTTTTTTCCCGAGATGTCGAATGAGAAGTTCATAAACATCTCTCATGGAGACAATTTGGCAGATGTCTGGCGGGCAGCTGTCACTACTGGCCATCAGACCCTCAGTCTGTACAGTCTGTACGAGTACATGCTAAAAGCAATTTACATTTATTGTACTTACCATAAGTCAGAATGATTCCATTTGACGTAATGTGCAAGATGAGGAGTTCCTGTAGATACTGGAAATTCTACTTTGGGATAAATTGCTTGGACTTGAGGATTATATCCTTCGATATACAATCTGCAAATAAAATATAACAAAAATTTGAAAATTTGAAACAACAAAAGTATTATGTCGACTATGTATTCACTTATTTGGTAATACATGTTATTCTTCAAAGTAAAGTAATTTTGACGATTGTTTTACAACACTGTTTGGAAACATTTTTACTTTTTTAATTTTTCGTATGCTTGTACCGTATTTACAGGTATTATATTAGAGCCACCCACATCCCGACCCATCGCTCAGCGTCCCATCGTCGTTGGCAGCTGGTCCACTGGTGAACACCTCGTTGTCACCAGTAAACGTTTCGCGCGTCAACAAGCACGCGAGTAGCGAGTTCTCATCGAGTAGTCAACATGCCGTCCGCACGTGATCAGCTTTCGAGCGGACGATCTGGTGACGCTATGGAGTTGATTTGGTGATGGCATATCCATAAAATTCCTTAAAAGTCTACTAACCGCACGGTGCGGCTAGGGTGCCAGGTAGCTCTAATGAGCTGCGAACTTATAACTGTTTTCCACGAGCAACAAATACATATCTACATACATTCTTACAAACTTTCGCGTTCATAATATTAATAGGATACAAGTCAACTCATCCTGCTGGTTAGTTTAGGATGTGACAAGCCATACTTACTTCCCAATACCGTCAAGTAAGAACTGTGCGTTGTCCTTGTGTCCTCGCTGAGTCAGAGGTATGTTGGTGCAAGAGCCTGGTAGTGCGCGCTTGAGGATGGCCTGCAGCAGCCCGTGCGGAGCTATCTCCACCAGCACTGCGTTGCTCGGAATAAGACTGCTAGATTCCTCAAACAGCACCGGACTCTGTAATTCAATACCAATACAATAAAGTATATTAGAATGCTGGACTGCTAACGTGACGGTACTAGCCGATACGAACTCGAAGCCAGTATATTATTATATGAGGCTAGCAATGCGTCTATTGCTAGTTTTACATTATAATTTTGGTATTTTCTTAAGCTAAAAATCTTGATACACGTTTGGCAAAAAAGTAGGTTCACCTGCAAAACGAATTAAATATTTCCACACCGACCATAACAAGCGCAATATTTCTCGATTCGTTAAAAAAATATTTAAATACGAAACTTAAATAAAAATATTTAAAGACAAAAACAAGAATAGACAATAGGGATTATACATTCTCTCTCATTGGATTTGAGAGTATTAAACGTGTTGTTTTTCTTCTTTATTTGGTCTAAACGAATAGCAAAATTTCAGTTTCATAGTTTAGTATACGGTTCAAATAAAATCTTAAATATGTATCAAGTATCTAAGAAAATAGTTCAATAAGCACGTACCAAAAGATTGTTGGTAAGATATTCGGCTGAGCAGTATTTAGCGATATGTTCATCCCATCGCTCTTGCGGCACTGACGTAGAGATCCAACGTTCGCTGCGAGCCTTAGGCTCCTTTATTATTTCCGACAGAAGTTTCAACAAATGAGGACCTGAAAGTACACCATATATTACTACTCAAAATTCATTTGTATGTTACGAGCGAAATTTGCAACTAAATTTTCAACCAACTGTGATAAATTTTGCATAGACGTTTTTGCATAGTTTGGTTAGATAATGCATGATTAGCTAAGTAAGGTCTTTCTAAATCAGCTAAGGTATTATATTATTATATAGCTAGCATTTCATCTAAGCATTTTATACAGAAGCAGAAAAGTGCCAAACAGAAATAAGGTTTACGTTTTTCTCAAATTCTTTAGAAACGGAACTTAGGAAAAACGTATCTGCAAGAATATATACTCACCAGCATTAGCTATGTACTGCGAATGGTATGCAATATTAGCGCTCGGAACTTCTTTTGCGAATATTCCATTAGCTGTCAGCGTAGCCACAAATTGTCGAATGGATTCCTCGGGTCCAGAAATAGTGCTTGAGGTAGAGCTATTGTGGCACGCGATTTCAATAGACGGAGGGCTCAATTTTGAGAGCTGTAATTGTTGGTTTATTATTATTATTAGTAGTTCTGTGAACCATTGATTTTTTTCACTTTATAAAATGAAATATAACTACTTGACTGACTTTTTAATGTTCAGGAATCTGGCATATTGTGTCTCGCATGTCTGTATCAAATATCTATTATTGAAATAGGTCAGTCATTAGCTTCGTAGCAAATTTGCCCCGATGTAGTGCAAATAACCGAAGCAAAACGTCACCGAGGATGATCTCTTATCCCGGCATAGAGAATGACGCTGCATACACGTACTTCACTCTGATGTACATACTGGTATTTGGCGTGCACTTTCTCGAAAACTCTTCTCGACGTATACCGATGGAAAGGAAGAAGATCACATCCCTTTTCGCCAACTAGCGGCGAAAATAGGTAATGCCCTGATTAAATTACCTGCTGATATCCTAAGCCGATTGCTGCCATAGCTCCGCGTATTAATATTGCGTCATTAGAAGCTTGTCCCCGACTCCATGCAGCTAAAATCATTTCCTCTGCTGTCAGACATCCGTCAGCATAAGCACATCCTAGTTCTCCAACACTATGACCTGTCAAATTAAACTTATGAAAAGTCTTATAGGTGATTCTTATTATAAGTACATGCTTAATAAATTGATCATGAATGTATTTCTTGAATATCTGCTAGGTATATACGAGTATATAAGTTCTCCATACAAAAGTTGGTGAAGTGATCGGCCAGGTCGTACAGGACGCAGTTTTTTTTTTATTTTGAAAAATTTTGTTGTTCATTAGGTTCAATAGGCTAACACTGTTAAGCATTGTCACACTTTTTTTGTTACACGTTACATAATAACCCCGAAAATTCAGTTATGTATAGTATTCGAGATTTGTCGTAAATTATGAAGACTGTTTCCACGATGTTATTCATACGTCATCACAACAAAACTGTGGCTAATTTTAAAGTGCAATTATAGCACATTACGCGCAAATGTAAAAAATATATTATTTGAGTTTCGGCTTTATCAGCTACAGTAAACTTATATGTGACTGCTTTGTGAAATTCTTATAAGAGAATTGCTTAAATTTCGGAGCAAATCATATTGAGCATGGTGGTTAATATTTTCTTCTTTAGCAAATGGCTGCGCATGTCAGTTGCCAATATGTATTTTAAATTTACAGAAAATGTTATCTAACGGTCTATGTGCGTTTCCTTCCTAAAAACTAAAAATTGAACATTGCATTGCATTGCATTGAAATATAAATTGAAAACAAAATATAAAAATATTCTTACCAATTATTTTGTCCGGCTGCAAACCCATCGCTTTTAAAATATCTGTTATGCCAACTTGTATGGATGCAATTCCGACAAAAGAGTTGAGAACATTATCAAATACCCTATTGTCTGGAGAAGTAATAATTTGCACTAAGTCAATTCCTTTTGTTTCCAATACTTTGTGGCATCTAGATGAACAAACAAAAATTTGAATACAATGCCAATTTTGTGGTAATATGTTAACAAAAATCTTTTTAGGCCAGTGTTTTTTCTGCCCAACTTTACAAGATAAAGAGGAAGCAATAATACAATCTACAGGAATCGTAATTGTAATCCTGAATGGCAAGAGATTCACCTCGTGAATTAAATTTAAAGAAATTGCTTGAAATAGCCGTTTCAGGCCACTTACTATTTTTTATAATTTCAAAGTATTGTTTACCGTTCGATGGCAGCTGCGAAGATGGGTATGCGCATGAGTTGCGCGCCCATGCCGGCCCACTGCGAGCCCATGCCGCTGTACACGAACCACAGCGGACGTCTCGTGTTATCCGAATGTGCGACACACTCCGACAAACAAACGGTGTTCTGTTTATCATTTGTTTCTAAAAGTTAAATAGTTAAACAGGGTAAGATCGTAACTACATTGGTCAAAACTATTCGATAATTCAACATCATATAAAATAGCACTAGCACTCCAGTGACAAAAAAAAACAGTTTAAAAATTTAGGAACATTTTGTATTCTTTATTATCCCAGAAGCGAAATTATTATTTCACGAGGTATTTTTACATACCACGCCGAAAGAATAACGACAGTATTATTCTCCATATGTTTAGGTAAGTACTAATTCCTGCATTTATTGCTATTGCTTGGGTATCTTTGGTACGGGGTAGGTCGCTGGTTGAATCTTTCTTATAAATACCGCGAGTGGAGAAAAGGTTTAATGAATACCGCATGAGTATTTAGAACAAACTGTGCAATTTTAGTACAAAGCCATCGCAACGATGAAAAACGCAGTCTTGCAAACTATCGCGCATCATGAAGATACAAATAAGACTCCGTACATTTGTAACCTCCAATGTGGAAATATGAAATATATTGAAACCGTTTAATTTAAATTTTCTTTCTTTGAAAGTAACAAATTATCCACAGGTACTTACCTAATACGATATATCCTCTACCTAAATGTCCTGAAATATTAGTTGAATGAATATTCTGTAGTAATGCTATTTCCTCTGCATCTATAGGTCTTGTTTTCAAACTCTCAAATATATCTTTTACGTATTTTTTCTGTCTGGCGGATACTGTCAACAACCTTGGCATCGCAGTCGTGTACCGAGACAAATCCTAAAATATTAAAATAATAATTATTAGAATTAAGACCTACAAGTATTTTAGTATGTCAGAGTCGTTGAGTATCTCAGTAGACGAAGTCAAGAAATCGATGAAGAATCGCTATTTTTTTGTCGCTTGACAAAAGTACTCAATAGTCTTTTGTATGGCGGCAACAATCGCACCTTGTTGCCGCTTCAACGGTTGGGTCATGCCTCTACTTATATACTCCTTTAGCATACTAAGATGGAAACAGACTGAGCTGGACGCTTTGGATAGGCGAGTTTGTCAACTGCTCACTTTGCATCGCATGCATCATCAACGCTCGTCAGTTATGAGACTAAACATTCCACGGAAATGGGGGGGTCGTGGCTTTTTAAATGCCAAAAACCTCCACAACCGTGAAGTGTGCAGTCTCAGGGATTATTTCCTGAGTATCGAGTGCGGGATGCACCGCGACGTTGTGGCAGTTGACAAGAGCCTCACCCCGCTCTCCTTGGCGAACGAAAATTGGCGCAGGCCGGTGGTGTTGAGCACTGAGGACCGCAGGGAAACATGGAAGAGCACGGGAGGTTCTATCGAGCTCTAACGGTGTCCGATGTGGACCTACTCGCTTCGGTGAACTGTCTACGGTTCGGGGACCTCTTTGAAGAAACCGAAGGTTTTGCTTGTGTAATTGCCGACGAAGTAATGATGACGAACAACTATAGAAAATATATCCTCAGGCACGGTACGGTCGACATTTGTCGAGCATGCCGGCGTCCCGGAGTGTCTATCAGGCATATTATTTCCGGTTGTTCTCATCTTGCTAATGGAGAGTATTTGCATAGGCATAACCTAGTAGCCAGGATCATCCATCAGCAACTTGCTCTTCAATACGGCCTTGTCGAGTCCGAAGTGCCGTACTATCAGTATGCACCATGGTAAAAATGGAAAATGGTCGTGCGTTGCTCTACTGATGATGTCGACGAGCACTGCTCTGCGCTGGGACCGGTCTACCAGCATGATATCAGGCTTATTGCAAACAATAGTCCTATTCGTGATGATAGAGCGCTCCCAGCGCAGAGCAGTGCTCGTCGACATCACCATTCCATTTTGTAAACTGCGTGACGCAAAGAAAAAACCAAACGAGGACAAAACAAATCAATTACGGTTTTCGAAATACAAATGTATGAATAAATAGCTGTATAAATTTGAAATTGGAATCCCTAACCAAAGAAGAGATATTTGAGATCAAAGTGGCCAGTACGACAAAACGCCAATTTCATATGTAAGGACCTAATATTTATTGTTTTATAAAGTGACTGACTTGTTAGTTGTCTATTCACAACGCACACCCTACACAATTAAACATGGAGAATAAGAAAGGATTTTAGGAAAATCCTGTAGGGGTTTGAAAACGGGGGTTGTAGTTTAGGAAAACATTTTCTTTGCAGAGACCATTAACGCAAGGTCGTCAGAGTTATTAATTTATACTTTAAAGATAAACCTCACACGTATGGATTTGATTTTGCATAAAAAAATATAATGTATATTTTGGAAAGTTTGTTTTAGAAGGGAAGTAGAGGTATGTATGTACACTAGGTATGGATATTGGGAAAATTCACTGCGCAAGGGCTTTAAAAAGCTTAGTTTGCCGTAACCATTAATGCAAGTTCGTCAAAATGTTGAAAGGAGACTTCAAATATAGAAGTAAATCAGATATCAGCTATATTCCATTCCAAAAAACTACATTTAAAATACAAAAAAGAAATTATTGTGACTATAATGACAGCAGTATTTGTATTGGTTTAATAGCAAACAAAGATAATATTAAAAAAAACTCCTGGCAAGAGTCTAATGACGAGATACACATTAATTTAAATAATATGGAATTAAATTATTACTACTACTAAATCAGTACAATGACTATGAATTAAGTATACTTTCCAAGTATGAGAAAATACATCACTAAGATCCAGACTAAGGTTTACCTTTGCTTTAGAATAGCCACGCAGCAGAGCATGTGAGTTAATTCCAGTTACAGACAGGCAGTTAACCGCTGAGTAAGTACCGCGGAAAGGCTTATGATCAGTTACTATACTCATACGTCCATCCTTGATCGCCGGTATATCCTTCCTCGGTGTCTCACAGTTAAGATTACTTGCTATCAAACCGTGATGATATCCCAGTAGAACCTGTAACACGTTTTGTAATGACGACATATAAAAACGAAGAAGGAAAACATCGTGAGAAAACCATAGCACGGTGGCATGGCGTTTCCTATCGCTCACCTGGCTACCACCCTCAAGTTATAAAGTCTGTCGCCAAGCATCTAACAGTGTGTTTCGGCAGCCTTCCTTGAGAGACAGTGTATTCCAGACTTATCATGCTCCATCTAGAGCTACAGTATCGCTGACTTCCGTGGTCGTGCGGTTTGTGGTCAAAATGCCTAGCTGTGCAATATGAAAAAAAGTTAAATTTTACTTGATTGACCGAACGAACGAAGCATCTCTGCTTCGCGTCTGGAATTTTTCCTTTTCTTTTTCAGGATGTTTGTGAAATTTTCATGAAATTTCGTACTCTCATACAGTTAGTAGTTTTCGACCTATTTTGGCAAGTAGGTATATAGGAGTACGATTTGTTTGAATTTTTTAGTTGTCAGGGCTTTTTGGTTGCGGGGTATTTCTACCAAAAAAGCGGAACACAACATTAATTAACATTTATAAAGTTGAAAATAATATAGTGTTTCCGAGGTCGACAGTTCACGTAACCACTAGTCAATAACCAAATAAAAAAAATCAAAAATGTATGTTCGCATTGCGGACTATAAAAAGCTCGTCTGCTTTCCATGGACATTATTTAAACTGGGAATGAGCCGGATCTTTTTATCTCCACTGACGTTGATAAAATATACTTCATTTCGCACTTGGCAAGTTTTGGCTGAATCTAAGCAAAATAAAACTGGACTTGTTTATATATATGCAAACATGTGAGAAATGATAGTTTACACAGTCATGACTTCCTTGAACTAACCTTAGTGATAGCAGAACCTCCTGATGCGGCATCAGTCATACCAATATTAGATATAACACTACCTACTAGAAGTGGATCAGATCGGTCATTACAGAACACCTCCTCGATAGATTGTAATTCAGCCTTATCAGCATCTGGAGTGGCTGAAAAAATATAAACTTTAGTTTAACTAGTAATAACGCAATCTGTTGACTTTAGACCCCAATAATTTTGCAGCTACAAAAATATTTCAATATTTCAAACAAATCAAACAGCAAAGCATCAGATCTTCAAAAAAAGAAGAGCCACGTCTTGTTTATATCAATATTTAAAAAAAAAAAATATTAAATCGTACCAGTGCCGCATGCTTCAATATATTCTACGTCCTCCGGTAAAACACATGTTTCCTTATAAAACTTTCTCAAGAAATTCGCACTGTTATCGGTATTACGAATGAATCCAAAAAAAATTTCATTTTCTTTTCTATTATTCAATGTAAACTCGTTCTTGACGTGAACCACCTCAGCATACGCTCTATTATATACATAATTTTTTAATTATACCAGACATGTTATTTACAATTAAGGCAATAAATAACTCTGCAATGATCTAGTATATTTACCTCAAAGCATGTTTTGCTTTTTGAATGAACAAAACACATATAGCATCGGATTTAGCACTACCGTCAGCGTTCTGATCAAAGGATCTTGTTTTACCATCTTGCGAAATTCTAACTAACCTGAAATAAATTCCATATACATTGTTATACATTTAGCTATTAAGTGTGAGATCACTGGTCGTAAAATATAGTGTATCTATATCTACATAAGTGCAAATTAAAGTAGGTATTACTAAGTATTATAGGCCAGGCCACGAAGGTCTCAATGTCAAGCAACTGCAGTGTACGGGGGTACATTTGGCCAAGGTCCTTCCAATTTTCTACTTATTATGTTTTTCATATTGTTACCTACCATCATGGAAACTGTTGTTCTACCAAAACTCAAAGACAGAAATGAAAGTTATACCCATATAACTAGCCACTATTGTCTCAAAGGTATTGGATCGATAAATTAATGGACAGCTCGATGAATATGTTAAATTGCACAATGGAGCGTTCGGATTCAGGCCTGGTTTGTCAACTGAGAGGGCATTGCTCATTCATTGATATTTGGCCTAAAGCACACCTTGAGATACAATGTCGACAGGAAAACCCCATTGTGTGCCTGTTTCCTGGACTTATCGAGGGCGTTCGATATGATTTCTTACGATGTGCTTTAGACAAAGCTACGGAAGCCTCTGGAAACATGTTTTGTTTTGGAGTATTCGTATAGCAGTCAGGCAAATTGTGCAAAAATAGAATGGTGAGCTTTCTGACGCATATGGATTGGAATGCGGAGTGAGGCAGTTGGGGGGGGGGGGGGGGATAAGTTCACGAAAGCTTTTTAACTTATATTGATAGAGGGCCTCAGCAGTTTACAGACTGGCTGCCTTATTGACATCAAATCAATTCACTTTTAAAATATCTTTATTTAGTACTAGCTGTACCCGAGACTTCTTTCGCGGTTGCTAACGTTGCATAAATATATCAGTAGGACTTAAAAAATTAGAAAATATATATCAGTGATTTGTATAATACATTTTAATTAGAAAGCCCTTGTCGATAGTTTATTGAAAAATACAAAATAAAATTGAACTACAATACCAATGTCGTATTTTTTTGCGGTACAATAAATTCGGTAAGTCCTTTCTAACGAATAAATAACTTACGATGCAAATGAAATTTCAATAATAAATCAGTTCCTTGCGTTTTATGTAGGCGTTCAATATTTTTGAATTATTTATACTATTATTTTAATTATTATAAATTATTTAAATATTTCTTTGGGCTACATAATTTCCGTTATTCATTTCTAACAGTCATTTCTAAAAACTTGTTATAACGTTTTATGCATGTGTCCAAAACAATATTTAATAAAAAAGCTAAAAAACCGATGAAGTTTCTATGTGGTACAGTTTAGCTTCTAAAGGAAAATAATGATCTGAAGTAGGCGTTACCGAGTTATAGTCAAATAGGTACAACTTTCATGCTCTTTTGGACAACATTGATTTTAGTTAGTCATTATTAAAAAAAACATCCTATTTAAAGCACGCGTTACCGAGCCATAGTAAAAGATGACTTTCATCCCCTATCTCACGGGAATCTTCACTTGTTTTCGCTCGGTTTTGAATAACTTGTAATTTATTTAAGTTAGTTACACATGTACTACTCCATACTGGACAAGCATACGTGATACATGGTCGGACCAGGGTGCATAAGTACGCAATTTTGTACTACTGCTGAGGCAAGAGTTTTTATTTAAGATAGGGCTCTTGTGCCTTTGAGGTGAAGCTTTTTCGTGTTTTCCGTCCAGTTAAGCTAAGTGTCTAATGTTATGCCTACATATTTAACTGAGCTGCTCCAAGGTATAGCGTACCCTTCTATTTTTAGTGTTCTAGAGGGGAATTTTCGCCTTCTAGTGAACAATATTGTTTCCTTCTTTGAGGCATTAAGTTTTTAGTTTCCATTAGTTGAAGTAGGCAAGTAGCCTCTCAAGGGAAAGTTGCAGACGGCTTATCACTAAGTCAACGTCCGAAGATAAGGTAAATCCTTTACCTTATCTACTTTGTGATCAGCAAAGCAGGCAACTTTTGTTCGCTGTTGCACAAGAATGTCGTTTAATAACAGTAGAAATAGGTATGGACCGAGGATTGAGCCTTGTGGCACGCCTTGGGTGACGAAACGAGATCTTTTATATGGACTTGGAAATTGCGATCAACTAAGTATGATTCTATAATTTTTAGTAGAGAAATTGGGATTTCCAACTTAAAAAGCTTATGGAGGAGTGCTTTGTGCCTAACGGTATCAAATGCTTTTTCGATGTAAAGAAGTAACATCCCGGTGTAGTGGTTAAGATTAAGGTTGTGTGATACAGTTTCAGATACCCTGGCTAGCTGTTGAACGGTTGAATGACCTTGGCGAAATCCAAATTGTTCATTTATCAGCAGATGCCGTGACACTCGTAATACTCGGCTGTAGGTATTTTTTTCGAGTAGCTTGCCAAGGCATGGTAATAAGCTGATTGGGCGATACGAAACAAGATCTGCCGAGTCCTTGCAGGGTTTATGGATTGCTATTACTTTTGCTTTCTTCCAAGGTAGAGGAAGGTAGTTCAACATGAGTCAAGCGTTAAACATTTTGGTGAGCAGCACAATGGCTGTTTGATGAAGATTTTTAATGAGTAGGTTGGTAATTTGGTCCTGGCACTTTACGTGGTTTCAAACTTTAAATCTTTTTTGTAATCTCGGCAGGTCTAATAAACACAGTACTGTCGTTGTTGCTATGTGCCTTAATCGAAAATTTTGAAGATTCTATATGCATTAGTTCTTCACTAGGCCAATCATGGGTTAGAAGCATGTTTTGTAAAAATGCATTTGATAATATATTGCACTGTGCTTGTTGATCAGAGGTTAGACAGCCATTTTCTAATCAATACCCAGTCACCTTTACTGTAGTTAAGTTTCTTTATATGAGTCCTGCTAAAGCTAGTGCTAAATTTAGCTAAAACTGGGAAATGATTAGAGGATAGAGCTGGGATAGTTACTCATATTAAGTCATTATTGGGAGGATTAGCATTTTTGCACAATTGTATGTCCGGGAAAGATTGAGAGTAGTTTGCACAATAATGTACTATATATCTTGGGGAGCATATATAACTTAATCGCTGTTGAGCATGTGTTCATAAAGACTATTACCGCGTGTGTTGCTTGGGCCAGGCGACTACAATGGATGTTTAGAGTTGAGGCCACCCTTAGCATAGACTCTAGGTCCAGAAGACATAATAGAGTCTAAATCAGAGGCCAGAAGTGAAAGGTTAGGAGATTGATACATTGAATAAATTAAGAGATTGCCCTTAATCGAATTCAGAGAGATACCAATAATTTCGATATTTTGGCTGTTTGGAGATTGGATGATGTTGTGAATTAAGTCACAGCGAACAATTAAAGCCACACCCTGGCCAACGTTATCGTGATGCTTATCCTTAAGGTAGCAGACATACACTGGAATATCAAGGGGTAGGCAATTTGTTAACATTGTTTCACAAACCGCTATGATATCGACTTTTCAGTTTACTGCGAATTCAGCGAGTTCCTGCTGCTTCCGCTTAACACCATCAGTATTTCTATACATTATACACAGCTCATCATAACTAAACATAGTGACCTAGTTGTGTTATTATTAATATAACCTTTTCCAGAAAAGTTTTGCATTTAGTTAATTCTTGCTTGATTGATTGAATGGTTGAAAGAATCTCTATCATTTCAATGGTTTCTGGATCTTGAGTGATTTTTTCAGTACCTGCTCCAATGTTTGGGGTTGGCTGGGCTTGTCTCTTGGAAATATGTAACTTTGAAGGATGCAGGGCTATTGCTGAAGACATAGCGGTATTTGGTATGGTGCTGTTACTATTTTCAACTAAGCATTCAGGGTGTGTTTTTCTAGTTGATCCAGGTCGTGAGATCTGTGCCCAGGTGTAAGGAGTGTTTGCCTTTACAAGCGCAGCCTTAGCTTTTAGTGCCTTGCGTGTAGCTTCTCGTTTGTATTCAATGCTGTTAATGTACTTCTGCCTTTCGTTGCAGAACATTAGCTTGGTGGTCTTCCAGGCAGTTGTAGCAGACTGCAGGTGTCTCTTTGTTCTTCTTGGTACATTTCCATGTAGCGTGAGATTGTGCACATTTCACACAGCCTTGAGCCCGGTTGTAATTCCGTGAAGCGTGGCCAAACCCTTGGCACCTGAAACATTGAGTTCCTGACTTCTTGGTTAGCTTGTAGTGCTCTATTTATATACTACAGTTGGACAAGTATTTAATTTTCTTAAATTTTGCCATATTAGTTCCAGTTGGTAGGTGAATGAGCAATGGGGGACATTTAGATGAGTAGAGGGTTTTCAGTTCAGACACCATGGCTCCGGGAAAACCCAAAGTTTACAGTTCTTCTTTGATTTGTGTATGTACAAACGTAGGTAAACCTTTTACCACTGCTAGGTAGCTTTTCGTCTTTTCTGGTGAAGGTATGAAAAGCTATCTTTTCTTTTAAGAGACCTTCCTTGAGTAGTTGATGGTTTTTTGCAGAATAGCATTGCACTCTCACTATTTTGCGGCCATTAAAATTCATATGGAAATCATTGACATATTTTTCTAGGATGTCTTTAAGCTTCAGATGGGTTAACTCGCCTTTTAATTCAATAACAATGGGGGGTGTAATTTTTGAGTGATTTCTTCTTAGTTGCGGTTTGGTATGTATCAAAGTCTTCTTCATGAACAGAGAGGTTGCTAAAACGTTTGCTGGTTAGCGTATTCTTGTCTTTAGCTGCTTTCTTTGGATTAGCTATGAATTTTTTAGTTTGTTTGTATTTATCTGGGGGCGTCGTATCAGCCTTTGGTCGTTTTGTGACCAAACTAGGGCTTGAAGTCGTTTTCAACAGATATTTATCCATGGATATGGAGGGCTAGTGTGGTCTATCGACAACTTGTCGATAGCACCTCAGCCCAACACTAGTCTGGTAGAACGGTACGAAATGTGTAGTATAAATGTGATGCGCGCGATCGTGGCGAGAGCCGAGCGCGAACGTATTGACATCACTTTTTTCAGTAATTTAAGCTATGCAGACGATATGGTGCTGCTGTTCGTTGATGGTATGATCTAATACCTATGCTGCCTAGAAAATTCTCCACATGCTCTAATTTATTTATTTCAATTTCAATTAGTACAGGTACTAAGGAGATTAAAAGGCTAGTTAAGTTAATTCGAATTAGCTAAAGGAAGTTTAAGGTCTACTGTCAAGCTTTTTATGGAAGAAGCTTGTGGATGACATATTCTCAAAAAGCCCTCAGCAATCTGCGCGATCTATATAATAACGCATTCAGAATTCTAATTCGGTTTCCACGTTTCTGTAGCGCGTCTTTCATGTTGATGAAAACACGCACACATCGATGAGAAAAAAATATCGGTTTCTTCATGCACTGATGGGTAAGCAACCGTTATGCGCAAGAAGGTGGCTTCGCTGCTTAACGCAATACGTGGGAGCGGCAATGGAATTCTGAACTTCTATTATACTCTGAAAGCTATTTTTAATAAATTTGATTGCCCTATTTTGAAGTACCATACTCAGCTTCTAATTAAATGAATAAAGAACTAATTGACATATTCAGGTTAAAAATAACATTTACTTAATTTAATAATATATAGGTATATAATGTACCGTTTTAAATTTAATCTTAATGGTTATTTAATTTGATTTTGTTTGACAAGCCCAGTATCAATTATTTACTTTATTTTATAATTCCTATGATAATTGTGCTTTACTAATAGACTTTGTACCTACCTATGTATGAAATGGATCTTGTTGTCTGATAATAAAATAATTCCATTTCATATAACCCGCGTGACTTTCATTTTCAGGAATAATGAAATTTGCAATTTTGGTACCGAATTTCTTTTAACTAATATAGACGCACTTTTAACTAATATACTTCCTTTTGTAGCATTAGTATGATGCTAGTATCATTTGTTAGAAAATATGATTAAGTCTGTTGGCATCCAAAACTAGTAACATAACTGGTTCAGTGTATATAATTATATAGAATACCTAGTGTATGTAAAATAAAATACCTGGAAGAATGAACTAGAGAATATGGAACTAAGTAGGCATAAGCGCATGCTACTATGGCTGATTCAATATCCCCACTTCGAATAGCTCTGACCGCCTCCTCCAAAGCCACCATAAAACCACTTTCCGCACCGTCTAAGTTCATCGATGGACCTTTAGCGTTCAACCAATACGATACACGATTTGCGAACATCGTTTTGCTGACCCTGTAAAACATATACATATGAGTACTAAGGTAATTTCATTTAATAAAAAAAACATCTCTGATATCCATCTCAATTGCATGATTAGCAAAGTCAGCGGAGAAAAAATAAATTTGGAGTTTCTTATAATAGTTAGAAAATATAACGAGGTCCATTTGTACATCGTTGTTTGCTGAAAATAAATTGACTGATTTTATTTCTTATGAATCCCGTTACATAAGTATTTCATATCTACCCATTACTGATTAACTACACTTAAAATATAAGTCACTTACACGAACTTTAACTGTACCTACCTTTCAAAAATTTCAGTTAATTATCGTTAAGGATTAGTTATATAGCAAAGCGTTTATGACTTTGTTGTACATACCAGCATACATAGGTATATGGACGGTCAAAATCCCAAGTAATAAAGTTTTTAGTTAGTATAGTCGGGTAAAAGTAAATAGATAAAACGTACCCGGTAATACCGTAGCCGGATTTAATAACACTTTCCACAAGTCCATATTTTTCCGAATCGGAAAATGCCGATGCTACGTAAACTCCTACTTTTTTCCCGTTGAGATGTTTCGGGCTGAGTCCAGCGTCATAAATGGCTTGGTACGACTGTTCGAGGATTTTCCTTGCCATTGGATCCATGGATTCTCCGAGGCGTTTGTGCACCATAAAGAATTGGGAATCGAAACGGTCGAGCTCTGGTATCTGACCGACGTATTCTGGGGCCTCTAGGAGTTTCTGATTCCAGCGTATTTCGTTATTCACTGGATTCACCTGTAATTTGAAAAGGACAAACAACTATTAGCACCGCGAATTGTCGATCTCGCAACTGCGATATTATTTGCAATTTTGTAAAAAAAACTACTAGAAAAAGACATTTTATTTCAAAAAATATAATTAATCTGAAATCGGCTAGTGAATGACGCCGTTGTGAAATTACACTTTTTGAGAGAAATACCCTCTCAATTAAAATTCTTAACAAATTTTCAACAAGATTAGTAAGAAACTACGATCTGTACGCGAGTACGAAAATTATAGAATTTACAGAAACTTACTAACTAAAGTAACTGACCGACGAAAGAACAATTTGCCAAACAGAGAAGCTTCGCTCGTACGGTTAAAAATGTATATTGACCATTTTTCAGCATGAACATTAGAAAAAATAAAGATTAGGTTCTATCATAAAATATTATAAATATGATTTAGAATTTATATAATACCTTATAATATCCTTTTTTCAGAACTGGGTGCTGTATCGCAGGTACAATACATTGCGGAAAAATAATGATAACCTTAGAGAATAGGCATATTTATTGCAATTTTAACGATCGATTTATGGTACCATTTAACCGATTTGAAAAAAAAATATAATGTATTGCATTGTTTAAGATATTTGACATTTGCGTCTATTTAATTTTGACTGTATAATTTGTATTAATTTATATTAGGTCCTTACATATGAAATTGGCGTTTTGTCGTACTGGCCACTTTGATCTCAAATATCTCTTCTTTGTTTAGGGATTCCAATTTCAAATTTATACAGCTATTTATTCATACATTTGTATTTCGAAAACCGTAATTCATTTGTTTTGTCCTCGTTTGGTTTTTTCTTTGCGTCACGCAGTTTACAAAATGGAAAACTTGAAATATCGCGTTATTTACGAGTACGAGTTCCACCGTGGTACCAGTGCTGCAGAAACGGCTCGAAGGATTAATGATGTGTATGACGGCGGTGTCGCAAAAGAAAACACAGTGCGTTTTTGGTTCCAACGTTTTCGTTCTGGAAATTTCGACCTGCAGAACAAGCCCCGTGGACGGCCGGAGACTAAAGTTGCTAATGAAGGATTGAAAGCTATTGTGGAAGCAGATCCATCGCAAACCACGTCCGAGTTAGCTGCAAGCTGCGGTGTTAGTGATGAAACTGTTTTAATCCACTTGAAGCAAATTGAAAAGGTGAAAAAGCTTGAAAGGTGGGTACCTCATGAATTGAGTGCAGCAAACCGACAAACGCGCGTCAACTGCTGCGTTACATTACTCAACCGGCACAATAATGAAGGGATTTTATATCGGATATTTCGGATATTTCAAGTTTTTCTATTTTGTAAACTGCGTGACGCAAAGAAAAAACCAAACAAGGACAAAACAAATGAATTACAGTTTTTGAAATACAAATGTATGAATAAATAGCCGTATAAATTTGTAATTGGAATCCCTAACCAAAGAAGAGATATTTGAGATCAAAGTGGCCAGTACGACAAAACGCCAATTTCATATGTAAGGACCTAATATATATAATAATGGATTGCAGAATAACGCTGATGATACTAAAAAGTATGCATATATTGTTTTAAGAAGACGGGTTTTCACGCGTACCTGATTGTTGGAAAGGTCCAATTCAGTGTTACATTTTAACCCTTTTTTAGGGTTGTTAAAATGTAACACTAAAATATACCTTACAGTAAAGTATAGACTACGTAAATAATACGAATTTTTGTTTCACGCAAATACATGCAGTTTTAACAAAGTTATCACTACGAGAACTTTTTAAACTGCCGAGCTTCCCGCCAACTTGTGATGACGTCGTAGGTCGAGTAACACGCCCGTGCGCTACTACTGAATCACATACAAATAAAGACACTCTCGCGGCCATTGTTTGGATACTGTTGCCTAATTAATACTTGTATGAGTCAGAAATTTCGTTGTTATTGTTGCTGTTCGTGTATTAATTCTTAAGATTGTTTTTAATACCGTTCATGGAAGGATTCCAGAAAGGTCAGTCAAACAATCTACCAAGAGTGGATAGCTTGATGAAAGCTCGATATTTTTGTAAACAATATTTAGCTTTTATTAGTATGTAAGTATTGTACGGCTACTTAAAGACGTAGAATTAAAATTTAAAAGTAAGTATGTCTTTTAAGCAATATTTATTAAGCAATGTTATAATTATTTAGAAATACGATAAGTAAAGTTTTGTTATTTAGGTACCTACTTACGAGTATGTATCCATTTTCTAAGGTTGGCGGGTTAGTGCCTAACCTAAAATACATACTTATTAAATATGAAACCTATTCTGTCAATTTAATCATATACATTCACTTAAGTAATCGGCAATATACCGACTTGTTGTTGTATAGTTAGGTACCGCGATATTTTTACAACTGTAAACAAGTGATTCGTAGCCGCTTAAAAAAACCCCAACTGCAAAATTTTTTAACATGAGTATCATCCTGACTTCTGTTTTTTTTTTATTTTGATGTACCCAGAATCACTCTCACGACTGAGACAAATCTATTGACACTATTCACATAAAATGCGACAAGCCGTTTAGACTCTAGGGCGTGCCAAAGAAATATACATTCCTACATACAAACTTACATGCATACGTTCTTACATACATACACTCGAAAAACATAAACCTCCTTCTTTTGCAGTCTGGTAAAAAAACACAACCACTTGGCCGTTTTTTTTACTATCATCTGTTAATATGAATAATGTAGAGTTCCGTATGTTTGTAATACCAAATATTATTAAAATCGGCCAGTAAATGGTACCGTAGCAATTTTCGCCCTTTTTTGGGAGAAATACCCCAACCACTAGAAAAATCCTCAAAATGATCTTCACAACGGTATTTAGGTCTAATTGCATCCATTTCTTTCGGCGTTTTGGATCCCTCGACATGTTAAAAATGGCTGTTCCGGTAATTTTAGTGGGAATTAAATAACTGAGGCACGTCATATTAAGTATTTTTTATCACTATTAGACGATTATAAGCCACTAACAAGATGCGCGTTATTATAATATCATGCTTTCAACCGTAGCGCGAGCAGCCAGCGAACAAATTGGCCATACCCGCCCGGCTATCACACGATCTGTGACGTCATCACGCTTTAAAACGCTTAGTACGTTTTGAAATTAAGTCGAACGAAAATGCGCACTGTGATCTTAATTTTCGCAGCCATTTTTAATGATAGAAAAAAAGTAAAAACACGGTTAATCTCGAATTTTTTTTAGAAAAAACACGTTTGTCAACTCTGTTATAGTTTCGTTCACATTTGAATCGTGTCGTCGTTGAAGACACGAACGACTTAATTCATGTCTGATGAAGTTTATAATGAAAAGTCATTTATATTTATAATGTTGTAGATTTTTTTTTGATTTTTGTCTAATAGACAAAATGGAATGCACTGCCACATTCCATAAAGTGATGGCTCGCACAGTAAAAAAGGAATGGTAATAATTAAAGCTTTAAGTAGGAAGAAGTAAAAAATTGTATCTTCAGAGTAAGGAAGGGTCGCAAAGAGGAGAGTAGCTTCAACAAATATCAAAAAGACTTTCTTTTAAGTAGTGAGGCGTATTGGGGTAAAACAAAATTTTGTACAAAAGTGATAAAATGTGACTGGCACCACGTCGCAGAACTGATATTGGAGTGATTACTAGATGCTCAGACAGTAGGGGAAGAGTGGTGAACTCACTTTATTGTACAGTATTTTAGAGAAGTCATCAATACTGCTTGACATAGGAAACAGTCCTGAAATTCCGGAGATGACGATACTGTCGGGGTTTAGAGTCGGAGCGGCGGTTCCAGCTGCCTCCTGCTTCTCAGGGCTCAGGCATGGCCTGTGCTCTTGCGGGGTTGGTGCCATAATCTAGAATAATTCATTTAGTTAAGAAAATAACGTCTTCCAAAAGCCTTTTTTTTCATAACACTAAATGTTATCTTTCTTTATCCTACATAGCTAGGCATTAGACTACAAGCTCGCGCGACCACTGACCGCACGACCACGGAAGTCAGCGATACTGTAGCCCTAGATGGAGCATGCCTAGGCTGGAATACACTGGCTCTCAAGGAAGGCTGTCGAAACACACCGTTGGGTGCTTGGTGTCATATTTTACAACTTGAGGATGGTAACTATCCAGACGAGCGATAGAAAACGCTCTACCACCATGCTATGGTTACGTCACGATGTTTTCCTTCACCGGTAGCTCAGGGTATTTTTGCATGTTTCGTGGGATCAAACCTTGTACCTTTTACTCTGCAAAAATATAATAGATAGACTCCACTAACCACTCGACCATCATTGGTACATACTTATAATATTTAATATATCGCATAAATGTACAGAAACCTGTGACAACCACGTCAATATCATATTAAGTCCTTACATATGAAATTGGCGTTTTGTCGTACTGGCCACTTTGATCTCAAATATCTCTTCTTTGGTTAGGGATTCCAATTTCAAATTTATACAGCTATTTATTCATACATTTGTATTTCGAAAACCGCAATTCATTTGTTTTGTCCTCGTTTTTTCTTTGCGTCACGCAGTTTACAAAATGGAAAACTTGAAACTGGAAACGCATATTATATTTATCTTTCGGGCGCAGATTATCTGAACGGCTAGATTTAGTCCTGAAATAAGTTTCTTCATTATTTTTGACAAATAAGCACAATTTAAATATGTAGATACAAGTCAAAGTTAAACTTTTATGGATCTTGAATACATTTCGAAGCGTCTCGATACTTTTTAGGTTAAATATACTTCGCAAACTATGCTTTTGCATTATAAAATTAGACTCTACCTCAACGGAGTCTCCTCAGAATATTATCCCATAGTTTAAGTGAGGGAAAACATATCCTTAATACGCAGTTATGCTGCTGATTTGGAGGCAATATTACTAAGAACTGATAACCCGTACGTATATTTAGATATTTTGTTATTTACTTTAGTAATGTGTTCTTTCCAATTTAAGTGTTTATTTAAAGTTACTCCTAGAAAGTTGATTTCACTGACTTCGCGAACCTGTATCCCCTTGCTTTCTACGTTTAGGTTGAGAGGAACTCTTTTGTAGTTAGTGAATTGCATTTTTTGTTTTAGTTACGTTAATTGTAAGATTTAAAGATTAGAAGAGTACGTGGATTTAAGTGTATACGTTACTAAAATTTATTTGTGATAAATATTTCAGAAAGATGCTCATGTTTACATCTACTTTTCTTTTATATACATATCAGTACTGTTCTCGGAAGCTTAAGTTCGTAAAGACACTTATAATTTGAGCCGTATGATCAGAAATATCGATCTTTAAAATTTCTGTACCTATTAACGTAGACAATTTTTTAACTAACTCTTTAGTTAAAAAATTGTCTATGCAAGTTTGTCAATTGCCTTCTATTCTTGTTACACCGAAAATTGCAGGATGCATTTAAAATATTTCGAGAGTATTCAGAAACATTTTTTTTTTGTTTTGTTTCTGTCAATAAATTAGTATTAAAATCTTCACATATTATTATTTTGTTTTTGTTGCGCCCGTATCTTACAGTTACTTTATGTAGTAATATTTATAGATTTTCGATAAATAGCTTGTAGTTTCCTTTAGTTGACCTATACATACAAATAACTGAATAATTTAAGTCTGGTATTGCAATACCACAACATTCAAAGTGACGCTCAATTGACATGTTTTCAATCCAGTCTAATTTTTTAAAGTAAATGGAGTGTTTTGTGTAGATACAAACAGCTTCCTGAGTTGTCTTTTTCCTACAAAAATCGGCAGCTTTTTGGTAACCCTCAATTTTCACCGAATTTAAATGTTGATTTTTTAGAAAAACAAGCGATATCGATATTTTTCTTTAATAATAACTCTATTTTACCGTTTTTTTTCTTATTCCTCTGACATTGAGATGAAGTATGTTAAGGTAGTTAGATTTATTGTGTTTAATCTCGAAAAAACTGTGAAGTATTCGGAGACACCGTCTTTTCTTCTTGCGTTTTAGACAGATCAGGCAGACTGAACTCGCTGGTTCTATTGTTAACATATTTAGAGATTTATTTAAATAATTTTCTTGAAATAGAAAGGTATTGTTCCTGGAAGAGGTGAACCGGGTTGTTGTGTATTTATCAACGGCAGAGGGGTCATTTGGGGCCTTGGTAAAGTCAGAATTTCGTTAACATTTTTCTTTTCAAAATAGTAAGGTATTGTGCCAGGTTTTGTTTTAGTCGTTTTTGTAATGTTGAGACCTAAGAAGTATTTTAGGCCTAATCAGATTACTAGGCACTGGCAAGAATTGGCAGTTTTTTGTGTTGCTTATGATAGTCCTTAACTTATGGTTAAGTTTTTCCTCATTTAAGTAGCGGTCGAAAACAATACCTACTATTATTGTCTTTTGTTTTGGATATTTTAGCAGAAATGATGAGATCTCAATGAAGAATCGCGTAGGGTTAACATCTTTGGAACCTAGTGTTAATATCAGCCAATCATCTTCGTGACACTCGTCGGTAAATTTAAATTGTCGTAATATGTAGTCAGATGGCGCGGTCGGGGTATGAGAACGTGCAAACATCATATTCTACTGTATTTTTGTACTGAGATCTCTGAGTAATCAGTATGTTTAGTAAATCGTTACATGTTTGGTCACCTACTACTGTTATTTTTGGCTTTCTATTGTTAGTAGAAGCAACTGCGCGATTGCGCGACAAAACTTTCACCAGAACTGTTTCTGTCTTTAGTTGCTGGTCTATTCATTGCCATTTTTGAGTATAATGGTCGAGGTTTTGCATGCATCGGGGTAGCTTCGTCTGGATTTATTTGTCGAAGACTTTGTTGTGGTTTGGATAATAATTGCAGATCTAAGGACTTTTGTGAAGTAACCTCATTGGTAGTATGGGTAACAGGAGCAGATCGTAGGGGTTTAGTCGAATTTTCGTTCGGGTTATTATAGTATTAGCGGCTTTTTCTTCGAATTGGACACTTGGGTATGGTAACATTGTGCTCTTTGTTAGATCCATGGGCATTTTCTTGGACATGTTTTTCGTTTTTTAAAGTATCAATAGTAATTTTTGGCGCTAGATTTTCAAATAAGAGTTTATTTATTTCTTCTTTGGCTTGAATTAAATGGTTTGTTAATTCTGACTTTGAACTTTTGCAGTACGTTTTATCCAGCAAGCTATTTGGACTGGTGGAGCAAAAGGTAGCGTCCTCAAGACTATTTTCAATATTTTTAGTTTGAATTGACAAGTTTTCTAGTGATAAACACCATATAGCTCGTGATTGTTTCACTCTACGTGTAACATGCTCATCCGATATGTTTATTAAGTCGTTATGTCGTCCCACTGGTGTGTTAGTGTTATTTCCTTTCAGTTTCTTGTTAATGCACGGTGTATAAAGCCAGGACTCTTTCTTTTCTGGTTCCATTATAGTGAATCTGGTAAAGGATACGTTGGCGCAAGTGAGATCATAGGTGTAATTACAAATAGAACAGGTCATGTTATGTTTATCTGTTATTTTGTTTGGACACCCGTTGCATTTTAATAAAATGACCTTCTTTGACGAGAGCGCTATCTTAATGGATATTTATGGAACTTCTTTGTTGCTGAACTATAACCGCTACGTTTAACCTTTGTTTAACACTCGCCATTGTTCAAAAGGAGAATTACTTTTACCTTCTTGATACTATATTTTTTTTATATTATTTATTGATACTGTATTAATTATAACGATGTAACTGTTCCGTTGTAATATATACACACACTTCCTTTATTTTACTGGCACATAATTTTAAAGGTTCTGACACAAAACTTAAAAAAAATTGAATTTATTTTACCGATATATTTTTTTCAGTCTGGTTTTTCACTAATTACGATAAACTGCATATCAAAAACATTGTCACGTGCGTAATAACACTTAGTTACATAGAAAACTAACAATAATTACAAGAACTTGGGGCTTTATGATACTTGAGATAAAGAAAAATTTTATGCACTATTTCAACTGTTATTCAATTAAATTTTGTTGTACTTACTAATTGTATGAAATAGCGTCCACCCGCCAGGTGTCAACACTGACTGAGCGAAGTAGAGTAAAACGACAAATTTGTACCTTCTATATATTACGTTAAGTTACTTGAATAATAAATACAAAGTGTTCGAATGAACGATGACAACACAAACATTAATAAAAAAATATGTTAACAGTGAAGGATTTGAATAATCTTAAATACTTCTATTTAATTTTGATTTTGTCTATGTTACCGTTTATTTATTGTTAATCTGGTTTTTGAATAAAGAGTTGTGTATGTATTTTCTTCTGTCTTTTTAAATATTTTTGGAAATACTTACCTACTGGGTTTATTTTTTAAGTAAGAAAATTAACTAATTACTATGCCACTACACCAATTAAATATAGAAGTGAAAGGTCTGTTCGCTGATTCATCATCATAATCTCAATGCTATTTGACCTATCAAGGTAAAATGTGACAGATAGTTTATACCTAGGAGACGTCAGCTAAGAACGGGTTTTGGAATAAAGTCGTATTAAGAGTCAAAGGGTACCTTTTGTATGGAAGTACCAAACTACTCGTACTCAACCTACAGAAGAGAAATTTGGTATTTAAGTAGCGTATTTGGTAAACCCAACATCCTGCCGAACCTAACACACTTAGAACCTCCCTTTTCGAATAAAAAACATATAGGATATCACGAGCACTTCCCAGAAAACATAAATGTATGTCCCACACAAAAAAACTTTGGCCCCATACAAAGTTGACCCATTAGTTACTCTTATACCGTAAAACTTTTTGAATTAGTGTTCGACCAAATGTCATAAGAGATAGCAAGGGTTACTAAACTTAAATACTTTGAATGATCCGTGGGTTAAGTAAGGTGAGGTTCAAATTTCAAGTTTGTTTGATAGAGATGAAATTAAAAAAAAAAATGTTGGAACTTCTTATTTTTTTATACCTCTTATAGCACTTGTTTCATTTTCGGCCAGGACGGTGTACGTCTACCAAGAAATGCCTAGAGATGTGGTTAAACGAGTATTGTATATAAATAAAACCAGCATCAGTTGCCTACTTCGTTGTGTACAAAAATATCTAATTTCTTTGAATTTTAGTGGAATTATGGCATTCCTTAAGAATGTCTATATCCTAGGTATACTGCAATGGTCACATTGGTCTATCAATTGTACCACCCGTCACAAATGTTGAAATTGACACATCAAAAAACGCGAAAATTGCGTAAATAAGGCGGATATATTTTGATTCGAAATTAATTTTGTACTCTGCTATAAGTTACGTTATTTGGAATTTGGTTGATAGATTGAAGATTAATAATCCCTAACGTATGTATGGTATCATGTACACTGTCCTGGCCGGGGCTCCATACATTTTTGAAACATCTCTATTACGAGAAAGGTGCCGAAGTGAACATAGCCTGCGGCCTCTCTTTAGATACTTGAGTACTCGCATCGTGCAACAGCTCTGAATTCTACTAATACAAAGTTTGCCAGATGTTACCAACCGTAAAAAATATTTTTAGTCAGAATTGTTACCATTTATTTTACTTTTAATGTGGTGTTTTGATAGTAATTATGGTGTGTTTTTCGTGTTTAGGAAATGATATAATATTCATGTTTTAATACGTTTTTAGACTTTTTTAATAACATTAACTCTACTCGTATTTTGCACGCTCGACATGGGCTAACTGTTGAAACTTTTAAATATATGAACGTCTTATGTACACAGTTATGGCAAATACCTAAATATTAGGTCCTTGCAAGGCATTAAGGACTTTGTATCCAGTTGCCAATAAAAAAAAAAAATAGGTCCTTGCATATGAAATTGGCGTTTTGTCGTACTGGCCACTTTGATCTCAAATATCTTTTCTTTGGTTAGGGATTCCAATTTCAAATTTATACAGCTATTTATTCATACATTTGTATTTCGAAAACCGTAATTCATTTGTTTTGTCCTCGTTTGGTTTTTTCTTTGCGTCACGCAGTTTACAAAATGGAAAACTTGAAATATCGCGTTATTTACGAGTACGAGTTCCACCGTGGTACCAGTGCTACAGTAACGGCTCGAAGGATTAATGATGTATGGCGGCGGTGTCGCAAAAGAAAACACAGTGTGTTTTTGCTTCCAACGTTTTCGTTCTGGAAATTTCGACCTGCAGAACAAGCCCCGTGGACGGCCGGAGACTAAAGTTGCTAATGAAGAATTGAAAGCTATTGTGGAAGCAGATCCATAGCAAACCACGTCCGAGTTAGCTGCAGGCTGCGGTGTTAGTGATAAAACTGTTTTAATCCACTTGAAGCAAATTGGTAAGGTGAAAAGGCTTCAAATGTGGGTACCTCATGAATTGAGTGCAGCAAACCGACAAACGCGCGTCAACTGCTGCGTTACATTACTCAACCGGTACAATAATGAAGGAATTTTAAATCGGATCATTACCTGTGATGAAAAGTGGATCCTGTACGATAATCGGAAACGCTCATCGCAATGGCTGAATCCTGGCGAACCAGCCAAACCCTGCCCCAAGCGAAAATTGACTCAAAAAAGTTACTTGTGAGCGTTTGGTGGACTAGTGCCGATGTCGTTCACTACAGCTTTCTTAAATCTGGCCAGACGATAACAGCAGATATCTATTGTCAGCAACTGCAAACCATGATGGAAAAGCTAGCTGCTAAAAAACCGAGGTTGGTCAATCGCTCTAGGCCACTGCTGCTTCAGGACAACGCTAGACCACACACTGCACAACAGACGGCTGCCAAATTAGAGGAGCTTCAATTGGAATGTCTAAGACATCCACCGTACTCCCCGGACCTGGCTCCAACAGATTACCATTTTTTTCGAAATTTGGATAACTTCTTGCAAGGGAAAAAATTCAACTCCGATGGGGCAGTCTAAAGCGCCTTCAAAGATTTCATTGATTCTCGTCCTAATGGTTTTTTTTAGTAAAGGGATCAATGAACTACCTATGAGATGGCAAAAGTGCATAGATAGCAATGGTACATACTTTGATTAAATAAATATATTATTATTAAAAAAAAGACTTTATGTTCCTCCCTTACAAAACGCCAATTTCATATGTAATGACCTAATATATTCTAATTCTTATACCAGATAATAAAATTATTTTCTACGGTTGCCCGGTTGGTACAATCTTTCAAACTTTCTATCAGTAGAATTCTAATAGATACGAGTGGTAAAACTGTTTTTGGTTTTTTCAGATGTTTTATTACTCATTATGTATTTTATGTATTGCAATCAATGTTACGATTTAAAAGCTTTGCTAGTAGTAAAATAATATTTTTTATCGTGTATAGCTAGGCATTTGACCACAACTTCGCACGACAACGGCAGTCAGCGATACTGTAGCCTTAGATGGAGCATGTGTAGTCTGAAATAATCTGGCTCTCAAGGAAGGCTGCCGGAACACACCGTTAAGTGCTTGGCAACAGATTTTACAAGTTGAGGGTAGTCTAGCCAGGTGAGCGATAAGAAACGCCATACCACCGTGCTATGGTTTCCTCACGATTTTTTAATTCTCTGGTAGCTCAGGCTCTCTTTGCAAGTTTTGTGGGATCGAACCACATACCTTTTGCACGGCAATCGACCCCACTAGCCACTCGACCATCATCACTACAAAATTATTATAATGTGCTTATATTGTGAAGGTATAAAGGTAGTAATGAAGTTATATCTTCTTATATGTAAAAATCAATCGCTGTTCATTTGTCTCGCAAAACTCGAGAACGGCTGGGCCGATTTAGGTCTTGAAATGTTCGTGGTACTCCAGGGAAAGTTTAAAAGTTGAAAAACATAAATAACTGTTAGGCGGTACGAAGTTCGCCGGGATAGCTAGTCTTTAATATAATTTCATTGTTAACTTATTTTGCATGCAGTGACAAAAATAATAATTCTATATTTTAAATCTGTAATCTGTACAGGGCTCTGTTGTCATCGTTACAGAGGTGATGGTCTCCGGCGACGATAAAGCGGCACAGCTGTATGATCGGTAAGTACTTCATCTCTTTCGCCAATAGGTAAGGGTATTTAGGAAAAATGGCCAGGGTTTGGTTTTCAGGTTCAAGGAAAATAGGTAAAGTGTACATTTTTATATAGTTATAAGTATAATTATCGGTAAGTGGAATTTCCATAATAAACGTAATCTGGTTCATTTTTATATATGATTTAACAGAAATTTAATTCATTAGGTCCGTATACTAGGTTACCAGCTTTGGATATTAATTTTAAATGTCGTAGTAAATCGGTACAGTTTACAATAGACTGGTGTAATATAGAGCTTTTACTTAAGGCTAATGCAGTTTCAATTTCGCTTAACTTAATAAATACAGTACGGAAGTTACTAATGAATAGGCTATACGATCCTAGAATGTAGGCAGACACGGCTACATTGTTCTCCTTATTAACTGTTTCTTTGAGGGACTTTTCGACCTTTTTGAAGCAAGTATCCATGGTAAGCGAATTTCGTTGATTAAATTGAGTAATATTTATAAAGCTATCCAACATTTTGGAGACAATAGTGATTTTATTTGATATGATTACTCGATCATGAAAAATCTCTGTAGTTAATTTGTCATATTTAAGTGCGTCATCATTGTCTAGATTTCCTGTTACAATTTTATTATAATAGAACCTAAAGTATTGAGAATACCACTTTTATAACGTTGTGGAATTAATTGGCGGTATTTATCAACAGTTATATCGCTCAGATGCCCTGCATGCATTAACATTCCAATATATTCATGAGGAAACGTTTTATTGTTGACAATTAATTTCTCGAATTCGGCAAATTGTGAAAATACACTTTTCGTTCACCTTTATTTACAGATAATTTCATGATATCCTGCAGTACTTTGTCCATTTCTCGCTTCTTGCGTAGGCTACCGGATTATCACTACCAACTTGTCCTTGGGAAAGGACTACTCCTAGGGCTACGTTTGAAGCGTCAGTCGTCAAAATAAATGGTTTGTCATAGTCAGAGTATTGAAGTAGTGGTGCATGAGTCAGAAATTTCTTCCTTCTATTAAATGCGTCTGTATATTTTCGGTCAATAATAATTTTGTTTCGTTTCTTTAAACAGGCTGTCAGTGGTTGAGTCACTTTAGAAAAGTCAGGTATGAAGCGTCGGTAATAACCAACGTGTCTGAGGAAAATTTTGATTTCCGGCGTAGTCTTTGGAATTAGGAAATTAATCACGGCTTTAATTTTATCATTATTAGGTCTCAGTCCGTTTTTCGTAATCGTGTGGCTAAGGCACAAAACTTCCTTGCGTAAAAATTCAGATTTGTCAAGTTGTACCATAAAATTAGTCTGTCTAAGTCTGTTTTTGGATATGTATTTTATGTTTTACCTGATTTGTAAAAGTCAAAGGTAGTTTGTCACAATGAAAAATGTCTTCATATTCATTGCACAGTTTTGTAATTTTCTCGTATTCTTCGGCATTAGTATGGTCTAGTCTCAGTTTTTGTAGGTTTTCATCAAGTATCCTGTCTGTCTGTATACTCGTACTATTCACATTTGTAGAAAAATTAAGGTTGCACGCTAAGTCTAAATGTTTTGATACTTGCATGGGTCGTTTTATCGTCAGAGTTGTTTGTGTGTCGGTAGCATATCCATTCACACAGTTAACCAATGCACTTGGCATTCGTACGCCAGGGCTAAACTCTTCATAATCGAGTATAGCTTCACCTGAATGTTGGTCTATCGGAAGCTTTACTCTTTGTTCAGATCGTGGATGCAGTTCAATTACGTAGTTCAAATTCGTATTTATAATAGGTATGCAAGTCGTCTTTGTTTTCAGAGTCGAATGTTTAAGGTCAATTACGGCGTCTAGTTGTCTTAATAAGTCGTTGCCAATTAGGCCGTCGTATCGTGAGTCTACGTCATACAAAAAAAAATTGTGGAAATCATCACTTTGAAAAGATGGTAAAAGTGGTATAGTTATAGCTTCGCTATGTCTACTACAAGCATGCGTACTAACTATTTCGAAAGGCTCGTAACGAATATGGTTGTAAAAATATTCGTACGCTTTTCGTGGGCTCAAGAATGATCTTGTGCTGCCAGTATCGAACATCATTTTCGCATCTATTTCCGGCAAATAAATGTGTGGTAATTTAAGTGTAGGGTCACAATTTAATTCTAGGTCTGTCGGGGCAGCTAAACAAAAATTTGGGTCTAACTGCTCTTGCGGTGAGTCTGAGTCTGTAAAACGACACTCAGGGTATCCTCTAATGTATTAGGAGATTAAAGCCTAACAATGCGCAATAGGTTAGAGAGAAGCACGTTTAATGATGTGCTATTATATATAGTTGTTTGAGCACGTTTTAACACGGCGTAATTTAACATGTTCACTTTAGATAATAAAACCGAACAAACGCTGTGTATCCTATTGCAAAATCCAAATAATTTTCACCTGATTTAATTTTCATATATTCTAATTAAATTCCTATGCATTGCTCACTACGCGGGTCTCCGAAATACTGTTAGAGGAGTTCTTTTAATTCACTCCAAGTCGAAATGTCCTCACGTTTTGACAATAACGAGGCTGCCTTATCTTTTAAATGGCTCGTCAAAGATTGAAAGACATATAGGTCTTGCGCTACATTTCCACGTTGCCTATATCTACTTATTACATACTCGCATTTCCTTATATATAAGTTTAATTAGGTCTTGTCCCCACCATGTATAGGAACAAGAGTTAAAATTTCGCGAGTGATCAGATTAACCTGCTCTACATTCTCCATTATAATAGAGTTATTAAAATTTAGACAAGTAATATAAAAATAATTTGAATTACAAAGGTTTAATCAGAAAAATTGATTTTAAATTTTAAAAGAAGTAAGAAAAACTTGATCAATAAATCAGTTTGGAACTGCAAAGTTAAATTAGACTAAAATTTAGCACACAAAAAATATATTTAATTTTAAATTTACCTAAATTACACTTAAATCACTTATTGATAACAATTCAAATTGATTTTGAAATTTGAATTGACTAAATTATTTTAGAAATTAATTTATTTAATTTTGTAGAGCGATTCTACGTTTACTTAACTCTATCTTAGGTTCAAGTTTCTTATCGCTACATGGGTAGTCTAAACAGAGTTCTATTTTTAGATACCCGACGTCATGAACGAGAGAAGTCTTATCTCGATAATAACAAAATTCGTGGATAGTAAGGATTGGAAAGGATGGCAAAAAGTTTTACTCACCAACCGATCGTTGCCATTACTGGGTGTCCTATTACTTGTGTTACTGTAACTTATTTCTTTGGTTCGAGGATTCGCACGCGCACTCGATTCCGCGATTGGGCAAAATTCGATACCCATATACCGACGAAACTATGAAATGCACGACAGCAGCGAATCCTACCGGCTGCGCCAGTTAAATTTAGGGAGCACGAAACTTTCTTTTTAAAAACTAAATTAAAATACTTATAGCCGATACTGAGGCTTTAATAATAACTTAAACTACGTGTAGCCGATTTGAAGACTCTAAAACTAATGATCATACAAAGGATTATATTCTTAACATTAACATACATACTACTCGGTGGTCCGATAAGAGACACCTTAGTCAGCTTTCCACAGAAGTGCAAGTACTGCTGAGTAAGCCGTCTCTACATCAGAGCAGAAGGGCGAGGGGATGCATAACTAGGTAACCAATAAATGCGTAAAGATGTGAATAATATTGAGCCAAAATGGAGACAAATCATATTACTAACTACCCACTAGAGCTATTATCTATGTCTCTTTCTATCCTAGGTCAAAAGTTGGGTGATAAAAAAGGCAACAATATATTATTAGTTGTTATTTAAAAATGTTTGATCTATTAGCAGATGGGTGCTAGATCCTAACTCAAACCGAAAAAATATGTCTTCTAAATTGTTAGCCGTTCATACAAACACTCGTGTTACTTACCTACGTCATTATATACTTACATCTTATGTTAATTAGGCTATCTAACTAAATTATTCCAAAACAAGGTAAATTAATTGTTTAACATTTATTTGCATTTGCTTTGGAGTTTGTATTACATAGATTAATTGGTCTATTTCCAACTGTCAATGAGCATCCACTCTGTCCCCAAATAGGGACGGATAGAAAAGATTTCAAGATAAATAAATATTTTGCGTTGGGAAAGTTGCGTCCTCTATACAACTTGACCGATCACGTGACCAATTTTTATATGGAGATTACGTGACTTTTTATATATTTTTTTGAATTTTTCCAAAATTTTGTTCTAGTTACAATGGGTTCTCTTTGCTGGGTAGAGTAACACCCTTAAGTATTGTCACTCCTGGACCGATTTGAAAAAACTTGTTTTGTTCAGAAGCTCATACTTTCCACTTGGGCCCATATTTTTAATTTAATAACTAAATACTCAATCATCTTCTTGATCTTATCCCACTACGCGGGGTCAACACATAATCTCTTTCTCTTCCATTCTACTGTATCGTCCTTCATCTTTTCATTTACTTTTTCACACATATTACACAACTCATCTACGTCTTTTAAGGACGCCCTCTCCCGACGCTACCATTTACCATCATTTTTATGGTCCTCTTCGTCACATGAATATCTACGCTTGACATTTCCCTACCATCCATGGTTCTAGTTTGGATTGTGTATATGGTTAAGACAAGAAAGCAAAATATGGTAAGGTCATAATACTGAACCTTGTGGGACTCCAGCTGGGATGCTTCGGGATTGGAAGAAGTATTATTTATATTCTACTGTGAATTGGCGATCATGTAAATATTACGAAATAACTCAGTATTGCGTTATTGCTTTTGGATGGTTTTAACTTTTGTAGAGTCGCCAAGTGCTTTACGGCAGCCTTCTTAGGGGTCACATTGTCCCTGACTTCTGTGGTCGTACGAGCTGGTTATCAACTGCTGTTCCAAAAAAGTTGAGTGGAAAAATGGGATAAGTGACAAAAAGTAAAGCGTGAAAGGTAATCAGTGAGCAATTATTGGCAAAAAGAGAGGGAAGAGAGAGGCATAGTTCTTTTTGAAGTCTGTTAAAATTGATTGCTGAATTCACAAAAAATAAACAGGTATTTTAATACTGCAGAATCTTTAGATCTTTAGAATTGTTCACATACCTATGGTAAACAATAAACATGTTTACGATAACTTCTCTGCATCGCTTCAATTAACCAATCTTTTACAATATTAAAAGTATCAGAAGGATCAATGAAATTGGTACTGACATAAATTATACAAGCATAGCAATTGCGAACGATGGTGCAGGAACAGCTCGTATAAAATATAACGCACGCGAAGCTAATAGTCATATCTGTATTTCGTTTTCTTTAAGTCGGATTTCATTGCTTTGTTAAATTTAGTTCTGCGAATTGTAGACATCACGACCGACATAATTTGCGGCTTTAAAAAATATTTCGAGCTTCTAAATAACTTTCAATAAGTTCATAGGACACTTTTGTCATGCGCGGTGTTGAAATGAATAACAGCGTTTAAGCCAAAGTATTGTAGGCCTTGTGCGAAATAAAATATTTTATAGATTCGACATGGTTCATGCATATTCAAACTTCCCCCTTTTTTGGGGAAATATGTCCAATCGAAAATCTCTCGGCGCCTAAATAATCCTATTTATCCTATCTATCCTCGTTCAACCTATTTACCGAGTTTCGTCAAAATTAAATCGAAACAGCGACAGGTACGCGAGAACTAACATTTTTTGCGGACAAACAGAAGTAGTTACATAGTAATAATAACTCGTTCGTTGAGCTATTGGCAGTGCGGTCGTGATCATCACGCTGTACGATTGCGATCAGAAATAATGCGTCTTACGATATCTCGCATCTTACTCTGTTAATGGTCATCCTGCTACACTCATTCAGAAGACCGCATACTTACTGCAGACTTAATATGATCGGTCCATCGCGTGCCGACTATCCACGTGGTCTAGGGCCTTCAACCTTTTCCTGGACGACAAGGCGTTCGATGGACTGATTGTCGCGTCTAGAAACGTGTCCAAAGAATGCCAGTATTCGAGATTGTACTGTTGAAAATAGACGTTGTTTGACGCCGAGTTCTTAGAGCATAAAGACGTTTGTACGGAACTCAGTGCACGACACTCGCAGCATTCTTCTCCAGCACCACATCTCTAGAGCGTATATTTTCTTCCTTCTCACTTCTATCAGAGTCGTCGTTTCTGCAGCATATAAAAATGTGATAATGGCTCCTGTGATATTGTGGTTTTTCCATATTTTCTTTTACTTGCAGTTCGGGTGATTGCCATACGTCGTTTCACTTTATCTATGCATCTTCCTTCATTTGTCAAATGATTTTCCTTTTATCAAATGAAGGAATAATAAGGTAGTAGGTAAGGTCAAAAATGGGAAAGTGTACCAACTGCGGTAAGTATCGTAGGCAGCATCCTCACAGTTAGGCGGTGAGCGAAAAACTCTTCGTCGTAGCTGTTAGGTATACCGAGTTGCGTCCCAATACCATAAGGAATTGCTTTACGTAGGTACTTATGTATCAACCCATAGCGTCCCACTGCTGGGCACGGGTCTCCCCTATGAAGGGGTCATAATCCACTACGCTGTAGATACAAATAAATAATAATGTTTCAACTATCAACCGTTTCTTTACTGGCCTTGAATGAAGTTTATAAGCTGCTCTCTCTCCTGAATTACCGAAGAATAAGAAACTTCATTCTTTTCAGCTATATTTTTAGTTAATAGACATTGCGGAAATATAAAATTTGAGCAACATAAATTGCTAATATATGCATAAACTTACAAAACCTATTTTATAAAATTTGAATTTAGTCAAATAATAATAATATCATATCTTAAACTAGTACATATATTAATTTAAATAAACCGAAAACAAAATAAAATAGCATGCACATAGCAATAGACAATGCAATTGAATCCATCAACGCACGACACGTAATAAAAACCTTGTTTACTACTCGGCTGCATTCACTCACACTAAGATAAGCAGACCGGTTCGCTAACGCTGTGCCTGCTCTGGCTGTGCAGCGAATATTCGCTGTGAATGTCGTGCGTAAAAAGATATTCTCAGCGTATTGTCAATCATACTACTTCTCTATTTGATAATCTTACTAATTAACATAAATATTATCATTTTTATTGTGCCATATCCCGGGATTTATATTATGATAAAATTAACCAAAACTTATTGCACGACTTTGTAGTAATTCACGATATATTATGTAGCATACTTAATTCTCACATAATAGGTACTCGTGATAATAATAACACTACTAGAAAGCTTAGTACGAGTACACAACATACTAACTATGTAGTTCGATTAAACACTTTTCATTATTGTGAATAGGTAATAATCATTGATACCTAGAACTTACCTATATAGTAATATCGATGTTGATGAACTATTTGTTCCTACATGTTTGAAAACAACAAGAAACCCATATGTATTCGTATTGCAAATTTAAGTGTTTAAATTGTGTTTAGTTTGTAGTATTCTATGTGTAACTAAATAATTTATATAAAATGCTTTTGTCCGTCTCGTATTGCTTAATGTACAACTATACTTAGTTTATTTTTGTTTTTCTCTTTAAAAGGAATAATGTATTTCGTTTAAGAAATAAAGAACTTAAACTTATTTGCTTGTTAATTAGGTATGTTTGCGCTGCTTGCATAATAATTAAACGACAAAGTATTTACTGCTTGTTTTTTGTAAAGAAATAAACACAATTGCGAGGTTCCAAATGTCAAACGATTACCTACTGACGACATTAGTTCAAGGTTTGCATTAAAATACGAGTAGCAAGTGGAATCAAATAACTTCTAATTTATTTTTTATATACCTAGGTACCTAGGTAGGTACTTAGCAAATTTTACGCAATTCAATTAAAATTGTTTGTTTTTGATAAGGTCCATATTGATTTACAATTATTATTATACACACACACACACATACGAATTTATAAAATAAGACTACCTGTCCGCATGGCCAAAGAATTTTTACATGACTTGCCATATTGGTTGTATAGCAATTTACCATTATGGTTTTCTTTAGAGTGGCTCCAGGTGCCTGGCGTTGCTTGCCATGCTTGGCGTTCATATCTTCCATTATTAGAACATTAGGGCATTAAAATATTGTCTAGATTTTGTATTAGCTGCGAGTTTCGTGAAGGTATTGTACCTACGATAAGATTTGAATTAGTTGACGTGGTAACAGCTGGGATACGATTGCGGGTATGGTGTATGTCAATTGCAACATCTTTTAATACAATAACTCATTAATAACTTTAAAGTCACGTCACAGAAATTAAACTAATAGGTAAGTACTTATGTAAGTATATTTTAATATACATATACAAATCAATCAAAATTGATCAATTATTAATCAGTAGGTGGAATCACATTCCCCTTGGAGCACACCGGTACACCTAGTGCCTAAAAAGCTAGATGCTTCGCGAGAAAATAAATACAGAATGGTGATAGACTATAGGCGTCTAAACGAAATCACCACTGACGATAAATACCCTCTGCCCAATATCGCAGACCTTTTTGACAAGTTAGGAAAGTCTGTATACTTTAGTACCATCGATTTGGCAAGTGGGTACCATCAGATTGAGGTCAAAGAAGAGGATAGGCTCAAAACAGCGTTTTCAACACAAGCAGGTTCAACTAGATGATATAATTGTTTATTCATCTAGCCTGCAGGAACACATTGAAAAACTGCGCTTGGTTTTCGATCGCCTCAGAAAAACCAATTTAAAAGTAACATTAGATAAATGTGAGTTTTTCCGCAAGGAAGTAATTTATCTAGGCCATTTGATAACCAAAGAAGGCCTTAAACCGAATAATGACAAGATCAAAGCTGTCTTGGATTTCCCAATCCCGACAACTACGACTCAGATCAAAAGCTTCCTAGGACTAGTAGGATATTACCGAAAATTTATCAAGGATTTTGCGAAGATTACTCGCCCTCTTACTAGTTGTTTGAAGAAACGTAATAAGATCGAGTTAACGGACGAATTCGTAGGAGCTTTTGAGAGATGTAAGGAATTACTAGTAAATGCCCCGATTTTGCAATTCCCGGACTTCACAAAACCATTCGTACTTACCACGGACGCATCTGACTATGCGATTGGTGCAGTACTATCTCAAGGCCCTATAGGTGCTGACAAACCTATGGCATACGCTAGCCGCACGCTAAATGACGCAGAATCAAGGTACAGTACTATTGAAAAAGAACTGCTCGCAATAGTATTGGCCGTTAAACATTTTAGGCCATATTTATATGGTAGGCGCTTTACCATATTCACAGATCACTGTCCTCTTGCTTGGCTTAATAATATCAAAGAGCATAACAGCAAACTTACTAGGTGGAAGCTGCGACTCGCAGAATTTGACAATGACATTGTAGATAAGAATGACAAACAGAATTGTGTAGCAGATGCTTTGTCTAGAGTTAAGGTAAATGCTATAGGTGACGATGACCGTTCCATGAAGGTCAACGTAGACGATGACAAATTACAGGAAGACATAGATGAAGTAATGAGAAATATCGAAATGTTGCAGAGAATGCAACCTAAGCCAAACAACGATACTGGTAGTACTATAATATTATCATCGGATTCGGAAAAAAACAATGTCTATAACACCCTCACATGATCCAAGGTCACCTTTCTCTATACCATCCCCGACAAACAGCACACTATCGGCATCATTAAAGTCCCAAACGGAACATTCAGTTTTCGAAACAGATACGACTGGCATACCCATTCTACATGAAGCTATAGATACTAAACCTAACCAAATATTAATACATACCTGGTTTAGAGATCAACTGGCTGTGAAAAACATATCCAGATCCAAACAAAAGATTTTAGAGGTACACCTGCCAACAAATAGACCCGACTTACTCAAACAATTCTTAAAGGAATACATTAACCCTAAAACGAAATATTTCATTTATTTTGAAGACAAAATTCATAGAAAACAATTTGCGGAAGCAACTATTGCATTATTCAAAAAGGACATCGTAAAAATTTTAGAATGCACCGAGAGAGTAGTGTACGTGGACTATGAGGATGAACAGAAGCAGATAGTTACTAAGTACCATATAGGAAAAACCTGCCATAGAGGCATCAAGGAGACATTAACTCATATTAAACGGACGTACTATTGGGAAAATATGGAACTCACTGTAGCAACTATTATAAACACTTGTGACGGTTGTAAAACAATGAAGTATGACAGAAAGCCTCTAAAACCAGAATTACAACTTACTCAGACTCAGACCAAACCATTCCAAGAACTTTTTATAGATGTTTTTAGCATTGACAGTAAAACGTATTTAACTATAGTAGATGCTTTCAGCAAACTAGGACAAGCCATAGAAATAAACAACCGATCAACCCCGGAAGTGATTAGAGCCCTCCTAAAATATTTCTCTATTTACGGAATCCCTAACAGAATAAGCGCAGACTCAGGTGCTGAATTTAACAACGTACTACTGTAAGAAACTCTAAATTTCTATAAAATAAACTTACTTAAAGGTACTCCCCATAACCCTAATTCTATGGGAATCGTTGAACCTCAAACTTGACTAGGTAATGTCTAGTTTATGTGCACAAGTGTAGGCAAGCGATATAATGACAGAATAACGTTGGTTTTCTTGTTCGCGGGAAATCTCCATAGACACCCTCGTAAAGTCTCCATCTTTTTAAGAGGGAACTAACATGATATGACTTTAATTTGACCACAATGACTTATTATGACTAACTTGATTTTTTATAACTGGGTATAAACTTGACTCTGACAAATATAAAAATCGTATAGTAGTAGGGGAGCCCACGATGCTAAATGGGGATTTACTCGAGCGTGATAGAGACGTATTGCGTTGCAAAGCTTGGATGATAGGAAGTAGAAAATATTATAGGTGTTTCCTATTTTAGTGGTGGAGGAAGCATCTGGAAGGATATACATTTTTTTTTCTAAATAAATCCCCCCACTCCCTAACATTCCATTCAAATCATTTAATTATTGACATGCACACTGTTTAGCTAGTAATAAATCTACCGTATCTTAATCTGACGCATTTGATTATTTCAGGCAAACAAAGTTTTTTTTAAAAATACTTTGCGGGCTGCTCTATTAGCTCGGCTCTTTATTGAGAGCTTATATTAGGTCCTTACATATGAAATTGGCGTTTTGTCGTACTGGCCACTTTGATCTCAAATATCTCTTCTTTGGTTAGGGATTCCAATTTCAAATTTATACAGCTATTTATTCATACATTTGTATTTCGAAAACCGTAATGCATTTGTTTTGTCCTCGTATGGTTTTTTCTTTGTGTCACGCAGTTTACAAAATGGAAAACTTGAAATATCGCGTTATTTACGAGTACGGGTTCCACCGTGGTACCAGTGCTGCAGAAACGGCTCGAAGGATTAATGATGTGTATGGCGGCAGTGTCGCAAAAGAAAACACAGTGCGTTTTTGGTTCCAACGTTTTCGTTCTGGAAATTTCGACCTGCAGAACAAGCCCCGTGGACGGCCGGAGACTAAAGTTGCTAATGAAGAATTGAAAGCTATTATGGAAGCAGATCCATCGCAAACCACGTCCGAGTTAGCTGCAGGCTGCGGTGTTAGTAATAAAGCTGTTTTAATCCACTTGAAGCAAATTGGAAAGTTGAAAAAGCTTGAAAGGTGGGTACCTCATGAATTGAGTGCAGCAAACCGACAAACGCGCGTCAACTGCTGCGTTACATTACTCAACCGGCACAATAATGAAGGGATTTTAAATTGGATCTTTCGGATATTTCAAGTTTTCCATTTTGTAAACTGCATGACGCAAAGAAACAACCAAACGAGGACAAAACAAATGAATTACGGTTTTTGAAATACAAATGTATGAATAAATAGCTGTATAAATTTGAAATTGGAATCCCTAACCAAAGAAGAGATATTTGAGATCAAAGTGGCCAGTACGACAAAACGCCAATTTCATATGTAAGGACCTAATATTTGGTAGATACACTCAACAGGACCTAAGGAATCTCCCATGTGTTAATCTGCCACGCTCGAGTATGTCGAAAAATCCCCTCTTGAGCTCCCCTACTATAGTGCCATATATCCCTTTTTTGTCAGTGTGACGCGGTCTGGTGGTCTGCCCCAAAACTAAATGCTAAAACTAAATGCAAAACTTTGGCCTCTGCGATGTATCCGCAATTTCGCCAATGTCGCGTGGCTTAGGAGACAAACGTTGATGTCGACGCTTACACCACGCATCGACAAGGACACAGAATACGACATACCTAACGTATATATAAGGCATGCTTGCGCGCTGCCTCGGTCTCGTAGATTCTGCTCCGAACTTTCGTTCAGAACAGATGTCCGCTAGGCTCCCTAAGCCGACCTTTCCCATTGTGTTTGAGCTTGCTCCACTGGGTCTCCTTTGTGTTGAGCGCCGCTCCACTTAGGACGCTTCTTCTGAGAAGTCAACCGGGTGCCTGCTAGCCGGCCACCTGAGCATTCCGTACGTGGGGCGACTGTAAAGATAGTTACGTATATTTATATACGTAATTGCATACAGTCGTGCACACGGGGATCTTGCACATCGTTTGCGGACCGATTGTAAAGTTAATTGCGTGTCTTATATACCTAAGTGCTTACAGTCGTGCTCGCTGCGAGTGCGTGGATTTGCAAACCGCTCTTCTCAGAGCGCTCTAGTTTCTTCGAAAGGCGTTCTCTCAAGAGAGCGCTTTTCCGTAAAGGGCACACTAAGTCACTTGCCATCTTCAGTGGAGATCGGTGGAAACCTACGGTGCAAACGAAGCCGATCGACGCATACCCGGAGCGTCCGCTTTCCTCCTTCAGAGGAACGCGCAATCCGGACGGGCCTGGTACCACCGACCTTGGGGGATGCTTCTAGTCGACGCCAGGTGTCTCCCTCTCACCCTACCCTTACCCCTTTTCCTATTCCTCGGGTGAGTATTTGGCTTGGAGGATCGGGCTTGCCCGGATGCAGTCTCTGTCTCTGTCTCTCCCCCGCAGGCAGCTAGGGACTGTAGGTACTCACACTTTCCATGGATGACGACGGCTTCATCGTCGTCACCCGCAAACGCCCGGCGGCTTCCGAGACTCCTAAACCTCCCGCCAAGACCGCTTGCCCCGAGGCAGGCACCGACGCCGTCTCATCCCGTCCTATCACTGGCACTAAGCCTCCCCCACCAATCTTTGCTAATGACAAGGAAAGGTGGAACGCCCTTGCCAAGTCTTTCGCAGACAGAGGCATTGATTTCTCCGCCCGCAGTACCCAGCAGGGCATTAAGGTGGTCATCAAATCCACCGACGGCTACCGTGCCATCACCCAATACCTCCGCGACCGGGGCGTGGGCTTCCACATCTTCGCCTTGGAAGAGGAGAAATTGCTCCGCGTAGTAATACGCAATGTCCCCAAGGAGATCCCCGCGACTGAGGTCAAGGAGGATCTCCTCCGTCAGAACCTTCCCGTTCTCGAGGTCCACCGCCTCACCGGCGGCAGGACCAAAACCCCCTTCGACCTCGTCCTTGTGGTGCTCAAACGGACCACCGCCGGCAAAGCCGTCTTCCAGGTGAAGACGGTCTGCGCCCTGTCGGGAGTTACGGTTGAGACTCCGCACATCCAAGTTCCCTATAATTCTGAAAATAAAGAGTGAACTTTTGAAATGTCATACTCTAGGTCTCCAAGTGGTCCTAGCCTGGATTCCTGGACATATGTGTATACCTGATGAATATGAATATAATGAAAATGCCGATTCTTGCGCAAAGAGAGCATGTTCAACAGGGAATAAAAACCATTACCACATTTACTGTCATGACCTCTCTGCTATGTGCCTCCCTCAATTATATTCATCTTGGGAATCGTTCCGAAAAAGACCATTAATAGTAAACGGAAAATTCTATGGTGAGATTCAACCTACGATCTCCCCAAAACCGTGGTTTTTTAAATTTAAAAGAGCAAACAAGCAAGTTACCTCCACTATATGCCGACTTAAGTTGGGTCACGCTTGCACTCCAGTTTTTCTTCGTAAAATAAGAGTACGTGATCACTCCCTTTGCGAATACGGTCTCGATGAAGGCTCTACTAATCATATATTTTTTGAGTGTACAAAGCTTCGCAGCTCCCTATATGATCTGGTCCCCAAGGATATTCCTCGCCCTACTAACTTCCCCTCTCTCCTTCCTCTTGTTTTCTCCCCATTTGTATATATACTTAGTAACTTTATTGTAGTTAATAATATTAAGTTGTAACATATCTGTATAGTAGTACTGACACTAACATTATTTTTTGTGTGTTTTACGTATATATATATATATCTTTTTTGTTTGTTTCAGGTTACTAACCCCTTTTGTTAACAAATAAATAAAAATAAAGCCTGGATTAAATATATTAAGTCACAGTCCTCCTGCGTAAGGACATTATATTCATTTTACTGCCCAATCCTTTAACATCTGTCTTCTCAATTCTACAAGCGACATTGGCAAATTTACGGCAATGCTGTAGAGGCCACAATTTAAACATTATATTAATTAAAAAAAAAAATGAAATTTTGAATATGCACGTCAGTGTCCCCAACTGGCACAATACACAGTGAGTGTGGTGGCCAATCAAGAAAGAATAAAAAAAAAGTCAGTGTCCCACCACTGATATAATCTGTGCATAAGATCATGCGTGCGTGTTTATTTGACTGCATCTTATTTTTTCATTTATTTGTGAATTGCAATTCCAAATTATATGTTTTTGCATTAAAGAGATCTTTTGGATTTCAGCATTCTTTTTTAGAAGTAGGTACTGTAATAGTTCAAACGGATTCTTGATGTTGAACCAATTATAGTTGGGTAGTTTGTGGTGAACTATTTTGTTTGAACCCTGGATTTGCAGCACTGTCATTCTGTAGTATTTATTAGAATGATTCAGGGAGAAGCAATCCCATATCTCCCTAATATTATCTCAAAATAGGCATGCTTAACGACATCCGCCTCACCAAACGCTTAGTAGTGATAGCTGTAGTTCTGGGTATTATATACATCTTGAAGGAGTACGTGTTTGTTTCACTATGACACAGCATCGCGTTGCTTATTTTTACAACGCTGATGTCGGAAATTTCCATTATGGGCCTGGCCATCCGATGAAACCGCATAGACTGGCTGTTACACACAGTTTGGTGCTAAAGTATGGGCTACATAAAAAGATGCAGATTTACAAGCCTTACAGAGCCAGTGCACACGATATGTGTAGGTTCCACAGTGAGGACTACATCGAATTCTTGCAGAATGTTACCCCGCAGAATATTCAAAGTGAGTTGAAGAAAATTTGTTACTGTAGTGTTTAGACTTACTCATGGGGTCTCCTCGTGTTGTAAGTTTTAGCTTCCTAGCAACAGTGTCCATTGTGTTTTAGTTTCATAGGTGATCAACCATGTAACATAATCAAGTGTGACTCAAAATTTACTGTCTTGTAATAATAGTTATGCGTGATTCCTCCGAGCTGGTACTCATCTCCTTCATGTCCCATTTGCTTCTGTGGGGGAGATCTGTCTGCATTTCATTGCACTACATCTACTAGGGCTACATAACGCAGTCACACTTGCTCACTGACCTGCATTATACAAATACACTAGAATTACGATAATCATGATAATGAATCTAATTGATTTCTGGCATTTTATTGCTGGTGGCAGTGTCTGTGGAATTAATATTAGTGATGAGATAATATCAATGTTTGATCCCGGTACTCGTTGTTTGAAATCAATACAATAACAACTGTTATTTCCTAGCTAACATTTGGTCCATATTGATACTTGACGGTGCACCTGCTACAACATTATCTTGCGACTTAAACTTAGTATAGACAAGCTTTATATGTATTCATAGTGTCCTCTGTATTCAAAGTGAATAAATGTTTATTATCACTCATGTTCCTCACTAGAATTTCTCCTGTGACATGCCATGCAATATTTACTAACACATGCACAACACATAAACAGGAACAGATATTAAAACTTATCATTCAAAAGCCAGTCCCAGTCAGGAATTGCACCCAGTCCTGCCAGCTCTTAAAGCAAATATGTCAACCACTGACTCATTGAATTCTAGGTTTTTTCTTCTTCCAAATGGTGCTACAACCCAATATGAGTCTTAGCCTCCTTTAATATTTTTCTACAGCTTGCTTTGTCTCTGGCTGTTTTTCTCCAATTTGTTAGCTTGTTCGTTCATGTCAAGTTTTCCTCCACACACTTAAACCAGCTTTTGATTCATCTTTCTTGTGGCTGCTTTTGTTGTGGTGTCCAACCTGAGAGAGTTTGATCAGCTCTAGTGTTCTCTTCAGTTCAGTCTCTCCAGATGACCTGCCTACCACAAAAGCTGAGCTTTGAATATAAGAATAACTGTATTTTTATGTATCATTATTCCAGGTTATTCCAAGGACTTGCTCCACTACAATGTTGGGGATGATTGCCCGGTCTTCGAGGGTTTATTTGACTTCTGCTCAATGTATACCGGTGCATCACTGGAGGGAGCCATGAAGCTGAACAACAATGCATGTGATATAGCCATCAACTGGTCTGGAGGGCTGCATCATGCAAAGAAATTTGAACCTTCTGGTAAGATACTGCAGATACCAATATCATACTATCGTTATTGTTTAGTGATAACACCTTGTAAATAGTTTATTTGCATTAACTAACTTAGGTACTAAAACATTAAAAAGATAGGTGAACAAACTTTTTTAGTATAATGTAATGTAGACTCTACACTAGGCAAAACCCGTGTTGTGGAGTACACACTCTTCAAAAAAAAATAAAAAAAATAATTAAATAAAAACTATTCACATGAAACAAATACTGCTAACATATTCACACATACGGTAAATATAAGCAAATAAAGTTGAAAGAAATACAATACACAAATAGTATACAAAAAAGAAAAATACATGCTATGAGAGAGAACAGGATACTAACATTTCATAAATTTGGACTACATTCAAAATATCAACATCAACGTGATACAACATGATAAATAAATCTTGAAAGTGACTGTTTATGGAAGTCACGTTTAGCTAGATAGCAAAAATGTCCTTAGAGTGTAAGTGTAAGCTTTATATAAGATCAATATGTTCAGACAGATTATAAGTGAAATTTGCGGCAGGGTCTACTCCTGCAAGATCTTAAGCATACCACAGACATTGTTACTAATGCTTGTTGTAAAATTTTAAGGGTGCTAGTTAGTCTTAAGAGTATACAAGGAGTAAGTCCCGCTGTGTTAGGTGTTACTGGTCCAGAATATTCTCAGTGAGGTCATTGTTTTGAGTAACAAGCCAGGAATTCATTGTCTACAATGAAAACTAAAATGAGAGGAGATAATTCTAGAACTATCAGATTAGGTTAGTTTATTGAGTTTGGCTTCCTAAATAAGGGTCCATTTACACTCATCATTAAAAACATTTACTTATTTATTTATTTAATAACAGGTGAGCAGCTTCAAGCTGATGTGCTTATATCATATTGTGTTAAATTCATTAATTGTATTGTTGAATTCATTTCCAGGTTTTTGCTACGTAAATGACATAGTCATAGCAATACTGGAGCTATTGAAGTACCATCCTCGAGTGCTCTACATAGATATAGACGTCCATCACGGGGATGGGGTGCAAGAAGCGTTCTACCTTACGGACAGAGTGATGACAGTTTCCTTCCATAAGTACGGGAATTACTTCTTCCCTGGGACTGGTGATATGTATGAAATTGGTGCGGAGAGTGGACGGTATTACTCGGTCAATGTGCCACTGAAAGAAGGGATTGATGATCAGAGTTATGTACAGGTGAGAAATTATATTAATTTTATATTTAAAATAATTAATTATGAAGTTAATAATACACTACTCTCTATTTTCTTTATACATCATGCAATTATTTTGATTTGAAATTAATTTTGTATGCAATAATAACTATGTTCTTTGGAATTAAGCAAATTAAAGAATAGACCCGGCAATCTTCTTGACCTAAAAGCGTTGCAGTGGAGATTTTTTGACGCATATGCACTTCTTATTGACCAAACACAGATCGCATCTCGGCAAAATCGCTGCCCCACACTCTACCACTAGCCAAAGAGGCCTAAAAAGCGTCAAGAGCCAAAAAAGCTCAATGTCTTTGGTCCAAGGTGTATACCCACGCGACATGTAACATATTTATAGTTTCATGTACCATTTTTCATATGTTACTGTCTTTTTTACCTTAAAAAACCTTCTCATACAAACATCCCAAAAAGTATACTAATCAAGCAATGTATGTGTTCTTTTTTCTCTGTCTCTTTCGCTGTCAGTCATTTATTTATAGTATTATAAATTCTGATAAGTTAATATTCTTTATTGTATACCCCGTCCTACGGCTACGGTTGCCTGGAAGAGATCGCTTTTAGCGATGATGATTTAGATGTAAGTTTTTCCTGTATATTTGATGTTTTTGTGTCAGCAATAAAGAGTTTATTCATTCATTATTCTATGTTTTCATTGTAGGTATTCAAGCCTACCATACAAAACGTGATGGAGTTCTACCGTCCCACGGCTATAGTTCTGCAGTGCGGCGCGGACTCGCTGGCCGGCGACCGGCTTGGCTGCTTCTCTCTCTCCACGCGAGGACACGGCGAGTGCGTCAAGTTCGTCAAGAACTTGAACGTGCCCACACTAGTCGTGGGCGGTGGAGGGTAAGTTTACAGAACAAAAACACTGACCTGATTTTTATTTATTTATGGGACAACATCCACACAAAGGTCTTCAGGTACCAAACTAGGCAAAGCTTGTGCTATGGTAACCTGATGACTGATATACATACTTATATATAATAAACTCCCAGACACAGGTCAGACAGACATGTTCATGCACACAAATGTTTGAACTGTCCGGGAATCGAACCCGGGACCAGCGGCGCAGCAGGCAGTGCCAACCGGTCAGTCAATTATACAAGTACGCTGGACTTCAGATTGTCAATGTACCATTGTAGAGATTTCACGGACTCGCATAAAACACTTTGCGTCTACTTTTATTGTGCGAACAGCTAGGATGTAGAGTTCGCTGCCGAGTTCTCTATTTCCCGATATCTAGAATCTCAATCTTTTCAAATTGCGAGTAAATCGATTTCTTCTAGGCAAGCGTGCCACATCCTAGACCGCATCGTCGCTTTATATCAGACGAGTTGCGGTCAAACGCAAGCCTATTGTATTTTGTAAAAAAAAGTGACTTTTGAGTAATTTTCGCACTTTTGTCGCTGATAGCAGCGTGTGGTTCCAGTGTGAGTCCATGGAACTAATATTAGTGATGGAATAATGATCTTTTTAGGTCCCAGTAGTCACACCAGACGCATCAAATCGACATAGTACAACTGTCATTTCCTAGTCAATATTTAGTACATGTCAGTGGTGACACTCACTTATATGGTTTGAGAACATTTTGTCAATCAGAATTGCTTCTGTTATAGACTTTTACTGTTCTACGGCGATAATGCGTCAAGTTCGTCAAGAACTTTAACGTGCCCCACTACTCATGGGTGGTGGGGGGTCAGTTGACCATCAGGTTTGAGATTACATAGCTCTGGTTATTAGTTAATCCTGTATAAAGATAACGTTTTAAACATGTTACATAGATAATTATGAAAGGACAAAGCTGATAAAAGCGTGTTAAAAATGGTGAACCAATAAATCGTCCACTCAATCATTCATTCATTCCAACTTCATTCCCAGATACACGTTACGTAACGTGGCGCGTTGCTGGACGTACGAGACGTCACTGCTGGTCGACGAGAACATCTCCAACGAGCTGCCCTACACGGAATACTTGGAATACTTCAAGCCGGATTTCCAGCTGCATCCTGAAATTAACAGGTACCTATTTGACGACCGCCGTGCTCTAGTAGCTAGCTTGCTTGCTTCGATTACCGTCGGTCCCGGATTCGATTTCCGGTCGTGGTAGTAGTTCGAACGATGAGTTTGAGTGTCTTGTCTTCGAGTCTGGGTCTAGCAGAAAACTTAGTAGGGAGCTATGAGTATGTCAAAAGTTTATTCATATTTTTGAGAGACTGCAAAAAAGGGAAATTTTAATCCGTCGACATCTTTATCTGTTTTGGTCTTCCCATTTTACTCGACTGCCCAAAAGGAAAGTAATATTTTTCGATGTATGTTTGTATACTATTATACCATTATCCTCTGGGATATCTTAACATAGTCCATCACCATTTTAGTTGGTCTATTCTCTCAACAATGTCTTTGAGCTTTCACTTCTTGCCTTGTTAAGACTTGTGTGTTAAAATTAATGTTGTGTATTTACAGTTCGAACAACGCTAACAGTAAGCAGTACTTAGAAGCTATCACTAAGCATGTTTACGATAACTTGAAGATGTGCCAGCACTCGCCGGCAGTGCAGATGACGCATGTACCAGGTAAACACCTATATATAGGTTAGGTTAGGTTTATAATGACCCTTAGTATACCAAGCCGTAAGGTGTACTCATCCCAAGGTTACGATGAGACTAACTGATACAGCTAGTTTTTTTTAATGTCGAATTCAGAGTCAGTCCCATATACAATGTTGTTTCTTAGGCTGAGTGATAGTGACCCTCCTTCGGCTATATAATGCAAATTGACATTAATTACAAATATTTAAAACTTCATCTTGTTTCATACATTTTTGGAAATAGTATTTTTCGAGTTTTAGATTTTTAACTTGTACTACTTGCGCCCCCCGGTAAAAAGAAATAATGATATCGGTAAAGCCGTTATAAAGTTATAGCTAGATCAGGAGAAATAGAGGTTCACTTTTATATACCTAATTTACATATATATATGTCCTTTAATTAAATAATTAATTCTTAAAATTTTACATTAAAAAATACTAAATCTTAACTGGTACTTTTCATTACAGGCGATTTCTTCCCGGACGAGTACAGAATAAAAGACGACCCGGACCCCGACGTGAGAATAAGTCAAGAGGAGGCAGACAAAATGGTGGACGCAAAAAACGAATTTTACGATGACGAACGAGACAACGACAAAGAAACCGTCGTCACCGAAACTAAAGAACAGAGTGTGTTCATTCTCAGCTAACACGAGATCAGTGACGTCAGCATTGTTCTAGAACGAATATAAACGTTACACGAGTGATGTGCTGGTGATATAGACATAATAGTTTATGTATAGTATTATAAAGTGCTTCAGGTGAATTATTTGTAAAATTGTTTAAAAGAACAGAATATGTTCATTCTCAACTAACACGAGATCAGTGACGTCAGCATTGTTCTAGAACGCTTATAAACGATACGCGGGTAATGTGCTGGCAATACAGACGTATAGTATTAAGTAGTAAGCTAATTTATTGTCATTCTGGTGACTTATATCGCGAATTATATGTACCACGACTCAATGCAAATAAATACATTCAAAGAAAAGAAAGTGCGTGAATTAATCTAGACAAAGTTCAGAATATGCAACTTAATAATATAAGAAGAGGCTGACAAGATGGTGGGCGCGAAGAATGAATTCTACAAGGACGGGTGAGACAGCGACAAAATCCGTTGTGACCAAAACTAAAGAAAAGAGCGTTTTCATTCTCAGACAACACAAAATTACTGACGTTGTTCTGGAATGATTATAAATGTGTCGTGTGTTTTTTTTTGTTGAAACTATAGTGAAACATTTAAGTTTTATAATTTTTAAGAAATTGTCTTACATATAAGATTAAAAATCGTGAAGAAAGTTTATGAGATCTCGCTCGAACTTTTTATTTCAATTATATTAAATCACTATATTTAAATATAAATAAATCTGTTTTGGTCAAATAGTTGAAAATAATATAGCAGATGTATAAAAAAAAATATCTTCCTATAAAGTGCTTATGAAATTTTTATCAAAGTCAAATTTTTTATTTTTATGTCTATGGACGCGAAATCTGTATATTTTCTTTGCTATATTCAACGTGAGTGAGTTAGTGACGTATACTTAATAATTATGTTAGTTATGTGTTGTACAGATAGATAGATCAATTCTTTATTGCAGACACACAAAACATTAAATATAAGAGAACAATATGTATTATGTAAAATGTTATTAGGTACACTATACTTCTCCAGGCGATTAGTGACTGGCAATAGACTACGTTCACTCTATACGCTTGAGATTACGGAAAAGAATGCTGGTGTTAGCTGAGAATTATATATTAAAGCTCAGCTGACAAGAGAATATAAGCAACTTTAGCATTGTTATTAAACTATTGGATACAAACACCCGACAAACATTTGGATACCACAATTGGGGGTGTTACTCGTTGGGAATAATATAAAAGTATTCCCAATGAGTAACAGTGTCATTTTGATTAGTGGTCCTTAAGTTTCGGTGATCGGTGCTCAATTCGACTATGTTTTTTTAATTTTTGTTAGCTGAATTCTCGGAGACTGCTGGACAATTTGAAAAATTATTTTTAGTTAAGGTATATTTGTCGTGGTATGGTCTCATAAAATTTTTGTCAAAATTCGATACAAAAGTTTGATTTTGAAATCAAAATTAATGAAAAAGTACTATCAGCGCTTGCCGAGTGGAAGTTGATCACAATTTTTTTTAAAGAACTTGTTTTTATTGATGTGTCAGCCAGCACTGCAGGTAATCTTAGACTGTACTGTACCTGTATTGAACTCTGTTTGATACTCTTTTACTGTTATAGCGTAGCCCAATTAAAAATATGTAAAAGTTTGGAATTGCTCCTCGCTAATCGCCTGTGGTGGGACAATTCAGTGTTGAAACTGTTAGCATTTTAGTTGTAGTTTATATAGTTTAGTCTGTTAGCTATGAATAATTAAATATCTTCCATTATTTTAACTTCTTTATAGACTTCTTGTGGGGTTCAGGTCCAGAGAGAAGGTGTAGTGAGTATCCTGAAGTACTTCTAAGTTCGACACCAACTTATTTGATCAGCATACTTGCAAGATATAAAATGACCGTGTTATTCCCAACGAGCAACACTGTGACTAGTTAGGAAAAAAACAACTAATTGAAATTCCAAACATTCAAACCTTCTGGAATCATTTTGTATAATCAATGGAGTAATTAATTACCTATATCCATTTCCATTCTTGAGAAGATATTTTATTTACTAAAAATTGTAGTAAAAAAATCTTATACTGCTAATGGTGCTATAACTTGACGAAATTCATTGTGGCATTGCACCGAGGATACTTCAGGATAAACTATTATTAATTGCTATTAGCTAATAGAAACGCTTTTGTACCTAGTATTAAGTAGTAAAAAGATCTAGATTTTCTCAGGAATTGCACGCAGTTTTGGATTGGTAGTTCTCATAGCGGGTCTCAAAAATGGTAATGCTTATCTATCCAATGCTTCTGCGTGAAATTGTTGTTAGGGCCACAAATTTTGGCTGTAATTAAGTGTAAAATAGTCTGCTAGTTAAGTATATAGTCTATGCAATGGTGTAGAATATAATGTGATCCTCACTAAACTTATCTATTATGCCTTATCGCGATAACTTTCGGGCGATAAACTTCGTCTTCGGTCTACAGCCCATCTTCGTAGACACATAACGCGCGTTGTAAAATTTATTGTCACGTACGAATCCGTTCGGTCTCTTAGGTCCAATTCCTGTTAAGTCCAGTGTATTTTGACATTCCTTTAATGTCAATTTCTTTAAATGTCCAGTTCTATGATATATTATATATATATTGTTATATATATATATTATATTATATTTCATAAGTGGACGTATTATTTCGAAAAGGTTTTATCTCAAGTAAGTAGTTTGTCCAAGCAGGTTGTTCGTCCAAGTACGATCTGATATCTAATAAACATATTATCAGGGTGTTAATTAATTGCAAGACAGACGAAGACTGGTGAGAGAACTGGTCAATTTGAACAACTTTTTTACTTTTTTTTACTGATCATGTCCATGAATCAGAATAAAACGAACCTTAACGAAAGAACAGACGTTCACGGAATAGACGTTCGAAGAAATAGACATAAGATTAAACTTGACGTATCAAAAACTGGACTTAAGAGACCGAAGGGGTACGAATGATGTCCAAATCAATTTTGCAAACCGTGGTCGCTCTGAATTTTAAAGCCAGATTTTTTTTATATTCATAAAATGGGCTCTGACTCGAAATAAGTTCTAAAATTTTATCGTTACTCCAATCCAAGCTGTAGTTTTACATTTACGTCGGCGAAGTCATCGCGATAAAACGCTTTGATCTTTGTGAGTTTATCGACAGCGGCGCGAGTCATTGCGACTACGCACGAAACACGAAGTAAACGCGAATACTTGGCTACACAACTATATCTGCATACCTATTTAAGTCAACGCACACAATGCGATATCGCGAGTCTTCGGGTTATCGCTATGTGTGCGGCCTGTGCATTACAGTGATCATTACTGTGGATTAGTGCATCATCTTTTAGTTAAAATTATTTGCTTAATTACCTATGAATTAATTTATATTGAGATGTTTGTAAATAGTAAGCCTCCAATAATAGATTATGTTTAGAAATAAATTCATTGCCTAGTACTTACTATATTGCAGTTTATTTTAATGGAACTCCAATCATTAATGGGTACCTACAGTATGCGAACAATTCAACTTTCTTCACCCCCAGTGTGAAATCACTACAATCGGCCGTATCAATCCGTCTATACAAGTAGGTATCCTGTGTTATAGCATTAGCAATATGGTTGTCAGTTATTTTTGCTTTGAGTTGGGTAAATTTTCATAATTTCTGCCTGGGTTTTAAGTATTGTTACAGTGTATTACTGTCATGAATTTATCGGGTTTGGTATTATTTCTCAAATAAAACCAATTTGGCCAGCTTACACGAGACCCATGCTCAGTAGAGGGTGGCTATAGGAGAAGTATGTGTAAAAAAAAATGTTTAGACATTCTAACATTCAATTACTAGTCTATCAAAAAGGTAACAATAAAAACAGTTTCTTCATAAATAAAAATATAGTGTATTTCTGAATCTTCACAAGAATTTATATTGCTTTGAGTAAATATCTTAACACTAATAGCTACCTATTTTCAAGTTCAAATTATTATCGTTTATGTATTTCTGGAAATCGCACATGTGCACTCCGAAGTCCATGGTGAACGTCACAAGATGATCGCACATCTTTATGATTTCCAGCGCCACTTCCTTGGATACCTCAATCGTACAATCAAACCATAAGTAGTTGATGTCCCTGAAACAACCTTTTTTCAACAACCTCATTAGACACTCATCAATGTTCTTCTTGCTTTGATATTTAAGCACCAAGTGCTCCAAATTAGCGCAGTCCATGAAGAAACCTAACAGACTGTCAATACAGAAGTTACCATTCCCCAATGTTAATGTTTGAAGTTGAGTAAACAGTGGCTCTTCTTTCTTAAAATATCTCGGGGTGCTTAAAGACGGGGACTGGGTACCAATGTAAAGAGTACTTAGATTAGGGCATAAGGAACCAATGCATACTATTGCATCAAAAGTCAAAGACAGTTCAATCTCCCATAAAGAAAAATGAGTCAAGTACTGGCCTTTAATGACAAGCATTTCATGAACTGCATGAGAAAATGTGAAGAAAGACAAATCAAGGCGGTGCAAATTGCAATTGCTTGCAGTAATTTCATTCATTATGGCATCTTTATCATTCTCAGACAGATGTGTAACAGACAATTCCTTCAAGTTGGGACAGATGGTCAGCAGTTTCCTGATGCCAGCACCAGAAGCGAAATGACAATTGATCTTTTGAAGGCTCAAGGGACCTATGTCTGTTTTGCTGCTAATCAGAGTTGTGCCTATATCACAGGTGTCAATTCTCAATTCCTGTAGATCTGGTAATTTAGAAATGAGACCTATAATACCGGCTTGAGAGACACATCTACCTATCTTATGAACACGCTCATTTCTTGGTGGATCCATGGTCAGAATTTTTAAGTTTTGTAACTTGGCAACAGACAGAAGTCCCTCGTCGGAGACATTCCTTCTCAAAACAGAAGCATTGAATTTGGATTTGCAGATATCGACTCTAGAGACAATATTGAAGTCTTCAAGCAAGGGACAGTGACAGCCTATGACTTCGAGTATCTCGTCTGAGCATATGAATTTAAGATCGAGAACTTTTAAATAGTTGAAGGTTGAAAACATTTCCATCCAGAAGTGAAGGGGAACGCTGTTATCAACGTCGCATTTGAGGAAGACAGTTATGTTGGGGTGGCTGAGAACTATTAGCTGAAGGCGTGGATCTCCATGGTATTGTTGACATGTTCGTTTCGAACAGAGGACATCTAGCAACCTGTAACAAATTATTCAAATTCAATCGCAAGCTGAAACGACAGGCCATATTTTAAGGATTCAGATTTAAGTCGCACATACCTGGCTGGCAGTGTAGACATCATGTACCGTTTCAATTCTAAAGCCTCTCTTTCACATTCCGCATATTTATTCTCTGGATATACTTTTTCAATAGAATTGCACGCGGAATAAATCATACAAAGACTTTTTTTAACACATAAATCGAATAAACTACAAGGCTGTTTTCGAGGAGACATCGCGAATGGTAAGAAGAAAAGGACATAAGTTTAAGTTTCTATTTATACTAAACAAAGCCGAAACGAACAATTAAACTAATCGCTTCTGTTTGTATACACTGCAAATACAAATAAAACAAATATTTGAAACTATAGAACTAAACCAAGTGCAATGCAATGCAATCTCTGTTTTCATCGCGGTTTTTTTTGTTAAGTTTATTTATTGCGTCATGTAGTAAGTCCATTTGCCAGTGTCAAATTAGGTAGGTACTTTAAAATATTGTGTAAACGTTCTGTGGTGTAAACCGATTATAAATTATTATAATTCACCAGGCAAGTGAATTTATGAATTGAAAATGAAGGCAACCCCTCCGCGGCAAACCCCACCCGCCAGAGACAAGTAGTTTTCGAAATATGATATTTTAAGTTTCTGCAGAGAGTTGATGAAATGCTTTAAATTGTCGTCAATATTTGGAGAGGGAACCCTTCCTTGGTAAGTACCTAGGTACAGTTTAGTTGAACAAGCGCTACCACAACCATATGTCGAGCTAATGTAGTACACAGATAACTAATCTAAGAAATCCAACCCTTATTAGCCTTTATTACAACAAAATGTAAGTAATTTAATATGTACGCATCTAATAATTATTATGTAAGATTAAATTACTAAGTGCAAGTCACAAATTATTTTGACCCATATAAGGTCACGTTAACATTAAAGAGCCAAACGTACCCATCAGGCTAGCAGCGTTCCCCCTCTGAATGGCGAACGAGATATGTTGGGCTAAAAATTGACCGGAACGGGGATCGTGCCCACAGTTCCGCAAACGATGTCCCAGATCCGCAACAAACTTTTCGCTTCAGAGCCCCACGGACCTGCTGTCTCAACAGCAAAAGGGATGAACTCATAGCTGGTTTTAAGAGCAGAATACTTGTTGTGTTTACTCAACGCGGCTGATTCTGCTCCTGCACCCGCCGTTCTTTGGGTGGCAGAAAGATGACAGAATGAAAAAGTACTTACACAAGTGGCATCCCATATGAGACATCGGCCTTTCTGCCACGGAACGAGAGTGAGTCCATCCGGGCGTTTGCCATCCGACCGTGACAGGCCGGGGGGCTCCAACCCTTTATATATTATAGGAAGTTATTGGTAGCCTAGTCGTTAAACCCACAGGCAAAAGGGCGCGAGTTCAATCCCAGGATCACATCACACACCTCTGACTTTTTGGCTTATGTGCATATTATACCTAAAGCTTAAACGTGGAAGGAAAACATCGTAATGAACTCTGCTTGTCGGAAAAGGTTAATAGCTTTCGAAGATGTGAAATCCCTAACCTGTAATTTGGCCAGCGTGGTGGACTATCACCTACACCCCTTCATTGAGGAAGACCCAAGCCGAGCTGTGGGATGTTATGTCTTGATGCGTAATTGATACCTAATTTCATTATGTTCCTAATAAGCTTGCCAGGTACCTAATTAGTAGTAAGTAGGTAGGTACTTATTTCTATTGAAAGGAAGAAAATGAAACATATTTTATTTGCAATCTTACTTTCTCTTTTCGTATGTTCTTTAATTTAAAAGTAAATCAGTAGGTAATACATAGGAAAGTCATGAATCAACTTATTTAAGTTGGTGTTTAAAAGTTAACATCGTGGTAATATAAGTTTACTAGGTATTTACGATGTAGGTAATTTTGACATTAAATAATTTATCCTGTAGTGGCATCAATAGGAACTTCATAAAAAATATTTTCATTTTTACAAGACAATTAGGTAGGTACTATTATCATGTTTGGGTACCTAAGTAAACAAATAATCTTTTTCGATATAAATAAAACAATATATAGTTTATAATTTATCTAAAATCTACACGTTATATTTTTTTTTTTCTATACACCTAGGTATTATTTACATTAGAGATAGTATTTAAAAACGAATATTTATTATTAAGATATTTAATCTGAATCTGTAAATATTAAATGTTATATGTTATCTATATAATCTATCCTACATAATTAATCTAAGTAGGTAGACACTTCTAATTAGGTATAAGTACCAGACGGCTTGCGCAGGTCTTTATCTATTATTACTAACAATATCTACTATCATTTTGGCACATCATTTTAATGGCCACATCAAAAAATAGTTTAACATGTTATTTAACTGACAGCTAACAGTAACAGTAGCTAACAGTCTGACAGTTAGTAAAGACATTTAGCTAATAATATATTCGATTAAAAAACTTTTTACATATTAGTAATCCAGGGAAAAAAATAAGACGTTAGCACATAAATAAAAACCTAGTCTTGATCTTCGTTACGTTATCAGCATTTTATAATATACCTAGTATATTTTATTGTACTGAAACTTTAACGTAAGGATAATATTTTATACAATAGTTTTCTGCTTGTAAATAGGTCATATGTTTGTATATATAATGTTGTATGTACATAGTATATCCAATTTAGCTGAGTAAAATCACACAAAACATTACCATGGAACTATAATTGCCATTTTTAATAACACTGATTACAACATAATTTTATGGATTTGTGCTAATTATGTATAATTAGTACAATTGAAATGTACTCAACCAATACCTTATGAAACTACAAACTAATATGAGAAGTTTGACTTCTAAAATTAATATCGTTATTCTAAATATCTACCTACCTACCCTACTTAAATATTACCTCTTTATTAAGTATGTGGAATAGAAACTACAAAGATATTTTAAGGAGAGAAAGCATTAAATTGCTAAGATATAGAAATGGAATTATAGAAGTATAATTTTGCCAAACACACGGCGAATTGCCTAGAATGTTTACTATTTGGCTTAAAGTGAGAAATCATCTAACTTATGACTATCATATAAATCATCTAACATTAATCGTTCATTCTTTCATTCACTCATGTTAAGGTATAACTAAAATAATAAAAAACTCTTCGTAGATTAAAATAACAATCATTAATTGTCCGCCATCCTCGCTTTGGTCAACAGTTCCATTCTCTCGTCCGTTGCTTACTATGCTAGTCTCTCTTGCGATGCCTACATTTACCTGTTCAGTTCTATTCACTTCTTTATCATTCAAATCTACTTTTGAATCTCTATCTACATCACTACTTTCATTCCCATCTAAATCACTATTAGATTCAGCCCTATTTGTCGATTCTATATTATCGGAAGCTATAATTATTTTTCTATTTTCATCTATTTCTGTATTAGTTTGGTCGTTCATTAATTTAGTTTCATTGTCGCTCATGTCGATGGAATGTTTAATCTGATCAGCATTGGGTATGGTTTGCCAGGATATTTCAGCATTTCCTTCAACTTCTCGATGATTTAAATCTTTCAGACGCCGTTCACTCAATGTTTTGCTAGATGTTTGCATACCTAAATCGTCTTTCACCCATGTATTACTCAATTCTCTTTTACTTTCATTGTGCTTACGCTTCTTATCCATTTTACTAAACTCGGTGCATTCATTTCTGCAACTCGTGTGCGAATACCTCAATGGTTCTTTTTGTTCATCCGAAGTTTCGAATCTTTGCAAAGATCCACTTGGCTTTTCAGAAATGAATCGTTCATTCATTCCTTTGGATCTTTCCAAAGACCCGTTAAACGAGAGGGATCAGAGTCTCTTGTGTGAGTCAGTGCTGGAACTCTTGAGAGAGCCGAACCGACGAGCGTGTGCTGATGCAGATGTGGCGCGGTCTAAACTAGCTGCTCGGAGGATCAGTCCCCGCGACTGCCGCAGTGAAGATTCTGGGCGCACCTGGGAATATGAAAGTTTTCAATATAAATGAGTTTTAGCACGTAAGTTTGCTCAACTGGGGGTGTACGTAACATTTTGCTGTATAAATAACTGTGCATAAATAATGTCTTCAGATTAATCCTTAATGACAAGTTAGTCATCGTGGAATACTTAAAAAGACTAGTCAATAAACACGCACTTTGAAATAACAAGTTTTCGTTCAGACATTTCCCTAAAATAAGTTAAGAAAAATATAAGCTTACGGGCTCGCCCACGGATCCAACTCTTCTTTGTCGTGGCTCTCGTGGCAATGTCTCAGTGAAAGAGGTCTCCAGAGACCTCTGCGAAGGCTCGCTCATGGACTGCGACAGGAGATGCGTTGTGGAAGACGAGTTAGAGTCTTCGATGTTGGAAAACTCGTCAGGGCTGTCCTCTCTCTGTGGGTCACACTCCTGAAGATGCAACATTTTGCTTTTATAAATTTTTGCTTTGTGGTTTTTTTAGACTGCTAATAGCGGGTGGATGTCAAACTATGACGACGCTAATACGAGTAGGCCAGTCAATAAGGACTATTACAACAGACTTAGAATCTCTCATTCTTTATCCACATTATGTGTATTATAGTATTTTTTTCTATTTTTGCTATTGATGCACCACCGACGTGACTATTCTCACTTAGTCCGATCCATCCCAAGGTTGCCTGGAAGAAATTGCTTTAGGCGATAAGGCCGCCCAATGTACTACCGATGTTTTGTTCTTGCCTGTATGTTATTGTTTATTTTGTTTTTGGTGTGCAATAAAGAAATATTGTATATGTATTGTATTGTATTGTTTGTATTCTCAGTATATTCGTTATCTGTGTGGGATAAAGTTTTTTTCTAGTTAAAATGTGACAAGTTTATTATTTATTTAAGATGTGATAAGTGACCTTAACTGAAAATCTAAATTTACCTCTTCAAGTTCTTTGAGAGTTGTGGGATAGTGAAGTCTTCTGGCTTCTTCTCGTTCCCTCTTTTCTAGCTCATCGGCTAGCATCATCACCTCCCAGTCACCTCCACCACCACCTGGCAAAATAATTGATAAATGATACGTCAATAAGTAGGAAAGTAGGCATGGCATAGGAAATAATATAAAATATTGATGTGTTGCGTAGTGAAATTATTATCCTCACCTCTTATAGGAGATGAGCTACCATGACTAGAACTTCCAGGGCGGAACCGTCGGCTGTTGTTCTCAACGAACTCTTCAAACATTGGAGTTCTGGGCATAGACTCGGAATCACTGCTAGATGATGTTGACGCGCTGCAAATAGATGAGAAAAGAGTCTATATCGCAAACAACTGCTCGTTGATATTTATTCGAAGGTTGACTTCGGTACATAACACCAGCAGTATCATGTTTGGGATTTTTCGGTAAAATTCTAATACGAATTAATGTCATATAAACGTAACTAACGGGAGCTGATTGATTTGGGATATACAGACTAAATCAATAATCTCGAGTAACTACCGTCAAAAAACTTACGTATCGCTCCAGCTGTAGTCACTGCCCATATCGAGCACTACCTCGTTACAGCTGGACGCAGGTTTGTGCTGCGAGCCTCGGTTGTAACCGAAGAATGAGCCCAGACTGAACTTGCGGTGCTGCCGAGGAGGGGCTGGTTCTGTAAAAAATATATGGGAGAAACTGATAGTAGCTGGGGCTTAGTTTTAAGGTTATCTTACAATTCAAGAGACAGAGATAGTTTTTACGACAATTAGGAATGGCAACTTGTTTATTATCTTGTAATCGGGTCTAGTCTTGACGTTTAATTTAAATCAATGTTTTCACAGAGCGCAAATTTCTAAACATCTTTTTGGCCGGCAAGCTGTTGTGTATTATTGTGTACTAGCTAGTCTTTAAACTTTACACTAGGCTAAATGAGGCTCGAGATGTACCTATATAAGTAGATGGAGATCCATAAAATAGTTTCACTTATCATTTCTCACGTTTTAAATTAGTTACTTACTGATAAATATTATAAAAATTTACAAAGTTTCGTACCTAACTTACTTCTTTCACTCCGACCAGTTTGATGCATCCCAGTGTCGACAGACAGAGTCTTCTTGATCTTTGATTTGGTGGTGTCCAAGTGAGAACCAAAGAAGTGGAACGGCATTCCTCTTCTGCTGTTTCGAAGACTAGACTGCTCCGGACTAAGAAGAGAACGGTCTTCAGACGTCGTGTGAGGAGATAGTGGCCTAATACAAAATAATTAATTATGTTGACATAAAATATAATCAGACCAGAGTCTGCTACTCCTATTATTTGCAATAATTCTCAAATGAAAATTTTTTGAAATGCTTTAATGTTTAGGTACCTTGTCAAATCTTGCATCTCCATGCTTTCTTGATCACTTTGGTCCTCCCATGACTTTCTCTTCTGACGTAGTTTTGCTGCTCTTTTTCTCGAATAAGTCCCAGCTTTTCCATCTAAGTTCAGATCTAATCTTTTTGACTTACTGACCGTCCAGCCTTCTTTGCTCGATGAACTTTTATCTGTTCTACTTGATAGAGAGTCTGCCAAGCTTTGCAATTCAGAATAAGATAGTTTTCCAAGTTCTATTCCACCTGTGAGTTCAGAAAGTTTCTCATCAGTCAAATCCTCAGATGACAGTGGCTCTTTTGTAACCTTTGTAATAGTGTTTTCACTAGTTGTTTTTTCTTTATCTTCTTCATCTGCGCTTGTTATTGGAGGTGATGTAGCAAAGACTGTGTCTAGAGAGTCGCCTCTCTGTGGAGTAGAATTTGTTGTAAGTTAAAATTTTTTTATTACTAAATAAAATAAAATGAAATTTTCATTACACTTACCATGAATCCTTCCTCTATACAAGAAGCGTCGTCACTGCCCGAGCTTCCGTTTTTAGATATTTGTTTTACAACGACCTCATCAGGTAAAAACACTTGATCATCGTCACCTGAAGGCGTATCTGCTGTGGGACTCATACCAGGAAGTCCTAACCTTTCTAGTTCTTGTATGCGTTTTTGAAGTTGGCTTATTATTTCGTCACGTTTACGGACTTCATTTTCAAGGCTGTTGAACCTGGAAAAAATACTTTTACCATCATTATAATTAAAGTCACTTGTTTTTCAACATTGCATCGTCGAGAAATAAGCACTATTGCTGTAGTTAATATTAAGACTTTAGATTAACGTTCAGATAGAATTAAAATGCATAAGTACATAAATTAATAATCAGTACTCACCTTTCTTGAAATTTTCCTTGAACATCATGAAGATGGCCTTGTATTACTTGTTTGATACCAAGTAAAACTTCTCCAAAATATTCCTGTTCTTCTAGTGATCCTGTGAAAGAATATCGATCTGATTGGATTATTATAAAGACAAAAAAGTTTCTCAATAATTTAAATCAATATTTTTATAAAAAGCTATCCTTACCTCTTAGAAGTTTTCTTTGATTTGCAACAGCTGATATAAGGGTAAGCTTAGGTTTTTCCGAAGGCACTTTTATTTCTTCAGGTCTTAACGTTTTCAATTCATACATAGGATCAATACTTGGCTGCAAATCATATTCACTTTTAATGCTTACTTCTTGGTCTTGACTAACATCATCTAAGGGTAATCTAGCTATTTGATCAGAAGAAAAATCTATTTCAGGAACGTCATCTACTACTGCAGGCTTAGCAGGAGTAGAAATAAGAGATGCTGAGTCAAATCTTGATACCTCAGGCATTGTGAACATGTCCGTCTTCGAATCAGCAGGAGCGCTTGAAGGAGGTGAAGGTAATGTATGACGCTGAAACGTTACACTTTTTGAAAATTTGGAATGTCTTGCGGCAAACCCCTCCAACGTTGGAGCGCGAATAAGTCTTTTTAATTCATTGCTTCTCTCAGGACTGTCGGCTGGGGTGACATCTTCAGACAACTTTTTTAGAATAGATTTCAATGTTCGCCTTTCAAGGGTTTCATTTGATCCATGACTGTCTATAGAGTCTGTTGATTTCCTCTTGAATTTTCTTTTATCCATTGTGCTTCCTTCAGAGTGACTTCTTGTTAATGTATCACCTAGCAGATCTTCTGACGAGCTTGTACAATCCAAGCTAGAACTGCGGAACTTTACAACTTTTTCGAGTTCTGCAAGTTTTTGCCTTTCGTTTAAAATTTTTAATTTTTTTACAAACGGCAAGCCTCCATATTCTGGTGATAAATCATCTATAGATCTATATTTTTTAACTCTCGGTAAGAGCGTCATTGAAGAAGATTTCCTAGAATCAACAGTTTTTACAATATTTTTCTTTGGAGATAATGTAAGTAAATCTAGAGATTTTTCTTGGACGGGTTCCAAAGGGCCTGTTAAGCAAATCTTAGGATTATCTTGCTTACCACTATCGCTACATCCCTCAATATTATTATTGTCTATTTTTACAAGCTCTGCTGTAGTTACTATAGGCACAGTTATATTTACAGATGCTTCGGGCTTACTATCTTCTTTATTTACAGTCTCTGAAGCTTTGGTCTCATCTATACTAGATTTGCTTTGGCTTTTAGATTCACCAAGGATCGCTGCTTTTTTGAGCTTAGACCAAGGCTTTTTAGTTTTAGCATCTTCTTTACTTTCGGTAGTTGTGGATGGTTGTATAGGTGTTATTTCTATTGGTATTGGCACTTTTTCAATTGGCGATGGAGATGGTTTACTTTTTTCTTGAGCCGGTTCAGTCTCCTTAGGCCCACTTTGAAGCAATTTCAATTTGTCTCGAAATGTAGAGCCAACAGCTTTTGCAGGGGATTTTATTTTGCTGACTACTGAATGTGGAATTGAAATCAAGTTGCTTTCGGTTTTTGGCGTGGGCTCTACGACTGCCGCTGGTTTTTCATTAACATCTTTATGAAGCGGCTGACACACAGCTGTCCCATCGCTCTGAACTTGCAAAATTTTATCTTTAAAGCTAACTTTTGGTCGAGAAGTACCATCACTAGATCCCGATGAGTTTTTCCTAGATGTTTTAGTTGTTGGACTATGGAGTTTACTAGGAGAACTTGACTCTGAACCTTTTCTCATGGGGCTTAAAGTTTTGATAGTAGGACTCAACGGACTTTTTAATGAGCTTGGACTAATGGTATCGGAGCTAGAGGCTTGATTGCTAATAGTTGGCGTTAATTGGTTTTTCTCTCGTTCTTCTTTTGCTTTAAGCAGTAAAAGTCTTTGTAGAAGTGGAAGCCCTGCGCCGACAATCTCAGGTTCACCATCAGGCGCTGAGCTGGTAGAAGGTGTGGGTTGAGGAGCCATTGACACCACAGAATGCCTTTGTTTTGCAACTTTTTCTTCTCGATCCTGCATTAAAAAAAATTAAAGAGTAATTCATTGAAACGTATTCAGTACTTACTTATCTGAATAACAATGATTTATGTCCGTTGCATACCTGTTTTTCTTTAAGAAGTTTCAGTCGTGACAATAAAGGTAGGCCAGCTCCAATAGGCGATATACACTTTTCTACATCTTTACTGCCAGAAGTGGTCTCACCATTGATATCCTAAAATAGATTTTTTTAAATTAAGCAAAAAAAAAACTGTTCTTGAAGTGGCAATACAATTGTTTTTCTTTTCTCTTATTAGAATCATTTGACTATACGAGTAGATCAGACTGCCGAAAAGAAGAGTAATGTTCTAGTAGCAAATTCAGTCAAAAAATCAGGGGTTTAGATCTCCGATAAAACTAATAAATTCAAGGGTATCGCAAACAAGACTAGCTGATATTGTTTATTAATCACAATTCTTGCTAAAACCCTTCATCACTATTTTTAAAAACGCACCTCTTGATTATGTGGCTGTGAATCATCACTCTCTACCCTTGGCATTCTCCTCAGCACCTTTCCATCCGAAGCAGCTTGTCTCTCAGCACCAGCTAATGCCTGCAGTTCTAAGGATTCCCCTGACCGTCTACCAGCTCTAGATCTGCTACGGATTGCGTTGCGAATGCCCTGGAGTAATTGAAATCATCTTTAAAGTTAAGATTTGCTTGAATTAAATGTTCAGCGTCAAAAGCGAACAACAAAAAGTTCTTTTTTCTACCTTAGCTTCACTGCGTATTTTATGAACTATTCTTTTGGGACCACTGTCATCTCCAGGTAGTTTGTCTGGGCTTATTTCTCCTGTAATAAATGACACAATATTATGTACCTAATACCTAAAGCGTTCTTTATGGAATCATTATGAAATATAAAACACGGGCGCTGCTCGCTAATTTTTATCTTCAACTTGGCTTGTCTAGATGGCGTTGTAAAAATTTATAACGGCTGTAGTTGACATACTTTTACCGTATTTCTTGGACATGTTCTTGGCTTCCTGAAGTCTCTTCCGTCCTAGTGTTTGGAGTATGTCCTGGGCTTCAGGGTAGTCTTTCATTGCAGCCAGGACATCTTCCCGGGATAACGAGAACAGTTCTGAATAACCAACGGAGCGGACATCTGCGGTACGTCTGGAAGTTAAACATTACATGTGTTGCAATGAAATTTTTTTACTCTTCTTTAAGATACTCGTATGTATGTATATATGTACTATAATGTGTTTGTTCATCTTTCTTCTCCTCAGCAGTGGCAGATGAACTATAGATTTTTGCACAGATACAGTTTGAGTTCCAGATAATGCTATTCACACACATTCATATAGCCACATTTTATTTAAAAAAAATATATAACAAGCAAATGCTAGTGATACAATTATACTATTAGATTAGTAGGAACTCACTTGTTAAGTCCATCTAAATTCAAAATACCGATTTCTCCGAAGAAATCTCCTGCTTTCATAGTAGTCAGCACACGTCCGGTCTCCGATATCACTTCGAGTATGCCATCCGCTATTATAAACATTTCTCTGGCCACTTCACCTGAAAGTTAATTAAAAAAAGTATAAGGCATTACCTGACTTGATTACTGAAATTAAGATAAAGTAAGCGTCTAACTTTGATCCAGCAATGGGTTACTCTCAAGGTCACAGATTCAGACGGTCAGCAACCTTCAATGCTTATTAGCAAGAACTCCTTCGTCGCAATTTTCGTAACTTTAATACTATCTGAGAGTGTATCATCCATCATTCCGTAAGGCTGCGACCTCATTAGACAAACAGCGAGCGGCGTACTGTTCGCTTACTGACTCTGAGTGACAAATCGGGACTACTAAACGAATCCGCAAGCGTACCACTACAAACTACGTAATGTGAACATAGCCTAAAATCTGTTATCCTAGCGTAAGTAGAAGGTACGTTTAACTAAAGGATTCAGACACAAAAGCTTTCTCGCAAAAAGTGTCCTCGTTTAGCATTATAACGTTTTTGGCAGGTTCCCAAAAATCACTCTCTTTAACCTATTTACTAGGTTATTGGGTAAAGATATTCGAAGGGGTCATTATACTCTATCTGTACAGCTGTTGCTACGGGGTATATTCCAAAATGGTAACAAAGCTATACGAAACCTTGACACTGTTTTATTGAAACTCTTCAAAATAAGTGGAAAGACTGTTTATATGAAAAATTATTACAGCCTAGGTTTATGGAATCTGCCCCATTACATCGAGTTTAAGTGGGGCAGATTTCACTGCCAGATTTTGAGTTTCCACTTTGGCCCCCCAGCTGGGCGATTTGGAGGGCCAAAGTGGAATAATTCATGTATCACAAGTATGTACTTATAATAAGTATTAAAATGCATATTATTATTTATATATTTATTTATTTCAAACTCGCACAAGGATGGTCTTTAAGGAATGCAGCTCAAAATTAACAAACATGCCGAGGCCCCTTTTCAACAAATATAATATTTATCTTAAATACTCTGGAAATTGATTGCTCACATTGATATCCAGGTGTAGAATCCATGGCCTCACTGACATACTCCATAAAGTGTAAAGTTATTGGTAGCCTCGGCAGTAAACTCATGCGGTGTACCCGCATGGGTTTACTGTCCCAGGGTCAAGTATGTACCTCTGAGTTTTTCACTCATATTGTAATTATTTACCACTTGCTTTAACGGTGAAGAAAACCAAGGTTAGGACCGGAGAAGGTTAATAGCTTTCAAAGATAAGTGAAGTCCCCACCCTGAAATTTGGTCAGCATGGTTGACTATGGCCTACACCTCATTATTAAGGAGACCCGTGTCCAGCAGTAGGACCCTATGGGTTGATTCGTAGGTGTAAAAATGTTGAGTGAGTACCTACTTAGATACTTATTATGTGCGTTATAGGTGCTCAAATAAATTTGATCACATCAACGTCAACAACGTATAAATTGGAATCCGAGGGCATCATATTTGGATAGAATAACCATGTGGGTAGGTTTTGATACCCGAATCAAATTCAGTGAACATTTCGTTAAATCGGCAAGGCGGGCAGAGTTTCTGCTTCATTAGGTTCCATCACTCGTACATATATCCGCAGAAGTCATCCAATCAACGTGGAATTTATATATGTGAACATCGAACGCGGTGAGCAAACATAATTTCGAGTTTTATACAAATTAGAGAAGACGTTATATTTTTATTGACTCAACACCGCAGTAAAAAGTAGAAAGGTTTGGTACAACGTACCTATTGTATAAAAGTTGCGTGGTAGAGCGCACGTAATAATTAGCATTCAAATTTCTTTCAAAAAGAAACATACAAAACAGGTGCCAATTGTGTAGAAAAATGATTTACCTGGTGATGAAAATGATTTTTAACAGCTAACTAGGAAATTGGGCAGGAATCAGGCATGCACCCCGTACCATTCAAACCCATACGGTAGCGACAAACGCAAGAACTATCAGGTAAGTGTGCAAGATTCATCTTCGGCCGCATCGTCGCCTACTTGTTAGCGGGTTGTTGGCCAAACGCTTATGTCTTATGGCCAATAAAATAACGATTGTATAAGAGGCACTTATTTTAGATTTATTGTCACTTTGGCAATCTGAAGTTAATCGTTCTTGTATAATTGTGTAAGAGTTAGTGGTAAGAGGCGATACTGGCGTTTTTCTTTCCATGGTAACATGCTTAATACATGTAAATGTAAGGATTTACCGCAAGTGGTTTTCCATTCAACTATTTTATGTAATGTTTTTAATGCAATAATTTTCTACTTTCAAAGTCGTGTTTCTGTTTGTAATGGTTTCTTCACAATTTACTAGGTACCTAATTATTTTTTCATAATAATAATTAATTCGTACAAAGTGTGACTGTACTTCAAAAACATTATTTTCTTTGAAGCGGGTTGGATTTAATTACTATTTATAAGGCATTAGTAAGATAGGTTACAATTTCCCCATCAAAATAAATAGAAGATTTTAAAACATCAAACATTCATGGTACCTCTTTGATTATGAGGTACCAGAGAAAATTAATTTCATTTAGTTAGACAACAGGAAAACATTGTGTATTATTTTTGTTTGAAATTTCAAAAAGAGTAAAAGAAAAGTATGGAAATATATATATATATATATATATACTCCATCAAACGTTATGGAGTCGTTTCAGGTGTAATGAAAATATCGTGAGTAACTTTTTGTAGTTTTTTTTTTTTTTTTTTTTTTTTCTTTATTACTAAGTACACTTAAAAAACATAAATTTATTAAACTATATCTAAAAACCAAGAAGTTTGTAGAGATATAGAATCGCTCAACATATTACTACTTATAATATATAATAACATACTACTTGTAATTTATACATTAAACTGTGGTTGTAATAAACATCTACTTTAGAAAGAAGAAGAAAGTTGGGTTATTTGTCATCATAATTATTATTTAGATTTTATCGAGTGCAGTAGGTACTCGTAGCTAACTGAAACCGGTCCTAGTGAGCGGTGAGCGAGCTTACCTGTACTATACAGCATGATTTCGATCGTGCTGTTTTATCATAGTTTTAGTTTCTTATAAAAATATTGTTTGAAAATACGTCTATAGTTATTAATGTTAGCTTTTTGTTTTATAGTTTGTGGTATGTTATTTAATAAGCTGGGAATCAAATACTCAGAGGTTCTTCTTCCGTAATAGTTTTGTTTTGTTGGTATTTTCAGCATATTTTGAGTAATCCTTCTTGTTGTTATATCATGAGTTATAGGTATTTGTATTTCCGTATTCTTATATTGCTCAATTAATAGACACATTTGTACCCTGTCTTGTACTGGTAATACATTACAAAATTCAAATAGATCTATAATATTTTCTTTGTATAGTTTTTTAATGTTTCTGGGGACTATAAGTTTTAGGATCCTAATTTGTAAGTTCAAAATTCGATCAATATATGTTTTAAAAGTTCGCCCATAGCTTGTTATTCCGTACGATATAACCGATTCAACCATAGCCACATACATGCTTAATAGAATTTTATATGGTACTTTCGGTTTTAATATATAAAATTTAGCTAGTATTGCTCTTAACTTATCACATACAGAGTCAACATGACGAGTCCAGCTGAATCTGTGATCTACTACTAGCCCTAGATACGTATGGTTAGATACCTGTTCTATTATGTCACAGTTGCAATTGCTAACGGTACCATTAGTCATATTGTGCAGGCAGTTATGACTGTGTGCAATAATTTTAAATGTACCTGGATCGCGTACATGGCTCGAACGAATATGGACAATTTTTGTTTTAGCTGCATTCAAAACGAGACCAGCGTCGTGAGACCACATTGCAACCCTCGTGAAATCATCTTGAATGTTTTTGGCAGCTGTATTAAGGTCCTTACTAGCGGCCAATAGGCAAGTATCATCCGCATACTGGTAAATGGAGCAGTGATTCACTACATACTCCATATCATTTACATAGGCCAAGTAGTGCAAAGGCCCAAGTACAGAGCCTTGAGCTGTACCTTCAGTAACACTAATTGCTTCGCTATAATCGTTTCCTACTTTAACCCGATATTTACGATCCTTAAGATAATCTGCGCACCATGTTAGCATTGGTCCACGAACGCCTGTATTATATAGTTTTTGAAGTAGGGTTTCATGCCTAAGTGTATCAAACGCCTTACTAAAGTCAATGAATAGGAGGACTATATGCATCTTATGATTTAGACATTGATTAACTTCGTCTGTAAATTTTGAGAGGAGTTTTGCTGTAGATTTATTTCGTTGAAATCCGTACTGCACATTAGTCAATACTTCATTCTTAACATAAAAGTCTTGTATCTGTTGACACACAAATTTCTCGATGATTTTATCTATAACTGGTAATATCGTAATAGGCCTATAGTTTCCGTACTCCTTATGACTACCTTTCTTATAAATTGGCCTGACAATGCCAGTTTTTAGGCCTTGGGGATATTTTGCCGTGTTTATACTGGCGTTAATAAGCTTTGCAATGACCCACGATATTTTTTCACAAATAGTTTTAATATCTACACACCTAATACTGTCTAACCCTGGTCCCTTACTTGAATTTAAACTTACAATAATTTTATTAACAGAGTTAGAAGATGCCTTTTTGATAAACATAGTCCTATCTTGTGGATATGTATAGACAGATTGATCCACTAATGCAGTGGTACACTTAGGCATGATTTTTTTTACACATTCACTAAATTCGCGAGCAAAATTATCGGCTATGGATTTTCCATCTATTTTACTATTGTCGAAGGCTCGTAATATAGCATCATCAACTGAAGTCTTTTTTCGGCCTGATAAATTGTTGAGTATTTGCCATAAATTACGCAGATTTGTTTTATTTGTATTAATTAAGTTTAAATAATAATTGTTTTTGGCTGTTTCTATCACTTTACGGGTTTTGTTTCTAAATTGATTATATTCTAATCGTGATGTCACATTTGATATATCTTTTTTCCACTTGGTAAACAATATATCTCTCTTTTTACACATATCAATTATTCTACTGTTTATCCAAGGGTCCCTACTTCTTTTGCTTTTTGAGTTATATTTTTTTGTATATATAGATTTACTATAGCAGTCTTCAAATTTATTTTTAATGCACTCGTAAATTTTTAACGGACACTCTGTATCAATGATTTCATTCCAGTCTAGTTCGGTAAGCAATGATTTAAGTTTATTGTTATTAATTAGTTGCGTGTTATTTACATCGTCCTGTATTTGTGTAGTAACGTTGCCAATGCCTGACAATATTGTCAAGCGATGGTCGGCCAGTACAGTTCCAAGCGCGCCCGAGTACACATCTAACAAGTGCGATCGTACAAATATGTGATCTATGCAGCTCCGCGTTATTAAATTCCCAAGTTTTTCTATTCTAGTATAGTCAGATATCGCACTTGTTAGACCACAGTCGGACATGCTACTTATATAATATTCCCGTATGGCATTATTTATTTTTAGATCGATATTAATATCGCCCAGTAAGTAATAATCGTGATTTAAAAAAGAGGTACTATTGAGAAAATTTCTAACTTCTTTCACAAATAGGTGCTTACTCCCACTTGGTGGTCTATATATTGCACATATATACGCAGAATAATTTTGCGGTGTAGTGATCTGTCCGATAACCGATTCGCAGTGATTGAAGTTGTGGTTAATTATGTTAAAGGAGTGGATATTTTTTACATATATTATTATACCTCCGCCCTTGCGATTCGGACGTAATTGACTGTGCATTATATAACCATTAATATTGAACATTGATACAGTCTTATTAGTTATGTTGACCTCAGTAAGTATTAGGATATCGATACTTAGTTTCTTGCAGGTAATTAGCTGAGTTATTTCACAAAAATGTTTTTTTAGTGATCTTATATTGGTATGGACTATATTAAAAACATACTGGTTAAATAGAATAGAAGGAATTTTCAAAACAAAATCGTCAACATCAGTGCAGTGAAATAGTTCTTTTATATCTATAGTTATGGTTCGGCTGCCTGAGACTAAGGCCATCTATTACCGATGTTTGTTGATTTTATCATCTTGAGAAGCTATGTTTTCGATATCGTGCAGGGTTCTCGCTACTAGTGGTCTTGCGTTATCATCTTTACGTACCAAGACTTTTCCATCCTGGAACCATACATACTTATATGTCGATTTAAGCTTCTGTTGCGCCTGCCATAGTAGTGTTTTGTTATCTTTTGTCAAAGCACGGCGCAGCATTATTATAGCCTTACCGGTATCTGCTGTAGTACTACTGATCAGCTGTTCAACCAACACATTCTTGTTCCTAGCAGCACGTATCCACTTTTCTGCTTGTTGTTTTTGATGGAATCCTATTTGTATTGTTCCATCCTTTCCATTACGACCCTCTATTCTTTTGACGAACATTATCTCTCTTTTATCCATGTTCAGCGTATCAGCTAGCTTGATTGTAATTACATCCAGGTTCTCCACTTCAACTTTCGGCAATCCAAACACTTCCAGCACGTTATCCAAACGGATTTGTTCCATATTGCGGATTTGTTGTTTGAGCGAGTTAACCTCTAATTGTAAGTGTGTCTGATCATTTTTCATGAGATTAAATTTACCACCAAGTTCTTTAATTTCTTTTTGTTGGGATTCCACAGTCTTAGTGATATCATCTAATTTATCACGACATATACCCAGCGACGTCTCAATAGGTTGCAGCTCCTTTCTCAAAACTTTTTTCATTTCCGTGGTGATGTCCTTGAGAAATTTGTTAGAGTCTATGTTGACATTGCAGTTTGGCATATCTCCACAGGACAACAACTCCTCTTCTTCCTCGTCGTCCTCTTCCGGGATGATAAACGAAGACTTCCTTCTAGGCGAGTCTCTCTGACACTCCTGACATGTCCATTCTAGACTATCCGTGTTCCGCAAAGCAGCTATTTGTTTCGCTGTAAGGCCCGTGCAAGCTTGTGTAGCATGCACGATCTTTCCACAGGTTCTACATTCCAACCCCGGTGTTTTTTTAGTTAGATTTTTGCTGCAGTTATCACATTTAGTTGTAATAGGCATATTTTCAATGCAGTGTACACAAATAAATAAAAAGTAGGTGTAGTATGTAACGTAAAAACGCGCACGAAATAGCAATCACAAGTCCGCACAGCAGCGCGGCGCGTGAGCGACTACCTACTAGTGTTCATAAATTACCTAATCATTAATTATTTTTAAATAATTTTTCACAACAAAGACCAAAGAACAAAGACGATGAGGTAAAAGAAAAACAACCCGCTTTTAGATTGCTTGCTTACGTTTCGTACCCAATACTTTCGGACACTGTCCAAACTGACACTGTTTAATTTTAATATTTCTTAGTGGCGTTTCGGACACCAATGATAAACATTGTTTTGTACAGTAAGATAAAAAGTTTAATAAGTCCAAGACAAATCCTATAATAATACAAATACAAATACAAATGTTTATTGGCATAAATAATGGTTCACAAAATTCACCATGTAGGTAAGTATACTCAATTAGTTCACTATGCAGGTGGTATGACTAAAAGTATAAGCACTTTGAAAATTAGCTACTTATTTTCAATATTATAAAGTAGGTAACAAACAAGGCTAAAGCAACTAGTTTCTTTATGTATGTTATTATTGTATGTGCTAATATTATAGTAGCTAAATTCTGCAAATGTAGTGTCATTTCGCATACATGGCCGAGCACAACTCCTAACTAGGTTTCCCTGTATTTAGGATGTTAGTCCCTTCCTGTCGCCTTATAAGAAGGAAATATATAATACAAGCAGACAAAAAATTAACATAATATTTACCAAAACACTCACCAGATGTGGAAGTATGTTGATTTAGTTCACAAAATAAGATTGTACTATTAACTTTATAACCATTAATATAGATAAAATATTTACATAAGATTAGTATCACTAACACGACACATCACAACATAACACACATTACTTTTTTATAAATAATATAAAATACCAACGAATATAGAATTTTGATGCACGATTATTTTATTCTACCCTCATTTACGTCTCAGAACTGACTGGTTCAACAAACATAGAGGTAAAGGAACACGCATCTAAATCCGGAGCTTACTGGATGTGTCAAGAAGTCTAGGCGTTGCTTTGCTTAAGTAATTATTTTGTTACAGTACTAAGTTTAGTTTTACTGTAATAGTAATATCTTTAAGTTTGTTTTAATTAAATATAAAACAAATGTTAAATTGTATAAAAAAGTATTTTTAAGTATTATTTTAGATTAAACGATTAAAATAATAACTAATTGATTAATTTATATATATATGTATATATATTCAAATCTGTGTTTTTGGTGGTTCCTACCAAATCAAGTGTGTGGGATATGTAAGCAAAATGAGTGGTACTCGGACTTAAGGTCTAGGACTTTATATGACATAAATTTTATTACATAAGTATAATTTTTTATTATTATAGAAATTGTATAAAATCTTATCTTGGAATGTCTAATAGGTTCTCAGTATCTGTATAATCTTTTTTAAGTAGCCAATTTCTAGTCTCGGTTTTGAATTTATACATCGTCATATCAAGTACGGATATATCTTTATTCATTTTACTGTACAGGTAGTTTGACAGGAAATGAATGAAATGTTGAGCGAATCTAGTTCTATCAAGGGAGACAGGACATACACTGTGACTTTGACGCTTCTTTCCATAAATCTCTTTTTTAGATTTTAAGTCTTAAGATTTTAAGTATTTTACTGTGTTGTGAAATGAGTAGGCTATGTATAAATAGTTGTCGGACTGTCAGTAATTTGCATTCATTATATAATTTATGTGTAGGGTGTTTATACCGTTAGAAGAACATCACTTTAAGAATACTTCGTTGAGCTATTTCTAATTTTAGCATGTACGTTTTGCTAGCTCCTCCCCATACGGAGACACAGTATGATAATAGAGATTGCGCCAGAGATATATATACTTGTTTTACCAAGTTAGAATCGGCAACATGTCGTAGGTTCTTAAAAACATAAATCAACTTCCTAATTCTTGCTAATAATAACTTAGGCATATAAATCAGTCTAGCCGTTTTGATGAGACGAATATAATTTAAGATTGCCTAGGCTATAATAGACACGTTTTGCGCAGTCGGTCAATAAATATCTGAATTCATCTGTAAATTAAAAAACTATCTTAAGATATTGGAGTAACACTCACCTTTCCTGCAGATAGAATCGCCGGGAGTGAAGATATACGCTTTCATCTTGAGAACAAGGTCATGAAGAAATTCCGGTTGGCACTCCTGGAATATGGTCACCTGAAACGAATTTGGTATTCTGAATTAGAAACCGATTTATGTAACTATATAATGTAAAATACACAAGAAACAAATATTCGAACTTATCAATCAGATTTAATATTTAGTACTTATTTTTGCAAGTGTTAAATCACACTAAAGTTGTTTTATACTACTTATAAGACAAAGATCGAAAATAACCAGGCATGATTCGAACCAGCATCCTTCTGGATCCTAATAATTGATTACTCAGTATATTCAGAAGCTTCCTTTTGTTGAAATAAAATAGAGTAATCTTTACCCACTTCAGGGCTCTGAAATATAAACATTTTTTTGACCGAAGTTTTGCCACGTTATCTATGTTTTCCGAGGTAGGAAGTGCCATAGGTTACTTGCATGCATAATGTACCTTCTTCAAGACGCTCAAGTTGACGTGTAGAGCCAGTTCAGTCTTCAGTTTGTCCGGCAGCAGTCCTAGGGCTGTGTTGATGTCTCCGCCGCCCTGTATCCTACCCCGGGACCACGAGTAGTCGTACCAGCGCAGCACACGCCGCTTCATGCCGCCCGGCACCTGGGAAAACATAATATTTTTTACAAAGACACCTAGACATTTGAGCACTAGGTTGAGCGACCACGGAAGTCAGCGACCTGTGGTCCTATGTGTAGCATGCCTAATGTAGAATACATTGGTTTTCAGAATTGGAATATACCGTCAGGTGCTTGGCGAAAGATTTTATCAACTTAGATGGCAGTTAGTCGACGGATGGGCGTTAGAAAACACCCTACTATCATGCGAGGAAAGAGAGAGAATCATATCTGCTTTGAATCTAGCGTAATTCCTTCAATCTATCTAAATAATATACACGTACCATACACACAGTTTTTTTTTCTTAATCACGCTTTTATTGAATGCCTTCCCCTCGAAAACCTTATAAGGGTAGGTGTTCAATAAGAGACTTTCGAAGACTCCTTTAAAGGGCGGCGAATGACTATTTTTCTTCAGCAATAAAATATAGATTGCGAATTTACCGGTCTCACTTTAATAACCGACTGCTCTCAGAAAAATACTTATTTGTATCAATTATTTACTCAACTTCGACTTAGCCAAAAGAAGGGAGTATATGTTTTTGTAATTTGAGCAGGACAACGTAATCCCTACCCTTCTAGCAAAAATGTACAGCTAATTACGTAAACATTATTATATTTAGATTAGGGTAGTATTCGGCTCTAGCGTTATGTTCGTTTTCCTCCTGCTCGTAAATTTTGACTGACATTCATTTAATCTAATGAAATTCCGATTATAAGGAGATCGGGGGAGATATTTTATTTACGGAAACAAAAAAAAATTACATATCAATAGTAAATGGTACGAACCTTCGTGAATTCTCAAAAATGGTCGGAAAAATTGTATTCTACTTGTACGTTTAATTTAGATCATAAAAAAAGAAAGATATCTATAGGGCTTTTTTGTAGAAAGTTTGTGTCTACACACATAAGACGTAGAAATACAAAAATACAATTTTACATGCAGTGACACAAGTGGCCCTTATCGCTTAAAAATATCTCTTTTAGGCAACTTTTGGAAGAAGTTTATTGACAATAATATAATGTATAGGACGGGATGTACTTACAATAAAGAAATAAATCTACACTGAGAGACAAAATTACTGTTTCAAAAAAAGCATCTTGCAAAACTGAGGTGGGCTTTCATTTATTAAGAAATATTGTACGGCCGGAACAATTTAATAATGAACATCAATATAAAAATAAATATTCTGTATATTTTTTTACAAAGTATTTTGAAGCACTGGTTTATGGCTTTGCTGAGTAGCAAAATGCACGTAGCAGTACTATCACTTATTTTCTCGTAGCATTACCGCGTAGTGTAGTTCAAGTAGGACAAGTGCGTAGCATCTTCGTGTAGCACAACTGTGTAGCATACGCACAAGTAGTACAAGAGTGTAGCACAACTGCGTAGAGTACGCACAAGTAGTAAAAGTGCCTAGAATCTGTGTATAGCACAACTGCGTAGCATCTGTGTGTAGCACAACTGCGTAGCATACGCACAAGTAGTACAAGTGCGTAGCATCTGTGTATAGCACAACTGCGTAGCATACGCGCAAGTAGCTACTATGCAGATGCTACGCACCTGTATATATATATACAGATGCTACGCACCTGTGTTTAGCATAACTGCGTAGCATCTGTGTGTAGCAGAACTACGTAGCATACGCACAAGTAGTACAAGTGCGTAGCATCTGTGTGTATCATAACTGCGTAGCATACGCGCAAGTAGCACAGGTGCGTAGCATCTGTGTTTAGCAGAACTACGTAGCATACGCACAAGTAGTACAAGTGCGTAGCATCTGTGTGTAGCACAACTGCGTAGCATCTGTGTTTAGCAGAACTACGTAGCATACGCACAAGTAGTACAAGTGCGTAGCATCTGTGTGTATCATAACTGCGTAGCATACGCGCAAGTAGCACAGGTGCGTAGCATCTGTGTATAGCAGAACTACGTAGCATACGCACAAGTAGTACAAGTGCGTAGCATCTGTGTGTAGCACAACTGCGTAGCATCTGTGTATAGCACAACTGCGTAGCATACGCACAAGTAGCACAAGTGCGTAGCATTTGCGTTGCATTTGAGTGCACGTAATAAAAGCGCGTAGCATGGCCAAATACGAGTAGCAAAACCAATGATGATTGTCATGACGAATAAGCCACATAGCATTACCTTTTATCATTGTTTCGATATTGATCGTCTATCCACAGCTAACATTAAACTATCAGAATGTTTACAATTTTTTGTTATTATTTGAAACAGAAATGAAATTCACGTATAATACATTATAACGCCATTTTAGCAATTTGCTTGTAATTACTATTTTTGCTAGAAGAATAGTTTAGTCTTTAATGGACATGAAATTAAGCTAGATTTATAATTAAGATTATAATTCATACCTTATGATGCCGCATATAAGTTTTGGCTCCATCCAGAAGTCTCTCGAACTCGAGTCGGTTCGCGTTCCGATTGGTAATGACATTTCCCACTTGGCCCACGATTGTCGCAAATATGAACACGCCGATCAAATAGCTTACTATTGTGAACACGTATCTAGAAACAGAAACGTTAATTAATTTGAATGTAATTATATTGTTTTAAATTTTGTGATTTATATGCATTAAAATTAATCTAGCGTTATCTGATATATTACATAAATTTCCGTATAATATTATTTATAACTATAAAAGTCTCGACACAAAGCTTTTACTTAGTTCGTTGCTTCTACAGCGTGATAAGTATCGAAAATGACTTTATGCTATCCATTTCTTGTAGACACGGATAATGTGATCGGCAAAATAAATATAAATTTGTTTCTCTGACAGAAGTACAGCTATGTTCTTGCTTGTACTCGTATTATAGGCATTAAAATTTTACACATTATAAGCAACCTATTTAATAAAAACTAGTTTCATATGACCATAACATGAGTCATCTGTTTATCTTAAATTTTCAGGGATTAGTGGTTAATTGTTAGTAAACATACGCGTTAAATAGCGTGAATCGCGTTTGTTAACCAGATCTTAGTTTTAAGATGAGCAAAAGACTATATAATGACATAAACACGTGAAAATTTTATAAAACGGTGATGCAATTTGAATCTATTTTAATGTATGAATTGTGCGTAGAATACAAGAATGTCCAGACATCGCCTCATCACATAAGTATAACTTAGGTTTCGATATGGTATGTGTCAGAAGCTTAGGTGATATATTTAGTTTTTTATTGTCTATAAGCTTTTAGCTTGAGAAAGGCTTAAGTACAGTAATAAATGATGACGTAAGTATTGAATTTTGTCAAAATCCTATTCACTAGATGTGCCTTGAAAAAGTGCCTTGTCATTTAGTGAATACGCGCTTTAGTATACTATTAATTGATTCTAAATTATTTATATATTAATTTTATGTTTCAAACTACACATAAAATATAATAAAGCGAATGAAAATATCACAACGAGCAGGATTTCAATCTACATTCTTTCAAATAACGTGTAAGCAACTTACAAGTTCGGTTTTATTACACGTATTACTAATTCTATTGAATAAAAATATGAGCACAAGAAAATGTATGACAAAAATAAAAATGAAATGAGGTGCAAAGTTTTCGAACAGTTGCAATGTAACAAAACACCCAAAACTACAATCTAGAAGCGGCAAACTCACAAAATGGCGGTTTCAATAAATGAAGGCTGTTCGAAAACTTTCTAGAAACTTCGAGAACATCGACACCGATGAGTGACAAAATAAAAGTAATAAATAAAAAGAGCGTTTTTATGGTAAAAAGAAACTATATCACATTTATTGTTACCCAAAGTTTGTCGCTGATAAACGAACAACCTCCAAATTTCTGCCGCCGCCATTTTAGTTATTTTATTACCTATCCACACTGGATGTTTTCGTCTTGCGATACGTTTGGGACAGTGTTTATGTATTCTTAATGAAGTAAACAACGTTTTGCAACGGACAAGTATGTATATTATTATCCTAGTAGAATAATATTGACAAAATTGCGGAGCATACGAGGACAAGTAGCGCATAGATTTTAAGCTTAGAAGGTACTTAAAACAGTTGCTTAATTTCTGGTACACGATATTTTTTTAATGAATTTACCTATTGTTTACTAAATACTTTGTAAGAGACTCAAAATTAAACACTGTCCAAAATCATAGCGTACGAATTATCATTGTCATTGTCACATAAAAATAGTGCGTTCAAAAAACCTCTGACCTTACTGGAAACTCGTCCAAATGAAGCGTGCGATTGGTCAGAACTCTCACTTGAAAGAGTAATTAATTTCGTTCGTAAATTACGTTTGGGCGTTACCATAACAACTTTGTCCAGCCGCATCTGGTTATTGCTGGATTTTTCCGGTAATGGTTATTTAAATGGACACGAGCTTTATTCAGGAGAGATGGTTATGCGAAAAAGGTAAAAGAAGCGTCGGAGTTTTCCTTAATTAACATAACAGTCTCCAGCAAGCCTATAACAAATTATTATTGCAAGTAAAAAAAACGTATTCGCTTATTTTGTCTATGCTTTGTGTCTAGGTGTTTAAGGAGAATTCTCGTACAGGAGAACAAAACGCAACTCGTTCCCGATGAAAATATTCTGTCTGAGAGCGTTTCGCTTATTTTGCCATTAACCGGGAGATTACTAAACAAACTCAAAGACGATATTTTGTAAAGCCAAAATTAATGGAAGGGCTTTATCTTGTATCTTATTTGGGAAAGGATATTTGGGGAGAAAAACATTGTAGAGATAAAATCAGCCTTTGATGAGTTTCCCTGGCCGTTTAGTTAAAGATCAGAATGGGCAAGATTAAAACTGGTTTGATACTTGCCATATAAACAGTATATGCTTTTTAATTATTTAACTTACAAAATTGTTGATTGTAATGGATCAAAAACGAATAGTTATAAAGAAAAAGTTCACAAACAGATCCCGCATGACTTGACGTTTCAAAACAGAGTCATATGTTTCGACGTCATGTGGGGTAGGTACCCTAGGTATGAATAACTTCAACGAAGTAAAAAAGTGTCTATGTCTAGTAAAAGCACTTGTGCAAAAGTGTAAGCCTATAACTAACTCTACTTAAATGCTTCATTAAAAATATGAACTTTTATTACCTTAAAATAAACTTTTAACTCTTCTCAGATCGTTTTGGAAAAAAATGAGACTACTTTCTCTGAAAAGTAGTGAGCAACACTTCAAATTCCGAACCACTATCCAAGCATTCAAAAAAAAAGGGGGAACTTTTAGACATTGTCTATGGAACAAATTAAATGCCACACACACCACAGAGAGGATGAAACGAAACGAGGTCGAAAGGCGAAGTAACGACACGGCTTTAATTAAAACCTGTGAAGTATAAGCCGGAACAACGACGTACCTGGAACTTAGGGCTAGTGAATCGAAAACTGTGCTTTACTCAGTTAGGTTAAGCGATCGGTTTTGCAAAATTGGGACTACTAGTTGACACAGATAGCAAAAAGTTTGACACTTATGTTGGGAAAGCAAGGAGTTTCTTTTACAGCTCAGCACAATAACCTTATTTAATGTCGATTTTTTTGTTTAACGTTTATTTTACAGAGGTCTCATTGCTCTAAGTCTTTAAACATAACACAATAGTAAACACGGGATCGCTTTTTTAAAATATGATACTAAAATAAGCTGAAAAAATTATGAGACAATCTTTCATTACAGGGGTAGGCACTTGAAGTGTTACCAACTTTAAGTTGCTATAGCAACCAAACTATTTACAATATGGTGCCCATTTTTTCACAGTCGTAAGTCTATTGTATTGTTCCTAAACATACAAAAGCTCATTGTTTTTCGTCGCTGCTAAAAAAAGTTATCCAGATGGAATTCAAACGCCATAGTGTCATTACTTTGTATTTGGCTGGAAAATCGCAACCAGCCATTGTTAATGCGCTACGACATTTACATTTGAATAAAATGTTTGTGTATCGGACCATCACGCGTTGCAATGATACGGGTAGCATGAAAAAACGCCATGGAGGTGGACATCCAACAACAGCAACATCATCAGAAATGGTTCGAAAGGTAAAGGCTAGAATTGAACGAAATCCACGACAAAGCGCAGTTAAATTGGCGAAAAGTCTTAATGTATCTGCCCGGAGCATAGGACGCATATTAAAAAATTAACTAAAACTGAAGCCTTACAAAATACAAAAAGTGCAAGGCTTGCACAAAAGGCAGTTCGCCTAGAAAGAGCTAAGGAGTTAAAGCAGTTGCACGTTGATAGCAAGCTTGAAAATTTGGTATTTTCCGAAGAAAAATTTTTTACGGTAAAGCAATATGTGAACAAACAAAATGATCGCGTATGGTTAAAGTCTAAATCAAACGACAATTTAGACCAACGAATTGCTCTGCGAAAGCAAGCACCAGCATCAGTGATGGTTTGGGCCGCGGTAACTGCTACGGGACGTTCACCTCTCGTTTTCATTGAGCAGGGTGCAAAGATAAACCAGCAAATCTACCGTGAAAAGATTTTAAACGATGCTTTGTTACCTTGGGCACGTAAGAAATTCGGTAGAAACCATTGGACGTTTCAGCAAGACTCGGCACCATCCCACAAAGCCCGTGAAACCCAAATTTTTTTGCAAGAAAAAGTTCCGAGCTTCATTTCTTCGCAACAAGGGCCACCATATTCGCCGGACTTAAACCTAATGCATTTTTCCATATGGTCAATTCTAGAGGCCAAAGTGTCAGCAAAAAATTATGAGACTGTCGACGCCTTAAAGATTGCTCTTCGCCGAGAATGGAACAAAATATCAGCAGACCACATTCGTGCAGCGTGTGAAGCCTTCTCGGACAGACTCGATGCTGTTATCCGCGCTAAAGGTGGCCACATCGAACAATATTTTTTTCTTTTTAATTTAAAATGTTTTTTTTCTATTTATTGAAGTTTATAAATAAAAAGAAACAAAATTGTCAAAATTACAGCATTTTGAATTGGTAACACTTCGAGTGCCGACCGAGTGTCGAGTGTGACCCCTGTATATTCATAAAGTCTGAAGCAAGTTTGGAATAAAGTTTTGTATTGCAATAATCAGTGCGTATATCTATCTATATCTAATTGAACTATATACACACACACTTTCTCGCTCTATTATCAACTCTTCAACTTGATTCAATTTCAGAAAAAAATATGTTTGTAAATTTTAGTTTTTTTTCGAACCCAAAATATGAAAATAAAATCGTATTATCGTACCTAAATCCAATCAACGCAGACTTTCTAGCTACAAAGTGGACCAAATTGGCTCTCGAAAAACAAATTTACATCACAGTGAATTCTAAACGATATTTAAGTCGGTTAGCGCCATTTCCTGTGTCGGTCTTTTAGTCTTTCTCATGAACTAAACAAAATAAAGAAAATAAAAAATGAGTAAAACTGCATTCATTTTATATTTTTTTAATACAAATATAAGAATTAAAAAATTAAAGATTAGCCAAACTCAAAATCTAATCCACTATAAAATAAGTCATAATGATTAATTTCATATACTACCTACATAATAATATCTAGAAGAACCCATCTGTTAAACTAATATCTGAAACTTTGAAAGAAAACAAGTTGAAACTCTCATATTTCTTTGACCTTCCAAAGCGGTTTGACCCTCTCCTTCTATCTTGAAGTTTTATCGGGTTTATAAAAGCTCCCCGAGACAGTCAAATGTGAGTCAATAAATCCATTAATCTTATTTTATCTATAACAGTATACATTGGCATGTTATAATGGACAGGTAAATTTTAACGCATCCTAATATGCTAAGGTATTTATTGATAAAAAACTAACAATAATATTATTATGAGATAGGGCGAGGGCAAAGCTTAGAATATACATAAACGATTGAAGGCATAATAAGATAGGGACAAGTGGGAGAAGCAGCAGTGGAAAATTATTAAAAACCCCTCTTCTTAAAAAAATCTCTTAATTTCACTATTTTGCCAAAAGTATTCCCAGCCTTGAATCAAACGATTTGAACGTGTTTAGGGCGCTTGCAAGAGGGTGATTCTTTATGGGGACAGGACGTTGGTTTGACCTAAACCGTTATTTATTGCAGGAAAGTTCACCGACTCAGATATTGAGACCTTGATAACGATGTAAGAATATGGATCTATAAGAGTAAAAGTGGCTGATTTGTTGTGAAAGTGCTGATTTGTTGAAAGTGTTGATGATCAAGCCGTTGCAACAAATCAGCCACTTTCACTGGTGTTCATGGTGATTTTTAATTGAATATTTTTACTTACGACCTTACAAATAAACAGTTAACAAAGTCGTTGGTAAATAATTACAAATAGTAATATAGTAATATTTAAAAAAAATTAATAATAAAATATTTTAATTACAGCATACGTAGTTTTTGTTCATGTCATTTTATGATCCAGTAGCACTAAGTTTACTGTTTCCTGCTGTAGCTGTTTTTTTTAACCGAGCTTTTTATTAATTATTCGCTTATAAAGTTTTGTAACGTACACACGATCCGTTAAGTTTCTTCATCCAGTATCTACTCGTAACAATATATTTTTATAGTAGTATACATTATATAACTCGGGATACCCGTCCGTCAAAAGGCGGAAAACCATGAAAATGGTTTAGCAATATTGATTGAAATGAAAGCCATCGAGATAAGGCAACCGTATAAGGTTCGTATAAAACGTAGAACAGCCGTTTACTTTACTTAACTAGACGCAAACTTAGATAGTAGATATAGCAAATCAAAAGTATAATATACATGGCATATTCTTAAATAAACGAACTACTTACAAAAAATAAAATATAATTTTATCCGGTTTTCGTGATAAAAGGTTAATTTTAAATGTGTTACAAACGACATAAAACTTTTGTAAAGATTTGATTCAAGTACCAATAGCATCTAACTGCTGAGCAAAGATCTCCATTATAAAAAAGAGGTAAACAATATTCCACCACGCTGACTAAGTTGCAAGTTGGGGAGTTTACGTATCTTCGAAAGTAATTAGCATTTTTAAAGGAGGTTTTTTAATTTTTCGTTCTTGATTTTTAAAGCAAGTGATAGTTATTTATAAATTTGCACATCAGTGAAAAACTCAGAAGCGCATGCTCGAACCTGGAATCGAACCAGTGCCAACTCGGTCAAATGCGCCAAGAGGTTCACTTGCCTTTTTAAGAAAACTTTCTCGTAGTACCTATATATCTGTTATGAACTTATGACTTGAAAGTATCATGTCTTTTAATGTTGCAAATTACCTTTAATTTCAGTCACTCAAGTAACATTAGCTACTACTTAGTGTTTAGTATCAATCAATATGAACGTTGAATATCGTAGACACGCGGCAACTTTAATTTATAGCAAATATATTATAATATATTATACGTTATTTCAAAATAAACAGTTTCCTTTGAGTATAAAAAAAACTAGAAACTACTATTGACAATAAAAACTGGATTTAATGAGATGACAAAAAAATCATGCATAATGAAACAATTATTTTTTATACAACAACCAACTACCATCGTCTATGTTCACTGTCTGTCGGTTTTACTGTACGACCGAGGAAGATAAACAAAAAACTGAAGAAAATCGATAGAGCCTAACTGAAATAGAAGTTGGAGGGGAAGCTTGGAGCTGCGGTGGAATCTCAACTATTTTTACGATACATAAAAACTGAAGATAGAATAGGTTGAGAGGTTGCAACTGTAACTTTGTTATAAGTTGGAGAACTTTGACAATTCTTGGTTGATGAAATGGAAACTGTAAATGTCTAAAGAAATTCAAAAACAAATTATTTACGCTAAATGAATTTACATTATACATTGCAGATATGACCTATATTTTTTGGTACTAAAGCAGGTTGTATAAAAATAATTCAAGACAAGACTAGGCCTCATCTGAGATATTTGAAGGTAGGTAACTGAAGTCCAAAAATACCATTTGGCCATTATATAGTTTATGACATTTTCTTTATTATTGTGACCAATGCCCAGCAGAAAATTTTATTGGCCGACAATGTCTAGTATACAATAAAAGAATCGTAGTCTTAAAATCCATTTCCTTATTATCAATCAGGTCGGTATTACCCTTAAAACAAAACATCGTGAGATCTTGAGATTTCTGATAGAGTGAATCAAAATACTATCTGTATGTGATAAAGTAACTTTGTATCTGGCTTTGTCGTAATGGTAGAAAGGAATCCTCCACTTTAATTAAAACGACTGGTTAACTGGTTTTAAACTTGCCTCAACAACACTTGGCGCTTCTAAAGCCAAGGCAAGTTTTTTCATTACGGTTAATGGTTTTTACCTCGACATTATCATTCTGTTTGACTATCTCATTTAGTAACCTCAGCATTATCCTAGTTGTAGTTGTATATACAGGGTTATTGGTTAGGGGTTTATACTAACCATAAGGTGGTCAGTGACGCATACTCATTCTGAGGAACAAATTTCACTATGGGACTAACACTGAATTTGAGAAAATAAAACAGCTGTTTCATAACATTTTGTTGACGACTGATAAACATTTTATATAGAACATATGATTTTTTTTCTCGAACTAGGTGACCCAGCGAACTTCGTGCCGTCGAACAGTTATTCAGGTTTCTCACCTTATAAACCTTTTCTGGAGTACGACGAACATTTCAAGACTAAAATCAGCTAAATCGGCCTAGCCGTTCTCGAGTTTTTGCGAGACTAACAAACAGCATTTGTATTTTATATACGAAGTATAAGAGAAGAAGATTTAGAGTTCGTTCTAGAGTGAAAGTTGTTCCTTAGAGTGAGTATAGTGTTCTTTCGGCTTAGTAAACCCCTAATCGATAATTTTTTATAGGCTGTACCAGTTGCGAAATGAGTACAGGAGTTTCTCTCTATAGCTTGAAACAAAATGATAAAAGTACTTTCGCTGCTTCTGACTGGTTGCAACTGCCTGAATTACTCACCCCTCATACGAATGAATACCATAGTAAAATTCATTCTTTCACAATGGAGAGGACCTAGATAGTTAGTTACACTAATGAGAATCTCTCATGATTTTTCTTATTAGTTAAAATGTGTAATTAGACAGATAGATTGATTAACGCTCTATTGTAGATACAAAAAACATAACAATACAAAAATGAAATTTTACATGTCATTCCACCCAACTAAACCGAGCAACTGTTTGTGTAGAACGGAACTCTCTGAAGTGTTTATTTCTCAATCTAACCAAGCCAGTTAGTATATAAGTTCGAAACTAGAGCGACGTCGACAAAGCAAATTAAAATAAAACAGATCTACCTACATATAGTATTGATAAAAATCTGATAATTCGACCTCTTTGTTCGGAAAAACTAATAACTACATAAAAAATAGCAGTTGGATTACCTATAGACAACATAAGATTAGCAGATAATCCAAATGTTCAAACCTTCCACCAGAGGGCAACCTGTCCAGAATGCTAACGGCATTGTCATGCTGTATGGCATTGCACACCGGCATTACATCGGGCTACATACACACCGGCATTCTGGTTACGCGTCGCATCGATTAAACTTTCCGATAAGAAATGAAAGTAAATAAATGATAAAGTTGATAAATATTAAAGTTGTCTCTGACCAATCGCACGCTGTTTTGTAACAATAATTACCCTCGGTTAGATTTGAACTGCAACAGGCGAGATTTGAGCCCCCGACGCGGCAGAAATTTGGGGCCCCCGTGCGTAGTGCTAAGTACAACCATACAGGTAATAAAACAATTAAATATATATAATCAAAGTACTTATTCACAATATTGTAATAATATAAAAGCAGTAAGTAAACTTGGTTAAATCTTATGTGCTAAAGTAGATTTGAAACAATATCCTGCCCCCTTATCAGCTAGTTAGGTTTGAAAGAGCTGAAAACAAGAGCGAGCAACTTGGTTTCGTTTTGACAGTTCTCTGATTGAACGCAAAATGAAACCAAGATTGCTTACTCTTGTTGTCACCACTATTATGTCAAATATAGCCGATATGGGGGCAGCTCGTTTGCCTATACCTAAAACCGTTTAGACTTTAAGCGAGTTTAGTCCTGATTTTTCCGACAAAGATTATTCATGCGCCAAAACAAGACTAGACTAAAAGTAGAACTAAAGTTTGTAACAATTTTCACCAATCGTTCTGTATGTTTTATTTTTATTTTTCTTAAAAAAATACCATTCTCTATTAAACAATACTTCAATAGGCATTGTCGAAGACATAACATCATCGTTTCTTAGATAAATAATGAAAAACAGCAATTTGCCAATATTAAAAGCTGCTATACCAAAAACACAGGCAAGGCATAAAACAAAAAAAATGTTCCCTAATTTTAATGCCAAATTTTTTTTATTGCTTCCTACCCACAACCACGCCGAGTGATATTTTAAAAAAGCCTTTAGTTTCGAGAGAGTAAAAAAACTATTCAAAGACATCGAAATATAAATTGAAGCCGTAGTTAGTAAATTCTCATTATTATTAATAAATATTAAATTTAAAATAATATTTAACTAATTTTCTAAAGAATTGATAGTTCTACGAAACTCAATCAAACCTAGCTGAATAAAGAATATTGAATATTTCAGCAAAACTGTTTCTTAACAATATGCAAAAAATCATTGCCACGCCATAAACATTGTTATTTAGCTCGTATAAATTGTTTACTGCAATGTAAATGCAAACTGATAATAAATTTAGTTATTTATGCTGCCACTATTATTTATGAAGCTTCGATTTTAATTTTACTAAAACCACTTTGGTTAAAATTGATAACTTATAATTTTAAGTAAAAATATGCTATCATTAAATCACCAACTGCATATGACATACAATAATAAGAAAGAACTTGAGAACTGGCACAATACACAGAGTGTGGTGGCCAATCAAGAAAGAATAAAAAAAAAAATAATAAGATTATGACACAGGAAAAAAACTGATGTAAACAAAAAATATAATACTCTTAGATAAATTATTGATTTTGCTGAGCTTGATTAGATATTTGGTACAACGTACTTGTAAAATGTGGCAGCCAATTTGGCGTAATTAAGTCACTCACACTACAAGATTGACGTATCTAAATTATTTTTATGACATTATCTTACTTACATTATTACGGAGTTGTTGTTTTTACATAGCACGATATATAGTCGAACGCGCGAGACCGATCACTTATCTAAGCTTTTACTGTATATACCTAGTAATTTTATTAAATATATTAAAGAATTCCACAATCTTTCATTCGATTCAATCAATCAATCAAGTATTTATTGACACTTTGACAATTTGATACAAAAATAAAGCAAAGCTTCTGGTTTCCGCACTAGTCAAAAGAATGTGTCGCAGAAACCAGCGTCTTCTCACAATATGTGTGATATTTGTGCCAATAGGGCTAGTACAGAAATATTAAAGATATGTTACAGACAAATAAATTAATTCAAAAGTTTACATTGACAAAGGAAAATACAGATTAAAAAGGTGTCTATTGAGAGAGAAAAAACACCATTTACTTAATGTTCTACATTTGCCTACAGTGTTTTGTATTTGTCGTTAAAGATTCAAGTGCTGTTGAAGTTTGGCTCAGTCAACGATACTTTGACTAGAAAACGCTCTTAGCCTGAAATCGTGCGAGAATATTTTACAGGATTCAATACGAAAGTTTTTTTTTTTTACGATGTATTGATTTGAACATAAATGTTTGAAAAAGAGAATGAGTACCGTACTACGTCATTCATCGATAGAACATTTTCAGTTATTGCGATTTAATAATCAAAGCTCTAGAGAAAGTTTGATAGAATTAAAATAAGAAAATATTATTTCAAGTCAATTCAATAGTCTTCGAGAAATCAAGCAACAGACATTAAAAATATGCGCTGTCGAATTGAGAACCTCCTTTTTTTAAAAGTCGGTAGATAAAAGGTGATATGAACCATCACTTATCTATCTTGAATTAAGCGATTACTATTTTATTATCTTATCTATATTATTATTTTAAAATTTCTAAAGTAAAATACTACAGCATTAAAAAACAAATGTTTGTTGTCAAAGCAGGAATTATCCTATATTTTTTGTTCATAGTTGAGTAGACTCATAGACTCATCAGACTTGACACTATTAATTTACTCAAATATATATATTTAACAATTTTAGCTATTAGACATCTATAGAAAGCATACTTAACTTAGTTGCTATAAAAAGTATCTATAACAAGGTCTAAAATCGAGGTTATTATAGTTGCCTCGTACTTGGCATTTGAAGCTCGAGACAAAATGTTAGGTCAGATAAAAATAACTTTCTGTCCGTCGCGGATATTTTACAAGTGACGCTGGTAAGTATGATACTTATGTACTATAAGAAGAAGACAAAGATATCTGGGCGTGCCAGATTACATAAATCAGAAAAATAAAAATTTTGCATACATTTCACAGCTTTTGCAAGAGACAGGTCTATAAGCCGAGTAACGTGTACAAAAATGTAATTAATAGCTTCCTTACGGTTCGGTCAACTGCATAGGTTATGACTTTATAAAGAAAACTAGCGCGTCTTCGATTATTTTTCTGTAACAATCTCTGTGTAACAATGACATGTCTTGATGTGCGAGACATGCTATCGTTGTGGACACTCACGACTCATTTTATCCCTGATGAGTTCACCAAATTTTAACGAAACTATAGTTGGACCTTTTCAACAATCGTGTTGTGTATTGTTAAACAAAATAGACTCATGACGTCTGCATCGATTGACATGACGTGCACAAATACGTTAGTCGCATTTTAAATAGTTCATTTATTAAAAACCAATGAACGAGCGATCCATTGTGTGCGAACCGCCATTACTTCAAGTCAAAATTTTTTTCTATGTGTTTTCTTTCATCTGTCATTTTGTATGTTTGATAGGTAGTTTATCTGGAAATTCCGTACTCGCCCAAAGGTCACTAGTTTCCAAATAATCTAGACGAACAGAGCTGTATACATTTTTATCTAAAACATTTCCTTTAATTTGCACATATAAGTGACACGAGTAAAATGTGCCAACATATTCGGCGAAGCTTAAAACGCTCCTAAAGCTGGATCGTAAACTCCGTAATATATAAACGTCTCTACTTTTTATCACGATTTATTAAGTAGAAAGAATCTTCTACGAGTGAGAATCTTCTACGAGTAAGACGGTGGAGTAATGTAGAGTTATTTGAGTAAAGATGCTCATTTTATTATTAAACCTAACTTTTACTAGATACTGTTTTTATTGATTTTCTTACGCAAGTTTTCATCTATCGGTGGGATGGCCTGCCCTTTAGTGTCAGTGTCTAGGCCGCTTAAAGATTTCCTGTACACAATCGAATCAAAGATCAAGCAGGATCATGGAGATTAAAATAATTATAACCACTTAAGATAAAGCAAACGTTTATGAGCCCCCTATTTTACGAAATAATGACTTCATTATAAATAAAAAAAATATCGATTTTTTAAAATTTTCTTATGTCGCGTTACCTGACTCTTTGGTTTCACAACCACTTCGAATAAGGCAAACATTTTTGAGCGCTCGTACAATTATTTCTTATACACAATTATTTATTACATTATAATACATCGTTAATAAAATTACCACCAGCACCTGTTCTAATATTACTCCCACAATACTTTAATTGTAGGTGTTTCTTTCAAGGCATCTACATATCTAAATATTAATTCTTATTGAACTAATTACATGTTAGAACGATTTACTAACATAAATCGTTCCAAATACTCATCATAAATTACCCCTCTACTTATACACAATACCGTTATATGATTTTCAAAGCTACAATGTCCAACATCGACATCGATTTTTATCTTAGTACCTGAATAATTAATCGTGCCATGAACTAACAACTTCAGTCTTTGCAATATTGAATCGTATGACTATAAAATAAAATCGATTTTCCTTTTTATTTTAACGAGTGGTTGGGTTTAGTGCAGGCTATAATTTATGATCGAAGGTTTTTATAAGAATACCGAGTTTTAATGATCCATCTCTTTTCTCAAATAATAATTAAGGCAGTAAAATTGGAATTCTGCACCGTGCCGCGTCGTAATGAGATTTTTATGAGTTTTTCCTTAATTTTTCTTGGGATCGAAATATTTATAAAGTTTTATAGGAGTTGAAATTTTGTGTGATTTGGTTAATTAAATTATTTGATTTCCACATTTTTGATCTGCTACAACTTTGCGTGGCGCCGAAAAATTAGATTTATAACGTATTATAAAAAAAAAAAACGTACCCTTGGATCGCGGAGCGTCTCCATTGATAATATGATCAGTATAATTTAGAAAAACACATTTTATATTATGTCGGCTAATCATGTTATGTGGATAACATAAATGAAATAAAACAAAAATCATTTTCCAAACTGAAAACGGTATATAAGACAAGTATATTTTTGTTTCATGTTAGTTTCCACAAAAGAAAATAGTTTGAATAGAAATAATACACCTCTATGTTAATTTGGATAATAATAAGTTTTTTAAAATTATTACATATTATATGTTAAAAAAATCTATTTCCTTATCTACGAGTATGGACTTAAAGTAATTTTATTTCACGTTTTATTCAACCACCAATAGAATTTTCGTGTCATTTTAAAAATTCCAACTATGGAGGAAAAATGTGCACTCAGTAAAATAATACTGGAAAATGATGTTATACGTAATTTTTTTTCCCTTCTTAGTCACATTTTTGCTTAATACATAAATGTAAGTACCTAGATTACAACACTACACTAAAACTACGTTCACTGCAAGACCTATTTGTCATTTAGTCATTTTACTTTGAAGGTAATTTTTTTCCGATTGCTATACAAATTTTGAATCTTTTTACTAAAGCAACTCCTGGCGTAATATTACATTGGACCGTATAGACCGTAGTTTAGTGGCTAGCATGCTTGCTCCAAGATCCGACAGTCCCGGGTTCGATTCTTGGTAGTGGCAAGTATTCGAACGCTGAGTTTGAACATCTGTCTTCGAGTCTAGGTGTCTTATAAGTATGTTTGTAAACGCTGCATGGCGTCCCTGCCACAGGAGAAATCCTAGTAGGGAGCTATGAGTAATAAACATTATTTATTAATTAATTGCATTAGGTGTCTTTGGTTTCCAGATGGTATAAAATAACAAGTGGTAGTAAGAGACTTCAAAAACCCAATTGCTAAATCATTAAACTTTTGTATCATCATTATTAATATTTGATTATATTTAATATTGATGTATAGTGTTACGCTCTCGACTAAAACTAATCTATTGACACCACTTACATAAAAATACGACAAAGCCATTTAGGCTCTATGGCGTATCAAAGAAATATACACACAAACATACATATAGACATACACTCAATAAACATAACCCTCCTTCTTTCGCAGTCGAATAAAAAGTGAGTTGCAGTGCAGCGATACTACTTCTTATTGCCTTAATGATGACTTAATTCATGGTCATAGTGACTTAAAACACTTATTTGTGTTTGACTGAACAGCGTCAGTTGTCGGTAAGTCGTTTAGAATTCGCAGTAAAGCGTACGCTTCAGTATAAAGTGTTACTTATAATATAATATACCCAACTCATCCAATATTTTAAATTTTTAAAAAGAAAACCAAGTGAAATAAGATACTCGTAGAGATTTTTAGAATACTGTTTTTTAATTTATGTTCGAGAATTATAATACAAAGCCTAAATTTAAGTTCTTCACGTCAATATTAATAAAATTTATTTTAATTATCTTTGTAAATATCAATGCAATATTAAAATAGCCCATAACACATGATATATATGTTGCTTCGACAGAATTCGCCTCGAATACTATCTTGATCACTTTGAAAATGTTTTTAGCTTCCCATAAATTTTACAAGTAACGAATTCAAGTGCCAGTAAATTCTTTAACATTAAAATTTTATGAAAATAACTTCGTTTTATTATCAGTAGGATCGCTGTTATAGCAACTAGATAAAGATCTGACTCAGTTACTGTGTATGTTTCTTTGTATTTTAGGTTTAAAGATAGCGATGAAATAAGTGAAATAAGTGAAACATGTGAAAGCAATTTTGATTTGATTTTGGCAGATGTGAAGCAGCGAACTGTCAAAACGAAAACAATATGGATTACATTTGATTCACTTGTTACATCTCCATATGCACGCAATACCACCAGTTTTTGATTATTTTAAAACTCAATATGGTATGTCTTGAGGCTTATTACCATTTCAAGTGCAATTGGAATATAAATATATACCTATTTACAAACAAATATCATAATTCAGGAAATTCTTAATTCATACCAGACAACATATGCCATTACAACTTAAATTAAAAAATAAATACTTAAACGGTTTTATTATATACATTATACGTTACAGTCAAACAACCCACACCGAATTGTATCTGAAGCAAAATAGCACATAACGCTGGCTGCATTACATTGCTGAATAGCAATGGCCAGCTTTTGTACCAGGTAAGATCCACAGCGAAAGTCACCAGGCACATCACAGCCTGTTACCGTTCAACTTATTATATACATTTTTATTTTAATCTGGCTGACGCGGCAAGCCTCGTACCGCCTACGAGTAACAGTTATAAATGTTTAAACCTTCTCTGAACTTTCACTTTAATTTCAAAAACAAAATCAGCTAAATCGGCTAGCCGTTCTAGAGTTTTTGCAAGATAAACGAACAACAATTGGTTTTTATATGTATAAGAAGTAAAAGATAAGGTTGGTGGGGTTCATTAAGAAATAAATAAATCCTAATTAATTATTATAATTTGCTTCTTATGTATTTTTTTTTTATTTTTTTCTAAAACTCTAAAATAATGTATCTTTATAATTTTGTCATGTTTTGGCGCACGGCTGTCTTTGTCGTGAAGGACGAGATCTAAAACTTTAGTTGTTATTTATAGTTTATGCAAATGTCTCAATTTTTTGAGTAACTTTCATCGTAATTAAAGCTCGCTGATAAAATATCACGTTCCCAAATTAGTAATTAGTATCATATGCGATTGAAAAGCGATACGCAACTGTAATTATCCCAGGTAAAGGTATATTAAAGTTACCAGCGAATATTTTTTGGTAACTGGTGCACAACTTTTAAAGGGCGACTGTGGTGCGTGAAACGAAAGTAATTCTGTGATTTTATTTTCTATGGTCGCTTACTTACGCTTAGATATAATTATGCTATTTTTATTATTTAATTCGTTAAATTTAAATTTTAAATTTGGACAATGGTTCGGCTAATAGACTCATCTATTAAACGAACCATTGTCCAAATTCACAATTTAAATTTACAAGTTACAAAGGTACAGAATTTGGTGAATGCGCAGTTAATCTCACTTTTTAAAAATTAATTTCAGATATAGAAAAACTGTTATTTTAAAAAAAGTTTATCAATAAAAAACAGTAGTTCCCAAAAACAGCTTAGTACATCTTCAAAACCATAAAAAATATTTCCCGAATAAATATTGCAGTCCCGGTTCCATATACAATTTTTTCGCTTTATGTGTTTTATATCAAATAAAAATAATTTCAAACATATGCAATGCGATAACATATTGCCCCTTATCCGTTTTTTTAGTCAATAATTCAGCGTTTTTATATCAAAAGAGAGCAAAAAAATATTGGTGTACATCAAATTCTGTCTCTTATAGGTATTAGGAATATAGCTCACGTCTTTGATAAAGATCTTTGATATATAATAAAAACCTATATCTACAGTACTTACTCAGCATTTGTTTCTGGCGTGGGCAGGTCTCCAATGGTGGTTAGGGTCAACGTTGACCAGTATAGAGAGCCGAGGTACTTCCTCGTAAGGGTTGCGTAGTCTCCCGGTCGGTGAGGGTACACCCAGTCGCCCTACAATAACACGGGGAACTTTATTAGGGTTTGCAACTTCATGGGGAAATTACGCTTTAAACCATTTAACGGCCAATTTAAATAATAATTGACTGAATGAAACTTGGCATAAGGTAATGATCTCTAAAACAAGGCATTGAATATTAACAACACAGTAAAGGGAATGTCAAAAGGTAGCTGAAATCAAAAAAAAGTCGTCGCAAGGTGTGCTGTTTAAAACTAACACAATTTTTTTTTCATACAAATACGTAACATAATAAGAGTCTAAGTCGGCTTTCTAATTTAATCACGGCTAGACACAACTAATATTACTGCAAAGTTAATAAATACCAAGTCTTACAATAATAGGTAAAACACGTACGCCATCATTTCAATAGATAACCAAGAAATGAACCTAATTAATAAGTTTAACTCTAATTACTACTAGTCTCAGGTTTTAATTACAAATTGTTTCGTGTCTTCATGACCTGGGTTCGCTAGGGCTTTCAGATTTATCACGCAAGCGTTTATAGATAGCATTTCACTCTATCATAAACTTAATTATGATTTTAACTGATTAGGCTAATGTTCTATTATTAGTAAATAGCTAAATTAGTGATTTGAGATGATGAGTTTGTACTGGTAGTAAGGAAATGCTGGATTCCCAAACGAGAGACGTGTGTTCAATACCCGGTTAATGTTATGTTATTAACAGCGAAAGGAAAATATTGTAAAGAAATATTTGTGTATTAGAGAAAGAAAAGAGAGTCTCCAATAATCATTTAGCTTACTGAGATTGACTTAGCAAAGTAAAGTAAAGTAAACATGAAAAGTGTTACCGTTGTGTAATGTTACTAGTGTGGAACATTGGCAGTTTTCTGCAAGCAGGAAAATTTGTCGTAAGCAGTATTAATGTAATACCAATACAATAATTTGCCTGTATACGAGATTACGCAAATTGGTAACTTATTCAACTCATGCGGGCCAGTCACTATTCTCAAAGACTTACATAATAGACCTATAGCATTACCTTCACAGGAGAAAAATAAAGATAGCAATTGCGATAAGGAAGTTAGGAAGTAAGCACACGTTGTAGTTACCTAGCTATAAGCATTATTCATTAAACGGAATAAAATATGGGGTAGCTACCATCCCTATTTCTGTCATAAAGCGGATGCACAGTTTAAACAATGCGAACAAATCACGGACAAGGTAATTAAATAAAAATATATTATATTTTTTACTGATCAAATATTATAAGGTCAAGGCTTAATCCGTGATACAAAATAAGACATCACTTTTTTAAGCATATTTTTTCGTTCGGTATTAAACTGCACCGCTCGACGTTGATCCCTGAAAATTAGTTTTATCAAAGTATTTTTTTAAAAGTAGGATTATTAAAATATATCTGCTTAAACTAGATTTTTTTATAATGCAAATATTTTAAGGAACCATGACTCTGTAGATGTCTCCAGAGAGCTCTTTCTTACTGAACAGCTTAGGTAATTGGTTCGCGGGTAACCACCCCAATCAAGGGGCTGTATCGTAACTATTCTAAGTTTCTTGTTACAAGACAGAACCGAGTGTTTACAACCAGCCAGCGGTTTCCTGTTCAAAGCCCGGGAAATTAGTTATTTGAACCTTTGTTGATTGAATAATCTTCTGTTGATTGTATTGGGAGAGGTGGTGTTTACTGATCATGATTTACAAGTTAGCTGGGCTACTTGAAATGATTATAATATACAATCGAAGATAAACAACAGTCCGGTCAGGTTTTGGATGAATGACCTTGCAGATATGTTTACAACTGAGAAATAGTTTGGATTGGGAGATACGTAAAATTTTAGTTCCCACTAATTTAAACTGTAGGCATTGTCGTAGGATTTTCGTTGACCTAGGAACTTTGACACTGGTGCGAGCTACTCCATCTATTATATGAAGAAGATAGTAAATTTTAAGATTTATATTAGAACGGACACATACCTTTTAATATTATGTATTGAAGAAAAGTAGGAAATCTAACAATGGTTCCTTAGAAAGCGATAGTTAAATAATGTATATTTGCTCTAGAGAAAAAAACGATGACACTTCGATAGAAATTATGAAAAAAGGAATAATCTGAATGAGTTTTTGAGAGCCAGTATATTCCAAACTAGGCATGCTCCATCTAAGGCCACAGTGACACTGACTTCCGTGGTCGTGCGAGCTTATGGTCAAATTTCTAGCTGACATGAATAAAAAAATACAATATACATTTCACTTACACTTTGAACAAGAACTCGCCTTATATAGAAAACATTATAAAATAGTACTTTCTCTGTTAAAACTATGTATCTGTGTAAATGTTTTTACTGTGTTTTGTGTGTTTGACGAAATAAACTATTCATTAATTTTAAACTATAAGTAACAAAATCTGCCGCAGTTCTAAACCCTAGTAATAAAATTACAATGAAGGAAAAAATAATTTTTTTCATAACCTGCCTAACTTCTTCTTTACAAAAGTAGCCCCAATAAACCTGCTGCTATCTTTTATAAAACTTACTTAATATTCTTTACGCTTCTTTGACACGGACATAAGATAAAGGCACATATTTGATCTTTGAGCAATAAATATTAATGTCACAAACATAGGAAGCCACGTCCCATGCTTTCTGTAATATATTTTTAGGATTATAATGTATGAAATCGATTTAGGAGAGCTCTTTCTTTTCTGCTTTGGTGATACAATACTTATTTTAGAAAATTTCAGCTGCCTTATTCGTCATTGCAGTTTATAATATTTGAAAAAAAAAGTGTATGGCGTATTGATTCAGTATTTCACTATTTAAAGTATTACTCGTTAAAAGTACTACTTGGAGTGCTTATCACTTTTATGCTCGGTCTCTCTATAAAAGACCAAAACAAAGAGATTCATACCTGAAATCCTTCAGCTTCCGACAGCAGGAAGTAGAAGCAGCCGAACCAATGTGCCAGGATGAGCAGGATGTGGATCAAGTTGATGACGCGCCAGAAGTTCGGGTACACCGTCCGCGACTCTACTATGTAGTAGTAATTCACTGCACGGTACACCTGGAGGCAAATAATTACGCAAGTGCATTTAAGATAATTCTTTTAAAAACAGTGACTGTATATCGGTTTACATCAGTTATTTCGATTTAAAATTAATGATCGATTTTGATATCATTAAAATGAGATCACAATGGAAGACTCTTCAAACAAAAAATTTCAAATTGCTCAACCTGACAAATCAGGTAACAAACAATTGAATACTTCTCTCTTTTTTGTAGAAGTCGGTGGTTTAAATTTGTAGTTGGACTACCATATTACTACTACTACTCATAGACATCAGACATTCCAAATTATTCCAACCGATCACCAAATAAATAAACTTAGGCAGGGTTGTTGGTTACGGGTGCATTACACTGAAAGGAGGTAACTATAATAACTCTAATATAAGAAACCCTAACTTTTACCAAATCTGAATTTGAGAGAAAAAAGTCAGCTGTTTTATAATTTTTTTTCGACAACAAAGTAGTATTTTAAGAATTAAAAATTAGATAGGTATATTAATTAAATATTAATATTAAATAAATTATTAGGTATTAGTAATGTTAGTAGAAGTAATATTTTATATAGTAACCTACAACAGAGTGGTCAAAGTGGTCTTTTTAAAATGAAGTCGCAAAAATATCGTGGTGGTTGGGAGGTCGACTGCTGGCGGAATCTCTAGTAATAGACGGTGAAAATTAAACAGAAAGCTTTTCTATCACGTCTTTCACGCAAACCTTTTTTTGTTTTCATTTCATAGGTAGATTAAACGTGATAAATTCATCGAAATATACAAATTAAATGTTTTGTGATATTTAAAAACGTTATTTATTTCATGAAAGTACAATTTCGCTGAAATCTTTTCATCTTTGCCTACCGGTGTTGACCCGTTTTTAAATACATGGGGTATTTATTGCACATAATCTGATTGAAGGAACGTTATTAATTTGTTAATTAATTTTACTTACGGACATAGAGACAACCTGCAAACCCTTTTCGATTTAAGGTGTCAATTTTACTTGTTTATAATAATTCTCCTTAAAATTATGTCAAATGAAATTTCGTTTTTTGACTCGGTTTTTTTAGAGGTAGCAGTAGGCAGTTTGATCGCAGCTGATCTGACACAAAGCGAAGATGCGCCCCAAGGAACATTTTTAGTCGATGTAGCGAGCTTGCCTAAAAGAAGCCAATTCACTCGCGGTATGAAGATAATCAAATTGTAGTTACTTATATGAATAGTCTATCCAATTAAGAATAAACCATGCGTAAACTTAATAAGCATGGTTTTAGTGGTGGTAGTTAAAACTTTGATACGGTTGATTCGTCTTTTTAAGTCTAAGTGTTTATATCTACTGAAGAACTACCAAATATGGATTTACCATCTCATAATGAAAGAACGCTTTCCTTTTTTATAAATACCCTTACTTGGCCTTTGTCCACGATATACTTTTCTTTTCATACGCATACGTAGTATAGGGCACTTATCACACAATCCCAACAAAAGAGAATCTTTACGAAAACACAAAAGAACTTGATCCTAAGAATGTGCGCTACCAGTAAGTACCTTAAAAAAGAAGTACCGAAGTATTAGGCTCAGTTCGCACAAAAGATATAATACCAAGCATCAAATACTCTTGTCAACAAAGCCTATAATAGTGTGCAAAGGCCCTATAATGTTTTCCAAATCCGTAAAGCCCCGTGTTTGCCGCAACGTTTGACATCGGTCTACTGTTTAAGATAATCTTCTGGAAAGTGCCAGGTGTCCCATTATGGGTGAGACGTCTCGATTTTCTCTAAGCATTTATAGGTACTGTTATGACAAGTAGAGGTGCCTATGTTTAAATTGAATTGAAGTTGCTGCTAATATAAGTAATACATTATGTTGCTTGAAGTGATGTGATCCTGGTACCACCAACAAAAATATAATATGGAGAGGAATGTTACATACTTAAATTCCTAACTACTAAATATTCGTCAGAAACTCATAAAATAGCTCCATTTTTAAGTACCTAGCGCTGAATTTATTCCGTAGATTACATTAAAGCATATTAGCAAACGTACTTTGGATAAATACAAGCATACCTAGAAACAACAACAAAATAACAAAAATACTTACTTATAAAACAACAAACTTAGAAAAACTGTTTTTTTTTGCATACATATCTTAAATGCTTAAGTGTGTTTGTTGGTTTGTTTGTCCTTCTTCACATTAGCTACTGCGGTTCCGATTCGGACCAACTTAATTATTAGCAAATTTTAAGATTCGGAGATTATCATGGGCTCCTTTTTTCCGAAAAAACAGAGAACGCGGGGAAGCCGCAGGCAAAAGCTAGTAGGCTATAATAATAACTACGAGTAAGTAGGTGTCGTTAAATTAATCCCGCCCACTGAGAAGTGCCGTTAATGGTACAAATAAATCAAATTATCGCTTTCCACTGTGTTTGTGGATTCGCAAACTTGCCACCAGATTACTGAATAAATTGCGGAATTGCTACAGATTGTTTCGTTGGAAAATTTATTGGAGTTTACTTTGACCTTTCGAATTTTGTTAAGAAAGTTTTCGAGTTGTTAATAATATTTTCATAGACAGTAAATATTATAAAGGACATTTTACATTACGCAATCTGTTTGCACATTAGATGCTTTAAGGCTGGTTGTTTATGTTGAGTTGGGTCCGGTTTTCGTCAGGAAAATTGGTTTTGATTTATTTAAAAATGTTTTAAACTGTTTTTTAGGTTTTTTGGATATTTTTTTTTTATCTAGTTAACTTTATATTTTGGTTTTGATTATATAGGCAGTTATGCTCCATATTTTTTTAACGTACTTTTATAGAAATTAGATTGTCGTATTTAAGAGAAACATGTAGAACACAATTTTAATTAACAATTCTGAATATGATAAATATTTTAGATAATTAAAAATTTGCAAAAAAATTTGTTCGTTAGATCAACTGTACGCAAAACGACTTGTTGCTTACTCATCGTAATGGCGTCTAATTCATCGTCTTATGTTTTCTTTACTCTAGAATTTTTCTATTTCGACAAGTTATGCAAACAACTTTCATTTTGGGACCAACCCTGAAATCGAGAAAAATAATTCAGCTGTTCCATAGAAACTGTTTATCTGTCGCCGTCGTCGACTAAATATGTGAAACAGCAGATTTTGTTTTTTTATCGAATTCAGATTTGGTCCTATTGTTATAGTGACCCCGTTTCGGCTTAGTACACCCCTAGCCATAATAAATAAATAATATAATAAAGTGAAAATAAAAGAGATCTTACCTTAAGGAACCTAGGAAAACGTATGATAGGGTTTGTGCCAATTTTCAGCTGGATGATGTCCAGGGGTGTCAATGACGCGATGTCCAGAAGAAACGGTCTTGAGCTCAGGTAGTGCTTTGCCAGTTTTCTCGCATCGTAAACCTGAAATCCGACTTCAGTTAATAAACTGTGGACAAATATATTGCCTAGTCTGGTGGTAAATGCCTTTTTATAGACAAGTCTTTTTGAAGCATGTTTTTTTTTTTAAACGTGGTTTCAATTCGACAGGCACTGAAACAATTTCTTTAGTTAATTTGATATACAAACTGAATTAATAGACTAATTTTGATTAAGTCAAAATAAGGCTACACGCGAAGAAATAAAAATGAGATTTTATCATATCAGTCAAGTCGTCTCCTAGAAATCGAGTATCAAACATTTAAAAAATGCATTGAGTACTTTCCTCGTTTGGAAAGTCTGATACAAGCGCAAGATGTATCACGTCTGCCTAAAAATCATTGATAAAAATTGAATTTGATTATTAAAGTTTTTAAAGATCTATACATATAAGTTAAAGGATTATTTGCCAATATTATTTTCTAGATCTAGTATGTAAGATAGAAATTGATAACTAATTTCGTTATGAAGAAGTTAAGTTGGTGAAGTACGAAGCCATACCAACTACGTCACCGACTCCATTCAGCGCCCAATGCGCTGATATAAAAATAAAGTGAAGTATACTCTTTTATTTGAAAGATTATATATGTGGCGGCAGCACCAGCGACTATATTCGCAGGTAGTCCCACAGTTATAAAATTTATCAAATCGGCAGCTCTATCTAGAGACAAGACTCACCATTAGACCCTGTTCCAAGTATCCAGTCCTCAGCTGCACGACGAGGTCCAGAGCAAACACGACATCACTGATCCCGTCACACGTCAGCCAGAAGTAGTGGCACATTATCTGTGGACAATATGCTATTGATTAACAAAAAAAAATCTGTAGTGTATTTAAGAACTGACAGACAGTCTAAAATTTGCATAATAGGCACGGAAACTTTGAAATACAATTTGAAAATTGAAATGTTTTTTATCTTCTCAAATGTAATAATGTTCAATGCTATCACATTAAATATCACGCATAAGGCCTTCTGCTATGTATTTATTTAGGTAATAACTATTTCCATCACTGGTGTACTCTACATTGCACTAAAACGAAAAAAAAAATGTTTCTTAATATCAATTATCTTTTTCTACCTATTTTCAAAAAGTAGTACCTATTTAAGTAAATCTATTTTCGGTAAGTACTCATTCGACTTCACTCCTTTTGAATTTCTGCAAGCAGACATTACAATCCTATTTGTAAATCTAAAAAGTGGAAACCATATTCTATCTCAGCTTTTCTATGTCGATCATCGCACAACATAAAAAGTTTTCCAACGCTCGCGGGATAGAAATCTACGAGCTGACAATGGTTCCTAATCTCAAGAGACATGCTCCGGGACATTCTCTCTCAGCGATACGCAAGGGAATGACCACATTTTGCGAAATAAAGGATATTTTTTTGAGTAATCTCTGAACTCCGAACATAAACGTTTTCACATTTTGCGCCTGATCTGCAATAGTTTTATACTGCTCGTATATTTTAAATTTGAATAAAAAAGTAAACAAAAAGACGGCTATCGTGACTTTATTTTAGTTTTAAGTGACAACTCTTACGAGAGAGAAACTGTTCTCATAACAAGACTATTTGTTTTTTATTACGTTATTTTCTAAAGACGTTTTTAAATAAAATAAAGTGGAGAAATACATAATTTCAGCGGCTTATATATCCCAGATACGAATTATAAAAAATATACAACAACTGAGAATCAATATATGAGTAAATATCCCAAAAACTAATGAGAATGGATTTTTTTATGTTGAGTCACACCTTCAATTGTATTTTTTATTTATATTTTATATTTATTTACTATTTTCGGCTTTTTCCACGGCTATTTTATCATATTTTCTATATTTCTAGCTCAGGATGAGTATTAGGAATACATAAACTTCACATATACAAGAGCTTATTAATCCTTAATCTAAATATACACCTGATAATACCAATACGAATTTCTCGTAATTTCTAACTCAAATATCGACCGTTATTCCCACAGGTTGAATAGCAATCGTGTATTCAACGGCGGACTTGTGGGTTATATCGTAATCATGAACAAGGCATCCGAATTAATTGGATACTCGGATTATGCGCCCTAAATAAAGATTGTGTGGACACGTTTTATTGTATGGACTACATGACACTACAGATAGCGAAAATGTTAAAACTCAAATGAATTGTTTTCATGATAAAAACTGTAGTATTATTTTTCTATAATAATAATAATATTGGACAACATCCACACAAAGGTCTTCAGGTCCCAAACTGGGCAAAGCCTGTGCTATGGTAACCTGATGACTGATATATATATATATATACTTATTTACATAAATACATACTTATACATGTATAATAAACACCCAGACACAGGTCAAACAGACATGTTCATGCACACAAATGTTTGACCTGTCCGGGGACCGAACCCGGGACCAGCGGCGCAGAAGGCAGGTTCGCTACCAACTGTGCCAACCGGCCAGTCGTAATAATATAAGTAACTTCTTGATGTGCATTTAATAAGGGGATGAAATTTAATAACCACCAAAAAAACAACAGTTGCCCTAAACAGCAACATCCAAAAAAAATAATATCTACAAGTAAATGAAACCTGCACCAAAATGTTTTGGGCTATTAAACTCATGCCTGCACTACAAAAACTTTTCATATGCCAAAAAGGCCACGCGTGCACCATTGTTCTAAAGATACTTGCCCTTTCTAAGTTAGCAGACTAAGTTTATTGCTGATAATTTTATATTAAAACTAGCTGACTCGGCGAACTTCGTACCGCCTAACAGTCGATTCTATAATATATTTTTTGGATACTTATAATTGTGACTGTCAAATAATAACAGACAAATAATTAGCAATAAATTAAAATTGCGACTATAATTTGAGATTTAAACTATCCTATCTCTCAAGTTGGATCGAACTGCACATGGTGTGCGAATTTTATTATAATCGGTTAAGTGGTTTAGGAGTCCATTGAGGACAAACATTGTGACACAAGATTTATATATATTAAGATGGGGATTAAATTCTGGTAAGTACTTACGATTTTTTGGGCGTCATATTTCATTATATCTGGTAAATGTTTAAACCTAAGCTTTTAATAAGTATTGATTAATTTGATGTTGTGTTTCATATTAATTCTGATATAGTGATAATGATGTGTACATAACTAGATTAACCACGTTAAATTTTAATTTGTCGTATAAGTAAGTATAAAAGTGTTTTTGTACCAAAGTAATGTAAGAGAAGAAGAGGTTTTTAATTAGATTAGAGACTCACGATTACCTACTTTTGAGTGACTTTGATATCTACCTATAATTAATTCGTTTGTTGTTCGGGATATTTCGTTTTACTTGAAAGATCATCTTTGAAATATTCTACAGAGTTATTATTCAAGCCAGGGCTGTACTAAGTCGGAAAAGTGACACTAAATTTATAATAATTATCAATTTTTAGTATGACTCCAACACTGAATTCGAAACAAAATTTTGCTGTTCATGCATTTTGTGGAACAGATAAAAAAATTCCATCAAAAAAACTGATATTATTGTCAAGTTATTGGCATCATATTGAAAGTTGTCCAAAATGACGAGTAAGGTTTAAAGTGAATCCTTTATAAGTTAGATAACTAAGAAGCAGTAGTAGTTTTAAAATATAACATTTAAATTTACCTTATACGTGATGAAGGCACGAGCTTTCATCGATGAAAGATAAGACTTTCATCGATAGCCCTTAAGTTCACCCCAGCTTGACAATATTCAAGGATAATGACAATGCGGGTTCACTCTAGAAACAGTGCAAAATAAACTTATCCAATCTAAGTAGTCAGGGTTGGTCACAAAAACATTTATCCACTTTAGCGTCCGGTGACAAGTTCGTAACCCGTTTCAATGTTGACAGATAGCGTCGGAATTGCCCGAAGGACGTGTGTGTGATAAAGGCCATGTTAAGAATATGGCCACGCTAGAATATGGCCAACCCGCATCATAATTGTACTACGCGTATGTATAATATGTACCTACTAATTCTGTTAAACATACACAGGCGGTACCACAACTAAGGCAATTTTAAAAGCAAATACATGGATTTCATCAATAATCATAGATTATCGATGAAATCTTTACAACTAAAAATACTGCTTTCTTTGCGTTCTACTACTTAAGAAAAGGCAGTTATGGACTCCATTTAGATCGCGTCGTAACTTTATATTAAGTGAGTTGCGATTATACGCAAGTCCATTTTATTTATGAATAAAAACACTAAAAATTTAATACGTTTTCTTTGTATAAGTATAATAAGAGATCCGCGCTAGAGTTAGCTAGTAACCCAGACATAGGCTTATTACTGTTTCTGTTCGTTAATATAACATCTACCTACAAACAAATTCAAAGAAAAAACCTAAGCTAAAAAGTGACGCTTGTTGTTTTTTTCCTATTATGTCGCTCGTCGAACCAATAGACAGAAAACATCTTTATATTTTGCTTTTCTAACTTGCTCAATAAATCTCAAAATCAATCTTTTTCTTTCCCACCTTCATTTGGCACATACGTGCTAAAATGGGTGCAGAGCAGTTGGCAGCTCATCACAGCCGTGTTTACTGTAACCTTTCAGTAATGCGTGGGTCCGAGGGCAATGCCATATTTAGGCTTCCACTTCACCAAATTGGACTTGTATTTTTAGGAACAAGTGCGAGGCTTTCTGTTCCTTTTCGTAAGAGTGTTTTGGAGTATTTTTTGTTGTATTATTTTGTTTGTAAGTGGTTGGTTTTTCTATTTTTTGTAAATAGTGGTTCTGCAAACGGTGGCATTCGCGAGCGCAATTATTTTGTAATATTTGGCACTCGCTCGAGTAACTCGACAACCTATTAATACAGCCCTATGGTCATTAAAAAACTTGACCAAGTTTGTTGTCTCCAATATAGCATGTTATGTTATGTTTTTATATAGCAGGGTAAATAACTTTGGACCTAAAATAAGATGGTATATACAAAATATTTAGTGTTTTTCCGCCTCGTCTTGATGTCAGCGTGAGAAATCGAAAAATATTTTTGTTTTTATTTTGTGGTTCCTCCTCACCACCGCCACACCTCACCTTATTATTTCTCTTTCTCTCAGTATCCGACTTCCTCGACACGTGTTTCGCCTTAGCACAAGGCATCCTCAGGAAATGTTGCCTCTTCAAGCGCTCGCTCGAAAGTGAGCTGTTGCATTTTTTTTTTTTAGAAAGTACTGAGCTGCTTGTCGAACGCGACCTCGGACAGCTTGACCGGACGTTTGGCAAGCGCAAGTGCGCTGGGCAAGCACAAGGGCGCCTCAAACAGCACGAACCTCGGCTTGAGCCGTCGCCCAGAGTTGGACTAACGAACTGCCCTGGCAACCCAGACGGGGAGTGTCTATGGCCCTAGCCACTGGTGGCATCCTAGCTAAAACTTTTTAGAGCGAATTTGCCCAGACCTCCCTGAGGAGGAGGACAAATGAGCCCTATGAATCTGAGTGACTATTTGACCTGATTGTCCTGGAGCTCTGAGGCCAGAGTTCGCGAGGACCCTACACTTTATTGGCATTTGAAGGACGCTTTTTGGAGAGAGGTGCCGCGCCAGAGCCCTATCATTAGATTGACTTGTGTCCATGGCATCACGGGGAGAGGCCTGGACCCTAAACCTAGCTAATTTAGGCAACTGATTAGATTATTTGACCGAACTGCCCTGGCCTCCCAGACGGGAAAAGACCTAGGGCCCTATCAATCAACTGGGTGACCCTAAGGGTCGTAAGAGACCACGTCCTCGCCGGCGAGAACGCATTCTGTTTCGTCGGAATGGATGTCGAATCTGGTAGCCCGGACCAGTACCAAAAACGGAATGTGTGTTAGGAGACGAGTCAGGTAGGCCGAGCGACCCCAGGGCGGCCGATACTACGGCTGCAATGGGGTCGTCCGGATCATCTAAGAAGTGTCTAGGACGCCTATGCAAGGGGGGCGAACCGTTCGGGTCAGTCGAGTAGTCCACCGCTTGAACCACGAGCGGGTTCGGGTGGTGGGGAGCAGAGTCGAAGAACCTACGCGAGGCATCCTTCATGAATGACGGATGGAGAGCTGTTGCACCTCTGCGAGCTCTTTATATAGCGGCCGGTCACGTCATGTGTTGTGCGTCACCGTTGTTGTTGTGTCGGTGCATTTGATGACTCAGCGTTATTTAACGGAATTTGTCGGTTAAATTTCCGCAAAAGTGGTGACGTCACCAAATTTGTTTGGTCGTTTAACAGTACTGAGTTCTGATTTCTGTGTTTCAGTATTTCCAACTGTTCCAACACACACAACCGAAAACCTTTGTCACATATGTGCCTGACTTCATATGTGTTACTTGCTTGTAGCGAATGTCCTGTTTCAATTAAGTGTTTCGCGAAATGTGATTGTTCTGGGTGATCATTTCTATAGGCGGCAAGATGTTCTTTAAACCTTGTTTCAAAATTCCGTCCAGAAAACCTGTACTTAATAATAAACAAAAAAAACGCTTTAACTCTAATCGCTGAAATCATCGACGTATAATAATTATTTAAACATATTCTGAATAACTTATATTTTTCTGCTAAACAATCATGCACACCTGTTGGACTCTACATTTTGCATAATTTAAAAGGAATAATCGTAAACGGCAACAATGAAGCCGATACATTTCTATTCAACTATCTTTTCAATAATTTCACAATTTTAACTTTTTTTTGAACATTCAAACAATTTTTATTTATATTTTCAGGCATTTTAGTTTATTATCCTTTGAATTTGAGTTGATTGAACAGCTTGGTAGAAGTCATTTATTCTGAGTGCTGAATAGAATGACAAACGGTTTAGATTTGGTAAGATTCTAAATGAGCTTCTTAATTATTGTCAGCCGCAGGGAATGTCAGATTTGTTTTTGACGTTTTTCCGTTTTCTCTAAATAATTCATTGGAAATTTATCTAGCTTCGAACAGCAACAAACGATTGTAACGATGTAAGTAAATATTTTAACTGTCAAACGCATTAAAGATTTAAAAAACTAGCAGCGTAACTATTTTTAGATTGTTGAGAAATTTTGTTATGACTCTACTAACAGGAGATATCATCTGGCAGTATTTATGATAATAAATTCACTTTGTAGCATTGACTATCTGTTTTAAATGAAATATATATCTTAGCGAATAGAATGTGTTGCTAAACACACACCAATAGGGTTGCCTAAATAATACGGTCAAGGATATTATAAGTTCCAATGTAAACAAAATATAAAAATATTATTTAACTGACTTGCTTGCGTGTAATTATTATTCAATCGAGAAACTATTTTAATAATTGTAGAGCTTTATACTACTATTCATACACTCGTGCATGCAATAAAAGTGATTTTACGCTCATCCGAATATACTCAAGAGCCATTCAACTGTACCACGTGTAATTCTGAAATGCGTCCCTAAAATGCCTTTGATTGTAGCGAATACAATGGGATTCAGAAACCTCTCGATTGAGCAATTGCTATGACGTGAGCCTATCAACGGACAGTCGATGCACAAAATAGTAGAGCAGTACGTTTTTGTACCTATGACACTGCACGTCTGAAATAATAAGCCTTTATAGAATTTTATTTGGTTACGATCATGTGTTTTGCTCCTAGCATATGAAAATTTGCTTTGTATAAAATATGTACATATATCATTATACCCTAACTATCTATGACGTGGGCATTTTAAAGTTCAAAAATTAAACTACTTTCTTAAAATGGACATACTGATATAATTTATCAGGCTAAAATCTACTCGAATTTGTGCGACAAGGTCAGTCCTCAGATGGCGGAGGTCTATGGGCAGTCTAAAAAATGTTTGCTTTTGCTACTACTACAAGTGTAATCCTAAATGGTTATGTGTTTACATGTAGAATAATGGTAGCATGCGTCTCATTTCACATTAATTCTGTATATTTTTACTGTTCCATTAAATTAATATAGAGACCTAATATAGACCTCCACGATTACTGCAGCAAAAAAACAATGCCTTCGTCGTACAGAGTACGATGAAGGTGTATTTAATATAAAAGAAAATTCTCGTTTCAGGTGTCTTTTCAGAGCTATAATTCTGACCGTTAACTAATTAATATTTACTTTAAGTTATTCGTCAGAGATTTTTCAGCTTCAGCCCATTTTTAGCCTTTCTAAAATCTCCCTCACCTGCAGTTCCGGGAAGCTCTGCCTCACGATGAGTGTCCAAAGGTTATACAGCACGCAGATAGTGATGAGCCATAGCCAGTAGAAGTAGAAGTTCTCGTCTGGGTTGACGACGGTGCGAGGCGCGCGGACACGTTTTCGTCTCGTCCGGTTTGAACTACGCGGCTCGCCGGTAGCGCCTTCCGAGCCTGTGTCTTCTACCTGCCAGATGATACCACAACTGTGTATTAACAGAATATTGAAAACTAGCTGTGCCCCGCGTTTTACCCGCAGTAGATATTTGATCATCCCATGGGAACACTTACGTTTTATGGGATAAAAAGCCTATGTGTTAATTCAGGGTGTAAGCAATCTTTGTTTCATCCAAATCCAAATTTCATCCAAATTCGTAAAGGTGTTTGTGCAAGGAGGAACAAACTAACGCATACACATACATACAAACTTTTGCCTTTATAATATCAGTGTGATTGTACCGTATTCAGTTTTGTAGTGGCAGACTAACTTTGCAGACATTATTCGTGTTTTTTGCATGACATAAGGAAATTGTATTTTAGTTAAGATCCAAAATAAGCCTTGGGCCCTTAACTTCTAACGAACAACGAGATTCCCTGATAAAAACGCGTGACGTGTTAATCGTTATGTTGACGCAATACGTTATTCTGAAAATGTGAAACGAAAGCGTTTCGTGAGACGGTAGGATATTACATTTAACATTGGCTTAGCGAATACCATTCCACGTGATTCTACGCTTTTAAATGACGCGGCCGCGTCACGTGTTCAAATGTGCATAGTGAATAAGGGCCCTGTACTTTATTATACGTTTTTTAAAGAGCCGTATTTAATGCCATTTGTAATTTAAAAAACTACGGTTCAATATGAAAGATGCCTAAATCGTACTATAATTATTTCCTTATAATGTTATAACTTTAAACCAGGGAGAAAGTTGAGAAAATCTTGCACAGAAATACAAAGCTGTTATTAACTCTGAAGTCCTAAAGTTTTGGAGTCAAATAAAGTAAACATGCACAGTATTATTTGGTGCGGTCATTTGGCAGAAAAGCTTAATCTCAGCTATCCACTCGAATTTCTTCGAAACGAATAGCTACTAGATTAGATACTTGTCTTGTTAAACGCTGCTCTCTCCAAGCATTATTGCTGCTCGTAAACGTCATTAAAATTTATAGTTATTCTTTTGTTTTTCCAATCAAAACAAATAGCGCCTTTGTAAGAGGACAGTTGGGAAAAGTTTGAGTATTGTTAATGAAAAGTTTATTGGGAATGGAAACGTTTTCCTGGTGACGAGTACTCGTATCACTGAAGTTTGGAGAGGTATACAATTCGCTTTATTTGCTGATTTTGGGAATCTACCACAAAAACATCGAGTCACTTTAGACGGGATTTATCCAAGTTACCTTTGTCAAGTTGACTAACTTCTTAATTTGATAAATATGTCATTTGGCTTGTATCTAGGGAAATACGACATCATTAATTTATTCAATCAAAAAATGTTTACGAGTAAAACTTTAGATCAATCATTGGTCTTGCTCCGCTTGACACTGCGCTACGTACAAAAAAAACAACAACTCTTTGAATGCGGCAATTCGTTGTTGTAGTGGGTGTAACTTCCCACAGAATCCTTATTATTTCTCGATTTGTTATTTCGACACGATGTCACTACGCAAACTAGAATTTTACTTTGGATAATACCTTTTTTTTATTCAATACGTCAACCTTGCAGTGTGAATGACTGAGGTACGCCGAATTTGGCGTAGTATTAGTTGCTCCATTTTACAATTACGACAGCGACGAGTCAAGTGCAGTGAGACCAATCACTTATTTTAGTTATAATGTTAATGTTAAATGTTATATAAATATATGCACACACTCACAGTTTCCTGCGTGGAGCATGTTTGTCGTGTTGAAAATCGCTTCAGGAACGAGTCTTCTCTTTTCAGCGGAGGTTTTTTCTGTATCGCCGAACTCAACTGCACCGTGGTTCGCAGCTTCATCCATCTTTGATTCGACTTTGTTCTGCCATCATACAATTATATCAGTAAAAGAACCATTACAACCTAAACTAGCCATGCTTTAAAAGTTTGAATAGTCAGTTAAGTTTATTTCGGAAATTCATTACTTAGTTCTCAATTAACTTCAAGTTCTATTAGAAAGAGTTTTAGAGATAGATCTGAAAACTATTGTCAGTGCATCGCACAAAGTGTACAGAGACATGAAAATTTCGTGCAAAATCAAAACTATCCACATGCAGCATGGCATACTAGAGTTCTAGAGAAAATACTGTATTTTAGAATAAACGAGTCGTTTCTATTGTATCGCTAAAACTAATTCTATTCTATGGACTCATTCAAATTACTGTTGAAACGGAATGATTCCCGCTTCTTACTTACGCCAGACCTCAATGCGACTTCGATTCTAGAACGATTCTTAGTAATAATGTAAAGCAATGTGTACGCTGAGCTTGCGACTACCGAGAAGATTCCGCAAATATAGCGTCGCAATTATCCAATTCAGCGTACAAACTGCTTGAACTTTCGCCGCAATCGTTCCGTGCCGACTAATCCAAACGAGCCCTAATAGGAAGTTCTCTATCTAAAAGTGATGCAGTAAAATACTGACCGATATCCCAAGTGATAGGAAAGTCCAAGGTGATCTAACACAATATCGAAAACACACAAAATCGAGTGATTGTAAATACCATTCGAAGTCCTATACACAGACGAAGGGAAACAAACAATATAAAATGGACATCGATACGGCGTGGCCGCCCGCGTTCGAACCTCTTTATTTTCCTTAGGGCTTGGTAGTATGCCATGACTGCTTGGACGTGCCTCCATTTATGGCCGCGTATGTCTGATTCGGATCCGCGCCTCTCGTCCAGCACGGACTTGCGAGAGGACGACGAACTCGATGCAATGATCGGTCGCCTATAAAGGGATGCTCCGTTACATACATATACGTTATGTCGTGTCGGTGACTGTAAAAGCCGCTACAGCGAATTGCGACGCTTCGGCGAATATCGAATGAAGATCGAATTGAAGCTTATTTTACGCATTTTCATCTTTTAGCAAAAACAGTCTTAAACATTGCGTAACATCGTTTTGATTCTTAAAAATTACAGATGCATCTACATAAAAAAAAGCTGTCTAAATAGGTCTAAAAAAGCGTTATTATTATTATGCTTCGAACAAAAGCTTTCTCAACGAAATAAACAACCATAAAAATCGGCTTTCAAACTCGATCTCACCGGAACGTCGCAACTGTTTCGACTGATATTAGTAATAGGACTTCACAAGAGCACATGCATTGATAAAGTCAACTGTTCTCTAATCTTTGGACAGGTACAGTTGTGATTACAAGTAACTGTTGCATTACAGTGACGGCTATTGTCCAGCTGTGCAGGGTCGTGAGCTAAACGCTATGGCTTGCACGATGTCAGTGGTTATAAGGCTCTGGAGTACCGATTACGTATTTCAATGTCTATTGCTATGATTATTAACAATGACATTTACAAGTGGTTTAGAAACAAATTTTAATAAACATGTAATAGAATCCTAAAATAACAGAAAGTTTACGAAACCCCGATTTTTTTATTTACTTTTTGATGCACCGTTTATTATCAAATATTATTGTATCACATATATTCACTTTTAAAAATTGTAAAACCTAATCCAACGAAACAAGTTTAAGTATAATCGCAAAATTTAAAGACCAAAATAATGTCTCAAAGTCCAATTGCTTGAAAGTTTCTATTTCATAATCTGCAACTTTTTAAGTTACAATTCAAAATATTAATTGTCACATTTACCATATGAATAAGCTAAAGCCAATTATATTTTTGATATGATAACCACAGAGTTCTTAATACGTAATCGATCTAATGTGTCGTGCTACACATGAGCAGGGCCGCAGCTAAGCAAGTCCAAAGCGACTGGATGCTATACGTCGCGACTTACATGTCGTCAGGCCGCACGACTGGACTGAATGGTGATAACTTGTTCAACAATCTAGACATAGAAAATTTAACTTTATTGTCGTCACTATAAGTGATATAGTCCAACGAAATATGCAGCGGGTTGAGTAATCTAGGATAAGCATTATATTTGATAAATAATAATATTCAGCTCTATTTGGAACCGATAATCGATAACCCTGCAAAAGTAGAGTTTATTACTCATGAAGGGTCTAAAATATTATAGCTATAAGACGACGTGAAGAGATCAGTTCTATGGTTACTGTTATTTGGTTCAACACTACCCATGACACTTTTGACATAATTGTTAGCTAATGGGACGCCTCGCTTTTGGGTCGCGAGGTCAACTTATAGTAGTTTACCTATTTTATTACAAATATTTGTTATCTTTATACCGTTCTAATTGGATCAGATATGCATCTACAAACGTATATGTAAAAACCTATAAAAAGTTCTTTAATTCCTACGGAAGTATAAACAAAATTTTAACTCAAGATATACTAAAAAAAACAACAGCGACATGGCTTTTTACTGGTGCCGTAAAATTAGGCAAACTTCATCAAATATGAAAATGTCATCAGAAAATCGCGCGACGCGTACGTACTCGTTTATGGACGATACCAAATTCAAGTTACATTTTTTCATGAAAATCTATTTGAGAGTTAGGCAAGCGTAACAAAATAGAAAGAAAAAATTAAAACGCAAAGTTTTTATCAACTTTTTTTTTAGTTTATTCTTGTCTAGTCACTGAACTTTAACGAGGCAGCCATTTGAATCTTGAATCAAAACTAATTGTATTCTGAAATTGGCTTACTCTTTACCCATATCTATCAATGAATCATTTCAGTTCTATCTAGTAGAAACATAACAAGAGATCCATAGAATTTGTCGTCTGTAGGTATATAATTTTTTAATTTTTTTAAGTTTTTTTTTTTGGCTTTCCAAAAAATCTTCTCATGTATTCTTTCCCACGCATTAATTTTAATTTTATCATATGCAGTCCCTTAGATTGATTTTTAAATCGAAAAATATTGAAGCAATTTTTCTGGAATATAGACATAATATTATATTTTATTCTTAAAAAATATTATATATATATATTTCAGCAAAAACAGACTCGCGAGGTAAATTACTATTTTTAAATGTTGAATTATTGAAAAAGTTTATAAGAATGTCGTTTTTCAAGTTTAGAAGAGCTAAAATAACATATCGAATCAGCTAAGCTGACTTAAAGGCTGATATAAATAAGTGAGAAGGTCAGCGTGCCTCTGTCGAGCAATGCTGGAGGTTCTCTTATATCTATAATAAGAAAAAACTTGGCCTATATATGCTTAGAAGCGTTGTAATTCACAATCACATAGCTAACTGATCCAGTAAACTCTGCTCCGAGTCATGCAAATTGCTCTTTCTTCTGACTGTCGTATGTATAGGTTGTACTCGTAGTTTTCAACTAATCTTATCAACACTTGGATAAGTTTTACAAATTGATATAATTTACAAGTCATTTGAAACTTACGATTCAGATACGATTACTTTTGTATTGCCATCCCAAAAAATGGAAAGTTTGCTGCGATGTCATTTCCCGACCAATGCAAATAACATTTGACAGAACCAAATACTATTAATGTGCTTAAAAAAATCTTTGATTATAAATTTAATAGTCACGAAAATGCCATCGCGGGGTCATTAGTTCGCATAAATACTAATTTAATATGCTGTTTGAGTAAGTGAATTACTAATTTTAAATATATGGAAAGTATATCGTCCTAAGTCTATTATATTTTGTGTACAAAGCAAAGCAAAAATTTAGTAATTATGCTCATAAGTATGTGCATAATTATTATCCAATTCAAATATGACTGTTAGGCTCTTCGCACACAAGGCCACACAAATCTTCGATATCCGACGAGGTTAGTCTTTAAACGATTACAGCAATACAAAAGACAATGTAGTCAACGTGTGCGTGCGTGTGGACATGAATTTATATTATGAATTTTCGTCAACTTGTATGAATTTATATGCTTTAGTTAGTTAGGGCCCAAAATCGTCGAGTATTAAGATTTACGTAGCCTTGTGCAACAACTCATTGAACCTATATCAAATAGAATATAAATTACAATCTTAATTCACTATAACTCCGAGGAGATACCTTTAATCCTTTAATTATAATAAAGACCTAATAATTTTATATTATAAAAATCCATTCAAGGAGAGCTTTTGCATTGAATCACGTAGCACATAATCCTAGCTAAAATAAATGAGACCTTAACATTTATTGCAGGTTATAAATAAAGAAATCTATATCGATTGAATTTGATATATTCTGTTGTTTAAAAATATTCAGATATAATTTAACCCGATTTGAAAATACATATAAGTAATCAAATCGACTGTATGTTTGTTATGCAATTATTACACCAAAGTCCCATAAAAACCCTAATCCAATTCACAATCATTTCACCCACGTCATCATTTGACGTTTATTAACGTCATAATACAGCGATATTTGCTATCGAACCTTCCACTAAGAACTAATCAAGAAAAACGATACACAGTTTAGGAAAGACTTCCCCAGAGTCCTTTGACAAAATAAATACTAATAATAAGAATCAATCAGAGACCCAAAAGGTCAGCCTGTAACTATTGTTCACTGTTTCGTTGTAGACATTTTACTACATGCTATGTTTTAAAGCAATTTTCGCGCAAGCCTTCGCTAAATAAAATTGTTGGACGGTGTTTTTTTCATTTGGCCCATTGAGAACTACTTTTTATAGCAATTTTGCAAAACAACTACTTAGAATCATAACCTTGAAAATAAACAACACTGTTTAAAAAAATATAGAACTTAATAAACAACAAAGTAGGAATATAAGGAGATTATGTTAAAACATACCTAAATTTATACTTGAGCAATGGGTTTTAAATCAACAACATTTTAGACAACAACTCGTGTTTTTCCAAGTACCTATATCAATAAAAATGGTGAATTATTTATTAAATTTCAATGCATTCCTGGTCAAGTGTGTACAAGTGATATAACGTTACAATAACGTGGCTTTCGTCTTTGGAAAATCTCAATAGTAGGTAAAACTATAGTAAAAAATTGTCCCCTGTATCAATATTTTAAGCTTCGATAAATTGAAATAAACAAATAAATCAACTTCTATATTCACTTTTAAGCGAGTCTGTCAATTATAGGTAACAAACGTATGATGCCTTAATATATCAGATTGGTCCACACAGACACAAAAATCAAGCAATCTTTCGTTACTGAACATTTATAATAAAAATTTCAGAACACCTAACATAAACGATACATTTTTTTACTGTTACAATACTTCGTTGCAAGATGGTCAAATTTTCGTAAAATTTTATCGATGACTATATTATTTTATATTGTCTCCACAGAACTATTAAAAAACTTTTAGTTATATTAATTTTCAGTGACAAAGGAGACCTACAGTTTTAACATAGTACATCTGAAAATATGGTTATAACAGTCGGGATTGAAAGATTTAAGAGTTACTGTAGATCTGTCTCCATACTGACGGTTTTATTAATAAACGTGACCTAACTTTAAACGTTTTTTGTCTTGTTTTATCCGATGGAGAACGCCACGCGTTAAAACAAGGCAAAAGGCGTTTAAAGTTAAGAAGCGTTTATTAATAAGACCGTGAATGCCTAAATAAATGTAAACATTTATTAGTAATTGGCTGGTGCTTATTTTAACAAAACCTAAAACGAAACATACAAACTCAAAGACCCCAAATTTTCAATGTCTATTTGAAATGGTAATGTCCTCTACTTTATTATGCTGTACTGTATTGTTTTGTATTGTAGATTTAATTATGAAATCAATACTGATGAGAGGAATCTAAAAAAATAATTGCGTTTAGAAAAGTGTGTCTCTTCTTATAACCTTCATTTCAGTTGAAGGTTTTTTGAAGATTCGTTTTCCGAGCCTACAAATGTAATAAAAAAGCGTGATTTTTCACTCTCCCGGAATTAAATCTTGTCTAAGCAATCTCATTATTTTTCGCGCGTTTCGTGTCCTTTGCCTTATTATTCCATAGCTGTTAGGTATCGAAGGTCATGTCAACATTGACCCACGGTAAATTGAAACACACCCTACATATCGGAAGCTCTAGGCTTGCACGTGGCTGAAATTTGCTTTACATCCAAATTTAACGGGGAAAAAGGTAATTTAAAACTTGTTTGCACAGCTTTGAACTAACGTTTTGAATCGTTATTCATTAGAAAAGCTGAATTTGTAATACCGAGATTGAATGGCATCTATCAATGGCTTTTATTAAAAAAATATACGAGAATTCTTTTCTATTCTGGGTTACAGAATTTGCTAATGAATTCTCTATTTATTTCTATATTTCTGTTTAATGAAATCAGGCGTTACTTTGTAGAAATTCATTTATAATAAGATGTTACATTTCTACATTTTTATATTCTGTTTTATAATCTCGATCTTTCTTTAATTGCATGTGCATCGGTTTCTTTAAGGCTAGCTTCCCATATCCTGTGCCGCAACGTCACTTTTCATCAGGCAAGTTGCGGTCGAACGCAAGCCTATTATTTATATCATTTAAATACTGACTTTCACTTATATATCTTTCACTAATGATGATTATTTAAAATTCTTCATTTAAGTGTCATTCCACTTCTTCAAGTGACTTGATTGTCATTGCATGACAATCAAAGATGTAAATTTATATTCCAGTTAGGTTCTGGTTTTGGTGTAAATTTTCATCTAAATTAGTACAACTGCAAAGGAGTAACGAAGATACATACAAAGGGAACATACCTTTTTGAAAAGGGAAGAGATTTTGTATGTACTAACTAGTAACTGACACCCGCGTCGTTGCACGCTATATAAATTGGAATATAAAAAAGTTCCAAACTTTGAAACCCCATTTAACCCTACTTTTTAGTGGTCTAAAGATTATGCGAGGCGGGTTTTTTCGAAGTAGCATCTAACTACTTGTTTTACAGGGTCATTATAAATTGAGTGCGTATATTTAGAATACCTACTGAAAAAACATTAAAACATAAAATACCCGTGTTATTTTGTATAACCCACTTTAGTACAAAAAATTGAGAAAACTTTAATTGAAGTGCAAAGTGAACGCAAAACTCACAGACAGGTGTCCGTGTGTTCCTTAGGGTTCAGGCGCGGCACGGCCCCTGTGCGATACTAGGTCACGGCGACGACACGCACCTTCATACGAACCAGATTTCAGTAATCGCGTTCAGGTGAACATATTTCGCAGTTTTTTGTAAACAAAAATACAAATAAAGTATGATTTTTATAACTAAATATGTTATAGTAACGATGCTGATTGCGTGGTAAAAATATACGCAGTCAATATTAAATTACCCCATATATATATTATAGAGACTATAAAACAACTCTGGTGCTGGAATATTCCCTTAAATTAAATTACCCTTACTTTCAATACAGTTTCCCATTTCTCTTGATCATTTGCAGGAAATCTTATGAATAATTAAAATATCAAATCTCAAATATTGCTTACCCTACACACTTACCACTCTCGTATTCCTTTCATGTTTCAAATTGTGTAAATAATTTTAATGTTATCGAATTAATACATATTAATATTCAAATAAATGTTTTCAATATCCGCAGGCTGTTTTCCTGCTATAAAACCTCCTACCAAGACAATCTCGTTACGTAAAGTGGTGTCTAGGAGAGAATATACTCGTACTGGTAATCGAGTTAGTTATTCGTCATCGATATCGGTCGAGTATCGATTATATAAGTATCGAAGGGGACGTTCACCTTTATATCGCTAAGAACTCTACTTTGCACTACATGCTGTTATGAAAAATGTGATTACGGACTTTCATTACTCCAGGCGCCGATGGTACTTTTTCAGTTATTACGATTTAAAAACAAAACCTATGGACCGTTTTCGATTAAATTTAAATAAGACCACGGGAGTGCACTTTCAAATAATAAAAGAAGATTTCATCAATGATAAAAAGCAGGAGAATCGAGTGCCTCTACTTTTTTAGAAGTAGGTAAAGGAAAGATAAAAGTCTTGGTCCACTACAATTTGTGACTGATAAGTATGGTACCATAAACATTTTTTTGTGTCGTCGTGTCAGAGTTTGTAGGCCGCCCGAAGGCCTCTGATTTAGCATACGATTGACAAATTTCACGAGTTATATAACCGTTAGCTTACAGTTTTTGTATGCGAAAAATTTGAATGCCCTTATTAAATGTAAAATGATAATAATTGCACATCAAATGGTTCAAAATAATTTCTAAATAACCTGACTGCAAAAAACTTTAGACCGCTATATCTTTACGAGTGAATCCGTGGTATGCAACCAGTATAGCCTATGATCATACAGAAAAATCCAATTTCTCAATTTCCCGCACACATTAAAATTGGTCTAACGGATTAGGCTATAGAAAGTTATAAAGACTTAGACATGCATACGTAAATAATACACATATAGAAAAATATACCAATTTAGGTTAGACCAATATTAATTTTTGTTGCAAGAGCTACATCAAAAAAATAGTATGATAAACAAAATATCTTCTATAATATAAAAATGAATCGCTGAATGTGTTGCTAAGCGCAAATCTCGAATGCAGCTGAACCGATTTTATTTTTTACAAATTCTATTTTTAGAATATTCCTTGAAGTGCGAGAAGAGGAAAGGTCTTATAACACATTTCTATACTCCCATACAATGGATTGGTAATACTTAAAAGTTAATTTGAACTTTAATACCATACCATAAAATTAAAGCGTATGTGGAGAGGTTCCGGGAAGGCAAAACAAATGAGTGACGTTAGTATCTTATAAATACTAATGTCAATATTTGTTGACCCGGCGTCCCGAATAGCAGAATAAGTATAAAAAAAAAACAAAAATAAAAGAATCATCTGTTAGGCGGTACGAAGTTCGACGGGTTACTCTCTTTTTAGGCAGCCGGGTAAAAGACATTGATCTTGACCTGTTTAAAAACAATTGGCGAGAAGAGGCAGTAAACGGAAACATGTGGACGGCTAATAGGGGAGACCCCGAAGTATTACAGTAAAGGTTTTCGTCAATTTAACCTATGACATTATTTTATCAGTCCATCTTCAAATAGCACGTTACAAGCAATCTTAAAATCGATAGTCAAACCTATCAAATACTATCATGAATAATTCAAACTATAGAGGTGTTGTTCCGAATGAAACTGCACTTTACTGATCAATACCTACTGAGTCTGCAATAGACACACTGACGTCTACGAAATAGGAACTGTTCGACGAAATTATTCACCGACAGCTTTTCCTGTATCTAGGTCTTTATGACGTGGACATAATCAAATCAAATGCTATTTATTTCGACTGATTTTCTAAGTCATCAAATATTATTCACCATTATTTCAATCAATATATATCAATATATTCATCTATAAAGGTTAGAATTGTTTAGTAATATTGGTAATAATAATTACGTTTATTTGAGTAAGACACGGTAAGTACAATAAACCTTATGTCTAGGGGCTTATAATAGGATACAATGTAGGTAACTATTGTACAAGTAAGTAATTGTCTCTGTGCGCCTCACACTAGGATAACCTGTGTCGTGACACTCAGCGCAGCACAGTTTGCGAATAAAATAATTAATAGCTTAAAACATGTCTTAATTCGTAGTAACTTACAAGTAAACATCTCAGAAAGATCTAGTCTTGATATAAGTGTCTCAAGCACTAGAATTGCTATTGCATTTCTACAATTTACGACAATTTTAGATTTTTAAATCAAACCTCATGACCGTTTTTGATAAAATTAAAGTAAAATGATAAGAACATAATAAGATTTCAAACTAAATAATGTTTTTTTCATATCAGTCCTCCTGTCTCCAAGAAATCAAGTGACAAACAAAAAAAATACAGCCGTTTGAGTACATAATCACGCTTATGGGTCACTTTTTTCTTAAAATTAAATTTTTTTCACAATTTGTATAGTCATCAGTATTATAAAAGTGTGTAAAGTTTCCAATCATTCCGAAGTTATTATGAGGATGAAAATCACGTTCAATGATCCCATTATATAGATTCATAGATGCATCCAAAGCTATTAAAAGCGTGTTAATATAAAAAATTAAAGTCAAGTTATCAAAATAGTCTTGATCGAATGAAATACTTAATCAAACTAACACAGCGTATATAATATAAGACAGAAGATACCCCATACCCCAAGATATTTTCAAGTCTTATATTATTACCCTACGATGTTACCCGCGTTAATACACGATAAAAGTAGCTTATGTGTTAATCCAGGGTATAAGCTATCACCGTACCAAATTCCGTCCAAATCGGTTCAGCAGTTTTTGCGTGAAAGAGTAAAAAACATTCATCCATACATTCTTACAAACTTTCGAGCTTATAATAGTAGAAGGACAGGATACTCAACGTTTTACACGCTTTTTTTAACGCAAGTAAGAAAATTGATCATAAATCAAGGAAATTCGTAAATACGTGTGTAAGTCTGTGGGTATGAGAGGTGATGTATTGTATGTAATTGCTGTTATAATTTTTTTACTTAAAATAAGATAAATAGATAAAATAAATAGAACCAGCTCCGGTTTTAAAGTAGATAAAAATATTTTATTCTTGTGAGCAAAACCAGACAGAAAATGTACTCGTAATGATCTGGTTAATACAGAATTCATACGGACGTAGGTGATATTTATATTTTATAACATTATTATGTATGTGATGTAACAACAAAATTTAACAATCGACTATTATAATATATACAAAAGTTATAAAACATAAAATTAAATAAAAATAAAGAAAAATGTCACTTAGAAAATTTTGAAATTTGGACAATGTGCCCAAAATGCTGTCTGCTTTATATTTTTAGTTGGATAAAAGTCTAATCGCGTAAGTTGATTGAAACTTGGTTGGTACAAAAAATAAATTTAAGGTAAATTATAAAATGCTGGAAAGTAGGTAAACTTTGATAAAACTTTCGAAAAAATACTTCCTCCATCCTTATAATCGTAATCTAATTAATTGTGAGTTAATGATAAAAATATTTTTTTACTTAAGTAAATTTTCAGTCAAGTTAACTTAAGACATAGTAAACCTTTCACAAAACAGCTAATTAGGTATGTAAACGCAATTGATATTTGTAGCCAAAATTATTTATATTAAGTTTTCTATTTTTTTAATCATGTTATATAAGTGGTTAATAAATTAGCCAATAAGTGTGTAAAAAATGTGTAGTTAATAATATAAAGAATCAATTTATATGAATTGACTGATACTAAAATTTTTATAGATCATAAATTTGATAATGTCGTGCTTCTACTAAATTAACTTGTACGAAGTTCCTCGCATGTCTAGTGGACATGCGAGGAACTTCATACATGTATTTATATCTAATTTGTCTTCATAGCTTGCTGAGCTATATTTGGTTTAACTCCTGATTGCAAGTTCAAGTAGTAGCGTATTAGTAACACAGTATTTAAAATTTTATTTACAAAACTAGTTGTGGAGACGAATTACACATTCCATCACTGTTGCAGTTTAGTGAATGTTAGCGTAGCTATAGTTGGACGTTTCCAAGAATCAAGTACCCGTAAAAATCCGTATTGTTAAGCTGTATTTAATTATTTAAAAATCTTGTCATTCAACTCATTGGCCAATTTATCAACGAACTTATCAAGCTATCAGTTGGAACACCAACTCGAAATCGACTATCTTACCTCTGTCCTGGACTCTTGCTTTCGCTGCTAGCATTGTTACTGGAGTCATCGTCTTCTTCCCTGGAGGTAGCCGCTGACAGTACCCTGGATGAACCCGCGTTGACTTCACTACCGTCATTGTCTTCACCTTCAGAGGTCCGACTAGTGCCTTCTTCAGCCTGAAAAAGAAGGAAGAATTGGATGTGAGTAATATAATCTTCTTGCTACTGTTTTGAGTATATGAGTTTTTATTGAAATATATAGTTTGGAATAGTAGTGCCTAGCTCAAAGGCACTGACATCTATTATATGGACTGAATTTTTACTAGGAAATGACGGTTCTTATTTTGTCGATTCGGAGGTCCCCGTGTGCTATGATACAAAAAAAAATATATTGAAATTTCTTGTAAATGACTATGTCATGTGTCCCATCGGTAGTATTAGTTACATGGACTAATTGACACACTGGACACACACGCTGCTATTAGCGCCATAATGGCGAAAACCAAATAAATTCATTGTCACATTGACAATCTGAAGTCCAGAGTACCTATTTACGTAGTACAGGTCAAAGGGTAATTTTTTTATTGGTGTTACTGTTGTAACACTGTCGCGATTGTAATCTGCGGTCTGACTCTAAGTTGCCCGCTTATTAAAAGTTACCTCGTTTTATTTATGGTAGCACGCCTTGTGGACTTGGTTCTATAAAACATTTTTATGGTTCTTAGATCATGCAAATTACAGAGACATACTCATCACTATGCATTTGTGCAATCAAAACACATGCAGTGTCCGCTTAAAATCTTTATTTTTTAATAGGTTATTTAAGTTAGGTTTTATAATTAATTAGTTAGTGTTAATAAAATATATTATTCCTAAACTATTTTTATATTAACGTAGCGTATATTAACGTAACGTAGCGTTTTCCAGGTAAAAACCTGGAAAACGCTTTAAGTCTTCTTTCTCATTACCTACAATTTGCTAAGCAAGCCATATTACGTACCAACCTTCATATAATAGACAACATAGCTCTGTTATATTTGTTTAGGACGTTTCTACCTAGCCTTGGAGTTTATAGGTTTCAGTTGTACCTATTTGTGTTATATGTCCGCTTTCCACGAAACTTATTGAGCTAATGCGTTTTATATGTACTCATTTTATGGACGTAGTTCCTGAGTTACAATAGGAATGGTTTTAATTTTGTTATGTACCGTAACAATAAGGGAAATGTTATTTAGTTTTATTTCATGTTACATACGACACTATCATTCAAGGGCCTACAATTTGAGTACTGACTATTGAATGTTCTTTAAATAATTACCTTCACTAAATTGTCTAATAGTAATAGAATACGTATACGAATAAGTTATTTTCTTCTGATCGCTGTTGCGAATTCGCTAGATTTTATTTGATTTAGAAATTCCAATTATAGTTCTTTTACATAATAAATCTTATCAATTATACCAATGTTAAGCGATTTCCAAAAAGAAGGAGGTTATGTTCGTCTGTATGTATTTATTTTTGTGTATGATCATCGACATTATCGCCAACTGTAAAAAATATTTATTTTATTTCGGTCGAGTATTTTTTCTTTTTCAATTTAACTTTCTAAGAGGACTTTATTGGTAAAGTAAGCTATGCGTGTAAAATGGAAGTCAGTTATCAATTCTTTTGTTACTCATCATTGGTCCATAAAAACGCAATCTATACTAACTTTTGCCAATTAATAGTCTCTACTCTAGAACTCGTTATTTCGAGTTCTCCGGTAGATTCTGCCGATCATGCGTCTATAAACTACTGAAATAATTATGATCAATTTCGTATAAAGACCATTTATTTAATCCAAGATATTTATATTGACTCCCGTTCTGGCTCTTTCTTGGTTCAAAGGTTGGCCATAGCCATACAGCGCGGTAATGCTGCCAGTGTTATGGGCACCTTTGCTCCGGGACTGAGTCAGAACGGGTAATTTAGTTAACATGCTTACCTATTTATGTAAGTTGTATTTCTATTTATATAAATATTTTTAACAATAAATTCAATTGTATTATAAAAATAAAATTTATGGATAGAATAAAACATTATAATGTTGATTTATCAGATATTTATATATATTTGATATGTATTTGAACACCAGCTCGCACGACCACAGACGTTACAGACACTGTGGTTCTAGATAGAGCATGCCTAGTCTTAAATACAGCTCTCAAAAAACGCTGTCGGAACATACCGTAAAAAAATCATTAAATATTACATCGTACTTTTATTACGTTACAGAGCGAGTCAAATAAATAATTCAATCACTTTTACGAGCTCTCAATTTAGTTATTATTGCTAACGGAAGTTGTCCGTCACTTTGTTACTTGAATAAACTTTGCCAGTAAATTCAATGTATTTTTTTCTTATTTAAGCCATCGAAACTTTCGCAAGTGCGACGGGTGTGGTAAAATCAGGGATGCCATATTGTTTCATCCTTTACTGTGTCTTTAGTACTAATGAGAATTACGACTTAAAAACTACATACAACAACGTAACAGTCGGTATTTTTAAGTTACGGCCATTGAAAGAGTGAGCAATTTGGCCACATCTCTTATATTCCTAAACTATACTACAAATAAACTACAATTTTGGCCGAAGATCCTGAATGCTCTAGATATATAAGTTAGACCTCACGGTATGGAAAGAACCTTAAATATGTATTTAACGACTAGTATCATAACTTGTCATTAAATTTTATTTCAGATATAACATATATAAATTTAACTAAAAATTAAAATAACAAAACAATCAAACAATAATAAATAAATTCATAAATAACCTACGTAATATTTTTTTATGTTCTGCCTTTGTATATAACGTGTTTATTATATGTAGTTACTTATTAACAACATTACGACCTAGCAATTAGAGAAACCACTGCGAGGTTTTTTAGTGCTATGATACTAAATGTTTTTAAGCTATTGCATAACTTTTAGCGCGGGCTTTGAGCGCGACGATCGAATCAAGAATCAAGAAGTCGTTTCAGTTCGGTAGACTTTGGCACGGTGTTTGTTTACGTGCTACACGTATTTTTATTATTAAGAAAAAATAAATATAAAAAAATCTTGTACATGTTATCGAAAATCTTGTTAAAATACAACTTGCTCTACGCCATCGTGTATTAAAACAGTTTCATCCCACATTAATATTCAGTTTATTTCTTTGAGAGCAATCTACATTCTGATGTTAACAGCAGAAATGTCTGCGCTTCGTTTCAATTACAATTTCAAATTGCAGTTCAACTATCCAGTCGCTGACGAGATGGTCTGACTTCCTACCATTAATTCATACAATTAGTACAAAATAGTCAGGACACGGAATGAACTGAATAGAATGGATTGGTCTGGAAGATTTACGATTATACCGCATTTTGTGCCAATTTTTTGTGCTGTTTATTCTATGATGTTCAATTTGTGTCGTGACGATATAAAGTTTGCAATTGTTATTACTAACTGTACCAAACTTCGAAAAAGTTCAAAGTTCCTCATAACAAAAAGTAGGACAAGTTTCATATTGAAAATCTGTTATTTATTTGGATTTTCTGAAAGTCGTCCTAAATGGTCCGTAGACATGTAGGATGAGTCGGTGAATTTTCTCATTTACCTACTGATGCGGAAATGCCATACTAAATAAACATAATTTTCATAAAACTGTACATTCATAGCTTCCTACTAGGATTTTTCTTGTGTCATGGTTGCCATGCAACATTTGCATATACATGCACACAGATTGGAACTCAGAAAGTCATCGTGTGAACACTTGCCCTAGTCGTGAATCGACCGCAAAACCGCTGGCTATTGAGGTGAACACGTATACCACTAAGCCACGGTCGTCGTCAATTCCTCCATACTAAATCTCACATTCAACCTTTTGAAAAATGCTTGTCGAAGGTGAAGTTTTTTATTTTTATACATTTGAAGGTTTTTTTAATAACGTATATAAAGCATCTTTAAATATCATGTTGTTTTTTTTTTCTAAATATTTAAATGACCAATTTTACTGTAATAGTTTAACTAACAAGGACATTACGAGGTTTCATCAAATTAAATTATCGCAAAAGTTTCTGGGCTCGCGAACTTTGGGCGACCGCTTACACGCGGCATACTTCAGAGTTTATTTAGATTAGTTTGTTAGAATATCCAACTTTTCAATGAAAATTAATTGTTACTTGGTGAAACTATATTCTAAAAGTAGTAGGTACTTTGTTAATTAATAAAGTTGGTAAGTAGAGAGAGATGTGTTAAGAGGATAGTTGTTCTATGGTTTAATTGATTCCTTCATTTACTTATGATACATGAAACATAAAAATTTGTGATAACTAAAATTGTTATGTCATCATTTTGTAGATATTGGATTTGAATGTGAGACCCGAGCTATAAATAACACTTATATGGCGTATTGTATTTGACATACGTGTGTTATATTTTCTGTCTCGTATTTTTTTTTAAATAGTTTGCTGGTGTTAGTTGCCATTGCCATTCTGCGTGGTAATATTGCTAGCATCTGGATACGCTTTGTTTTCGGGAGCTGCGTTGGAGCATTTGGAATATCTGTAGATCTTAAGTGTTCTATAGCTATAGGTAATCCATCTGCTATTTTTTTTTTATAGTTAGCCATCTAATTTTTTTATATCCTAATCTCCTATATTCCGAGCGTCTTTATGACCGAGTCACTTGTCCCCTTTGAAAGCCATTATTTTTAAAAGCTCGGCCTAAGTCTAATCCTAAGTACATTTTTTATCTTCTATATCTATATCAATAACTTTATAACATATGTATAATATTATATATATAATAGGCTTACCTGTATACGAATTAGTGGTATCGTCTCCTCTTTGAACATAATATTCGTGTATTAGTGTGTGTAATAATTAATTGTTCACTTTTATTATGATGTACTTTTAAACACTGTTTGCTATTTACAGGAATTTACATAAATATCAGCTGCAATAGAAAGTTAATAAATAAATATAAATATTGGAATTATTTCAATACCACAAAGATTTCAAGGATTACAACATTTCAAAGCTAATTAAATTGTAAAAGCTTACAATGAAAAACCAAAATTTTACTTAAAATGGCAAGCAAGACTCAAGACCTGTAATTTTATTAGTCTTCTTGGTTGTATTTTATTTAAGTTTAATGACAAAAACTCTAAATAACAGAAAAAAAGCGTTATATTTCCAATTAAATGATTGAGGACACTTTCATGATAAGCTTAAAAACAAAACGGAAGTAGGTACTACAACTGCGTAATAAAATACAAAATCATTGAGCAAAGATAGAATAGCAAATTTGAATATACGAGTAGAATTAAATATAATTTTTTTTTATGTTTATACCTACTGCAGCTGATTTTATTACGATATAAAAATGTATGGTTTATGTATCTATGCATAGTTATATAACTATAATTTAAAGGTAAACTATATTAAGAGGGAACATGGCTTTTAACTACAAGTCTGTGTGTCTACATACGAGTAACATTAATTTAGACATGCTTTAGATCAAACCACAATAATATACAACTTTGGAATTGGAAATCTTTTATTACCTTTATTTACACTTTATTATGAACCATATTCAATATTAATTTTTCTAATTTATACCTATCTAAATGTGACTCATATTACTATGTAACACTAGAAGCTGTTACCCGCGGCGTTGCCCGCGACGTGAAAAAGAACATAAATATGGGTTAGAGGTTGAATGTCCTAAAAATCCGTTCTAAGTATACCTCTACACCCTAATGAATAGACCCTCCAAATTTCTTGACGTCTCTAGGTTCAGCGGTAGGCTCTACGTTCTTCTTCTTTTTATATATTCTTACCATATATTAGTAAGTCAGGACTTATTATTTTACATGTTACATTTTATCCACTCTTCTAAAAAATTATTAAAATTTCTTTAAAGAACATGTTCTTTAAAAAAAGTTACATAACCAATTATAGTTAATGATATAACTTAATGTAACTATACAGATGTATACAGCAGTGTAGTTTCTCAACAAATTGAGAGATTTTTTAAAACTTTTACTGGCACAAACTTTAAATTGGTTGTTAAAAAAGTTGTAAATTTAATTAGTAAAACTTCGTGATAAAGAACGTGTTAGTTGTATCAATGCTTGTGTGGTTTGTAGTTTGTCTACAGCATGACCGGATCAGGAGTAATCTTAAATAATTAACAAGCTAATTCTACAACTAGGACTATAACTAAAGAAGCTAAAACTAAATCAAGATGCATCTTTTGGTATTGGTAAGTGCTAGATACAATTCTACGGGCATGTTTATAAAGTAACAACTACAGTTAACTAGCTAATCGGTGACTAAATCAGTTAAATATGACGTTTTGTATTCTTAATGTGTTCTCTTTACTGTGACGAAAACCAAAGAAAACTAATAATTAAACGTAAAAAACATCATTTAAAATTTGCAGAAACGGTCTACCTAGTTTATATACAATTAATTAAAAACTAAGCCTAAAGTGAAATGAGGAGACTTTAATTTTTACTGTTCATGTAAGTGAAAAAGTGGAATATACCGTTCCGAAATCTCAACACCCAAATTACAGGTTCATCCACAGGGGTGGTTTCTGATGATTTGAGCTACCTGCTTTCTGGCCTATAGAGCTAGTTTTCTAGGAACGCGACCCGGAAAATGAAATCTCAGACTCAGCATTTGCTTTTTTATTTATTTAATCTAAGTTGTTTATAATATAAATATAACTAAAATATTTAAAAAAAACTTAAACGTAGAATGCCACAAGCAGCGGGGTAGGACTCAAGGTACCGGTGTTAGGGACTACAAAGAGAAGAATCTTCTGACAATACGAACTGTATCGAGGACCACCGCTCTCTATTTAGAATATTATAAATGTTATTTTACATTATTTCTAATATTGTTTCTTTTTTCATATTATTTATTATTACTAACTAGCACATGCTACGGACCTGCTACATGGTAAGATCAGCCCTAACCTTAGGTGTTTCTAACTCACCACCTAAGCAATATATACTGTTTATTTTGACGACTAACAACTCAAAGCACTAGTTTCAGTATCCAACTTTACCTGTATATTAACGTAGCATTCACAAGTTAAGTCTCGTTAAAACCTAAAACACAATTTATTTCATATCGAATGAAAGTTGTTAGGAGTATAGTAGTTCTCCTATTCAGAAAAGTTTGCGAATTTAGTTAATATATTTGAAGTTAGTTATTTGAAGTCTCGAGTTTTGACGGCGCTGGAAAGTTAAAATGGTTAAATAACAATCGTATTTGAGTTTTACAGATTTTTTTTTAAAGTTTGTATGATAGTTTTTTGCAAAAGTTATACATATAGATTATCGGTGCATCTAGCATAAAGGGTTACAGTCTAAAAGTTTGAAAATTTTCTATTGTGACGAATAAATCATTTTTTAACATAACTTACATTGTAAAAAAATTGCACAGATAATATATTTATATTGCCACTATAACAACAAATACTAAAACCGGCAAAATTATTTATTAAATGCTCCCATACAACAAACGTGATTTGCTGTTTTTTGCTCTAAATTAATAACGGCAAAAGGTAGACGCTAGAAATGTTCACAGATTATTTATTATTATTTATTTTATTATTTTTATATTCAGTTTACCAAAAAACAAATTAATTAAAGTAAAATAAAAATTTCGTCTTGGCTCCCATACAACAAACGTGATTTTTTTACCGCTTTTTGCTCGATATTATTATATTAACAACAGGTAGAAAGAAACTTGAACTAATGATGAACGGAACTCTTAGTGCGAGTAAGACATGCACTTGGCCGATTTCCACTTTATACAACAAACGTACTTGTCATGCGCATTTGCAAGTTTACTATAATGTTTCTACTCAATATGAGCGCCCATATAATTCCCTCTTAGGGGTGTTACCTCCAAACAATAGAGTACTCGACGAGTAACCCTTAGTAACTAGGTCGCACTGATCCGCCCGTCAGCACTTTAAAAGAGCTCTAACGGCAGCTGACGGTTCCTTTATTGCTGTTTTTTTAGTGAACATCATGGAAACTTAGTTGGTAAAAGCAATAATAGGTTGTTCTCTGTTACGTATCAACTCACAGCGTTCCACTGCTGGGCACAGGTGTCAAGGGGGTGTAGGCCACCACGCTGGCCAAGTTGCGGATTGGAGAATTCACTTATCTTTGAAATTTATTGACCTTCTTCGACAAGCTGGTTTACTTACGATGTTTTCCTTCACCGTTTGAGCATGTGGTAATTAGTTCTAATATGCACAAGAATGAAAAATTAAAAACTCAGAGGTGCATGCCTGAACATCGATTTGAACCCGCGTCTTTCGCTTGTGAGGGTTTACCGACTAGGCTACCACTAATTTTACTTTTTTTGTAAACGGAAGTGCAATAGACGCTAAAAAAATCATCTGTTAGGATGTTCAGGGCCTGTAATGATAATGTTTAATGTTGTAATATATATTGTTTGGTTAGTTTAAAATGCCAGGACGTTAATTAACAAACATCAGATACATGAACAACAATAGCAGCATGAAGCTATGGACATTTTAAATATAAGTACATATTCAGTTGCTATGGTTTAATATGATTTCAATAAACCCGATTGCAAGAACTTTAGACCCACATACATATCTTAACAAGTGAAATTGTGGGATGCACCTATATAGCCAGATAGCAGCCTATGACCATCTGCAGGTGAAGACGAATCTATTGACACCACTCACATAACAATACGACAAGACGTTTAGGCTCTTGAGTGTTCCAAAGAAATATACATATATATATCACTCTACTCTAAAACATAACCCTCCTTCTTATGCAGTTGGATAATTAACGAAATTTTTATCCACTTCAATAAACGAGGAGGTTTTCTATTCGATTTGTCATTTTAATTTAAAGTCTATTACCTGATATTTCAGAGACAATTATTATTTATCTCTTTGAAATGGTAAGTAAAGGTTTGTTATATTATAAATACAAACCTGTATTATTTTTTCAGTAGTTTTATAAAATATATATGAATATATCGGTCGGTATCAGATATATAAATATACCTGATACCGACCGATGCCTGCCAAATGATCTCGGTGAATATCTTTTTAAAAGGCTTCATTCCTTTTATTAACCAAAATAATTTGAAAACATCTTATAGGAGTACGAATTGTCACACAACATTTCTAGCTAAATTCTACGTTCTTTTTCTCCATTGACCCTTTTGCAAAAGTCACCAGAGTTTAAATATCCAGTTTCAAAAGCTTTTGATTCCACCTCAGATTTGTTTGTTTTTCCTTTTACTTGTGTTTCCCTTGTATAGCACATATTTCTTTTGATTCTCGACGCTTTACCCAAAAAGGGTTGGAATATGAAGGTGGAAAAATATGTGTAGGTTCTATAAATCTTATTTGTCACCTACATTTTTTCTGTCGGCAACAATTCTAGATTTCACGAAATATTTCATGAAATCTGAATGGTGAAAAATAACAGTTCGTCTGATCTTGAAAGTATTACTTGTGAGTCTTATGAATTTTACATTTGCAACATTATGTAAGTGTACTTACTTGCACATGATATTGTACGCCCGACAAGGGTAAAACTGTTGAAACTCGACTTTATATTTAACATATAACTATGTACACAGTTTATCAATAAAGCTTCTGATTCTATTTCTGTAATTTATTAGTTCTAGTGTCCCTACTCGGCCTATATAGGTACTGAAACGTTTTTGGACAAGGTTACAAATCGGTGGTTAGATTTATCTAACCACATTAATACTCAGTTTTAGAAAGCAAAATGTTTTTTTCCAAAGGAAAACGCAATGTAAAATTTTATGTTCTGATATTTCTTATAAAGATTTTGAAATTGTGAATTAATCGTAGTATAATATAGTACACCTATTGAAATATGAGCTAAATTAGTAATTATTCCAAACATTATTTTATGGTCTATTATACACAATACTATCAAAAGCTTATATATTTAAATAAAAGCAAGAGCCGGTATCTCGTAACGTTAGAAGTGAAATAAATGATACAAGAAGTAGCAATTATATATCGTTATGACAGAGTTGACCTGTTAAAATAAAATCAAAATTGCTGGCTCTTGTTTCACATATATCGTCGCTAACGTTATGCGATAACATTGTTTTTAAATTCTAATTCGAGTAAAATCAGCCAAAAAATTTTTATCGTAAGCTAATATTTAAAGGAAAACTCTGAATTTAGAATATAATTGAGTATATATAGATTTGAATAACAATCATTTTAAAATATGACAAACTTTATCTCTACGCAGAAAACATGGATCACAAGTTTAGCGGTGACCTTTATTTTTTGTGCATTTTGTTGGATACTATATATTTATTTGTTGTATCAAAAACTTAGAGAACACTGTCTCTTAAGTTTCTCGGAGCAAACAGGTAAATAATGCATCGTTTGATGCATTGAACGCAGAAATACAAGTTAAAGTCGCTGTTTTCTGTAGACAGGGCGCAACAATTTCCGATTATAATGTACATTGTACTATCTTACATCGTATCACTCAATTAGAATCCATAAATAACAATGACATCTTTCTAAAATCTCGTAAGTATGGTATTAAAGTAGTCTTTTATACTTGATATCGCAAGCCACTCCACCTTTCCCTCTTAACAAAGATTTCCAGTAGGAAATTATGTCAAGTAATTCTGTAGGCCTGTATCACAAGAACACTGATAACGCTTCGCAAAATTAATTACAACTCTCTCAAAGCCAAAATCAACACTCGTTCTCTCTCTCAGGGTTGAAAGGCGTGCTCTAGAACGCTAACAAAGTTATAGACTGTCGTGTTCGGGAAGCAAGTGATAACTATGCGACTAATATGAATGACAACACTCATGAATATACTCTGTAATATTTTGAAAGCAGAAAGTACACGGTTTGTTGTTAGGTGTAAATATTAATTTATTTGTTTAAGAAGATGGGTTTACACGCGTACCTGATTGTTTGAAAGGTTCAACTACAGTTTTGTTCACATTCGGTGAACTTCATCAGAGATGAAATGAGTTGTTCGTGTCTTCAAGGATAGCTCGTCTCGTTTTATTCTAAATATAACTTATTTATATAATATTAAGTCTAACAGTTGTACCCGTGACGTTGCCCGTATCATAAAAAGGAATACATTTTTTTTTTAATTAGACCACTTTGGACCCCTTAAAGTGTTTCTTATATACCATATAATGAATACACTTTACAAATTTCATGTCTCTAGGTTAAGCAGTTTAGGCTCAATATTGATTCTTCGAAATATCAATCAGTCAGATAATATAGTAGGCATACTCGCATAGGTACGCAGTCAATGCAAAGAGATAAATCTTGTGATATATATTTTCACTTATACGTGAGCGAAGCATCTCCCTCTTTCTGTTTCGTGTTGGCAGAATTAAATTTCATCTGCACGAATGTATTACAGGTTTTTGCGGGTAGTTTTCATCTAATGTTGATGAAACTTGGAATATTTTTCGATTTATTACTTTCCTCTCTAAAAAAGAGAAAGTCCTAAATTGTCAAGCCATATAACTTTTGGGTACTAGAAAATAATTTTAACTTTCTCACATTTTGCGGGCATTGCATCTGCATTAAAAATAATTAGATGTTTGCACCCTTAAATTTTTAAGCTAGAACAATATGTTTGTGTTAGTTAGTATCATTTACAAATCGAATTTATATCGCTTATAACTTCAGGTTATGTATGAGTAGGCAGTTCTGACATATCGTATTCGGATGAAAAACGAGAATTCTGAGTCAAATCCGATATGTTGAGCATTGAGGGGCTAGCCAAAAAGATGGTGAGCTTAAAACGACGGTAACACAGATGGGTTTTGATAAACTGATCGTTTGTGTAACATGCCAGTGTCGAATCTCTAAAGGTTAGACACAGAACATGCAGCATTTGACGACCAGGGATCCAAATCTGTTGTTTGTATTGTGTCAGAATTAAAATTACAAAACACTGTTTACAACACAGAAAAACATTCAGAAACAAGTTACAACGTTAGCGTTGACTCCGAAACTAGGCGCGAACTTGCATTTTGGGTTTCTGGGTGTCTTTAAGTCTGATTGTGAATTGGTCGTTGTTGTATTGCCGCTATATTAAAATAAAAATTAATAGTGGCGGCCCATATAACAAACTGGATTTATGTTTGATTTTAATAACGGCAACCGCTAGAAACTTATACTAATGTTGTATAGACAATGGTAAGGAATAATAATGCACTCAATCTATAGTAAGTCGATTTCTTACAATTTTTATTTTATCTAGTGGTCGTATTTCTTTATTAGTTCCCACAATAGCCTCTATTTCCTACCAGTAATTTTGTATGTGTAGCTAAATGAACACATTTCTAGGAGGACATTTGAACAAGCTTTTAAACCGACTTCAAACAGAAGTAAGTTTTTAAATAGTCGGAGACTTTTTTGTATCTTTCCCATATTTTTTTAGACATCGTAGGTCCGATTTAAAATAATTTTTTTAGCTCTTTAGTTGCCAGTAGATTTGGTTTAGTTAGAGTTTCTTAATTACTGTTTTTAAGTTTTTGTGAATAACTTAACTCATATTATACAAAATTGTTTAAAAAAAATAGTAATTATCATAATTATTTATCAAAATCAAAGCATACGAAGCGTATTTGTTAGTTTGTGTCTGGGAGTTTATTTGGAAGAATTGTACCTACTCTTATACAGGTTGAAGTTTTGAAACGAATCTTGTCAAAACTCGGTATTCAGGTTCTATAAATTTTTTGAGTATTTTGCCATCAGAGATTTTTGATTAGGAGTGTATTTTCCCCGAACATAGGAAACAGTTTGCTGTGGTGCATTTAAATGTGCAATTTTCAATTGTATTTATCAGGGTCAAGCGGAACACAACCTTAACTATACATTCTCAACATAAAAAGCCCATAAAATTTACATTTTCTAAAGTAAAAAAAATATAGACAACGCGAAGTCAACAATACGCTAACTACTAGTTAGGTTTTTGTTTAGAATTACTTATTATTCATCTCGAAATATTGAAATATGACATAAGTATTAAGTATCTGCGCGCGTGTTCGATTTATCACTTATGAATATATTATGGAGACCTTACTCTACAGGATTATCGGTTAGGAGATATTGACCGTTTTTTGGCTTAGTACATAAGCCAAAAACACACATAATGACGAATAACTTATATTGGGTAAAAACCCTGAATTCGATTAAATAAACTGCTATATTTTTGAAAAAGTTTCTCGGTCTACTAAATGTATGGGATATTAAACTATTCCCACGCGACCCGCTATGCTATATCAAAAGCATAAAAGAAATGATGCATTTGAAGGGCTCGAAGTCTCTCAATTTGACAGCATCCGTCAAAAGTGTGAGATGTAATTAATTTCGCGTTAATCCGTAATTTGAGACATTGTTCGCATCCCATCCGCCTCGGCAAATGACTTTTGTAATTACTGATCCTAATATATCGTAGGCCTCCGTTGCAGCGTTTGCTTTAGTGTCTATAACCGCCGTGGCATCTTAATAACCAACTCAAAAAAGAAGAAGGTTCACAATTCGTGGATATCGTTTTGTAAATTATTTTTATGTTCGAAAGGTTTAGAATTGGTCCCAAAAAAATTTATCAAAATTAGATTTTAATTTAGTACGTAGTATGCAGACCTTCGTAACGTAGGTTTGACTTTACGTATTGAAGCCGGTTTTTTACTTTCCAAAGTGGTACTTGTTTTATGAAAGCAGTTTTACGCCTACAAAACATCGTTTTTGACGTTATTTTTTATTGCTTACTAGCTTCACCCTGCGGTTTTCTTTATTTCGCTCTAACTATAATCTGGGTGTCAAAAAATCACGAGGGAATAAAATTAAAATAAAATATATGATAGCTGTGGCATCACTTAATATTAGATGACTTACAGGTCTTTTTACTAAGGCAGCTCAGGCAAGTCTTTTAATTTAAAAAAATGTCAAATCCAGAATCGTTTAACATAAATACGACAGAAATCACTGAAGAAAAATTAATAGACATTTATTAAATTTTCTCTTCTAGGAAGCTGAAACATTGTCAAAGTTGTAATGTCAAACTTACTTCAATTCATTTTACGAATGGCTTTAACAACTCATTAAATAAACACTTTAGGAAATCGCGTTTTCGCAAAGTTTTACAACGATATTTCTTGTTAAAATCGATTGCTCAGTAGCAACGAGAGTAGGGATTTGCCGAGGTCTTTATAACCACCCGTTAACAGCCATTTAACGACTCATAAATAATATCGGTGCTAATATTTGATGGGATTGAGCGGGAAATTTCCGAAGTTACTGTCCCCGTAAGTATTATAAAATATGTATTTTAGTATTTATTTATTTATTGCAATATGTACATAACATTCTTAAAACTAAGTATAGTAAACATAAAAACTTATAACTAACATTTTATCTTATATCTACGACTTTCATAACTTATAGGCTAACAATATTTTATTTTTAAATACATATTTATTATCAGTTACGTTATGGAATCAGGCATAAATTTTACGAAATCTATTTTTGATAAGTACTCGTAGTTATGACTTTGTAGCGACTGAGAAGAAAGACAAACCCACTTTCAATTTGTTTCGAATGATTACAACTTCCGAGTGAATGTTTGAAGTAAGCGTTAACACGTTACGAGGAAGTCAGAAATTGAAAAATAAAAATGTTGTAGAGGTATCGCGGTAGAAATAAACTTTAAAAATATAATATTCGAATACCCGTTTTGATACCGAAACGAAGCGACATCATTAGAAATTAAATTTGATAGAAAATATACCTTTTTTTGTAGACAATAGACTTATTTGCACTTAAGCACAAGTCACCTGTGTGCTTAGTGCCAGTTTTCTTACTTGCTCGATCGCGTTCGCGTGAGTTGGCGTAAACACAGTTTTGCATTGAATCTAATCAGCGTTATTTAGCGTCAATGTTTAGTTTTAATGTCGACTGTACGCCAACGCGATCAAGTACGTAATTAAACTAAAAACACTACTTACACACTACAGCACACGGATGATAAACGACGTCTCAAACAGTTTTCTTATAAGTAGTAATAGATCTATAAATTTAATTGACAGATATACTTAATTAGTTTCATGAATAGTGTTATGGAAATGTAACATGGAAATGGTAGCTTTGATTGTCTTACATCTCGCATGAAAAATCTTGTAAAACGCTACCAGTACTTAATAAAGATTCTACTATGGACTCTTACCAAAAGGCTTTACCTCAAATTTTATTTAGCGAACTACCAGATTGTGGAACTGGATTCGTATGGGATGGATTTTACACTTCCTGATGGCTTTTAGTCGCGAGTGAATCTGTTTCTAGAAGACAAGCGTCGTCATCGTTGCTTTAATCAGGCAAGATGCAGTTAAACGCAAGCTTATTTATGAAACAAAAATATATATTTTAGCCAGAAAGTAAACATATATTTATAATAAAAAAATATATTATAAAACCATAAAGTACCATAAAGTAAACATATATTTATAATATATGTTTACTTTAAAGTTTTCCGTAAAAAAACGTTTACCAAAGGACCCTGGTATTTTAGTAATACGAGTATCTATCGTGAAACATAATATAGTACGTGGGTATCCAAGATATTTGGTTCAGGGATGCCGTTCAGTTTATTACCCTCATTGTTCCCTATAAATAGAACTTTATTAGGGGTTGCGAGGACGTTAAATTGTTTAGTATTATAGTGCAATTCAGATAGACATTTTTGTATCTTAAATATACATTACATACACATACTCCGCTACCTTATTAGAAACTAGCTAATATTCGTGCTAAAACGTAAATTATTAACTTCCATTTACTATTCCTCAATTTTTAGTGTTGGAATAGATTATCTCGACTTGGCAAAATAAATACGAGTAAAATGTCGATACTGTATGTAATCTGGCCACGTCAGGGTGCACTGCCGTGCCCAGATTACAAAACATATCTACAAAATATATATAATAAGTATATTACGTCGATCAATATTCTATTTATTTTTAACTATAACTAACCATGCATTATTCTAGGGGTGTTTTATTATACAGACTTAGACTTATCTGGTAAAACTACTTTTATTACGCTCTAACGTTTTTTTTTTTAATTTCGATAGTTCTTAAAAAGTAGGCAATATCGTCAATTTTTCAGCGAAGATAAATAAGTGGAAGTATTATTCTACACTAAAAAAACTAGTCTAATCATCATAAATGTTGCATAAACTAAGCTGAACAGTAAGTAATATTATTATTCAGAAAGGGCTTTCCATTATGAAACCATAAGTTACTTAGCACATGCTACCACAGATTAAAATTAATCACGTTGTAGGTTATTGTTTGAAAACAAGTTAACGTAGTGTAATGAAATAAACGCAAAACTGTGTATGCGAGTTTGGAAACTAAGTACAGAAATAAAAGCTGCTGCTGAAGAGTTAATGACTGAGCAAGCGCAGCGTCTCTGCGTCAAGTCTGGCAAAATGTTCTTTTGTCTGAATGTTTACAGTTTTGGGAGTGTGAAATATCAAGTAAATAACAAAACTGTTACTTTTATAAATAAGGTTAGTGTTGTGAGTGTATTTTTGGAAAATTATATCTCTTAAAAAGGTCAAAATGGGGTTCAAGCTCTGAAATTTCTTTATAATTATAAATACGTCACGTGCAACGCCGTGAGTGACAGCTAGTAGTCCACACTAATATTATAAAGATGTCATCTTTGTATTTTTGTATACATTTATATATTTTTTTTAATTTATGCGTATAAATTAAAAAAAAAATTTACCTGTCTAAATTAGATGTTAGATTGCTACATTAATGCTAAGCTACCTGAATAAAATTCTACTATACTATTTAAACTAAATAAAATTAGAGATCCTTAGAAATCCCTACTAAAACCAACCCGAGGTTAACAAACATTAGTCATAAAATGTCATTAACAGCATATGCTGCGATAAGTATTGATAACAGAGCAAAAAATGTTCTACATTATTATAGAATATATACCTAACTATCACACGTGTCGTGTAGCGCCAATGGACTGTTTAAAGTTCAATACTTAATTCTATATCTCGGATAACATGCTGCGATCTTTGCGTACACCACGTTTCATAACAGAATCTTGATCGCATTATGAACATTCACAAGAATGCTTTGATATATTATGTCAAAGCAGAAATACAAAATTTGAATATGAATTATGTATGTAGAGTATCTATTCTATCACACTAATAATTTACAGGCGAAAGTTTGTGTGCGTCTGTGTATAATATAAGTTTAATACTTCAAGCTAAAACGACTGAATGGAAAGTTAGTACATATATAGTTTTTACCCTGGATTGACCCATACTTTTAACCCCGGAAAAGTGAAGTGACTTCAATCGAATATTCGCCGCGGGTAAAACTGCGGGGCGCAGCTAGTATAAGTTATTAGATGTTAATATGAACAGCAGCAGTGCAAGTACGGTTCTGTGTCGGAAACCATAACTTTTCGATTAAACCGGTATGCCTTAACGTTTATGCAAGTACAGATCCAAGCATCAATATTTGATTGACGTCAATATTTTTTTGTTGCATTCGTTAAAACCGGCAGTTCTACAAATGTTTAAAAAGAGAGGACAATTATGTGACTTGTGATTACATGATATAAAATGCAACTGATCACAGGAGAGATCACTGTTGGACATAATTATGTTAAATATGTTAAGATAAAATATTATATTACCTAAATTGCTACTGATTGCTTATTAGACTAGGTAGTTAAACAATTATTAAATTCAAACCATACAATAAAATAAACTTTTTTCTTTTGATTTTTATTCCTATTTGTACTTGATCATAGTAGAAATACGTGGAAGTAAAATATCCACATTTCCCCCCTAGTATAGTAATAGGCAGAAAAAACATTCATCACTACCAGGGATAGATCAGTAGGAATATGTGGAACTGCCGGTTATAACTAGTTGGACATCAATGTGTTATAATATCGTAATGTTTATTTTATTGTATGTCAGGGGGAGAGCTTTAAAGTTGAAGTCATACCGCCTACCTCATTGTTTTTATCTTTTTGTATTCAAAAAGAAATTGAGACATTGATAAAAAACTCTTTCTTTTATCCTTTGTAGTAAAGGTTTCAGATACTCGTATCTTTTTTATATGCTTTGATAGCAAACGTCTGTATAACGTTTTTGAATTCATGCGCAGTACTGCTATTAAAAAATCTCGATTCTCCGCGTTACTGTAGTCAATTCCCCGCTTTCTTAAGATTGTTTCCCACAAAATAGCTAAAATGTCATACTTAGAATAAAAACACCATCTTCACCATAATTTATAGAAAATTTCAAGCGATTACACAAATAAAAAAAGAATTTACTTACACTTTAAAGAATTATACTATAATTGTGTAGATTTGGTATATAAGTTTAAAAAACCAAAAATCTTTACATACAGTTCAGCATGTATTTGAGTAATGTTGCATTCATTCTTTTAGTGTTCCTGTATCTGCCGAGTTCTAACTAATTTTTTTGTTTAAAGTAAGTGCTAAAAAATCACTTTGACAGTTTTTATCGATTGATTAATAAATCAATCGATAAAAACTGTCAAACTACCAGTCGGAAAAGAAACGTACTTGCGCTGCAGCTCCGGTTTGCAATATGAATAAAAACTACTGGCGATTACTTTAGACTAAAAATATGACAAGTGTTTGTGTAGGATTTATTTTGTTAACCAATTCAAAAATAGAGGACTTTTCAGTTCGTCGGTTGGTGTTTTTATTTCGCTTCCTTTCGTTTGGATCGATTTTATTTATATTTAATTTTTTGTTTATTGATGCTACAATATTAATTTCGTCGTCATTTGTCCAGTAGTTTAGTTTGCAAATATAAATCACTGAAAAATTTATCTACTAAATCATATGTGTTTCGTATAATATGGGCTCACAAATATATACTTACAGGATCACTGCTAATCAACTAGCATCCTAGTAAGGGGACGTTTACTACCAGTGAGCCTGTATAGTACAGTAAAACTTATTCACGTTTGTGACGTTCTTAACGGCGAAGAACGGTTTCATCACGATCACAGTTCACTTATTTTAAACAATGGCTACAATTTCCAAATTTTCGCGATATCATCGATGGTCTTGATGTGTTGAATGTAAAACGCATGTGTCCTTATTTAGGTCACAAGGCCACCTCTTCTACGAGGCGTCTCTTAACGTCCCTGTTAAGACCGGGTTCATACCGGGCTATGCACAATCTCACTTACATTTCATTTTACCACAGTAGGTCACGTTTAAATAAAATAACATAAATATAAAAGGGGCACTGTTAAAAATAAAAAAATATATATTTTTATTCTTAAAACTATTTATTGACAAAAATTAAAAGATTAAAACAGGAATCTCTAACACTAATCTAAAACACTCTTAACTAAACTATATACAAAGTAACCTAAAAAGAACCTTGGCTGTAAAAATGAATAAGTGTGTAAAAAAATTATGTCCGTGTGGCAGAGTCCCAACGCTGGCTGCATTTCCGCGTTGAACTGTCACATAAATCCTTTGAGCAAGGAATAAGCCAGCTCTCTTGTCACTAGTGGCATCTATGAGTTTAGTGCATATTTTTTTTATTGCTTATCGTATTTTTTTAAGAAACTCTTGGTGCTAGGACCCCATGGACCAAAAGTTTCTACGCCAAACGGTACGAAAATATAGTCTTCTGAAAGAGTACGTATATTTCCGCCGCTTGACATCTTCAGCAGCCTCCGCCGTGCCCTTAAGATAGTTCCACTTAAAGGGAATATGCTAAAAAATTAAATTGTTAAATTAATTATTATTATTATTAAATTGTTTTCTTTTTATATTTTTACTAGCTGTACCCGCGACTTTGCAACCTTGCATAAATATATCAGCGGGACTCCAAAAATTAGAAAATGTATATCAGTCGACCTTTTGAAAGTCTTATTATTGTAAAAGATACAATACGATAGCAGTGTTTTGAACTGTAAATTTGATTAATTAAAGCATTACAGAAGTTTGCCCAATTATGTTCACCGTGATTGGTCAATTTTTAAGAACTAAAGATTCTGCATAGTATTAACGCCTATTTCATTTTGCAAATTCAGCAATTATTTTAACCTATAGTAAATTTTTTTGCTAATGTATTTATCCCGATTGCCCATTTATTTTTTATTCAAGACAGGTAGGCATTTGACAACAAGCTCGCACGATCACAGAAGTCAGCGACACCATGGCCCCTAGATGGAGCATGCCTAGTCTGGAATACATCTATAGTCTCTCAAAGAATCCCATCGCAACATACCGTTACGTGCTTGGCGACAAATTTTTCAATTTGAGGGTGGTAGCTAGCCAGGCAAGTGTTAAAAATGCCCTACCATCATGCTATTGTTTCGGCCATCGCCATCGCTACAAAAAATTGTGGACGCTGTGTTCATACACTTACAGCCATACACATCCAAATTAATGCACGCCATACCGAGGAATCCCACAGGAACCCCCACTAATTTTCGTGATAACATCATTTCAGTTTGACCTTTCCAATAAAAAAATAATCATTCAAATCAAAGCACGCGTTACTGAGTTATAATTAAATACGACTTTTATACCCCCTCGCACTCCCCTTGGGATTTTCGGAATAAAAAATTGTTAATATCCTACCTCATGATATGATCCTTAAGCATACCAAGTTTTATCAGAATCTATCTAACAGTTTCAGAGTGATGGAAAGTCCAGAAACAGACAGACAGACAAAAATGAAAAAAAATATACATTGGTAAGGTCTGTAGCCTTAATAACTCCCCCGCGAAAGAAATTTTAAAATATATTTAATGTACAATTTTTGACCACTTACAGTTTTATTATAAGTATAGATTTATTTCACGATAAAAAATGTAAAGCCAAATAATATGAATGACTAACAGGAGGAGGCAATCAATTCAACTGCATTTTTTGACGATGAATTTGACGACTAATTTGAAAAAAATCTTTGTTTTATATAAATATATCCAATAATCTTAATTTAATTCATATTATGTGATATTTTAAATAAATGTTTATTTCTTCAATTTAGCTTGTTACACTAAAACATAAAGTTAGAAATTTAATAAAATTTATCTTAACCTTAGATTAATCAATATATACAATATTATAAATATATGTTATTAATAATATAAATTAATATTATAATTATAATTATCTTAATCCCATTTTTAAATTTCATTTTGTATAGATCTCATTAAAAAAGTACTATTTTAATATATCAAAATCGGTGAAGAAGTTTTGTTTAAAAATCAAAATAGCTAAAAAATTTCTATTGACGTCTGCCATAAAGAATACGGTAGTCACTTAAAAAATATAAGAAGTCAGGAGAAAGGGAATTAAGAGCGAGTTCTGGCTGTACACGCGTTCTTAAAGGCGCCAGTGGCCAAGGGACGTGACGTAATCTTGTCCCTAATAGTACGGTATCTGGAAACTAATATGCTCTGTATGGCGGCTGGTTGAATAACTTTTGATGGATAGCTATGAGCATACCATGGGATGCGATGAGAGTCTTTGCAAATAGAAATTGCTATATAAACCCTAAAACTAGATAAGATGTCGAGGATAACTCTCATATTTTAGTCTTGTTAGATTTAACTGGCCTATAACCGAATAATTTTGTCTCTTGCTTTGATACAAATGCAAAACATTCTCTAACGGGTTTTAAATATTATACGACACACAGGTTTTCTCAGCATGTTTTCCTTAACCGTCAAAGTAAATGAAAATTAATTATAATCCGCATATGAGTGTAAAACATGAGCGAACTAACGCCGAGATCGGTGCAAGTGCACCGTAAAGTACATAACATGGTTAGATATTTGAATTGGCTTAATTATAGACAAACATACAGACTGGTACTAAAATACACACTTAAATTTGAAGTTGCATCTCCAGAATGAGCAATTGTTTGCACAAAATCTCTGCATTTCATCCAGTGTTTTCGCAAACCACCCCGCAAACACTTATATATACAAACTTTCACTTCGTTTTCTGTAATATTTGTGTTTGCTTACAGTGGGAGAGTAAATTTTGGGGTCACTGAGATGTTAAATACACAACAGTAGTGAAATAGTTAACGTTATATGAAATGGATTCATGCAACGTAAATAAACTTAATGTTCGTAAACAGTCGCAGTAACCTCTTAACCTTTAAAAACTTATTTACTATGAACATTTCAACACGTGCGCGTCACGTTTTGAAGTGCCGCTTTATTGCGCGTAGAATTCATGTGCAAAGGAAATCACTAAACCAATGACAAATTTTATATCGTTCGTTTTGCAGTATTAGATTAACTTATCACGTCTACATAAAGTTAAACACGTCACGTGTCTTCTGCAAGGAATCTCGTTGTTGGTTAGAGAATAAAGGTAGGCTGCCTAAAGCCTTGTTTGTGGCTTGCATTCCTAAGAAACATAGTGGCTAGAATCCAAGCTAATAGTGCGGCCGACCGGAAACATTGTAGACCATTGATAGACAGATAGATAAACAGTTCTTTATTGCAGACACACAAAAAAATTAAAACAAGATGACAATTTTCACAAAAATAGTGCTATACGTGGCGGCCTTATCGCTAAAAGCGATTTCTTTATTGGTGAGGTGACAAAGGTGATTAACTAGGTTCTAGGAGCTGAACAAGCCGCATGCCTGAAGTGCGTTACTAACCTTACTTTATACTCTTATATAAAGATAAGTTTTAGTGCCGTATTTGCAAATATGCGACTCTACTTCCTTTAGTAATCATCCTCTAAATACTCTACTAATTGAGAATCACCAACGAATGAATCATTCTGAAAATTCAGTGAAACTGTATAATTATTAGCGATTGTCAATATAAATTGAGTGTTGGTATTCATGTACAAATCGTGTTATAAAACTTTCATACAGCTTCGCGAATCTTCTGACTTTTTATTTGTGTATAAGGTGGTCTACGGAGGATTCTGCAAACCTTGAAAAAAACTAAGATTATAGTCAAAGAAAAATAAGAGTCGGCAGCGAGTTTAATAACCTGGCACTTCGCACAATAAAAGCAATAGTACCACTACAATTTGATTTGATTTGATTACAATTAGTCTCTTAATTATAATAATTGATTTGTTAGAAACCTGAGACGTGTTTAATTTACCACCAATTAGAGATCCAAGCAATCCACATTATAAATACAATTAGCCGAGGTAAACACAAACAGTTCATTCATTATTTATTCCAACGCGATTGGAATATTTGAGAGTTGATTTTGTGGGTAAATATCTTCAGAATACTAAGTATTTTATTTTTTAGTTTTAGTGGATTATAATTGCGAAGGTAATATTTGTTTTAGTGATGTGATCCAGGCTATAAAATCATAATAAAAAACACGGGTTATATTGCTATTAGTAACTCAGTTCCACGCGACATAAAATGTAATAGATAGATAGTTCAATTCTTTATTGCAGACACACAAAAAAAAATACAAGAGAAAAATTCTTACAAAATATAGCGCTACAAGTGGCGGCCTTATCGCTAACAAGCGATCGATTGATGGTAATAAAGGAAGATTAAAATTTTGAACCTTCACTTGACATTTTTAGAGGGTAGAATTTCCAAAAATCCTTTCTTATATAATCTTTTCTTTCTTTTTCTTTCCTACCACCTCTAATGAATACACCTAAATCTTTAATGAATGCCTCTAAATTTCATGTTTAGGTATATCAGATTCAGCAGTTTAGGGTTCATTTTGATTTCTAGATATATCAATCAGCCAGTCAGAGCTTACACTTTTAAATAAATACATAGAAGATAGATCGATTTTCTGAATGTTATTTTTAATATCTATGCATCGATATTTATAAATCAATACAAGCCATAAAAACACTGGATTACGACTGTCACTATTCAAAATTTGAAAAGGTCACGTTTCAAAATCAACAAGATGCTCTATCGAGTGGTGTTGTTGAAATCTTGCGCCTCGGGATTAGTTCGAATCCTTGAGTGATATGGCTGAAATGCACTCAAGGACTTGCATGTCAATATATATAGTCCTCATTAATTTAGGAATTGTTTTGATCTCTATATCGATTGTTTGAATTTTTTTGTTTTAATAGCTTTGTAAAGTTCCGTATCTAATAGAAAATAACGGGACGGGACCCTATTAATAAGACTTTGTTGTCTGGCCGTCCGTCTGTCACCAGGCTATATCGCATGATCCGTTATATCTAAAGAGCTGAAATTTTCACAGGCAATGTATTTCTGTTGCTAAAAACCGAATAAAATAAATATTAAGGAGAGGGCGGGGGCTTCCATACAACTAAAAAACGCTTACAGACTCTTTTGCTTCGTTTAATTAGTAGGTTTAAGCTATAATACGTTCATTGTATGCAAATTTTTCAGTAACCCTAGACGTGGTATTTTATTTGCATAAGCAGATAAAATAGACTCGGAATAAGGAGTGACTTCATAAAACCCGACTACAAGAACTTTACACCCACACGTATTTACCAAGTTAAATAGTAGGATGCAGCTAGTATAGCCCGTGACCATCTGCAAGTGACGACGAATCTATTGACACCACTCACATAAAAACATGATAAGCCATTTAGGCTCTAGGGCGTGCCAAAGAAATATACACACTCGAAAAACCCTCCTTCTTTCGCAGTCGAGTAAAAACCCAGATAACGGGTTTTTTTGTCATAGCTTAATTTCGAATTACAGTACCTCAAAGGTTAAAAAACAATTTGATATTTGCACCACCTGCACCGTGGCTAACATGAGTTCCCCAACTCATGATGCAAATATTCAAGCCATAACAACATGAGCACAATATTGGAAAACGATAAGCAAAACTACCAGTAACAGAAGTTTATTTGATATCTATACAAAATATCTAAATGCATGCTATAACACGGATTTTTCAAGAGGTAACTTGTAAACCGTAGTGTGGCCAACAGCTAGTATATTACTAGCTATATTGGAGTATATTCCGATGAACGAAAATTCTATTTTAAAAGCGGAAACATTTGACCGACGTTCATATTCTAGTGGATTTTAGTTTGGATTTTAATAGTTTTGGTCTGTATAAAAAAAAAGAGTAGCTAATTTTTTTGTGCAAAACTAAACTATAAGAGGAGCTTTTGATCTGTATGCGTAATTGACTGAGCGAACGACGACTAAGCAGAGATACTTGGGCATAAAAGAGGAGTAACCAAGAGCAAGTGAGATTCCTAACTCTAGCTGATATGCAGGTCTCCTGCGACTGCTGGGAAACTTTATATAATTTTCAGATTGTTCAAATATGTATAAAACGACGTTAAATTGTAGGTCCCGGTTGTTTGTCCTCGAAAATCAATCATAAGCGATGCCAGAGGACTTCGGGAGGCCTAGAAACTCGACACCAGGGCGAACCACTCCACGTGCACGGAGAAGAAGAAGATTGTTCATAGCTCTAGCTTTTTCGCAGATACATTTATGTGAAAACATTGTGCTTACCTTAAGATTTATTTCATCATTTCCATAATTGGGCCATTGTGCCCGAACCCAGACACTATTACGGAAATAAGCAGCGGAGCCTTAATTACAAGTAACTGGATACTTCAATTAGCATGGCCGATGGAACCCGTGGATAGCTTCGGTTTAGCCAATTCACAACGATTTATAAACATATTTATTATATGGCCCTTAGAGCCAGTTAAATGTTTGATGCAATACATCGTTGGGCTCTATTTTTGAACCATTGGTAGTCCAGTACAGTTTGACCCTGATAAAATTCATATGTCGCTGAAACTTTGCAGTCTGAAAGAATTTTTTGTTAATAAATAATGTTCGATGCTTTAGTGCGAGAAAGCATATTAACGCGCCCTATAAAAAATAAAATAATTGTGATATGATTTTTACATTAGCTTAGATCCAATATTAACATAATTTGCCATAAAAATAATTTAGTCAAATAACCCACTAATATACAAATTGACATAAATAAAATAAAATTAAGTCAGAATTCGCAAAATTTAATTTTAATCAAATATGCATGAAATAGCAATTTAAGAAGTGTATCAAAAGAAAATAATCGAAACAAATTTAAAATATCTTTTATCGAAGTTAGTTTCTGTAAGAACCGTAAAAATAATCAAAACTTTTAAGATAACAGTTCTATACAGACTTAACGCCTGAGCGGACTTTGATGAATGTTGAAACACGACCCAATAGATTGGAAATAGGTGGAAGGTACATTAAAGTTATCGGGATGGCGACGCCGAAATTTCGCTGGACAGTTAAATAAGTTCCCAACCCAACTAGCCAACAAATTTATACAAAACAAAAGTGCTGAATACACTTTTTTTACCGACTTTCAAAAAAAGAGGTATTCCATTCAACGATATGTTATTCTTATATAAAATTTTAAGAAATATTTTATCTTTGAAGGAATACATAACCTACTGTATGTAGTAAGTAGTAGTCTTGAGTAATCCCATTTTAATCGGTCTGGAGGTTTTATTTTTTCATAACGAAGTGAGAAATCACTTTTTTGAAAAAGAAATTGTTACAGAGTACATTTTTCTGACTATCTAAATTAAATATTGAGGACAAACAATACTGAGTTCGAAATTACAAACATTCAAAATGAAAAATCCAAAAGCGTATGAACTGATAACATCGTATATCGGAAAACGATATTGACGAAATCAAGAAGCATACGTACACAAAACAAGATTGGAAAAATTGAGAACCTTTTGTTAAGACTTAACATTGCCGAACCTCTCTAGTAAATACCTTTTTTTCAATGAGTGGAAAAGTAGGCTAAACACAAATTTCTAAACAACAAAGTTAGACACAAACTTAAATAATCAGTGTTTGTTTTTTTACCATTGTTCCCTTACAAAATACTTGGAAGAAAGTGGGACATAGTAAATAGTAAAAAGGAAACAGTACTTATTTTCAATACATATGTTTTTTCTAAATTTGCTCTCGTTTCTTAACTGATAAAATATCAGCAGAAAATCTAAATATCATATTCATTTTAGACTAAATCTAAAAGTAGCTAAATACGAATATGATAAGATAAGTAATATTTTTACAAAGTTGGTAACCACTTCAAAATTATTTTATTAAAAGCAAGATTTCAAGTAGTATTAAGACAGATTTTGATTTTAAACAAGTTTCTTTTTTTCCAAAATAATTGTTTGCTGACATTCATTACGGCAGGTACCGATAGATTCAGACAGAGCAATTTTTTCAGTTACATTAACTTATGGCAAATTTTCATTTAAATAATTCTGCAAATTTGCAAATTTAGGACTGTCATAAACACAGGGAGATAAAAAGAATTCGTTTGTATGTGATCTCAGTGCACGTGTTCACAAAAGAAAGTAGGACAAAGTGACCGAGCGACATAACGACGCACCATCGATTCGCGTTTCGTCGTTACGACTCGCAAGGGAGTCGTGTTGCTTGATTTCTTTACTATTTTTATTACCTTTCCACTAAAATCAGTTAAGGCATTGCTGTGTTAGAATGGAAAAATGTTAGCTTCAATTTATTTCATTTCAGAAGTAAATGTCTACTTTTAGTTTTTCTATTTGAAAGTGGTACTGTTTCATTTATCTGTCAATTTCAATAATATTTGGCATTGCTTTAAATTATATTTGCCAAAGATCTCTTAGGTTGTCAAATTGTAATATAAACAAAATAAGCTTAAGGGTGTTGAGATAACTCGCAAAAACGCTTTTGTGTTCGAAACATTGTGCAATGAGGGAACCGGTGAGTTCTTATAGAGATCCTGAAGCTCTCCATTAAGCACTGAAGCAGGCTAACGATTGGGTGGGGAGTGTCTAGTAGGTATGATTCTATAAATCTATCCGCACATAAATGTACTCAGGTATCTTTTATATAATATTTCCTATCAACAAAATAAGGGTTAACACTACTTGGTAAGAATGTTGCAAATAAAACTCTTTTTTATTACATAGTCATTACCCTACGTTTGAAATTTACTCAGTTACAATTCCGTATTTATTTCTTTTCATGTACGTTGCTTCAATTTTGAGACAGAGCAGCTATATTCTCAAGAAAAATTGCCGTAATTTCCGTGAAAGCAAGTTACGTTAGGCGAGTTGTTCATCTTGGGCCCTTCAAGGGTTTGGTTAATAAGGAGCCACTCGTGAGTTATTTCTTATTTAAGCAGTTGCCATTTTTAAGAATTTATTCACCTAGTCGAGATTATAAGGAGACAAGTCTGGTATTATAAGCTAAAAGGTACTTGGGATTAAGTTACAAAGATTTTACTGTCGTTTGATATTTTAATTTATGTAATGGATTTGATTAAATTATGAGGTTGTGAATATTAAAATTTGGAAATACAAGCTTTGTTGTTTCCTAAAGATCTTACATTTCAACATACTGTTAGGGACCCCCGCGCTGGGTGGTCACAAATTTCTCTTGCCATCCAGCGCGGTAAGTCTGTCACAGCAATGTTCACATTTGCTGAATTGCGTGAGAGTATTTATGACGAGTGATTAGTTTTCTTGTATTTTATTTTAATTCTTGACTTGAAATTTGTATCTTTATGGTTTAATAAAGTATAGTAACTAATTTGCTCACTTTTACTTACAATGTAATAAAATCTTAGAAGGCAATTTTGACCAGTGAGTCGAAATAGGCTGTTACATTTGGCTGGCACCTAGGTGCTTGGGTCGCTCAGTCAATTACTATAAGACATTTATATCACGCGTGTTCTTGAGATTCAATTATTCACCAGACCCTCGACGTAGATACCACAATACGAGCGTTTTTATTGGCCTCCAGAGCTTTACACGCACCTTATTACTGTTATTGTATCGGGTTATAGAAAGCATTTTCCTCATAGAAATTGTTTGTTATTGCACTTTTATGGGTTGAAATGCGTAATTTTCATCTGTAACTTTATTTTTATATTTATGAAATGAAAATGCTTTAAAATTTTTTAAAAATTACAATGAAAGAAACATTTTCAGTTGTGATTTTTTTATAAACCAAACTACTTAACAGATTTAAATAAAATTTATATAGATCACTTGTAAAGTTTTAGTCAATTCTTTAAATATATTTTTCTAACTCGGGCTAGGCATTGATAAAAGTAATCGAGAAGTATGGATCATAATAAATAAGATTTTCATGTTTATTTTTTTAATCATTGGTTCAAATATATATAATATGGGACAACATCCACACAAAGGTCTTCAGGTCCCAAACTAGGCAAAGCCTGTGCTATGGCAACCTGATGACTGATATATATACAAAAAAAAAAAACATAAAATAAATCTAACACGACTTGATTGTAACGAACGCTATTCAAAGGTAACCAAATATACTATTTTATTACTATATCTTTGTCTTCAAATGTATATAAAAAGATCACAAAAGTCTTTATAAAATAACTTGCTTGTCGGACAAAAAAAAACGTAAATTTAAGTTGCCCTCACTTTTTAATTTTTCGCTCAGCTGTGAGAGGAATAGAAATAAAAAAACTTGATATAAATAGAAGAGATCTAACTAATACTGATTACTAATTTAGTGTTTCGGTACAGTAATAATCGTTCGCTTTATTAAGGAAATGAAGCACAAGAAAGTTTCCTAGCGATGTTTTATAAGTTTTCTCGCGTTTATTACTTGCTTGTAGTTATTTGCCAATATAATATTTGGCGTGTCCGTTATAGGTAACAGAATTTGGTCGACTTGTTCCCTTGCTCGGACTCTTTTTACCGACTTTCCAAAACAGAAGGAGGTACTAAATTCGATTCTATACTTTTTATTTTTTTACTGTAATATTTGTGTCTTTAGTGGGATCAAACCTTGTAGCTTTTTGCTCTTTTATTTAACCTATTAACTACTCGGCCATTATTGATACAATGGTTGACGGATTTCACATAAATGTCACTTCAGAAATATCCATAAATGAATCTAAAAATGTCTTACGCGCAAATAATTTCCACAACTGTTACTGCTCAATAAGTAGGTACATATATTGCATGATTCGTAATAAATGTTTACGTATTTCATCTACTGACGGTAAAAACCCCCGTAACTTTTGTGACGTCCTATATTTCACGCTCGCGCCTGCACGCCCGGTCCCCCCTACGCAATATTACACCGAAATGACGTGTATACACATAAACAAGTTCATAAGGAATGAGAATCCGAGATATTTCATCAACAAGAATGTTAAAAAAATACTACCGTCTAAAATACCCTGGCGCATATACCTACATAATTTCAGTTATTTAATTTTACTGTCCAGTAGTTAGCTACTGGACAGAATAAAAACATACAACATGGGAATTATACCAATACAAATTAAAAAAGGCAACGTATTAAGAACTTTTTGAAATCAGCTTAAAATTTCTACCAAAGCATTAACTGCCATTGTTTTATCTCTATCTAATCTATTTTTTAAATTCTAAAATATCTTAGCACTAAATAATACCTGTACCAGGACTTACTTCTTACTACAGTTCACACTTAAATGAGACATCTCTCTTTAGTATTATGTCTTAAGGTCATAAATAACTTGGTTCCCTTCCCGTACTTATTTCATAGAGCGCTGAATTCGCAACTTGGTCGGGAACGACTAGCGCCCAATTAACGTACACTTATGTTTGTTTCGTGTTTATTACCTAATAACATATTTTTCTCCAATTAGTTTTGTTTCATAAATTCGAGTCAATATAACGTTTAGCGTGATATTATTTAAATTAAGATTTTAGGGAAGCGACATTTAAATAATCTCTTGTATCGTCGATTTTGGCAACCAGTAGCCTATCGACCGTTATAATACTCAGAAAAAGGTGAATAGAAATAAATTATATTTAGGAGACTTAGCAGGATAGGTCTTTAAATAATGATACTTGATTTGGATTCGGCAGGCACTATTTTTTAGTTATTTTAATTTCGCAAGTAGTTTAAAGTGACTTTAAAAAATCACGACGGCTAAAACTTAAGACCACTGATCTTAATGAGTGAAACCGTGGGATGCAATTATTAAGACCAATGATCTTAATGATTGAAACCGTGGGATGCAATCAGTATAATCTATGACTATCTGCAGATAAATATTAACCTAAAACCTAATCTCGCACATCAAAAACGGTCAAACGTTTAAGGCTGTTTAAAGTCACAAAAATTTAATTTTATTTATATACATATAAAGCACCCGAAAAGCGTAACCCTCTTGTTGGGCACTCGGGTAAAACCCAAACTATGACAAAAGCAAACTTAGTAATTTATCGAACATTACTAAATTTCTCCTCTAATCTTTTTAAAGTTTTTATTATTTGATGAAACTGGATGCAAAAATATCCATCAGCTATTGCTTTTATAGTCCTTCACAAACAGGCCGCTTGTGAAATCCATAAGTCAATATTCTTCACCGAAGATTGATAATATTGACGTCGGATTTCCATTTCCTTCAGAAAATTGGGACTTTTTAGTTGGGAAGTCTTTCATTCGTTACTATTTCCTGTCTTCCACTGTTGATTTTCTTCTAACCAGCTACTTATCTTCTAGGTTTGATTATGTCCAGAATAAAGTCTACCGGAGTTTTTCATGCTAAGCTTAGCACGAAAAACTAACAAAAACACTATGCGCTAGCTATCATCATCCTACTGTCCTTATCCCACTATGTAGGGGCACACCATGTTTTCCTCTTATATTCCTCTCTAGCAGCCGTCATCTCTTTATTCACTCCCAATTCACACATATCCCTCATGACACAACTCATCCACATGTTCTTACCACTTACTGTCATATTCATAGGCCTCTTCGTCGCATGACTTTCTTCTCCGAAGGCTTTATATAGGCTTGATAAGGTGAGATTCTCACATTTTCTAGAGTGTATATATATACATATATATATTTATATTATATGTATAATAAATATAGTTCAATTGCTGTTTGTTTGTCTCGTTATAACTCGAGGACGGTGAAGTCGATTTAGCTGATTTTGGTTTCTAAATGTTTGTGAAAGTTCAGAAAAGGTTTAAACGGTGAGAAACATACATAATTGTGGGGCGGTATTAAGTCAGTCGGGTAATTAATGGGTAGCTGCGTAATTTTTTTCCGATTTAAAAACAGAAAGAGTATATTTATGTGTATCATCCAAATTCTCAGAGAGGCCCAGGCCGATTTAGAAATATATTTTTTATGTGTAAAAGGTAAGGTATTCCTTACGTTAACCTTATTTTTTTCGGTCGGTTCTATAATTGAGTTCGTATGTCAAAATTATTAAATAGACATACCAAATTGAAGTTGGTAAACAATTTTTTTAAATAGTTATAGAAATATGAGTGAAAAAATAGTGAAAAGATAAAGCTAAGGTAAACGTTTTGAGTACTTAAATAGCCGAGTCTTAAGAATATTCTACTAAATACAAGAATCGCGATTTCACATTCAAAACTTATAAAATGAATACCAATACATCTGCAGCAAGCGTTTTAGCGTGAAAAGTAATAAATCCAATATCACCGCCTTTCAGAATGCGAGTGTAGAAACTGTATATTAAATATTTTACGTAAGATCTGAGATTTAGTGATCTGTATGAGCAAATATATAATATTTTCTATGCAGTCCGTCAGAGCTCGTATAAAGTAAGAACTTATAAGGGGGAGTTTGACGTGTCTGTCTGTAGCATCGTAGCTCTCTAAGGAAGAGTTAGACCAATTTATTTTTTATATAATAAGCGTATTAGTCGAGAGTGTTCTTTTATTAAATTTTATGAAAATCTTCTAGATTCTTTTTATTGGTGTTCTATCGAATAACCCTAGTTTTTTCAAAAGTGTAATACCGATGTCACCCAGGGAAAGTCTAGCTTCACAACAATTAAAGAATGTTTGAAATCGGTTCAGTGGTTTCGAAGCAAATTTAATGCAAATAAACAATCTAATTTTTCTTTGTTATAATATTAATATAGATAATATTGTCATTAGAAACAAGATAGATTGCGGCTATAATCGAGAAATACAAACAAACATGCTAATTTATACTTTTACATAATACCAGTAGATACTGGTGATATTTTTATCTAATTACTGTAGTTTTTTTATTTAAGTTCAGGTTTATAGTATTAAATTATTTTTAATAATATAAAAAACATAGTACCTAATTATATTAGGGGAATTCCCTTACAACTTGGTACTTCCCCTCAACGTCTGTTTATAAGTAGGCAATGCCCCTTACATTTATTTTATTTTATTTCTATATCTTTGTCTTCAAATGTATATAAAAAGATCACAAATTTGCGACTACTGAAAAAAATTCCGATGTTTTTTAAAGTCTTTATAAAATAACTTGCTCGTCGGACAAAAAAAAAACGTAAATTTAAGTTGCCCTCCCTTTTTAATTTTTCGCTCAGCTGTGAGAGGAATAGAAATAAAAAACTTGATATAAATAGAAGAGATCTAACCGAAACACTAAATTAGTAATCAATATTAACTGATTACTAATTTAGTGTTTCGGTACAGTAATAATCGTTTGCTTTATTAAGGAAATGAAGCACAAGAAAGTTTCCTAGCGATGTTTTATAAGTTTTCTCGCGTTTATTACTTGCTTGTAGTTATTTGCCAATATAATATTTGGCGTGTCCGTTATAGGTAACAGAATTTGGTCGACTTGTTCCCTTGCTCGGACTCTTTTTACCGACTTTCCAAAACAGAAGGAGGTACTAAATTCGATTCTATACTTTTTATTTTTTTACTGTAATATTTGTGTCTTTAGTGGGATCAAACCTTGTAGCTTTTTGCTCTTTTATTGAACCTATTAACTACTTGGCCATTATTGATACAATGGTTGACGGATTTCACATAAATGTCACTTCAGAAATATCCATAAATGAATCTAAAAATGTCTTACGCGCAAATAATTTCCACAACTGTTACTGCTCAATAAGTAGGTACATATATTGCATGATTCGTAATAAATGTTTACGTATTTCATCTACTGACGGTAAAAAACCCCCGTAACTTTTGTGACGTCCTATATTTCACGCTCGCGCCTGCACGCCCGGTCCTCCCTACGCAATATTACACCGAAATGACGTGTATACACATAAACAAGTTCATAAGGAATGAGAATCCGAGATATTTCATCAACAAGAATGTTAAAAAAATACTACCGTCTAAAATACCCTGGCGCATATACCTACATAATTTCAGTTATTTAATTTTACTGTCCAGTAGTTAGCTACTGGACAGAATAAAAACATACAACATGGAAATTATACCAATACAAATTAAAAAAGGCAACGTATTAAGAACTTTTTGAAATCGGCTTAAAATTTCTACCAAAGCATTAACTGCCATTGTTTTATCTCTATCTAATCTATTTTTTAAATACTAAAATTTCTTAGCACTAAATAATACCTGTACCAGGACTTACTTCTTACTACAGTGCACACTTAAATGAGACAGTTCTCTTTGGTATTATGTCTTAAGGTCATAAATAACTTGGTTCCCTTCCCGTACTTATTTCATAGAGCGCTGAATTCGCAACTTGGTCGGGAACGACTAGCGCCCAATTAACGTACACTTATGTTTGTTTCGTGTTTATTACCTAATAACATATTTTTCTCCAATTAGTTTTGTTTCATATTTCGAGTCAATGTAGCGTGATATTATCTAAATTAAGATTTTAGGGAAGCGACATTTAAATAATCTCTTGTATCGTCGATTTTGGCAACCAGTAGCCTATCGACCGTTATAATACTCAGAAAAAGGTGAATAGAAATAAATTATATTTAGGAGACTTAGCAGGATAGGTCTTTAAATAATGATAATTGATTTGGATTCGGCAGGCACTTGTACTATTTTTTTGTTATTTTGATTTCGCAAGTAGTTTAAAGTGACTTTAAAAAATCACGACGGCTAAAACTTAAGACCACTGATCTTAATGAGTGAAACCGTGGGATGCAATTATTAAGACCAATAATATGATCTTAATGATTGAAACCGTGGGATGCAATCAGTATAATCTATGACTATCTGCAGATAAATATTAACCTAAAACCTAATCTCGCACATCAAAAACGGTCAAACGTTTAAGGCTGTTTAAAGTCACAAAAATTTAATTTTATTTATATACATATAAAGCACCCGAAAAGCGTAACCCTCTTGTTGGGCACTCGGGTAAAACCCAAACTATGACAAAAGCAAACTTAGTAATTTATCGAACATTACTAAATTTCTCCTCTAATCTTTTTAAAGTTTTTATTATTTGATGAAACTGGATGCAAAAATATCCATCAGCTATTGCTTTTATAGTCCTTCACAAACAGGCCGCTTGTGAAATCCATAAGTCAATATTCTTCACCGAAGATTGATAATATTGACGTCGGATTTCCATTTCCTTCAGAAAATTGGGACTTTTTAGTTGGGAAGTCTTTCATTCGTTACTATTTCCTGTCTTCCACTGTTGATTTTCTTCTAACCAGCTACTTATCTTCTAGGTTTGATTATGTCCAGAATAAAGTCTACCGGAGTTTTTCATGCTAAGCTTAGCACGAAAAACTAACAAAAACACTATGCGCTAGCTATCATCATCCTACTGTCCTTATCCCACTATGTAGGGGCACACCATGTTTTCCTCTTATATTCCTCTCTAGCAGCCGTCATCTCTTTATTCACTCCCAATTCACACATATCCCTCATGACACAACTCATCCACATGTTCTTACCACTTACTGTCATATTCATAGGCCTCTTCGTCGCATGACTTTCTTCTCCGAAGGCTTTATATAGGCTTGATAAGGTGAGATTCTCACATTTTCTAGAGTGTATATATATACATATATATATTTATATTATATGTATAATAAATATAGTTCAATTGCTGTTTGTTTGTCTCGTTATAACTCGAGGACGGTGAAGTCGATTTAGCTGATTTTGGTTTCTAAATGTTTGTGAAAGTTCAGAAAAGGTTTAAACGGTGAGAAACATACATAATTGTGGGGCGGTATTAAGTCAGTCGGGTAATTAATGGGTAGCTGCGTAATTTTTTTCCGATTTAAAAACAGAAAGAGTATATTTATGTGTATCATCCAAATTCTCAGAGAGGCCCAGGCCGATTTAGAAATATATTTTTTATGTGTAAAAGGTAAGGTATTCCTTACGTTAACCTTATTTTTTTCGGTCGGTTCTATAATTGAGTTCGTATGTCAAAATTATTAAATAGACATACCAAATTGAAGTTGGTAAACAATTTTTTTAAATAGTTATAGAAATATGAGTGAAAAAATAGTGAAAAGATAAAGCTAAGGTAAACGTTTTGAGTACTTAAATAGCCGAGTCTTAAGAATATTCTACTAAATACAAGAATCGCGATTTCACATTCAAAACTTATAAAATGAATACCAATACATCTGCAGCAAGCGTTTTAGCGTGAAAAGTAATAAATCCAATATCACCGCCTTTCAGAATGCGAGTGTAGAAACTGTATATTAAATATTTTACGTAAGATCTGAGATTTAGTGATCTGTATGAGCAAATATATAATATTTTCTATGCAGTCCGTCAGAGCTCGTATAAAGTAAGAACTTATAAGGGGGAGTTTGACGTGTCTGTCTGTAGCATCGTAGCTCTCTAAGGAAGAGTTAGACCAATTTATTTTTTATATAATAAGCGTATTAGTCGAGAGTGTTCTTTTATTAAATTTTATGAAAATCTTCTAGATTCTTTTTATTGGTGTTCTATCGAATAACCCTAGTTTTTTCAAAAGTGTAATACCGATGTCACCCAGGGAAAGTCTAGCTTCACAACAATTAAAGAATGTTTGAAATCGGTTCAGTGGTTTCGAAGCAAATTTAATGCAAATAAACAATCTAATTTTTCTTTGTTATAATATTAATATAGATAATATTGTCATTAGAAACAAGATAGATTGCGGCTATAATCGAGAAATACAAACAAACATGCTAATTTATACTTTTACATAATACCAGTAGATACTGGTGATATTTTTATCTAATTACTGTAGTTTTTTTATTTAAGTTCAGGTTTATAGTATTAAATTATTTTTAATAATATAAAAAACATAGTACCTAATTATATTAGGGGAATTCCCTTACAACTTGGTACTTCCCCTCAACGTCTGTTTATAAGTAGGCAATGCCCCTTACATTTATTTTATTTTATTTCTATATCTTTGTCTTCAAATGTATATAAAAAGATCACAAATTTGCGACTACTGAAAAAAATTCCGATGTTTTTTAAAGTCTTTATAAAATAACTTGCTCGTCGGACAAAAAAAAAGCGTAAATTTAAGTTGCCCTCCCTTTTTAATTTTTCGCTCAGCTGTGAGAGGAATAGAAATAAAAAACTTGATATAAATAGAAGAGATCTAACCGAAACACTAAATTAGTAATCAATATTAACTGATTACTAATTTAGTGTTTCGGTACAGTAATAATCGTTTGCTTTATTAAGGAAATGAAGCACAAGAAAGTTTCCTAGCGATGTTTTATAAGTTTTCTCGCGTTTATTACTTGCTTGTAGTTATTTGCCAATATAATATTTGGCGTGTCCGTTATAGGTAACAGAATTTGGTCGACTTGTTCCCTTGCTCGGACTCTTTTTACCGACTTTCCAAAACAGAAGGAGGTACTAAATTCGATTCTATACTTTTTATTTTTTTACTGTAATATTTGTGTCTTTAGTGGGATCAAACCTTGTAGCTTTTTGCTCTTTTATTGAACCTATTAACTACTTGGCCATTATTGATACAATGGTTGACGGATTTCACATAAATGTCACTTCAGAAATATCCATAAATGAATCTAAAAATGTCTTACGCGCAAATAATTTCCACAACTGTTACTGCTCAATAAGTAGGTACATATATTGCATGATTCGTAATAAATGTTTACGTATTTCATCTACTGACGGTAAAAAACCCCCGTAACTTTTGTGACGTCCTATATTTCACGCTCGCGCCTGCACGCCCGGTCCTCCCTACGCAATATTACACCGAAATGACGTGTATACACATAAACAAGTTCATAAGGAATGAGAATCCGAGATATTTCATCAACAAGAATGTTAAAAAAATACTACCGTCTAAAATACCCTGGCGCATATACCTACATAATTTCAGTTATTTAATTTTACTGTCCAGTAGTTAGCTACTGGACAGAATAAAAACATACAACATGGAAATTATACCAATACAAATTAAAAAAGGCAACGTATTAAGAACTTTTTGAAATCGGCTTAAAATTTCTACCAAAGCATTAACTGCCATTGTTTTATCTCTATCTAATCTATTTTTTAAATACTAAAATTTCTTAGCACTAAATAATACCTGTACCAGGACTTACTTCTTACTACAGTGCACACTTAAATGAGACAGTTCTCTTTGGTATTATGTCTTAAGGTCATAAATAACTTGGTTCCCTTCCCGTACTTATTTCATAGAGCGCTGAATTCGCAACTTGGTCGGGAACGACTAGCGCCCAATTAACGTACACTTATGTTTGTTTCGTGTTTATTACCTAATAACATATTTTTCTCCAATTAGTTTTGTTTCATATTTCGAGTCAATGTAGCGTGATATTATCTAAATTAAGATTTTAGGGAAGCGACATTTAAATAATCTCTTGTATCGTCGATTTTGGCAACCAGTAGCCTATCGACCGTTATAATACTCAGAAAAAGGTGAATAGAAATAAATTATATTTAGGAGACTTAGCAGGATAGGTCTTTAAATAATGATAATTGATTTGGATTCGGCAGGCACTTGTACTATTTTTTTGTTATTTTGATTTCGCAAGTAGTTTAAAGTGACTTTAAAAAATCACGACGGCTAAAACTTAAGACCACTGATCTTAATGAGTGAAACCGTGGGATGCAATTATTAAGACCAATAATATGATCTTAATGATTGAAACCGTGGGATGCAATCAGTATAATCTATGACTATCTGCAGATAAATATTAACCTAAAACCTAATCTCGCACATCAAAAACGGTCAAACGTTTAAGGCTGTTTAAAGTCACAAAAATTTAATTTTATTTATATACATATAAAGCACCCGAAAAGCGTAACCCTCTTGTTGGGCACTCGGGTAAAACCCAAACTATGACAAAAGCAAACTTAGTAATTTATCGAACATTACTAAATTTCTCCTCTAATCTTTTTAAAGTTTTTATTATTTGATGAAACTGGATGCAAAAATATCCATCAGCTATTGCTTTTATAGTCCTTCACAAACAGGCCGCTTGTGAAATCCATAAGTCAATATTCTTCACCGAAGATTGATAATATTGACGTCGGATTTCCATTTCCTTCAGAAAATTGGGACTTTTTAGTTGGGAAGTCTTTCATTCGTTACTATTTCCTGTCTTCCACTGTTGATTTTCTTCTAACCAGTTACTTATCTTCTAGGTTTGATTATGTCCAGAATAAAGTCTACCGGAGTTTTTCATGCTAAGCTTAGCACGAAAAACTAACAAAAATGAGGACTACCAAACACTATGCGCTAGCTATCATCATCCTACTGTCCTTATCCCACTATGTAGGGGCACACCATGTTTTCCTCTTATATTCCTCTCTAGCAGCCGTCATCTCTTTATTCACTCCCAATTCACACATATCCCTCATGACACAACTCATCCACATGTTCTTACCACTTACTGTCATATTCATAGGCCTCTTCGTCGCATGACTTTCTTCTCCGAAGGCTTTATATAGGCTTGATAAGGTGAGATTCTCACATTTTCTAGAGTGTATATATATACATATATATATTTATATTATATGTATAATAAATATAGTTCAATTGCTGTTTGTTTGTCTCGTTATAACTCGAGGACGGTGAAGTCGATTTAGCTGATTTTGGTTTCTAAATGTTTGTGAAAGTTCAGAAAAGGTTTAAACGGTGAGAAACATACATAATTTTGAGGCGGTATTAAGTCAGTCGGGTAATTAATGGGTGGCTGCGTAATTTTTTTCCGATTTAAAAACAGAAAGAGTATATTTATGTGTATCATCCAAATTCTCAGAGAGGCCCAGGCCGATTTAGAAATATATTTTTTATGTGTAAAAGGTTAGGTATTCCTTACGTTAACCTTATTTTTTTCGGTCGGTTCTATAATTGAGTTCGTATGTCAAAATTATTAAATAGACATACCAAATTGAAGTTGGTAAACAATTTTTTTAAATAGTTATAGAAATATGAGTGAAAAAATAGTGAAAAGATAAAGCTAAGGTAAACGTTTTGAGTACTTAAATAGCCGAGTCTTAAGAATATTCTACTAAATACAAGAATCGCGATTTCACATTCAAAACTTATAAAATGAATACCAATACATCTGCAGCAAGCGTTTTAGCGTGAAAAGTAATAAATCCAATATCACAGCCTTTCAGAATGCGAGTGTAGAAACTGTATATTAAATATTTTACGTAGGATCTGAGATTTAGTGATCTGTATGAGCAAATATATAATATTTTCTATGCAGTCCGTCAGAGCTCGTATAAAGTAAGAACTTACGTATAAAGTAAGAACTTACGTATAAAGTAAGAACTTACGTATAAAGTAAGATCTTACGTATAAAGTAAGATCTTACGTATAAAGTAAGATCTTACGTATAAAGTAAGAACTTATAAGGGGGTGTTACGAGTATAAGTTTGACGTGTCTGTCTGTAGCATCGTAGCTCTCTAAGGAAGAGTTAGACCAATTTATTTTTTAAATAATAAGCGTATTAGTCGAGAGTGTTCTTATATTAAATTTTATGAAAATCGGTCCAAGATGGCCGCCACCTCTAAATGGCCAATTTTATATGTTTTTTATTATTGCATTGCAGGGGTGTTTTAAATTTTTCTTGTTAATGACGATAAACATTAAATCTACTTATAAAAATAAACTTAATATATATATATAAATATGAATGTAAAATATAATAAATATACATTTATAAAACTATATTCATAAATTTCACGTATGCATGGGACGAAAGACGGACAGAAAGAAACAAAAAGGTACCTTGCATACTAAGGAACCCTAAAATGAGCTTTCCAAAACAAAATGGTAATGAAGATAAAATACATTTAGTATAAGGCAGAAAGGTTAAATAAAATAAGATCTTTCTTTTGACATTACTACATAAAAAGAAAGATGTCACTAAATACAATTACGCTAAGATTGGGCTACTTTCCTCTGTATTTTTTATTATTTTTTGTGCGAGGTTGAGTGCCCCAGTGTGTTTTTCAGACAAAGTAACCTTTTGTTCAATCAATTGATAGTCTGAAAGTACAAAAACATTCATTTTACACGTATTGTCAAACTCTTATTTTATTTTAAAGGACTATGAACACATTTTAGTCGGTTAGAACTAATTTTGTTGATTTGTTGCCAGTCTATAAAATTAATATTATTATCCTAGTGCCTTATTTTTATTGTCATTTTCTAATTTTTTTAACGAATAACAGCTATGCATATAACTACCAGCTCGCACGAACATGGAAGTCAGCGACACTGTGCCGTTAGATCGTGCTTGCCTCGTCTGCAGTACACAGTTTCACTCGTTTCAGTTACCCATAAAAATTAATATCTATCCTTCTTCAATCTGTATACATAAGTCTGAACTGAATGGCATTAGGCCTAGCATTAATTTTGGCATAACGGTAATCCGTTAAGCTAGAAATGTGAAAGTTCGAAGATATAAGAATATTTTGTATATTTGTATAATACTTTGCTATAGTGTGTTGTTAAAATGCAGCATACCTCCGCACCCTGAGCCACCCACGCCATCGGTGCCTCTCAATCATACCTAGCCTTATGTAGGAGGCAAATCATTTGACTCTCAGATTTTGCTACTTGAGTATCAAATAGACAGGTGCCGCTTTTTCAGCCCATAGCACAATTAACTGTCCTTAACATTTCATCACAATAAGCTACTACACGGAAAAAAGATATCTACAATCAAACTTGAAGGAAAACTATTCTTGATCTGAAAAAAATACTTAGGTATATTAAAAAAATATAAACTTGGATTGAAACAAAATGTCTGAGAATATTGATATTCTTTGTTGAACAAATCTTTTTTTTTCTGTGTACAAATAATACTCATTCCCATATTAGTCAAAAGTGCATTTTTATCAACATTTCAGTTATAGAGTTCCAATTCCCTTTCTACGATCGAACTAGTGGAGGTGCATTACGTCACCGATACATGATTGAAATTCTACAGATTCACACTAAATGCTTTCCATCGACTGTAATTGTGCAAACAGCCAGGTTGTGGAATTCTCTGCCGAGTTCTCTATTTCCTGATGGCTATAATATAAGTCTTTTCTAATCGCGAGTGTGTTGGTTTTTCCTAGACAAGCCTGCTAAATCTTAGACTGCATCGTCGCTTTACATCTGGCGAGTTGTGGTCAAGCGCAAGCAATATACATAAAAATAAATGCATGTGACCATCTGCCTCATGTTTATTCACATAATTTACTTAAAGTTTTGTAATAAATTAATTAATCCTCTTATAGTGTTGGTGTATCAAGAAAACCTAGGAAATGCAAGTCCTAAACATTCGCGAGTAAAGTCACACAGGGAATTACTAGTCTCATATTGAAAGAGGTAGCGATGTTACGGCCCATACTTCAGCCACTTGATGTATTAGATACGTCTCATCCTCGTATGCGGGTCATAAGCGAACAAATTGAGTAGAGTGGCCCGGTAAAGTGAATTAGGAGTCAATATTTTTTCATAACTTAATGTTTTAGGGAGTTCGCATCTTTTTCGACAGAATTTCTACAAAAGCAGGTTTACGATTTATCTTTGTATTTTGTGAAAGATAGCAATGTTATTAATGAAAAGAAATTGGACCACACTTTCCAAATAAAATAGTTTTGTTTAATCAGCTCAAAATCGGCAATAATAACGATGAACATACAAAAACAAAAATACATACAGACGAATGTAGAATCTCTTCCTTTTTTAGAAATCAGCCATTCTGCATCCACAGATGCTGTAAAATATCGAAACCGTATTAATGCCATATGAGCGGCCTACCTCGGTTTCGCAAAGTTATTTAACTAAAATATCAATATTATATATTTTTTTACACCTAAGATTCTTTTTAATGGTGTTCTATCGAATAACCCTAGCTTTTTCAAAAGTGTAATACCGATGTCACCCAGGGAAAGTCTAGCTTCACAACAGTTAAAGAATGTTTGAAATCGGTTCAGTGGTTTCGGAGCAAATTTAATGCAAATAAACAATCTAATTTTTCTTTGTTATAATATTAATATAGATAATATTGTCATTAGAAACAAGATAGATTGCGGCTATAATCGAGAAATACAAACAAACACTTTTACATAATACCAGTCGATACTGGTGATATTTTTATCTAATTACTGTAGTTTTTTTTTTAAGTTCAGGTTTATAGTATTAAATTATTTTTAATAATATAAACAACATAGTACCAAATTATGTTAGGGGAATTCCCTTACAACTTGGTACTTCCCCTCAACGTCTGTTTATAAGTAGGCAATGCCCCTTACATCGCAACCTAACTGCCTATTATTTACGATTTTTGTTCAAGCTATTAATACAAATATTTACTTCTTGTATATAGCATACAATTATTAATATATAGCATACATTGCTCTATAGTTGTACATAACGGAAATCCGCCACGTAATCACTGAGCAATGGAACTGTGTCGGAGGATTATATGCGACATCGATGTCATTTGAACTATACAGAGTGCCGGGTGATAATCCCATTATACGCCGTTCTTAAGGTTTCAAGACAACGTTGTTGTGTGTATATGACGATATATACAGGATGTTTCAATGAGAAATCTACGTATTTTATAAGCTTAGTGTATCAGTTTTGAAGGCTTTGAATTACAGTTCTCACGGACGTCAATGTATTTTAAATAGAGCTAAGTACCTACCTACTTAATGAAATAAACCATGAAATATTGAGGTTCACCGCCCATGACAATAAATTTAAAGAATTTATTTGTAATTTTTTAAAACCTTCAAATATAATAAATAATAATAAGAAATATTGTTATTGATGATTTTGATTGGATTGGTTTTCGCTTGACTGTAACTCGCCAGATGTAAAGCGTCGATGCAGTCTAGGGTGTAATACACTTGCCTAAAAATATTAATTGTGGAGTTAGTAATAAAATAATATCTTAATTATAAAATAACGTTTAGCACTCAAAGCTCCCCACTAGGATTTCTCCAGTGCACACGCACAAAAACACCCAAACTCGAAGTCAAATATTCAAACTCATCGTTAAAACTCATGTTCCGAAAGGGAATGGAACCCAGGACTGTCGGATCTCGAAGCTAACATGTTAGCCACCAGAACAGAATAAATAGTAAAAATGATATTAAATATGGATAGTTACGAAGAGTTAGATATATACCTACACACAAATATACAAAACAGACTCGTAAATCATTGTCCTTCTTTAGGCAGTACGGTAAAACATGTAAGTGGTATATCGCAACATCCTGTATAGATAACATTGTTACTTGCGTATTTATTTGGGTGAATACAGTCTGGTGAGCAGTAGGCGACTGGTTTTACAGCTGTTACTTTGAAACCTTACAAAAGATTTGCAGAAAAAACTGTTGAACATGGTTTTACTTTGTCATATTTTTATAGCATGTTAAGACTTGAGACACGAGTATGGATACAATTTACTACGCTGCCCGGAGTTTGAAGATTTGTTACTAGACTACAAGGTAAAAATCAAAAGAAGTTTTACGTTTCTAGAGCAACGTACTGTATGCCAACTTTATTTCAATACTAGCCGCGCCCGGAAGATATTTGATCATACCATGGGACTTCAATTTGCTAGGATATAAAGTAGCTTATGTGTTAATCCATAGTAGAAGCTATCTTCGTGCCAAATTTCATCCATATCCGCTAAGCCGTTTGAGCGTGAAGGAGGAACAAACAAACACACATACATTCAAACTTTTTTTTTATAATATTAGTAGAATTTACTTATTTAATTCTTATAATTTGACGTCATTTACTGGAAAATATTAATAATAATTTCGGTACGATTCTGTGTAATTTTTTTATCAATTGGATTTATGGATAAGCGCCAAATTACAACACAATTGCATGCTTGCTATATCTATGACTCGCAAAATTACCAGTTTGTAAAAATTTGTTAAACATTAAACAAGCTATTCACCCAGACAGCTATTATAGCACTTGTAAATAAGCTAAAGCCTGGAGCTAATATACGCACGTGCTCGTAAATATGGTTAACAGATTTGCTTAAGTAATTGGTTTGAAATTAGACAGGCGGATGCGAGATTAAGACGTATTCTAGATTTACTTTGTTTACTTAGTGCCTATTACTATTAGTTAAGGTGTTTATTATTACTATCATAATTTATTATTGCTTAATTAAGCTTCGGTTTTCATTTCGACTTATTTCCGGGAATAATTTTGACGTGACAACGTCTTATAATTCGATGGAGCCGGCTGAACGCACGAAAAACATGACTCATACGGCGTTACCTCGCTCTGAGGCGTTCCATTTTAGGCTTGAAGTACAAGCGAGAGCGCGGAACGAGCGACTTAGAGCCACAATCAGCCTCCGCGTTCGGCAGCGTTCGACATCAGTCTCTCTCCTACTTGAGTGAGCGATGAGTCCGCGTGGACAGCTACTATACATTTATATGATTTCGTCAAGTATGAAGTGCAGTGAAAAGTGAATGTGGTGTCAATTGTTTATAGCAACGATAATTGCGGCGATAATGGTAATGATTCTTTCGATACAAAATGTCTATCAAACAATATTATTAAAATTTTCTTTTGAAAAATGAAGCTATTCCATCAGTATTTTTTTATGAATTTGTCACGTTCAACTATCGTCAGTAAACCGACTTTACAGACAACCGATTTTTTTATATCAGTTTACGCTTGAACGATTTTTTTCATATTTAGAAAATTTAATCTTGAGTAATGTTTTGTTCCGCATGTCTGTACTAAATATTATTCAAATTGGCCTGTTTGGAAGAAATATCCTCCAATCAAAATATATATATACCTACGTCATGAGACATACAAAATTCTTAAATGACAGACAAAAGAAAAATGCGCCAGATCCGAACAAGAGACGCAATCCTCACTCGAGAAAAAAATCTTTATATGTATAGTAGTTAAAAAAGTATAGAATAGCTGCTCTGTTGATATTTTTGTTCCTAAAGTTAAATGTCGCTCGGTGCGAGTATAATCAAGCAGTTTAAGACGCAACTTAGTGATTATTCAAAAAAAAAACAATGTCATACCAAACTTCGCGTTGATAATAACTTTTCCCTAACATTTATACTAAACTTACAAACGAATATATTTTATCATTTGAATATGATTAAGTTGTTTTATTATCAGCAACGAAATGACTAACTACAACAAATATGACAGTGAATAATAATGTGATCCACCTTTGTAAAAATCAGTTCCTAAATAAGAAAAATGCTAAGAACCTATAATTAACACTGCCAAGTTAGAGGCGGTCTTTACCTCAATTATTTTTCTAGAACACAAAGGTCACATCCAGCCTCGAGAACGCTACATTAGCAGCTAGACTAGTCTCCCTATGGTTGAACTAATGCCGATCTATTTGCAGCAAACGACCTGCTCGCTCCGATGACAGAAACGACCCGTTGGGAAGTAATAAGTAAGCTAAACTCAGGACATAATTGCGACAAAATAATAATGTAGTATAAGAAAAATGTTCGATTATAATGAGCAACGTAGAAATAATCTTTCCATACACGATTGTTTTAACGATTTGTATATCGATCTCAATTTTCTCCTCACTTCGGAAGAATATCCTCACACAAATTATGTGTTGAGTTTGGGGCAATGGGTACACATTAGGGAACATTGTACGTTGCGCTATCCCTTCCTAAGGGAAGACTTTGTATGCCTATTAAACCGTTCTATCTTTGTTTATTATCGAAGGTAACTAAAATTAGCTTATCGATATATACGTGTGCTTACAGGAAGACGGCGAAATTTATTAAAGGTAAAGGTATAAAGTATTTGTAAGTAAATTAAGTAAATTTTGTCATAGGTACATCAGCAAGCCCTTGTAGTTTTCAGTTAGTGACAACCTCGATTACTTTGGAAAACTCATACATAACGAATATTTTTCATAGCTATAAAAATAAATAAAGTTTGATATATAGAGCTGTCCTTACTGTGATTATTTTCATGTCGAGGATGACATGTACCATTCCCAATACACACGCGGCTAACTTAGACCCGAGACTCATCGCCCTAACACCAGCCACGGCCGGGAACCAATGCTGTATACGTAAATTAAAGAAGTGAAAAATCTGCCAAGATTGCTTTCACTAGATATACCACCACTGGACCTGCTATTCACCGAACTCTAGCGGTCGTCATCCTTATAGAGAAAAATGGGTCTTAAAATTAGTTAGTTACAACTTACAAACTAACAAACTTCGACCATTTATGACCCATTTACTTCACGCCTAATGATTTCCGCTGTACTTTTCCATCCATTAATCACTCATCCTAAAACTTTTTATTAATATAGCTACAAATAAAGATAATGTTCATTTCAGCCGTCAAATACAATTAATCTTTTATAACGATTTACATTACTTCCGCTTCACAGAGTGCCTGGTATTCCTCTCTATGACATTGATACAAAAATAGGTACACGAATAAGCTCGTATCGCTATCTGCCGGCGACATTCGATCCCCGCCTGTCAATTCAATAATTGCTCTTACTCGAAATGTTTTACCTATACGTCTAACTATAAGTAGAAATCTGGGGATTTAGGTAACTCTGGTGGTTGTTTTGGGTAAACATCGTCGAGATTTTTTTATGGTTTCTGTATAATAGATACCAGGTTTTTTTTGTTGTTGTTTCTATTTGTAATATAGTAGGTACATTTTATCTGCCACATTTCATAAAGCATACTTTCATTCGTCTTTAGGGCTATATATTATGAATTTAATCATAGTACTTGATCATGGTACAACAGATCACAATAAATAAAATTTCATCATGAGACCAATTAGAGTTTGAGAACAAATAATGAGCTGTTTCATAAGAGACCTATGAAAATAGGCTACTTACAAAACTTATAGAATAACTGATAATTTTTTTTTCCTAATCTTAAAACTATATTAATTTGAAAAATATTATAATGAGTAGGTATATAGTAAGTGACCCCTATATCCACTAAGTATTTATTTATTAATAAATTTGACTAGATCTAGGTATATATAACTAGAACAAAATAGAGTATAGTAAATTTATTAATAAATAGTCAATCTCTTAAACAAAAAAGTAATGCGCTATATAAATATAATAATTTAAATAGGAATAACTCCACGTAAAGAGTTAAAATTGATACTCTTGAAATGAATATTTTGCAAAGAAGCAAGTTATTTTTAAAACTAAAGTGATAACTGAACTCCATTATGTCTGGTCGCGATATAACATTTTCAGTTAATTCGATTTAAAAAACCAATCTGTGGGCCGACTTCGATAAAACTTAAATGAGACCTTTAATAAAAATACATCAGTCTAGGCGTCTCCGAAAAATCAGTTAACATCATAATAATATATTATAAAGAATGCCGTCGAATTGGGATAACAAAACATTTTACTTTGCCAAAGTATGATGAAACACGAATAAGGACAGAAATAATCATTCATCAATCTTATCATTGTAGATCCCATTAGTACGTAGGAAGAGTTGCGAATCCCTTGATCCGATGGCATGATTTGCAAAACCGACGAACCTGTCCTATACTCAATGATGATAAATACTACACTACTTTACTATGTACCTCTACCTTTTTGTAATAAGGACGTTTTTTTTTGTACACATAAGATCGCAAATAGACAAAGCCTGTGCTATGGTTACCTTATGACTAATATACATACTTATATACATAATAAACATCCAGACACAGGTCAAACATACATGTTCATGCGCACAAGTATTTGACCTGTCCGGGAATCGAACCCGAGACCAGCGGCTTGATACCAACTGCAACATATAAAAGAGTAAGTCCTGACTGACAGACTGACATTATCTAATGTCAACGTAGATCCTAAACCGCTGAATTAATAGTTTGGACACGACATTTCGAGGGTGTAGAGGCGTACTAAGAAAGTTAAATTTTGCCCCAAAGGGGCAACCGCGGTATAAAATATAATCCACAGTTGTTAAATATGTTTGCTGAAGGTACTCGAAGTGCGGGAATTATGTGTGTCCAAGAAAGTAGAACTAGTACTTTTAGAAAGACTGTATTCTGTATGGCTAGAAATATCTATAACAAAATACCAAAAAATAGTCAAACTTCTGATGTATCACTTTTCAAAAAAAAAAGCACAATGATATTTTAGTCAAAAAGCTTACTACACTATTGACGTGTTTTTAAAGGATGACAGTATGACATAACATTTGACATTTACATTCAGTATAATGACATTTTTTATTAAGAATATGTTGTATTTAATTTTTAATATTGTGTTTATCATTCCATATGTATGTATATATTAATTCAGTTGTTAAGAACTCTTATGTCTGTATACCTGAGGGTGGAGCTAGAGAACTTATATTTAAATCAGGAACAACTGTTATTGTAATTACTTAGTCTCACAGAACAATAAATCATTTCATTTCATTTCAAATGTGGGTTCAAAGTTTGATCCATGAGATCAAAGTATTTTATGTGGTGTGCAACGCCACGGAAGACAGCTACTACGAGTTGTATTAAATTAAAGTACTAGTAAACTCGACGTAAGAATTTCGTAAACTTTGAAATTCTAAATCACACTGTTCCGTTTCACTTTGTAAATGTAATGTTCGGAAACCTTTACGGAAACTATTACGCATGACGGCATACCCACAATATGTCATACCGCTTGACAGACAACGGGAAGTCTGGTCGCGAGCACGACTGAACATTTTACCAGCAAATAAACCTCTCTATTGTATCGCAAGTCGGGATTATTCAAGAGATATGAACTTTCTGAGCGATCATTTTCTGTGGCTCTTCTACCGACTTTCAAAATACTGTTACCGATTGGGTAATTATTTTTCTGTTTTGTTTTTTGTATGACTGTATGCTTTTTTTGTTTGTTACCTGATTTCTAGGAGACCACTGGACCAATTTGATTTTTTTTTGTTTGTAAAGTGTTTTCTTTACATGTAGTCGCATTTTAATTTCATTGAAATCGGTTAAGAGGTCTGATTTTAAATCGAAATAAATTAAACATTTCATCTGCGCCTGCCGTAATGAGTGTCCGTAATGCCTTGATTTACTAAAGAATTATTTATTTTGGGATCATATTACGATCTCTTCACATTATGATATCTTTACATTTTTACCTGACGTTGGTTAAAATTTATAATTTAAAATTTGTTTTTTAAAAATATTAATTTTGCCAATGTCAGGTAATTGTAATGATATTATTTAACGTATATCAAGTAAGAGAAGTAAATATGACAAATATTGGTAGTCATGAAGGTTACGACTTATGACCATGCATCGTTATCAAGTTTTGTTTGTTAAATAGTAAGTGGTCGAGAATTTACAATATTTCTAATGTATTTCCCGCAAACACGCAGACCAAAATATTTCGACTATATACTTTCTCGTACTAGACCATAATAGTAACGAATCCAAAATTATAACACATGAATACTTGACTATAATCATTCTATAAATATAATATATTGAAAAAAAAAAACAAATCGATGACGCTGTTTTTTTCGGTTAGCTCGAATACTCCAGCTTTAATTTACGACCACCCTTTAGAAGTATTTTCCTGGGAAGGCTATAGCTGTAGTTATGTGCAAAAACTCCCCTCTCGCTTTAGAAAAGAGGTCAATAGAGGGTAAAGTACTAAAGATATGTTTCACCTTCAATTATTGAAGTATATTCACACGTATTTTCGATAGAATATTGGTATTATTTGCTACTCACGATGCAAATTTGAATCGTGACCCGAAAGCGAATAAAATGAGATTTTAAGATATCACAAAAAATTGTCTGTGATAAATGTGAGCCGAATGAAATAAATTAAGAACGGAAATTTGAAAATGGTAATGCAAGTAAAATGAGTTTTTTATCTGACTTATCACTGATAAAGTTCACAAAGCGAGAAAAGCGTCTCTGTTTCGAGTCTGGTAGTTTTTTTTAGCTGGTAGTTCTCAACTGGTACAAACAATTATCAAATTTTTAAAATTTCGTAGGGTTTGTGGTAAATAACCTCACAAATCGAGAGAGTTAGCCGTGGAACGATTTACCGGTTAATTTTAATAAGATGGGGAAAGAACATGCAGAATATGAGATTATATAAGACTTCAAAATATGAAAAAATAGTCAAGAAATTAACTAATTACCACAAGCTTAAACGATGATATATCGTGAGAAAACCTGCTTGTTGGAGAAGGTTAATAGCTTCCGAAGATAAATGAAGTCCCCCAAACCACAATTTGGCCAGCTTGATAAACATATGCCCTACACCCCTTTCATAGGAGAACCCCGAGCCCAGCTGTGGGTTATGGGTTGAGACGTAGTCAAGAAAAATATTTTTATCACCGAATAACTCAAAAATTACATTTCAATTCGACGTTAAGTTCTGATTTTGGCTACATGCAAAAATATTCGTGTCGCATTTGCCTAAACTGTGACCGAAATCTTTCTTTTATGTCGCGAGTCAAGATTTGTCATCCGATATAAAATGTTGCGATCTTGCCTCCCTGTATGTACCTGTGACATATTTTTAGGTACTCGTATTCAGATAGTAACAGACCTACATGACAGCAAGGGTTACCTTTTGCCTTCTGAACTATCAGACGAAAATTATTTTTTTAAAAATAATGGCTAGATTGTATTTTAAATGCCTAATACTTATTAGGCATATAGGTATGTAAGTTTGTAACAGCGAGTTACTTAAGCAACACAACTGATCTTGCAGGTAAAGGTGTCGTTAACTTTCCATTTATACCCACAATAATTTACAGTTAAATTATTTCGATAAAAAATCGTTACAAAAACTGCAATAAGTATACATAATTTCTGTTAGGTAGTGTACACTATACACGTGCGTAATATTATATATTAATATCTTAAAACATTTATAAAGACACTAACATAAATATTTTAATACACTATACTTAATAATAAAATATGCTTGTATATTTTTTATTCCAGAAAGCCAGGCATTTGGTCTATCAAACTATAGACCACCAGGTCACTCGAGCATGAACTTTCATGCTCGATTTCAGACAATACTGTGGCCCTAGATAAAGCATACTTAGTCTACATATACAGATATCAAGGAAGGCTGTCGCACTAGACAAAAGTCACATTTTGCTTCCTGCATATTTTGAGATATGGCATCAACATAAAGTTTGCGTTAGGAACTTTACTGTAGGTTGTAAAATAAAATGACGTCACGTATTAGTTTTTCAAATTAATTAAATAAACTGCAGAATAATGTACACAAAGCAAAAATTACTAGTAATACTAGCCTAATATTATCATTTTGCTATACAACTTTAAATCGTTAAACTTTAAAACTATATCACACAAATTCTTGTCATAAAAATAAAATAAATCATTTTATATTTTTCTGCAAAATTTATTTACAACGTACCGTCGGGTACGTTTTAATTTTTTTTAAATACACATACGTTAGGCCAAATAAAAATCGGTTTTCTTTTATTTATTTTATTTGGGGCATAAACTCAATTTTGTTACTATAGTTTTAATGTTAGACGTTATCTACTTATACATACTGCAATATACGCTAACTTGTACATATTGCAAATACTAAGTCAGACAGTATATTTGAAACACAAATTTAGTCAAATAATCCGCCCTGATTCGAACCTGGCGCAAAGGTGCCCACGATGCTAGCTGCGTTAACGCGCTGGATGGCGATGGCTAACCTTTGAACCAGAAACGAGCAGGAACGGGAGTCACCACATCTTTCTCTTATTCTGTGTCCTAACTCCCTCATTATTTTTTTTTGCCTCACTACCCCAACTGCTCATAGTCTCCACTGCAACGGGGTCAAACAAATAATTCGGCTCCATTGACGCGTATTTTTATCATTTTTATTTATTTTATTTTACACTTGTATGAGAAAGTTATAAAATATAAAGTCAGACTTAACTAAAGTTTTTTTGCAATGCCTGAGTATTGTCAACATTTCAACAGTGCGGTCACACATACGTAGGTACCTAGTTGTGGAATTAACGCGATAAATCCGCTCAAGTTGTTTAATTCCATTATCGCAAAGTTCGTGAACATCGCCGTAACGTATTGTTTTATTCAATGACAGATGGTATCCGAGTGAGCCTACAATAAATGTTTTGTCATTTTAAATTGAACGCGAAACCTCGCGGCACGATGTGAATGAATAAGTAATTAGCAGAAACGTCGGATTGAAATTTTTGCACAATTATATATTGAGGGAAGTATAATTGGGGTGATATACGAAACGTGAGTAAAGGATTTTGAAATTTTTGTTGAATACTACTTACTTATTCTTCAAAGGTAAATCCACGCTAAAGTTATTGTACCTTTGTGGTAGTGAACGGAAATGTCACTTTTGTCGAGATATTAAATTATATCGCAAAATATTTCATAATTTTCAAATAATCTGACTAAAATAGCGAACTTCCTAAAATCTTTAATTAATATAAATAAAAAAAAAACACTAAAAGTTAAGTATGGCTACTATACATTTTCTCGATAATCTAACTAGACTTTTCTATTTTAGATGTTTATATACTTTAACGCAAAGTAGAAATAAACGGCGTCTATTCGAGGACAAAAAAAAACAATAAAACTTAGTTAAAGGAAAAATATTATTTCGTATGTACGGGTAAAAATAAACAACTTTCCGAGGTATGTAAGTTCTGTTCGTAGTTTTATAGTAAAATTTGTAAATATTAGATTAAATAACGTGTACATTTAAAAAAAATCTTGTGACGTAAAAAAGTTTAAATTATTACTATGTTTTTTAAGAATTTTTTTCAGCCCAGCTGATTGTAATTTATTATTAAATATAAAATATCTTTTAAGAAGGTATGTTCGTGGCTAATTTGAGCACCATAGGTATATAAATAACTAAAAATATCAAATTGCAACTATCAGCTGTAACAAAAAAAATCTGTCACGAACTGTTTCTAAAAATTTCGTCTCCGTATTAACTTTAGGTACTACAAATTACGGTAGAAAGCTAGGTTCTAATCTAAGTACACAAAGTTTATCTACATTTTGGTAAAACAAAAAAAAAACTTCCAACTGCGTGAAAAGAACTACACAAGCCAAGCAACATCTACTTTTCAAAACATGTAAAAACCTGTAAACATGCCACTATTTAACATTTTCATTTCATCTTTGGTGCATCATACATTCATTTCGTTTCGTATCTTACCACGGACGGCAAACGCACTACATTATTTTTTTTAGTTGCCATCTAACTGGCAGCATTTAAAAATAAAACATTCTCTTTTCAAACACTCTCACATTTTCAGAAACAACACGCGCGAAATTGTGTTTAAACCTTTTTCATTGCACCACAATGTGACACTTATTTGACGTTTGTTTACTTTTTCTTTTCGAGTGGCTGTGTGAATTTATTTTATTCGGCCGGGGAAAGCGTGAGGCGCGAAAGGTTGCGGCGCGTGTCACGACCGAAGTTAGACTGAGTTGTACCCATACACCGAACAGACGAGGGAGCGTCGCGATTTATCTTTGAGGTTCTAATTACCTATTTTGCTGTCTGATGTCTCCGAGCGTCTTTCGAGAGCGGTTGACATTGTTTGATGCAAAAGTTAAAGCGAAAGAGAAGAGCTGAATGCTTTGGGAAAATGTCGGAACACGTTTGCGATATTTTAAGTTTGCAAGGAAGACATGAAGTAAATAGGGAGTTTGGGTGATTTGCTTTGATGAAATATAATGTTCTTAATTCATAGTTAGAATTTATTTGTCGCAAAATTTCTAAATATTGTTAAACATTTTTCCCACATGTTCAAATAACTGTGTAAAAATAAGAATCATAAAGACTTTGTGAATATTTTGTTGCTTGAAATAATTTAAATACTTGACACTGGTTGTATGCACCTACCGTTAGAAGTAACACCTTAGAATAATAAAAACCTGCCTCATAAGAAAATATTTTTTTTTAATTCCAGGCAAAATATTTATATACTAAATAACTGTTTTCTTTGAAGTGTTGGTAAAATAACACACCACAGGGAAATCAGAGCATGCTCAGAAACTTTTTTTATTACTTTTTGAACGACTCAAATCGTTTCCTAATTTTGTTAGTGAATTTTTCTCATCGTTAAAAAAATGGTTTATTTAAAACTTTAACTCATTTTACATTCAATTAAACAACCACAAGAGTTTTTCCCGCGTTCGCTGAAAAAATGGCGTCCTTGTCTGTGTATTTATTGCAAATCTAGTGATTTTACAAGCTTTGATGTGTAATATTGGTGGATTATTAACCATTATTGTCTTGTTTATGTGTACAAGTGTGGGCAACCGATATATAGACGGAATAATGTGGTTTTCGTGTTCGCGGGAAATATCCATAGAAACCCTGTTAAAGTCTCCACCGGTACAAGGGTACATGATATGACTTTAACTTGACCACGACAACTTATTACTTGATATATGACTTATCTTTATTGATTCATAACTCGAAAATTAATAAACTTGACGCTGGCAAATATACAAATCTTATGGTGCCATTAATTGAAAGAAAAAAAAACAACCACAAGTAGTTCTGCAAACTGTTAGCCTCGTTACAATAATACATTTATATAATTGAATAAAAATAATTAAAACTTCTTGGCCGTTTTTAGGCTTCCGTACTCAAAATACTAATATACTAATGCTTCACTGTCTGACACCAGGCTGTCTCTTAAACCGTGACAGTTAGACAGTTGAAAGTTACACAGATAAGTATTGTATTGTAAATAAATATTGTGAATAAATCTTTAAGGTGGCTCACACACAACACACGCGGTGTTTGCTATTATTGCTTGATATTTATAACGACACCTGGTAGAAACTTGAACTAATGTAGAAACTTGAACTAATGGCACGGGACCCTGCGTGCACAAATGAAACACTTAGCAATTTTTTTATCACATTTAGAATAGAAATGTTTTGATTGCGGTCCACATGTCCCTACTATATACACTAAAATTAATCAGTAAACGGCACCGTAGCAAAAATTCTTTAATTTTTAACTGACGAAAAAAACGGAGGAGGTTTCGTGTCAGCGCGTACATTGAAATGAAGAATTACTCCCCCGATAATTCCTCGTACTACGAAACCCTATCAGTAACAAGTTAAAAAAATGTGACTATTGAGTTTCATTACGGCAGGCGCTGATATAACTATTTCAATCATTACGATTTAAAAATCAAACTTCCGTCTATTGACCGATTTCGATAACATAAAATAACATTTTTTTTTTTCAAATATGTCCAGCCATCTACGAAAAATCTGGTGATAAACAAAAAAACGTACAGAAAAATTCAGTACCTTCTCTTTTTTAGAAATCGATATAAAATACATTCAAACAATTTTATTCGTACAGTCGTAAAACAATCTTTCCTATGTAAACATCACCTTATCTCATTCCGAAAAAATCCCTTTGAATTATTACGACTTACATCAGGTATTCGTTTTGACAATGTTCTGATATGTCGACCTTCCACCTACCCTCAGGCAGAACTACTCAGGATTCTGATCCGGCGTGATTTTTTGTAAATTGGATTGTGATACACGTATTGGTTACTTATGAGTAAAGAAACAAGGTGAATGTGCTATTCACAAAATTTTCAAATATGATAGTATAAAGACCTAATCTTCAAATGTATTTATGCTTTAAAAAGAGTTATGAAAATCAATGAAATTAATTTTTATATATAGTAATTAATACCTATGTTAAAGTTTTAAATGAGACAGTATGATGTATGCATACCTATGCTTTTGCGATAAGCCGAGAAGTATGATCCTAACGTGAAAACTAACAAACAATGAGAGATAAGCATCGACCCCCTACTGTGGGGCACGGTTCTCTCCTCTGAAGAAGATGTAGGCCATAGTCCACCACGCGCTGACCAAGTTGGGTCCTTTACATATCTTCGAAAGCTACTAAACCTTCCCCGACACGCAGGTTTTTACGTAATGTTTTGCTTCACCGTTTAAAGACCTAAGAAAATCTTGACAGACATGAAGCAAAGAAGTTGCACTTTTTACAACTTTTTGCATTTATTATTTAACCCAGTTTACAAATATAATTAACTCAGTCTTCGCGTAAAAAGATGTGACGTTAATCTATTACATAACTTGGAATTTCATAGAGTTTCTTCCAATAGTTATTGGAGACATTAACCTACAAAAAAAACAACTTATGAAAAGTTTTAAAAACTTATTATTTCAAAAAGATTTAGTTAGTTTTAAGGAAAATATGCAATAGTCATTTGGCCTGAAGAGAAAGACGTTATACAAAGTTTATGAAGGTTATTTTATTTAACGAGGCAACTTAAGTGTAACTTGAAGCTAGATATTAAAGATTTTTTCATTCTTTAGTAAATTGTCATCAATTGCATGACACACTTGATGCAGAAATAAGTTTAGCCATTATTTTTTTAGATATGAGTAATAGGTGTTTTTAGAGATTGATTAACATAATTACGTAAATTTTTGAGTGATTTTTAAATAGGTCAATTCGTTTATTACCAAATAAACTTAGTCTTCGTTTTAAAAAATTGATTCAGATGTAACCGAGCGACGACGGCACCTTATGAGAGAATAAACAGTCTAATCTAATTCTACATAAAAATATTGCATCGTGTCACTTTGTAAGTTAGTCTGAAAGCTAAAATTAAAAAACGTGGGAAAAAAATATTTCCTCAAAATGGGATAATTTCTACTATGGCACAATTTGATTGATTTAATATGGTTTCACACTAATATACCACAGGCGAAAGATTTAAGTATTTTTGTATGTGTGAATGTTAGTTCCTCTTTTCCGCTTGGATTTGTTAGGTGTGATTGGATTTGTGTGTATTTGCAGCTGGCAGATGGTCTAAAGTTTTTTCAGTCTGGTTTTTTGAAGTCTCTTTTGACTACTTGTTAGTTGATAGCTTTTGAATCAGAGTCTCTGGTCGTATTTTAGCGATGATAAATTATGTTTCTACAAATTAATTGGAATGTCTACTGTTACATAATCGTGTATTTTTGTTACATGATTTTGTTATAAGTATTTACATTTAGTTTATATGTAAACGTTACTGTCGTTGCAGTGTGATACTTTTTAAGTTATCAACTTCCAAACTCCAATCTTTTTTCCTTATGGGAAATACTTGCGACCGAAACTCGCCGGATGTAAAGCGACGACAATGCAGCACTTGCCTAAAAGAAAACGATTCATACGTGACTTGAAAATATCAATATTATAGCTATCGAGAAATAGAGAACTCGGCAGTGAATTTCAGTACCTGGCATTTTGCACAATAAAAGTAGGTACAATAACTTTAGTGCGAGCCTGTGGAACCTTTACCATGAAGCAGTGGTTTCTACAGTATCTTTATTAGTCCTATTGCAGGATGGATATGGGAAAATTAAATATACTGAAACCATTACTAACCTCGGACCCGGTACATATAACCTCGGACACTCGGCAAAGAAGTGCTGATTATTTTAAGTAAGAATTATGTACGCACTTGCACCAATAAAAAAATAAAAAAAAACGTGTGGCACTCGGGGACTGCCGCGGTAAAGCTATTGCATACGCATACATCTAGTCGCACGCACACAAACACCGTGCCGAAGTCTGCCAAACTGAAACGACTTATTTTCGTTACGGATTTTCTTGATTCGGTCGCCGCGCTCAAAGCCGCCGTAAAAGCTATGCAATAGCTTACAAAATAAACAAAATAATAAATATAAAGTCTGTGTGGAAAGAAAACCGTCGTAAGATATGATTAAATCAATCATCAATACTAAAATAACAGTAAATCAATCATCGACTCAGTAAGCTAATTATTTATTATTTAATCATTGTACATAATTATGTTAGTTCCATGTTCTTTTTCCGCACAAACTCTAACAAAAGCATTACTTTATTGTACAAAAACTTTTAACATCTCTGTCTACACATTGCGAGTTCAAATATTATCGATATAAGTGTGTATGTAACGTCCACACCACGAGACAATTAGCCGCAGGCTCCTTCCATACTGTTTGTACAATAGCTCTTCTCGGCGGGACGTGATGTACCTATTCTCAAACATTACAAGTGTATAAATGTATTCTTATAGACTTGTAATGTCTGAGACGGGTTTTCACTCGTACCTGATTGTTGGAAAGGTCCAACTATATTTTCGTCAAATTTCAACAAGTGTACGTAGTATATAATATTATAAAAGAGTGAACAAAAAAATTCACGACAGACAGGATTCGATCACAACTTCTGGGTAACACGCCCAGATAATAAATATTAATACTCGTAAATCTATAAAAAAACATGCAGTAGAAACTTTGGGGACATGGGCAACGAGTGCTTTTAGAAATATCAAAATGTCTAATGGATTTGGTCAAAAGTTGCCATTCAACGTGACATTGCCGCCAGCATTCTTGGAAACTCTCCCCCTTTTTTTTTGCAAAATAATACTACTTATTTATATATTAAGATTTTCGTTAAGTGACTTGCGAGGCTATTTCTGATAGTTACCTTTAACTGGTTATATTTTATTGTTATAGAGCCCTAGTAATATACTCGCATTTGCAAAAGCGAACACCGAAACTGTGTAATTAAATTTGTCATTTAGACGCCGGTGAAGTAAAACTTGGTCCATCTGATTGTAGGCCTCAATTTCATTATCATAAGATCGATTTTCAAATACAATCTTGAGTAATTATTAATAATACAATACAATTCCCTGTATGAGACTGTTATAAAAAATCAAAAAAGTCTAACTAACAATTGTGAACATAAAAAAGTCTCAGACAAAACTCGGGGAACAGCTTTTCAGCTTTTATAAAAAAAAAAAACAAATTCAAAGAATAAGGGGAATAGACAAAGTTTTCTATGGGCTTCCTTAGATCTAATCAGTGTTTTAGATTTTTTTAGTTACTCATATTATTATTTTATGTAACAATTAAACAAATTATAGTATAAAATAACACAACTCAACCTGATTGTGGTAAAAGAAATAAAATTATTATACTTTTTAATTCATTCAATTCATCTAATTGACATTTAAAAATTTTATACGATTATGGAAAGACAAATGAATAATAACAAAATCATATTTTTTTTTAATTCAGGACTTACTAATTACTATTTTAGAGATTTTTTTAAATATAAGAAAAGTTCAGCATATTCTCGTCAAAGGATCATAAAAAATAATGTCATTAATTATCTGTAATTTCGTTGTTTGTTTTGGTGTGGTTCACAGATGACGAATATAATAATATTTTTTATTGATGTCATGTGACGATCTTAGCATAAATACGAGAATTTTTTCATCAGTTTTTGTAAATAAATGAATTTCCAACACTTTCCCAAAATGAAATGTTGTCAATTATACAAGTTTTAGTACTGCATACTATTTTACTAAAATATGTTTTCAGAATACACCTCTCGAAGACACATCGTTAGTATCCAGCTGCGAGAAATGGAGTCCTGTTTGTTGTTTACGAATAATAGCTCACTCTGTTCGGTACATTTATACTAGAAACAACATTGGTAGTCTAGGACACATACAAGTACCTATATAGCCTGTTATCAAGTTGTATCTGACAGACTTCAGTAAAGCTTTATAGGGTAAGGGTGATTTTCCACCAGATATTTACTGTTGCAGTTTTGACCAGAAGATGTGAAAGCTAAGCTAGGAACGCTATAAGAATCAAAGAATTTAAGGAATCACTGATGATAAGCTAGGTATGAGTCACAGGGTCAACAAGGTCAGAAAAGGCCTAGCATGCATTTAGAGCAACAACACATATACCTATAGTAAAGATGCAGGCATCTGTCTGTTTATACAAGTAACAATTTAGTTATTATTTTTAAGGTACGGCTACCTGCCTGGAATAGATCGCTTTAAGCGATAAGGCCGCCACTTGTGACATTCATTCATTCATTAATACCGACTTCTATTACGGCAGGCACCGATAGAACTTTTTAGTTATTTCGATTTAAAAATGAAACCTCTTGACCGATTTCGATATAATTTAAATGACTACTTATGGAATTTATTTAACTTTTTGAAACAAAAAAAGTTTTTTTTAATCGTGCCACTTGTCTCCAAGAAATCAGTAGTCGAATTGAGTACCTCGTCTTTTTAGGAAGTCGAAAGAGAAGTGACTACCGGCTTCAATTTGGCGCGCAAAACTTAGTTTACATTAGTTATTATCGATTCCATCATCAAACAGTGACATGACATTAATGGGATTACCTTCGACCACTATTTCAAACTATTTCTTTTATAGGTAAATTAATTTTACTAAGCCATGCTTTTTTCCGGGTAATTAGAGGTGAACGTTTGCCTTCTAATGTCATGCTTACACGTCAATTATTCGTAGTATTAATTTAACATTGTTTTCTCTCCGCATCAATTGGAACTTTGCATTTACTGGTTAGCAACTCACACTACAACATCTCATATTTCTCACGCAGTTTCATTGAAGCGTGTTACTCTATTATATATATATATATATATATATATATATATATATATCTATGGATACGAGCTATACTGTTTGTGATGTACAATGTTTCATTCACCATCGACAATGTATGAATTGGCTAATATTTTTTTCCGAGCATAACGACATTAGTCAAAAATTTCAAGAAATAAATTTCAATTTTTTTAATAGGAATTATAACAAAATTTTAAATAGCGATCTGTTTTATAAAAAAAAAAACAAGAGAATGTAGAGAATTGAATTTATTCGATGTACTTCTACTACATCTCATTAAGCAAAAACATTTCTTTTACTATTTGGCGAGCAATCGAGAACCATTATTATGTTTGTCTTAAACAATTAAGCACGAGATGTTTCTCCAGAGATGGCGTAAAAACTACATAAACGATATAATGGCGCTTACGTCCTTTGTAAATGTCAGCTCTTCGTTCTCATTAGACGCTACGACCACAGTCTGTGTAACAAATACAGTGAAATCATATACCCCATAAGAAAGAATTGTATTTTTACCCAACTGCGAAAGAAGCGAATTATGTTTTTCAGGTGTATGTTTATATGTTTGTATATATATTATTGGCACGCCTCTAGAGTCTAAACGGCTTGTCGTATTTTTATGTGAGTGTTGTCAATAGATTCATCTTAGTCGTGAGAGTGACACTGGGTACAAAAAAAATAAAAAAAAATATTTAAGGATGATACACTGGTGGTGTTTCTATTTACTACAAACTCCCGCTCGCTCCCTCAGTCGCAATACAACCTTGCAAGTGACACCACGTTTGTTTATCATTTATCCTCCACCACATACTAATATCATCCTTATTACCACACCAACTGGTTTAACGATGTATCAGTCGGATTTATTACAAACCACTTGTGTATTTAACGAATAAACTTAAAAACTACGTACTGCAACCATTTCAAAAAAAATGACGTTAGAAATGTATATTATCAGTGAGTAACATAGGCTATATTCATTACTAGCAATGATAAGTGATCCACAGGCAACAGATCGCTGCTAGTCTCATATTAATTACATTTTGAAGTATAACATCACGCATGTCACAACATTACGTCTTGTGTAACAAACAACCATAATAATATATCACTAATAACTAAACAAAGCAATCATAATGTAAATATTTGTCATGAGAACTATTCAACTAACAACTAATATTAAGTAATCGTATATAAATGAGATTTGTAAGTTAATTTTTTTTATTTTGTAAGTAATTATTAATTCAAATGTAATAAGACTTGCCTGTAACGAACGTTATTTTAAGGTCAATAAATATTACTTTATATTACATAAGCGCAATTTACTAGTAAGTTCTTATTCAGACCAAATCAAACTAGTGTATGTATATGTGCTTATATAATAATATATCAGTCATCAGTTTGGGACCTGAAGACCTTGGTGAGGATATTGTCCCATATTATTATTATTATTAATACACCTGGATTAATTTCTAAAATTCTTCTTTAATTTCTAAGAGAATTTTATTCTACATCTGCGTTATGTTCAATATCACCGATAAGATCTTATGACATCAAAATATGATTGCTTCTACACAATTCTTTTCAGAGGCATTTATTTTGCATTGCGGGCTTTGAAAATTTATACAATTTTTTGTTTTCCAAATTTTAACACTATTTGGGTTCAAAATATTTTACTGGTTAATATAAAACTTCAAATTATTTATGCTGAAAGATAAGCTGTCTGCAGTATAGGTACAATTCCAAATATAACTTAATACTAAAGCGAACACTGTATAGGGGTGTCAATAAAAGTAGAATCACTTTTTGTTACAGTTCATGTGAACAAAAATCCAGCGCCTAAACACTGGACTACTGATGTCATCAGAGACAGCCACGAGTATTTTGTTCTCAGAAAGTCGCAGGCGATGCCAAAAACGAATAGAAAAGCTCATATTATATTTACTTCAAAGGCGTTTTATTCGTTTTTTAGGCGTTCATTATACTGTGTCATAGTTTTATCGCTGAAGATTTTCTTCTAGCACCTTGAATATTGTAAGGAGAATAATTTTTGAGATTTGAATTGTATTAACATTTGGCTCTGAAACTGATGATAATATTAGTAATTATATTCACGAAGGCAGTTTGCTGTAATTTATAGAACATATAAATTATAATTTGTAAATACTGTGAATTTTATGAGAGTGATTTGTCAAAGATTTTTTAAGTTACCTGCTAAAGAAAATATTCAACAATATTTATGGAAGTATTAATTAGTTCTAGTTTTTTAGTTCTTTATTGTATCCAAATTTTAGTCTAGTTTTACATACTGAGATGCTTACAACTGACATAAGGATGTAGCAAAGTGCATGCAACTTAAATTAAACTTAAAATATTATGAATACACATATTTTATTGAAATAAATTTAATTGTAAACTTAACAGACTTTACATATTTGGTTCCTTATAATAATGTAATTGCTATGTAATTAAGTATTTATAAGTAGTAAATCATATTATTTTCATCAGGTTCTTGCATAAATTGTTTAATGGAGTAATATGCTTTTTTAATGAGGTAAGATTTTAAATAAATAAGGTAACAAAATAATTAAAAGTAATAATATATTTATAAGGTTTTTTTTTTCGTAAATCCTGTGGTTAGAAGAAACTTACAAAAAAACGATATATTAGCGATTAAACCGCAGCTAATATAGTTTTCGACCATCTGCAGATGAAAATAAATCCAATGACACTTTGCACATCATAATCGGTCTATCGGTATAGCCTGTACAAAGTCACGAAGAGTTGGACATACATACATACTTACAAACAAACGTACACTCGAAAAACATTACCCTTCTTTTAGGCAGTCGGGTAAAAAGTGACAACCGGCAATCGCTACAACTTTTTAGTTTCTTTGATTTATAAACCAAAGTAAAGGACATATTTAGATAAACGTGATATTGGATCATCTAGAAGGAAAAGTACATAGGAATATTACAAATTAATTCAGTCACATAAAACGTTCGCCTACTTTGGAATATGTTAAAAAAGACGTGTTTACATATATATGAAAAAAGCTTATAATATAGTGGATAGATAAGATTGAAGATAAGACATTGTTAACAAACTCCAATTATACAAGAAAAACACTTTTGAGTTCGTCTGTTATCTGTTTATTTATAAACAAAGTAACTAAAGTTTACTAGTTTCCTTGTATATTGAAGATACAAAGAGCTTTGTTGAATTTAGGTCAACTCTCATAATACGATTTGTATAGGCGGAAGTAGAGTTTTCTGTTGATATTAGGGTTTCAACCCTGAACAGTGGAACGAGCCCTTATAGGATCATTTTGTACTCCGTCCATTCTATTTTATACTTTTTTAGCCATACTCACTTAGATCATATATCTTAAAATTAATTAAAAAATCCAATATTTAATTTAAAAATATCGTTGGATCTCCATAAAAGGAACTTATTTTTAAAGGAGATTCTTGTTCAGAAGATCATATGGTGAGAAAAACTTGAATAGAATGAAACTAATAGAAAATAAAATTAGAATCCTACACAACTAGGCATTTGACCACAAGTTTGCACGACCACGGAAGTCATCGATACAGTACTGTAGCCTTAGATCTAGCACGCCTAGTCTGGAATAAACTGGCTCTCAAGGACTGCCGGAACACACCGTTAGGTGCTCGGCGACAGATTTTACAATGGCGATAGGAAATTATGCCATGATAGATTCATTATGCTATGATAGATTTTCTTGTTAAAACTACACACTTCGAAAATTTTAGATTTATTAAAAATATTACGCGTTGTTTTCATCACCCGCAATAATTTTTTTGCCTGTTATTTTATTTCGTATGAAAACTTGTTCTATCCGAATGACCTAACACATCAGCTGGTTTTCCAGTTTACAGAAACGTCAGTTTTTGTTTGTCGATCCGTGACGTTAAAATTGGGTTAAGTTTATTTCTGTCCCGGCAAAGGTCGCGGCGTTGAAGGCTGGGGCTGGATTACGAGTGAAGGCTGTATTCTACTGGAATATGTGATGCAAATCACAATAGAAAAAATATTTACTTTGTTAACAGCTCTCTCATATGATTAATCTCAAATACATGTGTGTGGTTGATGGAAGAATAAACGATAAGATTTTCGTTAAATAATCTAGTAGCCTTATATTGAAAAACCTAAAAGCGGAGTTAATAGTTAAAGTAAGCGATACTTATCATGACGATACCTTTAAACATTGGAAAAAAAATACATATTGAAAAACGCAGTTTTAATGTTCGTACAAAACGTTACTGTGGGAATAACAATACATCTCGAGTATCTATCAAATAAACGTAAAAACTACGAGGTTTAAAATAAAGCCGACCAGATGCGTCAACAAAGTCAAATCTTCAAAACAAACAACGAATTAGATGCATCGAACCAAACAACTCCAGCAAAATGTCACGAGACTTATGCACGAAATCTTTTTTGTCTAGCTCCACTGGGGGGCAAATAAAAAAAGTCTTAATAATACAAAAAAGATTAGTAATTTAAAAAAGTTACGTTAAGTTATAGCTGCCAGGTTTCAAATATTAATAAAAGTTCTCATTTATTTAACTAAAATACTACTCAGAAACTAAAAAAAAATTACACCATTTTAAATAGAAGAAAATGGCCTGAATCATACACACTGTGTAGCCATGTTAAATTAATTATGCACCTGTTACTTATATAGCTAGAATGCGTAATACTTATGAATATATATGTAAAAACCGATATTTGATAAATACCTACATGGCCGCGCGGTGTGTTGGATTATTAACTTAATGACGTCAAAACAAATACAGGTATGCACAATAATGCTGCTAATTAAAAAAAATATATTGTCCTGCTGTTCATTTGTAGAGCAGACATAAAAGATGAACGAGCAAATAGTTAAAATAAAATTACAACAGCGTACGTTAGGTGAGAAATATTTGTTACGCAAATAAAACTGCTTAAACATATTGGTACATTTTTAACTCTACTTTTATGTTCCCGTTACATGATATGGAGACATTATTACCTTAAAAAAAGACATTCTGAACTGTTATCGAAATGGCCACGAAATAAGGGCTTTGTTTGACTCCAGCTAATTGTTAAAATACTGGAATCCCCACTAGTGAGACTAGTCAGCAGAGACAACAGACATAGCCGTCGGAAAGGTCGACAAAGTTCAGGAGTATAAAACTTTATAATTCAACTCCCGTTGACTTTAAAACTGGTCTATTTAAATTCATTCACTTTAGGCCGACGAAACTTTGTATTGTTGAAAACAATGTTGGGAAAATAAATAGCTACCTTACCTTAGTTAATAATTTACTTGGAGTCTTTCACTTGAGAGATTGTGTCTAAGTATTTACACAATTACTGGGTAACTTAATTTACTATTGTATTTAGTAATTAAAAAAATGCTTTTTGCTATAGAAGTGGGTGATAAATGCATTGCCATGGATATTATTAAAGTTGTTAGAAATTGGTTAAACACTCATATTAGAGTTAAATGTAAGAGTTTGGTGTAAGTTCGCAAGTGAAGTAAATCACGGCAGTTGGTATGAAAATATATATCGATACAAAAATATTGATAACTCCCGACAAAAATTGCGCGTCACTGGGCTTTTTTATCCGTAGTGCTCTGCTAGTTATAATCTGCCAATATGCCTAATCTTTAGCCCAAATAGCCCAGCGGAGTAAGTAGATATGCTGAGACATAGACACATAATAATTTTATGCTTACTTTAATCATCGTTACAAAGGTACAAGGTACAAAGTTATTTTAAATTAAGTAAAAATATACTGTTACAGATAGATGGCGTTATACTAAGTGAGTCCTTACAAACCAACATCTCTAGCGCCAGCAACCACGCAATTATATATATTAGTTTCATAGCCAACCGCTAGATGTCGCTATCAGTCACAAGAGAATATTGAAAAAATATCAATGTGATAAAATAACTAATATTAAATCATTCAATTTGACTTTTTCAATTTGATTCATTTTTGTAAACGTAACATTGGAAAAGTACAGCTTCCCAATTTTTAACAAATTATAACCATCTCATTCAAACAGACTTTGATGAACTTTTTTTAGCTCAATTTTTTTTATTATTAATAAAGCATTTGTTAAAAATAACAGCCCATAATACATTTCTCATACATTTTTTTTCAAGGCGACTAGAGTTAGGCATGAAAGAGTTGAAACAAACTAGATTTCATTTAGAAAGCGTTAAAGGGGCTAACTGTCAAAATCAAACTAAATTTGTTTGCTCTTGTTTGCACTTCTTTTATGTTTTAGAGTAAAACATGAAAGAAGTGCAAACAAGATACCGATAGCTCTTCCGGTCTCTCGGTCATTGGTCGCGGCGTACATCATACATTTCAATTAAAACAGTCCTCAGCCATCTTGTATAATAATTTATCTGCTGGCGCGCTTCCAAATTGAAGTTTAGGGGTTACCTGGCACAGGCCCTGTGGTAGATTTTATACCGATGGTGATACATCAACGATTGCCAAACCGAGTTGATTCGATATCTAGTTAGTTTGATCGAGTTTTGCCAAGTTTCTTGTATCGTTTTCGGTTTCGATTTATTGTCTTGGCTAGAGATATGTTTTTATCCGACTGTTTTGTTTTTAACCGATATGTCCACGTGTACCTACTGCTGTCTTATTTCATACCTTTTTGGAAATACTATAGTAGTCACATATTAGATTTTACTAATACATAAGAACGAAACTAATAAAAAATTACAGCCGACTTCAATGCAGCAAGCATCTATAATATACCTACACACATTTCAGTTAAATTGATAAACTAAAATGACACGACCGAACGTGATCAAAAAAATTACATATTGATATAATATGGTCATAGTTTCTATTTATTATTTGCCAAACATACATTCTCACACTCATTAACATCACATTGAGCTTACATTTCCCTACTTAATGCAATAAATAAAAGTTGTGTTTTACGTACCTATGCTATTTTCTACGGCTGCTATCCATACATCTCAACACATGCAAAAATATGTTTGTTAGTTTATTTGTCCTTTTCCTCAGCAACTGAGTGCCAGATTGAAAGGGTTTTTTTGCACAGAAATAGTTTGAATTCTGAAGAGTACCAGGCTTCTCTTTATACAAATATTACGAAACCGCGAGCAAATGTTATAGCCATATTCTTTTTTGTTTTATGTCATAAAAGTACAACCTTGTAAGGTACACAAACTTTTGACGTATGATTGTTGTTCCTTATACAAATTACCGTCGTCATTCGGGAAAGCTTGACTAAAGCCAGCCCTCGGGAGTTCGCAACCCTTGCTATTGTTAGGGTAAAAACATGTTATTTATTGCGAAAACATATCAGACCTACTAATGTTGCGTACGCCTAAACTTTGTACGTGTTTCTTAGATTCATTTCAATTTGATTGCGTTACTTTATAAGAAAAAAGTTTTGACATAAATTACAATCGTCTTATTGAAATTAAATACGTTTTTAGTAAAAAAAAACGTGAATCTTGGTACAAACGTAACAATTACAAATTAATCTAGAACACTGTTTTACGTGGTTTGGTGTTGGTGCAAAGATTTAATTTAGGACAAAGGGCCTCATTTTTTAAACGTTCGAATGAATTCATCACTCGCTAATGACATCACTCACAAACCATAAAAATGCGACTTTTTTAATATCGTTCGTACTTAAGAGGATCACTGACCCATCACTGTTTTCATGTTTCTGATAGAATTTTCATTCCAGGGCGTACCTCTTTTCACTCCATAAATTTTAATTTGCACTATGATGTATATAAGGCTCACAATGTTTTATTATTTTGAAAAGTTATTTAATTTTGCTTAATAAAGTTTTCTAGTAGGCGTCGTAACAGCGCAAACATATGACTGCTTAGGAAGCTTGTAACTTTAATGACATAAAAAATAGAACGAAATAAAACGGTAAAGCCTGGAAAATAATGTGTTTGCTATGTGAAAATAAAAAAAAACCACTGAAATTGGACAATATTAATAGGTAGAAAAGAGCTATATCTTAATGTATGGACAAGTTGGCGGTCTATAGCTGTCTTAATATAAACTAATACACAACTCATTCAATGTACAAACTTTCGAATTTCCCTTATAATATTAGTACCTATAGTAGCAGGGAATTATTTATTCATCTTTTAAGACAAAGATTGAATTTAACATGAAGTTTTAAAAAATTTAAAATAAATTTTGATTGTTACGACAATATCACAATAATGTAATTGTTCTAAAGAACTTTGCCGAATGTGTTAGAAAGTATTGTCAGACCGTTCCAATTAACGCACAGGTGCGTATGAAAAATAGTATCACAGTCGGAATTTATTGATAAACACCCTAGAATAAATTCAAAATTATTTTATTTATGAAATTAAACTCAAACATCTTGTGCAATGAGAAAATGTTGGAATTACGTATTCGTAGCGCTAGTGCTACGAAGCGTAGCAGAGTTCTACACGTCGTCGTAGCAAATAACGATCACCTCAATATTATGCTTCGAAAGATTACAGGGCTCTTTTTTTAACGTTTTAATTACGTCACATCCTAATGACGTCACTTACAAACGATACTGCGAGTGATGAATATATTCGAACGTTTCAAAAATGGGGTTACGGTACTGAAATCGAGGTATGAAAAGAGATATAGAAATTCTTGTTCAAGTAATTTCTATCATATTTCAGGAGAAACTTATTAGTATAAATAGGATACTCAGGAATTAGATATGCATGAATAAAATTTTATAGACATTATGTACAACGTTTAACACTAAGGTGTGACAATATTTAAGTGTGTTAATTAGTGAATCCATTGTTAACCAAAATTTTGCAAAATTCGAGATAAAAATATAACTTCCTCCATATAACTTGACCGATCACGTGACCAATTTTGTATGGAAAACCTTTATGGAATATTTTTTCTTGATTTTTTTATATTTTTTGTTTACGTTGTGTTTACCCTGATTGGTAAACGACGCCTTATGTGCATACATAATGTACATTTTTGGATCTATAATTCACTATGAAACACAGTAGCTGCCCGGCTTACTTCCTACTGCCTAAAACTTTGACTGGCCGGTTGGCGCAGTTGTTAGCAACCCTGCCTTCTGCGCCGCTGGTCCCGGGTTCGATCCCCGGACAGGTCAGACATTTGTGTGTATGAACATGTCTGTTTGACCTGTGTCTGGGTGTTTATCATATATATATAAGTATGTATATCAGTCATCAGGTTGCCATAGCATTAGGCTTTGCCTAGTTTGGGACTTGAAGACCTTTGCGTGGATGTCGTCCCATATTATTATTATTATAAAGATTATCGTCAATGACGTGAGCGTAAGATGACGGATTTTCAAGAAACATAATTTAGTAAAACAAATGTTTATCTTCCAATTTTTAACAATGTAAAAAAATTAATAATATGTAAATGTAAAAATAAAACTAAAAATGTAATAAAGTTTTTTTATCGTATATCTTTTTTTGCTAAGTTTTACGACATTAATTGTAATGCTGCTATTCGGAACGGAGACAATTATTAAAAAAGTCCTTGGGATAAATTTTGTAACTAACAACTTTTATATACTAAGATTATTGTAGAGTCTGTGCGGAAAGAGAACCGTGGTGTAAGATAGAGCTAACGTTATGATGTTACACGACAGCTTCAACCTTCTACATAAATAATAAATAAATAAATAAGTAAAATGATTAAATAAATAATAATTAGTTTACTGAGTCGCGCGATGATAAAGTAACTATGTTATCAATGTAGCAAATACGTACGTTAAATAAAGACAGTTACGCCATATCTACGACGGCTATTTTTCCGTACAAACTGTAAAGGGAGACCTTTATTCATTTTCACACATAATATCCCAACAAAACATTCACAATTGAGTGAGAACATGACTAAAACATCACTTTATTGCTAATACAGTGTAATATTCCGCCTAATCATAGAAATAACAAACAACACAATAAGAGCTCATGAAACTTTCATGCGATAATGAGCTTCATACCACTCGGAATATGATCGCAAATTGCCAGCCAAGCGATGAGGCAGTTAAGTTTATCATACATTTTATTAGTATATTATCCTTGATACGCTAATTTTGTGTTTTTATTTTGGCTTTTGTCTGGTAAGAGAAACAACTTGGTTTCTTTTAAATTAATAATTCTTTTACACTTATCAATATTATTTTTCCCACATTTAACCCATTGTAAAGTATGGGTCCCCCTTAAGTCCGCCACGTTGGCCAAATTGCTGGTTGGGATTCCTTGAAAGGAGATGTTAATCAGTTGAACAATTTAAAATAGTAGAATAAATAACGCATTTTTGACTTTAACTTAACTGTGAAAGTAAATATCGCAAGTAAAAACAAAGTTCTTTCTCAAAATTAGACCATCAATGATTAGTGGAACTCTATTTTAACCCTATTTTTGAGATTGCACTTATGATTTCAACATTTGCATGCGAAAGTAATCACCGGTGAATTTCATTTCAAATGGTATTTATGCGCATTTTGAACCATTCGAAATCTGGGTTAATACTTTTTACATACATATTTAGAATACTTGATTTCACGCAGAAATTGTATGACGTCACTCATAATCAAGGTTTGCATATCTTTCATAAAGAGTCGTTCGTATCGTCATTAGCAACTGATGAAATCATTGGCACGGTTCAAAAAACAAACCCCAGTAGGGCACGCCGCCACGAAGTCATAGTCTATGATAAATACATCTCATGATTAAATTACCCACTTACTTTACTTCACTTTTAAAGAGCCCGTTATAAAAGCCGAGTAAAACTTCAATTAATTTACTCACAATAAATGTAACAGCTTTGTCGTTTCACTGATGAAAATGGTCGTGTTATATTAATGCTCATAAAATTAAATGTTGTTTTATAAAAATAACGCGTTTGTTTTGAAAGTAGGTTAAGTTTATTTTTCTGGTAATTTTACTAATGAAAAAGCAAAATAGAGTTACGGACAATTTTATAAACATGTGCTACTTGTATTATTTTCATAACTAAGATCTTATATACCTTATATTATTTGTATTTTGTGTTTCTTAATCATGTTCTTAGCAAAATCTAAAGACGAATCTTGAATCTTTAATATATTTATCTATAATTACTTTGGCCCTTTGAAAAAAATTTTTGAATTAGAGATATATATTCGAAGTTTTTTTTTTGACTCTCGAAGGTGGCTTTAAACTGTTTTATATACTATTCATGCTACTGTTATGTATAAAGCCCTTCGGATGTCGCCTCATCAAAACAGAAGGTTAGATCACAAAACCAATGTTCAGCGAAAACCGTGTTTGTATTAAACATGAAGTTAATATTTGACTTGTTGAAATTTTGGAATAAACTTTGACGTTGATTTGTAATTACTTTGATGAGTTCCGCGAAATTAATTTTCCTTAAGACTAACTTTCAGCGGTGACAGTCAAATACATACGAAAAATCGTCATACTTCGCTTAAAGGCATTGACCTTTGCTGAATTGTAATATAATTCTCGAAAAATATGCTTTGGACAACTGTTAGATTTTGCTATACTTATAACTTTTTTTTATTGCAACTATTATATTATACAAATATATTTGAGCTCCTTTTTTATAATAAAACCGGCTTTCATTACGATATTATTACATTCGCGAACAAAAAAACATATGTTTCAAATTCTTCTAGATGTCTCTGAGAAATCAGGTAACATACCCGTTCAATTGAGTACTTACTCTTTTTTAAAATTCGGTAAAAATCATAAGCATCAAATACAATAAATTAGGTACGAAAATTCTAGAACATGATTAGTTATATGATCAACCTTAAGAGGACAGTAATGATTACTAGTAACGATTTATATTTTATGGATGTGGCAAAAATCCTCAGCAACTGCCAACAAAAAACGGCTCTTGACGTAAGAGCCCTGGTTCAATTAAATAAGGCCCAGGATTATTTATTTTGTAAATATCAATGGTTTATATTTTCTTGAATCTCGTGGAAAGTAGGTGCTTTCATCTTTTAGTGTATTTAAATTTGTTTAACACATAAACCAGATATTAGTAATCCTATTAATATATATTTAAAATAAAGTCATGTTAGTTTCACTAATAACGTAACATGGTAGAGTGTAGCTTAAATAAATTACAGTACATTACATTTTATATCTAACTAGCTGACCTGGCGAACTTTTTTCCACCTTAGTGGTAATAAATGAGCAGATTTTGGATTTTATTAAGTTACGAAAAAAATATCCTATGTCTCCTGGTTCTAAGCTACCTCCCCACAAACTTTTAGCCAAATCGGCTCAGCTTACGCTAACTTAAGAACAGCCGAACCAATTTACAGCTTAATATTATTTTAGAACTATGATTTGGATTACGTTGCTGAATAAGTCTTTCTAATTCTTCACTGACTCGTGTCGCCATCTAGTCTGTTACTGGAGAACTAAAGCGGGAAAATTTGTAATTTTCCAGCCGTATTTATTCGATGGTCCACAGCATAACAGTAATGACTTGTTTCCGGGCGACGCAACAAGCATGAAATTAAAGTCTCCAGACCTCCACAGACTTCAAAGACCATGGCTTAATTAAACAACATTGGGATATACGAAAAAAATTGCGTAAGGTGAGGTATGGTTCCTGAAAAAGTACCTTTGCGCTAAATTTAATCTTTTTTCTGTTACAAATGATGTGTGACAAAGTGGTCTTAGATAGTGATATTATGGATACACGAACTCTTTTTAAATTATTCGAATGTATAAAAACATTATGACATTTTGTGTGCTTTTTTCATATTAATATATTTTATAAATTATTTTACCATGCCGCACATAAATTCGAATTTAAACGAAAAAAACTACAAACAGTTGAGCTTTCATACCAACTTTTATACGTTAAGTTTTGTATCAATATAGGTTCTATAGAGGCTAGGATGTATTTGAAATTAATTTAGTTTGGCGCTGAAATATTCTGTCTAATAATATTATTGCGATTAATAAAATGGATAACAATACGTATGGCACTTGTATCATTATGGAATTTAATGTACGGGCGAACGATAGACAACCATATAACTAAAGCATATTAAAAATGAAAATTAAAATAAAATTGTCACTTCACACTATCAGAATTAACTAATAGTTAAGTACAATAATCATAATTATAATCATAAATTTTTAAATGACTTTCAATTCACATAAATATTCGCCAACAAGGTCCGCAGTAGGTTCAGGTTTTTAATTTTTATAAAAATACAAATACTTTCACCAACTAGGTCTGTTGTAGGTTCAGGATATTTTTTATATGACGATCCGAATAGTTTCGCCAACAAGGTCCGCAGAAGGTTCAGGTTATTTTTTTAAGACAATCCATATACTTTCACCAACAAGGTCTGCAGTAGGTTTAGGTTTTTTTTAATGATAATCCGAATACTTTCGCCGACAAGGTCAGCAGTAGGTTCAGGTTATTATTTTATGACAATGCAAATATTTCGCCAACAAGGTCAGCAGTAGGTTCAAGCTTAAATATAAAAATAAAAATTTGTACCTGTTAACATTATGGTTTTCTAAATGTATGACTTCTTATCTTTATGCCATAGAGCCTTTAATATTATGCTTAGTAATCGTAATTGTAAAAAAAATATGCGTGAAAGTTTTATGCTGGTATATCATTATTATAAAAGAAATTATCGGAAAATAAAGTACGCCTCATGATTTATTCCGTTTGAACGTTATGGGAAACGAAGAGTATGCCAAAAAACGTCAAAAAACAATTTTAAATTATGCCTTTTAATTAATGCAACCCAATACGGACCCACCCAATTGCGGGTTGGGGATTTCATTTATCTTCGAAAGCTCTTCCCTCAAACCTAAAAACCTACCTTAAAGCTTACCTTCTCCAAAGGTTTTCTCACGATACTTTTGTTCGTTATTTAAGCATGAGGCAACTAATTATAAGATCGACGTTTGTAAAAAACACAAAGGCCTGAAACTGGGATTGAACCCGTATATGAGTCAAGGAATTCACCGACTAGGCTATCATTAACATTCAGCTATTGGCATTGAATAAGTTGAGCTATTAGCATTGCCCTAACTATACTCGAAACTACTATATTAAGAAATTTAGTTAAAGATTAGGGAAGTAGCAGAAAAACATTCCAGTTTTGTCGTATAGGTACAAAAAACAGCCTCGTTTTATACTACATTTTTATTTAGCAAATTTAAGCCCTTGAACCGAACTTCAAAGCTCTTAATAATGGTAAATTGTCTGCAAGATCCAACCAATATGAGAAGTCACATTGGTGTAGAGTGCAACTTCCCTGTTGCATCCATAATCAATAGACGTAATGCCGATCAGCTGACCATTGTAGGTCAAAGGGTTGCCACTGTCCAGCTGTAAACAAACAATATATACATTATACAGGTAAATTGAGTGCGTATAGCTAGTATACAGAAAAAAATATGGAACTATTAAATACCTGTTTTATTTTGTTTAACAAACTACAGTACAAAAATATTGAGAAAATTTCAATTGAAGTCATGCAAAGTGAACACGAAATTCATGGCGCCGTCAAATTAAAAATCACCCCATATACAAAGTGAACAGAGAGGCGTGATATTTAGTGATGGTATTTAGTCTACCCATCAAAATGTATTCTGCATAGAACAAAATATTGCAAAATTTAAAAGAAGGTTTCTATACAACAATTGGTCATGTGATTGGTCAAGTTGTATAGAGAACGCAATTTTTATATGTATTATAATTTTAAAACATTTGACAGACAAATTTTTCACTTAAATATAAAGTATGTAAAAGAGTAAGATGTTTTGTTCTTGCCTGTATCTTATTGTTTATTTTGTTTTTGGTGTGCAATAAAGAAATATTGTATTGTATTGTAAGTCCTGACAGAATTAGTGACTGACTGGTCACAATCAGCGCAGAGCCTAACCGCTGAACCCTGGAGACATTTGGTATTCATTACAGAGTGTAGATTTAAGAACTTCCATTTGATTCCACCATAATAAGATTGTATATACGTAATAACCCATAATGTCCTGCTTAGCACGGTTCTCCCATAAGAATGGTTTGTAATGGTTTTTCCCCAACTTTTCTTCTTCTTTATAATTGTGCTACGGTTGAGAAGACATTATAAAACCAACTCTGAATTAAAGAAATAAATCAGCTGTTTCATACATTTTGTTGATGTCTGATTGAATATATACTATTTTTATGGAACAGCGAATTTTTGTTTTAGTTCAAGATTGGTCTGAAAATAGTTTGTAATTATGAGTATAGTGTCCAACTTTCGGCTAAATATACCCCTAACCCATGACCCTATATACTAGAAATAAGTTAAATATAATAAAAAATTAAGCTTACAGAAGATGGAGCGTGGTCTAAGTAATTTGTGCAGACCATACGCGTCAATACGAAAGGAGTGTTGGCGCAGAGGCTCACGCACTCTTCGTTACCAAAAATTGGCAACTGTTTTTGAAGGAATCTCGGTGGCTTCGTCGCAGTAGAGTTACATGCCTGAAAAACAAGAATAAAGTTAAAGAAATATTTTTGGCTTGTGTCATTCCACACCAACCAGAAAACTAGAAACATCTACCAAAACAAATGCTCCCCAACTTTTAGAAGTTGGTGAGCATTTGTTACTTGATTAGTGAAGTATTGTAAAAATTACCTCAAATTCAAAGCTATTGTTGGCTGTATTAGTTTGTCAACAAAAATATCTAACGAAAATCTATAAAAATAATCTTAACCTACTGTGATATCGGTATCATTTATAAAGAATCTCTGGAATATTTGATTTGATGAGCATTTGATCGATTTTGGTAAGCAGTGATAATATAATTTTAGCCCGTACAAATATTATGTTAAGCGTATATTTGTTTTAAGCATATTGTAGAGGAGTACATATAATTTAAATGTTAACACTTAAATTGTACCCAACATTAATTAACGTTTAAATAACACTATTTGCCTGTAGCAAGTCATGCTAAATAAAAGTTTGCAAAGATACTAGAAAAAATTAGATATAAATTTCTAATTATATAATAACGTCTAATAGTAGTGACATATGAAGTTTATTTACATTGTTTCGTTCAGTAACTAGTTATATTATATCATGGTTGCTCGTTACACAAGAGCGATGATTCTAAAAGCTGCATAGTCAAAACATATTCGCTAAGCTTTTAAAATGAATCCAGTTTCACAAACTTGCTATTATTTTTATTTGAATTTATTATTACAATATTTTATATACAAAACAACAATCTATTAATAATCAGAAATATCTTAGCGAGTGCTTTGCTAGATTAAAGCTAATAACTATTGTTCCACGATATTTGAAAGTTTGCCGCACAAATTAGTACTTCTAAAAAATCTGTTTTAATACACAATAATAATAATAAACATGTTCAGAATCATCACATTTTTTTTTAAATATTACCATCTTAATTATTATCGTGTTACTACACTAAAATTTGGACATGCCTATTGAGCAGATGTTTCGGTTAATTTCTTTATGCAATTTCATGCGTAAATTCGTGTAAATTACACGCATAAATTCGTGTAATTCGACATCCAGGACAATTCAGGACATTTCCAGAAACAATCTTAGGTGGAGTGTAAGTGTTACTTTTATTTATCGATAAATTACATAACCCGGTAAATGTGAGATTTTTGATTCTTACGACTGATACAATTGATATTTGGAAAGTCCATTTTGTCATTGCACATAACAAGTGGTTAAAAGTGACATCAAACAAGTAGTTAAAATTAACTTTAAAAAAAAACCCTACTGCAAGAACTTTAGAGCTCCTTATTTTAAGTAAAATCGCAGGATGCAGCTAGTATAGCCGACGAGTATGACCATCTGCAGGTGAAAACAAATCTATTGAAGCCACTCACGTAAATATACGACATCCCGTTTGGGCTCTAGTGCGTGTCAGAGAAATAGACATAGGTACATACATACAAACATAAATACCATAAATGGAAACATACATACATATATAAATAACCTAACATACATACATAAATATAAATGAACTTACCTGGTAATACCATCCAGTGATTGTCAACTTTGATCCTTCATAAATTGACAGATCAAAGTACGGGATATCGATTTTGGCCACTTTAGAGCCAAATTCCAAAGGTTCCTTCAGTTTGATCACACAGATGTCATAGTCGTAGGTTTCTTCGTCAAAGTTTGGATGGACGTTTATTTCTTCTATTTCAAAAAGTTCACCTTCGTTTTTGTATACAAATTCGGTCCCGACGGTCACTTGGTATTGATAATTACTGTCAATATTTTGAAGATTTAAGTATGAACTTAAAAAAACGAAACAATTTGACTATGTGTGTAAAAATTAACTAATGTAAAAATAGCACAAATGCGACGCTTGAACAAATTAATCTTTTTAACATATTAATAGGAAATGTGTCGACCAAAAATGTTTATAGACTATATTTTATGAAAGATTCGATTAGATCAAAATTCATTACGCAATAAGGAAAAAGTTAATTGAAAAACAATAGCCATGTTATTTTTAATATGATGGCCGAAATACATATTTCAGTGTTGTTAGACATGTCCAATAATGTTAAATGTCCGTCGAAAAATTCAATGTATAAACATCCAGGCGAAATAAATAGCGATTCGTGAGACGCATAGTATCCGGCCCTACAACATGACGATCTCGAACGCTCTGCTATGAGCATAGGAAGTATCAAGTAATACTTAAAAGTGCAAACAGACTTCAATTTGGTAGTAAACCATTGAGTGGGTCAAAATTGACTCCTAAGATTTTATTACATTGTTAGTTAGTTAGTTTTTCCTCAATTAACTTAAGATTTCCATCATCAGATCATGATTTGATGATATTGAGACACTTCGGAAATATAATTAACATTCCGAACTAAAAAAGTTAAAAAAAAAATGGTCGAAAATATATATGAACAAACGCAAAAAAAAAAAACACGAACAAGAACCACTTTTTAGAAGTCGATTTAAAAGAGCCAAAATGTTTAATAACTGTAAACTCACGGTTTGATACAGTTAGCAGCAGTAAGGACATATTGTTCGTGGATGATTACGGCAGAACAGACGTGGGAGCCGTTTCTATATACGCCAGCTACGAAAGGACCTTGCTCGATGACGGCAACATCCTTGTCTTCGGCTGCACTGTCACGAGGCTGAGCTGCCAGAGTAATGATATCAAATCAATATAAATACATCGGTTTTAGTCAGGCCCAATGTATAACCATTGCCATGGTTTTTCCCGCGTTCGCTAATAAATCACGTCTTTATTGCAAAACTAGTGATTCTGCAAGCTTTAATTTGTAGTATTGGTGGATTATTAACCATTAATTATGTGCATAAGTGTGGGCAAACAATAAAAAGAGGGAATACCGTGGTTTTTGTGTTCGCGGGAAAGCTCCATAGAAACCCTGATAAAGTCACCACAGCTTTACGATTATGTTACTTAATATTTAACTTGACCACAACTTATTCCTTGATATTTGAAAGTATCCTAGCCTCGGTATAGGTTATATATTTGAGCCATTTGAAGTCGAGACTTTAGGGCCGTGGGAACCGGGAGCTCATCTTATTTTCCAAAACTTATCAGAGCGTTTGATCGGTTCGACGCGTGACCCGAATGGCGATTTTTATATGGCCCAACGTATAAGCATTGCCATTCAGCCTGATAACGCGGCTAGCATTCTCGGCACGCTTCCCTCTGGTGGTGGGTTGGAGCATTTGGATTATCTGTAGATCTTAAATGGTCTATAGATAATCTTCCTGCTATCATTTTTTGTTGTCATAGTAAGCCATTTTATTAATGTTAATAAAGGCACTTGCCACACCTAAAAAAAAATGTATATCAACCGTTGATATTTGACTAAACTTAATTGATTAATAACTTGAAAATTCATAAATTTCTCGCTGGCAAATATACAAATAGTATGGTGCCATATATCAATAGAAAAAAAAACCCATTGCCATTCAGCGTGGTACTGCTGCTGGCAACTTGGAGCATTTGGATTATCTATAGATCTTATATTGATAGGTCTATAGGTAAACTAGCTTTATTTTTTATCGTAGTTTGTCGTTTCGTTTTCCTTAATAAAGGCACTTGCCAGGCAGTTAGTTTTGATTACAAAGAAATCAATATAAAAACATGTTTTATACAAAGTATAATGTCAGCGGAACCAGTGGATTCTGGTTCAATTCTCAGCTGGAGATGGTGTTTGAATAATGAGTTTGGACGTTACCTTTGGATCTGGGTCTGTCGTTTAAGTGTTTAAAAATATGTACCACAAAGAATGCTAGTGAACAGCCATAAGTATGAAAAGTTATTTGCTATTTATGAAATAGAAAAAAAAAGATCAATCTCAGTAAATCTACTATCTAGGCCTATGATAGATCAAGTGTTTTTTTTCTCAATAGACACATAGTGGATGCTACTTTAAAAAGATTGCACTTACCAAATCCAGGATGGCATAGCGCCTGATTAAGCAAAGCTCCGATCACAAAGAATAACATTGAAAACGACATTTTCGAACGTCTACCGTTAGATGTGAAAGCAAAGTGCCTTGGAATAGAAATGTGCCACATTTTATACAAAAAAATACCTAAAAATCCTTAATTAGCAAAAATATAAATATTTAATTAACGAAAATACTTATCTACAATAATTATTTTTATCGACATTTACTACTATATAACTAAATATTTAATCTAATCTAGGTAGGTACGAGTAAATATTTAGTTAGCAACAAAATAGGTAGGTAATTAATTCAGTTTTTTAGGGGAAATGGAAATAGCTATTAAATATAAAGTTCGATATGAGTAGCAAAATTTATTTTGCTATTTTTTGCTATTGGATAAATTATAATTTATCTAATTAAAAAAATAGCAACAGTTGCTTTTTTTTGTTAATTAACTATTTACGAGGAACAGTCTCCCTAATCAAGATAAGCCATTTTGCATATAAAAATAATCACTCACTTATAACTTTTCGATAAAAAAAATTGTTACACAACTACTTCGATTACATTGAATCTATTTTGTTGGCTCACAATATACTTAAGAGCTGGTAATTATAAACAAGCTGACGAGACGAACCTCGTAGGACCTAACAGTCAATAAAAGATATCGACTCGGCCTTCGGTCTCGCTAAATTTTCTATGTTTCTGTGCAATTTTCTTTCTTTTTTATATAAGAAATGTCTTATACAAGGTTGACTGATGACAGAGAAAATCTCTTTGAAATGAGGCATCATCGCCCGACCCTATTAGCCAATATTAGTCAGGAGTTGTTTTGCACTTATCAGGACCCGATGGACGTCGCTTATGCGCCGAGGGAGATATACTCAGGCATATACTCCTCAGCTGCTCAAATCAGATCCATGGAGCAGAGAGTTTTCGGGTTCCTAAATCTCAAATAACCTCTCTAACACTCTTTTCTTGGTACACACGCAAGAAGAAAAGGTGACCCTTGTCAGCCAGGGTTATGGTGTAAGTCCGGACTCGCGAATTCTCACAATCCACGAAGCTCAGGAACTTACATACTCGTATGAGTCAGTAATCGTCATAAAGACTAAAGGCAACCTGAAGTTGCATGACAGTGTCGCACACGCAGTCGTCGCAGTTTCGCGGCACACTGAGACTTTTACTTATGACGATGACGATAATGACGCGATTGGCAGGTTCGTGCGGCGGGCAAGGACAGCGACCCCAAAGACTATTGCTGAGTACAACCTCAAAATGGCTGTGAAAGATCGAAACGAGGTAGTGGTGGAGGCCCTTAGAGATCGGTTAGAACTAACATAATTTTTACAATTGTATTGTTTACTATTTGGAGATTTCATTATTTATATTTGTAGAAAAATAGTAGGTATAGTAGCAGGTATAATCACGCGCATACCCAGAGTACTCATGCTCACAAAAAAACTTCTTCTTGCGGCGGCGTCGTGTGTCGGGTCGCTCTCTTCCCTCCGATATGGTTGAGGAGAGCGATGCACATGCGTCAACTCGTTAACGGGTGCTGCTTGCGGGGGTCGGATTGCTCTCGGTTTGTAAGTGAAATTCAATATTCAAAATTTGAAATAATAATTGTTTGAGTTTAATTAGCTAAATAGTTATTTGTCTTCTTTTATAAGCCTAGAATTTCAAGAAATGTAATTAAATTAAAATATATATATATATATATATATAATCTCATAAAGGGCACGGACCAAAGCGTCTGCGGAGTATTAATATTTAAATAATAAAAAGATTGAATGATATTGGTTACGCAGTTCTTAAGTTACAGAATGACCAGGATAAATAGGGTTTGATTTTACACATAGAAGGCCTGTTTCTATAGTCCTTTTGAAAATGATATGGCGCACAGGTGGTGCACTAAAATGGCCCAAAACCTTTTTTTCATCTCCCAAATCTAATAAAAAACCCCTATTAGAAGACAAAATTCTCAATATGCTGGTAGTATTGTCACGTTGAATGGCAATGCTAATTTAAATTAATTTATAATTAAGGTAGACTGTAACTTTCTTGAATGAACAAATTAACATATTTCGTTTTCAGATGACCGTTAATGACATCACATTCCTTGCCATAAAATATATCGAAGTCGATGTGTGCCAATATGAAAAAAGTAGTTTAGAATAACATATAATACCTACCTACGTAAGATAGCTAAGTTTTCGTGTAAAATGTGTGATATATGTGGTGGTAGTGAAATCAAACATTTTGAGCGATTTTTTTTAAATAAAAATGGACCACATGGGAGGTAGGTAGGTATATACTCTTCTAAACACAAATAAATATGCAAATTTTTAAATACCCCCGACATTTGTTGTGGCAGTCATCTTGGATTTGAAATTATCATAATTTTTAGTATTCTATTTGCAAGCCTTTTAACCTTTTGAGACTAGTTTTTTTATGTACTTTGTCATTTTAAATGAATTGATTTTGATTTTTGATATGATTTCTGGCGGCAGTCGTCTCGTATTTATTTTCATCCACTAAAAACGCTCCTGACTAGCTTATACTTGCAGTCTCTGAGCGGGAGTCGAGATTTTACAAGATGGCTTTCTTTCAATACAGGTTGCTTTTCGCTCTCACTATCTACTTGCGTTTGGGTGCGAGCCATTGGGTGAGGCCCATCGCTGCCAGTGTGATACTGCGTGTGATAATGATCAACTCGGTCACCATAGTTTTTCTTATTCTAAAAGTGCTGGCAGAAAGGGTCACCACGCTAGCATAATTCAACGGATTTTTTTTCCACCACCAACGGAGTTATCATCAATTCTTCTATAGATTTATTCATTGTGCAAGTTGCAGATTTTAAAATAAAGTTTCTTAAATTTTCAAATTGTTATCAACCCACAAAATGTTTCTTAATTATAAGTTTTACCTCCCCTACATCATGGTTACCTGGAAGAGATCGCTTTAAGCGATAACGCCGCCATTTAAAAGCTGGTGTATGTGTTTAAGGTTTTCTTTAGTCATATTTTATGTATTGTTGCAGGTTTTTAAATAAAGAGTAGTCTTATCTTTTGTTATCTTATCTTTTTTTAGCTGAAATTCTTTTTACCGCTATCCTAGGGTTTCAGTAAATGTATCTAGTTAGCGTAACTCTAGTGTTGATTTTGAAAAGTTTGATAGCAGTGTTAGTCCATTTTAGGCATTTTAGGATGTTGATAGTTTTGAACAGGTTTTTAGAGGTACCTGTTTTTGTTTTCTTCAAATTTTAGCCTGTTCGAATAATCTGCCGAAGACAATTTTTTATTGCACATGGTCTATTTTGTTTTTAATTGTCTTCTAGCTCCATATTAGCAAAAGTGTTGGGTTCATTTGTGTCACCTGTGTTACTTATTGCTGTACTTTTATATAGAGATTTTACATTTACCCAGACCAAACGTAATGCATGAGTATGAGTATTAGAGCGAGACCTCACCGAGCTAAGACAATTTCCTTGCACTTTATGTTGTTGCTCTGTAAATATATGTTGATAATGCTTTGTGTATTGCAAGATGTTGTTAGTATGTATCTATGGTGTAGAAAAACATGCTATTGGTCGATATTGAGAAGGATTTGCAATATCTGCACTATTGTTAAAATGTAAGTGAAAGTTTTAGTCACCAATTTATGTAATTCTTGGTTTCTTCTTAGTATATCTGTTATAGTTTTTGTTAAAGCACTGTGAAGGACAAACAGTTTTTCTGGCAAAAATTGTGTATATTGTCAATTCACGCATTGTATTATTGTTTTGTCACTAAAACCATTCAGCTATAGAAAAAGCAAGATCACAGTAATCATTTATTGTGATCTTGCTTGAGTTTTTTTTTTTAGTTTTTCTAACAGAGGCAGGTTGTTTTCTATTTGACTCATGTTTCTACGATTTTTAATATTCTATAAAATATCTCTCTTCTTTTGTTTTTTTTTTAATTCTATTATGCTTTTTTCTTTGAATTACTTTTGTTTATTAATAAGGCTGCTAATGTTTGATTCTATTTTGATTTACCATGCTGTTTTTCTTTGTATTTAAACGATATTTTTTTATCTAAGTATAATGCATAAGCACTCCTTAATTATGTCACCCTCACCTTAACATATATTTTAATGTCACAAAAACTAAGCGTTTTTTGTTTTGTATCATAACTTTAAATACTACCGAGAAAAAAAAAACTTAGACTAGGGTTTAGGACTAAGGGTGTTTATTCACGTAACTAAAAACATAGACATCATTTTTCATCTCAAACTTTTATTGAACAATTAATTTCCTCGACTTGGAAGTTTAGGTACACTTTGTTTCCTACTCAGGATGAATGATTTCCTTGATCCAGCATACCACAGCAGAAATACTAGTGTATACTGCAACATTTTGGTTGCATGGCGCGTCGAAAGAAGTAATTCCCACAAGCTGCCCATCGTAAGTCAAGGGATTCCCACTGTCCAACTGAAAAAAATAAATACATGTTTTTAAGTATCTGATGGTGATACATTGAGACATATTTAATTATTTAATTTGCGGTCTAAACACTCAAGAAAGTAAAGTAAAGTAAAATAAATAAAGTATAATAAATTAAAGTAACACACAAAGACTTTAACAAATTTTTGGAGTACATTCATAAGTCAATAGTATCATAAAAAATTGGTAATATCATCACTAATCACGTTACTTGTATATTTCTATACTTATGTATCAACCTACTCCGGTATCGTAAACTTGCGAGTCAACAATTAAATTTAGGTTACACTATTATAAGTACTCCGTGATACACCTCGTGTGTAATGTTTTTTTTAGTGTTTATAGATAGGTATACTCTTACAGAAGAAGGCACGTGGTCGTAGTACTCCGTGCAGATCATACGGGAGAGGGCGAGGGGAGGATTGCTCCCAAAGCAAAAGTTCTGGCATGTACTGTCGCTAAACTTAGGCAATTCCACTTGTTTGAACACCGGCGGTGCCCGGTTGGTTTCGTTCTTGTCGCAAATCTGAAAATAAAGAACATCACTGTCAAACCGTGTTAAATAATTATTGCTATATTTAAATTAAGTTGGTGACTCCGGCGATATCACTCGTTAAATAATTAAAAATAAATGATTGCTCCTGCTTATATCTGGTGCAAAAGTTTGCCGTTGCTATTCAGCGTGAAAATGCGGCCAACGTAATGGGCACCTTTACATCAAGTACAGACCGGGGTTTGATAAAATTATTTTTTACACGTATTTTGTTCAATAAATTTAAAGAAGTTATTTACCTCGTAGTACCTTCCAGATATAGTCAGCTCAGCACCAATGTCAATTTCCAGTTCAGCTTTGGCTAGTTCAATCTTTTTAACCTTTGAGCTAAAACTCAGCGGTTTGCTCAGTTTAATCACACTTATGTCAAAGTCGTAGGTTTCTTCGTCAAAGTTTGGATGTACAATGATATCCTCAATTTCAAAAACTTCACCTACATTTATGTAAACTTTATCTGAGCCGACGGTAACTTGGAAGGTGCCATTGCTGCAAATTCAAATTCAAAATATAAGTACAGAATACAAAATTAAAGTATTTCTAATTTGATAATTGAGTACTCGTACACAGAGTCCATGGATTCCATAACATAAAGTACTAGAAACATTAAAGAATTTGAAATATTAGGTACAATTGAACATTTTATGAAAATACTATTGAATATTTTTCGTGTAATTTTTGAACGAACTACAATTTATGCGAGTATATATATTTCAGAGATTTTTTTTCTCAATGTAAATTGCTCATTCCCTTTGCCATAATATCTGTTTGAGTACATTAACTCAAACAGACCTGTGACAATAATAATCTGGCGACTTAGTAAACATTTTTTTACAGTTTAGCTATGTTGTTTACTAATGAAAAGACTGAATTTAAATTTCTTAAGCTATCTCTTCTCTTTTCAACTCACTTAGGAAAATCAGGACGGCAAGCTTTTGGGACGCATATTTTAATGTATTGTTAATTCACAGTAAATACGGACTTACCGAGAAAAACAATTAGCAGATGCGAGAATATACTGTTCATCAATTATAGCACCAGCACAAACAAAGGACTTCTCGAAAAAGATTCCGGCTACGAATGGAGCATCTTCTATAGATGCATCGCTATCTCTTACTGGTAAATTGGTACGTCTCTCAGCTGAAAACATAATGAAAATATATTAAAATTATCCGGTAATTTTATTTTTAGTAATAATAGTACCTTTAAGTACATGTGTTAACTTAAACAATGCATTAAATTGATTTACAAATATATGTCATTTTATTTATAAATGTATATTTCAAATTAATTAACAAAATACCAATTACCTAATGAACTTAATATCCTCTTTATTCAAAACTTAATTTTAATTAACTTATTCTTAACAAGTAATAATATATTAACTATAAGTTATAATATTCAGCTATAAGTTATATTATTTTAACTATCAGTGATAATTATAAGTTGTGATGTTTTACCATGAATTATGACTTTTTATCTATGTACGTTATAACTTTAAACTATAAGTTTAAAGATTTAGATTGAATTAACCAAATGTATTAAAATAATCTTGCATAATGCAAGATTATTTTAATAAACGCTTAAATGTAAAAATTGTTGTAAACGGTTAAATGTAAAACAATAAAATATTAGAGAAAAATTTTTTTTCTTACCGAAACTAGGATGACAAATCGCCTGGTGTAATAAAGCTCCAATAATCAAAATAAAAAATGAAAACGCCATTTTAAACGTTCACGATCGGAATTTGAGAGCGAAGTGTTTCAGAACTGATTCACATTGCTTTTTATAAGAACGAAATGCCTACATCTACATACCTAGCTTCTAAAATTAATTATCAATTTAATTATTATTTTTTCACAAAATAACTAATCAGGCTAATTGGTTTGATGATTACTAATAGGCCTGTTTAGTTGTTATGGAATAGTTAATGAAATCATTAAAAAAATGCTGAGGTAAAGCGTCTATTTTGAAAATAATTTGGAAATATAATTACTGAAATCTTATCTGACTATATAAGTAGTTAGCATTTGATAAATGTTGCTAGCTCATATTTAGTTTAGACTATTTTACGTTAATTATATATTCATGTTATTTCCCGTGCCCTTTAACTACCTACTTAATGACATATAAAAAATATAACATTGCGATTGATTTTATTAGCTGACTTCGAAAAAAGGGGATCTCAATTGGGCTGTATTGGAAATGTATTTATACCATTTTTTATTTATTTTTTAGCTTAAATTTTTCAGTATATACTCGTAGAATACAATATTTGTTTATTGCACACTAAAAACAAAATTCAAACGATAACGAAAAATCGGTAGTGTATTGGGCGGCCTTATCGACTAAAGTGATTTCTTCTAGGCAACCTGGAGATGGATCGGACAAAGTGATAACAGTCACGTCGGCGGTGCGTCAATAACATAAATAGAAAAAAGGCATGGTACGAATACTGTACCACAAAATAAAACAACAGGAAATTAAAATATTACAAAAAAATCAATACACATAATTAATACATATCATATTCGTAACTTTTTTAAACTAAAAAAATATAAGATTTTTAAACAAATTATTAAATACATAAAGAGATTTAGCCTGTCTGATTGACAGAGGTAACGTGTTCCATAGCAGGATAGCACAGTATATGATGCATGAAAAAAGACTTGCTTGTGGTGGAAACTGGCAACATAAGGCACGAAGATCTCGTGAGGGTCTTAAATAAATAGAGTGAGGAGCAGTTACAAAGACAAAATTATCTTTTAAATTAGAAGGAGTGGTAGGATTTAGTAATATGTTATAAAGAAAAGACAGAATATGGGAATTACGGCAAAGACGAATAGGTAACCATTTGAGCCTCTTACGGTATTCGGAGATGTGGTCATATTTGCGTAACCAAATACAAACCTAATGCAAAAATTCTGTAAACGTTCTAGCTTGTTGAGTTGCTCTTCGGTTAAATCTAAATAGCAAGCATCTGCGTAATCTAATATGAGAAGAAGAAGAGATTTCGCAAGTGCAGTTTTGGTAGTCATCGGAAGAAAATTACGCTGTCTTCTTAAGGAAACTGCAGGCGCAAAGATTTTACGACTGACTTGTGCAAGCCGTGGATTCCAGGAAAGTGTTTTGTCCATAGTAATTTCAAGATTTTTGACAGTCTCGCTAATCGTTAAAAAATATTTGAGGAATACGGCTCATGTCAATTTTAGAAATCACTCGGGGACTTCCTATGATAATACACTGAGTTTTAGACGGATTAACTGTGGGAACTTACTCTGAGAATCCAGTCACGAATTCGTTGAAGATCAGAATTAGTCACATCAATGTTGTTTAAATTGTTCAATGATCTGTAAATTGTCTTTATAGAGATGATAAGAAGAAGTTAAATGTTGAGAAATTTTAATTTATAAACAACCTACTGGACCGATTCTGTTTGTCTAAATTGGATATGGATGGTCCCATACAAGTAAAGTTTCTAAGTATCCTTTCAAAAAAACAAACAAAGAACGTTCCAATTCAGTTCAACCGTTGCTGAGCAATAGGATAAATTCCGAAGAATTTAGATCCTCATTATTATTTTAAGTCAATAAAAAAATCTTTAAGTTCTAGCCGTAGATGGAACTTAGGAGGAGTTAATAATCCGCTACAAATAACATCATACTAAAACGTTAAAGCTTAGCTACGACTTGTTTATTACTAGAGTTGGTCTAGAATCTAAATTCTATATCTCTGATTATTATGCGTAGTCACACTTAGGTAACGTCCTATTTTATACGTAAATAAGTGATACCTTGTGACGTAAACTTTGAGTTTTGGTTAGTAACTAGCTAAGTACTGGTTCAGATTTTGAATAATTAAGATGTCTTGTGCTCTGTTGTAAACTTAATATTATATTCTAAGTATCCTTTCTTTGCTATTTATCGGATATGTTTCGTGGAGTGTGCCTTGGAATTACACATATTAATTTACCCACTCTTTTTTATCAAAAAACAGGTAGACACTGTAGACGCCACTGGTTTATGGAAGAGGTTCCATGGCCTCGCACAAAATGCTCAGCGTCTACTTTCATTATGTGAACTGCCAGATTGTGAAATTCATTGCCGATTTCTCTGTTTCTAATTGCTGTATCTAATCTGGGTCTTTTCAGGTCGCGGTAAATCGGTTTCTTTTAAGCAAGCGTGTTCCATCTCTGGCCACATCTCCGTCACGCGAGTCAACCGCATGCCTATTTTTAAATATTTTTTTTTTTAGAAAAACAAGTGTTTACCTACTTTGTTTATGGCGGTTCCAATAGAACTTTTTCGATTATTTCCATTTAGAAATCGAACCTCTAAAAACCGATTTTGATAACATTCGAATAGGACCACTCGAAAAGTACATGTACCATTTAAAAAAAAACTAATCGGTCTGCCTCTGAGAAATCAGGTGAAAAACATAAAAAAGTACTATCGAATCGAGTACCTTCTTCTTTTTAGGGAAGTTGGTAAAAAACTTAGTCGCTATAGGTAAATTATATCGTCAAACAAAATACGTTACAACTAAAGTTAGTAAAAAAAATTAGTACGCTTTGTACGATATTAATATACTAACCAAAGCTACAGTCAATGTCAGTTCAATTCAAATCACTTGTTATAACTTGAACAGTTCGATTTGAGTCCGTATTAAAACTTTATTCGAAGTCCACTATGTTCAGTTGGAGTTTCAACCATTAGTTTCCTTTAAATAATTGCTCTATGGGTACTGTAGACAGCTTGATAGTTCATTGAACAAGATGGATGATCATTTAAATCTATGAAGCGATGGACTTTATAAAAAAGTCTTTGTAAGATACTAGGCGATAAATTGTCGCTATAAGCGCACTGAGAAAAATGTCATCTTTAGATAATTGTAACATATAGAAATATCGGCGTAAAAGAAGCGTTAAATCCTATAATAAAGATTTAATATTACGCTAAAAATGCAACTGAGAAATTGTAATCGAATTGTTCGAGTAAATAAGTCAATGTTTGGCATAACAATTTGCAGCATCATCATAATCTTGTGTTGATATCAGTGTTTAGTAATCTATACTTTACGAGAATTCAAGTCATGACCATTTTTCTCAGTGCAGGGGCAGATTGCGGAGACAAACAACAAAAAGCTGATTTGAGTTTAAAAGATTACATACAAATTTCAGTCCAGAATATGATTAATTAATAATAACAATAAACAGTTAACATTTCACTGGTTTGATTATTTAACAGCCTCTCAGAATAGCCTTTAGCAATGCAGTCATAGACCGCGGCAGTAATATATAGAACACTAACTGTGCCCCGCGGTTTCACCCGCGTAGTTCCCCTTTGGATTGTCGAGATAATGGGGGAACTACTTTTTTGAAGTCGGTCAAAAAGTATCCTATGTCCTTCCCGGGGTCCAATCTACCTGTGCTCCAAATTTCATCCAGATCGGTTTAGTGGTTTTGGCGTGAAAGCGAAACAGACAGACAGACAGAGTTACTTTCGCATTTATAATATTAGTTAGGATTTCCTGCCGCTTTTACACTCTCATCTATTGTGTGAAAACTGTCATGTTAGAAAAGGCTACATTTGCTATTTTGTTCTATTAGGTTCAGAATATTTATGTACCCACTAAAGATATTTTTACCATAAAGATCTATTACGCAGTCATAATCAAATTGGCGTGTCATCTAACCATTATTCAAAAAGTCAAATACTTTAAATATTTTCATCTGAGCCCTAACGGCAAAATTATGCATATTAAATTGGTAGAGACGGCAATTGGGGCTCAAATTTCAATATCAATGCATAAATAATTTATGTCTTATCTCATAACTGAAAACATTAAATTTCGTAAAGATAAAATGTTTTTTTTTTAGAAAGTTAGCTAAATTTTATGTCAAATACTTTGTTTTAGATTATTAGCTGCTTATTTTTTTTTTGTTTAGAAATAACCCACAAAATAATGCATTTAAAAAATAGAATACATTATTAAAATTATTTGTTTAGCTAAGTTATTAAGAGATTGGTTATTTGAAGAGTTTTTGTCACAAGTAATACTTTAAAAAGAGTTAAAACTGGGACCACCTCGAGAGTATGGGAAAACTAAAAAATATTTTTTTCAAACGAAACTTAATTGGTGAATGATGATAGACAACAAAAAAAAATACATAGAGACGAACATAAAAACGCCTATTTTGGAAGTAGTTTAAAAAACTAGTACACGTTTGTGGTTTAGTCGATTTTTGCAGTTTTTTTATCTTTGCAAATAAAGTTGAGTTGAGAGTTAGTATGCATAAGTTATTTTTTTTTGTTGCTTGAGTAACGATACTCTAAAGCACAACTGACTAGCAGAAACTGCTTAACTGAAGAAACAGAAAAGCCGGCACCAATTTTCACAACCTGGCAGTCCGCACAATGAAAGTAGACGCAAAGTGTTTCGTTTTACCAGAACGTAGTGTAGTCTCGTAGTAGTGGCGTCTGGTCATACTTGTCCGATTGAAAAATAAAATTATATTATTCCAAGACAAATAAACTTCCCAACTCAAACAAAAAAAAGCAAGTATACAGAGTTATCGGTTAGGGGTGAGCTAAGCCGAAAGGAGATCATTATACTCATCCTAAGGAACAACTTTCAGTATAAGACCGATTCCGGGTACGGTGTTTCATTCATTTTATCGATGACCGATAAACTTTTTATTCGGAATAGCTGTTATTTTTTTTTCAGGTTCAGGGTTAGTCCCATAATGAAAGTTGTTTGTAATGATGAGTATAGTGCCCACCTTTTCGATTGCTACACCCTAATTGATAACCCTGTATAGACTGCACAGTTTTTTTTGTTACTTTGTCGGTAGCCACGACTTTGACATAAATCTTGGCTTAATTAATCTCAGATTAAAAACTTTCCAATTTTCTGTACAGACATGACTGTTGATTCGTCTGTTTCCGTGGTTTTCACAGTCGATCGGAAATCACGTTCCGATATCAGCTTTCATCTCGAAATGCAATACCACGCTGCTAAGAAAAAAACAATAAGCCCGTGTTAAGGATTTATATAGAAAGGGCACCGGGTGGCGTTGTGTGGAACAAGTGATAAAGTAAAGTAAAGTAATATTTATTGACCTTTAAATAACGTTCGTTACAGGCAAGTGTTATTACATTTGAATTACTAATTACTTAAAAAAACTAACTGATAAATCTGATTAAATAAGATTACTTAATATTAGTTGTTACTTGAATAGTTCTCATGACAATTTTTTACATTATGATTGCTTTGTTTAGTTATTTAGTAATATTTTATTATGGTTGTTCGTTACACAAGAACGATGATTCTACAAGCTGCATTGACATATATTCGTTGAGTTTATAAAAAGGATTGCTTTCTTACATGCTTCTTACATTTAGCTCGTAAATTTATTGGTAGGATTCGTCTTTTTTTATTATTGCGTGAATTTTTTTTTTCCGGGATTTCCCTATCCTCGTGTAATTCTAATAAACAACTATAAATATAAAGTGATATAAATGCCATTATTTTATCCTTTATAAAGTGTATTCTCGCAGGACTACGTTTTTTATTCTTATAGACTGTTTTTGATATTTTAAGACTTTCATGATATCTTTAGCATTTCCCCAAACAGTAATTTTATCGACGTGCGCATTATGCCTAATTGTTTTACTAATGGAATATATAAGGTATGAGCTTCATTTTTTCTTATACCTATATTTTTCTTTACGCAGTGTCGATAAAATGAATATAGCGCTTAGCTTTGTGATTAAATCGAATGCGTACTCTGCAACATAATGACTTTATGGTACATCATAAATCGGTAGTTGCTATCGTATTGCGATAGATATTAATAAATATTTCTGCATACAAAATGCCGCCATCTGCCGCATCACGTACCACTGCAAACACGTTCTCTTATCCATAGACTGCTAAACGTTGCTAAACGTTGTCAAACTTTTGTAATCGACCAGGGTCACTTGATTAACTGTGCTAGGCTTTTAAAGGAAATCTATCCGTAAGAGAATAAACCCTCCGTCTGTCACATGAACTGTCAACTTGTGAACATGCTGCTCGCGGGGCTGAGTTGCATTCAGTATGCACGTAACATACAATATTCAATTACATTATTTATCTACCTACGTAGTTTTTGTCTTCATTCACAAATACATATAAACATATAGAGGACTAAGTTTTGACATGAAATTTGTGTTTCATTATGTTAAAGAAGACGGGTTTTCACGCGAACCTGATTGTTTGGAAGATCCAACTATAAGTTTTGTTTACATTCGCTGAAAATCTTCTAAGAAATAGAGGTTCAAATTTAAAGTTTTTTTATAGTAAATTTAATGTAGCGGGCAACGCCGCGGATAACAGCTACTAGCTATTGTATCAATATATATAAAAACAATGCCACTTTTCGTTGTAATTTGATAACTCAAAAACGGGCTCACCTATCCAAACCAAATATTTAGGCTTTGTTTGGACTATTTAGTAGATGGTTTATGTGAAGTTTGGAGAGCGTTTTTGGTCAAGCGGTTCTTCAGTTATTACATTTTTTTGTAACAAATGAATTCAATACATGGTGGATCATTTTGTTAATGGGTGACTTTGCTGTCAAATTGAAACTTTTAAGATTTTATACGTAGCGAAGCACGTACCGAGCCGCTAGTAAGTTCATAAATAGCACGGTCCAAAAAGCCTGTGGAGCGTAATTATACAAATAAATAAATAAAATAAAAACCTCAGCGTAGCGTTATATGTTCCTATACAATCATACGTCAACATATCGCTCCTGCTTGTCTTTTACGACCACGTTCGAAAAGGAAGACTGCTTTACGACGACGTCCTCGGGTCACACAAGTGAACAGAACTATTTTACGAGAACAGTCTTACATAACAGCTGCCCGGAGAATATGAAAAGTTTACGGATTATAAAGCCGCCAGCCAGAAACACAATGGCGGATATCTCAACTTCAATGGCGGATACGAAATACGAACAGACTTTTATTCTAATGGCAGAGATAATTTAGCTTGAATTACTGCTTGTGTTATATGCAAGTGGTATGATGTATTATGTAAAGATCTATTATCTATAAGAATAGCTTTACAGCTTTTACAAATTCAAATTCAAATTCAAATTAACTTTATTTGCTAGGAACATGGTTATAAGCAATGTACAAGATCTTAAGGTAAGTAAATGTGCACATGTCCTCAGCATGCAAAATAGAAATACTGAAATAAAATATTACTAACATTACATTACAAACTTACTTCAAATACAAATGTGAGTACCTGATACTGGCTGGCTAATATTCCAACAAACTAAACACTCTTGTTTGTTCCATAAATAGGATACATTGCATACTAACTTATTTCATACAATACTAAAATGCGAGTTGAATACTAATTACTAAAGGAATCGAAAAAAAACATTAAATTAAATTAGTTTCACTAAGTACATAACAAGCATACCACCATACAAGCGCATAGAATCGAGTTGATTCTGACCTGGTGACCTTTTTGACACACGGGTCACTGTAGTGTAGTAATGTCATAGATCTTTTCTACTTCCTTATTTTTGCCCGACGATATAAACACCAAAAAAATAATTTCTGGTCTATGTTTTTGCCATATTATTACATCTAATCATATCTAGCAGCTGGACACACTGCCCTCTGGTGCTGGGTGTAGCATTTGGATTATCTGTAGACACTAAATGGTCTTTAGGTAATCTTTCAGCTATATATTTATTGTTGTTGTAGTTAGTCATTTTGTTTTTGGTAATAAAGGTATGTTTTATTATATATAAAATAAATTTCAATATAGTATTAAATTTTATTGTATAATATAGGTGTAATCATAATATTTTAAGTTTAATTTATATAAAGTACACTTTGCTACACCCTTGCAGGATCCTTATGTTAGTGTTAGACATCTCATGTAAACCTAGACTAAGATTTGGATGCAATAAAGAACTAACTAACTAATCATCTGTAGTGTCTTGTGAGTTAAAATAAATGTGTCTTTAGAATCAAATTAATGTTTAATCAATTTTATTGCACGAAGCTGTTGTAAAAAACAGAGTAAGTAATAAGTGCAAATGCAAAATAAATTAGTCTAGAATACTTTAAGTAACATTTTTGACACAGAACTATTGTAACACACTACGAGTATAAGCCTATTTGAACAGGATATAAAGTTTCCGTTTGATCAAGTTGTATGGCAATTTTTCATAGATATGTCTTTTATAAATGGATTGAGATCTTATATGGAATCGACTGTAAAATTGCTTAATACCAGAAAATAAAATACTACTTGAATGGTAAATTTAACATCTTTCTTCATTAGCTAAACGTACTATATCTTTTTGTAAGTATTAGCAGAAATATACTTAAGTTCTTTTAACATAAAGAGTAGTAAGGAGGGCACAGAAAAAGCCGGATTACACAGATAAGTAATATTATTTTCCTTTAATATTGAAAAGAAGATGGACTCTCTATTATGTATGTAAGGCTTTACTCAAACCTGAATAGAGAATATTATAAGAAGCATATATGATTTGGATATTAATAGCGTTTATACAACTCAAAGGCTTCAGTCAGTTTTTGAATACAAAATATAATTGGTAATACTATCATTTTTAGAATGATAATCATGTTAAAAACTTAACATCTTGACTACATAATAATGAAACAACTATTGGAAAATGTTAAATAACAAAAAGAACACTACTATGGAATTTCTTTAAAATCGAGTCTCATATTCCTCCGTGATTATGTGATACTATTTTTTAAACTATACATAGGTACATATTTAAATTTATCAGCTAGGAGGTATACTAAACCGAAAAACTGTCACTTACACATCCCAATGAACAACTTTCAGTATGAAATCAACTCTGAATTCGAGAATTAAAAAAATCTGCTTTTTTATAACCTTAAATACTATTATAATAAGTTAACCTTTCTTATGGTATAGCAGATTTATTCTCCCGATACTGATGCTTATTTGTATGATAATAATATACATATAGATATTATAATCATAAGCATACAGATAAAATCTTAGAAAAACAACGATCCCGTGCTTGTTGAGCAGTTTATATAGCCTGTCGATGCTCTTACTCGTATTTATTTTGAATATTTCTATTTTATTTTTGAATCTTGTCTTCTTTCTTCTCCGGGCGTAAGAATTCTTCATGTTGAATTAGCCCAGTTCCTCAGGTCATGTAGGCGAGAGAGTACAAGGCGGGATGCACATATTCCTTCGCCTGCATGGCCTCAGGAGCAGAGCACGGCAGCTTTCTTCCACCTCACTCCCATACCATCTAGCAGGTACTTAGAAATAAAATCTGCAGGTTAAGTATGTATTAATAAATTTACTGGTGGAATTGTTGAGTAACATTAGGTTAACATACTATACATTGCATTGAGAAATATTAATGGCAAAGCTAGATTCAAAAAACATACCATACATAAAAAAATTGGATCTTTAGCGAATGGCTACCAGAAAAATAATTTTTAGGCACTAACATTTTTGTGAAGAAAACATTAGGTATGCTATTAAAAACTGGTAGGTATAGGTGTATTTTTTCTTTAGTCATATTTAATGTACTGTAGCTGGTTTTTAAATAAAGAGTTGTCTTATTAAGCATCTTATCTTATTAAGCATTCATAACATAAACCCAACTCAACATTTAAGTCACATATGTAACAATAAGTTCAAATTTTATATTTATAAGTATATTAAACTAGCTGCGGTGTTACCCGCGGATCTCTAATTTATAACTTATGTGACTGAGTGATAATGTAGCTTTCTAACAGCGAAAGAATTTTCGGAACCGGTCGAATAGTTTTTAAATTTATTAGCTACATACAAAAATTTAAATCCTTCCTCTTTACAATATTAGCATAAATATATGAATTACTAAGTGTTGCACATGAAGTTCTGTGTAACATATATGTACAAATTATAACTTATTTTATTTAACTTATATTACCTAGGTACATAATACTGGTCCATAGAGCAGAGTAGATATCGGCTATCATCATCATAGTGACAGTGACCCTGGTGTCAGAGTATCTAAGAGTATGTTGCTGTCTAAAAACGCTTTTGTGGTTAGGCAGAACTGGATTTAGTGATTTCCTTTATCCAATTTCATTTCATCGCTTTATAGTTCGTTATACATATATTCAGTGTGTTAAAATCTACTTTTAAATCATTCACCATATTATGCTAATCAAAAATTCCGTAACAATTTCAGAGGCCCATGGCTTTGACGTAGGTAGGTTAGGTAAATAATAACTTGCTGATAACAGGTCGTTGTAAATAGTTATTTTTTTTTTTTAATTTTAAATTTATTAATCTAATTGTAGCTTCTAATTACGTATTGATTTGTATTTTGTGCTTATCAGGGTGTACCTATTAAATTTTAACAATTCAAGGTTAATAGAAGGTTACCTAAATCTTTGTAATAACAATAAGTACTCATAGATAGTTAATGTTACATATTATACTAAATATTTTATATAATACTGAAATATGAAACATATCGTATAAAAGTGAATCTTTTTCTTCTAGGCAAGCGTGCCAAATAATAGTCCGCATCGTTGTTATACGTAAGGAGAGTTGCGAAAATCACAATTTACTTATTTTAATTTTGATCTAACCATCTAGCAAGAGCTTTTTTTCTATACGAGGGGCGAATCGTCACAAGGTACCTGATGGTTTTATTGAGGTTGAGGATAAGAAGGACAATATGTGTAGGAATAGATAAACCCATAATATAACACCGAGTATAAAAATACCGGTATTTCTCATACCGGTTATAACCGGTTCATAACCCTAAGTTATGTTTTCTCGCGATTTTTATACCAGGTCGCATCTCAGCGATGATCAACTACACGCTTGCGCGATTTTTACGACAGCACTATACATCCACGGCAGTAGGATAACTTTCTAAAATTTTAAATTTGTTTGAGAGATAAGCTATTTTGTTTAAAAAGACGGGTTTTCACGCATACCTGATTGTTGGAAAGTTTGAACTATAGTTTCATTCACTTTCGGTGAACAACAACAACTGTTATTATTAACTCATTAGCTAAAAAATAAGACAAAACATGAAAAAACCTGCATTTTTTTTTCCTCTGGTCAACAAATGTAGGTACCAAAACAAGTAGATAAAATTACCTTACTTTTTGAATTGAAGAAAAAAATACATTTAAAGTAGATAAGTTACAGTGTAGGATTCACGGCAAATTTTACTACATGCTACATGGTTGTTACATTTGCATTTGTATAATTTAATTGTGAATCCTCTTTTGAAGTTTGAATTTCTTTTTTGTGATTACCAATGAATTTTATATCTATCTAGATAGATAAATAGATAGGTACAAAGTCTCTATGTACAATTTTTTTTGACTTATCGTGTTTGTGTGAACATATTTTACTGATTGTATTGTAACGTTACGTAACGTCACAAAACGCATGACTGATCTTAAATCGCGTGCTACAATGTTTAGTACGTATAAGTTTTATGTCACTTTCCTTCATAAATTGTACGTACTAAAAGGTGCTTAACACAAGAACTTAAAGTTCTAGATTACACCTTGAGATATCTAAAACTATTAGATTATTTCAGTAACTTTTTTGAGTTTTCAGTTGAGCGATATTTTCACGTATCTCAATCAATATTTTCCTTGTATCATCTTTATATTTTATTTTATAGGCCGTATCGTCGCTTCACATCAGGCAAGTTGCGGCCAAACGCTAGTAAAAAATGAAATATAAATACATAGGAAAGATAATTAAAAACATTTTTGTCCTCATGTGATTATATAGGGTTCTGAAAAGGTTTTAACTCTAATAAAACTAGCTTGAATATAAACCCCCCGGCGGACTGCCGGCATAATTCGGCAGTCCCGGGTTTGATTTCCGGCTGGGTCAGCTAGAATAAGTTTGAAATGTTATCTTTTATTATTCGTCCTGCAACTGCTTCTCTATTTTTTGATAGCTGTAATCTGAATCTTTTCAAGTTCTCCTGATTTGAAAAGACTCAGTAGCTCAATTGCCTATTTCTTGGCCAGCGTGCTACATTTAAGCTTAATTATCGCTGTACATGAGACGAGTTAAGGTCAAACGCAATCCTATCACATAAGCCGATTGTTCAAAATGCATGTCAGTGAACGAATCCACATATGTATAAAAGGGTTAATCCTTTATGTAATTCATACCACTCGTCTAAAGTCACCCTCGCGTTAAAATAAATGTGACTTGATTCGCTAATAATCATTGGTATTGGAAATTATTGTTTTCCGTATAGGCGAAAGTAACTTAATAAGAAACATTAATAATTCAGAACTTTCTCCTTATTGTGGTCGGTTTTAACGGAGCTAATCCTATGCTTACTGTTACAGTTAATGTATATATTAAAAAAATCTGAACTGATAAATTGCCAGTTATTATAAATGAAATTCATAAAGAACCAATCAAGGCGCGATCTATCCGTTCAGAATTTAATTTAAATTCATTCAATTAAAGAGTGAAGCGGCGGCGGGTAGTGACAAATTGCAGGAAGCGAAAGTCCCCCTCCCAACCCCCTCTCCAACCGGGGTATTGTACGTCTAGAGATGCAGAATTCGTGGGGATTAATAACCTAACTACCTAGGTACGAGTAAATAAGCATAACTATAGTAATACTTAAAAAAAGTTACAACTGAATTGATTGATATAAATTAAACTAGGTAAACGTGCTAAATCTTTGATCAAACTTTGACTTCACTGTTAGGCGAGATCGTATTAGAAAATTGGCTTGACATATAAAAAAAATTGAGCTGGCAAGTGTTCCAGTCAATTTGATCACATTGATTTATAAACCAATGGTCCCGAGGTTTATAAACTAAAATGATAGAACTTGAACCTTGAATTGACTTTGATAAGATTTGCAAATAAATGAGCTTAGGAACCGAAACTGTTTATGTTCAGGATATAGATAATTGATGGAGTCAGGCGTTATTTTGCGGAAATCCATTTATAATAAGATGATATATACAAGATATTTAGTGTTTTTCCGCCTCGTCTTGATGTCAGAGTGAGAAAACGAAAAATATTTTTGTTTTTATGGTGTGGTTCCTCCTCACCACCGCCACACCTCACCTTATTATTTCTCTTTCTCTCAGTATCCAACTTCCTCGACACGTGTTTCGCCTTAGAACAAGGCATCCTCAGGAGATGTTGACTCTTCAAGCGCTCGCTTGTCTTTCGAACGAGCGCTTGAAATTTTTTTTGATTTCTCACGCTGACATCAAGGCGAGGCGGAAAAACATTAAATATCTTGTATATACCATATTATTGTTCAGGATATAATAATTAGCTGATTAACACTCTCTAAACTATCAGTGCTGACTCATATCTTGCTGATCAAATTTCGGTTATAACACAAATCTGGAAAAGCAGCCAACATCCACATGTTTTCAACTGATTTTCTCATAGCTTATGATTCCTATTTTTTAAGTAGTTTTAGTTTTTTTTTATTCCTCGTAACTACTTGTTATAAATAAAATATACCTGACTATATATTATTTTATCCAACCAGACAGTTTAGGATATCTATTATATTACTAGCAAACCCGACGAACTTCGTACCGCCTAACAGTCGATTCTATATTTTTTTTAAATACTTATTCTGCTATTCTGTACGCCGGGTCAGCAAATATTGTCAAATATTGAAATAAATATTTATACGATACTAACGTCACTCATTTGTTTCGCCTTCCCGTAACCTCTCCATTAACACTTAAACTTTATGGTATGGTATTAAAGTTCAAATTGACTTTTAAATATTACTACGAATCAATTGTATGGAAGTATAGAAAGTGTTGTTTTGAAAAGATCTACTTTTCAGGCATGTTTTTAATTTTTTTTTTAAGAACCATCCCCGTACTTCAAGGAATATTCTAAAAAAAGAATTAACAAAATCGGATCAGCTGTTCTCGAGATTTGCGCTTAGCAACACATTTAGCGATTCATTTTTATATTATAGATTACGTTAAACTCCATTTACACAATTCCGTGATACGTATGTTATATTCACCATCTATATATCAATTTTTATATTCATTCATATATGTAAAATCGATTGCACGTAATTTTTCTCTTCTCTCTTGTCTGAACGGCTGCTGATTTTGGTTCAGAAATGTTTGTTAATTGAAGGTTTAAACAGTGAGAAACATGCGTAACTGTTAGGCGGTAAGAGACTTATAGGCAACGACTAGTCAAAGCTAACCTTCAAAGCCTCGTCGCAAAGTGGCTAGTCTATCGATTAATTTATCGGATACATTTCGGGGAGTGTGCCTTGGTAATAACTTGATTCCCCCATCTCCTTTCTGCAGTCGAATAAGTAGAGATATTGTAAGGTGCCACCGTTACATGCTAGAGATTCTAAGGACTCGTAAAAAACGCTTTACGTCTACTTTTATTGTGAGAACAGGTTATGGAATTCCCTGCCGAGTTCTCTATTTCTCGATAACTATAATCTCGATATTTTCAAATTGCGAGTGAACTGGTTTCTTCTAGGCAATCGTGCGACATCCTAGACCGCATCGACGCTTTACATCAGGCGAGTTGCAGTCAAACGCAAACCCTATTTTTATTATTTATAAAAAGAAGGGTCCGCTAGTATTCAATGAAACTACATGAAATGTGGTTAAATATTATTTGAAAGCAAAAAAATAGTTTTTTATAACGACTATTACATTTTATCCACTCAAACAACTCTAAAAGAGCCCTTCCAACAAGATAAATAGAAAACAGGCATAAATGCGGTTTAAATCTGTCTAAAGTTTTCTTGTTAGAAAACCAACTAAGTAATGAAAAGGAGTAAATTTAGTGCAGAACTGCAGCGGAGTTGCGCTGAAACGTACTTCGGGTTTTAACTCTGGACGTTTAGAAAGGGTTTTGTTGATAACTCAACTTGTTTATCCTGGGTAGTTTTAAGCCTTAAGGTAAAGAGGTTTGTTCGAAAATACGGATAAAAGGAACATCTGATCGCTGGAAAAGTGCAAGACATTTCTTCGTTGTGGACACACACTTCGTATTTCAACCTTGATGAAGTTCATTGAATGTTCATGAAACTCCAGTTGGATTTTTGCAATGATCAAATATATATTTTTTTATTACCAAGAACACGTTATTTTTCTAAATAGAGAGTTAAAACTACACACGACAAACAATTCCCGGGTGAGACCAGGTTCAGAGATATCGTCAGCGGCAGACGAACAACGATTCGTCGACTTTGTTTAACTTCATCCAGGACCTGGAGCCAAATCTAAATTTCATGTGCGTCAGAATGCCTCTGGCATAGCCTACAATTTATTGAGTTAGTTACAGGAACCGTGACCTATAATATAACGTGTCATTCTATTAATTTCTTAAAATAAAGATTTGTTCAAAATAAAATAAAGTTTAAGTTATACTTGTGCACACACATCTACCATAAAAAGGTAACGCAGTCAAAAAAGTGTAGAGTATGGTTATGATCTATAATGCCAAACATACAAACTAATTAAATCAATCAATCGTAAATAATCAGTTTTAAGTTATAAATATCGCCAATATCTTAATATCCTCAGAGATAAAAGCCCTGCTGCGTGAAAAACATGCTAGACCAGAACTTCAGATTATCATTTGGTTAAGCTGAGCAGTGACTGCCGAGATAAGATCAGTTGTCGTACGCACACACCACCAAAGGTTAACTTAGATTCAATGATATTTATTATAGTATGGCACAATCTAATTGTAATTCGATACTTAAATTACTAATCTAAGTTTATAAATAAATCAATAATTAACCTGGCCAGTACTAAAAATCTTCTTTCGGTCGCATTTTAACCAAAACATCGTAAATTTCATATCCAGTTTCTGAATTTCAGATTATCATTTGGCCGTGCTCAGCTGAGTCCTGATTGCTGAGATAATTCCAATTGTCGGGAACAGTACTATAAACCTATAATATACCAACTGAACGTACCGGCGACGCAATCGGCGCCGATCGCATTTCCGTCCAAGATTCACTTCCGGTAAATCCACGACGATGTACACGAGTAAAGCAGTAGATCAACTTTACAAAACAAAAAATAATCATAACCAAATATTTTCTTATTCGACTTTATTTCCGGCAAACAAATGTTATAAGGCTTTATTTCTGGTAAACACATATGTCTACCCAGAAAAGTAGTTAATCTTTTTTTATGACTGTTTAAATTAAATGCGTTCAGAGATATGTATGTATTACAAATTTTAAATGAATTACGGCATCCATGGAGCATTCTAATTGTCCCATTATTGACATTATTGACACATTATAACATTATAAAATTATCATATAATAGTCTAAAGGTTGTACATCACATATTCATACAAACATAAACACAATAAACAAACTCATATTTATTTATAAAGGGTTAAAACGTTGAATTTCCAGTACAAAAATGTTTTTTATAATTTGGATACGTTGTCTACATTCTACCTTTATCCTTGCTTCGTATTTATGTTGGTCTGTGAGTACAAAAAATTATAAAGTTTTTTTTCCATTTTGTGCTACTCAGATTTTCAGTTACGCTTCTGCATCTTACTGTTGCCACAATCTAGTTTGTCGAGGTACAGTGGCTGCCATTAGATTAGCTGCCGTATTGCAATATCGAGTTCCAACGAAATAGGAAATACAAATACAGGGCATTAGAGAAATACACCTCTGATTTCAGAAGTAGACATAGCTTAGTACAATATCACTAACTTAAAGTTAATTTTATGCAACATCAAAAAAAGGAACTAGAAATTATGACTTTGAATAGAAATGATTACATTAGTAGGTTATAAACTATGAACTTGATAAAATCAATCGTAAAGATACAATAATAATATTTGTTTGCATAGCACATCGTAAATAGTGACGATAAGCGCTTTTTACTGAAATAAATTTGAATCTATTTTGTCAGCAATTGTAAAATTAACTGATATATCACATAGTCATATTGTCAGAGGTCTGTGTAAATTGTTTGATACACAATATTTATCGTTTTCAAGCGTCGAGCATATTGCCTATCTCTCTAATTATCAAATTGTGTATTTCATTTATAAGTAATTTCACTTATTTCTATACCCTTTTAAATTGTTTTATTTATTTTGAAGGAATGCAGCCAGCGTTCTCGGGACTTTGCCACGCGGACATCATTTTTTTCAGACTTAATAATTTTTACAGTTTAGGTTCTTTTAAGTTACTTTGTATATAGTTTAGATAGTGTTTTAATTAGTGTTTTTATTGTAATTCTTTTTCATTAATTAAATCATTTTATCCTTATTAATTTATTTGTTACATTTATGTAATATCTTGTACGTGCATCGGAAGAAATTGCTTTTTGATATTTGAAACCTAGCATTTATTTTGTATTGTTTTTAAATAGTGCTAAGATGGTTTTAAATACAGAGTTGCCTTATCTTATTTTCACAGTCCTGTGATAAATGCTTTTACATATATATAAGTATATTTAACTAATTAACTTGTATACAAATTACATTGTCCAACCTAAACTTATATAGTCCTGTCAGTTTCATTACTCTGATTTTATCTGCATGCTTCCCTAAAAACTGGGAGTTTCAGTGTTGCCTGTGACAAACTCCCCTCACTCGGGTGGGTAATCGTTTAATTGGGGTAAGGCCGTTACCTACAAGCACCTATTGTACGAATCGCCAGCACTTATTTATCACAACAACGCTTCGAGAATTAATTTACGCGAACATTTTTGGTGGGCTGGTTTTCTTTGAAATATTACCCGAGAATTTAGGTATTTTGTGTTAAAAATACAGCTGTTTTTAATTTGGGGTAAACATCTGGTTTGTGGAGAGTATCAATATGTTTACATACTGGAATGTAAATTAACTAGCGGTGTAACCCGCGGATCTCTAATTTCGAAAGAATTACCGAAATAATTCCTTTAATTATCCAGTCCATTAATTTATAAGTCTATTTGTGACATACAAAAATATTATGTATATATATTTGGTTTTTAATATTCGTATAGATAACGTTACAGTCTTAGCTCCCCACTAAGTTTTCTCTTGTAAAGATTCTTATTTAATATGTATATGTGTCTTAACTCTTTATTATAGAGTGCCACAAATGGCGGCCTTACCGATAAAAACGATCATTTTAAGGCAACCTAAGGATTAAGGAGTCAATTTCCAAAATTTAACGATTATAAGTATAGGTCGGGGTATGCAATGAAGAAAAATAATTTAATATTTTTTTATACTTTGATTTGTCGTGTAAAGTACCTATAGTGAAACTTTGTATACATGATACTAAAAAAGTTGTTTCATAAATGTATGGAGCTCCGGCCAGGACAGTGTACATGATACCAAAAATACGTTAGGGACTATTCACTTTTATACATATCCACCAAATTCAAGTTAACGTAATTTATCGCAGTGTACAATATTAATTTCGAATCAAAATATTTCCATGTTATTTACGCAAATAGATAATTTACGCGTTTTTATTTCTACATTTGTGACGAGTGGTATAATTTATAGACAAATAAGACCCTTGGATCCAACATAGGTTACATAAATCTTCTAGGGATGTGCTAATTCCACTACAATTCACAAAATCTATATATTTTTGTACACAATGGATAAGGCGACTGACGCATTTTTCAGTAATGCGCAGTATTAACCACATTTTTATTCATTTTTTGGTAGACGTACACCGTCCTGGCCGAAAATGAAACAAGTCCTTTTACAACATACTTTACATGACAGATTTAACTATGAAAATAATTGTCTGACTACATTATACTGTTATTAGTTAAAGCTCTATATTATTAAAATATTAATTTAATTTGATTTAATTACATATTTTAAATTGAATATACAAATGAATATTCTGTGAATTTCAAGCGTCTACCTATTGCCTTTGTTAAAATATCGACGAAAAACGGCAAAACAATCACGTTCGTTGTATTAGTGCCCAAATTAAATATTTATTTTATTGTTTTTAATATTTTTTATTATAGAGACAACATAAATACGTCATCTGTGACAATTTCAACTGTCTAGCAATCACGATTCATGAGATTCAGCCTAGTCACAGACAGACGAACGGACGGACGGCAGCAAAGTCTTATTAAAAAAATAATCTCGCAACTGCGATTGAACTTCAAATATCCAAACTCCGCTAAAACAAACATTTCAAGGGTAATTCACAAACCAATATCGTAACCAAAATTCATTCAATACTGATAGCCAATAAAGCTCGAAACAAATGGTTAATTCTCGAACCGATGGCGACGAGGTCTTCCCAGGGGAATGGCGACCGTGTGCCTTGAGTACTTCGACCAATCGACAGAGTCATTCTATATTGTCCTTTTAATTGTTGGAAGTAATTCAATGATTTTACTTATTTTTGCAATTTTTTCTTATAAAACAAAACGAAAATCTTTGCTATGTAGGTTTCTGTGATTTTTTAAACGAAGGACTCTTCTAGATACGGTCTAAATGGGAAACGATTTTTTTATCGACGTCAAGGAGGTTCGCAATTCAACTGTGTTTTTTTATTTGTGTTACCGGATCTTTGAAACGCTTGGGCCTAATGGGAAAATTTTGTTATTTATTTACGAATATTTCTAAATTGGCAACTAACCTAACAAATGTAGTTTGATTTGAAATCGCATTTTGTCTCACAAAGGGTTCGATTCTCGGTCGGAGCAAATGCTTGTTCTAATATTATTAGGCTCGAAGATCTCGGTGTTGTTAGATGTGTTTTATGTCTTTTTAGATTTCCGTATCCAAAGGGTAAGAACGGGAGACCCTATTACTAAGACTTCAATGTCCGTCTGTCATTAACCGTGATAGCAAGACTAAAAACAGAATAATATAATAGAAGGGCTCCCATACAGCAAACATGATTTTTGCCGACAATAATAATAACGACAAGAGGTAGAAACTTTTACTAATAATTTTGTATAGATAATGGTACGGAACCCTTAGTGCGCGAGTCCGGCTCGCACTTATCCGATTTTATTCATCACTGGAAAAAATTGGATATTTTAAACTGACTTTATATAAGAAGGAGGAAGTTCACCAATTACTCAAAGAAACCTAATAAACATAATTTTCTAAATAGGTATGTTTGGAAAATTATGTTCGGCTTAAGCATATTAGTTTTATTCCTAACAGATCACCTAAACCGTCAACCTGGATGGTCAACAACTAGTTTTATTCCAAAGCTATGTTAAAGTGCAGTTCTAAAATCAATATGTGAATTAAATTATCTGTCTAATTGAAGGCGATTCTAATATTTTAATGTCGTACTTGTTACTTGTTGTAGTTGTAATGTTTTTGATGTTATATAAGATAACTTAATATTTAATTTTTGCTCTGTCCGTCGATCTTTATCATGAGTACCTAATCTGAAAATTACGAACATGTGTGATTTTTTACAGCGTAAACACGAATATATTTTATTTGATGCATCGTATTGTTTTGATTTAACGGAGGGCCCCTCTGTCGTAAGTAGTAGTGTATATCTGGCAAGGGTTGTCATGCTTTCTTTGCTATTTGTCCATGTCTATCTATAGCAGAATCAATTACGAAACTTACTCTCTAATTATCCAAGAAACCAATTCCATTCTATTTAATTAAGTCCAAAACTGTTACCAGAATGGAGGCTTCTCCGTCGACTTTATTGTCTTCAATAAATATCCAGTCAAATAGTTTTTACGGCACTAGAATGGATATTGATGTGAAAAGAAAATCTGGGTCCGTTCTCACTGATTTAGTATAATTGGTGTCATAAAAGGGTATTCTAGATAAATTAGCTTAATTATTTGAACTTCAACAAGTTTATTTGTAAAAAACCAACTTCAATTCGTAGGTTCCGATATTTTTTTTAGTTACTTTGTTTTCACAACACTACTGGACCGATTATGAGATATAACATATATTGGGAACCAAATGAGGAGTTTAAAATACTACAAATTAAATAAAGCTTCTTCAAATCGCTTCAAGCGTCTTCCAGAAAACCGGTAACAAAATAACCTATTTGGAAGACGGTCAAAAAAAGGAATAATGGTGTTTTATTTTTGTTCCACGTTTGAAATGCACTAATACAGCACTATACAGGCTTAATGTCAAAAGCGTAATCTGAAATAACCGTTATCTTGTCATTGTAATTCAATAATACAGCAAACCGATCAAGCAAGTCACGTCATAGATTAAGAAAATGCTAAAGCATTAGCATTTCCTGGGCCTTATTGACTATGAACATTTCGACAATTAACACGACGCGCGGATAATTCACGCAGAACGCTATTCACTGAACCAAAATCGAATTACATATCGTGTCATGGCACGGAAAGCGCTCGTTTTGCATCATCAAAATAACGTATTGCGTCAGCATAACGTAAACACGTTACGCGTTTTCAACAAGGAATCTCGTTATTCTTTAGAGATAAAGGGCTCTTGGCATATGATGACAGGGATATATTATAATGAAAAAAAAAAACAAAAAAAGTGGTCCGTATACTCATATATGCTTTACTTTTGTCGTAAATTTATAGTATTGCCAGATTTTATTTGGAATTAGTATTGTCATTTTTATACTGGCAACATTAAAATACATGTTTCTGATTGGTCGATATAAATACCAATCAGAAACAAGAGCTAATAGTGACGGTTTCCGGGATTTTTATAAAAAATGAGGGGGAGTTAGTTTTCAAGAAAAGAAAATGTGTTGTCTGGCTCATTCCGTCTCCGAGCATCGTATCGAAACGTTCTTCCCTGACTTGTTACCTGTATTATATCAACTTATGTATAGTTGAAAGTATTTCACTGTGAATAAAACTGTTTAAATTCATAACTGAGTTTGAATCCATCATACTTAAAAAAAAGTATAAAAAACCCTAAGAAAGTTTTTATGGATTAATTTCTTTTTAATGTTAAAATTTTAAGTATTTTTTTTCCTCATAGTCCACTTTATAACCATAAAAAATATCACCGTGATGAAAGAAAAAATAATTCACGCGATAAATAATCAATATTTCAAGCAAGTCGAAAAAACCAAGAGCTAGTTGAGATATTGCGAGATCCATTCCGCAACTTCCAGCTAAGAAAAATATACTAAACTGCTTTTATCTAAAAGATTGTTGAAACTATATTCTCATTTGTGGCTGCTGTAAGCTATATATCATGAGGCCGAGGAGGGAAAGGACGAGCTCGCCTGACTTGGCTTGCAGCGATAACTTTCTAGGATGGCCACACTGATAGCGGGTATTGCAGAAAGTTTTCGCTCGATCTCATAAAAATATTTGTGGTAACTTGATGGATTAATGATATAGTAGAAACGATAGTAAATTGAGGGTGGGAGGGGTAATAACAATAGAAATATACAAATTTTCATATTTCAAAATAGCGGCGTCGAGACAATTTGTGTTGTACAATAAAAGCAAATACAAATATAGTGGAATCATTAATAAAGTTAAGAATACTTACAAAACTGCTTGTGTGTATTTATAAGATTGTTCAAACTATAAAATATTCTGATTTGTTTCTGCTGTAAGCCATATAACATAATTTTAAGCTGCCAGGGAAGAAGGACAACTTTGCCGGCGGCGGCTGGCTACGCACAGGAATTGCGGCTTGCTTAGCGCCCAGAGCTTAGTGACATGCATCTCTAGGGAAAGTGGTAACTAGGCAACTAGGTACCGAGATTACAATGCGTCCGGTCGCGTACATTCTGAGGCTAACGAGGGTAAAAAACCGTCTGCTAGTGCGGAACTGCACACATAGCCTGACTCGGCTAGCAGCAATAACTTTCCGGGATGGACCCACTAGTAGCGGGTAAATAATAATATTTTTTTCTACACCAATAGCTTAAAAAAATTGGGGTTAACGAGTTGACATACATTGACCCCAATTCGGCCAGTCACACTGACTAAACTAAAAGTTCCTAAAAAATATATCCATCCTTTTCTCACTTGTTGAAACAAAAAGGGAGAAGACAATTTTAGAACTATCAAATTAGGTTAGTTTAATAAGTTTGGCATGCTCGAATCAGGGTATATCCATTTTTCAAAAACTTACATAATAAATTGCCTGAAAGAAATCGCTTTAACGATACAGTACCTTGAATTCTAATTTTACTTGTATGTTTTGTTTGGTAAGCAATAATGTTATATTAATTCAAACCACTAATTGCTTACACTGTGACCACAATACAACATGGCCGCTGAGACTTGTTAAACCTCTCATGCATTGTGCAACTGCCCTTTGTAAGCGTGCAGTGCAGGCCATTAAATACTAAAAAACTAGATATAACTGCATCCGTGCACTAATTCCAAATGAATTTCACGGGAAAATGGGACTTTGTTCTTGTCACAATAATAAAAAAGAAAGAATAAAGGAATGATTTTATTAGTCTGGTAGTTATAGTTTATAAACAGGCATTTTATTACAATAGTTGTTATAAGTAAGTAGGCTCTTTAAATTTTACTAACAAAGGACAAAGACTGAAATAGATCAGATCCTGAGGGCGCTTTACAAAAACTGTACGGCTACTATCCTTACCTCTACCCTACTAAGTTTTTGCTCGGATGTTTGGGTTAGAACTCGTTAGAGGTAAGAAGGATGGTTGATCAGCTCACATTTTGTTGTAAAGTGCTCAGGGATCTGTGGACTGTCTCCAGCTACACAATCTTTTTTGCGAACTGTATGTATCTGATGACGCTGGGGGTGTTCCGGCAAACAGACGTGGTCGCCTGCAGCACTTGTTCTATGTGGATGGTGGTCGTACCGTTGCACGTGCTAGGTCGCCCCTAGTCCGCTCTCGCTCGCACCTCAATGCACTCCATGTCGCCAACACTGATTTTGACATTATGTTTGACAGCTGGAAGGCTATTATTTCTGCTATAATGTCTTATTCTGAAAATCTTATAGACCAGTGGGCCAGCAAGGCCAATGATAATGAAGATGATGATTTTATTTTGTAAATAATTATGATTTCGTGTGATAATTGTTATTGATTTCTTTCGTTATTGTCACAATAAATAAATAAATAAAATAAATAAATAAATCACACTAAACTTTTTTAAGACTACGGACACAGTGTGACGCACAATATGTCCGTAGTCAGTATTGTATGGTCGTTTTTTTATGAAAATTATATTACAATAATAATTAAAGCGCTCGTAGCAGATAGTAATAAAAAACGCGATGCGATATTTTTGATAGAAGAATTGACCAAAAAAATTAAAATCTTCTAAAGTCATTTTTGATAAATTTAGCTGACTAAAAATTTATTAAAAGAAGCCGTTTCGAAGGAGCTTTTTTGTAATGATACTAAACCTAATAAATTATTATTATTATTCACTTGTAATTTTGCAGAATTACCAATAAAATATTTATCTGTTCTCAGTTTATCTATTATTAAAATTTTACAATATCGTACATGCTAATTAAGCTAAGTCTCTCTAAAAACTGGATCGTCTTTAATTCAAATCTCAAGAATCTTTTCTCGTAAAAGCTGTTGTACCTACGTTGAGGACACTGAAAAACTTTCTCCCACTAAATTCGCCCTTTCATCCGAGCACTCGTATACCTTTGTAATACTAAACTCGTGTTACTATCGATGTGAAATCGTACGAAAAATCTTACGCAATGTTGAGGAAAATTCAATAAAGTCCGAACATCGCACTCTTCAAGAACTTTCTCTTCGGAACGTGTACAGTTTGAACTTGGAGAATTTTATTGTGTGTCATAAATAGATCCAGTATTATGTAATAGTCAAGGCTATTTAGAATCTCGGGTTTTATATAAACGCATTTGATAATATATGGACTTTTTCCTACCTAATTCCAAATAATTATTTTAGTAAGAAGTGACTACCATCTTCCATTGCGCTAGAACTTTTTCAGTTATTTCTATCAAAAATCAGACTTCCAGACCATTTTGACTAAATTAAAATGAGATCACATACATGCAGTACATTCTATCAAATTTTTTTTTAACGAATCGGTCGAGTCGTCTCTGAGAAATCAGATAACAAACATAAATGAAACTTGAACTAATACTGTATAGATACTGGTACGGAACCCTTAGTGGGCTAGATCGATTTGCGCTTGGCCGATATTTTTCATTACATTCTTGAAGTCTGCCGTCTCTACTATTTTAAAAAAGTCGTGGTCAACAACTGGAAAAAACTGGTTTAGTTATAGTCTTAATAGTGAAAATCGAAGCAAACATTACGTTATCGGGTTTATCAATAACGTGGACATTAATTAAAACTATTAGTTTTATCACAAGGACATAAATTAAAACTATTAGTTTGAACTATTACAATAGTTATTATATTTTATGGAATTAATTTATGTAAAGGGAAAATATTGTTACTATGCGCATTTAAAATTTATATGTGTCGACTTATGAATTGGTATTGACACATATTATGTCATCAATGATTCTCAACCATAACCATCTTGAAGCCTTATTATTCTTTTAATACTTTATTTATTTATTTCGTTGAATATGTGTTACCTGAATAGGCACTTGATAATCTTATCTTTTTCTTATTATTATTATTAACGCATAAGTTTGTATGTATGTATGTTTGAACAAAACAAGTTGTTAAAAGGAAATATAAATACCTAAGTATCTTAACAAGTGAAATCGCGGAATGCAGCCGGTATATATAGCCTATGACCATCTGCAGGTAAACACTAATCTATTGACATCACTCACATAAAAATACGACAAGCCGTTTAGGCTCTAAGGCGGGCGTGCTAAAGAAATATACACACATATATATACGATATCAATGTAGCCATGACATTTTTTTTTGTTTATTACATTACATGTTTTTTTTCTTATACTTTCTATTCTGTTTTTTATAAGAAGGTAAATAATCTTCGCTAATTTCACATAATAAACCTATTAGAAAATTACGCATTATTTCAACACTGTCTAAACTATTTAGGTACATATCAGGAACCTATGTAGTATATATTACCTAACCTAGCATAATATTTTTTATTGAACATTATCGTTCCCTACATATTTTATTGCGCAATGACATTCGCAAAATGATTAACATTAAAAAGAGAACATGTCTTCATTTCATAGAAAGATTTATCATAATATTTACTTAAAAATAAAACAAACACCAACTCATTCTCTATACCTTATACATGAAAGTTCTATTTTTTGATCTTTTGATATTAATCTCCAATACGTTGATTCTCAACACATTAATAAACCCTGGCGAAGGGAAAGGTCAGATTTACCTTTCCAACCTTCATCGACGGCTCGCAAAGGCTTTGACACTTCATACTTAGTTAATTAATCCCATGCGGTAGCTAAAAAGACAAAATAGGACTTTAAAATCACGGATTTAGAGTCAAATATTATTTGATAAGAATAGAAGATGTGGCAAATTTGTATCTGCGGAACATGAAAGCGGTCTCCAAGTTCTATTTCCATTGATTAGCTCTTAATGTCGGGTTTCTTTGATGAGATTGTAAATATTCTGTATAATGCAGTGCGAAAAGTAAACTTAGTATATTTTCCTTGTCACTAAAATTTTCGTATAGGAAGAGTGGTTTGGTCTGGTATTTCCAGGTTGCCCAAAGGCCCGTAATATGACCTACGAGATCTACATCTTAACGTGTTATTCGTAAAATCTGTTGCGGGTCCAACCTAGACAAGATTAAATTGGCACAGGACAGTCGGTATGAAATGAGATGATGGATGTACTATCGCCATACTCGAACTTATAGAATGAACTATTGCTTAACGTCGTTAATCGAAATATAAATAACTCCGCAAAAAAATATTTTCGAATCAAAATATTTCCAAGTTATTTACGCAATAAGGCGAATTGCGTGTTTTTAATGTGTCAATTTTGACATTTGAGTCGGCGGTATAATTTAGAGACCAATGTGACCATTGAAGGACCATTAACTTATTTTACATAAATCTTCCAAAGATGCCGTAATTCCACTGCAAGTCACAAAATCAAATATTTATTTTGTACCTAAGTAATAAAAAAAGCAACTGTCGCTGGTTTAAAATATAACGATTTAATATTTATAACGAGTAATTATTTAATATTACGTATAATTTATATTTAGGTATTCGTGATACGCGTACACCCGAAAATGAATTAAGTACTTTGTTTATAACTGTTCCTATATTTCACGCCCCAAAATAAAATAGCAATATCCAATAGCATTTGAGAGCTACTTAAGTTTGAGAACGGTCGCTCTGACCTTATTAGATAATGGGGAAACGATGATAGGCGGCCAATTAGCCGAACCGACTCGAGGTCGAAATCAATCTTCGCATGGAATTGCTAATATTTATAGATAATAGAAGTCAAATATTAAATAAATTTAAAATTGATATTAATACATAATTATGTTTGTTAAATGTTTAATTTAAAATCTTAATTCCTAACATGTAATTACTTCATATGACTTGAAAAATCAGTTGAAATAAATGGCTTTTAATTTGATTTGATTAAATATATTTTGAGTACAAATTAATTTATATTAAGGTATATAAATAATAATGGCTAGTTTGTAATCAGTGGCGTTTTTTACGGTTTTTTTTAACGACAAACGAATTTCAGAGTTTTTTATTTAATTATTAATGTGCATATTTGTTACATGCTTGATAAAAAAAAGGGAGGCCCAGTCGCGGGAAGAAATGATTTTTTAAATATATTTTTTTATCATTACTCTAGTAAAAGTAATTATTCCGGCAACTAGGGCTGTTAGTCGAGTTTCCAGATTCCAATTCGAGTTCCCAGCGACTGAGCACGTAATAAACTCGACTCTCTTCATTTCAGTGTTGCCAATAAATTGATTAACTTATCCTAATCTTACTAAATTGACTTAATATTATAATTATTATATCGTAATATTGCTGCGTAGATGAAACATTTCTTTCTACAAGTTTAAAAACAATAAGAAACCTCTATGTCTTTGTACTGTAAAATTAAGTTTTAAATATCTTAGGTTTCGTATTTAGTTTAGTATCTTGTATTCCATGTGTAACCAAATCTATATTTAAATAACGTATTGCTTTTTTCTGTCCCGTATCGTTTTATGTTTAACTATACTTAGTTCATTTTTGATTTTCTCTGTAAAAGAAATACTTTACTTTCGAATTTCGATTGAGAAACAATGTAAAGCAAAATTTATTACTAAAACTAACCTGAGGTGTGAAATTGGTCGGCGGGTTGCAAGAAGGTGGTGCCGCGGTGCTTCCATAGTGTTGCTGGTACGATGACGTCAGGATCTTCTTATGAGCCGACGCATGCGCACGGTACGCGCTCACACTTAGTTTCATTATTCCACTTTAAATCTAACGTCCTAGAGATTACGGTCTATTTTTATCTATTTTTTATGCAAGTTTTATCTTGACTCTTTGAATTATTATAACCTATATTTTATAAATTAGGTTTATTTGGTATGGTTTTAAAATTTATTCTCACTTTGGTTATGGCTATTTTTTGAGCTTAGTAAATGAGTTAAAGTCGTAGAAAATAAGAAAATAATGATATATTATAGTGTAACTTTTAATATATATTTAGGTATAATTTACGAAATCGTTTGGGTCTGATTAGTTTTTTTTTTAATTTAGCCAATTTGATAATCTCATATTAAAATGTATTTCTTTCATAGTACTTTGTTATACTAAATTTGTCCCAAAACAGAGCGAAAGGTTTTTGTGTAAACATAATTATGATCATTTTGTTTGTAGTAGGTATGTATCACTTTTTGTCTTCAAAGTAACACTTTTTTTATATAATTTATGCGTTTTTATATGCAGCCAGTCTTCAAATTTTGCGCGTTGTTAATTCTGAAACAATTAAAAAAATAATTTGAATCAAAATAGCATAAAGCTTAAAGACAAGACGAAAATATGAAAACTATTGTAAAACTGTCAAAAAATCTGTGAGTGATAAAATATATGAAACAGCAATTTTTTCTTTGCGAATTCTGCGTTGTTCCCATACCAAAAGCTATTTCTTAGGATGAGTATAATTACTACCAAAAGGATAGTACACTCCTAACAGAAAGTGTAGTACCAGAGGCTTGCATTTGACCATATCTCCCCGGATGTAAAGCGAAGATGTAGCCTAAGATGAGACACGCTTACATAGAAGAAACAGATTTGCTTGTGACTTGAAAAGACCCAGATTATTCATATAGCTATCGGAAAATAGAGAACCTAATAACCAGTAATGTTAAATTATAATAATCGTTTAAGCATAGGTTATAATAATGTAATGGTATAATGGTCTAAGGGTTGCCATTTGCTTTAAATTGATGGAAACACCGCGAGAAAATCTGCTTGTTGGAAAAAGTCAACCCTACGAAAATCCGCATTTCTCATGGTGAAAGGCCATTTTCTTACGCTCGCCGGGCTAGATACCCTCAAGTGGAAAAATCTGTCACCTAACTGTTTGTTCCGGCAGCTTTTCTTGAGAGCTAGTGTATTTCCACCAGGAAGGCTTCATTTAAGGCCACAGTTAGTCGTGCGAGCTGGTGATCAAATGCCTAGCTGTCGTATAAACACCATGTTTAAAAAAAGTAAACCGCCTTCCATTGTTGTTCAAAAATGCTTATTTTTTGCCACAAATAAACCATATTCTATTCCCCCATAGCAGTACATGGGTTTAGAATGTTTTATAAATGAGTAAAATTCGTCCTTAGCAGTATCTAATAAGCATAAAATGGTTAAAATGAGTATTAAATGTAACGTCTGCAAGGGTGTTAGAATTTTATTACAGAAATAAATTAATTTAAAGCTCAGTTACCGACTGAAAGTTTGTCTGCAGTACTGGGATTTCATAATTTAAAATAAAATCATATCTTAGAGTTGAGTGTTTTCTAATTTCATCATTTTTTAAAACATTTTCTGCAGTATCTTGTAATTATTATCATATTTTTAGATATTTTATTAAAAAGTAACATGTTTCTGAGTGTGCGATATTGAGACCAATGTCAAATGAAATTTCATAGTATTAAATATTATAACGCGATATTTTTAATATTCCCAGATGTATTTTATTATTAATGCGAATGTTTGTTTGTTAGTTTGTTCGTCCTTCTCCTCCTCAGCAACTGAGTGACGGATCGACTGCATTTTTCGTCTGAGATAGTTGTAGGATAGGAAAGTGTCCCTTTATCAGACTACTTTTGCCCGGTAAAAGTAACATAATGCGGACGTAGCCGCGAGCAAGAGCTTGTTAATGTGTGCGGATGGTCATGTTAAGACTTGTTTTATTTTATTCCATAACAATAACATTAAATATAACGTTATACTCGGAATGTGTCTAGGTCCAAAGTATACAATTGAGATTTAACTACAGGCTATTACATAAAACCAATTAGTTTTGAATGTTTTAACTTTGAACCCCTAACTTACCCCTGTGTTAGTTAAATTTCCAAATAATTTTGCTTAGACACTTTTCAATGAAAATACCCTTCAAATTGCATGCTTCTAAGATCAGCGGCTTAGGTACTACGTAAATTCCGTGAAAATATCACTCAGTCAGTCAATCAGGACTCTTTTACATATTAATCATTAAATAAAATATTCAAACAAAAATTGAAATATTATCTTTATAAACTTGGTGAATATACGAGTATGTCAATGCAGCTTGTCGAATCATCGTTCTTGTGTAACGAACAACCATTGCAAAATATTACTAATAACTAGAGAAATAAATAACAATGATAATATTTACCTAATATAATAAATATACGTTATAAAAACTACAAAAGTATTTACATAAGTTATTTAAGCTTAATTTTTTTAAAGTTATCAATCATTCAAGTGTAACAAGACTTGCCTGTAACGAACGTAATTTAAAGTCCAATAAATATTTTTTATTCTTATTCTTATTAATTAACTAAATATTATAACATCATTCAGAATCGTTTGTACTACAGAAGTTTGAGACTAATTTCTTGCCGGTATAAATTCTCTGTAGAAAATTCCGCTGAAAATTTAAAGGTGTCAGGTTTTGCCTCTTCTCACTTGTAAAGGCAATAAATAATTACTTAATTACTGGTTAAATGGACTGTGTCTAATTTAAATACTGTAACTCTAATATGTAGACTTTACAGGGTTATCGTTCAGAGTTGTACTAAGCCCAAAGGGGGTTATTTTACTAATCATTACGAACAACTTTCACTATAGAACCCACTTTCAATTCGAGAAAAAGAAATCAGATATTCTATAGAAAAGGTTTATCGGTCGACGACAAAATTTATGAAAGAGATGATTCTTTTTTCTTTAATTTTGACCCCTTAACGGCTTGGCACATCCCTAACCCATAACCTTATTCATGACTAGGGACTATTTGGCCACAACTTGCCTAATTAAAAGTATCAAAGTAGAATGCCAGGCTAAGATGAATCACGTTTTCATGTACCTTGAAAACGAACAAGAAGTTGTTTTCGAGTGTATGTATAAATATCTTTTTGGCACACCCTAGAGCCTTAACGGTTTGTCGTAATTTTTTGTCAATGGCGTCAATAGATTGGTCTTAATCGTGTGAGTGACACTGAGTAGGTACATCAAAATTTAGAAAAAAAGAAATAAGGGATGATACACAGGCTTAACGATTCAGCAGTCGGGATTTTTCGAACTCGCTTCTATCCACTTGTTCTTGTTTAATTAAAGTATACTGATTTTGGAAGTAAATTACATTGGACCACATACATACTCTCTTCAGACCACTGTATCTTAACGAATAAATTTCCGAATTCAATGACACTTCGCATATCAAATCGGCCCACATGTTTAGGCTGTAGAGATCACAAAAAAATATACATACATTTGTAAAATATTATAGATTTCCTCCTTTTAGGCAGCCTAGTAAACAAGTACTTAGAAGCAGCTTCAAAAAAACCCTACTGCTAAATCTTAAAGCTTGATTATCACCTTTTTTTATTTAATTTGATGTTCTTACCCAGTATCACTCTCACGACTACGACGAATCTATTGACATCACTCACATAAAAATACGACAAGCCGTTTAGGCTCTAGGGAGTGCCAAAGAAATATACACACTTATATACACTCGAAAAAATAACCGTCCTTCTTTCGCAATCGGGTAAAAAAATCTATTCAAACCAGGCATCTCTGACAAAAATAATACAAGCAAATTAAGAACATCCTCATTTTCAAATTCGGTTAAAAATAATAGACAAATCATAAAGTCCTCGCTATCTACACATTTGACCTAGATTTAAACAAACATTTGCCTTCATCTTATATAAATTATGAATATGTATTATAAAAACCCAAGAGAACTTCGAATCATAATACAGTTCTTAGTAGCATTGGAGATGAGATTATTAATTTTCACTGAATAATTTTCTCTACAAATCATATTATTTAGCATGAAATAATTATTTAAACGACATAAATCGTAATGTTCATCAACTTATCACAATGTTGGTTATAGGTCTCTCTTATTTCATACCATCTGCCACGGTCCTGAGTCAATCTTGTCCAGGTAGGACCTGTTATCGTAATATTATCGATACCAATCAATTCAATACATAGTAGTAATCGAAGCATTCGGTTCTACAGAGGCTTGTGACAATAAAAGGTTTACGCTGCTTTCCGATCTAGCTTTACTAGTCCTAAGCTCTGCAGACTTGTCGTATATATTTTTTAATTTTTATCAGGGCAAGTGCCATTATAAACAAAATGACTAACTACAACAACAAAAAAAATAGTAGTAAGATTTTCTGTAAACAATTTAAGATCTACAGATAATCCAAATGCTCCAACCCAGAGGGCGGCGTGCCTAGCTTGCTAGCCAATATTAATAATATTTTTATCGATATATCGATAGTGGTAATCTCATCCCTACATCTCGGCGCCACCTCGTCGAGAGTGAACGAGTGACGTACACTCGAGCCTCCCTAGCACGCCTTTATTGATCTCACTAATGCCCCCGTATAATACACGGACTGAGACGAAACTTGTTTTGAGGGAAAAAACTTGGCGAGTTTGATTGATAATTCGGAAGACGGATGCTAAACAGACGAACAGGGAGAAAGATATTCATAATATTTATGAGGGTAGGAACTACTGAATTGCGAATGCAGGAAGGCAATGTTGCTGTTTACCGACCAGAGGTACTCAGTTCGACGGTATGTCACTTTATGATTTTTTTTATAAAAAAGGATACTTATATTTTTCGAGTGATCCTAATTTAATTTTATTATTTAAATCGAAATAACTGAACAAGTTCTATCTGTGCCAGCCTTAATGGAAGTCTGCAATCACTACTATCTAAAACAAAAAAATTTTTTTTTTGGCTGTAGTTTAGCATAACAGTTCGTTCTTCTACAGTCTTCCTTGTCCTTCTGCTGGGTCACATATGGGCCTTAATCACATAGTGAAGTTTGCTTCGATCCTCAGCTAATCTAAGACAACAAATTTCTAAGCATTTTAAGATTCCTGCGAATTGAAAGGTTCTCAATTCATTGGAATCTTTTTATACTCTTCGTTTTCTCTGTTTTTTGAAGCCAACGATTAAACTGTTTTGCCGTGGCCATGGGCGTTAAACTATATTTTTTATTGATATTCCAAAAAGACGTAAACACGTAATTCATTTACCGTATCCCGTTACTTCCCAGCTCAAGTTTATAGCTTCGGCCGGATCAGGTTATCATCATTCACATATTTTTGACGCAAATGTGAATTGGCACAGAGTAACAAAATACTGGTAAACTAGGCAAATCATGGTAACTTATTTGACGGTCTGCATTACCACGATAGTTGACGTAAAAAAATATAAGCTATTTTTTTTATAGGTTATATATTTTTCTATTTTTCTTATACCTATCTCAAACAAGAAATAAAGCAAGTTTAAAACACCTACTCTACTTATGCTTACTTATACTTTTTTGGAGTGCTCCTTAGATCTTTACCGGTTTATAGGTGTTCGAAACTTGGGTGCGGTTTATCCGCTAATGCTCTCCCTGCTGTATTTAATAGGATTACCAGTCGTACTACCACGTTAATTTAACAATAAAATGATTGAAATAATCGAAATTAATCTTGTTTTTATAGTGACACAGTACCAAAGAACGCTGAACGCTTTAGCACCGCTTCCATGCCAACATACAAATTAATATCCCTAATATACTGTCAGGTTTATATCTATTCTTAGATTTGTTGGTTATATATATCTAATGTTATTTACCCCCGACGCACGGGGTGTTTTATAAATCTTGCGTGCGTGTGTGTGTGTCGGATGGACCTGTTTTGATTTTTCAATGGTGTAATTAGTTCGGAGTCTTTTTAGATTATTTAATAGGAATTGGTTCTAGATGACCGCAAACTGGAAAAGTATAATTTTTTCACGACTCCCTATTAATAGATATCAATAGAAAGGGTTTGACTAGTAGGATATTATGATAATATTACGATAATTTCAAATCCAAGATGGATGCTACAACATATGTAGGAGGTTTAAAAAAAAATACTTGTTTTGACGTTAAATAACATTTCCTTTCTAGTAATATTATAAACGCGAAAGTTTGTAATAATATCTGGATGTATGGATGTGCGGATTTATGATTGTTACTCTTCGTAAAAACTGCTGAACCAAATTGGATGAAATTTGCTAGGGAGATAGCTTATACCGGGATTAACACATAAGCTTGTTATCCTGTATTAACACGGGTACCGCAGCTAGTATTCATATTTTTTTTTTTGCTACAAATGCTCTTGAATTTACCGTGGCTGTATTTTGCGTCAGTAACTTCGGCCAATGTCTCGTAAACCCTTTCAATGAAAACTGGACCTTTATCGAAACGATCGCGTTTTCTGTTCAGAGAAAACTACTTTCTCGTTTAAGGTTAGGCAGTTTTATTGGTTTAGGGAACACGCATCTATAATCGGTGTTGGTACTGCATTCCATTTTTACTGTAAATTTAGAGCCGAACAAAAATTGTGAAGGGTTGTAGCAAGTTCTGAAAAGTGGCTTTAGTTTACTTTAAGACAAACAAATAACACTGTCAAAACCCAAAATAATATTTTGGGTATAAATAAAAATGGCAAGCAAAACTTACGTTGGAATATCAACTATGAAGACCCATATCGTCTAAGAACCATCATCGATTAAGAATTTTTTTATCATATAATTATAATAAAATTTATATGTGACTAATTAAAAAATATAAACCTTCGAATAAAAAAACATTTTTGAAATAAGTCTGTCTAGCCGTCTCTGAAAAATAGGGGAATATACTAGAAAAAATTGACTAATTGAGAATTTTCTATTCGAGGTCAGTTAAAAAGTTACAATCTACTTCAATTCGGCTGGAAAGTATATCCTATCAAACCATTATTTTTTTCAAAAGTTTTATAAATCGGTCTGTGCAATATTAGATTACTATTTAATATATTATATTATAAAAAATAAGTCGCTTATAAAAAAGCGTAACCTCTTCCTCTGTTTCAAGTCTGTTAACAAAAACTGTAATAATAAATATAGCTATAAGTACGCAGAATAGAAAACTAAGTTAAATATTTTTTCCCTATTGATTTAGAGTAAACCCATGTATCCCCTAATAATGTTATAATCTACCCTAAGGCTAATAAGTTAATTTAATTTAGCTTAAACTTCTACAAAAATAGTGTGTTTAAGAAAGTGTCCATTAACGCTTATCTTAAAATCTCTATAAAGGGAAAGAGACTTTGTTCATGTGTTCTTTACACGTAGCACTTTCACTAAATTTCAATATCATTAATTACACTACATTGATTCGTACGGTTGCGTTATTTTAAGTGTTCTTACAAAGTTAATAATATAAAATTATTTTAAAAAAGCTGCATAACTTCCTTCACGTTTTCCGTTATCTATTGTTAATGTTAAAGGCAGTGTCACACGTGGTCTTATTTGCCTATCTCATTCCTGGTAGAATCTTATTAAAATTCAGACCAACGCGTGTGTTCCCGAGCTTATGGAGGAATGTTTTTACTAGAAAAAGACATATTTTGTTAGGACTTTTCATATGTTATGACTTTAGTAAGATAACAAGTCAGAATTTATTTCACGCCTATTCATTTGCTTATACACATGTCATACGCATTACCTACGTGGAAGAATTTTAGACGAGTATTTTATTTTAAACCTTATTTAGACAATGATAAGTCTTGCTAGGTATGTTTACGTGTAATTGAACTAAGGTTTTCAAATTAACTGTCAAGTTAGGTTACAAGTGCCAATAATAAGAAAAAACGTGTACGAACTGTAAGAAATTGTAGGAACAAGTTTTGCTACAATTTTATATCTTCTAATATAAAAATGAATCGATGAATGTGTTGCTAAGCGCAAATCTCGAGAGCAGCTGAAACGATTTTTTTTTATTGCCTGGCGAGGTCTAGATATAACACTCTGCTAAACAATCGATTCGTAATAATACTTAAAAGTCAATTTGAACTTTGATACCATACCATAAAGTTTAAGTGTTAGTGAAGAGATTCCGGGAAGGCAAAACAATTGAGTGACATATAAATATTAATGTCAGTATCATATAAATATTAATGTCAATATTTGTCAATATTATACAATGTGACCTTACTCTTAAAGAATCGTTTGTTAGGCGGTACGAAGTTCGCCGGCTCAGCTAGTTTTTAAGTTATAAATAGTAGTAGCCAAGTAAGTAGTTATTTGTCTTCTTTATATTGCAAAAAAAAAAACATTAAAATAAAATAAATTAGTGGAGTCATAAGTTAGTGTAAGTACCTACAAATAAACGTAGGTAGGTACATAATTACTTTTTAGCTTTTTTCATAAATTCCTAAAATTTATCTACGACAGTAGACAGACTCTGTCGGCTAGACTGTGCTATCTTTTCTAAATTGGACGCGGTCTAGTCTAGATACGTATCGAGATATCTTCTATAATTGCCTGTCATGTAGACTCTAGCATATAAGGTCTAAAATCGTTATGCGCTTCGAAAGCTCCTTAACTGGAAAAACCCTAGAGGGAAGTACTATCGAATGAGTGTGTAACGTTACGTAACTAATTTAAATATTTTTTAAATGGATTTAAAACTTATTTTTAAACTAGCTGCGCCCCGCGGTTTTACCCCTGGTGAATATTTGATTATCCTATGGGAACTCGACAATTTTTCCGTGTTAAAAAAGAAACAATATACACTTATTACATATAGATATGAATTTGTGTGTTTTGAGTGTGTGTATGTGTGTGTGAGAGAGAGAGAGAAAGTGTATGTATGAGGCTGTAGATTATTCTATGTATGTGTGTTTATAAAAGTTGTATTTGTTTATCGAGAGGAGTGAAAGAATTTTCAGATAAGAACTTTACCTACCTAAAACTTATTTTATACAGTACTGCGAAAACTAGACTGCATGGTAAGCGTATGTTCCTCGCTCGATTCTAGGAAATATACGACTTTGATATCAGCAACATTGGCAACACAGACGTTCTCTAACAACAAAATTAATCCTCTCATATAACTCAAAGCACGGAGCTTTCAAAGAGGCACTTTCCGTCAACACTTTGTAAGCACTCAGCAAATAGAACCTAGACTCTAAAATTACAATTTTCCAGCCAATTTACGTTCAACATCGAATAGAAATAAATAACGGTGCAGCGGAACCGATTCGTTTTCTGAAGAAACGAGAGAATGTTACCAGTTATTTTTCCTCGTATTGTGAAATGAAAATGAAATGTAAGTAGTAAAGTATCGATCGTTATTGTTAATAATGTAGGGGTGTTTTTAAATTCTTTAGTTTTGCGCATTATGATTAGTTATTAAAATCACAAATTTAGAGCGTAAATACAATAGGAAGTGAAACAAAGGGTTAGAAGCGAGTTCGAAAAAAATCCGACTGCTAAATCGTTAAACCTGTGTATCATCCTTAATTTTTTGTTTTTAATTTGATGTACCCAGTGTCACTCTCACGACTTAGAGGAACTTATTGACAACATAAAAATCTATTGAGTGCCAAAGATATATGCATAATATATATATACGCTCAAAAAACATAATCCTCCTTCTTTCGCAGTCGGGTAAAAAAGACTTAGAGATCTAACCACTAAAAGACTTTAATTTCGGTCAATACGCGCTGTAGAGAATTTTGTGGCTTACAGCTGAGCTGTTTTTGACGCGCTTGTCACAACAGAGATAGTATAGCACCATTTCTTTTGATGATAAGGTATTATGTATAGTACTAGATGACGCAGCAGACGTTTGGTTTGTTTTGCTAAAAATTAAATAAAATGGCAAGAAAATGTATGTTAGCTGATTCGCTGACCTATCCAATATTCAAACAAAATTTCATTCAAGTCCCTACCGTTTCGAAGTTTTGTAACAAACACAGCGACACGAGAATTTTATATACGTATCGTATCATGACGTATCAACTTATTTCGTCCCACTGCTGGGTACGGGTCTCTCCTATAAAGGGGGTAAAGGCCATAATTTTATTTATCAGATATAATAACATTATGTATTTATTATTGATTTTATCTTGTGTGCTTTTATAAACGTTTTCTTTTTCACCTGACTGCGGAAGAAGGAGGGTTATGTTGTCCGAGTATATATATGTACATTTTTTTGGCACGCCCTAGAGCCTAAAGGGCTTGTCGTTTTTTATGTGAGTAGTGTCAATAGATTCGCCTTCACCTGCAGATGGTCATAGGCTATACTAGTTACATCCCGCAATTTCACTTGTTAAGAGACGTGGGTCTAAAGTTCCTGCAGTCGGGTTTATTGAAGTCACTTTTAACCACTTGTTTCTTTCTTTTCGTTAGGAATCCTTTGAGCTTAAGTATGACCTTTTCGATGACCTCACAAAGCACTTAAGTTTAGAATCATTCTCGTTAGTAAAGTTTCCATGACATGCAAAGTTCTGAGCCGACGCAGTTGAGCTGCAATCCAATCCAGCTGCAGTACTCTACTAACAACTAGAACTGAAACTTACATAATATTATATGCAAATAAAGGCCGTTGCAGACGAGGCAGTTACTTGCGCGAGCACTGGTGACAGCTGTCAGTCGTGGGAAAAGTAAACATTTTCTCTAATATGCTGTCATTGCGATATACTTGCGATAGGACGTCTGTCAACGTACTTAATAACAGCGCCATTATCAACTAAACTAATTCACCGCTTTTGTTAAAAAATAGTAATATTAGCGATACGAGTAATGCATACGGTTTCGAACATAAAAGAGATTTGGCAGGCAATCTAGGCGCTGGACCTACCTAGGTCCAGCGCCTAGATTCACAATGGGTTTCCGCTCGGATTCTACAACTTTGCAACACGAATTACGCGAAGCTTGTTACAATCTAAAATATTAATTTGTGATTATTATTTTAGTTTGGATCAAGAATCGTATGATGTCAAATAGATTACGTGCATGTCTAATCAAATTGACGTCAATCAGTTACCGATGCCACGATCCGTAGTTGCAAAAAACGTCATATAGATAGCATGACGTTAGAATTACCGAAATAGAACCGAACTTGCAGTTTTTTCCATCATTCATCGAAAATATGAATATATTTTAATACAAAAACTCCTCAAATATTGATATTCAATAACTGTGAATTATTTACCATTAATATCTAGTTTATGTGCACAAGTGTGGGGAACCCATTTAAAGACAAAATAACATGCTTTTCGTGTTTTCGGGCAATCTCCATAGAAACCCTAGTGAATTTTCTACCGCTTAACCGAACGACGACTTATTAATTATAAATTTTATAAATTGATAATTCATAAACTTGACGCTGGCAAATATTCCAGTGCCAGTAATATGTGTATGTGTGCAACTGCCCTTACTGTTATCTATTATGCCTCACACGTGTAAGGCTTAGCGAGAAGTAATGTTATGAGATCTAGAGAGGAAAACTTTTTTAATTAGTTGATATAGTTATGGCAACATTTACTTACGCTTTGTAATATTATACCATGTTATAAAGTCTATTCATACGAGTATTTACCTCAGTTCAGCATGAGGTAGGATTTGTTGCCCGTAGCTTGCTTGCATAAGCACCATAACGTTTATTAGCCTTTATAACGAAGTCTACCAATCAAGGTGAGTCCATTGTAGAAGAACTTTTTGCAAAATTAAAGAATAAAATATTAGGTTCTCCATACAAAAATGGGCCACGTGATCGGTCAAGATGTTTTACGAATTTTGCAAATAAAAAGTTACAATGTATTTACTTTGATGGGTAGACGACTAACACATGTAGGTATTTTCACACCTATCTGTTACACGTTGTATAAAACAGTAAGTCTTGACTGATTAACTGATATTTTCTAGTAATCAACGTAGAGCCTAAGCCGCTGAATCTAAAACCATGAAATTTGGAAAGTGTATTCATTATAGACTGAAGAGGTGTACTAAGCAAGGATTTTTGGAATTTCAACCGCTAAAACGATCATATGGGGGTTCAAAGTTATAAATTATATTAAACACCGAGGGTGACAGCTATCAGTGTATTCATAATTAATAAAAAAAATACAAACTACGTAGTGTACTGCTTGCGAGTACTGCCATCCAGAAAAAATATAATACTAATTAATTGAACAAAACAAAAAAAAAACTATTACGAAGCCGAACATTTGAAGTAAAATTACTTACCTATATAAGTATCCATATATTACTTATTAACAAACTCTCGATATAATAACTGTTAATTAAAGTTTCTACTTTCAAATACTTAAAGTTATAGTAAAATTATTCAAAGTTGTCATAAGTAGTTACATAACAACGCACTTAATTATCGTCGCAATGGAACAATGCGCAAATGAGGATCATTACGCAAATAAACGAAATGAGCTCAGCGGTTTTTCACATAGGGCTGGTCTAAAGTTGAATTAATTCAAGTATTTTTTGTGTATTTACATTAAAACATTCCATTTTACCAGACTGTGAAAGAAAAAGGGTTATGTTCTTCGAGTGTATGGATGTATGTATATTTCTTTGGCACGCCCTAGAGCCTAAAAGTCTTGTCGTATTATTATGTGAGTAGTGTCAATAGATTCGTCTTCCACTGTAGATGGTAATAAGCTAGGCAAGAACTTTAGATCCACGTATTTTAACGTAAATAACGTGTGTTTCGGCAGCCTAATTGAGAGCCAGTGTATTCCAGACTAAGCATGCTTCATCTAGAGCTACAGTATAGCTGACTTTCGTGGTCGTGCGAACTTGTGGTCAAATGCCTAGCTGAGTAGGATAAAAAAAATCGCGGGATGCAAGACTATGACCATTTGCAAGTGAAGACGAATCTGTTGATACTACTTAATTATAAATACGAGAAGCCGTTTAGTGTCTGGGGCGTGCCAAAGAAATAAACATACATACGAACACTCGAAATCCATAACCTTTCTTCTTTTGCAGTCGGTTAAAAAGTGTCAACCGACTTTAGCTCGGCAAGTACTTATAATTTTTTTAAGTTACATTTGATAAAAAAAAAACAAATTGCTTATATTCGAATTTTCCATAATTTTCTTCTACGAAGGTTTCACTTTGATTGATTAACTAACACCCTTAAGTATTGTCACACCTTTATGTTACACGTTATATAATAGTAATATTTTTGTACCAACATGTCTGGCATCAGATAGAAAAGAAAATGCTGAAAATTACAAGACACAGACTATTTTTGCACATCCCTAACAATAACGAGATTAAAGCACAATGGGGTTGGCTTTAACTCTTACTCGGGAAAAAATTGAGAGCCGCGTACTCGAGTAAAGTGATTTCGAGATAAACTTTTTAATTTCCACTAGAGTTATTTTACCACTTCAACCTTTATGGCCTTATTCGTACATGTTGGTACAGCGAAAGTTACACAACAAAACGTTAATAAAAGTTAGTAATAAAATTAGCTTTTACGAATCTGGAAAATTTCAAAAATTCACTAAAGTTGGTGACAATACAAAAATGCGTTGAGTTTTTTTTAAAGATATGTTAAGTAAATTCAAATTTAAGAAAATTGAACATATATCGATTTTGGCCATATAATTCTTTTTTTAACCAAATTTTATTTAAAAATATCTCATTGCGTTTCTGTAGATTGATCTAATAACTATTTTTTTTTACTGACGTTCTCCTTAACAATTATAACCTAATCTCTACATACCCACACGTAGTACCTAAGTTTTAGTAATTGATCAACCGACCGAAACTACTTAGTTTTAAAATTTTGAAAAATATTCCGAGTTTGGCAAATTTTTCTTTCATTGTCAGATTTATAAAGGTTACGTAGTTTACATAATCTTAACCAAACTTGCCATATAGTTTTTTATGAATTTATAGTATGTTTATCGCCGAGGATTTTGGATTTGGCGGAGGTTAGGTCTTTAATCATTATAATTGACGACTTGATATCTGCAGGCACCGAATACAAACTTATTAGTTATTTCGATTTTAATATAAAACTACTGAACCATTTTTTTATAGAATTTATATGGGATATGTTTACGCTTTTAAATTTCAAATAGATAAAAACATCCGTTCAGCATCCCAGTAAGATTAGGTAACCAACATAAAAAAATCGGGTCTAATTGAGAATTCCTCCTTTTTTAGAAGTCTGTTAAAATGACACTTTAATGTGTTGTTATATTATAGTGATATACATATTTTGGTTTACTTACATTAGAATAAGTACAATTTATTAATGTGTTGTAATTAATTGTAAGATAACGGTTGACCTCGGAACCACAATAATTTTTCTACTTTTAATTACTGTTAAAATATTGTCATCGTAATATCTAAAAAAGCGAAAAACTGAATACAAAACATTGTCGTACGTGAAGTACCAATGTCTATACGAACTTACGTCAATGGAACATTTATAATAAATTAAACAAAGGCTTTTCGTTTACTTCGATAATTACCAATAAGCTTTTTAGCTATTCATTACGTTTAAAGGCTGGAGCACAACGCACGCGTTGCGTTACAGCGCATCGCGTTGTGTCTCAGCGCGTTGCGTAGGATGTCACACCGGCCATTATTGTCTGTTGTATTGTGTATTGCTGCAACGTACTTGATATGTCAAGTACGTACATACAAATTGTCAAACATGATTGACGTATACGCGCATAGGGACGTAGTCTATTTTGACTTGCGGTGGCGCGCGTAGTTGCACAGCGTCATGCGTTTGGTGTGTAACGTCCTAAGCCGTGCCGAACTTGACTGTGATGCGCTGCATGCGGTCTGCTGGACTCTTTAAAACCCTCCACAAACTTTTAAAATGGGTCACGGATGTTTCACATTGACCATCACGTTTTGAAACTCTAACAATATGGAGAACTATGTCTGACATAAAAACAAAAGACAATAGATAACGAGTCTACATTTTCCGATAGCCTTTGTAAAAGTTTTCCAATTAATGTTTGTTGTTACCTCCCTAGTCATCGGGAAATAAAAATAGGAGTGTGGCTATGCATACTAACTAGGTACAGTTACTGGCATGTGATAATACAAGTCAGTAATTTTTTTACTGTAAAAATTTTCAGCATAGAGAGCTTTAACCTCCGAAGCAAAAACCGCGGGATGTTTGACATGTGACGTATGTCTGTGGCTTCATAGTTCTTGAACGGATAAAACAATAATATTATTTGATTGTTTGAATAGATTGAATAGAGTGTTTAAGTAGACTGTTTTTAGCTATCTTTTTCTTTTACACACATTATAAATGTTTTCCCTACTCCATCAATATCTATGTACATAGCGGAGATTCTTCAGATTAGTAAAAAACGGTTTAAGCTTTTATTATACGAACTATAAGGTTGTGCAATTTTCAATTCGGTTGCTACGGTATCTTTGTGGAAAGTGTGCTAAATCTGTATAGCAGTATAGAAAAAAACATTTAATCCTGTGCATAATGTTCAGATTGGATCGCGACATTTTTTACTCATTTTAGGTCCTAACGGAAAATATTCACCGTGCCATTTATTTGGTAAAAAGTGTTCGCTGCCTCCATAGCAACTCCATTTATAAATTCATTGAGGAATTAATGTAGCTAAAATTAGCGATTGAATCGAATCGGTTACAACGGTTATTTTGCAGTTCTATGACTTTCTTAGTGAGAAAAGTTTACTTGTAAATGATTTTTCGAAATATATAAGCAGTTTTTGTGTTGTTTATATTTGTTTTTGAGTTTGTATTTATAATATGTATGTATCAACGTTTCATACCGGCTCTTCTAATTTTACTCTACTGCCTAAAATAAGGGGTAAAAAATCTAATTTTTCAAGTGTATTTTTGTATGTAGAATCATAATAAATAAGTTAATTTTAATGTTATTTTATATTTATGATGAACAATACAGTTCTACACAGGTACCTGATTGTTTAAAAGGTCCAACTAGTTTCGTTCACATTCGATGAACTCCATCAGAGATAAAATAAGTCGTTTTGTTAGTCAAAGTTAGTCAAACAAGCGTTAGTTTTCAAAATAATACAGACATTCTATATACTTTCCGATAATTATGTTCAAACTTTCAGGTCAGTTTTTTTTCTTCAATTTCATTTGTTTAACTCTCGCAAATAGTGATCGGAGGCCTGTTCTGCCTTTTCAGGTCAGTTTAAAAATTAAATGGTGAAAGTATGAAGACACATACAATTTTAAACGCCAAAAAATATTACCGCGTTTGCCATCGTGGAAAACTTATACTTTAGGTACTTTCTGTGCGAGTGTTGAATTTATTACCTTCAACTGAATACTCAGTGCTACTGACGTAGAAAATTGTTTACGACCCACTCATGACGTGTTTATTGCCATATTTTTATGTTTATGACTTTGGTATATTCGCGCTTTGAAGACTATTCATATTTCTTTCTGTGTATTTATGTATTCCTTTAATAATTCACATTCAACAAAAAATATATATATTTTTATGTTCTAAGCATTTTCTGCTCGACATTCAAAATTTATAATTTACTAAATTACTACTATTGTTTTGCTTATCTTTTGTTTAAAAAAAGAGCAGATCTGATCATAATGAACGATACATTTTTTTTTAAATAGGCAATTTAAATTATCATTTTTTAGGTTTTGCAATGTTTTTTCCACCAGTATTAATATTATTTAGTAGGGGTTTTGAGTACAAACTGTTTCATTTATAATTATGATAAGATAAGACAACTTTTTATTAAAAAACAATCTCAACAATAAAAAATTATAACAAATAAAAAACAAAATTAGGTATTTTAAAGCTTGTTTAACGGGAAGTGGCTTTAAAGGCAAATTTTTTTTCAAAACGCATGTTTAGAATATGTACTGAAACAATAATGCAAAAAGATATGATAAGACAAAATATAGAAACAACTCTTAACTAATAACTAGCGTTTAAAACTATTAAATACAATACAAAAATATGCTGGATTTCGCATTGGAGGTCTCAGTACACCCCTAAGCAAAACTCTGTATAAGCTACCACGCACAAAATAACATTCTATTACACAAAATAAAATATGACACCTAATTTACCAACACCAGATCTCCCTGCCTACATAATAGTGGAACCTATTTAATACATTATTCATGCGGCTAATGACCTGCGCAGATATCACGGAAATGTAGGAACCTAATGTTCATTCATTCGGTCACTTTCATTATCTGCGATATCATTTCGTTGTTTTTTAGGGTTTCGTATCTCAAAAGAAAAAAAACATAATCCTAATAAGATCACTTTATTGTTCGTCTGACTGTCAAGACATTTTTCTCAGGCACGCAGGTATCAAGCTAAAATTCTCACATAGTTATCAAATACTCAGGTCTGTCCCTTGGAGCTGTGAAAAAATCAAATTTGTAAGCCAACGCAATCTAAAGCTTTTATGCTGCATATTTCGACACTCGCAAGGGAATAAAAACCTACAGGGTACTTCTCATGAACTCAGAATCCTGATATTTGTTACTAAGCAACGTCTTATGCTTTTGCGCTAATAAAGGAAACGTTACGAAAGCATACATTTTTTGGTACATCATATAATGAAAATATCTTATAATAATTTTGCAATTTCTGAATTCTCCTTACTTATGTTCCGAGTTCCGAGTTCGGAGTAATCAATCCTAAAAATTTAAAAAGCGCTTCTTAGAGAGGTATAAAATGTTATCGGTTAGAGGCAGGGACTGTAATATCGATATAATTTTGGTATCGATAGCAAAATACCGATAAACATATTGGTAATGGGGTATCTCTTTATCTATATTATACGTACATAAAATATTGATACATATATATATATATATATATATTAAGTTATCAGTAAAATGGTATCAGTAATTTTATCGGTAATTCATACCGCAGCGTTGCCAGATATCTTGGCTAAGCCCAAAGCGGCAACCGCGCGCAGCGACCGCGGGGCCAGAGGTAAACGGGCGGAAGCAGTTTATCGATAATATAGCGTTAATTATGTATTAGTACCAATTAAATAAATTCACATTAAAGTATAAACATTAATGTATTGAAATAATATATCAGTATTCATAACGATAAAGAGATACTCCATTACCAATAACATGTTTATCGGTATTTTGATATCGATACCAAAATTATATCGATATTACAGTCCCTTATATATACTTACCTATACTTAAAGGCTATAAGGTTTTATTTTTGTAATGATGAATATAGTTACCCGCTCTGGCTTAGTACACCCCAAGCTAATAATCTTATACTCTTATCTATGTAGTGTATTCGACCAGTAACAGGAATGCTGATACCCATAAGAAGCACGGGATATTAGGACGCCGGTCCCATTAAGTACGGGTTATGACTAAATATGAACTCATAACTCACTGCTGCAGAAGAACTCACTTTATGATTCAGAATTTTTATGACTTTATTAGTCACCATTAGAACCTAATTTGTGTCCTTTGAAGATATTAGATCGTAGTTCTTACTGTAGCCTACCCAGAAACTGGGGTAGTAAAATACAGTTCCTTTATTCCCTGCCTGACTAAGAAGATATTGGAATAGAAAAAGCAAAGTTTATGGTGAAAAATAAGCCTATAAGTCTATGTAAATATAAAGACTAACATTTTTCACCATAGATATAGATATATACAGCCTTATTATTAAACGCGTCGTATCATTAATCGTCATTTGTCTGGTTTTGGCGCGTGACGTTCTCCATTGGATAGAACAAGACAAAAGATACTCTAAATTAAGACGCGTTTATTAATAAGGCAGAGTTGCAAAAACAATGGATTCAGATCAATGTATTGTTTTTTTGATATTTATGCTTCGTACGTGTCATCTAATCAACGGTAACGGAATCTGATATTTGATCATAATCTGCATTAAGCTGCCATCACCATTATCCTCAGTTTTTTTATCCTATTGCTGGCTATCCTCTCTCATGCTATATTCGTTGTTTGTGTGACAATCTTGTCCAGGTTAAACACGCGAATGATTTGATTTCGTTGACCCATCTTGCCGCTGGTCGTTGATTGGCCTTTGCTTGATGATTCGTTTCTCTCACCATTCTATTTCTTACTCCACCTGTCATCACTTCGTGTCCTGCCCAACCTGATTTCAGATTCATGCCATATTTGCAAAAACAATAAATTGAGATCAATGTATTGTTTTTGGAAATTTACAATTGTACAAATTAATGTGTCATGCAATCAATGGAACTGGAATATGAATGAAAAAAATCTCAGCTTAAGTACCTTTATTAAATTCTATATATTTTAGACTAATATTTTTTTAACAAGCTCGATCTTTGAGAAACATTAATCTCTTTATACACTAACAACGTAATTCATGTGATCCCATGACTCAAAAAATACACAAATTGTTAATCTAAGTCTATAACCGATATAGACTAGACTTTCCCGAACCCAACAATACCTATCGCTTCCTCACATTGAACCTAACATCCAATCTCATAAAAAGCCTAGTAATCATACAAGCGCTGTAGACTCTATCACCAGGGCTGAAAGTTTTCATTCGGTTGGCATGTGTCAGATCGTGTTCGTGCCAGGTCATTTGATTTCCGCCAATCCTCTCGAATAAAATGGATGAAACGTGAAAGGGGTGTCAACGCAGCGTTCTATTTTAGGATGCAAGAGCCTTCTCTTGCATTTCAGTGATAGTAAAGACAAACGGATTCATCGGCTTTTAAGGCTCTTACACGTGTTCAGGGAATAAACCTTTTCGGTCTCGTTTTATAGAAGTAGGTACAGTTTGAAGAGGACAATCAAAGTGACTTAATTACTACAGTTTCCATGGATACTGAGAAGAACCGCGTTACGATACGAATTTTATTTATTTGCTTTTTGTGGTGAAGGGTTTGTCGCGTTTTAGCTTTGCTTTACATAGAGTGGAAGTGTTTAGGTCGTTTGGTCGCCACTTGTTCTGTGGAGTAGTTCTGTTGACGGAACTACTAAGATTTTTTACCATTAGTCCTGTTAGTTGTAAGACTATGCTTGACACTCGTCCGTACTTCCCACTTATAATATTATAAACGCGAAAGTTTTTATTTGTGTTGTATGTGTGGATGTATGTTTGTTACTCCTTCACGCAAAAACTACTGAACCGATTTGGATGAAACTTGCTATGGAGACAGCTTAGGCCTTGGATTAACACATTAACTACTATTTATTCTGGATTAAAGCGGGTAATACCGCTTTAATCCAGAATAAATAATAGTATAGAATAAATACCGGGTACTGTTAGTACGTCACAAATAAGGAATATCAACTTTTAAATTTTGTTTAATCGCAACAATTTTTTACCTCGAAGTTTGATGTTTTTATTCGACTATATATATTTAAATTTATTGACATATTTTTTATTCAACTTACAACACAGTTACAGCATTGCAACTGTTAATTAATAATATCATATGTTTTAACTAAAGACATGATTTCTGCGTTCTTTTCATTTAGCTCTTCCAGCTTGGATACTTAATGCGAGTCGATGAAGCGATATTCAAACCCCCTGTCTAAGGTATGTTAACTAACTAATAAACGTCAATGCCTGTATTATTGCGTAACTAGCTGTGCCCCGTGGTTTTACTTGCAATAGATATCTGATTATCCCATGGGAACACTTAAATTTTCCTAGATAAAAGTAGCCTACGTGTTAATCCAGGTTATAAGCTATCTTTCTGCCAAATTTCATTCAAATATGAAAAGCCGTTTAAGCGTGAATGAGGAACAAACGCACACACATACAATACACACGTTCTTCTATATAATATTAGTGTGATTAATAAAAAAAATAACTATACCAAACATTTAACCATAGAACACAAAAAATTCACAGATAAACCCAGATAGACTGAGCCCACCCACATTTGTTACTTTAACTAAAGTCCACTCAAATGGTATAGTTTTTACTACTTTATTGCAGAGCTGCTCGCTGACTCAGTCCGGGTTAAGCAGTTGGCTGTCAGCCAGCTCAGTTTTCGAATTAATAACCGACTATTGTACAATGTAGTATCTACAGAACCCTATATTAAAAAAAAATAGAATGGAATGTTTGTCCGTCATGAAGCAAATATGTCAGCACAGTTTTTACGCAAGTACCACAAAATACATTCCATTACTACAATATAATGCTTATGATGACAATTTATTACAAATAACAAAGTTTACTCTCATAATACATCAAAAAGCATACTCTTGTATTAATCTGCCGTCAAATATCAAAGCTTGTACGACACAAGTAATGTTTACAACAAAAAAAACATGACAAAAGCTAGATTATGAATTTTACTATGTTATTTGACATGTAATAAACAATTATTAAGCATTTCAAACTTTAAATTGAGCAACAACTTTAAAATCTAAATTTAAATTAGCAAATCACGTAAACGACGTAATCTAATATTATCTATGACATGAAGATATTTTTTTTATTGAACGCATTACTACTCATCTCACTGTGAGGTAACTTGCTCACACAATTGTCCTTACATGATGATCTTAAGGGCTACTCTATAAATTAAAACAGCTCACTGGTTAAGTACTTGCAGACGGAATAACAGATCAGCTGGCAGTGGCGAGGTCGGTTCGAAATGCCTCTGTGACGTCATGTGTCACTCTCGGGATATTTCGGACGGCATTGTGGCAACACTGCTTGTGGTAAGTGAGACCAGAGTTACCAGTACGACTGACTTGTGAGTATAAATATGCAGCAGTGAGAAAATAAACTCAACGTTCAGTATCTACTCGTAGTATAAAATAAACTCTGGTAGGCAGTATTAGGACAGAATAGTTATTTTTATATGGCAACATTTTTAATGTCAGACAATAAATATAAAACCAGAAAAATACATTTTGTTACTTCAACACCTTGTAAAATACAAGGTGTTATAGGAAGGACAGTGTAAAATAATAATAAACTTCTGAACAATGGGTGTTATCTAATTTCGGTCTTATTAATAAAAGCGTATTTACTTCAAACGTCATTTGTCTTGTTCTATCCAACGGAGAACGTCACGCGTCAAAACAAGATGAAAGACGTTTATTAATAAGACCGTTTATTTTTAGCTATATTGACCTTGCGGAATAAAAATGGTGTTGTCAAAGAAACAGATAATCGGACTTTACGGTTGTCGAGGAATTCTTAAATAGTTTTAATATAATAAACGTAAACTACGGAAAAAAATAAAAAATAATAATAAATTAATAAGTGAACATAATTATTTAAAAAAGTCTAGCGGGTTAGAAGTCTGCGGAATATTCAGAGAGCTGGTAAGCCGCGTGTTATTGTTAGACACTGACACTTCTTCCTTCGTTAGAGAGTATCACAGTCTTTGTTTCTGAACGTCTTCTTTCTTTCTTTAAAATCCATCGCTTTTGAATTCTGAAAAAAACATATATTAAGGACGGAAGTCATAATTCGATAATTGAAGCGTTAAGCTACTAAGAAATTTACCTACGCTAAGATATACAAAGTTCCTGGATTATCTAAATTCGCGTTATTTAAGATTTTAGGTATCAATATAGCCACTTTAGTGACTAAAATCTTAAACTAGCCTAAAATCTTAAACGCAAACATAACTATTTTGACATCGTTTCAGTTCCTAAAAGAAACTAACCCCAAAATTCTTCAAAAATATTTTATCATTTTGTTCTTACCATGCCAACCGGCATGTTTACATCTGAATCTCCCGATTTAGGAAGAAAATCCTCACGAACTCGGGTAAGAGGTGTGAAAGGTTGCCAAATCGTGAATACCGCTTCCCCCAGATCATTTTAGGGAAATCTCTGACGATACTGGCTTATACATAATTCGTAAGCCTCCTAAAAGCTTTCAAGGCCGTTTACCAGATTTTTCTCATATTTTTATTGCGCAATTTTTTTTTAAATAGACAATGCAAACTTCAGTTTGGTATGTGCCTATACTAATTATTCAGATATCAGGATTTAGGAAACCAAATTATTCTACAAATGTTGTTAACCTTAATCTAGGACCATATAATACGATATCAGAAAAACTACAAATACACCTATTTATAACAAAATGTAAAAGATTATATAATATTATTAATAAGTGACTGTGCCTCAAACATTTTCACAGCCAGGAAAATTCCCTCGTTTATATCTACTGATATTGTAGCTCAGCAATTTTATAATTTCGCACTTAAAAGTTCAAAACCTTTATAAAATGCCGTTCCTTTCGCGGCTAGTTAAGAGGCCGTCTACATAATTTATTCCCATAAGGACGCACTTAAGGCAGTCACGGTTTGGGACAGTTTGGCCTCATTTTAGGGTTCTGTAGTATAAGCATAAGGTTATAATAGAAGTATAAGGCAGTATATAGCAAAAAGTACAGAAAACACTTATAGTTCTGAATATGTCCGTCAATTTGTCTGTCAGTCCTACTTGATGCTATCTTTTTCAGTATTGACAAAACTGTCTGAAATGTAATTTTATAGGTATTTTTTTATATAGTCGATAGGCTTGCGCTTGACCGCAACTCACCTGATGAAAAGTGACGATGCGGTCTAGGATGTAGCGCGCTTGCCTAGAAGAACCCGATTCACTCGCGATTTAAAGAGACCGAGATTATAGCTATCGGGAAATAGAGAACTTGGCAGCGAATTCCACAACCTGGCAGTTCGCACAATAAATGTAGACGCGAAGCGTTGTGCGAGTCCGTGAACCTCTACCATGAACCGGTTTAGATATATACTAATTTGTTACCTATTTATATATGTAGACCAGTATAGGCGCTTAGCCAGCCGCCCGGATGTGCGTTTCCAGCCTTATGGAGCCCCAGGCATGACTAAAGCAATGTTGTCACGACGAAAAAGAAAAGAATCTTTAAAATGTACATAACTTTGGTACTTATTATTATTCAAACTGCTACACTAACGAATCCGGTTGGCAAAAGACTTTATGAAAACCCTCCTTTTATAAATAATCTGTAAATTTACCACTAATGGGGTTTTCGTTCGTCAGTCAGTCTCCAGGCAAAATTCCACGGGTGATGTATATCTGTATAAAAGTACAATAAAATATATATTATTAGAGCTCATACAAACACGTATTAAACAGATTTAAACCCTTGAAATAGTCACAGGACGTTTAGTTAAAAATTATATAATTTAAAGAAATATTTATGGAGGCCTCTCATGGGACGAACGTGATTTTTTAACAGTTTTTGTTCGTACTTGGCCGATTTTTTGTATTCTTGTAATGTCTGAAAATTTTACAGAAATTAGCTTGGTTTCCCTGTTGAATCTAGCTAAGTCCTTAAACTCTAGAACAAGAAAAAGAATAACAATTGAAAATATACATTGGCCTTTAAATAACGTTCGTTACAGGCAGGCCTTGTTACATTTAAATTAATAATTACTAAAAAAAATGGTCGAAATTCCACGGATTCGCACTAGACGCTTTGCGTCGACTTTTATTGTGCGAACTGCCAGGTTGTGGAACTCACTGCCGAGTACTCTATTTCCCGATAGATATAATCTCAGTCTTTTCAAATCGCGAGTGAATCGGTTTCTTCTAGGCAAGCATGCCACATCTTAGACCGCATCGTCGCTTTACATCAGGTGAGTTGCGGTCAAGCGCAAGTTCATTAGCTATAAAAAAAACTTGTATAGTTTTCACAACATACTCGTATATTAATTATATTATATATTCACATTGTGATTTATTTCTGTAGTTATTAATAATATTTTGTAATCGTTGATCCTTACACAAGAACGTCTTCCATCATCTTTAAACATTATCATCATGGAGTGATTTATCCTGGTAAAAGAGAAATCCACATTTCCCATAGACAACATTTTATAAACTGTTGTTGTAGACATGCAATGACACGTTTAATGAGATGGTCAGTTGACGTTCTAAATTAAAAGATAAAACCTGAACTACTTTATTCCAAATTTAAAAGGCTAACCTTTGACAGCTGACACACTTTACTAGGAACAGCTTTAAGTCTGAAGTCATAAGTATTTTTCTAATATAGTGTCTTTATAGGTATGTCACATTTTATCACAATAATTCTAACGAAATCAAGAGATAAACACCTTTGACACGGTAGAGTGTTCTGAAATATGATACCCAACCCGGCACACCGCAGAGTGCCCCAGAGTGCCCCGGATGCCCCAAAATGTCCCCGTGATTGATGTGCCTCTGAGGCCGGGAATTTTACACTGTCCGTAAATATGGGACGCCTGGGACAAGATGAGTGTAATTTTAAATAAATCACCTACAGTACCGTAACGTAAATGAAAGTAAAGGGAGACACTGATTTCCACAACACAGGAATTATCCTAGTGTAGAAATTCGAGGTTCCACTTCGAACGATGTTAGTTCGTTTTTTTTTAATATGTTATATGGCACCATACGAACTGTATGTTTAAGCGTCTAGTTAGTCGTCGTGGTCAAGTTTTGAAGTCACTTCGTGTACCTTAGTAAAGCGATGTAGACTTTGTTTGGGGTTCTATGGAGATTTCCCGCGTACGTGAAAATTACGTTATTCCGTTCTTGTAGCTCTTGCACATGCTTGTGCATATAAACAAAACATTAATGGTTAATGATCCACAAAGTTAGTATTACACAATAATTGGTACCAGAAGAATCGAGATAAGACTATAGAAAGAATTCACTTTTCATAGTTGATAACGTAAATATGATCTAAGTACCTATCCGACCTATAAAGTAAGCCTTCTTGGTTTATTAAAAAAATATGAGAGACTAGACATGTTAAAAAGCAAAAATATATGAAAAATAATAATAATAAAAGTGCCTAATGTTCTTTTTTATGTACGTTTAGTTTGGTATGCAATAAAGTTATAAAAATTCGTAATTAAATTTCTTTCAATTTTATTATTGGTAAATGCTGTCAATGATAGATCTATATTGGAGATAAAAGATCTGAAACTGATCCTATCAAAGTGTGATGGGAATCACAGTTGACCTGTCAGTTGTCTTAGAGACCAGAACACGTTTTACTAAATTGAGAACAAAGTAGCTCATGATTGTCAGATTTCAAATTAGAATAGAACGTCACCTGCCTAGTGAAATCTGTAGAAAAGTTACCTTGTATGAAGCCTAATACTCATTCTAGTAAGTACATAAGTTTTTGCTGTGATAGTTAAGACATTCATGTCTTAACTATCGTATTTTTTACAATATATCTAACCCAGTCAACAACGTTTTTCTAAGCAATCTGGCTGAAAGTGTTATGTGAATATTATTTTTAACAAGTTACATTTTTGCGCTTTTGTCTGCGTTATTATTTTGCGTTATTTTTTTTTTCACTTTCCATTACTGTAAAGGTTGTCTGTAAGAGATCAATCTTGGGCGATGAGATCGCTTTTTGTGCCTGTTTTAGCCCCCGACGCAAAAACGACGTGGTGTCATAAGTTGCGTGTGGCCTCGTTGATTCCTTACGGATGATCCGGATTTGTTATGTTTTTATTCTTTCGAAAGGTTTACTCGTATTAGTCGGAAGTGTTTTATTACGAAACTAACGCGTGTTTGACTCATATTGTTTAAAAAGGCGGGTTGTCACACGTATCTGATTGTTGGAAATGTCTAATTATAGTTTCGTTCACATTCGGTGAACTTCATCAGGGATGAAATGAGTCGTTCGCGTCTTTAACGATGACACGTCTTGCACCAACTTCAACAATCAGATACGCGTGAAAACCCGTCATCGTAAACATTATGTTTTTAGCTGTGTTCGATGAAAATCGGTCCAAGATGGCCGCAGCCACAAAATAGTGGAATGCAAATTTTTTCACTACTCCCTCAATATGGGTATCAATGGGCTAAAGTTTGGGGCTTGACTAGTAGGATTACTATACAATATGATAATTTCGTCTCCACCCCCTGCCTTCTATCTTCAGGGAGTAGAGAAGAAAAGCTCAGGATAGGGCCGAGTGTCGTGTCTAGCTGATGATGATGATAATTTCATATCCAAGACAAGAGAAGAAGATAGAAGAGCGTAATCAAATGTTTGTTTCGGGTTTTAAAAATATTACTTTGTATTGTGTTTGTTCTTCGATGTTGTAGGTATCTTTGTGTCGTGTCGTGTCGTGTCGTGTCGTGTCGTGTCGTGTCGTGTCGTGTCGTGTCGTGTCGTGTCGTGTCGTGTCGTATCGTGTCGTGTCGTAAACGTTGTAAACATAACGTAGTAACCCGTATCTGTGTCTAATATCTGCTAATATTAATGACAAAGACTATTTTATTTCAAGGACAATTTGTGCCTAGCTGCGCTTCGCGGCATAGATAACATGGCCTGAGTTTGATTGGCATTTCTATCAACTTTTAAAATATATAAAAGCAGTTATAGTGACATAATTACATTAGTTAGACATAAGGTCTCGCAAAGTTTTTTGTACATATTCATATGTTCACATTGTAGAACATTTTTTTTGTTCTACCGTCAATATTTACAGCAGCGCATGCTACGAACAACATTTTAGGGCCAAAAAATTTATCGTGGGTAAGTTTTAGTAGATATTTTTTCAAGTTTTAATTCTTGTTATATAACATATTACTATGCTACTTCTGAAAAATGTAGCTTTCTAACAGCGAAAGAATTTTTGAATTTGAACCAGTAGTTTTTTGAGTTTATTCGTTACATACTAAAATCCAAAAATACAAATCAGTCAAATAGTTCAGATAACAAATTTTGTAAATGTTGCTTTGTCCGTGCCATTGAAATACAAAAGTTATTTAACTACCTTAACGTTTAGTGTTCTAGAAAACGTGACGAATTTGATGATGTACGTACGAGTATATAAGTATGTTAATAATAAGCCAGCATCAACAGTTTTAACGAGAAATCATTATTAACAGTGTTTTTATTTTAAAATGCATGCTAAAATGGGTTTAAAATTATTATATTCGATAGGAATTGTTTTACTCTTGTTAGTTGCGGTGACAGCAAAGTATTCGTGAGTGCTTAAACATTATATTTAAGCGATAAGGCTGCCGCTTGTAGCACTAAATGTTTTTTGTATTTTATATTTTGCGTGATACAGTATTCATAAAATACAAATATTTGTTTTTTTTTTTCAAAAATTCATATTTATTTAAGCAGAAAAAGCACGTGTGACGTTATTTGGATGTCAAAGTCAGTTACATAATTTTAGGGACATGAATTAAAAAGTTTAGTAAATAAATTACTTGTAACTGATTAAGTCGCAGTAAAAAGAATAAGTCGTTGATTTTAAACTTATCAATCACTGCACAATACTTTTAATATTGCTTATTTAGAAAACAGCTTTGCTGTAAAAATACTTTACTTTTAGTTACCATTGTTCAAAGGAGAAAGGGGGGGCCGCATCAAAGCATTGTTAGCATTTATTATTTTAGGAAATGTTAAATATTTACTGGGTTTGGTGACGACACTACAAAAAATATTTTATTGTTAAAAAACTAGTCTATAGAAAAACGTTTTAATTTTTGATAAGATATTTTTGGAAAAATATTTTATTTCATCAAAAATCATGTAATTGATCGTCAAGAAAGTGTCGCTTTATTTATTTTATTCGTTAAAAAAATTCTTTTAAAAAAATTTGTAATGTATCTAAAAATTATTGCATAGCGTTAATATGCATTAATTTATTATCTAACCCTATAACATTAGTTTTTTGAAACGTCATTCAATGTATCAAGTCTTACATTTTTTTAAAGCATAATAACGTATTTCAGCTGACGCATTCTTAAACCGTGTAAATGTTTTGTAACTTTAACATGCATAATATGTACAGAAAACAAATGATATTTTTTATCACAAACAGAGATGCAGACGTCCAAAAAGTGTTTCAATATGTCATAAGGGAAGCACCCGATCTTGAACTGGATGTTCCAAAACGGATTCTAAATGTAAGTCAGTATATTATGTATAAACAACGTGTAAAAGAAAAACGTGATAATACTTAAGGGTGCTAAGTCTACCTGTCACCCAGTACCAGAACAAAGTTAAAAAAAATATTATTTCCTCCCTACATACATACAAGACTGCTCTTTTCACTAAATTGTTAACGGAGGGACATCATATCGCTTTGGCTGTTCTTTTGTCCACAACAGAATAAGATCATCCTTTTGAAGGGGACAAGAAGGAAAGTTAAGTTCCTTTGTTACTTCGAATTTATCGCATAGGGACAAACAGGAATAAACTATTACTAATTAGTCGTAGGTCACAGGTAGGTAGGTAGGAACACAAATGAATTTTGATTCCCATTTGTCCCTTGAGTTTCTTGAAAAAAAGAACAAACATTCATCAATTCTTACAAGTTTTCGCGTTCATAATATTATTAGGAAAGTAAGATTTCTTACGCAAAATAGTTTATTAAACTTGATCTGTTTGTGTTAGTTTAAAACGCCCGCTTTTAACTGACTTCCCAAAAGGCATATTTTTGAAGTAGTCTGATTTAAAGGATTAGTTTCATTTTCGCCCAGGACTATGAACGTCTACCAAGAAATGCCTAAAGATAAAATATATAACATCAAAATTCTGTAATTTAAAGTGGAATTATGGCATCCCTATAAGAATTTTGTATCTTAGGTTGGTCACATCCATCTATGAATTGTACAGCCCATCACAAATGTCATAATTGATGCAACAAAACAGCGCATATCGCTATTTTGCGTAAAAAATGCTTTTTTTGTACACTGCTATAAGTAATGAAAGTATGGAATCACTTTTCTCTTAAAATAATTTGTTCTAATTATAGACTGGCCGGTTGGCGCAGTTGGTAGCAAACCTGCCTTCTGCGATGCTGGTCCCGGGTTCGATCCCCAGACAGGTCAAACATTTGTGTGCATGAACATGTCTGTTTGACCTGCGACTGAGTGTTTATTATATATATAAGTATGTATATATGTATTTCTAAGTATATATATCAGTCATCAGGTTACCATAGCACAGGCTTTGCCTAGTTCGGGACCTGAAGACCTTTGTGTGGATGTTGTCCAACATTATTATTATTATATTTCTATACTCTTTTAATAAATAGTACCTAAATTAACAATAAATAATTATAGATTAAGTAATTTGTTAAAGGTGACGTATTATTCAGATGGCCAAGAAATAGAAGTGGATCCCGGGAAGTGCTATAATAAAGATATAGGAGAACAACATCCAAAAGTGAATATCAAACTGACCGATTCAGATGCAGATAAACTATATATTCTAGTTCTTATTGGTAAGTTATGGTATGTCATTTACTTTCGCATCATTGACTGATGTTCCCATAAAAAAAAAATATTATCCGTTCCTTTCCGTTTTATATGTGATGTGTAACTTTATCTTGATTTAAATCTGTCAGTTTAAAAACTAGTATATAAAATATACAAGGTGTAACAGAAAGCCGTGACTGTACTAAGCGTGTTACTCGCAGTGAACCAATCAAAGTGAACCCATTGCAGAACAACATTTATGAAAATCCTAACTATAATATTATAAATGCGAAAGTAACTCTGTCTGTCTGTCTGTTTCGCTTTCACGCCAAAACCACTAAAGCGATCTGGATGAAATTTGGTGCACAGGTAGATTGGACCCCGGCAAAGGACATAGGATACTTTTTAACCGACTTCAAAAAAGTAGTTCCCGCATTATCTCGACAATACAAAGGGGAACTACGCGGGTGAAACCGCAGGGCACAGCTAGTGTAATAAAAATATGTTTATGAATAGTAAAAAAAAATAGATTCTCCATACAAAACATTCTATAATGAATAGACCCCAAAATCCATATCTCAAGGTTCAGCGGTTTACATTGAATGAATAAATGAATATAGCTTTATTGCACACCAAACAACATACAAAATGATACAGTAAGACTATTCTATACAATGGTACTCGTAGTACATTGGGCGGCTTTATTGCCTAAAGCAATTTCTTCCAGGCAACCTTTGGATAGATAGAACTTATATATAAGAAAAACGATTGGTGCAACCGAACGTATACTAATAAATAAGTACATTCTTCGTTGATTCCTATCAATAGGTACGTAATATCAGTCCTTCATCACTTACCTATTACTGCACAACGTGCAATACGAGTAGAAAGGTGTGACCATACTTAAGAGTGTTTAGTTTACCAATCAATGTGAATCCAATGTAGAAGATAATTTTGCAAAATTCTAGAAATAATATTAGGTTGAGTTGTATGGAGGACGCAATAAATTTTTCTCGTGTTTTGCTAAACTTTAAGTATTGTCACTCCGTTCTGTTTCACGTTGTATTTAAAAATTTAATTCATCAGACAGATACATCGACCTGCGTTGGCTGATCACCAACATGAACAGTGATACGTTAATGACAAAAACTCGACGCATCCCCAATCAGGAAGGGCTGCAAATACCGAAGAAATATGCAGCGCCAGATTTCGATGACAATCCCTTCAGACAAATATTCCTTCAGTTTTATTTTGTATTGTTCCAGCAGGATGCCAGAATTGATTACATGGGGTTTGTACCATTAAGTACTGTTTCAACACTTCCTCGTAAAAGGCTTCTTATTGTATCGATTTTAGTAACATACACTCGCTTTTTTCACTTTATCATTATTGCACATGTATAGTTTTTTTTAATGAATGATTTGCAACTGCAACTTGCGCTAAAGAGTTTTTATGCCCCTGAAAATAGTTGGAAAAATTTGAGAAATTAATTGCACTTATAATGAATAATAAAGAAAAATTATTTGGGATTTTTTAATAAACTACATTAACACATTTTAACTAATTAGGTAGGTTTAAACAAAAAATAATAAATACAAAAACATACGATTGATTTATTTTTAAGGTTGGTAACAGAACTCTTTCGATCACGCCTTCTCGCGCATATTAAGCGCGCGCTGTTGGTTGCCTGATGTAAAAAAAAAACGCACTCGGAAAAATATCCTCTATTTTTCATAACTCATTTTTGTTTACTGTTTTTTTTTATAATTTTTTATAATACTTTTTTTACTCGCAAGTGTGTTGAAAAACGTCGTATGACACTGGTGTGCATTGATCATTACAGCCTCGGCTTCCTAATGATGTTGTAATGATAATGTCGATAGCTAATTGCGTGAAAAATTAGTAAACCCGAAGACTTATTTATTAGAAAAATAAGGCTTCAGCTTTGCAGCCTAAGATGTAAGGACACGTTTGCCTGAAAGAAGCCGATTTACTCGCGATTTGATAAGAGCGTGATTATAGTTATAATCGCGGTCATATCAAATCGCGAGTATATAAATATGGAAATAGAAAACTCGGCAGCGAATGCCAGAACCTGGCAGTTCTCACAATAAAAGTCGCGTTTAACTGTGACAATAATATTAGCGCAAATTTATTTTCCTGGGTGTCTGAGACACCGGCTCCTGCCGAGTTTGGACTCCGAGTTTGGAAGTTTGGAACTTATAGTTAATCTTACTTTCTTATCATTTAATTATGATCAATTCGTTATTCGTTTTTAGGTTAACTATATGTGTGATAATACATATATTTCTATATTTGCCTGTGTCAAAAGTGTCACACGATGTTTTTTTACACATGTTTAATAATAAACTGTGTAAAAATCAAAGAACGTGAGACTCCTTACAAAAAAAAACTTATTTGTCTTATGAAATAGTTTTACTTTGCTAAGTAAAAAAAGTTTTTTACAAATATTTAAAAAAATATATTTTTTTTTATAAAAAATAGGCAATGTAAATTGTCTTTAAGAAAAAACATTCACTACGCCACGATGGTCACTAAAACAGAGTTAATAGCAATTGATTATTCAGAATAAGTAACTTACCTCTCTATTTTTAACCCCCGACGCAAAACCGACAGGGTGATATAAGTATGACGTGTCTGTGTGCGTGTCTGTCTGTAGCATCGTAGCTCCCAAACTGATGGACCGATTCGGTAAATTAGTCGGGAGTGTTCTTAGCTATGTTTAATGAAAATCGGTTCAAGATGGCCGAAACCACAAAATGTCAGATTACATATAATTTCCAACTCCAACGCACCTCTAACTTCGAACCCAAGATGGCTGCCACTACAAAACGGCAAATAACGTTTTTTGAACGACTACGAAAGAAGGAGGGTTATGTTTTTCGAGTGTATGTATTTATGTATGTGTATTTCTTTAGCACGCCCTAGAATCTAAACGGCTTGTCGTATTTTTATGTGAGTGGTGTCAATAGATTCGTCTTAGTCGTGAGAGTAACACTGGGTACATAAAAACTAAAAAAACATATGATACACAGGTTTAAGGATTCAGCAGTCAGCAGTTAAGTTTTTTGAAATGGCTTGTAACCATTTGTTTAAATTTCAAATTCACTTGTTTGTTCCAGGGACCAAGATGAAGATTTCTTTAACATTAGAGAATTTGCAGAAACGTATGGTCTAACAACATTTGCAGGAAACTTATTATGTTTTAAAATTGTTCGTGAGAATTAAAAGTTAGTAACATACTAACACCGAGTTATACAAAGCTCATTTAAGAAACATAAATGAAGTTTTATTTTAAAAAAGTGTAAATTGCGATTATTACAGTTTCAGTGTTTTTAACGTTAATAATAAATAGTATAATGATTACAATAATATAATTACAGTTCATTATGGACCTATGAGAGGACGGTAATGTTTAAATAAGTGGAAATGTACTCAATAACATGTCTCAAAAAATCGGCCAAGTGCGAGTCGTATTCGCGCACTAACTGTTCCATAAGATTATCTACATAAGTACAACGGGTAACGGAAAGGTGTAATAAAACTTAAGGTTTTTAGTCTACCAGCATCAATTAAAATGAACCCATAAAATTCGCAAAATTAAAAAAATGAAATAAGTTCTCTGTGCAAAAATTTTTGTTTTTGAAAAAAAAAAGTTTTGTTCTTCAGTGGTTTTACTTTTTGGGTACCTTTCTGTAACACGTTGTACGATTTTACAAAATTCGTTAAAGTATCAACCTGTTGACGTCATTACAATTGAGACATCCAAACTTTCGCGATTATAATATTGCCAGTAGCTGTCACCAACGGCGTTGCTCACGACAAGTTTGAATTTTAAAAAGTTTCAAATTTGGAACCCCTTAGAAGTTGAATTACCGAAAATCCTTTCTTAGAACATCCCTTCACTAAATTTCACTTCTCTAGGTTTAGGCTCTAAATTGATAACTAGAAAATATCAGTAAGCCAGTTAGGACTTACTCTTTTATGTAGCTGTAGCTTATAAAGAAATTTCAATCTTTGTACCCCGATTTGACCCCTTTAAGGGTTGAATTTCCAATAATCATTACTAAGTACCACCTAACACCCTCCACATTGGATTTGTCTAGGTTCAGCGATTTAGGCTCTACGTTGATTCCTAGAAAAAATTAGTCAGTCAAGACTTACTCTTTTATATAAGTAGGATAATAAATGATGAACAATAAAATAGTGATTTTTATTTCTTAACAATCCTTAGATCCTACTCACTTGGTAACATCCATGCAAAGGTTATCATCGAACATTTAACGGTGCGTTCGCGTCAGACCATTTACGACTTTGGAAAATTTTAAGAACTGACTAGGTTTGGTGACACTAGGTAAAATTATATAATTTTTGAATAGCCTCAAGAAACGCGTGGAGTTTTTGTATGTTTTTTTTTAGAAAAAGTAGATCGATTTTAATGATAAAGAATTATAATACCTACGTTCGGTGCTAGTGTTATCAACTTCGGCTTATGTATAATAAAATATCCCGGCAGTGGCCCTCCTGTCTAGTTGTTTGAGAATGAAACAAGATGCTAATATTATATATCGGGAATATAGTTGATATATCTAGCCAACAATATCTAAATATGTTAATTTAAAAAAAAACAAACGCGTTTCTCAAGTGGACTTCAATTGACAACATTTCACTTTTGCAAAGTTTCTATTCGAAAGCCATTTCAAAATAATGTAATGAAGAGTGCATACTAAAAATACCACATTTATATAACTCGGAAGAAAGTGGATATCATATAAAATATGAAACAGACAAAAAAATCGTGTGAAAAGACCGTCAGATGCCACAAATAAAAAATATTATTGTATCTGACATCTGGGAACCGCACCAAAACAAACAACAACAATACAGATAATTAATGACATATTTTTTTTACGAGCTGTTGACGAGAATAAAATTATGCAGAAATTTTCTTATATTTACAAAAAAAATATCTAAAAACGTATATATTTACATTCTGAATAAAACCAAGTACGTTATTTTTCATTTGTGCCCTCGCACTGTTCCCAACCACTCCGAGATATCGTGTGTATTGAGCGGTGTCTATGTGTGCGTTGCTTACTTTGTATCTTCTGTGTTTGCATGAAGATCAACTTCTATACTATCTATCTTTAGTGGTTACAAACTTCATACAAAGTCCGGCAAACAATAATTAGAACCACGTCCCTAAATGATGTTAGTACATTCATTTTTTTAAGCGCCTTTAACACGAAAAACAAAATTATGAAATCAATATAAAATGGAATATGGATTTATGATTTATTTATGATCTACAGATAATCCGAATGCTCTAACCTACCAGCCAGGGGGGCAGCCTGTCTAGAAAGCTAAAGCCGCATTGCATCGCTATAAGCCTGCAGCGTGGTCGCTGCATGGGAATGCTTATAAATTACGCTAGGCCAGATAAAAACCGGCTCTCTGGTCACGCGTCGAATCGATCAAACGCTCAGATAAGTTTATGAAATAAGATGAGCTCCCGGTACCCACAGCCCTAAAGTCTCTCCAAATAGCTCAAATTTACTAAGTATAGTTTACTACCTTAAATTTGTTTTCGCAAAATTCCTAATTAACGTCGCTCGATGTTTTGAACCTGCTATTGTAATACTGTCTTAATAGACCATATCCGTGTCTAATATCAATACAAATCTATTTGTCTTTTATGAAACACTAGCTGTGCTCCGCGGTTTCACACGCGGTTCTCATTTTTATATCCGATGCTTACTCAGGTTACTGACGGATTTTTTTTGAGTCGGTCTAGAGTTTTAAACTTTTTTCGTTACAAACATAAATAAATACCTTTCCTCTTTATAATATCAGCATAGATATAAATAACAAAATTTAAAGATTAAGCCACACCGTGACATAGTTATAGAAAATTAGTTACACCGAGATTACGTCATTGCATTCGACAATACCTTCTTTAATTTGATTAGCGAGTTTCGGAAAACTTGACGAATTTGATGGAGTATATAAGTAAGGTATAAGAAACCAGCATCATCAGATTCTAATACATTTGCTTAATTTTTATTTACAGTGCGTTTTCATTTGACTGTTTATTTTTTTTATTCTAAAATGGTTGTGTTATTATTCCATACGATTGAAATCGTTTTACTAGCCCAATCGTTAGTGGCGGTGACAGCCAAGTATTCGTAAGTGCTAGTTATACAATTGTCTAATGATTTCCAAAAAAAGGAGGTACATATACAATTCCTTTTTTTTAAATATCTTATTTGATTCCTAGGAGTCGGCGGATATACTTCTCAAGTGGTCTCATTATATTTTATCAAAGTCGGTTCAGAGGTTCTATCTAAATACCTTTTTTTAAAGAACTTGAATTAATTTAAAACCATAAATTTGACTGCGTATTGCCAAGTGATAGCCTCTTTGGCACATTGTAAGGCAGAGCTGGGAATAAATTATGTTACAGTGTGTTTGAAAGAACTACATCCATTGTGAAAATTGACGGAAGTCGTACGGACAGAGAAGTCTTAGTACAATTGACCAAATCTGTTATTTGAATTGTGTTAGAATTACAATTGTTTTGTGCCAAAATGGCCGTTTTGACATAAAATAGATCAGAGTTAGTATTAAAAAGTATATTTTGTGTAATACTAACAGTGGTCTGTGGTGTCTGAGAATAAACGAGTGGAGTGACGTAGCACTGCACGCGCAACGCCAAAAGTCAGTTCGTCCCTCTCGCACGTAGGCGGCAAGCTTGTGAGTTAGAAAGAGATAGTCATTGTTTTACTTTCACTAATATGTACAAATACAGGTGATATTTTTTATTTCAAATATATACTTATTAATTAATGTAATTTTTTTAAAATATTTTATTTATGATAACTCTACAAAAATCCTATGAACAAACATCGAATTCTTCAAGCGGAGGAAGTTTGAGTCAAGTGGAAACTTTAATTTACGATTCCATTTAGAAACTATCATATACCATATCGTAAAAATAATTTATTCTCAACTTACCCAACCTAACTGAAACAACCTGGTCCAACAATTCTAAATATTTTTTTTTTATTTTAGTAATACATAGACTTTTTAAATAGAATATTTTGACTTTTTAAATAGAATATTTTGACTTTTTAAATAGACATAGACTTTTAAATAGAATATTTTGACTTTTTAAATAGACATAAACTTTTTAAATAGAATATTTTGACTTTTTAAATAGACATAGACTTTTTAAATAGAATATTTTGACTTTTTAAATAGACATAGACTTTTAAATAGAATATTTTGACTTTTTAAATAGACATAGACTTTTTAAATAGAATATTTTGACTTTTTAAATAGACATAGACTTTTTAAATAGAATATTTTGACTTTTTAAATAGACATAGACTTTTAAATAGAATATTTTGACTTTTTAAATAGACATAGACTTTTTAAATAGAATATTTTGACTTTTTAAATAGACATAGACTTTTTAAATAGAATATTTTGACTTTTTAAATAGACATAGACTTTTTAAATAGAATATTTTGACTTTTTAAATAGACATAGACTTTTAAATAGAATATTTTGACTTTTTAAATAGACATAGACTTTTTAAATAGAATATTTTGACTTTTTAAATAGACATAGACTTTTTAAATAGAATATTTTGACTTTTTAAATAGACATAGACTTTTTAAATAGAATATTTTGACTTTTTAAATAGACATAGACTTTTAAATAGAATATTTTGACTTTTTAAATAGACATAGACTTTTTAAATAGAATATTTTGACTTTTTAAATAGACATAGACTTTTTAAATAGAATATTTTGACTTTTTAAATAGACATAAACTTTTTAAATATAATATTTTGACTTTTCAAATAGACATAGACTTTTTAAATAGAATATTTTGGCGAGCATATAAAAGTCAAAAGAGAAGGATGAAAATTTTCTTTAATTTTTTATATACAAACTGTATAGTTAGAATGCGTTTGTGTGAGTACCTACTGTGACCGGGCTAGCTCTTATTAACCGACACTAAAATTATTATTTTCTTGAGACAACAGAGACGTAGATGCTGAAAATGAGTTTGAACGACTCACGGACATTGGAGCTGATCTTCTACCTGAAATTCCGACACGGATCCTCAGTGTAAGTCTGTGTTACGTAAATCCCTACAGCTGTTATTCTGTGGGATTATCGATTAGGGGTGTACTAAGCCGAAAGGGTGTCATTTTTCTCATCCTAAAAACAACTTATCCAACTAGGCCAATTGTAAATTCGATAAAAAATCAGCAGAAAAGGTTAATCGATCGTTGACAAAGTGAATGACACCTGATATTTCTTTCTTAAATTTAGATTGGCTTTATAGTAAAAGTTGTTCCTTAGGATAAGTATACTGACACCCTTTTGGCTTAGTACGAGTACACCCTTAGACATTTTCTCCATGTTTGAGTTGCAATCATGTTATTTCCTGGTATTATTTTGCATGTACACACAAGCAGAGACTTGTGGTGTATATGGGATAAACTCGGTGTAATATTATTTTATTTAAATTTAATTTTTTATTTAAATTAATTTAATTATTTTAAGTTAATTTACAAATATATATATATTTTTTTTAAATTCACGCTTGAAATTTTGCCATCAACCGACCAACCAACCAATTGTGGTTGCCTTTATTAATAATAATTAGTATGTATTTATGTATATAAGTACGTATATCAGTCATCAGGTTACCATAGCACAGGCTTTGCCTAGTTAGGGACCTGAACACTTTGCATGGGTGTTGTCCCTTAAAAAAAACAATTTGCGTTTGTTGCCCTAAACATTTATTTTATTTTGGTTTATTTATTTTTTGAAGTGAATATACTCATACAATTACATATTCTATAAATATGTTATGATTTTCTTAATCAAAAACATAATAAGACTCGGTAATTTGTTTTAGGTGACTTATTATTCTGATGGTCGCAGAGTAAAAATTGATCCCGGGATGTGTTATAACGATCAAATTTTAGCAGAAGGTCATCCAAAAGTGAATATCCAGTTGACTGATTCGGACGCAGATAAACTATATACCCTAGTATTTTTTGGTAAGTTACGAGTTTTAGTGACACTCTGTATATCAGACTCTGACCGTCTGACCTCCTCTTTTAACTTTCAAATAAAAAATCAAATCTAATCTATGTCACGCGAGAATCATGGAGCTTATCACTGACGAAATAATTATCAAAATCCGTTAAGTAGTTCAGGAGTTTATTCCAAACAAATAAACTTTCACTTAGCAGAAGTAAATGTAGTAGAAGTATTAACGTCAACGAACGGATGAAGTCAATATGTCGGAAATGTTCTTATCTCTGTTTAATGACAATCGTACCAAGATGGCCACCGCCACAAAATGCCAAAGCCTAGCCAAAGCTAATCTTCAATGATTCGAGCATGGTCAAAAAGTGTTTACTAGCCTATCGGTTTTCTATTGGATGAATTTCGGGGTGTGTGTTTTGGAAATTATATAATTGAATTCCCCATCCTCTTTCTACAATCGCACTAGTATACTAGGAGATACTGCACTAATTGTTTTGTGTAGACTCTTATTGTGTATTTTCAACTTGTGGGGGGAATCGGTTTCTTCTAGGCAAGCGTGCCTTATCCAAGGCCGCATCGTCACATCAAATCAGATGACTTGCGGTCACACGCAAGCATATCATTTATTAAAAACTATACACTATGATACATTTCAAATCCAAGATGACTACTGCGACAAAATTGCGATGTTGGGGGCTAATACCCGACTGCGAAAGGAGAGTTACGTTTTTCGAGTGTATGTATCTATATATGTATGTATATTTCTTTGGCACGCCTAGAGCTTAAACGGCTTGTCGTATTTTAATGTGAGTGGTGTCAATAGAATCATAGTCCTAAGAGTGACACCGGATACATCAAAATAAAAAAAAATAAGGATGATAATCAGGTTTAAAGATCAGTCGGGATTTATACCGCAGAGGCCATAAAACAAATATTGAATTTAATTGATCAGTCAGGCTGTTTTTTAACTTCCTTCAAACCACTTGTTTCAACTTCAGTTGTTATTGTGTGTACTAACTACATAATTCATAATTAATAAGTTTATGTACAGATATATCTTTAAACTTCAACCGGAAGCTATATTGGCTTATCACCAACATGAACAAAGACACACTAATGTCAAAAACGCGACGCATCCCCCAGAAGGAGGTTCTTCAAACACCGAAGAAATATGAGATTCCTGATGTTGATGATATTCAATACAGTCCTCTTTTCGTTTTTGGATTATTCCAGCAAGATGAAAAAATCGATTACATGGGGTAAGTACTCCATAATACTTTAAGATAGCACTAAGTTACTAGCTGACCCGGCGAACCTCGTAACGCCTAGCAGTAGATGAATGAATATTGGCTCGGGTTAAAAGTTTTTGTGCAATTATCTTCATCATCATCATCAGTCAGAAGACGTCCGCTACTGAACATAGGCCTCCTCCTTAGAACGACATTCTGAACGACAAGCTGCCAAGCATACACTGGTTATTTGTGACTTTTATCATATCGTCGGTCCACCTATTAGGAAGGCTACCTACGCTGCGTCTTCCAGTTCGTGGTCGTAACTCAAGAACCTTTCTTCCTCATCGGTTATCGGTTCTGCGAGCGATATGGCCAACTTCCTATTTTTTTTTAATTTACGTACCCTCTGCCGAGCTTTAGAAAACATTTAAAAAAAAAGATGAATGAAATCACTAAAGCTGTTCTCCAGTTATACCTAGCGTGACCAGGAGAAATGGGGTTCATTTTTATATAGTTAAGTGCTTATTTTTGCTAAAAGTCAACGGTCTTGTCTGAGTATAATGATGGTATAACATCTGATGTGAACCTATTAAATTTTCTAACAGTATATCAAATCTGTCCGCCAATATATATACATTTTTTTATAGTATTATAGTTTCGTCAAGATTGGATGGAAACTACAAAATGTACAATAGTACGTAATTTTTGTGGACAAACATCCATACATACAAACTTACAGACGAAAGTACATTTTGCCAGGCTCGAGGCAGAGACGCGTCATAATTTACTTGTGTGTTTTATGTTCCAGGGACCAAGATGAAAACGAGTTTGACGTTAAACAATTCGCACAAAAGTATGGCCTGAAAACATATGCAGGCAACTTATTCTTTAGTAATGAGGATTGTGAAAATTGATGTGAGTTAGAGACTACGAGCTAAGGGCCAGAGTTGATGCCATGCGCCCTCTTGCTCGCACTATCTCAGTTCTTTAAACATACAAAATTATTCAATTATTTACAAAAGTCTTTAATTAAAACATAAAACGGGACCTCTACTAGAGGCCGCCTCATGACAGCGCTGGAGGGGCAACGTTGGTGTGGGCGGCTACAAGGGTGCGAAGAGATGTGATGCGCGTTCACTATGAGCTACTGGCGGCGTTATGCCCTTTAAAACGTCCACCTTGAAGCTTAGGTTCTTAGCACTTCCACCCTGAAGCTTAGGTTCTTAACTTTTTAACTTAGGTTTTTAGCTCTTGCATTTTCCACCCCTGGACGGCCAATTATATGTAGCTAGAGGGCAGAAGGCAAGGGGTCATTTAGCCCCCACCGAATCAGGGTAAAACGTGTCGCCACACACCGAACGGCTCACTACAAAGCCGTCCCTGCGTTTATTATAGATTATAATTAACAATAATTAATATACACAAGTGTTATAAAAAAATATGTATTGTTTATTTAAAATATATTTACAAATTTGTATTTTTTTTTCATTACTAATAAAGTGTAATTTACAAATCTTAATGTTTTTAAATGGTACATACACGACATTAAAAAAAAATTAACCCCCATTTTTAGCGATAGTGGAAAGTGTAATGAAAAATAACGTAATCCTTATTTTTATTTAAATTACATGTTAAGAGATTTTGGAATATCGAAGAAAAGTTTCGAATAGTGTTATTTTTGTCAATCTGTATTTTGGTTGTTTGTTTTGGACAAATAATTATGATAGTTAAGAGGGGAGGGGTGTAAGTGTTCAGTTATTCATCACTATCTATATATTTCATCTTGTATTTAATAAGTGGAATAAATACTTGGATATTAATGAAAACTTAATCCTCTTTAGTTTATTTACTTTTAACACACCAAAGCTAACAAAATAAAATTAGAAGACCTTTCTAACATTTTTACTTTTTATAGTAAAATAAAGTAAAGTAACAAACTAAAACGTTTTGATTCTCAAATAACAAAAGCTAATTTTCTACCGAATAGTAATATGTGTAAGAAAATATGATAAATATATAGAAATTATTGTGTAGCACGATATTATTTTTTTAATATTCTCAGTGTTCTTTTATGGTATTCCGTTTTATTTAAATGTAATAACCAATTAAATATTAACTGATAATAATGTATTATTCGAATAGCTGAAACTAATTAATTAATTATTTTTTGTTGTAAATTAACTAAAGTATGGGTTGCTTTAGTTAACAACGGAAATACTAAAGCTAAAAAATGTGGTAAAAAGTGTCAGGAACTTGTACTCTTAGTCTGCCTTTTAAATTTCAATATGGTTATTATATTTGAAATTTAGCATTTATCTTTGTTTTCGTAATATTAAATATAGATATTTAAAATGAAGTTTCATTTAGGTATAAGCTTGCACTCTAAAAATAATGTCAATCTTGTCACGTAAAGTAATTTCTGTGTGACCTAGTTAGTTGAGATATTTATAGCCCAAGAACGGCTGAAAGGATTTAGCTGAAAATTGGTGAAGACGTAGCTTAGAACCATGAAAAGAATACAATATGCTTTTTGATTTTTTTAGTCCAAAATCTGTCCATTTATTGTTTCTAAAGCGGAACCAAGTTCGCCGGGTCAGCTAGTATATATTGTCAGGGTGTACTAAGCCAAAAGGGGGTCCTAATGAACAACATTCACTATATATTCACAACATTTTACAAAATTATGTTTTACAATGGGTTTGCTTTGATAAGTAGACTAACACCCTTAAGTATTGTAACGCCTTTCTGTTACACATTGTACGAGTCTTTTCTTATAATCTTCAACATTGAAAGCATTCATTATTTAGTAACGTGCTAGTAAAACATATTAGGATGTAAAAAAAATATTAATGAGAATTTAAGCAGTCTATTCGAATAAAAAAGACAATGTTAAATAATCAACTTTAACATTATTGTAATTCGACATAGTGTTGTTCACATCTCAAGAAAAGTGCGAGGCAGGGAGTGTGTCCGGCGCATACTCGTAGCAGCGAGACAACGTGATTTTAAATCCTCGACGCAATCGACGGGGTATTATAAGACTGACACGTCTATGTTTGTGTGTGAGTTTATGTCTGTGGCATCTCCTAAAAGGACCGATTTCGATTTTGGTTTTTTTTTGTATGTAAGATGCATTAGTCGGGAGTGTTCTTAGCAAGTAGGGCTTGACTAGTATAGATTTCAAATCCAAGATGAATTCTACAACAAATGTCAGGGAGTTTCCAAAATTTTTAATTTTACTTGTATGAACATACTTATTATATCGCGGCCGCGTACGTTCCTTAGTCTTTTAACGTGACGTGTTACGCTATAATGTAGTGTTATATGTGACCAATTCATAGTAATTTAATTAATTCATATTTACTAAAAATATACTTAAATAGAATACACAAAAGATTTAGACATGCCTCTGACAAGTATTTAGCAGATGTTTTGGTTCATTTCTTACTACGAATTTGCGGCTAGCACTTGTTTAGAGATAACCAGCCCTTCAAAGAGACCAAATATATGTTTTCTAGTTGATACCTTTAAAGAGCATAGATCCACAAAACCTTGTCTTAAACATTGACCTGTGTCTGAGAAACATTTTCGATATTCGATCCCTAATATTTTTTTTTGTAGGCATATTTTTTGAAACTTGATTATTTTTTTGAAATTCAATAGAATATAATAGTAGGTATAAATTATATTTAAATATTTTTTATGGCTCAGACTTATTATAAGTGGGTTGAGACAAATTGTGAAAATGTGTTTTACTTTATTACATTTTTTATGTATTATTTTAATTGGTCATTTAACAATCACAGTGTTGGCACAGTATAGGTAAGTTTCATAAAATATATTATATTTTAAAAAGGTGACCAATTTCAATGAAAACAAGCCCTCCTGCCAAAAAATTGCTAGATGTATACAATGTATTTAATTATTTCAATACTAAAACTAGAATTTATTAAAAATAAGTTAAAACTACATAACAAATGTACCACTCGAAATTTAAACCAAATTAGAAAATTTCTAGTAGGTCCAAAGTGTTTATGAGTTATAAAAATAATTGAACCTTCAAATTTTTTTAAGTCTGTTAAAATTTTGGCAGCCCGCGTTGCGCATTATTAAGTAAAGTCTGAATAAATGTGCCCACCGAATCGAATTCAGTTGTACAATACAATATATCTTTATTGCACACCAAGAAAATAAATACTGCAAATATATTATAAACAAAACATTGGTAGAACATTGGGTGGCCTTATTGCCTAAAGTTGAACATATTTTTTTTATTCAAACAGTGACGCAGATGCAGAACACGAGTTTGCAAATTTACGAAATCGAGGTATATCATTAGATTTGGTTCCCGCTATACCAAATAAGATTTTAAACGTAAGTATTAAAGATATTATTTCTTGTGTTAATTTATTATGCTAAGTTAAGTATTGTAAATAGTTGTGTTTTTGGATATTTCGATGAAAATCTATACTGTTTAACGAATTTAGACAAAATATTGATCGGCCTACATGTTCAAAACCATGACTCAGGCGCTTTCGCCAATTCGAAAACATATTTTTTGATTAAATTGGTATTGCTATTCTTCTCGTGATTATATTGTTTGAATCAAAATTAGCTGTAATTTTTTTAAAGGTTGCGTGTTGACGCTAACTGATAAATATCTACTTACCCTAATCATAATGCTCTTACCTAAATTAATCTAAAAATATTTCAGTTTGAGTCTTTTATATCTAACTAGCTGATCCGGCGAACTTCATATCGCCTTGCTGTTATTTTTCTCATCGTTTAAACCTTTCCTGAACTTTAACAAACATTACTTAACCAAAATCAGCTAAATCAGCCCAGCGGCTCTTGAGTTTTAGCAAGACAAATAAACAGCAATTGATGTATATATACATACTAGCCCGACAGACGTTGTCCTGCAAAAACCTAAATACCGACTGCAGTGCCATCTGCCGGGCTGATGTGTGAATCATATCCCTCCAGGGTGCCACCCAAAAGCATACAAAAAAATCATTCAAATCGGTCCATACACACATACACTAAAATATATATATATCTATATTAATAAATATAATCTATTCAATTTCTATTTACTAGGTAACGTACTCATACTTCGTCAGAAGAATACACATTTTACCAGGGAGAACCTATGCCGAGTATAAATTAAGATTAAGTCCTAATTTGAACATCAAATTGAGTGAAGCCGATGCCGACAAATTGTTCTCTGTTGTTTTCATCAGTAAGTGATGAGTTTATTTATAAAACTTAACTTATAAGAGATTGAAAGAAAAATTTCACGACAGGCAGGATTCAAAACTGCAGCTTTCGGGTTACACGCCCAGATGGCTTGACCATTAGGCCACTGTTCTAAGTTACTGTTTTTAAGCGACTGGTAGCGCCATCTGTGACGATAAAGTTATAATACCTGTTACTCATATTATGCCATTCTATAGGCCTCTGCTGTTTTTATACTACTTTATTTATAAAGTTCTAATCACCGGCAAACAACTTGAGCAAACGAATTACAGTGTTCGGTGTGTGGCCTATTTTGGAACTGACTGATATGAATTCATCACTCGCTATTGACGTCACTAACGAAGGATATGCAAAAAGCATAGATTCCAGAAAAATATATTTTGCTACCACACAAACGGTATAAACCATTTGCAATTGAATACGTACCGAATTCACTCACTTTTTTTTCATTCGCATTCCTTTCGACGTCAATGTCAAAACGTAGTGCTTGATTATGAGTTACGTAATACTATTTCTGCACGAAATGAAATGTTTGTGTAAAAAGTGGTAACCGAACTTTCGAATGGTTCAAAACGCGATTAAATTTCTTTTGCATATGAATATAGAATTCATACGAGCAAAGCCAAAAATAGAGAACCAGGATACTTGTTGAAAAATTACAACAGACTTTACTATAATACAATACTTAGTTACGTCTAGATTGATTTTTTTATTTATTGGCACATTAAATACAAAATACAGAAGACTTATTACCAAAAATAATCTAGTACTTAAAATGAACAGAAAATTAACGCGACATAGGTAATTTAAGATTAAATGTGCAAGTAGAAAGCTCTGCGCAGTGGTCCTTACTAGATAGCCGCTTATTGAGGTCCACTAATCAACCTTCTCCGTACCCAGGTAACACATGCACCTTGTAACACGTCAACAGATGTCGTGTTTGTATAACAGAGGGATAAATTTTTTTTAAGTGAATATTTGTAGGTTTCTATATCTAACTCCTTGGGACCCTCTACAGACTAAACTAGCAGAGCGATTTTGAAGTGCCAAGTGTCATTGATATTGTCTTTATCTGCAGATGTCCAAAAGCTATAATAATGATTGCATTCCGCAGTTTCACCCGTTAATATGCAGTGGTCTAACTGTTTAAAGTTTAATTATTACCCGACAGTAAAAGAAGTAGGGTAGTGTTTTTCGAGTGTATGTATGTACGTACGTATATATCTATGCATGTATGTATATTTCTTTAGCACGCCCTAGAGTAAAAACATTTTGTCGTATTTTTATGGGAGTGGTGTCAATAGATTCTTCTTAGTTGTGTGAGTGCCAATGGGTACATCGAAATTTAAAAAAGGAATAATTAAGGGTTGATTTGCATGTTTAATGATTTAGCAGTCTTTTTCGAACTCGTTTGTAACCATTTGTTATGTCTAAATTTTTTAACAAAACTTATATTAATATTTTTTATCAGACGAGAGACGGGAGTTGCATTGGCTGATAACTAACATCAAAGGTGAAGATCTCATGACAGAAAAACCCATGAATGTAGAGATGGACGCCAACTTTAATCTGAATTATATGGAACCAAAAAGTATGAGCCGCAGAGATATTTTATATATATACTTACTATTTCAGCAGGAGAGCCAAATCAGTTATATCGAAAAGTAAGTAATATTGCACACAAGTTGCGACTCGTGGTGTTTGTTACCCGCGTAAATTTGGATATCCCTGAACGCTGCAACCTGAACCCCGTATACACGAGGTTCCATGTAGCCGATGTGTTAATCTAGGACATAAGCTATCCTGGTGCCAAGTCTTATTCAAATCGTTTTGTTTGAGCGTGAAAAATAATAAATATACACACACATACAAACATTCGCCTTCATTATATTAGTGTTGTAGTGTCAAGTGTAATTATATTTATATCAGTTTCTGGTAATCAATTAGCAAAAAAAATTGTTTTGAAATTTTTGATAGAATGCCAATAAAAACAGATGTTCTACATATATTTTTTTATCTAAGGGAGGAATAGACCATGCGATCTCAGCGGGTTTGCACTGAGCCTGTGATTTTTTTTCTTACATCTGTAAAAATGTTTTTATCTCCTGGAAATATCGTACTTGCGTACAGGTTATAGTTTCTAACCAATCTTACCGAAACTTGCTATATGGTTACTATTTTTCGGGTTCCGTACACAAAGGGTAAAAACCGGACCCAGTTACCGAAACTTCGCTGTCTGTCAGTCCATACGTCTGTCCGTCTGTCTGTCATCAGGCTGTATCTCATACCTAAACCATGATAGCTAAACAGGTGAAATTTTCACAGACTAAAAACAGAATTAAATAAAGATTTAAGGAAGCTCTGCTACAATAAACGTGACGCTTGTATACTCATTTTAAATTATTTCGCTTGTATAGGGAGACGAGAAACCTGATTTTTTAGCTCGATAAGTAATCAAATGAAATAGATAACGGTACGGAACCCTTCATGTGCAAACCCGACTCGCACTTAGCAAATTTTATTTAGTCATGGAGCTGGGAATTTCTTCTGAAAAAGGGGGAAATTTGCTAGCTGACTTCAGCCGACCGATTTAATATGAGAATTTATTCATTAATTTGAGAATTTATTAAATATTCAAATGTATTAATACAAATTTATTACAATTTAATATTTATAGGCGAATTTAGCCGTAGACTGATTGATGTCACCGATGACTCCCACTCTGGTTCGTTCTTAGAGCAAAGATTGTTTATCGCAATTCAACGCGATAATGCCGCGAGTGTGATGGACACCTTTGCACCGGGAACGGCCTGGGGCGGGTTATTTGATTAGTATTCAAGTTCATTTACTTTGTGTTTTGACGAATTTATAAATAATTTGTATAATTACAAATATTTAGTAAATTCTCAAATTTTCGTAAATTATTTAATAAGACATAATTTTACCAGTAATAACGTAAATAAAATATGAGCAAGGTGTTTTTTTTTTTTTCAGGCATCAGAAGAAAAACATTTTCAGCGTTGATAGATTTCGCAAAGATTATGACTTGAGCATATTTGCTGGTAACTCTTTTTATGTTCAAGCAGTAAATTGCAATATGGCTGGTGTGTGCTTCACAAATACTTTAGGACAAGAAGAAATTGCTTTATAAGTTAGACCGAAAAATTAATAGACTTTCGGTGTATTGGTTTTTAGGACTATAGGAGAATAATTATGCAATATTAATGTAGATAAGAGACAGAGCGTTTGGTTTTTTGTTCCGTAGCGTCAGTTATTTTATTGCCTGAACCATCTGTGTTTTACATTTTTTAAACATACTTTGAGGTTAACTCTATTGTAAGTTATATTTTTTCAACTTTATTTAGGACAAAAAAAAGGTTAAAAAATTTATGTCTAAACTTTTTATTTAGAGAATAGTAGGACCTCGTACAACATAGTTTTACTAATAAACTTGAGCTGAAGCAAAACTTCTCCATTACTGCTATAGTTGCTATAACCGACTATCCAGCAATAGCAGTTACTATTGCATCTACTGTCCTTCTCGCCGACATGCTTGGAATTACTCTGTACTAAATATATCTATGAATTATAAGTTGTTGAAATCAGCACTTGTTTCATTTTCTAACAATTTAACACACAATTTTTTTTACTCAGTGGTAGGGCAATTTCTTACGCTCGTCTTGTCGCTACCAACCTCGAGTTGAAAAATGTATTGTCGATAAAAAGCACCTAAGGTGTGTTCCGGCAGCCTACTCTGAGAGCCAGTGTATTCTAAGCTTTATCTAAGGCCACAATGTTGCTAATTTCCTTGGTCATGCGATCTAGCGGTCTGATCCCTGTCTAGTATTAAAAAAACACCATAATTTATTGAAATATTAGTTATACTTAATTTTTACTGTGTTAAATATATATTAAAGCTATAATCTTTTTCCTACCTTGTGTTTTTCATCAAATAGGTCTTTTCAGATCAAGGTAAAGGTTACATCATTTAGCTTTATAATAATTACCAGGTTGATTCAATGAGTCTTGCAAAAGAGGTTTACAATTTAAATTTTGTTCTTTGACCATTGTTGTTCTTATCTTGTTTTGAATAACGGATGTATTAGATAATATTGTAATCAATATGTTAAATATCGCTGTATAATACTTCTATTGTGTTTGAGAGAAATGCTCTTGCAGGACTATGCATCTTGGAGGACTATGTTTGTTAATCAATAAATTACACTCGCTCAGTCCATAGGTTCTCTTGTTAGAGGTATTTTGACGGCACAGAATGATAGTTCTCTAGAGATTGACAGCGACGTTCAAACTTTGAAACTGAAAAACATGAGCTTGGGAAATCCCAATTTAATAAAACGCCTACCCTTCTGATTCTACGCCAACTAGTTGGTCAACTATGATGCCCATCACACTTTAGTAGGATCTGTTTCAGGTCCGAAGTCACTCCCACTATAAAACTATATCATTGACGGCACATCGCCGATTCAGGTTTGGTATAAAATTCATCTTAAAAAGTTTCCTATATCGTCCATTGTAAATCAGGCTCTCGTCTGAAGAAGCTCCGTGAATAATACATACACTCGTTGCAATGAAGGCGCAGCGCCAAACAAAATAACTGTGATCTAGTGCTCTGGAAGTGAAACGTTGTCCGCACAGTTTATATGATGTATTGGCTACTGTGTGTCAAGATGTGCTGTCATCAGATATACTTATCGTAACTATAATCTTATATCAGTAACAACTAGAAAAATATCCGTAGCGCCGCGCACGAATATACATAACTACATGATTTAATAAATTACTTGTCGTGTTGCAACTCTTGTTGGTAAGCAAAAGTAACGCCGGTACCTATTCCTCAATAAAAAGCATCAAATATAATTTTAATGAGTTGTTCTACGAACTGTTGATTGACTTAACTTACACTTCATCGACTTAGCGTATCAGATTTCTGCCAAAATGTTATCAAAATTGGTCGGTAAATGAAATAGCAGAAATGTTCCTTTCTGATAATGAAATAGTAGAAATATGAAATAAATTGCTGTCTATCAAGTTTATTTATCTTTCACTGACAGTTTGACTCACCACTTCCATTTCTCCAACATCTCGACTGAAATAAAGTGCAAATACCATCCTCTGACAGTACAAATGTAGGCGTAAAAAATTCTCGCCCGAGCGAACACTTCTCACCACTTCTCGCCTCCGCTGAATACAAGAAAAGAGGTAGTTGACGCCCTCAATACCGAATTTGTAACAGCGGCTAGGAGGTGCGGAGCCCCTGCGGCAGACGACGTCAGTGCACTGGCTACGCTCTCTAACGAGGCATCTGCGAGCGACGTCTCTATAAGGTTAGAACCGTTTTCCATGGAGGAGATAATAACGATAGTGACCAAGCGCATCGCTCCAAAAAAGAGTACGGACCTATACGGGCTATCTCCTAGCATCTTAAAACCCACAATAGAGACAATAGCAGTTGTTATAACCCATCTCTTCTGTTCATGTATTAGGAAAGGCATATATCCCGCAGCACTAAAAAAAGTCAAGATTTGTCCACTGTATAAGGGGAAAGGGAAAAAAGCGGATCCAAAGTCTTACCGTCCCATATCTCTCGTACCTGCAGTTAGAAAAGTGTTCGAAGTTGGCCTCAACAGAAGGATTTTGAACTTTGTGACCGACCGCAACATTTTGTCACAAAGGCAGTATGCATATCGAGCCGGCCGCGCGACTACTGACTTGGTGAGGGAGGTAGTGCGGCGAGTGTTAGACGCGCGTGAGGCGAGGCAGCAAGTTGCTCTACTGTGCTGCGACTTGTCGCGAGCTTTTGACACTGCTGACCACAGCCTCATCGCTACCAAGCTAGCCTTTTATGGTATCCGCGGACCGGCGCTTGCCCTGCTGACCTCTTTTATGTCCAAACGGACACAAGTCGTAGTAGGAGACAAAGGCCGCGTTATGTCTTCCGAATTAGAGAATGTCATGGGTGTTCCGCAGGGTTCGTGCTTGTCCAATACCCTATTCAGCCTCCTCTTGAACGATCTCCCTGACGCCTTCGACGATGCTGAGATCTACATGTATGCAGATGACGTCGCCGCGGTTATCGAAGCGCCGACGCACGCCCTCTTAGAGTCGAAGCTAAACTCGGTGGCGAGCAAACTCGAAAGGTGGTTCAGGCTGAACGGGTTGGCGCTGAACAGGGACAAGACCTGCTTCCTGGCATTTAACCTGAACGGTCACACGACAAGAACGTATGCGGTGGCAGTCGGCGAGTCCGCGCTCCAACAAGTTCAATGTACGAAACTGTTAGGGTTTCACATCGACAGCGCGTTGACATGGGAGACGCACATAAAAGAGTTATGCGGGAAGCTGTCGAGCTCGTGTTTCGCCCTCCGGCGTCTCGCGAGCACTGCCACCCGTGACGTTGTGCGCTCCTGCTATTTCGCGACCGTCCACAGTGTCATCACGTACGGATTGGAGCTGTGGGGCCGCGCTGCCGATCGTGACAGAGCTTTCACAATGCAGAAACGAGCCGTACGCGCCATATTTGGGGTCCGGGACGACATTTCATGCGTAGATCTTTTTCGGGAAAGCAAAATTCTTCCCTTACCCTGTGAACTGATCTATCAGGTAGCATTGTTCACCTATTTGCACCTTGATATTTTTCAACAAAAAGGTGTAAACTGTAATTGGAATTTGCGAAGCAACAAGCGCAAAGACAAATGGGTAACGCCGTGTCACCGTCTAGCCAAATCTGAGAGATCAGCGTACATACTTGGTCCAGCTGTGTACAACCGCATCCCTGTAGCCGTGCGTAGTGCACCTTCCACCACCGTTTTCAAGAACAGGCTGAGAGCCTGGCTGCAAGACCAGTTGTTTTATAACATTGACGACTACTTAAAATTGGATATTTGATTGTAATTGTAATTATATTATGTAATGGTAATTTATTTGGTTGCAATGTTTTTTTATGCAATTTAATTTTATATTGACTGACTTGTAGCGTATGTTCTATAAATAAATAATTTGTATTTGTATTTGTATTTGCTGTTTTAAATAAAAGCCATTATTTTTATCTCGCGTCCCAGTAACGTTTTACTTTAAATCTCTTAGTATAAATTGTTTCTTTGCTTTGGGACCACACGCGTTTTATTACTATGAGAGATGGGAGCGAGGATTTTACTGTCTGTTTTGCCGAAGAAAAATCGCTGAATTAAACTGATGAGCGTAAATGTTTTGCAGAATTTCAAACGATTGTTTGTTATTGAGAGAATACTAGCAATATTTTTTCTGTTTATGTTTTTTTTTATCTGTTTTTAATACTGAAATGTGACGTAGATAACAACTATCTCTGACAGATCCAAACTCAATTAACCAAACTTCAAATCAAGGAGATAATCAGTCCATTCATTTCGTAACCTAGCATCTTGGATATTCTTACGTATGTCTCGTCTAAAGCGTTTCTCGACAACGTTCTTAGTCACCACTTGTATGACTCAAGTATTGAATTCTCTGCCATCTTGTTTTCGAAAACTAAAAATCTAGGTTTCTTCAAAATCAGCGTTAACCGATATCTTCTAGGACTGCATGCTTTATCTTCGGTCAAATCATTGTCTACCAGTTAGATAAGTGTAATATAAAACATAATTTGAATTCGCTTGTTACCTACTTCTTACTAGGGATCAGTGGAAAGTAGATTATTATTGGCATTCCAGATAAAGGGCCAACCAATATTAAATTACTTTTCCAGATTGCCGCTGACAAATCTTTTCAAAATATTCTGTAAAGAGTCTCAAATTGAGCCTTGTTTGATTTGCCGTAACTTGGTTCACCGAAAGAAACGCTTCATCAACGGGACTCTTTGTCGAAGGTTACTTACAAATTATTCATTATATTTTTATTAGTCAGTGAAGTCGTGGTAGAATGACTGTAGCGTTGTAATCACATCTGACTTTAAATTGAACTGAGTTTTCAACTGTTTCACTTGACATTTTTTAGCCGACTGAGTAAGAAAAAGGGTAGTGTTGTTCGAGTGTACATATAAATATACATATGTATGTATGTATATTTCTTTTCGCACTCCCTAGAGCCTAAACGGCTTGTCATATATTTATGTGAGTGGTGTCAATAGATTCGTCTTAGCCTGAGAGAGACACTGGTTGCATCAAAATACTTACATAAATAAATTACATATATACATAACTCTCGGGCGGTCGGGTAAAAAGCACAAGGAACAAATATAATATCGGCAAGTGAATGAAAATTTAGGTTTCACTCATAAATCATAACGTTCAAAAGAGCCTGCTTCTTTTTACCTAGTGGATAGTTTCCGGTGGCTACTTATAGCAAAATAATAAATACTTTTTTAATGTAAGGATCTCATTACTAGAACAATTAGTAAAAATATGTGGCACTAATATTATAATGAACAGAGGTTTGATTGTTTGTTTGCATGAAATAAGCCATGAAACTACTGATCTGATATCAAAAAAAAATTTCCTTGTTGAAAAGATATACTATCTCCGGGTGAAACAGGCAACATTATATTTTCAAAAAAATTTAATTCTTACTAAAACTCCAATAAAGTTTTCCGTTTTTACCTTTTGGGTCATGAAATCTAAAAATGCGAAGCCGGAACGGGTCTCTAGTAAGTCAAATATTCTTTAACTGTTGTTTTCTCGTTATTTAAATCTCTCAAAATAATTAATATTGAGTTCGAATTTATTTCCACACATTTACTTTCTTAGTACTTGAGAAAGCCTGCTGGTTTACTCGAAGACAACTGGATGTGGAGTAGTAGCGTATAAGCTCTGACGTGCCATGAATCCTACCAGATGAAGATAAAGCTTCAGCAGAGATTTATGGACGATATACATAAAGATGTATCAATAGTTATCCTCGTATAGGATGTTCTGAGGCTAGAGCTGTTTGTGTCGAGGGGAAAGTATGCTCGTTCTAAGTTTGACAATCCGACATCAAATAGGTACTCGTAGGTACAACCTTATTTATGTAAATATTAATTATGTTTTTGTGAGAGATATGTATTTATTATTATTTTTATGGTTTTTAAATTCGGTATTCGAAAGGAATACCGGGAAAAAAACGGGATCTTATAATTAGTAGGACTTCATCCGTCCATATGTCTGTCACCGGGCTGTATCTAATGATCACATTATATAGCTGCTATAGTAACAATTTTCACAGAAGATGTATTTCTGCTGTCATTAATCTCTTAATTCAAATATTTAAAAAAATATCTATGGCGCGCTCCTATACGACAAACGTTTGTTTGCTATTTCTTGCTCTATATTTATAACGACAACAGATAGAAACTTGGACAAAAACTATCATTCAAAAATAGGCTAGGCAGATAAAGGGCTTCTGTATTCATTAATTAGAATATATTAGAAAATATTATCAAAAACAATTTTCACACTCACTTTTCAGTAAAGTCTGAGTGTTTTGGAAGTGTTTTTTTGTAAAATTTTAGATTTTCAATTCGTCTTACCTATCTTATTCGGGTTGGGTCTATCGAGGAAATGCTTTACCCTGTATAACTGTTATTTTTCCAGAAATGCCTTCCACCAACAAGTTTCACGTCTCTCCCCTAGTTCTCCTCTGTAATATTCGTTCGCAAGTAGATAAGTTATGTTTGACAAATGGTCGGGTAGTTGTCTTAGGAGAGTTCGTGTTTCCGTAACCGTTTTACCGTAGCTCATACTGAGTAAAGCAAGACGACAGTATAAACTTTGAAAATAATATACTAGTAATTCTGCGATCCAATGACCTTAATGAAAACAGACAAAGTCTTAACCGACTTTATCCATAATTTGGATTATTTGACGAAGTTAGAATTTCATACTCTTATAGAACCGTCGATAGGTCTTATAGATCGTTGATTGATACCAATAAAACTATAATAACAATTTCTTTCAGCTTTCTAATTCTAGCTACCTGATAAGTGACTTTCAAGTTACGAACTCAAATAATTCAAATCTCAACTCCATAAATTTGTCTGTGTGCGTGCCCTATTTTACTCTTGTCGAAACCTACCCACTACCGTTAGACGGCACTTCTCAAATATCAGGTAAAATTTCAGAGATCTTATACAACTGAACACAGAATTACAGAATGGCTGACGTATACGGAATAGTGATTTTATTGCAAGCAGCTAAATTAGCAATAGTTGTTAACTATTACTTTACAAAAGCCAGCATAGATTATATTATGTGATTTACAAAGCTTTGTTATAATAATTCAACGAACTTTCTAGCTTGTCTCAGTAAATCCACCTTTGGATGAATATTTTGTTTGTAAATACTAAAAAAATGCTACTTATGTAAAAAACGCGGAATAATTGAAAAAACTAATCCACCGCCGAATCAATTACTCGCGCTATATCTGCAGTGCTATCGAATGGCATGAAAGATAGAGAAAAAAATGGCAAGCAAACTTGTTTTCGTTTTGCTAGTTCGCCGCTTCGACTCTGTCAAAATGATCAAGATTATTTGCTCTTGTTTTTACCTCTTTCACGCCTTACTAGCAGATAGGCCTGCTGATTGCCTTATGCACGCAGACATCACTCTTGATTCCGATCTATAATTTATTTTAAATCCGTGGTATAAAATCCCGGAGATTAATGCGGGACAGCGTCGTACGACTTACAGGGATCCGAACTCAATGCCCTTCGTAAGACCGCAATCTCTGATTAGGTGAGAGTAGAGACTGAAGTACTTGTGTCTCCCATACTCTTAGAGAATGAAATTTACTGATGCGAATGTAAGGGTTCCTGCGGGACCTTGACACTCAATAACGAAAAAGATTTATAATATCTGTGTATATACTTTATATCTTAAAAAACCTTATTCTGGTTTATTGATAAAGTTCTATTCTATCATCATTTATGGCTTCTGCGGTATGGCTGCAAACGCAACATTGGCATAACTATGCCAATGTCGCGTGGGTTGCAAAAAGACAAAAGCTGAAAAAAATTAACCGATGATAATTAAATGAAAAAGAACAACAGTTCGCATGTTCTCGGGTTTTAATACGGTTAGAAGCTTTTAGGTTCGATTAGACTTGAATATGCTATAAGTTCCTACTTAAATAAAACAAGGAATTTAATGCGCACTCCAAATTCTACCTGCTTAGGTGTTTTATTTTATAGTAAATTATTTTTTTCCGATCTATTTGGTTTAAAAATCTTTGATATAGAGAAACTGAAAGACGAAGGATTGGAAGTCAGGGCATTAAATATGGACTGAATGAAGTCTATTCAAAATACCTGGGTCGACGAATAAATGACAGAATCTACTCGTACTATCTTATATTCACGTTGTACCTATTTAATTTGGAGTTGATTGCCCCTTCCTGGGTTGCGGTCCAGCTTTGATTTGTTTCGGGTCTATGCTTTTGTGTTGTTGCCAGTATTGTGCTTATATTTGTTTGGAATTGTGATTTTAATTATTATTAAAAGCTTATGAGGTGATATAATTTCGCTGTTTGTTTTTCGGGTGTCTTTAATTTTGGTAATGGGGAAGAAATATTTGCAGAATAACTAGAATCGCAGTAGGTAGTTAAATATTTTCTTACTCTTTAACATCACTTACTCTTTAACATAACAGTTACTTCAAAACGCATCAGATGACTATATTTTTTAATAAAATTTCTTATGCTTGCTTTTACTTTGTCATTACTTTTTTTAAGAATTCTTTATTTCATACTTTCTTAATTGCTTGAGTATTTAATATCGTGTTTTAGGTTAAGATATCTACATAAATATTATTAAATAGAATAGTTTATTTTTTTTTATTTTACGAATTAACTTAAAAACTACTAGTTCGATTTCAAAAATATTTTTTTCTGTTAGAAAGCTTATTTGACACTGAGTAACATAGGCTTAATTTTTTTGTAAGAAAAAATAAGAGATTCGTAAGAAACGCTCCGAAGCGTAGCTAGTAATAAATTACTAGCTGCGCTATTATTTTTATTTCAATAATAAAGAGACTGGGAGTAGCAGCCTCGTCGATGGTGCAGCTACAGCGTCTGGAGTCTAGCTTCAAGTCATACTCGCTCCGGGCTCTTGATTGCATCTTCGTCTATTTATTGCTAGTAATTCTTCAAAAGTTTGTTGTTTAATTATGATGAATAACTAACTGATAATGTTTATAAACACAAGCTAGCGTTTAGTGTTAGTTTAGTAATTTCTCTTAGAGTATATGGCATGACTTATAACTTGATGCCGAGGATTTTTCACTTAATATTCGACATGAATTTTATAACTTAAAAAAAATATTAATTTTGATGCGGAATAATAAGAAGAAGATTTCTCTAGATAGCAAGCCGTCTTGTACTGAATGCAAAAAAGAAGCTCAATATCTATTGGTTTCTATTCATAAAAATATGTCTTATTGGAAGTATTGGACAAAAGACTAGGATTATCGACGATGTTCAAAGCAATCACGACAGTAACGAGATAGTTGTGGGCCTGGGAAATATAGCATACACAGGGTTATCAGTTAGGGGTGTACTAACCTGAAGGGGGGACATTATGCTTATCCCATGAAAATATTTTCACTGTGGGACCAACTTTAAATTAGTCAAAAATAACAGCTGTTTCATATATTTTGTCGACGGCCAATAGACATGTTGTATGCCACAGCCACAGCTGATTTTTTTTCTCATACCCATAATCATAGTAATTCATTCATAACAGTTACATGTAAAATATTAAATTAATTAAAGTAGGTCAAAATACAATGTTTTTTGAGAGTATGTATCTATATATGTATATTTTTTGGCACGCCCTAGTGGCTTGTCGTATTTTTATGCGAGTAGTGTCAATAGATTCGCCTTAGTCGTGAGAGTGCCATTGAGTACATCTAAATTAAGCAAAAATGAGTATGATACACAGATTTAACGATTCAACAGTTGTTTTTTTTTAACTTATTCGTTTTAAAGTAATTTCTCGAGGGCGCATTCTATCACGAATTCAGAGTAGGTCCCATAATGAATAATACTCCTCAGGATAAGAATAATGACGTCCTTTCGGCTCAGTACACCTCTAACCGATAACCCTGTAGTAGTTCGGTGTCTGTAAATAAAAGCGATTGTCGTCTAACATTATCCTGATGGCGGTTATTGGATCGGGAGCGTCGGTAAAATCGGTTATTTACTGGTCGAATTGTATCCTTACGCTTGTCATTTCACCTGAGAGATCCTCACCCGTGACAAAATTATTAACTAACTTCAAAAAAAAGGTTGAGAATCTCCTCCGAAGTTAGTTAATAATTAATAATTCGTCGAATTTTAAATATGTACTTTCTCTGATTTCTCAGAGCTTGGCGCCTAGTCACCATATTTCATAGGAATGTAAGCCACTCTAAGCTTTCAGCAAACCGCCTGCCTGTTTTTTTTTCCAGCTTACCAGTTCACTCGTGTGATAATATATACCTTAAAATATATCCTACTTATGCAAGTATAATATATTTGTACAACGCTTTATGGTGAAGGGAGCTAGTGTTTTTGAAAGCCTTCATTAGTTGCGGTTTTCTCGAAAGGAGATAAAGGAATTCCCAAACAAATACCCCTTCGGTATCACATCGGAACCTTTTGTAGGTAACTAGATCTAGTTCCTATGTAGTTACGTTAAATAAAGAACTCTTGTGATAAATTAAAAAGACCTAAGATTTCTTATTCATAAATTACCCAGAGAGTAATAAACTTCTATTTCTGGACCATTGTTAGTCAAACAGGTTCAATATAATTAGAAAACTTTGCAATCGGTTTTAGAATTCGTATTTAAAGTCAGTTTATCATAGTTATCATCTTTACCTACGCTTAGTCTTTTCATATCAGATTTAATGATCCAACAAAAACGATATTTATAGTACAAAGCCAACCTTGAAGACAACACTGAACTAAGCGTTTCTTTGTAAGACCTAGTTCCTATGTAGTATATAGATTCTTATAAGTAAATCGATATTTTGTACCACAAAGATTACATCAGAGCCACATCAAAGGGTTTCGATATACCGCTTTTCTATGACACAGTAAATAATTTAACAGTAAGCTGATACAATTTAACAGTACAAAAAGAACTACTAGTTCTTTTTGTACTGGAATTTGCTAGGACAGTCTTTTGACTGATTAATTTCTTAATACCCTAGTCCTTAAGACAGTGTTTGTATGTTTAGTATTAATCTTTATTGTTGAATACATTTTTTGTATAATGTGCAGTAATACATACATCTCTCCCTCTTCTTCTAATAACGTAAATACCAGTTTATTAATTAAATCAAAAAATAAATTTTTTAAAGAAATAGTCAATAATAAATTATAAGACTTAGAAATCGCATTAATTTTTCTAATTATTAAATTAGTATTTTTTTTTATTTCAATAAAAAATAGATTTTTTTATTATTATTTTATTAATTGGACTTTATTTAAAACAAAGCAAGCACCTAACGGTGTGTACCGGCAGCTTTCCTTGTAAGCCAGTGTATTCCCGACTAGGCATGCTCCATCTAGGGCTACAGTATCGCTGACTTTCGTAGTCGTGCGAACTTGTGGTCAAATGCCAAGCTGTGTGAGATAAAAAAACTTAAATAACTTTCTCTCAGAACTTAACATAGCGATTACCTATAGGTTTTTAAATTATCGTCAAATATACGCATACTGTTGCTGATTTGTCCCAGTACACTTGGAGATTTTGGTGACCTCAACAAGCACCAACTTAGCGAAGCTGGAAGTATTCGAAAGGTAAGTGAACTTCACAACAACCAGACCTGAATCTATAGAGGCGCAAAACCGTACAGCTATCCTTTCCGGCAGTTTTAGTAAACCCTAAAATTATGACGAATAACTTTCACTGTGGGTTCCACTCTTAGTAAAGAGCAAAATTAGAAATTGTATAGTATTTGTCCAACGGTGAATGTTATATACAGTGAAATAAATGAATATATATTAATTTTAAAAAACAGCAACTACTTAAAAAAACTTATAAACAATATATTAAACAGTACAACAATTAATATGTTTGTCAGAGTCTTTAGAGTCAAAAATCAAATATTTGACTCTAAATGCAGCCCAACACCATTGCTTGTCGCCTAAATGTATTTATTGTTTTTAAGAATGTATTTTTCATTTTTTAATTCTAGTTTTTTTTTTATTTCGTGTGCTGGATTTTTTTATATTGTTTGTTAGTTTGTTTTGCTATAGAAACATTTAAGTTTCAACATGCATGCATCTTTAACTTTATGAAATTTTTTTATTATAGGAATTTAATATAGTGATACTGAAATAAAATACGTTATTGACTGTGGCTCAAGATCGCCCAGTCAAGTGTAAAATCGCCATCGACGGCAAACGATTAGCGATTGTTTCTCTAGGAAGGTCTGCGGTGGCCACCCGACGCGGATCGATTGCTGCTATTTGTTTACACGTCGAGCCATTAAGAGGATCACCGACCCTCCACTGTTTTCGTGTTTCTGATGCAATTTTTGTTCCGGAACCTACCTCTTTTCACCCCCTAAATTATAACTTAATTTTTGTTATTGCTGTCAATCGCTACACTATGATGTACTTTAGGTCTACACGTTTCATTATTTTGAAAAAAGTTATTAATTCTGTATAATAAAGTATTTAACACGCATCGTATCAGCGCAAAAATATGACTGCTTAGGAAGCTTGTGGCTGAACGACTGAAAAAAATAAAACGGTGTAACCTAGTAAATAATGTGTTATCTATGTAAAAAACACCACTGGAATCGGACAACAATAAAAGGTAGAAAAGAGCCTATATCTTATTGCATGGACAAGTTAACGGTCTACAGCTGTCTTAAGAGGCAACGCTACTAAACATATTTTACAGCGACAGTGTGTTTGTTAGTGTTTTGTCCTTCTTCTTCCCAAATGAGTGATAGATTTACTTTATTATTTGCACAGAAATATTTCGACTAAAAATGAAATAGGTTTAATTTTATGTACCTGACACATGAAGCACAATTACTTTCCAAAATTGTAAGAGAAATAGCAATGTACTTCAATACACTCCGTATCGAAAAAATTACATTGCCATATTTCTACTTTCGGCCAGTGACAGATGAATGAATTTTGCAGATTTTCAGCAGAGACGCTTACTTTGTTCTTGATAGGATTCCACTGACTGTCCCTTTGTCTCAAAAAACAAGTTTGTCTAAAACCATCGCGGTATTGCCTCTAAAGTGAAACACCCCAAACTCAAGAACATAATGGGATAATTAATTCCGCGAATTAACGTTGTACTGGCCGTGACGTTCGGTTGATTTGTTTTATCCTGATTTATTACTCGACATCATCTGAAAATACAGGAATCAACTTGATCGAAATCCGATAGGATTAAAGGGTTCTTACAAATTTTAGATAGGGTTTTCAGTTAGGATTGTTACTACGCGAAAATAGAACACAAAATATGGTAAATATATTAACATTAAATCAAAAAATAAAAATTTTAAAGAAATAGTTAATAATAAATTATAAGACGTAATTTAAAACAAAAATATTCTTAACTTTATGTTATATCATATTTATATCGCATTCTGTAATTGAGTGACCGTATAGAAAGTTGGAACAAGGTTTAATAGAAATGTGAAAATATATATATATTTTTATGATTTGACAGCTGTTAGTTTAAAACGATTCTCCCTAGGGCTGACAAGTATTACGTTCAACCCGCTCCTCAGGCAACTTCACGCATACTTTTCGTGTACGAATAACAAAAAAAATAAGAAACGCAATAAATCAATCTGAATACAAATTCCACATCAAACTTCGAGTAAACTCCGAAAATGTAATAAATGTAAAGCAGCATGCATACGTGCGAGGTTTTCGCGTCGACAGAGTTCATTAGGGGGCTAGGCGAACGCGGACGAGATCTCGTCGCTAGTTCTAGTGCCATCGTACACATCTGCATACGCCCTTACATTGGTTCGTTGTATATTTTCTTGCTTGCTTGTTACTTTGATCTCTTTGTTGATATTTTTGCATAAAATTATTACCAGAATATCTATATCATTTTTCTATCGAATATGATGTTATAGCGGAAAACCCTATTACATATTTAATTTTATAATTTTCTTCGCCCTAGGGTTATTTGGATTTCGCTTTAAGCAACGAGGCCGCTACATGTTCAATTTTTTTTGTTTGTCAAGTAACTGTGTATTACAAGTCTACGGTAAAATGACGAAACATGTTACCAAGGTGCTTTTATAAGATATGGATAAATAAATAAGTTTTATAATAAGTAGAATTGAAAATCTTAATGGAAAGATGGTTATATAACTTTACTAGTTACTATTTTATTTCAGTAATAGTTGTGTCTAGACAAGCTACTATTCAAAGCAATTCACATAACGTTTTTAAAAGCTATTGTAAGTTTAACTCCTACGTATCTTACGGCTATTGTACTAATAGCTACTGTCTTACTACAAAAAATCCAAGAGACATGCTGACCTATTAAGCAAATGTTTTGGTTCAATTCTTTATACAAATCCACGACTATTACTGATTCCGAAATCCCCTCTTTATTATTAAAAAGAAAAACTCTTTATTATTATTATTTATTTATTCAATTCTAACACATTTACTACAACGCCAAGGCATATGGCGAGTAAGAAAGATAATTTAAGTTTTTATAGTTTTTGGAACAACTGAACCTTGTAATACTGTTGTATTACCAGTCTCTGACGTTTTGACATTGACAATTAAAATGTTGAGCTTGCTTAGCAAAATAATAGTTTAAACTATGTTTCATATTTTTTTGTGGTAAGACTGTAATATTTTTTCTTTTAACTTGCAAAGTACTCGAAACGTCATACTTTTTAATTAAAAGCTTAATCACGAACTCAGTTCATTTCAATTTATAACAAACGTAAAAAAAATAGTAAACCCGTAAAATTCCCGCTTTTCACTTCACAAAGTACGAAATAAAGTAAAGTAGCGTTCACATGGAACGAAGACGCTTTCCTATGTCCTCGAAAACACAGTTCATTAGGGATAAGGCGCCGTGTCGGCCTCTCTCGTCTAGTGTCATTGTAGACTCGCCCTTACCGCGTGGCTTTGACGGCTGCTTGTGTTGAAAAATAAGCTGACTCATCATGTTTTTCCGCAAGTTGAAGGATCGCCATATAAAACTGTAGAGCTTGGGATATAAGAACGGGCTGGGCATTTCTTTGGCTCCCATAGGAATAATGTATTCGTTATCCTACATTGTTACAAATAGAAAAAAAAGAAATGGGTGATGATATTTTTGTGTTTGTACTAGAAACAGTTGTTCTTTGACCCCCTTTCGGTTTAGTACACTCTTTACAGATAACTCTGTATAAAACAGGCCTATACCCAGTAGTGGGATAAATACAGCCGTGGATGATGATAATGATGATGAGTATATTTTTAAGATGATGTTTAAATCTGAGTTCTATCGGTAAGCATTTTGACTTAATTAAATAGTAGCCTCCTTCAACATAGCGCTAAACCAGGCATCTAATTAGTATCTACTTTAATATACACTGACATTAATTAGGATATATTTATCGCTAGAGAAAAAGTTTTTTTTAGCTAAAGGGTTTGCGCTTGACCGCAACTCGTCTGATGTGAAGCGACGACGCCGCCTTGTATGTAGCACGCTTGCCTAGAAGAAACCAATTTACTCGCGATTTGAAGAGACCGAGATTATACATATCATCAGGAAATACAGTACTCGAAGCAGATCCTTAAAAATGACTGTTATGACCTACCTAAGGAGTAAAAAAATTTCATAAAGTATCTTTCAACACATGCGCTGCGGAAACTATTGATGATAGAACAGGTGGTCAAGTCTGTTATTTGAATTGTCTCAGAATTACAATGACATTGTGTCACAATGGCCGTTTTGACATAGAATATGCCAGAGTTAGTATCAAACAAAACTTAATTTTTAATACTAATTCTGATCTATTCTATGTCGAAACGGTCATTTTTGTACAATACTATTGTAGTTCTGCAACAATTCAAATATAGATTATACCACCAGAAATATGGCCACCCGTAAGAAGCCAGGCCTAGCCGCTAGTTAATAAATAAAGAAATCAAGCGGATAATTAAATAAAGCTGTAACTTTGAGCAGTTCTAATCGTATCTCAGTATCATCAATTCCGCCTTTATTCTGCCATTTCATTTCAATAGGGAGAGCAATAAATTGTCGTCGCTTTAGCCACCATCCCGGGCCTTCGCGCGCACTGGCTTTTATAGGATTTATGTACTGGTGATGCGATTAGGCCGATTTTTTGGGAATGACCCGTTTTAAAGATGTCCTCGGTGGGTGGAGACGTAATGTCTTCCGTTTCCACTTTAGATTAGAGTTAATTGCACGCTTCTGGCTGTTTGGTAGCCTAAAGTTTTCATAAAACAATATTGTAATAGCAAAATTAATATCCTAAAATGTAAATAAAATATACGAGTAGACTAGATAAAGCCCGACTACTATAACTTTACCAAAAAGAACTAAGAATCGAGATTTTTTAATTTTTGATTTCGTATAGGTTTCATGCTAACTCTGCAATATATTATATTGTTCTTTTTCTTGATGTTATAATACTGTTAATGGCCGTAGCTGATGTCATAATTTGGCTGACTATATTACAGTTACAAGTACGTTCGTACGTTCGTTTCAACCCATAGCATCCTACTGCTGGGCACGGCATCCCGTAAGAAGGGGGTGTAAACCATAATCCGCCTCGCTGGCCAAATCACGGCTTAGCGACATCACATGTCTTGGAAATTATTAACCTTCTTCGACAAGCAGGTTTTCTAACGAAACTTTTCTTCATTATTTGAGCATGTGGCACATAATTCTAATATGCATTTGAACCTGCGTCCTTCCACTTGTGAGGCAAGGGGTTTATCGCTTAGGCTAGCACTAACTTGTAAATTGCTGAAAATCTCGAGATTTCCCGGAAAAATCCCGAGTTTTTTAATCGTGCCACTGCCTATTGGTAAACGATCCGACATAGATTTATATCCTGTCCATTGAAATAAAATAATGGCAGCGTGGACAATAGAGCGTACGAATGTAGAACACGATTACCTCCGTTCAAACCATAGATTTAGAAATAAACGATAGATTGGATTGTCTATTGCTGAGTTAGAGAGTTGGTTTTTATGGCTTCATACGACGCAGTAGAAAAGAGTCTAATGCTTTCAAGTAGAATGAAATTTTTATCAAAAACTGTGATTCTTGCTCCAAAAATATGTTTTTAACACGCAAAAAGGCTTCGGTATAAGTCTTAGTAGACATAAATAGTAGCAGAGAATTAAGTGAAGCGTGTGTTTCATTATGACAGTTCGTCCCTTCAACTCTGACAAAACCAAGATTACTTACTGTCACTTTTTTCCTTTCTTTTGCTGCTAACGTTCGGTTGAATTCATTTAATTAAGTACTGCTCACACAAAAGTATTATTATTATTAGTTTGATAAAATGAGTGCGCGCTGGGACTTAATTTACATATGTGTATGTTAGAATGTTAGGAATAGAAAGAACACTAACTAATTTTACACTAATTGGCGAATTAGCTGTTGCAAAATAACTCAGGATCAGGTGTTCTCGATAGATAGATACTAGCACACAATGCGTACCTAAGCAAAATTATTGACGTTATTTTGTAATAAAAAACAGTATTTTTTGCCTCAAAACTGATGCATATAATTATAGCCATAGTATAACTCAAATAAAGATAAACATATTATCTTAGCCTATTGTACAATACAGTACTATTAGATTACATGTAGATTAGATATTGCAGAATAAATTAATTTCATTCAATCATTCTACATAGAGTGAAACGGTAAGTTACATGCTCTGTGATTCAGACCACAATATAACTTTAAAACTTGATCTATTGGCAAATAACGATATTGGATTTTTAGTTGAAGTATTACAATGTGTGGTTATGTAATATATTTATATAAATAGTTACTTGCTATACATACCTAACGAAGACGATTACAAAAATACGTGACGTATGTGTTAATTTAGACTTCGCCTTAGCCGTAGACTAAGAAATGGGCTATTTGTTGTTAAAATAAATATTTATGATATCGTTATTATATTTATTATAATAATTTTAATATAATGTTTATTTATATCATATACATTTATTTAAATAACAAATAGCTCATACATTTTATTGATTTTGGCTATTTTTTTCTACCTTTCCCAAACAAGGAGGAAGTACTCAATTCGACGAGTATGGTTTCTTAATGTTTGTTACCTGATTTCTGGAGATGTTTTGAAAATGTTTGTCAAAATCGGTCCAGAATTTTGATTTTTAAATCGTAATAACTGAAAGAAATCTATCGGCACCTGCCGTAATAGAAGCAGTTAATCATATTTTTTTTTTAATTTTCTATGTATAAGATAATATAAGATGATTTTTATAGTAAAATAGATTTATTCTATTGTATTTTACCAACCTACTGGTATATGAAAAAAAAAAACAAGTAAAAATAAACATCCTCTCTAATTATCTAAATCTAAATCATCTCTTCCTGTCTCATTATATAATATTTCATCAACGCTTTTTTTCTAATCCTGATTTATTTTACATCGAAAAAACGTATTTCCAATTGAATCCAATCATTAATCAGTTAGCGCTGAGGAAGAGCTTGTGATTAATTAAATTGAATTAATTGGAGTCACAGCCGAGTCGACAGGGTTGTCAGCTGGAAATGAAGAGGACGTACCAGAAGCCATACCGCCTACATAGATCTCCTACTAATATTACAAACGTGAAAGTTTTTTATGAATGTATATTTCTTATTCTTTTACGCAAAAACTGCTAAACCGATTTGGATGAATTTTGGTGTGGAGATGGCTTAGATCCTGGATCAACACATAGGCTATATCCTGTATTAACGTGGGAAACACCGCAGGTAGCAGCTAGCGTGACATAATATTAGAGATAATAACACTATACTTAAAGTAACATTTATAAAGAGTTTCTTTTTTTCTCTCTCTTTATATTCGTACTTTTACATTCCCGGAGTTCGAGAAAAAGACCTTGGTTTAATGATATAAGGGATGCCGTAAATTGCTTTAGGGATATATCAAACAAAAAGTGGGTCATATACTCATGGTTAAAAATAATTTTTGCTATTACAATACGGAATTCGAGAAAAAAAACAATGGTTTGATAGAAATAGTCAATCGACCGCTGATAAAATTAAAAAGTAAAATAAATAGATAGTAAATCATTTTACTTCATTTGCTGTAATGTGTTAAAAAATAGCAAAAAATCGTGATCAACAAAAAAGGAAGCCTTTATTAATCTAGCTTGTGTCCACGGCTTTGCTCGCGTCCAAAAAATGCCTAAAGTACTTTCCAGTCTTCTAACTATATCTGTGCAAAAAAAAAACAAATCGATCCGTCAATTAGTTGAGAAGACATACAAACAAACCAATAAATGAACAAACACACTTTAGCACACATAATTTGTGTAGTGGTAAGTATACGTATACTTTTTAGTAAAGTAAAGTAAAGTAAAGTAATATTTATTGACCTTTAAATAACGTTCGTTACAGGCAAGTCTTATTACATTTGAATGAATAATTACTTAAAAAATTTAACTTACAAATCTCATTTATATACGATTACTTAATATTAGTTCTTAGTTTAATAGTTCTCGTGACAAATATTTACATTAAAATTGCTTTGTTTAGTTATTATTAATATTTTATAATGGTTGTTTGTTACACAAGAACGATGATTCTACAAGCTGCATTGACATATATTCGCTGAGTTTATAAAAAGGATTGCTTTCAAAAAAATACTTCAATTTTTGTTTGAATGTAATAAAATTGAGATCCATTAAACTATTAGGTAATTTATTGTACATCAGTATTTTAGTATAAAGCCCCTGCTTCTTACATTTAGCTAATCTATTTATTGGTAGGATTCGCCCTTTTTTATTATTGCGTGAAATTCTTTTTTCCGGTATTTCCCTATCCTCGTGTACTTCTAATAAACAACTATAAATATAAAGTGATATAACTGTCATTATTTTATCTTTTTTAAAGTGTTTTCTCGCAGGACTACGTTTTTTCAAACCGTTAATTGTTCTTATAGACTGTTTTTGACATTTTAAGACTTTTATGATATCTTTAGCATTTCCCCAAACAGTAATAGCGTATCTTATAATAGAATGTACGTAGGCATAATAGACAGAGATGAGCGACTTTTTATCTAGTAATAGTAGTTCCACAGCAAAAATATGTTAAACACATTTTTACATTTTCTAGCTTACGAGCCACACTGCACAAGAAAATTGCAAGCGCATCAGAAAAACTTAATTTAGCTGTCATTCTAGCTCACGAAAACCTCGCTTTACCAGACTTGAGTCGCATAAGTAGATGATATATTTAATATCTATGTTAAGCTGACTAAAAATAAGAGCCTTATATGCCACAGATGTAATGCTTTTTTACATCTTCTTCTTCTATTTTATATAAAAATCAATTGCTATTCCTTTGTCTCGCAAAAATTCGAGAACTGCTGGTCCGATTTAGCTGATTTTGGTCTTAAATGTTTATTGTACTGGGAAGGATTAAAAGGTGAGAAACATAAAAACTGTTAGGTGGTAAGAAGTTCGCCAGGTCAGCTGGTATATATAATATCAGCTAGTAAATATAAAATAGCTGCACCCCGTAGTTAAACCAGTTGAAATCTGACTATCCCACAGGAACGCTAAATTTTTTTGGGATGAAAAATAGGCTGTGTGTTAATCAAAGACATACGATATTACGGTGCGCAATTAAATCCTAATCTGTACAACTGTTTCAGCGTGAAGAAGTATCAAAGAAACACACACAAGCATCCTTTCATTTTTATTATTTTAGTGTGATAATAAACGATAATACAATATTGTTGTTAGAGACGAGGTTGTACTTTTACTATTTTTGAAACATCTGATTTAATATTCAGACAGTGTAAGAAGGTAACGGGTTTTGGTTTATGCAATATTTACAGCAATATATCACCAACGTTTTTAGTTAAATTTGTTCAAAATACTATTCACACACCATAGCAGTTTGTGGCGTAGACGTAGCACGAAAACCGTAGCATTAGCAATGTAGATGTAACGTAGTCGTAGCACTAGCATTGTAGATGTAGCGTAGTCGTAGCACTAGTAATGTAGATGTAGCGTAAACGTAACACTAGCAATGTAGATGTAGCGTAGTCGTAGCACTAGCAATGTAGATATAGCGTAGTCGTAGCACTAGCAATATCGATATAGCATTGTCGTAGCACTAGTAATGTAGATAAAGCGTAAACGTAGCACTAGCAATATAGGTAGCGTAGTCGTAGCACTAGCAAAGTAGATATAGCGTAGTCGTAGCACTAGCATTGTAGATATAGCGTAGTCGTAGCACTAGTAATGTAGATGTAGCGTAAACGTAACACTAGCAATGTAGGTGTAGCATAAACGTAGCACTAGCAATATAGGTAGCGTAGTCGTAGCACTAGCAATGTAGATATAGCGTAGTCGTAGCACTAGTAATGTAGATGTAGCGTAAACGTAGCACTAGCAATGTAGATGTAGCGTAGTCGTAGCACTAGCAATGTAGATGTATCGTAGTCGTAGCACTAGCAATGTATATGTAGCGTAGTCGTAGCACTAGCAATGTAGATATAGCGTAGTCGTAGCACTAGTAATTTGGTGTAGCGTAAACGTAGCACTAGCAATGTAGATGTAGCGTAGTCGTAGCACTAGCAATGTAGATGTATCGTAGTCGTAGCACTAGCAATGTATATGTAGCGTAGTCGTAACACTAGCAATGTAGATGTAGCGTAGTCGTAGCACTAGCAATGTACATGTAGCGTAGTTACTATTAATGACATAGTTAAAAAAGCTGAATAGCGACAGGTAGTTTAGCTGTAGCAGCATTGCTATTACACTACTAACTTTTTTACATAATTATAACTACGTTACCGTAGCGCTTTTGTTATTTCTGTAGAAAAAAAAATATGTCAATACAGAGTCATTGGTTAGGATGTACTATCTAAATTTTAACACTATACTCAATCAATAAAATAATAATAATTGATGGACGTGACGGCGTTACTTTTCGGAATTCCATTTATAATAAGATGGTTTATAAAGAATATTATGTGTTTTTCCGCCTCGTCTTGATGTCAGTGTGAGTAATCGAAAAATATTTTTGTTTTATGGTGTGGTTCCTCCTCACCACCGTCACACCTTACCTTATCATTTCTCTTTCTCTCGGTATCAGAGTTCTTCGACACGTGTTTCGCCTTAGCACAAGGCATCCTCAGGCGATGTTGACTCTTCAAGCGTTTGCTCGAAAGACTAAAAAAACAATAAATATTCTTATAAACCTATAAACCATCTGATAAAAATAATAATAAACAAATTAATAAAATAAAACAGCTGATCCATAGAAAAAAATATTGGTCGTCGACAAAATGTATGTAGCAGCTATTTTTTCTCAATGTCAGAGTTGGTCCAATATTGAAAGTGGTTTATTAGCGTGTAGGTATATAATGACCCGATTTCCGCTTAGTACATACCTAACTGACTACAGTGTATAAAATGTGTTCACTAGTTTACAAAGTAGTCCCTCACATGCACAATAATGCTTTAACAAAGTTTGAGCAGATTTGTTCCCGAAGCCCAATGCTAAAGCAGAAAGTTTGCAAGTCATTATGCACAGGCCTGAGTTTTAATACGTAACAGATACCTTACAAGCAAACGTAGTTTTTTCTTTCAAAATTTCCCTTTATTCTATAAAACTTTGAGCTTCACGTGGGAGTTTAGAAATAGCAGAAACTGAGCTTTTACGACTTTCTTATATATATGATGTATATGTATGTTTGTTACTTATTTATTCTCAAACGGATGAGTAGATTTGGATGAATTTTAGCAAAAGTAGTAGCTACACTATGCATGCATTTTACAGTTTCGCATGGGTCGCTCTGAATACTGTGTAGGTAATAATCCACCACGAAGATCAAATTGCAAGTCAGGAGACCTCATTTCACATTAAAGAATTGAGATAGTTTGTAAATATGTAAATCAAACCTTACGTATTTTTTTGCTATTCTTCACTCTTACTAACACGCCTACAAAACAACATGACAGGAATCAGTAGTGCAATTATTTGAGCCAAATTATTTAATCTAATCAAGCTCAACCCTACTACGTTTGATTTAACTACATCACTAACACCTCTGAGCCACAGAGAATAAGATTACCACCAAACTAAAGCGCCTCTAGATAAACAAGCAGATAACGTGACAGTTGTATCCGAGCGTGACACTCGGCGTGACATGCGACAAGTGTTTATGCGTGACGATATTTACCTTGGACGTATTTAGTGAACAATCATTATTTCTATTTTTCTGTTCGGAAAACTATTGTTTGCTGAGGTGAAAATATAATGGACAAGGTTTCACAGAAAAAATCCGTAATATTTCTTAAATCCATATAAAAGTGTAAGTCCTGACTATTATTCAATAAGGTATCAATAAAGAGCCTAAACCCTGAACCTAGAGATATGAAATTTACACCCCTACACCCTATAATGTGTTCATTATAGGGTGTAGGGGTGTTGTACCAAGAAAGGATTTTTCGAAATTCAGCCCACAACATCAAATACGGATACATTTTTTATATTAATTTTATGTCACGGGCAATGCCACAGGTAACAGCTAGTTTAATCATATATTCACTTAAACTTATACAAAATATAATATAAAAAATAAATTATAAATTTATATTTTATATAATATAATATAAAATATAAATTTTTATCATCAATTTTTTACGAAGGGATTGTTAATTTATTTTTCCACAGTTTTCAAAGAAGATACATTTTAGACATTGTTTATATTTTTGTGAACGATAGCTATGTTTATCTTTTAATATGGTAAGAGAAAATTGTGAAAACCCTTTTTAGTTAGCCCCTATATCCCAGAGAGTATACAAAAACCAACTAGCAAAAAGAGATCGAATTAAACTTTCTTTCTTAAATTTGAATAAAAAAGATCGCAGAATTATTTGTCTATCATATTTTGGTTTCATAAAAATAAAACAATCTCTTATTATTATTTTGTCCCTACACCCCTGCAAAGAGTCCTTAGTCCTATCCTAACCTTCTCGGAAACTGTTACCTTCTGCGAATCCTTTTCTAATTTTGTACAGAAATTGAACGCGATATTTTGTTTCCTATATATTATTTACTCAAACACAATTTACCCGAACCTATCAACCGTCTATATGTAAATTGGAGAAGATAATTGAAAGCTAGTTTGTAGATAAATCTTTGTTATTTAACTATTTACAAATAATTACAAATTTATAACGAAATTAATTATACCACAACAACAATACAGAAAAAAATTGCCAGGTAATCTTGTCACGTAATTCGTAACAGGATTCTCTTAATACTTTTTCCGCATTGTCAAAAAAGTTAACTTAAATAACTTTTATGATAGCTTACGTAGTTATCAAAAAGGTTATTTTTTGATATATCTATTACGATACCTAATACTAATTTAACTCTATTTGGATTCACGTAGTTTGCTCTAATTTATTTTACGAAAATAAATATCGCTTTAATTATTTCGTTTTAAATGTGAGGTGTGTGTGTGTGTTTGTGTCTATCTGTGGCATCATACGTAGCTCTCGAACGAATGAACCGATTTTTAATATGTTTTATTTTCTTTTAAAGGGGAATTAGTCTGAGATGTTTGTCGTTTTGTTTACTGAAAATCGGTCAACGTAGACCGCTACCACAAAATGGTGAATTAATTTATTTCATTGAACATTATTTTGGGTTTTTTCTTTTTTTTTGTTTGTTAATAATTTGCATGAATAGTTCACACAAAAGTGCTTGGCTTAAATAAAGTCGTAGAACGCAACAAAATTATCTACCTTATTATTAATACAAATCATAAACTAATCGAACTATTCGCGTTATTCATGTAATTTATCATCCAGCTAATTATTACATTACCGTATCCGTTGACGCATTTAATTTCACTCAATGACAGGCAGTGTTTGACGTCAGTGTCGAATTAAGTACAGCTTGGTAGTCAAGTCATGGTACCACCCCAAATTTGATAAGTACCCGAGTACTTAATGGTATGTTCTACAGCTTTCCTTAAGAGCCAGTACTCCAGACTAGGCATGCTCGATCTAGGGCCTCAGTGTCGCTGCTTTCTGCGGTCGTGCAAACTTGTGGTCAATTGCCTAGCAGCCTCAGATAAATAATACACGACAACAAGGTATGTAATACTCTTGTAGTTTAGGAATTCCTTCCACTAGGTGGAGCAAAGATATTATATTGTAGAGGATGAAGACAAAAACCTAAGATATGACCGAGAGGTGTGCCTTAGACATGTTTAGTTAAATGTAACTGTACTTTCGTCTATATCTAGATGTAGACGAAAGTAAGATACCGGTGGGATACGGAGCGGTAAAACATGAAGTAAATACATTTATCTAATAACAAGGCCGTAGTCACATAGTGGTCACAGAGCGATAGTGACGTCGAAGGCCGAAGGCAGTGAATGCCGATGGACGCATCATTGGGCTATTCCACTTTTCCCGCTTATCCAATTCCCCTTGGAGGAAAACGAGGCAACAAATATTCTACCCGTCTCCATGTGTTTTTTCTGATTAGGTGGTCAGTTGCTAGGTGAGGTGTTTCTAACCGCCCACCGATATCAAGGATCGTTCAGGCTGGTCGGCATACCTAGCAATTTATAATGTACTTTCTATCAGACTTAAAACTTTGCATCTCAAATTACTCAAGATTTGTTAGAAGATCCTTAAACTTAACACAGAAAATCGATTGTAAAAATATTAACCAAAAGAAATGTTTCAGAAATGTATGGAGCTCCGGCCAGGATAGTTTAAATGATATAATAAGTACGTTAGAGATTATTAATTTATAATTTATCAGCTATGTCCAAACTAACGTAACTTATCGCAGTACACAATTCTTCAATTTCACACAAGTCACAGAATTTAGATATTTTAGTACACAATGAAGTAAGCAACTGATGCAGGCTTAATAAACACCCAATACGAGTAATAGCGATATTTTTATGCATTTTTAGGTAGACGTACACCGTCCTGACCACAAACAAGTCCTTTACACATTTGTGATTTTGAAATAAGCATTGCGTAATTCCAGTTGTTATTTTTTTAATCCGACCGAAAACTTATATAATTGATACCTTCCATGTGTTGGATGACACATTTTTTAATTATAGGCCGCGAGGGCTGCTGCTCCTTTATTTTTAGTTTTCCTACGCTGACATCAAAACGAATCGGTAAAACACTATTCGTTAAACAACATCTTATTGTCGTAAAAATGTTGTTTCACAAATGTATGATGCTCCGGCTAAGACAGCGTACATGATACCGTTACGTTAGGGATTGCTAAACATTAATATATCAACCAAATTCAAAATAACGTACTTATCTTAAAATTAATTTCGAATCAAATTATTTCCATGTTATTTACGCGAAAGGTGATTTACGCGTTTTTTGTGTCAATTTTGACATTTGTGACGGGCGGTACAATTGATAGACCAATGTGACCATTTCAGTCAACCTAGAATACGAAAATCTTCATCATCTTCATTCATCAGAATTTCAGTACAATTCATAGAAATTAGATATTTTTGTACACGATGAATGAGGCGACTGACGCCATTTTCATTAATACACAGTATTAACCACATCTTTAGGCATTTTTAGTACTTACACCGTACTGGCCGAATATGAAACAAGTTCTTTGTAGTATTGCCAGATTTTATTTAGAATTAATATGTCTATTTTAGTACTTGCAACATTAAAATGCAACATGTTTCTGATTGGTAGATATTAAGACCAATCAGAAACGGTACAGAATAAAACAAATAGAGATGGTCCCGGGGAACTCTACTACGCCTCCTTTTTAATAAAAAAATAAAAACTCTAACTACCCCAAGGTTTGAAGAAAAGAAAATAGATTGTCTGACTCATTCCGTCTCCGAGCATCGTATCGAAACGTTCTTCCATGACTTGTTACCTGTATTATATCAACTTATGTATAGTTGAAAGTAATTCACTGTGAATAAAAGTGAATAAATTCCTAACTGAGTTTGAATTCATCAAATTATCAATAATATGTTTATCTAGATTTCGATTGGCAAGGCAAGCGCTCCTAATGAGGCTACCGACTACCACTTCCTCTGCCAACTCGTGTCAATATTTAGCTCAAAATGCGTCCGACTGAAGCTAACAGCCACCACAAAAGCCAGTGGGATCTCGTCACTGTGCTGTTTACTAGGGTGACAATACTTTCAAGCGTTATTTGAAAGATACACTCTATTGTACGATATTTGCGTATCTTGGACATTCTACTCTAGCCATTGTCTAAAATATAACTTCTTGACACTCCTTTAATAATTAAGTTTTACTTTTTTGTATTCATTGTTAGGGTCTTCGAAATAAAAGCTTGACTTTTATAATGTAATCAATTTGTAGATATTATTTCTTTCTTGATATTGCATGGAGCAACGTTTTATGATCTTAGAGGCGAGAGAAGAGAAAAAAAAAGGTAATGGCCGACGTAGAACCGTAGACAGAACGATTATCGAGAAAAAAACACAGATTAAAAATTCGTCTACTAAATATGAAGCTGTGTGATGTGTTAACATTAATCTTTTTTTATGTATACATAAATTATAACAAGTAATAGATTGTTTCTAGCGTAAATAATCCTATAAAAATCAAGATATAACTAAAACAAGTAGATAGATATATGAATTCTTTATTGCAGACATACAAAAATAATATAAGTAAAAATATCTTACAGAATATAGTGCTACTATGGCGGCCTTGTCGCTAAAAAGCGAACTCTTTCAGGAAGTAAACGTTTTTTGGAGCATTAGTTGCCCCAAGAAGGACTTTTGGAGACATTTTTTAATCGAGTAATATTTAATCTACTGTGCTAAGATTCAAGCATTTTTTGGATAATCTTATAATTTGACTAAAAATTAATAGGTATTGTCATAACGTCAAAGTTGACACGTTGTTTTCATTGAAGATAGACTTGCGTTTTACCGCAACTCGCTTAATCTGAAGCGACGATGCGAACTATGATGAGGCACGCTTGCTTAGTAAAAAAAGTTGTCACATGTTTGGAGCCTCTCGAATCAAATTATAACCAAATAAATAATATTATGGGTCAAAAATCTCACAGAGTATTTTTTTTTACAAAAATGCAGATAATCTATCAAACTTAAATTACGTGGTCACCCGAGAAACTATTCAACCTAGTCGAAATCGAGGGACAATTACTGAACCACAGGATCTGGAATCGTGATAGAGAAGTAGGAATATAGTCACTTTAAATGCAGTGTTGCAATTCAAATTCAAGATACTCTTACTTGGTACATTATTCACAATGCAATTTTTTGTGTAGGACAAAATATTGAGAGATGAATCGGGAATAAATCAATTTCAATTATACAATGATATGTCTCAAGTATTCTATAAGTTACGGCGTGCAATTTTTTCTTATTAATTCAAGTTTAATAATCAAATTCTACTTCCGAATTAAGATACTAAAGGCAATTGTAGACCTTTACTCGAGCCAAGTTGTTATTGGTTGAAAACTACGATCTGTACGCGATCCCATAAATTTCAGGAGACATGCAAATAAGAAAAAACAAAAGAAGAAAACATACGAAAAACAAGTTATTTAAATAAGTGATAAGGGACAACATCCACACAAAGTTCTTCAGATCCCGAACTAGGCAAAGCCTATGCTATGGTAACCTGATGACTGATATACATACTTGTATACCTATATAATAAACACCCATAAAAACACCGGTGTGAACTTGGCAGCCATACTCAGCAGCCTATAACCCGACCAATTTAAGATGGTATTTTTTGTGAACTTGGCAGCCAGCGTCTTTCTGATTAAATGGAGTCAGATACGACTTACAGCTATAGTACATCAAACTAAAACGAGCTAAAAGATGCCAAAAAATTCAAATTCAAACACCAAAAGCCCTTGGAGAGCCGTCAATCGAATACACTAAAATTGCTCAGACACAAAGATATTTTGTGCTGTTACAGAATAAAACGTATGTCGATAGATAGACCAAAATGAGATCTTTCAGACGTATGAATTGGAATTTACTTACGGCGTTTCAGAAAGCCACAATGTAAAAAATAAGTGAATGTTTTTTGGCTGCGACATTTCTCGTGAATATCAGACCACTTATATCATCCCGTTCACAAATGAAACGTATGTCGTTAGATCGACAAAAATGAGCTCTTTCATAGTTAAATTGGTTTCACCATCTTAAATTGGTCGGGTTATAGGCTGCTGAGTATGGCTGCCAAGTTCACACCGGTCATAAATACAACATGTTCCGAAAGAACTTTCTCAGTTATTTCGATTTATAAATCATACCTTTGGATATTGATAAAATTAAAATGAAACCAGTTCAGAAGTGAAAAAAAGCTTTTTTTACTAAATTAGTCCAGCTGTCCGAAAAATATAAATACAAGTAACAAACATAAGGAAAAAAATATCGTCATATTAAGTGCTCTATCCTTTTTTGGGAAGTCGGTAAAATTTTGCTAGACAGTATAGATGCTTCAATACACAATGACGAACGAGAAGCCTAGAAACTTTTACATCAAGACAAGCCACTTCGTCCAGATGGGCCGATTTGATTTGCCGATTGAATTTTATTTTTTTGTTTGTTAGGTGTATTAGTCGGAATCGTTGTAAGCTATTTAATAATAATATTTGACAACAATCAGCCTAAGATGGCCGGCGCCACAAGATGGCGAAGTACAAGTAGTTTATTCACAACTCCCTCAATATAAGTATCAAATGAAAGGGCTTGTCTAATAACACGCATAATTAAAAAAAATATTAACACATACAATGATAACATACATAAAGAAACTAGTTGCTTTAGCCTTGTTTGTTACCTACTTTATAATATTGAAAATAAGTAGCTAATTTTCAAAGTGCTCATACTTTTTGTCATACCACCTGCATAGTGAACTAATTGATTAATACCTACATGGTGAATTTTGTGAATCATTATTTATGCCAATAAACATTTGTATTTGTAAACACTATGATAATTTTTAATTCAAGATGGCTGCTACAACAAAATATCAAAGTTTTTGTAAAAATAAACAATTCTTCTAGTTCATTGCCTATAATTCTTATTGTATTGTTTAGAATTTTCGTTGATAGGGATAATAATAACTTACAAAACTCACTAAATACGAGTTTATAATAAAGACAGTTTAATTAAAATAGCAGACAACAACGGCCTAATTGGAAACTGCGGGCTAACTTGAGGTGACAGCACTGGTACCACGGTGAAACTCGTACTCGTAAATAACGCGATATTTCAACTTTTCCATTTTGTAAACTGCGTGACGCAAAGTAAAAACCAAACGAGGACAAAACAAATGAATTACGGTTTTCGAAATACAAATGTATGAATAAATAGCTGTATAAATTTGAAATTGGAATCCCTAACCAAAGAAGAGATATTTGAGATCAAAGTGGCCAGTACGACAAAACGCCAATTTCATATGTAAGAACCTAATACTTTACACTGATTGATTTATTTATTTAGTAGCTCAGCTCTAGTTGGAGAATGCCTGAATTTTTATAAAAATATCTTATTTTATACTAAAATTCAAGTTTATTAAAGATTTTGACCGACTCAAAAAAGGAGGACGTTAATTTCATCGATATCGATTTATTTTTTAAATTTTTTATTGAGAGCCCCGTTTTCTTAGAACCCGTTCGGAAAGTTATTATTATTATTTAAAAGCATCTTCACATAAATTTTATTAAAATTATTCCGATAGTTTAGTATGTAGAGCAAATTTTAAAAAAATAATCGGAATTCGGTCCATTTTCATTTTATCAAGCGCAAAATATATATTGTGTGCGTGTTTATTTGTTTCCGTCATGCTCAGCTGTTTCTTGTAAATCAAAATTGGTTCATCCATTTGGGAGCTACGATGCCACAGATAGACACACACACAGACACATCAACCTCATAGGAGTAACAACCCGTCGTTTCTGCGTCGCGGGTCAAAATTAAAGTCAACACATCCATTATTAGACTCCATGAAATAAGTAGAACAAAAGTAGTCTCAATTGTCCCATGGGACATATCTCGATCGGACAAATCGGATAGACACCATTTCTTATGGTTAGTTTTCTGTAGTTTTATATTCCGTTTTTTGATAAATTACAGTACAACATGTAACTAATTTAAATAACATATACAAAAACATCGTGTTTAGCACAAATTTAATGTGATGAACTGTTGGACATAGATTCCAATTATATGAATCTTATGAAAGTGGCCCATCCTGGCTTCGCGCGGGTGGAAGTATTGTAGATATTGATATGTTATAGCTCCTGACGAGGATTTCTCCTGTGTATGCCATGCAACATTGACAAAAAAATAACACACCCAGATTCGAAGACGGATATGATGTTACTACAAAAAATATTTTAAAACCTAGTTTTGTTAAGGAATGTCATAAATTTAAGCGTTCTTCAAAAAACTAGCTATATAATACTAGATCAATATAAAATACTAGTTCAAAATAACAGCGATCAAATGATACAAGTGAATTTGAAAATTTTGTAACTCTTCCGACATTATTTGTAGCAGCCATCTTGGATTATTATATTGTAGGTTTTCTACTATACTACCTTTTAATTGTTTTATTTTTTCTAGTTGTCAAAAAAATCTTTACCGTTTTGTTGTGGAGTTGCGGTTTTTGTTCCAAGATGGTCCTTGGACATATAACTATACACACATTTGAGATTCCTATTATGTCTTTGTTTATTAACCGACTTCTAGAAGGAGGAACGTTCTAAATTCATCGGATTCGAGCTTTTTCATTTAACACCCATATTGAGGGAACTGAGAAAAAACTGTATTCCGCCACTTTGTAACGGCGGCTATCTTGGACAAAGTTTCATCAAACATAGGTAAGAACACTCCCGACTAAAACAGCTTGCTGTTTGGGAGCTACGATGATACAGACAGACACACACGGGGCCTCGTTTGCGTCGGGGGTTAAAAATACAACTTTTCAACTTTAATGTCGGTTTCTCTGATGCTGCATCTGGACTTACGGCTGTTACTAAGGTATGTCCTTGTCGACCTTCATATTGGGTTGGGAAAGGCTTGGTTTATTCCACTTTCTTCACCTGAGATAAATAAAGTGACCTTATTTCACCTTGAAATCATTACACCTGAGTGAATCGTGTAGGTGGTTTGCTTAGATAAGTATATCTATAACCAGCTGGGTTAAATCTATTGGTTAGAGTTAGGCAAGTGTAAACAAGACCAAGCAAACTTGGTTTCGTTTTGACAGTTCGCCAAGCTTGATTGCTATTTTTTATTTACGTCATGTCTAACTTTAACGGATAACCCTGCTGTCTACATCAATAACGTTTTTTTTATTTCTATGGAAAATAAGTTTTATTGAAAGAGTTAATGGATTACGTATTTTATGTACTGATGTAATTTTTAGGTTCTGTTGGGATACCATCACAGTTTGATAGCAAGCAATCTTCACTGCGAGACACCAAGGCAGGATGTACCGGCTATCAAGGATGGTCGTATGTGTATAGTAACTGATCATAAGCCGTTCACTGGTACATACGCGGCTGTTAATTGCTTATCCTATACCGGAGTTAACTCTCATGTTCTGCTGCGTAGGTCTACTAAACAGAAGGTAAGATCTGTAATAAATATATTCTTATAATGTTTAATTTATCAACTTATTATAATATGTAGTAACTTCTTTTTTCAAAGAAACTTTTGCTATGAGTTCTGATATAAAGCACGTTCACTTTCCTGCTGCATATTAATAATTAAAGACTTATTAAATATTCATTGGTATTATATAGTTAGGAGAGACATAAAATAAGTTGACGCGAAAAAAAATATTGACCGAAGTAAAATAATTTTTGGACGGATCTCTGGCATATCTGATGTCATTGGGCATCGCAGAATATTCTTATAGCTTACCAGTGTAAGCTATAAAAAGCAAATTTACATTTACTGACGAGATAAAGTATACATGAAATATAATTATATTACAATTTCAACCAACTGAATATGCACGCTCCACATAAGAGTATTTTTCATCCAATTATGCGCTCCATTAGTGAGTTATTACAAAAGTCCCGATTACACAAAATAATAATTCCAAAAATGATAATTCCGCTTTAACCGTGTACATTTGGTTCGTACTTTACTTAAATTATTTTATCTCAAGGATTTGAAAATAGTAAAAAATAAAAAATAGGAAAACATGCCTCTCAATTTTAATACTGGGTCACTGGCTGTGACATTTCGTCAAATTATGTTACAATTCATTTAAATGGATATCAATAAAAATCTACATCACAAATCAAAAATAGGATTACATTTATAATGGATTAAAATTAACTTGAAATTTTGAATAATAAGTGAAACTATCAGTTGCACCAAAGATAATTTATCAGGCCTTATTACTTGAAGAGAATTTTCTTGCAAACAATATAAAAGCCGCTCACAAAAACTTCCACCAAGCGTAAAAGAACTAAAACATGTTATACATAAAAGCAATCAATCAGAAAAATTCCTCAAACTAAATTCCAGTTCATAGCCCCATCGGCCCGAATCGGTCTATTTCTTTAAAACTTGCGGGCCTCAACCTTTGAAAGTTTGGGCTCTCGTTTTTCCAAGCTATTAAGGCCTCGGAAGCCTCATTAGGGCCATCTGTCAAATCTCTGGCAATGATATAGATTGGCAGTATGGACGAATACAATCTGCAAGATGACATTTTTTTTAATCAAAAAAGTTAACAATTTTCAAAGTAAAAAGAAACTAACAAAAACATTAATTCATTCTAAATTAATACGAGATTTCACCGTTATATACTTCGGACAATGTTTGCTACATTCATTTTTGAGCCGTGATTTCACATTGATTAGTATAAAATCTATGTCTTCAATTCATAGAGCCAAGTATAAGCCAAGCATAAGGTAGCCTAATCAGTAAATCCATTGCCTCTCAAGCGAAAGGGCGCATGTTCAAATCTAAGTTCAGACATGCACCTGATGTTTTTCACTCATGTGTATATAAGAATTCATTATCATATGCGATGAAGGAAAATATCGTGAGGAAACCTGCTAATCGGAGAAGGTTTAATAACTTTAAACATAAGTGAAGTTCCCAACCCGGAATTGCCCAGTGTGGTGGATTATGGCCTACATAAGGAAGTCATTTGTCCAGCTGTGGGACGCTATGAATTGATACAAATCGAATTTCAAAATGACGTCTATTTTATTTTCTGTTCTCCAATGCATTTTCTCTTTACATGACGATGATACGTCTCGCGCTCTTGTGACAGTGACAGCGACAGTGGCTTTTGACAGCGTGAGACGTGCCATCGTTGAAGACACGAACGGCTCATTTCATCCTTCATGAAGTTCACCGAATGTGAACGAAACTATAGTTGGACCTTTCCAACAATCAGTTTTCTTAAACAATATAAACTTTAGACTTTTTTTAATACAAGTGAAAAAAACCTGACTGCTAAATCGTTAAATTTGTGTGTCGTCCTTAATTTCTTTTTTTCTTAATTTTGATGTAACCAGTGTCACTTTCACGACTAAGACAAATCCATTGACACAACTCACATAAAAATACGACAAGGCGTTTAGGCTCTAGGGCGTGCTAAAGAAATATACTTACATACATACACTCGAAAAACATAACCCTCCCTCTTTCGCAGTCGGTCGGATAAAAATGTGGCTCAGCTCTTACTGTCTTTCAGTACACTGGTATAGCTTTACAAGTCTGCCAGTTTTATATTTCAAGCGTTTTTATATAACTCTGTTGATGGGTTTCAATGGCGGACATTAATCATCTTAAGCCAACGGATGAACGTTCTGTACGCTTTTTGTTTTATAATTGTAAACGTGAAAAATATGTTCGATGCTTATAATAGTTATGGTAGGTTTATTTGATAAATTATACAACAGCCGTAGCATGAAAATGTAACCAACATTTTTAATTCTTATCTTAACGGTGTATAGGAAATAATTATATCCTGTGGTCATATTATGATGACAAGTTCTTTGAAAAAGTGTTTACTGTTTTCCATTACGCCAGGCGCCGACATAATGTTTTCAGATATTTCGATTTTAAAACTAACCTATTAACTGATTTTGACCCTATCAAACATTTTTTATTTTGAAATCGGTACGGCAGTCAACGAGAAATCAGGTAACATATGTAAAAAAGCCATACAGTCGACTTGAATACCTCCTCGTTTTTAGCAGTCAGTAGAAAACAATCTGTACGGATAAATGCATGACAATCTAATTTATAAAACTATATATGGGTAAGATAGCGTCATCTTATTTGTCCCCGGATTTAATTCCACGATTTGGGGGCCATATGGGACGTAGACGATACGTAGCTCACCACCATGAACTTATATATCTTGCGTTTCCAAATTAGGAAATAAGTAAGTACAACTTAAAATAGAATTTGTCAAATGCGATGAAAATATATGCTATAAAATATGTTATTTATTCAGAACGGGCTTTTTAAATTAAATATGGACAGGCGTCCAAATAAAATTACTCAGTATTAAATTGGTTTACTGAATGACTCCCAGGGACTGAGCTTGATGCCGGCAACATTGTATTATATATTTATATATCCGATGTTCAAGCCTTCCCTTCCCTTCAATTTCAATTTAAAACTTTGGCAGCTATAATTGCTTTTATTTAATGTTCACTCAAAACAACATGGTTCATAAGTAGGTAAACAGAATGTTTAATTTCATTGTTTATTTACGCGTTACATTACAACTGGTTCATTGCGTGTTTAAATTATCTTTTAATTTTTACTATACTTTGTATTAATGCGTAAATTTTAGTACTAATGCAAAGCCTAACCTAACGATACCGTGATATTTACTTAACCATATAACAATAATGGCAGTCTCATTATTCCTAATGGAGTTTACCCGCGTTCGCTGAAAAATTGGCGTCTTCGTATGTGTACTTATTGTAAAACTAGTGATTATTTAAGTATTGTTGCGTAATAATGATGGATTGTAAACTAATAAAGTCTTGATTTGTGCACATGTATGGGTAAAAGATATAAAGACGTAATAACGTAGTTTTTGTCTTAGAAGCTAGTAAAATCTCAGGTCCAAATGACAAGACTATACTTGACCACGGCGACTTATGGCTTAATATTTTGACTCTTTCAATTAGTGGTTTTATAACTTGAAAATTGAAACTAATTGATAACTGGCACAATACAAAAGGTGTCATGGCATATAAATAAAGAAGAACTAAAATCTAATTAAATTATTCGTTATCGGCTACCATACTATAATTGCAAGACTATAAAATAAGCTTTACCTTTTTAACCGACTGCCCAAAAAGAAGGTTAATATTTTACGAGTGTATGTAAGTACGTATTTATGTGTACCCAAACGGTAAACTGATTTTGATGTGCGAGATGTTAATAGATACGTCTTTAGCTGTAGATGATTATTTATGCGGTTGGGTTTTTTAAGTCGTTTCTAATCACTCGTTTAATCAATGCTATTTTCATACAAACTGTAATGCCAAGGCTTATTTCCCAAGTTACTGCATAACCGTTCACTCCGTTTAATGCAAGAAAAACTTATATATTATTCACATGATAAATCCAAAATCTCTATAATCTCTCGCTATCCACAACCTGTCAATCCTAAATGCAGACGCAGGGATCAATCTATCATTCACTCGCGGCTTCGCGGCGAAAATATTTTTCATTCACTCATTCATCATTCGCTCTAAAGCTTCACCCGTTCACTTGTCAGTCTAGGTGCTGATATGAGATATTTTGGCAAGATAATTTTAGTCTAGGAACCCTAGAACATTTTTGCACTTTGATTACTATCAAGTTAATTTTCCGTGAGTAGCTTGATTTTGATGAGACGCCCAACTATGTCCTGTGTATGACTATCGGGTGTGGTAGCTAACAGAGATACTCGTAGCAAGCATGAAATATGTCGATTCGATGATCCTCAAATACGAGTATGTATTGCTAATTGTTTCTTTTTTTGCTTTATCTCAAGATAATTATCAATATTATTCGAAAAGACATTTGTCCTACATGTATGGTTTGATCAAAGAGTCCCCCTATTCCAACATGATAACCAGTTCATCATAAATCATTACTAAATAGCCGATTTTTTTATTATTACTTAGTTAAAATTTATATAATTTAACGGTGATATTGTCCTACAAATTTTGTGGTACGTTATCCCGGTCCTACGCCTAGAAATAGTTAATACTACAAGACCATTTTTCTCATTATTAACTAGAGGACAATAATATTACATAATAGGTTAGTGTATTCTCTGCGCAAATGAAACAATGTCCTACCAGAAAACAGGTATGTATCACTAGTCCGACAAGAATTGTTATTTTCTCGTTTTCCTGATTGTAACATAACACACAGTGAAATTCCTAAGATCCTGGACTAAGAATGACGATAAAATGAAACTTTTTGTAATATAAAGTGTTGCGGACGCCGAGCCCGACACCTGCACAGGGCGACGGAGGGACGCGGCGCGGGGCGGGACGGGGGCGGGGACGCGCAGGTGCGCGCCGAGTGCATGCGCGGTGTGTTAGCAACGAAGTGAAGTAGCGTGCCGACCGTATAAAGATAAGTGATTTTTGTAAATAAATGTACACGAGCGATATCCCCCGCTACCCGGGGGTAGAGCTCTCCCTTTTCGCCGACGACACCGCCCTCTACGCCAGAGGGTGGCACGTGACTCGACAAATAGCTCTCGTCAACCGAGCGCTCCTCTCCTTGGGTAAATGGTTCCGCATGTGGGCCATTACCGTTAATCCAGAGAAAAGTGCAGCCGTGTACTTCACTCCGCGTAAAAAACTCCCGAATAGGTCCCTACGCCTCCATGGCCAGCCCATCTCTTGGGCCTCCTCGACCAAATACCTAGGTGTTACCCTGGATAATAGGCTCAACTTCGAAAAACACATCACCACGGTGCGTAACCGCGCGGCCTTCTTTCTAGGCCGTCTCTCCCCCCTCCTGTGCGCGAGAAGTAAAATGTCCCTTAGAAATAAGGTGACACTTTACAAGACCGTGATCCGCCCCGTCATGACCTACGCCTCTGTTGTCTTCGCACACGCGCTCTCTTATCAACTGGATAAACTCCAAGTCATTCAAAACCGCTTCATCCGTAGAGCGGTAGACGCGCAATGGTATATGCGCAACTCGGACCTCCACTGCGACCTCGAGCTCCCCTCCATCCGTCAATTTATGAAGGATGCCTCGCGTAGGTACTTCGACTCTGCTCCCCACCACCCGAACCCGCTCGTGGTTCAAGCGGCGGACTATTCGACTGACCCGAACGGTCCGCCCCCCTTGCATAGGCGTCCTAGACACTTCTTGGATGATCCGGACGACCCCATTGCAGCCGTAGTATCGGCCGCCCTGGGGTCGCCCGGCCCACCTGACTCGTCTCCTAACACACATTCCGTTTTTGGTACTGGTCCGGGCCACCAGATTCGACATCCATTCCGACGATACAGAATGCGTCCTCGCCGGCGAGGACGTGGTCTCTTAGGACCCTTAGGGTCACCCAGTTGATTGATAGGGCCCTAGGTCTTTCCCCGTCTGGGAGGCCAGGGCAATTCGGTCAAATAATCAAACCAGTTGCCTAAATTAGCTAGGTTTAGGGTCCAGGCCTCTCCCCGGGATGCCATGGACACAAGTCGATCTAATGATAGGGCTCTGGCGCGGGCCAGGGCACCTCTCTCCAAAAAGCGTCGTTCAGATGCCAATCAAGTGTAGGGTCCTCGTGAACTCTGGACTCAGAGCTCCAGGACAATCAGGTCAAATAGTCACTCAGATTCATAGGGCTCATTTGTCCTTCCCCTCAGGGAGGTCTGGGCAAATTCGCTCTAAAAAGTTTTAGCTAGGATGCCACCAGTGGCTAGGGCCCTAGGCACTCCCCGTCTGGGTTGCCAGGGCAGTTCGATTAGTCCAACTCTGGGCGACGGCTCAAGCCGAGGTTCGTGCCGTCTGAGGCGCCCTTGTGCTTGTCGCCCCAAAACCAAAACCGCGGCCCAGCGCACTAGCGCTTGCCAAACGTCCGGTCAAGCTGTCCGAGGTCGTGTTCGACCAGCAGCTCAGTCCTTTCTAAAAAAAAAAAAAAAAAAAGTAAATAAATGTCTACCGCTCCGACGTACTTGACATAGCACTCCTAAAAGGCGTAACACTCCAGTTGCGCTCTTTAGAAGTGCTCGACGAACTTAATTCCGACCACAGACCAGTGCTCATGCATCTAGGCCCCGACCCGACGGACAGACCGACCGCGACTAGGACAGTAGTGAACTGGAACCATCTAGGGACAGCCCTTAATGACATCAGCTCACCCGAACTCGACCCGATACTGGATGATATCCAATCCCCCCAGGACGTCGAAAGATCGATCGACTCTCTCACTAACCACCTCCGCACCGCCATAGGAAAGTCGTCGCGGCAAGTCCCAGGCGAAGATTCCCGTCGGCTGGTCTTGCCCGAGGACGCGTTACTGAGAGAGAAACACAGAGCCACTAGAGCATTCGGTAGATGCCCCACCGATGAGAACAGAGCTACCTTGCGGCGTTACGAGTGCCTCGTAAAGGCCCGCATCCAGGAGCTCCGGGATCAAAAGTGGGATGACACACTCGCAGATCTCGCGCCTACGCACCAGGCTTACTGGCAGCTGGCGCGCAACCTAAAGACAGACAGAACAGTCACCATGCCCCCCCTGAACCGCCCCGGTCAGCCCCCCGCGTTCGATGACGACGAGAAGGCAGAGTGCCTAGCAGAGAGTCTCGAGGCTCAATGCGCTCCGTCGCTCAGTTTGGTCCCCGCTTCCCATCTTACTATGGTACACAGAGAGATCGAACATCGTAGCACCATTCCCCCTTCGATCAACCTCGATCCTATCACGACTAGGGAAGTTGCGCTCATTATCCACCGCCTCCGCGATAGGAAAGCTCCCGGTGCCGACGGCATCAGTAACAAAGTGCTCAAGCACCTTCCCCCCGCCCTGATCCACCTCCTAGTTAGCATTTTTAATGCTGCCATGAGCAACGGCATGTTCCCATCCGCTTGGAAAACTGCCGATGTCATCGGCATTCACAAGCCAGGCAAGAAGGCGTCAGAGCCCTCTAGCTACCGCCCCATTAGTCTCCTTAGTTCCCAGGGGAAAATTTACGAGCGACTTCTACTGAATCGCATGTGGGCCCACGTCACGGCCAACAACCTCCTTCCCAACGAGCAGTTCTGCTTCGGAGCCCGACACTCTTGCGTCCAACAAGTACACCGCCTCACGGAGTATATCCTAGAGTGTTTCAGAACAGACAGGCGACAGAAGCTTCCGCTTCAAACTCGAGGGTGAACGTTCACCTCCACACCCCATCAGAGCGGGGGTCCCCCAGGGCTCAGCCCTGTCCCCGCTGCTCTTCTCACTCTACACGAGCGATATCCCCCGCTACCCGGGGGTAGAGCTCTCCCTTTTTGCCGACGACACCGCCCTCTACGCCAGAGGGTGGCACGTGACTCGACAAATAGCTCTCGTCAACCGAGCGCTCCTCTCCCTGGGTAAATGGTTCCGCATGTGGGCCATTACCGTTAATCCAGAGAAAAGTGCAGCAGTGTACTTCACTCCGCGTAAAGTCCTCCCGAATAGATCCCTACGCCTCTATGGCCAGCCCATCTCTTGGGCCTCCTCGACCAAATACCTAGGTGTTACCCTGGATAATAGGCTCAACTTCGAAAAACACATCACCACGGTGCGTAATCGCGCGGCCTTCTTTCTAGGCCGTCTCTCCCCCCTCCTGTGCACGAGAAGTAAAATGTCCCTTAGAAATAAGGTGACACTTTACAAGACCGTGATCTGCCCCGTCATGACCTACGCCTCTGTTGTCTTCGCACACGCGCCCTCTTATCAACTGGATAAACTCCAAGTCATTCAAAACCGCTTCATCCGTAGAGCGGTAGACGCGCAATGGTATATGCGCAACGCGGACCTCCACTGCGACCTCGAGCTCCCCTCCATCCGTCAATTTATGAAGGATGCCTCGCGTAGGTACTTCGACTCTGCTCCCCACCACCCGAACCCGCTCGTGGTTCAAGCGGCGGACTACTCGACTGACCCGAACGGTCCGCCCCCCTTGCATAGGCGTCCTAGACACTTCTTGGATGATCCGGACGACCCCATTGCAGCCGTAGTATCGGCCGCCCTGGGGTCGCCCGGCCCACCTGACTCGTCTCCTAACACACATTCCGTTTTTGGTACTGGTCCGGGCTACCAGATTAGACATCCATTCCGACGAAACAGAATGCGTCCTCGCCGGCGAGGACGTGGTCTCTTACGACCCTTAGGGTCACCCAGTTGATTGATAGGGCCCTAGGTCTTTCCCCGTCTGGGAGACCAGGGCAATTCGGTCAAATAATCAAATCAGTTGCCTAAATTATCTAGGTTTAGGGTCCAGGCCTCTCCCCGGGATGCCATGGACACAAGTCAATCTAATGATAGGGCTCTGGCGCGGGCCAGGGCACCTCTCTCCAAAAAGCGTCCTTCAGATGCCAATCAATTGTAGGGTCCTCGTGAACTCTGGCCTCAGAGCTCAAGGACAATCAGGTCAAATAGTCACTCAGATTCATAGGGCTCATTTGTCCTCCCCCTCAGGGAGGTCTGGGCAAATTCGCTCTAAAAAGTTAACTAGGATGCCACCAGTGGCTAGGGCCCTAGGCACTCCCCGTCTGGGTTGCCAGGGCAGTTCGTTAGTCCAACTCTGGGCGACGGCTCAAGCCGAGGTTCGTGCCGTCTGCGGCGCCCTTGTGCTTGTCGCCCCAAAACCAAAACCGCGGCGCAGCGCACTAGCGCTTGCCAAACGTCCGGTCAAGCTGTTTTTAAAAAAAATAAAAAAAAAAGTAGTAGAACTTGAACTGAACACACGTCTTTTGATTTTTCCTGACCATCCCTAAGAACAAGCCAATATACAGTCCACTAAGAAGATAGCAGAACAGAACATTCCTGAACCGTCGTAGTGCCGGATTTGCAGAGAACCACAATAATAAAGCTTAGTTCTTATAATGCGCTACTCTATCCTACATGAGATAGATAGATGAACATATAACATGATAGGTAGATATCACAATACACAAATATAATTTTACATGTACTCATGAGGATTCTGAATAAGAAAAAAATTGATAATTATTAGCCGAACATTACCAGTTCTTCGTTAATTCACAAATCAAGAGTTCCATTTCCAGATATTTGTATATTATTACAGTACAAAATCAGCTAAATTGGACCGCGAGGACAGCCGTGAGAGTTCTTGCGAGACGAACAGCAATTGATTTTTATATATAAGAGAAGAAGAAGATTAGTTGGGTCCAAGTTCCAGGCGGGTCCAAATCAATCTAAGGTGATGTACACACTTGAAGTATTATTGACCATTTGCATTATAAGTTTGATTAGATTAGATTAGTTAGATTATGTCCAATTGTTTATAAGGTAAGGGTATAATATCCTTAAATTCATACTTAAAATTTTAGATTCTTTAAATAAAATTTTTATCATCCTCAGTAAGATATCAATCATCATGTCCTCAATGTACAATGTAATATGTAATTTTTTGAAACGCGCATAAAGCGCTCTAAACCCATTTACAATATTTTCATATTTACTATATTACAAGAATCGCATTCGCATTTTACCATCATCTGAAATGTTATGTTACCGATTGCTTTTCTTGTATAATAAATTCGCTTTTTCTCCCGAGGCATCGCACCAGCTGCGACTTTTCTAGACGGTCGCCGAAAGACAAATGGGCAGATTTGTCCCAACTGCTAGGTTTGATAGCTGGAGGTTTTCTGCGGGAACGTAAGCTATCAGTCACGGCTGAGCTTGAACAAAGTTAAACTAAAGTTTTTGATCCATACTTTTACAGAGTTACAGTGCGGCTTATAACAGGTGCCTTATTTACAAGCCTTATACCAATCGATCTGATAAGCTATTTCTACTGTAAAAGAGTTCTAAACTTATCAGGAAAGATATACATTCAATATGTTATCGTCTTAGACATAATATGAGTATATTAAAATACCTAAGCTTATTAGAAATAGAAACAGAATTAGATTATATATATATATATATATCTAATTATCTGCTGTACCGCTTTTAACTCAGGAATACTAGAAACTGTGAGCCGCGGCATTGCCCGCGACATACTCGTAATATGAAATAGTTCTGTATTTCGTATTATGTCGCTTCACCTTCGAACTCAATATATATATATATAATATCTTAAACAAAAGCTCAAATCATAATATTTACTACTAAATGCTTTCTTTCGAAACAACCAGCGTTGATCTTCCGTATTAATGTAAATATGTCTGCTGTACCGCTTTTAACTCAGGAATACTAGAAACTGTGAGCCGCGGCATTGCCCGCGACATACTCGTAATATGAAATAGTTCTGTATTTCGTATTATGTCGCTTCACCTTCGAACTCAATTTGACCCCCTTACGGTAGGTTAAAGGGTAAAATAAAAAAAAAATTATACAATATAAAAATGAATCCCTATATCTCTTGGTCACGCCATCACGCGTGAACGGCTGGACCAATTATAAATTTCTTTTTGGTGTGTTTGTTATTGTCAGATGAAGGTTTTTATGAAAGAAAAACATTAAAAAACATATTTATAAAATTGAATCCGATAGCTGATTTTAGTCTTGAAATGATTATACTCCAGGGAAGGTTTAAAAGGTGAGAAACATACACAACTGTTAGGCGGTACGAAGTTCGGCGGGTCAGATAGTATAAATATATATTCTCCCTACTCGCTCAATATAAGTATCAAATCAAAGGTCTTGACGAGTATAATTTTAACCATAATAAGTTTCAAATCCAAAATGGCCACCTACATCAACAAAATGGAGATATCTAAGTTTTTTTTAATTTAACTTGTTAAAAGCTTATCCTATGGACGAATACAACAAAGTTGATGTATTTTACTGTAAACTAGCTGCGATCTTTAATTTTATTCTAGTAACAAACATGGCCTATACAATCATTGATAATGTAGCTTGCTAATGGGGACTTTTTACTTGCTTACAAGTTTGATGATTAGAGAAGTTATGTTAGAGTTACTAATAGTGATAGAAGAAACGATAACCACTTGGTATTCCTGTTTGTTCTCTTGAAAATACTCCAGGAATATATTTTACTGTCTGTACCTCTATTTGCCGTAAGGAGTAAATAAGGTTTGTTTTTAAAAAAACCTATCTTCTTCTATCCTACGTTCTTAATCTCGTCTACGCTCATAGTCTCCTCTAAAGGAAGGGGGCATGTTGATGGGACAAGCATAAATAAACCTATTGTTTAAGAAGACGGGTTTTCACTGATTGTTGGAAAGGTCCAGCTATAGTTTCGTTCACATTCGGTGAATTTCATCAGGGATGAAATGTGTCATTCGTGTTTTCAACGACGACACGTCTCGCACGTCTTTCTAAAATCAGGTACGCGTGAAAACCCGTCTTCTTAAACAATATAAATAAACCTGTTTTTACCCGAATGCAAAAGAAGGAGAGTTATGTTTTTCGAATGTATGTATGTATGTACGTATATATCGTTGGACCGCGCCATAGAGCCTAAACTGAGTGGTGTCAATAGATTCGTCTTAGTTGTGAGAGTGAAAGTTGGGTACATTAAAATTTAAAAAAAATGATGATACATAGGTTTAACGATTTAGCAATCGGGTTTTTTGAACTCCTTCTAACCACTCCTTCTATTCACTTCTTATAATTGAAATTCATACGGAACCCTGAAAAACTCTGACGTAAGTCTGGTGGAAGCCAGCCGCATTCTCAAGTACATTAGTAAGTTGTTTCTCCGACCCTTTTAAGGATACATCATACGTAAGGTCGAGCTCAAGTTACAAACCGTAATCACTTCTATAGAAAGGATTGTTAGATTATTTCGACAAGAAATGGTATAGTAAGTACAATAGTAAATACTTTGCTGTTTACTTCTGGATTGAATTTCGGTACTGAGGATATTTCAGCTCTAGATACTTTATTGTTAGACTTATTTTTGTCGCGTGATAATGATATTGAGAAATTGTTCTAGTAAATATTATAATAAAGAATCAAAAACAAAATGACTCACTAACACACCAAAAAAGATGCAGAACGATTATCTATAGACCATTTAAGATCTACAGATAATCTAAATATTCTAACCCACCACCAGAGGGGAGCGTGCCCTGCTGGGCACGCATCCTAGTAGTCGCTAGGATTAGGACGCTAGTCGCATTACCAGGCTAAATGACAATGCTTATACGTTGGGCCAAATAAAATCCGGCATTCTGGTCACGCGTCGAATCGATCAAACGCTCCGATAAGTATAGGAAAATGAGAAAAAATAAAGAAATGGCTCAACATGTGAGCGTTGCCATTTAACATGGTAATGCCACTAGCCACTAGGCACGCTGCCATCTTGTGGTGGGTTGGAGCATTTGGATTATCTGTAGATCTCAATTGGCCCATAGATAAATCCATCTACTATTTTTTTTTGTATTTAGTCATTAAAGTTTTCTTAATAAAACCACTCCTAATTTCTTTCTCGCAGAATTTGTTTCACTGGTATCAATCAACATGATTAAGAATTTAATTATGGCCATAGAAATTTTCGCAACGACTCCAGTTTTTGACATTACTTTTACAACTCCCGAAATTATTACCTCATAAAAACATCCCACCCGTATTACAAGTCCCGTGATAAATATCACAATGTTTCGCTCCTCTCAACGCAACCCAATTTAAAATGAGACTAGCTACGCCCTGCGGTGTTACCCGCGTTAATACAGGATAACTAGTGGTTAAAAGTGACTGACCAAAAACCCGACTGCAAGATTTTAGACCCACGTATATTAACTAGTGAAATTGCGGGATGCAGCTAGTATAGCCTATGACCATTGACCATCATCATTTTAAATGATTAATAATACTAATTATTTTTCCTATTAATATTTTAATTAGTTTAATTTTAATTAAGTTATTTATTTGTATTAAAAAAATAATTTTATATTCACACGTAAAAACATATACAAGCCAATATCTAAACCATACTAAATACTTACATACAGATAATAATAAAAAAATAAAGATAAGCTTAATTTAAGCATTTGGGTTCACACTGCAGGTGAAGACGAATCTATTGACACCACTCACATAAGAATACGACAAACCAATGCCAATCTAGAGCGTGCCAATGAAATATACATACATATATCCTTTTTCAGTCAGATAAACAGTTAGAATATATATGTTATACAGGATCTAAGCTACGCCATACTAAATTTCATCTATTTGTCAGTTTTTGGGTGTAAGAGTAACAAAAATACATCCATTCTTAAAAATTCGCGAGTTAATTATATCATAGTAGGATAAAACTTCCAGGGTTAAAGGGCCGCGTTATCAACAACCGCTTTAAGTTAAACGCTCGATTAAAACTCCACTAATTACAGACGTTTTTAAGAAAATTCGCTTCCTTTCCTTTGCTGAGTTCGAAAAATGGCTTAATTGACTCGTTTAGTTGCGGATGATTTGGTTTCGGTGCCTCGGGAACGGTTACTTGGCTCTTGTAATACAAAGTCGCCGACTGTACAGGATTAAAGGATTTTGAAAGGTTTCTCTTGGATTGTTGATGTCGTTAACTTTGCGAAGGAAAAATTTTGAGTGGACAATTGGTACGCTAATTAATTAAGGATTGAACTATTAGGAATGAACCTAGATGGACCTGAAAAAACTAAATATTCAGCACATTTTACAAACCAGTGCGACTTAAAGTATAAAAAAGTATATACCAACAAAAAATATGCGTCTATTTTGCCTCAGCTGACGTAACGGAATCGTCAATTAAAAAATGAAACAAAATAATTTTAGGAAAATCTAGCTATTGTCTTGTTTGTATATCAAAAAAAACTATCCATTACTTAAAAAACTTAACGATACCACATAGACTTTATATTATAATTATTATGAAACAAGTAATTTGAAAAAAGCGATTACGTTAAGTGTTTCAGTTTCTTCGGTTCAAAAACTACTACTAGGCTAATTTTGATAAAATCAAAATGGGACTACTTTGGAGATACATATTTTTACCTTTTCAAACAAAAACATTAATCGAGTAATATACATAAAAAAACTATTCCAATGTTTTGAGTCAGTTGAACCGCTCTCATATTAGAAATATAAACTAGAAAAGCCAACTTTATACAAACATAGTGATGTAATTCAGTTATTTACAGACAGTAGAACTTCGTAAACCAGATAAATTAATTCATTTATCATATCGAATCAATTCGTTAAGCTCTCCACTGGTAATTTAATAGTTTTGAACCACTCGTTTACGCACGAAGTTGGGCAACCCTTATTTGATGGACAAGTACTGCAGGAAATACTTTTTAGGGCCTCTACACACGATATATCGGGTATCTACTTAATACAATTCATTAGTAAATTTTATGGAGATAATTACAATATCTATACAACGTGAAACAAAAACGTGAAACAATACTTAAAAAGGTGTAAGGAAAAAAAATACCCATCAAATTGAACCAACTGTAGGACGATTGTGTAAAATTAAAAAAAAATGTGTCCTCCGTAAAACTTGACTGATAATGTGACCAATTTTTGTATGGTGAATCAATTTTTTTTTTTTAATGAATAATGCATAACTTTGTTTATAGTGGGTAGACTAACACCCTTAAGAACTGTCATACCTTGATGTTACACGTTGTATACATGAAAAAAATAAGTCTTTACGTTTTATTTTAGGGGTAATTATTTTTAAGACTGATTTATTTTAGGGTGTAGGTCTAAAGGTGTCAAAGCTAATAAATAGTTGATAATATCGTACTTCCTACTTATATACTACTCTTTCACGAAAAAACTGCTGAAATAATTTGGATGAAATTTGGTACGTAGCTAATGCCTTGGATTAACACATAGTTGACTTTTTATGCGGTATTATCGCTAACTAGTATCTCAATAAAAATAAATTATGCAATTGCGTTCTTTTTTCAGTGTGATATCGTACGCGATATTAAATCACGGATTTTTGAACGGCGACGTTATCTCTTGGAACTAAAAGCTGCTATTTTAATATAGTTATAAGAAAGTTATCAAATAACTTGGTAAACAGAATTTAAAAAAAATATCATTTAAATTTAAATTGTTTATGTTCAAATCGGATATTTTGTATAGAGGTTACATATATGAATTTATTGCCAAATCATTAAATCCTTCAAAATGTGTGGTGTATATTTGTCAATTAAATTTTTTTGACAATATTACTTACTACAGTAAAGTTTATTTGCCAATATTATATTTTTTCCAATATTTCATATAAAAGACAAAACTCATATTGTTTAAGAAGACGGGTTTTCACGCGTACCTTATTATTGGAAAAGTCCAACTATAGTTTCGTTCAAATTCATCAGGGAAGAAATGAGTCGTTCGTATCTTCAACGATGACACGTCGCGCACTAATCGTCCCTCTTCAGCGAATGTGAACGAAACTATAGTTGGACCTTTCCAACAGTCAGGTACGCGTGAAAACCTGTCTTCTTAAGCAAAATGAATCAAACACCTCAGCTGATGCATTCGTTTTCTAAATTAAAAACAAAACTAATGCTTGTGTGCGTAGACCCTTATATTAATTGAGTATCGCGTATTTTCGTGTATCTCTGTAGTTCGATAGTTGTGTAACAGCTACATACTTCCGCTACAAGTACTGTATCAGTATAGAGGAAACTTGCTTAGCAAAGTTGTAAGGCTGGGTGTATACGGTTAGATGCTAGTAAATAATAGATAGATGAACTCTTAATTAACACACACACACACAACATAGAAACAAAGATAAATATTTTTTTATGTAGTGCCATAAGTGCGGCAATTTTTGTATGGAGACTATAGACAAAAAATAATGTACGAAATATGTAATGTGTAATGGACGAGGTGTACTTATAATAAAGAAATAAATATACTCTAAATTACACACATACAATTATTCTAATACTTTCCTTATACTAGATTAAATATCTACTAATTTAATATAATATATCTACTTATATACTAACACATATATGTATAGTTACAAAATAGGGTTCTGTGCCATTCGTTATCTATACAATATAGATCAAGTTTCTACTTACTGTCCTTATTAATATCAAAGAAAAAACTTTCCGCTTTCTACTTAAAATATTTATTTTGTTTTGTTATTATAAACACGTGATAGTCGCGGATTTCAATAAAAAAAATAACCGCAACATCTGCTTAATAACCATGTCCAAATCTATTGTGGTAAGACGATATCTGTCTTATAATAAACATAATATTATAATATTAATAATATTATAATAAACATAATATTATAATATTATAATAAACGCGTTTCCACTCTGAGCATGTTTTGTCGCATTTCATCCGGTGGAGAACGTCATTCGCCAGAACAAGACAAAAAACGCTCAATATTTAGACGCGTTTATTAATAACACTTTGCGTCTACTTTTATTGTGCGAACAGCTAGGTTGTGGAATGGCTGCAGAGTTCGATCTTTTTTTTTAAATTGCGAGTAAATCGGTTTCTTCTTGGCAAGCGTGTCACATCCTAGACCGCATCGTCTCTTTACATCAGGTGAGTTGCGGTCCAACTGAAGCCTATTATTAAAAAAAAATAAGGCCGTAAGTTTTCTTGAACTTGTAATTGTAACTCTTGAATTTGTAATTGTAATTGTTGTTTTCTTGAACTTGTAATTGTATTTAAACATAATTTATATGACACCTAAACATTGTCTTCTAAACAGTGTGAACTATGCCCACGTGGCCCACGCTTAGAAAACAACACAAACAAAGTAAAGAGCACTAAAGTTCCATATAACCGGGATATATTTTCTCTTTACAATTGAAATTGTTTCCGATGTCTGTTATAGATGAAGTCACGGATGCAATCTGAGTGGATCAATGCCAAGAGCTGAGCTTTTTACGAGAGAAACCAAATGTAACAATTTTGTCTTTTTACGAGTAAAAAGGCACAATTGTTACATTTGGTTTGATTTGTATCTTTATGCAAGGCCGAAGATTTTTTTTAAAAATTATTCCTTTTTTATTGTAAATATTTTGAAAATACTTTCTTATTCAGAAACAAATGGTCTACTCTTATTATAAGTATTATCGCTAACAAATCTTCTAAATTTAATAACATTCTCCGATAGCTTAAATGGAGGACAAGGACGTTGGTAAATTTTAAATCATGTAAACCAGTAAGAGCTAATTTTAAATAAGTTATTCGTTAATTAATAAAAACATGTATATTTGGTAAACAAAACTCTACTGTTAAACTATGAATATTATAAGATTTGTAACGGCATTTGTTATTGCTTATTGTTATTATTGATTGAAATAAAATCGGGAAGATAGTATTCGTTGTCTGCAGCAACGATAATAAAATTATGCTCTCCAATACTTATCAGTGATTGCCTGCAAGTATGCAAATCGTCTAGCAAGGTATCTACCACTTTACTTTTCCCCATCTAAAGGTTGCCTGTAAGATATATCTATTAGCAAAAAGGCCGCCTCTTGTTGCATTACTATTTATGTCTTTTCTGATTCCTGATTAATTTATTTTGTGTGTAAGTCATAAAAGTGTTATGAATCTATCCCCCGCTGCTCACTATTTGAGAAATTTATAACCATGAAAAAAGTAACAGGTTTTTTTTACATGTTATTTGCTACTAAACAAAAAATAAAAACTTTTATTACCCGACTGCGAAAGAAGGATGGTTATGTTTTTCCAGTGTATGCATGTTTCTTTGGTTTAATTAACAATTAATACATAAACCAATCAGCAGTTGGCTTTTTTCGAACTCGCTTCTAACTACTTGCTTTACTATAACTATTATCAGTATAAAATGTAGATTTATTCGAAGAGATTTGGGTAAAGATTTGTAGCGGCAGTTGCAACAGATTGGAATGGAAGTGGGAAGTTTTGATTCATTGCCCGCAAGTAGGCAGATGGTCCCGTGAGGTGTCTCCTCTGACTTACTAGTTGGAAACTTGTCGGCTTGAGAACACAAGGAGTATAATGAATAGGAAACTAATTTATTACCTGGAATAAGAAGTTAAGTCAACGTGCTAATATTTATTGTTCTTGTTTTTTAAATTTAAACGTAGAAATAGTAAAGGACTCGTTTTATTTTCGGCCAAGACGGTGTACGTTTATCAAAAAATGCTTAAAAATGTGGTTAATACTATGTATTCATGAAATCTATATCAGTTGCCTGTTCATTGTATACAAAAATATCTAATTTCTGTGAATTGTAGTTAATTTCAACATCCCTGGAAAACCAAGGATAGATAGTTACAATTGAGCGCTACATGTTCTGCCTTGGTCATCCAAGTACTTCAAAAGAATGAGTATGGTTAACTATTTTGGGGCTGAAAGTAAATAATGCAGTAAAAAAACGCAACTTTTTAAACAGAGTCAATGGTAATCAACTAGTTTCCTTTTAAAGGATGGCTTCTAACTGACTATGAGCCAAATAAAAATTCAATAAATTAATCGTTTTTCCATACAAAAAAACATTGATGCGCGGCCGAATGTCATCATATGATTTATTCTTCCGAATTTTCAAAAGTCCTGAACAAAAGTTGTTAGGTAGGTATATTTAGCATAGGCACGATATCTTGCCTAGCAACAACCCCAATCGTTAACACCTTACAGAAAAAATCTCAGCCTAAAGCAGGCGGACAAATGCTAATGCTGGCTATTCATCCCGGCATGTTCCCTGTCGTAGTATAAATGATGTCCGCTCGTCATTTGACACTTGCAGGGTGTCGGGTGTCGGGGTGACGTCAATGTATCATCGATCTTCGTTAAACTTACTACGGACGGTTGCTAAGGGGTTACGGTATTCTCAGGGCTTTGATTTTCAAGGTAGTTTGAGCGTTCCTATGAACTAGTAGCTTTTTAGTTTAAAGTGCTTGCTTTAATTATTTTTTTTTAATTACTGCTTACTGAATCAAGTAATGACGTACATTTATCTTCTACTAGCTGTCCCGGCGAACACCGTACCGCCTAACAGTTTTTTTATGTTTCTTACCTTTTAAACCTTCCCTAGAGTACGACAAACATTTCGAGACCAAAATCAGTTAAATCGGCCCTGCCGTTCTCGAGTTTTTGCGAGACTAACGAACAGCAATTGATTTTTATGTATAAGATTTCCAAAAAGATGAGGTACTTAATTCGACTGTTTTTTTTTACGTTTTTACCTGACTTTTCGGAACGGGTCCGGCCCGATTCTTCTTTATTGCTCCCTGATAACTGAAAAATAAAGAGTATTCTCTTAAAAATAAAGAGTATTCTCTTAAAATTAAAAAGTATATTGCCTTTATTTTAAAGAATTATTATAAATGGCACGGACTATGGAGTAACTGGAGTGTAAAGGTATAAAAGAATATCGTAAATGTCCATTTTTAAGTTAAGCTTTTCAAGTAAAATATCACGTAAAGGTCACTAAGCCCTTACACGGCATAATTTAGTAACCCAGTCCAAACTTTGACCCAAAACTTGCCAACGACTTGAAGATCAACATTTGTATCTTACTTAATCCAGTATTAGTACAAATTCTAACACCTTGTTTTAAACGCAATTTATTACCTGAACTCTTGTAACTTAGAATAGTTTCGGCCTACGACTAAGTTAAGCTTAGTTTATGTCTGTAGTTCTTGCTTAAAACGGACGGCCTTATTTCGTAAGCCAAACTACTATTAATCGGTTTTTGATCAACTTTCAGAAATGAGTAGGTACTCATGTCATAAGAATATTTTTGTATCTTCACAAAATTCTCAGCAATACCTGGACTGATTTCGTTTTTACGACAGACATTGGGCAACATGCGGTCAAACACAGTCTTTTTTCTACAAAAAAAATAAGCGTCTGTCGCATTGAAGTAGGTTTATCACTTTTTTTTTTGAGTTTATCAATTTAAATGTATTACTTGTACTACAAAGCTTTCCCTTAAAATTTCGAAATATAAAAATAATCGTTAGTATCCCACCCCAGCACACAACATATTTATCTAGGTTCAACATGTCTTCTTAAACATAAATTTATTCCATATGCCCGTATATCATCGCCGAGATCTCATAAAGGCATTCTTAAGAAGTTGTGATCGGTGTCAAACTTGCGATATCTAATAATATCTATCCGGGACAGCCCAGGGCGACTGTCAACAACTTTATCCACGAGTTTATAAGCGAGTTTACCAAATTTGGTAAGCGATGAAGTTTATTGGCGATGGAAATTGTTGAGCGTCATCTGTAAGCGACGTACACAATTACGAATTCATGCGAAAGTGTTTGAAAATAACTGTAACTGTCATCAATAAACACAGAAAAACATCGCGAGGAAGCTATAGCATGGTAATAGGGCGTTTCCTATAGCTCGCCTGACTAGCTACCACCTTCAAATTCTAAAATCTGTCGCCAAGCACCTAATGGTTTGTTCTGGCAGCCTTCCTTGAGAGCCATTGTATTTCAGACTAGGCATGCTCCATCTAGGGCTACAGTATCGCTGAGGTCCGTGGTCGGGCGAACTTGTGGTCAAATGCCTCGCTGTGCAGGAGCAAAAAAACACTGTTTTTAAGGATAGTTGTTGTAAATGAATCGTTTACCTCGTTTATACTTAAATACACACGGAAGTTCACCGACACGATGGAAAGACTAAATCAAATATGCAGTTAGTGGTCCTCAGCAGTATGGCCTCCAGTCACAAAAAATATCGTCTGGCTCACAATATAATGTGGCGATCACGACCACGATCACGGCTCTGTCAAAAGCGGTCGTGATAGCCAGTGTGAGTAGGCGTATTTACCATTGGACTAAAAGGGCCGTGGCCCGAGGAGGCGTTAGCTCGACTACCTCAAACTCAGTTTTCTACCGAATTCCAAAAGGAGGTACTCAATTCTGCAATATGTTTTTGCTTAAATGTTTGTAACCTAATTTCTAGGATCATAATAATTTGAAAAAGAAATTGTTAGGACATCTCTAGTATTCATATTTAAATTTTATCGATTATGATCCCGAGTTTTAAATGTTTTAAATCGAAATAACTGATATAGCTCCATCGGCGCGTGACGTAATGGTACTCACTTTTTTAAATATAATTTGTTTTACCGTTATGTCCACGAAATGAAAAGGGTAAGAAATATTATTATCTTTTCGTGATTAAGTCATAATAATATCTAACTTTACTTACATGTGTGAGGCAAAAGAATGTAAGTTAACGGAGATCCAAAAATAACATTTGAAAGTCGGCAATTAAAGTTACTCCAGACGTCAGATTCTTACCTGTAAACAAAGAAAAAGTACCCATTAGCTATAAAACACTTTCCAATACTATCTTGTTATAGAAAAAAGAAAGAAAGAAATTTATCTCAACTCCAACTCGAAGAGGCGCACACAAAGTTGTCGCACGAGCATGAACTGCTGAAAAACGACTTTGAATCCCTCAAGAAACAAGTAGATATAGACGGTGAGAAAATATCAGAATTGCAATCCCTAATAAATAAACAGCAGCAGTTTGCCAGATCCACTTACTTAGAAATAGTTGGCCTCCCGGAGATGCCGAATGAATCCGCCATGGAGCTAGTGGTGAAAATTGCCGCTCACGCCCGTGTCCAACCCATGCGAAAAATAGAAGGCCGCCCGAAGCCAATTGTTGTGAAACTCCAAACGAGAATGCTCAAAGATCAAATCATTTCCGGTCTTCGTAGAACAAAAGGTATCACTGTGCGAGACCTAGGTTTTGGTGGTACGGACAGAAGATTTTTCGTTAATGAACATCTAACTTCAGAGAACAAAAAACTTCTTAATGCAACCAAATCGTTAGCCAAACATAAGTCCTATAGGTATGTCTGGGTCAGAAACTGTAATATTTTTTTAAGGAAAAACGAAGAGTCTCCTGTCATTGCAATTGGCTCATTAAAAGATATGCAAAAAATCGTATGAATGTTGGTTACTGTGTAGGTATGGGAATTGTACTGTTTTATTGCATCGCTGCTATCATAAAAACAACTGTCAGTATATACCAACAAAACTTAACTTTATGCCTACACTATACCTACGTTATATTAATAGAATGCTACGAGTGTCTGTTAGCTATCTCGTGTGGGTATTATGTAGGCATTTTTATTTTTATTTTTATATTCATGCTTCAAATTGATAGAAAGCCATTCAGTTTACAACTTATTAATCAGCTTGAATCTAAATATCTGCTTGACTGTGTAAATGTTAACAAAACACTGTCATTGTGTTACCACAAGTCCTCTGTAAGATACGGCACTCATATATTACTGCAAATATTAGAACAATTATACAATTATGGACACACTACGGAACTATTAACCTATCATTATAATTATTTATCGAACCTAAAAGTACTTCTTGCACTATACTTGCTACATGAATCTATATCTAATATAGAAAATTTAATTAATATTTGCTACAAAGCATTTAAAACCAACTGTTTTATATATTAACATACTAACTCAAATTACTACGATGCTTTCGTCTAAGCTAAATTTATTTTATCAGAACGTTCGCGGGCTTCGTACGAAAACTCGACAGTTGAGGCAGAACATACTTGCTCATAGTTATGACGTCATACTGATAACAGAATCGTGGCTGCCTGATAGTGTTTATAAAGGTGAGTTATGTGATGCTCGCTGTGACGTTTTTCGTTGTGACAGTAGCAAATTTACTTCAACCAAAACGACCGGCGGCGGAGGGCTGATATGCATACGAAGCTCGCTTCATGCGCAGGAGCGACCGGAGTGGCCGCGCGACGGGCTCGAGTGCGTCTGGGTGACAGTGCCGGCGCGCTCGCTCGCCGCGCGTGATACTAAAAACCTACATATATGCGCGGCTTATATACCGGGAAACGATAACCACGCGCTCCGATTAATCGCCTTCACTAATCATATATTAGAAATACTTATGTTACGTCCAAATGATCACTTTATAATTACCGGCGATTTTAACCTGTCAGGAGCTGGCGTATCGTGGTCGCCGTCGGGTCCCAAATATATAAAACGCGGCACTATCTAACTGCAGGAAGCGGCTGCCAGTCTTATCGATTCTTGCAGCCTTTCAGGTTTGACACAATATAATTTTAATAAAAATTGTAGTAACAATGTCTTAGATCTTGTATTTAGCAATACTTCAATAGGAGTTATTCGTTCTAACGTTACCCTTGTAAATAAAGAAGACAAATTCCATCCCACCTTGGAAATAGACGCATCAGATCTCATGATACCATGCTTTAGACCTTTGCCTACAACTAAATTATCTTTTATTAAAGCAAACTATGATAGTATTAATAGTCAGTTAGCAAATATCGACTGGAAAACCGCTATTGATGGTGATACTATGGATGAAGTTATCGAAAAATTTTACTCAATTCTTCGTAAGAGCATAGATGATCACGTCCCGAAGAGGATGGTCTCAAAGTCAAATTACCCTATCTGGTTCTCACGGTCGCTTGAATGAATCCGATATATGTTCGGGGTTTAATAATTTCTTTGAAAGTGTATTCCAAAAGCCTGCTGAGTGTTATGACGATTATTTGCTTTCTTATCCGGATCCGCAAGACACGGTTCATAAACTTAAACATCTGAATCTAATATATTAAAATTATTAAAATCTTTGGACGTTAGAAAAGGCCCTGGCACCGATGGTATTCCGCCAATATTTTTAAAAAGATGTGCTAAAACTCTGGTCAAACCACTTTGCATAATTCCTTTTAATAAATATTTCGGTAATTATAGGGACTATACATAACCTAACAAAAACTTTATAAAGTTATAAACTATGTGTACAAAAGCAATATCCAAAAATTTAAACTAACTTAAACTTTGCATTATATTTACATTATCCGTCAACGTATTTGGTGAGTTTTCTAACATCTGGAAAGAAGCAAGAATTGTACCTATACATAAAAGTGGTCCGAGAGGTCGTGTTGAAAACTATCGTCCTATATCTGTATTAAATATGTTTAGTAAAATATTTGAAAGGACTGTTTATAACACTGTGTCGAATACCGTATTTAAAGTCATTCCTATCGAACAGCACGATTTTATGAATAAGCGTTCCACTGTTACAAATCTGGCTATCTTTACGAACTATGTTTACCGCAGCATGGATGAAGGGTTGCAGGTTGATGTAAACTATACTGATTTTGAAAAAGCATTCGACAGAGTAGATCACATCATCTTGGTCCACAAACTATACGTGCTAGGTATACGAGGAGATCTCCATCGATGGCTCAGCTCATACATTACAAACAGAAAACAAGCAGTTGTAGTCGGCAGTGCTCGCAGTGACCTTGTTTCTATTAGCTCGGGTGTTCCCCAAGGATCGATCTTAGGACCGTTGCTATATATTGCTTACATAAACAGTAGTGCAGTACACTCCAAATACCTTATGTTTGCTGACGACAAAAAAGTATTTCTCAAAATTAAAACTCTCAACGATTGCGCAAAAATACAAAGTGACCTTAACAATCTAGCGCTTTTTTATGCTATAAATAGGATCTCTGTTAATGTAACTAAATGTGTTCAAACATATTTCACAAGAAAACTAAAAGCTATCGCAAATATATACCATTTTGATAACACTCCTGTTAAAAAAGTTGACACATTGCGTGATTTAGGCGTTCGGTTGGATTCTAGAATGACAATGATTGAGCATATTGATACTATTGTAGACAAAGCCTATAAACAGTTGGGTTTTATTAAAAGTGTTTGTACGCCCTTCAAAAGCATAGATTGTATCAAAGTTTTGTACTTAACATACGTCAGGAGCATCTTGGAATATGCATGCAGTATCTGGTCACCCTGTTATAATGTCCATATTCAAAAGTTAAGAGTCTATTCAAAAAGTTTGTTCAGTTTTTAAATTTAAAAAGTTTCTGTACTCACAAATCATACTCTGAATCTTGCAAATACTTTAGCATGGGTACACTGGAGCAGCGGCGAAAACAGTACGACGTTGTTTTTCTTCACGACATATTCTCTGGTAAAATTGACTACAGCGAGCTCTTGTCTAATGTATCAATACGGGCACCAATCGGCCGTACGAGATTCATCTCGCCGCTGTTTCACGTCCCTATCGTACATACCAACTATGCTCGTAACTCAATTTTGTGTCGTGCCGCCAACACGTATTTAACCTTTATTATTCAAATCCAGACCTCTTTCACTTATCAAAAATTGCTCTAAAAATTGAAATTAACAAATATCTCAGGTTCGATAACTAATTGTTTTTTTAATTGTTTTTTATTCATATTTTATAAAAACATCATTATTATTTTCATATATCAAGACTTCTTAGACACGTACAATACACGCACATTATTGTAATCTCTAACAACGTTTTCAGTGAGTGGTGTACTCGTACCGTGCAATGAGTGCGTATCATTAACATAATAACATTATTATAGGAAGGTATATACAATACTTATAAGAGTCGCTAAGTGCTAAATGTTATTTTAAAATTATGTAATCGTTTTTGGCCTTATCAAATCTTAATTAAGCTAGTTATACCAATATATTTTGTACGCTGTTGATTACATGAAAATAAATAAATAAATAAATTAGTACCAAAAAATATTAGACTTCATAATTAAAATCTGAAATTCTTGGCACAAACCAGCTTTAACTCAGCATAATGCTAGTTGTGAACTACCAGCGCTGGTCTTCCTTTGGTGCCAGCGGGTGACGTCGCGCACGCACAAAAGCTCGTGCAATGTATGTAACATAACATTTAACGAGAAATTTATATTTGTAACTTTTATAATCATCTACTACTTTCTTTTTTAGAAGGAAAATGGCTCTCACCCTCGGCGTCGAATTTCCAACAATCCTTTCTTCTTTATAAGTACTCTGCAATAAATACAATCTCCAAAATATGATGTCCATAAATTCAGCCATTTAGCCTCTGCGTTGATTGTGACCAGACAGTCAGTAAGCCAGTCAGTCAGAAATACTCTTGTTTATATATTATATTGATACCTATTAATAACAATCAAAATTGTCTGATTAGTTAGTACTAATCTGTATATGTAGGTAAAAGAAATTGCAATAAAATATCCTAACAATATTTATATTTAATCTTTAATGAAAACTTTTAATCCAACAATCATAATAAATATCGAAAATACAAATCTACAATGCACAGCATGCGCAGAAATTTAAATTGCACAAAAGCCGTCAAAAAGCGTAAAACTGAGGCAGGTATTACGGAAGTACGGTGAACTTCACAGTTTCACACTTCGTACCTAAATACACAAAATAAAAGAATACAGAAAAGCCGTTCAAAGTAACACACAAACTGTCACTTTGGCCGTTTATAGAACCGTTACGGAACTGGTTCCGTCTAGAGGTTACGTCACGAGCTTGGAAATATAAATTAGAAAAGTAAATCACTCGACTTACGATACATTTGACTTGTGTCTCCACATATTATTTTGTATGATAACATAGAGGTTAATTTATGTCCTATGTTATTTCTTTGGTGATTGATTAAGAACTAATGCAAACAAGCGACGTAATGGTTTGATGAGGTAACGTTAACATTGCCTCATCAAACGATGAAACAAAAATATATATTTAAAAGACACTATTACGTTTTCATTTAACAACAAACATACATAAGTCTTTTCACAAAATCATTTTTAACAGTTTTACCGGATCCGGAGATAAATAGAATAATAGTACGAGGCCATTTCAATGACATTTTATTACAAAAACTTATCAGATCAGATCTGTGCAACGTGTGAAATGTAGTATCATAATTTTTCACACTACCCCCAGTTGCAACTTACAGTAACTAATGCCGTAACTGTACAATTTTATTTCAAGACTGTCAGACGGGGTTGATAATTTTAATAAATTGGATAGTTTGAAGTATATTGAAATTCCTCGTGGTCAAATCAGTTTAACTAAAAAGTTTCACCACGAGGAAGCAACCGATTTAACGATTTCAACTTTAACAATCTCGACGGTTTCGAAGTAAAATCGAATCGTCGTATAAGGTCGTTATGTAACAAAAACCGATCTTCTGCATCTGTTTGGTTTGTGCAATGTGCATCACAGTTTCGCCAGCCCACGTCCCGAACCCAGCAGCTCTCACTATGTAACCATGCGGCGCACGACCGTCTGTCTGTCCCGAGGATTTACGTGCGAGAAGCTTTCGCAAAGCTTTTATCTCAATTTTGTATCGTCCAGCAAATTTGAAGAAAAACGCTGGCAGCTTGGTAGAATTTAGAGACGTAGAAAAATACAACTGCTGTATTTCTGCTTGGTATTTTTTGGATTTAAAGCTTAGGACACGTTCTACAGTTCGTGGTAGATCTTTATTTCGTGTTATAACGTTTTCATGTAAATATTATTTTAACTTAAAATTTATTAAAACGTTATAAAATGGTAACTTTACCTGGTTAACATTTTTACAGCAAATGTACAAGGGTCAATGTAAATTTTATTCGTTTAATGTTTTATATACTTTTTCATTTGGTATAAAAATGAAAACCAAATTTTAGTAGTACTAGATTAACTTTAATACCTATCATTAACAATATTTGACGGTAATAACAAAATACCGAAATAAAAATCTTGTTTCTTATTGTATTAAAAATCTCAGTTCCGGGTGTAGGGAATCTCATAAGATATTTAATATTTAAGCGTGTCAAAAAATTACAAAAACGTAAGTTTTTGTAATTTTAGTTTTTTTTTATTTAAAAACGTAAGTTTTATTTATTTAAAAACGTATGGGAGTACCCATTGTGACAATTTTTCGTAAAGTTAAACTAAATCACAATTCATTTGTTTAATATTTATTACCATTCTAACCAATAACCATGTATAAATGGAATGGCCATTCCGCTGTTCTAATTTCCGAAGAGCCAGAGTTTAAAAGAGATTTTTTTTGGATTGTAATTATGTGAGTTATGTGCACCATTTATCATAAAAACGTACTTGTAAGCAAGTGGTTTAACCACAAAGACTTCAAAAAACGAGACAAGAGAGACAGAGACAGGGACAGAGAGAAAAATAAACTCTCTATGCTACATTACTCTAATCAATTGCGGGGTTTGACTCTAATAATAATTCTTCTATCGCCGAAACTTTGCAGCCTAATAAAATAACGTTAATAGAACACACTTGAAGAATCCTACGTTTAAAAAAATATGTATATTTTATATCTGTACCAAAACAATAAAACTACTCAGCAATAAAACAATTTAAGTTCTTCCAAATCCAAAATTTATTTATTCAAGAAAACAAGTTCAATTGTGTGTTGGTAAAACACTCAGATTTCAAAATAAAATGATACTTAATAGCATTTTAGAAGTAATCAACATTATCATTTAAACATGGGCTATTTTATTTCTTCGTCAGTCTTTTTAGTTAGTCAGTTCAGTTAGCAGACTTTAAAGTTTCAACTACAGACAAATTATTATTAGGGTTTCTTTAACATTTCCCCATTTCGTGGGCTACATGCGAGTTAAAGCGATGTATGAATCCATGCGCAATTGTATCAAGGAAAACTATTAACCTCTAGTTTGTGTACCTTTTATGAGATGCTAGTTTGCATGTTTGCACTTAATTCTGGTTGAATCACACAGCAAACATCACCAGTCTATTTCCAACTAGATAATTGGAGCACCGTTTCACGCGCTGAACGTAAATACTGCTACTTTGATAGTGTAACCTCGGTGTGAAGGGGCATTTACACTTGGGTAGCTATCTTATTTAAAACAAATGTTCAGGAATTAAAAGATATATTTTACTACTCGTTTTTTAAGAATGACTTAAAAAAATTAGATTGTCATATTAATATATATATGTTTGACTGGCCTCACAGCGCAGTGGTTAGTACCCCTGACTTCGGCGCTGAAGGTCGTGGGTTCGATTCCCACTCAGGACAAACATTTGTGTGATGAACTCGGGTGTTTGTTCTGTGTCTGGGTGTTCATTATGTATAATAAGTATGTATTTAAAAATAGTATATGTAGTATATATCAACCATCTGGTTCCCATAGTACAAGCTCTGCTTAGTTTGGGGCTAGATGGCGATGGCGCGCGCGAAATATTTATTATTATTATTTATTTATATTTTGTATAATCCCTTGTCAAAAATTGTAGTGAGACTATTTTTAGATTTTGGGATTCCTTATAAACTGACTTGGGATCACATGTTAGATTGGGCTACGCGATCACCTATGCGCCGATTATATATTTTTTGCCTAATTCTTGGAGATTTTTACAAAAAACATGGTATCATTTTGTATAATAGCTATTTACGTAAAAAAATATTAGCCTCTTTATCAAGCACAAAAATAGGTCTATTTTTCAATTTACTCGTATTTAGTCTGAAGAGCGCTAACTTTAGCGTAAAACAAATATATGTTTATACATAGTTTAATTTCACGTTAAAGCGAGATGGTAACTATTTACTCGTTGCCAAGTACAAGTATGACCTCGACTAAACTTAGTTTAGTCAGTGTGTCTGGCCGAATATTGGTCTATGTCTATTTGTTTGAGGCAATAAGGTCATAAGGCACCATCTAATGATGTGAAGCATTCGAACACCACCCTTTTCTTGAAAGAAATACACGAACTCAATTCGCTATCTCTGTGGATTCGGGCTGAGATTGTTCCGTGAACAATTTTGCTTCATACCTCGCATACTACCAGTACCAGACGTGCCAGTACCAATGTTGACTTTGTGTCATGTTTTATAGTACGTAGAGTAAAGAGAGAGAGCAGCCTTATATAGCAAGTTCTATGATGCTTTGGAGCTCTACCGCGGACTTTACCTACTCAAGCTTGGAGCCAATAGGACGGCCCGTCCCGAGCTTGGATTACGCAGACACTCCTATCATTAACTTGCCAATTAAAGAACATCAAATCTATGATTTGACAAACTAGCTTCTGTTAGCTACGGAGTCAATTGCAAATTAAATGCTCATGGTTTGCCACCACAAAATAATTGCTGGTTTCACAACACCAAATGAAAACGTGTCTTTACCGGTTACTGTTACCCCAATATTAGCTCAGCAGAAATGCGTTCTCTAGGGAGTCACGCCTGATATTGAAGCCGTGACACACAGTTGACATGGGTCCTCTCGCCCCTGATAACGCTGCGATTGTTTTGCGATAGTTAGTAAAAAATGACGTATGAATATCGTGGAAAAAGTCTCTAACCTTTGGCAAATATTTTGGTATAGAAGTTTTATTTTGTTAGATAAGTCTTATATACTGCTTTGTGTCGGGCTTAAAAAGGAGGTGGTTATCTAATCGTCATTTTCCCATATTTTTCAGCGTTGCGTAGACTGATTTGGAATTAGTATATTTTTCGATTGACAGTTTATTCTTTGCAGGTAGTTAAAATTAATCCATGTCAATCTTTACAAAGAGGTATTATGTTTTTTTTTTAAGTAAAATCAAAGTAACTGAAGAAACTGTTGAAAATTGAAGACTGTTGTCTCGGTTTCAAAAGTAAGTACCTATTACTTGTTAACGTAGTCTATGCGGAAGTGCGTTAAATAATATTTACTCGGTAATTAGGTTTTATGGGGTAATTTGTTTAGCTTTTATAAGGTAATTTACTGTGTTGTTAGAATGAAAGAACTGTTTGAAAGGTTTTAGACATCGGTTTCTTCGAGGCTAGCGTGCCACATGCTAGGCCGCATCACCACCTTTCATCAGGCGAGTTGTGGTCAAGTCGAACGCAAGCCAATGCATAGGGTACCTATAAAAAAAACTACAGGACCGATTTTGATAAAATGCATACGGGACCACATGGAAAATATTATATTTAAAATATTATCATTATATTTTTATTTGTTTGATAATTAGTCGGACCAGGCGCCTTTTAGTAATTAGGGTACGAACAATACGAATACCTCAGATTTCTGTTGAAAGAAAGTTTCAACAGAAAAAACAGCCCCTAAAACGCTTAACGAAAGCAAAGCAACTGCCAATAACTTGAAAGTCTTTATGAAAAACCTCGAACAGCTGGCAAAATACCACGGATATCAGACCCAAACAACTTCGCCTTTTTAAACATTCAGCGGTGCTTCTCGCAATCATATAGCCGAGTGTGACCTGGCCAAGTTTGTTATTAAAAATTCAATATAAAAGTTGAATTGAGTTGAGTTCTCTCAGTGCCAGGTGGCCGTAGTGTTTCGTATTTTGAAATGAGGATTGACGCGGGCTGAACTTCAATAAAGTTACTAAGAAATTAATGGGAAAATATTTCCAGTTGTTTTTTGATAGCGGATCGCGTTTAGTAGTTGTTTAATGGAGTGTATCCCATCTGGCCCGGTGACTTGGCCCGGTGCCGGGCCACATGGGAAAAAAAGTTTTAACTGGCCCGGTGATATATTTACCGGGCCAGATGACACAAATCAAGTGCCATAGTCCCCGGTAAGGGGAAATAAGAGGATACGCCTCGTAATTTGTGAAGTACTAACTACATGCATATATGAAAGGGATTGAACTTAGAAATCAAAATGTTTATAAATCAAAATGTTTATAAATCAAAATGTTTATAAATCAAAATTAGTGCTATACAATAATCAATTTTTATTGTGTGTGTTACTCGTATAAAACTCAACATTAAAGAGACTTATACATACATATAAAATGGTAACAAACAAACAACAAATCTTCTTACTATTATGTATCTTACTATATATATATATATAATCTTAAATACTTATTATAACATACAACATGTTTTTTTTTATAAAAAAATAAACAATATACATTTAAAATGGTATCTTTGCCAGAAACATAAAGTATCGTGCCAGTGGCGTACGCGTTACTAAGTGACAAAAGTACGGATACATATGGGGTGCTTTTTCATCTATAGAAAGCTCAAGTACCAGGCTGGACCCCAGAAACCTTTAAAACCGATTTTGAGATGGCCGTCATGAACGTTATTGTATCCGTGTTCCCTAATGTAATCACAAAAGGTTGCTACTTCCATTATTCGCAAGCGGTGTGGAAGAAAGGGAAGGAGTTACAACTCACCAAGTTAAAAACAACCCGCAGACAAGTAGCCCTCAGTGCTGTGCTACCCCTTCTGCCGCAAAACGAAATTTTCAATGGCTGGTGGTGTGTAGCTGCTCAAACCCCCAATGATAATAATAGCAAGATATTTCGTGATTACATGTTAAAACAGTGGTTACGTGACGAGTTTATAAAAGTGTGGTGCGTTTTTGGACAACGCCACCGTACGACCAATGCATTGGAAGCGTGGCACAGCAACCTTAACAAGACAATTAAAAAAAGCAGCCCAATATGATCGAGATGTTAAAAGCGCTTTATACTGACGCCTCTTATTACAAAAAAAGACCAGTACAAATTTAAAATAAGATACCAAGTACTCCTTTACGCCATTCAAAGGAGGCCATGCTTCGAGAAGACCTTATTCAGGAGGCAACCATGGAGCTAGTGAAAGGTCAAATAACCGTCGGTCATTTTGTAGAAAAAATGCGGTAAAGAATTGATTTGATTTTTAAAACACTTATCAATATTTGAAGCTGTGATATTGGTTGACAAGAGGTTAGTTATTTTTTCTGTTTCTGGTAAAGATACCATTTTAAATGTATATTGTTTATTTTTTTATAAAAAAAAAACATGTTGTATGTTATAATAAGTATTTAAGATTATATATATATATATAGTAAGATACATAATAGTAAGAAGATTTGTTGTTTGTTTGTTACCATTTTATATGTATGTATAAGTCTCTTTAATGTTGAGTTTTATACGAGTAACACACACAATAAAAATTGATTATTGTATAGCACTAATTTTGATTTATAAACATTTTGATTTATAAACATTTTGATTTATAAACATTTTGATTTATAAACATTTTGATTTCTAAGTTCAATCCCTTTCATATATGCATGTAGTTAGTACTTCACAAATTACGAGGCGTATCCTCTTATTTCCCCTTACCGGGGACTATGGCACTTGATTTGTGTCATCTGGCCCGGTAAATATATCACCGGGCCAGTTAAAACTTTTTTTTCCCATGTGGCCCGGCACCGGGCCAAGTCACCGGGCCAGATGGGATACACTCGTTTAATGACATACATAATAATAATAATATATTTTATTAATTTCTACGAATTTATTAGGTTTATTTAGCTATGTGATTTCGTAAGAAATAAATAAATAAACACATTTGTTACCTCTACTCCAAATCTAAAAACAAAATAAAGAACCTTAAATACAAATACATGGATTTTAAAGAACAGGTGGGAACTCCAAACACTGTTACTTTTTTCCCTGTAAATCTATTTGATTACTGAAAGTAACTGTGTAATAATAAATACCTAAATTATTTGAAGATCAGAAACGTTGGAACTGTCTATAAATCCAGTTTCGTTCACAATGGAGTTTTTTCATCGCTAAAATTAGTTCGTCTGTTAATGCCAAGAACTCAGAATGACGAGAATTTTAATAACACTTTCCCAATAAAAGCGGCCGTATATTTCCAAATTCTTTAACATTTCACTATTTTTACTGCTCCTCAGTAACAGATCAAGTATTCCTAGACGCTCACAGCTAGATACTTCATATTTGCGTATGTAGCTATTCAAACCGCGTAGCTTCGAGTTCACAAATCTATATACGAGGACCAGTCTCTCGAGAGCCTATTGAGAAGGTTTTACATTATACAAACAGCTCGGGAACGTTCTATTTACGTAGATATTGAAGGAAAGATTCATAACGCGTAAAGAAAGTTTTAATGTGCTGTTATTATTATCTTCTGACGTCAGGAGACTAAACTAAAATTTGCCAAAGGGCAATAATGGAACACAGTATCTACGGCATCAAAAAAATAGATTGTTTGCAATACCACAATTCGACCAAGAACCAGAATTGTCGATGTGGGAACTGGGGTTGCCAAGCTGAAGTGCAATTGGGCAGACCACAGCATGCGTCCAGAAGGATCGGCAACGATCGTCACTCAATGAGAAACTATAAGACCCGACCAAAAAAACGGCCGCCTAAGAAGTGGCGTAACGCGAATTCCAATACAATTGGTCACAACTAGTAGGAGATCAGTATAGGTGGAGAGATATGGAGGAGAGCTTTGCATTTTTCAGGTAAAACTCAAGTCTAAAGATGGGTACAGTTCTTTTTTAATTAAAAACAGGCATTTGACCACCAGGTTGCACAACTACGGAAGTCAGCACTGTAGCCCTAGATGGCGCACCGGGAAGGCTGCCGGAACACATTAAGGTGCTTGGCAATAGATTTTATCAACGTGAGGGTGGTAGTCACCAAGGTGGCTATATTGAGAGTTAGGGGCTTTTCTTATCTTAGAAGGGTGTTTTCCACATGAAATGTTGATAACCCAGTTTAACCAACCACCTATCTATATCATGAATCATTCCAATATGCAACCGCAGTCAAATATCTAATGTAGGGTGAATTTATGTTCTTTTATCTTCCATCCCCTAGGGCGGCATGTGGCGATAAAAATAATATTAACGTTATACTTTCAATGTTTCAGGAAGCATTTAAATTTTACGGTGGAACTTTCAGTCACAGCAATAGAGCTATAAAATCGTTACCTTGTTTCTTTTATGTTTGTGTACATTTTTACGTTTTGGATATTATCATATAACATAGAAAAGTATTGATATTAAACCACTTTGGGATAAATAATGAAGATACCTATTAGGGTTCTATACCCAAAGGATAAAAACGGGAGACTATTACTAAGATTTCGCTGTCCGTCAATCCGTCTGACCAGATTTGTAACTAATAAACCGTGATAGCTAGGCGATTGAAATTTTCACAGATGGCTTATTTCTGTTGCCGCTATAACAACTAATAATAAAAATTTATATTTAAGGAGGGCTCCCATACAACAAACGTTTTTTTTGCTGTTTTTGGACTATATATATAACGACAACAGGTAGAAACTTGAACTAATGTTTTATAGATAATGGCACGAAACCCTTAGAACGCGAGTCCCACATTCACTTGGCTGATTTTTTTATAGCAAACAAGCTAGCCGTATCTTGGCTGATGTAAAACGACGACAAAGAATCCAAATTTTTCTGGTTTATATGCACAGATCTCGTTATCACACTGATTATTTACGACATAAATAATCTTTACTATGACACTATTTACGGTGTTACATTGAATTTATTCGGACCGTGAAATATTTGATAACAATAGTTTAAATTGAATTGCTCAGCAAATTTTATCTTCGGCCTCACGAGGTTAACCTAAGCAAACATCATACCTTCATAAGTTAACTTCGATGTGAGTTTTTCTTCAGAAAAAAGGTTTCTAGTTTCACGAAAGGAACGCGTGGGTGAAACGGCTGGGTCCTGTTATCTCAATCAGAATAATAACCTTCGCTTGTGGTGCCACTCACAGTCACCATGGAGTCCATGGGATTCACATTTCAAAAATCTTATTGTTTGCCTCTTCGTTGTGTACGAAAAGTATTCGTACTTTTGCATAAGCTTGTGTTTAATCACACCTCGTTATATAAAATTACATTTTGTTATAGGGCATTGCCTAAGATGAAAACGAGGTTCTTTGATAAGTTTCCGAAAACTCTTTACCTATAAACCACTATCCAGGATCACTATTAATCAACTGTAGCATCCTTTTAAAGGTTAGGATTATATATTACATTTCTGTAAAGGACTTTTACAAAAATGGAATAAAATAAAAAATAGATGATTCCAAAATTCCTAGAACATAAGTCTTTTCTAATGATCAACAGACACCATTTAGGTTGCTAATTGTTTACCAGTAGCCCTGTGTATGGAAGATATCAGTTTGTAACGATCAGACCAGTTGTGACACTAAATGTAACATCTTTCTCTTGTCTATAATGTTTCTTGACGACATTATAACTGAGGTGTGCGGTTTTTAACTGGTGGCCTGTTACGTAAGCTCAGAGTGTCTTTACGCTCGCTGTAGAAACGCAATTAGGATATGTGTCTATAATAAAGATTTAATAAAATACAATAAAGTAAAGACCTTGTTTTTTTTGTTGACGAGCGAGGGAGAAATCTTCTACAAGATACCCGATTACATTGTTCCGATAAATAATGCTCCGACCAACTATAGTGGACAGCGTCAATTTTATTTATAAACGTTTCACACTCGCCCTCATTACAGGTAACGGCAGTTTTTTAACAAGTATATCTAGACAAACTTACAAACTCTACGGAAATACACTCAAACCACAATGAGAGATTTTTGCTAGCAAAGTTCTTAATGGTCCCACCGCGCGAACAAATGACCGCGATGTATTTAAATGAACCTCTGGATAAAGTTGATTTACGTCTCAATGGAACCGTTCCGAAGAACGATGTCAGCTCATTAAGCATCGCCGCAAACGGCTTATCGTAATTAAGCTGTATTGAAAAGCATTTACTTTCATTCTTTTATTTGATTACTTTGCTATCTTAGCAGTTTTAAGTCTTAATTAAAGTTTAAGTTATCGTACGGTTATCGGCCACTTCTGTGAGCTGCCTTAAATATAGCAACATTATATAATCCAACTTCGAAGGGAAAAATCAAGGATAGTTTGTCTGTAGGTTTTCTTTCATTCGTTTTTGAAGGTACGTTTTTATTTTTGCAGTAGGTAGATACCGACCAACCACATCTTTATATTTTGATGATAACACATCAATCATCACACAGTTTATACATTGCTTGTCCATTTATTTATTAACTTTGAAAAATATTGTTATATAATGGGTTCACTTTGATAAGTAGACTAACACCGTTAAGTATAGTCAAGCCTTTCTGTTGCATGTTGTATATAGATTCTTTATGGAATCTATATTAACAAAAAGCAATTATGCTAATTTATAGGGAGCATCGCATACAAGCTCTATATTGTTTGTTCGAGCCAAGGAGGGCATGGGAAAGGGTTAAAATACACAAACGATGAGTTGAAAAGCCGAGTAACAATTGAACCGGTGCCAATATGGATCGCGGAACGTTATATCGTTCTTCTATATTGAAATCGGCACTCGAGCGTTATGTTAAAAGCCTGTGTATATTTTTACGTAATTCCTGCTGGAGTTCGAGAGAGTAAATGATGATATAAGTTTTTTTTTTCCTACTGGCTTTAGCCATATATATATCTTGCTTATTAGTAAACGGTTACTTATGGCCGAAGATGAAGTCGGTAATCTCAGAAAATACTATGACAACACCTTGATTTAACCCAAATTGAAATAGAGATTCTTTTCATTTTGTTCGATGTCTAATTTAACTCTTTATAATATTAGTGTGGACTGGACCTCTTCAACGGATGGTTTACTACGAGCAAACTAATTTAAGTAAGTATTGATATTCGTTTGATCAATAACATCAAAGATATGAACGAAAAACTTAAAGCAATCTTTATTTTCTACGAAACACCCTGATGTGCCCTCTTCGCTATATGAGATTATTCAGAATAAACCCAGTATTTCAAAAGTAAATGACTGATTTCTTCGAAAAATCTCGAAACATGAATAATAAATCCCCGAATATAGACTCAAATATCAAAACCGACGTAATTTAAGTTAATATAATTCTGAAGTAAACCATAAACCATTCCAGGAAACTTTTATAGGCATGGAAAATATGTTACTGTTATTCCGCGAACTGTCAACCTCGCGAACACGCAATTTTTTAAACATTCTAAAAAAAACACAACTAAAACGATACACCAAATTTTTTGTCTTCAGGAATCATATGTTATGTTTCGCAGGTCTATACATATACCGCCAATCAGATATCCCCGATGAAAAGAAATGCAAAATTATCACTTTCACGGCTTACACCGCTTTAGTGAATTAATCATTCGCTAATGACGTTACTTACGTATGATATACTGAAAGGTGCTTTTTTGAAGAATTCAATCCCTTCGCTAACTAGATGAATTATTTTATTATGATTTTTTCAAGAAAGTGTCTTTCCGAGCAGAATACCTACTACCTACAGTAGGCGAGCATAAATATCAAGAGACATAGACACAAGAGCGTATAAAAAGGCTGACAAAAAAAATCCAGACTCGAAACAGAGACGCCTGGTTCGCTCGGTCAAATACTATAAAAATAAAAAACATTCACAACACAGGTACTACATACTATACATTATTATCGTATCGGTTAAGTGCGTAACTAGCTGAAAATGGGTCACTAAACGCACGATAATAAATAAATTTCACTGTGGGACGAGCTATAAATTAGAAAAAAAAGTCTGTTTCATAAACTTTGTCGAAAACCGATAGTTTTTGTATTGAACAGCTGTTTTTTTTCTAGTATTCAGCGACGTTCCCATAAAAAAGTTGATCGTAGTTACCCCCTTACGGCTTAGTACACCCCTCAACTTCGTAGTTGGAATTATTAGTAATTCAAATATAGACCACTAGTAACACCGCGGCCTCAGCTAGTACTATAATAAATCGACATGACATAGGAACGTATCATGTCCGAGATATATCTCGCATTGGCGCCGACCTCGCAAAAACCTGGAGGAATCAGACCAGAGGAGCATCGTTTATCTTAATTTATGGCCGCCAATAGTAACCCAGTTGTGAGACTTAGGGTAGAAATAAACTTAATGTCCCACGTAATTATAGGTATATTAGAATGTAAGAGTAATATAGTGCAACGTCATGATATTTTAATAGTAAATTAATGAGTGAATGAAAGAACGACTGAACAAATGAATAAGTACACTATGAATAGTGATTACAATTATGAACACAAATGCGTAATTAGGGAAAAGCTTACAGTTACTACAGCTACACTGACTTCATAAAATAGCAATTAGATTTATATTTATAACAAAGTCGCGGGCATTAGCCCGCGACTTCGTCCTTGTGGTATTTATTATTCCTTCTTCTTAATTTACTGATATCAAGGCATCCTATATGTTGACTAGGGATATAAAATACCACCATAAAAAAAAACATTTAAATTTATCCAGTCGTTACGAAGATAAGCCAGACAAACAGACAGACAAAATGTTTTTTAATAAAAACCTAAATGAGTACTATTTCACTGCTTATATCCCCCGGAATCGGTTTTTAGCTTATTTTTGTCATTTTGCTGAAATTAGACCTCTTCAGTTCAAAACTGAGAAACAAGTTTGTATGAAAACTAAGTGCTGATATTCGCTACTAATTTCAATATTCTAGTAATATTTGCAGAGGCTCGTGACCTCCGCGGGTCCCGGCACAGGTGTCAACGAGACTGAATATTGGGTAACTGCGCTCTGGGACCGATCTATGACGTGCCAATCTCGACCCCGTCCCTAGTTATATAGGTTTTATGTGCTACTACATTACGTAGACGTGCTACATAAAAGCGTAGTCTTTCGTAGCGAACTCTACGATTTTAAGTTCGTCACATTTTGTTTGGCTTACGAATAAATCTGTATTTTAATTGAAATAATGTTGTGTTTTAATTGACGTAATTAAGTTGTCTACGGCTGAAAAAACCTCTCAAAGCTGTTACTATAGATAGCGTTAGTTTTTTTAATACAATAAAAAAGGAGGTGGAATGGCTTTAGATGCTTTATTTATTTTAGAACTGCCTTTTAAAGCAATCAGAAACCTTCATAATTAAATTACATTTCATATTACAAAAATAAATCGAACGTTAGGTGCTGTACATGTTATCCGTCTATTTCGTAAGTATACTGATAGCATAATTGCTAAACTCGTAAAAGGATTGCTCCTGAAGACACATGTACTTTACCACTTGATTGATTGTAATTTAATTTCCAAATTTGTAAGAGTTGACTGAAAGAGATCACCCTTTTGGGATGAAAGCGCCTTTTCCGCCAACTTTTTTTTGATTGTTTTTTTATGTTGTAGCTTTGTGGTGACAATAAAGAATTATTTTATTGTATTATATAGTTGCTTCGGTCACATCAATAAAAGCCTGATAAATTTTCTTTCAGCAGATAACGCTACCACCTCGAGAAACATTTGTAAAGTTTTTGTATTATATGTTTTGTTCATCTGTCATAAAATTGCATCGTTATTATCACAGTATTAAATATATTTAACTATTCACTAAACTAAATACCGGGCAATTGCGTTTATGTTTAGAAAAATAATTATTACTAACTAACAAAAAGTTACAGATGGATTACCTATTAGACCACTAAAGATCTAAAGAAAATCCAAATGCGAGACACACAACTAGAGAACATCGTACCTGGTATAATAACTGCATTACCACGCTGAATGACAGTGCTTATAAGTAAGCCCATTAAGCAAGATAAACACCGGCATTCTGGTCACGCGTCGTATAAAATTTTGCAATTACGTTTTTATTGGAAAAAAATCTATATTGCTCTATTCACTTCTGCCATCTCATAAAAATCTAACTAACTTATAAGTTCTCATAAAAAAATTCGCTCTTTTTCTCTCTCCAATATGGAAATTTAATTTGCTCCTACAATAGAGATTTTGCGGTGAAAGAAAATTCGCAACATTCAACTGGATTCCCGGTAAAACTGAGTTCGTTTCCTCTTAGTGGGAAAGCTTTTGATGATATTAGCTATTAAAACGGCAGCGTAGAGAAGCAATCACTGATTTTGAATGAGAATTAAATAAATTGCATTATTATTAATTGAATGATAATATTTGTTAATTAAATTGAAAAATATTATACCTGTAATATCATTGACTGGGCACAATGTCTATCCTTCGAGTAATAATCTATATACATAAGTTCTGACTGACTGACTGATATTTGCTGGAAAATAACTCTCTGTGTTAGTTACCAGCCAATTATCAGTTAGCCACTAAACCGCTGAACTACGAGTAAGTGACTTGAATTTGGAGGGCGTATTCATTATAGGGTGTTTCATTATAAAAAAGGATTCTTCACCCTCTAAGGGATCAAATAAGGGTTCAAAGTTGGAAACTTCTTTATATTTTTATCGCGGGCAACGCCACAAATGACAGCTTTGGCTCCAATTACAAATGTAGGAAAAAATACTAGGCCGGACAGTAGTTATTTAATTTTATGATTAGCTGGCTGGAAGTCGAGTATGGAAAGTTTGCCTTTCGTCTGTCAATTTGTATCTCAGTTTGGAAATTCTCTACTTGCGTACAGCACGTAGTTTCCAAGTAATCTTGACCAAACTTGGTGAAATTCGTGTAACCTGAACCTCTAAGTACAGCACAACCCCTCTACAGCCCCTACAGCTTTATCGGCTCTAGTTAGGCATGAAACAGGAGCTAAGATAACAAGATCAAACAAACTTGGTGTCATTGTGACAGTTCTCCGCTTCAACGCTGTCAAAATATTACTTACTCTTGTTTTCTATAGCTATTGGGAAATAGATATATAGTATATAGTTTTTCATATCAATTATTGATAGATTAAATTGACCGCACAAAATAAGATTTAAACTTTTATAGCGTCTATTTATATTTTTTCCGGTGTGGCTTACCGGTTTCTCCGGTAACTGCCAAACTTGGTATAGGTACTTCAATTTTTTTTTCGTTTATAGTTGTGGCGCCAATAGCTTTTTTTTTCAGGGATCCAAAATTATTATCGTCTTGAGTCACGAGGTCAACTGTTCGTAGAAAAAAATCTTAACACAAAACATAAACAAACCTTAATACAAACTGAACCGTTATTAGTACGTATTATTTATGACATAACAATACACACTGGCCCGGCAGTAATGCGATATAATAATCAAACAAAACAGACCTCCGAGCGCGGTCACAGTAAACAAACTTACAGTTTTAGTTATGTTTGTTTCGCCAATATTTAGGAACTGGGTGATTACAATAATAATAACGTGGGATATTCTAGATTGTTGTGGTTTTATAAGCAATAATACACTAGCTGATGAGAGGTGTTATGTTCAACGCTTTATAGGCACACAGTACAAAAAATATCGATTAGGGGTGTTCTACACCAAATAAAAGTACTTATATTCATAATTACTAACAACATTTATTATCGGACCACGTATGAAATCGAGAAAAAAATCAGCTGTTCCATAAAAATAGTATTTTGATCGTGGAGAAAACTGAATACAACAGCTCTTCTTTTTCTTGAATTCAGAGTGTAAACCCGACCTAACAGAGAGAACCCATATTGAAAGTTGTTCATTAGAGTGCATATATACGCTAGTGTACAACTTTATTCCTAGTACACCCCGTGCCAATAACCCAGCATATGAAAAATGCAATTAACTGGTTTGAAGCTAAAAGAGACCTTATCCCGGCTCATTTTTTTTTTTGAGATTCGTCTTCTATTACTTAATAAGGCCCTATTAGTAACACAGTATTATATGTACAACATTACTAATTAATGCTACACAATTACTAATTTATTGATAAAGGAATTCTATTTCGAGTGATAATTGATTCAGCACGTAACTAACCTTTGTATAAAACCTTTTTGCTATAGTACTAAACAATAATCATTGTCGACACGGGACACGCTCTTATCGCAGCGTTATAGTTTTAATACAAAGGTTGATAAAGTTCAATATCGTGTGCGTGCGTATCAGTACAGATAAAATCAGAGTCGTTATCTCGCGAACCAATGAGCTAAGACTATCCTGCTATTGTATTCGGAACATGGATATCTGTAAAGCTAATACGTAAGATAAGTCTCATGCACTGACCTTAATTATACAAGTATTATCTTATAATAGGGATGTAATAATGTTAATTTTAGTACCAAAGACACGGGGGCGCTTCAAATGACCAGAAAAATAACTGTCGATTACTAATAAATATTTAGACATGTCATTGGTCTCATGCGCTGAGTATGAAACTTGGGGTTATATTTTTGAACCGTTTGTCTGAAGTCATCACTCGCTAATGAAGTCACAAACGTGTTATACGTAAAAGACCCTTTTTTAAACATTCATACCTTCGCCGACTATTAATGAATGATATAACACACATATAATGACACTCTTAATTGAATTCTACCGATGGAAATATTAACAGATAGTACCAATCGTGAAAAATAATTTTATATTCTGATGGTAAGTATTGCGGCGGTGCGCGGCGGCATAACGTGGCTTTATTTACTATACGATGCATAATGCAAATTTGTGACCAATTTATTGCGGTGATTTCATTACTGTTATGATTGCCTTTCCGTGGTCTCCTCTCTAACAGCATCTTACTCGATATATCGTCGGAAGATACCTATACTTAACCTATTCAAATAAACCGCAGTTGTGATACACGTGTATCACAGCGTTTATTAAATTAAAAGGTAGACACACTGTAATTCAGTCAACCTTTTTAACTCAATTTGTATAGCTACTTGTGTATTTCCGCATCCCTTAACAAATAAGTAAGCCTGATTTCCAAAGGATTCCGAGTGAATTTAATATTTTTGCTTCCTCTTTCCGCTCGTGTCTTTTGATCGTTCTTATGTGTTTATTTCCGTCTGGTAGCGTTTAAAATGAGGCGTTTATGCAAGAGATTTCATACAAAAAAAAAACTATTTGCTCTCTGGTTTTTGATTTGAGTAAATATTACATACAAATATCCTGACTGACAGACAAAAGAAAAAATTACCTAACCCGCAGTGTTAGTACGGTTTTATAGCTATATTTATGACGGCCGGGATAAGATGACTTAGTTATGTAAATTTTTTTTTGGAAATCTATTTAATGTCATTAACATCAAATTTAACTGTTTTTCAAAACTAACGATTGATAGAGACTTGTGGTGCTCCGGTTGTACGGGCTATAAGTATATTCAATTTATTTGGGTGCATACTTTAATAAATTATAGTAGCTTATCGTTGGTAAGGTACAACTATAGTGTCCACAACGATAGCACAACTTGCACTACACATCCGTCTTCTACAACAAAATGAATAAAACTAGTTAGTCTTCTGAATAAAATTATAGTTGGTGAGGGCTGCCGAATAGCATATTTAATTCACTAAGATATCTTATAACCTGTGACTTAATTCAAAGACACCAAGTTGTGGAAAACCCTTGTAAGAAAACTCAGTACTAGCGTTGCCTCAAAGATGTTTTTGTAAATTGTTGGTTAATTCGCATTTGAAATTTGGAGAGGGATTTTTATTTGTTTACATTACAATTACGTATGTTTTTCTGACATACCTACTGTGGGGAGTGTTAAGGTTGTGTTGGGAATGTATTCTTTAGATATATGTGGTGTCAGCCGACCACAAGAGAATTCAGAGTTGTATTAGGTATAGATAACTAATAAAAGCTATACATAATTTCTCGAGTAATATTAACTCAACGAAGGAATAAAAGGATTTAACCAGAGGGATCCTAATTGCGGCAGAAGTTTTGGGGTTATTAAACATATTTTTATTTACTTTCTATTTTATATTTAAATAAGTACTGTTTTATATGTTTTCTGTTATAAAAACGAATAATTTTATTTTCTATCTCTTTTTCAACTTGTGGAAATGTGAGAGAAATGTACTTACATCACATCACACTAATATTATAAAGACAAAACTTAAATGTTTGTAAGTGTGTTTGTTACTCCTTCATGATTAAACGCCTGGACTATATAACGACTGGTAATTCTGGACTTTATCCCGGACAAATGAAGTTATATCTGCGGGATGATCAAAATACCCAACGCGTAAAACCGCGGAGCGCATCTAGTAGTTGAAGAGTAAGAGAAATGTTCAGATTCTAACAAAAAATCTCTGCAGAAATAATTTACCTCCAGATAAAATGAAGCACTTAGGAGAAATAGGTGAGCATTTAAGAACCAATCAGAAATAAGTGTATTCTACAGAAACTAGTTAGCCCTGGAGAAAGTAATGAGCATCTCATAAACAATCAGGTATCAAGGAACGGTAATAAAAGCATAAACTTATTCTTTATAAATAACTGAATGAATTAATGAATTAACTCTTTATTGAAGACACACAAACATAAAATATACAGAAAAATTAAAAATACACTTTATAATTATCATAATCTCAATCTTAGCTTATTTTTAATATCAGTCTCCACTTCAGTAATCTACACTTCGACGCTTCACTACATAGTATAAAACAAAGTCGCTTTCTCTGTCCCTATATACTATGTTTGCTTAAATCTTTAAAACTACGCAACGGATTTTGATGCGGTTTTTTTTAATAGATTGAAGAGGATGGTTTATATGTATAATAACATCCATTAAATAGTGGAGAAATACTGTTATTTTTGAGGTTTCTAATGTGATGTCGTAAATAATTAAATTTTTTCCGCTTACATTGCAAAAGCAAGCTGAACCCAACGAGATTTATCAAAATAATGTACAAAGTATTATACACATTTCATTAATAAATCGCAGGGTCAAACCTTCAATGAATTTGAGCGTTGAAAATACAAAACAAAGCCAACTGGGAATCTTTCATAATCAAAATGAATGAACGCGATCCCGTGTTGTAAGGTTGAGTTCAGACACATCGATCACCCGGACAAGGCTATCACGCATAAGTACGCAGATCCGGCCTCCCTATGATACTTTTTGGTATAACTAATAATAATGCCCTCTGGTGGTGGGTTGGATCATTTGGATTATCTATAGATCTTAAATGGTCTATAGGTAATCTTTCTGCTACATTTTTTTGTCATTGTAGTTAGTAATTTTGTTTATGTTACAAAGGCACTTGCCCTAGAAAAAAGCTATATTAATTTAATATTAATTCCCGCTCTGGTTCGTACCTGGTGCAAAGACTTGCCATTGCAATCCAGAAGGCCAATGCAGCAATTGTAATGGGTAATTTTGCACCAGGTACTATCAAAGGCGGGCTGATCGAACGATTTGATGGCTGCCGAGCATTAAATTGTGATTTTATATTTTTTTGACGATTTTTTACCGATTAAGTACTGTTTATGTTTTTAAATAGTAATAAATGTACTATTAATTTTAACAGTATAAAGGAAATATGAATAGAAATTCCTTCCAAGATTAGACCTTTTTTTTCAGTTCAGGTGAAAAGCTGCATTCATACCGCTCCACTATTCACCACGAGGAGACAAAGCGATTATGTGGGACTCTTACCCACTAAAACTTCCTTGTTACTTCCAGACGATAACTGGCGGGACACGGAAACTTCACCGTACGTGGCAAGGTCATGGTAACTGAGCCCACCGCCTCGACAATGCGGGCACCCTAGGGGGATTCAAAAGTAGACCTAGTTATAATAAATACAAAATTAAAATTGCATGTCTCTAGATTCACCGATTTAGGCTCTTTTTACCAGACTGTGAAAGAAGGATGGTTATGATTTTCGAGTTCACGTATGTATGTATATTTCTTTAGAGTTTGAACGGCTTATCGTATTTTTATGTGAGTGGTGTCAACAAATTCGTTTTAGTCATGAGAGTGACACTGATTACATTAGAAATAAAAAAATAAGGATAATACACAGGTTTAAATAAATTATTAATAAATAATTGAAATAGAATAGAATAAATAAATAATAAAAGTAGAAAAATGAAGATCCTGACGATTTTTTTAACTTACATGAACATACTCGTTTATTAGCCTGAAATAAATAAAACCATTACCATTTTGATATTTTTGATTTTATAAAATTTCTTACCAGCTATAAGAATAAGAATAAGAAATATTTATTGGATTTTAAATAACATTCGTTACAGGCAAGTCTTGTTACATTTTAATTATTAATTACTTTAAAAAGAAACTTAACTTATAAATACTTTTATAGTTCTAAGAACAAATACTTATTATATTATACATTTACATTGTCATTTATTTCTTTACCTATTACTAACATTTTGTAATTTTTGTTTATGTTTCAAAACAAGAACGATGATACCACAAGCTGCATTGACATATATTCTCTGAGTTTATAAAAAGGATTTCTTTCATATTCTAGACATACTTACTTGTATCTAACCTATTTATGTAAACTCGTGGGATAACAAAAGTCTAAGTACCTTTTAGGCCCAATATCATACTAAGACCATTAACGTAGATATAATCTGTCTATGTCTCAGTAACACCCCACAAATAAAAACCAACAAAAAAATATTCAAATAAGTAGCAATATTACGTAATAAACCAAAAAAAACAAGCTAATCAAAAGCTTTTATTTCAAAAGTTAAAAAGTGTTGTTAACGAAGGTCCAAAAATTTCTAACAAACTCGATCAAAAAAGTAAATCTCTGTGTTATTCACATGTAACCAAGGTCGCTCCTAACAGGCGAGTTCGTTAAGCCTCCCACTTGTTCCAGTAGCTGGAATTGGGCGCTGATTGAGGCTCGCCCTTGAACTTGTCGGAGATAATGAATCTCGTGGAATCAGGTCATCAGGTCAATAGAGAGCGCCTCATATCGAACGTCAGTTTCTTTTTTAATCTTTCCGTAATATAGATTCAGGATTATTAAGTTACTAGTAGCTATCGCCTGCGGCGTTGCCCGCGATATCATTTGAAATATAAGATAAATTAAATATAAGATTTGATTTCAAACTTTGCAGATTGGCAAAAAATTATACACAAGTTAATCTTATACTTTGTGGTATATATATATAATATATATATCACACAATTTCTGTAACATGACAATAGTTCCTAGAGAAAAATTAAAGTTTCTTATTGCGATTTAGTGCCTTTATTGATTAAAATTAAATTACTAACTTCAACAGATGGATCACTTAAGACTAACTTATGGTTATGTTATTGTTAGAGTAAGATATACACTTAATTTAACATAATTTAAATAATCCATTTCGGAAAGCCGCTGGTTTCCGCGACACAGTTTGCAAATAGTGCGGAATGTAACTTACACTATTAAAACTCTACCTTTGTTAGTGGGTATGAATAATGAATGTAGCTTTTTCGAAAAAATATTTCTATTCAGGAACTACTTATAAAACAATTTCTTACGTCTCTGATAGTATATCGAGGTTCCTGGTCACATGGCGAGTGTTATGCGACCACATAATTTGTCCTGTAGACGCTACAGCGTAAAAAAAAGCTACTATGTAACGCGACAGTCAAAGAATAAACCATTTCACAGAAGCCCGTCTTCTTTTCAGCAGTTGAAAAGTTTTCTTGGTTATTTATATAAATATGTATGGAACACAGAAAAACTTTTAATTTAACGTTTAAGGGCTTCAATAACTTTCAGTTCACCAAAAATGCACCAAAGTACACCATAAGTAGAGACTTTCAGATAGATCAGATTTTCTTCCTACCATTCAAGGGTAGTGGAAAGACAGCTGACTTTATTACATCTCCACTAACGAGGTCCAGTGTTGGCATGGTGACCATTTCTCGCAGTTTTTCTGCCCATTACCGCTCATTGCTGTCCACTGTTACTTATTGTCGAGGCCGCTCGTTTAGACAACGGTTAATGGGTTCTTTGTGACAAAAATTCTTTATTTATCTATACCAGTATGCATAAAAAAGTAAGTCTTGACTGATATTTGCTAGCAATCAACATAGAGCCTAAACCTTAGAGACTTGAAGTTAGGAGGTTCATTTTGGGGTATAGAGGTGTACTAAGAAAAAAACATTTTAGAAGCTCAACCCCCAAGGGAGTCAAATGGGAGTTTGTTTCTTTATAAACCAGTTTAGGTCGGATAACAGCTTCGCTTCTAGTAAGTGTATATAATTATTTTTTCTGTCATAACATTACTTTGGACTGTAGATACAAGGTTATAAAAACAAATACGAGTAAGCCTTAGAATTTCAGGCGCTTCGTTTATTAAACATTTTAAGTACTTACCTCAGATAAACCTATTCTTTTTGACCGATATTCAAAAAAGAAAGCTGTAATTTTTTTTTTTAATGTATTTTGCTTGATTTCTCGGAAACGGCTTGATGGATTTGAACAATATATTTCTTGCTTGAAAGGGTGTCTTCTAAACTAGTCCTATTTAGTCTTTATCAAAGTCAGTTTAAAAGTTTATTTTTGCTATTGACAAAATTCTATCAGCGCCTTCCGTAATTAACTATTTTAGAAAAGAACTCGTTTACTGGTTTGCCATAAGTATGTGTGCTAATTATGCATTTTGATATAAAGTGTCTTGGTCTAATAATATATCATAAAACTATACAACGTTGTTCAATGTCAAGAAAATATCAACAAAATTATTCTGATGATAACTACGTTCAACCAGAATATTTAAAAATAATCCCTTCCGCTTTTATTGCCTTGTTCCAGACCTCTGTTAAAATCCTCAAAGTTTATTTCCCTAGCCCTAGAGAAGGTTTAAATGCATACTGCGGAGAGCCCTGGAGGAAGCTTGACAACGAAGGATGAAATTTAAGCAACCCATGAACTGAAAACATGATTCTTTACGCACATAAAATATAGTTCGGCTATTAACGAAATTAAGCTAGGCACGAGTTTTTTTTTTTTAAGTTATTAATAACAACACATTTTTCTGTATGAAATTGTATTGTATTATTAATTAAAGTATTGCGTTTGCAGATTTTTAATTTTGTCAATAAATATTTTTGCCAATCTGAGCATGTAAATAACTACGTTTGATGTTTGTAAGCTTACTCTTTTTATCTGCAGCCTAAATGGCTTGTTGTATTTTAATGTGAGTGGTGTCGATAGATTCGTCTTCACTTGCAGATGGTCATAGACTATTATTAGCTGCATCCCGCGATTTCACTTGTTAATATACGTGGCTCTAAACCTGCAGTCGGTCAATTAGTATGTCATTTAACAAATATCCACTTGTGATTTTTGTTTGATTAGAATATAAGTACTCATATATTTAATTTGTGTTTTGACTAATTTAATTTGATTTAATGCTCTGTGATTGTAATACGTACAACTTTATTCAAAACTCAGCAACAAAAAATAAAATATGATTAATTAAAAGCTTATACACATATACCAGCTATAATATTTGAGTATTATGAGTCATCTGTAAAATCAAAATATAATGTACGCGGTTGGTTACGTTAATTAAAGGTAATTTTAGACGTGTGTCTGTATAACGAAACGTTTACGCTATTATTTCTGCGTATTATTACCAGACCTATGTGCAAATCCAATAAAAATATTTTCCTAGTCTATATTAGTTGGTTTTGTTGGAAGGCTTCGAGTGCATACTGCCGAGAGCCCTGGAGGTAGCTTGACTTAACAAACGAAGGATGCAATTACGTCCCCAGAGAAAACAAAGGCTAGGTAAGACCCCGAAGGCTGTGAAGTGCGGGACAAAAAGTTGGCACAACTTTTATACAGAGATGTGTGGGGATGAAGAGAGGCTTATCTTATATGCTTGGTTATGTGGTTTTGTAATGTTAGTATTGTCAGTGTTTGTTTATGTTTCCTGCATGAGGTAGAATTGGCTATAGTAATCTAAAACCATATTTAACTGACTCGAAGAAGAAACAAGTCGTAAGAAGAGAGTTCGAAAAATCCCGACTGCTAAATCTTTAAACCTGTGTACCATCCTTAATTATATATTTTTTTAATATTTGATGTACCCAGTATCACTCTCACGACTAAGACCCACTACACCACTATTGACACCACTCACATAGAAATACGACAATTCGTTTAGGCCCTAGGGCGTGCCAAAGAAATATACATACATACACTCGAAAAACATAAACCTCCATCTTTCGCAATCGGGTAAAAATGATGCATTTCTCATTATGAGACTATTATTTCATTTTCTTCTAATTGCATTAAAATCATTGATTTAGCAAATTTTTTGTTTTGTTACAAAATTAAATGATATATTTTTTCCTGTTTCTGAACAAAGCTGAAAAGTTGCTCACCGAATTGAAATCGGTGACACTTTGTTAAAAGAATACAAAAACACTATTATATTAAAAAAATTACAGGATTCTTTATTTTTCTGAGAACGCCATTTTGTGGCGACGCTCATCTTATATTTGAATAGAATAGGATAGAATTAAAAAAATTGTCACAGAAAACAACAGTGTACACAACTTAAAAAATAACAATATTTAAACTTAATTACTGCTTTCTGTCTCAAAACGGTTTCAACAACCAGCGCTGATCTTCCGTTGGAACCGTGTGGTGACGTCACGCACGTCACATAGCAGTTAAGATAGATTAGATATTTATGATTGTGCATACTGCTTTTAGGTTGCTGAGGGAGTTGTGAAAAATACGTAGTTCGCTATTTTGTGATGCCGCCATCTTAGATCGATTGTGATCGAGCATGGCTAACAACACTCCCGACTTATTTACTTTTTTAACAAAATCACTATCTGTTCAACTTGTGTGATTCGCACCGCGGTGAGAAAGAACCATTTAAAACAGCTCTTGGGCAATTCACACATGTGACACTAGATGTAAGATTTGTCCTGTTTGGTGTTTGTATGTCTGCAATAAAGAATTAATTAATTCATTAATTCATTCACCGTGGTCTCAACCGCTCCGTTCAAAACTACGATGCTACAGACAGACACACGAACACACACATACACCTCCATCCAAAGGTTTCCTGGAAGAAATTGCTTTAGGCGATAATGCCGCCTAGTGTACACTAGGCGGCATTATCGCCTAAAGCAATACCATTGTATAGATTTGTCTTGCTGTATATTTTATTTTGTTTGGTGTGTAATAAAGCTATATTCATTCATCATAAATTCATACAAACCTTGATGAGTCACTATTATAACAAAATACGTATGGCACTCGGGGACTGCCGCGATATAGCTATTGCATACGCATACGTCTAGTCGCACGCACACAATCACCGTGCCGAAGTCTGCCGAACTGAAATGACGTTAGACGAGTGTTAGGTTAATTTTCGTAACGGAATATCTTGATTCGGTCGTCGCGCTCGAATCCCGCGATAAAAGCTATGCAATAGTTTAAAAAATTTTAAAAATGGTATATTTATTTTCGTCAGGGAGTGTATTCCTGCGCGGCGCGCCGACACACTCCGCCCGAGCCGAGATAAGGCGTTAGAATTAATTACTACAGCATCATCCCGCTTGTTCAATTAAACTGTATACTTTAGATCTTGCGGGGAAATTACTTGAGAGTTTTCTTTGCTGCCTCTACTTAAGGTAGTCTCGAGGCCGGTCGGAGGCTACATTTTTAGAATATATGGTACTGGTCAATTTTGGATGCTATTACACTAAACTTTAGTGTAATGGTATTGAAAACTGTTTAAAAACTCTGCACAAAAATTGAGGGACAAATTACTTTAGGGCGTCTCATAGAATAAAACAATATTATCGAAGAATTATCACAAAAGTACAACTAATTGCTTAACAGACTAGTCTGCATACACATAAGCCTTGATGTTTTGAAGTAGACGTTATTGTGAAAAAGAATAATTGATGTTATAAATTAATATAGAATAGGTTGATATTTTATTGCACAAACTTATAAAACATGATAAAATTTTAACTAAAACTATACAAAGTTATAAACTATATGTACAAAAGCAATACCCAAAAATTAAAACTAACTTAAATCTAAACCACTGCCAGTTGGTAGAGTATCTAAAATGCTGGCCCCATTGCCTCGTTGAGTGGCAATACAATGCGCTGACCCAGGTAGAGGCCAGCATTTTGGTCTCTAGTAGCGTCAACTAGACGCTTTGTTAGGGCTTTTTGACCAAGTTAATTACTATTTCTCTCAAAAATTTATGACTGTTTTTAAAATGACACAGCATATGATGTGTAAAGTTATTAGTAATTCAAAATAATAATAATAATTAAGAAATAATACGAATGCTAATAAAAGTAAAAATAATTAAAACTATTTAACAAAAATATATTCATTTTTTTATAAGTCCAACTTATTTTAAAAAAAAGTGATTACTGACATCCATTACGGAAGGCGTCAATAGAACTTTTTCAGTTACTTCGATTTAAAAATCAAACAGCTGGACCGATATTGATATTTTCAAAATAGGACCCCTCGAGAAGTTCAAAATATTTTAATCGGTAGAGCCGTCTCCAAGAATTCATGTAACAAACAAAAAAAAACAAACTGCCGAAATGAGTACCTCCTCTTTTTGTAGAAAATAATATTTCTTCATATATTTTTATATTTTTTTTAACAACCAAAAACTTCTACGAAATCGTTGTCTTAAACACTAGTGAATTCACTATAGAATGGTTAACATAATTGTAAGGCAGATGAATTCAACACAAATTTAACTTACTCGCCCTTTACTTCAAATTGGGTAACTAAATTAACCAAAAACTCTACCGAATAACTGTCTCAAGCAAGTATAATAGTGACTTCAATTAACACAAAATAATTAACGCTAAATCCGAAGTTACCGTCGCTTAGGTCCTGTATAATATATGAGGTGACAGTTGAGATTTGCCTCTTGTCCCGGGTAGGGTCCGGCCCTGGTTATACCTACGCATTAAATATTATGTTTCTAATACGTCTTGACCCAAAAAAGGCAGCGGACACAGTGAAAGCTTTTAGTACGAAAAAAAGGATAAAACATTTTGTTTTTTTTTTATATTTTATAGGTTTGCGTTTGACCGCATGGTGACCGATGGAAAGTGACGATGCGGTCTAGGATGTAGCGCGCTCGCCTAGAAGAAACCGATTCACTCGCGATTTGAAAAGACCGAGATTATAGATATCGGGAAATAGAGAGCTTGGCAGCGAATTCCACAACCTGGCAGTTCGCACAATAAAAGTAGCGCGAAGCGTTATGTGCGAGTTCGTAGAACGTCTACCATGAACCGGTGGCGCCTTTCAGTATCTCTATTTGTACGGTTTTCTTGTCTTGTTCAGGTCTCAAAAGTTACATAAATGGTGCAGCCGTGGTGGTAACTAGGCGAAGTTGTCCGTATCTTGGCGGATAGCTTTCCCTGATGGTATGTTACCAAGTTTTATTATTTTTGCCTTATTTTAAAATAAAATACTTATCTAAAACAACTGCGTTTTTATACTATCTGACTATAATAATTAAATGGAAAAATTTAAAGCACATAAAAACTAATTCAAAACTATAATTCTTTAAGTTATTAAAATCCACGTAAAAAAGTCCCAAAAATTATACATATATGGAAACTCTAATTGTGTCAAAAGCACGCATCTTAAGTCAATAACTGTAAAAGTAGGAAGGGATGGACAAATTTACCGAGCGAAAATATTCAGGTTTCTTGTAGTACCTACCTACTACGAAACCCTAAAAACTCTCCGCTTATCAGGGTATAAGCGGAGAGTTTTTAGGGTTTCGTAGTACCAGATATCGGAATTGGGGATTGGGGCATCTATCATCTTGGCCATGGAGCTAAATTCTATAAAGACCCAGATCTTTATCAGAGTTTATTTATGACATCAGGTAGGTAAAATCTCATGCTAGATAAGAATACAATGTCATGAAGCCCGATGAAGCGTGCAACAGGCAAGTTGCAAAGCTGGACTGGTGATGTTTTCACCATCATCTGTAGCCTTCCTTATCCCGTTGTTAGGTAGAGGCTTATTGCATACCATCTGCCTCGGTCCTGTGCCAATCTTGTCCGGGTTGGACCCGCGATAGATGTTACACGTATCTCGTTAACCCATCTTGCTTGGGCCACACGAAACTATTTTTATTTCGTCCTTCCCTGAAGTCTAGTTTCCATAAATCGCTTCTCGCCGCAACTACGCCTCCAGTATAAGGGTGAGGAAAGTAATAAACGAACACTTTAACCCTTAATTAATTATAGTCACCGCAGTAACTTTCAGAGTTAAACCTTTTAAGCGTAATTGCTCTGTTGCCGCGCGGAGCCAGCTTGATAGATGTGTAATGTTGTATTAAGACACGCGAGCCTTAATGTCTCGTGACGGTTCTGCGGGACGTTTGGGACGATACATTTTCTGATTTCCACACATTATTCTACTTTATACAATACAATACAACACGATATTTCTTTATTGCACACCAAAAACAAAATAAACAATAAGATAAAGGCATGAACAAAACATCGGTAGCACATTGGGCGGCCTTATCGCCTAAAGCAATTTCTTCCAGGCAACCTTGGGATGGATCGGACTAAGTGAGAATAGTCACGTCGGTGATGTATCAATAGAAAAAACAGAAAAAAAAAATACAAGTACAAATATTGTACCGCAAAAAAACAACAAGAAAAAAATATTTTAAAATTAATCAATATACATAGTTAATACATACCTATACATACATGTCATACTCGCAATAATCATTCGTAAATAAATATTCGGTTTAATTTATATCGAAGCGTAAGCGCGATTCCACGCGTAACCAGAATGCCAGTTTTTATCTTGCCCAACGTATAATAAGCATTGCCATTCAGCTTGTTAATGCGATTAGCATTCTTGGCACGCTGGTGGTGGGTTGGAGCATTTGGATTATTTTTAGATCTTAAATGGTCTGTAGGTAATTGTCTTTCATATACACTTTCAGTGTTGTTGTTGTTGTTGTTAGTCATTTTGTTCTTGGTAATAAAGCCACTTTCTTGACATTACTAAGGTACATATTTCTTGATTCCCTTCCCAGTCCCTTTCTGTGTGTGTGTCTTTCTTTACTGGTTGTAACGGAGTTAACCTGTTTGGTTTTCTAAGGCAGTAATATCTTTTAAGTGTCTTTGTATGTGTGTGTTTGTTTGTTGCATCGTAGCTCCCTAACAGAAAAAAAGAAAGAAAGAAAGATATATATTTGTACCAAAAAACTTCTAATAGAGACTTCATAATTAATATCAAAAGTTCTTGTCACAAACCGGTTCCAACTCAGCATAATGCTGGTCTTCCGTTGGTGCCGGCAGATGACGCGATATCGTATTTTTTTTGAAAGGTATGACAGACGGAAGTTTTCTTAGCTATTTTTGATGAAAATCGGCTAATCGTGTCCGTCAATGATAGCAAAGCCAAACTTATTTTTAAAAGCTAGATTGTAGAGTGCGCAAAATATAAAATACTGTATAATTTTGTAATCCGCTCAATGAACTTATTTAGGACTGTAGGGGGTAAAAACTGGAACATGTTACTAAGTCTTCACTGTCCGCTCGTCCGTCTGTCACCAGGCTGTATCTCATGAACCGTGATAGCTAGGAAATTGTAATTTTCACAGATGATGTCTTTCTGTGACGCTATGGGAACAAATACTAAAAAAGAATATATGATTAAAGCGTGATTTGTTTGCCGTTTTTTGCTCGATATTAATAACGGCAACACGTAGACATTCGAACTAATGTTCTTATAGATGATGGTAAGAATGGTAGTGCGCGGGTCCGATTCGCACAAGGGCGATTATTTTTTAGGTCTTGAAATAAAAGTTTTTATTATTTTTCTGTTGTACCACTTTCTTATTCGAATCGATTGTATGAGAGTATAGAAAAGTGTTGTTTTAAAACCTTAACAGGTATCTTTAAAAAAAATCTCACCGTAAGAATTTAAAATAATGAATTAGATAATTCGGTTCAGTTGCTCTCGAGATTTTGCGCTTAGCAACACATTCAGCTATTAATTTTTATATTGTAGAAGAAGATTTGAAGTGTCATTCGTCTTTCTTTGTTTAAACTGTCATCGACTAAGGCACTAATTTTACGATACAGTAGCTGTAAATTGAAAGCCATTGTCGTAATACTCGTGTCCCATCGTAAACCGCGTCATAAAATATCGCTTTCATGGTTTAATGTTTACACCCGGCCGAGTATTGTTTCGATGAAGTAATAAATTTGTATCGCCGTCCGATGAATGATGTACGAAATTATCGCTAACCGCTATTCATGTTTGATATTTTTGGTACAATACAATACAATAATTCTTTATTGTCACAAAAAGAAAAGAATAAAAAAACAAATAACATGGCACAAAAGGCGGTCTTATCGCTAATAAGCGATCGTTTGTTTTCTACCGATTTCCAAAATAAGGAGTATCTGAGACATGGCTAAAGCCCGCCATTCCGTCTAATAGTGTATCGTTGCCAGGTTTTAGACTCATAAGAAATGATCGTACTGGGCAGGTTGGTGGCGGTGTTGCTATTTATCTCAGATCGCACATTCCCTTCAGCATTATCAGCAAATCAGCACAACCGCCACCATCCGATGCCGGCGAGCATCTCTTCATTGAAGTCGTCCTGCATCATACTAAAATACTTCTTGGTGTTTATTACCCTCGTAATCTCCATGTAAATTATTTTCTCTCTCTTGAATTACTTCTTGAAAATATCTCGACTTCTTATGATCACACCATTCTAATGGGTGATTTTAATACTTGCTTATTGAAAAATGATCTTAGATCATCGAAACTTCTATCCCTGGCTTCGGCGTGTAATTTATGTATCCTCCAGCTTAATGCTACTCATCATTTTCCAAACTGCGTTCCTTCTCTTCTAGATTTAATACTTATTTCTTCATCGATACACGTCGTTAAGCATGGACAGTGTGCGGCGGATGCTATATCTTATCATGATTTGATTTATCTCTCTTATAAAGTCCGTCCACCTAAAGCCAAACCTAAAGTCATTTTTCAGCGCAGTTTTGGTAGTATGAACATTGAGAGTCTTCGTAAAGACGCACAAGACTTAGACTGGGCTGCTGTTGTAAATGCTATTAGTATGGATGATAAGATTATGGAATTTAATAACATTTTGACTGAACTCTATGACATTCATGCTCCAATTCGTGCAGTCAGAATGAAACACGCCCCTGCACCGTGGCTTACTGATGAAATTCGTATGCTCATGCACAAAAAATTAGTAGCTAAAATTAAACTTAAGTGTCATCAGTCTGATGAAAATAGGGAAAAATATGTCAACCGTCGTAACGTCTGCAATAGAGCGTGTAGGGATGCACAACGCCGACATATTCATAAATCTGTCGAGGATGAAAATCCTGGTAAAGTTTGGAAATTCCTCAGGTCATTGGGAGTCGGAAAATCTCGTCAGGAATCTATTCCTAATACCCTAAACATTGATCTGCTGAATCAACATTTCTCCTCTTCTTCTTTGTTTGACGGGCCTGTTAAATCGGCTACCCTTCAGCATCTTTCTTCCGTTGTACTTCCCGACATTGACCGTTTCGATTTTAATGAATTTTCCGCTTGTGATGTTAAGAAATGTATAGAATCAGTTTCGTCTAATGCTGTTGGTAGTGACAATATTAGTCGTAAAATGATTATGCCAATACTTGACGAAGTTGTTCCTGTTATCCAGTATATCCTTAACCATTCCATCTCTTCCAGCACTTTCCCTGTAGCATGGAAAATGGCTCATTTAATTCCGCTTCCTAAAAAATCTAATCCTTCTTGTTTCTCTGAATACCGTCCTATCTCTATCCTTCCTTTCCTTTCCAAAGTTCTAGAAAAGCTTGTACATCAACAGCTTTCCTCTTTCCTGGCCAAAAACCGCCTCCTCAACCCTCTCCAATCTGGTTTCCGGCGAGGGCACAGTACAGTTACAGCTCTCACAAAAATTACCGATGACATTCGTGCTGGCATGGGCAATTGTCATTTAACTGTACTGACACTGCTGGATTTCAGCAACGCTTTTAACAACGTCGATTTTGACGTCTTGTTAAGGCTACTGTGCACTCTTAACATATCTCCAACGGTGATTGATTGGTTTCGTAGTTACCTGTTTGGACGCCGACAGCGCATTCGTATTGATGACACACTCTCGTCATGGTGTGATATCTCTGCCGGTGTACCACAGGGTGGCGTGCTTTCTCCCCTTCTCTTTGCAATATTTATAAACTCAATCTCACAGCATTTAACTTCTTCCTATCACCTCTATGCAGACGATTTACAGATCTATTATCAAGTCCCATTCGAGCAACTTAGTGAGGCGATTAGGGTTACTAATTCCGATCTTCAGCGGATCCGAGACTGGAGTAGATCTTACGGTCTCTCAGTTAACCCATCTAAAACACAATGTATCATTATCGGAAGCTCCCGTATGATTTCTAAAATTGACTGGTTTCGTCGTCCTCATGTAATTTTTGATGGCGTTCCAATTAAAATAAGCGAAACTGTGAAAAATTTGGGAATTATCATGGATAAATCACTTTCCTGGACTCCACAGCTCGCAAAAGTAAGTCGAAAAGTTTTTGCGTCTGCAGCTTCCTTAAGAAGACTGCGTAATTTTCTACCGATTACTACTAAAACTGCACTAGTCTCTTCACTACTTCTTCCAATATTAGATTACGCAGACGCTTGCTATTTAGATTTAACCGAGGAGCAACTCGACAAGCTCGAGCGATTACAAAATTTCTGCATTCGGTTTATATTTGGGTTGCGCAAATATGACCACATTTCTGAATACCGTAAGAAGCTCAAATGGTTACCTATTCGCTTTCGCCGTAATTCTCATATTCTGTCTTTTCTATACAAAATATTATTCATCCCAACCACTCCCTCCTACTTGAAAGACAAATTCGTTTTTGTGACTGCTTCCCACTCAACTTCCCTGCGATCCTCACGTGATCTTCATCTTATGTTGCCAACTCCCACATCTTCCAACTCTTTCTTTCAGACATCATTTACTGTGCAAGCTGTCATGTTATGGAACACGCTGCCTTTGTCGGTCAGACAGGCTAAATCTATTTTTATATTTAAGAATTTGTTGAACAACTACTATCTGTCAATAAGTTATTAGTCGAAACTTCTATGTTTTTTAACATCTCTCATTGGTACGTATATTTTTTTTATTTTATTTTTTTTTTTTTGTTTTCATTTGTCCATATAGATAGTTATAGTAAAAGGGTTATTGTGTATTTTTTTTTTGTTAGTATTTATTGGTACACCACCGACGTGTGTTTCTCATCAAGTCCGATCCATCCAAAGGTTGCCTGGAAGAAATCGCTTTAGGCGATAAGGCCGCCCAATGTACTGCCAATGTTTTATGATACCTGTTTGAAATGTATATGTATATTTTTGGTGTACAATAAAGTTATATTTGAATTTGAATTTGAATTTGAAGGAGGTACTTACTCTATTCGACGGTATGTTTTTTTTAATGTTTGTTACCTGATTTCTCGGAGACGGCTAGACTGATTTGAAAATATCTTTTTTGTTTAAGTGTATATACAGGGCACTCGAAGTGTTATCAACTTTTAGTTGGTAACACTTCGAGTGCCCATATAGCTATCAAACTGTTAACAAAATGCCGCCCATTTTTTCACAGTCGTAAGTCTATTGTATTGTTCCTAAACATACAGAAGCTCATTGTTTTTCGTCGCTGCTAAAAAAGTTATCCAGATGGAATTCAAACGCCACAGTGTCATTACTTTTTATTTGGCTGGAAAATCGCAACCAGCCATTGTTAATGCGCTACGACATTTACATCTGAATAAAATGTTTGTGTATCGGACCATCACGCGTTACAATGATACGGGTAGCATCAAAAAACGCCATGGAGGTGGACATCCAACAACAGCAACATCATCAGAAATGGTTCGAAAGGTAAAGGCTAGAATTAAACGAAATCCACGACAAAGCGCAGTTAAATTGGCGAAGTCTTAATGTATCTGCCCGGAGCATAGGACGCATATTAAAAAATAAACTACAACTGAAGCCTTACAAAACTCAAAAAATGCAAGACTTGACACTTGCACAAAAGGCAGTTCGCCTAGAAAGAGCTAAGGAGTTAAAGCAGCTGCACGTTGATAGCAAGCTTGAAATATGAATTTTTGATGAAAAAATTTTTTACGGTTCAGCATTATGTGAACAAACAAAATGATCACGTATGGTTAAAGTCTAAATCAAACGACAATTTAGACCAACGAATTGCTCTGCGAAAGCAAGCACCAGCATCAGTAATGGTTTGGGCCGCGGTAAATGCTACGGGACGTTCACCTCTCGTTTTCATTGAGCAGGGTGCAAAGATAAACCAGCAAATCTACCGTGAAAAGATTTTAAAACGATGCTTTGCTACCTTGGGCACGTAAGAAATTCGGTAGAAACCATTGGACGTTTCAGCAAGACTCGGCACCATCCCACAAAGACCGTGAAACCCAAATTTTTTTGCAAGAAAAAATTCCGAGTTTCATTCTTTGCAACAATGGCCACCATATTCGCCGGACTTAAACTCAATAGATTTTTCCATATGGTCAATTCTAGAGGCCAAAGTGTCAGCAAAAAAATATGTGACAGTCGACGCCTTAAAGATTGCTCTTTGCCGAGAATGGAACAAAATATCAGCAGACCACATTCGTGCAGCGTGTGAAGCCTTCTCGGACAGACTCGATTCTGTTATCCGCGCTAAAGGTGGCCACATCGAACAATATTTTTTCTTTTTAATTTTAAATGTTTTTTTTCTATATATTGAAGTTTATAAATAAAAAGAAACAAAATTGTCAAAATTACAGCATTTTAAATTGGTAACACTTCGAGTGCCGACCCCTGTATACTACGAGTATCCGGGTGATTCCCAATAAATCTTTTTCAAAATCGATCCAGAAGTCTGATTTTTAAATCTTTTGATTTAAATTTTTTTTTATAAGAACTTGTTATTAGAGACAAGCTGCGCTCCGCTTTTACTTTCTCTGAAGTGCCAATGAAAATAAATAAATAATTTTGACGAATTCATCTACTCTTCCTATTTTTAAAATTTTTAGTAATGTAAATCAGTAATGCATAAGATTTAAACTTACTACGCACCGCTAATAAATAAAGCGCCCCGCACAACCACCAAAACCAAGCTGCAAGTGTTTTGTCCCTACATAAGAACACACAAACCATTGTTTCTGCACAATAACCCTTACACTGCTACAATGGTAGGTTGAATTACAGATCACGACATTCATAAAGAGGAGGGAGTTGTGAGAGACGAAACATATGCTTATGACGGTTTCAGTATTTCTTGTCTTTGTTTGGTTCTTAACGCTGTGGTATTATGTCTCACGTAGCAGAGCGTTTGTTATAGTAACATACGAAAATTGCCTTTACTTTTGCTTGACTGCCCAAAAAGTGTGTCATAAGAAAGGATTTTAGGAAATTTAACTAAACCCCTGTAACTTACGCCTCTCTGGCAGAGGGCATAAGACGCCCCGCGATTCGATTCTCTCATTTGGGATCAAAGTTAGAAATATTTTTTTTATTGCGGGCAACGCTGTATGAGATAGCTAGCTCATAACATATCCCGTTGGCAACATAAACTCGCAACTGTTTTGCGTATCTCAAACATTACGTTGTATTGTTTCAGAAAACGCTATAATTATTACCCCATGCGGCACAATACAAACCCGACAATGCTGACTGAGACAGAATTCTCACACATTATTATAAATGCGATGGTGTGTTTGTCGGTCTAAAAACACACACATAAGCAGAGTGTCTTTGTTCTAATTTAATTATAAAAAAGAGTAAATTATTGTTCTGACTCACTGATATTTGCTAGTAATCAACGTAGAGCCTAATCCGTTGCACCTAGAGACATGAAATTTGGAGGGTGTATTCATTGTAGAGTAAAAGAGGGCAACTAAATTAATCTAAAACTTCCTATTATGCTAAGTCTAGATCGTAATAAAATGGGTTTTCCTTGTGCAATAGAAAAAAATATATTGTAATTCGTTTCTTACGTAGTTTAAATATTCTGGCTTCCACCAGGTATATATCGGTTCTAGTTGGCTCTTTTTTACCCCCGACGCAAAAACGAGGGGCTGTATGTTTGACGTGTCCGTGTGTGTCTGTCTGTTTGTCTGTGGCATCGTAGCTCCCAAATATATTTTGATTCTATTGTATGAAAGATGGCTGCCGCCACAAAATGGCGGCGATGTACAAAGTTTTTCACAACTCAATATGGGTATCAAACGACAGGGTTTGACTGGTAGAATTTTATAACTACTAATAATTTAAATCCAAGATGGCTGCCACAGCCGCACACACACAAATGTCCGGGACTTTCTAAAATTTTCAATTTTACTTGTAAAGTATGTATGAAATCATCTAGCTATACCCGTTTACAGTCTTTGTTGTTTAACCGTTAAGACAGATTTGAAGTACTAAAACGTCAGTGGAAGGTCTTAGCTATAAAATATAAAAGAGCTAGCTATGCGCCACTGTGACAAGCGAGTAAATTTGATTATCCCACGGGAACACTGTAATTTTTCGGGATGAAAAATAGCCTATGTGTTAATCCCGTGTATTTAAGCTATCCGCTATCTAGAGACCAAATTTCACCAAAACCTGTTCAATCAACTGTTTGAGCATAAAGGAATAACAAGCAAACACATACTCCAACTTTCGAAACAGAATATTGGAATTATGAGATATGAAACTAAGTTACGAGGATAATAAAGTTAGTGGGAAATATTTCTGCTCATCAGCATATCAAGTAGTTATGACAGAACCGTGGTACATTTTGGAAAACAAAAAATAGATGATATTACAACATTGTACAAACCATATGCGCCCCAAGTTTCGTTTGAATGGATCTAGCAGTTTCGGCCTCATGCTTAGTCAAGATACAAACAGATAGATATGTGAAAAAAATCGGGTTTAACAAGTTAAAATGACAGTGAATACCTATTTTAATTAAAATTAATAAAAAAATATATCTAATGTACATGCACAGATTTAAATAAACTGCATTATTATGCATTCATTTTCATATTCCGTGTGCGGCGTCTGAATTTTTGACATAAAAATCTGACATTATTATTTATCTTTATCTTTAAAATTATAGCAGAGTGAAACTAAGTTACGGGGATAATTAGTGTGAAACATCTCTGGACATCTGGTAGTTTTAACTGCTGTGTCCTCTGCGGACCATTAACTTTATAGCCTTTTAACTGTTTCAATCTCTAATGCTAAGCTAAAGCTAAGTTCTAAGAACAAGCGCATTTGTAGTGTAAAACTCACTTAATTAACTTGTACAAGTACCGAAAAGTATGAAAAATTAAAAATACCGACTTCTAGAAAGGAGGAGGGACTCAAATCGGCGACCGGATCAAGAAATTCCCTAACGAAAATAAACCTAACACTCGTCTTTCAGTTCGGCAGACTTCGGCACGGTGTTTGTGTGCGTGCCACTAGACGTATGCGTATGCAATAGCATTAGTCATTAGTGTATTAGTCAGTCTGTTTAGTTAGTCACCTGACTTTTCGGAGATAGCTACCTACAGCAACTTGAAAAAATATTTTTTTGTGTTATGTATACTTCTCGAGTAGCTCTATTAATTTTTTTTTTTTTTTTGAAATCGGTTCGTGGGTTTGATTTCAAGTCGAAATAACTGAAAAAGATGTAACTGCGCGTCGCCGTAATGGAAGTCGGTTACAATTTTTTATTTAATAACTTTTGTTTAAATATATAATAAATTCTAATTTTTATTGGACTATTTATGAAATAGGTACTTTACCTTTATGAAATAAATATTTATTATTAATTTCTTTCAACAAGTCAAAATCAACGCAGAGCCTGTACCCGCTTAACTTAGAGACATGGAAATTTGGAGGATTCATCATTTATAAGGTGTAGGGGTGTACTATTAGTGTAATTGAGTATTTTTGGATTTTTTTCCCTCAAAATCAGTAGTTAGAATTTAAAGTTCAGAAGATAAAGGCACAGAAAGATTAAAAATAAAACTAAAATATAGATATTTTTTTCTGAAAAGTCGCTTAGTAATACGAAATTCAAGAAAATATCTCCACAAACGACAAAACCAACTCTCCATAAAATTATCTATTTTTAAATCCAATTGTTTATCCTAAACACTCAGCCTATTTCAATCGGGGCACTAAAGAGCCCTCAACGCGCAATTAAGGTCTGGGGCGAGAAATGAAAAGAGATAAAATATCTATTACTGTATTGTTTGGAGAGAAACGTAAGATATTGCCTGAGGCGAGCGAATTAGGGCTTTCGCGAAATCTACATCTATAACAATTCGGGCAGTGAATGACGAGTTAAATACATAACATAAAGATAGAACTTAACTGTCTCAGTGAACGACGGAATTCATGCTGAAAACGAGTGACGTGTTTAACGTTATGTTGACGCAATACGTTATTCTAATGATGTAGAACAAGGGTGTTCGACACGGCACGATACACAATTTGACATTGGTTTAGCGAATACCGTTCCACGTGAATTCAACGAGCTTGGTATAACACGGCATATGTTGAAATATTCATAATGAATCGGGTTATGTACAGTAAAAGCAAATACGCTAAATTCTATAATTTTCGGTTCTTGTAAAAGAAGGCAACATCAGTGTCATCCTACCTAACGTTGTCCTGCCAGATATTAATGCACGCAAACGACATGTATCTCTCTTGATTGTACTTTCTTAGTATAATTAAAATAAAATTCCTATATTTTTTTTCTTTCTATAACTGCTTTAGCAATTTTGTTGAGAAAATAATAAGACATATTTCACCAAATAAAATAATTTTATAAATAACAATTAACACTTCGCTAACTAACGCTAACATTACAGTTACAAAAGCGTCATCAATGTATACTGAAATAAAATTAAAAGATATATTGAAAAAACCGCTACTGGACCGGTTTCGATAAAAATTATATGTGACCAATTGAAAAGTGCCCTTACGAACGAAATTAAATTTTTTTTCAATCCAAATATAAAAAAAAATCACCTTAATGTTTTTTCAATCACGTTTACTAATTTGGCTAAAAAAATTCTTTGAGGAATGATTGACGTTTATAAATTCTTTTAGCATAAATTACATAGATATAATTTTCTACGTAGTTATCGAGACCGTTTTTATATAGTTCTAATTCAGTGATTTGTAATAATAACAAAAAAGCGAGCATGAGGGCAAATCGAGCGAATTCTGTGCTTAACCTTTAAGCCGTTGTATTTATTTACTGTCAATAAATAGTTTTGCTATTGTAATTGTTTCACCAGAAAGTCTTAGCAAAGATTTACCGATATCTTATTTCGTACAATGACAAAACAATTAATTTCCATTCGGTCTGTCATTACCAAATTCCCCATTGTCACGTGCCGAGGAGTAACAGATTTTCCGAGAAACTATTAAATTAGGTTAAGGCAATTCCAAGTCAACGAGACCGGGGGGCATACTAATCGCTTTAAGGATAAAAGCTTCTTATTTTTAAGGAGCTTTTTGTTTTTTGTTGCTTCGTATCTGTGAGAGGTTTAACTGAAACATGCAAAGATATCCGCAGCAATTCTGTAAATTTTTATCATTTTTATCATTTTTTTAAGTATCTCATACTTATTAATTATATAAACGTGAAATAACTTCAAAAAACGAGACGAAATATGCACACGAAAACTAAACACAACTATTTACAAGAAAAATGTGCGAGGCGAGCCATCGTTGTGAACACAACCGGTTTATTTCATCCCTGATGAAGTTCACCGAATGTGGTCGAAACTATAGTTGGAACTTTACAAAAATCAGGTAGGCGTGTAAACCTGTTTTGTATAACATTAAGATGCACAGGTTATTTTATTATAAAGATGCGGTATGCATTAGCATCTTGGCTCATTTTCCTACCATTGTACAAGGTAGGTAGGATCGGGGTCTAAGAAATTCCTTTCATCCAGGGCTGAGCGCAGGGGTCAACAGACCCCTTGAATAATGTCTTTCTTCTCCAGTGTTACTTTCTGTCTTTATCTCTTTCTTTGATAAAGTCGACCAGGTCCGGTCCAGTTCCATCTTCAACAGACTCCATATAAAGAATCCACAACCCGTAATTTTAAAATTCTTGGTTAATCTCGTTCTACCTACAACTGGAACTTTGTCATTAAGTCCAAATAAACATCCGAAATTATTTACGTTACATAAATTCCTTTCACCAAAAGTAAGGTCCATACTAATGCAGTAGCCATGACGTAACATGAGACATGACGCAATAGATAGATTCCGACAAAGTAATAAAAAAGTGCGATTACTTTTTTTGTGGACAATTAGGAATATTATAATCATTATCTATAGCGTAACCAGTAACATCATGTCCAAGAAGTACTGTGTCAATGTAGTGGCACCTTTGATTCAACCAACTAACGAAAGCCTCTTAGGGTGTTGGTTGAGGCTATGACCTATTTATACTAATACGAAGAAGAAGAAGATAAATCAATTATTATATCCATTTAAAAGTTGTCTTTAAGAAATCTACTTTTTGTGTTAATGTAGTTTGTTAAGTATACCAAAATACGAGTAGTAATAAAGTACTTTATTATCTTAAAGGCATAGAATATAATATACGCTTGCAATAATTCAATAGCGACTATGTTGCGCTTACTCCCTTAAAGTGTGAAGTGAGTAAGCGCATTTACTCACTTCACATTTCAAATACGTCATGCGACTGTGATGAACACGCGATCACCCCGCTCCAGTGTGGTCCGTCCTTAGCCCAGCAAGCAGCAGCAGAGTGCAGCCCTAATGAGGTCATTACGCTGATTGGAACTATTTTCACTGAGAGAAGCTATTCAACGCTCGCGAGAACCGGAGAAATGCTCTAAACGTTTCAGAACAAACAATGTCACTTTAAAAAGTATTTAACTAGCTTTGCGAGGTGAGTTTGCTTACATTTTCCGGCGAAAAAGTCAGTATAACTCACAGATATTCATATTTTTAAACTTGAGAAGTGTAAGTAGAATTCTATTATAGTTGTGTATGTATTTAGCAAAAATATTGCCAGGATTTGGAAAATGTTTGGGTAGAAACGTTAAAGCGCATCATGCTTCAATGAATATTTCTACTTTTTTTAGATGAGTATTCCTACGACGCTACTTCGCGATCACCCTCATCCACAATCTGACCGGGCTTGCAGAAAAGAGAATAAAAATATTATCTTATATTTTTTAACCCAAAAATAACAAAAAACGACGGAGTGTTATGAGTTTGACGTGTTTGCGTGTGTGTCTGTCTGTGGCTCCCAAACTGATGGACCGATTTTGATGTTTTTGAAAAGTGAATTATTTTGGAATTATCTTAGCTATATTTGATGAAAATTGGTCCAAGATAGGCCGCCACCAGTAAATGGCGAACTACAATTTTTTCACTACTCCCGTAATATGAAAACAGACTTTAGTACGGCTGAAAAGATTTTTGGAGAAATTGGATCTCCCTGGATCTGGAAATTGGATCTTTTTTGAATATGGAAGTCACTACCTTCTCTTTCGAGCTTTACATTAGCCCGACATGTTGAATATATGCTGCGAATTAAATTTATATATTTAACATTTACTCCCTGTTCAGCTAGAGCGGTCCATATCGAAGTGTGGTACAAAGAGTCAAATGCTTTCTTGTAATCTATGAAGCATATGTGGAGCGCTTTTCCATATTCGTTTGACTTTTCAATTAGTTGTGTAACAGCCTGTATGTGATCCACAGTTGAGAACTTTATTCCGAAATCCTGCTTGTTCTCGGGGTTGATTAGCATCCAGTATAACCGAAATATTTTCAAACTATTTTCATCATTTCATCCAAAGCTAACCCTACCAACGTTTGCACACGTGGGCTTCTGTCTCCGCATGAATACTTTCCGAGTACTGATTCTTCACCTCACTGTATTTTGCCAACTTTCGCATTCCAGTCACCTATGAGTATGATGTTTTTTGTGTTTACGAAGTCTAACGCGGACTCTACTTGTTGGTAAAAAGTTCTATTTGTTCTTTTTTCTGTTGGCACGTATACTACTATAATCGCCCAAACTACTTTCTCTGATTTAAAGAATACGTTCAATTAAATACAGATAGCTATAATCAAAGAAAATAAACTATCAAAATAAATATCAGAGTCTTTCCCACTAGGCAAAATAACATAGTCCTACCAGCCAGTAAAATAATTCTAAATACCGTACATTGTAGAAGCAATCTGAACAACATCAGTCTGGCACCGCGCCAGAACAAGGTCAGATACTCATTTGTACATGCACCGCACAACTATTACTTGTCTACCCACAATGTTGTATGTACTGAGTTATCAGCTAGGGGTGTACTAAGCCGAGACGGGTCACTTCACTCATCCTAAGCAGCAACTTTTACTATGGGACCATCTGTATGCGAGAAAAAACAATCAGCTGTTCCATAGTAAAAGTTGATCGGTCGCCGACGAAATGTATGAAACAGCTGATTCTTTTTTTTTAATTCAGAGTTGGTTCTATAGTAAAAATTATTCCTTATGATGAGTATAGTGACCATCTTTCTGCGAAGTACAGTCCTAACAGATAACTTTGTACCACGTCTACTGCAATTGCAATTAGACTTGTCTAATATTCTTTAATGTAAATATCAGCCGCAGTGCCTGAAGACAAGTGTCTTCAACCTGTGTGTGTTGCTAGTTATGACATATGGCACTGAGAGGTCGTCTTTAACTGTTGTCCTGCTAGGTAAGCTCATAGTTGCTCAGCAGGCAATGAAGGGAACCATGCTTGTATATCTTTGCGCGATAGAATTCGTAATGAGGATATTCGCCAAAGAAAAGAAGTTGCTGACATAGCTCGCAGGATTTGCATCAAGCTGAACTGGCAATAGGCTGGCCACATCTGGGGAAGAAAGGTTCTTGAGTGGTGACTTTCTTACAACGCAGGGGCAGACTACACAGACAATGGGCAGATTTGTTCACCCAGGGACATGGACAACGGTGGCGAACACCAGCTAGAGACCGAAAACTTTGGTCGACACTGGGGGAGAGCCTGCCTACGCCAAAGAGGTGACAACTGCGTAAACTTTGCCATAAACTGGAATACACGTGACATCAATAAAATTATAACAATCTGATATATCTATTTAATGTTTTCAAGTGACATATTAATATTAAAATAGTAAGTGACATACAATTTATAGTGCATGTGTCTCCATTCATACGGTGTGAAAATGAATAAATTGCTATTATTATTTTATTTTACCTAATGCATAAAGTGATGTAAAAATCGGCCAAGTGTGAATCGGACTTGCGCACGAAAGTATCCGTACCATCATCTAAACACTAGTTCAAGTTCAATTCATATCGAGCAAAAAAACACATAAACTGTATTACATTAACTTGAGATTATATTTTGCTGTAAGTATTTATTTTTTTGTTGTCCGATAAAGATAATATATTGCATTGTAAGATTTACAGATTAAACATATATTCATTATTATAACCTAACAAAAACTATATAAAGTTATAAACTATATGTACAAAAGCAATATCCAAAAATTAATAATAATAATGAATAATAATGATTTTATTGAATCAAAAAATAAATACTTAGGTTTAAGACAATATTGGATTAAATTACGCTTAGAGAAGATGGGTCGGTTAAGTATTATATTAAGTAAATCTAAACATAATTATGTACGCAAATGTTACCTACAGTTAAATCGCTAACTGCCGCGGTAGGATACCCTGTGTTGCGGCAGTTAGTTCTCTTCCATTAGCATCTTTTTAATTGATTCTATACATCAGGTAATAATTGTTAGCTTAGTTATAGGATAAATATAATTACAATATGTCTCATGGATGTTTACATTTTATATTAGATCCAATACGTATAAGTTTACAAATAAATAATTGTAAACTAATACGTTAGCGTTTAAGCTACGTTTAAGCTACGTTTAAGCTACTTAGTACTAGGAATCTATTATCGATTATGTATTCAATTCTATTATGTATTCTTTAATTTTATCATACACCTATTTTATTCCTAAGATTATTATTATTATTTTTAATTTTTCCAGGGGAAAAAAACACAAAATAAGAATATAAAATGAGTGAATATAGTTCATTGACCGACTGTTGAGTAGTTAGTGGGGAAGGAGTGTGGAGGGAACATGTTATTGAAGGTGAGGTAGACTGTGATAGGAGTGATCATCTAGTTAACGCTCTTCAATGTAATCTAACCACAACCGGTGCTATTTCAAATTTGCTTTGTGCTATACCGCAAAATACATGTGTTATCTATACCAGTTACCTTTGTATTTCCCAAATGATGTCTAAGGTTCAACTAAATATCCTAATAATCTCCTCTGTTTCTACATAGTTTAAGGACAGTAAAAAGTTTTTCACTTTCTTTTTGCAATTTTGCCTAGTTTCATGTGCCAAATGTAATTTTTTATTGAGTGAGTTAAAGGCAAAACAACCTCTAAATTTGTAGCTTCTTTTACCTATAAGTGTTTTTCGCCTTGGAAGCGACCAAAGTGGCTTTCGACGCAACTCTGGGTTTTCGGAGCCAACTTGAGTCTCGAGCGAGGTTCGATGGAAACGTAATACTGTCGACAGAATGTATGTTTGTCTGACGGTCAGCTGTTTTGTGTCTCTGTAAATTAGTTCCGTAGGATATCTGAAGGCCTTATTAAAAGCCACCTTTAGGACAGCGCGTTGAGCCCGCTCGAGTTTTAGCAGATTACAAGTACCAGCAGAACCCCACGTAACTACACAGTAAGATATTAAAGAATGGCAGAGTGACGCATAGACCATGGTAATTAACTTGGTATTAGCAATTCTTCTGAGCCTTTTAAATACATAGAGTAACTTCCTCAAGCGACCACTGAGAGCCTGGATTTGTTTAGTCCAGGACAAAAGTTCATCAATGTATATCCCAAGGTACTTAATATTTTTTTCTTGACCAAGTTTCGGGCATGTGCAATGGTTCTGGTTTGAGATTTCACAAGAGTGCAATGCTATAACTATAGGTTTTTTAGGTCCACTTCGTCTAGATACCCTAAAAGCAATTATTTTAGTCTTACTAGCGTTAAGTGTGAGGAGGTTACAGTTCAACCATTTAACTACATGCCTTAGACCACTGTTAGTTGTTCCACACACATCGTCCCAGTCATAACCATCAAAAATTATAGCCGTATCGTCGGCGAACGCAAACAGTTTGGCATTATTTATACTGATATTGCATAGGTCATTCAAGTAAATCAAAAAAAGCGTTGGACCTAATACGCTGCCCTGCGGGACACCGAAATACACCTCCACCAGGTCACTGCTGTGATTCTCTACACTAACCCTTTGAAAGCGTTCGTCAAGGTACGATCTAAACCACTCCAGGGCTATTCCACGCACGCCGACAGCCTCCATCTTCCTAATTAGGATCTTCCTGGAGATTGTGTCGAAGGCCTTGGCAAGGTCAATAAAAACACCAATAGACCTGCGTCCTCTGTCCACGTTGCTGGACACATGATCAACCAGAGCCGTCACAGCGTCTTCAGTTGATCTGCCAGGCCTGAATCCATATTGATTCTGAGATAAAATTTGCTGTGTTTCCAAAAAGGATACAAGACGTTTATTTACAACTTTTTCTAGAATCTTTGATATCGCACTCAGCAAGGAAATAGGCCTGTAATTAGATATTTGGTCCGCTTCCCCTGCTTTAAATATGGGGCACACATTGGCTTGCTTAAGCTCTTTCGGTACGATGCCAGATGCGAGGCTAAGATTACAAATATGAGCAATGGGAGCAGCTAGTAAGTGTTTTGCACTTTTCAAAATGTGATTACTTATACCATCTTGTCCTGGAGCTGACCTAGGTTTTAAGTTGGCAATTATTTTACTAATTTCATATGCATTTGTAGGGGCCATATACATTGACTCAGTGGGAGATTCAGGGAAGACCATTTGTTTTAAGAGTTCATCCTCGGTCATATTAAGGTCAGACAATATAGTGCTAGCCAACGATTGGCCTATTGTAGCAAAATATTGATTGGCATTGTTTACTGCTTCTATATGAGACTTGGCAGTTTTAAAGAAATTATTATTATCAGATTCAGTAGATTTGAAATTGCATATATCCTTAACTGATTGCCAAATTTTCTTACTGTCCCCGTTGCTATTTTCGATGAGTTTGCGCTCGTACAACTCTTTTAGACTATGAAGAATGTTATTGCATGTATTTCTATATTTTTTATATTTAATCATAGCACACACATCATTGGGTCTCTTTTTTGCTAGATGCTGGAGATAATCTCGTTTCCGCATGCATTTCAGAAGTCCAGGGGTAATCCATTCCTTTTTTATACACTTAGAATTTGGCACAGTAAAAACTGTTTTATGAAAATCTATCGCCTTATTGATGATGTTAACAAATACATTAGTGGCAATTCTTACATCATTCAGAGTATACAAATCAGACCAGTTGATTTGCTCCAGGTCGTTAATGACCAGTTCATATTTTATTTTGGTCACTATTTTTGATTTCCGCGTGGTCGGCATCGGGCTACCTGTTACGCTCAGAAGGACTGCGTCGTGGTCACTGACCCCAGATGTACACACTACAGTTGATGAGGGAAAAGACGACCTAATAAAAGTATGATCTAGGCAGCTCTTTTCTCGAGTGTGCATTTGATGAGTAGGCAAAAATCCGTAACTAGTAACCATCTCCAAATAGTCATCAGCACGAGCATCAAAACCTGTGGGTGAGATGTTGATGTTCATGTCACCGGCGATGACAGTTGTGTTACTTTTTAGTGTGCACAAGAGTGTGTCGAGACAGGTCTTGAACTCGTTAACATTGTACTTGTTTGGAGATCTATATATAGCAACAATGGTGTATGACCTGGCGACATCAATCACAAGACAATTTGCGTCTCCAAAATCTGGTTCAGTGATCTTTAGATCAAGCCCGGTTCTATAATAAATAACAATGCCGTCGTTTTGATTAAACGATTTTTTCGTAAAATTGCATATGTAGTTATCCAAGGCAATTCCGGGAAAGGAGCTGTCTGTCCAACATTCTGTTAAAATTATAATACTAGGAAGGAAGTTAAGTCGCGTTAGAAAAACTAATAGGTACTTAAAATTAGCACGTATACTGCGTATATTCTGTACAAGAATAGTAAATTCTTTCGAGTTATCGTCCAATCCAAGGTAAATTTTACACATCTCGGGAACAAAGCTATATTTACTACTTATAAAATCCAGACTATCCATTTCTTGTATTATTTGATTGCTATCCATAATTATTGTTTAGTAAATTAAATGCGCGTGAGTTGAATCTATATTTATGTCGTAGGATCTTGGTATGAATCACGATGACCAGGATAGGTATATAGATAAGCTTAGAGTACCCGTCATTGAGTAGGTACCTATGTAATAAAAGTACGATGAGACATCTATGTAGTTTTAGTTCCGTTTGAGGTTGGTAATGAGTTAACGTGTTCGTAGAAGATTTTCTGTAAATGTTGAAATAAGTAATTGGCTGTGATTTTATTAGCCAAGTAGTAAAAAAATTAATTGTTTTTATTTGGATAATACAGTGCTTCGTGAGGTTTCGGTAACAAGTAGATTTGTGTGTGTGTGTTGATTTGTATACAGTTGTAAAAGTATTTTGGTGTAAACATGGAAACTTGCTTGTTTTTTGTACAGCGAACGTTATTATGACCCGTGTAAGTACTCGTATCATTACATAGGCAAAAAGATAGACGTAGGAGATTAATGTATTTGTTATTCCACTTTTTTTTTGTAAGTTAGTATTGTGTGCGGTTAGTGAGCGATGAAACACAAGGATTAGGAATTTTAGTATTTGGCATATTTGATTCGGGTAGATAGATAGCAGAAGATCAACAAAATAACAATATGTGTATAAACAGAACATTGTAGTAGATTCAATAGTATATTTTTGATTTACTTGTTGAAGCAAGTAAATCAAAAATATGACTCTGGGAGAAACAATGTAGAAAGTCCATAGCAGTTTTAATATTAATTGAAATATAAATATGTTTATAAAGAGATATTTCATTAATAATATTATTGGAGGGCTATATATAAGCTTATTCACTATTTTCTCTAAGTTGGTCGCAGTAAGTCACGCCAGTTGCACGTCAGACCTTCTTTTCAGCTCTTCGATGTGTTCTTCATTTTTCAGTAGGATGTGCGGCAGCCCTTCTTTTTTACGCAGATATATGTTACCATTAGATGTCCAACAGTATGCATAGCCTGAGGTCTTAGCAAAGTCTCTTGCCAAATAAAATAGTCTTCGTGATTTTGCAGTAAGAAGTTCGGAAATGTAAATTTGAGTCAGGGGACCTTGAATTCCTAGATTGCTTGACTGGAGCTTTGTGTCTCTGTTCTTGTTATATGCTTTAACTTTATCAAGTACTCGTCCTTTGAGAAGAGTGTTTGAAAACTCTGCTATTACGGTTGAGGCGTTGCTATTTGTTTTGTTTTGTATTCTGTAGACATCCCGCAAGTCGGCAGACGAAAATTCAATTTTTAAAGTTTTTAGGAGACTTTCAATCATGCTGAAAAGGTCCTCCTTCTTCTCACCCTGCTTTTTTGTTGTGTTTCTTATTTCTATAGAAGTTTTTTTAGAAAATCTGTCAATGTTATCAATTTTGTCTCCCAATTCTGTGATTTCTCGCCTTACATTATTTCTGTCTTTTTCTAATAGTTCTACCTTTTTCTGTATATCAGTGACCTTCCCCGACATGAAACTGATTGATTTCTCGATGTCAGATATTGTTGAGGTGTGTGCTTTCACTTCGAAAATGTGACGTTCCATGGCTGACATACGTTCATTCTGCTTCTTGGAAAAGGAGGAAAACATAGAGGATAACATCTCTTTTACATCGTTTTTGAAAGTTGTTAACTCTTCCATATCGTCATCGGGCCTATCACGTTTTTGAGCTGCCCTTGGTCTTTTTCTCTCCTTTGAAACCAAAGTATCACTATCCGATACTGTAGGGCTTGCTTTGCTCGGTGGAGAGTGCTGAGTTTTAGGCATGTTTCCGATGTAGGCCTAAATGTACGTGTGCAATTTCTCTTCCGACGGCTCCTCGAGCACCGCTGCCTCAGGGACGTGCGTTGCGAAATGATAAATATCAATGTGTGCCGAGCACGCTTGCGCACACAGACGCACTGCGCGTGTCCGTATGGCAGGTGGGTGGTGCCTGGGATTGATTTGTGTGCGTCGTCAGCCTTGTATTGGTGTTTGATGTGTGCGTGAAAGGACGTTCCACTGCGCACACGGTTTGCCAATAACAGCTGATGTGTTTAATGTCCGATGCATCCACTATTTATTATTCGTTGATAATAGACAAAATGTCACTCACGGATAACAGGGGTGGGTCCAGAGTACCAGGCTTGCAGAACTTAGTTTGTCAGATCGATGCTTGAGAGCTCCTTCTTGGTTCTGTGATCCTATTTTTAGACACTATTTAAAAGTAAATTTAAAATAAAATTCGAATAAATTTCAAGTACGTGGACACGTCTGTTCTCAGTTGCGCACGAGGCGGAAGAGGATTAATTAAAACTAACTTAAATCTAAACCACTGCCAGTTGGTAGAGTACCCAAAATGCTGGCCCCATTGCCTCGTTGAATGGCAATACTTATGCGCTGACCCAGGTAGAGGCCAGCATTTTGGTCTCGAGTAGCGTCAACTGTATTACATTAATTTTTTATTTTGTTTTAATCTACCTACATTTTGTTGATTATTCAGTTAAAAATACAATAAGAACTAAAGGTTGTTCTTACTAATATCGAGCAAAAACAGCAAAGAAATCATGTTTGTTGTGTGGAAGCCCTTAACAACAAATATACAAAATTTGTGAAAATTTCAACAGGCTAACTATCACGGTACATAAAAACAGCTTGGTGACAAATAGACGAACGGACAGACAGCGAAATCTTAGTATATTATAAAGTTGCCTTAATATCAAAGCTCGCAACAATTTTTTCCTAACTCTTAATTCTTCCTAGCTAATCCTCGGTGATCTATACAGAAATAGAGTTCCCAACCTTTTAAAATCATACATAATCCTGTGTGGGATTTAAGTCGGCAAAACGATCTCTTTGAGGATTACATTTTGTCTACTTTCACCGTGAAAAATATTAAATGAAATCGAGAGGAAAATACTGATTTCTGACGGAAGTTCCAACCTTCTGTGGAAAGCTTTCACCGTGCTGAGAATATTCTGTAAATAATTTAAGGTCAGGATTTTAACTGTGCGTTGAAGATAATTATTTTTATTTATTAAGTTTTCTTATATAAGTAGCTGACTGAATAATTTTCTCCAAATTAATATCATTTATTTTACACTATATATTTTATTCATTGATTTAACTTTCTAACGGCAAAAGAATTTTTGAAATCAGTTCAGTAAGATTTAGTCTATTTGCTACAAACTAAACACAAAATATTTTCTCTTTATGATACTAGTGTAGATGAAGAGTATTTAAAGTCTCACCTTTTGAATACTCTACGCCGTTCGTCGACATAGGATCATTAGATGTTATAAACCTAAACAGCAGATATCTACTAAGTAATCAAAAGCCTTGATGCAAACAAATGGTTAGAAGTGACTTCATATAACCCGACTGCTAAATCTTTAAACATGTGTTTTTTTTTAATTTTGATGTACACAGTGTCACTCTCATCACTAAGACGAATCTATTTTCACCACTCAAAAATACGACAAGCCGTTTAGGCTCTAGGTCGTGCCCAAGGGATATACATACATATGTACATATATACAGTCGAAAAACATAACCGTCCTTATTTCGCAGTCGGGTAAAAATCATAACATCACATCAGGTTTGCGGTCAAACACAACACCATCTTAGTTAAAAATAAATATTTACTTTAATTTAAGGCATCCTGTCCATTTTACATACTGTAGTTGCAAAGCGATACAAAAAGGTAACAAAACCTCTTTAAGAAAGTCCCTAGAACCCCCGAAAAAACTTCCTTCTGACCGTTTCCCGTAATCTTGGTAAATCCCGCCACTTTCCCGTGGTGAATAAATTCTCGCGAGGCCAGTTATACTTAAAGCGTGATTCTCATTCACTTAGCTGTTTCAGTCGGTGCTTACTATCTTTTGATACTTTATTTTCAGTTATATAAAATAACAAAAAATAAAGTTAGTCAGAGTTAATTTACATTGCTGCATCTGAGATGCATTTATTAAAGAACTACTATTAACGTGGTTACGGCTTCGCCTCGGACCAACATTCTCACGAAGTAGCTACATAAGCTTAGCTGTCAAAATAGAAACATACTTTAAAATATAAATACAAAATTTGAAAGCAATCTCTTTTTAAAATTTGTTATTTTTTTTATTTATTTTTTTTACTTATTTTACACAACGTAAAGATATAAACGACGCGTTAGACGATAAAATCGTATAACAAGTGCTTAATAGTGACTTTAGACCCACGTATCTTAACAATTGAAACAGCTAGTACAGCCTATGACCATCTGCAAATGAATACGAATCTATTGACACCACTCAAATAATAATACAACAAGCCGTTTAGGCTCTAGGGCGTGCCAAAGAAATATACATACATCCATACATACATACGAAAAACATCCCTCTTTCTTTCGCAGTCGGATCAAAAACAGTTTTTCTTAAACAATCAGTAAAATCATGAATTCCTTTATCACTAAAACAAATTGTTGTTCACTTTTCTTGCCTAGAATAACTTTTAATTTCTTTCACAAATAGCTAAACTAAGTTACCTCCATCGTCAAGGATTCGCCTTTTGTACGTTCGTACCTGGAAAATTAATTAAATTTGTGTTAATATAAAAAGTAAGATAATAAAGGTAAGAAGACAAAGATAATTTACACCGTTATTCTGTCTTGTAACAATGTTTTGTTTCAGGAAAGAATAATGGATAATAAATAAGCATAAAAGTATAAAGTAAAACTTTACTCACGTATTTGACGTATATAAATTAAGACGAATAATTAAATTAACTAATTGCGAGATTGCCATATTAAGCTTTTAGCTTACGTTGCATATGAATAATCAAGAATTTGACGAATAGAGAAATTGACATATCAAGCTTTTGACTTGTATAGGATACTAACTGTGCCCCGCGGTTTCATTCGCGTAGTTCTACTAAAACTAAAACAAACTAAAACTAATATCGAACTACTTTTTTTGAAGTCGGTTATAAAGTATCCTATGTCCTGTTCTATGTCTCCTGGTTCTAAGCTACCTCCCCAACAATTTTCAGCCAAATCGGTTCAGCCGTTATTATATATATATATATATATATATATATATATATATATATATATATATATATATATATGTATATAGATCTGCAAAATTAAAAACAGAATGACGGTATTAGATACCGCCCGACTTACTTTGGTGTGAATGTACGTACTACACAGCCGACTTACTAACTTTACTCCAGCGTTTGTTTTGATGACGATCCGTACTTTTTTTTAACTTACACAGCTAAGTATTTGACCACAAGTTCGCACGACCACGGAAGTCGGCGATACTGTAGCCCTAGATGTAGCATGCTCAGTCTGGAATACACTGACTCTCAAGGAAGGCTGCCCAAAACAAATTTGAATATTAAAAGTTTTATACTTTGAACTCCCATATTAACCCCTTAGGGGCTGAATTTCCAAAAATCCTTTCTTAGTACACCCCTACACTTTCCAAATGTGTCTCTAGGTTCAGCCGCTAAGGCTCTACGTTGATTCCTAGAAAAAATCAGTCAGTCAGGACTACTCTTGTTATTTGTGTTTAAGAGAGACCCTTCCTCGAAATATTACAATCTAGCCTCTTAGGTTTAAATTTCTTATTAGTACAAATAAAGTAAATTAAACTTAAAGTTCTACACAATAATGTCTCTAAGAATTTGTCTATATGCAGATTATATATTGTATATTCTAAAGTACTTGTTACTTTCTTCAAGAATAGTCTTTCAAATGTTGATTTCAAAGGTGTTATCTAGAAAAGTAACATCAAATGGAAATATTCGTCCATTTTATTTCACTACACTTTTATCTGAATAACATCGTGGGCTAAGTGAAGTGAAGTGAAGTACACTATTACTTTTTTTTTTGTTTATTGCTACTGATGTATTAAGCTGATCAAAGTCTAGGTTTATTTTAGTCTGGCTTGGTTTCTTGACTTCTACGTATGTTTAACTGACTTCAAAAAAGAAATATGTTCTCAATTCATCGAAACCTTCTTAGAGGTCCGCACACAAAGATTAAAAACGAGACTGTATCTCATGAACCGTGATAGCTAAACAGTGGAAATTTTCACAGATGATAAACTTTTGTTGCCGCTATTACAACAACTACTAAAATCAAAATAAAACAAATATCTAAGCATGCAACAAACGTGAATTTGTTCGCCGTTTTTTTGCTCGTTATTAATAACGACAACAGGTAGAAACTTGAACTAATTTTGTATAAAGGGTTATCGGTTAGGATTGTAATGAGCCAAAAGGGGGTAACTATACACGCTATTACGAACAACTTTCACTATGGGACCAACTGTGAAATAGAGAAAAAAAACAGCTGTCCCATTCATCAGTCGTCGTCAAAATGTATAAATTAGCTGTTTGTTTTCTTGAGTTCAGAGTTGGTCCCATTGTGAAAATTGTTCATTATTATGTATATAGCGACCCTTTTTCGGTTTAGTACACCCCTAGCTAAGAACTATGTATATAATAGTACAGAACTCTTCGTGCGCGAGTCCGACTCGCACTTGCGAGTCGTATTATATATTATAAATTAAAAATATTATATAAATAAAATATTATATATATATATAAAATATTATATATTATAATTTAAAAATCGACCAAGTGGTCTATTTTTAAATTATAATATGTGAAAGCATTATGCTTCTTCCTACCTTATTAGTAGTAAAGCTCTACCTACGTACGCTGAAAGTGAAAAACATATTGTCAAAATAAAATGAAGACATCAAAGTTCACCAGTATGATTTATCGTATGTAGGCGGATATATTAGTAACATTATATTCTTCCTAAAATAGACAATAATAAAACTTACAGGTTCCTCTGTCACTCTTTACTTGATATTTTATTTTCAATAATTTTTATTTTGTAAAGTGATTTCTAGAATATGCGTGTATCATTCTTATATTCTTGGTACAAGTAGGTGATTTAAGCATTTATTTATTTCCCCTTTTTTATAGGTAAATTTAAGAAAACATATTTCTTGTTATTTAAGTTTACAAGATTGTTAGTTACATTTAATTTTGTTTCTTTATATGTGTCGTCTGGTCGATTTTATTTTCTACTGACTCCCAAAAATAGTAGATACTCCTCAATTCGCTGTATAAAAATAAAATTAAAAAAATATTTTATTTCTATGTTTGCTATATGAGTTTCCGGAGACGAGTGGACTTATTTGTTTTTTTTTATCGAAAGAGTGTACCTACCCTGTAGTCCCATTTTGACGGTCGGTCAAAAGGTTTGATTTTGAAACAGAAATAAATGAAAAAGTTCTATCGTAAAGGAAGTCGTATACTATAGTCACTTTTCTTTAAAATAATTATGTTCTGTGGAGTAGCTCACCATACACCCAGAATTCCTAGGCTTACAATAGAAGGCTCACAACGAGTCGTCCGACTCACGGTAACACTCTGTTGTAAAATTAGTTCACTTTAATCCGCGCAAGCACTAAACGCCGCTAAACACCAAATGCGGTTTTAGAAACTTAGAACTTTCACTAAAGCTCATAAGAAATCCCGAAATAGCCTTAACGCTCCTTAAGTTTTCTACCATTAAATCTGTTTAATTATTAAACTGAATCTCAAGGTAAAAAATCAAAACAAAATCTATAATAATCATAGAATATAAAAAACAATTTATTTGTGAAAATTCTCGTGGTTTCCCTACAAAGAGTAGTTCCCTATTGACTTGTTCCACTCAATCGATGGTCCAATAAACTAAATACTCCGGTGAGTGGTAACAAAGGATTGCAAAAAGTCCTTAGAGGTAGGCTATTGTGGTCCGAGCCCATTGTACCTTACAAAGGACCATGAAGTAGTGGGATCTATTGGGAGCCTATCGACAGTGATTATAACATAATGGTCAGTGTGTCATGACTATTCAGTTGAGTTACTAGTTGAATAAATTCATTTTTTGCCGGGAATAGGCATATGGGAAGATGCATTTACCCAAAGACTAGGACAAGAGTGGAGAAAGGTTGCAAGGGATAGGAAAATATGGAATACACTTGGGCGATGCCTGCCTCCGCCAACGAAGCGAAATCTGCATAAATAACATGCTAAACAATTTGACATACTACTCGTACAATTTGCAATTGACTGATTTAATTAAACAATAATAATTATTAATGTAGGTTCAAGTAATTTGAAATAAAAATCAGTTTAACATAATTCCATGCTAAATTTAATTGTAAATTTAATTACTAACGCTTGATGCATACAGATGAATAAATGGCTTTTTTACTTTTACTTTAGTGTTTTTACCGACTGCCCGAAAGGATGATAATAATATTACTAGACTTCGAAACAAGGAGGGCTATGTTTTTTGAGTGTATAAATGTATGTGTATTTCTTTGGCACACCCTAGAGCCTAAACGGCTTGTCATATTTTAATGTGAGCGGTGTCAATAGATTTGTCTTAGTCGTGAAAATGACACTAAGTACATCAAAATAAAAAAGAGAAATAAAGGATGATACACAGGTTTAACAATTTAGCAGTCGGGTTTTTTTCGAACTCGCTTCTAAACACTTGTTCGAGTGTATGTTTGTATGTATGTATGTCAAAGTCTTTGTGATCCTCTGCAACCTAAACTGGTAGATCGATTCCAATGTGCGAGTTGTCATCAGATTTGTCTCTACCTGCAGATGGTCATAGATTATACTAATTGCAAATCGCGGTTTCACTTATTAAGAAATAGTGGTCATAAATTTTCCAGTTAGGGTTTTTAAAGTAGCTTCTATCCACTTTGTTGTTTTCTGGATGGTGCGTCTCTGAAGGTCAGTACTGAAAACTTTCTTTGCTTATTGCTGAAATTCCGTGGCTTATTACAGCTGAGGTTTTGATCTTCTTTGACGCGCTTGTCACTACAGCCGTAATTAAGCATCGTACTTATTGATGGTAAGTATTCTTTACTTTTGTATATTAAACATTTTTAATTCTTGTTAATTGTTAAACGCTTCCTAAAGGCATTTATTGGATCATCATCAATGGGGACTAAGGTCAATACTGAGTGACCCTTTACAAAAAAACGATCACTTTCAATAATGTTTGGGCAAAAACATGCCAAAAACTCAAAATGCCTCGAATGAGATTTCTGACTATGAAAAAATCTGTCAATCTTTCTTGTACAGGGGCAAATATATTTTCTTTACAAAAGTTTCTGTATTTATTTTTTAAATAAATGATTTTTGGGGCAAGTTATTGCCGTCTCGAGATCAAATGTTCGCAGAATCACTAGTCATTATAAAGAAACAATATAAGTATAACTTTTTATGTTATGTGATCTTGCACAAAACGTATTTTTTACCGATTATCAAGTAGAGGAGGTACTCAATTCGACTGTATATTTTTAAATGTTTGTGACCTGACTTCTCGGAGACGGCTGGACCGAATGGAAAAAAACTATTTTTTTCATTAAAATTTCATCGAAATCGGTCAAGGGGTTTTTAAATCGAAATATGTAATTGAAAAAGTGCTATCGACGCCTGCCGTATTAGAAGTCAGTAGTCGTAGTGTTATTTTTTTCATTCGATCTGTTTGTAAAAGTTGTTGATGTTGAGCTTAGTACACCCCTCAACGATAGCCTTGTATATCCTACTATCTTATTAATTAATTATATTACTATATAATTCTATATCATATTGTTTGTCTATTTAGCAAGAAAATTCAACTGTCTAAGTTTCTTCAGTAAAATGTGTGGAATAGACAAACATTTTACGCTCGAGTTATTTCTGATTCCATGTTGGTTATACGGGTAAGATAGCTTCATGTGTGAAAACATTTGGAGTTTCTCTGTAATTGTTTGTTTTTCAAGATTCATTAGTTAAAAAGGAAAATGAAAAATTATTTATTTCTGCAAAATACAACGCTGACGTGCCTTGTTTTTTGCAGAAACAAATGAAGAAGAATGAGAAACAAGACTAAGGTTAAAACTAAAAAAAAAACACTATTTGAACTGTGTATGTATCTATGCAACTTCTTCACTAAGAAATTAGTAGGTCGTTGTATGCTAAAACGAGTAAGTCCTGACTGACTGACTAACGGATCACAATCAACGCACAGCCGCTTGATTGAACCGCTGAATTTAGAGACATGAAATTTGGAGGGTGTATTCTTTATAGGGTCGGCTATACTAAGAAAAATAATTTTGTAAATTTAACCCCTAATTCTTCAAATAGAGGTTCAAAGTTTGGAACATAATTTTCAGTTTTATGTAGCGTGCAACGCCGTGGGGACAGATACTAGTATATGTACAAAAGAGTAAGTCTTGACTGTGGCAAGTGATTTTATTATCATAAACAAAATTACTACCTACGACAACAAAGCAAAAAATATAGCAGAAAGATTACTTATATAGACCAGTTAAGATCTACAGATAATGCCAAATGCTTCAACCCACCATCAGAAAGCAGCGTGCCCAGAATGCTGGCCTTATTACCACGCTGAATGGCAATGCTTATATTTTGACCTGTCAGTCCTGACTGACTGGCAGGTAAAAATCAGCGCAGGGCTTAAACCACTGAATCTAGAGACATGAAATTTGGAAGGCGTATTCAGTACAAGGCACAGGGGTGTACCTACTAATAGCTTTTGGAAATACAATCCATAATATTCTAATGGGGGCTCAAAGTATGAAACTTCTAAAAATACTACATACATACTTAAGTAACCTACCAAAATTTGGCCAACATGTCGTTGGAATCATGTTAGGCCTTATATAACAATAACAACGTTTAGGTAACATAAGGACATTAAATAATTCTGCGGGCAGTAGTCATTATGATATGTTTCATTTTTGTGACCGCGTTCATCAACGCGCTGCGCGACAACGTGAACGAGTCTTTAGACTGACGATCACGTGAAATTACGTCACGTTGTATCGGGAATATTACACAAGTTCTAGCCGTCCTCTGCATTACTCATTAACTTGCTGATTCTGAACCAAACGGTGCCGATCAGCATAATGATACAGAACCAAAGCTATTTAAGACCACAGACATCGTGTGCAATTTTGTATATAAATGTTTACCACTCTTAAGTATAGGTATTAGGTTCTGTCAAAAATATCAAAATGGTTTCATAAACTACACCGCAGTCTTTACGTCCTGATGCCATTTTTGGTGAAACGCCCCAGTCTTCATTCCCGACAGCTAACAATTTACACTCTTTAGTTTATTTCTTATAAAAAAAATTATAACAAAATTCATCAGTTAAAAGTTCCCAGTAAAAATTAATATCTATTCATAAAATTTCCGCTCGGAAACGAGTCATCTGGAAAAAGTTCAAAGTGAAATCCGCAAACAGAAATAGTACCTGTTAAAAGTCCGGGGTATCGAAATAGGCCCACGCTGGACTTATAACTTTGAATGGTATAGCCTATCCAACGTAATTTTACAATGGAAGGCAATGAAACTAACCAACAGTCTTACGTTATTTCTGTATTTAATAAAAGATCCCGGATTAGGGCTGAGAAAAACTTAATCGAAGGCATTCCGTATCGATAACAAGCGTTTAATAAAAATCGAACACTCTGGAAACGAAACAAATTTCATGGTTATGTTCTATCCTTAAATAATATTTATAATTTAAGTATAGATAATATTTATTTGTAATTTCAGTACTTGCTTATACAGTTGTTCATATAATATGGATCCCTCGCCCACTCGGTATAATGAAATTCATTTTTTTTGCGTAGTCGGGTATTACTTTTTCCAATGAAAACACAGAATTTCCTAGGAAAAAGTAGGTAGGCCTCTACGAACCTCAAATAAACCTCAAGCAAATTCAAGTCAATTCGTCACACGGAGAAAAATTACAAACATACCAACAAACACACTGATATACAAAACAAAACGTTAGAAAGTTTCATAACCTTCGAGCTAGCGTGTAATAAAATCGAATCCATAAATTAATTAAGAGTATGTGATATAGATTAGGTAGGTACTCAGACGTAATAGGGCAACATAAATATACATCGCAATTTAATAACACAGAGGGATAAAACTAGTGCTACGAGTATATTAATATTGTACTATAATTGAACTATGTATATTGTATTACATAAATAAGCAATAATTCCATAAACCAATGAAACAGCTGTTTACATAGAAAGTACCAGGGCAACAGAAACAGCGAAGAGCTGTGTAAACTCTCACTGTTTACGTCAACACAGAACTTAGCCGTGGATTCAATCAATAGCAAATAATCTATTTCCGCGCAGTCGGTCGGAGGCAATCTCGAGGGACGTGGAAAATGGGAAAATCCGTCGACGAGCAATCGGGGGGCCATGAACTGTGCGATCTATAACGTGCCGCTAGATCACTGGATACATGTAGATTGACATTGATTACGTAATAAAGTTGCAGATAAGATGTTCGTGAGAAACCCCGTAACAATTTCAGCAATTATGTACAGTTAAATAATATAAACGTCCTCATATTAAAAATTTAACCACCAATCCCACACATATATTAAAAATGCGTAAGTGTGTTTCTTAGTATGTTTGCCTTTTTTCACCCCAGTAACTGAGTGACGAATCGCTGGCTGGGCGTTACATAGTAAACTATAAATTCTTTTAGTAGCTGTCAACCACGGGGTAGCCTGCAATATAAAATTAAATATACAAGTCTGTAATTGATACACCCTGCAAATTTAATGTCTGTAACTTTATCCGTTTAGGCTCCACGTTGATTCCTAACGAATATCAGTCAGTCAGGACTTACTCTTCTACTCGTATACATACATTGATGACACCATAGCTCCCGTTAATAATGCATTGAAAATGATCTCTCATAATTCACAGGATGTGGAATTTCTAGGCACGCGGCCGTGGGAGCTATATATATAGGTACAGATCGGAAGAGGTAGAATGTAGGTGTATTTTAATGAGTTCTTCCTACGTGCTCTACCGGAGACATGTAGGTATTATATGCACCTATATCTAGTATTTACATTTTTACTAGGTCAAACAGATTATCAGATATCTACAGTGCATAATATATTGGTTCTATTTTTAACTGATTTCAAAAAGAGAAGGTTTTTAAATTGGATGGTGTCTTTTTTATGAATAAAAAAAGGCACCAATATGGTTGAACTGATATGAATTTTTTTTTTTTTTAGTGAAAGGATATAATAATATAATTTGCCATTGGTACCACACGTTTTTTTTTAAATTAAAATCGTTCTTATAGTTATTTTTTTATATGTAACTTTTAATTTTCTTTGGACATTATGTATGTATGGCGACATTTTTGTTAAGTAAGTTATGTCTGTCAATTCAACAGTTAAGTCGGCTTTCACTTTGGTTGTCCATTAGTTGTAAAGTGAGCTATTATATATAGCAGGATATGAGTGTACCAAACAGAGAGCGGATACTAAATTAAATACTAATTAATATTAACAACTTTCAGTATGAAACCGACTCTGAAAAAAATAATTATATCTCTTTTTATTTATTTTTTTCTGTATTCAAGAAAAATATAACAGCTACTTCATACATTTTATCGACGACCGATAAACTTTTTGTATCGAATTCAGGATAGGGATAGGCGCGTACACAGTTTTTTCAGTTAATGTAAACCAAGCTACTCAAACGTGGGAAGTATCACCTTTAACAACCTTTTAAACAAAAAATATTTCAAGACAGTTAAGATTTTTTTGAGTAATCGAAAAACAGGTACATGTATGTGTATGAAAAAACAAAAATTAAGATTTTTCTGTATTTTTGAAGTCGAATAAATAACTAAGCAATCCGTCCGCGTCCTAATTTTACTGTTACAAAACTAAATCGTACCACGGTAAAGCAGACACATTACGTACGTCCCTTCTGGTATGTAAAGGGCCTAATATGAGTACATATTTAGCTTAGCAATAAGGGAATATGGGGCATGTGATGTGGATGTATGTCGGCCCTTAAGTTAATTGTTCTTTGGGTTAAGAGATTAAGATATGAAACGGTTTGTTGTTATATCTTCAGGCAAAGATACTCGTATCGGGCAATATTTTGATTATTTTTGTGTCGGATTGGGATAAGTCATAGAGAAATTAGGACTGGTTTTAAGTACTAGGAATCTTGCAAACTGACCTAGCGAAAAATATGTGTTTTCTCGTAACTGTTGGCGTAGATGACGATTTATGGTTAGTTTGTAACCGGTTACTTAATTTCGTAGACAGCTTAAGCAGAATAGGAATATTGGAATATAAAGTCGGTTGGTAAATGATGCATTAGCAAAATTTTTATTTTTTAGAAAATCATTCCCTGAAAATAATTTTCGAAAAACAATACAATAAATAAAACACAATAAATATTTAAAAAAATTATGTGTCAAAAAAAATCAACTGTTTTCTTTTTTTGATTTTTTACCTTAAGATTCGTTGAAACTACTACCTCTACCAATATTCAAATATACAGACAGACAAAAACATTTTGCTTGACTAGAAGCAGAAAAGCTTCGTTCGCTCGATCTTTTATAAGCTTTTAGCCCCCATGTTCAGCCCACGGTAAATGTAGCTAATGCTAATTTTATCTTAAATAGAAATCAACATCGAAGTAAAAATAACTTGGTTATTATTCATTCATCCGAGTACTGATTCATTCATTAAAACACAAGAACATGTAATTAATTTTAACCCTAAAATATCAATTGCGCCGCCCTAAATGTAAACATCTATTAAAATAATATTATGAAAACAAACTCTCCCAGACCTGTCAAGAGTCGCGTCTACTCAGAATAACAAAGGAGTGAACAGGTAACTCGATTACCTGTTTATTCAATGTTCATTCTTCGTTCATTCTCTAATCCATCAACATTCGGTCACAATAAGTCACATTCCGCGCAAAAATTAGGTCTTCGTCTACACGAGCTGAATCCATAAGCGAGCGCACAGACTATTTCATAAGCACTATGTAACAATCTGTTCAGTACTTAAACTTGTGAACATATCAGATATGTTAGATATGTCTGGATAGACCATTGATGGTACAAGTGATCCTACTTTGTACTGACACTAATTTTGAATCAGTTGTACTTACCATCACAAATATAATTAAGATTCTAAGGATGAACAATCAATCAACCATTCTACAATCAGACTAGTAGAGATACAGTAGTAGTTCAAGGTAGGTAGAGGTTTCGCGGCCTCGCACGAAACGCTTTAAGTCAATTTTACAGTGCCAACTGTAACCAGTGAATCGGTTTCTCGTGGTCCGTCTTAAGCCGCATCATACGAGTAGCTCCACATCAGGCGAGTTACGATCAAACGCAAGCCTATCTTGCATTAAAATTAAAATTGTGAAGTATTTTAGGTACTGTTTGGAAGTACATTGTACGAACGCAACGCTGAGGCGACTGCACACTATAAGCCAAAGCGTACATGGCTTGTTGGTTGAATAACACTGAATTTATGTACTTTTACGATACCGAATAAAGGCTGGAGTACATCGCACGCGTTGCGTTACAGCGCATTGCGTTGTCTCTTTGTCTGTCGTATTTTACACTGGTGCAACGTTCTTGACATCTGACATTTCCCTTTGAAAGCGTCAAACATGATTGACGTATACGCGCGTAGTGACGTAGTCTGGCTTGACTTGCGGTGGTGCGCGTAGTTACACGGCATCGTACGTTTGATGTGTCATTCGCCATAATGTTTTATATATTACAACGTCGTAAGCCGTGTTGTGATGGGCTGCGCTGCATGCAGTCTGCTGTACTCCTTAATCTGTGACTTCACGTAAGGGATAGATTGGGTGATAGTAAGAGCGAAAAATAACCTTTCCCCTTTCCTGTCATGTTATTGGAATATTAGTTGCACTAACACATTTTTTTTAATTTCTAAATTCTAATAGTTATTAAATGACTAACCAGTTCGTTGTTTGTTTTTAACAATGTAATAAAAAAAAAGTTTATTCTCTAAAATAAACTTTTTTTTTCAGTAGACAACCATAATCAAAAAAGATATATTACAAATTGCAGTTTTTTATTCGCCTCAAATATAGTAATGAATAATTTGTCATAACTTACGATGTAATAAAATACAATAAAATAGATAGATACATAGAAAACTCTTTATTGTATGCACATATAAATAATACAATAAAATTAATAAAGCTTATGATTACGTGCAACAAGCGGCGGCCTTATTGCTAATAGCGATCTCTTCCAGGCAACCTTTGGATGGAGAGAAACTAAAGCATAAGTATAGACGGGGAAACTAAACATATTTTTTTTTGCATTTAAATAGCAATTAATAATAATGTTGACAAATGTTTTAGAATTAAAAATATAAACATAATATATACATAGTCTCACTACTCACAGACTTGAGTGAGAGTTTAAATTACATACTACATTTGATTTAATAATTACATACCTAACAACAGCGATATGTACAATAATTGAATTCTTCAAGACTGAACTAAATTGAAAAATGTATAGATATTTAGTTCAATATGATGAAAAGAAATAACAGAGATAGTTAAACAGTTTATTGAAGTGGCAGTGAGAGCTGTGAAATATAAAATGTCTTCACTTGATTTTTGAAAATTGCAATATATCTTGCATGTTGCACACCAAAACCAAAAATTAAGCAAAATATATTATAAACAAAACATTGTTAGTACGTTGGACGGCTTTATCGCCTAAAGCGATTTCTTCGAGGCAACCTTTGGATGGATCGGACTTAGTGCAAACAGTAACGTCGGTGGTGTACCAATAAAAAATGCGAAAAAAGGAAATGGTACAAATACTGTACCATATTCATAATAAAAATACAAATCAAAATGTTTCAATTAATTAATAGAAAGGCAATGAATGTTCAGCAAGTTTCTAAATATAAAAAGAGATTTAGCCTGTCTTACTGACAAAGGCAGCGCGTTCCATAGAAGGATAGCTGCACAGTAAATGATGCATGAATGAAAGAGTTGTTGAGGTAGAAGTAGGCAGCACAAGGCGAAGGTCACGTGATGGCCGCAACGAAATAGAGTGGGAAGCAGTAAAAAAATATATTTTAAGTAAGAGGGAGTGGTGGGATGGAATAGTATTTTATAAAGAAAAGACAGAATATGAGAATTACGGCGACGACGATTAGATAACCATTTGAGCCTCTAACGATATTCAGAGCTATAGTCGTATATGCGTAATCCGAATGTAGAAATTTTGTAGACGCTCGAGCTTGTCGAGTTGCTCCTCGGTTAAGTCTAAATAGCAAGCGTCTGCGTAATCTAATATCGGAAGAAGAGATTTCACAAGTGCAGTTTTAGTAGTAATTGGAAGGAAATTACTCAGTCTTTTTAAGGAAGATGCAGACGCAAAGATACGACTGTCTTCTGCGAGCTGGGGACTCCAGGAAACTTAATTAGGTACTTAATAACATATCAACACATAGGTACCCTGTTATCTTTACATATAATAAAACAGTTGAGGTCGAATTTGTGTACAATGAAAAAATATATATATAAACATATATATAAACCGAGTCAGGAGCATGAAAGAAGTGAAATAGAACTAATTTAGATTTTATCGTCGCTCGCGCGGCCTCTCGCCGCCCGCCATGTTGTTCGGTTCGGCAATCGGCAGTCCGGTTCTAACCATAGTGGTTATATTCTCTTGGGTTCTAACTCGCGTCCGAGCGCGTCACAACAAAAATGTAAAGTGCCTACGAAGTGATTAAACATTACCTCTCAACATTTCTCGTGTTTAATATATGAGACCCCGTATCTCATAACTCACTCTTTAAATAGCTTTGATCTTAATTTTTTTAATATTTATGTTTGACGTATTTTTTCATTACTCACGGACTGAAACAAATATTTTTCTTCAGCTCCATGTCATCACTTTACTGGGCCATAATCAAATGTACAACTTATATCGCGTATTTAGTTGCCAAAAAGACAAAAATACTCCGAAATGAATACTAATCAGTCACAAAGATAACTCACTTTGTTTATTTTAGTATTATTTTCTTGGAACCTTCCAGAATATTTGGTTTATAATACTTTGATCTTCAAACTGGAAGAGGTGGGGAGGGGGTGAATAGGTAGAATTTTTGATATCTAATCAATTTATCACGTTACGCATTTCTAGTACTACGAACTGTTGAAATCCACCACAATATCTACAGAGGTAGAAAATTATTAAAAACATCCGATTTTATTTAGAAAACATTCTTATTAGAAAGGTAAGAAAGAGAAACTTCTAATTTAGATAGTACTCGTAATTCAAAACACAACTCAAAAATTTAAGTACCACTAACCTTCGAACAACCTCCCACAGAGTTCATAGATTTTTTAAACCCTGGAGTTACATATTAGTTTACAATATATATATTCCAGTAGATATTATATAGGGTTATCGGTTATATTAATGGTGCAACAACTTCAGCTAAGTATCTATACTGTTGTTCCATTGGTCGACGCCTGCAAAACTTTTGTCTAAGATACAGCTGATATTTTTCTACAGACTTCCAAAAAAGTTCAAGTTCAAGTTCAAGTTCAAGTTAATTTATTGGTAATTGTTACAAATTACATGTCAAATATAGAATACTACAATATAACAAGTACACATCATGTACTAACGTTACATAGCTTTATAATAAAAATAATAACATTCGAACAATAAAATATTAAAGTATAAAAAAAAAGTAATCAATTCTTTGAATAAATTCGTATGTCACTCAAAATAATAATAGTTGATAAAATAAAAATAGATACATTACTTCACCTAATTTTAGGGATATATTCCTCGAAGTCATAATATGACTCTTGAATGAGCCACCGTTTGAGCTTCATTTTGAAAGCTGGTAGGCTCACGGATGCAATAATGTTTGCAGGCAGTTTGTTATATACAGTCGGACCCATGACGTGCGTAAGTTTGGCAGACTTCTCCAAGCGACGCGGAAGGTTGGCGATCTGGAGTCCGTGGCGCATGGGGTAACAGTGCCTCGCAGCTAGCTCAGTGTATTTGGCGAGATTCATGCGTGCGTACACAGCCACCTGATAAATCAGGATGGCTGGCAGCGTCATGATGCCCAGCATTTGAAATATCGGTCGAGCCGGGGCATCCCAGGCAGCGCACGCTATGCATCTAACAGCCCGCTTCTGCATGCGGAACGCGCGCTCCCGGTCCGCGGCTCGAGCCCATAGCTCAGCGCCATACTGCAGCAGAGAGTGGACCGTCGCGAAGTAGCACGATCGCGCCACCTCGCGCGGCACCTCTCTAGCCACCCGACTCAGCGCGAAGCACGCACTCCCCAGCTTCCCGCACAGGTACAGCACCTATACCATAACCCTGGATATCCTACCACTCGTATCCTACTTCCTACCAATATTATAAACGCGAAAGTTTGTAACAGTGTATGTATGTATGTTTGATGCTTTCACACAAAAACTTCTGATCTAATTTGAATGAAATTTGATATGTATATAGTTTCTAAACAGTATCCATATTTATTTGATAAAAAGTAGCCCTTGAGTTAATCCAAGGTAGACCCTGTATTAACTCACATTCTACTTATTATCGATAATCCCGTATTAACGCGGGTAAGACCGTATGGCACAGCTAGTTGTTTACAAACACGTTGTCAAATGACCTGAGCAGTGATATTGTTAGCTACAATTTATATCATGATAATAATTCGAGCGCTATTCACACCCAGTGAACAGAGAAATTCAAATAACTAGACACGCGATAGTGAAGTGACAGTTCAAATTACACACAACACAACACGTAGGTGTTACTTTATGTCTTGAAACACGGCTTTAGGCCGGAAATTTTAAGAGGCATCACTAGAGCCGTAGCTAACACTGAGATGCGCATTACAATGAACTGTTGACCTCTCAACCACAATAATTTAGGCAAATATCTTCGATTCGTTTCATTGCCATAGTATTTGAGAACTTGTTTCACGAGTAATAAAATCTAGTTTTACATGATCGCCTTGGTTTTTTTTGCTTTTTAATAAGAGTTTCTCTTTTCTAAAAGGTCGAATCAAACCAATCGAAACTAATAAAAATTCAAAAATCGAATAAAATATTCCAAAATCGAATAAAATATTCAAAAATCGAATAAAATATTCATAAAACACGTAATACCCATATACGTTTTCGTTTGGTTAAGATTGGTTGGAAGAAGTAGGTACGAATTTTTTTGCGGACAAACATAAAAATCCCCCACGTATCAAAAAATCAAAAAATCTATAAATAAAGAATCAAAGCAGAGTCTACACCGCTAAAGCTAGAGACATAAAATTAAATGTCGCGGGAAAAATTATATTATATGCTACATAGTTGATAATTAAATATTTTGAAAAAGTGTTTTTTTTTATTAATATAATTATGCTCGATATCTCAGTCTTACCACAAACAATATTCTTAAACATAAGAAAACGGCAACATCACGTTTATGGTATGGGAGTTCTCCTTAAATATTTACTTTATTCTGTTTTTAATACTTATAGCGGCAACAGAAATGTATCATCTGTGAAAATTTCAACAATCTAACTATCGTGGTTTATCGGATAGCCTGGTTACAGACGAACAGACGGATAGTGAAGTCTTAGTAATAGAGTAATGATTGGACCCTTTTGATACGGAACACTAAAAAATTATAATTAACAGAAACATCTCCTCAATAGGCATGTCCAAATCATTTGTTGTAATTCAAATCAGTAATAGTCAAGAGCCAGGTAATATTCTTTTCATAAACAAAAAAAAATGTTTTTGAAGTTTTCGCCTCACGTTTCGGTATTTATGCGAAAAAAATGTTGTTTTTTTGTTTCATTTTATGACACTATATGTCACGATACAGTCGTTGCCAAATGATATTGTACCGCTTTAATTTCTTACTAGTGCTTGTACTCTATTTTAACTATTTTATATTAAATTAAGTTTTAAAATTGAATAATTGAGTCGTTGCCAAAGCTAAACTTGAAATAACTTGGATTTGTGACGACATCGCTTACTTGGTCCCAAAGGAAATTCGTTGTGGTTATTCTGCGGTATAATATAGACCCGATCTAGTACTATCCTATATCTATGATTTTTGACAAACAACATAATGACCTAATAAGCAAACCTGTCATCACACGTCACTGTAGTATGTAGTTGCTTAGTATATAAGACTTTCTTTAATAGAGATGCCAAGGAATGCGTGGATGGGCTATTTTCTGGGGCGGATTCCAACACGGAATTCCGCCTATGTTACGACAGAAGGAAAAATACTCTTCGGACGATTATTTACCGAGTATTTTGGACTTGCAAATATACGTTTCGTTGGTAACAAATAACGGGGAAATTGCTGTAAATCTGTATCTATCAAAATCATGTTGACACAAATGCTTGAAGAGATTTTTGTGTGTTTATCTTTGAAGTAACGGCATATGTAATTTGGAGTTGTTGTACCTAGCTATTTATCTATATATACAAAAATGAATCCCTATTTTTCCTGGTCACATTAAAGTGAAATAGGGGCTCATTAGCATGCTGATATAGGTTTAGGTATTTGACTATATTATGTTACACCAACATAATTTTAAACGTAAAAAAAACAACCTTTTTTTAAATTGATTTCTAATATATCGTGGAAAATTCTAACATGAAATAAATAAGAAAAATGCGCAGAAAATTAGAAAATTCTGCGGGTCAGCTATTCTTGCTTACCGAAAAGTCTAAAGACTTTTTCATTACGATTTATTTCATTATATATTATATATTTGCTTATGCTTAACCAACTTGACGCCATGATAGAAACTCTTGCTCAACCATCTGGATATATATATGTATTAGCCCGAGCGACCGTAACGTCCCTCCTTCGGGTCTGGCAACTCTTTTAGCATTATTTATGAAAATATTAATGTTACGGAACTTTACAGATTTAATGTCTGGACATAAACTAAAACAATATAATTTTAAATAATATAATAATAGATGTATTTATTTTGACATAATATCCATAGAGTCTGAACGGAAAGAAAATCGTCGTAAAATGTGAGGGCGCCACTGTATTAATTTAACGTATTTGCTAACATTTTTTGTATATTGACAATAGAGTTACGTCATAACAGCGCGACGCAGTGAACTAATTATTTAGTCTACTATCTATTATACTAATTTTTCGTGTGCTAAGTTGAAACTGACATAAAAAATCATAATATTAGTTTAATTTCCGCCGCGATAGTTACGTTTATTCCCAACTGTTCTGCGGAGTAGTTCGGTTAAATAATGGGATTTTTTCCCACTAGTTCTGTTCACATAACTAAAAATCGATTCCAGTAGTTCTAAATATATTTAATTTTTAATAAGCAAGTGTCGCATGTCACTAATAATTCTCTTCTATTTGAGTATTGAGTAATAATTGCTAGGTATGTGTGTAGCCACGACCTGACTTAACACGATTAGTTAGAAACCTTAGGAAGGCGACGATTACATACTCGCTTAGTTGGACGCAAAATACAACATACAACAAGTGAGCTAGTTATTGAATGTACTTAATATTGTTTACTAACTGCACCCCGCAGGTGTGCGGCACTCCACGGGTAACAGTTCACCCCGCGGGTGAACTGTTACCCGTGGAGATTTGACTGTCCCACGAGAACACTATATTTTAACTTAAAAGTAGCCTATCTGATATTCTAAGTTATAAGTTATCTTGCCCTCTTATCAGCTAACGTTAGGTATGAAAGAGTTGAAATCAAGCAACGGCGTCGATGTATGACAGTTCGCAGTTTAACACCGTCAAGTTAGGCTAAATCTGAAAAGCCCAAATGGCTTAAGTCGACTCAACCCAAGATGCCAAGTTTCATCTGATTTAAATTGAACTTTAACGTTTAGTATTTTTTGCTTCTGAAATCGAAATGATTCCATATTGATCATAGAAATTACTCCTATGAAAACATGATGAAATAATGATGAATATTGATAACCTGCTATTGATCAATTACACTGTTTTATGTGATATTTATTTTTTATCCTGAAATAAAAATAAGATTTCTTCGATGTCTCGCACCGAAGGTTGCTACTTGTTTTTAATATTTATCGAAAGGAACTCGGTTCGGAAACATTCTTTACAAAGATAAAGCAAAAACTTTTGCAATTAGTATGTTTACGGAAGCGTCGACGCAAATTATCTTAACTCATTTCCTTACGAAATTAAATGTTGTTTTTCAAATAATTTTAAAACAAACCTAGACCTATACCTATATATAAAATAGATAAGAAATAAATTACTATTTTTTGTGTATATGTGATTATTCTGGTGTTAGTACTCGCGTACCGTAGTTACTAACCAATCCAATTTGACTGGCGGGTTGGCGCAGTTGGTAGCAACCCAACCTGCCTTCTGCCTTCTACACCGCTGGTCCCGGGTTCGATCCAGGTTAAACATTTGTGTGCATGAACATGTCTGTTTGACCTGTGTCTGGGTGTTTATTATATTTATAAATATGTATTTATGTATATCAGTTAGTACATTAGTCATCGGGTTACCATAGCACAGGATTTGTTAATTTAATTTAGTTGGTTTGCAAAAAATTATCCTGTATATGTATTCCATCGACAACTTGTTGGTTGATTTTTAATATTTTAAAATGGCAATACATTAGAAATGCTACCTTCTTGTTCTTGTTAGCTTCTTATGGTGGTCACATCACTTTCAAATAAAATACTAATAAGGATTAATATACGACCAAAAGTTAATTTAAAATCCTTAACTATTTGTTTTATTGCGCTCATAACCAATATTCGATAGGATTTATTATTATCTTGTTTTTTTTTACACAATATGCGAATCTTCGGATTTAGTAGCCGTCGGTGATTGTTTGGAAGGAGTAAGTTATTTGCTGTTTGCAATTTTAATAATATTTTACAGGGGCGTGCAGTATAACAAGCAAGAGTTCTTTGCATGAAAACGAAACAATCAAAGGCTTTATTTTTATTTTGATTCAGATATTGTAATTGGGGACTATAACAATGAATTACATTAATAATCTCAAAGTTCTCAAAACTATTAATATATTCGAAATTGTAATAAACCAGGTATTTGGTTAAATTTGCAATACGACTGTTTATGTTATTGCCTTACCTATATATCGTGTAACAGAAAGGTGTGACAATACTTAAGGGTCTTAGTCTACCCATCAAACTGAACTGATAGTTGAATAAAAATTTTCAAAATATAGAAAAATAAACTAGGTTCACTACAGGTTGGTCACGTTATCGGCCAAGTTGTATGGAGGTAATTTTGCAAAATTTGTTCAACAATTTGATGGGTAGACTAACATCGTTAAGTATTATCAAACCTTTCTGTCACACGTTATGTAATTGAACGGACAAGTGCCTATATTAAAAATATGAAACGGCTATAGACAATTTAAGATCTACAGATAATCCAAATGTTCCAACCCACCACCAGAGGGCAGTGTGCCCAGTATGGCAGCGGCATTGGCAATGCTTATACGTTGGTCCAAATAAAAACCGGCATCCTAGTCACGCATCGCATGATCAAACACTCCGATAAGTTTTGGAAAATAATATGAGTTCCCGGTCTCCAACTGAACTCTAAATGGCTGAACTCTAAATGGCTGAAAAATGTAACCCTTTCCGAAGCTAGCATAAATTTTGTACAATATCTGGTTTCTGGGTCTAATTGCCGCCACTTCCTTTTAAATTGGTGACGTAATGACGTAGCATTACATAGACAATGTGCTGTGTGTGTGTAATTGTGTATACAGGATGACTCCATCAAGCAGTCATCCTGCTTGAACAATTGAAATATTCATAGAGGGTAGTCAGTGCTTAGGTTTTTGGCAGAAAAACAATAAATACTAGTGAATAGCAATTATTAGTGGTAATAAGCAATAAATACTGGTGAATAGCAATTATTAGTGGTAATAAGCAATAAATACTAGTGAATAGCAATTATTAGTGGTAATAAGCAATAAATACTAGTGAATAGCAATTATTAGTGGTAATAAGCAATAAATACTGGTGAATAGCAATTATTAGTGGTAATAAGCAATAAATACTAGTGAATAGCAATTATTAGTGGTAATAAGCAATAAATACTAGTGAATAGCAATTATTAGTGTTAATAAGCAATAAATACTAGTAAATAGCAATTATTAGTAGTAATAAGCAATAAATACTGGTATTAGCAATAATTACTGGTGGTTAATAATAATATTTAATGATTGACCTAGTAGTCAACACACTTTGTCAAGAACCGGCGAACTCGGGATAGATGTTAAACGATAGGTATTAATCTTTGTTTTGGGATTAGGCATTCCGACACAGAAGAAATCCTAATAAGAAGCTCAATGCCAGCTCAAGCTATATTTTTTTTTCAACTTTGACCCTTAAATATTGCAAGTGACTGACTAGGCACCCTGTACACAATATTATCACACACACTTCTAAACAGTTCTTGATTTTCGCTCTCTAATTGTGCTCACAATGTCGCCATTACAGACAGTTTTCAAACTAACTCCTTTCATGAAAATGGTAAAACTTAACTAATAATCATAAGACTGATAAACTACTCTTAAAACGGTCAGAAGTTTAACCAGCAAATATTATGGTTTTTAGGATGAATTACTCACATAGTTTTATGAAATTTAAGAATATTGCTAATGATATTTCTCCTAATATTTTTCTCTATATATGATTAAGAATGTTTGAATATAATAATAAATCCGTAAAAAAAACTCGATGAAAACATTGATTGACCATGCAGACCACATAAATACATTGTTTGTGAAAGTTTCAACTATGGATGTCACGGTTAATAATATACAGCCTGGCCTCAGTAATAGGGTCCCGTTTTTACTCCTTAGGTACGGAACAAATATACCAATTACCAATAAATAAATATGAACCCTAAAAACCACTTGTTTCAATTCCTCATTCGAAGTAAGCGTTTTTGTAAATTTCGTAAGCATAAGTGAATACGTGCACTCGCAAAGCGATGCTTACATAATAAACACCATGAGCAATCAAGGCAAACTATTTGCCAAAGTAATTATCAGCAGAAAGCAGTCAACGCTCTCCAAACAAAATCAACTGTTCCCAGCTATTCTATAAAGTGAATCGTAAAAGGCGACATGTGCCCTGTTGTTTACGGGTGTTTTATTGCCCCATCAACCTCATTGCTTGTACCATTGTGCCACAGTGGAAACTTGACCATCATAGTGACAAATTTTCATAAAAATTATAATAGGACGTAGGTGAACTTCCCATTTGGGCTCATATAAGTTTATCTTATATTAGAAGCGACACCTGACCTCTTTAATTTTTTTTAAAGTACATAGATGGTTATAGATTAGGGAGTCACTATACTCCTTCCTAAAAACCCTAATAAACTAATTTCACTATGGGAGCAACTCTGAATTCGAGATGAGCCAAAATCTGCTGTTCTAATTAAAAAGTGGATCGGTCGTCAACAAAATTTATGAAACAACTTTTTTCTTTTCCTACTAAGCCGATAGGACGTTACCACGTTCATAGGGCCACTCATAGTGAAAATGGTTTCTTAGAATGAATATAGTGACGCCTTTTCGGCTTAGTATACCCCTAACTGACAATCCTGTATATATTTTTTATTACTTACTTCAAAATAACTAAAAAACTTGATTCTGTAATTGAAACCTGCTTTAATTGCTGACGCCAGTAGCCTTTAAAACTTCGATTTTCGTTTCAAATCTGATTACAGTCTGACGCCAACATATTAATGTGATCAACGCATTCATTGCCGGCCTTTTACCTGTACCCTTGCCAGGTGTCGTACTTGTTACACATCGACAATTAGGAAAATTATTTTTCTGCACCTGTGGTCCCAATCTTATCAAAACCTGTTGAGTAGTTTGGTTTATCAATGAGAATAATAGAAAAAAAACGCCGAATTGAAAACGTTATAACCTTTTTGCATTGCCAATGAACTAAATAAAAAAACGACATAAAATCCGTCGCGGATCCAACTTGGACAAGATTGGCAAAAGATCGAGGCAGAGGGTATGAAATGAGAGAGGCATATACCTAACAATAGGATAAGGAAGACTCAAATGATGATGATGAAAAACTCACAGACACCTCAACACAGGATGAAACAGTATATTCCACTTTGTACTCCCAGGTGATATCATCCAGGTAAATAAAGTTTAAATGAAAGTGTCCTCAATTCACCTTGGACTATTTGCACCTGGGTGATATCCAGGAGATTAGCGACAAATTAGTAATTTGTTCACCTTTAAATTAATCACCTGTTTGCAAATAGCGTTAGGCTCTATTTGAATGAAACTCCTTTTAATATCATTGTTTTGACCAAAAACGCATTTTACTACGTTCCCAAAGACAAAACATGGAAACCATTACAATATGTGCCGGCTGCCGACACTGAATATGTCGAAGCGTAATCTGTCACCTGCCAGCTCGTACTAAACTCTCCTCCCTAACTCTCAGATAGTGTGATATACTCAGACGAAGTACTAGAGAGTAGATACGAAGTACACAGACACATTTACTCGGTCGGCTTGGTGTCAACAGAACGGTCTAATCCGATTACGTTTCCCTGTCTCCGCTGTCTGCTCGGCTCGACAGGACGTGTCGTTGCGTATCGATCATCGCTATATTATATTAGCTTGTGTACCATGCCTTTGTGTGATAAGTAGCAGCGCAGAGGAGTGAATCAAGGATATATTTACAAACTAACAAGTAAAACTGAAAATATTTAGAAATCCCCAAAATTTGTTTTGGCAGTCATCTAGGATTTCAAATTATCATAGTTTATAGTATTATACTAGTAAAGCCCTTTCATTTGATACCCATGTTGAAGGAACTGAGAACAAATGTGTACTCCGCCATTTTGTAACGGCGGCCATCTTGGACCGATTTTCATCAAACATAGTTAGGAACACTCCCGACTAATACAGTTCGTAAACAATTAAATCAAAACCCATTTTGGGCCATTCGTTTAGGAGCTACGATTCCACAAACAGACACACACACGCCCCCTGATACGTCAACCTTATGACACACTGTCGTTTTTGCTTGGATAGGATTTATCACATCCGCCACAAACTCGAACTTAAACAAATGCACACAACTCCCAACATACTAGTAGAGCAAGACGGAGACGCATCGCATGACACCTAAGAGTGAACGACTGAGAAAATCAGACAGTATCCGGCGTACTCGTACATGGGTAATTACGAGTAGAATAATCCTACTTTCAATTTTGAGCTGTGGACTTAAATGTATGTCTATAACACTTATTGTCAGCAGATGACTTGACTGTCCGTTTCATTGAAAATAGTGTTATCATCTTGAGTGATGAGTAGATATTCAATCAACAAATTTGATAGAATGTAAAACAAGATCTCGCAGAGGACGATTGTATCCACTTTTTTCGACTGCTTGTTGAAGGAATTGAACAAATTTAACTAATTATGTGTGATTTGTTCAACCATATATTGAATTGAAAAATTAAGGTCGACCTATGAGAACTTGCTCGTCCACTCCGCGCTTGTCCTAAAGAAATCCCATGAGCGCGTTTGTAACCCGGCTCCACGGATTCAACTTACTTTATACTACGATTTATGAAGTACAATGCAATGATTCTTTATCATCACCACAAAAATACAACAACAAAAGAATAATAAAACAAATTAAATTGCAAAAAGGCGGTCTTATCGCTAAAAAGCGATCTCTTCTAGATAACCTTTATAGGAATGGAATATGCCAATAATATTTAGCGTAGACGGCGGAAGTAAATGAATTGTAAAATTTTAAAACTAATTAATAATAATATTTAATTTTTCGTTCTTTAATTTGCGTGAATTGTCGCTGGTAGTTGATATTACTTATACTACCCAAATAGATTCTAACAAACTTTATAAAACATGATAAAATTTTAACTAAAACTATTCAAAGTTATAAACTATATGTACAAAAGCAATACCCAAAAATTAAAGCTAACTCAAATCTAAACCACTGCCAGTTAGTAGAGTACCCAAAATGCTGGCCCCATTGCCTCGTTGAATAGCAATACTAATGCGCTGACCCAGGTAGAGGCCAGCATTTTGGTCTCTAGTAGCTTCAACTAGACGCTTTGTTAGGGCTTTGAAATATTATGTCGATTCTAACTGTATTTTTTAAGGGTAAAAATATGTTGTGGCCTAGATCATTCCGTTTCGACCATCGTTCTGAAACATTATTTTGATATGTATTTATATCAATGTAAGTATAAGTAGTTGACAGTCATTCAATGTGAATAAAAGTAATGAAATTCTTAACTAAACTCAAATTTGTCACAGGGCATGCCGTATTGAAGTAGTAATATTTGTTGTTCAAACATGAGGTCACCAGAGTTATATATGATATGTTCAAAAAATCTGAGAAGGAATTTGTTTTCTTTCTGTTTTCTGCTCCGAGTCCAATCAACCCGGTCCGACCGATTCCCCCAATGAGATTGCCTCGCGGTCATAAACCGACTTAATTAAGGTCTAGATATCGTGGATAGGAAAAGGTCCGTCATAAATCAGACACTTTTTAAGAAGGTCTGGAGAGTGGAGACAGCGGAGCGCTTACCTGGTCTGGACCAATTTTAAAAGTTCCTAAGGGGCAACATTTACCAGGCTATTGTTTTAAATATATTGATTTCTAAACATAACTACGACAACGCTTCGTTATGATGAACACTTAGAAAATCGTTTTAATTCTGTTTGCCTCTTCAATCTGTCCTCGCAAGAGGATAAATATGAACTTAAAGCTTTCCTCTTTTATCTCAATTAGAAAAAAATATTTTATTTTGTAAGTTTGAACAAACAAAAAAAAAATCTAATTCGGTTCAGGCAGTCTTGCGGAATAAGGGAACATATAAAAAGATTCCTACGAATTGAGAATCTCCACGTATTTCTTTTATTTTATGACCAAATACCTAAAACACAACAGCAACTAACTAAATAACTTGGATACAAAGCATCATACCAAGTACTTTCGCCCTTTTCTTTTGAAAATACATATAGAAGCTACACAATAACAATCCTATCTAATTAACAGAAATAATTTACTGTTTTTAATGTAATCAAAATCTCAGCAAAGTACCAAAATACGCGACGCAGATTAAAGCACCCACAAAAAAAGTGTCGTTTAAAAGTCGGTCTAAAGGAAATAAAATCTAGACTTTCCTGGACTGAAAATTAGATCCTTTGCAGTGCCAAAGTATACTTTTGCTGCGATACCAGTTTTACAGCTTACTCGTGAAAATGATGAAACAAAGTTAGCGAAAATAAAATTACTTTGAGGGCGAGTGACGATGAAAGAATGGCGGCGGATGAGTCTTGGAAAACAATCGGGATTAGAATTGTAATGTCAGTATGGATAACTAGGTGAAAATTCAAATGGTGAAATAGTTTCGCGCATTCTACGAGTACAGCCTTTTATATTTATATATATATTGAAATTTTGAAAATTAAGTGTTTTGATGTGAAACCAAAAGTACATGACAGCTTTTGTCAAATTTAAATTAGTTTGTCTGAAAATCTGACATTTTAAAAATTCAATCGAACTCCAAGCCCAATAAAAATAATAAGGCCGCCCAAATTACTACCATTGTCTAAATGTACAGATTTGTCTTGCTGAATCTCTGTTTGGTGTGCAATAAAGCTATATTCATTCGAATTGAGTAGTCTTCCTTTTTTTGGAAAGTTAGTAAAAGAAAGACTTAATTATTGGCACTTTCTACCACCAACTCAATTCTACATGTTATTGCTGGTCAAAACAACCAGCGCTGATGTCCCATTTAGCCTGGAGGTAACGTCACATACATTACAATTTACAGTACAGCATACTTCGTTATTTAAACTTGCATAGATAATATCCCATACTGGTTTTATTGTAAGCTATGTGACCTTGTATCTTGATTACTTTGCTACGGTGCAAGTCAGACAATATTAGTGACGACATATTTTTGCTTGATATTGAGAAGATACCTAACTGATTTACAGCCTTAAAAGCCAGCGTTTTGTATTAAAATGTGATAAATATCTGTCCGCCCCATGCCCCATCAGTATAACAATATCACTAACGATCACTACAGACACTACAGAGTGATGTAAATGAATTTATTTTTATTTACCTAATTATTTCTATGAAATCTTGAAGCAGTCTAAAAACATACTCTTACTTCCTACATATTGCAGTGATCAAAAGTTATATCGAATAAACATAGATGAACGCATTGTCACAGTGAAGATACTCAAAATAAAAAAAATATGTACATCTAGTGCTATTCGGTAGCCATATTGCCTTTATCGAAATAATGTTTAAAAGACAACCCATCAGAGGTTTTGAGAAATCATAAAAAAATAAAAACAATTTGCACGGCAACTTTCCTCTCGACAAGGCTCGGGATAAGTCAACCTTTTATCTCAGTTTCTTTCATACAAAACGCTTCCTTTGTGACATATAATTCTAAGACACTCTGCAGGTAGTGTCTTCAAACCATAAAGGAACACAATTTCATAGTAACTATATTTCTTATCTACAACTGAAATTTCCTTCAGAATTCCACGTAAAAAATCACATTTCTAAACGATATAGGTATATCTAAAATATTTGAGGAGGAAGAAGTATTTGATTTATGGCAAATCTTTTTTTCCATTCTCGATACGTGCCTTGCATTAATTAATTCGATCTGTAAGTGTTTTTCAAATGTTTCTGGGTAATTCTCGATTAAGGAAAATGTATTTTTTGTGGCAAATTACGTTTATACGCTATCCGTATTTTTCCTGTTACAAAAATGTGCTCGTGTCAATTTAATATGTATTATGTATTTATTCAACATATTTGTGGCTACGTTGGTTTTTAGCTAACGATATCGCTCACACTTACTAATATTTTTATGTCTTTTTTTTTATAAATATGGCCTCAAGGAGAATATGAAGTCACTAAAATACAGAGTTGTCGGTAAAGGGTGTAATAAGCCAAAAGAGGGTCACTATACTTATTCTAAAGAACAACTTCTATAATCGGACTAATTCTGAATTCCAGAAAAAATCATATTTAAATATAGCTGTTCCATAGTTAAAATATAAAATAATATGAGTGACCCCCTTTCGGATTATTACACCCTTAACCGATAACCCTGTATAAGTATCATAAGGTCGCCCAGGTCAAGTTATTGTAACTTGTCGATTAACTTACAGATAGTCATTGTGCGAGAAGTGATACCGTTGAAGACTTGATCGCCTCGTCACAGAACCCGGATGAAATTAACAAAATACGTAGTAAATTAGCTTTCTTTGGCTATTTTTAAACTATTAAATAAACTTTCTTAGACAATATTATTAGCCAAGTATCTCGTTAATACTCAAAAAAAAATGAAACTGCTTTTTGTCTTTAATATGCATGGCGCCAAAAAGTATATGAAGTCATTTAAAATTGATCAATTAAAAATACCCGGTAATATATGGTTGTGACAAATATATCTATTTTATCTATACAATATTTTCGTTAATGATATAGTTATTAATTACTCAATGTTTCTATTGTATTTAATTATATAATTATCGAAAACGCTCACGTAGAGGAGAATTGCAGCAGATATAGGCATTGGATGGCGTTATAGCCTAAAGCGGTAAGAAATTACTGCTCTAAAATTTATAACGGGACGGAAACGTTTGCAGCAATATCTATGGCACATCATAGATAAGATTAATGAAAACATAACGTTGTAAGAGTGCCTAAGGCAGCGGTATATGCCATATGGAAGACAAATGAAGGCGTTATAAGAGAGCTTAAGGAAGTTGAATTTGATCAGATAGAGAGTGATATTGACAGTGAAACTGGAACGAAAATTAACTAACTTACTGATTACGCTTATGAAGTCGAAAACACTACTAACTAATAAAACGTAGAACCTGTATACCGACTTTGGTCAAGATTGGTTTTACCTGATTAGACTACGCAACGTCTACACGAGTATAATTTTTCAGACTAACGTCCATCAGTACATACAAACTAAAAAAATACCGGAGTCGAAGCAAAAACTTTTCGTTCGCAATGACAAACCTGACACTCATGTTTAGTATATATGCGAAACAAACAAGCATCAACATAATATATCTTTTAAATCCGCGCACCATCTCTGTATCTCAGAAGCAACGAGATGGGTTCTTAATGAAAATTCCATTTCCTTTGCAAATCTCGTAATAAATTGGGATTCGCGGGTCACTGCCAGCTTCGAGTTTACGGGTGTATGCTTATAGCTACGTGGACATAATATCCGCGTAGAGCCCGTAGCACTCTCGTAGAGCCCGTAGCACTCTCGTAGCTCTCCTAGCGTAGCAACGGAACATTATATTACTGCAATAAAATGCATATCTATTAATAAGGTTGAATACGGTCTTCCTATCTGACCTCCTTTGGGTAGACACTGGGCGTAGGTTTCCAATATAGTCGATGATATGCCGTACGAAGACAAATTATATTATTTCATAAAAACACATGTCCAACTAGTCACCACAATCGTTTGTGTGTTTTATCGAACTAAACACCTTAGAAACAAAATATACGAAACAAAGATGATATTTTTTTGTTCAAGTGTTGACTTTAGACAAGAAGAGACAACTTTTATTTAAAAGCCAGCAACAATACATAGAATGCGACTAAAGAAAAGGTAGCTATCTACTAAACTAGTTAAACTAGCCCGCTTAGTGCACTAATGTACATCTATTTCTCATGCTCATTCTCTCTCTTTTTCTCTCTTTTCGACTTCCACGATACGTGTTTTTCCTTGTGACAAGAAAAAAAAAACCACACTCTTAAACATTTTTTTTTTTCATGAATACTCAGGCAATATTTTGACAAAAACTATAAACAAACAGGAATCTCTAACACTAAACTAAAACACTCTAACCAAACTTTATACAAAGTAACCTAAAAAGAACCTAAACTGTAAAAATGATTAAAAGTCTGTAAATGATGTCCGTATGGCAGAGTCCCAAGAACGCTGGCTGCATTTCCGCGTTGAATTGCCACATAAATATTTTGAGCAAGAAATATGCCAGCTCTCTTGTCACCAGCGGCAGCTATGAGTTTAAAAAATATTATTTTATTTCTCGCTTTCATAACATAAATACTGTACAGATTTAATTTTACAATAAGCGTGTCATATAAACCAATTTTAGCTTTTGTAGCGGGATGCCTAACACCCATCGAAGACTCACGTTTGAACGGTGGTCGAACTTACGAGATGGATAAGCCCAACCACATCCGCTTCGAAGTCTGACGCAATCAATATGCATACTTGTATATGTATTTATTTTTACCAGACTGCGAAAGAAGAAGGGTTATGTTTTTCGAGTATATGTAAGTATGTATGTATATTTCTTTGGCACGCCCTAGAGCCTAAACGGTTGTCGTATTTTTATGTGAGTGGTGTCAATAGATTCGTCTTAGTCGTAAGAGCGACACTAGGTCCATTAAAATAAAAAAAATCAAATTTTAGAATGATACACAGGTTTAAAAATTTAACAGTCGAGTTTTTTGAAGTCGCTTCTGACTGCTTGTTGTTGACCGCTTTAATTTTTATTCTTTTTTGTAACCTGGGGATACTAGTGCCAGGTACTCATATCTGATCCTCGCGATACGCGCTCAGTCTAGTGCGTGGATTATTATGAAACTACAATATCATTTTTAATGTTAATAATCGTAGTATATAATTAGGTTACTTATGGAATAGTTTATACGTTTTAAAATTTGATAGGTTCTGTTGGTCAATCGCATTGTTGTTTGTAATGTTAAATAAAATAGTTTTTATTTCCATTTTCATAGAACCTTCTATCATTAAGGTACGCCTCACAACCACCGGCTAAAGCATAACTACGACCACTTCATCGAAAGCGAGCGACAAAAAAGAAATATGCATTGCTTTAATGTCCGTATTTATACGCCAAATGTTACTTTGTTATGTCACGTTGATTGCTGTTATTGAGTTTTGACTTGACATCGGAAATATTAATACGCCATTGAATTTTTGAATATACAGTTTGGTTAACGACATTACAGTTCCGCGCCTTTTATTTAAATTTTACCATTGTAATAAAAATATACCGCCATATTTGGCAACTGGCGAAACCCAAAATGTATATTTTTATTGAGCGTTGACATCGGTTCTGCCAGAGATTTATACATAAACGTGGAATAGAAATAACGTTAGATAGACTTGGTATAATATATCGAAAGTATATAAAAGATTTTGCAAAACACCAATGACTAGAACAGATACTAATATTGCAAAAAGAAGCTGGTTATGATTATACAGAGTGGAGATTAACTTTCAGGCTTTAGCTACATAATATTTAAAATAAGATGGTATATACAAAATATTTAGTGTTTTTCCGCCTCGTCTTGATGTCAGCGTGAGAAATCGAAAAATATTTTTGTTTTTATGGTGTGGTTCCTCTTCACCACCGCCACACCTCACCTTATTATTTCTCTTTCTTTCAGTATCCGACTTCCTCGACACGTGTTTCGCCTTAGCACAAGGCATCCTCAGGAGATGTTGACTCTTCAAGCGCTCGCTCGAAAGAGCGAGGAAAAACACTAAATATTTTGTATATACCATCTTATTATAAATGGATTTCCGCAAAGTAACGTCCATCAATTATCTACATAATATTTCTAATACAGTCCTATCTACATAATAAACCACTTCATTTGTGTGCATATAAAGCAGTGCTGTTATTTCGATTTAAAATCAAACTTTTGGACTGATTCTGATAAAATTCTAATGGAACTAATAGAAAAGATTAGTTAGTGTCTTCCTTTCAAACAAAAAAAGTTTTTTTCAAATCGGACAACCGTTTCCGAGAAATTAGATAACAAACTTAAAAAAATAATTGATTCCTCTTTTCTTAATAAGTCGGTAAAAATAATACTCGCCAGTGAAACATTTTTTGTAAAAGGTATGGTGATATGATTCAAGATTTCATGTTGATATACTGCCGCATAAACCGCATGCTCAAGGTGTTTCAATCGTTGTGTCGTTTCAAAAATTCACACACTATTGTCGTGACAAAGACCAATCTAATGCCAATAAAGCCGTAGGGTTTCCTTTGAGGTTTTGCCTAAGACGCTCTTAAACATACAATAAGAAATCACACTAATATTATAAATACGAAAGTTTTAATGTGTGTTTATGTGTATGTTTTGGGTCTCCTTCACGCTCAAACATCTGAACGGATATGGATGAAACTTAAAATTTTGGTACCAAAATAGCATAGACCATGGATTAGGCTATATATATTATTTATCTCCTTTAAAACCGCGGGGCGCAGCTAGTTACACAATAATGGCCACTCTATACCCAACAAAGTTCCCGGGATTACGCTCCGCGGTTTTAACCATCGCGTCGTTCTAAAAATTCGATACGACGTGATAGAATTTGCGTCAGGCGCGCTCGTGAAACTCGATATGTTTTCCCTGTGAGCGTTTATTTTATGATTCGTTAGTTCTGGGGCACTGGACCGTAGAAATATATGATTCAATAAGTTTATTTATAATTTTTGATACAAGGAACTCAGCGATTTCCTTGCATTTTTAAAGAACGCCATACAACGCAACCCGAATAATTTTTGATAGTTACCTACCTAGAAATGCTTAAGATATCAGCAAGATAATACTAAATAACGGATAATTTAAGCAAGTTATCCAATGGATCGATTTTTCAATGTCTATAGTCTGCAAGTGCCTACTAAAATATGTAAGCACTTTATATCTTTATTTCTATCTGAAAATCTTACACTAGTATAAAATAATTCGTTTCATCGAAGGTCGAAAGGGTTAAAATCAACTTGAATAGCACCCTGGAAAGTTTTGGTACCTATGCATTAAATATGTTCGTCAAAAAGTGCTTAGTTTAACAGTTGGCCGAACTAGTAGGTATCTAAATATATAAGTAAGCCCTGCCTGAATGACTGATTGACTGTGAGTCAACCCTTAAACCGCTGAACTCAGAGACACACTATTTTAGGGTGTATTCATTATAAGGTGTAAGGGTTGTACTAAAGAAGTGTGTTTTGTAAATTCAACCCCGAAGATCAAATAGAGGTTCAAAGTTGACAACATTTTATATTAAATTTTAAGTCATTCGCAATGCGACAGCGTTCTAGCATGCTAGCGGCATTATCACGCGGAACAGCAATGCTTATATGTTGAATTGTTGAGCCAGATAAAAACCGGTATTCTAGTCACGCGTCGTATTGATCAAGCGCTCCGATAAGTTTTGGAAAAAAAAATGAGATGGACCTGAAATCTCGAATCCATGGCTCAAATAACGTAGAGGTTACGTTATTTGAGCCATGGATTCGATTCTAAGTTAGCATATTTTGGTTGTACCCACGTAATGAATAAAATAAAATAAAACAAAAAATAACGTTTCAACTCATAGCTTACAACATTAACAAACACACGCACAAAGACACCCGAACTCGAAGACAGATGTTCAAACTCATCATTCGAACTCCTACTCCGATCGGGAACCCGAGACCGTCGGATCTTGAAACAAACATGATAAAGCCACCAGACCTCGGAGCGCGGCGGTCATCATAAAAAAACAAACCTTGCCAAACAATGTATTAATCAGCCTTTACTAAAATTTACATTAAATAAACAATTCCTAGTTCCTAATCAAAACTTACTCTTATTTATCTTACCGGTAGAGCTATCGGCTAGAAATAGGCATGAAAGGGATGAAAACAAAAGCTAGCAGACTTGGTTTCATTTTTCACAGTTCGCGGCTTGTAATCTAGTATAAACCTTACATATATCTGTATGTAGTCTAGCGTAATATATCTGGTATAAACCTTCTTTGGGTATGGAAATATGTTGAGTGGAGCGCACCAATTTAATTCAGTTTATTTTAAAGTTTACTCTTGTTTTCACCTATTTCATGCCTATCTTTACCCGATAGCCCTGCTGATGGTCAATAACCAATAACTGCCAACATTTCTACCTATAGAACTGTCGTCACAGATAACACTAACCAATTACTCGCTGGTATTAATTGAATGAACACATTAAACAGTCTTGAATGGAGCTAGGTAATTATCTGCGTCGCTCGACTGGACCGATGGCTCGAAAAATATAGATTCATTGAGTAAAGGCAGAAATAAAAAATGGCACTTTAAATACAGAATGGCGAATGGTTGGAAGTATCGTTTTAGGACAAAGCAAAGCATACCTGCTTCAAGTCTGTACTATGAGCTATTTTGATTTGCAATAAAGTGCGTCAGTGGCTAATAGCAAAGGTGCGTAACTTAAAATTTTACTCAAGATATCAAAATAGCAGTAGGTCTAGTTATCCCAAACGTAACGCATTTATTTGAGGTAGAATATTTAATGTGATAAAAACATACCGCTGATTACAAAAATCTAATTGTCATCTGAGTCATAAAAGTTTGTCAGCCCTACTAGACCACTGAAAGGTCAACGCACTTTATTGCCAATCGAAATGGCTCATACTTTAGTCAAATTTTCTTCCAACTGCCCGAATTTTTGTTTGTCTGGATTATTGTATTCGTAAACAGTGGTGGTATCGCGTAACGTTAGCGGCGAAAGATGTGAAACCAGTGACAGAAATCTTTGTTTCACGTCGTTGACGGAAAGTTGGAAGGTTAACTGACCTTTCAACTTTCCGTCCTCACGAAACCAAAATTGCTGTCTTGTTTGACTTCTTACACCTCCTATGTTACGATATCTACAGGTCGAATTTCCAATATTAGCAAAACTAAATTATGAAAAGTTTAGTTTGTGGTTAAGAATTCTGAACAATACGGAATACACGTCAAGTGGTTGATGTCTTATTTAAGCAGCAATAAAATGTCCCGATTATCATTGTATTAATTTAAAATTGCAATTCTCATATTATAATTGATCAATTAGAAGAATCATAACTTATACAGTCGTTTATGCATTTTTAATTAGTCAACCATTGGAAACAAAGCACTCATTTCAAATAGAGCGTTTTCTTCGTAATTGACTCATAAATATCGATTTTAACCATGTTCTACTTAATTATATGTCGGTAGTTTATACATGATAGGTAGCTATTTAGTTAGTGATAGTTACGGCTGTCTGAAACGCTTTTAGAAAAAGAAGAATAAGTGAAGAATTACTACTTCAATATCCAGTTCGAAACCTTCGAAACTTAAGAAGCTCCCCACTAAGATATCTTCTATGCGGGGGATGTCATGCAACATTCACAAACACATTCAAAAAACCCTTAGGTTATACCCGAAGACTCAAACTCCTAGTCCGAACATTTTCCGCGGCCGGAAACTGAACTCCGAACTACTGCTGACGCAACGAGTATAATATCCACTAAACCAGAAAGTCGTCGATGTCATATACAACATGTAACAGAATCAAAATAACTGAATAATTTATATATACTTATTTATTAATTTTTGCTTTGTTTGTTTTTTTCTTAATCAGTTTATAGGCATTTGACCACAAGTTCACACGACCACGGAAGTCAGCGACACTGTAGACCTAGATGGAGCATGCCTAAACTGGAATACACTGGCTCTCAAGGAAGGCTGCCGAAACACACCGTTAGGTGCTTGGCGACAGCTTTTACAACTTGAGGGTGTATACATACTAATATTATAAAGACGGAAAGATTTGTATTTTTGTATGTAACGTAGAACTAAAAAACTACTGAACTTATTTCAAAAATACTTTTGCCATTAGAAAGCTACATTATCATTGAGTAAAGTAGGACGTAGGTAACTTCGCGGATCGCAGCTTACTAAGCTGTAAAAAAATCCTGCCGAAATGAAGCCACTATTTTAAAGTATTACTTTACCTACTTATTCTTTAAAGCGAAGCTCTACATTTCAGCCGCTAGTAGATATTAAGCAGGTAGATAAGTAAGTAAGTGCTTGAAAGAAACCTAGGACAAACTTAGTACTTATTAATTCTTAAGTTGGTGTTCCAGATCTAGAAGAGGCTACTTGATAGATTGAGGGGCGAAGTTTTTCTTCCCTCCGCCTAGTTATACGCAAGTAGGTGTAAGTGAAAGAATAACTTAGTTATAAACGATCTTTTAGATGAAATAGCTGAGAAAAGTTTTCAACTTGGAAGTATAATCATTTTATATTGATTTTAAAAATAAAATCGATAATATCTGTCAGTTGCTTATTTGAGGAATAGTTTTAGGGATGTATCTACATATGGCACTTTTACAGCGGTGGTATTGCGTAACTTTAGCGTTGAATGCAGTGAAACAAGCGATAGCAGTCTTGGTTTAATATTGTATAAACAAAATTAAAGTAAGATTGCTATCACTTTAATTTTTATCTTTTCCATCAGTTTTACCGGTTTAGATCTGTTTAGTCTTTAATTGGGGCAGATTTTTTCTCAAAACTTTAAATTGCCTACATCGCCTATTACCTACCCCTTTTCATAATATTCATGGACATCCGGATAAAAAAACTCAAATAAAAGTTGTAAATATTTTACTAATGGTCAAGAGATTGCAAAATTATCGAGCCACGAGATCAATAGTTCACAGACCTACTAGTAAAATATATTTTCTTACCATATTCAGTAAATAGCTAGTCTAGGCTAGACAAATAGCCCACATTCTTGCCATCTACCAAATTAATAGTAGCTACTCAGCGGAAATAAATCAGCATTCAGAATAATATTATTTTAGGGAGAACTTGTTACTACAATATAAGAGAACGAGCTGCTCTCCGCGAAGTTACCCGCGGTTCTCTATTTTTTCTAGTAATAAATATAGCCAATGATACTTAGTGATAATAAAACATAAAATATAAAATAAACATAAAAATAATAAAACATAAAATAATTTTTGAAATCGGTCTTGTAGTTCTAAGTGACTATTCTGTCTACACAATGACTATTTGCAAGTTATAGTTTAAGGAGCTTAATGGAAATTTTTGTTAAAAAAAATCGTCATTGAGAAAACTTGAAAATTGAATTGATTTGTTGTTTTCTTTTTCGATATTGGATTTTAAATAGTAGCCAGGTTTGTGTCACTAACAGAAGGAATTAAGTAAATCTGATAGTAACGTGCGTGACGTCGCGTCTTGGTTCCAACGGAAGATCAACGCTGGCTATTTCAGCCGGCACTGTGTTAAGTTGTGACCGGTTTGTGACAGAAAGCTTTCAGTAGTAAATATTGTAATTTAATTTGTTTGTGTTTTATAATAAGATATTTTCCGTTGCAAATTATTTCTAAGTTTATTCGTTACATACAAAATACAAATCTTTCCTCTTTGTAATATGAGTGTAAATTAGGGATAAGATGAGACGCTCTGGCTAATGTTTTCCAAACACATCAATTCAAAAGAATAAGAAGGTAGCTTAGAAACCTTCTTTAAATGACTTCAAAAAGAAGTGTAGGTAGTCAAGGTTTTCAGCTTCGTTATTACGTAAAGCCATTTTCCCATTTCTTTAATTTAGATATGTATTTCTCTTTCCAAGTTGCCCGCAGACGAGAGCGGTCGACAATTACTGAATCTTCTCACCGGATTGCTTCCCACCATCTCATTTAAATGCGATTCGCTCTCTAATTTATTTTTATCGAGATTAACTTGTTTTTGAGGCAATTACTTTGGAAATGAGACGTTTATGGAGGCTGATATTTCGTTGGCAATTCGTGTTTTGGCAGTAAATATGGTGCGCTCTTTTTAATAATTGGAGGGCTTCTGCGTAGGCCTTTGACGCTGATGATTATAATTTGAGTCGTACTTTTGTACACAGAGCTATAACATACTTACCCATGGCATCCCACCGCTGGGGACTGGCCTACTCAATGTTGAGGGTTTAGATTATAGTCTTCCACGCTTGCGTTATTGTCCGAGGTGGGGTCTCTTATCTTCGAAAGCGAGCTTAGTCATTTAGGTTTCTTAACGATTCTTTCGTGTTTGGTATACAAACTTACGAACTTACATAATATACTGGTTTTAATGAAAAAGCTGTAAAGGGGAACTTTGTGACATCGAGACTGTCAACTTTTACACTTTTAAAAAATGATGTAGATCTTGATCAACTTTCGATGATTCTTTGTGAATATGGATTTAAGGTGGTCCAATCTAAATTTTTTTGTCATTTGATTTTGACATATTTAATAAAATTCTAATGCCAATTTGTAGTCAACTTCAATACATACTTTTTAAGTAGGTATTTCAAAGGGTTCCAAATCGGTTAACATGGAAAGTATTCTTTTAAAATGCGCATAATTCCAGTGGTTACACAAATATAATATCTTCTTTGGTCAAAGAGGGATGTTAATGAATGCATAATATGCATGCCAACTCATGTTAGCTTAGCATACAGTAGAATGCACGACCGCTGAATAAACTTTTAGGGGCTTAGCAGACAAAGCAACTTTGATATCTAAATTGCAGTAACAGTCAACTTGCAACTTGCCGTTTCCATATAACATGATGAGAAAAATTTGTTTAGAATCGCGGCAAAAAGTAACTGGGCCTTTTACTGCTGTAATTGGCAAAATTACGAAACATTATTAGAAAGTTGATATTTTATGCAACTAAGTTGATAGTTTCTGCAACTTTATAATAAATATATAAATAATAAATAAATATTGTCGGACACTTTTCACACAGCGCCATCTAGCCCCAAACTAAGCAGAGCTTGTACCATGGGAACCAGATGGTTAATATATACTACATATACTATTTTTAAATACATACTTATTATACATAATGAACACATAATAACTGCAAAGAAGTTGATACTTGCTTCTAAACTAAATTGAAAGTTTCTGCAACTAAGTTGCTAATTTCTGCAACTGTTCTGCAAACAAGTTGCTCTGTGTGCACGGTGCCTTAAAGCCATTGTTAGTAGGATAAGTAACTTGTAAGAATATAACCGCTATTCAGAATTAATGTTACGGTTTACAATATCAGCCATTAATTGTCTAAAGAAACTTTCTTTATTCTTTATTTTATGAGAAGGGATAATGATAGAAGCAAGTTGTTATCTCGGTGGTAGACATCGCCAGATGTGAATAGATTTACTCATCTTTGAATAGTAATTGACTGTGCGAACGAAACGTCACTGCTCAGTCTGGTAAAATTTTCTTTCGTCCGGCAGTACCTATGTATTTTTACCCGACTGAGAAATAAGTAGGGTAATGTTTTTCGAGTGCATGTATATTTGTATGTATATTTCTTTGGCACGCTCTAGAGCCTAAACGGTGCGAATTGAATCGCGGGGCATCTTATACCCCCCGTGAGAGAGGCATGAGGTACGGGGGTCTAGCTCGCGCTGTTTCCCCGGGCTGGACGCTGGGGCCATCTAGCCCCGGGGAGTTTTTGATGGTGGGCGCATTCTGCACCCGGGGCCGCGATTGATTCTGTGTTATTTTCCTCCAGCAGGTCCATTTACTTTTTCTCGTCCACGCTGTTGTCTCTAGGGAGGGGGGGGGGCGAATGTACACACTCCAGCAGCCCCTCGTCTCTCCTGGGCGTCAGGTTGTGGTCGTCATGGTCAAGTTTTGTCTGGTCCAGTGTCTTTAAAGGGCACCGCGGTATCTCTGTCACTCAGGAGTCGGGGACAGGCGAGCGAAATCCGTCGGCGTAGGTGTGGTGTCTTGTCTGGTATGCTATGGACTCGATCCTCATGTCCCTAGCGATAACGTCGCTGCGCACGAACCATCCAGCTCCGGTGATCATCCTCAAGGCAATGTTCTGGACTGCTTGCAGTCGCTTGCGCAGACTGGCCGAGCATAGGGCATACCACGATGGGGCACCGTAGGTAGGTTTTGTAAATCCCCAATTTGGTCAGCTTCGATTTCAGGACCGGACGTAGCAGCGCGCGCGCGGCTGTGGCCTGGTTTACGGCGCGATCAACGTGCGGGTGCATGCCTAGGGTCCGGTCGATGGTGACGCCAAGGTACTTGCATCTGCTTTCCCACTCAACGTCTTGTCCTCAAAACTGCAGCGAGAGTAGCCTACGGGTATGTTTAAGGCCGGTCAACAGCGCAGTGGTCTAGCTTACGTTGACAGCCATACGCCATCTATCGAGCCACTCGGGGAGGACGTCGAGGACTCTCTGAATCCTGCCAATGGCGATGGTTGTTCGGGTTGACGAGGCGAAGAAGGCGCTGTCGTCGGCGAACAGGGCGAGCATGACATCCCGCGGTTTTCCGGGACTGGGATGTCGTTGGTGTACACGGCGTAAAGGGGTGGCGATAGACAACTCCCTTGCGGGACCCCCGCATCACGATATCCGCCGATGCCGGTTTCCGGAACAAGCTTGTTCGACGGACACGAAGAAGGGCCGATCGGCGAGGAAGGACGCCACTATGTTGCATTGGCGGCGCCGTTGTCTTCATCAGCTTGTGGATCTGGCCCTCGTGCCACACCCTATCAAAGGCCTTTTCGATGTCGAGAAACACGGCGACGGAGCGATTGCGGAGCGGAGCGGAGGCGGAGCGGCAGCGGAGCGGAGGCGTAGCGGAGGCGGAGCGGAGGCGGAGCGGAGGCGGAGCGGAGGCGGAGCGGAGGCGGAGCGGAGGCGGAGCTGAGGCGGAGCGGAGGCGGAGCGGAGGCGGAGCGGAGGCGGAGCGGAGGCGGAGCGGAGGCGGAGCGGAGGCGGAGCGGAGGCGGAGCGGAGGCGGAGCGGAGGCGGAGCGGAGGCGGAGCGGAGGCGGAGCGGAGGCGGAGCGGAGGCGGAGCGGAGGCGGAGCGGAGGCGGAGCGGAGGCGGAGCGGAGGCGGAGCGGAGGCGGAGCGGAGGCGGAGCGGAGGCGGAGCGGAGGCGGAGCGGAGGCGGAGCGGAGGCGGAGCGGAGGCGGAGAGGAGGCGGGGCGGAAGCGGAGCGGAGGCGGAGCTGAGGCAGAGCGGAGGCGGAGCGGAGGCGGAGCGGAGGCGAAGCGGAGGCGGAGCGGAGGCGGAGCGGAGGCGAAGTGGAGGCGGAGCGGAAGCGTGGTGGAGTGCTGGCTGCGAAACCCGTACTGCTCGTCCCTTAGAGTGATATGGGGACGCAGTCTTCGCAGCAGCAGGCGCTCAAACAGCTTTGCGTCGTGCGGCAGCAATGTAACTGGCAGGCGATCTTCGGTCCTTTCCTGGTTTGTGCAGGACGATCACCTTGCCAGTCTTCCATGTAGAGGGGAAGTGTCCGGTCCGGAGGATGCCGTTGAAGAGTCGGGCTAACCCGACTCTGCGTTCAACTCCCTCTTGGTCCTGTGGCATCTGGTTCGGCTCCACAGATGCCTTAGCTCGCTCGCGCTTGTGCTTGCGCAGAGCTTTGCGGTCTCGAGGGAGTTCTTCACGCCTTTTTGTGGTCGGAGCGTCTGTTGTGGCGGCTTCTTGGGCTTCTGATATCGCTTCGGTCAGTGCTGTCGCGCATTGCTCCACTTCCTCCGCGGTTGACAGCATGCCGAACAGCTGTGTATGCAGCTCGCTCCTGTATTGGTCCCAATTCAGCCTCCTACTTGTCGGCCTCGGTATGGTGCAGGACGTCTGGGCGCCGATGGTGATGAAGATCGGTTGGTGCATCCCATCCAGGTCGTGTAGGGTCTCAATGGTGATGGGTGCACTGATCCTCTTGTACGCGCGTACGGTGGGAAGGATTTGTAGGTATGTTGGTGGGCGAATCGGGACCGATGATTGTGAAGCCGAGATTTTCGGACTCCATCAGCAGCGCCCGTTCTTCTGGTAGTATGTGGGTGGACCCCCATACCACGTGCGTGGCATCAGGTCCGCGGCCAGCAACGTGGGGGAGCCACCGCCGAAAAGTCTTCTGAAGTCGGCATTGTTGAATGGTCCGACGTTTGAGTTTCGGGGTCTGTAGCCGGCGTAGATATTGGTCTCCCTGCCGGCCACTTTAGTTCGGACCCGCACGGTCCGTGTATTGACGAACTACAGCAGCTCCAGTTCTTCGTGCACGACGTCTCTCCTGACTAGGACGGCCGTGCGCCTGTAGGCTCGTCCCCTCGGTGAGATCTCGTCGCGTCTGTATGTGGTATAGTTTTGAAGAAGGTCATTCTTCTTCTGCGGGAGATCCCCTCCGCAATTTTAGTAGAAGATCCTGGTGTGGCCACTATCCATGGAAGAAATAATGAATAGTGGCCAGTCCTCTCACCGCTGCTTGCTGGAGGTTCTCCCCCGCTGCGATGGCTGCTAGCAGCCCCACCAGGGCTCCCATCAAAGCGATGATGGGATCCTGGTGCGGGGCGCTGCCTTGTTGTTCCGTGTGTGGTCGGGGGAAATAAGGTGGTAGTGCCGCATAAGGTCCTTGGAACCCTGGCGGCGGTGGTCCTCCATGCATTGGTTGGGGCTGGGGCTGCTGGTGTTGTTGCTGCAGGCGGTACACGTGGCCCCCAGTGGCCCCCACCTGGTACTGCAGTGGGGCGCCGTGTCGTCAACGGTGGTCTTATGGCCTTGCCAACGTGGCCGTCGTCACGGGTGTCGTCGCTGTTGAGCGTGAAACCAGCGTGAAACGCACCACGGGCACCGGCCTCTGGGGTGGAAGGAAGGCTTGTTGTTGCCGCTTCCCCGATGGTCGGCTGATCTGATGCTGTTGGTCGCTGACGGTCGTGGATGTCCCCGCCAGCGCCTTTGCCACCTGTTCTTCACCCCTCCTGGCATTGCCACCTTGTGCCAGGTGGGAGGGGCGTGGTGCGGGAGGGAGGGGGTCTATTGGTCTCCCTCTATTGTACGTTCTCTCTCTTCTTCTTGTTTCTTCGCCTGCCCCTGCGATTTCTACGCAGGGATCCTTATGTTTCTCTTCCTGGCCTCACGACGGAAGGCGAGACACGTGCAGTTGTTTGCGGTGTGCGCACCGCTGCAGTTGGCGCACTTCTGCAGTCTGTGGCTGTTAGCCGACGAGTGCCCGAAAGCCTGGCAACGGTGGCACTGCGGGACGGTGGTGCGCCCCTTCCACGCCTCGATGACCACACGAGGCATGTTCAGGAGCTCAGTCGTCGCGAAGAATCTTTCAGACTGGTCCCTCTCCATGGGCTCCAGTTGAATGTGGTAGACATTTTTAGTCGCCCGTGGCCGTGTGGGAAGCGCACGGGCGAAGATAGCCGGGAATCCAATAATAATCAAAATGGTGGCCCTATCTGTTCCTTGTGGGAGCCCCCACAACGCTGCCTTCACCGGCTTCACATTCTTCATAGAGTAGCAGAACCAGGACAGTGTGTTCTGGTTCTATGAGTTTGAAAGTGCATAATTACTTAGTTTGCAAGGTTAACAGTTCACAGAATTACGAGTACTTATATTCATTAATAGCCTAATCTACATTAAAGAGATAAACCAACTAATTATCTACTTAAACATGATGTACTCATAGCATTGTGTATACATAACTAATTAGTCAAACAATAGCATGTGATAATTACATATCAAAATATTAAACTCATATTAAGCTTCATGAATTCGGTGAACAGATTAAATAGTGGTTGAAATGTGTACTATAATTTACTATAAGTTTTACTATAAGTTTTTACTATAGGTTTTAAGCTTTTTTCTGGAGTTCCAAGTTAGTATAATAGTGTAGATTATTTAGCATGAGTGAAGTGATCGGCTTCGTTTTTTTTTCTAGGGCTCTAAGGGCTGAGTGAATTTGCCCAGAACTACCTGGAGAGTGGAGACATATAAGTAACTATTTGACCTAATTTTCCTAGAATCCTGGTGCCCGAATTTGCCACGACCCATCGTTTAGCATCTGAAGGACGCTTTTTGAAGATAACTGCCCTGGCCTGGCCCAGAGCTCTATTGTTATGAGTTGACTTGTCTAAAACATTTCGAGGATAGGCCTGTACCCTAAACTCTAGCTAGTTTAGGCAACTGGTTAGATTATTTGACCAAACTGCCCTGGCTTCTCAGACGGAGAAGAACCTTGGGTCATATCAATCAACTGGGTAACTGGGTGGGTCGCGAGAAAGCATTCTGTTTCGTCGGAATGGATGGACCGGCATTGTAGAAACCTGACCTATATATAGATAGATGCTATGGTAATTTACATAACTAGCTACTCCCCGCTGTTTCACCCGCGGTGAATATCTAATCATCGCAATAGTAACACTTCATTTTTCACGACCAAAAGCCTTTGTGATAAAGCAAGCTGTAAGCTATATTCGTGCCTCATTTCCCCCAAATCCTTTAAGCTGAAAAAAAGGAAACGAAAATATATTTTTTATTGATATTTTTTTTTCCCTTTTGACCAATGATGACACAACGATTTAAGTCCGATATAATTACCGAAATCGCCACATTCTTAATTATTATTACACCGTAAAGTAAAGTTAAGTAAAGTAAAGTAATATTTATTGACCTTTAAATAACGTTCGTTACAGGCAAGTGTTATTTACATTTGAATTAATAATTACTTAAAAAAATTAACTTACAAATCTCATTTATATACAATTACTTAATATTAGTTCTAAGTTTAATAGTTCTCATGACAAATATTTACACTATGATTGCTTTGTTTACTTATTATTAATATTTTATTATGGTTGTTCGTTACACAAGAACGATGATTCTACAAGCTGCATTGACATATATTCGCGGAGTTTATAAAAAGGATTGCTTTCAAAAAAATACTTCAATTTTTGTTTGAATGTAATAAAATTGAGATCCATTACACTATTAGGTAATTTATTGTACATCAGTATTTTGGTATAAAGCCCCTGCTTCTTACATTTAGCTAATCTATTTATTGGTAGGATTCGTCCTTTTTTATTATAGCGTGAAATTCTTTTTTCCGGTATTTCCCTATCCTCGAGTACTTCTAATATCTCTCATCTGTGAAGTTTTTTATTTCATAACTAGCTGTCCCGGCGAACTTCGTACCGCCTAACAGTTGTGTATGTTTCTAATCGTTTAAACCTTCCCTGGAGTACGACAAACATTCCAAGACCAAAATCAGCTAAATCGATCCAGCCGTTCCCGAGTTTTAGCGAGACTAACGAACAGCAATTGATTTTTATATATAAGACTAGTTGACCCGGCGAACTTCGTACCGCCTAACAGTTATTTAAGTTTCACAACTTTTAAACGTTCCCTGGAGTACGACAAACCTTACAAGACCAAAATCAGCTAAATCGGCCCAGCGGTACTCGAGTTTTTGCGAGACTAACGAACAGCAATTGATTTTTATATATAAGATATAAGCTAACAATGCGTTGCATCCATACAAAAAAGGTAAAGATACTGAAGCAATGAGAAATAGATAACTGTTTCGCTCCAGCACCAGAAATGAAACGGAAATTGGAAACACAAGTCTTCAGAATCTTCAATAAAAGTGTTATTAGAAGACAACAGGATATTAGAAAACGTTATTAAGAAGATATCATAGATAGCATGGCATGAGAAATTTATAGTATGTCTGTATCATAATAAATCAAGAATCAAGTACATTGACCTTGCACCATTACTCACGATTCAAAATAAAGTTTTCTTGGCTTTGACTGGCCTTTTGGTCTATTGGCCAGCATTAGACTCTGCCTACTCCGTGCCAATAAAATTCAAGCGATAATGTCAAATAATCTGGTTCCAACTCTTGAGATCGCCAGAGCAGACATGATCATGGAAATATTTTTTGAACATATCACCTAGTAAAAGATTTAGACTCGTAAACACACACATCGGTTTCTTCTAGGCATGCGTGCCTCATCCTAGGCTGCATCGTCGCGTGATCGTCGCTTTACAACAAGCGAGTTGCGGTCAAACGCAAGCCTGTTATTTGTAAAAAACACACACACACACACACACACATGAGCTATTTTCACTTTACATTACCGCACAGGAAAAGACCTTTTTTTGTAATAATACTATAATACTATATCATCCATGACTTTTTAAGCAGCTAAAAACACTAAATACATAACATATTTGTACAAAACTTCAACGCTTAATTGTGAGATGCCACTTATCGTAGCTGTAAATAAGTTGCCTCAAATTCGAACTAGATGCCGCTGCTTCGCAAAGCCTCAATTCCTGAATCGCGATGACAAGTTTTTCGGTGCGGCGCACGTAATGTTTTGAGTTTTATCCACTAGGTAATAATAAGCCATTGTATGCTATTAACCCTAGGAGGCTCACCCTTAGGTACCATACATTTTTGAAATTTGTACCTATAATTTGATTTTTCAAAATGTAAAAGAATACTGTTTAATTTTTAACTACAGGTACACCATATTCTTATCCTTTTAACAAAAATGCTTAAGCTCAATCAACAAAAGCTAGTACTAGCGAGGAAACTGTTAGCAGAACTACTAGATTTTTATTGGTTAAAGCGAAAGCCTTAACTCTTAAGATCTGTCACGAAGTAGTCAGTAGCTAGCTGGCAAGCCATTGACCCATTTTGTTGAAATATCAGCTAAGCTGTTAAATACGACACATTAAAAATTCTGAACATTAATTTTATAATTCGACAGCTCTGCAATCATTATTGCATAGCTGTATTGTTGCAAAATTGATGCTATAGCATCAATTTTGTGACGTAGTTAAATAAACTATCCGCAATGACAATTATATTGAGATAGATAGGTGACTTTAATTAACTAACTATAACACTGAAGAATACGAGCTTCGTTATTGCTAATTTACTAAAACGTACTTCTTTCGTTTCTACGTCAAATAATTAATAATTACGTTTATTTGAACCAACTTAAGACTAAAGCAGTACGAGTACATCATATTTTAAAACAAATTTACGAGCAACGTATTTACGAACAAACTTTGTTGGTGGTGGAACCCTGAATTTCCACACTAGAATAATTCCTGTGTTGTGGAAATCAGTGCATCACTTCACGGATTTATTGACGAATAAACTATGACGTCTGCAAACTTTCGCAGCATCCGTTTTAGGTCCGAAGTCACTCGTCTCACTCGATAGAACTGTCATCAAATATCCGTAATTTAAGCTCGAGCAGTGCGTAATTTACTTATAGCAATCAGACTGCAAAAACCTGATCCGTTGCTTTTCACGGCTTTGATAAATGGACTTATTCGCGTTGTTGACGTTACTGGCTAGTCAATCCATTGAATCAAACAAAAAGTGACGGGTTCTTTTTCCCAACGAAAAATCTTAGAACAGTCTCGAATCTAGATTGATGCAAGTACCTTAGTCTGCTAGTAACGAAAGCCTTTACGCCCTTGGGAAAGGTCGGACTTATAAAGCTTTTTACTTAGTTGCTATTACTCGTATCAGTAGAGCAACTGTAGTGGGAGGTAGGTAATTAGATAAAAACTGAAAATTAGAGAAAATGGTATTTTAAAGCAATGAAAAAGTGAAACAAAGGTTAGCAATTTAGTTTCGTTTGACAGTTCAACGCTTGAAGTCTGTCAAAACCTAGCGAAGATTTCTAACCTTTTTAGGGTTCCCGTACACAACGAGTAAAAACGGGATCCTATTACTAAGACCACGCTATCAGTCTGTACGTCCGTCCTTCCGTCTGTCAGTGAGCAGGCTGTATCTCATGAACCGTGATATCTCGACAGTTGAAATTTTCACGGTTGATATATTTCTGTTGCCGCAATAATAAAAAATACTATTAAACAAAGTAAAACAAATATTTAAGAGAGCTCCTATATAAGAAACGTGATTAATTGCCGTTTTTTGCTCGATATTTATAACGACAACATGTAGAAACTTGAAGTAATAAATTGATTTATCAAGACGCCTCATTTTAGCCCATTTACATTAATTAATTCAGGGTCATCATTATACTCTAAAAAAAATTATAAAATTAAATTATCAAAAACCATTTTAAAATTAAAAACGCATTTTTAATTTATTTATTCACTTTCACTTTATAAAATAAAAAATAATAATAACTAAAGTATAAAACATTGAAATAATATTATTTAATTAATGCTATCATCCATCCCTTTCGCAAAATCTCAAGCACGCTGATAATATGTCCGGCCATTCGTCATCTAATGTATAAATAATAGTACCCTTCGTGTGCGAGTTCAACTCGCACTTGGTCAATTATTTTCACTTAAGTATATTTCATAAGTTCTCAGAGATTAGCATAAGTTCTCATCGGAACTATGCAGCGAATGCAATAAGCACCTAAGCACCAGGGACCTTCATATTTATTTTATTAATTGACAGAGCTAGCAAATTAACGAAGCGTTTTTGGTTTACTATATATTTTTTTATTGATGCGGGAAAAACAATCCCGTTCTTCCTTCCTTTTGGCTTCGCCGTAGTCGGGTAAAGACATTCATGATCAGAATAGATTCATCATTTGCGTAGTGATCGCGTAAGAAACATACAACTAATTCCATTCAGTGGAATTGAGAACCAGTTCCTTTTTAAGTCGGTTGAAATTGTTCTTACATTGTGTTCAGGTGAATCTGTGTCGCGTCTAATTCGTTGTATTGTATTCCTTCCATTTCCCCGATGATTAATCCAATAGTCAGTCTAAAGGTTACGTCGCCCGATAAAATTATTCCCGTTTCTTTCCCGAAAATATAGCAGCAGGGGACAGACATGAAAACATATTCATGTTTGTCCACCTAAAAATATGGTGGGTTTCCAACTAGTCATACTGTTATATTGGGAATAATTTTACCCATCGAGTTCCACTGTTACTGAATGCAACGTTGTTTGGGCAAACAGGAAAAGTCCGAGGTACAGACAGGTTTCTTTTCTGTTTTGCCCCTTAAATTAAATTGTGGGGCAAATAGGAATAAATGTCAGCGAAGTGAAGTAGAAGACACATACATACTCGTGTTTTAGAATGAGGTCATAAAATCTGTCTTAACTGTCGAGTAGGCCCATATAAATGCAATATACGAGTATATATACTCATACATAACGTTAAAGCGTCTTTATATTTAAATTAAAAAGTCACTAATATACTTAGTGCATAAGCTCTTAATCAAAGTTAATTGCATTGATGATTACATGGAATAGTTATTTTGAGCATCAACCCCCTACGGGTTGGAAATTTGCGGGTTGGTTTGTTTTTTCTTAACAAATTAATAATTATGTAACATGGACACAATCGCCTGTAGTCCCTCAGGTAAACGTTAAAAAATGAATTTTTAACTAAGCTTGTAGTTTCTTTACTTCTAAATATAATCAGATTGATTAAAAGTTTATAATACTGTAGAACGAAAGCACCATTATGTTTTAAACCTCTCTGCCGCTTAAAAACTAATCAGCTGAACAGTAAGTAATTTTAGTACTATCCTACCTTTATTGAGACCACCATACTTCGAATCCTCATTCGCACACATTGTCTTTCCACTTCTGTTGTTTCATTCAAAAACATCCACAAATTAACTATTAGCTTGTTGTTTATCTAATGTAACACACACTGGCCACTTTTAAAAACAAAAAGTTGTGAATATTAGAGTACTATTCGAAATTCGAATTAGTCTATAACGGTTCCGCGTATTAATTTGGTCATAAGGGTTCTAAATTTAAATATTTCGATGGCGGGAACTAGGCGCGGGACCGCGCGTTTCCCTCCGCCCGTCTCAAACATTTTATCATACTGAGCATTGGGAAATCTGCCATTAGAGATGTCCCCTTCCCGGCTATTGTTCGCTATCTGTCGCTATCGACAATGTCTGTCGCATCACTATCATCCTGACGGACAATGAAGTAACGTACACATACTTGTGTTACGTTCTTTCAGAACATAAATTTGTAGAGCATGTCGTTTCAGTAACGGTTAATACTTATGACTCTATAAAACGTAAAAGTTAGTGTTAAAGCAATATTAAAGCCATAAAACTGTTGATAACAGCCTACTACATTACATAACATTTTTAGAACATAGATAAGTCTACAATACTTAAACAAGTTTAGTGATAAGGGATGAAAAAATATTTTATATACAATTTGACGAATATTGAGGTTTAAAAAAAAGGTGAGGTTTGAAAAAGGTATAGCTTATGAATATCTCTAAGCGCAGAAAGCTTATTACTTCGGTCACGCCATGGGAATCGACAAATACAAAATGCTTCAGCTCATCGCCCAAGAGTAGATTGCAGGGAACAGAAATGTCGGCCGGAAGCGACATTCTTGGCTTAAAAACCTCAGAGCGGCAGTTTCTAAAGTCAGAGGAATAATAAGAAAATGAAGATCAAATTAGAAGACTTTTAACATACATATACATACGTTCTTACCTACTCTGTCGGCGACAATATCCAAATATGAAGTCAATAAAAAATATTGATTTAACATTAAAAAAAATTAAACTTTTAAAAATATCTAGCGTACTTAAACTTACCTGCAAACAGTACCTAGAGTAGAGATGTTACAACAAACACTTCCAAGCACACTTTACTTGTATATATTAGTTACTAAAATATTACATCACTAACTTATCAGTAGCTATCGAAAACTATCGAAACTTTAGCATCGATATCGATACTCTCCCGCCCCTATGTCATCTCAGCGCGATCGTCACGCACTAGTCGGGCGCGGAGGACAACACTGGCCCGTTTGACGCATGCGTACGACGTGTTTTTCTCGACAAAACTTGAAATCTCTTAGACGGCCGTAGAATAAAAATGTATGCAGTACACTTTCGTATTGTCTACTAAAAGCTAGAGGCATCAAAACGTTGGCCAATTGATTTTTATTACCTACCTATTTAATTATCATAAAATACATAGGTTTTTAAGTAACTTAATATTAATAGGCAAAAAAAATGGAAGAACAATATTTATCTTTTAGTATTTAATTTTTTTTCTATACCTATGTTGATTTATTGTTAAGGTTATTTGAAATAATGAGTAGTTTTATTTGGGTTTTTGTTTGAAAGTGATACTTTAAAGACGGTCCAATACGTTATACGTTTTATGAAATTTGGTCCATAAGTTTAGTTAGATTTGGTTAGAAAATCAAAATAAAGGAAAAATATTAGGAGGAATTTCATTTTTGGAGATTAAAAACACAATTTTTTTTGTTGTACGGGCTTTGAAATAGCAAATTGCGTGACACAACGCGTATTGCTTTTCTATTAACAACCATATTTTTACTCAGGGTTGTCGGAAAAGTGGCGTCAAGAAGAATTTAAATTACTTACAAATAGACGAACACGAAAATATACAATACAATACAATATTTCTTTATTACACACCAAAAACTAAATATACAATAAGATCAATAATAAATTAGACAAGAACAAAACCTATAATTTAATATGGGAAGACATCCACACAAAGGTCTTCAAGTCCCAAACCAGGCAAAGCCTGTGCGATGGTAACCTGATCACTGATATACATACTTAGAAATACATATATACATACTTATATGTAAAACATCGGTAGTACATTGGGCTATGTCTATCATGTACTCGTATGTTCTAAGATATTTTATAAATTATATCTATAAAATAAATTGCTTTAAAAAAGTTGTGCATCTGTGTGTAATCTGCGATACAACCTTCAAGTATGGGTCTATAAATCTAATGCCACAAACGTAAGTCCCATTCGAGGGATTAAAGGTTTTGTAAACGAAAAGTCAAAAACATCGGCATAAGTCTCTTAATCGGAGGGTGAACGCTCCCACTATCAGATGTAGAGGCAATTTAAACTTTGAGAAACATTGTTTTTGTTGCAGATGTTCTAAGGTGGAAGGAATATGTGTATTAAAGTTATGTCGCCGTATGTATGAGCGATTGAGCCATCTTAAGAGGAAAAACTAGTTTAATTTTCCATTACTATAAAGGTTGTCTGGAAGATATCGCTCTTGAGCAATAAGATCACCTTTTTTGAGTTTGTTTTTTGATTTTTTATCTCTGTGGTGACAAAAATGTATTGACTAGAATTGGGTTTCAATAAAAACTAATTGCACTATGGTTACTGATATTTCTATTTTGTACATTTGATTTATAGTGTCGGGAACTATTTTTCGCTTTCTTAGATTTTTTAAAGTTCATTATAACTGGTACATAAACAAAACGCGATAATCATAAAAATGACCCTACCCTAAAAGAAATAATAAAATTTACTAAACTATACTTAATCTGGATTCCCATTTCTCCAATGTTCCGTAATTATGTTGGTTTTATATGACGATAAATTATATTCTTGTTACATTATCTTCTTGAAGTTAACATTAAGTTTTTCTTGAACTTAAGTTTTCCAATAAGCTCTTTGAAAGTATTCTTCCATTTATCGAACTTTTACAAGAAAATGCTGTTTTTTTCTGAACCTTTTAGTTAACTACTTCAGGTATCTACCTACCCTTGGTATACAACACAGTAACGTTTTTTGATTATGTAAAAAAAAATTATATTACAAGACGTCAATAAGGAGGTGGTTCTCAATTCGTCGAAAGTGATTCAGCGGGGTTTTTTAAATATGTTCCCAATTCCTCAGAAATGGCTAGGCCGTTTTGATTTTTTGTTTAAAAGCGTATACTATCAACTGGTCCTAACATATTTTTCAAAATCAGTCGAGTGGTTTTTGAGTCAATTTGTATTTAATTGACTTTGACTACAATGATGATATTGTGTTTTGTTACATAAGTTTTGCCGAATTAAAGTCGGTTTAACTTTTTTTAAAGTATGTATTACTGTTGTACCTAGTTGTTGTACCTATTACCATTTTACTATTACCTACTAGGTAAGTATTTTTTTTAATCCAACATCATTTTTCAAAATATATTTCTTATCCGACTCCACTCATTCAAAATCATAGCTAATGTCGATGAAAACTTAGAATTCCGGCGGCAATGCCGCTGAGGATGCGGTCTGTCGCCCCGGTAGCAAAATAACACCTTTTGGTGTCTGTACAGAAAAAGATTTGTATTTTAAACACTCCACAAACTCAAGCTACAACATTCAGTAGCGCAGCGGTTAACCACTTGGAACGTACTTCCGCGTAGCGTACAGAACTTCGCTACGGTGCTTAGCTACGGCGTAGCGCTACGAAAGTGCTACGAAGCTTTCGTGAAATATAGCTAACTAAAATTATATTTAGGTAATAGGGTTTGATGAAACCTCATGAATTGAGTGCAGCAAACCGACAAACGCGCGTCAACTGCTGCGTTACATTACTCAACCGGCACAATAATGAAGGGATTTTAAATCGGATCTTTCGGATATTTCAAGTTTTCCATTTTGTAAACTGAGTGACGAAAGAAAAAACCAAACGAGGACAAAACAAATGAATTACGGTTTTCGAAATAAAAATGTATGAATACATAGCTGTATACATTTGAAATTGGAATCCCTAACCAAAGAAGAGATATTTGTGATCAAAGTGGCCAGTACGACAAAACGCCAATTTCAAATGTAAGGACCTAATATAAATTTTACAACCAGTGGTATTGGTATCATCGTCATTATCATCCGCGGCTTTCCTTATCCCATAGTTGGGTATATATTTATTTCATGACATCTGTCTCGGTCCTGTACCTATCTTGTCTATATTGGACCCGCGACAGATTTTATTTCCTTAACCAATGTTGCTGATAGTTGATCGGCGATTCGAACAGCCTTACTCTTGTCATCACATCGCCTCACTGCGTGTCCTGTACAAAGCCATTTCAGATTCATTCAGTACCATTACGTCATCATTACGTCTCTGACTTTAGTCATTCTACATTAGACATAGGTTACCTTTAGGATATATTGAACTGAAGCGGTGTGTACATAGGCGGATAGATGAGCTAGAGTCGTATTTACAACAGTGAGTTAGCGTGGGTCGGATGACATGCAAAATTGTAGCTCTTGATTGTTTTCGGAAAGCACTCTAAGGCCATGTCAAGAGCCATGTCGGTGGCCTGCCATAAACTGTGACACCACAGGGCAAGCCATTCGAAGATGGCTCGCATTTACGAAGATGGTCACATTAATGTACCTACGATTTCATCCTTACTGTTTATCAACATCATATCTATTTCCCCATAGCTTAATCTGGATAATTTCAAATCACGAGTGAATAAATTTCTTCTAGGGAAGCGTGCTATATCTTAAGCCGCATTGTCGCTAGCACGATCGACGACTTTTATTTTACCTACTCATTTTCTACCGACTTCCAAAAAGAGGTAAGTGTTCAATTGGACAGGTTGGTAACATACCATTTTTTGTTACTTACCTGATTTCTCGAAGACGTCTGGACGGATTCATAAAAATTTGAAATGGTTATTTGAATTTAAGTCCGTGTGATCACATTATTTTTTTATAAAATCGGTCTAGACATTTAAACGGTAATTTGGTCGTCTTTCGCGAAAATTTTCGAACAGTCTTGGTAAAAAAAATGGTAGAATACCACTCGGTATTTAAACTATTTTGATCTTCAAGTGGAATTGTGGAGGTGTGACCCGTAGTTGAGCAAAAAAACGCGATCATTTTTTACCAACGTTAATGGCCTGCCTTACTTTTGTTGGCCTGTTCTCATTTCAAACACCCATTCACAATATTGCTGTATTTTTTTCGGGTTCAAATTATTGTATATGTCATCTGTGAACCATACCAAAACCAACGACAAAAATACAGATAATTAATGACATAATTTTAACGGGCTTTTGACGGGAATAACTTTATGCTGAACTTTTCTTATACTCGTACTTATGTTCAATTCCCTCTAAAAACATATATATTATAACCTGAATAAAATAAAAAAGGAGTACGTGATTTTTCATTTGTCTTTCCATTATCATAATAAAAATGGAGGTCAAAAATTTTAAATGTTGTCAATTGTCTCATAGGCAATCCGCGGATGTTCTTCAACTAAGTATTGGTCTTAACTATTGTTATAAATTTGTTAAGGATATACGTAAAGAGAATATTAACAAGTTTTGTGATTCCATCAGTTCGTTATCGTTCTCTGAAGTCTATGAACAAGTTTTGTTGGAGGATTCTTTTGATGCGTTTCATGACTTACTTACTCTATTTTATGGATTGTGTTTTCCAATTATTAAAGTAAAATCTATTGATAAGACTGGCAAGTGTAATGCTGTTACTAAGGGTATTCGAATTAGTTGCTAACTAGCTAAGAGGCATTTAAAAAGGCTTAAACTGCTTTCAAAAACGATTCTTATTTACTAAAGAAAAGTATCAATAAGCATAAATTGTTAAGGAAATTGAGACGTGTTACTAAGTCTAATAATTTATGCAAAGCTGCTTGGAACGTATAGAATGTAGATAAAGGTAAAGTAGGGTAAAGTAAAACCTAAGATTTCATAAGTAATATAGTTGATAAAAGATTTCTGATGAAAGAGTTAATAGCAGTGGATTTCCCCAAGGGAGTATACTGGGGCCATTGCTTTTTTGCCATATATTAATGATTTCCCAGGAACCATAAATCAGAAAAACAAAAAGGATTTACAGAATGAATTAACTGAATGTATATGTAAAGTTATTGATTGGTTTAACTCTATTAAACTCAAAAATAATTTAATTAAAACTAAGCTAATAAATACACTTTAAACCTCAACAAAACCAAAAAAATTAACATTAATTTAAAATACGGTAATGATGCTATTGAACAAGTTAATACTACTAAATTTCTAGGTATACATATTGACGCAAACTTGTTATGGAAAGAACATATTGCCTAGGTTTGTTCTAGACTTCATAGTTTCGCATTTGCTCTTCGTAGATTGCGACGTTGTACTCCAACTAATACCGTTTGATGGTGTAGCATGCTCATGTGTGTTCTATAATTCGATATGGTATCTTAGCTTGGGGTAACTTTACTGACATTTCAAAAGTATTTAAAGCACAAAAAAAGTGTGTTCGGGCCATGTATACTATGAAATGGTCGCAATCTTGTAAACCAGTCTTTAAGACTCATAATCTTATAACTGTGGCATGCATTTATATTTTTGAAGTGGCTAAGTTTGTAAGAAGTTTTTCGTCGTTGTTTCCTACTTATGAGAACTTTGGTGGAAGAGCTGGATCACAGGTTAACAAAAAAATGCCTAATGCCTCACTGGAAATGGTTAGAAAAAACTGCATTTACATGGCGCCTCTAATTTATAATTCGATTCCAGGGCACCTAATCGAATTGCCCGCTAACAGATTTTATGCAGAATTGAAAACGTGGTTAGCTCAAGAAAGTTTTTACACGGTGAAAGACTTTCTTTACAAGTCATCTTATCGATTTTGTCTACTCATTAGAAAGTATCCATTTTAAAATGTAAATCGAAAACATTTTTAAATAAAATAACGAATAATTATTCTTTATTGACGTAAATACAATAATATTATTTTAATTTTGACATATTAATTGACAATCGAAATAAGTTTACTTTTAAGCATTAAACATATTCACATGCAGGCAAAATAGACAGAACTGTTAAATTATGCAACATCTATACTTTACCCTATTTTGGTGAATAAATGATATGGATTTGAAATTTGATTAGCCGCTTAACAGTAGAAACATTATTTTCGTTGACGGCAATTGAACGCCGTCCGCCACGAAATTCGTCATGTAAAGAAACCCGACCTCTTCAAATTCAGCAAAACATCGCCTTTCGTTGCTCAAGGTGCTTCTTTCCCAAACGCATTTTAAAGACGAGCGGCAGAGTCTTGCGGAGAGAGAGAACTTTTAAAATCATAAAAAATCATAGCTCTGAAATCTTTTCCATTTTCGTTGCGTACGTAAAACTTTGATGTGTGATAGAAAACAATTGACAAATAATTACCCGGCAATTTTTTTCTTTAAACTTCTCAGTTTAAGTTTAAGTTTCAATGTTTCAAAAAATAAAACAATCGAAATTCAAATAGTTCGGATTAGCTAGAAGTGCAAAACTTTTATTGTGCCCCATATATTTCTCCTCAACAAAGATCAGACACTGGCATATAGCGTCGATGTTTAAAATTCAACAAGCGTATGTGCATCAAGTCTATTTACTGTACGATCCGCATACTACATACATAAAAAAGGCATTTCGGTACATGTTTTTGACAACCCCCTTTATTGTACAAATAAGTAGAGATACATGAGATAACTATGACAACAGTGATTTTGATTTTGGATTGTTGCCAGCGATACACACACGAAGAATAATGTAATTGAAAATGTGGTGTGCTGATTCTACGAAAAATAGTCAAGTTTAGTTGGAAGCTTAATTAGATATACTTACTAAAACAGTGCCCTAAAAATCGGTACGCGCTGTTTGTGGACCTGCATCTTTTCGGTTAAAAAGCACAAATACCTAACAATTTCGACCCATTAACCTATCAGGTGCAGGTAATTTTATTTATGACAATCCACAGACTTGCTATTTTGGTCAATTTCCCAATTCATACCCATCTTAAAAGAAATGCTCCTTTGCGAAGTACACCAGTTGCGAAGTACAGCAGTAGTGAAGTACAGCAGTAACGAAGTACGAGTACACCAATTGAGAAGTATACCAGTTGCGAAGTACACCAGTTGCGCAGTGTTCCATTTGGGCATTGTGTACAAATTGCGAAGTGCATCAAACGCTATCTTTTGATTCAGTTGCGTTGTAGAAGTAGGATTTTTTCACAGCTCCAAAGTAGACCTAAGTGTTTAAAATTTATTTCAGCTTGATACCTTCACGCATTCCTGACGTGTCTTGACGGACAACATATGGGCTCCAAACCAAGAATAAGAGATACAAAATACATTTTAGAATATCTTAATCAATCAACTTCTACTCATATTTTTTTATTTTTCACCACATATAACATTAAATATATCCCTATCTTTAAATTGATTACAAGATGTACTTCATCAATTATATTTTCCGATGATCAATTTTGAATCAGTTTTCAATTTGACTCTTTTATAAGTATTAAATTTAAACAGTAACTGCCTCCATAGCAAGTTTTCTACCTTTTTCACAAGATATAAGCCCTAAATAAATAAATCCCGGTAGCGAAAGATTCATCATAGAACTCGGGCAATAAGTTTTGTCAAGATTCTTTAAAAAAAATACGATCGATACCTATAAGTGATTACTAGACTACATACAATCGTGTTTATAAAGGTCTGATCTGACTGAAAGCATAATTTTAAGCAAATATTTTATTAATCCACATAAAAATAATTTTACATAAGTAATTTAGGCTTAAAGACGAAGATTGGGAGAGCTGTAGGAATATCACAGCAGATATAAAACTACAGTTAGTATATAGCTGACAATTATACAAGTTGTATTCAAACAAAATTCACGGCTACGTATTCACAATTTAATGATATTAAGTGGCTTGCGTGCGATAAATTTGGAATGTTGTTGAAATGTGCTATACTGAAATAAAATGCTTCGTCTTCGCTTATCTGATATTTTTGAATATCCCAAACCATCAGTAATTAGCAACTTTTGAAAACTAAAAAAACCAGCAACTAGTAAAATAAATTTGCAATTTAAATTCATTAAAATGGGTTTTTGTTACCTTATAATGTGCACCAATGATGTACTTACCTTTATAAACGATAATTTTACACTACATCAGTTATATTATAACTTAGAATAGCAATAAGTGCGTCTACTGTTTTAAGGGTTTTGAATAACCATATCTAATGTTTTTTAATTTAATTTTATCTTGTGCTGTTTTTAACCTCTGACGCAATACGACGGAATGTCATAATTTTTATGTATCCAGGATGTACACATTTTTTCACAACTCCCTCAATATGGATATCAAATGACCTTTCATTTGATAACCATATATTGAGCCCTTGCTCGATCAGTAGAACTACACATTATGATTATTTTAAATCCAAGGTGGCTGCCACAAAAAGTGATTTCTAAACATTTTTAATTTATTTGCAGATATTGTGACAGCAAACATAAGAGGCAATGTAAACAATCAAATAGAATATCTCGAAGACTCATATCAAGATCAATCAGATAATATTAAATTCAACTTTCATAACCATTTCTCATCTTTACATTTCATAATACCAAGGCATTTCTTAAGTTTGAAGATAAATTCAAAAGATCTAAGAATATTAGGTTCTACGACAGCTAATTCTAAGCTAAGTTGATTAATAATTTCACAGTATCGGATACGACGTGGGCGTTTTTGCAGGTTCAGATGGGTGATTAAATCTTTTTCCTCCTCTTTTCCGGCGTAGATGGAAACATCGCCTCGTCGGCCCGGATGAGCCTGTTCACCGCTCGGCTCAACGACACATCTGTTACCAGAAAACACAATGTCAAACTGAGAATTTTAGAGGAAAGGGCTAATATTTTATTTTGTGTATGTAGACGACTTGATCGTTGCAGGTTAAGAAGCACAGCAACAGCAGTTTTTAGACACTATATTAATACTAAATTAAAACTAGGGTTACACCAATATAAGAGTCAGTATTTGGTGTAATATTAACAATCAAGTACCAGCGACTTTTGTAAATACTATAGTTATTACTTTTGCTGAACTTCAAAACATATTCGTGGTAAGCAGATTGTGTCAATTTAATCACCCATTGTGAGCCAAATTCAATTATTGTTAGTAATGAAAAATGTAACTCAGGTGAAAAATGAAACAATTATTTTTTTTGCAAATTCTTTTTAATGTGATATAATTTTAACAGTCCACTTACTTTCTTAAAAAATATTTTTCATAGTAATTATTTCGCGAGACAATAAAACTATTAAAGACAGGTAGCTAATAAATTCATAAATATTTCGAGAAATAATTACTATTATTAAAGAAATAAATAATATTAAATACATTGTACTCGATAAAGGCATCAGCATCATTCCAATATTGTACTATCAATACTTTAAAAATTGTAATCTAAAGAAAACGAAACAAAGTTTAACTAGATAATCCATTTAAATTAAATACCTATGATATAATTATTAAGTTACTTAATACTAATTTAAATTACTATAAATATTGTTGACTGCGACTATTAAACAGCCTCATAAAGCGTTTAAAATTTGTTTATTTCTTAACCTAACCCCAAACCTTACCTTAACCTTCAATTCTGTAAATAGAACACTAGAGTTGTGTACAATTATAAACACTCATAATATCGTAAAAAATTATCGAGTCTTCTGACACAGAGTATCCATTGTATATTCTATTGACTGACCTTGTAGTGTTATCCTAGCACAATTAAGTACATTATTGTTGTTCAGTCATGAAAATATTAATTTGAAAAACAAAAAAAATAATTACATAATCAATTATACTTTTAGTAACATTAAATAAATACTCATAACAGAATACTGAATATAATAAAATAGAATATTATTCATGATTTATAGATTGAAAATTGTGATGTTGATTAAATGTAATACTACAGTTAAGGCCAGATGAATTAAGGATTATTTATATTTGGCTTATTAATTGCTTTTCTTTAATGTACCTACTTGTAGAGTTACAAAGAATCCTCGGATCAACTGAATCGAATGAAATAGAATGACTAGTATGTATTATGTGGTTAATTTTGTAAATTAATCTAACCAAAGAAAACTTCACTTCTCAAAGGAGATGCATTTCGAAGCAAGTTGAAAGAATATAGAACTGACAAGTAATGTGTCCTTTTTAAAGTCCTAAAAGAATAATATTACTGATTATATTTTCATTCAACTAGGGCACACACCAACTATTTAAATGGTTTACCTACTTTCCAAACCTTTTTTTTTTTGCTGTATTTGCTGCTAGATTACGTACTAAAAATAATACAAAATAAAATAGCATCTATCTAACATTATTATATTATATTTTATTTTGTACTAGCGAACTTCGTACCGCCTCACAGTCGATTCTTACATTTTTAGTTTTGTATTAAATACTTATTCTGCTATTCGGGTCAGCAAATATTGATATTAATATTTATATGATACTAACGTCACTCAATTGTTTTATCTTCCCGGAACTTCTCTAGTAAAACTTAAATTTAATGGTATGGTAGTAATGTTCAAATTTACTTTCAAGTATTATTACGAATCGATTGTATGGGAGTATAGAAAAGTGTTGTTTTTAAACTCATACAGGCATTTTTTAGGCAGGCACTTACTGAAGTAAGTGGATTTTGGACTTACTGAAGTAGTGGTTTCCAGAAGTATTCTAAAAAAGACTTAGCAAAATCGGTTCAGCTGCCCTCGAGATTTGCGCTTAGCAACATATTCAGCGATTCATTTTTATATTATAGATTATTTTCAGTACGTAATATTTAAATATTACCGGACGTGAGTTATGTAAATTAAGTCATTTTTTTGATTAGAATGTTAAACCAGCTGTATAAGCCAGCCATTAATTATTGTATAAGTGTTATGCCAGCAATTGTATATTTATTATGTATATTTATGATACATTTTGTATTGTGAGTTTGTTGTTCATATGCCCTTTTAGTACTTAAGATAAAAATTAAACCTGCTCAAGGTTAACATAAAGTCCAACGCTGAAAACAACAACGTTGTCCCATATTATTATTATCAACGACGGTCTTGTTGAAAAAGATGTCTTAACGTCTTACAGCTGATTCCTACACCCAAACTGAAAACGTTTGCGGCAAACCAAGATAGAATACTGTGTCTATGATGTCAGCAATATGCATTTTTATAAATATGCTAAAAGTATGTAAAGTATGCTAATCCCTCCTGAAATACAAGCCGGTCGGGAAATGGTAGTAATATTTATAATTTGGTTTGTTACGTGTCGTTGCAAATTCTCACGAAGTTTAAGATAATTTTTTTTTTAAATATTAAAATATTTTTTTCAAACGTAAATATTTTCAAATTCATTACTGAGACACATCTGAATTATAGTATTTTGCTAATTATACAGCATAAAACTACACACGGCATACAAAATAAGTCGTGAGATTCCCACGCAATTATTCACGGAAAGTCTAGGATTGCGAAAACGATTACGATCCTCAAAAATTAAAAAAAATACGTAAAATATATTTTTAAGAACAGAGGGCGATCCAAAATCGGCCACAAGTGTCTGCGTTTACAGATTGCAACTGCGAACTGTAGATCGGTTATTGGATCGCTTTTATTTTTAAATGTCGATTGAAACCTGAATTATGTGATCGTTAAAATGATTTAAGATCGCATATTCGACCTCGTGAGTAAGTGAGTAAGCATAGTCGGTATTGTGTTTCAAAGTCTACTGAAGCCCAAATAACAAACTTGGATCTCACATTAGCCGGATTAGCTTTAGACACCGAGTCGCTTGTCTCCCCTTTCATAATGTAATTCGTGTAGGTATATGTGTGTTCATTTATTCTTTTTCTAAGTCTACCAACCGGGTGTGGTGTTGGCGAGTCGTCGCATGCGTCGCGTGTTTCGGTCCTGGTCTCGAATCTTTTTCTCCATCTCGGCGTTGGTGAGCGTTTCAAGGTGAGGCGCCCATTGCTCAGCTTCCGACGGCTGACGGTACGGCGTCTGTGTGGGGCATAATATTGCATAATATTATAGTGAAACGGTATTCCCTGAGCCAATTTCAATAATTATATAGTGCCGTGGCACGGAACGCGCTCGTTTAGTATCATCAGAACAACATATAGCGTCAATATAAGACGTCACACGTTTTCAGCAAGGAATATGATTATTCATTATACGAGAGAATAAGGACCCAGTGACCTCCTTTCTACATAGTACACTCTTTTATTGTTAACTTTTAACATTTGTAATATTAATAACAACATTTTATATTACGCCATTAATCACACTATTATTATAAATGCTAAAGTTTGTACGTGTAAGGCTTAACGGATTTGGATGAAATGTGTCACGAAGATAGCTTGTACCTCGGATATCGAACGCATAGACTACTTTTTATCTCGGAAAATTGAAGTTTTCCTCGTGGAATAATAAATAAAATACAAATAACACTATCTAAAGATTTGTTAGACAACATTTAGAAACTATTAGTGGAATACCAAACTCCTAGACCGATATTGTTTTTTATTGCTATGGCACCAATAAGAAAGCATAGCAAAGTTTCTAAGCATCAAACAAAATAGGATTTTTTCAAATCGATCCAGACGTCGATAAAATACGGGTGAAGTTTAAAATAAACAGATTCCAATGAATTTAGAACCTCTTCTTTTTTAAAGTCGGTTAATTCGTGGGGATTCGTAATTGACTGCGTATATTATTACCACGCAATTAGCATCATTAATATGAGATATACCTCTATTTACATTTTTGTTTACAATAAACTGGGAAATATGTCCACCTAAGCGATTACACAAATTTGTGCCATGCAAACTCGCTCGACGTCGCCATGACCTAGTTTTGAACCGGGGTTGCGCCGCGGCTTAGGATAACCATGAGTTTCGCGTTCACATTGCACGACTTTAATTGAAGTTTTCTCAATATTTTCGTACTAAAGTGGGTTAAACAAAAAAACACGGATAATTTATTTTTCAATTTTTTTTTCAGTACATAAATACAGGGTTATCGGCTAGGTGTGTACTAAGCCGAATAGGGGTCACTATACACCACACCCTAACGATCAATTTTCACTATGGAACCAACCCTGAATTCGAGAAAAAATACAGCTGCCCCATACAAAAAGTTTAACGGTCGTCGACAAAATGTTAGTAACAGCTGTTATTTTTTCTCGAATTCAGAGATTTTCCCTTTTGACTTAGTACACCCCTAACCGATAGCCCCGTACACGTAGTCAATTTAGAATCATCCCGTATAAGAGCACTCGTACCTCAACGACTGGTAGCGGCGCCTCGCTGAACGCGTAGGTGCGCTGGTGCCAGCTCAGCTGCCCGCGGATACTGTACGCGATACCCGTCACGAACTCACCGCCTGCATACAAACAGTAATCATTCATATCCTCAGACGTATGTGGGCGTCTAGTAAGTGGCTCGTAACAAGTTGCAATTGCACAATTAAATATTCCAGCACGAAACGGTAGGACAGTTCTGAGACGTCTTCACTCTGTCGTCGCCCGAGATTGTATGTCCGACCGAAGCTCATCACTCATTTCACACATTCACTACTTCGTTTTTTCCTTCATTCTGAACAAAGGCCAGCGATGACGTCAAGACTGTCGAGGCACGCCACCGTTCCCGTGAGATAGTTGCGGCGACTATCAATAGATGGCGCGCCTTCGAAACTGGCCACCATTAGTAAATTAACGGAAAAATTTAGGACTCTTAGCCAAAAATCATAAAAAATTGTTCAAAAAAAATATTCCCCTTTCGTCTTAGACAACCATGGCTCTAAAGGGTCTAAATGATCTATGCTAGCGTCGCCTTTCAGCTTTGCACCCCTCTCCCCATCACCCTGTATAACTTAAATACTTCTAAAAAGTGAAAAAACCTACTAGATCCACAACGTGTGAATTGAGAAAAAAAATCTCACTAGATCTGGAAAATGGATCTAATGACATTGATCCCTTCAGGTGGGCAGGCTAATATTTCAGTTAATTCAACATAACCAACGATTCTGATAAAATAAAATGAGACCAACTGTGATATAAACACACACGGTTCCTTTCAAACTAAATTAAGGATCATTAAAACAACAGTCGAAGTGAATACCTCCCCCTATTTGAAAAGTCGGCAAAAATATCTCTTCCAAGGAATTGAGAACCTTTTTTTTCAAAGTCGGTTATTGTTGCAAAACTTACCGAGGCCCAGTTCTGAGCACAGTTTCATTGCGAATTGTTCTGGATTATTCTCTTTTTCAGCCATGTCCCACTCCACCTAAGTACAACAAAAAAAACTGTATTTCTCATATAGCTATATTTCTCTTATAAGCTTAAATATGAACCCTGTACGAATGACATATACAAAGTTACCTAGACAATAACTTAGGGACCGTAACCTTTAATAGCATTTTCGAAAATATAAGATTTTTGAAAATATAAGATAATAAGATGTTATATACAAAATATTTAGTGTTTTTCCGCCTCGTCTTGATGTCAGCGTGAGAAATCGATAAATATTCAAGGAGATGCTGACTTCAAGAGTCAACATCTCCTGAGGATGCCTTGTGCTAAGGCGAAACACGTGTCGAGGAAGTCGGATACTGAGAGAAAGAGAAATAATAAGGTGAGGTGTGGCGGTGGTGAGGAGGAACCACACCATAAAAACAAAAATATGTTTCGATTTCTCACGCTGACATCAAGACGAGGCGGAAAAACACTAAATATCTTTCGAGCGAGCGCTTGAAGAGTCAACATCTCCTGAGGATGCCTTGTGCTAAGGCGAAACACGTGTCGAGGAAGTCGGATACTGAGAGAAAGAGAAATAATAAGGTGAGGTGTGGCGGTGGCGAGGAGGAGCCACACCATAAAAACAAAAATATTTTTCGACTTCTCACGCTGACATCAAGACGAGGCGGAAAAACACTAAATATTTTGTATATACCATCTTATTATAAATGGAGTTCCGCACAGTAACGCCTGACTCCATCAATTAATATAAGATAAGTTCAGCATAATGTTATTGTCATCTAAAACGCGTAAAAAATAATTCATTATCTCTATCTTTGTTGTTTGTTTTGCTACGGTTCGCAGATGACAGATACAATAATATATTTTATTGGTGGCATCTCACGGTGTTAGAATATATAAGACTTTATTATCAGTTTTTTGTAAATAACTCTGAATAAAATAGATATAAAAATCTGGTATTTTAAGTATGAACTCTTCATTACTTTATCTCGAAATGGTTACTAATCATTATCTCTTTCCAAAAATAAAATGTTGTCAACATTTCATTAAGCCTGATAAACAAATAAAAATGTGAAGGGATAGCCTGGTAAAAAACTAAATTGATTATCTTAATTACTCCATTAACAAGTGGAGTAACAAAGTAATTGCCGCGACAAAAAGTGAAATGTTTACCTGATTAACAAGTGACGTAACAAAGTGATTGCTTGGTCAAAAAGTAATATGTTTACATGATTAACAAGTGACGTGTTCCCCACATGTATATTTCGTAACAAAGTGATTGCCCGGTCAAAAAGTGAAATGTTTACCCGATCAACAAGTGACGTGTTCCCCACATATATATTTCATAAAAAAGTGATTGCCCAGACAAAAAGTAAAATGTTTGCCTGATCAACAAGTGACGTGTTCCCCACATATATATTTCATAAAAAAGTGTTTGCTCAGTCAAAAAGTAAAATGTTTACCTGTTCAACAAGTGACGTGTTCCCCACATATATATTTCATAAAAAAGTGATTGCCCAGTCAAAAAGTAAAATGTTTGCCTGATCAACAAGTGACGTGTTCCCACATATATATTTCGTAACAAAGTGATTGCCCGGTCAAAAAGTGAAAAGTTTACCTGATCAACAAGTGACGTGTTCCCCACATGTATATTTAGCTTGATTATGATCCGTTGGTCCATCTGTTCGTCCAAGAGCGCGGGTGGTTCGCTAGGGAACGCTTCTATTTGCTGTCGGATGGATGCAGCTATTGCCGGAATGAAAGTGCTTGTGTTCAGTTCCAAGTCATCGCAGAGTACCTCGGCAAACTGCTCCGGGGTTATGATGGACTCTGAGGATAAAAATATTTTGTAAGCAAACAGTGTATGTTAGGTAGTGTATAGGTTAATGGTGAACTAACAAGAAAAGCGGTCGCTTTACACTCATTATTACGAACATATTTTATTATGGAATCAACCCTGAATTTGAAAAATCAAACCTGTTATATTTTTTTTCTGTTTTGTTTGGAATTTGACCACAAGTTTGCATGTCCACGGAAGTCAGCGATACCGTAGCCCTAGATGGAGCATGCCCAGTCTAGAATACACTAGCTCTCAAGGAAGGCTGCCGGAACACACCGTTAAGTGCTTGGCGTCAGATTTGGCGGCAGTATTTTGGATGTGAACATAACATTTATTAAAAACTAGCTGACCCGCCGAATCTCTTCACTTTCTTAATACACCCCCAACCACAACCCTGTAATAGGTTCTAATTTTTGTATTATAAATAATAGATATGAGAAACGTGATTTTAAATCCAATATGGTGGAAGACTCAAGAAAGAAAATTAAAATGACTTCAATAGCAATTTTTGCTAAGAAAAGCTTGTGTTGTATAAGTTACTAATAATAATGCAGCTAGCGCCATGAGCACCTTTATATTAGAGCACTTATTTTGTGAGCTATCGCAATATCAATCCAATACATGCATCCTGCTTGTACAAATATTGTTTGTGACTGGTGCGAGCGAGATGGCAGAATAAGCATTGCGATGGCTATGGTGGCCCCTGATTGAAATTAGGGTGGATTATTTTACTATGACTGTATTCCAAGTGTTGTGTTTCTAAAATGTAACAATTTTATTAAGATTGAATGAATAAACAATTGTATTGATATCAATTTACATACCATTTTTGTTCCAAGTGAATGTGTCCCTTAGTTTCTGCCCCTCTATTTCCATGTCGAGCCGAATGGGCACTAGCACCTGTCTCTGCGAGGAGTTCTCCAGCATGGCTGTCATGTCAGTGTCGTCGAAACACAGAGGGAACGTGCGGACCTAAAATAGAAAGTACCTATTTTTAAGAAGACGGGTTTTCACGTGTACCTGATTGTTGGATAGGTCTAACTATAGTAGTAGTAGTAAACAATATGAATCAAACACCCGTTAGTTTTCTAAATAAGAAAATAACTTCTATACCAATACTCTAATAAACAAATTCAATTGATTCTATTTTACTACTGACGTCACTTGGCTTGACACTTGCACAAAAGGCAGTTCGCCTAGAAAGAGCTTAGGAGTTAAAGCAGTTGCACGTTGATGGCAAGCTTGAAAATTTGGTATTTTCCGATGAAAAAATTTTTACGGTTCAGCAATATGTGAACAAACAAAATGATCGCGTATGGTTAAAGTCTAAATCAAACGACAATTTAGACCAACGAATTGCTCTGCGAAAGCAAGCACCAGCATTAGTGATGGTTGGGGCCGCGGTAACTGCTACAGGACGTTCACCTCTCGTTTTCATTGAGCAGGGTGCAAAGATAAACCAGCAAATCTACCGTGAAAAGATTTTAAACGATGCTTTGTTACCTTGGGCACGTAAGAAATTCGGTAGAAACCATTGGACGTTTCAGCAAGACTCGGCACCATCCCACAAAGCTCTTGAAACCCAAATTTTTTTGCAAGAAAAAGTTCCGAGCTTCATTTCTACCATTCATTTCATTTCATTTTTTCCAACAATGGCCACCATATTTGCAGGACTTAAACCCAATGGATTTTTCCATATGGTCAATTCTAGAGGCCAAAGTGTCAGCAAAAAAATATGAGACAGTCGACGCCCTAAAGATTGCTCTTCGCCGAGAATGGAACAAAATATCAGCAGACCACATTCGTGCAGCGTGTCAAGCCTTCTCGGACAGACTCGATGCTGTTATCTGCGCTAAAGGTGGCCACATCGAACAATAATTTTTTCTATTTAATTTTAAATATTTTTCTATATATTGAAGTTTATAAATAAAAAGAAACAAAATTGACAAAATTACAGCATTTTGAATTGGAAACACTTCCAGTGCCGACCCCTGTATATATATATAATGGTATACATTCTACTTAAATTTCATCAAAATCGGTTGAGGTTTGATTTTTAAATAAAATAACTGAAGAAGTCCTCTCGGCCCGTGCGGTAATGGAAGTGGGTAGTAACTTTTTTTTAATGATTATTTTAGTTCTTAGTACAACATTCGATACGAAAGTCATCCGTCTCGTTGTTTAACAAGAGTAACACTGATACAAGGGAGAGCTGCTTCAACAAAGATGAAATATCAAAGCATTATCTCTGAGATCGTTTGATTAATTTTTTGCAGAAACAAAAATTGAAGGCCATTGACAAACTTAACAAACTTAGGAAATAATTCTCCTACTGCACATCCTTAGTTAGACAATCGTTAATAGCTGGAACTGGTAAGGCTTCACTTTGTTGCTGAGGACTAATGCTGTGTTCTTCAATTTCACTTTTTAAACTGTCGCCATTAATTTTAGCGATGTCAGTATGGAGACCTTCTAGTACCTTCTTGTTATGCACCCTGGTTCTGCTGATAGGCGTTGCTTGCGGGACTGCGTCCAGATGTGAAGAGTTGGGCATGACAGGCAGCCATGATGGTTGGTGCACTTTCTTGCTCTTACTCTCCCGAGGGGTCGCCAGCTCCTGGCTGATCGACACCGCTTTGTACCTGGAATGTTGTGTGTAGGCAACTTCAATGTCGGAATAACTTACATGGTTGGAGCACATATTCTAAGAATTTCAGTGTTTGAATGGCCTTTTGTGCCGGCAATCTATAAATCTAAATTTCCTGCATATTGCTTTGTGATCATAAAGACGAAAAAAGTGTTACTTTTGCCTGTGGCTTCTTCCTCATCATGTTTGTTTTCCCGGGCACTAAGTCTGTATGGCATAGCTGTATGTAAAGTACATACAAGGCACTCTCCATTCCTAAAAATATCACTATGCAAAAGGTCAAGTTGATACGTGACTCAATTGCAAAGTAGACGAAGGACAAACAAACTAACAAACATACTTTACTAATTTGTGGGGTTTATAATCTTCTTACTTTTAGGATATAACTTAGCTTTTATGATTATGATAACAATATTGCTATTAAATGAATGTTCACCTTAACTAAAGCATGTGACATCTTCTACAACTAAAGTATAACTAATCCGTTCAACTGATAAGCACAGGTCAAACCTAAGGAGGAGGTGTAATTTTATATGTATAAACTATCTATCTTATGAATAGTTCAAGTTGCCAGTTATAATTCAGACCCTGTCCCCATTATGCAAACAGGGAGTGTCTGTACACTTAACGTCGCGCAGCAGATCAGCATAGTGAAGGAACTAAGCTGCGAATCAAGAGCATTGTACAGTAAGACTCAGCTACTAATGAATGGGCCGAGATGTGAAATCTCCCAAAATGTGTATGGCATGTGTATGTTCAAGGGAAGGTGAACTAAGGACACAGTTAGACGCTCACACTTCACCTAATGGGGACACGGCCATAATGTGCGCAGATTGTACAAACTTATCTGCTATATATTTTACATGGAGACTATCAAGATTGACTCAAAACTGTATTGAGACAAAATTTTGAAACAGGCCACAGTAACATAACAAACCATCAAACAAACTATTTAAATTATTTCATAAGACAATCACCCCGATTCGGAAGAGCCAACCTAACCTAATTTGACAGGTCTAATATTGTCTCCTCTCTATTATAATATTATTAGGAATGTAGTTAAGTCAGTGTGACTATGACTATATTAATGGTGTCAGTATATAATATACTAAATTATTTTGTGAATGGTTTTATAATAAAAATGTGTACTAATTTCTAGTCTGTATAGATTTCTATTAGAGACTTCAGTGTTTTCATTGGCATGATGTATATAGCTACATAAAAATACTAAACAACACAACAAAATTGATTAAAAGCGGGTATTGAACAATACTTACAAGATAGTGTGCAAAAAATTCACAACAGGCAGGATTCAAATTCAGAGATTGAGAGTGTTTGTAAATTTCACGGGCATATTACCCAGAAGATGCTGGTTTGAATCTTGAGTATCATGAAATTTTTTATTTCTTCTCTTATGAGTATTAAAAAGCAATTAGTTACCGTCCACCAAAGATGATCCTGTTACATGTTTGTCACAACTGCCGATGAGATGCAAATAAAATGATAATCAAACCTGAAACATACACATACTTGTCGTCATTCCCTTCAATGATATCCTCTACTTCAGCTGCCTTCAGAAGAGAGACCGAGCTTGAAAGAACGTGGGGACCAAGACCGTTGTCAACTAGACGTTTTCGTTCTTCATTGGTCAGAGTCCTTCTGGCCATGCCAGGGTACTTCTTGTAGAGCGACCCACGGAATAACCGCAGGTAATTTCCAACCTGCACATTAAGAATAGATATGCAGCAATCAAAATAAATACAAAAGAGGTTATGTTGTATGTCTATCCATTGCCATTGCATTACTTTTGAGCTAATCTGAAGACGGATATTGTAAACATATCCTTAAAACTGGAAACAGATCCCATAAAGTTACGAGAATGATTGTAAACAGTGCTGTACTGTAGCGAAAAGAAATAAATAAGCATAATGTAATTATTAAGAGTTAAAAAAAAATTTTTTTTTGAATAAATAGCAATAGATATGTATTCTTTTCAAAGTTAAGATTAACTGTAAGACTACTAAAGATACTGAAAATAGTGTGAAAATTTGATCTGTGCATGATATCCGAATAACTATGTTGATTGTAAACAAAACTAATACCTCTGACCCAACACAGTAGAATTCTCCACCTTCTTCTATCTGAAAACTTATCGGCTTATCGCCGTATGTACGAAGAGCCATATTTCGTGTTTATTTCTAAATTAAGCGAAAAATAACAAATATCTTGTCGTAAATTCGACGCCACATTTACGCTTAAACAAACTTGTCTTTTTTTTCTTTTTTTATATTGCACCAGTGCACCATACGAATTGTATATTTGCCAGCGTCAAGTTTATCAATTTTTAAGTTATTAATCAATCAAGTTAAGTAAATTATCAAGTAATAAATCATCGTGGCCAAGTTAAAGTCACATCATGTACCCCCGTTAAGCGGTAGAGACTTTACCAGGCTTTCTATGAGGGTTTCTCGTGAACACGAAAACCTCGTTATTCTGTATTTATATGGCTTTCTTTTTTAATTATTAATAAAATCCACCAATATAACATAACAAAACTTGCAGAATAACTCGATTTGCAATCAATAAACAGACACAGGCGCAATTTTTTCGGCGAACGCGGGTAAGGGCAAACTTACTGATGCGTCGATCCACAGCATAGATTAACGAGTAAGCGTAGTAAGAGATAAGCATAAGCATTGAAGATCGTGAGTATACGATACCTACCAATCGATTTTTATTTCAGCGGACAGTGTATAATTTTCTTTATAGTGTGACTGAAAAAGACTTATGCGCAATGTATAGCGTTCAAGTACTACAGAGTCATTCCAAGGGAATCGGCGAAAAGGACAGTTGACGCAACTGTCCTTTTCGCCGATTCCCTCCTTTCTTCCTCCTTTCTTCCTCATTCCTTTTTAACTGCTTTCGATACAATAGCATCTATAATAACTAGTAGTTCGAACTGTCGACAACAACTAATTACGATAATTGGAAGCCATATAAACGACTATCAGGCCCAAGGCGGCTCATAAAGTATGAAAAAAAGAAAGAAAGAGACTGATGTTCCATCATTATTTCCGTGGCCAGATATTTGATTTTTTTGTAGTCGATAAGCTTGCGCTTGACCGCAACTCACCTGATGTAAAGTAACGATGCGGTCTAGGATGTAGCGCGCTTGCCTAGAAAAAACCGATTCACTCGCGATTTGAAGAGATCGAGATTATAGCATAAGGAAAAACAGAACTTGACAGCGAATTCCACAACCTGGCAGTTCGCACAGAAAATGTAGACGCGAAGCATTTTGTGTGAGTCCGTGTAACCTCTACCATAAACCGGAGGCGCCATACAGGATCTCTACTTGTCCGATTGTAGAATGAAGATAGGGGAACTAATTAATGTAATTCCAAGGCACACTCCCCAATATGTATCCGATAAAAGACCGATAGGCTAGCCACTTTTCGACGATGCTCCAGGCTTTAAAGTTTAACTTTGGCCAGAGCATCGTTGCCTATAAGTCTTTTAGCTCGCCTTTCGACAGACTCCAACACTTCAAGCTGTTATTTTGCTGATCCATCTCAAAGATGCGAGCGGTATACATGATCAAAGTTGTGCTTTGTGTTGCGTGAGCAACTGTTCCGACGTGAAGTACCGCCACACCTTCGAGAGGATTCCCAGCTTTTTGGCTAGCTGAGCTTTGGACCTAATATACGCACCAAAATTGTGCGTTGAAGTTAGCGTGACGTAAACGATTTTGAATGTGATTGTTTTGTATAAAAGGTGTATTACGAGTAATCGGGAGTATTCTTAGCTATATTTGATCAAAAACAGTTCAAGATGGCCGCCGACACATTTTTACAACTAGTAACCTCAATATGTTTATAAAAAAAGGGCTTGACTAGTAAAATAAATACAGAATGATAACTTTAAATCCAAGATGGCTCCTACAACAAATATCGGGCGTTTTCAAAATTTTTGATTTTATTTTTATTTGTTTACACGCTTATGGCAGAGGATAAAAGCAAATTGGTGTCGGTGGTTACGGAAAACGATATCATTATTAACATTTGATAATGATAACGGGAAAATTGCAAAAAGCGCACATGTCTAGTATAATCTGACATATTGTCGGAAACAAGTATTATTATTTTATAAACCCCTGATATTGCCATTTTGTGATGGCGGTCGTCTTGGATTTAAAATTTATCAACTTCTACATCTTGTTTATTGGCTTTTGTTGGAAATTTATCATAATGTATGTATTCTACTAGTCAAGCCCTTTAATTTGATACTCATATTGAAGTAGTTGTAAAATTGTGTCAATGTAATTCGTCATTCTGTCGACGGAATCCGACGGATATCTTGGACCGATTTTCATTCGGTTCATCCGTTTGGGAGCTACGATACCACAGACGTGTCATGACACACAACACACACACGTCAAACTTATAACACTACGTCGTTTTCGCGGGGGGTTAATTGTAGAAGATTAACTTTAACTGCTTAGATTTAACTGCTAAGATATGAATTGAATCTTAGGAGTCTTAACTAGCAATGAGCAATTACTACTAAAGCTAAGCGAATTAGTCGATTGTTCAGAATAGTCGATTCATTACTATGATTTGTGTTTCGTGCTAACTAAAGTAACTGCTCAGCCTAGTTGCTCAGCTCTAATCAGTTGAAGTTTTGGTATCAAAGTGTAAGGACGTTGCAGCCGCTGTTTGCACGATTTAGTGCATGAATATTATTTAGAATAATGTCCTCAAGGCCTGGATTTAAGAACCCATTCCCTAGACCATGGATGGCGGAAACGGGAGCAGCGGCTGCAGCCGCAAGTGAAAAAAAGGGACTAAAAGGTGTTGTGGCCGGCGGAATCACTGGAGGCATTGAGATTTGCATTACATTCCCCACCGAATACGTGAAAACTCAGCTCCAGTTGGACGAAAAAGGTCAGTGTTTAACACCAAGCAGCAACCACGCAAAGTTTCATTCACAAATCGATACGGACATCAAAGTTTTCCGCTCTCAAAACATAAGAGTGTTTCGGTCTAAAAATACGCCTGCGTCATTATTTACTACTCCGACACAGGTATGCTCAGTAATAAATTTATCTGATTTACTTTACACTTATCAGGTTTCTACTTGTTATAATAGATTCTAATTGGAAATGTACATTTCATGCTTATAGCCAATTATTTAGTGGAGGTTAGAGTAATATGACCTTGATCCACAGTTGTACACAACGATAATACTTATATTGCTGGATAAAATTGTGTGTTGGACTTTGCTCCTTATTAATGTTATGTCAGAAGAACCTAAATACTTTACCTGTTTTTTTTGGATTTTGTTTTTATTTATTGCTAAAATATAGATATTTCCATCTACCATAACCTACTAGATAATGTTGATTCAAGATGTGTTTTTTTTTACCCTTATGCTGTACATAAAGCTGAAAGCTTGCATGATATCATTCTTCTCTCAGCTAACTTAGCTTCTTGCTATATTGTTTCAATTCTTGTAAAGGTATGTTGGATAAAAAATATCTTCTCAGCATTTTGAGCCACTCCTGTACCAAATGTATGCAAGAAAATTCTGCTATTTTGTTTTAAAAATGTATCAACATATATTAATTTCTAATATTAAAATAAGTACAGGATTAGTATATTTACTATAGCACTATTTAAACATTGAATTAGTATTATAGTTCAACTATACAATTTACTAAATCTAAGAAACTTCTCATCTTAGGCTTCAAGTAGTGTCTTATCAGTAAATTTAGACCTGTAGTGTTAAATAAGATAACAAAATGTAACTTCACACAGAGATGCCAACTAGATAACCATAAGCTTAAACATTTGCCCAAAAAATTCTGTGGACATTATAATGGACATGGTAAACAATTGTATATCAAAATGTTTATCATGCCCAACATTTTAGAAGACAATTTTTAATACTACCAAAATTAATATAATATTCTACGACATCCACACAAAGGTCTTCAGGTCCCAAACTAGGCAAAGCCCATGGTAACCTGATCACTGATATACATACTTAGAAAAACACTCAGACAGGTCAAACAGCCATGTTCACACACAAATGATTAACCTGTCCGGGGATCGAACCCAGGACCAGCGGCGCAGAAGGCAGGGTCGCTACCAACTGCGTCAGCCGGCCAGTCCAATTGCTTATATATTCTATTAGTTATTATACTCTATTAGTTATTAAACATACTTATAATAATGGTATAATAAAACATGAGCATTTTTAGGGTTCCGTGCCCAAAAGGTAAAAACTGGACACTATTGCTTAGATTTCTCAGCCCATCTGTATGACTATCACCAGGCTGTACTGTCTCATAAACTGTGATAGCTAGACAATTTAAATTTTGACAGATGATGTGTTGCTGCTATGACAACAAATATAACTAACACAGTAAAATATTGAAGGGGGCTCTTATACAACAAACATGGTTTCTGCTGCTTTTTGAAAAATATTAATAACAGGTATAAACTTTAAAATAATGTTTTATAAGTAATGGTATGGAACTAGATCTGTGTACCTTTCGTATGTGAATACCTACATCTCAATAATTTTTAGTTTAAGTTAGTATATAAGTTCATCTAGAATCTAGCAATTTGAAAATATTACAAACTATTTATATTTTTGGAACTAAATCTAATCATGTTTCCCCATTACTAAATGTAAATGGTTAAAGTTCATGAGATTTATGATTGTTATGATGTCTATAATCTTTGTCTTATGATACTGAATTGATAGGTACTTAAAATGATAGCACAGTGTTATCACTATGGCACGGAATAAATCATAGTACTTAGGACTATGGCAAATGTCTTACATTAGTTACGTTTATCAGATTAGATCATATGCGTAAGTGCAATATTGATGATATATTAAAAATATAAGCTTATACTTTTTTTAAGTACGAATATTAATTTTATGTTTGATTCGGACTAGTGGAATCCGACTCCTGCACTTACCATGTGATTAGTAAATTAACAAGCTAAAATTAATACAAAATATAAATATGCTAACATGCCTTTGTAAGAAATTTTTATTTTATCTAACACAGCCAGGTACTCGTATTTGACCACAAGGTCGCATGATCACGGAAATCAGCGACACTATGGCCTTAGTTGAAGCGCGACTAATCTAGAATACACTGGCTCTCAAGTAAGGCTGCTGGAAACACTGTTAGGGTTAGGACAATTTTTTCGACTTGGGGGTGGGATCTAGCCAGAACGTGCATTAAAAAAGCGCCATTCAGACACATCTATCAAACATATTATATCAATCACATACCTACTTTCTTTATGTAGTAATAACAATTCGTAATTAATAATAAGCAATAAATATCATTATATTTTTTCGATATATTTATAAATATGTTTGGTGGCCTTGACGTGGTCTTCATGCGTCTTTTCGAGACAGTACATAACTTTTCATTATTTTTTTCAATACGTATATTTTTCTATATAAACATAATTATATTACATCTGAGCCTACCAACTACCTAATAGTTAGACTGCAGTAGGGAAGTGAGGGACTAGTTGTAACAATTTTTAGTTTTTTCTCTGGAGAGGTTAAGTAAAACGAGTAATTTAATACGGCTTACTTTTTAAATTGAAAGATATATATCCATGTATCCATTTCAATAATAATATAGATGAAATCGGTAATAATTACTTCTCAAAAATATTTTTTACAAAATAACTCCCTTGTTACAACTTACCCCGTTATTGGGGCTAGTTGTAACTAGAGTGGGGCAAGTAGTAACGTCGTATTTAAACAACAGATTTAATTATTTAAAGCTCGTATTATAAACCATCAAACAAAGAATTAGACAATTGTAATACTTACAAACTAAAGAGGTCGTATTTATCACTTTCTTTAACAACAGTAGTCATCTTCTGACTCGCATAGCATATACTTAGGTTAATTAAACTTATTAGTAAATTCAATCTTTTGTCGAAACAACTATTTTTTGGTCTTATTTATAATTGAAATAAGAATAACCAATTGTTTTTATTATAATTCTTTATATATTTATTTTCATACTTAACTTTCGCAATCAATGTGGCAAGCCACATGAGGTACAAAAAATGAAAACAAACAAATGGAACATATTTTTTGGGTCAAAAGTTTTTCTAAGCTTAGCTGCTTAACTATTTTAAAACATCTAACTAGATATATTGGTAGTGACAGTGATAATTCTGTGTTACTACCTGCCACAAGAGTTTTTTGCAACCTCCCCCATAACGGAATTACTAAGAGATTTTATATTAAAAAAAAAAAGGTTTTGTTTATGTAATCATACGATATTTTAATAAGTGAGTATCGAGAAGTAATAAAAACATTTTTAATTCTTCTGTATGAGCTAAAATTCAAATTTTATAATTTATTTTTTCATTACTTGGCAATAAACAGCATCTTGATGAGAACTGGTCACGGCACCCTCCCGCAATTTACTAGATGTGGTTACATCGTATTACAGAATAGATATAGTTCAAAATAGAAACAAAATATTTGTAACCGGCTGAGTTACTGAGCTGTTACTACTTACCCCCGTTACAAGCTAGCCCTTCTCTCCCCCTACGCAGCCAGTTTTATCTGGCTTTAGGCTAATTTATCTCTAGCGATCAATCAAGCTAGGTTGTTCACCTTATGTCGTGCTCTTGACCCACTAACTCATTGACATAACATTCTTATAAGATTCTGACAAGGTTGATTATGTAATGGAAGGATTATAAATTTACTATAGACACTGCAACATTAGATAATATTGTAGATAATAATGTTATATAATATAATGCGGCAGATTTAGTTAAATATTTAGTGATATTATTATGAATGCGAGAGTGTTTGTTGGTTTGTTTGTTCGTCTTCTGATCAGCAACTGAGTGACGGATCAACTTGATTTTTTGCACAGAGATAGGTCGAGGTCCGATAAAGTGCTAAAGACTTTTTTTTGGGTAAACAATTATAACGCAGTCAGTAGCATCAGCTATATAGTATATATAAGTTAGTAAGTCTACACAAAAAAATATTTTTTTTATTGACATAGTCAGTTCATTTGAGCACAAATTTAGTCAAACAAACCGCCCGGATTCGAACCTGGCGCAAAGGTGCCCATGACGCTAGCTGCGTTACCGCGCTGGATGGCGATGGCTGACCATCGCACCAGTAACGAGCCGGTTCGAGAGTCACCACACCTTTCACAAATTTTAAGTTCATAACTCCCTAATAAAAAAATTGCCTCACTAACTATACACTAGTCTATACAGGATTTATTTTTTTCGTAATTTTTGTAGAGTCTCTACATTATAAATAATTATTACTATTAGTAGTTCTGGGAACTGTTGACCTCGCGACCACTACAGTATTGCTACTTTAAAAAAAATACATCCACCTGATCAATTAATTTTATATTTAATACACTTCTTTTATTTCATACTTGTTGTATTACGAAATTATTTTCCCTTGAGTCGTTTGCCATGCCCCTGAAGTATTGTTGTATTCGGCAGGTAAATGACGCCGCTGTGAACTTTCTCCACTTAAGTGGCAAATACGAGTAATACTATTAAAAACGTCGACAACCAATTAAAAAAACTACTAAGGCTTTGTAGGACTTCTGTTGTAGACATAGTTTCGTCGAGATTGGTTGGAAACTACGACTTGTAATCGGAAATTGCCGCCTAATGTCCCACCAAAATCAATAAGTAACAAATATTTTTTAACAATATCAACTCGTAAAAAAAAAAAATTTGCTACATGCCTTGGCGTTGCTGTAAATGTGGGAAACTGAATAAATAAATAAATGAATAATACATACATACATATTCAAATTAATATTTTCTTCATTTCGCAGTACTGAAGGTACATGTTAATAAAAAATCTTTAAAATTAGTTTTAGTAATCAATTAACCTAGATAATCATATATTTGCGACGCATGCAAACAAACTGACAAACTATTGCTGGGCTCGAAGCAGAGATGCTTCGCTCGTTCGGTCACTTAATATACAAATACAAAATTGTTTATTTGACATAAAATCAAGTATCACAAAAGTAAAAGATCTAACGACTCCAGAACTAGTAAATACTGTTTCAGGAGTGAATGGCTTTTTCCATTCCTAAAAATATTAATATTGGCAATCTTATTGCATTATAAATGGTGCCATAAAATTTAAACTTACTTTAATTTAAATTTAAACTAACTTTAGTTAAAATTTTATTTTTTATTTTTTTATATTCAATGCAATAAATATAACAACTAATTAATTAATTATAACAATTTTGAATTAAGGCTAAGAATAAAGATACATCATACAAAACAATATATATATAAATATATATATAAACTTTACATAACTTTGATTAACTTCATAAAACTCTTGACTTTCTTAATTCCAGGTGGTACCAAGAAGTACTCCGGCATAGTAGATTGCGTGAAGAAAACTGTGAAAAGCCATGGATTCTTCGGCCTGTATCGAGGTCTTAGTGTCCTCATCTACGGCTCCATTCCCAAGTCAGCTGTCAGGTTTGTATTATAAAGTTTTCAGGATAATATAGCCTGTGTTAATACAGGGTAAGTTATCTACGTAACAAAGTTCATCCAAATCGGTCCAGCAGTTTTTGCGTGAAAGAGCAACAAATATACACTCTTACAAACTTTTGCGTTTATAATGAATATTAAGTAGGAAGTAAGATTTTTTTTGCAAACGCGTTGGATACAACTGTTAGTCCCGCGGATTGACGACCTCGCGAACACGATGTTTTAAGTAGGTATGCGACTGTAAAAAAACACAACAACTTGAACGATTTGTTTTATATACAGGATATCTTAAGGCGACGGGTATAGACAAACGCAATTGAGAATTGAGCCACGGAATAAATAATAGTATGTACTGATACTTACCTATGCCATGCCATCTGTTTGATTCTGGGCGAAACAAATGAGCGGGCATTGGCCTGCCGTCTATAATGTTGTCAATTGTATAGATAGATGGTGTGTTATGCACAGTTTGGATATTGACATAGAGTAATGTAAGTTCAGAGAAATAACATTATACTTTTCTGAGAGTTAGGTCAAAGATTACTATTGTACAGAAGGTGAAGTATGTAGTAATTACTCAATTCAAATATAACTTTACTCATTATAGAATAATAATAACTCGATTTCATTAAACTTTTATAAAAATTATTTCTCGTACCTCGTAAAAACATTAAAAAAAATTGAGAAAATTTCGTAGAAACTATCGTTCGAGTTCGTTCGTTGAATATCGTGCGAGTTGCACCCTTCAAAATTCCGCCATCGTGAGCAGTTGGCAGCTCATATCATTGATGACATTATTTATCAACAACGAGGTTCGCTGGGTTAGGTAAAACTTACTCTAAAAAATTGCATATTTTATTTATAAGTCTAACTATTTTGACCGATTTTTATCAAACTAATATGAATGAATTTTTCGTGAATGAACTTTAAAAAAACAATAACTGAATAAAAAGTAAACATTTTATTTCAGTTATTGTTTTTTTAAAGTATTTTTCTGTTTTCTTAGAGACGCTAAAATTAACGAAAAATTCATATTTACATAATCAATCGAAAAATTGATAGTTACATATTTTTATTATGGCAGCTGCTCTGACAGTGAAGAATATTTTTTTTATAAGGTCTCTTTCAGTAGCAACCATCGGCTATAACAACTATGATGGCAATGCCGTTCGAATTCAGCCTTCCGATTAAGATAAAAACAATTTTCTTTTTTAGTACCTACACTGTAAACGCTTTTTACTTAAATAAAATATAAATTTTGATTGTTTCTATAACAAAAACAGTAGGTATTGATTACTGAGAAAAAAATCCTCGTATTACCATTTGTTACAATAAGTTTCTGTAACAAGACTACTCTGTGCGATGAAATTCGAATTGATGCAGACGAGCGTTTGTTTAGACTCAATACGTAGGTATGTGTGAAACGAGCGAAGCATCTGTGCTTAGAAGTACATTTTTATTTTGTCAGTCAGTTTGTATGTATGGATGTTTATCCTTAAGAAATTTCGTAATAGCGTACAGGTTTCCTCCTAAAAAGCGTTTACAGTGTAGGTACTAAAAAATATAATTGTTTTTATCTGAATCGGAAGGGTGAATTCGAACGGCATTGCCATCATAGATGTTATAGCTGATGGTTGCTACGTGAAGAGATCTTATAAAAAAAAATATTCTTCACTGTAAGGAGCAGCTGCCATAATTAAAATACCTAACTGTTTACCTTTTATTTCAGTTATGGTTTTTTTTTAAGTTTTTTCTGTTTTAACGTTAAAATTAACGAACAATTAATTCATATAAGTTTGATAAAAATCGGTCAAAATAGTCAGATTTATAAATAAAAATATTCAATAAAAAAATTATCTAAAAAAAGTAAATTGGCGAAATCATCGATGAACGTTTACTTATAAAGATTATAAGAAGTGATATTTTTTGTTTTCGATTCTTCTTATCTCCCATTTGTATATTATAACACTTCTACAAGTAGTGTCAAAATCACGGCAGAGAATGTTTCTAGTAAAACACAATCGCTTATAAGTATGTTATTACGCGCACGCGGTAACTATCCTAGGAAATAATATTATATATAATTATTCTCACGCTGCACTAGATGAAGTCTGACAACGTCGCGCACTACGCGAAGTAGCAGGGATGAGGCGGGCACGCATGCAACGTCGCATAAAACGAACGCTACCCACCTAAGCTAAGCTAAGCCAAAGTGCCTCATTAAAATATGTGCTAAGTGCCTAGTTAAATATATTAGCAACGTGCTTTTCTAAATGAATACTTTTTAGTAGGGTCTTATATCATTTATCTTTAAAACTTCACTTACCTATCATTCTAAGACAAAAACAATACATTAGCCTGAAGGTGCCAATATTTCGATTAATCTACCTCAACATTACAAATTAGACATTCCACGTATACCGAAAGAAACATGTTCAAAATAATGAGATAATGAGTTCCTCAAAAATATATTAAAATGGTTTGGTAAACTAAGATAAGCATTTAGAAACATCATGCTTTAATTGAGTATATGTATTACATGATGTATTAACTTCCAACATGGCACAGTATACGGTAATGCTAGAAAATGGTAACAAAAACGCATCTATTTGGGAACCATCACCTTAATTCATGTTAAAGTTTCGTATGTTTGTACCAAATATTTTTGAAACATAATATCGTTCTTTTACCCATTGAATAGATATTATATAGGGACATAAGTAAAAATAAAACTGATAAACCGTATTATTTTCCGCCGGCAGACTTTTCAGTTATCTTGATTTATAAACCACACTATTGGATCGAAACTTTTCGGATACGATATATGTACAGACAAAAAATAGTTTTGCTCATCCGTTCAGGCGTCTCTAAGAAGTTAAATTTAAATTAAGAAATGATTACAACTAATTGAGAACATCCTCGATTTTTAAGTCAGTTAAAATCATAAGAGTTTTGCCGCACTTATCTACCACGGAGCCCTAGATCTAATTCGGCAGTACAGACAAAAATATCGCACGAATCTATTCATATCAAAGTAGTAGGCAGACTGTGACGCAATCACAAAATATCACATTTTCCATCTATCTGTCTATTACGAAACTACCTACGTACAAAATTAGAAACTCCAATGGAAACATTATAAAATCAGCGTCTCAAATACCGTGTGTTATTTAGTCTCGAATGATTAAAACGCCTAATGGTTTAAATGTTTATTGGATGGTTACATAAATATAGTGATATAAATTAGTTAACGACCTCGATAGCCAAGCTAATGGTGCGAAAGCGGGCGGCCGATAAACGAACACGAGACTTCGCGTTTTCCATTCCCGCCAGGAAATCTTAAAAATGTTACCTAAAAAAACCCCCGAAATAATCATTGTGTTTAGGAGTTTAATTGCGTTTATTAGGCAGGTATGCTTCGTCTTAGGCCGCATCGTCGTTCGTTGCTTGACACCCGGCGAGTTGCTGTCAAACGCAAGCTTATTTTTACTATTTTACGTTGTCAAAAAAATCTAATGTTAGAGAAAAAATTCTAACATGCTGAGAATTGATTTGCAAGTGATAAATTCTAATATATATCTTCAAGGCCACGTAAATAAATAGTGATCTCGTACATTACCAGTCGCTTCCCAAGTTTGTCTCTATGAGAGTTTTTGATATTCATTGAGACAAGATAAAAAATAGGTTGGTCCTTCCAACAGGACCAACTCAAACGGACAACTGTATACGATTGAACTTGTTAAGCCTTTTTTGATATCCACTTCTAAAATGGGAGAGAAGGGAAATGTTGAGGCTGTACTTTGTAATTTGTATTTAGATGGTAGTAGCTATAAACATTTTTTTAGTATTAGGTCCTTTCATATGAAATTGGCTTTTTGTCGTACTGGCCACTTTGATCTCAAATATCTCTTCTTTGGTTAGGGATTCCAATTTCAAATTTATACAGCTATTTATTCAAACATTTGTATTTCGAAAACCGTAATTCATTTGTTTTGTCCTCGTTTGGTTTTTTCTTTGCGTCACGCAGTTTACAAAGTGGAAAACTTGAAAAATCGCGTTATTTACGAGTACGAGTTCCAACGTGGTACCAGTGCTGCAGAAACGGCTCGAAGGATTAATGATGTGTATGGCGGCGGTGTCGCAAAAGAAAACACAGTGCGTTTTTGCTTCCAACGTTTTCGTTCTGGAAATTTCGACCTGCAGAACAAGCCCCGTGGACGGCCGGAGACTAAAGTTGCTAATGAAGAATTGAAAGCTATTGTGGAAGCAGATCCATCGCAAACCACGTCCGAGTTAGCTGCAGGCTGCGGTGTTAGTGATAAAACTGTTTTAATCCACTTGAAGCAAATCGGAAAGGTGAAAAAGCTTGAAAGGTACCTCATGAATTGAGTGCAGCAAACCGACAAACGCGCGTCAACTGCTGCGTTACATTACTCAAGCGACAAAATAATGAAGGGATTTTAAATCGGATCATTACCTGTGATGAAAAGTGGATCCTGAACGATAATCGGAAACGCTCATCGCAATGGCTGAATCCTGGCGAACGAGCCAAACCCTGCCCCAAGCGAAAATTGACTCAAAAAAAGTTACTTGTGAGCGTTTGGTGGACTAGTGCCGGTGTCGTTCACTACAGCTTTCTTAAATCTTGCCAGACGATTACAACAGATATCTATTGTCAGCAACTGCAAACCATGATGGAAAAGCTAGCTGCTAAACAACCGAGGTTGGTCAATCGCTCTAGGCCACTGCTGCTTCAGGACAACGCTAGACCACACACTGCACAACAGACGGCTGCCAAATTAGAGGAGCTTCAATTGGAATGTCTAAGACATCCACCGTACTCCCCGGACCTGGCTCCAACAGATTACCATTTTTTTCGAAATTTGGATAACTTCTTGCATGGGAAAAAATTCAACTCCGATGGGGCAGTCCAAAGCGCCTTCAAAGATTTCATTGATTCTCGTCCTAATGGTTTTTTTAGTAAAGGGATCAATGAACTACCTATAAGATGGCAAAAGTGCATAGATAGCAATGGTACATACTTTGATTAAATATTATTATTATTATTATTATAAAAAAAAGACTTTATGTTCCTCCCTTACAAAACGCCAATTTCATATGTAATGACCTAATATAATACATAGACAAGTCTTAAGTGTTGAAGTTGTCTCAAGTGTTTAAAAAACAAAAGTTATTACGGTCTTGGGTTCGGCATGCGCCGATACAATTTTATCAGTTAATTTGAATTAAAAACCTAAAATACTTGACCTATCTTAAAGCCGGCTCCGAAAAATCAATTAGTAAACAAACAAAAAGCATTCGAATTAAGTTCCTCCGCCTATTTGGAAATCAGTAACAAATATAAGAAATCGTAATTAATTAACAAATATCTACGAAATCATGCGTTTACCACTACTATCTAAACATTTTAAACAAACCATGCAGTTCGTAGTAGTTACGTAATTGCCTTATGTATGCTAAGTAGAGTAGGAGACCTACTTTCTAAAACAGAGTACACATTGTATGAACTATTCTTCGTATTATTTACTACTCTGTTTGTGTTATGCACTACTACATTTTTACTGCCTACCATGCGAGCATACCTACTTATATCTAAATTAGTAAGTACGTTAACAATAAGCAGTTGGATTATAGACGATTAAAATCTACAGATATTCCCAATTCTCCAACCGAAAACAATCAGCTTGTCTAGTATGCTCGAGAAATGTATTACCTACCTAGCTAGACAGTTACTGACCTACAAATTTGTGACCAGAGGTACGCTTCTACGGTACCATACCGTCTCTGAGGTCACGGCAGTGCCCCCGCCAAGTCGAGAAAAACAAGGCACAGCCGTACCATCATTTTCTCGATGCAGTTCGAGCCATTTATAACCCCCTGTATCTTCGTTGCGGAAGAAACTAGAATCCCAAATTTTTAGTGATCACTTCTTCGGCAACAACGCTCTTGGAGAAATATCAAAAACCGTCACGTTTTTAAAACTCTATCGTGAAAGACGTTATCACCACAAAAATAGTAAACAACATACAGTTTTATCAGAATGCTAACTAAATGTCGAAGAAAATATTTATCTTATCAGTAAGTGATCCCTAACGGTGTCACAACTATTGAATCGTGCGTTGATATGCTCCAAAATAAAGTGAAAACTCAAGAGATAAATTTAAAAAACAAATAAGGAACTTAGAAAGTTGTAAAAACAACCTTATGCCCTTAAAAAATATATACATTATATGAATATTTGAACCTGATAGTCACGTCAAGCGATCGTGCTACCTTTACCAAAATATCTCTAGTTAAAAAAAAATATTCAAATATTTTGACGTATTATTAACCGATATCAAAAAAGAGCCTCCTCGGTTTTCAATTTGCCGGAACCTTTTTTATGAATGTTACCCGGTCTTTGTTTTTGAAAAGATATATTGTTCCATAGCATTGTTTTATTTTAAATTAAAATCACAGAATTGAAATCAGTTTTCACTTGTATCTCAAATGACTCCTGAAACAATGTTTGGTTAGGATCGACCGCAATGACATTGGTATTTTACAAGACCTTGTAACATCTCGCGGGCAACGTGTCAAGTGACTTAATAGACCTTTGTTATCAGCCATGCTGCTATAAATGTCCCACTTTACGGTAACTCGAGATATATATGGATCACGACCTCTGCTATACTGTTATATAATCGAAAGAAAGGCATAATCCTCAAGCATGACACATAGATTGTGCAACTATAGTTCCTGGGGATGAATGATTATTTCTGATCCTTCGCCTGCTCCGTCAGAGGCTCGAATAGAATTGACTTTATCCCCTCAACCGACCAAGAACCGGAATACTGAGCGTAGTTAGGTTTCCTACTAGGTGGACCGACGACATAGTAAAAGTCACAAGAGGATGGAATTGGCAGCTTGTCGTTCGGAATGGCGTTCTAAGGGGGAGGCCTATTACCGTCTTACGAGTCTTACCTTCCTATCACCTTTCAATTCTAGGACAAGCAGAAGAAATGTTATCCCCCAATCGTACACGTTAGGGGACGAACAGTAACTCCTTCCCGTACGAGTAATTCGACCAGCTCGTCGTTCTACCTAGTCAATAGCGAGGGTAGAGGCTGATATTTTACTGATCCAATTTAGCCCTTGACTCTAAGTAGGATGGGGTTAAAAGTGTGCTATTAGCTCACGCTTAACTCTACCAATATCCGAATCCAATATACCAATTCTTTATGACTCAAGGTGGTCTGCTAATGTGCAAGAGCATCCCAGAAATAAGAGAGAAAGCATAAAGAACGCTTTTGGCGAAGAAAAGGCAGGTCTTAATGAATGAAATGTTTATTTCGTCAAACACCCAAAAATAATAAAAACATATACCCCTATTTAGTTTAATAGACAAAATATTATTTTATAATGTGTTTGTCGGAACCCGACCTCAACTCAGCATAAATGGACTGGACTTAGTTATATTTCTTTCTACGAAAACCTAGTGCCAATAACCTAATTTCTGGCGGGATATGTAATGTAACCTTAAAGTAATGTAATTTGATAATAAAATTTCCTTCACATACTTTCCTTAGATTCGGCGTGTTCGAGCAAGCTAAGGGTCTGATGGTACAAAGCGACGGCACCCTCTCCGCGGGCGGCAAGTTGGGTTGCGGACTGGCGGCTGGTGTCTGCGAGGCGATATTCGCGGTCACACCCATGGAAACTGTCAAGGTCAAGTTCATCAACGATCTGCGACTGGAGAAGCCCAGGTTCAAAGGATTCTTTCACGGAGTCGGCACTATTGTCAGGGAGGAAGGTTAGTTATAACTTGCTGGATCAAAGCTAGCATTTTCTAACTGCAGAATGCACTTTTATTGCTTGACCAAATGTTGATCCTACAGATGTTTTCAGAGTTCTCGTCTCTCTTTTTGTTGCTACAAGTGAGAAAAGGATGGGTATAATTTCAGGAGGTTTTAGTTAAGTCAGTGTGACTGGCCGAATTAGGTGTATACTTAAACTAACCAACAAGAATGCCTCAGTAATTGGTTACCGTCAATACGATTATTTTAAGCACTGGAGCAAGTGTGCCCCAAAACCAATTTCTTGCAAAGGTTTCTTGTCGTGATGGGTACAGTAATTTATAGGATTACTTTATCCATAATCCATATCCTTGTAGAACAGTATTATTGTGTTCTAGTAAGCAGCTTACTGCTGACATAATATGTGTCGTTTCAATATCCAGGCATAGGCGGTGTTTATAAGGGCGTCACAGCGACAGTAATGAAGCAGGGCAGCAACCAAGCCATGAGGTTCTTTGTGATGGAGTCACTTAGGGACTGGTACAAGGGTGGTGACGTCAACAAACCTGTTCCCAAGTACTACGTGCTGTTATTCGGTGGAGTGGCGGGTGAGTGCTTTTTTTATACATTAATACAGGTTATCGGCTAGGGGTGTACTAAGCCGAAAGGGTCGCTATTACTCATTCTTATGAACAACTTTCACTATGGGACCAACTTCGAATTATCTGTTATACATTTTGTCGACGATCGATAAACTGTTATTTTTTGTAATTTCTATGAAACAGCTGTGTATTTTTCTCCGTTTCAGGGTCCATGTCCTTTCTATAGTTATTCGTAATGTTAACTATATTGACCTCCTTTCTGCTTAATACACCCTTAACCGATAACCCTATATAATACCCAGCGATAAAGTTCTTCGTGGTGTCATTTTACTGTCGGACCAGTAGAGTAAGGTCAAGACGCCGCCAGCGCATGGTAGAGGTTCTACGGACACACTTCTGAGTCCTGGTTTTCTAACGAATAACGTGATTCCTAGCCAAAAACGGGGCCGTGTTTAACTTTATGGTGATGCAACACGAACGCGTTCCGTGACACTGCAAGTCATACAATTTGACATTGGCTCAGTGAATACAATTCCATGTGAATTCTACGTGCTTAAAATAACTAGGCCGCGTTACGTGTTCAAACGTTCATAGTGAATAAGGGCCCTGTGCGTGTTAGACCATATGCCTTATTTACATTTTTGTACCTACTTGTGTGTAATCTCAGCAATTATCCTAAATGACACTGTGATTTGGTAATTAGCTAATTTAGCTACATTAAGTAATGACATCATCATAAACAATGATGGAACAACGATAAGGCCGTAACTTCTAGCAATACATTTTGAATTTTTACCCGCTTTCGAAAAAAGGAGGTCTTTAGCTCACCCTAGAGCCTAAACGGCTTGACGTATTTTTTGTGAGCAATGTCAATATATTCGTTTTTACCTGCAGATGGTTATAGGCTATACTAACTGCATCCCGGTCAAAATTTCTTGCAGTCGGGTTTTTTAAAGTAACTTTTAACTACTTTTTTTGTTATTTACCTACATGAGTACTGATATGTAGTGGGAAACTTTGAAATGATATGTTCACAAACATTTCAAAAACCAAAATCAGCAAAATTGGCCCAGTCGTATTAGCGAGACAAACGAACAGCAGCTGATTTTTATATTCTTAGACAGATAGACTAGATAGAGATAAGACGTAGGTAGGTTTTGTGTCTGACACAAAATATAATTCACATGTTATACAGTTTCGCCCTTATCGCTCAAAGAATCTTTAATTCGTATCTGCAATAAAGATTAGATATATCTATAATACGAGAAATTTGCAGGAGCCGTATCAGTGTTCGGTAACACACCAATCGACGTCATCAAAACTAGAATGCAAGGTCTCGAAGCGGCCAAATACAAGAGCACTTGGGACTGTTTCGTCAAAACATGGAAGAACGAAGGACCTCTAGCGTTCTACAAGGGCACAGTTCCACGGCTGAGTCGGGTGGTGTTTGACGTGGCCATCACTTTCACCATATACGACAGCATAATGGACGTCTTCAACTACGTGTGGAGGTCGTAAGTCATTCAGATTTAACGGTAAACTAAATGCAAACTAATTTTAAGGCACTACTTGGTCTTTTTGGGATTACCTGCCTTATAAATAAACGCGTTTTAATATTGTGAGATCTTTTGTATGAAAGAACACAAAATACAAAGTTGAAACGAATTTATAGGAGCCAGAGAAGTACTTTTAGATTAGTTTCTTTCTAGACGCAATTTATTTGAATCTTTGTACATCTAGTACTGTGACGACAGTTTTCGTAATAATGGTTTTTTAGTCATAAAAAATAATGTTGACTGTATGTTATTAGGAATGAAATATTTCTACCGTGTATTTAACGCTGGTTTTCTAACATTGAGTGGACGCCAAATGTGGAAATCCGGCTTTACAATATCCACACTATTCTAGCAGTAATGTGATAAATTAGTGCTATTTTTGGAAGTCATTTTGTGGCGTTTAAAATCTATGTGAAATTTTAACACGTTCCTGCTTTGATACGTGAGAGTTATATAAAAATGTAAGCGCTTAGGTGTCCCATCTAGTGATGGGTTTATAAGATAAATATAGTCGTTTGTGCCACGTAAGAAAGCACCGGGTTTTGTAGGAAAAAAATCACCGATGTAGACTTGCATTGTTTATCTGGTACAAAATAATGAATTTTATTACGTGATGTGCTTACAAAAAATAAGAAGAAGGTAGAAGGAGTTTTGTTTATGTTTGTATTCTTATACAGAAATGGATTAGTAAATAATGTAAGGCCTATCCGTTGTTATTTTCTATATCTTAATATATATAATTCTACTGTATGTATGTCACTGAACTCCTCCTAAACGGTTGGACCGATGTGAATGATTTTTTGTGGTTAAGATTCACAAATCAGCCCGGCAGATGGCGCTGTAGTCGGTATCTAGGTTTTTGCAGGACAACGTCTGTCGGGTCCGCCAGTAGTATTTGCTGAAACATCTAAATTATACTAAGAGATAGGTATTTTTTTTTTTTTTTTTTTTACAAAAACAATGACACCGATTCGGGCAGGCAAAACTTACTACTTTGGCAGTTCTAAAATTGTCTCCTCTCTTTTTGTTTCCATAAGTGAGAAAAGTATGGATATAATTTTAGGAACTTTTAGTTTAGTCAGTGTGGCTGGCCGAATTGGGGTAATTTCCTCTATTTGTTAATTAATTTTGCAGTAGTAGTATAGGCCTTATTTTAATACATTTTTGTATGAGACAAGTATTCAGTTGGAATGAAGTGTTTTGCATAGAAATGTTGTTTACTTACTTCTGTAAGTCTAATTGATTTTAATTATATTTTTGTTATATTTGTTACATATTATATTTATTTGACTATAAGAGGGTACTTTTGTTATTTGAAGTAATTTTCCTGGAAAATGGTAATTTTGGTAAATAATGTGATTCTGTTGCAATTGTTTTGTTTGTTGTTCAAGTATGGCGCCTTTGTTGTTATTTTTATGTATTTTTTATCTTTTGTGATGTTACGCCAAATAATATATATATATACGTTGTTATGTATGCAAAGCAACTGTACGAATTTAACTTTATATTCTTGGGCTGTTTGTTTTTTTTTATTTAATATTGTTAAAGTGTATCTAATTCAACAAGTATCTTTGACTCGGGCCCCATAGTAAAAGTTGTTCCTTAGAATGAGTATATTGACCTTCTTTCGGCTTCGATTACCCCTAACCGATATATATACTATTCTCAAATGATTTATGGTAACATTTGATTTGATCGACGTTATATTAATAGATTAAAAACATTAGATCGACGTTATATTCCTTTAGTTTATGAAAAAAATATGTCTCGAATTATACGGTAGGTACGCTTTTGCTAAGCGATATTGCAACATCTTGAATTGTTGGATTAGATGCGCATTCAAATACACCATCACGAATTTCTTGACTCGATTTAATCTTAAAGAATGAATCAAATATTTTTAATATTCTCTAAGTACTGAATATATCTTCAATAGCAGTTCTCTTTTACTTTGTACGATGATTGTGGAGCTTTTTTCTCTATGATAACTTTATATGCATTTTTTATTCTTCTACCAATTTTTTGTACAATATTTTTTTATTTATTTGTCAAGGCAATGATTTGTACGCTTTTTACAACAGCATTTATGTTTTTTTTAATGTTTTTAATGAACATTCCAAGTTTTACACATCGACATGAAATGAAATACGTATATTTTCATAATGGTTTCCGTTTTAATTTTCTATAACTATTGACATTTTGTATTCATTTATTCTACAATAAGCATATTTGTTATTGAATTAATAAAATTGTGAAACAATCATGTATTTTATTTTCCTTTTAGATATATGTTAAATTTTGAGTATTTCAGTTTAGTTTGCATCTCTTCTAATTACCACTAACAAAGTTACTAGTACCTACTTAATTTAGTGACAAAAGAGTTTGAAAAATCACAATTACACTTTCACCTGTGACATGCCATAAAAATCGTTTGTTAACAACTGTTCTGTTGACAGAACTGATGGGATTTTTTTCCCACTAGTCCTAAACAAACTTGACACATTCCGCGTGAAATTCCAGCTAGGCCCAACATAACATGAAATGAAAACAAAGCTATATAAAACCCACATTTATTTAATAGATAACTTTGTAAAAACGATCGTTGACTACACAACATACAATATCGCAGAGTTTATCACAACAGTACGTACACATAATTTAATACGCACATTTAACAACAAAACATTCTAGATAAATTGTACTTAGAATTATTTTTGGAATTAAATTTTTCACATTAAAAAGTATCAGATTTGTAAAAAGGAAAGTTGCACAGATCTCGACTATTTGTATACAAGGATTAAGAAAATCATACTCCATATGAAAGGCCTAAAGGTGGTCTAGAAAATAACACTAGGCTATCATCACCTTATACGAGTAGATGGAGTAGTAATTTAAAGAGCTCAGACATACCCTAGCCTAGCCTAGCCTGCAATTGCTTGCGAAATAACCGAAGTGTTGAGTTTTAGAGTATTTTTCGTTTTGTTTAGAAAAATGGATAAAATTTGTAGTTTTTGAAAGCGGTGCCGGGAACACATCTGTGGTCAATGTTATAGCTCTCCACTACCTTCATGTCTTCCTCGCTCAGTTCGAAGTCGAATATGTTGAAGTTTTCTTCAATACGTGACTTTGTGAATGATTTCGGTAGTGCAGGTATGCCGCGTTGCACCTGACGATAGCAAATAAAAAACATCGTAAGGTAACCTGCTTGTCAGAAAATATTATAGCTTTCGAAGAAATAAGCGAGTGGACTAATCATAATAATGTAGCGATTTGATGAAATGTATTTACTGTAATGCTGTATTACTTACAAATAAAGAAATTGAAAGCGAGTTCCCAGAATCGCAATTTGGCTAGCGTAGTGGATTATAAGCCTTCACCCCCCTTCATATGGCCGGTGATCATAGCTAATTTACCTATAAAAATTGTCTGGAAAAGATCGCTTTTTAGCGATAAGACCATGCAAGCTATTTATGCCATGTTATTGTTTTTTATTCTATTTTGAAGTATTTTTGTGGTGACAATAAAGAATTATTGTATTATTTTAAAGTGGACGTAAAGCAATGTAGATGTATGCAACTCTCACCAAGTATCTGAGAGCTATTTGCGCTCTGGTCTTGTTGTAGTTGAGTGAGAGTGTCCCGAGCTTGGGGTCAGTCTTGATGACGTCCTTGCCTATGAACTCCGGGCGCGCCTCCGAGATCAGACCGAGCGGGGTGTACGCCACGGGCACCACAGAGTGTTGCTTGCAGAACTCTACCAACTTGTGCTGGGTTAATGTTGGGTTTATCTGCCAACAAACACACTAATATTGTAAAGGCGAAAGTTTGTACGTGTAAAGGATTTGAATGACATTTAGCACCAGACAGGTTACATCATGGATTAACACATAGGCACTTAGCCTACTTTCTATCTCGGGAAAAACAATGTTCCTGTGGGGCGATTTAATTTCTGCAGGTAATACCGCAGGGCGCAGCTAGTAAAATATGTCTGTAACTTTAAAAAAAATCGTTAAAACAAAACACTACGATATCTCGACCAAAACATTGTACAATGGTTATAATTCTAATTACCTCAAACTGGTTACAAACAGGTTTCACAGTGCAGTTCCTTAAGAGACGCTCCAGTTGTTCCTCATTGAAGTTTGATACTCCTATACTTTTTGTGAGGCCTAACTTGAGCGCCTGCTCCATGCCCTTCCATGTTTCTACGTAGTCTATGCCCGTGTCTACACCTTGAGCCTGAAATAAATAAATGTATTCTTTCGACGAAAAGTCATGTGATAATGTGTAACTAATATCACTTTTAATTTGTATTTAAAAGAAGTAACTATTTAGATTGACTATTAAAATATAGATAAGAAATTAAGGGATTTTTTTACCAACACTTTTTGGCCTCTCTTTTAACTTATCATTTAATACTGACAATAATGTATGAAGATAGCTAAGTGTAGATCTAAATAAAAATTATAAAGAGGAAGGTTAATATTTTTGTATGTAACAGATAAACTTAATAACTACTGGAATTTCAAAATGTATTTTGCCATTATCACTGAGTAATATAGGCTATAAAAAATTTGAGATTCACAGAGCCCAACTAGTCTAGGTATAATATAGAACAATTGAATATGGAGTGTATGTATTTAATTATTTTATGAAAATAATTTGTCTTACATTAACTGACACTGGCCAATGTATGAGATACAAGTCTACATAGTCCAGTTTCAGTCTCTCAAGAGACTGCTTGAGGGCGGGAATCACATCTTCCTCTGCATGCCTATCATTCCAAAGCTGGAACAAATAATAAATACAGCCATCATTATAGATCATGAAATAGGAACATAGTCCTCGCATGAGCTCCGAGATACCTTAAATACCCAAACAAAACTTAATAAGCAGACTTAACAACAGGACTTGATCAGCATACTCTTTTTTCAAGTTCAACATGTGCCTAGTGTGCCCACATACAATTATTATAAAATTAATAACACTTATATTTAATCACTGTATGAGAGGTTTAATGATTTAGTCTAAATATCATTATCATTATAAACAATAAAACTGAAATTGATAAAATGTGCGTGCTGATAAAACTTTAAAAGGAGTCCCGGCACGATAAAGGGACTTATGTAGTGTGATAGCCCTTTATCCCCCTTCAAACAAGAAATTTCCCGTTTTAACCTAAAGGGCGTGTTTTTAAATATATAAGGCCTTTCAAACCCTTCAATTTGGAAATTAAGTGTAGTGGCCCCATCTGTTGTTGAGTATTTGAACTTCATTCATAGGCAACAAAATAGAGATCCCCGGGATAGTGTAAAATAAATCAACATACCTTGGTAGTAGCAAATAATTCTTCTCTTGTAACTAATCCTGCTTTTATTTTAGCATTAATACCTTCTCCAACCTCCTCTTCATTGTTGTAACAAGATGCAGTGTCTATGTGACGGTATCCGACGTCTATAGCGTGCTCTACTGCTTGTCTAAACTGGCCCGGGCTGGCTTTTCGCTGAAAGTTTTTAACATTGCAAGCATGTAGGTTTGTATTACAGGTTAACTTTTTGTAGAACCAGATGTGAATATTCACGGCAAGTAAGTGTTCTGTAGTTTAAATATTAGTTTAATTTTAAAATGTTTTGTTACTCTCAGCTCTAATTAACATTACCTTTTCAATCGATTTGGTATATATTGTCTTAAAAATATCGTTTTTTGTCGATCATGAAATCTTGGCTATCAATGTAAGTCTTTTGCACATAGGTACCTTACAAAATAATAGGTATTAGAATCTGGTAATCAATATTCCAATATTTAGAGGTCAAATAAAAGGCAATAACTTACAGCATAGGTACCCAGACCAATCATAGGCATTTGGCTTCCGTTTGATAGCTTTACGTTTAGAACTTTTGAAACCATTTTTAATATTATGCGAGTTATGTTAGTACTGATATTAATTACTTTAAAAATTTTATCTAAAACGAGCTCGAAGATTTTTAGAACAACAAGTTTTACGTTATGCCTACTTTGTTTGTTTACTTTTCGAAGTTTTCGAACTTTCCTTTTTTTTTCTTGTTCTGGTTTTGGCTTTTCACGGCATATGTATTTGCCATTTTGTAAGTATTCGTTTTGATATAGCTTTGACAGCATTTCCGAACATAAAGTTTGAAGAGTCCCTCTTATACACGTACTGATCTTTTTAAAAATCCGTTATTTTGTATAGCCGTGTTAAGCCAACAAGCAAAGATATTTCCAACAAGCAACAGATTAAATAAGAAGAACGAGTGTGGTGGCCAATCAAGAAAGAATAAAAAAAAAAATTAAATATGAGTAGCAGCTACGACAATAACGGCTGTACACTATTGGTATGTACATGATTTTATCGATACATTATGTTAAGGAATGTTATTCCGTTTATTCAATGGGTATTATCTCTCGTACAAGTTTTATTATTGGTTTAGTGTTTCTTTTGAGTATCAAAAACTAGGGCGATCCGAATAAAATACGATAAAACTGCGTTTTGTTCACTGCATATCGAGCCCCCGTTCGATGTTCTTTCCCATTATAATATTGTTAACACTTTCTTCGACACAACTTCATTTCAATTTCTTTTGGCGAATATGTAATGCAAAACAACGTGAAATCACGTCTTTTTATTTTCAACGCATGAACATCAGAACTTTATTTAAGAATAAGAATAAGAAATATTTATTGGCCTTTAAATAACATTCATTACAGGCAAGTTTTGTTACATTTTAATTATTAATTACTTTAAAAATAAACTTAACTTATAAATACTTTTATAGTTCTAAGAACAAATAGTTATTATATTATACATTTACATTGTCATTTATTTCTTTACCTATTACTAACATTTTGTAATTGTTGTTCATCACACAAGAACGATGATTCCACAAGCTGCATTGACATATATTCACTGAGTTTATAAAAAGGATTTCTTTCAAAAAAATATTTTAATTTTTGTTTAAATATTTTAAAATTGTGTTCCATTACGCTATTTGGTAATTTATTGTACATTAATAATTTGGCGTAAAGTCCCTGTTTCTTACACTTAGATAATCTGTTGACAGGTAGGACTCGCCCTTTTTTATTATTACGTGAAATTCTTTTTTCCGGTATTTCCGTATCCTCGTGTACCTCTAATAAACTACTATAAATATAAAGTTATATAACTGTCATTATTTTATCATTTTTAAAGTGTATTCTCGCAGGACTACGTTTTTTCAAACCATTCATTGTTCTTATAGATTGTTTCTGACATTTTAAAACTTTTATGATATCTTTAGCGTTTCCCCAAACAGTTATAGCGTATCTTATTATAGAATGAACGTATGCATAATAGACAGAGATGAGTGACTTTTTATCTAATAATGGCTTGAGTTTAAATAAGGCATAATTAGCACTTGCCATTTTGTTGCAAATTTTATCGATGTGAGATTTATGACTAATTGTGTTATCAATTGTATAACCTAGAAATATATTTGTTTTAGTAATAGAATTCCCAAAAATACCCAACCTTGACTGATACTGCATTGATATGGTTTTATCAGAGTTAAGAATAATACCATTTGCGTCAAACCATTCCTTTAACAATTCCATAACTGCATTAACTTTATCGTCTAAATTAAATTTACATTTGTCTCTGATACCCACATGTGTATCATCTGCAAATAAATTTATATGAGCCCAACTCGGCAATGCGTTGGTTATATCATTAATATAAATCAAAAACAAGACTGGCCCTAAAATAGAGCCCTGTGGTACACCAATTGACATCGTACCCTCTGTAGAAGTTTCTTCACTTACAGAGACAATTTGACTACGGTTCTGTAAATAAGTTATCATCATATTTAATGCAGGGCCTTGAAATCCGTAATATTTCATTTTTAAAATCAATATATCATGCCTCAAACAATCAAAAGCTTTTGAAAGATCACAAAAGACACTGGCACATTTATTTGACTTATCCAAGGATTCAAGAATATAATATTTCACTTTTCTTATAGCCATTTCTGTGGAGCGGCCTTTTCTGAATCCAAACTGTGACATTGTAAATAAATTATTTTTTTCAAAGTATTTGACAATTCTTGATTTAATAATAGATTCTAAAATTTTTGATAAAGCTGGCAAAATGCATACAGGTCTATAGTTACTAATATTATCGGTATCCCCTTTTTTAAAAAGTGGAATGACCCTACCCGGTTTCAATACGTCAGGAAATATTCCGTCCGTTAAACATGAATTTACGCAAATGAATATTAATTCGAATAAATTATCGTTGTTTATTATTAGATTTCGTAAAGTTTTAGTACTTATATCATAAATATCTAATGTAGGTTTTTGTTTCATGTTACCTACTACCTTTTTGAGCTCATTATAATCTACTGGTCCAAATGAGATAGATGTCAATGGCTTATTACCGTAATCTAAATACTTTTTGCAATTATCCCCGTCAATTACCAGATTGGAAGTCAACTTATGAGCTATGTTGCGCAAAAAGTCATTAAAAATAGTAGCAATTTTTTTAGCTTCTGATACATCTTCTCCGCTTTCGTTTTTCACTGATTTTATTCTAGTACTTCTATCGCGTCGCTTATTTTGACCTGCCTGTTCATTAATAATAGTGCAAGATTCTTTAATTTTATTCTTTGACTTTTTAATTCTATCTCTATATTGTAATTTCTTTGCTACGACCATAGTTTTACGCAATATTTTCCTGTACCTCTTAATTTTTAATTTTCTCGTTGCGCTAGGGTCAAATTCTTGAAGAATTTCCATTTTAACTAAATTTTTCTTACTATTTTCTATACCTACAGTTGACCATTGTTTTTGAATATTTTTTACTTGTTTTCTTATTTTTGGAAAAGCTATGTTGTAATAATATATCAAAGCATCTTGTAAAATCCTCGTTCTTTCGTCTGCGTTACTAGTCATTAGTATTTCTGCTTTTATTTTCATATAATCTTTGTTAAACAAATGGTTAAAATAATTTAGATTATTTTTTGAAAAATTTCTAGCCATATAGGGAGTATTTTTACAATTAACATTTTTTGTATTGAACAATTCTAATTTAATGACATTATGGTCGGAAAGTTTATAACCTAAAACTGATCCTTTACCACCGCTAAAATTTACAATAAAGTTATCAATGCACGTAGAACTGGTTTGGTTCTTTTTATTTGTCTCAGTTCTAGTAGGCTCATTTAACAACCATTTTCAATTAAATCTCTTTAATATTCCGTCAAGTTTCTTTATAGTTTTGTCTACTTTTAATACATTTAGATTGAAATCACCTGCTATAACAATTTGTTTCTTTTCTTTGCAAAGTTTATCTAGTAGTTTTGTTAATAATTCAAAAAATAAATTCATATCGTATTCCGGACGGTAAAGAGCCATAATTACTATTTTTGAAAATCTTAATTCTATTGCTGCTAATTCAAAGTTTGTTTCAAATGACATTTTATTCAAATCGTTTCTAACTTTAAAATCTAAACCATTTTTAACATATATCGCGGTCCCGCCTTGATCAAATAATATTCGGTTAAAACAAGTCGCCAGTGTGTAGTTCTCGACAGTCACCGCCTGCATCTGATGATTTTTTCCCCAGGTCTCTGTCAAGCACAACACATCACAATCTTGCTCATTTGCTAGGCTTTCAATTTCTAAGTACTTTTTGTGTATACTGCGAACATTAGCATGAAGAATTATCGTTTGAGAATCTGTGTTTGTGCAATTTGAAAATTAGAAGTGCTTGAATTTGTTGTTTCGCAGTGGCATCTAATGAAACGCAGTGATGAAGAGCCATAGAATTGGCTGACTATGCATGCTATTACATTTTCTGTTACAAAGTTTTTCATGGTATTATAATTTTTAATATTTTCATGTCGCACATTTGGGTCTATGTATTTGACATTTTCGTTGTTTTTGGCTATATTAGCTATATCACTGTTAATATAGTAAATTTCCTTATCATGTGTTTTATTGTAACGCAAGCCAGTAAATATTACATTGAATTTTCTATCGGGGCTGTTTACAATATTATTTAATATTTGTATGTACTTTTTTGGATTATAATATATTGAGTTTTCATATTTAGTAATTAGTACTGCTACGGTATCTCTCTCATTAAGATCTTGAACTTTTTCAGAATAATTTTTCAGTATTTCTGGATAGCCAGCTTCTGGTTTGCAGTTGTTGGTGGCTTGGTTATTAGTTTTTTCAATTATTTTTGAAGCTAATCCTTTCCCAATACTGTCGGAAAATATTACAACATTGGAGGTTGTATTTAATTTAGTTGGTTTTAATTTTTTACATGCCGCAGTAATCTGTTTAGTTGATTGTGAAAGTGAATTTTGCGCTATTTTTTTACTATTTTTACTGTTAATATTAAATTAAATCATGGTACTTACGTACTCTGTGTCACATTACATAAGAATATCAAGCTTATACTGTCACTTGAAACGGCTTAAATAATTGCTTAAAGATAGAGGTGAAAATAGCTTGGCATGGGCTGCTCCCGGGACATAACGTCATTACAAGTCTTTTCCTCTCTGCACATCGCCATAGATTTCTGTCGAGCTGTATCACCGGAGGCTGACTCAAGCGCATTTCGCGCACAACACGTCTTTTTTGTGAAGTTTTGCGAGGATATGTGAGTAATGATGTTTATAATGCATTTATTTTATAGTCAAATATTTACTTTGAAGATTTTTGACATTATGTTGTAAATTAACAAAAATAGTCTTATAATTTAATGATAAATTAGCTCGTTAGCTTGCTTTAACTTGCCTTTTATAGCAATCGCAGGTAAAAACTTAAGTATCTATGTTGATTGAAGACCTTTCTAGATTTGAAATAGGCAAAATAGTTAATTACTCCTTCAAAATCGATGTCGATGTGAGTATTTAAGCGAATATGATCGCAAAATTAGTGTGGTCACAAGGTTAACAGTTCTCAGAACTTTTAGTCTAGGTTATGTATGTATTAACCATTCTAAACCCTGTTGCTACTACTAACTGCCTACTTTTATATTAGTATTACTCGCCCTGGCTGTAGTTGGTCACCAATTATAATCAGGTAATATCAAGATCGTCGACGTTATACAGCAAAAAAATTATAATGCGTAAAAATTGGATGACGTACTGAAATTGTACAGCCAGGATTTTCCATTCTTTCGGTTCCTATTCTATTATTGGCTGTACAAAATTAGACCAGGAAATATTAGTGTACATTAGGTGCAGGTAAGAATAAGGACTAGTAAGAGTAGGGACAAAAAAGCGCGGGAAACTTCTGAATTAAGTGGGCGCGTTTTTTCTTGGGAAACAAATTTACTTTGTTTTTTGTGATATAAAGTGATCAAATAAGTAGGATTGCGTAATATTATAAATAGTTTTTGTACATATTTTGTTTTTAGTGTAAATTAAGCCTCGGTAAGTCTTTTTTTGTTGTTTTTGCTATGGAAGAACCTCCTGATCCGGGGGACCCTATCCCTCCGGCTTTTTGTTTTGTTACAATAGATGAAACAGAAAGTAATATGCGCTCCCCCAGTGATGTTACGGATATTACTAACACACTAGTAGAATCATCTGATTCTTCAAACTCTTTGAAGACTAAAAGAAAGAGGAAAAATCATTCAGACATAAATTTTGATCGTGGTGTCGTTGGAGTCATGGTGTTTTTACTTAGTAAAAACACCGCGACTCCAACTTCAATATTGCAAAACAATATTGAATTACCTACGGCTAGGCCTAATTTTGTTCCAGTAGGCAGAAATCGATATAACAGTACAGACAGCGCTCCGTATACCTACTGTACATGTAGTCAGAGAACACAATGAGATGAATGACGGTTCTACACTGCACCCGATCACTTTCGGCAGATTCCTTAAAAAGTGTAATAAATAGGAATATAATTAATGGCAGTGTTAAGCGTATTGGTCGTAATAGGATCTGTCTCTCATTTTCAAACCACAATGACGCAAATCTGTTTATCAACAACAACAACCTAACAAATGAGAAACTCAAGGCATTTATACCAACATTTAGTATAACGCGCATGGGGCTTGTTCGTGGAATTCCGATGGACTGATCTGATAAAAAATATTGATAAATCGATTATTGATAATGTCAACGTTCCACATGGATGTGGTAAAGTGTTAAAAGTTCGCCGAATGAACTACAAAGTGAATATAGATTTTCACCAATATGGAAGCCATCACAAACGGTGGTTTTAACTTTTGATGGAAAGATTCTTCTACAGCATATCTTTGTTTGTCATAATGCAATTGCCGTTGAATTATACACATTTCCGACCATACTCTGCTACGGCTGCTGTCATTACGGCCATACAAAAACACAGTGCCGCTCTAAGGTAAGGTGTTATAAGTGTGGACAAGACAACTCTGGAGACTCATGCTAAAGGGAGGAAGATTGCGCCATATTTTGCAATTGTTCTAGGTCTCATTTTGCGACTAACAAATCATGTCCTGAATTCGTTCGACAGAAAAATATTAAATTGTCTATGGCGCAAAATTCAATTTCATATGCCGAAGCTACAAAGCTTCATGCGCCCGTAGGAAAGTCGTACGCTGAGGTAGTAACATCAATTAAACCAACAATAATTGAACGACCTTTCTTACTCCGAACCCCAAGTCCAACATCTTCCGTGGGGTCTTCTCGTGGCAAGATTGTTATGTCTAAACCAAGAACCACCTAAATTAATAAAAGGCTATGACCGATCAGCACATCAACAGTTAATTAAAGATTATAACGTGCCGTCTAGTTCTGTTGGCTGTGGTTATGCCAAACCCAGCTTTATCGAAGAAGATAACTTTTTGTCACAACAAAATTTGAAAGAAATTATTTCATGTTTAATAGAAACTTTGACACAGAATAACATTCTACTACCGTCCAACGTTGCCCCTTTACTAGATGCTCTCAAAAGATCCCCACCTAATCTTCCAAATACCACATTTCGGCCAAGTTCCCCTGGACAATCTATTGAGGATTGTCCAGTGGAACTGTCGCAGAGCGCAACATAAAAAAACTGAAATACTTTACTTAATTTACAAATATGATCAATTTATTATTGCGCTGTCAGAGTCATGGTTAAAACCTGTCTCTGTCCTAAAAATTAAAAATTACTTCTGTCTTAGCGAAGATAGAAATGACAACCATAGTGGTGTCGTACTTCTTATTCACTCTTCGTTTTCTTTCACTTGCATATCTTTTCCAGCTCATAGTGATGACTTTTCAATTGTAGGTGCAACAGTTGAAAATATTAGCTTCGTATCAATTTACATTCCTCACCCTTCTGTATCCATCCTTCAAGAAGTTAATAGTATTCTTTCATCCATTCCTAAACCTTTTTTTATTTTACTTGGGGATTTTAATTGTCAAGCTCTGATCATTGGGAAGCTCTGACAGTTACATGCTACGGGAATACACTAATGGATATCATAGATCACCACAATTTATGTATATTAAATAAAGGATGTCCAACAAAAAGAACTAAACCTGGTGAAAGGCTTAGTGCTGTCGATTTATCGATTTGCACACCAAGTCTTGCTTCTATGTTAGACTGGTATATACATCCCTATGCCCAAGGAAGTGATCATTTTCGGATTATTATTAATTATTTGGCTAAAAGTATATCTCGACCTCCACCAACCTCAAAGAAACCTCGATTAAAGTACCTTTTAGCTGGTGCTGACTGGGCATCTTATAGCTCTCGAGTAGAGAAAGTTATTTCTAGTCTTACGCAACCAAATATATACAATGAAGATACATGTTTTGAAAGAATTTATTGAAGTAGTGACAGCAGTAGCAGACGAAATATTGCCTCTTAAGAATGGCACTCTTAATAGAATGCCTTCTCCTGCTTGGTGGGATGGAGAATATTCTGATGCAATAAAGAAAAGAAAAAAAGCTGATAAAGAGTATAATAAAAACATGATACCGTATAATTATCAAATGTTAGTTAACGTAATGGCAGAAACTAAAAAAATCCTTACGGACAAACGAGTAGCTGGTTGTAAGAGGTATTGCACGTCAATATATCCTCATACTCCGTCCTCACTTGTTTGGCAAAATATCAGAAAATTCAAGTCAGCTTTTACGCCTTCTACAGTCTCTATTCCGTATCAATTGTGTGGTCCATATTTAGATTATTTAGCTCCTCCTTATGTTTCTCAAAAAGATATAACTGAACCAATATCTCTGGGTAATACAGATTTTACTGGTCTTAACTCACCTTTCACTCTTTATGAATTAAAGGGTGTTTTATCAAATACAACTGATTCTGCTCCAGGTGAAGATGGTATCCCTTATTCTTATTATAGCCACCTTGAGGATAAAGCTTTATTCTATTTGTTGGACGTTATAAATACCATGATGATAACGTTCCTCTTTCTTGGAAATCGCAAACGATTTTGCCCATTTTAAAGCCTAATAAACCACCAGGATACGTTACTTCATATCGTCCCATTGCATTGTCAAATGTAATGGCTAAAATTGCGGAACATTTGGTAAAAAACAGACTTGAATGGTACATAGAGTCAAATAACCTCATGGCTAAAACACAATACGGATTTAGAAAAGGTAGAAGCACTATGGATAGTATAAGTATTTTCGTAACAGATATTCGTTTAGGTTTTACATACGATAAATCGACTGTTGGCGTCTTTTTGGATATAAAATCAGCTTACGACGGCTTTATTTTGCCAGTTCTCAAAAAAAAATTAAATGAACTTAATGTAAATACCCTCATTACTGACTAGATTTATAATTAACATTTTAAATGGAAGATCCGTGAAGCTTGACTTTTCAGATGACTACAGAATTCTGTGGAAAGGTCTACCACAGGGATCTGTATTAAATCCTCTTCTTTACAATATCTATACGTACGACTTAGAGATGTCTATTAAGGATTCTGTTAAAGTTTTGCAGTATGCAGACGATTTACTTATTTATTGTACCAATAAGTCTACAGCGGATGCGTGTGATCAAATTACAATTACTTTAAACTGTTTAAATACGTGGTTCATTAATCAATGATTAGAACTATCTGTTGACAAGAGTGTCGCAGTATTATTTTAAGGTCACGTAATGCTCCCCCACTAAATATTTTCTACGATGGTTTACTAATCCCTCAGAAAGAAGCAGCTAAGTTCTTAGGAATAATACTAGACTCTAAACTTACCGGCATACTTCAGTGTGATTTTGTAACATCTAAATGCGAGCAGCGCATTATATGCTTAGATGTTTTGCGGGGGTCTGGTGGGGTGCACACCCATTTTCTGTGTGGCTGTTTGTGGGTAGTAAGTAGTAAGTAATGGATTATGGCAGCTTTCTCCTTGAACCTTGTAGAGTCACCGTCGCTAAAAGATTTAATAGTATTCAAGCTAAATCACTCAGAATAATATCAGGTGCCATGTAATCTAGTCCTTTAAATGCGTTGCAGATTGAATGCGCAGAACCGCCACTGGATATTCGTCGCCAATATCTTGCTAATCGGTTCTTTTATCGAACTGTACAATTCATCGATCATCCAATAATACGAAAACTATTAAAACTGGTAAGTCTATGTTCATCATGTCCTTACTGGAAACACAAAACATAACCACATCTTGTATTAAGTATGAAACATTTTCGATCCTTGTCGGCTCACACATATCGCTCAATAAACCTCCCTATTTTTGATACCGCATATGAAACATTACTAGTCTCTCCCAACATCGAATTAAATTTAGGCATCAGAAAAACCGATTTTAACGCGAATAATGAATTCAACTCCCTTATTAATGAATGTTATTGTAACCATGTTTGGACGCAAAAAATAAACACCTATGTTTATCATCGGGAATACAGTATCTTTCAAAAAGTTAAGCTGCCACCAGAATCATTTACCTTTACCGGAGAATGCTTTGCGATCCTAAAAAGTTTAGAATTTATCTTTTTAGCAAAACTTAAACATACTCTTATCATTTCCGACTCTAAAAGTGCTCTTCAAGCTTTAGAAAGGCTTCCATTTAAGTCTAAATCAACTATACCTGTTATTATAAATGCTAGACACAAATTACATAAATGTATGGAATATGGTCTTTCTGTTAAATTCTTGTAGATACCAAGCCACTGTCGTATTAAAGGAAATGTGAAGGCAGATCAACTTGCCAATGAAGCAGTTCAATGTGGAGATCTGTACCCTTATATTAATTACTGCCGTGACTTAGCAACTTTACCCAGAATTTCTATCCAAGACTCTAAGAATAAAGCTTGGAACGAGTCATCTCAAACCAAAGGAAAGTATTACTGGTCCCTACAACCTACAATTAAACTTAAGCCATGGTTTTCCAAGAATAAACTTGGTAAGATGGCGACGTCATCCCTGATAAGGTTATGTTTGGGCCATGTTTGTTCCCCAGCACATCTTGCTAGGTTCAATATTGTTGACGATCCTTCATACGGATGTGGTCATCCATTTGCTGACGTCAATCATATATATTAGGTCCTTACAAATGAAATTGGCGTTTTGTCGTACTGGCCACTTTGATCTCAAATATCTCTTCTTTGGTTAGGGATTCCAATTTCAAATTTATACAGCTATTTATTCAAACATTTGTATTTCGAAAACCGTAATTCATTTGTTTTGTCCTCGTTTGGTTTTTTCTTTGCGTCACGCAGTTTACAATATGGAAAACTTGAAATATCGCGTTATTAACGAGTACGAGTTCCACCGTGGTACCAGTGCTGCAGAAACGGTTCGAAGGATTAATGATGTGTATGGTGGCGGTGTCGCAAAAGAAAACACAGTGCATTTTTGGTTCCAACGTTTTCGTTCTGGAAATTTCGACCTGCAGAACAAACCCGTGGACAACCGGAGATTAAAGTTGCTACTGAAGAATTGAAAGCTATTGTGGAAGCAGATCCATCGCAAACCACGTCCGAGTTAGCTGCAGGCTGCGGTGTTAGTGATAAAACTATTTTAATCCACTTGAAGCAAATCGGAAAGGTGAAAAAGCTTGAAAAGTGGGTACCTCATGAATTGAGTGCAGCAAACCGACAAACGCGCGTCAACTGCTGCGTTACGTTACTCAAGCGGCACAATAATGAAGGGATTTTAAATCGGATCATTACCTGTGATGAAAAGTGGATCCTGTACGATAATCGGAAACGCTCATCGCAATGGCTGAATCCTGGCGAACCAGCCAAACCCTGCCCCAAGCGAAAATTGACTCAAAAAAAGTTACTTGTGAGCGTTTGGTGGACTAGTGCCGGTGTCGTTCACTACAGCTTTCATAAATCTGGCCAGACGATTACAGCAGATATCTATTGTCAGCAACTGCAAACCATGATGGAAAAGCTAGCTGCTAAACAACCGAGGTTGGTCAATCGCTCTAGGCCACTGCTGCTTCAGGACAACGCTAGACCACACACTGCACAACAGACGGCTGCCAAATTAGAGGAGCTTCAATTGGAATGTCTAAGACAACCACCGTACTCCCCGGACCTGGCTCCAACAGATTACCATTTTTTTCGAAATTTGGATAACTTCTTGCAAGGGAAAAAATTCAACTCCGATGGGGCAGTCCAAAGCGCCTTCAAAGATTTCATTGATTCTCGTCCTAATGGTTTTTTTAGTAAAGGGATCAATGAACTACCTATGAGATGGCAAAAGTGCATAGATAGCAATGGTACATACTTTGATTAAATAAATATATTATTATAAAAAAAAGACTTTATGTTCCTCCCTTGGAAAACTCCAATTTCATATGTAATGACCTAATATATGAAACGCTTGTATATATGAAACGCTTGTATCAATTGATACTCCGTTTCCAATTAATGTTTCTTTTCTTCTTGCCTCTGAAAAACAACCAATTTATGAAGCTATATCTGATTTATTAATTTTAAATAGCATTAAGTTGTAACATTTAAGAAAATATATTAGCTTGTAAATTATTTTGTGTAAATATGATTTTGTCAACTTATCTGATCCGAAATAGTGGGTATTTAGTTTTATCTCGTCGTTATTTGGGTATTAAAAGTTTGCCCGTTTTTACTATGAAACAAACAAAAAATACATCTCAACAAGAAAGTTCACAATAACAATTATCGAAGCAAATAATCTGTAGAAGAATTAAATCTTTGAAGACGCAAAACTGGAAGTTCAACAGGAAGCTCTTGACAAACTTGAGAAATGGCAGAATACACTTCTGTGTGATGGCCAAGTAACAAAAAGGAAAAAAAAAGTAGGGACTTTTAGTCGAGAAAGAAGGAAATCCTGCTGTTGATACAAAAATCAAAATTAAATACTAGGTACTTATCTAACAGGCAACAGCATTGAAATACTATTGATACAATTTCCATGTCCTGTAATTCACTTCCAGTCTCTGTTTTTCCTGCGCAGCATAGAATTACTCACCTGCCAGTAAAGTGTGCACCATGGTTAATGAAGAAGAAAATTTTAGTAAAGAAGCTGTGCAAACCATCGTAACTTTTCTAGAATCCAATTTACAGAAGACAGATATTCCTAACATTAGCAATGAACTGAAGCAAAACTTTGTCCTTTCTAAAAGAAAAAGTAAAGAACAGAAAGGAAAACAGAGAAAGGGTAAGAAGAAGCAATGTTTGACTAGAAAGGAGAAGAGACATTTAGGCTTTTATGCCATACCTAGAGACAGTGTAAAATATGACGATGCGCTGGCAATGAATAAAATATGGACTGGATATATGGAACAACTTTTAGAATTACACAAACCAATCCCGGAAATCTCTAGTAGAAACTGGGAGTACTTCACTCAAAGTGTGTACAAAGCTGATTTTCATGGTAGTATCATGAAAGTGATCCGTTCGAAATGTTCCAGCTATGTTGACAAAATGGGTATTTGTATTATGGATACAAAAAATACCTTTAAAATTGTGTCAAAAGACAACATCATTACAACATTACCAAAAAAAAGCTGTGTGTTTGAGCTACATTTGAAAAACTTAAGGATAACTCTGTTTGGAAAGCACATGTGTATTAGACCAGCCGAAAGATCAAACAAGAAATTCAAAGGACATTCTCATCCTGATTTGTAATGCAATTAGCACAATAAATTTGGTTTAATCGATTCTCCCAGTGAGTGCAATAGTTTCTCTTTCTTCTCCTCTTTTGCCATCCCATATCAACAATTAAGATGGACTAATGACACACTGACTTACTGACATCAACTTCAACATTACAGAATAAAATGACTGTGAATTTTGGGTTGTAATTATTAGTTTTTGAAAGTATGTATGAGCACTTCCAACAGATTTCTACTAACAAAAATGTTTATTTACCAATAGCTATGACTATTGGCCATATAAACAATCGGGTTCGTCTTTAGTTGCCACTTGAGTTCCATACTAAAACTATCAGTGCCAGTTATAATAATAAATTGACATAACTTAATCAATTGTTGCAATAACTTTACAGAAAATAACAACAGGAATTGATATTTCTTAAACACATTTCCTAACAATAAAATTTGTAAATAAATTTTATAAAAACTCTTTATTGTGAAGTATTTGCAGATAATCTAAGCTTCCTCAATATGGTCTGGCAATTTTCTACATTGCCCGTGCAAATCTCCAAATACATCTGCAACGGCAGCACACGAGGCGAGTTTATTTGTAGAAGTATCTTCCTAGCAGTCACTAGGTCACCTCTGAGTATGTGGCACACAGCAGCCTTAGCCCAAACTGAGACAGCTATCATGTCTTTCATCTGATATGGTAACACTGATACCAATTCATGGATCATAGGTGGGTGCAAATGTTCCACTGCATCAGTAATCCGATCTAAATTAATTAATGCCTCAGCGGCATATATGTGTGCCCAAGCTTTGTGGCTACTTGAAGCATCCGTTTGAGCCAAAAGATCACTGGCACTTGACAATGCAGCCTGAGGGTCATTCAGACACAATAAGACATAGCTCTGGAGAACATATGTTGCATTTTTCAACTCACATCTTTGTTTCCAGTTTATGAGGGCCCCTGGAGGTGCTTGAATAAAAGGAAGATTGACATCAGCAGGTGGCTCTTGGTTTGGTAACAGTGTTTCTGCATTCCTGAGACATAATACTGCAAACTCTAGTGAAAGTGATGGCATAGCAAATGATTCTCCCGGTGAATGCAGTAGTTTCTCTTTCTTCTCCTCTTTTGTCAGCAATATCCTTGCATGTGAACCACTACCAAGCTTCTTCATAGAATATTGTATGGGATCATCTTTGCAACACTTCTTGGCGCAGCACTCAGCTAGGTGCATCCATATTCGAGGATTGTTAGGGTAGTGCCGTGCAGCCTCTACAAAACATTCAAATGCACCCTCACAGTTATTGGCAGCTAACAATGCCAGCCCTAAGTTATAAATATACAAAGGTCTATCTTTACAAACTATTAATCTATCACCATCTTCACTGTCGGATGCTCTATAGTGTTCTTTAACTGCATGTTGGAAATATTTTGTAGCCAAAAAGGGCTTTTTGATGGATAAGTAAATTATGCCCAGATTATTGTTGATGGCTGCCCAGATATCTTCGCCCTGAGATTTTAAATTATAATCATACTTCATTGTTCCATATTTACTGAGCATATTAACAGCCTCTTTGACATCTCCACTAAGATACAGTTGCTGGGCTAGAATAAATACATTTTCAATTGAATCTGGTTTCAAATTGAGCTTGTTTTTATTACCAGATAAAAGCTGAGCTCTGCTGACAAGTCTTTCATATAATTCACTTACTTCTGTGTTAGATTTGACTTTGTCTCCATGATTCTTAGCTATCTCTAGTGTTTTGTCATAAGTTCTTCTGCACAGAGTTGATTCTAACAGTAAAAGCACAATTTGCTGGAACAGTTTTGGGTCTTTGATAGTTTTGGAAGAGAGTAGCTTCTCTAGTATAACTGTGCATTGGTAGTAATAGCGCGCATGGTATAGTAGGACGGCGTAATTGTATACAACAAACGGTGAGATAGAATCCTTGATTTCAATGTCAGGAAAGCTCTGTCCTGTTAGTTGTGCAATGGTCTTTTTGAACTTGCTTACATTCTTCATATCTTCTACGAAAAATTCAACAACTGCCTTGTTGTGGTGCACACGTTTGTTGTTGTTACCAACAAGGGACTCAAGTTCCTTGATATGATTCAGTGCTGTTGTATATTCTTTTTTTAGAAAGCTTTGGTGAGCTGCGATTACAGGTTCCTCGCGTTCTTTTGTATTAGCCATTATAACTATATTGAATAGATATTACACAAAATAAACCTAAAAAAATAAAATTGAGAAACTGAATATCGGAAATCTGAATTCTGATATTTATGTTATGACAGTGACATTATAATTAGTTTGACATCAATGACTTCTCTAATCGCGGTGCAGCGTAGATAAATAAGTTTACCAGCATTATGTTGAAAATAATAAAATTAATCTTTAGATGATCATGTCTTATGATCAAGATGATCTTTTACTTGATATTTTAAACAGGCAAAATAAATTAGTTTCTTTAATAAAGTCTAACGATAACTTGATTGGATTTTAAACTTGTCACTGGAAAATATCCTCCTCGTATTACGCATGTCTGTCGTCTGTCATATTTAATATGAAGCAAATCGCAAGCGTTCGCTGTTGGATGATTTCGTTTCGCGCAAAAATATTGCATCTATTCTTACTTTAGATTTTTCAGAATATTTAAAATTATTTAGTTACAATTAAAATAAGATGTAATGTTTCGGCTCTTATATGCGAAAATTAAAATGTATCGAGCTATACAGTGTGCCAGCAGTTATAAACACATTACCCTACACCTTGACTAAAAGATCTCCAGTGATTAGTATGTAAAAATTATAAATCATGAATCAAAACGATAACAATACGCTTAGTAATCAATGAGTGGGCGTCAGTCATGGCCCGAAAGTCGATATTCCTGCTTGCAGCGTTGGTGGTGTTACTGTATTTCTCGATAATACTATTCATGCTGAGCCCTTTTCACGGGTCCCGGAATGCGTACTATGGAGGGGCTTATATGAATCACATGTTTATCCGACAAGTTCCTTCTGTGAACTGGTGCAAGGAACTGCAGTTTCGGTCGCCACCGTCAGAAAGAGTAGTGGCTCTTGTATCATTTCCTGGAAGTGGAAACACTTGGTTGAGATATCTGTTGCAACAAGCTACAGGTAAATATCCACCACAACTGTTGGTATTACGTATCAACCCACAATGTCCTGCTGCTGGGCTCGGATCTCCTACATGGGGCATAGTCCACCATGCTGGCCAAATTGTGTTTGGTGACTTCAAAGCTATTAACCTTCTCCAAAAAACAGGATTCCTCTCAATATTTTCCTTGATATTATTTAAAAATTCAGAGGGTCCATGCCTGTTCCTGGGACTCAACATGCACCCTTTTGTTTGTGACTCAACAGGTTTACTGACTTGACTACCACTAATTTACTAGGCTACACTTACAACTGCCTTAATGAGCTTCCTCATTAATGCAGTTGTAAGATATTTATGCAGTTGTAAGATAGGTATGCAGTTGTAGAACAATTGGGATATTAACACTAGAGACAGTTCAACATAGAATTCCTTGTAACATAATATGTATATTAATCATCCAGGCTCTAAAGATTCTTATAATTGATAAGCAGAGTCGTAGCCAAGATATCTGAGCTATGTAATAAACAACTTAAAAATTAAATGTACATTTATTTAGGGTTCAATTATTAATTTTGATAGCTGGTTGTGAAAAGCAGCTGTCATTTACATTGGCTGAACTATATAACCAATTATAGAATTTTGCTGGTGTCTGAGTATGTTACATTTTTCCATAACAATGTTAAACTCACATTTTAGGTATAACAATACTTATTTCCAGGCATATTGACAGGATCCATTTACATGGACAATGGCCTCCGAGTGCACGGGTTCCCCGCGGAGTCGGTGACTGACGGCTCGGTGCTGGTGGTAAAGACGCACCAGTACCCTCCCATTGAGCCTGACAAGTTTCACTCTGCGGTGTTGCTTATACGTAATCCTAGAGATGCTATATTAGTGAGTATTAATTATGCTTATTTTTCACTGACATATACTAGGCTGGCATATGGATGTCGGCACCCTGTTGGATGCAGGTAGAATTGCTCATTGTATAAAATTTGTTAGCTTTGTTCTAAACACTAAAGTACTTTATGTCCTTATCCTAATATAGTCAAGTACCATCACAAAGTATTGACAATAATGATTACTAATTCTGTGTTTCACAACTGGTTGTAAAAGAGTAAAATAATTATCTGGCAAAAATAAATTAATGAAACTGAGAACAAAGAACACTAATTGTTGATCTTGAAAAAATCTATAGTTTTTTTTTATTTCTACTATTTAACTATAAAGCCTTGTATAATAGGACTTAACTAAGAAGTCCTTGGCATTTATTGTATAATATGGCGCCCTGTATAGAGCTTGCTTGTATATAAGTCCTGTCACGTAAAAAGAGCTTTCTTGTGATTTACTGAAATTAGATTTATAATTTACTGAAAACACACACAGGCAAGATGAGTTTAAAAATATTAGAGGTACTGTAGGACTGAGTCTTTAAAATCGCTCTTCTTTGTAAAGAGAATATCTTCTATAACTAGTACAGGTCCTGCGAACATAGAGCACATACTTTTTTGTGACCGTGATCTCGGCAACCTCTTGACCGATTTTTATTTAAAGGTGAATACCACATTATTGAAATCAGAAGATAAATGAGGACATAGAATTTCTCATTTCTGGGGCATAAACAAATAAAATCACCATAAAAATTAGTCCAAAGTCGGCGTCGTTGGCACCTAAGTTCGTAACTAGTTCTAAAACAAACGAACGCTCTTATTACGTGACGCGTCCTAGATACATTTCTGTTGTTTTTATTTCAGTTAACAGCAGCAAGAGAGCTGAACACTAACATTACTCTCTCTCTCACATATAGCATGTACAAATAACCACGAAGCATGTTACAGGCTGGTAAATATTGTTTTGCTTAATATTTTTAGTTTTGTTTAGGAGAATGGTAGCATTGTTATTTTTTTTATTTCGTTTTCGTTTTTTATCTTCATGTTCGCGAACATAAATTAGTTTTTTATGGCGCGTTTTAGCAGACGCGCCCGTTACCTTCTAAATCATAGACTTTTAGTTGCTTCATTCGCTTAAAAAATATGAGAACAAGATATAAAATGTACCATTCATGACTGTAATAAATGAACAGATGTCCACAACGAAAAAACCTATGCCTATCTCAAAACCGTCTTAATGTCTTTCAAACAACAATAAACCACATTAAAAGCGGTCAAATTGTTTAGAAACTACGATGCCAAACTTATGAAACCCCTCCGGGTTAAAAATAATGATAGTTTGTATAATTTCAGGCAGATTTTAATAGACTGCACAAGGGTCATATCGGCACAGCTCCTAAGTCTGCCTTCCTAAAGAAGAACCAGGATAGCAAGAGGTCTGGAGAAGGTATGAGTAATTCTAAAATCTAGATTTTTTCAGATTTGTGTTTCATCTTAGGCAACATCGTCGTTTTGCATCTGGCAAGTTGCTATCAAATATACAAGCATTTATGCAAAACCAAATATGCAAAAAAGAAATCTACTGTTAGCAGTAACCGTACAGCTTAAACATGTTTTATGTCCTCAGATTGGGCTCGTCACGTGACCACGCAGCTTTCGTTCTGGGAGACGCTGCACGACCTGTGGCTCACCCGGTTCCCGGGACCCGTGCACGTCGTCTTCTATGACACCCTGGTCAATGACACCCGAGCAACGCTGGACGGAATACTCAAGTTCCTCAGCTATAATGTTACTGAGGTACGTCTCAGTTCTTTTCTATCCTATACCTATGATTTATGATACCTTGGTGAAAGATAGCATAACAACTAAATTGGTTTAAAAAAGAACTTTTGCTGTTAGCAAGCTAAATTGTCACTGAGTAACATAAATTGTGTAAAAAGATGTTAAGTTCCAATTATGCATTGGTGAAAATAAAGCCATTATTAGATCTGTGATGTTGTCAGTGTATTTCGCTTACACACATTCTATAATTAGATACGCAATAACTGTCTGGGGAAATGGTACGGAAAACTACTAAGAGCCCAAAACAAGCTATAAGAATTTTATTTGGACTGCATTAACTAGCGTCAGCTAGAAATTATTTAAAGAAGAATAGAATTATGACGGTAATATCTTTGTATATTTATAATTGCCTCCTAGAGATCTATGAATATAAGGATATTATACAAAAACCACCATATGCGCATAATCTAATAATGGATCAAAGACGAAAAGAGATACTTAGTAAGCCTAAAACACGTCTAGCCAAAGTTAGAAAACAAGGTATTTATATTAAGATATGTTTGTTTAACAAATTGCCTCATGCCATAGTTAATCTTCATGCGAACGACTTTAAACGAAAAATTAAGCAGTTTTTTGATTCCACCCCAATTTACTCGATTAAAGAATTTATGAACATGAATCATTTTTAATTGAATTGAATTTTCGTTTTTGAGTGAGCAAACATAATTTTGTTTTAAATATATTTAAGTAGGTTATTATGACTTTATTAAATTAAACTAACATTAATGTAAATTATTTTGGAAGTATTATTATATCAATACTTTATCGATAGTACAGAATCCTATTAAAATTTTGTAATCAAGTGTCTCAATATTTTTACGTAGGTACATTTGACATTTATTAAATGAATGTGAATTAAATATTATAATGTTCCTTTCCTAGTATACCTAACGTAAGTGGTTATAAGGCCAATAAATAATTTAATTTAGTTTCATTTCACAGACTATATTTATTACTAGAAAAAATAGAAAACCTTAGCAAACCCTGCTAAAACCAACACAAGGTGAAAAAAATTACCCATTTAACGTCTTTCGTCGCTTACCCTGCAAAAAGTATTAACTATAAAACAAAAAAAATATTCTACGATATTATAGAACATATTAATATCTGCAAAAAACTTGGCGAGACCGTATGCCAAGCTCACGTTATGGACGACTTCATTCTTCGAGTGTTAGGCGGTCGAAGTCCACCAGGTCAGCTAGTATTTAATATCTTAGTAGGAAAATTGAAACCTCGAATTTAAGGAGCAACTTTAAGGACATAGGTACATTAAAAGTAAACTAATAAAATTACAAAAATAAAAAATGGTTTAATGAAATAAAAGAACATTAAAAAATAAGAACGTAAAAACACTCTTAATATCCCATATAAGCTTAAGAATAAATAAAATACCTTTTTTTATATTTTCACTATTTTATACGGCTTTTAGATTTGCAATATTACTAAAAATGTATACAAGATCTACTTGCCGTGGAAAGACTACAATTTATTAAATTGAATTTCTTTGTTCGCAATTCCAGGTGACAGGTTTGTATAGTTTACAATTTTGTATAAAAACAAACTAATTTAAAGCTTTGTATTAAAAGGTTTATTTTACGTAATAATAAATAGTAAATTATGTTATGATACAAACACACAAAATAATAATTCAAGTACTATTTAATAAAATGCATAGAAATAAACTTAAATGCAATAATAAGTACAAACTAAGTAAATAATGTATCTAAAAGTTTTGTAGCTTTGCCTCAGCATTGCAATCTAACGAGGCAATTGCTTAGCATTTTGGGGCACTGTCTACATTTAGATTAGATTTATTTTTTCTTTTTCATATTATTGTGCATATTGTAAGATAGATTTAGTTTTTATTATTTCTGTAATATATAAGTAGCCCTAAAAGTGGCATTTCTTAATTCATTCCTTTATGGCATTTTTAAATGAAACTTATGACATCCCTAGTGTAATGTAACGCGCTCCTCCCGGCCCGGTTTTTGATCGAACATACTCACGAGAAGAAGACTTTGATATTGCTGACATTTGTAAAAACACCCACTGCATCTCCGGATGAATTTCTAAACAGAACTCAAACCTATCCAACTGAAACGGATAACAGAAGTGGATCGGTTGATCGCACTTTGGATCGAATATTTTAAACAGACAAAATGAAATGTAGCAAAAAATGCGACACATGCTTTCAACTGATTCTATTCGCTTATTGACTTTAGAAATGACCGAATAAGTTCTTGTAACATACATATAATTGATCACAGTCAATAGAAGCTCAGATACGTCTATAGATAAGTTAGCATCCTGCCAGTTATGATTTGATAATTTAACACGTTCCAAAAGTTCAATAGCTCTTCTTAAGTAAGGCGATTCAATTGTTTGTAGTCGCATGACATTCCTTAAATCAAAATTATCTCTATTTATGTATAGCGTTACAGGGTTTATGCGATTAATGGAATCGAAATAATATTCATTGGCTTTAGATGTTGTAAGCCAACTGTCATAATACTTGTGAATTTCAGTCTGCAAAATGCTTTCAATTTCGTCATTTTTTGCTTGATCGGTGTAAAACCAAAGCTTTTTAAAAAAGTCTTTCGCTTGTCTCTTGTCGTATTCGTCTGGCTTAAATGAGCACTTTGGAATTTTCTTAAAATTGATCTTATTCGAGTCTAATTTTGGCACGTCAGTAGGAGGATCCGAAACATGCCGAGACCCATTTGCGCCACAGATGCCATTGTCTTGTTCTACAGTTTTTAGTGGGTTCTCATCGTCATTAAATTGAATTATCTTCGTGTCCTTGGTCTGTTCTAGTAATTTTATATTTTTTTCCGCCACCATTCCATGTACTTCAACCTCGTTTTCATTAATAGTCATATCTAAATTACCAAATGAAAGAGGTAGTTTAATCTCCATTGATAATAATTTAATTTTAATGGCTTCATTAATGTCATCTATGGTAAGTTTGATCTCGTAAAACTGTTCTGCTAATGTATCATATTCATTAATTTTAAAATCAGGATCTTCTTTAAGTGTTAACGTTTCGGTATAATCGTTGTATGTAACCAGTTTTCCTAACAGTTTGCTAATTGTAAGGGCACATGGATTGCTTAAAAATGTTTTGATATTTTCTCGGTCTAATTCGTGAATTTTGGAGTTATCAAAAAGTTTCTCTGACAAGTTTTTTGCAAATGCCTCTCTCAGTATAGCAATATACTCACAGTTGCTTTCAAAGAAATCAGTGCGAAACTTCCACTGGCGACTGTCCTGGTTTGTTTGTTGTGGGCACAGCTCTAACACTTCTCGTCCTAAAACCACATGGTATCGCGCTATTAGTTTTTCGGTAGTTATAGCATCTGGGTTAACTTCCTCAGACATAATCAAGCGTAGTAAAACAGAGCCCAATTTTTTTAATTGATTTCCTATAATAATGTTCGTTAAATTGTCTAACTCCTCTTCTTCGTACTCGTATTGGAAAATATTATCCGGAAACTTCCCAGTTTGTATGAGATTGTCCACTTTATCATTTATTTTGCGTGTAAATTTATTTATGGCGAAGTAATTTTCGGCTCGCGTGTATACGACCAAGTTACAGTCAACATCGTCGAAGTTTCCCTCAAACATGGGATCCTGGTTGTTCTTTCTGAACTTTTGCTTAATATTGAGGTAGCTGTGAAAGTATTTCTGAAGACTAAATTGTTTAGATGTGCTCGGTGCGTTGTTAGTTGTGATAATTTGTTTCTCTATGTTATCTCTGTGCAAAGCTTGTATAAAAACAAGAACCGGTTTCCGATTGTGTTTTATTCGATACCGCAAGCAGATATCGTCCATATTACCGACTCCTTCCATATTAGTTCCGAGTAAGAATTCATCTATTTGATTGTCGTTAAACGCTCGCATGAGGATCAGACTCAGCAACTTAACCTCATACTGGTAACTTAGAAATGAGGCACTGCCTCTTCTTTTCTCATACTTTGGAATCACTTTATTGTTACTATTATTGTTTTGACATTCAAAGTAGCTGTTACTTCTTTTCTGTAACTTCAAAATCTCATTCTTCCTGTCGGTATTGCTAACGACTGATTTACTTTGGTTATCAATTAGTTTACTGAATTCATATTTAAAGTTTTCGACCACAGCTGGATGTTGTGCATTGAATTCAATATTGCTACTACAAATTTCATTCACTAAATTATGTACATTCTGAATTAACTTAGTAGTGTACATTAGTTTAGGATGTTTAAAAAAATCGCTTTCTTGAGTTAAATAGGGCACTTCACCTTTTTTTAGCCACCAATTCAATATGGCGTCCTGAGCCTCCAAAAAAATGTTGCGGGCATCATGTTCAACATCAATTTCACCTGCGCTTTTCTCACCGTTGTAGTGTTTGTCTATGTCGGATATTAAAATGTCATCAATTTTGTCTTGTTTAGATTGATCGCAATATATCCAAAAATGTTTAAAAAAATCTCTTGCTTTTTCTTTGTCATGTTCGTCCGAATCAAATGTGTTTCTTGGAAAATCTTTGACATTGATATTAATTCTGCATTCACTAATTTTTTTATAAATAGAATTATGTCTGTCAGTCGTTAATGCTTTTATGAATATAGAAGTATTGGTTTTAGAGCGTAGCTCGTCGTTGTCCAAATTGAATCGTAGCATTCTTTTATTTGTGTCCCAAACGAGTAAGTTTCCGACTGCGCTGCCGAGGCCACCGTTGCTGTCTATGAAACCCCGTTCTATTACGTTTCCTGGTCCTATAATATTGTCATTAATGCACACAATGTTTGTATCTTCGTGTATTTTGAGTAAACGTTTTAATGTTTCAATTACAGTCTCTATTCTTCTTTGTTTTCTTTTTTCATTCTTACAAAAATTCATGTCTAAGTTGCCGAATGACAGAGGTAGCTTAAACTTCATATTTTTATCTGATAACTTTTTTATAATAGCTTCGTGTATAACATTTTCTTTAACGACAATATCATTCAAACATTGTTTTAATTTGTTTAATTGATTTTCTCCATCATCTTTGAATAATTTAATAAACTCTGCGTTTTCTTCGAGTTTTAACTTTTGAGTTTTTGCGTTGTATGTTACTAGTTTTCCAATCAATTTGCTTATTGTAGCCGTGCACGGTTTGTCTATAAGTTGTTGGAAAGCGTTTCTTTCTATTTTATCTATGTCAGATTGATCACATCGGTGCGTGGATAATTCCTTAATAAACGCTTCCTTCAGAGCAACCAAATAATCATTATTGCTTTCAAAAAAGTCTGGATGAAACTCCCAGTAACGATAATCATCGTGGTGTGATTCTGTTTTGCTCGGTCGTAACATTTCCCTCGCTATAACAACATGGTATTTGGCTATTAGTTTATCCGATAATATAATGTCTGGTTTGTATTCTTTCGACATTATAAAGTGTAGGAAAACCACTGCAAGCTTTTTTAGTCCAGCTATGATCGCAACTTTGGCCAAAAAATCGATGTCATTTTCATCGTAGTCGTATTGGAATGGTTTTACATCTTTATTTGTGTTTATGAGTTCATGTACCGTTCCGCTTATATTACCTTCAGCTTTCTGTTTCGTAAAGCAGTTTTTTGCCGAGGTGTACATGACTAGGTATCTCTCGACGTCGCCGATGTTTCCTTCAAACATGGGGTCCTTGGTGTTTGTTCGGAACTGGTCTTCGATTGCGAGATAGCTCTCGAAATATTTCCGCAATTCTTTAACAGTAAGTCTCTCTATTTCTGCATATTCTCTGTGTTTCACTTGCATCAGGAGCACGACCGGCGCCTGTTGGCCTTTTTCTAGGTATCGTAGACAAATATCGTCCATATCGCCAATTCCTTCGATGCTGGTACCGAGTATGAAATGCTCTATCTGCGTATAGTTCTGTGCGCGAAAGAGGATCATACCCAAAAGCTTTGTCTCATACAAATGGCCGGGCGCTCCCAGCGTACAGGATCTTTTCGTATACGTAGTTTTTTGTTTTTTATTTTTTAAATTGTCATTGGAAGCTTGACTGGAAGTATCTGCTTGTGCTTTTTTTCTGTTGATTCTCTTTTTTGCATTTCTTGTGAGTTGGTTATCGCGGGCAGCTAATTCTAGTAGGGTTACAATCTCACTGTTGTCGGCGTGGTGTGCTCGAGCGACGTCGAGAGGAGTCTGTTTGTTGAAGTTCTTTCTTGTGACGTAAGCGCCATTGTGAATGAGAAAGCTTGCGACCGCCGGCTGCCCCCGGCGTGCAGCGACGTGTAGAGGAAAGTTGCCGCCGTCTCTGCCGTCTGTCGCGTTTACATTAGCACCTTCTTCAATCCAGCGTTTGATGTCAGCTACCGTTTTTTCAACTTCATTGTTGCAACGCAAACATGTGAACAACGCCGAGTTTTTCTTCAGTTGCTCACTAAACGAAGTCATACTTTTGCTTATCTGTTTACACAATACTTGGTAAATAACTAATGCATACCGCTCCGCTACACAAACATGTCCCAAACGACCAATTGTAACTTTTATTTGATTATTTCACTGCATTTAATTTGTTAAGTTTATTTATATCTATTATTATCGGATGTGTCATTGTTACTTGTTATCGTCGATGTTTTTTTTTAATGTGTACAGGTTATGTACGTAAATGAATGAACGTAAGACGACTTAGTTACTATATTTTATAACTGATATTTACCAACTAAATAATGCACGAAAACCGCGTGCGCCTATTGTATAAATAACGAGACGTGCGAAAAATAACTGTACCATTTTATATCGCTATTCATCAGCCGGATCCGGTTATATACTGGCGATATTTGCACAGCAAAAGCATAGAAAACATACTAACCTTTTTTTTAGTGCAAAAGCTAGTTGCACAATATTTTTACAGGCGTGTTTTCGCACATATCAAAACGACCACGTCATTTAGTGGTAATTTTTTACGAAAAGATTTATAATCGAGTCAGGCATGCGAGTAATGGCCGTGCATTATCCAAGGCGCGGTTAACACACCAGTAGGTCTAGTGTGAGTAACTCAGCCCATCCAGTCTCTGACCTTGAAGCCTCGTATTGTTTATGTATTATCGCTACAGTCTATCTTTGTCGTCACGTCGATATTTCGCTCGCGAATTTAAACTCGCTTCTAAGCAGGTCTGAGTTTCCATGCATATTAGAGAGTATCATATTCGCCATATTACATATAAAGGGTGCCGTAATGACAAAAGACTAAAAATACTAAAGACGAGTATTACCTAGTAGAACATTGTACCGTTAATAACAAATAATATATAATAATAATAACGTTTCACACTTATAGCTCCCCACTAAGATTACTCTTGTATCAGGGATGCCATACAACATTCACAAACACACTTATAAACACCTAGATTCGAAGACAAATTTTCAAATTCATCGTTCGAACAACTGCCAGGAATCGAACGCGGGACCGACGGATCTCGAAGAAAGCATGCTAGCCATCTGGGCGTAGGTATTACCGAGATACATGTTTGAATCCTACCCGTGATGCTATTATACGCGCTTTAAATTAAAATAACGCGACCGCATTACGTTCATAGTGAATATTTTTATAAAAATGCTACAGCTATCTAAGCGTTTTTCTAAAAAATTTAGATATTGGCCTACCTACTTATAATTTAATTTAATTATTTTTAATACAATTCCAGGCAGACATGAGTTGCACCATGAAATACAAGGAAGGTATATACCGACGTCGCAAGAAACTACAAGACTTCGATCCGTACACTCCAGAGATGTACCGAGCCATAGAGGAAACTAAAACAAGGGTACTCAACATAGTAACCGACTATCAACGGAGGAGAAACAAAATAACAACGCACTCAAGACTTTTTGAAAAATTAAAAAAAATTATATAAATTACCAAGTAAATACTTTTTATAGGCGTGTAGCTATACAGTATAAGTGAGGGGTGAACTAAGCCGAAAGGGGGTCTCTATACTATTATTAATGAATAATTTTCACTAAAGGGACCAACTCCAAATTCGAGAGAAAAAAAACTTCTGTTTCATACATTTTGCCGGCGAATGAAAATTGACTTTTTCTGTGAAACAGCCGATTTATTTTTCTTGAATTCAGAGTTAATCCCATATCAAAAGTTGTTCGTAATGATGACTATAGTGGTTCAATCGCTCTAGTCCCATTGCTTTGTTCCATGATGGTACAACTGAGAATGTTTTTCGCGTTAGCAATGGAACTAGTGAGATTAAACCTCTATAGTATCCTCTTTTAAAAATTCTAAGTTAAACGCTAACCCTGTAGAGAGTTTACAAGCCATTTGTCAAAAACCAAATTGTGTCAATTTTTTATGTTACTCGGAAAATTCGTAATATTGAAATAGAAATTAAATTGGCGTTCAATGGAATCATTGAAACTCTATTAATTATTATTGAAGTAATAACATTATGAAAGTATAGCGAAATAATTGACATATTAAAAAGGTTCACCGACACGTACTCCTCCGCGCCATCGACACGCGCCTCATATTTATATACGTATTTTGAATTAAATGAATTTTGGAAATAATTTGGAAAGATCTAGAACAAGCAAACAGTTGTCACTATCTATAGACATTATCAGATGAGCTATCGTGTAAAAATATACAAAAACAAACATTCAGTTGAGTTGACATGCTTTCTTAGGTAGGATCAATATCGTTTAGTTTTATTACGTTTCTGAATTACAATATAAAGTAAAGAACAAGAAAGTTAAAGTAATGCTACTTTCTGGGAAAAAAACAAATGTATAGATATGTAACTCTACATAGCGGTTTTCATATCATATATGAAATTACGAAGTAGACAGTGAGTGAGACAGAATTTGGTATAGGCCCTTCTCGCTTCGGTCGTTTCTCCCATTACGAAACGTCCAGGCGAGTCGAGAAAACCCCGCAGAAAACCGTACATAAATATTGTATCTGTGCTCGCACACTACGCTGCCGGTGTCGCACGCGACCGCGACTAGTCGCGCGCGACCCACCATGTCGGTCACCCCGGCATCGCGTCCGCTACACAACTCAAAGAAATGGCGGCGCAGCAAGGAAATAAAAGAAAATAAATTTAGAATAATCTACAAAACAAATGATGCATTTTGATGTTTTTTGAGTAGCGTAATTTGCGAACGTCTAGTTTCCAACAATGATTGGGCCAGTAGGTACGAGAATGTGAGCTCTAGTTTCCAACAATGATTGGGCCAGTAGGTACGAGTATGTGAGCTCAGTATCGTATCCTACGTGTTGCGTAACGGGAAGGGCCGGTGTTATTTCAGCTAGGAACTATTAGCAAGTAAGTGTAGCTCAAATCGAATGTAATTTTGCTAACGTATACAAAGTGGCTAAAATGTAAAACTATCTAAGTAGAGATACTCGTAGTGCGTGTCTCCATTTCGGCTTGGAATCTTTACTTATCTCTGAGAGCTCCTCCGACCGAAGCAAGTTTCTTCATATTTTTGCCCTTCGCCGCTGTATCAAGTGGTACTTAATTCTAATATGGACGTGAGTGAATACTCAGAGTTGCTTGAGAACGTGATACACGTTCGAACCCTGGTTCAGACAAGTTCTCGCTTGAGGCAAGTATCATATAGTATCGTAGATTATCAAGTATTTTCTAGGTATATATAAAAAAGTGAGTCCTGACTGACTGTTAATTGCGCTAGGAATTAACGTAGAGCTAACCGCTGAATCTAGAGACATGAAATTTGTTGGTTGTATTCTTTATAGAGGGCAAGAGTGTAACCAACATGGCTAACGTTCGCTAAATGTCGGGTTAGCTATTATCAATTTTCTTTAAAAAAAATAGATATTTTCGACAAGCAGCCTCTATTCATAACTAGTTATCTTGTTATTGTAACCAACTTTTTCTTTACATAGATAAATGTATGTGTACAAATGTGAAATGGTGTGACTGTGTGTACATAGACAATATTTTTGTTTCGCTGTAGTTATTCATCATGACGAACAATATTCGTTGGGGCAAACCTGGAATTCGAGATAAAAAACAGATGTCTATTCGTTAACAATGATGATGGTTGATGCAGTTGTTGAAAAGCTTGAAAAATATTAATTTGTTCATCGTGATGAGTGTCTACTGTGATCTAGAAAGAAATAGTTTTTGTACTAAGATCAATAGATTTTAAATTAATACCTATGTACTATATTTATACGTATAAAACATGCATTTATTTTTTATCTTAGCCTAGCCTAACAAGTTCTAACTTTAAGTGAATAGTTTTTTTACGTTAAAGTTTATTTATTTAATATTACATACTTAACACGGCCTAAGATGTACTTAATTTATTCAATATCGATTTAAATCAGTCATTAATATAATTGGCAACGTTGTACAAACATACAGGTATAATTATATTTAAGTATATTTAATGTAATTTTCTAGTCCATTCCAGTTTTCAGTATTAACTGTAGATCCAACGAGAATTCCACGTAACGTTAGAAAGGCCTAATCAAATGCACCAAGTTAATATATGCACATTTTATATCACAGCATACATATTATAACTAAAAACTGGGATATAGTCTAATGATCGATACAAACAAATAACTTAATTAATTAATCTTTATTTTACCTCTTCTTACCTCATCTCGAGTCTTCGTTCTATCTAGTGTTGCCTCGCGACTTGTAGAGATGTGTCACTATCATCGAGTATCATCGAGTAATCGACTCAGCAGATGTTCGATTAGTCTATTCAACAGTATAGATATATTTAAATAAAAGCTGACGGTCTTGGTGCGAAATTTACAAAGTTCTTTATAGAAAAATCTAAACAAGTTACTCGTACAATTTGAGACTTGTCCTCAAGATTTATAAATCTCCAAAAAAAAAACTAGTAATATCCTCGCGTTCTTACCTCAACGGATAAAATAGAAATTGTATGTCTTTGTCTTTAATATTTTGCTGAGATATATACTAACGTTAATTCATCATATTTTTCATTATAATAAATATTACCCCAACTATATTGAACTAAATCTTGATCTGATTGAATTTTATACTTATTTGATTTGATAATTTGCACAAACTGTATTTTGAACGTTGCAATCCATTCCTTACATAATATCTCCTAGTGTAACCGCGCATTTATAAAGAGCTAGTATAATTAATAGTCGTTAAATATTTTTAAGTGTTGTACTTATGTTTGTCAGAAAATAAAAAGTGTAAAAAAATCCATGTGTATTTTTGTACCCATTGTTTGATTTTGTTCTATTTGGTAATGCTCTGAAAATCAAATTGTTGATCGAATGCCTTTTGAAAGAGCAGATTGTTTTGTCGCTAAAATATCAGTTTGATAAACTAATGCGTTAGTGACCTATGCTTACTTATCTATCCTATACCTACGTCATTCAACAGCAACTTAAAAAATATGTTTGCACCTATCATAGTGAGTGGTATGAAGGTTATTGGAGGGGTGTACTGAGGGTTACTAAACAGCCGAATTTTAAATGCATACCGGGATAGTGAAAATTGTAGGTACAAAATTAATAAAGGTAAATAGAAAAATATTTTTATATAAATCTGTTTCTGTGCTCTCATTCTCAGAACAATTATCGTTCTATATTATTTATTATTTAAAATAAATAATTATTAAAGGTTAATTGGGTGTAAAAATAAAATGCCACAATTCATAAAACTAAATAATGCTTTATTTCACATCGCGTCATTCATTGGTCACATACAAGTGTCGCACTCGGCGCCACTCGTCGCGCGTTCCCACACACACTCGGACAAATATAAAATATATGCAGTTAACAACAATCCCTCTCCTCACTAATAACTTACATCCTTTTATACATTTATATATAGTATATATAAGCAGGTTTATTGGCATGAGGTCGAGAGCCGAGAGCCGAGAGCCGACTGCGGCAGTCTCGTTAGGTTAAAAATATGTCAATTATATGTAAAGAGCGAGCTACCGATGTGTTTTGATGGAAGGAGTGAGCAGACAGGACCCTTGAAATGTTCCTTTCGTTTAGGCCGAGTGGTCTAAAAGCTTCTGAGATGGTCTACGATTTAACGTGTAAACCACGTCATTCGTTGCAACCTGACCGGGCCGAACGTGGCTCAAAACCAGCGATCGGATAGAAACACCTTTATGCTACGAGACCAGAGCCCAATAAAGTCGATACTCGAGTGTCCCGTCTGCCCCGCCTCTAAAGCCGCCCCTGGTTCAATACATCATCTAATCCAAGCAGGTTCCCATTACATTTACGCGGGCGTATACTCAATAACTTTAATTTTCCCAAGTTAACAATTCGCAAACAATCAACGAGACCACGCCAACGGAGCGCGTCCGAAAATAAATCGACTGTAAAAAAATTTAACTTTCTAACAACGCGTTTAAACTCTTAATTATACAAAATATCACAAATAAAATACAGAAATCGACGCTTTTTGCACTAGTCGAGTTCACGCGTCCGCCGACACCGCGCGGGCGGGGAATGTCACACTTTATTATACACACCAAATAAATTAATCATAACTCAGACATTGACCCCAATCCGGCCACTCACACTGACTAAAGTAAAAGTTCCTAAAATTATATCCATACTTTTCTCACTTGTGGAAACAAAAAGAGAGGAGATAATTTTAGAAATGTCAAATTTGTTAAGTAAGTTCGGCTTGCTCGAATCAGGTCATTGTTAACTATAATTTTCCGAATATTCAATTACAACTATGAACAGGCGCGATAATTTTATCTCAACCAATCATATTTTCTTTATCTTCGTTGCACGATTTAGAATAAAACAACTTATTCGCGTTTGTATTGCAATTGTAACCAGTAGACATTCCCTCGTCCCGAGTGTACTCGTACGGTGCGGTAGACGGTAGGTAAATGTAAACAATAGCAGGTAGTTGTTAGTTCCAACATTGTATCGACGCGAGTAGAGCTACAGAGTTGTGTGCGCGGCGGACGGCGGACGACGGACGACGGACCGGACGTCCCGCGTCCGTGACAAGCTTCAGTCATACAACGCGAACAATAAGGGTCTAACCACACATACCTACTCGGAAACAATTATGATCCCCGATATGATGAACTGAGAGTTCTGCTCTCTCGCAGCCGCGACACGAGATGTCCTAGCGCGGCGGCCATTAGTCTCGGTGTAAATGCAACACAAAAGACGCTCAAATTCGAGCCTCGCTTATTAATAAATAAAATTATTAGTATTACTAATTTTGTTTTTATAAAACAAATGTTACTTTGTAAAGATATTGATTTCTTGTTCCAGGTGCAGGTGTAGGTGCAGGTGTAGGTGTAGGTGCAGGTGTAGGTGCAGGTGTAGGTGCAGGTGTAGGTGTAGGTGCAGGTGTAGGTGCAGGTGTAGGTGCAGGTGTAGGTGTAGGTGCAGGTGTAGGTGTAGGTGTAGGTGTAAGTGTACGTAACGTTCAATTTACATTTAAAATGTTCACTTTAACTATTTTTACCATTTCAATGGACAGTCGCTACCTCGCTTTTTGTCCCGTTACGATGTTGTGTGCATTTCATTTGGAAATTCTAAACTACCGAGCGGCTCAGTCACGGCGCTGATCCGTCTACGAGTCGATATGTGTGTCACAACCCTAAATAGTTATACAAAATGTATCATATACATTTCAAACTATCTGCCAATATGTCGAATATACAAAATCAAGTCTTATTACAACGTTGTCAGGTTCGTGAGTCCGCCGACGGAGCCCTGCGGCCGTCGGCGGTACGAACGAGTGCGAAACAATACTACTGTACAAAATATTATATTAATTAATTAATTAATAAAGAACAAAAAGGAAAACACTATCGTACAAAATTATAAAGAAAGAAAAACAATAAAAACAAGTTTATACAAGTCACGTACAGACTATATAATTAGGGGCCAGTGTTTGTTACAACTGTTAGAGCCGTCGCATACGTAGTACTCGCGTCACCAACGGCCTACATTTAGACTACTATTGATCATTACCTCTGTATACGTCAATCTTGAAGAATTAGCTAGAGAATGGTCGAATCTCCTTTGAATAAACCGACCAAATCAATTCGTTACTTAGATTTCAATTTATTGCCATCGCGAACTGAACTTTGACGTCGATTCAACAACTCTACGAGTTACAATAAGAAGATTCGACAGCGAATAGATAAAGAACAGAAAACCATCCAACCAACCAACGAAATAAATATTAGGTACTTTATAAATCAGCCTTCGTTAAATTTATTTAAATTTGCCTACCACTCCTTAGTTCTTAGCTCTTCCCCCCTCCCCGACCTACCTCTGCCCCCTACATCGGTCCCGCAAACCACGAAAGACTTGGAAACACCCCCCCACCCCCCCCCCCCTCATTCACTAAAAACTCAAGTCGAAACATCTATTTTGAAATTCAGTCGACACATTATATTGACTACAATCTGTTGATTATGCACTCATATACTCCATTTTGTATATAACCAATTTTATTTTCAATCTTCTTATATGTATGTATACAGAAACCGGTGAAGATATTCGTATGTATATACAATAGTTATATAAATGCAAAAACAGTTCGCGATACATATATTGCGAGCTTTTCAGTGTTATTCCTTAGATTTCTGACGCAATTTTACAATTGATAGAGTTCAAATAGATCTCAAGTACTGAAGTATCCATTTATAATTGATTGAATTTATTTAGTAAGACTACAGAATCGTGCTAAGACATCAGTGATTTTATATCTTTTAAATAGATACGATACGAGTAGATCAATGCAACCGAGAAATCGAACACTCTAAATTCTGTTTCTCAATGCTTATCATTTCAATACACATAAAACTTTAAAAACGTAAACTTTTGACCGTATTTTGTCTCATGTTACCACGCGATGTTTACTATCTAACAAAATGTGACAAAAGAAGAATTAGTTAACGAGTTGACGCGTTCACAATGAAACCGCCAAGTTTGCAAGCCAAACCCGACTCAATATATAATGCCGTAGAGTTCATTATCAGTTAGACGAGATTTAAATTCAATAAACAGACATACTTAGCGATAGGTAAAGAAGAAATTAGGTTATATCAATATGTATGACTAGTGTTATAGGATTAATGTCGAGACCACTATCTCTATCTCTATATCTATTGCTCACTCATTTCTGTATTTCGCAAAAATAAGACTTTAGAAAGTTCTAAAAACGATAACAAATCTATGTTAGCGGCATGTCACAATGAAATTAATTTGACTTTACTTATGTTTAAAGCCTGAAGTTTCGTATACTTTCCGAAACGTCACGCATTAAAGTGATTTGTCCGATAAATCTAGTTTAGTTTGTCAATGGTCTCAACACTTCAACTGAACATTACATTGAACATAGACTATGCAGGGTTATCGGTTAGAGGTGTACTAAGCCGAAAGGGGGGTCACTATACTTTCACTAGGGTAGTTGACATAATGTATGTATATACATATATATGATGACCCCCTTTTGGCTTAGTACACCCCTAACCAATAACAGTTAAAGTACTTGTACCCACGAATTCAATTCATTGTAAGATTTCAACTCTCGAGACTCCGTATTTGAAAACGACCATAAATATCTTGTTATTATTCAAAACCCAACTTTTAGTGACGTAACGCTTGTGAAAATCATGTGAATTGCAATCATCGAATATAACATACATATATTTTATTCCGAAATGAAATCGGTCAGTTTCGATGACGTTTCGATAGCAGTCAGCCTCGATACTGTAGTGAAACTGTTGTAGATCCACCGTAGCTACTTGTAGTTGGAGCGTTTCTAATTTGCCCTTGATATTGTTCAACTTCGGACAACTATAGTATTCGGTTAATATATCTCTGAAGCGTGGAACAGTGTTCAATTTTAATTTAATTCGATAATCGAAACTCTTTCTTTTCAAAGGTACAGTGAAGTTTTTACAATCTATTTCAGTGTGTGACAGTTCACAAACGTTGTTCGATTTAATCTCAGTTGACGAAAGTCTACAGCTAAAATCTCGACAGTCGACATTGTACGTAGATTTATCGATGTCTATATCGAGGGGAGATGTAGTTTTAGAACTGCCAAAAATTTCACTTTGTTCTGTATCAACATGTCCACTGATGTGATTGACTATTGAATAACGTTCACTAAAACGATCTACGTGCGTCATTTCAGTATTACGGAGCGTACAGTGTCTAATGTCAAGTTGTATCGGCAATAGTACGCGGGCACGAGCTATACTAGAATCAACTTTTGTTGTAGACAGGTCGGTAAAGTTTGTACCGTCAGTGTAATGACGCTCGGGGGTAGGTGAGGACGCGGGGGCTGGGGCGCACGGGGGCGGGGGCACGCGGGGCCGTCACCGCTGCGCGCGGCAGCGCCGGCACACGCGCACCGCCCCGCACTCGCCCCAGGGACTCATCTCGGAACATGATCCGCAGAAGATTCCGCCGCATTGTCTGCGAAAAACATTGCTTTTTTAGAATTCACATACATATATATACATTAATTAGATAAATGTGGTCTATGTAATCTAATCTGTACAGTTCATGCCTATGTAGATGTCATCATTATGTCAAGAAATATCATTTTTTTTTTCTTTATTTGGACCTTGTTATTTCATGAAATTAAATAATGTCAATGGGCCGTCCATATTATTTTAACTTGGTTACTGGCTGACAGTGTGGAGACCACAGAACGGACCCTAGCGCGGTAGGGCAACATGCCTGGAGGAGCAGCAGGAACGATTTGAGCAAAACGGAAATATTAAGAAATAGATGCACAGAGCCACGCCACGGTGTCCAGTGGCGTTAAAGAAGTGGCAATAGTCTCCTGTATTTCGTCATTTTGGCGCGCATGTGTGTCCAGTGTGAGCCCAAGAAACTTTGTGATGGGAAAATGACAATTTTAGGTCCCCGTACTCACACCAAGCGCTTCAAACCGACAGAAAAACAATTGTTATTTCTCGGTTAATGTAATACATGGTACAAATGTATGAGTGGTCGTGAGGTCGGTACACGTACATGTGCAGTGTGCAGTGTGCAGTGCGTACCTACAGTGGTGGCGGCGGCGCGCCAGCCAGAAGTGATGGTGGCAGTGCTGGCAGCGCGGCGCGGCGCTGTCCGGCAGCCACACCACGCCGCGCGCCTCCTCGCCCACCTCCACCTCTGACGCGCTGCCGCTGCCGCTCCCGCTCCCGCTGCTGGATCCGCTACCACTCGAACACTTCTAAACAACACAACCCACTCATATCATGTCATCTCATATCATATACTCTTATGATGCTGGATCTCTAAAATTGCTGCGTATTTGGTTTGGTTTAAACGGGATTTCCATAGTGTACTGAATGACAAAATATATGAAACATCTGCTATATGAAGTAATATAAGAAAAAACACATGTACTAGATTTTCAAATGCATAGGATCTATCTACACTTACAATTTCTATTAGACTTTATCAGAAAATGTCAATGTTGAAAGCAGTGAAACTGTCAACTTTCTCATTACCTTGAATACTTGTATGTACAGGAATCCGTATGATTTATTGTCTCTTGCTATTCAAAACAACAGGAGTCAATTCTTAAAGTATAGTTTTTTAAATATTTATTTATAAGGATTATATTTAGTCACGTGCTCTAATAATTAGGAGTAATATGTAATATTATTAATATAATGTGCGAACATTTTTTGCCTAGACAATAAACGTAGTCTGGTGCCATGCTAGTTTTTAGTGCGATTCTATTATCTAGAACTGCCTGATATTGATTGTTGACGTTTATAAGGCTAACGTCTGTTTTGCAGTCTCCGAGTTCGTTTATTTCACCCATTTATTATAATATTAGCATAATAACGTCTGAGTTTTATTTTGTCGACAAAAACTATTTTGACTGACTTCCCAAAAAAGAAGGAGATACTTAACTTGAACGTTGTTTTAAATGTGCTTTTACCTGATTTCTCGGAGACACCTAAACCAATTTGAATAATTCTTTTTTTTGTTTAAATAGTTATGTCTACTTGTCAATTGGTCCCACTTTAATTATATCAAAATCTGTGCAGATGTTTGAAATTTAAATGAAAGTAAATAAAAAAAAAATCAATCGGCGCGACTCCTACCTTAATGGAAGACGGCAATATTTTTTTTGTTTTTAACAAGCAACTTGCAATTCAAGTTTATTATAAAATAATATATATAATTTTGTAAGAATTTTTCTCTTGTATTTAATTTTTTTGTGTGTCTGCAATAACGAATTGATCTATCTATATATAAAATATATTGTAATGTAATTACCTGGTGGTTGTTGTCGGGCGCCGGGAGCGCGCGGGGCGGCGCGGGCGCGGGCAGGCGCCCCGCGGCGGACAGCCGCAGCGCCTCGCGCGCCTCACGCAGCTCACCGCTCAGCTCTTCCACTACTTTCTGCAACGACCATTCAACTCGATTAAATTTCAGCCAATATTGAAACAAAAAAATAATTTTGTTTTAATACTGCATATGATTTGTCTTTGAGGTTCTTGGTGCGGAGTGTTCCCATTTAACTTTATTTGTAACTTCCCTATCATATAAAAGCTCAGCATTCGTGCTGGATGTTAAAATTAGCCTAGCACAGTCTTTAAGTGGAGCAAAGGGCTCCTAACACTTCGCTATGTATTCGGTACAACACCGAGCATGAGAAGCTCGCAGAACATAGGCCAAAAAAAGCATGCAGTTAGGTTCGAAAGTTCACGACAGGATATGGTTCAACAAACTTGCTGCAAAGAGGGCAAAATGTCACGACAGTATCAATAACTATACCCCACCCGTCGCTGGTCTACTTTACAACTGTTCGCGATGTGAACGTGCTTAACGTTCCCGTATCGGTTTATATAGTCACTAAAAACAGTGCCCGACATATCTCACAGACACTGTTTAAATCGTCTGTAACAGACGCAAAGGCAAATGTATGTTATATGTATGTATGTAAAAAAGCTCCAATTTTTAGTGCCTCGTTACATGCACGAGGTCGTGCAGCCTCACAGTTATAGGTCAAGATGAGCAAAACTAAAATCAACTTACCCTTTGGTAGAGTATGATCTGGTGCAACCTGGCCTGTAGCGGGTCAGGTGCGGGGGGCAGCCCATCAAGCGGCTCGAGACTGGTAGACGCTCCCGCACCGCACACGCACCGCACACGCGCCGCGCCCGCACCGCACACGCAGCGCACCCGCACGCGCGCCGCACCCGCGCCGCACACGCAACGCTTGCGCGCGGCCCCGGCGCCGCACGCGCCACACCTGCACCCGGACGTGCTGCCGCCGCTGTCTCCGGATGTTTCGATACCGCCTATAGAGAAAACAAACTCGATATGGTATAAAGTTAAGCCCATATCCAGAGAAAGCGCTGTGCTATGATGCCCCACGCGTGCAGATTGCGTGCACGGAGGTTTCTTTTGACATTGGGGGAAAATAACACGATCGCTACCAATCTGAAGAGAAGCGTTTAGGAGAAAATTAATACAAGAGGAGACGCCGTTAGTGAATGATAACAGTATACAACCACTGCGCGCGAACATAGCATACACTGCGCAGCTCGCGATCGGCACATTACTCAGATATGGACAAACCCTGACGTTTGGAATTCGCGGTGGAGTTAACGTTGCAGCTTAGGGCCATTGTCACCACTAGAACTAAACATGTAATTGACCTTAGTTAAGATTTGCTGGTGCTACGAGTCAGTGAAACCGAGGTAATGGCCAGGTAGTTTTATTTAGCCCCCAGAGACATAAGTAGAGTGACTCACTGGTAGTGGAAGAGGCCCGCGGGGCTGCGGGCGCGTGCGGCGAGGCGGGGCACAGGGTGAGCTGCGAGCCGCGCGCGCGCTGCCGCACGCCGCCCGCCTCGCACTCACTCTCCGAGCTCGCGCTGCCGGTGCTGGCGCCGCCTACAAAGAAATAACAGAAAATTGTTAAAAAAATTGCAAAACCCTAATTACGAATTGGTGATATATGTACCGTAAGTGGGAGACGGTCTGCTAATTTTATGGAAGTATGGTAATGGCATGGTGATGGAGGATAAGATCAAATAATAACATAATAAAACTCACCATTGAGATCCACCTCCAAGAACTTAGCGGCGACGTCATCGACTCCGTTCACCGTTCCGTTCTCGCCGTTCACTCTTCTGTTGAGTTCATTCATCGCACTGGATACGACGTTGTGATTGGCTACGTCGCCCTCCGTACTGTTATGGTTGTCTAACGGTGAGCTCTCGTGTGAGTTGGGCATCGAGTTGGGCAACGAGTTTGGCAACGAGTTGGGCAGCGAGTTGTCCATTCTGTTGGGCGAGTCGGCGATATCGAACCCGGTGGACGACTGGTTCGACGACTCGGAGATGGATCGCCAGGTGATGCTGATGTTTCGTGTGCGACCCACGTCGCGGGCGGCCTGTACAGAATACAAAGAGTTTATGTAGAGTTTTATTTTTTTAGCTAATTATAATAAAAATCACATACATAAAATTAATTAAACTAGTACTTGTGTATGTATTGTTTATTTAGCTATTTTATATAAACTTTACACCTGTATGTAGGTTTTAGTAAAACTAAAAAACCTAAGAATCTAACTATTACAGTAATAACTAGCTCACCTCTTCCATGCCAATAACATCTGTGTACGTGTCGCAGACGAACACTGGCGGCTCCTCGGGCGTGTCGAGCTCACTCCTCAGCCCGCTGTTGGTGAGGTCGGTGCGCAGGTCGAGTGCGGCGGCGGACGGCGTTACCTCCACTATCTGGCTCACGTCCAGCAAAGGGATGTCGGTGCTGGGCGTGGGCGGACACAGCTCGCGCTCTAACGACGACGAGCCGGAGGTAAGATCGCGCCGCGGGGTCTCGAAGTGATCCGGATGTAGGCCGTCCACCTGACGGGAATATACAATAAATATGAAAAAAAAGTGTTATAGGTACCTACTCTTGTTCCTATTAGGGTTTCTCCTGTGTAGGGTGTATGATGCAATATTCACAAAGGTACATTCAACATCAAAGGTTTATTCAAAGTCACCATCGTAACACCTGCCCAGATTGAAAATAGAACTCGAAGTCGGACTACAGAAATCGCAGATAGTCATCATACCATTTCAGCCATACATATTTAGTTACATATCATATCTGCGACTATAGCGTAGCAATATGGTATAAAAACTTTGTAAATTCGTCTTTCTCGTTCATTACTCGATCATTGATCGTCGACAGACATAGACTGAGAGACATACGATGTCACGCACTGCTTTGTGAGATTAGGCTAACATAAACTAAAATTAGGTAGATACGGTGCGACCTTTAGACTTTATTCTTTTCACTAATCAATCTTAAAGATTTACAGACGGAGACTAACAAACGCACAAGGTCGCACACTGTTTCGATCTACTAGGCTAGCATAAACTGAAAGTATCCTCCTCTCTAAGATGCGCCTGATCCCACCACTAGCGATAGTTTACCTGGTCGGTGTGAGCGGCAGTGTCCCCTATGGCGGGCAGTTGGTCGACGCAGCTGTCAGTGAGCGCGGCGCGACACTCGCGACGTGACGCGCCTGATCCCACCACTAGCGATAGTTTCCTATCAAACAAGAATATAATTTTAAAAATAATTAATAATTAAAACAGGATTTTGTAGAAAATTCAATTAGAAAATAGAAGATCAGGAACCACATATAAAAAAAACATCTAGTCCATTCTGGTGAGAAAATGAGACATACTATTCAAATTATTGCATTAAATATGTATTCCGAAAATTTAGTCTTGTACAAGACTAAAACAAGATAAAATGGATTGTACATTTATATTGAGTTTTGTACACATGTGGCTTTTAGTTCAAGATATTTACCGCGTATTTCATATCAAATACGAGTAGAGAATAACATAATGATAAACTCACATGAGGTCCGGCGCGACGCTGGGGTCGCTGCACCGGCGCTGCGTCGTCCTCTTCTCCGCCTCGGCCAAGAGGTTGTCGCACGACCTCGTCTTACTCATCAGAACTGGAAACACATTTAGAGTTAACGTGTGCGTCCCGTGGTGTCGAACATTGCTCGCTCCGCGCGCGTGTAACGTTACTCACCGTTGTTGTTATGTTGCGCGGGCAGGGGTACGTGCGCGCGCGGCGAATGCTCGTCAGGCGCTCGCTCCGTGCCGAACACTGCTCGCCACACGCTCGCGTAACGCACGCTGAACATGGGCCATAACACCTGATATACAACACACAATTACTATCGTATGTGAGCACTAATCCACTAACTAAAACGATAATGTCACACAATAAGATGCTCGTGATGCCGATCATCAAATAGAAAGAAATTCTTCGCAGACTATTCGCTCCCCGATCGATCGATCTTTATCTCGATAACTTCCTGAATAAGTTTATTCATATTGTTTAAGAAGATTTTCACGCGTACCTGATTGTTGAAAATTTCGTTTATTCTTATTACAAATGTGTCGTGCTATGTTTATCTGTTTATGACTGCGCTTGCCCGCCGAGTAATAGTTTTATATATCGTAATTAAGTGTTGTAGGCCTCTGATTATTATCACGAACCTGTGCTTGGACTGAGGAAGGAGCCTTGCCATCCCAGAGGGGGTATATCCTAGGGCCCTATTCAATGGTCCACCTGTTCCATTATTATAGCTACATCCTGACATGCGTGGACGTGTGAGTACGCTAATAAAATATTAGCAGCGCTGTTGAGGTCGAAATGTGTTACGATAAAGAGAGGGACCTGGTGACCCACACTATACTTCATTAGACTAGAGCGAGTCTGTACGTGGATTACTGTCGCTAGCTGACTGGCGGAGAGAAGGCTTGGTTATATTTGGAATAAGTTTACAAATGTTCAGAGAAGGCTGGAGCCATTAGAGTGCACGTGGATGTACGAGTATGTACCTGGTCCGGATGGTGCGGCGAGTAGAGATGGTTCCTGTACTCGGCACAGTCCAACAGCCGCCACACGTGGTGACACTCCGGCGCGGCGTCGGCTCGCTCGCGCCGCGTGTTGTACAGGAACGTGCCGAACATGCACGAGTGCACGTGGATGGCAAGCTTTATCTGCAACACACATATGATATCCTGGTCATTTAACACAAACTCGATGAGGTCTCAAACGAAATTAAAGTGTCAAATATAAAATACTCGTAATGTAGCCAGCTTTCAAAGACATTGCATTATTTTGTACAACAGAAAACAATATTAATAATAATTTTCAATATCACTGGTTCCTGTCACAAAATCAAGTACAGAACGATTGATCATTTTTGCGACATATCAGCCGAGTGTTTCCAAAGGGCCATTTTCCACATTTGTAACTTGAAGCCTTAAAAAAGGCCACAGGTGCTACAGATGTCTCTCGAAAGCTAAAAAGAGCCATATCTTAAGATCAAAAAGAGACAAATGGACTAAATATTTGGTATCCTTTCACAATTGGGTATCCTAGAGACGGAAAAAGAGCTAGAGGAAGACAATTTAAAAGGTGGGACGATTATCTTCCAAAAGGATGGCGCAGATTAGCCCAAGATAGAAGCAGATGGCGTATACGAGTAGAGAACCACCAGATATACAACTGAGGCTGGTGTCAGCATTAGTATATAAGTATAAATTGTAATATTATCAATGAATATAGGCTATTTTTATTTAATTTATTTGTTTAACTTCAACTCTTACAACTTCCACTGTCGCTAGCCAACTCACCAGAAATGCCTCATTGAACTCGAAGTGGCAGGGGTATCTCGTGCACATCTGGTGCACCCAGTCGAGCCACTGCAGGAAAATGGGTGACCGCTCGTTGGGCTCCTCCGGACCGAACTGGTGGCCGCATCGATCCGCAAACTTGTGACCGAAGTCGAGCCATTCGCGCTCGATCAGCACGCGGAAACCCTGCACTCAACGAACAAGAATAGTCATTTTATTGGTATTGATATGCTCTAAAAATAAGACCTGATAGGAAGCGTTTCCTACTACACTTCACATTTCAAGCGAGTGCTTGAAGAGTCAACATCTCCTAAGGATGTCTTGTGCTGTTTGAAACACGTGTCGAGGAAGTCAGTTGCTGAGATAAAGATAAATAATAATGTGTGATAGTAAGGAGGAAGAACCACGCCATAAAAACAGAAATATTTTTCGATTTTACTCGAAGACTAAGCATTAGCCAGAGAGTGGGCTTCAGAATCGTACAATAAAGGCAGCACGAACCAATATCTAAACTTGTTTATAGATGGTTAGAAGGTACGCATCTGTTGAGCAAAGTCCTTGACAATTTCCGCGTCACATACCTCGACAGTCCTGTAGTAGGGGTCGAGTATGAGTTGCGCGGCGGCCACTATCTGCGGCGTGCGGTCCCAGCCGTCCGAGCAATGCACTAGCACGGGCCTGCCCCCCAGCACCGCGCGGCACACCACGCCCGCCGCGTGCGAGATGCCCACCACGTACTGAAGCCACAGCGTGCGCTCCAGGTTGCTGTACCAGCTGTTACGTAACACTTATAATTACATACAGATCTACATATCTATTCAGATAGTAGGGACGTGCTAGTTTAGATTTTACTACTCGCACCTTGAGAGGGAGAGTGAAAAGAAGTGGCCCGGACCAACACTGGAGGGCGACGCGGGAAAAGAACGGCGACCCGAGCCAAGAATGCGGGTGCGCAAAAGAGATCGACACAAGAACCCGAGGCGTAGAAAGTGCCAATTAAATACGCTCCCTGGGGCCAGAGTCCCAGCGCCCAGCCTGGGGAGTGGACTGATGCCCGAAACCCCATTCCTTGTGTCCCTCTCGCGGGGGCACAAGACGTCCCCTTGATCTATCGATCGAGATTTTACTTTGATTGCTATGCCAGTTAACGCTGAAGGATCTTCTCGTTATATATAGAAATCTGGAAGTACATCTTCATGCAGAACGTAGGAATGTGCCCGGCCCGATTTTGCGGATCGTCATGGATCGTAACAAAAAAAATGATATTTTAATTGCGTTATATGATAATGTTTTTTATTTGAATGTTGAAATTATTTAAATTGGACTGGATTTTCAAGGTTTAAGGATAAAATTTTGTCAGTCAAATTCGGTCATCATTTTCATCTGAGGCTCGTTAAAAACAGGCAAAATGACCTTAGAGTGATTAAGTTACATCTGTCATTCACAGTCTCCAGAATTAGTCCAATAGCAGCCGCAAAATTTGTAAAATTTCAATTGCACACTCGATTCAGAAATCACAACTCTAATTTTACTGAAATCTACTATAGATATTAAATAAAGATATGTATTGAAACGTAGTACATATCTCACATTTACAGCTATTTGTCACTATAATCGAACAAATGTGATGAGCGCACACGTGATGTTTATTTATATGTAATAATTTACTTTGTTGCTGAAGATATTCTGAACACGTGAGCGATTATACTTATTTGTCTTTATCATTATTTAAGTTGTTAAATATTTAAGTGCCATAATAAGTATGTAATTTATATATATTTTAATTATTGTTTATTGGCAACTGGGGTAATAAGTATGTTAGTTGCTACAGGTTTGCTATAAAGAGAATATATAAAAAATGCCATTCATCATTTTATAAATTGTACCATATTAATCATCAAAGAAATGGATTTGTGCCATACAACACGCTGGCTAAATGCGGGTTAGAGACTTATCATCGAAACCTTCTCCGATAATCTTAACAATGTGTTATTATCCTTTTTTAAAATACAATATTAAATAATAATATTAGGCAAGTAGAGTTTTTATAAATACACCCAACCACAACATTCTTGCTTTCTCACCCAATTTTTCTGTACTTGGCCGTATTCACTATTAAATTAGGTCAACGTGATGCTCACACATGGAGCTCGTTTCGTTGAACATGAATAGTAAACAGTGTTGTTGGGCATGTATCCAAAAAAGCAAAGCGGACAAAGGATACCGCTCACGTGAAGTTCGGCCACCCACGCGGTCTGTGTCGTTCGCTGCAGTGACATAGCAAAATCAAGCGTATCATTTTTTTGAACTACAATGGCACCTTTGTCGTTTTAAGGTTATTCAAATATTATTCTGTATAGCTTATTTCCCGGTCATATCAGGTTCCAGAAATAGAAATCTTTTAATGACCACTTCATATGCTACATTTGTCAAGTCAGTTATTACAATTTAAGTATGGAATAGGTATAGTAAACTACCAAACTGCAAGATATTATAAACTTGTATGTTTTGTTCCATGAGATGCAAACATATTAGATTGAATCTGATGTATTACGCCATCTTGCTCACTTAATTAGCAGCCGTTCACCTACTATTAGCAATCGTTCGTTCACTACTAGCAGCCGTTCGTCCACCATTAGCAATCGTTCGTTCACTATAAGCAGCCGTTCGTCCATTATAAGCAATCGTTCGTTCACTATTAGCAACCACGCCCACCATTACTCACATTAACGTGCTTTTACTACTAGCAGTTTTCCATAGTAACTGCCAGTGTGTACTCACTTGGGCTGATCTGCAGGCTCAGCGGCGAGCGCGCGCATCTGCTGGAAGCTGCGTCTCACGTGGTGTATGTTGGGCATGCTCATGAACTGTATGTCAGCGTGAGGATAGTACTGCTGGCACTCGCAGCCACCGCCGCGGGCGCGGTTGGTGACGGCCGACGCGTACGAGCGCGCGTCTACTATTAGCAGTTTCAGTTGCTGGAAACAACGGGAATTTATATAGACCAAATAAGATTCAAGTATAGCGCCGTTGAAGTGACAGGGGTATAGTGTTTGAATGATGGCCCGTAGATTGTTGAAAGTTAGTAGCATTGAAAATAATAAAATCTTTCCTGTACATTTATTTGCAAGGAGTATGCCAGTTTAATATTCAACTAGTGTAAGCGGGTAGTAATTGCATTATTTAAATATTGTATTTTATATCTTAGTACCCTCCTACATTAGCATTATCCAAACATAGTCTCTGTGTTCAGCTATTAGGCTCTATGTTGACTGTGACCCGTTCACTGATAGTCAAAATTCAGTTTATTGTGCAAAGATGTCCATGCGAGAAAACCAATCGTGACCTTTTGAGGCGCCATGATTCATATATTGTGCCTTCTAACAGCTAATACGACCATAAATGGCAGTGCATACGCCCAAATAGCAACGCTAATAAAACCTTTCAACACAGCTAAATTTTTATAGGAGTGAGTGCAGAGACTCCATAAATGTTGTCTTTTGACTACAGCCACAGTGTAAATGAGTCAACGATATTAGCTTTAAACTAGTGCCATGACTCCATCTCTAAGAATGTGATAAAGCCCCAGAACAATCCTGTTGTCATTGTTGCCATAACGCTCGCTTTGAAACAGTATCCACCTAAATAATAGCAATACATTGGATCCTATCGGATATACGAGTAGGAGCGATGAGAGTAGGGTATTTTTCCCCGGTATACCTTGCTGTTGGGCTGGGCATTAAGTCCGCGGTCCGCGTTGCAAGCGGCGACGTACGCGGCGAGCAGACGTTCGTCCTCGTCGTTTCTCCAGCCCAGCCACCCCACCTCCGGCTGCGAGGAGCGCGCGATCACTGCGCCGTTGCCGCGGTGACGCCACACCACCGCCGGTATGCGTCTCATGGCGCGAAACCTATACACAGATACACAATTTGGAAATGTTGTTTTTCTGCCATACTTAAACAAGGAAGAGGTCATCCAACATTCATGCACTTAAATGAAAGAACGTTAGATTATTGGTAACGTACCGTTGAGTAAACTCAACTCTTGAGGTAAACCCTTTTTATAATTATTTATTCTACTCTTTCTTATAGTAATCTAAGTAGTGGTCCAGGGAGATATTTGAAATATTAGTGATTAATAGTGAAGTATACGTCAAAACTTCTTTTAGAGAACTGAAAACTTTTGGAATTCTTGTTTTCGACTCACATTCAAAATAACAACAGACTTAAAGGATCGAGCCTGCTTTAATTATAGAACTCATATCAATCTTTTAGAATGCTCCTTTGGAAAACCGTCGATTCGTTTCACTCACCTGGCAACTGAAGCTAAGTCTTCGTCGCAGATAGGAGCAGGCACGACCAGCAGCGGCGGGTACGAAGGGCAAAGTTCGTATTTCTCGTTAGCTGTGGTGACTCTCCACGCACCGTTTGTGGTGAAACCTAGCCTTTCCAGCTGCAAATGAAGATGTACTTTAGTTCTTAGCAGTGCTTTTGGTAAATCAACAGGTGAGGTTTGTTCATTGGAGGAGAATAATTCAGAGACCGGGTCAGTTGTATAAGTTTAGAATTTTTTTATGAAAACAAAGCATACGCTTAATCACTGTGTATCTTCCCATAATATGCATATTGTAGTTGGGATCAGATCTCTTCAGATGTAAGTCCAAACAATTATACTTGTCTTGGGTCTCATTTCAACTTGGGTTGGTTAAGTGCACGTACGACCAATTTTATAGACCAGTTCCATCGCCCAAGCGTTTTTTTATTTTATTTTCTTAATTTTGTTTTACAATGGGTTGTGATGAGTAGACTAACACCCTAAGTATTGTCACACCTTTCTGTTACAGGTTGTATAGACTGACTGTAGAGGCGCGTTCTTAACCCGTAGCAATATATTCTTTGGTCGAATGACGGCATGGTTTCTCAGCCCAAGCATTACATAGAGACGGTAAGCATGTAATAGTTACCTCTGCTCCGAACCAGTGCGGTTGCGGTGTGTGCGAGGCTCGCAGTAACGCTCTGTGCACGGATGATGGCGGTTGTTCCTTGGCCCAAGCGGCGTACGCAGCCGCGAAGGTATCTTGCACTGAACCCATAGGAGCCATGGCCGCGTTGAGACGTCGCCACCATTCCACGCATTGCTCGCCTGATGTGAATGAGCATCTGAAATAGATGAATTACGGGTTCAAAATTACAACCGATTTGACTCTAAATAAGTAGACACTGATAACAAGTCATATGATTGGAGTTCAAGTAAAATACTGTAGTAGTTTACATTCATATATCTATGGGTAACATGTGAAATAAAATATGCACTAAACATTACAAAATTAATCATTAAAGTCGGAGTACTATGTGCAAAATTGACATTTCAGAGGTCTCCAGACGGACCGGAAGCAAGCTTTATAGGTGGAGTGGCCTTACCACAAGCACAAGCCACTCAGCCTTAACGGAGAAGATGGGGATCAAATCTAGTTAGTAATTCCGAATGGAAACCTCATCCGATTTTTTAACTCAGATAATAAACTTTATAGCAAGTTCCTTGACAACAGGAAGAAACTAATTGTTTTGGGCTACAACGATTATGCTATCATTTGTTATTGAAGGAAAATTTCGGTTTGTTTTCTATGCGGCGGCGTTGCTATGCGTATTATCAGTCAAGTGTCCCAGTTTCGGCGTGACAACATACCTACTCGTACTTCCTGCCTAATTGTACTTTGAAAGTTTTAAAACCACTAATAAAAAGTAGTCTTCTGAATTAATTCTTTTTCGATACCTATCGATAAATAGTATAGAAAATTAAATAACTACACATGAGAATATAATACGCAGAATCACCCATAGTCTACCACTGTTCTTTGTGTGTATTGAGTCTGCAATAACTATGAATTTATTTGTATTAAATGTCAAGTAATAAAAAAACTGTTACAGCGCATTCATATCGTTAAAAACATCAATGATGTAATAAAATTTAAAGTAACAAATAGTCAGCGATTAACTTGTTACTCTAATAACGTAGACCCGACCGATTGAACTGGTCAAGTCGTACTTTGTACCGTAATTTGCTTGCCGATGGAGCGCCCTAATGGCTAATGCTGTTGTTATGTTTAGAACGGCTTCCATTCAACAGGTTTGGATACTTGGTAAATATCGGATTTACGCTTTTTTGTACACGCGTAAGACATAATGCGTAATATTTAATGTGATGGTATAATCACCAGACATCATGAACTTATGATCTTGGCTGCGAAGAGACGATTATAGTCTCTGGTGGATCGTAGGAAGCATATCAGGCATTTTCGTGATTCGTCAATCAGAAGTGCACGTACGCATGTACAAATTATCTCCCATTACGTTGCTTTTGTTTACATTTAATAACATGCCGGTCAATAAAGGTATACATACTTGAGCGTCTGTCCGTTCTTGCATAGTATGATGAGATGCAGGAGGTCCCTGATTTCCAAGACGTCAATCAGTCGGATGGGCACCGAGGTCCCGTGTCCGCTGCGCCGGCGAGGCTGCGCGTGAATGCGGTAATTCGACAAGGCAATGATCCCTCCGTCTGCCATGCGCCCGACCCACTGTGGACGAAAGCGCTTGGTAAGCTATGGTTTCCTGGTAGTTGGCAAAAGAGATAAAGGTTATTGATATTATAGCAATTCTTAACGATCTCTAGTTAGAATGAACTAGATTAAAATGCGCGCGGATTCGGTATTTCCAGATTCCGCGGTTTGCCATACGCCCCATCTCTTACGGATGAAACCGCTTGGTAAGTTAGCTATGCTAATATAAATAGCAAAATAGTTTAAAGCTTAATAAACAGACCACACAGGCTAGCTGTAGCTATGTATAACTTAATTACTGATAGCCAACGAGATATCGAACTTTTTAATAACGAACACTCGTACAAGTATAGTCTTTCCTTTATCTTGGTGATAACCCGTGTTTAGCACGAGCTAGATATAAGTAGATAGCAAGAAACTTTTACTGTCGCAAATATAATACTTACAAATTGATATTCGTGGTTCTTCTAAACCCCATTTAGTACCCGAATATTTTTTATTGATGATGCTCTAAGAGCACCAAATATAAATAGTACGTACCTACTGCCTAAAGAAAGATTTCCTTTTAATTGAGAATTTCGATATTATTACAAAAAATCTAAGACATAAAAAAGGTTGCGCACCTTGTGTGCGTGCGCACACAACAAAGCGTGAAATACCTATGTAGTTAGTCAGAGTTGGGATAAATCACATGACAGACGAGTTTACGAAACAAAATTACTAAGAAGGATGATAATAACGTTTTTTTGTCGCTTTATTATCCTAGCTCGTATTAAGCTATAAGTCTTCATAGGTCAAACTAAACAAGGATAAACTACAATATCGGTTAAGTCTTATAACTGATTTTGGCATCATGGTCATCGCTCTCGAAGGAGGTAAACCGATGTTTCAGTGTGCATTCCAGCTAGTCAGCAAGACTTATTGCGTCGTACGTTCTCTTCTGAGCCCTTAGAGACGGTCATTGATAATAGTCTATGACGCAGTTATTCCTTACTTGCAGCTCAAAGTACACGACACAGAATACTGCATATAGTGCGTTTAAGACACAGACTAGTACTATGTATGTAGGTACGAGTATCTCTGGCATCCTTTACTCATCCTCAGGAATTGCAGAAGTAACCAGGATCAATGTTTGTTTTATAGATTTAAAATGAATATGAACGTTTTCATCTTATCTTGCTTTCTTAATCAAGTATTTATTTAAGTCCCACTTATGTTGCAAATAATCATTATCATGGCTTGTTTTTTGTTAGCCGGCTAAAGATATAGCGCTCCCTAATTTATTTGGGTACACGTATAAAGAGTGCATAAAATCAGCTACTTAGAATGGCAATCCTATACAAGTACGATTTAATAATAACTGTTTTGTTCACGAGACCGTATAACTCTTAGTGCTGTAAATACTCTTTGGGCTGATAACGCGTACGATGTCAACGAACCTCAAGGAATGCAAAATAGAGCTCTATATTCCTATGCCACACTATTACGCAGTGCGTTCAACTCGTTGCACCGGCCTGGTGACCTTTAGGCCGGCGATATCTGTTGATGCGTGTATGTCATTTTATCTATTACACAGTTAGGCATGCAATTTAGTTGATTGACAGGGCTATTAGTGGAGTCATCAACCTTTTTTAAAAATTGTAGCCGAGCCGAGCCTTGTAGACTATGGTTTATGGGTCGGTGAATTCCGTTTTGTTTTTTACTTCTTCTTCGCGTTTCATGTAAATATTCCTGTAAAAGTTTTCTGGAAGAGATCGTTTTTTAGCGATAAGACCGCCTATCGTTCTGGTTTTTGGTTGTATTTATAATCTAATATTGTATTTTTGGTTGTGACAATAATGAGGTTTGTTATATAATAGTAAAATATTTAAATTGCGCTATCTTCGCTTTTCCGCTACACTCCGCTCACCTGAACAAACTCGCCGCATATCGGCGTGATGGGCACGTCGAGGCCCGGTTCGTCGTAGTGCGTGCGCAGGCGCGGGTAGAGGTCCGCGGCGCGCACGCGGTGCGGCGGAGGCTCAGGCTGCGGCGGCGCGCGGTACCGCTCGCGGTCGCTCATCTCACTCGTTGACGGTGACGCCACCTGCGGCAAATGGAGATCGAATGGTACAATTCTTTTAATAAAAGGGTTACGTTTAACCTCAACCCTCCTGATGTAAGAAGGCAGTGATGCACCCTTGAAATGAATCACGCTAGCCGGAAAGACACTGTACTCGAACCCATTCACTCGCGACTTGGAAGACTTTATTAAACATCATAATTTTATTTGTAAAGCCAATTAACACGTCAATCAAAAAATAAAATTGTATAATTTTATAAAAATAATATTACTTAATTGGTCACAAAATTAGTAATAAAATTATAAAACATTATATTAAATTATACGTATAGTTAATGTCTACTAATATCAGCAAATTAATATTATAGAGGTTAGTAGGATATTTTTAAGAGCTAACGATGTAATTTCGGTGAAAAGATGCGCAATCAAAGATAGACTGATTTATTGTAATCACTGCTGTAAATTCTTACTCGTAAGATAAAAACAAATCATATTTACACTCCATCCGCATAGTACCTTCAGTAAGAGGGACATCCTTTTACTTATCATGTCTAAAACTGTCACTGACATCGCTTTTAGCTGAGAATAAGTCAAGAGCAATTTATAAAACCACGATCACTAGTTAGGACAAGGTTAATCTTAAAAGGATTTTATTACAACGCATAGCCCTGATCACAAAGTCTGTGAACAAAATCAGATGCACTTGGAAAACACTACATCTTTAGAAAGTTTGGAGACAATTTTTGACGTGACAAACATAACAAACACCACTTTATGTTAGCGCTGCACAAACTTTAAATCAACCACGATGTTTTTGTCACATTAGGAAAGTTTTGACATTGTAACACGAGATTGCGACAGAATGGAATACACGTTCGTGGCAACAAAGTGTCAACAACGGACTAATAAGTATACTTGATTGATAAGAAGGGTCCTAAAGTTTAGAGTACATATAAATAAGAGCGGAGCGCATCACGCACAGTATTCAAACATGTCCCTGGTTCAATCCCCGGACAGGTCAAACATTTGTGTGCATGAACATGTCTGTTTGACTTGTGTCTGGGTGTTTATTGTATATATAAGTATGTATATATGTATTACTAAGTATGTATATCAGTCTTCAGGTTACCATAGCACAGGCTTTGCCTAGTTTGGGACTTGAAGACCTTTGTGTGGATGTTGTCCCATATTATATTATATTATTATATTATATTATATTATGTGTATAATGATGTGGGCCAGCTTACATCTATCTACGTTAGGCTTTAGACTATAGCGTTTTCTTTTAATTTAGACACGTTAGTTACACTAGCACAAGTAAAACTAGTAATTAAAAAAAAATACTTTCATTTTTTTCTCACGTCTGGAAATAAAATGATAGGCGACGATTTAAGAACTGTGAAATTAGACTATTAGTAGGTATAGTAAGTCTAGCTTCCTCAATAGGACTCGACGTTCATTGCACACTAACTTACTGCACCTTGTGTGAAAGAGACAGGTAATATCTTTTTAATAAAATGTTTACACACAACACTGAGAGTTTGTTTAGGATAGACGCGAAAGTATGTTCGAACAAAGAGGAAGGGAAGTGAACTATGATGCTCTGTGAGCTCAAAGAGTCTAATATCAAAAACAATATTGAAGTATCTTAGTTAGTTTGCTCTCAAGACGAGCATTACCCATTTTACAACATCATGTTAAGAAAATAAGAGATCAATTTTTTAAGCATAAATCAAATCAGTTGCTTTACGGTCCTGAAAGTCAGTCAGTCTAAATACTTATTTAAAAAAAAAACAAAGTGTACCTAAGGACGTTTTCGCAAATTGCGTGTCATAAAAGCATACCTTACCGGAATTTACAGCGTTTCGGTCAAAAACTAAATTCTTAAGAAATTTGCAATCGACGTAACTAATTTGCATAAACCCGGTACCTAGTAAAACTGTTAGATGCGATTATACTCATAATTATTATATTAATTGTAAACTATTACTTAAACAAACTTTGTACCTTCTCTGACAATTATATTTTAGTATATTAAAGAGTAATTTATTTATATGGCCGGTTGAATAAATTCAGTAACATGTATGTGTAATTAATATTGTTAAAAAGTCAGATTTAATAATCCGATTTTTTGAAACATAATATGTATCACACCGCGAGTAGTACTTAGTGATTGCGTAGCACATTTCTTTTCACCCTTAGTCACTCACACTAACGTTGCTTCTCGTTCGTTTTCTAGGGTGATAATATACGGCAGATTTTTCAGAGAATTATAAAATATTTACGTTATGAAAAGCCTCAGGATGGCTTTGGATCTGACAACTTACGTCAAAGTTAATGTTTTCGTTAAATATTGTATCAGACGTAGAGATTACGAGACGATTCTTTTAAATAGACGATATATATTTTACTAAAGCAATTCTTGAAGAACATTATCTATCGTACCTATGTAGTATAGTCTATAGTAGACAATTATAATTTATAGATCCTACCTATCGTAGTATTACAATTAGCACTTCCTGGATTTCCTAGTACATAACATAGATTTATAACCTAATCGAGACTTCCGATCACGACTAGTAATTATGATCATATCATGTACTCGTATCTAAGATCCTAGTAAATAACAGCTAGAGACGGTGTTAGAGTTGATAACCGTTTACTGTGTTCAACAAAATAATACTCTTTTTTGGATTTTTGACTTTGCCGCATGCCTTAATCTAAAGAATATATAGAAATAATAAGCATTTCAGTCATAGCTCCCCACTAGGATTTCTCCTGTGTCGGGGATGCCATGTAACATTTACAAACACACGCACATAGACGGGGTCCCGGGTTCAAAGTTGGATCTCGAAGCAAGCACGCTAGCAACTACACGGCGGTCGTCAAACAGAGAAATATGTATAAAAGAGGGCGTTTCAAAATTTAAAAACTTAGATTACTGGATTATTCTATCCAATTTAAACAAACACCCTGTAAATACTACGAGTAATGTACGTAAGTACTTTGCAGTGCAGTCGTTGAGACATAGGTATTCTACGACCAAATCTGTTATTCCAGTCACTGATCGTTTGTTCTTGTGCCGAAGAATGTATCGACGTGGCGACAACGGAATCTATCAGTGGAAGGTAAAGGTGAAATGAAACGTTTGTATGAACGGCTCCACGTTGCAGACTTGTAGGTATGACTAAGAACCGTATTATTTATTTGTTTTTATTTATTTATTTTATCTATGATATAAGCGGAGACGGCGGAATAATTTTTATTAGTTTTAATGGGTATACTTCCTGTGTAGTCCCATTTAAATTTTATCAAAAATGTTCAGTTTTTAAATCGAAATAACGAAAGTTCTATCGGCGCATCTCTTTATTTAAGCCCGTAATTTTTTTTTTTCAAAATCTTGTTAAATAATTCTTTGCTCAATCGTCTGACCGGTACGGTTTTCAAAGCTATAGCATTTTTTTCTATTACACGGCACTTTTTTCGCACATGGAAAGAGGGGAGACCAAAAGCAAAGATTTATCTACTGATAACCCTTACGTTTAGACAATAATATAAATAAATAATAAATTCGGGGTGAGCCATATGATAGAGGTGATCTTTCACTACCTTCATGGCTTATGCCTCGTTTACATCAGTATAGTTACTAGCAGCTTTTACTAGCTCTCGATTGCCAAATCAGAGTTTCCCATGGTTAAACTTCCATCAACACAAATGGCGCACAATTGGCGTGCGAAGCGCAATGACTGTTACGCAAACTGTGTGATTCTAGGCAACGAATTAATTGCGTAATTTCGATATATCTGGATATATAGATTATACGAGTTTTTAATGATATTCAGGATACATTTTCATCAATAAATTTATACTCGAACACAGCCGACTGTGTATTGTTGTATACTAGCTGACCCGGGAATTTTTTACCGCCTAACAGTTATGTATGTTTCTAACCTTCCATGAACTTTCTCGGACATTTCAAAACCAAAATCAGCTAAATCGGTGCCAGGTTCTCAAGTTTTAGCGAGTCAAACGAACAGCAATTGATTAGCAGTATACCTCTCATGTGATATTATTTTAATTTTATAAAATCTGTGAAGAAGTCGAGAGCCACATATTTTTAGTAAGAATTATCTATAAAAAATGTAAAAATATAGTCTACAAAACTGACAATGACATGATACGGGCGCTAAAACTAAATTATGTACTGGCTCAAAACGAACTCGGCGTGAGAACTGTGCGTGTAAACGCGGCGTAAGAACCGGCATCGTTAGAAAGCGACCTTGCATTACCTAACAAGCACATGCCCACGACTACGTGTCAGCATTCCGTGTGTGATTGTGAATGCTCGTTCATGTGGGACGTTTTATTGTCACTATTACAGTTTTTACAAACGTATTGAGATGATACTTGTGTGTACTTTTTTAATAGAAAGAATATATAGGATTGCGTTAAACAAGTTTTAAACTAAGATCTCAAGCAGCCGTATATACTGACATATAAAATATTTTTGTCAATACTCGAATGTAGCTCGAAGTTTTAAGTTTAATTTGAGTTTTAACGGACGTGTAAGAATAAGATGATAGTTATGAGTTTTTTATTTGGTTAATAATGTGTTCGTGTTGGACCCCATCTCGCCTAATGCAAAAATATGATAAAGTCTAAGGTGAAGCACGCTCACCTATAAGAAACTAGTTCAACTGCGACTTTTAAAATTACAGCCTTATGAAAATAAAGAAACTGGTAACGTCTTCCACAAACTGGCAGAACGCCCAAAGTAGGCGCGTTGATTTTCGTACGATTCTACTTGTACGATATCGGAATGGTATAGAATGTAATTAAATTCCTAAATATAGTTACTATATAACACAGGATGTTAAAAAGCTCATCTAGTTGAATACGTTTACCTGTAACGTTAAAATATTTATAATCTTTGAATTATTATTTTTTCTATAACTTTCGAATTGTTGTTCGACATATGGTACTAACAAATTATCATATATTCTTTGCTACTATTGTAATAAGTCAGGTCCGATAGATTTGTATTGTTTGAATCGAGAGATTCAGAGAAACAAATTAGCTTAGACAAGATGACAAACAAGCTCACCGAGACGGCTATACCTACAAGTTCTTATCATATTTTTTGTATACATCGGCTTCAGAATATTACAAAAGATAAATGTACATTCGTCTATGAAAATAAACATATTGGTTTTTAGTTTTTACTCGTACTACAACCGAGGTTATTTTCGAAATAAATGTCTGGATTTTCCTTCAACATGTTTTATATTTATATCATTCAACATCTTTATTTACTGTATTTTTTGTTCAATGGGTCACTGTTGGCATTGCAAAATATACAACAACAGTTTATTTTCTAAGGCCGGGTTATATTTTTGTACCATGCTTCAGTAAATATTAGTAGTTCCCCCAAGAAGATGTACGAAACTTCAACAGTTAAGAGAACGACAAGATAGTTCATGTTTGGTGCTATACTGAAGTATATTAAGCATTTACCAGAAATATTTTAAGGCCATTCAACCGCGATGGCAATCCATCAAATAGCGAATGACAATAGGTTAATGCAATGCATTTTGTAAGCGCTTGTTTTGTTTTATTTTTTTTTCAAGTAAAATAACGCCTCTGCTTTAAGTCTGGCAAACTTATTTACATATAGCTATCACATTGAACACCTTGGAGACAGTTGATATACTAAATTATTATTAGATTAAATGGTTTTATTTCATCGTAGAATATTGATTATCTAAGACGTACCGAAAAATCAAGTTTTCAAACATACTAACTGACAGAAGAAGTAAAAAAATGCCGGACCTGACGCAGAGACGCTTTCCTCGCTCAGACAATAAGAATGAGATTACTCAAATATGTTTTTCTCTTTGCATTACTATAATAAGGTCTACTAGGTTCAGTTTTATCTGTATCATAAGGTTAATAGGAAATAAGTTTTAGGGGTTTTACCAGTTTTAAAGTTCCGATTAACTGAGTGAAGGTCGTTCGCACAATCACAATGCCATATGATATGGCTCAACGGCCGTGACATTAAGAATAGGGAAATTGAACAGGATATGTTACTATTGTCTTGTGGAATCGTCTAGAAATTCTATCAAGGCTGATGAAAAGCCTTATCATTATTATTTCTCTATACTCTAGATTTGAAACTATAATATTGCGGGAGCGGATTTCAACCCTCAAAACTTATTTCAAGTACGTAGACACAAGGGGGCCATATAGAAGCAAACAAACTGTAGTTACTGACTTTCTTGAAAAAAGTGAGAATGCTACGTTGAATATTGATTTTGATTTTGAGAATTAAGTATTTTTAATTGGATACGAAATGCGATAGTATGGAGATGAACACAGTATGGAGAACTATAAGTCATAATGTTACAAATCATAGTTCAATATTCCAGACAAACGTTCGAATAGGTTTTCAACAGTATTCCAAGAATCTTTAGACAAGTGCGATTGACTAACACTAGCACACACTCGTGAAGCTCTTTGTTTGCGTCGTAACGTTTGATAAACAACTTCGCAATGCAGCCAGTTGTATTGCAACGCAAACTGTTGTTGAACAAGTCTATGTTTGATTTACGATTGTGCACACAAGTTGTGATGGTTGCTGATTTGATTATTTTCATGTCAACGGCTTGTGATGCCAGCACCTTCAATAGAAGGTGCTGGCATCACAATAGATCATCAATAGATTACGATGCCCACAAGTTATTTTTATAACACAGCGTTGCCGACTTCTATTACGGCAGGCGCCAATACAGCTTTTAGAGTTATTTCGATTTAAAAATCTGACCTCTGGACACATTTTAATGAAATTGTAATTAGACTACTGGGATTGAAAACGGGATACACAAGCTCGAAGATGTTAAAATAAATTATAAAGATTTAGCATATGAAGTTACAACAAATGTTTGCATAACTTTTGAAAATTTTTAGTTGCGTTATTAAAAGTTTTTTTTTATCCTACAGCTAGGCATTTGACCACAAGTTCGCACGACCAAGGAAGTCAGCGATACTGTAGCCCTATATGAAGCATGCCTAGTCTGGAATACACTGGCTCTCAAGGAAGGCTGTCGGAACACCGTGGCGCTTGGCGACAGATTTTACAACTTGAGGGTGGTAGCAAGCCAAGCGAGCGATAGGAATCGCCCTACCACCATGCTATGGTTTCCTCACGATGTTTTCCTTCACCGGTAGCTCAGGCTCTTATTGCATGTTTCGTGGGATCGCCCTCGTACCTTTTGCACTGCAATCGACCCCACTAACCACTCGACCATTATCGCTTCAATCTGCGCTGGTCCCTACTCAAAACATAATATGGCAATTATTAAAATAAATACCAACATATTAACAGACAATTGTAACGAGTAAAGTAATGAACCAACCACAAGTGTCACAGTAATAAAAGGTGTTATTATAAATTACAACAATGATACAATACACGTTTCTAAATAACTCGCTAATTGCTGTTCAAATTCCGGTGGAGTATACAAATATATATAAAAAGAATGTACGGGTTCGCACATGTCCTCAGATATTCAAAATATTTCCGCAAGTCTATTAGTTTTTACAAAAACCCTATTCTGAGCCCAGTATTTTTAACCGATCCCATAATTTCTTTGCATTTTTAATAGAATTCAACATCGTTGGTGCATAAAATTTACAAAATAAGAATGAACATACGTATTGTTACTGTTACAGAAGAAGAAAAAAGGAAGCCCTTTTCAAGATGCTCTTTAATAAAATCGAAACCAATACGCCCACCGTATTGAGAGTGGATCGGCAGGTGCTTTCATTTTTTGCTTATAGCTGAGAATCAATATAGTTTTAATTGGAGACATATTACAGAAGATAGGCTTGCATTTGTCAATATCTCGCCTGATGTAAATCTGCGATGTGGCCTAAGCTTTAGCATGCTTCAATGAAACCAATCGAAAACACCGAGATACTAGTCTAGACAGAGATCCCATCTCTAAATGCTACAAATCTTTCACTCACTTCAATTTACTTCAGCGTAATAAAATTCAACCGTAAACTACAAAAAATATATGAATATAGCACATATCAGACAAGAAAAGAAAACCAAACGGTGCTAAATTCAATCAAAAGCAATCTTGGTAGCATACGCTTATACGCAGTATATGGTTATATCTATTCATATTCCTGTTTTCCTCAATCAGCATGTCTTCCTCTTCCATTCTACTCATCCGTCATCTTTTCATACACTCCTTTACACAACTCATATGCATTTTTAGGTCGCCCCTTCCCGGCACAACCGCTTACCATCATTCTCTTGGACCGCTTCGTCACATGACTATCTTCTATCCGCATGATTTTTAGACTAGTCACAAACAATATCGTATACATATACGAATATATCTATTCAACTAAGTCTATAAATACTTTTCAGACCGCAAGCATCAAGAAAGTTACTTACGTTCATACCACGTGCACAAGTACAAGTACTTAGTACTGACCGATGTCTAATTGCTGCAACATTCCTCTATAATGACGTAACTTCCCCTCGAGCGGTTCTCGTGTACATAGGAGCCTGCATTTACTAATAACGATCATGAATCATGGCGCCCAGACGAACGTGAAAATTACGGACAAGAACCCCTTGCTTCTAAACGTTACACACGCAATGCACACGTTTAAATGCAAGTATATTCACTGGTTCAGCCATGGCTGAACTATTGACAATGAGGATTTTAAAACATCAAACATAAGTCACGTGACCGTAAATATTGTCTATTGTAAAACCTAGCTTAAGCTATGCAGTTTATTGCACAAATCGATCGCTTAAACATACATTTTTACATTTTATATATTTTTATTGAGGGTATAATGGATTATCCTTAAGATTATTATATTATACTATCATTAAAATTATAGTATTGCAATTGTACTTTCATATTAAGTAATATCTCAACTGATTGTTCAAATAAGAATACAAACACAAGCTATTTGATATTTGGTGGTACTCTATCAATAGAATCAGCTACTGCGAGTATGAATGAATATGTATTGTACTAATTAGATATGATGGAATGTCAGTGACTTGCTCGATGAACTTGTCCATTATAGCAACTGAGTATTGACTATACCGAACACCATTATGTGTTCGTGTAGTATTATGACGATAAAAATGTAAATATTCAACTCCGCCAAAACAAAAACCTGTTCCGAACCGGTTTGAAGGACAAGCATTGAATTCGATGGTGTTTACGCTCTGTACCATAAGCGCTAATGACTTAAAAACAATTTAAATGTGCACAATGTTTTCATCAAAGTTCTAATTGTGTTGCCACTAACCGCTATCATTATTTCTAATAGTCAGGAATTTACCACGGAACACGATAACATAAAATTACACTCCTGACCATAACTTATTGTTGCCAACCCACAAACTTGTCGTTAACTACTATGAAAGCTATTGCAATATGAACATGGAGCTGTACAACAATGAATAATACAAATTTACAGCTAAGCAAGTCTCGCTCGCAATAGCAATGAAAGATGTCAATGATAAATATTAAGTTAACGTAGGCGTAACGCCCATATGTTATTTGGCACAATCACCCTCGAGTTCAACGGACAAGCAACTTCGCATACCGAATGAGGAAACTCGACAAAAACTGCAATCTTTTTACGCTTTTTGCAACTCGAATACTTAGCCTCTACTCGTATTGGGCAACAAAGAAAATAGAACATGATATAGTCAAAAAACTAAACAAAAACTGGTCTGCAATCCGAGCGTCACACTTTTTGTTAGGTAACGATAGATTCATTTAATACATGCTGAGATTTGACAAAGATGTGACGTTTCTAACATTGGAATGAGGTTAAATCTACACCGCTATAAAATTAATGAGTGCATTAACTAAAACAAAGGCGTTTCAGTTATAAACTACAACCGACAGTGTATATAAAGATATTAGTTAGACAGTAATCGTAAAAGCAGCAATCAACGAGCGCGCGGGTGGGCGCCGTCCATGGCTGCGGCCGACTCTGACTAACCAACTAACTATGAAATGTTTACCAAATCATTAGTTTTCATTCAACTAGGATACTATTCACATCGTCAGATTAATAGCAGCACCGAGAGCCGGTCGTTCACCTCACACTATCCGAAACTATTGAAGGAACGTGCCACGTTTTACATAAACAAATTTGACAAGCCACACCTATGTAGATGGATAATTATTGAATCTTGGAAGCTTCTAGAACAAAATTGAAATATGATATCGCTTTCAAGGTTACAGAACAGAAACATTTTGTAATTTGAATCGTAATTTGATTGAAATTAACAATTAACATTTCTTATTTACCCAGAGAAAAATATAAGATTATTAAAAAAGTCATTGAATGGATTGTTAAACCCAAATCAAGGGTATATTCCTACCTAGCACGCGCTGATAATAATGAAGTGTTTAATTATAAAATGAACAGCAACGATAACGTAGACATTTATTAGGTAAACAGTACAGGAGATAAGATTCCAAACATACCTAGAGATAAATCTGAAACAAATTACACGCCGGCCACCGTCTGAGTCAGTTGTATTACATAATACCATATTAATGCTAGTATAGACATAGTCACCGTTATTTATACACAACATAATGACATGAATGGACGCACACGTGGAGACAAATCATATACAATTATGACAGTTATCAAAAATTGTTATTAAAAGGTATGTTAGGTGAATAGTCAAATAACTGTATTTAAAATATTATTACATTTTCTTAGTTTTTATTTTAGCGTTTCATAACGCAGTTGTGAAATATAAAAATATTCACTAGACCGAAATAAAAAAATACGTCTGAATGTGGCCTTCGCAGCGTAATATGCTTTGTTGTTTCTAAGCTATCACCGATGTTAAGAAAACTTCAGCACACATACTGTGCTGTGTGTGACCGTACAGTGGCATTTACGAGCCATTCGTATCGATATGACTCTTACCTAAAAATATCTTTCTTCATAACCGTGGTTTAGGTGATACGTTACATTAAAGAGTAGGTTCCGCTTGTTTGAATTAGGACCACAAAAGTATTCAGACTCCGACACTACAGGGAACCACTGCGCTTATATGAACCTAAGTTCCACCTTTAGAAAGACAATCCTTCATAGCATTGTGATCAGCACTAAGTTATAATTTAATGTTAATAAGTTTTGTAGTTTTAAACTAATGGGTTAATTAATTTACAGAAACTTAAAAAATCATCTTTATCGGTGAAACCACTAATTCAAAAGGTTGTCTTATTTTAAAAAACTGAATTTATTACACATTATCTCCTCATCTCAGATTCTAAAACATTTTCAAACTTGTAAGAAAATAAAAGACAGCTTTGCATATCTGAAACACACCCCTCAGTAACCAAAAAGCTTTTAGGTAGTGAGCGATTTTGTTAGAAAAATAGAGGGCCAAATGTCCCAGTCAATCTATAACATGTCAAAGGTTAAGAACCCAAAGCTCTCAAAGCTAATGGGTTCCGATCAGAATCAATGGATTGTAAATACGAGTATACATCAATATGTATGAGAATATACTGAAAAATAAAGGAGGTTACGGCAAAGTAGATATTAACTTTCTTATTGGAAATGTGTCTCCACAATGAAATGAAGAATCTTTAGTGAAGAGACATTAAACGCTGTAAAATTTAATCATATCTTAGTTTGGAAGTGAATAAAGAAATTTCATTTACATGATTTTATAAACCTGCAGTAACTTTAAAGGCATTGTTTATTATATTACATTTGATTACAATCCATTGATTTAAAAATTCACCTTATCGTTGTGAATAAGAATTTCTTATTTGGCGCTAAGATTAGGTCGTTGTACCAAGCTAAATCACAAGACAAAGTAATGACGAAATTATCGAATTTAGGTTTGAAATTTCGGTTCGGTATCTTTTTAAAACACAAAAAGAAAAAAAATATGTAAGTAATAAAATCTTTAGTTATGTTCATTAGTAACGGGAAACTACGTAAAGAAATAATCAATAAAGCGAAACGATGAATGACTTGAAAATTAAATGCACGTCGGATATAAAAAGGCGTCATAGGAAATATAAACGTAAATCAATTTTAGGTTTTACATTCAGTTCACATGAAAGATAAGGTTCTAATTAGGAACACAAATAACCACTCCACCATTCATCTGGCAGCTGACAAAAAGTCTATAAATGAAAAAACGTCAACCACATAGCACACGCACATTGGGCAACGTCGGATACGCTGGTAGGGGCAAACCCTCACTTACGCAACGTCAAAGCTCACACAACAGTTACTACGACAACGTCACAGATTTATTAACAGTAACTACGATTAAAAACGTCACAGATTATCAAAAAGTTAGTTAGGTGACGTTCCGTGCGAGGCACGGGTGTGACTAATCCGAATGGTGCGCGTAGGAAGACGGTGTGTGGAGCATTTTGAGGCCGTTAAAGGCCGTCCATGCGGGCGTGTGCACCGACCATACAGCACTGATATCAGAGGAAAAAAGACACAAGTCTCGTGCAACATCTATGAAAGTTACGCATTAGATTGTGAGTAGCGCGATGATGGCGACAGCTCGTTGCTAAATTCTACCCATTGACTGACACATTATTATGGGCATAATGAATTGGAAGAGTGAATGCGTTGGTCAATAAGCTGGCTACGATATGAGGGCGTAACAAAACAGTTGTGTGTTAACATTGTAACTTCCCTGGTACAGAATTTTTCAATAACAAGCAGTTATGGAAATTCCTAAAGTACTTTAAGGATAACAATTGCACTATTAAAAATCTCAAATACGTAGCAGTTGGATAAGTAAAACGTAATGTATATTTCCGTGTCAGTCAAGTCATTCAACTGAGCGGGGGGCCGCGTTACGTTGAAAGGCTCATTCAAGGCTCTCGTACCTTCACTTGTTTATGAAGCCCTAGTATCAACACTGGCGTATAAGAAAGAGACAGCATGATGATGCCTTCGTGTAATATTCGTTCTTACAGACGTACAGAGTTCTGTACGACAGAGACTAACAATGGCTCCAAAACATCCGGTGCATGCAATTGTTGAGTAATAAGTTGTAGTTGATAGTAATAGTTATGACACTACAAAATTGTTCGATGTGGACACTGATACAGATCAGATGTGGAATGCCGCAAGTTATAAGAGATATTGACGCAAACGCACATGTTATAAAAGTAACTATAATCAAAAAGAAGGAAATGAATCTATAATATAATGCTACAGTCAACTTAATGCATAACAGAATCAGCGTCAAAACATGTCAATCGCTCTATTGATATGAATATTTGGACTTTAGCCGATGGTAACATACTAGAAGTTGACGAAACTGGGTTAATACGTATCGAAAAGTAAAATGACGAAGGAAATAGGCACACATTGTTATACTTTTCATTGTTTAATGACAGACATAGCTAAATCGAATGCAATTATAAACATATGATTCAATAATAGCACCAAGCAGGAGACAGATAATGATTCGAGAATAAATAAAAAACATATGGCTTCCAACAATGAACGAGCATGCCTTTGTAATGATTCATACGCCTCGACGTACTCGCCACAACCGAGTAGATTTGTGTGGTAGAGCATTAATAAAAGCATCTCATAACATGCTGATTAAAAACAATAACATAACCATACCCTGATATAAGACCATAAGCTTGTAAAAAATCTATTTTAATACAATTTCAGTTTAGATTCTTGCTGAACGAGCGAGGCGCCTCTGCTCCAAATCTGGTATAACTTTCTTTAGTTTATTTGCCTGAATGTTGGTACTCGCAGCACTGGTCTTATTATCTTGGCGTTTCTTTGTATTAATATTTTAACAATGTTGTATAATACTTGAGTTTGCGAAAATTATGGTCACGAGGTCAACAAATCGTAGAACTACTAGTTCTAATACGTACTGCAAAATCTGCATATGTAATAGTTAAATAAATCTACATGAAATTTTATCAATTTTAGAAAGGAATTAACAAAACAAAGTAATTAAAAGAATATTTTACAAAAATTTAGGGCATCAAATTCAAAATCATTTAATGTGGACACCCTGTTACACTCAGAAACACAATGACACTGTAGATTAAAAATAATACAGACACCCTTTACTGTCTATTTCAATTGAGAAGACAGATCTGGTTATTTGATTGCAGCAGACAACGATGATTGGAAGGCAATGAACTAATTGAAAAAAGTGAGAGAGAGGGTACGGGAGAGATTGTATCATGTCACAAAGATAAATATTTTTTCTTTGTGAGTTTTAGTATCCTACTTTCAATGTTTTCAAAAACTACATGTCGAAATGTGATTGTCTGCAAGTTGTAGAAAATCCTTGGAATACTTTTCTTTTTGGCAGTCATTCAGGTTAAGATATTGTAAGACGCAATATATTCTATAGCAGTAAAATCTGTTACATTAAGCTGTAACAGATTTTACTATTAATAAGAAATTCTACGTAAAATTAGTCGCGATATTTATCTACAGCTACGTTTCTAATTCAATTTTTCACTAGTTTTATCGATTTAATCGCTACGGATTTACTGATCTACCTACAGCCGAAATAATAAAAGTATCTATTTCAGATAAGTTATCATGTCAAAAATCACGACTCACTTTTTCATATACTTTTATTTATTTATTTAATAATAGGTCACCCAACAGCTATACTTTAGTAGGTAAATAAATAGAAATACACCAACCACGTACTAACCACGGGAACTTAAAAAGCTCACAAGTTCTTGGTTAATTTCAAGTGGGTGAATCGTAATATGCTCTTGTATACAAGGTTAAGGATCCCACATCTGTTTTAGGTGATTCAGCCGCATGTTATGAAGTCCTCTGTCGGGTTCATTAACTTCATCAAAAGATCGTCTCTTTGTCCTGTTGTTGGGATATTTCCGCTTTACTCGAGTTGTAACTTCTCATGTGACTATAAGTTAGGTTGTATACTATTATGCTTGTCGAGTAATTTTTGATTTAGAATCCTGTTTCTACTAAGCCAGTATTCGGTTATAATGCAAAGTATAATTTGTCGAGTAACGGTCGTATAAAATCTAAAGTTTATTTCATTTAAAGTTCAGCCAATAATACAATGTACAAGTGTCACATTCATCTGCAGATTACAAAAGACGAAATTGTAAAGATAGAATTACGGGTCTACAGACTTTAACAGTTATTCAGACATTCGATACAGTTAGGCATTGTCGAGTGGCCATTCTATTATTGTAATTCCTATTATAAAGTTTACTTGACTGAGATTATTTGAGATATGTTATTCAATTGACTATTATAGACTATATTGCACCGACTATGTACTAGATGCAGGTGTTTTCTTGGGGACATTGAAACATAAGAAGAATTAAAATGGCTAAATGCTAAACATTTGCTACAGTTGAACAGATTGACAGTTTTTACAAGATATCTATATAATTTCTCTGCAAATTCTACATACGTTTGTAGGCAGTTTTAGACACTTGCACATTCTTAGAGTTAGGGTGCAGTATTAGATACTCGTATAAGTACAGCACGTAACTAAAGTTACGTTCACATTCAATATTGCGTCAGTCGCTTCCGCGTTACCTACTTCTGATCAGATGTTTGTTTACATCGAACTTAGAAACTTTATGAACTTGATATACGAGTACGTATGATTAATGTATATTATTAATTTATTCTATGACTATGTAGGTATTAAAATTCGTAGATATTATAAAATATATATGTTCCCACGCCGCAATTAGTATGGGCTATACTACCTTCACCGGGGAGACATGTGTTCAGCAGCGGGATGTTATGGGCTGATACGATAGAATATATTAATTATATGACATAGAGGTATCAGTTGTACATGTACTTTGTCATCACATTCTAGAAGCACAATACAATATGCTCACCTGTGAGTATTCGGGCGAGGGTGGTCGCGGTGGGTACTTAGAGGCCAACCGAGCGCCAGCGCCGCAGCCCTGAGCGGCGGCCGGCGGTTCATCCTCCGGATAATACAGATGCACGAAATCCTCCGTGTCCAAGAATGTATTGATCAGCATAATACACAACGTACAAAACTAACTAATAAATAACTTAACGCAGTCTAACAGATCAGACTTTACGAACACTAGTCTATCACGGACCGAAGGAAGCACGCCATCGTAATGCTTTGAAACGCTCCATGCTTTTAGTCTTCATAAATATATTTTATAATTATTATTATATATAAATAAGTTGTTGTATATAGAATCACATTTGCACCACTTATCTACTGAAAATGTTAAGTTTGTTGTTAATTTTTTGACCGTGTTATCGGATGTCGAAGCGAGGTCTCTTTGGTTTATCGGTGAGTATAAAATTACAGCTGTTAAAAGGGTCACGCTTTGATTGTTATTAAATTGGACACTACGAGCAAAAATATTGACACTAATTCATATAACAATCGATATAAGTGCCTTGTGTACTTTTGAATCGATTGCGTCGTCGATCAATGTACGAACAATTATAAAAACAATAACTGGCAATTTCATAACAGACACTACACTTAAATGCGATTATACGAGTACGTAACTTTTAATATCGATATGAAAAATAAATATATGATAAGTTTTAAAATACATAATGTATAAATAAGTCAAGTGTGATAAAGAGACAACGCTTCTCATATCCTCTTTAAGTTCTCACATATTTTGACCAGCGACAATGGAGCTTGACGTCACAAACATATGGCATTTATTTGAACAATCGTTACCAACACATAACAAAATGAGAGTGTATTTTTATTGGTTAAACAAAGCTGTTTATATTATCATAACAATACATTGAGAGATAAAGAACTACTTTTAACTGTGCACTGTCTCCTCAAGGACATTGCGAACAATTTATATTTATGAAACAATATCATGCGCGTAGGTGAGAAGACATTGATTTAAAACAATAAGATACATTCGAAGATATAAATATAAACATTATGGAACCTCTTCCTCCGGATGGCGAAAATACTGCCCATTGTTGAGCTTGACATGGGTAATGGACAATGATATCGTAAACAAATAATGCATAAACGCTGTCAACGAGGTTCATTACACTAAGACAAAATGAATCTATAATCGACGATTGATAAAATAATTTACCCAGCGAGCAAAGCGTCTCAAATTTGTCTGGTAAATTGTTTTCACATGTATGGCAATTTACTGTTTGATACTTTGTAACCCGACGTTGTGTTTGTAGATATGTTTGATGTTGGTAATACTTGTTTGATCCTAGGACAAGTTCGTAGTTTTCCATCAATCTGGACTAACGGTAGTATATTGGGTTATATAGATTTTCGATTGGGAAGTTTGCTACTTTACAGACCTTTAAATTATCCTTATCAGGCAAAAAATGCGGTCTTTTGGATTAAAAATAAATTTGAGTAGGTATGAAAAACATGGTCAAGTGGCATAAAAGTCTGTTCTTCGTATTTGTCTTTATTTGATCCATGTAACAATAAAAGTTGAGCTTCTAAACTAACATATAAAAAAAACACGCAACGGTTTGCGAGTTTACTTTTGCTTGTAATGCATTCCGTATAGGTATTGCGTTCGGTATTTCTACGAGACGAGAAATACTCAAAGTAAAAGCGAAATTTTGAGAATGTTCGAAGACATAGAAGAGAAATGTGGGGTCAACAAAGATGTTACAAATACCAGTTCTTTCGCCATTACATTTACATGATATGTGGCAGAGAACCGTCGGATAACACACAAGTCAGAATAAATAATAAACAAGTAATCTAAATTCAAGGAGGAGAACGACTGGCACAATTTAGTTTTATTAATATCACCCTTTGTGAGAGAAAACCTGCTGCGTACATGAAGTGGAGGAAATACTCTGACTCATGTATTTATAAGGTTTATTGTAGAAGATGAAACAATAAGCGATAAAGGGACGCGCCGTAAAGATTGCGCAAGATAAGGATGCTGCAATGCTACTTACCTACACAGTATGATTGAAATAGACTCTCCGATAAAATATTTCTGTTATAAACACAAAGAACAATTTGACAAGCTACGAATAATTGTGTACAATTACGTGGAAACTCGCATTAGAAACAAGACAGCATAATAAATTTACGAATACACCATTATTAATCTAGTATTATATATATACTTGGTCTTACACTTCATAGCCCTAAACTTCGGAGGTAGAGATATTACAAGAATGTATTATATTATGGCATTAAGGTAATCCCTTACACCCCAAACCAGTTTCATACCTGGTCTCTCAAATACATATTTTTAAAAGGAAATTTGACGCGTATATTAATAACACCTTCTTTATTTCAGTATTTTTACTGATAACCGAACAGGTATTCTGTTTTCTCTTAGTAAGAAAATTTCTTAAGCATTTTACTAGGGGGCAAGAAGTTACAGGAATGAGCTTAGTATGGAACTAAAACGTTCACTATGTGCATATTTATTTCGAAGTTCATCGTTGTAAACTGTTTTGGCTTGTTACTGCTTTGTCATTAAATCAACATAGTATTGATGTTATGTAACTGGGCCTATTTAACAATGGACATTTCAATAACAGAATATCTTATCATATATTGATTGGACGTGTTATAGATAAAGTAATGTATATTGATGACTTTCTAATTAGATCGTTAGTATTCGACGAAGAAAAGCATTTGCCGGTCATGCACTCCTAGTTGCACCTCTTGTTTCATGTTTATTTAATATAAAGTACAATTTATAAGCAATATTGTCTGAGATATGCAATAATGAAATACGAGTAGGTAGTTAAGAACTTGGTTAAGTGTAGAAAGAAAGGCTTTGATTCAACTCCCATGACCTGCTAACGAATGCAACGATATCTACCGGCCATTGTAATACCAACAATCCATAAAACTTCTAAGAAATAGAATACCTACCAAACCAAAGGCAATCTGTTTGTTTCTAGGAGATGCCGTGGTGTCGATACTGAGAAAAAATGTTGCGAATCTCGTACACTGCGCACGGATGCCTGCTCTACTTTCAGCAAAGTGCGACGCTGTGAATAATGCGGTCACCGGCGCCTACGGACGTACCTCGGTATGATCATGGTCTCCTGGTAATTAATTCTCTGCGATTGAACCATGATATCATTTTTCCTTTCATAAAAAAAACCTTCTACGATATATTCTATGATTTCCAAATGAATAATCATCAAGAGCTACATGTCCTTACTAAAGAATTAAGGAGATAATTAATTTGTTGTTGTTGTTGCACTGGTACTTGCTTACTGAGTGTTACAATCAAAACACAGAATCGCATCGGCCAAAACAATTGGCCAAAGAAAAAACAAAACCCATTGTTTCTTATAGAAACAATCGAATTTGTAAACGATTTTTCGACGGCGCGAATCGTAGCTAATTCAGTCGATATGGAGTTAATTAAGAAGCAATTCAAGTAGGACGTCCTTCGTGGAATTATGTATGTAATTTGCACAATCGCGAGACGAAAATTTGTAAATTATAGATACTAAGTACTGGTGTGAAATCGATTGAAGAGGCGTCGGTCTATTAGTGATTGCTAAACTTGCACTGTTAAACTGTTAGCATGCTAATCGGTACTTTCCGCAGCAGTTTTCGTAACATGCAATTGAATGATCATTTTTGATTACGTAAACGTTTAAAAGCTTCAAGTCTTCTTGAGTGGTTTACACTTATCTAGATTATACAGATGCTAAGGTAATTAATGGTTTTCGTAAACCCGATTGGGTAACATCCCCGAGATTTTTAGGTCAGATTTAAAAACCCTTATCATGTTTCTGTAGTATTTGACATAATAATAGGTTCAATAGAGAAGCAAAACAACTAGCCGTGTATCATGTAGCTGGACCGCAAACTAACGTTCAGACTGTCGCCTGATCACCAACATTATCATATTGCAAACAACCAAGCTGTAACTACGTTTAACAAAATAGAATTTCGCACTAAACCAGCTCTTGCGCTCTCGGTTACTAACAATTTTGATGCAATATTCAATTTTTCAAACGGCAATATAAAGTTTGTCCCGTTTTGTGTTACGGTTGCAAGTAACGCGATCTGTAAGGAATTGACACGCAATTTTGTTATACGTCCGCGGTAATTTTTAAAGATTTGAAATGAGATAGTATTGTCGTATAACATTTCCGTATATTAAATATGTCTTGTGGATCTAACTCATCATTCAAATATGTATTCATAAACATCTAAACCAATACTGGAGTGAAAAGTTCGTCAACATTTTGTACAGACGAGCGAGACTATGGATGTTGCTTTTTCACGTCAACCTCGTCGCCAGACTTCGGCAAAATAATTTAGCTTTACATCTTCTTTCATTTATTTAACAAAATAGTGGGCAAATCTGTATGGAGAAGACGTCACGTATAGTAGAACTAATGACGTCATATCAATTTGGTAGATGGTCGCGATGACGCCACGTAAACACACTAAATGGGCCAAGGCTCTGAATCACTGGCTCTTGATAAAAGCGCCAAATCACTACATCTATTATTAGACAACCTAGACGAAGAAATCGTTTCCGTTATGATAATACACATGGCTGGTTCTAAATGTGTCATTACACAATACGATATTACTCTGATGAAGAAGTTATTAGAGAAACAAATATACATTACGTAAATTATATTTTTTCATGACTTTAAATTAATATAAAAAAAACATAAAGCCGTATCTGTTGTTGGCCTTCCCATATATTATACACTTGCTAACAAATATCATTACATAGTGATGTTAACGTCATATTTATGGACATAAGCTTTAATAAAAACTCACTATTGGTTCACGATAAAGGATAAACGCGCATAATTTTGCAATTTTACGTAAAGAAGTATCAATTACATTTATCTTAACTGTAAATGAAGGACATTAATCAGACGTAATAGCAATATAAGGCGAAGGACTAAAGTCTGGGACGTCGGAACTGCAGTAATGAATCTAAAATGGGGTTGGGCAGGACACATAGTGAGACGATGTGACGATAGGTGGAGTAAGGTTGTGACAGAATGGTGGCCCAGACCAGGAAAACGAAACGTCGGTCGACCACCAGCGAGATGGGTTAACGACATAAAATCTGTCGCGGGTCCAACCTGAACAAGATTAGCACAGGAACGAGGCAGATGGTACAAAATGAGAGGCCTATACCCAACAATGGGATAAAGAAGGTTGCGGATGATGATAATGATGAATGGTAATATTCTGAAGACTTCTGAAGGCAAATATAAAACAGCTGGTTCATCGTGACATTTCTGTGCTGGTTGTGTTAATTCATTGACGTCATAAGCGCCACAGCGGCACCGCTGGAGACAATTAATTCTATAGATAATTCTATATGCTTTTGTGTTTATTAACACCCATTTCGCTTAGTTAGCTTTGATTTGTAACAAAAGTAGCATTCTCGTTGTCAGTATCAAATATATAATTGTCATTTTTTTTTTATCTCTGTAACAAATCAACTTTTTGACAAGTTTTGATGGAAAACGCTCACACTTTTTTTAAAGTTATATGTCGTATTTACTAAGTTTAATTAGTCAAAATTCACAACATACCTGTTTACATGCATCTAAATAAGTCAAAATGTATTCATTTTATGGCCTAGAGCCCGTCTGGCTGTTCGTTAGTAATAGAAGTGTCCCGACTTGCCACTGAATTCATATTAATGTTATCATGGGATAGGGCAGGCACGAGTCTACCATTTCGTTAGCAATACTCGTATTACGGTCCATTAACTGTCACTTTTTATATTCAGAATATATAGCCAACTTATTGTTTAGGTGTGTTCTTGCTGCTGAAAATGTTTCCAGTAGCCATCTCCTTCTTGTGCCAGTGTGTTCCCAGTGGTGACAACTGGGAATTGTTATAAGTGGGAATTTAGCTTAACGATGTCTCAGGCAGAGCACTAAAGGAAAACTAGGTCTTTGGCTGAAGGACTCAACATATTTATGATAATAAAAAAAAACCAATGCTTTTTTTTATTTAATGATATACTATACCTACAATTGAAGGCCATATGTAATAGTTGTAGCAAAAAATTCTGACATAAAAAAGACCTGAACGGGAAAATTCAACAGAAAAATATTCTAATCGCAGGCGATCACAATACTAAACAACTTCATATTATAATTTTATTTTTACACACGTTAGAGGGTATTGAACACATCATTCCGGTTCCAAGACGTGACTTTACTCAAGCTTTCCATTATTATTGCATCAATTAGGTAGAAGAGGCAGCCATGAGGCCTTGAAGATTGGTTGCATGACTTTACGAGGCTAAATTAAAACGCTACATTTTTCTCTCTAATTATAAAAGTAATCAAGATAGGTTTTACGGTGGCTCAAAAGAAATAACAACGAGTAATCGTTAAAGATGAAACAAATATAACTAAAAAAAATATGAACGAAGATCCCATACATAACTTTAATTATAATAATAAAATGAATCTCTATTTGTTTCTGAGGATAACAAAAAAAGTTAGTTTAACAACCTTCGACTAAAGAGATAAAAATTATCACAATTCTTCTTTTATCAAAGGCATTTCTTAGAGCGCACAAAAGCACTTGTCTATGTCCTCGGATATGCTAACACTGACGCGGAACATTCATCGTTTAAATACACATCACATTATAAAATGTGTCTCACCGCACTGATGTAAAAGCCAAAACTCTGTATCTGAAAAAGTAAGTAAGTTTTTTTTTGTTTTTTTCGTATGATTTTGTATGAATTTAATTAAAGAAACATTATTTGTCTGGTATCGGTGTAAAGGTTTTTTTTATTATCTGTCTAGCCATGTTTAAGTTGATCTACATTATAATTTAAAGAAAATAAACGCTAAAAGGTGTATTATTAAAACGTATCTCATCAAGAACTGTGACGTTTGTAACGCCGAAACACTGTATCTATAATTGATTTTAATTTCTGAGATGCCATTAGGGTCATTTTATTAGGGAATTTTATCCAAAAAGTCGTGCTTTTTATTTATTTTGTTGTATTTATTTTACGATATTCTATTTCTGTCGTGACAATAAAGTATTTTGTAGTGTATTGATATCTAATCTATTCAAAGGTAGAGGCAAAACGGACGCACCAAATGATAGTGCAGGGCATGGGAATGTAGACGAGTGCGTTTTATGCAATGAAACGGACGGGCGTGAAAATTAACCAATGGCAGGCATACACGACGCCACTTCGAGAAATGTACGAACGATGTAGTACGAACGAGTCATGTGAGCGCGACGCTCCTGGCGCCGCCGATCGCAGACCATGACCTTCACGTGCGTTCATGAATCGACACAAACATACTATACATGGTGCACGAAGCGCTAGTAAGAGTGCAATACAACAAAGGACTATAAATAACACAAAAAAACATTCACGGGAAAAACCTCAACAATGCAAGCAATGATAGGAAGTCAGAATCTTTTTACACAATGTAAACGATGGTACTCTTATTTCAGATTGCGACTAATATTGTACAGTGGAGTATCATACTCGTACGAAGAAAAAAGGAACCTTATTATGTTGAAGAAAATAATCATACATTTGATGCTTAAGATAGGCTTAGATATGTAACAAAATGACAAGAGTTAAGTAAATAATATCAAAGAATTTCATATATATTAATTAATATAATTAAATATACATATTCTTAATGCAGTGAGTTATTTATGGGCGGACCCAGGTAAGACTGAGAGTTCTTCCGCATTTGCGGGAGCAAAGTACGCTTCCGCGATGCAGTAAGAGTTCAGCAGCATTATAAGCTATATTGTGAAAGTAGTTTTGCAATATATCTCCCAAAATGTCACACAACACATTAATATGCATGCACTAATCACAGCGGACACACAAGTCTTACAATCACTGTTAGAGAGCAAGGTCGTTGAGATAATAAATATGACTGATCAAGGTCGTTGCAAACAAAATAATTTCGTAATTTTTAACACAGATTAAGTTATATTCTGTACAACCTAATCTGTGTGTAAGTTAATACAAACTCCCGATTTAAAAGACATGAAAACCAGAGTAGAGTTGCGGGATTAAATAAACTAATAGATATGACAGTAGAATAGAACCTATAAACTGGATTGTAAATTTTCTCATTTATCAGAATTTACAGCTAAGTTGTCCCGTGCTCGTGACAACAATTGATTTATATCGAGCCCGGTAAGATTTATGGGACCAAATGCACCGGGAGAGAAAGTAGACTTGGCATGCACTACGATCACAAGTGAAAACCATCCCGGCACGATTCAAAACAAACTGGTACCTAGTCACGTGATCTTTACAATAATAGTAGACCTAGACATGTATTCGCAAAAAAACTTGTTTATTTTTGGGGAAAAAATCTAATACAATAGTAAAATAAAGACAAAAAATAATGATGGTGTTTTAATAGACGATGAAACAAAAAGTAAAAATGACTGAATTCATAGACACACTTAATGATGTTTTAGAGGACAAAGAAAAAAATAATGAAGAATAATAAAATCCCAGATATCAAGCACACGCAATGCTCGAGGCAACTGCGACCCAAATACATGCAGATGATAAAACGATGGACTTTATGATTCAGGCCGTCTAAAGACCGAATGAATTTATTCTTATTGATGTTATGGGCATTGTGTTACTATGTATGGAATGCAACGTGTTTATCATATTTTTCACAAATTGTGGTATGTGTACCAGTTTACACAAAATAAATGATACTAAACATATAAAACTATAAATAAGTTAGTTTTTATTTTTATCCGCTTTATAATTGGAGCATACATGGGCTTGGCCTGATAAGGTCACACATTATTCCGCAATCTAATCTTGTTATCGCTCGTATTACTTTTGTAAACGATTCAAATAATCAAATTCATATTGGAATCTTATTCCAATAAAGAAATTTATTAATCTTAATTAATAACTAACTAAAAATGCACGGAGTACACTTCCCTAAAAAATTTAAGCTTGTATTTTTCTGTTGTTCAAAAGATGAAAGCTGATGATGTTTAATTAATATACAAATGTTTATAGTTATACCTACAATAGGCAAAAGCAAAACAAAATCTTCTTTAAATCAGGATTGGACAGGATTAGTATTGATTGAAACCTTACGAAAGTTTTTAGGCAGACCACGTGGTCGGAATATGGGTGCGTCGGTCGGTCTCTTAGTAATGATTTTCCGAGAGCCAGCTGAGACGAGCAACGTGTGGACTTGCGCAGTGGATCCAGCCGCCACGTGGCCGTTCAGACGAGTTTTTATTTAATTTGGGATATGTGTGGAACTGAGTTCACAGGTGAAAGTGAATTTGTTCCTCATTGGAGTATTCGTAATGGACGGAAATACGCAAACATTTAGCTTTACTTCAACTAAGTATTTAACAAACGTTATTGTATCGCATCCCCAATTATCTATATCTTGCTGCAAGCCCATATCGTCATACAACAACAATTAACGACTGAATCCGATACAGACAATCGATATCAGACACGAATGAAATTTTACTACGACGCTTTTTGTAGTAAGTATCCTGGAACTCGAGTGCAATGTCAGGTACATTTCATCTGCACATGCGCATTGTAATAGCCAGTGCCACGTGGCGTACCTATTCCAGTTGCATAACCTAGCTACTGAACGAATTTTCTAGAAAACAATTTCTATATTTCAATAAGAGATAAAATAAAGCACAACAAAAGGTAATATAATATGCATCAAAATACTATGATTACACACACTGTGTGTGATAATCCAAATATCTCCGAGTTATAAGAATTTTAGAATGCCTTTGCGAACAGCATACCAAAAAAATACCTACTTGAGTTGACGATGCTTTTCATATCCAATTAGAAAAACTAGCTATAATTTTTGTATTAGAGTTTCAGTAGAGGGTTACTAGTCAATAAACTTCTAACGAGACCATGTCCTACAATATATGTGTTCTCATAGAATCAATTAGAATATTTTGCGCATCGCAAACAATTAGCATGTATCATAGTCCACAGGGTAAACGAACTGCAAATGTTTAGCTCCTAGCCTAGCCTAGATATTGGAACGATGCGACATCAGCTTGGTTAATATACTCGTATTATCACGCCCGTATGAGAATTTTAATGAGAATTCGCTAAATTGTTAGAACTTTAACAGTATTAAGTAGGACGATGGGAATGTAAAGCTGAGCAGGTCCCAAAATGTATCAACGAAACATCATCATCAGCAGTAGATAACCATATAGCGATTTGTGATCAGTTTAGCGAAGGTTCAGTCGATTTCTCTTTACGAGTCGCACCAGGAAGTATGTGTTGAGAATTTCACCGGTTACGCTTACGGAGCCCTGTGCAGTAGTACTACACCACGGCATGTCGCGACCACATTGCGTTACACCGACACACATACATTTATATCCCAAGCCGCACACTAGTGCACCCACGCTGCAGAATTGTTGGGAATTTCGCCCGCCATTTTAGCGTCGAATTTCAGTTAGGTCTTAAGGACCTATTGTAAAGATTTCGTCAAACTCCAGTTGATGATCACAAGTGCATGTAAATCAAGGTTCTCGTTTGTTATCCGGTCGTTTCATTGAATTGCCGAATTGATTAGCCAACGTTTTCTTGAGCCAGTGACCTCGCTGGAAATCGGACTTTGAACAAAGCGAATAAACAATGTCTTACACGCTCGAGGAATCCAAAACAGTATTGCGAAAATGCTTATAATTTTCAAAACATTGCACATGGGTTTATCAAAGCAATATTATCTATGAGCCTTTTTGACTATGCGATTTATAATATATATTTACTATGCAATTAATAATAACTTAAAGGAATTAGTAATTTAAGTCATAATACCCGCCAGAATGTTACGTGGATGCCACGAGTGCGACATGCCGCCGTGTCGTAAGAGCTCATTCCTCATCATACCACCGACAAACGAGGTATTATAGCTCAAGTACACATTAAAAACACACTCTCATAATAACCATAAACACAGACAAAAACTATTCGTGACGTAATTTTTATCCGCGAATGCCATATTATCATGAAGCCATGTGCCGAACACGTCGGCGCGCCACGGTTTGCCATATTAGAAATTCCAATGCGGACGTTATATTACTATAGTATTCCTGGGACACTTTACAATATAATCCATTTGTGTTTGTCGGAGACTTCGCGAAACCACAAATAACCGAACTGGATGTTGATAAGAGCGCGGATGTGCTGTATATCCATATTATGGTAGAAGAGAAGCGGAGTCGCATTGATAATGCGACGGACACGCGCGGCAGCTGCGGGGCAACTGAGGAGGCGCGGCACGGCAGGGCGCCGGCCGTCGCCGCCTCACCGCGCGCTCCGCGCCGCCGGGGGGTACTCCGCCGGCGTCTGAACCGTGTCTCTGTACCTCTATAACGCCGATACTATTACTTGTACACTAGGTAGAGGCCCGCGCGCCGTAAAATTGTGCAACGTCAGCGATCTCGTGCGTGCGAGCGATTGGCTCGACACGTCGCAACAAAAACAACACACAACACAAATTACGTTGTTCATACACGTACCTACATAATTAACAAGGGCTGGGCAACAGTTTCTTTTCCAACTGTCGATTCCACTTCAGCAGCCAAGGCTGTGACAGTCTGTTCTGCTTTTATGATTTCCCAACATACTGGTATTGAGGCGCACGTTTTATTGACTTGCTATGAGATTTACACTGCTGTATTCAAATTATAAAGAAATTCAAATCACAAAAATGCAGATGCCTTCAAAAAAGTTTAATTTTCCTTTTATTAAGGTTTCAAAAACGAATTTAAATGCTGGAAAAAATAAACTCAAAACTAATGGGAACTTGCAACGTGATTGAATGATGTACGTAACTAACAGGTTTTGCCAGCAATGCAGAATACGAGATAACAAGAATGTACAAGGTTTAAATTCCTGTGGATTTAGTAAGATATTGTTATTGAAGAGATATTAGCAGGATTCCGTTTTGGTGCGGTGACACGAAGCGAAAATTGAGTTATTTATGCCCCAGACTATGGAAATAAATATTTATTGACAAATGAAGATCTCAATATCTACGAGACGGACGATTCTTCGATACCTGCTACCACCTCCTACATACATGGATTCAACCATAGTCTTTGATATAGTCATTCTTAATAATAATAATATATATAAAATTATTTTAATTGGAAGTATTTGAAAGGTACTTGTCGACCATAGATATTAGCAAATTGTGGAGAATGGATAATCAGCGAAATCACTTACATAATGAAATATCATACATTTTCGTCAACAAAAGAAAAATTGCATGAAAATTAATTATAAGAAATGGAAGGCAATAAAAAGCTTTACTTGCATAAACCGTGACAAATCTAGCGTACAAGTTTTACCTTACGGTTGCTATGGCTACAAATAAATTGAAAATCGATAGAAATAATAATTAAACAAGCATACATTCTTCTGTATTCGCTCTGTATCTACTGGTCTAATTTCCACAAATGATAACTTGACATCGCGATTTCAAAGGAGGGTTGAATAGCACAGACCTGTAAATCATAAAATAAAATAAAAATTAAAGATACCAACGCTATTAGTAAATTAAAACAAAGTTAAACGAAATATTAAATTAGCTTAATAAATGCAATTGAGAATCAATTAGAATACAACATTATGAGATTCGTTCATGCAACTTCAATATTTTGCGAATTGTGGAAGAACAGAGTGGTCCCGAAGGGAAACAGTATAATTAACTGAAATAACACATTCACCATGTCTGTATGCCTTGTGGCAGAGCTAGAGATCTAATTTTATGCAAGCTGTATATAAGACCTAAGTTTCGCACCTAGTCTTACAGACAAGTAAGTTTAATTTAATTTTAGTGAAATTGAATAAAACAGATAAACAGAAGAAATGCATTGCATCGGCCCTACTGAAATTAATAAAGGGAATCAAAAGAAACACTAGGAATGATACCTTTATAAATGTCATAGTATGTTTCATTAATATAACAACCATGAAATTAAATACATTGTACGCCTTTACTAGAGTGCATTATTGCGCCTTACACGTGACTTCTGTAGCTATGGCTACAAGAATATTAAACCCAAGCCACGACGAGAACGATAGCGCAAGTATTTCCACGGTTACAGCGATTTTTATTTTACTATGCTGCGATAAGTTTGCAATTCACGATAAAGCATGAATGCGAGTGAAGGTGATTGTTCAAATAATCTCTGTTTCAAGGTTGCTTATTAACGCATAACATACATATAATTGAAATACATGGAAAAGCTAACCATGATGATGGCTACCATAAAGGATCAAACATGGATAATTTATGGATAAGTTGACAGAATGAAATTATTAGAAATGCGAATCAGCAAAGAACCATACCAAAGTTTACCAATCCCGTCTGGATAACAAAGTATGCCAATACAGACGGGATTGGCATACTTTGCTATGGTTGTTAGCTGATATTATAAGTAATTAAAACGGCAAGAGCGAATCCGCGTAGACAAAAGGTCATGAAGACAATCAAAATCAGAGTCAGACACACCTTCCATCAAGATAATAAATCAGCAAATGAGCAAAGTAATAAATAATAATGAATGAAAATCTCGCAATTCATTTTACACGTATCACCACTAGCCAACTCCTACATGTTGCGATAATAATAGAAGCCAAAATCAAATAAAATACGAATAAAGGTCAACGATAATGGAGCGGCAATATTTTCAGAGCATATACAATTCTACACGCTATCCACATCTCAAGATAAACGTTTTCATGAATAAATTGAACTTGAATGATTTAATGAAATACGGGTAAGTTAAATTTCCAATGCTGGTTATTGTAGTACCGGAGATAAATATCGGGGAAAGCATGGAGTAGTGGACGCAGTACATTGTGAATGTACAGTAAAACACTCAGTTGATGTTCTAGATAAGAGTGTGACAGTGGGCGTTGGCGCAGTTACATGCGCCCACGGTATTTCACCAGTCGTCCAAGGCGCGGCGCCACTGAAAATATACTCCAACATTTCGAACTTGACACCAGTGGTAGAAAATTAAAGAGACCTGAGTAGAAAATATTGTGCGAAGAAATTATTAAAAACACCGCAACTTCGCGGCAACTGGTATGTTACGAAAATGTTTCAAAGCGTTACAGAGAACTGAGAGCAACGCACTAAACGGTTACAAAACTTCAATTTCTATAATAGAAATAATATGTACCCAATGCTCTTCATTCCACTTATGTGAATTGATCGTTGTCCATCAATGTCAATCTATCGACTATTACAAAAAATGATCTTATACTTTTTATAACAAGCAAGAGAGGTCGTTCGTACAACAAACAAACTATCAGCAACTACTCGAGTGAAAATTTCTAAACAAGTCACAAGATCACTATACTCCTACTAATTGTTTACAGTATAGGGGAGAAAGGTTATCTAGTTAGAAGATAAACGTTTTCTAAAACAGATCCAACTAGGTGTTATTATAATTATATAAGGTTTATTTTACTTATACATTTTTCATGTTAATTGCTGAAATTGGGAGAAGTAACAAAGTAAGTTATGGAACATGGCAATCGTTGTTGCTTATACGTGTAACACAAAGGTGTAACAATACTTAAGGGTGTTAGTCTACCTATCAAAGTGACCCTGCGTAGTTTTTTTTTGCAAAATTCGATAAAATATTGGGTTTTCCATACAACTTGATCGATGACGTGACCAAATTTTTTTCGAATTTTGCTAGAATTTGTTCGTTTTTCGCAGCGCATGCAAGAGATATTTTATGCTGATCGTTTTACACCTTGGGTTGGTTTTAGTAGAAACTTCTAAGGATCTCTATTTTTTTCTAGTAATAAATTTAGCCTATGTTACTCATTTATAATGTACTTTTCTATCGGCATAAGAATTTTTAAAATCGATTCAATAATTTATTTGTTACATACAAAAATACAAACATAAAAAAATACTTTTCATAATATTAGTGTGTTTTTACGAAATATCCGCAAATATTTTTCATTTCTAACAACATGAGGACACTATATCTATACTTTATATAGGTATAAAAATCAATGTTCGTTTGTCTCGCTCAAACCCACGGTTGGACCAATTTAGTTGATTATGGTATTGAAATGTTTGTGAAAGTTCAGGGAAGATTTGAACGTTGAGAAACATACATATCTGTTAGGCGGTACGAAGTTCGCCGGGTCAGTTAGATTTAATAAAGATAATAGGTACTTACTAAAATTTAATGTTTATGTGTTTATCCTAAAGGTCAGACTGAACTCATCTGTGGATGTGGATAACCAAATTTGCCCATGGCACCAATGGGACGAAACTCGTCTCAAGTGTCCCATCAAGGAAAAGAAACAAAACACAATAGGAATAGTAGAAGAACCCCAAAAACTAAAATATCCGAGCGATATTATATAATGTACCTACTACATCACTTGCACAATTGTTACTATTTATGGAAGTCGAAGTTTAAAGTATTACAGCACGTAATTTTTTTTACAATAGATATCTATCTGACCAGATTATAATATACTGTCCGTCACATTGACCTGCGAAGGTCGTCCCTGGCACGATGCGGCATTTATATCACTTTGCGATTATGTTCACCGTTAGAAACTTTAACGATGTTCGTTTATTACTCTAAGAACAGCCACTGGCTAAGGTAGTAAATTCAAGCCTACGCAAGCACGCGTACAGTAAAACAGCGCTAGGCAGGGACAGTCTCTTTGCAGTACATAATATAATAGGAATATGAACAGGCTACTTCGTTTACTACACGGTACGAAAAGTGAACTCTTCCTAGAACTTCTAGATCTCGGAACTCTCATCATTGCATTTTTCAATAATCATGACTAAACTTGGAAGTTCCTAATGGAGAACATTAACTACTTCCAACGTTTTATCTTACATGAAATAAAATCAATCAAAAGGTTCTCAATATTTCTAGTAAATTAAAAAGGTTTGTAATTAATAGAGACCCTTATAATTAGCATCTGGGTTGGATCTATACTATATTTAAACAAATCTAAATGCCATGCATTTAATAGAATGGTCACTTTAGATTCTCATAAATTTTGGTGCAAATGGACTTAAAAACTAGGTTAGTTCGTGAAATAAAGCAATCAAGCTCATACTGTGCATGTCTTGTGGTCTGGCAGAGAATGAGGCCAGGAAAATCAATACGTCTGCTTACACCAGACTAGACAGACTCCACCAGTGAGATTTGTATTCTAAAATAATATTGTTTGAGTCTGCATAGCCAGAAATTGTCTTTAATATTCCTACAGAAAAAATAATAGTAATACTAGTGAACTCCAAGAAAACATTTAAATAAGGTGAAGAATAAAACATTTCATAAGACATATTTGTATGATATCTAATAACTAATTAATTTTGTGACTTAGCACTAAAATAAGAGGATGATGATTACAGAGTTTCATGCTTCATACTAGGATATCATAAAATATTATTAGCTAAAAAAACTTAAACGGCATATGCAGGGCGAGTATAGGGAGACTCTCGATTGCATGCGGGTCAAGGTCGAGAACCGTCGATTGCTGGATAATGAGATAGCGTCTACACGCGTGGATTTTTTGGCGCTAATCACTGGAATTTTCTAAATAATCAGATCAATTCACAAAGCACCTAATACGATTCATCACGAACATGGGTGAATGATCACTGTAAATAAAACAGGTCGATGCCCCCATACTCTTATTAAGAAAATATCATAAAACATATCTCTACTCCTTAGATTATGACAGATATCAAACAGGTGAGCGAATGTCTGAGGTCAAACATGCTGCATTAGGAGGCACTCAGTCATATGCGGTATAAAGTATTTTAACTTCCGTAAACAGGACAACCTCGGAAAAACACAAGCGGATAAAGAATTTTACGACCACATTACAAACTCTAAAATCAACGGTCATGGTCTTAGACATATTTGATGTGTACATCTTGATTCAAGTGTCGTTTTTGCATGATATCAAGGCCGATCCTTTTATTTACATTTTTTAATCTAACTAGTTATGCTGCAATTTAATTCGAAAATTTTTATATTACAGGAGAAAACGGTACGGAAAATTCCAACAACTTTGTAGCTGTACTGATAGTATCGTTATTATTAATCTTACCTTTGATAAATGACTACTAGAAAATATAAACATCTTTCACTAGCGTTTCACTAACGACATATCTGTCAGCTTTCTCATGTCCCATTGCAGATCAATTTGTCGTACCGAGCTTATTATGGCCCTTCTTTTTTAGTTATTTTGAACGTGGCTAGTCAAAGCTTTCAACTCAGATTAATTTGAGTGATGTGACTCGGAATTATATATTTTGACTCCTCTTAACCCGTTCCACAATTGGACTAGTTTTTTTACTATACAAGATACCTCGACAATATGAATATGGCTAGACTTGGACACTCTCTACTGATGTTTTTTGTTTTTCGATAACTGACCGTTTATTTACACAAACTTACAGAACAGCTTAACATATTGAAATTGATATTGTAAACTAAGTAAAATTACACATATTTACAATGGCAAGAACTGATTTCAATTTTAACTTAAATCTAGGCTGTGTCAAGGCAAGTATACCTCCACTTCATCACTTCATCGCATCATCACTTTAACATTAAGTAAAAGAAGTGTTCAAACGTTTACTGTGAAAGAAGCTGTAGGGAGTTTTTCCATTCATATAATGTCAAGATTTCCTGATTAGTGTTTACTTCCGAAGTTGTGTACAACTTTACGTTTGCTGCTCATTCATCGCATTGATTGGAGGAATTTAGGTCTTCTCCGAAGGTTATAAGGTCTGTGTGCATTTTTAGAGTGTTTTCATCACGGTCGGTTTGTTTGGGGTTCTCAGTCTCACGCAAGGTTTTGCATAAGTCATTGTTTAAAGCAATTTACACGACATACCTCAGGCTGAGGCTCGCAAGACTGTGACAACTTCATAAATTAGCTTGTCAAATAAATTTGGATAACAATGATATTTTGGAAGACGGACAATTAGGTAGGTGCTTAAAAATATTACGCACTTTTCTGAAGGCTATGCTGAAATTAAGTGACATTATTATATTGTTGTTGAATTGTGTAAGAATCCAAATATGTATTTAGTTGTACATAAATGACATTCGGTTATAAATAATATCACACAGCTAATATCACACATACAAAATGTTAAGCACATTGTATCAATTTAAATTGTGCCATGAATGTATTGTGAAATAAATTAAATTTTGCATTATTTTAGGTCACAAAATATTGTTAACTAAAATCCTACGAAATCATTTACAATAAAAAAACACACAGCACCATTGATGGTAGATACTGTCAATTGGTAACACAATAAAGAAAGAGATTTTTCCAGTCAATAAGACTAATTCATTATTTATTTCGAAAACTCATTTGCAAAAGTCATTTAAATAGTATCAATGAACTAGTAGAACTTTCTAGTAACGACCACGATGTCTTCACAACAGCTGATTGACCTAAAAAAGGGACGTTACGAGTAAGACAACACGAATGATGAGAGAACGGTCCAGAGAGAGACAGAAGACGGAATAGAAAAGTGCGTGAAGGGCGTCACGTAGGCTAAAGACAAGAAAACAGTAGGGCAAGGTCGTCCACAGAGTTCTTTGGACATCGTAAACGGTAAACATTGTATGTAATTAGTGGTTAATTGTAAGTGGTATGAGTAAATTATTAGACATATAAATACTAATTTTGCCATGGTTGTATTTGGAATATAACGAACTGGCTTATTTAATTTAGCTCCCATAAATAGACTAATCAAACCTAGACGATAGAATACCGGGCTTGTACCGTCCTAATTTCATCAAGATAAATTGAAAATTCGGCCCGTACGAGACTAAATTCCGAAAAACATAAACTGACAGAGAAAGTAAATTTTACGAGCGTCGAAGAAGAGACAGTTCGCACGCTCGGTTAAAAATTATTTAGAAAATTGTGAACATAACTAATAACTGCCTACTATAAATAGTCGATAAGCACCGTGCTCATGTGGGTGCTAAGTAAATCAATGCATGAGGCGCGACTATAGTCGGTTAGCCACGGGACTAAAGCCGTACAAGCGTTTCTAGGAATTTCTTACGATCTGCTAATAAATAATAATACTTATTCTCTTTAATTGAACGAGCGACCGAAGCATCTCCGGTTCGAGTCTGTTAATTTTTATTTCGTCCATCAATTTGTATGTCTCGATTTTGGTACTCGCATAGCTTTTCGTCGAATAGCTTCCACGACTAATCTTGTCGAAACCCACAAATAACAAGGAAGTTTTCTGCGGCGCCGTGTACTAGCTTATTTCAATAATATTTGGCAGATACATTCGGAACACCAGATTCACTATTAAACCTAAGCATTATAAAAATGATCGGTCTGTTGGTAGCGCGGCCAACCCAGATAACTCCCAAGGAGAAGTTTCTAATATAGGCAATCACATAACTTTATTAGAGCCCAGAGTCCAAACCGACCGAAGACCGCAGATTTGCAATGTCAGCTACGAAACTGACACAATCTTATACTAAAGACCGGATTGCACAGACGAAGACTTCACTAGTCTTCACCCACTCCACAATGTAGGTACCTTATTATTTTTAAGCCAATTTGGCAATATCAGGACACCGCTAGCGGTCACGGCAAAGAATAATAAGACTACGTACTAATAAGTCACGGTCAAAGTTGGTAACAGTCACGTACAATCGCATTAGTGGATTGAAGATGTTGGTTGTCTATTGTCTATGGAAAGTATTTGATTATGTAATAAGGTATAATTAATCGTAATTAGACCGCTTAGCACATTGGTTCACTACTGGTCTGCACTCTTACTATCTCGATATTATTTACACACGATGTCTGTGCGACGACCACAGCGGAAAGCGTGGTAATGCGTGCGAGAATAGAATCGCCGTAAGAAAGTCACGGTAAGGTGTGGTCTAATGTCCTAAGGTACTGTGACCTTACCGTGACTTTCTCTTTAGACAACAGATATCAGTCAGAGCCGCGCTAGCTCTGACTGATATCTGTTGTCTAAAGAGAACGTCACAGACAACGATTTCGCATTATGTAGTCTTTTTCCAGCCCCCATTCGTATAGCGTTCGCTCCTTCTAGAAGGTCGGTCTCCTTCGTTACGTTCTTTTACAAATATGGCGAACGACCAGCCCGACAAACTTTGGCCGTCAATTCAAATTTGCAGAAATTTACCCATTTTTTAATCTCAGTTCATAGCACCACTATGTGTTTGAAAGCAAGCAAAGAAATTAGAAACATAACTGTGCTAATGTTGTTTATTAAGCTATTATTTAAGTATAAATCGTTAAGGAGAAGAGAATAACCAAAAAAACATAAAAGAAATTGATGAAAGTCGTCGAAAAAATTAATATGTAACGAATGTGATACATTCAATATTTAAATACTTTGGCCAACGATTTGCGTCAAAAAGGTTTATAAAAACAGGTTACCAAATTCCAAAGTTCCACCAGCGCCAACCGGCTTTTCGTGATTTAGGTCAATGTTTAATCCATATTTTTCAATGTGTCATTCGAGCGAGGGGCGCCTCCATCGAGTATGGGACGTCGCCTTATATTTATGCAGTAAGGAATTTTAAATGTATTTATTTCTGAATTTATTGATGCACACACACAGGAATGACTTGTTCAAACAAATAAATGTCTCCGAAAATGTTTAAAGGAGACTTAATACCAACACAATTATGAATATAATATATAAGTACTCGAAATATAACAAAATATACTTTTTCTAATAAATATAAGTTATTGTGGAAAAAATATATTGATTATTAATTAATTTTTATCCACTTATGCAGATGAGAATAAAATGCTAAGACATCGTCTGTGTAAGTATTTTTTAATTATATTGAATTTTTCAATCAATTTCGATAACATTTATATGAGACGTCTGCAAAAATCACAATACTACAAAACAACAAAAAAAACAATTATACAAACCAATGTATAAACGGGCGAAGTAATCGCGTAACAAACATGCTAAAAATAATATTGAGAAAAGTCTGCTTCCTTTTTAATTTCGGCCTTAATAATTATTTGCAAGGTTTAGCCTACTGTGTTCATAGTTTCAGACAGGTAGGTAGGTTCTTAGGGTGCGTACTACGCAGTGGGGGGCCAGACAGACTGGCAAAATGGCCGCCACTGTCTGCGACCTTGAACTGCGAGAGACCTTTCTATGTGAGATAATCACCAATATCGATCAGCGAAAACCGGTATATTATGAGATCTACCAGTCTAAATGTGCACGCCTCTTGATTGAACAAGACTCGTAACAACAATTTATTTATCAACTGCTGTATCACGTAAGGTTAGCTATGAATGAAGGGGGAAATAAATCAAAACAATCTTGTATTTATTTTGTCAGAGTTACGAACTGTCAAAACGAAACCAAGAATGTTTATCTCTTGTTTCACTTCTTTCGCTCTTAATGTTACGCGATACCAGTACAGGTCACGTGCCGTCACTCCTAGACTATTAAAGTCCTTTCAAACATTATTTTAATAAGAACTTTAGATTTAAAATAAAAGAAACTTAAAAAGTAAATCAGGTGAACAAAAATCCACATAATTTTCCGCATCAAGTGTTCCCGCACGAAGTTATCCCTTAGGATAAGTTGATTTACTAGCTCGTATTTGAATTAGTGGACTGATCCCGCCATGTTTTAAAATGAAACCACATTATCTTTTTTCATCCTTAACTTCTATAGTGTAAATAAATTATATGTAACCAGTAAACGATAGAAACCGTACAAAACTAATGATTAGATTAACGTGACTCACCGAATTCACAGACGTCTATCGATAGCTGCTGCTGTTTTAATGATAAATATCCAGGAGTATTCAAAACCTTACCTGTGAAAATCAAATGTTTATTTTGAAAATTGAGAAATAAATTATCATTAGTACATTTGGAAAGTTAAATCATTTAATTAAGTTATGAGTAAGTATGTAAAATTAAAATCTACAAGAGTAGACTTGCTATTACCGCAATTAGTCTGATTTGCGATTACGATATGGCCTAAGATGAAGCACGTTTGTCTAGAAGTAATCAATTAACTCGCGATATAAAAATACCCTTATTACATACATCAGCTCCTTTCTGTCCCACTGCAGCGCAAAGGCCTCCCTTGCTTGCTTCCCTTCCTACCCAGAGTATACTTGTTTATCGTGAAATAGAGAAGCAAGCAGCTAGTTCCACGCAAAGCAGTTAGCTAAGTTACAATACCATTACAGAATGCCATATGCAGTTGTTCTAGACTACCTTTAGGACCTATATGCCAACTTGGTAAGTTAGTCTTAACTATTAGGTATATACGTTTATCTATATATATATATATATATATCACAGAAATATCATCACAGAAATATAGGCAAAAGGCATATTTACGATGTAAACGCTCAACTGAGTTCAAAATGCCAGCTGCTGTATAACAACATTTTTTTGTTTGATTGCGTAATATCAAGCAAAGACAAATACATAACAGCTCATTATATCTAGCACGTGTATCGATAACATTCAGCCAGACTAGATCGTCCCTAATATTCCAAAAAAAATACAGTCAAGATAAAATTACGATATTACTAACTTTTGCTCGCGGTTTCGCTCGCGTTATTATAGTTCCCCCGATAACAACAGCAATATTATTTAATAATAAAAATCAAACCTCTGAACCGATTTGTAAAAACTTTATGGGACCAATTCAGATGACCCTTTCAAACAAATAGGTAAATATTTTTTTAATCGGCCAGCCGTCTCCGAGAAATCAGGCAATAAACATTTTTTTTTAAACCATCGAACTGTAAGTACCTCTTATCTTTTTCGGTCAAGTCGATCTGTCAAATAGCTGCTGAAGAGAAGGGCAAGTAAATAAACAAACACACTTTCGCATCTATAATACGTCTGAGGATTACCTATTTTATATTACTACCATAGAATGACTATCTAACACACCTGTATTAAAATTATCTACAACACACTTATCAGATGAGATATTTAATTTTTGAGACGTAAAATAAAGGGTCTATCTATGCCGGGAGCCCTTGATAAGGTTTTAGACGGACTATAAGATAAGATTAATATGTTTCGTTTTTTTTTAATATCAGGTGCTGTTATCATTATTTATTTACTTTTTACTGTTGTAGGGTAACACATTTCGAATGTTTTTATCAACAGCCCTACGAATATCACAACATAGGTTTTTTCTCAGACTTGCATTAGCAATATTACGAAGGTATGTAATGTGTATCATAATTACATTAATATGAAGACGTAATTTATTTTTTATAATTTAGGTACCTTTATTCAAAATGCATGTAGGTATGTATGTATGTCATTTATGTATTACGTACTACATAAAAAAATGCATGTACATGCAAAAATGGATTACATATAGATCACTCAAGGCCAACAGATAATCCAAATGCTTCAACCCAGAGATGGTAGAAGCCTGGAAAGGTTTGCTTGCTACAGGCAAGTTCCAACCCACCACCAATGGCGCCCAGCATGATATTAGCATTACCTTGCATACATAGTTTGTGTGTTTTTTGGTTTATTAGTTTGTTTGCAACCAAAACCAACGGATCGAATGGATTTTTTTCCCGGTGAAATATTACGCGGGCGAAGACGAGGTCAAATGCTAGTATTACACAAATGACACGTCAAAATGTAAAACTTCACTTAAATTCCTTTTATCCAGGTCAGGGTATTTATGGCATACACAAACACGAGTATAAATATACAGGTCGGGAATGAAGCAAATTTTCCTCAGTTATAAATATCTCAAAAGGTCATTGCCCTACGGCCTCCCGCTGCAAACAGACATCCAAGGTCTCCATGAGTGCACTGAAACATTCCATTGCGAGCTACATGAGAACGCTGATTCCATTATAACCTTGATAAGACTCGTCTGCATTTCAATGTGTCATGTTTATTGCAATGTGTTTAATTTAGTTATAAGGATGGAAATATAACAAATATGTACGTATAGTCATTTTTTTATATAGAATGGATTGTTGTTTAAGTAGTTTTATATGTTATTTATATATATAGAAAACTAAGTCCTGAACTCCTGACAGTCTGATTGATATAATTTAGCTAGGAACCATCATGAAGCCTAAATCGCTAGAGACATGAAATTTGGAGAGTGTATTTGTTATAGGGTGTTATAAAAAAGGGTGCTATAAAAAAGGTTTTTAGAAAATCTGCCCCTAAAGGGTTCAAGTGGGGGTTCAAAGTTTAAAACTTCTTAATATTCAAATTGTTCGCGGGCAACGCCGCGGGTGACAGCTACCTAGTCTCGTATATAATTTATGTTGTAGTGTCAGTGAATATTTTTTAAGTCATACGCTTATACTTTACTAATATACAAATGGGATAAGAGGTAATAGTTTGTAAGTTTGTCTATAGGAAGTGATTTCTTCCTAATCCACAAAGTGTTTGAAGAATGCTTCGTATGGTAAGTGACCATCACATATCATCACGTATCAATTAAAGTGCCCCGTGCAGACTGCAAGATGGCAATGAACCTATCTATCGATTCGAAGGTCCACGCCAAAACTTGAAAGAATTGAACATAAGATAAAATTTGTATTACTCGTATCACTATCAAGTACAGACATTGTTCTTTCTTCTGTTGTATTATAATGAGATCTGAATTTTCTTAATTCGTTTGTAGGAAGTAATCTCTTGAAATAAATTACCGATTTTTGCTGAGTGGAAATCTTCATTGTTCCCTTAAGGCTATATTAAATTGAGATAAATAATATTTTAACGTAAAATAACAATGTTCCATTTAGGTTCTTGTATTACGGCAGCTAGTAACTTACAACAGCAGCATAACTTTGTAGGTGTAAGTTTCTTTTTACGTACACGCGGCTAACCAAGTTTGTATAAACTTTATTACTTAAACAGTTTATATCCTAGATCAAGACAGGATCTACTTTGATTCTTAGAAACAGCTGCAGCATAATCACACGGCGCAACTAGTACATACACTACGCCTTCAATTCTATAGGTTAGGCTAGTTTAATTGCTATGATGCACTGTGGAATACACGTAAGGGAAACAATTCTAACTAAGACTTTATTTAATTATTTTTTTTATAATCAACTCGACCAAGGTTACTATTTAGTAACATCGGTGGAATCAGATGATGGGATGAGATATAACATTTCTTAGAGTCGACAATTCGTCCAATCGATGCGAGTTAAGATGGGCTCAGTTGTCGTACTATTTAAAAGATGAATAACTGCAATTCGGGTAAAAAAATCTAGTTATTTAGCGTCACATAAGACATTATACTCAAAATTGTTTTATCTATTCCAACCACACAACCGTATTTTTTCATGGAGCGCCGAAATAAACCACAATCATATTAACAGTTCGTATTGCAATTACTTTTTTTAATAGTAAATAGGCTCGCGTTTGACCGCAACTAGCCGATTAATCTGATTAAACTGACGATACGGCTTAAGATGTTGCCTGAGAGATATCGACTTGAAGAAAAATAAACATTGTATTTGCAAGTGAAGTCAAAAACAACTTGCAGAATGTGCAGTGTTATGCAATTACAGTTATTATCGTAAATGCAAACAAATGTATATGGGTATAAAGTAGGTACAAGAATGCCCTTGCGGCGCCAAGGAAGGTCGTTAGTGTTTATGTTTTTGCACTGGCTACAGATAAACGTGATAATGAGCAGAGCTCTTATCAGAATATTCATAGAGTGCATACTTAATATGATATATTAATAGATTTCGTTACTTTCTAATATCTGTTTTCAATTTTTCGTTAAAAGTTACAATTGATATTCAAGTGAGCACCTACAGCGAATTCACTAAATGGTTTCTACACCGACAAGTTCGATGTTCTAATTAATATCTAGATTGTGTAAACCTTTGTGAAAAATAATAATTGATGGAACATTAGTTTCACAATCAAACCTTGCATTTCTTTATGAGAATAGCTGTAGGCATCTTTAAAATTACCACAAATATAGCAAACAAATCATTAGTCAATAAGACCGCGAACTTGTTAAAAATGAAATTTACAATATTTGCAAATATATAAATAATTAAATTAAATAACATAGGTACCAACATTATAGAGCAAAATTTAAAAGTAAGATAGGCTACATTGTTGCTAACAGGGTATCTACAAGACCGATATATTCAATATAATTGCAAAATCAAGATACCGACGTAGCCCTTCGAGCAAGTACAGAGAGCGGCATAGTGCATATTACGGTAAGAGACCGGTTCGACTAAAATAGCCTGCAACGTGAAAAGGGCCTCGCTTCACACCAACAAGTAAAGAAGGCGGTACATTTCTATGTTTTTAATGAAAAAGAATAATTTTAATTAACTAATTAACTAATTTTCCAAAAAAAAAAAAACAATTAATCCATCTTTTATATATACAAGCTGATCCGGCGAACTTCGACACACCTAACAGTCGATTAACGTGTCGTCAATGAGGTGAGCTGTTAAACTGTATAAGGCATTTTCTTTAATTATCTTTCTCGCATATTTTTTAGATATTTATTCTGCTATTCGGAGCGGAGATAAATCCAACAAATCACAGATCATTAAAATCGTTCCAGCCATGGTAGTGGTTTAACCCGACTCTGTAAATCCGTGACCAATATTATAAAATAAAAAAACAAAGAGCGTTAAAAGAAAGATGCTAAAATAAGCGATCAGTCAAAAGTTCCCTGATGATATCTTTTCACTACAACCAAATAAACTTGAGTTAAGTAATTATTTTCTCATCAGAATGCAAGGTATTGTTCTTTGCGCCATCTTACCTTTTGCACATACCCAAACCTATCTACTTATAAATACCACAGCCCACTGAACACTGACACAGACACTGCCCACAACAGACTGGTACGCATAATTTCAGTAAAAGTTAAATGTGCCTGTCGATAAACTCAAAAGCTTGGACGCAAAGGATATATATACACAAAGAAAAGTAAAACTGCTCTTGACCCTTATATTTTTGTAAGTATATTCCCGTCCATTCATTTTTGTCCTCTTACCTCACGATTTCTTCATATAAAAAAGTAAAACAACATTCGCTCCAGAGAAAATAACAAATATTCGTTGAATAAAGAATAGTATTTTTGCCGAGAACGTAGGAAACATAACGGTCCCAACGTTGTTTTGTTCCATTTTGCATTTTAAAACACGATATGGAAAAACATGGATGGCGCCGACCCGAAGACGTATGCATTATAGTCCAGCAGCCCCCGTAGGATTTTTTTGCCCGAATCTTTGGGAATAGGTTGAGGTCGACGAGATGAAAAAGGTTTTCCTGTGTTAAATTTGTCGGTAGGTAATCTACTGCGAAGGTATGAACTTACTGTTATTCAGACAATTTTGACACCTCTATGACTCAACATTTTATACCTGCGCAGTACAGTAGCTACATGTACCGAAAATATCACACAGGAATACCTTTGGCAAAAGCGTCGTGCGAACTAAACCTACTCGAGAATATTCAGCCTGTTATTAATCACTAAATAAGTCCTATGGCGGCTGCCGGACTAAACATAGTCGGGAACTAAGTGTTATGTTAGACGTATACCAATGTTTTGATGCGCAGCACCGAGGTCAAGCGAATGCGTTTAGACGAGGTTGAAGCTGAAGAGTTGCTATTTATAGCAGCGTATTTTTAAATGTCTTAGAATTATAGTCTAGAATGAAGTTTAAGGCGGTATACAGAAATGTGCATTGTCTTATTGATACATACAATTTGAGTATGGCTTGACGAGTAAAACGCATGAGATCAACTCGTGTTATGACAAACGATTTAAATGAGGTGGTATGTACATAACTATTATTTTAAATTTAAAGCGAAAACGGAAATGCATAAAATATCAAATGGACAAGAAAATTTTAAAATATATTAACAGATGATAAGCCAAGCCAAAACTACCAGTCATATGGTCGGAAACAAAATTTAATTAGCAAGGAGGATGATAGGGGTCGATTCTAACTCATCATAGGAAGTCGCAGACTATATGAAAAGTTCCTGATTATCTGATATACACCTCAATAGCTTATGCCTTGCGACCAGCACATGTCCAGTCAAGGTCAGCGGTGCATCTGCCGCGCGCCCTCCCCTAGCACTTTATTTTTACTTATTTTATTATGAACACGCACGATGACTGAACATTAAAAACCCGAGCCCCAAAAGCTTCCGTTGGGTACATCCCAATTTTAGCGAACGCCAGTTTTTTTATTATTGAAATTGGTAATAACACATTTTTTTGCTTGGATAAACTAACAAGTAAGCTATATAAGTGAAGTGTATCTTTGTGTAAGCTTTGATTCAACAGGTCCCATTTGTCCATGGCAACTTTTATATTTCGGGTCTGAAGGTCATTAGCTATTTCATTATTAGCTATTTATGTGTCCCATTGCAAAAACGTGAAAAACGAGTATAAAAATCGGTGTAATACAAAAAATTTGAATAATCCTTGTATGTTGATTATTAGTCTTGTTTTAGATGGTTAAATACCAAAAATATACTACACCAGGTCTTCCGTTTTAATTCAATGATCAGTATTTTTATGTAGTTTAGTCGGTTGTAGTGCGACGTCACCCACACTTGAGGATCTACTTTGGCTGGTGCCTATTCTCTTTGATGTTGTTGTTTCTTTTTTATTTGAGCGAGCGTGAGTTAATAGACCCATTTTGTGGAGCACTTAACATAAGCAAGCATTGAGATAAGTACTGGAATTATGTGTCTAGTTAGCGGTAGGCTTTTGAAAACGAAAATTGTCTTTGTAATTATCTATTTACAACAGATAATTTCGACAAGTTCTACCTACGAGTATATTAAAAATTGTAAATTAAGCAAGTTAATTTACGATATTTAATTTACAATGACGCTATAACATGGTGATACCCCAATAGATCTTTTTTTCTCTACTGATATACATATTTTATTTGTATATCAGTATTATATAAAATTACTTTAGTCGATTAGTCAGTTAACAGAATGACCCGTGAACTATACAGGGTTGTCAATTGTGTCATCCTCCGTTTTATTCTTCTTAACTGAACGTATTGCTATTCTCAACTTATACCATCTTATATTTTTTATGACACGACTTGTACTATTTGCAAAAAACCGGATAGCATAGCTTGCAGATGCCGAACGGTAATCATCAACCATAACATTGAATATGGCAATTTATCTCGCAAAATAGTTTCTAAGTGGTTGACGTACGAGCAATAGCATCGGCACACTCTTACTTACACCACTAGTACAATCTACAATGTCTATGCCCATGCCCTTACTCCCAACATCAAGTACACTGCACGAGACACCTAGTTATTTCGATGCAGAATATTTCCATATAGTATGTTATAATGCAAGTAAACAGAGATCGTGACCGGGCAACGTGATTCCGCCGACTACGAGGTGCACATACGTGATCAGGTAAGTAACACCTGATAGCCAGCGGAGCAAGACTTTAATTATATTGAGAAGCTATGAAAATATGGTAGAGTTCTTTATAATATTTTGTTAAGAACATAATTATACATGGCTTATTACAGACGATTTAAGCAGTGTCTGTGGGATTTTGTAAATATGTACCTAAGAAATACATACTAATAAAATATATTATAAGACACTGCATAATTCTGTTGCTACAAACTCTTTGAAACTAACAATAGTTTTAACCCGAGAATCACTATTGAGATATAAGCAACAGCCTTAATAAACAAGTACTTCTACATTTTCAAAAGTGAGTAGTTTCATTTGTAATTACAGGACCTATTTTGATAATCCCCACATACATTTTATTAAAATCACTTGGGATGTACTGATTTAAAACAATAAAAGTTTTCGTTCAAATAAGTCCGAGCGTCTTTGAGATTTCGGGAACAAACATAAAAAGATAGCGAAATTGAGAAACTCCTATTTTATTTGAAGTAGTGACCTCAAGATCAATCAATATTTATCTACCAATATCAAAACGTCGAATCAAAAACCAAGTGGAGAGCGGACCTCACAACTAGTCACATTACTTACTTCACCTATACTTGGCATAATGCACATTACATAGTAGGTTTGCAACAGCTATTTACTTAGTAAACAGTATAATTGCAATGGTAGATTACTGAACTGTTACTAGCTCGATGATTGGTTACTAAGGCTAGAGAATATAATTACATTTATGCGGGTTATTTATAGAATACAAGTTGTTGTGATTATGAGTGATGATTATGTACCCCCCTAGTAATCGTTAAACGGAGAACTGCGAAGTATTACTCGATAATGATATTTTTGTAACGTTTTACACTAATGATTTCTCACTAGGATTTCTCCTGTAAAAATGAACCGAATGAGTTATATCGACGGACCTACCTAATTGGATTAAAAGTGGGTTCGTTTATAAATTACGTTTGGTCACCTATAAAAAATATATATGTTTGTAACTCAAATAATCTGGACTTTCTAGTCACAGTTCCAACAAAACCGATAATCCCGATAGCCGTACGTTATTATTAGTAAGCTATCGACAAATCAAAGATTTAATAATATGTAATGGGGCAATCGGAGCGTGTAATAGGTAATTCTTAGGCGCTGATCCGTGCTAACGCCAGCTCCGTGCGATCAGCTAGCCTGCTCAACCGTGGATCAGCCCAAGTTACTAACTAGTATTGTACGTAGATTACCATAGCAAGTTTTTCTTTGTTGTCCACGCCCTATCTGACGGAGTAGTACGTAGACCTTTATACTTCCAACAGAAGATCAGCTCAGATCGTTTACAAGCAGCATTATGCCTAATTGGGATCGGTGTGTAACAAAAATGGCTTCCCTAATTATATCAACGGCTTACCTACCTATTGTATTTGGACACAAAAAACACCATATTCTTCTTTTGTGTAGGACGAGTGGTATTGGATATCTCAGGCATGCAGCCCCAAAGTTCCCGACGTAGTACAGAGTCTGGCTTTTGTGGCTATCACTATGCGGATGTTACTATTTAAATATTTAATTGCCTAGTTTCATGTCGATAAGATGTTAGTGGAATATCTTTCCACACAGCCGTGTATGCAGTCAATCGTACAGAGACTTTAAGATACCTATAGTCATGTCAAGCGCAAACAATTATGCAATGGGCAACTCTCGTTGAATCATTCAAGTTTTTTTTTACTTTGACGTAAATTATAACCATATTTGTATCGATCATCTCCATTTCGATGGATGGAATGCCTGAAGGTACATGAGAAAACTAATATACTACCAATTGCATACGATTTTAGTCTAAAAGTGCATTTAAACACCAAAGCAAAACCGCCGTTCTTAGGAGTTTGTTGAACTCCCCCACCCCAAGTTCTATTTTCTAACAAGCCGTAAATAAGTCATATTGTCGACTTAGATACAGTAATGTGCTACTTTCATGAGTTATTTAGATCATTAGTTGAAACGCAAATCAAAATAAGTAAGCACTTGAGTAAAGTAAATCAATAACGAATAATTGCAATGTCCCATACGAGTAGTAGGTAGCAAGCACATTTATTCCATCGCACAACGATCATAAGTCATTATCAGTGGGAGTGGAAGCCTAGTCGGACAACGTATTAGCTCTCAAGCGATATGGTATTGATGTGGATTTGCTTTCGTTACAAGAAATCATTGCGTAGTTTTTTTGGATAACCCTTAAAATATCAGCTACACGAGAACAACCTGAAGTTTAGACAGTGTGGCATAGACGCCGCAGAGGACACGCACGTAAACAAAAATCACTGAAAGATTCCTGGTAAGGAAGATGTTCTAAAAACCATGCGATCAAGAGATACATAAATGTTAGAAGCTGGTCCTTTAGTAATCATCGACCAATACTTCCAAAGCAGGTCGTAAATCCTTAAATAGCAAAGTAATGAAACGCTACTTTTTATTGAACTCAATTTGCAACAGATTTTGTTTACAATAACTTGTGTTAACAAAATCATTTTAAAAGTCAAAACTCATTGAAATAAGTCTCAAAACGAGCTTGGTCTAACATTCTGTTTATTTCCAAAGCAGGAACATAACAAATAAATATAATGTTACAACGCAAAGAATGTCCAGTTGCAAAATCTCAGGTTTCGATGCAGTCTGGTGGCTTTAGGTACGGACAGAACGGTCTAGTTTTAGGCCTGGATTATATTACTTGTGTTATGCAACGTCCGAAACGTTGCTTAATACGAGTAACTACAATCTGGAGTACAAGCCACGGAAGAAATGATAGTACTACGATTTTATTTGTCTGCATACAAGCAGTTGAATCATGTGATGAAAATTACACAAATGTTAACAAAGGTCGCCTGTGACTTGACAGCCGGCAATAAAACATTTACTAACTATCTTTGAGATATATTGTGCATCAGTCAACAGTCCTTTTGCCCACCGTTTTGTCATTTCAGCCGTTCTAATACGACGATTTTAAATTTCAAACGTTTTTTTGTGACGATGTATATTTACGAAGGATATATTTCCGATGCCGGTCATAGCTCAAACGGTAAAAGGAAGTATAAGGAAAAGTGCGTGTGAAAATTTTTATCCTCTCGAGTTTCAACATATTACAATAGATTAGAATTAAGTAGTTTAAAAAAAAACAACTTAAGCCTAAAATATTTAAATTTAATTATATTTAACTAGGTTTTTGATATTTACCCGACTGCGATAGAAGGAGAGTTATGTTTTTCGAGTGTTTGTATGTATATTTGTTTGGCACGCCCTAGATCCTAAACGGTTTGTCGTATTTTTATATGAGCGGTGTCAACAGATTCGTCTTCACCAAATGATTATTCTAGCCGTATCCCGCGATTTCACTCGTTAAGATACGCGGGTGTAAAGTTCGTGCAGTCAAAATTTTTAAGTCACTTTTAACCACTTGTTTACACGACTAGTGAATTTAATGAATAAATGGTAAGTACTTTGTTAAACAAGTGCTCAACCTATAATCAAGTAGGTACATCTCAACTGTAGAATGTGACATCGCAACCAGGCGTACGACATGCTAGTTAGCCAAGAATGCAGACAACTTACAAGTATTCCACTTTGAGCACCGATTTATACACCAACATTTTACTTAGGGCACCTAAAACGAATTTAACTTTTGGAACTTAAATATATTTTTCATCTCACCATCTCGGAAAGAGTATTTTTGCTATTCCATATCTGAGTGCAATAACTGTTTTTATCCGCTAGAGGATGAAGTAAATTTGAATTCAGAATATCGTGTGCACTAAGTTTGTTAATTAAAAACCTCATTCAACTTATTTACTTCTTTCTACCTCTATGGTACCGAATTCATCATACAACCTTTTTTATTTTGTTAAAAACTCAGACTCAGAACCTTTTTGCTGTACTTTTTTTTATTTGTTTTGCGCGCGCCATTATCTTTTCACGTCATATTGTTAAAACCTTATGTTAAAAATAAATAAAAAAACTAAAATGAGTGATTCAATTTTTTATTTTTCGTATATAGTCATTTCCTCGCTGAGGTCAGATGAAAAGTTACGTGTTGCACTCGAGTGCAAAGATTTTTCACCTTGTGCTCTTTTAATTCCCTCGCTCAGGGTTCTAATTTTAGAATCCTTCGCTTGCTCGGTCATCAAAACTGAGCACGCGGTTAAAAAGCAACTTTGCACTCTTATATAACAAATAACTATTTATTTATCGACACCGGGAATCTATACAGAACCAAAAAGCATATTCTACCTGCCTGGGATCCGGTTCAATTAATAAAACGTCAAGAACGCCTCTTTCGAGATCAATTGCGGATACTGCTGGCTCCTGCGGAAGACCAACGCTGGTTGTTTACATCCAGCATTATGCTAAGGAGCCGGTTTGTGCCAAGAAATTTCGGTTATTATCGCAAATAGTCTTAACTGTAAGCAATTAAGTTTTTTGGAACGATAAATTTACTTCTTTCTTTCTTTGTTGGATGATGTTAGCTTGCAATTTCTAATCCTACTGATTTGTAGATGTGTTTGTTTCTCTTTTTGATGCAGAACCGATTTAGATGAAATTTGGCACCTGACACCCTGGAATAACACATAGGCTACTTTTTATACTGTATTAACGCGGGCAACACTGCAGAGCGCAGCTAGTCCTTTTTAATAATAATAATAATATGGGACAACATCCACACAAAGGTTAAGTCCCAAACTAGGCAAAGCCTGTGCTATGGTAACCTGATGACTGATATACATACTTAGAAATACATATATACATACTTATATATATAATAAACACCCAGACACAGGTCAAACAGACATGTTCATGCACACAAATGATTGACCTGTCCGGGAATCGAACCCGGGACCAGCGGCGCAGAAGGCAGGGGTGCTACTAACTGCGCCAACCGGCCAGTTTATAAAGGACTAGTTAGTAAAAACCTATAATCAATTGTTTCTTAAAACAACAACTAGGAATTCTACAATGTATTAAAATTGGGTTAGTGAAAATAAAATACGCTACCAATCTGTCAATCGTCTATGTTGCAAATTCGTCATTGCAATCAACAACTTATCAAGATTTTTGTGTCTAAACTTATTTTCCACACATCTACATGAAGCTGTTGGTGCTCTGAGTAGGACAACGTGGGTGCGTAAATGACGAGTGCGCAAAGACTTGATGTACTAAGTGGAATACTCAAGCTCTATCTAGCGGCCGGATCAGGGAAGCACCGTCTCACCGTATGCAGTGTATAATCAATCTTTACACGTGATGAGCACATTAATTGATCGGATAATGGTAGGTGAGAGTATGGCAATACATACGACATAACTAACAATAATTTTAAAAGGTGAAAGATTGGCTTCAATTTGACTCATTTTTCATTTATGTTATGAATTATGATTTAGGCTGGACTGATTTTTATAAAAATTTATAGACCAATCATGAAATTATTAATGAAAAATATCGTCGTAATATCGGTTCAGGCTTCTTTGAGTATCCTACATCATCAGGGAAGTAGTTAGAAAAGGATTCTGTTCTGTCACATTGATGTATGGCAATTGCATGGAGCAGATGGGAATAACAAATCTTAACTGCCCTACTGATGGGGCGAATGGGAATGTATCCTTATCAGGGTCTGTCACAATAACGACTTATTGCAACGTAAACAGTAGACAATGGTAACAATTTGCATATCTACTTACTAAAGCTTAGATATTCTATATATATTGTACTTGATTTTGCCTGACAAGTATTCAGGTTGAACGATTGCTTTATAAGATGTGTATCTTTGTTGCACTGTAATGCTGTATTATGAGATATAGGTAAATAGCAATATCGGTATGTAGTAAGATACATGAAGTATACTAACATTAGTATTTTTTCTATAAAGTAATTAAATTTTTAGTATTGTAAACTAATACTAAAGATAGAGTTAATTAACAATAAATAAAATTTACAACTCTTACAGAATAACAAAATCAAATTTAATTAATTTAATATGGGCTAACTTGTGAAACATTTATTTATTAGAAAAAAATCATTGTCATTGGTTTAATTACCATTTATGGAAATATTTCCTATAAAAACAACATACAATTAATTTAATATCTTAATTTATTAATTTTTTTTAAAACTTTTAAATAATGTTGGTAGGTATTTATTATATGGTTTTAATAATTTGAATAAAAAAGGGCAAGAAAAGATAATAACCAATTTACATGTATAGACACAATCTTAAAGAAAAACAAGACATGCATCATATAATGCAAGTGGCGCCATCTTTATTTAATCTAAGGAAGTATTTATCTATATATCCCGTTTATAACTTAATAATAAATTTTATTTTCAATACTGCATAAAAGTTGTTCCTTAGGATGATTACAGTGACCCCCTCTCAGCTTAGTACACCCCTAACCGATGACCCTGTATATCAGTTTAGCTCTTTATCTTATTCAAAATGTTCAAAATAGTATTAGATTTTAATAACGAGTGTCCCACTATATAAAATCAATGATTTTCTTAATGGCCCAGTGCTGGGCATGACTGTCATGATAATTTCATATATTTTGAGAGAGTTTAACCAATGCAGGTTACATTTAAAATTTCTTTAACAGATAAAGTCATTTTGTTAAAAAAGCTTGCCCTAAGCTGGCAGTTTGAACTGTGTTAAGAAGTGTAGACAGTAGTATAAAGAATAAAGCAAGCGGCTTCAGTCATAGACCAGCTAAAGTGTTTTAGTACCTCCATAATTGAACGCTTTAGTACATCAGCAATGATAAGTTTCGAAGGTATTAGAATTTATGAGTTGTAAACACTTAATAAAATGGTTAATGTTACAGATAATACTATTAGCTTAGAATTCTGGTTTAATCTGATTCTGATATGATCCCATTAATACTACAAGTTTGATATCTTATCTAAGGTCAAGTCCAGAAAAAAAAATTGTCCAGAAGTTCTTAAGTTATGTAATAATGCTTTGCTAACTACATTCCAAGTTATATCAATTTAACATGACTATCCAATGACCATATTGCTGTTGTTAAACATCCTAGATGGGGCCTCTCAACTTTATTGGCCCATTGTTTTCTCATTAATTGCGTGTAGGTACTTGGTGAAAGTAAAACGCAACTGACCGTAAAAACAACTACATTTCGACAACGTGCCTATGATTCGTGGTATCATCGAACAAAGAAGTATACGACAAACCAGTATTTTAATGGTTCAAGGTTGACAAAAAGATGTTCTACAGCCAAGTAGCTATGTAGGTACCCTAGAATGTCATTTCGTGATGAAAATGCGCAATATAACTTACCTAGTTTTAGACAAACAGCGACGGGAGGCGAATCCAAGCTTGGGAATCAGCGTCCACAGGACTTAATCTTGATGTAAAACTACTGATAAGATTATTCCGCAAAACACTGAAAAATGCAATTCCATCGAAAGACAACAAGCGTCAACGTCAAGCAAAACATCCGTGAGAGCTGTGCTGTTTAGTTAGTAAGAGATGGATAATTTAAAATTAAATAAATACGAAATGTGAAAATCTTAGCCATCTCGTCTACTCTCTTGTTTATACTAAAGTTAGAAAAAGACAAATTATATTATTTATCAATTGTACTGTCAAACAGAAAGAAATAGTAGATATGTTGGTGCTCACCATAGACAAAATCAGCTGTTCACAGCTGTTTTATAGATCGTTCGTTGTTCATACATTGTTCATTCTGTAAATTATCTTAAGTTGTATAACTTACTTCAATTGTCTTTAATGCTAGTAAGTAGCAGCTAGTAATTGACCTCACGTTCTCAATTTAATTATGCGATTTAAAATAAAATTTGATGTGATTGATAGATGTCACATTGATATTTTGATCGGGTAAGAGAAGTGTCTTCGGTCCGAATCTGTAAAAAAGTTTGTTTGTCAAAATGAATGTTTGTCTGGGTACTCGCCTAAAGGTGGTGGTTCCCGGGCAGTCTTGACGTATCCGACGAACGTCTAGCCAAAACCTGAATATTTGTCTCATTTTTTTACTACCTGTGGTTCAGGGCACAAAAAAATTAGGCACTCTGTGCTTGTTTGGTTCTGGCTGATCAAGCAAGCAGCACAGCAAGTGTCATTAATGTCATCTTGTCAAGGCATATAAATAGAATTATTTTATTCCGAATCCGTTTAATTAATGAAATTTCAATGCAAGAATAATCTGTGTAATATCTTGGTTTTCCGACATTGAGACTATAAAGTATTTTTCCGATGTGAAATGGTTGGAATATTTTTCCACAAAGCGAAGCAAAATTCTGAGTAAAATCGCGAACCATCCTTCACAACAATAACCTTTCGCCTTTGCGAAACCGTCATTATTTTTTGTAAATTATCGCTAAAAAATAGGAAAAATAAAAACAGAAATAGCAAACACCATGGCGAAGGAAGAAGACGATGATAATTTGCCCGATAAAGATGCGGCCAAAGAGTTTTACGCCAAATACGAGCCCAAGGAAATCATAGGAAGGTGAGCTGATAATTTTTAAGTTAGCCTATCAGTGGGTCGACGACGAGGCTAATAATAATTGTGACTGTGCCAATTTTTAAGGAACTAGGGTATTATTTAAAACATGTCGCTGTAGAGATTTTGTAAGCTTTCTCAATGACCTTGAAGGGTAACCTAACACCAAAAATGGTATTTAGACATAACAGTAGGTTTTTTATCCTTGTATAATTGCTGGGTGATCCTTTTCAATAAAGGTATACCATAGGTTTTGTATTTTCTTTCAATACACAAAATATACCTATTGCTGCTCGGTAACACTCTGCACTGTTGGAGCAGTCCTCGTTCAGAGTACACAGTAGAAATGTTAAAAAAATCTAAATCAATGATGTATCCTAGCTTTGTATGTTCTGAATGTAGAAAAGTGGAGTACAAAACCCATGGTTTGCGCTGGCAAGACATGACATATTATTTTCTTTGTTATTATGCTAATGAGTTTATAAAAAACCATAAGTTTTTATATTTCTTTCTAGACACAGACCAAGAAAAACGTAAATCTAAGAATCTATTGAGAACAATTTGCTTTTGTAATTTACATAATATTAGTCTAATGTGAGATATAATTATTGACTGAGAACTTGCAACATCATCAACTATACTGTTGTTGTTAAATTTCATAAGTTCACATTGTGACTGATACAAATTATGTTCGTAAATAACTTTAAAAAAATTAAATTTCATTATGTTTTATACTAATTAAAGTTTATCTTTACCAACAGAGGTATAAGCTCGACAGTGCGAAGATGTGTAGAGAAGGAAACTGGAAGAGAGTATGCGGCCAAGATCATAGATCTAAGCCAGGAGCTCCAAGACGGTGTAGACACTCACACCATGCGAGATGCAACCAAACAGGAGATTCAGATACTGAGGATGGTTGCCGGACACCCTTTTATTAGTGAGTGAGTTATTTAAAACCTTTGGAAACCTATAGCCACTGGATATTTTTTTTGGTTTAAAAAAGAGAGGATTGGAAAAATTATATAGTTCAAAGGTCCAACTATAGGTAGGGTCCTTTCTAGTTCTAACAATCAGATATGCATGAAAATCCATCTTAAACAAAATTAATCAAACACACATTAGTTTTCATAAATGTTGTTCATTGTCTGACAGATACTGATAAAAAAGCATTTGGTAATTAAAGAACTTACTAAGCTCAATTACATGGGTGTAACAAGACTCAACATTTATTAATTAAACTAAATAAAATTGTTAGGAATAATAATATAATATACATGACATTTTTATCAACTTTCATCATTATAGGAGTGGATTGATATTACATAACACAATTTTAAGATGATTATGTTATAGGAAAATAATGAGGAGATTAAATATTTACCACTAACATCAATTAGTATCTACTTAATCAAATACTGAAATTAATTATTAATGTTTATGTAAATTAAATAAAAAAATACTATACTTGTTATTCATTGACTGGTAGCAAATGATGTTTGTTATTTTAATGCAACTTAACATTTGTGGTTGCATAATTTTATAATTATTTCTATAATAACAATTCAATGCATTTTGTAGCGTTAACTTTAATGTAAACCACAAAAGTTTATGTGTAATAGAAAAATGTGATTGTCTATTAAAAGATGATCTATTTGTGAAACTGTAAAACAAAGGTTTGCAAAAAGAAAAAAAAGCGTCCTTCTACCATTATATGCACGTCACACAGAAACACAAACCTATTTCATGTAAAACAACGTAATTAATTACTAATGACCTAAACAGACTACATGGGATGTAGGATATTGTAACAGTGTTCTCGGCTAGGGGCCTTATTTATGAAATATTCAAATGAATTCATCACTCGCCAATGACGTCACTTACGAAAGTATGCGACTTTTTGCATAATTGTAAGGCTAGTGGATTTATTCTTTTGAACTTTTCAAAAATAAGGCCCCAGAGGTCTGTACAAATTAGCATTCGGAGCTTATAGTATCAGACTAGTTTAGTATACTTTAGTCAAAGTTCGAGTTTTTGTTTGGCTTGTAAGATGGCATATTCTGTTATTTTAGAATAATATATTCTCCAGAATACAAAAAAATATATATAATAAAATATAATGTATTTGTTTCAGTTGAACTTCAAGATGTGTTTGAATCGGAGACATTCATATTCCTCGTGTTTGAACTGTGCAAGAACGGCGAGCTGTTTGACTACCTCACCTCCGTGGTCACACTCTCAGAGAAGAAGACTAGATATATTATGAGGTAACCGTTAACTAATATTTATAAGTGCAACAAAGAGAAAATTGGTACACTAAATTTTTTCACTTGATAGATAGATTTTAAGACAATAAGTTTTAGTTGCAAAAAAATATATCTGACTTTGATTCCCCAGGCGCTACTTAAAAAATTAGTTATTTCAAATTCATAAACCGAACCACTGAATAATTTTGATAATATTTAATTGAGTCCACATGGCTCTCTCAAACAAGAAATACTGTTTCCAAACAGTCCAGCTGTAGCTGAGATTTAGTTAACAATATTAAATTACAATATTAAATAACAATATTAAATTCAACTAGAGTATGTACTTGGGAAATCTTATTGAAGCTCTGAGTGTTTAAAATAGCATGACAATTTTCCCTCACTCTATAGATAATGTCAGATGGCAAAGAGCTATTAACAATACCAAGACATTTCTGGACATCAAATAGTGGTATTTACTTGATATTAAACCCAACAGGTAGGCATGTGTCTGCTGCCAGGTTGTGGAATTCGCTGCCGAGTACTCTATTTCCCGATAGCTATAATCTCGGTCTTCTCATATCGCGATATGGATCAGTTTCTTCTAGACAAGCGTACAACATCCAAGTCCGCATCTTCTATATAAAAAAATGTGTGTGTAGTCAATGAAGATGTTGTGCATTTCTGCTAAGGCTGGTATTTAACTATGATTGCAAATGTTTTTGAATGCGTCTATTCAATGCGGGTGTTGAATGTGGATCTCACTAAGTAACTGACCTAATTACTTATAACATTTTCCTATTCTGAATGAAAAATTTCGTTCTACGAATTCTGACGATTCTATATTTCGATATCCACTGTTCATGATTGAAGGAATCACTTTAATAGATAGCGACTTATTGTGTGACAAATTCGAGTTGGGCACATATAGTTATATCAACACAAACCATCAGCATATAACATCGCGGGAACAATGTTTTTCACACTTTTTGTCAAAAACCTTAGTTAAAATAGGAAGTAAGAAGTGTGCACAGCGCGTTATTGACTCTGCGGACGCCTGTACGCAAGCAAAAGTTTCGAACTAATCTTGACGAAACTCGTTATACAGGCTATATGATTTTTTGTCCCAAGAAAACACGAAGAAAGAAAGAAAAAGACACGAAAATTTGCCAAGACGCCATTTACCACCATTTCGATAATATTTGGCGAAGATATGACGAATACAACCTTAAATGTGAAAAATTCTTCATTTTTCCGAAATAAAAAGTAGCCTATAAGTTATTCCTGATTATATTCATATTCATATTCATTTATTGGCAAAAAAAAATTACACGTCAAACATAGTTACAATATCATCATTACACATTGTAAAACAAAATTCTTAAATATAACTACGAGTACTAGTGTACCACTATAATGCAGTGGAAGAGACTTGTGTTAATTCAACTCCATTCAGTTCCACTATTATGGGCCTAGGTTTCCTACCGGCTAAGTAGAAATGAATGAAGTTCGTCTTGGTTAAATTTAGTGCTAAACCGTTTTTCTCAAACCAGTCAGCGAGTTGTAAAGTGACGGTGTTCAACTTTTTTTCGAGTAAATCTACCGAGGGGGCTGTCACCACCGCAGCGACGTCATCGGCGTACATAAATATTTCGGCCGCGGTGATAGCATCGGGCAGATCGTTTAGAAGCAGCGAGAACAGAATATTTGACACGGACGATCCCTGCGCTACACCCATAGTCGATTTTAGAGGTTTTGATTGCAAGGTCCCCCCCTCTCCAACGACGACTTGTTCTCTGTCATGTAGCAAGTGCTCTATCAAGGCGAGTGACTTCCCGCCCAATCCGTAGTGCTTCAGTTTCAAACTTAATATATCGTGGTCCGCGACGTCAAACGCCTTAGACAAATCACAACAGAGGAGAGCCACTTGCTGTTTAGGCCTGCTGTCCCTCGCTGCCATGATGCTGCGCACCACCTCGCGGGCAAGGGAGGTAGTACACCTACCTTCACGATACGCGTACTGCCGTTCTGAGAGCGCATTCGACTCATTTAGGAAATTAGTGAGCCGTGCGCTTAGTCCATTTTCGAATATTTTTGCCGAAGCTGGAATGATAGAAACCGGTCTATAGTTGTCAACGTTCTCTCGTTTCCCTTTGCCCTTAAATATACATGAGCGATACTGTACGAGTAACAAACGTAGATACATACACACAGATTCGCTTTTATAATATTACGTGTGATGACAGTAGGTTGGTTCCTACAAGCAGCAGAAGTTCACTTATCATAATCACGCACATTCTCGCCCATATCCGAACATTACCGAAGATAATTACCACTTAGTCTTGAGTTATAAATACACAAGTGCTGGCATTGAACGAAGTGACGTACTCACTGTTGATTATTCTGTGACGATGGCCCACTTTCCACTCTACTTATAAATAGTATTTATTTATGAATTACTTGTATATATTTCAGATAACTTGACTAGTCGGGTGTTGCTTTGCGGAAATCCATTTCTATGTTTTTTCTACAGACTTCCAAAAAGGCACTCAAAGGTTATTTTTTTATTTCTCTGAGACGGCTGGATCCCAATTTTGAATTGAATTAATTATACCAATATCTTTTTGATTTTGATTTTTATATCGAAATAACTGAAAAAAATCTATTGGCGTCTGCCGTAATGGAAGTCGGAAAAAACACTTTTTTTTACCCGACTGCGAAAGAAGGAGGGTTATGTTTTTCGAGTGCATGTATGTATATTAATTTGGCACGGTCTAGAGCCTAAAAGGTCCTAAAAGGCTTGTTGTTGTGTTATGTGAGTGGTGTCAATAGATTCGTATTCACCTGGTGCTGGTCATAGGTTATACTAGCTGCGTCCCGGGATTTCACTTGTTAAGATACGTGGGTCTAAAGATCTTAACAGTCTGGTTTTTTTAAGTCACTTCTAACCGCTTGTTTAATTTTACACCCTACAGGGTACGTGGACTCAGAATCTTGAGATTTGGTACGAAGCAACGCCTTGTACACATATAAAGGAAAAGATGCGAAAAGCATAAATGTTAAGTTACATCATGAACCTAATAAAATATTTTTAATAATTTTAAACTTTATATACCTGCCGGTTTTTAACGTGAGTGCGACACGCACTTCACCTATTTTCTTTTCTATCCAGTAAGTTTTAGTGTTCGGAGACATCGGTATGATTAAAACCTTTCCACCTACCTCGTTGTTTTACAAACATACAAATTTTATCGTTTTATATGATTGCCTAGTACAGAGTTAAAAGCCTAATGTAAAGAAAACTCTTGGGACATCAAGGCAGAGAGAGTTTTTATTAAGTAATATGTTATATTACATAATTTCATACTTTCTAAATCATCTCCAAACATCACTAAAAAGTTTAATTGCATTACACCCTAAACAATTGACATACATCTGATTATTATATTTACGCTGTACTATATAAACAGTTTCTATAAAACATTTGGATAGTGAAAAATCAGTATATATATGTGTGTGTGTCAGTTCATAGACGTAGACGTTCATCGTGTGTGCGCGAATGCATCACAATAAACATAATTCGCGCAAAATATAGCAACCGCGTCTCGCAGTATCGTGCTAGCTCTTGCCTTGTCCTAATGCCCTAGTACTTGGCTCAACTTTGTATTTAGAAGTTAATATCGGGTTTAAATTAATTCATAAGTGGCTATTTTTAACTCATCCGCTCTTGCTTTGTTATAATTTCCTGGTACCTGTTTGAAACCCATGTCTATTAATTACGAAGTATAAATTAACCACATGATTTTGCAAGATAATTTTTTGCATGAAATAAATATATTGCATAAATCTTCACAAAAATTAAAATGGCTGTTAGTGTGTGCTTCAAGGATTTTGCGGAGAAATCGTGTGATCCTCTTGAGATTATTATAGTGTACGTTGTTTTTATTATATTTTTAGTAATTGCGATTTGTTGAAACCCTTGTCGACATTATGTAAGGACTGTGGAGCGCAGACACTAGCTAAGATTACTCTTTTTTACCGTCATGAAAAATCTCGAGAGAAGATTCTCAATTCGCTGGATGTTTTCGCAAATATTAAGAATCTATTTTTTATAATAATCACTTCGGTAGGTCATACTTTAGAGGTTGTCCCCTTATGAACTTTATCAACATCGGTCTGACGAGTTGGTTTTTACTCGTATATGCCAAATAACTGAAAAAAATAGACTAGCGTCTCCCACATTAAGATCGGCGTCACAAATAAAAATAAAAATAAGTTTTTTATGTTACCTTTTCGTAACTTTTTAGGTAAGTCCGATCCGACATTGCTTTAAGGGATTATATATTTATTTATTTTTACAGACAAGTCCTGGAAGGCGTTCGGTACGTGCATAGCAAGAGCATAGTCCATCGCGATCTGAAGCCTGAGAACATACTCCTGGACGATCAGCTCAACGTCAAGATCACGGACTTTGGGTTCGCGAAGATATTGAATGAGGGGGATAAGCTATTTGGTAAGGTCGGAACAATCACCACAGATTTCTATATCTTATTGTAATTTACACGATTATAATATAATAATATGGGACAACATCCACACAAAGGTGTCCAGGTCCCAAATCAGGCAAAGCCTGTGCTATGGTAACCTGATGACTGATATACATACTTATATATATAATAAATACCCAGACACAGATCAAACAGATGTCTGTTTGTTCATGCACACAAATGTTTAACCCGGGACCAGCGGCGCAAAAAGGCAGGTTGCTACTGGCCAACAGGTTACTTAATGTTTTTTTTAACTGACTTCTGAAAAAAGAATGTTCACAATTTGTCGTATCCTGTTTTTAGATATATGTTCCCCGATTGCACAGGGACGCCTGGACGAATGTGAATACTGTTTTTGTTCGAATTAGCTTAGTTCTCTGCTGGTCCGATGTTAATGTTATCAAATTCTGCCAAGTAAAGTGTGCCGGATTGATTAATCTGAATTGATCTTCTCACTTTTTTTAGTGTATTATCTTTTATTGCGCTTTGCCTTAAGCCTCGATGTTCTGATAATTTTGACCTAAATATATTTTCGACTGATTTTATGTCGACTCCATATCCATCTTATACCGAGTGATAAGTAGGTGAAAGGCTTTAAAGAGGTGAAAACGAGATCAAGCAAACTTGGTTTCATATTGACAGGTTTGAAGCGGCGAACTGTCAAAACGATACCAAGTTTGCTTGGTCTTATTCTCACTTTCTTCATGCCTAACTCTAGCAAATATGCCCCCTGCATTTTGACACAAACAGTATCCAAGCTCTTAATGTAATAATTACATTATTAGAGATTTTTGAAAATATAAGAAAATTGAGCATAATGTTATTCTCGTCAAAAGCCCGTAAATAAATGATGCCATTATATATCTGTTTTTTTTTTGTTTCTTTTGGTATGATTCACAGATGACAGATACAACAATATTTTTATTGGTGGCATTTGACGGTCTTAACATAATTACGAGAATTTTATTTATCAGTTTTTGTAAATAACTCGGCAGAAAGTTGATATAAAAATCTGGTATTTTTAGTATAATAAACTCTTCATTACATTATCTCAAAATGGTTCAAACATTTCAAAAATAAAGCCCCTGCAGGTAATCCTAATGATATAACCCACTACCAGAATAGCAGCACTACAGCAGCGTATTAAGTATGCTAGTGATATTACCACACTGAACGCGAATGTATACTATCACTGCCTTTGTAGTGTGACGTATGTCTAGTTTAGTTCTCACTGTGGTAGTACATTATATTTCCATAGTGTTCTCATTTACAACCAGTTACGTAGGTATATGAAACAATGGATTCAAGTTTTGATTGACAAAGGCGCATTGTCACTTTGCACTATCTTATTGTCTATCGGGTTTCTTTATGGGACAGACGTTGTCCTACAAAAACCTAGATACTGACTACAGCGCCATTTTCCGGGCTGATTTGTGAATCTAAACCATCCAGGGTGCCACCCAAACGCATACAGAAAAAAAATCGGTCCAGTCGTTTAGGAGGAGTTCAGTGACATGCACACGTACACTATAATTACATAAAGACTACTGCAAACACTGCCTTAATGAAGTTAGTGGTAGCCTAGTCGGTATATCTCTTGCCTTACAAGCGAGAGAGCGTGGGTTCAGGTTCTGGTTATGCGCCTCTGAGTTTTTCACTTATGGACATTTTATAATTAATTACCACAAGATTTTCATCAGTCGAGTTGCGGTCAAGCGTAAGCTTATTGTCTATAAAAAAGCTTGCACTTTAATAGAAGACATTGTAAGGAAACCTGCTTGTCGGAGAAGGTTAATATCTTTCGAAGATAAGTGAACAGCGCAGTGTATATATGGCCTATTCCCCCCTTCATAGGAGAGACCCGAGCCCAGTAGTGGGAAGTTATAGGTTGATACTTACGAAGTTAACGCCCTGTCCATTTCGGCTACCTTTGACGTGATTCATATTTGATATTAAATAATTGATGATTTGTTTGCCTTCGCCGAGGAGGCGACCACTATTATGGACAAAACCTAACATAGTGTTGCACAGAATGTATTGAATTCAATAATTGACTTAGATATATTGAATTTATAATTGTCATATTGAATTTAGTAAAAAAGATTTGCTGAATGTTAAAAATTATATTGATATCAGAACAGATGTGTTGAAATATTTAAAAATAATCGTTTTTTTATTTTTTATATTAATGTTTCAGAGCTATGCGGCACTCCTGGATACCTCGCTCCGGAGACGCTGAAGGCAAATATGTTCGAAGACGCGCCGGGATATGGCAAGGAAGTCGACATGTGAGTATAAAGACATAAAGTTCATTACATCATACGGTTTGTTACAGAAAATGATATAATATGGTTCGACACGAGTTAATTGGTGTTTTTTAGGCAAGCGTGCTACATCCTAGGCCGCATCGTCGCTTCTGGCTAGATGAGGTCAAGCGCAAGCCAATGAAATGAAAAAAAAAAGTTATTTATTGTTTTCATTTCATTGGCTTGCGCTTGGTGTTATGGCTACGTTGAAATGTTGCTTATATATTTAGCAAAGATGTTTTTAACCGTCTTTAAAAACAGAAAAGGAGGAAGACGTCAAATCATCGGTTTCTTAAATGTATTATTACTCAGAGACGTCTAAACCGAATTGTTTTTTTTTTTGTTTGAAAGAGCATACTTGCCAGAAGTCTAACATATTTTTAGAAACTATGAAAATCTATGTAGTTTGTTGTTGAATTTTACTAGCAAATTTGCAGTAGGAGGTCATCGCGTATTATTTTTTTTATGACTCTCTTTCGGCTTTTGCATTTGACAATATGTATAAAACCAATAAAATATTAAAAAGCAGTTTAAGCCTTCATGTTAATTATCGTACATAATAGTAGTTTTTATAACGGCTTCTAAACTATAAACTACATTTTTCTCAACATATTGCTAAAATCCATTGCTCCTTAATTTTATAAAATAAATACAAAATTAGCCAAGTGCGGGAAAATTTATATAATCTTCTGCGCCTTAACATCAAGATCTTGTAATAAATAACACGTGCGTAACTTAAGAGACAAAACATAATAACTTAAATTATCTAACTCAGCAAGTCGTAATGAGTAATTAAGATAATTTTATTAAGAGTACGTTTGACGCCACTCACTGACGCATTTTGATGTGAGGTCAACTTTAATTATATACTTAGAGAACGGAGTTTATGAACTTTGACACTTTTCTCTTAGATTATTGTACACGTTATGTTTTGATTTTTGCTGTAGGAAGTTGATAAGGAACAAAGATAAATTGGTAGCCAACTTGAAGTAGCTAATCTTATTGAAGGGACTAGACATTACAAATTAAGCGTTGAGGACAAAAGCAATCCTAAAATTTAGTACTTTGAAGCTTGTTAATTTGTTTAGCGTTAAGGCTAATAAAGGCAATATTTATAGTACATTCTGATACAAGTGTGCTAAGTTGATCATTACAGCAGAGGCGATTAGGAAGCCGAGGCTGTAATGATCAATGCACACGAGTGTCGACGTTTTTCAACACACTTGCGAGTAAAAAAAGTATTATTAATATAACAGTAAACAAAAAAGAGTTATGAAAAATCGAGGATATTTTCCTCAGCACGATTTTTTTACATTATTCTACAGCGCGCGCATATTAAAGAAGGCGCGGTCGAAAGAGTTCTGTTATCAACCTTAAGAATAAATAAATTCTATGTTTTTGTTTTTCTTACTTTGTGTTTAAATCTAATTAGTTAAAAAATCTCAAATTATTTTTCTTCGTTATTAACTAAGTGCAATTTTTTAGCGGCATAAAAACTCATTAGTGCAAAATGTAGTTAAAAAATCATTAGTAAAAAAGAACTATACCTGTGCAATAATGGTAAAGTGAAAAAGGCGAGTGTGCGTAATGAGATGCATTACGTCACTAAAATCGATACAATAACAAGCCTTTTACGAGGAAGCGTGTTGAAAAATACTATATCGTCTTTAAATACGATTTGCTTTAGTGTTTGAGATACCTGTATGTATAATCCATGGCCATTGACGTGAAAATGTTTAGTCTTTTAATTTGTGAATAATTAAAATGTTGGTATATATAAATAGTATATATATATAATCGTATTTATAGTATTTATTGACAAAAAAAATTATATTGCAGATGGGCGTGTGGCGTCATCATGTTTACCCTGTAAGTCATTAATCACACTAATATTATAAAAGGCGAAGGTTTGTGTGTGTGTGTGTGTGTGTGTGTTGGTTTGTTTGTTTGCTCCTCCTTCAAGCTCAAACGGCTTAACGGAATTGGATAAAATTTGACACGAAAATAGCTAATTCCTTAGATTGACACATAGGCTACTTTTTATCCCGGAATATTTAAATGTTACCATGCGATAATAAAAAAATCTACCGCGGGTAAAACCACGGGGTGCAGCTAGTTATATCTATAAATATATACTACGCTTTTTATTTAATTTTTTACACATTCACTTTTATTTCGTGGAGCGAAGATAATATTTACGTTCAAGTTCATATTTTTTATTGCCATTTTATTTCAGCTTAAAGAATGATCAATCATTTTCTGATGTTCCCCAACTGTAACAATGGTTAGGAATTCAATTGAAATTTCGTTCTCAATCTGATGTTCTATTTCTTTTGTTGTAGTGACAATAAAGAGGTTTGCTTTTTTGTTTTGTTTTTATTACTAAGGTCAGAGACCGCGGGTCCGTACTTAGGGAGTGTATAGAGTGAAATGCTTCCAGATTGGTGGGCTGTCCTCCGTTCTGGCACCGGAAGCAGATGGTGATGCTGCGGAACATAATGGAGGGAAAGTACTCCTTCACCAGTCCGGAGTGGGCTGATATATCAGGTCAGTGCACTTTTGACCTGGCGCCTTTCACATGACCCGGGATGTAAACGACTATTGTCTGTAACAACATACATTTAGTTAAAATATATATTATATTAATATAAATATTATATTTACTACTTATAATTTATACATTAAACGGAATGGATAATAAACATCTACTTTAGAAAGAAGGCGAAGTTAGGTTATTTATCATCGTAATTATTATTAAGGTTTTATCGAGTGCATAGGTAAGTAACTCATCTAAAGGCTGAATTTGCTTTAAGTTGTTGCTGGCCTACTAGTCATCATATTGTTCTTGTTGTTCCTCTATTTATTCCTCCCACACAGACTCGAAGACATCGTTTGGTTGAATATTTGCTTATGCGTTTATAATCTTTTAGTTCAAGATCGGCACCAATCATCATATTCCTGGCTTGACCCCGTCTATGTAGTGTCAGCATCATGTCTCTTTTTCGACCGTTCCACTCATTACATTTAACTGATATTCTACATTTACCTATATATTTCTTATGTACATTTCCAGAAGACCCAAAGGATCTCATTAGAAGGTTTCTCGTAGTCGATCCAAGTGAAAGGATCGAATTACAAGATGCGTTAGAACATCCCTTCTTCAACACCGTGGTAAGTCTTCTTTGTTGTCATGCTACCCTGGTACTTCGATTCTACCTTTAAAACTTTCGTTCAATAAGTAGTAAAATTGGAATTAAATCTTTTTAGCACGAAAATTTAAATAAAAATATATTAAATACCTTTTTCTAAAGCTTCGGTGACTAATGCTAAAATTGGCAATAACTTTTTGATTCTTTTTGTCTTCACTTTTTGCACTTCTTTTTATCTTTTTTGCACATTTAGCTTAGTAGTTGATTAGAATTTGCGATTTGTATATTTTATTTGTTTTAGGTGAATGTATCGCTTATCATGGTTTTGTTTAACTTCAAGCTGTTGTGATGATCGCTTGTAAGTTTTAAAGTGCAGGTATGAGAAAAGCTTGGTAATATTTATTGCCAGCCAGCTCTTGACGGAATTGTCTATGACTAGTGATATTGACAGTTGATACATTAAGCCATTCAAGTCAAGTAATTACAGATATATTTGATTTATTTATTAAAATTATCCGTCACCAAGCACCTAACGTTTTGTTCTGGCAGCCTTCCTTGAGAGCCAGTGTATTCCATACTAAGCATGCTCCATCTAGGGCTACAGTATCGCTTACTTCCGTGGTCTTACGACCTTGTGGTCAAATGCTTAGCTGTGCAGGATAAAAAATAATAATTTAAATAATAGTTCCTAAAGGCAACACTGAACTAATTACTTAGAGCACAGACTAAAGAAATGCGATACTTTCACCTAAATCCTACGCTGAGTATGACACACACTACAACCCACGTTATTCCCAGCTGTGGGACCAGGACATGAAGCCACTCAAGCAGTCCCTGTCCACAGCCAGCCGGAGAATGTCCAGAATCGACCAGCTAGCTATGGTAACATTCGTGTTATTTGTGCATGGTTGGGATCTTTTTATTGATTTGTATATGTTCTGAGGGAAATCGTGTATGTATGTAAACCATTTTAAAAATTAATACGAAGTAGCGTTGTACGTTAAATTTTTACTAGATTTTATTGGATTTTCAGTCATAGATGTTTATTATTACTATCTTTAAGGCCGCCATGGTCGCGATATCTCGTTCTGACATAAGCATGGACAATTTGCGCGTGAGGGAGATACCGCAATAGTGGCGGTATCAGGGATAATGTGTTATATAATATCATATATACTCAAGGTTATGGGTTCGAGTTTAACTTAGGCAAAATAAGTTTACTGTATCCATCATGACGAACATTTTCGCCAACCCAAAGTTCGAGAAAAATAATCAGCTATTTCACAGGTAAAGTGAATAGATCCCATGCAAAATGTATGGCACAACTGTTTCTATTTAATTCAATTAGGTTTTTTTTGTTCAATTCAGTTGTGGTTCTGTACTGAAAGTAGTTCGTCGTGATAAGTAAAGTGATCTCGTGTAGAATTGAAAGATATACCTATTTGATATTTGGGAATAATATCTGGTTGTGTCAATAAAACAAACACAGTAACACACAAGCACACACACACTATAGGTTTTGTTATCTGACTTGTTGAAACAGCTTTTGCAAGGAATGGCTGTTTTCAGCTAATGAAAGCTCTGTAGTTGTGTAAATATATATGTCTGCATAAACGCGGAAATTGGCACTCTTTATTATACAGGGTTATCGGTAAGGGGTGTACTAAGCCGAAAGAGGGTCTAATCTCATCCTATGAACAACTTTCACTATGGGACCATCTCGAATTCGAGAAAAAAAATAGCTGTTCCATACAAAAAGTTGAGCGCTCCTCGATAAAATGTATGAAACAGCTGTATTTTTTTCTCGAATTTAGAGTTAGTCATATAGTGAAAGTTGTTCCTTAGAATTAGTAAAGTTTCACTTTCCGTCTAGTACACCCCTAACCGATAACCCTCTATATATTTAAAGTAATTACATACTTCATTTAACATTACATAAAAGTCTCAATCGGAATGCAGAAACAATATCAGAAATAAGTATACAATAAAATTTTAATATGCCTAAAATGGTGGTAATAATGTTCGCGTTCAGTCATACATTCCCATTTGATTGCTATAGTCCTGCTGCTGACTTACCGAGTACAATCCGCCTTTGTATTAGTTAGAGAGTGAAGAATGTTAATAATGTAAACACGGATTAAACGCAGGGATATAAACAAGATGCTTTTCTAGCTTTGGGTTAGATTGGTTTTACTAATGCGTGCATGTTTTTATTTTGTGTATTGTTATAACGATGTCAAAAGTTTTATTTATTTTTAACGGACTTCATACATTGGAGGATTTTATAAATTCTTTGGATTGTTTTTTTAATGTATGTTCTCCAATTCCACAGAGAAGTCTAGAGAGATGATTATCAATATGTTATATCGAGCTAACGTCTATTATGACCATAATAAACCCAAAATTACGAAGGTTTACATAACAAATCTAAATTACACAACTCTTCTTCCCCGCGTTACCAGGCGTTTAACGGCGGATTCCAATATCCAAACTCAAAACTGCAGTTCGTGGCAAAGCAAAATATAAAGCCGTCACTAAATTGATCTGGAATCTGTATTACAATAAATAAAGTTTGCTATCTGCGATTAAAATTATTGATCGATGTTTTTCCTCCAGGAAGCCGCGTGTGTTGCTAGGCGACAAATATTATTGTTGCCATATAATTTTGTTTTTAAATGATAACGCGGTTCTGACTTGATTATATAGAGGGAGCTCTTAATATTAATAATCAATTATTTAAAACGTAAATATCCATATTTGAAATTCATAATTGACACAAATCTGTATCCCCCTAATATAAAGGATTGTGAAAAAAGATTGAGAAAATTCACACCTTGACATTGACCCCGATTCGGGCAGGATAAACTTACTAAACTAACCTTATTTGACATTTCTAAAATTGTCTCCTCTCTTTTTGTTTCTACAAGTGAGAAAAGTATGGATATAATTTTAGGAACTTTTACTTTAGTCAGTGTGACTTATTTTATTTTAGAACATTGAGTTCTAAAATAAATGATCAAAAACAAAATTGATCCCTTTAACCGATTGGCTGCATTATTAGATTGCAACTTCGAACTGTAGCCCGATTATTGGAACTCTTTTTCCCATTTATCTGTCGAAACCTCTATCTGAGATAGGTAAAAATGGATCGAGATCGCTTGGCCGGAAGTCCGGTGGGTTCAACGCACGCGCTATGTTGCATCTTGCGCTTATAAACGTGCGTGCTACGCTTTTAATAATTAATGTACTATTATTATTCACACGTAATACCACACTAACCTTCATTACAAAGACAATATAATATAATTTTAAACTACACAACTGTTCTTCCCCGCGTTCCAGGCGATAAAGTCTGGCGGGTTCAACGCGCGCGCCAAGTTACGTCTAGCGCTTATAACCGTGCGTGCTGCAGTGCGTCTACGTCACTTGCCGCACACTGCTGCGCGCGCGCTGCCGCTACATGACGCCATGAGGGATCCGTACACCATGCGGGTATTGAGAAAGGTAAGCACTTATTTATTTTGTCTGTGATCTAAGAAGGATACGAGTATCTTTGTCAAGATATAGTACAATTAAAATCAACAAAAGTTTAACAATGAAAATTGTGAACCGATTTCGATAAAAAGAACTTGTTTAATTTTCGGCCAAGACGGTGTACGTCTATCAAAAAATGTATAAAGATGTGTTTAATAGTATGTGTAATGAAACCTGCATCAGTTGCCTACTTTATTGTGTACAATATTATCTATTTTATTTGAATTATGGCATATCTAGAAGATTTTTAATCTTGATTGACTCCAATGTCTCCAATGAATGTCAAAAATCACACAACAAAAACGCGAAAACGCCTTTTTGTGTAAATATGGTGGAGTAATATTTTGATTCGAATTTATTTTGTGTGCTGATAAGTTAAGTTATTTTGAATTTGGTTGACAGATGAAAGATTAATAATCGTCGACGTATTTGTGATATCACGTACACTGTTCTGGCCGGAGTTCCATACATTATATCAAATACAATACATACAAACGTCTCTTTTAATGGGACGACTCGAGAAGTTATATACCCTATTAAATAAACTTAAATTTAATTCGATCCAGCTGTCTATGAGAACAAATGTAAATTAAAAAAAAAACAAAATTTCACACATATTTAACGTAAATGTTCCAGGTGATAGACGGGTGCGCGTTCCGTGTATACGGCCACTGGGTAAAGAAGGGCGAGGGACAGAACCGAGCCGCGCTCTTTGAGAACACGCCCAAGATTGAACTCAAAAGTCTCTACATAAGCAATTTGAGCCGATAGCTGCCATCTCGGAGTAACGAACCTTCTATCGCCAGGTACAAATCAACAACACATTTTGTTTTGTAACACGGGTTGTGAATGTCTAAACTTGTGATTGTAACACAGCTGGTCTGCTATAGCTGTTTATTTGTAAAAACAATTTAAATCCCTTTCAAAGAGATACTAGAATAAAATACTAAAGAAGTTGTCATACACTGGATAGACAAGGTTTTGTAATTGCAGACCGTTGCGCTGTGCATTGTTTTACATTAATTTAACTTGTTCATTATTTAAAATAATATATCACATTCCAATATTTTTATTTGCTATTTTAATAAAAGTGATTTTCCATACTTTTTACCTATACTTTATTCTCACTCGATTATCCGAACTTGATGTTCGGATAATATTCGGAGGGCTGAAGTAGCGAGCGTGAGAGGAGTGACTTTAAGCTAGCGGTCATTCGGTTGACCGACGCTCTACTGTAATTAAATAGTAAATGCGACTAAATTAAATTCGATTATTGGAAACTCGTCAAAACTTTTTACACTCAAAATTTTGACATTTTCAGGGCCTGCAGTACCAGGGCCGCAGAAACATCACAGAGGTTGACAATATCTGTGTAGGAAAAAAATTTTGCTCAGCTTTGGGAAAAGTTGACAGTGTCGCGGGAAATCGCAACCCTATTTATACCATTCACGATCATAATCAAAGCATATATTTTCATGTATTGTATTTTAAAGTGTTAGAGATATATTCATTGCGGAATATTAAGAAAAATTAATATTGCAACTCGATAACGTGGTTTATAAGACGTTACTGCGCATATCGCGAGGTCTCTTTTCTTTTTCTGTCCATTATTAATAAGAGCAAAAGAGACGGAGTACTGTAGTAGTATGTAGAACGCACCAAATATTACTACGCGCTTTAGTTAAATTGACATTAAATTTGTATTAAACAATATAAGTAGGTAGTGAATTGTAACTTTCTTGTTATTCGCGTTTTTAAATGACCAATCAATAAAACCTCTCTCAAATCCTAATGTTATGGTTCAATATGTCTGTGTCGTGACCGCAACTCACCTGATGTAAAGTGACGATGCGGTCTAGGATGTAGCGCGCTTGCCTAGAAAAAAACCAATTCACTCGCGATTTGAAGAGACCGAGATTATATCTATCGGGAAATAGAGAACTTGGCAGCGAATTCCACAACCTGGCAGTTCGCACAATAAATGTAGACGCGAAGCGTTTTGTGCAAATCCGTGGAACCTCTGCCATGAACCGGTTTCTTTTGCATCAATTTCTTTTCTTGTTTTTTTTTTTTGCCATAATTTGATGAAAATTAAAAATGTTGTTAGTAAAATTCGTTTGAAAACGCGAGGTATCGTAACTTTCTTACGTTGTAAAACGTAATCCATTTATTGTATGAAGTGAAGTGGTACAAAGTATTGTGTACCGTAAGCTAGTTCAAATCAAGAAGATTTCTGTGTTTTTTGTACCTAAGTTACCGTCAAAAAAATTAAATAGTTTTAAAACTAACTCTGATCTATTCTATGTCGAAACGGCCATTTTGGTACAATGCAATCGTAATTCTGTGACAATTCAAATAACAGACTTGATCACCTGGTCTACCCTTTGTAGAAGAAAATTGCAGAAAAATTAAAATTGTGTTTCTCCATACAAAAATTGGTCACGTGATCCGTCAAGTTGTATGAAGGACTCCATATATATTTTTTTCGCGAATTAAAACCTTGTTGCTCGTTTTATAATTTAAATAATTTAGCGCTGCAAAATGTAAGTAGGTTTAATTTTAGTAAAGGTTTAAGTATCAAATGTTAAGACCTAAAATACTTTTTAAACTAAGTATTTATTGCATGAATCTAATTTATCGTTTATAGGTCGAGTATTTATCGTTTATAGGTCGAGTATTTATTGTTCATAGGTCGAGTATTTATCGTTCATAGGTCGATTATTTTTTTCGATCACACATACGTATCAAGAGCGTAAAGTCTCAATGATCGTAGACATATTATGTAGTTAATATTTGAGTTAAACAACTATGAAATTTTGAAAATAAATAAATAGTGAGAACTCTATAAACAGTAGCAATATTTTAACAATAGTTTTATTGTAGGTACGATTTGTTTTGTACGTACCTTTATTGTAGTACTAGAGGTGCCTTTGATGTCTTTGGTGCCCAGTTTTTAAAAAAGTTTTAAAGTCTAGGAAAAAAAACGTAGGTTTTATTTATGTGTGCGTTTTAAACCTGTGTGCCGTTTGTGTAGCGATCGTTTTATTTATTTATTAAATCTGAAATATTGTAGTTAATATTGCTTTCGCGAGTTGTTGTGTGACGACCGTCGTGGCGTAGTTGTTAGGGGGTATTAGATTCGAGAACCGTTTGAGTGTCTATTTTCGGGTCTGTTTGTACTATGCATGTGTTTGCCTGGCTGGTCCTGTGATACAGCAGAAAGAAAACATATTTATGTATGTTAGGGCAAAAGTCGAATGACCTAATAAATATATCAGAGATGACCCTACGGAAACTGTGTCATGGCGGTGTCTGACATGACAGCTTCGATACGTGACATTGTCGGAAAGCCACAGTATTTCAAACTTAGCTTCAAGACGTTTCCAACAAAAGTTGTAGGCATTTTGTTTAAGACGATGACACGCCTCGTATGTTTATAGACACGAACGACTCATTTCATCCCTGATGAAGTTCACCGAATGTGAATGAAACTATAGTTGGACCTTTTCAACAATCAGAAAACCAATCTTCTTAAACAAAATGAATCAAACACGCGTTAGTTTTCTAAATAAAATGTTAAATGTTTTTTTTTTTATCATTATGTGGTGAACATTTTGACTGCCATTGCTCGGAGTGCTGCATTATTATATTATATTCGAGACTCTATAGTATACTATAGGAGCTTCCAAAAATTAAGTTGGGTTTCATATAATACTCGCTGACCTGGCGAACTTCGTACCGCCTAACAGTAATATATGTTTAAACCCTCACAAACATTTTAAAACCAAAATCAGTGAAATCGGCTTATCCGTTCTTGAGTTTAAGCGAGACTAACGAACAGCAATTGATTTTTATATAGAAGATTTATATATTATGCTTTCGTCGACAGAAAAACGACAGTATCGCTTTCCGTTGATTTAATTATCGTTTCCTTCCTTTACCGCTAATGTTTGCGTTTCATTGGTACGGGGTGGGGCGAGCGATTCGGGTATTTAGATTCGGCAAATCTGTTTCGAATTCATTCGCCGCGTTGAACTGTGGAAGGTCAATGTCTTTTGATACAGACCATAAGCACATAATATTTTTTTTTTTAGTAAAATAATTTTTAATCAATTACCTGTCATCCATTACAATAAAATTATACATATCTATTTTTTTACTTTTTTTTATTATTTAATTTGATATTTTGCCTGTATTGTATTAGCATGTGTATAACTAAATTTAATAAATGATTTAATAATGTAAATATATCGTTTTACATATTTTTAGATATAATAATCTTTTAGTATGTATATGAAAAAATATTCATAAGTTTTAAAAAAATATTTTACTAATTTATCAATATATAAATATATTAAATGAAACGAACTAAACTCAAAAATTTAAATAAACTCAAAAATAAAAAAAAGTGCCTTGAGTTTGCGAACATTTTACGCTATATTTATACCATAATTACATAAAAGGCAACATTTGTTTTATATTCATATATTTTTAACACACCAAGGAGTCCATCCCACTAGATGGGGTTAAGCATGTGGTTAGTTGTAAATCTTATGTTGTGCAAACGGCCGCCTATCATATCTATACATGGTTATCGTATAGACTGTACTGTCCTTAAAGGAGTATCATTGAACTAAACTAACTAAGGGAGCAACCCGAAATTCGAACCAAAATGCTAGCTAGCTGTTCTATTCGTTTTATCGATGACCGAAAAATATTTACTATTTTTTTTATTTTCCCGTTTGGGTTCATAGTGAAAGTTGATCATTGTAATGAATAAAGTAACCCCGTTTTGGTTTAGTATACCTCTGGCCAATAACCTTATATTTAATATGATTTTGTTTCTGAAATAGATCGAGCGGAAACTGATTGATATTTATGTATACGTTTGCACTTTGTAAAATCTCACGAGGTCGGTGTAAATGGCCGTGTCGACATAGAATATAGATCAGAGTTAGTATGAAAAATTATGTTTCGTTTAATACTAACTGTGGCCTATTCTATGTCAAAACGGCCATTTTGGCACAATCCACTTGTAATTCAAATAATAGACTTGATCACCAGGTGGTCAAGTGTTATTTGAATTGCCTCATAATTACGATTGGATTGTGCCAAATGGCGGTTTTGTCATAGAATAGATCAGAGTTAGTTGTAAAAATCTTGTTTTGTTTAACACTAACTGTGGTCTATTCTATGTCAAAAAGGCCATTTTGGCACAATCCACTTGTAATTCTGCGACAATTCAAATAACAGACTTGATCACCTGGTCTTATGGTTGGAATGCAAGCGTTCACCCACTAGGCTGCCACAGCCTGTGTTATTGTATGTACCTAGTTAGTTATGTCTTATTGTAAATAAAACAATACAAATATTTTAATACTGTTTTTTTATTTATATAAGTTTTACCTAAGAATTTGTGGGTACGTCCCAAGAGTAAAAAAACAACAGCGCAAACTTCATTCAGAACGCATTTTTAATTTTTTTCTGACAAATCAACAAATGTGAGGTAAAGATACTTTTTTTCATAAAATAAGTCTTTTGATGGTGTTTTGGTATATCTAGGTAAATTAAACACTAATTAAGTAAAGGAAACTAATTAAAACCCTACATTCATACTTTCTCTTTTTAATTTGCTGACAAAGAAAGAGATAGCAAAGTTACCTAATTTTTTGGACTATTATTAATACTGAGCTAATTTTGATGATGTTATGTCGCACAGTATAACTTATGACTGTCCTGTGATATTACTCAACAATGATCTTGTCTTAGGATAACATTCGTAAGCCATAACATAAGCTTAAGGCGGTATTAACACCGATATTAGGGCGAGCCATACAAAATATTCGAAAAAAATAAAAGTTTGAATACAAATTTCGTTTCGTGTATATATCCCTTGTCGTAGAAGTTATAACGATAACATTGTTTTAAGTAGGTATGTCAATTATTAAAATGCTTGATGCATCTTTTATTGCTACACATATTTTATTAGCGATGTCTAATTAATATTACCCTTCTTCCGTATGAAAGCACCTCCGCTAGTACACTATCAATTTGAAGTTCTTTGTTATTAAATATGTCGCCCGTCTATATAGTAGGTATATACCTAGTATCACCCTCTAATCTTGCAGTATCGACGCAATTTCGTTCCATGCTCTTTATTGCCACACTGTTCCCCCTGCACACAATTATCGCCTTTATTACACAGACGTTGAGCTACAAATTCCCGTGCCGGTGCTTCATTGCGCCCTACAAAAAAATAATGTGCCAATCTTCTTTCACGACACTCGTCAAGCTTGCCGAGAAACAACGGAGACCGGTGTTTTATATACATACATCAGAACTATACGAAGCGGCGCCATTGAACGAGAAGAAAGGCACGTGAAAAGAGATCGACGCGACCGCTTTGTGCGGAAGTGAAAGTCGGAACGGCCACGGGTGACTTACGCACGTGAGGGTCGCGAAGACGTCGCGTATATGTTCACTGGCACTCTTGCGAACTATTCAGACGGTCTAGAGTATATTTTGTGTATTAAAAAGTAGGGTTAAAGTGTTGTTTGCGGCGCCGCGTCACCGGCCGGGCGGGGGCTTGCATTCGATCGCTGCAATGACATCGATCGCGTACGCCCCGCGCTCTTTCCCGCTATCCCACCTCATCATTGGGGCCATGTGCGAGTCACGTGACCGAGCCGCTCTCTCATTGGTCGCGGTAGAAAGCCACGTGATAGAGTTTACGAGTTGCGATTGGTAGTAGAGTTCGGTGGCCACGTGAGCGGCAGTGTGCGCGCGTGGCCAGTCGCGGCGTGACAGCGGGCGCGCTCGGACCGCGCGCGGCCGCGTCATGAGCCTCTTAGACACGTTGCTAGAGGCGGCGCGGTACATCGAGCTGCAGGAGCGGCGGCTCCAGACCGGTGAGTAGCCGTCACCCGCCCGCGCGACCCTCCCGCCCCGCACCGCCCCCGGCTGCGCACTGCTCTTGACCTTGGCCGCTCCCCACGTAAACAAAGGAAGCCTGAAATTCAGCCGGCTCGAAAGCACCAGTGTGACGAGTATGCTATTCGGTTGGTTTACACGAGTGCACGGCAGGTGAGCGGCTGTGTACGTGGTGGAGCGGCAACGACGCATGACGCATCGCGGCGCGGTCAGCTGATCGACGCGTGTGCGCCGCCCACGCCGCCGGGAGGGGCGGGAGGGGAGTCGGTGCATTACACATACGTACTAATATGGAAAAAAAAAACAACTTCAATAATAATTAGTCAATGTGATAGTGGCGTTGTTTGCCAGAGAGAAGATAAGCGCGCGGTGAGCGTACTTACTTACGTTCGGGCGAGTGCGAAACTCGTAAACAGCGGATGGTTGTTTGTAGTGTTTACTCGCGAATAAAGTGGCACAAGGCGCGGGGTTGCGTAACGGTGCGTGCCAGCGCCTCTCCGGCCATTGTTCCTAGCTGATGAACTCATTGTCTCGCTGCATTATCGAAGCAGCCGATAAACGCGCGTTTTACAGTCAATTTACATCGCGCGTCGCAGTTTAGCTGGCAGTTAGTACGCGCGCCGCCGAGAACCGTCCGAGCGGCAGCTGAGTGCTTTCTCTCTTTCCCGCTGTGCACATCCGTAGCTTCGTTTGAAGTCCGAAAGTTGCGTAAAACATCATACCTTAATTTTATCTTGTTTTTAGTTCAAATACATCTTCAACACGGTCTTTGCGTGTATCCTTAAACTGTAAACTACTTAAAATATAAAAATTCTGAGCTATGTTTTTGGCGTATTCGTAATATGGCAAGTGTCATTCTTGGTCCGTTATACCAACTTACGGAGGACACGTTTAGTTAAACAACCTAAATATAATACTTCAGAGAATTCACTCATTTAAGCCGTACGTGTACGTGTCCATACACGATTGGTATCTGAAGCTGGTATTTAATTTTATTATAGTCTAGACTAAAAACACATTTAAATTCCCACACCAAAAAGCATAGGTATTATGGTCGTGCGTCGGACGTTTTTAAAAAACTTGTTTGCCATCCCCCGCATCGTGGCATAAACAAATAGTGATTATTTTTGGAACTTGATCTATACTAAGTCACGCAAGTTTTTTACGTTTGTCTATGGGCATAGAATATACTTTTTTTTAATTGATGTGTATTTCATTGCACTTACTTTTAGGATATATCAGTCGAATACCATAGCCAATTTGTTTTTCTTAAAGCCCTCGGAGATCTATGTGGAAAAGCTGGCTTTTTCAGAAGTTTATAATATAAACAACTTAGTAAATAATTAAGATAGGGTGCATCTTCGTGTATTCCCTTTGCGGTTATAAAGTTTCCTCAAGATATTCATAATAATATATTAGGTCTTAAACAAACACTAACCACAAATAATTCAATATGTATGTATTGCTGAGAATTTCCAAACTAAAGATGACACATGCCATAAGTCTGTCTAGTCCGGCTGGCCTTAACAAACATTTTGAACATTTGATATAAATATGTATTCTAATTTGATATTTACTTTACTGAAGATAACTCTTCTGTTTACTTACAATACTTAAGTATTTACATAAAAATAAGTATGTACATTCAAATGTAAATTAACCTTCTAAAATAGTTTAAAAATTTGCAAGGACAAAAATAAAGCGAGTGTCACATTAGGTAATCCTATGGTTTACAATACTATGTACAATACAACATTAACTACCAAATGAAGTTAAACTTGACGTTGGCAAATATACTAATCGTATGACGCCACAAATAAATAAATAAAAGTTAGGGACGAAAACAATTAGGCTCAAATATTGAATGGCTCGTTAAAATACCGTGTTTATCGTATTGTCGCCTTACAAAGTTTTTCTCTACATCTGTTGCACAAAAAAAGACCTTGTAGTTCAGCTGATGCATTTCGTAAGATGCAAAAAACTAATTGAGAATCGAATACTGCGTTCATTGCATTGTTAAAATACCCCTACGTTGAAGAGACTTTTTATGCCCCTATTCATAAAATTTATAAACAATTTTGGTTCTTATTTTAATTTACTTACGTCTTATAATTCTATTGCATAAGTTATCCATCTGTTAAAACAAGAAAACTAAAGAAAGCTGGAAAATTAAGTAAATTGAAACAAATCGCCGTTGGCAGATGCACAAGAGACGTGCGAAGCCAAAAATTTTCTTTAGAAAACAAATAATTTCCTGTTTTAATCTACTGCAGTTGCACCAGTTATTCTGGTGCCAAGCGAATAATGTGGAAGCATTAGTGAGTCGTTGTATAAAGGGTTTTATTATTAGGTTAAAATATTTAATACCTAGGCAAACTGGAATCTTAAAATAGGGCCCAAAATAATGCTTTGGAAGTATATATGTATAAGAAACGCTCTTTATAATTAGAAATGAAAGTGTATGTTGTTTCATTTTGTTCTAAAATATGAGTGTTTTTCAGCAAATTCACACTTTTGTTGGAAAGATTCAACTACAATTTCGTAAACATATAGGTACCTACATTTGGAACGATTCCATTGAAAGTAATACAGTCTTAAACTTGGGATACAGAGTTTAGTTTTGCTTGTGTTTTTAATTATTAATTCGGTATGACTCGCTGGCATACGTTTAGGATAGCGTAACTACTCGTTACATGGGGGAATGTAGCACTACAGCTTTTCCTTCCCATTAGCAGATCCAGAGGTAGTTTACAAAGTGTGTTTGATCAGGAGAGGTGTAGTGAAATGAAATGAAATGAAATGAAATGAAATGAAATGAAATGAAATTATTTATTGGCCTTATAACCACTTATGTTATACTAGGCAAGTCACATTACAATATTTCACACTATACTTAATTTAGTAAATTTTAAAATGTACCTATGTCAAAAACTTTACAATTCACTTAATTACAAAATTTAAATAAGATTATGTAGTATAGATTAATAGATATATTACTGATATAATAATACTTCTAAAATAGTTTACATTAATGTGAGTAGAATTTAATAAAGTCATTATATAATAAGATACTTTAATGTCATTATTAGTTTGTGAGTTTTGACTATAATTGTTTAGTTAGATTTGACAATATGTTATATAAATTAAGTATAAGTTAAGTATTAAATTAAAATTATTAGAAAGAAAAAAACAATGACGAAAGTCTTATTAAAAATTTAGCTATCACCTACTTATAAAATTATGATTGCTCACTCACGAACGAAGATTCAGTCAGCTTCATGTTCATAAATTCTTTGACCGAGTAAATTGGGGTAGACTCAAAAAACCGCTTTATTTTTTGTTTAAAATCGTTCGCGTGAAGATTAACTACGGCATGGGGCAACTTGTTGAACATACATATCTTAATATAAATTCCTTGTTTTCTAACTTTGGCTAGGCGTGTTTTAGGCTTACATAGTATCTCTTTTCGTCTTTCATCCATTCTTAGATTATGCGCATATGGTTGTTTCTGTAAAATATCCTTATCTTCATAGATCTCTAGGAGGCAATTATAAATATACAAAGATATAACCGTCATGATTCTATTATTCTTAAAATAATTTCTAGCTGACGCCCGTTTACGCAATCCAAATATAATTCTTATAGCTTTTTTTTGGGCTCTTAGTACTTTTATTACATCTGTACCATTTCCCCAGACAGTTATTGCGTATCTAATAATAGAATGTGTGTAAGCGTAATACACTGACAACATTGCATGCTTATCTAATAATGGCTTTAATTTCACCAATGCATAATTGGCACTTGACATCTTTTTACACAATTTAGCAATATGCTTTGAATGAGTAATTGTGTAATCTATTGTGTATCCCAAGAATATATTTTCTTCTAAGACGAAATTACTATCAACACCTTTCCTGGATTGGTATGTCATTACAACACTTTTATCTGCGTTTAGTATGATACCGTTAGCATCAAACCACTGTGTAGTGTCAGCAACACCACCATTTTATATTATCAGATTTTTTATTCGTGACTCCTCTGCAAAATGCAAAAATCTATTTTGAATGTATAGACTCTTTTATGTTCCTCAAGTATCTATAAAATAAAATTATAAGTTCTATACAAATAAAAGAGTAAGTCCTGACTGATATTTTCTTGGAACCAACGTAGAGCCTAAACCGCTGTACCTAAAGACTTGAAATTTGGAGGTTGCATTCATTACGGAGTGTAGGGGTGTACTAACAAAGGATTTTTGAAGTTCAACCCCTAAGGTACTTAAACGGGGGATCAAAGTTTGAAACTTTTTAATATTCAATGTTGTATGTTTTATATAAGCAAATTACATTACACAAACACTCAGGCCCAGTAGGTATTCAATACCGCTGATTATATTGTTCAAACTTATCTCTTTACTTACAATGCAAAAAGGTCAAGAGATCGCGCTCGAAGTATAACAAAATACTAGCGGTTATTGTTCAATAACAAAAGAAACGTATGAAATTATTAATATTTCATAGTTCAGCAAATACACAATAAGCTCAAGGGGCCTTACTTGGGGCTGGGTTACTAATGTAATTGTGTTGTTGAAGTTATATATTTGATAAAGTCTTCCGAAAAGGTTTGTAGTTTATTTTGGGAAGTGAGCCGTAGAATTTCTTCATATTATTCATCCACATCCCACTGCCGGACAAATAGAGATACGGAGCGGCGAGACACCACTGGTGCATGGTATTTTAAAATTACTATGACTTATCTAATTTTCACAACAGTAGGTAGTTCATGTAATGGTTTTTAGTAAATCGTGTAAATAACAATTTATTTTTAATACCGACAGGCGCCGATATAAGTTTTTCTGTTATTTCGATTTAAAAACATCTGGATCGATTTTGATACAATTTAGATGGGACCACTCGTAAAGTTTTTTTAAATCTCTCCAGCCGTCTCCGAGATATCGAATAAAAAACATTTAAAAATAAAACGGTCGAGTTGAGTATTTCCTTCTCATTTTCGGGTGGTCTGTAGAAAACGTCATTCATTGAACCCCAAAGCAAATTCCGTTTTGACATTTAGAATTTGCCGCGTTACTTTTTTGTCTTTTCCTTTTTTCCCCAGGGGATAAACGGCGGTGCTAGGCCAGCTGGCTTTTACTAGTGCGACAAAACGATCGGGGCAATAGAAAGTAAAGTAAATGCATTGCATGGAAACGAGCGAGTTTGGACGGCCGTTATCGGGTTTGCTTTACACTTATCAGTCCTACCAGTATCGACTATACAACCCTACACCTAAGTACATATAACACGTTCTAGTTGTACCTACTGGCTTGGTACAATCGTACGGATAGTCATATTGTCTTATTGTTTATGGATGTACCCCTGATTTCCCGAAGATGGCTAGGCCAGCTAGACCGATTTGAAATAGTTATTTGTTATACAAGAGTGCAAAGTTGCTTTTTAACCGCGTGCTCAATTTTGATTACCAAGCAAGCGAAGGATTCTGAAATTGGAATCCTGAACGTTAGCGAGGGAATTAAAAGAGCATAAGGTGAAAAATCTTTGCACTCGAGTGAAACACGTAACTTTTCATCCCACCTCAGCGAGGAAACGTCTACATAAGAAAAATAAAAAAATTTAATCAATAATTTTAGTTCTATTACTTGTTTTTAAAATGAGATTTTAACAATATGACGTGAAAAGAATGAAAAGAAAATGGCGCGCGCAAAACAAATTTAAAAAAAAGGACAGGAAAAAGGTTCCGAGTCTGAGTTTTTAACAAAATAAAAAAGGTTCTATGATGAATTCGGCACCATAGAGTAGAAGTAAATAGGTTGATTTTTAATTCACAAACTGTGTGCACACGATATTCTAAATTCAAATTTACTTTATCCTCTAGCTGATAAAACGGCTTTTGAACTCAGATATCGAATAGCAAAAATACTCCTTCCGAGATGGTGGGATGAAAAATTCTATACGCCATTTATTTACCAAGTTTGCTTATGCCATGAGACGATACCGTTTCTTTTGAAGTTGCATTATTATTATTATTTATAGCTGTTAGAGGGGTGCCTATGATGTGCCTAGGGTTTCGCTATCCACATATAATGCGCCTCTTCGTTTTATCTCAATTTTCAATTTCTAACAAATCATATAATTCTATCCAGCTACCTCATATCAATCTAGAACGTTTTCATGCACATAATAATCCTAGTCCTATATCTACGTGTATACTAGTGTTATTATGTCAGCGCACATGCCCGAGGCGCGTGGAGGGTTATGCAACGCTACCTAGTACCTAAATACCTATTACCTATATTTATAAATGCAGTGTATGGAACTAGCCAGATAACCGCTTACAATGTTGCCATGTCAATCAGTGGGTGATGAGACAGAATTGTCTAACTATTTGTCTATGTTTCTTGCACACACAATTATTTTTCTTTTATAGAGTTCATGTTTGATATCGTATTTGAAGTAAAATCGACCAAGTGCGAGTCGGATTCTCGCATTAAGGGTTCTGTGCCTATTGTCGTCATTATATCGAGCAAAAAAGGACAAAAATCACGTTTGTTGTATGTACGGGGGCCCCGCTGAGTAAGTACGAGTATTTAGTTTTTTGTTGTGCAATAGCGGCAACTGAAATTCTTCATCTGTGACAAATTGCAACTTGACAGTTGCAATTTTTAGCTAGACCGCTATCACGGTTTCTGAGATATAGCCTAGTCTCAGTCAGGCGGAAGGACGGACAGTGAAGCCTCAGGGACCAGTTTATACCCTTTGTTAGTAGGTAAGGACTGGGAACGCCTAGAGCCAAATATCGTACTTCGGGTGAAATGTCTGCATATTAATGCTGCAGCAAACTAGAGAGTGAAGTGATAATTAACTTTTTGGTAGTAATATTATTCAAAGCTACTGGCAGCACAGTAACATTAAGAAATAGCTGTATATGTAGATTATAATATCTTCTTTGGGAACTGGGGCCTTGGGATCGAGAATTATTCGTTAGTGAATGAACCTATATGTGGAAATTTAATGTTCTTGTATCGTCCGCTAGGGGCGCTGCTAAACTTTCCATACGTTTTCTATAGAAATTCTTTTCCGGGGAAATTTCACAAAAACCGAAATAATTTATCCATAGATACAACCTCGGCAGAATAACAAGGAGTTTCTTTTACAAGGAGTCCAACGCTCTTTGGGTACAACTGAACATATAACCAAAAATCGAACTCGAGAACGCCGGGTCTCAAAACTAGTCAGTCACAACCCCACAGCCAGAGCGGTCTCTGTTTTTTAATTCGGTAATTTAGAGTAATATGGTACAATAAGTGCTGTAAAACTAATTTATGGCGTGAGGTGGGTAAAGGTCAGTCAATTGGTTTTATAGTTCGTGGCGAGTCATGATATCCTTAAAGGAAACTCTAGAACTACTATTTTAATAACGTCATCGTTGCGTCAGTATAATTACTCATATTTCATATTATTCTCGATTCACATACGCATATTTTAGAAAATAAAATGTTATTTCCTGTGTCGTGTAAAAAAGTAATTCGGCTGCTTCAATTCGGCAGCCCCCTATAGTTACGAGTAGATTCAGTTATTTTGATTTACAAACCAAACTACTGAACCGATTTTTTAAAGAAAGTCAAATTAGTCCAGGCATTGCTAAGAAATCGAGGGAAAAACCGACAAATTGAGAAAAGTTTGGTACCTTTTTAACTCTTTTAAAATTAAGCCAAACCAGCGTTTTTTCCCTACATGCATATGTAGGTATATATGTTCGATAAGCTCGCGTTGTTTGACAAAGGCTCGATTCATATTTGTTCTGAAATATTCAAGCAATTGCATTTTCCATTACATCAGTCAAATCTTATTTAATACCGTGTGCCATTGACTTCTCCCCAGTCGCTTGCCAAATTATTTCACTTACCGAACCGAATTATTACGCGAGTAGGTACCTACCTACGTGTGTTTTCATATAAGAGTATCTACTGATTACTCATGAAACTCACAAACAAGTACTATAGGTACAAATCTATATAATATGTGGACTATATACATAACTATATATGTTATCAAGGAAACCTACACGTGACGGTGTGTATGCTTCAATTCTGCAGTTTGAAAAGTAGTATATAGAGTATTATGCAGGGTAATCTGTCTCTTACAGCGTTAGCATAGAGCCGAGAGTTCGATAAAATAGTATGTACGATAGTACGTAAATGCGTTGATGCTTTTCGTAGTACGTAACTCGTGGCGAAGCTTGTGTACGCTTGAGTGCTGCGGTTTAGCAGATAATAGCAGAAACTATAAAATGACATTAATTGTAAGATTTGCTGTATGTTTTAGCAATCCCGCAGTAGCCTAGTGATTACCAGTATGCTCCAGCACGTCTGGTAATCCGGTTCGAGTCTCATGTTCGAAGCATGTGCTAAAACGAATAAGGAATAGAAATATAAAATTTAAAATTATATCTTCATGATAAATCTTGTTAGCTATTGACTGTAAAATGTTATTTTTGTTGTACAAAAGACTGAACATTTTAATTTTGAATTAAAATCAGGCGATCAAGATAATTATTTTTTAAATTATACATATAAGTTCAACTAGACATCTTTTCTTGTGATAACTCTCCATTATTGGGTAAGACAGATGATCAGTCAGATAAGATCCATACTCCTCAAACAATATTCTAAAGAAGAAATGCACAGACTAATAAAATTTGCCGAAATATATATTTATATATATTATATTATACATAATACAAAATTTTAGGTAAATAAAAAGCTTATGTATAAATATCTTGCGTCGCCCATACGACAGTATATTTTTTTGCATGTAGCTTTATTACCTTCCGTTGAATCATTGGCATGCCCGTTACATCATACGTATTGGAAATTATTATTTGTTTTTCTTACGCCTTCGTAGCGACGGCACAAACAAGCATGACGTCAATGTTCGCAAAGCAAAAGACGTTCTTTGATCTATGTTGTCTTTTAAACTTGGTGAAATCAGGCTTGTAATCGGTCGCTCTGTCTGATAAAATACGCTTGGCGTGCATAATGATTGTCGCCGTAAATCATTATGTCATCAATATCAACATTCAATGCCCGAGCAGTTCTGATTCACATAATAAACTATGTGAATTTCGAAACCGTGACGCGAACACAGAATCGTTGCATGTTCCACAGCCATTTATTCGGTCCAGTAATTAGTGAGTCGAAATCGTTCGGTCGTCTAAATAGGCGCGGCAAACAATCGTATCATCCAAGGCTCGTGTAAGGTCGCTGCTGGTACCCGGCGCACAGAATGGTGAAAGGGATCGCATGACCTCGCCATCCGCACGGCGGCTCTGAGGACGTACGTAGTATATTGAACCTAGTGGAAACAGGCCCCGTCCGTCGCCTCTATTGTGCCGCTGCGCCGGCCGTCCCTTGTGTACATTGCAATTCTTGTGCGTGTATGTACCCCTGGTACTTACGGCGCAATTGCGTTTCCATTTCAACACTGAAGAGAAATGAGAGTTTTTGAGTTACACTGGAAGTATCCCCGCTAGCAGAAGAAATATAACCGTTTCAGTAGCATGATGTGTCCACCTATGGAAAAGCCGTATAAAAATTAAATTCTGTTTTACAGAGGAAACATTAGAGTTGATAATCAGTGTTGTCTCACATTTCCTTCCCGGCTACAACATACGTATTTGAATTTGTCTGAATTTCAATTGTCACAGCCTAAATATGTATTAGCTAGATTATGGTCAACGACAACGGTAAAAAGCCGTTGTTTGTTACAATAATTTCCAACGAATTTTAAATATAAATGTTGTATTTTTGTTCCTTGTCTTTTTGCTACTGTACTTTTTTTTGTTGAACTTTTAGTATATGTGTTTAGGTAGGTGAAGATGAAGTTCTTATAATATCTCTTCCACTATTCCATTGTATGAGTCTTATACAATGGTTTCTCATTTTACTATAAAGTTCGAAACTTTATATATTATTTTATTTATCGATAATATTTTTTCGTTGTTATAACACGTGCTTTATAAGGCTGGTTACGAATTCTGCACGCTTTCTTTCACCTATCCAACGTAGTACGCAAACACTAAATATACTGGCGTTTAAATATACTATTGCTACTTAAAGTAAATGCTTTTACTGTCGCAAATATGTTTAACTTTCGTTTGTTATTCAGCATGTAATAAATAGCTTTTTATTTTCATGTGCATCTTTACTATCAATTTGGTTTTGAAAAAAATATTTTGAGTTATTTGTGTCTGAAGCGACGCCTCTATTATGTTCTATTTTCACATGTACAACTTTTAAGTAAGTACCTATATACTTTATTTTAGCAAGTGCATGAATCGGACGATTCGCAAAGTATAATATGGCTTCGTATCTGTGCATCCGGTATGGACTCCCCACTCTGTTGCCATGTCACTCTTTATTGATTATCCCAACATTTCTCCTACACCTCTACCTACTTAGCATTGCTAATTCGTCCATTATCGATACACAGATGTGTTCTGTTTATTCTTTCGGTTCTCGTGATTCGACGCGTGTAACGCCTCTACGGTTCGACAGTGTGGCAAGTCTGTCAGAGTTCATTTGAATTGTATGCGATCGTGTCGTTACGTTGTAATAGTTATGTTGTTTGCGGCAAGTTAGGAAAAGGTGTTTTGAATTGTTTCGTCCGTTTGTTGTGAAAAATTTCAAACAACATTGGATTCGCGAGGTCCAAATTCAAGAAACAGAGTAGGCAAGTAAAGACGTTGCTGAGGTCGCATTCGCATCGCAACAACCTGCTAAACCGGCAGGTGTGGTCGGGGTGCGGGGCGGCGTGTTGTGTCGGCGTTCCCCGCGCGGGCTGCACGCTGCACCCAGCCAAGGTCAGCCGCCGCACGCATGCGTCGCCTCTCGCTCTCCCTCCCTTCCTCCCCGCCCCTCCCGCGGCCCTCCTCGCCGCTGCCGTCGTGGCCCGAGCCAGAGCTCGCGCCCGTCTTGCACTCCCGAACGCCTTTACTCCTTCCATAGTTTGCTAGGCCAATGTCAAACCTATTTAGAGCATTAGGTCAATCGAAGGTTTGAGCTGTCATCGAAGGTTGACCACATTTTAACTGCAACTCCGTGATCACGACCTCGTGTTGCGAACTTTACCTAAGTTTCGTTCGCTTTGACGCCTTTTTTGAAAATCTCACGATGCACCGCGCTCGATCGATCCTTCTCTTCCGCTTCCTTAAAATTGTTGGAGAGTTCAGGGTTTCTGCGTTCGTGTCGGTGTATTCTCGGCGCGGTAGGAACGTATCGTGAAAGGATAAACACGGTTATTAGGTACGTAGTAAAGATAACACGTGCCTCGCACTTCGCGTAGGAGGCGAGTAGACATGTGTGCGCCTTCACATACTAGCACATGGAGAAATCTTACAAGAGAGATTAGAACCCTGACGCAAGCTCGGTTCTACAATATTGCGTATTTTTACTGGACCAGGGTGCTCAGGAGTTGCAACTTTAGATGCGCTTGATGCTTAGAATGATGATTCTTTTCGCTTGACCGCAGCCGTTACATACAGGGAATTCGGTATCTATTAAGTTTTATGCAAAAGTGTCCAGTGTCGGGTCATTTCCAGTTAGAACGGGTGACGCTATTGTTTGCAAACAGTCGTGTTGGATCGCGGTGGGGAAACGTAGGTTCGCTTTCGGGCGGTCGGCGGCAGCCACGTATCATTAGAAAGCTAAGTGGCATCGTGCTAAAGGAGCGGCGGCGCGGCCCACTCGGCGTGCCCTACTCTCCGGCCGCAGTGGTCGACCGAGCGCTGCAACGATCCATTCACCTTATTCGTCGTCGTCGAGGTTCACTGACTCCGGCGGCGGGCGAGTCGCTTCTCGGCCGTGCTAATGCCGCCGTTTCATCACCCAGCGAGCCTCTTTAAATTCTGCGGGTGTCCTGCGCGGCCGTCGGTGCGACCTCGTTTCGCGGCGCGCGTGCAGCGTTATGTAAAGCGGAGAGCGGTGCAGCGCGGGCAGCGTTGCGCTCGACCGCGTGCGCGTCCCCGCGCACCCCCTCGCGATTTCGTCCGCGCTGTCGGCGGTTTCACTCGCGGCGATCCGGAGGTCGCGCACCTCCCGCCTCCGCGCCCTCCTCCGAGCGGAGCCGGCCCGTCCGTCCGAGTGCTCGCATCGCACCGCTCGCTGGCTGGCGCTCAGTCGTCGAGCGTATCGCGTTGACGACAGACGCTTCACCGCATTCGTCGCTGCGCGTGCCGTTCGGTCGCGCTTCCGTTTCGGGAGTTCTACGCGTTGGTTCCGCGCTGCGTCTGCGACGGTCGCGACCGCGAGCCGCCGCTGCCTGTTGAAAATATCGTGCGTTATCATCGCGACCTCGGCGGCGAGACGAGATAGCGCGAGGTCGCCGGCACCTGTCTCCACGTGCGCTGCCACTGCACCGCCCAGGGACGCGCCTGAAGGCAGCGAGGTGCCCGACCGGACCTCGCGCTACTTCCCTCCGTCGCGATTTACATCACGTTGATTAACGTTCGCAGACATATCGACATCATTGATGATATCCTCCGGTCCCACTTCCTTGCTAGACTTATCGATTCAAACTTGAACATCTGCTTTAATTTATGTCGTCGATATTTTATCGTATGACGTTCGATTCGGTCTGTAATCTGTACATATTCCAGTTTTGCCCGATGTCATAGGTATCCTTGAATCGTAAGTTATCATCGTTTTGGTGTTGTTTTGTCATTCCTTTGTTGTAACAAATATTACATAATAATTGCTTAGCAACTGATATTACTCGACCGTTTATCGCTTTGATAGTAGAATTTCATCGTAATTTAATTTTTTATTTTATTTTGAACGATAAAGCGAATACATGACGTCGTTCATAATTTACGAACTGGATACGTGTCTACGACGGATGAGTGCGAGATAAAATATGTGTGCATATATTTTACCCTCAAGTCTGAGACCGAGGTTGTTTCTATGGCCAAACTATAAAACATGATATATTTTTACAGTAGCCGTGTTATTTAATGAGTTTGCTTTGTTAGCGGGATTACTTCGATCGCAAATAGCTCTGCTTAATTGCTCTTCGAGAATAGCCGTTCGGTATTCCAGGAATTTGTCATGGCTTATCTTTTACATTTTGTTCAATTCTCTATTTATCAGAAATCGCTGGGTTCATTTTAATCAGGAGTAGTAGGCACCTACATACGAGTAGTGCTGATCGTTATTTATTCAAGAGTTATAGCTTCCCTCCTTTACTATGTTGTTGCGTTAATCTTGTTTATGTGCCGATTGTTCTATTGTTGTTATCATACATCAGTATGTTTTATATGTATTTTAACATTCTTTTTTCTGTTTTTTTTTCTGATATAAACTTATCTGGCTGTTATAAAATTATATTAGTTGCATCAATGGTTTAATTTTTGTACAATTACATATCAGTGTTAGGCATTATACAAAAAAAATATGTTTACGAAATATATGAGTAAGGCATATAATGCGTATGAGCAACACATTTACCTATATTTATAATTTGCTCATATTGTCAAGTGCAGCGTTTTCCTGCACGTACTCACATCACAGCTGCTGACGTTGTTTTTGAATTATAACCAATATCATTTGAATTAGTTTGAAGACTTGACGCTTACTAGACGCTGATTAGGCAAAAAATAAAACTAATATAATTTTATATACAAGTAAAGTAACTTAACAAATCTACATCTTAATTTCTACTAGTTATTTTTATTGCACACAAATTATTGGACAGATTATTATGAATATAATGGAACCTTTAATATTGTCAAATGACTTTATAAAGCTCGCAGTATCATCCTCTGAATGGGTCTAATAGTTATGAATTATACTTAAATATTAGTATTAGTTTATGATTTGTTACTTACCTGAGAACTTTCTTCTCCAACAAAACCCTTAGTTTTTATCTCGCACTCCATTTTCTACGGTTGCTTGAGTGCCTGAACTACTTTTTTTAAATCAGTAAAGTTTTATCAATATACTTGAATAAAGCTAAAGAAAAATAGATTATTATGCCATACTTGACATATATTATGTTATTGTAAAATTATATCGCCTAATGTAATTTTACTGCCATGTTCTTACCGGGAATATTTTATAGTCAGCCGGCTTTTTTTAGGTGTGACCGGGTTCTTTCCAATTGTATTGACAAAACCTTTTTTATTGGGTTGTCTCTGTGATTGTAATAGGGCTGCAGAAACTCCATATAATTTTATCAGGCTTCTAATGTACTTTGCTGAAATTTGTCCTGAGAAACTGTTGATTCCGCTTAATTAACACGACAGCATGCGTTAGCAGTATCACGCTTATGTCGCTTCTTGATCTGCTGGGAAGGGTGATCTAAAAGAAGGCCGGCTTCAGTCCAATGTTGTGATAGGCAAAGATCATAAACGAATTGTATGAATCGAACCGTGGAGCTTCTATTGCTCTCCCTGGTTAGGTACAAGATACGGGGCTCTGGAATCAGCTTTCTGCGCCCGTAGCCATGATCATTTCACACCGTCTTCCTTTCCCTCCTCTTAAGTATTCTACGAGAAAAGCCCCAGTTCTGGAGTCTACTTAAAAATTCCGCCTTTGCATTCATCAACGTAACAACAAATAGTAGCAATCATTGCAAAACTATCATCGTCATCGGCAACGCTCAATACGAACAATGACATTTCTGTGTTGAATGAACATATATTCATGTCGAAGTAGCTAAGGTTTGATAAAATCTAAAAGAGATGTTAAAAATAGATTTGATATCGATACAAGCGATAGTAGTGGCATGCACCAGACGATGAAGTCTACAAATTCCCAAAAAAAAACACTGGTGTGTTTAGTTTGATCATATTTCTTTACTCCACAGAATGATTGGTAGAAGTTATGTTTTATGGCGTGTATTAAAACTAGGTATCTTGTTCCTAGATTTGTTATAGCAGTAGATGTGCTGTACTGTATGATTTTGTTTGCTCTTGATGGATCAGGTTCTAATTACACTCGTTCCGTATTTATTTGTCACATAAATTTAACAGTTAATTTGAGCTAGGTACGTTTAAGATCATCCAATCTGTCTTTTTCAGGCAGATTGATTTGAAAATTGCAGAGCTCAGACACTGTTTAACTCCTACACTACGTCTAAATGCCGCGTCGATGTCGGTAGGTAACTATCGTTATGTAATATAAACACAGACACGTGTAGCCTGTTTCGTTTATATAAACGTGCAAGTGTGCGTGCAAGCGTTCGTCTCCGTGCAGACTTTACTAGGAAACTGCGATGACCTACTACTCTTTATGATATCCTACTAGTCGTTTCATCTTGTCACTGTTTGGTGACGTCTGTGCTGTTTACGACGCATGCTCGTTTCCATAGTTTAAATAAACGTAGTTGCGGTAATTATTGTTCAAGATTTGTTGTGTTTGTTCAATGACTATGCTATTAACGTCTGATTTCTTAGCATTATTTTCATCACTATTTCCAATGATATGATAAATTATTGTACTTGCCTAAACAAATCGTAAAGCAAGTGCGTGCTTTCGCCGTTCTAGTTTTTTACTTAGTTTGTTGATGTTGCAGAAATAAAGCTGTAGGTAATATGAACATTCTTTAGCGATGACTTTGACAATGATTAACACGTATACGATAAGCCGGAGATAAATATTATCTACTATGTTTTGTTTCACTTAAACGTTTCAAATCGTATGCTGTATAGCTTTCGCTTGTTATTGCATACGATATGAAAGGTACCTACGGGCGTTAGGCACGTGTTCGGGCCATTATCGCGGAGTAACTGATAACGTCGCTCACTTCATATTTTCACCTGTTCTTTTGAAATTACTTATTTTATTACGGTTCGTGAATATTGCTAGGTTTCTGTTTAGCCTCAGTGCGTGAGCAACTACTACATTCGTCACATCGCAGCTTCGTCTTGTACTCTACCTGTCAAAAATCATCTACGTGGACCACCGTTTCTTTATTCAAATTCCAAAACTGTGTCGACCGTCTGTCTGTTCCAAACTTCTCGGTACCTACAAAGTGAGATATTTGAGCAATTTAAAACCAATTATGATGTGGTACCTTATCGTTACGATGGAGATTAGAATTACGTGTTTTTACGGTCTTGATAAAAGAGGTGTTCGGAGAACGGTTTCTTTTGTTTTGTTTGTGATTAAATCCACTATGTCTGCCAATTCAATCGTCCGCAATACCAGGCTGTCATGTCGACCGAGGAGGTAGGCTGTGCGTCTGGCGGTGGCAGGCGCGGCGGGGTCGGTTGCACGTGCCTTGCCGCCGTGCGTTCGACGCCCCTCGCACTTGTTGAGCGCCTTGTACCGTCGCGCCAAGTTCGCGAGCTTACCTGCTAACTAACGGCCATTCTGTCGCTGCTGTTGACGAGGAACGCGACGTTACTCACACATGCAAGCGCTCATTCTTGCGAATACCACTCCTACACGGCTTGTAGTTATTGATTTCACTTTGGCATTGGCTTTTCATCACTGTTGCAATACTTTCTAAGTTCTGTTACAAGTCTTATACAATTTGAATGAATTGTTTTTACCATGCGTCTTACGTTCAAATATATAGTGGACTAGACTTTTGCAACTTCTGAACGATGATAGGCTTCCTTAATATGTTATTCTTTTGGTTCACAAAAAGTTTAATTATACTTTTTTCTAAACTTCTTTGCTAAAGTTATCAAATGTATAGGTACCGTATCGGTAGTTGCTCACTGTTCTAGAAATTTGACTTTTCTATTGTTTTCATATGAATAAATAAAAAACTTTTTGTTTCTTAAAACTTTGTTCTTGCTTCTTAATTTCTTTGCAAATTATTCACTAACTCAATAACACTTCGGTAAATAACTTTTTCAATGATGTCGATGAAAACTTTTAACAAAACCGCTTTTGTTAATTGACCGAGTTTAAAAGAAAGACCGAGAAAAGTTTAGTTACTTTGGCGACTTCGCAAACGCAGTGCAATAACCACATAGTCAATTCCACAGGCATTTAAGTGTAAACAAATTGAATAATGAATTGAAAATGACTAGGACAACAAGTGTTATAACAATGTGCATGTAAGGGTTACTAGCGAGTATAGTCGCCATCGTAGGATGGGTATACTTATGGAAACAGGGGAAGTGGCACTGGGCTCTGGCAGAGTCGGCTTCGGGACAGAAGTGTTCGCGATGGGTGCTCCGCGGGAATGTTACGCGGAACCAGTGCATACAATCTCTGTGAACACCAGGGAAACAGAATTCGGAGGTGTCGTCGAACCGATCCCCGTATCACTGAAGACGTACAAGCAGCTACCGCACGCCCTAAACGGATATGGGTTCCCGGCCAACGGCGTGATCAGTCCCTTGATGGCTGCGCCTCGGTTGCCTGACTACGGCCCCTCCACTTCCGCACCAGATCCTAGCCCCGTGAAGGATGTGAAGGACACTTCAAAAATTACACGGGCGCCGCCTAAGAAGAAGTGGATTAGAGAGTACTTGGGTAAGTTTGGATCCATGCATATACGTCATCACTTATACACGTCCAAATCCAACATATCTTGAGTTACTTGACAATAAAAAATATCAAATATTGAGTTACTGATTGAATAACGTCTCGTCGATTGTCTTTATAATGTCGTGATGTCTGACGGCTAGTTCCGGTTTAAAGTAGGCCGAGTACACGTTGATCGTGAACGGTGTGTAGGAACGTTTCGTGAATGCATGTGCATTCGACCTCGCCTAGCGACCTCGTGTCGTTCGCATGCCGGGATCCAAGACGAAATCTATCCATCTACGAAAACTATTTTATTTGTGAGACTACTCGATAATATATCATTTAGGTGCTAAAATTCACAGTCTCTTTAGCAGTTTCTATGATAAAATTAATTTTTAGAAGACTTTTTTGAGGCTATCGTATTTTTATTGCCATATTTATATTCTTTATGTTTTGCGTACGTAGCCGGCCGTCTAGACGGGCCTTTTATTAATTGGCGTTGAATTTCTTAGCTCGACAGCATATTTTTTGCTGATCGACCTGTTAAATATATTTTCGTTAGCAGTTATTATTCCACTTGTAAGTGTCCTATTTGTTGCTATGAACACTTGGATCCAGTGCAACAACTACATAAATGTTGTATAAGTACTAAAAGACGAGCGTACATGACGACTACATGAACTTAGGGTTAGAAATATTAAATTACTATGTTTGTCAATAGACATATCGCTAAATTATGTTCGCATATTGTATGTGTACATTCCTCAACAGCCTAATATGTTATTCTGTAATATCGTGACAGCTTTACATGTTTCTAACGCTTTGCATTCTCGTTATATGATATCAATAGTCTAATCTGCATATGCCTTGCCGAGGTCAGAGTTACGTAACTCTCGTATTCAATAATAACACAAAAAATGTACATCAAAACACGCCACTTTGATATATTTTATGTTTGTCTACCTTTTCATCGTATAGACATTTGATAAGTTCTTACATAATGTTATTGTGCTTGCGCTCGGTTTTTTCTGGAATATTCAAAGGCCTTCGTTAGGGCAAGCCGCACATCAAATGAAATAGGCCTACACATAAATATTTTTATAATTTCAAAGGAAAAACAATATTTGTCTCGAAACTAACAAAAGCACGCCAACATTTATATGTCTGTATATATTTTTAAACTTGTATTGCTCTATTTGCATAGTGAAGGACAACAAAAATAACTAATCATATATCAAAGAAAACAAATCAGTAAACTAAACTTGATTGACTGTTCTCATTGGAAAAATAAAATTCAATCATTTCGTAGATTGACTCGTTACGCCTTGAGTACAAAACCAAAACAAATGACGTAATGGGAGACTGATGAAAAGGTATAAGCTAACACAAATCTGTAGGATTGTATATGTTAGAAATGTTGTTATTTAACGAAATAACAAAATTAAAAGGATTTTGAGTCTCACCCGCGAAAGCAAGTAATGTAATAAAAAAGAATTCTATATATATTCTATAAGTTATGGACGATTCATTAATTTTTTTTCTTAACAATTATACTCCTAAACCGGTGTCTGTCGAAATCTATTTTGATATTACATATTAATTTAGCATAATATCATTAAAAATATATATTAATTTGATATTATTTTTTATTAGCTTGTAAGCGAATTTGAAGACAACGAACGACTTACTCGTATCATAATACTGATTCCTAATTATCATTTTTATATTTGAATGTTTCTGTTATTCGTTTGGACCTAAAGCAGCCCGGCTTCTGTAAGCAGCAACCGATCACAAGTTTTTGTGGGTACTTACTACAAGATGATAGGTTATAATTTGGCAATGCACTGACACTTGATACCGTTGTTCATTCAATTTAACATACCACGATGCAAATAATTTATTCGGGCGACCTTCGTATTTCACATGTCTTCAAGGTGCGGTACGGCAAAAAGTCTTTAGTGCACCCCGTTAAAATACGTATATTATAGTAGCATTATGAACTATAGAAAACTATATTTGTGCAATTGACTCGGATTGTGTTTGGGTCATATTCTGCATCGCAATATTTTAATAAGCCGCTCCGTTTCTGAAGGTCTTGTACTATACGTAAGGCGTAGTACTTTTAGGGTTGTGCGAACTGCGTTTGCATTTTGAGTCTCCATTCTACTCATAACTATACAAACTTGTCCAAATCCAGCCTGTAGTATCTGTGTATAATACTTAAACATGAATTAAGTATAAACCTACATTAGGAACAACAAAACTAAGTATTTAAAACCACTGTCTAATTGGTAGAAATAAATGTTGGATTTTGAATAATGATATTATATTTTATGTTGAGGTTTATCAACACGTATTATATTAGGTATATTTATTCATTTTGGGATTATGAGTCTTGATTTAGTCGTTTATTGTACATATCAACCCATAGTGTTCCACATCTAAGCTTTTATGAATGGGTATAATTTAGACGGTCATTGAATATTATTTTTGGTTCCCTAAAATGGCTTAACGGTCACCAAATTATGACAGTCCGAATACTTTCGGCAACAAGGTCCGTTAGTAGGTTCAGGTCATAGGTCATTATGTATTTTATTACAATCCGAATACTTTCGGCAAAAGATCCGCTGTAGGTACAGGTTATTTTTTTATAAAAGTCAGGTTTAGGAAACGTAATTTGGTGACCATATATCCATTTTTGTAACCGTTTAGAACTTTTTTGGTAGTAAAATAGGTACTTTTCGGGCGGTGTTTTTACACGAGCCATTATAAATGATGTTATAAGCATGCGATTCGTCCACTACACTCTAGCCAAGTTTATAACAAGGTAGTGTATACGTATTGATAGCAACCCTACCGGCAACAGTCCGTCCGCATGCAAGCGGTGAGCGAGCACGTACGTACGTACACGCAATGCTTCAAGTTCCAATCTCTATTTCCGTGACCTTCGATCGATATCCTCGTGTGATATCACGGAACTGCCTCAGTGGAGGCGGCGCGCTGTCATTTCATATCATGCAAGAGTTTGTTTAGACATTTCTGTTTGCTATTTTTTTATAAAGACAAGAGTATAATCTCCAATAACGTTAATAACGTTGGTAGTATTCACCAATGAAGTTTGATCTATCATGCGATCATCAATTCCTCTTCATACTCGTATCTGTTTTAAACACTGATACGGCTTTATGTTTGCTTAAATGATACGAACATAAAAACAGCATTTTTAGAAGAATTGATTATGATTTCGATACACCAAATAAGACGTAAGCGTTATTACTCATCCCTGACTCCGACGGATAAAAACTCTTCTTCTTTATTCGGGTTAGATTCTGCAAGGGCACATGTCAGTCATGATCACTGCGTGTACCAGAAGTGCTAATCTTCTACTCAAATGTTTATATTCAAAGTAAAGGTCTCTAAAGTTGGCTTACGCTTCACTGGCAACACAATTGTTGTCATTTTGGTCTATAAACCGTAACTAAATTATTGTTTTCTGTGATATAACCATAACTATTCGATTCCACGTGTAAAATTATCTTTAGTGTTAAATAAAATGTATGGTTGACGTAATTTTTGCACACGCTTGCTACTATAATCCTATAAAGATGGGCGTTCGTATTCCATTTCCATGTTACGTAACAACCCGACAATTTTGTGCTATTATGGGATTAACTGCTTAAACAGTGGGGGGTTTTGACAGAAAAACATGTCGCGATTGGACGTTTCAAGGTGGTAAACCCGCAAAACTGTTTGCTTTGATTGATTTATTTAGAAGCATTGGTTGCAGCAATATTGTTCGTATTTGCTCTGATAACAAAACTGGAAACTGGAGATTTTGTAAAGACCTGTAGTATAACCTGTGTTGTCCCACACTAGACGAAGGTCTCATGTATTATTGTTTTAATTGGCATTAATTCTACTTAGAAAATACCGCATCGAAAAAATCGAAAATAAAGCTACTGATGTTTTAGTTAACAATAGTTTTATCAGGCATAACACATATATTTGATACTAGCTGTGCCCCGCGGTATTACCCGCTGCAACTTAATTATCCCACAGGAACATTAAAAGTATCCTATGTACGTCCCCTGGTTCCAAGTAACGTCCCCACAAATTTTCAGCCAAATCGGTTCTGCAGTTCTTTAGTTATAAATAGTGTAACTAACATGACTTTCTTTTATATAATATATAGATGACTGATTGTTATGAATGCTCATTACGAGTATCAATCATGTTTAATCTTTATGGTCGGCAAAACCTTATTGTTTTATTTCGTAAATAAAATTAAATATCACCTCACCATATTTATTTACATAATGGTTATCTGGTATCGTTATGGTATATCGTAATGGTTATCTCTCAGTAAAGTCCTATTGTTGTGAAAATCATTATTAAACTTTATTCAGACAACGGACGCGTTAACGAAACGTTATATTTTTTTTTTAGTTGATTTTGTTTTACAATTTCCACGTACTAGGTTACAAAGTTCTAGAACGTCTGAGCGAACCATACGAGTATAGTGGAATAGCGTGGTTACATTATAACAGTTGAGACATCTTGTAATAAAGAGGCTATCAGAATGTTCATATAATTATGATTCCATTATACTATGGACTGTTTTTACAGCGTCCGTAATATCAACTTGTGGTTACGTTACGAGTTACTCAATTGGCTGTCTTAGACTCGGTCTATTGTTATTTTAAGATTTATGAGGGATTTTATAAAAATGACAATAATTAAGACGCGCCTAACTTTTGAATTATGAATGGTTTTATCTGATTGTGTGCGGAACACTTTCTCACATCATAATAATGAAAGATTGTCGTATTTCTAATTTTTAATGTCGCGATATTGAAATTGGTACATATAATAATATTTTTTATATTAGTATTGTCTGATTACCGGACGTCCCAGTTCTTTTTAAAATATGTTCTTTTTCACTGAAATTCGGAAGTATGGCACGCACAAGCTTAAGAAGAATGCATGAGCCATGGAATGTTTTCTTGAAAGTTTGATATCTCGTCCCTCTTTATTGACGATCCCCTAGTACATAAATGTCATGCCCGTCGCCTCGCCTCTGCCAAGAACCTAATTATTTATCGAATGGTTTACACGTGTCGCCGTTTGTCGCGCAATGAAGCGCTGTAAAAAAATGTGGGACGGTCCGCTCGCGGCACATTCGCGAGGTCATTGACTTTGAGATAAAAAATGTATATCGCATCTGCGAAATCATAGCTGCGATTTTTATATTAATTATTACTTCATTTTTATTTTTTCTTTTGACCGCTAACGAGCTTGACCTACATCAATTAATATGGCCGCAATCACATACCTCTCAATTAATTAAAGAATGATTCCCTTAAGTCGTTCCCAATAATGTCTTTCAGTGCTCGGTTACCCTAACAACAGATGAATCGATGTTAATCTTGATGATGAATCTTATTCCTCCTAAATTGATGATCTCGTCTGAGTTGAAAGGAATCCAGTGACTCCAAGTACTAGGGCGGCAGAACCGCGAGGTGGTGCGTCTAAAGAAATGTGGCGCTGCGATCACATTCCTTCGGTCGCTTCTCTTTCCCTGGGGCTTAGCTGCAGCGAGTGCGTTGCGCCGCGCGACGCCCAGTCACGTGGACTATTCCCCCTCTAGTCACGCCTCGCCCCCCTCGCAGGCTTATCAGTACCAGACTCGAAGGCTACCAAACCACCCCCTCCACATTGAGGCGGAACGCTTACATACATTCTAAGGAACGCTTGCTACTCAATTACGTGTTTCGCCTTTGTTCAAAACGTTTGGAATGCATTATTAACTACTACTATACTTACGAGCGAGAGTGGTTCGACTCATATGACACATTTCCTATCAAATCAATTAACGAATGTCGAAGTTATTAATTTTATGTTATGACTTCATTAGTCTAAATTCCGCTTCGATTTCTGCTTACTGATGAAGGTTACTTACATACATCTATTATTTATAGATTGCTATGATTGAGATTATGACACAGTAGGGAATTGGTCGCACGTGTCTCTCAAGCATTAACAGCTGCTGTGACATGTTCGAATTCAGGGTTAAATTATGAATACCTACGCATATTTATCCAACAGACTAGTTTTAATATAGAAGTTATCCGAAAGGGAAAGGGACATCATGTAGATAGGAATCAATTGTATTTTTAACGCCATGGGTGCTATTAAAACGTAATGTATATGTATAATTAATCTATATTTTACAGTGACTATTGACTACACTTTTTGCACAAAGCATTATAATTTTATTGTGTAAGCAGCAGCACCTTACTTACTACATGTATGTGTATTTTGTTTGTCAGTGTGAATGATTCGCCCAAAGGCCACGCTACGGCAGGCAGTCCACGCGCCCACCTACTAGGCGGTCATGAAAGAGCAAGAGCTATCACTTGCTTTTGCTCGCCTCGCTTGCCTCGAGCCAACCGGTTGTGTACGCTTTTTGCATAGTGGCGCTTGACGGCTTAGAACCGGGAAAATATTTAGCACGTCATGTTATTCCGATATTATGTTGTAGGGCACCTTTTGTGTTGTTTGTCTTAATATGTTAATAGTCCAATCAAAACTTTAGAAGAGCTAATATTAAAAAATACAATGATCTATAAAGTTTCAGATATTTTCCACGAAATTTATTATTAAGAATCAGTTTGACCATATCATCTCGGTCTCCTCTATCGTGTTAGGATAAGTACCTAGTATAACTGTTTTAATTATTTAGCATGACATAACGCGATTTTTTATTTTATTCACATAATTGTTTCTAATATGATCACGAAATATGGAAAGGTTCTCCCGAGTGCTTACTGACTGATCATTTTTATTAATTTTTCTGTAAAAAGAGTTTTCCTTAGTAGAGCTATGTCACATTTTTATCTCTTATGAATTATAAATCAAAGAGGACACTTGTGACGCAAACGCGTACGTATTTATCACTATAGGTATGAACCTCTTTACAGTGGCTAAATTACTTTCGAAACATAGGCTGTAGAGATTTTCCGGAGAGTTTCCGGCCTTGCAGTTACTATAGGCGATAAGTCTCAAGTTACTAGGCCTTCAAATAAACTAGGTCATAAACTGGCGCAAACTATATTAAATAGGCAGGGTCCTAGTCCAAGGTCACTTTCCCAGGGACTCTACCCTTTGAGGCAAGCAGAAGGCCAGTGACGCACAACCTTCGCTCCCAGCTTCCCACACCTCTTCACTTCCCCATACTTGGTTGCATAACAACCGACCGCTTATGTAGCCCTAGTACCTGCAGTCGACAGCCAATCGTCCCTTGTCAGCAGCGTTTTATTGTATTTTTAACGTCAATAGCAATTCTACCTTCCTGTCAACATAATGCCACTGAGTATGATAAAGATAAAATGAAAATGGTCAGGTTAAATCAGTAAAGTTGTTAGAAAACCTTTGCGATTCATTAATGTTTCCATGGATATGATCAGTTTAAAGCAAAACATGCTTCAGCAGGTTGCAATTTGACATTCATATTTGTCATAAACAAATATTATAAATAAGTAATTTGTTAAAATTATATAATAAGTATTTGTTTTAATATCTCCTCGTCACTACATACTACAATAGTATATTAATAATCACTTGATAACGCTTAATTTTGAATTCGAAAGCTCCAGAACGTATAGAGGTGACATTATTATAGTTCGTAGTCCTTACTTTTGTTTCACTGATGGTATAGATTTGAATAACCTTGATGAAAGATTTGGTCGGTGGCTATGACCGAAACCATCTTTTTCACTCTAGTGTGTCCATCTAAGTTTTGCATATAAATCAGGGCATCAGGTGACTTTAAATTGTGATCTTTTCTTTTGTGTCGCTCTTGGTATAGATTTGAACCTTACCTCTATAAAGGTGTTGAACCATACCATATTTGTATGTAGAGCTATCCATTAAAGTGTTATGTATTTAGTGTATTGCTCTGCCTGACCTAGGTCTTGATTTGCCATAAACCTAGACTGTGACGTCGAAAACCTTAGGTCATACATGCGATATAGGATAATACGTGCTATAATAGTATCTCAAGTTATTGTGAAATTACAAATTATTATGTTTGTGCACTGTATAAAAGCGATACAAGGCCTATGAAAAGAAGACAAGTCATAAAAAAAAGTATTTCAAACCAACTTCGATTCAATACAATTTTTTCAGTTAAATATTTTGATTCAAAAACCAAATTACTCTAACAATTTTCATAAAAATAATTTATTTTCTCATTTTTTGGAAAGTCGGTCAAAAACTAATCAAATGAGAAGAACGATAAATTAAGTTTAAATTAAGTTCAACTGAAATTGAGCATGAAGATAAAATTTCCATTAACGCTTGTACTTAATATAATTTACTCACAGAAATGATTGTTTTGAATTGAAGTTCACCAGATCCTGATCAAGTTTCGCAGAATTAAGTTCTCTAATTCATGTTCTAAAATGTGTGTAGATGTTAACATTGTATTTAAGGTATACACATAGTTAACCTTAGGTTAGGTCAGTACTGGTACTACGCTATAAATACTAGGGCATACATTGTTATGTCTAGTACATACTAGAATTATGTAATAGGGCGTATGCTGCACACTACTCTACATGTTTTACATAAATGATAACTTAGTAATAAAAAAATGTTAAACTGGCACAAATTAAAATTTACATTATGGGAATATCTACTGAGTACTTTCCTTTACTAATTGGATTACGTAGAATTTCTCCCGTAGGTATTTCTATGAATTGATTAACGGGCCTTTGAGACGAGCAAAGCGTGCTCATGTTAAAATTTATTATATTTTTTTATAATATTGACGTCTAATTATATGCGATTTAATATTTTATGAGGATTTTGATTTTAAAATTTGTATTAATGCCTTAGTATTAAGTTTTAGGTACATATATGTGAATCAACAAACATGCCATGAGAATAAGGTAGTTTTTTTTCTTTAAGCCAAGAAATATCCAAAAACTATGATAACTGCGATATGATAATATATGCATATCGCAGTTATCATAATGTCCATCATGAAAGTATAATTGTTATTAACATGTAATGTTCCACTGCAGAGCAAAGGCCTCCCCCAATTTTTCCATGTCTACCTGTCTCATGCAGACGTGGAAAAACAAGTACATATAAGTAAATATGTCATATAAATACCAATTCTCTAAACATAGAAGCCTGCGTGACATGCCTTTACCATGTCTCTAACAATGTGCTCGAGTCTCAATAGAATCTTACAATATATCAAGTTTTGATATAAAGTTTATCACTCCCATTATCAAGTTTATTCCTCACCATCAAAGCGAGGTAAAATTGGTTCGTTTTCAAAGTCACGGGGTTAGAGCCCGGTCAGTGCGGTTAAATGATTCAAATTCGTATCAAAATGTGTAAACCGGTCAACCAACTCCTGCCGTCTTATGTTTTCCTATTACAATAACGGTGGCCGCTTGTGTAACGCAGAGCTTCTTTGGACAATTAATTCAATTCCAGTTTTATTAGAAAACTATCAAAATTAGTGTTAATGTGCGCTTACAAGTTCGTTTGGGTAAATAATTAATTACTAAGGCGACTCGGTGATTTTAAATATTAATAATAATTATAGCTGCTCCAGCAATGGTAACCAACCCTATTTATGGAGGTTTCGAGTTAAGTCTTACTGAACTCAGTCTTATATTTATTAAACAGTGGTTATTTTCATAAAATTATGCTATTTATCCTGATTAACAATATAATTAAAATAATAAAAAAGCAAAGAAATGCGATTCAAACAGTAGGTATAATAAATATTGATAGTAATCACAAAACTACTAATAGTTCAAGAAAGGCAACAACTTTTGTCCTACGACTGGAAAATAACTGACGTTAGAAACACAAACATCAGCTGTTTTACTGGTCTATCTATCTATCAGCGCTAGAGCCTGGTAAGGCAGCCAGCGTTCTAGCTAGCACCTTTGCATCATCAGTTGCAATTCGAAATGGGTAATTTAAATAATTGTTTGTGATATCTGATACTTTTGTATTTTAGATATTGTTTAGACTAATAATAGGCATTTTAACATTTACTAAGTACCAATAAGTTTATTGGTAGTTAACGTTAAGAATATGTACGTATGTACGTATACTTGTTTTATTTACTTTTACTGTCTACTGGAACGGCATTTTATGGCATCATATGTCAGACTTGTTAGCGACAAAGCTTAAAGAGCAAATATAATTACTCTAAAGACATTTACGACTGCAAAAACATCCTTATTCAACACAATTGACGGAGCGAGTGAAGCGTTATCTCTTTTCAGCCTTGGAAAATTTGCTTTCAACTGCAAATTTATTTTATTTAATATTGATAAATTCCCTGAGATGGTATTTTGCCATACCCAATATACGAGTAAAATAAGAATTTTGGTAAAACCGGTCTAAAGTAATAATTAATTTACTTTCATGATATTCAACAGCCCCGTTAAAATAAAACCCGTACAAACAAAACACAGGGCGCCTCGATAGCGCCACGGCCGTTTTTACGGACAGTTCCTACGCGCCGCCGCTTGTTTTTTCTATCGAGCAGCTGATTTTCGCCGAGCGTAGCAACTACTTACACAATTACCAAACAAACCGGCACGCGCCGCGGCCACATGTACTAAACGTAAGTCATCGACATGACCACGCCCCTTCATTCTACCTCTTTCCGTTCAACCAGATAACACAGCCCGTCTCGCTCGCCAGTGCAGCGTGACCGATCGTTTCGCGTGCCGAAGCTTTATAGTTTTAATTTTCAATGCAATAAAGTTCGTTGTCGTTTAACTCTACCCTTAGACGGCATCGTGTCGGCTTCGTTATCTCCCTCGCGTCGATAAGTCTGTTTCGTTTTCGCTCATTTAGAGACCACCTCGCGGGTTCTGATAGCCTGGTGTTTTACCGCCACGTATTGCAGCCGCGGACGAGCGGTTGACACGGGTTTGACAAGCGTCGATCGCGCGGGGTGAGCTCACGCGGCCGGGGTCCGTTCGATCGAGAAGTTTAATGATGACGTGTGCCGTTTGTTTACAGAGGAAGAACCGAAGTCGCCGGTGTCACTGCGTGTGGTGTCGGTGGGGCGCAGCAACGGCGTGGTGCGCGTGGTGTCGCCCGCGCCCGCTCCGCCGGCCGAGCCGCCCGCACAGCCCGCACAGCCGCCCGTCGCCGCGCCGCCCCCCGCGCAGATCCTCGACTTCGCACAAGAACATTCCAGGCCACGTACTTCGAGCATTAACAGTCACGGGTGAGTTCTGTTCGCCTGGTAGATGCGATGTCAGAAACAGCTGGTCGTCTCGCCGCTCTGCCGACTGGCCGAGCAACTTGTGAGCATTACGACTCGACTCGGAAACCAATGTTTACAGTCGGCAGTGATAAGGTACTGATTGAATAGATAATTTTGTAAACAGGCTATAATTATTGGTTGATAACACATTACACACGTCTTTCCACAGCCGTCTTTTATGATCTTGAAACATCCTATCGGTTTTTTACGTTTATAGGACGACGTTCTTTATAGCTGAACTAACGCATTTAGCGTGGTAATGCCGCTATTATTCTATGTAACCTATGTACGTTCCTCGTGAGGAACTTTTTGTACAAATAAAGTCCTTGCCTTCTAAAAAATATTATCTGTTTGCTGATAACTGCTGATATTTTGATTTTAAATATTTTATCGAACACCGTTTTAGCACGTATTACGTTATAATGTTTTTGGGGCAAATCTTATCTGGCATAGCAGCTCTATCTAGAAAACACATGTCAGTTTAATAAGAAGGTACGAATTATACATTACAAATAACCTCGACTTGAATGCGACATCTTTCTACATATTAATTGAATCTTGGATGCATCTGGGACGTTCTATAGATTAAAATACATTGAAATGGAAACGGGTCGCGTTGTAAGAATATTGATCCAATCCTTGAATACCTCTTTGAAGTAATTTTGCGCGTAAGTTATACGGGGTGCTCAGTAAATATATTTGTCAAATAATACTGGCATTTTAGTATCTAATTTCTGGAAAGATTGAAAGATCTTAAGACATTAGCTTGCGTTGAAGCATCGAACTGAAAGGAAGGCAATGAAGAGGTTGTTACTCCATAGGACATCTGGGGCCTAATTCTCTATTGACCACAAGATACCATGCTCCAAACTCGTGACGTCATGACATGCTAGAGACGCAAACACGTCTTTTCGACCGCGCCATGACGTGTATGTGCAAAACTTTATTCTGTATGCCACAAGATAGCTTGTCTATGCTCTTTGTTTTCTTTTTATCGATAACAAGGTTACGTTCAAAAAATCTTACTTCCGGTTTAAACGGACAAGTACCGGTTTTTTAGAAAAACAATTATATTAATAAAAATCAATCTGAAATGAATTTATTATCTCTAAATGACTGAAAAACCATTAAGTATATGCTTACTCGTACGACAATTTGTAGTATTAAAACGAAAATAAATGTTAAACTTTATTTTAATGAAACAAAACTTACTACAATAAAGTTTTGAACGAAATTGTGAACTTCGCTATGACAGTAAAATAGTCAAGTGATTTGACATCATGCTGTCACATGTCTCGTTTTAATAACAACAACAACAAAATATGTAAAGTTTATAAGTTAAAACAAATTTTTTTACATAAAAAGCAGCAAGATAAAGGCGAGAACAAGTTTACAAGTAGTGACAGTCGGTTTCACGGAGATCCGCAGATCCATTTTCTACATCCCAAGTTATACCTATTAGTGATACCTAATATTAAAATGCCTCATCTAACGGATCTATAAACGAAGATATAAGTATAAAAGGCATGTGAAAACGAAATAACTGGCGCAAAATAGCTAGCCAACATCAATTTAGTGCCTGCAAGAAGTTGTGGATGCTGATAAACTCAACAATGACAAAAAAATCAATGGATACATGCGTACAAGAAATACCTACCGTTTTAAACTTTAGTTTTATAAAACATTGGATGAAATAATTGTTGCATGTATCGAGACATCATAGTTGAAATGTAACAAGTTGAAACGTAGTTCGAAGTAGCGAAGTGAACACTTTTAAATATGTGTATAGGAATGTAAGGCTATGTTTATTTCAATAAAATACGGAGTTAAAGCTGCATTTTCTTTTATTCACGTAGAATATAATCATCAATGATCGTAATATATACATTCTGGAAAAATACCATTTAACCCTCTTACAAAGGAACATACTTATGTCCCTCTGGGGTGTTATTTTAGAGGCCGCTATCACCGCGCTGGCTCAACGCACTACGAGCATGCCAGAAATTACAACACCAGAATATTAGGAACGGATTACGTAAATAAAATATTAGAAATCTCAAAAATCGTTCAAAATCATACCAAACGCGCCTCTAACATGCCGGAGAGCAACATGTTAAATTGACAGCTGACAAACGAGTGCGTTCGTGCCACTGCACGATATAAAATTTGACGTTGACTTCGTGAATATTGTTCAAAGGTTTTGCCACGAGCTTAACGTAACAAACCCGCGTTTCGTGTTAAAGTGGTCATCGCGAATCAGGCCCCTGCTTATGACTGATAATTACAAACACAAAGTTAAACCACATCTTAGCTATAACTATTTAAAAAGTTAGGTTTAGATATATTAATAATTATTTTTTATTACAATTGTCACTTTATATTCCTTGTAGACCACATGTGATCGAATAAGCACTTTATTTACTTATGTATCATATTCCACTTTGTCTACAAAAAATTACAGTGTTTCAAAGAAAATAATAATTTAGATCTGAAAGGGCTGATTATATGATAGAATAGAAAGCAAATGAGCACTTTCTATAAGACATCAGATGATTTTATAAGAAAACTCACTTGTGTTTGATTTGTTTTGACACGGGGTTTCACGCGTACGAGATGCCTCTTCTCTTACCGCGATTTCGTTCACTTGGACTGTCTTACACTGTGCGATTTTGAAATCTCGCTTATTGCAATAAGGTGCGTAGTCGCATATCGTGTAACGCCGCGCGTGACTAATATCGCTCCGAGGCCGGCACACTATAGTTTCGTTCACAGTTATTGAACTTCATAAAGGTGATTAATGAAAAGACCGTGTCTGCGCATGATTCTATCTGATTTTAAATTCTTAGTCTAAAGTCATGTATTATGATTCGGGCATGTGGCTTCTATATTTAAACACAAATAAATAACTGTGCATAAAACAAGGGCTATACAGAGGCTAGCCGTGTATAAATTTCTGCCAAGGTTTGGATGCTTAACAAGCGTGCACTGAATCGCATAATGTATCGTTATCCTTGTTGCGTGCGTATACATCATTCATCAGTCAACTTTAAATACACCTTGTGCAGAGTTTAAATAAAAGATTCTATTGAATTTTCGATCAAGTATATCGTCAACTTCCTTATTACAAATTTTCCTCTTTAATTCCACTGTTAAACACATTCTTGTCAGTAAGCGATCACATCCAGCAATTGTGATATGTATTACATTTGAAAGTTTGTGTATTGCATTTTCTGGTGTACATCATAAATAATCTTTTCACAGCTCGTTCTCGTTTTGATTTTTCCTCCTCTCAGGAAAAAATGTTATTCGCCAAGGAATGGAAAGACCAAGAAAACTCGTGGCATCTTCGTTTGCGTTTATCTGCAATTCAACTTTTTATTCGATGGTGTAACCTTAATGAATCAACAGAGCTTACCTTGTAGACTGAATAAATGCCTGTGTCATTCAGTACCCAGAACTCGCTGACAACAAGTTACACAACCGTGGTCAAGTCTGTTATTTGAAACGGCCATTTTGGCACAATGCAATTGTAATTCTGAGACAATTCAAAAAACAGACTTGACCACCAGGTAGCGATGATAATTAAATTGACGCTATGCTTTTCGTATTGAAATCAACTGTGTTATTTTCGTAATTTTCATGTTTTTGTCGTCGCCGATTTATTCTCAGGAATTTTATTTATTTAGAGTTGTTGTGAACTATACTACGAGTCCAAGTGTGATGTTGTTATTCAGTACGCACACTCATAGACTCCTATAATATACTGTGACCTAAAAACATGAACACTGATAGATACGATACCTTGCGGTAACACTGCGCACTGCATACCTTATTCAGATACATGGCTTTTGAGGTAAACAAACCTTTCCTATATTAATAAGTATCAATGCGGAGGATATGACAGTTGATTACACTTTCCTCAATACATCGTCATTCAACTTGATCGAGTTTTTGTGGAGTAATTCGAGTGAAATATTTCGTTCACACCTAGTCAGGCAAAAACCTAATCTGAAGGCGTATTTGGCTTAAGAATGAGGTATCAGGCTATAGATTCTGGACCCAGGTTTAGAATTTTGGAACATAACATCTAAATGATAGGCAATAAAGAATTTATTAGGCCAATTTACGAAGCTGTAAATTACAGCTCTAAATTACCTAAAGCATCCTCATATGAATACACTCTTACTTTTTTTAACTCTCATGGAAGAAAAGAAACTACAAGATTTCTTAAAAAAAAACATTTCAACCTTTAGAATTGGCATCAATATCACATTGAAACTTTAGTATTGTATTTAATTTCAACTTTTGTTATTGTCCTCAGCCCAACCCAGATTCCTTCCCCGCCGTCAGTGGGCAGCAGTGGCAGCGGTAGTAGCGGCAGCGCTCCTCGAGCCGGCACGAGGGAAGTCCACAACAAGCTCGAAAAGAACCGACGAGCGCATCTCAAAGAGTGTTTCGAGCTCCTCAAGCGACAACTGCCCGCGACGCCAGATGACAAGAAGACCTCCAACCTGTCGATACTTGGCTCGGCCATTAGATACATACAGGTCAGTTGCTGCTGCTAGCTATTTATGTAGGCCTGGTGAGATTTGTTATATTTCTCATTTAATGTTTCGAACTCTTTAAGCGGCGACTACCCGCAGCATCAGATGATAATAATAAGGACCTACTTGTCAATACTAACACGACCATGTGCCCTTGGGACGTATAAAAAAAGACCTTTCCACCAAATTCATCAAATCTTTGAATACTAGACCATTATTAAACAAGCGGGTCCTCACGATTTAATTTCTGTAGGTATCCCTTGTACTGCATACAATTGCTTTGAGCTTCAGCGTCAGCCGCTGTCGCTGGCTCGTCCGTTAATATTGTATGGTACGTCTAAGTCCTTTGTACGTTCTGTTACCCTAGTATTTACAGCTAGATACATAGAGCGCAACCGCAAAATTATTTTTGGAATGTGTTCATTCACCAAAAAACATTGTAAAATGAAAACTGCCTGATGTCAAACAAATATCCGCATTCGTGTTGAGTTAAACTAAAACGTGCACTAGTTTGTAAGTAAAGCGTTTAGGAGTAGAGTCGCCCGCGCCGTTAGATTGTTAAAGTTTAAACTGTCCACCAGCGGCCGGTAGTGATTAAAGTTTTGCTCTAAGTGCTCCTGCAGGGAGCAACTTTACAATTGCGTTTCGTGTTACAACTACTACAACAGTTTAACGGGGAAGAACCTAAAAAAAGATAATTTTGATGTATGGTAATACTAGGTAAATTGATAGAATGCTTTTGCAGGATTTTACTTTCAACTAAGCAAACTGTTATAAAGATATTTCTGCGTATACGTTCTGCACGGTGATGTTTGCTGTAAAGTTGTTTCTGCCTTAGTTTTGCTGTAGCTGTTGTAGCATAATTCATCTATGTGTATAAAAGAGTAAGCAAGTCTTGACCGATTAGGAATCAACGCAGACCCAAAACCGCTAAACCTAGAAACATGAAATTTGGAAAGTGTGCTCATTTTTAATTTTTTAAGAGGGTCAAAATAGGCCGAACTTCGGACCGCCTAACAGTTACGTATATTTCTTACCTTTAAAACCTTCCCTGGAGTACCACAATCATTTCAAGACTAAAATCAGCTGTATCGGCCCAGCCGTTCTCGAGTTTTAGTGAAACAAACGAATTCATTTATATATGTATTTTGATTTTTTTCTGTCATAAGAACCTTCTCCTGACAATAACAAACACAACATTTTTTTTTGTGAAATCGTCCAGCCGTTCACGCTTGATGGCGTGACCAAGAGTTATAGGATTTTTTATATACCATCTTATTAAGAGATATAGGAATTCATTTATATATATATATATATATATAAACTAGTAGGTAAGCCATAAGAAAAGTTATAAATTAACAGTATGTGAGGTGTAATATTACGCTGCAATCAGAAAAATAACGCATTGCCGCTTGGTTGAAAATATAGACATTGATTTTCTATTATAATTATTGTAATAGAATGTTGATAAGACAGCAAGATGTAGGTCATGAGTGCATCTAATGTATGCATGGCTGCGTCTTCCTATTTCATCTTTATTCTTGCATGTCATTCGCACATGTTGTGACGTGATAGCGAAGCACGGACCATAGCGCAAGTATACGTTCAAATATTTAACTATGACGTGTTACAAACCGCTAGCGCATCGTACAACTTTTAACACGTCTTTATGTTAATCGTCTCCTGTCTTGTTTTGACCCACAACGTTCTATGTCGGATAAAACGAGACAAAAGATGCTCATAGGTTGAAACTCGTTTATTTATATGACAGTCAATCGACGTTGTTATTCTTGCACATGTACACTATACATATTGTATTGTGTTTCCTGATTTTGCGATTGTAAAGAGTTGGTAAAACATTATCTTGCGCCATCGGCAACTATTTTATCGTACAAATTCAGCACACTGTGTAATTTCTACTTTCCAACTATTCCACAGAATATCCAATCCAATTAAAATTCTGGGCGTGCCTTGTGTGCGAAGGCATTTTTTTTTACCTTTTACGTAAAACAATCTGTGGAGGGGCCAGACGTCAAAGGCGTACCCGATGTACGTTCATTTTGTAATTAACTTATTTTATGTGGGGCTTCGTTACGAACAAAATGTTGCAAACTTTTCTATTTGAGGGTACAATAACTTTGATCGTTTGCACAGCTTTGTATTGAGATATTTCAGTTTTTTTGTTTTCTATTGCACAGAGCAATTCGGCTTTTATATAACGTTAATTTTTCTCGAAATTTCGTATCTCCATTGTTCGGAGTTCGACTTTGTATGGACTCGGTTGAGTTGTTCAAGTTTTAGGAAAACCCAGATACGTTTATTTGATAGCAAATTTAATACGCGTGTAAACAACCAGTCAAAAAGATAAACTCTATCTCACACTCAAAGACGAAATGTTCAATGCGATCGCGGCTCGACCTTCTCTAGTTTCCTGACCGCCTGGTAATTTTCTGCAGGTGCTTCGCCGTAAGGAGCGCGAGTGCGAGCACGAAATGGAGCGACTGGCCCGAGAGAAGATCGCAGCGCAACAGCGGCTCGCCGCGCTCAAGCGGGAGGTGTCTGTGCGAACGCCCGCGCGGTCACGACTTCTCGGTGCGTTGATCTCCTTCGCGCTATGCGCTCCTGGTACACATCGACGAGATTATTTAATATTTGGCACTGTTGCGCATTAAATTCCCCCCATCTATTTAATTAATAATTTTAATAATCTTCGCTAATATTAATTAATCGCTAACAGGTAAAACCGGTAGATGATAGTCGGAAAGTTGTTTTGTGGTAAACAAAATATGGCTGGCTGATCGACCACGTGGCGCCACCTGTTGATTCGATTGAACGTTTTCGCGCAATTTGTGCGTTAGTTTCGGGAAATTATCCTAAAATATCGACTTTCTATTTTCAGAAACCATTCCTGATGACAAGGACATGGAGGAACGCCTCAACGGACACGTTTTAGGAATAAGTGTAAGTAATCCAATTACTTACTAATTAATTAATTACTAATAAGTTGCCAAGTACAATATTACGTTTTGACCATACAAAATAAACGAAAATCATCAGTAAAGTTCTATTCACACAGAAAAAACCGTTATTACCATATTTTTATTGAAAAAAGAAACTTATCTTATACCTAAACCTTGTCATATCCCCAATATGCCACGGCGTAACACATCTATCATCATGTATTTTTTTTCTCTTGGTTTGGTAACAATGACGTCACGTTTCAGATGGCTCCCTCTCCGCCGCGGTCACCCCCGCAGACCCTCAACCTTAGCACGAAGCTGCGAACTCTACCCATACAAATAACGCCTACCACCTCGCAGGTATGCTCCCCTGGTACATTGATACAGTTACGCGCGACCTAATCCGCGATTAGGATTTAGGCGGCTTTTTTATGAAGCTTGCAACGCCATCTAGTTTGAGTTAGGGGAAGTGTGAAAGTGAAATTCTCGGTGGCGCTAGTGTGACTTGTTGAAGTTGTAAATACTTTTGCTTTCATTAGGCTGTGCCAGTGGCGTAGCGTGCCTTGTCGGGGCCCCGTATAAAAATTTTTTTGGAGGCCCTTATATGGAGGTAAAGATTTTTCACAAAAGAAAAAAATTTTGTGAGAAGTAATATTTATTTATCACATAATTTACCCATTTTACAAATAAAAATCGAATTTTAAATATTCACTCTCCTTGCCTTTTTATCGGCAAACTGATTTATTAAATCATTTATGGCTGATGATGATTTTAGTTTTTCTAAAGTTTCTGCCTCTATGGACAATAGTGAGATGTCTGACAGCCGTTCTTGTCCCATCGAAGTTCTTAAGTAATTTTTTATTAGTTTTAATTTTGAAAAACTTCTTTCTGCCGTTGCGGTTGTAACTGGAAGGGTCAAGAATAAAAAGCATGCTGTGATTACCTCGGGAAAACTGGATGCAAGACTATTGAATTTTGACAGTTTTCCGGAAGCGTTTAATATCTCTTCGCTTGAAGAAGATAAGAGTTTCTCCGGTTGTAATATTTCGAATATACTACTCAGGTTGCAAAGGCTCTGAAATCTTTCTTTAGTTTGAAAAATTAATATATCTAAACAGCAATAGTATACATTGACTTTGAAATAGGATTCCGGGTCGGAAATTCTCTCATCTTGTGATAACTCATCAAAAAAAAGCTTCGTTATCTTTCGCCTACTGTTTTTAAAAACAGTTGTTACCCCCCACTTTTTTGCTAAATCTTTGGATTTATTTAGCAAACTATTAAATGAATTCTGATTTCTTAATTGGCACAGTCTATTTAAAATATTACTTAATAAAATACTAGATTTCTGTAAGTCATTATTTTCATGCTGTAGAGCTTTAGAAACAGGATTAATAATTTCAAATAGTGAAGAAAAAAATGTAACGAGCACTAAGAAATCAAAACTCTCTAAAATATTAATTATACTTTTACATTCTTCACGTTCATCTTTTTTATTTGAAATTAAATTTAGTTGGTACAAAGTTTTAATGATTAGTAAAAAATTTTTCTTTACTGCTAATAAAGCGTCGTTCCTAGAAGACCATCTGGTAGGACATACCTTTTTAAGGGTAATCAAATATTTTTCAGATGAATCGTCACTTAGCATAGCCCAGCGTTTTATACTATTGCCAAAAAAAGTATATATTTTTTCTAAATTATCGAAAAAAGTCGATACTTCACGAACATGTCTCGCAGCATCGTTCAAAACCAAGTTTAAAGCGTGCGCAGCACAATGAACATAATCGGCATTTGGAGCATGCTCTTTTATTAGGGTTTGTAATCCTCCATACACACCCGACATAACATTTGCTCCATCGTATCCCTGTCCTCTACATTTAGTCAAATCAATTCCATATTCTTTAGTCAAATTTAAAATGACAGTTTTCTGACCTGCAGCACTGCAATCGGTTACTGCTATGAATCCTAAAAAGGACTCACAGATTTTTATTTCTTTAGGCATATTATCATCATTTTCTGTAACCGAGATATATCGAAAAACTACAGATAGTTGGTCAATTTTTGACAAGTCTTGTGTTGTATCCAGAATTATTGTCAGAAATGGAGCTTTTTTAATTTCTGAGATAATACTGTTCCTAACGTTAGTACCAAGCAAACTAATAATTTCGTTTTGAATCGTAGGGCTTAAATAATTTATTTCAACTTTCGGTTTTAGAAAAAGTTCTTTTAAAGTTGCATCATAGTTAGATAGCAGACGTGAAATTGCCATAAAATTGCCAGAATCAGAATCATGCCCCCTCAAAGGTAGATTACAAGATAATAAAGTAATTATAACATTAATTATACGATGCAGTACATCTCTCCAGAATGTAATTTTACTATCGATTTCACTTTTCAATAGAGTATCGATGGTATTTCCTTGCAACCAATTATTATAAGAGAGTGAGGCACTAATATGCTGCTGTGACTTTTCATGGTCAAGAATAGTTTGTGTGAAATTGCTTCTAACCGAAACACCGTTAACCCAAGCAGAGGAGTACGATTTGTTTTGACGATCTGCTAATAACCAACAGAAGTGACAGTACGGTTTGTTTAAAACGTTAGAATAACATAACCATGGTCTTATAATTTTTATGCCTGCCTGATTGAAATATGAATAATAATAAGCTGAAAAAGGTCGGTTATTTTCTGAAACTTTTGGAAATGGTCCTTGTGGTTTAAATGGACCCAATTTAAAAATTATTTTTCGTTCGCATTCAGTTAAATTGTCACCAAAATTTCCTCTATCTGATGAAATTATATTACAATCTGCATTATCTGCAGATATATCAGAATCGTTGACTTGGGGTTCCTCGATTTCTGGATGGACATCCGATAAAGTAGGTATGTGCTTGGCTTTCTTCTATTTCCGGATGGATATGTGACGAAGAACATGCTTCAGAAGAATCTAAAAATAAACGAGTAATTGTTAAAAAATAAATACGAATGCTTTGATACTAAACTAAAAAGAGTTATATATAAATAAATAACGTTACTAAGGGTCACAGTTAGAGAGTGTTCAGTTCAGACGAACACAGATTCTACGCGGATTGTGCTCGTACCTATTAGTAGATACAAAATTACCTGCAGCCCGTCCGTGCATTACTATACACCTGCGTGCTATTTAAACGCAGCGCGTAGTATAGTGGCCATACAAAACGAGAACCCGAAAGCGAGTCTGCACATCTGAAGTTCTCAACACGCAATTAACGATACGATACGGACTGATAAACAAACAACAAAACAAATCGATCCTATAGATAAGTTAGAATTTTGTTTTTTTTTAATCAAGGCACGGAACCCTAAAAACAGTATAATTGTGAAAATCGAGGGGGGAGACAACTTTTTGTGACGGACAGATGGACAGACCGAAATTAAAAGATTTCCTTGTTTATCACTACGGGCCCCTAATAAATGGGTTGGGTAGTAGTGTAGTACTTACCTTTCCAATCTAAATCACTCACAGTATCTTGTCTCTGAAAAAATGAAGAAATTTTGGGCACTTTTTTTATAACCTCGTCCCTTTTCTGTTTAATTTTTCTCTTCTCAGCGCCGCTGGGATAATCTCTTTTCCTTTCACTCATTTCTTTTACAAATCGTTACTAATACTGCTAAACCAGAAGAACAATATTGTTTGTACTGAATTACAATGTAATGCACATTTATATAAAGCGCGTAAATAAACAGTGCACTGAACTCCGTGGTTTAACATCCAATGCAAAGTACAACAACGTACACGTACATCGCGATATCGATGAAGGATTCCCGGGGATTCCCCGCTGAGTTGAAGATGAAGTAAGTAAAACGGGGAAGTCCATAGCCAAGCCCGCCATAACGGTTGCCAACTTTTGAACGCACGCTTAAGGCGGGAAAAAAAGGAATTGCTTTATAGAATTTTGTCATTTGTAAAATAAAATAAATTAGAAAGTTTTTATTCTTTTTCCTTACACACTTTGGGGGCCCCCGTGGCCCGGGGGCCCCGTATAATTGATACGGCAAATACGGCGGTAGCTACGCCCCTGGGCTGTGCCCCATTGTATGGAGACTGAATGAAGAAAAAACTACTCTTTAAGGTCTAAAAGATTCTTAAACTTTTGGTGCTTTACGTACATTTTCATGACAATCGAAAACTAAATTTTATTAACCTTTATCAAAATTGAATTCCTGGATATTGGAACTTTTTGTATATTACTTTTTGTGAGTAAAACTACTGTGTGAATATCAGGCTTCCTAGTAGACTGTAACGTGTGTATAGACAAAATACATTTTTACACCTTCCATAAACCATAGATTTTCTAGGACAAATATTTTTCAAATAATTTTGATAATTATCTAGAGTTTTATAAAATAAAATCAGTTAGTAGTAATACATGTTTGAGAATCATCAAACCGGCATATTTCATGCGTGCTACCTCTGTTACCTACCACAACCGAGAGTTTTATACAGGAAATAGTTGGACATTTCATCAAAATCAAGCTACTCACGGATGATAGTAATCAAAGTGCAGTCCAGGATCACTGGACCATTCAGTAAATAAACTATTACGACTGCCAGATAGAGCGTTTCGTTTAAGATGATACAATATTAAGGAACAAAGATAATTGCGAGAATATAGACACATATTATGTACAACGACTTTGAAATTATTTGTGGATATATTTTTTTATCCTACACAGCTAGAAAGCCCACAAGTTCGCATGACCACGGAAGTCAGCGATACTGTAGCCCTAGATAGAGCATGCTTAGTCTTGAACACACTGGCTCTTAAGGAAGGCTGCCGGAACACACCGTTAGGTGCATGGTTTACAACTTGAGAGTGGTAGCTAGCCAGGCGACCGATAGGAAAGGGAAATGCTATGGTTTCCTCACGATGTTTTCCTTCACCGGTAGCTCAGGCTCTTTTTTGCATGTTTCGTGGGATCGAACCTCGTACCTTTTGCACGGCAATCGACTCGACTGTCTTCGCTACAATATTCAAAATAACTAAAGCGTTGTAAAACTATTAATTGTGTAGTGGAAGTGTCGATGGAGGTGTTTCTGAATGTGTTGTCTTGTGTTGCAGCAAGTGATCCGCACGTCGTACGCGGCGCGACACAACACGCTGACGCTGACGACACTCGCGCCCGCTGAACTAGTCTCGCAACCGGTATTCACACTTATACATTTACAACGTTATTTTTAACTGTTAATTCAGTTTTTAAACGGCTTTGCGATCGAGTAATTAGAAGTGATTTCAAAAAAAACCGATAGCTAAATCTTTAATCCCGTGTATCACCCCTTTTTTATTTTTATGTACCCAGTGTCACTCTCACAACTAAGACGAATCTATTGACAACACTCACATAAAAAATACGACACACCGCTTAGGCTCTAAGGCGTGTCAAATAAATATACATAAATACAGTCGGGTATTAAGACATAGTGTACAATTAGATGGAATCTATTTTTATTGTTTTTTCCCATTTGTCAGCAACGCTTGGGCCGACGTGAGAAATTTCTAGAAACAATTATGGACCTACATTTCGGAGCTCTCATTGGCTCCCCAAAATTTGGGAATTTCACCATTAAGTTTCCAGAAGATCTCCATGGATCTGGATCATTCCAACCAGGCGTTGTGATGATTTCAATTGATTGTATTACATCAATATCGTTTTTTTACAGAATGGCGTAATAGAGAACGGCGTAACGAATGCACTGAGCACGTTAGTGCATCCAGCTCAAATACATCTACCCATATCACAGGTGCGTTGTTAACTTCCTACTTGCTCTAGTACTAAAACTAATCAATGTATAGGAAGCAGTCATGATAGCCTAGTAGGCGGACGATTGTCCCATCATTTTAGACTAATTTGGTGTTTAATGTTTTTTTCTTTGTGTTTTTTTTTATTATGTTGTTTTCTATTAAATATATTATTTGTGTAATTCACTAAGGAAACGTACCCAAACCACAGTACCCGTTCTACCTATTTATGACCACCCGTAGTTATATAAGAAGAAAGTTTTCACGTAGTATTTCACAATACTGTTTTCAACATATTTATTCAAACAAAGAGTTTTTCATTGAACGATTTTAGTTGTTTACTGAATTCATTTATTGAGGCATTGTTTTGGGTTGCATAAGTTTCCGTTTGCCAAAACTCAATTTTGCGAAATCCGTTTCCATTCGTCTCCAAGCTCACGTTGTTTCAGGCGTGATTGTGAAATAATAGATAGAGGAAGACTTATGTAACCTAGGTTGAACCTAAGGGTCACATTTGTCAATAAATTGTACCGCTCGTCACAAATGTCAAAATTGACACAATAAAAACGCGTAATTCATTTTTTTTTCGTATATAACATGGAAATATTTTCAGTGTACAAACAAGTGTTTTGTACACTGAAAATATTTCCAGTGTACAAAATTAATTCGAGATTAATTTTGTATTTTTGGTATCATGTACCCTGCCCTGCCGGAGCTCCATACATTTATGAAACAATTCTTTGGAACGTCGACAGACGTTGACGTTATAAAAACACGGCAAAAGCCACTTGTGGTGTATAACTCATTAATATTTATTTTATTCCTTCTCAGTATATTTGTTGTAATAGCGGTACTAGGAATACATCATTTAGGAACATTTCAACTGTCGAGCTACCACGGTTCATGAGATACAGCCTGGTGACAGACGGACTAACGGACGGACTATGAAGCCTTAGTAATGGAGTCCCGTTGGTTACGGAGCCCTAAATAAAAATGAAAATACATGTTCAGGTGGTGAGTTCTGGCGGGCTGGTGGTGAGTCCTGCGACGCTACAGTTGCTGCCGGCAGGCGGGACACTGCGCGTGCTGCCCGCACACACTAATGGTAACTATATCTAAATACGCATAAACACAAACACACACACACACACACACACGCACACGCACACGCACACATTCCACTGTTCTTTTTTTATGTTTTTCACCTGATAATCAGAGATGGCTGAACCGAATTTAATTATTTTTTGTTTGAAAGGGTATATACAAAAAACCCATATATTTTTTTAAATTTTGATGTATCCAGTGTCAATCTCACGACTAACACGAATCTATTGACACCACTCGCAATAAAATACGACAAGCCGTTTAGTCTCTAGCTCGTGCCAAAGACATATACATACATTCATTCGAAAAACATAACTCTCCTCCTTCGGATAAAAAGTAATGCATTTTGTTGTTATTTAAATTATGCATTAAATAATTTTATTTATAATTCCAGGTGTAACCACATTAGATAGTAATAGGATACCTAGAACTGAGAATGGTGTCGTCACCTCTACACCAGCCTCTACAGGTTTGTAAACTCTATTTGCTTATTGAAAAGTGTATCTCATGAAAGTAAAAAAATTGTAGCTGTCATTTGTCAGTATGTATGTAGGAATATTTGACTCGGTGATGGTACTCGCGTAAATCGTTGTTTTCTATGTTAACGAATTGTATACAAATTTATGTTTGTTGTTTTTATGTTTGATTTTCCATTATAATTAATGTATGCTATAGTTTAATAATGGTACTCGAACTTGACTTCTGAATATGTACTGAATCGGTCAAGTTGTTGTCGAGAATTACTAGTTATTGGGTTATTACTATTTTGGTGTGTACCTATCGCGCATTTCCCGCTTTCTTTTCTCTTATAGTTTTATACAGGGTTATCGGTTAGGAGTGTACTAAGTCAAAAGGGGATCACTATACTCATCCTAAAGAATAACTTTTACCATGGGACCAACTCTGAATTCGAGAAAAAAAAATCTGCTGTCATACATTTTGTCGACTATGGACAATCTTTTTCTAAGAAAAGAAGAAAGGTGATTTTCTGCTCGAATTCAGGGTCAATCCCATGATTAAAGTTGTTTGTAATGATAAGTATAGTGACCCCCTTTCGGCTTAGTATATCTTTTACCAAGGAATACATATTGTTCACAGAAGGTGGCGTGGTGTCGCGCGGCCTCACCCCGCTGGTCGTCTCGCAACCAACCACGGCGCATCTGTTGCACACACACACGCTTACGCATAAAGTGAGTATACACGCACACAGATATATAGCAGCTTCTGATCTTGAACAGTTTATTTGAATTGTTCACTTATAGTGACAAGAAATCGTTAGTTAATTTCAATCTGAATGGTTCTGTTTGTGCGCATTTTTGATCCACTGGGTTATCATGTTCTATTAGGAAAATTATATAAATATATATATACGAGGGTATATAAAAGTATTCAACCATTAAGATTTACCCATTAATTCAAACTATAAATGGTGTTATCCTTCAATACTGTGCTAGTTAAAAATCTTTTTCAGATGTCAATCTGAAAAAGTAATAATTTTTCGATACAAAATGATCATATTTAATCAATGCGATGCGTTTTTTTTATATATTCATTTTTGTTTCAAATATTTATTAAATTGGAAAATTGCGACCGAACTGGTGTATTTATCAATTTATTTACCATAGATGTAAGAAAAATCAATAATTTGACACTGCGTCTTGTCCTTTCCAGATGGTAGAGAGCCAGCTAGTGAAGGGTAGCGGGCACGGCGCGTACCTCTCCACCAGTCTGGTGAAGCCTGTGGTGGTCGTGTCTACCGCACACGCGCACACCACCTGAGGGTGGCCGCCCACGCGTACCAAGCGCGCGCGAGAGGACTATCCATCTGTGTTGATGTTCCGCGGTAGCATGGGACGCTCTATCTGTGTTGATGATTCGCGGTAATATGTGACATTCTACTTACGTTAATGATCCGCGGTAATATAGGACTTAGTACAGCTACCGGCAAACAATTTAGACCAATATTGACTGCACAGTGACGGTGTTTAGGTCTTTTTGGCGCGGGAAAGTGTACTCGTCGAGAGGCGATTAGTGATTCTTCAATCAGAAATGCAAATGCGCGGCAAATACCTACACTATGTAGCTTAAAAGTTAAGAAGACTGCCGGGTGCTACACCTGTGTTGATGATCCGCGGTTATATGGGACATTCCTACTACGTTTATGTTCCAAGGTTCAATACAACTTTATAATAATGTTCAGAGATTTGACGGCACTTGTTACATGTGTCGTTGATTCGCCTTGTCTTGTAATGACGATTGTTGGGTGTTTGCGCGTTGGATTTTAGATAAAATTTTGAAGAAAACATTACAAATTCGTATATTGCTTTCAATAAATATCAATCAGTAGAAGATCTTCTTGAGTTTTTCTTTTTAAATATCGCAACTTTATTGATTAACATCAATAAAGTTAACAGAACCTTATCTAACGCGTGAAAACCTTTTATCTGTCCCGACAGCTGTCAATGTCATTTGATAACTTGACAGTTGTCAATGTCATATCTGACAGTCCCTCGCACGCCGGTAACTGACTTTATTATGAGTGTGAGTGTATGCTAGTGTGGTGTCTTGTTGTCAATAAGTCGAACTCTCACTGCCAAAGTTTGTGAAGCAATAGCGACCATTCCGGACCGTGGTGATAGTTGGGAACTTGTTACACATATTAGAACTCAATGCGTTTGAACAACGGGAGGGAATGAGATGACAATCTACTGCTGTCTCTATTTCACACATTCATATGATCAACGGGAGGGAATGAGATGGCAATCTACTTCTTTTCTATTTCATACATGCGTTTGATCTACGAGAGCGAACGAGATGGCAATCTACTTTTTTCTCTATTTCACACATGTTACTATCATTTCTTTTTTTACACGTTAATATTATAGTGCGTCCTACTTATTTGTTAAGAAAGATATTGCTTACGTCATTTTAGTGTTTTTTAATGAATGAATTTCAACGAATTGAGAACTATTATGACACTATTTAATTGTCAATCGAATGGTATTTCAACTTTAATTTCTATTTTTGTCACTTCATAAATAAGTTGGTCGCAGTGCAAAAGTATGTTATAACGTAAAGATATATTAATATTGCTTTCTCGTTTCTCTCCTCGAGTCGTGGTTTCGTACGCGATTTAATTCTAGTTTGTGTGACAGCTCCATTATGGGCGCGTTTGCATTATTCTAATTTAATTACTATGAATATTCATATTAGTAAAATTGTATTGAAATGCGCCTTTGACAAAACGTTTGTTCAATTTTTATTTATATTTCCGTCCATTTCGTCGACGGACGGTTGACAATATTTTGTGAAACAGCGGATATTGATTCTAAATCCATTTGATTCCATTTCGAAGCCATATAATAAGAAGGCTTAGTTATTTGTCAAAATTTCACGAATACAGATATTGTTGACAGTTGACATCTAACTAAAGTTACATAATACATTTTATATGAAAAAAAAACATTATATAAAATTAAAAAGTGAGTTGTTGTATTATTCAGCATATAGCGCCACAATTACTGCCTTAACGCTTAAATTATGTTAATGTTTTTTAAATCGATTAATAGTGTAGGTTTTGCTTGATGGTAGGGCGTTTCCTATCGCTCGCCTGGCTAGCTACCACCCTCAAGTTGTACAATCTGTCGCCAAGCACTTAACGGTGTGTTCCGGCAGCCTTCCTTGAGAGCCGGTGTATTCCAGACTAGGCATGCTCCATCTAGGGCTACAGTATCGCTCACTTCTGTGCACGTGCGAGCTTGTGGCCAAATGCCTAGCTGTGTAGGATAAAAAAAATGGTTAGTTAAATCAGAATAATGCAAGCACGTCCCTGAGCGAGTGCAAGAAGCGTGATCTAAGTTAAAGACTGTCTTATGTTAAGGCAGTGACTTAGTATAAAGAAAATCATATATTTATGCAATATCTTACGTGGATAAGAGAGTGATAGCAAAGTGACCATGTCTCGTGTTATAAAGTGATATCGGCTAGGGGTGTACTCAACGAAAGGGGGTAATTGTACACATCCTAATAAATAACTTTTACTATTGTTTATTTTTTTCCAAATTCAGAGTTGGTCTCATAGTGATGAATGAATGAATATAGCTTTGTTGCCACACCAAACAAAATATACAGCAAGACATATCTATATAATGACTGGCCGGTTGGCGCAGTTGGTAGCAACCCTGCCTTCTGCGCCGCTGGTCCCGGGTTCGATCCGCGGACAGGTCAAACATTTGTGTGCGTGAACATGTCTGTTTGACCTGTGTCTGGGTGTTTACTATATATATGTATAAGTATGTTTATATGTATTTATAAGTATGTATATCAGTCATCAGGTTACCATAGCACAGGCTTTGCCTAGTTTGGGACCTGAAGACCTTTGTGTGGATGTAGTCCCATATTATTATATTATTAATGGTAGTACACTGGGCGGCCTTATTGCCTAAAGCAATTTCTTCCAGGCAACTTTTGTGTGCAGTGATAGTTGTTTATAAGGGTGTGCATAGTGACCCCCTTCGGCTTAATACACCCCTGGCCGATAACCCTGTATTGTTACTGCAGAGCAGCTGCGAATGGCGATTGGTTTTTTTGTGTTGATAGATTTGTTATCGTAGTTCTTGATCGTTTAAAAAAATTATACTTTGATAAAGAGACGATCAATATCAATCCGGCAGGCGGGTGACTTTTTTGTTCTTGCTAATTTGATATATGAATTAAACCACTGCAATTATTTTGATGAAAATTACACGGGAATCACTTTTATTCTTAACAGAATTCATAATTGCAGTTAGTGTGTGTATTTATATGATTAAATATAAAATAACATAAAATGCAAAGCTCATTATTAAAAAAATACAGTAAAAAACATGCTCTATTTGTATGTGTGATGCTCTATTAAATTTAATTCAGAGCAGACGGCAGTGAAAAAGTATTGTAAGCGCAATAAGTATAAGTATTTTTATAATCTCTGAAGTTAGGTGCGTTCACGCAAATGCGCAACGCGCGCTTCTATATTGCATCATGGGACGACACCTAAAAATGATTTAGTCCTGTTTGTCACCTCAATTTGTCCCCGAAAAAAAATACAGGAATAAAACATTCCTCTTTGTATCCCTATGACTAACAACAGGTACAGCGCACCCACTCCGAGATTTTAAAAAGATTTGCGATGATTATAATACTTAACGCATACATAATATAATTTTTACTTACACAAATTAAAAAATAAATACGTTTGGTACTCGGAGACTGCCGCGGTATAGCTATTGCATACGCATACGTCTAGTCGCACGCACACTAACATCGTGCCGAAGTCTGCCGAACTGAAACGACGTTACACGAGTGTTAGGTTTACTTTCGTTACTACACAATAGCTTAAAAACTTTATGGTCGTGACTCGCAGCTGCTGTGTACCATTGTTCCAATTACGATACAATAATATAATTCCTGTGTTATTTATTGTTTAAATACGGTCCTTCGGAGCGGACGTCTTCTGTTCATTATATCACTTACTTAATAAACACCCCTGTTTATAAAGTGAGCACCAATTTCGATAGGACCCCTCCTATCGAAATTGGTGCAGTATTTTGGGAAATGCATTGTTAGATTGCTTTCTGCATTTTGAGTAGGTTTCCTTTCACATAAGTTGCTAAACTAAAATCATTTAAAATACTATATTTTTGCATAGAAAATAACTTTACGATGGCACGGTGACGTCACACAATTACACTTTATTTTCAGGACATAAAAAAAACCAAAATGATCTGCTAACTGAAATGATGAAGCAACTTGTAATTGAATGTCTCTCAACACTAAGTTACACACTAAGAAAAAAGTTAACTTTTGCTTAGTTCCCCCCTAACTGATGTAACTCGAGGGGTTAAAGTACAAAATGACTTCAGAAATGTAATTTTTTAATGTTTCTGGAGTTTAATTCGAGACGAGAGATAGTTCAGGAACGTTTAAGGTAAAAATAATACACTGTGGCTTATACATGTTCATAAATGCAATATTATTGTAACTTTATTTGTGATATTCGGCGTCTAGTGTTCCAGATATATGATCTATCAATGATTACGATATTTCGGGATTTTTAAGCGAAATTGACACGATTTTTTAAATTTAACGTTGATCTTATCTCAAAGCTTTATAACGTAGAGTTACATGTACCTACCTACTAGTCTGTTATTAAAAAAAAAATGAAGTCAACACAGTTTCAATTCGAATGCATTTTATTATTGGTTTTTAGCGTTGATATATTTTTTATTATGATGTAGATTAATCGACCAACGCCATGTTGGGCTGTTTTTCTTTTAAAAACTGTCTAATAGTGAGTGAACGTCATTTTTGCATTTAATAAGCGTTATTTATGTTTTGTCTCCTCTAAAACATTTTTAATGAGTTACAAAGAGCAAACAGTCTAACATTATTGTTGTTGGTATCTCTATCGTACTAGAAAAATATTAATTTGTCAAAAAAGAAAGAAGAAAATTGTATATCTTTTTCTTATAATATTTTTTTTTTACTTTAGTGGCCACTACACTGTGTGTATTATGCCATTTCTAAAGTTCGTTTGTATATAATAGACTTTAGACTTTGTTGATGCGCTAAGTGATCTTCATAGGTTTAATAGGTTGGTATATGTAACTTAACGTGCGCTAATGTTGTCGTCGTCACTCTTACATGGACTGCTATATGAGTAAGAGTGACAGAACATCATCTCGAACGCCGAACGCTGAAATAATTCTATCGGCACTGGTCTCGTAGCCTTTCTCACAGTCGTGCCTATTTTACTTCTAATTTAAACTTAATTAATATTGCAATAAGTTATTTATTGCTAGATGTAGTTATTCTCGGCTAATAATAGATTTTATGTATTCAACAATAAACTTATTGTATCTATCTCAATCTCCTTGATGCTGGGTTAATGTATTTGTCGTACGAAGCCAAATTCCGTGGTAAAATTAAACGTCTATTGTTGGAGGTATTCTCACAAGATTTTCCTGATGTAGTTCCTAAATAATTTGGTAGATGGCGCTTAGCGACTTAAATTCCTCTAAGTTAACTTTTCAATTAAAGGAAAGGAAGGAAGGACTGGCGTCAGTTGGTATCACAGTCTTTGAAACAGGCGGCGTTAAGAAAAACACTATTGTTTATGTCTTAGAGTCATAGACGTATTCCGCCATTTTTTAGTAAATAAAAATGAGAGTTGTTTAGTTTATTACTAAATAGGTCTCATTGTATATACAGGGTTATCGGCTAGGAGTGTACTAAGGCAAAAGGGGGTCACAATACTTATCCTGCTGAACAACTTTTACAATGGCACCAACTCCAAATTCGAAAAAAAATATCAACTGTTTCATACATTTTGTCAACGACCGATAAACTTTTTCTATGGAACAGCAGATTTTTGTCTCGAATTCAGGGTTGGTCCCAAAATGAAAGTTGTTCGTAATTATGTGTATTGTCATCCCCATTTGGCTGAGTACACCCCTAACCGATAACAATGTATATGAAAACCTACTAATAAATCATTTTACAATATATTTAAAAAACCATTTTCACCCCGAAATAAATAATAATTAATAACAAAAGCTGTATCATAATATGAATATAAATATTTCCCACTAGTCTTTGACTTTAAAAAAATCATGAAAGAATATTATAAATAGAGAGCTTTACTCAAAATGTTTGTGCAAATTCTATGTCAATTCTGGTATCTACTCGTATATTATATTTTGTGCGAACATTTTTATACCTACTTGTGTACAATTTTAAATCATAGTCAAAATGTATCGTAGCTTCGTACTGTATGTAATATATGATATTAACACTTCGGAAAATGTCAAAGTAATTATGACATATGTAAGGAAAAGAGTATTTTTGTAATTTAGTTACGACAAGGAAAAAAACCATGCCAAGATAAATGTAGATTTGCAAAGCAAACACACTATTGTACATTTTATTTTAGTATAAATACATACATTTATTGAAGTTTACTTTGACAGTGTTGTCACACCAAGGGTTTCTTTTGTTAGTAATGTGTACAACGACCTTAAATCATGTCAGTCGTTTATGAACTCCTAGTATATTTCTTTACTTAATACAAAATCTGGCGGATGTTATCTGCCTTAAAATGTGACTCAATTTGAGCGTCTTTCGTTTCATCCGATATAGGACGATATGCAATAAAAAAAGACAAAACACGGTCAGTCAATGGAGTCTGCGTAATATTTTATAAAGGAAAAGCTTGTCCAGACGAAATACGCTCGAATTTGAGTTTAGTTTTGTATCAGCAATATAAATAGACTTTTAGTCACACCATGCGGGTTGTCACATCAGTGTAACAAACTCGTTTTTATTTCTCGATTGTCATAATAAAGAACGTTTGTCACACTGGTGTGACTACGAGTCTGTGCCCCGTCTCGTACTGCTCTGTACGATTATAATGTATATAGTTATCTATATTTATTTATTTTAATTATATTCGAATGCAGCGCTTTCAGTCTCAGTGCAAAATATCCGTAGGTAACAAAGGTAAAACACCTAAATACTGACGTTATTTTTTTGACACGGTGCACTTTAATGCTGCAAAATTAAAATATTTATTTAACTAATTCTTAAATTTCGTCACATGTTAGTATAAAAGCCCGGAAACTAGGATCTTTTTTCCGTGAAGGAAATTTTAAACATAATTTGTGGTGTTTCATTACTATGGTTGTAGTATTTCGTTTACATACTAAGTGCATAATTTTGTAGCATTTTTCACAAAAAAATTCGTCCGTCGGATATTTTGTATGCAAACTGACAGCGCAACGAGTCACCCTTAAGTAACACTCGGCCCCGCTCCTTGAATGTACAGTAAAACATGTGAATTAGAAGCAGTATTTTTTTCTCAACATATTTCGGTAATGTTGTAAGTGTCACTTTGCCTAACATAGGAGAATGATGATAATAAAAAAATGTAAAAATAATATAATTATAATGAAGAGAGAAAAAATATTTTAATTATAGCTAAGTATAATAATTATTATGAAGCTGAAAATGCTCATGTAAATAAATATATATAGTATCTAGTGTATAAAGTTCGAATAACGTGAGAAATACAAAAACAAATTATATAATGTGTGTTTTATTAATAACTAGCTGACCCGGCGAACTTCGTACCGCCTAACAGTAGATGAGAGATGTCGGCTCGGCCTTCAGCATCCCTAAATTTTTTTAAGTGTCTGCGCAATTTTCTTAATTATTTTTATTTTCTACAAAGTATTAGATATCATTAAAAAACGATGAATGAAATCGGTAAAGCCGTTCCGAAGTTATATCGTGACCAGGAGATATAGAGGTTAATTATTATAAACATAGAGTAACATCCTTTGAACTGCTTATACATTAAATCTGCGAACTTTGGCTCGGACATTTAAACATAAAAAATATGTAGTTAAATAATTAAGTCGATGTTCTAAACTCAGAAGGTGTAAAGTTACGAAACAGAATGAACAAGAAGGGTTTAAGCAACTAAAATTGTCATTTTTGAAAAACCCCCGACGCTTGTTGTTGATCCATCTTAAATTTGAAATTATCATAATGTGATTATCAGTATATCAGTATTCTACTAGTCAAGCCATTTCATTTGACACCCATATTGAGAGAGTTCTGAAAAAAATTGTACTCTGACATTTTGTGACGGCGGCCATTTTGGACTTCGATTTTAATCAAATATAGCTAAGAACACTCCCGACTAATACACCTTTCATACAAAAAAACCGGATCATCCTTTAGGGAGCAACGATGTCACAGACAGACACACACACACGCAGTCACGACAAACTTATAGCACCCCGTCGTTTTTGCATCGGGGGTTAAAAAGTGAGAAACCGACTTCAAATGTTTTCAGCTATTTTGATTAATAGACCAAACTAGTTGACCGATAATATAATATGTGTGTGGAACCAACCGTATAGCTCATAGGTATACCCTTTCTTACAAAAAGATTTTTTTTAAATCAGTAGACTGAGCAATCTGGTAACAAGCATAAAAAATACCAAAAAGCGTTGGACTCTGTAAAAGAAACTGCTCTATGAAATAAAATGTTAATGTTCTGAATTTCACGTATCGCCCAGTGGTCTGATATGAAATCTAAATAATTGGAAAAAAGTCTAATCACTGAAGTGACGCTATTATTACACTATTAATATTTAACTATTGTACCTACTCGGTTATAGTTCCGGAATCCTTAAATTCCGGGACTGAAAAACTTAGTTGACATCGATCCAATTCCGGAATAGAAAAATGGACCGATTTTCCGACTAGCATTTCAACGAGTATTTTTGTTGATAATCGATTTAATTTCAAAGTCCACTGACCCTTCTATTTTAATTTTTAGATATTAAAAAATACGGGCCCCCTATTTCTTAACCTTATCTGACCATAAATTCTCCTATTTTACGACATTTGATTACTAAACATCAAGTTGACTGACCGAAAAAATGTTCTATTATCTTCAAATAATTAGAAAAATATTAGGAAAATACCTTATACAGTGGCCCAAGTCTAGTCTGTTATTTAGATTGTTTTAGAATTACAATGACTTTGTGCAGAAATGGCCGTTACGACATAGAATAGATCAGAGTTAGTATTAAACAGTGATTTGTTTATTTCAAACTCTGACCTATTGTACTTGAGCCCCAGGTGCGTTGCTTTCACCTATGTTGGTATTTATATTTTCTAGTTCGACTGGATGCTGGTACTCGTGTTGTTTTTTTACCTGATCTTGATGAGTGCGTATCTTACATCCTGCTCCTACAATTTGACATAATTTGCCTACAGTAGTTAATATTGTGCTGTATTCTATGGTTATTCGATAATAATTTAGGTACGGTACCTACTTCGCCTTTCAACCGAGCAAACAATAGGCATCACAATGCCTATAAATTAATAATTAAATAAACGTTTCACACTAATAGCTGTCCACTAGGATTTCTCCTGAGTCGGAGATGCATGTAACATTCACAAACACAAACAAATGTTTTAGAAAAGAAAAAAAGAATTTATTTATACCGAAAAACTACTATTATTTATTTATTATTTATGTCGTCCGCGTCGTATCCGACGATGGCGACCGTGGCTAACTTCTGGCGTGTGCTCGTAAGTGGCTAGCAAATCCGAACTTCGTCTTGAACACTCTATCGCAGGTATCGCAGTACAGCTGGCCCGCGCTGTTGTAAGTGTATGTATAAGTGGGTTTCGGGCGATTTTTATGAATTTGACGTTTAAGATCTAGCTGTGAAAGACGTGCTATCTTATAATCAGAAACGCCTTTTTTAATCTTGGAACGCCAAACCGATCTCACTTGTGCATCCTTCTGCCATTTTTCGGTGGACAAACCACAAGCAGTCAGATGTCGCTTGAACACATCTTTATAGCGAAGATACTGCCCGCCCGCATTGCGTCTCCCTTTCGAAAGTTCGGAATAGAAAACGTTTTTAGGCAGTCTGCAGTCATCCATTCGCTGGACATGGCCGCACCATCGCAGTTGTCCTTTGATGAGAAGGGCCTCTATGCCGCTGACTCGTGAACGACGAAGGATATCAGCATTCGTGACCCGATCCTGCCATTTGACATGTAGAATAGAGCGTAGGCATTTCAAATGATAGGCGTCTAACTTCCTTATGTCACTCTCATATAGACACCAAGTCTCAGAGGCATATAACAATATCGGTAGTACTAAGGCACGGTACACTGCAAGCTTCGTCTGTAGTGTAATATCATGAGATTTCCACACACGATGATTTAATTTTCCAAAAATGGCAGCAGCTCTCGCTATACGTGCAGGAATTTCCGATGCAAGGCGATTATCGTTCCTTATCTGGCAACCTAGGTACCGAAAATTAGAAACCTCTTCTAAGGCCGTTCCATCAATTGTCAACTTGTTAGTTTCAACATTGCAACCTCTAGATACTTGCTTCAGAAGCTGGGTCTTAGTGACACTTATGACTAAACCAAACCTTCGGCACGACTTCTGTAGTGCATCAGACACACGTCTTCGGCATAAAGAACCTCCGTAATGAGAAGGCTAGAGGTACGGGACTTTGCTCTAAACCGGGAGATATCAAAAACACTCTTGTCCGTTCGCACATTTAGTTGAATACGTCCACTGCACTTTCCAAGAGCATAATCCATCACAGCAGCAAAGTAGAGTGCGAATAAAGTGGGTGCCATCACACAACCCTGTTTGACTCCACTAGTAACCGGGAAGGGGTCTGAGAAAACACACTCGTGCATCACCTTGCTTGCATATTGTCATGAAAGTGTTTTACTAGGTTAGTGAATTTCTCAGGACACCCAGATTTACAGAGAATAGTCCAAAGAGCCTCTCGCGGTACACGATCAAATGCCTTCTCTAGATCTACGAAGCACGTGAAGAGAGGTTCATTCTGCTCTAGGCTCTTCTCCTGCATCTGCTTAACAATGAAGATGGCATCCACCGTCCCTCTGTTCGGGCGAAAGCCGCATTGCGTCTCTGGTAAAACTTTTTCAGCCAACTGCCAAGGCGGGTATTGAGTAGGTATATGTGCCAGTACCTTTCCTGCTGTTGAAAGAAGGGAGATGCCCCGATAAGAGCTGCAATCAGACACGCTACCCTTTCCTTTGTATAGTTTGCAGATTGAGGCATCTCGCCAATCTTGGGGTACGGCTTGTGATACACTCAAAATTATATCCAATAACCTACATTTTATATTCGGCCCACCATACCTATAAAGTTCGGCAGGAAGGCTATCAGATCCAGGTGTTTTGGCATTCCTAAGCTTCTTCAGTGCTGTTGTGAATTCTACAAAAGTTGGAGGGTCAGCCAGATCTTCACAAACAGGCATGCTCGAAATAGAATTAACATACGGTAGGTCAACACTATTTGTGTCAGGGTTAAGAACCTCGTTGAAATGTTCTGCCCACCTTGCAAGTATGTCTTTTTGGTCTGTCAATTGATACTGCTTATCACGCGAGTATATTGGCGCTGTCTTTCTCAACTTCGGACCATAGATAGCTTGTATTCCCTCGAAAAATTTGCCAGTTTGATTGGAGTCTACGAATGCTTGTAACTCTTTGGCTTTTCCAGCCCACCACTTATCTTTCAATTCTCTTACTTTTATTTTTAGTTTCTGCTGGGCAAACTTCCTATCAGATGCACTTAAACGACTACTAAAGGCACGTCTGTGACTTTCTAAAAAAAAAAAAAATACCGATAAACTACTACTAATAGTACTAACAGAGACTTCACAAATAATATTTATGTTTCTTGTCACAAACCGGCTCCAACTCAGCAATAATGCTGGTTGTAAACAACCAGCGCTGGTCTTCCGTTGGTGTCGGCAGGTGACGTCACGCACGCACACAATCTCGTGCAATGTACACAAAACATAACATAGCATTTAACGATACCATATAAGAGAAATATAAATACTGTTAAAAATTTTCACAGGGAAGAAAAAAAAAACAAATCGTACCGTGCCATAACTAATAAAAAAAAATATCTAAAAACATTCAGAAAAATGTTTTAGGCAGTCATAATATTTAAAAAACTGTTACTCACAATTTAAGTTTTTGAATACTGCTGTTAGAAAAGCCACACACGAATATTGTCCTATAATAGTCAAACAACAAACTGCTACATGTAAATACCACTCCACGGTCGGCCATCCAAACCCTGATCTGACTAAAGGGCTAAAAAACGTGTATACGTAAATACACTTTTCTGCAAAATGCACAAAACGTATCCGTGATTTTCCGCCGCATTATTGTTTATGACATTTTCACAGATTTTTCCAACTTCCGCGGAATTAACGTTTGCGAATGAAATCCTTCCGACTGCCGCCGGCCTTCGCAATGTCGACGAACTGAAAAATATTAACTTTCTTATCAGCTCAAATATTAGCTAAATACTGTTTGTGTAATGCTTATATAATGTTTTAAAATGATATAGTGCATAATATTTGTTCATTATCGGATAAGAACGTACATACGAGAAAGTGGGTAAGCTTAATTTATGACACTAATTAGTAATATTTTATCGTATTACTAAGAAAAACGAACATAATATGAGCAAATGGATTTTAGTTTCGGATTTGAAACAAGATCTTTATCTAAGGTTTGAATTTAATACGATACAGTTTTTAAATACGTACCAGGATTTTGTGTATAATTAAATACTTAGCGCAGATTTTTATTTGTAATGTATAATTATCATCAAAGCTTCATCATTTCTTTATTCATAAATAAAGAAATGGAGTCAGAGTTATGTATGCCCTAATGTGAAGGAAATGTTCGAAGCTACGTACTATTTTATAGCAGTTTATCCTTTATTTGCTAATTTTTATTAATTTTTAATGTATTATAGTAATTATAGATATGATGGTATGCAAGTGCAAATTATGTTTTTTTGTTAGGTACAGTTACGAAGGCGGCCGAAAAGTTTAATTTGGTGAAAATAATATATTGTCTATATAATTTAAGCACAAGTACCTATCAAATAGAAAATCTAAAGTAAACCAACCACAAGGCTGTTCTTATCGATTAGTTTGAAAACAATTTCGGAGCATCCTATCAGGAAGTGAAGGAGTAACGAACCTTGTCTTTTGTTTGCCATGGATCCTCGCAAATTCGCCATTATAAATACGAGCCGGCTTGCGGATTGTCTTCATACTTTCTTGTGCTTTCTGTTCGCCTGGTGCTCTATTTATAATTAAAAATTCTAATTACCATTTTCGACTAAATTGCTCACAAAAAATATAACTGATTCTTAAGCCAAATAATTAATAAGCCAAAGTCAATATTTACGACGATTATCATATAGAGAATTTTGTTAATACCGTAATTGTGGCCAAAATCCTAAAAATGAAGTGCCTAGCAGTAAAATTAAGCCAAATGATGTTCCTGATGTCCTGTTGTCATGCTTTGCCTGCATATGACTTTGATACCGTGGAAATCCTGGCGAATAGAATCGATGGAAACAGCATAGATGGAAGCGATACCATAGACCTCTCCAGCCTGGGACCTGAAGCTTATGGATCGCCGAAGAACGAAAGCGGTGAGTAAATAGATTATAACTAATTAAATATAAAATAAAAATATTAAAAAAAAATATCTATAAACCAAAAGTTATATTTAGTGTAAGCAAGGCAGTTTCCAGTGGTATATGGATAAGAATCGTCCTTGCATAGAAAGGCTTGGTATATTGACCAGACTTAGGTCTTCGCCGCCATTCATAAATTTTTGATCTCTTGAGAACAAGTGTCATATTTGAATATATTTTTTTTATTAGGTACGAGTACGTGCAATTCTTGTTCAACAGTAAACTTTAGCAAAAGTTTTTTGACAAGCATTGGACACCAATTTTCAACCTTGATCATCCTTTTCAAACGATACCATGACATATAATTAGGGCATCATTCGAAACAGTTCGATGGCGCCATGTTTTCCTCAACAAGGTGTCAAGGCATCATGTAGCTGTCATCAAGTGTCGATAAAAACTCTTGACAAATGACATTCAGATCGTACAGCGACGGTTCCTTCCGCAGCCGGCGATAACGGGCTGATAACCTGATCGTTTTTTATGAACTTGTCAGGTACGTAACCTGACGAAAGGTAATTTATTTTCCCATACAGTCGTTACTATATTTTCAATTTCTCTAACAATATATGTTGAATGAATTTCAAATTAAACCAAAATTAGCCGTTGCGAGCTCCTCACCCAGAATGATTCTACGTCATACCCAAAAATTATTACCATAAGGTTACTACCATTCCTGATTTATATAGGCTTTCGCGACTCCGAAGAAGATATTATACATAGTACATATTATATGCATAAGTATATAATACTAAGAAGAAGTTTATTGTATAAGGATGAGTCCAACGCTCTTAAGACATAAGAAGTGCGATGAAAAAGCCCGCGACACGCTTGGTCCTCCGGAAGAACCGTTAGGCTCAGTAACTATGAATATCTTGATTTAGAAAAACGTTTAATTTGCCTTTTACAAACGCAAAATAATATTTAGTATTAGCATTACAATAATTTCAATTTCATCAACCCTTCGTTTTAAAGTTACTGAACCCTATAACTAAACTAACCTAATTTGACAATTCTAATATTATTGCCTCTCACTTTGTCTCCATAAATGATAATAGGAAGGATTTAATTTTAAGAACTGACAGTTTGGTCAGTGTAACAGGCCGACTTGCGGTCATAGTCATTTCTAACTGACTTTGAATAAAAGGTATATCATCAATGTTTCGACATATTTTTTCATTATCGTTCATAATTTTCTTATGATAATGTTTCTTCTTTTGTTGAAAAAAAGACTAAAAGACATTTCTTTTTATAGAGATTTAAATAAATAAATAATTTATTTTGTACTCGCGTAGTTCTACTAAAACTAAAACAAACTAAAACTAATATCGAACTATTTCTCCTGTTTTTTTTTTAAATTATTGCGTTTATTGTTTAATATAGTATTTACATTCATTATTATGCTCTCCTGTTTTACCAATTCTACCTAATCCAGGTGAGCTGCTATCCACCTGGAACGAGACCTCTCTGGCGAACCCAGAGGAGATGGGCGAGTACGCTGAGGGAGACATCCTCATCCCGCAGACGTCCAGGAACGGCGTTCGAGAGGAGTCGCAGCGGTGGCCCAACGGACACGTCCCTTACCAGATCATAGGCCAATTCAGTAAGTGGCGAAAATTTTGCAATACGACTTCAAAGATTGAAGTCTGTTAAGATCGGTTTTATTCGACTTTTAAAAAGGAGGTGGCTTATACAATTCGCTAGATTAGTTTTTTTATATTTCCCGATGTTTAAGAGACGCCTAGACCGACATGAAATTTTTTTTCGGTAGGCCTCATATAATATCTATCAAAAATACTTAAAATAATGCCTGCCGAATTGACATAGGACAATACACACGGTAATCAATTACCATTCTCAGCATAGCTTCTGATGACTATGAGCAACTACTTTTGTTCTAGAGCCTATAAAAATTAACAAGAAAAAATCAGCAGTTCTATTTAAAAAACTAACGCGTGTTTGATTCATATTGTTTAAGAAAACGGGTTTTCACTTTACCTGACTGTTGGAAAGGTCCAACTTTAGTTTCGTTCACGTTCGGTGAACTTCATCAGGGATGAAATGATGACACTTCTCGCACCATCAGCAGCAATTAAAAGCAGAATCAACAGTTCCATACAAAAAGATGAATCATGACGCGCGGCCATATGACGTGTATGGAACTGTCTGTCTGTCTGACTGTTTTTTCTCTTGGGAATTTTCAAAAGTCCTAGCATAAAAGTTGTTGCTAATTCTGAAGGCAAAAGAATGCTTATTGACTATACCAGCAACTTAATATAGACTTTAGCTTATGAAAGTTAAGAATAAAAAACGCTGTCAAATTTAAAAAATCTTCTTTAACTATTTATAATTTTAGTGCCGATAGATTTGATTTCTGATATTGTTCTGTTCCACTTCAATTGTAAATAATTAATTAGATATAGGTCATTCGAATTTTCTCAATCATTTTTCTGTTACTCCTCATAAGTATTATTTAAATTTCAGCCTTAATTTTCGTTGGCCAAGCTTTTGTTTCTAATAAATACAAATGTATAATTTGATTTCTATAGCCCAGGATCAGCGAGACATGATAATGAAGGCCATCGCTGACTACCACCGGCTGACGTGTCTGAGGTTCATCCCTCACAAGGGACAGCAGGACTACCTCGTCATCCAGAGCCAGAACACTGGCTGCTGGTCTAGTGTGGGCCGGATTGGTGAGTTGTGTTCCGCTTTAAAGGAAAGGGAAGAGAAATCTGCTGCTTCATACATTTTGTCGCCGATAGATAAATTTTTTCTATTTTTTTTTGGGAATGCAAAGTAAACAGCCTTTTTATAATTATTTTTTCTCGAATTCACAGTTGATCTCACAGTAAAAGTTGTTCCTTAGGACGAGTATAGCGATCCATTTTTAGCTTAGTACACCTAGCTGATAACCTCGCACAGCATATCATTTTACCTATATCTGTAAAGCCAGTCTCTAGGGGTAGACTACTGCTGCTGCAGTGATAGATAGATAAACGCTTTATTGTGGATACACAAAACATAAAAACAAATTATAATTTTACATGTAGTGCCACAAGGCGGCCTTGTCGCTAAAAGCGATCTCTTCCAGGCAACCATAGGATGGAGATCATTGACAAAAATAATGTATTGGACGAGCTATAGTTACGATAAAGAAAATAATCCTGCCGTAAAAGAAAATGTCTTCTTAGGATATACTACTGTTGATCACACTATTAGTCATACAAACCACATAGGTAAACTGTGTAAGAAGTTAGCAAGTGCTAACTATGCGCTCATTAAATTAAGATCTGTATTAGATGTGAAAGATATGTTGTCAGTGTACTATGCACACGTACATTCCATGATATGATATGCGTATAATTGTCTCTTAGAAATTTTTGACGAGAAAGAAAATCTAATGATAAAACCGAATCACATACCATACAATCTTAGAGATCGCAATAGACCGGACGTAAGTACTTCTAACAAAACCAAATGTTCGATTTGCCAAAGAAAAGAAACTAGGCATCTGGATTAAGATATGTATGTTCAATAAATTACCTCGTCCTGTAGCTAACTTACATGACAATGATTTTAGGAGTAAATTTAAAAAATCTTCGTATCCACTGCTTTTTACTCAGTAAAAGAATTCTTACAAACTGATCTGACTGAATATTCATTGTCGAATTAATTAAAAATGGATATTGACATTAAACAATACTTGACTTGTAATGTTACCGGACTGATACATAACTAACTATTATGTATATAGTAATCTGACATCAATATTAAATTTAACATTTTTATCTAGACACAAATTTATCTTTTCTAATTATTTTTTAAATTTTAACTCGTTGTTTCGTGATAATATTATAATTCATTATTGTACGTATTGACTTGCCTACTCGTGGTGTAACAAACGCAGTTATAAGGCCAATAAATGATTTGACTTTGACATTAAAGAAATAAATCTACTCTTAATTACACATACACACAGTGAACTATTTACACTCCATTTACATTTACAGGGTTATCAGTTAGGGGTGTACCAAGCGGAAAGGGGGTCACTGTACCCATTCTAATTAACAACTTTCACTATGAGACCAACACTAAATTCGAAAAAAAATTAGCTGTTCCATACAAATAGGTCATTGGTCGGTGACAAAATGTACGAAACAGCTGATTATTTTTTCTTGTAATCAGAGTTGGTCCCATAGTGAAAGTTGTTCCTTAGGATGGTTACAGTGACCCTCTTTCGGCTTAGCACACCCCTAGCCGAGAACCCTGTATAATCCTAGTTTCACAAACGAATTATTTGATTGTTCCAGGTGGTCGTCAAGAAGTAAACCTACAGGTTCCTGGCTGCGTATCCAAAAAAGGCACCGTTCTTCATGAGCTTCTCCATGCAGTTGGGTTCATGCATGAACAGAGTCGGCCGGAACGAGACGATTTTGTTATTGTGCGGTATAATAACATCAAGCCAGGTATAAAAAAGATATCTTAACAAAATTACAAGTTTTAAAAACAGACAATAACGAGTCCCCTTGTTTAAAATAGTAATTGTAACCCATTAGTAGCTATGTTGTTCCACTCCTGGGCAATGGTATCCCCCATCTTCTTCCATACACCGAAAACACATAATATAATTATAAAATATTTAATGGAGTCAGGCGTTACTTTGCGGATATCCATTTATAATAAAATGTTATATAAATAATATCTAGTGTTTTCCCGCTTTATCTTGATATTAGCGTGAGAAATCGAAAAATATTTTTGTTTATGGTGTGGTTCCTCCTTTATCTCAGTATCTGACTTCCTCGACACGATAACATCTTATTATAAAATAAATTTTGTCCAAACTGAAGCGGTGATGCTGCTTTCGCTCGGTAAATAATATGGCCTTGTGGTTGAACAGAGGCTTGTGTTCCAACACCCTTATTGTTTTAGGAACTGAAAACAACTTTCGCAAGGCAGATGCTCGCTCCTCGCACGGCTACGGCGTCACTTACGATTACAACAGTGTTATGCATTACTCTGAGTATGCCTTCTCCAGGAACTCGCAGAAAACTATCGAAGCGAAGGTGAGTGAGCGATCAATTCAACCTATGACACGGTTGGATTCTGACTACATATTTATAAATATCATTTTGTGTGACGTATTGCTATTGATTAACAATTCATAAAACGGTTCGCGTCTAGTTTTATTGTGCGAACTACCAGGTTGTGGAATTTGCTAATACCGAGTTCTCTATTTTCCGATAGCCATATTATCTCGGTGTGTTCAAGGCGCGAGTGTATGCGGTTTCTTCTAGGCAAGCGCGCTACATCCTAGACCGCTTTAAATTTAGAGAATTATGCTTAAACGCTAGTCTATAAAAAATAGATTTTTATGATGTCTTTTGTTTTGACCAGAAGAGTGCTATCTTAAAAGTTTCGTATCCTTCTTGTATCCTTTTGACTTGACATTTTTATTGACTTGACATTTATTTCAGGTTGCTGGAGCGAAACTTGGTCAAAGAGAAGGGCTGAGTCGAGGAGACGTCAAAAAAATCAATAATATGTACAACTGCAAAAAAGAGTAAGTAAAATTGGAATCGTAATACGAGTGTATGAACTAAGTCACATTGTTGCTTGAGACATTTTCCAGTGAGGCCAACAGGGACTTGGCGCGCTACATAAACCAGGTTAGATTTATTAGATAGAAGTAAAAAGACTTACATAACGCCATAATTTGCTACTAACCGGAAACCGTAATACTCACTCCAGTCTACGCTTATTCGTAACGTCTAAATTGTAAACAAATATTTTGAAAGTTTCATTCTATTCGCTACCTTTAGAAGTTTTGCAATGGCGGGACGTGCCGTTAACGATAGCGCTTAAAGAATCATGTACTACCAACGCACATACTGCCTTATCAATAAACTTAGAGCACATTTTGTCTTGTTCTATCCAATGGAGAACGTCACGTGCCAAAACAAGATAAATGACGATAAAAGTTAAGACTCATTTGTTAATAAGACTGATAGAGCTCAAAGAGACCTAGCCTAGCTTCGTGGTCAATAGTACTAACCTGCCCCGCCGTTTGCAAAGCCCCTTATGGATACGGTTAACTACCTAGTAATTATTATATAGGGTTATCGGCTAGGGGTGTACTAAGCCGAAAGGGGGTCACTGTAACCATCCTAAGGAACAACTTTCAATATGGGACCAACGCTGATTTCGAGAAAAAATAATCAGCTGCTTCGTACAGTTGGTCACTGACCGATCAACTTTATGTATGAGTGTGTATGTGAAAGTTGTTCCTTAGGATAAGTATAGTGACCCTCTTTCGGCTTAGTACACCCTAAACCGATAACCCCGTACAACTATGTTGTTGTTAGCTTGTAGTGTCCCACTGCTGGGCCTAGGCCTCCCCTCGATTTTTCCATATCTGTCGGTTTTGTGCAGCGTGTTGCCAGTATGATGTCGCCTTATTAAATGTTTATTGTTATTTCCTCAGGGAACCGCAGTCTGGTTGGAACGTACAAGGCATCTTCCAGAACTTGTTTGGCGGGAAGGCAGCTGATATGGTTGACAACTATTAGATAGTTAAGAACCACTTAAAAGGAACGAAAGCAAACACTAAAATAAATAAAAACTTACAGTAGGTAATAAACTATTTACTTTAAAAAGTAATATTTAAATTTATTAGGTAGGTATTTAGAAATAGGGATTTGGATCTCTCTAAATTCATGATTATAGTAAGTATAAGCAATCATAATATAATATTGTCAAACTAATATGATATTGAAGTCGATTGACTTGATTTTAATCCAGTTAAAATTGTTCTGTGGGACTAGATTGATGAAATAGTCTTAGTTCTCCCCCACCATGGAACAACTTTATTGGACTAGTGGGACAAGGCAATTTATTTGTTAGAAAAATTACTCGACCGTTTTATGTTTGAAAAATAATTTAGATTGTTTTGCTGAATGTTTTGTAAATTACACGCTAAGTAGGTAAACTATGCTTATATTTACAACCATAGATATTAATAAAGTTGGAACAGACCGTATGCAGCGCAGCGCAGCCCAGCGCGGCATATGACCTTATCATGTAGGTACATAGGTACATGTAGGGCATTATATGGGAAGTGACGCACGCACGACGCAGTGCAGCGCTGCGCAACTGCACAACAAGCCAGTCTACGTCAGTACGCGCGTAGACATGCAGCGATGTTTGACACTTTCAAAGGGAAACAGCAGGTGACCAACAGCTAAAAAACAGAAATGGCCGGTGTGACATAATGCAACGCGCTGTGCTACAACGCAATGCATCCGGTTTGCTTCACGCTTAAGTAAGTTTACATACATTTTATATAGAGGTATTTAGTTAAACGATATTAATTATGTTATAGAATTAACGGTAATGTACCTATTTATATCCGAAAATTTTCAACGTTTTAAAAATTTTCATATAGGGGAGGAGGAAGAGTGAAATTATGTCTTTAATATTCTTTAGATCTTTTCTTCCTCAGAGTCAGATCTGATAATAATAAAGGCCATTATACATTACAGTGAGATATTTAAAACTATTACAATTACATTTTCGAAATCGGGTTCTAAAACTGTAATAAGAATTCTAAAATACGTATTACAAAGTATTAAAAAATAAACTGTTACCATTTCCTTTAATCGTTTTGTAAACCGATTTCAAAGTTTCGTTTTTAGTAACGAAATTTTAACAATGTAATTTTTTTAATAAAACCGGTAATATGTTTGACTAGTCTTGAGTAACACTATCTTCGGCAGTTGGTATATTTGATGCACATTATTGTTTTGTAATTAAACAATATATGAAGGCAAACAGTCAGAGTCTGATTTAATTCCGTCCAGTGGATCTGTATGTAAATCTGTACCTGCGTGTATGGTGGCTTTAAAACCTTGCTAGTCCTGAATGTTTTGTAATTAATGTGTAGGCATTTTATTTATTAATAAATCGTTCTGCTGAGAAAGACTGTCTATTATTCAAATCAAAATTTAGTCATTATTACCATATTGCTGCGCACCGCGGTGTTGCCCCTGGTAATTTGATTATCCCACAAGGGACACTACATTTTTCCCGGGTGAAAAGTTACCTATATGTGAATCCTGGACATCCTGACAAATTTTATCAAAATTCATTCAGATGTTTGAGAGTGAACGAGTAACGGAACGTACATACAAACAAGCATTTGCTTTTATAATATAAGAGGACAGTATGAATTGGTACGTAAGTTGTGCATTCCACATTTTTTTACTCGTACTGTAAACGGGTTTACTTAAGTATAGAAAAAATAGTAACCTGGCAAATCATGAAATTATTATTTCAAATCTTGATAGAATTGTTTTACACTGTCTTTCTTCCCCGTCTTCAAGTAACAAGCGGTTCGCCCTGGTGTCAAAGTTTCTAGGCTGCCCAAAGGCCTCCGAAACAGCTTACGATCGATTTCTGGAGACATTTCAACTGGGACCAACAAAATAAAGTGTCAAGTGACCCATGGCAACTGTCTGTTGTAAATACCACTTGACGGTCATCCATCCATAACCAGACCGAGCAGAACGTGGCTTAACATCGGTGATCGTGTGGAAACACCTCAGCTGTGCTGTGAGGTCTACATACATACATACTTTTCCGACCGACTAAAGTACCTATAAATACTAGTAAGTAGTTCCGCGAACTGTTGACCTCGCGACCACGATAACTTTTGCGACTTTATAAAAAACACAATAGACACCTGTCCGATTTTTGTCATATTCGGGTAGCTTAATAAATCTTATGTTCCGCATGTGTGTACCTACCAAATTTTACTAAAATCTGCAAGTAAACTTCAACGCTTCAGCATATTTCCCTCCTTTTAGGGAGAAATACGCCCCCTATTTCAAAAATCCACGACGGCTGCAATTCCAAATCCAACCTAAATTTTAAAAACCTATACTTACACCAAATATCGTCAAGATTAGATGGAAACTCTGACCTACGGGAGTACGAAATTTCTTGCGGACAAATATTCATACATACAAACTTACAAACTGACAGACGAAAGAACATTTTGCCAGACTCGAAAAAGAGACGCTTCGCTCGCCCGCTCGGTCAATAAAGTGACTGATGATCATCAAATTCCTGAACAACAGCTTTTTGTCATCATTCTAGATTAGATGCAAGTAGGACTAACAAACAGACAGTATTTTCGTTGTACGTATTTTTGCTATGCATACCTTGAACGTTGTGGCGCAAGTAAAGAACTCTTGTTAAATGTTTGGCCAAAAATATTTTATTTGCTTATTAAATATTAGACTCAAGTTCAAATTATTCATCCAGTGACAGTATTTCTGCTTGTGGGATACATCGAATCTTGACATTTTGTTAAGATTTTGATTTTTTGTTATTTTTCTCTATTTCCATCGAAAACAAACATTTTAGGAAATTATAAGCCATTTCACAATGACACTCCTCATCTGAAATCAAAATGAAGTGGTCAGTATAATGATTACAAGCCACATTTAAATTATAATGACATATTTTTTTATTTACGGCTAAATGAATTCAGTTGAGTTCACAGATTTGACGCAGTTTTGGTTACTTGTGCAGCAAGGAATTTTAACCGATTTTCAAAAAGAAGTCTTAAAAGGAGATTGAGAACCTCCTACACAACTATGGTTTTTTTTATGTATGTTACCTGATTTCTCGGAAACGGCTGAACCAATCTGAAAAAATCTGTTTTCGCTTGAAATGGTCATATTTTTCGGTTTCTCGGGTTCTACTCGTATTTTTTTGTTTCATTATTTTTATTAATTCAAGTTTTTTATAAAACATATGTATTAAAATTACCAACCCCCCTAAAACTATTAAGTTTGTCCGGGGAGACGGACTCCTATTTTAATTACAATATGACAATAGCTTAAAAATAACATGTTTACAATGTTAGTATGTAAGAGTATACTGTACTGGACAGTGCAGCATTACGATGTTCAGAACATAGTTTGATTGCATCGGACGGACGTGAAAACGGTTAATGTAAATTAATTTGTTCAAAATCGGTTCAGCGGTTTGATTTTTAAATATAAAAAAATAAACAAAACTGAGAAAATAATAACTGAAACAGTTCTATCGGCGTCTGCCGTAATGAAAGTCGCTAAGTAATTACTTTTTTTTAAAGTTCTTTTTATTTTAGGCGAGGGATTGCAGTCTGCACACAAGTGTGAGCAAGTTTATATTAAACAGGCAATATCCTGAGCAAGTGTTTAGAAGCGAATTAAAAAACCAAAAAATCCGACTTCTAAATTTTTTAACCTGATGGTATCTTTAACATAACATATCTTTTATAAACTCTAAAAAACCATATAAAATATATATCGTAATAATAATCACCGTAAAAAAAATTATTTTGAGATCACACTCAATTTATTATGAACTAATATTTTTTGGAAATTTTGATGTACCCATTGTCGCTCTCACAACTATGAGGAATCTTTGGCATCACTCATATAAAAATACGACAAACAGTTTAGGCTCTAGGGCGTGCCAAACAAATATACATAGGTACATACACTCAAAAAACATAACCCTCTTAAAAAAGAGGTTTCACATCTTAACCGACTGCGAAAAATCGCAGTCGGTTAAGATGAGAAAACCGACTGTAATTCGGCATATAATACTTACGTTACCAAACATAATGTCATCTACGCATACTTAAAGAAAAATAAAAGTTATATTTATTCAAAACAACTGCCCTTTAAAACAATAAATAAATCTAATTCTATAAATAAATAAAAGACGTATTAAGAACCTCCTTCATTTGAATTCAGTGAAAAACTAATATTCCAAAGCGATCCATCCGACTTTGACAAGGATTACCTGAGAACCTCCGCTATTAATGAAGTCGGTCGAATTTAAATTTAGCTTAGTTTACGTTAGCAAGTCGTATGAGCGTGTTTTATACTATTAAATAGATTATCGCATATTAGGATTCGCTATAAACTATTAGGTCAAATAGTCCAGTCACTAGGGGGTTTGACCCTGTCAATAATTTCTCTGTCGCTGAAACTTTGCATTCTGATAGAGTAATGTTAATTCATCTTTTTTTGTATGAGTACCCATACTATTACAATTACTACGTAAAAGAAATGTTGAATTACCGATTCACTCGCGACTGGGCCGGGGACTACCTGGGCCCAGACGCGAGTGAATCGGTATCTTCTAGACATGCGTGCCACATCCTAGACCGCATCTTCGCTTTAAATCAGACACCGCAACTTGTTTGATTTAAAGCGCAATATTTATTATTTATAATATACCTAATAATTTAAAAAAATGAGGATGTGTTCTGTATTGTAAACTTTGCTGTCTGATAGAATAATATAAATATTTTACTATTGTTGGAGAATCTACTTAGTAATTGTAATGTTATTGGTATATGTATAGAATCATGTAAATATATATATTTTGTATGTACAAAATATATATATTTACATGATTCTATCACACTATGTACGATTTCGATGACGATTCTTATCGCCCAGTACATCCAGTTATGTGAACCAAAGTCTTACCTCTTTGAGCACAGAAGGTAGCAATCTCCATGATATCTTCTCCTTCTCTTTCGTCTGCGAATATAGCGGCCGCTCGTGCTGGGTCGATCTTGCCATCGTCTTCGGACGCCACCTCGAGAGCTTGCATCACGCACCGGAGAAAACACTACAATATGTGACGAAATACACACTTTACTGGGTTTAATTTTATATCTTAAACGTCCACAGAAAATTAGAAAGATCTCAATTTCGATGGTATTTTTATGGAAGTTACTCGATATCTTGCTTTGGTATCAGTTGTTTAGAGAGTCTGGTCTAATTTGGGTTAATAGGATATATACTTTTTGTTTTTACTAAGATAAATACTTTACGTATTGTTGTAAAGTAGTTATCTTAGATTCTCCCATTATAAAGATATCGGTTCAGTATATGGGTCAAACTTAGTTAAAAATTAGTACAGGTATGCGCCTGCCGAATTAAAGTCGATAGCCACTTCTTTCAAGCATCTGCGTCAAAGCGCAATAGCATCAAAGATAAACTAGCATTTAAGATTGCAGAAATTACGAAGAACTACGAATGACTACATTTGGTGTCACTACACAACATAGAATTGATTAAGGTTGGTAGAATTTTTGGTGGAAATTAATCTGTTAATGAGATTTCGTCCTAAACTTACCTTTGGAGTTTTATCAGTCTCATCAGGAAAACTTCCACTTTCATTTAGTGATGTTAAAAATGCTGTAATTTGAAATAATATTACAGTATAACATATACTTAGTTATAATGGAAATAAATTATAGCGTTTTGTCATTTCGCGCAATAGGTATAAATCGACGTTGCTGTCCAAGATATGTCTTTAATCTAAGACAGCATCGTAGCGTTTGCTAAGAAGATACATATTTAGATATATATATATACCCAGAGTAAAGTAAGTTTAGAAAAATAGAAATCCCGGCAACGAGTTTCACAATCTGGTAGCTGGCACTATAAAAGTATTTATCTATCTGCCATGTCTACCATTTACCTATACACCTTAACCAATCAAAATATTAACTACTATCTTAATATAAATAAAAGTGTTGTTATAATATTGTAAAAGTGTTGTTTCTTAGTTACGTTTTGATTCAACTTACATATTTCAATACGGAATGATTCATTGCACATCGCCACGGTAGCTGCCAGGTCATCCTCATCCATGGATTTAGTATCATTCATCATCCCTTTCATTTCTATATCCTTTGAATTCTCCATCATTTTGGAATTATCCATTGCTTTAGTTTCTTTGGGGGTAGATATTCCTGTAGTCATTTTGGAACATGTCACTATTAAAAATGGTACACAAGTAACAGTAAGGACGAAGTAGAGCAGGATTGTGTTAGTCATGGTTGGTTTGGTCTATATCTGTTACAGATTTTACAAAAGTCGTATAAATAGTAAAGCAGTTGATGACTTGGCAGAAATTGTAAACAATTTGTAAAACTATTACTTATTTACTTGAGTTGCTTATGGAAGCATCGTGAGGTACTACAGCTCGTTACCGTTTTATTTACTCCTATTCAGAGTTGGTTTTGTAGTAAAAGTTATTCCTAAGGATGAGGATAGTAACCCCAGAGAAATAGTTAAGTATATCGACAGCCTATTACCCTGTATAATAATGCTCGATGCATTCACCTACTCGCTGACATTTCACGTTTTTATCTTTTGGAAAACGTCTTCGGTTATTCATTATAAGAAGAACATAGCAGTTTTTACTAAGACAATAAAAAACATTTCACAAAAATTCTGTACAGGGAATCATATAATGCTACAAACTGAGTTAAAAGGATCTAAGAAGTAGAGTAGAAGTAATTAATTTTTTTTCCAAAACAACACGACCGATTTAAGTGAAATTATGTATGGTGGTATTTAATATCCCTGATCAATAAATATAATTCTATTGTCATCAGCTAGTTTCATAATAAATTTGTCTAGTGCGTGTCGAAACATGCGTACTGTATGATTCCGTAGCAATATATTTGTGCTTTATTTTATTATGACTGCACTAATGTCACGGATTTTGGTCCATAATTGTGAAAGTCAGAAGGAGTGGACAGGCGAACGGACGAATAGAACAAAATTATAAGACTTCTTTGTTTAGGTACAAAGGAAGTCTAAAAAAATGTTGGTTTATACAAAGTGTACAAGAAAGATGTGACAATACTTTAGGGTGTTAGTCTATCGATTAAGGTGAACCCATGGTAGAAAGAATATTGTACAATTCGAGGAAAAAATATCAGGTTCTCCATACAAAAATTGATCACGTGATCGGTCAAGTTGTACAGAGCACGAAATAATATTATCTCAAATTTTGCAAAATTTTGATCTACAATGTGTTTAGTTTGATGGGTAGACTAACACACTTAAGTATTGTCAAAGTTTCCTGTTACATGTTTTACAAAGCTGTATGTATTATAACAACATATCATTCCCTTTTTAATCGTGTCCCTGATTGGAGGCACTAATAATCGATACGTTTCTCATGAATAAACTCTTCAAAAGTAAAACTAAACAAGTTAGTCTCTATCAATTTAACTTGCACGATTAATCAATCTATGTGACACCTACTACCAATGCCTGATAAAAATGTTTACTAAAATGGAAAATAATATTAGGTCCTTACATATGAAATTGGCGTTTTGTCGTACTGCCCACTTTGATCTCAAATATCTCTTCTTTGGTTAGGGATTCCAATTTCAAATTTATACAGCTATTTATTCATACATTTGTATTTCGAAAACCGTAATTCATTTGTTTTGTCCTCGTTTGGTTGTTTCTTTGCATCACGCAGTTCACAAAATGGAAAACTTGAAATATCGCGTTATTTACGAGTACGAGTTCCACCGTGGAAACAGAGCTGCAGAAACGGCTCGAAGGATTAATGATGTGTATGGCGGCGGTGTCGCAAAAGAAAACACAGTGCGTTTTTGGTTCCAACGTTTTCGTTCTGGAAATTTCGACCTGCAGAACAAGCCCCGTGGACGGCCGGAGACTAAAGTTGCTAATGAAGAATTGAAAGCTATTGTGGAAGCAGATCCATCGCAAACCACGTCCGAGTTAGCTGCAGGCTGCGGTGTTAGTGATAAAACTGTTTTAATCCACTTGAAGCAAATTTGTAAGGTGAAAAAGCTTCAAATGTGGGTACCTCATGAATTGAGTGCAGCAAACCGACAAACGCGCGTCAACTGCTGCGTTACATTACTCAACCGGCACAATAATGAAGGAATTTTAAATCGGATCATTACCTGTGATGAAAAGTGGATCCTGTACGATAATCGGAAATGCTCATCGCAATGGCTGAATCCTGGCGAACCAGCCAAACTCTGCCCCTAGCGAAAATTGACTCAAAAAAAGTTATTTGTGAGCGTTTGGTGGACTAGTGCCGGTGTCGTTCACTACAGCTTTCTTAAATCTGGCCAGACGATTACAGCAGATATCTATTGTCAGCAACTGCAAACCATGATGGAAAAGCTAGCTGCTAAACAACCGAGGTTGGTCAATCGCTCTAGGCCACTGCTGCTTCAGGACAACGCTAGACCACACACTGCACAACAGACGGCTGCCAAATTAGAGAAGCTTCAATTGGAATGTCTAAGACATCCACCGTACTCCCCGGACCTGGCTCCAACAGATTACCATTTTTTTCGAAATTTGGATAACTTCTTGCAAGGGAAAAAATTCAACTCCGATGGGGCAGTCCAAAGTGCCTTCAAAGATTACATTGATTCTCGTCCTAATGGTTTTTTTTGTTAAGGGATCAATGAACTACCTATGAGATGGCAAAAGTGGATAGATAGCAATGGTTACTTTGATTAAATAAATATATTATTATAAAAAAAAAGACTTTGTGTTCCTCCCTTACAAAACGCCAATTTCATATGTAATGACCTAATATTTGTCAACTGAATCTAAAGTATATTGTCCCCGAGACTCTTCTACTAAAAAAATATTAAACGAAAAAAAATACAATACAGTACGTTTGTGTCTATTGCATACCAAAAATACAGAAAGAAAACCAATGTAATAAAAACATATTACATACTAGCTTTTGCCCGCGGCTTCGCTCGCGTCAAGAAATATTATTATTAATTAGGTATACTTTTTGCGGCTTTACTTTTGTTTAGCATGTGTAAAAAATTAGGGCCTACAAAACTTCTTTATACACAATATTCTTAACTAATCTGTCATTAGGCGCTAAAACTATCGAGCTATTATTGGGTGAACTTACTCATGAGCAAGCAACATAAAACTCTCCATGAGAGAAGCAATGTTCTCTCAAGTCAATACTTGCAAATTTGAGAGTTTACCACTGAGACTTTTTTATTGTCATGGCAAAGCTAACTTTTAGGGGAAACAGTAATCGTTTAAATTCGTGCGGGATATCATTAGGTATTCATGGGGTTCGTGGTATAAATACAGTTTACCTAGTTAATATAGTGGCTTCAACTATATTGCGATGTAACATTTTCACTTGCAGTCTCGTACCTTTACAAAGTTTTGGTGGTTTTAAATTACGCAACAACATAATTGGAACCCCACGCAGAATAAGTTTATGATAAGGCAAACCTGGCGGTTTCAATGAATTTAAAAATTCTACAGGGTAGTAGCGTCATCTGTATTAACCACAGTATCAATCGAAGTATAGACCTTTTCTTCGCCCTCAAACGACATGAGCAGGATATCGTTGATAGCTGCTGCTTGATCGTTCTTTGGAGTAAGTATGGCACGCTCACATAACCGCACCATAAGCTTGTCTTGTAAATGCATAATGTCTGGATAAACATTAGACAGCAATTCTTGAACCGTAGTAACTACTGTGCTCAATTCTTCCGGGATGGTTATCATTCCATCAAACGATGGAACATCACCATTACCAATTTTAAGAAAGAGATCTGAATCTGATCTACCAGCAGACTCATCTACGCCCAAATGTGCTCTCATTTTTTTAACGACAAAAACTACACTTAAACCAAACAAAAACAAAACAAATGCCAAATACAAAGCAGAGTCTATAACCAAAACTACTCAACCGAAATAAAACAAATGCAATGTAAAATATGCCAAGAAAAGCACAGCCAAAATCTAAATGTAACTCAAAGGTGACTGACTGACATAGTGATCTGTACCCGCCTGTCTATGCACTATGCACAAAAATGGTTAATTCAAAGTTCTCTCCAAAATAACTCAATATAGATGGCGCTAGCATACAGAAATTCGTATATTTTAAACTAAAAAGTTACTAATCTTATATTGCCTGCATCTTAAAATCTTTACTTAGAGGACGCCTACGTCATAGTAGCTTTATGTATGCAAAGTCTCAGTCTGATCGGTTTAAAATTGACAAATTTTCATACAAACTTTCATCCTCTATTTTTTGCCCTTGGGGGTAGAATTAATTAAAATCCTTTCTTAGCTTATGCCTACGTCATAACATCTTCCAGCATGCCAAATTCCAGCCCGATCCGTCCAGTGGTTTGGGCTGTGCGTTGATAGATCACTATGTCAGTCAGTCAGTTACCTTTGAGTTGTATATATTTAGATTACAGTAAAAGTAAGTACATTCGGCGTCCTTGTCGCCTGAAGCAGTTTTTTCCAAGTTTTTTTTGGATGGATTCTTTCCTTTGGATGGATCGTACTTAGCTGTAAACAGTAACGTGTTGGTGGTTTATAAAAAAAAAAAAATGTTACAAACACAAAAGGAGATGGTAAAAAATGTTTTTAGCTTCTGCAATCATGTTCAGTAAAACGCAGTAAAGTACGTATAAGTGATTATAATGATCATCATAACTGGACGTAATGCCCATCATAATAGAAACCCGGAACTGTTTGAATTTAGATGAATGTATAACGAATTAGCTGCGCTATAGTACTGCACATGTTTTTTATAATCATTGCAACCTTGCCCCTGCATTTAGATTCATTGTTTGATAAAAATATAGGTAACTACATAAGTCATCGATTGCTATAGACATACGCAATCAGTATTCTACCTTGTTATTGGGACCAAATAGACTTACAAGGACATACTATGGTGCATGAAATAGATCTCAATATAATAGAACGTTCGGAGTGGATAGATCGACAGAAAACACTTTACTTCGTAGACAATAATCAATAAATCGATGCCTAACACTAGTAAGGCAAGAAACACTTATTCACTATTAGCGGCAACGAACTTTAATCGCATATGATAGTTTATTATTTCTTTCTGAAACTTAATTGACTCTTGGAATATTCATTCTAAATATTTGTCTTACATATAATTTAGGATTTTAAATTTAGATATATTGACATAATTATGTTTATACGAACTCTTTTTTATTCTGGTTTTTATTTTGTAATTTTGGCAATAATAGTTTAACAGTCCCATGGTATCTTAATCTATTATTTATTGGCGCTCATATTGCTCGCCATGCTTTACATTTATGTGCACCTACTCTTTTTGTGTTATTTGTGACCCCTAAAAACTAGCGTGTATATACATATGTAATATTTATCAAATCCTGTTCATACCGAAGTTGTCGTCATAATTGATAAGGATCATACGTAAATCTGTAAATACCATATGTTTTATATGTCTTATGTCTTGCTATAACTAATTGACGGTGAATCTCCATTCACATCATGATTTTCTATTTTATCTTGTTCATTTTCTACGAATTCTGTCCCTTTCTCCTCGTACCGGTCTCCAGTTTCATTGTCGATTAGATCTTCTGCCGTCTTATTCCCTTGACTAGTTATGTCGTGGTTGGTATTGCTTTGGTATTCCATGTAATGTTCCTGGTTAGACTCGTGATGAGCCTCTGCTTTATCTCTGTCATCCTGGTACGATTCATTCATTTCTTTGTTGTAACTGTGCTGTTGTTCTTTATGGTGTTCCTTTTCGTTTTCGTAATTTTCTTGATTTTTATCTCTGAAATCACCAAAATTAATTGCAATGTTTTACAATAATAATGGGATTTTCTAAAATAGTATTTTCCGTCATATTTTTACTCGGCATAGGTTTTTTAGATATCATTGGTTGCTACACAGTCGTTACCAATCCGAGTATTTTATTCAGAAACTTACCTATCTTCTGTCAGTTGTTGATGTCCCTCTTCTTCCCTATCCCCAACCTTATCTCCCTGGCCCTGCCAGTAAGCTGTTTCCTGGTTCATATTGTCCTCGTACTCTCCGCTGTCTTTATCGTGTGTGTAGTTAGGAATGTTGATCTCCATCTTGTCGGGAGAGCGAATCTCACGGACGGCGCTTCCTATAATGGCTGAAATTAGTCGTGGTTGTAAGATTAGACAGTATGCAAAGGTTAACAACTAGTGAATAAGTACGTAAAAAGATTTATTTATCCTTTATATTATTATTTATTATTAAAATAATATTTAAAATATTAATATAGTAAGGTTTGCGTTTGATTGATTTTATCTTATTTCTCGATAAAAAACCACAGTTTTTCGATCATTAACGCATATAGAGTATAACTTTGATAACTTTGTTAAAGTTTAGTTAAATTATATATTTTATCATGTTTTATATGTTTGAGAAATAAAAGTAAAGTTGGTATATTTAAAACTATTACAATTGAAAGAAAGAAAAACTAGTCAAAAGCCCGTTACTTGAGGGAAAGTTGGTTAACCACCAAACGCTTTGCCAAATAAATAGTAAACTTTTTAATTTGAGGAAACTTATGGAAATTAATATTATTCTTACACAAAGCGCCAACAATAATAAGTGATTCTTTCACGGCAAACATTTTGAATTGTTTACTTAATGTACGCAACCCATTGCTTCCTTATATAGTTTGCTAAAAAGCTCAATAATTACAGGTTTGCTGACATAATTACAGCCGTAGGTTTCTATGACATATGCAATGTCTGATATCAGTCACGCAAGCTAACTTTAATATACGTAGTACCTACTAGCTTACTCACATAAGATTACAAATTAACATTTTAAAATGCTTGTTAATATATATACATAATTTCCCATACATTACACAAAACAGCTATAATTATGATATATGATGTTATATTATTGTATGTATTTATATTATTATAATATATCGTTGTGTATGTATTTGTTCTATATCTTGTACTTTTATCAATCTAGTTATGTTTATTATATATTATTACGTTTTCCTCGCTAAGGCCGCTCTAGTTTTGTAAAATCTTGTTGTGCTTAATAAATCTTATCTCATCTTATCTCATCTTATCTCATCTTATCTCATCTTATCTCATCTTATCTCATATCATCTTATCTCATCTCATCTCATCTCGTCTCGTCTCATCTCGTCTCGTCTCGTCTGGTCTCGTCTCGTCATATCTTATGATATGTACTTTGGCACATACCGTACTGTTAATTTTAACTTTTCTACAATTCTCGCTTATTATTATTATTTCCCCTAACTTCGATATAAAAAAAAGCGTCAAAAGAAAGGGTCAATTAATTAGGTTATGTCATGATAACCTTCCTTCGTATCATGACTTAACTGTAGACCTGCTGAGTTAACTTGCTGAGAAAATATGAGAAGGTTAATATCTCTCAAAGCGATGTCACCAACAATATCCATAGTGGAAAATGGTCTGTGTAGACCATTGTCCACCGCACTAGATATGGTGGTAAGGTGGTGTCCCGGTAGACATTATGGTCCTACACGTAAACTTCCTGACTAGAGTAACTAGTTTATATGCCTTATTAAAATAAAATGAAACCTTCTTCTTCTTAACCAAAACATCATTAGGATGATCAGTATAACCAATAAAAATCTACATTATAAACAAACGAGTTCAATGCACTAATACAGTACCAGCCGGCGTACCAGTTGCTAGACGCAATACAACGCTGAATATCTAATGAAACCGGAATCAATGAATGAATAAAGTTTGCCTGCCACATGTCATATCTATAATATGTAGACAACAATAAATCAAACAAACGATGTGTTTGTATGTAAGTACATAAATACTTTTGAAGGATAATGTTGTAGGATGGGAAAAGTATTTCACTAATACAATACTCACACGTCAAATTATTCCACTATTTCCGAGAAACAGGTTCACACTCACCAAACATATGTCTTGTATCGTTAATGATACCCAAATGTCACTGTAGCGATGTTCTATATCCGTGAATGCATAATTTGACTAATACTGAGAAATATATCTTATCTTACACGCATTTTGTTGCTAGTTCCTAATACGCATTCAGTTTTGTAACATAGAAGCAAACACACACTTTGTTAAATTATAAAAAATGACTAAATTATATTACACAGCTACTTTTATGATTTTACTGCGTAATTTCATGTCTGGATTGTGCGAAGGTAAGACATTAAGGTTATTTATATTTTATAAAATATTGATGTAATAAAAAATGTCTACAGTCTAGGCACGTCTTTTTGATTCAGAAAATGACGAAGAAGCAAAACCAGGCCTTGAATATATGCAAATATTTCGTAATATACCGACCCTGTTTGAATATTTTCTAGATGTCTTGGAGAAAAGGGTTGAAATTTTAGAAAGTGATGATTTTACAACATTTCAAGAAGGCTCAGATGGCTTTAATGGATGCAAAAAGCATGAGAAGAAACGAGAAATTGACCAATGCTCCGCAAATATTGATAATTTAAATGAAGAAGGCCCCGATAAAACTGTGAACAAAGCTAAAACTTATCGTAGTCGTAATAAATACAAAAAGCAAAGTTTTAAGACATCAGACGGTGAATATACAACAGAAATACATGAGTATGGACGCTCTCTTATTCAGCACTCAAATCCTAACAAAAAAAGCATTGATGGTTCTGAGCAACTTGCAAACCTTGATATAACGAAACGTGAAATTATTAAAAATGAACTCATTAACAAACCACTTGAAAAATTTCGCTCCAATTCAAAAACTAATATGGCAAAATCTACAAATAAACTCAAAACAAACGGAAATAAAAACAGCGTAAAAAGAAATAAGTTGGGAACAAACTTTGCAGGTATTGATTGGTCCTTATTTTATTTAGCACCTGAAGAAGTCGAAGAAAAAGCTATCAAAACTGAACAAATAATAGAAGATCACAACAAAAGCGTCAAAAAAAAGTAAGAAACTTAAAGCTTACTCGCATATTAATAAATTAAATCACATTTATAAATCATTTATTAAAATATGTATTTAAAAACTCTGGTGTACGTTATCTTAACTCTAATCAACTCAAAACATTTTGCACCTAAAATACATTCGGTATGTAGCAGACAAAATAAAGTTAGCCAAATTGCTGTTTACATTGGTACGACTAGGACTAAATAGGTTGTTATACTGCCGAGTATCTGGAAAAGAGAAAAAAATACTATTAAATATATAGTTTGGTATCTAATACACTACAAGTATGACTTTCTTTACTTTTATTGATAAAATTTACATAGGATCACTGAAAAAGGGCATTTATTTTTTAAACATCAAGACCTCTTTGAGTAATCGTGTTATATTCATAAATTCGATAATTTGACAACCTATTTATAACTTTTAATTATTTTATTTATTCCGGGAAAACAAATTGGAGTTATAATCGCGAGTTACAATGAATATGATCAATTACCTAAAATAATGCCTCAAGGCCAAACCTGCGACTAATTTATGTTCTTTGGCAGGTTAGTGTTAGTTTGCAAATTACTCTATTCTTTGGCAATCGTTTGGCAAAGCCATCTAGTGGCGGCGTTTGACTTATAGTCTCGAGGTCATTGGCAAATAGTAAAACCTTAACTAACCGTAGCAACTAAAGACCTGGAAATCTTGGTGGCCTGCAAGGCAGAGTAAGCGGTTTGATTCAGAAATAGGTGCTTGCAGAACAGATCCAACTCGATAGCAAGCGGGTCGTAGATAGAAGCAGGGCAGCGCATCAGGTGACTCACAAGCTGCCGGGTGGTTTCCATCTATTCAGAAAGTGAACAGGAATTTCAATAACGTGAACATTTCCTAAATTGTTTATAATTCCAACCAACTAATATCAGGCAGACCACCTACTAGCTGGGCAAAAGATGTAACAACAGTGGTAGGATCTTACTTAATCTTCTTGGACAACATTAGCACAGGACAGGAAAGGACGGCGCGCCCAAGAGGAGACCTAAAATCAGCAGTGGGTAAGTAAAGTTTGTTGATGATTATGATAAACTAGTAGCTGTCAGCTGTGGCGTTGTACGCGACATAAAATCCAATTATTTATTTATTTCATAGGACATCCAACAATGTTACAATCACAATAGCATAAAAGTTAAAGGTAAATACAGCCAATTAAATGACATCACGGATATCAAAGAATAGCCAAACTTTGAAACCCCACTTGACCCTCTTGGGGTGGAATTTCCAAAAGTAATTAGTACACCCTTACACCTTCTAATGAATGCACCCTCCAAATGTCTTGTCTCTAGCTTCAGCGGATTAGGCTCTGCTTTGTTTGTGAACCTGTTAGTCAGTAGGGACAAAACCATGAATTTTCTAAATTCAGTATAGTACTGATTGCGTGTTTTATCTGCGGCTATGTTATCATATATTAGTACCTAGACACATCCAGATATACATACAAACAAAACATACACCTATTAACAAACGAAAGCAAATTAGCTAAACTTGAATCAGAGACTCGCTCAATCAACTATAAAAATTATTAGGTAGATTATAGATTAGGAGGTAAATACATTTTAGACTGGTTGTACTGTGTAAGCCTAAAGGCAAAAAAAATACTCATAAATGCGAACAACTTTCATTGTCGAACCAACTCTGTATTCTAGAAAAAAAACCACCTGTTAAATACAAAAAGTTCGGTCAAACAGCCCTTTGTGAAAGTTGCTCCGTAGGATGGGTTTAGTACACCCCTAGCTGATAACCTTGGATAGGTTGGTAAAGATTTACCTCTATATGTGTCAAATGGCAGGGTTCGACGATCATCAACATATGTCCAGTGTGATAGATACACCACAGTAGCTGTATGGTGAAGCAGTAGACACAGAGTCCTTTCTCCACAGGGTGAGACGACGGACTGTCTCTTATTACTGTGAATGCAGGAGCATTACATTGAAATGTAGTGTACATTTCAATGTTATTATAAACATCAACATACTGCCTGCCTATTCGTATCATATCTATGACTATTTCAAATTTCAGGACTCATATCGAACGAAATTGGTTTCATATCAAAAATCGATCCATAAATACGATGAACAGAAAATGAACCTCAGATAATTTATTGTAAGCTAGCTGATAATTTATTTTAAACTTGCTGCTCCCCGCGGTGTTATCCGCGGAAGTTTTACTATCGGGGACACTGCATTTTCCGGGCTACTATGTGTTAATCCAGGACAGAAACTCTCTTGGTGTCAAACTTCATCTAAATTCATTAAGCAGTTTTACGTGAACGTGTAAGAAACATACATATATACAAACATACAAAATTTCGCGTATATAAAATATTGGGCCTTAATAATCGACGTCGTAATTTTTGTCGACAAAACGGCATTTGATATAAAATTCGAATTACAGACTCTTGAAGATAGATCAATATCATATTATCCAACGCGAACTTTATTATTAACAATTTTGCAATTTGGACCTTCAATTTAAACTTACTTATATAATTGATGAAGTAGTAGAGGTTCCCGACGAGATGCATCAGGAAAGAGCCCAGCATCATGAGTAAAATGAGGCCGTGAGCGGCGTCTATCTCTTGGACTACGTCGCAGGTCTTAGCATAAGCCACCGCCAGCTGCCGGACCAACTCGCACTGGTTCGTGGAGTTCAAGACACCTTCCAGAAACAAGGGAAAAGGCTTACTTTTAAAGGTTTATTATTTTTTACTTTAAATATTCAGATGATAATGTAGAAAGCAATCGATTTATAAAAATGGCACGGTTCTTGTAGTCTGTGGAGTATAAATTATAAATAAAAAGAGGGGCTATTAAATTTTATTGTTCAACATACTTTGACCTAATCCGTTCGAGTTAGTTTAGTGTTAAGAGTAAAATAGTGAAATATAATAATGAAAGTGCTAAGACTTAAGAACACATGAACAAAGTGTTTTCACCTTAACAAATGTAATAAGAAAAGTGCCGATGGACATCTGTCCGTCTGTAAGAATCTTCTTAGAGACATTATTTTGTAGATGATTAAGTTAAACTAAAATTACTGATTAGCCTTAGGCTTAGGCTATATTGTAATATTATTAAGGAAAGTCTTTACGGGTTTTCCTTGTGCATTGGTTGGTTGATAAATTGCTGAGGAACAAAATAACACTGTAATTAAAGTAAAAATCAACTTTAATTCGGTAGGAAACACTTGCGTTAAAAGAATAATACCTACCTATATAGTAAAAAAAAGTTATTTTGATTTAAAAAAAATATTGGACGGATTTGAAAAAAAAAATATATGAGAATAATAAGATAGAACCTCATTCGACCAAAAAAAAATCTAATCGAAAAAACACTAAAAAAAGATTCCGTCGAATTGAGAATCTGCTCATACATGACGTCAAAAAAAAGTTCAGTCCAAAAAAAGTATTTCAAGAGCTTATTTGTCAAGAAGTCACTTTAAAATGTTTAATAATAATTTTAGGATGAAACCCATTGTCGACCTCAGGTCGCCCGTCAATTATATTTCCTTTCATTTTCATAATATTCTTCTCCTTTTCCAATGGGTTTAAAAGTAAAAAAGAAATACTAGTAAGATGCTTCTTTTTTTTCACTTTTATTATTTTTGAACTCTTCTATCCTGGCCTTAATGGATTGGCTGAAAAGATTACTTTCCCCTATCAATCCGCCCAAGAGGACGTTATACGAGTATACTGTATGTCTTTATATTACTTAAAACAAACGCAAACATTCTAACAATTTTCATTTGTATTTATATCAATTATCTAAAACACTTGAGTAATCAGTCTTATGCCTAAATTGTAGCTTTGTATAGCTCGTAACGACGTAATTGGGTGTAATCATTAAACAGACAGTTGTACGGAAAATATTTACCTAACGTATTTTGGAATGATTCATCAGGACCATGTTATTACTTTTCTGATTAATCTAATGTAATGGTTTTATGATAGCCGTTCATTTTCACTTAATTATGTTACGGTTAATTCATTTTTAAGACGATCGGGGCAGCGCAGTCTTTTTGACTACTGGCGAGTGTTTTATTTAAAACTAGTTGAAAAGTTACTAGACTAGTTGATGTTTTTTCCAACTGGTTTAGCCATCTCAGAAATCGGGGAACTGACACAAAAAAAGATTCCAGATTCCGTCGAATTGGTAACATCCTCTTTTTTGAAGTTGGTTAAAAATAATTTCTTAAATTATAAAATTACTTAAGATTCATGAACTACCCATTAATGCACTATGATTCAAAATCATATTTAATAATTAAAGAACTATGACTAAAATCGATCGCTTTTAATACTTCCAATGTGTCAGACTTTATTAAAAATACTTAGCAATAATATATTAACAATATATTTATCATTACCAATGCTTAGCGGCACTTTCCCAGTATCAGCTATAACTCTGTTGACGGTGTTCTTGAATGATATCTTCTTTGGAGGCTTGCAGAAACTGCTATTAAATAGAGTCATTACAGGGAGCTCGTTGCCGTCCGTAAGTTCTACAAAGATAGGTTATATTCATAGATAATTGATGGTTCTTACAAGAAAAACTATAGATACAGAAGATGAGAAGACGCTTCTACCAAAAATTTGGGATAATATGTTACAAAACTTGTAATTATGTGGAAAAAACTGGATGAACATAGAATAAAATACCTACGAACTCATGCTACAGTTAAATAATAGAAAGAAAAAAATGAAAAGACTCCGAAAAGTCTAAACCTGAACATATCCATAAATTTCACGAGGGTCAGAGCATCTCCGCGTATAGCATATATTTGAATACAAGTTTTTCACGACCACGGAAGCCAGCGATACTGTAGCCTAAGATGGAGCATGCCTAGTCTGGAATACGCTGGCTATCTCTGGATGTTACGACGATAGGTAACGCCCTCCCACCATGCTGTGGTTTAATCACAATGTTTTCCTTCACTGGTAGCTCAGGCTCTTTTTGCATGTTTCGTAGGATCGATCCTCGTACCCTTTGCACGGCAATCGACCCACTAACCAATCGACCATCATCGCTTCAAATTCTCTACTTTATTACCTATTTAAAAGGATTCCCTACTTTTCCCGTTTAGACACAGAATACAAAGACCCTGACCTTACCTAAGAAAAAGATGCATGTAGGTAAAGTGGATAAACTAAATAATGATTACTCTAAAACCGTCTTGTTTTTCTGATCAGTGGCTATTGACTGTTGTTGAACGTACCCCGCAGCAAGTTTTTGAGCTTTTTGTTGATGGCTCTAAAGCAGTACATGGTGTGGAGAGTGATCATGATGAAGGTCATCTCTCGCAGCTGCATGATCCAGTAGCAGCAGTAGAACCACGAGTACATCACGCTCACGAACGCTGGAAACCATGCAGTGTCTTGAGATTACGACAAATCATTTCCTATATATTATTAGCATAATTTGTAGTAAAAATTAATTGTCTGAGTTTTAGGCTTTGTTTGACTACACAGATAGCTTAAAAATACCTACCAATTCCGAAAAATGCAGTCAAACAGATCGTCAGAAGTTAATCTGTTGTACAAAAGCTTAATTCCTTTATCCAAAAGTAATGAACAAACGTTCCGTACGAATTGAAATAACTCTACTGTACTCGTATCAAATACAAACAAACAAAATTTGGCCGTCGGAGAAAAATCCCGCTGGTCTTTTGGAAGTATGGTATAGAAATAGTAGTCGTATGGTCAGATTAAGGTTTTTGAACATAAAATATGTTCAGAAGGTAATCTATGTCCACGCTTGTTTAACAAGTCCTAGCCTTATCTTACTAGGTACGAAATGTGCCGCTTGCTCCATTTGCGCAGCGTAAATCCATTACCTATACGGGGAGATTTTTACCACGCAATCAGCATCGTCAATATAACATATTTCGCTAAAAACATATATTTTGCATTTTTGTTTACAAAAAACCTAGAAATATATTCACCTGCAAACGCTCGCTGTAACCTAGTTTCGCACCAAAGCGGCGCCGTAGGGTGCCATGAGTTTCGCATTCACTTTGGATAACTTCAGTATCAGTTTTCTTAATATTTTTGTACTAAAGGGGGTTAAACCAGATAAACATTTTATTTTATTTTTCTATATTATTTCAGTAATATACGCACTAAGTAGTAATAAACTTCACCTTAAAGTTGTCCAGTGCTGCATAAGGTAAGATGTACATTATTACTACGAACCTAGAGTCTACGTTTCTTTGAATGTCATTATGGAGTGAGTTTGATCCACGTATACATAACTATATTCTGTGTTTATACTCACTCTGAGGGCTACTCATTTCAGGTGCGCTCATCATGAACACGTGGTCGATGGTGGTGAGCGCGATGGTGAACAGAACCCAGAAGAAGAAGAGACAGATCTTCTTTCGCTCGTAGTGCATCGGCCAGTGCTGCGTGTTTAGGTCCATGTTTATCTATGGAGAATTAAATGACACATAAGACAGCATTCATCCCTGAGAAACAATCAATACAAATCAGAATACGGCTAATTTAGAATACAGTCAATTTAAATGATGTAACATTTTTAAAATATAAATAAATGACACGCGCTGATATAAAGCTGGCTGGACTAGGATGTGGCGCGCTTGCCAAAAAGAAACCGATTCACTAGCAATTTGAAAAGACCGAGATTTTAAGTAGCTATCGGGAAGAAGAGAATCCAGTAGCAAATTCCACAACCTGACCGTTCGCACAATAAAAGTAGACTAAAAGCGTTTAGTGCGAGTCCGTGGAGTCTCTATAATGAACGGTAATGCGTCTAGCGGCTGCGGTAAAGGTTGCCCGGAAGAAAGTACTGTAGGCGATAAGGCCGCCCAATTGTATAGATTTGTCTTGACGTATCTTTTATATTTTGTTTGGTGTGCAATAAAGCTATATTCTTTTATTAAATCATTCTAGGCACGCTGCCCTCTGGTTGCGGGTTGGAGCATTTGGATTATCTGTAGATCTTAAATGGTCTATTGGTATTCTTTCTGCTATATTTTTTATTGTTGTTGTTAGTCATTTTATTTTTGGTAATACAGGCACTTAAAAAAATATTTTAATATTTTATAAGTTTTCTTTATTAATTAAATTATACCAAACCCACACCAGGCTAATAATGATCTAGATACAATTTAAATAGCGATAACTAGACTAACACAAAATATTAAAATAAATTTGAATTTAAAAAGAAGGATACAAAAAAAAGTTTATTTAGGTATGATTCAAAAAGATATATTGACATAAACCTTGCACAAGTGTTGCTGTGTTACCAATTTCAGTTTCGTTTTTACTTTATTTGACTTTGGTTAATGATTATTTGACATTGATATTGTAACGTAATTACCATTATACTTTCCACATGCTTTAGTCGAAACATAATCTGTGTTACTTCTTAATACACTTAATTACACGCTGTTAATAACATAGCATAGTCTCTCTAAGTACATGCTTAAACGGGGAAGGAAAACATCGTGAGGAAACCTACTTGTCGGAGAAGGTTAATAAACTTTCGAAGATAAGTGAAGTCTCCAACCCGGAATTACGCCAGCGTGGTGGACTATGGCCGACACCCCCTTTGTAGGGGAGACCCGAGCCCAGCAGTGTGACGTTATGGGTTGAAATGTATAAGTATTATGTATAGTTTAATTCTTTTTGGTAAAATAAACATTATCCTATCTTACTTATGACCATATGTAGAAAGCTATCAATAAATAAACCTGAAAATAAGATTATACCTTCTCAACCTTATTCAAGGCTACAATCATAGAACGCATCTGTGCCGGGGCTCCGAAGGCACATGTTGCGGCAATCAGCATCATGCAGGACGCTTCGAAGATCCACACAACGCGGTTGGTCCTGGTGCTCATGCGGATGGTTTCCTCCTTCGGCAGTTGAAGGTCGCAGATCAGTGTGCTGATGGTAGCTACGACTAAAATCAAGTGATATTTATTACTATTACAAGGTTGCAAGCGTTACATTACAAAACGAGCAATGGTTAACCAATAATCAACGTTTTTGGTCGATCTTAGGGTTGTATTTATCAAAAAATACTAGAAGGTATGTAAACAATTGACTTCAGGAACTCTTATGCGACTCTAGCTTTTTTGTTTCTCTGACTCTAGCTTGCTGTTTTGTTAAAATTCCTTACCGTTATTTCTGTAGTCGTTGATACAAGTATGTTCTTGTCAAATATTAGCTATTATTTATTAAATAATAGCTGTGCCTATTATATTCCGTTAAATTCAGCTATAATAAAACAAAGAAAATTCTAAATATAATTGTAATCTTACACAAAAAAGTAACGCTTGTTTGATTTATTTTGTTTAATATATAATACAATATGTACGGATTTTCAGTGAAATACGTTCCATCATTGTGGACATGAACGATGCACTTCATCGTTGATGAATTTCACCGAGTATGAACAAAACTACTTGGAAACTATACCTTTCCAACAATCAGGAGCGCGTGAACACCCGCATTGTTAAACAAAATAATTGAAATCGGTGAATGACGCCACAGTCAACTGCTCCCGCTTTCGCAACAAATAACACTCCAATAGAAAGTTCTCAACGAAAAATATTTTGCAAGATTAAATAAATACAGGTTTATCGGTTAGGGGTGTGCCAAACCGGATCAGGGTCACTATACATATTCTAAGGAATAATATTCACAATGGGACCAACTATGAATTCGAGAAAAATAAATCAGCTACGTGTTGTTGACGACCGATAAACATTTTGTATGGAACAGCTGTTTTTTTTCTCAAATCCAGTGCTGGTCTCATAGTGAAAGTTATGCCTTAGGATGAGTATATTGACCCCCTTTCGACTTAGCACACTCCTAACCGATAACCCTGTATAGGGAGGTCGAACTCGATTTTGGTTAAAACAAAAGACTACTCACTGATGACAGTAACGAGGAAGTATCCATAGATGTTAAATCCCGTAGACAGCCGAACGCGCCAGCCGGAGCCTTTCTTCTGGAACTTCAGAGGAGCAGTTCCCCCAAACCTAGCGAAACGTAGCACCGTCGCTAAAGCTCCGGACACAAAACACTCTTGCTCCTCCATCGTTTTATTCAATCGACGATTTCGATATTCCTTAAATTCGCCTGATTTCTTCAAGTGCCTGTTTTAAAGATTTCAGTATTATTTCTGTAAAGCTTAAGATCTTGGGTGGGGAATCGCTCTAACAAATGTAGCGTTGAAATAATGAGAAACAGATAAAGAAGATATGCAAAAAAACAACAGAGTAAATTAGTCTGATTTATAAACTGTTTTTAGGTTGAGCCACGAATCAACTCGACGAAAGTGAACACAAAAATAATATTATTGGTAGCTATATCACAAAATATTTTTCCGAACTACCTTTTAATGTCAGGGCAGAAGTAACTCAATAGTCGTTGTTTACTGACTGAAGCTATAACATATGTCGAGTTTTTTTACCGTCAGACACTAAATATTTGTTACATGCTTTGAGTAAACACGTTCGAGGCGGAAAAATTTACAAACACGTCCAGTGTCCCGTATGTTAGTGGCCACTAGTGACTTGATACATGACGCAACCATTTATTCGCCGCCCCATGTTTACCAAAGTCTACACCGACCAGAAAAATACGGATAAATACTAACGTCCATATTCAAGTCCATAGGTTTACACAAAGCAAAGTTGATTTATAGTCGTGTCACCAGCTTATCTTAGGATACAATCGTTTGTAATTATTTTTGTTTAGAAGTACGAGACAATATTTGTTTTAATGGTATTTCTTATTACCCAGGACAGAATGATTCATCGTTTTTTGTGATACTAGTATATCAGATAATGAAATCCACAATTCCCTGGAAGAATAAACTTCTATCTTATTAAATCTGTAAAGGATGTCTAGATAAGATTGATCCTTATCGATAAAGTCTCATATTACGCGACTACCCAACTATATTTTGTATTTTTGTAAACCTAGAAGCTCATTATTAGCTAGAGCGGCACCTTGAATATATTATTCTTCTTGTACGTGGGAAAGCACTACTACATAAAAATAGATACATTTGATGCTTCCAAACTCAAAGTGGTTCTGCACTTCCCATATTTGCTCGCAATCTTGAAATTTTAGTTGCAAGATCTCGAACATCTTGTGCTTTTGATGAAGACCAATTACCAGTTATCAAAAACATTGTATCTCGGCACAATACTTTTAACAATTGATATAAATGTGGTTCTTCACCATGTACCCGTACTCTCTGCTAAAAAGTCATCACAGTGAATAAAGAGTACAAAATCCCTACCTCATTTATGATTATACATTATAATTGAAAAAGTAATTGAGAGTCTGTCCCTTAAGAGAGAAATAGTTAAGTAATTGATTATAATTTATATTTTCGACGATTTACTACCACATATAGGTATATATCACTTATTGATTCTATCCTGGTGATGTCGAACACACTAAACAAATATACCTACATTTTACTATTCATGCACACCATATTCACACATACATAGCTGAGTATCGCAGTGATGGCACGCATACAACAAATATACAACTTTATATTCAAACGCAGACACATTATAAAGGTACCTAAATTTCTCTAGCTACTTACATATAATAATGATAATAGTACATACTAAATAAATACCTTAATTTTAAATATTAAATTTATAAGTTAGTATAGTTATTACTTAATCCTACGAGTATCTATTTATATTGTACTCATAGGCATACATCATTACGTAGCATTTATATAACGGGAGAAGCCTCTGACTACCGAGACACAGTTTTAACTAGTTAGGTGTCAGTAAATTCATTCACTGTATTTTGTAACCTATAAATTTTTGCCAAATAAACACATTTGATTTTGATTTTTTGAATTCTGTCTGTATGTCTTTCTTTGTCTGCTACGCTTTATCACCTGTACCGTAGAACCGATGTTGACAACATTTGTTGCAAAAATAGGCTACTGCTTACCTTTTGTGCTGAAATAAGACTTGAAAGGGTGTAAATACGAGATGAACGTCCACATTAATCAAGAACCTTGCCAAAAATTTAATAGCATAATTTATAAGTTTTTATAAAAAAAAATAACACACCACTAAAATTGGACGCCTAAATCAAGTGAAATGACCTACATTGTCATGAAAAAATCTTAGTTCACGTGGTCCACGCGGGTAGTTACACATATTTTACTACGTTACTGTAGAAAAATGCGAACTATTCATCATCCTCATGTATGTCTGATGTCAGTGTACCTAGGAACAAATACGGACAGCCGATCAATTACAACCGATCCCTGGACCCAAAAATGCGAACTATTCATCATCATCATGTATGTCTGATGTCAGTGTATCTAGGAACAAATACGGACAGCCGATCAATTACAGCCGATCCCTGGACCCAAAAATGCGAACTATTCAAAAGATGAAAAGCTGTCCCATATATAAAATTCATAGACTCAATAAAATCTACAAGACTGTTTTTAGAGCATAAGCGTGTATTATAAGATATTAAAAAATATATTAATTTTTAGTTGCATGAATGCTTAGGGTACAAGTATACGGGGTGATTGACTGCGTATATTTTTATCACGCAATCAGCATCGTTAATACATACTTCGCTAATAAAAACCACATCTTTATTTTTGCATAATTATCAACTTGGAAATATGTTCTATAAGCGCGATTACACAAATGTGTCCCACGCAAACTTGCGTGCCGTCGGCGTGAATTAGTTTCACACCGGGGTGGCGCTGCGGCTTAGAGTGACCATATGGCTTTTGCGTTCACTTTGCATGACTTCAATTGAAGTTTTCTTAATATTTTTGTACTAAAGTGGGTTAAACAAGAAATGCGGGTATTTAATTTTTAAATATTCATCATACTCTCAAAAGACTAACTTTTTCCTGTATTTTTGGAAAATGTTTTGTTGTACGAATTGCATAGCGTATTATACAATTATTTGCCTTTATAAATACCTATAAATCTATTATCTGGGTTTTTCCAACTGAATCGGTTTACTCTCGACTTGCGTGCCTATTTTAGGCTGGATCGTCGGTTTATCTCAGACAGGTTGCGGTCAAACACAAGCATATATTATTTTCTATTAAGAAATTGCAATAGGTACATAAACGCTTCGCAGATATTTATCGGTCGGTCGGTTATATCTACCAGCAGACTGATTACAAAATAATAATCTAATACAAAAAGATAATCACACTTAAAAAATAGAGATTTTGTGCTGAGCTTTGCGTAATATGTGGTGCAAAGTTTTCGAGTCCGGTCGGAAACGCTACATAAATCAGGCTGCAGATAGGTAAAAAAGGAGATGTGAATTAAAAGCCGTAAACATATAAAACAGTATATTGAAATAAAAGGTAACACTGATTTACTCACATATTTAGTTTTGCACTTATCTATATTACGAATTATCAGACGGAAATATAAGATCTATAAGGTTTATAATGCATATGAACAACTGTATTTGTTAGCAAACACGATAATTCTAAAACTTCACTATTACAACTGTGTACGTAGTTATACTGCCAAGGAGCTGAAAAAAGAAAAAAATAGGGTTATCTTCTATTCTCCATTAGACTAATATCAAACTACCTTTAAATTCACTCATTTGAGTAGTTTTAATAAATAAAGTCAAGCCCATATTGGACTTGCTATTATTTATATCTATCATCGGGTGTTTCATTCAGATATCTATTGTTGATTAAGCCTAAATAACTACAAACTGCATTACTAATGCTATTGATGCCATAACATTAACATCACCAAGAGTGTTTAGACAAAAGTTTACAAAAACAAGTAAAATCTGCAACTGGGCGTTTCGTATGAGAGGTTTCGCCCAATATACCGTGAATATGAGAGTCCTGGACATCCTAGCCAGCTTCAAGGGTTCGTAGGCGACGTCGTTTAGCGTCAGGTAGCGGAAAAACTGCTCCAGTTCCATCGATAGAGGATCGTACATAGAACGGCAGCAGTGCATCAGGTTGCCTATCATCTCGCGGGTCACCCTCATCTGTGCAAGAGAAAAACAGGCTGTAATCTTCTTAACACAAAATATCGAATATCTCAGGTATAAACCTAGCTAGTCTCGTGGCGCTCGAAGCAAGCTTGTATAACTACGCATTAGAAAAAATAATCTAATCTTATCCAGCTTGGGTATAGAGAAAATTCTCTGGCACAGTACTACAGTAAGTTTATTGATGATAGATTTACTATTATTCAAAAACTACACAAAAGAAATCTATAGTATGACGTTATAATTGATTGTATATGTATATGAGTGTGACTTATTACCCCTTTTAAGGTCTACGCTCTTTGCCTGGGAACCGCCAGCATCGCCCAATTTACGTAACTGATCTTAAGATTAAAGCTAGAGGAGCTGAGTCTTGCTGTTTTTAAAGTTTGAAGCCCTGGTATTACAACTGCATTCTTTTGCATCAGCCTCTTAGCAACAAAGTCACGCGGTTTCTTATTTGCCACAATGGTGCCGATCCGCAAGTTAGCTCCGATCCGAAACTATATTTCTAGTTTGGCTACTCGTCTTTCATTTATGATGTTAACACTTTCTATTCGTATCAAACGTTTTACTTCTTTCTATTTAATAAGAACGGCAAATCAGTGGAACAACCCGCCATTGTCTGTATTCCCGGCATATGAACCGAATGTGTTCAAGCGTATGTTTTTTACTATGTAACGCTGAACTTTAGACCTTCTTTTTATTTACTACGTTATTTTTATTTTATTTATTATTATTAACGTTTAGGTTAAATTGAGGTTAAACTTTGCTTAGCGAGTCAAAGAAAGAAAGAGGCGATGAAATTGTAAAAGTGCAGTCACATTACTCAGGAACCTTCTCTAATAGCGCGAGACGTTCACCACCATCTTTGCCTGATATGTTACTAAAAAAATACTTTAATAATGTTAGGTGTACATCCGAGTGAGTCATATGGCAGGGTTCGATGAGTATCACCAGGTTATAAATATGGTAAGAACACCAGGTTAGTTGTATCATAATGTTGAGCAATTGAAAAGCTGCCTCATCTCCAACAGACGCTCCTGTCACTGCAAATATAAAATCAAGCAAATATATTTTATGTTCTTGTAATTAAGCAAGTTCGAGAAATTGAAAAGCATAGAATATATATACTATAAGTAATAAACATACACGTGTAGGAAAGGCAGTAATATGGCGTGCAGATGAGGTTCAGGAGAGAGCTGATCAGCATCACAATCACCATGAGCCCTTGTGAGCGGTTCACATCGCGCACCACGTCACACAGCGCTGCGAAGATCAGCGCCAGGCGATGGACTGAGCCGCGAAAGCTTGAAGTCAAGTTCAGTTTGGTCGCTATGACCCCTGGAAAGTATTATAAATACTAGAAATATTAAACACTGCAACAGTTTTGCCGGCTTAAACCTGGGAGATTACAATTAGAAAGAATGAGAGCAGGATCGAAACTGATTTCGTTTTCTTGCAACCACAAATTGGATCCACGTATGAATATGGGTAAATGATATTCGCATGAATATATAAAATAGACATTAAGGTGCATTGGTTGTTGTTAAATATGATGAAATCTACGTTTTATTTCAAATTAGTCCGATGTTGGGCGGTGATGAGGTCTATTAAGTGACTCTAACTTCTCAGGAAATAAAGTAGGAAACAGACTAGTGTTCTGTTCCTTTGAAGAAGGGTTTTATTATTTAAAAATGAAATGATTCCTATATTTGAAATATCTAGAATGTAGAATGATGAACCTGGTTACCTGTATTTAATGTGGTGCTATCATTTAACCTTGTCACATAGTTACCGATTCGCTTGTATTTCTTGATAACGTTAACAATACCTGTGCTGGGTGTTTTTGAGGTTTGCAGGTCTGGAACCCAGAACAAATAGTTATTATTTAATAAGTACGCTTAAGTACGGTGGTTCTTAAAACCTACTTAAAGTAATTAATACGTACCTTGCAAAATACTCCTCAAATTTTTGTTAACAATTATAAAACTGTACTTGACATGAATAACGGTGATGATGAACTGCAAGTTGCGGAACTGTAAGATCCAGAAGGCAAGAGCATAGCAAAAGAACGGATGACTGAGAAAACCTAAAACACAGGATTTACATGACAAACCATTGAAAACATATTCACACATAATATTAGTGCAGAATTCAGATATTTTAAATACAGTTTGTTGGTTCGTTTGTCCTTAACAACAACTAAGTGACGGATAGACTACATTTTAGAATTTATTAGGGGAAATAAATGCACCGTAGGTGAAGCCGCAAGCTGCTTTAGCCTGCGGCTTCACCTACGTTGCATTTATTTTCCTATTTTATTATTAGTATAATATACTCGTACTGTATAGTTAAGGTGTTAACTGCATTTTATATAAATATATAAAATCACACAAAAAACTTAGTTAAGCATTACGCGATTATTTTGCTAATAATGGAAATATGTGCCAAATTCGTTTAATTAATACGAGAAGATTTACTTTCTTCATCTTTTATACTGATTTTGTAGATGATCTGCGCGTAGTTGATGACAGAGACGGTGACGCATACTACCGCTTGCATGATGAACATGCAACCGAGTTTGTTGCTCAAGGACGATGGCCAGTGTCGGACGTCTAGTTCAACGTTAATCTGCGGAATTGTTGTTAACAATTATAAAAATGATATGTAAATAGTGGGACGCTTCGATTTCATAATCCACAATTCTTGCAAGTTGCTGTTTGCCAAAGTTAGCATTCAGCTATCATATATTTAGTGTATACTGGCTGCACCCCGCTTTGTATTGAAGTACAATCCATTCGAATAAAGAAGTTACAAACACAGAAACTGTCGCATTTACATAATCATTGAGCGAAGTAGGATAGGATGTGATGGAACTAACAGTGATAAAGCTTCTACATAATAGCTTGTCGTAGCGAGAGCTATTTAAGTTCTTTTAGACTTAAAGCTACCTTCTGCACTTAGCTAAAGCAAGCCATCAAGGCATACATGTTCTTCGGAGCAGTGAAGACAGCTATCGAAGAAGCCAGTACCATGAAGCATCTCTGCATCGACCAAATCATATGGAGGGTGTCACGTTGTGCCTCGCTTATCAGGGATATCACGATCACCGAGTCTGAAAAACAACAAATAATCTGAATTATTGGAAAATGCAACTTGGCAGTTGCTGATACAACTGGTATTTTACACGCGCATGTTATAGTATCTAGATACTCTGGTTCACGGTGGTCGTGGTATGCTCCACCATTAGAGTGAATGTATTCGTGTGCGCTGCGTCTGTATACGAATGGTGTGTTTTCTGTGCATTTCCATTCGCTTTGTGCACGTAATGTCAACTATTTTGAGTTGCATTCAACGTTGTATAACAAATATATTGTTGCAATAGCGAAACAAAATAGCGAAGCCTGTTTTTTACTTCCAACGCTAAAACGATGGGGTGTTATAAGTTGGACGTTCTGTGTGTGTGTCTGTTTGTGACATCGTAGCTCCCGAATGGGTCAACCTGTTTTAATTTTGTATTTTTTGTTTGTTTGAAACGTGAATTAGTCGGAACTGTTCTTAGTTATGTTTCATGAAAAGATGGCGGATTATATGTTATTCAACTCCGACAGAATTGGTATCTCAAATAAAAGGGCTTTACTAGTAAAACACTAAACATTACAATAATTATGTATATTTTTAAATCTAAGATGGTCGTCTTCATAAAATGGAGGGTTTTTTTAAAAGTTTTAAATCGTTTTTTTTTTATTTTTTTAAATTTACTTACATCTTGAGTATAAAGGCTAACTTATGTTTTTTCGGGGAATATTGGGCTGTTCTACAGCTCAGATATTACTACCAATTTACATTAATTTTTGTAGGCTGCTTTGATAATCAGCATAGAATTGTTTGTTGATTCAGTTTTTGCCAATAATATCGAAATGGCGCTAAAGAACGTGCCACATTGGCATAAATCAAAGCTCGCAATAATTAACAGAGCCTAAAATTGCAGTAGCTCAACATACCCACACTAATATCTGGTACTTACTAATCAGGGTGATCAATATGCATCCATAGATGACCCAGGCCGAGGACAACCGGACACGCCAGCCATCACCTTCCTTCAGAAAGCTAAGTGGCGCCAACCCGGCAACTCTTGCCAACCATAGCATTACTGACATTTTCCCCGCCACAATGCAGCCGCAATCATTGTCGTCCATTTTCTTAAAGTTACAATATAATTGACTGTGTAATTATTTTTTATTTCATCTTCTGGATTAATGAATGTTGCAAGACGAAACTTTTTGCAAGCAATGTTTTTTATCAAGACTCCTGGGCATTTAACCACCAGCTCGTCCGAGGAAGTCAGCGATACTGTAGCCCTAGATGGAACATGCCTAGTCTACAAAACACTGGCTCTCAAGGAGTAATTAATACTTTGTGTAATCTACAAAAAAGTATAACAATTTGCTAATAATCAGGAATACCTACTTGGTACGAGTGTAGCCTGACTTATCTAATAAGTGTTGGCTAGATAATTGGTGTAATTTGTTTACATTGGAATTTAATCACCCTGGTGAATAAGGGTGACTTGTTAAATTAATTTAGTGTACTTTGATCGGGTGATCACATACAACATGTATGATACGTATAGATAATATACCAATCTTCAGTGGTAAGTATATCTTCACACAAAACGCAAATAACGTTGTGAATTTGCAACGGCTTTAATTATATTCATTTGCTACTCGTATGTACAAAGTATATTTGAAATGGTGCGTGTGATAAAAATAAGGTTTTTTTTGTTTCTAACAAATCCGGAATCTTCTTATATACAAAAAATAATTGCTGTTCGTTTGTCTCGGAAAATCTCGGAGAGTGGCTGGGTCGATTTAGCTTACTTTGGGTTTGAAACTATTGTAAAAGTTCAGGAAAGGTTTGAACATACTCGTATTATTATTTAACTGTTAGGCGTTGCGAAGTTGCGAAGTCAGCTAGTCATAAATAAAATAAAAATAGATTCAAATTAATCGGGATCCTCTTCTTATTTTTAAGAAGTTGTTTAAAAAGCTTAAAAATTATATCTTACTATAAATAAATCAATGTCGATAGCAACGTCCAACACCACGTGAATTCCGTGACGAATCTAACGATCACTAAATATAATTATGTTTGAAGAACGTTGTAGTTATTGACCATATAACATTAATTTAATAAATCCTGAACTGTTTGTTTGCTTCATTAATGTTTAATGATGGAATGCTTGGGAGTTTCTTTGCAGTAGCTAGGTACTTGGCTGGTTAAATACAGAAGTGATTTAGTTTGATTTTTACCAAAGATTTACATTTGAGTGTCATACGCGATTTATTTTAAAGTGAGTCGTTTTAGTATAATAGTAAGAATATTAACGAAACCATAGGTACATCTGCTCCAGATTAAAGTGACAAAACCAAATAACAAGCTAACTTGTAACCAAATAATAAGTAAACTTGTATTTGTGTATTAGGATGCGTTGGCTGTATACGCTCTAGGTGAAACTATTTACTCTACGTTCGCCGCCTCAGAGTAAATGACCGCTTGTGCAACTGACGCGTTCGGAGCGTCTGTTATGCAATTATTTACTGATCAAAATCACTCGGAAAAAACACTATCAACGTTTGTCTGACAGTTGACAATACATGTCTATAGCAATAACTACTACTTTCCCGTGAAGTGTGAGGTTGAGTTGTAGTCAATATCAATATTTTACTACTGCGTTCCATATATAGGGACACAGTAAAAAACAACGAAACAACTGCAACCCGACACGCGGAACACATCCTAGCATTTTGACTAGTCACATAGATAAAATACTAGGTCTAGTGGCTTCATTTAAGAGCCACAGCAACATTATTTTTTTGAGAAAAAAACCTATAGCACTTACTGACATTGAAAAAGATAAAAAAAATATATCAGAAGGGATGTTTGGGAAAAAAGAAATCGCTATGATTATGTACTCATTAAAAACTAATGTCGTACCTATATGTATATGCACCAAAATATGAGTTACATATATATACTAGCTGAGCCCCGCGGTTTCACCCGCGTAGTTCCCCATTGGATTGTCGAGATAATGGGGGAACCACTTTTTTGAAATTGGGTTAAAAGTATCCTATGTTCTTTCCCGGGGTCCAATCTACCTGTGCACCAAATTTCATCCAGATCTGTTTAGTGGTTTTGGCGTGAAAGCGAAACAGACAGACAGACAGAGTTACTTTCGCATTTATAATATTAGTTAGGATATAACGCGTATTCCATTCTAGACTCTTAATTTAATAATTATCTTAATTAATTGATAAGTATAGTAATCGTGGATAAGCCGTTAAGGAAATCACGTAAAATAAAAGTCCGAAGTGAAATAATCAATTTAATGTTAATAATGACAAACATTTACATTTATTTACACACAATTTATCTATAATGATTTCACAATTTGGATCGAGTAGGTACTTTGAAATGTTAGTTGTAACACCAATTTTGGAATATAATCAAACACATTAATTCTCTGTATGAAATACCGAGCGTAGGTACTTTTTTACAAACATTTAAAATTCACAATTACGACTGTATACGTAGTTATGCTGGCAAGGAACTGAAAAAAAATAATGTTTTGTTAAAGAAGGGGGAAATAACAAGTGGTTAAAAGTGACTTTAAAAAACCCGACTGCAAGAACTTTAGACCCACGTATCTTACTTAGTAAAATTGTGGAATGCAGCTAGTATAGCCTAAGACCATCTGCAGGTGACGACGAATCTATTGACACCAATCACATAAAAATTCGACAAGCCGTTTAGGCTCCAGGACGTGGCAAATAAAAATACATATACTTGAAAAACACAACCTTCCTTCTCTCGCGAACGGATAAACAATAAGTAATTAAATGAGTTCAGCAAATGAACTATGGCCGTAGTGTAACGACTATTGTGGGATGTTACAGACTTAGTGGTTTAATATTAAGCATTACAACCGGGCGGTAAAGTAAATATTATGTAAATAAATGTAAGGCTAGTAATATATAATATATCTGGTCTGGATAAAGTAAAAATTTTTTTTTATTGCATAATGAAATAAAGTGTTTGGTTTGGTTTTGGGTACATTTTACTTAAAAATGTTAAATCGACATAATTTTGTGTTATTTGATATAGCAACCAAACTATTGATTTTAATTATTTAATTATTAAACGTGTTGTGACAAATCGGGGATCGTAATTATAAAATATTTTCGATTTAAAACACAAAATGTTGGATGGATATTTATAATATTTTCATTGCGATGGAAGAATTATGTGAAACAAAAAAGACAAACGGCAAGCTGCTTAAGTTCAACTTTGTCAATCAAATCCCGTCAAAAACATAGCATATACTCTCGTACAAAAATGCACAAATCCCGCAGCGCAGTATTTCTGTAAAAAGTTGTGAAATCGAATGTAAACCAAGTCGGTTAATTCAGTATTAGTCCATCTTTGGGAGAAACTTATCAATTATTTTGTTATAAATAATATCCTGCTTGTAAGCTACCATATTTTTATATAAAAGAAATAAATATTAATAATATTGATATAGTATCAATATTATTAATATTTATTTATTTTATAAATTTAGTGACTATAGTAATATAGGGGGCGTTCATAAATTACGTGAGGTGATTTTTCAATTTTCTGTATGGGTGGATGTCGTGAGATTTTCTTCAACCCCATCCCCCAATCTCACGTAAGATTTTTTTAAATGTAGGTTTCTTACAAAAACGCGTTGGATTGTTATAGTAAAAGAAATAATGCTTCGTGCTTTTATTTACGACTAGTTAAGACTAGTAATCAATAATTATTGCTGAGAGTTTAATTATAACTGTAATAAATATTTGACAATAGAATACTTAAAACGTAACTACTTTTAATTAAAAATGAATATGTACTCTAATTCAGTCCGTGGAGAATCATGCGCGGTCTCAAGAGAGACTATTGGAACCAACATGTCCATATGATTTTCAGTAAATTCATCTGCTCCTTCAACTTCGCTCTGATCTAGCCACTCTAAGCCGTCGGCGCTTGCGCACGGTAACTCATTAGCTCGTCTTGTGACAATCCGTGAGGTCCAACGTCCAAATCTTGATCTCCTGACTGCTGGTCATTAATCTCATCTTGAGCGCAGATTCCGCGTGTTGAATATTATGATCGTTGATCTGAACCTGACCTGCACATTCCACGTTTGGACCACTCTCAGTGCTTGTCCCAGTCTGAATCGAAAAACTGTTTGTGTTAGTCTGAAATCAAAGCATGTAAAGAAATGAATCTAATAAATTAAAAAGATAGATTAACACAAAAATAAGAAATATTGAATTATATGAAAACATTAAAGGAAATGTCTGCGTAAATTTTTTTGTAGTTATGATTTTAGCATATTTTATCAAGAATTTCTGTTTCAGTTTTGTTTTCTATTAATTGTAACAATAAATTTTAAATAAAAAAGTATTTTCTTAAAAAAAATTATTTAACCTACATTTTGTAGGAATGCTAAAGTAGACCGAACTTTTCTCAGAGGCTTCCCTGAGAAGCCGTTTAATCTCATGTTGAATTAACTCTTTTTTCTTCCGGAATATTTGCTTCGCTGTATTCCATAATTTTATCACATCCTAGGTAGGCAGGACTTCTTCGTCTTAAAGGCGTATCTTTTGACGTATGCGTTATAAAACATCTTCATAACTCATTATAAATTAGTAAGAGCATGCACTGAGTCGAGTAAAACATTTACAAGAATAAACAAAACAGGTTAGAACTTTGGAACCTGTGCGTTTATCGCTGCCACTCAGTTCGTACGCTCTCGTTCATAGAGTCGCGCGTTCGGCGTGAAAACAGCGTGAAAACAAAATTGCGTGATATTTGCTTAGACCCCCCCTCTCTTCAACGTGAGATTAGAAGAGATTTGACTCGATCCCCTCCCCCCCTTAAACATACACGTATTTTATGAACGCCCCCTTATCAGTCACAAAAAATTTGGGTTTCTAGCATCTCCCGAAGCTACAGGTCGAAAACGGCTCGAACCGCTTCGAGAAAAGGATGGCCGTGCCTTTGTTTGCTCGACTTGGCGGGGGTATTGCCGTTCCCCTAGATGTTGAGGAAATATAATCCCTAATAGATATTAGCTAAATAAAGACCAACATATGTGTCAATTACTCTGGGCCAATCATGCGAACTCAAAACTGAACATATGAACAATTTTTATTTTGCATTTAGACTAATACACCAAAAATTGCTGTATTTTCTAAGTTTTATATAAAAATAATAATATTATCAAAATATACCGTGAATATGAGGGTTCTGGACATTTTGGTCAGCTTCAAGGGTTCGTAGAAGACGTCGTTCAGCGTCAGGTAGCGGTAGAACTGCTCCAGTTCCATCGACAGAGGATCGTACATAGTACGAGAGCAGTGCATCAGGTTGCCTACCATCTCGCGGGTCACCTTCATCTGTGCCGAAAATAACCATCAGATTTTTTAGAAAGTGACTTTTAGCTTAGGCGTAATACTGAGTAAGTAAAAACACTGACATGTTTAAAAATTGAATCCTTTTGCGTATAGCAAGAGGATATGGTGTTTCCAAAACCTAGCTTTCTAAATGAGCATTACAATGCTGTGTTGCTGAAAATTACTAGGTATAACACAATAAACGGTTATATAGGAACACACGACTTTTTTGCTCGATGTACACACGTGAGGACTACCCCTAGTCCTCACGTGTGTACATCGAGCAAAAAAGTCATACATCTTTGTATAAAAAAATATGTCACATATCAATAATGTTAAAAGTACCTCCGAGTGAGTCAAATGGCAGGGTTCGATGAGTATCACTAGGTTAAATGCATGGTAACAGCTCCAGGTTAGCTGTAGGATGATGTTAAGCCAATTCAATACTTCTTTTTCTCCTTCAGACTTTTCTTCTACTGCGGACATAAGGATATCTATTAATTTGTTGAAGCTTGTTGAAAAACAACTAAAAACGGTTCTTACAAGGGTTTAAAAGTAAGCTAACTAGCCTACGACTAGTAATAAATTAGATCTGTTGAGTGATAATTGACTGCATCTTAATACGAATAACATAGCAGTTCCCACGGATTCACTGCAGCGGGTTAAAAGACGTAGATTAGATATTATGTATATACATATTATGTAAATAAAGTAGTATGTATACGTACACATGTACGTTATGCAGTAGTAAGGCGTGCAGATGAGGTGCAGGAGACTACTGGCCAACATCAGAATCACCATAAGCCCTTGTGAGTGGTTCACATCGCGCACCACGTCACACAGCGCTGCGAACATCAGCGCCAGGCGGTGGACTGAGCAGTGAGTGCTTGATGTCTTACTACGTTTAGAAACAACACCTGCAATGATACGGTATTATTGCCAGAAGTTAAAGGAGACCATAATAAATAGAATTTAAATTAACGATTGACAAAACTCAAGAGGGAGGGAGAGAAATCTCAAGTTAGTCTATGGTTATAAATATATTCTAGCAAGAAGAAGAGATTATCTCGTAACCAAAATTCAAATCACGTTAGTTGATTCGAGATTGTTTTAGTTGCATTGACTGTTTTTCGCCTGTAGCGTTTAAATGATCTGTAAATCTGTAAAGTGTTTAATAGTCTGATAATCCCATTGCATTTTTGCTGTTGTAGTTATTGGTTATAAATGCTTAATGATTTCAACCACCATTTATTTAGAACTAACCATTTCGACTGAACTTATACCTGGATTTGTAATGCTCATATCGCTCCAGCTATTAACATAGGTATTCATTCTTTTATACTTCTTGATAGCATAAACTACATTAGTACTAGACATTTTCGAGTTTTCAAGTTCTGGAATAAAACAACTGCAATTATTATTTCATATCTAAATTGGAGTGTGTGTCATAAAATCAATACGTACCTAGTAATACACTCTTCAAATTCTTGTTAACAATACCGAAACTGTACTTGACATGAAGAACGATGACTATGAATTGCAAGATGCGAAGCTGTAGGATCCAGAAAACGATGACTAAACATATGCGAATGCTAGTAACCAATACTGAAAACATGTTTTACAAGTTACTGAACTGATGTTTAAAGCTCAAAATGTCAAAATCTATAATTATACTCATAAGAAAACTGTAGAGCGCTTTTAGACGTCCGTTTTTTCACCAGATAACGGGCCGTGTTCTTTACTGGATTCGCGGTGGTGTATGGTTTATAATGAATGTGAGTACATGCACCGGACATCTGTCCAGCGACAGACAATTTACGCCAGATGCACCACCGTTTCCTGCGTTTTTTCTTCTTCCAACTTCGTAAAAAGCGTATGAAATACACCATATTCTTCCCCATATTCTCCAATTCCATTAATGTAGAATGCACCCACAATGACCTTTTACATTTTCCTGTTTCTCCTTGTACAAATGCAACTTTTTATCTCATTATTCCAAATTTTACACGTGTGTAATCTCTGCAGTTTAATACTAGCGCATATAGACGGCCTTCAAAGCTAACATCCATCCGGCAAAAAATATATAATAAGTAACAATGTTATCCGGCGAAAAAAACGAGCGTCTACAAGCGCTCTGACACGGCGTGTCAGAATTGTCAGTGTCGTGAGAGTTCGAAAATTTCACTTGTGGGGCATGTGGTTATCGATGCTAAACCCAAATCTGTAAGTCTTTTATTTTTGTCTGTCTGTCTGTATCTTGACTAGGCATCACATTGAAACTAATAGATGGTTTAAAATTAAGCTTGGGGTACATTTATTTTGTACCCTGATATAACATCATATCACTTTTCATCCCGAAATTCACCGGGGTCCCTGTGGGAGACGGGAAGAAAGTCGTATTTGAAGGTAACTCGGTAACGCGTGCTTTGATTTGTATGGTCATTTTTTTGTTACAAAAGACTTACTAAAATAATGTTGTCCCGAAAATTAGTGGGGTTCCCGTGGGAGGGGTGATGACAGTCTTATTTAACTATAAGTAGGTAACGCGTTCTTTGATTTCGAAAATTTCTTTTTTTTTCAGAAAATACTAACTGAAATTAATGTTATACCAAAAATTTGTGAGGGTTTACAGAGATGGGGGATGAAAGTCGTATTTTACTATAACTCTGTTACGCGTGCTTGAGTTTGGATGGTTCTCATTTTTTTAGTATTATTGAGTATCTTTTACTATGTGTATATTTTTCGTCTCTCAGAAATATCATATATAATAATATAATTATACATGGATATTGCGAACGAAGTGGCAAGTACAGTTAATATTGAAATAAAATTCTGCTTACTCTCTTCATTACTCAGATTGATCTTTACGAATCTCTGTCCAAAGTCCACCAGGGCAATGATGATATACAACACTGTCTGCAAAATAAAGATGCAGGCAAATCTTCTTCCCAAAAATGGCGGCCAGTGGTGGACGTCAAGCTCAGCGTTAATCTGTGGTCAAAATTCCTTATTTATTTGGGTTTTCCCGCGTAACTGATCGTTCGTGAAGTTCTTCATTTAATTATTTAATAAATTATGTTGACAAAAAAAACGACAAATACTAAGGATAATTCGTCGAAGAGCAGCAAATAGCAGTATTCTCAGTATCAAAAGAAAACACCACAGTACGACATATGTTTGAAATTTAGGGATATCAATGTCTTGAAGAGTTGGAGTCTGTTCAAACCATCCAGGTTAGAGCGTCAACCATCTTTGGAAATTAGCAAGTAATCTTGTTTTTTTTTTGTCAAATACATGATAACTAATATATAATCTAGGTCATGTCACGAGTGAATCAGATTCTGCATCAGTCTGCATCAGCTGAGTTGCAGTCATGCAAGCCTATTGATACCCTACTGCGAAAAAAGGAGTGTTATGTTTTTCGAGTATATATATGTATGTTTATTTCTTTGACATACCCTAGAGCCTAATCAGTTTGTCGTATTTTTATGTGAGTGTTGTCAGTAGATTTGTCTACTCCTGCAGATGGTCATAGGCTATAGATGCAACCCACAATTGCACTTGTTAAGATACGTGAGTCTAAAGTTCTTTCTGTCGTGTTTTTTGAAGTCACTTTCAACCACTTGTCTAAGTAGTAAAGGCTACCTTCTGAACTTGGTTGAAGCAAGCTGTCATGGCATACATCTGCTTTGAAGCATTGAAGACAGCAAAAAAAGAAGTCACCACCAAGAAGCATCTTTGTACTGACCACACCATGTGGCGGGTATCGCGTTGCAACTCGCTTATTAGGGATACCACGATAATCGAGTCTGGAAGATACAAAAAACAATTTAATTTAATTTTAAGCGTTTCTTGACCCAAATTCTACTAGCTAATATTAGAAACGAACTAGAAAGTAGCGTTTTTCTAGTGTCTTTCTCGAAATCTCAACTATACTATTTGCTGCCACCAAATCAGAGAACACTTCACTGTCACTATTAGGCCAGTAAAATCCTACATAAAAATAGCTGTTGTTGTAATGCCGCTTTTTGGTATGTTATTTAGATCAGGGGAAGTGTGAAACAATTATTGCAAACAAAAAATTTTTGTTCTTGCGAAAAAAATTCGAAACCTTAAAATAACATTTCTATTATCTGTTCTTTGGATTATTCTTACAAATGTTAATGAGTAATCCGTTAGCAATAAAATGCTAGTGGATTGCTGTCGATCTAGAATTCTGTTTTTGTGCTGAACTTTGTATCTATGTATTGTTTGACCCACACCAGTATTTTTAAGCCCTGCATGTTTAAGAACACTATGCGGCTGTATCCACTGCCTGTTGTAAGAGAGGACTAAAAGGGAACCACTGGGCTTGAGGGTGATCAGAGTTAGGGTACTGATAACCCGTTAACACAAGCCCGGGAAGACAGAACCTACTAAAACCCCCTCTTGGATTTTAATGAAATACAATCGCCATTCATTTTCCCTATCGTCAACAATAAAAAAGGCTATTATTCTTCGTCACAACAAATGGATTTTTCAAAGGGTCCCTATGTCTCTTAGGTTAGTTGGCTAGTTATTTTAACAAGCCAGTCCAGGGATAGCTGAGAATTATAGTAATTCAGTTAAAAATATTGTTATGGCGAGGTAAACGGTTCACAGAAGTAATAGTTTTATATAGGTATTTAGTCCATGACTGTATATGTTTAAAATTTTGACAACGGCATCAGACGACGGGTTCAACTATGGAATAGGTCTAGTCATCCCGCGGGATCAGTTCGAGGTGGTCAGTTGACTTGCTAGCCTTCATTGCGTGCAAATACATTAATTATCGTAATACTTACGTTGAGGCATACTTACTGAGTATGGTAATCATAATACGTCCATAGATGTTCCAAGAGAAACTCAGGCGGACGCGCCAGCCATCACCTTCCTTCAGAAAGCGTAGGGGTGCTAACCCGGCAATTCTTGTCATCCGCAAAAACGTTGCCATATTTCCCTCCACATAGAACGTACCGCGATCGTCTTCGTTTTCGGTCATTTTAGGCAGATGAAGTAAGTGGCCTACGACGTTATGATTACTGCAATATAATGAATGAATGCGTATATTTTAGCAATCGTATTGCCGTAGTTTTATCTAATATTCACTAATTTTGTTGTTTAAAGTAAGGTGAGAAGAATTTAAACAGGACAATTTGAGAAGTATATTCAATCACACAAAAAAGATATTTTTAAATCGGTCCAACCGTCACTTAGAAATCATAAAAAGGTAACAAACATAAACACCCCGTAGAGTACCTCTTTTTTACGGAAGTCGGCAAAAATAGGTAAGGCCCTTTGATATTACATTTGAAATGCAATGAAAATATTTAGTGTCATAGTGTTGTTTTACAAAACGAAACCTATACGTAGGAAATGCCACTTCAAATATGGACACGTCACGCTCTACTAATTTTACACAGATTCGCCTAAATTGTGCACTGTTATGGCATAAATTAAATATTCTATTCTACTCGTATTTTCGGTTTCACAATTTCTATTTAAGTCAAATATTAGTTCAAAATATTGTGTTAAAAATAAGTTATTATATATATTAGGAAGGTAGAAGTTGTGCAAGGCATTGATGGTAATGTAGGTACTTATATTTTTAAGCATTCGAATCAACTAACGATGCAGGCGAGTCGTTGTATACTCGTATCTAGAGTTTTGTTTGAGTGTAGGCACTTTATCTATCACTTTGTCGAAGACCAGTGTCAAGTTGATAAATAGTAAACAGTAATTACAAAGGGCGCCGACAACTATAATTCTTGTAATTGATGTAGTTTTAGTAAAATGTACATAAGACCTCACGTCACACGACATCAATGCGAGTAAAATCCGCTTTAAATAATTTTGAGTGTAATTTTTAATTTTGATTGTTGTTTAGTCACGAAAACTCTGAATACTATAATTTTACTGTTGCATTTTGTCTAAAGAACAAGAACTTTTAAAATAAGTGACTTTATTTCGATACGCACCGATAGAACTTTTTCAGTTATGATTTAACGATCAAACCTCTGTTCATTTTTATCAAATTTAAATGGGATGACTTATTATTATTTATACTTTTTCTCATTTATGTGTCCGAGAAATCGATTAATTCCACTAATTCCTTTAGACGTAACTATGACCATGAGATTTGTATGAAGAAGCAAGCATAAAACAATACTGTCGAATTGAGTACCTCCTAACTTTTTGAGGAAGACGGTAAAACTATGGGAAATAAAAAATTTACGATATTGTTTTTAAAGAAGTCAGGACCAAGGAATCTAATTGACTCGAAAAAATATAATACACATGTGACGTTCTAACGTCAAATCTAAAAAAACATGAGCTTCGTTATAGCCGATCTAATAAAAAGTACTCTTTTTATGACAACTGTAGGCTCAACTGTGACGGCCGGCTCACAACGGTAGGATGAGTTTTATGACCAAAGTCACACGTCTCTTTTATAGAATTTTCATAGATTCACTATAGAATTTGATTGATATTTCATTTCATTTACGTAAAAATAAATTTCGATAGCCACGTCCAACAACAAGTAGACTCTGCAATAATCTAATGTAAGTAACGATAAAAAAATATCTATTCGAAAAACTGTATCGTACACCATATTGATTCAAATAATACAGAAACGTTTGTTTACTTTGTTCATGTTAAATGATGGAGTCCTAGAGTTACTTCACGTTAGGTCTTATTTGTTTACATTAGGAAACGATTTATTTTTATTTAAGTTACACGCGGCTTGAAGAGGCTTTATTGGTTCTCCCGGGAAAAAGTAGCGTATGGCATTTTCCGGACCTCGAACAAATTAATGACATAATTTTTTTACGAGCTTTTAACGAGAATACCATTATTCGGAACATTACTTAGATTTTAAAAAATCTCTAAAAACGTGATTATTACATTTTGAACAAAATAAAAAATAGGGGTATGTTATTTTTCATTATCTTTCCATTATCATAATAAATATGGGGTGTGGAAAAAGTTGAAATGTTGTCAAAAAACGAGTCAATCCGTCACTAAGTTGCTGAGGAGAAGCAGGACAAGCACTAGGGTTCTATTACGGCGCGGGTCTAGAATGGCTTTTTAAAAAACAATTTTTATTTAGACACCGTTTATTAGACTTTAGATAAAGATTACAAAAAGAGACTTGACCCGACGAATGTCCAAACCGAACTGCTTCCCCATTGCTAAATTAGTATGACAGTTTCCTATTGCATTGACGTCAATGCGATGGGAAACTCAGCAGTTTTATTTTATATGCTTAACCGCGTAAACTGAGATATAACAACCCCCCCGTTAAGATCGATCATCACATCTTAAAGTGATGAGAGATTAAGCGAATACATATCTACTAGTATTTTGGATATGCGTTTGGTCAATTACAATAAAACATCGTTTACATTAGAAGTCAATAAAAACTTAACTAAGCGTGTTAACTACTAGGAATTATTATTGTACGTGTTAGCTAGAATAAGATAAAGTTACAGACTATGTGTTTTGGTGACCATGAGATTCCTCTTAGAGGGAGAAGGTAAGTGATCTTCATCTAGCTCTGGTTGGTTTGTATGACATTCTTTAATACTGTCGTTACTACTGAAACAGTTATTTACTATTTTTATACAGCAGGCTGTTGATTTCGTGTTAGAAGATTTACAATAGTTGCGGAAAGATTTATATAGCAGGTAAATAAATAAGAGGATGCTGCTTATGTAGCTGAGGGACATGTAATGGACTCCATATTTTTCGAAGTGAGATGGGTCATCTAATGAATTTAAATCTTGTTCCATCGTATCAAGATGAATGCTGGCGTGTAACAGAGTATCTAGGTTATCTAAATTATCAAGTTTTCGGAATGGTAAATTATTTATAGTTTTATTAATTTTAGATCGCTCACAGCAGTCATCCTGTATGATGTTAAAATTGGAAAGGATGTTAGTAGAGTTGCCTAAATAGGCATTTCCTGATGGGACGAACTGAAGAGTTTTGTAGAAGGCTTTACAGTTCTTAGGAAGACTTAATATACCTGTTCCAAATAATATTACATCGTGATCGAAATTATCGTTACAATTGATGTGACATTTGCCTGGTTCCCTTTGCAAAACTTATCTTATGGAATAAATCTATTGATCCGTAAATTAACTTAGTGCTACAGGAGTCTGGAAGTGACGTAACCACTTCACTTAATAGTGTCGTTTCACACGTAGGGTTGGCTAGCACTGAAAACTTTTGTTAACGCACATATAAAACACTTTTCACTGACGAGTTTGCACTTATCGATGTCCTTGATCAGTGAGTAAAACATACGATCAGTCGTTATTGCTATGTAAGAGCTACTTGGAGCTATAAGGACGAATGTGTCAGGCTTGGTAATGTTGTATGAAATAGGTAGAGGTATTGTGTTATACAAGTTATACATCTGTGGTAGCACTAAAGGTATCTTAATTACAATAACAATCTTATTTAAATGATAATAGCAAACTAACCTAGAGATATCTATAAGTTCGTGTATATTCTGTAAGGTTAGTGAAATAGGAAGCTCAAAGTGTTTAGGTAAGTAGTTTCTGTGTTTATCTAATTCATTATATAATTGATGAGGGCTAAGTACAGTTGGATGCAACACGTTTAGCTTAGCAAATAAAATAGCATTATTAATATCATCTATATCAAAGGACAAGGTTAATATAATAGACTCTAGTGAGTTTAATAAGGAACTGAGTTGAGCTTTTATTTCTAATTTATCGTTACTGTTTGAGACGGCTTCTAAGGTTTTGTGAATAGTTTCCATATTCGTTAGTAGATTTTTCTCGTTAATATCGACCTTGGTTATTAAGTTGTTAAATGATGAGATAGTCGATTTTATGACATGAATATTGTCCTTCATGAGACGAGCAAGTTGTTTTTCGTCTGACTGTACGTCATTGATGGCCTTAGAGTATTATTGACCGCATCTTCCGAATCAAGGGTGCCGAAAATGGTCTTTAGAAATGACCCGCCGAGGTCCATGAGACCTCTCTTAGAACGTCTGTTAGGCACTTTATCTGCCAACAGATAAGACACAGAGGAGAATTTATTGACATTAGAAATGTGCTGATTACGCAAGGTTGCGAGTGAGTTAATACAGTCTGCCTGTATTTTAGATGACGTGAAAGAATTACAGAATAAAGTAAGCTTATCAAATAAGAGTTCTACTTTATCTAAGTCAGGTTGTATATGACTTATGTCTATGAAGGCTAATACGTTTAAATCACTACTAGTAAATTTTACATCTAAGAGCTTATCGAAATAGAATCCAGGACTGCTGACGATGTTCGTCACATATTCGAACGAGCCTTGCGGCGAGAACCTGGAAGAGATAAGGAGGTACTCGTGCGACTTACAATAGTAAATAGAAATATGATATCTACAGTGACGTATCATTACTACGTTTGATTTCGTCATAATGATGACGTACATGCTTACGATTGATAAGTGTGGTTGCCGTTTATTTTTATTATTTTATAAGGGCCTTTCCACACTGGAGATAGGGCTTTATTCTGCTTATGATGACAGCGAACATAGACTAGATCACCGATATTATACGTAGTAGGTTTAGTGTGCGAGTCGTAATAGTTTTTTGATCTTTCTTTTGATGATTGTATATTTTGAAGAGCCTTTTGGCGGCTGTAGTAGAGTCGATGATTTAACGCTCTTATTTAATCGGTGTAAGTGTTGGTATCGAGAATGTCTATGGTGGAAGGTATATAGGGTTTAAATCCGAACAGTAGCTCAAATGGTGAGAATCCGGTGGTGCTATGAGTATTCGAACTATATGCCATCATAGCGCTAGGAATGTATAGGTCCCAGGTATTTTGGTTTTCTCCTATGTAAGATCGTAAGTATTCCTTGAGAGTGGAATGGCTTCTTTCGAGCGCATCACACGTTTGAGGGTGATAAGGGGATGCGAATATATGTTTTATGCTGAATAGTCTCGAAAGCTGTTTGAAGAGATCTGAACAAAAGTTTGTGCCTTGGTCAGAAATCACCATCCTTGGAATTCCCATGTGTGACATGAAATTGACAAATTGTTTAGCTGTTTCTTCAGCAGAACAGGATTGCATGGGATATGCTTGGGAGAACTTGGTGAGGTCATCTTGGACAGTTAAGAGAAATTTATATTTATGTTCAAACGTTTCCGGAAGTGGACCGACAATGTCGAGAAAGATCTTCTCGTTAGGCCTGGGTGCTGTGGAAGTTATAATCATAGGAGCACGATTCGTTAGTCGTAGAGGTTTGTTTATCTGACAAGAGCGACAGTTTTTTACATATTCTTCGATGTCCTGTCGCATGTTCTTCCACCAAAATTGAGATTTAATTCTCTCGAGCATTCGTGAGATGCCTGGGTGACCAGCGAGAGAAGAGTCATGGTTATCCTTTAGGATTTGTTTAACCTCGTTAGGTGTGGGGTATTTGATACAGTTATGGTAGATGTTTACTTTTATATTGGTGTTGTGAAATAGATAGGTTATAATATTATAGATTTTAGTGAATGATAATTTCGAGAAAGGATCCGAAAAATCAGATATTGCGATTTCTTTTTCCTCAAGATATCAATATTTCACCATGTCTCTGTAGTCGCGGAGAAGATTGAATATGTCCTTATAGGACATTTCGTCGAAATGATTGACCTTCACAAAAAGGTGAGTAAACACATGGTTGTCGTTTGAAGTCGAGAGATAAGTATATAGCTCGCGTTCGACATTGCGTATATCTAATTCGCATGTAGATATATCTAGGATGTCCTGGCAGTATGGCACAGATTCATCTAAGTCAACAGACGTAGGATATGCAATAAGTTTGCATTTAGCTTTGAGCAGTGACTCGTTGTGCTCATGTACAACGGTATTGAATGAGACACCTGGTTGCTTCGTGATTTTTAAGAATTGTTCGTACGTCTCTGATATCGAAGGGAGATTATCAGATACCTCTTCACTCGATAACGGCTTCACTTCGAGCGGGAATTATATAAGTTGGCTGAATATAATTTATAACTATGCTGTGTTCGTGAATATTTAATAGCCTTGTGTCATAGTTAATGCTTGCTTGGAAGTGACATAGGAAGTCGTTACCGATTATGCCGTCGTAGTTTAGATGAACGTCACCAGTGACGAGATGAAATTTGTAGTTATATGAATCTTGTGATATTTTAAAGTCCATCTGAAGTGTGCCTAGAGTTTCGAAATAGGATTCTTTGTTATTTATTCCTTTTATTTTCACCTTTTCGGGGAATAAATCAGGACATTTGTTTAAACTTGATTGCTTGATGAGGCTTATACTTGCGCCTGTGTCTAAAAGAAGATGTAAGGGTCTATTAGAAAGACTGCTTTCTAGATATAGATATGGTAGTGAGACCTTATTAGTGGACGAAGTTATTTCGTATAAAGGAGTTTGCTGAGGGGAAGGATTCGATGAAACAGCGACTCCCTGATGAACATATTGAGAAGTTGGATTCGACGCCTTAGTAGATCCCGAAGGGGGCGGTCGAGGTGTATTTTTTGAAGGACTCAACGAAATAGGAACTCCTTCAGGAGCATGTTGAGATTCATAGCTCGATGCCTTAATTGATCCCAGTGGGGGCGATCGAGATGTATTTTTTGGAGGGCTCAACGATATAGGAACTTTTTCAAGAGCATGTTGAGATTCATGGCTCGATGCCTTAATAGATCCCAAAGGGGGCGATCGAGATGAATTTTTTGGAGGACTCAACGATATAGGAGCTCTCTTAAGAGCATGTTGAGATTCATGGCTCGATGCCTTAATAGATCCCAGAGGGGGCGATCGAGATGAATTTTTTGGAGGACTCATCGATATAGGAGCTCTCTTTAGAGCATGTTGAGATGCATGGCTCGATGCTTTAATAGATCGCAGAGGGGGCGATCGAGATGAATTTTTTGGGGGACTCAACGATATAGGAGCTCTCTTAGGAGCATGTTGAGGTGCATGGCTCGATGCCTTAATAGATCCCAGTGGGGGCGATCGAGATGTATTTTTTAAACTAGAAGATTTTGTGCCTACTTTGTTCGGAAAACGGCGGCACGCTTTCGTTATCCGATCCATTAGTTTAAAGTATTGTTAAAGTCGGCGACATTTTCGCACGAGACTTGGTAAGGTGTCGGTGACGATGGTTGTGACTCGGGTGACTCGTAAGTAGTATGATTGATACCTACAGGTTTATTGCGATCGTTAGAGTTATATGTGTTAAAATTACGCTTTTCGTTGTTAAATTTACGCTTACGACATTCTGTTATCTCATGACCTTTACCCTTGCAGTAACTGCAGAAGAGTTCTGACCTAGAATTTTGATGCGAGAACGTAGACGGTTTAGAGTCTCGAAATTCACGTGGCGGACCAGCGTGTTTATTTTTGGAGTAGCAATCGGACTCTGAGTGTCCAGATTTTCCGCATATTTTGCATTTAGTTTTGATCGCAGTTTTGTATAAATGATTTTGTATTTTTTCTTCTTTAAGAGCAATATTGATGGCATCATTGAGATTTTTAGGATTTCTGCATCTTACGTTATTACAAAGTCTAGGATGCAACCCTAGACAGAAAGTGTGGAGAGCTAAGTCTTCTGTCATAGCTATGCGACCTGGTAAATCCTTTTTAAGCGTATCTGAGTTATGAATTTCGGATTGAAGGTTAGTGAGGCAGCTTTCGACTCGTAGAGAGAATTGAGACACTGTCTCGTTAAATTGTTGTTTACAGGATTGTAAATCTAATAGCAGATGGTTGTAGTGTTTGCGTTCACCAAAGTTTTGTTTTAAGAAACTTTTTAGTTCGGTAAAATCATCAAACATTTTGTTAGAACATGCGATTTGGGCTTTGCCTTGCAAGCGTGCTAAGATAAGTTTATTAAATAATGTTTTTTGGTTCGGTGAGGCTAAATCTAAAGCATTTTGGCAATTTGTCAGAAAAGCGGCCAAAGTTTCTCGGTCACCTTTGTAAGGGCCGATGAAGTCACACAGTACGTTTATTGGAAACTGTTCACTAATGCTGATTTCACTTCGTTTTGAGTCAGTCATCTTGACGAGATAAAATATATTTTGGACACAATTTATTTACGTAAAAAAAATAGGATAATACTTATACGTATAATCGTAACTGTGTATTTGTTACGTGTATAAAAAATGTGAGAAAATAGCGAAGATGAATAAGGTAAGTATAATTTGTTGTAATTTAAAAAAATATAGGATTTGTCAATCAAAAATTTGAACAATAACGAATAATAGTATGTTTCACTTACAGGATCGCCAGGACCACGAACACTTGAAGTTGCATTTCACGAAGTGGCGAACGACTCGTATACAGGATCAGCGTGGCGCGTGACAGCACACGCGACTGGATTAGAAGGAGCAGCAGGAGCAGCGGGAGCGGCGGCAGCGACTCAGAGGTCGGCGTGAAGAAGGGCGGCAGCGACCAGCGTGACGGGGCGAGCGGCAGTAGTGAGGGCGGCACCTAGTGGGAGGTGCCGATGAAGCGAGTGCCGTTTTCAGCGGTAACTGGAGTTAGGACGAATACGGAAGTGCAGCGCGCACTATGCAAGTAGTTAAGGAGATGAGAGTTGATCGGCAGGCTTATCGAGATAAGGCTTACTGTCGCGACACAACTACGTCGGGTGAGAGTTTGACGAAGCGCGGGACACAATCCAGCACTCCGGAGAACGGTTTTCGGTGTAGTAAAAGTTTACTTCACTTTATTTGTTTAAACAACCCGTTAATGGAATACCAGTGGAACGGTTACGGATAATCAACACTGATATCCCACTTCTGACACCACTATTATGGCGCGGGTCTAGAATGGCTTTTTAAAAAACAAATTTTATTTAGACACCGTTTATTAGACTTTAGATAAAGATTACAAAAAGAGACTTGACCCGACGAATGTCCAAACCGAACTGCTTTCCCATTGCAAAATTAGTATGACAGTTTCCTATTGCATTGACGTCAATGCGATGGGAAACTCAGCAGTTTTATTTTATATGCTTAACCGCGTAAACTGAGATATAACAGTTCCGTACCATATTCTATACATCATTAGTTCAAGTTTTTATCTGTTGCCGTTATTAATGTGGAGCTAAAAATCACGTTTGTTGTGTTTTGCTTGAAATATTTATGTTATTCTGCTTTTAGTAAGTATTTGTTGTTTTAGCGGCAAAAGAAATATGAGTGCATTATCTGTGATACTGTCTTTAGCTATCACGGTTCATGAGATACAGAATGGTGACAGACAGTTGTATAAATAATGGTACAGAACTCTTCTGGACGATTTTATATTATTTTGGGTAAGGTTATCAAATGAAACTAAAACGAATGGATGTATATTTCTATTCACTAATAAATAAATATAGCCTATGTTACTCAGTGATAATGTAGCAATCTAACGGCAAAAGAATTTTTTAAATTGGTCCAGCAGTTTATGAGTTTATTCGTTATAAACAAGAATACTAATGTAGCTAGTAGTAAAATAGTAGCCGTGACTTCGTCCACGTGGACAAAACTTTTACTTACAAATATATATATTTTTTCAACATAAAGTATCCTATGTTACTTCTATTTTCTTAGTACACATATTCCTCCAAGAATATGTGCACAGTTTCATGTTTATTGGCTAAGTCGTTTTAATGTAAAAGCGTAGCAAATAAACTTACATTTATATTTCTAATATTAGTATATCAGATCTCTGATTTTTTATACGAGTAGACTATGTTACTCAGTGATAATGTAACTTTGTAACGGCGAAAGAATCGTTCTAATCGGTTCAGTAGATTTCTAGCCTATGAAATGTAAACAAACAATCAAATCTTTCCTCATTATAATATTAGATAAATTAGACTTGATGAAGATAAATAAATATTGTGTAGAAGCTGTTGAGCACTTTAAATGTGAACCTGGAAGCGTAGTAGAGGCTAGGCTTTCCAGGTAAAATAGCTTCACCCATGATTGTTACACGTCAACTATAATGACCAAATACGTAGTTATGCTGCTAACAATCTGAAACAATGAATAAGACACGTAAACTAAACAATAAAGACGAGATATAGGTATACTTTTCATCTTAACACCACCTTACTTATCTTAAGGGTGGAGTGTCCACCCTTGTAGCAGAGATCCTCATTCACTTAAACACAACTGAAATTGTCTATTATAAGTTATTTTCAAAATAATTAGTGTGTCCTGACTTTCATTACGGCAAGCGTCGATAGAACTTTTTCAGTAATTTCAATTTAAAAATAAGAAATCTCAACCCATTTTGATACATTATAAAAGGGACTTCGAGAATCCTTTTACAATAAAAAATAATTTTCAAATAGCTCCAGCTGTCTCCGAGAAATCAGGTAACAAACATATTTTATTAAATACAGTCGAATTGTGTACTGACCGTAAGATACAGTGCTCTCGTCAGAGTTGCAACGTTTAAGGGCTTGTAATAGACATCGTTAAGCTTGAGGTGTTTACAGAACTGCGCCAGCTCGAAAGAGAGCGGGCCATGCGCGGAGTCTACGCACCTCATCAGGTGGCTAACCAGCTTCCGAGTATCTCCCATCTGTTTGTGGAAGAGAAAACAAACTTGACACCAAAGGATCTTAAAGAAGCGGGAATCCATTAGACATTCTCGCGAACTTAACGACAGCCAACCAGCGTACTACTTGCGTCTAGATCTGGTACTGGGAGCGTGTGTGTGTAGCATCGAACATTGTTTGGGAGCGGTCCAGTGTTTTCAACCTCTATTATTTTTTCTGATTCTCAGTTCCAGATTCATCGATGGTGTTGCACAGACTAAATTTACATAGCGGAATTACGGGGTGGGAATGATTGAAAACTTGTAACTCTTCATCATGTCTGAGAATATGCCAAAATTTGTTTCGTCCAGTATTTTTGAGTTATTTAGACGTTGGTCGTGCAATAATCAAAACTAAAGAGCTGTTTTTGGCAACATGTAGACGTAAAATATTATGTACATTTTAAAAACAATTAATAGTCATTATTCAATGTTAATCTGTCAAACAGGTAAGTAACCTCGGAGTATGTGACATGGCAGGGCTCGATGGTCATCGTGAGGTTGGTGATGTGGTACAGGCACCAAAACGAGTCAAACGCCAAGAGCATGGACTTCGCGTTAGAAGAGCTATCTTCGACTGCGAACACAAAATACAAAGGTAACATAGTACGAGTAATAAGATGGTATACACAAGATATTTAGTGTTTTTCCGCCTCGTCTTGATGTCAGCGTGAGAAACCGAAAAATATTTTTGTTTTTATGGTGTGGTACCTCCTCACCACCGCTACACCTCCCTCACCTTATAATTTCTCTTTCTCTCAGTATCCGACTTCCTTGACACGTGTTTCGCCTTAGCACAAGGCATCCTCAGAAGATGTTGACTCCTCAAGCGCTCGCTCGAAAGTAACTTTCGAGCGAGCGCTTGAAGTAAAACACTAAATATCTTGTACATACCATCTTATTATCAATGGATTTCCGCAAAGTAACGCCTGACTCCATCAATTATAGTACGAGTACTCTGTTACCTTCTGCATTGCATTTCAGTAGTATTTAGTAGTTGTAGTGTATATTTATTGTATGCACCTTACTTGCTAATACTTAACGACTCGTATGTAAGTCAACAGTAAAACTCGTTCATCTAAAATGTCTTTGACATCATCGGTGTGCCATATTATATGAGCAGTACACCTTGCCTAGTGAAAATTGTTAGGTTTATTAATTGGCAATAAGGATTCTACCGCGGAAATATGATGCCACAAGTTGGGAGAGGAGAAATAGTCTGGCCTGGATCCGCGTGGTGTCCGCCGACGACGGCTGGCAATACATGTATGTCGGGTTGGTATCTCGTATAATTATTAAATAAATAGGTGTTGTTCCAAATAATGCTTATTAATATTATGAAAGGCTTGCCCTTAGCTAAGTTTTATAATTTAAAATGTAATTGATATACTATGTTTTAAATAACGGTAAAAGGAAAACTTCTCAAAAACTTAAGAGACCAAAAACATGGGAACTTTTCTAAGATAGGCAATCTCAATAATCTATCTAGCCTCTGTCTAAACACAGAATGTTTAATAGAACTTTAATAGAAGACCCATTACCAGCTTTAGGCATCTCTGGGTTGATACGATATTACAAAACTAGATTATAGACCCCAATTCGGGTAGGCCAAAATAACTAAACTAACCTAATTTGGCAGTTCTAAAATTCTGTCCTCAAGTGAGAAAAGGATGGATATAATTTGAGGAACTTTTAGTTTAGTCAGTGTGACTGGCCAAATTGGGGTCGAGTTACAATATATTTTCATGCTTTTTCAAAGTAGTTTTTACTCACATAACATAGTGATCAAGTAGTAAGGCGCGGTGACAAGGTTCAGGGAGATGTAGGAGAGCAGCATCATCAGCATCAGTCCGTGGGAACGGTCCACGGCGCGGACCACGTCACAGGCTGACACGTACGACGAGGAAATATCCCGGATATGCTCGTGAGGGATCACATAGTCTGTGGTGTTCTCTGGAGAAAGGGTATCTTTTTAACTTTTGATTATAGAAGGTGTGAAGCGACGATGCGACCTAAGATGGAGCTTGGCAAAAAAAACCGTTTCACTCGCAACTTGAAAAAACCCAAATTCTAACTATGAGAAAATAGAGAAGCCGGCAGCGAGTTTTACAATCTGGCACTTCACACAATGAAGGTAGACGCAAAAGACCGGTGATGTATAAGGTTAAATATTAAAAAACTACAGTTTTACTGTGTTATCTACAGATATTTTAAATCTTATAAAATATTAAAAGAGGACTTTTTTATTAACAGAATTAAAAAAGAGGAGTTTCTCACATAGTCGTTATCTTTCTTTTATTAGGGCTCGTTGGGTTTGAAAGCGTATGCATGCTTTCCAGGTGGTCATATTCCCACATACATTTCATCAGTAACAGTATAGTAGTTTAGGTAAGAAAACCAAATAGCCGTATTTTTTTATATCGTGAACCTTCCAAATTGCTGTGTTTTTCCATCATCTTGCTTGATAGTAGATGCTGTAGCACTCGAAGATACCGTTTCCTCTAACATTGAACAAACAGTTCTCAAGAAGCAACGGATAGATAGATGGGTAATTCCATACTACCACCACCAATACTAGGTACTAAGGAAATTATCTTGAAACCCTCGAAATTCTTAGGAAAATTGCGTTTTTTTTATTTAGTACTTAGTTTAAGTATCGTTTCTATTACCTTCCTCGATTTTCAAGCCATCAGGATTTACAAAATTGTTATTGACTTTCTTCAACGCGCTGTTACTTTGAATGTTTATTTCGGAAATCCCTTGGGTTTCATCTGTTTTAGTATTTGCATCTGTAGCTGGAAATAAAAACACTAATATTAATAAATAGTACTACGAGTAGGTCTGTAAACTGTTGACCTCACACCTTCATTAATTTTGCGGCTTAAAAACATTTCAAGCTTCTAAACTCTGAATATATCACCTAAAGGGATTCTTTTACAAAGTTTCTAATGCTCAGGGTTCCTAAAATGTCAAAAGCGTCATGCGAAGAATATAACAGTCTGTTACCAAATCATGAAACTAACAACCTTATTAATAAACGCGTCTTCACATCATAGATTCCAAAGTACATATTTTGGGCTTTGTTTCACTGGTAATGTACTTTTATAGAATCATTGTAGTTATGGCATTTTTAACTAAACATCCCTCTTTATGAGAGAAATATCTCCCAAACAAAAATCCCCGATGACTAAAAATATCTAAAAATTCGTATTAAATCGTATTTTTCCCGCGTTAACCGAAAAAATTGAGTTTATTTGTGTATTTATCGCAAAACTTGTTATTATTATTCAAGTATTGCTATGTAAAAGAGGATTATCATCTACTAATGTCTTGTTTCTACTAATGTCTTGTTTCTACTAATGTCTTGTTTGTACAAGATATATAATAACGTGCTTTTCGTGTTATCGGGAAATCTCATTAGAAACTCGACATCGTTCTACACATACATGACTTAACTATAACTTGACCAAGTTGACTTTTGAGTTGATATTCGATATGTCCTTAATTATTATAACTTGACTGGCCAGGTTAAACATTCGTGTGCATAAACATGTCTGTTTGACCTGTGTGTTTATTACACCTGTAATAACCTGTGTGTGTGTGGGTGTTTATTAAATATAAGTATGTTTTTATGTATACAAAATATGTATATCAGTCATCAGGTTACCATAACACAGGCTTTGTCTAGTTTGGGACCTGAAGACCTTTGTGTGTTGTCACATAATGCATACTGAGGCGGAATCAAACTGAGCTGGACGCCCTGGATAGGAGAGTTCGTCAACTGCTTACTTCGCATCGCATGCATCATCCGCGCTCGTCAGATATGAGACTGTACATTAAATGCCATAAACCTCCATAACCGCGTAGTGTACGAGGCCTGATGTGGACCTACTCGCTTCGGTAAACTGGCTACGCCACGTGGACCTCTTTGGAGATACCGAGGGTTTTGCTTGTGCAATTGCCGACGAAGTAATAATGTCGAACCACTAAAGGAAATATATCCTGAAGAATCTATCAGGCATATTATTTCCGGTTGTTTTCATCTTGCTAATGGTGAGTATTCGCATAGTCATAACTTAGTAGCCAGGATCATCCATCAGCAACTTGCTCTTCAATACGGCCTTGTCGAGTCCGAAGTGCCACACTCCCACTCCCACATCTTCCAACTCTTTCTTTCAGACATCATTTACTGTGCAAGCTGTCATGTTATGGAACACGCTGCCTTTGTCGGTCAGACAGGCTAAATCTATTTTTATATTTAAGAATTTGTTGAACAACTACTATCTGTCAATAAGTTATTAGTCGAAACTTCTATGTTTTTTAACATCTCTCATTGGTACGTATATTTTTTTTAATTTTTTTTTTTGTTTTCATTTGTCTATATAGATAGTTATAGTAAAAGGGTTATTGTGTATTTTTTTTTTGTTAGTTTTTATTGGTACACCACCGACGTGTGTTTTTCATCAAGTCCGATCCATCCAAAGGTTGCCTGGAAGAAATCGCTTTAGGCGATAAGGCCGCCCAATGTACTGCCAATGTTTTATGATACCTGTTTGAAATGTATATGTATATTTTTGGTGTACAATAAAGTTATATTTGAATTTGAAGTGCCGTACTGCACCGTCACCAGTTCTCAAAAATGGTCATACGTTGCTCTATTGGGATCGCTCTAGCATCTCGGACATGACTATTGTTTGGAATAAGCCTGATATTGTGCTGGTAGGCCGATCCTAACGCAGTGTGGTGCTCGTTGATATTACTATTCCACAAGACGATAACCTAGTAATGGCTGAGAAGGACAAGGTCACCCAATGGGTAGACTGTATAATAATTACCTAAGTTAACCACAATAAGTTAAAACGAAGTTGAAACTAACCTCGTATCAGCTGCCTCAGTCTGTTGTTTACAGATTGGAAAGCAGTTCGCACGTGAAGGACCAAGACCATAAACTGGACCAAACCTAACTCGATGATCCAGTAATAAACGTTAAACATAGCCTCAGTTGCTCCCACAAACACTGAAATCGATGTTATTAATTAGTTTTAATTGTTTCTTTTTTATGTACTCGTAACTTAAGGTGACGCTTAAGGGCTAAAATCAGAGAGGTGAGCATTTTAGGATTTCAATAATCTGAGAAATTAGGTTTTTTAGGGAAAACTAACAAGTGGAGTCTTTTGTGTCATTTTCCTTTGCTGTGAAGGGGCACGCAAAATCCCCACACTTATTATAAATGCGAAAGTGTGTTTGTTGGTTTGTTTGTTCGTCTTCTCTTTAATAACTGACTTGATATTTTGCACAGAGATATTTAATGACCCGGTGAGTGCTATATGCTATTAAAAAATCAGATAATTCAGGCTTTATCCTGCCCTATGGGCAAACTCATAGATTTAAATATACTAGATGCGTACTAACCGCGTCAATGCATAGCTGCTTCACATAAAATCACAATCTTAACCTCAGCTCACTTCAAATCAGTGCCTGGTGAGACGCCAACTGAGCGAAAGTTCGCCAAAAATATTTTGGAATGGGTAATTGCGTAGTAAAAGTATGTGACTCAATCACGATTTGATACACTATATCGTCAAAAAATGTGTGTAGCAGTCATCTTGGATTTGAAATTATCAAAGTGTACTCGTATACTTATACACTTATAATAGTTAATACACTAGAATACCCATATTGAGCGAATTGAGAAAATAATTGTATAGTGGCAATCTTGGATCGATTGTCATCAAACTTAGCCAAAAATACTTTCGACTAATACAGCTTGTAAACAAAAAAACAAAATCTATCCCTTTGGGAGCTACGATGCCACAGACTGGCACACACACACACTCCATCGCTTTTGCGTTGGGGGTGAAATATGATTCAACGTTTGAAAATCATATATTACATACTAGCTGACGACTACGTCCGCGTGGTATTTATTATTCTTTTCCTTAATTTAGCGGGATCAAAAGTATCCTATATGTTGACCAAGGATATGAGCTACCTACTACAATACAAAATTTTATTTAAATCGTAGTAGCCGTTTCGGATATTACCCCATAAAAACAGACAGAGAAACAAAAACATTGAAAAACTAAATTAGTAATATTTCACTTCTTACATCCCTCTGATTCAGTTTTTTGTTTTTTTTTATTGTTCATATATTCGTTTGTTCTCTACAGTTTTATTAAATGTATTATATTACAGAAAAAAGTCGACAAAAAATAAAAAGATCTTATGGACGAACTAAAATTAAACGTATAACGTAGAGAAGAAGAATAAACGCAGATAAATTTTAACTAAGAAACAGCGCAATTAATGGAAGTATTTTAGCAATCTTTTACGAAAAAAAGGACTTTTAAGTAAATTAAAAATATAAACAAATATCATTTACTTACATATAGGCTTGTGAAACCTTTTTTTCTGATTATTTTGGGTATAAGTTTCTATGGTATGCAACCCCATCCCGCCATTGATTGATTATGTGTTTATCTTTGTCTCATATTAGCGACCAGTGTTCCTTGCACTTGTGCGAACGAGACAGGTATATGTTTATTTCCAAATGATTCGGTACACGTTTTTTGATGCGCGGCAGAGGTTTACAACCCCATATATATTTACTTCTCAATAGTTATAATATTATATCCGCAAAAAATATTTTTATCGCTACCGGCTTTTTCATCTTCTGTCTATATAGCACAGATAGTTTAATTTCAACTATATTGTCTAAAAGCGTGAGCGATTTCAAAATTAAGTATTTAGAACAGGCATAGACAGTTGGAAAATGGCCTGTTTATGTAAGCCCTTGCCCATAACGCCTCGTTCACATAAGGAATCAGATGAGCCGCTCTGTGATATAGAGGCAGAGAGTTTGCTGGAATCTCCTATTTGTTCAACAGAGCGTGCTCGTCACGTTTCAGTTTCGCGTTGGGAGTCAGGTCGTTGGTTGCATGCGTTACCATCTCAAAACATTGGCAACCTTTTAGACAACATAACTTACCGTTTGGCTATTTCTTTGCAAATAGGCGCTTTTTGCTAAATCTGAAGTCTTTGCTGCGAAATGGTGGACGAACTTGGCCACAATGGCTAATCTAAAGCACCGGTCGCCAGTAGCGGCACTCCAGTCTGAACAACCTAATCCGTAGGCCTTTTTAAGTGCTGGCGTTCCTTCGATTTTAGAACCGATGGCGCTAAAAGGCCCGATGGAATGATAATCATTCCTTGGAAGTTGGGACCGCCTCTAGTTTGGGATGCAACTTGTGTAAATACTTTGGCGCTGTCCCATCTCTCAGAAACATCTGTACAGGCTGGTGGTGCCGCCATAAAAACAGAACTTATGAAGCGGCGCAAATATGAAAACCTTGATAGAGGTTTTATATTTGTGCCGTTCGCAGTAGAAACTTTGGGGACATGGAGACCTAGCGCTTTAAAATATATCTAGATATCTGGTCACATGTCGTTGGTGACCAAAATGCTGGCTCTTATTTTGGTCAGAATATTAGCCATTCAACGAGGCAATGCAGCCAGCATTCTGGAAACTTTTCCTTCTACTGGGGGTTTATTATTAGATTAGTTTTTTTCCGGTAATGTGTTTTTTCCTTCTATCAATACATTTGATTACCCATAAAATAAAGCCAGGTAATAAAAATTGTTGAGTGTTTTTTAACATTGATTATTGGCAAACTGGATACACAGTCCTTAATGCTTAATATAATAGAGTTATCTATTCTTATTTCACTATAAAAAGGTTTTTACATAATCTACGAAAAATTGCGTCAAAATTAATAAAATCTGACAAAACAGCATACTAATAAGTAAAAAAAGCGTTTTAAGTGAATATGATTGATGCCCATGAATTTATCGAATTTGTTAATGGAAGAATAAATTGATTAGCGTCAAGAGATGAACAACGGTGAAAGTAAGAGTCTTCATAACAATTGAAATGAACATGTCAGCACTGATTCAGATTCAGATTCAGATCGTTAATTGCTTACATACAGTATATGCTGATGTTAAAAAATAAGTACATTGTTCAATGAACCCTGTCGGGCACAGCAAAGTTATAAGAGAGAGGAAGACAGGCGGACTTTGTTACCAAAAGTAAAAATTTTAATTTAGATTAATGTCAAAATACCGTCAATAATTAGTTAATTTAATTAATAATATCGATCAAAATTTAATTATAACCCAGTCAAAATTATATTATCTATTTTCGTTTAGGAATTTGTCAACTGAGTCAACTGTCAACTTTAACTATAAGAAATAGTTTTAATGCTTTACTAAACTTCATGATATCGCACTCACACTTTATATCAGCTCATAACTTATTTTAAACTTTGATCGACATAGGCAACATACTAGAAGCGTGCATTCCTAATTGGCACCTATGAGTCGATAAACTTTCTCCATGACGAAGATTGAAGTTAGTGTCGTCACGTGTTCTATATAGATGTAGGTAATTTAGAACAAACTTGCAAATTTCGAGGATATACATGGCATGGTCAATATTTTGTATTTTACAAAGTACGGCCTACAACTGTCTGTTTGTTGTATGTTAGCTAAAATCCGGATGAGTTTTTTTTGCATAATAAACAAGTACATCGCGGAAGTGCCATAACCCCATAATATGATTCAATAACTCAGCCGAGAATGGGCGTTTGCATAACATGTAGCGATTGCTGTGTTTAAATTTGGAGTCTTATTTATTATTTTGATTTAACTCTCTAATATGCGCCCCGAAGGGCGTATATTTGAGAGTTAAGTTTGGACTTAATTTTGATAACATGAGATGCCCAGTTTATGTTACTATCTATGTTTAATCCTAAAAAGGTATGTAGCATATTGACAATTTCAAATTTAGTGCCGCGGAATGAATAATTAAATTGAAGAGCTGATTTTTGATAGGGATGAAAAGTTATAATTTTTGTTTTAGATAAATTAAGCTCGAGGTTGTGTTTTTGCATCCAGTCAGAAACTTTATTTAGCATCGTAGAAAGCTTGTGCTGTAAATGAATGTTATTTTTTATGGAAGTAAGCAAGGAAATATCATCCTTAAAGTAAATGCAAGGTTCATTCATAATTTTAGGAAGGTCTTTTATATAGATAAGAAAGATTAGGCAACCAAGTGTTCTTCCTTGGGGGATTGAGTTGTATAATGTAATGGTATCAGACCGAATATTCTCATTCTCCCATTGATATGATCATTATGTACAATTTCTTCAAGCTGTTTACGGTTTTTTAAATAAGATTTGAACCATTCATAAGCCATACCGCGGATACCTACACAATATAATTTGTTTAGCAATATCTCAATGATAACTTTATCATATGTCTTGGTCATATCGAGTAAAATGTGTAAAATGTCTTTTATCTAAGACTTTGAACACTTCTTGCATGTATTTAAAAACTGCCAAAGTGGTAGGCCTCTCTACTAAATCCGTTCTGACATTCATCGAAGATGTTATACTTTTCACAAAATGAATATTTGCGATTGCTCATTGCCTTTTCAAATATTTTACATCTCTCATATTCGGTAAGTAGGTCCTTATTACCCCCAAATGGGGCTTGTAGGTGACCAATTAGCGCTCTAGGGTAATAATGTAGCTAGAAAGGCCTAGGGCGGTAAGTAATTAAAAAAAAAAATCACTCTTTCAAAAAGTTCGCATACATGTAACCATCATACTGGCAATAGACATCATGCATTCAGCCCAATGACAAAAGAGGCCGCTTCGATATTCAGCCTTGTCTTCGTATGAGTATAATAGTCATCAATTTTAAATATCGAAAGGAAAAAAGGTGTAAAAAGGCGGGAATAGAAAACTTTAAATATTGTTTGTTTTTGGGATTTTTTATAATTACGAGCTAATTAGGAAAAAAACATGAGTTCTGCAAGTGATAAAGATATAAGCTGCACTCCCGATTCAATGAAAATGGAAGCTGAAGCAGCAATTAATATGTTTTATTATTGTAATGCCGGTTTTTTTCTACTTACCTCACAATCGAGATGTAAAGCAGAGTAGTTAGCTCGGGTGTAAGCATCAATTGCACCCTCGAGCTATAGGCGCCCTCGCTGCGCTCGTGCGCCTAAATATCTCGGGCTGCAATTGATGCCTTACAGCCCTTGGATACTAATCTACTATTAGAAAGCAGAAGGCAATAATGCTTTTGGGCGATAATTATTAGGATTATTTTTAGTGTCTTTTTTATTGCCGTAAGCCAGTGTTTTTAACTATTAGTTTTTATTCTAATTTGACTTTTAAGTATACACTCGTTTAAAATATTAGTTAACATATTAGGAAATATATCTTAATTAGAATCCACACTTTCATGAATGTCAAGTAAATTATTCCAGTTTATTGTGGCTAAATTTGTTTTAAATTTGGATATATTTGTAGAATTAAAATGTCTTTTTCTAATATACCAAATGTCACACCTCTCCATTGTAGGTTATGATAAACTAAGATTTGTGCCTAAATGATCGGAAAACCCTAGATCTGACTGCTGCATGTGAATTTCGGTCATAGAAATTGGTAAATATCGAGTCTATGAATGTTGCGGTCTTATCACTCACCCGTGTAAATTGCTTTACTATGTGAACTTATGATTTATCATGAACTCTAGTCACTCATCAGATTTTGAAAAATTTTGTAAAGTAATTTAAGCTGTACATAAAATGCTTCCTTCCATCTCTCTTATTCCAATAAATAATAATTATTAAGATATTAAAGTTCATCAATTCTAATGCACATATTTCTAAAAGATACTCTATTGATAAAATAATAATGTCTGATTTTTCAATGTAATTAATATGATCTTGCAGTGCTATATAAACTCCTCCACCGGTCCGGTTTCCCCTAAAGAAGCATGCAGCTGTTTTATATCTATTAAACTTAATCAAATCCAAGTTTGCCTTTGTTAACCAGGTCTCAGATATGCATATGGCTTGATAGGTTGGATTTAGGGCATGCAATACCGGTACTAATTTCCAATAACGGCATAGATTTAGGTATTGGGCCTCAGTACCGGTAATTCCGGTATTCGTGATTGTTAAAAAAACCTTGATAGCAGATCTCATTTAAAATAAAAAGCTATTCGTCAAAATGAGGTTTTCTTAATAATTATGTCCTTAGCATCTTGTTGGCTTCAAACGCGGTTGCAAAAGTATATAACATATGCAAATATTTGCCCACTTTCGACAAAAAGTTATAGATGCTTGTATGCTCTAGATAGATGTATTTATACAGAGAAATAAAACTCTCTGTTGTCTCTTTTATTATTGAGTGTTTTCAGTCATTATCAATTTTATGAATAGAGACATCTGTTGTCATGAGGCGTTGTGGTAAGAGTGGGTCATTTTTTTTTTTATTTAATGATGCTCAATTTTTATCTAATATTCATGTTATGTTAACTGTATTTAAGGATTTAAGTGTACAATAAAGTTATATTTGAAATAAAAGTTTAGGATGGAGAGATGATCATCACATAAACTTGATATTTATAATCTACAAGTTTTTGCTAAGTAAAGTTTATGTGATCACGTTAACTCCCCATCTAGAACTCTGTAGGAACTCCCAGTTATTTGACCCCATGCAGCCGTGAATAACTTTGGCTCTCAAGTTAGATGGAGATCTTTTATGTATTGAAAATCTAGATCTTTCCGGCATAACATACGGTTTTACTTAGTAGGGTCGTCTGAAACCTAAGAAACAAAATCAATATATGATTGTCCAATAATTATATTTTAGACACTTCTAAGAATAAAAAAATCAAGGAACAAGTATTATAAGGGAAACTGGCCAATTACGTTTTACATACCAATAATTTAATAGTATTTTTACTGTATTGCAATACCGGTATTACAGGTATTAAGTCTTCAAATACCGGTTTTGAAATTGTCTCCGGGATCCCGGTAATACCGGTATTGGCAATACCGCTAGCATCGCGTCCCCAGAACTCGTTCCTGCTATATAACGACTGGTACAGACAACAAAAATTGTAAAAAAATATTAAAAACGGACAAACTCTAGCTGATGGGGCACCAAGCCATCAGAAATAGAGAGAGGTTTATGATTAAGTACGTAGTACACGTCATCACGGCTTCTTCGGTGTTAAGTGGATTGAGGCAAACACAAAGTGCAAGATTGTCACTTTGCATCGCATGAACTGCGATGAAAGACTTCTGCGACTATGGCCGGACGGTCCACGAGTTAAAAAAGTTAAGGAGTTATAAGCTTACATCGGTTTTTTGGATAGCTGAATATCATCTTTAAGGTGCAATCAGCAACGGTTAGAGAGATGCCGAGTATTACCCATAAAATGAATAATGCGGTTTGCTTTTTGTTCCAGAGCCTTGGCCGGCACTCGGCGCCCATTTTATAGTTTATCTGCAATAAGGTTAAAAGAGATGTTTCAAAAATGTATGGAGCTCCGGGCAATACAGTGGACATTTATCCATAAATACGTTAGAGCATATTTAAATTTACAATTTACAGAATTTAGATATTTTTGTACACAATGAAGGAGGCGACTGATGCATTTTACATTAATACACAATATTAACCACATCATCAGGCATTTTTAGATAGACGTACAACGTCCTGGGCGAAAATGAAACAAGTCCTTTTATGTATAATATATTAATATACTACCTAAGGTGCTATAAGTGGATACATGTACAGTGGATCCGTGGATACCCAGTGGCTTAGAGAAAGCCTCTCCTTACCTGGGAGGCTATGTTCAGGATACTAACATACTACTTTCATTTTTTATTTAAACTTTCAAATGCGTACCATGAAGTTTTCTAACTCAATCATCATGTTATTTACTCCTGCAAAACTCATACCTCTTCAACTTGGTTGACGCTGGAGATAAGACACCGCATCAGATCCGGGGCACTGTGTACCATCACATCCGAAGTTATCACGATCACGGAGACTCCGATAGACCACACTATGCATCTCATAGTCGGAAAAAGCCGGCCCGATCGTAGCTCGATATATGATGTCCAGATAATGGCTGCATCTGGGAAGAAGGACGTCAGTATCTGCAGTTATTGAAGCAAAGCCTCAGCTTTGATTTTCGATACGAAATTTTTATATGGCTATTACGCCTTTTGTTTAAGGGGTAACAAGCATCTTATCCAGCCACCTGATCAGGTGGGCACATCAACTTAACATTTCCTGAGCATGTCTATAATGTAAACCATCCTGCTTCAATATTAATACAAAAACCATAAACAAGTAGAAATTTATTAGAACTTTACGAATCTCACTCACTTGCAATAGTAATAATTAAGCTGCCAATAACTGAGTACAGTGTAGACGAGCTGACCCGCCAGGCGTGTTCTTTCCTACATATTTGAAGTGGTGCTAGCCCCAGGAACCTATTGAAGCGCAGAACTGCTGCTAGCCATCCAGCTACGTAACAACTGCTGCCGTTGCTCATAGCTGCTGATTAAACTGGCTGCTATAGACCTGAAAACCAATTGATTAACTGCTACTCTTCTCATGTAAAGTATAGTAGGAATTGAGAACTATACATGTATATTTTCCGCTAACCATTTCTATCAATTCTTGTCACTACAGAAGAGTCGTCATGGATATTGAATGATGGTAATCATTTATCTTCGTTAGACAATATTTGAAATTCAAAAACCAATTCTTAAATATATTTATGATGGTCGAGTGGCCTGGGGTTGATTGCCGTGCAAAAGATACGACGTTAGATCCCACGAAACACGCAAAAAGATCCTGAGCTACCGGTGAAGGAAAACATCGTGAGATTACTATAGCATAGTGGGGCGTTTACTATCGCTCGCCTGGCTAGTAAACGCAGTATCAAGTCGTAAAATCTGTCGCCAAGCACCTAACGATGACTTCCGGCGGCCTTCTTTGAGAGCTAGCGTATTCCAGACTAGGCATGCTCCATCCAGAGCAAAAAAGTATCGCTGACTTGTGTGGTTGTGCGAAGTTGTGCTCAAATACTATCTGTACAGAATGAATAAAGATGTAATAATTATTCAATTTGTCTGATAGGTCAGTATAATCTTCGAAAAACTCTAGAATCGCAAAACGCAAGGTATAGCTGCTTTTTTGTGTTTTTTATTATTATTTATCCTGAACAGCTAGGCATTTGACCACAAGTTCGCACGACTACGGAAGTCAGCAACACTGTAGCCCGGTCCTGTAGATAGAGCATGCCTAGTCTGGAATACACTGGTACTTAATTAAGACTGCTTAGGACAGAGCTCACAGAGCTCAATGTTTTGAAAGCAAAAAATGTTGTGCTTTTGCCAAATTTATGAATAATTAAAAAATGATCTGAAAATTATGTGCTTATTCAACTAATAGTACGGTATTTTAATTGTGTCCTGGAGGCAAATTATGCTACGTTTGCTGCTCTTGTTCTGATATCCTGGTTGTCAAGTCTGTTATATGAATTGTCTCTGAATTAAAAGTACATTGTACCAAAATGGCCGATTCGACATAGAATAGATCAGAATTATGGCACAGTGCAATTGTAATTCTGAGACAATTCAAATAACAGGCTTGACCTCCTGGTCCAAGGTTTTTTTAAGTCAACAGCTCCTAAAAATCCATATGCCATTAAACTACAAAGAAAGTAAACAACAAATAGCAGTGAAGCAGGTAGTATTGACTCGTACTTTGTATGCGTCCTACAAATGCAATTAAGTACTTAATGCAATACTCTGCTACACACTAATTATACACTCTGACTATCAGTATCGAAGTAATCTCGAATTAAAATTGTCTAACCACTTTTAACTCTCGACGCAAAAACGACGGGGTGTTATAAGTTTGACGTGTCTGTGTCTGCCTCTCTGTTTGTGGCATTATAGCTTCGGAATGAATAAACCGATTCTGTTTTTGTTAAAAGTTAAATTAGTCGGGAGTGCTTTACGTTACGTTTGATAAAAAAGGCCGACGCTATGTTGGTATCAAATGAAAGGGCTTGGCTAATAGAATACTATAGACCTTGATAAATTTCGGATACAAGGTGGCCGCAACCAAAAAAAGACGATGTCGGGGGCTATTTACCCGAATGCGTAAGAAGGAGGATTATGTTTTTGGAGTGTATGTATATATATTTCTTTGGCACGCACTAGAGCCCAAACAGCTTGTCGCATTTTTATGTGAGTGGTGTCAATAGATTCGTCTTCACGTACAGATGGTCATGGACTATACGAGCTGTATCCCACAATTTCACTACGTAAGATACGTGGGTCTAAAGTTCTTGTTTTCGGGTTTATGAAGTCACTTTGAACCACTTACCTATTCACCTGTATTTCCATAAAGTGATTTCACAGCTCGGTACTCAGTATATATTCGAACGTATGTCTAACTCTTTGCGACCCTCTATAGGCTAAACCGGTACACCAATTTTGACGTGTGAAGTTGAATTTTTCGTTGGATTTGTCTTCATTTGAAGATAGTCACAGGCTAAGGTTGCCCGGAAGAGAACTCTTCATAGCAATAAGACTGCCATTTGTAGCACTATATTTTGTAAGACATTTTCAGAAGCTGTTTTCTTCAACGAGAATCATCGGCGTTAAAATTTTATTTACTTACTTTAAATTACATAATTTGACCTCGAATATTCTAATTTATTTAAAACTTTTCTTGTCAATTAAACTTAAAGAAACAATCCTTACAAAAGAGTGGGTCCTTACAAAATATAACACCATAGACGATCACTTTCGGCCAATTATTAGAAAAATATTCAGGTAGCTAAACAGAATCATTTCGGATAGGTAGATTTAGTTTAACTCGTTTACTTAAAAGTATTACGAATATATTTTTCAATAGGTAGTAATGTAACACTCTGTCTGTCTATCTTTTTGACTGTCTGCTACTTTTTCAGGCCTAAACCACTGTATAGATTTATATGAAATTTGGTATAAACATAGACTAGATCTTGAGAAAGAACATAGGATACAAAGGAGACTTAGTAGAAAAGAGCTATATCTTATTGTATGGACATGTTGGCGCTCTATAGCTGTCTTAGAGGTCTAAAATATGTGCAGTCGACTTGTGGGTTTAGTTTAGGTATCTTGAAGTTGTTGGAATAAAAGTGTCCAGGCTTATCAAAAAGCCTGAAGAAAATCAGTAGCAATACGCACAACGCGAAATTAAACGCCTGCATAAAACGTAGTAGCAAGTAGATACATTTCTGTTGTTTTTCTTAAATAAAAAATTAGTAAAGTATTTCGAATAAATCTTATATAGTATGGTTTATACAAACTCATGAGCGCACATTGTCAGGTGTATCACTACTGGGAACAATTCTTTATTCACGCGGACGGAAGTCGCGGGTAACATTCAGTCTAGTTTCTCTTTAGTTTTATTTTTCTATCAATAAGCTGCTGCCTCGCTTGTTCTAGACTCATGGACGCATTTTTTTAAGGAGGATTTTTTTTTAGTCGCTACAGTCTTATGTCTTGACCGAATCATCAGTTTTATGTGAATTTCTTTCAACCTGCTCGTCAGTAAATTTTTCTATGGACTTCTTGGAGACTTATAGATCAATTTTAAAATATTTTTTTTTTGTTTTTTAAAGGGTACCTTCCATGTAAAATCAGTCAAGAGGTTGGATTTTTTACACGAAATAGCTGAAAATTTTATCGCCGCCTGCCGTAGAGAAGTCAGATCACTTTTTTTTAAATATGGGTAACTTGATTTTATTAAATTTCATACTGCGGATTTACCCTTCCCCTCATGGACATGCCCCCCGCTTATTTACACCCATATAAAGGGTCAAATTACATGTTTTTCATTATAAGGTTAATTTAAGTTTTTATAAAGTACACATTTGAACTTAATCTAATCAGAACACTTGGTTTTTTGCTCCTGCTATGTGTAGCTCGTCGTACGCGTCGCACGTACATACTCGTAGAACAAAACAATAATAAAAATATTGTACCTGAAATTTTTACGAGTAAAAAAATATCATTATTTATTTCGACAACGATCTTTGAAGCCACTATATCCGAAAGGAGAGACTTTGATACTAAATTATGAGGTAGATTGCTTGACAGGTAATTTATGAATGTGTATTGAGGAATTATTTGATAATGATGTTTGTATTATTGTCCATACATTTATCTATTCCATTAGATTTCATTAAGTACCTACATGTTACATACATGGCTATCGGCATTTACTAAGCCAAAAGGCAAGCCGACATTACTCATCGTTACAAACAACTTTCACTACCAAAAAAACAATTGTTTTATAGAAAAAGTTGATTAGTCGTCGACGTAATTTATGAAGCAGATAATATTTTTTCTTGAATTCGTACCAAAATGAAAGTTGTTCCTATGGATGAGTATAGCGACTCACTTTCGACTTAGTACACTTCTAAACAATAATCCTGTATACGTTTGTATTATAGAGGTAATCGGTAAAAGGCCACGCCTTCTTAACTGGTGGTGGTGGACGATACGGTTAAATGCATTTTTGTTTCAGGTATTATTGTCTTATATTGAATAATTGTTAATTTTAACCCATAAAGCCCGTACTGCTTCTGTATTAAGGGGGTGTAGGCCATGGACCACGCAGGCAAAATTGCGACTTGGGGATTTCGCTAAGCTTCGAAAGTGATTAAACTACTCCGACAAATTATTTAATTCCGCGGAAGACGTCAATTGCATTCCCTCGACAAACGACTTACATGTTTTTTCAACCCCAGATTTGGGTAAGTGGTGCATTATTTTTATTTTCAAGTATCTCCGCCATTTCGTAATCTAACCGCATTTATTTCTCTGTGTGACCAGGCAGAAGGAAAATATAAGGGAACAAACGTAGCGTCGTTAAGGTAAACTAAGTTTTTTAAGTACCTTAACGACCCTACGTTCGTAGAGCGCTAAGTTTCTAGCCTACCAGTATTCCATGAATACATACATCAAGCCAGCAGACGCTTTGGACGGGTTGCGAAGGCCGGACCGAACGGCAGGCGGTCCGGGTGCAGATTGCAAGGCGCGGGGTGAGTCCTCGCGTAGCCGCTCCGTTGCTCAACAGCAGGTGCGACGAGCTGGTTTTGGCCAGCCTTCCGTCGTCACGAGCGTCTACAGGGGGCCCGCTGCTACGTTATCTGGTCGTTGTTGCCGTGGGCGCTCAATGTATATGGTCGGCTTGTAATGCTTTCGCTTCTGGCGCGTTACAGGGTTTCAGTTTGGCGAGTAGTCCACACTCGGAGTAATCGTGAACTTACCTAGGTGGACTACCTGTAACTTCCTATAGCCAAAGCCCTGCACTACGAACCTGACCGTCCATACTCGAGTGACTTTCGCCGTCGACCCTAGACGACAGGGAAGTAAAAATCCAAGGAAAAGAAATTAATAAGTATAGCGTATTATACCACTATTTGGTTTAAAAGTACTAAAAAAACACTGCCATCTCCTGATACCTACAAATTTATAATCTGGGTCTATCCAAGTCGCAAGTGAATCGGTGTACTCTCGACAAGTGTGCTCTATTTTAGGCTGGATCTTCAGCTTATCTCCAGTGGGTAACGGTTAATTACAAGAATATGTTTTATTTTCTATTAAGAAATGTCAATAGGTACATGCACGTTTCGCTGATAGTTATAGCTACTAGCAGACTGATTCATGTAGCGTTGCGTTGGATTAGCAAACTTACCTACTACTTGAATTACGCAAAGCTTGTTAGAAGATCCTAAATTATGATATTGAAATCGTCTACAACGATACAAAAGATAACCACACTTAAAAGTTTGAGATTTTGTACTGAGCTTTGAGATTTACTGGTGCAAAGTTTTCGAGTCCAGTCGGAAGCGCTAGATAGGTAAAGAGGAGATGATGTGAATTAAAAGCCGTAAACATACAGAATATTTTATTGAGAACTTCTGTAGTCGTTAAGAACAACTGTAGTCGTTAGCAAACACGATCATTCTAAAAGTTCACTATTACAACTGTGTACGTAGTTATACTGCCAAGGATCTGAAAAAAAAATTGGGTTATCCCCAATTCTCCATTGAACATATCCATATATATCAAACCATATTTTAATTCACTAATTTTACCTATTTATACCTATCATCGCGTGTTTCATTCAGATATCTATTATTGATTAAGCCTAAATAACTACGAACTGCATTTCTTACGCTATTGATGCCATGACATCAATTTCACCAAGAGTGTTTAGTCAAATGTTTTATTAGACATTTATAACAATTTCTATAAAATCAAGTAAAATCAGCAACTGGGCTTGCTTATTGTCATTTTCAGTATCTATTAGATAGTTAAAGGTTTCGCCAAATACTCGTATACCGTGAATATGAGGGTTCTCGACATCCTAGCCAGCTTCAAGGGCTCGTAGGCGACGTCGTTCAGCGTCAGGTAGCGGAAGAACTGCTCCAGTTCCATCGACAGAGGATCGTACATAGAACGGGAGCAGTGCATTAGGTTGCCAACCATCTCGCGGGTCACCTTCATCTGTGCAGAAGAAAGCCAGGTTGTAGAGTCTTCTTAACACAAAGTATCAAATATCTGAGGTAGTAACGGAACTAGTCTCGTGTTTTTAAAGTTTGAAGCCCTGGTATTTCAACTACTTTTATGTCCTCTTAGCAACAAAGTCACGCGGTTAGCTCGACGACCGTGGCACTGTTTGCCACAATGGTGCCGATCCGTAAGTTTGCTAAGCGACAAAGGATTTCCCAATACCATTCCACTACTGTATTTCTAGTTTGGCAACTCGTCTTCCATTTATGATGGAAAGACCTTCAACCGTACCAAACGTTTTACTTCTTTCTATTTAATAATTATCAGTTACTTCTTTTTATTAAATAATTTACGGCAACACAGTGGAACAACCCGCCATTGTCTGTATTCCCGGCAGATGAACCGAATGTGTTCAAGCGTAGGTTTTTACTATGCAAACGCTTAACTTTGGACCTTATGTGGTTATACTTTGCTCAGCGAGAAGAAAGAAAGAGGCGATGAAATTTTAAAGTTGCAGTCACATCACTGAGGCTCAGGTTTGCATGACATGTTACTCAAAAGAAAATGGCGATAATAATGTTAGAAGTACCTCCGAGTGAGTCAAATGACAGGGTTCGATGAGTATCACCAGGTTATAAATATGGTAAGAACACCAAGTTAGTTGTATCATAATGTTGACCAATTTAAAAGCTGTCTCATCTCCAGCAGACGCTCCTGTCACTGCAAATATAAAGTCAAGCAAATATCTTTTATGTTCTTGTAATTAAGCAGGTTTGAGAGATTGAAAAGCGTACTATAGTGATATTTAAATCGAAATACTTGTGTCAAGCAGTGGGAAGTACAGGTTTTGCTACAAGTAATAAACATACACATGTAGGAAAAGCAGTAATAAGGCGTGCAGATGAGGTTCAGGAGAGAGCTGATCAGCATCAGAATCACCATCAGCCCTTGTGAGCGGTTCACATCGCGCACCACGTCACACAGCGCTGCGAAGATCAGCGCCAGGCGGCGGACTGAGCCGTGAAAGCTTGACGTCTTGCTCTGTTTGGTCAGTCTGGCCCCTGGAAAGTATAATCATTAGTAGAAATATTGATCACTGCAATAAATTTGATCGAAATAAAGCAGCTAATTAATGAATCGTTAGATAAAGTGTGCAAAAGGACGGATCAAACCTAGGAGATTATAATTAGGAAGAATACTTATGAGCAGGTCGAAACTGATGTCGTTTTCTTGTAAAGAAAAAAAAGAGACATTTAAGTGCATTGATTGTTGTTATAATATGATAAAATTTACGTTTTATTACAAATTAGTCCGATGTTGGGTGGCGAAGAAGTCTATTAAGTGACTCATAATTCTCAGGAAATTACGAAGGAGGCAGAAAAATGTTCAGTTCCTTTGCAGAAGGGATTCATCATTTAGACATGAAGTGATTCCTATTTTTGAAATATCTAGACTGTATAATGATGAACCTGGTTACGTGGATTTATTGTGATGCTATCATTTAAGCTAGTAACATAGTTATTGAGGCGCTTGTATTTCTTGATAACGTTAACAATACCTTTGCTGGGTGTATTTGAGGTTTGAAGGTCTGGAACCCAAAACAAATACAGTTATTATTCAATAAGTATGTAGTTCTTAAAACCTACTTAAAGTAATAAATACGTACCTTGCAAAATGCTTCTCAAATTTTTGTTAACAATTATAAAACTGTACTTGACATGGATAACGGTGATGATGAACTGTAAGTTGCGGAACTGTAAGATCCAGAAGGCAAGGGCATAACAAGAATACGAGTGACTGAGAAAACCTGAAACATAGGATTTACGTGAAAACCCATTGTAATCATGTTTACACAAAATATTAGTGCAGAATTTAGTTATTGTAAATAAAGTTTGTTGGTTCGTTTGTTTTTCTAAGAAACTAAGTGATTTCAGACTTATTTTTTAAAAAATTTAGGGAAAATAAACGCAACGTATGTCAATCTGCAGCGCTAAAGCTAGTACACTGCATAGTTAAGGTGTTAACTGCATTTTATATAAATATATAAAATCACACAAAAAACTTAGTTAAGCATTACGCGATTATTTTGCTAATAATGGAAGTCTATATGTGCCAAATTCGTTTAATTAATACGAGAAGATTTACTTTCTTTATCTTTTATACTGCTTTTGTAGATGATCTGCGCGTAGTTGATGACAGAGACGGTGACGCATACTACCGTTTGCATGATGAACATGCAACCGAGTTTGTTGCTCAAGGACAATGGCCAGTGTCGGACGTCTAGTTCAACGTTAATCTGCGGAATTGTTGTTAACAATTATACAAATGATATGTAAATAGTGGGACGCTTCGATTTCATAATCCACAATTCTTGCAAGTTGCTGTTTGCCAAAGTTAGCATTCAGCTATCATATATTTAGTGTATACTGCCTGCACCCCGCTTTGTATAGAAGTACATAGACCATCACACAGACAATATTTTTCCAGAATGAAAGGTTACCTTGGTATTATTCCAAGCCATGATGTATGTCTATATTAAATTTCATTTTAAGTCATTCAAATTAAGAAGTCACAGAAACTGTCGCATTTACATAATCATTGAGCGAAGTAGGATAGGATGTGATGGAACCAACAGTGATGAAGCTTCTACATAATAGCTTGTCGTAGGAGCTATTGAAGTTCTTTGAAACTCGAAGCTACCTTTTGCACTTGGTTAAAGCAAGCTATCATGGCATACATGTTCTTCCGAGCAGTGAAGACAGCTACCGAAGAAGCCAGTACCATGAGGCATCTCTGCATCGACCAAACCATATGGAGGGTGTCGCGTTGTGCCTCGCTTATCAGGGATATCACGATCACCGAGTCTGAAAAACATCAAAATATGCCTGACAGGCGATAATACTAGAGATAGCAGTATTGCAAGAAATAATCGATGTCTGAATTGATCTTTTTCTTTGTTCCATTGCTAATTTAGTATAAAACTTTGATTATGCTAGCTAACCACTTAAGGGCCGCCACCCATGATGTTTTTTAGCACTTATCTTTGATGTAATTATCGATTCTCATTAATTTTTTGTAGGCTGGTTTGATGATCAACATGGAATTGTTTGTTGATTCAGTTTTTGCCAATAATTTCAAAATGGAGCTACTATTGCGAATAAAGACCCAAAAATTGGCATAAATCATAGCTCGCAATTGTTTACAGAAGCTAACATTGCAGTAGCTTTACAAACCTATACTAATATCTGGTACTTACTAATCAGGGTGATCAATATGCATCCATAGATGACCCAGGCCGAGGACAACCGGACACGCCAGCCATCGCCTTCATTCAGAAAGCGAAGTGGCGCCAACCCGGCAACTCTTGCCAGCCGTAGCAATACTGCCATTTTTCCCGCCACAAAGCAGCTGTAATCCTTGTCGTCCATTTTCTTAAGATGGCAATATAATTGACTGTATAATTATTTTATCTTTCATTTTCAAGATTACATGACAAACTCATTGCAAACAATCTTTTTTTATGAAAACTCCTGTGCATTCAATCATCAGCTCGCCCAAGGAACTCTTCAAGAAGAGATACTGTAGATTGAGTATGCCTAGTTTGCAATACGCTGGCTTTCGAGATGTAATACTTTGTGTATTCCATAAAAAAGTGTATGCTTATAGCCCATAGAATCAGGAATACCTACTTGGTACGAGTGTAGCCTGACCCATCCAACAAGTGTTGGCTAGATAATTGGTGTAATTTGTTCTCCTTGAAATTTAATCACCCTGGTGAATACGGGTGACTTTTTAAATGAATGTAGTACACTTTAATGACCCACAATATACAACATGCATGATGAACATTCCAAGCTTCTTTGGTATATCTTCAAACAATAGACAAATAACGTTGTGAACTTGCAACGACGTTACTCCCATTAATTTGCGATATACAAAGTATATTTGAAATGGTGCGTGTGACGTATAAGGTTTTTTTTTGTTTCTAACTAGTCGGGAATCATAATAAAATAAAAATATATTCAAATAAATCGGATCCTCCTGTTATTTTTTTAAGAAGTTGTTTAAAAGCTTATAAATTATAACTTACCATAAATAAATCAATATCGATAGCGACGTCCAACACCACGTGAATCCTGTGACGAATCTAACGATCACTAAATATAATTATGTTTGAAGAACGTTGTAGTTATTGAACAAATAACATTGATTTAATAAATCCTGAACTGTTTGTTTGCTTCATTAATGTTTAATGATAGACTCCTTGGGAGTTTCTTCGCAGTAGCTAGGTACTTGGATGGTTAAATACAGAAGTGATTTAGTTTGATTTTTACCAAAGAAAGAATATCTTGAGTGTCATATGCGATTTAGTTTAAAGTTAGTCGTTTTAGTACTTTTAATAGTTTTTTATCGAAACTAATAGGTATATCTAATCCGTATAAAAAAAGAAACAAATAAGCGTAAACATGAATATGCTTTTTATTTGTGTAGTAGAAACTATTCGCTCTACTCGCGTTCGTCGCCTCAGAGTAAATGACCACTAATGTGTAACTGACGCGTTCGGAGCGTCCGTTGGATGCAACTATTTCCTGATCAAAATCGCTCGGAAAAAACACTATCCACGTTTATCTGACAGTTGACAATACATGTCTATAGCATACAGGCTATCTTCTCGTGAACTGTGAGGTTGATTTGAATATTTTACTACCGCGTTCTATACATAGGGGCAGCTCTATTGGGTGTATTCCACTATTTCTATTAGGTATTTCTGTTGATAGAAATACTGGGCCTGATTTAGACTGATTGTCCCACTATTTGTATTGCTGTCGTCTGCGACAAAAAAAAAATACGCTGCACACGCTGTGCCGCCATAAGAGCGGCATATAGAAATAATTTATTTATTTTCTCTTGAGATAAAACCGAGAGAGAAACTTGAGTTAGTTGCTGGTTACGCCAAATAGCTTACCTTCATATTTTAATTGTTTTGGTGCTTCCTTTTTTCTCCTACCCTCACCTTAAGCAGTACTTGCTACCATGATGCGCGGATGACCCGCGCTTCAGTGACAATTGAACTGTTATCCTGAACAGACATATTTGTGTACTCATATACGAAAAACCGATACGTTACGGACGGTTAGCTTGCGTGTGTTGTTAACCGATGTGTCAAGCAAGGTTTCATCGCGTGTGCAATACTAAAAATACAAAAACCCATAATATACGTGATCGCGTCATTATACATCAATTTTGGTGTATGTACCACCGACTCTCAGGATATAAGACAAGGAGCTGTGCCGCCGGCGGACCTTCTACAATCCAGGAGCTGCCCATGTGAGTACTGCATCCTTTTGTTCCTCTCCCGTCTAATTTGCATGCACCAGAATATAACCATATTCAAAAATACAGTCCACTCAAAAATATTAAATTACTTACTTTGGCGTGATCATAGTTTGGCCCTTACGAACCGGATATTCGGCCCTAAAGTGCCTGGATTTCATTGCGAAATCTGGTTTCTTAGTGGATTACATCCAGTTTTTTCCCTTATTAAAATACTATTACAGGCTTTAATAAATGGAATATATTCATTGCGAATATTCTTTTACCTCGTATGACATTGCGTCATCATAGGTTATCCTACCCACCATACTTGCCATAATTTTTTGGTACAAAGGCTTGTTGCATTGAGCTACAAGTTTCCCCTTTATAGCTAGATATACTATTTATCTGCTTATATACATATATTGATATTTATTTTATTTAATACTCTCGTCATACTTATTTATTCGAACTAAATTGTAACCCGCACATACTTGTTAGTTCTGCGCGGTATACGTTATTATTCGTGTCGACTTATTTTATACCACCCTATTTATTCGTATTATAATTGACTATTTGTTATCAGCAATAAATCATTAAAATGCCTCCTAAAAAGGATTCTGATTATGTCGATGTTTCGGAAGATCCTAGATTAAATATCTTAATATCTAAACGCGAAGCAATATTCGAACATGTTCAGATGACTTACGATTTAACTTCAGACACAACTATTTATACGAATAATGATTGGATGGAACAGTTTCTCGACTACTCGTCACAGATTGACTCATTATATAATAAATACGAACAAGTAGTTGACGAATATAATACTCGGTTATTACAAATAAACCCAGTTGCGAAACCTGACTATAAAAGTTTGTACGCTTTAGAAACTTTATGTAGTAAAATTAAACGTGTAAATTCGAAATGTTTACAGTCAATAGATATGCATAACTCCACGCTATTAAAGGCTAAGCCTAAATTACCTTCAATCGAAATATCTGAATTTGATGGTGATATTAAATCATGGCGAATGTTTTATATGACTTTTAAATCCATTGTTCATGATCCGTCCGTCCGTCGTTAACCGATGCAGACCGCTTGTTCTATCTTTTACCTAAACTTACTGGTAGGGCAAAGGTCGCGGTTTCTGGTATTTCACCATGTGCGGAAAATTACTCGCTAATATTGCAGACTTTAGTCAACAAGTTCGAAGACAAAAGAATGCTTATATCTGCTTACTTAAAGCAGATAATGGATACTCGTTCTTTTAAATCGGCGTCAGCTGCGAACTTCGATTACTTTATTGATAATTATGCAAGTGCCGTAAGCGCCCTTAAGAACTTGCATTTAGATAATTTAGCCGATGCCATCCTATTGCATATCGCCTTACAAAAATTAGACTCAGATACAGTACGTGCATTTGAGAATAAAATTGGTAATAAAATACCTACTTTCGACGAATTTGTTGTATTTATTGAATCTCGTGCGAAAGTATTCGAACGTACAAGTACATCTTCGATAAGCGGTAATACATCGAATATGCAACAAAATAAAAATAAAAAGCCTTATGGTAATGCACCGAAGGTTCAAAGTTATGTAAGCACAACTGATAAGCCTGCTTTGAAATGTTTATGTGCGAACGTACTTCATTCACATCTATATAAATGTTCTAGCTTTAATAAAATGAGCCCTGTTGAACGTTTTAAATGCGTTAAAGATAAAAATGCTTGTGTGTCCTGCCTTGCGTTAAATCACAAGTACGCGTCTTGTTCAAATAATAATATTAAGTGCGGTATATGTTCAGGAACCTCGCATCATACAAAATTGCATTTTGAGCGCACGGACCAAGTCAGTCGTGCGTTCCAGCCTACTGCACCATACGTCTTGCCGCCACCGGTGCCTCGCGATAATGAGTCATCCAGAGCCAGCGCTCCCGAGCCATCGCTCGCCGTAGCCGGCCGGTCAGGTGTCGCGTTATGTGCTACGAACATAGATAACATTGCGTTATCAGTGCACGATGCAACTATACAAAATAAACAGTCAACGGTTTTGTTGTCAACCGCGCAGATCGCTGTATACGCTTGTAACGGTAAACGACATATCATTCGGGTATTGTTGGATTCTGCTTCACAAAGCCATTTTATTTCGTCGGAATGTTGCGATCGATTAGGTTTACAGATTAAAAATACTGAACGTACTATTGTTAAGGGGTTCGGTGGTTCTGAGAAAATAATTCAAACGAAATCGATCGATTTAAAATTTCATTCTCGCTTCGACGATAACATATGTTTTGATATTTCGCCTCTTGTTGTTGACAAGATTACGGATTTGTTACCTACGGCTGTGGTAAATACGTCGGTCTTACCACACCTGAAAGGCATGCAGCTCGCTGACGAAAGCTTCGGTGTGCCTAATAAAATTGATGCTTTGATAGGAGCTTCCCTGTTCTCCCACTTACTTCTCCCCGACGACGATGTCCATACGTCTCGCGACCCGTCGGTACCAGCTGCATTGCGCACGGTTTTAGGTATTGTGTTATTAGGTAATGCGCCTACGATACCTACAATAAACACTCGCTCGTTCTTGACATGTTGCCTCGCTCAAGAACCTAATGCTATTGACTCATTAGTCAGGCGTTTTTGGGAGCTCGAAGAGCTTCCTACTGCTTCCGTTCAGCATCCCGCTGACATTGAATGTGAAGATTTTTATACTTCAACTACAACTCGCGATCCTATTAGTGGTAGATACGTTGTCGGCCTGCCATTTAAGGAGGATGTTTATTCCTTAGGGAACTCAATAGACTCAGCTCGCAAAAGATTCATGTGCCTTGAAAGAAAGCTTGAAGCTTCGCCTAAATTGAGGTCGGCATATGATGACGTCATAAAAGATTATCTTGCGAAAGATTACGTTTCGCCCGCGCCTCCGTATGATCCTAGAGACCCCATCTACGTGATCCCGCACCATGGAGTCATTCGTGAGGATAAAACTTCGACTAAACTTCGCGTAGTTCTGGATGCTAGTAGCCGTTCTACTACTGGACGGTCGCTGAATGATATTCTACATTCAGGCCCGAATCTGCAAGGTGATTTGTTTAAAATTATATTAAATTTTCGTCTGCACGCAGTAGCAATGACAGCAGACTGTCGCCAGCAGTTTTTGCAAATAATTATGCGCGAAACCGATCGTCGTTATCAGTGCTTCTTATATCGCTTTAACCCACGTGATCCCCTCGTGTTATACCAGTTCAATCGTGTATGTTTCGGTTTATCGTCGAGTCCGTACCATGCATTGCGCACGGTTCGACAGCTCGTTAATGATGACGGCGCAAAATATCCGCTCGCGAGTAGTATTGTACTACCTGCGCTATATATGGACGACATCGCGTTTTCGCTTCCTAGCGAACAAACAGCTGTCACTGCGTCACAACAGATGATTGACCTTTTCAAAGGTGCACAGTGGGACCTCGTTAAGTGGAATAGCAATTCTCGCGCGGTCTTAGATAATCTTCCTGCTTCACACAAACTTCCCACTGAGGTGGAGTTTGATAAAACCACGCAGCATAAAATACTGGGCTTGCATTGGTCTACTGAAGACGATGCTTTCTATTTTAAAATTTTGCTTCCGGACAATGTGACATGCACTAAGCGGTCCATTCTGTCCACTGTCGCTCGTCTGTGGGACATAATGGGCTTCGTTGCTCCCACAGTCGTGTACGCCAAAATATTAATTAAAATGCTTTGGCAACTGAACCTAGATTGGGATTCTGTAGCTCCACAGCATATCATTAAAATGTGGAGACAGTTCTGCGACGAATTACCGTGTTTGAACGAATTTCGTGTACCGCGTCATGTCGGCATGACTGAAGACTGTGAGGTGACCCTCCTCGGTCTGTCTGATGCTAGCTAAGCAGCGTATGGTGCTGTCGTTTATATGCACGTTAGTTCGCCAGCAGGCAATACAGTGCGCCTTGTTTGTGCAAAAAGTAAGGTGGCGCCTACAAAGTCGCATTCGATTGCGCGTCTTGAGTTGCTAGGTGGCGTTTTACTTTCTAAATTGCTACTCACAGTGCAGGATAATTATTCAGAGAGAATTCCAATTAAGGCAACGTATGCGTTTCTTGACTCCAAGGTAGCGCTTTATTGGATTAAAAGTTCGCCACATCGTTGGCAGACATTTGTCGAAAATCGCGTGTCTCAGATATCGGAGAATATACCGCCCCACAATTTCTATCATTGTCCCGGGTCGGAAAATTCTGCCGACATATTGTCTAGGGGTGTCACACCCAAGAAACTTTTGTCAGACCCTTTATGGCTCCATGGGCCTCCATGGGATTCATTGCACCCTTTGCAGTGGCCTCTTAAAACCCTGGATGGTCAGCCTATTGAAGACATGCCTGAACAAAAGTTGTTAACGCACACTGTGTGCGCGTCTGTAAAGCACTGTGCTTTACATGAGCTCGCTCTTCGTACTTCATCTTGGAGTAAGCTTCTTCGTATAACCGTATACATTTGCAGATTTGCAAGATTATTGCCTCTTCGCAGCACTACTATAGTGACTGCTGACGACTTAAATTTCGCTGAAATTAAAATACTTCGCGCCCTGCAAAACCAGCATTTTGCAGAGAAATACGCAAATATTCATAATAATATCCTGTTCTCCAGCGTTTAATCGCTTGAGACCTTTTATTGACGACGATGGTCTTATCCGTGTTGGCGGACGCCTCGTCAATTCCGGTCTTGACTATGAAAAGGTTCACCCGGTTATATTGCCTCGCAATGGCCACCTAATTGATATGATAATTGATTATTTTCACGTCAAGCATTTACATGCCGGACCCGAGTTATTGATGTCGTTGCTTCGACAAAAATATTGGATATTGTCTGCGCGTCGAATTGTCCGTCAAAGAGTGCATTTGTGCAACACATGTTTCAGACTTAAACCGCGGCCAACTTATCCTCTTATGAGTGACCTTCCCGATATACGTACTCGTCAAGCTGTTAAGGCTTTTAATATTTGTTCTTGCGATTATGCAGGTCCTATCGCATATACACCTGTGCGCCGCCGGGGGGTACGCAGTGAGAAAGCATATATTGTTCTCTTTAGCTGTCTCACAACCAGAAGTACACACATAGAACTCGTGAGCTCACTTAGCACTCAGAGTTTCTTGGCTGCGTTTAAAAGGTTCCTTTCTCGTCGAGGACCAGTACAGGTCATGTATAGTGATAATGCTACCAATTTTCAAGGTGCCGCTTTTTATCTGCGCGATCTCTATAAGTTTCTCAGAGAAGAGTACTATCCTAAGCTCTAGCTTAGGATAGTACTCTAGTAGCTTAGGATAGTATTCTTGCTCTAGCAAGAATGCGCCGAGAGTCGTATTACTTGGAAGTTTATCTGTCCCAATTCCCCTCATTTCGGAGGTGCTTGGGAGAGTACGATACTGTTCAAGGTTATCGGACAACAACTCCTTACATATGAGGAATTGTATACTGTCTTGACTCAGATCGAATGTTTAGCAAATAACCGACCGCTCACGGTCCTCAGCTCGTGTCCGTCAGACCCTCAGGCACTCACGCCGGGTCATTTCTTACATACTGCGCCTCTACTTTCCTTGCCTGCGCCTGATTTAAGCTCCGACAATATGAGTTTACTTGATAGGCACTCGTTCATGGAAAAAATAGTCCAGTCCTTCTGGAATCGCTGGAGGATGGAATATCTGCACAGTTTACAAGTTAGGCAAAAATGGAACACTCCGTCCGCTCCTATTATTCCGGGAACTGTCGTCGTAGTGATTAACGATAACGTGCCGTCGCTAGCTTGGCCTTTAGCAGTTGTGGAGAAAGTGCATCCTTCGAAAGACGGTGTTATACGCGTTGCGACTGTGAGACTCGCCGGGAGAACTTACCTCCGTCCGGTCGTTCGTTTATGCCCTCTTCCAACGCAATAAAATAGCGAATATCGCTTCGTACTATAACATAACATAATTAATTAAATTTATACACCATACTATATTGTACATATATTATATAACTTTCACTATACTTATTTTCTCCGTGATTCTACGGATCTCCTATAACTACTCTGTTAAGACGCATATCATTAGTGTCTCCCTCGTAGTGCTAATATTGTACTATGATAATTTTCTTAAAGGTGATCCTTTACCTTCTTATAATAGCTTACCTTCATATTTTAATTGTTTTGGTGCTTCCTTTTTTCTCCTACCCTCACCTTAAGCAGTACTTGCTAATATGATGCGCGGATGACCCGCGCTTCAGTGACAATTGAACTGTTATCCTGAACAGACATATTTGTGTACTCATATACGAAAAACCGATACGTTACGGACGGTTAGCTCGCGTGTGTTGTTAACCGATGTGTCAAGCAAGGTTTCATCGCGTGTGCAATACTAAAAATACAAAAACCCATAATATACGTGATCGCGTCATTATACATCAATTTTGGTGTATGTACCACGGACTCTCAGGATATAAGACAAGGAGCTGTGCCGCCGGCGGACCTTCTACAATCCAGGAGCTGCCCATGTGAGTACTGCATCCTTTTGTTCCTCTCCCGTCTAATTTGCATGCACCAGAATATAACCATATTCAAAAATACAGTCCACTCGAAAATATTAAATTACTTACTTTGGCGTGATCAGTTGCAATTGCCTATTATTGATTTAATTTTAATTTATTCAGTAAAAGTGGTAAACTTTTCAAATAACAGAACTGGGTTTTTTCGCAATTCAAATAATGAGATATAATTTGTTAAAATTTGGTATATATAATACATATATTTTCATTATAGTAACATAACGCATAATCTATACTGGACTTGTATTTCATACGAGTAAGTATAGTAATCGTAGATAGTAAAGAAAATCACGTAAAATAAAAGTCTAGAGTGAAATAATTAATTTAATGTTAATAATGACCGACATTTACATTTATTTACACACAATTTATTTATAATGATTTCACAATTTGAATAGAGTATTTTGAAATGTTAGATGCAATATTAATTTTAGAATATAATCAAACACATCTCTGTATGAAATACCGAGAGTAGGTACTTTTATTACAAACATTTAAAAATTCACAATTACAACTGTATACGTAGTTATGCTGCCAAGGAGCTGAAAAAAAATAGTGTTGTTGTTTAGAAGGAGGAAATAACAAGTGGTTAAAAGTGATTTCAAAAAACCCGACTGCAAGAATTTTAGACCCACGTATCTTAACTAGTAATATTGCGGGATGCAGCTAGTATTATAGCCTATGACTATCTGTAGTTAAAGACAAATCTATTGACACCACTGACATAAAAATACGATATGCTGTTTAAGCTCCAGGACGAGCCAAAGAGAAAAATACATACACTCGAAAAACACAGCCCTCCTCCTTTGGCAGACGAGTAAAAAATAAGAAATTAAATGAGTTCAGCAAATGAACTATGGCCGTAGCGTAACGACTATTGTGGGATGTTACAGACTTAGTGGTTTAATATTAAGCATTACAACCGGGCGGTAAAATAAAATATTATGTAAATAAATGTAAGGCTAGTAATATATAATATATCTGGTCTGGATAAAGAAAAGTTTTTTTTATTGCATAACGCAGTATTTGGTAGTAGTGATAATCTATTTATTTTTATTTATTTATTAGAATCGAATTTTGTTTTGTGTTATTTTGATATAGCAACCAAACTAATGGATCGATTTTATTAACATTTGTAATGGGCCAAGTGCTAAGTATAACGAACTAAATTAAGTACTTTTGAAAAAAAATGACCACCGACTTCAGTACAATTTTTGATTTTATTGTTTCTGCCAAATCCGGGATCATAATTATTATATATCTATAATATTTTCATTGGGATGGAGGTATTATGTGAAATAAAAAAGACAAACAGCTGCTTCAATGCTTAACTGATTAAATTCAGCTTTGTAAATAATATGACGAGAAAATACAATCCCTAATGAATATCAGCTGAATAAAGACCAACGTGTGTGTCAATTACTCTGGGCCAATCATGCGAACTCAAACTGAACATAAAAACTATTTTTATTTTGCATTTTGACTAAGACACCAAAAATTGCTTTAGCAACATTAAAACATTTGATACGAAATTGCCAAATAAAGCTTTCTGTATTAGCTAGGTTTTATATAAAAATAATTATCAAAATATACCGTGAATATGAGGGTTCTGGACATTTTGGTCAGCTTTAAGGGTTCGTAGAAGACGTCGTTCAGCGTCAGGTAGCGGAAGAACTGCTCCAGTTCCATCGACAGAGGATGGTACATAGTACGAGAGCAGTGCATCAGGTTGCCTACCATCTCGCGGGTCACCCTCACCTGTGCAGAAAATCACCATCAGATTTTTAAGAAAGAGACTTTTAGCTTAGGCGTAATAATGAGTATGTAAAACACTGAAGTATTTAACCATTGAATCCTTTTGCATATAGCAAGAGGGTATGTTGTCTTCAAAACCTAAGAGTAACGCGAAGAATTACAATGCTGTGTTTTTGGAAAAACATGAGGATTACCATCGAGTAAAAAACTCATACATCTTTGTATAAAATAACATGTCACATATCAATAATGTTAAAAGTACCTCCGAGTGAGTCAAATGGCAGGGTTCGATGAGTATAACCAGGTTAAATGCATGGTAACAGCTCCAGGTTAGCTGTAGGATGATGTTAATCCAATTCAATACTTCTTTTTCTCCTTCAGGCTTTTCTTTTACTGCGGACATGAGGATATCTATTAATTTGTTGAAGCTTGTTGAAAAAGTACCTCTAATATATGGGTAAATAATAAATTAGATCTGTTGAGTAATAATTGACTTCATTGTTTTAGCCGCTATTGAGTCAATATACAAATGGTATACAAAATACTAATTTATTTATTTGACAATACATATCGTACATGCTATTGAATCCATTGACTCCGAACTAGTTATAAACTGTATTTCAGTAACCAATGGTTTTCCTATATAGTATTTATATCGACTTATGTTAAAAACATAGCAGTTCTTGCAGATTCACTGCTGAGGCTAAAAAGAAGTCAACATACATATATGTATATAAAGTAGCATGTATACGTACACTCCATTATGCAGTAATAAGGCGCGCAGATGATGTGCAGGAGACAACTGGCCAGCATCAGAATTACCAGAAGCCCTTGTGAGCGGTTCACATCGCGCACCACGTCACACAGCGCTGCGAAGACCAGCGCCAGGCGGCGGACTGAGCCGTGAGTGCTCGACATCTTACTACGTTTAGAAACAACACCTGCAATGATACGATATTATTGCCAGAAGTTAAAGACGACTGAAATAAAATGAAATGAAATTTAACAATTGCCAAAACTCAAGAGAAATGTCAGTCTATAGTTGTAAATATAATCTGGCAAGAAGAAGTTCAGGAATAGAAGTAACAAGATTTTCTCGTAACCATTAAATTTAGCTGATTCGACACGTTTTTGTTGTATTGGCTGTCCTTTGCCTGTAGCGTTTGAATGATCTGTAAATCTGTAGAGTGTTTAATAGTCTGATAATCCCATTGCATTTTTGCTGTTGTAGTTATTGGTTTTAAATACTTAATGATTTCAACCACCATTTATTTAGAACTAACCATTTCGACTGAACTTATACCTGGATTTGTATTAACATAGGTATTCATTCTATTAACCAGCTATTAACATAGGTATTCATTCTTTTATACTTCTTGATAGCATAAACTACATTAGTACTAGACATTTTCGAGTTTTCAAGTTCTGGAATAAAACAACTTCAATTATTATTTCATATCTAAATTGGAGTGTGTGTCATAAAATCAATACGTACCTAGTAATATACTCTTCAAACTCTTGTTTACAATACCGAAACTGTACTTGACATGAAGAACGATGACTATGAATTGCAAGATGCGAAGCTGTAGGATCCAGGAAACGATGATTAAACATACGCGAGTGCTAGTAACCAATACTGAAAACATGTTTTACAAGTTACTGAACTGATGTTTAAAGCTCAAAATGTCAAAACCTATATTTATACTTTTAATAAAACTCTGAGCAGGGCGAATTATGTACGTTAGATATATTTCGAAAATTTCACTTGTGGAGCATGTAGTTATCGATGCTGTAACTTTTTTATTTTTGTCTATCTGTCTGTCTGTCTGATTAGGCATCACGTTGAAAATAATAGATGGATTCAAATTAAACTTAAGATACATTTAGTATGATGTAAGATCATATCAACTTTTTATCCCGAAATTCGCTTGGGTTCCTGTGGGAAGCGGAAAAAAAGTCGTATTTGACTATAACTCGGTAACGCGTGCTTGAGCTTGGACGGTTCTCAAATTTTTAGTATTCATGCGTATCTTTTACAATAATAAGTCTCTCATAAGGATCACCAAATTGATACAGACATAAATTATACATGGATATTGCGAACAAAGTGGAAGGTACAGCTAGTATTGAAATAAAATGTCTAATTACTCTCTTCATTACTCAGATTGATTTTTACGAATCTCTGTCCAAAGTCCACCAGGGTAATAATGAAGTACACCACTGTCTGCAAAATAAAGATGCAGACAAGTCTTCTTCCCAAAACTGGCGGCCAGTGGCAGACGTTCAGCTCGGTGTTAATCTGTGGACAGTGTCTTATTTAGAACACTAGCGCGTGTTTGATTATTTTTGTTAAACAATAAAGGTCTATCTCGCGTACCTGATCGTTCGTGAAGTTCTTCATTTCATTGTAAAAAAATATGTTGTTAAAGAGCACTATAGATATTAACTATGAATTCGCCGAAGAGCAAATAAGAGCAGTATCTAGGGTTTATCAATGTCTTGAAAAGTTGGAGTCTATTCAAAAGTGTGCAAAGGCAATTCCAAAGGTTTGACCTCGAAATTGGCTATTCATTTTATCAAATACATGATAACTTTAATCTACTAACTGTATGTCGCGAGTGAATAAGATAGGCAAACGTGTTTAGTTTTACTCTGCATATCTTTACATTAGGTGAGTTGCAGTCATGCAAGCATTTTTATCCTATAGCGAAAGAAGGAGCGTTATGTTTTTCGAGTGTATATGTATATTTCTTTGACATGCCATAGAACCTAAACGGCTTGTCGTATTTTTATGTGAGTGTTGTCAATAGATTTGTCATCTTCTGCAGATGGTCATAGGCTTATAATAGACGGATATTCACTTGTTAAGATACGTGGGTCTAAAGTTCATGCAGTCGGGTTTTTTGAAGTCACTTTCAACCACTTGTCTAAGTAGTAAAGGCTACCTTCTGCACTTGGTTGAAGCAAGCTGTTATGGCATACATCTGCTTCGAAGCATTGAAGACAGCAAAAAACGAAGTCACCACCAAGAAGCATCTTTGTACTGACCACACCAAGTGACGGGTATCGCGTTGCAACTCGGTTATTAGGGACACCACAGTAATTGAGTCTGGAACATACAAAAAATAATTTAATTTATATTAACGCGTTTCCTGATCCAAATTCTACTAGCCAAAATTAGAAACAAACTAGATGGTAGCGTTTTTCTAGTTTAATTTTCGCAATCTCAACCACACTACGAGTATTTGCTGGCACCAAATCAGAAAAATCTTGATGTCACGAGTAGACCCGTAATGCTTGTTTTTTGGTATGTAATTTAGAAATCTTAGTCCCATAAGAGGTCTGAAACAATGTTTTGCAAATAAAAAAAGTTGTGCTTCTGGCGTAAGGCCTCGTTTGCCGATATCTCACAAAAGAAGCTGTTTAAATGAAAAAAAAGTAGATACTCTAAAAATAACACTGCTATTATCTGTTCTTTGAGTTATTCTAACAAATGTTTATGAATAATCCGTTAGGAATAAAATACTAACGGATTACTGTCGATTATGAATTTGTGAGAAAGCGTATATTGCTACTGTTTTAGAGATGAATTTTGTAGCCTTCTATTGTTTAACCCGCAACAGTGTTCTTAAACCCCTGTCGTAAGAGAGGACTAAAAGAGGACCATTGGGCTTGAGGGTGGTTAGGGCACTGGTAACGCTTTCAAAAAAACCCTGGGAAGACAGAATTCCTGCGGGATTTTTAGAGGTTACAATCCAACGTAACTCAACTGCACCTTAATGTAGGATATCTTGTAGACGATTTCCTTTTCGTCAACAATAAAAGGCTATTATAGTTCGTAATGACAAACGGAATTTTCAAAGTGTGAAATTGTCCGGACGTAATTAGTACCTCCTCATTTTTAAATTCGATAAAATTGTTGTGATGGCGGGATAAACAGTTCACAGAACTAATAGTTTTATACACTTATATATAGTCCTTGACTGTACAAGTACAAGATGTTGACAGACGGATCAAACGACGGGTTCAACTATGGGCTAGGTCTAGTCATCACCCGCGGGATCAGTTCGAGAGGGTCAGTTGACCAACTAGCCGTCATTGCGTGCAAATAGATTTATTATTGTAATACTTACGTTGAGGCATACTTACTGAGTATTGTAATCATAATACGTCCATAGATGTTCCAAGAGAAACTCAGGCGGACGCGCCAGCCATCACCTTCCTTCAGAAAGCGTAGGGGTGCTAACCCGGCAATTCTTGTCACCCGCAAAAACGTTGCCATATTTCCCGCCACAAAGCACGTAGCACGATCGTCTTCTTTTTCGGTCATTTTCAGCAGATGAAGTGGCCGGTCTACGACGTTACGATTACTACAATATAATGAACAAATGCAGTATATTTTGACAATCGTAATGCCGTAATTCTCTCTAATATTAACAAATTTGGTTGTTTAAATTAAGGTAAGAACGCACTCCCTGCATCTTAAATTCCCGGGGTCTCCCTGTGCCCAGCCCCAGAGATGAAGGTTCTACCTCAGTCAGAGGATACGATACGATACGAGGTCATATTGTATCTTCTTTATTTAAGGTAAGAATTAAAAAATGGTATAAATTATATTGTATTTAAAAAAGAGATTACCAATTTCGATTTAAAAATCAAACCTCTGTTTGTCTGTTTTGATAAAATTGTAATGGGATATCCTTTATACCAAAAATTATTCTAATCAGTCTGTCGTCTAAGAGAAATCGGCTTTTAATATGACTTATCGTCATTGTTTTTTCTTACTAATAATTAACTTATACCTAATTTATATAATATATTGTCAAATCCAACTAAACAATATTAATAATAACTAAACAAAGCAATTTTAATGTAAATATTTGTCATGAAAACTATTAAACTAAGAACTAATATTAAGTAATCGTATATAAATGAGATTTGTAAGTTAAATTTTTTAAGTAATTATTCATTCAAATGTAATAAGACTTGCCTGTAACGAACGTTATTTAAAGGTCAATAAATATTACTTTACTTTACTTTACAATTATAGTCAAAACTCACAAACTAATAATGACATTAAAGTATCTTATTATATAATGACTTCATTAAATTGTACTCACATTAATGTAAATTATTTTAGAAGTATTATTATATTAGTAATTTATCTATTAATCGATACTACACAATCTTATTTAAATTTTGTAATTAAGTGAATTGTCAAGTTTTTGACATTTGAAATTTACTAAATGAAGTATTGTGTGAAATATTGTAATGTGACTTGCCTAGTATAACATAAGTGGTTATAAGGCCAATAAATAATTTCATTTCATTTCATTTATTCCACTAATTCCGTTCCCCTGCGCCTCCGCCTGCACCTCTTCCTTTTTTTTAGGAAGACGGTAGAAATATGATAAATAATATGATTTTTGAAGTTTCAGAAGACAGGATCAAGGAGTCTTATTGATTCGAAAAAATATATATGTACCTATATAATTGTATATGTGTAATTATGAGTAGATTTATGTCTTTATTTGTAAGTACACCTCCTCCTATACATTATTTTTTGTCAATAATTTCCATCCAAAGATTGCCTGGAAGATGTCACTTTTAGCGATAAGGCCATCACTTGTGGCACTACATGTGAAATAATATAGATAGATAGATAGACAACTCTTTATTCAAAAACCAGCTTTACAATAAATAAATTACATAGACAAAATTGTAAACATATTCTAGTTTTTAAATGGCGGCCTTATCGCTTAAAGCGATCTCTTCCAGACAACCAAGCACGTACAAGATAATTACATAATATTAAAGAGGCCTTAAAATATTACACTAACAACTTAACAACTCTCAATACAAATATATAAATATAATACATACATATACAATACAATACTAGGCATGGAAATATATGGACAAATTCTCTAGTAATAATTAGATGAAACAAATGTTAGTGCTATAGCGATAGATAATGAACTATGACTCGATGCTTAAAAACATTTAACGAAGGAGCATGTCTAATATCAAGGGGAAGACTGTTCCACAGCAAGACAGCTTTCACAGTAAAAGAGGACTTAAAGAAAGTGGTGGAATGTGAAGGAATTGATAATTTAAGATTTTCAGATGATTTTAAGGTATAGGAATGGGTAGTGTGACAATACTACTAATGTAAGTACTTTTCTTTACTAGCCCATTTGTAAAGAAGCCCAGACTTGTAAAGAAAATTGAATTGTATGAAGAGGACTATACCAAATGACGAGTATAGCAATTATATCAGATTTTATAAAACGTACTCTTTGGTTATGACAACTGAAGACTCAACAGCGACGACCAGCTCATATTGGTAGAATCAGTTTTAGAACCAAAGTCACACGTATCATTTTTTAGAACTTTCATAGATTCACTATAGAACTTGATTGATATTTTGTTACTCTGTATTTCCCAGAGAAATACCTAGATTTATTCTAATTACGTCCGTTTCGTTGCTAATAAAGTACTACTTTTCATTTGAATTCACTTACCAAAAAATTTATTTCGATAGCCACGTCCAACAACAAGTAGACTCTACAATAATTTAATGTATTAACTGTATCGTACACCATATTGATTCAAATAATACAGAAACGTTTGTTTACTTTGTTCATGTTAAATGATGGAGTCCTAGAGTTACTTCACGTTAGGTCTTATTTGTTTACTTTCGGAAATGATTCGAATTTTACTAGTTACTAGTAGCTGGCACTCGCGGCATTACCCGCGATAAATTTGAATATTGAAAATTTTCTAACTTTGAATCTCCATTTGAACCCCATAAGGGTTCCTTAGTACACCTCCACAGTCTATAAAGAATACACCCTCCAAATTTCATGTCTCTAGGTTTAGAGGTTTAAGCTCTGTAGTACAAGGAAGTAGAGTAGTAAGTAAGTACGAGTAAGCTATCTTTCAAGTTGCATCAAATTGCACACAGAGTGCGAATCAAATTTCAAATCGGTTCAGTAGTTTAGGAGTCCATCGCGGACAAACAACGTGACACGTAATTTTTTATATAAATACTAGCTGTTACACGCTTCATGACGAGGTTTTGTTGGTTTTCCTGGAAAAAAATAGCTTATGTCATTCTCCAGAGCTCGAACTATTCCAGTGAAAAGAAGCAAGTTGATCAGTCACTGACTGAAGTTGTTGAAGAGAAGAAGGACAAACAATAAAATTGGTCAAGTACGAGTCGGACTCGCGCACTAGGGTTCCGTACCATAGTGTACACATTAATTCAAGTTTCTACCTGTTGCCGTTATTAATATTGAGCCAAAAATCACGATTGATGTATGGGGTTCATAAATATATCTTTTATTCTGCTTTTAGTATTTGTTGTTACAGCGGCAATACGATTAGAAATACGAGTACATTATCTGTACGGTTCATGAGATACAGCATGATGACGGGCAGTCGTATAGATAATGGGCTCTTCTGGCCGATTTTGTTATATTGGATAAGGTTATCAGATGAAATAAAAACTAAAGTATATTTTTTATTCACTAATAAATATAATCTATGTTACTCAGTGATAATGTAGCTATGAAACGGCGAAGGAATTGTTAAAATCGGTTGAGTAGTTTCCGAATCTACTCAATGCAAACAAACAATCAAATCTTTTCTTATTATAATATTAGTGTAGAATAGTGCAGGTGTACATAAATAATATACAGAAGCTGTTGAGCATAATTTCAACCTGGAAGCGTAGCAGGGGCAAATTATCCAGGACGAAATTTAAGATAGCTTCACCTATGATTATTTAATGTCAACTATAATGACTAAATACGTAGTTATGCTGCCAACAATCTGAAACAATGAATAAGACAGTTCACTAAACAATAAAGACTATAGGTATACTTCTCATCTTAACACCACCTTACTTTTCTTAAGAACCACTCCACATCCACCCTTGTGGCAGAGGCCCTAATTCACTTAGAGGCCACTGAAATTTTCTATAGTAAGTTATTTTTAAAATAAGTGTCTTTTAACTACCATTTCGGCAAGCGATGATAGAACTTTTTCAGTTATTTCGCTTTAAAAATAAGACCTCTCAACCCATTTTGATAAATTTTAAATGGGACCTCGAGAACTCTTTTACAACAAAAATAGGATTTTACAAATAAGGCGAGCTGTCACCGAGAAATCAGGTTACAAACATTTATTTTTTTAAATACAGTCTTATTGTGTACTGACCGTAAGGAACAGTCCTCTTGTCATAGTTGTAACCTTCAAAGGCTTGTAGTAGACAGCGTTAAGTTTGAGGTGCTTACAGAACTGCTCCAGCTCGATGGCGAGCGGGTCGTACACGGAGTCTGAGCGCCTCATCAGGTGGCTAACCAGCTTCCGAGTCACCGCCATCTGTTTGTGGAAGAGGAAACAAACTAGAAAGCCTTGGCTCTTTAGATCCCAAGAGATCTTAAGAAAGCAAGCAGGACTCCATTAGACACTCTCGCAAACTTAACAACAGCAAACTAGCATACTGGTATTATAATTTTTTCTGAGCCTCAACCCTCGATTCATAGACTAAAGGTACATAGGGGAATTAGGGGATGGGGATGTTTGAAAGACTTCTCACTCTTCATTATGCCTGAGAATCGTTGAGAGAAACTATGCCAAAGTTTGTTTCGTCTAGTATGAGTATTGTTGAGTTAGTTATACAAACGGTTGGACGTGTACAAATCAAAAACTAAGAGCTATTTTGGCTACATACAGACGTAACATATTATTTACATATTGAACACAATAAACAGTCATTATTTCTGGGTAATCTATCAAAAAGGTAAGTAACCTCCGAGTGTGTGACATGGCAGGGCTCGATGGTCATCATAAGGTTGACGATGTGGTACAGGCACCAGAACATATCCAGCGCCACGTACGTGGAGTTCATGTCAGAAGAGTTATCTTCGACTTCGACTGACAACATAAAATACAAAGTAAGATTTCACAACTGATGGACAGTCTTTACTCTGTTGTAGTGTATATTTTTTATTGCACCTTACTTGCGGATACTTAACATTTGAACTTTTCGAAGGTAGACAACACCTCTCTGGTATGCCTAAGTACTACCATTTTATAAAAGTTTAGTAGAAGACCCATTGCCAGCTTTGTGATTCTCTGAGTTGATATGATTTTACGAAACGAGATTATGAGTAACAATATATTAGAATACTTTTTCCTAGTCGTCTTTACTCACACAACTTAGCAATGAAGTAGTAAGGCGTGGTGACGAGGTGCAGGAAGATGTAAGATAGTAGCATCATAAGCACCAGTCCATGAGAACGGTCCACGGCGCGGACCACGTCACAGGCCGACGCGTATGATGAGGAAATATCCCGGATCATCTCGTAAGGGATCATACAGTTCGTGGTGTTCTCTGGAAAAAGAGTATCTTTTTTACTTTTCATTATAGGAGATATAATGAAAAGTAAAAAAAAAATACCGAAAAGGTACATAGAGTTGTGTTTGACCGCAACTCGCCTGATGTGAACCGACGATCGCCCGTGAATTATATTTCCTTTCATTTTCATAATATTCTCCTCTTTTTCCAATGGGTTTCATTCTACTATTATTTTATTTGGTTTCAAAAATGATCGACCCAGGACTATTAACACTTATCTTAAAATCGCTAGTAAGGGGAAGTGACTTTGTTCATGTGTTCTTTAGACTTTGCATTTGCACAAACTTTTACTATCACGAATTATTATTTATTACACTACACTAATTCGAACGGTTTCGTTCTTTAAAGTCTTTTTACAATGTCTGTGTGGTCGAGGAGCTGGATGGCCTCGCCATTCACATGATGGTGAAGCCGCAGTAGGTGGGCTTCTCCATACTTTTGTATAACGAATTCAACAAACTCCACTCTTAGGTCCCGATGGATATCGTCGTTTCTTACGTACCAAGTGGTGCATGAGTGATACCCCTTAGTACTTTGTTCTGGAACCTTTGGATTATCGCCTTATTGCTGCTCTAAACGGCACAACCCCACAGTTGTAAGCCATAAGTCAATATTGGTATCAGGACTTGTTTGTATACTAAAAGTGTATTATGTATTGACAATGGCGACTCCCGACCAAGTAGCCAATACATCTCTCTGTAGCGTAGGTTAAGCTGCTCTCGTTTTTTCTTTCTCTTGACGTATTCTTTAAAGCGAAGCTTCGCATCAAGAGTCATACCGAAGTACTTAGCCGTATTCTCATATGGAATTTTCTTATCGTTGATGAATATTGTTGATAAAGATTATAGAATATCTGTGATGTTAGTTGCTAAAATCTAAGTGTATTGATTTTGACTCATTTAGCTTTATCTTCCATTTCTTAGTCCGATCAAAGACCTTTTGTACAGCACTTTGAACTTTTTCAACAGGTCCCTCGTGCATGAGATACGCACGAGGAAGCTGTTATGGCAGTGTCGTCAGCAAAGATAGCTATTCTGTTATTTTCTAGTTCTGCTATATTGCACGTGTACAAAAGGTACAGGACCGGACCTAGCATACTTTTCAGCGGTACACCAGCTTTTATTTCTTTTAATTCTGAGTAGGCATCATCTTGTCTTATTCTAAATTTCCTATTAGATAGGTATATATGATTCTAAAATATCTGCATACTCTCTTGGCAGCATATGTCGTAGCTTGCATATGAGCCCTTCGTGCCAGATTTCATCAAAGGCCTGTGTTACATCTAGAAATACTGTGGAACACACCTTTTTACTTTCAATGGATTTCTCAATTATACGTCTGTAATTCGGTTAACTTGAACGATTGTAGAGTGTTTGTCACGGAATCCAAACTTGTGTGTATTAGATTTAATGTTTCTATTATTGGTTTTAGTATTTTCAATAGCAACTTTTCGAATAATTTAGATATAAATAGTAGCAGGGATATTGGTCTGTAAGATGACGTTTCATTAGGTGGCTTTCTAGGTATCATAATGACTTCGGAAACTTTCCATAGGTCAGGTACATGTTTTAATCTTAGTGCTGCATTAATTAAAGTTGTAAGCTTCACAACAGCTTTTTTCGGAAGTCTCTTTTGTATTTCACCTGATATTAAATCGTAACCAGGAGTTTTTCGAGGACTGATGTTATTTTTTATTTCACCTGCTACCTCTCTCTAGCTTTAAGTTTGCAGGCTCGGAGGTAGTATATTTAACATTTGGGTTTCATCTGACTCACCCTCGTTAGGTTGAAAAATTTCTTTGAGGTGTTCTGCAAATATTGTAACTTTCTGTTCATTGGTTTTTGCCCAGACCCTGGATAATTGGTGGAGTGTGGACAACAGGTTTCATTACGTTTTTAGTCGCCTTCCAAAGAGAATGTCTATTGCTAGTGTCATTTGTCAATCTTTGAAGATATTTGTGTAATGCTTCTTCATTGTAGTCTTTAATTATTCTGCTTAACTTTTTCGTCAAGTTATTAAGTTTTGTTTTGTCGTTTAGTTTTCTAGATTGCTGCCAGATTCTTCTATGTTTTATTTTCTGTACATCAATTACTTTATTTTCGAAGGGTAATATTTGCCTTTCGTCGTTTTATTTATTTCCGGTGTGTTTAATGTGTTATATGCACTTCATGATTCAAGTTATCTGTTGTCTTCGGATGAACGTTCAGGTTTATATAGTCATCTTGTGGATGACGATGACGGGCGAGGAACACGATAGTGGACTGTAACTTTATTTCATAAAGTTCCCGCACCCGAGGTGTCCACGTGCACTGGGATCGCCAAAGAAAAGACTGATTTGGCGTTCTAACGTGGGTCATTCTGTCATGTATTTTCTCTATATGTTTCTGTAGTCACATTTGATCTGACGTTTATCTCTTTAGAAGTCGTGTTTCTCAAAGATTGTATTTCTTAGGCAATAGCACTTCTTCTATAGTTGGCAGGATGAGATGCCTCACAGTATATACACTTATGTTTTTCTTATGCTTTTTTTGCAGTCTTTGGTTAAATGCTCTTCCGTACATTTAACGCGCTTTGCTTCTTTAGAGCAGTACTTTTGAGTGTGTGCTTTCGTACTCTTGGCACCTTTTGCATTGTAGTACCAACTTGTTCGTTTTAAGTGACTGTATTTCCACCTTGTATCTACGTATGAATGACATTTGAATTTTTTTGTTAATTTCTTTATTATTTTCGAATGTGGGCATGAACATGTTGAGTGGTTCTTTTGTTTTCCAGCTCAATTTGTTTGCCGCTTCTATAATTTTTAATCCTTTGCGTTTCACGTCTTCAACTATTCTTATTGGTTCCCCCGTAAATTTTTTTTCAAAATGACTCGTATTTGTTTATTTTCGTATGAGTGCCATTGACAGTTATTTTGGTTTGAGGCTTCATTTATTGCCTTATATGCCTCTTTGTTGGTGGCGTTTACCTTTACTGTATTGCCGCTCAGCAGTTTCATAACGAAATTACATTCAATACCGAATTTCGTTTAAAAGTTATAAAAATTCTGGTAGTTTTCTGTACCATCTACTAATATCCGAGGAGGTTGTCACACTTTTTTTTGGCATTCCTTTATTTTCTTTACTTTATTTAACGAAGTAAAGTATTCAATTTTCTTTTCTTCCTACTTTTCGTCCTGATTCATTCTGTTTCTCGTAGAATGTTAGCAAAATCTTCTTCGTTTGCGTTGTACTCTACACGCAACGTAGTAGAGACTGGAGTGCTCGTATTAGCTTTCAAAGCATTTGCCTCTGCGAGGCATTTTTATTGCTGCTGGACGATTTCGTTTTGATTTCTAAGATCATAAACGAGACTCTCCAACTTTGTTTTCGATGTTCAGTTTTAACACAAATGTGTTTGTATAGAGTCGTTCATTCTCCAATTTTAGAGAGAACGGAACTTTGGTAGGACTCATTATTAAAGATGCCGTGTGGTGTCACCTTAACAATAGTACTCGCCGTTACTCGACCTCAGCATGACGCAATGCCCATCTGGGTAATCGCGATGCGAGGCGCCGTCAACGGCTTATGTTGTGATTAGGTTGCAGTCGGTACCCGCGGACGCGAGACAGACTGTTCTGTGATAAATCAGTGATTTAGGTTGTACCTAATTCAAAGAAACATTATATTATTATCAAATTTAGCTGTATTTTTTCATACATCGCATTCCTTCCAAATTCAAAATCCAAATGGCTGTCATTATTTGACTAAAGAGCCGTGTTTTACAATCATCTTGCTTAATGGTAGAAGATGATGAAGCACTCGAAGATACCGTTTCTCTCTAACCTTGAAGATACCTAGATTGTAGTTTTCAAGAATCAACGGATAAATGGGAAGTAATTCCATACTACCACCATCTATATACACTTATACTAGGTACTAAGAATATTATCTTAACTTCCTCAAAACTCTTAGGAAAATTGCAGTTTTTTTTATTTAGTACGTATTTTAAGTATCGTTTCCATTACCTTCTTCGATTTTCAAGCCATCAGGATTTACGAAATTATTGACTCTCTTCAACGCGCTGTTACTTTGAATGTTTATTTCGGAAATCACTTGAATTTCATCTGTTTTAGTATTTGCATCTGTAGCTGTAAATAAAAACACTAATATTAATAAATAGTACTAGGTATGTAAACTGTTGATGTAAAAATATATCAAGCACTAGTAGCAGTTGATAGAAGATCTCAAAAGTGATATTTTTTCAGTCGAGTTTAGAACCAATGGGTAGACTGCATAATAATTATCTAAATTAACCACACTAAGTTCAAACGGGTAAAACTAACCTCGTATCAGTAACCTCAGGTTGTCGTTCACAGATTGGAAAGCAGTCCGCACGTGAAGGACCAAGAACATGAACTGGACCAAACCTAACTCGATGATCCAGTAATAAACGTTAAACATAGCCTCAGTTGCTCCCACAAACACTGAAATCGATGTTATAAATTGATTTTAATTGTTGCTTTTGATGTACATGTATTTGTAAACAGTTATTGTAAGATGACGCTTAAGCAAGTCATAAATTAATTATACTAGCCAAAATTTTGGTGTTAATTATTTTTTAGAGGAAGTGACTTTCGCTACTGTTACTCGCTACTCAGCTACTCTACTGCCTTTTATAATCTTTAATCTCGGACTATTCAAGTCGTTAGTTCTAGGTAAAGTAGAAGTGGTTTTTTTCTAGGCAGATTTGGTGGATAATAGACCGCATTGTCACTATGCATCAGGTAAACTGCGATCGAAGACTTCTACGACAAATAATACGGTCGAACGTGTTCAAAAGTTAAGGAGTTATTATAAGCTTACATCGTTCTTCTGGATTGCTAAAAATTGTCTTCAGGGTGCAATCAGCAACGGTCAAAGAGATGCAAAATATTATCCAAATAATGAATAACGCGGATTGCTTTCTGCTCCAGAGCCTTGGCCAGTATTCGGCACCCATTTTATAGTTTATCTGAAATGAATCATGTATATATTAATAGACTACCTAAGGTGGTTTTACTTATACCACCTTAGGTACCAATTAGATAACTACATAGTGGGTCCGTAGTCTACCCAGTGGTTTAGAGTAAGCATCTCCTAACCTAAGAGACTTTGTTCAGGATACTGCCATACTACTTTTATTATTTTTCTTATTTAAACTTACAAATGCGTACAAGTATATTTGCTCAGTCGTCATGTCATTTACTCCTTTAAAAAGTCATACCTCTTCAACTTGGTTGACGCTGGAGATAAGACACCGCATCAGACCCAGGGCACTGTACACCATCACATCCGTTGTTATCATGACCACGAAGACTCCGACAGCCCACGCCACGCGTCTCGTCGTCGGATGAAGCCGGCCCGATTGTAGCTCGATATATGATATCCAGATAACGGCTACATCTGGGAAGAAGAGCGACAGTATCTGCAAATAAAACTTAAAGCTCGGCATCAATAATTGAAGCAAAGACCCACATTTTAGTATAGCTGTTACGCCTTTTGTTTTATGGGGAACAAACGTCGTATCTAGTCACCGGATCAGGTAGGCACATCAACATAACATTTCCTGAGAATTTCTTCTTACGCTCCTTTATAAAAATAACATTAATTATAAAACGAGTAGAAGAACTTTACAAATCTCACTCACTTGCAATAATAATAACTAAGCTGCCAATAACTGAGTACAGTGTAGACGAGCTGACCCGCCAGGCGTGTTCTTTCCTACATATTTGAAGTGGTGCTAGCCCCAGGAACCTATTGAAGCGCAGAACTGCTGCTAGCCATCCAGCTACGTAACAACTGCTGCCGTTGCTCATAGCTGCTGATTAAACCGGCTGCTATAGACCTGAAAACCCATTTGATTAACTGTTACTCTTCTCATGTAGAGTATAGAAGGAATTGAGCACTGTGTATTTTGCATTTATTACCCTTTCTATCATTTCTTATTGCATCTGAAGAGTTGTCACGGATATTCGATGATTAGGTAATTATCTATCTTCGATAGACAATATCTGAAATTCAACAACAAGTTTTTGTAAAAATATAATCATCATTCATTTTGTCTGATAGGTCAGTAAAATCTTACAAAAATCTACTACTGCCTAAAATCGCAAAACGCGATGTATCGCTGTATTTTTTGGTATGTTATCAAGGCCGCTTAAGACACTGTTAAACAACGATTTGCAAACAAAATATGTTGTGCTATTGCTGTAATTCATGAATAACTATAAAATTACCTGATATTTTTTCGTTTTTGCTGTTCAATTAAAAAAGCCAGCTACGTTTGCTGCGCCTGTCCTGCTGTCCTGGTTAGTTTTTTTATAGCAACTGGTTTTTAAAAATCCACGTACCATTAAAACTATAAAGAAAATAAAAAATACTAGTGCAGGCAGGCATGTAGTGTATCGACTCGCACTATGTATGCGTCGTACTAATAAACTAATGTACTTAATGCAATACACTGTTACACTGTTATTATAGACTCTGACTATTAGTATCGAAGTAAACTCGAATTGAAATTGTCAAACCACTTTTTACTCTCGAGGTAAAAACGACGGGGTGTTATAAATTTGGCGTGTCTGTGTCTGTCTGTCTGTGGCATTGTAGCTTCAGAGTAGATGAACCGATGTTGTTTTTTTTCAAAAATTGTCGGGAGTGCTTTTTACGCCATATTTGATAAATTTCAAAGCATAATTGAATATTTTATCATAACTCTCTCAAATATGGCTATCAAATGGAAGGTCTTGACTAATAGAATACTATAATTTATTATACATTTCGAATCCAAGATGCCACATTTCTGAAAATAGCGATGTCAGAGGTTTTAGACCCGACTGCGAGAAAAGGACGATTATGTGTTTAGAGTGCATGTATGTATATTTCTTTGGCACGCCCTATAGCCTAAAGAGCCTGTCGTATTTTTATGTGAGTGGTGTCAATAGATTTGTCTTCACCTGCAAATGGTCAAAGACTACACTAGCTGCATTCCGCGATTTCACTTGTTAAGATAGGTACGTGGGTCTTATGTTCTAGCTGTCTGATTTTTCAAAGTCACTTTTAACCACTTGTTCACTGTATTTCTATAAAGTCACGTCACGGTACTGTGCACGGATATCCGGTCCAAGTATACTAAGATGGTGTTAAATTTTTTGAAGGCAATTATTATAACATAATGTCCCTAATGACAAGTTTTTCATCCTACTGGAAACATATTAGCAAACCCTTTTACCCAGCAGTCTTCCTTGAAAGCCAGTGTATTCCAGACTAGGCATGCTCCATCTAGTGCTACAGTATCGATGACTTGCATTTTCCTGCGAACTTATGGTCAAATGCCTGGCAGCTTGGATAAATAAACTACCCATATATGTATAAGCTCGTATGTATGTCTAAATCTTTGTTACCCTTTACAGCCTAAACCGGTAGACCAATTTTGACGTGCGAGGTGAATTTGTCGTTGCATTTGTATTCATTTGAATATAGTTAAAAGTCAAAAGCTATACGCATCATACGCATCATACGGCTTCACACGTTAAAAATTTGTCTACTACTTTTGCAGTAATTTTTTATATTTTAATTACTTTCTAACTACTTCTCATAAACGTAGTTGTGTTTCGTCGTCAATTGTTTGTGTTCTGAATTTTCCAGATATTAAAATTATACTGCTTTCAAATAACTAACTAGATATGATTAAGCTGGGTTGTTTTCAAAAAGCATTAATGTCTCTACATTTTAATACTATAAAATTAAATGCGAAAGTAACTCTGTCTGACTTTTTTGTCTGTCTGCTACCTTTTCATACCTATACAAAGAAATGATACTCTTTAACGAGAGATTCGTTAGTTCACACAACGTGAAATAAACCCATTATATCAAAATAACTACATTTATGAATTTCATGACTACAGATACCCGGACTAACGGGTATATGGCATGTAGCGACATACTTAAAAAAAAAGGCAATGTCAAATCTGTTACAAACGAAGATAACATACTGAGACCGCAACTCACCTGATGTAAAGCGACGATGCTGTCTTGGATGTGGCACGCTTGCCTAGAAGAAAGCGATTTACTCGTAATTTGATAAGATCGAGATTATAGTAATCGGGAAATACTCGGAAGGGAATTTCACAACCTAGCTGTACGCACAATAAAAGTAGACGCATGGCGTTTTGTGCGAGTCCGTGGAATCAATAAACAATAAACAATCAATAAAGTAGACGAAATTTCGAAGAAATCTAATAAAGTATGGTTTATACGAACTGGATGAGCGCACATTGATAAGTGTATATACACTACCGGGAAAAATTCTTAATCCACGCGGACAGAAGTCGCGGGTAACATCTAGTCTCTCTTTACTTCATGGAGCATCTTTTGTTTGTTTGTCACCAAACATTGTTTATTAATCAATAAGCTGCTGCCATACCTGGTGCACACTCATGGACACATTGTGTAGAGCACAAAACGTCACCTATTTTTGTTAATTTCTTTCACACTCTCTCGTCAATAATTATTTCTAGAGATTTTCAAAAAGAGGAGACATTTAATTCGACTGTGTTTTTTATGTTTGGGTTCTGATTTTTCGGTGACGAGTAGATTGATTTTAAAAATTATTTATTAAATTACTGTATGACCTCCCATGCGATCCCATTTTTATTTTATGTTAGTCGATCAAGAGGTTGGATTTTAGAATCGAAATAACAGGACAAGTTCTATCGGCACCTGCCGTAATAGAAGTCAAATCACTTTTTAAGAATTGTATTGAATATTTTTTGTTACAGAAAACAACAGTGTAAATAACAAAAAAAAAAAAAACTTAAACTCAATTACTGCTTTCTGTCACAAATTGTGTAACGTGAATATCTTTTATTTTTTACATCCACGGGAATGTGACAAATAACATGTTTTTCCGCCTTACATTGTAGTATTTGTATTATACTACTGTATTATATTGTAAAGCCCTTTTTACTAACGTTTTGAGTTGTCTTTCATACTTTATAATTTTCTCATATATCTTTGTAAAAACCTGGTCAATATATCCACAATAATTTTCTGATGATTTCGTTATACTTTTGGTGCTGAAAATATTACTTTTAAATGTATTAATTGCCGTTTTTATATCAAAATTTGTTTGTTTACATAATGTTGACAACGTCAATAATTTTCATTTCATGTCATATCTTTCAAAAGTTGTATTTTTTTCTATGAGAACGTGTAAGGTTTTATGTTAAATAGTCTAGTTTTACTTATTTTTGTATTGGCCATTTATAATATTTAAATTTAAAAATATAGATTTTAGGAAATGGGCTCGCGACTATATAAGACGTCGCGAGGCATTCTCCTGGACAGTTCTGCTCAAGTTTTCTTTCAACTACGTACTACGGCCACACCCGGGCCAGGCAGGCCTGGGAATTCTGTTGGCGCGACCAGTTTTATTTTAATGTGAATTTTTCATCAAACCATCACAAGTTCTCAGAAATATAAGGGAATGTGGATAATGTGACATAGACACACAGTATACATTTGGATGGATGGAGCATTCCTTAAAGTTAAGGTCGGTGCAACCTGATATATTATATTCATCGTTCCGATACTGGAGCTGCCACCTTCGTATCTTCGAGCTGCCACCCTCATCTGTGAATTGCCACCTTCATCTGAGGACTGTCACCTTCATCTGAGAACTACCTCTCGGTCTATGAACTACCCCCTCCGTCTGTGATCTACCACCAGAGGATTGTGACCGGCCGTTTAAAATAGGAGTAATTTTAAGTTCTTTAGTTATAAGGTAGTATTTTTTAATTTTAATCTTTTTGCAGTTTGTAATTGGTAAATTAAATATTCATTTGTACATATTTTCTTCTTTCTTTTCCTCCAAAGTTAGGGTCCTACTGGTAGGGTCAGGTAGGAGCTAACTTCTTCTTCTTTTTTTTTTCTTTTTTTTAAATTAGTTATAGCCTTGCCCTTTGAATTAAAAGGGGTAGCGTTATAACATAAAATTTCCACTATTTTAAGGTAAAAAAAAATATTATTAATGTTTTTTGTTTTTTTTTTTAAACTTTTTATAAAGCTCACATTAGAAGAACCTAATAGGAACATTGAGTATTTTTGCTCCTGCTATGTGTAACTCGTCCCACTAACATAGAATAAAACAATATAAAAAATATTCTACCTGAATTTTTTACGAGTAACAAAATATCATTATTTATTTCGACAACGATCTTTGAAGCCACTTTATCGGGAATGAGAGATTTTGATACTAAATTATGAGGAGGATTTCCTGACAGGTAATTTATGAGTGTGTATTTGGGAATTATTTGACAATGATGTTTGTATGGCTGTGCATACACCATTAGACCTAATTATGTTCAAGTAATATACAGGGTTATAGGTTAGAGGTGTACTTAGCTGAATGGTGTTAACTATACTCATCATAATGGTAAACTTTTAATACCGACACTGCAAGCAAAAAAAGCTCAACTTTTTTATAAAAAAAAGTTAATTTGTCGTCGATAAAATGTATGAACCAGATATTTTTCTTCTCGAATTCATAGTTGGTCCCATTGGGAAAGTTGTTCCTTTGGATGAGTATAGTGACCCCCTTTCGGCTTAGTGCACCCCTTACCAATAACCCTGTTCAGTTAGTATTGTCGATCAGTATTATAGCGCTAATAGGTGAGCGACCACGCCTTCAAGAGAATGGGAGTTAATGCATTAATAAATTTTGTTTTCATGCAGTCTTCCTTAATACAGCTTAGCTGTAAATTTTTACTCATAACGTCGCACAGCTCGGCATTGATCTCCCACTATTATGGTCTGTAGGCCACAGTCCACCACGCTGGCAAAATTACGGGTTGGGGATTTCACTTATATTTGAAAGCAGAGCTTCTCCGACGAGTATGTTTCCTAACAATGTTTTTTTTACCGTTAAACAAATGATGATTTATTTTAATATGCACATGAGTGTAAAACACAGAGGTGCATGACTGAACCTGGATTTGCACCTTTCGCATTGATCGCGTTGTTTCGATTGAGAGGCAACGGGTAATATCTAAGAAAGAAATTTAAGAAGTTAGGTACGTGAATTCACTTAACCACTATTTACCAGCATGGAGCTATACATACAACTGTAATTTGATTAAAAATATAATTTACTGATAGGGAGACGGATGACTTTATACCAATAACTGGTCCTACTAAAGTGTGATGGACATCACATTTGAACCGTCAGTTGGATTAGAAACTAAGAGTACCTATTTTTTATTAAAACGGGTAAAACGAAGCTCATGTTTTTCAGCTTTGAAGTTATAACGTCACCTGTCTACCTCCACAGAACTTTCATTGTCATAGAATTTATTATCCTTATAACGTTGCTTTACACCGGGCAAGTCAAATCACAAACTTCATTATAACAATAGTTAATTACATACTACAAACTACAACAAAAAACGATTGTGTCAATTAATATAGGAAAATAGAAAATTCACTAGTTAGCATTCGCCACGTCAAAGACGTCAATTAGAGAGAGAAGATTATGTAATGGGCATTGTAATAAATTCTTTTGAGGAATAGAAAGGGTTTGTCTTACATGTTTAATTCATTTCTTAAACACGTTATATACACTAGACAGGTGAACAGCTTCAAGTGTTCTGTAATTTCGTAAAACATGTTTAAAAGTGAGAATTTATACAACGATATCTTATTGCTCAAGTGTATTTCGAAAGTGCAATTTGAACCGATATGGTCCAAACAAAACTTTTTCTTAGACAAAAATAATAGATACTAAATAAGATCGTGTATTTAATTTATTAGTGATTTCACTAATTTATTATATCCATACCTTTACAAGTTGTTGATATAGATTCAGATCATTTATTGCTTCCATACAGTACATGATGTTAAAAAATAAGTACATTTTCCAATGAACCCCTGTCGGGCACAGCAAAGTTAAAAAAGAGGAGGACGCACATTATTTCTTCCTAGCATTTTACGTAATAATAAAAAAGGAAGAGTCCTGCCAGTCAACAGATTATATTATCTAAGTGTAAGAATCAGGGACTTTACACCAAAATATTAATGTACAATAAATTACCAAATAGCGTGATGGAACTCAATTTTAAAATAATTTAACAAAAATAATTTTTTTTTTGAAAGCAATCCTTTTTATAAACTCAGTGAATATATGTCAATGCAGCTTGTGGAATCATCGTTCTTGTGTGACGAACAACAATTACAAAATGTTAGTAATAGGTAAAGAAATAAATCACAATGTAAATGTATAATATTATTATACTATTTGTTCTTAGAACTATAAAAGTATGTATTTATAAGTTTAGTTTTTTTTAAGTAATTAATAATTAAAATGTAACAAGACTTGCCTGTAACGAATGTTATTTAAGGGCCAATAAATATTTCTTATGCTTATTCTTCTTTTTTTCCCGAAATCAGAACTGGTCACATAGTAAAAGTACTGGTCACGTAGGACACCCCTAGCCTAGGTAACTTATATTTATATGCCAACTAAGCCACCGAAAATATACGTACTGTGGTTTAAAACTACTCTTATACTTAGTTATATATTAAGGAAATCTTATTTTTGACAGAGATTACTCAGTTTTTATTTTCAAAATACATACTGAAATAGTTTAATTTACAAAATGATTACTCGTATACAAACCAGTATAACCATGTAACAATCAACTCAGATATGTTCGGACTTCAACGCTAATAAATAATAATAGGTACTGCCAGAATATTTTGATATAATGTCAACACTAAGCTTCAGGTAGGTTGTCGTCACTGTTCTGAGAGCCAGCCAAGCTAGGCAGGTCACTCATTGACATCGGCCTCATCATAGCTTGGAAAGTACCAAGAACCATCTGCGAACTGCCACCAGCATCACGAATCTGTCTCTTCAGCAACAATCTAGGCTTTACCATATTTGGCTTTTGAGGATACACATTCTGTCCTTCACGATTTTCATCGTCCGTGCTTGTCTCGTCGCCTTTCAAAGTTTTCGGTTTCCGTGCATCTTCAGTTGTTATTTCGTTATAGTCTGTTGTCAAAAAACTTTTTTGCTCATCATTTTTCTCCTCGCGTTCCATGTTTAAAATTATTTTAAAATTATCGCTGGCCAGCATCAAGTCTTCTATAAGGATATTCTTGATCATTTGTAAGTGGTTATAATTGTTTTGTTTTGTTAAATCGAATTTATTGACTTGAAGAAAAGTATCAGGACTTGCGTAAATGAGTGGAAATATTAGAAATAGATATTGGAAAGACATTTTTGCGATATGACGTTGTAACGCAGAGGGTGTCAGTGTTGGAATAATTTAAAGTCGATACGATATCTTCTTTTAGTGTTTTACTTCTTATCGTGTCAAGTAATGTAGGGTACAGCAAAAACCTAATGTAACTTTAAAGTATGGTCTAAGTGTATAAATTGTCGGCAACATTTATTCGTATTGAAAACGCATAACATTATTGTATGTAGCGAATCCCATACCTTGATAAGGTTTAAAGGTAAAGAGATATTTTTTTAACTTGTCACAAATACCAGACTTAAATAAGATAAAAAAACACTAACTGACTATTATCTTATGTCTCAAAAACGGTTGGATCCATTTAAAAAAGTATTTTTTGGTTGGAAGGTCTTTTGGTCTCTATGAAACCCCACTTACTTATAAACAATTTATTAAAATCAGTTCTTAATTTTGTTATTTTTCTGTATAATTTAAATAAAATAGTTTCTACGCCTGCCGCATTGAAACTAATTTTTCAATAAGACACTTTTGTATTGTTTTTTTTTATTCAAGTGCTACCGTAGTATTATTATATATTCTCTGGTGCTGCGGACACTGCTCTTTGCACGTTACGGCTATTGCACTAATCATATGATAATTAAGGAGGTATGACGTCAAGCAGGCGACTAGTCGTATTCATTATTACTTGCACATAATAATGGTAAGAAATATTCACAAGCAAATGCCGACCCTATCTTATATGTTAAGTGCAGTCAAACACACTACCATAGTCTTAAAAAAATATGTAGATTATGCAAAGTTAGGTATGTGAAAGAACAAAATAGAACATTCATAAAAGTATTATTAGTATAACCTCTGTGTTATTTAGCTATCAAATAACACACACGAATTAATTACATAATTGAAAACGAAATGCTTTCCATCAGTCAACCATTTTTCCATCAGGAAAACATAACATAGCCATTAAATGAAAATAGATAACAGTGTAATAGTAACAATTTTCATATCAACACGTTATAATAGCGCGACGAGTTAGCCAATCTCTGTATACGGACAGTTTGTTCCCCGCCCGCCCTTTAGCTCCACGCGTTTCTGCCCTCCTGGTACTTTACGATTCATTCACTAATTTCTAACAGTAATCAATTAAACATGAAGTTTATTAAATTTTTAAAAATATTATATTAGTAAAGTGAAGTTTGTAAAAATAAAATAAAAAAACATTGCTTAAATAATAAGAAACTTATTACTATCATGTAGCTTGCTGTTTTTTTATTGCGGCTTTGCAGTTCGCTTCGGTATGGGTAAGTAACCCTGAGCTTACAATGGTAAAAACCCAATAAAAACAATTGGCAATATTTTCATGTAACGACACAACATGCTCGGCACGTTGCCCTCTGGTGGTGGGTGGAGTATTTGGATTATCTGAAGATCTTTATTTATCTATGGGTAATCTATCTGCTAAGTTTATATTTTTTTGATTCGTAAACACCCATTTACTAAAAGATCTCTTCTGAGATATGAGTTTTGTAACCATTTTGGAACATGGTAGCAGTTCCATCAACTCGCACGTAACCCTTTGCGTCTATTTGTATTGTGCGAATTGCCATGTTGTGGCATTTGCTGCCGGCTTTTCTATTCCCAGATAACTATGATTTGGGTCTTATTAAGTTACCAGATCACGAGTATTATCGGTTTGTTTAATAAACCACGTATATGCTGATTCGAAGAAGGAGAAACAAAGTAACAAACACACTCTCGTATTCATAGCATGCGTGGGAATTATTACATATTCAACTGCTAGAAATCTATCGATGATTCGTTTATTTATTGCTCTTGTTGAAGCATTGTTTGAACAATATGTCAATTAGTTTGAAATACTGTGACTACATATCAATTTATTGTTTACAATTCGGTTAAATGTGCATTGATTTTACAATTATCATACATTTAATGATTTTTATTCCAGAACGTACATTTACAATGTACAGAAATAATTAAAAAAACCTTTTTTTGGTTTAACGCCCAAACAAAAAAAAATCGAGAGAGCTTTAATTCAATTCGGATATCACGGAAGCGGGACTCATAGACATCCTATGAGTATAACCAAAGATTCTAGTTGCATTGCATTTTTTTAGCACGCCCTAGCGCCTACACGGCTTGCAGTATTTTTATGTGAGTGGTGTGAATAGATTCGTCGTCATCAGCAGATGTTCATACGCTATACAAGCTGCATTTCGCGATTTCACTTAATTGACTAAGATCTACCTACTTGGGTCTAAAATTCTTGCAGTCGGGTTTTTGAAGTAATTTTTAACCTCTTGTTTAAATAGTAAGATTTTTGGTATAACAACCTAGTCGGGAATGAAATAGGTCAATGTCCGACTTAGTCCCGATTTATATTTGTTTCATGTAACAACGTTTATTTGTTCAATTTGTTCATGAATGTAATCATCAATCACGTTTAATGTTTTAAATGCTGTGCTGTATTAGGTTTAGCTAATTCGAACGGTTAAAATCTGCTAATTATTTTTAGGTAAGTTTCGTAAAGTGTGGATAAGTATTTCTGATAAACATTTGTGTGTATTTTTTTTTTTTATTAAATATTGATTTTGCTAAAAAAAATCTTTTATTTTCCATAATTATGCTCATATCCCGCATATTTAAAACTTTTTTTATGTTGTACAGTATTAGAGGAACAGTGTACGGAATTACACTCAAGCTTCGGGTAGTTCTGTAAATGGCTCATATTCAAATTATTTAATTTGACAATATAAATATTAATGTCAGTAAAATTTGGATTTGGACTAAACGAGTTTGTAGAAGAAAAGTATTCAAAGTTAAGTGTATGGCGATACGCTTCGCTTCCCTAATAGGATCGTTTTACCCTTTGGGTACGGAACCCTTAAAACGGAAATATGAATGAAGTCAAAACTCAAAAAAAAAGTCAAAATAAGCTCGGATATAATGCTATACGAAACCCTATAGTAATAGGGTTAAGACACGCGTATTAAGTAGCCTACTTACAACGCGTGTTTTGATATGCACTTGAATTTTTTTTATTTACAATCGGCCTGCCAGTACTATCGATTCATATATTTCACATCCAAAAGCAAATTAGCTTTAAATCTAACTAAACACGTAACATACAGCCCCTACCACGCCTCCACCTGCGTCGCAGCAAAACAAACAATCTGTAACTGCCCTTAACAAATTAACGAAAACCCATTACAAACCGGCTTTCATACAGGGCTATCGGCTAGGGATGTACTAAGACGACAAGGGATTATTTTACCCATCATGATGATAAAATTTCATCGTAGACCAACTCTGAATTCTGGAAAAAGGAATCAGCTGTTTCATATATTTTGACGGTGATCTTATAACTTTTTGTATGGAACAGCTGACTTTTATTGGTCGTATTCAGAGTTGGTCATATAGTGAAAGTCGTTCCTTAAAGATAAGTATAGTGACCCCTTTTCAGATTAATTCACCTCTAACCTATAACCCTTTATAAACTTTCTTCCAACGCATAATGGCTATGTTTGTCCGAGAGAAGTCCCTACTATATGTACATTTGATTTATACGATATTAAATCTAAAGTAGAAAGGTGTGTCTGATGACGTCATTTCCCTATTGACAAATAACCTACGATAACTGCTTATTTTGGACGGCACTGTAAACACAAATATTATGAAGGGTAAGGCTTGGCTTAGGCGCGTCGCAGTTCGTTATTTAATTAGGAAATAAGCAAAGGCTTGTGATTTGTTTATTCAGTCACTAACAAAATATTATAACCTTATGCAGACATTGCCAAAGTCCCCAAGAATAGTTAAAACAATATAATAAAAACACTTTTTATCATTTATATATACATATATATATATAAATATATATATAAAAGAGTAAATCCTAATTGACTGACAGGTCTTAATCAACGCAGAGCCTAAACCGCTGAACTTATAGACTTGAAATTTGGAGGATTTATTTATTATAAAGTGTTTTTATAGGCTTGCGCTTGACCGCAATACACTATGTAGAGTATGTAGAGCGACACTGACGAAGAGGCTTAAGTGGTAGTGTCACCGATAAAACATTTTTTTTTTGTCGATGGTTGACGCGCTTGCTTAGAAAAAAAAATACGGGACTTGAAAAGACCGAGATTAAAGCTATCGAGATATGGAGAATTCTGCAGCAAATTTCACAATCTGGCAACTCGCACAGTAAAAGTAAGCGCAAAGCGTTTTGTGCGTCCGAGGAACCTCACCCTTAGCATCCCTACCTACAATATCAAAAAATATCAAGACTAAATTAAAAATCGGCCAATTAAGAGTCGGCCTCGAGCACTAAGGGTTCCGGATCATTATCTATAAACATTAGTTCAAGTTTCTGCCTGCTTGCGTTAAGCTCTAATGCTTTGCTTGTAAATATTTTAAGCGTATACCTGTTGCCGTTATTCGCATCGAACAAAAAACTAGAGTATATAGGAACTCTTAATTATCTATTTTATTGTTTTGACTACTTGTTGTTATAGCGGCAACTGAAATAAATCATCTGTAAAAATCCAACCGTCTAGATATGACGGTTCATGTGATACGGCCTGGTAACAAACGGATGGATAGCGAAGTCTTAGTAACAGGGTGTCGTTTACACCATATAGGTACCCTAAAATATTTATGAGCTGTTAATGCACAGCCTTAATGTTATAATCGTGATAAGTTCCTAATGTAGCTATATTGACTCTATATGGTGATTTGAAAACTAAGTAACGCATCAAAGGTACTGTACACAATGGCTAAAAGAAAACACGGTTTAATATTGATACACTTTTCGAAGATTGTTAAGATGAAGCGAAGAAAGCAGATAACTAAGACGTTAAACGCACTCTCAATAACAATAAAATAATTCTTGACTGACTAATATTTGCTAGGAATCAACTATAGAGAGCCTATAAATCTGAACCTAGAGACATAAAATTTAGAGGGTGTATTCATTATACGTTTTCTAAAAGATTTTTTGTAAATTTAACCTCTACGAAGGTCAAATGGAGATCCAATATGTCGCCTGCAATGCCGTGGGCGTACTAATATAAACAGACAGAAGCGAAAACTAATAAAATAAATTATATAATATCTTGATCGTATTATTTGACTTTTTTGTTACATTTTGGTCAAAAATAGACCAATAAATTCCGAGCCGTGTGTATTTACGAGTTAGATACGAATACATAGGAAGTACCTTAGTACCTTGGTCTGCCTAATGTTCATTTAATATTCACTTTTCACATTCCATTAGACTGATTTAACTTGAATAAATTATTTATTATATCGGATGTGCTCCACATTGAAAGCAAGGTTCGAAAAAAAAACTTTTGTAATCAGACAGCTTAGTTTATTTTAAATCATTATATTCCAAGACGTGTTAAATGGCAGAAGTCTGAGGACGTCAAATCAGCATCATTGCCAACCTTAATCTATCTATTTATATTGCCTTTTCACAGTTTTGATAATCTAAACTTATTAACAGATATAATATTATGTATTAATTGATCAAATTTGGGTTGCCAACAGTAGAGTGCTTAATATCATCTAAAATATAAATCATAAATAGAGTTTGACAAAGAGGATAGCGTCCGAGATGAAATTATCGAAAATCACTTACAACTCTTCTCTTAAGCCAGTTTACTTGAACGAATTAATACGTAAGTATGCAATATAAGAAGAATTAAAAAAAAATGGAAGAATTAAATAATTAATAAAAATAGAACTTTACTAAGATAAAAAAATATATAATAAGAATAATTACAATAATAATATAATCTTTGAAGATTATAGTATAAATTAATTTAATATTATAATTCGGTATAAATGTGTTCGTTTTTCTACCGAATACAATTTTCAAATAGATGAGTTACTCTATTATATTATAGGGTATGTTTATTTAAATGCTTGCTACCGATTTGAAGAATTCTTTTTTGTTTAAAAAGATTTTTTTTTATCAAATAGTACTAATTTAATTTTATCTATTTCTGCTCAGAGGTTTAATTCTTAAATTGTAACAACTGTAAAAGTTCGCCTAGCGTAATGGATGGTAATCACTTTTTTTTAATAATTTGTCATGCTATATTAGTGAGAGTAATTATTTTATCCATACAAAAAAGTATATAAAGAAGTAAGTCCGGACTGACTGACTGAAAGTTGCTAGGAATCAACGGAAAGCCTTCACTGCTGACCTTAGAGACATGAAATTTGAATGGTGTATTTATTATAGGGTGTAGGAATATACTAAGAAATATTTTTTGCAAATGCAACCCCTAACAGGGTTTAGTGTCTGACACTTTTTTATATTAAAGTTTTATGCAATGGGCAATGCCGCGGGTAACAGCTACTAGTCATGTCATATTTTGTTTTCCAGTAGGTACAACTAAGAACAACTTTTCCCAGAGTAACATAATTTAAAAAAGCTCGAAGGAATACTCCACATACATCACAGTCAGAGTTAATTAAACTTTACAGTTCTCGTGATAGATACGACAGCTTTATCAAAACTATATTATTATACAGGATGTTAGACCGACTTAGATACTAACAACTGATGGCAGTATGAAAAACACAAATCAAACAAACTTCGGTCCCCGGCCTTCTTCAACACAGTCTGACAGTTTTATACTCAAGTTGGGCGCCCATCATGAATCTAATCACAGGTCGCTGGTACAAATCCGGCTTAAAAGATCAATTTTACTTGGACAGTACACCAAATTCAATGTAATGTTTATAATTAACTTATTAGAATCAAAAGAAAAAAACACTCACGTCACAGCTCAAAATCAAAAATGTAAGATAACAAGTTGCCGGTATACAAAAATAATGTTTCCATCTATGAAAAACACCAACCAAACAAAGTAGTATTCCTGTCCTTCATCAACACAAATTAACAGGTTTACGGCATAATATATGAAACAGCTTATATTTTTTCTCGATCTCAGAGTTTGTCTTATGTTGAAAGTTGTTTATTAAGTTGCGTAGAGTGACGCCCTTTTGGCTTAGTACACCTCTAAGCCAAAAGGGCGTCAAATATCTATATATTACCAATATTAAGTGTTCTATTATATAGTAGGATTTAGTTTATTAGAGCAATGGATTGCATTGCATTGTAACTACGACGAGTATATGTTTAATTAAAGTAGTGATGTAAGAGGTTGTAAAAATGAAGTTATTTCCTGAATACTTCAGTCGGTATCTTTATGATGAACTGATATTGAATTGAATGAAAATGAGGTGATATTTTATAAACATAAAGTGACTATTTAGGGTTACGTACCCACTATTACTAAGACTTCGCTGTCTGTCCATCCGGCCGCGCCGTCTGTCTGTCGCCAGGCAGTATAAGTTGAATACTTTTGTTCACATTCGGTGAACTTCATCAGGGATGAAATGAGTCTTCCGTGTCTTCAACGATGACACGTCCCCAACAATCAGATACGCGTGAAAATCCGCCTTCTTAAACAAAATGGATCAAACACGCGTTAGCTTTCTAAATAAAACATAATTTTAGCCGTTTTTGCTCGATATTAATATTGGCAACAGGTAAAAACTTGAACTAATGTTGTATTAGATAATTGTACGGAACACTTAGTGCGCGACACCGACTCTCACTTTGCCGACATTATTTAATCAAAATAACACAGCTAACAGAAACGTGTAACAAAGTTACAGGTATTAAGTAAACGCATTATGTAAATAAGTTGGAATATCCAAAGAATATATTTGCCTTCGAAATGGATAAATCATTACTGAATAAAAGTTAAGTACACATTAAACATAGTAACTATTCCCAAGAAAAAACACTTTAACCGAAATTATGAATTTTGAAAATTCAATAACAAATATGTAAAGAACGTTTTTTTTAAAGAAGGTTAACATAATAGTGTATAAATTAAACTGTTACTGAAACTATCTAAAAATGGATGCGTGTGTACATCGATATAGGATAGTATATATTTTTTTTCTCTTTGATGCGAGTCTGGCATGGTATCAAAAACGCTCTCTGCTATCCCGCGTTAGAATTGAATTGCAAATTTTTTTATCCGACTGCCCAAAAGGAGGGTAGTGTTTAACGAGTGTATATTAGTAAATTTCTATGTGTGCGTGTAACTCGTTGTGACCCTCTACAGCTTCAACCGGTAAACCGATTTTCATGTGCAAGGTGTCATTAGTACCGTCTTAATTTGTAGATGGTCATTGGCTTTATTAGTTGCATTCTGTGGTTTTGCTCGTAAAAACACAGTGGTCTTAAGTTTCTGCAGTCGAGTTTTACGAAGTCATTTCTAACTACAAGTTTAATTTATGACTATTTATCATGAATCAGCGGGGTATCTTAGGTTGAGATCACGATTCTTCTAGGTCTTCTTGTCAATTGCCTTTGTGCTATGTGTAGTGAATGATGCATATACCATACATTGAAGTAATATGTACATCGCCCATTCAATTATCCCGTATTGACGGATCTAAAACTGATTCAAGTCAGGATGCATACCTTTAAGTATACTAGTAAGGAATATCTTTATATTAATTTGAAAAAATTAAATTCTCATATCACACACAGTTTCATTCAAAATCAATATTTGACTATTTAATTAAGATAATCCTTAAAATAAACCTGTTAGTTACTAAGTAATGTACAGCAAAGGGCGTCACCCCTTCGCTATACATTACTTTATAATATTAGTAACTTAGTAAATGGCATTTTTTTCAACGACACGGGTGACAGCTAGTATAAAGTCCATATAAAGTTTTAGTACTCATTTCAGTGATCCTCGATGCAGCGCACAGTTTTTCAGAGTTTTTTTGTCTATGTAGCCCTGGTAGATTATGTCACCGGTAGCATAGAGTTTTAGTTCTTTTCAAATACTTATAATTTTATTTAAAATATATATATATATAGATTAAATAGATTGACTCCCTCTCCGGCTCGTTTCTGGTGCAAAGGTTAGCCATCGCCATCCAGCGCGGTAACGCAGCTAGCATCATGGGCACCTTTGCGAAAGGTTCCAATGGGGCGGATTCTTTGACTAAATTTGTGTTCTAAATGTACTTTTTGAATTATTAATAAATTCATTAAGTAAAGAAAAATATAATAAAATATATAAAATAGTAATTGTGCTACATAATATGTTTGATGTTGGTTGTCCTACAGGTGTGGAGTCAGTGAAGGTAGAGGGTGGGGCGCAGGGTGTCGCCACGGAGGCTGCGCACGCTCCGGACCCCGCTACACGCTGCCTCGTCGGGGGCGCACACGCGTTCATACTTAAGGTAAACTTAGTAAATTATAACCGATAATAAATGCGTTAGTTGAAGGTCAAGTTAGAAGTGACTTTAAACCACTGTACAAATGGTTAATGGTGGTATGTAGCGACGATGGTCGAGTTGTTAGTGGGGTCAATTTACTTGCAAAAGGTACGAGGTTCGATAACACGAAACATGCAAAAAGAGCCTGAGCTACCGGTGTAGGAAAACATCGTAAGGAAACCATAGCTTAGTGGTAGGGCGTTTCTTATCGCTCGCCTGGCCAGCTACCACCTTCAAGTTGTAAAATCTGGCGCCAAGCACCTTACGGTGTGTTCCAGCAGCCTTCCTTGAGAGCCACATTGCATTCCTGACTAGGCATGCTCCATCTAGGGCTACAGTATCGATGACTTCCGTGGTCGTGCGAACTTGTGGTCAAAGTTTAGGATAAAAAAATAAATAAAATATATTTTTTTCATATTCAGATCGTCATAGTAGTATTATAGTTTATGACCATCTGCAGATAATTACAAATTCAATGACACCTTGAACATCAATATGTTTTAAGCTGTGGATGGTCACAAAGAGCTAGACATATATAACTAAGAGCATACACTCGAAAGAAATTACTTTAATCTTGGGCAGTCGGATAAAAACGAGTTAAAAAATGTGAACCAAACCAGCCTTTGAACTTTACTAACATTGATCGTAACTTGTTTTGTAAGAAAGCTATGATTCCTTCGTTCTAGACATATTTTACACCTCGCATTCAACCCTCTATAAATATTTACCATCGTCAAGTTATTGACAAGCTTGGAAACGAAAAACCTTTGAAAAACAGCCCATTGATATAACCGACAGGCATGGCATCAATAGTTCACAATACAACCACGAATCTAATGTTTTATTTACATAAAAAATAGAAAAACTTTATTGATGTAAGGTCGTGTTTATGTCAGAAAGGTCACTATAAGTATGGCCAATGTAATAAAGAACCTTACATATCAAAAATCGTGCAATAGTACTTATAATAAATAAACCATCCATATTTCATGAACTCTGGTAATTTTAACTTCAACGTTATACTATTCTGAGCAGTTATACAGAAATTTATGATAAGTACTCGTAAGATAGTATTGACTTGTTAAAAATGTTAAAAAAATAACCCTTAACTAACCTTAAAACATCGACGAGAAAAAACATCGATGCCCAAAACACATTTATATTAAGATCACACCACGTGAAATAATGACGTAGATATTTTTTTACTTAAAACAACATTAAATTGTTAAAAAATTATATATGGCTATGGTTAATAACTCATTTTTTTCTGGCATATAACTGAGATGGACTTATTCATCAAAATGATTTGAATATTATAGTTACAACCAAGGTGTAACTATAATATACAAGTTCAATTTGTATAAAATAACTACAGTAAACCGTTAAACAATCAAAGTGCTTATGAGTGTCATGTGGAAGTCTTATTCCTGACAAAAATCGGTGTTGTTAAAGGACATGGAGTTGGATAAAAATATTTTATAAAAGTCTAAAGTTCGACTGTTTATCTTTTAGTGGTCGTAAATCAGACTAATACACGACGATTGTATAATTTTCTTTTAAACGACATCTAGTTGTATAAAAATGTTATGTAAAAGTGAATAATTTGATCGTTATAAAATTGTCATATAATTTGATCGTGTAAACGTTTTCTTGACAAAATTAAATGACTAAATTTTCGTATAAAATACCGTAACACAATCACTCGAACTTTAAAATACCACTATATAATATCAATAAAATCAAATGTTGTATAGTATTTATATTATACGACAATTTTGCTGGTTTTGTTTTAAACCTACCAAATTATACAATTAGAAGCTGATAGAATTACTATTTTAGTGTCATATATTTATATTTTAGAAGTTTGCTATTTAAATGCATGCCACAAATTTAGATGCTAAAAAATAACCACCATGCTGAGTTATATTTACAGTGGCTTACATAGAAGATAACTAGAACTAGTGGCTGAGATACTATTATTCAAACGCGCGTTGGTTGTGGCCGACCTAGTAATTTAGAAGGTGGCTTATATTTTCTGAGGTGAAAAGAAGCTCTTTTAATTAGTACCCAAAAAAATTTTTTGATTTACGATGTATTAATATTTTTTTGTAATTTTTAAAATCATGCCCCTTTCCTTTTATGCAATATATACGAGTAGGCACCTATGTAGGATATACATATATGTAACTTTCAGGTGTCAAGTTTGTTCGGTCTGGCACCGCTGCGGTTCGAGTCCCGAAGCGACGGGTTCACAGTATCTATATCCAATCCTATGTGCATCTACAGCTACATTCTGGTCACTATATTAGGTAATTCACTCGAATATATTAGGTATTTAGTTAATGATATATATGTTGTAAGTAAAACTCAATTTAAAGATTTTCAGATTTATGTATTGCATATAATAATAATAAAGCTGTGTTTACCTGTAATTGGACTGTTGCATAGGTCCTCAAATTTTGTCATGCGAATATCATCATTCTGTTGGTGAACCAAATAAAAAAATATAATATACATATATATATATATATATATATATATATCGTGCCATTTCCTCTTATCCCGTTCAACTTTTCTAGCGTGAAAGGAGTAACAGGCATACAAACACACATGCATACTTTCGTATATATATAATAGTATTAATGTAAGTATGTAGTTTTTTATCTAATCGTCCCATGAGAACACATACATTTTTTCAGATTTAAAGTAGCGTAGATTTGAGATATCTTTGTGCCAAATTTCATCTAAATCCGTTTTTTCTTAACCTTTATAATATTGGTGTGAAGTGTGATAAATATGTACATAATCAGTTATTTATTTCCCCAGTGATATGCACAGTATTCGGGCTGGTGGCTGAGATCCACGCGGGTGTGGATCTGTCAGTCCGCATGTCGTCGCGCATGTCGCAGGTGGTGTCGACCTGCGACGTGCTGGTCGTGGTCGCGACCGCGGGTGCCGGGATCTACGGCGCGCCGTTTCGCATGAGGAATATGCTCAACTTTATGGGCAGTGTAGCCGCGGTTAGTGATTTATTGATTGATTATCACGTTATTCTGGACTATTCTACAAACACTATCAAATTTAGAGTTATAAAATTTCAGGGATAATCTCTTCATGTCTGCGTCTTTAGTCTCGCATTGTCACGATACGACCTCTATGGCATAAAACAAGACAAAAAGTACTTGAAATGTATTTGATAATTATTGACTGAATTTAATAGTAGCAGTCACTCGCTGCGTTGTCCGCGACATAAAATTTTATAAAAGTTTTAAACTTTGAAATCCTATTAATTAAACCTCCTTAGTGGTTGTATTTAAAGAAACTCTTTCTTACTCCACATAATTAATACACCTTCCAAATTTCATGTCCCTAGGTTCAGCGGTTTAGGCTCTACATTTATTCCAAATATCAGTCAGTCATAACTACTATATACCTTTTTATATACTATTTCAAAAAATCATCCTACATCTTAATATGAAGGTAAACCCGCTTGCTAGTTGTTTTTTTTTCTAAATCATATTATGCATTCTTATTTTCCAGGTGGACCAGAGTATAGGTGGACGATACTCAAAAGCGACAGAACGAAAGCTCTGCGCACTATTACTTTGTATACTTATCTTCTTCACCGTACTTCTAGCAGATGACTTTTGTTTCTACGTCATACAAGCTAAGAGGACAGACAGACAATGTAAGTATAATGCCGCTGGCGAACTGGGAGCGCTGCACTGGTGGTGCCCTCCTGTGTATGAGTAATCCAAATTTTTTTTGTCGTTTGTTATTTATTTCTACCAAATTACGATCACACAACAAATATGGAATAAACCGGTTTATACAATTTTCGACGTTATCGGCATTTTTTTATGCATGTTTTTAATAAAATTTGAGCCCAGTGATCTCTATAGAGTCTAAAATTATGATGTTTCGACAAATGACATTACGAACGTCGAACATCACGTAAACCAGATTTTTCGAAGTATAATCGTTAATAGACATTAACGTCTTTCTTTTGTTTTGTAAAGTTTATCATACTTGTAAATTCATCATTAGAACACGTGATTAGTTCGCTTGGAACAAAGCCCGAAAAACGTTCTACGCCTTCACGCCTAAACCATTATGAGGATTTTAATGTATTTTGGTACTAAGATAGAATAGATCCTGGACTAGCGTCTTACGTGAAAAAAGGCTTTCATTAATTGAAATAGGGAGTGTAAGTTTCCATGCTTATTAAGAAGACCGGCAAAAGCAAAACATACCGCCTATGGACGCCTACATGAAAAGTAAATTTTTATGAAAGTTACGCGGAAGAAGTCGCGTGTGACAGCTAGTACGATATGAAAGCAAAAAAAAAAAAAAGATTTTCTAGCAATACTTTTTAATTTTTAATCAACTAATCTTCTTTGTAACTCCAGGGAACGTAGCATTTAACTACATCGGCTTCTACCTGCTGTGGTATGTGGTGATGATCCTCGAGCTACAGTTTGCATTCACCGCGCTCTCAGTCCGAGCTCGCTTCCACGCAGTCAACGACGCGCTGGCGTTGACTGCACGCCATGTTTCTATACCGCGTGAGTATTACACTGACGACTGCTAGCTTCTGTAATGCCTAGGTATAGGTGTACTTGAGCTAGAATCACCTCGCTCATGTATAAACACGCTCGCTTCTGCGCAGGATCAGTTCAATTTAAACCTAAAGCTACATATATTATTGGTAACTGAACTAGGGGAGCTGGTTACAATGTCAAAGCTACTCACAATGTTTCAAAATCTCTCTATTACAAATTCCAGTAGAAAAATCCACAAGTTCTCCCGCTCTGAACATCTACGCTATCCGCGTGGCTCCAGCGTATGACTGTCAGACGCCTGCCAACGTCAGCCTGCTGGTGGATTCCATGACAATAGGCAGAGAACAGCCTGTTGTTGTTAGAAAATCAGGTAATCTGTCTCTTATCAAAATACAACTTTATAATCAGTGAAGAGCCACGTAGCTTCTAGCTAAAACACTAACTTCACTAGAAGCTAAGAAGCCTATACTTTTTAAAACAGAAGATACTGCTTATGACCTGCAGAAGCCAGAAGTAAGAAGGTTGATGAGATTCCCGATAACCTTGTATTTTATGCAATTCGATATGGTCAATATAACTTTCTAGTTTAATAAAAGTTAGTCGTACCTATCAATAGCAGATCTCATTGTGGGGTCATAAGCTGCGATTTATGCTGCGAACTATGATGATATTAAAGCATGATAAGAGAAGGATATTTGTGATAGTAATTAGGCCACAATCACAATTACTTACCAGTTTTAGTTCCATTTTAATTTGATAAAGAATTTTCAGTACTTTATCAAATTTCTGTAGGTATTCAGAACTTGAATTTTAAAGTGTGATACCGAGTATAGACATAGGAGAGCAAAAATAAACATGTGTTCCTATTGACGAATTACCGGTCGCGTCTCGACGGAATCCTTGCCCCGCATTCTACGATCTCTAAATTGTGACGGCAATCAAGGTCATTGGTTCAAGTTGTTTGCTGGTAATTGTACTATAGATAACTAATACGAATTATTTTTGTACGGCAGTTTCCGGCAGTCCCGCGCTAGGCGTGTCACCGTGCGAGGCAGTGAGACGGCTGGCTTCCCTGCACGGTCAACTATGTGATGTGGTGCGCTGCGTCGATGCAAGTTACGGGTTACCGCTAATCGTGGTGCTCATATCTACGCTGCTGCATCTCATCGTCACGCCATACTTCCTGATTATGGAGATCAGTATGTATTTCTATTGTGCTGGTATAAAAATAACAGTTGAGTAGTCTAGTTTTTTGGGTGGCAAAGTCACCTACACTTATTTGACAAGCGCTCGGCGTAGTTGGGATACAGAGACGTTTAGCCAATGCATTCTTATACGCGTTATCCAGGAAGTTATATCAAAACTCGTAGCTTTATTGATTGCTTGATAGGTTTCAGTTTAACCAGGTTTCAGAACCAAGCTTCTAACTGCACTAATCTTCAAATTATAGTCAATAAGCTAGATCTTCGCTAGATTGCTAATACGACTTTTATTTGTTTCAGTTGTGTCTACTAACAGGATCCACTTCCTGGTCCTGCAGTTCCTTTGGTGCCTCACGCATATGCTACGGATGCTTGTTGTGGTGGAACCTTGCCATTATACTATAGTTGAAGTAAGTTACATCATCTATTCCTGTTTGGTAACTCGATTGCCGCTGATAGTAATACGGTTTTTTTACTGAATGAGGAATTTTTTTTTGGTTTATACGTCTATTTTTTGGAACAACGCCTTGACGTGAATGGAAAGTTACACAGAAAAATAAATTATCCAAGCTTTGGATTAGACGCATAAATTCTGCAGTTGGCGGTTCTATAAACAACTTTATTGGAAGGTGCCGACATATGATCACATCAGCTTACATCCTAGCCCGGTTTTAGCACTAATTTAAAATTAAGGTATTTTTTTGGTGCAACCTCCACACCTAGGGATACAGGTCCCAAACTAAGCAAAGCCTGTGCCATTTTAACCTGAAGACTGATATACATACTTATATATATAATATACACCCAGACACAGGTCAAACAGACATGTTCATGCACACAAATGTTTAACCTGTCCGGGATCGAACCCGGGACCAGCAGCGCAGAGGGTAGGGTTGCTGCCTACTGCGCCAACAGGCCAGTCAAATTATATTATAGTATAGTCAAAATATTAACATTTTTAGTGTTGTGTTACGGACACAATAATGATTTCATCTACATATCTATGTATCTATCATTCCTTCACTCTTAACCATATGTTATACTTAAAACTTCTTGTACGATTATATTATACGTCCAGGGCAGAAGAACCCAGAGCCTCGTGTGCCGGCTGATGAACTGCGCATCCGACCGACCCGCCTTGGGCACTCTGCCCTCTCGAGTGGAGCTGTTCTCCCGCCAATTGCTACTGCAGTCCGTCTGCTATACTCCACTGGGGATGTGTACTCTCGACAGGCCGCTTGTCGCTTCGGTACGTATGACATGAAACTATTACTTTAAAAAAGTGAAAACTGAACCCTGTCTTTTTACGGTCAACATTTCTGGAATGTGTGGCACGTTAGTGTTTTTAAATATGGTTATGAAAATATATTGACGGAGTTGTAATATTTTTTTAAGTCAGATGGTAAATACCTTCAATTTTAGAGAAATTAAAAGAGCTAAGCAGAAAAATCAAAGCGCACTATAAAAAATTACATATTCTTAACTTGTTTAATGCTGTTTGTGGTTGAACTGGTATAAAGAAGATTGTCAAGTTATTTAAGCGTGTTACCGTTTCCTCGAAGCTCTATTCCAGAATTCCTTGTAGCGTAGTACTACTCCAGAGATGAAATATTAATAGAGAAATGTCTAAATTTTACTGCGGACCTTCACATCAGATTTAACAGAATTATTTTTGATAATTTTATTTTTTTATTCCAATGATTTCGTATACTTGCACCCTGAATTAACTCATATGATACTCCATACCTTATATGTATAAAAGAATAAGTCCTGACTGACTGACTGATATTTGCATGGAATTAACGCAGAGCCTAAACCGCTAAACCTAGATATAGGAAATTTGAAGGTTGTATTTATTATTGGGTGCACTAAGTTTGAAACTTCTTATTCCATTTTACGTCGCGGGCTACGTCGCGGGTCATAGCTACTGGTTAATATATATTTATATCGATAATTTTACAAAAAATGCTAATATCTATTATTCCTTGCAGGTAATCGGGGCAGTTACTACATATCTAGTGATACTGATCCAGTTCCAAAGATACGACACTTAAACAATATTGTAAAACCAAAAATATTTAGTTTAATTTGTAGCCAGTAACATTATAGATACTTAGGATTTAACCAAAGATAATAAAAAGTAATTATAAAAAGTTTATTCGATGAAATACTTAATATTAAAATTTTGATGGCGTTTAAATATAAATCCTAAACTTGTTTAATATTAATGAAAATAACACTAATTGATGATTCGAACGTGTTAAGCTTAGGTTGCTCAGAATAATGAATGTTCTATGATCATTGAATTTGAATTGATAAAAATATGTTCTAAACTACAATTTACAACTGTTTAATTTTGTAAAATAAATTGTTGCTGTTTAATTCTATTGTTATTGTAGAAACGCTAATATGTCAGAAATATATAACGATACACGTGAAATTTTTAATTGTTGCGATGTAACTAGTTACCTAACTACAATACCGAAAAACCCTAACAACGTAATATTATATTATTACATTATTACAACGTAATATTGTAATATTATTGATATTTTGCATGGTACTATTCGCTCCGCTATTAAAAACTTTTGGAAAGTAGAACAGGTGTTAAATAACTCACGATCTTACATAGACGCGCTAGTAATGACAGGTAAACATATCCAGTGTCATACAATCGCTATTTAATATTCCAGGCTACACTATGTACACTGAACAAAGGAAAAATCGTAAATGCGGTGGTATAATTTTGTATGTTAAGAAACAACACAGATTTAGCCAATATAAAACTTCGAATGTCTTGCCGGTAAATTAACCATATACACCTATTCTATATATCGGTATTGTATCTGTCGGCCACCATCTACTAATAAAAATTCATTCGTACAAGAACTGGATTTGACACTGAATATGTATACGAATACCGAGTGTATTATCTTAGGTGATATTAATATTAACTTACGAATCAAAACTCCTATCAAAAAGACATACTTAGATATGATGCATGGACACGGTCTATTAAGCAGCATCACAGATTTTACGAGAATAGAGAAACTGAGAAATATGGCAACTAAAACTTGTATAGATCACATCTTTGTGCGATAAGAGGCGCGTTCTCCGCTGCACTCGGGTTTCGGGGTGGTTTGGTCTGAATCTCAAAATGTACTGATGTACATAACGTACGTACTTTTCCCGAAATGACTGATTTTCTATAAGTCTTCATTATTAAATGTCGGAAATCCGTAAAGTCTGATACAAAACGTACATCCAGCTACATTATCTATAAGTACGGGAATTACACATACATCGCCTTATAGACGAGCTTTTGTTAGTATGTGTGCTAATTTACCTTTATTACCCAAGGATAAAGTTAGTGGTAGCGTAGTCGGTAAACCCGTTGCCTCGGAGAAGGTTATTAACTTTCAAAGACAAGTGAAGTCCCCAACCCGCAATTTAGCCAGCGTTGGGGGACATATATGCCTACACCCCTTCATAGGGGAGACTCGTGCCATTGCAATCCGGTGAAATAACTGAGATCTAAATATCGCTACTTTAAAAAAGCGTTTACTTTAATTTAGCATCACAGAGTACTTGGATAATGTAGGTTTTAATGACTATTATTTTGTCCACGTAACTACAGCGCAGGGCCCGGTATTGGGACCCTTGCATTTCTTGGCATATGTCAACGATATCACTAATATAATTAAGTTTTGCAGCGTTTATCAGTTTGCTGTTGACACTTGCATAGTAACCACCGGCAGGGATATTGTAAAGGCTCAAAAGTAGATGCTAGCTGATTTTACTGCAATTTGCAAGTGGTCACACGACTCAGGACTTGTCCTTATTATCCGGTCAATTTAGACATTCGAAGGTGCTTAAAACTCCCAACAAGCTGAAAATCAGTAAAATTGTACAAAACATAAAATTTCATTCATTCAAAAATAATATTTAAAAGTTCCCCATCATTCCCGATCATTCGCAATTTTCAGCAAAACGGTAAGTTTTATCATAAAAGTACTATTGGAAAAAATTATAGATCATAAAATTATCTATAAAAAATGTATCAATACTTTTTTTCCTACGAGCCATGAGATATAACGGTTCAAAAAGTGTCATAATGTGCATGAGTACACCACGTATATACTCTAGAGCTGTTATATATTATGTATTATAATATATATATTATATTATATCTTCGACAAACTAATTCCAATTAATATAAACATAATTTTATTTCATTATTATCACTATAAATAAAGTAACATGGAGCAGCCTGTATATCGAGCTACTGAGCGGGCGAGCGCATGACGTCCCGTGTTTGCTTGCTTCACGACCAGTAGGTAGGTAAGTAAAATGCGACGTGCGCGCTGCTCGCTAACCTTGGTTAATTGTTTACATTTTAGACGCAAGTATAATGTGATTTGTACTGTATCGATATTTCAATTTATACGGAAATACTTTTACGTTCAATAATTGTATATAACTTGTTTATTATTTGTAGTTACTTATTAACAACAGGAGGACCTAGCACTTAGACAAACCTCTGCGAGGTTTTTTAGTGTTAAGATAATAAATGTTTTTTTAATAATACTAACAAAAATAAAAGATACTAAAAGTACCAGGCTTTCAGGAGCAGTGCGGTGGTATAAAATGCAAATGATCAGATACAGTCGCAGTCATATGTTGCGAGCAAGTTGCGGGCGGACGGCTGTATAACATAAAACTCGAGTTACTCTCACACGGTGTTCGAGTGTAATTCCCACGTGGGACACAGTGCAAATTTAAGTAGAGTTTTTCTTCTGTTAAAATGTTATAAAACGATCACAAAATAATGTCCGTTATTTCCACAGAACAGATAACATTTTCGTTGTACATATTCTATAGTATATTATTATCATGGTTATCAGGAATCCCTACCACGTATTATTGGATCACTCTCAGTAGATACATTGTCCAGATTTATGATAAATCTTTTTTTTAGTATTCTAGTGGTAATTCATAGAAGTTATTTGACATGCTATTACTTTTGTTACGTGGCGCTAGTTGCTTGATCCTGAAAAATGATTTTTTTACTAGAAATTTATCGACCTTTGGCCCTGAAACTCTTTTAAAATTTAATCAAGTATATAGCTCTCGTTTCCATTTCATAAAGTCACAAAAACATTTCGGTCGAAAGGCAAAAAGTTGCAGAACTTGGAACTAATGTGATTTTTTTAGAAAGTGAAATCCGATAAAATTTGTTTTTCAAATTTGCGTGCCTGAAGCGATATAAATTAAATTTATGTAGGTATACCAAGAAAGCAAACAAATGAGGCTTTTTTAAATTGTTTCTGGAGTCTTTTAGGAATAGTTAAAACCATATCAATACCTACATATTTTCGTTACTGAAATTGTTAATACAACCATTCAGTTACAGTTGCTAACTAAGAACGTATGTGTGGTAAGTTCTACTGTATTTCTCACTCTATGCAGATGCACATTGCAGTGCCTGATGAAAATCTAATAGCAAAGTTGTGCGCAAAGGGGTTCGTTTTGCACCCCTGCCGTGAAGTTTTAATGCATCCGCGACAAATGCGAATCTGCTGCAATACACTAGGTGTCGAGTCTGATATTTAAATTGTGATAAATATAAGAAATTTAGTTTGGTATACGTTCTGTGCTCATAAGATAAGATAGATAGATCAATTCTTTATTGCAGACACACACAAAAATAAAATACAATAGAAAATTCTAACAAAATAAATGCTACAAGTGGCGGTCTTATCGCTAAAAAGCGATCTCTTCCAGGCAACCTTAGGATGGAGTCAATTGTGAAAAATTAAATTTAATAGGACGATATTAATAGAACATAATTAGAATCAAACAAATAAATTAAATATATCTTAAATATTTATTTTAGAATCGAAGTAGAGATGCTTTGGTTACTTTGTGCCATAATATTAGGTGATTACATATGAAATTGGCGTTTTGTCGTACTGGCCACTTTGATCTCAAATATCTCTTCTTTGGTTAGGGATTCCAATTTAAAATTTATACAGCTATTTATTCATACATTAGTATTTCGAAAACACACCGCCATACACATCATTAATCCTTCAAACCGTTTCTGCAGCACTGGTACCACCACGGTGGAACTCGTACTCGTAAATAACGCGATATTTCAAGTTTTCCATTTTGTAAACTGCGTGACGCAAAGAAAAAACCAAACGAGGACAAAACAAATGAATTACGGTTTTCGAAATACAAATGTATGAATAAATAGCTGTATAAATTTGAAATTGGAATCCCTAACCAAAGTAGAGATATTTGAGATCAAAGTGGCCAGTACGACAAAACGCCAATTTCATATGTAAGGACCTAATATAAGTTGTTTTTTTTCAAAGATGTTGCGGTTACTTTGTGCCAAATATATAGTTTTAAATATAATTTTTTTAAAGGTTTTTTTTCAAGGAGTCCATCGCTCATTGGTCTTTGGATGGAACTCATAGGGCAACAAAATGGTCAATAGCAAAAACTTTAGAATAAGACGTCTAACACTCCTTTTTATAAAAACAATGTGAGAAATGACTTTCTATTCATCTTACTCATACTTAGTACTTATAAATTAAGTTTTTTGGCAAAGGTGCCCATGATTTTTGGAAAAAACATGGCAGTTTTATCTTTGGGTTTTTGCCTCTGATTTTACTCGGTTGATACGATAGCCACTAAATGGGTTCGATATAATAATAAAATACAATTTTTACTCAACTTGGTAGCAGACTCCTCCTTACCAGATCTTATTGCTTTTGATTTAATTCCCACTGAAATAGGGTTTATATCACGTTACTGCTAATGAGTTTAGTGCGTTTAAGATTGAAACGGTACCTAGTAAGTTCATTACCATAAATTTGAGTGTAACATCTTAAGACTATCTTAATCTTAACTTTATAAGATTTTAGTTAGTATTACTAAAGTATGTTAGTAAAATTTTAATGTATGATATAAATCAATACTGGCACAACTATTTTCCGATTTAAATTTGGCAGTCACACACAATTTATTTTGTTATTATGATATAAAATTAACAGAATTTTGCTCAAATTACATCGTAAATTTCAGTACATACCCTTATATACCAGAAAGAATTTTCGAAATCGGTCCAGCCGTCGCATACGCTGAGAAATTGGAAACCTTCTTCTTTTTGAATTTAGCTTATAATAATAATCTGATAATGCCGTGATATTTTACAAGTAGAATAGATCTTATGTTTTAATAAGTATTAATTCCGCGAACTGTTGACCTTGCGACTTTATAATAATATCAACCACCTGTTAACCGATATTTTTAAATCAATAGTGTGTTCTGCATGTCTGCAACAATTTTTTTTGAAATTAGACATTATATGGTGCCGTGGCAAATTTTCTCAGTCAAAAATCCTTGAATAGGTACTTAGAAATTTAAAAAAATCTATGGATAAATAAGATTATGAAAGGTGAGACAATGACCAGTACTCGTGTACAAAATTTCTTCCAGAAAACATCCATTACATAGACATACGAAAGAACATTTTACCGTATTTGAAGCAGAGACACATCGCTCGCTCGGTCGATTAAAGTAAATTAACCGAGTGTACTTAATTTGCTGCACAATATTTAAAAAATTTAACTCAATATTCATATCTTGTCACACGACTACTAACAATATTTATATCTTGTCACACGACTACTAACAATATTCATATCTTGTCACACGACTACTAACAATATTTATATCTTGTCACACGACTACTAACAATATTTATATCTTGTCACACGACTACTAACATGGCAGCATATCTTGTATAAAATTTAAACTGCATTTTTATGGTTTTAGTGAAGAGTTACTTCTGTAAAAGAAATTACTTAAATCTTCAAAGGTGATTTCAACAATACAAAACAATAATCTCTAATCACTGTAAAAAAATATTCGAATATTTATTAAAATTATGTATCTTATCTTATATATATCATATTTCGTCACCTTATATGTAAAGCGTCGTAAGTTTTGTTAAGATTAGTTGGATACCACGACCTGTATGCGAGTACTTAATTTTCTAGTCTAACATGAAAGACTCGTAGCAGAGGCGTTTTGCTAGCTCAGTAAATAATGATGAAAGTTTATATGTATGTATCAGTGTGAATAAGTAAATACTCCTTTACGGTCTGTCTCACGGTGGATAGCTGAGTACTTTAAAAAAACGATTCAAAAGAATTGAAATATTTTATTTAAGATTTTTAAAGAAAACCTTAGCCACCCACTTAGTATGAAATAACCAACGATACAATCTCTCTCTACTGTTCGTGATGCTGACCTGGAGAGTCCAGGGCAGCCGGCGAGGTATGTAACAGCTCAAACGGCTGAAGGATTTGATAAAACTTGGTAGCAGGAAAGAGATTAGTGTCCCCTGGGATCATAATTAATTCAAATATGAATCGTGGGTAGAGTATTACGTAGATCTAGATTGCTTATATCTCTAAAGAGTGCATTAGCATATCATCTAGGTCTCATCGACGTTTTACAACAGGCACTTACTGTATGAAAGTAATATGCTTAAAAAAAATGGAACAGCGCATGTGATTAATTTTATTCTGTTATGTGTACATAACATAAAATACAAAACTAAATGTTTTATATGTTTGGTTTCATGCAAACATAAGTGTCACATCACTAGTCGTGTCAGGTTTGCACAGCGCTTTTACGAGTGGTCGAGATTGTGCCTCTGCATACCCGGGAGCGATTTACGATGTTAGGCGGCTAGTGAGTACACGCGTGCCTGCTAATATCTACATTGAGCTAAGCAGCTTAAACGTTTACCTACTGCTTTTTACAATGTATATATTTTTTTAGGCGAAAGAAATGGATTAATTGGGTATTCATTTAAGAAAAAAGATGAGAAGAATTACAGAATAGTGATTCGGAACTTACATCACACTACTCCGATTGATATTATTAAAGAGGAAATCGAAGCCACAGGAAATACAGTTATTGGAGAAATTGTGAATGCTAGATATGGTCCGGATAAAAAACCTACATCTACATTCTTTGCTACACTTCTGCAAAGTCTAAACAACATTAAAGTAAAAAGTTTAAAATATATTTATTATCAATCAGTAAAAATCGAAGACCCAAGGAAAATAAACACAATTATATAGTGTCAGAGATGCCAACAATATGGACTTGCAAAAAATTATTGTATGCGCCCTTACAAATGTGTGAAATCTCATAAAACGACGGACTGTCCCAAACAAGATCGCAATTTACCAGCATGCTGTGCGCTTTGCCAGGGAGCCCATCCAGCCAACTATAAGGGATGTGAAAAATACAAAGACATCATTGCAAGGCGTTCTAAACAGATAAATAATAACCACAAAGAACAAGGTGAGAATAAAAAACAGTCTGCAATAAAAGCACCAACTACAGTAAGACAGAATAAACAAACACCCCAAAAAAGGACCCCTATACAAGACATAGTTAACCACAGTGAATTATTTGAAAAGAATGAGACAACTACCACAAAAGATCAACGCCTAGAGCAACACACTAACCCCAACAATAGGCAAAAAATATATAGCCAAGTGGTTCAAGAAAAACCAGTGGTCAAAACAAGTACCAATGATGGCCCAATCCCACTCTTCAATGTTCCTGAACATAGAAACCAAAACTCTTCTACCACTATAGAAATAATGCTTGTAAAGCAAGCTGAAAGATTTGACCTTATCCTACAACAAATGAGTACTCTCATGAGTCTCATAGTAAAATTCATAGACAAGATCTCGAAATGATTATGCTCAGATTAGCCACGTGGAACATAATTGGACTGTCATCTAATACATCAGATTTAGACTTACTAATAAAAAATCACAAATTAGACATAGTCCTTATATCAGAAGCACATGGTACTATAAACACCTGTGTTAAAATTGATGACTTCGATACCTACTTCACAAATCATCCCGACGGCACCGCTCATGCAGGTTCTGCCCTCTTGATAAAGAAAACTGTAAATTATTACCAGCTCCCAGAATATAAAACTTAACATATACAGGCTTGTTCAGTATGTGCAGTAGAAGAAGCAGACACAATAACTTTCTCCCCTGTATATTGCCCGCCGAAACACAAAATAACTGAAGATCAATTCTCCAAATACCTCGAAACTCTCGGTAATAGCTTTATCGCTGGGGGAGACTGGAATGCAAAACACGTTCATTGGGGATCTAGGTTCAGCAGCACAAGAGGGAGGCAACTGAAAATGCGCACTGACAAAAACAACCTTACAGCACTAACAACAGGGGAACATACATATTGGCCAAGTGATCCAATGAAAAAGCCAGACCTACTTGACTTTTTATCTCCAAGGGATTGACAGGACACTATTTTAAAGTGGAATCTTGTCTTGATGGCAATTCTGATCACACTCCGGTGCTCCTCACTTGTAGTAGTCTCCTAATAGAGTATGCTGAAAATGAAATGCTTTACAATAAAAATACTGACTGGGATTCATTTCATGAATATTTAGGAACCAACATTTGTTTGAAAATTGCTCTTTAAACCAAAGATGAGATAGAAAGCGCCGTCAAGTATATAACGACACTAATACAGGAAGCTTGCTGGCGGTCTACTCCAATAATCAAACATGTTAGAAGGGATAATATTCCACTCCATATTAAAAATATGATAAAAGATACGAGGAAAAATCGGAGAGTGTGGCAACAAAGTCGCCTATACGAGGATAAAAAAGTTCTGGAAGAATCTTCTAATACTTTATGAAGAACTATACGCGAGTGGCACGACAATACACTTTCTGCCAAGTTGGAGTCTATTACAGGCACTGCTGCTACAAACTACTCACTATGGAAATTCACCAGAAACATGAACCAGCCACAAACTATGAAACCGCCCCTTAAAACTGATGTTTGGGCAAGAACTGCACAGGAGAAAGCCAATGTATTTGCATCGCACTTGTCCCAGGTGTTCACTCCGAATGAGTCTCTTGACGAATCAGCAGACAATTTGGTCAACTCGGTACTGGGCCAAGATCTACAACTATCCCCACCTCCAAAGCCGGTAACTGTTAGGGAAGTCTGGAAAACAATCCGGGAACTAAAAGACAAAAAAGCTCCAGGATTTGACTTAATAACCAAAGAGATACTGAAAAACCTACCAAGGAAAGCAATAGTGTTTCTTACAATGGTTTTTAACGGTATGCTGAGAGTCCAGTATTTTCCACAACTATGGAAAGTTTCATCTATATTAATGATACACAAACCGGGTAAACCACCTTATGAAGTCAGTTCATATAGACCAATCAGTCTTCTACCAACCATGTCTAAAGTATTCGAGAAAATATTGATTCAAAGACTAACTCCGATACTAGAAGAGAACAAAATAATTCCTGATCACCAGTTTGGCTTCAGTCAGCAGCTTTCCACTATAGAGCAAGTGCACAGAGTGTATGAGCATATAAGACAAGCCCTGGAGGAAAAACAGTATTGTTCTTCAGCATTTCTGAATATCCAACAGGCGTTCGACAAAGTCTGGCACAAGGGACTACTCTACAAAATAAAATCTTATTTACCACACAGCTTTCTCACTTTCTTCTTCTACAATCTTACCTGTGGGATAGACTATTTCAGGTACGAGAGATGAGTGCCTCATCACCATTTTATGAAATTAAAGCCGGAGTTCCGCAGGGGTCAGTGTTGGGACCGGTCTTATACACTATATACACAGCCGACCTTCCTCAAGTAGAGAAAGTTACCACAGCAACATTTGCGGACGACACAGCTATTCTCGCAAGCAACGTCGATCCTAAAGATGCATCTACAACACTGCAAAAAAGTCTTGATGAATTAACATCCTGGTTGAGAAAATGGAGAGTAAAAGCATGTGCGACAAAATCTGTCCAAGTGACTGTACAACTAGAAAGTGTAACATTACCGCACCAAGAACAAGTTAAGTACTTAGGCGTTCATTTGGACCGACGCATGAGATGGAAGCACCACATTCTAATGAAAAGAGAAGCTCTCAAAATAAGGTATCATGCATACTCTTGGCTCCTTAGCCGAAATAGCAAATTGTCGACAGTCAATAAACTCCTGATGTATAAAAGCGCACTGAAACCAATATGGATGTGCGGTGTCCAATTATGGGGAACAGCTGCAAAATCCAACATAACAATAATTCAAAGAATGCACAACACGATTCTAAGGACAATAAGCGGCGTATCTTGGTACACAACTAACACTGAAATTCACAAAAATCTGAATATAAGCACAGTTAATGAAGAAGTTACAAACGCTTCTAATCATACAGGCATCGCTTATCAAAACACCCTAATCAATTGGCCGGCGAATTAAAAACACAAGCCTACACTACACGGCTGAAGCGAAAACACGTGACGCCCAACGAGTGATCGCGGGGTTCAGAGATGAAAATCAGGAGATGCTCTCATTGGAGTGCACACTGGACACATGATGATACACTCACTACATCCGCTTATAGTAGAAACTGATTGCGGATTAAAGCAGAAAACACAAAAAAAAGAAAGATGCTACGCTTCTATGTAGCTCTACGCGCTTCAGTTTATACGCTACGTGCTACGCTTCTATGTACCTCTACGCGCTTCAGCTTATACGCTACGTGCTACGCTTCTATGTAGCTCTACGCGCTTCAATTTATACGCTACGTGCTACGCTTCTATGTACCTCTACGCGCTTCAGTTTATACGCTACGTGCTACGCTTCTATGTACCTCTACGTGCTTCAGTTTATACGCTACGTGCAACGCTTCTATCTACCTTTACGTACTTCAGCTTATACGCTACGTTCTACGCTTCTATCTACCTCTACGTGCTTTAGCTTATACGCTACGTGCAACGCTTCTATGTAGCTCTACGCGCTTCAGTTTATACGCTATGTGCTTTTCTTCTATGTACCTCTAGGAGCTTCTGCATATACGCTACGTGCTACGTTTCCTATGTACCTCTACGCGCTTAAGCTTATACGATACGTGATACGCTTCTATGTAGCTCTACGCGCTTCAGTTTATACGCTACGTGCTACGCTTCTATGTAGCTCTACGCGCTTCAGATTATACGCTACGTGATACGCTGCTATGTACCTCTACGCGCTTCAGCTTATACGCTACGTGCTACGCTTCTATGTAACTCTACACGCTTAAGCTTATACGCTACGTGGCTACGCTTCTATGTAGCTCTACGTGTTTCAGTTTATACGCTAATTGCTACGCTTCTATTTAGCTCTATTATCTAGAGCTTATAAATACGCTACGTAACTACGCTGACCGATCGAGTCAGGTTCAGCAACTGTGACTTGTATATCTTCGGTTAATCTAAGATAACTCTGAGAAAGGTCTTTTGGGATTTAAAAGACGGTGAATATAGCTTTCTGGTCCGACTTCCCTTAGGTAGACATTAGTAGTAGGCGTTTTAAATAAAACTACCGCATCCCGATGATAAGACAGCATTTGTTTTTTTTTCTTAAGGCATGTTCAATTTATTTTGTATATTTTATAGAAGTAACACCGCCATCTATAGTTTTGTAGACAAACTAAATTAATTACAACACAACTAACACAGACGGCGTTGTAGAGTTTGACGCGTAGAAATAAATAATTCATATTAGTTACATTTGGAGGCCTTTGATAGTAGTCTGTATGCTACTTTCTTCAAATAATATAAAAAACTTAAATAAGCGCACAAGATTGCAAGAAAAGAAATGAATGAACGATAAAAATCTGTTTCGATTAAAAGAAAGCAGTTGTATTTCACAAGTATTTCAAAGCTTGCAGGGCCATTGATCTTCGTTCTGGTGCTTCCGGTAGCCGAGTGCATGGAGCTACTGAACCACCAAGAATCTATTACATCCGCCGCTTTAGCGCACCAAATGTGAGGTGCATTCGTTTAAATACACACGGGATTTTAAATCACTCACATTTTTCTAAATATACTAACGTTTTATTACTAATGTACATAGCATAATAGGTAATTGCAAATACTTTTTTTAAAGAATAACTTATAAAAAAATAGCAGATGGATTACTTATAGACCACATAAAATTTACAGATAATCCAAACCCGCCAATATTTTGTTAAATCTATCACCATTTCGTAGTTATACAGTGGCCGGAAAATTAACAGACAAAGTATGAGCTCTCTAGATTGCGATTTTTTCGTCTAATCCTTGAAATTTTTTGCCGCGTTAAAGCTCATAGTAAAAGTTCCTAGATAGATTTTTGTGTTTGTCTACGAAATCGTGTTTTTAAAATTACGTAGATCATCCGCTTACATCCGCTAAGATAATCCGCTAATTTAGATAACAAAAAGACTGCATTGCAACCAGTTGTGATCTTACAATACCGCAAAAGATATAATGGTACTACGCAATACAGCCGGAAACAGGCAAACACTTTGATTAAGAACACGTACATAACCAAAGGAACTGAGTATTATTTATGCGTTATCCATAATCAATATAGCTTTCTTCTTTGAAAAGGGACTTGGAAGAAATTTTAAACTTTGATGTTAAGTTTTTGTTTTTATGATCAGTGTGTATCTCAAATTAAACTTGTATCGACCAGACGGTGCAAGTTTCGCTCACGCTCGCTGCGCTCCGCCTTATTCAGCCTCTAGTAATCTATATCTATTACCGACGGCGCTAATGCAGCGGCTTTGCAGCCAATCTCTTAGCTGTGCTTGCCGAAGTTATGCGCTCTTAGAGACTCTGAGCTATTTTGATAATAGTATGTTGCTTTTAGTTGAATAGCAGAACGTTTAAACGTGAGTCAAAGCTGAAGAACACCACAAGCGTTGCGTTACAGCGCATCGCGTTGTGTCTCAGTGCGGTGCGTAAGACATCACACTGGCCATTTTTTTTAGTCGTTTTTGCACTGCTGCAAAGTTCTTGACATCTCCAATTTCCCTTTTGAAAATGATAACATGTCTACGCGCGTAGTAACGTCTGCCTTGATTTGCGGTGGTGCGCGTAGTTTTACAGCAACGTGCGTTAGGTGTGTCATTCCCCCAGAACTCTTATTTCCTACATTACAACGTCATAAGTTATGCTGTGCTGGGCTGCAATGTACAGCGCTGTGCTGAGATGCACTGGTGTTTCTATTTACTACAAACTGTTTAACTGTACGCTTTCCGCTCGCACCCTCAGTCGCGAGTCTACAACCTTGCAAGTGACACCACGTTTGTTTATAATTTATCCTCCACCACTATCTAGAATCATCCTTATTACCACACTATGCACTTTGCTGCGTTGTGCTGAGCTGTGCTACTCTATGCAGCTCTATGCAGCTCTGTGTCGCGCTGTGCTGCGCTGTGCACGCTGTGTTGCGCTGTGCTGCTCTACATGCAGCCTGTATACCCTTCAAATAGAACGAGTTGCGTTGCAGCGCAGCGCGTTGCGGAGGATGTCACACCGGCCATTTCTGTAACTCGTAATGTTTAGTGCTGCAACGTTATATGGTAATCCAGTACATGCTTATGTTCTTGGTGGATAAACCAAGATAGATTTATCTTGATGTCAAAATTATCCATATCCGTTTTGCAGTTTTTGCGTGAAAGATTAACAAACATGCATACTTTCGCGTTTATAGTACTAGTACCTTATTTTGCAATATATTTAAGTAATAACAAGCCTTTATACCAGGATGGAGAGAATGAATTTATAATTAAATTTATCAAGTGACGAGAGATATTCCCGTCGTGTCCCGCGTTCTAAATTAATTAATTAACGGTATAATTGATTGAAATATAATTGGTCTGCTTCTAACAGCTTGTTTGGGTAATATAATGGAAATACTTACGTTGACACACTCAGAAAAATATAATTTTTGGGCAATGACAGTTCTATAGAGGTAGACAGGTGACGTTCTTTATAGCAGGAAAACGTGAGCTTCGTTATTTCCGATTTAATAATTTGATTAATTAAAGATTTAATAAAACGGAGAACTAGTTATTTCCTAAGCCAACCAGCGGCTCAAATGTAATGGCTATCACACTTAATTAGGTTCAGTCCGAAGTAACTTATCTCTGTATAACTACCTATCTTAATTATTGCTTTTTTGAGCGAGTAATTTAAAATATCCGAATATATTGTGTTCGCCTATATGAAGGAAATTTAACTTTTAGTTGTTAAAACTGATTAAACTTCATTTTATTTGCAGAACTTGCACCTACGACTTCAATTTTACCACTCCGTGACCTAAAAACAAGGAAAAATTGTTCTAAGTTAAAAGGTTGCCTAATTTATTAACACTATTTTATTTGTATCTTTTTTGGTGTGCATTAAATAATAAATACTACAGGAAAAGGCTAATACGAGATTGATTAAATTTAGGTTGATTTTATTATGCAGGTAGTTTGTTTTTACTCGACTGCGAAACTTTGGCACGCCCTAGAGCTTAAACAGCTTGTCGTATTTTTATGTGAATGGTGTCAATAGATTCGTCTTCCCCTGCTGATGGCCATAGGCTATACAAACTGCATCCCTTCACTTGTTAAGATACGTGGCTCTAAAGTACTTGCAGTCAGGTTTTTTGAAGTCACTTTTAACCACTTGTTATCAAAATATGATATTCCTATCTTCGTTTCTTCAGAATCATAAATAAGTAGTTACAAAAGTGAATAAACTCGTTTTACATAAAAAAACATAAGTAAACTTGTCCCCCGCGAGTCAGCCAGCACGTAGCTAAAGACATTGTTTATATTTGAGTTTAGTATTCATAGCTCACGAGTCCCTCGCGGTTCTGTTCGTCAGAGAGGAGCGATAACCTCAGATGCACACCTACTTATAAATATTTATTCATATCTTATGATAGCCTGGTACTTAAATAAATACACCTACCTAAAGTACCTGGTAAGTTACATGTAAAATTTAAATCTTGAAAACCCATTTTGTAGTGAAATCGATATTGCCATTTTGTGGTGACGGCCATTTTGGATTTGAATTTTATCATGGTATAGATATAGTATTCTACTATACAAGCCGATATATTTGAAGCCTATATCGAGGGAGTTACGAAAGTATATGTAATCCGCCATTTTGTGGCTCCCAAACTAAGACCACTCGCAGTCTCGAAGAAGAAGCTGATTCACTCGTGAAGCCGTCAGCGATATATTTTTGACAAAAATAATACAAATATTATAGGTAGCTTTCTTACTGTTTTGTTTATAAACTGTGGCTTGGATGTGAATAACTATTCAATTTGCCAGCGTCTCAAGTCATGCGACAACTTTAAACTTTCCATTTATGAGAGTACCGAGACATTAGCTCTTGTTTCTTACTCTTCTATGAGTCGCATATTCTTGTTGATTACGACGCAACAACAACGGGGTGTTATAAGTTTGTCATATCTGTGTGTGTGTGTGTGTGTGTATGTGTGTGTCTGTCTCTGGCATCGTAGCTTCCAAACGGATGAGCCTAATGATAGGTCTTAATTAGTAGCATTGATAGTAGATTTGAAGGAGTTCTAAAAAAAATATCCAAAACTTTGTGCAGTGGCCATCCTGAACCGATGGCTAAGATCTCTCCCGACTAGCCCACTTTTCATCTGTTCTGTTTGAAAGAGATAGATTCCATAGCATATACATCCTCACACACATAGACACAGACACTGATATGTCAAACTAATAACACATTACAAAGTTTAACTAACTCGTACTTACCCATGAATTTGCAATTAGTTTGGTTATATGGAATAGGTACAAATTACATAAAGCGAGCCATATTATTCTGCCTCTCCAGGGAAATATATGTTAGTCTAGCAACTAAACGGTATATCATCTCGGCTTGGCCAGACAGTAGACACGTATCGTTTATATCGAAAGAATACGTGAACATCGATTTATGCTTAGGTTTACTTAGAAAATTGGATTTTGTGAGATAAATAGTTCAAGACCAAATAAAACAATTTTACACACACTGTTCAATATAGCTGTATATACAAATAATATATATAGACAAAAAATATACAGAAGCATTTTAAGTACATCTTGGACATTAGTATAGTTTCCTGCAAACAAGTTGGACCAATGACCTTGGACCAATGACCTTGGACCAATGACCTTGGACCAATGACTTTGGATCATTAACCTAGGACCAGTGACTTGACGTTTTTTAGATCTCTTAGGCTCGGGGTAGAGTGCGGTGCAGAGTTACTCATTGGAACTGTGATTCGTCAATTATAAGTAAAGAAGAAGAAGCGCGAAATTACCCCCACAAGGTTGCTTTTAGTTCAAAAAGATTGACGGGCGGGCACTATAAATAATTATGAAGCAAATATAATTTCGTCAGTTATTCTTGAATTTTTATAAACACCAAACAGCTCGACTGATTGTGATATAATTTATGAAAGAAAAAAATATTTTCTTTTCCTATATTTTTATATTTTTGGTAGACAACTTTACTAAAGTTTTTCAAAGTGGTATTTTTTACTAAAACCGCAATCATAAAGGCTTGAACAGATCACTTCTCCGAAATCCCTAAAATAACTAAGACACCAAGTAAAGCCCGTGCCTGCGACCATTCCCAATTAAAACTTCACCGGCTGCTGTTTCTTTTATACTTGTTGTTATTAGATTTGTTGCAAATACTTTCGAGAGCGAGAGCTCTTGTCTTCGGGAGTGTTTGAATTTTAAGGAATGTTTTTGGACGGAACGCGAGGAATTTTCGCAAGAAAATAGAGCTTTGCCGGGAAGTTTGTGCTTGTAATTGTTTACAGATATTTATTTATACGTAATATGCTATTGTTGTGGACGATGCTATTTTTATGATGATAGAGTTTTAAAACTAAACTTTACTATAATAATCTTATGCTCTGCATTGAACTTCGTCGAGAATTGGTAATTGATATTGACGGTTTATTTTATATAATTTGTTTTATAAAAAAATAAATCCAAGAAAGTTGTAACAAATTCGTATAAATTCAGAAAACGACCTCAACAAGCTAAAGCAACAAAGTCGAGATATATGACTCTATATACTCATTCGAACATATTTTTGTGTGACTTTCAGCTTTTTAATGTTATGTATTTTTTATTATTCTTTTATAACTGAAGTATCATGTGCCTTATACAGAGAAATATGTGAGTTTTACCCTAACATCTTGCTCCTTATAATATATTTTAACATACATCAAAAGAACTTACACAATGCAAATTATTTTTGACACATATCCGTGTTAATTTATTTATGTATAAATATTATATATATGTATACAGATATATATATACTACACAAGATGAGTACTACCAATTTAAGTGCAAAATAGACACCCACCATTATTATATACGCGACTTGGTCATCTAATTAAAATTGATTTGTTGATATTTAATATGTATTTTGGTTTTCATTTGTCAGTATCCAAAACTAGGCTACACATGCCATGCCTAGTAACTGTATATATTTTAACAACCTTACATAATGCTTGATTTAATTAACAACCAACTCTTGCAAGACATTGATACTCCAGATTCTGTTAGTTGTAGCAAAACTTATGATCCAACACGCTGTTCACAAATGCTAAAATACTCTGATAATAGTATTATTATAATATCACAAAACATTCGAAGTATTCACCAAAATTTTGATAATTATCTTGTTTTTCTGAGCACATTTGACGTAGAAATTGATGTGATAGTCCTAACAGAGTGCTGGACTGCTACTCGACATCCTCCATTAATAGACAATTATAATTTATTCTTAACTAAAAAACCTACAACCAGAATGATGGAGTGGATGCATATGTACGAAAATATCACGCAGTAAATGCAACAGAGCCGGCAGGATCTGATGGCAACTTCTTAATACTTGAAATTGACGATATATACACATTAGTCTGTACATATAGACCACCATTCTTTTCAAATCCGACCACATACTTCTATTTGATGGACAACATTCTTAATAATATCAAGTTAAAAATAAATGTAATCCTAATCGGCGATATGAATGTGAATACTCTAGCAGATGAAAATAAAACGGGGCATGCTGCGGAGTATCTTAATCTAAAGGCAACACATAATCTCATCCAAGGCATAAACATACCAACAAGACAAAACGCCTGTCTTGACCATATAATGGTGAGATGAGGAGAGCATGACAGACGCTAGTATTTGGTGACATTACCGACCATTCCCCAGTTCTCATTTGTATTAATAACAAACAGAATATAACCAAAGAAAGCGTTGTAAGTAAATCTAAAGCTGTTACCAATCTAAGTTTAGTCAAAAAAAAACTTCTTAAGCATTGTTGAGAGGACTTTTATTAAATAACTGATACAAATCATGCAGCTTTTACTCTAACTACGGCTATACAGAACATTATAGAAAAAATACTTCTTTTGTACATACAATAAATAATAATTAAAACTACACTAACACATATATAATACACTGAACACACACACACACACACACACACACCACACACTCCAACACACAGGCACATGTATCATAAGAATCAATCTTACATTAAGCAAATTGTTTTTGTATAGAACATATTGTTATATTTAATATATATATGCTAAAAATTTAAATTATGTTTATAGTTATGTAAATGATCCTTTTACCGAGAAGAAACTGAGTGCTGCAACACAGCTATTTGCTAAAGTAGCAGGCAGGGCTTCAATAATATTATGTATTCTGTATTTTAAAACAATAAAACATTTTGTATTTGTATTTTGTAGTAACGCCATCTCTATTATAAATTTTATATGAGAAAACGATAAATTGCTGTCGTCTTCCTTACCTACTGGGAAACTCTGACAGGGAACAATCTCAAAGAAATTTAAATTGTACTATTACTAGCCAGGTTGTAGGCGCTAAGCAACCCTGCTTAGCGCCTACAACCTGGCTAGTCACTTAAGTAAAACAACGTTCTGAGTGGTGTTAATATATTTGTCTTAGCCGTGAGAGTGAAACTGGGTACAACTAAATTTAAAAAAGTAATATAAGGATGATACACAGTTTCATAGACTTAGCTGTAGGGTTTTTTGAAGGCGCTTTGAACCAATTGTTCAAAATACTACAATGTCTAGTACAAAACAGATTATCTATCAATATTATATTTTAATTCTATCAATCCAAAGGTTGCCTGAAAGATATAACTTTATTCGATAATTCTGCCCAATGTACGCTCATTGTAAAAGGCTATATTTTTTGTGGTAGGTAATTATTTTGTTGTTTGGTTTGCAATCCTAATAGTTGTGTATAATTATTTATTATGCATTCATTCGTTCCTTATATTATAGTTGCTATATTGTCTAAAGAACTCGCCAACAATGGCTAAAACCCGCTGCAAACATTTCCAGAACATAACGCGAAATAGCCGCGTCATTATCGCTACTGTCGCGAAAGGGTGGAGACGTAGAGATGGCTAGATCACCAGATACGCACGTAGTACGAATATCAGAGGAGTAGTATGGGAAGTTTCTTATGCTACCTTGATTCGACTACCACACTACACGTACACACCTCACTACACATACCACTACACAGTCACATGACATTTAACACATTAAAACATACCTCACTACACAGTCATACTACCTTTAACACATATAAACACACTTCACTACACATAATAGTCAGACGCACTTTAACACATTAAAACACACAACTACACACAACACTACACAGTCACATAACCTTTAACACATTAAGACACACCTCACTACACACGACACTATACAGTCACATGACCTTTAACACAATTTAACTTATCTCAGTACACAGTCACACAATAGACAGTTGGCTTGCTATGACTACAACACATTGTATTGATATCCTATATATGAGTTTAATAAGTTTGTTTAGAAAACAAACACATATTTGATTCATTTTGTTAACAAGTATACGGGTTTTCTCGCGTACTCGTACCTGACTGTTTTAAAGGTCCAACTTCACTTTCGGTGAATTTTATCAGGGATTAAATGAGTCGTTCGTGTTCACAACAATGGACATCTCGTCTCGTATATGTAATAAGTATATTAGAAACTTTAGATACTTTATTCTGCAACACGGGTGTGCTATCGCTTATTGCAGAACTTATAAAGCTTATAAACTTATAAAAATATACTTATATATTATACTTATAAACTTATATGTAATTAGTAATTAGTTCGTTACACGAAAGACGCATTTTCTTATCATGCCTGCCGTGAAATGTTTTGTTTGCTCTCTTGTTAACATTATATTGTATAGGTTTTAAATAAAATAATATCATATTTCAGAGTCAAAAGAACTCGAAGAATTGAGAATCTCCTCCTTTTCTGTAGTAGTTTAAAAAGTCCTTACTGACTATAGTTACATGTTCGTTCTCCCCTAGAGATACTTCACAGTATGCGGCACTGTCTGCCCTCAGAAGCACAACACACAGAATCCTGTAATCCCGAGTTTGATCGCCGACTTACACGATTCAACAACAACTTTATTAATCAAACTTTCCTAATATCTAAGTAAAGTAATACAATTTTAATGTAAGCGCTGGATTGTGATCGTGTCCTTGTATCTTTTATTACAGCTGTCTGGAATTACGGTTTTAATCTATTTGAAGTAGAGACAAAAGCAGTCGTGGGATAGTGATAAAATTAGAAAGATGTTTATCTACACATAAACTATAATTTAGCATTTTTTTTTGTTTTGAATATCATAAAATTATCCCTAATATCCATTACTTGGATACCCATTAGGTACAAGTATTATATTAGGTCCTTACATATGAAATTGGCGTTTTGTCGTACTGGCCACTTTGATCTCAAATATCTCTTCTTTGGTTAGGGATTCCAATTTCAAATTTATACAGCTATTTATTCATACATTTGTTTTTCGAAAACTGTAATTCATTTGTTTTGTCCTCGTTTGGTTTTTTCTTTGCGTCACGCAGTTTAAAAAATGGAAAAAAAGACAAAACGCCAATTTCATATGTAAGGACCTAATAGAATAACCAACTGTTGAGTTGATGAAATAACCCCAGCAAAAATGAGTATGAGTATGTGCTAAAGTCGTAATAACAATATTATTTAATTGTATAAATATTACGCATATCATTACCTAAATTGATTTATCTTTTATTCTTAGTTACACAAAGATTGCTTTTAGTGTTAAAGCCGCCAAATCATCGACATCTTGTAACATTTTCAGTTCATCTCTCTAATCCGTGAAACGTTTACTTGATACATCAAAAACGTGTTCCGACGTTTTTGTCTCCACAGGAAAAGTAAAGTCATTACCAAAATTTAAAAGAACTGTATCAATTTCTAATCCAACAAAGTTGCCAATAGCATTGTCACATCCTTAACAACATTTAATGATACCAACTCGCAAGTGAGCGCTCACTTCGCCAGCGACCACACTTCCTCTGATTCATCTGGAAACTACTCAATTCGTCTAAAAAAGGGTCAAATGTTCTCCGGAAATTAGACGAATGAACTCTATTGCCGCAGAAAAGAGTATAATGCAATGTGGTGGGTGCAATGGGGGTTGAAAACACTCTGTGGAGCAGAATATAGGCTCCAAATCGGCCCCCTAGTCCAGTCTCCCGCAGACCGTCGGCGCGGAAGGTCGTCTCTTTTCTCGTTCCCTAACTCCGAAGTTAGTGTTCCATTCCAATTTTAAATTCAGTGCTTTTTCGAGTTCCTCTCAGTCGAGACAAAGGACGTTACAGCCGGCAGGTAGGTGCTTTTAAATATTCATTCCTTTTTTAAAACGTAAGTTATTCAAATGGGGGCAGTTGAAGCGGTTTTTTGGATTATAAACGGGTAAAGTTCGGTGGTTAATCCGCAGTCCAACGGGAGGACTTATTAAAAAAGTTGTGATTCAGACTGATATTTAAAAAGCCATTGGAGAGTATTTAAGTAACGTTCAATGGAAGAATTTGCAATCGCGACAGTTGGGTTTATTTAATGATAAATGTTATAATTTTCGTATCAAATTTTAACATCATTCATTAAAGCTCTTTTTTTATTTGCTATATACACAATTGTTATACTTTAATTATATGTGGTTTAAGAATGATCCAACTATTATTTTTTGTTCTAATAACTCATTTTTTTTTAAAGGGATGTATTTTAATAAGATTAGGTAGGTAGGTATTACACTGTTGGATATCCTAATGACATGGAATGATATAAGTGTGTTTAAGACTGATAGATATATCTGATATTCTTTGATATCAACTAAGATGATTGAAAGATTTTATTCTTTGAATTATTTCGACGTAACATAACAGTTCGATCGTTAAGGGATGTCCTAAGCTGAAAGGCTATACTCATTCTAAGGAACAACTTTTACAATGTGACAACTCTGGGTTCAAGAAAATAAATATTCTGCTACATGCATTTTTTCGGCAACCGATAAACTTTTTTATAGAACAGAATTTTTTCTCGAGTTCAGGGTTGGTCTCATAGTGAAAATTGTTGTGCTGCTGCCGGGAATAGAATCCAGGAAGTCCGGCTCCTGAAACAAGTTGACGTTTTTAATCAGTATACAACGGCGGTGTTAAACATTACACATTGTTATTCTGTTTAATTTTAGTCTTACAATATAACTTATAGGCGGAACAAGATCCCTGAATGATTGCAGATTAATCCTTACGTCTTAATATAAAAACCGAAGGAATAAGAGTTTCCGGAACGTTGAAGCATACCATTTTCAGACCTGATTTTTATTCTTGAGATATTTTATTTCCTCAAAAAATTTTTTGGAATATGATACTCCTCTATATTTATGTACTCATTTGATCGCATGGGATCTGAATGGGATAGTACGGTTATAGGATTGAACGTTACAAAAAAGTTCTTGTCGATGGTTACTTTATTTCTAGGGAAGAGAGATTTGCAGTTAGAGGATCCGGAAATCAGGGAGATTTAAGAGCTTATACTGTAAAATCTTACCGACTCAGCTGACTTGGACATTTGGAAAAGATGTTTATTTAAGCGTGCGGTAAACAGAGAATTAAATTAAATTAAATATTTATTTTAACATTAATTGCCGTAAAAGTGGCACAGATGGTTAAATCTTACTTTATTTAAGTCATAGAAGGCGCCAATAAATTAAAATAGTAATTTCAATAGTAGGTAAATAAAAATAATTAATAAAAAAATAATTAACATTGTTTGGGAAGCTGAAGCCTGATACAAACGCTTGTAAATGGTATCGATCATGAAAGTTTGCCTAGAAGAGATTTCGCTTTTAGTGATCTTTAGCAGCTTCCATGTTATGTTTATCTATGAAAAATATGCGTAAATATTGTAAAATTTGTTTAGATGCTAATATTATCGCGTAATTTTCTAAAAGCAATTTAACATTTTACTTACTTACTAAGCTTATAATGCATTCGACATTGTAAGCTTAATAGGTAGATTAAAGGTTCGATTTTAAACGTTTTGATACTTACAAATCAGAGAAGTACTACTACGTAACGTTTTAAGAACATATGTACACTTTATGGGTTGCGATACGTTGTTCGAAGCTATACTCGTAATATCAAGCTTCGGGGTACGGGTGCTTTTAACGCCCCGTCGCGTCGTCGTCGAACGCTGACGTTATTTTTACCGCTTTTGTATTTTACGCCAAGCGTAAAAATAATTCAATTGTTTGTTACTTGTGTTGGAAAATATCGTCCAACGTGTATATTTTTGGTATTGAAACCAGTTCAAACCGCGCGGTTGTTGACAGCTTTTAAAATAGGTAGTAATTCCGTGAATTATTGACATCGGACCCAATACATTTTCTCTAAAAAAAAATCGATGTATTTTTTTAGAATTATTTTTCAAGTTTATGTTCTAACAAAGCCAAATATTATTTAATGTCTGTTAATAAATGGCGCCAAACGTTAATTTTTCGGAGAAATACCCGCAGTCAAGAACACCTGACAATTAAAAATTCAAAAAAATGTATTTTAATAGAAACTCAAGCGTTTGGATAATCCTCTTTTTTATGTAAAATACTAGCTGCGCCCTTCGGTGTTCCCCTCGGAAATACAATTATTTCCGCGCTGTAATTTTCCCAGGATGAAAAGTAGCTTATTTAGCATTATTAGCTTATCTTTGTACAAATGTTCATCCAATTCCTTTCGACCCTTAAGTAGTTCGAGCGTAAGGAGTAACAAATTTCTTTTTTCCTTTATAATATAATATTATAATTATTTAGATTACTCAAAATTGTCAACTAAAAAATAGAATATTTGATAATAATTGCTTCAATAAGGACATAAAGCGATCTCTTCCAGACAACTTTTGTAGATATAGGAAATCAGATTTACTAGACGGTGGTGTAAATAAAAAACAGAATCACTTATAATGTTATAAAAAGTGGCTATTAGTAGTTATTATATATTTATGTTAACTATTATACGATAGCATTACATTGCATTAAACACTGGTTTAACATCATTAGTGCTCCATCAGATAGTGCAGATAACATCTCTGTGACTTATACGCCCGAGGATACAGGGCGGGTGTGATAGAACCGCTAGATACGAGCACAACGGGAGGCAGTCATTAGTAATACAAGATTTATACCACTATAGTGAGTAATGGCCTTAGAACATAACTTAGAAGCTAACGCGTGCTCGACAGAACTGATAGTTTTACTTTTTATTTTAAGCCCCTGACGCAAAAACTACGGGATGTTATAAGTTTGACGTGTGTGTATGTGTGTGTGTCTGTCTGAAGCATCGTTGCTTCCAAACAGTTGAACCGAAAATAACATTTTTTTTAATTTGTAAAGTGAAGTACTCGGGAGTGTTCTTAGGTATACACTATCTATAGCACAAAATGTTGATGTCCGATTTTAATTCGACATATTGCTAGTGTTAACCTCAGTTAAGTTTATAACCGTAAGAGCAGAGCAGACGGGCGTGATACCCGGGAAGACGCAGCTTCAAATCCTGTTTATCATATATTGTTTTTGTTCGCTAAATTTATCATTACATTATTTTAGACGATGTAGCCTGCCCTAGTTTACAAAATTGACCTAATATTGAAAATTGAAATCGACCTGCACAATCTTATGAGAGTATTAAAGAGAGAAAAAATTTCACGTAAAAAACAGTTTAACATAAAATAGGTTTAAGTGTAAAATAAACTTTTTTCTGCCTTAAAAATAAGGCTGTAGTTCTGAATTTAATACGAGTATAACACACGTCACATTATTGAGACAGAATACTCAAAGTCACACAAGATATCACACAATATGAAAGAATAAATTTGGGAAACGTAGTCGCCCTAATATACATAACACAGATCATTTGCGCTAAATGCAATAGCCTCAATACAAAACCCAAATATGTCTTCAAAGCTTCTATCTTCCAGCCACAATTTGCTGAAATACTCAACCCAGAACGTCACCCGATACCATACCCACGTAAGATCGGCTTCTGATTATGAGGCTAAAAAAATTAGAAGCCAGAACGCAGTCCACGAGGCAGCTAAGTTCTATGGAGTTATTTTTGCAAATACTGAAGCGCAAAAATTCAAGTCATCTCAAAAAGAAATGCTTAGGAAACTGAAGCAAAGCGTAGCCTACCAAATAGCCTTCCACGAAGATCAGATTAGACGTCATCAGGAAGCGATGCAGGGCGCCAAGATTACTGCGAAGGAGCTGGACAAAGCTGAATGGTGGACAGAGTAGATTTAATAAATACCTATCTGAAAACAGCTGTACAAAATAATTTATATTATTCCACATTTCGGAAGCTCGCAAAATAACTACAGAGTTGCTGAACTTGGCGATTTCTTTGTCTTTATACTTGTAAGGACCTGGTTATAAATGAAGGAGAAACGGAGAAGTAGACGATGGTAGAGCAAAATTGTAATTATGAAGATTATCGTCATCGCAAATGAAATAGCTAAATAATGTAGAGGCTAGTATTGCATGCCGATCTCTACCTAGAGAATAAAATTATATTACAGACTCACTAAAGTAATGGAGAATGTAAGATAAAAAATGAGAGCCTTTAAGAACAACTAAGTAGATTAAAATAACGCAGCGTTTTTGTCCTGGATTACCTAGAAGCTTAAAGCCCCGTGACCAGAGTCCAAACATATCGCCACTAGTAAAACTTCATCTATTTCTGGTTGTCTCTAGGCCACAAGCCCTGGTTCACAAGACTGGTAAGAGTAAGACAAATAAGTTAGGACAACAAGTCATTCGTATAAGATGGGTGCGTTGGTATTATAAATTGAATCTAAAATTTTATCCGTTTAAGGTGTATTTTTATTTTCATTTTTCAGGCTGACTGACATTTTAAAGTTACTATAGATGTATGAGTTATTACAACTTAGTTGAGAAAATTGTGTTATTTGTGTTCATTGAATAAAATGCTTCAATTTAAACTTCTGTTAGTAGGTACCTGCATCTTCTTAGTGTGAAAAGAAAAGACCTCTTTTTGTATTGCCTTTAGAAATATTGACAGCTACAATGCAGTAAAATTATTGTCAACAACATGTCAACATCTCCCAAACAAGCACAGTGAACAAGCAGGTGCTGTTTAAAAATAATAAATTAAAAGTGTATTTAATTTTAATTAATAAAAACATGAAAATGTTCGTAAAATAATGATATCACATAACTTTTCAACAAAATTAGATCAGTCAATAGTAGCAAGCTGTTACGGAACGTCAAAAGAATACCTTCATAGACTGGATAGATTTCAAAAGTACTACAATACACAGGTCTACTAACCAGCTCTAATAGATACTAGATCCGTTTAAGAGTCGCAACTATGACTTCAAAGCTGCCGAATTTGTGTACTCTCTCCTTTACACGCAGTGCTGTGGTCTCAAGATTCTATACCACAGGGTTACCAGGCAGTGGCGTCGGTAAAGGCGGTGGGGGAGGGGGTACCATCCGCGAGGCAGGCGGAGCGTTTGGTGAAATGGAAGCCGCAAGGGAAAACGAGTATTTCAGGAAGCTGTCATCCGCGCAGCTGCAAGAACTGAAGAAAGGTCTGGAGAAACGGATCGCTCACCACGAAGAACAAATCCTGCATCACACTGACAATTTAAAGAAGATGAAGGAAAATGCAAGAAGACTTAAAGAGGCTGCGGCTAAAAAGAACGAAGAATCTTAATCCAGAATTAGCCTTCCAAAGAAGGCTCATACGAAATATTTGACACAAAATTTCCAAAACGCAATGCTAGATAGAAAAAGACGATGTTGAGAATGAATTGGGAATCCAGCTTTAGCAGTTAATGACTAATTTGTAATAACTAAAATTGATTTGATAATATTTTAAAGCTTACATGTACTGAAGTGTTCTCTTATTTTTGTCTCGAAGTCGAGATAGTTGTCTTACTAATAATAATAAAAACCAGACGGGCATTACATAATGCAAAATACACACTCTTTTACCACGGTAACTATGTTTGGTAGCCAGTTACCAAAGATACAGTTCCTCACAAGATTATTAGCCTCATAAAGATACGATATATATCTTTATATTAAATCTAATCACATACAGAAGTCATGTATAATAATAACAATAGGTTTAAGAAGCAAGAGGTTTAATAGACAACATTTCCCTTCCCTGAACTTTCACAATCATTTCAAAACCAAAATCAGCTAATTAAGCACAGCCGTTCTCGAGAGCGAGACAAACAAACAGCAAGTGATTTTTATATAAACGTATAGATAGATGATTAGTAAGTGCATTCGATAAATATTATATTTTTTTCAGGTATTTGCACGAGTAGATCTAAACGTAAAGTAGATTATGTTACATCACTAAAGTGTATCAACTACAACACAAGACGTCCCACTGCTGTGCTCGAGCAAAAAATATAATACTCTGTGTACAAGTTTTTCGTATAAAGGATTCCACTAGGCTGGTCAAATTCCTGGCCTTGTCCGACTAGTATCCTTACTGCATGTGCAAAGCAGGAAAGCGAAACTCGTCTATGCACAATTCTACGTCAAGAGCCATTTATTCGACCACTACTAATGCAGTTCGTTATGTAATTAATAACATCAAATATAAAGAACCTTTGTTTATGACTTATCCTTAAACATAATATTTGTTGTTTGCCTTTTTCTTCTCTGCGATGATTTTCTTTGCCTTTCCAAAACAACTGAATGGTGGATCGTCTCGTCAGCCGTTCAAATCCGGGGACTAAAATTTAGATAAGAAGTAACGGTATTATCGTTTAATTAGCGATCTCTTCTATGCAGCTTTGGGTGGATACTATTTAAAAAATAATGTTGTGAGACGCACTGTGAGATAGAAAATAATAAAGGGAAAAAAATACATAATTATAATTTAATTATTGATACACTATAATACCTTCCACACACTAAACTAATTTTCACTTATTTAGAAGTAGGTATTACTTGTCTTCTAACTCTTCTCCAACATATACTAAAGTGTCAGTCACGTAAAATGTGTCAGACAGAGGTCAAGCGACGAGCATAATGAACAAATGACCGTCACCAATAAGATAATGATCGCTGCCCGTTCTGCACTCAGCTGTACGTATCTACTTATGTATACGAGTTTAGTGGTAGGTATTAGCTACAGACAGATCTGATTGAACTAGGTTACCAGCATTAATTCTCAACAAAAACGAACAGGTGACATTCTAACGTACTTTTCGTTTCTACTTCGACAATTTAAAATCAGAAACAAATATGCAGGCTAGTTTGTTTACAATTATAGGTACGTTGTATTCTTGGATAATAGAGGTCAGTGTTCCAGCAGGGGCGTATTTTAAGATTCAGCGCCCTAAGCTTTAAGGTTTGCTGCCCCTAAAATTGCGTTATCCCAGTCGCTCGCCTATGGAGATATATAAACGAAAACGTCGCGCGCAACGTCAAATTATCCCGGCCAGCTCCATTTTTTAATTACCACTGTCCAGACAAATAGAAATTAAGTCATATTCTTCCTGGAGTCTTTAAGACATTTTTCAAATCTTACAATGAGGCATAATTTATTCTAATTATTGTTTTGTTTACTTGGTAAATATGAAATTAGGAAAAGAGGAAGGGGAAAAGCCAACCTAGCATTCATCCACCATAGGTTTTGTCAAGAGCCGATTAGTTTAACTTAAGATTTGAATAAGAGAGGTTCAACGACTAACTAACCGAAATTAACATTGCGAGTACATTACAAGCGAAAGAGCGCAGGTTGGATCCCAGGTACAGGCATGTACGTCTAAATTTTTCAGTCATGTGCATATTAGGATTAACTACAACATGCTAAGACGGTGAAGGAAACATTTGTAGAAAAACTACTTGTCCAAACTACTACCAACTTGTAAGTTTCCAACCTTGGCCAGTCAGCGTGGTGGACTATTGCTACATCCCTATCATAATGAAGACCCGCGTATAGCTGAGGGGTACTAGGTTGAGACGTATCTACGTACTCTTAGCTATTGACGCAAATATTCGTCTACCAGCTTCCAGCTTCTTAAAATGCATCAAAGTATTCATAACAGTAATAAAAACATCGTAAAACCCATTCCGGCTGCCACTCTAAGGAAATTGCAACTACTTAAAGTGTCCCTACTTTTATACTGATTCGGCTTCTCCTTCAAAAGCATTTATTATGATTTGTTACCGTACTAAAGGATTCGTGAGCTTCCATATGCAATTTTATTTTCTTATCTGAGATATGCGTACATATTATGTGTATTGAACAGAATCTGCCAAGTGAAAATAATTGCAATTTGTGTCACACTTTTTTTACTAAAAACCTTTGTTCCTTAGAAATATTTTTTTTATAAAACCAAAAGAAGTTCTAAGACAATGCGCTATATCTTTGTACCATTACTTACCTTACATTTACACAAATATCCACTAATAAAAATAAATAATATAAAAAATAAATAAGAGACAACATCCACACATGGTCTTCAGGTCTCAAACTAGGCAAAGCCAGTGCTATGGTAACCTGATGACTGATATTAGACAATAATATTTAAAAAAGTTCCTAAAACAGCAGCCAATACAAATTCCAACAAACCCGTAACGTTAATCAAAACAACAAGATGTAAATCTAAAAAGTTTACTAAACCATTCACTCAGAACCATTTTTAATGATTTCATTAACGCATTTACTAAATGAAAAATCCTCAAGAACAGAAGAAAACCTCAAGATCAACTCAATAGTATCAAATAAAACTATTTAACTCCTTAAAGCAAACTCAAACTTGACAAAATCAACTAGCAAATACCGTTTGCCAACATTTTCAGCAACATTGAACCCAGAAATCCCCAGACTACTGTTAAAAGTATTGTTACAACAACTCTATTCCCCCAAGTGCTAGTTCCTAAACTTATTCGCGGCCTTATTCCATTAAACGTGGTCCATGAAACACTGAAAAATAATATTTTCCCAGCAAACAATGAGTAAGAAAGACTTTTGTGAAGGCACGCTTTGTTGGGAGCATGTGTGAGTGTGTGTGCCTTTGTATAAGAGTCGGATATTACATGAGCGAATGTTGTTTATGTGCGTTTGTTATTTAGGACGCTGTGGAAAGGCGCCTGAAGAGAAGGCACCAACACCAAGAATACATACTAACGTATTTCTCACTTTTAACCCCCGACACAAAAACGACAGGGTGTTATAAATTTGACGTGTGTCTGTGTGTATGTGTGTCTGTCTGTGGCATCGTAGCTCCCAAACTGATGGACCGATTTTAATTTTTTAGTTTCCTCAATATGAGTAACAACTATACTACAATATTTTTGCGACTTAAAAAAAGACAATCCTAACCGTTTTTTTTTAATATCTCCTATTTAAAGTTGTCTTCCACAACTCCCTGCCAAACGTTATTGTAATCGGCACGTAATCCTCCCTCAATCAAAAATCACATACATTTAAAAAAAAACTAAGGTTTCTTGGAAATCGTACGCCGAGTTGCTTGAATATTGCAACGTATACGTGAGTACAAAAAACTTACTTGTATTCATGTTTTTGAAGTTTGGGAGTTCCTACTGGTATTCCAGACGTATACACAACATCTTGAAGTTGGTAGCTCGTGTTCAAATTACATTGCTTGCATAAGTGAGCACGAAAGCCAAATGAATATTCAAGTTCCAAAATTACTCATATAAAAACTAGTTCCATGTTTTTGTAGTAAGCACAATGACCTGGCTCACGAGGTGACGCCATATGCGGGATGTGGATTCGTAGATTGTTATCTAGATAGTCCTTCAGCAAATAGTGTGATAGCGAAGAGCCTTGACGAACATTTTCAGTAGCTCGTAGGTTGGATCAAGGCTCAGATACAAAGGCTAGTGATCCTCGATACGACATGTAAAAACAGAAGGTTCCTCTCACTTTAGTTCCTCCCACCGGTGGCTTGGGCCCTGCCCTGCTGCACAATCTTCTTGATTAAGTTTGTCAAAAATATGATTTTATATTCATATTATAAAACAATTAGATTTAAGCTTTAAAATATTTAGAACAGTTCCATGACCTCGTTATATTCGTTTTATCAAAGTTTCAAAGTAATTAACAATCAAACGAATTTATATTTAAACCTTTCAGCTCGGAATACGAATAGAAACGTTAATTGACTTTCTGAAAATATATGACCAACTCTAAGACGTTACTAACTATACATAACCTTTGAGAGTAACTATAGATACACCTTTACCTTTCCAAATAAAGTGAATTGCGTATAGCTGTGACCCAAGTAATAGATTAACCGTTATTCTCATTACTTCTCAGTTGACATTAGCTTTTCTTTACCATTTAATTGTATTAGGGTTATACTTTTCCATATCTCTGTTTGCTAATAATAACAAATTCTTGATACAATTTCCCCTCGGCCCAAATTTCCTCCATCACAAGTACCAGGGAAATATAAGTGAAGAGGAGAGTATCCGATAATATCGAACCATTGTGCTTATTATGCTGAGCGCTGCAGAATTTATTGATATTTTATGGTAAAAAGAAAGACGTAGCTGACGTTTGAATAAATTATAGCGATGTTGGGATTTATAAAGCGGCTACTACATATTTATCTATTTTAGTAAATTTGGTTTAGTGATTTTTTAGTAACAAAATAACTGGCTGTACTAATTTAGACGTTTATTATTTTAATTTCTAGAGAATACGGAGCTTTGTTTCAAAATAGCAGCTGGTCTATACGGCTTTTACATGCCTACCCAAAATTTACGTCAACAGTAACCATGTAACGGCGATTATACTCCATTCTACCAAGCAAACATGTTTTCACGAGTTATTTTTCATGTGAACAGGAGGGAGCATAAAGGTGCTCCAGTATTTTATGTAGTCCTGATACATTTTGCTCGGCTGACGCGGACAATAGTGTGAAAAGATAAAACCGTGTGGTACATACAAAACGGGTAAAAGGGTACATATTTCGTTCGTAAATAGCACAGGTAAATACAGACAAACATAGGTATAAATTTGCACAAAGGTCCGCAGGCTCTGCCGTTTTTGTGGCACTTTTATTGACGCAAAGTTAAAATGTAAACGGAAAATTGCAGTGCATTCCGGTTACATTTTTAAAGTTTATAATTCTGCGACCGAAAAATCGGGATAAAAGTTTGTACTAGTGTATTCCGGCGAGTATCGAATCCTACGTTGAATTGTGGGTCTCGGTTGTTAGTCTTCAAATAACGGATAATAATATTATAAAGAGGAAAGATTTCTATTTTGTATCCTTGTATTTTTTGTATGTAGGGAATACAAAATTGAAAACTAAAAATCCGATTTCAAAAAAAAAATTTGACGTTAGAAAGTTACATTATTACTGAGTAACATTGGCTGTAAAAAATAGAGATGCGCGGGTAATACAGGGGAGCCCCAGCTATCATAATTTTTATCATTCACACTCTGGCATCATTGTCAATAAATCCGTCTATAAACAGACGATGATGACATTTACATATCGAAGTCTTTATTTAAAAACGAATTAAAAATTAAAAGAGATTTCACGGCAATTATCTCTAAAATAGAAAAAGTTTGTAAAAATGTCTCTTACGTCTTATGTGTAAGTTAAACAAGTATATTCTTTTTTTATAGCCCGTCCTATTTCATTTTATTTTTCACAATTGTCGCCGTTCTAATGTTGTTTAGAAAAGCGTTCACTTTTTAGCGAGAACGCCGCCAGTTTTAGTCCTATATTTGTAAGAATTGTTCACTTGTGTTTAATTTTTTGTGCTTCTGCAATGAAGAATTGATCTATCTATCAACGCATACCATATTTTCTGTATATTGAGGTTAAATTAATTCAATAACTAGATTTCAAGCAGATTTTTAGTATAGTGCCTTCAACGTTTGTTTGAACGAACTTCACCCAACGTGATTGTTTTGTTAATTTATTCATATATTTCAGATAACAAATATCCATACACTATAAGTCAAAATAATGATCTATTATTTTTTTATAGTTCTATCATAGAACTACGGGTAAAAAAACTATTAACAGCTCTATTTTTCAACATTTATATTATATTAACGGAAATGTTGAACTATTAGTAGTTCTATAGTACAACTGAAAGAAGTTCCCCGTAGTTATTCTTGTTTGTCCCCCTAAGGGATAGATGGAGGGGACAAACAGTAAATCGTTCTGATAAAAAAGTACGACATTAGTAAAAATGTTAACAGTTCTATGACGTCACAGTTCAGAACAGAACTGTCGGGAATTCCCTAAAGCGATCGTTTCGATCGGAGGTAAACTTTTTCTTCCAGCACATTAAAATTCACAGGCTCATTGTGTGGAGAGAGCAAATCGCGCATGAAATTGCCGACTCCAATTTATAAGGTCTTTGTGAAGCCTCCGTGTTCTATGTTAATGGAGTTCTGTTTATTTTTGCATATTTTTAGTAGAATCGACACAAGAATGAAGGGAAAATCGCCGAGAAAATAACACTACACTAAGAGGGAAAGCTTTTAGCTACCGCGTTGTAATTTTCTTTGTAAGCACAAGATTTTGCTCGTTAAAATTTGTATGAACTCTTTAGCCAACTGTGAAAAAGAGAGGTTTTTTTTGCTTTTATGTATTTGGCTATGCAATTATGGCTCGTAGGTAAACTGTTAGCGCGGTCCATATTTGAACCGTTCGAATGATCCGCCCATCAAACGTTGTCATCGAAAAAAAGTCACAGATCGCCAACAATAAATTAATTTTGATGTTTCTTTTCCATCGTATCTGTAATGAAGTTCTTCAGATATACACTAAGTATATAGTCTATTTCTTAAAACAAACACAGTACATTTGAGCACAAATTTAGTCAAACAAACCGCCCCGATTCGAACCTTTCGCAAAGGTGCCCATGACGCTAGCTGCGTTACCGCGCTGGATGGCGATGGCTAACCATTACACCACCTGAAATGTAAATATCTACTCATTATCCTATCACGATTTTATTGTAAGACAATAAAACGTGTGTAAATGCACCTGTCCTTATCACACTGGATAAGGTGCGGCAGAATGTAAATACTATTTACTTATTCTTCTTTTGGACCCTTTCAAAATAGGTATATATAAAATATCGCACTATAAACCAAAACAAATTAAACACACGTTAGTTTTCTCAGTAAAATACAATAAACTTATTTTTGGCTTTTATTTGAGAGTTGTACAAACGACCTGACGCCAAACCTTCTTATAATTTTTAGGACGTATGCGAATACATTACCGCTAAGGGGTGAAACTCTGACATTCTACCTAAGTCATTAAAACTCTACTTAACGCTTTTATCTCCAGTAAATCTCCATTGTCTTAACAATAATCTCGGTTTCAGTAAAAGTGTTTTCCAATTTATTCGCAAACGAAGTCTGTGCTAAGAAATAACGGCCCGAAAGTAGTTTGGATTGAAGACACTCCTTGTTCAATTTTAAGCTTGACTTTGTGGATGTATTTAGGCAAGAAGGAAGCCGGGGGTGAAATTAGTTACTTACAAGTATGTAAAGTGATTATTTTCGAGGCACATGGCGCGTGAAACGAACGTGAATGCGACACGATTTGGTTTGCACCAGAACAGCAAGGCGCGGATTGAAAGTATATAAACGTGATTCGCAGTATATACTCCAAATGCTGGGCAAAAGTTAGAGTGGAATGAGAAGGGAACGAAGGAGTTCCCAATATAAAAAGCAGTTCGCCAAGGTGATCCTACTTCACCAAAAATATTTTTCGTTACGCTAGGGCTGGTCTTCAGAAGCTTTGAATAGGAAATCAACGGCATAAAAATAAACCGAGGACATTTGAGTTACAAGAGGCTTGCAGAAGACATTGTCTTCGCTAAAATTGCGTGTGCCCTAGAATCCATGATCAAGCAAGTCTCTCATGAAAATAAAAAGTTGGGCTAAGGATGAATGTGGCTGAAACGAAGATACTGGCTAACGGGCTAACAGAAAACCGATAGATATAAATGTAAATATTGTAAAAATTTAGTATGTCGACGAACACATCTACCTAGGCCACTTAGTATCATTCAATGATTGCACATTAAATAATTTACAAAGAATCACTGAAAAAAATATTTAGGATTAAAAAAGATTATGAAAAACGCAAGTAAAAATATCTGTCGAAAGTAAAGTTTTACGGATATACGGATGCCAAGCGTGGGCGCTAAGGAGGAAAGATGAGGAAAAAATAGCGTGCAATGGATAGTTGTTCGAAACCGAACAAAATTGGCTTATGTGACGAAAGAGATGCGTTTACTAAATGGAAATAAACCGGACATGTCTGCAGACACGGCAACATGAAATTGACAAAATGAGGCACAGAATAGATCCTACTAGAAGGGAAAAGAAATTAAGGACGACAGAGAAAACGACGGAAATGCAGAAACATCTTTTCTAAGGAACTGGAACCATCTTGAGTGCAGCTGGCGAGACAGAGAGTGGAGAAGATTATTGGAGCCCTATACTGCAGAGGCAACAATATAGTAGGCGATAAAATAGTAATTAAATTATATCAGAATAAATAAAATGTGTATAGAATATAATATAGATATTAAATTAAGTAAATGATTATAGAGATTAAGGAAAATTAATGTTTAATAAGGCAAAAGAAATAAACGCTTTTTTATTTTAAGTAAATGATTTTTTCTCGATGCAATCTTTTTAGAATAATACCAATGAAACTTAACTTTTTAGCTCTATATAAAAAAGGGAAAAACATAACCTTTCTTTTGTACAGTAGAGTAAAAACACTGAAGTGATCAATAAATTGTATATAATCTGCCTCTTTTATCGTAAATCGGTAGATGTCACGTGTTACGATAGCAAATTAGTTAGAACTTTGATTCAATCTCATTCAAATTAAGCTTTTTATAGTTTACAAATTGTTACAAAACTACCCCAAGAAGCTTGCGGTATATTTCGTATCAAGATGGTCGCCCCTCGCCCCCAAATTGAAAATCCTAACTGCGGCCACTGTAGACTTTAATTAAATGCGGTGAGGAAATTAATGAGTTTCCGATTGAATGTTGTTTAAAGCTGAGAAAACTGTCGGCCGGCTGGCGACGGGCTATTTACATTTTAAATGAGACAGTACTAGAGTGTCTCAGAATCAGTTTGCTTTGGAGTCTAATGAGAATGCCATCCGTTTAACCTTAAAGGATGGGTCAAACTGAATGTGACTACTTAAGAATGCATTATAACGTGGTTTTTCCAGCTTGAGGTGTGAAAACGTATAATTTTCACCAAGTTAAACTTTTTTTAAATTAATTTGAAGCCAGCATACGCTAGCGAATAAAATCCTTGTAAAAATAGACAAGTAAAAATTGTTGTCGTTTGGAAATTGGCTTAGTAACGTTGCCTTTTGGAGTAACTTGTATTTCTGTACATTACCTAGCATAGCGGCAAATTAGGCGCCTGCCTACCCTCGTATAAAAATAGGACTATTATTGATCATTTTGTTCAAAGGACTAGGGATAGGCTGCCTTTAAGTATGTACACAACCGTGGTTAGTGCCAACTGACCCAAACAGAATGCCGCCATGCAGGCTGGGCAGAAAGGGTCGGCTATTACAGACCCGACCGGATCTCGATGCCAAAAATATAGTAAAAAGAAAAGAAGCCAAGAAATAGTCGACCTACTAGTGAATATGGGCGGCGGAAGAAATAGTCTTGATTCTTTTAGATTTATTTCGTTTTATGGAATAATTTGATAAACTAGAAGCTGAAAGAAAAGAGGTTATTGACACTTAGTTTGACATTGAAAATACAGCATTGCTCTCCATACGTTTCAACCCATAACGGGCCAAAGGCCATAGTCAAACCACAGAGGTGCATATGCCTCTACTTAGGATTGAACCCGCGGCCTTTCGTTGTGAGCCAATAGGTTCACCAACTAGACTACCACAGCTTAATATTTAAGCTTATGTATCATCCTTAATATATATATATATATATATTTATTTTGATGTGCCTATATTTATGTATGGGTATATTTAGGTTAAAAAAATCTCACGACTAAAACGAATCTAATGACACCACAGACATAAAAATACGAAAAGCCGTTTATGCTCTAGGATGTGCCAAAGAAATATAAATAGATACATACTTATGTATGTATGTACTCTAAAAACGTAACCCTCCTTCTTTCGCAGTCAGGTAAAAAGCCTTATTCACTGTCACTCACGTTTAGTGACTGACAGTGAATACTGAATATTTTTCCACTAAGTTATTTGATTAGCACATACAAAGCTGTCTGTCTTTCGAGCCTCACCGTAGCACAAGTGGTAGAAGTGACTTCCGAAAACAAGACTACAAAAATTTAGATCCCTGTATCTTATTAAGTAAAACAGTGGGGTGCAACCAACAAAGCCTATGACTGTTTGCCTGTAAAGAAAAATCTAATGACACTTCACAAAAAGTTCAAAAATCCTTACTATTTATCAGAAAAATCATTACCCACCAGTGTCCAAAAAGTCTGGTAAAATACAGATATTTTTGCTATAAAGTAACAAAATAAGTGAGAACCACAATCTACTACGTTCTTTACGTACTAGGACTTCAGAACGAAGTTTAAGTTTATATTATAAGCTGGTTTCTTTTCCTTCACCCGGATTACGCTTTCCAACGCCCGACATCAAATGCTTACATACAATTATGCACATACATACTCTCGAAAAACATTATCCACTTTTGGGCAGTCTGGTAAAAATAAAAAAAATATATTTTTACTACATAACATAATGAATGAAAACCACAAGCTCCTACGTTCTCTACCTACAAATACTTCAGAAAGAAGTTTAAGTTTATTTATAAGCCGGTTTCCTTCACCCGGATATTGCGCTTTCCAACGCCCGACATCCGGTTCTAACCGGTTCAGACCAGCAGCTCGCTTGGGGAGAGACTGGGTAATCTAATTACTTGTCGACGGCACGGGATAAAGTTTAGCTTCGTTGCTAAGTCCCGGTTGCCTAAAGTGCTTTCTTAATATTTTAAAGACTCTGAAAGCTAATTTAGTTGTTATCTGTAAGCCATCTTGTTTGATAACAAGCTTATGCTCCGCAGTTTCACTTGTGTACTAGCTACGTAACCAATCGCACCCCTAAATTTTCATGTTTTCTTTCTAAGAACAACTAATGTAACTAACGCTATCCTTTCAATTTTTAAATATATAGGTTATAAAGAGAACACAGGTATGTCTCATTCGCACTTACACTTGGAACAACGCACGTGTCGTAGGAGACAGAAAAAAACGCTACTTGAGAGTTTTCATACTTTTAATGCATATTCCAGGAAGCACACAAGTTTTATAAAATATTTTAGATAAATAACTTTACACGTGTGCAGCTTTTAGTTTTTTTAGTAATCTGATGCGCCAACGTGAAATTCAACATCAGTATAAAATACGCTTGACTTTCTAATTGCTTTATATTGACAAAATATTGTCTTCCAGACATTTGGTTAGGTACATTTTTACAAACATAATTTTTGAATTGAATAAAATCAATCTACTATTTGAAAATCATTTCTAAGATCTGAGATATGCTTAGAGCCGTTCAGCAGTTTATTCAGGATGTCATTCCACCTCTTACATGCAGCTTAGCTTGGGTGGTCAATTAGTTAAGCAGCATGACATACCATAGTTGTGTAATCAAACATTTTATGCTTCATAGTTTAATTCTTTTTTTTATTGGGCGCTTTTGTTGCCAGAAGCGTTAATGGACTTTAAATATTTGTAATGAACTGACATTATAATTAGCATGATAGTAACAAAATAGGCCAGTACCTCCGCGACTATAGTTCCCGGTGCAATGGTTGTATACCGCAGCCGGTGTAGCTACATCCGGTTCCTTTGTTTTTGTTTACGGATACCAGAGTGACCAGGTATAAGAAACTTAAAAAACCCTGAAAAAGAGCCTAAGACTCTAGAATGCCTTGTAAAAAAACCGGTAAAAACACATCCCGTTTTTGTCTTATATTATAGATCACTTAAAACTGGATAGAATAACGTACATGAGCGATTACAAGATTAAAAAAATTATTACTTACTCCGATAGAACTTTTTCAGTTATTTCGATTTATTAATCAAACCTCTAAACCTATTCTGTCAAAATTTAAATGAAACTACACGGAAAGTATAACCTTTCAATCAAAAACAGATTATTTTCAAATCGGTCAAGTTAAACGTAGTGATAGTTCCTCTATGGGTCTAGCCATGTCCGAGAAATCAGATATAAAAAAACAAATTGAGTACCTTCTCTTTTCGAGAAGGAAAGAACAGAATATTATTTATTGATATAGGATATGATATGATATTGAATAAAATATCACGTTTATTGCACAAAATGGTCACAAAACTACATTATCGACTCGACTCTGGTTTGTAATTTCAGAATACTACCATGCCACAAAAAGACGACTCTAATTTGCATCCGGAGAAATAATTCCATAAAAAGAATCCTTCATCACACTAAACATTAAACAATGGCTGATGCCAGTACCATTCATTAAATACACGTCTCAAGTAGCCAAGACGCAGGCCTTCAGCTTGGAGCGTCGCCAATACTGGCAAGCATTTTACTTGACAATCTCATTGCTTACTGTTTAAGATCTTACACGGAGAAGGCGGAACGTTTAATACGTTTAAAAACTTTATCGTCTAGGCTCTAATCGGGGCTTTTCTAATAGACCACAGTTCGTACCAATCGTAGTAGCCTAGATGTTTCTGTTAGAAGCACCTAAGAACAGCGATGTTATGCAATGTTTAGCCCAGCCAAGCGTTGGATGGGTGACCGTGATCTGCACATGCGAACCTCACCGCAAGTAAATTTACCTATCAATCGTTAAATTTGAAATTCGGACCGGTATAAATGCTAATTCCGATCATTATCGAAAGCTTAATAATGGATATAAATATCTAACGCAAGAACTCAAAAACCGTTTTACTGACGTTTTGATGTCGAATGAATTAAATTGATTTCCAATCAAATCGACATAAATCAGTTATCCATGTTAAGATCCTTACTTGCCGTAATAAATATACCTATAAATAAATAAATAATAGATAGATCTAAGTTTCTGTAGCGTAGCGTTTGCTGATTCTACATAATTTATACATATTTGTCTATTCATTGGATAACAACCAGGCCGTGTAAGAGGTCTTTCTTTAAAATGTTAAGACTATGAGAAGTTACAACTTTCTAAACGTACCAAATATGTTACATAGTAATGCTGATCGGAATCTCAATCAGTAGCATCGTTCTTAAGATTATCCTGTTCAGGGATAATTTTCAGCAAACTTTTTAATGTTCGACTAAGAAATATTCTGCAATGAACTGTTCCATGAGCGCCAATCAAATTAGTAACAATAATGTCATTCTACCACTAACTAATGCTGTGAGATCTTACATTTCACATTAGACACCGCTTACAATAAATCCAGCGGGAGAGGTCATCACAGCTCGTCGACTCCATTCACGACGAACTAACAAATGGTCGAAGAAGTGGATTCATTTATCTTATACTCGTTAAAGGTAGAGTCACAGTGAGATAGAATCGCGTTGTGTTCGCTGTATGCGTCGTCGATAGTATGAGCAAGAAGCAAGAATCCACAATACTACAAGTAATTTAACCATATGAAGAAAGACTAAAATCAGCTGATTCTGTAGCCTAAATTTACTTCAGAAGAGACACACTTGAACGAGAGACATTAAGTAACTTTAGAATCTAGATAATTAGATACGATAGGCATTTATCCCAATGTAAGGTGTCCATTCGACATAAAAAAAATCAAAACATAAACAAATACGAGCTGACAATGTAAATATTCAGTTTTTATTTAATTGTATTTTTATTAATTAACTTGTCCTATACCTAACCAATATACCTGCATTCTTGAAGTTAGAAATTCTACAAGTACCTATTTCTAATACACAACACGATCAGCGCGGTTACGTATTAGCAGCAACGTTTTCTCCCTCGCATAAAAATACCCACACCCAGAATTAAGCATAATAATACTTAAATAACCGTGAACGTAATTGTTACAAGTAATTTATTTGTTCGTGACTCGGATAAAATTAAAAAAAGCTAATATTACATGGTCATTATAATATTTAAATTCCTACACCCTTGACTTAAGAGCAAAAGTCCGTATCGGAATTATCAACGCTAATCTGAATGGGCATGATACATCCATTACCTCTGATGTTCCATGTCTCGTCTCTATCTCCGATTAGTACGACCTATGACGTTACTTGGTGCCTCCCTAAGTTTTTTTCGTACATCCTACTTACCTGAGTTTTCCCTTTTTCTTATTTACTTTCTTGTTCTAGTCCGTTAATTGATCACGCGCTAACAAAAGTTTGTTTGTTAGTACGTTTATACTTTTAAAAGAATTCTTATACGGCTATCCTTAATTAGCAAAGTTTTCCTGTTTTCTTGGAATACATAAACTCAATTACGAATAACTATTAGTTACGACATTATTTTATTAAGGGACGCGTCTGCTAGATATCACTGATAGAACTTTTAAGAAATATAATAAGACTTCGTACATCAATTGAAGTTACAAAAATATATATATGATTAGAAAATATATTAAAACGCGATAATTTTGAAATGCTTCTTCGAGTTTAAAAGTGGAATAGTATCAAAAAAACACACACAATCTTTCACATTTATAATATTAGTAGAATTAAAAAAACACGTTTTAAAAGAAACTATAAAATGATTAATAGGAAATTATAAAATTAAATTACCAAATTAGGTTTATTTAAGGGGGTAGGTATTACTTAGACGTATTAATGTGAAATATAAATAATACCACAAATTCAGTATCATATATGAATATTCTAGATTCGCAAAAGCATTTTAGATCATATTCATGAGATTAACCACATCCTGGCTACGGCGGCTACTGCAAATTATGAGGTACCTACTTTACTATTTCATGCCTAAACTTTGGACTTTATTGTTATGCTGATAAAGTATACATTAGCGTATTTAAATTAAGATGTCATGTTCGTTGTGTATGTAGTAGGTATTTAATCATACACGACTCATATTCCTTGTATTAAAGCCTGAGTAATATAGTAAAATAGCACTTTAGGTTCAATTGTTTGTTTCGGGGTCGGGATGAATTAGGCTTATCTTTTGTGGTTGGTATTAAACTGACTGTATCATACAAGGGTATATATACAGAATTATCGGCAAGGGGTGTACTAAGCCGAAAGGGGGTCTCTGTACTCATCCTAAGGAACAATATTCACTATGAAACCAACTCTTGAAGAAAAAATAATCAGCTGTTCCGTACAAAAATCAGGTTAAAGAGGATACGGGGGTATCCTCTCTAACCTGATTGTTGAAATATTAAACCGTCTGCGTCCGTCCGTCCGCGTCCGTCCGGCGGCGGCCGGCGGTGGGCGGCGGGCGGCTGGCGGTGGCGGGTTTAGCTGTAGGTGAAATGTTTACTACGTCATTTACATACATAATTGTTGTACTAGTAGTCTCAAAACATCAACTAAAGTGATAGCATCAGATATATATGAGCATCGAATTAATACTAGATTATTTGATCTTATAAAAATTAGAGCAAATATATTATATCTTGTGAGTGAAAATATTCTTTTCAGTCACATTGGCAACTGAGATTCAAAACAAGATGCTAAAGAAGAAAATATATTCTTGATAATCATTCAGTTGCCAGAGACGATACTTCTCTATTCCCAATATTTGCCGACTAATAATAATAATTATAACACATATCATTTATTTCAGTCATATTATAAAAATCAAAAGTTAAATTTAATAAATGTAAAATCACAAAATATTCATCAAATATGCCCCTGACCGTTCTCGGTGCAAGGTGTCCATTACACTCGCCTTCATCCATTTTCTTTTCTCGTCGATGCCTTCTTCATTTCAATATTACGACCAATTCACTAAAAAAATAATTATAATTGACTGACTTTAAATATTCTTCAATTTTGAAAAACATTTGCCAAGACGAGAGTATCTGCGGTGCTATCAAATATTTCAAAAATCGATTTTATTTCTCAACTCATTCTCAAAAACTTCTTTATAACTTAACATAAAATCCGAATTCACTTTCCCTATGGCATAATATAATGCTCAACTTTCAACTTTATAGCTCAAATACTTTTATGCAGATCCTTTCAAATTGCATATCTGCAGGCTAACTCAGTGGATAATACTTCAAAAACTTAATAAGTTAATTCCCAACGATGAAGTTAGTATTCTCTGAGCGAGTCGAGTCTAAATGGATGGGATTCACGGGTAATTCTGTGCAGCTATACTGGCGTAACTACGAATCCCTTGGGAAGGGGAATGGACCAAGTTAAGAGCGGCAAATGCTAACTAATCGCTGTTTTCGTTTTTGTTTCATTATCTAGGTACTAGTCATTTACATTTTTAGGGTTCCGTACCCAAAGGGTAAAAAATATCTTACTGACATTTCGCTGTCCGTTCGTCCATCCGTCTGTCTATCTACAGGCAATCTAATGAACAGTGTAATCTCATGAACAGTGATAGCTAGACAGTTGAAATTGTTACAGATGATGTATTTACCCCGCTATAACTACAAATATTAAAAACAAAATAAAATAAGTATTTAACGGACCTCGGGGCCGGCTCTTTCCGTCTCTTTCAAGCGAGTATGCTGATCAAATAAATAGGCTGCAGCGGTCGTCGACTTTTTCGTCTTTTTTATTTTCATTAATTATTTATTACCCTCTTGTAGTTTTATCCTCGTATCCTGTAAATGAGACAGTCATTAGCTGGACATTGTGCGCTCTCGGCAGATAAACAGCTAATCCAGCTTACACCGCAGACGGGGCTCGCAGGGACCCCTCCCCCACTTCTCTAGGTGACTGTGAAATATTACTCTGCCTAGCGGAATAGCCATCGGCTGAGGTTGTACATAAAGAAGTCAGACTGTAACTCGTTGGACTTAGACTTACTTGCCTCCATTATTTACCTAAGTACAAATTAAAAATCCAACTAAGAGGCTGTAGTTGTGTTGTTGTAGAGTAATATAACCTAAGCTAATTGTTGCCTGATTTCTCAGAGATGGTTAGACCGATTTACAAAAACTTCTTCATGTCTTCTCGAGCTCTCATTTGAATTTTATCACAATCAGTGAAGAGGTTTGATTATTAAATCTAAATAACTTAAAAAATGGCGTCTTTGTGTCTGTGTATTTATTGCAAATCTAGTGATTCTGCAAGCCTTTAATAACCATTACTGTCTTGTATATTGCACAAGTGAGGCCAAGCGATATATAGACGGAATAATATGGTTTTCGTGTTCGCGCGAAATCTCCACAGAAACCCTGGTAAAGTCTCCACCGCTTTACGAGGGTACATGATGTGACTTTAACTTGACCACGATGACTTATTTCTTGATATTTGACTAAACTTTATTGATTAATAACTCGAAACTTGATAAACTTGAGGCTGGCAAACATACAAATCGTATAGTGCCATAAATCAAAAGAAGAAAAAAAACTGAAAAAGTAATGCAAGTTCGTGATCACTTTTTTTAAGAAGAACATGTACAATAATTATTTTATTTTTATTATAGGGTTGCTCCATAGTAATAGTAACTCAGATAAATGACTGTAAATATGTTATTAAGAACAATAATTTTAACCTATAAGTAGGTATGTATAGGTAACTCTTAACCGAGTAAACTTAAAATAAACTCTATACAGAGAGCACTTATTATTTTACGACTCAATAAAATACTTGAAACGGCTGAAGTTACCGCTGGGAACAAACGGTGCCGTTTGGAAATAAATTATGATTTGCCAAGATACAGCTGCGCTCTCTCTTACTGGTTTATTGCGAGCAAATTAACTATATTATAGTGTATTATACATGTGCTACATTATTTTTAGTCATAAGTCCTCTGTATTAGATATGTAGATGAAAATTTAACCTAATAGTGAGAACTTCATTCATATTTATTTTATTAATTGTATTCATCCTTAGGTTACCTGGAAGATATTGCTTTTAGCCATAAGCTTACTATTTGTGGCATTATGTGTAAGAATTCAATTTGTCTTTTATGTTTTGTGTATTAACTATAAATGATTGCATGCAATCTTCCCAAAGAGGAACACGCTATAGTCTACAAAATAACAAACGAATAGTGAAGCGTTCAAATAGGTACATACTTCGCTAAGGCCCCCAGAGACAAACAGTCGGCGTGCAAACCTCCTGTCTGCCTTATACTCCAGACATTACTTAACATGGATTAGGGAATTGAAGCTCAGATTGTACTGTTATACACACAGGTATATGAAACATCCCAGTTTCATATACCTGTGTATAACTGAGAAAATGCTTAGAAAAAACAAAAAATATAGACAGAATTTAGTCAACAACTTAGAGCGCGTTTAAAAAAATCTAAGAACAAAATTGAAAGTTTAGGAAATAATTTTTATTTTTCCTTTTTTTTAATCTTTATTTCTTTAAGGACTTGTAATCATAAAGATCATGTCAGCCCGAAAGTGTTGACATTTGAAAATACCCGTGGCCTATTTTTCAATAAGTCTTAGACAAATTTGTAAGGTTAAGAATTAAGATGACTTATGACTATTTACATATATTTTTTAACTTGGAGAAAGGAAGTGAACAATCGACCGATGATAATTTTTAATACATTGCTGGGCATGGGCTTTCTCAAATTACAGCACGCTATAGTCTACAACAGTACAAATGAATAGTAAAGCGAACCAGTAAGTACATATATCGCTAAGGCCCCCCGAGACAAACAGTTGGCGTGCACGTCCGCCTGGCACTCCACACATTACTTAACATAGATTAGGGAATTGAAGCACAGATTGTACTACACACAGATATAGAAAAGAGAGTAAGCGATAAATAAGTTGCAGAGAGCAAGTAAGAAATTAAAGGGCACGTGTCTTTATTACCAAAAACAAAATTACTAACTACAACAGCAAAAAAAAAATAGCAGAAGAATTACCTATAGACCATTTAAGATCTACAGATAATCCAAATGCTATCCATCACCATCACCAGAGAGCAGCGTGCCTAGCAGGCTATCCGCATTACCACGCTGAATGGCAATGCTTATACGTTGGGCCAGATAAAAACCAAGATTCTGGTCCATTCATTCCATTCCATTATATTCCATTCCATTCCATTCCATTCCATCTGGCGGAAATCCATTCTCAAAGATATTAACGTTGTTTAATGATTTTTTAGTGTTTTTCCGCTTTGTTTTGATGTCAGGGGGAGAAAACAAAAAAAAATTGGCTTTGTGGTTAGATTCTTTGTCACCACATCCACATCTCACCTTATTATTTCTCTTCTTCTTAGTATCTCTATCTGACTTCCTCGACAAGTTATTCACCTTAGCACAAGGCAGGTAGGTCACAACTCGACGGCAGACATTCGCATTCATAAAACTACAGATATCGATTGACCGGATACATTTGGTCTCGTATGACCTAAATACCTAATGAAAGTGCACTAACCTGGATGAACTCATGACTAATTGTCATGTCTATTCATGTATCGCAATTGATTACTCACATTTTTTTTGTACTACACATGTAAGTTAAGTTTTAGAATTATCAGAATATCTATATCACATAGGTATGAGAAATAAAATAATAATCTTAAACCTGAATATTCAGATTATAATGTCGTTACACGGTAATTGAAATACAATAAAATTAAAAAGTAACCAACAAAACACACACAAATAAAAATTAATATATGTAATCCGACATTCTGTAACGACGTCCATCTTGGACTGATTTTCATCAAACTAGAACATTCCCGACGAATACAAGGTGTATTAGAGGGAATCATACAAAAAAATAATTAAAACCGATTCATCCCTTCGGGAAATACGTAGCCACACCCATCTTTTATGCGTCGAAGGTCAAAAGTACAAAATTCTATGATATTATATAAATAGGTTATGACCCTAGAGCGAGCTATTCTGCCCAAACAAAGAAGAGCTATACAGAATATAGTAAGTACTTTCAAAGTAGTATTATAGTCTAGCAGCCTCTACCAGATTTATTAGTGATTAATAACAGGCTGATATTTTAACTAGTTTAGTAGGTTTAGTTCAACGAGACGCTTAATTTTTCATACATGTAAAAAATATGAAACTGTCATAAAAATTATTAATAACTATCAGATTTTTTGTATGAAATCGCCACATATATTTACGAAGGTAGTAGTGCGTTTTCCCAGTCTTACGCTTACAAGTTTTCATTTAACGGTAACACACGTAGCTAACAGTAATTATCAAAATATTACTATAAGAATTTGGCATAATATGTAAAACTTAACTAACTTAACTCAGCCTGTTATTAATCACTAAAAAAATCCGATGTTGCCTGCTGATCTATAAGCTTAGTAAGTATATATAATGGTGTTTAATATACCTAATGATTTGGATCGTAAAAATCTGTGTTAGCGATAGCTACAGACAGCCAGTGTTGGCAAAACGTGCTGAATGACTAAACAACCTACTCGTATTACTTGACTGGTGATTTTGTGGTACTCGTACTAGCCATTATTAATTAATGCACCGGCATTAGTTACACAATTAGGCACAATATTTATATACTGGGCCAAATAAATACCGGTTTATTTTGGCCAGTATATAAATTTACATTGCTATGCAGCTTGCTTTGCCACTTGTGTTCTGGTACTGAGTATTTGGAATATCTGTAGATTTTGGCCTTTGTATTCAAAAGGAAAGATTTTCAAAAAAATACTTTCTCAATAGGATAGATTGTGTTACGAAGATGATGGTAATGATTGATGGGTAATTATGGGTGATCCCACAATTAGCTTTAGATTGTAGATCCCTAGCAAAGCATTAGTTCTATAACTCCTTTTCGGGGTAGTAGACCTAATCCTCTGTCCAACTAGTTGGAAAATTGAGCCTTTTCAAATTCTTATGCTATATAAGATAATGCTAAGTTTTTAGTACGACATTTGTGACGTTGGTAGCTACTATCGATAATATAGATACCTTCGTTCTATGTACAAGTAAAAATAAAATTAACATTTATTTCATTGATAAAACAAAAAAACTTGACAGCCGGGTACCACACCGGCTTGTGAGACGAGGAATCACCCACAGCTATGAATTATCTACGTCACATTCAAAAGCACAACCTCTTGACAGCTTAAGTCCCAAGATAATACGCGCAAAGCTGCGAGCAAAACCAAGTCTTAGCTAGCTCAAAGCTGTTTGATATTCCAGTTTACAATTTCCCAACGTAATGAGTCAGACAGTCAAAGCCGCTAGGGAATGAGGTGGAAAGGGGAAAAACGAAAACGGCGATACAAGGGGAGATATGATAGAAAGAACATGGCGTCCTATTAGCTGAACACTGCCACACTGATGGTTACGACTTTTAGTGTTTACTTGCATTTTCAACTGACGTCAAAATAGATTTTCTAAGCATGTTTCCTAATTACACAAAGACGGCTGGACTGATTTGTAAGATTCTTTTGTATTCTATCTATTCTATTCTTTTGTTTGAAAGGTTTTAGTTTTATTTTATAGTAGCTGACCCGGGGAACTACGTTCAAACCTTCCAAACAAACTATCAAAAACTAAAATCAGCTAAATTGGCTCAGCCGTTATCGAGTTATAGCGAGACAAACGAACAGCGATAGATTTTTTTATATAATAGATTTTGGGCCAGGTGGAGTATTACTTAACTAAGTAAAAAAGTAAGTATGACTGTCTTTCGTAAGCGCCAAAGTATTTTATCCGACTTCGAAAAGAAGGAGAATTTCAATTCGTCGGATACGATTTTTTTGTATATGTTCCGCGATTTATAAGCGACGCCTTAGCCGATGGAAAACAATGTTTTGCTTCAAAAAGTTGCTTACTAGCTTGATTAATGAGCTCGAGTACTATCAAATAAAGCATTTTTATAAATAAACCAACGTTTGCCCGCGAAATTGAAGTCGGATTATCACAATTTTTAAGTAATAATTACTTATTTTAAGAATATGAGGTACCTACTTGTAAAAAGAGCTTCTTGCTACTTATTTCCAAAACGATTTTCCTTCCACTTTTTTTTACCTGTACGGCTAGGCATTTGACCACGACTCGCACGACCAAGGAAGACAGCGATACTGTAGTTCTAGATGGAGTCTGGAATACACTGGCTCTCAAAGACTTCCGCACTAGGCACCACACCTGTAACGCTGTAGGCAATAAATTTATCTATTAACGCATCAGATAGTCGAGCTGGCAGAACTCCAACCACTTCCACACTCACGGGTGTCTCGGGTACAGGCGGTGGAATTATGCATAAATGTATGCCGTGCGCCGTATTGGAACTTTTATGTAGGAGAAAGGCAAGTCTACCATTTATTTCTTACGAAAAGTATATACGTACGTCTCGACCATAGATAATAGGATTTTGACTCTGACTTTCAGACAAAACCAGTAATGATTTAACAAATTGGCCAAATCTAAGTCAGACTCGCGCACGTAGGGTTCTGTACATCGAGCAAATAACAGTTAAAAAATCATGTTTGGTGTAGGAGAGCCTACTCTGCTAGTTTTTTATTCTGTATTTAGTATTTGTTGTTACTTAAAGCAGGGACAGAAATACATCATTTGTGAAAATTTAAACTGTCTAGCTATCACAGATGATGTTGAGACACAGCTTGATAATGAACGGACGGACAGTGAAGCTTTAGTATTGGGCTCCGTTTCTACCCTTTGGGTACAGAACCCTAATAAAGTAAACACCGACTTCAATATTGTTTTAATCAAATACACAAATTATTAACCATTTCTCAAAGTTTATGTTTACTAAAGGTAGAACTAAAGGTTTATGTTTACAATTAGAAGACTTTTAATTTTTGAAGACAGTTAAAAACATCGAAGTCAATATATTTGAAGCAACGTCCAATAAATACATCAAGTGTCCTATATACTCATCGGTTTGTAGTTCGTGTAATCTTGGAATATCTGTGAAACTCCGCTCAAAGGGTAGCGACGGGTCAGCTTACCCTAACTTGATGCTTAGCGAACCGTACTTAACTCTGTCCACCTAAAAATACATTTACGTTGAAAATACGATTTTCTGAACAACTACTCGACAGATACAAAGTCCAAGTTCGGTAAGAAGAAGCCTAGTAACTTAGGACGTAACTTGTTTAGCGGTTTTTTCGGATGAATGTGGAAGACATTTTCAGTAAGTAATCCTTGTAGTTATATGTATTTTTGTCCTACTGCGAAAGAAAGAGGGTTATGTTTTTTGAGTGTATGTGGGGGTCGATAGCCATAGGTGTTACCGTCTGCTACCACGGTGGGCCGTTCGTGGGGGCAGTCGGTAATAACTCTATATTTCTTTGGCGCGCTCTAGAGTCTAAACGGGTCATCGTGTGTTGTGAGGTTTAGTTTCAGTAGATTTGTCTAGTCCTGCAGATGGTCATAGGCTATACTAACTGCAAGACGCAATTTAACTTGTTAAGATACGTGGGTCTAAAGTTTTTGCAGTCGGGTTTTATTCAGTTATTTTTAACCACATATACCATTAATATTGTTGTTATTAGCAACACACTGCTTTATTTAGTGTCTATTTTAATCTCCTATAGTACATCACGCACTAATAACTATGAGCACATAATACATTAAGGACTTCACTTATCTTACAAGGTTTTACTCTTTTTCGACAAGCATGTTCAACTAAAAATTTACAGATATTTCAAATTTGTCTGGTCATGTCTGAAAAATCCGGGTGCATGTTATCAAAAAGGTTCCTACGAATTGAGAACACAGATCGGTTAAAAACCCAGCCAAAAACATATTTTACAAGCCTAGATCGATAAAACACGAAACTGGACATATTTAAACTCTTATTTTATGCAAAAATAACGATTCGATAGTCAATCTAAAAACTGCACAATACTACAAACTCATTGCACGTTAACAAAATATTTTAACGAAAAAATCATTCACTGCCAAGCTATTCTATATTCAAACGCTCCGTGATAAAGTACTTTTTATGTTGCCAGTATTTTTTTCAGCAAAAAAATACAGCATATAAAGGGCTGTGCACACTGTCAATAAAAACCGTCAATCCTAGCGGCCGGCGCGCCGGACACGACATCAATATTTATAGGGGGTGCCTGACGTCATCAATAGACACAACACACAGAGTTACAGTTTGGCGAATCAGTTTTTTTTTTTGTTTTTATTAATTTTATCAGTAAATTAAGTACTCAATTTTTCTCTATATAATGTTATGCAATATTTTAAGTGTTTGTGGTATTTTCATTCTGTACACGTAAACAGACACCGAAATGTATCTTATTATGGATCTGTAAATATAACAAAATTTTACAAATTCAACTACTGTAATTATAAGTAGTTCAATCAAAATTAACCCCAGTGTATATTCCTACGTGTCTAAGTGTGACGTGTCTGTGTGTGTATGTGCCTGTCTATGGCATCGTAGCTCCCAAATAGATGGACTGTCTTTTTTCTGTATGAAAAATGAAAAGATATTAATCGGTCTAAAATGGCAGTCGCCACAAAATGGCGAAGTACAAATTTTTTCACAACTTTCTCAATATGTGTATCAAATGTGAAGGCTTGATTTGAAATTACCATTATGTATGTATGTATATAGAATACTACATATAATTTTATAATAATTTCAAATCCAAGATAGCTTCCGTAACAAATGTCGGGGTTTTTCAAAATGTTCAATTTTACTTGTTATGTAGACACTTAGCCATGAAGATTTGCTACGGTTTTCGTAGCACTTCTACAAAACTCTATAGATAATAATTTTTTTGTCTAATCAAAAATTCTCCCAAAATATCTCCTTCAAATCTATTAATAATAGTGATTGTTTACCAACGAGACTGCCATCTAGTTTCGTGTAAATACAACAAAGCAAACTGCGCAGAGCACAGCCGAGCATAACTCACAGCAATGCTAGTTTACACAGTGCAAACATCTGTTGTAATTAATTACTTACGAATATATTTAAATTAAAAAAATAACCTTTATTTCTTAACTTAATTACAATAAATGAAATGTGTGACTTTTTGTATTTTTTTTATACCAACCCAGCTAGGCATTTGACCATAAGCTAGCACGACCACGGAAGTCAGTCAAACTGTAGCCCTAGATAGAGCATACCATCATTTCATTAATTTTTTTATGTATCAATAATAAGAAAAACTAATCAAGTAAAAATGTAGTATTTAGGACATCTATATTCGGTTAATATATTCGGTAAGTGAAAAAGTTCTTTTAATTACTTTCAACTTACAGATTTATTTTGATAAACATTTTTAAAGAATTACCTTAGAAGTATAGCCTTTCAAGCAAATGAAGAATTTACCAAATCACTCCCCCCAGCATAGGCAGTGGATAAATTATGTTTTATCCACTGTTGCGGACCAAACATTGAATACTTCCAATTTAAAATGCCATATATTGCGCATCTGATAAAACGTAGTTCTGACATTTCAATTTAGCAATGTTCTATTTTGTCTTTTCCTTTCCCCTGACTCTATGGAAGTCTGTTAATATTGCTTGTACTTTTCTCAAAGCAAAAATATATGTTCTGTTTATTTCACTACAGTTAATGCAAAACAATTCAAATTATATTTCTGCCCTCAAAACCTACAAAAAGTGATGGATGAACACTACAATTTTTTTGAGAATAAACGCCATTTTGCATTTCAAAATTCAGCCTCTCGGTTCTAATTGCAAAATGCAACAGGTTTTCTACAAATTGTACACTCGAAAAAGCTTTCAAAGTTGTTGCATTATTTTTTTAAAGCTGCTCTCTCGTCTACTGTAAATTCTTGAACAGGTAAAAAGAGAATGAATGCAGTCTTGGCGGTGCGTTTCGCAAAGTAATGGTTTTTATGCACTAAATGGATTTATTCATAAAATTATAATAAAATTCGTATACATAATTAGGTAATTTACAATTATTTGGGGTTGCAATAGAAGAATTTATTCTTTACGAATCATTTTATTTTTATTATTTTCCATGAGCTTCAGTCGCCAGGAGCGATTTTAATGAGTTTGGATAAAATTTGAATGAGACCACCCCGGCAATATACTATTTTGAACTCACAAAGGTTATTTTGATCAGTTTACAACTGACAAAAATACCAATGAATAAATAAAACAATAACTTACTGACGAACATACTCGTAGTACTTCCTCCTTTTCGAAAGTTGGATATTGTTATTTTTCTTTTGAGGCCAATAATGCGGCAATTGTATAACAATTCGCACATTTAACTTATGTTAAGTAAAATTCATGCGATAATTCTTGTTAAAGTTGATTCATTACAATATGTAACAATTACGAAAGTATTATGAAATCTTCAGCAAAATTACGTATTTTCACCAAAATGCCAAGCTTGAAAACACAAAACGCAATAATCGACTTTTACAAAGCACACATAAGGTCGAAATTACGAAATCTGCAATTACTCGTATAATTACCGAGCCAGTCATTCGTCCGTATTACGTAACATCTGGCTATCGTGATAAATGACTCGACATGGCTATCATTACAGCTGCATCGATAAATTCGGTATTGGCAACACATTGAAAACGTAATGAACGTTGCCAGCGCTGGAAGCAAATAACGCGGTTAATAAGCAAAATTGTAGTAGCAGGTAACACTGATACTGATGGCACAGAATAAATAATTGGCCCAGCGAAACGTCTTTGCTTCGGGTACAGAATAAGTAATAGTATTTCCGTGGCGTCTGTTAGTAAGTAGCTTGATGAACAAAAGTCACTGCGTTACCATCTAGAATAATAGAACCATTTTGTGTTTTTAATCATTTTTTTATAATTTGCCCAAAGGGCAAACTAATGTCATTGAGGCCATACCGTCTTGTCTACGGTTATATATTATTATGTTGTCTAGTTCCCTCGTAAAGTAGTGGAGGGTTTCTATGGAGACATCCCGCGAAAACGAAAATCACATTATTTCGTCTTTTTATCGCATGCCCACACTTGTGAACATAAACAAGACATGTTTAATAAATAATCCACCAATATTACACATTAAAACTTGCAGAATCACTAGTTTTGCACGCACGCACAGAGACGCCATTTTTTCAGCGAAGTCGGGAAAACTCTCCTTTGTGTTCTTAAATTCCGGGTTAATCTTTTTTTCGTCGTCTAGTTTACTGTTTCCCAGAACCTAAACAGAACTTCAATCAAGAAGCCAAATCCGGTTACAATCTTAAGATTATACACCAGATAACTTATATTATAAATCGTACAAAGCTTTACTTTCATGAAAACTAAAATAACAGTTAATTGGAAAACTTTTCAGGCGTGCATGGGATATTTTGGGAGTAATATTGGAGTTGCCATAACCGAATTCTGTTTACCCAGTGGTCACCCCATGTTTGTAAAGTTATAGTGGGTCAGGCTGTTTGTAATCTTCGATAAAATCATGTACAAATTATCAAGACTCGTATAATTTTATGCTCTTATGAATATCTCTCGTCTCTGAGATCGCATTTTTCTTGCAGCCTTCAAGGTGTTAAGGGGCGTGTCTGCGTCAAAGCTAAATTAATAAAATGAATTAAAGTTGAAGTTTAGTGACGCTACGTAAAATATACAATTAATAAAAAGACTGGTCTACAATAACGCGTTGAGTTTTAGTAGGTAAGTAAGTTCGTTTTTGAGTTCAAAGTTTTTGGCCAATTATTTTTTTTTAACTAAAAAACATTTCAAAATATTCACGTCGCATTTTGTCGCAGTTGAAGAAGCGAAAGAAGTGCCTGTTTCGTAGGAGCAGAGATGTGAGAGTTGTCTCTGCCTACTCCAATCGGCAATCGGAAAAAGGACTAGCGAACGAAACGAACGAGTTTTAGTATTTATTGTTACAGCGGCAACAGAAATAAAACATCATGTGTAAAAATTTCAAATATCTAACTATCACGGTTCAAGAGACCTATTGACAGACGGACGGCCGGACAACGAAGTCTTAGTAATACGGTCCCGTTCTTACCCCTTGGGTACGAAAACCTAAAAACGCGAATTTATGGATCTATTATGTTTAAGTAGCTTATGTGATGATGTACTTTTTAGTGTTTTAAAAACAAAGAGTACCATAGACTATTGTAATCGAGCGATATACCTACTTTCAAGGAACAGAACAGGTAGAGTTTTAAAATAAATCATCCGTCGACTTTAGAGTTTGTTTTTGCAAGTAATCACCTTCTGTGCCGGGGAGAGGTAAGTAACGTTGCCGACAGTAAATCAAATTTAATCGCAACCCACAAAGTTACTCAACGGTATACCTTTGTTATAGACTATGTAGATTTTGTCCAAAGAAGAAAAATACACGAGACTTTAGTAAAAAAGTAAAAAACCGACTTATATTTATTATTTTTTGATTTATGAAACAAACTAACAGACCAATTTTGATATAATGTATATGGAGCAACAGAACTGTAAATAAAAAACCTTTTCGAACAAAAAGAATTAATCAAATCGGAAAAGAGTCCAGCAAATAGATAAAAAAATCGAGAACAAATTGAGAACCTCCTCCTATTGTGAGTGTTAAAATTAAAATTATGACTTACGCATTGAGAGTTATAGGTACAATATACTTGATACAATGAGGTTTATACTTTCATTTTTTCTTTTTTTTTTTGATAATCTGGTCGGTGGTTTGGTTACTAAATATCAAATAATTGAAAAATGATCATGACTCCCACTATATGCTATTTTCTTTATAAAATATCAGTACAATTTAAACTCCTACTGTAAAAAGCCTTTAAAAAGATCACATTATTATGCATAGTTTGAATAAGGCACGTCGTGGCGTTGCGAGCGCACAATCGCGCAATGATGATTAATGTTGCCAGTAACGCGGGAAAATTACCACCATCGTCGGGGAAAATGCACTTTCAAGATGGCGTCGCATTGAGATTTATGTGTGTGAGGCGCTCACAAAGAATGTAAATTTTGTCGTAAGCGCAACTAGACCTCTTGTGTGAGCTTGATTTTATAACTAAATGGGCATAAGTAGATGTGATAGAAAATCCAAATATGTTAATGAAAAAATGCCTACCAGTTTAAAACCCGACTGCAAGAATATTAAACCCACGTATCTTAAAAAGTGAAATCGCGAAATGCAGCTCATATAGTCTATGACCATTTGCAGCTAAAGAGGAATCTATTGACACCACTCACATAATAATACGACAAGCCGTTTAGGCTTTACTTAAAAAAAATATACTGACGTTTGTATTTTTGTATTTTTCTTACCACAATAACATATTTTAAACATAACTTACTTCATAGAATGACACACAGATGACAAATAAAACTTCTTCGCTTTCTCTCTGAAGCTAGTCAACGATGCAGCTATTCTGATATCGAGAGGTAAGCACATTATATATAGACCGTCTATAAGAGTGAACGAAAGTATCCATGCTCCGTGGTAACACCAGCGAGAATATTTTTACCGGTAATGTACGAAGGTGACACGTTCTCTAAATAACTTCAGGTATTTTGCTTGGAAATGATTAGGTTTTATGACTGGAGTGTTTTATGTAGGAAGGAACAAAATTCGAGAATATATTTTTCAGTATTTGTTTTCCTTCGAGGAGCGTTAATGTTTTTGGTGTTATACGCTTTGTTACATAATGTTCCGCATTACTTGATTACCTAAATTAAAATTAAAAAAAACCGACAACATACGAATGTTTATTGCCATTTTGTGTTGGCGGCCATCTTGGACTTAATTTTAAAATAGTATATGTATAGTCCTTTCATTCGATAGCAATATTGAGGGAGTTGTGAAAAAATATGTAATCTGCCATTATGTGGCGGCCGCTATCTTAGACTGATTTTCATCAAACGTAGCTAAGAATACTCCCCGCTAATTTACCATTCACAATCAAAATCTGTTAATCCGTTCGGAAGCTACGATGCTATTGATAAAAAATACTAAAACGATTAACATATATTTAAAATAATAATATAATATGGGACAACATCCACACAAAGGTCTTCAAGTCCCAAACTAGGCAAAGCCTGTGCTATGGTAACCTGAAGACTGATATACATACTTAGTAATACATATATACATACTTATATATACAATAAACGCCCAGACACAGGTCAAACAGACATGTTCATGCACACAAATGTTTGACCTGTCCGAGGATCGAACCCGGGACCAGCGGCGCAGAAGGCAGGGTTGCTACCAACTGCGCCAACCGGCATATATTGAACTTTTTAGTGCAAAAATAAACAAGAACTTTTTAGTAAAATGTGATTACCGTATTACTTTGGGCGCCGAGAGAACTTTTACAGTTATTACGTTATACAAATAAACCCTCTGAAATGATTTCGATTAAATAGAAATGGACTCGGGAAGCATTTCCTTTTTTTCAAATAGGACTAACCGTCTACGAAGAAAGTACATACCATCTAATTGAGTCTATCCTTTTTTAGGATGTTGTTAGCAAATTTGAGATTCTAGATCGATCGCGGTTCGTAATATTGAAATATAGTAACGCTAGTTAGAGAGATTTAAGATTCCGTGCCGGATTGGACGAGAATATATAATGATATAATAAATTCTGATTGCCCTTTATCTATTGGGTTCTGTAGGTATTTTTTATGAACGTCTACTTTATGGAAAAATTTGGAAAATACCAGCTCTTGACGTCTTCGTACCTTCATGACCTTATTAATATTTTTTTATCCAACACAGCTAGGCATTTGACTACAAGCTTGCTCGACCACGGAAGTCAGCGACACTGTAACCTAGAGCATGGAATACACTGGCTCTCAAGGAAGAATGCCGGAACACACCGTTAGGTGTTTGGCGACAGATTTTACAACTTGAATGTGGTAGCTAGCCAGGCGAGCGTAAGAAAACTCCCCACCACAATGCGATGTTTTCCATCACCGGTAGTTCAAGCTTATTTTGCATATTTCGTGGGATCGAACCTCGTCTCTTTTGCACGGCAATCGAACCCACACTAGCCACTCGAACATTATCACTACAAAATATATATTTTATATCTCTGCCTGTCTCCAGGCAGGTAGTCGGTTAAATTTTTTACAGAGGATTGATTTTGTTGCAGTTATAAAAACACTAATAAAAATAAAATAAAGATATAAAGAAGACCCCGCGATTTTTGCCGTTTTTACTCGATAACAACGGTTAGTAACTTCAACTATTCTATATACTCGTAGTAGATAATGATACCGAACCCTTAGTTTCCAAGTTTATTATTTTTTATATTTTATAAGTGTGATAATTAACAGAAATAAATCCCTTAGTATAGTTAATTTCATTACTAACAAAGTATGGATATAATTTGAATGAATGAACTTGCTCTTTCATAGCTTTATTGCACACCAAACAATCAATCAAGACAAATCTTTAGAATTGTAATATATTGGGCGGCCTTATGGCCTTAAGCAATTTCTTCCAGGCAACCTTTGGATGGATAGAACATATATAAAAATACGATCGTTGCAACCAAACTAATAAAAAAATAAAAATAAGCAACTGTACATTAAACAAACTAATTAATAATAAATAATCTATAAGAATGTATGCCTGTTAAATTAATAATGTTGTAAATATACCTATACCTATTCATACTAGGAGAAAAAATTTCTGAAATAAAAACTAATTTTTTCAACATTTTGTAAATTGTTTCAGGTAAGGATCTCCAATCAGGCGGCACGTCGTCCGCTCGCTGTTTCCGGTGGTGACTGAGGATTCCTTTTGATACCAGTTCTACACTAATGAAGGAATTCTTTAAAGCTTGCTCTTTGAAAACATAAAACGACAAAGCGCTTGTAGTGCAAATGCAAAAGTTACAGTTCAATTCAGCGTATGCAAAATTTTACTGAATAAATAAGTAGGTATAAAAATAATACGAGTGCTTTAAAAAACGCGCTGAACCTATTGACATGAACTTTGAAGATGTATTCATTATAGGGTGCAGGAGACTTAGAAAGGATTTTTGGAAATTGAACACCTAAAGGAGTAAAAAGGTGTTCAAATTTGATACTTCGCCATTTTATTTCGCGGGCAACGACGCGAGTGACAACTTTAAGTTTGGTTTATATTTAATTTACAAATTCCATGGAGTGTAAATTATAACGGAGAGCTAGTATTCCAGACTAGGCATGCTCCATCTAGGGCTACAGTGTCACTGACTTCCGTGGTTATGCGAACTTGTGGTCAAATGAATAGCTGTTCAGGATTAAAAAAAATGCATAAATATACAACACGTAACAGAAAGGTGTGACAATACTTAAATGTTAGACTTCACATCCAAGTGAACACATCGTAGAAGAAAATTTTGCAAATTACGAAGAAAATAATTAGGTTCTTCATACAAAATGGGTTACGTGATCGGCAAGTTGTATGGAAGACGCAAATAGCAATAATTTATAGTCGAATTTTGCAAAATTTTGTTCTGCTGTAGGTTTATTTTGATGTGTAGACTAACACCATTAAACCTAGACATTTTGTAAATGTGAGTAAATATATTACGACTCGCATGCTTTGGTATCATGATGACTGGCTAGATGTAGATCGGACATGTCCGACTATAGCTCATCTGCTAGTTAAACAATAAATATTTAATGATTTGATCCGTCCAGTTCACCGAAATTGTAATTTGTCCAACCGTATTTGCCTATCGACCGAGTGGACTCAAATTATTAGTAATGGAATGACTAATGTTACAACATATGAGTTCACGTTTCGACCAAACAAACAAACGAACCCCAATTAACATAACTACTAAAATTGTTTACCTTTCCGCATTGCATTAATTTACATTAATCACATAGTACAAATTTAATATAAGCCATATACACAATACACCGAATGTGCCATTGTTCACTTACTTACTATTAATTATAATGAAAATATATTTATATATAAAATTTATCAATTAAATACAAGTACCTAATATAAATAAATTTTATGATCGTCGAAAATACTCCAACAGAATGCACCCTGACAAATGTGCTGATGTCGCGCTGGAAAGCTAGAGAAATTTGTTGAGTTCAAAACTACCCAGAGCGGGGATACGATACCTTTCTCCTTCAGGCGCTTCCCAATTTCACCTATAAATACTAATAAATACTCTTTTGTTCGTATACTTTCTGATTGTTCCCATATATATTTGATAAGTCCAATAAAGAAGAGAATAGGATTAAGAAAATAAAATAAAACTTTACAATAACAAAAATCTATTATGATATATTTTTTTAACCTTATTTCTAAGAAGTTCAAGTAATAGGGTCCAGTTTTTACCCTTTGTATACATACGGATTCATAAAACCACAAAGAAGCGTACAGCTACCAAAAAAAACTGAGGGTTTTCTACTTACTTTCGATAATAAAAAGTAAATCACAATTTTCTTTTTTGATTACCCTGGAAACCTCAATTACGGTGCCCTGCGGATTACTGGTAAAAGTTGGAAACTTTTGTCCCGACAATCAGATGGGTACCAGGGGGGCAGAAACGGACAGAGCTAGACAAACTCGTTAGCATCACCGCAAAATACATTTGGGCTAACGAGTGTACAGACCTTGTGTTTAAGCTTTAGACACACAATGATACTAAACTTGTAATCAGGGTGTACAATTTTATCTTTGTACGTTCAATGTCGTGTTTTATTTCGTTTGACATTTAATTTTTCAGGGTGACTTTTAATAGAAATAGGAAGAAGTTAACATGTTCTTTTATATATAAAAAATGTAATCACTGACCTCTATTACAGCAGGTGCCAATAGAAACTATGGAGTGACTTATCACTGATTAAAAAGTCTCGCAATCGATTTTGATAAAAAAAATTATAGACCATTCGATAAGTATAACCCCCGTTAGAGAGTATCATATTCTTTGAGTATAAATCATACAATAGAAAAAAACCACAAAAAAAATATTGTCGAATTGAGTAGGTACCTCCTCTTTATCGGAAGAGTATATAAAAAAAAGACAAATGAGTATAGAAAAAAAGACAAATGAGACATCAAAGGTCAAAGAACAAACTATACATCGTGCGGTGTTTGATTTCATTTGACAGGCTAATTTTTCTGTTATTTTAATGTATAAACCAAACTACTTGTGTTAAATGTTAGTAATAGGTAAAGAAATAAATGACAATGTAAATGTATAATATAATAAGTATTTGTTCTTAGAACTGTAAAAGTATTTATAAGTTAAGTTTCTTTTTAAAGTAATTAATAATTCAAAAAATGTAAGAAAACTTGCCTGTAACGAATGTTATTTAAAGGCCAATAAATATTTCTTATTCTTATTCTTATTCTAGTCGGAATTTAATAAAAAAAATAATATGTGACCAACTTGAAGTTACATATAAAAGTTTAAGATAATAAAGTTTTCTTCAAACAGGTCGAGGCTAGGCGTCGCCGTCGATAAGAAATCGGGGAAACAAAACTTACATAATAAAAAAAACCTAATTGAGAAACTCACATTTCCAAATCGTCTAATAAAAAACACAGATTGGAATGGTCATAATAATGGTTATGGTGGTGTAGACATACTGTAAACAAATATGAATACCTTAAATTGGCAGTCATTTCTCTAGTTCGTTTCCGAAGGCACGTAGTCGTCTGCTGCTCAAGACTTGAGACGTGTCAGCAGCTGTCAGTGACACCTGTCAGAAGTGTTAATTGCTGAAGCGTCGGAACAGCTGAACGGGGAATAAATTGTCTTCAAATAAGGGATGAATAGGAAATTGATGCTGAAGCGTAGCGGGTTCGTAGACAATGCATCTACCTTTAAGTATTAAGGCAGGCACTGGGGATCTAATTTTGATCCGCTCGTATGAATTCATCCCTCGCTAATGACGTCATAAAAGCAGTATATACAAAAACGCAGTCTTAAAAAATTCATACCATTCGCTAAGTAATTTTACTGATATAATTTGACAGAACCATAGAAAATATTTCTAGAACTTTCTATCAAAAAATATAATTATTAGCGATTTCTTACGTGAGTAATGTCATGAATTCATACGAGCGGTTAAAATAAATACAGAAATATAGCCCTTGTTCTCTCAAAGCCTATAACGCAATTGGTATTGATGCAGCTCCGAAGTTTGTCAATGAAATGACAACCATGTAAAAGTGCCCACATCAAAAACTCATACATACTTACTTTATATCACAACGCCATCACGTTTCATTCTACCAACAAGTTTGTTAACGCAAGGCAAAATGTATGGATCACTTCACTATTTTCTCGAAGTTATGATTATTTTCTTAAACCACTGTCACGTTGTTATCAGGCTTATGTAACAGAGAACTAGGTAACTAGTTACCCAATACCTTTCATCTCACCTAGGTATCCAGGTACGTATGTGAACATAATTTCAATTTCAATATCGTCCCGGCCGGCTCGCATTGATTGGCAATAATCGAACCAATCGGCAGCACAATGCCTGCACAGAACCCACTGATGCGATGCTATGCATGATATTACATGTTTGTATCCTCAGAGACCAAACTTACCTATGATACGATTTATTATGCATGATTATTGGATAGATGTTTTTTTTATCCACACAAAAGTCTTCAGGTCCTAAACTAGGCAAAGCCTGTGATATGGTTACTTGATGACTGATATACTTTCTTATATACATAAATACATAACTATATATATAATTAATACTATTACACAAATGACATGCAAGAAATCATTTTAGACGATAATGCTGCTCAATGTACTTACTCTAGCAATGGCTTGTTTTATCAGTGGCATCTTTTAATTATATTTCTTGCTGTGCAATTAAGGTATAGCTGCGCCTTGCGGCGTTAACCGTAGTTATATAGGATAGAATTTTTTTAGGTGTTAATCCAGAGTTTAAGCTCTCTCCGTATTTTATCTAAATCAGTTTAGCAGTTTTTGCGTGAAAGAGTAACAAATATAAATCATACATCCCAGATATCTATATATACTTACAAACTTTCGCGTTAATAATATTAGTAGGTGACAGATTATAATGTAGTTATATAAAATATGCCAAAAGCTCTTATATCCGATAGAAAAAATCAAATCATGCCGGTTTACGAAGATGGTGACTGAGAGACTTAAATAGTTATGGAAAATATGGATGTTAATTTACCAGCGTCTATCTTTTACATGACAGGCAAATCAAAATGCATTAAATTTTCAAAACAATACAACCTATCTAACGCATCTAATATCTTATCTGCCGCATTAATTATACGATATACTAATGAGATTTCGTGTCGTTAAAAGGTTGTTTGCTTTTACGTGTTTTAATTATGACGATTGCAAAGCCCAATAGTACTTTGCTGTAACATTTGAGGTTATATTCCCGCGCCATTTCACCTGTACTACCATTTTCTGACCAATGAGGTCGCTAAGTGAATTATGTCCATTGCAAGCCGGTAATGGGGACATAAACACGGGAATGACGTTAGCGATACGTGTTGTATCAGCCCATTACGTTTTTGTGTGCCACCCGCAATTAGGCCGGTTCAAATACCTGGGGTGAAATTGGAGAGGGGCAATGAGACCCAAATGTCAGATTTTTTTCATAGTTTATTGGCAACTGGAACAAGGTCCTTAATACGTAATTTATTACATCAGAAAAATTCCCGGCGGTGTAGCCAGAAATTTTCTTAATAAGAAAAAGCGAAAGTGTAATGATGATACAAGGTTTAAAGACAAATCTGAATCTGGATTTCATAGCAATGAAAAATATGTAAAAGAAACTTCTGTCCTATTGTTCTGGAATGTTGCTACATGTTTTTTACCTCAAAGTTATTCAAAAGTCTATTCTGGTATTTATTTTCTGGGCCTATGCCTAAGTATTTTAACTTCCATAGTGCGACAACTATAGGTATGATATAAACATAAGAATAACAAACATATCTACATATTTTAAAACTTCTTTAGATCTTACAATTAACTACATTTATTAAAGATAACATTTACGTTTTAAATTTATTAAAACTCTGTTATTTTAATTTTTATATTATTAAATTGCCGAATACAAAATACGAAACACCACTACTGTTACAAAATTGTTATGCACATTTTTACTATGTACACAAAACAGACATTTATTGTCTTAACTATTACAAAATATTCTCGCAAATTAAAATTACAAAGAGCTCTACTTTCACTCATATTTATTCAACCTTTTCAACAACTCGATTTCCCTATGTAATCACTAATTACCCCCATATCCTTTGATCCTCAGTACGTCCCGAACCACCTCTATTTGCTGAAACGCACGGTGGGTTCCAGTGACGAATTGAAAACAACACAAGTATAAAACACGGCGTAATTAGAGAGAGTTTTCAGGGGTCGGTCACAAACTGTTTTGTGTGTCTGAGTTACGAATTGGTAATTAGGCTGAGGTGGAATTTCGGTAGGACTTAGTTGCAGCAAAGACGCGATATGGTTACAATAAGAATATGATACGAGTACAGTAAGAATAGGATATGGTGATCGGATAAATATGGTTATATAGATAAGATTACTTGTAAAACAATACTATATATGCAAAATCCAGAAGTACAACTGTTTTTTTTAAGTATGTTTCCAATTACTTTAAGACGCCTGGACGACTGAAAACATTACAAGTATAAAACACAAGGTAATTAGAGAGAGTTTTCAGGGGTCGATTGCGAACTGTGTTGTGTGTTTAAGTTTAGTTTAGTTACGAAGTGGAATTTTGGTTGAACTGCAGTAAGGATAGGATATGGTTACAGTAGGGACAGGATGTGGTTACAGAAATGAAAAGAAAAATTTGGTTACATTGATAAGATTCTTGGACTGTACGAGTGTAAAGCAAAGAATTCTTTGTAGGTATATAGCAATTTCGGACTGATTCTTTGTGAATTTTAACATTTGATTTCTAGAATATTTAGTATCTTTTTTGAACGGTTTAAATTGTTGACATCCCTTAGCAAAATAATAGTAAAAATATGTTTTGTGGTAAGACCGATAATGTTTTAAGATATTTTAATCATGTTAAACCATCTTCTTAAAATCATTTACTCTAAAAACGAGGTTATTCGACGACTCATTGTCACCCAGCAAACTGTTTCTTTAGCAAAATAGACACCAAAGAACCCTCTGTAATAATCCTATTCAAAATAACGCTAACTTCCAAGCAAGTTAAGGGACATTGAAATTCGCGACTAAACTGAAAACTTCTTTTGTTAAACTCGCTAACAAATCTTATACAATGGCTGGACATAATGCTGGTTACTTATATACAAATAGACAGTAAGGCATTTTGCGCAGTATTTTTAACACTAAATAATAATGACGGGGAAACTGAATTAGTCGGGGGAAAGAAAGAAAGGAGAAAAAAAAACTACAGAGACTTCAAACTTAATATATAAATTACTTGGCACAAACCGGCTCCAACTCAACATAATTCTGGCTGTAAACAACCAGCGCTGGTTTTTTAGTTATGTTTGATAAATATATATGTATATATAGATATATAAATTGCAACTACGAGTAAATTGAAATATATAAACTATATGCAACAATGATTAATTACGTAAGCAACTGGACTGCTCCCTGATTAATATGCCTTTTTAATCAGGAGCTTCTTAAGTTTACTTTTAAAAATAGCTTTACATTGAATTTCTTTGTGTCACTCTCACAACTAAACGAATCTTCTGACGCCTCTCATAAAAATACGACAATTTGTTTAGGCTCTAGGGTGTGCCAAAAAAATTATACATACATACGTACACTCGAAAAACGTAACCTTCATTCTTTCGCAGTCGGGTAAAAGAGTAAAAATCGACATTAATGCGGCTCGCAAAACCTACGATACAAAACAAAATGTCAAAGAAAACTAAAAGTTATTATGATTTAAAAAAACTACTGAACTGAGTTTTCATAAACTTAAATGAAACCAATTGGAAATAATACATTTTAGAGAAAAAAAAACGGAACAGCCGTCTCTTAAAAATTGGAAAACATACATACGAAAGATTCAGACGAATTGAGAACCTCCCCTTTTTTCAACTAGGTTAAAAAAAGTTCGCTAAACTACTCGTATATAAAATTACTTACGTGTATATTTTTCGCGTTCGTGATGAATTTAAACCATGAATATAGATGACATGTTAGACAAGCAAAATGTTTTTTATGCATAAAATTTCTATTTCACTCCAATATCTACATAAATTTATCGCATAAAAATGCGCTGAGTGTATAAAGAATATGCAAATTCAGATTTGCCGTGCTTATTTATATTCAAATATTCAATCATCGATTTCGAATGAAATAAGTAAATTGTTTCGATATAGAATTTTACTTCTAAACAGTTCTAGATTCAAATCGTCTTTTGTTTCGTTTTAAGATACGTTTTTTGTAATGAATAAACACTGTTATTTTAGCATTATGACTGATGATACACCACTTAAGGAGAAGATCGACATATTTAATTTAATGACATTTAAAAATTCTGTAGAATTAAATTACCCGTTCCATACGTTTGGTCACGACGCAGTCCTTAAAAGAATTCTCATTAACAGCCAGTACTAGTAACGCCTATAGTATCAACCCAAAAGTACAAGCAATAAATTAAAAAAATACTATTAAAAATTAATCTCAACTAGCCAAGGCGGAATCTAATGAATCGCGTTAGGTCACTTTCAAGTCATGTGTGTTAAAATATTGTCACAACATTTTAACCGATGATATATAATTCTTACAAAATAACACTATTACATAAACCGTGTGTTATTTGTTGTTTTGTAAACGCGTGTTTCATTAATTTGCCTGATTTTTCAAGACTTGCCTGTAACGAATGTTATTCAAGCCAATAAATACTTCTTATTCTTATTCTTTGGTTTCAGAAGACCGGTTTTCACGCGTACTTACCTGATTGCTAGAAAGGTCCAACTATAGTTTTGTTCAGATTTGGTTCTCGTACTGCGCTCGGCTCGCTCGCCGCGCGCGCGTTTTCTTCGCCGGCTGTAGGGATGATGGGGTGGGTAGACAGTTTTGCTCCGTCGCGCGTTCGCCTTCGAGTTCGTCGCTGCTAGAGACACGCTGGGTTCCCTCAGGAATACACCAGCACGCATAGCTCACTGAATCCTCACCCGTCACACATACATTTTTACGAATGTTATTGGGGCACGGTCTCCAGTTAGATAGCTGGATCAAGGAACACAGGGTTATGTTCCTTTATCCAGCAATTAATAAGATATATACTTGATATCTCAAACAAAATAAAATAAAATAATTTCAGACGAGTTACTGCAAAATTGCCTGTACCAACTCCAACGTTTCCTTTATTTCAGCCCCGACTTTTCCCACGAGCTGACGTTTCAAACCTTTACAATTCCACAAGACTCGTCGGCTGATCCTTTTAAAAAGGATTTTCAATTTTACCTCGGCGTTCTTGTTCGCATATCTTTGAGCGAAATTGTAATAAGGCGGTTCCGGAGCCGTTTCGGGCTCGCAAATTCCTTTGTTGTTCATTTTGCATTAAAGTTGCCCTCGTGTGGAGGTTACAGCACGACGAAATAAACGATATGGCACGATATGTGCTTTAATTAAAGCCTACTTGTCTATAATCACACGATAGTAACGTGTTTTCGACATATTAGTAATACATAAAAAATTATACTGACTTCGGAAGAAAATGTAGGTATCGCTAGTTTAAACCCCCCTACGGGAGTTATAGTTGTAACTATGTTCAAACACTTATTATATAACACCGTTCGTCTGATTCACTTTGATTTAAACTGCTTAGTTACGTAGGTACTTGAAGGTGTGGATCATTAATTCTTAAAAAAAAAGCAGATAGTTAATAACACATTTTCAGCCTAAAATTCCATTCCTTAAAATTGACCTATAAACTTGTAGAAATGTAAGTACATCTAATCCAATCGATAAGGATGCTATAAATCTGATAGGACTTCGGAACACAGGTGTCTCTAAACCGTCCAGAATTATAATTCGACCGCAACGGCACCGCTCCAGCCTGCCGAGGGCTGGCATAAAGGGCAGAGCTCTTAGCCTACCGTCCGTAATTAATTATCCTGAGAATGTTAGCCATTTGACCGCGTTTTGAGGGTTCGCCCAGCTTTTGACACTTAAATATGTTAATTTATTTTTTTATGAATTTTGCCGTGGACTTCATCGAAATTGACCTTTTAAGCTTTATTGTTTTTACTCTACATATAAGTACATAGCTCCCCTAATAGGCATATAGCTGCAATAAGTACAAGGTAAATTCAGAACACTTTTATTTACCAATTGATACCACCCAGGTGATATCACCAGGGTTAACAAAGTGGAATATACCGATAAACGAGTACCTACTAAAAGTAATAATAATCCCTTCGATGTAGAAAAGAATCTTGTAAAATGGAAACCAACTTGGTTGAAATTTGGGATTTCGCTTTGTTCATCACTAAGAAGACGCAGCAGTTTTAGGTATTGTCGGGTAAAGTCTAAACTTTGCCGGTTTCCTCGAAAACTTATTCATTAAAGCGAAACTCTTTTTCCGTTTCCTTTTAATGATATAAAGGAATATTTGGTACTTTCATTATTAACCGCCTTTACAACAGAGGAAATATAATTCGTCGGAATCACTTTTTTGTCTCTGTTCGCCGATTTATATGAGACCGACTGAAAAGCATTGCTGTGAAGTATGAGAGCCTTTCGAGAAAAACGGTCCTGGCGTCTTTGAGAAGCGTGAAACTCTCTTAAAAGATCCAACGAATTGAAAGCTTGCTAGGAGCAAGCTTTCAATTCGTTTTGAAGTCTGATAGAATCTTTAATATGATTCTATCAGACTTCAAAATAATTTATACATTTTCTTATAAATAATAATAAACAAATAGTCAAATAAAATTAAACTTAAAAAAACAATACTACTGAGTTCCGGCGTCTTCTTCTTCAGGCGTCGATAGAACTTTTTGAGTTATTTTGATTTAACAATCGAACCCCTCGACCTTCTTTGATACTATCAAAATGAGACCAGATGGGATGGATATTTTTCCAGATCTGTCTATCCGTCTCCGAGAAATTAGGCTAACCTAACAAACACAGAAAAAGGTCGAAAACTGAGTTTTTTTTTTGGGAAGCGGTACATAATCGAATAAAGGAAACATCAGCGAGAGTGGAGCGATCAATCATTGGATTCATCCATCATTACCTACAGAGCTACCTCTACCTACATGATACAGACGTTGATTTATTTATTGCTTGTATCGGATTTATTTGGTCACAAACATAGAGCAATATTTATTTTTCAATTTAATTAAAAATACCGATATAATCTATCTATATTGTAGAAGAGTAAATTCTAACTGACAGACTGATTGACTGACAGGTCAAAATGGCAGGGCCTACTAAAGTTAAACCCTAAGGGATCAAATGGGGGTATTTTAAGTGTTCTTTATACCCCAACTCCAACGCTGCGGGTTACAGCTACTAAATATAAAATTTGTATTCAAATATTCTTTCCATTTTAAATATGAAAAATAAAACAAATAAATAAATAAAACCTGAAAATAAACACGTGAGTTGTACTTATCTCCCTTCAATATTTATTTAATTTTAAATTTGTAAATAATATATTTCTACTTACTCAAAATTGATTACTAATTACAACGAGAAATTGCAGTTAGATCATCATACTCGTATCAGAGGGCAGCGTACCTCAAACTCAACTACACGTTAAGCACGTGTAATTGTTTCGAAATCATATAATTTCATAAAATTACATGTGTATTATATAATATACATCCTAATATAATAAGCAGTGATGCCCCAATATTTAACCGCCTGTGAAAGAATGAGCGTTATTTTTTTCGAGTGTATGTACTTATATTCATGAGAACGAAAGTCATGAGAACTATTAAACTTAGAACTAATATTAAGTTATTGTATATAAATGAGATTTATTAGTAATTATTAATTCATTATTACATTTGAATTAATAATTACTAATAAATCTCATTTATACTTGCCTGTAACGAGCGTTATTTAAAGGGCAATACATACTACTTTACTTTATTTCTTTGGTACGCCCTAGAGCCTATACGGCTTGTCGTATTTTTATGTGAGTGGTGTCAATAGATTCGCCTTCACCTGCAGATGGTCACAGGCTATACTAGCTGTATCCCGCAATTTCACTTGTTAAGATACGTAGGTCTGAAGTTCTGGTAGTCGGGTTATTTGAAGTCACTTAGAACCACTTGTTTTTGTTATAGGCTAAAGGCATGCTTAGTTTTGTTTTTAAATTGTAAAAAAGTTGTAAAGAGGCAACCTGACTGCTTAAAAGGAAGGTAAAGTTTTTCGAGTGTATGTTTGTATATTTACAGCGTTAATAGGTAGACCGATTTTGATGTGCGAGGTGTCATTAGATTTGTATTTATCTTCAGATGGTCATATGCTTTACTGGTTGCAACCCGCGGTTTCACTCGATATCATGCAGCGGTGGTTATAACGTTTTTTTGAAAGCTTTTTTATCGGAAAATATCAATATATTTAAAAGAAAAATATTTTTTTTTATATTGAAAGGGATTCGGTAAAAGAATTTTGCAAAATAAAATAGTTAAAGATAAGGTGTAATTTGTAAATGACATTTTATTTGCGTATAGGCATAATTTTCTTGTTAATAAGGACAGTAATGAAGAAACGATAAGAATTCCGCCAATTTCTGTACAGTTACGCAATAAATTATTATGGTTATATTTATGTATATATATTATGTAATCAATCAAAATAGGAAATTTCCCTTCTGCTTACATCTCAATATTATATTCCTAAGTACAACTTTCATAAGAAAACGTGATACGAATACAATGCGTAAGTTTTTGCTTCGCCTCTTCATTCCTCATGCTTAACTTGTAATGGGCGAGGCAGACAGATATGATCATTTTTCTTGCTTTCTGTGAATTGTAGAGCTTTTCGGGTATTTTTTGTACCTATAATTATCCTTATTATACGTTTTTTGATAACTATATAGTTTTATTTATTTCTCAACTCACATATGTCACCCGCGATTTTGTACGCGACTAAGGGTTGAATTTCCAAAAGTCTTTAGTATGCTATACAATATTAAACGTTTTTTTTCATGACATCTTCCTCACAGTCAATATTCTCTTGTAAGAATACGGAAAATAGAAAAATCTTAAGAAAACAACACTTGATTACCAGGACAGCCAATGTGAACGCAAATTCGATATTGTAGACCTAATAGTAAAACAAAAGGCCTTGTCATGTACTGAACTGTCCCTGTTGGCAAAGAAATCATCAAAAAGCCTTGTTTGCAACTACTCACTTTCCGTACGAAGCCAAAGTATAGTAAAATAAAAAATATATAAAGATGTTTGCACACACAGCGAAAGCTCGGCGAGGTGTCTACACACGCTTGGTAGATAATCGCGTTTGATCGGCGCTCATGCGTGAAAACCGGTGAGTGCGCGCCTTTATACCGTTCTATTTTTAAACATCTGCGTTTGGCGGGATAATATTAAGTTTTTTGTTCCTTTTATGAAACAAAAAAACATAGAGCAAAGTTTCCTTTATAAAGCTGTAAATACTATGCTAAGCTTTTTATGCTATGTAAACAAAACAATATTCCGCTTTTGACGAGATATTAACTTTGGTTTCCATAAATTCGTGTTTACATCTAGTTAAAGACATTTGGTAATCGTTCACGTATTAACACATGAGTGTATTTTTTTGTAGTGAGAAAAATCACGATGTTAAGTCTCTGACACTTTATCACTGCATTTACCAAATAATTTACTAGAATTTTATCACAAATTACTCGCTACTGGTTAAATGAATTAACCTTACAAAGCCTATCTAAAGTGAGAGAACTACTTCAACTTTTATATTAGGTGGCTACTGTGGTGGTGTCACAATTTCGCCAATGTCACGTGTAGGCAGAACGTAAAACAAGCGACGGAGATTGATCAGTTTATTTTGATTGACCTGTACATCAGAGATCTGAAAAACAAAGACTAAAGACAACACAATACACAGGCACAGGACAATACAAAACAACACCAATATGAATGAATATCATATCTTTGATATATATTAAATAGAATATACAATAATTATATCTATATTAATATAAATTACAACCTAATATTATTAATGACAATAAATTTACTAAGGGTGTTAAGGAAAGGAGTGAAAACTAAGGTGAGCAGATAACCAATATTAGTAGGGCGAGGAATTTCAGGAGGGAGGATATCATATAAGGAGCATCGTAGATTAACACATTCAAAGAAAATGTGTTCCAGTGTACCATCATCAAGTCCACATTCACAGAGAGAAGTGTCCCGAATTCTTATCTTGGCCAAAAAAACAGGCGAGCAACAGTGACCCAGCCTCAGGCGACAAATAGTTGAAGCCGTATTTTTATTTAGATTCCATTCTTAAATTTGTAAAACCATGGTTTACGGGAGATGGAGTTTTGGATTTGACCATAAAATTTTCCTTTAGTCTTTTTAGACTCTTGCCACAGCGTATCCCAGTTCGTGAGAGAACTAGCTTTTACTACAATGACATGACACTGGCTAATACATAAACGCGTAAAGCCATAATAAAGAAGAAAAATATAAAAGGCAATTTTGATTCTATGAGTTTCTGTTACATCTATCTATATGTATGTAGATGTTTGAGTGAATAAGAAACTCCAGAGATAAAACACTGCCACCTATAAACAAACTCTAAGTTTCGTAATGGTTTTGGCCCCTCCAACTTATTGTAAAATGATTTAAAAACTCCGACACACGGTCAGGTGAAATAAATCAGTGTGATATCGTGGCCATAACAATGGTTTACGCAGCCCGTAAACCGGGCTTATCTCTTGACTAACGATCGCTGTATTTTAAACAGAAGAGACATGTAATTGTTTAATATCGGCTTTTCAGGCCTTAACTGGGATTTCAAGTAGAATTTAACGGTGAAATCAAGAAGTTTCGATTGGAAATATATTATATTAAAACCTTAGTAGTAGACGATAAAGAATATACCTACTCATTTCTATACAGAAAAAATAATTATATCTAAAAACTATAATAAAAAACTTATCGACAGTGATATTGACAATCTACTGGTGTGAAGTCAAAATCATTTTAGTAAAAACAAACACGAATTAGTCACAGAATATATTGAACGAACACAAATTAGTTTTTTTTTTTAATTCTTAATGTATATCAATAATTTAAATAAAAATGTTCATTACACCTTGAAGCGATAAAAGCTAACATAAAACAATATTTTTTAAAACCTCCGATCTCGGTAACAGCCATCTTGGATTTGAACATCATTGTGTATTAGTTATTCTACTAGATCAAGTCGCGAGGTCCCTTTCATTTAATACCCATACTTAATAAGAGAGTTGTGAAAATGTATTTTAAACAGTAAATTAAATAAAAATGGGTCCAGAGATTTGATTTTTAAATAGAAATAATGAAAATCAGTAATTTCTATTTTTTAAGAAGAACTCGTATCTCGCCTATTCCCGGAGCGGAGATCTAAACATACGTACTTCCTCTAGTATTCTCTATGGTTAAAAAATAACCTTTAGTATTCTCTATATTTAAAAGATATTATTATACTGTAGTGTGCTCCATGCAAAACAATCGTACATAAATTTTGCGTCGGCAGCGCCCTCTGTCACATCTCTAGCGTTCGTTTTAACGAGGTCCGCTATTGAAGGAGCCCTACTTCGTGTTTCGGATTACTTACCTACTATGACATAAAAGGATTTTCCATTACGTGCTTGCAATACAAAGGGAAGGACTTATCCATGACTGCTTTTGATTCATATCTATGAATTGAAAAGTTCATAAATAATCAATAGTGAACCCTTACGCCTAAATTCTGTATCAGTGAAAAACTCACCCTTGTTGCTGTGTTGTATTTTGCTGAGTTAAGACCGTGTTGTGAGAAATAATGTAAAAAAACTGTCTTTATTTAATCTACGTTTGCTGTAATTTATTTGGTCTATAAGTTTTTACAAATGCGTTTTTTACAAATATTTTTTTAATTACGAGATATTATGTTGCGCGTGTTTACAAATGACAACTATAGCTCCGTGTTAAAAAAAACTAAATCAGCTAATTTCAAGTATACTTTTATTATATACACAATTAATTAACATTCGATAGCATTACTTAGCTAGTTAACTATGATACCATAAACACAGTAATTATATGAAACAAACGTCAAAGACCTCTTCGCGTCGGAGTTTGAACCACGCACTCCTATGTGTTTCATTGCGTAAGCTCTTCACAGGTCAAAGGCCTCAATACACTACCCTCATGCATTTCAAAATAAAAGCTGGTTCGCGAACCCGCAGTACCCAGTAGAATGTATGTCGAGAGCCCATCCACTCTGTGGTCCTTCAACTCGCTGCGATACTATTCCGATGGCCGCGCTTTGTTCCCGCGCTTTTTACCATAGACGTTTTCATTTTTTTTACTTCTCTCGTTCGAAATTTGAATTTTTACGCTGAATATTCTGCCTGTTAAAGCCTATCTATATATTGTTGCGTTGGATTAAAAATGTTTTTATAATCTATTGGTTTTACCGCGTTTGCTGAAAAAATGGCGTTTTAGTCTGTATATTTATGTATTGTAATACTAGTGATTCTACAAGAATTATTGCGTATTAATGGTCGTTTATTTACTAATAATTATCAATTGTGGGCAAGTGATACAGGGACGGAACTTGGTTTTCGTGTTCCCGGGAAATCTCTTTAAAAACTCTAGTTAAATCTCCACCGCTTTATTGCACTGCCATGTACCCCACATGGCACGACTTTAACTTAACTACGGCGACTACGACTAATTATTTGATATTTTAGTTTTACTACTTAATTATTATTTTTAACTGACAGTTATACAGAGGGAGGGAGGGAGGAGAAAAAATATTTGCACATAGGTGTGGTGGTAAATTTTAAGAAAGAGGGAAATAATATTAATACAGAATGTGGTGGTCAAATAAGAAACAAGAAAAAAATTATTACTCAGAGTGTGTTGGTCAAATAAGAAAATAGAAAAAAATATTTATTGAAAGTACAGAAGTAAGTATATTTATAGAACTTGAGTACTGGCACAATACACAGCGTTGTGAATAGTGTAAAATATAACGTCAAGTAACATTGTCATTTCGCAACATTTGTACTTATCTCATTAAATTAAATTAAATAAAGAATTATCATTATGCGAGCTCATTCATATGTGAAATATATTTTTCAGTATTTCATTGATATGAAAAATAAGAAACATAAAAATGAAAACGTTACATATTGAGAAGTTATACAAAAAATATTTTTAAACTATAATATTATTTTACTAAGAAATGTCAACATTTTGAACAGACAACAAAAAATTATAAAAACAAAATACTTTTTAACGCCATTAAATGTTAAAATCGTTAGACACTGGTTAAACGAGGTTATGTGGTTGTATAGAAGTGGTTATCTATAAAAAGTGATAGCTGTGGATTTGTATAAATAAATGAACCGAAACATCTGCTAAATCAATCAAAAAATCAATTATTTACTAAAAGTACGTTACAGATAAATTGCCTACAAATAAACCTATATTTTGGTATTTAAACCTTCCAGATATTACATTTTTTGTACCTATTATGTAGATATTACTAAATTGAATATTAAAAATTAAACATTCCTGATATAGATTTTAAATCAATGTAACAGTTATTAGAATTTACGAGTTTGTTAATTAGATACAACAATATAAACAATAGTCTTAAGTTTTTGGAATGTTATAAAAATTTAAAATTAGAATTAAATTAAATATAAAATGTCATATGAAGTTGGTTATAGGTAATAATTATGAACACAGGATAATGATACTTATTCCTAATATAGTTAATGTTGAGCTTACCTGCATCAAATTATTAATTGCCGTAAGGGAAAACATGCAAGTCAGATTTCTTATACATATACCGTTATTTAAAAATCTAGTTATCACTCCATGATTCTAAAAAGTTCAACAGTTGTTTCATATGACGTGCAAGTTCCTGTTTTTTTCTTTTAACACACCACACATGCTGAAATACGTTTCTTGCCTGTCACATCATTGAATTTAAGATTATATAAGTGAAGTATTTTATTCACTTTATTATAAAGCCGAGAACTACATTCCAAGTGCCTCAAAGCTACTTGTCAAATGCTTGTCAAATGCATGTGTAAATCTTTTTGTGAGAGTATAATTTTTGAGTGAGACGTTTAGTTTTTAATGCATTCTTGCAAATATTATCAAAAAACTGTCCTAAGTTCGAATCAAGCGTATCACACCACGTGCCTTACGTAACTTAGGGTAGGTAAGTTATAAATAAATACTATGTATTCCCAGCCGCATCGCCAACTCTCGGGCGGAGCGCATAACTAACACCTAAGTTCATCCTAAGTTAGTCCAATCAAGCAAAACTAATTTGTGCGAATTAGTTAGCAAGTAAGTACCGCGGGCAAAGTTTCGGAAACCCTCGGACCTCGGATATACTTAGAAAAGTTAGAAATAGTTGTGTTTGATCATAAATTATTTCCCTTTTTCTGTAGTTCGAAGCTTTTGATCTTGCGCTACGGTCGTATCACAAAACATCAAACAAGTTGGTCTTTGTAACAACTTGGACAGAAATAATTCTCTGTGGAGATAGTTTCTTCTTTCGTAGTTAGTTATTAAAATATAGTTATTCAAATGAACGAAAGGAATTAATTGTACGAGTAGTTTTGTAACGCAGAAATAACTTATTACTGAGTAGTAGGTAATTTCCCGAACTGCGAACTGTGTTGACGTCGCGACCAGATATTATTTGCTATACCGTAAAAACAACGAACACTCGAACATTATTTTACATCCAGGTATCTTAATTAACGTTGTAATTCGCCCGTTTGTGCCAAATAGTTTTGAAATAGCCAGTAAATAGCAATGCAGCTAACATCCCCGTGTTTGGGAAAAATAAAACCAAATTCTGCAAATTCTTGGAACCCATATATAAAATTTAAAAAAAGGAACTATAACTTGTACGCAAGTGCAAAATTTCACGAGACATACAAAAACACAAATTGACAGACGAAAGAAAAATTGCTAGACCCAAAGTAGAGACTTCGCTCGGTCAAGTATTATAATAAATAAATAATAATAAAATTTCTTTATTGGACAACATGAACGATCCATTTTATGGTTAGTAAAAACTTAGAAAAATACTTAATAGCTAATTTTAGTAGATACAATGTAGGTTTTTAAAATGCACAACATTTTTAATATAAACAAAAACAAAACAATACAAGAAATACACCCATAATGCTGGTGCACTCCGCCCGAGCCAGGACAAACACGATTCAGGTCTTATCTGACCATAACTCTGACGAAGTGCCTCAGCACGGGTGCACACAGATCTTCGGCCACTATTTTCAGAATGCTATTGTGACTCCCTCTCACCCTCCTGACCAGTGACGCGACCTTTTTTCTAATGACGGCATGAAAGCCGTCAGTATGAGCCTCCGCGAACATTGAGGATGCACTGCACCAGCGAGGGAGCCCCAACATCACTCTGAAAATATTATTGTACTGTACACGCAAGGTATCTAGCGATCTTTTGGCATACGCAGTCCACAGGCTGCTCGTGTACATTCCCTGACAGTACGCTTTAAAAAGCGTAATCTTAACAAGGTCAGTACAGCGGGCAAACCTACGAGCGAGCATATTGCCACGAACTGCCAGAGCCCTACGCTCTCTTTCTATGTCCACATCGTCCTTAAGGTCGTCGGCAAGATAATGACCAAGATATTTAAACTGGTAGACTCGGTTGATGTACATGCCATTTAGAATAATGGGTGGAATGGTTTCAGGAGTCTTGCCGGCGGCCTTTAAGACCATGTATTCACTCTTTTTAACATTATAAGCCAGTCCATGTTTCATGGCATAGGTCTCGCAAAAACTAATCATTTCTCTTAAACCACGCTCTGTCGGGCTCAGGAGCACCATATCGTCAGCGTGGCTAATGTTATTGACGCTGATGCCCCCAATCCTGCATCCGATACGCATGCTACTGAGACCGACAATGAGCTCATTGACATACAGGTTGAATAGCTTTGGAGACGTCAACTCTCCCTGCCTCACACCACACTCCAGCCTGTATGACTCCGAAAGAGAGTTAGACCAGTTAACATAATTAGTCTGGTTCAAATACCAATACTTGAAAATATTGGTAAGTTCTCCCGGTATACCACTGTCATCCAGCTTTCTCCAAAGCACATCATAGGCCACGAGATCGAAGGCCTTGGAGAGGTCTAGAAAGCAGGCATATACCGGAGTCCTACGGTTGGTATAGTATTGGACAGTATACTTGAGACTCAGTATTGCGCTTTCAGTAGAAAGCCCGGGCCGAAACCCGAACTGCGCGTCATGTATGTTAAGGTACTTTTGTAAGCATAAGTCAAGTAGACTGTCCAACACCTTAGCAACCGTTGTGGCGAGGGAAATCGGACGGTAGTTCCCCAAGTCCGAGATGTCTCCTGTTCTGTTCTTCAAAATAGGCACAACCGTGGTTCTCATTAGTTCAGTCGGTAAATAAGAGTGACTGATGCATAAATTGAACAACAGAGACAAGAGTCTCGAAATGTGAACGCCAGCATATTTTAGATGTTCAATACTGATTCCATCATGTCCGAGTGATTTGCCCCGGCTCATCCCTTTAATGACAGCTTTAGCCTGACTTGCTGTAAAATGTAGCAGAGGCTTCTCACCCCGAATGACAGGACCAGGATCGACAACCACCGCTGACGGGCCCAAAGGAGATCGCACTTGAAAATGTTCTTTGAACATATCAGCAATTTTCTCTGGGTCGCTCACCCCGTCCACACTCGCCGGGAGGCCAGGTTTAATATCTAACTTTCCAGTGGCTTTCCAGAAATCACCAAAGTTCTTATTAGTACGATGTTTCGCTATAAGATCCATTTTGATTTGGTCTTGATTCTTTTTACACCATTTAAGGTTGCCTTTATAAATCTTACATGAATTGCGCATTTCATCGTAAACTTGGCCTGATAAGGGCTTATTATATAGTAACCAAACACTGTATTTTAACCTGGCGTCCCGATGAGCTTCTTTTACATGTTTAGGTACATTACGCGCTCTTGTTTCGCTAACTACCTGCCTTTTTGGCGTAAGTTAAGGCAGCGTACAAAAATAAAAAAAATATACCGTAGATTTATACCAATAGATTTATACCAATTGTAATTGAAAGAGTACCAATTAAAAATTTTATTAATTGAATCAATAATTATACTCTACTTCCCAGGAGTTATCTATCATATAAATTTTATCTCCATCGATCCAGTAGTATGGTAGTATTTATAGTAAATGAAAAAACTGTAAAGAAACATCAATAGTCACGTTTGTGAAGCCTAGAAAAATTAAAAATATTCATTCCGAAAATTCAGTTACTAAAAGTCCAGTTGCTACTTCAATGAACAGAGCAAGTTATTGCAAAAGTGCAATTTCCTGCTAGAGCGGCTTGCAGTCCACTGGCCAGCCAATCGACGTCCTATCCATACTGAATAGCCTGGGGCATCTAGGTATAGGTCAGACCTAGATAATCTAGCGTGGGTGCTGATATATAGAGCCCAGATACAAGTATAGCAATGCTTTTCAGTTAGTAATATTTTTAAAGTATATTAATGTACGAAACGTATGTAGGACAATGAATACCTATTACGGCAAAATACAGTTAAAATACCTAGAACTTGAATTTTAGTCATAATTTCCTGTAATTAAAAAATATCACACTTAAAAAAGAATACGTCGATAAGAATTAATTAACCTCAGGTAAATGATATAATTGTTTACTATATATACTTGTGTATTATATTAGAAGAAATTATTATTTACTGAGCATATATTCAGATTTTGGAATTATACCAAACACATAGTAAAACTGTACTGATGAAAAATAAATAGGATATAAATAGGAATAGGTTTGATTTTTTAGTAAAAATGCATATATTTTTTATTTTTGTACGCTGCCTAAACTTACGCCAAAAAGGCAGGTAGTTAGCGAAACAAGATGACGTAATGTACCTAAAGATAGGCAGTTAGACAAGGGGACGTGAATGTTAAAATAACAAAGACGTCAAGAAAAGGCTGTAACGAATTCTTTTTATAGCCGAATTGCAAAAGTATCTCGAAGTAGAGACGATCTTACGAACTACAAATAAGTAGATGTAATATTATATGAACTATCGATTTTCCCGAATGTTCCTAATATTAACCTCGCGACACTCCGTCGGAAGTCAAGGTTGTGAAGGTAAGCGGTTGAAGATATATGATCTTGTTTTTCTAGCATAACTTCTCTGTGTTGACTTCAAAATATACTTGACTCTATCAAAGAGCTTCTAAAAAAGAAAAGAGAGAAATCGAATAAGTATAATAAGTAGCTAGCAGCGTCTCGCGGTGGAACCATGAAAATTTGATTATGCCAGGGGAAAACTACATTTTCTGAAATGAAAAGTAAATCTCATGTGTTAATCTAGAGTATGCTCTAGATGAATTTTTGGATAAAATTTACAATGATGTAATTCTATTACAGCTATGACAACAAATATTAAAACGGAATGCAATGAATATTTAAGGAAGGCTCTCATACTCTTACAACAAGCGTGATTTTAGTAGAGAATTAAACTGTATAGGAAACGATTTTTTAATGTCAATATAATAGTTCTTACCATTCCATAGCTTTGGATCATTTCTTTATATAATAGTATTAAGTATTCAATTTTTTATAAAAAGCTGCTAAAAATAAAGTAGCAAAGCAAATTTTCTCTTTATATTTTTTTCCATTTTTTCTTTCTCTTTTCATACTGTTTTTATATCCTATTCACCAGGAAATCAGGTTTTTATACCTTTGAGCTAAAAATAACGAAAAATTCATATCCGGCCAAAGCTAGTGACAAAGCATGTATGATAATAAAAGTTGATATGTTTTACGGATTTTTAGATCCCTTTTTCATGATATATTCGTGGTGAAAAGCAGGATTTCTATAATACGTTTATTACTACTTTTTTTACTGAAAGTCATATTAGGATTCAAGCTACGAGTATCAATATGAATCTTTGAGTATGTCGCGCTGAAAACACTTTGTACAGTAAACACTTTGCCTCACAAGCGAATTAGCGCGGGTTCAAATCCAGGTTCAAACATGCACCTCTCTGTTTCTCGCACTCAACTACATATTACCAAATGTTTAGACGGTGAAGCTAAACCTCTTAAGAAAACCTGCTAACTAAGGTTACTAACTTTCAAAGACTGGCAGGCCTACACCCGTGAGACTGCGCCGAGCATTGAGATAAGTATCTAGGTATATTTATGATAATTTAATGATACTTTATATCACTTGAAAATTTGGAAAACTTTTTTTTTTGTCAATGAAAAGTAATTATACAAAAGAGCCACTAAATTAGTCTATTGTTGTATGACTTATCAAGTCAATCTAAATCACTAACATCTAAAAATGCAAAAAAGCAACATATCAAGTGCTGTTTTTATGAATACAATACATAAAGTTAAAACTTGTAAATAAATTTTTACAAGTTTTAACTTTATAACCAGCCTGAGTTGTATTTAAATTACAATAAAATTGTGAAGAAAAGTATGGTAAATAAGTACAAAGTTACTTCGCATTACTTTTGAACCCGACTGCGAAAGAAGGAGTGTTGTACGAGCTTAAACAGCTTGTTGTATTTTTATGTGAGTGGTGTCAATAGATTCGTCTTCACTTGCTGATGGTCATAGGCAATAGCTGATTATTAAGAGACGTGATTCTAAAGTTCTTATAGCCGGTTTTTTTAAGTCACTTTTAATCATTTGTAAATTCATTAAAATAATTGACAAAAACTAAAAAAAAAAACAGGAATCTCTAACACTAATCTAAAACACTCTAACTAAACTATATACAAAGTAACTCAAAAAGAACCTAAACTGTAAAAATGACTAAAAGTCTGTAAAAAAACGATGTCCTTGTGGCAGAGTCGCAAGAATGCTGGCTGCATTCCCGCGTTGAATTGCTACAGAAATCCTTTGAGCAAGGGATGAGCCAGCTCTGTTGTTACCAGTGGCATCTATGAGTTTAGTGTATATTTTTTTAAGAAACTCTTCTTGGTTCTAAGACCCCATGGACCAAAATTTTCTACGCCAAGCTGTACGAAAAAGTCTTCTGAAAGAGACGTATATTTCCGCTGCTTGGCATCTTCAGCAGCCTCCGCCGCGGCTCCAGCTCTTAAGATAGTTCCACTGAGGCGGGAAGATGATAACATATCAACACAAGTTGAGTCCCATACGAGAGCTCTACCCCGCTCCCAGGGAATCAATATCAGGCCATCAGGGCGCTTGCCATCATCACGCATCATTCCTACCGGTTCCAGCACCGATGGGACATTGATGGCGGCAAGCGTACGCTTGATGATGTCATTGTCATTGATTTTTCATTTTTTAATTGTATTACATTATGTATGTACCTATTACTGTTTAATGACATAATTGACTAATGACGTGAAAACTACAATTTATTATTAGATGAACACGGAATGTTAAATTCTGATATAATACTTACTACTTAGTTCTTTGTGTACATTACGAAGCGAATTAAATAATAAAATGGTCGCGCTTGTAAATAGACCTTTTCATCCGTGTTTGCTATTTTGTAGACATTGATTGATTCGGGTCCTCAGGTAGTTGTAGATTGTGAGACGTTTGCAGCGATCGGTCTTTCTGACAGTCTTTTTACAAGCGGCGCGGCAATTCGGTAATATTGAGCCCATTACGGTGAAATTATTTCGCTTAAATTTCCCTCGTGGACAATATTTTACAGAGACATTGATGATTATTACTCTGATCGTTTTTGTTTTTGAGCGTACTGTCCATGGTGTTAACAATAGTCTGTATAAACAAGTGGTTATAAGCGATTTCAAAAAACCCAACTGCTAAATCTTTACAGCTGTGTATCATCTTTATATTTTTTAATTTTGATGTACACTCTCACCAATCACATAAAAATACGACAAGCCGTTTAGGCTCTAGGGCGTGCCAAAGAAATATACATACATATAAACATACACTCGAAAAACATAAACCTTCTTCTTTCGCAGACAGTTTTCGGTTCAATTTTATTGCGGTACCAGTCGCTGGAAGCCTCAAAATTATGAAATCTTTATTTTATATATTGTATTGTATTATATATTGTACTGTGACGTAATATTTTCGGGCTTATCAGTAAAAAGTGAAAACTATTTTTTTTAAGTATCTTCAATTAAAAAAAAGTTGCCTTATTGAAAGTTGCTAGAAAATATTATACAATATTCTACAAAATTATAAAACCCCGAATTCGGTAAAATACTGTTTTCGGATGCATTTTTTACACAGCCAATAAAAAGAAATATGTATTACGTAAGTTTTTTTATTTTTATTTTTATATTTATTTATTTATTGCGTCAGTTGGTGCTAGTGAGGATAGTCCGAGTTAATTACTTGGTTAATTATTGCACTTATTTTTCTTTCGCCTGTCAGACAGTATGTTTGTATGACCCCTGAAATCTCGTACTCGCGTACAGTTCTAATTCTAACCAATCTGGACGAAACTTGGTGTATGGTATAGGTGCTATTTATTTTCAGAATTGTTTTAGCCGTCAGAGATTTACGATCGGGAGGTATTCTTTTCCAAGACGAGAGAAGTTTGCTACAACACCATTTCGTGGCCGATTTCAATTGTACTAATTGCAGACATGCGGAACACAACATTAATTAATATTGACGAATAAAAAAAATAACGGTCAGTGTTAGTCGTTCCTTTTTCTCTAAAATCTAAGGAAATATTGTCATAGCGAAGTTAACAGTTCGCAGTAGTAGCTAGTTATTTATATATTTTTTACGATATTTTAGTTTTAAAATATGTATATAAAAACATAAAAGCAATTCCAACGTTGCGTAATATAAGGCCGCCAAGCTGTTATATCCCTGGTATATTCTCTACCACAAAGCCGCACCAAACTTCTGATGGAATCCACAATAATGGAGAGTAAAGTTCACACACAAACGCTTTTTAAGCTTTAAACACACACAACACATGTTCTTAACCTGACTACCGAAAAGGAGGGTAGCGTTTGGGTTTAAAGTATAACATAAACAAACTAAACTACTGGACATATTTCAATAAAAATTAATGAAAAAATGGTTTATCTGACGTAATAATATTTCGAGAGTAAAAAACTTGTTGGAAATCGATTTAAATTTTTTAATGAAAATTAGCTATTTATATGTAATATATAAGAGTTACAGACAGTTTGATATTTGCTAGAAATCAACGCAGTCTATTGTCGAGGTTAGAGTGGAAAATTCAGTGATCTATAAATATAAAAGAGTAAGTACTGGCTGACTGATATTATCTAGGCATCAACGTAATGCCTAAATCGCTGAACCTAGAGACATGAAATTTAGTAGATCATTGGGATGTACAGAAAGAGATTTCTGAAATCAACCCCAAAGGGCGTCAAATTAGGGTTCGGAGTTTCAAACTTCAATCAATTATATTTTGTCACAAGCAACGCCGCGGTCGACAGCTACTAGTAGAAGTTAATACTCTAGTACGGGTAAGTAACACCCACTGAGTGGAAAGCATTTATTTACAAAAAAATCCGTCTTCTTCAGACATTTCATTTGAAATAACAAAAACTGTTCCCTCATTTTCCGCTCTGTCAACACCCAGCAATAATAAGATAAGTTAAGTATAAAAAACGCAATATTTGTAACAAAACACCGTCCTGAGAGGCCTCGGAGGCCTTATCTTAATTTAGTTTTTCTTTACCGAGCCAATCTGTTGATAAGCGGGTCGTTTAGGCTTTCGTTTTTTGCTGAAATGGGATCTTCGCTATATCTCTAAAGGGCAAGTTACACATTCCGGGAAACGATGTGAATGATAAATAACGCTTTACGCATGTAACTTTCCACTGAGAGTTCTCCTGTGACGAGGATGTCATTCAATATTTTCTATTACATGTACATGCATAGCAAACCCAGACCTAAAAACTGATATTCGCCCACAATATCACAGATAGGTATATCTAGATTCTGATTTTTATATTTTTGACGGCCGCTATGGTCTAGTAGCTAGCATGCTTGCTTAGAAGTCCTTCTGACTTCTAAGCAAGCATGCTTCTAAGCAAGCATGCTACCTGGTTCACTTCCGGGTCTGGACAGGTTGTTGAACAATAAGTTTGAATGGTATTTGAGTCTATGTGTGCTGTGCATGTGTTTGTGAATGTTGCATCACATTCTCGACACAATGTACATTCTAGTAGGGAGCTATGAGTATGAAAAGTCATTTATTTATTTACTCGTATTTTATTTAAATTACACGAATCGTTCAGTCACCTGTGTAGGGCGGGATTCTAACCGAAGACCGCTTGCCCTCGAAGCGAGTATGGTAACCGGTGCGCCACCGCGACACTCGAGGTCAACAATTCGCAAAGCTACTAGTCTAACATTAAAAATACTTGTTCTATGATATCTGTTGTAATGCAAAAATATCGACATTAAATAAAGTAATAAAATCGCTTTTTGTGTTGGCGACCACATTGGATTTGAAATTTATCATGGTGTATACAGTATTCTACCAGTCGAAATCATTCGTTTGATATCCATATTGAGGGAGTTGTGAAAAAAAAATATGTAATCTGCAATTTCGTGGCTTCGGCAAACTTTTGCCAGTTCTCGTTAAACATCATGGCTAAGAACATTTCTGACTTTCAATAATAAAAAAAAACAAAATTGCATACATTGTGTGGGCAGGCTTGCAGAATTATAAAATTTATTTTTGCGGTCAGAAGCAATTATTTTATTTTAAAACCCGTCTAAACATTTACTTCCCAAAATACCAGGAGATCATGAGGATAAGAGAGTAGTACTATGAATTCTAACACATGCAAATCTACTTACTCGTATCGGCACCCGTTATGGTATGTAAATATGCATTAGAACCGTTACGAAAGCTCGGGATATAAGACGATTTATATTTTACATTTTGCTGTCGACATTACAGAATACAGAAAAAAAGTTGCTAAGATGAGTACGAGCATAACGGAATAACGATGTAAGAAGTAGTTCTTGTGAACGGAATAATTTCATTTGACTTTTCTTTGCCTTTTTGTAACTATTTCTTTTAGTTTGTATTTTTTTCTATTTTGCTAAATGTAGGTAAAGTTAGGAGGGGTTGGATATATGAAAATGAATCATAAATGACAAATGTACCAAAACTTAATCAGCGTGTATTATATTTGTAATAGGTATTATGGCTTATAAGAAATTTATAGGCATACGTTTCGTATGTAGGTCGGTGTGTCTCAATATATCGTATGATAATCCGGGGCCCGCACCGATCCCGAGGGAAATGAGAGGGTACTTGACCGATGGCCGACACGTCATATGTTTCTGAAAGATATATATTATATACCCACACACGTAGATTGCCCTTACAATTGGTCATACGTCGTCAAATCACGACGGGAACTATTTCAGTCAATCACTTTATTGTCACTTGAACATTATTCAATAACTATATTTTGAATCCGATTCTAAGAGTTCACATAATATCTAAACGACTCAAAATTGCTCTTTTGTTAATAAAAAGAAAAGGCTAGTCATAGCCGTTTTCTGAACACGGTAAGTTAGGCTTTACCTTTCAATTCTGCAAATTACTCCAATTTCAAATTATATCTACCTATACATTATATAAAATATTTTTCACCCTTCCAGTAGTGATAGTTTGGTAGGGATACGTCCACCAGGGCAGAATGGGCAGTGTCCCTATCTCTACCAGTATAAATAAATGTACAAAAACAAGCCCTTATCAGTAGGGATAAGTGTACCAGGCGAGATGATTTGATGTTTGACCCCATCGATTTATAAGCATTTCGATCTTAAAAGAAAAAATCCTGTTGTCTATGGTTTGTCGCTTAGATCTACCATCTAAAACGTTATCGTAAAAAAAAGTTAAACGTTCAACATTGAACTTAAATTACAAAAGCCATTACAAAAAACCGAAGCCGAACTCACAAATCTCGCTAACTCGTCAGATTAATCTCGGAACGTACACTATAAAAATAAGATGAATCGATTTGCCCCATCGTAGTTTATTGTTCTGTCGCTCCACTTTTATATTGGCACCCAGTTCAAATTAGAGATGGCCTTTAGTTTACCTTTTTATATGCGCTGTTTGAGTTTATCAATATTTGAATTATTCGATTGTAAAATGATGGAGATTTTGCAATAATCCGTCATGCTGCACTTTTAAACTGTGTATTGAAAGAAAGGTTGGTGGTTCTTTTGGTTTGGTTTTTTGGATTGGGGTATATGTACTAAGCCGAAAGAAGATTTATAACTTACCAATGAGACTTAATTAATGATACAGAGATTTTATTTCATAAGATAAAATATCAGCCGTCGACAGAATCTAAGAAACAGATGATTTTTTTTCTTATCGATTACCCAGTAACCTATAACCTCTTTAAAGAAAATTATTTAAGATATCTTTATTTATCCAAACCATCTCATCCCTAAAACCTACTCTGTATAGAACAAACAGCGATAATAAAATTGTCAAGAGTCGCTGATCCCGCGGGCTATTAGTTATTCCGAGTACAATGGCACTTGTACGAGAAATGCAATTACTGTGGACTACAACAAACGAATCGCGCTCGATAACTGAACATTTTAAATCGAACTAAATGTTAATAATACTCTATAAAGTGGCAGTAGTCTAACAAATTGCACTCGATTTACGACTTATTACGAACCAAACATGAAGACTATTTTTTAATAAGTAATAATATTAATCAATCCATATACTATACCGATTCCATCGATGAAATAGAAACAATGTTACATTGTCTAACAATTTTTGTTTCGTTTTACATTGCTCACGTGACATTTCGCTAGCTTATGTCAATTCCATACATTATGGGACTTTTCCATCAGCGTATCGTTAATGAAATGTTACTTTGTCTATTCCCTCTGGTCATTGAATCCGTGAACCTCTTGTTTCATCGGTTCTATTCTTTAAATTCTCAACCACTCAAAATAAAATCACTTTCTATTATAAAGTAGTACGCAATCCAGATAATATCATGATTGTTTGTAAAAATAGGTAGGTGTCATACGAGTAAATTGCGCAAGTGTGACATTCAGATAGTGTAATACTCAAGCGGGACATTCCCCAACTGTGACATAACGCGCCAACAGGATTTAGATATATAATTTTATAACTGACTTCAAAAAGGAGGAGCCTTTTAGTTATAGTTAGTTCTCAATTCATAGAAATATTTTTTTTCCACATTTCTCAGAGATAGTTGGTCCAATTTGAAAAATTCTTGTTTTCCAACTGGTTCCAGTATAAATTTTATCAAAATCCTTCTAGAAGTTATTATTATTCAATTATTTTTGGATTTTCTGTAACTATACATAGATGACATTCTGTTTTGTAACGTAACTTCTGCTTGCTGAATCGAAGTCGATTTCTATATATTTTTTTCTCGCATTATTTGTATAACATAACATTTGCCCGCCGAATTGAAGTAGGCATGTATTTAATTGTGCTTTAGTTATATAAAAAAATGTCTAGTACCTGTCGAAACACAAATTTCAGTGTGTTTTGCTATTAAATTTAGTAATATGTCGACTCAGCCCATAGAACGAAAAGATAAATTCATGAAAATGTTAGTATTATTATACCTGTGACGTGAATTCATTTATTCTTTATTAAGAGCTTATTACGTTGTATGAGTATTTGATTACATTGTATAGTAACATTCGTAGTAAACTAAAATAAACACACAATAGCATGCATAACAAAGGCCTCCGCCTTTTATTTATACAAAAAAATACCACACCAAAAAGAATATCTTGCAAAACGTGCAAAATACTTTCCTTGCAAATATTTAGAGAGCGCCTTCGAAATGAGACAGGCACTCAATTAGGGCCCGTATATAAGCAAGCGGCGCGTATTTAAGGGTTGGGTTTTTAGGGGTAAAATTAAATATTCGCGTATATTTTGTGAATACTATAAATCTATTAACGCTTCTAAATAAATACCCGTACAACATTTTATGGATACTTATGTATACCGTATTAAAACTACCGTGAGACATTTTAACTATTAATTTTACCAACTCTCGTGAAGAACTAAATGATCCGAGTGACTGACGGCCACGCCGCCTCGCCGGCACTTTAATTCTTCTTGATAATCACGTGATTAGCTTGTGAAATGACTAGTACTTATGTGTATGATTAGTCCACATATTTTTCATAAAATTTACCTTAGGATAAATCTTTCTTAATCGCTTACATTTACTTCAACTATTTACACACTAGGTACTGAATTTCAACAAATTAAGTTCCGTAACATGATAAGATATAAGGAGAATGCGTGTGGATGTATTGAACAGTTTCGAAAAATTATCTGTTATTGTCATGTTGTCTCATGTCCTATTTTTCTTAGAATTATTCATTAGTATTTAGTTTTTCTCCACTTAAACACATCATGATTGGCAGCATCGTTGTTACTTATTTTTTTTAGCAAAACCGGTGTACAGTTAAGGTTTTTTATGTATCTGAGGATTTTAGCTTAAATAATACAGTTCCTCAATCATAGCTCTTCATAGCATCTACTTTTCCTCACAAACACATGCACACGTCAGCTCTTGTAAGCATGCTAGCCACAAGACCAGAGTGGACGTCAAGAATTTTCTCAATGGCCCCGACCACAGACAGCCCCATCCCTGCGTCCGTCCACCCCAGGTTTGACAGGCGGTTCGTTTTCACGGGCGAACGCGGATCCACTTCAATTAGACGCCAGACGGGAAATTAGCTCGACACGTAAACGGTGCGGCTAACAAACGAGACACGGAGACGAATATTAATTTAAATATATATATTTTATGAAATATCTTGATATAAAATAACAATTTTCTTGATGTCATAGAAAATAATAATGCTAGTAATTCTGCGAACTGTCAACCTCGTGAACACACTACTTTTTGCAACTTTGTAAAAAAAACGAGAACCACTTGGCCATTTTTTTTTGTGTTGACCTATGTTGTGATCGGAATAGGCAAAAGTTTAAATTGTTGTCCTGGTTTTACCCAGGTAATATAATTCTTAAGTAAATATTTTTGCCTTGTTAGCTGATTGGATTTTTACTCTTAAAGGAATATAAATAAAAGTTAAAAAAATATAATAATAATAATAAATAAAGAAAATAAATATAATTTCTTGAATTGGCGAGAGCGCTGCCGAGATTAGATTGGCCATAGTTACACGTTCTACGAAACGATACGTGACATAGCTTAACCTATGAAAGTGTAGCGCACTCTATAGTAATACTGAGAAAAGATAATCTTAATAACTGATTTATTGTTTAGTGGCTACATAACAGTGGCTATTTGTGGGTACACCTCTATCTCATTTTTGATTATACTACAAGTACACCCCCAAAAAACCCAAAATATTGAAAAAGAACGAGCGCTCTTAGGCTATCTAAGAATCGGAAAGGTAAATCGGAGTTTACACCTAATTTGAGATTAAGAGCCTCGATCCTCCACAAGAACAGCCATCAATCTCGTCTAGACACGAACTACCATAGATACGAGTTATAGGTGAAGAGCTACGGTTCACCTATAGCCGTATTAGATTTGTGTAATATCTTGCCGTTGAACGAATTATCTACGCAATTTATATGTAAGTAAGTAATATAAACCAAAATAATTCGTCAGCTCTTATACGAGTATGTCTACTAGCAGTATCCCGTTTTCTGCCCAAGGGAGAGATCAGGGGAGACACCGTGCCCAAAAACAGGTCTAAAAATGGAAGGTCCTTGTCTCCCCCGCGCAAGGGAGACACAGAACCTAGCAGTATCCCTTTGTCTCCCCTCAGGGAGATATCGGGGGAGACACGGCACCGAATCAAATCATTCAATTGCCAAGAGATATTAATTCTCTCTTCGTCAATAATAATAATTCTTAATTCGTAATAATAATTCTTAATTCGTAATAAGTCTCTTTTTAGAGCGAATATAATTGGTACTACCGATTATATTTACAAGGATTATAACCATTTTTTCCGCTCTAAAAAGTTATAAGCAGATTATCTAAGTACATACCTATGTAAGTATGCCGCCGCGGTAAAGCGTAGTTCACGCTAGGATGCGCTGACGCCTCGACGATTAGCGTTAGCGCAATAGACGGAAAATAGCTTCGCTCATAAATATAGCATGACGTTGATGTGATTTTAAGTTTTAATTTTGGATATTAAAAATTGATTAAGCCAGTATTGACGACGATGCAGCCATAAAGCTTATTATCTTACTGTAAATTAAAATACGATATCCACTTCAAATAAAACCTACTTCTATAATTCCAACTATTAAACAATATTTATATACACGTTTTATGAACTGAAAAGGAAATCTGCTTATATTTTATCGCATGTAATTTTTAAACCCGTGATGACAACTGCCAGGTAAATCTAAATAAAATGAAACAAAGTAAAATCTATACAAAGCCTGCATGTAGACAATTCAAAACGAAACAAATATAACCTGTCTATAACTGTATAACGCACTACAAGTACCTAGATTACCGTGCTGGAGCTTATTCGCGGTTCACGCTTAGACGCGCTAACGCCTCGATTAGTTCAGCAGACGGAAAATAAGCAGTGTGCACGCGGCTTTAGTTAGCTTTGATGTTGTGTTGATAGCGCGGGACAAGATACTGGTGTTGGGTTTACTGACGGATAGAACCTGGATATTGCACGACGTTTAATCTTCCGAAGGATAGTGTAAGAGTTACTATACTAAATCTATAATACTTTCTGCGCTGAAAAATGATCGAGACATACCTACTGAAATTGTCCAATATGATTGTAATAAAATAAGTAGCGATGATGGCCGAGTGGTAAGTGGAATCAAGTGCCAATACGAGGTTAGATCTCACAAAAAACGCAAAAAACCCTGAGCAAACGAAGGAAATCATTGTAGGCATTGCGGTTTTGAACTAGGATCCCTGCAAGTTGCAAAATCTTTAGGCAAGCAAGCACCTAACGGTGTGTTCGGGAAACGTTTCAAGGTGTGGTGTATAATGTCGGTAGTTATAAAAATAGTAATATCAGGGTAGATTTGAATTAAACAGTTGTGTCGTCGACATTGCCTTTTATTTGCTCATCTGCTGATAAATATTGCAAATATTTAACTGGCGACGAGGATAATCATTTTTAAGACCTTATTCGCGTGTGTTAAGTGTGTGGCCGCCTACTACGTTAAAATGCCGATCGGAAAAATCGAACAATTCGACCTTTCGAGTAAAAAGTGGTCGGCGTACATTAGACGGGTGGAACAATTCATGACCTTAAACGAGATAAAGGAAGAATTACATGTTGCCACGCTAGTGACATTAGTGGGTGAAGCAACGTATGATTTAATGTGTGATCTGTGTGCTCCCATTAACCCGGAAGATAAAAGTTTTCGGGAGCTGGTAAAAATTGTCGGCGACCACCTCGAGCCGAGGCGTTCCGAGATAGCCGAACGACACGTATTTCGTCTCCGGCGGCAAAATGCAGGCGAGACCCTCGGAGATTACCTACAAGTATTAAAGCACTTGGCGAGTACTTGTAACTTCAATAGCGGCCTGGAAGAGAACCTCCGTGATCAATTCGTGTCGGGGCTAGCGAGCGACGAATTGAGGTCACGACTCTTCGCAGAGCCTACACTGACATACAAAAGGGCGGTGGAACTGGCGTTCGCGCTCGAAGCAGCCGAGCTACACTCGAAACGGAGCAGTTTGGGCGGCGGAGCGGCGAGCGAGCAGGGCGCGGCCACGGGGGCCGAGCCGCTCCACCGGGTAGCAACAGCGGCGAACCGCGGCGCGAGCAAGCCGGCCGGCCGCGAGGGCGCGGCCGGTGGTTTCACCTCGCAGTCGTGCTGGCGTTGCGGAAGAAACCATCGGCCAACAGAGTGTCAATTCAAAAATTTTGTCTGTCGATTATGTGGTAAAACCGGCCACTTACAGAGGCAGTGTAAACAACGTCCCCGCGCGGGGAATAGTGATCAGAGTTCGGCCCGACGGGGGCAATTTTTTATCGAGAGTGATACGGATTCGGAGTGCGATTTGTATAACCTAAAGATGTGTAACAACGAAGACAAACCGTATACAGTGCAAGCGACCGTGAACGGCAAGTTGGTAAATTTCGAACTGGACACGGGCAGTAAGTTATCTGCGATCAATATGTCTTTTTATGAAAAATATTTCTCTAATCTGCCATTAATAGACTTTAACCTTAAATTACGTTCGTATACCGGTACGATAATTGAGGCTACCGGCTATGTTATTGTTGATGTTACGATGGGCGCGCACTCGGCGGGAAATCTCAAATTATTTGTGATTAAAAACGGTGGACCACCGCTTATGGGTCGGTCGTGGCTTCGTCGTTTACAAATTGATAGTATTCAAATAAATGAATTAATAATGAACTTATCGGAAGACGATTTGGTAGCCGATTTGAAGCGAGAATTTCCCACCGTGTTCGCGCCCGGATTAGGAACTTGCACTAAGCAGATAGTACTTAGACTTAAAGATCAGTCACCGGTGTTTATTAAAGCGAGGTCATTGCCCTTGGCGTTACGTAAACCAGTCGAACGTGAGTTAGATCGGCTCGAGGCAGAAGGTACTGTGCGTAAAGTCGAGTACTCGGATTACGGGACGCCTATTGTTCCCGTTTTTAAGAAGTCTGGCGATTTACGCATCTGCGGTGATTATAAAGTGACGGTGAATCCCAAACTGATAAGGGAACCGTACCCTCTTCCTCGAATCGAAGAACTGTTCGCGGCGCTAAGCGGGGGTGAGAAATATTCGAAAATCGACCTTACGAACGCGTATCAACAGCTGATGCTCGACGAAAATTCACAGGCGTGTACTGCGATCACTACGCACGTTGGAACATATATTTATTTGAGAACACCGTTCGGGTTAACTTGTATACCCGAAAAATTTCAAAAGTTTATGGAAGAAACTTTAAAGAGATTAAAAGGGGTCGTCTGTTTCTTAGACGATATAGCGGTCACTGGGGTAGATAGGGCCAATCATATCGCCAATTTAAAAGCTGTGCTACGCCGCTTGCGTGAGGTCGGTTTAAGAATTAAGCTCGATAAGTGTGTGTTTATGCAAGATAGTATTACCTATGTCGGATTTATAATTGACAAGCAGGGCTTGCACCCGGACCCGAGCAAGGTTGAAGCGATAGTTGATGCGCCACCACCGACAGATGTCACTCAATTGCGATCTTTCCTCGGGTTGGTGAATTATTACGCTAAGATTATCCCGCGTCTAAGTACCGTATTGCATCCACTGCATCAGTTATTACGTAAAAATTGCGACTGGGTCTGGACAAGTGACTGTCAGACTTCTTTTAAAAATGTAAAAAAAGCAATCGCGGGGAGTAACGTGCTAGCGCACTATAATCCAGACCTCCCTGTGGTCCTATCGGTAGACGGTAGCTCGTATGGCATTGGCAGCGTGTTATCGCACCGCTACCCGAACGGTGACGAACGCCCGATTTGTTTTGCGTCGCGTACATTAAACTCGGCCGAGCGAGCTTATAGCCAACTCGATAAGGAGGCATTGGCTATCGTCAATGGTGTTGCTAAACACCATCAATATTTATTTGGACGCCATTTTATAATAAAATCGGATCATAAACCACTGGCCTACATTCTTGGAGCGAAATGTGGGCTTCCTCAGACAGCCGCCAGTAGGCTACAAAGATATGCAACGAAGTTAGCTGCATATGATTATGAGATCCAATTTGTAAAGTCGCAAGATAACGGCAATGCGGATGCGCTTTCCAGACTGCCACTGCCACGGGAGCATAAGGTTTGTAATGAGCGGGATTCGGTGTCATATTTAAATTATGTCGAAGAGTCATTCCCTATTAGCGCACGCGAAGTTGCCACGGCGACAGAGAAAGATGCGACTTTGAAAAAGATATCGGAGTACGTAATTAACGGATGGCCAGCGGTGGTCACATTAGATACCGAGAAACCGTATTTTTTTCGTAAAGATAATTTGTCAGTAGATAGGGGTTGTCTGCTGTATAACCATCGGGTTATCATACCGGAGATTTTGCGAAAGCGGGTGCTCCGGGAACTGCATGAAGGTCATGTAGGCGTAGTGAAAATGAAAAACACTGCAAGGAGTTATGTGTATTGGCCGAATATTGATTCGGAAATCGAGATAATAACCCGTACGTGTAATGCATGTGTGCAACAGCGCGATGCGCCGGCGCAATCGTTGTTACATCCCTGGGCGTTTCCGGCACGCCCCTGGCAGAGAGTGCACATTGACTTTGCTGAACACCAGGGCAAACACTATTTGGTTACCGTCGATGCTCATAGTAAATGTATAGAAGTGCAGCGAATGTCGAGCACGAACGCTGCAGCCACTATTTTAAAGCTAAGGGAGTTATTCGCGCGGTTTGGACTTCCATCACAGTTAGTCAGCGACGGGGGGCCTCCGTTCGGGTCCAACGAGTTAGCTAATTTTATGACCAAAAATGGGATTGCGCACACTATTACAAGCCCGTATAGACCGGCCGGCAACGGAGCGGCCGAAAATGCGGTGAAATCGGTCAAACGCAATGAAGAAAGCCGCACATGACGGTGTGGACGTCGATACAGCGGTGTTAAAATTTCTATTTCATTATCGGAACTGCGAACATGCCACCACCGGCGTGGTGCCGGCCATGGCCATGTTAGGACGACGATTACGCGGGCGGCTCGATGCGCTGCGACCGAGCGCCAGCGAGGCGGCGGCGGCCCGCGCCGCTTGTCTGCGTCCCGGCGCGGAACGTCATTTCGTATCGGGCGAGCCGGTGCTGGCTCGAGAGTATCGAGCACGTGCCGATAAGTGGGCTCCGGCCGTAGTGACCGAACGAGACGCGCCGCTTACCTACCGGGTGCAATGCTCGGATGGGCGTGAACTAAAAAGACATGTCGATCAGTTGCTTCCACGAAAAAAATTGACGTCGGTACGTCATTCGACAATTGCGATAAATGACGCAGAGGTAAATTCAAACGACAAACACGATGACGAAACTCATATTAATAATCGATTTCCCAAAGTTCAAAGTTCCCCATTACAGAGTTCGTCAACGACTGATAACGGTACACCGGCTGTATCACCGAAACCCGCTCAACCGTCAAACAATACATGTGAGACACCAGCCGCGCGCACACCTAATCAACGCCCTATGCGCGCGTGTCGGCTCAATAAAAAACTTTTGTAAACACGAATACCGTATCACATGGTAATCTTTAGTACCAATCATTATTTATTATCAACCTTTTTGTACCTTCTTTATTTACTTCAGAAGACGCAGCATTGTTCTTATTGTTATTAATTTTTATTTATTTTAACTTTTTCGAATAACCGTTTGGCTACTTCAACTAGTTGTTTTTGTTCCTAAATGTATGTTTCTAGATTCTTTGTTTCTTGTGGCATTAGCTAGCTATATGAATTATTTACAAACTCAATTTAAAACCTTAAATTGTATTTTTGATCGCTTATTCATATTGCTAAACTAATGTTGTACGGCAGCGTACCCGCCCAACTACTTACTAGCTAATTATATCATAATATAATTATTTAAGTTTGAATGAAGGGGGGACGTGTGGTGTATAATGTCGGTAGTTATAAAAATAGTAATATCAGGGTAGATTTGAATTAAACAGTTGTGTCGTCGACATTGCCTTTTATTTGCTCATCTGCTGATAAATATTCCAAATATTTAACTTTTTTTAAAAAAGGTTTAGCAAAGGTTTTCCTTGAAACGTTTCCCAGACTAGGCATGCTCCGTCTAGGCCACAGTGTCGTTGACTTCCGACATAATGGTCAAATGCCTGTAACTGATAAAAAAATTGTACTACGATAGTTTTTATTTGGAAAGGGTAGAGAATCCTAAAGTATCTTTTGAATAGACTGCATTTTTAATAATCATTTATTTTACAACCATAATTAGCATATTTCACCATCGCAATTGATCTACTGCATAGCAAATGACGCTAAGTTAGCAGCAGATAGAGTTTTTACATTGGCACAAGCAAAAATAAGAGTAATGAAGTATGCGAGAGCGAGGAACTAAGTCCATCAATCAGCACAGGATCGGCGCGGTTGGTTGCACAAAGCGGAACAGATAAATTGTCCCTGAAATTCGTACAGAATCATCGTATCGTAAGTCGAAAGCTAAAAACATCAAAAGGATTCAAACGCTACAAATTTTTGACCGCCACCTTAAATTTTGTAATTGTGCAAAGCCTGCTACAATGTATGCGATTTTTATTTTGTTTTTTTTTTCTTGAAGTCGGGAATGTTCTGAATATTTGGGAAAAATTGGCAAAAGATTTCCGCCGCTACAAAATGATAGATTAGGTAGGTACGTATTTTTTCACAACTCCCTCAATATGGGTATCATATGAAAAGGTACATAGTGATAAATTTCAAATCCAAGATGGGCGCTACACAAAATCGTGAATTACTATTTTCTTATAATATTTTGTGTCGTGGATTTAAATTTCACTTCTTCTAATATTGGGTCGGTATTAATTACAGAACATTAATTAAAATTACGACTTCCAAACCTCCTTTCAAGCTTATTAAGTAGCAAGCAGAATTACCCTGTACACGCGGATGTGAGTTTCAGTAGTTGATACCAGGGCGACAGAGAAGAATATAGATATTTTTTGATGCATGAATGGTTTTTGGTGTCCATGGTTAGCACTCATTTAGCAGAATGTAAACTTAGAGTACTTTAAAAAAATACGTTTTTACACACCTTCCTGCTTTCTGTTGTTAAGCAACTTCTAAAATGAGATGGTTCTCAATTCCAATGTATATATTTTTTTTTAGTTGGTCTCATAGAGGGACCCCCGTGTCTTTTAATCTATCAAATCCAGAATCTGTCCAATACTTCGGTATAGAACAGATGCTTGATTCGAGAGATTTGCTATTGGATAGAAGTACATTCGGAGAGGAAAAAAACTAAAATATAATTTTAGATATTTTATTTAATAAACTACCAACCTAGAAAAAACAACCATACCCTCTCTCTATAGACCGCCTATACGCTGGCCCAACATTATAAGAGGCAAATGGCGAACGTGTTCTTACATATTCATCGTTTTCATTCTTATGTGAGCTCACAAAAATCATACAATTTAAGGGTATAACATGAACCTTTACCTCATGTATTTTTATTAAAGTATGTAAGATGAGGGAGTGAGTAAGTATTTTATGGGGTATTAGCATTTAAAAGAGTTTATCTTTCATCTTTTACGATAAGTAGTTACAAGATAATAGAAAATTAAAGTTCTGATGGGTACCTACGGAAGTGTTATTACTCTAAGATTTACGGAATATTGTAACTGATTCGAGAGAATTTAAAATGTTTTAAGTAGGTACTTAAATTAATTGCTTTTACTGAAACAAAATATTGATTAACCTAACTAAAAAGTAATTCAATTAGAACATAGTTGCGTGTATTTCGTCAGAGCTTAGCAAATAATATCATGTTTGAATTTAACTTCCTGCACCAAACAAACTTCTACAAGTGTTCCGTTACGTCTGCAGCAGCTTAGAGTAAATAGCGGTCTCAAATAAAGGAATACCTTCTCCCAATCCACCTGATTACCTCACCGGTGTTTATTATTAGCAAGTACGGACTTAATCTAAAATAATATCATCATTATCATATTCGTATAAGTCGGTAGTAGCTCGCTCTACTCAGTGGCGGATCCAGGGGCGCATGGGAACATGGATCAGCCTCTGGCTCTACTGCTGTCAAAATTAAATTTCTAATAAATAGAATCACCTCTAAAGTATGACTTTCCGAGTATAAATAACATCCAGTTCGATAAATTATTTGCCGAGTAATCGCATTACAGTAATAAAAAGCGAGTCGGATCACGCGCTAAGGGTTCCGTGTTATCTATACAGCATTAGTTTAAGTGTCTGTTATATAAATAACAAATAATATTGAGCAAGAATCGACAAAAATGACGTTTGGAGTATAGTAGCCCTCTTTAATAATTATTTAATTTAGTGAATTAAACTAAGTATTCTGTGAATATTTCAAGCCTCTATCTGTTGCCTACGTATATACTAATAAGTAGGTATCGATTAAAAACAGCGTTAAAAAAACGTTTGTTATAGGAGCTAATACATCTATTTAAATGTTTATTATATTCTGTCTTTAGTATTTGTTGTTAGACTTCAGATAGTGAAGTCTTAGAAATATAGTCCGTTTTTTTTTATTTATGTACGGAACCGATACGCAACCCTAAAAAAAGACGTTTAGTCCAATTAAAAATGTCCTCCTGTTTGCAGTCGGTTAAAAATGATCGAATTCTGCTAATACAACCTTAGCTGAGCTGTCATGTCCAAGACCAATGACGGTGCGATATCTCGCCTCCCGTACATATATACGAGTATCGGCGAATGCTAACAAATTGGTTTTGCCGTACCACAACGTGATTTATATTCCGGGCTTATTTTGTGTTGGCATAATACAAAATCAATACATGCCTTATAAATAGACCGGGATAAGCGAAACTATAGCGAGGTGAGATACGGGTATTGCTTTTTGCGATGCAGCAAAGCTGGCTGGTAGATTAAAAAAGGTTAGAAAATAATACAGTACCTTCGCAACATCGTGGTTTTTCTATAGTTTTTAATACGCTTTCATTAGTTTGCTATGAATTTATGTAACGGGATTTTTGAACTTAATTTACACCCTCTTCTTGATCGTAGGATTGATTTAACACATTTAGGTATCAAAGGAAAATACAGTCAGTTTACCCCTTTATACTTAATAGGTTGTTCACGATCAGCGATTTTTAATTATCTTCTCTTTAACTAGGTTTCCTAGAATTTTTAGAACTCTTTTTTTATGTTAAGTAGGTGTATAAAGAATATTTAGTGTTATATATTTTTTATATACCATCTTAATATAAAAGGATTTCCGCAAAGTAACGTCCATCTATTATCTCTTTTTTTATGATAAACATTTTTTTAGTTTAAACTTATATGAGCCAGTCACTTATTTCTTATTCTTATTATATTTTTGTTTCAGACTATCATCATGAAGCATCTTTACTTGCGTTTTGTGTTGCTGGTTTTCGCTTCGATCATCTCTGTGAGCTTTGGCCAAACTGGTAAGCAATACTGCATAATGTAAACTAGTTGATACCTAATTTATACGGTCTACATAATACCGAGGCATGTTATCGGATGATAAGTGAATAGTCAGCATCTGTGAAACAGTGAAGGAAAACATCGTGTGGTAACCTGCTCCTCGGAGAAGTTTAATAACTTTCGAAGATAAGTGAAGTCCACAACCCCAAAATCTTGCAAACGTGGTGGATTATGGGGGATTATATATTATTCGATGGAGAAGGAAGACCTGAGCCCAGCAGAGGGACGTTATGGGTTAAAACGTATAACTGAGTAACAGATCGACTTAATATATGACACAAAGATTGAATAGATTAAAAGTCTTGGATGTATTGGAGAGGTCGGGTTAGTGTCATAGGTAATTTCCCCTGAAAATATACATCACTCGGCTGCCGCCTCGGATAAAGTAATTATTATTTAATTCTTTTCGTTTTGTTTTAGAGAGCGATCTACCGACGACAGCAGCCAGCAAGGCGCCTGCGTCGACCGCGGCGGCGACCACCAGCACCTGGGAGACTGAAACGCTGAACGAGGGACAGGCCATACAGAAGGCTCTACAGTACCTGCTGCAGCACCGCCAGACTGACTGGGGCTGGGGGAACGACACGCACCACGTCATGCTCACTCTTCAGGTCAGGATGAGATTTTTAAGCAGACTTTTTAAAAAAGGCAGAAAGATAAAAAGAAGATGTTTATTAACATCATGAAGTGTGGAAGGATATGGGGGAGACCTTTGCTCAGCAGCTGTGGGGCAGTATAGGTTGTAAAAAAGTGCCTACTTTCAACAATTGATAGAGATTTTCTTTTATCAGCTGGCCAACAACACAGGCAAGGAGATTGAGCAGCAAGGCTTAGAGATGCAGCTGTCTGCCAAGCAAATGGAAATAGAGATACTGCTCATGATGTCCAAGTAATCATTATTCTTTCATTATTATAATAATTTTTACTAATACACATTTTTATTTATTTTGCTTTGATATTAAAACCGCTCTATACACTCCGTTCCTCTAAAGGAATACCGAAGGAATTACTGAGAACAAACACCGAAGTCATATATTAGAAGAAACAATAGAATATATCATGAGTTCTTTATTCTGGTTTTACTTTATACTCTCTGTATCTTGTCTAGCTGAAAGTTATAAACGGCCTACTAAAGTTTCGTTTACGTTAAGTGAACTTATTCAGAGTTACAAAGCACCATGTTACACGGTTCAATTAGGCTTTCCCTACGATGAATCGCACGTGTGCGAGGTGTACCGGTTTCAGGTACATTTGATGTTGTGCCCTATGACCACCTTTTGTGCCCTGCTTTCTGTTGCATTTATTCTCTGATGTCTAATATTTGTTTTGTGATGACAATAAAGAGTATTATAATTGTACATCCAGGCACCACGAGTCCCCCCCGCCTCTAGGGCGCCTGGCCGCCTACACGCTTGCTCTGGGTGCTCTCTGCAAGGACCCTCGCTCGTTCCATGGCCGGGACCTGGTTGCTGCCTTATTGCACCGAGAGCCTCCTCATGACCTTGAATTTGCGTACGCTACGTTGGCGGCCTGCTCGTCTGCAGCCCATGTGAGGCGCAGGCATATTCGACGCCTGCTGGATATTGCTAATGCAGCGGCTGATCATAGTCTTGGTGAGACGCTTAACTTATGTCTTCAGTTCGAAAACTAAAGTTTGATTAGGTGCACAGGTGACGGTACGATAAGATGTAAAACAATGCATAATATATATATATATATATATAGGCAATCAAATATGGTATATACTAAAACTTCATTGAACACTTAATAAGAAATAACCAAATGAAAAGAGCCCCAAGCGATTAGTTCGAGTTTTTTTTTCCAAATATTAGAATGAATGAAATTTTTTTTGTGCTAAAATCAAGCACGATCTCAGCCCATACTTAAAGGTTTATTGACTCGCAAATTATCGGTTATTTCAGACACGATTTCCATGGTGATCCTGGCGCTGCGTTGTGTGGTGCAAGACCACCGACATCGTAGCCTGCTTCACTTCGTACGACGACCCATGGCGGGGCTAGCGCGGCAGCAGCACCCTGACGGCAGCTTCGGGAGTTTAACCACTACGGCACTGGCCATTCAGGTACAATGGGATAGACGAAGCAGTAATGGAGAATAAACATGGGTGGCACCAATCTTACGCAGTAACAAGAGTACTATAACATGATTAGCATCATTTTATAGTAACTTCAGCAGCTTGGCCATCATGGGGCTAGCCAATGGGGGTATACTTTTTGATAACTCTTGCGGTAAATGTGTTCGGTGGCGCTACTTCTTGTAAATCTTGATTATACAGTTGGCTCGACAGCAGCAGGCTGCGACAGCAGCTAAAAGCAGCTTAAAATTGGGGAAGACTTGGTAAGGCAATGGAAACATGATAACATGCGTGGCTCACTTTGTTGACGAGACCGCCACCAGCTTTAGACAGGCTCTACTATCTACTACTCTTTTGCTGTTCAATCAGTTATGCTCTGGAACGCCTTACCTACAGACATCAAAAAAGCATCATCACTCGCTATTTTTAAAAATAAGGTGAAGAAGTTCTATTTAGCTACTATCTGAGCAAAGATTGTCTGTTTTCTGCTGTCTGTATTTATTTATTTTTTGTTTTTTCTCTCTCTTCTGCTGTTAATCGTTTATTTTTAGTCATACACATTTTTATATTCTTTATTGTATACCCCGTCCTGTACTACACTGTGTCCTGTACTGTGTGTACTGTATTTTGGAAATTATCTCCATCCTAAGGTTGCCTGGAAGAGATCGCTTTTAGCGATAAGGCCGCCACTTGTGGCACTAGATGTAAGAAATTTTCCTGTATATTTGATGTTTGTGTGTCTGCAATAAAGAGTTAATTCATTCATTTATTCATTCATTCATTTACTATGTTTGTTTGGGAGCCCGGAGCACCAGCCAGCCGCATAATAAGGTCTTTAACTAGTCATCATTGCGTACAGGCTCTAGAAGACTCCGAGTCGGGTCCAGGCGCGCACCAGCACTGGTCGCTCCCATCGGCTCGACGCTGGCTGCTGGAGCGGCAGAACGCGGACGGCGGATGGGGAGACGTTGCTAACACGGCTGCAGCAGTGGCTGCACTCACTCCGGCCTCACTCGCAGCTGTCAGGCCTCCGCACTGCAGCGACAAACTACTTGACAGCAAGAATGAACCTTTGGGTAATTTTATTAAGTACCTACTAAAGTTGTCTTTGAACATTCCCATTGAAAAAAAAAATATTTTTAACAGCTTCTGAGTGTTATAAGATGCACAAGTCGTCAGGCTGGTATAATAATGGGATAGGTACTATTTTCCCCCATAACAGATGTGTGTTATCCAGTAAAAGTTCTGTACTTTTTTAGGCAGCTTATCACTACTAAATTCAATATTTTGTTCGCAGACTACAAATTACATATACTTTTGATATGACTGACGGTAGTAATAATTTCTCAACAGACAACAATAGTGACATTACTGCATGCCTCGGCTAGCGGTACAGTCATTGTTGGACCAATAAGGTCATCGAAATATTACACTGTCCATGTAGCATGTTTGAGTTTACGATAATGTAGATTTGGTTTGGTTTGGGAATAAACTTATAGATAACAATTTACCTACATCGTTCCCTTTTCCACTTGCAGACAGCAATGGAGGCGATGGCAGCATTAAACTGGCATACCAGTCAGGCCATACCAGCAACGACTCCGACGCACGGAATGTGACATTCACCTACACGCTGTGGCTCGGAACCAATGTCACTGAGAACTATACCCTACAGATGATTGCTCCAAGGTACTTACTAACTCGAACTAAAGCAGGATGCCCTAGCAACCCTTTACTTTTGACCAAAAAGCAAGAGAAAGTTTATTTATTGACACACAACAGAATATATTCAAACAATAGTTATTTGTTATACAAGAGTGTAAAGTTGCTTTTTAACCGCGTGCTCAATTTTGATGAGCAAGCGAAGGATTCTAAAATTTGAATTCTGAACGTTAGCGAGGGCATTAAAAGAGCACAAGGTGAAAAATCTTTGCACTCAAGTGCAACACGTAACTTATCTTCCCACCTCAGCGAGGAAATAACTACTTACATACGAAAAAAAAATCACTCATTTTAGTTTTTTCACTTATTTTTAAACATAAAGTTTTAACAATATGACGTGAAAAGATAATGGCAACGCAAAACAAATAAAAAAAGTACAGCAAAAAAGTCCGAGTTTTTAACAAAATAAAAAAGGTTGTATGATGAATTCGGCACCATAGAGGTAGAAGTAAATAGGTTGAATGAGGTTTTTAATTGACAAACTTAGTGCACACGATATTCTAAATTCAAATTTACTATATCCTCTAGCGGATAAAAACAGCTTTTGCACTCAGATATCGAATAGCAAAATTACTCTTTCCGAGATGGTGGAATGAAATAATCATTATCAAGTTAGTTTAAATCTAGACTGTGTTCCGTAATATGTGTATACAACATAAACTATAAAAAAGCAGTAAGCGATTAGGTCAAATTGAATTTAAAATGTTATGCAAATATGTAAGTCTAAAAACAATTCAATTCCTAATATAAAGTGGAAAATATATTGTTTACGTTATATTAAGAATTAAATTGAGATAATAAGATATGAACACTAATTTCTTGACATTATATTTAAATTTAAATATTTTTTATCAAAAATATCAACAGAGTTATGATGGTCATTCATGATTTCATTATATTGGCAACAAAATCTCACAATTGCTGCAAAAGTATTATTCTTGTACATATCCAGAATAAATTTATTCAAAAAGCTAGTCCGATTTCTAGGAGTTACGTTTAAACAAATAGTGGAGAGAAGAGAAGTGAAGAATCCATCTGGAAATTTCGTAGAATCCCACAAACAATAACACGGTTGTAGACCAAATTAATAACAGATTCATCGTCAGTTCTTGGAAAGCCATTCCGAACGATAAGCTGCTAATTGAAACCACTGCCATTTGGGCCTTTTACGGTGTTGTCGGTCCACCTAGCTATGCCTACCTACGCTACGTCTTCCGGTTCGTGGTCGCCACTCGAGTACCTTTCTTCCTTATCGGCTATCGGTTCTTCAAGCGATATGGCCAGCCCATTGCCACTTCAGCGCAGGAACAGATTGCAGCAAAAAAAATAATTAATATATCTTCCTGTTACTGGTGATACTTTTAATGATCTCATTAGAGTTCTTTAGTTAGGACCAGTAAAAAAAATTAAACACTTATTTATTAGGCAATCAATTTCAAGCATTACAAATCATCGAACAATCGATGGAGGCTGTGATAATTTTAGTCAATACCAACATAGGAAGAACAACTATTCACATGAAATAGTTTATTTGTTCTGCAATCAACCAAACATTTAATCCAGGAACGTATCCTTCTACCACGTGATGCAAATGGCGGCGGAACAGGACCCGAAGTTTAAGTTCGAGGCGAGCGAGTGGCCTAACGGTCACTATGTCCACACGCTGGCGGGCCACAAGGAGGAACCCATGGGCTACCACTACTGGCTACTCTACCGACTGCCCGAGACGCCGGACCCGACCAGCCCGCCTGGCAATCAACTCGTGGCTCCCGTTGGTAAGACCTGTAGGTTGCCGCAAAGCAACAAAAACTAAACAAGGAGAACTAACAAGAATCTTTGAGTAGTCATGACTATGTCTAGCGACTTCTTGAGTATTGTCCTTTAGGAACTCCAACATTTCTTTTTCCATGTTTAAGTTGTTTTTGTGTTATACCAATAACAACTTAAATATATATCTAAAATAGCCTACGGTAAGTGCCAGATTATTTGCCATGGAAGGAATGAAGGAATGAGCCAAAGGCATGATATACTTATTTAGTGGGTCTCTTGGGTACTCCAAGTTTCTAATGCTATTTAAATATCCAAAGTGTCTAGGTAAACGCTTATGGTAAATGTCACACTCAAGGCTAATTAAAAGAAACTAAGCCTAAAGACCCAATTTAGCAAGCACGGCATGCGCTGGTAATCCACAAGCTTGCAACAACCTGAATTGGAGTTTGAGACATTGATTTGACTGTTATTTCAGCGGCTTTTTGTCTCATTGGTAAAGGAGTGATTTTTTTCCAAGCTTAAGAGCTTTGAATGTCTTAAAATACAGTTTAAGTGATAGTTATTAAGAGCACTATGTTTTGTTTCAGGAGTGGACGACCTTCTAGTTGAAGATGGCGAGCATTATTTGTTCTGGTACAAGAAGCTGTAACTTCTTAATCATTTCACATTTCTGTAGACGTTAAGCAGCCTTACGTTTTCATTTCAAATCTGTCAAAATCTTATTTCTTAAGTCATACTATTTAGACGCGAGCCTTGAAATATTTCATATACCTTATTGTTGTACATTTGTTTTGTAGTCCTGCTTAATGTCTTTCGCTAATTTTATCTCTTTAAAATGCATTAACTGATTTCTTTAAACTTTGATGTGTGTAAACTTGAAAGCCAAAGAAAATGTGTTAAGTATTTATTTGATGTACTCACATCCCGAGTTTCTCTTAAGAGCACATGAAGTGATGAGATTTAAATGTTAAAATTAAAGTACTTTTTAAAGGCCACTTTAACTAAGTAGATGATCTAAAAACATTGCTTTCTTTTTCGTCCGTGGCTAGTGAGAAAAGGATAGCATTATTTTTAGTTGATCCTACTAATCCTTCAGTCATGCATGGTTCAGTATAAGATCGTAGCAAAAATACACATGTTTGATAAATAAAACGTATCCTGTCTTCTTTGTTTAATGTAGGTGCGGATTTTGATGTAAAATTAGTTCAGCATTTACTTAAATATAATTATAATTAATATGCAATAACGATTTGTGTCTTGCGTGGTTGGTATTTCTGATAATACGTCATTATAAAATTAAAACTGATAATATCAAAAATAACAGGAAATGGTATTTTATACAACAACTACCTAATAGGTAATTTTGGATTCCTTTTATTTTGTTTTTAAAATACCTATACCTAAATTAAGCTTTAGAGGTCTAAAGCTTTATTTATTTCATTTACAGTTTTTCTCTCTCGCTGAGTACCGACCTATTTTTGTTTTACTCTGTGCTTATGAAAGTTGATGAAAGTCAATTAATTATATTCATTTAAATACACTTTAGGTACCTATATCGTTAATACCAACGATGTAATATTTTCAGCAACATTTTTGCATGCGTTAGATGAAAGCATGTAAATTAGCTGTTTAGGCAATACATTATATAATTCGTGTTGTATTTATACATAAGTAAACGTTTTCAGACTTAAATACCTAAATGCTGCGTTGTCTGTGGTAATCGTTTATGTTATTAGTGATAAATAATCACATATTATAAATTCTTAACCCGTATGAAGCCATGCATACCAGAACGAAACCTACTCTAACTCTAGTCTAGATAGGTATAAAATAGTCGTAAACCACCTAAAATTACTAAAATGGATTTCGAAAATGAAGGGTTTGGACATATACTGAGCAGAGGGTGATCTTTCAGACACCTTATGTATGCACAATAACTAAACAAGTACCATTGTCAAACCTCTTTAAGGAATTTTAAAAAACATACAGGCACAGATTAAACAGAAGATTAGAAATTTCTGATTCTGTGAGAACAATAACCTTCATCGTAAAAGAAAGAAGTTTCTACTGCAAGAAGTCCAGCGCTCTTTGCCGAGTCTATTAATACAGCTGATGACGCGCGACGTGACGACACATTCGATACGCTCGATGCGCGCAAGCTGTGATTTTCATTTATTCATTAAGTAAATGGTTACCACACACATCGTTATTTATAATAAAATTTAATTAATTATTGATATTAGAGTTGTATAATAATCCGAAACGCATAGAGATAATCACGTTAGACGAGACTGAGCGACTCAAGTGCTACCTGTGAGCGTGTGTTAGTTATAATTTTTTAATGTAACTATTGGATGGTTCTTAATAAATTTGAAAAGTATGATGAATGTTGTTTCATTTCGCATCCATTTATTTAGCGACGAGTCATAAATGTTAAACCACACTAAATATTACAGTAATACTTTAAGAGAGCGAACTAACAAACCGAGCTATTAAATCCACTTAAATCATAAATTAATGTATTTTAATAGCAACCCCAGCCCTGGGTTGCCATCGCAGTAACGTTAGTTGCCTAGCTCTATTCACTACCTACATTATATTTGTACCACAATACCCGTATTAAAATTCACTCGAACATCATTATATTGTAGTATTCGTGCAAATGTAAAAGCAAAAAGAAACTTACTTAAGCACACTACGAATACGAACCCGTGAAAATCCTTTCCCTTTTAAACGAGAGAGCTACATATCAGTGCTAATTTTAGGTACGCACCTTTAGCTTTTTCATTCGCTGACTTATTATATACAACCGCAAAATAACAATGAAGAAATCGCCTTGTGCGAAAAGCTTTCGAAGATAATCGATTTCCCTAATCCGCAATTTAGTCAGCGTCGCTTTATATGGGGAGACCCGTGCCCGGCAGTGGCACACTGAGTTTATACCGTATACTGAATCTATATAGACACACCTAGTTATATGTAAGTATATAGTTAATTAATTTAAGTGATGACATTAACGTTCGTCTCGTAACCTTTCGTCTTAGAAAGTAGTCTTAAAATAATGGTAAGAAAAATAAAACATGATTAAAGATCCAACGTTTATTAAATTTGTACAATTTACACATAACACCGATGACAACATACTCTATAGGTAATAAACCATTACATCTACTTGTCTGTCATTTAAGTACTGTTTATAGAAAATAGTTATATCACTATCACAGCGCAAACATATCGTTTGACAATTCAAAAAAATATATATTAACACCAGATTCCATTGACCCCTCGTCGTCGGATACGTCAGACTTACTAACCAAATTTGACAGTTCTAAAATTGTAGACAATAATTTCTATTATCGTTGTTAATCATTGGTTACCTTATTCAAAATTTTGGAGTATTTAACATGTTGCTAGTTAACACTTAAGGATTCAACGTTTCGATGTTTTCAACCTTATGAGAATTCAACGTTTTGGCAAATTTAACTTTCTGGACCTGAAGGGTGGTTTTAACATAAATGCCATCCACCGCACCTCCATAATAGTTCCGCCTCTGTTGAATTTGTCAGAATGGAAAAATGTTCTTATTCGTTTTGAGTTCTATAATGACGTTAGCTGGGAACGTATTGTGCATTCCCATAGACAACTAGAGCAACCCCATCACCCTCAAACAATTAAAGGAAGCGACTGTGATTTGATAAGTCATGGAACAATTTTAGTAATAAATTGTCAAGTGCTATTATTTTTGCGGTAAAATTCTGATCTTAGCTATAGTTTTTGAAACAAATTATTTAACTTCGTATGATATTGTAAAATTATTATCACAAAACAGACAAGCATATGTATGGTTTTACACTATGTACACCAATACCTAAATATCTGTGCATTATTAAGCTAAAATACAAAATTATTTAGTAAATATACATTGCATCAAAAAACGGGGGAAAGACGTATCTTTTCGTACAAAATATTTTATAGTAATTTAGATTATACTATAATTTCAAAAATAATTTGGTATTTCAATATTTTATAAAACGATGAATACTTAAAATATGCGCAAATTTATACATATCTTAAAAATCTGTTCGAATTGCAATTAACAGCAAAATAATAGAAAATGTTAAGTGAGGCCTTTGTCCAACAATAGTAAATATTACGGCCCGAAATAATTAATGGACTGCAATATTTCATTTTAACTTCATATTACAAGAAGGTGTAATATTAAGCAGTTAAAACGGTGATAATCAAAAACTGCTTGTATATGAAAGACGTGCCGCCCACATACATACACTACATGTAGTAGGGGAGCCCACGATGCTAAATAGGGATTTACTCGAGCGTCATAGAGACGTATTGCGTCGCAAAGCTTGGATGATAGGAAGTAGAAAATATTATAGGTGTTTCCCATTTTAGTGGTGGAGGAAGCATCTGGAAGGATATAATTTTTTTTTTCTAAGGAAATCAAAACATGTAAATGTTCGAGCGTGTCAGATTATAATATTTTATATGCTCCATCATGCTTCTGATAACAAATATATGTTAAACTGACAATTTCCATGGTGGGGTGGCCACACAGGTCGAAAATAGTTAAGAAATAAGAAATCCCCCCACTCCCTAACATTCCATTCAAATCATGTAATTATTGACATGCACACTGTTTAGCTAGTAATAAACCTACCGTATCTTAATCTGACGCATTTGATTATTTCAGGCAATAAAAGTTTTTTTTTTTTAATATTTTGAGGGCTGCTCTGTTAGCTCGGCTCTTTATTGAGAGCTTATATTTGTTAGATACACTCAACAGGACCTAAGGAATCTCCCATGTGTTAATCTGCCACGCTCGAGTATGTCACAAAATCCCCTACGTCAGGAAAATATATTATTAATTTTTAAAACTGTATAAAATTGCGTATTACTTACGATACGATGATATCGTATCGTAATAAAATCATTTTCTTTAATATTCTATTCGATAGTGCATTACAATTATATCTAAATAACATTATCAAAAAAATGCAACGTTTGGAAAACTTGATTTTTTGACGAAATCTTCCTTATATAACATAGGAATTATGCGTCAACTGATAAAATTAATACAATACCTAATTAAATATTCATAACAACCACATAAATTACCCATACAACCAAATTATAACAGTTTAGGACGATTGACGTCGAGCAGGCGTCCGATCGTAATTCAATCGTAACATATGCTAACGCCAACTAACGTGTCTTTGTACTAACCCCAACTAGTGGGATAAGGTGACACGCGCACAACCAAAAATAACGTCATCATCATTTACAATATTCAATATAGGATATCGGATTTCGAGGAAAAAATTAATTAATTCATTAACTAGTAAAACGTACTCGTACCTACTTAAAAGTAGAACTTGAGTTCGGCGGACAACATGTTCATTTATTTTGATTTTCAATTTACTGGACCGATTTTTGTAAAATACATATAATCAGAGAGGAGCCATGGGAGCCATAGCAGAGGTAAGACCTTGGATTTTTTTATACTTTCGACTAAACATTACACTTGAATACAGCGCAGCACATATCATATATATGTTATATCAATCAAATGAAATCCAGGATCCGCCCTGTCACAAACCAGAAAACATACGTAAGCATAGATAAGTAATTCAATAAAAAAAAATTAGTAATCGGTTCAAAATCGGTTAATTTTTTTTACCGTCTATCAACTCTAGACTAAAAATTTATGCAAAATCTTATTTTCACGAATTCCGGGTAGTTCGTTTAGTACATTATAAGTATGTACATTACATACAGAATCGCTAACCTTGCACATGTTTAATAATACGTTGCACTATCACTTTACATTTCGACATCAACTACCTATCTAGATATTATACAATATTTATCTACATAAATAAATATCGCAATATTATATATATATATTTTGTGCATAAATAAAGCTCTTTACATAACTCTTTATGTATATAGAATATAACTGAATTATACATTAATAGAAATAACATATACATATTGTTAACATAAACATTAAATGTTACGTCTTTTCTTTCACATTAATTACGTCAGTGTGTTAAAATCATAATAAAATACAAAATATTATATTTAATCAATATTAACTGACAATGACCCCGATACGGGCGGACCAAACTTACTAAACTAACCTAATTTGACAGTTCTAAAATTGTCCCCTCTCATTTTGTTTCCACAGGTGAGAAAAGTATGGATATAATTTTAGGAACTTTTAGTTTAGTCAGTGTAAGTGGCCGGATTGGGGTCAATAATCACGAAACGATGGAAAAATAAGATGATTAAGATTTTTCCACAGTAAATATAATTTAAAAAGCGACAACACTCATACTTTATAAGTAAAGTAATATTAAGTTATAGGAATTTGCGCACTGTAAAATGTTTAATCAAATCCCAAACTAGTTTTAATGCTTAGTGTTCGGAAGAACTAAGGTACATACAGTCACTATATTTCTTTTTTTATCCTACACAGCTAGGCATTTGCCTACAAAATCTCACGAGCACGGAAGTCAGCGACTGCAAGCTTAGAGCATGCCTAGTCTGGAATACTTATCAACAACAACATCTAACTTTAGACCAAATCCGAAGTGAGTTGTGAAGATCTTACTTCTGGAGCTATCTATAAGTTATTTGGTTGGTTGTCACACAAAAGTGTATGTAGGTGAGAAGTCTATGAATCAAAGCTAACGAATTTTAGAACGGAGAATTTTCAAACGGCAGATTTTTCTTTTTTTTTATGTAATCTAAAATATTAAATAGTGATTATTTAGATTTAGAATCGATTTTCAGAGTAATAATTTAGGACCTTCGAATAAGTTATGCGTAATTCGTGTTGAAAAGTTTTCGAATCTGAGCAGAAACACTTATTCTCACACGTTTCTGTTAAACTTTATATAATGACCTGTCTGTAATTCTTCCGACACCCACACAGAGTGGCAGATTAAGCTCGGCTTAGCCAGGCTGCTTAAAGTTCTCAGTTAGGGGTGTACTAAGCCGAAAGTGAACCACTGTACTCATCATTACAAATAATTTTCACTGTGCTAACCTGAAGTTCCTGAATAAAATAATAAACATAATATATTTTAACTAAAAAAAAGAATAGCCTATAAAAATAATAAAATAGGAAATTTTCAAATCAATATTTTGTTAATTAATATAACGCTTGTTTTTTTTATGAATTCTGTTCTGGTCCATAGTGTAAGATGACCCCCTTAAGGTTTAGCACACCCCTATGTGTGACCCGACTCAACCTAACAACCTTATTTAAAAAATAAAATACATTGTTAATTTTATCACATTGTTGTACCGTAGAGGTAAATAGTTTCATGTCAATTCATTTAAAATATTATTAAGACCCTAGATTTATTATTTACTATCGAAAAGGTGCGAATGAACAGCTGCATCCCGTTGAGGTGCCAACCCGAAAATAGCTACAAAGTAAAAAATACAAAAATATTATTTTTGGAATTTAAAAAATGCAACTATTTGCTTTGATTGAAAAACTAAAAAAACGTACTCTCTGAATGAATCAATGAATGAATTAACTCTTTATAGCAAACACTCAGACATCAAATATACACGGTTCTATCGCTACAAGCGATCTCTTATAGGCAACCTTTGGATTTAGTTTACCTGGACCTGTATTTAGATTTAAAAAAAAACAGCTTGTCGATCGGAATAGCGTTCTAAGGGGGAGAGGCTTATGTTCAGCAGTGGACAGTCTTCTGACTGATGATGTCGATGAAAATGCAAATAAACACAAAAACCGCAACAACCAGTGTACTTAGGAACACCACAAAATTAATAGCTAAACATTTTCATAGCAACCTGCACTTTTTCGATAGTAAAGTCATAACATCGATTGCTCTAAAAGTTCGTACCGTTAAGGAGACGCGGCGATCTTATTCATGATCGTGGTGTACGCCAGACCTAACGCCCACGACACCTCGTGACCGTTCACTTTCTTGAACAACTGCAATAGAAAAAAGAAATTATATTTTCCATTTCTCACGCTGACATCAAGACGAGGCGGAAAAACATTAATATCTTGTATATATTACCATCTTATTAGAAAAAAAATTATCTTGTTTCAAGTGTTCGTTTTGCGAACAGCGTAATTACAGTAAGGGTATTCAACTATCGGCTAGGGGTGTACTAAGCCGAAAGGGGGTCACTATGCTCAGCTTAAGGAACATCTTTCACAATGGGACCAACTCTGGTTTTGCAAAATAAAAAAATCAGATGTTCCATACAAAAAAGTTGATCGGTCGTCGACAAAATATATGGAATAGTTTTTTTTTCTCGTATTCATAGTTGGTCCCTTAGTGAAAGTTGTTCCTTTATAGTGACCCCCTTTCGGCTTAGCACACCCATAACCGATAACCCTGTATATATATATATATATATATATACAGGGTTATCGGTCGGTAACATTGTTTGATGTCGTTCTGGTCGGGTACCTGCTCTCACTTCTCTCTTACGTCTATGTTTATCTTTTATTTTCCTTTTCGTAAGGTCCCTACCCTAGAAATTATATAAACATAGACGTAAGAGAGAAGTGAGAGCAGGTACCCGACCAGAACGACATCAAACAATGTTTATATTGTCTTGTATTTATATACATCTTATATTATACTTATCGCAGGACTAGTTCTATTTTCTACTTTTAATTGATCATTAACACCTTCATAATTTCATTTTATACCGTAGGCTGGCAAATATTAAAATAGAAAGACGCCATAAAATTATGAAAATCAACAAAAAAATTATAATCGCTATTTTGTGGTAGCGGCTAACGGATTTGAAATTTGTCATAGTGTAAGTCAATCACTTTCATTTGAAACCGTATTGGGCGAGTTCTGAAACAATATGCGATACGCCATTTTGTGACGATGGCCATCTTGGACCAATTTTCATCGAACATAGTTAATAACACACAAATAAATGCGAGCCATCCGTTCGGTAACTACTACACAGATACACACTCCCGTCTAGACGACGCGGCGCCGTTTTTGCACTCGGTGTGTTTTTTTCTTTTGTTATATATATAGCACCATACGACCTGTGTATTGGCCAGCGTCAAGTTTATCCATTTTCAAGTCAAATATCAAGTAAAGCGGTGGAGACTTTACCAGGGTTTCTATGGAGATTTTCCGCGAACACGAAAACCACGTTATTCCGTCTTTTTATCGCTTACCCACATTTTTACACATAAATAAGACATTAATGATTAATAATCCACCAATATTACACATAAAACTTGCAAAATCACTAGTTTTGCAGGAAATATACAGACAGAGACGCCGTTTTTTGACTTTTGGCACAGTTCATAGCAACCCTGCTTTCTGCGCCGCTGGTCCCGGGTTCGATCCTAGGATAGGTCAAACATGTGTGTGCATTATTAACATGTCTGTTTGACCTGTGTCTAGGTGTTTATTATATATTTAAGTATGTGTTTATGTATATAAGTATGTATATCAGACATCAGGTTGCCATAGCACATGCTTTCACCCGAAGACCTTTGTGTGGATGCTGTCCCCTTGATATTAAACAAACTAAAAAGCAACAAACTCGGGAAGAGCTCGCGTCGGTGGTTAAAAGGGAAAACTGTCAAATGTGTGAAACGTGACAGATGTGAAGTGTACTCACCGCTATGGGCTCGTTGTCCTGTATCTTGTACGCGTCCTGCAGCAGTGTGACGATGTAGACGAGGTCGATGCAGGCCCACGGCTGCTCCACGTTGGACGCGGAGCACGCCTTGTAAGCCGTGCTTCTGTACTGCGCCACGGACACCGTGCCGCCCTGCGTCATGTCTGCGAGCGAATTAACTAACGACTTACATTTATATCATACTCGTATTATTATTTTATTTAGTACTGGCTGTGCCCCGCGGTTTCACCCGCCTAGTTTACCATTGGATTATCGAAATAATACGCAACTACTTTTTTTGAAGTCGGTTAAAAAGTATCCTATGTCCTTTGCCAGGGTCCTATCTACCTGTAACGCCAAAACCACAGAACCGATCTGGATGAAATTTGGTTCATCCGGATCGGTTCTGTGATTTTGGCGTGAAAGCTGGAAAGACTGACAGACAGACGGAGTTACTTTCGCATTTATAATATTAGTTAGTATTTTAAATGTTTTATATCCATCGAATCGAATCCATCATCCATCCATCTGGTGGCGCGTGGCGCTCGATGGAGTTAGTGCCGCGCGCGCCTTCAAATCGAGGCTTCAGTGGCCACTGAACCATCTGCGTTCCGCGATACCTACCTACAGCGTCAACTCATTGTGCAATATACGAGTAGGTTAGATTCAGGATAGTAATTTGATTGTGTACGAGCCTGTTTTCTCATCCGACACCACACACTTAGACGATTAGTACCAACAATGATGATGGTAAGCCCTCTCCGGTCCGGATTATTTTTGTAGTTATTTTTTATGTACTTTATTTACCATTTCAAGTTGGCAATATTTGTTGACACTAGTCTTATCTAACAATGACTGCTAAGACAACTTATGCATATATATTTTTTGTAGTGGCAAGCAACATAACGTTGATTTCGAAGAGTGTTTAATACGCTTTAAAAGAAATTCCTTTCTTTGACATATAAAATAGTCATAGCGTCAGTGATTTGGCAGGGTAACTAGTATAGGTTTACTTGACAGGCGACAGGTTACTTGACAGACTTACTCTTATATGTCCAAAGTGTAACAAAAAGGTCTGACAATGCATAAGGATGTTAATCTACCAAACAAGGTGAACTCATTGTATAAGAAAATTTTGCAAAATTCGAGAAAAGAATATTAGGTTCTTCAAACTAAAATTGGTGACGTGATCGGTCACCACGCTGGTCAATTTTCGATTATTTGTCATGACATATCAAATATAACTTACCAATCATGTCTGTAGTAAGTTTTCCTATAGTTAGATTTCATGTTATATTCAATATAACTCACCAATCATATCTGTAGTAAGTTTTCCTATATTTATATTTAGTGTTATATTTAATATAACTCACCAATCATATCTGTAATAAGTTTTCCTATATTTATATTTCATGTTATATTTAATATAACTCACCAATCATGTCTGTTAGTTTTCCTATATTTATATTTTTATGTTATATTCAATATAACTCACCAATCATGCCCGCGTCCACCGCTACGTCGTAGAAGTAACTCATGGCGGCGACACTCCCGCGCGGCGCTACTTTAGGCTCCCAGTCGAGAGTGTCTAGGACGTACTTCTTGACTACAGCGTGACACGCGTCGTAAGCCACCACGCGCTTGTGGCTCTGTCGCGGCGCACCGCTGTCAACAGGAAATATATGTTGTACTAAACAAATATTAAAATCATTATTTATAGCTAACAAGTCGTTACAAGCGAGTTCGAAAAAACCCGACTGCTAAATCGTTACACCTGTGTATCAATAAATTTTTTTTTAAATGTTCAGTGTCACCTTTATGTCTAACACGAATCTATTGACACCACTCACAATAAAATACGACAAGCCGTTAAGGCTCTATGGCGTGCCAAAGAAATATACATAGACCACCAAGATACAGACTTCTGCCTAGTTTGGGGTCCGCTGCAATTGCACATTAGTATTCAGTTAACGAAATCTTATTTTCACGTAATGTCTACATAATTCTGTATCACCAAACTTTCTTCTTACTAACATCCACATTTCTAAATATAATTGTACTGTTCTAGTTTTTAAGAGTATTTATTTTTAGCAAAAAATATTTTTTGATTTTGACATGCATGCATACATACACTCGAAAAACATGACCCTCCTTCTTTCGCAGTCGGATAAAAAAAAACCATACCTGATATAATACTGTTTGTTCCCGTATGTCCAAGGCTCGCGCTGTATGATAGGCTCCACGCACACTGAGTGCATGTGCTCGGTGTCGTTGCCCGCCTCCAGTGTGAACACGCCTTTACGCGCCGCTAGCAGACCGAGACCCAAGTAGCTACACAACACAACTCATTTATTAAAATCATTTATTAAACAAAACAAAACAAAATCCACAGATCTTACATAATTTAACAGTTCTACCCATTTTGCGTGAGCTAGGCAAGTGAATATGTTTAAACGCTAAGCTTAAAAGTAAAATTATTTCGATAGTCAATTGATATGTCAAATAAAAAAAAATATATTATTGTATTTACGTCAATAACAAATAATTATTCGTTATTTTAATATAAAATGTTCACGATGTACATTTTAAAATGGATACTTTCTAATGTATGAGTAGACATAAAATCGTCACGATGACTTGAGAAGGAAGTCTTTCGCCGTGTCAAAACTTTCTTTAGCCAGCCACTTTTACAATTCTGCATAAAATGTGTTATCGGGCAATTTGATTAGGGGCCCTGGAATAGAATTATAAATTAGATGCGCTATGTAAATGCAGTTCGTCCTAACCAGCTCCAGTGAGGCATGAGGCATATTTGACTAGTTATTCTGCGAATAGTTGACCTCGCGAACAGAACTTAGCAGTTACCGCAATAACGTTCACTACTTTTACAAGCAACAAAATTAAACTCAGATTACAGTTTTATTTATTAAATTTGCATGAAATAAATAAATAATATCCTAATGATGACATTTAGTGATATTTTTTATACACATTTAGTTATGTAATGTATAGTTAGTTTGTAGTTAAGTGACGTCATTCTAAATCCAATATGGCGGTCGGCCCACGATGGCGGATTAATAACACAGACATGGGTGTCGAAAAAATATTTGTCCATGCGTATCATATTTAAATATATACAATATGTACTAGCTGACACGGCGAACTTCGTACCGCAAAACAGTTATTTATGTTTCTCGCCTTTAAACCTTCCCTGGAGCACGACAAACGTTTGAAAACCAAAATCAGCTAAACCGGCCCAGCCGTTCTGAAGTGTTTGCGGGACAAACGAACAGCAATTGTTTTATATATATAAAAGAAAAAGATGTATGTACCTGTGCGTATATAGAGTGAGGTTCTCTCCCGCAGGAACTCGGTACTGGTCCCTAGCAGGATAATGCGCTACGTCGGATGGGCCTAGCTGGTAGGTGATCTGAGTGGAGCCACCGCCTAAATCCAGCGCAGCCATTGTGCTCGTCTGCATCAAGTCTACGGACACAGAAACAATGTTGTTTATCAATCAAATTATGATATACTAGCTGACACGGCGAACTTCGTACCGCCTAACAGCCGATTTTTTAAGAGTAATGTTACCAGTAATTACCATGTTCTTATAAATTTTGACATTAATATTCGTACGATACTAACGTCACTCAATTGTTTTGCCTTCCCGGAACTTCTCCACTTTAATGTAATTCAAACTTTATGATATGGTATTAAAGTTCAAATTGACTTTTAAGTATTATTACTAATCGATTTTATTAGAGTATAAAAAAGTGTTGTGTTGTTGTTTAGACCTTTAATGGCAAATTTTCAATTTTTGCTCTCTTTAAGAACTGTCCTCGTACTACAAGGAATATTCTAAAAAAGGAAAATCGGTTCAGCTGCTCTCGAGATTTGCGCTTAGCAACAGCGATTCATTATTATTTTATAGGTTTTTATAATCTAAAAACATAGAATTAGTCATCAAGCGACCAGCACGTCGGTCGCGCAAGACTAGTCGCGGGCGCAAAAAATTAAGAAGTAATTCAACTGTATTTTTTTCTATGTTTGTTATATGATATATCGACGACATGGACAGATTAGAAAAAAAAATTTTGTAAGGGTATACCTACTTAATCAAAATAACCCCGAAAAAATTGTACAAGCGCGTGTAAAATTGAATACAGTTATCACTTTAAAAAAAAAAAACTTGTTTTTTAATGATATTTTCGATCTCGAAGTGGCATTCGAACAAAATGCAGTATATTTTTTATCAAGCGGAGATTACATACCGTGCAACAGGTTGACCGTGTACCAAATGAAGATTCCCTCGTCAGATCCATCCATTATTTCTACGCTGTGAGATCCCGTGTCGTAACCCAAACTGAAAAAAAAACAACACATAACCAATTAGTACGATGGTTTCAAACTGAAACCATTGATTGTAATAATTATATGTTTTCACGCAGATCTTAAAACTACATGTGTTATCTTTTCATATGATTACCATGATCGGGTGTACCAATGTTGAGTGGTGGGCAAAATATATGAATAAACGTCACTTACATAATTTTCATTAATTCGAAAAATAATCCTCTAAATTATATTAAGTTTCTTTTATCGGCTTGTTGTCATTGCTTGGCCTTTAGTTAGTTAGTTAGTTAGACATTTTAAAATGTGTTTTGGAACCGGCATCGGGAGGAATTCACTCTCTGTCGAGTAAAATTCACATGTTATGGAACGCAACCTAACTACATAATATAAAAACAGCTAGTCAGTAATCATTTATGATGACCTCGTTATCGATACATGTTGGAAAAGATTTGATCAAACCATGAAATTTGTAGGACAAATATTATTTCGAATAATTTAGATTATCTTGAGATTTAGCAAAAAAAGAAATAGTTAGTAATACATATTTGATAATCATAAAATCGACTTATTTCATGCTTGCTTTCTCTGTTAGCTACCACAACCGAAAGTTTTATATATGACATAGTTGAGCGTCTCATCAAAATCGAGCTACTCACGGAAAATTAGCTTGATAGTAATTAAGTGCCAAACATGTTCTAAGGATCCTGCATTATTATTCTAGTTGTCTACGTCTTTGTAACCCGTGGAGCAGGCCACGTAGTTTGGTGAAGGACTCAAACGCAATGGTTGCCAATGGACAGTATTCATTTAATTTCTTAAGTATAAGTTTTATAAAATACAAATTCAAAACAATTTATTTTATAAAAAAACTTATAGTGCCGCCAACAGGTAGGACCTAAGCTACCGGTGGTAGGGACTACAAAGGGAGGAACCTTTAAAGCTTTCCTTCTGTTGCCCTAAAGTGGGTCCGCATGACGTTTATGTTCATTGAAGTTGTCCAACGCATGCGAAATTATTATGCACCATGTCCTAACAAATAATAAAAGACTAAAAGTATAGACAACCATGTCACAAGGGATAGAAAGCCTTGCCTCGCCGTGCGAGAGGTACGAGGTTCGATCAAAATCGAATCGAAAAGAGCATGAGCTACCGGTGAAGGAAAACATCGCGAGAGAACCATACCATGGTGGTAGGGCCTTTCCTATCGCTCACCTCCCTAGCTACCACCCTCAAGTTGTAAAACTCTGTCGCCAAGCACCTAACGGTATATTCCGGCAGCCTTTCTTGAGAGCCAGTGTATTCCAGCATGCCTCATCTAGGGCTACAGTATCGCTGACTTCCGTGGTCGTGCAAACAAACAAACTTGTTGTCAAATGCTTAGCTGTGTAGGATAAAAAAAGCCTACAAAGAATGAAAATGATGATGTAGTACTGACTTAGATATAGCGGTCTGCACGTGTGCTATGAGCTGGTTCGCCTTGTCTGCGGGCAGCAGTCTGAGGCCGGCCGTCGCGCGCACTATCAGCGGCGTCGACTGACGCTTCTCTATAGGCGTTAGGAACTCCGCTTTCTTTATCAACTGCACTATTGTATCCGCTCCCTGGGGGACATACAGGACATAACTACTTAAATCTGTCATTTGTTACAGTATTTATGTGATTTTTTTTAATGTAACAGAGTGAGCTGAGCAAAATGACAATTTGTTCATATGACATGGTTGTAAAATGAGAAGATCTTAAAATGATGCTTTCATATGACGTGGTTGTGAGAAGATCGTAAAATGATGCTTTCAAATGACGTGGTTGTAAAATGAGAAGATCTTAAAATGATGCTTTCATATGACGTGGTTGTGAGAAGATCGTAAAATGATGCTTTCAAAAGACGTGGTTGTAAAATGAGAAGATCGTAAAATGATGCTTTCATATGACATAGTTGTAAAATGAGAAGATCTTAAAATGATGCTTTCATATGACATGGTTGTAAAATGAGAAGATCTTAAAATGATGCTTTCATATGACATGTTTCTAAAATGAGAAGATCTTAAAATGATGCTTTCATATGACATGGTTGTAAAATGAGAAGATCTTAAAATGATGCTTTCATATGACAAGGTTGTAAAATGAGAAGATCTTAAAATGATGCTTTCATATGACATGGTTGTAAAATGAGAAGATCTTAAAATGATGCTTTCATATGACAAGGTTGTAAAATGAGAAGATCTTAAAATGATGCTTTCATATGACATGGTTGTAAAATGAGAAGATCGTAAAATGACATCAATCAGTGTAAAGTAACAATATCATAAAATGGTACAATTCAAACTGATAATTTCCAAAGAAGAAATAAAGTTGTCGAATTCTGATCTCGTCATATTGAAATGTCGTCACTGTGTTCTTGCCATTATCAGTCCTTCTACTTTTTAAAGTCCGTCCGTATATTTTTCCGACAGATTTAAAATTTATTTTTCTGCTCGAAGGCGTCTTTTTAGTGGGTCCCATAAAAATTGTATGAAAATTGGTATTCCAATTATAGTTTATGAAACGAAATAACCTAAAAATCATATTCATTTATACGTCAGTTAAAAAAGCGCTAATCCATTTCAATAAATGATGTGTTACCTTGGCAGGATCGTCAGCAAACGAAGAGAGCCCCGGCTTGGACTGCTCAAAGTATTCTTCTACTAAATCTAAGTTGGCCACTCCAAATACTGAAACACAAACAAGAAACACCAATGAACTTTCTATACACATACACAAAGAATCTTCCTGCGGGAGCTGATCTACACGCTCTACTCCACTTGTTTATCCCCTGCTATTCAAAATGTCAATATTTTAATTTAATATTTCTATCGCGTGTATTTTAATTTAATTTAACATTTATTTAAAGAGAAAATAATAAAATAACGAAAGCGAAAGAAGAAATAAGTATAAGAACAAAATAACTTATTACCATCGCCCATACTACTCCCATATAAAAAAAAAAAACAAATCAATGCAAGAAGACTTTTGCACACCAGTACTTAGTTTCTTATCCTGAACTGAATGTTTATCAGGAAGATTATTTCTAGATGAAAAGGCTTGATTGTACCAATCATTAATAACACTTACGACATCAAAATGTAATAGTAATCCTATTAACAAAGTTTTTTATATAGTCGATAGGCTTGCGCTTGACCGCAACTCACCTGACGTAAAGTGACGATGCGGTCTAGGATATATCGCGCTTGTCTAGAAGAAACCGATTTACGCGATTAAGAAAATACGGTTTAAGAAGATTCGATTAAGAACTAACCTCCGACACGACTTACATTGAAATGCGCTACGATGCACCCGCCTAAGACTAATCCTTTAGTTTTTTTTTTATATACGAGTATATAGCTAAGAGGCTTGCGCTTGACCGCAACTCGCCTGGCATAAAGCGACGATTGGCCTTAGATGTGACACAGGCATGAGTGGAATAGTTTCGATAATGTGTTCAATACTGACCGGTGAAAGGCACTCGGAACTTGTAAGCCAGAACCCTGGATCCCGACGAGCCCGCGTCGATGACCACAGCGTAATGGTACTCGCTCTGGTAGCCGAGAGTCTTGGCCAGCCCGTCCAGCCATTGCGACTGCCCAGCGAATAGACCTGGAGACAAAGATTTACAACTTATTGGACAATTATTGACAACATTTCATCTAGGAAAGTGATGGAAACGAAAACAAATACGAGATAATGTAATAAAGATTTTTATATCCACTTTCTTCAGATTTATTTACACAAAAATGTATTTCGTCATATAACGACGTATTTATGCTAAAACTGTCAGATGCCAATAGCAAAAAATATTACTGTATCTGTCATCTGTTAACCATACAAAAATTCTTTACGAGTTTTTGACGAGAATAACATTTAGCTGAATTTTTCCTATATTTTCTTAAATCTCTTAAAACGTAATTATTACATTTTAAGTAAAATAAAAAAATATAGGAGTACGTTATTTTATATTATTTTTCCATCATCGTAATAAATATGTGGAGTCTAAAATTTGAAATATTGTCAATTATTGAACTAATGACCGAAGCTTAGAGTCTGGTAAATCTTTCCTTTTTTGTGTGACAGCAATCTTGCTTTCGTTTTGAAATGAAACCAACATTGATGTCACTTGTTTCGATTATTTCCCATCTCACGTCGTTCTACGAATTTGTCTAAGAGAGGCAAGTTTACTCGAGTGGAATTGTTGTGATCAATTTCTATATTACTGGCGCAGACGTGCAAAAACAACATTAAACAAGGGATCTAAATATGAAAAAATCGGTCTACTAGTTGATAATATTTTTTACATGCAATCGTAAAAAGGCAGTTCACTAGTTATCTCTGTGATAAATCCCTGAATGGGTCAAGATAAGGAAAAGGTCAGTTGGAGACCATCACATAAAGGAAAGATATCGTTAGCGCTCAATGTATAATACAGATGAGATCTGCGCAAGATGGACGGTGTGATAAAGAAGAAGCCTATGTCCAGCAGTGGATGCATAAGGGCGGACATGCCCATAGGTTTACCGGGACATCGAGGTACAAATGATTATTACAAGTTATTTTTTGTATTTATTTTGCGTTAAATACATTTAATAGCTTTTTTGTGTTAAATATCTAAAATATTAATGATAAAATACAGTAAACATAAAAAATAACGAAATATACAACGTGTAACAAAAAGTAATGACAATACTTAACGGTGTTAGTCTACCCATCAGAGTAAACACATTTTACAATTTTTATTTTAAATTACAAATATGGAGAAAATAATTTTATTTTTTTTGAATTGTGTTCTGCAATGGGTTCACTTTGATGGGTAGACAACACCGTTAAGTATTGTCACACCTTTCTGTTACACGTTGTAGACTTATAGACTATAATATATAACAACGCATACCTGCAAAGAAAACGTAATAAATACGCACAGGGAACAAAGTAGCCTTCGTCAATATCTTGGCCATCTCCACGTTTACTCAAAGTCTATTATTATTTTAAATATCGAATGACTAAATTTTAACTCAAAAACTCATGACTTTATCAGCACAACTAGCCGCAATAACGGTTGTATAACATTTACTTCCTATTCTAATATCTTAAGCCCTCGCTAACTTATAGTAGACCAGTGTTATGATATCTTTTGTCTCTCTCGTTTCCTATCAGATGGAGGTAAACGAAAGGGATAGATGTAGACTAGTTTATAATGAGCAAGTCCAACAAATCGCGATAACCTATGATCTATTTATAAGTTGTAAATTTGAACTTGACCTCAAGTTCTAAAATATAAGATATGACTTGATTTTAGGAGCGAGTATTAAGTTTTTATCCGACTGCCCAAGGGAAGGGTAATGTTTTTCGAGGGCATTATTTGTATACAATAAACAAGAATAGTAAGTCTAAATCTTTGTGTCCTATAAATAATATAACGAGATGAAATCAAATATAAAAATTTTATATATTTTTTTTAGATATACAAATAAAATCTGTTATTACGATATCGAAGGGACTGCTCATATTCAGTCGTAAAAGCCGATAGTCGTAACAACCGGTGATGTTTAATGTATATCGTGTAAGTACAAACAAATCGATACAGAATTATTGGAAAAATATATTCATTCAACTATTTATATGCAAGCTAGAGAGCGGAATTTCAAACAAAGACTTAGCAAAGGAATATGGTGGTGGTGTACTCGTATCACACTTGACAATTTCAACCATTTGGGTAGAGCGAGAAAAAATTCAAACGCTTTATGACAATAATTTATTGGAAATGAAACGAGCCAGAACAACAAAGCAACAAACAACAATTCTTTGCTACATTTTTAAAGGTTTACGAATAACTAACTTCACAGAGTTTTGATGCGTCTTGTGTAAAGATAAGTAAAAAACTAACGAAATATGAAAAAGCGGACTTTGACTCTACTGCATGCATGTGTTTTAAATTGTTTCTAAGAATTGGAAAAGACCCTACACTAAACTGAATCCTATTTTTTCTTTCCTAATTTTAATAGCCATTGAAGACAAATGTGGATCCCTATTCAAATTGTTTACAATACAGCTTAGCCGGTCGTTCTAACAGATCTAATTCTTCGAAATATTTGTTAAATGTGGTCGTTTTATGAGGTATGTCGTTATTAGCAATGTCGTATAAAGCAATGTTTTTAATAAAGCGGTCATATAGCATTCAGCCGGGACCTTTGTTCTAGGTTATTATAACCGGCATGTTGTTCTAAACGATGTCGCAGTAAACGGTTGTGACTATTTAAGAAAATAGATAGATGGTCAAGATCAACGGAAAACCCCTTCAACATATAATCTAATTTTTTTTAGATATATATGATTCCAAGGAACAAATTTATTTCATCTACTTACATAGATATATATTTTCCAAAGTTTGTGCCATTAATACATATCATTTTACATTTTTTATTCAGATTATTAATAAGCATTCGCATTATAATTAATCACAATAATAATTAAAAATAATAAAGTAATATATTATATAATATTAGTACATACATATATATATATATATACAGTGTAGTCCGTTTAGTACGACTTCGCATATAAAAACCAACCGCTTTTAGAGATGTAAGTTTAGACTCGTTTTTGGTTTTCATATGAGCCACTATGAAAGTACATCCGTTTATTACGATTACAGCGACCGACCGCTTTTAACGACGGAATTTAACACAATCTAGTTAAGAAACCATGATCGCCCAGCGCCGGGTTCCTCCGCGCACGTCACTGATAGAATGCGCCTGTTTAGTTTCAGTCGTTAATTAGCAGGTGATGCGTGCTTTTGTGTACAAAAATAGCTTCTACAAAACAAAAAGGTTTCTCTGTTGGTGAAAAAAGTGTTACATATAATATAACATTTAGAAGCTGGCGAGTCGAATGCCACCTTCTAAATGTCCACGATTGCGAAGGAATTCGGTGTAAATCATTCGACAATATCCAAAATTATTACATTATGTGACATTACACACAAATAAATAAATACATATTTTGATTCAAATGAACATTTTTTCTCTTGGTCACGTAAATATTGTTAAATACATTATGTATGTATATATATGAATATGATTTGAATAAAAAAAAAATTGTCATTTCCTTTAGTACGACGTCAGCTAGTACGACCTTATATCACCAGTACCTTCATCGTTGTTATAACCGGATTCTACTGTAGATATATTACATTAGATATATATTACAAAATAGATAGATGATCAAGGTCAACAGAAAAACCCTTCTACATAAAATCTCTAGTAATTACTTACCTGCGTGTAAACTAAATTTTTCAGCACGCACTTTATTAAAATAGGAGAAAAACACACAAAAAGCCAAGTAATAAGCAGCCAGTCCTCCCTTCCCAATATGCATGTTAGAATTTTCAAATAAAAGTTTCTAATTCTCATAAAAACCATATTACACAACTATTTGTCAGAACTACGGCCAATAGATAAAGGACGTAAAAATTTACCGTCTACTTTTATTCGTATATTTAAGATCGTTCAATATTCAACTCTATTCAATAGCAAGTACAGCTAATTCCAGGTTTTAGCATAAGAAAGTGATAAATTTTAAGAGATATTGAAAGAGTATGAATGCATTTTAATTGCCAATGAGGTTTTGTCTACTTTTATTGTGCATACTGCCAGACTATGCTTTTGTTTCCTTATAATCTGAGTCTATTCACATTGCGTGTGAATCGGATTCGTCAAGGGTTGCGTTCCCCATCTTAGAACGCAGCATCGCGTATTATAAAGCAAGTGAATTACAGACAAATCCTGTTTTATGTACAATCATTTCTGTTCAGAATAATATTACACAGTTGTATTTTACGTTTTAAAAATAATGTTGGTTGTCACCAATTAAGACTTCAAATTATTCACTAATATCTCGCTAACAAGTACCGACTTATAGACAAAACTTGTACCTTGATTGTTATCAGTAACATTACGTAAATACCTAACGATTAGCATTAGAAGCAATGTCTTGTATTCTACGCTTATCAGATGGTTGATTCATTCTTATCTAGTAACACAATTCTTTCACATTCTTGCGACATAATTAAACGTACGAAATAAATGTATTCATACACCTTTATATTTAGTTACCTCAATACCTATAGGAGTAGAATGCTTTTTTCTGAATGGGTACTCGTACTTGTAGTAACCATTATTTTTAAAGCAGTTTAATTGCATTCTAATGTAATGTAAAATAACCTGTAATAACAAAATGTAAAAGGGCTAGACGTAACAAATTCAAGACGTGTACAGGATAATGTTAACGCGGAATGTATGCAAAAAATGAATGTGTGTGAATGCAAATTGTATGCGAGAAATGTGTGTAAGCGTTTGTATGTGAGGAATGTGCGTGAACGCGAGATGTATGTGAGGAATGAATGCGAACGCGAGATGTATACGAGGAATGTGTGTGAAAGCGGGGTGTATGCGAGGAATTAATGTGAACGCGATATGTATACGAGGAATATGTGTGAAAGCGTTAGGATGCGAGGAATGTGCGTGAACGCGAGATGTATGCTAGGAATGATTGCGAACGCGAGATGTATCGGAGAAATGTGTGTGAAAGCTGGGTGTATGCGAGGAATTAATGTGAACGCGATATGTATACGAGGAATATGTGTAAAAGCGTTTGTATGCGAGGAATGTGCGGGAAAGCTCCGTGTAAGCGAGAAATAAATGTGAACGCGAGATGTATACGAGGAGTCTACCGTGTGTTAAAGCGGGATGTTTGCGAGGCATATGTGCGTGTACGCGGGATGCGTCCGCCAAATGCATGCGAGGAATGAATTTGTAACGCGTGATGTATGCGAAGGATGAATTTGAACGTGAGATATATGCGAAGAATTTTTGTAAAAGCGTGAGGTTTGCAAAGAATGTGCGTGAACGTGGGATTTGAACTTGAGATGGCATGCGTCAGCGGGATGCGTGGAAAGTATTTGTGAGGGATGTGTTTGTAGAATATGTGTCGAGAATGTGAACGCGAGACGAATTGCGAATTTCTTAGTTTTTAGATTGGTTACAAATAGGAATATTAATTCATATTCTTAATAATCTTGTATTAAACTAAACGTAAAAAAATAAATATTAGAAATGAATAACATAATGGTAAATTTACAAAATAAAAGTCTACAGCTATAATGCTTATTCTTAAAATCCCAACAAATACATCACACAACTTGTAAATGTTATTTTAGCTTGTACACCACTGAAACAGTTGTGACAGCAGTCTAATTGCTCTATTTATTGGAGACAGGGTAGTTTCTACAAAAAGACAGCAATATTTTTAAAATAGGTTTAATTTAGAAAGACATTATAATAAAATTCATCTAAATGTCATAGAATTTAAATTTTTAGAATATGTCAATGCAATGTTTATATCCATTTTTATAATTTTCTTTTTGAAGAGCTTTGTTAAAGATTCTTTTAGTAAATACGCATCACGTACATTGCTGTAGATTAATCTATTGTAAATGTATTTCTTATAACATCACTTGATGTATCCTCAATTTATTTTAAAGTCCTATAAATTGCTTTATTTGTAGATGTGCCTGCAAAATAATAATTATGAAAATGGATACTCCCAGTAGGTTGTTTTTAACTCACCTAGGAAATATGTGATGAACAAACCAAGTAGTACAACATATATGAACACCTTCTTTAACCTTCTTGGATGCTTGATGGTAGGTCTGATCCTTATGTTAGGTGGAGATGATTTCTCATCTTTTAACTGAAACAATCATAAAACAATTTGTAGTTGTCATTTCTGAACTGACGTGGAAACTTAATTAACCATGTCTATATTGATAACAAAATCCTACTAAATGTAAAGCTTAGTAGGATTACGTTCAATTGTTTAATAGGTAAATTCTGTTGCCAAGCACCTAACGGTGTGTTTCGGCAGCCTTCTTTGAGAGCCAGTGTATTTCAGACTAGGCATCCTCCATCTAGAGCTACAGTATCGCTGACATCTGTGATCGTGCAAACTAGGATGAAAAAAAATGCTCTGCTCCCTACCTCGAAACTACACTTATGTTGTTGAAATCGAAAATTCTATTTTGCATGCATATCAGTGTTACTAAACCAAAAAGAGTCGGCTTTAGTATGCTTTGACAACCCTTGGAAACTACAACTGGTACCCGAGTGTGAAATTTCTTGCAGAAACATCCATATATACCATCCAGACTCCAGCTACAGGCTTGCTTGCAATTACCTTCTGTTTATTATTTTATGTTATAACATAAAATTAAGTTTATTAATTTATAAATATTATTATTATTATAGTATTTTAAAATTTTAAGAGCTTTATGCCAGAACAATTTATAACATACAAATAAAACCCACTTCCCTTGTTTCGAGCATAATAATTCTATTGAGTACATATGCTTTAAAACTAGTAATATTTGGTAAATATAATATCCTCTCATCAGCAGGTTCTATGTTAGAAATAAAAACTATCTTCCTTGTTTATTATGAACAATATACAAGAAACATAAAGGTGCAATTTTGTTTGTGTGTGTATTTGTTTGTTCCTCTTTCACACTGAAATACCCTAACGGATTTAGAAGAAATTGGGCATAAAGATTGCTTATACCCTGGATCACCACAAAAGCTAAATTTTATCCCGGAAAATTTATGTGTTCCCATGGGATGATCAAATATCTACCGCGGGTAATAGCGCAGGACACAGCTATTATTCTATAATTTAGGTAAACTTATGATAATATATGAAAAGGCCCTTAACTTGACATACTATTTTTGATGTGATGGTTTATATTCATATTAGAAGATGTGTTACTAGTGTTTAATAATTATTTGATATTTATGTTGCTGTTTTTATATTCCCTTACACTGAAATACTGACACTGAAAGAAAATTCCATTTTGCAAACTCGACATTGGCAAGCTATTGAAACTTAAATGTATGAACAGCATAAAAGTACACAGTTAAGCTAATAAAAATAATTTTATTGAAAAACACTACTCCTTACCTCTAAATATCTGTAGGTACTAAACTTTCCCATTACGGCCGGCAATGAGGACCACATTCAACAATAATAACTACTAATTGCATACATAATACTGCCCATAAATCTAATAACTTCTAGACTTTAATTCACATTTTCACAACAATGCACTCAAAAAATCAACATCTACGAAAACTGTGTTTTCGCAAAAAAGAAAAAATACAAATGGTAATACCATACTATGTCAATATAAACGTAGCTAGAGCTAGATACCAACCAATAGCCGAACGAGCGAATTAATGTATCTCTTAGGAGAGCTCCGACTAGAGAGAAACCAAGCTACATTATTTTATTTGGCTCTCATAATGTTCTGAGTAGAATCCTCTTTAGTCTCGATATTAATTGTTCGACGATGACTGTGTGGCATTACCGAGCTAAATGGCAACATTTATACATTGAAAAAGATACACATTGGCATTCTACTTCCGCATGGTAACGATTAAACACTCGGATACATTTTGAAACAGTTGAGTTTTTCTGTGTACACGGCCCTACAATTTCGACTCCAGGTTAGCTTCATTTAGATAAATCTTTAATGATGACAACATCACCCCAATTATGACAATTGATTGCCAATAAAAAAAAAATTGACAATTGACGTTGACATTTTACTACGTTCCACTGGAAAGCAGTGATGTACTAAAAACACGTATTATGTTATAATTTAGTCGATTATTTACTGGCAATATATTTATTGTTACGGAAAAATAAAATTATATTAACTCAGTTATTTTACTGCCATGATTTGATATACTAATGTAAAAAAACAACTTAAAATTGTGATCCTAGTAAAGTTACTCAAACAAAACATCCAAGACAACTCAAATTATCAAGTGCGGGAACTCCATCAAGTAAGTCCTATTAAACTCTTAGTTATATTTATAAAACAGTAACAGTCAGGCTATCAGTTGGTAACAGTTAAGTATTTCTGTTTTAATTTCAAAACAATTTTTTGTATTACCTTATAATAAAGCATTTTACGATTTTTCGATAAAGTATCGACAATAACCTAAAATGATCCAACAATAATAAAAACGTACTCATCGAAAATAACCTCAGAAACGAGTATACCACAAGTATTCTGTGACTCAAAATATGATAAACCTACGCAAAAAAATATACTACATACCTTTCTTTGGCGGACGTTCATTTTGCTTGTTAAATAATCTATTCACAATGTTAAGTAATGTTTCTTATAGTTTTGTTTTTGTAAAAAACACCTAATAATTGCATTTGTTTATGCGTGGAAGAGTTAACCTTCAATTCACTTCAATGACTTTTTTTAATATTACTTGTCTCGTAACGTCAAAATATATGAATTAACCTACGTTACAGACAAGCGCACATCACAAAGCACTCCATTATACTAAAGATTAGTAACTACGTAACGCAGTCTATATTATTATTAAATAGTATACATAAGTACTGAACTTCAACCAAAGTGAGACGATGATTACGACATCATTGATAATGACAACTCGAATGATGACTTCGCATTGTATTAGTAGATTTTGTTTTATTATGGAAACTCATTTTATGTAATTATGGAAACTACCTATAGGCATTATCTAGCTACGAATATGGAAGTACCAATTATTTATTAGAATGAGAATTGCGTGCGTGTTAATCTTTTTCTTAATTAACAATAGTCAAATAGCTCAAGTATCTTAACTATTATAATAGTTAGAATCTATGAATTTTCTCTTTATGAAATGCTCTTTTTAACTTACAATAAATAGTACACAACTCATTCCTAGACCAGAAATTGTCTGAGTAGCTCAAGTTAACTTTCCCATCACGCTCCTAAGTAATTCATTTTGCCTTCCTTTGCCATAAAGACTGTTTTATTTTATTTGAAATAGTTATCTCCTGAATATCAGATACGATTCCTTTCTAACATCTTCAAGCATCGAGTCATACTTACCTAGGTACTAAAATGATGCCCATGTGTTTTCTTCTTAAATTAAGTACCTAAATTTTTATTATTTGTGTATAATTGTACCCATTTTCTTATAATACCTACATAATTATACTCCCTGTAAATTGTAATAAATTATATGGGTATGGTTACCTGGAAAGCACCGCATTATACAGTAAGGCAGCCTCAAATAAAATCTACCGTATTATATAGCGTATCAACCTTTTTGCAGTAATAGATTAATTTAACTATAGGTAAGCTAGATTATTAGGAAATTTGTCTATAAATACATAGTAGAAGTCATACTCCAAATTTCAGAAGGATTGGTTGGAAACCACGAATTGTAAACGAGTATGAATTTTAAGGATATATATGTACCTATACTCATACAAACTGACAAACGAAAGAAGAAATTGCCAGACCAGAAGTAGAGACGCTTCGCTCGTTCATTCAATAACAGATATAAAAAATTGAGCTGGGCAGGTCCATCACAATGGTCTAAGAAAGTATGATCGTGAACCAGGTTGTGACAAAGAGCCGTAGCCGAGGAAAGGAATAGTCGATCGCTAGCAAAGTGGGTCGTCGATATCAAAACAATCCTGGTTTCGACAAGGCGACTTGGTCTAGAAAAAAATTGAAAAATTTGCACATGAGCAAGGCATTGTATAAAATTGTATTAGAAGAGGCTTGCACTTAGCCATGGAGTCTACATTGCAAATAATATAATAATGTTTTTGATTTTAGTACGATGGAAAATTCAAAATGTCTTATAGAAAGACTGAAATTTTTCGGTATCGGTCGGCGAAAATTAGACGACAAAATATTCACTAACAATGACGAAGTTCCCGCTCGACTTGGTGTGTACGAAATGGATGAAGAGAATCTTTGCCATGAGGTGTAAGTTAACTGTACAATTAAATTAATGTTTTAGAAAACACGGCTGTATGATTTAAATATTTATCTAATAGTTTTATTCCTCTACTTATTTACAGATTTTCGGAGTTCAATAATAATACTAATTCCTAATAATGCCCCCGTTATCATCCTTATTTTGTACCCAACTGCCCAAAAGGAGGGCAAGTGTATATTTGTACCTGTCTAACTTGACTGCCGCCGTGGCTAGTATGCTTGCTTCGAGATCCGACGGTCCCGGGTTCAATTCCCGGTTTTAAAAGTAAAAGTAAAAAAGTATTTATTGCACCAAATTATGCTTATGATTATATAAGGGTACAGTCTATAATTTAATTAAATAACATGCATCAGTTAAAATAGAAGTAATTAGTTAAGAATTACAAATAAATACGCATTAAAATAAATTTAAATTAATAGAATAAAATTTTATATTTATACGATTCGATAAAAAACTGACCAAGATAATTATCATTTTAACAATACAACACAATTTCAATATTAGATCACAAAAATATAATTCAAGTAAGTAGTTTCGATTGAGGAATAAAATACGGTCGGGGCAGGTGTTCGAATAATGAGTTTGAACATTTGTTTTCGGGTCTGAGTGTCTTGATGCGTGTATTTGTGAATGTTACATAGCATTCCCGACACAGGAGAAATCCTAGTGGGGAGCTATGAATGTGAAACGTTTATTTAACTCTTTGTGACCCACTACAGCTTAAACCAGTAGACCGATTTTGACTTACGGGGTGTCAACGCATTGGTCTCGGCTAAAGATAGCCATAGGCTGTTCTGGTTACATCCCGTGGCTTCACTCGTGTTACATACAGTGGTCTTATATTTTTGCAGTAGAGTTACTGGAGTCACTTCTAATCATTTGTATCAACAAATGGATAGAAGTGACTCCAGTCGGGGCAGGTGTTCGAATAATGAGTTTGAACATTTGTTTTCGGGTCTGAGTGTCTTGATGCGTGTATTTGTGAATGTTACATAGCATTCCCGACACAGGAGAAATCCTAGTGGGGAGCTATGAATGTGAAACGTTTATTTAACTCTTTGTGACCCTCTACAGCTTAAACCAGTAGACCGATTTTGACTTACGGGGTGTCAACGCATTGGTCTCGGCTAAAGATAGCCATAGGCTGTTCTGGTTACATCCCGTGGCTTCACTCGTGTTACATACAGTGGTCTTATATTTTTGCAGTAGAGTTACTGGAGTCACTTCTAATCATTTGTATCAACAAATGGATAGAAGTGACTCCAAAAAATTAATACACTTTATTAGTTTAAAGAATCAAGACTATTCATAAAGTTTTAGCTATCCTCTTTTGTTTGGATTTAATTAGAAAGGTATTAAGACTATACAATATTCTTGGATCTAATTACTTTTTATACTTTCAGAGTTAATATGAAATGTAACATTCCTGGGTGCATTTTTTCGGCTGAATCATTGCTAGAATTTGAAGATCATTACAATTCATCACACCGATATTCGTGTGCGCAATGCAAGAAAATTTTACCTTCACCACATTTTTTAGATTTACATTTACAAGAGAACCATGACTCATTTTTTGCAGTCATGGCTGAAAAGAAACCTTCGGTGAGACATTAAATTGTTACTTGACTGTCTTAATTTTAATTCAACATTACAAAGATAATTAAATTAGCCCCAGGATGTGTAAATATGATTTTGAGTATTATTATTTTCCTTTCTTTCAGTTCTGCTGTTACATACAAGAATGTAAAGATAAGTTCATGTCGGCTGAAGAGAGACATAACCATTCAGTTAAGGTCCATAAACTACCTAAAGATTTCAGATTTGAACAAAAAGCAAAAAACAGAAAGAAACCTGATGAAACTAAAATGTCTCAAATGGAAGTCAATTCCAGCAACATTTCGAAGTATGAAGTTGTATTTTCAAATAATAAGCAAAAAACATTTCCAAAATACACGGGACGAAAGTTTATTAGAAGTATGAGCAATAGAACTACAAAAGATGTCAAGATGGATATTACAGTTGATGAATTAAAGGACAATTTGCCAAATTAAAAACAAGTATTTCTTTTTAGTATCTTTTTTTATTAACAGTTACTAGCAAGTATACCCTAAATATCTCATTGAGATATAAAGTAGGTATAATGTTTGGTAAGCTTGAACTAGTTTATATTCAAAATTGGCAGTAGTCCCAACATTTGTAGTTTTCCAAATCACAAGTTAAATTCCGCTAAAGAAGTTAATCTCTAAATCTATGATACCTTCGATTTTTCAAAATTTTTCATACATTATATTCTAAGAATAAATATTCATGATGCAATTAGGATATTCATTTTCTCACGACATACATGACTGACAGTAATAAAAAATGAAGGTCAGTGTAATGTTAGGTTAAATAATTATGCTTAATAAAACATACGTCATAATATATGTACCTACCACATGAACATATTTGCCAACATTTATAACAATAAATAACTTCTTAAATAAAATCTTAGATCATTTTCTATATAATTATTTACTTGGCTTTGCCTTGCGCAGCCACAGCAGCCATGGCTTTTTTGACAGTTTCTTCATCCCCAAGGAATACCATTGAGTCGACAGGTTTCATATCTTCATCTAATTCATATACAAATGGAATACCAGTCGGGAGATTCAGTTCCATAATAGCAGCGTCACTGAGTCCTGTAATTTATAATGTTTTTTTTACTGTTTATATTATAGTTATGTATCCCAGATAATAATCAAATAATAGCAGTAGTCAACTTACCATCTAAATGCTTGACGATTCCGCGAAGGCTGTTGCCATGGGCAGCAATAATAATTTTCTTGCCTTCCTTTATCTGAAATATTATTTTCAAGAAGATATTATCAAGATTGTTAAGTGACATGAATGATTGACAATTCAAGAATTAGCAAGTATTGTGTATCGGCTGTGATATATTTGTTACCTGGGGCACAATAACGTCGTTCCAGTAGGGCAATGTCCTCTCAATGGTTAGTTTCAAACTCTCGAACATTGGGAACTCTTCAGGTTTCGGGTCACCGGCGTATCGGGGGTCTTTGACAATTGTCTCGTAGTACGGATGGTCTTTTTCCATGGCTGGTGGCGGTACATCAAAGCTTCGTCGCCAAATTTGAACCTAAACAGAGATTTCAATTTGTTAGAAGAAATTACTTCTCGAAGAAAGTAGGTATCTTTGCTTGTAAGTAGATAAATCAGGTTTTATGACAAACTATTTTCTATGTAAGTTAAATTATTAGAAATCATTATTAACTGCCTATTGTTATTAGTAGTATTACTTAAATATCATATTGTAAATAAATTGCAATCATAAATCAGATTAATTAGGTATGTATAATATTGATGGATTACTAATATTAAAAATGTAAAATAATTATACTTGAGCCTCTCCATATTTGGCTGCCGTTTCGGCTTTATTTAGCCCAGTCAGTCCTCCGTAATGCCTTTCATTAAGACGCCAGGTTTTGTTCACGGGGAGATCAGTTTGTCCAATTTCTTCGAGGACTGAATTGAGTGTTATCTGCGCACGTTTCAGCACAGAAGTATGAGCAACGTCAAACTTATATCCTTCGGTCTTGAGTGCTTTACCGGCAGCTTTGGCTTCGTCGCGTCCTGAGACATCACATATTAACAATTTAGATGTCTGTCTAATATGTAAATTATTGTTAGTATTAAATGGGTATTTTATGCATTGTATATTTTAATAAGTATCTGTTTCAAACACCGGTACGGGTGTTATTTACTAATGTCTTACAGATAGGTATGCAATTAAGGGTTAATAATCAGGATCCGAGTAGAAAATAACTCACCCTTGTCGCTAAGGTCAGCATCGTACCAGCCACAGAACAAATTTTTCTGATTCCATTCGCTTTCGCCATGGCGAATCATAACAATTTTGTATTTTCCAGGCATTTTTAGCTAATAGTTAAATTTTTAGCGTAATTTTATTCTTAACTATCGGCAGCTAGGTACCAAATGTTTTTGACGTTAATAACCTTTTCGACCTCTGAAGGTTATAATCGGTTACTAGTTTTGTTCGATAAATTATTAAGTTCTAAAAAGTCGATTTTTCTTCGTTTTAACCTGTGGTGCCATAATTTCCTAAAATAAGGTACATCACTATAATAGTGTTTCTCTTATTTCTAGAAAAACCGAAAATTTGGCTTGTTGAAATATTTTCGGCATTTAAATTTATCGACACGTACCTGAGACAAATTGTTTATTGTTTTTTTTAATACTGATGTATGGAATAAATATTTCTGAATCTGATTCTACTTGTGTAACAGGTCATAGGCAGAGGTTGTTAGGTACACATTTTCAAATATAATAATCAAAAGCTATTTTCATTCGTTTTTTTTTTTCGGTTTTTGTTATACCGTTGCCAGTTTCATCCCGTCCATCCCTTAAAATATTTTTCGTTTCGCTCATAGAGTCCTAGAGTGGCTTGTTTTCAATTCAATTTTATTATCATTACCATTGATTGAGTCTTGTTTTTTGAGAAATGTAGCAGGTGAGATTTTGTAACCTAAACAATTTTGTTTAGGTAAAAGAAAAACTAACAAGTGGAAGGATAGATTATTTTGCAAATCTAGTCCTAGTAGTAATATTTCGAAGTTACTTGAACAATATTTTTTTCTGAAAGTTTAGGTAAAATGGCACCGAAAAAGAACGACGGAAATATTGCTAAAAAATCTCCCAAAAAACGTACAGTGAAGTCAAGAGTGGAGAAACCGAAATTAAAAACTCCTACCATTGTTAAAGCCAAAACAACCAATTCAAAAAGTAAGTGTGAAACCATTTGCCACCGCGATGTTTCTTAGAACTTTTTGAAGTATGAGCAACGAAATACGACACTTATCGAGTTCAAATACAATTCGTTAGCTTTATTTTGTAAGGCTTCTGTGATACATGAAGCATAGCCAAGCATGAAGTAACCAATCGAGTGATTGTGTGGTAACACTCCTATTCTTACTTACTGACTTCCTGTGGCGCTACAACCCAATGTGAGTCTTGGCCTCCTCCACTATTTTGCTCCATCTTGCTCTGTCTCTGGCTGCTTTTCTCCAACTTGTCAGCTTGCCCATCCTCCTCAGATTTTCTTCTACACACTGCCCAGGTTTTTCTTGGCTTTTGTTGTGGTTTCCAGTCTGAGATGGTTTTAACGGCTCTTCAGTTGTCCAGCCTCTCCAGGTGTCCTGCCCATCTCAAACGCTGAGCTTTGATGAATCTTATTATGGTTTAATTTTGTATTAGTAATTCAATCTCATGATTCATCCTAGCCCAGTCTCCATCTCTTGTGGGCCCAAAAATTTTGCAAAGAATTTTTATCTCAAATACTGCTAGTTTTTGTTTGTCCTTTTGAGTTAGTGTCCGTGTTTCACATGCATAGGTAACAACTAGGCGGATTATAGTTTTATAGATGGACAACTTTGATTATCAAAGTACAATATCATCAGCGTATGCTGCTATCTGTGATGTATTGTAGTTGATAAGACCCTGCAGGTTCAGTCCCCGTGTGACAGCTTCTAAGACTAGGTTAAAAATTAAGGTAAAGAGAGTGTCTCCTTGTTTTACTCCCGTATGAATGCCAAAAGGTTCATACAGATTATTTTGTATTGCCACAACACATCCTGAGTCCCTCAAGGTGGCGTCAGTGAGACAAACAAGCTTACTAGGTATACCAAGTATAAGCATGCTGCTGAGAATACTTGCCCTGTTGTTACTAATGAAGGCTTGCTTGAAGTCAATAAACATATTGTGTAGGTCTAATTAAGTGAATCCGGTCAGTAGTAGATCTATTTGGCCGAAAGCCGCACTGATATTCACCCAAGATGCATTCCGAGTACTGCACTAATCTCCAGTATAAAACTCCCGAGAACACCTTGTAAGCAGCCGAGAAGATAGTAATGCCTCTGTAGTTTGAACAGATTGATTTATCTCCATACTTAAATATCGGAATTACTATACCTTGCTGCAAATCCTGAGGCATTGTTTCATATTCCCATATTTTAGTTGATTCTTTCTTCAAGGGCTGGCCCACCTGCACCACCACCACCCCAACACAATTCATAATTCCTAATTATAAGTAAGACGTGATAAATTTGGTATTATATTATTACACCATGAGTGTTTTTACCTACCTGATTACTAAATCCACAGATTTGAACGTTGAGTTGGAATGGTTGAATAAAAAAAAACTTACTGAGGAACAGAAGCTAGAGTTAGCGAATGAGGGTGAGTACAATTGGTAGAATGTTTTAAATCTATTCTTGGAAGGCTCTTGTCAGGAGGTAGATAGGTGCAGTAAAACCTAATAATGTTTCACACTCAGCTCCATACCACCATATCTTATGTGTAACATTCAGAACACACTTAGTACTGATGACTTATTGAAACCCATTTGGATTGCTTGCGGGGAATGATTCCAAGCTTACCTCTTCTAAAGACTGATACAACTGGTCTTTGCCGACTTTTTCATAAAAGGCCAGATTTTCTCTAACATACCGCATCTTGGTATATAACAAGCAGAATTAGTCGTGTATTATTTTTGCGTTTGCTCGAATAGCACGCTTCTACAGTCTGAACACTCGCTCCCACTCAGCTGCCCTACCAAATAAGTTGTACAATCTCACTACTTCGCCATATACTACTTTACAGCGACACGGTTCAGATCGAAGCAGGCACTCCCGAGCCTGCCAAATAGTTTTTTTAATATGGCTTTCCCACATCAAGCACCTATCTATCTCAAAGCCTACAAAAGTGATAGTTCAGCCTGTTTCAGTCTTTTACCTTCTCCGCTAAAAGCGAGTGGTCGGGTTGTGTGGCCCGATAAGCAACCATGTAGCAAACCGTTCACCCATTACCACCCTGACAGTTGATTTGTGGTCTCATTTAGCTTCAGCTCACGAAGATCCACTCCAGGCGTAGTGACTACCGAGGCAACGTCATCAGCGTACATAAATATATCAGCGGTAGTACAGTAGTACGTCCGCTACAAGCTAGTAAGCTTGTATTCTGAAAAGTAGCATATATAATAGTTTATTTTGTTATATATTTTTACCTTTGGGATGGCTATTCACCAAACATTGGCATCACTGATGTCTCAAAATCAACTAAATAAATAGCTACAACAATCAACTATCTCTTGCAACCTGGATAATGTGATTGATCAATTGCATTGGACAATTAATGAATTCAACACAATATAATATAGGCACATCAGCTTGAAGCTGCTCGCCTGTTATTCAATAAATAAATAATTACTAACGAAGCAGCTGTATTCTGCAGATGAAATTAGCTTATGTGATAAAAGCTTAAGCTATCCACTCCAAACATAAACACACCCATTAATTTTCTTAAATCAAAATTATTATTTATTGCAGTGGCTCTCGCACAGTTTCGCAAACCTGTGGAGACTCCAGAAAATGCCACCTCAGCACCACCACCAGTTGTTCCCATGGTCAAACCTGTACCAAGAGCCAGGAGAAAGTGTTTTCCTCCTGACCAGGGCATGGGTACAGCTGCCAAACGAAGGAGAACCACTGCTGTTAATATCTCGGAAGATAATGAAAATGTGGTAAACACAAGTGCAGGTAAAATATAATTTTGTTTTATCATATAGAGGTTGCTTGGCTTGCTAAAATGTCCGTAATACGTATCCACCCATAGCGACCCACTGCTTGGCACGGATCTCCCCTATGAAGGGGTGTAGGCAATAGTCCACCATGATCACCAAATTGCAGATTTACTTTACTAATATTTGAAAACTAATATCCTCGGACAAAGAGGTTTCACAATGTTCAATGTTCCTATGTTATGTTATTAATATAAAATATATAATATGTAAAATATTGAGCCATTAAACATTATGTTGAAGTACTAAAATTAAAAGGATTTTTTTTTATTTTGTAAAAATGGATATGCCATTTTGCAAAATTACTAAATACATATAGATAGACACAAAAAAATATTATTATGAAACCTGTTCACAAAATTCCTATGTTGCTTATAGTATTAAATGACAACAACTAATTCGTTAATTTTATTGTTTCAGTAGCTATCTCACAGTTGCACAAACATGTAGACATTGAAGTGAATGGCTCTCAAGTCCCACCAGCTGCTCCCGTGGTTCTACCCGCACGAAGGCTTAGAAAGAAACCCTCCTCTGACTCACGTCAGAAGAATAAACCAGTTAAAGGAAAGGAAAAGAATCCCCTCAATAATTCTGAAGGAAATGAAATTGCGCTGGATGCAACATCAGGTACTATATAGTTCTTATTTGTTTTTTTGTTATTTTTAAACGTAATATTATAATCATCTGTTTTTGAATCACTAACATTTAGAGGTGCATTGCAAAAAATTAACTTTCTCAAAAAATTACCGTCTATAAAAGAAAGAGAATTAAAATTAAATTTAATAATAATATTTTATATATTTAATTAAATAATATTTTATATATTTAATTTTAATTTAATAACAGTGGCAAAGTTAATATATTCTGGGTAATTTACCCTCTGTCTGGTATAGGCTTTAAATACTTTGATTGTCTGTAGATCTTTAGTGGTCTATTAGGTGAATAAACTCCTCTTTTTTCTTGTAGTTTAAATCTTGTTTGTGCTTAAATTAGTAAACACTTGTATTAAAAATTAAGTGAAATTGTGATGATGTGCTTGATACTGTTTTCATCTATAGAGATAGAGTAAGATCTAACATGTTTTATCTAACGTTTTCGCCCTGATGTTTTGTGTTTCCCTATTACGCACGACTGATTTAGAACATTATTTTTCTCCCAAAAAGAGGCGGAGGTGTTACTTCGACTGCATTGTTTGTTTGTTGCCTTATCTTGTATCTTTGTTGTTTGAGACCTTTTCAAATACTTCTGAAGTGGTCCAGTACTGTGACTTTTAAATTGAAATAACCGAAGCAGTTATATATGGGTCTCTACCAAAACCACATTTTCTTAAAAATAATTTAAGGCGGTTGTCACTTTTTGATGTTGGACTTGTTTGCAGATACAGATTTTGAAATAAAATGTCCTTTAAAAAAGACCCCAAAGAAATCCATGACCTTAAAAACTGCAGCAAATAAAATAGAGGCAGCGCTCTTGTTACATGGTAAGTTGTTCTGCTATTATCATATTACTTGCGTTAAAAACCAACTTCGGAAGTATCGCCAGTAGATAAAAATAGATAATTTCTTACTCTACATCTTTTACACATTGCAGATGGAAATTTGGAAGAAATAAAGCCTGTGCCAAAAAAAAGTTTTGGTCGCCCTAGACTGATACGACCAAAGCCCAATGATGCTTTTAAAACGGATACGACCAAAGCAGTCGAAGTTCAAATAAAAAATGATATATCTAACATACCAAGTAAACCAGTTGTTGATTCTTCAATGCCTGTAAAAAATGTTTCCAATGTAGCTGATAAGCGAAGTACGAGAAGGAAAGCTGCTCCAAAAAGGTTTCAAGCCAATGGAGGCAAGACCCAGATAAATTCTAGCTCTAAAGCTGAAGAACCCAGTGAAGCGAACTTTGTGGTCTCACGCAAAAATTCCTACAATTCCAATGGCTCCATAGACCGCCTTTCCTGGACTCAAGACCTCTCTAGCTCCAGTACAGCCACCTGTGTCACCGTAACTTCAAATGATTTCTTTAGAATTGATAAAAAACTTCCCGTCTTGCAAATGGTACCGGTAACGCATTTACCTGTAGTGTTATCGCAGAATCATGAACCGGTAACGCCAATTCATGAACCGGTTACGCAAAATCATGAACCTTTAACGCAGAATCAGGTGCCGGTAACGCAGACTCTTGAACCGATAAAGCAAAATAGTGATGTACTATCGGATATTCGTAAACCAGAGAGCTCGTCGTCGAGTTCTTCTTCGAGTTCGTCTTCGAGTTCTTCCGATACTGAGGATGAGTCAGGTGGCAAACGGAAGGACCTCGGTGCACCCACCTCCGAAATTCAGACTGAAGGCGACCAGTCTGAAGACATGTATCACAAAGCTAACGCTTTATTAGCGATAGTATGTAAGGAAATGGAATTTGTCTCGCAACTTGAACCTCCCGACCTCATGAACTTGAAACTGACCCCCGAGATGTCTAGACTAGAAATGAAGGTGATGAATATTTGTAGTTTGATAAAGAAGAGTTTGAGCGTGACGGGCGATGCTTTCGCGTGTCCCGCTCCCCCGAAGTGTCGCGTGGCTCCTGCGCCGACCCCGGAGCGTCGCGTCGAAGAATGTGTGACGCATCGCGCCAGACTGACGTCTATCGACAATGACAACGACGACGCCATTTCCCTCTTCGCCGAGAGTCTGACTGGCTTGGAGTCATCGAGAGTTTCCGTTGCGGGCCTCGAAGAGTATATCCCTACGCCGATCGTTCCGCCGCCTGCGCCGCGCCGGTACCGCCCTACGAGGATCGAGGTCACTCGCCGACCGCCGGTCTACGAAGTCCACATGGCTGATTCCACATCCATACGTGACGCGAACGAGAAAAACGAGAAACAAAGTACCGAGTTACAAAACGAACAGACGTTCGATAACTCGCAGTTACACACCAAGTCGGTCGACATGGAATCTCAACCTCAACCCGTCCTACGCTCTCAAGCCGAGTTGAAAGCGGATGGGAGTGCGCCTCCGGTCCTCGTGTCGGGTTTGCGTTTATCGTCCATCAGTAACGTGGTGCCGCTAAATACTCGCGATAGCGTCGTATTCCGAGACTTCTGCATTAGATACATGACCTCGAAGTGTCCCTTCGAGCGGTGTAGGTTCAGGCACGCCGCCCCCGAAAACGCGTTCGAGGTGATGAGTCGCCGTTTGCTTTCCATAAGCGATCAGTCAGCTTTGAGAGAAATTCGGCTAGCCTGGAGTTTTCCCGATTTGCATTTGCGTTTGGCGGCGCTTTTTACTAGTAATCTGGCGCGTCGCGGTCTGACGAGGGCTATGATGGAAGAGCTCTGCGTAGCCACGCTGTCTCCACAGTCAACGTCGGCGATCGAAGCGGCTTTGTTGCACCTCAACGACGCCGATCTCAATGAGGTAATGTCATTCTTACTGTACCTTCCCAGTTCGCTAGTTCGTCTAGCGATGGGTGTGCTTACTTCTACGAAAATGGCATGTTCACAGATTGAAGCGCTTGAACGGCACATTAAGAATGTGCGATGAAAGTTTACTGCGGTGTTGTTGAGTGCTATACCGATGGGTGGTAGAGACTGAACAACAGGCTACAAGAGAGATTCACACATTCGCACATTCTTAATGTGCCGTTCAAGCGCTTCAATCTGTGAACATGCCATTTTCGTAGATTTAAGCACACCCATCGCTAGACGAACTAGCGAACATTACTTTGGACATTACTTTTGGAAGATTTGATCACTGTTTCATTTGAGTTATTTCTAATGGGTTTGCAGTACTCATTGTAATTTTGAAATTTGGTTTTGATTATTAAGTTAAGATGAATCTTTTCATTAGTATTAATACTCATAACTTAACCCGTTTGCATAAATTTCTATTAATTTAACTATCTGACGCCAGATAAAATTGTATGAAGATATTTTGTCAGCGTCAAATAAGTGAGTATACGTTAAAATAGTCAGTCCATAATGCCTTTTCTGATTTAGAAATAGATTTACGACAACTAGTACTTCAACTTTCTATTAATTGAACATTAAACCATTAAAGATAACTCGAAATTAATCCAATTGACTAAATTAGCACCGAACCTTTAGGTACAGGACATGTTGAAGAATCCAGTTTGCGAGGCATTGCTCAGTACGTTGGCGAACACGCAGAACTTTTCTCGTTTTCGCGTAGTTTTTTCCAAACTGGCTCGGTTTATGGCCGAGCGCAACCTTCACGTGCCTTTCGACGTCGCGTCGAAGATTCTAGAAAGAGTGTGCATACTGCCCTGCGAGGAAAGTTTAGGGAGGGCGATGTTGGAACTGATTCAACTAACTGATAGAAAGATCTTCGATTGTGATGCGATGGGATCGTTCGAGGTGCAGTTGAGTGGAATCAGTGAAGGGTTGCACGATGAGCTTTTGTTGGCGAAGAAGAAATGGGAGGATAAGACTCCGCCCTCGGCGTTCGAGCCCGCGGAGCCTACAGAGCGGTACACGTCACCGGACACCACGCATTTTGATGCTATGGTGAGTTTTATAACTTTCCACATTCCAAATTTATATTAAAACTTTGCAAAACACGCATATACTAAGTGCTGATTGACTGACAGGTCATTAACAACGCTAGAGCTATGCCGCTGAATCTAGAGCCATAAAATTTGGAGGGTGTATTCATTTTAGAATGTGGGGATGTAAAAAGAATGGATTTTTGAAAATTTTATCTCCTAAGGGGTCATGTAAGAGTTCAAAGTTTGAAACTTCTTTATTTCTATTTTACACCGCGGGTGACAGCTACCAGTTGGTTAATGAAAGCTTTTAACCCGAAAAATGACTTACGTGGGAAAAACCGCGCGTTATGACTTCAAGGATTCGCCTTTTTACGCCTTTCGGAAATGGCCTTGACAAGGAATTTGCGGAACCCGGAACTAAGGTTCACTCGCTCAAGTTAAAAACAATTTTTCGTTTATCCACAGAACAACCATCCCGCGACTAAATCGCCTATGATCATGCGCACTGTGGACTTCAAACGATCTCAGACTAACACAACTATTCTAACCACAAACACTTCGATGCCGCCGACAGCCATTAGAAACAACCTATGTCCTTTTGGAGTCCAAACCAATATTTGGAGGAAACCAAACCCGCGGCAGCGGGGGCCCAACGGCCCTAGACCGCCCCAGAGGCCCAATGGCATAAGACCTATGATGATGTCGCCTCTGAGGCCCAACATGCCTAATAGGATAATCAGATACAGGTCCCCGATGATTCATTATGGTGTAAATGTAAGTATTTCTGTGACTGGTAAGCGAAGCGTTTAAAACATTGTAATAAAAATATGGCACTCTCGTAAAGATCTTCGTTTGCAACCAAACAAATGCTCAATAAAGAATATGAATTTTGACGAAACTTGCCATGAAGGTGCTAGAAGTTTTTTGGTTGTCAGTGCTTTTTGATAGGATTAGATAGATTTTATCATCTGACCCATCACAGAGGCAGTTTTCTTGTCATTGCCAATTATGGTCACCCATCCAATAACTGGCCGGACCTAACGTTGCTCATTAACTGTGCCACTATTTATCAACTACTGGGTAAATGGCGACCAACTATGATTTACTGTAATTATACACTTTTTCTATTTTTCTGTACCCATTATTAATCAGAAAAATATTTTGTTTCAGAATCATTTCACCTCTGATCATTATTTCTAATAAGATAAGTATAGCAAAGTATTTCGCTTTAATTTGTAAGTTTGCATTTTGTTACTATGTAGGGTTCATATCATTATAAAAATTAATATAGAACGATATACAACGTTATCGGTTATGGGTGTAGTAAGCCGAAAGGAGATCAATATACTCATCATTACAAACAACTTTCATTATGAGACCAACCCTGAATTCGAAGAAAAAACTCAATCGGTCCTTACAAAAAGTTTATCGGTCGTCGACAAAATGTATGATGCACAACAGACGTTTCTTCTCGAATTCTGTTTGGTCCCATAGTGAAAGTTGTTCTTTATGATGATTATATCGGACCCCTTTTCTAAGTACACCCTTAGCCGACAACCCTGTATACTAGTAACTCTAAGATTTTTGCTAGTCCATAAAAAAATGTTAACAATAAACATTTTCAAGTACTTGACCAACAAGTATAAAACTTTATTAAATAAAAAGACATCTGATTTTTTTTTATAAATCAATACGCGTCTTTTCGTTTTTAAGCATTAACATGGAGTAATACAAAGACTTCTAATTTAAAAAAAACGCCCTGAAATTGAAAGTATAAGTGGAGACAGCTCTAAAGTTTTTGTAGTCGCGGTTTTTTGAAACTACTTGTTTTATTTACTTACTTTAAATGTGTTTGGCCCGCCGCGCCGCGCCTTTTGTAAATACCAATATAGAAATTTAGTTTGCAGTTATTCGTAACTTATACTAACTGACATGTTGTATGTTACACACTTAATGCGGTTTAACGGCGTTGTTTATGCTTAACATACACGTATGCGTGCTTGTAAGCTCAAAGTATATGAAGTAGCGAGCTTGGAAATACCGCACAAAAAACGCTAGTCGGAAACCGCCCTAAACAGATTAGAGTATAAGCCTGGAAACGCAGGAGTCTAAACGCTTGCTATTCGCTTAGAGCCTAGTGGCTTTAATTCCTAGGAAATATGATAGGTAGGCACCAAGCTCACAGTGCGGCCGGCCGCGTACATTGTAGCTCGTTAGTTTTACCAAGGAGCCTAATGAGGCTGTAGGCGCTAAGCAAGTCGCTTGCTTGTGCGGACGTGCTCTAAAATTATCATTTATAACAAGTTTAACTAAATATGACGAAAAATATGTTTGTAGATATTAAGCGCTGATTATGTTAAGGTATGCGTAGACAAGTGACGGTCATTGGGGGTTTTTTTCAAAGTAGATCGCTAACAATAACTCACATGAATAAATGAACAAATAAATAAATATTGCCATGTGATAGTTTTTGTAATTTTGGTTTTAAGATGGACGCTAAAAGTTGAGAATTTACAAATAAGGTAACTTAGTTATAAATTGTAAATAATATAACAGATATTTTTGTAAACTCTAAGGTTTTGACTCGACGCGTATAACTTTTTGTTGCTTGTTATAATCTTTCATCACGTGTTACTTTCGTATAAGTAAAAAGCCATAAGTTGTGGATTGTGGCCTTGTTAACTGTCGCATTGTCTTATAGTTTTATTATTTTCTTTCGAGCAAACTTGCATTAGTACATATGTTTTAATAGCTGCGCCCCGCGGTGTACCCCCAGAAATTTGAATATCCTGCAAGTACACTGCATTTTATCGAGATTAAATGTATTAGCCCAGGACATAAGCTATCTTGGTGACCAATTTCATTCAAATCCGTTCGTCAGTTATTGCGTGAAAGAATAACAAACATACTAACATTCGCGTTTATAATGTTAGTAGTATGTATATTAACTAGTGTCCTAATAGTTATTGGGCGTAGTTGAAATTGTACAATTGTATAAACACGTAACAGCTTTTAATGTAAGAACCTTTGCCAAGCACTTATAAGTGTAGGTATTTGAAGTGTTACCTACTTAAAGTTCTAGAATTTTACAGAGTTAACTCATCAACGCAGTTTAAATCGCTGAACCTAGAGACATGCAATTTGGAAAGTGTATTCATTATAATATGTAACTACATCTTATAATGAATACACCTTGTATGTATTCAGTATAAGATCCTTCTGTGTACTAAGAAACGATTTTTTGAAATACAAACTTCAAATTGCTTTTTTTTATTGTTGTTAAGTCGCGTACGTCGCCGCGGGTCACAGCCACTAAGTAGTAATTCAATGTTCATTTATTCAGCAATGAATAAATAACAGCAATAAACTTAGTAATGTAAGTAAAAGTACTTGGCACATCAAATTTTGTACAGAAACTATAGTCATAGCCTTCACTCAAAAACAATGTATTAAATTTACAGGGTTATCGGTTAGGGTTGCACTAAGCTACTAAGCTGAAAGGGGGTCACTATACTCATCCACGGAGCAAATTTTTCTATCGGGACAACTCCGAATTCTGGTTAAATAAATCAGCTTTTCGATACAAAAAGTTGTGAACAAAATGCATGAAACAGCTGTTTATTTTCTTGAATTCAGTGGTGGTCGCTTTGTGAAAATTGATCTTAAAAATGAGTACAGTGACCCTCTTTCGGCTTAGTACACCTCTAACCGATAACCATGCATAATAGACATACCAGTTAACTTTGCCAAGTAGTAAACAAAAATGTGATATTTGTCAAAAATAGTACTTTTATGTTTGACATAGCTTCATAAATAAACATTTTTCTTTGATAGGTTAAAAAAAGAGTTTATTACATAGGTATATAAAATTAATAAATAATACCAAGCATGTATATAATATACCGAAAGGTTTGAATGTGCCTTAGCACCCAAATCTATATTATGGGTTGTTAAAATATCGAACTCAAACGTAAAACACTTAATGTCTCAACTAGCAGTATGTCAGTCAGAAACATTTCGTCGCAAATTTTCGACTACTGAAAAAAAAACAAATTGCTATTTTGTCCTCTAAATATGGAAACTAAACGGGGTCGATACGAGTCATAGACTTTATTAAAACCACCTCAATTGTAATACGAATAGCTAAAAGGCCTTTTCTGAATTAGTTTGCGCTTAACACTCAGGAACTTGGCTCATAACTCATAATAACAGTTAAATGTTGTTCGCCAAGTATGTGTTTGCAAAAATATAAGGAATAACAGGCTACATAAACATTTTAGTTTTTCAGTATAATTAAAGAATTGTTTTAGGGTTCCGTAGCCAAGGTAGGTAGGTATAACAACAAACGTGATTCTTTGCTCGATAATAATAACTACAACAGTAGAAATTTGAACGAATGTTGTGTAGGTTATGGTTCAGAACCCTTCCTGCACGAGTCAAACTCGCACTTTCTGATTTTCTTAATAAAAATTTGCAATAACAAAGACATAAATGTAATGATCGTTAATGAAACCCTTATCTGCAATTTAGCTAGCACGTAGAAATATAGCTTGATAGGGGAGTCCCGTACCAAGCACTAAGAGATTTGGAACCCCAATTTGGGCTGTTATAAACTTATTATTTTTTTACAATGACGCCGTTAGGTTTTAACATTTAGAACTCGTACGAAGCCAAACATCAATAAAACTACTTTAAGTTTTTATTATTAAAAGGCAGGCCTTTAAGTTTGTCTAATTGGCTTGTTAATTTCGGCAGATGAAAATATCGTTTTAGCGTAATATACAGTGCGTTAAAAAGAGAAAGTCGCGTACCTTCTAACTCCAACTAAATCATAACAGCTAGATACTTCCATCTGCCAAATTTATGAAGCTTTATGAAGCATACAAGCTGATTACGCTGTCGACAAGTTCCTAATCATATGTACAGTTCATGGCAAACAATTTGGATCAGAGACCTTGGGAGCGTAATGACGATTTTTAGGTCTCTTTGTCGCGACTAGAGTCCGGGGATTTGTTCGAGACGCCATCTGTGATTCGTCAAGAAGTGCGTGGTAATATCCGCACTACTTCGCTTTTGGTTCAAGAAGATTGTCGGGAACTATATTAAATTGGTAGTTTAAGAACAGTATAAGAAATGACAATATACCTAGTTCTTGTAAATTGTATCAGTTGCGATGTGATTTTAGGTTAGTTGTATCCAAAATACTTTGTATGACTTAATACAAAAAGGCAGCGAGATGTGACAACCTCTTTACTAGTTTATATCTAAGCAACAGTGTCAGTTTGTTTTTATGTCGTAAGTTACTTAAACTGATTGCTTAGAATATTATTGAGTCGTTTATCTTTTTGTATACTTATATTGAGTATCTATATTTAGTTTGGATTCTTTAAAAAATACTGTACAGTTATTTGTACATGGTTTGTTATAAATAATATAAGATTAACCATGTTATGAAGCTCACTAGTTTTATTTCTCTGCTACCTACTATCTCATGTTGAATAAGAATCCTATGATGAAGAGTCCTATGTGTTAATCCAGGCTCTAAGCTATCTCCATACCAAACTTCATCCCTATCTGATACCTCCAAGCGTTCCTGAGAAATAAGGTCTGATAGTTGGACAACAAAGTAATTTGAGGGTTCCGTTTTAGCCTGTTGAGTGTACAGAACCCTAAAAATATATATTTACTGAAACCACAAATCATAGCTATCAGAAATAACTTATAAATATCTAGTTCAAATAACCCTAGACTCCATACACTATTAGGTTTGTTATCAAATAAAACACTCAACTGTATTCAAAAAGATTAATTTATTGTATGTATAAAGTTAATACCAAATTATGGTACAAGATACAATATGTACGATGAAAATAATATTTTAAAATTAAGTATGTATGTATCTAACTTAACACTAAAAATAATATTAAAAATAAAAATTAGGCTCTACGGGCTCGCTAGACTTTAAACACAATATAATTTTCTCAGATCTAGAACTTGGTTTTATTTCTGTTTTCAATGCATTCAGGACGAATCATTAATTAATTTTTTTTAGATGTACAATTTTATAAGAACTAATACCATAAACTATTAATTCTTGTGACGTGATTCGATAAAATTCCATGACATCACAAAGGTTATTATTTCATATCAAGAAATAACTAAGAAGTAAAGACATATACACTAAACATACAAAAACTGCCGTACATACTAAATTGGTACATTATGTAGCCTCGTTGCAGAAATAAAAAGAACAACCACAGTAAAACAATGTAAAAAGCTGCATATATACTAGGCTTCTGATGGCCATAAGCAACATTTTTTGTACTAATTGTTATAAAATGTTTGCAAAAAAGAATATTGTTTTCTCACCTTCCACAAAAAAAAACGTTGACGCGCGATCAAATGTGTCGAACATCTGTTTTTTACTATCCCATTTTCAAAAGAAGTTCCCTATAACAAAAGGGGTTACTTATGATCGTCAGAAATTACGAAGAGGTTGCCAATGGATTACCAGTGATCCTGTAAAAGAAAGAGTTCTACGACTTCTATGGTTTTATATAAAAATATACCAAACCAATGGCGCATACTGCACAAGTACGAGTAATAGAAGAGAAAACTTTTATTTTTGAAAATGCAGGTAGGACAAGCCCCACTGACTAAAATAATGCCTTAAACAAACTAGCCTTAAATAAATGTAGACGATATCTAATGGACATTATATAATCTTACTAAGCATAGTTAAATCATAAGTCAAATCTGAGGGGTTTAATACTTATCTTTAAAATACCAAGCTTGTTCACATTGTTTTGTAAAAAAAGTGAAGAAAATGGGCCAAATTGTTTTGATACGTTCCCTCTGCCAGTATTATAATTCATTTTGTTCTATAAGAGGGTATAAATTAGATGAATTATACACAGGTTAGTTTTCCTCAATATATTAATTTGTTTAAGCTTATGCACAGTCGAAGATACGCCGAGTAAGAGATTCACGAGCGTCTCTATTGAAACTATTACCAGATGCGAGCCTACTATCAATAAAGGCTTGCATAATATACCCAAATAAAACCGAAACCGATCATGACACCCTCACAGACTATATAATAAAATAACCGCACATAAATAACTATTAGCAATTATATCTAAGATATTGTCATAGCGTATAAGCGTATTCAGTATAAAAAGGAATGTTATTAAGAACTATATCCTTATATTAAAGCGTCAAACTCGACCGTTGGGCTATTATCATAGCCCAACGCGACAAACGACTAAAACCTGTGCAATGCAGTCATCAATTTAGACCAATTGAAAAAATAAACACTGATCAATCGGTAGGAATAAATTTAAAATAGTTTTAAGATAGTTATTAAATAAAATATCAAAACACTTGTAAAAACACACATTCAACTTATGACGATTGTTTTACACAAAAAAAAACTATTTTGACACTTGCGTCGGAATTTTCATTCATTCGCATCTTATCGCGTTACGTGTGAGATTATGAAAGTAAAATTAGTATGTAATGATTTACTTGTTATTTTAATTAATCATCTGTGACCCATATTGAATGAAAGATTTTGAAGAACGATTTCAACGCGAAACTGTATAAATTAACTTTTGTGACACTGTATTGATTTATGCTCGAAAAATATATAATAAGTAAAGTAATTCATCTGAATGAACGATAATACCGTTCACATTTGCAGACTGCATTGCCTCGATTTTAGTTATTTATCGCATACTGTACTTGCAATAAAGCAAATATATTATACGAGTAATTTGGCTCATTATAATACTGAGATATAATATATTAATTCTTATGGTTATTTAATCAATCTCTCGATTCTCCAGTAGATGGTAAACACACTTATTTAAATATTCACGCAATATTATCAGACTTTCTTCTAATACAAGGACTTATAATACGACAAGGCTATTTTGGTTTGTTGGAGACTATACTATTGTGGAATTATGAGATTAAAAGTGATATTAAGTCAGATTTAGGCATGTATTCTTGTTACGGTTTATTATGTAAGGTCGATCAAGAAGAGAAGAAAGCTACAAAACCACTAGTCTTTAAAAAAATAATTAATTCAAAGTTAAATTCGGTATGCACTAATAATATTTTATTAGTTATTTTGTTGAAAAAATTAAATTACTCGACCGATGTTGATTGAATTAAAATTAAACTACATAAAAAGTAGATTTTTTAGGAAGTTTGTAAAAATAAACATCACCTTTACGAGACACCTTCCACACAGCTATAACAGTGCACAGACTGCCTACCTTTGGCCTGTCACAATCCATATCAACCTACATAATAAGCCTCTATACTCAACAAAAGTTGTCAACTAGGCGACAACTTTAATTAGTCACAATTGACAACATTACATATTTCTTCACGCCCCAATTTTTTATTAGGATAATGTAAAGATAATAACGTATCTCTATTGTTTTATTTTAATCAGAATGTAATAATTACTGTTCTTTGGGGATTTTTGAAAATATCTTTTTTTATCTTTATTTCTGTTATTTCTGATAGGTGATTAATTACTTACATCATTTTTTTTACGAGTATTTGACGAGAATAACATTATTCGGAACTATTCTTAGATTTTCAAAAATACCTAAAAACGTAATTATTATATTCTGAGTTGAATAAAAACTAAATGTACGTTAATTTTCATTTGTCTTTCCATTAATGTAATAAAAAATTTCGACAAAAAATTTGAAATATTGTCAATTAAGAGTTTTACAAGTGATGTGTTCGTTTGAACTATAAAAAATCAGTCACACGACGAATATAGCACCAATGCATACAATACAAAACACTCACATACTAGCCAAGCTTACTTAATTATTGAGGCAGCTTGCATTCACTGAGTGATGACACAAGTTATTCGACCCCTTGTCTCACTAAATAGGGTTCACTATCGATTAAGAAGAACTAAGGCGAAAGTTCACTGATTTATATGAACTTTAACAATCTGAAGCGCAAAAGCAATTCTGCATGTTCATCTAAAATCCAAGAGTGTTCTCCCCCAGGGGGTCACTTGACATGAAGTTAGCACAAATTGTACATTATTACAAGTCTTAGTTATAATAATGGGAGAATGATGATCGAAGTGATCACATTCAGCGATAAGACTAGCCATATCTAGCATCACATTGTTTCTTTGTATTCTGTGTTTTTGAATCAATCATCAAAACTTTGTCATCACTCAGCTAGCACCCGCCTACTTACATCTACTTATCTAGCCACTTGGATCCAGCTGTAATGTTGAGTTATATATTATAGTTGTGCAAGCGGTGGGTATATAGTGGTGTGTTGGTTGCGGAGGCACCCTGCTCAGTGGAACAAGGCTCGGGGACGCTTCTTGGCGAGGATGTGCCACGAGTGAGTCACGCCTTTACGAAGTTTTGGCGACAACCTGCAATTTAATAAATAACAGATTAACAACAAAGAAATAATATTAAAAAATGACTGACACAAGCTTTTGTAAACAATTATTATTGGTAACTAAGAATACTTTAATAAAAAAGTGAATTACAGAGTTGAGTTCTGCAGGTGTCCATAGTTACTTTAATTTATAAACCAAACTACTGAAGTGAATTTGATATTGTTTACATAATACCACCTGAGTACTCGAACACTGATCCAGGCTACACCATTAATGAGAAATTAGGAAACATACATAACAAGAGTTATTTTGATGTTTAAGAGTTAACATATGCCCAAAAAAACACAGACCTGGGACAGAGAATATCAGTACAAGGCAAAATACATTCTAAACTAAAACACATTACTATTTAGACCGCAACAGGTCACTGAAGTAAGTAACTTATACACATTACACAGGCTGTTTCATAAAGATGAACAAATTATCATGAAAAACCTGTATATTTAAAAAAAAATCTGTTACCCATGGTCTGGTGTATCAGGCATGTAGGGCGACATCCTAAAGTCCCGGCTGTGTGGAGTCTCAATGCCGAATGGACTGTACAACTTGGCAGGACTGCGACCCAGCACCTGGAATTAGGGAAGCAGCTAATAAGACTTAACTACTTAGAGTAATGAATAAGGAAACTGCCTCTAATACTTATGTACCTAAAAAAAATTAATGTGTATTGTATGGATTCTGAAAAATTTTTTGTCATCCCATTCAAAGCGATATGTCTAATTGTCCAATTTATTGACAATAATGTCTAGTTTGTTTTTCGTTTGTTCGGTTTGTTCATCTAGTCTTGTGAGAATGTACTGTTACACCTTCTACTGTGTAAGGTATTGCAAGTAGATCTTGGGGCAGTTTACTTTTCAGTCTCTGAGGAGATTTTCATTAATATTTTGTACATTGTCTGAAACCTGAAACTAATGTTACTTTTGGAACACCACAGTCAAACTCACCTATAACTACCAACAACGCAAGGTCTATACTCGTAGTTGACAAATAGTATTGTAATTGTGTCCATGTGTAGAGGGTGCTGCAAGCTAGTTTTGTCGCGGCAATTGATTAATTTAAGATACACAGGAAAAAGTTAAAGATACCTGATATGTCATGCATGAAAAATTTTCAGGTGAGCATTTTAAGCTCTACATAAAGCACAAGTTGACCCTAATTGAATACTAACCAACATAAGCCAGCGACACTACAAATATAAAAATTTAGGCTATGTTTAGACTACTTACTAGAGGGTTTAGTGGTGAAGTTTGCACGAAATCGGTCGAGCGGTTCTTCATTTATCACATTTTAATTAATTCACTTTATACATAGAGAAGCACGTACTGGGCCGCTAGTATAATATAACAGAAGCAAATAAAATCATAGTAGTGTGTAGCAAAAATATTGGTGTGTAAAAGCTATAAGGAAGAGAGACATATTAGCAAGATATTTTAATAAATTGAGAGTTTAATACGCATTTTATTGTGTCTAGCGCTAGACATTTTTTATTATTGGGTGCTTTACCTGCTTCTTCTTCATGACGGGTGTGGACGGAGTGCGAGAAGGAGACACAGGGTCGGTGAGCCGATGTCTACGCCTTCCACCTAGACGGAAATGCTGTAATAATGAAATATTTGTAATCACCATTAAAGGAAATCACCTATAATATAGTTTGAATAGATGTTAGTGATTTCACTAACATCTATTACATATTTATGTGCTATTATGATTCAGGCACAAGTATTAATATAAAATTCTTGTCTTTCATAAAGCTTAAGCATAGTGCATTGTGTATCATGTTCAATTCAAATAAAATAGAACAAAAAATTGTTTTTAGACATAATCGCTAAATAATGTATGTAAAGAAAGATACTTTCGGACCCTATACTCAGCGTCAGCTACATGTTTAAGGGCTGCAATTTCAAAACCAATGCATAAGTACGAGCTGTAATAGCGATTCTGATTACCTGAGACAAATTCCCGAAAGTGTTTCGAACACTTCTGAAAGTCCTGGATATTTTATCGGCGCCGGACTGTAGAGCACGACGAGAACTTGCAAAGGAGCCAGCCTTGAATATATTTTTGTTATAACACCCGTCAACGTTACCTAAACTATCTCGTGTTGGGGAATCGATCGCCAAATCTTTTGCAAAGGGATCCTTCATATTGTCTAAAACAAGCTTCCGCAGCTAGTAACAAAGTGTACAAAAACTAGATTACACGGGCCTCCTAAGGTATAGCAAAACACTTATCACGCTTTCATTCACTTTTTTATTGAATTTTGAATTAGGATTAAATATTTTTTTGACGTCCGTTGCCGACCGCTTGTGTTGATTTTAAAACGGAAATTTGGTTTTTTTTTATTCGTTCGAAAATTCTGTTGTCATTCATTCGGAAATGACGTTAATAATTTTAAAACGAAAATAATGCGTTCATGAAAAACTATTGAAGGAATCGATTTAAACACGCAAGCTAGTTAAATCGATAGCTGTCTCTTGAAAACTTTAGAAAATTAATTATCTATGCTGACAATTCATTCTTTTCTAAATTTATAACGTCACTTTCAAAGTCAGCTGTGGTTTTGATCGATAGAGATTATGTTTCAATTCAATAATCAATAGTAAGAAAAAGTATTTCTTTAGATGATATATTATTCCTCTCAACAAATCGTACTAAAAAGGATAACCCTTGTAGTTTGTGCAAATATATAAAAAAGTATAATGACAGAATACACAAAACCGCCTACAGATCCTCAGCTTACAAAATTTATGGAAACTAGCGACTACGACGCTCTTGCTAAATACCTTGTGGGAAACCAGCAACGATGGCGTGATAACATTATAATACCCAGACTCCTGGGACCGGTGATCATTAAAAGTCACGAAGAGAAGATGATTGAGTCTGCGGTTGAGAGCTGCCCTTTCAAATCCTTGACCAGTTGTATCATCGGTAAGCTTCTAAAAAACGGCAGTACAGATGAGTAATATATATCGACTCTTAGTCAGATTATATAACTAATCTTTTTAATTTCCAGGCTATGGTCTTGGTGCAGCTGTAGGTCTCTTCACATCCTCTCTCATGCCAAATGTCAGTGACCCCACGGCTCAACAGAATCAGACTGCTCGCGAAATTCTCAGAGAGATGAAAACCTCAATGCTAAGCTACGCCAAGAACTTTGCAATGCTCGGTGCTGTGTTCTCTGGAGTAGAATGCTGTATAGAAACAGCAAGAGGGAAATCTGATTGGAAGAATGGAACCTATGCAGGAGGTGTCACAGGAGGACTTATAGGGCTAAGAGGTGTGTCAACAAATTTCTATGAAATGTGTCTCTTTCATGAATGATATGATTGGCAATGGGACTTCCCATCACAATTTTATTATAATCTAATGGAATATTAATAAAAATTTATAAATGCTGCCTCTGGTGACAGTTAGATATACTCTTGTTAGAATAAGGATTCTCTAAATGTATGTAGGTAATATAAATAGTGTATCAAATATAAAAATTGCTATTGCCACAGTATTCACATAATAGTTAATTTAAAGAATAACCTTTATTTAATTTATTTTCAGGTGGCTTAAGGGCGGGTATATTTGGCGCTGCGGGTTTCGCTGCATTTTCAACTGTTATTGACTACTACATGCATTCACGATGATAAATCATTACAAATATTAGTGTTGTTAAACTATATTATTATAGATACAAATTAGAATAACAACTATGGAGTTTATTTAATACAAATTATTGTTATTCTTTTCACATTTAAAATAAGCATGGTGCAGCTTTAATTTTGATATTATTTTTTAAGTTATATTATGAACAGTTTAATTTGGGATGATTTTTTCTAACATACAATAACCCTGCAAACATGGTCTCCTTTTTCGGGTAATTCAAATGCAAATAGTTTAGTTTACTTGGATCAAGTGTTATTGCTATTTATATATTACAAAATATATGAGTATTAGTAATTAATAATCAGACGAGATCTGGACAACACACAAGCCTATTTTCTTCTCCATAAGTGTTTTATTAAATATACCTTTTACAAAGAATCTTCAATTGAAACTAACATTTTACTGTTTCCCTGGGATTTGTACCTAAAAAGCTTTTCTTTTCTTCTAGACTTCCAGTATTTTGTATCTTCTTTTGATATAACATAATCTCCAGTTACAGCCACTGCATTTATTTTATCTAAAAAAGTATAGATTCTTTAAAATAGCTGATATTAAAAGCTTGTTGCTTTCCATGTGTAATTTTTTATATGGACAGTTCTAAATTATTTTTTCAATACAAAAACTCTTAAGCGTTGCTTTATTAGAAAAACTAATTTACGCAATAAACTTCATTACACATCTTATAAAAAAAGTGAGTTTAAAATGGACCACATATCTCTACCAAAAAAAAGGTTATAATTCCCAGTTTATTGTAAATAAAAATGCAAAAAAAAGTGGTTTTTGTTAGCGAAATATGTAATGTTAACCATGATGATTGCGTTGTAAAAATATATGTAGTCAATTTTGAATCACATAAAGTAAGTAACAAAAAGGAACAGTTGATTTTATTTAGAAAACGAATGTGTGTTTGATTAATATTGTTTAAGAAAATGGGTTTTCATGCGTACCATAAAGTTCACCGAATGTGAACGAAACTATAGTTGGACCTTTGCAACAATCAGGTACATGTGAAAACCCGTTTTTTTTAAACAATAAATATCAGTTGAATTCAGAACCTCCACCTTTTTGGGAAATAGGTAGATTATTATAAATACACATCAATATATAGACACAATCAAGAAGCTATGAATATAGACTTATATTTTAGTAATGAACATAAGTATATAAATTATGTTCTAAAAAGTATATTAACAAGATTCTATAATATTTACCTTTATCATCCATTTCATGTTCCTCTGGATCTACTTTTCTCCGTTTCTTTTTAAGTTTTCTGGATTCTATATTGTGGGCTTCAGTGTAGGTGTCTTGTGTGTCTTCACCAGTTAAAAATTCTGGTGAGTCCTTGAATAATTTTACACCTCCTTTTATTTTTTGTTTCCTGTAATCAGTATTTAGATATTTTGTTAATGGCAGTTTTTTTTATAATTTGCTTGTATGGTGCTGGCTTGCACTTGACCGTAACTCACGTAATGTACAGTGACAATGCAGCCTAGGTTGTTGCATGCTTGCCTTGAAGTAACCGATTCACTCAAGGTATAAGTTGGAGCTAGAGGTCAATCATAGGAGTGTAATTAACAAAGTCTAGGGTAGTTTTGTTCCACAATATTATAATGAACATAGGTTGGTTAGTAACATAAAATCACTTTTAGTGATAATGCAATCACTACTGGTGCTAGATGTTAAATTCTTCAAAATGTATTTTAAGTCTTGTTGTACACAATAAAATATGTAAAGAAATATGTATAGACAATGTCGAAACAAACATTTTCATGTTTGTTTCGATATTGTGTGTCATTTAACTTACTTTTTCTTTGGCTCTTCTATTTCAACAAATTCAATACTTTTATTTATCAAGGCCGAGATCTTGCATCCAATCTGCTTTTGTAACTCTTCTGGCACCTTCACATCATTGTAATGACTTGAAACATCCAAGAAACGTTCTGATTTAAGCTTGGCAACATCTACAAAAAAGTTTATCAACTTTATAATGTACTTCATTTATTAAGTTCGTGTAATTGCTACTATAAAAATATAGTAGCAATTACACGAATTTTTTTATTAGCAATTGCATTTTAAAGAAGTTTATAAAAATAAACTTCTTTAAAATGCCCTTAATATTTTATCAAATTTATTCAGGCATCTCTAAGTAATGAGAAATATACATAAAAAAGTTCCTGACGAATTAAGAAATTCCTCTGAGGAACGTTCTATATAACAAACCCTTCTGTGATTATCATTCGGTTAGGATTTGCTCTTTTTTTAGTATAAGAAGACTGTTTTGCACTGAGACAGGGAAATCGCAACTAGCCTATGAAGCCTATTTGTGAATCATGAAGCCTAAATTTACCTTTTGATGAGTTATCATTTGAAGGTTTCTTCTTCGCATCATTTATTAATTTGGTAAAAGAACTATCCACAGCTTCTTTGAACTTCGATAGATCTTCTTCTTCAGATGAATCAGACATCGTAGTTCTACACTATGAACAATTAATAAATATATAACACAAAGAAAAACGAAAAAGTCTGAAGATTTTGTTTGAGGTTAGATGATTGTTTAGAATTATTTTATTTGCGTCATTTGCGAAGATAGGTTTATTTTTAATGTTGAAATAGGTTGACACTACGCTTCACGGGGCGGGGGCATAGATAAACTATGACTTATCAAAAGGGCGGGGGCGTACGGAGTACGGACCTCTAAAATTTATGAAAGGAAAGAAGTAAGATACACAACGATAGATACGTTAAAATAGGTGCGTATTAAAAAAAATATTATAACGTTAATAGCATTCTTCGTAAATTATGATCGTTTTTTGTGTAGGGCAGTAGGGCTCTAGCTCAATAGTATATCTTTTTTTTCTTCTTGATGATGGCTTTAACACATTTGTGTATTAGCCAGTGTCACGATATAGTATATCTTCCAAAATACGAAACCTGATTTTTTAATCGTTTTTTTCCCGCGTTCGCTGACAAAATGGCGTCTTTGCCTGTTATTTATTGCAAATCTAGTCATTCTGTGCGCTTTAATGAGTAATATTGGTGGATTATTAACCATTATTGTCTTGTTTATGTGCACTAGTGTGGGCAAGCGATATATAGACGGAATAACGTGGTCTTCGTGTTTGCGGGAAATCTCCGTAGAAACCCTAGTAAAGTCTCCACCGCTTTACGAGGGTACATGATATGACTTTAACTTGACCACGATGATTATTAATTGATAGTTGACTTAACTTTATTAATTTATAACTCGAAAATTGATAAACTTGACGCTCGTCGTGGTCAAGTTTAAGTCATATTATCATGTACCCTCGTAAAGCGGTGGAGACTTTCTGCTTGGGTTTCGTTGCCTAATCTTTTTCATCTTTTAATAACATAATCTTAGTAATGTTTACTGTACTGTACTTATCACAAATACTTATTAAATTTTTCCCAGGTACATAAATGAATCAAATACGCGAGAAACATTAAACATTTATTTACAATAACTTTATCACTATAACCTAAGATAATAAATTATGTAGAATACAAAAGTAATCATCATGATTTGTATTTTTACAATTAAACACAGCAATAATCAAAAATGGGGGTAGGCACATAAGTACAAAACTATCTACAAGATAAGTCTCACAGTCATAAAAATAAAATTTTCGCCAGTAGTTAGATTACCAGTTTTTAGAATTTACCGAAATAGTGTAAGTAAAAAAATATAATATATGTACCATATTATGAGGTACTCATATAGGTACAGACTACTCTGAAAGATACATACGGTTTGTCATGTTTAAAATAAAATGATCCAAAAAATGGATGGTAGTGGTGGTGGGTTGAAGCATTTGGATTATCTGTAAATCTTAAATGGTCTATAGGTATATATTTATATATATAATTTTATGTTGTCGTAGTTAGTCTTTCAAAAAATAAAATAATAATATTTGCCTGACAAATTTCAAAATACATAGGTATATGACAAAGACTAACGGCAGGTAATATAATATAGGAAATACTAAGTATACTTTCAGATTTGTAATAGTAAAATGGCTTAGCATGGAAGGCTGTAATGTTATGTTATTAATATAAAAAAAATCATCATTGTAGGTATATGTAGGTAAGTACTGGCTTTACAACTTTATCTAATTACAAAAATGATACAAACAAATTGTATTAGTAATCTACGGAACACAGAACAGTAATGCTTTTATGGTGCATCGCTACATCGCTAATATTTTTAGAGAGCAATTTCTGAACAACAAAATCCCACTTAAAAAAATCCCATTAATGAAATCTCGAAATTTGGTAATACGCAATTCAGTCCAATTCCCCGATACACAATGAGTTTCTAAAATGATTCATAAACATTGCAAGACCAAATAAACGAAGCTCGACACAAAAGCAAAAAAATATTTCTATTATTTTATTTAGAAAACTAACGCGTGCATGTTTGATTCATATTGTTTAATAATCAGGTACGCTTAAAAACTAATACTACTTTAGTCTGACCTACAGTAGATTTTCAGTGTCATCGACTTTTTACATTGGTATGCGTAAAACTTTTCCACACAATTTTCGAATACGATCGGAAATTCATTGTGAAGTGGGTCAGTAGTCCAATAAGAAACCGAGAAGTACTTAGTGCCATGAACCAAAATGGTGCAAAAGAGCCTTAGCAGTACCACTATTAACCACTTGGAACTACTCTCTTCTTCGGCGTACACAGTCACACGCTCCAAAAATATAAATTATCTCGTAAGCTGTCCACAGACTGCCTATAAATTTATAATCTGCTAGCATCATGAGGAGTGGGTAATGCGCGAGGTTGTCTGGTCGTCATTTCTGTCTCGAAGGCCTTGTTGTCCAGTCCGTTTGTGTTGGCTGCGGGCTTCTCCACCGGCCCGTCCATCAGGAACATCGTGAGGAAGAATAGGATACTGCCTGGTAAGGGAATTGAGAAGTGTCTGGTTATGAATAGAACTTGAAACAAATAATTAGAAAGTAAGTAAGTTTAAGTAGCTGTATTTAATTACGATAATGAACGCCCATTAGACACCTTTAGAGTTTGTTCTTAGTACCTACTCCGCTACACCCTATATCTACTCAATGGGTGCACCTTCCAAATTTCACGTGTCTAGGTTTCGCGGTAAAGGCTCTGCGTTAATTCCTAGTCAATGTCAGTAAGTCAGGACCTTCTATTTTATTGTATATACTGAGCTACTCCTTAAAGGTAATTAATTTTGATTGCCATTGAAATAGGTATATGTACTTAAATTACTTACTATTTTCCTAACGGTGCTTTTATAACTTAATGTTAGTTGGAGTTTATTACATATAGGTATGCTATTATTTCTTCTGGAGCCTAAATATTAAACAATTTAATAAAACTTACTGATCGCGTAGAACCCAGCATAGAAGATCATGATCGCCTCTCTGTATCCGATCGCCTTGGCCACCGGGTCTACCAGGATGGGCAGGTTACCTCCGATGTTGTTCATGACAAACAGGAACACGCCGACGGTGGTGGAACGTACCGCCATGGGTACGATCTCTACCAGGATCGCGAACACTATGCCGAACCACATCTCGGCTGGAAAGGACAAGTATAGCGTTATGATTTGGTAACAGTATATATAGTGTAAGGCCACGCAAAGCAAACATCTTGATCTAAAAGTCAGTGGAGTCAGGAGTGTCATAGTGGCGGAATTTTGAACTTCAAATTTTTTGATGAATCACCGGTGGCACCTTGCAGGTATACCAGCACATGCTCACTAAAGAGGTCGATTGCATTGCACTGCGTGACGAGTTTTAAGCTTCTTTAGCAAGGGTCATTTTTTCAAGTTGTTTGCGGCTGATTTTATTAGAGATTATTGAAATAATAGTACTATTTATTTATTACTAGCTGAGTGGTGTTATACACGGTTCTCTAATTATTTATATTTAATTCGGTCCGCTACGTTATATTCCTACAAAAATACAAATATTCTCTTTATAAATTAGTATAGAGTATAGAAGTATAGACTGGTAGTAACTGCAAATATTTTTTGATTTTATATACATATTTCTGAAATACAGTAGGCCATCTCTTCAATTATTAGAGGAAATAATATCTCCCAGCCCAGATGATCTAAAAATCGTTAATACGTCGTTGAAATTGTTTCCCAATTTTCGTCAAGGTTAGATAACTACTGACACTAGTTTACAGGTACACACTGACTGAGAGACTGCGCTCGGTCAGTAATGCATATTGCAACATAAATAGGTACTCAAGATTTAGTTTGGTAATTTTATTTGATGAACGAGACAAAAGGCGCTCAATGTTGAGATGCGTTTACTAATAAGACAGTCAATAATTAAGGAGCCTTACCGAAGAAGTAAGAGATAGCCAGAGTAATCATAGCCCAGAGTGGTCCAAACACGACAGACCCGAATGCTGGCAGCGTCGCGATCAGTTGCGATAGAGCCAGCACTAGCACTCTGGATCTGATGCCCATTTTAGCCACGAATCTGGAACATAAGCAAGTATTAGTAATTTACTCATTGGATTTATTTGAATTTTGAATTCTTTGATCTATGCATAAATATTGATGACACTTAATTTGCTATTTGGTAAGTGCTTAGAACTCTAATATACCTACACGAGTTAAATGTAAAAAAAAATGACTATGCGTCACTGCTATACTGTTGGGCGTAATTCTTTGGGCTGTAACAATGATGGATTACTTAAACTAAAACTAAGTACAAGTACATGTCTTTCTTCCAGGCTTTTCAGTTTGCGGGTTGAATAGGTACCTCAAAGTACGTCCACTGCTTTAATAAGACTATCTGTTCAGGATAAAATATAACTCGTATTACTCATGAAGCAAGCCAAGAGCCTAAAAATTTGCTTTATTTTAGGCTTCAAATCTGCTAATCCACGAATCACCACAATACCGATCAAACTGTATTCAGAATGTTGTTGATTATAAAAACTTACTTATCAGAGATGACGCCCCCGGCCACGACACCGATGGAGCCAATCCCGACGGTGACAGCGAACAGCCACCAGCCTAGGTCCACGTCGGGGAAATAGTCACGGTAGTACAGATCGGCGTTGTACGCGAAACACATACCACCTGAAAACAAATATTGTTATTTTATAATGAAAATGAAGATCAATCATTCCCATTGAAGATTCCTAGACTTTGGACTATGCGGGGACTGAGTTATGCTCTTAATTCTATTTTTCTGAAGCTCCGTTGATTCCAAATTTCAAAGTTTCTGACGTGTCTTTCAATCATTGACATTGATAAAAACAGCTAATGGTAATTAAAGACACCCATTGTGCAGTTGACAAAAAAACCGTTACACAATTATATCTGCTACCACCGCTTGGTAATCAAAGTCACCTTCCGACCTTTACAGTCACACACGGAAGAATGCAACATGACAACAATAAACTTAGCTTCCGTCGTCTTAGGCTTTTGATTTGTACCTACAAATTGTTAATCAAGCGATCGACCTCGAGGTTCGCATGCTTGTCGTGACAACCTACCGTGACTGAGCCCCAGACACGGAGACATATTATTTACCTATGTACCTAATTATGTAAATATGTATCCACGCGCGAGCTACAAGGAATCAGGATTCACGAATTTTTCGATCAGCAAACTCAAATTTAAAAGTTGATATAGAGAGTAATAGTAATTAGTGCATCCGCGTCCTACTGGTTATGACTGTAATGAAGTAGTAGTGACACGAGCAATGAAAAGACCTATTCTTTCCATTGTTCGCTGATTGCTCATCGGCTGATTGCTGAGTGTTTATCTTAAGAATAAAATTCGCTCATAGCTCAAAGAATTAGCAAAGTGAAGTGAGTACTTCACTTTGCTGAGTGGCAGTAGGCTGAACAATAAGCGTTGGGGTAAAAAAGTTCTGGAGACCGACTTACGGAAAGCAGCGGGCATGAACCGGACGGAACGAGCTAGAGACTGTGATCGGTGACGATCATAAGGTGAGGCCTATGTCCAGCAGAGGACGAATACAGACTGATAATGATGATGAAAGAGAGAGAGAGATACTGCTGCATGGTAATGTTAGCATGCGGGGAATGTAACTGACAGTGACAGTCTTTTTCGTTACGGAAGGGAAAAAAGTAGAGCTTATCAAATCTTTGCTAAACGTAAGGGACTATTCAGTGCAATAATTACGGATAACATTAATAATAAATGTTTACTTTGATTGTTTCGAATTCTCAAATATCCAGCGTCATGTAGCAGTACCCAGTATTCTGTATTAGTATTACCTTAGTTAAATTACTACATTTAGGGCAAATCTTTTGACGTGCATCGTCATGTACATGTTAAATCAGGCTCAAGCTTAAGTTTCAGTTGCTTGAAAATGTAGGCTCTGATGTAGGTATATAAGGTAGGTTTTAATATTGTGATGAAGATGAGTGATGTGTGAGAGCATAATTGCGATTAGAAATAATCATTATTGATAGTATAATGGTTAATGGAAAGCCATATGATATAATTATTTTATTTCGTAATAAAATAATTATATCAAATTAATTGACAGCATTAGACATTTGTAGAGTCGTCTCTACAAATGTCTAATGCTGTAAATTAATTTGTGTTGCACTGCATCGGTACTGTTACACGGAATCAAGACTATATTGGTGTTACGTTGAAGCGAATTTACATATAGAATCGATTATAACTTTATCTTTGCAAATAATTATTTTATCTGTTGATTTATGAATGATTAACTACCAGTTATTAACATAGAATAATAAAACTTTATTGTTTTAGTAACATTAATGTAATACAGTAAATATGTATGGAACTATATATATTCGTATATTACATGTCTAATGTGTTAAACAAAGGTTTTGTCGTTAAGGAAGGTTTGGACTCTGTGACTCAGAATAGCATATAATGTGATAAAACACAATCTGTAATAATTTCCTAGACAGGTTGTAAGCTATCTGTTTCCTTGTTAAAGTTGGGTACAACCAAAGTCGCTTTTTGTTGCAAGATTTACATCACTTTAAACACTCTCAGGTATAGCACGCTGTAAGCTAGTTGTATTTGTTATAAGATTTGGATCTTCTTTTTATTCTGGTGCCTCTCCACTACTGGAGGTTGGACGTCGGCTCAGCGAATCTTGTGCCATGCGAAATAGTTCTTGTACGCTGGCAATTCCTTTCCATTGTCGGATGTTTCGTAACCAAGACTTTTTCCTTCGTCTAGTGCGTTCGCTTCGAATGAATGAATGGAAAAAATTTAAGTTTTTTCCATCATTATAAGTTGGAGAAGCTCATATCGTTCGTGTCGTAACACGTGACCAAGATACGCAACTGGATTTAGATCTACAAACCCGCAAACGTGATGATCGCGTATCTATATCCATAGTTTTTGGTGACTTGGACATAATCTGTTTGAGAACATACGTGTCAGTATCTCCTTGTCTCCCCTCAGGGCGACACCAGGGGAGACACGGCACCGAAGCCGCATAGTCTGGTACTGATAACTTACCACAATGTCTGATAGAGGCAGCCAGACACAGCATCAATACTCTGGGCTGTGCAATAACGTTCCAGATGGTGATTTGAGGCATCTTCTTGCCTGATTCCAGAGTAGCGTCACCACCCTTGGTGTTGCCAGCATCTAGGAAGGAACAGAACGTTGTAAAGTTTAGACATGATACGGTACATTTAGGTCTTGCAACGTAGATTCTAAGATCTACAAGCTAGGTAACTGAAGCGATTTCTTAACAAACATATTTTTCGCTTTCACCCTCGCTTGTCTCTGGTGGAAAAGCAACCTTATCAGGAATATTGTTATAAATTTCAACTTGTATGAGCACTAATATATGAGGTTTGTGTATTTGTGCGAAATAATATTGAAAAATATATAACACGAGGCACAGGAGCAGGCTCTACTAAAGAGGGATTGTATTGATAAACGTAGGTGTTCTTCACCTTCTTCTCCAACAGTAGTCCTCTCAGGCTCTCGGAGAGTGAAGATGGTGAGCAGAGCGACCACGATACCGACGACACCAGTTCCGTAGTAACATACTCTCCAGCTCTGGATCACAACAATCATTTGAATCATACTGTATATGAGAAAATATTTTTAGAACCACCTATTTTTATGTGTTGTGGTCGAAAATTATGTAACAAGTAGTAAGTTTTATGGATTAGTTTTTAGGTTTTATTCTAATTCACATTCCGCGGCTTCAAAAAAGCAGAAGGTTAAACTTAGGTTAAGTTAGGTAATCGGTTAAGACCAGTGGTTTCTAAGGTTACCGCCCAAAGAGCTTAGGTAAATGTGCTATAAGTATTTTACTAAAAACTTCATCACTCACCAGTCCCCACGCGTTCAGGTCAGGTATGTACCGTCCCACAGGGAAAGCAATACCGTACCCTCCGTAGATTCCCCAATTGAAGATAGACAGCACCAGCGCTCTCTGTTGTTCCGGGAACAGATCTGTCAGGATTCCGGTGGCTAGAGGGTTGCACCCGGACTCGCCTGCCGCCATCACCATCCGAAGTAGAACAAGATGCCAATACTCGGTCACTGTGCCCATGAGAAGGATTGCTGCGACGAAAACAACGGTGCATACTGCTAGTACGCGAGCTCGGTTGTACCTGGCAAACACAAGGGTAGGTAAGCGGTGGAATAGAAGTTTTAAAAAAGCTTTTAATGACAATAATTTACTAAAAATGCAGGTAAACGAAATATTTGCAGTCTTGAACAGTTTAGTGTTGATCCTAAAGTTCCTTGTGTTTTCAGTTTTTTATTGATGTGATCGGAGTCCAAAACTCTTCATCTCTATCTTGATTGCATTATATGTATAAAAGCCGTTATAAATTTTGATTTATTACATCTTATGAAAATTGTAAATTGGCACAGTGTTTCGCCAGTGCCGATGATTCTGGAAATACCCATTACGGTTTGATTCGTCAGCTTCCTACTATTTTGAGTAAATGCTATAAGAATATACTAACTTGTCAGCAACGACTCCCAAGAACACTCCGACCACAGTGAAGACGGCCATGAAAGCAGGACCGGCCAACACTTGGTAATCGATGCCGAGGCCATTGTACCCCCATTCGCAGTACCTAGTCCCGTTTAGTGTCAGAGACTCGCATCTTATGATGAAAAAACAAAATATAATTAATAACAGCAAGTTATTTAGAGGTTGGGCTGGCTTGGGTAGGCTAGTGGGGAGAAAAGCACAAAACATCCCAACCGGGACTTATGGCCCTCACATCCAAAAAGGCAACTTGGTTCGCTGCATCGATAATATAGAAACTACAATATTGATACAGTATTTCAATGTGTTGATTTAGTGGCATGCGCTATACGAGTATGATAAAGAATAGAAACTAATTAGGTACTTAAATAAGTAATATATCACACCTACATTATTTGAAAGTTTACAACATAACGTCTTCTAGCTTGGGTGAGAGTTGCAGGGTATGAGTGTAAGTTTACTGCTGCGAGACATACCATGACTTTAATTTGTCATAGATTTCCAACGCTATATCTTTAATCAAAAAGTTACCTTTGCTAAAACTTCTAGCTGGATCATTAAGTAGATTTTTCATAGTGATAATACTTCACGACAACATCTTCTTCCTTTAATAAAAACTCTTGAGATGTGTTCGTCTGAGTTAAGACGCATTTCTTACAATTTAATTTCCCTTGGTTTGGGGACAGGATCTGTTTATATTTAACAAGGTTTAAAGCAACATAAACCTAATCAACTAATAAATAGATATAAGAATTTATCGCCTACTAATCCGTCCAGACTTCCTACAACGCGTAAACAATTGCACCCAGTGCGACATTTTATTATTTTTTTGTCATCCAGTGATGCATTGAATTTGTGATTGAAATTTAGTCCTCTCATAAGAACTGGCCTAGGTTTGTTCTGTGATTGTTTTTACAATGAAATATTACCAGCAGTTTGTAAACTGGTTTCGACTGCAAAAAGTTTTAATAGGGGTATGCGGAAGTTAAAACTCTAGGTCTAGGACTATGTCAAGGTTATTTAAGGCTTTCAAGGTAAACTTGAACGTAGGCAGATATGTTAATCATTGACAGCAATTACTATTGGATAAGCAGGTAAGACGCGATCAAAATTCATAAAAAACATAATTGCCTATACCTACGTATTAGCTAAGTATTATTCATCAGTCATCTTTGTATCATAATATATTTTGCTTGAATTTAAAATACATAATGTTTCGTGTCATCAATCATATTTAATAATGACTAATAATATTAAAATAAATAAAATTATTACAACAATAAGTCGTAAATCCTCTCGTCGTGATCCAACTGCCATACCATATAGTACCAAGTTTTTAAACTACTGCATTGCTACAAAGTACTTGCTTTAGTATCCTATGGGGACACTTACAGGCTTAGCATGAGTTGACATCAAGGGACAAGGCATGTCAAGCAAAAAAATAATATAGCTAATTTGATATGGAGGCAAATAATGACGCTAAAAATTATTATAAGTATGTGTATTCATATTTCAAACTTTCCCTCGAAGCTGATTAAATACCATTATCCACTGACCGTGCTAGCTCCTCTGAAGTAGAGATAGAAAAATAATAATTGAGTGACACCGTGCAATTAAGACGCGTTACGGATAAAAAGAGAAGAAAACTATTTTGTGCAAGCCAGTATTTTAGAGCTCAAAAAAAATAATTATAGTCCCACTTATACTCCACTCCTTTTTATGGAACTGTGGGTATTTGGTATGGCCATTTAAGGCTACGATACGACTGATACAGTGGTGTGAAAGAAGGAACCGTGATGTGGCAACCACACTTAATATAAATGCGAAAAAACATTGTTGATGACTCAACTTTTATTATTATATGATAACGTACGAAAATATCACGATAGACGATTTATTACTACGGATATCAATCCTAGGCCAAGTCGGAGGCTTTTGGGCAGCCCTATTCTGACAGGGCAAACCACTTCGCTGATACGAAGATGATGAACTGACAGTTGCAAAAAAGATGAACAAAAAGAAAGGTGCTCACATGTCAGTAGAGTTGACATCCTCACAGATGACAGGCAGCTGGCTCAGAGTGAGATGTGTTGCGTTCAGCATGCACGCCTTGTCACCGTAGTGTAGAGTTTCTGCTGTTACTTTCGATGTCGTCCCTAAAATAAAGAAAATAGTTTTAAAAATATGATCAGGCAGTGGGGCCACAATTCATACCAATTTGGGGCCTCCAATCGGCCGTCTGTCTTTAACGGGCTGGTTGCTCAGCAATATTTGTATTTTTGTGCAATTTTGATGGAATTTAATTCTAATGTTTTTTTTTTATTTTGCATAACATTTTCTGTATAACTTATTATTTACACCTTTTATATGATGTATAGTTTTTGATTTAAGCAGATAAATAAAATTGCATTTTGGATTGGCTGTGAATGTGCTAGTACTTATAATAATTTAATAATAATTTATAAAGTCGGTCCATTGGTAGTATGGGAAGGTGGAACTGGTAGAAGGTACGAGTACAATGGTACTTCCTTGTAAAAGTCTTCTTATAGCATCGCTTCTAAATACGTGATATGCATACATATTAGCTCTTTTCACTTTATATTACCGCACATAAAAGTGTAATTTTTTATAGTACGAAATTTTGTTTTCGTTAAACGTCCTATCAATAACACTCGTATGCATTAATCATAACAGCGGCTTCCTAGTCCGCCTCAGCTGTAACGATCAATTATACACACTATTATCAATATATTACTTACTATTAAAATCCAGTACGTTTCCTAACATTGTTGGTGCTTATATCTTTTTGTTTTAATGACTTTGCACAATTTTACTATAAATGCTTGATTTAAAACGCATAAAAGCATTTAGAATCGCAATATTTTCCGACAAAACTACGCAAATCGTAACTTTCATACAAATTGGTTGTTAAACCAATCAAGACGGTAACACAACGTTATTTATTTTTAGATACATCGTAATCATCGTTCTTTTTTATCATTAATTCTTCGAGTTATCTAAGCATCTTCTACACATAACTACCAATCAAATACATCATCTAACACAAAAACCTACTTACCCACTACCACAGATTGACGAAGCTTACATAAGAACTTTTTACGTCAATTTCTGTTTCTTTAAGCTATGTATATCTAATAAATATAAAGCTTCGACCCTGACTTTGAACGACCTCGACACTACCAGATAATTTCCTTTGGGTAGATTATAATCACGTAAGACGGATTCGTACCGCTTTTTGCTGCAATTCATTTTCGAGAATTAGATAATGACAGAGCGATATGCTTCATTGCTTTTACGTTTAAATACTATAAAGCATGAGCAAATACGACATACTAGTTATAACAAGATTAAATACTATTTATTTTATTACATAGGCGTTAAATCCGGTCTGATAGATATGCTATTGAATAAGTTACTATTTTTGGGTTATTTACAATATGCCAATCTTAAATGATCGTAGACTATAATTAACTACGATAATAACTATTTAGTAGTATAGTAGTATACTACTACCATAACCATGATCAATTAAATTATCAAAAGTGGCCTCACCTATCTAAATCGTATCAATTCAGATAGATGAGTCTCTATTGTAGACAATCAAAATACAAAGTATAAATTTAAAGTGGCACAAGTGTCGGCTTTATCGCTTGAAAGGTTCTCTTTCAGACAAACTTTGGATGCAGAATATAAGTTTACATATAAGTTTCTTTATATGTACACCCGCCGTAAATTTATATCGTACCTACTTAAACTGTTCAGGCTGATAAAGAAGATTTATAGGAAAACCCAAAATATGCTTATTTTGGTTAAATTTATGAACACTGGTAGCTATCGCCCGCGGCCTTGTACTCGACATAAAATGGAATATAAACAAGTTTCAAAATTGAACCCCCATTTGACCCCATTATGGGTTGAATATCCATCAAATACTTTATAATACACCCCTACACCCTATACGTAATGAATACCGAATACCTAAATATTTTTAAAGGGGTTCTTAAAGGTGCAGCGGTTTAATGTCTGTGTTGGTTATGACCTGTCAGTCTGACAGTAAGTCAGTCAGTAAATACTTACTCTTGTATACAGATTCAGTTTAGAAAACAACCACCAATTATAATAAAACATAATATACTGAATAATAACTACTACGTTGACTGCTCCCAATAAGCTTATTAATTTAATATACACAATTAAATGCTCTAAGCAACTGTCTAGGTACTGGTGACATTTTAAGTTGACAGGCACATTTCGGTCAGGGCAACCTGTTGAATTATTTATGGGTTATTATTTTTTTATGTCTGTTTGATAAGATTTAACTAAATAGTTTGACTTTAGACTTATTGATAACTATTACTTAGTTACGTTTATGGTTTTTTTAACGCTAGTGATTACGGCAGGTGCCGCTACAACTTTACTCATTTATGTTGATTTATTTAAAAACCAAACTTTTAAATGCTGGCTAATTATGGTATTATAAAAATATGAATATACATGAGAACACTAAAAAAATTATATATTGCCGTTGCTGAGATAGACGAACAAAAATGCAGTTTAATTGAGTATGTCCTCCTTTTTGGAAACTCAGTAAAAATATGGATGTAAAAAAAATTTAACAATTTACTACATTTGATCACACAATAATTATGCAATAGTTTTTTTTTTTTTGAGAAAAAAAAATAGTTGTCCATTGTTTTGTTTTTTTTTTAATTCACAGATATATGAGTATGATAGGTACTTCGCATGTTTTAATAAGATAATATACGAGTAGCATGTCGATTTAGTTCGTAATTACAGTTCATGTTTCCTCAGCAAATGATTCAATATAGTTTTTGTCGTTTTATTTATATAGAAACTTGCATATTGAATAAGTGTATGTGGCACAAGTACCTAAATCCAAAGAAAACGAATACATAGCACTGTTTTTTTTTTTAATTAACACAACTTACTTACAAAAAATTATACCTAACCGACTTCAATAAAATGTTATATTATTAAAATTTTAACGAAACGACTGGAAAGTGTACCACTTCGAATAAAAATGTTTTTTTTTAATCGACCCAGCCATACATACAGAACATACATAAAAAAAGGCTCTGACGATTTGAAATCCTCCTGTGTTTTTTTGTCGGCTAAAAATACTTAATTACTTGAAATAGCTTTTAAGAAGAATAGGGACTGTTCCGCACTCTCAACCTTACACCACGAAGGGATTATGAAGCAAGGGGTGGATGAATGTAAGGTCAAAGCATAAATACTTCATCACCGGCCAGAAGACGTCCACTGCTGAACATAGGTATTCCCCTAAGAACGCCGTTCCGAACGGCATTGGATACTGGTTACGTGTACACTTAATGGAAGGCCTACCTACACTGCGTCTTCCGGATCCTGGTCGCCACTGAAGAACCTTCCTCCCCCATCAGTTATCGGTTCTTCACTGTGGCCAGCCCATTGTCACTTCAGCCTTACCAATAAATAAAGACTTACCTATAAGGTAATGTCCAAGTTCGCCAAGAATGTACCCAACGGAGACAAGCCCCAGCACGTACCACTTGTAGAAGCCTTGCAGCTTAGCTAAAAAACCACCGTGGAACATCTTGGAGTATCTGAAAGATACAGAGAAAATTACAATGTGGTGGGGAATACAATCTATTACTATAATATAGAGTACCATTGCCATTCCGACTGGTAATGCAAATTGTCGATTTAGCTGTACCTCTCATATTCAATTATTTAACATCATATATGTAACATGTATCAGAAAGATGTGGGTGTTTACTCATCAAAGTGAACTTGACTTATCACGTGACCTATATTTGTATAGAGAACCAAATTTTTTCTCGAATTTTGCAAAGTTCTCTGTTCATTATCGGTTCACTTTGATGTGTAGACTAACCACTCTTAATTATTGTCACACCTTTATGTTACACGTTGTATATTTATATTTCAATTTATGGGTTATGGGACAGACAGACAGATAAATTAACTACTTTGCAAACATTTGTGATGATTGATATGATGAAGAAAACACTATCGTTGGAATATCTAGCAATACGATAGACCAATTAGGTAAGCAATTGGAGATAACGATAAGTATTTGTAAGTACTCGATCGACGAGTAACTCGCGCGGGATGGTCCGATGGTGCTTGCAAATAAAAATAAGCAAACTAGTTCCCGGCAAATAACTAGAACCAAGATGGCGGCATCGTCCTTTTCACTTTCACGGGTAGTTTGGTAAGTGCGAACAATACAACACGTCTCGCGGAAGGTCAAGTTGTTTGCCGCGTACTATTAGCGACTTACGTGACTCGCTATCCTCAACAACTTCTATAATAGACCCGATTATTACCCGAATGAAGAGTTACGAATAAGCGTTGCGTGTCGAGATCTATTGTTACAAAGTATGACGCATGACAGGTCAGGCAGATGTTATGACTTCATAGTTCTCGTGAAAATAAATTGTACTTTTATGAGCATTAAAAATTTTCTATCACAAAAATATTGCAGAAAATAAATTATTAATCCTTATAAATAAAGGTTCAATTTGTTATAGTATTTAAAGAAATTTGATTATATACGCATTATATATGCAATATCAAAAGCTAAAGCAAAATTTTAAGAATGTACGCTATACTCGTCTAAAAGCTCCCAGGCCTTTCTGAGATCATATCTCTCAGTTCAAAATTAATGAATTACAATAATATAAGAATCACTGTAAGCCATAACTCCATTACGTGTAATTTTCAACCGACTTTTTAATTAGTCGCAATCTTCTTTTTAATGTAAGTATTTTTTTGTGCCTGTAATAAAGATTTAATGTAGGTTTATAGAAGCATACAATATACATAAAAACTATGCACAATACATAGCATAGTTTAACCCTTTATTAGAATTATTTCCATGATGACATTATTTGAGTCGTATATTATTCAAATAACCAAGTGCTAAATAGCAAGTATAAAATGCAGAACTACTTTGAATCATCTTGAGTTTATAATAAAAGATATTACTTTGGTACTTAGTTACTATTGATATGTTGGAATGTTTTTTTTATTAATACATAAAAATGGAAATGTCAATGAACGTCCTTGCACTTGCGTGCATTCACTTATAAACCTATAAGCAAGTGTTGGCATTCTGCATAGCTATCAATTCCCACACAAACTTATTATAATAAATGCGAAAGAGTGTTTGTTTGAGTTTCTTCTACTAAGAAACTAAGTGACGGGTCGACTTGATTTCTTTATATTTTTTTTGTCTTTATTTTTTTCTTGCACAGAGACAGTTCGAGTACTTACTACTTTTTACCTCGACAAAATCGTAACGCGGACGAAGCTGTGGGAAAAGCTAGTAGTTATAATATATTGAAGTGTGTATCTAATTCACATTTAGGTATTCATATGACAAGTGCCTTTATGAAGAAAAATTAAATCACGGAATACACAAAAAAAATAGCAGATGGATTAACAGACCACTCTAGTTCTACATATAGTTGATATGCTCGAAACGCTAGGTTAAAGCGTCAGAGCACCAGAGGCCAGAGTAACGAGATACTTATCGATCATATAAATATAAATATATTTATTTGCAACTGAAAATACCTTAAAAAACTTAAATTATAACATTCAGTATACAACTAAATGCTTTCTGTCACAAACCGGTATCAACTCAACATAGTGCCGGCTATTACAAACAGCGTTGATCTTTCTTTGGAACTGTTGGTTCATGATTAGTGATGGTTAAATCCTGTTTGAATCTGTCTCGTTAGGGACAAACAGGAAAATAAATCCTGTCTGTCCCCCTACAGCTCATAAGAGGATATGTTTATTCTTGTTTGTCACCGTGTCATATTTTTAGGAGACTGCCTGAGAACTAAAATATCCACCCACCAATTAGTTCCATTTCTTTGTTCTGTCTAGCAGATCATAGAGGAAGTACCGGAAACTTAGAATCTTTGTTTTTTACTCGCTCTTCAACTCCTTACCCGATCGTCTGACCGAGTTAGTATTTTTTCCCCGAAGACATTTTTTTCTCGTGTCAGCGCGTGCTAAGTGCGGATTCTCAATTGTGTTTGACCAGTAAGCAATGACGACCTCCTGTGGACGAATTTAGTACCTCTAGGCCACAATGATATCACATGATCCAGCTATAGTCAGTGATCTAAAACATTCATGTATTGGAGTTTTAGCAGCTTTATGTCCTACCAATGGTTATCGCACACAGCGAACAAGCCCGTGACTCCGGAATAATATGGAATATAAAATTTGATCCCCTGAGGAATTAATTTCCAACAATCTTTTATTATTTTACTTCAAAATTATTATGAATACACCTTCCTGATTGCGTATAATCTAGGTTCAGCGGTTTGGTCTACACGTTGATTAAATCCAATATCAGTAAGTTAAATAGTCAGGACTGACCCTTTTAAGTACTATGATTAGATTTACGAAATATCTCTTATCCTATCACCAACGTTTTTATTTATCATGACCAACAGCTTAAGGATAATACATATATGAATCTTATACATACAGATAGTACAGCCAATTACAGGTCAGTTTTAAAAATTGTGTAAGAGTACAGATTTACATTTTATGTATGCTACTAAATTATATAAATAGCTTGAAAAGTAACTAAAACAAAAATCTTATAAGATTTACAGAAAAAAAATTACAGCGTGCAAACAATATTGTTATAGTTTTTTTTATTATATTTCATTTTGCTTGGACAGTATTTTCAACGTATTGAACAAATTCATAAACAACTGGCGAGCGATATGAAAAAGTAAATTTCGGTAGAACACATTTCAAGTTGTAGGTACAATTTATTGAGGAAATGGCATCAAATCAAGTAGTACATTATATTTTCCGGAAAACCTTCCTAACTTCAGTGTATCTACAATATTTACATTGTTATCATGACAAGGTACTTAAGTACTTTTTTGGTAGAATTCCCACTTGTCTAGATTTTTAACCCTGATCTTGCCAATCTTCGACAAAAAAGGTCACGAGTTGATTATTACTCCTATTCAATCATATTCTACGGTAGAATGCATTGTTACGGACATGATTTTAATGGATTACAACTAAACAATTGTTTTTCTTGTGGCTAAACTTTTTGTGATTGAACTGCAAAACCATCGCCTGTGGAAAATTAATTATGGTTTCGGTAGGTCAGTCAAATATTTTTAGGTATGAGATTTAACATACAAAGAATAATAATGAATTTGCATTAAATTACGATTTTAAGGGTTTTATTGTTCTTGGATGGGATTGTACTCATAAATTATAAAAAAAATATTACCATAACAAATAAAGTTGTAAAATTCCGCAAAAACTGCGGATGGGTCAATTACATACCTAATATTGTTTTGATTAAATAAATTATACCTTTAGCAATTAAAAAATGAATCCATTGTCTTCCGTAAACTTATCTTAAACCACTCAACCTAAGTAACCTAAAAAAAAACTAAGTAACTTCTTTTTTCAAGCAATGTTTTTTTTAATATCCCTACTAGTTATGTTTCTCAGTTATCACGAGTGATTGATAAATGAGCTCAACAACTCAATATAGTTTCTTTGAATCCATTCCAAAGTTGCATTGAAGAAACTACTTTAGTCGATAAGATCGCCCAATGTACTGCCATAAGACTACCATTGTTATTGGGGAGGTTCTCGATTTATTAGAATCTAATATTTTTTCTGTATAATATGGTCACCGATTTTTTTTTGTTAGAAGGGGTACGCACTGCCTACACAACGGCAACGAGGACGCCTACAAAACGGCCATTTTGGACACCCCAACTTCAGAATGGAATGGTTGCTTCAATGATTGGTTCCATCGTATGGAAAATGTGTCTAATTTCGCGGAGAATACTTCGAAAAGCAATAAATACATTTTTAAATAGTAATGTTGTGTCAATTCCTTGATTCCCGAAGTTTTCAGTGCCGCCCTCGTACTTTCCGATTGACTAGGTAGGTTTATAAATCTATTTATTGCAAAAAGAAAAAAAATCTAACCAATTTGAAGTCTTGACTTTATTTTTTTAAATACCGATTACCTTTTCTTTAACAATACGGATTTTACGCGTTCACAACGATAGCACATCTCTCATATGCCTAATAGACGTGCCATCGTTGTTTGCACAACCTACTCATTTCATCCCTGATGAGATTCACTGAATGTGAACGAAACCATAGACCTTTTTCAACAATTAGGTACGCGTAAAAACGTAAAAATTATTCAAAACACGCGTCAGTTTTCTAAATAAAATACCGATTTCCTAAGTTTGGTTTGCAACAAAGTTTTAATAGGTAATTCTATAATCAGTAATTTCTCAATCCTTAGATAATATAATAAAATTACAATAGTAGATATCATGCAGGTCCTACTCGTATACCTACTTCATGCTTGCCTACATTACGCTATGGATGGAGGCGAAATCTCATGCTATATATAAACACTTTATTTTCCTTATCCTTATAGTTTTTTGCCGCCATGATAATTTACTTTTTGCGAGTTGTATAGTGAAAGTCATCATTAGTCATTTATCTTGTGACCTTGGGGGTGACGATTAAAATAAGGTATTTGTTCCGGTGTGTCTGCCCAGGCGTGGACTGCCATGCTTCGATATGAAAAGGTTTATTTTAGACCAATTAGATACTAACCTCTTTGCAGGTGTCTTAGCATGCTGCTGCGGTATCCCCTAATTGTTATAAGAGGCGACTTAAAATTGGACTTCTGGGCTTAAGTATAAATTGAGTTAGGGCTCAGAATTGGGTATTTTGAGCCCTTAAATTACCCTTAAGCCTAGAAGCCTTCTCTAAAGAAGATCCTAAGCTCTGGTAACGGCAACGTGCGTGGCAGACGTTGTCTTACAGAGATACGAGACAGATAGATATTCTTGGCTGTAATTCAAGTCCCATAATAGGTAACTTAATATTGCTGTAATTTTTCTGCATTGTAAGTACATAAACTCTGCGACCACAACGTATACCTAAGAGTAAATACTGGTTTCAAAACTTCCTGGTGAACTTTAATCAATCTGCTACCTATTATGAACTAAATAATTCCATTGCGCATTTGCTCCGGGATTTTCCCCGTTGTCACCTTCCGTTGCGGTTATATTTAATTATGGTAAATGACAACGGTTCGAGGTAAGTAGTAAAATATTTATTACACTAGGTATGACTCTAGGTAATATTGGCATTGCAAAGGTTAAACTATAGTTTCGTTAACATTCGGTAAACTTTATCGGGTTCAATATTAACTACAACTTAATCAACATAGTGTCACTGACAATGACCAAAAACATGACCAAAATCAAAAGCAGTTTTCTGTCTGAAGTAGAGTATCTTCGGACCGAATAGAAAACGAACGTACGAATAACGATGCTCATGTTTTCTTTAAAGATAGAAAGAAAGGCAACACTGCCAAGCTGTCAGATTTGCTACCGACTTCCAAAAAGTATGAGATACTCAATTCGACTGTTTTTTAAATGTTTGTTACCTGATAAGACGGCTGAAACATATAAAAAAATGACGTTTAAAATGATGTACTTAAGTAGTCTCATTAATATTTTATCAAAATCGATCCAGACGTTTGGTTTTTTAAATCAAAATATCTGAAAAAATCCATCGGCGCCTGACCTATTGGAAGTCAGTTAATAGTGACATTAAAAAATAAATAAATAAAAGGAACTTGTTTGGAAATTAATATCCTTACTCACATGTTTACCACAGCTGCTGATTAAATAGCTTCTATAAATAAGCTTTATAAAGTGTGTGAAGCTTCATAGCCGATATATTGACTGTATATGCTAACACAGAGGCTGACATTAGAAGGCTGAATGAGTAAATAGGTCAGTGGTCGCGCGGAACGCGGTCGGCTGCCAATCAAATTATTATAAGTGGGTAAAACTCGCCTCATTATTTATTGTATATTGTTATATCATTATAAGGCTTTGTCCTCTGTGACTAACAGTCAACGCAAGCTTAAATCACTGGAGGTAGAGGACGTGATAATTAAAAACGAGGGGCTCCTTTTAGACAGTCGAGTAAAAATGTGTATTTATTAGGAGAGGTAGGATAAAAATAATAATACCGCATATTATACTAAAAGGTTTTCAAAATTTGCGTCTAATAGGTAAAAAATGTGTAGGTACGTAGTTTATAATGTGTATTTTTAGGCTTTCAAAAGACATGTACTCTCAATCAAGATTTGAAGTATATTGTTTAGGCCTGTATGTGTTTATTTCTTTTTCCTTCACGCTGGAATGGCTGAATAAATTAAGATAAAATCTGGCGCCAGGATAGCTTATGTTCTTGATTACCAACATAGACCACTTACTTATAATACCGGAAATATGCATAGTTCTCGTGGGATTACCAAATTTTCACGGATAACACCGCGGCGGTTGTCTATTGTTTGCCCGAAAGATATAAGCATTAATACTCATATGCCCGAATTTTATGGTAAACAAACAATTCGGGAAAATTAAATTCTGGCAAGTGGGTGTACCGCCACCGCGACGCGCAGCTAGTTCTAGATAACCCATTAGTATTCAGGTACCTACAGTATTTTAGAAATGGTCATAAAATAGCTGATTGACGCCTTAGCCTAAAAAGGGCTTAAAATGAACAACGTTTCATTAGATAAATTATTTTTTATTATCGAACATAACTGTTAATTCATCCAATAATTAGGTCACTACTCGCCCATAATTTTCTTTCAAACATGGTTTACCAGTTGCAGTTTTATTTTTATATTACCCGTAAGGCCATAATTTCCAACTAGTCATTTTGTTTTATATCTTGTAATTGGTAGATAATACAAAGGTTTTCAGGGCACAAGATGAGCTAGGTCTCTCCCTAGGTCATTGTCGAGAGGTAGCCTTGACATGGTTATGACTCGCCTGCAATAATTGGTAGGTATAGTTTATACAATACAGCTGTAATAGGGCGGTTACAGGTGAGCGTGCGCTAATAAGCTATTGTGAAAAAATATTTTCACTATCAACAGCTGTAATTTTAAAAGATCTCTTTCGTTCTTAGTTAATCTTTCTTGATTTTCCAGATTAAGTCATTAACATCAATGTTTATTAGTGTTAATATTTATTTAAAAATATATTATTATTATTATTAAAAAATGTACACAGTTTCACAATAACTAAGGTTATCTTAGGTTAAAAACGTAAAGAAACAATCTAAATAGCACGCATAATAAAAAGTCTAGAAAAAAGTTAAGAAAAGAACGAAATTGTCCGATATTTTTAGTTACAAGTGTTTATGCCAAATTTATTTATTAAGTCTCTGACAAGTGTGCATGTAGCTTAAGTTGGTGACGATGCGTAGCGTGAAGAGGCAACACGCAGCTTGACATAGCCTATCCTTCATAATAACTATTACATCGGTACAGGCACAGAGCAAAGTAAGTAATGCACACCATGGCTGTAGACCGTTCTTCTACGAAGCTCTGCTGGTTAAGGAAGGCTGGCTGGGGTAAATGCACAACGCACCACAACCTGAACTTCTATCGCATTTACGTAAAATAATAATATACCCATTTAAGCTATTACAAGTTTAACGTCACATTAATAGATGACAACATTTATAAGTTTGATAGATGTCAAAAACTATGCTAACAAAATTAACTTAAGATCTGATGACACAGTTGAAGTAAAAGCTTGCTTTACTTTACAAGCAAATACCGGAAAAAAAATTATTACAAAACAGTCTCTAGCATTAAATTTTGAAAAGGGCAGATAGAGTCAGTAGGTACCTATTCAATTAGCCGATTCATTCGAGTGGGAACATTGCCTGTATACCCGGGGTAGTTTACACGTCATTGGCAACAATGACTGTTATGTAACTGACAGATAGAAAATATAGAGTAGTAATATTTTCATAATTTAAAAGGAGGGTAATGTTTTTCAAGTCTGTGTATGTAAATTTGTAATAGAATAAAATTATTCACAAAACATATGTTTTGTGAATGAGTTTATATAACACTAAATTCCTCACTAGGCGAGCGCGTGTCGCGGTATCTAGTCTCAATCGTTCCGGTTCTTTAAATGTACTTTTACGTGTATCAAACACTTCTACAAAATATAACAGTTACACTAACTTTTAACGTGCGATCGGCATTTGTCCGAATAATCTAATCAATCATCGAATTTCAAGTAAGTATAGTAATAATTAGAAGAGATGAAAGAACTGAGTTAAAGTAGGTACTTTGATACTAACTTGCGAGAATTCCATTTCTGCTGTTGATTATTAAAAACGAAGGTCGACTTCGAGTGGCTTCAAACAGTTCCAGAGAGGCTGTTCTTCAATTAAAAGACGGCATACCGCGAGATTATCAGCCTTTGTTGATTGTCTTGTGTATTAATTTGTGCTGTCTTACTCTAAGTGGCTATTAATAGATATACCTAGCTTTATTTATTTTACTACTTACAGTTTTGAGATCATCTTGAAAATGGTAGTAGTAATCTTTTTAACTGATATCAAAAAAGGGGAGGTGGAAGATTCAAGAAGGAGTTTCTCAATTCGTCGGAATATTGTTTTATGTATATTTCCAAATTTCTTAGAAATTGCTGGATCGTTTGGAAAATTTTGTTTTTGATCTAAAAGCTATACTCTTCATTTGGTTTTACATAAATTTATTTAAAATCATTCGAGTAGAGTTTTTTAATCTAAATAGCTTTTAATTTTATTCACATAAATGACAATCTTGTATTGACGTAAGTTATGACTACCGAATTGAAGTTGGTTTACAGTTTGCGCGTCTTATTACTTCAGTAATTAATCCCTAATTCCTTGGTCTACGCAAATCCCAGTCATATCTTCCAAGCTTTTTAAGCTAACATTTTAATAAAGGTGTGTTAATGAAATGGAAACCGGAACAAAGCCGTGGATTAAACTTCCTGGCGGGACAAAGAACATTGGGTTTAGTTCGAAAGGTCGCTGTAGATATAGGGACCTTACTTCGTGACCAGCCGGACCTAGGTTCTAAGCTGTACTTTAACGTATACGTATGTCTATAGACCATTGATATATTATCGCTAGACTGGACTGTAGGTAAATTATAAAATAAATAATTTACGACAATCGCACATTTTGCATTTGATAGCAAAAGCTCACGGGCGGCTTGCTTGACTATAGCTTGTTCTTGCTTGGATTACTGGCTCTAATACATGCTTTGTTGAAACTACTCTAGTACAAAACATGTGACGTCAGTCATTAGAAGTTTAACTTTGTGACCTGCCGATAGAAAGTTCCAAAAGGTCGCCTAATGGCCATGTTTGGTATTATCTGTATTTATCTATTTAATGTGTACAAAAAATTATATTGAATTTGAAAAGTGGTAAGTTAAAATTAGAGTCTGACCGAAACTGGTTTTTCTGGCCGAAATCGAAACCGAAACTATCGTCCAATTTTAGCCGAAACCGAAACTGCCGCCGAAACTTTCCGTCGGACACTAGTTAAAATGTGTCTGTTTATGCCGATTCCCAAAAATTCAAAGGTATTTTATTATCATGTGATTTCTCAGAGATAGTTGGACCGAATAGCATTTTTTTTGTACGAAAGTAATATACCTACTTTTCTAGTGGTTCCATTTAAAATTTATAAAAATCGGCCCAGAGGTACGATTTATGAATGAATGATGATGAATCTAAATTACTGAAAAAAGTTCTATCGGCACTTTTATACGGTAAACGTTTTTATAAGGAACTCATTGCTCTGGACATATCTATTTGATAGTTTGTCGATGGCAATCTCCTCGTGTTAGGGCGTATCTAGTCATTGTATATTGATGGATGGTTGTGAAATCACGCTATGAATATTGTTGTAGCATGATTACGATCAATTTATTCATATATATACGTACCTCGAAGCTATATATATTATTTGGTTAGTTAGTGATGTCAACATCGGCGTGGGTTGAACTTGAGTACCTAAGGTTGTTGTTGTTAAACTTTTTCTGTGGGTTTGTGGTTACGCTTTTTTGATCACTAATATATTATTTTCATTAACACATCAAGTACAAATATTTACCTACATTATTGAATTGCAGTTTTATTGATATAAATACCTATTTAAGTGCACGCTGATTGAGCTTAGTTATCGCGATTGTTTTTTAAGTAATAGTGCAAGTATCCTCTATCATTGTAGCAGTTCTGAAGAAGAAGATAGTACATCAGTCCTGAAAATGTCTTCGTGCTTAGAAAACCTATATACCTATTGTAAATCAGGTAGAACGTAGGTAGTTCATGTTTTTCACTGAAAAACTTACAACGTCAGCTATCTAGTGCAAAAACATGTAGAACTCTATGTCTTTTCCTATACCTATGTCTATATTAGTAGGTTTTATTAATGCTATTATTCCTTTTTGATTCACGAAATTAGCTTATTTATTTTTATTTCACATGCTGTCTTTTTCTTTTATTCAATTTTTTTTCCAAATTCATTAGTGCAATAATATGTGTAAAATCTTACAACTTTCTTACTAAAAACGTTATAAGCCTCACGTAGGTATATAATATAAAATGTGGTTCCTTCCTTATATCTAATGCTACAAGCTGGATATTCTTGACTTGTTCACAAGTTTTATTTCATAATTTGCTTAAAACGTAAACAAAGTTCAAGCGGAACGATGACCAATTTGCGTGCAACATGTTAAGTCATAACGAACCTTCGCACCTCGCAACACATAACTGCCGGTAAATAAGGCCAAATTCACAAGATGTATGTAAACATCGCACCTATCAACTCAAAGTGGTCAATTTTTTTTTTACAAAAAAAAAACTTTATTTGTGAGCAGTAATTGTAATTCTATAAAAATAAATATTGAGAAGTATAATTTAAATAGGTATGTAAATTCTGTTAGCTGTCTAGAAGAGGCAATACATGAAAGTAGTGTTACATTGATTGAAATTGCATTTGCCAAGTGCGTGACAAAGCATATATAATTGCAATTAGAAAACAAAAAATAATCAAATCATTATTCGAGCTCTTACAAAACTCTGTACTATCAGCACAAAAATAGGACAATACAACCGAAAACAAGCACATAAAGTGATTTTATCCCTAAAACGATTAAACAGCTTTTCAGCGATATTATTTTACAAATTATTTGTTTGTTTTGTAATATTTTTATTGCACCCATTCGCAATTAAATCGGTCTTATCTTAGAGCATTGATCCGAGACTCTCGTAATTGTCAAACAAGGAAGCACAATGACATTGATTATAACATGCGAAATAAGACATGAGGTGGTAATAGCCCGCATTATACCTACGTCACAATATACCGGAAGCTTGCAAAATAAACTGATCACGGATATTAATTATTATTTAGGTACCCAGACAACAGGTAAGTTGTTTGTTCCAATTTAAAACTAAGAATAAATTATTATCAAGGTCCGCTTTGTAGTAAATCGCACTGGATGGGGGAGTTATTGACACTTAAAATAAGTGTGTGAAAGAATCAGAAGTGGAAACGATTTTTAAAAAGCCCGACTGAAAAAACTTTAGACCACTGTAGACAAGTGAAACACTAGCATGCAATCACTATAGCTTATGAACATTTCCAGATAAAAACGTAGCCAATAACACTTTGCTCATCAAAATCGCCACCGGTTTGTCAGGCTGTAGAGGATCACAAAGAGATAGACATACATAAATACTTACAAAGGACTTCATTTTACAAAGGTTTCATTTTCGCCCAAGTCGGTGTACGTCTACCAAGAAATGCCTAAAGATGTGATTAATATTATGTCCTAATGAAACCTGTATCAGTTGCGTCCTTCATAGTGTACAAAAATATCTAAATTCTGTGAGGTGTAGTAGAATTACTCTGGACGGTTTTTTATATCCTAAGTTGACTGCAATGGTCACATTTGTCCACACTCGTCATAAATGTCAATAGTAACACAACAGAAACGAGAAAATCGCTTTTTTGCTTAAATTTGGTGGAAATATTTTGATTTTAAATTAATTTTGTACACTGCGATAAGTTACGTTATTTTGAATTTGTTTGAGAGATTAAAGATTAATAATCTCTAACGTATTAATGGTATTATGTACACTGTTCTGGCCGGGGCTCCATACATTATTGAAACATTACCCGCGTGTTGGGCAGTCAGGTAAAAATTAATCCGTTAAAAGTAAAAAAATGGAGACCTTTAGGTGGTTTCTACAGTTACCAATATTCTCACACTAGCTGCACTCTGCTGTGTTTTCCGTGGATCTCTAATTTCTTATGGTCTATATTAATCAGTGAAAATATAGCTTTGTGACGGCGAAAGATTTTTTTACATACTTAGTCCAGTTTTTTAGTTTACTTATTAGCATTTTAGTATAGTAATAGTAGTAAAAGAAAGTAGTTTATAGTTTTTTTGTATGATAAATATTTTTTTTTAAAATCAGTCTAGTCATTCATGTCCGAAAAATCAGGAACTAATATTTAAAAAAAACATACGAGTCGAATTGAATACCTTCTCATTTTTGAAAATCGGTAGATAATTATAATAAGTTTATTTAACGGTAGTATGTGTACAATCGTAAAATACGTCGTTATTATTTACCTACTTCCACTTATTAGGCACTTTATTTCTCATAATACCTACTAAAACCGGCTGGTGGACAGTTCAAATTAGATACAAGGTAGGTATATTTTATGGTCAATTAACAGAATATTTTAATATCTTATATTCTACCTACACAGCCTTTTGGATGATGTTGAATAATTGAGTTAGATAAATATAATATTAAAATCGTAATATTTATATACTTACCTATAGCATAATATACAGATTTTATCTGTATAGGTTAACCTGCACAGGTTTTAAATAATGGTTACCTTTACCCAAAATCTGCCTCAATCGTACCTTTATTAAACTCATAAGGAAATCCCTCCCTACTCGGTAGTTTGAAAACTTTTTTTCTTTTAAACTTTCAAATATTATTTTTCTCTTGTGGAAAATTAAAAAACGACAATTTAATTATAAAAATATAGAAAATTTTAAATGTAATTTAAAGAACATAGATTGGTCTAAAAATCGCATTGTCATTTCGCAGGATTTCCACTACATTTAGCAGAATTTAGATATTTTTGTACCCATAAAGTAGGCAACAGATGCAGGTTTCATAAATACACAATATTAGCCGCATTTTTTGGTAGACGTACTCGTAAGTCGTCCTGGCAGAAAATGAGACAAGTCCATTGTCAGATTATCTGCTTTCAAGTTTTCAGAGTATTTCACCAGAAGCAACTGCTACGCTAAATTTAAAAAAATCGTCAAACATTATTCTGAATTTTCTTTGGCTGTTTGTGAAAATCCTTGGGAGTTTCTAAATTACCATTTTTAAATAATTTGATATTTATAGCATTTGTAAAATCATTATGCCAGTTGTAAATTATGTGACATTTTGGGAGAATATTTTTTGTGGATTTGCATTTTCTTACATAATTAAAGCGTAACTCAAAAAATGATAATTTATTTTGTATTCAAATTGCGTCCTTATTTTTTTGAGTTTAAATGTCAGGGATAATCAAACTTACATAATTAGTTTTGATTTTTAAAACTTCCGCATATCCGAAATGGTCTTAAAAATGGTAAATTCAAAAATTTATTTATCTATGCAGAAGGTTGCATGTTTTTTCCTAACCTAACTTTAACTTATGTTGTCCCAATAATAATATGATTAAATTGAAATATGATTGTGATTCTTTATTTCACACTCTGACAATATTCTTAACAAAATATTCGCAATGCCAAAATGTTTGCTTAAAAATATCACTTAAAACATGTCATGAATCTTTCATAAGCCCTTATCATAATATTAAGGGCGTGTGTTTATATAACCTATACAAATAATAAAACTGTAGATGTCAACTACTGTACAATGTTTTTTTTGTTAAAAACAGAGTTGGGGGGATGTAAGAAGTAAAATAGAACTAATTTAGTTTTTTTTTCTTATTTTTTGTTTCTCTGTTTGTATGAGCTAATTTCCGAAACAGATTGACTTAAATTAAATTTTGTATGGTGGTAGCATATATCTCTGGTTAGCATATAGGCTTTTGATCCTAATACTTTTGATCCCGGCAATAAATACCACGCGAACGAAGTCGCGGGCATCAGCTAGTAAAAAATATAATATGAATATGTTATAGGTTACCTTAGTTCTAATTTTTACAATATGATATGTTGTCGTTGTTAGTAGAAAAAACTAAGATATGCAGATTTTCTCTGCCTGCTATAAAACAAAAAACACAAAACAAAAAGCATTCAAACTTAAAAGAAACTACCCCAAAATTTTAGCACAGAAATACATTTTTCCAAAAGTATATAATTAAATACTGTTGCTATCATTCATAGTATATTTGCAAATATACAATACATAATATACAATACAAAATCTCGCGACCTTCTAGTTAAAATAATTGTCAATGTTTTGCATAAAATCCAGTGAAATGTCAGGCTTGGGTTTCGGATGTTGACCTCAGCTGCATTTCTGTGCGATTACGCGTAAAACAAACATTTACTCAGTGGAATTATAACTATTCCAGGTGGCCTAGGAAGTCTTATATCAGGGCCACCAACTCCGCCTGGAGTTGGTGGCCGAAAAATGGTGGAATGGGGACGAAGAACAAGAAGAAATAGAACTGTATGCTTCTAACTGGAAATAAAATAAAATGCTTTTCGCTCAGATCTCCCCACTAGGATTTCTCCTGTGATGGGGAAGCCATGTAACATTAACAAAAATACCCAGACCAGTCATATGTTAAAACTCATTGTTCGAACAACTGCCACGACCAGGAATCGAACTAATAGTTAATCACAAGATATAGCGGAGGTAATTACATTAATCTTCCTGACTCACTGACAGTTCAGGATCAACGTAGAGTCTAGACCTAGAGGGTACTACGAGTATAATACAAATACCTGACGTGGTGCTGCTTGGAGAGGCCAAGCAGACCTACCTAACTACCTAGAAAGGTGGTAGCAAGGATATTCAGAAAAAAAGAGAATTGAAAATTTAATACATAGAATAATTAGAAGATTTAAATTTCGTGTCATAGGGATGTAGTAAGCAATATTTTTTGAAAATTCTAACCCTAGGGGGGCAAATGGGGTTGAAAGTTTGAAATTTTTATATACTCCATTTTATGTCGTTCGGAATGTCGCTGGTGAGAGCTACTAAGTATAATAATGAGCTTAAAACATTAGAACACAGTTAAGTAATTTAATAAACTCCGAAGTCAAACTACTTACCTATCCCTCTGGTGGTGGGTTAGGGCATTTCGATTAAGTATCTATAACTTTTAAGTGGTCTATAGATAATCTATCTGCTATTTTTTCATAGTTATAGTCACTAGATTTTTTCTTAATTTAAGCACCGGCTCTGTGGTATATCGTAAAAAAAACTGAAGGAGATGGAGTATGATGGATGGATTTATGAAAAGAGTTGGACTAGACGATAACTTAAGCAAGGAATAGAGAAGAGTTCAGAGAAGGCCCATGCTGAAGTCGCACCTTCTACAGGTAGGTAGATACAACTTCTTCAATAGATCTGTTTTTTTACCTCAATGCTCAAAAGTGTCTGAAAACCGTAATTCTATTTTATTCTGTGTCAAAATTTAAAATCTATTAATAATCCTTTGACGTTAGCGGAATCCTGGCGTCCATTAGAGGCTCTGCTCTAGTTCCCATATCTGTCAAACACTTCTTAATAAATTCTGAGTAAAATTTCTGCTCAATATGGCAATTCTGATACCTACACATTAGATTCTTCCGAAAGTTATTTTTAGTAAAAAAAATTAAACAGTAACCCATTAAATTAATGGAGGACCAGTCGCACACAGTCATATTTCCACACATTGTTTCCCACTGGGCTTATAAGTATTTTAAATACCTATGTTTAGCAGTCTTAACGACTGCAATTATCTATTCCAGACAACACGCGAATAGAGAATTTATAAACGCGATCATCTCAAGGTTACCTTGACTTTGGGTCATTTTTAGACATTTCCAAACTCTGAGACACCGACTAATTAAACTGAAATTGTACCTAAATGTTGATTCACAATTAAAGTTAGTTCCTTTTTGTCCACCCAAAATATCATAGTGGGAATACAGAATAAATAATAACTTTAGGTAAAGGGACAGACAGATTGTTTCCTGTTAAATAGGAAACACATTCCTATATGCACCCGTGTAAGGACAAACAGGATTTTTTTGTCGTAGAGGTATTGAGTGGACAAACAGGAATAAAACGTCCAAGCAGTAGTGACCTTGGAAATTGATGATTATTCAACATGATGATTATTATAATAATTATTTTTTGATTCGGCTTCATCACTAAAAACTCTTCGTCCCTTAAATATACCGTCTTATCGTGTGTGTCGGTTAAAGACCCCAAGCAATTAAAAGTACATGTTACCTGTATTTAACTGATTTAAAAAATATCACATAATAATAATTCAACATATTAGAAAGTAGTTAATCGAAGAGAGTAAACTCACCAGTCTAGCAACACTAAAAAACACAAATAAAATCAGCTGCAACACTGCCAGTCGACAATACAAAATGCGCGCGCTTATCAAAAGATTTTAAACTCGAATCGAACAGCATTTGCGGTTCTAACTATCGAGTCTGAAAAAGTTCTAAATTCAACTATCCGAACTAAAAATTGAATTTATTTTTTTATTCGATACCTATACAACCTCTATGGTTAACAAAATAGGTTGTAGCGGTAAGGTTTGCGCGTGCGGCGTGGTCTGAGCCGCGGTTGCAACTAGCCAGTGCTAAATCCTATCCAGCCTTGAAAGCTACTGAAAGCCCCGACTGATCGTTCGAGTGATTTAATTAGAACGATTCTGGTTTAAACTAGGAACACCATTCGACCACGACATTAGCTAAGATTCATGGTCCTGACACAGATGACGTGCTAGTTACTGTGGGTGTAGGGGCAATGGTTTTTTTTGCGAGTGAAAAGTGCAGTAAGGTTTGAAAAAGTTAATTAGTTTTGACCTTGATCGTACAAAGTTCATTTTTAGTAGAGTTAGCGAAAGAATGATAACGTTTTCTAGCAGGTATATCAGACTTTTTCAGCAATGTGATCATTTTCAGAAAATCATTCTATCGTACTTATAAACGCGATGGTAAGAATATCTGTATGGATGTACGAGTATGTTGGTAACTCTTTGAAGTAAAAACTACAAAACCAATTTAGATGAAATTTGGTACGGAGATGGCTCAGACCCTGGATTAACACATCTGCTACTTTTTATCCTGTATTAACGCAGGTAACGCCGCAGGGCGCAGCTAGTGCTATTATACGAAAATACACACCATTTGTCAGTAATCCGGTCTCTGCTTTACGCTATCAGCTCTGAGTCTTTGGCTCTTCCGTAGTTCAGATTCTGTTACATATAACTTAATTTAGTAGCAAAAAATTACAGTAGGTTAAAAAGTGACAGTGACAGAAGTTAAAAACCAACGGCCAACCAACTTACGGACGTTTACAATAATTAACCTACGTATAACTACTAGTTAAAATGCGTACTAGTGGTACTCTATCCATAGATAGGTCATTTCATACATGTAAAAAAATGCGTTTCACAAGCGCGCTATCGCTTACTGTCAGTAACATAAATGACAGACGGTTAGAGATTTCGGAGGATAATTGCCTGGTTACGCGGACATTTTCCAGTGAAGTTATTATTTTTTAACGTTTTAACTAAAAAGATGGAATTATTCAGTGATGAAAGAGACAATGAACTATACGAAGCACCTTTCGTGCAAATTCTCGAACAATCGTGTAAAAAATTAGGTCTCGATGAGTTATGGCTTGAATAAGTACTATAAGTACTTTATTGTATATTAGTTAGAATAGATTCTTTAAGAGAATTATAACTTATTGTATCTAATTGACAATTGCGATTCTCTGAATGAATCAAGGTGAAATGTCTGATTCAATATTTTCCTCATAAAATTTATGTTTTTCCAACAGGTCAGGGCCCGTTATTGGAAACAGCCCGACATGGATCCTACGGAATTTCACTTAAACGTCTTCATTTTCATCGTCTTAATAGAAAAGTATTTTTTTACGATAGACTTCAATATTTTTCTTCTTCAAAAATGTGTCTTCACCTGCAAATGGTTATAAGCTATACCTACTAGCTGAATCCCGAGATTTAACTTGTTAAGATTTGTGGGTCTAAAGTTCTTTCAGTCGGGTTTTGTAAGATAACTACACTTAATTATTGCTACTTACGTTAATAAAGTGTTCAATTTTAAATAATAATCTGATATTATCAGGTTCTTAACCACATGTATAACTAACTACCGGCAAGTCCCTTTATTAAGAAAACGGTGACTAACAACAATAAAAAAAACAAATGGATTACCTATATAATATTTAAGATCTACAGATAATCAAAATGCTTCAAATGACATATAACTGTATTTATATTTAGCACTAGAAATAGGTTTTAATGTATGTCTAAATATATTACGTATATTATGTGACTTAATAGGTTTTACTCGTAATTTGCCTACGCTTAAAACAATTCTGACAGCCGTCGGCCACATAATTTGCAAAGATTTGAATTGCTAAGAGGAAATCGTATTTATTTACTTAATGATTAATTATGCGTTTTATAATTATTATCGATCAATAAAGTGGTTTGTAAAGTCATTGTAAACACCTGATTGCGATTATTGTAGATGTCGATTCCACAAATATTATTAAAATTCTTTGTAGCTAAGTTATGTCGGGTTTTTATATAAATTTTATATAAAATTCCTTTGATGATTATGATACAAAGTAGCGTTACCTGTTTTAATAAATTTACTTGCTTACTTTTTACTAGTACCTAGTAGTTTAAACTTTTAACATCGCGAACACAATTTAAATTGCGACTATGAAGAAGTAATATTTAAAAAATGTGATACCTGTCTTCAATTCGGCAGGCAAAATTTACGTTGCAAAACCTTAGTCATCAATGTTGTTATTAAAAAACCCATCTAAAGTACGGTATATAAAGAACAAAAGTTCTTCTGGTTTAAAAAATCTACTGGACTGATTTTGGTGCATTCTATATGGCACCAATAGTAAAATATACCCTTAATAACTAAAAAAATATCTGTTCACAAAATCTCTGTTTAAAAAATATCTGTTTAAAAAAACTCGACTGCTAAATCTTTAATTCGGATACACTGAATTAAAGATTTAGCAGTCGAGTTTTTTTAGATTTTTTATTTTACTTTCTTTAAATATTTTGATGTATCCAGTTTCACTCTCACGACTAAGACACACCACTCACATAAAAATACGATAAGCCGTTTAGGCTTTAGGGCGTGCCAAATAAATGTACATACTACATGCACTAGAATGACATAACGTTTACAGAATGACTGAGTATAGGGGAACGAAATTTTCAGCAAACAGACTCGCGAGGTCTAAAGCTCACAGAACCACTAGTTTAATTAATTAAAAGAGAAAAGATCTTATAATTAACTATCGGTACCTAATCTTAATTTATTGAGATCTCTTATTCTTATTTTATTTGGGGGCGATAAGTCCTGCACTGACTTCCTGCTTAGGGGGTTTTAAGCACTTGCCGGGCTAGCTATCACATTTAAGTTGAAAAATCTGTCACCGAGCACCTAAAGTTGTATTCCAGACTACGCATGCTCCATCTAGGGACCACAATGTCGCTGACTTATGTGATCGTGCGAGCTGTTTGTCAAAGGTCTAGCTGTCTTGAATAAAAAATAAATAGGCAATCGGTACTTACATTCATGCCAACCTAACTACTTAAAATGTCAGAGCACGGCCTTAGGTCGCTGGCACAACAGCTCCACCCCCGTTACGTCAGATGTTTTGATATTAGCATCATTTTTGATCGCCAATATTGTACAGTCTGCAACAATATGAAGTCCTAGTTTACCTCGCATATGTTCTGTAGCCACGCAATCTAAAAGCAAATGATCCACAGTTTTATCCTTATCTGCATAAGGAGAACTGAGACAACGTGATGTTGGAGACAGGCAGATGTCTTCACACACAAAGGCCGATCTGTCGCTCCAATAACTGCTGATAGTTAAGTTCACAGAGGCCGGTGATGATGCCGACCATCAAACGTAGATCTGATCTTGATAGTTTCAGTAAAGTGTTCGTTATTTTTTTGTTCAGTTTAGGGATGAAAAGTTTTGTTTGCCGAAAGTGTATAAAGTATCTCTGTGTTTAAAATTATATGTTTTTTCAGTGTATAATAAGTATGACGACAAATTTTAAGTACTTCCTTAAATGTGTTCATTATGTCAATTAGGCATGTCAGTTTTGTACAACGCATATTATTACCGTGGGAAATCGTCATAATAGTCGTCAAAACTTGACTATTCGCTTATTTGTCGCTACTATTGTGCTAATTGCACTAACTCCTAAAACGTCTTACAAAGTTACCTTACGATGGTTGCGCTGGCGACCATGATTGCGCTGCTCCACTGACTGAACATCATCCTTTCTGGTTCAGCATGGCCGGGGTCACATGCTATTGTATTATTATTTTATCAACTGCCATTGTAAAAAATATAATACGTCAACGTTATCAAAAGGTGCGATGCAATTTTATTTGTAGTTTTTAACCGATTTTTTATTGGTAGATCTCGATTTGTCTCTTGTTTCCTTCTAACAGACAAAAAACGGAGGAGGTCCTGTAGTCGACGTGTTTCTTTTCACGTGTGACGACGCATAACTTTTATAGAGTAGTCCTATTTTGATATTTTTTTTACTATATGTTTTTGTGTAAGGGTTGGAAAACAAATAATATCTAAGAGGAGGAAAACTGGAGATGATTGACTCCATAAGAAACGAAAGGGCGTAAAAAGTAGACTAATAATAAAAAATCCAAGATGGCCGGCACCACAAAATTACTACAAATATTTTTTTATTATGTGTCGGGTATTTTTTTTATATCTAACTTTACGGGATCCTTGAAACTCCCGAAGCGTTAGCACCTTTCAAAAACTCCACTCGATAACGAGGGGAATTTCAAGGATCCAGATGGTTACAGATTTTAGTCATAATGTCAGGAAACTATAACTGTATAGTATTAGAGCTATAGAGCACATTATTTATAATAAGTAAAGATATCTGTCAGTTTTGACATATATTGTATGTAACAAACAATAAGCTTATGACGCTCCGAACGAATTCTACGAATTCAAAAAATAATTACTCTATACATAGGCGCCTAAACCCGAAAATGAGGGTACACGCGTAACCCATTTTAACAATAACGAACCTACCTGCCAATCAAAATACATTCAAAGAGGAGAGAACGGAATTTTCCTCGGAGGTATTTGATATTGTCCTGCAAAAACCTACTTTCTTTCAAAGGACGTTTCGTTCGTGTAAATATCGTGGGCGCTGTAAGAAAAACATAACCAATAATTACTGTAGGTAAATAATCGGGAGATGATATTTTAGTTTAATTTGGAATGTATAGTATGTCGCGTTCTTTTCTACACCCTAAATAAATATTATTCATGCGAAGTTCAACATTAAATTTATAAATAACACTGACCTATTTAGTTATAACTTGTAGCTACCTATTATATCGATATATAATACTGCTAGAAATCGTCTAATAGTTATGATTTTCATGACCAAACACAGGCAAGTCAGTGTCGTGTGTAATTGACAATAAACATTCTTGTGACCACTACACATGGTCGCTACACGGCGACCTGACCACATGACCACACCTACTGGCACAGAGAAATGTGTCGAGTAACAATAAATATTTGGGATCTTCTAACTAGGTACCAATTAAACCTCTCACACCATTAATATTTCAATTTTAAATCGTGTAGAGTGAACCTTGCGATACAGGGTCTTCCTAGTGCTGGAGTCAAAAGAATCTCTTCGGTTACCTTAAATATTGTAACACCTACCTACATATGTATTTATTTGAATGTACATATTTGGTAACGTAAAAACTTTTTGCTAAATTTAATTAATTGTATTTGATCATATTCAAGTTTATTTAAGAATATAACAGTATTCTTAAATAAACTTCAAAAAGATCATTTCAATTAGTTATCTTGTTTCGAGCGAACTTGGATATAGATTAAGAAAATTCTTCTTTTGTTTGAAAAGGTACCTACTAATATAATAATACCTACTTCCTGGGTGATACCATACTTCTTGTGACGTAATTTTTTCACAAACTCACGCAACACGATTTAAATAAATTAACGAATTTGGTTAAATCAGGAATATTAATAAGTATTTAATTTATTTGTTTTTTTTCTTCTCGATATCGGATTATCTTCGCAAACTCAGGGCTGGTGCCCTAGTTTTCCTCTACTACAGATCCAGGGCTGTTATTGACACAGGTTCCTATAGAGTCACACGTGACCTAGACTAGTGATATGACGGCGGCTTATTGTTTCAAAGAAAATGGTGTCGGTATCTTCGCGCATTTATATCGACAACAAAAGCCTCCTGGCAAACTGGGTCAGCAGGTACATTAGATGTCTCTTTAACAAAACATCAAATTCGCATGAGGAAAAAAGTCCATTAAATTGAAAAATAACACATTATATTAATATCTTTATTCACGGCCTTAGAATAAGGCTAAACTACCTTAACCTAACCTTAAGACAGCCGCTTTTAAGGTATATGAGATCAACTTTGTACTTTGAATAACAAAATATCAATATTTTGTGGAGGAAATAATTCTATGAAAACGAGGAGTTTGCATAATAGAACGGGTGTGCTAGGTAACTTTACCTGTGGAATTAAAACTTTGTGCTAGTCCAAATCATACGAGCTAAGCTAACGTATTTCAAAAGTCATGGAAAACTATTCATCGTTCTACTGAAAGAGTCCATTATTTCGGGCACATTTGTAATTGATTTTTTCATGCCGTAACTACACAAAAATCATGTCTAAACTACATCTAAATGACTAACGATATTGATTATTTTGATTATTGGTCAGTGTATCGCTGCGATGAATGAAAAAACATCTTAAACCATACATTATACAACTTAAAACGTACTTATGTCGACTCCATTCCTTTCCGTGTGCTTTACATTTCCTTAATAATTTTATTTTATGTTATTGTTATTAATTGTCAATAAAGTGCTGGTTTCATTATAATGCTATGCCTCTGTATAAGGCTATGACGGATTCTCCATATCAATACCAACAATCGTTTACACACAGGAAATCATAATTGCTCACGTATCTAGAGCCTTTGTCAACTTCCGTTTCATATGAAAATTCTTTAAAATGTATTATGATTATTACGAATACATATAGATCATCTAATCACTGTATTCACTATGATGATCATATTTTGCTAATACGAGTAGACTATGCAAAAAGCCGAAAATTATGGCTTTGAAGCGACTCGTCTAATTTTGTGAAATATAATACGAAAGAACTAAATTATACTGACTTAAAAGGGCAGATAAAAACTCTACATTTGTCAAAAATTCCAACTTTTTACAATTTATTTGCATGCATTGTAACTAAATATCGTGTGTTAATAAATATGTTTATATATTTTTTTTAATTATGTTATGTTTTTGAATTCTGTATAATGTATATACGTAGAACTTTAGTTTACACATTGATATATCCTTCATTGTGATACGTAGTATTAGGTATATCTTCTATGATTATTGTATGGGCCTCTAGCTAGTTTAAAACATATGCTTATCCTAATTTATATTTAAATTTTCCTCTAAATCTAACGAGCTATAAAGTGTGCGTCAGAAGATACTTTTAAAATTTTAAATATTTTATTTAAAAAACTATTATTTTCAAGGATCACGCACATTTGCATTTACCTTACCACATGATTCAGGTATCTAATACATTTTTGAGTTAGTTTTCCGGGGTAATTTGTTTTAATTTAATGACCAATCGTAGGTATAGATAGTGTAGGTATAGGTAGGTATATTATTCATAGAAATATTCGATAAATATGTAGAATTAATCTATGCAGTTGTTATATGTAATGTAGGTTGATTTTATATATTTAGAACTAGAAGTTATTGGTTTAGGTTTCAGTTTTGAGTTACAAACGAGTATTTTATTCTTTGTAACTGTTTGGCAGTAATATTCGGCGGATTTGAAATCTTCGTGATAAGAATCTAAATATCTTGTACATTTTATGGTGGAGGATTGAATCTAGATTCATTGTACTAATTCCACTAGTTATAGATTAATTTTCAGACTGGTTGCCATCTTGTAAGCACTTTTCTAAAGAAATGCTATTAAAAACTTGCAGGAAATCGTCACATCAGGCGAGTGACAATATTTGATCAGAACTTAATTTTATAAAAATATCGGATAAGCGGGCTATGAACATGAATAAGTACATTATATATTTTTAGAGCAAGTATTCGTCCACAAGGCTAGCAACCCTTTTTTTTCTTGTAGGTATATATATCAGTATATTATTGCATACATTATTGAAATGGTCAGTGTCTATAAATTTGGAAATATGTAGAATGACAACGAAAACTATATTTAGTTCAATACGACATATGACGACGTCAAGCAGGTAGATTATGTTCATATCCATTAACTAAAACAAAAAATTAACTTTAATGCCGCCGGCAACGAGGCAAGGCCCAAGCTATCAGTGGTAGGGGCTACAAAGAAAGGAACCTGGGGACAATGCGTGCTGTGTCAAGAATCACCGCCTTCGGTATCCGTTTCTTGATTCCGTCTAGTAAAACATCGAGGTTCTTCGCTATCAATCCGTTCACTGATAATAATATTTTTTTTTTAAAGTGTGGCCCTTTTTGTGATTAGCAAGTCACCACCCAAGGCTTTCCATAGTCCAGTACCAAGTCATCAAAAATTCATCACAATAGCCCAGATATTCATTAAATATTATTTTTTCTTCTCAAGTTTGATATGACATTTACTGGCCAATTACCAATTAGGCCAATTAGTACGGACATGCAAAACACAACACATGGTTGTCGCTGATTTCTAAATCGCAAAAAATATGGTGGTCGCGAGGGCGACAGCTAGGGCACAGAATTACTAAACTTATGTCAGTAAGACACAAAGATAAAATATGGCCACAGTCGCCATTGCTAAGACATTGACAATGCTGAGGCCTCGCAGCGATCACGACTCGCCGGAAGGAGGTCTGCAAAGAGGCTATACTTATAGACTGGTTGTAAATGTGTACAGGAACAGGAATGTTCCGAGGTTGTCACAATGTACCTAGTGAGAGTACTTTTTGCATACATTAATTAACAATTAGATTATTATCTATTGATAAGCATTAATTTAGTTATACGATTCGCGTTGCATAACTTAAATTTAAAGCCATATGCAAGGTTATCATGTGTATAATAATTATAACAAAATTGGTTAAAATAACTAAGTATTCTGTATGCAATTGATTTTTAAATGTGTAATTGAATAAATGGCTTTTTACTGTTACTTACAGGGTTATCAGCTAAGGATGTACTAAGCAGATAGGGGACCGCTATACTCATCCTTAAGAACAACTGTCATTACAGGACCAACCCTGAACTCGAGAAAAATAATCCTCAGCTCAAAACAGCTGTTCCATACAAAAAGTTTATCATCGATCGCCGACGAACAACGCCAAGAAAAAATAACGTTTCTTTTTCTTGAATTCAAAATTTTTTGTGTATGTAAGTAGTGTAAACTCCAATATCGCAATTTTTGTGATAGCAGCCATGTTTCTTTCAAAATTTATCACAGTTTATCGTATTTATATTTAACTTTTTTTTCTACTGTCGAGCCTTTTCATTTGATACCCATCAAATGAAAAGGCTCGACAGTAGAAAAAAAAGAGGGAAAAAAACTGAGAGAGTTGTAAAAAATATGTAATCCGCCATTTTGTGGTTGCGGCCATATTAAACCTTTTTCGACTTTGATTCATTCAACCGTTCCGGAGCAAACCGACACACACAGACACGTCATATACAATACGGCTAAAAATACACTCAAACAAATCCCTCACTTTAAACTACGAGCCACACTACCTAGCAACATTTAAGACAGCTGTAGACCGCCAACTTGTCCATACAATAAGATCTTTTCTATCTTTTATATCAATTTAAAGTTCGAAGCTTTATTAGCAGTAATATTTTGCGCTGATACGATGCCAATTAAAAGCCTTTATTATGCAGAATTCAATAACTTTTTTCAAAATAATAAAACGTGTAGGCCTAACATACATCGTAGTATAGCGATTGACACCATTAACAAAAAAATATGTTACAATTTAAGGGGTGAAAAGAGGTAGGCCCCGGAACGAAAACTCTTACAAAAACATTGAAGACTTACCCTTCGTGTTTTTGATAGAGTCCTCTTAAGTACCTTAAACTAATTGCAGTTCTAAACATAGGATGGATCATTAGAGTTAGACAATCAAGTGCGCTCACGCAGAACCGAACCACGTAAGTGATGGAAGGTCGTACACAAATCGCTACAAATTAGCTACACTTTCACTACAACGCTTCCTATTGTTTTTGTACCCAGTTTAAATATACCTATCAAATACTTAAGTAATGCCTTAAAGCTCTGAATAAGGAAGGGCTAACCTTCTATATCTACGGATCGTACGTCAACTGACCCAGCTCGAACTTATCCCGCGGCATGAGTTGTGCTATTGCATATTAGAATTGGTCGACTGATACCGCTGTAAAATTTTCCATTTCATTAATTTCCCACACATTTTATAAAATCATCCTCGGCAACATAGGATTGGCTTGATATTTTGTACAGAGATAGTTTAAGGTAAGTACGGAGCGTCGGGAATACAAACATAGCTAGTCCTACTTCTTACTATCCTATCCTTCGTTACTTCTTACATTATAAACGCGAAAGTTCGCAAGAATGTGTGGATGTATGTATGTTACTATTACACGTAAAAACTGCTCAACCGATTTGGATGAAATTTGGTGCGGAGATAGCTTAGAATCTGGATTAACATATATGCTGATTTTTATCCTGTATTAATGCGGGTAGCACCGCAGGGAGCTGCTAGTGGTAAATAAATAACGCTTCACACTCATAACATAGGATTTCTCGTGTGTCGAGGATGCGATACAAAAATCACAAACATATACTAATAAGCAACCAACACACTTAGACCTGAGGACTGACATCCAAACTGCATCGGCCAGTAATCGAACCTAGGACCACCGGCTATCGAAACGAGTATCCTAAACATTAGGACTCGGTGATATATAAATACAACGTGTAACAGAAAGGTGTGACAATACTTAAGGGTGTTAGTCTACTCATCAAAGTAAACCCGTAGCGACAAGAAATTTTGCAAATTTCAAAAAAAATCAAATGCGTCCTCTATACAAATTAGCCGATCACGTGACCAATTTATAAGGATAACCTATTTATTTATTAGTATTTTGAAACATTTGTTCTGCTGTGGGTTTACTTAGACTAGAGTTTTCTAAATAAAATGAATTTCGTTGTTTAATTTGAGCTGTTATATACTAGATTCTTCGCGTGAACAAAGTTATGATGAAATGATCTCATCTAAGTATCAAGGGATGGTCAGTAATAACGTCACGTCTCATGTTTTTACACCCAACTCATTCCAGGATATCGTCGGAAAACGAGATCCGTTTTATTTCCATAAATCTCAATCTGTATTCACGCCGCGTACGACACGGCCAGAATAGCTTTTTGCATCATCTAGTAACTATGTACCTACATGTATAAGAAATGGTCAAATGCTATAATGTATTTCGTTTCTATTCAATACTAAACATACATCACTTATTTCACAGCTATCACCTGCGATGCCATAGTAAATGTTTTTTTTTTCCTTTACAGATTTGACCACAAGTTCGCATGACCACGGAAGTCAGCAATACTGTAGACCTAGTGCCTTGCCCGGATCATGCCCACTCTGGAATACTTAGTACACCCCTAATCGATAACCTTGTATAGAAGGCTTAATACACAACTAATAAATGACCCTGTACTCGTAAGTAGGTACGTACAAATATTTTTTGAGTTTGTATTCTGACATAATTTATGGATATATAAAAAAGAAACAGATTCTTCTGAGAACTCTTTTAACTAACTAAAAAGTAAAGAGTTATCTAAAAGTTTTTAGATAACTCTTTACTTTTTACCAATTTCCCAAAAAGTAGGAGACCCGATTTCTCTGAGAAGGCTGGACTGATTAAAAAAAATGTTTGTTAAGGTATACTTCTAAAGACCTCAAACCTGAAGAATTGACTGAAATAATTGATACAGAAAAAAAATAGGAATTTGTTGACATTTAAGATTTATATTGACATTTATATTATAAATTTGGACAAGTTAAAAACAATAAGTAAAATGTATATCATAATCATAAAAAAGAAACTTTTCGTTAAAACAACTATTTAGCATGCAATTTATTTTTTAATGTGTAACTGAATAAATGGCTTTTTTACTTTTACTTTTACTTACTTCTAAAGAAGTCCCTTTTATTTTTTTCAAAGTCAGTCCAGATCTTTAAATCGAAATAACTGAAAAAGTTATATTGGCGCCTGTCGTAATAGAAGTCGGTAGCCACTTAATATTCAAAAGAACTTTTATTAATACGCGATTTTCGCATAAAATATTTACAATCAATGTCATTACAGGAAGTAAAGCTAAAGCAAGTTTATATTAGTTTAACTGACGCGGCCAATTCACAATGTGTCATGTCTCGTGAACATAGGCCGGGAGATCGCTGCCAGATTTTTAAAGAAATTCAGCCATTGTGGTGTCAAAGGATCACCACAAGGGCTGATTGTTTTTTGTATGTCTAGTATCTACGACACGATAACTTCGTCAATTTAATCGATTTTGATGATTCTGTGTTTATTTGAGGAATACTTGAAAGGCGAATAATAATTTACACTGTAGTAGTGTAGTATTTAGTTTGAAAAGTATTAGTTAAACTATCAGGCAGGTGATGGAAACACTTAAATTAAATGGCAATAGAAATATATTTATTTGCAACAGAAACCAATAGGTACTATAAAGTGTCAAAATCTAATTAAACTTTTTTTTATATAAATTTCGGCTTCCGTTTGACCGCAACTTGCCTGATGTAAAGCGACGATGCGGACTAGGATGTGGAACGCTGGCCTAGAAGAAAACGATTCCGAGATTTAAAAACGACCGAGATCATATTGTATAGCTATCGGGAAATAGAGAACTCGGCAGCGAATTCCACAACCTGGCAGTTCGTACAGTAAAAGTGGTTAAAAGTGACTTCAAATAACCCGAGTACAACAAATTTAGTATCACCACACTCACGTATCTTAACAAATGAAATCGCGGGATGCAGCTAGTATCCACTATTCACATAAACATACGACATGCCGTGTAGGCTGTAAGGCGTGCTAAAAATATATATACGTACTCGAAAAACATGATCCTCCTTCTTTCGCGGTCGGCTAAAAGGGGCTTTATAATATAATACTGATTATTTCAAGCTTATTAAAATGATGTCTCGTAGTCTCCTTGCCTATTATGATCGATTAACGGAAGTGATCGAAGATTTATGTGAACAGATCTTGTAATTGTAACCAACCCGTATTAATATAAATATATGTGAGTAATTAGGTTTTTTAGCTAGCTGACGTGGGACAAGTTAGCCTTAATGAGTAGGTGAGTCTGATATCGATTTCCTTTAGAAATATTTGAATCTAACAAAGTTGCGATTAACGGATATTATCTAAAGTATTTCAACAGCCTGATTCAGCAAGCTTTGAATCGACGATTAGCTTCGAAGAGTCTTCCGTCTTCGTAGCTGGAGATCTTTGTACGCTGCTCTGTTGATGGGTCGGAGCCAAGTTTGAGCACATGGATTATAATGTGTAGATCGCATCTATAGGTAATCCATTACCTTTTTTTGTAATTAGTCGTACTCGCCCGGCTCGTAAGACTTTGTGAATAACGGTCGTTTTTAACTAAGTAGCAGATGAATAAACATGTTTAATATATGGGAAACATCTTTTATTTCAGTGAAGGAATAAATTATATTTATACAATATGACGTGAAAAAACTTTTTTTTTTAGACATGACAGTCAACCTGGCATAATATTTTCCTCTTTTTATTTTTATTCATTTTTTTTATTACGATAGCACTTAACAAATTAAAACTTACATAAAAGATAAAATTCAATATGACAACGTGGTAAATTTGCTAAATCAACTTTTGTACACATCATTATTATAATATCAGAATTAATATGGAATACAACGTCAAATTAATCAATATTTAATAAATCTAACTTGAGAAGTGACTTCTTAAAGTTATAAAAGGTTTGATGAAATATATCAAGTTCTGGACATATATCAATGAAAGTTTCGTTATAAGATTGACACTTTCTTTGAAGTGGATTGTTACGTCCCACGTTATTATTTGAGGAGGAAATATAAAACAGAGACATTGGTTTACGAGTAGCAAATCTCCAAGTGACAATTTTAATATTCGCTAATAATTCTTTACTAAAGATGTCATTAACGATCTTGTGAAGAATGTAGAAATCAGTGATTTTGCGTCTATGTATTAGACTCTGAAACTGGAAATGCGCCAGACGATCTTCATAATCAGGAATCGTTCTTTGCTTAATTGCTTTAAAAACCGCTTTTGTATCGATTCTATAGGTACTATTTACATCTATTTTGTATATTGGTGACCAAACCGAGGAACAATACCCTAATGAGATCTCACTAGTGATGTACCTATATAGAATTTTTAGTGAATCGATTTATTTAAGAGATATTGCAGTACGCATTATAAAACCTAACTTTCTATTAATAATAAGCTTTAGCTACTAATAATATTAAATGATTTTATATTTAATGATATTTAAAGTTAAAGGAAGAATCAAACCAACTCCTAAATCGCGGACGGTATTAACCTTGTGTAGTATATTGCCGTCAATAGAATAATTATAATTTATAAATGAATATAGGAGGAGTTGAGAGGAGAGAAATATAGTTATCATTTTTTTCGAATAAATATTTCTAGATTCGATCAGACATAGATTCTCCTGCTTTAATTCTTATTGCAACTTGCTATTTTGTGTATTGCTATTAAATAACGCACTTACCTATAAAAATTTCAGTAGGCAAGTATTTGACATGTTGATAGCAAGTAAGTATCATGTTCTTTGATTGATTGACATCTCTTTGATAAAGTTTGCCTCGTCATATTAAGTAACATATTAATAACTTTTTTAATAATTGATGGAGTCAGCGACGTCACACCTCACCTTATTATTTCTCTTTCTCTCAGTATCCGCCTTCCTCGAAGTCGAGGAAGGCGGAAGGAAGGAGGGAGGCGGTGGTGAGGAGGAACTACACCATAAAAACAAAAATATTTATCGATTTCTCACGCTGACATCAAAACGAGGCGGAAAAACACTAAATATCTTGTACATACCATCTTATTAACTTCTTTAATTTAAAGGATATTATTAAATACAAAGGTTTTTCCCAAATATGAATTGAATAATTTAGTTTATTTACTCTGGTACATCGTTAAAAAGCTATATTAAATACTTTTACATCGTATTATTAAATACTCTTTGGCAACTTCCCAAAAAAGACAAGGTATCCAAATAGACTCTTTTTTAATTGGTTTGTCACCTGATTTCTCAAAGACTGCTTGACCGATATGACAAGTAATAAATGTGTTTTTAATAATCGCCGATATTCGTTGTGGCAACTTCTTGTCTTAGGTTTGAAATTATCATAATGTATATTATTATCTAGTGTTCTACTAGTCAAGCCCTTTCAATTGATAGCCAAATTGTTGTACAAATTTTGTAATTCGCCATTATGTGGCGGCGGCCATCTTGGACTGATTTCCATCAAATGTAGATAAGAACACTCCCGACTAATTCACCTTTCATACAAAAAATCTAAATCTAAATCAGTACATCCACATAGACAAGTCAAACTTACAACACCCTGTCGTTTTTGCGTTGTGGGTTAAAAACTTAATTTTTGGTTTGAAAGGGTGGTTTGACTTCTGAAGTGGTCCTATTCAAATTAAATAAGATCGATCCAGAGGTGATCTTTAAATCAAAATAACTGTAATCGTTTTATCGGCGCCTGCCGTAATGAAGTACCTGTCGTAATGAAGTAGGTAAATTTTTTACCCGACTGCGAAAGAAGGGGCTTGTCGTATTTTTATATGTTGTCAATAGATTCGTCTTAGTTAAAAAAACAGATATTAAGGATGATACACTTGTTTAACGATTTAGCAGTCGGGATTTTTCGAACTCGCTTCTAACACTTGTTTTTAAAAGAGCTTGTTGTAGTGTAGTAGGTACGTAGTTGATGAAGTCAGTCGGGCGCGAGGTGGCGCGCGCGTCTGAGCGAGCAATTATTGACTGACCGCACTCCGCACTCGATCCTACGAACAAACCACAATAAATTATCACAGAGAAAACTGAATTTACTAACGCTTTTGTTCAACGAGATCAAAGCCAAAAGAAGCAAGTAAAATTAAATATTTAAAACACCTCTGACGTGGATTTTATCGTATTCTACTAGTTAAGCTCTTTCATTTGATAGCTATACTTATTTAGGGAGTTTGAAAAAATATGCTATCCACCATTTCGTGCCGGCGGCCATTTTGGAACTTTTCATAAAGCATCGCTAAGAACACTAGACTAACACAACTATCAAACAAAAAATAAAAAACAAAATCTAAATCGGTTCATTCGTTCGACACACGCACCTTGACACGTTACACTTATGACATCCCGTAGTTTTTACGTCATAAGAAAGAAGAGAATGAGAACGGAAAGTATATTTATACTTATAGTAAGTACTTTTAAATGTAGACGAACACTATTACATAGTATTATTTTAAAAAGGTACAACGTTCATAAATCTGGTAAACGCGTATAAATGGTAAAATTTTATTTAAAAACGACTAGAGAAATTTGTATGTGATACCATGAAAGAACTCTTGAAAGCAAAACAGAATTTCCAAATTTGTCTAGGTGCCGTATCTGAAGTGTCGCTAGCTTACTGGGCTCACTGCCTTCTGGTGGTGAACATGGAGCATTTGGATTTATCTGTAGATCTTGTGAAGTGATTATAGGTTTTCCATCTGCTATTTTTTTTTGTAGTTAGTCATTTCATTGATCTTAATTAAGGCACTAGCCCTGTAGTAAGTTTTGTATGAATTTATGTTCTACCGTAACGCCTGAATTATATGACTGATTTTGATGAACGTCTGTAGATTCCTTTATGTAGTCCACGTGACATGGAATACCTAGATGCGTGTATGTGTTTTTGTTATTATAGATTTTTGAACCATTTCTAATATTAAAAGAGGCCATTACAAGTAAAAGAAAGAATTTTCTTCTACATTATTCACTTTGCTTTTTTTTATAGAATAGATGGGTTTTAATAATAATATTCTTTTATATTTTCTTTAATTTTTATTTAATTTATAGCATGGGTTTGATCGCATCTCGCCTGATGTGGAGCGACGATGAGGCCTAAGATAAATAACGCTTGCTTAGAAAAACTTTAGGTGACACAGAGCGGCTGCTGCGTACCTAGACCGTAATGTAGCATAGCAAAGTGATGATTGGCTGATTTGTTAATTCAGCCAATATGAGCCTTTCATCACAAGTGAGATATTGCTTAATAGTAGCCTTCGTCTGAACTAATTTCGCGACACGATTAAAATTATAGCTACAGAGAAGCTGGTAACGAGTTCCATAGTTTAGCAGTTCGTACAATGAAATTTGACGCAAAGTTTTTGTGACATTCAAACATCTTTGGGTCATTATAGTTTTCCTGCTAAAACGAGTAAAAATATCCAAGTTTAAATAATAATTTCTATTTTTACGGTTATTTGAGTAAAACATGGTAAGTACAGTAAAACATTTGTGCAGGGGCTTATTATAGGATACAAAGGTAAACATTGTACAGGTAAGCAATTGATTCTCTGCAGTCTCTGCGCCTCACACTAGGATAACCTGTGTCGTGAGACTCAGCGCCTTTTAGTTTCCGAATATAATATTTAACAACATAGATCATGTCTTAATTCTTCGTAACTTACAAGTAAACATCTTAGAAAGGTCTAGTCTTGATATAAATGTCTCAAGCACAAGAATTGCTATTGTATAATTACTAATAATTGGATATTAGTTGATTTGACAAATGAAAATTATGATAAAAATCAATTAGAGGTGTGCATGTTTTTCTTTTATTGCTGGTAGCTAGGAACAAGCTATCCAATAGGTACAACGTGATACAACAGGATTTATCCCACAGTTCAACGAGATTTGGATATTCTACTTACTTTTTACAAAAAAAACATTATCCACTTTTTGCGTAGCGACTTTAGTTTATATTTTCAGCTGTACTGGCACTAAATTAACCGCATTTATTCCATCAAGACGCCTTCACTGCTCTAGGAGCAAAAATCACTTATACGAACTTTTTTTGCGTTCAGCAATAAATTATGTTAAACTTAATGATATATACTCTGGGTGATAACAAGGATAAAACTACGCAGGGGTACCATACTTACGAGTACTTCAGCTTTTAGGGGTAATTTTCGCTTTTAAGGCTAATATTCAAACAAGATTCGCAGTGTTTAGAAAGTGCCTTTGTCCATAAAGTATCACGGACTTCCGCGCAATGCCCTTGCCAGTGTTTAACGTCACTGTTCTCACAATAGGTATGTTAACCATTTATCGGAAATGCTTTTATTTTGAAGATTGCGGCTTGTTTAACATATAAAAAAATATTTTATTTAAAAAATATTAGTATTTTCGATAAGAAAATTTACAAAAGTAGATTACCTAATTATGAATCTTCCCGCTAAAACACTAACAACGTGACTGACATGACGTCACTAACCACAAAAATTTGGTCACGATAAATGTATGTGTTCAGTTTATGTGTTTTCTTATTTTTACTTGAATTCAAACAATCAACTCCAAATTTATACAAAACCTGTGCAGTGTTCCTCTGTAATAGTACAGCAATTACTAAAACGGAAAAATTGTATTAAAAAATTGTTTAAATTTTAAAATAGATATAAAAAGCAGAAAATTATCTATTACATACTATGTACTTGACTGTTACGAGTAGTTATGTATTCGTAGATCGTAGCAGAGTAAAACTGTACTTAACAAGTGGTATTCAGCGACTTAAAAAAAAACCCCGACTGCTAAATCTCTAAACCTATGTGTCATCCTTAATTTTGTTTATTTTTAATTTTTTTGTACTCAGAGTCTATCTCTCGACTAAGACGAATCTATTAACACTACTCACATATAAATATGACAAGCCATTGAGCAGCTCTAGGGCGGGCGTGCCAAAGAAATATACATACATACACTCGAAAAACCATCTTCCTTTCGCTGTCGGGTAAAAATATCTTTTCACGTTCCTGAATTCTGAATCACATAAGTCTTAGTTTCTTGTAAAAACCATCAAAGAATCTATCTTTGGTATGTTAGAACTATTCCTTTTAGCGAATCCAGATTTCATCGTGGTATTGATACTAAGTAATTCACTGATTAATTCGTCGCGAAGGTCGCAAACTAAGTATATTAGAAAATGCAGAGAAGTTAAGTCTGTCATTGCTCGTTTTGCGGTTAGTGACGTAATAAGCTCTTATTGGTTCGCGGTCACGTGACAATAGATTATAAAAATACCATTTAAAATATTTTTTACTAAAATTCTAAAATGTGATTTTCGATTATCTTATAATACAAACTATTATAAAACTGACACTAAACATTAATTTGTGATTAGTGTTAACATGCCTATTGGCACTGACGCATTCTATGAGCCGTATCTAGTGGAAACTAAAAAAACCCTTGATCCTCAATCAGGACAGAGAAGATTCACATTCCCGCTGCCGATAGTGATGACGAGAATATAGAAATCTATATAGAAATTATTTGATAAGTATCGGCTTATCAACCCAGATATATTATAGCATCATAATCATATTTAAAAAACTCCCATAAAAAAAAATTAAGCAAAATAATAAAATTCTAGAACAGTTGTTAAAACTAAAAAAACGAGTTGTTGAACTTGTTACATCATTTACATCGTCATAAAGCTAACTTTTTTTGTTATGATGTTAGATCCTATAATAGATTCAGTTTCTAACAGGCTTATAATTTTTTGATAAAGTTCATGGCCAATAGACGTTGGTTCACTCTAATTATCATGTAAACTCTAAACTTATGTATGCATTTATTACTGGATGGCAAACAACACTTAAAAACAAATAAATAAGGATAGTAATACGAAAAGTATTACAAATATAGGCGTTAAATAGGCGTTTATTTGCTTTGATTTATTTTTCAATAACTACATAGGACATTAGAATCCTAGGTCTTAAAACTTATTAAATAAAAAAAGGAATTATTATAAATCTATTTTCATACATGACATATAATTTTGAATGAACTTAAATCATATAAATATTATATTCTTAAACGGACAAAAATAATAGGTAAGCATATCAACAATATTATATAAAACTGAATAAACCTACACATATAACATTATATTAAATATATATATTATATTCGTAATAATTTTACCAAATATATTCCGATGAGACCGTGTGGCTATCAACATTGTGAGCCCGTATAAGCTTACTGCTGGGTATAGCCTTTCTTCCTTGTGCCATAGTTGTCTATCCTGGTTCAAGCTAGCAAAAGCTAGTTCTATTATAAATCCAAGATACACACTTCGCAGAAGTTATTCATAACATCTATAGATTATTGTTAAAGACGATACTCATGAAACACTGGCCTGAAAGTTAGTCTGACTGTCAGAGAAGTAACATGGCACATCCGCGCTGTCCGACAATTCTATCTGAGGCTTCCGATAGGTACAGCATCCGGTGAAACAACGGCTGTGAGCTTGAATACCGAGGCTTGATTAGTTGGGAATTGTAGCTATAGTATGTTTATCAATTACCTAGCTAAGCTAAGCTATTTGTCGTAGCTAAGATTTCATATTATTCAGCCCAGTTATACTCGTACTTTGTTGTGGAAGATTTGACCGAGCGAGCTCTGTCTCGGATCTGGCACATTTTTTTTTCGTCTGCCAGTTAGTGTGTTTATTAAATTTTGTACATTAATAATTAATGTACGAAATATCTAGAAGATATACGAAATTAATAATAATTATTAATTGATTTTGTACGTCTCGTAGAATTTTCGTACTCGCATACAAGTCGTAGTTTCCAACCAATCTGAACGAGACTTGGTTCTGCAAATGATTAGATTTTTACAAACGTTGCACTGACGGCTTCGTCTTAAAACCAACCCAAGCAGTTTGTAGTACTAAATAATATGATAATTTTCTTACGTATTTAATGTTTTAAATCTCTGTATCAAAAATTTAAAAAATCAAACAATCGCATGTTGTGATTAATCAGTCTTCAAGACATCACGAATATTTAATTTTGTGAGCGCCTATACACCCTATCCTTCCAACCGTCCCTGGGAGTCAGCCGAACCCTCAGCTCGCAGTCTGGCTGCAGAACTGTGGTTGTGCAGTTGTGATTGAACTGCTCCGGAGTACCCTCAGCAAGAGTCACGTGGAACTTCTTTAGGAATGTGACGAGCCCGGGCAGCACCTGCATCTTGGAGAACCGCATTCCTGGAACAAGTAATTTGAATCTATAATATATAAGCAGTGGTTAGAAGTGACTTCAAAAAACCCGAAATTGCAAGAACTTCAGACCCACGTGGCTTAAACGGTATTGCAGGTAGTATAGCCTAGGCTATACTAACAGCAGCTGGTCATAGCTATGACCATCAATAGCAACACATAATACTCGTAGCACATGCAAAATAATAGCACATGCAAAAATATTTGCATGTGTTATTATTTTTCTGCCGCCTTTTACGACCGAAAAGAATAGTCAAGAACAACAACTTATAGCAAAGCAATTGAAGCTCAATCAGAATCTGTGCAAGAAATTCAGGAGACGATATGGCTCTGGTTTTAGCGGAAAATAAAGACTCCTATAATTCACGAGTCATCGAGGCTAGAGTGAACATCTTTTCTACTAGATCTACGTACTCTATCTTATGCGATACAGTCGCATACATCAGACGAGTTGGTGGTCAAATGTTGATTAGGTACGACAAAAACACACGTTAGAACGATGTCACATTCACAAATGTAATGTCGAATCGTCACGACGAACACCTTGACCCCCTTTTGATTTAGTACACCCCTAGCCCATGACCCTGTATATTACCTACTGAAATAACCTAAAATAAAAGTTTCATTCATTATCACAAACAAAGTCCTTCGTTAAATGATAGACGGCGGAATCTTTATAAACCTATGTAATTTCCTATCATTATTTTTATGTGCTTTAATATATTTCTGTTAACATCACAGTATTATAAATAATAAAATACACTAGGATTGTAAAAAATATGCAAATACAGATTATCAAACCGTTAAATTTTATAGGCGTATCAAATATGTAAAACCTGTATCATACATATTCTGTAGTAAGGCCAGTTTATTATCTGATACCTAAATAAACGAATATGCGTCGTACAGAAAAATAGTCGGTCTTTGATAATTGGAGCGCTTATATATCGGTTATATATATATATATATATATATATATATATATACAAATAATCATTACGTAAATACAAATAATACATAATCATTTAATACTTTCCGTAAATCTTTTTTCAGTCTTAAAAATACTTACCAATGCAAGTCCTAGGCCCTTCCCCAAACGGCATATAGGTGTATGGCTTAATGGGGCGCTCTGCCCCCGGAAGAAACCGCTCCGGTTTGAACTTCTCAGGGTCCGGGAAATGCTCCGGGTTATGGTGGAGGTGGTAGACAGGAATGTGGACTCTCATGCCTCGCTCCAAGCGGAGCCCTGATGGTAACTGGTAGTCTTCCACTACCTACAGATGAAAAAATAATAGAACAGTGAAGCAGGCAAGCCTCATTTGTCCTATGAATATAACAAAAAGTTGCTACACAATGTAACTAATGCAAAATAACGTGTCTCTATAAAATGTCTTTATCTTTTATAATTTCCTGGGCTCTCCCAAATTATTGAAAATACTATAATAACGATCGACGAGAGATCGAATCACCAAATTTTTATGAGATCAATTATGCATAAATTTTATTTATTTAAAAAACTTACCTCTCGAGTTAGCAAGGGCAGCACAGGATACAGCCTCTGGGTTTCAGCCACGCACGCTTCGAGGAAATGTAGCTCTGTGATGCACTCGTACACAACCTCATTGTTATGTCTCTTTAAAAACTCGTCAATTTCTTTTTGTGCATGTCGTTGCGCCTCCTGATTTTTCGCTAACTCAAACAAAGTCAAACTCAAAACTCCAGCTGAAGTCTCGAATCCAGCTGCAAAGAACACTATGCACTGCGATACCAAAAAATCGTCTGTAACTTCAATTTCCACCTTCTTAGAATCTCCATTCTTCATGTTGCTCATGCTGTCACCGACTATACATTGATTCTTTCTCAAACCTAGTACCAAGTCCACGAAGTCGTTTCTCTTTGAAGGCTCGTGATTCCGCGCTTTGAATACGTCCGCCAGTATTGTGTTAAAAAATGCATTGATCTGAGCGGGAAAAGCTCTGAGGCCGAGCCCGTAAAATGTTTTAGGCCACATCGCGCGCCATATGAGAGCAAGACCTCGGAGAGTAGACTTACTAAATATTAACTGTCCCATGTTCACGAACGGATTGTTATAAGGATGTTTCTCCATAGCCTTTACGTCTATTCCAAAACTAGCACTGCAGATGCAGTCCATCGTATATCTCGTCATCAGCATCTTAGTCTCGAGCACGTCAGTCATCCTAGTTTCGTAGTCGAGCATATCTTCAAACGTATTCGCACAATTCTTTATCAAATAAAACATATTTTTCATTTTTGCTGAAGAAAATATAGGTGTTACTGCCTGTCGGACCACTTTCCATCTATCACCGAAGGTGAAGAACAAGTTCTGAGTGACCAACTCTCTGTGAGTATAGTCCATGATCTCTCTGCTGTTGAAGTAATAGAAATCTTTCGTCAACACCAGTTTGATAATGTCAGGGTCTTTGATCATAAGAGCTGGTTCAGTTCCGTAATACGTACCAAAGAAAGGTTCACCTGGAAACTGCCGACAGAGGTCTTGCGAGATTATTGACACAAATTTTCTCTGCAGTATGTATTCTGCATAATTTCCAAAAAAAGGCAGTGGTGTTGGATGGGGCACTTTTTTCTTTTTCCAATAGTTATATTTTCTCGTAGCAACATAGTAAATGATTAGAAGAAGGGTAACAAGTGACGAGACAAAAGTCCATACGCTGTCCATTGCGCAAGTTTAGCTGACTACTGAGCGGATGCTTCTTCGCAACTTAGCAACATGTAATCACACTATTGAGAAACCACCTACTTAGGGTGACCACGTTAATTTGGTACTGTTTGTAGCAATATAATTTGATTCATATTTTACTAGTTGATTTCCTTAGAAGTGCGTTGGGTACGATACAAAGTTTTGAAGGATCAGTTTTGAGGACCAAAGAGCTTTTTCATACTTTCTTAGAAACATTGTAGTGATGGGGTAATAGATTTGGAGTTATGGAGGATTAAGTTTTGTGTGTCTACTATAAAACAAAAACATCAGAGGAAAGGGAAATATTACAGTTGCAAGCAAAAGATAGGGAGACATGAAAATATCTAGAGGCCTTCATTAATTAAAGTAAAAAAAAATAGACCTAATAAAAATATTATATTCTGTCTGTGCCTGTGATTTAGTTCGATAAACTAGTCCGAATATGGCATTACTTGTACATATTCTTATCTAACTGCTGGTGGAGGTGGAGAGTACTAAAATTAGTTGCAGTTCAAAGTCATGATTGATAATATTATACATGCAAGTATTCAACACTATTTTTTGGCCCATTACAGATAACAGACATACTTACGATTTCTGAGCATCAAATTCGTTAGCTAGCTAGTCTGATAAACATAATAAATTTGTAGGTTTCCTCAATCTTACAATAACAGCTATGATACGCAGGTACTTAGATATTACTTACTCGAAGATTCAATTTTTCGTCTGGAACCATAACGAATATGGTTTATATAGAACTTTATGTTAATTGCTGCAGATCGCCAATATTAATTAGGTAGTAGATATTCCTTAGTTAGTAAATACTTATAGCCTTATGAGTGAGACTTATGTACTCGTATGTTACTCAAAATATTATTTAGCAGTTTTCTGAGACCTCTGCTTACCCGAACCGGAAAGGGAAGTGTGTTTATATGTATATGAACAGATTATTGTATATACTCATTGAAAACACCGCCCTAGGGCATGGGCCTCAGTAGGAATCATTGGGGCCGTGGCCAACACTGAGAGGCCCTTTACAATATAAAAAAGGGATGAATGAAAAATGTATACTGAGATATAAAAAAGGGGTGCTTAGACTAAAATGATACATAAAATGAACACAAGAATTGGTCGTCAAAAATCGGTAATTTCTGGCAACGTGCCCAAACACACAGTACCTATACGAGAACATATTATTTAACAACAAAAACTTATATTATTTCATAAATTTTCTAAATCATTGTTACTCTACTAAACCCTGGGTCATAAAAAGTATTAAAATATCACTATGAATTCAGAGTTCCGCGTGCTTTTTTTATACTGTTAAAAAGCCTTGAACTCGGACGAATAAAATATATAGACTGGACGCTATTCCGCAGCTAGCACACTAAATAGATACAACTCATAGACTGGTGCTATTATGGTTATACATTTAGAAAAAAAATCTACCTTGTTCTTACTAATATTACAGTTTTTGTCAAACATGCCGATAGTCACACTTACTCGTACTATTTACAACATGTCTTAGAATATTGTAAGATAAACCTTTTTTTAGTTTACGCAAATGTATACGATAAAAAACCGATAGACCACCCACTTTTCTAGAAAAAAAGCTATGGGTTTTCTTCTCGTATCAAATTAAAAAGCAAATGATGAAAATATGACCAAATATTGCAGGTATTAATGCGTTTTACTAAGGAAGCACACCATATTTTGCCTGCAAGACGTGGTTTCACACTCTAACTCGTAGATAAGTAATGAATGAATGAATAAAGTCTTTATTGCAGACACACAAACATCTATAGATTTTTTTTTACATCTAGTGTCACAAATACGTTAAAAAAATATTTCTGATCATTTCGAGTCCTATAGTTTATTCGTTGCGAATATGATTATTTACCTAGCATAACAAGTTAATCGCAGTTGTTACATTACATCTATGAATTGAAAGCTCTAAGTATTTATTGGAATATCAAACTTTTTGATCACATTTTTTTTGACAGGTATGATTGAAGCTATATACGAGTGTATAAAAGAAAGTGTTAGTTACACCATTTATAACTAAAGAACGGCTGAGCCGATATGACTGATAATTGTTGGGGATTGGAATTGTTGGGGGCTTAGAACCAGGAGAAGGACATAGGATACTTTTTAACCGACTTAAAAAAATGTAGTTCAAAGTTAGTTTTAGTTTGTCTTAATTTTAGTAGAACTATGCGGGTGAAACCGCGGGGCACAGCTAGTTAATATTATATTATATATGTACGTATGTCTATCTCTTTGTGACACTCTATAGCCTAAACCTGTGTACCGATTGCGATGTGCTAGGTTTTATCGGGTTAGTCTTCATCTGCAGATGGTCATAGGCTATACTAGTTACATCCCGCGGTTTCACTTAAAATAGCATTAGTATGTCTAAACTAACTTAAATTAATAAATAAATTAAAATACGGTGATCTGAAGTTTTTGCAATGGGTCTTTTTTGAAGCAACATTTAAGCACTTGTACTAGTTTAGTTAGGACTACTACTTTCGAGAGAATATGTTGTATTTATTAATGTTAAGTAATCATAATCATCATCATCATTATTCGTTCTCATCTCACTACGTGGAATCAGCACAGAATCCCTCTTCTATTCTACGCTATCAGCCGTTATCTCTTCTTTAACACATATTCCACTTCAAATATCCCATCCACGTCTTCTTAGGTGCCTTATGATATATATTATATAATATATTTTTGTAACCATATTCTTAATCAAAAAAAATTATTGTCGATAAGGATCTTCTTGGAATTTTATAAACCATAGTAGAACACAAATTCTTAAAAAAAAGTTAGTACCTACTTATTGACCAATTGTGATAAAATGAATGTGGAGCCACATGGGTGGTATTTCAAACAAAAAAGGAATACTTATTCAAATCAGTTTTCCAGTGCTCCCAGAAATCGGGTAATAAATATAAAACAAAAAATACAGTCGAATAGAGGACCTCTTTTTTGGAAGTCGGTACAAAAGTGCCCATTTCCATTCTTTAAGGTCCCGTTTAGATTTTATCATTAGCTCTGTACTTTTGTTTTTATATCAAAAGAACTGAAAAAAATATAGGCACCTGCTTTATTGAACTCGGTAGATATACATTCACTTTTTTTTAGAAGTGTTTTATAATTTAATTTAATGATAAGGTACCTACATAATTTTTTACACTAAAATTTTGCAAAAATATTTCCGTGTAATTTTCGTGTCCGTGTAAATATTTTGATTTGCTACATACTTTAAGGTAATTATTACGAGTAAACTGCTATTATTTTTTACCGAATTCCCAAAACAGGAAAACGTACTCAATTCGACGGGTATTTCTTTTTATGTTGTGTAGCTAATTTCTCAGAGAAAGCTGGACACATTTGAAAAATTGCTATTTTGTTTGAAGGGGTATGCTTCTCGAGTACTTCAAAAATTTTATAAAATATAGTTTTAAATAGGGTTTGATTTTTAAATCGATATAATCCCTTTTTTTTATTTACAAGCTATTTAGCTTGTATATACACTTAATTAACCAATTTTAGCTATGTACTTATCCTAACATTATTTAGCTTTGTTTCGTGTCACGTTAACAGTCTATATTTATCTTAAATAACGTATAGTTTACATAACTATGTATTTGCCAAGATAAATGTACATAAACACTTTATGTTGTTGTATGTCTGTCGAGTCATTATGACGAGGGGTATGTACGTACAGGGTTATCAGCTAGAGGTATACTTAACCAAAAGGGAATTATTATACTCATCGTGATATATAACTTTTTCTATAGGACCAAATATGAATTCGCAAAAAAAACGTCTGCTTCATACAAAATGCAAATACAAAATTGTTTATTTGACATAAAATCAAGCATCACAAAAATAAAGATCCAACGACTCCAGAACTAGTAAATACTGTTTCAGGAGTCAATGGCTTCTCACATTCGTAAAAATATTATTAATTTTAACAATTACATTGCACTATAAATGATGCCATAAAATTTAAACTAAAGTTTTTTCAATGCAATGTTACAACTCATTAATCATTTATAACAATTTTGAATGAATACCAGGAATAAAGCTAGGTACGTTATACAAAACAAAATATATTATTATAATTATTAAGATTATTTACGTTAATTAGTACAAAATCGAAAATAGTAGACAAAAAAATATTAACATACACAATCTACACTTTTACAATTATGTTTTTTTTTTAACAGATGAAAAAGTTGTTCATTTAATCGAATTTACAAAAAGAAAGTGTTTTTATCTGTTTTTTCAAAGACTCCTGATCCAATTATCAAAAAATATGTTAGGTATTAAAATATTAAAATCAATTATGTTAGGTATGTGCAAAGAGTTTATTAATCAGTATATATATGTGTAGGTATGTATGTGTGTGTGAGGGTGTGTATGCACAATGCATGTGTGTAGTATAATATTACTACATACACACCATCACATACAGTATCTCGTATTAGCAGTAGTACAGTAATTGAATAAGTATTAGTATTCGGAACATCTCGTTGACTATTATTATCCACAACCTTTGTCGCAACCTTCCGATAAACTTTTTCTATGAAAGAGCTGATTTTTTTTTCTCGATGTCTGATTTGGTCCCATATAATAAGTTGTTCATGAGGATGAGTAAGTATAGTGACCTTTTTTCTGCTTAGTACAGCACCCCTAAGCGATAACCATGTATATAGCCGATGATAAATAAAGGTTTAAGTACATGGAGTGTACATACTTAATTACGGAAGTACAAACAACACGTGTACAGATAATGACATTTGTAACGTGATTCAATAGTAGACACTCTTTAGGGTTCCGTAATTAAAACGTAAAAACGGGACGTTATTAGTAAGATTTCGCTCTCCGTCCGTCCTTCACCAGGCTGTATCTCATGTACCGTCATTGCTAGAGAGCCGAAATTTTCACAGATGGTGTATTTCCACTTTAACATCAAAATTAATAGATAAGGGGACTCTCATACAAGAAACGTGTTATTTTTTCTGTTTAATAACAGCAATACGTAGACACTTGAAATATTTACAGAATATTTAGTTATTAAATTTAATTTAAATTAATTAAAATAAAAAATATATCAATCAAAATAAAATTAATATTTAGGGAGGGTCCCGTACAACAAACGTGTTTTTTGTCGTTTTTCGCTCGGTATTAATAACAAACAGGTAGAAACTTGAACGAACGTTGTACGGAACTCTTAGTGCGAGTCCGACTTGCACTTGGTGGATTGTTTAATTAGATGTTAGTTAATTAGTTTAATAAGATAGCTCGAATTTGGAAAAGTATAGGAGTACAATATCTTTAAGTTCAACGATATCTTTATGCTGAGTATCCCTAACGCCGAGCTGATTTGTTACGAGGACGATACAGTGGCTATATTTCACGGGAAGAGCTGGCAAGCCGTTATAGCTGCAGCGGAATATGAAAAGGCCCGTATTTCCCGTTGGCTTGACCTTAATTTACTAACACTTAATATGAAGAAGTCTAACTTGATCGGGTTTCATATTACTGTCCTACTGAGCCTAAATTTACCCACATCAAACTTCACGTAAGTGACTGCCCGAAGTTAACAGCTCTTTTTCATCCTAAATTTTAATTTGACTGCGCTCACATCATTAAAGTAGCATCCCTTAAGTACCTAGGAGTCCATAGAGATCAAAACTTAACCTTAATAATAACCCTGTCAAAATGAGTACGCAAGCTTATTTTTCTTATGAAGACCCTTAGACCAGTAAGTAGCACAAAAGTAAAAAAACTGGTATATATTGCGCTATGCCAGTTATTACAATATTGCATGGGGGTATGGGTAGGTGCTGCTAAATTATTCATGATTGACGTAGAAAGGGCTCAACGTGCAGTCATTAAGGTAATGTTGGGAAAGCCACGCCGCTATCCTACTGAGCAACTATTCCAAGATGTTAGACTTCTCACAGTGTGAGGCAGTTGTTTATTATGAAAGCGGTATCAAAAACCCACAAAGTTAGAGCTTTAGATGACTCTCTAGTAGGGCCAGTTACCCTTTGATCCAATATTTCTGCCCAAAGTAAGAACAGTGTTTGCCTCGCGTCTTCCACCATACATACACATTTTTATTCACAATAATGTTAGCAATTTATGTAATATAAAAGAATGTTCTCACAGGAAAGCTCGAGAAAAGGCGATTTATAATCGTTCGTAACTGAATATCAAGGGTGAGGACACTCAACTAAATTACATTCACTCTTAAACGTATCACCACACTCTCACACACAGTGTAGCGGATGGTGTGTATATTCTTATCCTGCCGTAATGGAAGTCTGTAGACACTTTTTTCTCAAAATAATTATTTTGTAGCAATGAGTAGATTAATACATTTTAATAAAACCCATGGAGCTCCTAGTGCCATGAAAAAGTCTTGATGGGAACCGTGTCAACGGCACTTATTTATTATACTCCTCATTCCTGACGTAATATATTCGTTTCTTAGTAACGTTTAAACTGGGTATACTCATTATCTATTCAGAATATTTATTAAATGATTACCAAAACCTATTGGTTAAATTCCTTACATGTTATTTTCAATGTATAATCAAACTATAATTAATTATCTTATTAATGAACGTAGGTATATTATAATCTCTTTAGTATGGTTTTCATTTCTTAACTCCTGAATATTACAACTATTTTAAATTGAATATGTAATTGATCATCGCAACATTATGTAATGTTAAGGTTTATAAATAATTAATAATTATTGTCACAAGTAGAGTAAGGTACAAGTTTCTTATGAACCATTTTGTAAATGAAATCAATTCTTAATAATAATAAATGTGTGGGTCACCAAAATACAGGCATCGCCTAGTTTGGGACTCACAAGTAATCTATTGTAACGGATTCATAGTGTATTTAGACAAATTATAATTATTTTGTACAAGCTTGTGGTTGGTAATTCTAATTACTTACTTATAATTTAGAAAGAATTTGTTATCTGCATTTATTTGGTAAATAAGTATTATCTTATCTTACAATTATAATAATTATATTTTTTTTTTCTTTTTGCTTTATTAAGACAAAGTCAATAACTATAAATTTGTCCAGTAGAACAGAAAAAGTACTTTTGCCTTTTTAAAAATTTAATTTTCTACTCAAAGAACCTTGCTAGCAAATAGAGTAATAACCAGCAAACAGAATAATAAGATAGGTAGTAATACATTTATTTTAACCATGGTCACTAAACACTAGCCTTCTCTTCTAGATTAGTAGCCTTCTAATGTAGAGTTGGTAGTCTTCAAGCATAATCCAGTTCTAATATGCATTTGCTAGAATCCGTTCCTCCCACCCTGGTCTCTCGGTGACCCTGAGTAGGATGTTCTTTGTCGGCAGTGAGACCATCGACCTTGGGTCTAGGTCCACGGTAGCAGCCTGTCCCGGCGCCAGCGAAACTTGGTACTTCTTCAAGAAAGTCACCAATGCGGCTAGCATCTGCATTTTGGCGAAACGAAGACCTGAGGAAAGAGTAGGTATAAATTAAACGACAAATTTATGTATATTAGCAAAAAATCTGGTTTGTAAATAAATAAATTGAGTTACAGTAAACATGTCAAACGTTTTTAGTAAATTCCTGAACGGCTTTGTGTTTTGGATGGTATGAAAAAGTTGAGATAATCTCATGACCTGTTGAAGATAATAATATTCCATGTTTTACTTGTCCTATGCATTAGATTACGGCGATAATCCCTAACCTTGACCTGCGTAGGTTACGCTCGGAGCAAAGCTAGCTTAGCTATTCTAATTAATAACTAAGGAATCGTTCAGCCCAGATTAGCATTCATTGGGGTGATGACCATAGAGTTGCATTTGCAACTGAACGTTACAGAAGATTCCAAATACTTATTTTAGGACAAAAATAATCCAATGCCTATGCAATATCCGTACCAAATTTCATTCGGTTCAGCAGATTTTGCGTGAAACAGTAACAAATATACATCCATACATACATTCTTATAAACTTTCACGTTGATAATATTAATAGATATAATGAGATCAGAACAGAGAAAAGTAAACAGATTTCTACGGGCGGAAAGAAACTCTGACAATGCGGCAATCTGAATTTATAAACACAAGGACTCTCAATACATTGTAGATTAGTTGCAATCTTTGCAAACTTTAAAGAATTAATAGCCAATACGATAAAAGTAACAGATTGTTGTCGAGTGAAAATAGTTTAATTTTCCTTACCAATACAAACTCTGGGTCCTTCTCCAAAGGGAAGAAACGTATACGGTCTGATGTTAGCTTTATTTTCAGCGATAAACCGCTCCGGTTTAAACTTTTCCGGGTCAGGAAAAAAATCCGGGTTATGGTGCAGCTGGTACACAGGAATATGAACCCTAAGACCTTTCTCGAGGACCAACCCCGACGGCATAACGTAGTCTTCGATCACCTCTCTCGTAATAACTCCTAGCACAGGATAAAGCCGAAGAGTTTCGCTGATAACGGCTTCCAAGAACGGCAGTTCCGTGACACAGTCATAAGTCAACTGGTTTTTATGACGCTTCAAAAATTCGTCCACTTCTACCTGTGCATGTTTTTGAACTTCCAGGTTCTTTGCTAACTCAAATAAAATATAATTCAAAGTGAGGCCAGATGTATCGAAACCGGCCGCAAAGAATGTAATGCATTGAGCTATTAGTAATTCGTCGTTTACATTTATACTTGCTTTATTAGAACCGCCATTTTTCATATTGGTCAGACTGTCACCTACGATGTGGCTGTTTTCATTGAAACTCAAGATTAAGTCGACAAAATCGTTTTTGTTTGATGATTTGTAGCCGCGATCTCTGAAAACTGCAGTTAACAAATTCTTAAAGAACTTATCGATCGCAAGAGGGAAAACCTTGAAGCCCAAACCGTAGAATAACGATGGCCAGATAGCTCGTGTGACCACCTTAAATCCTCTGTAAGTAGTAGCTTCAAAGATGCTCAACCCGATTTTTAAGAAAGGGTTTTCCGGATTTAAATCCATAGTTTTAGTGTCAACTCCAAAAGCACAAGAGCCAATGCCGCCCATGGTATATCTTACCATTAGTTCTCTCACTTCGAACTCAGGAGACTTTTCGAACACGTTATCAAGCATTTTCTCGAAAGAATGTGCATTTTTTTCCAACAAATAAAACATATTCTTCATTTTAGATGACGAAAAGAGAGGAGTTAGGTTTTGACGCACCACTTTCCATCGATCACCTCCAGAGAAAAAAATGTTCTGTGTAAAAACTTCTTTGTGTGTGTATCTTGAAATTTCTCTTCCGCTAAAGTAGTAGAAATCTTTGGTCATGATCAGTTTTATGACCTCTGGATCTTTCAAGGTGAGAGCTGGTTCAGTGCCATAATACGTCCCGAAATATGGCTCGCCTGGAAAATTATTACAAAGTTCTTGAGCCACATTTGCTTGATGTTTCTTGAGTAAAATATATGATGCATAATTTCCAAAGATAGGTATTGGTTTTATGAAAGGAACTCCTTTCTTCTGCCAGTAGTTGTTTCTAGCTGTTGATACAAAATAAATCACCACTATTAGAAATATTATGATAGATGATAACAAGAAAGCTATAAGAGCGATCATCTCGGAACACTTCTGGTTTACATATGCAGATACTGTGGAACATTAGTAGGTATTTATTCGTGTAACGTGTATAAACATGGCTCGTAATATAAAAAAAATAGGATGTCCATGATTGAAGGAAACTTTGGAACGGTTAATTTTGCAGTATGCCTGTCCGTGCGTATATATTACCGAAGTACTTACGTACGTAATGTGCATAGATCAGCAACTCCTGTCAATAAATTATCCTTTATATGCATTAAATATTGTCTTTGCTGTGGAATTGTTAGATACACACAAATTTCAAATAGAAAGCGTTCATATTATACCAGTCTAGCTAAAGAATAATATTTGGCCTTCTAATCGATAAAATAAAATAACGTTCCATGATGTTTGATTGTTATCGTTGTCAACTATGATAAAATAACTGCTATACCATATTTTAAGTATAATAGCAGTGTGTACGGAACATGTGCTCAGCAATTCTTGTCTCTATTTTTTCTACCGACATCCAACAAGAGAAGGCAATCAATTAGACTTTTTTTTTAATGTTTGTTTCTAGATGTCTCGGAAACGGGTAGACTGATTTAAATTTCAATTTAAACGACGGTTTTTTAATGCTTGTCGCCTGATTATTGAGACCAATTCGATTTGTTTTTTTGTTTGCTTGAAAAGTTATATTTCTAAAGTGGTCCCATTTATATATCAAAAGAGGTTAGATTTTAAATCAAAATAACTGAAGAAGTTCTATCTGCGTCTACCGTAATGGAACACGGTAGACACTTGTTTCTTAAAATAATTATTTTGTAGCAATGAGTAGATTAATACTTTTTAATAAAACTCATGGAGCTCCTAGTGCCATGAAAAAGTCTTGATGGGAACCGTGTCAACGGCACTTATTTATACTCCTCGTTCCTCGTACGTAATTATACCTATTCAGCGCCGAAATTTGTTGTTATTTCAAAACAGTAATTGGTCTATTTGTCGTATGGTCACCCGCCAATCTAGTAAATGACTCTAAATCAGTAAACACAGTTACTAATTTATTTGTTTAAGCTAATTATTAAGTCTCACAGTTAGTTAATAAGTTATAAATCATTCCCGATCAAGTGCCTTTATTACCAAAAACAAAATGACTTACTACAACAACAAGAATAAAAATTAGCAGAAAGATTACCTATAGACAATTTAAGATCTACAGATAATCCAAATGCTCCAACCCACAAGAAACACACACATAGAGGGCAGCGTGCCTAGCTGATAGCCGCGTTACCACGCTGAACGGCAATGTAAGCTTGTCAACATTGTGATGAAGAAATAACGAGTAAAATTGCATGTTTATAGGCCCAACATTATTAATATTTTAAGCATTGTTAAATGTAATAAGTCTAATCCTATATAAATTGAGCTGAAAAATAATAATTATTCAGAGAAATAATACACAAGTTCATTTAAAAGGAAGTGATTAGCGTCTTTCAATATGGCAGACGCGCATAGAACTTTTTCAGTTATTTCGATTAAATCAAACCTCTGGACCGATTCTGATAAAATGTAAGTGGGACCACACCAGAAATATACAATTTCAAACAAACAAACAAAAATCGAATTGCCAAAATGTCTAAATTTAAAAAAAAAACACCGAATTGATGCATTTGGCTTGCACTTGACATATGTATGAAACAGTTGTTTTTTTATCTCGAACACTGAGAAATCTTTGCAAGTAGGAAAAGTAGTTCTTTAGGATGAGTATAGTGACCCCTTTTTGGCTTAGTATACCCCTAACTGTAAACAGCTATTAGTCTCTAAAAAGCATAGGTACATATACAATGCAGTATACAAACGTATTCCATATTAAACACATTTGTATGAAAATCGTTCCAACTTATTCGATATCGTTCGTTTTTCTCTCCACTAAGATTATAGTGGATAGAAAAAGCCCTAATCAATTTACGAGTCAAAGTTATAACTGCTTATGATTCAAGGCCTGCGGCGTATGTGACCTCCCTGGGTACCTCTGCTAGGCAGACATACATTAACGATACAAAACCAGTATGGACATTACCACCTATCACTTTTACATACCAATTAAGAAATTAGTCAAATTTAGCTTACTCTCGTTCTGCTGGACATAAGCCTTTCCCATAACACGCCACTCGGCCCTATCCTGGGCTTCTCGTCTTCATCCCCTGCCTACTATCTTCTGTATACATTTGTTCCACCTAGTAGCAGCTTAGGGCATCCTACATTTACCGGTTCGCGGTCTACTCTCAAGAACTCGTCTACCCCATCGGTTGTCGGTTCTACGAAATATGACCGGTCCACTGCCGCTTCAGCTAACTAAGAGAGTGACTGGCTCTCTGACGAATTACTTCATTTCGAACACGATCGCGTAGAGCGTAGCCGGGTTTGACGCATTTGGTGCAATTTGCAACTTGTACACCATGCTCTTTCCATAGCTCGCTTATCTTACTTATACATTACTTAAGTAATTAGTAAAAGTTTTATAAGCTTCTACTATCCTAAAAAAATAGGCTACTTCACGATGTCTTAGCGCAAACTTTAAGCAAGGTTCTCTTTATTGTTTATTGCTATACCTATGTATTAATTTTATCTTTATATGAGTCACGTCTACAGAAAGCATCCCGAAAAAGGGTAAAGGTTGCCACTTAGAGTAGAAGCCCTTCAAATCGCTCTTAGACTCACTGGCGGAATCAGCTCGACAAATTATATATAAATTTGCTTGTTATAGAGAGAAGTGGAAGTAATTGAGGGAGACCTTCGTCTAGCTGGAAGAAAACAAGGGTTAGTTAAAAAAATGTTCAATTGTGTCCTTCAACCATTAAACCAATCATTAAATTGACTAGTTTGCTACTAGCAATGTTACTTCTTTATATTAATGTTAAATAACAGGAAATCTCATAAAATAAACAATAAGAACGAAAAATTTACCGGACGTTTAAGAACCGCAATTTGAGAGCTTTTGTGAATTTTGCGGCTGGCAAGGCCAACTGGCTTGTTGTCTATGCATCTAGACGTGTTACCCAGAAGATGCAGGTTCGAATCCTGCCTTTCGTGTAATTTTCCATTAGCTCTTTTATAAATAATGACAATATTCATAAAATTCTCTACTCTACATATAGCTCTACTTTACATATAGCGTACAATAGCCCATAGGTGTGTAACCTCGCTAAGTTAATTTCACAAAGCCGTTTATTGCCCTACCGAGTGAGTTATCGTTCTGTCTGTACTGCGCTTAGCTATGTATAGCCCTCAGCCACAGATAATGTGATAGTCTGTAGGCTCGCAGCCTCCCAGACGAACCCCGGTGAAACACGCATGCGCGAATGTGACCTCCCGTCCCTGAAGGTGGCAACGATTTGAGGAAATATTGCGAGGATAGTCTTGAACTCATTCGTTGCAACAGGTTAGATCTGGAGCTAGGATGTGGCGTAGACAACTTTTCCACGACACGCTAAAACTGCATTGCCTTGCCCCGTACGCCAATGAACACAATTTCAATACTTTTTTGTCAACTATAGATGACGTTGCCGCACGGAGCACGCCAGCGCTTGTCACCTTCGTGTACGTGTGACTATGGCGATGAAAAAGTTAAATTATAGTCATACTCATTATGATGGTCTTGTTTTGGAGTGTAATACGTTTTTGGATAAACCGATCGGAGATGCTCAAACTTAAGATTCGTTTATGACTAATACATGCATAAAGAAGTATATCAGCATACAAAATATCCATGAAATAAGGACAAAGAAAATAAGTTACATTAAGATTTAAATGTTGAGTGTGAACTATTTTCCTACCTAATCTCAGTTCAAAGAATTAGAAAATGTGAGGCATAACATACGGTAGTTTGTATTCGTGAGAATTCTCGTAACTTTAGTCAAATAAGATGTTGTGAATCTGACACCTTTTTTGGGATTTTCACAGAAGACGTTGAAATATAATTTTTACTGTATTGTCGATTTTGATCAATTTAATTACTTTTTCTTTCAAAAACCAAATAATTGTTTTACAAATGTCACGCGGGGTACTTAGCATTTTTACATGTATAATTGCGTTTTATGCAGTGTCATTAAATGTAGTGAAATCTTCAATATTTTCACAATCTAATCCTATTTCTGTGTTTTAGTAGACTCTTCACAAACAAACTAGTAGCTGTCACCTGAAACGGTGCCTTTGACATAAAATAAAATACATAATAATGAAGTTTCAAACTTTGAAGCCCCATTAGATACCCTTAGGGGTAGAATTTCCAAGAATAATATCTTGGTACACCTCTACACCCTTTATTGATTGAGTCCCCAAAATGACAACATTAAAATACACCCTCCAAATTACTTATCTTCGGGTTCAGCGTTTAATTCCAAACGAATATCAGTTAGTCAGTCAGTCAGAACTTACTCTTTATTTTCTTCTCTTCTTTTTTTCTAAACAATATTTTTCCTGTAACATTGTAATATAGATTAAATATTTTTTCCGCGTAATTGATAACTAATCTTACTTATTAGTCTAAAACATAACCAGCATTATTAAGAAAACCTAGTAGTAATTTGATCTCTTATTACCCCAAAATCTCTTCAAAATAATGGTTACCCTCACCACACCCTGTATCTCTAGTACAGCTACTGACGCGACCGACACCACATTGAGTACAAATAAATATTGCAAAATTATCCAAAAATCCCTTAAAACATATCACAAACACATTTAGAAAACAAAAGTGAAGTGAAATACCATGTAACGGTGCTTGTGCAAGTGTCAAAAGTGAAGTGGATTCTATTATTTTTGGATGTTTACCGCAAGATGTTGAAAATGCAGTGCGTGACATTGAAGCGAGCAACATGGCATAGGAACTACGCTGCATTCTGGATGTAGATTTTTCGTCTTGATATTTTGGAAAAGGTATGCTTTGAACATTGAGATATCTTTATTGTGAAAATTATTAATTAGTTTCTTAAAACGCCTATCACAAAAGTTAACAGTATGTGGGCTTATGCCATTGGTCAAGATGTGCCAGATGGACGGTTAAGTCATATTGTGAAAGGTGTTAATAATTCGCTCTGCTGAAAATTCTATAAAAATCAAAAATTAAGCATATTAAGGAATGTTGTATTCCCGTTGTGCCCATTGAATCTGACTTCATTCAATGGGGAAAATTTAACTCAATGAAAATTAAAACACTTATAATTAGCTAAATGCCATAATTAGAATAGAAAGTTGTACATATATTGAGATCCTTATTTCATGGATATTTTGTATGTTGGCACAAAAAATTTAATTAAAGATAAAATATGCCATTTATTCCGAAAAAACGCGTTTCGCTGTGATTATTGATTTCTGTTTGACGTCACGGTATTCAGAATTTCAGAGATAAAGAGTTGCAAGGTTTGGTACACCACATACAATAATGCAATGTTACTCGCCTAACACTGAGAAATTCCTATTTTTTCATCAATATCAAAATGATAAGGGCTGGCTACTTAGTCAGCCTTACTGCAAGTAAATTCTTATAGTTTCCCTCTGTCTGTCTGTCCGTCCGTCTAGCCGCCCTGTCTAACTTCTACAGTTATGACACCAAATACGTGAAATTTTGCACTGGTATATTCATATAGATTTTATTTTTGTGTCCTAATATGTATAGTAATTATTTTATATATGAAAGGTGATTCTCATATACCTCCTACGAGTATTATATGAAGTGGGGATAAAAAAATACCCAACCATAATAATGTCGTATGGGGTTACACCGAAGGGATCTTTGGAAATCAATGTGAGGTATTGACGTAGGAAATCCAGGTGTTCGTACCACATTGATGCGTGGTTCCATACTTTATAATTTAACAAAGTTTATACAAGTTAAATAATTTTTATCGCATTTAAATCACGGGTATTGAAAGAGGTTTGCAAATTGCCGACTTCGATTACAGAACTATAAGACACATGGGTACAAATTGAATTTTCATTAGCCATTTACGACATTGCAATAAACTCTTGACAAAATTGTATAGCATAAAATGACATTGTAATTTACTTCATTAAAGAAAGCCTGACGTTAAAAATCTGGTCTCCTAAATGCTAAATGCAGTAATCGTGGAGAGCATTAACTTATAAGTCGATTTTCGCATTTTTTTAATGTTTTTAATTCTACTATGTTGTATACTATACTATGTAGTGCATTCGTTGTAAAAAAATCTCTGTACCGTCTCATATGGGTGAACAACCATTCAACTATATACCACCACCACTAGAGGCCCAATTCTGATTTTTAAACGATTCAAGTAGAAGTCTTGGGCCCCACGCTAGTGACTTGACTTATGTTTCAGTATAAAAATTCCAAAATAAAATTAACTGACCGGATTGGCTTACCCCTCCGATAAGCAACTTTCTAACTCAATTAACTCAACATACTTATAACACAATCACAAAGTAGGTATTCTACCACAGCCGATTTTTTTTTTGGCGAAACTATTAAATGATATACCTTCAGTCTATTGAATAGCAGACGTCCTAAGTGTTTAATGCTATAACCTGACTTAGTGAATCAACAGTTGTGACGTGTACTAGGGGTTGGTTTACAGACGTTAGGTGTCTATTGTACTACTGTTAGGTATATACGGGTCTTTGAACTCTCGAGGTCGGTGTTTCTCTTATGATTGATATCGATCTGGACCGTGTTTATATGAATCCTGCAAAATGAAAAGCCGTAAAGCAGCCCAATGTAATGATTTCAATTGACTCGCGTTTCAATTGGAATTTAGATGTGCGATTTGATGTAACTTGATTATTGCGAGGTACGGCAAAAGTCTTTAAAAACGATGTTTCAATAATGTATGGAACCCCGGCCAGGACAATGTACATGATACTATAAATACGTTAGGTATTATTAATCTTTAATATATCAACCAAATTCAAAATAATGTATATTATCGCAGTGTACAAAAAATAATTTCAAATCAATATATTTTCACCTTATTTACGCAAAAATGCGTTTTTGTTGAGTCAATTTTGGCACTTGCGACAGGTGGCAAAAATATGTGATAGTCCAATGTGGCCATTGGAGTCAACCAATCTTCCAGGGATGCCAGAATTCCACTACAATTCACAGAAATCAGATATTTTTGTTCTCAATGAAGTAGGCAACTGATGCAGGTTTCATTAACACATATATTATTAATAATACATCTTTAGGCATTTTTTGGTAAACGTACACTGTCTTGACCGAAAATGAAACAAGACCTTTAGAATCTTGACAATTTGAAAGGAAAGAACAATTGTTTGTCTTATAGAGCACCTTCCCGAATTCACCTATACAAAAATTCAATGGGTTGGTCTGTTGATTCCTTGGAAATAGTTGTTAAGATCAGAAGTAGTATTTTTATTTAATCTGACCACACACGTCTCAGGCGCAATTAATTATTCGAATTCACTCTTCAGTTCCAAGCAACCCTAAGCCAAAATACATTTCTAGTGTGGTATTTTTTGTGTACATATCATGGCCAGACTTGCCCCCTTATTGATAGTGTTAGAGGTATCAAAGAGGTGAAAACAAGAACAAGCAAATTTGTTTTTTTTTTCAACGGTTAACCATTTTAACTCTGTCAAAATGAAACCAAGCTCTTATTTCAACCTCCTTCATGAATATGTCTAGCACATAAGGAGGTTTTTCTTATTTATAAAAGGTGTCTCTTTATTTTTTCTCAATTAAAATTTTTGTTTTTTTTTGTCTATTATTTGGCTCCTGAGACCTCTAACAATTAAAACAAGACAAAAGAATATTGAGACGTTTTTTTATTTAAGACAGGCATTTGATGACGATCGCGTTCGCAGCTCACCATCATTAGGACGAGCGCGGATCCAGATGTAGTGTTTATGGGTTCTTCCGAACAGTTCTATTTATTTGTTCTCAGTGTAGAGATTGAGTTGAGCGTGTGATGGTGAGCCAGTAGGCGGGAGCGGCCTGCATGGGCAGCCTGCCGGACCTAACGGAGCGGTCGCGCCCGCCGCCGCGCATTGCCGTGCGGACCACCTCCGACCCGCATCGACACCGCGCCGTCATCACACAGGTAACCACCAATATAGAACCTCGTCCTCAGTCGACCTACAAGCCGTCCTGGTATGATCTGACGTTTGTATTGGAAGATCCAATATGTCCCCTACACTTTGGATCTTAAGACCCAGACAAACATTAGCAAACGAAAATCTTCCCATCAATTAACTGATTTTGACGAATTTTGTTTTGGTAAAGCTAATCTGAAAGTATTGTAATTTGATATTAATTGTATTTCAAACTAAAAATTGAACATCTTAACAGTAAAGAAGAGTTAACGTCGATGAATGAGTTACGTTTGTATAGCATTTTTGTACATACCTACCAGTCCAATGATGTTCAATATTGTATTATTGGCAGATACCAGTTAGGACAATTTACAAAAAAGACTGGCCATGGCGAAAAAGCAAAGCGACGACCAGAGCTGCTATTGCCAACGCAGGAAGGCGGAAGGACTCTGCCGCATCGTCCGTGGGAGCCGCGTCAGTGCGGAGACTGCTGGCGCGGCAACCACCCAAACTGCCTCGCCCCCTGGTCCGCCGGTTCACCCTCCTCTGCATCTCTACCGGGATGTGTGCCACTGCTCTCGTGCCTTTCACAGCCTACGCCGGCGCAGAAGCTGGTGCACTCCCCCTCGCTATCATGCACACCGTCGCCGCTCTAATAGCGCCGTTCTCCCCTCTCATACTTCAAAAAACAGGCGCAAGGACAGTGATCGCATCAGCCCATATGTTAGTGTGTGTGCTACTAACCGCTCATACAGTGGCGACCCCATTATCAGTGTTGTTGCCCCTGTATGGGTTATGTGGAGTGACATTGTCTCCGATGTCGGTCGCGTTGTCAGCTGCGGCGACGACTTTAGCGCAAGCAGCTGGTGACGAAGCTCGGCGGAAAGTAGCCCTTCGAAGGGCTTTGCGAGCGCTCCGAGCAGCGCAAGATTTGGGGCTAGTGGCTGGTGCTTTACTGCTGGGCGGTGCGTTGTTGATATGGCCAGAAGACCGCACGCCGCCACAGTTGACGCTGGCTCCGACTAATATGTCAGTGCCGAGGTGGCCGCCTAACGAGGAATACTTCATGGAAGACGATTATGAGGTAAATAAACATTACTACTCTACTCGCACCACTGCTATCGCTTATAAAGAGTCGATTGATATTTACTGTTTTTGCTAAAGGAGCGGACATGTGGAGCTGCAGGTTGCCCAGATACTCAGTCTGTGCTGGGTATAGCACTCAGCTCTGAAGGTCGTCGAGTGCTGGTGGGTTTCTGGGCAGCGCTCGCTTTAGCGGCAGCAGGCCTGGCGGTGTACGGTGCGACATCTACTCCAGCCCCGCCACCTGACACTCGCTCTGTGCTGCGAGACCCGAGGGCTCTGCTAGGAGTGCCCATGGGACTGTTCATTGGATTACAACAGGGATTTATTTATACGTCTTATATTAAGGTAAGTAAGCAGTTGGTGATAACTTAAATTTTATCTAGTTCGAAGACTATAACATGAGTACCTCCTGTTATTATGATATCATTGATTTGTCTCGTACCTCGTCAGTGGTACGGCGTGTGCGTGGACGGCTGGTGGTGCGCGTGGCGCGCGCTATGCGGGGCTGGAGTTCTGCAGGCGCTGGCGGCTGGCACGCTGAGCATGGCGGCAGCGCGGGGCCGGCGCGGGGCGCTGGCCGCAGGGGGCGGGGCGGCGCACGCCTCGCTGGTGCTGGCGCTGCTGCGGTGGCGAGCCGCCAGGACAGATCTAGCGCTGCCGGCGCTGGCCGCTGCGGCCTGGGGGGCTTGCGCCGCGCTCTGGGATGTATTGCAGGTACGTACAACTTAAACCTTGATTGCAGTGACAACTTTTAAGTCTTTTGGCAGATTGTAGAGCGCCGTCAATATGCGGCCGATTATGTGTGCACTGAAAACTGTACTTAAGCAAAAACTCGTGCTCTACGTTACTTTTAGCTAACTATTTTTCCGGGCAATATAACTATAAGCTCTGATGGCTATGTATTATGATTTATTGAATTGATGAGGGTATTGAGTTTAGTTTCTAACACAGATTCTTTTCAACGTTTGATGTGAAGGTAGTCAAGTGAAATGTTTGTTGATCAGGCGGGTGCGTGCATCGGCGGCGCGGGATGGCGGGGCCCGTGGTCGGCGGTGGTGATGTCGCGGCACGCGGGGCTGGCGCTAGCGTGCGGCGCGCGGCTCGCGCTGTGCGTGCGCACGCAGCTCGCAGCACTCGCGGTGTCGCTGGTAGCCGCGCTAGTAGCACATGCTCTGCTCGAGCTCAGGCTGCGTCGAGGTACTGTAGCTCTAGTAGGAGGTATAGGAGGTCATGTAGTCTGCTATGTGAAATTGGAAGTTGAAGTAGCAAGCGCGTAGCGCTGAGACCGACCGTCCCTTCGTACACTGTACCAATGTAGATTATGACGCAAGACTACGATAATGGAATACTGTTGTTTCTTAATTGTGCACTTATTGAATCTACTTCATTTCCTATTTTTAAATCGGGGCTTGCGGTCGGACTATGTCTACACCACATGCAAGACCTTTCGTGTAGGTAAATTAGCCGAGCTTGTATAGGTGTTGTATACTTATTTCTTTATCTTCTTGTTTTTTTGCTGCTCCTCAAAGTGTTTGGATAGCTCAGATTCCCCACAATCTTTCCTTGAATGCTGAGTTGAAGTATTTGTAATATTTCGTTATCAACCATTATTACCAAGCTACGTTTAATATTATTTAATCTCATAATTTCAGGCGACGCGGCCCGCCACCGATCCTAGCGAAGACCAACGGCAACGCAGCTAGCGCCTCTTACGCCGGCGTCGGATGACGTCGCTGAGGGAGGCGACGTTGCTTGCCACGTGATCGCTTAGCCGACACGAACTGTTTACAGTGCTAACTGCTAATGCTAATGACATAAATGTGCGAATGCTAATGACTGCATCAAAAACATCGATGTGAAAATCAATGTCTTAAAATATAGACAAGATCATTTAATTGTATAATTAAATCACTGTTATCATAGTGTTATGATTAAGACTGTGAAGTCGCTAAGTGTTAATTTTAATGGTGCATTGGAGATAAGACTATAATTATAGGATAATATAATGGGACATCAGAATATTTGTTATTTAAATAGCTAAAGAAATGTTAAGAATAACCGTCGATATCAATCAGTGTGACGAGTCTTTTAAATGTTTGTAATTAAGCTTGTTTTTATCTTGCACTAATATTTAAATTGGGGGAAAAGGTGGCACTGGAACGATGTTATGTCAAATTATTGATAACGCTTTGCTAGTTGATTCTAATTGTAGAATCAACTAGCACTAACTAGCACTAACTAACGCCCTATTATATCATTGGATATAATAGGGCGCCAATATCAATAAATGTAATTTACCTATTGCGTACTGTACACAATAAGCTCTTCTTTGACCAGGGTTCTTGTTACAATTTTAAGGATTATATATTAAGTATTATGTACCTATATTTTAACACACCGTAGGATAGAGTATCGATATAATATCAATGTATCGTATTTCGATAAATTTATCTACTAAAAATAAAAAAGGGAATTGAAAGCAAGTGACCGCTAATACAGGGTTATCTTCTAGAAAAGTACTAAGCCGAAGAAAGTTCTCTGTACGTATCATTACAAACAACTTTCATTATGGAACTAGCCCTGAATTAGAAAAAAATAAACCATCTGAACATAAAAAAGTTTATCAAAAAAATTCATAAAACTATCAAAAAGTTTCGATCGGCAAAATGTACGTTTCACGTCGACCACAGATAATATGCTGATTGGTTTTCTCGAATTTAATATCCTATATTTAAACTTGTTAGTTACGATGAGTAGGTGCATTGACTTTCTTTCGGTTTAGTTCTACCCTAACCGATAACCCTATTATATTATATAGAATTAAGTGCACGGGTATTCACCATATCTATATAGATACCTACTGCATCCGCCGTTAACACAATCACAACAAAAAAAAGACAGAGTATGCCTTTAGTTAATCAAAAAATAGGTACCTTAAAAAAGAAACCTCTTTAATTCAAAGAATGATTAGGTATTTGTAATTAACAGTATAAATTTTATGTATTATTTCTTTGATCGACCTGACTTATTCTAAAACCTGACCTAAAACATACAATTCAATTGCCAATTTTTGTAAATAGAGGTTATAATAGCCAAAAAAATATTTTGTTCATGTATTGTAAGTGTTGTGTACAAAGGGAAAATAAATCACTTATTGTTGAATGACATCACCTTGTATTATTCAATCACCTAATTTATGATAAGCTACGAGAAAGCATATGTCATCAAAACCATCCAAGCAATTAACACCTTATATAGCATCTACTATTATTTCTTCTTTGACCTAATAAATAATTCTATAAATTAAAAAAAAACAGTGACCAGTAAAATTATTAGCAACCTAATATTACATTTAATGATGAAGTCGTAATAGATCGAAATGAAACAGATAGCAATAACGTTAACACACTTTTTATTTTTCATCATTGTTCTAATACTAAGACCCTATTACATCGTCGTCTTTATAATTTAAAATCAGTCATAATTAAATAAATTTACATCCTAATAAAAAAGGCTTACCTTCCTCAACCATACTCATGAGTACCTGGCAGTAGCATAATGCAAAATCCTGACTCTAATTCCAAGTATGGCATATTATCGAGAAAATTATTACTAAAAATGTTACTTAAAAAGTGACGACCACGAAACAGGGCCAACATTTAGATTACAATTAAACTGTATATCCATATGGGTTAATTACAATAGGTATGTAACATTACGAACGCTTACTATTATTGTCTGCAACAATTACTTGATTTTGTAATCAGCAACTCAGTTGCTTTTGTGACAGGTAAAATTGCCACGTAGCTCTGTAGCGGAACCAACAAGTCCACAGTAATTATAATCTCTTTATCGCATATGAATAGATACGCTTTTTGTTGTTCTATGTATTCGTGCACTTATTTGATACAATTCTTTATTTTTATTGACTTGATACTGATATTTAAAAATAATAGATATAAGGAAATATCGTAACATAAGATATAAATAAAAAATAAAATAACAAATCAAAACGAACTTTGTCTTTATTCAATAGTCTATAACGTAAAATAATCTAAAAATAGCATCACAATTAAAATAGCGCACTGTACCAAGATTTATTTAGTTACACGAACAAAGTTAATAATAAAATGTATCAAATGAAAATATAAAAACGAAAACCATCAAACACACTTTACTTCGATAATGTTGACGAAGGTTCAATTACAATGCATATAGAATTGACAGCATCATTGAAAACTACACGCAAATAAATTATAATATAATACAACGAGCACAACATGGATGCTGCAAAGAATGCTATTTTATTTTATGGTAGATTGGTAATTTATAGTTACACAATAAGCATATTGTATGTTATTTGATCGGTTTATTAAGTGTGGTACCATACATTAATTAATGAAATCGTTTTGACATAATGAATTAAACAAATATTAGCAGTAGCATTTAGCAGTACAGTAAAATAGCAGGTTCTTATTACATCACTGTTCAATTTGAATGCTTTGAAGATCAACAAAACGTATCAGTTAAAAATGAATAACGAAATAATGTAACATTTGATAACACTTAGGCATCTTATTACCAGTATAGCGAAGTATAGGAACTGAGTACAGCTTTAAGTCAATACGAAAAAATACATAACATTTCAGCCTGTAAAATGCATATTAATAAGTACCCGCAACAGACAAGTAAACGGAAAGAACGAACATTTTCACTCTCTATTTAATAGTATTGTCCTTGGCTTACGTGTCCTATACGTCTTATAAATGTCTACCGCAGGATTGAATGAGTCATCAAATAGACTTATTAATATTGAACAAAAACATTCTTCAATTTCATATAAACTGACAAAATCATTAGCAAACCACAGACTACTGTCTCGAAGACGGAGACGATGACCGAATCACATAAAGAAATATGTTCGTTCAACATGGACTTTATGTACTGAACTTCTTATCGGTCTTCGACGCTGAAGTACGCAGCGCAAGCTTCATGGAGTTTCACAACACAGACTATTACAAAATATAACATAAAATCGATTAACACTTATGAGATTAATTTATAAGATCACAGAACACAGTGAAATGCATTCATCTCTATTGATTTAGTAGGTATGTTCTCTTTGTAAAAGTATTTACACAAAACTAGCCTAAGTAACGTTCATTCGTTCATTGTAAATTTTATTAACGCACTCTATGAATGGTATCAAATAAGTTCAATATTACATGTAAAGAACAAAAAGGGACACAACAACACTGTAAAATTTAATTTACTCGTAGTGGCACAAGTGACTAAGTTTGTTTTATGAATCTGCATATCACACGCAACTAATGTTGCAAAAACAAAACGCAAGATTTTTAACGTGCGATATGTTAAGATCAATATTTTAACAAACGTAGGCCTGACTTTGGTCTCAAGAAAGCCCGGAGATCAAACAAACGAGATGTATTCAAAAAGAAATACACGGTTTGATTAAATGTAACTCGATTAGTTAACCCTGACTTTATCTTATAGGACGTACGAACGCAATACACGACTATTTCATAATTTTAACATCTACTTTTTAAATACATATAACAGCGATCTAAAGTTTAAACACTAGGATATAAGCGTCGTTAAATTATAAACAAAACGTTAATAAACAAATTAAATAATGCTGCAACCGATATAGTGACATTTGTTCTCCTTTAGATTAGCGCAACGCTAACGAATAACGAGAAGTATTAGGTTCTTTCTGATGTTTGATAACGCTTAATATTAAATAGTGATATCGGTAATAGCGTTCATTCCTAATGACTGGCTAAACAGGCGCTAACGACGGAATTCGCACACGATTCAATTGACCTTCCATCAGCTGAGATTACTTGTCTTCCACTCTCCGGAAATTAAACACTCAATGACTTTCTGATGACAACTTCGGCTTCAAAGGCAATTCGACTCTGAAATCAGTAGGCAAACAGCATATTTTGTACACGTAAACGAAAGCGAATGCATACTTTAAATTGTCAAATGCACATCATAAATATCAAATGCACTTTTAACCTTTCGTAGTACGTATCAACTTTCGTTACGCAATCTTTCTACACATGAACGAAGGAATGAAAGTTGAGCGAAACCGATTTCTATGTCCGATATCATTCGTTCGTTCATTCCCTATACTGTCAGCGCTCCGCAAACGAAATTAGACTATAACACCTAGGATTTAGAGTTTGATTTACACTGGCGTGTAGTTTCCGACTGGTTTGTAGAACATTTGTCCAGTGAAGACTCGGCGCATGATTTCCTTGAGTAGGAGGCTCTTTTCCTTCTTGATCTTGACGAGGAAGCCTCGGTTCTCGTTTGCGCGGCGCGATAAGTACGGGAGCACTTCCACCACGGGCCCGTAGGGAACGTACTTGTAGGCGGAGTATCCAGCTTGTCCTGGAAAGAGAGAAGGTGACGACATTAGTTTAATTAATGTACTTATTACTGTACTATTTTTGCTGGAGTTGAGCAGAAAAGGGTTCAAGTGTGAGCAAGACAACTGTCAGCATCGTAACATCGTAGCTAAGGGCTGCCTTTTTCATTTGGCATTTCCACTGGTTTGTCCCATGAAAATAATACTGGGTGGGACAAGCGTACTAATTCTGGGTAAGACAGTTGCCAGAAAGGTGTTCGGCTGGGACTGCTATTACCTCGTACCACCACAATAATACCATACCGTAGATGTTACCATAGGTATTGTGAGTCATCTTTGGTCTAGTGTTTGACAGTGATCATAAGTCTAATAGTGGTAGAACAAATCTGTTTTATTATAAGCGAGATGGTGTTATATTAACCCAGACTATTTTAGCAAAGCAATTTGTAACTGTAGTAAATTAAAAAATTAAATGATGTTGCATATTCTATAAATGAATGTTGTTTTCTACCAAGTTCCACCCACGTGCAGCTATGTTCCCACATGCTGAGCAGCTGCTCGATGAGTGAAATGGAACGGCAATTATCCGTCTTACTTTACTAAGTTTGAGCTTTAGCGATGATGGTCGAGTGGTTAGTGGGGTCGATTTCCGTGCAAAAAGGTATGAGGTTCGATCCCACGAAACATTTAAAAGGTGCCTGAGCTACCGGTGAAGAAAAACATCGTGAGGAAACCATTGTGGTGGTAGGGCGTACCACTGGCTACCTACCACCCTCAAGTTGTAAAATCTGTCGCCAAGCACCTAACGGTGTGCCCCGGCAGTCTTCCTTGAGAGCCAGTGTATTCCAGACTAGGAATGCTCCATCTAGGGCTACAGTATTGCTGACTTCCCTGGTCGTGCGAACTTGTGATCAAGTGCCTAGCTGTGTAGGTTAAAAAAAGGAGCTCCCGATATGGATCTTACAAATTCCACTACAAATGCGAACACTTTGTTCTATATTCCGTGAATAGCACACAGATATGAGAGCCCAATTGGCGTGGCTCTCGCGTTAGTGTGTTTCATGCTGAAATGTTGTTTCTCACCGAGCGGGAAGGTGATATGGTCGCACATGCCGAGCAGCTGTCCGAAGCAGACGACGCGGTCCTCGGGCCGCACGTTGTGCTCCTTCATCAGGTGGATGGCGTAACGGACAGTGTCCTCGTTGTGAGACGCCACCATGATGCCGAAACGAGGGTCTGACGGCTGCGATACAGATAATGACATTTTTGAAACATAACCAAAGTTTTGGGCAGTCAGGTCTGTGTAGGAAGTCTAATAAAGCTAGATATTATAGATACATGAACTCTATATTGTATAAAAAACAAAACAAAGCATAGTTTTTTGTATAGTGCCACTAAATTACAGTATCGCTTAAAGCTACTTCTTTAGCTTTCAGGCAATTTTTGGATGGAAAAGAACTTTTGGTCGTAGGCTTTGCAATAACTAAGATGCCAAAATTTGTTGAAAATATCTTCATTTTTCGAACGAACATTCTCTGTATCAAAGACCGTAAAAGGGGAAACCCTGTGGTTAATGAAAGCATGTAATGAAATAGAAGGTACCTTGACCCGGCTGAGGATCTCCTTGAGACACTTGTGGAAGGAGGCGGTGGTGGCCTCCACGTTCTCGCACGTCGGGTCCTCGTAACCCATCGCAGCCGCGCGCGCGCGCTCCTGAACATCAACATAAATACATGTTAGTGCACTTTCCCCAAAATATAGTTCCACAGACCTCAGATAATAAAGGGAAATATGGCGAGGGGGCGTGCTGGCAGCAATATACCCAAAAACAGAACTACTCGCGACAGTACAAGATGCATTCAGATGTCGTACTGCGTAATTTTTTAAAATAAATGTTTAACTATTTTAAATTACCTACTTCTTTATGCAAATAGTTGACCACATTGAGGTTTTTGACGGGCAATAGAGCAAAAAATAACGGATAATCTACTTCGCTCTTAATGATTTGTTAAAAATGTTACAGTTGTACCTGTTGATTTATTTAGTTCTCGCCAGCTTCTCACGGCGGTTACATCACTTCCAAGTAAATATAATAAGGATTAATACATTGCCAAAAATTAATCTAAAATCCTGAACTATTTGTTTTATTGCGCCCATAACTAATATTCAAAAGTACCTGTTCAATGTAAGCGCCGCGCACGAGTTTGGCGCCCCACTTGAAGTCCTGCCGCTCCGCCTGCTCCAGGTCGGTCAGGATCTCCTGGTACGTGTTCCGCAAGTACGTCTGGTACGTGTTGAACACCAGGAACTTATCCTGTAGGAACACAGACTGGTGTTAGCTAATAGCAGTGGGTAATTGAAGCATTATACGGAATGATCTGGTAGGGTGTTCGAACCTGATATGGGTCATGATTGTACTTATTATTACGAACAACTTTTAGTATGGTATATATATACCTTCCTGTAGAAATCACAGCTGTATTTCACGGTATTCATACCTTGTTGTACCTCCGCATCATCTCGAGACAGATCCTCGATATGGCTGGCTGGAAGTATGTCTGCTCTGCGTCGATCATGATCCGCACGTCCACCTCGTTAGCGTACTTGATGATGTGGTTCAGCCGCCGGAGCATGTTGCGGAACATCTCCTCCTCTGAGGATACATACAGAATTCCCGTTAGAAATAAAGGAACAAGTCTTAAAAAACTGTCATGTCTAAAATTGTCTAATCTCTTTTTGTTTCTTCAAGTAAGAAAAGGATGGGTGTAATTTTAGGAGCTTTTAGTTTAGTCAGTGTGACTGGTCGAATCAGGGTCCAATATTAGTACATATTTTCGATTACAATTATCGGCACATTACAGAAAACAATAATAATAATATCATATGGGACAACATCCACACAAAGGTCCTCAGGTCCCAAACTAGGCAAAGCCTGTGCTATGGTAACCTGATGTATGTATGGTATACATACTTATATACATAAATATAGACATATATACATATAATAAAAAAGTAAAAATAAGAATAGTAATAGAAAAAAAAACTATTATATAACAGAATATATTTTCGATTACAATAGCCGGCACATTATAGAAAACAATGGACCTTAAAGGCACAGTGCCGATTTTCCAGGTCGTAGAGTAAGGCGATAGGAGTTCTAATTGACGAAAACAATACCCATATACAATACAATGTTTAACAATAACCACCTTGGGTATTGTTTTCGTCAATTAGAAGTGCAAATACTCAAGATTCTCCCAAAACGTCCCTTTTAGCTCAAGATGTTTGCCTTGCCAATATATCTTCAAAGCATGATCGCTGAAGGCCAAGCGCGAGCAAGAGGCCGAATACACCAAACTTTCCGTCAAAAAGTTATATTACTTGATACCTTTAGGCGATATCTGCGAGATGAGTCGCCTCATCTGTCCGGTCTTGGGGTCTGGCACTCGGAACGAATCTGACAGATTCATGTCCTCGTCCAGGATGTTGGTCCACGGGAACAAGTGGACGATGCTGGAACAATACAGATGGATATTGGCGTAGGAAATATGAGGTCAGTAAGACAGGAAACATTTTTACTATTTAGGGTTAACCCTAACTAAGAAAGAGGGTCACTGCTGTACTCATTACGACGAACAACTTTAATGTAGTTTCTCTAGTACTCGTAAGGGTACACACACGTAAAGGTACTAGTGGAACTACTTCACAACTTTCACTTTGCGATAAAACTGAAATACTAGAAAAAAATTAACTAGTTTACAGAAAAAGTTAGGTAAACGGCCCTTGACTCCATAAATGTTTTTTTTTTCAGGTCCCATACTGAAAATTGTTTGTCACGATAACTGTAATGATTCATTTCGGCTTAGTCTACCGCTAACCAATAATCCTATGGTGTGGCAACTTGGTGGATGACCTTGCGCTGCTCTCTGTCTCTATCAGCCTCAAAGATCGAGACAAGTGACTGTCAATCTCTATCAGCCTTCAAGATCGAGACAAATGAGCGAGAAACACTAACGTACAAGGTCGCGCACAATGTTGCCACGCTATAGCGTAAATACAAAGTGCAATAAAAATGTATGATGGTTGACACCAGCTGAGTAATTATCACGTAGGATCTGGAGGAGTAGTAAGTAATATTTTGTATAAGCCTGCAAATAAGACATGTGAGCTTACACGAAATGAGACTACATAATTAATATTGGCCGCTTGATGCGCGTTAACAATACAGTCAGCGTGTTACATCAGGAAAGGGTTTACCCCTGCCCTGATGTGGTAAGATTGGTCTTCGGATAATGACGTGATGGCGAAATTTACGTGATTCATCACAATTGCGCTTGCACTTCGACGGGTTCGTAATGACGTAATGAAATAGCAAGATAAAAATTTCAAACTACCTACATTTTCACTCATGATAAACGGTTGCAAAGTCGGGTTTGCAAGATTGCTAGATGACCATCTAGGCAGCTAGGTGAATATACCTGAGTTTCTAAAATAGTAAATTAACTGAAATAACTATATATATTACTTACAAAAATACAACACTTTTCTCAATATAATATTAATATAGAAAACTTAAACTGTCACTACAATTATATTAGTTATTTTTGGTTGTACATTTTAAAGAAAGAGCTGAAATAATGTCACTTGGCCTACAATATTTTTACCCTAGAGTATGATCACTTAACATAATGTCACTTACCGATGTTATTGTCACTTAACATGAGATTAGTGGTATAGAGCTCTAGAGTAAGAATATTTTTAGCTCTTTTTATTATTTCTTGGTGTAGAATTCAACATGACAATGAGAATACCTAGCAAAATTCAAAACCTAGCATTGACATGTGGAGGCTTACAACTTTTACATAGATGTCGCCACTGACCGGTCCCGCATTAATGTCACTCTGCAATTACCACATAGATTAGAATAGACTAAAAACGTTTCTTTATTAAGTGAGTTTATCAAAAAAAATGTGTTGAATTTACGCGAAAACTATAATCAGACAACACATACCAGAGATTTTCGTTTCGATTACTTTGCAGTTTGCACTGTGCAAGTAAACACAGATATTTCAGGCTGACTCTTTCTTATACTTTTTTTATTTATTCGGATGATTGCGTAAATTCTACTAATATTGTAAACGCGAAAGTTTGTATCTATGTATGTATGTCTGTTACTCTTTGCGCGAAAACTACGCAACGGATTTGGTTGCAGCACCAAGATTGCTTTATGACCTGTATTAACACATAGAATACTTTTCAACCTGGAAAAATGCAGTGTTTCCTAGGGATAATCAAATTTTCACGGGTTGCAGGTATACATAATTTAATGCCTGACATTTTCAATACTTTATATTATATTTGTCATTACCAGTGACAAAAAGACTGTCGTTTAGTAATTTGCAGTATCCGTGGTCACAAAATAAATGGCGATCGGATACTTTAAAGTATTCGTGGTCATTGCACAGGTTATCTGTTTTTTAGATACAAGTTAGTATCCGTGGCCCAAAGATGACTGTTAATCTTGGTTCCTAAAAATGACTGAAGTAAAGGAGTGACTGTCGTTACAGATTTTAAAAAAAACTTTGTAATATTAGCAGATATGACTCACCCCTCCTTGTCGGAAGTGATCTTCTTCATGAAGTCCTGCACCTGAGGCTTGCTGGAGTGGTCTCCGAAGTACCGCTGGAAGTCCTCGATGGTTTTGTGGTGGGTCAGCACGTTGCCGGTGCCGCCTGCTATCTGCTGCATGTAGTTGCGCGCGCGCATTATCACTTCTGATAGTTGCAGCTGGAAAATAATAAATTTGTTATCAAGTTAATCACATAGCATTGCTTGGTCAATCGTTTCAGTGGTATAATTATGAATCAATTTTTTAACCAGGTCTCTCTCTTCCTATTCTGGAGTTACAGGGCTTTTCGTTTTATCTGGATACAATTAGTAGCAGTGATATGGACCAGTATGATAAGGTTTTGTGAGATAGTTTTCCTCCGTTTTTTCGTCCTAGTTTCGGTATCTGGCTGACTTCGATAAGTGTAAAATATATTTTAACGAGACACTTGTAAAAATAAAAATAATCACTATTAAATGGATGTTCCACACATTTGGACGCGCTAATGATCTTTATGTATATACAGGGGTAGGCACTCGAAGTGTTATCAACTTTAAGTTGCTATAGCAAGCAAACTGTTTACAATTTGGCGCCTATTTTTTCACAGTCGTAAGTCTATTGTATTGTTCCTAAACATACAGAAGCTCATTGTTTTTCGTCGCTGCTAAAAAAAGTTATCCAGATGGAATTCAAACGCCACAGTGTCATTACTTTGTATTTGGCTGGAAAATCGCAACCAGCCATTGTTAATGCGCTACGACATTTACATCTGAATAAAATGTTTGTGTATCGGACCATCACGCGTTATAATAATACGGGTAGCATCAAGAAACGCTATGGAGGTGGACATCCAACAACAGCAACATCATCAGAAATGGTTCGAAAGGTAAAGGCTAGAATTGAACGAAATCCACGACAAATCGCAGTTAAATTGGCGAAAAGTCTTAATGTATCTGCCCGGAGCATAGGACGCATATTAAAAAATAAACTACAACTGAAGCCTTACAAAATGCAAAAAGTGCAAGACTTGACACTTGCACAAAAGGCAGTTCGCCTAGAAAGAGCTAAGGAGTTAAAGCAGTTGCACGTTAATAGCAAGCTTGACAATTTGGTATTTTCCGATGAAAAAATTTTTACGGTTCAGCAATATGTGAATAAACAAAATGATCGTGTATGGTTAAAGTTTAAATCAAACGACAATTTAGACCAACGAATTGCTCTGCGAAAGCAAGCACCAGCATCAGTGATGGTTTGGGCCGCGGTAACTGCTACGGGACGTTCACCTCTCGTTTTCATTGAGCAGGGTGCAAAGATAAACCAGCAAATCTACCGTGAAAAGATTTTAATCGATGCTTTGTTACCTTGGGCACGTAAGAAATTTGGTAGAAACCATTGGACGTTTCAGCAAGACTCGGCACCATCCCACAAAGCCCGTGAAACCTAAATTTTTTTGCAAGAAAAAGTTCCGAGCTTCATTTCTTCGCAACAATGGCCACTATATTCGCCGGACTTAAACCCAATGGATTTTTCCATATGGTCAATTCTAGAGGCCAAAGTGTCAGCAAAAATATAAGACAGTCGACGCCTTAAAGAATGCTCTTCGCCGAGAATGGAACAAAATATCAGCAGACCACATTCGTGCAGCGTGTGAAGCTTTCTCGGACAGACTCGATGCTGTTATCCGCGCTAAAGGTGGCCACATCGAACAATATTTTATTCTTTTTAAAAAAATCTGATAGGAACTTACAAGTAATTGCGGCCTGCCGAGCGCCGTCAGTTTTACAGCCATCAGACCTGTGCTCTTGGTGATACCTGGAAACGTTAAACAGAGCTTTGTTATACCATGAAAATAAAATTATTTATGTAAATTAGTCTAAAAGAAATTAAAATTGTCTAAAACTCCATAACTACCTCAAATAAAGAGGGCTTCGCTAGCGTAGAAGACCACCACAAACCCTGAATAAAGTAGCTGTGCTGACAGCCAATCTTTACTACTAGGTTCCAGAAAAGAAGAATGAGTTGACGGTAATCCTCTTTTTTGAGAGACTGACCAGAAAAAGGGGATAGGATAGGATCGATCACGACAATAAGTAGAGAGGACATTCCTACCAAATTGGGTGTGCCTGATGTTTGTAAGGTAATAAATGAGCTTGTCGTGGTGTCACGATATTTATGTGCCATCAAGTATTATGGAAAGCTAAGTAACGAAATAGAATACGTAGAACTGTATGAATTTTATTGGCATTAGAGAACAACAATGTAACACACAACTAATAGGTTATATTTTCAGTGCGTCTAGCGGAAAATTTGAGCAAATAAACTAATAAGAAAACTCTCAATAAGAGAGATTTTGGTATTTCGACACCCCACCTTCCCTACCCATACCCTTCTACTAATTTCGATAATTCCATAAAAATTGATTAAATTTTTCAAAAAGTTCGTTTTTACGTAGTTCCAAATGACGTATGGATCAACTGTTTTTTCATATACACAACCATTAGAAGCAAAATTTAATGATCTTGATACCATAGACCACAAAAGAGTTTCTTATAACCATGAGCGTCAGAATACACAACACAACATACTTACTGTGGACAGCATCAATGCTCTTGACAAAGGCCTCCATGTTCTTCTCGCAGGAGGCCTCGTTCAAGTAGAAGTAGGTCCTGGCGCTGGTGACCTTGTACCGGCGGTCAGCGAACCGCTGTTCCACGTGGTACTGCTTCAGGGAACCTTCCTCCTTGTTGTCCCCGCACGCTGAGATCGAAGCACTGAGAGAGATAAACACCGCGTTTTACTAGTGATACCGTATTCTGTTGACATTGTATGGTATTTGGCATTTAGATCTGGAAATATTTATTTAAATGTTTTCTTTCGTCCTTTTTATTGAACAAACTGCAGCTGACAGTCGAATAGTGACCCAGAAATTAATATAAAACAAATTTTATTAGCTTTTTCGTACAGCGGTGTCTTAATTAGATTGATCTCTATTGATAACTATTAAATAGATTTATACATTAAAGGTTCAGGTACACCCTGGGTGGACCGAATAGGAACCTCAATTCTACATACATTTAACAAGTAAGCATTGGATATTACTCATCAGTTTCTTAGAAAAGTTCCAGGCAACCCCATATTGGATTCTTAAAAAATCAAACGAAATTTATGTTATTGCTTATATAGAAAACAATATATTTTACAAAAATCAATCGATATTTTCGTTTCATATGAATGGATACCAAAATTCTCCTCTCCTCTTCCATCACTGTATGAAAATCAATATTTTGAGCAAATGCTCGCACGCTCAAGATAAATAATAAACTATTTCCTTTTGTAAATGCCCCATTGTTCAGATTTCCATAATAACATGAATCATTCTTCATGAGATCTTCCGCTGAAGAATCCAAACATAGATTCCAAGGGCCACTGACCGACCGCTTAGAAACACTATAAATCAAGATCATGCCACCTTGAAATATCAAGGCACTTTCACTATCAGAATAGTTACTAGAGCAGAAGCTCGAATTGGCACGAGCGAAAATGATGTCTAACTATCCATCTTGCTTATTATAAACCTTATTAATATAAGCATACTGCATATTTTTACACGTATATGTCAGTTCACGTGTCAAGACAGTGTAAGAAGATTCGGTGAGGATCCGGGTCACCCCAATAGGCTGGCTAAAGCGCTATTTCTGTGACACTTTCTTAGGCTACCTACTTCGTATTGCTTTCAGCGGCATAATATTTAAACTTTAGAAGTACAGATGCGTTAAATATAAAACAAAGTCGTAAGAAGTTAAATTAGTTAATATATCCAGTAAAGATTACCAAAATCATTTGAAAAAAAGACCATAATTTATACAAAATTTTCAGTTGATCTTCATTGTATATGCCAGCTCAAAGACAGAGATAAGTAAAAGAGAGTTTGTTTACGTTTCTAGATACAAGAAATGTTTCAACTTCTAAATCAAAGCATCTGATTCTACATCTAATAGCAATATGTCAATCAGTAGTACTTGAATGTATAGCCTGCATTAGTCAGTAGAATAAGAAGTATTTATTGGCCATTAAATAGCATTCGTTACAGGCAAGTCTTGTTAGATTTGCATTATTAATTACTAGCTGTACCCCGCGGTTTCACCCGCATAGTTCTACTAAAACTTACTTTGTCCTTCTCCTGGTTCTATGCTACCTCTCCACCAATTTTCTGCCAAATCGGTTCAGCCGTTCTTGAGTAATAAATAGTGTAACTAACACGACTTTCTTTTATATATGTATATAGATTAATTAAATTAAAACTTTAAATATATTTCCAATTCTATCTGGTAATTTATTGTACAATGATATTTTGGTGTGAAGTCCCTGTTCCTTACACTTAGCTAATCTGTTTATTGGTAGGACCCGCCCTTTTTTAACCGACTGACTGCAAGAGAAGAAGGGTTATATAGGTCCTTACATATGAAATTGGCGTTTTGTCGTACTGGCCACTTTGATCTCAAATATCTCTTCTTTGGTTAGTGATTCCAATTTCAAATTTATACAGATATTTATTCATACATTTGTATTTCGAAAACCGTAATTCATTTGTTTTGTCCTCGTTTGGTTTTTTCTTTGCGTCACGCAGTTAGTATGAGTGTATGTATGTATATTTAATTTGCACGCCCTAGAGCCTACACGGCTTTTCGTATTTTTATGTGAGTGGTGACAATAGATTCGTCTTAGTTGTAAGAGTGACACTGGGGGCAAAAAAAAAACAAAATTAAGAGTTTTCGGCACCAAAAGCTTACTTATCACAAAAAAAATTGACAATTTTAGAAAAATGCCTTTTACTGCGTATTTTGTTAAAATCATTAGTAAACCTTATATGACTTATCACTTTCTTCACACGTGAATCCAAATTCACAAGCTGCATTTCGTTTAATATGTACCAGTAACTGTGAAAGAATAGTTTTGTCTCTCTAATATAGTCTGACCCATTTGGCCAGAAGCCAGTAGCGCATTTTCTTGCATCCATTGCCTATAGGTAGGATAGAACTTCTAATTTTTCAAACTTGACACGTGTTCAGTGGATCCACCAAAACTTAAAAAAAAATGTATTTTTTATCAAACATGTGTTGTTCTATTGATCGCAAAGATCTCCCCATTCCTCTACCTTTCTCGGTCTTTTTAAATTTCATCTAAAAAAAACAATTTAAATTCGAAATTCTTCTATTTCAAACCCACATTACAAATATTAACTCAAAAAATATATAATTGCGTTGATTGAAAAAAAAACTACTAAACGATTTCGTTAGAATTTATATATGACTAATTGTAAAAAGCTTCCTTTTACCCTACACCCTTAAACACTTTTAAACGAAAAGAGAAACGCCGACGAATTGCAAACCTCTTCCTTTTCTGAATTTGGTAAAAATCAAATAATGTTTAATGAAAATATTTTATCTCACAACACAACTAAAGTATTTTGGAATAAAGCAAAAACACAACTATGATTGGTGAAGCAACTGCAAACATGTTCACACTAAATCTAAATAGCCTTCTGACTGATCATGTCAGGTTTGGATAAATTTCGACAGAAAACTCAGGTCAAGAAAACATCACACAAAAGCTTGAAGATTTATAAATAAGCGCAAAGATATAGAGAAATAATACTCTTATTACATTTTTTAAGCTTATGAATTGGTCCAATCTCATCAACACATACCATATGCACACTACTAGGGACTTGCACTCGTAGTTAAGGCGTTTGTTTTCAATTGTGAACAAAGGTAGTAGGATATAGAAGAACAATCATATCCCACATCATGATAACCATAACAGACTAGGTATGTGTATAACGAATCATTAAGAATAAAAAATAATCTATACAATGACAATGAAACGGACATCAACTTTTATCAGACTTATAATATATTTTTATAAAAGTTTTCATTTTTACATAGGTTATTTAAGTTCGTTGTTTTTTTTAATATTTCTCATCTACACATTTTCAGGATTTATTAGATTTTTAAATATAATACACATTAAAAGCAAATAAACCATAACTCCTATAATATGTAAAGTTTTTTGTGTACGACTATCACCGTGTACTCCATTTTATAATGTCCCTTGAGGCGGCGATGTAACTACAATCTAATTAAAGTAGGACAATATTAACTCGGCCCCACCTACGCGTAGATCCAACAATCTTGTCAACTATCAGTGATTCATTGAGATTATTATCTAAAATACATAACTAACTCTACTAAAAACAAACCTAGATTGAATAAATGGATAACCAAAGATACTCTCCATAAATTATTCAAAACTTTAGAACACGAAATCTTCAAATATATTCTAATAACCACGAATTCTTTGTACTGTTCATATGTCAAGATAAACTTATCGCCACGAATGACAAATAAATATCGCAGACGTTAGCAAGATCAATATAGTATACGAAAAATTTTGTATTAATATCCATAATCATGACTTTACTTTGTATTATCAACGGTATGAAAAGTTTTTTCAAGAAATCTATCAAGAAATCATGCGAATTCAAGTCTTGGGGAGACTACAATGATCCAATTGGTTTTTATACAGATATGTTTCGATTGAATCTTTAGCATTGCACGTACCTATTTCACCTACGTACCTATTGTACCTATTTCGTATTTGCGTATTTCTTACTGAATATCTAATCACGCCCACGATTATTTCAGTACGTATCATGTTCCCCTTGTAATTGATAGATAATGACGTTTATTCATACTAGTCTACGTCACAAAGTCACGGCCATTGGCAGCGAGCAAAGAAGCCTCACAACATATTGCCATGGTAAAATTGCTCAACAGAAATTCACTGTTGAGCCGTCCCTGACTTTTTTATACTCTCAGTTCGGATTTTCTTTGAATTTAAATTGAACTTTTTCTCAGGTGCGACAACTAGTATATTTGCCTCCATGGAGAAGTAAAAGACACTGGCCCACGTGGATGGTCTCATAATGATTGACCGATCATATCAAATCTGTAGGCGGTCCAATGCCAAGGAGAGATAATCTGCATCAAAACCACTCATATACGCAGAGCATGATGATCACAACTACAGAGATCGTAATTATCATGCTGTAGGATTGCTCTTTTTGTTCAATTTCGTTGCTCAAGAAAATAATAATAAAAATCTTCCCAAATATTGTTTTTGCAAAATAGGGCGCGTCTGCTGTAACGCGTCTAAAAGTTTAAAAAATATAAGACTCGGTACATCAAGAATATATACGGTTAGGTCGTAGATTTGTATACTGAAAAACGATGCAATACTTTTAAAATACTTACATAATAGTTTTGAAAATCAAAATTTCCACCAGACCCAGAATTCTTCAAAATTCCAATGTCGTAAACGCTAATTACAAAATTTAGTTTTGATTATATCAGACTATAAAAAAAATCGCAACTCCTTAGACCAAAATAATAATAATAATAGTAGGATAAAACCCATTGGAAAAGGAGGAGAATATTATAAAAATGAAAGGAAAAATAATCTACGGGCGATCTGAGGTCGGCAATTGGAAGGGGGTGAGTTTTTAAGGGTAAAAAACAGTTTATTTCGATTTCCGGCAAAACTAAAAGTCCTATGGGAAAAAATTAAACGGCAAAGTTGTAGGTAATGAAAAGATCTAAAACTTTTGTTGTAACAATTCAAAAAACTAAATTTTTGTTTTTTATCTTTTATCTGCTACAAAAAAAAATTATTTCACCAAATTTTTGTTAAAACTTCTTATGTCCCAAATACGCTGTAATTTATTTGATTTGAAATATTTATATTTTCACCTTATTTTGGATTAATAACGTAAATGCACCCTAATTTTCAATCGAAAATTCACCCGTTAAAATATCAGCGTGTTTTAAAAAGTTGGTATGCTTTCTGTTCGCTTAAATCTCTAGTTTTCGATGGTGAAAAAAAATAAATTTAATAAGTCAAAGAATAAAAATATTTTATGGTTTTTACATAAGTTAAACCCAATGGCGTACGTGTATGTCTTTTTCACCTGCATTTATTTAAGCGTTAGCGTTAGGTAGACTAGTATATCTCAATAAAAACATACCTACTTAGGTATTTATGGCAAATCTCAGTTATTTTGCGATCTCACGATTCTCTATCTCACTGCCCGTCACTAACTACGTATGTAACTAACCAAATAAATAAAATATAGTAATCAGAATAAATAAATAATATAAGTTAAACCAAAGAAAAAAAAAATGAAACGTTAACCTAACTAATACGGACACCTCCGGCAAGTTTCTGGATTGTTTCGCTACGACTTCTTTCAATTTCTCACTCGTCACACTTCCTCTGCAAGCAAAGTTAAATGATTTTGTTACTAATCGTTTGAATAAATAACGAATACAATAAACAAACAACAAAAACACCACTACAGGTTTGTCGGTTAGGGGTGCATCTAGGCGAAAGGGGTACTCATCTTAAGTAACAACTTTAACTGTAGGACCAAATCAAAATTCTAGTAAAAATATATAAAGCTGTTCCATAGAAAAAAAATGATCGGTTGTCGACAAAATGACAAAAACAGCTGACTTTTTTTTTAGAATTTAGTGTTTATCCCATAGTGAAAGTTGTTCCTTAGTATGAGTATAGTGACTACCTTTCAGCTCAGTACACCCTTATTCGATAACCCTGTTTAGTTGATAGAGACCACGAAACGGACAATCCTAATATAACTAATCTATTATTTGCATCCGTATATCTTAAACTTTGACTATGGCTTAGATAAAGTTTTAGTGTTAGCTAAATCATTTTAACAAATGATAATAAACTAGACTGATCCGCTCCTAATATCGTACATTTGTACACTAAGTAAAAACTAAACAGAAACTTGCAAAAACTCCACTAGGTAGGTATGAAGATACTTAGTCACATGACATTCAAAACTTGCCAAACCAGTCGTGACTACAAAACTTAGGCTCTAAATACATAGGTAGGTATCTAACAGTATACATAAGAAACTGAACGTATCGTATAATCTATCTCAAGATCTATTTAATACTTCGATACTTAGATTGCCGATGAGGTGTATTTGCGGTGTTACATGATAAATACCTACCTAATATAAATAATAGCCTATTTTTCATTGGTACAGGTAATTTATTACTTACGACCACATCTTTATTTTCTTAAAGTCATATTCAGATTGCATAATATTACGCAATCTACTTATATATATCCAAATCATGTATTTTCCATAGGATCATTAACTACATTCTATTTATTTTAAGTAAAATTCATACCACAATCATATTTTTCATAAATCAAAATTCAAACCCAGTGTTTTCGTTTATTAAACGTGAAATATAAATTTCACACTTTCACACTTCAAATATATACATAGTATTATTGTATTATTTAACGTATAAAGGCGAACGGGAAGAAATTTATAGAAAATTTGATTTCGATATTTCGAAGAATCGATAACGTTAAACGATCACAGCTTGGCCATAAATATAACCATAACAAACTAACTAGTAACATTATATGGTCAAAGAAAACGAAATCTACTATCTTTACATGTAGAAGCCTACGTATAGTTCTGAAACGAAGGCCACTAGGTATTATCGAATTATCATAACAAATAGCTCGTGCTTCGGAAAATGAGATACGCTTACAATTTGTGCCACGTACGTATCATATACTTCACGGAAGTCGACATTGTAAATGCATTACAATGTCAGCCTAGTGTATCGTGTATATAAGTTGAAAAAAAAACATGATTATAAGCTGTATAACCCCATGGTGGAGTTATAAACCACATAAGCCTGTTTTTGAATATGGTTCAATCGTTTAAATTTACATGAACGTAAAAATATCTATTTAAACAACGTTAGCAATAGTTTACAGAGGCGATTGAAATTAAAAGATCGTGGAGAATCTTTAAATCTAATTTAGATTTGATGTTACGTCAAATTGTAAGAGTTACATTTAAATTACTAATAAACCTGAGTGTCGATTATAATTATAACGACAAAGGACGTCATTTATGGCAGACACATAAATCAATAGGAAAAACTCATTAAAAATATTTATTTTTACTGATATGTCAGTAAATTAAAAAATAAATATTATATTTATTTATAAATATTAATATTATATTTACTTTAATTTTATTTTTTTATTTTTGTGTAAATTTAAATCTTAGCAAAAAACGGAAAGTTTCTAATAACTAATCCTTGTACTCTGAGGATAATTCAATGGCGTACCTCGTAAATAAGACGAAATACCACAGAACCCTCGCTTAATAGCATGGCTCCTCATGCTTTTAGCCGTTTCTTTATCACACATATTCAAAAATAACGTTTTACTAACACTCCAAAACAACGAAAACGCCAACGCTAAAGCGAAATTTTTAAAATGGAAGCTTATTTTTCTGGCATGCAATATAATTTATAAAAATAGCGCAAGTTTATAAAAAACCGACAGATCACAAATACACACTCTCACACTTACACACCCACACATACTCTGCTAATAGTGCTCTGAAACGAAAATATAAAATACTTAGATACAATTAAATATTAACAACTCAAAGAGATAGAAGGAAAGTAGAAGATAAATGCAGCAGATAGAAATGTGAAAAAGTAAAGACATTAAAAACAGAAAACATGTTTTTATACATAATACATAAAGTAAACATAATCATCATATTATTTTATATAAATATAGTTCATTAATATAATCTAATCAAGATAATGATATAAAAGAAAGCAAGTGTAAGAAAGAAATAAAGTAGAGGTTAGAAACGTAAAGAATATTAAATAATAAGGGCATTAATAAGTATATATACAAGGAGTTCAGATAAACGACAGGCTTTATTTTTATCATTAGGTAATTGTTAATGATCAGTAAAAATTACTATAGGACTAACCCACAGAAACAGCAGTTAAATACACAAAGTTAATTGGACATAGAAAATAATTATTCAAATATAACATTAGCGGAAGCCTAATTATCTAATTTTTGTACAAAATTTCAGGGTTCATCCCAAAGTAAAAGTGATTAAGACCGTCGTTCATTCAAATTTCTTGTAATATATTTACGTACACCACATAGTAAATAAAATAAAAAGTGAAAAATGAACCGTATATAAAATAATGAAGTGAGATACAAAGCCTATCTTACGAAGATTAGTTAAACTGAAAATCACGATCCGGCAATACAAGCAATTACGGTTCTTTTATTGTGTGACTGTATGTAACAACTTGAAAACTATGTAAATGTGTAAACAAAATGTAATTCTGTTGATCTTCCTTAAGCAATAAATCTAAGAAGGTCGTGGTAAAGAAGACAATAAAATTTTCAACTGATAGTTTTCCGAACGTCACTCAATTGTGTATACCGTATGGGCCGCTGATTTTATCATGTAAATCGTGACTAATTACGGATGACAACTACTCAATTAGATGCTATTATTGAGAAGTTTGCGTACTTACTTGTGTCTGGGATACATATCTGGGATGGGGGGCAAGCGAAAATTATATATTTGTAAACTTGAAAATCTTTAAATTTTTTCGTCGAATCTAAAGCATATTTTCTCTTAAACGAATTCAAATAACAATTCGCTTCGTACACAAGAATATACTGAATCAATTCGAAATCTAAGCTAACATTCTCATAGGTTTTTGAAGATAATTATGTCGAATATCAAGATGATAATGATACGCTTAAAGAAAATGATAAGTAACCGGTAATTACCTGACTTCTCGCTTCTCAGCTTCCTCCTGAGATAGATCTTCCTCCACGGAGTAATCCAAGATGGACTTGACTCCGAACGAACGCAGTCTGAAACAACAGACGAAAACTTTAACAGTCTTCTAGATTTTAAAGGCGAAGGTGATTAATAATTATAATAATAATCCATTTATTAAAAACAACAAAGGTTCACCATAATAATATTACATAATTATAAAATTTAATTACAATAAATTAATAATTTTGACCACCGCTTTAAAACATTAAAGCAGTGCCCGATAATTGTCGTAATAATCACATTGCCAGAGTTAAAGAGAGATTCTCTAAATCTGATGAGTGCATCGAGAGCCGGCACGCGCGCCTCCGCGAACATAGTTCATGCACTGCAGTACCGAGGGAGGCGGAACATTATGCGGAAAGAGTCATTATACTGCACTTTAAATACAAATACAAATACATTTCGCCTCCCTCGAGCATCCGCCAAACTTTCTGCCGAGCATATTGGCTCTAACAGCAAGAGCGCGTCTTTCACGGTCGTCCTCTAGATTGTAAGCCACTAGGTGTCCCAAGTACCTAAAAGTGTCAGCATATTCTAGGGACCTACCGTTTAAATAAAGAGGTAGTCGCACGTCATTGCTAGTAGCTCCAAACACCATTGCTACTGACTTTTCGGTATTATAGAGTAGGTTGCGTCTAACAGCGTAGCCTTCACATAACTTCAACAACACTCTCATGGCTCTAATAAAGGGATTTTTAGATAGACACTTTCATTTCTGTGATATAAAGTCGCCTATCTTTGCTCTTCTGGGAACCAAATTTAATTTTATGCAATAAATCAAGACAATCAAGTTTTTGGCACATCAATCAAAGCATAAGCATAGAAGTCATAATAATAAGATGTGTTTTTTCTGAAATGTATAATGTAACTACGTTACATCTGCAGAGCCTTTTATTATACCCTTGTAAAATAGAAAAAGGTTGCCACGGAATGATAAGGAGAAGTGGACGAAATTGGGGAGACTATGCCCTTTTGTATCGGAACAAGACAAGTTAACTAAAAAAGATACCTTTCAATGGTGGGCCTGATTTTGTTCTGATCTTCGCCGGCAACAAATTGGCCGTAGAACGTAGCCTTCATGATGATCTCGAAGAGTCTCTGCCCGACCACTTGACGGAGCCTCTTCATCAGCTGGAACAAATTATAACCGATTGAGTATATCAGAAGGAAAACACTAATTTGACAATATACTTAGACGCATTGCGACTGGTTGGTTCATTAATATACAGAAATGTGTATGAAGAAGGCGGAGAGTTACTTACAAGGTTGTAAGAAGTATGATCTAGATGTGAATGAAATAGGCGCAGAAAAAGTCTTAGAAACAACACCTTTTTAAAATAGTAACTAATCTTGCATGTGTAGAAATTAAAACTCTCAAGGAATATTTAATTAAACAAAACCATTAGATTTTGTTCCTAAGTCACCAACATTATACTTGGTAGATTGCAAAATGTTTCTTGTAAAGATAAATGGCGCTATATAATATAGTCTCAATAAGTTTAATGTGCAATAGGAGTACTATTAATTTATACTCAATCCACCCTGATGAAGTTTTACGACTCAAAATATATTACAAATTATTTTATCAACACAACAAATACCTAATAACATTTCAAAGAAAAAAGAAGTCCAATGCTAATTGGAAACGAGAACATGAGAGTGTGTCAGAAAAATAATTCTATACCGCAAAACAACCAATAGGTACAGCAAACTATATTTGCAGATCAACTTGCATGTCGATCTTTGATGCCATATATTGGCATGGCTAGAACCGGTTTCATTCATATGATCCAGATAAGCTATTTATTGGTAACTAACTGTACAAATTTCTTAAAATATAACGGTAACTGTCAAAGTCAAAGTCAAACCATTTTTTTTTAAATTCTTTCTTGATTGGCCACCACACTCTGTGTATTGTGCCAGTTCTCAAGTTCTTGTCAAACCATTTATTGGCCTTATAACTGCGTTTGTTACACTAGGCAAGTCAATACGTACAATAATGAATTATAATATTATGACGAAACAAGAGTTAAAATTTAAAGAAAAATTAGAAAAAATATAATAAATTTGTGTCTATATAATAATGTTAAATTTAATATTGATGTCAGATTACTATATACATAATAGTTAGTTATGTATCAGTCCGGTAACATTACAAGTCAAGTATTGTTTAATGTCAATATCCATTTTTAACTGTAACAATTTAAAGAAAGGTGTTTTATGAAGACTTTAAAATTGAACCAACTTCAGTAAATAAGTTTTATGATTTGAATGACTAAGCAATGTCCATTGTATTAGCTCGACAAAGTATCATTTTGTCTCCGCAAGGTCGGAGAATCTAAAACAAAGTAGGTACTACTTGTATACAACTTAAATCTGTTCAATTCTACTTTATATTTTTGACTATTTGCGCTGTCAGAAGCGTCACAAGATTTGCCAACCATCAATAACTTTTTAAGAGCTAAAAATATTATTCCAGGGTTCCGTACCATTATCAATACAACATTAGCTCAAAATATTAAGTAAAGATTAATAGTAGTAGAGATGCGATATTTTTTAAATACTTTTTAGTTTTTGGAAAAAATATGTCCAAAAACATAATATATTTTTGTGAAATGGTTTTTTTATACGTTTAATAAACATTTCTCTTAAATATATATCTCTATTTAAAAAAAAAACAACGTGTTTCTCTAGATCTTCTCTTTTTAGCATTTTGTATATTTTTTATAGTGTCACCAACTCTAGTGAGTATTTCAAATTTTCCTAATCTAATTACCATATATGAGATACCTATGCTAATTTAGTTTTGACGCAGATGGTAGCTATCCGGCTATACATGTATACTTCTAAAATAACTTAATCTTATTCTTGGATATAATTATCAGTTGCTGATCGTTTGACTCGCAAAAACACGAGAACGGCTGGTCTGGATTTAGCTCATTTTAGTTTTGAAATGAGTGTGAAAGCTCAGAGAAGGTTTAAACCGCCGGGTCAGCTAGTCCATTATAAAATCTTCATTCTTATTCAGTGACGATGGGGATGGAAAATAAAAATACTGTAATGAATATCACAGTACGAGTATCCCCTTCCTTTCAATATTAGCTAAAATTTGGGTATTAAACCTTTAACGCATATTTATCTTAATTTCATACATGTTTTTTATCATTGCTTCCTTAATTTTGAAACTGCTGCCAAATCATAAATAAATCATTAATTAATCATCAGCGTCATCAGACAGAAGACTTCCACTGCTAAACATAGGACTCCCTTTTAGAACGCCGCCGTTCCAAACGACAAGCTCCTATTTGTATTCACTGGTTATTTGTGACTATATTGTTGGTCCACCTAGTGGGCGACCTACCTACTCTTTTAGAGTCTTTCGGTTAGTGGTTGCCTTGCCACTTTCTTTCTCATGCATCTAAATCTCATGCACATACCTACTTTAAATACTCCTTACTCTTATTCCTATAAATCACTCGCATCGTAAATACATCTCCAATTTCCACTCTTATTTTCTCCATGAAAAAACCATATGCCACTACCGATTGATTTATACTAGGTAATGTTTATAACTAGGAATGTATAAGCGGTTGCGATGTCGGCAACTTTTAGCAATGACATTGAACTCATACGTAAGTACGCTTCAAGGTGGAGTGAAATAGGTGCACCTATATAAACACACCGAGTTTGTCTTGTTATGTAATCCTACTCATACCATCGACTGTAAAATATCATAGAAAAAAGTACCCATATCACGAGAACTCTATTTTAATCTTGTCTATGGTTATTTTTTTTATACGCATTAAAAATAAGTTTACTATTTATGGATATTTTAAACACTATCCAAAATTTAAAACTCAAACTACAACAAATATTTTAAGAAAACAAGTGCCTTTTATCTTAGTAATGTAACAAATCCAAGTCGAGATTCAGGAATCATTTTGATACCTATACATATTTTAACGTCATTTGAAGTTAACATCAACAAATAACAGTAACATTACTTAAGTACCAAGAAAGTGTAGGTAAAAAACTAAAATTATACCTACAGCAGCTACCGAAGTAGGTATGTAAAATACATGAGATATAAAAAATATGGCGGTCATGAAAAACGCAGTTGTATTATTTGATGAATCAATACATTTCTACTCACATAGCAACAGCATTTTCAGGAGGCAGTTAAATAAGTAAGCGGTAACAGAATAAAACATACCAGTCTTACTAGAAAAAAATATTTTATACAGAACCTTGTAAAGTAAAACATATAGGTATCAACCCATAGCGTTACAGTGCTGGGCACGTGTATCCCCTATGAAGGATATGCATAGTATAGTCAGATACGTTGGCCAAATTGCAAGTTGGAGACATCACTAATCTTTGAAAGCTATTAACCGCGTCTCCGCCAATTTCGTCGTGATGTTTATCAGAGGTAATTAGTAAAAGCAGATGCCTAATCAGATTCCTGCCTGAATTAAATTGGTGCCGAGACTCCACCGGTATACGGTAGAAATTGCACGGACTTGCACTAAACGCTTTGCGTCGACTTTTATTGAGCGTACGGAAAGGAATGGAATTCGGTGCCAAGTTCTCTATTTCCCGATATTTATAATCTTGGTCTGTTCTGTAAGTGAATCAGTTTCTTCTAGGCAGGCCTGCCACATCCTAGGCCACATCGCCGCTTTACATCAAGCGAGTTTCGGTCACGCGCAGTATATTATATATAAAAGAAAATACCACCTCACTGACTACCTGTATAGACGTGTCCAATTTTCTCAAATCACCTTATCCATACCGTCTTCGTTGTTGTTACGTTACATAATCCTATAGCCGAAACTCGAATAGTTTTAGTCCCGCGACAGATGGCTCGTCGGGCGCTCGTCAGACGTCATGGATTACTAGCCGACCGACCGGACGTCAAGGTCTCGCCTGCAAACCATCATTAGGACGGTATGCGAGTTCCACGCAAATTCTTTGGAGGCCCCTAATAGCTTTTGGGCTGAACAAATCGATGTAGCAGCATTACCTAGAACTACAATATGGTATAGTTATTTTGGTTACCAATTCACGTGTAGGTACCTGATTATTAGAAACGTCCAACTACTTATAGTTTACAAACGATAGCACTCTCGCACTACGCTCGTGGTATAGTTATAGTTTATTTTGTTGCTTTTGTTTAAGCGATAATAAACCTGATTATTGAATCAGCAGATTCTGTATCGTAATATTTTACTCTAATCCTTAGTTCATGTTCCTACCTACGACATAGATAAGAATATAATATATGTTCATCTAGTATATTCTCTTATGTGTTTAAGTAAATATCAATCTGCAACTATAGGTAATTTGGTTTTTATATCAGCCTAGGCAAGCCGCTAGACGTTCAAACTACAAGAATAGCATAAAATATCGTTGACCTTGGTATCTTTTCAATAAATCTATGCGACGCAGACGAATGATGAAATATAAATGTAAAATTGCAATAGATTATCTGCAAAATGACAATGTACGAATACTAGATACGAGTATGCTCGAAATAATTAATGTCTCATGTGAAACTAACTAAGTTTTGCATGTTTTTAGGAAAATAATTAAAAATGACAGCATAATTTAGATCAAACATTATCATTGTTTCTTCAGATCATTTCCTGACACTGATACCAGACTATTGAGCGTCGTGTAAATGTAAGAAGCTTAAAGGAAGAAATAATTACAAGTTATATTATTAGGTAAATGTGAAAATAAAGAAAAATATTAAACAGAGGCACCACCTAAAGGGAAGAAGTTGAGAAATTCAAAATATATGTAAGAAATATCATATTGTACACTAATAGACGAGAAGCTATTGTTGGATATCTATGGGGCATAATATAAAGATGCGTAGAACAAATAGCAACAGCTAATCGGTAAAGTGAGTCATCATAAAGAGCCATGAACCCCGTTTTGGCACATAATATTACTTTTTCCGAGTCAGTCTATAGCAATTGGAATGTCATGCCAGCCTGGCCGTTGCCAGGCGCTCACTACGTAACCCCTTGGTTTAGCCATTAAAAGTACAATGACACAGACTATCAAATAGCCTATAGATCGTACCAGCTATGATAGGAAACGTCTACGTCAGGTTACGGGACTTCACCAGCCCCTTTTATTGTCAATATCCCCATTATACAATATTCATGCAAACCATTTTGTTGTGATTCGTGTATTGGTTGCTTTTTATTAGCTACAAACAAAGTGTCTCCTAAAAATGTCATCATCTACTATCTGGTAAGCGTAGCGGTCTACTGCGTTTTGTTTAGAATGTAGAGTATCAAGAGTATACCTATACTTATCTTATGCTATGCAAAGGTAGGGGCCAACGCATGCAAAAATCATTTAGGCTGGTTCGAGGTGAGTCTACAGGCGTTACGCACGAGGGGAATCATATGATCTATTCATCATTACTCGTATCCACGTGGTTCGTGCCACAGATACGTAAGGTATACAACGTAGTTTGCTCCTAAAAATGATAGATCTAAGCAGCAGCTTCAAGCTGATTAAGCGTATATCATCATATAGATACCGAAACATTAAATATAAGTATTTTTTTACATTTTCGTAACCAAGAACCTGAATCTCTGAGGGTTACTGCAACTAAGTACTATCGTTGCATAGATATAGAAAGAAAAAAACATTATTTTCATTGATATTTCTCATTGGTAAACTAGAGGTCGAAAAACCCAACAGATACCTACTTGTGACGTTATAACTGATACAAAATTAAATATATCTTTTTGGTAAGACCATGCCAGATGATATACAAACCAGAGAGGGGTATAGGTAGGCAATGAGACGAAAAAAGCTGCAGATGATAACAAAGATTATAAACAAACGGCCAGTGCCCACTGTCATCCACAAATATATATTGATTAGCCTTCAATAGATATAACAACCCATTATCAAAAATCTGGCATTGTTTCTGGCGCATTACGTCGAAAGAATCAAGCCTTATAACATAACTGAAGACGTACAGCAAAAACACAAATCTTCAAGCATCGGTTCATTCTTTGACAAATAAATCGCGCCAAGATGAATTTATTTAAGGAAACGAAGACGTTAAAATGGAGTTGGAAACAAGCTCACCTTTAGCTGTGTTCAAATGTTTACCTTGTCACCAAAATCAGTTCGGATAGCTATTTTACTAAGCCTAGCAAAAAATTAAACCAGTAAGGGAGCAGCTAGATAGTAGACTTTTCCACATTAAACGGTGTGTAATATAATTATTATAAAGTGCGAGTTTTTAAACTTGGCCAATTTTCCGCTAATGCGCAAGCCTTGGCATGAAGGTCATCAGTGAAAAACAAGTGATAGGTATGTCGTTGCTTATAAAAATTATACGATGGTCTCGGCGTAATCGAACAAATCGACGCAAATACATACTCGTATATAAGAGAGTTAGTCCCGAGTGACTGACTGATATTTGCTAGGAATTAACATAGAGCCTAAACCGTTGAACATAGAGGCCATAAATTTGCAAGTTGTATAGGTTTTTTTTTTGGAATTTCAACCCCTAAGTAGGACAAATGGGAGTTCAGAGTATGGAACTTTTTCTATATTTATACCGCGGGTGACTATTTATATACTACAGTTAGTACAAGGATCTTCGTTTCTGAACTAAAATCAGTACCTTGTATGTTACTTTTGTGATACAATTTTTGCTTATCGCGACTTTAAAAATACTTTGCTTTGGCTACACAATTGTCATTTGTATGACGTCACGAGTCTCGTTATTGTTAAACATCTGGCAAGTATAAGAAGAAAACCAACTGTAATTCAGGTGTAATTTTACTATCAAACTTTAACGTTATCGTTATAATATCAGAGTCTATTTTATTAAACCACGGTTGAACTTATCAAAGTCCCCTTTTGCTGAGTGCATGGCTTTTCAATTCGTGACATATGTGTGCGCGATGCAAGTGTGACGTCTGGGGAACTTGTTTTTAGACTTTAAATGGGAAGTTCATCCACCTCCTTTTATGCAAGTTTTAGTTTTCAAGTAGGCTATGTTAAGTTTAACTCAGAGCATTTTTTAATAGTCCCATTTTTTAATAGTTTTAATAGTTCCACATATTGCATTAGTATATGATAAGGATCAAGGATATCTAAGTAACCTATTTTTCTTTATAAATTTACTTTTGGTGTAAAATCAAATTAAATTATTTGCAAGACCGCCGTGATTATTGCGAAGCGGTACTTTGTATTTCTATTGAACACTTTATAATTAGGTACATCATTATATACAATCTTCTGTCACGTTTTGTGTCAAATTCAAAGTGAAACGCCATTTATTTCGACTAATTTTTCAAGTCATAAACCACTGCCAGTTGGTAGAGTACCCAAAATGCTGGCCCCATTGCCTCGTTGAATGGCAATACCAATGCGCTGACCCAGGTAGAGGCCAGCATTTTGATCTCGAGTAGCGTCAACTAGACGCTTTGTTATATTAAGTTATTAAGTAATTTATATAGGGACAAGTAAGTTTGAAAAAATCTTTCTTTCATAGTATTAGAATGCAATTGAATTCAAAATAATAAATTTCCTCTACAGAATACTCTGCTTATAACTGGCGCAATATAGCCATATATAAAACACAGTCTGACACAGGTGTACAAAAGAATTTCACACTTTACATAAAACATGATCCTTCAATTACTGTACATTTGCTCACTACTTATACGTCAAATTTGGCATAAAATCACCCGACAGAAACCAGTTATCGCCAGTTTTAGTAACACCAAATGCGTGAAGGAACTCTTATAAAAGTGGCAAATGAGAAAAATCCACAAGCCTTCGATACTACAGCCGCCTAAAAATTACTGATGATGTAAATATATTAAAGAGTTATTAGTAAGTAGAAGGATATATTTACTGAGATTTAGATAGCATATGGTAGGTATAATGCTGTTTAATGCTCAATTATGTATTAGTTACCTAGTTAGTGTAGTAGTAAATTAGTGATAGTCTAGTCGGTAAATCCGTCGCTTCACAAGCGAAAGGTCGCGTGTTGAATCCCAGGTTTATCCATCCACATCTGAGTGTTTCACTTATGTGCATATTATAACTAATTACCACAATGTTTAACATCATGGGCATACCTGTTTGTCGAAGAAAGTATAGTCCTATGAACTAGGTACACCCCTTCCATACCCCGGGAGACCCGAGCTCGGCAGTGGGAAATTATGGGTGATACATAAAACCAGCATGTAGACGAGTATACAGGTATTACCTACTATTCTAGCTAGACGCTGTTAATGTGCTATTACCGACGACTGAATTGCAAAATAATCTTTATTATAGCAATTATAAAAATTACGTAAACAGAGATTACATACTGACGCCAGACGTCTCGATCAAATTGCACTTTCGTAGACTTACGCTAGACGTGTGTGAGATACTCGTACATACCTACCTAAATATAAATTATTAACTTCGTACCTATTTACTTAAGATATGGAAAAGTATTTATAATAAGTATTTACTAGTATTGACTGAGCAAGCGAAACGTTTTTGCTTTAATTCTGGCAATTTTTTCTTTTATCTGTTGGCATGTAGTTAACACATTTGTTTGCTCGTTGTCTGTATGTGTAGAGATCGTAGCTTCAAATCAATTTTGGCAAAACTTCAAGTTCCAAAAAAAATATATGTTTGTTTATTTTTGTGTATCCAGGCAGCCTAAACAATAGTTACGAATAATTGTAAAATATCAAACTTTTTGATTAAATCTTGATGTATCTATTACTTTATAAAGTGCACAGGAGAGGCGTTAATTTGAATGCAAATGCAAATTGAATTCCAGTTGTTAATCGGCGCCTTTAACCGTCCGTCGATGGCCAAAATTTCAGTGGGTGTCACCTGTCTTAGCTAGTACTGAAACGCCTGTTTTAGCAAATTATAGTTTATAATTTTTAGGTAATTCTACCTTTTTACTTTTTGGAGTCTAGTCTCTAAACTCATTCTGAAGAAGTAACTCTGGCTAAACTGTTGAAGTCACAACGTCTTATAATTCGATGGAGCCGGCTGAAAGCACGAAAAAACATGACTCATGCGGCGTTACCTCGCTCTGAAGCGTTCCATTTAAGGCTTAAAGTGCAAGCGAGAGCGCGGAACGAGCGACAAAGAAGCACAATCGGCCTCTGCGTTCGGCAGCGTTCGACATCTTTCTCTCTCCTACGCGTAGACAGCTGCTATACAATAATACATTTACATATTTTCGTCAAGTATGATGTGCAGTGAACAGTGAATGTGGTGTCAATTGTTTATAGCAACGATAAAGGTAATAATGATTCTTTTGATACAAAATGTCTGTCTAACAAATAAAATTAAAATTTTCTTTTGAAAAATAAAGCCATTCCATCAGTATTTTCTTATAACGTTGTCACGTTCAACTATCGTCAGTAAACCGACTTTAAAGACAACCGTTTTTTTTAATAGGTAATAATCCATTAAGGCACTCTTAATATACCTACCCCATCTATGACTACAGTGTCGCTGACTTCCGTGGCCGTTCGAGCTTGTGGTTAAATGCCTAGCTGTGTTGGATAAAAAAGGTAGTTACTTAGTAATGTTAAAGTATGTTTGTCGTTATTATATAGTCCAAATCCATCACCACTAAAACAATCACAAGTAAAAGTAGACCATGAAGAGGATGGAGGACGTAAGTACCTAAGTATATAATAACTTTCTTAAAAAAATATGTAAATTATATTTTTGTAATGTTGTCTAAAATAAAGCGTTCATCTATTTATCTATGTTTCACACTCATGGCTCCCCACTAGGATTTTTCCTGCGTCGGGGATGCCATGCATCATTCGCATAAAAATCACACACAACACACCCAGACCAAAAGTCAGAATTTCGACTGAGAATCGAACTCGGAACCGCCGGTTCTCGAAGTGAATATGTTTATATTGAGGCAACGACGACGGTATCTATAAAAAAATAGCATTGTCTTAATATCTTTGCCCACTAGACCAATCATCTCTATCACATCATACTATGTATATACCCAAAAAAAACCAAATCTCATAGCGTCGTCGTATAAACGGATCTAATCACGGAGCTGGCATCCTCACCTTGCCACTAACTGATTAGCTGAGGTAAGAGATACTTATGCCTAATTTTTAATCTTCCTTTTAGTTTTACAATTTTTAACTTTTACATTAATTTCGTCTGTTGATAATTATGTACACAAGAAATTATTGCAATAGCATTAGATCATATGCTGGCTTATATTTATCTAAAAAATGCGTGATTTAATCTTTACTTAATTAAAATCCAACTTGAATTCGGCAGGCGAGTTTATCAGTTATATTTATACGACCATGGAAGTCAGCGATACTGTAGCCCTAGATGCCATGGCCTAGAGCATGCCTAGTCTGGAATGCACTGGCTCTCAAGGAAGGCTGGCGGTAAACACCGTTAGGTGCTTGGCGACAGAAGATTTTACAACTTGAGGGTGGAAGTTAGCCAGGCGAGCGATAGGAAACGCCCTTACACCATGCTATGGTTTCCACACGATAAGTTGTGTTATAATTACACATATAAGTAGGTATATAAGTAGGTATATAAGTATGTATATAAGTAGGTAGGTAGGCTAGACAGACACCGTCTGAGTTAAAACTAAATTAGCATTTACAACTTCAGAAAATTATAAGAATTTGGTAGCACAGTGTTGAATATAATACTTTAAGATGTATAAATCAAATATTCGATTGCTATAAATATGTTTAGTTGACAATAAAGTGATTATGTAACCTTTCCTGTTAGACTACTCATCACAATGGTCGGAACTACGGTAGGTAACCTGGGATTTCGCAGAGCTAATCATTCGATAAGAAAAGTGCTAAAACAGCTGTAGCATGCCAACTCGGCTTAGCTTTAATTCATCACTATCAATGCCCCGCCGTGTTACACGCACTTTTTTAAACCACACTACGAATACTTTTATTGGGATGTGCCTAAATTATCTTCTTTTCCAGGATTATGATGAGCTAGTTCTAAATTAAAGATCCCGAATTTTTGTCACTTGCACAGACATATCATTAGGAAAATTACTCATCATTAGGTACCTATTTAATTTAATCACGCATTTAGGAAAACCCTATTGGCACTTCATATATCACATATGAATATACATTACTAAGGAAAACAATGTATTTACCCATCGAATGTTTGGAGAAAGCGAGTGGCAGTACCTACTTAGGTTTTTCCTTTATTCAAGTTGGTAGAGAAATAGGTAAGAAAGATTGTAGTACCTTACTGCTTGGACGTAAGTAGGTATTACGTAACTGCATTCGCCACCGTAATGGACTAGGAGTCCCTATCAGAATAACTAAACCGTTCGGAAATACTTAGTCCAAATTCCGCTTTATAATGAAGCTCATACTGCCTCTCATCAGAAGACCCATGTCTAATAGTTAACATAATAACAAGAACAATTTATAAAACCAATACAATAATACCTATATACCTACTTGCTAGATAGTAGCTAAGTGGACAAAAAAAATGGCGAACAGAAAGAAAAAAAATATTGTTAGAAAACATAACATTGGTGCCTGAGTTTTTTTTATATTTAAATCAAAAAAATTAAAGCATGTTATGAGGGTAGGCTTATACATATTTAATTTTTTAAGGTTAGTATTGTCTTCTGATAATTTTCGCTAAATAATTTATAATTATCCGTTTGATCTTGAATGAAAATGCACTACCTACTCATTTGTTATCTACGTAATAAAATAAATATCTGAATACTTCCAAGTTAAACATCATAATAACATTATTTTTGGAAGTGACAAAATTTCGAGTATATGCCAACGCTCTCGGCGTGCGGCGCGTGCGCGCTGAGTCCCCGATTGGGGCCTCACTAGAAAAAACCTAGTGCTATACATAACTCCAATAGGCGTGCTATGTCTACAAGTCATCATATAGGTAGTTGCGTTAAACCAGCCAATGGCAAGTTATCAAAAACCTAGAAAAAACAATTTATCAATCAGCTATAGTGGCAGGTGTATGTATACCTAGGTAGGAAAGTGTGCCATTGGTGTAATGAACCTGTGAAGGTTAGAAACGGGTTGATCTCAACGTGTTCCATTAGATAAGCACCCGTGAGCTTCACTAACGCGGCTATAAAAGAGTTAATAATAATGCCAATCTAACAAAACGCAAACACAGTCTTTACCGTCGTCTAACAGTAATTTATCGTTAAAACCACGTCAATTCTAAAATACCCAGTTACGTTTTATCGAAAGCAATTCGCGCCGAGTATAGACGTTAATTATTTTCTGTGGAATTCCTATTGAAAATTCACGTGAGCATGCAGATGGTCAAGTTGCTAAGTCTGGTCAACGTCTGCTAGACCGGTCGCGAGCACCCTTGTCCACGCATGCGCTCGTTATCGGAAGACTCCATCCCATTCATAGGCACCGTATTCCATTAGGTAACCACCACCTCCCTGCCCCTCGCACCGACCCTTATTATATCGATTGCATGCCGACATTCCTTCAACCCACGAAAATGAGCAAAAAAATCTACCGCGAACCGGCTGGCTCAATCAACCTGCTTACAGCCTTTCGGCCGGCGTAATACGCCGGCCGAAAGACGCAAAGCGTACTTTTTAAGAGCTATTTCTGACTTTTGTTCGTCGATTATGAAACATAAGAAAGGGTTTTCGGTCGGATTAGAATACTTTAGGATACGAATTCTCCACTCTCCATATGGAAGAAAAATTTTGATATTATAAAGACCAAGTATTAAACCATCAGAACCAGCATTACAGGATTCCGTACTCAATTTTCAAATCCGGCTGGAAACACTTTTAAGAAGTTTACAACCATCATGCCGACCGGCGTGTAAACATTGTTATGCAGATCGGTTACATAAGCACCGGTGCTCACTCACCATGGCATTGTTCTCCACGAGCCAGTTGACGGAGCATATCTGGTAGACGAAGTAAGCGCGCACCAGTTCGCTGGTCTTCTTACTCTTGAAGGCATCCTTAGAACTGCTGAAGGTAAGGTCGAGGTCGTCCCTGGAAGACGGCGCGGAAGATGCTAGCGCTCGCACGCTGCGCGGCGCGGTGCCGGCCAGCCGCCGGAGCAGAGCCATGGTCGGAGCGCCGCGGATACACACACACTGACACGACACGACACGCGTCCGCCGCTCTCGGCTGACAACTGACACTGACGTCCGTTCGATACGGACTCGAGTGCGCGCGCATACGATCCAATTTTATTTTAAATCCGTCCGCGGAGGTGTGTCTCGCACGCGCTGTCGCCATTGGCCAACGCTGACAGTCATAACTCCACGAGCACTGGTACTCGGTGTGATGAAGCAGGAGTCGGTAACCTCTTAGCACGCAAGGGCAGCTCCCTAGGAATCCGCGCATTTGCATATCTGCCAACACGTGGTTCTCCGCTACTCCTTCCTGTTTTGAAATTGGAAGGATTTGATTTCACTCGGTCGTGTTCTTTGGTTTACTAAATACGCTACCGCTTGTTCGAACAGCCTTTGTTTATTACGTAACTTGAGATTACAAGCTTTCAAGAGCGATGAGAGGAGATCAACCTTTACCTATATAACCAAAACTAGGAAGCAGCAGTATCTAAACTGATATGTTCTTTTAATATTAAAGGATGGAAGACCCAAAAATGCCCAAAGCTCAGTAGCATTACGTAACTTTATTCAAAATGAAGGATCTGCGCTTACGTAACCGACAGCTCGCGTGGTTAGGGTTCAAAAACCTGACATGACCTAGAAAGCCTGCTTTGTAAGCACTTAACGACCACTACTGAATTGACGTCTAGCTTTGCACTTTAGGGCTACAACTTCAACATTTTTTTCATTCAATTAAACATACCCATGTTGTCATTCATTACCGGTCTATGTGTGTGATAAGATTATATTTAACGAGACAACCCTTATATATGTTATTCTTATTTTAATACTATTTAAATTCAAAAACATCAGAGTGAATAAATATTAAAATCTATTTAATAAAACCTATTTACTAACATTAGTGGTAGCGCCCAGGAATTTAATGGCAGCCTAGTCGGTAAACCCGCTGCCTTACAAGCGAAAGGGCGCGGGTTCAAACCCAGGCTCAGGTACGCTGAGTTTTTCAGTTTTGTGCATATCAAAAAACATCATGAGGAAACTTGCTGGTCGGAGAATGATAGGTTTCGAAGAAACTGCCCAACTCGTAATTTGGCTACCGAGCTGGACTTATATGGCCTACACCCCCTTTATATGGGAGACCCGAGCCTAGCAGAAGAACGCTATGATTTGATACAAGTATATTTTTTAGATAGTTACCTACATCAAAATAATAATGATACAAATTTGCAAAGTGAAACAATAGTGGTTATATTTATATTTGTTATTTACCTTAATTTGGTAGGCTATTTATGTACAGGTTTATTAATAAAGAATGTACGAAGCCCAAATGAGGCCATGGTATCCATGATATTAATGAATTGTACTATGGGTCCAACCAGAATAAAAAAAGCATTGATTAATTTCAAGGTGCTTTTTTTATTCTGGTTGGACCCATAGTACAATTCATTTTAAACTATATCGGCTGACGGCAGAATGTATGGAGCAACTGAACTTTTTCTCAAATTCCTGATTGGTTTCATAGTCAAAGTTGTTTTTCATGACGAATAGGTAACTAACTGCCTTCATTTCGCTTAGTACATTCATTCCTACCCGATAACCATGTATAGAGAGTGACTATAAATTCAGTAAAATACTTAACCTATGAATAATAACGGCATTTAAGTGTGTGACAAACCAGGCTTATTATTAGGGAATACCAAAAGGAAAACAAATAACCTTAAGTAGGTAGTGTTGAAGGAGAAATGCAGACTCCGCGATGGGTACTTTTAACAGACTTTACAAAAGGAAGAGGCTCTCAACATTGGCAGATACAGGGGGGTGGACATAGGGTGGAGACCATGAACCCGTCGGCATCTCTCATGTTCGTTCCTCGAATTCTCAGACACAAGAAAAGCGGTAACCGAAAATAAAGTTACCGGAACGATAAATTTTTTTTTTTCAATACATTAGTGATATGATCTCATATAAATGTTATTAGAATAGGTCCAATCGTGTGATTTAAAACAAAATAATTAACTAAAATTTTGTAAACGCGCCTGCCGAACAGAGGTCAGATGGCAATTTTTATAGTATATTAGATGTGTCTTGTTGCTACTTGAAAAAGATGGTTATAGAAATAAATAATGCAATTATTAAGTACCAGATTATATCAACAATATCCCAATATCTTATGAATCGTTCAAAAAGTGTCGGTAAATACCAAGCTATTAATAAAATATAGATTAGAATGTTGAGTGCCCACCAAAGATTTCATTGCAAGGATGAGCGCAAATACTACATTCAATGGCAATTTTCTTTGACAGTAAAACGCTTTTTCTCGACGTTCTAGACAAAATGCGACCATCTCACTAAGCTTGACATCAGAAATTGGACATCACAAGTTTCGATAATTGGACAAGTAAATCGGTTGGTTTTTCATCATGTCACGAGTAGGAACATTAAAAACCCTCCTTCGGCGTAGAAACCTACAACCCTGTATATCCATCGTATGACGATTGATAAGTATTTACACTCGACTTGATATGAGGTGAAAACCAGTATGTTTCATGAATGGAGAAGCTATTTACTTATCATGTACTAGCTGTACCCGCGACTTCGTTCGCGGTTGCTTACCTTTTATTATAATGCCGGTGGGACTTACAAATTAGAGAAATAATTTGAATGTACAATAAGATTCAGTGTTTTAAATTGTAAATTTTATTAATTAAAGCGATATGGATATTATCGCACAATAATGTTCAGCATGATAAGATTCTGCATATCATAAACGCCTATTTAATTTTACGAATTCTGCAGTCACTTTAACCCGTAGGATTTTGTTTTGCTAATGTATGTATCCCGATTTCCTATTTATTTTTTATTCAAGACAACTAGGCACTTGACAACCAGATCGCACGACTACAGAAACCAGCGACACTGTGACCCCTAGATGAAGCATGCCTAGTCTGGAATACACTGGTTCTCAAAGAAGGCCGCTGCAACACACCATTAGCTGTTTGTCGAAAGATTTTTCAAATTGAGAGCTAGCTAGTAAGCCAGGCAAGTATTAAGATTACCCTTCCACCATGCTATGATTTCCACACAATGTTATCCTTCACCGGTAGCTCAGGTTCTTCTTGCGTATTTCGTGGGATCCAACCTCGTACCTCTCGCACGGCAGTCTATCCCCTTTAACTACTCGTTCACCATCGCTACAAATAATGGCCAAGTTTCATTAGAATCCCTCTAGCAGTTCCGAAGTTATGGAAATTCCAGAAATAGACAGACAAACAGACATAAAATATTTTTTGTCCCCCGCAATGGATTGTTTTTAAATATATTTAATGTACAGAATTTGACCTGCTACAGTTTTTATTATAAGTATAGATGAATCATTCTAAAATGTGTAAAACACGTAACCAATGACTGTGTGAATGACAAATAAAATGTGTAAAACACGTAATATATGACATATTATATGCACTGAATCCCTAATGAGTCGTTGCAGTAACCATTTGCAATAACCTTTTTATGTCAACAGCTAAAATTACAACCAAATTATGACATACCAACTAAATCAGCTGAATTAAACGAAATTATGGCGAAATACACGATTGGAATTATGCGGTACCTGAAATAAATATTATTCTTGATGGTTTAAAATCTACAAACATACTACGCAGGATTATCTGTTTAGTTGTTGTGAATGGATCTATCATTACAATTAAATAACGCACACAGAGTACTAGAAATTATTCCGTAAAAATCTCCCGAACAAGCTAAAAAGCCGGAATGGACAAAGGTATGGAGGAGTTCCCGAAAAAATAAAACTAACGTAACTAGGAGCAGCAACGCACACCCACCATGTGCGTTTTGTCCGTGGCAAGTTCTCGGCGGACCTTCTTTTCACGGGATTTCTGTACTCTGCGAAAGTCTGCACAGGCCATACAACTAAACTAAAATGGGGTGACTATACGTTCATTACGATTCAACTCGGTACGAGAAAAAGCATCAATTTAATCATAAAGGAGTCAGGCTATAGTCAGGTACTGTATTAAATAATACGACCGCATTTTCTATTTATGCCTCATTTATTGGCAAGGAAAATAATGTCATATTTCTTTTAATATAGAAATCAATGTCGGCGAAAAGCATGTTCACTATAACACTAAATATATCATAATTCATATATAGTTGACTAATATATAACGCGATTGCTTCAAATAGCCAACACGACGAGTTCATCATTCAATACGTAGTATTATATTAAAACAACATACTTTTTGAATGTTGTTTAGCCATCTAGTTTGTTTATAAATAACGAATCATTTTACATAAATAAACACTGAAATCTTTTATCCGGTCGATAGATAATATAAATATAGGTCTAATGAATACATACTTCTACAGAAATTCCTTGCGTATGAAAGAAAACGTCGTCATATATATATATATATATATATATATATATACTTTTCAAATTGTAGATTTCATACGAAATATGAAAAAAAATATATCACAAGAGTGCGTGCCAATCGTACGAAAACACGAAAAACATGGCCGCCAATGCATCCGCCATTTTTGAATTGTATGTGCAGCATTTAACGGCAAATTATTAAAAGTTGATAAAAATTACACATCCATAATTATATAAATAGTTACAGAATTTTTACTACAAAATGAATATACCGTATGAAAATATTTAAAAAACCATTAACTTCATTGCAGCAGCCACTATGCTGTTTTACATAAATGATATTTATTGACAAAAGTAAATGATCGCCGATGTCAACGTGATGTCGAATCTTTTTAAAGCAATCGCACACAATGCTGTATGGTAAAAAGAAACACATCTAAATATATCTTACAAGTACAAAAAAAATGTCTATCTTTTAACTAAAATAATATAAACTTAAGGCTACATTCTAACGCTACTATGTACATTTTATAATATATTTTGTTTTAATAAATGATATTAGTTAGTATTAATTAATTATTGTGATTCTTCGTTCACTTACACGCCATGGTATAATTATACCTGAGTACAGGGCGATTTTAAGACTAATCTTCTGAGACCATATCTAAATGATTTGTCTTTCTTTAGTACTAATACTTTCTTTAAAAGTTGTAGACTTTCTTAAGGCTTCCTGAAGTTTCGCAATTTAGGATACTTTAATAGGATTTGGCAGCCATTTAAGTGGAGGCCGACAGATCGAGGTAGATGGCAAATGACTTGAGAGAGTGTCTTAACTATGAGAAACGCTCGTATCGTTATATCATAGAGGTAGGAAAAGTGACAATACCTAAAAATGGAATAAAAAAATTACAATGACAAAAAACTATGACCTCAAAAGACACTCGTAATCAGTGTAGGTACGCGATGAAGTTTATATCAACCCAGGACTGCAAGTAGATTTTTTTTTTACGACCGGTGTAAAACGTTATGGTACAACGTTCTTTACAAGTACGTATCTTACCATCGACAACTGATTGATGTCAATTTGATTAAAAATCTATTTAATCCATTTGAAATCAAAAGTCAGCTTGACATATTTTTGAGTCCTTGCCTTCGATATTTATATCCATTAATCTCTCGATAATGATCGGAATGAGCGTTTATACCGACTCGAATTTCAAAAAAAACGACTGATAGAGAACCGTACTTGCGATGCAGTTGAAAAACAAACAAATTTCCTCATATTAATAATAAAAAATATCGCCCCGTACACAGATTTAACTTCAAACATCAGTTCCATCTCTCTTAAGCATATTAATAAGCGATACAAGTAATAAATAATATGTGTTAATAATTAAACTCTACAATGATGAGTATAAACGTAGGACACTAGTTGCAACTTTCCCAACGGAGGCGGAGGAGCGCTCACCATTTTATTTAAGAATTACAATTGCATTGTGACAAAATAGCCGTTTTCAAATAGAATAGTTCGGAGTTAGTATTAAACAAAATATAATATTTATCACCAACTCTCACATATTGAGAATGAAACGGTTGTGACGCCGCGCTCCAAATTGTCAAAGTGACAATGAATCTATTGAGTCCATGAAACTAATTAGTGTTTTTGCACATCGTTTAATCCTTTTTTGCTTGATAAACGTTTCCGAAACTTTTGTTAATATTATCACAAAATCTGTATTCTCAAACTTCAAACCTATTATTAAACTGCTGACGACTTATGTACCTATGGCAAATACACAAGTTAAGCCGTTTGAGCGTGAATTAATGTGTTGATTGTTTGAAAATACAGGGGTAGGCACTCGAAGTGTTACCAACTTTAAGTTGCTATAGCAACCAAACTGTTTACAATATGGCGCCCATTTTTTCACAGTCGTAAGTCTATTGTATTGTTCCTAAACATACAGAAGCTCATTGTTTTTCGTCGTTGCTAAAAATAGTTATTTAGATGGAATTCAAACGCCAGTGTCATTACTTTGTATTTGGCTGGAAAATCGGAACCAGCCATTGTTAATGCGCTACAACATTTACATCTGAATAAAATGTTTGTGTATCGGACCATCGTGCGTTACAATGATACGAGTAGCTTCAAGAAACGCCATGGAGGTGGACATCCAACAACAGCAACATCATCAGAAAGGGTTCGAAAGGTAAAGGCTAGAATTGAACGAAATCCACGACAAAGCGCAGTTAAATTGGCGAAAAGTCTTAATGTATCTGCCCGGAGCATAGGACGCATATTAAAAAATAAACTACAACTGAAGCCTTACAAAACTCAAAAAGTGCAAGACTTGACACTTGCACAAAAGGCAGTTCGCCTAGAAAGAGCTAAGGAGTTAAAGCAGCTGCACGTTGATAGCAAGCTTGAAAATTTGGTATTTTCCGATGAAAAACTTTTTACGGTTCAGCAATATGTGAACAAACAAAATGATCGCGTATGGTTAAAGTCTAAATCAAACGACGATTTAGACCAACGAATTGCTCTGCGAAAGCAAGCACCAGCATCAGTGATGGTTTGGGCCGCGGTAACTGCTACGGGACGTTCACCTCTCGTTTTCATTGAGCAGGGTGCAAAGATAAACCAGCAAATCTACCGTGAAAAGATTTTAAACGATGCTTTGTTACCTTGGGCACAAGAAATTCGGTAGAAACCATTGGACATTTCAGCAAGACTCGGCACCATGCCACAAAGCCCGTGAAACTCAAATTTTTTTGCAAGAAAAAGAGCCGAGCTTCATTTCTTCGCAACAATGGCCACCATATTCGCCGGACTTAAACCCAATGGATTTTTCCATATGGTCAATTCTAGAGGCCAAAGTGTCAGCAAAAAAATATGAGACAGTCGACGCCTTAAAGATTGCTCTTCGCCGAGAATGGAACAAAATATCAGCAGACCACATTCGTGCAGCGTGTGAAGCCTTCTCGGACAGACTCGATGCTGTTATCCGCGCTAAAGGTGGCCAAATCGAACAATATTTTTTTCTTTTTAATTTTAAATGTTTTTTTTTATATATTGAAGTTTATAAATAAAAAGAAACAAAATTGACAAAATTACAGCATTTTGAATTGGTAACACTTCGAGTGCCGACCTCCGTAAAATACATAAAGTTGTATATGACACGTAAAGAATGTGGAACTGCTATCAAGCTATTTTTTACAAACTGTAGATATACGAAAAAATCAGTTACAAAAATTCTTAAATGCTTGAAATTAACGCGTAATTATTAAGACGAAAACAATCGCGTCGCGTAATTTGTCAAGCAGCAACAAAACTGCAAACTGACTCATTTATACATGTATAATCATTACATATTATCAAGAATGATAATTTTTTATTTGCAATTATTTCAGCAAGTAGCTAAATTTTCTATAAGAGACTGAGTTAGTGGTTCATAGTTTAACAATGTAACTAATAAAATACATAAATAAATTTTGTAGGACAATATTATTTTACAATATTATGTTTTTGAACTACAAGGTTGTTATTTAACACTTGAATAAAGAAGTGCAATAAAAAACGAAAGTCTTCCACTTTCTTGAATTTGTAGTAATTTGTTTAATTATTTTTTCTTCGTATTATTCTGTATTGACGTGTTACAAACCTTATTACGTCAGAACCACTGAATCAGCACATTGTAAAAACCTTTACCATGCAATAAACCACCTTGAACAATAAAGTAATGTGTATAATGAACAACACTATGCGAAAAGAATACATAGTATAACGTAGAAAAGCGTACTTGACGGAAATATGGACGCGTTAGACTAACTTAACACACCTTTGTAGTTATTTAAGATCAGTGCGTATGTTTTATCCATGTGCAATAAGCTATTTGAGTATTGACATTTCTAAAACTCTTCCTACTAATAGGGGTTCATTATTAGATTAGATTAGCATTTTTTATTGTACATGTTTTTCTGTCTAAATTAATATAGAAAGTAGCCATTCTATTTCACATACAGATAATATAGCTATTTTGCATTGTCAAATTAGCGTAGTTATAACATACCCAAATGAAAGTTATTGCCAGTGTATAAAAATACGTTCGAAATCGAATTTAAGATTTAGTTTTGTTTAGTAATAAAAAAATAAATATAAACGTGATTTGGCCGTGAAATTAAACTACAAAAGTACGATATTCTAAGTTTGGGGTAAAAATTGAAATTACTATAACTTGTAGGGCTTTTTAAGAGTAATACTTTAGGTACACTTGTATAATTAATATAATTTATGATTTAATATATTTTGCGAGTTACCAAGGCGATTGTGTATTGCCATTAGATTGTCAATATTGCTTAACATTATCGGAAACTAATTTCTTACAAAATTGTGATTATATTTATCTACAAAATCCTCACAAAAACATGAATGTTATGTTATTAGTAAACAAAATGTCGCAACTGGTTACGAGAGAAGAGCTACTTTTAGAAACTGATTACAAAAACCAGTTACGATCGCTGATCATGATAAAACTTCATATGTTGTGTTTATTTTATTATGTTGATTAAATAACTGTTTTTGATTTTGGTGAACTTTGATTTTAATTGATTACTTCATATAACCTACAATTAAATAAGATTTACTTAAATAAAAGTCAATAATTATTTCCATGTCCACTCGCCATTAACTTTCGTAAACAAAAATATCTATTAAAGAAATCTTATTGATAAAAAAATACAATAATGTTAAATTCAATGCATCACTGATATATTTTTTTTTACATAAAACCAAACTAACTAATAAATTCGTTGAAATATCATCTTGCATAATAAATAAATGCCAGAGTTACACCAAATTAAACTCGCGTGTAGTTTTAATGAAAATAATTTAATATTTTATCGTTATAATATTCCGCATGTAAATCTTCGAAATTGCCTACATGTGATTCGTAAATCTAAGCCACAATCCAGAGGCCTACGTTAATAGGGGGCAAAGTATAGCGTACTTATTGTATGTTTTGTTTAGTCTACTTAGAATCAAATAAAAATTTTGAGAAAAATAAATCATAAATAAATCATCTGAGCTTGTTGTGGCAACTACGAGTATAATTTTGACTTGCGTGTAAAAATAAATAAATAGTAATGTAAAAATTTGTCACCTCAATACGAGTCAAAACTTTAATTTTTTTTATTTGACTCAGCGTAAACAATAGTGCATAGACAGTATACATAAATACAATGCACATTCATAATGTATGGTAACAAGTTTGGGGCTAAGCGTCACACAATTTGCCCATACTGCAGAATACTGACACGGTTCCGAAACTTGGGATCGCCTGTATTTTTTTATGATTTACGTCAAACAATTTATTAGCAATGAACAAAAATTAAAAAAAAAAATTGATCTAAGTATATAGTAAATAATTATTATAATGCCCCTTAATATAGCTAGCATTCGACTGCGGGACAAATGATTTATTGCTTATTTCTTATCCGCATAAGACAAACTCAGACTATTAAAATGTCTACATTAGATCCAAGGCCCAAGTTAATACACTACCGAAATTATGCGTCAAGCTTAATAATAAAAATACGCACTTTACAATGTCTCACTGTATCGGGTACATTCAACCTAAATACCGTTTTAAAAAACCCAATCGTTTCCAAATCAGGCGTCTATATACAAAGCCGTATAAGTCTGTTATTCAATATTCTCCAAAATACCTGTACAAAAATAACAAGGACACACAAATATTATTATGTATAATATGCATTTTTCCATATATACAAGACCTAGGTAAATAACGTCTTGGTGTTACCAATTTATTGATATTTCTATTAAATCTAAAATACGATAACATTTTCACGTTTACAAACTAGAGTATAAAATTTCATCACTCGAATCTATTCAACTAAAGTAAGTACAGTCATTCCGTTATCAATAAAAGACACATGGAATAGTTTTCTGAGAGTTTTGGAACTGGTTGCAAAAAAATATCCTTTTTACGAAACCGGTTACTGATTACCTTGTCTTGTCGGTTTCCTGCGGCGAAATCGGTGTGTTGTCACGAAACTGGTTGCGTATAGTTACAAAAGTTTTTTTAAGACACTCGTCGGTTACGTAGAGCAGGCTCGTACACAGAAACTTGAATAAAATATTCAAATAGATTAAGAAAACTTTATCACCAATATTTTATTATAACTACAAAGAGAAATTGAAAAGTGACGAGATGTTAAATATCTCTCGGCAAGCAACTATCAAAACTCTCCAAAAACTATTCAACAAAAGAATACTACCAAATGACTGGACTTGATACACGAAAACATTGTAAATAAAGAAAATTAAAATGTTGTAGACATATTACATATAGAGTACCTACTAGTCACACACATTAATATTTAATTGTAATATAGGCACAAATGAACAATATTGAAGTGCCTTCACAAGCGTCTATAACTACCTACTAACAGGCGAGGGTTTAAGTCCTACTTTAAGATTTTCATTTCGAAACATTTGGAACCTATCGTCCGAAATGATAAACATTTTATGAAGATTGTCGATTTAATTTAAGTAATAAAAATAAATGAATACAAGGCTGTCAGTAAGAGTTGTTCTAAGCCCAAATGGAGTTACTTATGAACCAGTTTTACTATGGCAGTCATCCGGAAATCCAAATGAAAATTTTGTAACCAATTTCAATTGGCCCATAATGACCTGTTTTCGGATTGGTACAACTTTAACTGAAAACCCTGTATACAAAACTTTTGCATTACTTCGCGCTTACTTTTGAATTATTATTGCGTCAAAATTTATTATATTAATAAGCAGCCATTGTATGGAATTAGATTTTAAGAGCTGCCATATTATCGTAACCAAAGATGTTCTCGAAAACTCGGGACAATCCTTAAGGTTTTAGCGACAGAACAACAGGTTTCATGTTTAATTCATGTAGTTGGTAACCGGTTATGAAACGCAAGTGATTGTTAACCAATAATATCATCTATTCGGGAATTGGTTACTTAGCAAAATTTTAGTATTATATTAAGGAAACTGGTTCTTTACATATATATTACATTTTATATATATGTTTACTAGCTGTACCTCGCGGTTTCACCCGCGTAGTTCCCCATTGGATTATCGGGATAATGGGGAATAACTTTTTTTTAAGTTGGATATAAAGTATTTCCCGGGGTCCAATCACATGTTCACCAAATTTCATGGAGAATAATTCAGTTGTTTTGGAATGATATCATCCTTCCACTTTGGTGGTACAATTACATCGCGAATTAATCCGCGGGGCAAGTGCTGTACGTAGAGCATAGCAAAGCTTGTTTACGTTAATTGTCCATTTTATTTATTATCTCGTTTATTTATATTTATCAATAATTGTCACTTAAGGATTAGCCCTTATCATTCCGCTATAACGTGGATACACGCATCAGTATGCATATAAAGGGTTATTGGTCAGTTGCGCTCGACCCTAAAGGAAGATTGTATTTAAACAAAATGAAGAACAGCTTTCACTGTAATACTAAGCTGGAGTTTCATTAAAAAATCGTGATAAAAAAGACACATAACAATATCCTTTTTAAAATCGGTTAAAAAACTTACTGTTCCATAAATTTTTTTCATGGCACAGTTGATTTTTACTATTGAATTCCGGTTAGATCCTATAGTGAAAGTTGTTCATCAAGGCAGTCGGTTCAGTTCACCACTATCCGATAATCCTGTATAATTACTTTTAAAATAAATAAAAATGACAGATGTAAATATCTAGAATCTACTAGAACCTGTCTAAGCATCTACACCTGAATAAAACACTACTTTGACTGTCTTTAGCTAAACATTATCGGCCTTATCCATAAACGGGCGTCAGCTTCAAGTCTTTTGTCTTGCTCTAACGCGTGATGTTATCCATAGGATAAAACGAGACAAAAGACGCTAAAATTTAAGACGCGTTTGTTAATAAAACAGTATTGTAATGCATTTGATTACGTACTGATCACATTTCGCAAATATGTCTTATTTAGTCTAAATTTAGCGTTATTCCTGCGCTTTTTTTTTTCACTTAATATTTAATTTTGAATCATAAATAATTTATTTCACAATTTTCGTATTGCTGTTAGTGAACATTTCAATACAAAATGTAGAGAAAATGAGCACATTTAATTTTAATTTTTAGATTATCGCAACACTTTTTATTTTCACTAGCCGCAAATTACATTATTGCCTGTACAAGGCATCATACACGCGATTTTGAACACTACGAACTTTCGAATGGGACCTAAATTAGTAGGAATTCAACGGTACCTTTCTTCTGCGGTACTCGAAATTGTTATAAGAGTCATTTTACATTGCACCTCCGTCGAAGCACTTTCTGAGAGGTTTTTAAAAGTACCTTCACATAAATAATGGTCTAGTGACAGCCCGAGAGGAGGTTGATTACCTGAAATTGAAAAAAGGTTATCATAGCTACACATAAAAGATACAACATAGGAGCCTTATTCAATACGAATTCTTGGTGTAACCAAAAGTAGCGTAAGGATCGAGTCTTACGACCAGCACTTGACCAAAAGAGCCGTAGAACGGCTGACTGGAAAGAGCGAGGCGTCCTCGTCATCTAATGATAACACGGCATAGTCATCTCGATCACCCAGTCGTCAATTTCACTAGTAATCACGTACACCTAGTAGCCACATTCACATAGTCGCTGTGTTCACCTAATCATCAAGTTCACCTAGTCCGCACGATCTCCTAGTCATCACGTTCACCCAGTCGTCAAGTTCACCAAGTCGGCACGATCTCCTCGTCATCACGTTCACCCAGTCGTCAAGTTCACCTAGTCGTCATGTTCACCTAGTCGTCACGCTCACCTAGCCGTCACGATCACCTAGTCATCAAGTTCACCCAGTCGTCATGTTCACCTAGTCGTCACGGTCACCTCGTCGTCACGATCATCTAGTCATCACGTTCACCCAGTCATCAAGTTCACCTAATCGTCACGTTCAACAAGTCGCCAAGTTCACCTAGTCGTCATGTTCACCTAATCATCACGTTCACCTAGTTGTCACGTTCACCTAGTAGCCACATTCACATAGTCGCTATGTTCACCTAATCATCACGTTCAATTAGTCGTTACGCTCACCTAGTCGTCGGAGTCGGTATCGTTGACGCTGGAGCGCAGCTTGGAGAGCGCTCGTCGCGCGGCCGGCGTGGCGTCCTCTTCGTCTGACGATATGACGATACGCTGTCGCGGCTTCACGCCGGTCGCGCCGCGAGTCATGCGCCGCGCGCTGGGCTCGCCTTCACCCACTGTAACATATAATAATGCTTATTTACTCGCAGTAAGTCACCTTCGAATGAGAAAAAAAAACAATATTTATACTAGCCAACCAACATCTTGATCGAAATGTGACGTAGTGGGAGTATTTATGCGTAAGAATACCCGCTTTTAGAAGTTTACCCAGCTAACGTTTTGATGTAAAATCACTTTTACATCAAAACGTTAGCTGGGTAAACTTCTCACTGACGAATCACCGCTCTCATCTTGATGAAAATTATACGATCCGCCAAAGAAACCTAAAAACTGTCAATGCAATTCGTTAAAATTGTGTGCCAGAGAGGAGTCATTTTGACCACGTTTCTTTACAAACGAATACTCGTAATATCCTATCATAAAGAGGCAACTGACAACATTTCAAAATTTCTATTATGATAATGGAAAGATAAATGAAAAACCACGTAACCCTATTTTTTATTTAACTCCGAATGTAATGTAAAAATGCATATAATTAATGATATTTTTTTAACGAGCTTTAGATGAGATTAACATTATTCGAAACTTTTCTTTGATTTTCAAAAATCTCTAAAACGTAATTAATACATTCTGAGTGAAATATAAATATAAAAATAATATATACGTTATTTTTCACTTATCTTTCCATTATCGTTATAAAATCGAGGGTAAAAAAGTGTTAATGTCGTCAATTGCCATTCAACCAAGAAAGTTTTTGGCTAATTATTAAGTTCTCACCATCAGTTTTCTCCTCTTTATGCTTAGTCTTGGCCTCCTTCTTGGCTTGTTTCTCTAGTTCCTTCTTGTCCATCTTGGCCTTCTTGAGCGCCTGACACTTCTCCACCGTGGGGGTACCTTCGAGACCCGCTGCCGTCAGCAGCTCCAACATCTTGGCTACTCGCTCCTTGTTCTTTGTGCAACCTGGGGGGAAGAAACATGCAAATAGATAAAACATTTTGAATTTGCTAGCTCCTTCTCGTAGCAAATTGATTATTTTTCAATACTGTTATTTTGGCATTATTTTATTGTGATTTCTGTATTGGGAATTATTTAACATTCCTTTCCATTAAATTGCACTGGCAGCATTGAGTGGTTGTGGCATCTGACACCTTATCACTGACAGTTACAGTAAAGTTTTTTGTGGCTATTGAAGGTCTTGGCATAAATCCTTAGTTTTTTTAAATAAGTATATTATATAGAAGCATAGAAATGTCATGATTGACAAAATCAAACAGTCTTGCAATGTTTTTACGTTAAGATTGTGTTATGCAATAAAATTTCCCATGATTTTCGTCGATTCGTTATTTTTTATGTCGGTCTAGCCAGATCATTTAGTCGTAACTAATCAACGAATGAATAAATGAAAATTTTATTTCACGGTAAACTAAAAATCAGAAAAAATGTAGAGTAAGATAATGGTAGTATAGTACATATTATCGTATATATTTAGCCTTATTGACTAAAGTAATTTCTTCCAGGCAACCTTCGCATGGAAAGAATTATTAATTATCATTGAATATTACCTTCAGTAAGTTTTTTATAATCGAACCGAATGCCGGCCGCCTTGAGGAATTTCTTCATGTCTGTAATGCCGGGCGGCCGCAGCTCGGGCGGCACGGGCGGCCGGCCGCGGCGACCGCTGCCCGGCGTGCCGCCCGGGGTGCCGGCGGGCCGCGGGGTGTTCTTCGTGCCTTTTGGCCGACCGGGGCCGCGCTTTAGGGGGGTGTCCTATGGGTGAGATGAAACCAATTATACAAGTTAACGTTTACAATACAATACAAGAATTATATATTGTCACCAATTAAATACAAAATCAGAGAACTAAAAATCAGAAAAACTGGCGCAAATGGCGGTCTTATAGCTAATAACATAAGAACTGCTTTAGCTACAGAAATACTATTACCGGTTTTTTATTAACCTAGAGTATGTATTGGAAACTCACACATTAATCTGATTTAAATTAAATTCATGCGTTTAAATTCAAACGCAACTAGCCTGATGTAAAGCGACGGTGCGGCCTAGGATGTGGCACGCTCGCCTAGAAGGAACCCGAACGCGGCTTGATAAATAGAAAACTCGTCAGCGAATTTCACAACTTGGCTCTACTCGTATGTTAAGTAATTAAAAGGCGTAAGCCTGACTTGTATACAAAATTGTATAATAATGACCTCGTCACTTTCTTCTGAATCGCTGCCGGAGGAGCCTGAGGAGTCATCTGATGAAGAGTCCACCGTCGTCACCTGTAAATCAACACGACATAATGTTATACTTCATATATTATTTAGGGTATAATTTAGACGGTCACCAAATATTATTTTTGGTTTCTAAAATGGCAAAGCGGTCACCAAATTATCACACTCCGAATTTTCGGCAACAAGGTTCGCAGTAGGTTCAGGTATTTTTTTTTAATTACATTCTGAATACTTCCAGCAACAAGGTCCGCAGTAGGTTCAGGTAATTTTTTTCATGACATTCTGAATACTTCCGGCAACAAGGTCCGCAGTAGGTTCAGGCATTTTTTTATGGGATACCTAGATGGGTAGAGACTTAATCAACAAAAAAAACTTTAAACAAATGCAAGCACATACCTGTACAAGTATACAACCCTAGAAATTGCGTGTCAAGATATAAATATTTTTTTTTAATAAATATTTTTTTTTACACAAATTATTTTGACCCATAATATAAGGTCACGTTAACATTAAAGAGCCCCTATGCCCAAACGTACCTATCAGGCTAGCAGATTGTGTTTATTAATTTTAGACATTATTTATAATGGCTGTTTAGTTGACAGTGCTCTTCTTTAATATAAGTTGCCTGGAAGAGATCGCTTTAAGTGATACGGCCGCCATTCAAAAACTGGTGTATGGTTTTCTTTTGTCTTATTTTATGTATTGTTGCTGGTTTTTAAATAAAGAGTTATCTTATCTTATAGTTAACTTTTTTGGGCGGTGTTCAAACACGAGCCCTTAAAATTGTATCTATTTTTTTAGAGGATTTGATTTTTAAATCTTTATAGCCGCAAAAGTTGTTGAGGAGCCTGTCGTAATAGAGGTCAGAAAACACTTAAAAAAAAAAGAATTTGCTGACGTTGAGTCCTTACATGGCTCCATTTCCCCCAGTCTCCCCTACAAGTATGATATAATTTCTAAGAAGGTAGTCACCTCGGCGGTGGGTCGTTGCGTGGTGGCCTGCCGCGCGGCCTGCAGTCGTGCCGCGGCGGCCTTCTGCGCGGCAATGTGCGCCGCCGCGGCCGCCAGCCGCTCGCGCTCCGCGTGCGCGTCGTAGTAGTTGTGCAGCACCTCCAGCGAGACAGGCACGTCACCGAAATACACCTCGTTGGGTATGTGCGACGAGTCGAGGCAGTCGTCGCTCCATCGCCTAACAAATTAATTATTTTTTTAAATATGGGATTGCATTAATAGACATTGGATGGCGGTAGAACGTTTCCTATCTAGCTAGCTAGTCTAGCTACCACCATCAAGTTGTAAAATCTGTCGCCAAGCATCTAACGGTGTGTTCCGACAGCCTTCCTTGAGAGCCAGTGTATTCCAGACTAGGCATGCTTCACCTAGGGCTACAGTATCGCTGATTTGTGGTCAAATGCCTAGCTGAGCGGGCATACAAGTTACTGCGCACACTATTTTGATACTGCGCACATTGATATTATTTTGATATTACGTTGCTTTTGACCAACACGAACATTAAATGTCATTTTAATGTTATTGTATAAAGATTAGGTTACGGAAGCTATACAGTCCATTAGGGAGACTAAATTGAAGCATTTCTTTGGTGTCCCTCGCACAACGGCATTTCAGGTAACGAGACCGTCATATTCGCGACCACAATGTGATGGTAGTTTTGGGAATGGACGGTGACAAAAATAGATTTTATTCACCTTTAACGGTAGAAATTCGAATGCTTCTAAATTAAAACATCATTAATTGCGCCTTAAAATAAATTTTGTTTTATAATTTCGAATTAGCAGTATTCTGTTTTGTCTTCGCAGTAACTGTGGCCGTAGAATATTAGAATGTGGCTCTACCAACTTTTTAACAGAATTCAATAAAGAAGGTTCTCAATTCGCCGGTTATTCCCTTCGCGAATTAAAAACTAATGTAAGACGATGTATGCGCTACTGAACTCTGCATTTTTTTCCTTTTTACGCGACTGTGAAAGAATGAGGATTATGTTTTTTCGAGTGTATGTAAATATATGTACGTATATTTCTTTGGCACACCCTACAGCCTAAACGGCTCGTTTTATTTAATTATTTTTTATTATTAAATTATTTTTAATATTTTTATGTGAGTGGTGCTAATATTCCAATAGATTACATAAAGAATGATACACAGGTTTAACGAGCAGCAGTTGGGTTTTTTTGAACTCGCTTATAACCACTTGTTCAAAGTATTACACTTGTATATTGATTCCAAAAAAGTCTAACCTTCTAAACTGTATCCCAGAGAAATCCTTCCTGAACGGTCTGACCGCGTACTGGTAGCCGGTCCCTCGGGGGCGGTGCTGCGGTGGCGCGGGGGGGCGGGGCGGTCCGCGCGGGGCGGCAGGAGTGGGCGCGGCGGGTCGGGGGGGTGCCACCGCCGGCTTGGGCTTGTTGGTCGAGCCTTTGGGACGCCCGCGCTTCTTTGGCTTGTGGGCGAACAGAGGATCGTTAGTACTAATAATTACTGAAGCATATAGTTTAGTAAGAGTGCTAAATTGTTAATCTTAGGCACCAAATTGTGCCTAAGATTAACAATTTGGTGTGTCAGTTTTACACTGGCGATTGGTAGGTTTTTTGTTTTTTTTTTATTACAGACAATACTGAAAAATTCTTTGTGGTTTTATACACATTTATTCGTAAATTCGTAAAATATTTAAATATTATTCTAAGACCTTATACGATAATAAAGCAATTGAAACTTAAAAAAAACCACATAATATATAAAATGTTATAAATGTCAGTAACTTAATTAAATTAAATTACTACGAGGGCGGCACTAAAAGTATCGGGAATGGAATATTTCCACTGTTCCTGTCATATTAAAATCTTTTTAATAGAAAACTCCTTGGTTTTAAAATCGAATACCATTTATTTATTTAAAAAAAGATCTCGCACTTGTCTCAAGGTTTTGTCAAACTTGTTTAGTCATTGAAAAAATGGAATTGACTCGAGAAAATTCAAGAGCGATGATTTATTATGACTTTCGAAGTGGTTTAACACAAAAACAGTGTATTGACCGGATGATTTCTGCATTTCAACGTGGACGTGTCAAGCTCAGTGATGATCCCCGTCAAGGTCGTCCAAAAACTGCCAACCTAAGAAAACGTTGATGTTTGGGTGTTCGAAAATGAGTTAAAGCCAACAAAAATTGATCGTTCGCGGAGTGTTGCAAAAAAAATTGTGGCCACGTTTGTCTCCAAAACCGGCCATGTTGCGACTATTCCTCTTGAGGGACAAAGAACGGTTAATGCAGAATGGTATGATAGCATTTGTTTGCCACAGGTAATCTGAACTCCGTAAAGAGAACTGCAACCGCCGCATCATCCTCCATCACGACAATGCGTGTTCTCAGTTTTAGAGCAAGAAAACGTAGAATTATTAGACCATCCGTCGTACAGCCCCGACCTAAGCCCTAATGATTTCTATACTTTCCCTAAAATAAAGAATAAATTGCGTGGTCAGAGATTTTCATCACCTGAAGAAGCTGTGGACGCCTACAAAACGGCCATTGGAGACCCCAACTTCCGAATGGAATGGTTGCTTCAATGATTGGTTCCATCGTATGGAAAAATGTGTCCTATTTCGCGGAAAATACTTACATTACGATTAATTAATATTTTTAAGGTTAAATATAATTCTTATATGCAAATAAACTATTTCTATTTCAAAAAAAGATAGTGACGTACAGAACCCACCTCGAAGTGTTGCGGCGGCGCCTTGCCTGGCATGGAGCCCGACTTGGGCAGGTCGGGGCTGGCGAACGGCTTGCGCTCCTCACAACTGTGCATACATATTCAACTGTCACATTCGGGACCTTACAATTTATCGGATAGTGGTGTAAATAAGAAGGAGGGTACACTTTCATAATCATGACGACAATCATTTCAAGACTAAAATCAGCTATATCGGCCCAGCCGTTCTCGAGTTTAAATGAAACAAACGGACTCATTTATATATATATATATCTTTTAATTTTTTTCTGTCATAAGAACCTTCTCCTGACAATAACAAACAACAACAAAAAATTGTGAAATCGGTCCAGCCGTTCACGCGTGATGGTGTGACCAAGGGATATAGGGATTCAATTTTTATATTATTTTTTATATAATTATATTTTTTATATAATTACATAAAAAATAAAATATAATTCGCCATCTTGTGGCGTCGGCCGTCTTGGACCGATTTTCATCAAACATAGCTAAGATCACTCCCGACTAATTCAGCTTTCAAACAAAACATATGTCAAAATAGGATCATCCGTTAACGAGCTAAGATGCCACATACAGACAGACAGACACAGAGACATGTTACAAAATGGTATTAATCAAACATGCCTTAGTTTTGAAAAAAAAAAAAATTGACAAGTTACCTAGTATCGGGTGGTTTTGCGTTGGGCTCGGCGGGACGTTGCGCGCTCAGAGCGTCCGCGGTACCTTCCGACGCACCCTCCGGCTTGGACGCCTCTGTACACGAACACATTGTACTACATTATGATAAGAGAGTGCTAAATAGACCCATCATCAACATCATCAGCCAAAAGGCGTCCACTGCTGAACATACATAAGTTTATGATCGATGCATGCCATTTTTTTTGTTAATTTTATTATTCATTCTAATTTCAGATTTCACTGCTTCTTTATGTAATATAATAATGTAGAGAGGTAACATACCGGCAGGTTTGTCTCCAGGTTTCTCGGCGCCAGTGACAGCCTGCCCATCTGTCAATGCAATGTCAGTTTATATTATGACGAGCACATTAAACACAGAATACAGAATCGGTAAAAGCATTTACAAATCAGCTCTGTCTGTATTAAAACTACTTTTGATACATTAATTAGGACTAGCTGGCCACAGATTATGAGTAAAAACACTGACGAATGACATTCGTGGATTTGAAAACATGACATGAAGAGAATGACTGAGGATGGTCGGAGAGGAATTTAGTTTCATTCACATACCTTTGTTTTGTTGCAGTTCCACGGGTTTCTGAGACACATCTATTGCTTTTTGTGCTACATCTGCGAAACGAAAAACAGAATAACATAAATGAAAAAAAATACGCGTCATAAATACATTAAATTCGAACTAGTTTTATCAGATACAATACAGTTTATTTCCGTCTGCCTCATTGCTGTTGCGACTGAGACAAATACGATACGAAAACGAGACTAAGACAAATACGATACGAAAACGAGACTAAGACAAATACGGTACGAAAAAGAGACTGAGACAAATACGATACGATACGAGTTGTGTACACTATTGTTTTCTGTGTCAAATAAAAAATTATTTTATTTTATTCTATATTTTATTCCCATCTACCCCATTCCCGTGTTCAAACGCATTGCTGTGGCGACTGAGGTAAATAGGATTTTATTATTCCCATATGCTCCATTCGTGGCAGATGAGAGTGTATCAACGTACCTATAGGTTTGTCGGTAACTGCCCCGGGTCTGTGCGCCAGCTCGTCCGGCTTGAATATATCCGTCTTGATCTTAATCTTCGGCTGCTCCAGCTCTCCGCCCTATACGTAGAAATAAATATAAAATCAGTACTACACTTATTGTATAGCTTATTCATTATAACATGTTACTTCATGGAAGTAACTTCGTTAAAGTATCAATTTCACATTTCTAGCAAGGTAAGTAGTAGGTAGTTTTCACTCTAAATTCTGCAATATACTTGCAAGTGTTATAATGCGAGTTTATAGCACGGGAATGCAATAAAACCAAAAAAGTTAGCTTTTAGGCTCAGGCCTAAAAACTGGTCATCTTCATACAATAAGACCTTAATTTCAAATCAATATCAGTGTCTCTTCCAAAACCATTTCATTCACACAGTTGTTCATTTATAATTCCTGCAATCATTTTGTTTTTCTTCATTGTTGCACGTCGCTTGACTTCACCGTGATCTCAGGCTTGAGTTGCTTCATGTTGATGCACTTTTATGAATTCAAACAATCTAACCATTCATTCTTTCAATCATTTAACAATTGCCTTTTACTATACATTACAATATATCTTTATTGCACACCAAGAAAAATAAATACAGCAAAATATATTATAAACAAAACATTGATAGTACAGTAAGATTCACGAAAGATGACCACGGCGCAGAAGGCATATTTTAGGTCCCTTTGGAGGTGCGAGGTGAGGCGCGGGCGGAATGCGTCAAGACCGGAGCGACGCCATTGGTGCGCGCGCGTCTCGTGATAGGCTGCTCAGTCGCTATTCGTCTATCGCGGCGTCGACGCGCTCACACTGCTCTCGAGTACAGTCGAAAAGAAGTCAATATCAGTGTCTCTTCCAAAACCATTTCATTCACACAGTTGTTCATTTATAATTCCTGCAATCATTTTGTTTTTCTTCATTGTTGCACGTCGCTTGACTTCACCGTGATCTCAGGCTTGAGTTGCTTCATGTTGATGCACTTTTATGAATTCAAACAATCTAACCATTCATTCTTTCAATCATTTAACAATTGCCTTTTACTATACATTACAATATATCTTTATTGCACACCAAGAAAAATAAATACAGCAAAATATATTATAAACAAAACATTGATAGTACAGTAAGATTCACGAAAGATGACCACGGCGCAGAAGGCATATTTTAGGTCCCTTTGGAGGTGCGAGGTGAGGCGCGGGCGGAATGCGTCAAGACCGGAGCGACGCCATTGGTGCGCGCGCGTTTCGTGATAGGCTGCTCAGTCGCTATTCGTCTATCGCGGCGTCGACGCGCTCACACTGCTCTCGAGTACAGTCGAAAAGAAGTGTTTCGCCGTTTAGTGGTTTTTAGAACCCCTGGTAAAAAGAGACCGCGCCGTAACCCTGCCTCCGACGTTGACGACTTTGACAAAGGGGTAATTAAGAGATGTATCCATAACTTTCATTAAACTAAAAAAGAATTGCCAACTTTAGAGAAGTTACGAGCAAAATTACATCAAGATATTAACTTTAAAGGATCCAAAACAAGTTTGGGTCGATTAATAAAAAGAATTGGAATTAAGTGGAAAAAACAGAAAATAACCGAAATATTTTAATAGAAACATCAGCTATTCGGTTGTTACAATCAATTACCTAAAAAAACTCCAAGATTATCGATTATTATATAATATTTTTGGTTCAATTTATTTTAATAAACATTTAAAATAACTTACGTTTGATTTATTTGCAACCAGCGTTTACAACATTACACAAATTATTTAACCAACATTAAAAATTATTTTGTCTTAAGTCTTTTCTTCACGAGTGTACGTGCGCAGACGGCTGCCATTTGTAGTCATCTTTCGTGAATCGCATTGTACATTGGGCGGCTTTATCGCCTAAAGCGATAACTTCCAGGCAATCTTACGTTCATTTACTTATTCTCACAATGATTTCGTTCTCGGGATGCGATCGCCTGTTTGCTACGCCCGGCTCCACTTTGATCTCTGGCTAGAGTTGGTTCAAGTCGATATGATTCCATAAACTAAACCTCCTAAATCTCCTACCATATTCTTTTTCGGTTATACATTTTCATTCATTTGATCGTTCACTCATTAACTCTTACCATGATCTCGTTCTCGGGATGCGGTCGCTTGTGCGCGTCGCTCGGCTCCACTTTGATCTCCGGCTTGAGTTGCTTCACGTCGATGTGTTTCTGCGCGTCGAGCGGCAACAGATGATGTCCCCACCCGCCCTTGTGCATGTCGCCGTATTGTTGCACTGGGAACAATGCTGACGGCTTACTGTTTTATGCTCGATGGGATGACAAATGGAGTGTTTATTGTGTTAGAATTCTGGCATCATGAAAATTTACGTATCCTTGGTTGACTCCAGTGGTCACATTGGTTTATGAATTGTACTGCCAGTCACAAATTTCATAATTGACACAAATAAAACGCGTATATCACCTTTTTGCGTAGATAACGTGGCAATATTTTTGAATACTGCGATAAATTACGTTATTTTTAATTTGGTTGATAGATCAAAGATTAATAATCCCTAAAATATTTATGGTATTATGTACATTGTCCTGGTAGGAGCTCCATACATTTTTGAAACATCTCGTTTATTTTATTTAGAAAACTAACACATGTTTGATTTATACTGTTTAAGAAGACAGGTTTTCACGCGTATCTGAGTGCGAGCCGTGTTTTCGTTGAGGACACGAACGACTCATTTAATCCCTGATGAAGTTGACCGAATGTGAACGACACTATAGTCGGACCTTCAAAACAATCAGGTTCGCGTGAACACACGTCTTCTTAAACAATGTTTTTTTTATTACTATGACTATTATCCAAACAAAAAATGCGTACATCCCATACCCATGTGAGTCTGCGGCATATGCAACTGCTGCTGCTGTGGGAACGGCTGATGGTGCGGGTAGTTCTGATGCGCGGGCGGCGCGTACGACAGGTTCTGTGCGTACGCGCCCGTGGGCGGGGGGCCATATGCTGCGAACGCGTCCGGCGGAGGGTAGTGAGTGTTGTATGCCCCCGCGTAGGGCTGGTACGGGATCTGATGGCCGTTGTCTGGAAATAATAATAATATGGGATAACATCCATACAAAGGTTTTCAGGTCCCAAACTAGGCAAAGCCTGTGCTATGGTAACCTGATGACTGATATACATACCTATATAAACATAAATACATACTTATATATATATATAATAAACACCCAGACACAGGTCAAACAGATATGTTCATTCACACAAGTGTTTAACCTGTCTGGGGATCGAACCCGGGACCAGCACAGAAGGCTGGCTTGCTACCAACTGAGCCAACCGGCCAGTCAATATTACAATCACACAGATTATTTTCACCACTAAAATGGACGACCATAAAACAAAATACATGCTCGAAAATCGGTCTTATCCCTAAAACGATCTAATCAGGACAATCTTTGTGGGAATGGAAACTTAATATGAAATTTAGTGTAGATGATGCAGCGGAATCATACCACTATCACAAACTACCATTTTATTGGACAGCAAAAGGGTTAAAAATATGTTAAAATTGTTTAGATTCAACTATGTTTTTTAACTTCATTGGTTAGCTGGTTTTTATTGGGAGGCCTCAATCCAACATACATTGGGTTGATTTTTTGGAGGCACCTTTGGATGAATTGGTCAAGTGAATCACATTGATGGTATGCCAATAACAAACAAGCGTGAGGGTTTTGTGTAAGGGATTCAAACTGATTCTTGTTTGGCTGAAAATATTTAACCGTTTCTTTCTATATATAGCAGCACTAGGATAATAGATTTCTTTAAAATACTTCAATCAATGAATGTTATGTTTATAGATGAAAATACATTTAATATTTCACAATCCTATTAAGTTTTATTTCATAAAACTCTAACAACACCCTATAAATTCTCTGTACTATAATCAGACTCCATGAATCCAAATGGGGTAAAATTTTTGGAGTTTGGATTAAAGAAGTCCTACTGTATATACATTTTCTATTTAAATTTTTTTTTTATCGTTAAATTCAGATTTTCTTTGTTGTGTCTAGTTATTTTTACAAATGCATGTAACCTTGAATTATTATTTTATTACATTCATAAATATGCAAGTGTTGAAACATTCAGCCCATACCTACTTTATACTGTCATATTTTATACTCCTCAAGTGCTCGCATTTAAATTTATTTAAATTTCATCAAAATCGGTCCAGATTTATGATTTTTAAATTTAAATTACTGGAAGTTTTATCAGCCCGTAATGCAAGTCAGTATTAACTTTTTTTAACTTGTTTAAACAAAAACTTAACAACCCGAACATGTTCAACAGCTTGGAGTAATAAAGAATAATTTTCCTCTCTACTCAATAAAAAGCCTGCAGGACTCTAGCCTCTAATTTATTAGATGAGAATACACCTACACATTAAATGAGAATAGGCATAAGACAGACTTGCAGCGATGATAGTCGAGTGAGATCAATTGCTGTTTCATTTGATTGAATTTCACATAATAATAAAAGAGGGCAAGTCCTGCCTGTCACAGATTATCTATGGGTAAGAAACAGAGACTTAACACCAAAATAATAATTTGTGTAATTACCAGATAGCATTATGGAACTCAATTTTAAAATATTTCAACAAATATTTTTTTGAAAGAAATCCTTTTTATAAACTTTGTGAATATTTGTCAATGCAGCTTGTGGAATCAGCGTTCTTGCGTAACAAATAACCATTACATAATGTGACTAATAAGTAAAGAAATAAATCACAATGTAAATGTATAGTATAATAACTATTTGTTCTTAGAACTGTAAAAGTATTTATAAGTTTATTAAGTTAATTTTTTTTAAATAATTGATATTTAAAATGTAACAAGACTTGCCTGTAACACATGTTATTTAAAGGAAAATAAATATTTCTTATTCTTATTTTTAAGGAAAACATTGTGAGAAAACCATAGCATGGTGGTAAGTCATTTCCTATCGCTCGCCTGGCTAACTACAACCTTCAAGTAGTAAAATCTGTTGCCATGCTCCTAATGGCGTGTTCCCGCAGCCTTCCTTGAGAGCCAGTATATTCCAGACTAGGCATGCTCTATCTAGAGCCACAGTGTCACTGACTTCCGTGGTCGTGCGAACTTGTGGTCAAAGCCTAGCTGGATAGAATAAAAAAAAGATAGACAGAAGACAGAAGCAATTATGATAAACTCAGGTGATAGTTGAACATATTTTTTGTAAGTAGTAAACCATTGAATTTTTTGTAATACTTATAAGAAAGTAATCGAAAATAACGTGATTTGCAGAAGGGCATCTGGGTGTGTTACCCAGAAGAATGCAGATTAAAAAATAAAAATACCCATCATATTCTTTAAAATTACTCATCTGTAAATGGTAATCAAAACATTTAAAACAATTTTGTATCTCTGTAAACTCACTTAGAACAGAGAGCAGGCAAAAATTTTGAGGATTGTATTATTTTAAAAACTGGATTCTGTATGCACTTGTTTTATCTAGTTACTAACTATTGAAAAGCTAAGCATCATATGGCAAACAAATACAGTTGCTGCAACTAACTTTTCTTTCAGCATTTTTGTCAGCGCAATAGTATTACCAATTTGAAAAAAACATTACAGCTTCTTTCAATCATCATTAAACAACTGACCTTACTAAGAAAATCTTAATAGCTTTACAATGTAATCCGCACATACAATGTTGGTGCAACTGACACTAGAGTAATCTAGTGTCAGTTGCACCAACATTGTATATATAAATGCCAATAAATAAATGCCAAGGTGCTGTAGTGAAGTGAGTAATCACTTCACTACAGCACCTTGGCATTTATTTATTTACTTTGTACAGCGCTGAACCAGCCGACAAGTATTGTTCAGCCCTAAAACTTAACACTAGGTTACACTCACTTGCCGCAAATTCTTCTTAATTTCGTGATGATGAACTTACCTATATAATTTAGCGGCAAACCGTTGCCTTGGACAACTCCATGGCCCGGCTCACCTTCCATACGCAATCGCTTTTGGTTCATAGCTCTTTCAGCCTCATAATTATTCATCTTGGTAACTAAAAACAAAAACTATTATCATTCTCAAAAGCACCTAATTGTTGTCCTACGTCGCGAAGGGAACGAAATAGCACATAATACACATCTTGTATTACGACGGACGCCACCGGACGCTTCCACAAAACACAGGTTATAATGCAAAGCAAACACAAGCGTACCTTTGTTGGTCAATGATTGTTATTGATTTTAGTTTATAGACGCACTTAGAGCGTTTCTCGCAATGATTTGGTACATAATAGGGCACAAAGTTTAGTCAAATTAACTGTTGCTTGAAAAATATGCGTGAAATTAGCGGCCTAATGACAGAAAAATTAGAAAAAAACACAAGGGAAGCCGAGTTTTTAGTATTTTTTTTCTCATTCTTTCGTATATTTTTTTAATGAATGGCAGCACTGGTAGATTTTTTTTAATTCCTTGTTGGCTCGATTATCTAAACAATACTTTTAATTTGTAGTGTAAATTATAGAAAAAACGAATCAATTTATAGTTGGGAAAATATCTTCTTCAAAAATTTACTACATACTACGTAATATATGTAATATAGTATGGCATCACCGATTTTTTTTATTTTTTTTATTGGCAACTGGATAGAAGTCCTTAATGCCAAACTTATTGAAACTTATATAGGAATAAAATTCACAGGGTTGCTAAGAAGTTTTTGCAAATCATTCGGTATTACACTTTTACAAATATTCTGCAATTCTGCAACTAAAATTAATCTTTCTAAGCTAAATTTCGGGCACTTCCTTCCTTGCAGATCAGCAACTTCACTAATATAAAATTCTCATTTATCACTTGTACAATTTTGAGTCTTGCAAGATGAGCTGGTGTTCTGCAGTGGCCAAATCTTAATTTATTTTATTGTAGTTATATAATTACTGTTTTCTATGTCCCTTCTCTTGTTGTACCAAGGTCTTTGCGGCGGGGCATTCTTAATTCATGCATACCATCTACCTTTTCTCTCAGATACCGATCTCCAGAATGAATGCCATAAATTCATAATATTTTCTGTTAGTTTCTGTTGATAATCATTAGGTGTATGTACTATTTCTGTTCGGTCTTCATTAAATTCTCCTCGGACTGCTTTGTCAGCAGCTTGGTTACCCGACGAAATATTGCGATGGGAAGCAACCCATTTAAACTGATTTGCATCTGTTATCTAAATCTAGCAAAATTCTTTTAAGTTTTATCAATATAGAATTAGTATTAAATTTAAGTAAGTTACCACTTAGAGCTAAAAGTACACTCTTACTATCTGACACTATTGTTTCGGGTACGGTACTGTACACCCGCGGAAACTGTCACCTTGCACTGTCTTTAGCACGGCCTTATCGTCACTCGCGGAAACGTCACTCCGTTGGCCTGCGCCCGAATACGTCACTGTCACTTGCGCGGCCACGACACTCACCGATCTCTCGTCACAGTGCCCGGAGCGGTTCCTGTACACAGTCACTACGGCACTGGACTTACACTTCACTATACTTCACTTCACTTTACTTCCACTTTTTCCTTTCCTTTTCCTTCTTCTTCTTCTTATTTCAACCGCAATACTAAAACTGGCCGTAGGCCGCCCGATGTACGGCTTATATGAGCTTGACAAAATCGCATCGAATTAGGGTTCGAATTTTAAAACATTATTCCACCTTTAAACTTTATTCTCCTCTCGCTCACACCTCTTCCGTCCCGTACTTTCTTTTCCATTTGGTCCAGAATTCTCTAGAACTTCCTTCAAAACTCCCAAAATTACAAAACCATGTCAGGGTTTGAACCTGGGATTCTGGATCCAGAGTCAAGACACAGTACCACACAGCTACACATTCATGTTACGTGGATTTCTAAAATCTTGTACAGTTCGATCTGTCCAATTCAAATGCGATCGTCATGCTTTTCGAACACGGCGGTGTTGGCTTCGCGACGAACCAAGGTGATCTACGCCACACTATTAAGAAATGAGTTCTATTTATTATTTATATAAACTAACGCACAATAAATAGCATTACACTCTGCTGTAAAAATGCTGCAATGAGTGTCTAATTTCACACATAAACTATTCTTAGTCTGCGAGTCATAAAAAGCTGTTTTTACATTGTCCTCAGTTTTAGAACTGTCCGTATACAGAATGTAGGTAAATAAAGGTTGATTGTTTAAATATTCCGAAAATTCAACTTGGTTACAAATTTGTTCTAAATTGATATTAATATCAGTTTGGATCACGGCTTTATAGTCTGCACAGAATATAGGGAGAGGATTGGAAGTGGGCATATTTTTACAAAGGTTCTTAATATTTAAAATTATTTTTAATGGTTCTGGTAGATGTTCTGAAAGGAGTTCTGCGTTTATATTTAAGTTATTAGTTAAATCTGAATGAAGGTCTTGAGTAGGTAAAATTCTATTTATAATAAATTTGTTTTCAGTTACCAGTAATTTAAGACAAAGGTTTCGAGGAAGTCTCAATTTTAGTGGTATAATGCCAGATTCAGCTTCCATTGCATTTACTTGTGTGGAACACATTGCTCCCGTGATAATACGTAATGCTCTATTTTGTATTACATCTAATTTACGTAAATTAGAAACATTAGCATTCATATAGGCCAATGAGCTGTAGTCAAAATGGCTTCTGACAATGCTTTTGTAAAGCATTGATAATATTTTGGGATCTGAACCCCAATGAACACCAGCCTGCCAACATTCTTTATCATGTAGTTGACGTGAGTCTCAAATTTAAATATACTGTCTAAGTAAATTCCTAGATTTTTTTTCTCTTGTAACCAGTTTAGATCATTACAGGAGAAAGAAACAGGTGAAATATCGTCTACGTCTACACACTTCTTGCTAAATATCATAGCTCCACTTTTATCTACATTTATTCCTATATTCAAACAGTTATAAAATCTCTTAATTTGAGAAAGGCCATAATTTAAGCTTCTAATAGCAATATTTACATCTTTTTTTACACTATATACAACGATATCATCAGCAAATAAAAGACTGACGGATCAGTCCAATGTCTATTTATTTGAGATGTGTACAATTCAAAAAGTAGTGGCGAAATTGTGGAACCTTGCATTGCTCCCATGAAAACTTCTCTAGGTCCATATAATATATGATTAAATTTAACAAAAATTGTCCTATTAAACAAAAAACTGAAAATCCATTTGCAAACTTTTCCAGGTATTCCAAGTTTCCATAAAATTTGCACAAGTATTGTGGGATTAACATTATCAAACGCAACGCAAACATCAAGGAAAGCACAAGCTGTATATGAATGACTATGAAAAGATTTTTTTATATCAGTAATGAGAGACATGTAGTTTTCAACTGCACTTTTACCTTTTCTGAAACCAAATTGTTGAACAGGTAACATGTTATTCTTTTCGCTATAAAATTCTAACCGTTATTTAAGCATATTTTTAAATAATTTGCCTATGCAAGAAGATAATGATATAGGTCGATAAGAATCACATTAGTTTTCGGGTTTATCTGCTTTCAGAATTGGTAAAACACATTGCGTCTTCCAAGATTTAGGAATATGATTGTTTTCCCACAACAAGTTATAGATCTTAAGAAGAATATTTTGAGCATTTGGGTGAAGTTCACGAATTAATTTGTACGTAATCATCGTACGTAGTCATGTAGTCATGGTTTTGTATCTTTCCTTGATTTTAGGGCTGATTTAAATTCATGTATTGTAAATGGTTCATTCAAAAAGTATCCATCAGTGTTACCTATTGAGTCAAAAATAATATTTAATCTTATAGTATCTACGTCTTTTACTGGAGGAGATTGTGGAGCATATTTGCCTAAAAAGGAAGGTATCCACTCATCGTTTTTGCATGTTTTTATAGAACCAGCTCTTTTAAATCTTCTGATATAACTCCAAATTATCTCACCGGTGTGTATCTATTAAATGCCACACACAAGGATCTCCAACCATCCTTCTTTTTTGACTTGACATTGCGCGTCAATCTTTTTGTATTCTATATAATTAGCTATTGTAGGTATTGACTAATATTTTTTCAAAGCTAATCTACTTCTATTATCTGCAGTTGCACAATCACTATCCCACCAAGGCACTGGAGCTTTCATTTGATATGAGCAATGATTAAAATTTTTTGGAATACATTTTAATTTAATATTATTAAGTACATCACAGAATGAGTCATAAATATTGTTAGGAGATTGATTATTAAAATTTATACTATTGAATGCTGTTTCACTTTCTAAAAATAGTTTGGCCCAGTCAGCCTGCTTATAATTGAAGCGCTCACAGGGAGTGTCTATCACATACTTTTCCACCAAAGTCTGAATGTCAATCAAGATGGGAAAATGATTGCTAACCATTGGGTCGTCATAGACTTTCCATTCACTTAAAGGAGCTAAATGCATGTTATGTCAATTGAAGAAGGGTTGTTACGAACATATCCAACTGTGCATAGATCACACTCGTTAATTAATGTATAAATACTATTACCTCTGAAGTTCGAAGAACGATAACCAAATGAAACATGATTTGCATTAAATATAATGTGCATTAAAATCACCTAAAACTAGGTGATTTTAATGCACATCAAGTATGGCAAAGGCAAGTCTAGGCAAGCTATTAATTATCTGTTTTAGTTTTATGCATTTATAGATTCGTGTACCTCGATTTGGTGGTGCATAAGCACACAATAACGTCAGAATACCAAAGTTTCTTTTTAATATAATTGCAACTGATTTTAGAAAATCGTAATAAGGAGTCTGAAAAATTGAATAAGGTAAGGTGGGGTAAGACTAACATAGTTTATTGCTAGAAATGAAAAATCGGTTCTTACACTGAAATTTCTCATCTTACTGTTAAATGACTAATTATACTAAATTAAGATTTCTTTACACTTTTACACGAGTATTTTGATTTTTACGCAAGTATACTATTATCCGGTTTATTTAGGGAATTCTAAAGACCATACGAACTGCTAGTCTTGCCCCAATAAACGGGGTAAGACTAACACTATTTTTTGTTCTCTAATTTATCATGCTTTTGTAACTTCGGACAGAAAAACCATTACATTAAAAATTGCCACATAAATATAAACTTTATGTATAACAGAATAAGTTCCAGTTCTCTACTTATTCAGTTTTTTCTTTATTTGGGGGAAGACTAACATATGACTAAAATCAGGGATGTAGAACCTTTTTTTTTTATTTGGGGGAAGACTAACATATGACTAAAATCTGTGTAGAACCCAGGAAATATTGTAATAAAATTACCAAAAAGAGTAAGAATCATTTATTTTATACCAGACAAAGAAAAAGAAAACAATGTTGCATTGCAAATGCTAATGTTGTCATCAGAACAAAAGAAACGTTTTTCCAAAAAAGCAATCAATTAAGTAAGTAATTACATAATGAAAGTAAACAAACAAAATTAACGTTGCATTACGTTTTCGAAAAAACAATATTATGGCACATTTTTAAACCTAATTAAGTATTAACATTTATATTTATCACATAGTGTATTAGGAACTGTAGGTAGGTAGGTACTTCAATTTTGCTTTAAATGCTTTCACGAGAACTTAAAATATCTACTTAAGTAACATTATATCCTTTAAAGGAAATCTTAAAAAAGATTTTTCCTCTTCGCCCAATTATAGGATTGGGTAACTTGCACTCAATGTCATCAAGATGTCTTAGCTCACAAACGTCAGGTACATCAGGGTATATAAATGCAGTATTATCCTCGCTGCCTCTGCAAGCACTTTTTCTGACGTACTTTACCGTTGGTATTCCCTCTTGGTTTACACTTGAAACTATTCCTACATAATGTTTTAGGCTTGATTTTGTAGTAAATTTTACTAAAATCCATTGGCCTGCAACAACAGTACTTGTGGGCGGATCATCGTAATTATCTGCATTATTTGTTTCTGTTTGTAAATCGACATTGTGATCATTTTCCTCATCACCTAACATTTCTTCGTAGTTTTCTATAGCCATTTCCTCATCATTTAACATTTCTTCTAAATTTTCGAGATCACTTTCATCCATTAGTTCTAAGTCAGCATCACTTTCGCTGGTTGAAGAATAGACTAGTTTTCTCTTTTTACTGTTTGCCGATGTTTGTCTCTTTACGTTTCTTATACATTTGTTAGTAGGTTCACTGTTTTTGTTGTCCTCGAAGATTTTTACTTTTGCAGTCTTTTTTCCGTCTCCTTTAATAATGGTATTTTTTATTGCTTTATTTTTCTCTTTACAAGATTTTACATTTATGTCTCTTGCAAATTTTTTCTCCAATCTTTTTTTCATTCTCTCCTCTTTTTCTTTATTTTTTTTCGTCTTTTCTTCTTCAATATGTTTTTGCTTTTTAAAAACTTCTTCACTTGTTATGACTTCTGCACCGCCAGCAACTTTTGTACGTTTTTGTTTGTTATGTGGTGACCCTGATCTTATTTTCTGAAGCAACAATTCTTCAAAAGTATACTTACACTTTACTACACGATTTTCTATTATAGTAATTTTTTTTGCATTGTTATCAACAGACGGTGTAGTTTCAGCAGATTTAGCGTCAAAAAGGTGTTTGTCTTTTACAGATAAGATTTCTTTCCGATGATCATTTACTTTGTTCAAACAGAGGAAAATCAATGAAGGAAATGGCGATGGAACACTAATACGTATGTTGCTCACGGGCGAAATCTTAGTTTCATTCTTGTATAGATCTTTGGCCCATGAGGGGCCTGGAGTTTGCTGAGTACTTTGGTCTTGAGTTTGAGGTTTATTGGACTGGCCAAGCTGATTTTTATATTCCGCAAGTTGATCTGGGTGAAATTTTTCTTCTGGCACTGCATTATTATTAAAAGGAAAAATACCAGCCTTGCGAAACCCAGCAACACAAACTTTAGGATCTACTTGAGCCCAAATTTCGCCAATAAGTTTTGAGAAGTCTTTTTTAGGCAACACTTCACCCACATGCAATCTTTGCCACTTTACAAGGGCCTGATCCCACTTGTCCTTAAAAGACTTATTAACTGCCAAATCTAGTGGCTGCAGATTGTCGCTGGTGTGTGCTGGGATTTTTAAGATAGTGATATCCGCTTCACGTGCTTTTTCTATCATATTTAATCCTACATGTGTAGCGTGGCCGTCATATATGAGCAATATGGGTCGTTTATCTCCCACTGTCGGCAAAAACACTTTCTCAAAAAAATTCTCAAAGACATCTGTTTCCATCCAACCATTCTTGGTCGCCGCATACCTAGTCCCAGGATAGTCATACTCAGACGTCCACTGGTCCCAAATGTCTTTTCCTTTGTAAACAATAAGTGGCGGAGTTTTGTCTCCAGCGGCACTAATTCCCAGTAAAACCGTAGTGTTGCTTTTGCCAGGTGATGCAATAGTTCTTGTAGAAGCGTATCCTTTCAAACCCACTACCTTCGTTTTACTGGGGTCTTTGCAAAAACTTGTCTCATCCAGGTTCCATATTTGTGAAGGTTTATTGTGTAATTCCAATAAATCCATTGTGTCTTTCAGCAAATCATAATAGGGGTATATAATCCACGGATTGCAGGCTTTTTTCCGAGAATTTTCCACGGCTTGTGGTTTTTTGACAGCCAGATTGTGGCGTTTTTTGAATGACAAAAACCAGTCTTCTCCTGGGATGCCGTTTTTAAACGGATTTTTTATTTCGTTTTTTGTTACGTAGTGGCCAACAAGCTCCATAATTTCTGTTCTTGACAAACCGAATCCGTATATTTCCATTTGATGTAAGTTTTCTGCCAATTTTTTTTCTATTTCAATTGGAATGACTGTACATCTTCCTAAAGAATCAGATTTTTCGCCATATCTACCATATACTCGAGCTACTATTGTTGGTCTAGGAATATTATATGCAATAGAGGCTCTGTACGCCGTCAATTCACCACTTTTCACTTTTGTAATAGCTTCCAGCAAGTCATCACGCGTGTATTTAGATGCTCTATCTGTTTTTCGGACATAATTTCGAACCATCTTGCATTCATCTGAAATACAAACAACAAAATATTTAATACATACATAAGTATCTACAAACATATTTGTTGTATTATTTGGCGGCTAGCGTGTGGCCGACTGTATTCCCTCTTAGAATAATCATAAATATTTTGATTTACGTAAGTAATACATTTATTTACAAAAAAGAAGTTATTTTTTCCCAATGTACCTACAATTTACCTAGATAAATATATTTTTTTGGAAAAGTACTTACTAGTGTATAATTTTGCCGAGAGATAGCAATACCGTACGAGTAGGTAATAATTTTTATAATACAGATCCTCAAAAAAATGTTTCTAACACCTGACTTGGGGAAAGACTACCATATGTTTGTCTAGCCCCAGATGGACTGATAGTCTTACCCCACCTCGCTATTTTGAGGTTATATATTTGTTTTGATCAATATTGTTTAAATTAATTGGTTTTGCGTTGGACCAATATCATTACTTAAAAGCTAGTATTATTTCAATAATACTTACGTATGTAACGTTTCAAACACACCACTTTTTTCCACCAAAACTTTTATTAAAACTCTAACCGGCGACCTCGTGTTTTGCTTCCTCAAATGTCAACTTAGAATTAAGTCATGTTCACCTTTTGTACGTAAAGTAGCGACATCTGTGTTTTGAGCCGAGAACTTTTTTAGTGTTTACCACTTTACCAGCGTGTCAAACTAGAGAATGAAGCTGCGTATAACGAGTTACTGCACTGTGATAGTCTTCCCCCCGTGATTGTCTTCCCCCACCTTACCTTACTTAAAGGAATTTTTAATTAAGATGGCCACGCCTCCATGACCATCTGGTGGTCAAGTCTGTTATTTGAATCATCTCAGAATTACGATTGCATTGTGCCAAAATGGCGGTTTCGTCATCAATACATCAGAGTTAGTTCTAAAAATTTATTTTGTTTAATAGTAACTGTGGCTTATTCTTTGACAAAGCGGCCATTTTGGCACAATGGAATCGTAATTCTGAGACGATTTAAATAACAGACTTGACCAACTGGACCGTTTTGAAGTATAACATTATAATTTGGAACACTGAAAGAACTTCTAGACTTTAACCAATTTTCATTTAACAAACAGATATCAATATCTCTTTCATAAAGAAAATTAATCAGCAAAGGTTTTTTACTGGTAACACTGGTTCTGTAATACTGGCTCTGTACATTAAATTGGGCTAATATTATGCGTGTTTTTCTATTTGATAAATTATCACAGGACCAGGAGAATGTAAATTACTTAAAAATATGTCTTTTATTCTATTAGATGTCATGACTTCGGTAGATTTTGAGTATGCTAGAGTAATTAGCGATTTAACAATAGCATTAAGCTTTATTTCATTGTTAGCAATTCGTTCTACATCTAAGTTGGACTTTGTTTCGTTTTTTTTTTATATTTCAGATAATAAGCTGTTCGAGGCTATCGTTTTTTCCTTCAAAGGAGAAAAGTTGTGTACATTATTGTTTACCACGGAGGCAAATGATCGGTTAAGGTTTATTATTTGTTTACGTTTTTCTTCCAGTTTTTTAATTTTAACTGGACAGTCTCGTGATATGGCTAAGTGACTTCCGCCGCAATTGATGCACTGTAGGGTTTCTGATGTACATTATTTAAAAAGGTACGTGTGCTGGGGCACACGACGAGCACATTTGGGTGTTGCTTCGGCATACTTTGGCTGAATGCTTGAATTTATAACATTTGAAACATTGTATCAGTGCTGGAACATAGGTATGAGCTTGGTACCTACATAAATTTAGGAACACGTACCGAGGTAAAGTTATTGACGAAAAGGTAATGGCTGTTGTGAGGGGTACGAGTTTCTTATTTTCATCCTTTTTCATAAACCTCTTCACGCTGATGATGTCGGTATCGCAATTTATGTTTTTAAATATTTCTTCATTGCTCATATCTACTGGAACATATTTTATGATCCCAATCTTTTCAACTAAGTGCGCTGGGATGAATGCGCGCAACTTTTTCGACTAAGAAAGCTGTCTTGTTTCAAAAAACTGTTAGCAGCTGCTGGTTTTTGAAATGTTACGCCTATTTTAAACGGATTTATTCTGTTTACGCCATTGATTCCCTTTATATTGTCTACAAAGAGTTGAGTCAATTTAATAGGGTTTTTGTTGTTGATTTTTTCCCTTTTCTTTGGTAAACTGTGTAATCCACAGCACTTTTCTCTAGAAATTTGAGAATAAAAAAAAGAAAAAAACAATTATAAAATTAGATTTTTTTTAAACCGAGTGTAATTTGGTTTCAAATACATTTTGTTCTTAGCTTTTGGTGATTGTAGAATGGCATCAAATTTTCTTTTTCTTTCTGAGGGCTGGAGGCCCTCATCATCTTCTGTCTCCATCGCAGCGTGATGCTGGACACTTTTTTCCGTATATTGATATTTACTCACGAGAAAACAGGAATAAAAGAAATTATTTCACGCAGAAAATAAATTTCTCGCCTTCAGTTTGACTTCCCGCCAATAAAAAGTCGGCATCACCGATGGTAGCACTTATTGCCAGTATAATTAATTTCCTACTAATATAGCAGAATCTTTTTTGCCTTCCATCAAAAAACTCTGATAGTTCAATGAGATTGCAAAAACAATACTTAATTATATTTTTGCGGCTTCGTAAATTCTGTTTGTTGATATATATTTATGTATGTGCCTAACGCTTGTGCGATGATTACGAGACTTCATATTAGTCAAACTGCTTAAAACCTTAAACTGTTTGTTAGCTTATAATTTATAAAGATTCTATTGCTTTACAAAATGGCATGTTTAATTATTATTATTTCTTAAATCTGCCAAGAGCTTGTCTAATTATTGCGATGTCTATTTGTACATCAGTTGAGCTTGCACAGGTGACAAAAACACTAGTAAATTTTACTCTTTATTTACAACAACTTCAGATGTCCAGTCACTTTGTCAACAATATCTTTAGGTGCGGGGCCTACACCCAGCACAGTTACAGTATTAGGAGCTATCTGTGTTCTACCAGCATCTCTGATCATTGACGTAATAATACCTAATTTTTTCGCATTATCTGCTATTTGTTTCAGTTCTTCAACTGAATCTGTTTTCACAGCTACTTTAGCTTGTCCTTGTGATTGCCATATTCTTAAAGCTTGAGGCTCCTTTTTCTGAGCTTTCTCATAAGCACCTACTGCAGCGTGACTACATTGGGCTGCTATTTTGCCTTTACTCATTTGTAGGTCTGTTCTTACAACCAGCACCATTTTGTATTCTTGTTTTGATGAAAACTGTAAGAGAAAAGAAATGCGTCTTTTAGATGAAACATAAGGTTTAAGGCTTATAAATCTTTTAACATGTGTTAAACTACACTGAGTATTATAATACTTATAAGATAGCAAATGAAAAATTTCATAACAAGCTGGATCAAACCTGAATTTGGTGGATAGCAGAACATCGACAGTGACCCATCAGGCATTGAAGCGTTCTTGTATACCCCGATATGCAGGTTTGAATCTTGTTTGTCATGGAATATTTCATTCTGTCTCTTAAAAGTAGTATTATGCTTATCTGCAACTTGCATTTAGAACAAAGAAAGTTATGTAGGATCAACTTAGCTTGTAAGGAGATCATAAGCTATACTTTTAAGAATTTATAAAAAGTAAATACCTATCGTAACATAATCAATGATAGGTTACCTATTTCCAAAACAGTACACATCGTGGTTTAGAAGGAAAATGACCAAATACCTTTTTGATAACTTCTTTAGCTTCTACAGGAGACGATCCAAGGAATCTTCGTAGTGCAAATAAGGATATTCCTATACAAATGCCGCAACCCAAACCGGATAGGAAAGATAGGTTTAGTTCCATTTTCTTTGCGTTGGTAATGGTGATAGCCGATTTAATATAATGGGGACGAAAAGTGCTGATCTTTACGCGTTTATCGCACGGGCACGGTTTGTACTCAGCGAATAAGAAGAAACAAGGATTTACAAATTGCTTAACGATCTATGGCCCCCAACATAACCTCAAAATCAAAACCGACCGACAGAGTTGACTGACAGCTGACAATAGTGACAATTAAATTGTCAAAATTGACTTGACGTGCCTAAGTGTGACAGTGACAACATAATTTCACCGTTATACCCTTGCATCGTCATGCATCTTGAATTTTTTATACCCGGTGGGTAATACCTTAACCTAGCATTATTTTACTAGTCTGTGAGTCAGTAATAAAAAAGGTTATTTAGACGAAGATAAACTGCCGAAGTAGTATTCCTTACGAGTCCTGAAAATTACAGTTATATTCTCTAGCTATAGTTAGGGTAAAAAAACGTTATGTTAACTTTACTAAGCCAGGGTAGCAAGCAGCAATAAACTACACACTTTTAGTAGGTAGTTTGAAAAGGAAGTAATGAAGTTGCTAAGCAACGAAAATATTATTGTTATATTTTGTACATTGTGGAAGCTAATTCCTAAGAAACATTGTTTAATTTGTTAATTTCACCGTTGATTCCCACTTCTTGCTTAAGATTCTTTTATCAAGATGAAGAAATGTAATATGAAGGATTTGGCGCCTATGGCTATACCTCATGGACCACCTGTGGAGTGCACGCCAGAATATTTCAAATCCCTGATGGAAAGCTCTAATATGGTGAAGTATGTAAATTGCGGTAAAAAATTTCAAGCTCAACGTTCAACAGACGACACTGGCCTTATTTTACTAGTAAATATGCTTAAACATTATCGCTTTGTTACTGGCAAGCCTAGCGGCTAAGTGGGACTTGAACACAATATTATAATTCTCTGCTCCAACAAAATATTTAAACCAGTTTTTTAAGTAGGTAGGTTTATAAATCAATATTAATGTTTTTTTTTATAATTGCCTTCCTTACCGTATTGCCCCAGCCAGAAACCGGATTCTACTGCCGCATTTGCATATCTGCCCGGATTCTAAAACTTTGCAGGACCGATGAATTACACAAACCTCTGTACAAAAATATTTATATAAATCTACAATCGATTTTTAATGATTATTTAGGATATTTTAACAAGCCATGCGCAATTCGAGTTATACTTAATGTTTTCGAATCCGGATGGAGCCGATACCTGAATCGGATGGCTGATTTGAAAACAGATACTAAGCAAACTAATCGTTCCAACACCTGCCCCGGCCGGGAATCTAACCCGGCACCACCACTCGAAGCAAGTATGGTTGCCAACGGCGAGCCTGAAATGACCAAGTGGTATTCCCAAGCTCCCTTTCCTTTACCAGAAAATATCCAGTATGGGACGTGGCACGCCCCACCCCACAAGTCCTGATGGAGCAAGCTCGGCGAGATCTCATGGATGCAGACGAAAAGCTTGAAGAAAAGCGAGCAGAAGACCTGGAGAACAGACGAGTTATGGACGCCAAGTGGGAAGAGCTGCGGAACAAGGAAATGCTCTTAAAAGAATCGTTTATTAGCTTCAATAAGGTAAGGCATTATAAAGATAATCTAGTGTTTTTCCGCTTTGTCTTGATGTCAGCGTGAGATATAAAAAATATTTTTTGTTTATTTGGTGTGGTTCCACCTCACCACCTCCACGCCTCACCTTATTATTTCTCTTTCTCTCTGAAAAAATCACAGAATGATCATCACAAATCACTTACTGCTAGGCGAAAGATGTCATATATGGTGGATAGAGTCAGCACAGACGAATAAAAAGGAAGGGTGTAAAACCGACATCAATAAAATTATACAAAGAAATTTTTCAGCTATTTTTGCTTATCAACAAATTGCAGCCTTGCTTTTCCATTAGCCGATTTTGGTAAACATTATATGGGCGCTGCTGGAACATAATCTCCTTCAAACAAAAAAACATCAAACAACTAACAAATAATTAATTCAGGCATGGCTGATCCCGACGAATTAATGACTTTTTTCATATTAAAGTCGTTAAAAAAATACAAGATACTAAAAACAAATGTTGTCCAGTTCATCCGGGAGAATCAAGAGAAGCGCGACCGTGCCGAGCGCAAGATGGAGGCTGACCTCGAGGTTCTAGAGCGGAAGTCACGCGAGACGGAAGCCATGCGTCAGCGGGTTGAAGAGATGGAGGAGGTCAAGAAAATGATGGAGCGGCAGGTCAAGGACTACACCATCTATGAGGTAAGATCGTGTGAAAAACCATCTAGGCTGTAGACAGGGTGATAAGGTAGGTACTTAGTGCTGAAATGTCATTTTGTGCTAGCCAGATCTTGAAAGACTTGCTAAGCATTGATGATGATGGTTTACTGGTACTTAGTCCAAACTGTTCATACTGTGTGCAGATTTAATTTATTGAACAGACATAATTCGAAGTCAGAAAATTAATAAAATAAATGACATTTATTTTTATAATTAGGAAACCACACATAACGCGGGCGAAGCTGTGAGTAAAAGCTATATTTGTAAGTAATAAAAATCTTATTCAAAGCTTTATATTCTAGACTATTATGTCCCATAGCAGGACAGTCGTCAACATCACCATTCCACATGACGAGAACTTCGTTAAAGTTGAGAATATTACCTAAGTCAGAAAGTATGTATCTATCTACCTTCACCTGGCGAGGTCTATGATGTTGATTCGATGTTCCGATAGTAGTTTTGGCAAACGGTCTGATAGCCAGAAGCCTTGACCAACATCTTAGGAGGCTCTCGCTGAAATGGTTGGATCAATTAATCATCGGCTATAAAAGGCGACAATTCTCGATACAGCACGTAGGTATTATCAGAAAGTTGCTATCTATGTCTAGGTAAGCCCTTAGCTAGGCCCTGCCCCGCTGCTGGCGACACTCTAGGTTTATGTTTTTTATGGTTAAGTATTATGTTTTTTTATTTATTTATATTGTAAAAAAAACTTACATTTACGGGGAAAACGAATAACTAACGAAATTTTAACTTTTAACCATTACGGTAAATATTTATTTCTTTATTTACCACTGCGATAATTATTAGACGTGTAGTTTTATTGTTGTAGCTTCCAACATGCATTTCATCGCATCTTCACGTAGCATTAGGTGAGATCGTGGTCAGAGGTTGTCTAGACTATATTAAAAATTAATTACTTTTTTCCAAATTCTATACTGTTTCTAGGATTACTTGATGGCCGTGGTCCAGAACTATCCTGAGTTCAAGCAGCCGCTGGATGTGCTTAATAGATACGAGGCTCTGGGTAATTTATTAATACGATTTATATTGTAAGATACAGGTATATATTTACCACAAATTCATCGCCTTACGCTGTTACCCGTTGTAAATATTTGTATTATCTGATTATCCCAAGATTGTGTACCTACCTATGTCCTGTAATCAGGATATCAGGTCATCCAAATCTGTTCAGCTGTTTGATCACGAGTACACGTTACATAGTTTCGCCTTCATAATGTTAGAGTGCGATAAAATCCAGAAAATAAGCTCCACTGGCCCTTTTTTTTGTCCCTGCAGCAGCGGCAAAGAATACCCTGGCGGAGAGACAAGAAAGAGACTTAGAGATGCTGGAGAATGCTCGTCAGGAGATAGCCTCGCTCACTGAGGAGAAGAAACTCTTCATCATGGGTCTCAATAATACACTCGCTAATTTGAGGGTAAGAAGGAATATCTACTAAACATTACATTTGCAGTAAAACCATCGGCAAACAACTTGAACCAAGACGTGTACCTTGGTTGAGTTGTAACGATTTTTAGGTATTTTTGGCTGATAGTAATGTGCTGGGCAAGGTACGTGTCGAGGAGATGTGACCGGTGATTTTTCATATGCGCGGACATTCCTTTTATTTGTTACTTTTACTTCAAGATGTTCTGGCACTTATACCATCCTCGTAGACCAGACCCTGACCCTGACAAGTCTGGCTAGGCCCCAGATATAAACACCAAAGTATTATTACTTTACCTTTTACTACTTACCTTCAAGTCCAGTAGGTACACATTTCACTGGAACATTGATTCCATTGCTTGGCGGTTGAATAACTGGTAAAAGTGCGATATTTTCTTCTGTACCTACCTACCTTCTTTATATTATTACTATTATGTCCCCCCTTATAACTTTCTCTGTGAAACCAATACGAAATTCGAGAAAAGATATACATTAAGTATACATTTCTAAAAATAATTATGGCATCTTTAGTTTATTATCTCTAATTCTGGATTACCTAACACCCGTAGTGAAATCTGTTAGTTATGATGATTACAACAGTTAATTAACCTTTTCAGCGTTTATATTCCTGACCGTTAGCGTTGAGAAAATATGACAAAGTTCTTTATTATTTTAAGTGGCGCTACGACAAAGTACGCAACCGCGTCATCAAATGGGAGCTAGCTCTTAACCGTCTCAAGGAGACGGCGGCCAACCGTCACGTGGAGCTCTGCCACGTGAGGTCAGCCATCTGGAGCCTGTACGTGAAGATATGCAAGCAGAAGGGGCTGCCGGTGGACGTGCCCACCGCGGACTTCGAGCAACAGTTGGTCGTCATTATGAGGGCTTTGCTGGAACTGAGGAGGATCTATAGAATTGCGCAGAGGAGGTCCAAAGAGAAGTAAGTGGAGATAATTGATGGAGACAGGCGTTACTTTGCGGAAATCCATTTATAATATGATGGTATATACAAGATATTTAGAGTTTTTCGCCTCGTCTGAAAATATTTTTGTGAGCTGTTGCGCCTACCATCATATTAGAAGTAAGTGGTTTAATTATAATAATCATTTATTTAGTATAAATTAAATGTAACATAATTAAGGTCCGTTTTATTTTCACAATACTTTGATGTGCCGAACTACGCTGTAGGTTTAGACTGTCTACCTATGCCCGTGTTTTAGCGTACAGCAATGCTCTTCCCATTCTGAACTTTATTTGAAATATATGAAAATATGTCTAATGAAAAAACGAGTAAAATCAGCCTTAAATTTTTTTATGATGTAGTTAACTCGCGCAAATAAAGGATTTGAGAACTTGTCTTGTTTCATCTAAAAGTTATATCCAAGTCTGTTGAATGGTAGAGGGTAATCACTTAAATATATATATATATATATATCTCAATTTACCAGTATATCGCTAAAGCATAATATAATGGTGATCAATTATAATTTGTGGCCTATAAAAGCGTGCGTTAATTAAACTAAATATGTATAAATTTTTTTTTAATTTTGTTAAGGTCTTAATTGTGTTCTCAGTTTTCCTAAATACTAGGAGTTCATGTTCATAACGTTTCATCAATTTTCAGGGACGAGTCCATGCATACTCAGTGAAAGTCAAGTACTTATGAAAAAGTCCCAACTAATTAAATATAACATGTATAATTTAAATTCGATGCCAAATATTTTATTGTTTATAATATATATTTAAATCTAACGCATGAAGATTGTAATAAAATAATAATTTGTAATTGTATTTCATGATTTATTTTAATAAAACGTGCTTGGCGAAGATACATATATACACCTATAACAACGAGGATTTTTATTACACAACTCTACTCAACTTTTAGCAATACAAGATACAATATGAAAGCTATCGGGTAACGGCGTAACCAAATTTGGTAAGATTCAAAAAAGATCCCATGGGAGGTAGGTATACCCTTTCAAATAAAAAGGATTTTTTAAGTCGGTTCACTCGTCTCCGACAAATCAGTTGACAAACATTAACAAGATACAGACGAATCGAGTACCTTTTCTTTTGTGAAGTCGGTAAGAAAGCATATATATGTTCAGCATGGTTAGTTGACTATAATGAAAGTTGGTCGTGAAGTTGTAAGTATAGTGACGCCTGTCGTCTTAGTACATCCCTTTATGATAATCGTGCAGGAGTACAGATATGGTGAGGTCGATAAATGGTAGAAGTTACAGGACTCGCGCGATATGTACCGCATCTACTTTTAATGTGCGAACTGTCAGGTTGGAGACCTTGCTAATGGTGCTCTCTTCTCCATGTATAACTCAATAAACAATTATATCTGACTGTTTTCAATAAGCGTGTGAATTTATCTCAGGTGAAGGAAAACATCGTAAGGAAGCCATAGCATGGTGGTAGGGCGCTTCCTATTGCTCGCCTGGCTAGCTACCACCCTTAAGTTGTAAAATCTGTCGCCAAGTACCTAACGAAGTGTTACGGCAGCCTTCCTTGAGAGCCAGTGTATTCCAGACTAGGCATGCTCCATCTAGAGCTACAGTGTCGTTGACTTCCGTGGTCGTGCGAACTTGTGGTCAAATAACTAGCTGTTCAAGATTTTAAAAAAAGGCTGGAGCATACTAAGCAAGCCTACAAACACCAAACGAGATTTCATAGTTTATACCGACCTTACCAAATAACTTTTGCGTGAAATTCAGTTTGCCCTAAAAAAATACCACGAAGCAGCCTTCCTGCCTAAGTCTCAAGTGAATCGTAGTACTCAGGTAGAGGTAGGCACAATAAGTAGATTATTAGGTACCTACCTACAAACATTTCAAACTACTTACAATCAATTAAAAGTACCATACTATTATCAACTTGGAAGGGTTAATAAGGGTACAGATAAAGTTTTAACTAGTTTTCGACGATCGCATGTTTCTAGAAACTCTAACAGTTACTATGTATGTACTATGTATGTAGTTAGGTAGGTATACTTATTCGTAATTAGTCTGAACCAATTATATTGGCAAAGTTACTAACTTGCCTTGTTAAATCTCATAATGGTTGAAATTCAGACCCTTGCAGACTATAAGCCCTTGTATTAGATCGAATTTTAGTGTGAACTTTATTTTGAAGATGGCAAATAAAGGATGATAAGTATCTAGGTTTAAATTAACTACCTAGTAAGTTTTGGAAGATTCTTGAGGGGTTGTCCACGGAAACGGGTTATTTTGAGGAAGGAAAATAAAGGATTATTAGAACCTAGGTTTTAACTTATTGTCTTTTACTAAGTACCTATCGCAAGATTCTTGGGGGATTGTCTAGGAATATTTAGTCACATATAGGATGGGTGTTCGTTTAAGTGATATCGACCCCGATTCGGGCAGGCCAAACTTACTAAACTAACCTAATTTGACAGTTCTAAATTTGTCTCCTCTCTTTTTCTTTCCACAAGTGAGAAAAGGATGGATTAGGAACTTTTAGTTTAGTCAGTGTGACTGGCCAAATTGGCGTTAACAACATACTACTATAAAATTCTTATCTTTGTTAGGACCTTCCTGACTATAGACGTTAACACAAGACAGCGTTAGTGTGCATACCTCTTTATAATATAGATGAGTATTAAAACTAACCGTCTCACAGAAGGGTTGAAGTTTGAAGACGAACACAAAATGAAGTTACTGTCTACAGTAAAAACGGAAAAAATCCCAAACTACATGCATTACGTTGAGCTACCATTCAAAATCGTAGCATGCTGGGATTGGTACCCCAAAGCCGAAAAAGAAAGCCAAATTATTGTCAACTACGTTTACCTTTGCTTCGTTTTATTCACGATTACAAAGATCGCGCTAGGACTGGTAGTCCACCTTTATACGGAATGGCTGGACATCATGTCAAGTTTGGATAAGATCGCAGATTCTCTCCCGCTTGTCGTTTCTCTGGCCATTGTTTCTTACTACGCTATTTATCGGAAGGATCTGTACGATTTAAAGACCTATATGAATAGTAATTTCAAGTATCATTCGGCTAGAGGTTTGAGTAACATGACAATGAAGGAAAGTTACGAGACAGCGAAGAGGTTTGCTAGAATTTACACAGTTTGCACGATGTTTAGCGTCACTATGTATGCTGTTCTGCCGTTTATTGTGAACCAGGACCCTCTTCAGAACTGGATCTATATGGATATCACTCGCGCTCCGTTTGTACAGCTGACGTTTCTCCACACTCTTTTATCGCAGTGGTTTATTGGACTGGCTATGGGACAATTTGGTAATTACTTTATAATTCCTAAAACATATACTTACATACACAAGTGATAAACAACAGAGGTGCGAGACTTATGCCTTGCAGTGGACCAAAATATAAGCTCTAAACTAGAAAATAATTTTATATCACGCGAAGATGTTACGAAATCTCCGAGCATTCTCACGCAATCAGATCATCTATCTTCGGAACTGAACCAAGACTGTAATAGAGGTTTCCTCAAGTTTCAAATCTAATACTTGCAATCATCCACATATTCCGATCTGCTTCTAGGCTTCGGAAATTAGATTCACCTTTTTTATACTTAGGTACCTACTTATTTTGGTCTGAATATAAATAACTGCCCAAGATCAATACTTAGTCCTCCGGACCTTAGAAAAAGTGAATTTCTGCAAGCGGCTATTTCATTGCTTAGATCAATACTTCATTGTAGACATACAACAAAATATTCTCATATCTATGCCATACTCGTAATTAAGTGACGGCATTGTCAGGCTTTATCTTGTGCCTTGCAGGTGTATTTTTTGCCGCCAACTCCATTCTCATTTGCGGTCAGTTGGACTTGCTCTGCTGTAGTCTTCGTAATGTCCGTTACACAGCCTTACTGAAGAAGGGAGTTCATCATGCAGCTATTCAAACCTTCCACGGAGACATGCAGCTGGATGAGAGACATAGCTACGTATACAACACATCAGAGATGAAAGATTCCATCTATCATTATGATGAGAAAACGGTAAATTGGTTAAAGCAATTCATGATGAAGTCAATAAGTAATTGTGATATTTGATTAAGTGTATATACCTAAGTAGATACTATCTTTGACAATTACAGGTCGGTAACTTTACAAACGCAGTCTCGAAATTCGGTAAGTAGGTAATTTCACGATATTGATGGTTTTTTTTTAAATTGTTGGTTGGTATCTTTATACGTGAGCGGTAGGTTTATACAATTTATAAAATCATCTTATCTTAATCTTCACTTCCCTTGTCGAATCTAAGTCAGTTGTGGTGATACTTCCCCGTCTTCTTCATATTAGGTACTTGAATGTTTTGTATATATATATTTATATTGGGACTAACAGGAATCATCAGGATTTACGAAAACGCTATCAAGAAGAATGAGATTCCTACAATGAAGAGCATAAATACGAGTAAGAGCGGAAAATTACTGCTATAGGCGCCTCAGTTTCAAAAATTCTTCCCTTTAGATATGTACGACCCAATGTACGATGAAGCCACTACCTCCGCGCTCCGAGACTGCGCTCGCCTGTGCCAGGTCATCAACACCTACAAGCAGAAGTTCGAGGAGTTCGTCTCTCCGCTTCTGGTGTTGAGAGTGGTGCAAGTCACGCTATATCTCTGCACTCTTCTCTATGCTGCTACCCTGGTACTTTGATTTGCTTTACTTATAGTAGTAGGTACTATAAAGCTATTTACTCATATGTACATTTAAGAACTATGTTCGCCTGGTAGTTAGTAAATTGACGACATACCTATCTTCTTTACATTTTACAAATTCTTTTTCACGCCAATGGAACTTTCTTGATAAAATTTAAATGGGTGAAATGTAAAAATAGTTTTTTGCCTGAAAGGGTAGAGTAGGTAGGGAAGGGAGGTTTTGATCCAGACTTTTGATTTTTAAATTAAAAAACAGCTTGCGCTGTATGTGGTTCCTGTCTGGTTCGAATGAGGGTTTGATACCTCTCCGATTCCGCCTTCTTTAAAAAAGGAATTAATCGTGATCACACTAATTTGACAAAGCGATGTGACCACGACTCCTATGTCGTTACCGTAAAATCACCATTATTATTGTACCTATTAGTTTTTGGCCACTTAACTACATGCTAGATTTCTAAAACTGTATTTATGTTTCAGAAATTCGACATGGTCACAGTGGAGTACTTAGCGGCGGTGGCTTTAGACATCTTTGTTTACTGCTACTACGGAAACCAGATAATTTTACAAGTAACTATACTAAATGCACTATCTAAATCGAACGCAGTGTCGTCATCTTTTTCCATATATAGCCCTAACCGATGATCCTGTATTATCAGGCGGGTCGCGTGTCAACGGCAGCTTATCAGAGCTCGTGGGAGAGTATGGGTGCTCGTCCGAGACGAATGGTGCTGAACTTGCTGCTAGCTAACCTGCGCCCGGTGGTGGTGCGAGCGGGGAGGTTCCTGCCTATGGACCTGCATACTTTTGTTGTGGTAACTGTCAAATGACAGTAGCTGATCATTACGGTGTTACCCGTGGAGGATAAACAGTAGCATATGAGTTAATCCAGAGTTTAAGCTATCTCCGTACCAAGTTTCAACCAAATCGGTAAAGCAATTTTTGTTAAAAAAAAATACACATACAGGATTTACAAGCGATACAGAACATGTAAACTGTTCATGTGGAAATCTACATTATCATGCCAGAAACGCCGATAGGCGAGCAAGGACACTTAATTGAAATGCCGAGCCCGCCGATGGGCGGGCTTCAATTTGGCGGATTTCAATGAAGTATCAAAAACAGCAAAAATTTACGTTTGTTATATGGGAGCCCCCCTTATTTTATTAATATTAGTATTTTTTACTATAACGGCAGCAGAAATACATCACTCTTAAAAAATTCAACTGCTAACCTGGTGACAGACAGACGGACGGACAACGTTAATAGAAATAATATATAATAACTAACAGAATTTATTTGTGTTCCAGATAATCAAAACTTCATTCTCCTACTACACTTTGCTGGTGAATGTCAACGAAAAGTAAAAGTTATCAACTTATTCCGTTAAATGAACTGTAGACTTTAGATCTAATAGATCGATGTCTGCGCAGACCTGAGACTAGTCCGCGTAACAACTAGTTCTTGGATTCTTGTGCGATACACACAAGAATGTAAGAATTTTCTTGTGTATTTGATGATGTCTGTATGTTTGTAATACAGAGTTAATTCATTCATTAATTCACGAGTCAACCAGCTATATGACTTCAATTTTTCCCTCTACGCAAAGTCCCTCCCTCGTCTGCGCAAGCATTTAGTTACCGCAATACAAAATAAAAGTCTTAAAATTGTAAGAAGTATTTTATTAAAGAAATTAATATACAATTATTCTCATACATCAGTAGATCATTGATTCATTATTGTACGGCGACGGCCGCGGATCAGTCTAACACATCAATCAATAGCAATAAACGAAACTGGCTAACCGCGAGTCCTACGCGACCCATACACAAACAACCCGGGGCCCAGTCTATTTTGATTGTTTCCAAATTACAATTGCATTGCGTTACAATGGTCGTTCTGACATGGAATAGGTCAGCGTTAATATTAGGCTCTATTTTAACAGACCATCGACTCCGTCAAAAAAACTACCAATATGTCAATACAATCGTGATTATGAAACGATTGTAACAACAGACTTGGGTCCCTAAACCAATTACTTGTTCTGCACGGTGTCAATTTTTAGCTCAGTACATACGTAACATCACTTAACCACAAGATAAAAGAAAAATAGATCTTTATTTTTTCTTAGCATTCTGTAGCTTTTCAGTTTCTGCAGTTTGCTATAACTTATGTAATGCGTCATCTCATGTCGCGTCACGGTCATGCAATATGTGGAGAGCGAGAAGACGGTATATTGACGAATATTATGATGGATCTTGCCAATTGATATCCAAATTGTTTGTAAATGTTTACCACGATTGTAACAACTGGTACAATAACTAAAACTGATCAAAGTGTTCTTTTTCAGTTTTAGTGAATAACACAAACGTGACAAATATGGTGGCAATTGTAACGTTTATTAATGTTCTTGTCCGTTCATGGTAGAATTATTTACCACGTCCATTTATAAGAGATACATGCATGCAACATCTCCGACACAATTATATAATAACGGTCAGGTCACTCGGAGCGCGCCGGCGCGTCTTTATAAACATTTTAATAAATACTATAATCGCCACCATTTTGTTAATAAAACACCCATCATAAGCCTTAAAACAATGCTAATAGTTCCTCGATTTTTAACTAGATAGCGCTATACACAACTTGTAATACCCGCAAGGAGGTATCCGTAATAAATAGAACATGCACTTATAACCCGACTTGATAGTTCCGTAACTTAGGCTGCGTAGGACATAGAAGCGGACATTAAAAGCAACTCTACATTAGCGCTATCGCCCGACCACAATAAAGGGGGACGGTACAATGTTTAAATTATTTATTTACTATGTTTTTCACATTGTTCATTCCTCAACTATTTGTTTACATTATTATTTTTACGCTTACTACTTATATAATTATAAACGAGTTACTCATTTTCACCAAATTACATTTTTTTGTCATCTCTTTTAGTTTGTTTTTTCAATTTACTTGCGATTGGCACGGCCTCAACTATCATATTGTAATTCATGCTTTAAACTATTCTACCACTGAGGTAAGCTTTATTTGTGATAAGGAGTATATAAACCCCTCAATCAATAAAATAATAGGCCAGCAACATTATGAGTATAGTTGATCGCTGCCAAGATTAAATCATACAGATTTTGAGGACTTGACAGTTTTGCGCGATATGTATTGACGTTCTGAATTCGGCACTTTGCACCACTAACTTTGCTCAGTTCTACAATATTTAAGTTTAAGCCAGAGTTAGTAATCCTCAGAACAGAATAACCCTGAGAGTGCAAATTTAACGCCTACCCTCATTTGTTCATTCAATTTACTTCACTGATGTCGCGAATTCATCATTTTAAAATATCTATTATCCAAGTCGGTGAAAGTAGAAACCGTGCAATCTTCTCGGTTTTTAATAACCATCGGATATCGATTACAACAAGCATACAGAGGTACAGACAGTCACACAGCAAACTTTACGAGGCATACTTCCACACACACCGACACATGCATGATGATACAATGCGAGAGAGTGATTAGGAATATCAAACTCATTTCTGCCGCAATAACGGCGTGAATTATACTTTTATAATAGAGTACAATTCATCTGAGGCGCATCTAAGTATTAGATTAAAAGTGTCACACTGGGTTTTATCAGTCGCAAAATTTAGTTTGAATTTGAATGCAGGATTTAGTAACACTTGATGTTCTTAAATGCTGAAATTTCGTTGATATCGTTCATATAACTTCAGCCTGTTTGAGATAAAATTGACTGTCTAATATTGGCGAGACAATAGTACAAATCAAGTGCTTTGGTGATGCAAAAGTGAGACGATAATCATAGAAAAACATAATAGTTGCAGAATCATTGTACATAATTAACGTTTTTTTTTCTTTTTTACAGTAACAATGTGTTTTGTTCCACATGTCTCTATGCATTGTTTCATCTCGCAAGTACTCGGTGCTATTCTTACGCTACGGGGGTTGCCCTTTAGCCGATACCAAAAACTGCCAAAAAATAATTTAAAAAAATAAAAATAAATAACTAAGTGCAACACTGGCAGTTTTTAAGTGTAAATTACTGAAATTATACGACGAAATGATATATTCAATGTTTCGCGGTAGCCACAATTACTATTTGAATACAGTATAAGTATTACGGATTAGTGTTACCATAAATGAAAACTGGTTTAATATTTTACGCACGGCAACACTGAAAAGAGCGCCGTAGTTAAAACCTTGTCGGAGATCATTGATATGATTGTTATAGCTTCTAGCTACAAAATTAAGGAATTAAATAGTTCTCATTTAAAATTCCACCGTGACACGAATTCACCGAAAAATATGTTCAGTGCCATTTAAACACTAAGAGAATCTCATTTATGTGTGCATTATTGCACTATACTCTGCGATACGGGAAATACAGAGAGCGAAACGTGCTGTAAAACAATACTTGATAGACTAAATTCATAATTCAGAATTAAAAAAAAAATATACTAAACAATGGTTATACAGTTCATTTAAATTTGCCGAATTTAGCGTTTTACAGACAGTTGCAACACTTATCAATTTTTGAAAAAAACTTTCGGAAGCATTTTATTTATTAAAATAGTTAATTACGATTACAAATGGAGATTGTTTTTATCCGGCTAATCGTTACAAAATTTTTATTATATTACTAGTAATATAAGAACTGTCAAAAAGTACACTTTAGTTTCGGTGAACGGACGATCGAACCAACGGTTTACAAATAAAAAATACAGTATAGGCACATATGCCAGAACCGTGTCATATTAATGTCGGGATGGTTTACAGACAAGATTGAATACATACAGAGCGTTGTGCCTATATTTAGATGTAACACTAAAAATGAACATTAGTGATTTTAATGTTGCAGTAATTATGCAAGTAGTCACGCAAGTTCTTGTACAATAGAGAAGTCAGCCATTTTGGAAATGCAGGCTACGTTTTGTATGCAAAAAGTTACCCATCTCTGAGGCTTCTAATGCTGTTTAGTTTTCCGTCTTTCTTAACGTTCATGTGTAGTCAGTCTCTTTGTTATAATTAATAAAGTAACAGTCTCGTTACGCTTCTTGCTATAAAACAGAGTTTCAAGATTAAACTTCCCGAGACAAATACTTTTCCAAAATGTTTGTTTGGCAAAAAATAACAAACTGTACAGCCATAGAACGTTCAGAGATCATTTTCCAGTACAGTCACAATTCCAAAACGGCCGCTTTCCCGAAGACATTTTTACTTGACCTATTTATATCCATATACTATATGATAAATCTAGATTGACAATATAAAAACGCAGATCATAACTTAGACACTGCTATCGCTCGCTAAGTACAGGATAGTTGTAGGTTACCTAGAATGTGTGTTCGTAGATTCGATGAGCCGTTCAGTAAACATATACAGGTAGGTGCGGGGTCCGGCGGCGGCTCGAGGCGCAGTTAGCTGCGGGGAGGGAGACACAAGGTCAGACAATGGTGATCAATTGGAAGCGGATTTTGAATGATAAACAACCCCATCCTGAGTCGTAAAGAGTGACAGAATAAAAAAAAAAACATTCTATGCCAAGTAAAAATAGACAAAACAAATACTAGCAGTTCAAAACATATCTAAAGCGCTGCTGTCTATTATATATGTCTGGTTTTCTACGAACTAAGAAGGGACAACATAACTAAAAATAAACTAAGTCCCAATTTGGACTCAAGTTTTATTTATTTATTATCATTATTATTTATCAGAATTAATTCCTTGTTAAAATAAACAACAAATCGGGAAGTCACTCACAATCCGCCACTAAGGTTACAAATAGAAAATACAAGTTGGACATCTCATGTGGATAGATAGGTACAATGAACATGCTCGGCATTCGATGTCACTAATCAGATTCGTTCTTATAACATTATTATAATATAATAGTATATTATATTATATAATAGTATATTATTTATGGTATATTATAATATACCTTGGATTTAATATGACGGCGATAAATATATCACACGCCAAGCAAAAGTCGTCCCTGCCGCATAGAATCTTATATTTTAATCTTAATCTAATAATAAATCACCAAAGAAATCATACCTTTCAACTTTGTAATAAATGTCATTGAAAAAACTAGACCGTCTATTGCAAACGAATAAAATATGTACAGAAGATATCGTGGATTGAATTAATTTTTATATAATCCTGTTACCATTGAATGAAGATGTATAAAAAAGCGAATCATATTCTGTAAAACATAACCCTTCCAGAGTACTGACGTCGCCCTATTCTTATTAGCAAATTCAGAGTCATTTTAGATATGCGCATTTGTAGTTTTATGTTTGCAGTTATTTATAACTATATCTTGACAGTTATTTATAACTATATCTTGACAGTTATTTATAACTATATCTTGACAGTTATTTATAACTATATCTTGACAGTTATTTATAACTATATCTTGACAGTTATTTATAACTATATCTTGACAGTTATTTATAACTATATCTTGACGTCCGACTTAATCTATGCTTTGAAACTTTGCACACTTATCAAAAACCAATGATAATACAATAATTAAAGATTTGTGCCATATTAGCGATTATTTTCATATCCTCTTCTACTTTTTACGCGACTGTCTAAAAACGAAGGGTATATTTTGAGTGTATGCAAAAAATATACAAACATTTTGTTCGAATAACTCTTTATTACCCTGTAAAGCCTGAACCGGTGGACCGAATTCAACGTGGGATATGATCGTCATCGTTTTTATCAAGTTTCAAGTTTTCGTTAAGAAACGTTTTTGCTGTCGGGTTATTTTTTTGAAAGTTGCTTGTAAACAATCGTTCAATGAAATGTCTCAAGATGGTATCAATACAGTAAGTTGATTCAGTCATGTGTGTGACGTGACGTGTAGTGAACTCACTTCTTTTTGTTCTTGGGTTGCGCGCGCGGCGGCGTGTTGGGTCGGCCCATGTTGAGTCCGGAGTAAAGCTTGCGCTTGTCCGCCGGCTTCAGGATTTGGAACGAACACATCAGTGTCTCGTCCACGGACATCAGCGCGCCTGGAACAATACGCATTATTGTATATATTACTAAGAGGATAAATATCAGTCAGGAAATGTAGAGTTGTGGGAAGCGCAAGGTCATTTTATTTATCACTATTTATTTATTTATATTATTATCAAGATAATCCAATGGGAAACTACTTTTTTGAAGTCGGGTAAAAAGTATCCTATGTCCAATCTACCTGTGTACTAAATTACATACAGATCGGTAAAGCGAGGCAGACAGACAAAGTCACTTTCGCATTTATAATGTTAGTTAGGATAGTTAGGATTAATTTTTGATGCCAAATATATTGGTATCAATACTAAAGTTGAAGTGTGATGCTATCAGCGTTTACAAACTCTTCATGAGGGCCGGACATCGGATTCGCGGGCAAGATCCTATTTGAACAGAAATTGGAAACCAAATTATCTTCCAAAGTTATTAACCTTCTCGCACAAGCAGGTTTCTGCAAGATGTTTTCCTTTACCGTCTAAGTAAGTGGTTATTATTTAAATTATGCTCATAGGTTAAAAACTATGTGCATGCCTGAACCGTACGTTTGCGAAACAAGAGATTACCAACTACTACTAACTTAACAAGAATGAACGTAATTCATGCCAACTATCAACAGTTACATTCGTCAATGCTACAAGTGAGTGAGTGAGTTATTTACCTGCGTTATCGAACTCGCCGCAGTAGTTGGGTGCAGAGAAGAGAGTGACGAGCTGCCGCTTGGCGAAGAACTCGTACCCGTCCTCGACCACCTGGTGCGCGCGGCAGATCAGATCGAACTCGTGCTTCGACAGGAACTTGCCTACCACCTGCAATCAATCATATTACATATTAAATCTTTTTTAAATATACGAATCGTAATTATGAAAGTTATTGTGACATGTTTTATTAAAATTTGTAATGTAATCGAAGTTATTGTCACATGTTTTAAGTCATTTAACGTAATTTGTAATCTCATTAAATTCCTTCTTTTGTTGTTTTTTGTGTAATACCATTAATCAATATTAAACTGCACACCATATTGGTATGTAGCAGAACATAAACTAACATTAAGACCTGCATTGTACCTTGTGATAGCAATAATATAATTTAATTCATAACAGACTTATCAATTTAAAAAGAAATAAGGTCAGTATCTTATTTTTTTTTTCTACAAATTTGACACAGATTTGAAAAAGTACTTACACGTTTCACATGGTCCCATACTTATTATATTAAAATCTGACCAGTTGTCTGGTTTTTAAATAAAAATAACTGACAAATTTATACCGGGCGCTTTCTTTTTTAAGGAATAGTTACTATGTTTGTTCCCTGACTTCACCAGGGAAACCAGTACCGAAAAAAATGATTATAATTAAAAGAGTTCTAGTTGGCTATCGTAGTGTTTACAACAACCAATCTGTTAGAAATACAACTATAAATACAACTATAAAAGAAAGTAGAAATTGATATAGTCACAAACGGCGATTTAATTGTCTCATATATAACATTTTCAGCAAGTACTTTACACACAAGCATAGCTCAATATAACTACAGATATCATCTACAGGGCAATCTTTCACTTCCGTGTATACGACAGGTTGTTATCACATTTCTGGTCACAAATACAGATAAACAGCCAGCCGCCGTCTCATGATAGTCATCACGACAATAATGGATAACATATAAAGTCAGATCCAAACGTTTTGTCCTAAGATCGATCTTAAACATTATTATAAATATTGTCGAACAAAAATTCAAGCTACATTTAACTATTTAGTTCAAAAAATTGTATTTTTATCGGTAGTAGACCACTGTATAGCAGCAGGGCTCATTGTATATTTTATGAACTGGAGCTCTCAGTTCTGCCCGATTTCAGTTTAGTTTGATAAAAGAGAAGGCCAATAAATTAGGCGCGAATATGACTATGGTGGTCAGTTACAATTTTAAATTACTGGAGATCATTTTAAAGATAAAAATGTAAATAGGATTTGACAATGTTTCCATTTGTAGTTTTTTAGAAAATATTTCCACTCCGTGACTATTTGAGACTAAACTTTAGATATAATTTAGATCATAAGACAATATATTCTAGCGCTAATAAACTTTATTAAATGAACTAAGCTTGCCGGAGGCGATGGTTGTACTAAGGCGAAATTATTTAGTAATTTGATTTGGATAGTTAAAATTACCATAAGAACCGTACAGTCTTGTACATTTCAATCCAATCACCGACTATATCTTTTATGAAAGCAGCATTTGACAATCTTGGAAGCAAACAGGGCCAACGTTTGACGTCGCAGTAACAAGTCCGCTTACTTGACCTCTGCAGGCGCTATCTCGGCGCCACGCGGCCGGCTCCTTTCCTTTATCTGCTGCATTTCTAGTCTCGACACATTATGAATAATAAACGACGTATTGAGCGCTCTAGCCGGCATTCAACAAGGCAGCTTTTGTCAAAAAACAAGTCCTCGTCTGCAATATTTGCAACTTCCAGAAAGTCAAGAAGAAATTAAAATAACGGGGGATTTGATGATAGTTTGTAGTAATTTTTACAAACTCTTTAGACGGAGTGATTCGTTTATACTCAATAATCTGTTTTAAGCCGAATGCGAAACCTATATCCCATTATCGTGTCTGAGTAGTGAATTCCTATATTAAAAGAATAAGGAATAGGTGCTATCATTTTATTACACTACCTATAGCGATTGGCTTGCAGGAAGCGAACTGCTTGTGAAATGAGAGACTAGCTTAAGAATTGGGTAAGCACTATCTTTGTGAAGGTTTTTGCCCCAACCAATTGCGTAGCCTTAATGCTCAATTTTAACAAATATCAGACATCTATGACGCATAATCTGAGCTTCACTACCAAGCCTTATTTCAAAGCCATCACACCAAAGCCCATTTCAGCGTTGAGCTCAGACAATCTAGCCTGAGCGGTGAGCATCGACTTACCTCGGTGCCGAAAGTGAAGCTGACACCGCGATCGTTCTCTCCCCAGCCAGCCGTGTCCTTGTCAGGGTCAGACCAGAGAAGGTCGCACAGTAGACCCTGGTCGGGCACGTCTGTGGGTCGCATGATCCTCCGGATCTGCTCCATGGCCTGCAGGTCTGGGGAGAGCCCGCCGTGGCAGCAGAAGATCTTCTCGTCCACTGTGACAAGAGAGATAGAGGATAAGTTGGTGTATAATGTTTATTCAATTTCCTCTTCACACCATACAGGTATACAGGGTCACTGGTAATAAGCTAGCATCCTCGGGTGGCTTCTGATGATCATAAAAATCAACTTTTGTTTTTTTAAGACTTTTGGTATATCTAAAAAAAGCAGATGTACTTATCATACATTTGGCCGCGCGTCAATCATTTTTTTAATGGAAAAGTAAGCTTTTTGCGATTTTTCAGTCCTAAACAGTTGTTGCTTATTTTATGGTCGTCAAAAGCCACCCTTTTGAATATGTTAGTTGAGTGACATAACTAGAATCGACACTGAATATACGATACGAATCGAAAATACTATTTCTTGCCTTGTTCTTATTTATAAGCTGGTTTTATAGTTAAATCGGAATAAAACATGTTTGGTATGTGTAACATGTCGCCTATTCATCATTCGGGCCTACAATTCGAACCTCTGGCGCAATCTGGATTGATTAATGATAAATCAATAAAGGTTAAAGATTGCGGCGATATTTCAGCCTAATTTCCACCATGTTTCGTGTTTAGTCGGTCGCATGCACGGCTCAAATAGACAGGCACATTTAACATAGGGGATATTTTGCTACTTGGGGATCTTTAGAGAAACGAACATTATGCGTCGAAGCTGAGATATTTAGAAAACGGGAGAGACATTCTGCGTCGAAGCCAGTGCAGCGTTCAAACTGGCTTCGACGCAGAATGTGTCCTATTTAGTCTGTGGCGTGACTAATTTGAGGTACCTTTTCATAATATGTCGCGCAGACGTACTGTACATGATTCCAGATAACCTCTAATAACATCAGCTTTACTTGTGTACTTATCTACTAATTGTTAACACTAGGTCAAGCATATCATCGTCTAGGTTTTGTTGTTATTAATGACACTAAAAATTTTCAATAAATTATTCTTGTTTGAGCTGACAGAGAATTAGCTTGCCACTAACAACACGAAATACGATTATGAATAAAAAATTGAATTTATTGCTTACGGAATTCCATAAGAAATTTTTAACTTTCATATCAATATTTTATTTGGTTGTATTGTGAATGGTCAAGTACCTAGGTACGTTACTGGAAATTGATAAATATAAATAGAGGAGAATTATCCAAATTTAAGATAATTTATCTCGCGTGTAATATATCTACTTGAAATGGTACTCAACCGATAATCAGATATGAAATAGTTGTTAACATGGATACCTGCTCTTATTTATCTACTTAGATAAAGGAAGTTATTTTTAGAGATATGTGTAGTGTCATGTCATTTGGTAGGTAGGAGTTTCAAAAGGTATTCTTCGCAAAGGTAACCTTAGTAATTTGGTTCAATTGAATCACTTACGAAACATTTATGCACCAACTAATCAGTCATAACATAAACTACGGTATATTTTGGAAAGTGATTACGTATGTTAGAGCAATACTTAAATATACTAGAACAAAATAGGTACGAGAAGGAATTTCACCGTTTGCCCTCGACCTTGTGGAAAGTGTTCAGAGAGGACGGAATCGAAAATCAATGTTAACATAGCAAGCGAGGCATTTCGCATAGCTGAGATAAGTACTCGAGATAAGGGTTACCTAATCACCTGTACCTACCTACTCCTTAAATGTGTATCGACTTGGAACGTCTTCTGTATTGTTTTGTCCTATAAGAAACGCCGAGGGCCAATACAGAACAAAACACATTCAAAGCTGCGCGTTTACAAGTCTAAGGTCATTACAGTCTCAGATAGCAAGATGAAATTTTATACTATAATTTTATGGAACAAACTTTCGCTAAATGGATCGTTTTATTTTATGGCATATTTTAAGTTTTTAAGGTCAGTTTATGTGGGCTTTATTAGGCATAGTCTCCACCCATCAATAAACTGGGTGTAGTATGTAGTTACTAATAGCGGATATAAAAAAAAATATTAGTTATTAGTTAGCTTAATAAAACACTACAATTATTTTGCCTCAGACATACATACGTCTTACTAAAGCTGAATCGGCGAAATATCACGATCGATACAAGAGTTCAAAAGGCTTGAAGACGTGTTTGGAATTAAGTCCTGGCTATGAAACAGTCAGACTTGGCGGTGAGCCAACAGACACTGGCTAGAATCCCATTCCGAAAGCTTGCAAATGGACAATTTTGGCAACACCATTTAGAAAAGGTAAAGGTATTGCGCTGCGCTGTTGTAGTTAACTTTCATTTATGTTGTTACAACTAGCGATCGTGTGTTGGTTACCAGAAAACAGATTTTAAACCGGCGTGTTATCTTCTTTAATTGTCAAAAAGTAACGGGAAAAGTAATTCTAAAATGTAAGAAGTTTCTAGTAAATAAATGTACACGCGGGAACTTGTCTCATTTCTGAACACGTTTAATAGAATCACGAAAACCTTCAAATAGTCCCGTTTTGGTGAATCTATCATATATATATATGTTCTTTGAGCTGTACACATTTGTTACAAAGAGAATAATGACATTTTCAAGACATCCGTAGAAAATTTGCCGACAATCGTTCACGACTGCTCGAACCCAAGGAATCAATATTTCCAATCATCCAGTAACGAAGTAGAATGGGCCGGATAGAACCAGCTCGTTCCAGTTTCGACTTCCGACGGCTGGTTTCAATCACGCACGATCTAGTCAAGTTTGTTCACTCCCCGGGGCGCTATTGTTTTCCGAGAATACAGAAGTATAAGCCTAGAGGGATGTGTTCAATATTTCAGTAAACAAGAAAGTTTCAGAATATCGGGTCAGACATTATTCAATTTGAAACACGCAGTAATAATTTAGGAGGACTTTGGGTTCGGAACAAAATAGTATCAGAAACCAAAACCTTTCAGTTTTGTTGCTGATGAAGTTTGACGAAACTCCTTCAAATTTAATTAACTAACATAAACTATGTCCGAAATCGCATTCAAGTGGTGAACCTGTTAAACTAAGAGTTCTAGCTAAATAATTCAATCTTTGTCCTTCTATTGCCGACCTTTGGGTACCACAACCGTACCTTTAGTCGGGGATGTGAAATGGCTAACCTGAGACCTCCAACCTACACGACATTTCATTAAAACAGTCGGCCATTGTGCGTGTCCGTGCCAACAAGCCACCAGTTTGTTCTTGACATTCAAACAGAAATATAAACAACCACCGGGGTTTGATTTACTTCGCCAATTTCGTGACATTGCCCGAATATTTTATTGTTAATTTAGTAGCCTTTGGGCACGTGAAACTCGTGTTACTGAATTTAGGATATAAACAACGTATTTCTTATAAATAAATGTGACTATGTATGTAGGCATGATTATTTAGGTGCGATAAAAAATAACTGGTTAGTAGCTGGGCGTACTACGCCGTACAAAACAAGTCAAACATGAATGGTTTCAACAAAAAAATTGAATGATTTTACTAACTATTCATCAGCCATTATTTGCATGTGAAATAAATTAGCGCTCGTCGTAATTCTGAGTACTTTTCGTCAGTCCTTTAAATTGATATTTATTTGAGAATATCCGTTTGGTCAATTTCGCTAGCAGTCAATGTATGGGTACTTTCTGAATTTTTGTTATAATCCAAAACATCGATTAACATGTTTAAACGCGAAATAGAGAATATAAACAAACAAATATTTATATTTAAAATTAGCATTTTGTTATACGATATTTCAACTAAATTTATTCCGCGTGTACGGAAGGCAGGTCCGGTAGAATCGTATATTGGTTGCGATCGGGTCGCATGTGATGCGCGGACGCAGCTACACGTGCGATTGGCCACGTGAGTGCCGTCTGCGGTAAATAAACAACGCCCTCCACATTATCGAACCAATTTCATGTAATAGCAGATGGTTAGTTAGTATTTAATGTACGTTTATCTGTGCTTCTACGAAGTTAACATTGTGAAAGAGCGAATGTATATTTTTGCCCTATATTAAAAGCACCCCATGCAGATACCGATACTCTTAAGTCAAATGTATGGAACCTGACAAATGATAGTTTTGAAACTCGCATCGAATTTTAAAAGCATTACTAGAGTAAACTACCCAATGAAGCATAGTTATGGGTCTATTGGGACTAGTAATAAGTTGATCTGTATCTCTGCCTGGTTCATCTGTTAAGTATGTATCTTGGACGTATCTGTTACGAATTAATTAAATCAACTCGCGCGTGATGCAGGCAGCAATACAGCCATATGTTTCTTTTCACTCAAAGCTACGCTTTGTACACACATTCCACGCCTTTCGGCCCATTGAATATCTATGTAACAGTTTATTTTTGGGATCGACTTTGGAAATTGTGGAGCATTCCGATTTCCAAACAGTGTGACGTAATGCATCACGATGGAGAGCATTTCAGTTTTTACATAATATGCTGCTAAATAAATAATGGTTATAAGACACCCTACACTATTCAAATGTACAGTCAGGTGTGGAAGAAATACCTTTTCAAGATAGTTCTTTACACTAACGAAGATCTCAAAATCTTGACATTGGTACATAATAAACACACGCCAACTATTCCGATTCTCATCGTGCATTAAGGAAAAAATTGGTAATATAGACTCAAAGCGACGTTCTGCCCTATATTTAGCACGGGGGAAACATACCTACGTACTACCGAGGGTTGCTAGTTACTCCACCCCACGCCGTGACACTCATACGGATGGTACTCGTAAAAACTAGCACCTCGGGACTCACGACGAAAATATAACCCTTGAATAAATTGAACTAGCATTTTAAATTAGTATGCTAACAAGAGTTGGGTTAGGGGCGCAGCTGGGTCGGAAAGGCAAACGCTAAACTGTATATAAATATTTATGCAAAGTAGTTTGGGACACTCAAGTCGGATAGTGATCGTTGGGCTCGCTTGGGGATTTCAAGTCTGCAATTTAACAATAAAACGTGGACTTTTAGGTTTCTTCGTTTAATAGCTTTTCTTTTATTATTTCCATGTGATTAAAATACTTCTTCGATCACGTCAACGTGGTTTGTCCGTTGATCGAATCAACCCTTGGCAGCAGCCTTCTGACTTTTGTCAGATTGCTACAAATCCTAAGTCAAAATTTTGAGCTGTAACTAACTTAATAATTTGATGAGACGATTGTGTTCAGCTACACCGTGCATTAAATAAATCTTTAAGGGAAACTTGTGCCCTAGTATAACACATGTATTGTAAATAAAATAGACGATTTGTTTGAAAAATATTTAGGGGTTTGTTGTGAACTTGTAATATGTGTGAGAAACGAAGCTGAAGGTACTGCGTGTTCGTTCCCGCAATGCGACAGACCGGATTACTCTCTACTAAATACGAGTATGTAGACTACAGATAGCGGCCGAGTACTAAATAGACTATATTATATAAATAATCCTCAAAAATACAAAAGTTCGCAATTAGCAGCAAGCCACAAAAACTTTGGTGTAAAAAACAAAAGTTTAATTTTCAATTTAAAGTATGTATATGGTCGATAACATTTCATGAGTCCAAAATTACAAAGGCTCTAAACTAAAAGGGTATTTTAAAATAAACGCGTAAAAAAATTACGGATGGAATGTTCAGCTAAACTAAGCATGCGATAAAATTAATTGATAAACAGTAAACAGGTCCAGGCTATCGCACAAAGAAGGTTGCAATAGATGTAGATAATAAGTATCGCAAGGTAGCAGGCGCGCTATCAGAGGTACAAATAAAAAAACAAGTAGTTCAACGACCTTAAGCCAACGGAAGCTAAATAAATATTTTTTACGATACACGGTCGGGCAACAAGTCAAGTACATGTTTCGAGAAAAAAAGTATTAAAAGGAAGACATGTAAGACTTTCAGTGAGAATGGAGATACACCAAAAATAACGGCTAAGATATCGGTAAGTAGATATTTCAGATCTACTAAAAGTAAATCAAGAATGGAAGATCAAGTTAAAACACGTAATCTCGTGACGAGAGTCTCGTCTTTAAATTAGTTTCATACATGAACCTATAAATTGTTTTAGTTATACACAAGTTCAGGTGCTTAATAACTAGCCGTAATCAACGAAACAACATTTTTCGAAGTCCTTATTAAGATTTTCGGAGATTTTAATGGGTTTTCAAAACTTATTTATGAATGTGATACAAAAAACATATCAAAAGACTATTTTTATATTCTAGTCTAGCTATTTAAAGGCAAACGTTATGAAAATTTTTCAGTTTTCTCTATATACAGTGCAGTTACATTTTTAGACACCTCTAGGCTACCTCAAGGGTGTTTTTGCGTACACAAATTTTCCAGGAAAGCATCTGACAACCATGAATTTGCACGTCATTAAGCTGCGGGCCAGTTAGCGAAGAGAGCCGGTGAAAATAGCTTTTGGTTACTAAACCTTTGACGTCATGCCTCGGGCTGTCAGGAAAGACTCTGTTTTTGTTTTGCTTATTAAGATTTTGATAGCCGGTTACGTGTTATTGGTACTAATAAGAATGAGGTCTTTATTTTTGAAATAGATAATTAATCATTTGAAAGTTTCATCAATGATATATATTTAAAATCTTACTATCTAATTTTACATAAATTGAATAAGAACATCGAAAATCGTGACAGCATTCGCACATTTGATTATAAAAATGAGTAAATTAATCATTAAATTCAAATCAAGAATTTTGCATTATTCACACGCGCGGCTATAAATTTAGACACGTAATCATAAAACCTAATAACGAGTATATCCTACAACATCAACCTTGTATAGTCATCTTCACATTGCATAACCGCCACCGTATAAAGGACTGGCACAGGTAGTGGTCGCTTCTAAGTTGCATAAGAACCCCGTGTCAAGACTTCACTGTCAAGTGGGGAGAGTCCCACCCTAGCTTGTGGGTTGCGCACGACCTAGTTAAGAATGCCTACAGAAATACCTGCACGTAGTTTCTGTTTGTGCAGTGATAATAGCACCCCTACTTTAATAGCAGTTGAATTCTTTGCCTGCGAATGTAGGGCTTGATTCTCTGCACGTACGCAGAGCGTTTCGCTTGAATTTAAGTCTGTGAGAGATGTTTAGGTTGAATTCTAATTTCAGCCTTATATTGGTGATAATATATGTATACGAAAACAGGCGAACGTTATAAAGATGGCTCACCTGACCTTTTTTAACAAACATCTGTGATTTCTGGCACAAGATTCTTAGAGAATCTTGTATGTAAAAAAGTAAGCATAGTTATTGATTATTGGATACCATTTTGAGCAGCCTTCTAGGTACATCTTATCACAATTGGCTATCAAAGCTGTCTAGACGCGATGCTCTTGAATTAGTTTCTCACTCAAAACACTGAAACAACCTTACTTAAATCAAAGGTCAAGTGCTTTCAGAAAATTAGAGGTAGTAGTAAAGTTAGTACTTACACAAAGTGTTCATGTTTTTGTTTGGAATTTGAGTATCTAACGTATTCATAAGATTCTACTTATAGTTTACTTAAATATCGAATACTGACTGAAACAACTTTGCGTAGTAGTTTGTAGTTTAACTTTGTAGTTTAACATGACTCTCACAAATTAAAATATATATCTTGTTATCCACTTTACACTTACAGTACTATTATATACAGTATTGGTATCGCGCAGAGTTAGCGATGAAAGAAGTAAAACAAGTTTAAGTAATCTAGGTTTAGCCTTGACAGTTCGCCGCTTGAACTCTGTCAAAACGAAGCCCAGAATGCTCCAGTGTACAACTATGAGGCCCATTCATACAAGGCAACGTACTTCGCGTTGTTTTTGGGTAATACGGTTAGGTTCTAGGTACCTAAACCGAAATCAAGTTTCTCATAGCCTTCAAAGTGCATAAGACGTCTTGTGACAATCTCAGTCACAATCAATAATTTGTATAGTTCGAAGCGTGTCATTATATCGTCAGTTAGTTTCCCGTTACAAAATTAGCACGATCTACGTTAGACACGTAGTTTCCGTCACACAGACTTTGTTGTTGCGACACGTGTCGATTGTTGAATCAAACAATGGTTTCGCGCTCGACGATTTACGTAAACTGCTTCTGTTCTAGTAACTTGTTGTCAAATCACTGGATTAATAATAGATTATCAATTACTACGAGTTTTCGGTAGGACATTGTTGGTACTTGCACTTCACAGAATAATTATTCTGTTGCAAGTATAGTTGGGAATAAGCGGAATATAGAAAATCGATCATCGACAAAAAAAATGTTCGACTGGTCTTACCTAATAAAACATTATTTTGGGTTACACACAAATTACAGGGTAATTATAATTCTTTGTCGACATGATACAGTCCCTGTTTCTATGGAGTAGTAAATAGTAAAATAGGTAAAGAATACTTTTATGTACCAAGAAGCCCCAGTTATCTCCGGCTTTTGTTGACTGCAAAAGCGGTTCTATCAAAAACCACCAAATATAACCATATTAGGGGAAGTCCGAAAGACACTCTTATATTTACTACTGACAGTGCAGCCATCATCTATGCACTTCAAAAGCCAACCACCAGATCAAGAGTAATATCTGAATGTCATCTGGCACTACAAAACTTAGCAGAAACACACGGAGTCTCCGTAACATGGACTAAGAGCCACTATGTGAAGGAAACAATAGAGCGGACATACTCGCTAGGCAAAGAATATACAAAATTCTCTGTACTGAAATGTAGGCCAAGTGCAATGGAGGTGCGTACACTGTTAATCCATCACACAGAAAAAGAGCAACAAAGCCTGTGGCTAAAAAAACAAGACTGCAGACACGCCAAACATTTCTTTCCACGGATAAACAAAAAGGTAACCAACAGCTTACTTAAGCTAACAAGAGCAGATCTACGTCTGATGGTCGGAATTATCGCCGGCCACTGCGACCTGAACTACCATCAACATAAGATCGGATCAACGGATAGTCCTCTATGTCGAGGATGTATGCAGACAGACGAAACTGTGGAACATGTGCTTCTACAGTGTGACTGGGAGACAGAGACTGGGAGTGCTGAAACGCGATGAAACTTATGCAACCAAATCGGTGTCGCATCATGAGGGTATTGCTACTACACCTGACGCAATAGGAGTGGAACTGTTGAGCCAGCGACCCAGAGCTGTTCTCCGTTATTTAAGGAGCTTGGCTGGTTCGGTTAGGCTGGCGGGGAGAAATGCACAATACACCCCAAGCGTGACGTCAGTGCATGACTTATCGCCCCCACACAGAATAAGAAGCCCCGTTAATACTGAGTTCTTATTCACTATGAAAATTTTAACAAGTACCTAACGCTTTATTTAAAGCGCGTAGTATTCGCGTGGAAGTATTCACTAAGTCTGTCAAATTTTATATCGTGCCGTGGCACGGAATGCGCTCGTTTTGCATTATAAAAATCAACATAACTTTAAACACGTTACGTGTTTTTAGCAAGGAATCATTCGTTAGATAACAGGTTAAACCTTAGCAGTAACATTAAGACGTATCCAAACAGAGAGGGATAAAATGGGGTAAAAGCAGAGAGCATAACCCTATCATTTGATGTTAACTGGTTTCCGTAAGCTATAACCGTTAAGCTTCGAACAGTCTCGTCTTTAGCAGAGAAAATAGGAAACATTACTTTATATGAAGCTACTCAAACACCTTAATATTGAAACAATCTAGAGAAAATAATGATATCAGTTTTTTGTTCGATGCGCGTAGAGAAGTCCATAACAAATGACAATTTTAAAATAATGAACGCATTACGAGTAATAATTTCAGACATACTTCTCTTGAGATGTTATTACGACGTGTAGCGAATGACCCAAATATCATCCAGAAAAATTTAGTACACCGATTTATTACGAAACCTTCTCTTCATCGTGACCCATAATACGTTCGAAGATAATAAAGATAAATTTAGGGTTATTATTCTTCAGAAGACTAGTAATGAGAGCAATTTCAATGCAAAAGGCGGCGCGTTTCCCGCCATTTAGGTCTTTGACATAATGTAATTTCATTTTTCTGGTAATATTTTTTTACTATTAAAGTATTTTGAGTCTATAAGAATTTTTATTGGATAAAACTATAGAAGTCACACAATTGAATATTTTGATAAAAAAATACCTATTATATAAGTATAATACTTTAGTATAAGTCATACATAACCGAACAATGGTAATGGTCAAGACTTCTAAAGACAAGATCCCCAAAGGGTTGAAGGGTCGTCAAGTTTAAAGGTTACTTGCTGAATTAATATACCTCCATATTAGCACACCAGCATGCTCAGTCAATATCGTACGAATACGAAATGAAATTAACATGACAAAGTTCATTGCTCCACTTCGTATTACAAAAATTATTCCACTGATATTATAACGGTATCGCTTTTTGTAACCACCTGCGGCAGTGAAAATAAATGACACCTGCTTGTAACTGGCTCTATGCCAGGGGGAGCAAGAGTAGACCGAATGTCGCGTTTGCGCAGGTGCCGATCCAAGAGCATAGTGAACTTTGCTGTACCAACATGGGTTGATGGCGGGTTATATTTTGGGTTGCTTTGCATCAGGATGAATTCCGCCACAGAATGTCCTATTCGCAAAATACCAATGAATCTCATTATCAAGATGCAACGCTATGTTGCCTTGCAATTATTATACAAATAAAATGTGAAGTACAAAGATTTTCAGTGCAATTTTCATTTTTAGCCTTTTTAGTCTAGGTATAGCTAAAAGTTCAATTTCTTTTTGATGATGTATGTCACCAAACCTAGTAAAATCATCAAATTTACCAAAGTCGTAAAAGCTATAAATTTAGATTTGACGCATACGGGGTAGGTTTCAACAGCCAAAAGTATTCGTTTATGAAAAGAAAATATTAATTTGTTTGCAATGACAAAATACATGGTTTCGCAAAAATTGGGTCGAACTTCTAAATGAAAAATAACAACGTCGGTTGTTTACATAAACAAAGTTCAGGGCGAACAATACTAAACTGTAGGTAAAGTTCTGACTGCCGCGGGCGATTGCTTGTTTATACTTTGTACAGGTATAACATTGTTGTTTTAGGTTATGATATTATCGTTAGAAATGTTGACTCGGTTTCCAAGAGATGTTGAAATAAACTTTTAAATGTTCGCATGCAATAGTCTGATACTAATCAGGTTTTCTTATTAAGTGTTAGAAAACTAACGACAAATTCAGAAAATCGAGTTGTCGAAAATATACTTCTAGAAGTAACTGTAACAAAAAACAAAGAGATTTTAGTCTCTCTCTATAATATTTGTAAATCTCTTAGTAAAATCTACATAGAGTGGGCGAAAGATAAACTCGCTATTCAGTAATTTTCCTGACTTTACTTGGCCAAATCACAAGACTAATTTACAGTTTACGAGTACTTCAGAAACAAATATTTGATAATAACAAAGATCCAAAATATTTTGTTTATTGAAATGTAACAACGTGAAAAAAAGTACTTCATTCAACATTCAGACTGACTATTTATATCAACGTGAAAATTTACCAACAGGCTACAAAAAATTCTCAGTGGTTTGTAATATGTCACGTGTAAGATTCACGTGTTTTAGTATCCAAGAAATTAGAGTGTAGATCTCCAGCAGCCTTGAACCGATGTTTGAAGACAATTGGCGCAAATGTAATACTATAGCGAGAATTGTGGTCAAGTTACTTCGTCATGCGCACTTGCCGAGGATTTTGCGGTAGTTGGATGACGTAAAGCTGAATGCAATATATTTTTCTATGACTTGGAGAACTGAACATTAATGAATATATAAAACTATTCATATGGTGTTAACTTTTCCGCATAACTTTTTGTGTTTGGGATTGTGATGTAGGTACTTATTTGCAAGATTGGTCCCATAAGGAAAGTTTTTCGTAATGATGAGTATTGTGACCAACTTACAGCTTATTACACCCCTAACCGTTAACTTTGTACACTTTGCAATAGCATTTACTAAATAGGTAACATTATTACATTAAGACGCATCTACAACATACTTGTATTTTGATAATACCTGTTGAGTATTTCACTGTCTGTAACTATTGAGGAAATACCAACTCATAATTCGTTATGACTCAAGAGGGACTTGAAATGCTATTCTCAGAAACAGTCGATGAACCGATTCGATATATGTAAACGAATATTGTGTCAGCATTGGAAGGGTAAGAAAACAAAAGGCTTTCTCACATCTTAACACTACTACTTTTTAAAAACAATTTCTTTTCATCGTGGTATTTTCTACCATACTTAAAGAAATTAATATTTATTATATTATGTGAACACGACAGGAAGTCTTAAACGCTCGCTCCCTCTACAAAACGAATGATTTACATTATCGGAGAATCATAGCCTTACGAGGCTCGCACGTTTCCTTTGTACAAAATTACCATACTCGTTTTAAATCATTATTATTTCAAAGTTTTAAAGGTTTTCCACATCAATATCTTTACTGTATAACAAAATCACATAACTTATGTATACGATTAACAAATAAGTGAGAAAATAATGTTCGGAATTGCGGCTACAAACAGTCTGAGTCTAATAAACCTTTTTGCGTTTTTTAAAATTGACTTTTCAAAGTACAACACGACATGGTTTCTAACTACGGAAAGCCAAATTTATTTTACCGAATAGCAGATTCAGTAATAAATTGAGTTAAACGTAATGAGAAATAGAGTAAGTAATGTACGCGCAGTAAAAAGATAGTGTTTATGATAGGTTTTCAACTTTAAAACAACAATGGGGTAGATCCGAATGTTCAAACTCACCATCTTGCCAGTCTGATCTTTATCAACCTGCCGTTACCTACTGCTGAGTTTAGATCTGTGATGGCGCCTGTACTACACGGTTACAGGCGCCATCCTTTCAAACTTATTTCGCCCAGCTACATTGGTGCTTAAAAACCAGTCTAAATAAAACGCACAACCTTGACTTACACGAGGGTCGTTAACACACCCCGTGTGTCAATCTCCGGTACATTTATGCGTTACATTACCTGATTGGACACTCTACGGACTTGCGTCACTGTATGTAGTGGTGGCTTTTTAATGATATTGGTATTGCTGTTGGCTGGATGAGTTTGCGAATTATGTGTGTAGATGATAGTAGATGTATCTATGATAGGAGTGGTGGCATATCGTATGAGTGATATTTTGCAATCATGTTGATAGTTCTTATTTGCTGATTGGTAAAATTAGCTTTTGCCACACGAGCTCGGTAGTTTGGGGCAGACAGTATTCAGTAAAATATAGAATGATGTTTCACACAGTATACTTCTAAGAACAGGAAATCTCAAAAGCCGAGAAGTTAAGAGCAAAACAGCGATCGATTTACAATGGAAAAAATAATACCATTATCTTAACAACGGCAAGCGTATAGTGCAAATATAAACCATCTCTCAACACGCTATCTCCGAGAACTCAGGTGATCTCTGCTCAAGGTCGGCGCGTGGTTTTAGCAGTAAAATTAATTTTCTGCTCACGACACGCTTATCTATCGGAAGGAGGAGCACTCGGCTATAAACACTTCGAGGTTGATGTGTTTCCTTTATTTATTTCCTTAGCGAGGAGGACCGAAAGGAAATTACACATATGTATATTTATTTTACAATTACGGTATAAACCGGAACCGAAGAATAAATACTACATCACATGAGATTTAAATTATCACGGCGCGGGCGGCGGTCTACATTTGGATTCACGATTTACATTTTTTTTAATACAATTAAGAGTCTAATTAACGATGAGATGTAAAATAAGTCTCTTAAAAACAAATCAACTGGTTCAACCAAAATCACAAATACTTGGATTAAAATAGTTTTGTGTAAAACTAGTTACATTCTAGGAAGCAGTAATTACGTAAGGAATATAATTAAGAATTGTTATGCGAGTCAAGAATATGCCAAACAAAGCTATCATAAAACAGATACATGTTGCTTTATACCGCTTTATGCAGGTTATTCAGTCCCTGCTTTACAGTTTTATTGATGCGCCTGAGAAATGTGCTCAAACACGTTAAGTACGGCATTGTGTGGAATGAGTATGCATTTGTGGTTACGTTATGTCATATTTGCTTTCACCGCACATTGCGTAACATTGTAAAAGGACCTTTACGACTTCTCATTCCGACTTAAGACTTTTTTTTATATTCTGTTTGAGTAAGACTAAAATTCGTTGCGTGTAATTTAGAATAGGAAGGTTTTTACCTTTAATCTTGAGCACAACTGCGTAGACGTGTTTGCTCAGACTAAACTGGAAAACTTTTCTACGATAGGATAAAAATAGACACGATATAAATTCTTTAACCAAAAAGAATTGGTAAACATGAAAATAAAATAGTATTCAAGTTACACATAATAACTTATAGTAAGTAATATAGTACCTAATTGTAAGTTAGTTGGTACATTAAATGGCACTATTTTCGTGACACTTCTCATCAGGCTCTCAAAAGTTATTGATTATAGTATTCAATACTAATTTACTAAAATATTTTAACATTTTATAATGGTATTATGAGCTTTCAAGTATAAGCAAGTAGAAACTTTGTTTTTTTTTATACATGGCTAGAAAAATCTTATATTATTAATTAGCGGCTTATTCTGAAATTACGGAGATAACCGACCCAAAAGAGATAGCTCTAAACTTCTGGCACCTTGTTGATAGAAAACCCAATATGCATTTAACATAGACATAGTTATTTGCAAAACACAGTTCAATGTCCATTTAGTCACTGTATAATTTGCAATGCAGTGGCTGCACAATAGCGTAGCGGAGGTTGCCATGGAAACTGTTAGTTTACTGTACTTTCGCAGTATTATTCCTGGTGATTTGTGACGCATTGACGACACCATTTTGGTGCAAAGATTTAGCTTAATGTTTGTTTAAGAACGAGAGCATGAACGGAATAAAGTTTACTAGTATGGTTTGTATACGATAGAATATACAGTTTTAACCGTCTAAACTCTACTTGTTATTCATAGAACGTAGCGTTTATTTAAAGATCTGCTTTCATCTACTTCGGTCAAACTAACAAGTCTAAAGCCGATTTACACTATCGCTACTCCATCAGCTTCGCAACTCATGCATTAAGCCTTTAAGATTCGCCAAACGCGTATATTTAACTCAACATGCTGAAGTAACTAATAATTCAACAGCCATAAAAAAAATATTGTCAATAAGTTCATTCTGTACTCTATCTTTTCAATTAGAAAAAAATATAAATTACTTAATACATCATGAATAAAAAAAAATTTAACGAACGTCTTTTTCGTTTCCATAGCATGCGATGCCGTGATGATGATGATTGCGTCGCAAAATATTTTTACACCCTCGGATAGGAAATTTAAAAATAAGTATATTCATTTTTTTACCTTATTTTTAAACCCAAAATTAAGGAAGTTTAATAATATTTTATGTTATTTGGAACAATTTCGTCTGAGCGTCCCGCGCCATCACCCGCGAGGCCCTTGGCGGGGGACGGGTCAGTCTGTGCCGGCGACTCGCAAAGGAAGGACGCGCTCGCGCTACCAAAACGTATTTTTAATAATTTTTTTCTATTCGTGCATAATTTATCAATTAAACAGGTAATAAAAAGGCAAAGCCAAGTTAAAAAAGTTTACTTTATAGATACTTGTTTAGTTTTGAAAGATTTTATGTAAATAAAAAAATTTGTTGAAAGTATTGTGCAGAAGGTTTGTTTCCGAGATGGGAGGAATCAGTAAGGCCACTAGGCGTAAAAAAAACATTGGACGTCGACTGGCCGAGTGGTAAGTACCTACCTATATATTGTAATATTATACCACAATAAAATTATATTCGTACCTACTTATCTTTATTAGGGTTCCGTACCCAAAGCGTACAAACAAACGGGACCCTATTTACTAAGACTCCGCTGTCAGTCTGTCTGTCTTTCCGTTTGCCCGTCTGTCACCAGGTGTATGTATCTCAAGAACCTTGATAGCTAGACAGTTGAAAATTTCTCATAATATGATATAATAAAAATAACAAGTGATATAATACCATATCGACCCAATATCACACTAATATTATAAATTCGAGAGTTTGTAAGTGTGTAAGTACCTATGTTAGTATGTTTGTTACTCCTTCACGGTCCAACGGCTTGACCGATTTTGATGAAATTTATATGAGGATAGCTTAGGCTAGTTTTTATCCCGGATTAACGCGGGTATCACCGTGGGGCGCAGCTAGTTATAGAATATAGCATTTATTTTATCGCGATAGTTTGTACTATTCATATGAGACCACGGGTGAAACCGCGGGTTGCAGCCAGTATTATTATAATACTAGCTGTGCCCCGCGGTGTTACCTGCGTTATTCCGGGATAAAAAGTAGCCTATGTGTTATTCCAAGGTCTCAGCTACCTACCTACCAAATTTCATCAAAATCGGTGCAGCCGTTAAAGCGTGAAAGACGGACAAACATACACACTTACACACACACTTACAAACTTTCGCCTTTATAATATTAGTATGATTAAATATGTAACACTCATAGGTAGGTCCTACTTATACTAAATAATTATGTACATTACATATTTTAATACTTTTTATCAGAGCTGACCAAGCTGCGGCCCGCATCACATTTTTGTTTTTAGGAGTATATCATCAGTGTGTGAGCATATTTTATCGAATAGTTATTATTATGAAATACAATTATTATTATTCATGATATTTTTAAGTAGACTCTTTCGTGATGGTAAGAGATAATGCCTACCTTGACTGGCCTCACAGCGCAGTGGTTAGTACCCCTGACTTCGGCGCTGAAAGTCGTGGGTTCGATTCCCAATCTGGACAAACATTTGTGTGATGAACTCGGGTGTTTGTTCTGTGTCTGGGTGTTCATTATGTATAATAAGCATGTATTTAAAAATAGTATATGTAGTATATATCAACCATCTGGTTCCCATAGTACAAGATCTGCTTAGTTTGGGGCTAGATGGCGCTGTGTGAAAAATGTCCGCCAATATTTATTTATTTATTTACCTTTGATCACTGTAGCAGCACTCGGCACTAAAATAATAAATATTGTAATTTTTATCTGTTCACTTTTGCAGGAAACGACAGCACAGCAATGTTCAAAGTACAAACACAACTATTCAGCCAACGTTAGACCCGTGTGCAGAACTAACAAAGTGAGTTCAAAATTAAAATGTTTAGGTTTTTGTAATAAAACAAAAACAAAGATGATAAGCTACTAAAGCAATATTTTTTATTTTTTACAGACATGAAGAGAATGAACCAAACCATGCGATAGTAAGAAATTCCTTGCCTTTGAATGATCAAAGTCAGAGAACTCCAGAAATAGAGACCGTTTCACCTTCGAATACATTGGTAATCATACTTTTTTTGTATGTGCATGTACACAAATTCTATTTCAAATTCTTGATTGCATTCATTATGTTTGCAAAGTAGTAACAATTTGTTATTGTTTTAGGAACGACAAGAGGAGTCTTTGCCTCTTCTAAATATCGAAGAAGAAGTTGAACAAAACTCGGACGGAAAAGTTGTTGGCAGACGTATCGTAGACATCAGTTTTTTCTTCGAAAAATTGAAAAAAATATCACAGCACAGTGGGTTTGGTTGTGACATACAATGTCTAGACTTAATTGGAGAAAAGCAAATAGGTTTTGCTTCCAAATTCACCTTTTTGTGTAGAATGTGCAACAAAAAGTTTTACATCAATAGCGACAGCGAATGTAACGGACAGACGAGTGAAATCAACCATGCTGCTGTGGCGGGTACAATTGCCATAGGTTGTGGCCTTTCACAACTACAAGAACTGTCCTCAGCGCTCAACCTTCCACTAATAACGGCTGCTATATTCAGAAAACGGCAAGAGATTGTAGCAAACCATTGGGAAGCTAATGCATACGATGCCATGACTGAAGCAGGCAAAGAAGAAAAAGCTTTAGCTATTGCAGAGGGTAGAGTAACTAAAGACGGTGTGCCTCTTATTGACGTAATTGTTGATGGTTGCTGGAGTAAACGGTCGTACAAAAAGAACTACTCAGCACTTTCTGGCGCAGCGGCGATCATTGGCAAAAAAACCAATAAAATTTTACACCTTGGTGTAAAAAATAAGTACTGCAGTATTTGCGTCCAAGCTCAAAAAAAAAATGTCGACGCCAAAGAACATCAGTGTTATAAAAATTATGTCGGGTCGTCTACTTCTATGGAATCAGAGATCCTAGTAGAAGGTTTCAAGCTATCGATAGAAAGGCATGGATTAATATATGCAAGGCTAATATCAGACGGTGACTCTAGCAGTTATCACAAAATTTTAGAAGCTCGTCCATATGAAAATATAACTGTGGAAAAAATTGAATGTAGGAACCATTTATTGCGCAACTTATGTAATAAATTACAAAACATGCAGACAGACACCAAATATTTGCCAAAACACAGAAAATTATTGACAAAAAAAAAGATACTTGCAATAAGATTTAGCATTATTAAAGCCATTGAACACTACTCTCAACAAGAAGACGCCAATGCTTACATCACACTCTTGTTCGAAGATATTTTACAGATGCATAACCATGCATTTGGTAATCACATCAAATGCAAATCTTATTTTTGTGATGTGAAGAAGCAAGACTCAAAAATTTCATACAAAGATGAAATTCCCAGCGATTTCTTCATGAGCTCTCTTTGGCAGCGTATATCATTAATTATGGGTAATTTTGCAAGCCATGCTCGTAGTCTGATACACAATGTTGACAGCAATATAGTGGAAGTTTTTCATAGCGTTGTCGCCAAAATGGTAGGTGGGAAAAGAATAAATTTTGCGATGCGAAGAGGTTATCAAACACGATGCACTGCAGCAGCTGTATCATTCAACACAAAAAAAGGACTCTCAAATATAATTAAAAGCATTTCAGGTAAAAGTCCGAAGGGAAGCATAAAAACCTTTGAAGAAAGACGAATTAAACGACTGAGACTACTGAAAAAATATGTTTACAAGAAAAAGCGCCTACCATTTACGACTCTAAACAGTTCCGGCGACAAACACTACGGTGACAACAGTATAAAACCAGATATTTCAGAAGAAGAAATGGTAAAATTGAAAGAACATTTTTTGGAAAATTTAAAAAAATCTGATACTGAGAGACAAGAAATAGAAAAAAGAACAATTCTTCAAAGTAGCTCCAGTGAATGGCTGGAATTAAGAAGGTCTTTACTGACGGCTTCTAATTTCGGACGAATTATAAAAAAGAGAGATGACACAAGCTGTATAAACATCGTGAAAGATATATTGTATAAAGCCAAAGACTTGGATAACGTTCAGTCAATAAAACACGGACGAGAAAAGGAGAAGATAGCAATTCAACAGTTAGAAGTACAAGAAAGCATCAAAATAAGTCCTTGTGGTCTTTTCCTTGATAGAAATATTCCGTATCTTGGAGCCTCTCCAGATGGTGTAATTGGCGACGAGACCATTGTGGAAATTAAATGCCCAATTACTGCCCACAAAATAGGAATTGACAGGGCCATAAAAGAAAAAAAAGTCAGCTTTTGGACCACCAAACGCAACGGGCAATTAATTGTCAATAAAAACCACGCATGGTATTATCAGATTCAGGGACAGTTGCATGTAACGGGAAGACATATTTGTTTGTTTGCCGTTTGGTTCGACGAAAACCAGCCTCTCAAAACAGAAATCGTATATAGAGATGATGATTTCTTTGAAAATTTAATGAAACCAAAACTGATGGCCTTTTATGAAGACTGTGTTTTGCCGGAAATCGTAGATCCTCGTCATCCGAGAAACCTACCAATTAGAGATCCCCAGTATATATCAGAAGCAAAACTCAAAAAACAAATAAAAAACAGTAAGATAGCAGCGAATAAAGAAAATAAAAAACCAAAAAAATTAAGCAACCCACAACTTCAAAATCAGAACCAACCTTCATGCTCTCAGTCTATTCATGGACAACAGAGTTCGGTTGAGATAATAGAGGTAGATTTAGATTGCGTAGATTTTGATGGATTTTAGTATATCCAACCCATACCGCCCCACTGCTGAGAAGGGTTCCGTAGCAGTATCTATCTAATAATTTTATTTTAAATTGGATATAATATAGTTACATATTCTGTGAAAATTTCGAGTATCTATCTGTTACCCTTATCAATTTACAACAAAAAGAAGCAAAATAATCGGCCATGTGCGAATTGGACTCGCGCACGAAGGGTTCCGTACCAGTATCAATTAAAAACAGCAAAAAATCATGTCTGTTGTATGGAAGCCCCCCTTAATATTGTTTAATATTTTTTTCAATAATTTATTTTTAAAGTGAATATATAGTTACGTATTCTGTAAAAATTTCAATTGTCTATCTGTTACCGTTATCAATATAGAGCAAAAAAAAGCAAAAAGTCACGGTTCTTGTATGGGAGCCCCCCTAAATAAATAATTTATTCTAAGTTTTAGTATTTGTTGTTATAACGGCAACAGATATACATCATCTGTGAAAATTTCAGCTTTCTAGCTATCACGGTTCATGAGTTACAGCCTGGTGACAGACGGACGGACGGACGGGCGGACAGCGAAGTCTCAGTAACAGGGTCCCGTTTTTACCCTTTGGGTACGGAACCCTAAAAATGTGAACCTGTTTGTCACACGTCTATTATATAATTTTATTATTAAACTGATTTCAACGATATCTTGTTTGGTTTTATTTTATGGATAAATTACCTTAGTATTAATATATGTATATGTACCTTTTCAAACTTGAAATTCTAACACATAACAAAATAAGCTAAAATTAACCAAAACGTGCTCACCATCCTTACAGTTGCTAACCCGTATTTTGTTATATTTATTTATATGTACTACGAAAATAAGGATGAAATTTGTTAGCGGGCCGTAACTTGAGAAGCACTGTCTGCATATTTTTGTTTTACAACTTTTACCGGCATTTCTGTATTACTATTACCTACAGTCTTCATAGAAGTGCCTGTAGCTCAGCTAGAGCGGAGGTATTCGCATGCGATTACCAGAGTTAAGCAATTGTCGACGCGGTCAGTCTTTGGATGGGTGGCCAAAAAGTGGCATTCCATTCGGGCACTTCCGTGGGTCAGATGACACGTTAAATTGTAGGTTCTGGATGTACGGCAGACGTTAAGCCATGTCAGAGGCCCCTAGGGCGGTTTGAAAACTCTTGACACCAGAGTTGACCGTCGTCGAAGTCTCATACGGACTTACTTAGTCAAACGGTTATTATTTACTGCGAAAATATTAAGACATAATTTTTCATGGTAACCTAGGATGTACCTAGGTTACCATGAAAAACTGACAACATTTAGTAATTCAAACTGGTTGACCCTAATTACCTACCAAACTACAAAACCTAAAATTAAGCTTACGTGAGGATGTACCAACTTAGGCAATTTACGCGAGGTTTTTTTTCTGTATGCATATATTTGATATTCTGTGACAAAACGATAGAAATACCGAGGTAAATAGCTAGATGGCGCCAAAATCAATAATATGATGCTAGAGGTCAAATGCTCAAAGTCATCGGCAAATCTTAAACTCTTAACAACCGCGAGTTTGAGCTAACAGTAAAATAATGTAAGAAAACATTATTCTAACATCCGACAAAATATAGTTGCAAACAGAATAATAATTCTGGAAACAATCATAATCTGCTAACAGGTTGTCGTAATATAAAGACGCTAAAAGATAAGTGCTCGCGAGATCAACTGTTCGAATGATTCTGGGGTTCTAAGTGAAAAAACAACAAGTTCTTTAACTGCAATTACGGCGCGCCGTTAGAACTTTTTCAGTTATTTTGATTTCAAAAACCAAAAATCTAGACAAGTTTATAAAATTTATATTGGTCTACTTGAGAAGTATACACTTTCAAACAAAAAAAGGATTTTTAAAATAGGGCCAACTGTCTCTGATTAATTAGGTCACAAACATTTAAAAAAAATGCCGTCGAATTGAGAGTACTTCCTTCTTCTTTTTTGGGAAGTCAGTAAAAATATGTAGTATTAAATAACATACAATACAGACATAATGCCACCTTAGGCAATATGAAGAAATCACGCATTGTCATCGTTAGTTACCGCATAAGAAACTCCTAGAAATATAGCAGCCGAGAATTTTAATTGTCGGAATGTATTTAGTGATTTATGAAGCTGCAAGAGTGAAATTTCACTTTCTTCTAGTCTAGTGATGTTTACAAGTCTAGACAAAAACATAATTAAATACGGTTACCAACACTCTAAAACAGTACACCGATAAGAATTTACAAAAAGTTCATATAAAACACGCAAAATAAAATAATAACGTAGACAACAAAGTATTTTTTTATTTTAGTAAGTATATATTTATTGGTATAAGATTGTAATTTATACTATTTTGCCATACGAGATACCTAATATACCTAAGATTAAAATTTATTATGAATATGGATGGACGTAAAAAAAATACTTCAATTTTTCAAAGCGTTGCATTGTATAATATTTAATCAGCGATCGAGACAAGCTAGACTAAATGAATATTAATTAGCATGCCGTACGCCTGTTAATGAATATTCATTTACAAGATATACCTAGGTGCTACAGGAAAATAACACACATCTACAAGATATATACATATAGTATACGAGCACAATTTCGGTATGTCTAACCAATCATTGAAGTTAACTCTCTCGACTTTAAATTTAGCATAATAAATTCTCTCATAATCTCATAATCAATATTCTCTTTGGAAGAAGCAGGGTTTGGAACGCGTCCGGTTGTCACCTTTTTGACGAAGCAGTGCTCGCGTATATTGTGTATTAGGTCATTGCACGATGTCCCCGAGAAATGATAAGCCTAAGTGGAAAACTTGAATTTTTTTATTCTTATTTTGTCACAGTAGTGCCTAATCTCATTAACAGTTCACTCATTATAGCACCCTTTCCCAACAGTGGGACTGGGTGAGGCGGGTTGGTTTGGAGTGGGAATGGGTTGACACGATACGACAGTAATCATCAACAACATCTCACTTTAACTGAAAAATAATAGCGTGTGCGTTCGCGTATCGTATGCAATAAATATATCAGAGTCGACCTTCGTTCGCGTCAACCGTGAAAAAACTTTGTTATTTATATACAAACACCTACTTTCAGAGATACTGTACATCAAACAGCATATACGACTACACGTGTAGTGAGTGGCAAACCCTCGTTTGCAGACGGATTACACGGAATCTGTTAGGTAGGATAATATCAGAGCCTCGATAGTATCCTACCTAAAGGTTGTCAAACAACGTTAAGTGTATCTAATCCTATTTTTGTTCAAGAGAATTGCTTTTAACGTTTGCTGTGAACAATTTATAAAGACTTGCACTACCTGAGAACCATTCATCGGTAAAACTCAGTCATTATTTCCAATTTAATACCGAACGGGACTAGGATTTAGATATAATACAAGGAGAAAATTCAGCCCCAAATAAAGTACTATAATAAAACTGATAGTTTTTGCAGTAGGGAACGAGAAATTAGACGTATGTTATATTAGCCAATACATTTAGACTAACGCAGAAACACTCGAGCATCGCCAGACTTTAGCATTGATATAACAGGGTATCAAAATGCAAAGTAGTCTATGAAAATGTCGGAAACTCATTATCACCTAGGCTAGATATATGTCCTAGTTTAAAAGCATATGTTGTATGGATATTTCAGCAGACACATGCAAATTCACACGAGCGATGCAACGTTGCCAACCAGCGAGCGTGCTTCGTTGAGCGTATGATTATATTAGCATCGGGACAAGCCCGCAAATTAAGCAATTTTTTGCAAAAACATCAGCTATTTATATGCGGGGACACATATGACCTCAATCCTCAACTTTTTCGTGCCGAGTTGAAGCTAAAACGCGGATATTTATGAAAGGACGAAAATATTACGAGGTCTTTTACCGAGGTTGTCAGATAGAAATGAGGGGACCGTATCAAAGCAGGCAAACAGAATTGGAAGTAAAGGCTTGTGCGATTACAGCTGTCAAAAATAAGCAAAAACTGCCACCAAGGGTAAGAAACAAGGGTAAGTAGCACGTTATAGACAAAGTGCCAGTGTATTCCAGACTAGGCATGCTCCATCTAGGGCTACAGTGTCGCTGACTTTCGTGGTCATGCGAACTTGTGGTCAAATGCCTAGCTGTTCAGGATAAAAAAAAAGTGCAATAAACGCTAGTGAAGCTCACGCAAGTACCCTTGCTTCTTGTCCAATAATAACAAAGATTGCAGAAAACTTGTCCGAAAATAATTGAATGCCTCCAGATTAATTTTTTAAATTAATCTTACACAGCAAAATTATGGATTTAAAATGTAAAATTGACTGACAATTTATATTTTTAAGTATAATTCATTTGATTGTTTTTGCTTACTAATATGCTTTACAGGGTTTGTACTTTCCACTATGACGACAAATACAATTTACTTAATACGAGTACGTGTCTACTACCACGTCCGCTCTCTGCGCGACATTTACAGAAGTCGTTGCATTCGTCTAGACAAGTATAGCGGACTTTATTTACGTAGAATAACGTACTTGCATGATGCGGTTACATTAAATTGGGTTTGTTCATCATTTACTGTCCACATAGTTTTCCTCAAGCATTCAACAAGAAATAACATTTAGTAGAAAGCGTTTCATATCTCATTGCAAATGTTAATAATGGATGTAACGTTATCATATTATTTATCACAAATTTATTCTTCTCTTTAAATCATTACATCGGATATAATAAGCCATGTGATTAAAAAAAAACAGGCACATCAAAATAAATTTAAAGTTTAATTGAATTTAAAAGCCTTACAAAAGGGCTCCAAAGTGAGATAAGTAAATTAACTAGCGCTGTTTATTTTCTGAGATCGTCTAGGGCAGAAAGGTCGACCGTCTGGGTAAAAACGAAATATTTTTCAATAGCTATAATAACTTCGTAACGGCGACCCTTTTTACAGCTTTTGTAAATATAAGGTATACTCGAAAGTTATTTCCATTGTTAGTTTTATTTGAAGTGAGGAATTATGCTCTACAATTTTCACAGTAAGCATTACTGATAATCTTATATATAAAAATCAATTGCTGTTCGTTAGTCTCGCAAAAACTCGAGAACGGCTGGGCCGATTTAGCTGAATTTGGTCTTAAATTGTTTGTCGTACTCCAGGAAAGGTTTAAAAGGTGAGAAACATAAATAACTATTAGGCGGTACGAAGTTCGCCGAGACAGCTAGTTTAAAATAAAATATATTTATACACCATGGGTTCATGTGTGTCACACTTACAAAAGTTCGAAAAGTTTATATATAGGCAAGACAAAAAGGCCTAGGGTGGAAGAATCAATTGCAGAAAGCGGCGCGCATAACTGGATGGAACGAGCGTTGGCGTTCGTTAGGGAGAGCTATGTCCAACAGTGAACTATTCAATACGAATTGATGATAGTACTGAAGTAACTAAAGCATGTCTTTTACTAAAAATATTATTTAAGCATTCAGCCTCAGGTGAGTCATAAACCTAGCCAGCTATAAATTTTCTGATCTCATCGCACCTCAATCAAAAGCAAACCATTGGGTGTTGTTTACAAAATTCGATAAAGTGCTAAAACGGATAACATTTTATCACTTATCCTGTTCGTAAAGTAATCCCAGAGGTTGCTATGGCTAAAAGCTTTTAAGGTAAACGACCTGCGCAGATCCTATTATTTAATCTGTGACGATGCTAGAGAAATCTTGAGCTAGCGGAATTTATAAGAACATACGCTCCTTTGAGCTCATAAAATTATGAACTTACTCAATTGGTGAGTATAAATATGGAAATTTGAGAAAGGCTTTCATGTGTTGTGGTGTTTATTGGTTAAACGGAAAAATGCAGCTCTGATTCATGTTAGTGCGTATGGGATAACCCACGGTTCTAGTCAGTTATTGATCCACCTAAAACTACGAGTAGACGTTGTGAAGATTTAAGTACAATATATATATACATAGACCTATCATAATCATCTTTAACATCTTAACAGATGATTTGTTTTAACGTCGTAGATCACTATTGCACTTCCGTAGGTGGCTTAACAAACCGATACAGGATCCGCAACAGCGCCTACATTGTTGACTGACTCTGTTGTGCCTGTACTATCATTTCCTTGCCAGCACATCCAAGCAAGCAACGTCACAAATTTAATGAAGGTAATTTATATTTTTATATTTTTTTCCAATAGTAAAATAAACATTTACGTGAACATCTGATAGTTTTCATATACCAAATGCTTTTAACCAAATAACCGTTTCTTTATCAAATCCTATAAAAAAACAGACGAAGTATAAAGATAAATTTGTTAAAATTAATTTCTCATGCACTCACCTATCGCGGCGACCGGCAAGCAGTTAAAGCAGTCTGTAAATGTTTTCCATAATTTGATGTTGTACCTCCGTTTGCATTCGTCGTAAAATCTGGGGACAAGCGAAGAATAATGTTGCAGTCTAGATCTTTCGTTACTGATATGGTAGATTGAATACACATAGGTAACAATACCTAGGATGCCATTGGGATAACATAATAATCTTGAAAATGCTCGTCTCGCCGCACTTCAATACCAGTAGCCTTTAGAGGTAATTCCAGCATCTTAAGACGGGCTGTTTTTTTTTCAGTAGGTATATATCATCAATAGTTGATGACACAATATTTTTTTGTTACCAGATATAAAACCTATCATTATGATATAATAGTTCCTTTGCGGTTATCACGTCATATAGCGTAAAAAAGTGAATGAACTTTCAGAGAAATCAACATCAAATCAAAATTAAGTAGGTATTTTAGCAGGACTCTAATGTTTCAAAGACAGTATCCAAACTCCAACAGTACTTTTTTTAAGCCTTATTCGAAAAATTAAATAAATTTAATTTGATGTTTTTTTTATGAAAAATAAATCTTGAACTACCGATTTTAGCAATCTTTTCATCAGTATAAAACTATTGCCTACAAGCAAGAAGCCGAAAAACATGTGACTGCAAAATCAAATCACCGAATGTAAAACCGCGATACGCAGCTAGTACTTTCTTAAGATCCCACAACGTCGTTTTTCTTTCGGTCAAGTTCATAATCAACAACTCGCAAGAGCATTGGCGATTAGATCTCGGAGCTTACAAACTTTCCTATTACAAGTCTGCAAATGAACTCAATCTAACCAACACCAAGAACTCGTATTAAGGCAAAACATGGACTGGTACTACAGTATGAGGCTGTAAGTATAACACATCGATATCATCGCTGAACTTTAACCACATTCCTTATTAGTTGGAGTTTTTAATCGAACAAGTAAAATTGTACCTTTTGAAAAACTCCCGACATTTGTTGTGGCATCTTGGATTTCAAATTATCATAATATATATAGTATTCTACTTGTCAAGCTCTTTCATTTGATGCCTATATTGAGGGAGTCGTGGAAAAATTTGAACTTCGCCATTTTTTGGCGGCGGCCATCTTGGACCGATCTTCTTTAAATATAGCTAAGAACAACAATATATGACAACCTTTCATACAAAAATATCAAAATCAAATTCGGTCCATTCGTTTGGGAGCTACAATGCTACACTCTCTCTCTCTCTCTCTCACACACACACACACACATACACACATCGGGGGTTAAAAATAGGTTTATCTTTTTATATAACATGTGGCTTGCTAGCGTCCGGGTACCTTTAAATACTGTGTTTTCTACAAGTTTAAGCGCTAAGCAACATGAGTTGTCGTTTATTTGTAACAAAATATAAGTACATACAAAAACCCATCTCAAGAGTATCCAGCAATGATAAAAACAATTATTACTTTTTCTGTAAACGTTCTACGTCCTCTGAATCTTTCTGGTTTTTTTTTCTCAGATCTCCATGTGCCAATATTCTAGGTAGTAACTATGTATATCAACTTCACCCCGGGAATTTCGCCTTGAGCGGGCCTTGACGCCTACCGCCGCCTAGGACGTTGTCAAAGGAATGCCTTGGCCCGAATATTATATTATTATTCGGATGTTTGAATGCCAAGGAAAGGTTAGCTGAGATTGTGAGATTTCGTCGGAAAATTAGTACGCAACTTAATTATACTCCCAAGGGGAAATAGAGGCGGAATTTGTGTCAAATTGAGGCCAAACATTGGCAAGCAATAAATACAGGAAGACGAGTTCTGGATGGTCATATCATAGAATGGAACAGCTGATTAAGGCGACTCCGTGGTAGCACGTTAATCGGCGATTATAGTCCAAACATCAGACACGAAAACTAAATTCTGTAAAATAGCCCGTGTGTCGAAAATTTCACGAATACGCGCATATTAACTTCTAAATAGCTCAGCTCTCAATTGAATTAGCCATTTGTACATCAATTGTCAAACTGTTAATCGAACACTGAGCCCCACGCTCACAAGTCAGATATCACAAATTAAGACATAAGACTAGTTAAATATGAAAAACCCTGAATCCATGACGCAGATTGACGCAATCTAGACGGCATTTGACAATGACTTTGCCCATCCAGCTAATCTTACTACAGCTTACATAACCTGCCAGTTTCGTTTGTACGCATTACCCTAACTACTAGTGGTTATTAACCTTAACGTGATGATGAGTCAACGTTGCCAGAAAAACTTTTGCTGGCTCGAATCCAAATTAGCTTTTAAGGTATGAATAGGTTATATAACTGAACTGGCTTTGTAAGCTCGTAGTTTTGATCGATTGTCGTTTACGAATGTTAACACTATCTGTTCAGATTATGGAGAAACGGTAGACAAGGAATATACTGCAATGATCCTGAATAAGACCTTCAAGAGGACGATTGAGCAAATCTCCCTGACTTCTAAAATAACCTCAAGGCTTGAGGTAGAGTAGGAAGACTATTGGGTCACTGGCACGAGTGTTCCACTCTAGTTGCGTTGCGTTTTAGTTTTTTGTTGGAAACTGTAACAGAAGCCTGCGTACGTGTTATTTTGAGCTAAAGGAAGCAGCATTATTTCATTTATACATCAACTTAGGCCATCTAGTCCTACCTGGTAAATGTCTAGAATTTGAAATACCAATGGGGTATGCATACCAATAGCTGAAAGACTAAATTGTCTATAAAATATGCTTAAGCTTTTAGTTTAGTAAGACTTTACTTCGTAACAAAATCAACACAAAAAACGGTGAAATACTCATTGGATAATAGATTTATTATAAGCAACTCACTCACTTCCGAACGAGCGCTTGAAGAGTAAACATCTAATGAGGATGCCTTGTGCTAAGGCGAAACATATGTCGTGAAAGTCAGATACTGAGAGAAAGAGGAATAATAAGGTGAGGTGTGGCGGTGGTGAGGAGGAACCACACCACAAAGAAGTAGGTATTATGTATGTATTTTATTCTGTGTATGTTCATAGATATTTTCGTCAATTTCGAACCTATTAATAAAACTAAGTTAATTTCTCCCGGAGTGGTCTCATATAAATGTTATCCAAATCGGTGCAGTAATTTATGTTTTTATACAATATAACTTTTAAAGTTCTAAGAGCACATTATTAGTATCGTAAGTTTTGCGTGCCACATGGAAGTCGGGTTGCACTTTTTTAAAGTACGACTTGTTCTTCAGCTTTACTTATCCCAATTCATGTCAATTTCGTTCTGAAAAGACAGCGCGTTTTCATTTTGGAATGTAAGTGAGTGAATCAGAAGTCGATAAAATTTTAAAACAACATATTTATGTGTTTTTTACAAGGAGGCAGAACAGGAAGCTCATTTCAGACAAAACAATTAATACAACCATTCAAAAATAAGCCTTACAACCATCAGAATAAAGACCAGCACAACGTCAAGATTAAACGCAATCAATCATGTATCTAATCTACAGATTATAAAGGTGATGTCATACAAATATGTACTTGTAATGTTTACACGGCGAGTATGCGAACTTTAAAGGCTTCCAGGGGCATGACCGCTGGCTTAAACTTTGTTGATGAAAAAAAGGGTTCAACAAAGTCATGACCAGCTTAATACGGATAAAGCCTTTGTGAGCTCGTATGTGTAAGGGGATTACAGTGGCGATTTTAATTAAGTTGAAAATGAAACCACTATGAATTTGCGTAACTGATAAACCAAATCACATCATGTAAATACCTACCTTGAATTTAAACACAATTCGTTTAGAAAATCAGTAAAAAAACTTCAATTACGACTGGCGCCGATAGAACTTTTAAATCAAACCTCTTGACATATTTTTATAAAATTATTTTGATATTAAATGAAGCCACATGGGAGGTTATACCCTTTCAAAAGAAAAGACTTTCAAATAGGTCGACAATGTATCCGAGAAAAAAGGTAAACTAAAAATACACTCGGAAGAGTAGGATAAGTTATTGAAAAATGCTGAGTTTTCGGTTCCAAAAGGGGAGGTAGACGAATTAGATACCTCCTCTTTATGAAACCGAAAACTTGTCATTTTTCAATAACTTATCCTACTCTACCGAGTACATAGTGTTCATCAAAAAGTAGGTGTATAACCGGTGCAGTTGTATATCATTAGGCAGGTAAAAAAGCACGAGAACCTTTTAAGGTATGGCAAAGAGGACATGGCCGGGCCGGTCAGCATGAAGCTTACAATGCTGTCAATGTATAAAAAAATACATAAATGTTCCCAATGCAGAGCAGTAATAATAACATGATATATACTCACACGCATACCTAATGTGTGTGAGTAGGTAATGGATGATTCAATAATTTAGTTTTAGATGTACTTTGCGATGGAATAGTAAAAAGTATATCGGGTTATCAAGGTATAGTATACATTGGCATTGTGTCTAATATTTTTTTTATAGCCTCAAGTAGGTACAACCTCTACGTTTATTCGTATTAAGACCGACTCTTCACTGTTTTCGTGTTTCTGATAGAATTTTCGTTCTGGGGAGAACCAATTCCACTCCCTAAATTGTAACGTATTTTTTGTTATGGGTATCAATCGCTTCACTATCATCTATTTTAGGCCTAGGCGTTTTATTATTGTTATTATTGAATTCTGCATAATAAAGGCCTTTAATAGGCATCGTATCTATGACTGCTTAGGAAGCTTGTAACTTTATAATGATATAAAAGGATAAAGCCTAGTGAATACAGAGTTAGCTATGTAAAAAAAAAACCTGGAATCGGACAACACTAGAAGGAAGGAAAGAGCTATATCTTATTGTATGGGCAAGTTGGCGGTCTATAGCTGCCTTAAGACATACGAGGACACCATGCAACTTACCGTTCTTTAAAGCGGGACTTATTTATCATCTAACGAACTAATAGAAATTCTAAAGCAAAGCCATATTTGCTGTCCTACGAGTGTGCCTTTAAATACGTTTCTAATCGTCCATAAAATGTAGTTATAGAAGCATTACGAGTTCCACAAAACATACCTAATATCAATTAAACGTTCAAAAATGATCTAATTCAAATGAACTTGATCTAACAAATACAAGGCTCCCTTCGAAATGAATCATAATGGAGCACTTGAGCTTGACTCACTGTTTATCGAATTATTTGCTTCGTAAAAAATACTACGAGCTGTAAAACGTGGGCAGGGAACGCATATGAAAGGGTTTCAAGCCACATTATACCGTGCATATAAAGATTGTAAACATTGATAAGTCAGCGGCATGGTGGACTAACTGTGTGTGACGCATCTGAGTTTAACACCTGTTTAGTAAAACAGTTATTTTATATCAACTGAGGCCTAGGATATAATGTTTTGTACATAAAATACCGGTTGATTAAGACAATGATAGAAGGCATCACAAGCATCTAGGTAGCCCAAACCCATCTACAATATCTTCTCTGCCTATAGCATACCTTTTGATAGGTGATGGTTTGGTTTTTGCTATTGTTACTTTCATCTTAAAAAGTTCTATATGCATTGAAATTTGTTATGTATTCCTCTTTGTTCACCAGAGTGAACAACGTCTTCCTAATTTACCATTTATAATTTGTTTTCGAAAAGTGAAAAAGAAATGGCGAAACAAGTTAAGCTCGTGCGTGAGCATGAATCAACGTTGGCTGGCGCGTGACAAGGGGAGAATCGTGCCCCGTGACTGCCTGTCGGAAACCTTTTATTCACTCCTGTCGCAAGCCTTGCACAGAGCAATACAGTAGGCATAGAAATTGTTCTTTTGAATGTAGAAATTTTATTTAGTTACGCAAATCTAACCGTACCAAAATAAACAAAAAAATACAGATAATTAATGACGTTCTTTTTTTTTGTTACAAGATTTTCACGAGAATACCATTTTCCTAACTTTGTCTAATTTTCAAATATCTCTAAAAACATGATTATTACATTCTTAATAACATAAAAAAATGGAGTACATTATTTTTTATTTATCTTTCTATTTAACAGTAATAAAAAATGAGCCAAAAATTTTACATGTTGTCAATTGTTATGGTTTTGAAAAAGGATGCAGGGTTTTTTCCTCAGAAACAATGGTGATATATGAATATGTCATCCTAATGTTATTTCCTTTTGCCACCACCCTAGTACTATAAAACATGCAGCTGCAGAGTAGGCTTTTGTGTTTGTCCTCAAATATCATAAAAGCTTTTAGTAATCTCTTGACTTAAGCATTCTTAATTATTTGGAGTACAGATTAACAAAGGCTTTTGCCCTTAATTTCTCTGTTCAGAATAAACATTTAGGTAATCTATATTCTGCAAAATGGGTTCTATATGGGTGTAGATTTGTTGTTTGCTTAAAATTTTATCATGTTTTATAAGTTTGTGCAATAAATATTTATTACCTACCTCTGGAGGAATCAAAATTATTAATATGTTTTAACACATCTAGTTTATAAAAATTAAAGCACCCTACAATAACAACAATCCAAAATTTTTAGTAATCTCGATTAAAACCTTTAATTATCATGCCCTGTAATAGTATCCAAATTTTCAGTTTATATAGAACACATAATAAAACTTACCCATAAATCCTATTAATGCTCGCACACTCATGGTTTCCACGTAAGAGGAAGAAGTTCTCCGGGTATTTGATCTTGTACGCTAGCAGCAGGCATATCGTCTCGAGTGACTGCTTGCCACGGTCCACATAGTCTCCGAGGAATAGGTAATTTGACTCAGGGGGAAAGCCTCCATATTCAAACAGCCTTAGCAAGTCATAGTACTGACCATGGATATCACCTACAAGAGAAGAAGATAGATAGACATTTATTTCATTAGGAGAAATAAGTATTTATGTACAAACATAAATATGATGATTTATTTTACTACCAACAAGTTATGCACTTGTTTATCAAAGGAATTTGAAATATTATTACATTTCAAGAATTACAAAAATCTGCTCAGTGCGAGTCACTCGCTAACTACGATTTGCCCGTACCATTGTCTATACAACATTCCTTCCCCTGCTGTCTTTATTAACATCAAGCATAAACTGGCAAAAATAATGTCTGTAGTAAGGGAGCCCACCTTAAATGTTTAGTCAATTATTAACTTTTCAATATACAATAAATATTCTGTTAATATTTTAAGTGACTAGCTGTTGCCATTATTAATATCAAACAATCAAAATCTTGTTTATTCTGGGCCCTTTATTATTAAACCCCATTAAATAATTATTTTATTCAGTTTTAAATTTATTTGTTGTTTTAACACCAACAGGAATACATTGTCTGTAAAAATTTCAACTGTACCACGGTTCATGAGATACAGCCTGTGGACAGAGAAACGAATGGAAAGACAACAAAGTCTTAATAATAGGGTTTTTACCCTTTGGATATGGAACATTAAAAAATCCTAACAAACTCAAGCCAGATTAAAAATTGAGTTTTATCATAAGCTTTTTAGCCAAAGGCCTGCAAAATAAACACAGTATAGTAACTAGCTTCAATATTCCTTTGTAGCTTATTCCATTACATATTTCTAGTTTACAAATATCATTGACAACAAGAACAACACAAGTATCATGACTCACTAAATTAACATCATTGAACTCATTTCTTTATCTCATTATGCATAAAAATTAATATGGATAAATATAATTAAATATCAACAAACTCTACTGTCTCAAATAAACCTTATAATATTAAATAATAATATTTTTAATACAGCTAATTGGTGTTATTAATATAGCCATAGCATTGTTTATTTTAAGTTTGATGTTATGGCATTATTTATGTCATAATTCTAGGTTTAAGTCCAAGTGAAAAGATTTAGATTGTATTTATTTATTTGATTTATTATTTTGGAAGGAAGGATTATCTGTGGACTTTAAATGGTCTATAGGTAATTTATCTGCAATTTTATTTTTGTTTTGGTTAGTCATTTCATTTTCCATGTTAAAAAAAGTATGTGAACTAACTAGTTATTCGTAATTCACAACCATAGACATAATTATGCAATGTATCGTAACTTTATTACATTATACTTCTATTTAATGTCTACACATATGTTTTAAACAAGTGTAACAGACAATTTTATGGTGTTTTGCTTTATTTTGATGCAGTATAAAGTAGGTTATAGGTATTTTATTCTAATCATAAACATGAAATGTTTTAATTGATATGTTGGAAATATATTAGGGCAATCTCGAAATATGGTTTAGTATGTACCTTGTATAGATGCTGACTTTTACTTACAAATTCTCATGTAATAATATTTTATTTAATGTACATAGAAATAATTTTCTTCTTTATAAAAAAAAGACTATTTAATTAACTAGACTAAGACACATAAACTTAACAGTACATTGTTACAGCAGCGAGGATTAATTTTATATGGTTATAAACGTAGGAAAGTTTGAATCAGAAGGGCTACAGTACAAATCAACTTAAGCTGTTATTGTGGGTACTTATCCAATTGAGTTGTTGTGTGTTTGTCAGCTAAGAAATTATTAACGTTTTCATATTACACAACTCAAAGCATTTTGACTAATTTTATAAATGAGAAAGTGAAAGAAAGTTGCAAGACGCTTTTGCCTGCGTTTAGAAATGTCATTCCTATGTAGTAAACTAACACTGTTTTCAAACTTTACTTACCGCAAATTTTTAACGGGGCTTCAAGTTCCAATAATATTGGCTGTGACAAGAATATTTCTCTTGATTTTAGACATAGCCCTTTAATTTCTGTCTCTGTTAACTGAACATTCATACCAGGCTTCTCGCCCCGTACTGAAAGTAATACAATGCAAACATAAAATCACTTCTTCATTAAGAAACATTCACTGATAAATCAATAATTCGCACTAAGTCACTGTAAATCACTTATTTTACTAAAACATTATATTTTCGTGCAAATCAAACAATATCAACAATTACCTTTTAGTAATTTTTTTATTACGTTATCGATGTTTAACTCATCTGCGTCTCTGTCTGCCATTGAATATATTATTGGTGCACGAAATATGGCTAAATAGAACAGTTATAGGAAGAAAGATGATGAAGATTTTTGCCGATTTTTATAAGGCAGCAACCTATTTCAACTCTCGGCTAAAATGAAATTTTCAATGGCGGATACATCACTCACACACACAAACAAGAAATAACAACGGTGTTGCCACCTATGTTAGAATAGAGTAACAGTAGAATTAGTACCTAAAATAAAGTAACGGCTAAATAGTCGAATGTCAATTTTGTCCGCTTATCCAAAAGAACGCATACTTTTCCGAATTTTTAGATTGTTAAAAAACTCTATAATAAAAGCATGTATAGATGCCTAATATTTGTAACACCAAAATTTTAACATCCTAAGTAAACAGTTCTAAGCAAAAAATATTTATATTTCTATTTTTATGCGTTTGTAATGACTAAGTGGTTATTCACTACCACTTGTTATGGAGTAACCAAATGAGCAAATATCTTTATTTTTTGTCTGTCTGCCTGGATTTTGGTATTTGTGTAACTATGTCTTATATTTTAACTAATTTTGGTCATTAAACATCTAAATTTTTTGCTGGAGGATGTATTGTTAAAGAAGACTTATTATATTTAATATCAATGAATAACGTCATATATAATGTATATACGTCTATTCCTATCAACTTCAAAGCTATAATTAATAACATCGAAGAAATTATTATGGTGTTTATTTATCTTAATAATAAAAAACTGAAACCTTACAAACTCAACTTAGATGACAACACTAAAACACATAATCAAAATCAGTGTTACCAGCTCAAAACTTTCTGCGCCTTAATCTTAGCACCTTACAAGTCAAGTAGCGTTGTTGTCGAAATTCGAAATTGTCAGATGTATAAATTATTGATTTTAAAGAGGTAGTTTCAATAGCCTGTCCTATACGTATATACATCCGACCAATTATGCCTGAAGTTATATGTACTAGCAATAGTTAACAGAATATAAAATAATAAACTAAAAACAATCTGCTTGTTGATTTTATCCATTTAGCTAAATAACTTTGGACAGTTAAGATGGAAATAATTTTAGATAAGTTTAACAAAGCATTAAACAAATACCCTATTTTATCACATGTTTTAGCTAAGGAAATAAGGAAAATTTTAAGGGGTTGCAATTTAAAGCAAAAAATAATATTCTATAGTAGTACAAACAATTCTTAGGATATTGCAACACCAGATAATGTTGCCTGTGAGAGAAAATAAAATATACTGTTAAATTATAATATACCTTGACACTGCCAGTCTTGGACAAATAATCACACTTGATCTTGATATTTACTCCGAGCTGCCAGTCGGGGGTGTCCATCTGAGTGTGAAGGGGGTCAGGGTATGGGAAGGAGAGTTTGAGTTTGTTTACCTATGTTCGCTGAAAAATAAGTTAAATTTATTGGTAAATTCGTTTATATTCTATTATTAATGTGTAATAACAATAACGGTGGATTTTTATCTCCTAAATTAATATCTCGTATAAATTTTAATGTAGGTACTTACCAAGGGGCAAGTGATATAAAGTTGAAATAACAGCGCATGACGGTACATGATTTGACTAAATGACCAATAATGTAAAATTGTGTTTATTTGCTAGCGTACATCAAATATCTAATATGGCATTTTTCTTAAATTGTATTGTTTGTAACACGACTTTTCTTTATGATCGCATGAGATCTCCATAGAATCTTTCAGGACTTAGGAGTTTTCCCGCTTTCGCTGAAAAAATGGCGTCTGTCTGTGTATTTATTGCAAAACTAGTGATTCTGTAAGTTTTAATGTTTAATATTGGTGGATTAATAACCATTAATGTCTTGTTGATATGCACAAATGTGGGCAAGCGATATAAAGACGGAATAACATGGTTTTAGTGTTTGCGGGTAATCTCCATAGAAACTCTGGTAAAGTCTCCACCACTTATACTACATATATAAACTGAAGACAAGGCAGTATGGCCTTAATGGGTTATGCCTGCCCTTTGTTCAAATTAAAAAAAATAATACTTACACTTGTTTTGTTTTGGACATACGTGAATATTGACTGAATTGACTCAACTACCTACTTAAATCAAACTTGACGCTAACCTATCTTGATATTGGTGTCTTGGTGATGTATACGATATCTATAGGTAGGTATATACGTTGAGTTCCTAAATCAAATGTATACCTATAGCATATCTATTGAGTATTTAAAAATCAGATAGGTAGGTGTAGGTAGTTAATAATAATAGGTAGGTAACTGTGAAATCGATTTGGTGTCAGCAAAAACGTATGTAGGTATTGTAATAACCAATTTATTTCACACACACAAAAACACTTAGGGTAGGTACCTAGTTGTAGTTTTAGGTATATTGACATAGTTAAATTAAGTTATTAATACACCCTTAATCAAGGGCAACTGGTGATTTGAATAGCTAAGTACATAAAATATCACAAACAAGTCAATGATTGACTTCTTTGTGCCGTTGGATGTACAGGGTTATCGGCTAGGGGTGTACTAAGCCAAAACGGGGTCACTAAATTCATCCCATGCAAAAGCTTTCACTATGAGACCAATTCAAAATTCGAGAAAATAATCAGCTGTTTCATACATTTTGTCGACAACCGATCAACTTATTATATGAAGCAGCTGATTTTTTTTCTCGAATCTTGAGTTGGTTCCATAGTGAAACTTGTTCCGTAGGATGAGTATAGGGACCCGGTTTTGGCTTAGTACACCATTAACCAATAACCCTGTATACCAATGGCACAAGGAAGAGGAGGCATATACTCTGCAAGATATCAATACAAGTTGAAAATGATTAATGATGAAGTATCTAGGTTAGATTTGGGCGACAAATCACCCGTCGACATGATCGAGCCCTAGGAAGACAACGTGCGTGGCTCACGTTATAGCTCCCTAAAGATGAAGTACGAAGCAGAAAGGGCTATTGGATAGAGGTCTGCCTATAAGAGGTCTGGGTATAATTTGAGGTTTGTGGAAACGCTAAAGATATCATAAAAGTATTATATGTCATAAACAGTCTATAAGAACAATTAATGATTTGATAATACGTAGTCCTGCGAGAATACACTAAAAATTATAAAATAATGTCAGTTATATATCACTTTATATTTATAGCAGTTTATTAGAGGTACACGAGGATATGGAAATATAGGAAAAATAATTTCACGCAATAGGTAATAAAAAAAGCGAGTCCTGCCTGTCAACAGATTATCTAAGTGTAAGAAAACATGGACTTTACACAAAAATATTAATGTAAGTACAATAAATTACCAGACAGCATTATGGAACTCAATTTCAAAATATTCAAACAAAAGTTAAAATATTTTTTTAAAGAAATCCTTTTTATAAATTCAGGGAATATATTATGTCAATGCAGCTTGTGGAATCATCGTTCTTGTGTAACGAACAACCATTACAAAATATTACCAATAAGTAAAGAAATAAATCACAATGTAAATATGTAATATAATAAATATTTGTTCTTAGAACTATAAAAGTATTTAAATAAGTTTATTCAGTAATTTATTATTATATTTAACAAGACTTGCCTGTAACGAACGTTATTTGAAGACCAATAAATATTTCTTATTCTATTTACAGACCACCACCGGGGCCAAGTAGCCGGAATCGATTCCCAGCTATTATAACGGGGAGCTTGAATATATGTTTGGGTGTGCTGTGTATGTATATGTTTGGGTGTGCTGTGTATGTATATGTTTGGGTGTGCTGTGTATGTATATGTTTGTGAGTGTTGTATGGCATCCCCGTAAGGAGAAATCCCATTGAGGAGGTGGGTGAAACGCTACATATAATTTACGATATTGTTTTCTTTTTCTAATGAAAAATTGGCTTGCATTTAGTTGCGTTTTTTTATTGAATTTTATTATGTTAGTGTAGGTAGAAGTTGGTACCAATACCACGTATGTATAGTACTCGTATATACTTAGGTACTATGTTAGTTGGTATGCTATAAGTGAAAGGAGGCTGTATTATTATGTAATGAATATAGCCTTCTATTTAGTACCGGCTGACGGCTCGAACGATACGGATCATTTTGTGTGCAGTTTCACAGGTAATAATTATTAATTAACTATTAAAATTGTACACCGCGAGCAAAGATATTTTTTTAACGGTAAGCAAAGGTTTTGTTTTATTTCTTATAGTTATGTCTAAAGTTCGTTGTCTAGAGACTGAATTCTATAGGCAGATGATATATGAATATATGCTATTGGCTAGCATATGGATTTTTGTTGACGAGTTACCTTGACTGTAACAAGTAATAGAAAGGTTATTATGGGGTAATTATTTATTTTAATTTGACACAAAGATTTAAGTTTTACACGATTTAAAAAAAAAAAAACGATTTTGATGTAATATAAATGGTATCAATTTGGAGACATTATTGCCAATACAACCAGAATAGATTCTTTTAAATCGTTACGCCCTTTCCGATAATTCAGGTTTGAAGCATTAATTATTAAAATATTAGTATGTGAACTATTTCCTCATCGATTCAGCAGTCTTATTCAGGTAGCGTTTCTGACCGTATTCGAAAACTACAGTACTATTTGGAAGCATTCCCTCGGATTTGAATATGTTGCAAAAAATAAATAAGTACTATTGCTTACTAATCAATTTAACACATTAGATACACAACATAATGGTCCTGAAACTATACGCGGTGTCGGACGGGCCGCCGTCGCTGGCGGTGCGTCAGGCGCTCGCAGCGTTGGAGATACCCTTCCAGCTGATCGACGTCAACTTCAACAAGGGAGAGCACATGACTGAGGAGTATGCGAAGGTAAACTACCGATTGTATAACACGATTACCAACGTCCCAATTGAAGTAGACTTGTAGTTAGATTTTAATAAAATCCAGACGACCTAGAAATATTATGACATGTTTTATATTCTTGTCGAGTCTTTCTCGCGCTTCAACTAATTTGTGCCATAGTTATGATATTGATGCAATACTTATTTCATCATCATCAAATACGCCTCTCCTTATGAACGCCACCGAGCTTGATCGCCATCTCGTTCCATCCAGTTCATGCCCGCCGCTTTTCACAAGTCATTTTCCTTACTCACTTGTCTCTTAAGTTTTCTTATCACATTACAGATGAACCCCCAAAAAGAGATCCCAGTGCTGGACGACGATGGTTTCTACTTGAGCGAGAGTAACGCCATCCTGCAGTACCTCTGCGATAAGTACAGACCAGCCTCCACGCTCTATCCTACAGAACCCAAAAACAGGTTAGCGTAATAGGTACATGATATATATAATATAATAATAACAACTAGTAGTTTTGTAAACTGTGTGACGTCAGCGGCATTAAAAAATATAGTAAATATAATTATCTGATCGATTTTTTTATAATATATAGGAATTTATACTAAAGTTGAGTTCAGCATGCCATACCAAATATAATGCATGGCCGGTAAAAAATTTTCTAATTCTTAGAAAACAATTATTAATACAAACAAAAATTAGCAACGTCAATTTTTTTTAATAAATTGTAAACCTGTTTTTTTTTTTTTTTTTAGTATCTGTTGCCGAACTAGGCATGGCCCGTTTTTCAGCGTACAGTTCTCTTTCTATATTTAAGTAAAAAATAAATAATAGCCAAAGCAATTGAGATTACCTTTCCATATTTTTTCAGAGCAATCGTCAATCATCGACTATGCTTCAATTTAGCTTCGTACGGTCCGAGTATTACTGGGTATACAGTGAGTGCCAAGTTTTATTTCTAAAACATGTTTACCAATTAGGGGAGCACTAAGTTGTAATACATCAGTGGTTTTCTAAGTGGATACGATCTCCAATTCGAACAAGAAAGTTTTTTTGGTCACATGCATTTTAGTGAGAAAACCAGCTTGTCTAAGAATTTTAATGGCTTTCGAAGGTATATAATTGAAGTCCTGGGCTTTATTTTTGAACCGCTCGTATAAATTCTTCACCCGCTAATGACGTCACAAGCGTTAGATGGACAGAAAGACGCATTCTCGAAAAATTCATGTCCTTCGCTAACTATCTGTCTGTCTGTTGTAGTTTGATCTGTCCCCTCGTCAGTTACAGGTGGACAGACAAACTTTTTTGTCCGTTCTTTCACCCCATGGGGACAAAGAAGAGTGACAGGTCGGAATAATTCCGAATAACCCGCGTGCGAAAGCAACTCCGCATGACATTAACCGCACCCTAAAAGCGCCATACACTGCACAGAGCATAACAACACTGCGCTTATACATTTTTCCTCGCATACAACTTTTTTTTTGTTTGACCTCTAGATGGCCCCAATATTCTTCGACTACGAGCGCACACCAATGGGCTTGAAGAAGGTGAACATAGCCCTCAGCGTATTCGACACATACTTGACTCGTCTTGGATCTGCGTACGCCGCAGGAGCTGTTCTCACCATCGCTGACTTTCAACTAATCAACACCACCATGACGCTGGAGGCCATAGGCTTTGACTTCTCTCAGTATACAAAGGTAACATTTTAAGATTAAAATATATAGGTACCTACCTATTTAGGTTTAAAGATATTTATGAGTATTCTCATATAAAGACATTACATCACTTCCATGAGAACATGGCAAATAAATATTTATATATATGTATCGTTCGTCGTCACCAAGTCAAGTAACATATTTGAACAACATATTTTTTTCTTTCTACCCGCTCGACGCATTCATTTGAACATATAAATTTATTTTTAAATTGTTAAAGCAAAATTTCATTTTCCATTTCTATAATGGTTGTCTGGAAGAGACCGCTTTTTAGCATCGCCTTTTGTCGCACATATGTCGCAAATAGGAGAAACCGTTCAGGCTCTAGGGCGTGCTAAAGAATACATACAGACACACATACACTCGAAAAACATAATCCTCCTACTTCCGCAGTCGGGTAAATATACAAGATTTTCAATGATAGTCGTATTTTGTATCATTTTAAAATACTTGTTTTGTTTTCGGCCAAGACAGTGTACGTTAATCAAAAAATGCCTAAAGATGTGTTTAATATTATGCATTAATGAAACCTGCATCAGTTACCTATTTCGTTGCGAAAATAAGATTTTTGATTCGAAATTAATTTTGTACACTGCGATAAGGTAATGTTATTTTGAATTTGGTTAACAGATTAATAATCGTTATAATACTTGTGGTATCATGTCCACTGTCTTGGCCGGGGCTCCATACATTATTGAAACATCTCTTTTTAGTGGAACTTATCTATATCTTTATTGCAACGTAATTATTACTTTTCTCAGGTACAAAAATAGTACGACAACTTTAAGACGAAGCACCCAGACTTGTGGACCATATCCGCCGCGGGTTTGAAAGAGATTGCGCATTTCGAAGCCAATCCTCCCGACCTGTCAAATATGAACCACCCCATACATCCTATTAGGAAAGTTTAAATATTTTCACTTTGCCTTGATCCCGATCAGAGTCAGTGACATTATCAGTAATAGCTTTGGTAAAAGATTGTTATTTTTAAGCAAACTTTAACTTTTAGACGATTTAAATGACAATTCTAAATTAGTTATAGAATTCTAAACGGTTTTGTCAATATTGACTTAAATAAATATTATTTGATTATTCATATTTGCTTTTACTTAAAGTTACTACTCGTATAATAATAAATATAAGATCTATCTGCTATTTGTAAAAAGTTATTTATGTACAAGTAAAACAAGCTTTATTACTTTTTGTTTTCTAGATACAGGTGGCAAAAATAAACAATGAAAAAGTAGCTTTGAAATGTTTTATTTCATTTGGTTTTTGTGTTCGTTTGTACACCAATCAGAAAACTTTATTGGCAAATTGTCTAGACCGTATTGAATCTTTAGGTTCAATCGTGTAATCTTCAATACGGCAAACAAATAGTAATTTCATGGAAATTAAGTGCGTCTGGCAAGGGGTTGCCACGATGTGTCTGGCAATTAATGAAGTGATTTTTAATAATATTTTGAACATAATATAAAAAAATCACACTTTATGATTTGATGAATTTAGATCGGTATTTTATACACCTTTAGTACAATTTACCTGCTAAAGCCGCGATGACCCCAACTTCATAACGGCCCATTGTTCTTACCTGTGTTGGGAGCATGGGCTGACACACTTTCAGCTTTTATAAAATTACGAAGTTCTGGGGTTCACGGGCTCATAGACTATTACAGTCATCTACTGGGGCCCAAGTCTTTAATTTGAATTGTTTTAGAATTACTTTTGACATAGAATAGATCAGAGTTAGTATAGGTATATGTCGAATTCCTGATACCAGAAAAAAAAGTTTTAGTAGGAACTCCCTCGGAACTCCTAACAGATACTAAAGAAAAATATAATCGGTTTTCTTTGCAGTCAACTCTGCTTCAAATTGGTCTTTATTTTGCATGCTTAGTCTTGGGCCATTTACCAGGTTTTGAATAATGCTTATGATTTCTAATGGTACATGACTCACAGGAAGTAATTTACAGCTCAGTTGCCGGCGCCATTTCGGATATAATTTCATAGCGAAAAAGTACAGCTTTAATGTAAAGCTTATAGTTAGATGAAAGTTTAACAATAAGCGTATTGGTGTTGAAATTATAGCTTATTCCAGACTAGCTGTGCCTCGTGTTTGGCCCGCGGTAGATATTTTATCATTCCTCATCATTTAACACTTAAATTTTCCGGGATAAAAATAGTAAGTATAAGCTATCTTTGTGCTTCGTTCATTCTAATCCGTTAAGCTGATTGACCGTGAAGGAGGAACAAACAAACACACATACAAACTTTCGCCTTTATAATATTAGTGAGATGTGATTATTCACTTGGGTGAAATGAACAAATATAATAATCTCGCTTACATAGTAGGTATGGCACTTAATAAACAATGAAGAATTTGATACTACATAGTTAGAAATAAAAAAAATATATAGCTTAACCAAAATTTCAGTAGGTACGTACCTACATTTTTGCTATTTATTATAATACTCGTAGGAAGCAAAATCTGGCGTTTTAGCGGCGAACGTTAGAAAACTCCCATCCATCATGGCGGCGATTTTATCAGCAACTTCTATTTCAGCCAGTCGCACTTGCAGCGTCGAGTTCGTCGTGCGCCGCGATCGATGCGAGTGGTTAGAAGGATGCGGCGAGCTAGGTCGCTCCTCCATCCTGGCGGCGATGGTGATAGCCGTTGCTCCGCTTGGCCGGGTCGATGGGCCTGGATCCAGCATCTCCTCTCCCGTTGGTGCTGAAGGTGATGCCGGCGGGAATCGGCTTTGCCTCTGCTGCCTCTCTTCCTCGATACGTCGGAGCTCTTCAGTGCTCAGTTTTTCCGCCTCCGATCATGGTTCTTCCTGCAGATCCGGCTCGTCGAAGGACCAGAAATATTGGAGATCTGCTTAGCTTTTGAACTATCTTCTTAGTGGACTGTATGGGTTTCTTCTTCGGGATGATCAGGCAAAATCAAAGACGAGTGTTCCGTTCGAGCTCCAGATGCGTACTACATTTTACTATTATTTTTTTTAGAAAGGACTGAGCTGCTGGTCGAGCACGACCTCGGACAGCTTGACCGGACGTTTGGCAAGCGCAAGTGCGTTGGGCCGCGGTTTGGTTTTGGAGCACAAGGGCGCCTCAGACGGCACGAACCTCGGCTTGAGCCGTCGCCCAGAGATGGACTAACGAACTGCCCTGGCAACCCAGACGGAGAGTGCCTAGAGCCATCCTATCGTACTGGCTATCATTCATGCAAAAGTTTTAGCTAAGATGCCACCAGTGGTGACAAACCCATGTCCAGACCGCAACTCCGCAACTATGAAGTTGCGGTCTAAACACATTCTACAAGGAATACCACATGCAAAACAATATGGATTATCAATTTTCCTCATGTTTAAATTTTTGCATGAATGATAGCCAGTACAATAGGATTGTAATTCTCCTATTTCAGAGTTTCGTTGTCTCTCCACAAAGATCAGTTTATGACTGAACTTAAAAAATTGGAAATCCTCAATTTTTCAGAATATTTTTTTTATGAGTGTTTTTTCTGTGCCCACCTAGACCGATTTAGAATATTCTTTTTTTATTTGAACTACTACTAATATGACACTTACTGCTTTTACTTTGTAGGGCAGGCAGCACACGCCTACATCACACATGTACTTAGGCGTAGTATGTTTATATTAAGTTTGTAATTGGTTTACGAACCGTCAGGCCAGTCTCTCGCTGGCGCTCCAATAAAGCGTATGTCTTAAAGCATAAACTGCATTTAATTGACCCCATATTGAATACTCACCTCACTTAGCCAGCGACATCACATAGACTCATCAACAAACACACACATAAATAACAACTCTATAACTTTTTACCATAATATCAGTATTCATTAATTTCCTGCAATTATTTACAAACCTGGCTAGAGGCGTAGAAAATAAAACTTAACTAAATTTTAAGAATTCTAGGGATTACGAATTATATAAATTCAATTAAATTAATTAATATAATTAATTATTTAAATCTACTTTTATTTACTATATAGATTTATAGAAGTATATTTTTTTAGTTTCATCAAATTTTTTTATGGATAGGTACAGTTTAGTTTATATATTAAAATAATGGTAATATTTTCCTGACAAATTTAAGCCAGATTAAAAAAAAAAACTTTTGAATTGTCGATATATTTTAAACAGTTTACCTTCGCAAACTCCTCGGTCAGATGCTCTCTCTTGTTGTAGTCGACTTCTATCAGTTGGCAGGGTATTTCCAATGCTGTCAGCAATTGCCGCACCGCCAGCGATGGCGGACCATCTTCTACCACGTATAGCTTCATAACCATTTTGAGTACCTACAAGTAATTTAAAAAATAATAAATAAACTTTTTAAAAAGAGTGGCTATCGTTGCCACGATTGCAACATGCGCCGACAGAAATTGTTCAGTTATTTCGATTTATAAATCCAACATGACTGATTTTTATAAATTTAAAATGGGACTACATCGGAGGATGGATGGATCACCTTACAAACAAAGAATATTGTCAAATTGAGTACCTCCTCTTTTTGGAAGACTGTAAAAAACCCCGATAAAATCCACATAAAAAATATTAATTCGCAATTTTGTACTGGCGGCAAATTAATAATAGTATATTCCACTAGAATTTTACTGCAAAAGCTTCAGACCACTGTCACAGAGTTACTCGTAAATTCCAACTTAACCTCGAAAAAAATATTACTATTGGGCAGCCGGGAAACGAGTAGTAAAATTAATTAATTTATTAATTGTATTCTAGACTAGGCATGCTCCATCTAGGGCCACAGTGTCACTGATTTCCGTGGTCGTGCGAGCTGATGTTAAAATGCCTAGCTGTGTTAGATAAAAAAAACTAAAATTTGTTTTATTTTTCCAGTAAAAGACGGTATTTTACTTCAATCTTTAAAAACAAATATTTATTACTATGTTACAGGCTTGTATACCCACTGACCCCGCTGATATATACGGGATGAGTTGACCTATAGCATGTTTGAATCGGTCAACTGATCCCGCTGTAATGTCTATGCTGAAAAGGTAGATTTTTTAGCTACTGACTTCCAAAAAAGAAGGTGCTCAATTTGACTGTATTTCGTTTTTTATCTGATTTCACGGAGACGGGTGGACGGATTTTAAATATTATACCTCCCATGAGGTCCCATTTTAATTTTATAAGAGGTTGGATTTTTAAATTAGGTAAATGAAAAGTTTTATCGTCTCCTGCCGTACATAATGGAAGCTGGTAGTAACTTTTTTGAAGAATTATTCGTCTGTCAGTGTTTTGGTCAGTTTAATTTTTGTATGTATTTCGGTTCACGCGCGTACGGTACCAATAATAGTGAGATTAAGTTAATGTAATAAATATCGTGAAAAAACGCAGAATTCATACCTCGGTACGTAGACTCAGGACTTAGACTGTTGCACAAAAAAATTATACAGCGCCTACTATACCTACACCTGTTTATATAAACTGTTAGTAATGTATCAACAGTTATTCAGCAAAATATTATCGGTTCAAGATATTATTAAAATCGTGTCATGCATGTATGACATGTAGTGAAATACCTAGGAAGTGATTCTGATAAGATATAGATTTATATTATGTTTAACAAACATAATTTTTACATCCCCACACATATCTATTATCATATTATTTGATGTATTTGTACATTTATGTGTTTACAATAAAGAGTTGGTTAATTTATTTATTCATATCATCATAGAGAAATTATTGTTTTTTTAGTTTGTTTGTCCTCCTTCTCCTTAGCAGCTGATTGATGAATTGACTTGCTTTTTCTAATTTTCCTGACGAAAATGGCTAATATGACTGATAATTCAAATTCGTCATTTTTGGTGAATTTAATTAATTTTACTTTCACAACAAGATCTATTTTAAAAAACTCAACGAGCTTCTGCACCAATCTTTTTAGCAATTGTATATTTTTGTAGAGTCATAAAACCACAATATAGTGAATGGTTCAAATTTTCCTAAGTAATAAATGCAAATTTATCATTGACGCAAACGCGCCCCTTAATACAAAAACGGTAACATGGCTTAGCTGTAACGAACGTTACGATACATATTTCTATCACTTCTTTAGTAAATATAAATTTATATGCTAAAGATAGGAGATTCTGCTTATCATTGCATTATTTCATAACATTACGTGATTGTTTTCTGTGCAAATTTTCAAGTCATTCTCTTCGACAACCTGGGTATGGTATAGCTCGTAATATAACCCATCCAAGCAATGACTGATCAAATAATACAGTGTTGATCATTTGAGCCAATAAATTCAATACCTAAGTGAAGAGAAGTCGTAGTATTTAAACTTGGTAACTTTTCTAGAGTGATCGTTTTTGAATAAATCCAATGGTCACAAAAATCAAAGCAAATATCTCGTATTTTATTATTTTAATGGTATTTACTAAAATAAAGGTATATAAATGGAGTATATAAGGCTAGGCTCCGCGGTTTTACTGCGAATCTCATTTTTTACAGCCCATGTAACTTCATGATGATGTAGCTTACTAACGATGAAAGAATTTTAATCGGTCATGTAGTTCTTAAGTTTATTCTTTACACACAAAAACACAAATCTGTAGTACAAACTATGTATAGATAAAATACTGTTTTTATATTTCTTTTACTAACCTGTTTTTTATCTGCTTTGTACAATTGTCTACATAATAGGTACGTATGGCAGCTACACAAACTTGTTAGCAATGCTAACGTATTTTTCCGGAACAACGCTCTAGGTATATAACGAGATTAATGCATTTGTTGCCTCGGATTTTACACCAAAAATAATAAATGAATGAGTTTTGTAGATTGGTTTGTATGTTGTTTTATTAAACAACATTCATTTTTTTGTCTGTATAGTTCGATGACTGTGCAGTTATCTTTGTCTCGGGAGTTATTTGTAGCGTCCATACAGAATAAAACGGCCTTGAGGGCTCGTTACAAACGTTTAGTCATGTATTGCTGCTTGAATCTGCGATAAACAAACGAAAAACGTTATCGGTTGCTACAAAGTTCTCATAGCTGTCTATTTAACTAATAATTCTGTGAACGACCTAGCGACCACAAACTTTTTGTAGCAACCACCGAGCAATCATCTTCTTTTACATACTACACTGTACTGGTAAATAATACCGTAGCACTTTATTCTTTTTTCCCTGACAGTTATGTATTCAATGTCAAAATTACGATTTGCTCGCAAATATTAATATACTGACAGACGAAAATTTTGTTGATACATTAGAGCAAATACAGAAAAAAAGAGAGAGATCTCACTTCACTCACTCGCTTATTATTTATTTACCAAAAACCAGTGACGTACGGACCAAATATTAACTAAGAAACGACAGTTGTATTTCACCCGTGAAATTTAGTTCCATGGACGCACGCTGTACGCACACGCTGCCATCATTGCTAAAATGGCGGATATCCAATGGATTCATTGTAACTTTGGAGATTTAAAATCCAGCCAGCTTGTATAATATAGGCCAATTCCGAAAACCCATCGTAAAAAAAACTTATAGACAACATATGGTAAACTATCGCAGGCGTATCACGTATATAGAAATCTGAATCGCACATAAGCGTATATAGCATGCACAAGACAGAGAGCGTAACTTTTGAAACACGAATATTTGAAACAAATATTCATTTTATAAAATATTTGCAGTTCGTTATTGTAATGACTAGTGAGACTGGAATACTTTGGAAATAATCAAAATTAACGTTATTGATGTCCGTTGTCGGTAACGTCGTCATTAACAGATAACGTAACGACAGCGATCTAAGATAAAAGGAATATATAGTAAATGTGTATCACTATATAAACATACGTCGAATTGTTGAGGCAACAGAGCGCCTAATACTCATTGTGTGGTTTATGTTTAGTATCGGTTGACAAATCGCACGATACACAACTGATTTCGTTTGGTGCTTTATTGCTGAATATTTTTTTAATATTTCGCTAGTACTGTAACTGTGTAGGTAATTGAATATCGTTCTTTGTGGAAGTGTAAAGTGATACAGCATTAGAATATAGTGAATTTGTATTCTTATAATCACTACGAATAAGTGATATATCCTATGTTTAATGACCTTGATTACGGTTTCCTACCGACTAACAAAGCAGAGGAAGTACTTAATTAATCAGATTTTTTATGAATTGGCTGATTTCTCGGAGACGAGTGCCGCGATTTAAAAAAATCTTTTTTTATTTGAAATGTATACCTCCCATGTAGTCTCATTTTAATTTTATCAAAACCGAAATAAAAATATGTTATATTATAATAACTGAAAAAGTAATGGAAGTACAGTAGTGATTTATTTGTAAAAATAATTATGTTATATGCTTTTGATCTATGGAAATCAATGTAGGTAGGATACCTTACTTATCAATGTAGGTAGGATACCTTACCTTACTGTACGATCCCTACGGGCAATTTACTCTCCTTAATCCGGATTAAGGAGAGTAAATTGCCCGTAGGGATCGTACATACACTGACCTCGCCTGACCCCATCCCGCGGGATGGGTTGACCGATTGCATATTTGAATCGGTCGATTGATCCCGCTGTCGGTTGCAATCGAAGATCTACAATCGAATGTAAAAACGCATTCGTCTTTTTCTATTTTTTTTTAGTAAGGTCAAAATCATCCAAATTTCATTCTATGTCATTAGATATAATTAAATTTTGATAGGCCATTTTGGTGGTTCATTCATTATTTTAAAAGAAAGTAATTTTTAATTTGTGTGCTTGTTGTTAGTGAGACACTACTAATGCTGACTCAGTTAAGTAATTTTGCTTAATTGTTATATTTTTATTTATTTTGCAATTATTATTATTGTACATTTAAGTTTTGACTATATATTTTGTATGTTACGAATTGTCAATTATGTAGTTGAATTACCCCCAGCATACTTTGATGGAGTTTTTATATACCTACTTATACTCGTATTTCCCGATTACTCAGAGAAGAATGGACCGATTTTAAAAATTCTTATTTGTTTACACCTACTTTAGAATTTGCCTCATTTTTTATAAAAATCGGCCCAGTATGTTTAACGATATCACTTTTTTATTTCGAATGATATGATTCTAAATTAAGTGCGTACATTTAATATACTCAAATAATATTGAAAATAAAAACCGTTTTTTGTTTAGCCCACCTTAATACAAAAATATTGAGAAAACTTCATTGAAGTCATGCAAAGTGAATGCGAAAGTCACCATAAGCCGCGGCGCCGCCCCGGTTGACACGCGCGTTTGCCTGGCCCACATTTGTGTAATCGCGCTTAGGTGAACATATTTCCCAGTTATTTGTAAACAAAAATATATGAAAAATGGTTTTTATTAGAGAAATATATTAACGATGCTGATGGTGAACGTGTGGTTAAATGTACGCGGACAATTTAGAATCACCCGTATATGATATTTATAACGTTAGTTTTTCTTATCGAATTGAAGTCGGTTTTCAAACAGGTTTCCTCACCATGTATTACTGCACCGTTCAAGCATGTAATAATTAATTATAATACGCACATAAGTGAAAAACACAGAGGTACATTGCCTGAACCTGGGTTTGAACCCGCGCCTTTTCGTTTGTGAGGTCTTGGTTTACCGACTAGGCTATCCATATAGTTGTACCAAAAAAAAGTATATAAAAGGTGCTGTATAATATATTACAAGTATAAGTGCAAACTCGTAGAGTAAACTTTTAACTATATGACTCACCTCGCCTGACTGACTCTGTATTAAATAAAAAAAATGTAATAATTTCAGATACACAATGGTTCTGAAACTGTACGCGTTGTCATACGGCCCGCCGTCGATGTCGGTGCGACAGCTGCTGGCTGTTCTGGATATACCCTATGAGCTGATCAATGTCGACTTCCTTAAGGGAGAGCACTTGACTGACGAGTATGCGAAGGTGAAATAAGATAAGACACATCTTTACGTTTCGCAATGGGGACTCCTTGTTCTTAACGTGACCTTATAAGGGTCAAAACTTACTATTGCATTTTGTAATAAAAAGTGAGTTTGACTGATGCATTAAATAAAGAGTAAAATAAAAACCATTAAATTAAACCATAAGAAAAACTTTACTGAATCAGTTTTGAAGGTTATTACCGGATTCCATTACGACACGAGCCGTCACTTTTCTACTTTTCTCAGTCGTTTCTATTTAAAATATCATACACCTGGACAGATTTTGACAAAATAGTTACCTCTCAAAAATTACTATTTATTTTTCTCATTACTCCAGCTGACCAGGGAAATCAGTTAACAAACAAAAAAAACGTACCTATCAAGTCGAAATGAGAATCATTTCTTTTTGGAATTTGGGAAAAAAACATACTGTCTCTCCTTGAAAGCCGGTAGAACATAGCTCATGCCTGCCACTTTTTATGTACCTATGGTATAAATCCACCTAGGTACATTATTATGTGGTTGCATGTGGAAATAGTAGGTAGGTAGTTATTTCCGTAACCTTGACGACGCGACGTTATCTTCGTATTATGTATAACCATTATATTTACATTGAGGATAACATAACAGCATGACTTGCAGTTACCGAGCACCTACGTATACGTTTTTCGTCAGTTTGTAAGGTATGGATTTATAGATGTTGGCACGGTACTCGCGTTTAAAACAAGATCTATAAATTTGGTCGTTGTAGAATTTTTGAATGGGGTTTCGCCAAAAATGTGTGAAGTTTATTATGGTGCCATTCACCGGTAGAGCAAAATAATATTTGGTAGGGATAAATTTCTATTATTAGAGACCTAAGTATGAAAAATTCGGTCAAGAGAATGTGTTTTTTTTAAAGTCGCAAAATTATGACGATACGGGGACTAACATATTTCTGCAATATGTCGGTCTTAGTTTATACACCAGGAATGTAACGGAGGTAATTTTATCTGAACCGGAGTCATAGGCGGAGGCAGGGTCAGTGATGGTGGCAGGAGAGAGTTTTTTTTATATTTAAGGACAAATAAAACATTATTCACTCAAAGTTTCTTCATTTTAATCATAAAATTAAACATAAATAATTATAAAACCTATTGGCGTGATGAACCTATTCGTAACAGTCGACGCAGACCGTCACCGCTATATTATGCTTCGATCTCGGATCAAAACCTCCCATTTAAAAGTTTCCGAGCCGAATTTGGAACCGAAGGTGTAATATTAATCGGAAGTGCCGACTTAAGGAAAGAAACTTTCAGAAATTCTTCATTTTTTGTAATCTGTCATTTTAAAATGTCATCTCTCAATACTCTCGGTTCTCGGAAATTGTCGTTTTTGGAAGTTGTCATTTTGGGATGTTATCGTTATCACCCTGACGCATTGATGTACATGTACTAGATGCGTACTAACCGCCTCAATGCATTGCTGCTTCACTTAAGGCCACAGCCATAACCTCAGCTCACTTCAAATCAGTGCCTGGTGTGAGGCCAACCGAGAGAAAGCTCTTCAAAAAATATTTTGACATGGGCAAATGCGTCTGAAAAGTATGTGACTCAATCACTCAAAAACATAACAAATCCAGCGAGGTTACTTTCCACAGGTAAGTTTATTATTTGTGCATATTAATGTAAATAACTCAAAACCAAAAAATATTAATGTAATTCAGTATATGGTGTTGTCCTTAAGAACATCGGGATGAGTTCCCACAAAATGGGAAAATATCAATGCATAAAATAAATTACTTAATTGTACATTTGTTTTTCTGTTAAAATAAAATATGAAGGGATCAGTTATTGTATTTGTTTGATTTCCTTTTTGTACGTAGAAAACTCTTGACGAAGAAAGACCTTGCTAAAAGTTCTTAGGAATGAATGTTTTCAACGAAATTTAGGATAACTTTCTACTAAGTAATTTGAGAAAACCCTAATTTAGTCTAATAACTGGAATTCGGTCTACGCCTCCTTTGTAGAGAGACCCGTGCGCAGCAGATGGATGCCATGAATACAACACGCATAATAATATTTATTTGGTTACAAGACAGAGATTGCTGAAACGCGATGAAACTCATGTATCTAAATCGGTTTCGCATCATGAAGATATTAATACTACACCTGACGCAATAGGGGTGGAACTCTTGTGCCAGCAACCCAGAGCTGTGCTCCGTTATTTTAAAGAGCATGGCTAAAAAAGTAAAGTAAAGTAATATTTATTGACCTTTAAATAACGTTCGTTACAGGCAAGTCATATATCATTTTAATTAATAATTACTTAAAAATTTAACTTATGAATCTCATTTATATACGATTACTTAATATTCGTTCTTAGTTTAATAGTTCTCATGACAAATATTTACATTTTGATTGCTTTGTTTAGTTATTAGTCATATTTTATTATGGTTGTTCGTTACACAAGAACGATGATTCTACAAGCTGCTCGCTGAGTTAATAAAAAAGATAGCTTTCAAAAAATATCTTCATTTATGTTTGAATATAATAAAATTTAAATCCATTACACTATTAGGTTATTTATTGTACATCAGTATTTTGGTATAAAGCCTCTGCTGCTTACATTTAGCTAATCTAATTTTATTGGTAGGATTTGCCCTTTTTTATTTTTGCGTGACATTCTTTTTTCCGGTTTTTCCCTATCGTCGTGTAATTCCAATAAACAACTATGAATATAAAGTGATATAACTGTCATTATTTTATCTTTTTTAAAGTGTTTTCTCCCAGGACTACGTTTTTTTTCAAACCGTTAATTGTTTTGTAGACTGTTTTTAACATTTTAAGACTTTTATGGTATCTTTAGAATTTCCCCAAACAGTTATAGCGTATCTTATACGTATGCATAATAAACAGAGATGAGCGACTTTTTATCTAGTAATGGCTTAAGTTTAAATAAAGCATAATTACCACTTGCCATTTTCTTGCAAATTTTATCGATGTGCGCATTATGGCTAATTGTATTATCTATTGCATAACCTAGAAATATATTTGTTTTACGAATGGAATTACCGAAGATACCTAACCTTGACTGATACTGCATAGAGATGGTTTTATCAGAGTTAACAACAATTCCATTTCCGTCTAGCCATTCCTTTAACAATCCCATAACGATACTAACTTTATTTTCTAAATGATTTATACATTTGTCTCTGATACCTACATGTGTGTCATCTGCAAATAAATTTATGTGAGCCCAACTTGGCAATGCATTGGTAATATCATTAATTGAATATATTCAAAAATAAGACTGGGCCTTAAATTGAGCCCTGTGGTCAATTGACATCCTATCTTCTGTAGAAATTTGTTCATTAATCGAGACAATTTGACTACGGTTCTGTAAGTAAGTCATCATCATATTTAATTCATGACCTTGAAATCCGTAATATTGCATTTTAAAATCAATATATCGTGCCTCAAACAATCAAAAGCTTTTGATAGATCACAAAAGATACTTGCACATTTATTTGACGTATCTAAGGATTCTAGAATGAAACATACTACTTTTCTTATAGCCATTTCTGTTGAGCGGCCTTTTCTGAATCCAAACTGTGACATTGTAAATAAATTATTTTCTTCAAAGTATTTAACAATTCTCGATTTAATAATAGCTTCTAAAATTTTTGATAAAGTTGGCAAAATGCAAACAGGTCTTTAAATAATAATATCCTCGATATCCCCTTTTTTAAAAAGTGGGAGGACCCTACCCGGTTTCAATACGTCGGGAAATATTCCGTCAGTTAAACATGAGTTTACCAATTAATAATAATTCACATAAATTATCGTTATTTATTATTACATTCCGTAAAGTCTCATATCATAAATATCCAATGTAGGTTTTTGCTTCATGTTAACTTCTACCTTTATGAGCTCATTATAATCTACGGGTCCGAATGAAATAGATATCAACAGTTTACAAAAAATTTAAAAAATCTATAAAAAAAGTAGTTATTTTTTTAAATTCTAAAATACTTTCTCTCTCTCGTTTTTTACTGATTTTATTCTGTTACTTGTATGTGTAATTTTCCAAGATTCTTTAATTTTATTTTTTGGTTTTAAAATTTTATCTTTATATTGTATCGTTTTGCTACGACCGTTGTTTTACGTAATATTTTTACCTTTTAATGTTTAATTTTCTTGTTCCGCTAGGGTCAACCTCTTGAAGGATTTCAATTTTGGCTAAATTTTTCTTACTAGTTTCTATACTTAAAGTCGACCATTTTTTCTGAACATTTAGTACTTGTTTTTTCATATTTGGAAAAACATATCATCGTGTAAAATCCTCTTTCTTGCGTTCGAGTCACTAGTCATTAGTATTTCTGTTTCTATAAACATATAATTTTTGGTAAACAAATAGTTAAAATAATTAAGGTTATTTTTTGAAAATTTCGAGCCATATTTTTATTATTTACATTTTTGGTATTGAACAATTCCAATTTAATTACATTATGGTCTGATAGTTTACATCCTAAAACTGATCCTCTACAACCACTAAAATTTACAATAAAGTTATCAATGCATGTGGAACTGGTTTGGTTCCTTTTATTTGTCTCGGTTCTAGTAGGTTCATTTAACAACTGATTGTAAATTCAAATTTCTTTAATAATTTCGTCAAGTTTCTTAATATTTTTATCTACTTTTAATACATTTAAATTAAAATCACCTGCTATAATAATTTGTTTCCTTTTTATTGCAAAGTTTATTTAACAGTTTTGTCAATAATTCAAAAAATAAATCTGTATCATATTCTGGACGGTATAGAGCCATAATTACTATTTTTGACAACCTTAACTCTATAGCTGCTAATTCAGAATTTGTTTCAAATGACATTTTATTCAAATAGTGTCTAATTTTAAAATGTAAACATATATTTTAAAAACATATATCGCGGTCCCGCCATGTTCAAAAAATATTATTTTAGTGAAAATATTGGGTTAGGCTGGCGGGGAAATGCACAATACAACTCAAGCGGGACGTCAGTGCAGGACTTATCGCCCCCACACAGAATAAGAATAAGATAGAGATTCCGGATATCTCGTACTAAAACGCTTGTGTGAAATTGTGCGAACTGCCAGATTGTAGAACTTGCTAACAGTTTCTCTATTTCCAGATATAATCTATAACGTTTGGTCTATTTCAAGTCCAAAATTTAATTGTTTCAAATTGGTTTCTTCTAAGCAAGCGTACAAGCATACTACAGCTACATCGTAGCGTACTACATATTAGCCCACTTCGTCACTTTACATCGGGTGAGTTGCAGACAATCACAAACATAAAATAACGTATAAAAGAAGTCTTTTTAATTTTCTTTAGGGTAAAATTTTCTATTGTAGGCAACACCAACTCCCACCACCAAAGTAGTTACACTTATTTCGACGCGCGGTTATGAGGTTTGCGCCTCTATATATATATTTATATATATATGCTCGTAGGAACTCTTTGCCCAGAGGTGACTTAACGGAATCGGAGTCAAGGCTCCGTAACATCTCTGATATACAAATGCTCATATTATTAAATGTAGACAATATTATCTGTTGATTTCATCTACCTGTAATTAATTACCGACTCATTACTAACATTCTGTCATCACATTACAGATGAATCCTCAAAAAGAGATCCCAGTGCTGGACGACGATGGTTTCTTCTTGAGCGAGAGTAACGCCATCCTGAAGTACCTCTGCGATAAGTACAGACCTGCCTCAACGCTCTACCCTACAGATCCGAAAGCTAGGTGAGCTGTGCATATCGACATAAATTTATACATAAGTACATAGGAGTACACGAGGATAAGGAAATACCGGAAAAATATATTTGATTTGATTAGTACATATTCAGGTGTATTCATTAAAGGGTAAAGGAGTCGTCCTATAATGATTGCTCACTCTAATTGTCATGGCTCTATGTTTAGATATTATTATTATTGTTGGCTCTGCGATGAGCAAATATCCTTCATACTAATTTATTAAAATAGATTAAACTACCATCCACAAGGGTAAACTTTACAAGTGTTTAATACGAAAAAGAAAATCTGAAAGAACTAGTGGTTAGATGCGAGTTTAATAAACCCGACTGCAGAACTTTAAACTACTGTATCTTAACAAGTGAAACCGAGGTATGCCACTAGTATAACTACTATCCTTTATCCGTTAAGCAAACCGTCCATAAAAAACTGTAGGAGATGAGCAATTGGTTCTTTTCGTATATAGTCAATTTCGCAATCGGGCCGCTTCTTTAACCATCCACTTTTCAATAGGTCCGCGTATCAATCGGCCCAAAAAGAAAATGTTGCAGTCTTTATTTTTGACCGAACGCTAAGAGGACCGATTGCGAGGTTGATATGATGTCGTGAAAAATAGTGGACGTTTTGAAATCAAAATCGATCTACTGGTTTATTAGGCTTTAGACTGTCACAAAGAATTAGACATAAAAATACACAGACATACTCTCGAAAAACATACTTTCTTGGTTGGTCTTGGTAAATATTATTTTGGTCAGTCGGGTTTAAAATCCGTTTCCGTGAGATACTTATATATCAATTGCTAATTAATTTATTGGTTACTTTTTCCTTTTCAGAGCGATTGTAAATCACCGACTTTTCTTCCATTCAGCGTCATATGATCCGAGCGTTCAGATGTACACCGTGAGTACCTATCTAATCCCTATAATTATTCTTCATCATCATCAGGCCACGAGAATTGCTTAAAAAAGATTGGCCCATATTATAAATACCTTAAAGTCATATTATATATTATACATTTTATACATATAAAATATACTTATCTAACACCACAGCAAAAAATTTAACACAAACTCAAACTTTTTCTGTGACATCGTAGAATTAGGCGTGAGTATTCTTAGCTATGTTTAATGAAAATAGGTCCAAGATTTCTATTAAGTGTGGGTGTTAAGCGATAAAAGTATGCAAATCTGTCTTAGAGGAAGCCATTTCGAAACACGATTTTTGTTGAGGTCATTGCGAGCAGATTAGTTACTGAGCATTTGTAATAAGTATTTAGTAATGTATATTTTGTATCGTTTTAAATATAATTAGAATACGAGGAATCTAATTTCTGAAAGAATTTTTACTTAACCATAAACAACGATAAATTAACAATATGTATAAATGAGATCATGGTCGCTTACTATTAAACTATATAGACCAAGGTCGATAGTTTTTGAAACCAAAAAATAATAATAGTAGAATGAAACCAATTGGAAAAGGAGAAGAATATTGTAAAAATGAAAGGAAAAATAATTTGCGAGCGATCTGAGGTCGGGAAGGGGAAGGTTTTTTGGCATAGTCTAGGTAAGCTTTTTTTAAACTTATTTTAATTTTCCCATTTTTACTTGTACATAATATTTGCATGCCATACTAGGCCAAGACACGAATGATCTAAAGCAAAACTCTAAGACCTGTACACCGTATTTTCAGCAAATAAATGATTTGATTTGATTTGATTGAAGGAGGTGAGTTTTTAGAGGAAAAACGGTTTTTTATTTATAAAATCTCTATTTCCGGCAAATTGAAAATCCTATGGAAAAAAGATATATGACAAAGTTGTAGGTAATAAAAGGATCTAAAACTTTTATATCCGCACTTTTTTCACATAACCCCAAAATGTATGATAAAAATTCAAAAAACCAAGTTCTTGCTTATTATCTTATCTTAAACTTAAAAAAAAAAAACACGAAATTAGGTGAACACACTTACCTATCCCAAATACGCTGTAATTTATTTGATAAGAAATATTCATTTTTTCCCCTTATTTTGAATTAATATCGAAAAAGTATCCTAAATTTCATTTGAAAATTAGGGTACTTTCCGTCAAAATATCATTAGAACGTAACCTTACACCTAAATTATTTATAGTATATTACAACATTTTTTTTTTATTTAGCTTTTTTTAATAAAAGCTTAAATTTATTTCTATATTCTTTTAACAGGTATTAAAGTAGACACTTAATTTTTTATTTTATTTTGGGCAACGTGCCCAAATGCTGACTGCGAAGCTCTGCTGGATTGCAAAATATATTTTTTTCAATTATTTTAAATTTAAGGTACTTCTTGTAATTTCCCAGATGGTCCCAATATTTTACGACTACGAGCGCACGCGTGCGGCCTTGCAGCGTGCCAACCTGGCATTAAGCGTGCTCGACACATACTTGACTCGACTGGGGACAAAGTACATGGCTGGTGATAACCTCACCATCGCAGACTTCCCGTTCCTCAACACTACTGCCACGCTGGAAGCCACCGGCGTCGATTTCTCCAAGCACACAAAGGTATATTGTATAAACAAGTAGTTCCGCAAAATGTCTATCTCTCAAGTCGAGAGATTAAAAATGACATAACGCCGTAGCGAAATTACCCCCCTCCCCCCAACCAAAAATCGCCGACACCTTCAACATTATAAAAATTCGTAGAACACGTTTCGTGAAATTGGATTTGTAAATTACGCCCTTTATACAACTTGACCGATCACGTGAGCGATCATGGAAAACCCTTTTTTTTTTTAATTTTGCTAAATTTTGTTCTACGCAGGATTCGCTTTGATAGGTAGACTAACACACTTAAGTATTATCACACCTTTCTATTACATATTATATAATATACCCTGCCCTGAAATTGACAAACGCTCTCTATACATATAAGGTTTTATCAGTTTTCTAAGACTAACGTAGAAAGTAATTTTGGTAAGCAAGCACATAAGTTTAACTGCAAAAGGTTTCAGCAGTGTATATGTATAATATTTTTTATTTTCAGGTACAGCAATGGTACGATAATTTCAAAAAGAATCACCCAGACTTGTGGAAAATTGCCGCCGGTTGTCTAGAAGAGACAAAAGTATTGGAAGCCAATCCACCTGACATGTCTCAAATGAACCATCCTACACAACCTATCAGGAAGGCTAAGAAGTGAAATTAGTAAGATATTATCAGTACATAATTTTATATATATTAAAAAAATACAATAATTTTTACATTTTTGTTTTTTCATTTCTGGTGAAGGGAGAATGATCGGTCATTAAACTCAATTTATTTCCACCAAACCTAGCATAGAAGTTGATAAGAAAGGTGCTTTAAAAAAAACTAAGTAAGTATCGAGTGAAAAGTAAGTTAAGTCCACCGACTTAAATTTGTCAAACGCTCATAATTTTTTTTGTTTATTTCGTTATAAAAACAATGCTGCTAGTCCGTTTTTGATAAAAAAAATTGAGGATCGTAAAAGAAAATTTTCTTTTTTAAATCGATTAAGCTGTTTTCGAGAATACAGGTAACAAACATAAAAAAAAAAATAGAATTAAGAGTAACAGAGAAAAAAATAATACGCCCAAGTTGAAATGACAAAACAATAAAATTAAATTACTCGGGTAATAAATCAGAAAACACTTTATTATTAATATCTTTAAACAAATCAAACAGAAAATAAATAACAATAATAAAATAAACATAAAAAAATAAGATTTATAACTATTTCTTTCTAATCTTTCTTGGATCCACGATACGGGTGACGTTTTCTATGGAAATAAAAAAAACACAATATTAAAAATAATAATTGCATGTTATCTATATACTAAGGAAACATATTTGACAGCATTGAGATAGATATGCAAATTTGGACTCAGTTGCAAAGATACTTTTTTTTATTTACAGTATTTTTTACGGGATTAGGCTCATAGCAACAATATTTATATTAATTCTTTGTATGTATAGTATCAATCCATATATTTATTCTTTGACATAATATTATGGTGCAGTGATAAATGGTTGCTATAGCTATGCCATAATGACACCGTCCTGTACCTGGTTTTTCTCGTACTATGCTCTACTTCAAAGGAATGCTTATGAACATATACTACGCTAATAAATCAGAAACGCTGTTTTTTTTTTTCAGATTAAATATTCTGTACTTTTTATTAGTTAACCACCCACACTATATTATCAACCTAACCCTGTACCACCGTTAACAAAACATAATATTTGCCATGGTACTATTATTGAAATGGTACCTACTGTGGCAAAAAAATGCGGAGGTACCATTGATGGCACAAAGTAATGTCACCACGGCAAAGGAATGGTTAATTCAGAACATAGCTAACAAGACGCCAAATTTCATCAAAGTCCGTTTAGTCGTCTGAGCGTGAAGGAGTAACAAACAAACACACAGACAATTACAAACTTTTGCCTTTATAATATTAGTGTGATGTGAAGTAATTATAAGATAATTAACATACGCCGGAATAGTCAACGTGTAGATGCCAAACTTGGTATTGACATCCTCCAGGTGGAAAATACTCTCAATATACTCCTTGTCCGCTGGAACTGCCGGAGTCTCAAACACCAGGTTCATTATGTAGTCTTCGACGCAGCTGCAATATAAGGAAAATTATTATATATACGTATTTTGCATCATTGGAATTACCATATTTAATTGTGCAGGTGGCAAGCATACAAAATAAAGCGTTTTAAAGGTTCTGCATTCTGCCGATACCTGTACCTATGCATTATTATAACTTGTACCTTCGACTGTATACATAATAAAATCTGGAGTAACTAGTTTGGGGACAGCGTAAAAGACATGAACTTCTTTATTAGTGGTAATACCAAGCATATACTCGATGGTCCTTTTGCATAAATCCTTACTCACCACAACCTATTCTGCAAATAACAATCGATAAAAACAGCGCTCCTAGCGGAAACGTTTAGGCTCGAAACTCTTATAAGGCGGTAAAGTAAATAATATGCTCGACTTGGCGCGGGCAATGGCGAGGCCCAGATTTATAACTATTCTATTAAGTATACTCGTTGATTATTGGGTCAAATTTTGAAGAAATAAGTGACAGTTCTCAATATCCATGGAGTGGAAAGAACTACAGGACATCCTGTTGTTAGAATATTGGCATCATTGTACTTACTATGCGCAAGGTTGATACGGCACAAGCGTATCGATCCTGTTGGGTTTGAGAGTCTCCACGTAAGGATCAGCGACTAGTTTGGTGGCAGGCGGAGGTGGAGCGCCGCGGGCCTTAGGAGTAGGTGCCGGGGGCTAGAAATGTGCATTATTTACTCAGGATGCTCCTAGATTAGGTAGGTTGACTTTCCAGTATGGAACTAACTCTTAGAATTTTACTTTGATTACCAATAATACGAGTAACGAGCCGTGGTGGCACCACAACGGATATTTATGAGTATCAATGGAGCTGGATATATAAATAAAATAGCCCTGCAATCTTGACAATATTCCTCGCTATTAAAAATTATCCTGATACAGCGCTAGGTAGGAGGTGCTTTATTAAATCTTATTAAGCACAATTTACCTTGACGGCACCATAAACGACTTCAATGAGACTCTTGACCTCACTCTCCAGGATCGTGAGGAACTTCTTCACGTTCCACTTGGACACCTCTTTGTGGTTGCCGAGTAGAGACAGCAACGGTGTAATGTCACATTTTGCCAACCTGGTAATGTTGGGGCAAATTTGTTTACATAGTTATCGGTTAAGGATGAACTAAGCACCATCATATAATGTTCATCACGATGTTAAACTTTTATCATGGCACTAACCATAAATATGTTAAAAATATCAACTGTCATAAATTTTATTGACAGTAGACAATCTTTTTTTTTACAAAACATCTGTTATATTTTTTCGAATTCCGGGGAGCAACTGTTGCTAATTGCATATTTAAAGGAGGTAGTATTTAATATTATACCTGACCAAATCATCGATGCCCTTGAGAACTTTCAGTATGACGGCATCGGCCTGAGCGTTCTGTTCGAGCTTGGCCTGCGTGTGGGTGCGCTGCTTCTCCAAAGCTTTGGTCATCTGCGCTATTCGCTTGATCTGACTCTCCTCACGAGCTTCGTTCATATCGCGCTGGTCCACTGGAAATCAACAGAGAATAAATTAACCCGCAAAAAAATCATTCAGAGAGTTAACTCGGAAAGTTACTCAAATACTTAGTCGTAATATTTAGCCATTATTTCAGTATAGGTACGAGTATTTAGTAGTTTTGAGGCGTTCTAATGTTCACATAGCTTACCAGAGTATCTCAACCCGAAAGCTTCTGATATGGCCTACCATCTTTTATTAAGTAAATCCACTGGAATCTACATTATAACTTCCCACGGTAGCTCTTAATTGTAAATTTCACTCCGCGGCCACCCATCCAATCGTAGGGTAGCTTAGGCGTTTACCTAAGCGCACTGTGTGTATGTGAAGTATGGTAAAATTCCCTTACTGATTCTTTGCCTCAGCTCTTCCAGTTCGCGTCTTATGATGATGGATTCCTGCAGCACCTCGCAAAGCAGCAGGAAACAAGAGAAGTTCTCGATCTCAGTCATCTGGAACCTGTTCACGATGCTGCCCACTCGGTCTGAGCCTGCGTAACTCTGCGTTGGAGAACAAGAAGGGAGAAAAAGTGTTAATAATTTATACGACGATGATGACTTGGTTTACTTCAGATTTATCATCATCACCAACCTTTGTCAATATATTGCATAGTATATCGACAAAGGTTGGCAACAGACATATTAACACGATTGTTCTACACTTCAACCGCATTTTCTACTACATGCGAAATTGATTCAACTAGCGAAATACAAAAAGTCTAAAGTAAAATTGAGCAATTGAAATAGTTGTTTACAAATATCTCCTCAAGCAGCGCGTCGTGCCTCGCGATCTCAGTCTCGCACCGCTGTATCTCCTCCTGCCGTTTGATCTCCTCTTTCTCGTCCGCCTCGCAGATTCGTCTGGATCCCTTCACTCGAAGGAACTCCTCAAGTTTGGCCAGGTGGTTTAGCTCGCCCTCATATGATTGCATCTCCTGGAATAAATATATGAAATCAATGTCACTTGTGGTCTACTTCAGGGGGTCTACCTAAATGAAGAGAATTCAAATAAACTAAAACATAAAATAAATTATAATATTTACAGTATTGTAAACGTAGGAAACTTGAAGTTTTTAGATAGGGGTAAAATTTCTAACTTTCACGCTTTACACGAATACAGTACAATTATCGTTTTTGCGCATATGTCTTTTCAGGTTCATCAATGTCACTTTGTATTTCATTTCTGTGTAATTTCTCTATTTTTCTCTCACAAAGTCAGAGACTCTAAAAAGCATAACTTATCTATGTGTGACTGATATTCTATTCTATCTTTATTTATGGCCTACCGATATATCCCTGTTGAGCTGGAACAGCCCCTTCCACTTGAGAGCTTCCAGCTTCCGACAACACTCGTCTCGGTCTCCGAAGGCCACGGCTGCAATTTCGAAAATGTCCATTAGGTACTCCTTACCCTTCACCAACTTGCCGATAGTGCGATTCCACTGGATGTTGAAACCATTTCTGTAAATAGAAAATTAATATGGGTTTTATATTATGTAAGCCAGAACATTGATCTCCCTTATTGCACCTTCACGACATGCATGTCATAGATATAGATATGTTCGAGTTTTGTCAATTATTGCAAACTCTTTCAAAAATTATATTATCAATATCCGCCAGAAGACGTCCGTTGCAGAACATAGGTCTCCTTAGAATGCCATTCCGAACAAAAAGCTACAAATAGCATCCACTGGCTACTTGTAACTTTTACTATTACTTAACTATCTACTTAAAAAAATTACACGCTCAACCTGCTTTACATCATAATCACAATAAATCTTGCTATTATTGTCCAAGAAATCAAGAATTATAGTTACAAAACTAATTATGTTTAGTTATGTTTAGGAGAAATTATCTCCTGAAAAAGTTAAATCCGTTCTCTACATAATTAGTGTTGTACCTTTCTACCTACCTTTCTACAAGAAGCCGGTGTATTTCCTCGCGTACTTGTCTGTTATTTGCGTTGACAACGCAAAATCGCTTGGTTGCCAGGTCGAGGCGGTTCTCCATACGACGAAGACGGTTTCCTGCATTCTCAATCAGTTGAAGCTCCTGAAAATATAGAGACAGCTTGCTTATTCAAGCGTAGCTTAAACATTATGTAATCTCTATTATATTTTAAATGATAATTGCCTGACGTATAGCAAGCATTTCGTTTAGGTATGTTATATACATATAGGTATGTAGCAATGAGGTAACTGATCTCAAGGATAAGTTGCCGAAGTCACTACATTAAAAAAATATTAGGAGATCAAATCTCATAAAATACCTGAACCAAATAAGGCTATTTTTTAATTGATCAAGAAAAAGTTGCGATGTATAAATATTGTATAAGAAAACGGGTTTTCCAGCGAACCTGATTATGTCTGAACTTACCTATTTGGTTTTGCTAAAAGCTATGACATTAAGAAATCTCTTCATAAGAAATTAACAAAACAGTTGAAGTGGCAAAAATTCAACACATCCTATAAGTCACAGTTTCGACGGGATGTTTTGATGTGGTTGAATCGTTATTTTCTGTATAAAGTTACTAACATCAGCCTCAGTGGGCACCAGTTTCATTAACTCCACCAGCTGTTTTTGCGCCAGATAGTTTAAACAGTCCAACTCGGCCTGTTGCGCACGCTCGTCTCGGAGCTCAGACTCGAAGTGTTCATACTCCACGATGGAGTGACAGGTACCCTTCTTGACGTGGTTGTCTCGAAGCGCGTGCTGGCCTTTGCTTGCGAGCTGGGAAGATTACGCTTATTATTTTAAGGGTTTCATATGGATCGGACAGTTGTTAGTATAGAACAAGCTTGAACGTCTCCGAGGAGATTCTACAATAGAATCCTGATCCGCTGTACAATTCTATACTCTGTACAATTAGAAAAACTACTTAAATCATAAATCAGTTAATTCACAATATAAACCCCTAGGAAATGTTTCCTTTGTTTTTTGAAACTTAAATGGAATATACCTATATATGTAAATGTAATGTAAAGTGCGCGTGCCATTTTAACGCGATATACCACTTTTGGGCTTAGTATTACAGGCTCAATTAACGACATGCTTATTCTTGAGTGATCAAGTTATTCTCCGTCTATAGGAATCATCTTAATATCGGAAGTAAGTGTTGTTTAGTAGCTGGTAGATTAACTTAAGCCATTCTTTTCTGACCTTAATGCAGAGCAGAGTTTCTTTCAGTTCGGAAGCTAGGATACCAAGCTGCTTCTCCTGCGGTGCCAGCTGTGGAATCCCACCAGCTCGCTTCTCCACGCTGCACATCGGTGCCAGCTTTTGGAACTGGAAACCAGATAAGAATGTGTAGGTAAGACAGGTGATCAATAACTAAGAACCTAGGTACATATCTAGTTTATAATTAAATAATAGTTTAGTTTGGTTAATAATCATAATGATTCATCAGTAATTAATTTGATATGACAAGATCCGCATGAGACTTGCAGTTTAAAATGCAACAGCTTGGCATGCTGCAGGACAGGTTTAAAAACTAAATGCACCTTTATTAGAATGCAAAATTTCCGTATAATCTCTTCTTTTAGCAACCTTTTCTGAATATAAAATAATATTTATTAATACATACCTACTTACTAAAATTTAGATAAAGAGATAAAAATATGTAATTATAGGCACATTGGTTGGCATTAGAGTGGTTAGTACGTTGGGTGGATTTATCGCCCATGAACAGTTAATGACCAAATCACAACAATATCCTTTGCTCTCTGATCGTTATGATTTCAAGGGTTTTTTTTTGCATATAATGATTATAATTATAAAATAGCTGTCTTACCACTCGCTGGACATTGCTGAGCTCAGCTTCTGGATCTACGACCTTTGGTTCTACTTGCGCCGGCATATTTTCTTCTTAAACCACACAGACACGATTTTACAAAAAATACCGTAACAAACTTTCAAACTTCTTTTTGATATCCACTCGAAATCTCACCTGCTTGTTTTTGACGTTTGACTTTTGACTAGATATGACTGGTCTGTTTTGCTTTATTTTGTGAAGGTATGCCAGAAAGAGTTGTTATGCTTTGTCCGAGAAGATTTCAGTATTTACTAGGCATTTTTTCACTAATATAAGGCTTAGATCATCATTATTGAGACAGCTTGTTTAAATTATATTATTTGTAATCATTCTGGCTAGAATGTGTTATTCTTAGAGGCTGGATGAGCTGTCGTGTCTTAGCTGCGACAGCGTTAACATTTAGCGACATAAACATAAACATTTAGCATTTCAGAACTCGTACGTAGTTAATGACCACCTATGATAATAATAAGATACAACGACTCTGGCTCATAGCTCTCGACTAGGATTTCTCCTGTGTCGGTGAACGGGTGTCATGCAACATTCACGAACACAAAAAAACACAACTCTCCTATGAAGGGTGTGTAGGCCAAAGCCCACTTCGCCAAATTGCGGATGGAGAACTTCACTTATCTTCGAAAGCTGTTAAACCTTCTCCGACAAGCAGGATTCCTCACTATGTTTTTCTTCACTGCTTAAGCATTGACCACTAGTAAAGACTACAAAATTGACTGGTTGGACAGAAGCTTTTGGATCATTGCCAAGCACCTCAACGATGTAAAGAGAAAATTCCTTGTTCCAAGTAAGTGTATAGGTACCTAACTAAATTAGCAATCTAAATGAAAATCTATTTACAGTTCCATGTTTATTTTAATTAATTCCACAAACAAATTATTTAAATGATAATTATTATATACTAATCATGATTTAGATCTTACAATATATTAATTACATATTTTTAAGTACATAGTTCATATTCTTATGTAAGTATAGCTACTTTAAGTACATGTTTGCACAGTGAATGTTGGGTTAGAATTTTATGGGTTTGTTAAAATACATATTAAATAATGATAAACATTAAGAAAAAGGTTGTAGGAATATATTTTTAACTACTATTGTTAATTATCAATCGTAATTATCACTATCTCGCTCGCTTAAATACGATAACGATAGCAAAAGACAATTGCACAATAAGCACCCTAATTTATAAAACTGAACAGAATAAGAAAATGTCATCAAAAATTAATTTACAAAACTCACTAAGGGACCAACCTGGAATTCCAGAGGAAAATCGGCATACGAACATTTAATCGGTGATATATTTTCTCTGGAACAGTTATCACTTTTATTTTCATAATTCCGTGTTGGTATCATAATGAATGTTGGGTAGGTACAATGACTTTCCTTTGGACTTGTATTGTGAGTAATAGGTATACATATTTTTTAAGTAGGTACCTATATTATTAGTTCCATTTTATGTCCGAACTTACTCGTATCAAATTTAAGATAAATCTTACTGATAAGTAGGCTAAAATTATCAACCTATCAACTACTGTAAGATGCATTAATACAAAAAAGGTAGAAGATTAATGGATGAAAACTCGACTTCCAAGCAGGAGACCCGAGTTCAAACCCCAATTTTAGATTTATAATTCTCTAGTCGCGCGGTGGTATTCGAAATCACTTTCTAACCAACCAGACCCAACCCAGAGAGAGGAATAAGGACAGGCACACAATTACATACTACATCTAATCTATAGGTTCAGCTATGTTATAGGTTCATTTAATTTATTACTATTTTCTTTTCAATAATTTAACTGAAGAGATAACAGTTTTGAATATTATATCTCTATTCCCTTTTTCTAATGTTTATCATAATAAATATGCTTACTCGAGTAACTCTACGAAAATGTATCAGCTTAAGTTATATGTAAAAACAAAGAAATTGTAAATATCTAAAAAAATAAGAATAAGATAGAATACTATTAAAAATTATTTTTAAACAAATTATATTTAATTATGTATGAAGTAATAATTTTATTCCAAATTTTTGTTTTTACATATAATCTCGACAACGAGGCATAGGAAATCAGCCAGATTCTGTATTTATTTAGAGTCAACACATTTTTTTGAACGGTAGCTCGAGTACATTTGTAGAGATAAGAATATGAGTGTTTATATTACAGTTAATTTGTTATAAAAAGTATGTAAGTAATTATATCGGAATGACTATAAAGTTTTACAAATATTGTGCTCGACAAAATTAAAATACATCATAACGACGCGGACTTAAAAAAAATTATAGTAGTTTTTCTTTGTAATTGCCTTCCAGTAACTTTTGCATTTTTTTATTATTCTGTCTCAGTGAATGTTATAAATATTTTTCATCTTTTCAAGTCAGTCTTAGAAATTAATAATGATAATAATATTAATTAAATTGCACACGGCCTAATTACCAAACTTGGCATAGTTGACTGATTCTATTTGTTTATTTTTAGGTACTTATTTAGCAAGTAAAAGTAAAAGAGTAATAACTCAGCTTAGATCACTGATTGGTCTTGCTAATGATTGGTCTCACTAATTATTGGTCTCAGAAAACATCGGCTCCGTGGCAACTCACTATTGTAATGTGTGTTAGATCCCAGTGCTCTTCTTATTTCTTGTTGAATGATTTTTAAACAGTTTCACTGTGCAAACTGGCATTATACTTCGGATAATATCAAGAATTTGATTCGATACGTCTACCTTGTAGTGCGACTCAGGTACGCTGACCTTAGCGTAGTATTGTATTTGTTGGCGCATTTTACAAGTAGGTACGCGGTATCTGATCACCGGAGACCAATCATTTTCCCAAGATAATACATTAAGTTGTACCTTTTTTTATAAAACTGGACGGATTTATTGATATTGAATCGAAATGTATTGACATTATTTTTACTTTTCATGTAGATGTCAAAAACGTTTCGTCTAATATAACTTACTTACAAAGTGGTTTTAAAAATGTTTTTATTAATCTGAGTAAAAATGTCTTGAGCCATATACAACTATATGTAAGTATAAATTTTGAAAATGCAGTTTTTTTTAAAGAAGTTTTTTTTGCGTAGCGTAGGTATATTGCATATGTATGACCGCTTCCAGTGGATATCCGGATGTTTTGCTCCATACTATCTATACACATACTTCAACAGAATCTCGTAAAATTTTGTGGGCAAGTTGGATAAATAAATGGTTTTGGTTTCTCAATACATTTTTTTATACATAAATAGCGGTAAAACTTAAAATATATTATATTAAACAAAGACAGGCTCTCGAGATCTACAGCTTACAAATTGATTAAGTAATTGAATTCAAGTAAATATTTAAATATGATGTAGTTGTATATTTTCATTTAATAAATACAATTGTCAATAATTTGACATAAAGACACTCCGACAGACCAAGCCAGGTACGCTCTAAGGCACAATAATTACGAACAATAGTGTCATATCGCAAAATATACAAACAGTTATAGGCATTAATACCTACGAATAAAGTCATTATAATATCCTAAACATCCTGCATTTTTTTAAAATAAAAATTTAAATGTATAGGTGCGTTGTGTAAATATATAATTGAACAGAAAAATATGCGATACATTTTTTTACAATAAATTGCAATTTTAAAATAATCTTGTTACGTCATAATTCTCATATTTTTCTTGTATTTAATATGGCTATTCATGTTCATACTTATTTATTTATTGTTTTCTTGATAAAGTTATTAATAACCTAACTTATGAGTCTAATAAGTGCACCAAACTTCTCACTTGTAGTGAAGTAAAACTATTAAACTATATACTCCTACGTACAGTATAATCTCAATGATTAAAAGTGTTATGTACAGAAAAGCGATGGAGAGGTTAGACTTATACGGTTAATACAAAATGGCGGATGTTAACAAAATGGCTGACATAATGCGATGATAATAAATCACAAAATAATAAAATTAAAGATTTTCGATACGATATTTATATGTCATGTCTCGTAAATTCGAATTAAATACAGACTTGAGCTATTTATATCCTTACAAGCCTTTATCAATGTATCTGTTGTACCCATGTTGTAACCACATCCGCCCTAACCAATCCTTAAATTCTTCAACGTCAAAAGTGTAATAAAACGTAGCTCGTAAAAACATTACAAAATACAATTACGCTAACTATTAACAACCTAACTATGATACTAACTATCACTGCAAAAGTATACAGACCACACGGTTTTACGAATAAAATAAGAGAGTAACCCAAAAACGCGGCAAACGTTTGACAATCGAACAAAATGGCGGCCGTCGCGACCGTTTTGTTTTTGCCATTGAGTAAAAGTAAAATGATTGCTGTCGAAAATGTCAGGGGATCGTAGTGTTTAATTATAGCTAGGTATATTAATATAGGTATATCGATGGCGTCACGTAGGGGCACGAATAGGGGGGTACAGCAGATCACCTCTGAAAAAATCCAAGGATTCTAGAGGTGCGGGTGGGGGCGACTGGCTCGGGCAGCTTTCTCCTCTTCTCGGAGGTGAGCTTGTGTTTCATCTGCTCGTCGATCAGCTCTTGCATGTCCATCTGAAACAATTATGACGATATGATGCGTTAATCTACATGGAGTCATAAAGTTAGCAAAATGTCATCGGGTAGTCCTTAGACCTGTCCTTACAGGCCGCGAATAATAAGGTCATTTTTTGTGGAATAGCTTTCAGTCAAGATTACAAAAAACATGACGGATCACAGTAAAAAATGCGTCAGGCCGCCTGAAATATCTGATAATGTTTTAAGGTCTTAGCCTAAGCGTGTACCTCTGAGGTTTTTACTGTCCACACCACAATTACCAATTGGTTTATCAGTGAAGGTAGACAACGTTAGAAAATTGCTTTTCAGACAAAGTGATTTCAAAAATAATTCAATTTTTTTATACATAATTTTGCCAGCATGGTGACTATAACTTTACTTTAGGAGAGACCCATATGCAATCTAGTAAGTAAAGCAACTTGCCTGCCACTGTTCCAGCTGCTGGCCGAGGTCCACCTTCTGTCGCACTGCCTCGTACAGCTGACTGTTGGCCTGCATCAGCTCCACTCGAGTCTTCGCCAGTGCCACCTGGAATGAGAAAAAACACTCTATTGTTATATCTTTCCCAAAGATGGCTAGATTTGAGGCTCTATGAACATGTGATCCTTGAATTGAACATTTGCTCCTTAAAGCTGGAGGCATAGTTTCAAGCTCTTCTAAAATATTCCATGAAAATTGCAACGTCAAAGTTTAATGAATAGGTAGTCTAATGTGTACTCCAAAGACAAGTGTTACTTGTACTATACAAATTTCAGGTTACAAGACGTTTTATGGCTAGTCAAGCCAGTAGACCGATGTTGATGAAATTTATAACGGAGATAATCCGGAAAAGATACCATTTTGAACAAAAAAATATGTTTTTAATCGTGAACATAGATAAACAAAAGATTCCGATAGAAAGCCACCTTTTTTAAGTCTGCAAAAAATCTTTACCTCTGCAATCTTCTTCCTCTCGATAGCTTCGTCCCTCTCCTGCCTGGCGCGCGTCACTGCTTCGTCGTTTTGAAGGCTGCTGTAGTTAGCGTCGTTAAGCAACTTGTCTCTTTCTTCGGCAGCTTGGCGCAACTCAAGCTCTGCTATTGACAGCTGGAAATTTGAAAAGTTTTAATTAGTCAAAATGTTGGTTATCGTAAATAATTTTCTGTCTACCACCTCTTAAATTTTATCGTATTATCTCGAATAGGAATACTTCAACAAGATTATGTTAATAGGTAAACTAAAAAACGGCAAAAAACAGGTTACAAGATTCAAGAGCTAAGGACCAGCTATCGCTCTTCAATTCGTTGAAAAGATTTAGTTCAACTAGTTTAGTTCGTTGTTTTGTGTTTAGTAATATTACACTGAAAATTAGAATGGCTTCAGTTGTAAAATTAAACATTAATAAGTTAATAATAAATAATATCTACTAGCAGGTTATTGTATTTCGTTAACAATAATGAAATAAAAGCCCACAAAACAGTTTCAACGATTGTGATCCTTTTATCGTATTATGGTTACAGTTCAATAAGACAAAATAGAAAGCTAGTTAAATTTCCTCACGTCAAATCCTATCTACATTCTCAGAATCCAATAAACAAGTTTTTATATGCTTTCAAATTCCGAGCAAGCAAGAATAATTGAGGAAAGATGTCACCTCCCACGGTCTCCTTCCATGGTAATTGGTTGCCTTCCGCAAGTTACAGAGTTGACGAGAACACCATTGTCTTCTTATTTGTATAGCTATTATAAACTGATGTTACAATATCTACACCATAAGAGGTAACATTGTTCGCCTGTTGATAAAGTGCTAGTATCTGTTGTCTATCCATTCATAATGAAAGATACTTTCTTTATGATACGTAAGTACCTACTAGATGAATTCTTATTCGCAAGTTAAAGAATTTGAAAGTATAGGGTCACGTGCCGCGCAACTTAACTAACCCTTTCAGACCTGCATTATTTTTTCATTGTATCACAGTTATATTTATTCTTCTAGACGTAGGATAAAATTATATATTTTTATGTCCTCAATTTAGCACCTGGGGTTTAAAAGTACAAAAATAGACTAAAAGAAGCTGATAAGTTTATCAGCTTCTTTTAGTCTATTTTTGTACTTGTAACTAGCAACGAAACGATTTATTCATGAGTTTATTGATTCATAAATTAATTATGACGAGAAAGGAATATTTCTACATCCACTTTCAAATTCATACTTTTGTGAAAACAACAGTTTACACAATTTATTTTGTAACAAAGAAAACAATGTTTATTTTTCTTCATAACTAGTTACGGGGAAACTTCTCCTCCGTGTCAGGGCAGTAATGTTGGCTTGTGATTTTATTCACAAGGTTATGGTAGAAGAAGCGTCCATTATGAACGACGATGACGGTGAACTAGCTAAGATGATCATCAAGGATCATGTGGATAAAATAACAAAACGAGATTTCTCGTGTAAATAAAAAGAGAGTAGACTATGGCATGCCACGCAACAATCGAATTTACTTAACTTAATTCGAGCTTAATGTGTGAAACAGCCTAAATGCATAATTTAACAATAAACTGTGTTTTCGCTATACTGGTGATACAATGCTCTCTTATGTTACAATCACGAGATACATGTTTTTTACACAATAAATACATAGTCACATAACTATGTACCTACAGATTTCTCGCCGACTATGCAACGTACATAGTAAGAACTCATTCAGTGGGGTTTTTCTCTTGTATTTAATTTTTTTGTGTGTCTACAATAAAGAATTGATCTATCTATCTACTCCGAGGCTTATGGATCACACGCCTCGCTCAAGTCGCTAGTCAAAGACAAACGGCTACCACACATGAAAATAATGTCTTCCCTTTGAAAAAACAATAAAAAGTGTCTCTGGATTTTTTTCATTATAAGTACGTATTTAATAACCTTAGGTTAGATCGTAATAGGATTGTTTTAGGCGGGTAATTCAATTGCAACAAAAAATAACTCTTCTGATTATAAGACGTAATCAATAAGCCAGCAAGAAAACCAACAGACAGGTTAAAAACACTACAAACTCATTTTCATAGACCGGTGCTATCACCTGGAATTGGTGATGAAAGAAGTGAAACAATTGTAAACAATCTTAGTTTTGTTTTGACAGTTCACTTATTCAACTCTGTAAAAACGAAACCAAGATAACCTACGCTGGTTTAGATCTTTACCCAGTTTTGAAAGAAGGAGGGTTATATTTTTCGAATGTATGTATGTATATTTCTCTGGCACGACCTAGAGCCTAAACGGCTCGTCCTAATTTTATATGAGTTGTATCAATAGATTCGTCTTAGTCGTGAGAGTGATACTGGGTAAATACATCAAATTTATTAAAAAAAGCAAGGATGATACACAGGTTTAAAGAAATATAGCAGTTGTGTTTTTTTTTAAGTCGTTTCTAACCACTTGTTTCATCGCTAACTCTACGCGCTAGCGCCACTGGTGTTTCATAACCAATACGTAGTCAAGTCATCAAAACAAATAACGAACTCTACATACATACTCTCTCTCTCTCTCTCTCTTGGCACGCTGCCCTCTGGTGGTGGGTTGGAGCATTTGGATTATTTGTAGATCTTAAATGGTCTATCAGATAATCTATCTGTTTTTTTATGTTGTAGTTAGACATTTTGTTTTGGTTTGTATCGCTTATGCAATCGGAATTCCAGAACGTCGCATCGATTAGTGCATGGATCATCTCATTACGGGGAAAGTGTAGCAATGGTCTGTGAATCTTTACGTTACGTAATTAATAAAACAAGTGTTCTAAATAACCAAGAAGTACTTAAGGAAGACTAGACAAATACCAAGATTTTAGAATAAAAAAAAAACAGATATTATGGGATAGGTTCCTCGAACTCTTTTTTAAGCCCCGACGGAAAAGCGTCAGGGTGTCTGTGGCATCGTAGCTCGCGAACGAATGAACTCGTTTTACTTTTGTTATGTTACGTGTGAAAAGTGAATAAGTCGAGAATGTTCTTAGATACGTTTGATGAAAATCGATCCAAGATGGCCGCAGCTACAAAATGACGGTTTTGTCGGTCTACAAAGTAGTAAACGCAATTTTGTAATGGACGTCACAACAAAATGGCGATTTCTGGCACTTCTTTATTTTTAATTTAACTTTCATTGTGCATGAACTGCTAGGTTTTAGTATTCGTTGCCAGTTTCTTTATTTCCCGACATCTATACTGTAGGTATTTTCAAGTCTTGAGTGAATCGGTTTCATCTAGGCAAGCGTCATGGTTGATTTGCACCATGCGCTACCGTGAATCATTAAAATATATATTTATATACTTAATGAGATCTAGCGAATTCTTTATAAATGAAGATACATTCCTAGTTCGACCGCACAGCAAAGACCGTTGTCATAAAATCTTGACTTACCTACACAACCTTCGCTTCTATTCGCTCTCTTTCGTGCTTTGTCATAAATTAGTATATTTAGGGATTATTTACAATTTTTAAACTCTATTCAATGTCTACGATACTATTCTTGTTTTAATTTGACCGTAGTGCCTTGTAATGTATCCAGGTTTATTGTAATTGTAAATGTAAACTATCTTAACAAAGGATCTAGACTAGACCGCGGGTGAGCGTGACCCGCGTGACGTCATACGTCGGGTCAACGACACCACTTCCCTTCGGGCCTTTATTTTACTTACATCTGCAGAGAAATTAAGATGTGCTTAATGCGATACCTTTCTTAATATTAGAGAGGAATCTAAAAAAATGGTATTTGTTTACTATTGTAACAAATTTTCTATTCTATTTCTTACAGATACCAAATCTTTATGAAATACAAAATGTATTCCTGTTTTTATTATTGAAATCTGTAAGAGAAATATGTTAATTGGCACTGGAAAAGTGTAGTTTTCGGCTAGCAGCCTACTTTGTAGTTCCGATGGTCACTGATGTACAAATGTGCAAGTCTCAGAATACCTAAGCTATCGGCGAAAGTTATGCATGAAGGAGATGAAAACAATTTGTATATTAAATTTAAATTATAATAAATAGGTACAAAAAAAGTTTGTATTTACTTCAAACCCGGTTTTAAAAACATGGACCTATTGGCCATGTAGTGACGTTCAAATTGACCGACGATTACGATATCGAACGCCAGAGACGATCTTTGTGTGGTTGGAAACATGATCGCCAGATGGTTTACCAATGCCGCGCCTGATGTGAAAATCACACTTTTTAGGTCGTTCTGCTAAACCTTTTACACCTGTCAACTTTGGACCGAATATACAGTGCAAGCGCATAGCTCTATCAGAGTGGCGTATAATAACCTCTTCAGGCAGCTTATGGGGCTATCAAGGAGTTGCAGTGCGTCCGGGATGTTTTTTGATGCCCGCGTTGATACATTACGCCATACAGCGTAAGAGAATTGGCGCGTTCCTGTCCAGAGTCGACAGATGTGTTAATGTGTCAACCCTATATGGATCTTTGAGTTTCTTTAATTAAGATTTATTAATATTATTATTATTTATTGAACTTTCCTTTGTGTTTCAAAGCCAATTGATAAATCAATTACTATATCTGGCACATTCAATCGGTATGAACTATAGGTATGTATTAGGTATGTTTAGAACATTTCAGTATGTATGGAAACTCTGTTGTGATTTAGTAATACGACCGAAATATAGCTACAAAAACAGACCAAACACACCCGTTTTAAATGTGATCACATCATGACTAACAACGCCCACATCACCGCCTACTCAAATACAGCCTCATATGTGAATATCCTTACTTCTAAAATGGTTAAAAGCAATTGATCTCAAACCTTATTAATACGACTAATTTAAAAGCTTAATATGGGTTAGCTGGAATTTTACTGTTTTCCAACCGATTCTCGATAGCGTTTTGATTGAAACTCTTTACTACTTATAATACAATTAATGAAATTTAAGTCTCACAATGATATTAAACATTTGAAATCAAGATGGTTTTTCATAACTTTGGGACACATTTTTAAAAGCAGTTTTTGATATTTCTAAATCATTTAAAGCACTCGTTGACTCCTAAATCTAAAAGATATTTTGTAGGCACGGTCTGTTTCAGTACAATAATCTGACTAATGATAACTCTATTCGTAAGCAAACCTGCTTGTCTGAGAAGTTGAAAAGCCTTCGAAGATAAGCGAACTCCTCAACCTGTGCCTAGCAGTACATATACCTCTTTGATAGGATTATCATAGGGGAAACCCGTCCCCAGTCCCCGTCCAGAGAGACGAGATGGTTTTTCTTTTTAAATTTATTGGTTCGTATAAAAATACACAGGACACAAATTACGTTTCTGCAAAACTGCAAGGCAGTAAGAATATGAATACCTACGGTACGAGTAATATTTAGTGAATGAACTAGATTACCAGTTGCCAGCATAAGCTAAGGCCAAGCTAGCGATCGTGACGGCCTGCTCTGACGCAACTTGCACTCAGAACTGCATTCAACCGTCCTTAATGCACGTAATACTCGTGCTTTTGTTTGGATTATTCGAGAAGTAAACAATGCTAGTTACGAATATTTTTTATTTTATTACGTTAGCTTTAGAACATCCCATTACAGGTATAGGCATGTCTACATGTCACGATTCTTGGCTATTGTACACCGGTTCCTTCATTGAGTTATTTCGCGTCATTTTTATTTATGTACTCTGCATGACTTGTCACTTTATTCTTCATGAAAAGAAGACGCTAAAATACCTTTCAACCGAGCAGTAATTAAATTAATGAGTCATATGCTACAACGAAGACAACACAGTCATTTGTATTGTAAGTCTAACAAAAAATACGAGGAAAAGTTTACTGTGGCAGGCACTTTTTTTAGCAAGAATTAAGTCTCGCAAGAACTGTTAGAAGAAATACTAGATTAACATGCTTCTAATAAAATATCGATTTCAATTTCATCGTCAAAGCAACGGTCTGGGTAATATTCGAAATACGTAGTTTTCACGGTATCTGAGCTCGATACCGTTTGGTGGCGGTAAATCGATTATGAATCGGATTGGGTGCCGAGTGCCGCAAGGACTCCACTGCGCAGCTGCGGTTGAAATCACTCTGGGAACCGTTGTTTTACCGTTGCCCTATTTCGAAGCAATTTTTAAATTGGTTGCAACTTTGAGTTTGAAGTTGAAACAGTACCTTTGTCCACGAATACCTACTGAGAATTTGATTTTTAAATTCAATGATGTGACAGGCAAGAAACGTATTTCAGCATGTGTGGTGTGTTAAAAGAAAAAACAGGAACAGCAATGTTTTTGATGCCACTTTCTTTGTTTTCAGAATCTGGGTGCCATTTTATATATGTTTCAGAAAAAATCACAGAGAAGAGTTATAGTAGTAGTTAGAATTCTTTTTGACGTTATAGACATATATTTTTGAATATTTATTATGTCTTCTGAACAGATAAGTTATGTTATATTTTTAAATTCATTTGATTGAAGATAAGTTAAGTTCCCAGCCCGTCATTTGGCCATTGTGATGGACTGTGTTCTATACCGTCTTCATAGGGTAAACACGTGCCCCGCGGTGGGACGCTATAGGTTGATCCGTATACGTATTCTGTCTTCCAGTTCATAGAACGTCTTGTCGTCCAGGTGAAAGTAGAAGTAGAAAGTAGAAGCCACGTGGAAAACCACCCACAAGTATCGACCACGAGAAAGCAAGAGCGTAACGAAAGAGAAGAAGAGGAAGACAAGCCAGTAACGCCATAATGTTCTTAGATCCGACGCTCTCTGTGCATAGCGCACCGCATATGAGGCGTGATGGAGTCATAGTCTTACTACCAAACCTTCTAGCGTGGTTCAGGGTAGGGTTTAAATTTGAGAATATCCTCAAAAAATATACATTTGAACTTTTTCTTTCTTCCTTACACATCTAAAATAACATAGAGCAGGTTACCTTAGAAGTTAGATCAGCAATGATGTCATTCTTCTCATCAATCTGCCTCTCCCTGTCCATGGCGCGACGCGCGTGTGCAGCGATGGAGTCACGCACTCTCGAACCTTCCAGCGTGGCGTACGCAGCGACTGCGTCTGCGCAGGCCGCGGCCAGCGCACCGCGGCGGAGCGTCTCGCCTTCCTCGCCGTCCAGGGAGGTCAGTGACAGGTCCGAGTGGAGACCTGGAAGATTAACAAATATATAATTCTTATGTTCTTCTCCACGTTTCCTGTGACGTCGAGTAGAGTTACGCTACAATGTGTTATAATTAAATAAATTAGTAGCTCGGTGAAATGTTAAATTCGTGGACATTATTAGAACTTATTGGTTTTACGATTTTAAGAAAAAAAAGGCCAATTTTATTTTAGTAGGTATTCAGAATTTATATCGAGCATGATCGTGGCAAGTATTATAATGAGATCAGAAAACTTTCTGAAATGTGCGCTGCAGTAAACATGCTTATTTTTTTTTAATTCTTTAACCAAACACTCTTTATTGCACGCTATATGCAATAAAGCGTGTTTGCGCTATACGGATTTAGTCGTAAATAAACTATCTTACCACACAAAAACACATTTAAAACATAGTTCAAAAATATAGGAATGTCAAAATTGGTTGTTAAACACTGGCTAAACAAGGTTATGGGTTGCATATACTTTAAAAGAGTGGTAATATATACGAGCATATAATATATACCTAATATAATAAATAAACAAGTAGTGATAGCCACGGTTTTGTACAAATAAATTTGTAACATTTCCTCAATAGATATGAGCATCTTTTGTGGTAAGACAGAACAGTCTGTATTACATTTCAGTATTTCTAACCCGAAGTCCCTGAAGGAATCTGACATCGTCTATTTCATAATAATAACAAAGATAAGCGCGGGTACATAAATAGTAGTGATTGTCTAGTTAGTAACCGTAAACCAAAGCCGTAAACATACAAATATCTGCCCACTTAAAATAACAATGCAATCGTTACGACTCTTACTTTCCTTACTTAAGTAGCCATTAGAAATGTGCTTACTCTTCGGTACCTCTTACTGGCGCGAACAGGTTGATCTTTGACCATTTAGGATCAGCCCAAGGGTCGGAGTCTACGGAAGTTCGTTGATCCCAGACTTTCTTAAATAACCAGACTTCAACTAAATATCAAAAAGGAATTTTTCCTACGATTAAGTAAAACTTTTCTTAATAAGATTTATGAAAATTGTTTAATAGTTCTACGCTGTTGACCTTGCGACAATAGAATTTTTGACTTTTCAAAAAACTACGAGTTTTTTTTAACTAAGTTTTTTTTTTGTTCTAACGGTAGTTTTCTTTATACCCCTGCAAAATACACTAAAATAATGCAGGTAAATAATCTGCATTATCTTAGTATATTAGAAAACTTATGGGAAAGTACTTCCGACGAATACAAAATTTTGATAACTTCAATCCCAAGTTTTGTCAAGTTAGATTTCGTTATCGTGTATAGTTTAACGCTAGTACCATGAACTACAAACATATTCCAAGATAAAAAATACTTTATAGCAAATACCTTACCTGAATTGAGAAAATAAATAATTTAGATATTCATTACTCGTATCGATATATATATTCATACAGAGACTGCTACAAAAAACTACTCCGTATTGTACGTTCTTAATACCGGGTTATCAGCTAGAGGTGTACTAAGCCGAAAGGGGGTCACTACACTCATCCTAAGGACCAGCTTTGAACACAAAAAATAAATCAGTTGTGTCATAGAAAAAAAAAACATTATTTTTTGTTTTCGTCGACAACATTTCGAATGTAAAAGTTTCTCCTCCTCTAGAAACTGTTTCCTTTTCGGCTTAGTACACTTTTAACCAATAAACCTGTATAGTTCGTGTATTACATCAGAAGTTTAGTATCAAACGTCTAATCCATTCAGTTTAAAATTCATCGCACAATACAAGTGCGGTGTAATGCTTCTAATGCAACCCTGGTTCCGAATGCATCCGATTGCATCAAGTGCATTACGGAGCGAGGGATTGTGCAATCTAGACCCGGGATATAGTGAGGAGAGGAGATACAAGCGGGATTGTAGCTGTATGATAAAAACAAATGCGCCATAAAACATTCACAACTGAACCTAAGAAAAGTGAAAAACTGCCGTCAACTTGGTAGGCAAATATTTTAAACGAAAAGCGGTTAAGAAAAGTCAGGATTTATTTAGCTTGTGCTTGACCGCAACTATGGAACATATATGGCACACCTGCCTAGAAGAAACCAATTCACAGATTCAATCGCGATTTGAAATAATAGCTACCGGGAAATAGAAAACTCGGCAGCGAATTCTTCAACCCGGCAGTTCGCATAAGGCAAGTTTTACAAAACGCATTTTAAGGCTTTTGATAGCTTATTTTTATTCGACGCAGATTTGATATTTTGAGTAATTACGAGTACTATTTTGCTATGCGGACGAATCTTGCATGCCCAGCAATGGAGTTGATTGACATCTGATGTAAACAGAAAGTAGATTTTAGTGACTCTGAAACGGAACGAGTATGTGATGTCGCAATATTTGAGAACTTCTGTTTTGAAATACATTTAGCTAGTAATTAGGTGCCTTATAACATTACATTTTTCGGCTTCGACGTTTGTAGCGACGCGGCGACGTTTGTAGGTAGTAGTAGCTTTTTAGAAATTTGGGTGTGAGATTGTTAACGCAAAAACGACAAGATGTTAGAAGATTGACGTGTCTATGTGAGTGCCTATGGCGTCGAAGCTCCAGAATTGATGAACAGATTTTAATTTTATTTTCTTTTGTCGAATGTTGAATTAGTCGGGAGTTATTTTAGCTATTATTAGTGATGAAAATCGGTCCATCTAGCCACAGCTTCAAAAACTCAATGATTGGGTTTTTTAAATTTGTAATGTTACTTGTTAAGTATCAATATATAATACAAAACCAAGACCAAAGCTGGCATTTAACGCATAACAAATTGTTTAAAACGTGATATCTACCGCCTTGGTACTTAAACGATCTTGATCCTAATCGCTGAACACATCACTGCGCTCTCAACCTTGCCGGATGTTATACTCTTTGAAGCTACTCCACTGAAGATTGGGTTACAGTACCAACTAGAGTTACAAGTGCGTTGGAAGTGCCAAGATTATCTTGTACAAAGTGGAAGGATGTATGGTAAGCCGGGTGAAGTGATCTTCAGTGAATCAAGTAATAAAGTGATGGTATCTTCTGTGTTTCTAGGAATGGATGTAAAGTTCTTGAAACTTCTCGAGTTGTCTATTTCCCGATAGCTATAATCTCGGTCTTTTCAAGTCGCGAGTGATTCGGTTTTGTCCAGGCAAGTGCGCTAAGTCTTAGGCCGCTTCGTCGCTTTACATCAGGCGACTTGCGGTCAAGCGTAAGCCTATCCCCACATCCTACACATATTACATACTAGCTGCGCCCTGCGGTTTTACCCGCGATAGATATTTGATCATCTCATGAACACTTGCATTTTCAGGGATAAAAACAACCTAGGTATCATCATCTCAGGCAGGTTAATACAGGGTGTAAGCTATCTTCGTATATACCTATCCAAATTGCGTGAAGTAGGAACAAACACACGCAGACACAAATACAACTTTTGCCTTTATGATATGAGTGTGATAAGATAGTGTGTTTATTGGTTTATTTCTCCTCTGCAATTCAGAGACGGATTGACTTGCACAGATGTAGTTGAGGTCTGGATAATGACATAGGCTAATGCTTTGCCGGAAAATATAACGCTTATAACAGAATGATTTTAAATTGACTGCGGATATCTTCACACGTACTTGATCTTTGGGAAGGTCAATTATAGTTACGTTCAGATTTATTGGACTCAGGGTTATTAAATTTGTATTATATAATAAAATGAACTAGTCCCAGTTACATCATGTTTAAGTATTTTTCTCTGAACAATAACTAAGGCATAGAAGTTTATTTTACAAGGAATCCAACGTTTTTTGGTATTTTTTTATGATACATATAAAGCCTGAAGTAAAAATGATACTTAACCGTATCTGAGGTCATAGATCTTAACAGAAATTACTATACAAAAATTGTAGAGCTGTCCCTATCGACTTGCATTCAGTCGCATTCCATAACATTGTTTCACTGACACAACAGACAAACAAGAAGCGGTTACAAAACTATACAGATACCGTTTTTGCCCGACGATACAGATTAAACACAAGTTTATAACATTACAGCGAGATCTGGTAAAATGTATGTGCGGAAACCTGATTGTGTTATGTTAGTAAAAACTTGTGGGAGCGCGAAAGGAAAGCACAATTATCACACAATTACTTCACAGTTTCAGCACCAACTCTCTTGTGTGTGAAGGAATCTGCATACATGTGCAATCTATACAATATGGCTTAGGCGGTAACAAATAAGTAATACTTTAAACAAAGTAAAAATCGTCTTCAATTCGACAATCAAACCTTACAACATTACAAAATTATCTTTTACGTATATTCAAAGAAAATAAAAGCTATTTTGATGAAAAAATTGTAAGTCCATTACAATTGATTTTAATAATATATAGAACTAACATGGGATCCATTGAAACAAAAAGTAATGTTTCAAGTCGGTTCAGCTATCTTTGAGATCAGGAAACACACATACAAAAAAAAAAGATTTCAACGAATTGAGAACCTTTTCCTTATTGAAGACGGTTTAAATCTACGTCAAAATCACAAAGACGAAATCACTCTCTTGACGAAAGACAGATTTTGAAGTCACTTTCACAAAATGCTGCAATTTCGAAGAAAGTTAGAGCTCTAAAGCCATACACTATGGTCAAGAATCCACGACACAAAAGTACCTATTGAATTTATTCCGTCAAGTCCCTAAGAAAGTCAGAATCTTAAACTTTCGGCAATAGCTGGTCATATCATGGATAAATCACGATTCGTGGCTTACGATAAAAATACAAAGCAAAAGAAAACATGTAGTTGACACATTGGTAAATTCCACTTTGTTCATCAAGCTATTTCTTCGTCTTGCCAAAAACAAGACTACTTCCCTAGAACAGACTTATATAGTAACTAAAGCGACAGTATATATTCAATATCATATCCGCCAGAATCATTAAACAGTGTTGATCGAACACAAAACAACAGAGGAAAGTACTGACTAATACTGACCAAAATACTTCCACCGTTGCTTCAAATTCATATTTTTTATTCCGTTTATCAGAGGAAATAAATAAACCATACAAAAACTAGAGATTCAAATTGAAGAGTATCTAATTTGCTGTTTACTAACATTAGGCTCAGTTCGATCGTGCGCAGTCGTGACCGCCAGTGCCACTCGGTGCCGTCCTACAGTTATACGACAAGATTTAGCGCATAATAATGCTTGAAACGTGATAAAATAGGGAAAAAAAACACGCACAATCCAAGGCAGTCAATTCTTTGTCAAAAGCATAAAATTTTAGGTCCCAGTTATTTGTTTGTCTTGGGATAACAATTATTAAATCATGACTTTGGGTATATTAGACATTAGAAAGTTCCACCCTGCTTATTCGAAAAGGAAGAAGTCATGATACAGGAAAGGACTCCTAAAAAGGAGGAAAGATAGAGAAAAGGAAGGGAGGGGAATGAAGGAAAAAGACGGAAGGAGAAAGAAAAAGGGTCACCTACATGTCGCGTTTATGTCTCGGTATCCTAATGATACTTTTGATGTTGTAGAAATGACGTCGCAGTATGTTACTTTAAGTACTCGTAAGATGCCGTCCTTTCTGTGCACTAGATCAAATTTACAGCTATAAAAGTCTAAGTGTGCCGATTGAAATCCTCATTCACCAAACACTCAGTGAACACCAGCGACCTCCAACGTGTCGGCAACGAGTGAATTAGAACTAGCCTCGATAACTAGTTTCGGCATTAACACGCTATATCGATCCGAAAACCACGTACCAACAATGTTGTTTTTTATCGATTCGTCATCCAAAGCATTCTCACATTTATTGGAGAGAATATAACTCATATATTCAGCTGGATAGGATTGCAAGTCGCAAGTTGTGGTCTGTAAACCTGATTTATGATGACCATAAGATGGTAACAAAGCTGCAAAGCGTGGGATTCAGTCAAGTAGAGGTTGGATCCGTTTTAAGAACTGGAATTACTAGATTTGTTTGAATGTCTCAGATTAAAACGAGGTTACATTTAAAATATGTACAATCTAGCTCAAACTGTGCGTTTGTTAACTAGTACTAAATGTATGTACTCTGTAGGTATATTAAATTCCTCAAAATTTATATTATACGGTGAAGTAATAATTAGGTATGTGAACTTGTAAATTGAAATAATAGCACAGAAAACAACAAATAAACAAAAACGCAAAAGTAAATCCTAATACTCGGAAGAATTTGTGAAATATTTCCAGTATGTTCCAAAGCCTACTTTAGCTTGTAAGTAAATAAATCCGCAACGATTCCTCCACCAAACACGGAAGAACATAAACTACCAACGCAATCCTCGCGTGACCATTTTGTAGGGCAATATACAATACCTGACTTGCTAATATAATCCTTATAGACTTAAATTTTAGCACTAAAATGGGATCGCGTAAAAGTATGCAAGAAGACATTAGCTGGCAAGCGGTTTTGGCTGTTAGATCCGAGTAAATTAGTATTACGTTTCCGTGGCGAATTTTACGCGTTTAGGGAAATCGTGTCTGTAAATTAAAAGTCTAACCGTTGAGCATGATACCGTCAAAATTGCATAGATAGGCTTTTGCGCTAAAGACCTTAACCTAAATTAGTAGTCACTCATCAAATTCGCACTAACTGGCAACTGTACAAATGCTTAAGATTTTTGACACGAATCGCATTGTACAATTTGTAGGTACTTTACAAGTCCTTTAAAATTACGCTCAATAACAAGGCTGAACTAAATAAGTTGAAAATAATGTTAAAGCATTACAAGTCATTAGAAACTGTAACTCCACAACACAAAAGAAAAAATAAGATATGGAAATGTAGATCTAATCTTACAAGCTACACATTTTATCATCATCTTTAAAATAACATTGAACAGGTACTTCCTTCTGAATGTAAGATGCTGTTCGTAGCCAAAATAAAGATTATATTGACCTTGTTGTTTCACTACAATAGCCCTATCAAGGGCGCGCCCTTGTCCAGTTACTAATTTCAAGGTTCCCACATCCTAGCTGATGTTAAATCTTGCGTGAACTATAAAGCCGCTCGTCCAAATCGATTGCCAGTATTCAAATTCAAACCTATACAAGTCAAAGTTGAGCAAAATATCTGACAAAAGACATGTAGAGAACTTAGCAAGCTTATGAGTTTGCTGAGGTCGACAAAAGTCCTCCATCTAGATCAGTTATTTTGTGTAAGGGATAACTTTTATGTACTCCACAAGTTGTTCACATTAATGTATAGATCAAAATTAATCATTAGTAACCACGTGTTTGATAAACTGATCTGATCCATTACGGTACCAGCCGTTCTGCGCACGCTTCAGTTCTTCAGAGAAAAATCGACGTCTTTCCCATCTCCTCTTTACATAATATATTATCACATGTCAGTGATCTACATATGAAGGTTAAGCTCACCAGAATCATCATCGTGTCCAGTGTTGAGTTGCAGCGCCAGCGCTCGCAGTTGCTTGTATACCTGGACAGCCTCGTTCCGCAGCCAGCCGTTGTCTTCCTCATCCGGCTCGGACTCCATCTCTGCATGCAGTGACCTGGGAAATAAATGGTGAACATTAGAATATGGAAGTAAGTCAGGGCAGTTTACAGTCATAAAAGTCAGTCATCAAACACAAATCTTATTACGTAGACTAGAGTATAAGATCTAGTTGATCTAAGCCTACTCTTAAAGCGAATGCGTTTACCTCTAGGTATTGTCGTCATTTCTCTCTTATGTGATCATAATTATGTGCTCATTTTAGTATTGTATTTGTAGTAGATATTTGATGCACAAACCAGATGACTGCAAGCTCCAGAAACTCTAGCATTGGGCGAGAAATTTCTCGATTGACGTGGGTGAATGATATTTCAGTGCGTTTGATATTGTATTGATGGACGCGTCTGACATAATTTGTAACGTGATCCCACTTCTGACGTCGATGTTCTTACCTGGCAGTCTCATTAGCGTCGATGGGCTCCGGAGCTCCGATTCTTTCAGCGAGCGTATCATGTGACCGTTGCAGCCGTTCCAACTCTTTGAGTGTGTTCTGATAAAGGTGTTCCTGAGGAGGAAAGTTGTTTAGTTAAGTTTCATCGTATTATAAAAAACTATTTATTTAGTTGATAATTATTTATTTAACCATAAGTTACTTATTATTTTATTGTGTCGAAGCATACATTTACTTCTATATAATTTTATTTTTTAATTTAAGCGAAATGTACATTTTTTTTGAGAAACTCGTAAAAGTCTTTAAACCGAAAATCTTCTTCTTTTTATTTTTCATCTCTTTTCGAAGATATTCCATCCAACTTAAAGCGATTCAGTGATGAACAATGAACTGTGAAATTCGTGACATGATGATTTTGCTCTAATTAGTGACTTTTTTTGCGATTCTATGAATGCATTGACCGAACATCACCTTTATTGTATGAAAGCTGATAAGTTCGTTATTACAGGTGTTTTAAATAAACAAAATCATTGAATTACCAGTTCAGTTACCAATTGTTAATTATTTCTTTAAAAAATTATAGCGTCGAGGCTTTTAGCACTAAAAAAAATCTTTATTTATTTTGACCTCGTATTAATGATCATTTGTAATTTTATGGTAGGTATGTGAATTTAAACATTCCGTTGAGAATAACTTTTGATAATTATTCTTTATTTATCGTTTATTTTATGGAATTCCAGTATAATACATAGGACATAGGTATCATAAAAGAAAACATAAGGGGATACGTCTCAGTGAAACAAAGATATTTTGATTCACATTATCACATCACAATGGAACTATAAAGGTCCTTTCACAAGAAAATAATACAAGTAATGTCGTGATTGGTTTCAACAAGTTCATTTAAATATCAAACCGATTATAGCTGCAATCTTAACATTATACCTATTCGTAGCCGATTTCAAGAAGATGAGATTATAAAAGGTCTGATGTTTTTAATTTTTTTTTAGATTTCTTTATTTTTGAGGTGAATCATCAATTCATACAATGTTTTTTAATTATTTTGATGTAAACTAAGCTACACCTGACTGATATCGATAAAATTTCAAGTCTTAATTCTTTCTATGGCCGTAATTTTTCCATTTTCATATTTTGTTTTTTAATAAATCCCAGTAAAATAAAAAACCATCAATATAAAAAATTCGCGAGTGAAAGCACGAATAAAAGCTAGTAAATTAATAATTAAAAACAAATATCACACTTGTTTAATAAATCAAAAGTAATAGAGATAATCTCCGCTATTATGGTTTAAATATTTTAAGATTAGTATGTATCTATATATAACATGTACCTAACAATGGTACCGTAAATCCATCTACCATATGCTACTACAAATTAGCCCAATAAAAGAGAAACGTGCGCTGTGCAGTAAAATATCGCACCAAAGTGTAGGTAAGTTATATTTAATGTGATAAGCGATTTGCGGTCAAATACATAAATTAGAGTAAAAAGTGAAATCGACGCGATCGATAACGATTAATTAATTACACCATATTGAATGAGTAGGTAACATTCAGTTGTTAGGTGATAAAAAAAAAACTATAAGAAAAAAAATATTAATTTATTTACTAAATTAAAATTAATTAGTTAGTTAAAAGTAATATTTAGTGTTAAAGATTATCAAATAGTAATCACTTCTGATAAAGGTGATAAAAAAAATTCTATAAGAAAAAAAAATTTTTTTTTTAATTAAAGTTAATTAGTTAGTTAAAAGTAATATTTAGTGTTTAAGATTATCAAATAGTAATCACTTCTGATAAAGGTGATAAAAAAAATTCTATAAGAAAAAAAAAAATTTAAATTAAAGTTAATTAGTTAGTTAAAAGTAATATTAAGTGTTAAAGATTATCAAATAGTAATCACTTCTGATAATAATAGATAAACATTACTTATACCTACATAATTGTTTTATGTTTATTGTCCGCCGATTGTCACCGGGAGTGATTTAGATAATTCTGTTACATTTAAAAGGGTATATTTATCGTGTGACCCCATATACATTTTAAAAATCAAATCAATATCTGTTCAGTACTTTGGTTAATACTCGTAAATCAAAATATCTGCAAAATTTGTATTTGCATTTGCCGAAGTCAGTTGCAACTTATTTTTAAAGCGTACTTAATACGAGTATATCATAAATCACTCTACATAAGCAAACCTCCTTACTACAAAAGTAGGTATCAACAAACCATGGTGGTGTATTTCCCAACATGGAACCTTCAAGGCAAGATTAGCAACTAATTACCACCATTGTTCTACCGCCAAATCAGCGGATATTTCAACAAAGTATCAGTGAAAGGGCAGCCAATGCAGACGTTATTGTTCTCTGAGAATATGTACATTCATCTCGAGTGAAATTACAAAATCATTAAGTTAATAAAACAAATCATAACTGGTGAAATTACGTGTGGTATGAATGTAGTAGAAATTTGTGAACACAATGCTTATCACACGAGTTTTGGAAATGAAAAAGCAAGCTTTTTTTAATTGCTCAATTAGTCACGTTAACGTCATTAGGAAACAGTTGTGTGGTAGACAAGAAGCTTGTGAATGACTTGATGAGGATTTATATAATGATGATTATGGGCATTAATGTACTGCTGTGATTTTAGCATTTTTTTTTAAGTTCAAAGAAACTGTAAGTATTATAATATTCCAGCAAAGGGAACTTAGGGTTAAGTCTAGGCTTTACAACTATTACTTTTTAATATCTTGCAATTAAATTTAAGTCCTAGCTAAGTTTGCGATATAGGTTTCGTCGTCATCATCATCTCAATCGTTATCTGTCTACTATTTGATATAAGCTTCTTATATAATGCACAATTCCTTTCGATCCTGAGCTAATTTCACCTAAATTATATCAGTTACATAAACCCTGATGACATTCTTCTTTTGCAGGTGGTCTATCAACTATAATCTAATTCAAGTCATTTCTTACTTGTTCCTTCAGCTGCCTCTGCAGAGCAACTATCCTGTCATTTGCCTCGTCCAACTGCTGTATGAGGCCGTCCTTATCCTGGCGTGTGGTGGTCAGCCGTCGCTCAAGGTCTGCCTTTTTGTCGCTCACTAGAGCAAGCTCAGCTTTGAGAGACTCTAGGCTTTGGACGTGGTCCTATGGGAGATAACACGTATTATCATACTAACATACACACTGAAAGATATGAGAAATCTTTGTCAGACTTAATTGAAAAGAAAAAGGGATAAGTTAATAATTGAAAAAATAAAACGATGGATGAGTATGGAACCAACTAAATAAATACGGATTGGTACATTTAGTTAAAACAATATTGATCAAATAAGTTAAGTTTTGTGTGGATTGTAACTCCGTAATCAGTAATCGGTAAATATAAAAGTTTTTCACTCATGTGCATATTGTAATTAATCGCCACATACTTAAACGGCGAAGGAAAACATCGTGAGAAACCTGTTTGTCGGATATGATTAATAGATGAGTTAATTTTTTGGCCCAATTTGGCCAGGGAGGTGGACTACGGCCTGCACCCCCTTCATAGGGAAGACCCGTGAGCAGCAGTAGAACGCTTAACACGAACATACGTAATTATAGTGTTTTAGGACAGTCACAATTTTAAAACACAATCCCTAAAACTAATGTCGGAAACATGGAATTGATTTCTATTTCCCTAGTATATTTCTTCAGATCATAAGTCACCGTTCTTCCTACGTCTTTATCTGACAGAAACGATAATATTCTAATGTTGAACTTAATCCTTACTTTTAAGCTGGTCTTCCTCATGGAGCATTGGTCCTTGAGTCCCTCTAGCTGCGCCAGCAGTTGCTGCTCTATCGCCGAGGATTCCTTCAGCTGCGTCGTCAGTCTGGAGTTCTGCGCCGTCAGCTCCGCTATAAGGTTCTGTTTCTCTTCATCTCGCTGGAAAGGCAAAATATTGTCAGAAACATTGCCAATTTCTTTGTGTCATATTGTTAATATGTTTAAGTTAACAACATTGCAACATTTTTTTGAGACTGATATTTCGTTTATCTTAATTTATGCTAACTCGAGAAGTAGCATTATATACAGAGAGTGATGGCGATTAAAACGGAAGATCAATGTTGGTTATTTCATCCGGCACTGTGTTACGTTGGAGCCGGTTTCGAACAGAAAGCGTTTAATGTATTAAACATCGTCATTTTTGTTTAGTAAAGTTTATAAATTTGTTTAACAGATAAATGTTTTTATTTCAATGAAGATAAAAAATAAATTATGCGGTCAGTTATAATTTTGACTCCACGTTAAACTATTTAATTCCTAAACCAGGCAGGACTTTGCTTTGATTATCGGTTCGGTCACCCAAGCTTCTTCTGCCGTGCTAAGAGCTAAAAGTGTACCCACTGCAAGTGTTTCATATTTTTTCTAAACTATTTACTGTTATCGCCTTTATTTCTAGTAAAAAAGTTGCTTAGATGAAATAATAACATCACCATAAACCATCTAAGCTGCATAGAATTTGTTCCTACGAGTTTTTTTTACTGTAACCTTTGAAGCAATTTTTAACTGTGATGCATTGCATTGGGCCATATAAATGCGTTAGGTTTATTCAAAACATTAATAGTAAATTTCGTGCAACATACTAGTTTCTATAAAATTGAACAGACGAATTCAAGTTCCCCTATAAACTAATCAGAATGCTTAACCATATAGAACTGTATTGTTCTAAACATCAAGCGTAGTTAATCGTGTTAATGGGTGTGACCACTTCTCTTTTACATTTCAATGGAAAATGCACTTTAAACCTAAAAATTTAGGGTTGAAAATATGACTAGAATTATTTGCGAAAGAGTTTTTGCCCAAACGTTTGAGAAGGACGTCTTAACCGTGACGAACTCACTTGCGACATTCCGTTTGGCGTAAGATACGACATTATTCACGAATATAACAATAAAAGTATGAATTTCGTATAAAATGAATATTCTATTGTTAATTTTGTCTTCTATTACAAATGGGGAATTAGTGTAGGTAACTTCGTTCGTCATAGCTTATGAAGACTTTTAACTTGTATTATTTTTGTAGATTGTCGTTCGAAAAACAAAACAACAAGGACTCAAAATATCAAAATGCACATTTTATCAACCCGTTGTGTCAGGAAATACAGTAACTGTATATCAGTCGAAAATTCATTTCTTTAATATCATTAAAAAAAAATTTTAGTATCACTGATGTTCAAACGACAAGGGTCTCAATACTTGTCGTTTGAAAATAATAATAAATAATTTAATTTAATCAGTCAACAAAAACTCGCAGCAATGGGCTCGATTTGTATAATACATAATGATAAATCCTGAACGCATCCAAAACACATTTTTTTTGTTACCACCCCGAAAATACGGGTAGGTAATTTTTTCCCTTCCTACCTACACGTCAATCCTTTTGCGACTGACAGTTTTAGCGTACCACCGCTCTCTTCCGCCGTAGCGCTCAGCCGACGCAGGTGTCGAATACAAAATAAAATTCGCCGATCAAGGTGGAACCGTGCTCAGGATCCCCTCTCGTCGCGATCACCCTCATCAACTCGCAATCAGCACCCCAACATGGAAAGATAGGAAAAGGAATTGCAGTACATCCCACCGTCGAAGAACCGAACCTGCTAATCTACGCGAGCACGAGGAATCCGGTGAGTCAGTCGCAAATTTCCCCCCTATCTCAACCATTTTCCTGGTCCTTCGTCCCGGATTCTAGCCCTACTTGTTTTTTAAAACCATTGCATTCATTTTCCCTAATTTATTGAGAATTCATTTTAAATTTCAAGTTTTCTTTGGGTTTTTATCATCCGCCATATTTAATTCGTGTATTTCGTGTTCTGTCAAACAAGTTTTTACTCATTCGTCAAGTGTTCATTCATTTAAAGTGTCTATGGTAATCGATCGATTGGATAAATCGGTAAATTGCGAAAAGTTTGTAGCAAACCTTATTTTATAATTTTGTGTGCAGCGAATCTTATCTTTATTTGTGTTCTGGCAAGCATTCGTTTGAAACTTCAACTTCACGTCAAGGCTTGTCATTCACTTCAAGTTGTTTACGTTTTGCCGGTTTCGTGTATTGAACCAATTTAGTGTAAAACAAACACTTTTAATAGATACTTTTACTTTCTTTTGCCGTGCAAAGTGTAGAGAATTAAAATGTCTGAACGTAAGGTGAACGTAGTGACTTTTGAGCGTTGTGGTAGGTTTATTCAGGAGCTGTATAATTTAGCAACTAAACTTACTTCGCAACAAGCAATAGCTCCAAGGGATAAAAAAGTTTTGCAAGCCAGATTTATGGATCTCGATCGTCATTGGCAGCAAATGGAAACTGCTTTTGCCATTGTGAGTGCTCATATCGATGAAAAAGACCACGAATCTCGTTCCGAATTAGAAAAGAAACTTCAACATTGCTCAGATATGGTCTACTCAACTAAATCTCTCCAAAGCTTCTTCGTTGAAAACGAAACTGAATCAAAGGTAGGTAGCGTTCACTTACCTAAATTGTCCCTTGTGCGATTTACTGGCTTGGCAATTGAATGGCAAAATTTCATAAACATTTTTAACTCATTAATTCATGAAAACAAACAACTTGACAAAATTGCAAAAATGCACTATCTTCTGAGTGTTCTAGATAAAGAACCATTGGCATTAGTTAGACATTTGCCTATCACTAGTGATAATTACTCCGTTGCCTATAGGTTACTTTCTGACAGGTATGAAAACAAGCGAGTCATAGCTGACAAACATGTAGAAACCATTCTAAACTTGCCTAATCTGAAAGAAGTTAATGCTAAAAACTTATGTAAGTTTACAAACATCATCAAGGAGAACACACAAGCGCTTCAAGCCTTAAAGTTTGACGTTCAGTCATGGGGTTTTTTGTTACTTCACATAATTCTGAGAAAACTCCCACCGGAGTTGAGGACCAAATTTGAATCATCAACTGATCCATTATGTATTCCTACTTTTAATTCATTGCTCAATTTTATAGAGCGACAGCATAGAATACTGGAGAATGTTTATGGTTCTTATTCCAAGCCCGCTTCAGGTAGCACCACTTTGAATGTGGTAGAGAACATTAAGGAACCTCAACATCAAAAGGTAAGTGTTAGCATGCTATGTCCATGCTGCTCACAGAGTCATGCCATTTACAGATGTCCTAAATTTGATGGCATGAGTCCAATACAACGCAAGAATTTTGTCATTCAACAGAAGCTTTGTTTTAATTGCCTTCGTTCTCATAGCGTCTCCAGGTGTTCTAGCGCTAGCGTATGTTACGTCTGTGGAGGCCGTCATCATACAAAACTTCATGTTTCTAATCCTAATACGGAGAAGAAACGCTCAATCTCAACAACGGAAAATCATCACTCTGACCCAACTTCTGTGGCAATATCATCTGAGTCTGCTGTGTCAACACTTAGCTCCACAGTCCATTCTCAAACCTTATCTGGTGTCGACACTGTATCCACCATGGTTCTAGGTACGGCTATTGTCAGCGTCCAGGATGTTGATGGTCATCCTTATTCTGCACGGGCACTAATTGATAGTGGCTCTCAGTGTTCAATAGTGACTGAAAACTTGGCTCAACGTTTGAGACTACCTCGTACTCAGTCAGGTGGTTTGTGCGGATTAGGTGCTTCATCATTGCAAGGTACTCGGGGCATTGTTCGTTGCAACATTTTATCAACTTTGGACAATCAACATGCATTTTCATCAAATTTCATTGTTCTTAAGAAAATAACGGGCACCTTGCCCTCTGTTCCGGTCAATCAAAAAGTATTAGAACTTTGTAAGTCATTGATTTTAGCCGACACCAACTTCACAGTTCCCGGACAAATTGACATGCTATTAGGGATAGAACATTATGAACAGATTTTAGACGGCAAAAGGTTCAGTCTAGGCGTTGGTATGCCTACTGCCTATTCATCCATTTTTGGCTGGGTTATAATGGGAAAAGCTCCTGCAGCATCACAGGCTGTTCTCTCAGCTGTGTCGATGGCCTGTTCCATAGATTTAGATACTGCGCTCAGTAGATTTTGGGAGGTTGAGGAGCCACCCAAAATTAAGATCCAAGATCCAGAAGATGTTCAATGCGAGAAACATTTCACCGAAACACATACTCGAACTAGTGATGGTCGTTTTGTTGTCTCTTTACCATTCAAGGTTACTTGCAAGCCTTTGGGTGAAACCTACTTATGCGCTCTGAAACGGTTCCATAGTTTAGAACGCAAGTTAATCAAGGATGCCAGACTCAAGGAGCTATACGTAGACTTTATGAATGACTATCTTGAATCAGGGCATATGAGAGAAGTACCCAACCCAACTCTAAGTGAGCGTTACTATATCCCACATCATGGCGTTCTAAAGGAACATAGTTCGAGCACAAAGCTGCGCGCCGTGTTTGATGCTTCAGCACCTAGCTCTTCCGGTGTCTCCCTTAACCAGGTGCTCATGTCAGGTCCTAAGCTGCAGGAAAACATTGAAGATATCATTATGCGTTTCCGGTTGCACAGTTTGGTCTTCACCTGTGATATTAAACAAATGTATAGGCAGATCCGATTGCGTGATGAAGACTGCAGCTATCAGACCATACTCTGGCGGGCGTCTCCTGACGACCAGCTCAAGCACTTTGAATTGGCTACAGTGACATACGGTGTGTCGAGTTCGGCGTTCCAGGCTATTCGAGTTGTGCATGAGCTAGCTTATCTCAATGCAGAGAAGCACCCAATCGCTTCCAGGGTCTTGCTAGAGAGCACCTTTGTGGATGACGTCGTCAGCGGATCTAGTGACCTCGATTCTGCCAAGAACCTCGCACAAATTCTTGCTGGCATTCTCGCACAGGGAGGTTTGCTTTTGCGTAAATGGTCCAGCAACTCCCCAGAGTTTTTAGAAGGGTTTCCTGTCGACCATCGCGAGTCACCTTACCGTTTTGTAGAGGATGGTGACACTATTTTTAAGGTTCTAGGCATCGAATGGAAAGCTAATCACGACTGTTTCGTTTATCACGTTTCTGAGATGTCAAAGGTCTTCACCAAACGCGGTGTTCTATCCAATATCGCCAGACTATATGACCCGTGCGGATTTTTGTCGCCGGTCACGTTCTTTGCAAAACTTTTTATGCAACGCCTTTGGGCTCTCGAAACAGGCTGGGATGATCCGCTTCCTGCGGACATCCATGCTATGTGGGTCGAGTTCATGGCCGACTTCACTAATTTAAACAAGGTTTCTATACCCAGATGTGTGATCACTGCTGAACTTGTGTCCAGCCAGCTGCACGGTTTCAGTGACGCATCTGAACGCGGGTTCGCCGCATGCGTCTACCTGCGCGTTCAGAATGCTTGCGGTCGCGTTTTAGTGCAGCTCCTGCTGGCTAAATCACGCGTCGCGCCGCTCAAGCAAAAATTAACGATTCCCAAACTCGAGCTAAGTGGTGCGTTGCTCTTAGCTCGCTTGCTGGAACATGTCTTGAACAAAATGAACGGAAAGCTTTCGCTGGAGTCAACGGTAGCGTGGTCGGATTCCTCCATCGTGTTATCGTGGCTCAAAACTTCTCCCCATAAATTGCAAACCTTTGAAGGTAATCGTGTCTCGCAAGTTCAGTCACTAATCCCAAGCGTCTCTTGGCGGCACGTCCCTTCTCTACTGAACCCTTGCGATTGCGCGAGCCGCGGCTTGTTGCCGTCTGAGCTAGTCAATCACGTTTTATGGTGGTCGCCAGCATGGCTCGAAGGCGAACCTTCGTCATGGCCTGGTGAATATCAAGTAATACCTGATGCAGATTTACCGGGAATCAAATCAACTTCTCCCAGCCCCCGCACTCAAACGGCTCAGCTGTCCGCAGTTGCGGAAGCTTCAGAGACGACTCAAGTTCGGAGGTCCGCAGATGACTTGCTAACCAAATTTAGCACCTTTCCCAAGCTACAAACAACTGTAGCTTGGTGCAAGCGTTTTATACATAATGCGCGCAATCCGTCCCAAAAACGTACGGGACAGCTTTCGGTTGTCGAGCTCAAAGATAGTGTTTCTACAATCGTCAAGCTCGTCCAATCTACTGATTTTGCGGAAACAATAAAGTTGTTGCGTGCTAACAAGGTTGCCAAAAATTGTCTAATGCGCCTAAATCCCTTCCTCGATTCTGAAGGCCTTGTTAGAGTGGGAGGTAGACTCTCTAAATCAAACTTCGATTTTAATCGCAAACATCCTTTGTTACTCCCTAAAGGTCATCACGTTACGCACCTTATAGTGGATTATTACCATCGAATGTTTATGCATCCCGGTCTAAACACTCTTTTGAATTTGCTTCAACGCAGATTTTGGATTCTATCCGCTCGTAGGATAATACGAAATCGTATCTTTCAATGTCAACGCTGCTATCGCTTGCGGCCAAAATCTATTGAACCCTTCATGGCTGATCTTCCAGCCAATCGCGTGACCGCGTGCCGTGTCTTCCGTAGGGTTGGCATCGACATGGCTGGTCCATATATGCTCAAGACCTCTCGCATGCGTAGTGCCAGAGGTTTCAAGGCCTATATGTGCATTTTCGTTTGCTTCAGCACGAAGTGTTGTCACCTAGAATTAGTTTCCGAATTGTCAACAGACGCTTTTTTAGCTTGTTTCGACAGATTTGTTTCCCGCCGAGGATTACCAAGCGACGTCTACAGTGACTGCGGAACAAACTTTGTCGGCGCTCGCAACTATCTTAAGGAGGTCACAAATTTCTTAGTTGATTCAAACCTTGAAGTTCATAAGTCCTTGGCCGAACGTCAAATTGTATGGCATTTCAATCCTCCTGCAAGTCCACACATGGGTGGCTTGTGGGAAACCGCAGTTCGTTCTGCTAAACTCATTTTAGCCAGAGTAATCGGTGACCGCTTGCTCGTCTTTGAAGAGCTCGCCACTATTTTCTGTAAGGTCGAAGCTGCGCTTAATTCAAGGCCGCTAGTTCCAGCCAGCAGTGACCCTAATGATCTTGAGAGCTTGTCACCTGGCCACTTTATCATTGGTCAACCTCTCCTTGCTTTGCCAGAGCATGATTCGCCCCAAGATAGCATTGGTCCACTGAAGCGATGGCAATTGGTTCGCCAAATTACTCAACATTTCTGGAAGCGGTGGCAGACTGAATATCTGCACACCCTTCAGCAGCGTCCCAAATGGGTACAAAAGATTCAAAATTTACAAGTTGGTGACCTAGTACTTATAAAAGAACCCAATATGCCACCTCTCCAGTGGCGCAAGGCTCGCGTCATTCGAATCTGTCCTGGGACAGACGGTACGGTCAGAGTAGTTGAGCTTAAGACTTCTACTGGCACTCTACTAAGGCCAGTGGTGAAGCTTTGCCCTTTGCTGCCATGCGCCGAACAATAATTATTTCTTAAGCTTATATAACCATCACACATCTTTAGTCGCTAAGTTTTCTTAAGTTGCATACCAATCTTTTTCATTTTAATTCATATAAGGAACTACTTTCTCTCATTTGCATTATACGACGATTACCATAAACGCTATGTATTTCAGATTTATCTTCATTTATTGAAAGAGCTAGGTAGCTCTTTGGGGGGCGGTATGATAAATCCTGAACGCATCCAAAACACATTTTTTTTGTTACCACCCCGAAAATACGGGTAGGTAATTTTTTCCCTTCCTACCTACACGTCAATCCTTTTGCGACTGACAGTTTTAGCGTACCACCGCTCTCTTCCGCCGTAGCGCTCAGCCGACGCAGGTGTCGAATACAAAATAAAATTCGCCGATCAAGGTGGAACCGTGCTCAGGATCCCCTCTCGTCGCGATCACCCTCATCAACTCGCAATCAGCACCCCAACATGGAAAGATAGGAAAAGGAATTGCAGTACATCCCACCGTCGAAGAACCGAACCTGCTAATCTACGCGAGCACGAGGAATCCGGTGAGTCAGTCGCAAATTTCCCCCCTATCTCAACCACATAATGTTGACAATACTTTTTATTCTTCACGCATGTCTTATTTCTGTATTATTATAATTTTTATTCTTATATACCGATTATACGATTTGTACATTCCAAGCATCAATATCTAGCAAATAGATACACATATTGCACATAATGCTAAATTTTTGTCATCCTCACTTAGCAACCATCATGTAAGATAGAGATCAAACTTTACCCAGTTTCAATAAAGAAATGTAATTGCTACAACACTAAAAAGAGTGATTTATTTTAAAAGTAATATCACTGAAATCTTTGAATTAGACTACAGCTAATTTTGTAGAAACGTGCAGCTGAAGACCTCACACCAGTCAAATCTATCTTGTCTTATTTACAACAGATGGGCGGGAAGTGGCAGGAAGAAGAGAAGTGAAGGAAGGCTTTGGGAGAGACTTTTGTCCAAGAGTGGGACAGTATAGATTTAAAAAATTAAAAATAATACTCGTATAATGTACCTTAAAGCGTTAAATAAATAAAATTATGGATGGATAAATTAATTGATTGATTGATTTGAGACGGTGTAGTTGAGTTGAACGGTCGCTTTTTTATCGCCTACTCTTGTAGCTTACCCCACGAAATTCTCCAGGTTAATTACAATCGTTACCACGGATGCAAGCGACGGCAGACAACCGAAGCAAACACCAGCAGTACATCCTTAGTTAAACCCTTAAAGGAAACCCTACACTATGCTTGTTTCGACACGCATAAAAAACTAATTTAATTTTTTATAGTCCTCTATAGTTTTAGAGGCCGACCGCATGCCAAATGTGTCAACTAATTAGTAGAGATGGCAGGCCAATATTGGCGCAGCGTAGCATAAGACAAAGAAACGTGTTCATACTTTTATATCTCATCATCATCATAATGTACACCCGCTAATAATTTCTTTTTTTTCATAAATTCACAAAATTCTTACTTTTAATTGCTTGTGTTTAATTTATGTCTTTATATATGTATTTATCTTACTTTGTATGGAATGAAATAAAGCTTATTTATTATTATTTAATTATTTCCGTATCTTTTCATAATGATCCTCAATTCCTTTGCGACGCTTGCCTGAACTGGGATTTGAGTAAATATTTACTTATCTATAACTTAGCTAGTTAGGTAAACTCTTTGACAGAATTCATTTCTTAGAAGCTAATAAACATTCAAATTGAAATATTTAAAAAATTCTCCTACATAGGCAACTAGGGCTCGTAAGGCGTGACTCTAATCACCTCATCGTCCCTGAACGATTTCAGGGTTGGTCCCTACCCATAAATTCAGGGAAATTGCGTACCTAACGGTCACAATTCCTAGTTATAATTACTATTACGAGCTATTAGGTATAACTCATATTTAGATGACCTTAACATTAACGCGATGACGACAGCCTTGTTCGCAGAAATAGTACCTCTATATGGCACCCTTGACTGATTCAGGGTTATATGAATGGGTGGTCAATGAATTGTACCACCCCGTCACAAATGTCATAATTGACACAATAAAAACGCGTAAGCTACCTATTTTCGTAAATAACGTGGCAATATTTTGATTCGAAATTAACTTTGAACACTGCGATAAGTTATGTTATTTCGAATTTTGTTGATAGATTAAATATTAATAGTCCCTAACGTTTTTATGATATACGTACACTGTCCTGGCCGGAACTCTGCGATAAGTTATGTTATTATATGATAATAAAATGCTCCAACCTAACACCAGAGAAATTAGCGTGCCCAGAATGCTAGCCGCATTACCACGCTGAATAGCAGTGCTTATATTACGTTGGACCAGATTCTATATCAGATATATACTGTAAATTCTATATCCGCGCTTGTGGCCGTACACTCCAACTTGATCGTAATATAGTCTGTTCTTTGCTTCAACGAAGCACGTTTTAGTGATCAGCGGATTTAATATAAATAGGATTTGGACAACGAAAACGGTGAACACGTTTTCTCACTTAAATAGTAAGGTTTCGTTAGGGTGTGGACTAACAAAGAGCGAATAGCGGGAATTCTTTATACAAATTAATCCAAAAGTAAAGCTGAAATAAAAGATACTGGCTAGTAGGTAAAGTTGGGGTACCTAAGTGTTTTTAAGGAAATAAAATAAAATAGTTTTTAACGCTCAAAAGACTCTTTAATGTACTCTGACTAATCCAGAAACTTTTCATGTTGTTATGATTAGAGTTTTCGTAAAATATGTATACCATAACAGAAACTTTTGCATAAGCATCTGCATTCTTGATTCTAAATTCGATTCGGTTGTACTTGACTAATTGGACCATTGCAATTCATAATATGACAGCGAATTCACTGTGTTTAATACCCGGAAGCCTTATTTTGATAAGAAAACTTTTTTTTCTGCAATTCTTCTTTTTAATATTACCTTCTATTTATTTCTTGATGTTAATCTACCCTCTAGGTACCAGTATCGCCTCACAAAAGCCTTGGCTTAGTTCGCAACGCGCGAGAGGCTGTCCATTTTCAATGCTAAATAACGAGTGAATTTTGGACACAAAGACGGTTTTTGTATCGCCGCGGTCAAGGGTGACGGCTGCTTTACAGCTGACATTGTTAGGTGGCTTAGTTTTAATAAGGAAAGACATGTGGCTTTAAAGCCTTAGCAAACACTAATCTAACAAAACAATATGTTACGAGATATGTACGTATGTCTATGCTACTTGATCCGTAAATTAGTTCTTCGTGAGATTATGTTTTCTTTTAAATAGCAATTAATAAGAAAAGTTGAAAATCTTCATTGCAGACACAATGAAAAAAATTTATGTAATTCACTGGCTCTTCGATATACTTACGCCTTATCGATACTAGTAAGGTTACATTTCAATATTACGTTTATTAAGAAATCATTTTATTTTTCATTGCTTAGGATTTTAAAACCGGCTCTTAACCCTTAAAAAGCTTCTGAAAGAGAAGCCTCTCTTTCGTTACATAAACGAAAAAATCGTTTTGCCAGTCCTATTCTTGGTATTTTGTGAGGCTGAAATTCGGCAATAGTCAATTTCTGGATATCACAAAAAATAGCCTAACAAGTTTGATATAACAGTTATTTCTGACTGAATGTTTTTGTTTGATTGCGCATTAGAACGCAATTACTCTTAAAAACGCCACTGCCTCAGGTAATTGGACTTTATTTAGAACTGAACAGGTCTTAAAATGGGACTTATTAAAAAAATCTAAACGACTTTTCACACAGACTTTGCTATTAATAGACAGTTACAAGCGTAAAGTTGCTGTAAAAACCTCAACAAAAGCGACAAAGCACATTGAACTGCCTTTAACAATTGAATGTACTCAGAACTGCATGTAAGTCTATAACAAATCATAATGTCGTAGCCATTCAGAGATAGGCAAAATATACAGAGGTACTTGAACTCCTTGTAAAAGAGCAGTCGAAGATAACACGACGACGAGGATGTGAACCTGCATACTTCAGAGTTCTTACTAAGAAGAGGCGTCCAGCGGTGGACTAATACAAAATGGGCTGATGATGATGACTTCTAGGTAACACGGTCTGCTATCGGGTATAGTTATACATGAAGACGTTCAAAACAAGAGCAAGCTAACTTAGTTTCATTTTGACAGCGTTGAAGCGTCGAACTGTCAAAAAAAAAACAAGTTTACTTACTGTTTTTAATTTGTTTCGTACCTTACTCTAGCCGAGATTATAATAGGGCCATTATAATATTATTAATTATAAAAAGTTCAGCAAAAGTCATCATCACCATTATCTATTTAAACAGCAGTAGAATTAGTTTTGAACTCAAGTTTTTGTCCGACATCTCAATCTAGTTAATGCCACTGTTTACCAAGTACCTACATTATACACAGTAAAGTGTTTTCTTGGAACTTAGAATTATGACATATTTTTTTTAATCTTGGTTAAGTCTTAATAACGAATAGCATTAGCAAATATAGTCATTCACTCCTATAAAATAGTCCACAAGGACTTCGGACGTTTCGAAATATTTGAAAGACATCCTATCAAAGATTTCCTTTCAAAGCAATCACCAATCGCCGGTGACTACCGACCTTCCACTAATTCACATATAAATCAACACGCCTCCGTCCCCATACTGTTGCGCCATATCATTAGAATGTCTTTAGTCATTATCGCTACACACAGAATACTCTGACATAGATAAGTACTAGGTAAACGGCCTCAAATTAACTAGATTGAGATGTTGTTTAAACTTGAACAAAAACTTAGTACAAAAATTATATGTATTTTAGTTGGTACAGTTTTTGTCGAAAGATTTTGTGTAAATAGTGATGCAGAAGTAATTTGTTAAAACAATTTTTGTGTTATACTTTCAAGCGTTTCATATACAACGTAACGAAAGGTGTGACAATACTTACGGGTGTTAGTCTACCCATCAAATTGAACCCATGGCAGAACAACACTTTTCAAAATTTTTGCTTCCTAAGTACAACTTTACTCTTCACGCGACCAATTTTTATATGGGCACCCTAAAATATATATATATATTTCACATTGGGTTCACTTTGATGGGTAGACTAACACCGTTAAGTATTGTCAAACTTTTTTGTTGTACGTCGTATAATTATTGTATTGGTGTTAATATGCATGGATACAATATTATGTGTAAAATTGTCGTCAAGAATATTGTTAACGATTTGAATGGATTACCAATTTGTGCTTTAGTAACTTTTGATTCGGTAACATTCTGGGCATACCTTTTTATGTCACGAAAGAATCGATTTCATCTAAGCCAGCCTATGTAAAACATGTATTAATATCATACAATAAAAAAGGGAAGGAAGGTGTCTAGCCAAATTGTCCCCAATTTCACGTTAGGTCTCTACTTAGACCAAATATCACGTACAAGTAAGTATTTTTTTATGCAAGGATCTGATATAATCAAGAAAAAACTAGGTATTATAAAGTAAAAAAGTTTCATCTAGGGCTCACGCAAGCTGATAAACGGGACCGTAGCGTAGCCCTGACTGTGAAATTCGAATTAGTCAGATCTGCTTACTCGAGTAAGAACGAGCATCCTACGTTGCTTGCTATGCTATTCAGAAACTCTTTTCCATTCTTTTACAGTATTCACGAAAAAATTAAACTATACAATGCACGTTCTTAATCGCACAATTTCCCTTTTACGTACTTGTACAGCGCAGAACGAATTTCATCGACAATCGGAAATCAATCAGTGTGCCTGACGAAGCGTTGTTGGCCTATCACCCCTATTGTAATCTTGGTTGAGCGTGGACCGTAGAAAATAGAACTTGAGCAAAATAGCAGTACCAAATATTTAAACCTCTTTTCGTTCATAGACCAAGATATAGTTTTCACTAGACAGTGTTACTTTACTAAAGTGATAGATAGATAGATCAATTCTTTATTGCAAAAACACAAAAAAAATACAAGAGAAAAATTCTTACAAAATATAGTACTACAAGTGGCGGCCTTATCACTAAAAGCGATATTTTCAAGGCAACCTTAGGATGGAGACAATTGTGAAGAAATTAAATGAAATAGAACGGGGTATACAATAAAGAATATACTATAATAATAAAATATAAAGTGTTTAGCTTCAACTGACCTGTTTCACCGATGTATCCCTGGAGCCTATCTTCGCGGAGAGCTCCTTGATGTCGTTCTGCAGCTCAAGAATCCTGGCTTCATATTCCCCCTGCGTGGTGTCCAGACGCCGTCGCAGCAGATGTTTCTCTTGTTCCAACTCCTGGAGAAGGAAAATGAAATTTAGTTTATCGCGCTTTTTATCAATTTGTATTATACAAACTTCCACATTCTTTCTACCGTTACAAGAACTCGTTCTATTTCCCGATAGATGTATTAGATTACAAGTCGCAAGTGAATCGGTTCTTTCTAGGTAGGTAAGTAAGCGTGCTATTTCTTACAATGGCGTATCGTCGCTTTACAACAGGCGCCGCCAAAAACGACAGACTACTTAACTTAAAATAAAATTAATAGGTACTCTAATGACATGATGACACTATAATGCTACCAATACTACCAATAGAAATGATGGTATGGTAACAGAGCTAACTAAGGTGGGATAGTAAAATTTGTAATTGATCCTAAATATAGAATAATTTATAATGTTATAAAGAACAGGGGATAGATAATAATATTACACTGACCCACACCAAAATGAAGTATAGCTCTACATGTAAACTATGACAAATTACCCACGTACAAAAATGTTTTATAAACAGTCAATCGTAAATGGCCGATAACATTATGATGGCAATGTTATTAAAACAATCTTTTCAATGTTCCCAGACTTACCTTCAGAAATCTGATACAGTATTATGTGTAGTTTTATACTGGTGGGAATTTGGGGGAGGTTAAGTTGACATTACTGAAATGTTGATAAAGTAAATAAAAATTGCATCGTTATAGAGATTGTTTATTTGAAATGTGTAAAGAGGGATGATCTGGGAGTAATATACCCAATATTGAAAACAAGTAGTTCTGCAAACAGAAAATCTCGCGAGCAGCAGGCATTCATGAGGGCATATACTGGTTAGAAAATTGTACGAAAAGGTTGATAGGGACTTCTAATGCTTTCCATTTTTTTTTAAAAATGATTCAGCTTTTTGTCGTTTAATGTCGCCTGCCGAATTAATGCCGATTGCCACATTTGTGTAAGATAAGACTCGATTTATTTTACATAATTCCCAAAAATAACGAATTTGAAACGCAGTTGATATATGACGAAGAAAAAATACAACAAAGCAGACAGTAAGATTCTCGAAAACAAGCATTTTGCACGACTGTCTCACGTAAGGTAACTCTATTGTTTTAAATTGAATACAAAATTAATCGCAAAAAGCTATATTGTTTAACCAGCAGACTGTTCAAATACTGAACATGCATAAACAAAAGAACATCGACATAATAAATACATTTTGCGTCATAATCCAGGTGTACATTTTGACATTTGTTTAAATAGTCTGGGAGCTATTGGTTAAATTGATGATGTCACGGTCTCGTTTAAATGCACTGCAGATGCACTGTCAGTTACTGTAGAGTTACTAAAACTTATACATTTTAGTGTTTTGTTTAACAGAATTGTGTTAATTCCTTTTTTTGTTTCATTTAGCAACTAAGCAGATCGGTTCATTAAGCATTAATTATTAGTTTATATGGTCAAAACTTAAATTATACAACATACTGATCCCGATTCGGACAGGTCAGAATTACTAAACTAACATAATGGCATTTCTAATAGTGACTCCTCTCTTTTTGTTTCCACAAGTGAGAAAAGCATGGATATAATTTTAGGAACTTTTAGTTTAGTCAGTGTGAGTGGCCGAATTAGGGTTATTGCCAAATAATAAATTAAATAAAAACTTAGCATACTAATCAAACAACCCGATCCTGGCCTGATTTCTTTTATATAACCACATCATCTTTATCAAGAATCGAGACTTTAAGCATCGACTAAAGCATAACATAGAGTTCTTTAATAACCTGGCCTTTAGCCACGTTAAAAACACAAGCATTTTGAGTCATAATTCCTCCAAGGATTCTTTCACATGACTGCCGACAGGTGAAGCCGTGAAACCAAATATGTGTTATAATCACATGCTTCACATAATCCGATTACAACGCTTAATCTGTCTTAGTATAAGTATCTACTTATTAACAAGAACACGTTTTCCAGTGTGTGAGAAAGACTAACAAGATAATGTAACATAAGAAATGAGTAAAATAAAGAAAGCTTCTTTAAAAACATCTTTTTTTATTGTAAAGACCAAAATTAACCCATTACTGGATGGCATTATAAAGATTTTTTGGCACAGATCAAATGGGCTAAAAGTTTGTCGATATAAAACAAGAGAAAAGCTTTATATAATGCTCCTAGCAGTGCAAGTATATATATAGTCTATAGGTATACGAGTATTTATTACGGCCGCCGGTATACCTAATACGTTATGGTATACCGTTCTTTGCAATTACTGATCTTGCCATCGATAATTGATTGATGTTAATTTGATTAGAAATCTATTTAATATATTTGACATCAAACGTCAGTTTAAAGGTTTTTGAGTCCTTGGGTTCGATATTTATATCCAGTGTATTAAGCTCTCGATAATGATCGGAATGAGGGTTCATACCGACTCGAATTTCAAAACAAACGACTGATAGAGAACCGTACTTACGATGCAGATTTGGCACTAACTACGAATGAAACCAGGCTATCAGTATGATTTATGACGCCTATCTGTAGTTAAGCTAAATTGTCATAGAAATTCTCAATTTTCTGTGATTGATGAGATGTGTTGACTTATTAATTACTGTAAAATTGCCAAAGATTTATTTATTGAATAATAGGCGAGCAGCTTCAAGCAGATGTGCCTGTATCATATTGTGTTGAATTCATAAATCGTCCAATGCAATGCACAAAATTGTTCTTAAAGATACATAGGATTCACATGAAAAATGAAGTGTATATAATAAAACCATAATACAGCCCGTCATAATATGAGCAGTTGTCTATACACTACTACAGATAATCAAAAATTATCCTAATGTTTTATCCCACCACCAGAGAGCAGCATACTTAGATTGCTAGCGGCATTCCCAAGCAGAATATCTATGCTTATTTGTTGTGTCAGGTCACTAGCATCTCAGCAAAGATTCGTCCATCTACTAGTGAGGAAGTTTGACAATTAGTTTGTACTCAAACAAAGCTACACCCATTTAATTAAATCAACGGCGTAAAAAACTAGAATAGCACATTTCCGCAAACTCCAATTTACCTCAACAAGGCACTTTAATTAGAATTAGAAAATGCGTATATGGAAACAGGGTTGTCTAAAGACAATAACATTTTCTCTCGTGTGTCGACCTACATGTGTCTGATCTGTCAACTTATGTGAGCCCCTGAACCATAAAGAATCGGAGAAAGAATGGAATGATGACGGACAAGTAGAACGTTTTCACAATATGTTCTCTTAACTTACAAGACTCTATTGGCGTGTCGGTGACATTGTCAAGAAGCTAGTGGTAGAATGGGAAAGACTTTTGTTTACAGAGTTCAACGCCCTTAGGGCAGAATTCTAAAAAGTCATACTACTTATTTCAAAGTTACTTCGGTTATAATGTCATTATGCCTACACACCAAATTCTTCTTTTTTATTGTTTTAATTGTATGCTAGCTATTTAGTAGTATTGACTGTGGAACTACATATTATATGGAAATTCAGGGTACTATTAAGAGTGTTGCTTCAGTTTCTTAAACTAAAGGTTAAGAGAGCCTGGTAAAAGACACAAATTACGGCAACTGTTACAAAGTCACGAGCTCAAAGCAGTCGTAAATTAACGCTATAAAGAAGAACCATAAAAGTTTCTTGCTACTAGATAAATATGCATCTTGCTAAATAATCACCAGTTAAAATCACGACCTCAAAAATCAATAATTGCACATTTAATTATCTATTGGCACGTCTTGCAGTAGCTCAAACGTTACCAAACAATTATCGTAATACCAGACGTCTCTGTACCCGTCTGCGCCGGCGCCGGTCGTTCTATCGCATACATATCGCGCATGAATCACGACTACCGTCCTATTTCACTTTCACTGCTCATTCCAAATGTATGTACCTACTCAAACGTAAGTTAGAATACTCGTCAACTTTTAGATCGTATAGAATGAAGACAATTGAGGCAGCGCCATATGCGTGTCAAGTGACCTAGTTCAGCAGAAAATTCAATGTTTATAGAATCTGTATCATACCAATCACAGCTCTACAACTTCATAGAATCCAGTCTTCAAAATAATCTAAATACGAGACAGGCCTAATCTGCACTACATCATGAGAATGTACAAAAAAGTCAAATTATCAGGGTATGCCCTGATAATTCTTGTACATTCTAGGTAAAGAAGCGAATAGCATATAAGTATTTCAAAAATATTACAATCGATAGAACAAGAATCTAAATGACACAATTTTACAAGATGTAGAAGAGAACAGAAGGCAGAATTAGAAAAATTTTGAAATAAAATATTTTGTGGATTCTCACTACAAGAAAAAACAAGCAAAGAAAGAACAAAATTATAGGTATATAATAAAATAAACAGATATAAATTACCTAGTTTTAATGAATTTTTTTACTACTGTGAATGTTTTTTTTCCTTTGCTATTGTGTTTTAATAAAATTATCTACTGATAAAAAAAAACCTAAGCTAGGAAAAATGCCACTTGTGTTTTGGATGACAAAAGTTCTAAGCTATTTATTGTTAGTTTTCATTGTCGAAGGCTCTGATCGGCTGATAAGTGACATATTCATCGAAACACTTTCTTACAAATATTTGCCCTCAATCAAGTGAAAGTAAAATCGGTTCCAAATGGTGTTCATTTAGATAAACATTTGCTAAACTAAAAGATGAGGTAATAGTGGAGCTGAAATAAAACATAATTACTAATGTAATTTAAGACTCAAATAAAATTTAAGACTCAAATATAATAGAAGACAACAAGGAAATTTAATAGATCTAGAAACGTGAATTGCCTAATGATGAAGCTAATTTACGACTGACGCTATACGCCATTAAATTTCAAAGTCGTTTTTACAAAAGTCAAGGTTGTGTGCATGAGGAAGCTCTAATGAGTACTATAACTTTTCAACCATTAAGCTTCCAGAACATGACCTTTTATAACTATGCCTATTCTTCTAATCTTTATAGCAATAACAATGCTCATATAAAATGACCATTCGTATCCCTAATCTTAATACGGCCGCTAAGACGTGGCGTGAGATTTTTGTATATAAACAATTAGAAATCAGAGAATAAATACAACAGAAAACAGGCACAAAGCGCAGTCTTATCATTAACATTACTGAGATGATTTATTAAATCTATCTGAAATTGTGAACTAATCTAAAGTAGCCAACCTAAGACTTGGTTTTAGAATTGTCGTATCAGATGCTTTAGAGGATGTTCTAGTTGGATTTGGAATTTAGTATTGTTATTTAATAAAGCATTTAACATTTTGGACCTAAAACCAAAACCATATGAATGAAGGTAAAGCTCAAAACATCAATTAAATTACTAAGTAGTTTATTATTAGCTTGAACTAGAAGAAATAAATATTTAACCTGTCTATGTCAAGACACATAATAAGAATAACAAAATATTAATTGGCCTTTAAATAACGTTTGCTATAGGTAAATCTTGTTATATTTGAATTATTAATTACTTCAAAAAAAACTTTGAAACTTATCTGAATAGTTTCATAGTTCTTAAACATTGCTAATTGCTCATTAACGATTAACTTAGACCATATACAACTAACAATGTGAACGTACACCTCTAAACGCTAATTCACGAGTGTGTCACGAGAACAACAATTATAGTCTCGAAGCTCAAAGTTAATTACAACCACTGGTAGTTGAACTAGTTGACAATCAAGATGATCTACATCGTCCATTGTTACCAAATTGATGTTTTTATCACGACAACGAGATTGCAGTGGAGGATGTTGCGTGAAGTTAATTCAATCTAGATTACCAGCAGCTTCGTGACGTGACTCAACATATACTTACTAAGAAGCTTTTGTGTTATGTTGATGACCTCTTAGTTTGCTGCGAGCATCTTGTTGAGGATGAACCTTCAAAAGACGTCGTCGATGTTCTTGTTGTTGTGGAACAGGAACTTCAATGAAAATAACGGATAGCAAGTAGCAACCGCTTGTTTTACATTGAGAAAGGATTATTTGGGAATATGAATTGACTGTAAAAGCATTTCAGTCCACTTCCTGTCTTGCCGATCGTTTGATGTTATTATGGTAGATGGAATTAAGTAGCAAAATTTTTGTTTCTTTCTACGTTTTTATTTTTGTGTCAGTATTAGGAAGGGCTTTTTTGTAAATAGTAGGTTTGAGCTTGAACGCAACTTGCCTGATTTAAAGCAGTAATGCGGCCTAAGATGTAGTACGCTGACTGTGTGAGTTTTTGAAGCAATACTAAAATAGTTTACAATACGAATTCGCAGTATAAGTTAATTATTACTTGTGATAAGTATCTCTCTATGCATTAAAAAATGGTTTTCCGTGAAACTTGAACCGGATAAGTAACAGGAAACCCTTATTCAAATCTTGTTCATATTTTTATAACTTAGACTTCTAAGGTCAGAAAGACCCAGCCGCTAACTTCCGCATTCACTGAGAGTGTTGTTCCTTGCGCAAACGCAATATTCGACTCATTGACTGGCACGGTAATTCAACAGTTGATATTGTATACACCATAAAATGTATAGTCATTTAATTTGCGTTACATTTAATCATTATTAGTTCCTGTGGTTGTCTATCCGTCTATATTTAAAGAGTAAATCCATAATGACTGATATTTTCTAGAAATCAACGTAGAGCTGATTTGGAACTGATTTTTACAGAACGTTGTAGTAGTGTTGATAAAAATTTACGGTTTGAAATAACAGATATTAAAGCGTTTTTGGAAATTTTGAATATCAGGTTCATAATGCCCTAGCAATATGGTTTACTGACTTCGCATTGTTAAAAGGCGAAAAAAGCGTTCTACTTGTACCTCTCCACACCAATCTTCTAAATGACTGAGGCACTTTGAGAAAATCTCGTGTCATATTTACACCATCCATTAACTTTCTTCGCGGCGGCAAATCGCAGCAGATGTCATTTCGCTCTTGATAATTACGACGGTGTGACAGATGACTGTTATGAAGACTAAGGAAATAGCATTTAATCTGTGCTCATACAGAGTTTTACTATCTTTCGGTCAAATACTTTTAATGGGAACAATGGCAGGAACAATTTTAACAAAAATTATCAAAATGAAGTTGGATCATCTAAAGACCACTCCACACAGAAAATCCAAACACCAAGCACATTTCTTATCTTAGAAATATTGAATTTATAGTAGTAATTTATTTTCAAATGGTTAAATATGTATGTTTGTAAAATTACAAAATAAAGGAGAGAATCTTCTCAAATCGATTCCCCAGAGAACAATTTTTTTTCAATATATTCTATGGTTTTTTTTCCTGCTTTGCTATAGTAAAGGATTATATTTTTAAAGAACTATATAGTGCTTAAGATCTTCCTCTCATATAGTCGAATATACATAATCAGTTAAAGTGACTTTGTTACTCCCGTTCATTCTATGGATATGCTTGATCACGGCTGTAATGTGTAATCATGGCTTAATGATGACAGTTATTGATGATGGAGGAAGATAACTTAGTTTGATGGCAAATAAAGTGCTTTATACATATAACGGTACTTAATATTAATGTCGCTTTAAACTAGGATTATGATGGTAGTTACTATAATAGCACATTTTTAATAATTGGCAGTTGAAGATTTTCGATTAAAATCGAAATGTGTACAAAATGTTGAGGTGCTAAAATTAGCACTTAATTTTTAAAAGGTAACGTTTTCAAATACATGTTATAGCAAAATTCTACAACATTAAAAATCTTTATACTTATAACTTGTCTTTGTGTGTGTTTGTCTGTCTGTCTGTGTGTTGTGACTCCGGAACGGATGAACCGATTTAGGTTTTTCTTTTTGTTGACTCGTGAATTAGTCTGGTGTGTAGATAGATACAAGTATGATGAAAATCAGTACAAGATGGTCGCCACCACGAAACGGCGGATTACGAATACATATTCTTTCACATCTCCCTCAATGTGGTAATTAAATAAATGGCTGGACTACAATACTATGACAAATTTCAAATGCAAGATGGCAGCCAACACAAAATATCGTTGTCGGGGGTGTTTACATATTTTAAAATGTTACTTGTGTGAGCACACTAATATTAGATTAAAAATATTTACAGTGTTAATTTAATTATTAAATTTCACAATACAATAATCTCTGTTAGCGCATTTGAGTAACAATTATAAATGTTTTACTTATATTTTTGTACGTAACAGGTTCTCATGGGCGAGTAAGAAATACAACAATTTATTGTGGTTGTCTTCACTAATGAGGGATTCGAGGAAAATGCGAAAAACATGGGAACAAATGACAGCTTCGTAATCTGTGAGATTTCTTTCTTAGATGACAATGTTTAGTGGTTGATATAGAGTTCTGAAGGCATAAATATTATCCGCAGAAAAAAACTAAGAACCTTAATATATACCTTTGCAGCTCTAAAAAATTTATGACACACTCAAAATCATATATATATATATCTACCTATCGATATAAAAATCAATTGGTGTTCGTTTGTCGCGCTGAAACTCGAGAACGGCTGGGCCGATTTAGCTGCTTGGTATTGAAATGTGAAAAAGGTTAAAAGTGGGAAACATGCATAACTATTAGGCGCTACGAAATTTGCCGGTTTAGCCAGTATAATCACAAAAATGATTCGAAATACAAAGAATAAATGTGACTTTAAAAAAGTAAAATCAAACTTCTATTTGGCACGAAAATTTTACTTTACAAAAAAAAAAATAAGAACTATAGACCGTTTTCGCTATATGACCCTGAATCAGTAATTAAATTACCTATCGAACTATAAAATAATTTTTCAAAACGGTCCAGCCATCACAGCGAAATCGAGGAATTGAGAACCTCCTCTTTTTTTAAGAATATTTCAATTCCATTTTTAAATGTCTTTACTTGATAATACATAACCTAACAAAAACTATATAAAGTTATAAACTATATGTACAAAAGCAATATCCAAAAATTAAAATAAGTGATAATGAATAATAAGTGTTTAACAAAGTACAATCATTAATTTTAAACTTAGCAGTACATCAGTAAAATAATTTGTTCTTCGAGTTCGTAGGCTCAGTAAACTTTCAGCCTAAGTAATAATGCATTAAAAGAAATTGTGATTGGTGTATGAAATCCAAATTCGCTCAAACCCAATAGAATCCTACTCCCAGAACCTAGACTAGAGATATATAAAAACGGCCCGTACTACATGTCAATAAAGATCTATTATAAAATTCCTGATTCAATTAAAAATGAAACTAAAGATGTTACTTTCCAAAACAAACTCCGTTATTTTTTGGTACAAAAGCGCTTACTATTACTACACCATAAAAGAATATTTTGATGAATAAATGTAAAGATCTCAATCTAGAATAAGATGTAAATACTAGTAGTGCTATTTCATTTAGCTTATATACATTTCTTGCTATGTGATAGTATTATAGATATGTATATGTATGATAAGTGTTTAGGAAGAGCACTTAGTGTATAGCATACATTTGTACGGATTATTTATCCCAAGTATGTTGGTTACTATAAAAGTGTAAGTCGAGCGCTTGGCTTGGACGTAAACAACACGCAGCAGGTATTGGTCACTCACACCAGGGCGCCGGCGCCGGCAGTCAGCAGTCAGCAGCGCGCAATGCGCGCGTTTCGCACCTGATACTCGCTTTTGAAGAATAATTGTTTATATAAACACCATTTTTTTTCCAAATTTACCAAATTAGCTTTTAAGATAACTGTAATATTTCAGATATAGAATCTGTATTTTAACTTAAAAGCTTAACTTCAGTGATCGATTAGAAAAAAACTGAGCATGCTGTGCTACGAACTCTACTATGTAAATGGTGATACAACCGCTTCTTTTCTTTAGAACTTTCATTAGTGCAACCGTTGAACTAACGGTTGTTGATTTGGTTGCAGTAGTTCCACACCGTCATTGATCATTGACAACGTATCATTCTTTTAGCGTAAAATTACTGGCACTTGGCACTGGTCTTAGTAACAGGGTCTCGATTTCACCAGCTAGGTACGGAACCCTAAAAATTAATTTCCATTGACGCACTATAGAATTTTTAGAGAATAATCACTAGTCATGAAACCTCAAAGATAAGTCGATTAGACAACGCACACGGCCGAGTCATTTAGACTGTAATTAACTCGGCCGAAGAATAATTAATATTACATGCCTTGGGAAAGTGGAGAAACCGATGTTTTCCGCGATAGCGTCTAAGGCCGCTATCCCACTGGCGTTTTACGAGCGCTGACGTCTCCCCAACGTCGTTGGAAAGACGCGACGTTAACGTAGCGCTCAAGATACTATATGAGGCGAGAACGCGACGTTAACGATGCGTTGGTGCGGCGTTAACGTTGCGAGGTCGCAAGGCGAACGCTTGCCGCTAGGGACTCGCGACGTTGACGTCGCGTCGGCGCAGCGTTGGCGCTCGACAGGCGTTACAGAGACGGTAACGCCCGTAAAACGCCAGTGGGATGGCGGCCTAATAGGCAATTACTCTTGCTTGATACAATGATCAAATCTTACGAATGTTTGCTCAAACAATGCTCTCTATCTCTAACTATGTAAACTTACTCGCGGTTTGCTTTTTGTATTTAATTGTTGGTTTATTTTATTCTGGTGATTCGTGTTTCCGGTGATTTACGAGTATGTACTGATTTTACTCAGTCGTTGATTGTTTTTCGCAAGCTAAGTACGATTTAAATTTGTTCGAGATAGACACGTGCAGAAACAAGTCTTTAGTATAGGCCATTCCTATAATCCATCCAATTATCAATCGCGGATTAGATTTGATGCAATCCGCGACGGAAAAAGAACAACAGCAAAACTTTCTGAGTCATTTTAGGTAACTAAACAATCTTTAGCAAATATTATTCTACTTCTTCAGCTATTTTGACTGGCCGGTTGGCGCAGCAACTCGCCTTCAGCGCCGCTGGTCCCGGGTTTTATCCCCGGACAGGTTAAACATTTGTGTGTACAAACATGTCTGTTTGACCTGTGTGTGGGTGTTTAATGTACATATATTATGTACTCGTTATTGGCACTTCTGATTAATATGTTTTTTAAGGAAATTACTTTTACATTTGGCTATTTCTCGGCTGATACTCGTTGTAAGCAATCGTGCGTATAAGAAACATCACTCGCTATTTTAAAAAAGGAACAGATTATATCGGGTAATTAAGCTAAGTAATTTCTACCAGGTAACCTCGTAACGCAATGCAATAGTGGCTCTTCATTTTCTATTTAATGTTAATTATAAGTCATTATAAATACATACAATTGAGCCACTCAGTATATACACTAATACCATCTATATACTAATATGTATTATAAAGAGGAAAGATTTGAGTCTTTGTTAGCATTGAATAGGCTCCGAAACTAATGAACCGACTTTAAAAATTCGCCGTTAGAAAACTACATTATTACCAAGTAACATGGGCTAAATAAAATAGAAATCCGCGGGAAATACCGTGGAGTCCAGCTCACTTAAAAATAAACCTCTTCTTTTTTCTTCTTTCTGTCTTTCTAAAACAAACTTTAGTCTAACCATTTACATAATTTCGGTACCTACAATTCTTTTGACCTCGCGGCTGGCATGGCGTCGTCTAATGTAGAATTAAATAACGCTGCGCTGCCAAACCTTTAAAATGTAATCTTTACCAACCATACTCATAACAGCTGTATTATTATGATTCACGAGTGCTGTAATCGAAAATCTCCAAAAGGCTGACGTAAAGCGAATATTTTCCCATCGCCTCCTACAAGACAACCTTGCCTTACATTTTGACATAATCGTAACCCGGGTCACGCGACTACCCACACTCAGGTTCACTTTGTATTGTTCGTTACGTAGAATCGTTCAAAAGTCTTTGTCTAACATTGTTAGCTAAGCTTTGCCTAAAAATGTATTATTAGCAAACTCAATGCAAAACATGCAAGTAGGCAGATACTCGTAAATGTATCAGTTATTCAAAAATTGCCGATAGTTTTCATTACGCCCGATAACACTAAAGACAAAAACGTAGTAGGAATCTCTGAATCTATTTTTAATAAAATAGTAAAGTATTAGAATTTAATAAGATAATTTAACAATGTGTGAAATTATCATATAATTATATGACACTCTTAGAGGTTTAATTTCCTAAAATCTTTTCGGAGTATACCCCTATGCCCTATAATGAATACACACTTCAAATTTTGTATCCTAGCGAATACCAGTCAGTCAGTCAGGTCTTACTCTTTTATATATTCATCTACACGAATTTTACAAAGAGGAAAGTAATCGCCATAAATGTTGATGCCGTATCTATCCCAAATCCAAGAGTTTGAAAACATCTTCATCTTCAAATGCCATTTTCCTATCTTCTGCCTCCCATTTTTCTGTTTTCTATAGCCTATATTCTGCAACTGGAATATCGTATTTTTATTTAATTATTTTTCCTAATAAGTATGAATGATTGATGAATGAATTAACTCTTTATTGCAGACACACAAACATCAAATATAAAGTGCGAAGCAAGCAAGTATACCTACAGCAAGAACGACCTTGCTGTCTATTTCTAAATATCAACCCACCTTACCTACTGTCATCATTTCATTTAGATATAATGTTAGACAAACAGCTCTGAATGAATCATAGCATGATCACAATGGTAAAAGAACGTAACTTCAAGTAAAGGAGCAAATGATACGTCATTGTTAGATAGAATAGAACAATGACGTATTGCATATAAGAGGCACTAGCTCGTATGACAAATTGAATATAAGTACACCATCCAAAGGGAAGTTATTTAACAATTATAGTCCAAAACATTTAGACGACCCAGGCCATCAGAACAACAACCCTATTTCGGTAAAAACAGATGATTTCTTTAACAAAGGTCCAACGCTCATCAGTATACCTTCATAAAAGCGTCTTAATCTTGAATATCTTTGTTTTGCAAAACGTTGAGCAAGTTGAGAGTAGTTTATTATTATGACAGGTATTATTATAAGAGTTTGTTCTTCTGCTTGTCTATGTCTATCTGAGCGGCAAATTGTTTAGTTTTGTTCTAAAGCCAGCACATGTTAAGCACAAGCTTAGGTTAGCTAGGATCTGGGATCATTATTTTTCTGGTCTCTGACATGATACGAGTATGACAATGGTGTGGAAGAACTAACTACTAAGATCTGCAGTCATTCAAAGCATGGACGCAGCCAGGTTCCAAAACCACGCGCTAAAAATATTAGATAAATAGGCGAAACGTTAATCTTCAATTGGTAACACCACTCAGTCTTTACCAATTCAAATCGAAATTTACGTAACTTTACTCTGAGTTAAGTATAAAATAATTTGCAAATATTATGTAAACTATGTGGCTAATAACTATAGGCTTATTTAATATTGTTTTATATTTAATTCGTATTTCAATCGCACCAGTCAAGCCCAATATTACTTCGTATTCTACCAACCACGAACGGAAAACTGATATAAATCCGAGGTTCAATAGAACAATATATTACAAGCGTGTAGGTGACCCTAATAGAGATTCGTTTTTTAAAGACATTAGGAATCCAATCGTCCGCATCGAAATCTCAATTTATTATTGGTAGACGTTTTTTAACTCAACGAAAACGTATTAAATATACTATATATATTTTTGTCGAATGTCTAAAATGTCTAAAAATAGTCCAATGGTGTTTCACCAAAGACCAACAACCTCAGCTTAGCAAAGGATAAGTTTATATAAATCCATTCACAGAAAAAACAACTGAAACAAAAAAATATCCTTCATAAACAAAAAGCGTACAACAAAGAACAGTAATATAATAGCAATACGATTGTAGATTCGAGTTAAGATGCATATCTTCATAGACTAAGTATGGGTTAAGTAAAATCTGATCTTGGAAATTGAAACTTAGTATCGTGGTAATTGCATTAAATTGAAAGGTAGATTGTAGACATATCTGGAGTAATACGAAAGAATAAGTACAATAGCAAATAAAAACTCAACATTATTCCAAAAAAAAAACAATATAAAATCGAGCTCAGTTGCATCGTAGATAATGATGAGATAGGTTAATTTCGTTAACTATGAAAACCATAACGTCGGTTAAGCAAATAGTCGTTAGTAATAAATCGACATTACATCTTTAGACAAGAAATACTACAACTCCACTTACGATACAAATTACAATTTTACAATCATCAGTACAGTATTGAAATAAATACAAATTCATTTATTTTTTACATATAGTGTACAGTTTGTGGCTTGGACCTACTATGACTCCAAATTAGTTAATAACTGTATTTCAGTAACCAATGGAAATAAATCTACGTATACGGGGTGACTCGTAATAATCTAGCATTCTCTTAAGGATGGCTTTTGATGTTATTTGCAATAAATTGTTTGCTTTTACATACAAAAGATATCATTGACGCGTGGCCAAACGTACGAAATATCTGTTTCTTCTTTCGCATTTTTTAAAGTCGTAGAACAAATATTTTTGCTTAAAACTATCAGATAAGACCCTTAAGACAGCTATAGACCGCCAACTTGTCCATACAATAAGATATAGCTCTTTCTACCTTATGTTGTTGTTCGATTCCAGTGGTTTTTTTTCACACACCATATTTACTAGGATTAACCGTTAATTTTATCTTTAAAATAAAAATGAATTTAGAGTGTGAAAATAGGTAGGCCCCGGAATGAAACTTGTATCAGAATCACGAAAACAGTGAAGGGTCAGTGATCCTTATAAGAATATGCTAGTTGATTAACAGTCTCCTTATATAGAAGAGAAAACGTACAGATTATGCTCGTCTGATATAATTAATATCAGACATAACACTGGCATAATCTATTAATTAATGGTCCAAAATCTCACACACACGTATAAAACACGTTAAAACATTTCCCGAACAAAGTAAGCAAATCGTGTTTCATGTGCATACAATACGTGTTGAAAATCACGGTCAACAGCTTGATAAGGCTATCGCTGCACATAACAATACGAAATAACCGACTGAGAGTGAGAAAATAATACAGCTGTGGGTTTTGTAAGCAACATTTAACGATAAAACAGCAACGGTCGAAGGTTTTTTGGACGTTTTAAAGGATATTTTAATTTATGGAGACACAGTTTATAACTGCTAAGAAACGTATGTGCAATGTTACCTTCCAGAGTTTCTTGACATTTGTCTTGTAGATAAAACTATTAAACATAATGACGATGAAGCGCAAATAATTAATCAGAATAAAATTAAAAAAGAACTAAGTAAAGATAGATCAAATCTGAATTGCAAATACACAAAAAAAATAATTAATTAAATACAAGAGATAATTCTTACAAAATATAGTGCTACAAGTGCAAAGTACACCATTTACTAATGATGTCAAATATTTTATGATTATAATTATAATTATTAGGTAAAGTGTGACAATTTAGTTTTCTGTGACCAAGCTGACAAGGATAAGAAAAAATAAGTCATGTACCCCAACATAGATAGAAATAGCGCTATATTCACTAAAATAACGCCATCGTTATAGACTTTAAGACAAAAACGATTTGCTGTTCATATCATAACTTTGTTTACAAAACACTGATACGAATATGAATACCAGAAAAATAATGCCAGGAATAAGGAGAAGACAGATATTTCTGATTATTTTTTTAGTTTTATTGTAAATCTAGTATTAAATAGTAAAACATCGACACCCTGCCGACCACCAGCTCTGTCAGTAACTCAGTTACCCAAGTCGTCATCCTCAATTAGACGCTGCCCGTTCAACCATAACTTTGTAAGTAAGTGCTTACATAATCATAGTCACAACTCATAATATGCATAATTGTAACACTAGCCATTGCTACTGCATTTGCATAAACAGTATTAATTTACTAATACGGGAAATAAGAAGTTGTTTACCAATATAATAAGTTATCTACATAACAGTCAACACCACATTGTCTATGAAAAAAATACGTGTGGCACTCAGGGACTGCTGCGGTAAAGCTATTACATACGTCTAGTCACACGCACACAAACACCGTGCCGAAATCTGGCGAACTGAAATGACGTTAGACGAGTATTCAGTTTATTTTCGTTACGGAATTTCTTGATTCGGTCGCCGCGCTCAAGGCCCGTGATAAAAGCTATGCAATAGCTTAAAAATTAAAGCATCTCAAGTAAGTTCGGATAAAGATTTTGATTACATACATAGTTATATTATTTTGTTGATTGATTTCTGGACTACTCCAAAGCTGACGTTGCTTTAACCATACAAATCCGTTGTAAGTATTATACCTAATTTTTCCACACATGACAAGTATCAACCGCATTTATTATTTAGAGTAAACCCTTGCAAGCGTTGCCAGGGTTTGTTGTTTTATCTTTGGAGTAAATCGTTGTACCTTGGCTAATATTATTTTCTAAATATACCTAGCAAGCAAAACAAGCTGAAACAAGCCAATGGAGTAGGACTGTCCAACGGAAGCAAAAGGTAACCGGTATCAAACGACAACAAAAACTCATACACTACATGGTTAAAAATACTTCTAATAGCGTCACCAAGACACCATACGATGAAGCGATTATCTAGAAAACTGCAATTAGATAAAGTGAAGCCAAGTAGAACTTTCTCATCCGGCGATTAGGGAACCGACAGTAACTTGCCTGCTTTTTGGACTTGGACCTTACAATTAGTTGGGTATATGTTTCGTAATACGTTTATACTTTTATGTCAATAACAACAAAATTTAAAATGCTAGTGGTACAGGCATACATAAATAAACAGACAGATCTACGAGTAAAATAATAATTTGTGAGATTGCTTTGTGAGCTCAAGACACGCTAGCAAAGTCAACGAGCCTATCTTTGCTGACATATAATATTTTTTAAGCTTCAAAACAAAAATTTTAAGAGAACTCGTTAAGATATGCAACCCGTGGAAGAGATTAACCTCTTCACTAGCAATGTCAATAACAAAGTCCTTACAATGTACATTGTACCTAATGCAATATCAGAGAGTACATAATGATATAGAGGCCATACATAAAAGTATGCAATGATTCTCCTCAAGGGAATGCTTCAGTTCACGACATGTTTCATAAAGCATACTTTATAAAACTTTATTTAGATCGCTATAACAATAGCTGTAATGCATATGGTTAGGCCGTGTTCATATCTATGTTGAGATACCTGGACAATGATAATAAAGTCATTTTAGTAGAACTTTTTTGCATGTCTCTTCCCTTCTCTCCTATCTTTATTTATAATCTGGGTATTTTCTTATCTTAAATTAACTGGTTTATTCATACCAAGCATGTTCTGACAAGCAGCATGGTTACTTTAGATAAAAATACAGGTAGGAAACTGTCATTTTGCAATTCTTTACATTGTGAACATTCCACTTTCTTAATTTGTACCGCAAGAAGTCGGAACTCCGTACCGTCTTCTCTATTTCCCGAGATTTTTTAATGACATTTTCCTGAGTATTCAAAGTAGAGTAAACAGATTACTTCAAAAACTGCGTAGTCCGTCTTTGATCACACTGCCGCTAACTATCAGCGAGTTACTACTACTAGCTATAAAGGCAATAGTCATCGAAGTACATGCCGTCTCTAACTACCGCACTCAGAGACGTTAATGGTTACTTAAACCATCACTAAGTAAGGTTTAAAAAACAAATTAGTATTAAGCCCACTAACAAATTATCAGAGTCAATACTCAGAGTGGCAACTTTTTTGAAGTCTTTACTTAGTGATGGATGTGACGTTTCTGACTGCGGCAGTAAGGGTCTCATCGTAAGAAGGAGTTAATTGTCTCAGACGATTGAAAACTTATAAGGAACGTAAATAAACCAATTATTGCCTACTTTAAAAATCCCAAACATATTTTCATACAATTATTTATTAGCACAGCCCGCGGTACTTAAAATAAACACAGTCAAAAAACGAATGGCTATTATTGCAATGGCTTCCTACCAATCTACTGGATCATTAGATTGAATTTATCGATGAATAATCGCCCATTAAACAATTATTAGCTATTGCCTCTCCCATTTAGCCTTGGGAAATTAAAGATTTGGTTTATATCTACTTTTAGCTAATGTTGTTTGATCAATAAGCGTTTTAATGGCGTTAGTAAAACAATCACGACCTAGAGACCAAGATTTTTGCTAATCTAGATAAAAAAGCGAGGTATTAAAAACAGTCGTAATAAGGAATTTTTGGCCTCTCTTATGGTTCGCTCTTCAATGTTTAGCAATACATATAATACCAGTAGTTCTGTTTAGAGCAATTTTATTCGGTTTACGAGGTAGCATCATGCAATAAGAATTACTTTTTCCTCGTTCATATTTTTTTTGGTTGTTATTTAACTATTCGATAAGTCATATGAGTGAGCATTTAACTGTTCTAACTAAATAAATACACTTGTATCTTTATATAATGAACGTCTTCGTTCCATCACATTTGGCTATATTTGCATCTTACAATCTTCAAATTTAACAAATTTACATCTCATATCTTCTTCTTCTCACATATATATAAATCAATTGCTGTTCGTTTGTCTCGCTAAAACTCGAGAACGGCTAAGCCGATTTAGCTGATTTTGGCTTTGAAATGTTTGTGAAAATTCAGGGAAGATTTAAAGGGTGAAAAGCATGCATAACTATTTGGCGGTACGAAGTCTGCCGGGTCAGCTAGTATTTGATATAAGTGTTGTCGTGTAGGTAAGGCAACTATCTACTCTAACTGTTCCGTACTAAATAGGTACGTGAAGATAATGATTTTATAACAAGTTTAGTTCCTTCTTTGTTCTCCGAAGACGCATTTCCCGATTGCCTAGCTGATTGCGTCAGTACGTATTGGTTTACGGAACTTTAATGTTATACTCAGGGCTTGTAGAGTGGAGGTGTGGATTACTATATGTGCGCTAGCGCAGACTTGGAGGTGGCTTGAGGTAATGGTGTTCTATGACTCGTATGAGAACTGGTATTTCTTATGTGGTATGGATGAATAAAATTAAAGCTAAGCGACGCGCTGGAGAAAGAAAAAGTCTTCGTTACTAAATATCCGGCAATGGACAGGAATAGCTTTTGGAATATATAATTACAATTTTAGCTTTATTTTATTAATATTTAATGGTATAGTATAATAGTTCCCTTTAGTATCAGTTTTATCCATTAATGGCTCAATGTTGAGTCATCATTGGATAGATTACTTTAAGATTTTTTATTGCAATTGATATGTTATATACGAGGAGTATAACAAATCACGACTGTGTTATCTAATCTATATCTATATGTCTGACTGACTCATTTTCGTTAGAAATCAAGATGGAGCCTAAAACTGATACGAGTAGAAGCTAAACTGCTAAACTCATTCATGCATTCATTATTGAATGTGGGACAATATTTAAAATTATTGGCCCTTTATTTTTATAACGATAAAAGAAAGGCAAATTAAAAATAACTTATTTTTATTTTATACAGAATGTATTACTTAATTTTTTAGAGATTTTTGAATATATAAGAAAAGTAGCATAATGTTATTTTCGTCAAATGGACGCTTCCAGCAACTCGGCCAGTAATAAACTCGACTTATAGACCCAGTTGCCGGATAAATTATTTTAAAAAAACCGGAAAGTGGTCCGAACCATCTATTTTTTTAAATTTTTCCCTCCTTTCGGCTTAGTGCACTCCAAACTGATAACCCTTTATAATAAATATTTTTGAATCAAATAGTTTTAACTTTAATTATTACTTTAAGCATTTTTGTGTTTGACCTTACATTAAAAATAATCATATTTTTTATTGGTGGCATCTGACGGTCTTAACATAAATACGATATTTTTTTCGTCAGTTATTTGTAAATAACTCGGAAGAAAGTGGATATAATAATCTGGTATTTTCATTAGTTTATCTCGAAATGGTTTTCAAATTTCCATCACTTTGCAAAAATGAAATGATTCAAATGGGTTTCAAAGTTTGATATTTCTTTATATTCCATTTAAGATAGCGGTTAACGCCGCGAATGGCAGCTACCAGAACAGAACTTACTCTTTTTTATATGTGTATATGTGTATGTTTTTTTTAAATGTGTGTTTTAGATATACATATATTTCTTCTTGTAATATTTGGGTCAACTATGTCCATAGCGCTACAATCGTGTTTTAAAACATGCTTACTACGGCTACGGAATCAAACCAGTAATTTATTTCCTAACTTGGTAACTGAGCTTGCCTTTCATAGGTATGTATAGATCATTGACAGGATGTGGACTTCCTAACTTGTATCAATTTACAAACTGGTAAGTGCTGAGTACTTCTAATTTCGCGGTATTTCTTAATTATAACTGACCAAGCGAGCCAAATTAGCGAAGCGATTCTGCTTCGAATCTGAATGTTTTTTCTACAGACTCCATAAAAGAGGAGCTACTCAATTCGACTGCTTTTTTTAATGTTTTTTACTTGATTTCTCAGAGACGTGTTTTGATATGACAAAAAATTGTTTGAAATGACTTGAAACCTAGCTCTCATTTTTACAACGAAATAACTGATAAGTTCCATCTGTGCCCGTAGTAATGGAACTAGAAATATATAAAGTTTACATATAAGAATTACATTTACTGTCTTATTAATAAACGCGTCTTAACTTAAAGCATCTATTGTCTTGTACTATCCAATGGATATCGTCACGCGCCAAAACAAGACAAATGACGCGTTTATTAATGAGGCTGTTAACCTTAAAATTATAAATTAACTGTAACAATAATAATCGCACACAATTTATAGAGTTTAAAAAGAAGATGTCAGTAGGAACTTTAAAAAAATTTGTTAACTTGCGTCAGATTGTAAGTGTGTATGTATGTCTTGTATGTTTTGTTTCAACGCACACATAATATAACGTGTATGAATAGTAGAAATATTTTTGTATTTTGGTAGAAAATCATATAAATATAATATCACTGATTATGAGTTATGACGACATCTGGGTATTTCGCTACCCACTCGCCCTACCACCATGCAAAATGCATTATGAAGATCATTTGTTTGTAAATTATAAAAAGATATAACAAGACACGCATGTGTAAGCTAGACGTTTATTATTAGTGTTTATGAGTTGGTAGTTGAGCAGTTGGAAGGTAAAATAAGAGTTGGAATTGAGTAGTATGTTTGGGGTATACTTAGCCAGAAGGACTTAGTGTAACCGTCTTAACGAATAGTATTCAATGTAAGAACAACTTGAAAATCACGAAAAATTTGCTGTTCTTATTCAGAAACTAATCCTTTCAATGGTCGTCGAAAATAGTCCGTTTGTAATAAATCCATGCTGAATTTAGGCCATTTTAATTTCCTTGTTAATTTTGTTCACCCAGGTGATATCACTCAAGTGGACATATGCATGGAACAGCAATTTTATCTCGAATTGTAGAAACGAAAGTTGTTTTTTTACGAGGAGTCTATTGACCCCTTTTCGGATTAATTCGGGTTATATCAATAACCGAGTATGAATACAGCTTGTATCTAATGTTGCCAGTTGCGATCGTTGTAGGCCTATGTTAACCTACTTTACAATGAAACTAGCGCGAAATAATATGCACGCATGCATTTACCAGCATGAATCGTAGCATTCATGCTCATAATCATAATTGCTGCAGAATATTATTATTTCATGCCACGAAGAAAACTAAAAGTTATATTGATTAAAAAAAAATAGACTAATTATGATAAAATATGTATGGGATCAATTAAAAATTACAACCTATTCGTACATAAATAGGATGTGTTTTTTCAAAATGGTAAAGCCATTACCGAGTAAACGATGAACATATTATTATATGAATAAATATAAGATAACGACGAATTTCCTTTCTCAAGTCGTTTAAAAAGAGAAGCAACGACAAATTTGACTCATATTGCACAACAAATAAGAATCATTATTATTATAGTAATTTTTCCCCTTTATTAACATAAACAAAATGACTTATAGACCAGAGTAGAAGATTTGAAAGATTACCTATTGTTCGGAATTCAAATCTTCGCGCCACCTGCACCGCCCAACGAACACATTTAAATTTCCATGCTACCATTTTCGTCACTTCCTTTCCGTCGTTAAAAAACTGCAATACACGATCTCAGTTGAATTATCGTATTTTATTGAAAAACAATACTTGCCCCCCTTCAGCTATTGACCATATAATAGTAATGTCATCATTCAATAAAAATATTCTAGGTAATAAATGATATGCATTGTATTGAAAATGAAAAAATTAGAAAACCACCAGCAATTTTGCTGTCATCGCATCACTTTCGCTGTTCCAGATTTACTTCATTGTGTTGTCAGAAATTCTCACAACCTTAGCGGCATTTATTATTTATAATTAAGGCTTTATTTTGTTGGTAATAAAGTTGAAATTATAACGAAATTGAACGAAGTTCTCGGTCATGTTTGATTGCGTCAAGTTGCATTCTTTGTGTATAGATCAAGAAATCAAGAGCATTAACTGCGTGGCATTGTTTTGTGGAACGGTAGTTCAAAGTTGGTAGAGCAATACTGTTAATCTTTAGCACAATATTCCGCCACCGATAAGGAATCTGCGTTGCTTGCACAATTTTAGAAATAAGCTTAAAGTATTTATATACTGACATCAAAAGGCAGAGGAACAACTAGGGCAGGACACCAGTGCAATTTAAAAATTCAAAATATTAATATGCGATATTGATATCGTATATTAATGATATGTGTTTAAATTGCAATACGTAAATATATTGTTTCATGTATCATCCAGTTATGTTGAAATTAAATTTATTATATTAATATTATATTATTACTCGTCCAAATTTATATTTTTTTTAAATATTATTACTTTTTACTTTTTTACATTCTGTCTTCAACGATGACACCTCTCGCATAAACGACAAATTACAAATGTTAACTAAACAAAACCAAAAAAAAAAACCATGCGTTTTCAATATCCAGCCGTCAAGTACCTTGTTCGCAATGAGTAATTTATGACGTCACAAATGAGTCAGTTAAGTTTTTCACCAGTCTCTGAGTTTATTCCACCTTTAGTTAATTATAGTAGGGCCTTGAATAGTTACATTTGTTATAGGTCAAATGCCCACACAGTTGCTTATGAAATACCAAGTAAATGGTAACTATTTAATTGTGAGGTAAATGGAGCAAAATGCCAGACGTTCACTTCTGTCAGTCGTAGTATACAACTACTACATTTGCTACCGTATTTGAAACCAGGGATGGATTAAGGACAACGCGTGTGAGGGCGTCTGAAAATACTATATACAAAATGTGTGCTGTCATTAAAATGGTGTGTGAGAACTGACGTGCATTGCATCAATTTCGTTTTGTAAAATTAAAGCATAATTATCAAAACTTTATGAGAAAAGAGGGATTATCGACTTCGAAACGGCGGCGCCGATACATTTGTTAGTCATTTTGATTAAAGGGCAAGCTTCTAAAACATTTTTGAATGGAACCATCTAATAGGTATACCATATCGAATAAAAAGAAAATTACAAATCGGTTCAGCCTTCTCTGAGATATAAGGTATTCAGACATATAAAAAATAAAGGGGAACTGAACCTTCCTTTTTTGGAAGTCCTTCCCTGTTTTAAGCTATTTATTCAGCCTACGACAATAATTGCTTTGGTATTTACAGGTAACACTACCTAACAAATTGCTAGATATGCGTTAAGGGTATTTATTTATTATGGTTAGAAAACCTATTTGTCACAAAAAAAATACCTAACGATATGGTAGATGTAATACTTAGCTCTCTCTAAACTCAATATTATAAACTTACCTATTAACTTTTAATTTAACAATCAACCCTAAAATAATAACTATAAAAAGCTGTCCCATGCATTTTAACCACAGTAAACACATTTTTAAATGACATTTACATCCCGGTTCCAACGGAAGATCAACGCTGGTTGTTTCAACCAGAATTATGTTGAGTTGGGTGTGGTTTGTGACAGAAAACAGTAATTTGTAACTTCAGTCTGACTATAAATTGTGTAATCAAGTTGGTTTTCTGTTTCAAATAAATATTTTTCTTTTTCTTTCTTTCTGTCTATTTAATTTGTTTTCCTTTCAGAATTTACACATATTCTTCTTGTGTATTTCAGATTGCCCCAATTATATAAAAAAAATTATCGCAGACCTAACTAATCTTCGGCTCAGTACATCTCTAACCGTTATCCCCATATGCGTTTACAGTTACTTTCAAAATGAAATACATATATATATCTATCAACACATCCAATCTCAAACATTTATAACATTATCTCGAGTAATTTTTGTTTATTTATGTTCTGTGATGTACCTAACTGTAAACGTTTTATACGACTCATGAACAATGACGGGGCACATAAATTTTCACTGCACTTACATATCTGATTAATGCAGTCAAAACATGGCCATATTTTATATACTTACTAGTCGTTGTAATGCGATATAAAATTGAATATAATATAAGTTTCAAACTTTGAATCTTTATTATGAGGATCATCTTAGGAGTTCAATTTCCAAAAATCCTTTTCTGGTACATCTCTACACTCTATAACTCTCCAAATTTCATGTCTATAAGTTCAACGGTTTTGGCTCTGCGTTGATTCCTAGCGAAAACAGTCAGTCAGTTCAAACTTACTTTTTTATAGAAAACTATTGAACTTGCGCATTTACCTAAAATAATCTTATGATCTAAAGTATAAAAAACAAAATTACCTAATTTTTAAACCTTTGAACTTAAATGAAGTAAATACAATAAATTATTGAAAAAAAAACAAAAAACAAGAAAAGTTGAGTCTTTAAAATCCTAAAGTTCTTAAAAATACTTATGAGTTCTTTAAAATACAAAATACAAATTAACCAAATTTTTCAATCTTTGAACTTAACTAAAGTAAAAACAATTAATTATCGAAAAAAAAAACAAAAAAAAAGAAAAGTTGAGTCTTTAAAATCCTAAAGTTCTTAAAAATACTTATGAGTTCTTTAAAATACAAAATACAAATTTACCAAATTTTTCAATCTTTGAACTTAACTAAAGTAAAAACAATTAAGTATAGAAAAAAAACGTATATAAATTGTCTTACTAACTGTAGGTACCAAACATCGATAAGGGTCAAAATTCCACACTAATAATAAGTAGGACGAGTTTCATAATGGAATATTATTTATTTTGTTTTTCCGCAAGTCGTTCCAAATGGGCCTTAGGTATGTAGGACGAGTTTACAAATTACTCCATATACAGATAGTATAGAATTTCATTTATAGTGTGCTTAAAACATTTGGACTTTTACAGTGCTCTTAAATATTTTATTACCATTTAGTTCATTAAGTATTCATAAAAGTGTAAAAATAGTTTATGAGCTCGCAGCCACTCTTATGGTTCAGCATACAAAAATAATCTTAAATGATATAGTTTTTTTTCTACTTATTCGATTATTAGTAGCTTTCTAGAATAAAGGCATGGCAAATATTTTGATAATCGATTGAAGTAATGTAGCACTTAGCAAGTTCAGATGAGTAGACCTGGTATGACAAATTATAAATACATACATTATCTTAGTCGCCTCTTACACAAACGGACAGACAGACTGATCCTCGGGTCATAGGAATCAACCGTCTATAATTATGAAATAGTTCAAGTAAATACGTAGTAAAGCCACACAGTTTTCAAATAATTAAATTCAATAGAAACTAGAGCATTCCATCGCGCGATAGTCGCGAATTCGACTTTCGATTTTGTTCGGCTAATTTCATTGCTCTTTTGCCCGACAGCTCTGAGCAAAGCCTTGTTACATTAACTTATCTACTCGTAGTAGTGTATACGATTATTTAAATTTAAATCAAATTATATCACATTTGTTTTTGCATATAAATACACACGTTTATTTTGCTGTAGAAATGTTCTTTAATTGTTTTGAAAATCTCAATCTACACACATACCCATGGATAGGATACCGAGAGTGACTTTAGCATGCATTCCCGGCGATTAAAATCAACGTACGTGTCATAGCACTTATTTTAGTGGTTATCATCTCGAAGTACACTGTGTTGAAATTCCATTACTTATGTTGAATTAGTATCAGTAACGTTAAGCTTTAAATATATTTACTGCCAAAAACAGTATTTAAAAAACATTAACTAAACTAAATAGATTTACAAAAAAATTAATAAAAAACCTTAGTCAAAAAGTCCGTTGGTCGAGGGAAATGTGGTAAAAATGTTAGCAGCAAGGCACGCTGCCCTCTGGTGATGGGTTGGAGCATTTGGATTATCTATAGATCTTAAATGGTCTATGGGTAATCTTACTGCTATTTTTTTTTTGCTATTGTAGTTAGTCATATTTTATGTCAATAAAGGCACTTGATATAACATAAATATTTTAATTTTCAATGTTAGAGATATAACGTAAGCCGATTTCTATGTAAGACACAAAAAGATGTTACAACACTTATTTATCTCGTAAACCTTTAGAAACCACAAAACGTATTTCGCATAATTCGCAAATGTTATTTCCCAATGATGTCATTTGACATTGGTGAAGATCTTTTGTATTTTGTTATCCATTCACGTTCACTCATTAATTATGATGCAAAGTATGTAAACAAGTGAACTAAATTTTTACCTGAAAAACATAAAATCCATAAACCACTTTGAGTGTTTGTTAGCAAGGAATAATTCAATTTAAAGGATTCAAGATATAGCACATCACGAGGCACGCTATTTAGCCCAGTCCTGAGCTTCTCATTTCATTAGCCCTCAATTGTAACTCAGTAGCTCGTAAAAGTGTAGTAAAGCGTATCTACTCGTAATAGTATACGACTTATGTAACCCCATACAATGGTATATCTCTAATAATAATATATATCTTAAAACAAGTTAATTGTATGGCTTATCTTAATATAGGAGTATTTAAATTATAAAGTTTTAAAAACCTAATTGTAGGTTTCTTGTACGTTAGGAGGCCACCGGTGAGTTCTACGGGGATCCCGGTGCCCTCCGTCAAGCACTGAGGCAGGCTACCGGGAGGTTTTAGTAGTTACAATCCTACATAAGCCGGTTGTACCCCAACAGAACAGGGTATCTTACGAAGATTTCCCCCTCGTTAAAAAAAAGGTTCCTTGTACGCTCGAAACGACCAGACTGTTTGTACTTAATAATTTCATACAACCATATGTACACAGTTTGTACAATAAATGATTTTCTGATTCTGATTCTTGAATATCTACTCCACACTAGGCTGCAGCATACCACGTTTACTAATTTCCGGTCACAGCTCTACAACTTCTTTAGCCCATCATTTTTTGATTCTGCGTCTTAACATATTCGAATCGCCATTAACAACCAATAATATGATTTATTCAATCGTTTCAAAGCTGCAATTGTGCTACTCCTAAAGGTCATCTCTCAAAGGCTCTGACTAACTGATGATGTCATGGTGAGTCAGTCTGACCGGATCTCAGATCGAGGGTGGACTGTTATACCGCACGTTTGGTAGAAAGCTGAGGATTTGATCACTTTGTTTACAAAGTTTAAAGTCCTTTTTGAGTTTCGATGTCGATATTGGGGTTACTACTGCCTTTGTTAACAAAACCTAGTTCTTACTCAAAGAGTTCTTGAGCAATGAGTCAACTATGAAACTATTGTTTCGGTAGAAACTCAGACGCCACGAATATGGAATTTTCTGCATTTGAGCATATTGTTTCCGTATATAGTCAAAAAAGCTTCACAAGTAAAAGCTTGATTATAATTTAGTTCCTTTTTTTTAATAAAGAATAACTTTTACTAAAACTAAAACACATTATCATAAAAGCATTATCGTGTACTTTTCTTTCACTGACAAGTTTAACAGAAAGTACTTAATGTTTAAAAATCTGAAGCAATAACAGCCAACTTTGAGCCCCTAACAGATCTGAAAGGGAGTCCCAAATTTACATAGGTTTTACAATAGCATAAATATTACGCATCTAAAAAGCTTCTGCGTAAAGTTTTTGCTATGCCGCGGCAAACTAAATGTAGCTTTAATCCTATCTCGCTAATAAATTATATGTAATACATATATACTAAAACCGAAAATGCACGCGTTGAAGTCTTTTCTTAAGAATATTACAGACTAATAAAAGTATATTTTTGCACTACATTAATGAATATATAATTATAATATAAATAGTGTAATATTAACATCGACAAAAAAGCAGTCGCGAAAACCTAATAAAAGATTAAACTCGTTATTTCGTAGAGAAATCAAGAGTTTGCAAACTGTTTTTAATGTACCTACCTATTTATTCCAATAAAATTATTTTGATATTAGAGTCTTCTAATTTTCCTCACAACCGTACGACTGGAGTAAAAGCCTACAGATAACGTCTACCAACAATCGTGTTTAAATCATTATTATTATGATAAATAAAGAAAACAAGTTAAACTGCATTCAATATACTTCTTGTTCATTCGCGCAAACTGGCATATAAACTTAAATTTCAAGACAATTGGATATTATCTGCGACGTCACTTAACTAAATCGTTAGTTTGGTTTATCGAGTGGCTTGCCCTAGAGTCACTGTTGTTAAGCCGCATAAAAGCTCGTGACATGGCCTACAATAGCTAATTTATGACTATAAAAATAATATAACCAAAAGTTACGCGTCATCATACATAAAATGTGATCTAAATATACGTGTCGAGAACCTCTTCCGTATTTTAGCCGATTAAGAAACAGGACCAATCCACCGATATGGCCCGATTTTAAAGTTAGGACTTTGCTGAAGAAAGTTTCTTAACCAGACATTGGTGATCGTTACGAAACAGCTAATAATAACAGCGTTAAGTAAAATAAACAGCTCACATCTAAACCTTACCTACCAACGTCATTACAATGAATCACCTAACAAAATGGAAAAATATGGCGGAAGTAGATAAAAACCTATCAGATGTTAGAGGGATTGTGCTTTGATATAAAAAGTTTACCACATGCGAACAATAAAAGGACTATTTCAGAATTTTTAACGCCATCTGGTTTAAAAACCGGAAACTTTAAGAGTAGTTCCGGTGTAGATAAAAAAAATAATGAAGCTGTGGGAAGTGGGCTTTTATGTTTAAGCTAAGATATAGTATGTTAGAGGCTAATAACATTTTATTGCTCTAAGATAATTAATATAACAAATCTGGGATTCTCTAGTAAGATATTTACTATCTGCCCTCACGATGCTACTCGCGCATAAAAAGCCTTGTAAGCTCAAATTAGTCCATTGTGGTTTTCTACTTCCTTAGTGTTTTTGTAAGATACAACTGATTCGGTTCTTACAAACAAGCGTGCTTCGTTTTAGGATCAAACGTGAAACGCAAGCTTTCGATTTAAATTTAGTTTATCCAGACATATGCTACCTCTATTCCAAAAACAAAATTATTAATCGAATTTTGTTTATTGAATTATATTTCACCTTGAAGTAGCAACGTATAACTTATCTATTTTTTTTATAAATAGTATTAAAACTAGATCTGTATAATAGATAAAGTACATCTCATAAAGGAAGTGGTTAAACTAGAGTGCACTCTATATCGCTACCGGAAGTCAACTGAGCGGAAGACACGTGCATCTAGCTTATTAAAAACGATTCCGTGAAACCCTATACAGATAATATTTATCTATTTTTATCTATGCAGCTGCATTAGATAAAATTAAAAATAAATATTATATTTTTTTCTATTTTTAAATAGGCCTGTAATAAACATGTAAGTTTTATTTCCAAACGAAAATTGCTAATGATTTTTTAACACTTACATAAAAAGGTAATCACTTAATCACCTAACAGAGATACAATTTACTGGCATAAGAGCTAATGAGATAATTAAGTAATGATTAAACGTGGTCTATAATGAAACAGCTGGTAAACTGCCAACCAGAGAAAATTACTAATTTACAACCACTGACCTCTATTATAAAAGTTTACGATCCATCAGCAATAATTAAATTTCAAAAATGGAACACGAGACGATTAGAAAAAAAGTTAAGCATCCCAGCTGCCAGTACCACGTGCCATCAAGGTGTGCATTTGACATTTTAACAAAGAGGTTGAGAGCATTCGTAAGCATATGGCCTCTTTTTGCACTGGCTCATTTCTGAAATATGCAGCCTCTTTTCGTATGCACCTGGAATGTTTTTTTTTCGTGTTAACGGGTTAGCGGTTAGCATTTCTTTGGCTACTTTTGAAAGTTACAAACCTTTGTTGCTAAAGGTTAACTGCACTTTTTCCGTTCACCATCAAGTCCACATTTCCCGTTATTTTAGATAATATAATGCTCGTTATATTTTTATTAATATCTAGTTATGTTTTTATCTAGTACTTACAACTTGACAATCTATCTGGAGCTATAATCCGCTCCGATGTCTTACGATACCTTCATTTTTGTTTTTAGCAAAAATCGTATTTTTACTATAGTACATTTTTATTTTATTTAGGCTATATCCAGGAAAAATATAAAGCCACTGCAATTTTTATACAATAACGTTTTTCCGGTGTATTAATTCAGGGCATAAGCTATCGTCGTGCCAAATGTTATACAAATTCATTATGAAACAAACACCTCTGCCTTTATGATATTCGTGTGATGTGATAAGAAAATAAGATTTATTTTTGTCTACTGCATAATGTCAGATCCTCACCTAAAGTGATTGAATTATGTTCACGTACGACAATATTTTCAATTCCTACACGTCGTCTATTGTTCTACAGGTTGTTTATTGCTGGTCGTCCTTTATTTATGATTACAGGCATCTACATACTGTTTAGTAACCAAGGATACAAAGATTGTATGCTAATACTGCTAATGCTATTGAACTAAATACTAATGGAGTACGGACTGAGTTATTGAACTAATGAAGAATTAATTCATGTGCTATTAATAATTGTGATACTCTTTTGATTTGGTATAGAGTATATAAAATAATACACTAGAAATGCTACTTTTTGTGGTGAATAAATCATTCTAAAATTGGTAAATTTCAATATCATCGAGTTGTACCTCCTGGTAGATGAATATCCCCTCCCTCCCACCACCACCACTCCACTTTTAATATTCATAAAATATCATTTTTTATGAGCAACTGGCTGCTTAGGGGATCTTACAAACAATATTTAACATTTAATCTATTCTAAAGTCGTTTTAATGTTCTAGGTCAAATAAGTAGCTTTAATCATGACTGAGTTCCTACATCAATCAATATTTAATGACGACTCCATTTTTGACCGACCTCCAAATAGGAGGAGGTGCTATTTTCATCTGTATGTGTTTTTTTTTGTGTAAGTTCATCGATATTATTGTCCATTGTAAATAGATTAAAAAAACCTTATTATTTCGAAAGGGTATGGTATCCCGAAGTGGTCTCAATATCATCAAGCCAGGATCTCATGACGGAATCTCAAATTAATCGATTAAAAACTGCCGAATTGATCGGTTCACTTTTTTTAAAGTTTTATCTGTGGTTTGATATGCTTGTTTCTTTTTTATTGGCCATCGCACTCTGTATATTGTGCCAGCCCTCGATTTCGATTTTTATATTTAGAATGTATAAAACATGACTTGACATTGCTTTCCATATCAAATTCTATACGAATGACAAAAATTTGCAATCAAATATCGGATTCGTTGTGAAACCGGATCTTTATTGACGTCAAGGTTAATTTTATTTGCAAATCTAATTATTGTACTTGGCGTTATTATATGTTTGTTAATATACTTACAAGTACCTACTTGTTAGAATTTAATAAATTTGTGATTGTAGTCAGTCTAGTATAAGCTTTATATGACTGTTGTATGCAAATCCAGTAAGTATACTTACCGGGCAAGTGCCTTTATAGAGTACAATGAAATGATTTATTAAAATTAAAGTTAGCGGAGGGATTACTAAAGATATATCACAAAAAAAAAATGTACAAATTTTTTTATGGATCCTTGCTCGGTTGTAATGCGGAGAAATAAAACTAACAAAGCAACATACATAATTAATAATTAGTTTAATAATATTTACTACATGAGAGATTCGGTATGTTCGGCTTAATATGCAAACCATAAAGAGCCAAATATAGATCACATTTTTTGGAGTTTTATAATTAATTAAAATCTATTATTAAGTATTGTAGGTCTCATTTCTCCACCAAATGATGTATAGGGTTATTGGCTAGTGGTGTACTAAGTCGAAAGGGGGTCATTATACTCATATTAAAAACAAATTCGAGAAACAAAAATCAGCTGTTCCCAAGAAAACAGTTTAACGGTCGTCGACAAAATTTATGAAACAGCTGTGTTTTTTCTTTCTCGAATTCAGCGTTGGCCCCATACTAAAAGTTTTTCCATAGAACGAGAATAGTGACCTCTTTTCGGCTAATAACATCTCTAACTGATAACCCTGTTATGAAATAAGATTTATGTAAATAAGAGTAAGTAGGCAGCTATTCACAGTACATGGTGGCACGTGACATACTCATGTATAGATTGGTCAATCCGTAAGCATTAACACAAACTGCTGTTTATTGAAATCGTCATGATTACGTGCATGGTTCGAAATCAAATCGACGCAATTCTACATAATTAGTAATAACAATATGTAGGTTATTATAACGGTTACAAAAGTAAAATTAAATTTGTAATATACTTAACTATTTTTTGTAATGGCAATATTTTAACTTTTATTATATATCTCAGCAAAGCCTGTACCGATTTGGAGAATTTTCATTTTCACAAGATCATTATTTTTAATTGATCTTACAATTAATAAAATCAGTCCTGTATATAGTTACTTCACATTTACTAGTTTATACTAATATAGTTTTTTTTTCAGTTTATGCTTTAAGTGACTGGCCGGTTGTGCAGTTGACAGCAACCCTGCCTTCTGCGCCGCTGGTCCCGGGTTCGATCCCCGGACATTTCAAACATTTGTGTGCATGAACATGTCTGTTCGACCTGTATCTGGGTGTTTATTTTATATATAAGTATGTATATCAGTCATCAGGTTACCATAGCACGAGCTTTGCCTAGTTTGGGACCTGAACACCTTTGTGTGGATGTTGTCCCATATTATTATTATAATTCGCATCCATTTTATTTCTTAAATTTAAGTTTTTTTACAATATGAATATAAAACAATAAATATTATAAAAAACCTAAACCTAGAGTACCACCAGCAGCGCGGTAGGAGCCAAGCTACCGATGGTAGGGACTACAGAGAGAGAAACCTCCTAACAATACGGGCTGTATATTATTATTATTATTAAGCGAAAAATGTGCTTGATGAATTGAAGTTGGTTTGAAGTGATATTTTTTACTAATCCAGATACACGATACCACAAACCCAAAGTCGTGTAATTACTTAAGTAGTACATAAGTTATGCATTTATGAATGTTATTTTAAACTAACAACTTACCCGTACGTTGCCGAATGTTCAGATTAGGTCAATAACAATCATCAGCTTACCTGCAAAAACAAAAGAAAGTTATATTAGTAAAAATAATAATAATTTAACGTAAATAGTGTAAATAATTGCGGATTCAAACATCGCATATAAATTATCGTCATGGAAATCTATGAATTAGAAAATCTTAGTAGTGTTGCTTAATAAAATAAGTTTTTTTACTATTATAAATAACATAATTAGTATTAATATTCTCTCAGATAATAATTAATTGTTTAACGACAGCTAACGATAGGTAACGCTTGATCACAATACCAGTTGATAGTAAGTAAAGACGATTTCGCACGTTGAATTTTAACACGACCGAGTTGTATCTTGTGTTAGTGTTTTCCAGACTTCACATACTCCTTCTAGAGCTAGGTACAGTATCGCTGACTTCCGTGGTTTTGCGAACTTGTGGTCTAATGCCTAGCTGTGTAGGATACAAAAAAAACAGGCAATGATTTGTTATAGAATTTGTGTGGAAAGAGAACCGTCGTGGCGAAAACGGAACTAACATTATTATTATTTGAGACAGCCTCAACTGAGCACATAAATAATAAATAATTAGTATTTTATAAGTAAATTTATTAAATAATACGTAATTAGTTTACTGAGTCGCGCAATGATGACGTAACAATGTGTCAATATAGCAAAAGAAATGTTTCAATAATGTATGGAGCTCAGGCCAGGACAGTGAGTATGAAACTATAAATACGTTGGTATTACTAATCATTTATCTGTCAACCAAATTCAAAATAACGTAACTTATCGCAGTGTACAAAATTAATTTCAATTCAAAGTGTGTTCACCTTATTTCCGAATTCGCCAAAAGGGCGATTTTTGCGTTATTGATGTGTCAATTTTGACATTTGTGACGGGTGGTACAATTGATGTGACCATTGGAGTCAACTTAGGATAAAAAAATATTCCAGAGATGCCATAGTTCCACTATAATTTACATAAATTAGATATTTTTGTATACTATGAAGTAGGCAAGTGATGCTGGTTTTATTAATACATAATATTAACTACATCTTAAGGCACATTTGGTAGACGTACACCGTCTTGGCCGAAATTGAAACAAGTTCTTTTAATACGTTAAATAAACACAGTAGCGCCCTCCCATCTACGAGACGGTGTTCTTTCCGCACGGAGTACATGTTGATTGTTGCTATATTAATTTGTTATACGATTTTGACAGGTGGTTCCACTGTTTTTTTGTTCTAATGCTTAGGTCTACTTAATAATAAGTCATTGTCACCTAAAGGTCGTCTAACGTAATAGCACCGATCTAATATAATCTATAGGTAATCACGCAACAATGCGGTAGACCACAGCCTCCTTGCGACGATATCTGTTACAGTCATTGCTCTACTTAGTGTTAGCTCAGTCTAGATTGGATATTAATCTAGGTATTTCCTAGATGCTGCAGTAATATATAGCCTAATGTCGGTAAGGTGATTGAAAAAAATATATCGAATCGGTCACTTAGGACCTTTTAGCAGGCCTTTTAAGAAATAGTCTTCTCAAACAGACCTGGCCGTATTATTTTTTCTATACCCTAAGTAAAAGAAAAATCATTTCTCCACTCAATTCTCATAGGTAAAAAGACTGTGGAAAACGCCCATTAAAAATGCAAATAATATCCATTAGTTGCACATTTTACATTTTTTATATTTTCTGTAAACATAAGGTGAAGTTTAATGTCATTTTTTTTTAATAAATAATCATGCTACATATACCGGCTTAAATTTTAATCTAGAATCACAACAAAATCTAGAACATATTTTTCAAATATATCGGAATAAAACTGTTGAAACGCATTGTAGTACAGACACACAATAGACATTTTCACCGTCACTTCTATAGGAAGTTTTTTTTAACCACAAACTGCTCCGCATACGAAACACCGCATTTTTAACCCGTTACCCACCTCTCGTGGGAAATGTCAACCGCCTTTTTACAGCATTTCCTCATGCGTTGCGAATGGCAACATTTATAATTGGTTGTCGCAACCATTGTGTGCTCGGGCTTGTATTATAATGTATTTAATTGTCTACTGTCTGGTCTATAGTTATAAATGTCAATAGGTTACGAGGCGAATTTGGCCCAGAATTAAGAAATATAATCCGAAGACCTTCTTGTACTGAGAAAGATAGCAACAATTCCTCCTTTCCAGGTGCCATCAGCCCAAAGTTAATGGCAAACTTCCTCTTCTTTGGGGAAATAACATCCCCCCTCCTCCCGTTCAAATTCACGACGACGACAAAATTCTGAAAATTTGTGGACAACGCACATCAAGCTTCTTCGTCATCATCAAGATTGTACTAAGTAATTTAAGTTGTTTTTTTTTTCCAAAACATATCGCGTGACCGGAATGAAGGTTTTTATCTGGTCCAACGTATCAGCATTGCCATTTAGCGTGGTAATGCGGCTAGCATACTTGGCACGCTGCGCTCTGGTGGTGGGTTGGAGCGTTTGGATTATCTGTAGATCTTAAATGGTCTAGAGATAATCTTTCAGCTATATTTTTTGTTGCCGTAGTTATTCATTTTGTTTATGTTAATAAAGGTACTAGCCACGTTTAAAAAAAAACGTACTAAGTGACAGATGAAAGCAAAATTTACCACACCAAAATCAAAAATGCGTGTCTCATTTTGCTTACTCGGTCAATAACAGCTAAAAACCGCCTTAAGTGTGGTAATGAGATCTAATAATGTTTTTAATCCACACTTAACTTCATCAGTTACCGGATATGTCATTACTTTTGTTCTGGTCATAGTTTCATTTCCACGGCCAAATCAGTAAGTCATAGGCTACTGAACTAGGCTCTATTATGATGCCAAACTATATTACAATCTCTCGGCCTTGCGACTCAATGGACGATACATTTGTGGGTTTTTTGTTTTGTTGTACAGCTGTCAATGTTTCTGTCAGTGGTTTCATACTCGTAGAAGTGTTATGTTACAAAGATATTTCGTAAGATATTTTTTTCTAGTGAGTAGTATGATTAAATTTGTAGTTTGGTAATTTTAATAGATTGACAAGAAGATATGTCTAACAAACTTTTATCCAAATTAATATTGAGGCAGATGTTTTTATAGAGGGAAAATAAATATTTCAGATCTCGTTATTGTAATATATACAGTTGAATAATAAAGCTTACGTAACTCTATGAAAAACAGATTAAACTAAGAACATTTATAATGACCTAACATTGATAAGTTTTTCACGATATTATACACTTTTGTCAAAAAAAAGTAACTTGATCTGATTAATATAATTTTATGCGACACTATTGTCCTGTAACATGCATACCTTTACTAAACTAACTCACTAACTCAACACTACATATTCTCTCAACATACCTATAGTTACCAAATATAATTAAATGAAATCAGATCATCGGCCACAATGACTCGATCTCAAACAGGGCGTATCCATAAATGATAGAAACCCATAGGTTCAACAGCTAAATTAAACTAAATTTGACAGTACAATAGCCAAACCTCCGACCGAGCGAAATTGACAGAAAGTTCATCGACAACAATCTAGGTCTAACCGTCTCTCTAAGCGTCCAAAACTCACTTTCGAAAAAGCTTTTGTCTGTATTCAACCAAAAACACTCAACTCATTGTTTTAGGTGTGAAAATTAAAAGACTGTTGTGTACTTTTTTCCCGTGAAAGTGTTAATTAAGAGTGTAGCGTGTTTAATTGAAAATTGAGCTTAAAATTGAAAAGTCATTTCAACGACAGATGATTGTTAACACAAAATAATGTAAGACTCCGTTTCTTCGAAGGGTTGTCGCGTTCAATTCAGCTTAGTCTGATCTAATTCCAATGAACACCTTAGAATACGTTTGAAATAAGTTATCAGTAGCAATGGATGGCTATCAGATAACCATGGTAAATCATCTACAATTCTAGACTATCTGCACTAAGAGGAAAGATTTGTTTGTATATTTGTATGTAATAAAGCTACATTTTACTGAGTAAAATAAAATAGTTTATATTTATAACATACAATTACCACCTGCGCGGAACCAGTACGTACCGCTAGTCGTATATTTTGCAGTCGCTTAAAATTCTTCAAAAATAAATATTTTTTTCTCTAAAGTACCAACTTCACAGATAAAGTTGCATGTTTCAAACAAATAAAGTGGTTAATTATATTCTTATTATTGTAGCTATTATTTGTATTAATATTATATTAATCTCACTTCTATATATTGTACTTATCTCACTAGTACCTTACTCTTAAATAATATTAAGCTGAATTATGGCCACATGTTTTAAAAAAGAATGCTTTTTCCTTTTAATTCATACATACTAGAGTCAGACTTAATATTTTACTACCTTGCCTATTATGCCTGAATTCAGAACATATTCCACTTCATACCTACATGGCGTCAGCAACATTTTCCTCATATATCAGCAGTACATTAGCCTATTTCAGGCTCATGAACTCCGCATTTTACGAACTATGTCAAGCATCGTGAAACAAATACCTGCAAGTTCGTTGACACGACTGAACTATAACAATTGAACTTACTGTACATTTAAATCGGAGTTAGGATGAACACGACATGCCATGACGCCATGAGTTGCGCTTTTTGATATTGTGATAAAACGAAGAGGTCAACCTCTTAATAAAGAGGTTATCTTGACCATTGCACACGTGTTTGGTGTTACCAGTTCATACTAATTTTTAGGATTATTAAGATAAAATGATGCATAAATGCAATAATGCAAACATTACACTCGAAGTTAAATGTTATAACTCACGAAAAATATTTTATCAATACATAAATTTGCAATATTGTAAGCTTGTAAGCGCGAGTTTATTTTCATTGATATAATATTAAAAATCTTTTCCGTTGCTTGTTGTGTATGAAAAACTTTTCGATAAGTATATCAGTTTACGCATTCCACTACTTTTTATTGGACGTGCTTGGCTTTCATATACATTATCCAAAAAAAGTATGCAAAGCTAGTGACTGCAGACCAATAAGTGTAGCAGGGATCCCGCTTATGGCTTTACGTCTAAAACACCTCTAAAACTTATGTAATAAAACCATAAAATTAATTGTAGCTATTTTCACGAAATTCCGTCCTTCGTTTTCAATGGTAGCAACACAGAAGCTCACGACCTCGCGTGCTACAAAAGAGGTTTTACCACAAAAAGTCCGCCGCGACTCATGCCATCGGCCTCAACCGCCGCAGGCTCGCTCCGAAGTAACCTTGCTGACTCACGCTTAAGAAGTAAAAGGTTTAGTTAAGCTGCTGATTTGTTTGCAGTCTGATCTTGAACGAACGTTGAACTGGGCATTTGGCCTTAAAAATTGTCGGGATATTCGAGGCTGTTTGATTATTTTAAGATTCAGAGCAATGTCAGGATTTTATTGAAGACTTTTTATAAGAGTTAGCAACGTAGCAGAATGCATTATTATTGTAACAATATACAGTCAGAGCATTTATTAATCGATACTGCTGTACCTATAACTCGATATCTTAATATCCTCTGTCTTATTCTTTGCTCGTGACCTTTCATGGCCAAAAACGATTTAGAAAGTGAATGAGCATAATTTATCTTGAATAATTCAAGTCAAAGTATCAATAGAGACGGTACACTTATCGATTGACTCTAACAATAGCCATGACAGTGCTGAAGGTCACGGGGTGTGTATCAGTCGACACCATCACTTTAATTGAAAGAAAATCGATGGAAAGTTACCCTTTGACAATATTTTTCCATGTTTATGAGAATGGAATTTCCCGGTGTATTTTTCATTAGAATTTTGTTATCGCCCAAAGGTTTTAGTGTGTATTTATGAAAAAGGCAATCTTTTGGTTAATATAATATATATATATATATATATATATATAAATCTGACCAAAGAATTCTTCTACTACTTAGTATGATATTATCGAAATATCGAAAGCAATTTAAATATATGGGTGTTTATTAAATATATAAGTATGTATATATGTATTTCTAAGTATGTATATCAGTCATCAGGTTACCATAGCACACGCTTAGCCTAGTTTGGGACATGAAGACCTTTGTGTGTGGATGTTGTCCCATACTATATTATATTATTATATCTTCAGCTAAGCTGGAATCGAACCGTGATCTACAAGATCGGGCATATCAGCTGAAAGAAATCTTCAAACTCAAATATGTTCTACTATCTTAAGTAAATGAGTCTAACTACTACAAATAATCTAACTTTGTCTTTCATTGTCTGTTCTTCCATCTTTTAATAAAACTTAAACCAAATTTTTCTGCATAATTTCAGTACAGTTTACCATTATTATTATAAACCTACGTAATTAATAAACATAAAAGCAGTACATCCAAGTGCGTGATAATGAAGAAAAACCTTGTTCGATTTCCGAACGATTCAAGCAAATCGATACTTTTAGTGATGGGAAATATAAAATTACGGTAAAATCACGTAACCAAATATTTATGTTTTTACAAAAAATCTATGTATCTTACGTGTTGAAGCTCACCAAGTGTTAAGAAAATCATTATCATCATAATCAGCCAGAAAACTGCCATTGCTGGGCATAGGCCGTTAATCTGTTATCGTTCGAATAACAGATAGCCGATGTGGAAGAAAATTTCTTGAGTGACGACCACGAACAGAAATACTCTAAAATTGACTACCAATATCATTATTACAGACGTCAATATAACTTTATCAGTTATTTCAATTTAAAAATCAAATTTCTGGAACGTTTTTTATAATATTTGAAAATGAAATGGGACTACCCGAGAAGACCCCTTCAAACAAAAATAAACATTCAAATCCTTCCAGCCGTCTCCGAGAATTCAGGTAACAATCATTAAAAGAGAAAAAAACACGCAATCGGATTGAGTACTTTTTTGAATTCAGTAGATAATAAGCAGATATATATTTGCTAAATACAACGATCTTCAGTTCAGTTATGCAACTAAAACACCAATACAAAAGCAACAAGACCACTAAATATCTTTAAAATAAGTGTACTTGACCTAAATAATATTTTCGCAACGAGAACTCGAACACTTAGTTATATTATTGAGGTGAAATCAATTGACTTTATCTGTATTTAATCAAGTGTTTATTATGAAATAATGTATCTTAAGTTGGTAATCTTTTTTCATTTATTGCTGGCGTCGTCTAAAGAGCTATTGAACCGCATTACATTACACATTAATAAATGAAGTAGAACAGGTAGAAGAAATATAATTATAGATTGTAAAAGAGCCCCTAAACGCCTTTAAAAAATAAATATCAGTTCCCCCCGAAGGTGTGTAGGTCCTTAAACATATTACTAGCACTAGAGCTGTCACTCGCGGCGTTCGCCGACATAAAATAGAACACAAAAAAATTCTAAACTTTAAACCCTCATTAGCTAACTCAGGGTTTGAATTTCCTTACATAGTATACTCCTACACCCTATAATGAATATATGCCCTTCTAATTTTATGTCTCTCTAGGTTCAGAGGCTTACGCTCTGCGTTGAATGTGACCTGTCAGTCAGTCAATCAGAACATGTTCTTTTATATATATATATATATATATATAGAGATAAAACATTGAAAATAATAAAATTTTTATGGATTACTAAAGCTCGCAACACATATTAAATAAGCAACATGAAAATTATATGTGGAAGGTTAATTGTAATAGAAGCCGCAATTTGGTCAGTGTGATTTGGATGGACTTAGGGCCAACACCGCCGCATAGAAGAGACCCGTGCTCAGCAGTGGGACACTATGGGTATCAAATAAAGATGCACAATCTTTTAGAAGTAATTTTCATTCAAGTTATTTAAAAACTAAATAATTATAATTCGTTTTCCCCGCACTAATCGGAAGGAAATCGCGTCGACTACGTAGTACAGGTGGTAATTTAGAGGCAATTTACTAAATAACACACTCAGTTATAAAACAGCATTAGCGATTATTTAGAGTTTTGGTACACTAGCTATAACTTGCGTTTAAAGATTTGTGTATACGATTAGAAAGCGATGTCAAAAAGCTCTTTAAAAATATTTAGCATTTTTAAAGAACGACAGTAAGTCAAAAATCAATGCAACTGAACCAGCCAATGTGGCTTCCTAGATTTTTGGTTAATTTTCTTACAAAATATATTATATTTTACTAATTTTCGAAGAATACTGTTAATCTGTGATCGATTGTATGTCTTCATTAAATTTTACAATATCTTCATTAATGTCTGTCATAATCGACCTTTGAATGAAGCGAATATTTTATTTCCGAAGTAATGTGCATACTGTAGGCATTAAAGAGGAATATCTTGAGATAACGGAAAGTTTTTTAGTAGATTCGTTATAAAAGTTAAGTAATAAGTTAACCTGTAGGTATACATAGATCAATTATTAATAGCAATACTAAAGTCGCTAGTCTGCTCGTATAACATGGTATGTATCCGAGTATACTACGAGTAGTAACTCACACATGGGTCGTTGTCCGGTCGAAGATTATTATCCACTTGTATTGTTGTATAATTTGTTTGTACAATTCATATGAGTTTGCGTGTTTGTGTGAACGACTCTAGACAGAATGGAATTTTATAATGTCTGGCGTCTAATCTAATCCCGTTATATCAGTAGTAGTGAACTGCCTTGAAATGATGGCGCCATCGTATTTTGGTACGCGAGTACGAAATTTCTTGCGGACAAACATCCATACATACAAACTGACATACATTTTCCAGACTCGAAGCTGAGACGCTTCGCGTTTCTCGGTCAACTGTATAAAAATACACCATTTGTAAGAATAGTTGCAGTTGCAATACTTTTAAAGTCAACTGTTCCTAATTTCAACTACGCAGCCGTTCATTGCAAACAAACTCCACACCTGTCGATCTAATTTCAGTTTGACAGTGACAGAAGCGTCAGTGTTGCCAACGCAAAATTAAATTATCTCTGCTATTTAATCCAGTGAGTTTTCGCCATCAGAGCGGCCGACCGTTGCTATCTGCGTTGCGACACTATCTATTGTCAATATCTTGTTAGCATTGTGGTGAAACATCGCAAAATCGCGGCGGGTTATTAATTATAAGTCTAATAATTGGGCCTCTTGTAAGAAATGGCGTGAATAGATTGACGGTTTGGAGTAAAGGTGGTAGAAATGCAGCAACACTAACTTTTGAAATATGGAATATAAGAGAAAAAGAAGACTTACAAAAAAATACATTTATATTCTTTATTATTCCTAGACATCTTTAGCAAAGTTGTCTAAAGACATAGAGTCTTATCCATTGTGAAGATTACTTCTAAACACACGCGTTGCGTAAAATTTCGCTCTTGTACCGTAACGCGGCGCAGGCGCAGATGTCTCGTCACAGCCGAGTGCACACTACCGGACCAACATCTGTTTCCGTCAGATGCTTCTAGTATTATGCATCAACCTTTATTTTGGTTTGTCAAATGTTAGCTACTGCGGTAGCAAGATACATGTACTAGAGGAGGTGAATTCGTATCACATTTCTCATAATTTTTATCATATTTATAGTAGCTTCGGCCCGCGGTCCGCCCTGTGGACATTTGATTGTCACACTAATACTGCATTTTTGCAAGTTTTTTGCAAAAAAGTTGCTTATCTCTAATCCAGGACATAAGTTATCTTGATGTCCAATTTAATATTTATCCGTTGTGCCGTTTGAGCGTAAGCAGTAACTAACAAACACATACACACAATTTTTCACCTTTATAACATTAGTGTGATGCTATACTGAAGTCTAATGTGAGTTTAAAAGCGCCAAATTAAAATTGATTCTCTAAGTATAAGAGAGCAACTTACAGCAGAGAAAAACTTAAAGAGACACGGGGAAATTACTCGTCGGTATTCAATATCAAAATCTCGCAAATAAATAAGAATATCACTGTTTGTATCTCTTTAAAATTAATGCTAATAATAAATCAGGAAAACTTATTTTATTTAACATTTATACGACAAAAGCAGCCGACATTTACCAAAATATCAACAACTAAGCTTTTGAATCAATAAGGTCACACTAAAGCCACACCTGACGCTCGCCTGTATAAAATAAATATAGTCAGGTAAGTTTCTGACATCATAATAAATGATTCAAGTTCTATAACGAAACCGGAATGGATAGAATATATCCAATGATGAAATGATATCATCTCAGAGCTGTATCTAGTAAAATATAATCTACAAAGATTGTAATTCATTAATAAATAAACATATTAAAGTAAGTAAACGTTTAATGCAAGACAGCATAAATAGGGTTTCGCTAATATCTTAATAAAGTTAATAAAGAATCCTATTCCTGTACTAAGACAGCATTTTGCAAAAATGATAAAATTTGATACGAGCTAGTTTTACACACTTACTTTTTACGTACTTACTGGATTTCTGGAAATGTCTTACCACGTATTCGTTCACATTCTGTGAATTATGATTGAGGTTATAAAAAGGCATTCTTGTCCATGTCGATGGCATTCTCGCATTGACTCAGTGCGACATAATTATCAAACACTCGTTAGTTTTCTAAACAAAATGAACCTAGTAAATAGCAGCTCTACATCAAGGTTTGAAAGGCATTCAACTTGAAACCTAACCTTCCATTACTTTGCCCACAAGGATGCGGCCCTGAAAACCATATACAAGGCTACACATTCGTGACTGATGGAAACATAACTCATGTAGATGACTATCGTTACAATATTTACAATTACAAATGTTTACAAGTCTGTAAGACTGTTCTTATACGTAACTATAAAAAATATTTAGAAGATGATTCATTTTTCACAATCAAACTGAAAAGTTGAAAAATATAGCACATTACTTGGAATTTCAAAATCGAAGCTCAACATCAAATTAAAATTCCTTGATATTTATTATTTATTCATAGCCATTACATGTTCATAGTATCACAGAAAGCTTAAATAAATGTAGAGCCAGACACTGGCAATCAAGAAAAGAGGGCGTTTTGAAACACTACATTTGTCCCAAATGTCACAATATTTATTAAAAATAAGGTAAATTGGAATGACGTAGATAGTATCGACCACTATGATAATTGATAGAGTAGGTAGCGAGTACGGTCGGTAAATAATGAAAGCTAATGGGAAATCGATGGAGGTCAGGTCATGGCGTCCTATTACTTGATCGATATCAATTGACGCATTATGCTACTAATCCAGAAAAGCTATAACTGAAACCTACATTGGCTTGTACATAGTTTATATCTGTAGATGAAATCAATATCCACAAAGGCATCTATGATTTGGAGGATAGTGATTTAAAAAAACTTATACAAATATATCTATTCGCATTAAAGTTACTGCATGGCCTTCGAGTATCAAACCCAAAGCAAGACTTTTCCAAGTAGACCTAAATCTATATCAGCTCGTCCATCCATTTTGTCTACGGTTTATAATTTGAACTTTTTCATAGTATGCTTGAACAGGTAGTCAAACAAAATTCTTATCTTTTACCACGGTTTTATTTTGCCTGAAATATACATACTAACTCAATTTTCACCCCTTTCAAAACGACAGATAATTTAGGAAGTTTGCACACAAGGACCGATGACAATGATGTAGTTTATTTTATCCAACACATCTAGAAATTTGGCAAATTGCTCGCATGACCACGGAAGTCAGAGACATTGTGGCCCTAGATGGCTCTCAAGTAAAGCACCTGGAACAACCCGTTAGGTATTTGGCGACAGATTTTTTAACTTGTGGGTGGTAGCGAGCCATATAAAACGTCCTACCACCATGCAAAAATGTATATAATTGTTACACTTCTTAGTTCGGTTTTCCACAAAAACTTGTTTGTTTTTAACTTTTAATCTTTCTTAGATATTGCTATTGCCATTAGCATCATTCCATAGTCCGTCAGATATTTTATTAGCGTCCTAAATGTTACGATTTCTCTTGTAGTTATTTAGCCTCACTGCGACCTTTAGTGAGGCTACTGTATCACTGATACGCTGGCCGCGGATAAAGGTCATATTGACGCTATATGTCACTTCTGTGGCAGCCTATTTGCTTCTTAACCGATGTTCATATTCCCACGCATACAAAAAAAGCGAAAGTGTATTTGCTGATTTATTGATTGGGCTATTTGTCGTTCTTCTTCTCAGAAACTGACTGCCTTGATTTTTTCGAAGGAGATAGTTCAAGGTCTAGAGAGCAGGTGAAGCCATGGATAAAACCTAATTAGTTTATTTCGACTTGCATATAAGTATAATGAAACCTAAGACTATGATTATTACTATGCGATATCCTAATCGGATAACAACCTATATCATACTAAATCTACTGTTATCCGCGTTGTAATATCCGATTCATATAGTGTGCCGGCAGATTTCACAGCGGCCGGCCATGTAGGGGCGGTGAAACCGGCGCACACGCACGCTACCGGGCCTTCCCTCACACTAGGGGTGACAAGCACGATGACTATGGCTGGTTTGTACCTTCTGTGTTTGTTAGCTTAATTTTTACGGCAACGTTCGTGTATAACCTGTCGTTGGTTCATGAATTAGAAGTGCAATAGTTCTAGCCATTTCATATCCATCGCAACTCGTTCCGTGAATCTACGGACAAAGCCTTCCGTCAAAGCTCTGCGAAGGTGTCTGAGTGTAATATATTTATAGTAACAGTTCAATCAGCTCTAAATTTGTATCATTTTTGTTTTTGTAAACTTATACGTTTTGATCGTCAGAGTTTTCTGTATCTAAATATAACCAAACATAAATTTTAAGTTCACGAATTGTGACAATCCTAATCTCAGACGCAATATAGGCAGTATGCATACTGACACGCACATACAATACTGGCGCACTAATATCACCAGTTATGCAACATTGTAATTTGGAGTTACGGAAGCCGCACCAGTTGATGAAGTGGAACAGATTTAACTGGACTGTGTGACGTTTTTTTGGACGATGAACTTATTATTACAACAATTTTTTTCTACCTTTAATAAATTAAATAAATAAATAAACGTTTCACACTCATAGCTCTCCACTAGGACTTCTCCTGTGTAGGGAATGCCATGTAACATACATAAAGACACCCAGGCTCGAACACAAATGTCCAAACTCATCATTCGAACATCTGTCCAAAACGTCTCAATTATATGATTTAAATTAGAGCTAAATCGTAGGTCAAATTAAATCACAAAACATCGGAGGAAGAATATATCTATATGAAAAAGTAGAATTGCGTAGTTTAGGTTAACTACGCAGTAGCAGCAATAAATACAGCAATATGCAAACAGCCAATGTTTTACATTACTTACAGCCAGCTTAAAGCACTGCAGTGCATCTAATACCCGCTGCTGTAGGTTGATACTTAATTGTACCTCTGCAAAAGCGGTGATGTTTTGCCAATCGTTTCCGCAGAAGTAGAGGTCCGACGCAATGACGGGTCGGTCACGGGTCGGTTTCTGCGATTATAATGGCCTCTTGCCAACGAGCGTATCTTAGAACTTACCTAGACTGGTGGGATTTACATTCGGTTAAAGTTTTCGTGTATTTCCAGTTATAAAATAAATGAAAAAAACTGATAGGTTGGTTGGTGAACATTTAAAATTTCTCATGATAAATTAATGAAAACTCAACTAATCCGTAACTCCGTATTCTTAACTCATTCCAGTGAATTAGTACTATTTGATTTCTTAACTCGTAAACAACCGATTTATAGTCATTTAGTAAGATCAACATAGAGAAATAATACAGAAAACAGTAAGTCACAGTTGCCTGTGTACATTAAAGTGAATTCGTGCGTAAAAATCGGAATATCCTAATTAAGTCAACGTAATAAACCCCCACCATTTAAAACTAGTATATGTTCATACAAGATGTCTCTCGAAAAATAAATAGATTAAAAAGGCGATGGACAGGCCACATCATAAGATCAAAGAGATACAAATAGACTAAAGATGTCACACTTTGGTATCCTAGAGACGGAAAAAGAGCTAGAGGAAGACAATTTAAAAGCTGGGAGGATGATCTTCCAAAAGGATGGCGCAGATTAACCCAAGATAGAAGCAGATAGCGACTACTAGAGAAGACCTATGGCCAAGAAGACAACCTGATACACAACTGAGACTGGTGCTAGCTTTAGTTTTCGTATTATATATTGTAATGTTATCAGGGAATAAAGGATATTTTTACTTTTATTATTTTTGATATGTTCATAGGTTTATCAATGTTATTAGTTTATTTGTTGTTAGGCTGTTTTATTTTTTAATAAAGAGTTGTCTATGTATCTAATTCGAGTAGACCAGGAGCATTGATACAGGCGACTCTACATATTAAGTGACATCATAATGTTCCATAGTTACAGGAACTGTTATTATTTTATTAGCTTTGACGTCATTTCAACTCTTGCTAATAAATACAATCTTCTCTATATCATTCATCATATCATTACGGTCGATAAAGTCTATGTCAAGGCTACCGTGTGTATCTTCTCTAAGCCAATTACATAAAATATTTTGTACCCTTATCTTATCATTAGTAAATCCATCTTAAACATGGCCTAAAATCTCAAACAAATTGCTGACAACACGCAATTAAAGACTTGTGTTATTTAAATTTCATGCAAACAGCTTGTCTTCATGAGCAATTGCTCCATCAATGTAACAAAAATATGCAATATTTATCATCTGAATAATCTCTACGTAATTGTCATATCTATGTTAAATAGTTTCATGCAACTTTCATTATTTCGTGCCATGTAACAGTAATCCCAATTTCGTAAGTTATCAATAATTAATTAATTAAAAATAAAGCATACATAATCACGTGCCTGCGTTGGAAAACAAAGTTTTTAACACAATTGACATAATTAGATCAAATGTTATATAATATTAGAATGTCACAAACAAAATCGAAGTAAACCAGTTTTCTTTCACTTGAACTTGGACCCAGATACCCAGATACACGTTGATATTTTTATCATAGTTTGACCATAATGTTATGAATCGTCTCTTTAAATAGGAAAACGAAATACCTAAAAAAAGCATAATGCCACAAATAATTATGAAACCTAAGTGACTGGTATTTTCTAGGAATCAACGTAGAGCCTAAACCGCTTAACTAGAGACATTTAGAGGGTGTCATTTTAGGTTAGGTAGCAGTGTGCATCGGTTATCGGTTCTTCGAGTAATGTGGCTAGCCCCTTGCCACTTCAGCTTGCAAATCCTACGAGCTATGTCGGCAACTCCAGTTCTTCGGCGAATATCTTCATTACATTGCTCGCTAAGCATCACTGGCAACACACATTGGTTGAAGATCATTGTTTTCAGGCACTGCGGGATATTCGACTTAACATAACACAAAACTAACTATACGCTTAACAACAAAAATACGTCTAAAGTTGAAAGTAATACACGTATATGGAGTAGAAAAATACCAAGAAATAATGGACAGATAATTTTTCAGGGATATAAGAGACTGGAAAATTTAAAAATGTAAGTATTCGCACAAACTGTGCTTCGTTATCTGCTTTTCGGTATGCCATCGACAATTTGTTATGCAAATCTTCTAAGCGGCAGAGATTCTAACATCTGCATAGGAATCTGAGTTTTCGATTCCATCACGCGATCTCCGGATGGATAGACACGATGGTGCCAGAGGCGGCTATGAAGACGTGAGTCTTGGTAATGGTTATGATTAAATTATTTTATCCTATGCAGGGTTATCGAAAAGGAATGCACTAAGATGAAAGAGGATCAATAAACTCGTACTCATTCAAACAAACAACTTTAACTATGGGACAAAATCTGAATTTTAAAAAATCAGCTAAATTCTAAATTCTACGGAACCGTAGAAGAAGTCAATCCTTCGTGACAAAATGTATCCCATCAAAAACATGACATGTACAAAAATGCACAAGTCTCGCAGCACAGCAAAAAATTGTGAAATGGAATGTTGACCAAGTAGGTTCATTCAATACCTATATTTCTAAGGGAGCAAATATACAACCAGTTTGTCATAAATTGATACTTTGTTTACTGGCTGTTAAAATTTTGTAGTATTCCATATAAATATTGTTGTTCTTTATTTTTTTTAACAAATATGTTGACCTGTTTTGGCTTAGTACACCCCTAACATATAACCCCGTATATGGTAACATTAAATCAAATTATCTAAAGTGATAAATGTTCTGTTGTTTGCATTTAAACTCCCTTACACAAGGGAGTTTAAATGCGATACTTATGCTTATTTATAATCATAAAAACCTGAAAGCGAATTATTATTTTTAAAATATTGTATACATAAAAAGATGTTAGCTCAGTAATCATGAAAAAACTGACGCTCTCATAATATATATATATATATGTTTCTGACACAACGTAAACGACGACACGTGAAACTCTATTACAATTGACAACATTTAAAAAATTTCACACCCATTTTGCCATAATGGAAAGATAAATGAAAAATTATCTTTCCATTATGGCAAAATGGCTATTACAATAATGGAAAGATAAATGAAAAATAAAGTATTTCTATTTAGTTATTTTACTCCAAATGTAATATTTACGTTTTAAGATATTTTTGATAGTCTAAGAAAGTTCAGAATAATGTTAGTCTCGTCAAAAGCTCGTAAAAAATGATGTCATTAATGATCATATTGATCTTGCAAAGCAGAATGACGACGTCGTGTTTCAGGTTGACGTAGAATTAGATTATATCGATACATCTGATGTTATATCCTCCACTAGAGATAGCAGTAGGTACTCTATCTGACTACTCAAACAATGGCAATCGATATGAGTGTGGAATCGATAATATTATATCTCTAATAATATTTATTACTAATTCTGAGAACTGTAGAACATTGCGATCAGAGTTTTAGCAAATTTTAAAATAAATGACAACGACTTTACTGTTCTTTTGTTCACATTCAGAATTCTTATTTAACTCTGGCGTTGGTTTTAAAACGCTAACCCAACAATAATATGCGATGATCATAAATGTAAAAAATACGTACAAGCTAAGCTATTTTTGTTCTGTCAAGATTGGTTGGAAATTGCGACTGCCAACATCCAGACAAATATAGTTACCAACTGACAAACATCAATTATGTTAGACTGTTTTTGAAGAAACGCTCTCGGTCAAACATAAACCTGTTCCATTTTGACATGGTCCCATGTAAATTGTATCAAACTCCGTGAAGTACTTATATTAATTAGGGTTTGTTAATTACAACAACCAAAACGGTGCAATCATAAAGTTGGTTGTCACTGTTTAAAAAATTGGTAACTAGTTGGTGTTTTGAAAAAAAAAGTCTTTATCTATAGGTACTCATATATAAAATTATATTTTCTAAAAATCAAGTAGAGAATAAACCGCTGAACCTATAGACATGGAATTTGGATGGTGTATTTATTATAGGGTGTACTGGTTGTGATTGAAATGCCCACTTTCAAATTATTCATTGCACAATCAGTCGATGATACGGCACATGCAAGTAAGTGCTAATGCAATTATATATTTAAATAATATATGAGGTCCCTTGGCATCGTTGCATCACAGACAATTCTGTACTGTCGAGGTTATCTTTAATGTTACTCTACCAATTATTATCATTATCGATAAAAATAAATAAGTTTATCTACACGTATAATGACATCGATATAGGATCTTATATTTTTTCCCTCAATGATAATAAAGACTTTCGTCTTTTTTAGCGATTTCAAGCATAATTTTTTTTTATATCCAAAATTAATTTTGGTGTTTTTAGGTAATCGTGATACAACAATACATAAGATTCCGATTAATTAAGTACCTACCTCCTTCCTTAATTCTGTTAAAATTATAAAATACTTGATGTTTACTTGTACTAGAATTTAGTGATCAAAAGTAGGTAGGCATGCCTTACCAGTATTAGGAAATTATTATGTTAATGTTGTGTTCTACGATCGCGATAAGTCTTTATATACAACATAAGTAACATGTGAAATACACACATAGGTTTATGTTTGTTCAAATGTCACAGCCTTCCCTTGGGCCAGTCTCACCTTCGGCCTTGACATTGCACATATATAGCAACTGGTACTGTTAAAGTAGATTAAAAAAATAAAAAAAAATTAAAGTAAATTATTATTAAATTAAAGTAGATGAGTATATTTATATATAGATTTCTTTCCTAACACACACACACACAAAAACATTTTTTTCTCAGTCAAAACAACATTACTTATGGACTTATGTTGTTTTCAATACAGAGATTAAAATCTAATAATAATTAATAAAAAAAAACAAATTAGACAAATCAATAAAAACCTACCTGATGAAATTAGAAATAAGTATTTGCTTTACATATTCCAATTGCGAATTATGTTTGCTAGTATTCAAAGATCGGTGTCCTACATATTAAGTGTACCTACTAATTCCAAGAAATCATTTTTGAAATGTTTCTTTTTTAACTTTTGAATACCGTATCGTATCGAGCACATGTTGACGAGAGTATAGAGTTACCTAATACTATAATTGGATAACTTCTCGGCTTGTCTTCCATAAAACTGCGTTATATGCCGTGCTCTGCGTACTTAACTGCGTACGGCGATTTCTTTTTATAACAATTTCACATGCTATCATAAATTTTAATTTTGTTGATTGCGGCTGTTGATGTGCCATATCAAATTTTTGAAGGAATTTGATTTGAATTTGTAATTACGAATAACTCGTATTATCTTATATAGAACTACCAGTCGAGTGTCTTGTTTTTTTTAGGAAATAATGTATCAGCTAACTATTTCGACAATGAAATTGCTAATGGATTAAATATTCTTATACACACATGAAAATATGATCACCATTTAAGTATACCAGTGAAATAGGTTTAAAAAGTAGTCGACAGTTTTGTTTTGACAGCGAAAATGACAGTTTGTATTATGTTATAGGGTGTGTTTAATTTGACCCAATTATCGTACTCTATTATTCAAAATTTTGTAATTCAACTCACTCAATTAGCCAAGTTAGCTACAGTTTCATAAAATTGCAACACATTTCAAGCGGTAGAAGGTACACCAATTAAATACGTTCATGGCTATATTTGACGTAAACTTTCACAACTTTGACCATTAAAATCGTCCTTAAAACAAACTACATCGTTATACTTAAAATATGGTTCATCGAATTTGGATTTAAGATTATATTATTTATTAAAAAACTGTGCAGTTGTAAGCAGAGTTTATACCAAGGCCGCGGCCTCAATCTTTGTTTGATGCACACTCTCACTTTGAGTCGATGCTCTGTGGTCAAAATGTAGTAACTCTCATTTTAGATATTTTGCTTGACGTGCATACTTTCATTAGATACCTGGTATTTTTGTACGAAATTCATCTGTAGCCAATTATTAAAGAGTTTTTGAAACTATAATGGTTCAGTCAGTGTTAGTGTCTAAATATGTAAAAATAAATATATAATGTAGAAAGATATTGTAGCTTGCATATGCTTAGTATATTTTTTAAGTAATTGTAAGGTAACATACAGACGGACAAATAGATTGCGAAAGCAGACAAGATTTATTTTCAAGATAATCCACAAAAACTCATCAAATACTCGCTAATAAATCGACCAGAGCACTTAAGATTTGTTGAGTAATTCATGTTATCGTAGAACTGATTTCATTTAATCGAAACCAACAGCAACAAAAACTTCTCTTATTAAAGAACCGAATTATACAATAAAACGCATCTAAAATTCAGCAGCAACGCTAAATAAACTTTAAAAACCTAAGTTACATCAGTCCAACTGACGGCCGGCCATCAAACCAATGTGAGTCATTCGGAAAGTTTGAATTCAAGACACGAAACAAACCGCAACTGGTCTTTGAAATAATATTAATATTCTAAACACAATGCTGAACACTACAGAGTGCATGTGATGGACACAAGTCCAAAACGAGGTGAAGGAAAATGCATAGGTAGGTACTTGCTAAAATCTAAACAGTCTTAACTCTACTTTGACTACTTCCGAGTCAAATTTACCGGTAAGCCGGTAACTAACTTGGTATTTCTTAAATGTTTTGTTACACAGAATATAATCATGCAAGCTTTAAAAAACATGTGTTGCAAGAAATATCTTGGAAAGAGTGAGTCACAATAAAAAAAATTAAAATCTGAAATAAATATGTTAAGTATACTTTTCCTGAATAGTACAATTTAATCATTCTGGATTTTACAAGTCGTGGGTGAACCGGTTTCATCATTATTGTTACAGACAAGTTGTTTTAAGTATTAAGCGCAAGTCAATTGTTCTATTTTGATTGTTATATAAATAACAAATCACGTTTGGTCTCAGGTAAACATCCTGCTAAGATTGCATTATTATTTTACTTACAGGATTTTCCTCATTGACTTGTAAATTACAATGAGTCTTTTAATAAGTTAAATACTTTCGCATTAAGACAATACTAATTTGCAACGTATGATGCAGCTATGGAATATTTTATAGCAGTAATTTACAAATAATACTTAGACTGTCTACAAAGATATACCAAGTTAATGCAAATTTGAAAACCATTGTAATCTTTTTTAGTCATTAGACCACCTGCTGGGCCAATATGGTATCGAAATAATCTATTAGAGACCGCACAAGGTGCTGAAGTAAATTGAAAAAGTGCCGACAAGACATCATTAAAAAGACTCCTTTCGTTGCTTCCATTTATAACTACCCAACATGTCAGCGTCACTAAATACTTGATGTAAGTTAGGTATTGAAAAATAAAGCAAGAAGAAAAGAAACATTTTCATAAATATTTTTTTTGCATTACAATTATAAGCTAAAGGGCCGTGTGTAATATATAGTACCCAAGCCATAGTTTACTAATCTAGCAAAGAGAAAATTAAAAGTCGAGGGCGCAATTTTGCTGCCCTTATAAGCCCAGAACATTCCAAAAAGCAATAAAATCTAAATATCACGTCCGACTAACAGCTCTAATCACGTAGCCTGCTACCAAATTTCACGCTATTTTTATATGAAACAATATTTTTAGTTTGGTATGTTTGTATGTTGGTAAATAGACGGAATTAATTGTTTTATGTGATCGTTAGATTTATTTTTTAAAGTTTGACCGCAACGTGCCGGTTTTCTTGTAAGGGGGCAAATCCATCTTAGATAAAGCACGCTTATCTAGAAAAAAACGTTTCATGCGCGGCTAGATAGACCAAATTTTACTAAAGAACCATGCTCATAATTCAAGTTCAGAGAAAATTAAAAAAAAAAACTCATTTTCAAACTATATCTAAACAATTTTAATGAATAACACAACCAAAACCAGCTGAATAGCTATAGTAGGAAACGTCTACGGCCGCTATGGTCAATAAAATAGAAGGCAGAAAGCGTGTTGCTAGCCCACATTCGACGCTAATGCCCCCAAGCCATGAAATGACCTCGTAATATTTCGGTCATAAGGTTTTTAATATGGAATTTTGCTTCAATACATCTTACGCTTCCGCAGTGCTAGCTCAACTATTTAAATATCACATATTTTAAGTAAATAGCACTTTTCAAGAAGTGTGGTGAAAGATTTATGATAGTTCAGTTTAGATAACATAAAAAATGTTTCACAATCCAAGAGTCACTGATCTCATTGTTTTAATATTACACACTTATAGTGAAATTTCATTATTGGTTGTGGTAAACCGTAGAGAATGTTAAAGAATTAAGTTGATATACAGGTTGACAAATGTTGGTTAACACAGTTTTTACCTTGTGATAAAACCAGTTAATTGTTCTATACAATTACTTACTAAACTATAAACTTATTAAGCATCATTCATATTTATCTAATAGCCCCATCTTAACAGCTCTATATATTATAAAATATAATATAAAATTAACGTTTTTAAAAGATATTATAAAATGCCTGGTGTATGAAGAATTGTAAGCGTTTACAACATGCGAATAGGTATTATCAACATTAACTCGTACAGCTTTTTGCATATTTGGAGTTACTCTCATTTTTCATAACCGCGTCGAATGTGCACCGGGAAGTAGTTTTATTGCCAATTACAGAACAACAATATGATTTCCTTGAGTTCTTCCAATTTTAACACAATGTTATAGTCAGAATACATGACTGATGTAGTAACAATGCGTTGAAACAAAACACCACATAATAAAGAGCGTTCAACGAAGCAATCTGCTGTTAATCTGATTGTATATCAGTTTTATAACTAAGACCACTTTTAAATTAATGTATTTATCTAAGTTACAAGTGGCTTTAGCTTGTTTTTGAAGGTTTTATTCGTTATGTATACTAGCTAGGTAGCTAGGTAGCTAGTTAGCTAGTCAAAACTAACTATCCTATAAGCTGAGACCTACAGATTTTAAAGCTTCTGACTTACTTCAAAGTGTGATAAACATTTGAATCACTGATGCACCTCTGTTACATTACAAGGCTTCATGCGCATTCGCTAGTGTTGACCTCTCAGAACCGGTCAAACCTGCCGCTATTGGGTCCGCGGCCGGAGGCTACTCGCTTCCTTCTTCCATGTGAACCTGAGTTTTGACATTGATTCCAGATTATATTACCTTTTTACTTATTGGTGACTTTAGACTGTTTATGTCATATTGAATATATTGTGTTTCTGAATATATTTATGTTTGTGTATGTGTGTGATTTTAGGTATGCTTAATGAATTGTAACAATTAGTTTTATACAGCGTTGTTTTGTTCGAAAAAAATAATCTTAGTAAACATTGCGATACAATACCTATCAACAAATGCCCAAAGTTAAATTTACTAGAAGTCTTAAATTATTCGTTCGTTTTAATTTTGTAATTTTAAGGTTATTTAATTTAAAACATGTTTATATACTTACATAAATATGTTTTATGTCATGTTTATCAGAATTTTATAAATGCAGACAAACTTAAATTAATAATTAAATTGATTGGCACACATACGTTTATTTATTTGCCAATACGATAAATGATTTTTGCGAGATCTCAAATATCGCATATTTAGACTTATTAACATTTGTCATTATGCAAGCGAATATAATAATTACCTAGGCAATTGCGTACACAATTTATAACGTTTTTAAAATGATTCCAACGCCATTCAATGAAATATGAAACCACAATGGTTTCATAACAATAACCACATATTTTAATTCCATTCGATCACATCGAAATGGTGTTTATAATCATTCACAAGCATTTTTCCCAGCGATACGTTTACGGAAAATCCTGTCATTTTTAAAACACAAAAGACACAGATTTCCGGATAAGGCTCGATCACATTGTGTGTTGTACTCGTATCTACAAAGGGTTATTCACACTGTGAATCACATGACATGCTATGTAACGGGACGGTACGGTGCAAAGCTGCGTTAAGTATGGTAGAGACTCCACTGACTCCCACTAAACGCTTTGCGTCTTCTTTTATTGTGAAAGCTGCCAGTTTTCGGAAGCTTTCATGATAGATTTTCAAGATAGCGAGTCAATCTGTTTCTTTTATAAGCAATCAAGTAAGAACGATTGATCTTGTCTGCCTATTTTACGAGAGTGATGTCATGTATCCAATATCAGTCATATGTATTTAAACGAATTGAATGTCATTTCAGAAATTTAGGTCTAAGATATGGTTGTGCAAAGAGGGCTCTTTCTTTTTTGGAGAGATTTCTTTGCGAGTTCAAAATGACTGTGGGCCTTCGCGTCGAATATAATAAGTAAGTACTATCCCGAGCGTTAGAGGCTTTAGTAAGTAACATTTAATCGTAACGCGATCTAAATCTGAAAGAAAAATAATGCGAGTAATGTCTCACAATGTTATTTTTACAAACATTTTATCAAATGATTAGATTTAGTTATAATTGCTATCTATGGGGTGTGTACAATTAAAGATGGATTATTTGGTATTTACTCGTATTGCATGTATTACGTTTTATCAAATCAATTAATTATATTTAAAGAATGTATTAATTGGTATTCATTATTTGTGACTGTAAATACATGTCAAAACTAGATACATTATGTATTATGTGCCTACGAAATAAGTTGAATTCAATAATGATAATTATATAATTCTTGACAACAGTATCGTTTAACTATTGTAGCTCACACTGTTAGCTAAATTGCTAAAAGAGTCTAATATTTGTCGAATAACATACATCTTAGGTAATAAAATTTTGTAAATATGATCTCAAATTAATGCCGTTTTATAATAATAAAATAATATTATAGAAGTAACTGTACGAGTAAATGTATACAAATATGTTATAGATACGGATATTTAGGACACAGAAAGTCTAGACCCGCCCTAGTCTAGGTATCTGATAAGACAGTTGACCCAAAAACTAATTCAGTAACTGATTTAGCGATGTTCTCTCTCTCGCTATACTTACTAAAAATTAGTAATAAGTCTATTTATTAATATAGCCAAGTAAATCCCAAAAGTAAAAGTAACAGATATGAAATTATAAGAGACACAGAATTAATGTTAGTAAATAAACGCGTGTTGATATGAAAGTATAATAGTATAATGTAAAGTTTTTGCGATAAATTTGAGAATATCATACACAATCAATTAGGATTAAAATACTAATATATTTCAATCAAGCCTTTAAACCCTAGAAATTAATATTTTTGAACCACGGACTGTCCATTTAAGTGTTGACTGGTAATATCTCGTATAGATTTCGCAACATTTGTTGTCACAAACGGGACTTTCTGCGACCAAATAAATATTTCTAAAAATATCAGGACACAAAAAAAAGGTACGAATAAATTTTCATATCAATTATTCACCAATTAACTTTAAAAAAGAGCTCCGGGACATTATTGAGAACAGGTTTCTTCAAAAAGAGCTCCGGGGACATTACTGAGAACAGGCTTCTTCAAAAAGAGCTCCGGGGACATTATTGAGAACAGGTTTCTTCAAAAAGAGCTCCGGGGACATTACTGAGAACAGGCTTCTTCAAAAAGAGCTCCGGGGACAATTGAGAACAGGTTTCTTCAAAAAGAGCTCCGGGGACATTATTGAGAACAGGTTTCTTCAAAAAGAGCTCCGGGGACATTACTGAGAACAGGCTTCTTCAAAAAGAGCTCCCGACATTACTGAGAACAGGCTTCTTCGAAAAGAGCTCCTTGGACATTACTGAGAACAGGCTTCTTCAAAAAGAGCTCCGGGGACATTATTGAGAACAGGTTTCTTCATTAAAATTTTCAAATCCTATTGTAAATAAATGCAGCGAGTAAAAGTAAGAATTTTCTTATTTGCTGTGTTATCTTAGAATGCGTCATGTTTCGTCATCAAATCGATTTCTAATGGTCCACAGTGAAACTATTCTCAGGATTATTGGACGATTGTCCACGGTAAGTTGCTCTAACACGTGCAGGTATGACGACGTAATGATAGAAAAGGTCAATGGTTGGACTTTATAACTACAAAACAAAAAAAATGAGACAAGATCCACACTAAGGACTTCTGATCCCAAACTATACCAAGCTTGTGCTATGGTAACCTGACATAAATATATACTTAGATATATAATAAACACCCAGACATAGGTCAAACAGACATGTTTATGCGCACAAATGTTTGATCTAAATATTTTAAAACATAGTTTATACTATAATTTTGTTACGGAAAGTCAACATTGTTGACACCCTTCCAACAATATACTATATTCGAGATACAATTGACACTTGTAAATATTCGTAGAGGTTTTTATGACACTTCTTTAACATTGCTTAGATATAAAGATTGAGATGAAGATACTGTTTACAATAGAAAAACTTTATACACGTACATTTTTCATTCATATTGTTCACACAATTTTCATAGAATACGATATTGGTACGATGAATCCAAGTTATCAACTTTCACAAATAACGCATGTCCTTGATACGCCTTATCATATTTACGATCAGTATGGGGCTATGACGCAGAAGAGAGCTATAAAGTTGACTTTATAACCGATATAACTAATTATAATTCAAACTATAAGCACTTTATTAATTGACAAGCAGCACTGGCAGACTGTAGAGCAACATTTGTCAATATTGGAAGTGACAAAATTGTACTTAGGTACTAAAGATCCAACTATAATAATAATGCCGTTCAAGGTGAAATCAACGAACTTTAGCAAATTTGGCAAAAACGTGTTGGCTTGGAAAATGACAAAGTTCAAGACAAAAAGTTCTTAACTAAATTAAGAGTTCCTAAAAATTTTCGAATAGTCAATATAGAGTTACAATAGGAGTAAGCTAAAAAAACTAGGAAATGTTCTTAGGATATAATTCCTAATTTTTGGTATGTTCTCCACTTGAACACGTAGATACTGAAGTGGAAATCAAAATTCTAAATGAAATTGCTATTATTACCTAACCCTCTTAGCGTTATTATAATTTCTTGAAATTTTAACCATTGGCCGATGGAAATATTCCACGAAACAGCATTAAATTTCATTTACAAATTATAAGCTACTGTTCCCTGAGGCCATTGTCGACCACATTCATGGCCAAAAAGAAATACATAAAAGAACACTACAGACAAATTATACTAATCTATTGCTCATCCGCACACAATAGAAAAAGTTAAATCGTCTAGAAACCAAAGCAAGGGCGGTAATACTTTAAAAGGAAGTCTCTTAACTTTTTACAGAAACTGGGCTAAAAAGTGTGAGAAACAGTAATCTCCAGTTAACAAAAACACAATGCGTTCTAATCTCATTAAAGATTTAATCTGTTCTGACAATATGGTAGAGTAGAAATCGACAGAGAGACAACCTAACCTACAAGTTTGTATCACGCACACAAATAATTTACTTCTTCTATATAATTTAATATATGTATAAAAGAATAAGTCCTGACTGACTGAATGATATTTGCTAGGAATCAATGCAGGGCCTAAACTGCTGAACCTAGAAACATGAAATCTGGTGGGTTTATTCATTATAGGGGAAGTAACTACTAAGAAAGTATTTGTTTAAATTCAATTCCTAAGTAGATCAAAACACCATTTTAGCATGCGCAACGCCACGGATGATAGCTACTAATATTTACATAGCATATTGATAGCTACTAATATATACCCTACCCATGATGAAATAAATACAATTGATTGCAGTATTGTTCCGATTCCAAGCTTCTCGGTGTGACAATATTATCTTGCGCGCGCCATCCTCTCCGTATAGAATAAATTAATTGAGTCAATATTTCTTTCCAACGTTTTAAAATATCCAGTGAAAATAACTTCTAATGGTTTATATATGATCGATCAATTCGATGGACAATCTTTTAACGTGATTTCTTTTACCTGAGTAACAATTGAAGGTTTGAAGTTATTTAATGCCGTTGAAGTTGTTCTTCTGTGGTTATTTGATCCGACGCGTTTAGTAGTTTAGATTTAGTAAAGAAATCCTAAATTGGGCCGTCTTCAAGTTCTCTAATTATTAACTATATTAATGGCTTTTGAGGTTATTAGCATCATCATGACTCATAATAACGTCATTAGTAATTAGTTCACCGTGAGTATTTTTAATGTGGTCTATTGCAATATTTTAGGAACACAGTTATTGTTTAGTTTCCTGTGGAATCAGTTGATTATTAAGTAAAAAAACATTTTTTTAGGTAGTCCTTCTTTGTTCACCTGGGTGGACTATGGAATACTTAATATACTCAAGTAACAAGTTTTATTTTGAATATTTACTAATTTGCCAAAAACAGTGCTAATAATGCGTCATATACTGCAATACTCTAGCTTATTAGAAGTTGTATCTTCAATAATCTTAGTTAAAATTAGGTGTATCTTTATATCGATGTCGTCCATGTCTAAGTCCCATAAGTCTCGGTTGGCAGAATACATTACGAAAACAGGCATCCATTAATTGGGAAGACATAAATTCCACGCGAAAAAAAGACACATTCACGCGCGACTGAATGCATATTCAGTTTATTCTTTTGCTTTCTACGTGACCCATTTAGTTTTGATTATCGTTCATAATAATTAGAAATCAGGTACTCGAACAAAATACTTTATATTCTTCAAACAATTGTAAACTATTAAATTCGACTGAGTAACATTTGTTTACCTAAATTTGCAATGAACCGTAAAGTAGAGTTTCTAAAGAGACGATTCACCTTGGAATGTTGCACCTACATCTCAGTTTGATACATTATCATACGATACATGTTTCTGATTAGATATCATTCTTTGAGATGCTAATGATAAAAACTTCTTATTTGACACAAGAATTTAAGACTAATAACATGGAAGATAAGAAACAACGATGTACTGGGAATTCAGAAAATAGAGCAAGTAGAGCAGGATTAGAGCTTCCCAAGAAACAATGAACCTCTTTACGAAGTGCATAATGGCCTGGTAGTTTTTGCTGAGCTTTTTCTATTTTACCGTTAGCTGGACGAGTTTATCCCGTCGTATTCCAGTAAGACTGTTTAATGGAGTTCTTTGAACTACAGTTTATAAATATTTTAAGTGTATGACTATTAAAAGTTGTTGAAGTTCTTAGGTTTACGATAATTTAAGCGGGGGATGGAATGTTTGTAATAGATTTAAACATTTTGACATTTTTGATAATAATTTTTATAAAAAAACGTGTAAAATAACCATTTGTTTAGTTCTATTAAATGGTAAACGAATCTACAGCCTGCATTAATTACTTACGTTTAGTTAAGTATATATTAGAATGGTAACTGCCACAAAAAAACTTGACAGTAATGATAGCATAGTTTCCGAAGATTAGCCAACTAAAATGACCAGTAATTATAAAGTAAGTGCGTTCGTCCGCAAACAATACCTAAATCAAGTGCACGCCAATTGCACAGGTTAAATCATTAGGCCTCATTAGATCTACACAAAATCCACGACAAAGTAAACCCTAATACGAAAGAATTAAGATTGAATATAAAGATAAATGTAACAAAAATAAACAAGACAATCGTTCGCACGCGCAAGTGAAATTTCGGACTCACCTCAAGTTTTTTGGAGTATTCTTCCGTTACACGTTCCTGTTCCTTTTTGAGTTCTTCGTTCTTGTCGAGAAGGGCTTTGCCTAGTTCCGCTGCGAGGAGTAGGTCTGACTCCTTTTGCTGAAGTTGAGTCCAGACATCTGGCTCCACTGTAGTGCCAGCCGCCGGCACCGCTTCCCTTGTAGCCGACATTTCTCTAACGTATTCTTCTAAATCCTGGTAAAAATGCTCATCGGACACACTGAGAGCCGAAGGAGTAATCCTAGTTCCGCTCCTACTTCTACTCCTTCTATGTTTACTAACAATCGGAGTACTGGATCTCGTTACTCCGCTTCCAACGAACTCTGTTTCATCAATTATAAAATTAGGCGACTTGACACGATCGGGTGGTTCTATATTTCTACTTCTACTGATATTTGCACTCGATTCACCGGCCATTTATTCTACAACAGTTAACTTTGCACTATTTTTCTATACTGGTTCTTTTTGAAGAGTTTGTCGATCGCGTTTTGGGTGGATTGTTTTAAATTTTTCGGCAGTTTGATTTTTATTTTGCTCAGATCGAAATCCTTTTTGGGAGCCATGGTGTTTGTTCACTGTATCATTTTGTGTACACTGTCACTGCACAGCACTTGTGAGTCGCGGGTGGTGATGGGATCGCGTGAGGTTTGGTCGATGGTGCGGCGGCGCGTTTGGCGTAGATGTTGCCTCGACAACGGCGCGGACACAACAGAGCGGAGCAAAACCTTCGCGGTGGCGCGCCCGCTGCTCGACATAGATTAAGTAGGGTTACGCAGATGTGCAGGTAGGTAATTTTTGGGTCTGTCCTCAGAGAAGGCTCGTCATGATTTTAGTGTATCATTCGATTGCACCCTATTAATATTTTTTTGAGAATAAAGTTTTAAAAGATCCTACATGTTATACCACTGATTATACCCTTGCAATATAAAAGAAACCTATTCTCGATGCCTCCAAGTTCCAAGTCTTTAGACTTGATGGTTTAAGCTCTGCGTTGATATTAGACTTTCCAGAATTTACTCTTACACAACAACATGTTTGAAGCCCTTAGCTAAAACACCACCAAATTTTTTTTTGACTGTAGTAGAATGCTCGCTTATTCGTTACCTGATTTTCTGTGCATGAATCTACGAATTTAAAACTTTGCTTTGTTAGTTATCAAAGATACTAACTTTAATTATAAAACAGTTTATTGATCGTTAACTGATTAGATTAGAGACATGACTAATAACGAATGAGTAACCTCAGATCTCGAATATATCACGTTATCGCTTGCATCATTAACAGTTAAAGCATTAACAAACACTATCTTTTATTAATCTTTGCTATTCTGAGCTGTTTATCCACGTGCATTGATACCAAAAAGTGATAGCAATTCACAAACTGCACAAGTTAAAACGAGATAGTTATACTATCAAGGTGATACAAAGCACATACAAAGAGAGTGGTTGGTCAAACAAAAATTGTGAAACACGTTATTTATCGTTGGTAAACTTCAGGAAATGATCTCATATTGCTCGTACAAAAATAATCGACTAAATTAATCTATTTTTTGTTTTGAAGCCTTGACTTTACGCGTAGCATAACGATCTAACAAAGGTTTGAAGTAAGCCTTGCCAATTAGGATTTTATTGTTTCACATTGATACTATAAGTAAATACAAAAACTTTTATGTTGAATAACGAATGCAATGACTTATATAAAATTGAGTTTTGACAAAAAACGCGTCCAATAGAGTTTACTTAGAGTAGGTAGGTACCTACTATATTTTAGAGTTATTTTTATTCATTTTCTGCAGTGCTCGCTTGTTTTCTGCGATTAGAAGAGCTTCATACTCATTAAAAAAAAAATAGAAACAGTAAAGGTCCCAAAAGTTCACCCTGATGTACACCAAATTCGATTAAACGGTTTAACGGTTTTTAACACGACAAATCGTGTCAAGGATACATGGTAGTTGGATTGGACGTGTCTTCAGACAATGAAGACCTACTTACCCAGTTTTTGGACTTCTTTCTTCGCTTGACTACTGAGTATTGATTCAACAAAACCATGACACTGTAGCGTTTGTTTTATATTTATTTTTTACTATAGGTACTTCTTGTGCGTAGATTATTCTCATATTCTTAGTATAAAAAAATCTGTTTTTACATAAAAACTGCAGTTTCTTATGTATTTTAAAATTCATAGTGCCATTGGTTGTTAAAGCTCTCAAACGCATTAACTTATTTTGATATATATTTATTTTGTTTAAGAGAGTAAGGAATGAATGTAATTTAGTAACTGACTGGTTGACTCAAACTGTGGCGATGTTTTGAATGATTCTTGATAATTTATTTGAAACTTTTTAGATTTCCTCAGGGAATTATTATAATCAAGGAACATGGCGGTGGCGTTGGGTCCAACTGACGATATGGAGATGGAGAAGATAGCTGAAGATGAACTGTCTAAGCTGCAAAGACAGGTAAGTTTCAAACAATTTTCATTTTAAATATTTAACACTGGCTGTTTGTTTTTCTATCGGTCATTGTAACTTACCTACACTATTAATATAAAATAAACTGGCTGTGACTATTTTGGTTCATGACACCTGGGAACATATGTTTTTTTTTATTTCTTTAAAAGGTTTTGTCCCATATAAAATCAAAATAAGTTTTGTAAAATACTGCCGAATTACAGCCGATTTTTCTCTTTTTTTATCCTACTGCCCAAATGAAAGCTATTTTTTGAGTGTACATTTGTATATGTAACCAAGATGTCGTAAGTTCGTTTGTACTTCTAACTCATTGTGACCCTTTACAGCTTAAACCAATAAATCGATTTTAATATGCGAAAAGTCATTAAATATGTTTTTATCTGCAAATAGCCATAGCCTGGTGGCATCCCGCGGTTTTACTTACTAAGAAACAGTGGTTTAAAGTTTTAGTCGATTTTTTCAAAGTCGCTGCTAACCGTTTGTTTGAAGGATAACTCGTGTTTATTTCAGTTCAGGGTGATGGAGATAGACCGGGCCACGGTGATCAGCAGCGTGCAGCCAACCCTCAGGATGCAGAGGAACATCATCAACACACTCAACGGAGAACTGGACAAGATCATGATGGAGCTTAAGGTACTGTTAAGGAACTGTTCCAAAGAGTACTTAACTATGTGAAGTCGATACAATAACCTACTATCCTACTAATAAGGACTTATTATAAACGCGAAAGTTTGAAAGAATGTATGTGTAGGTTTGTTACTTTTTCACGCCGAAACTACTGAACTGATTTGGACAAAATTTGGTACGGAGATAGCTTAGACTCTGGATTGACACATAGGCTACTTTTTATCCTGTTTTAACGCGGGTAACACCGCAAGGCGCAGCCAGTAAGCTATAGGTATATGCTTTTAGGAATTATATAAAAATTAAAGATATTAGGTATTCCCAAAAATATTATAAATGCGAAAATGTGTCTGTTGAGTGGGTTTTTTTTTGTCACCTAAGCAGCTAAGTGATGGATTTTGGCTTAATTGTTCTGCACAGAGATAGGAGTAGTTCGACGTCCGGAGAGTGCAATATGCTACTTTTTACGGGAAAACAAAAATGACGCGGACGTCGCCGTAATGTAATGTCCCAATGCGGGTCAAAGACAAAAGCTAGATTACTATAATTAAACTACTTACTATTAATTCAACCTTTTCGCAGCTGACAAAGAGCAACTCGAATCTTCTAGAAGGCGCGAGAACGAGAGAGAAACTGATAGCCTTGCTAAAAGAGCATGAGAAAAGTGCAGCCGAAGTGAAAGAGCACCGCGGCATCATCAACGAGCTGAACTTTTTGCTGAAGCAAGTGCAGAAGGAGATTAAAGGGCTAAAGGCTAAAGGAAACGGGAGCGATAAGGTGAGATTGATAATTTTTCAGCTGAATGGATAACTACATGGAAAGTGATTACAAAAATAATTACCTTCTCATGTTTGTCAAAAATGTTACCATATGAAACTATAACTATCATTATCGAGCTGTTGACCTCGCGATACAAAATTTAAGTTCTACAGTTAATCTAAATGCTCCAACCCACAACCAGAATACAGCGTGCCCAGACTGCTGGCTGCATTACCATGCTGAATGGCAATTCTCTCTTGGCAAGATAAAAACCAAATATCAAGTTATACTTTTAATCCTCGACATTTTATTCTCGTCGATGTTTAAGATAGTACAAAACTGACATTAGTTATTTTAATTTTGAGACTAAACAACTGGAACGATTGATAAAATATATATAGGATCAGCTGGATCTATAAATTTTCGAACAAAAATAGAATATCTCTGAGAAATCAGGGACATAAAAATTCAAAAAAACTAGTGAAAAATCGACCCCAAATTTTTCAGCTATTATTATTTATAAATATACTGCACCAATTTCAATGAAATTTATAAAACAAATATGAAATGAGACAAACTCTACCTACTCTTTCTGAAGCCGACGAAAACATTCCAAGTTCACAAAAATATCTTAGCAAGGCAACTTACTTAATGAAACCTACAGTAAACCAGTTAAAAACTCTTTGTTCCCACCGTAGAGCAACACAGACCTACGCGCGCCCGGAGGGGGAAGCCATAGAAATATCCTAGCATACAAATCTTACTGCAATTATTTGCGAGGGGGAGGGGGGAGGAGTGCACACAGGTGCAGTTAAGAAACACATTTAACAGAACTGTAATTACGACACTCACAAATATAAAAATAAACAAACACCACCACAACACCGGGTCTATGGTTCCCACAGACCGTTACTAATTCCCATGCATAATTTTTAGTCTCACAGAATATCTACCAGTTAATCTATGCTATCTATAAATACATATTATGAGCTGGAAATGCCACATCTATGTATGGCAGTCCGTCTGGCATCAGATATCCTGATAGGGCTCGGCGATATGTTATATGCATAGAGCGTGAAGTGACATACTGGCACGATTTTCACACCCTTGCTGACACTTTCCTTCTGTGATACTTACTTTTCCAAATAAATATTTCTAAAATACGGCTTAAATGTGAAGTTGGGTACAAAAAAATACAATTAAATCCTCTGTCGGAAAAAACGAAATTACTTTCCGAACAACCTATTAGATATCTAGAAATAGGGAACCTATGTTAGCAAGTTCTACAATCTGGCAGTTCGCACTATTAAAATCGACGCAAATCATTTTATCCGAGCCCGTATATCCGGACTCTCTATATTGTAGCTATTTTGTAACCAAATAAATATTTTTATGCATGTTGATTCATGGCATCCATCCTGCTGGGCACGGATTTGCTTACAAAAGAGGTGTAGGCAAATTCCACTCATTGACCTAAATTAGGTTTTTCTCAAATTACTTACTACGTGTGTTTTTGCGTGCTTGAGTCACATAGCTACTTTTACTACGAATTTACCCTTTTCTAAATATATTTTGGATCTGTCGGAGTCACACCAGGCACTGAACTGAAGTGAGCTGATGTTACGATTCTGGTCTTATGTGAAGCAGCAACGCGGTTAGTACGCATCTAATATATTTAAATCTATGGGGAAAGGTGGCAAAAATGCTGGCAGCATTTGGAAATAATTGAGATACTTAAATTAAAAATCCTCAATACAGTCTTTTTTATAATTGTCCATCTTTTTTAAACATACTACGACCTAAACAACCGTGAAGGCGGCATATCTTTTGTTTTCATAATATGACGTCTTATTACAGGACCTGACGAACACGTTAACCAACCAGACAGTAGTGAGGCAGTTGGAGAACAGACTAGACACTGCGATGAAGAAGTTTAACACCGTCAACAGCGACAACTATAAGATGAGGCTCGAGATCGACCGCCTTTTAAGAGATAGGTATTTAATTAATTTTTTACCCGATTGCGAATGAACAAGGGTTATGTTTTTGCATGGTGGTAGGGCGTTTCCTATCGCTCGCACGGCTAGCTACCCTCAAGTTGTAAAATCTGTCGCCAAGCACCTAACTTTGTGTCCCGACAACCTTCCTTGAGAGCCAGTGTATTCAGATCAGAGAGCAGACTAGGCATGCTCCATCTAGGGCTATAGTATCGCTGACTTCCGTGATCGTGCGAACTTGTGGCCTAGCTGTTCAGGATAAAAAAAATGATTTTCAAGCGTATGTATATGTACCTATATGTATGTACATTTGCACGCCCTACAGCCTAAACGGCTCGTACTTTTATGTGAGTGGTTTCATTGACACCACAAGGGTAACTTCGGAAATGTACCCTCGAAAAACATAAACCTCCTTCTTTCGGGTAATAAGCAGGTAAGGTAAGGTAAGAAAAATGCAAATAACCACATATTTTCATTTTTCATGGAACCAAGCAAATATTGGAAATAATACCAAATGCGTATCATAAAGTGCTGAAACGCCAAATTATTCCGTAAATCTGACGCAACGTGTTCTGAAAATATGTTGCAAAATAATAAAGTCAAGCCTTGAATACCTATTGATAAGAAGCTAAAAATATTTCAAAGAAATGAACACGTTCTATACAATTTCGTGCGCATATTTGCCGATAAACTACATATATAGGTTTCGTATCACTTTAGCTACAAGTACTTACGCAATTTTAATATAAGCTTAAACGTTACTTTTCTAGTGAATGGAATTGTTCACGTGTGGATTGATAGAACAGGCAGGTAATATTGCACAAGAGAAATTAAATGTAATGCGGAAGGAACTTCGGTTTGTTCTAAAACGACAAATTCACAATTAATTACTTGTGACTAAAAAGTTAGTGGTAGCGCATCACGACCTGATCCGCTTACCTCTGGGAGCGCGGTTATAATTCCAGGTTCATGTATGTACGTCATGAGTTTATGGCTTATGTGCATGTTTAGATTTATTACCACTAGCTAAAAATTTGATTAAGTCAAATTTTAATTCAATCAAAAATTGTAATGTGGTTCAGTATTTAAATCAAAATGTTATGGGTACATACGAATTGAAGTTGTTAAACACCTTTTTTAATAATATGCATAACCAGTGGCCTACGATTTCCAGGCAGTTCTTCAACACGATCTGGAAGAACCAGATCAAGCGTCTGATGGACGGGAAGGCGCAGATCTTAGAGCTGGTGGAGCAAGCAATCTCCACGTACGACCAGCGAGAGGAGTGGTGCGCCAAACTCGACGCACTTAAGGAGAAAGCCGCCATCGACTATAGGAAGCATTGCCTGGTAAATATAAGAAGGTTATAATATATTTAGATAAAAATATTCACGAGGACCAGGAAGTTGTTTGCCTACTGCATTGAAGCGGCGAACTATCAAATATCGACCTTTTTTTACCCGAGTGCGAAAGAAGGAGGGTTATGTTTTTCAAGTGTAGGTATGTATTTATGTATATTTCTTTGGCACGCTCCAGAACTAGCTTGTCGTATTTTTATGTGAGTGGTGTAAATAGATACGACTTATTCGTGAGAGTGAAACTGGGTACATCAAAATTTAAAAAAAAATTAAGGATGATACACAGGTTTAAAGATTAAGCAGGCTGGTTTTTTGAAAATCGCTTCTAACCACTTGTTTCACTTCTTTCATGCCTTACGTTGGCCGATTAGGCCGTTATTGTTCCACTGTTTTTCATCTAAATCTAACTCGATGTGTAAAACTCTCCGCTGTTTTACGCCTGTGAGTTCTGCAAATCCGCATAACCAAAATATCAACGCTAGCTTCACTCCGCTTTCTCTCACTAAAGAAGTAGGTACCTTCTTCAAAAAAGTACCAGCCAAGAGGACGTTCTGAATTATTAGGGATAAAACAATGAAATTGAATCGGGGATTTAGAGAGCAGACATTTATTAATACAAAATATTGCTCGCAGACGTGTGCATTCAGCCATTTTACTTTACTACTAATCTTTGGATACCCATAGTATCTCAGTATTTCATTAACTCGGGCTGAGACTTGGTCGGTAAGTACAACATTGTCCATCTATATCTATTTTACTGTCTAGAGAAAGTTATAGACAAATTTGGTCACAAAAATTATTTTTATAATAACTCACGATGTTTTGATGACATCATTGTTCTTATAACCTTATCCCACTTAGTGAGACCAGTAGAGCATGGACACTTTCTCCATTCTATCATTAATCAGTTACTCTTAAGTTTGTTTTGAAATCTGTTGTCATACTTTAGTAATATGCCTTCATCATCATCATCAGTCAGAAGACGTTTACTGCTAAATATAGGCCTCCCTTTTAGAACGCCATTCCGAATGACAAGCTGCCAATTGCATTCACTGGTTATTTGTGAGTTTTACTATGTCGTCGGTCCACCTAGTGGGATGCCTCTACGCTGCGTCTTCCGGTCCGTGGTCGCCTTCTTACCTATTTTCGAAAGCTATTAACTCTCATACGAGCGAAAAAATCAGAGATAACTATAATCTGAGTCTTTTTAAGTCGCGAGTGAATCGGTTTCTTCTAGGCAATCGTTCCCCATCTTAGGCCGTATCGTCGCTTTACATCAGGCGAGTTGCGGCCAAAAGCAAGCCTATCTCTTATATACATAAGGTCTAAACACACGCTTTTTAGGCTAACACTAACAAAAAAAATCTACTACAGACTAAAATAAATCCACAACATAGCATTCGCTAGTTGTTAAACATTTCTGTATTTAATAATTTCCCAGGAAGTCCGTGAGCTCCAAAGACAGTTAGACCACAGTATGAAGCTAGAGGAGTTCCTTCGAACAAAGGGAACTATTCGCCTCACGGCCGCCGACGCGAAGGCAGAGGCCAAGAGATTAGAGGCCCAGGAAGAAGAGATGAGGGCTTATAACAACTATGTCAACATATTGGATGCTATACGGGTAAACATTGAAGACTTTAAGAGGATCACCGACTGTTTTCGTGTTTCTGATAGAATTTTCGTTCCGGGCCCTAGCCCTTTTTTACCCCTACATTGAAACGTATTTTTTGTTATTGGTGTCAATCACTTCACTATGACGTATTTTAGGTTTATACACGTTTTATTGTTTTGAAAAAAGGTATTGAATTTTGCATAATAAAGGCTTTTAATAGGCATCGTATTAGCGAATATAGGAAGGACTGCTTAGGAAGCTTGTAACTTTATAGTGACATAAAAGACAGAAAAAATAGAACGGCAAAGCCTAGTAATTAATGTGTTAGCTATGTGAAAAAAAAACACTTGAATCGGACAACATTAAAATATAGAAAAAAACTATATCTTATTGTGTGGACAAGTTGGCGGTCTGTAGCAGCTGTCTTAATTGTTTTTATTACCATGAAATAATTATTTTCATTATTTTTTTTTGTCAGGTGTTACAGTCTGTTTAGGGATTTCAGGGGCCCAAGTCTGTTCGTTGAATTATTTCATAATTACAATTGCATTACGTCATAATGCCTAGTCTTTGACAGATTCTGTTAACAAAAGTTTATTACTAACTCTGTCCTATTTTGCGTCCAAACAACCATTATGCCGCTTTGCAATGGTAAATTTAAAACAATTCAACTAACAGACTTGGACCCCTGATTCTATAGTCTGTAAATTAAGTAATCTGCAAGAGGCAGTCACTGTCAATCTGTCAAATCCTACCCTAACATTCAATGGGTTCTTATTATCCTTTCTTTAAAATGTCCGTTATTCAATTGCACAAAGCATTTCTGGTTTATAAGATTCCAAAATTCCTTTTATTTCGTTTAAATGTAGTTTTTATTGTGTAGGCGCCTGATGAATTCATGTCGGTTGTCACTTGTTTTAAGTATTGTACTTAGGTAGGTACTTGTTATAGGAATTCGCTGGAGAAGACGACGTAGACAAGCTCATCCAAGAGTTCACGCGACGTGAAGAAGAAAACTACGCACTCTTCAACTACATCAACGAAGTGAACACTGAACTGAAGAACTTGAGCGATACTGTCAAGATGCTAAAAGTTCAAATTGGTAAGAAGCACAAATTTTTTATTCTCTTATCAATGGTTAGAAGGACATTGTTAATCTAGGCGCTACTTGCGTTGCTGCCATAGTTTATTTTAACCGACCACTGAATAAAATTAAGCAACAAATGGATATTGTGGAATAAATGGGGAAATTAATAGTAAAAAAAAAATTTAGGTTCAATACAATACAATACAAAAAAAAATTAAAATAACCCCAAAGTCACTTAACGAAATATTTGCAAATTAATGTATAGCTACTTAACTGCAGTAACGCGTATTTATTCTAAACATGATACAACTGTTAATTATAATAATATTTTTTTTTATACATTAAAAACAATGATAATACAAAATTTATAACAAAAAAATAATATTAAAAGTATATAATATCCTCTTTTAATTTTAATTATTCGTCAATGCTGTAGAAAAGTTGTTTATTCAACCAAATCCTCAATAGAAGCTGCATCTCGCACAGAAGCAGGTAATTCGCGGGTCCTAATATGTATACCGACCTCTCCGACTTAGCGAGATAGCGCACCGGTGTGGCCCGACCTAGTATTGATGCGCAGGTTCCACCTAGTGGTTCCTTTTGGTTAATTATTGTGGATAATAAAAGCTGTACGTATTTTGTTTATATAAAAAGTGTTATATAATTACCTACTGCTGAGTTGTCCACAGATAGTGTTTTTAAATAGCTTAGAATAAGTAAGAGATATTCAGAGCTAGTAGAAATATTTCGTTGTATCTAATTATAAATCGAGAAAATTCTGTTTTTGTAGTCGGTTATTTTGGATATCAAACGCTTGTTAATTTCAGAGGACGAAAACGCGAAACACCAAGCTAAGCTGTATAAGCAGCAAGACAGCATCGAGTCGTTGCGAGCCAAGCTGGAGGAGCGGCGAGCGAGCAATGCGAGCATTCGTGACGCGAGCGAGCGGAGCGCGATCGTGCTCTCTACGTTACTGCGGGATATACACGCGATGGCTATGTGAGATATTAATTATTATTAGTTCGGCGAACCTTTGATTTCGTCTCGGGGCCACAGTAACTTAGCGTCTTAAAAAAAACCCAACCCCCAACCCCTGGAATTATATTTTTCCAATTTTTAATTCTTATTATAATTATGAACATAAATAGGTATATTATATGCATAAATATTGATTACGAGTATCACATACACGTGTTACTCTTAATTAACGCCTCCCAGTTCCAACGGAAGATCAGCGTTGGTGGTTTCAACCAGGTAAAACTGGCCGGTTGGCGCAGTTGCTAGCAACCCTGCCTTCTGCGCCGCCGATCCCGGGTTCAACTTTTTTACATTTTAGACGCAAGTATAACATGCTTTGCTTTGCATTGTATCGCCACTTCAATTTATAAATAACCTATGGAATTAATTTTTATCTCTAATCTTTGTCTTTAATCAACATAACACAAATCAATGAGATGGTTAATAAAAATATTTAGTGTTTTTCCGCCTCGTCTTGATGTCAGCGTTTTATTTTTTATATACCATCTTATTATAAATGGATTTCCGCAAAGTAACGTTCATCAATTATAACACAACACAACATAATACTCGTAGTTGTGTGTGGTTTGTTGCAGAAAGAAGTAATTAAGTTTAAACCTTTTTTTTAAAGTTTAATTTTCAACGGAAAACAACTGTGTACAGTGCCCTTCTATTCTAGATGTATTCTATCTATTATATCATTCTATCTATTATATCATTCTAGATGTAGCCCTTCCTCTACCTAGAGGAAGGGCTACAACTAGAATGATAAGTTGAAATGTGCTTAACCCCTCGTTATACTTTGCCATCAAATTACTTACCTAAAATTATATGAAAAACAGTAATTAGAATAGAATAGAATATTTTTTTATTTGTAACAGAAAACAACAAGTGTATACTGTTGTTTTCCGTTACAAATAAACTTTAAAGAAAAGTTTAAACTTAATTACTGCTTTCTGTCACAAACCACACACAACTCAACCTAATACTGACTGAAACAACCAGCGCTGATCTCCCGTTGGAACCGGGAGGCGTTAATTAAGAGTTATGTTCTTATTTATGTTCTTTTCTGTGTATGTAAAGGTATATTTAATAATTAAAAAAATACATAATACGTAGGTGCTTACATCACACAAAACTAAATAGTTCAACAACATATCAAATACTATTTTAATGAATATCTCTCCTCTAAATGTACGTTTCCGTATCCGTAGCTCATCAGAATGCGACTCGCTGCCACTGCTGCGGCTGCTCGGACGAGCATTCGAAATCAACGTGAGCAATGCGCGCCTCTACATCAAGAGTCTCGAGCAGAAGGTCGTAGAGATCGTCGACATACTTAAGATCGATGAGGTATAAAACCAACCTATAATATATGTACCCTAAAGTAGGTAGTTTTTTTTACATAAGGTCTTGAGGTCCCAAACTAGGCAAAGCCTGTGCTATTGTAACCTGATGACTGATATACATACTTATAATAAACACCCAGACACAGGTACGGGGGTATAGCTCGCGCTGTTTCTCGGGGCTGGACGCTGAGGCCATCAGGCCTCAGGGAGTTTTGAATGGCAGGCGCTTTCTGCGCCCGGGGCCGCGATTGATTCGTGACTTGCCCGCGATTATTTTGTTTTTACTGATTTGTATTTCTTAAAAAAACATTTAGTGGCATAACACTAAAAAACCTCTCAGAGGTTTGTCTAAGCGCTAGCTCCTCATGTTGTTAATAAGTAACTGCATAATAATAAACACGATATATACAATGATGGAAGATAAAAAATAATTCCGTAGGTTATTTATAAATTGAAGTAGCTATACAATACAAATCATATTATACTAAACTTAGAAGTACACGAGAATTTCACGCAATAATAAAAAAGGAAGAGTCCTGCCAGTCAGCAGATTATCTAAGTGTAAGAAACAGGGACTTTACACCAAAATACTGATGTACAATAAATTACCAAATAGCGTGATGGAACTCAATTTTAAAATATTCAAACAAAAATTAAAATATTTTTTGAAAGAAAACCTTTTTATAAACTCAGTGAATATATGTCAATGCAGCTTGCGGAATCATCGTTCTTGAGTAACGAACAACCATTACCAAATGTTACTTATAAGTAAATAAATAGATTACGATGGAAATAAATATAATATAATTATTATTTTTGTTCGTAGAACCATAACAGTATTGAAATAAGTTTATTAAGTTTAATTAATTTAAGTTATAATTCAAATATAATAAGACTATCCTGTAACGAATGAATGTTATTCAAACGCCAACAAATATTTCTTATTCTTATTCTAAAATGTAAAAAAGTTGAGCGATCGAATCCGGGACCAGCGGCGCAGAAAGCAGGGTTGCTAGAAACTGCGCCACTGCGCAACTGCGCGATCAGAGTGAATATGAAAAATTTTGTTTTGTTTAATACTAACTGTGGCCTATTCTATGTCAAAACGACCATTTTGGCACAATCCAATTGTAACTCTGAGACAATTCAAACAAGAGCCTTGACCACAAGTTTTACTAACAAGAAGTATTATGGTATATTATGGTTGAGTTAATCTACCTCAAACCTTTTTGTTCTTTATGTGTAGGTACTCGATGTATTTTTTTTGTTAGTTGCCATTATCGTGGATCATCTGCTTTTGAATGCAATGCAAAACGATAATTAAAAAAAAACGATTAGGATGTAGCACGCTTGCCTATATGCTAAAATCACTTGCGACTTGGGAATTGACCATAATACACCGCGCTGACAAAGGCAGGTTTTAGACTACGTATATTCGAAAGTTGTGAAAGGAAATAGCATAATCTGGCCAGGATGGTGGACTATGACCTACACCACCTTTATAGGGGAAACCCGTGCCCAGCAGTGGGTCGCTATGGGTTGATATCTATATAATTTTGTTTCAATTCCAGGCTCTGCAACGTCAATTGGAAAGCAAAGAGCGTACGCCGCCGTCTTCCCGCCGGCGCAGGAAGCCTGCACCCTCGCCGAGAACCGCAAGAAACAACCACGTCGCCGCGCAAGCATAGACTTACCATATGCAAACTGTTGACCGTGCCAGTAATATGGCTCGTGTTTGAACACCGCACAAAAAAGTCCTAGTTTACTACCAAAACAACAGTAAACGGTTACCAAAATGGAGGAATGGTCACCAAAACAAATGAATAAATGGTCACCAAAACAAATGAATAAATGGTCACAAAAACAAATGAATAAATGGTCACCAAAACAAATGAATAAATGGTCACCAATTTGGGAACCAAAAAATATTTTTGGTGACCGTTTAAATTATACCCGTAAAAAAAAGTATACCTAATTATTCTTTAGACAATAGAATTGCACTTGACCGCAACACACATTCTGACAACGACGAGGCTGTCTACAATGTAAAGAAACCATAGCCCAATAGTAAAGAAACCGATTCACTCGCGACTTGATAGACTGATATTATATCTACTGTGTAATAGAGAACTTAACAGGTACACAATCTGGCAGTTCGCACAATAAAAAAGACGCGAAGCGTCGAACAAAAAACTTCGTCAGTGGACGACAACGATGAACCGGTGGCAAAATATGTGAAACAGTGTTTTTCTGATGGGTTTATAACAAAAGTTATATTTACCAAATAAGCTTAGAGAAGCTAAGCCTAAGCTAGGTTCTTCCACACCACTTCCACTAGCACTCATCGAAGAAAAAAAATCAAAGATTCGGCGATATCGAATGGCGTAACAAAAAAATAGTAAATACAGTTAGGCAATAGATTAATCTACATATACCCAGTGCGATACTTTAAAAATGCTTAATTTTTTAATGAAAAAAAAAACGACCAAAACTAATAAACCGACACTTTCTAAAAGTTAAATTTCAACATAAAGTACAATACAGCTTCAATCTAAAACTCTAGGGAGTGTTATAGTTAAGATAATTAAAGTCAGTATTAACTAAATATATGTTTTTATTGCAATAGTTCCTTATGATAGTATCCTATTTATTTACATTAAAATCAAGCGTTGTAGTATAGTATATAGTAGTCTGGTTGTTACATATATACAATTTTTTATCTTACTGTTTGTTTTGGTCCCAATTTTATATCAGTTTTACAACCATAAGCAATTTATTAATAGGTAACAAAAAGTTTCTGTTATTTTTCAGGTCAAATTCTAGCCATATCGTTACCTTATCTTGCCTTATAATTGTCGTAAGATATGTCTTTACTTTATTTTGCTATATAGTTGGCATATCATTACCTTATCTTGCCATATCGTCACCTTATCTTGCCATATCGTCACCTTATCTTGCCATATCGTCACCTTATCTTGCCATATCATCGCCGTATCTTGCCATATCGTCACCTTATCTTGCTATATCGTAACCTTATCCTGCCATATCGTTACCTTATCTTGCCATATCATCGCCGTATCTTACAATATCGTAACATTATCCTGGCCATATCGTCACCTTATCTTGCTATATCGTAACCTTATCCTGCCATATCGTCACCTTATCTTGCCATATCATCGCCGTATCTTTCTATATCGTAACCTTATCCTGCCATATCGTTACCGTATCTTCACAGGCAGACCCCTGGCGACCATGCTACTTGCAATCATGACGAATCTGGTCGACCCTCGAGATCGCGCGATTGCTCTCAATAAATTCGGTTCATGTGTGAACTGTAACTTTGTTTCAGCTTTTGTATCTGTAAAATAGACAATGCGTGCTATTTATGTAAAAGAGTCCTGAATGCATCAAGTATTAACTGTTTATTATAGATACACAGACAAAAAGAAATATTTGGATTTCTGCTGTATTTCTTATAGGATAGAGATTATTTTTAATCAAATTGTTTAGAAGACGGGTATTCACGCGTACTTGATTGTTGGAAAGGTCCAACAAGAGTTTCGTTCACATTCGGTGAACATCATCAGGTAAAAAATGAGTCGTTCGTGTCTTCAACGATGAAACGTCTCGCACTCTAATCGAAACTATAGTTGGACCTTTCCAACAGTCAGGTACGCGGGAAACCCCGTCTTCTTAAACAATACACATATAATTAGCTTTTGATTATATCTTACCCAGTTCCCCCATACTCCAGTTAGTTTTCCCCACGCTAGCCCAGGGTAACGGCGCGGAAGATGGTATACAGAGTGCTAGCAGGCTCGACACCATCTTGTCTACTTCCAGGTCTGTCACCTCCCACAGCATGCCTATCACTGCTGGGCTGGAAGAACACATGAACAATTGACAACATTTCAAATTTTACCCCCCCCCCCCCCCCCCATTTTCATTACGATATTGGAGAGACAAATTAAAAATAACGTACTACTATTTTTTTTATTTCATTCAGAATTTAACTATTACGTTTTAAGAGATATTTGAAAATCTCTAAAAAAATTCAGAATAATGTTAATCTCGTCAAAAGCTCGACAAAAAATGATGTCATTTTCATTACGATATTGGATAGACAAATTAAAAATAACGTACTACTATTTTTTTTATTTCATTCAGAATTTAACAATTTCGTTTTAAGAGATATATGAAAATCTCTAAAAAAAATTCAGATTAATGTTAATCTCGTCAAAAGCTCGACAAAAAATGATGTCATTAATAATCTGTATTTTTGTTGTTTGTTTTGGTACGGTTCACAGGTGACAATAATAATTTTTAATTGGTGGCATCTGACGGTCTTAAGACAAATGTGAGTATTTTTTTCAACAGTTTTTTTAAATAACTCTGAAGTAAGTGGATATAAAAATTTAGTATTTTTGGTATTACCCCTTCATTGCATTACCTCGAAATGGTTTTCCAATTTACATCACTTTCCAAAAGCGAACTGTTGTCAATTCCAACTCTATTTCAGATGTATAAGTGTTACTATACAGGCCTACTCATCTGTACTAAGAAAGCCACTAATACACTGGTACATAAATGGTCCTGCGAGCCGGATATGAACCAGCGACTTATGGCCCCCCCGTTGGGTATTTATGTTAGGGTTGTGTATGATAAACCCTACATATAGATGGAATGATAGATAGATCGTTATTGATGTTTGAGTACTGCATTGGCGAAAATGGTGATATATGTGTGTTCGCGTAAACTGTTTTATTAGTACCATCTTACCATAGTGTGCCGTACAGTTACCCTTAAATTTAAAGTTTTTATTTTATTTTGATACTACTACTAAAATTCAGATTTATTCAAAGGTGACAAAGTTCTCGCATTTTGGTTCGTCATTATCATCAGCTAAAAGACACCCACGACATTGTAACAATAGGCATTTCGTTTAATAACTGATAAAATACACAGGGCGAAGGCCGGACAGAGCAAAACTATAAGGCCAACCTTATAACGCACAGCCAGGCGAATCGCTAAGTGCAACCTTAGAACCTAGTTATTCACCTTAGTAAAACCAAAGCTGTACAATGTTTGCGGCCGGCCGCGCTGCGAGCTTGGCGCCTAGGCACCATGTTTCCTAGAAATGCAAGCCACTAGGCTCTAGGCGATTAGTAAGTCGCCTGCATGTACGTATCCAGCCTAAGGGTTCGTTTTAGTGCTACGGAACGCATCACACAGTGCACAGCCGCGTCGAGCCGCACCCACTCAGCACGCACACACAGCGCGCGTCACAGATACCCTCCACTCCGATGTAATGTAATGTGTAACATGGTATCATACCTTGTGGCGACATGCAGCCTGCGGTGCGCGGCCTGGTGCGGTGCGCGCGTCACACAGTGCACCAGCCGCATCGTGCCGCACCCACTCAGCACGCACACACAGCGCGCGTCACAGATACCCTCCACTCCGATGTAATGTAATGTGTAACATGGTATCATACCTTGTGGCGACATGCAGCCTGCGGTGCGCGGCCTGGTGCGGTGCGCGCGTCACACAGTGCACCAGCCGCGTCGAGCCGCACCCACTCAGCACGCACACACAGCGCGCGTCACAGATACCCTCACTCCGATGTAATGTAATGTGTAACTTGGTATCATACCTTGTGGCGATATGCAGCCTGCGGTGCGCGGCCTGGTGCGGCGCGCGCGTCACACAGTGCACCAGCCGCGTCGAGCCGCACCCACTCAGCACGCACACACAGCGCGCGTCACAGATACCCTCACTCCGATGTAATGTAATGTGTAACATGGTATCATACCTTGTGGCGACATGCAGCCTGCGGTGCGCGGCCTGGTGCGGCGCGCGCGTCACACAGTGCACCAGCCGCGTCGAGCCGCACCCACTCAGCACGCACACACAGCGCGCGTCACAGATACCCTCACTCCGATGTAATGTAATGTGTAACATGGTATCATACCTTGTGGCGACATGCAGCCTGCGGTGCGCGGCCTGGTGCGGCGCGCGCGTCTCACAGTGCACCAGCCTCGTCGAGCCGCACCCACTCAGCACGCACACACAGCGCGCGTCACAGATACCCTCCACTCCAGAGTTGGTGGCACTTTTGGCGAACTGACAGCCGTCACCGTGGCCGCAGTATCTGAAGCGAAGACAACCAAATTTATAGACTTTGAGTATCTTGCATTTACTCATAAATAATAAATGGGTTATATAAAATTCATGTCACATCCATCAAAAAGACGAAGCGATAGATTGCGATGCGTTGAGTTTTTATTAACATACATTCATACACCACTGTTTTTTTTTCTCTCTATAGATGAGTCTTAATATGACTTATATACCTGACCATTGCGGTAACGAACATATGCAACATGTGAGGACGTCATCGACATGATTATAAATTATGTTTGAAGGCGGTTTGTTTCTTTGGTGTTCTCATTTCAATTCTAGCTCACGTCTTCTCTTATCGTCGAAGTACACACGCTGGTGAACGTTTTGCCTCCATTATGTGCGATCGGCAGCTTTCGATTCCCATGTAGTAAGGCTCTATCCCACATTCTTTCACATGTCTCTTTAGCACGTCTTTATATCTCAGAAACTGGCTTCCAAGTTTTCGCTTACCATGTTCTAGTTCTGAGCAAAAGATGCGCTTGGCGATCCTTTCTTCATGCATACGGAATATGCGACCACAACATCTCAGCTGCCCTCACAATAAGTAAGCCTCTATCCCGAACACACTTGCATGTCTGAGAACATCAGTATTCCTTATCCGGTCAGACCATATTTAATGTTCAAAATGTCACGAATACATCTCTGGTGAAATCTGTCTAGTTTGCGAATATAGCGTCGATATAAGCACCACGTCTGAGGCGTAAAGAATATTGTGTAGAACTATATCTAGGTAAACTTTAACTTTTGTTTCCAGCTTTATTTCGTGTGAGCGGATAACCTTTAATCGCAATTTATCAAAAGCCGCTGAGGCGGCACTAATTCTGCTGTTAATTTCCGAGTCAAGATCACCCACACTTCTTGTAGTGTGGGTGATCATAATGTGGGTAACATTGGATGTTAAAATACTTCCAAAGTACTTAAACGTCGACATGCTTGAGATTGCCTCCGTTAAGGTGTATGTTGAGTGGAATTTGATGAGTGGTATTAGTCATCATAACTTTCGTCTTGGTCACATTGATTTTCAACCCAAACATGCAACACATGAAGTCGAACTTTGACATAACCTCTTGCAGTCCTTCAGGCATTTTCGCCACAAAACATAAATCATCTGCATACACTATCTCAGTACTAGTATCCAGAGTAAACTTTGTGTGCGCTTTCAACTTCGCCAAATTAACGAAACTCCCGTCCATTCAAAACGCATTCGAATGCCCTCTGTGAGCTACTTCAGTGTTTTCCTGACAACCGCTGCAAAATATATGGTGAAAAGTGTCGGGTATAAAATCCAGATCAGCTGTTCGATCAACGTTAAGCAATGAGTTAAAATGTTCAGCCGAACAATTCAATACGTCCTCTTTGCTAGTTACGAATGAGCCATCAAGATCAGATCAGCACCCTTAAGATCACTTGATAGCTTCTTCTGCGAGTAGTTGAAATACCTATCAGATTTCGGACCTCGCTGAAGAAACTCTCAGCATGTTCGTATCAGCAAGCAACTGAATTTTACAAACTTTATCATGCCACCACTAGTCTTTAATAACACGTGCCAGCTTTCTTACTTGAGATGCATTTTCTTTGATCCTGTTTCCAGCTTTTCGGAGCCATAAAACAGACAAATTTATCATTATCTAACAAGATAATGATAAATTTGTCTGTTTTATGGCTCCGTTGGCGCGCTAAAGCTTGCGGTGATCGGATATGGCTAATGGCGATGAATAAGTAAAGGACAATTATACAGTGAACTTTAACTAGTGTTTTTTTACTCATGTTTCCAGATTTCTAACCGCTAACGGGACCACAATAGTAAATTAATTTTCGCTTGAAAAAAATACACAAAAGTAAATTCATATTAAGTATAGTATAATATTAATACATTCTAAATAACGCCACATATTTTTTATCTAAATTTAGTTAATTTTTACTTGTTACATAATACAGGAAAAATATTATATCTAGTATCACAAGTTGCGGCCTTATCGCTAAAAGCGATCTCTTCCAGCCATCATTACTAGTGCGCCATTATTAAAGATTTTTTTCTTGTTTATTTTATCAACTTACAAGAATATATCGGCTTGTCTGAGATATTGTATGAAGGTGTCGGGCGGCGGCGGCTGGGTGGTGCACCCGCTCCACTCCGGACACCAGTATTGAACGAATGACTTCATTCTATTCTCCATACGATCCAGGTTGTTTTCTGAAACATTAAGACAGCTATAGACCGCCAACTCATCCATATAATATGATATAGCTCTACCTGTACCTTTTAATGTTGTCCGATTCCAGTGGTTTTCTATTTTTAACATAGCTAACACATTATTTACTAGGCTTTTATATTACTATAAAGTTATAAGCTTCCTAAGCAGTCATATTATTGCGCTGATACGATGCCTATTAAAAACCTTTATTATGCAGAATTTAAAAACTTTTTTCAAAATAATAAAACGTGTAGGTCTTAGATACATCATAGTGAAGCGATTGACATCAATAGCAAAAATTATCTGTAAAAAAGGGCTAGGGCCCGAAATGAAAATACTATCAGAAACATGAAAATAGTGAAGTCTGTGATCCTTTTAAAACAATCAAGTATAATTTGCCTGTGTACAATGACTCCATCAACGTGGGTATCAAATTGAATGGCTTGACTATTAGAATACTATGATAAACTTTAAATCTAAGATGGCCGCTACATCAAAATGGCGATGTAGGAGGATTTTATTTTTATTTTTATAGCATAACATATTAATATTTGATTTGATAGTATTACTACTTGATGAATAGTTGATTAGGCAGTATTACTACTTGATGAATAGTTGATTAGGCAGTATTACTACTTGATGAATAGTTGATTAGGCAGTATTACTACTAGATGAATAGTTGATTAGGCAGTATTACTACTAGATGATTAGTTGATTTGATAGTATTACTACTAGATGAATAGTTGATTTGATATTATTACTATTAGATGAATAATTGATTTGACAGTATTACTACTAGATGAATAGTTGATTTGATAGTATTACTACTAGATGAATAATTGATTAGACAGTATTACTACTAGATGATTAGTTGATTTGATAGTATTAGTACTAGATGAATAGTTGATTAGACAGTATTACTACTTGATGAATAGTTGATTAGGCAGTATTACTACTAGATGAATAGTTGATTAGACAGTATTACTACTAGATGAATAGTTGATTAGGCAGTATTACTACTAGATGAATAGTTGATTAGACAGTATTACTACTAGATGAATAGTTGATTTGATAGTATTACTACTAGATGAATAGTTGATTTGATATTATTACTATTAGATGAATAATTGATTAGACACTATTACTACTAGATGATTAGTTGATTTGATAGTATTACTACTAGATGAATAGTTGATTTGATAGTATTACTACTAGATGAATAATTGATTAGACAGTATTACTACTAGATGATAAGTTGATTTGATAGTATTAGTACTAGATGAATAGTTGATTTGACAGTATTACTACTAGATGAATAGTTGATTTGATAGTATTACTACTAGATGAATAGTTGATTTGATATTATTACTATTAGATGAATAGTTGATTTGACAGTATTACTACTAGATGATTAGTTGATTTGATAGTATTACTACTAGATGAATAGTTGATTAGACAGTATTACTACTAGATGAATAGTTGATTTGATAGTATTACTACTAGATGTATAGTTGATTTGACAGTATTACTACTAGATGCATAGTTGATTAGACAGTATTACTACTAGATGAATAGTTGATTAGACAGTATTACTACTAGATGAATAGTTGATTTGATAGTATTACTACTAGATGAATAGTTGATTTGATAGTATTACTACAAGGTGAATAGTTGATTTGACAGTATTACTACTTGATGAATAGTTGATTAGACAGTATTACTACTAGATGAATAGTTGATTTGATAGTATTACTATTAGATGAATAATTGATTAGACACTATTACTACTAGATGATTAGTTGATTTGATAGTATTACTACTAGATGAATAGTTGATTTGATAGTATTACTACTAGATGAATAATTGATTAGACAGTATTACTACTAGATGATTAGTTGATTTGATAGTATTACTACTAGATGAATAGTTGATTAGACAGTATTACTACTAGATGAATAGTTGATTAGACAGTATTACTACTAGATGCATAGTTGATTAGACAGTATTACTACTAGATGCATATTTGATTAGACAGTATTACTACTAGATGCATAGTTGATTAGACAGTATTACTACTAGATGAATAGTTGATTTGACAGTATTACTACTAGATGCATAGTTGATTAGACAGTATTACTACTAGATGAATAATTGATTAGACAGTATTACTACTAGATGATTAGTTGATTTGATAGTATTACTACTAGATGAATAGTTGATTAGACAGTATTACTACTAGATGAATAGTTGATTAGACAGTATTACTACTAGATGCATAGTTGATTAGACAGTATTACTACTAGATGCATATTTGATTAGACAGTATTACTACTAGATGCATAGTTGATTAGACAGTATTACTACTAGATGAATAATTGATTAGACAGTATTACTACTAGATGAATAGTTGATTAGACAGTATTACTACTAGATGCATAGTTGATTAGACAGTATTACTACTAGATGCATATTTGATTAGACAGTATTACTACTAGATGCATAGTTGATTAGACAGTATTACTACTAGATGAATAGTTGATTTGACAGTATTACTACTAGATGAATAGTTGATTTGACAGTATTACTACTAGATGAATAGTTGATTTGATAGTATTACTACTAGATGAATAGTTGATTAGACAGTATTACTACTAGATGAATAGTTGATTTGATAGTATTACTACTAGATGAATAGTTGATTAGACAGTATTACTACTAGATGAATAGTTGATTTGATAGTATTACTACTAGATGAATATTTGATTAGACAGTATTACTACTAGATGCATAGTTGATTAGACAGTATTACTACTAGATGAATAGTTGATTAGACAGTATTACTACTAGATGAATAGTTGATTAGACAGTATTACTACTAGATGAATAGTTGATTAGACAGTATTACTACTAGATGAATAGTTGATTAGACAGTATTACTACTAGATGAATAGTTGATTAGACAGTATTACTACTAGATGAATAGTTGATTAGACAGTATTACTACTAGATGCATATTTGATTAGACAGTATTACTACTAGATGAATAGTTGATTTGACAGTATTACTACTAGATAAATAGTTGATTTGACAGTATTACTACTAGATGAATAGTTGATTTGATAGTATTACTACTAGATGCATAGTTGATTAGACAGTATTACTACTAGATGAATAGTTGATTTGACAGTATTACTACTAGATGAATAGTTGATTTGATAGTATTACTACTAGATGATGACTAACCTGGGTTAATGACGTATCTCCCGTCGTGTCCTTTAGTGGTGAAGTATCCATCTATGACGTCACTCTCGAGTACTTTATACAGATAATACAGAAAATGAATGTTCTCTATTCTGGTGACGGGATGATGATTTAACACGGGCAGAGTTTCCCATGGAAATGAGTCTAGTATCTGAAATATTATAAAGAAAATAGAATAGGTTAAATTCCCAAATCCCGTTCGATATTTATATATTTTATTTTATCCTACACAGCTAAGCATTTGATCACTAATTTGCACGACCACGGAAGTCAGCGATACTGTAGTCCCAGATGGAGCATGCCTAGTCTGAAAACACTGGCTCTCAAGGTAGGCTACCGGAACACGTCGTTAGTTAATATCCAGTGTATCAAACTCTCGATAATGATCGGAATGAGCGTTTATAGAGGGTCGAATTTCAAAACAAGGCTTGCGTCTAGAGTCTAATAATTAAATATTACATATGTATAAAAAAAAAATGCTATGTTGTTGTAGCGACCATTTATCATAGTGTAGTATTTTACTAGAACAGTAGTAGTAGCCTAGATATACACATATTGAGTGAGTTATGAAAAAAAAATGTAATCCGCAATTTTGTGACGTCGACCATCTAGCACCGATTCTTATTATATCATTAAACAAAGCTAAGAACACTTCCGACACATGGACCTTACAAAGAAAATCGTTTCGAAATTACCATGTCACAGACGCGAGACATTAGACATGGACATTGTTTGGCTGAACTTTTGCTTATGCGTTATAATCTTTTACTTCAAGATGAGATTTAATTATTAATATATTTAATTAAATCTCGAAAATAACACGAACACGTTAAGATACAAATCAGAAATATATCATATCACATATCGCTACATATATATAGGTTAAATAATATACATATAAAAATTCATTATTTGTATAAATATATTTATATTTATATATTTGCTTTATTTTTTACGAGCTGGGCCCCGAAGTTTCACCCGCGTAGTTCCACATTGGATTATCGATATAATGGGGAACTACTTTTTTTGAAGTCGGTTAAAAAGTAGCCTATGTTCTTTCCCGGGGTCCAATCTACCTGTGTACCAAATTTCATCCATGCCGGTTCAGTGATTTTGTCGTGAAAGCGTAACAGACAGACAGACAGTTACTTTCGCATTTATAATATTAGGATTTGTTTTCCATCTTTTTGGCACGACAATCTTTAACGGCAACGGCAGTTAAAAAATAGGCCAGATAATTACGGAATTGTGTATACATTCGGAAACCCGGACGCTGATGACCAGTCATATAATTAGTTTATAACACTAACTAACCTCATCCACAATCAAAATGACAGGATGACGTTCCGCCGTCTTCAACGCCGCAAACTGGTCGCCATCTTTGATCAGTGTTGCTATTTGCGAAAACGCTTTTATACCATCAACCAAACTGAAATTGTGCAGTTTTTGGAAACAATCGGACAAACACTTCAAACAGAGCTCGTTTACGAATTTAAACTCTTTGGTGCAGTTCTCGCAAGGGTTTAAAGTGTGACGTATATCGGCAATGTTGCCATGTTCAGTCAGAATTTGTCTGATGCATGATTTTATTTGCTGTGAAGACATGTTCGAGCAGCTTTCCATTAGGTTGTAGAGGAAGAATTTTTGTTTGTTTGTTATACGGATGAATCTGAAACATATAAGATATTTTTATAAAGTTACCGCACAAGTGAAGGGTCTGTCGCACTAAATCTATTGAGTTGTTCCTTCATGGGAGAAATGCGGCAATTAGGAAAATGGTCAATCAGAAAAACGGTATTTTTCTTGCTTTTGCTGAAAAATAATAGGGTATTCGTCAGTGTATTTCTAACACAAATAATGATTCTGCAAGTTTTATTGTGTAATATTGGTGTGTTATTAAACATTAATGTCTTGTTTATGTGCACAAGTATGGGTAAGATAAGACTTAACACTAAAAAAAGGTTTTAAATTTAATAGTTGTAACGTTTAACTGACGAACCTAAAAAAAGACGAAAAATCTCCATAGAAACCCTATAGTAAAGAATCCACCGCTTTACTAAGGCTACCACACAACTAAGAAGAAAAAATTGTAATAAAGACAAGGCATTAAGGACTTTGTATCCAGTTGCTAAGATACGATATTATTTATGAAACAGAAAAACTTCATTGTTAAATAGAACAAGATTCTCCATAACAAAATTAGGGAAAAATATATTAAAATATGCATTTTTACCCGACTGCCCAAAAGGACAATAACAATTTTGTAACGTTTTATATCTCTCTACAGTCTTATTAGCTTTATTAATTAATTTTGTGATTGTATTTTTAAGTACTTATATTGAAATTGATATTACGCATTGATTATTATGTTATGGACTGGCTCTGAAATAAATTAATTGAATTAATAATAATATTACTTTAATTCAGACTCACAGATCCATAGATACACACAATAGTAATATTACAGTCAAGAGTAAAAACTTAAATAAAATAACGATAAAAATAGGTACAGGTCATATTACGTAGCAATAGCCGTCCATCGTCTGTATGTTGAAGTCAGTATAAGGCGGTCAGCCAAGCTCTTAATAATACAATTTTTAGACGTGTCAACTTTGGACATGAACATTGCTATCCTTTTCCGCTGTATAGCATTGCAGGAGTCCACCCGCGATTCAGTGCACATTTCCGAAGCACTGCAATCCATTTCAGGCCCATCAAGTGCCTGAAAATATTATTGTATGCTACACGTATCCCACTATGCACTTTCTGTGTATAGTTAGTCCAAAGTTGACACGTGTAAAATGTTTGGCAAAAAGACCTAAACAAAGTGACCTTGACGTCATCCGCAGCATTAAAAAAAATTCTTGGAACCATGTTGCCTACTACCTAAAGCGCCCTTCTTTGTCGATCGATGTCCTTGTCGTCTGACAAGCTGCTGGTCACGATATGGCCAAGGTATTTGAAACTGTCGACTATGGCCACCGGTTGCCCCTTGAGGCGAACAACGGGCACGTTTTGGGGACCCTTTCCCGACCTGAATATTATCATCTCCGTCTTCTTGGTATTATATATTAAGTCATGATCCTCAGCATATCATTCGCAAATTCCAATGAGTTTTCGTAGTCCGCTAATCGAGGGGCTGAGCAGCATATCAATCTGAGCCCAACTGGGGTGCTACTCAGCTCCACATTAAGCGGAAGAGCGATTATGATGTTTGAAATGTCACTGGATTTGTCTTTATAGACTTTACTGGTTGCGTCCCACGGTTTCACTTGTCAAGATAGAGTTGTCTGAAATGTTTCAAGTCGAGTTTTTTTTTTTGAAGGTGCTTCTTAAACGATGACTTACCCCCAATCCTGGATAGTTTTATCGACGGTCACAATAACCATCTGTTTAAGAGTCTGGTCTATCAGCCGGCCCGTGAGCAAGGAGCCCCACCCGCCTAGCCATTGCTTGTCCATCGCATTTATAGCACTCTAAAAAAATAAATTAGATTATCAATGAAACACTAGCTTTTACCCGCGGATTTAAAGTAAAATTAAACGTTTATTTGCCAAAATTAACAAAAATATTAATAATATATTTTTTATTTATCAAAAATTTTATAATATAGACAATTAATAATCGTTGAAATCTAAGTGTTGCTGCTGCTAAGCTAGATAAAACCTGATAAAACTTAAGACTAATTTGCAGAAAAATTAGTCACTTTTCTAAGTAGGTCAAAATGCTGAAAAACCTTTCGGACCGAGAGTTGGTAGCTGGTTCCAAAAGTCTATCTTGGTCTCCCGGAAAAAGAGATGCTGATTATAATAAGATTTGCACATTGTATTTGTGTTCCCAGATAAGTAAGCAAATCGCACTCTCCGGAGTTTGAACTATATTTTTACTATAATATCAAGATGAACATTCAGTCACTCAGAAGGACAAATAAACCAACAACCAATTTCGCATTATAACATAAAATTTGGGAATATTAAATACAACATTTTTAATTCATCCACAGCCTTCCTTATCCCACTGCTGGGTATAGGCCTCTCTCATATAATGCCATCTTCTACGGTCCAGTGCCAATCGTATCCAGGCTGGACCCGCGACAGTTCTTATGTCGTGGAGCCATCTTGTCGCCGGTCGACCATTTTTATTTACATAGCAGTGATTTTTGTTTATCAAGGTTAATATTATTGAAATAAGAGGTGTCGTAAAACATTTTTTTTTATTAGAAAATTTACTCTGTTATTTGAAAAATACAGACAATCGAAGATCCTCGATGACACCACCAATTAGCAAGTAACCAAGTACCAACATTGAGACAAACTGACAAATTAATATAATATGGTATTTATACACAGGATTATCGTTTAGGCGTGTACTAAGCCAAAAGGGGGTCACTTTACTCATCCTAAGGAACAACGTTCACTATGGGTCCAACTTTGAATTCGAGAAAAAATAATCAGCTGTTCCATGTAAAAAGTTGATCCTTGCGGCTTAGTACACCCCTAACCAATAACCCTTTATAGTATACTATCGGCACTCCGCGGTTACTACCCGCGGATCTCTAATTTTATATTATAATAAATATAGCCTTTGTTACTCAGTGACGTGAACAATCATAATGTAAATATTTGTCATGAGAATTATTAAACTAAGAACTAATATTAAGTATTCGTATATAAATGAGATTTGTTAGTTAAATTTTTTAAGTAATTATTAATTCAAATGTAATAAGACTTGCCTGTATGAACGTTATTTAAAGGTCAAGAAATATTACTTACTTTACTTTACTGTGCATGTAGAATTTAATGACAAAAAAGAAAAGATGACAAGGGAGACAAGTGACAAGAGAGCTGGCTCATTCCTCGCTCAAAGGATTTCTGCTGCAATTCAACGCGGGAATGCAGCCAGCGTTTTTAGGACTTAGCCACACAGACATCATTTGACATTTTCAGACTTTTAATCATTTTTACATTTTAGGTTATTTTAAAGTTACTTGATCTCTCGCTCGTCAGCTAGGGGACACACGTGTTGTAGTGATTGTGCTGTTAATTTAAGAAATTTGGCTGTGTTTTTCCTTTCTAGAGCTTATTTTTATACTAACTCGGGGTCGGTAAGTGTTATTTGTTTATTTGTTCGGGGGAAATGGAGTCCATTTCCCCTGAACCGGCCGAGCCGCCGGACCTTCCTTCGGTGGTTATTCCGACAAAGTCGACTGAACCAGTGCTAACTCCCGGTAATAAAAGATCAAGAGAACCCATGGATGAAGGTCCTGGTGGCCCACCTGGTAAGCTTCATATTACTAACAGGGATGCAGTGATGCCTTCAATTCAAACAGTCTACACCCACCCATCACTAACTATTGTTGGCATCAAAGAGTACGAGAAGACGGATGCAGGTCCATATATTGTACATGTTTCTAAGGAGTCTGACCCAACTGTTGGCACAAGCTTCCGACCCATTAAGTTTGGTCAGTTTTTGCACTCTAACAAAATAGAGGACATATGCCGTGATGAGATCAAAAGAGTAGGAAGGAATAAAGTGGCTGTCCAGTTTAAGACATACGAAGCTGCCAATAAGTTCCTTAGTAACCCCCTACTTGCATCGCAAAAGTATGATGCCTTTATTCCTACGTACAATGTTACTAGTATGGGTGTAGTACGAGGGGTCCCTGTGGGCTGGTCAATGGAAGAATTTGCCAATTGCATTGAGATTCCAAACAGCTCAGCCTATGTAGTTAAAGCTAGGCGATTAAATATAAAGGTTCGGAATGACTCCACAGTGAACTGGGAACCAACCCAAACTGTTGTTCTCACCTTTAGAGGTCAGCAGCTACCAGCAAAAATTTACTGTCTTTACTATGCAATGAATGTGGAAACTTATGAATTTCCAACCAATGTCTAGCCTGCTGCCGATTTGGACACATAAAATCCCAATGCCGATCTACACCTAGGTGTTATAAATGTGCTCAATCCCACATTGGAGATCAGTGCTGTGTCCCCGATATATCAGCCTCCTGTTTGTACTGTTCTGCACGTCATTTCGCTACTGACAAAGCTTGTCCGGAACAAGCCAGGCAAAAAGTCATAAAAGCTGCCATGGCTCGTGAAGGTATTTCATTCCAAGAGGCTTCTTTATTGTATAGATCTTCTAGACAATTCAATGAAGTGACTAAATCTATCCCACGCACTTCCCAACCTGACCCTCACCCTACCATTCCCCGATCCACCAATACCCCATCTATATCTCAGTCTCAACCCTCAATCTCTTACAAGAAAACAATCATTCGCAACCCTCCTTCTAGACCCCTTCCGGGCAAATCTTATGATAAACAAACTCACCAATTACTTACTCGTACCGAACAATCATCATTGCCAAATGGCATTGCTTTACAAATGCTTCAGTCTGGGAATTCTCAGAATGATTTCCTAGTCCAACTCCTTTCTTTAATACTCAACATCATTTCCCAAAATCCTTCCCAATTGGGAATTACCGAACAACGTTGCCCTTGTAATATCTCAACTCTCTAACTTACTGTCTCACAATGAATCAGTTCACCCTTCTCCAGTGGAACAGCAGGAGCCTTCGACGGAAGGTCCCTGAGCTCATCCAACTCATCCATAAATGCTGCCCCCTTCTGGTGGCTGTCTCTGAGACTTGGTTTGTATCTGGGGCTCGTTACCGAGTGCCAGGATATTCCTGTCTCCGGGACGACCGACGGGATGGGAAAGCTGGATGTGCAATTTTTCTAAAACGTAACCTTGTCTTTTCTCGAATTACCCTTCCTGCATTCAGCCCTGAAATTAATGCTGTGGCGATCCGCTCATTTAATATTTCCTTTTTATGTGTATATATATTCCTCATTCCCACCCCAACCACATCCCTGAAATTCATTCAATTATATCTGCTGTTCCTCCTCCTATTGTCGTGATGGGAGATTTTAACGCTCATAACACATCTTGGGGATCTTATCATACCAACAGTGTCGGTAGACGTTTACTGGATCTCATTACAGACTTAGATCTGTGTTTATTAAATGATGGCTCACCTACCCGCAGACCTTATCCCAACCAAAATCCTAATTCTGTAGTAGACATTACTTTATGCTCTCCATCTCTCTTCCCTTCTGTTTTATGGAATGTGCATTCTCTGGCCTACGAAAGTGATCACTTCCCTATCGAGATTAAATTGTCTCTTGGTATAGCTCTCGCTTAGACCAAATATTAGTCTCTAACTCAATAACAAATGTAGAACCGCCCCTCACTAGGTATGGCAATTTGGTAAACTGCATGATATCTGCAGCAAATGAGAGCATCCCAGTCAAAACTCAACAAAAACATATGTCTCCTCCTTGGTGGGATGCTGAATGCACACAAGCTGTGAAAGAAAGAAACATAGCAGAAAAAAATTACAACCAATCTATGACCTTAAACAATTTCCTCTCTTTTAAAAAGTCTTCAGCTAAATATAGAAAAACTCTTTCCACTAAAAAACGGCTTGGTTGGATGAGATTCTGTGAAAGTCTATCACCCACTACCCCATCAACACTAGTATGGAGACAAATACGGAGATTCCCGGGGTCTTACGTTTCTTCTGATGTTTCTTCGAACGACCCTTCAATTTGGCTAGAGAAATTTGCTAACAAATTAGCCCCTCCTTATGTTCAACAAGCCTTTCCTCCTACTCCTATAAATTTTTGCCATTCTTCAGCTCATTTCGATCCCGCTTTCTCATATGAAGAACTTCAAATAGCTTTTACTGGGCTATCTGATTCCACACCTGGTGTGGACGGAATCCCTTACTCCTTCATTACTAATGCCAGCTCAAACACAAAACAAATCCTCTTAAAATGAATCAATGATTTCTTTGAAAATGGGTCAGTGCCTAATTCATGGAAATCTCAAATTATAATACCCCTACTTAAGCCGGGCAAGGATCCTTTAGATCCGAACTCTTATCGCCCTATTGCTCTCTCTTGTGTAATGGCGAAAATAACTGAAATTCTGGTCAAAAACAGGTTAGAGTGGTTCGTACTGGTTTAGAAAAGGCTTTAGCCTCAGCATCTTAACTACTGATATTAGGATTTCTCACATAAAGCTAGAACACCTTATAGTCGCTTTTCTAGATGTTGAAGCCGCTTACTATAATGTCATTCTTCCAATCCTCAAAGCAAACTGCTACAGCTAAGAATTTCAGCGAAGATTGTCAATTTTATTTTGTAGCCTCTTTTCGGAAAGAACCATTTTATTTAGCCCCCGCTGCGCTCATCCTGTGTCCAGAACCATCTGGAAAGGTTTGTCTCAAGGCTCAGTCCTTAGTCCTCTTCTTTACAGCTTATATACAGCAGATCTAGAAGATGCTATCAACCCTTATTGCCAAGCACTTCAATATGCTGATGACATAGCTTTGTATGTCTCTTCAAACAATATATTTCATGCTGAAGAAAATATTAACAATGCTCTTATATATCTTGTCTCCTGGCTTAGTGATCACGGGTTGTCTATTTCAGCTGCAAAAAGCAGTACAGTTGTGTACACCAAGAAAAAAACTATTCCTGATATTAATATTATATATGCCAATCAAAATATTCCTCAAAAGAACTCCGTTAAGTTCTTAGGAATTTAGTTTGACTCGAGGATTACAGGTGCATCACATTTTGACTTCTTAATTAAGAAATGTGAGAAAAATATTAAAATAATACGGTTTTTTTCTGGTGTATGGTGGGGCTCTCATCCTTTTTCCTAGAGACTGTTATACAACTCAATAATTCGGAGCCATTTGGATTATGGAACATTCCTCCTCGACTATAATAACAAAACAAGGACGCTCTTGAGAAATTATCAAGAATTCAATCCAGGTGTCTCAGGGTTATACTGGGGGCGATGAAGAGCTCTCCCATTAAGGCCATGCAGATAGAATGTGGGGATCCACCCCTTCATTTGCGTAGGCAATTTTTGGCTGACAGGTTTATATGCAGTCATTCAAAATTCAAATCACCCTTTAATATTTGTCTTAGAGAAACTGCACAATTTCATATACGACCTTAAAATATGCCTTCAAGTACCCTGTCTCGTCAATAGTTTTACTAAACACCTATATGCTCTCCCTTTTCCAGTTCGTCAATTTCCAGGCAATCCTTTATTCCTCAAAAACTTCAATTCGCTTATTTATCAACCAAACGTTCTGTTAGATTTTGGAATCACTAAAAACTCAGTGGAACCAACAAAAAGTTTCTTGTACTCCATTGATAATTCTTGGAAGGACTGGCTCTCTGTCTTCACTGATGCATCCAAATTAAATAGGGATGGAGATGTAGGATCAGCTGTTTGGATTCCCAAGTATAGGATTATTCTCAGCTTTAAGTCCCCTTCCCTTGCATCGGTCTTTACCGGGGAAGCTATTGCCATTCTTGAAGCCATTGTATACGTTTCCTCCCATAACATCGACAAGGTCATCATTTTTTCGGACTCAAAAAGCTGCCTTCAAGCAATTATTGCTAACCCCTTTAAATCTAAAAATAAGTTTCCGATTATTCTTCAGATCAAGGAAGAATTACTAAAATGTCGAATGCTAGGTCTACAAGTGGTCCTTGCCTGGATCCCAGGTCATGTGGGCATCCCAGGAAATGAGAACGCCGACGCCTTTGCTAAGCAGGCATCTATTACTGGCAATGAGGATCATTACCATGTATACTCCCATGATTTGTCTACCTCTTGCGGTCCTGCTATGTTTAATTCATGGCTGTCCGACTGGCATAAGGTCAAACAAGTAACAGGGAAGTTTTATGGCCAAATTCAAGAAACAATTCCAACTAAACCCTGGTTCTCAAGGTACAAAAAAAACAAGCAAACAAGTAACATCAACATTGTGCCGCTTACGGTTGGGTCACGCTTGCACTCCTGTGTTTTTAGCAAGAATCAGAGTATGTGATCACTCACTGTGTGAATGTGGTGTAGCTATTGGGACTACCGAACATATATTCTTTGAATGTCAAAGGCTTCGCTGGTCCCTTTATGACATGATTCCTGCAGATATTCCCCGCCCTTTTCCTCCCTGCTTCCCCTTGACTTCACTCCTTTTGTATATATTCTAAATAAGTTTATTACAATTAACAATATTAAACTATAAATTACCTAATCTTTGCCTTTTTATATATTTCATGTTACTAACATTTGTGCCGTTTTGTACATGTCCTTGTGTTTGTTTCAGGTTTGTAAAAAAGTAAGCTCAGATACAAAATTGTTTCTCATCACCGAACACCTGCGCAGTGTCCACGGTTTTTTATTGAATCGCGTTACCGGCCAATCTTATCAGCGTTTGTCTTGCTAGTCACGCGACATTGGCAAAATTGCGGTTATACCGCAGGGGCCATAAATCAAACATAGAATAGAATAGAAGTTACTTTGTATATAGTTAAGATAGAGCGTTTTATTTCCTGTTCTTTTTTAGTTATTTTCAATAATATCATTATAAGGCAAAAAAAAATTGTTAATCGGTATAGTGTTTTTTAAGTTTATTAATTACATACATAAATACAATTATTTCTTGTTTACATTGTGTAACAGAAAGTTGTGACAATACTTAAGGGTGTTTAGTCTACACATCAAAGTGAACCCATCGTAAAAATATAATGCAAAATTCGAGAAAAAATTATTGCATCCTCCATACAACTCGACCAATCACTTGACCAATTTTCGTATGGAAAACCTGATACTTTATTTCGAATTTTGGATAATATTCCTCTACAATGTATTCACTTTTATGTGTAGACTAACACCCTTAAGCATTGTCATACCTTTCTGTTAAACTTTGTATAATATTAGTGAAGATGAGTTATATAATACCTTCATTCTTAAATCAATGTCCTCTCTCCGAACCCAATAGTTTTGAACTAGTCTTTTATTGTTTAAATACTGAGCTTTCTCTATAGTATTGTAGTTGTCTTGTATTATTGAGTGTAGCTCCGTGAACAGCGGCTTTAGACCTTCTGAAAATTAACAATAAATGACAGTTACTCGTATCATCATGACTGGCCGGTTGGCGCAGTTGGTAGCAACCCTGCCTTCTGCGCCGCTGGTAACGGGTTCGATCCCCGGAAAGGTCAAACATTTGTGTGCGTGAACATGTCTGTTTGACCTGTGTCTGGGTATTTGGGACCTTAAGATACACACAAGATGTTGTCCCATATTATATTATTATACATCTTTGTAGAGGAATAGCTCGTCTTATTGACATCTATATAATCTCATGTATACACCATGTGTGACAAAAAGGTGTAACAATACTTAAAGGTGTTAGTCTACCGATAAAAGTGAACCAAATACAGATTTTTTTTTACAATTAAAAAAAAAAAGATTCTCCATACAAAAATGGATTAGTTCAGAGTATACAATATATATTATTTTAATTTTGTAAAATTTTCTATTACTTTGGGCACACTTTGATGGGTAAACTAACACCGTTAATTATAGTCCCATTTTTTTGTTACACTTTGTATAAAAAAAAGAGTGAATTCAAGTAAAACAAAAGCTTTTCATACATTTTGCCAATGACAGAAAAACTTTTACTATGAAATAGCTGTTTTTTTGTCCTGAATTCCATAGGATCCTATAATTAAAGCTGTGTGCAAAGATAAGTAAAGAGACCCGCTTTTTGCTTAGTACACCCTTAACCAATGTACTTGTAAAGACTGACCTTTAGTGACAGGAGCAGGTATATTCAAAGTCAAAGGGCTGAGTCCGCATTCATCTAAGTAGTCATTGGTAAACACACTCAAATATAGAGAGTCGATCTCTTTCTTGTATTCCGCTACAGGCTTTATATTTTCATTGGGGTTGTATGGCGCAGTCAACTGTATTATTGTCCAATCTGAAAATTAATACAACAGAATATTTATCATTTATGGAAAATAATATAAGCCTTTATCTAAGGGATTCCCTTATTCCTTTATTCCTTGACCTTCTCTAAAATAAGTTCTTTTTATCCAACTGTGAAAGACGAAGGGTTATGTTTTTCGAGAGTATGTATGTATGTAGGTATTTATTATTTCTTTGACACGCCCCAGAGCCTAAACGGCCTAAGTGTGTGTTGTAAACAGATTGGTCTTAGTCCTGAGCGTGACACTGGGAACATCAAAATTAAAATCTCTTTGTTATTGTAGAATGACGATGACGATGATCTTGAAGGGTTAGATAGACTCTTTTATAATATGCACACATAAATAATAAAATTTATTTAAAAGACTACTAGCAATCTCTTCCAGACAGTCTTTGCATGGTGAGAACTAAAGCATAAATAATAACAGGTAAGTTTTTGTTTTTAATACTTATTAAGGCTTATTCGCTTAGCAAATAAACGGGTAAGTTAAGAATAAAAAATTACTTGCGTTTAAATATCAATTAATAATAATATTAACATTTATTTTAGAATTAATAAGGTATATAAAATATAATATACACAGTCTACATACAGAGTTGAATGAGGATACAATCACACTCATAGATTCATACTTGTAGCACCAAATTAGGATTTTTCCTGTGCAGTGGTATAATTGGTAAGGTACCTTTAGGTAGCTCCTTGAGTATCTTGTTGAAGTTACTGACATTATTTACTTCACTGAACTTCAAGTATTCTCTATGTAGCTCCAACTTTTCACTTATATATAACTTTTCCAGATATTTTAGATTATCAACTGTTCCATATGTAACTAATCCTAAGATTTCCTCCTCTTTTTTTGAACTGAAAAACATATGAATTGCATTTAAATTTATCTTAACAATTATTTTTTTATAATCTGTCTTTGTAAAGAATACTATGAAGACACAAGACTTTTTGAAGCTAATCGTTGAAGCTAATCGTTGAAGCAAAACTTGCTGAATCAAGCTGCAGATGTAAATTCTAGTTGCAGTTTTCAATTTCAATAAACATTGGCTTGTAACGATTATTTCTTGTAAACTTATGAACACATTTTGTGCAACACACTGGACATTTGAAGAACTCTTGGTACCCAAGGGATGGAAAGTGAAATAGAGGTGGACAGTTCAAAGATGACTAAAGCTAACTGAGGACCCTACTGGAGAAGGGTGGTCCTGGATAAACTACAGTGGGAAGATATCAACCGCCTTATATCATTAATAGGAAAACCTCGATTATCCGAATTGCCATACAACGACACGTACAGCAGATACCGCTTGACGCATCACTACGTCCTTGACGATCGTGATGACGCGCTATGCAGGGATGCCGAGTCACAGCTCGAACAAAACAATTTTAGCCTCTAAACGTAACTTGAGGGTAGTCTTGAATTATAAAATGGTTTGTAAATAATGTTCAATTACAAAGTATTTTCGTGAATGCTGTCTATATTCATAGTTCTGTAGTTCTGTTATAATTTATGTAAGTTACATTATTGAAGTTACAAATTCTCTGCAGCTATGTAGGTAGGTAGGAATTTTTAATTGTGTTAATTTAGTAAAAAAATAATACGTAAATTTACCTATAGTCAATTAATTGCTATTGTTAATAAATTAGCTATGTACAAATAGCTTATTATTGTGAATATTAAAAGGAAAAAAATATATGTTGCGTAAATGAAGATATCTTAATATTATGATTTAAATATTACTAAAACTTAATTTAAATACTTGAACTGTATAGTTTCTAAAGGCGTTTTTAGCCTGTAAGTAATGTATTGCATTAATTGAGACCGTGTCCTTATGAGAGATCTTATGTGTTATGTAAAATTCTTACGTTAAATAAAGATCTTTGAAAAACAAAACAAATGGGAAGATTGGAGGAGGCCTATGCCAATAGCCACTGTGAAATCAGAGATATATTATAGAAACCAAAGAAATAACATTTCATTTAAATAGCTAATTATGTTTGTTATTTATATTGGTAGATCAGGTTTAGGCTACTCACAATGATGGTTCAATAGATGGAGATGAGTATTATTAGAAATAAAACTGATACTACCAAGGTGATGGTGATTATAGTGAGCAGCCATTGGCTTAAAGTATGATTTACTAAATCAAATATAATTCAGATGATGTCTTTCAGCTTTGAAGTTAAAATGTCACCCTTTCTAGAACTGTTATTGACTGTTTGCCTAGTACCTATTAAACAAATAAATATAATTGCAATTTATACTCACACAGAAGTAACTTTTATGATGTCTTGTACAGGTTTAATATAATTAGTTATTCTCCTCATGCTATCAGCTGAAAATAATATTAATTTCTTTATAAATTACAAAGTATTTAAATGTTGTGCAAATTTAACTTACTTTAAATACCTACATATTTTTGTGTCATTTTGATATATATTGCTAAATAGGTATTACATATTGGTATAAGTTTACAGTCCTCTATAATTTACAAGCTTACCAGTAATTTTCCGCTGTTCTTCTCTGTAAATAACCATAGTACGAATAGAAGCCGAAACAGCTTCGCTAAAAAGAAAGGTGCACTGAGCATCATCATTTTCAGCTAAAGCTTCTTCAGCCAAAAGTTTCATGCCACCTGATGGAAAATAATATTATTACAGTCAAAATACCAAAAAATATCAATATATATTCAGCGAATTTAACTTAGAATTAAGGAACACAAAACTCACTTTCATAGTTGTTCGAGTTAGGAGTCGAAGGAGCATCATACACCAACTTTTTCAGCACATTTTTGTAAAGTGGCTTCGTAAAGTTTATTTCGTTAGTGAAAATATCGAAATCTTCCATTTTAAGCCGAAAAAACAAATAATTTTAAACAAAAACTAACTTTCGTAAATGCCGTTACCACAATATAGTAATCTTTGCCGTTACCGATTACCGAAACTGTTATGTTTTGATTTTTAAAATTTATTTGACATTTGACGTTGACAGTTACTCCTACGTAGTATACTTTTTTATTGTCTTTAGCCATATTTAAGATTTAATAAAGTTTCTGATAAACAGAATTATGTCATGATAAATCATTCAATACGGCTATGGGAAATAAAAAGGCTGCCTCCTTCCGTGCGTGATAGTGCTTCGCTGGATGTCTTCAAGAGAAGATGGCAATAATAACTTGTACATATAATTATATGTACAAGTTATTATTGTATGTATGTACAAGTTATTGTTTTATTGTATGTACAAGTTATTAAGTTTACATATACTTATATGTAGAAGTTATTATGTGTTATATTTTTCAAGTATACAATAAAGAACAAATATTTTTAGGTACTTACAGTACTTACATACATTAATAAAATACCTACTTTTTACTTGTATCTATTGTTATCAAAATTAAATTATAAGTTCTTGACTTGACCACGACTAACTATGTGACTGGCGCCAAAGCTGGACCCGCCCTTGACAGAAGTTTCCAACAAGCTTAATGTATTGTAGTAATGCTATATAAACCAGGGTTTGCCACAGCAAACTTTGCTCATATTTGATGTAAAATACCTAATACCCCAATGAATAGTTCCTGAAGACTAAAACAACTGAACTAGTGTTTAGCTATACTATAACTGCTATAAGTAACGAAGAAGATAGATATACTTATCTTAATTAGTGAGTGTTGCTAATTATTATACCAAGTTTCGTCAAAGGTTGGAAAATACTATTACTACAAGACAAATGGCAAACGAAAAAAACCCAGACTTGAATCAGACGCGCTTTTCTCGTTCCGTTTTGCTACCCTTAGGGTTAGATTTATTTTTCAAATTTATATGGGACCACCTTCGGGGTATTTCCTTTAAAATATAAAATGAATTATCGAGGTCAGACTACTCTGTAAGAAGTTATCCATGGTTATACATAAAAAAAATATACTTACCTACACGGTTCTCAGAACTCTTGTTGTCGTCGGTGGAAAAAAAAGTTTCAAATTTCCAATTGAGAGCCTCCTCCTTGTTTGAAGCCGGTTAAAATATGAAGATATAATCTGCTAGATTATTGTATTATTCTCTGCAACTAACTAGCCACGGTATATAGCCCAGCACTTAAAGTAGTAAGAATATGATGGTCGTTGAATTTATTTTCAACTTTCTACACGTTGAATAATGATAGGTAAGTAGAGACGCAAGAATATTAATTAGATAGGTGCTATTGATCTTTTATGCAAGCGGTATATCTAAGATCTTTACAAATCAGTGAGTGAGCTACTCAGGTCACGGTATGTTTACCTACCTACTTTTTTTTACATAAACATAATATCGATAATATCTACCTACGTATTATATAATGGAATGCGGTTTTGCCATATTGATTAGTAGGTATGTGTGAAATAACCAAATAAAAATATGTCAACATTACTTTAAATAATAGAAATCTTTGACGTGACTAAATAATTAATTACCAGTCTTAAACAATTACAATTGGTTGGTGCAATTTGTAACTCGTAGTCACTAAAGTAGATACCATACCTTTGTTGTGTTATGAAGGTAATTTTATTCTTTCAAAGATTTAGCTTGTCGAGGAAATGATTTAAATGAATTATGGTACATACCTACAATTTAATGAACTACCTACCACTGTACCAGTGCAGCTTAGCATGTGTTTATGCAACTAGAATTGGACAATGTAGGTAATTAGAAATATTAAGGTAAACTTAAAGCTACGCATGGGTAATAAGATAAAAAAAATCAACGCCTAATTGTTAGGTAATACGCAAGAAGAAATTTAATCTTGGCGAAATTAAAAAAAATAATTAAATGTCTTTAATTATAGTATTAAAATAAAAAGTACGAATAATTTTAAACTTTTATTTGTAATAAACATAAACGATGCGCAAATTAGCACGGACTAATCGCCACAGTACAAAACACTAAGGGACTTAAGCAAGCATCTTGTTCCTTTATATCTAATTTTTTATTTTGGGTAGGCTAAAAAAATACAGAATGTGGTTACGCTTTTAACTGACTAACAAAATGCTTCTTAAACATAAATAAAAAAATCCTATTAGTGGCACTGATACAATGTTTAAACCATACAAGTATAATGCTGTGCTAATTTTAAGGCACATCTTATGAAACTTACGAAAAACATTATTATGCTATGAGATATGGCCAAAAGTACATTGTAGGAATTAATTTTGACTCTATATTGCTTTAAGTATTATTTCATTAACATGTATAATTTTAGCTAATTTTTAAAATTTAAAGAGGTAAACAAACGCAACAACCTTCAAGGTCGACTCAAAAATCGAGTTTTATATTCGTTGCATTTACATAATATAAGTGTAAAGTGTATAATATAGCTATTTGATTTACAAAGCTATAAAATGATTTCATAAGTAGCTTAGAATACTGACAAATAATACGTAAAAAATGAGGGTAGAATATAAAACAATGATTTAATTTATTTTCTTCTATAAGCAAAAAGCAAAAATATATATATATATATATATACAAGTAGGTAGATAAAAACCTACAATAAACGTGATTCGATCAGTTGATCATACGACCTAATAATAACACAAAATAAACTATTCGAATGCTTTCAACATGCTTATAGATAACACGATTAATAGTAAAACTGTCTTAAGTTAATAGAAGAGGTTACGTTTTAATCCTAGTGAAAGTTAGATAAATTTTCTGTATAAACTTTATCCTACAGTGTCTAAATAATGAACCGTCTAAACGTGTTGTTTACTACGACATAAATACGTATAAAAACCTCTACTACTTCACATCTTAAAGGCAATCGTCCGATATGACTTGAAGGCACAAACGATTAGTGTTACACTTAAACAATAATGTTACAACCTCGTGGTTCTCATCACAAATGTTAATTGCAGATTAAACAGTCTACTAGTTATAAATAGTAAGAAGTAACGCGTGAATTATTACCGCTAAACACAAACATAATTTCCTCAAGCACCACTCCACGTTTCGCACTACAGTGTAAAATCTCAATCGATATGTCTAACCCTTAACCATTTTAGTATATTTTTAAACATGATTAAAATATGTAAATCTAAACTTTTCTGATAAATATTTTACAATAAACTTCTTTCTTGTATACACCTATTATTGCCCATCTTTATTAAAGTTACAAGCAAAATATTGCTTATGATAATAAACGTTCAAATAAATAAGTAGGTATATACATTAAGTTACTACGTTCTATCAGAAAAAAAAAAAACACTCGACATTATCGTGATTTTGAACTGGAAAGATTATGCACGTAGATTAGAGATTTATCTTATTTACAATTCAAAAAAGTCGAGAAAAACGTAGGCCTGGAAATCTATCACAAAGTTTCGGATACTTAACAGGCAATAGCCAAAATAAATATAAGTAAAGTTATTACTAGAGAACGTGAACAGCAAATACTGTCAATTCCAGACGAAGGAATTAAGTAGCCATTTCTATTATGCGAATTATTATTGCATTTGTTCGAGTGTATACGCTCGTCTTCGCTCAAATGAGCAAATAGCGTAGCGTAGGCGTCTATACACTTGGTAATGCACGACCTCAACGCACATTTAATTTATTCCATCTCGCACAATCGCACCGGTATCAAACCCCCGCATCTAGCACAGTAACGATCGCTTCAGCGTATGGGGCAGATAATAATCTTAGACTACAATAAACTAAGTATAAATGGATCACAATAAGATATGAGTCCCGGGATCGTAAGCCGCGGCGCACTCGAGTAAATGGAAACTGTAAAAATGTTAAATCGAATGTCATCAAGACATGTTGTTGATGCCCACCCTCTTATTGGAGGGTGATGCGTCGAGAATCCTCTCGTTCACTTTGTCTTCCTCTCTGAAATGAATCCTCGTAATCACGATATCTCCCGTGCTGAGCGTCTGAGAACCGACCTCCGCTTTTTTGGTTTCATTGTGATCATTGCATTGGACATCACCATAAGAGTTAGTATGGCATCTGCAAGTGCAGTTCTTTCTGTCAGGCTCCCCGATGTTCAAAATTTGGCTCAGATTAGACCAATCTTTGTTTTTGAGCAAAGGCAGTGTTTGTTCCATTGTCTGGGAGAACTTGTCTTCCAGTTCGCCGCTGAGTGGTGCTACCGCAGACAATATAGCTTCGAGCCGATTGATCTTTTCCACCTTATCCATATTGGTGTCTGACAGAATTTCGTCCATCATCTGCATGGATTCAGTGAGGCTAGGTGGCTGAGTAGAATGAGGAGACGAAATTGGGTCAGAGGGGTTCGACTCCAAACTCGCCATCTCATTCTCTTTTTCATCGTCATCAGAGTCGGAATCCTTGTCCTGGCCGATAGCCTCCAACTTCTCGAGCTTCTTTGAAATTTTGTGGCAGCCCTTTAGCTTTTCTTTCTCCTCTTCAGTGAGCTCTAAATATCTGAGCAATCTGATCTCCCTGTTGCTCAAAACTATGTTCTTTGTAGATTCAGCTAGCTTCAGCTTGAGTTCTCCAACTTCAGTGTTTATCTTCCTTTGCCGTTTTCGTAATTTGACCTCTGTGGGCTGTATGTGCATGAAGACCTGTTCATTACTCAGCTCTTCTAAAAGCTGTTGGTTCTCTGGCTTAATGGTTGTAGCCATGTAAGAGTAAATAGCTGGATTTACTAAAGACAGGACATCTGAAGCTGCATATATAATCATATCTTTCAACAGGGGTCTCCTCGCCCAGTAGCGCTGGTCTCTACGGTAAAGATTTTTTAACTGTTCCTTCATAGGGTTCATTGGAGCGTTGTAGAGCTCACATAATGCATTCAGACTGACATTTTTTACTTTGTAGACGGGCACTCCTTGCTGTTGCAACTGTAACACTGCATGAGCAGCTTGTGTGTCGAATACATTCTTTAAAACAATTTCATATTGATTGTGCAGGTTGACCGAGTCATTCCTGCAGTCATGAATAATTTTAATAACACTCTCGCTTTCTAACAGTTCTTTTATTTTGCCTTCGATTACCATTCCAGGACATGCCAGTATATCTAATATGTATACTTCACCATTCATGGTGGCTATTTGACACATAGTCAGTACACCTTTGAGCCCTAAATTTATGCCTTCACAGTCAAAGGAAACTATGCTCTTAGCATTGCGTTTGGGCAGCATAATACTCTCAATCAATGCGGCGCATTCTCTAACATTAGCAATTACGGTAGTGCATTGAAGGATTTTCTGTCTCCATGCTTCTCCCATCACATTATTTCTTAGACTTGGGGTGCCATTTGTCTCCTCAGAGCTACGAGCATTTAAGTGATTGTTAACTCTGTCCCTGACCATGTTTTCTGCCAGATTCTTTATGACAATAGAGTTGATTCTCTGTTTTAATGTTTGGTTAGCGATATTTGCTTGTGGGCCGCGGGGAGATTCAATGGGGCTGAGTATTCTGTTAGCGGGACTCATTTTACCATCTGAAGGAGTGGGACTCTCAATGGAAGGTGGTGCAGGGGACACCGGTTTTTCTTCAGCCATAGGCTTTGGTATGTCAGTCTTTACTTTATTGGTTTTTGCATTGAGATACATAACGGGTATTTTTGGTTTGCTAATAAGTGTGACCAAATTTGCTTGTACATGAAAACTATCAGAAAAGATCTTCAAAAAAGCACTTAAATCTGCAGGTGACTTGAACATTTGGTACCAATACTCCTGAGGGAAGCGTGATACAATTAAATGGAAGAGTTGATCCACCATCACCGGTCCTTTGGCCTCGATACACTGAACTACATAGTCAAGCAACTGCTGGGCAGTGTCTGTGTTTATATTAGCTACAGGTAGGTTGTGGAATTGTTCAGAATTGGTGTGTGCATTACCTCTCCTGTGATTCTCACTGACTAGAACTACATTGTCATCGATGATCTGGAAGGTGTCCGGATGCTTGAGTAAGAAGTCTTTGAACTCCTTGATCCTCTGTCCAGAGATGTGACGCACCTGCGGGGATGCCTGGCTGCGGTGGCCGAGCAGGCTCTTGATAGGCACCTCAGTACCCTCACCGTACTGGATCATCTTGCTCGCGAAGTAATCCTTCGCTTCTTCGATGTAGTCGTTGTTGGAGGACGCGCCAGCCCCGCACGCATGCTTCTGGAACGTGTTGATATCGACATAGTCCCCGTCTATGTTGAACAACGCCGGGTACTGAGCCAGGAACTTCTTCAAGCCTGACTGCGACCCGCCAGCTATCTGTCGCATCTCCTTCGTGAATCCCTTGGCACCAAACTGGCAGGAAAGATCGTGTAACGTGCGCGGCTCGCCTTTGTCGAGCAGGCGTTCCACGAAGAACAACAGAGTGAGATTCCTAGCAAGCTCATATTCCATTGATTCCATCTCCCTGCAGTTGGTGCCAATGTGTTTAACAGCTTACACTAAAAAAAAATTACGTATATGTGTCACCCACAACACCATGAAATTATAATTTTTCTTTTTTTCCACACCTGATTCATAGACAAAAATAGAGCATGAAATGAACAGTAAGCTATTTAATGATACCAGCCGAAAACATTTACCTCAAAACAGAGTAGCTGTGTACAAAATTTTTTATGAAATACGTTCTCCAGACGCGGGGTTAGGTTAGCTCCACGGTTTGCCTTGGAACTACTTTTTTGAAAAGCACTTTTTAACCGAAATTAATTGAAATCATAGGACATTGTTTACAGATAAGCTATCACTACCTACGTCAAATTATAAGTAGGCCTAGTGGAGTGAATGTCTTAGTAGCATTGAAAATAAACAAAGTTACTATAGGTGTTGTTTGGTTTGTCTAGTGATAACTCAAAAAATAATTTTTTGTCTTTATTATTTATAGTATGTGAATGTGATGTTATTTATGTATGATTATTAGGAGTATGACATATATTTGGGAGTGTATTAATTATGCGTCGTGATTACTTTAAAACATTTTTTCTTGTTGCTTTATTTGCGGTATATTATATTATGTGCCATGCCTTTTATTTTAAATTTTTGCTATTGATGCACCACTGATGCGACTATACTCATTTGGTCCGATAAATCCCAAGGTTGCCTGGAAGAAATTGCTTTTGGCCATAAGGCCGCCCAATGTACTACCGATGTTTTGTTCTTGTTTGTATTATTATTGTTCATATTTTGTTTTTGATGTGCAATAATAGTAGATTAGTAGCCAAGGGCTGTAAGGCATCAATTGCAGCGCAAGATATTTAATTCGAGGGTTAATTTAAAATCGATGACTATTTTACTCATACGAAGACAAGGCAAAGAATGACAAAAGAGGTCGCTTCGCTATTCAGCGAAGCGACCTCTTTTGTCATTGGGCTGAACGCATGATATCTATTGCCAGTATGATGGTTAGATGTACGCGAACTTTTTGAAAGAGTGGATTTTTGTTTTTAATTACTTACCGCCCTAGGGATTTTCTAGCTACATTATTACCCTAGAGCGCTAATTGGTCACCTACAAGCACCATTTGGGGGTAATAAGGACCTACTTACTGAAAATGAGAGATGTAAAGAAATATTGTATTCTATTGTAATCTTGTCAATAGCTGGTACTGCAAGACATTGACTTTAAAAAAAAAATTAAAGGGACATATTAGTCAATAGTGTGTCGCTTTTTAAGACGACGCAAAACTTCACACTCCACAGTCCACAGAACCACTAGGCGTTACGTTCTAATATCAATATATAAGCAAAAGCTTATCAAGATATCACGAGAACCGGCTCGGAGCAAATAATAATATTATTATGTAAGTACTTCCACTTGAGTAACTACCTATATACAATTTTGGATTGCATTTTTTTTGTAATTATAGAAAGTGTAATTTTTTCTAATAATTGTGGAGTCTCAGACCTTAACACATATTTGGCAGTGGGATGATGGAAGTTGCTGATGATGGTGTTGATAAGAGCCGTATCCAAAGAAGGGGAACCTTTATGAGATACTGGCAACATTGACATTCATAAACAACATAGTTTTTTATGTTGTATTTTGATAACAGTTTTCAAATATTTAAAGCATGTTTTTTTCCAACATTTTATTTTGTGCTTAAAAAGATAGGTGTACTTGTGCATACATAAATCAATACAACATCCTACTGTTTATGATTACCAATATAATGACTATTTTAAGAAACTACACAACCTTTTCATGATAATCAAAGTATGGGCTCCGCATTTACACTAACAACAAGAATGTACCTATATGCTCAAAATAGTACAGAAACGCAGAGGATAATGGAACATTTTTGTATTCGCGTTGATTGAAGTGAAGTTTTGTAAATTGTCAGCTGTCAGATATTGCTTCCTCTTTCTTACTAAAGAAAATATAAATACCATATCTCTTTCTCTCTTTTTCTCTCTCTGAATTTCCATTTTATTTATTCCGTGCCGCCGCTGATCGTGTTTTTGGGAATTGGTTTTGTAAAGGAATATTTTAACCATTCGAACAGACTGCGATTTACCAGATAGTTTTGTTCCCATCAAACACAGACAAACCGTATATCTCCACAATGGTTAGTTTTAGGCTAATTTTGCTTTGATATTATCACTAATTGCCTACCAAATGCCACCCACTTGTTTTCCATTTGTAAACCTGTTATCACAATTTTATAATGTTCTTTGACTGGTATTCAAGGGTTTTTTTTAACTAATATTAAATAAACGTGTGCTTAATATGTTTTGTTTACTTCAGCTGTACTGCCTGTGAATTAAATGTTTCTGGCCGACTTATATGAATGTTTTTCATCTACTTTATTTTCTAGTTAGTGCTGGTACTAGGTGACCTGCACATACCCCACCGCTGTAGCAGTCTTCCTCCAAAATTCAAGAAGCTGCTACTGCCAGGTCGAATCCAACACATATTGTGTACAGGAAATCTTTGCACAAAGGAGTCCTATGATTATCTGAAGACACTTGCAAGTGATGTGCATGTAGTAAGAGGAGATTTTGATGAGGTGAGGCCAATAGAGAATCATAATGTTTTACTTATAAAACAGTATTGTCCCTGACAATATATATAGTAGGTACTAGCTGTGCCCACGGTTTTACCCACAACTTTTTTGCAGTCGGTAAAAGTGTCCTATGTCCTTTCCCAGAGTCCTATCTACCTGTTTACCAAATTTCATCCAGATTGGTTCAGTGGTTTTGGCATGAAAGGGAGACAGACAGGGTTCCTTTCACATTTATAATACTAAGTTAGGATATATCCTCAAAGTGTATTGCATGTAAATATAATAAAATAATGAGCAAAAAGATAGCATCCAATAAGGTTTATGTGAAAACCCATATTCTCAAACAAAATGAATCAAGAATGTGTTAGTTTTCTAAATGAAATTGCATAAAGTTCTTTAACATAAAGATATTTGTATTATTTTTTCAGAATCTATCCTACCCTGATCAGAAAGTGATAACGGTGGGCCAGTTCCGCATCGGCCTCATCCACGGACACCAAGTGGTCCCCTGGGGAGATGAAGAGTCTCTGGCATTGGTACAACGTCAGCTTGACGTAGATATACTTATATCGGGACACACACACAGATTTGAAGCTTACGAGCATGAGAATAAGTTCTATATCAATCCGGGGTCTGCTACCGGCGCTTACAGTCCTTTATACAGGTAAGGATTTCAAAAAAAACTGTCATTATTTTAGTCAAAGTTATTATTTATTGTGTAGTTTTTCTTCTCTCACTGATGTATTTGAAAAAGATAGCCCTGTGTGTACAGTTTATACGTTATGATTTATATAAAGGTATCTGGGGGACTCCTAAGTACCTCAAAATACTGTATGGACCTTGTAAAACAATTTAATAAAATTTAGTCTAGTAAATAATTGTCTGTTTCGGAGTCATATCTCTTAACTAACATTTTTGCAGTGTCCAAGATACCATGCAATATTTAAATTTACAAACACTTTCACATTACACCCATACTACTAACCAGAATCAACGAGCTCATTTTATAGTATTTTTTAAAATATTATATATAAACTAACATTATAAAGAGGAAAAATTTGTATTCTCGTATGTAACATATAAACTTTAAAACTAGTGGAGTGATTTCTAAACTTCTTTCGACTTTAGAAAGCTACATTATTATTGAGTAACATAGGCTATAAAAAATTAGAGATCTGAGAGTAAAACAGCAGTTTACCCTCAGCCTACAGCATACAGCCTACAGCCTACAGTCCAGCTAGTTAGTAATATTTGTTGATATGAGCAATTTCTGTTTGTCTTCCCTCATCACAGATATGAAAGGCTTTATTTGTATTATAAAGAAATTTTTTATTTGTCATTGACTTCTTCTTAAATTGTGTGGCACATACTCTTGTATATAATATTTTGTGATTAAATTATACACATGTGTAATTTAAACGTTAAATTACACTCAAGTGTAATTTAAATTTCATTTATAAAAAATGAAATTTAAGTGCTGATTTCATGAAAACGCTATATTAAAGAAATAACCCTTCTCTTTCATAGTTCAATGAAAGTGCAGGGAATGAGGTATTTTTTTGAGCCACAATGAAACAAAGTTTTAGAGGTATAGTCCCTTATATTGTTATTAGACAGTTGGTAGAAGCCCTGCCTTCTGCGCCGCTGGTCTCGGGTTCGATCCCCGGACAGGTCAAACATTAGTGTGCCTGAAAATGTCTGCTTGACCTGTCTATGGCTGTTACAAAAGTATGTATATCAGTCATCAGGTTATCATAGCACAGGCATTGCCTAATTTGGGAGCTGAAGACCTTTGTGTGGATGTTGTCCCATATTATTATTATATTACTATTTTTTGCATTTCAGAAATGCGACTCCCTCATTTGTTCTAATGGACATCCAGAGCTCAACCGTGGTGACGTATGTGTACAAATTACTTGGCGACGAAGTAAAAGTAGAACGGATTGAATATAAAAAAGCATAGAAACGGTGGCCATTATTGGATAGGCTTATCGTTAGTTATCAGAAAGGGTCGTACTAAGCGAAAAGGGTACTGCAGTCATTATGATGTAAAACTTTTGTTATATACATAATTAGGAAACTGTTCTTATAATACATATTTACAACTTTTACGAAAGAAATACTTCGCCATCGGTTCGTGGTAGTGGCGTCTACTTTTATTGTGTGAACTGTCAAATTCATTGGAATTTACTGCTGAGTTCTCTACTAGCTTATCTAATTATACTAGGTTACTGGAGTAACTTTATCAGTTGATTTGGAAGTATTGCCGTTGGCCGGAATATTGGCATAATATCTAAAGTTTTAATTAAATGTCCAATATATACGTTTTTTTTCTTAATATAATATATTATGAGAGCCTAACATCGTATGATCATAATGGATAAAATGTATCCATGTCACAGTAAATTACGAATGTATTATATAACTTCTAGTACGTTATATTCGTGTGTAAGACGTAAGTTATATAGTTATAAGGTTTTTGTTATGTACAAACCAATTTTTCTTTCTATGTATACATTGTGTAACATAAAGGTGTGACAATACTTAAGGGTGTTAGTCTACCGATCAAGGTGAACCCATCGTAAAAGATATATTTTTTTCAAAATTAACAAACAAAAAAATATAAGGTTCTCTTTTTAAAAACTTGGTCACGTTATCGGTCAAGTTGTATGGAGGACCAATGTTTTTTACAATGTGTTCAGATCTACGCCTTTTTGACGTGACAACGTCTTATAATTCGATGGAGCCGGCTGAACGCACGAAAAAACATGACTCTTGCGGCGTTACCTCGCTCTGAGGCGTTCCATTTAAAGCTTGAAGTGCAAGCGAGAGCGCGGAGCGAGCGACATAGAGGCACAATCGGCCTCCGCGTTCGGCAGCGTTCGACATCTGTCTCTCTCCTACGCGTAGACAGCTGCTATACAATAATACATTTACATATTTTCGTCAAGTATGATGTGCAGTGAACAGTGAATATGGTGTCAATTGTTTATAGCAACGATAAAGGTAATGATTCTTTCGATGCAAATTGTCTATCAAACAAAATAAACTTTTCTTTTGAAAAATGAAACCATTCCATCAGTATTTTCTTATGACGTTGTCACGTTCAACTATCGTCAGCAAACTTTCTTAATTACATGTTAATGTCGGAGTACTAACGATCTAATAAAGATTAAAATATAATTATTAAACTATCAAAAACAATTAAGATCTAATTATTTTTTGTTGAGTAAATAATAAGTAAAAGTATGTATGCATGCATTTTAAATTTAATGTAGGTATTACCTGTTGCTTTCAGAAAATATTTTTATTAATTATAAATATAGAAGGAGCTGGTTCTGTAAATAAATATAAGATAGTCACGTATAATTGTATATAACTGTATTTTATTTCAGTAATTTTTAATTTAAAATCAGTATGCGCCAAACCTTCCCAAAAAGAAGGTACTCAATTTAGGACGGTATTCTTTTGTGTCATGAAAAGATATGAAACTCAACTTGCGAATGTCTTTCAAGGTCCGTAACTTAAGAAACTTCATCTTGAAATGGGTCTTTAGACCCATTAGGCGATACCCCACAGGGTAGATAGATCAATTCTTTATTGCAGGCTCACGAAAAAATTAAATACAAGAGAAAACATCTAACAAAATATAGTACTGCAAGTGGCGGCCTTATCGCTAAAAAGCGATATTTTCCAGGTACCTTAGGATGGAGACAATTGTAAAAAATTAAATAGTACGGGGTGTGTAATAAAGAATGTACCTTATTAACTTATTACACAAAATGTTATAATCGATACATAACATTACTAAATAGTATAATAGGTATATAAAGTATAAAGTTTAGTTAAAAAAATCATCTCCACTTCACGTTTGAGATCCATCCCCCTTGAAATATAAAAATATTGTTTTTAACAATGGACAGATTGTTCACTTGCAGTCCGTGAGATGTAAGAGGTTTGCTTCTGGTGCGTCATTGAAGCGCCTTCGAAATTTTTTACCTACTGCTACTAAAGTTGCGCTTGCACAATCTCTTCTGCTTCCAATCCTAGACTACGCTGACGCTTGTTACCTAGATCTTCGAGAGGACCAGCTAGACAAGCTTGAGCGGCTTCAAAATTTCTGTATCAGATTTATTTTCGGTCTACGCAAATATGATCACATCTCTCACTTTCGAACTAAGCTCAAGTGGCTGCCTATTCGCCTTCGACGGAAAGCTCACATTCTCCACCTCGTCTATAATATTCTTTTCAATCCCACTGCGCCGCATTATTTAAAAGATTGCATATCTTATGTGCATAACTCTCATGCCTTGTCTCTTCGGTCGTCGGAAAATCTTGCTCTTAAGATGCCTACGCATCATAAAACTTTCTACAAAAGTTCTTTTGCCGTCCAAGCTGTAGTTTTATCGAACGATTTGCCTTTGGACGTTAGGAAAGCTCCATCTCTTGCTACTTTTAAAGACAAGTTACGGAAATTTTATTTGTCTCGGTATAACTAATATGTTTTTTTTTACTTCTGATTTCCTTTTATCATTGCTTGCTGGAAGTATACTCTCTCTAAGTATTTTTCTCTCTCTTATATTAAATTGAATAGTAATAGAATGTAATTGTGTATATTTGTATGTGTTTTTAAGTATAGATTACTTTCTTTATTGTAAGTACACCCCCGTCTTACACATCTTTTTTTTCTCAAAGGTTTCCATCCTAAGGTTGCCTGGAAGAGATTGCTTTTAGCGATAAGGCCGCCACTTGTGGCACTACATGTAAATTAATATTTTTATATTGTTATATTTTGTGTGTCTACAATAAAGCGTTGATCTATCTATCTATCTATCTGTTTTATGACGCCAAAAAGAAAATCAATATACCAACTATAATTGAACCGAATTCCACGTATTTTGATTCTTAACTGTGTAAGTAGGGGCGGGATATACGGTGGGCAGACCGAAACTAGAATTACTTGGTTGAAAATGGTTCCTTGTAGTTTGGAACCCTGAAAGTTATACAAATCGGACTGTGCGTCGCCTCGTTGCGAGAAATTCAAGAACATATATCCGTCATATGAAATAAAATATGACGTTTACATTAGGTTTAAGCACTCACCAGATAAAATATAACGCCCAAAAAATCGTAAGTACTTACTAGAATTTAATCTCCATTTTAATATAAAATTATCACCAATAATCGTAAAGTCTGCTAACCTAAAAAAGGCAAGTATCTTCAGAATAATCGCTGAGCTACACAAAAAGGCCACGCATGCACCAAATATGTACTCACATTTTATTTAAAAATTTCATCCAAATATGTTATAAAGTATTCAGAATGTCATAAAAAATAACCTGAACCTACTGCGGACCTTGTTTCGCTAAGTGTTCGGATTGTCATAAAAAAATAACCTGAACCTACTGCGGACCTTGTTGCGCAAAGTGTTCTTATTGTCATAAAAATAACCTAAACCTACTGCGGACCTTGTTGCCGAAAGTATTCGCAGTGTCATAAAACTTTGCTAGTTAAAATTTGGTGGTTTTTGTAGTGCAGGCATGACTTAAATAGCCCGAAATATTTTGGTACAGGTTTCATTTATTTGTACATATTATATATTTTTTGGATGAGGCTGTTTAGGGCAACGATTGTTTGTTTGGTGGTCATTAAATTTCATCCCGTTTATAAATATGAATCCGCAGCTATAGCTTGATTAGTTAACCACCCCTTTTTAATTGACAAAACCACATAACCCTGTTTAATTAGTGACATGCACATTTTAACATTCGATTTCTAGTATTTTTAACCTCCTACGCAAAAACGACAGGGTATTATACGTTTAATTTTGTGTGTTCGTGTGTGTTAGATTTTTTTGTATGTAAGGTATTAGTCGGGAGTGATCTAAGCTATATTTGAAGAAAATCGGTGAAGTATACATTTTATCATAACTCCCTCGAAATGGGTCTCAAATGATAGGGCTTGATTATTAGACTACAATGATAATTACCATAATTTCAAATCCATGATGACTGTCACGTCAGGTACCTATATTATTAAAGTGTGTTTAATTTTTTCACAATTTTTTAGCGAGTTTGTTAAAAAAGAGAGTGGTTACCTAAACTGTTATTTTGCTAAAGAGTGTAAAAAACGTGGAGAGTCAAATATTTAAACATCCTTAGAATAAAATATACCTAGAAATAAATACTAGAGATCGAATGTAACAATTGGTTGTTAGACACTGGTTAGGTTCATATATAATGCTAGGTGGTTTAAATTCATAAATGAGTAAAAAATATCTCTAAACAAAATGATAGCTGAGGATTTGTAGAAACAAGGAATCATTTGCTCCACTATAGTCAACAACATGTATGTTTAAATCTTTTTGGTAAGCCGTGATAAATCAATTATCTTGACAAGCATGGAACCTATATTGTATCACAAATTAAACAAGTAGTAAGTAGTCGCGAGTAGGTACTTAGTAATAGAAACAAGTTACGCAAGCCCTAAGGGCGTTGACATCTCGCACAATATAGTTAGATGGTCTTACATAACCGCGGCTCAGGAGTAGGTGTCGAGGCGAATGGTACATAAGTGTGTGTAATGCTAACACACAAAATGCATATTCTATATATTAAATACAAGTAATAAGAAAAAATATAAAAAAACAATGTAGATTTTCTACGAGATATTACTCTCCCTCGTGGACACTGAAAAACTTTTTTACGCTGTTTTCTCGTGGACCCACTATTCTTTCCAACTGCTGGGACAAAATAACACGAGAACAGCTTATAAAATTTACTTCAATTCGGTAGCCACATTTTTCAGTTATTTAAATTTAAACCAACCGGAACCTGCTGATCCGATTTTGACAAAACTTTTATGGGAGCAACTAGAAAGTACTACCTATCTGCTTCTGAATAAACGAAATTCATACGGTTCAAAGGTGTCTGGGAGATACATACAAAACAGATTCCGACAAATTGACGACCCCTTTTTTGAAGTCGGTTAAAACACACAAAAGCTTATATTTTTCATGTACGTGCATAGTTGCCTAGAAGACGTCGCTTTTCACGATAAGAGTGCAATTAAAAATCTTATATACGTCTATTAGTTTTTCTTTGTTACAGTTATTTATTTCTAAACTATTCTTTGTCAATGCTAGAATTCTATACTCGCACAAAACCGTTATTTACCCTATCTACTCGTATAAGCACAGATAAAAGTCACTAAAATATAATAATTTCTAGAAGCTTTACATTACATAATGATAAAAATGTATGTACGTGCAAAAGCCCACGCCCAAGCCCAGTTTCATTTGTAACGTTAAGTATATTACTATTTACTTATTACCAAAATAAATAAGGAAACTAATTGCATCTTTATCGTTAGCAAATTTCTAGCATACGATTCTCCTAATGGACCTCGTTTAACCCAAATTATAGTTTGTTATAATGTGTAAGTAGGTAGGTACCTTACAAAGTATGTAATCTTTCTACTGCGTCCATAAAACGTGCGCGCTAATGCGTAGTGCCTATAATTAGTATTTTCATAGATAAAATGAGCCTCTCAATTATCTTTGGTATTGTTAAATAACCGATTTCAAAAAACAGCGCACTATTAATTTTGGATAATAGCTTTTATTTAGAATTTGAAAGTTTTTTACGTTCTCCTTTTGATCGCTTTTATTTTTAATTAAGTACTTGGCGTACATAATAAATGGTCATTAATTTGCTTAAGAATTTTTCGAATCGGTTTCTGACTCTTTCCAAAGCTCTCTTGTATTGTTACTTGAAGGTATGTGTTAATAAAGAGGACTTTGCAAGAGATGCGTAATATTTAAAAGAAATAAAACTATAGGTATGCATCCACGTGGCAGCTTGCACTTTCAATGCATTCCTTCCATACAAAACAGGCACATACCGGTTAAAAACAAGCCCCTCTCCCTCTTACTGAGGGTTCCAATAAAACTGAACGGTCGTTCCAAATTCGAATCAGTCCTTCGTCGTTAACCGTACCGATTGGTTATCAGTTGCAGCTCAACTTTCGACCCTTCGCGGCGTTCCATTTTCAAATCCGACGCGTTCGGATATGCCGAAGTGAATAAAGAAAAAAGGTTTTATATAAAAACAAGTGAAGTGAGAGTACGGTCGTGTTCAAAATGGCGGTCTCCTTAGTGAGATTTGGACTGAGATCTATTGTTAATATGGAGAGACAAGCAGCTTTGATAACGGCGGCTACTGTTCAAAATCAAGTAAAAGTAAGTTTTTAGTTATTTTGTTATATATTTAATAGTTTTATATGCCGGCGGCGGGGGTCTTTCTGCATCTGTCTGGCGCGCTGAAGGTGGCTTAGGACAGGGAAGTGTAAAAAGACATGGGTGGGACCCACTTTGAGGGACTTTGTCCAGCTGTGGGAGGGCTAAAAAAACTTATTTATTATTTGTTCTGTAGCATGTTTAATTTTTAACACAGTTTAAACAATTGCCATACTTTTTATATTTCTCTATTCCTGTAAACATGGGTGTTGTTATTTATCTATATAAAAGAGTAAGTCCTGACTGATGGTCAGTTCACAACCAACGCGAAGTCTAAACTGTTGGATAGGTTCAACGGTCAAAACAGATATAAAATTTGGATGTTGTAGGTATTCATTATCGGGTAAAGGGGTGTATTAAGAAAGGATATTTGAACATTCAACCCCTAAGGGTTCAAAAGTGGATTCAAAGTTATAAGTCGCGTGCGACGCCGCGGGTGACAGCTATTATGTATATAAAGACGGATTGACTTTATATTTTTAAATAGTGGTAAGAGTACATTGGGGTTCGGAGAGTACTATAACTTATCATGCCAGGAATATGAACAGTTCCGTTCCTTTATAACTTTATAACGCGGGTAAATAAGTAACTATGGAAGAACGTAATATGTTCATCCATATGTTCTTCGCACGCATAGCAACGAATATTTAGTAAATGTATAATTTTGTAGCGATGATGGTCGAGTGATTAGTGGTGTCTATTGCCGTGCAAAAGGTACGAGGTTCGAATCCCACGAAACATGCAAAAAAGAGCCTGAGCTACCGGTGAAGGAAAACATTGTGAGGAAACCATAGCATGGTGGTAGGGCGTTTCCTATCGCTCGCCTGGCTAGCTACCACCCTCAAGTTGTAAAATATGTCGCCAAGCACTTAACGGTGTGTTCCGGCAGCGTTCCTTGAGAGCCAGTGTATTCCAGACTAGGCATGCTCTATCTAGGGCTACAGTGTCGCTGACTTCCGTGGTCGTGGGAACTTGTGATCAAATGCCTAACTGTTTATTTAAAAAATATATATTACCAAGTCGTTGCTATCTTGCAAAGTAACTACTAGGAATATATTGTCAAATAGTAAACCGGACAGCGGTTATAGACAAACTACACTCCTTATTGTCTATTCTATGTAACCTATCTTATATACGAGTATATAGGTACGTTTCCATGATGAAAATGATTAAAAATATCTAAGTAGTTACTGAATACTGTTACAAAGTATAACTGTCTTTAATTCGACAGGTGCCCATGAAAAATATCAGATATTTTAATTTACAAAATCAACTACCTATGTACCTGACCGATCGGGAATTATCTAACTAAAAAATACATATCTGTGTGAAATACGGAAACATAACTAAAACCTACCTAGCTAAAAAAATAGATACCGACGAATTGAAGTCAGTTCAATGTCTTTATTTAAATCATTAGTAAACATGCATAATTAAATAATCTTATAGTTAAAATTACTCCGACCTTGACAAAGTCAAAATGGCAAAAAAGGGGAAAGTCAACATGGTGTATTACTTCATTTCTTTTTTATCGCATTGTTTAAAATTATTGTTTATATTTATATCCAATAATAACGAACGCGAACAAAAAGCTGCTGATAAAAGGTTATCACTACCTACTGTCCGTCAGTCATTTTACATGCAAGATTTATTAATTTACTTTTATACATACTTTTATTGTATTTATTTATAAAATAATAAAATGGTAGTACTCATTAAATGATAGATCTAGAACAATCTTTACATACCTATAATCTGTAAATTAATTAAGTTAGACGTAAAATAACATTCCATATAAAAGCTAAAGAGAGAGAAAGAGAAAAGAGAGATTTGGGACAAGAAAGCTGGCTCATTCCTTGCTCAAAGGATTTACGCGGGAATGCTGCCAGCGTTTTTGGGACTTTGCCACACGGACATAATTTTTTCTCAAACTTTTAATAATTTATACAGTTTAGTTGGTGTTGTATAAGAATTATATTATATTTAAATTTGTGTTCCTCAATTAAATGAAGAGTAGACAAACAGCAAGCTAAAAAGTTGAATATAAAAACGAAACTTTTTCCATAGTCCAACCAACATATCAATCACGGATCTTCTGGAAGGAGAACCTACAGACCGTAGCCCGCCATGCTAGCCAAATGCGGGTTGGAGAGTTCATATTTTATCTTTGCAGGGTTCTTAATTTGCGACAAGCAGGTTTTCTCACGATGAATTATTTTGTTTTCCGCTGAATCAAGAGATATTATACATAATTTTATTAAATTAAATGATAATTGATAATCATATATAATTATATTACTGTTAGTTTCAGAGAATAGTAATATAATCTAAAGACAGCTGCTTTACCAATCCAAATCCCTGATTTACTCGTATGTTCAAGAATTACTGTGCCTAGTGAATAGAGTATAAAATATTATAATTTAGATACTGAGTACAATTATTACAAAAAATTTGTAATCAAGAAAAATTTCGTAAGTAAAAACGCGTTATTTTGACTTACGTGGGGTCAAAAGCCTCATAATATGTTCTTGAAGAGCCAACTTCTTTGTTTACAAACATATAACAGCGATAATTATAAAATCAAGGTTGTTTTTCGTTAACTGCCCATTCATAAAGGTACATAGACAAATGACAAGTACATTATATGTTTGTTTGGGTTGTTATTATGTAACGATAAGGGCCTACGTGCCCTTAAACATGTTGTTTTCCTATTTCGTTGTCCGGAAATAAGTTGCCTTATTTTTGTGTATGTTTGTTTAAAATGTTTTAAAGTAGACATAATAATAAATAAACTAACATTATTGTAGTGCAAGGTTTGAACCTATTCTGAAGGTTTAGACAGATATTTTTTTACGAACTATATGAACAACATTATTAAATGACTTCAAATAAGAGAAGATGATTGATTATTTCATTATTAATTAATATTTTTTTATATTGTGCTTCCCGATTTCTTAGAGTTGGCTGGCTGAATGAAAGTTATGTATATATTCATGGTTTTGACTTATATTCTTACGTACCATATTACTAAATCAGAAGTCTAAAGTCCTACATAAGCCTGCGTGCTTGAAGGACTATTATACCTGCTCTTGCTGTACCTACTGCTAGGTTTTTAAACTTACACTAGTGATTGTACAGAATTGATATATATTTATGCTAAATAAAGGTAAATTGAAGCGAAAACGAGCCATACTAGAGCGACGATGCAGATAATAAAACAAGTTTAGTCCGAATTGTTATTAATATCCAGTAAATAAGCACTTACTTATAGAGTTAAAAGTTACTTAATTGATTATATGAATATTGGTAAAAAAATGAGAATGCTGTCGAATTCTAAAGAGCTACAGGATGCTTGAACCTGAGACACACCGTCTCGCAGTGAAGCCATCTAAAAGGACAAAAATACAATGAGTTAATTTGTACAGATTACTATATCCCGCCGACCTGCATTGCTCATCCTGTAATTCTTTAAAATTCGTCAGCATCCTCATTTTATTGACAAGATTCAGATTCATATAAGTATTAACTGGTTACTAATAACAATTTGGACTAAACTTCTTTAGTTCAGCGCTGCATTTTCGCTCTAGATTGGCCATCTGAAAGGATCTAGGTACAAAAATACAATGAGTTACTGCGTACTGAGTTATCACCATGCGACGTAGCACACCATGCCATGGCCACGAGGCCAATGGCCCGAGCGAGTTGTTGCGTTAAGTAATACAACCGACCATTGCACGCCACAATGCGTTCTGTGTGGGTTATATAGCTGTACATATCTACTTGTAAAATATACCTACATACCAACATACCGACTTACGTTTACATTACTTTTTTTTTAACATCCACACAAAGGTCTTTAGGTCCAAAGGCAAAGCCTGTACTATGGTAACCTGATGACTGATATACTAGTACATATTTATTTATATATATATATATACATATATACACACACACACACATATATAAATAAATATGTACTAGTATATCAGTCATCAGGTTACCATAGTACCGTAGTACATATATTATTTATATATATGTACTATGTGTGTTTAATATATATATATATATATATATATAATAAACACACAGACACAGGTCAAACAGCCATGTTCATGCACACAAATGTTTAACCTGTCCGGGGATCGAACCCGGGACGAGCGGCGCAGAAGGCAGGGTTGCTACCAACTGCGCCAACCGGACAATCAAGTATGTAAACTGCATATACGCAAGATGATATTTTGATAAACGTTTATGGAGTAGTCACACAAAATATGTATATCAAATACATTTGAAAGTTAAGGTATTTCACTTTAATAAGTAATAAATGAAAGTCAGTCTATATATTTAATTTATGATCATAAATTAAAAAGTACGTTAGTCAACCGTTAGTAACATGAATTAAACTCAATTAAATCGTTAAATAACTTTGTGAATTGTTTAAAAACTTAATTTTATGCATCTTTTACAAAATCCAAGATGGCTTATAGCAAAAGTTATTAATAATGATATTTTAATTACGGTGAGCCTATTTTTGCTACGTACCTATAAGTCCTCTGCACCAGGATTATTCGAATGGTTCAGTTATGATCTAGGTCAATTAATGCCGGAATCGGTTCGTAGCGGGATCAGATGACGTACGAGCTCTAATTAGCCGAAAACTGTTAAGTACATTCATTCTTTTATTCTGCGATCTGTCAGATTGTGAGATTCGCTGCCAAGGTCTATATTTCTCTATTACTATATTCACGGTCTCTTCAAATCGCGTGTGAATCGGTTTCTTCTAGGCAAGCGTGCCACATCCTAGGTTGCATTGTCGCTTTACATTCCGCGAGTTGCGATCAAGCGCCTATACAAAATACCAGTAGTTCTATCGTAAAAATCTTCATGAAACTGTAAACTTGCTTCCCTTACACAGTCACAGGCAACAGAATTAAATCTGCCGCCAAGCATGTAACGGTGTGTCCCGGCAGCCTTCCTTAAGACCAGACTAGACATGCTCTGTGCTTGTGGTCAAATGCCTATCTATATTGGTTAAATAAAAAAGAAATGACGGATGCACTAACATTCATTTTTAATTAAAAATCATTCATTGAAACAACTTTAGCCAACGGTTTTAAAATTAATACGATTTTCATCAAACGAGTTTGATCAGGGCCTTTCACCGACAAAGCTTTCACTTGTTTTTGATAGGATTCCAATATTAACTTTCGAGATATCCTTTATATCTGGTTTTCAGCTATATTTAGTTGAATTTGTTTTCCATGTTTCATTATGTGTTTTCTGAATCGCAAAGCTATATACATGTTGTTTTGAAATCTGTTCATTCGGCATGTCTATCTAGATACAAATTTCAGTTACTTTGATCTGAAAACCAAACTACTCGGCCGATTTTAACAAACAAATATAATCTATAAGTTTTTGGTAGGAAGTGGGAACCTTTTCAAACAAAAGAAGATTTTTTCGTTTTCAGTCCAGGTCTATTAAGGGGCGTGTCTACGTCAAACGTTGAAGGTAGCTGAATTTACTTAACCGTAAATATTTTTTGTAAATTAATTCGATGTATCGTGTCTTATATTTTTGCCCGACTGCTAAAGAAAGAGGGTTATGTTTTTCGAGTGTATGTTTGTACTACGTATAAATGTATGCATGTATATTTCTTTGGCACGCCCTAGAGCCTAATCGGCTTGTCGTATTTTTAATGTTTTATGTGAGTGGTGTCAATGGATTCGTCTTAGTCGTGAGACAGACACTGGGTACATCAAAATTAAAAAAAGAAAATAAATTAAGGATGATATACTGGTTTAGCGATTTAGCAGTCGCTTTTTTTCGAATTCACTTCAAACAAATTTTTATAATATATATTTCTAATTTTTTAAATTAATTAACACACTTGTATAACAAAAAAAAACTTCAGACTTGTCGCACCGCAACACCAAACATTAATCTACCGTCTAACTGTATATAATTTTAGTAACTTTATTCGATATACCGAGTCTTATACTTTTTTTGGTTCTATGACGCGTTTCAGAAAAGCGCTCCTATCATACATAAATATACAAAACCGACCAATTTCAGATCCTCTTCTTTAACCGACATTATATTAATGAGTAGCTTTTAAATTCATCGTAGGTACCAGTAAAGATGCTATATTCGAGATAGAAATCGATGTCCACGATGACATGGAAACCGTCCAACGCTCCATCTTTTAAGAGTTATTGACGTAATCAGTACAATGTCATTATGATCATCATATCGCCCTCTTGTTCAGGCACGTTGTCATCCGCTGACCCCAAGCCGATGCGGGCACAACCATTTGCGAATTTAGTTCAATGCTGTACTTATAGATACCTACCTACACCAGATGCAAAGGTGCTTCTACATTGGGTTGTTAGGGTTTGAGCGGCTCATAAAGTAGGTTTAGACTTAGTACAAATACTTAATCACACTAATATTATAAAGGCGAATGTTTTGTGTGTGTGTTTGTTTGTTCCTCCTTAACGCTCAAACGGTTGTGAAGATATTGATGAAATTAAGCGTCAGAATAGTTTATGTCTTGAATAAAAAGTACCCTATATTAACATATAGGGTACTTTTATCTCAAAATATGCAGTGTTCCCGTGGGATATTTCTTATTCTTTCTTATTTCTTTCAGGAGACTATATTTTCGTACCGCTTGGTGTAGAAACTTTTGGCCCTTGGTGTCCTTACTGAGGACAAGAGAGCTGGCTCATTCCTTGCTCAAAGGCAATTCAACACGGGAATGCTGCCAGCATTCTTGGGACTTTGTTACACGGACATGATTTTTTTCATATTTAATTTTTTTGTTGACATTAGTTTCTGTATTTCTTTTTAAATAAATGATTTATTTCAAGTCTTTTTACTTATCTAAGTACTAAACTAAAATACCATGGGCGATCCAATTATTTATTAATTACTTCTAGGTGGATAAACTTTCTGCATTAATTAAATGCATGCTTTCTGCAGCTGATCTGATGCTGTAAAACGGTTTGGTGTGTAAGAACCACAAGTCATTGTGTCATTGGAGATAGTCGTTCGTTCACCTATAGATAAACGCGTCTATTAATTATAGAAATATGTTGAGAAGTAATCAAATTAAACGCCTGTCCTATTATGATAGATGATGTTGATGATGATAAAACCATTTTAGAAATAGTTTTACTAAGTATTACTGGGTATTATACTCTTCTGGGTTAATAAGTTTATTTGGAAACCATCTTTTTTATTTTTATTAAACTTTAATCATTGGAAATCCTTTGCTATATTCTTCTTCGATGGTTCAGACCAAACATTCTTTTAGTTTAACATCATCGTGTGGTTTACTCTTTGTTTATTTCAAAGGATACCTGAAAGAAATCGCTTTAGGTATTAAGGTCGCTCAGTGTACCTACTACCTGATATACAGGACTAGCTACTACTATTTTTTTTGTATTATCTCTATGTTTATTTTTTATGGTTTTTAGCGTTCAAAAACTTACTTTGTTCTAAAATTTACGTTGTTGTGTAATATTACCTATATAGGTACATACATAAAAATCAATTGTTGTTCGTTTGTCTCGCTAAAACTTTGCGGCTGGGCCCATTTAGCTGATTTTAGTTCTGAAATCTTTGTGAAAGTTTAGGGAAGGTTTAAACATTGAGAAACATACATATCTGTTAGGCGGTACGAAGTCCGCCGTGTCAGCTAGACTGCGATATAAGTAATAAGTAAATTCTTGACCAATATATTAGTGCACTATAACGATAATTTTTCACTTGATATGACTTACTCATTAGATAATTACTTGACTCATTAGACACGGCGAGGAACATACCTAACTGTTAGGCATTTCGAAGATCATCGGGTCAGTTAGTCTGCGATATAAGTAATCAAGAAATTCTTGAACAATACATTATAGTGGGTATACGTGCATTATAACGATAATATTTCACTTAATCTGAATTACTTATCATATAATTACTTGACTCATTAGTTATTTTCTAGCGGACCCACGACTCTAATAGCTACCTAATACCTTTAATTGTAACTTTTAAAATAACAATCAATACATCGTTATCAATTAATAAATAAAGTATCACTAGTAAACAGGAAAAACACAGTTTTTCAACCCACATTCCGAAAATGCACTGTTTGGTTGCTTAATCATTTTATGTCCAAATTTGTTGACCTCGTAAATTCATATCGATTGTGTAATTTTAATGAATTGCTAATAATAATAAATAACTAAAAAGTTATAAAGGTTAACTTTATCGTGGGACATTATTATAAGTAACATGTTGGTGTATTTGGATTATCTGTAGATCTCTAGGTAATTAAAGTTCTATTTTGTTTTATAGTAAATTAGCAATATTTTTTTTTCTTCTTTTTCTTTGGCATTTGCCGCACACTTATAATAATTTATTGTATATTTTTATAAATCAATATTTAGTCTACAATTTCCATTGAAAGGTTCATCTGCGTGTTTTAAAATTTTAAACATTCAAGGCTTTTGAGGTATGCTTCCTGGATTTGTCGTCCTCCCATAATTTATGCATTTAAATGCAGTGAAAGTAGTCAATGTAAATGTCAAGCTGTGCCTGTTCCAGTCAGCTTCACATATAAAGGGGACATCGTATGTATAAAGCGATCCCGTTCACGCACGGTGTTAAACGCTGTACGAATATGAACTGTATTCCTTTGCAATAAAATGCTTAGTCCCGTGACGTTTTCTGGTGCGCGTGAACAGGATCGCTTAATGCCTGCCACGGTAACACCCCATGCACTTGCTGCGTTCGTCCTTGTGTCTATTTATAGATTGACTCAGCTGCAAGTTTACGATGTCTGATGCAGTATTGTGTTTATAAACATTGCCTTCGATGATACTTAGGGTGTTTTTTTTGTAAAAGGTCAGTTGAAAGACAGGTTTTCGAGGGTAGTTATCGAAGGTTGAGGACAGGTAGATGTTTTTTTGAAGCGTTAGTATATTTCTTTGTTTGTGACTGCTTGATTTCTATGAAAGTTTTTTTGTAAATGATTCATTGCTTTAAAAAAAGCCTTTACACACACTAAAAACAGACAAAGCCATCAAGTTACAATAAAATAATTCCGTATTTTCACGAAAGGCTGTCTTATCGCTAAAAAGCGATTTATTCCAAACAACTTTTATAGATTTGCAATACAGATAATCAAAATATTAATAAAAATAGTATTTAATGCATAGATATGATTCATTAACATACGCGATTATTTATATATTATCGGCAAAAGCCGATTTCAGTGTATAGTTTCTCCGAGGCTAAATCAGTTCCTACACGCGATAGGACAAATTATGACAATCCGGTGACTCTTTCGCCGTCGAGGTCAACAGTAGGTTTAGGTTATTTTTGTATGACAATCCGGAAATTTACTAATTTCTCCTATCGCGTGTGGGGAGAACTCATTTAGCCTTACAGAAACAAGTTCAACCTCATATTATATACAGAGAATAACAGGCTAACTACTAAACGCTAACAACAGAAACACAAAATGTCAGTTACTTAGTGTTCAAGTTATAGCTAAACAGATATAACTTACAAAGTATATAAGTACCTATTTACATAATCAAGTAAACTGCAAGTGGTATATAAGTGAATGCGTCGACGCACGTGCATCTGAATCGACCGGCATAATGAGGTCGTCGCACTCATTTCCACCTACCAATGATAATGCACTGTTTGTAAGCAAAAATGTCGATAATTAACGATGAACTTACTCCAACCTCTGCGGGTGATAATGACGGGATGGAATTTTCATAAACAAATTAACAATTTTATAAAAACAGACAGATTGTACGCCAAGTTAAGGAAGAGCAGGGATTCTTAACACAGGCAAAAATTTGCTTAAGATTAGGTACCTGACCGTAACACATACCTATGGCCAAAATGTAAAAAGTTACTAAATAAAGTATATTTAATATTTTTTTTAATACTTTTTCCGATATAATATGAATGAGTTTTCACTGAACCTAATCGAGAAGAATATACAAATAAACTGAACATTTATGACGTACTTAATGTAGTCGTAGGATTCAATACTTAGAGAATTCGAATTATAAGTACTTAGGTAGATGATGTAACCAAATTAGGTAAGTTTATTTTCCGAAAAAAAACTGTAAGATTTAGAACTTATTTCTTATTTCGTTTGTTTTGCTCAACAATCGTTTGTTATGTGTTGCTTTTAAATAATCCTTATATATAAATATCAATACCACATTTTGTTGTAACTCAAGAACTTAGTACCAACAATAAACTATCCAAACCAAATGTTTAGGCTTTGTTCAGACTAATTAGTAGATGGTTTATGTGAAGTTTGCACCAAATCGGTCGAGCGGTTCTTCATTTATCGCATTTTTATTATTTCACTTTACTTATACATAGCAAATCACGTACCGAGCCGCTTGTTAAATATATATTTTTACATCTTAAAATACGTTCTTACAAGCATAATCTAAGCTTAGACACAAGCAAAAATATGATATAGTAATAGATTTATGTCCCTCATTAGAAAATAATGGACTAAAATACATTTTATTTCTAACATAAACAACACCATAATACACAACTTAACTATTACAAAAACACTCTCTGTCACAAACCGGCCTCAACTCAACATAATGCTAATTCAAAACCGACTATTAGTTCCAGCTGATCCACACAAAGCAGCCGAAATGCAGCGGCACAGTTTGCTACCTGCACGACCCCCGAGACCTGGAGGTGCTGGAGAGAGCCGCAGCCATCAGGAGTTACAGCAAGCACCACGGACGTCCGGAGCGGGACCGGAGGAAACATAGCGACTCGGACTCAGACTCTGACACGGAGTGCAAGGGGTTGGACAGAGTAAGTACACGTACCTACATCAACAAGTTCTTTTTGACACAAAAAAAAGATTACCAACACCATTTGACTGGCCGGTTGGCGCAGTTGGTAGCAACCCTGCCTTCTTCGCCGCTGGTCCCGTTCCCGGACATCATTGTACCGGTATATTAGTCATCAGGTTACCATAGCACAGGCTTTGCTTAGATTGGGACCTGAAGACCTTAGTGTGGATGTTGTTCCTTAAGAAAAGAAAGAATAAGTAGATAAGGAAAGAAAAAATGATAAAAAAAAAATATTCACACACAATCTCATCAAAACTCACTTAAAATTTGACTCATCTTCCCCAGTCTGAGTTCTGGCGTCGCAAGATGCGCACGGTCCACAACATCCTGGACGTTGACAAGGATGGCCTGGTGTCGTTCAACGACTTCCTTCTCTTCGCGGATCGGTTCAAGCGCCTTGGACACTTGGATGACCACCACGCTAAGGAGTTCACTGAAATTATCAAGGTTAGTAGCCGTATCGTATCACCCCAGTGATGGGCACGAGTCTGACTTTTGAAGGGGTGTAAGTAGGCCGAATCGCGGGATAGTTAAAGCAGAAAATAAATATGTCAAGTTGTGCATGACTCAAGCATGCTGTAGGGATACTTACTATTAAAAAAGAAAGAGAAATACTTACTAAGGCAAAATTAAATGATAAAACTTATACAGCATTGCTGTAGCATAAAACAATATCGATTTACCCTTTGAAACCTTTTTCCCTAACAGAGCCCTCAGCGCATAAAGCTGCGTTACCTATGTATTGTAAACCTCTTCCGAAACTTCAAAATGGCACACAAACATGTATGAAAACAATGCTCTGACTTTGCGATATCCCACTACATTTTGTCATACGCCACGGGTTTCCTTTACGACTTAGTTATTACCTTCAATTGCAGTTAACATGGGAGGAGCAGTGGGGAGCCATCGACCCGTACAACTATGTGACGGTGGAGCAATATCTGGAAGACATGCACCATGTTCTGCAAGACAAGACTCTCAAGAAGAAGGCCCATCGCTGGCTGCCTTACTTGTTTAAGGTAAACTCAACGAGTGAGCGAAGCGTCTGGCAATCGTTTCTTTCGTCTCACAGTTTCTAAGTTTGTCTGAATTACGAGGGAAATTTTGTACATACTCGCGTATAGTGGCCGGTAATCTTCTTGAACGAAAAGCGACGTAGTGAGGATATTTCTGCGTATACTTACTGTACTTCTTTTTGAAGAATCACAGATCGAACCACGAAATTCCTGCCCCGCACTCTAACTAGCGCTCAATTGTGCTATAAATTGTCACTGTAACAACTTGAATACAATGACTTTGGGTGCGCCTCAAGGTCATTGGTTCAAGTTATTTGACGGGAAATTACAGGACGTAGTTTCCAATAATCTGGACGAATATTGACATTCAGACTCTACGGTATTTTTTACCCGACTGCGAAAGAAGGAGGGTTATGTTCGAGTGTATGTATGTATATTTGTTTGTCACGTCCTAGAGCCTAAACAGCTTGTTGTATTTTTTTGTGAGTGATGTCTATAGATTCGTCCTAGTCGTGAAAGTGACTCTGGGTGCATAAAATTAATTAAAAAAACAAAGATTTTAAAGAAAAAACATTTTGCAGTCGGGTTTTTTGAAATCGCTTCTAACCACTAGTTTAGAAGGTAGTCGAGGATTTTACAATAGTGGAGTATTACAGCTAAAAATGGAAGAAACTTGTTCCTATACTATCCAAATTTATTTAGTGTCATTAAAATCATGAATAAAAATTCTAAAAAAAAACGATGCGTTGGTTGATTTTTTGAGATCACATTATGATTTGTATTCGCGAGGTCAACCGTTACTATAATGTTTTCTCATCAGTGTGTTGTATGTGTTGCAGGCGGTAGATAAAGACAAGTCGGGCTACATATCGGTGGAAGAGTTCAAGTTGTTCTACCAGTGCCTCGGCTTGTCCAACGAACACGCAGCCATTGCCTTCGCTTCTATTGATGTCAACGGGGTAAGTTTGACAAATTCACTAGAGCGTTAACACATTAAGGAGATGTGCGAGATATTTTTTAGATATTTTTAATCCCCGATGCAAAAACAGAGTTTTATAAATTTGACGTGTCTGTATGTGACATCGTAGCTAGCGAACGGATGAACCAATTTTCATTTAGTTTTTTTTTGTTTGATAGGTGAATTAGTCAGGAGAGTTCTTAGCTATGTTTGTTGAAAGTCGGTACAAGATGGTCGCCGCAATAAAATGGCGAAATACATATTTTTTTTACAGCTCTCTCATTATATCAAATCAAAGGACTGGACAATTGTATAGCCCTTTCATTATGATAACCGTTGAGAGTCAATACATTGTATGAGTGTAACAGAAAAGTGTAAGGATCTTAGCCTACCAATCAAGGTGAACCTATTGTGGAAGAACTTTTTGCAAAATAAGAGAAAAAAATATTAGGATCTCCATACAATAATAGGTCACGTGATCGTTCAAGTTGTATGGAGGCCGCAATAATTTTTTCTCTAATTTTGCAAAATTTTGCAATATATCGGGTTAGCTTTGAATATTAATTAATATTCAAAATAAATTACAATTTGTATATACATATTTAAAAATGTTTAATTTTGCTTGTTGCATAACGCAATGGGATATAACGCAATGGAATATAACTTCAGTGTCATCGCATGTAGTAGGTACATGGTATTTTATTTAGTGTATTTAAATTGAATCATCTATATCAAATTTAGATCATGACATGGTTGCCTGGAAGAGATCGCTTAATGTGATAAGGCCGCCATTTAACAGCTGGTATATGTGTATAAGCTATTTTTTACCTATCATGTTTTATGTATTGTTGCTGGTTTTTAAATAGTGTTGTCTTATCTTATCTTTGTATGTAAAACTTAGTGAACATTTCATTCTTGATTTTAATAAAATAACGGCTATCAAAAGGAATTTGTTGTCTTTCATAGACTTTCGTTAAGCTATTGCATAGCTTTTATCGCGGGCTTTGAGCGCGGCGACCGAATCAAGAAATTCTGTGACGAAAATAAACCTAACACGGTCTAACGTCGTTTCAGTTCGGCACGGTGTTAGTGTGCGTGCGACTAGACGTATGCAATAGCTTTACCGCGGCAGTCCCCGAATGCCACACGTATTTTTTATAATGGTTATTTTAATTGTTTCTAGGACGGGAAGTTGTCCCTGAAGGAGTTCGTGAAGCTCGGCAAGGATTTCTTTTTTACCGAGGACAATACACGAGTCTCCAAGATGTTCTGGGGACCGCTCATTGAAATCTAGTCCTAGATATAAGACTATTCTGTTAGGAATAAGTACCTATTTCCTGTGACTATATTTTGTGACTTATGCCTGTTTTGTACCTACTTGTTTTCAAAATCATAACAATCGAAAATGTGACTAGTAATAACTCTGTCATTGCTTTAATAAAATTTTGATTTGTAATTTAGAACAGCAGTTATGTACTTTAATATAGTATATAGATTATAGGCTAGGGGTGTACTAAGCCGAAAGGGGGTCACTGTACTCATCCTAAGGAACAACTTTCACAGCTGTTCCATACAAAAAGTTGATAGGTCGTAAACAAAATGTATAAAATTTTTCCTCGAACACAGAGTTGGTCTCATAGTGAAAGTTGTTCCTTAGGATGGGTAGGTACAATGACCCATTTTGGCCTAGTACACTCCTAGCCGATAACCCTGAATACACAATGACAGTTATATATAGGTAGACAGGTGATGTTCAAACAGCTGAGTTTGGTTATTTTCGATTGAAATTAATTTCGTCTATGACAACTGAAGGCTCAGCCGACTGGCACAATTTGGTAGGATCAGATTTAGATCCGAAGTCACACGTATAGAACTGTCATTGGATATACACCAGAATGTTTTTGATACTAACGTGATACGTTTTTAACCAACCTCTTCGATTTATAATAAATAAATAAAAATATAATTACATATTATGCAAGTGTTCATATTTTGGAGATGAAATAAATAATAAACGCTGAAATTTTCTAAAACAACAAAATGTATGTTAAGTAAGGTTTGAATGTCCTCACGACGACAAACTTAGAGGCTAGTTTTAAACATTGAAATAACATTCTACTGTTGAATGTTGAAAAGTTATATATATAAGACTTTTTATGCTCACTACACTATCGTTAATAAAACTTTTTGAATTAAAAAACATGTTTTTTTAATATTAAACACTTCGCAGATAGTTTATTGTGACTACTCGCTACTCGTCATTACAAATTAAAAAAAAAATCTTTATAATTAAATTTGGTAGAGAAAAATTAGTCATTTTATATTTTTGCAAAAAGCAGCCGTATGAACAATCTATAAGAGTTTAGAATGGCATAACACCGGAGCACCATCGCGAGAGGAGTGCAGTTTGTCTTATTCCCTTTCATATATAAGTATGTGCTTTATATATATATATTTATTTATTTATGTTTTATTTTGTGGTACAGTATTGGTACCATCACTTTTTTTTCATTTTTATTGGTACACCACCTACGTTACTGTTTGCACTAAGGCCGATCCATCCAAAGGTTGCCTGGAAGAAATCGCTTTAGGCGATAAGGCCGCCCAATGTACTACCAATGTTTTGTTTATAATATATTTTGCTGTATTTTTGTTTTTGGTGTGCAATAAAGATGTATTGTATCGTATTGTATGTATCTTAGCCCAGGTGGAAATACGAAGTCACCCGTTTCTTGCGTTATATTCGATGTCACTATTTATGATTATTTTGAAATAAAAAAAATGACACGCAGCCCTCTGGTGGTGGATTGGAGCATTTGCATTATCTGTAGATCTTCAATGGTCTATAGGTAATATTTCTGCTATCATTTTTTGTTGTCGAAGTTAGTTTATGTTAATAAAGGCACTTCGTCTACGTCTTACCTTTCACACTTGTAAAGTCATCGATATTTATAAAAAAAAACTATAAATCCACCATCACATCACATCACATCACATCACATCACATTTACATTAATGTTTTTTTTAATACAAGGTAAAAAAACTAGTTTAAATAAATACACACACTTCTGAGGCTTTATGTAATAAAACAAAACAAATATACTCCATGCAAAATTCACGTATTTATTTAAAAGAATGTGTTTAAAAGTAGCTAATATCAGAATTACAATTCAAGTAAAAAGATGGATAATCAATCATAAACAAATATTGTGCTTTCATGAAAAGAACAAAATCCACACACTATTTAACTATTGTTATACAGGGTAAGCTTCTAGGGGTGTACTGAGCTGAAAGGGGGTCACTATACTTATCCTGAGCAACAACTTTCACTATAACACTGTATGAATGTATGTAGCAGCTGAAAAAAAAAACACAGCAGCCCCATAAATTTTGTCAACGACCGATTAACTTTTATATAGAAAAGCTTACGAGTATTTTTTTAGCAGTGTTGATTCCATAGTAAAAGTTATTTGTAATTTTGACTTAATAACCTCCTTTTGGCTTAGTACACCCCAAAGAAATAAACTTGCATATTGATATAAAAAAATCATCATCAAATGCAGACAGCAGGGTGGACGTCAGCCAGAGGGCCAGTGCATCTAATAACATAATAAGTAAAAAAATATATAATCAGCTTAAATTATCACGTTTAGCACTCTTAACATATTTTCTACGAAACGAAAACAATTACAGAATGCTCAAAATTAAAAAAAAAAAATGAAACAAAATAACAGTTTTTTTTTCTAATTTTATCTTTAAACGATGCTCAGTTGATCCTTCAGCAGCTTTGTTTCTTCAATCAGGGTCGATATTTGACTGGTTCTGAAAAAATATAACACATTGTCACATTATCTTTTCTTGTTTTCAGTCGTCATCCTATCAGTAGTTTTGCCAGAATTAAATATAAAATGAATAAATCAATTATTCTTTATATATGACATAAATAACGCGAACTATAAAGAAACTCCGTTTTCCTTACTGCAAGGGTAAAACTAAAAACTAAAAATCTTCAATTTTGTTCAAAATATAACGAAAAAATTGAAAATTTTATATTACCTACTTTAAAATTCTAGTCAAAACGTAGTGATGTCAAAATTTTACTTTGAAATAAATGACGACAAAATTTAATTATTTAAGGTCAAAATTCTGAAAGTGACGGATGGACGGATAGAACTAACCTATAAAGGTTCCTTGTACCCCTACGGAACCCTTAAAAAGTATAAGTATTAATACGTTTTTTGATATAATATATTTTACACTTTTATCGGCAGAGAACCGAACCTGGGAGCGACAGATCATAAAGCAAATAATGATTAATTATATAACGATGCCATTAAATTAAATTTCAAACTTTGAACGCTCATTTGGGGATCAAATTTCAAAAATTCTCTCACAGTACCTACCCCTTTAAACTCCATAATGAATACACCTCAAAAAATTCCTATCTCTAGGTTCACCGGGTTAGGTTTAGATTCTTTTTTTTTTTATCATACACAGCTATGCATTTGACCACAAGTTCGCACGACCACGGAAGTCGGCGATACTGTAGCCCTAGATGGAGCATGCCTAGTCTGGAATGCACTGGCTCTCAAGGAAGGCTGCCGGAACACACCGTTAGGTGCTCGCAGACAGATTTTACAACTCGAGCGTGGTAGCTAGCCCGGCGAGCGATAGGAAACGCAATCAACCATGCAAAATGATGCATGATTTCAAGGTTGGTCCAATAATGAAACTTGTTACTTATTATGAGTATAGTGACCCCCTTTGACCTGTACACCCCTGTATAATAATGACTTACTGTTGTTGCAGTATGGAAGCGATGGTGTCGCTGTGAGACTTGCCCAGAGCGAGGTCTTTCTTCTTGTATTCTGACTTCCATTTCCGCATCTGTCGATAAAACATAATGATAGTTATTTGTTATGCAAGAGTGTTAAGTTGCTTTTTAACCACGTACTCAATTTTGATGACCGAGCCAGCGAAGGAATCTAAAATTGAATTCAAAAATTAGAATCCTGAGCGTTAGCGAGGGAATTAAAAGAGCACAAGGTGAAAAATCTTTGCACTCGAGTGCAACACGTAACTTTTCATCCCACATTAGTGAGGAAATGACTACATACGAAAAATAAAAAAATTGATCACTCATTTTAGTTTTTTCGCTTATTTTTAACATAAGGTTTTAACAATATGACGTGAAAAGATGATGGCGCGCGCAAAACAAATAAAAAAAAAGTACAGCAAAAAGATTCCGAGTCTGAGTTTTAAACAAAATAAATAAGGTTGTATGATGAATTCGGCACCATAGAGGTAGAAGTAAATAGGTTGAATGAGGTTTATAATTCCCAAACTTAGTGCACACGATATTCTAAATTCAAATTTACTTTATCTTCTGGCGGATAAAAACGGCTTTTGCACTCAAATATCGTATAGCAAAAATACTCTTTCCGAGATGGTGGGATGAAAAATATATGCAGACACGTCCCGCATCAAAGTTTAAACATTTACGAATTCGGAAGATAGACAACATTAAAAACTTTTTTGACCCTCCACTTTTATCACGATAATGGAAAGATAAATGAGAAATAACGTATGCTTATTTTTTTATTTTACTCATAATGTAATATTGTGTTTTTAGAGATTTATGAAAATCTAAGAAAAGTTCCGAATAATGTTATTCTCGTCAAAAGCTTTAATTTTTTTAATATCTGCATTTAATATCTGTATTTTTGTTGTTTGTTTTGGTACGGTCTACGGTTAGATCGCAGTATTCCCGCGGAATAACAGTGGCGTTGTCAAAGAAACAGATACCCGGACTTCACGGTTGTCGAGAAATTCTTACATATATATATTTTAATATAATAAACGTAAATAAATTAAAAAGTCTTAAAAATATTGAAGTAATACGTGAACATAATTATTTAAACAAGTCTAGAGTAGGATTTTTATTTAATTGCGCCACGTTTAGTACTCTACGGAATATTCAGAGAGCTGGTCACACGTGTGTTATTGTCCGACACAAAAAACCTTTTTTTTTCTATTGATTAATGGCTCCATACGATTTCTGTATTTTCCAGCGTCATGTTATTAAACAATAAAGTTAAGTCAAATATCAAGTAATAAGTCATCGTGGTCAAGTTAAAGCCACATCATGCACCTTCGTAAAGCGGTGAAGACTTTACCAGGGTTTCTATGGAAATTTCCCACGTACACGAAAACCACGTTATTCCGTCTTCATATCGCTTGCCCACACTTGTGCACATAAACAAGACATTAAAGAATAATAATCCATTACGTTTACACATTAAAGAATCACTAGATTTGCAATAAATACACAGACAACGTCGCCATTTTTTCAGCGAACGCGGAAAAACTCCCAAACAACATAATTACAAATAATTAATGACATCATTTTTTGACGAGAATAACATTACTCGGACCTTTTCTTATATGTTCATAAATCTCTAAAAACGAAATATTACATTACGAGTAAAATAAAAAAATAAGCATACGTTATTTCTCATTAATCTTTCCATTATCGTAATAAAAGTAGGAGAAAAAATATATTTAAATGTTGTAAATTCACTACAGGTTTGGTAACACTATAAATAACATATGCAACTGTTTAAAAAATAAACATGTTCAGTTATTATAAACATATCTTATTTTTTTCAAAGAATTACTAATTTAATTCATCAAAACCGTGGAAATTGAACAGTTAGCAAGTGTCGCTTCGACGGTTTAGACCAAGTTCATTAATTCTTTTTAATAATTCTTTTTAAATTAAATTATTTTTTCAAACAAGCAAAAATATTTTCAGAAATATTGCATAGTGTTTCTGCCTTACTTTAGCATCGAGCTTATTGTGGCCGGTAATGTTTTTGAACGAAAAGCTACGTAACAATGATATTACCGCCCGTGCGAGTACGTACTTCTTATTGACGGTACTTAGATCTAATCTCGGCGAGTAAAGTACGCCGGCCCGCACTCTAACTCGCATTAAAGTGACCTAAAGCACATCAAAACAACTTGGACCGATGACTTTGGGTGCGTCCAAGGTCATTAGTCCAAGTTGTGTGTATTCTTTTATTCTGGTTGATATTAGACGTGCTCCTTCGTTAGACGTTTCTAAGCATCAAGTGATTGTTCATTATCTATCGCTATAGCACAAACATTTGTTTCATTTAGTTACTACTAGAGAATTTGTCCATATATTTCCATGCCTAGTATTGTATTGTATATGTATGTATTTATTTACATAATATTTTAACTAATGCATGTTATTCAATTACTAAGTGCAAGTCACAAATTATTTTGACCCATATAAGGTCACGTTAACATTAAAGAGTCCCCATGCCCAAACGTACCCATCAGGCTAGCAGCGTTCCCCCTCTGAATGGCCAACGAGATATGTTGGGCTAAAAATTGACCGGAACGGGGATCGCGCCCACAGTTCCGCAAACGATGTCCCAGATCCGCAACAAATTTTTTCGCTTCAGAGCCCCACGGACCTGCTGTCTCAACAGCAAAAGGGATGAACTCATAGCTGGTTTCAAGAGCAGAATACTTGTTGTGTTTACTCAACGCGGCTGATTCTGCTCCTGCACCCGCCGTCCTTTGGGTGGCAGAAAGATGACAGGATGAAAAAGTACTTACACAAGTGGCATCCCATATGGGACATCGGCCTTTCTGCCACGGAACGAGAGTGAGTCCATCCGGGCGTTTGCCATCTGACCGCGACAGGCCGGGACAGGGTTTGTATGTATTGTATTTATATATATATGTATTATATTTATATATTTGTATTGAGAGTTGTTAAGTTGTTAGTGTAATATTTTAAGGCCTCTTTAATATTATGTAATTATCTTGTACGTGCTTAGTTGCCTGGAAGAGATCGCTTTAAACGATAAGGCCGCCATTTAAAAACTAGTGTATGTTTACAATTTTGTCTATGTTATAGTTTATTTATTGTTAAACTGGTTTTTGAATAAAGAGTTGTCTATCTATCTATCTAGTTAAACTTTCTGTACCATTCTAGTTCAACTTACAGTACCATTCTAGTTCAACTTACTGTAACATTCTAGCTCAACTACTTGTACCGTTCTAGTTCTAGTGTAAGTTGTTTGCCTTCTACCATCACAGTTCAACTTTCTGTACCATTCTAGTTCAACTTTCTGTACGATTCTAGTTCAACACTCTGTACCGTTCTAGTTCAAGTGTAGGTTGTTTGAACTCTACCATTCTAGTTCAACTTTATGTACCATCCTAGTTCAACTTTATGTACCATCCTAGTTCAACTTTCTGTACCGTTATAGTTCTAGTGCAAGTTGTTTGACCTGTATCATTCTAGTTCTACTAGTAGTTCTATCTCTCTCACCTGTTCACTGTTGTCTCGTGCGTGTTGGTTGAGCAGTAGTACTTGGTCCCTGAGTGCGTCTCCTCGCCGCCGGTACTGTTCTAGTTCTACCAGGAGTTCTCTCTCGACTGGTGACGCGGCGGTGGACGCGCGTATGTGGCGGATCACTGCTGAACATCTGACGGACAGATAGCATAAATACATATCACTATTTTTTTTTTGAAATGAACTAAATTGTAACAGCGTTATCTATTTACGATACTGAACACATTTCTGAAGAAACAAACGAAAAATATTATTCAATAAAATTATCTGGATAATTTGGTAATTGTTGGAAACCCATTAACACGAACAGCGGAATCAACTCAGTCATAAACAACGCGCCCTTCCACCAGCACTTACACGTGCGGCCGCAGGGATCAAAGGGATCAGCCAGACAGCCAGGAAGTGCGTCATGTCATGGCGAGGTCCATCAAACTTATGCAACAATTTTTCATCATGGCGTACAGTACTCTTTTTTATGTCAGCGATCTGGGTTTCTGCTTCCGCCACGCGGCCCTCGACCTGTTCCTTAAAATCCTTCAACTCTTTTCTGAAAACCTTGTGCAGATCTTGTAAGAGAAGAGTCTGTTCTTCTTGTTTACGGGCTTGTTCCTGGGACCGTTCCTGGAGTAATGCCATAATCTTTTCTTGCTGATTCCTGGCCTGCTCCTCTTGTTTCCTGGCCTGCTCTTCTTTTTTCCTGACCTGCTCCTCTTGTTTCCTGGCCTGCTCCTCTTGTTTCCTGGACTGCTCCTCTTGTTTTCTGGCCTGCTCCTTTTGTTTCCTGGTCTGCTCCTGAAGAATTTTCATAATAACCGCAAATTCTGACGAAATTGCAGCTGGTCCCGTCGTAGCAGCAGCTTTTTCCGATGGCCCGGCGATAGTCGCAAATTCCGACGAAATTGCAGCTGGTCTCGTCGAAACAGCAGGTTCTTCCGATGGCCCGGCGATTGACGGCTGATCTTCCTCAGAGGATTCTTCAAACCGACGCCGATCCATCTCTTTTTGTCGTTGACTTCTGGTTTGCACGGGAGTGAAGTCTTCCTTCAGCAGAACAGGTATCTTAAAGGTTTCCCACGAAGAGTTTTCCCTGAAGACTGGCTGTTCGAAACTTCCGGATCTTTCTGAATCGATCATAATTTTCATATTTGTGATGCTTGTCTCAGTCTTGGCAATACGACTCTCAAGCTGATGTATCTTTTCCTTGAGGTCATTAATTTCCTTTTCCAAGGTTGTACGCAGGTCTTTCACAAGTAAATTCTGTTCCTTCAGCCAGCGGGCATGTTCCACTTGTCGACGAATATTTTTCTCTTTATCACGGAAAAACCTCTCCTCAAGCCGACAAAGCTGCTCTGCCAATAAAGGAACTTGATCCTCTCGTTGGGCACCTGCTTCTACTCGCCGCCGTTGGCTACTGGTCTGAATCTGATCGTCTTCCGGTATCTTCGGCATTATTTTTATCTCACTTCTGACACCAAATGTTACGAGCTACGGGTGCGTGATAAAAATAGAAAAATGCCAATTCACACCAATGACGATTTATTCCTCACAACACTCAGAAACTGTCACACAAAAACACTACACAACTCTTTCACTCACAATCACACTACACTGAGCACTTCGATTAGCACTTGGTTCGCACTAGAACTGTTCGCGGTTATAGCTTCCGATAAACTCCCCCCGGGCCCACAGTCGGTCCCTTTATATACCTCTGCGCCGTAATTCTGTAATTATCCAGAATATTCGTCTAATTGCTGGACACCGATAACAATAGTTGTTTACAAGTAAGAAGGTACTTGAGTTCGAGAAAGATCCTTTTTTATGCGTTACAAACAATAGAGCGTGCGACAATTACTATGTCTTATTCTGTACATAGGGTGCCGGTACACTAACTACTGCGTATTCTGTGAGACATAAGGCACGGCCGTAACAATATGAAGCATTTCGCTAGTACATGCATCAAAATTACCTTGAGTAAAATTTGTAGGTATAATTGGATTTAAACTTTCTTTGTGATTCTTGTCTGATGTCTTCGAGGATGACGGCTTTTTCAATGACGTGGCTGCCCAGGTTTGAACCGGAACAGTCCTAATAACTCGACTTTTTGGACGTATTGAGTTGGTTCCAAGGTAGGAGAACGCTGCGATTGGATTCTTTCCAAGTACTTAATACGAGCCGGACACTGTCTATACTTTGCCGGATGATCATTATCGCAGTTACAGCATTGGGCTGGCGTGCTCCGATCTTTTTTTGGACAATCTTTGGACATCTCTTAATTACCCCTTTGTCAAAGTCGTCAACGTCGGAGGCAGGGTTACGGCGCGGTCTCTTTTTACCAGGGGTTCTAAAAACCACTAAAAACGGCGAAACACTTCTTTTCGACTGTACTCGAGAGCAGTGTGAGCGCGTCGACGCCGCGATAGACGAATAGCGACTGAGCAGCCTATCACGAGACGCGCGCGCACCAATGGCGTCGCTCCGGTCTTGACGCATTCCGCCCGCGCCTCACCTCGCACCTCCAAAGGGACCTAAAATATGCCTTCTGCGCCGTGGTCATCTTTCGTGAATCTTACTGTACATCAGTACAATGCTCGCAAATACGCCCTCGTTATTTTACGACTTTTACGGGAGTAATGTTTAACTTAAATAACCTATTAAGAAATCAAATCAGAAATATAATTACCTAACGAAATTTGAAAATCATAATAAATAATTATAAATTGATATCCGCGTGGCATTGTCCCAAGAACGCCAAGAACGCTGGCTGCACTGAAATTCTTTGATCAAGAGCCAACTCTCCTGTTAAATTCTTTGTTGATTCAAAATGTTACACTATCCTTAAATGAGATGTTTCAAAAATGTATGGAACTCCGCTCCGACCATGACAGTGTACATTACTTTACATACAGTACTTTAAATACTTTAGGGATTATTTATCATTAATCATTCAACCAAATTTGAAATACCATGATTTAAGTTTGTGTACAAAATGGCATTCGAATTAAAACAATTGTTCGCTATTTACGCGATAAAATGAATTGCGTGTTTTTGTGTCGATTTGGATAAATCTACTATGATTATAACGTTATTTAAAGGTCAATAAATATTTCTTATTCTAAGATACGAAAATCTTTCAGGAATACCACAATTCCACTACAATTCACATTTTATTAATATTTGAATACACAATGAAGCAAATAACTGATGTCATTTTCATTAGTGCATTATACTCGTATTAACCACATCTTTAGGCATTTTTTGGTAGACGTACACCATACACCGTACACTGTACACTGTACACCGTACACCGTACACTGTACACCGTACACCGTAATGACCGAGATTGAAATAAGTCCTCTAATAAACAGTACGGAATCTATCGTCACTGGCAAAGCCGCGAGATTAAGTGCTAGTAGTCAGTAAGCAGTACTTGATCTCGCGGCTTTGCTTTGGTTCTTTTTAAATATATATTATATCAGTAACTATTATATTATATATATCAGTTCATTAATTTATTCATCTATACAAGGTACCTGTATTTCAGATCATCTTGATGTTTGTTAGCGAGCTCACATTTTTCATGCAGTTGTTTGTTGGCCGTCTGCACTTCTTCGATTTTTGACTGAAATTTAAAAAATAATATATTAAAAAAATATAGAGAAACCAACTTCGCATCGGCTGCTAAAAATTTCTTTAATTTTCATTTATAAATTGAACCACAAGAGCGATTTCTTATAATTGTAATATAGCGATAAAAAAAATACTGCGACGTTGAGAAATAGGAAACCAAAAAATTAATAAAAAGACCACGTACAATAAATTGTAATTTTCGTGATATTTTTATAACAAGAGAAATATTTAATTAATTTGTGGCAGCATAGTCAGTAAACCCGTTGCCTCACAAGCGAAAAAAAACAAGGTTAAAATCCAGGTTCAGGCATGCACCTCTCAGTTTTACACTCAAGTGCATATTATAATTAATTACCACATGCTTAAATGGTAAAGGAGAACATTGTGAGGAAACCTGCTTGTCGGAGAAGATCAGCTTTCGAAGATAAGTGAAGTCCCCAACTCGCAATTTGGCCAGCGTGGTGGACTATGGCCTACACATCCTATATAGAGGAGAAAGGAAATGAATAAGCCGGCAGCGAATTCCACAATCTAGCAGTTCGCACAATAAAAGTAGACGCGGTGTGTTTCATGCGAACCTTGGGAACCTCTACCGTGTACTGGTGGCGGCTTGCAGTAACTCGACTTATTTAACATCCCATATGGCGGCAACTTCGTGAGCTATGTTTCTTAAATCAAGTTTTTCAATATAAATTCAAAACAATAAATATTATAAAAAACTTAAACAAGCAGCCAGTGTGCCACCAGCAGCGGGGTAGGAGCCAAGCTACCGGTGGTAGGGACTACAGAGAGAGGAACCTCCTAACAATACGTGCTGTATCGAGGATCACCGCCCTCTGTATCCGACCCTAGATCCAACCATCTACCGAGAGCCTCTTAAGATGTTGATTGAGACTTCTCGCTATCAGGTGGTTTCCCGCAACGACTATCGGAACAATGATCGTCGAATCAACATCCCACATGGCGGTAACCTCATGAGCCAAGTCAAGGTACTTGCTGACCTTGTCCTTTTCAGCCTTCACGAGGTTCTCATCAAGCGGGATGGTGATGTCAATGAGCACTGCTCTGCGCTGGGACCTGCTGGTAGATCGGTCCCAGTGCAGAGATATCAGGCTTATTGCAAACAATAGTCCTGTCCGTGATGATAGAACGGTCCCAGTAGAGCAACGCACGACTGTTTTCAAGAACAGGCAACGGTGCATACTGATAGTACGGCACTTCGGACTCGACAAGGCCGTACTGAAGAGCGAGTTGCTAATGGATGATCGTGGCTACTAGATTATGCCTGTGCAAATACTCACCATTAGCAAAATGAGAACAACAGGAAATTATATGCCTGATAGACTCTTCGGTACGGCGGCATGCATTATTATTATTATAAAACTTAGAATAACCTGCATGTCTTTCAGCCAGTGTCGGTGTTGTTCTCCTCTGGTCCTGATGCTGTGTATCTTCCTCTGTAGAGCATCTCTAGCTCTCTCCTGACGACACATGTACTCGCCTCGGAGTTTTAAGATCGCTTCGCTTGCAAACTATAAAACGTAAGAATAATAATAATATCACTTATTGGTAAGAATAAAATATTTATTGGCCTTTAAATAACGTTCGTTGCAGGCAACGTGTTGTTACAAATGAATTATTAATTACTTTAAAAAATTAAATTTAGCATTCTACTTGTCAAGCCTTTTTATTTGATACACATATTGAGGGTGTTGTGATAAAATTACTGCTCTGCCATTTTGTGGCGACGGCCATCTTGGAGCGATTATCATTAAGCATAGCTAAGAACACTCTCGACTAATACACCTTTCAAACAAAATATTCAACTACGATATAACAGACTTATAACACCCCAAAGTTTTTGCGTCAAGGTACCTACCAAAAGTCACTCGAATGAAGTTAGTAACCATTATCACTCTCCTTGTCATTAAAAATTAAATTTAAAGTATATATCATAAACCAGCTGACCCGGCGAGCTTAGTACCGCCTAACAGTTAAATAAATTTAACCCCTTCAATTTCACAAACATTTCAATACCAAAATCAGTTAAATCGGCCCAGCCGTTCACGAGTTTTTACGAGACAAACGAACAACAACAGTTTTTTGTATATATGAGTGTACAGATTCTTTCCTACTGAAGTCATTAGTTCAGTATATCTGCTTAAACAAAACGTTTATACTTATACATTAATTAATCAATATATATAAAAATCAATGCCACTTTTCGTTGTAATTTTATAACTCAAGAACGGGTTCACTTATCCAAACCAAATGTTTAGGATCTGTTCGGAATATTTAGTACATGGTGAAGTTTGCACAAAATTGGTCGAGCGGTTCTTCATTTATCACAATTTTATTAATTTCACGTTATACGTAGCGAAGCACGCACTGGGCTAGTTTATAATAAATCAGTGTTAGAACGACTTTCATTGGGTTTATTTCGTCCATAAACTTTACAGTCGTTCGCACTCATCACCTTAAAATAAGAAAGAAGAAGATAAGAAAAAGAAGAAGTACAAGAGGAAGATATAAACTGACCTCCAAGCATTCCTTAGCCGTGGCGCTGTGTGCCTTGTTGACATTGAGTATGGGTTGTGACACCTCGCGAGACAGAATCTCTCGGATGATTGAAGTGAACGAGACGCGCTGATGCTGGAAACAAACGAACGTTACATTCATTCAATTGAACGAACGAGACGCGCTGATGCTGGAAACAAACGAACGTTACATGCATTCAATTGAACGAACGAGTGGAGTGAACGAGACGCGCTGATGCTGGAAACAAACGAACGTTACATTCATTCAATTGAACGAACGAGTGAAGTGAACGAGACGCGCTGATGCTGGTAACAAACGAACGTTACATTCATTCAATTGAACGAACGAGTGAAGTGAACGAGACGCGCTGATGCTGGAAACAAACGAACGTTACATTCATTCAACTGAACGAACGAGTGAAGCGTTCTGCTTTTGAAGGAGAGAATGAACATAGTTAACTTTGTATACACATGACACAACAGAAAGTTTAAGTAAAACTACTCAATACACAACGTGTAACAGAAAGGTGTGACAATACTTAAGGGTGTTGTTAGTCTAACAATCAAAGTGAACAGATAATAGAAGAATATTATGCAAAATTCGAATGAAAATTATTGGTTTATCATACAAAAATAGGTCACGTGATCGTGACCGAGTTATACCGAACGCAATATTTTTTTTTTAATTTTGCAAAATGTTCTACAATGATTTCACTTTGATGTGTAGACTAACAACCTTAAGTATTGTCACACGTTTCTGTTACAATTCGTATAATAAAACATTTGTATTTACATAATTTTGAACCGTCATTTGACCCCCTCAGGGGGTTGAAGTTGTAAAAAACCTCTTTTAATAGATACATGCCAATGTGATCTCTTCCAGACAACCATTATAGGAATGGAATATTTCAATAAAATTTAACGTAGACGGTGGTGCACAACAGATAATAAAAATATAAACCGTTCGTTCGTTCGATCGTTGAAGACACGAACGACTCATTTCATCGCTGAAATATTTCAAGTTTTCCATTTTGTAAACTGCGTGACGCAAAGAAAAAACCAAACGAGGACAAAACAAATGAATTACGGTTTTCGAAATACAAATGTATGAATAAATAGCTGTATAAATTTGAAATTGGAATCCCTAATCAAAGAAGAGATATTTGAGATCAAAGTGGCCAGTACGACAAAACGCCAATTTCATATGTAAGGACCTAATATATAATAAACACCCAGACACAGGTCAAGAAGTCATGTTCGACCTGTCCGGGATCGAACCCGGGACCAGCGGCGCAGAAGGCAGTGTTGCTACCAACTGCGCCAATCAGCCAGCAGTATTGTTATTACCTCTTTCAAAATGTTGGCGAGTTCGTCTTGTTCGAGCGCGGGGGTCTTCATTTGAAGCTCTTTGAATAACTGCTCCTCCAAGTCGATTGGCTCCAAAGTTCTGAAATATTCAATGAAAAATATTGTTCAAAATGTTCTCAGAATAATTACACATTAAATAATAAAAAACATAAAAAGACGCAAATATCGCTAAGTAATTTTTTCCATATTTGTACCCATTTCTGTTTTTTTTTTAAATGTGTATTTATTCTTTAATGTCTTTATTCTTTTATGTGTATTCATTTTGAATCTGTACCTTTGTGTTACAATACTATATATTTTTTTTAATATAACTGTCACCCGCAGCGATGCCTGCGGCTTATAATGAAATTTTCAATATCTGAACCCCCATTTGAATCCCCTAAGAGGTTGAATTTCCTACAATCCTTTCTTAGTTCACTCCTACACCATACCATATAATGAATACATCCTACACATTTTATGTCTCCAGGTTCAGCGGTCTAGGCTTTGCGTTCATTTCTAGCTAATATCATTCAATCAGTCAGGACTGTTTTATATTAAAAAGTAAAGTATTCGTAATTCTCACCTGGACAGTTAAGTAATTCTCACCTAGACAGTTAAGTAATTCTCACCTGGACAGTTAAGTAATTCTCACCTAGACAGTTAAGTAATTCTCCCCTGGACATTTAAGTAATTCTCACCTGGACATTTAAGTAATTCTCACCTGGACAGTAAAGTAATTCTCACCTGGACAGTTAAGTAATTCTCACCTGGGCAGTTAAGTAATTCTCACCTGAACAGTTAAGTAATTCTCACCTGGACAGTAAAGTATTTCTCACCTGGACAATAAAGTGCAGTCGTCACAAAGCACCAGCAGGGAAGGCAGAGGCGAGGGCGTGAGCGCGACCCCCCGCGGCGGGGACAAGGACAGCCCATGAGTCGTGCACACCAGGTGGCGAGCCACGCTGCGGTGCGAGCATATAGTCGACACTAGTGACTCTGTGTCAGCTGAAATATAGGAAACAAATATATTATATTAAAGACAAGTTCGAGTTGAAATTACGAGGCGAAAACATAAAGCGTACTAAGTGTACCTAACTGGATACAAAGTCATTAATGCACAGGGCATTCAGAACTTTGTATACAGTTGCCAATGAAAAAATAAGAATAATAAAAAAGTTTGCACTTAAGGTACACTTAGATCGCTTTCCTTATATCTTTTCATCTTAGTTGTGTACCTTTTACCAGGGTTTCTGTTGACGCGTATGGGTTAGTAATTGGAAATGCGAAATTTAAAACTGTATCGGTTGCACAAGTAGAAAGGAAACCTATGAATAAACATATGCACTGACCTCACGATCCCCTCTATCCCCCCGGATCAGTCCAGTTTCTGCTTCCTTTAGCTGCTGAATAACAGGCAACGGCCTGTATCCACGGCAACAAGATTTTACAGAGAGGCAAGTATTGGGCACGAAAATCCAATATTGTTCGATCACAATAATCACAGTGCGGGTTTGATTTAAAAAAAAAAACTCGTTTGTAATATGTGCTTGGTAACAACACTCGAGACGGATGCAATACGACGATCTAAGCGGGCCGGAGATTCACCGAGGTTCATAGGTGGAGTTTAGTCAAGCCCATCACAGATGGCGCTCCTCTAATTGTACAAGGTACGTTAAAACGGCTTTAGTAAAAAAAAAGTGTTAGCTCGTAACAATAACATATGTCTCTATACCTAATGGGTATGTGCGAGTGTGACGCGTAGTGTTATAGTTACTAATAGGTATGCGAGAGTGTGACGCGTATAGTGTTATAGTTACTAATAGGTATGCGAGAGTGAGTCGCGTATAGTGTTAAAGTTACTACTAGGTACGCGAGAGTGAGACGCGTATAGTGTTATAGTTACCGTCTTCAGCACGCGCGAGCTCGGCGAGGTGGTCTAACAACGGCACGGTCACAGTGTGTACGCCGCCTGCGTGCACGCACGCGTAACTGTTGCGTGTGCACTGAACAAAAAAAAAAACAACATTTACATACAACGTGTAACAGAAAGGTGTGACAATACTTAAGGGTGTTAGTCTACACATCAAATTAAACCCATTGCAGAACAAGATTTTTCAAAAATATAAAATACTAGCCGTGCCCCGCAGTTTAACCTACTAAAACTAAAGAAACTAAAACTAACTTCGACAAATTTTTTTGAAGTCGGTTTGTTAATATCCTATGTCCTTCTCCTGGTTCTAAGCTACCTCCCCACAAATTTTCACCCAAATCGGTTCTGCCGTTCTTTAGTTATAAATGGTGTAACTAACACGACTTTCTTTTATATATATAGATATATATTAATTAACTACCTAGCAAGGTAGTAGGAAGGATTTTCAGAAAGAAAGAAAATTAAAAATTTCATACATGTATCAATTGAGAATGAGTTTAGAAGACTGAAGGTCGTGAGTCAAAAATTGGTCACGTGATCATCGGCCAAGCTGTATGGAGAGCGCAATATTGTTTTTTTGAATACGCAAAATTTTGTTCAAGAAGAGTTTCAAATTGATTAGTAGACTAACATCGTTAAGTATTGTCAAACTTTTCTGTTGCACGTTGTATAGCTTTAATTTGACATTTATATAAAAAACTCAATAACAACCAAAAAAACTATTTATAACAAATTACTATTTATTAAACTACGTCTATAAGTATTACAAAGAGTAATGATTTGTATTTTAATAATTATATATGTTACGAATAAACTTCAAACTACTGGCGCTATTTCAAATAATCATCTGCCGTTAGAAAGCTACATTGTCACTCACTTACGAGTATTTATAACTCGAAGAATATTAGAGGTCCTGAGAAATCCCCACTAAAACCAAACTCAAAGTGAAAAAAAGTAAGTCATAAGCTCATCGCATGCGCTGCGAAAAGTATTCACGATAGAACAAACAAATGTTCTACATTATAAAACATATCTTGGATAGCGGTGCACCAGCGTGCGAATCAAATTTGACTTATATCAAAAAATACTAATTGGACTGTGACATTTTCGTGAATCTTTAGTATGTTTTTCTGTAAATATTAATTAATAAGTTCTTAATTTTACAAACAAACAACAGGTTTTCTAACTGAAATAATAAAGACATTTATTATTATTATAGAAACTCACCGGGTACAGATGCACCGGATAGTTGAATGAGCCGTCGATGATTTTGTCCAGTTCGTCGGAACTCAACGCGATGTTAAGCATCACTGTCTCGGTCACGTACAGCGAGTGACTGTGAACGCTGTCGTCCTCTCGCTCTGAACCCTGAGGGGTGAAAGAGAACGAATGAGTTCATTCAATTAATATACTTGTATCTAAAGCTTAAGATCAAACCCCGATCCCCCATCTTGTAAAGATTTTCTCTTTATCACCAAACAAGTAGTCCTAATAAGAAAAAAACCCTACTTCGTTCATTTTGTGATGACAGCCATCTTGGATTTAAAATGTATCATAGTGTATAGTATTTTCTTAGTCAAGCAATTTGATACCCATATTGAGGTCAAATGTGAAAGAATATGTTATTCGCCGTTTTATGGCGCCGGCCATTTTGATCCGACTTTTACCAATCATAGCTAAGAACACTTCCGACTACTCTACCCTTCAAACAAAAAAATACAATATCGTAATAGGTTCATCCGTTAGACCGATATAACAGTTTGACGTAGTATTTGCGTCGGAGGTTTAAAATGGATTGTAAAGATGCTCACATTAGGCAGCAACAGACAGTGGTACAGGACTGCAGTGGATGTAGCCACGATGACCAGAGGCGGCGTGTCTCCATCTCCTGCCAGCGCGGAGATGGAACAAGAGTCCGTGCCGTAGTTGTCATCCGCCGGGGGGTACATGGCCAGCGGGCCTGATAGCCTGCCTTTGAGCGGACTGGAATAAGAGGCAAGAGTTTTGGAACAATCAAAAGTCTTCATATTTACAGACGGACACATTTTAAAGAGCTTATTGTACTCAAACGTTGTGATATGGCTACGGAGCAAACTAATATAACTAATAAACCTGAAAACAGAGCTACTCTAGTCCATAGAAGAAATACCCCCACAAAATAGACCTTAGGCCTAGCAAATGGCAGACTCCGATGGGAGGCTTGAGCCGAGGGTTTTATTTTGGTATGATGTTCGTTAAACCTTAAGGCAGACCGCATAGGCTATAACAGCTTTAGTTTTGGAGTCCCCTATGTCCCCAAACCGCAATTTGACTGCAGCTAGAGCAGTTTTTGCCCAGCAGTGAGATGCATACATTGAAACTTTTCTTACCTCTGGCCATCCAGGAGCAGGCCATCGTATAAACGTCTTTATTCTCTCAGAGTTTCAGCAAGTGTCAGTGTTGAGTAAGGCTATTAAATCCCTTCCAAGCATTCGAATAGTGGAAGAAGTCGAGAACATATTTTACCTGTAAACTAATCTTCATTCGCTCTACTTAACGGTAAAAGAAAACCAAGTCCTAAGAGGTCAAAATATTTTTGGGCGATATCCTCAAACCACAACCAGACCAGTATTCAAAGTAAGTACCCCAAGGCCTAGTGGTAATGGATATAGGTTGAACAGTTTCTTACCTCTGGCCATCCAAGGCGCATTCCATCATATAAACGTCACCATTGCCCCTGAGGATCAGCAAGGAGTCAGTGTTGGGTAAAGCCGTAAAGTCCACAGCGGTGTCTCCCAAGCTGTCCAGGAGCGTACAACCGGCGATCAGTCCGGCGGGTTTCAACCCTATTTGGAATATCTTCACTAGCTTCGGACCAGTTTTCAAGGCTATGTTGTAGAGTCTGGAACATGTCATATTGTATGCATTAGACGGCAAGAAAACTTGTGTTTATTTAAAACTCAAATTGTGGGTATGGGTAAACAATGATAAAACTGTCATTGTCAGCATTTTCGTAAACATTTTACTCAATGTTCCTCGTTAGTTGAGTGGCATTTACAATTTTGTTTAGGGAGAGTCTTTTGAAATTTACGACGTGTACTCGAATATCAATATCCAGATAGATATTGTGCAGAGCACTTTGTGTGTCAAACTTGTAGCTCAGAAGCCTCCCTCATCCAATTAGAGAACATTTTACCTGATGGTGTTGTCAGACACTAAGACCAGCAAGTGGGACAGCGAGCTCGGATGCCAGTGCACGCGACGGATCTCCCCTACGGAGTACAGGAACCGCTCGTCCAAGTTGCAGCTCCTGGAATACATACATTCGTTACGTTACTACAAAGAAATTAAATTCAAAGAACTATGTTTTGCAAAACAATAATAATAATCGTCAAAACAAGAAATTTCGTTAATGAATACAATTTTATTTAGAAAACTAATGCATGACTGACAATACGGGTTATTTACGCGTACCTTATTGTTGGAAAAGTGCAACTATGCCATCTAAATATGCCGTTATTGTGGACACGAACGACTCATTTCATTCCTGATAAGCTCACTGAATGTGAACGAAACAATAGTTGGACCTTTCCAACAATCAGATACACATAAAAATACGTATTGAGTTAATAAATAATCTTTTACTTTAATTGAGCTAACAATTTAATAAAGTTCTGGAAACAGACGATTCTCATTTCATACTAAAGATACGATCCCGTATATTCATATAACGTAGTTAGCCAATAACGTTTCTCAGTAAAAACTCTATCCAATTCGTTAGCAGCAGTTCAGTATTAGTCCGTCAAACAGTGGGTTTGCGGCAACCCTCGAGATTTCACACATCAGATTACAAGCGGGCGCGCCGTGAGACGGGCCGGACGGAGCGCTGCATCGAAAGTAACCTGATTATTCATTGCAGCTTTTAGAACGATACGTGTAACAGATGATTACGTTAGAGCTACGTATGTTTAGAGCTGCGCCTAATTTCTAACAGGCTAACTTGGACAGATTACAAACAAGTGGTTAGAAGCGAGTTCGAAAAACCCGACAGCTAAATCGTTAAACCTGTGTATCATTATATTTCTTTTTTTAAAATTTTTATTTACCCTGTGACACTCTCTCGACTAAGACGAGTCTATTGACACCCCTCACATAAAAATACGAAAAGCCGTTTAGGCTCTAGGGCGTTCCAAAGAAATATACTCTCGAAAAAGATAACCCTCCTTCTTTTGACCTGCGTCTGAGTGTTCATTATATATATAAGTATGTATATCGGTCATCAGGTTACCACAGCACAGGCTTTGCCTAGTTTGGGACTTGAACACCTTTGTGTGGATGTTGTCCCATATTATATTATGTTATTATATTTGCTGTCGGGTATGAACACAGATACCGATTTCTGGATCTACATTTACTACACAGATGCTAACCAACAAACGAGTTGGTGTTCAAAAATTAGAAATATAAATATATTTATTTGCAACAGAAAACACAACTTACACAAAAACAAAATATGTAACATGTATTATTACTAAGTGCTTTCTGTCACAAACTGGTCTCAACTCAACTCAACACAGCGCCTGCTGAAGCCAGCGTTGATCTTTCTTTGGAACCGTAAAAAAAAACGTTTTTTTTTGTAGTCGGGGATTTTTATTGGAGTATTTCCCCTAAAAATGGGAGAAGGTTCATTAAGATTCCTGAATATGAAAAGAAGCGGTCAAGTGATTGTCGTGTTTTCTTATAACATTTTGGAAAGTATCTTAGTCGCGAGTTTGACAGTCTAGGAACTAGTTCTATAACAATCAGGTTACAGTTTTTTATTTTTACTCGACTGCCTAAAGATTTTTTTTTCTCCTACACAGCTAGGCATTTGACCACAAGTTCGCACGACTACGGAAGTCAGCGATACTGTATCCCTAAATGGAGCATAGTCTGGAATAAACTGGCTCTCAAGGAAGGATGTTTGAACACACCGTTAGGTGCTTGGCGACCGATTTTACAACTAGAGGGTGGTAGCTAGCCAGGCGAGCGATAGGAACGCCCTACCACAATTCTACAGTTTCCTCACGATGTTTTTCCTTCACCGGTAGCTCACTCTCATTTTGCGTTTGCTCGGAAAGTTTGGTAATGTATTTGTTTAAATATATGTAAACATAGGTAAATATATATCTAGTGAGCGGTTGATTTATGCTCGCCACACGTTGCCTGGTGTGCTCGTAAAAACGCGGCCAACCAACATGGCCGGTCGCAATCAAATTATTAGCAAAGCTGAGCCCACGTAAGGGAGCGGTGGGATCTTTGCAACTCTGTTGTACAACTCAGTTCATAAACTTGATTAATTTTCTCATTTTCAGGTACCACCTATGAGTCCCATTGCAAATATTGAAACATAAATAAAAATATTTTTTTGAAAGTAAACTTTTTTATAAACTTAGTTGATGTATTTCAATGCAGCTTGTCGAGTCATTGTTCTTGTGTAACAAACAACCATTACAAAATATTAGATGCAAATGTATAACACAACAAATATATGTTATAAAACTATTTAAGTTTTTTCAGTAATTAATAATTCAAATATAACAAGACTTGCCTGGAACGAACGTTATTTAAAGGCCAATAAATATTTCTTATTCTTACTCCTGCTGGGCGCGAGTCTCTTCTATAAAGGGAATGTAAACTATAGTCCACCACGCTGGCCAAATTGTCTAGCAACTCGGGAGATTTCACTCAACATTGAAACTTATTATTAACCTTCTCCGACAAGCAGGTTTCCTCACGATGTTCCACCGTTAAAGCATGTGGTAATTAATTTTAATATGCACCGAGTGAAAAACACAGAAGATTGAACCTACGCACTTGCGCTCGTGAGACAAATGGTTTACCGACTAGATTCATTACAAACATCATTGTTAAAAAAAATGTAAGTAAAATTACCCACTTCTGTGTGAACTTTTGTAGATTTTTGTTACGTTAGATCATTGATTTTGTTAAAATTCCAAATTCTTATCAGAGGTTGAATACTGCATTTTTATAACAAATATTGTCGAAATCGGTGCCATACAAAACGTTCATTTCTTTAGTAAAAATACAACCCTAATCCTGACTATTCTAACTAAAATTATAAATACGAAAGTAACTCTGTCTGTCTGTCTATCTCGCTTTTACGTCAAAACCACTGAACCGATCTGGATGAAATTTAGTATACAGGTAGATTGGACCCAGGGATGTACATATATTTTAACCGACTTCAAAAAAAGTAGTTTAATATTGGATTATCTCGATAGTAAAATGGGGAACTACGCGGGTGAAATCGCGGAGCACAGCTTCCTATCGCTCGCTTGGCTAGCTACCACCCTCAAGTTGTAAAATCTGTCGCCAAGCACCTGACGGTGTGTTCCGAAAGTGTTTATTCAGTTTATTCCAGACTAGGCATGCACCATCTAGGGCTGCAGTATCGCAGACTTCCTTGGTTGTGCGAACTTGTGGTCAAATGCTGTGTAGGATAAAAATAAAAATAATAAAACATCTACATAATAGTAATATAATGTATTATTAAGACTGAATTCATAAATTATCAAAGTTCTTCAAGATTGGTCGAAAAATACGCTCTGAACGCGAATACTACTAAACTAATAGTAAAAAAATATATTCAAATCTCATATTGGTTATATAAATTTTCATATTATCCCTACTGGCCTTCGCGCTAGTTCCAAGTCAAGTAACTGCTTTCCACATCCTCTCACCGCATATTTATCACAGGGAATAATGAATGAAACCTTTTTTCTCCCGATAATAATGGGGTGGTGGGGGGTTGTGCTTAAAAATGGAAGTCGTGGGGGTTGCGACCACAATCTGAAGTCATAACTTTGGTTTTTTGAGCGGCTTACGTATCTACCCCGGGATTCGAACGTGGGCATTACCTTTTTGTCAAATACCTATACACGCGTCATGCATATTTGTCATTTTAGAAAATATAAATGTATTTAACCGCGTTATGTTGGTCCCTGGGTAAAAAGCTGAAAAGAGGTTACCATACGCACCCTAATAAACAACTTTCACTGCAGGAACAACTCTAAATTCGAAAAAAAAATGAGTAAAACGTTTCATACATTTTATCGTCGGCCGATAAACATTTTCTGCAGTAACAGTTTTTTTTTATAAGTATAGGGTTGGTCTCTTAACGAAAGTTGTCACAATAATAAATATAGATATCCTCTTTCGGCTTAGTACACCCCTAACCGATAACCCTGTTTACTTATAATACATACTATTAAATTACACAAATCTATTCTATACAAAAATGTATCCCATAGTTCTTTCACTGAGTCGGTAAGGAGATGTAGAACAAACGAACCAATAAACTAACAATCATACTTTCGTATTTATCACGTAGAAATTAACCGAGTGAGTGAAGCATCTGTTTTGAATCTGCCAAATTTGCTCTGCTATGTGAGTATGTATCTTTTAAACTTATCTGAATGAAGAAACTTTAATCACGACACTAAATAGGTATTACAATTCTCATAATTTTTTTTATTAATCGATCGAGAAGAGAAAAACAGTAAGATCCTTCATACAAGTAGTAGAAAAATAACACACCGTGATTTATCGAATTCTTTACTTTATTCATATCTCAACTCTCTATTTAATTGTATTTAGGTCACTTTGACCACTTACAATTTTTATTAAAATACTAGCTGATCCGAGGAACTTCGTACCGCCTAACAGTCGATTATTTAAGAGTAAAGTAATTTTGTATTTGTGTTGTTTTTAGACCTTTGCAGGCATTTTTTTACCATTTTTTCCGTAATACTAAACTCGTAATTCAAGGAATATTCTAAAAAAAATATATGACAAATCTGTTCATCTGCTCTCGAGATTTGCGCTTAGCAACATATTCATCGATTCATTTTTATATTATAGATATATATGATAGTAATTATTTTAATGTAAATTAGTATGGGTGCCAATACCTGCAACAAACACAATTTATTTTATTTTTATTTATTATCTACGGGTCTACCAAAAAACGTAGCAAGTGGTCTACGCGGCTACCGGAACTGCTACGGATTCAGATATGAAGCGTAGCTTTACCGTAGTATTTTCGTAGTATGGATTGGATTTTGCCATAGCTCAAAGCAAAGGCAAATGTGTTGGTAACCAATCACCGAAGTGAAGCAAGATTCAAGTCAAGTCACGTCTTGGATGGGTGAGCGAGGAGTTATACTCATAACGCTATCGTTGTAACAAAGCAAGTCTTCTAATCTCATGATAGCTCGGCGATTCGTGGTGAAATCGCAGTTCGAAGATACACTGGTATTATTTTAACAAATAAACAATTTATATTTATTTAGTATAAATCCAATTTTCAACTGACTCTAAGTAGTCAGCTGTAAATTTAAGTTAAATCATTTACTCGTATATTCAACTACTAGCGATTCACTTTTTTTTGTATTTCATAATGAGTTCATCGATCGTTTTTTTTTCGTCGAATTTGTAAGTCGAAGAGCCCTTTCAATTTAGAACAAACGTCCGAAAAACATCGTTAAAAAAAGTAGATCAATAACATTACATTTCGACAACATCACACAAAATACGAAAAGAAAATGTTTACATAAAGTTACCAGTAATTGACTAATATTCAAACAGCGTGTAACAATAAAACGTCAAGAAAACTGCGACAGCGCGATCTTACAATAAATCCCGAGTTTTTCCACAACCAAACGGAAGGGTCACGCCATTAACCGGCCACAACTAAAAAAAATGAACCGACCGTAAAAATATAGAATTACAAATGGCGGGACATTAGAACAAACGGGGCACCAACAGCGGCCGCCGCGTCTCCGGAACAAAAACCGATAAAAAACGGCGCAAAAGGATCCGATCCGGTAAAAAATAAGAATCAGACAAAGCCGGTGGACGGCCGGTAACCTCTATACGTGTCCAGTTTTTTTACGAGCGCCAGCCCTTTTGTCCTTCCGGGAGCTCTTTTTTAAATAGATCAGGAGGAGAGAAGCAAGACCGCGTCCCGCCCGGCACCCAGCCACCGGCCCTGAAATATTATTGTGGATTTTTCTGCTTGGCATTCATAAATATTTTCCATGGACCGCCGAAACCCCCCGCTCGGGGATTTACTCGAATCGGCGCAGAATTATAAATTCGGTTAATAAAATATGATACGATAAAGCCGCTTTTTTACTCCGCAGACCTCTATAATATTTTGTTTAATTTAAATATGAATAATTAAATTTAAAAAGGAAATCTCGGGGCTAATGAAATTTTTGTTTTGGAGATAATGAATTGAAAACACGCCGTGTCGCTCCCGGTCTGGGTGTTATTCTTTTCTCGCTCATTCGGATTCATCCTGAGTATTATAAGAGACGAGAAAAAATTACATTCTGCATGAAAAATGTATTAATTACGATGTGAATTAGATTTTTCATGTTTATACGGGCCTTTTATACTATCATGTGTTTTACACGCGCCGCGATATTTTTTCAAAGGCGCACGCAATCACGAGTTTAATTAGCATTTTTTAAATAAACTGTCCCGGGTGCCTCTCGAGGCGTCCCACCGCTACCTCCAGCACCCATGAATATTTTCCCGTATCAACATAAATTCATATTTTTTAACGCCGATAACACGCTCTACCGAAAAAAGGATCAAAAGCTGTAACCAGAATTATATGTGTAACAAAAATAGCAAAATGAAGAACACCGATATCGGTCTCCGAACGAAACGAAACGCCTTTAATCAACGCCGACGATCAAACGGACTCACGATTAAAATAAAAAGCGAAAGAAATATTAAACAAAAACATCGATCCGTCCGGCCGCAACCGCAAGGGATTAAAATCGTAACGAACGCACAAAAATATTCAAATACAATACTAACAAATTGATACAAACACTCATTAGGATCGCGGAAGGCGATCTCTCCCTCCTCGCACGGGAGGGCGAGGGGGGACATCCGAGCGGCGAACATCCCGATCTCCAACATTACAATCCACATCCAACGTACAAATATTATCTAAAATTCCTTCTCATTTATAATCCTTTTGTGTCCTCAGAGCGGTGTCCTCCGTCAAATCTCCCCACGGGGGTGGGTGGGGGTATATTTTTATATTTTTAATCGCGTTGGGCATTATCCAAATGGACATTGGCGACCGCGCCGACTGCCGCCGAGATGATAAATTCTCCTTTCGTTCGACACCCGGCTGTTTTGTTTTGTCCCTTCTGGTAATGTGGCTCCTTTATTGGTATCGGAGTGGAAAAAAATACCCTCACAGTCATTAATTACCGTCGATTTGTCTGCGCGTGACTGGCGCGCTTTCTTCGTCTATTAAAAATGGTCTCTTTTCGGCGGACGGTTTTTCTAGAGGCGGCAAATGAAAATTGATTGTGGCAATACGAGATCGTTCGATGCAGATTCGACTCGTTCATTGTGAGCTATGAACTTTCCCTTCTTCGCCGTTGATCGATGGACGACTCCACGCAATATAATTAAGTCTCATTTGTAAACGTCCGCCGTCGGCGAAAACTGAAAAGAATATCAATGAAATATGAACCTATAACGCCGCAAGAATTCGCCGCGTTTTTTTCTTAGCCATTGTTCTGCCTCGCCTTTTTCCTATCGATTCGAAATAACTTCGTTCAACCGACAGTATAATAACACCGATACATTAGCCAGGGAATCCCGAACCGCCATTTAATATTCAAACAAGAAGAACAATATCTTCCGTAACATAAAATTCGGTAAAAAAAAAGTTTAAATGGGAACCGAAATCCGGGCTACCAATAAAACATAAAAATACCCCAATATATTATTCCGAATTGAAATTGTATAGATGATCCTATTATTACGGTGGTACGAGCACAGGGGTCGGTCGAGCTCCGTTTTGCATATAGAAAAGCGATATTGTTTTTAGGACAAAAATGATGAAAAACGATGGAAAAAGTGCAGTGGGCTGCGGCAAGAATTAATGGTGTGAAACTTTCGTGGTAGGTGGTGGGTAGTACAATTTATGTGTGTCCACGTAGCGAGCGTTTCGCTTGCGTGGCGGCGACCGCCTCGGGGATCGCTTCGGTTCTTTGCTTTTGTTTTAGTATTGCGACACCGAAATTATTAGTCGAATGAAAGCGGACATCTAATAATTCTGGCAACATAAACCACATTCTATCTGAATGTTCTTACCAAAACATAAACCACATTCTATCTTATGGTTCATTTATTAACATTCTTAATAATAAACGTGTCTCAAATTTGATAGTATTTTGTATCGAATTTGTTTAACAATGTTTTTACACATACCTGGACATAAACCGTCATTTCATTCCAGATGAAGTTCACCGAATGTGAACGAAACTATAATTGGGCCTTTCCAACAACCAGGTAAATACGCGTAAAAATCTGTATTTTTCAAATGAATTAAAGACACGTTGGTTTTCTAAATAATATTTTGTATTACTTAATAATACAGTGAACGTAACGCGCCGAAACAATATAAGCGACGAATTTGACACATATTTATTAAGAAGGTAATATTTACATGTTGGGCGCCACTTTATGTTCATAAACAATACCGACACTTAAAGCGGGTTTCCACGTTTTTCATAGTTTTGAAATTACTAAAATAAAATTAAATGAATTTCAATATACCAACACATTTTTACATGTAGTTGACATACGAACAAATATTACACTTAAACGGTATTTCCAAGTCAGATTCCCACACGTTTGTCAATGGAAGCAATCGAATCGGCTTAAAGTATATGGCCAGCTTATAAATAAAAAAAAAACAACAAATAACTAGGTAGTTTCCTTAGGTTTACGTTTTGATAGAGATTACAATAATAATTTATTCTACGTTGGGCGCCAACATTAACGATATTGCCAGTGAAAAACTAAAAGATGTTATTGCTATTACTATAATAATGATTATACAAATAAAATAGGTAAATACTACAGCAATATAGAATCGAGAAAAAGACAATATAATAGTGTCAATGTCGAATGACATGACCATTGGCTACTTGACAGATTCTGTATTGCATTTAAATATAAGTAACAAACTTTATGAGCGGTTTTTTATTAAAAGGAGAGGTTTATCTTCCCGTTATTTATTCAAACGTTCAACACAGTGGTTCTACGCACAACATTATCGTGGCAAAACAACGATCGCCTCGTCCCGTTCGCAGGCCAACGCTTTGCAGTTTTTCTTTTATACGATTTTTTGTAGCGACCTCTCCGTTTTCCCACCGCGCCGCGGTCGAAACTGTTTAATGATTTGAAAAACGTGTTCTATCAGCCTTTACTCGGAAACAACCGAAAAAAGCCGACAACAAAGGGTCCAAAGTGCAAATATAGACTCATCGGTGTCGATTTTGCGACCGCACAAACGCCGCCGCGAACAATTCTCGCCTCTGAATCGTGGCGTTAGAGATGTGGCCTATTTTCGAATTTGGAAATACGTTTTTTTTGAAGTGTACGCACAGATCTCATCGGCAATTTATTATATTTTGTCCGTTCGTGAATTTACGATTATTTGAACGGGACAATGGACGGCGGGCGGCGATTGGTCGGATTTTTTTTCAAACGCCAATAATAAATGTATGGAACGAAAGGGTATTATTAAAATAATCACCGTGATGAAAGGGACTGAGTTTTTATTATTAATGGTTCGACGAATTTTCAATATAACTTGTTCACGGACACACATGCGAAAAATTATTAGTAATTTTATTATTAGCAATAAAAATGAAGTGCATAAAATAGCAAGTAAATAAAAAAATTACGATCCTAACAAGCAAAGTCAATATCAGGCAATAAATATTTTACACGTCAAACATAATATGGCGAAAATAATATATACGGTGAAACATTTACGATATATTTATTTACACGTGTTAAAAAAACCTGGCTGTAACATATACAGGACACGGGGTCAGGAGTGTTGCTGGTTTAATTAAAACAACTGAATATAATATACGGCGCGGCGGTGATATTATATGCGTGCGGTCGGAACGACATTTTATAGATGAGCGTTTGGGTGCAACTATCGGTTTTTTATCGAGATTGTGGGAAATTATTTTATCTATATATATAAAAATGAATCCCTATATTCCTTGGTCACGCTATCACGCGTGAACGGCTGAATAGATTTCACAATTTTTTGTTGTTGTGTAAATGATTGTTAGGAGAAGGATCTTAGGACAGAAAAAATAAAAATATAAAAATGAATGTTTGTTCCACTAAAACTCGAAATAATAACATACACGTGGAAACACATTTTTATATATATATTTTTTTATTTCTTCTAATACATTACTTATATTAAGAGTAAGTAAACGTATTTCAAAACTTTTGCTGAACCTTAATCGTGATATAGCTCGTGAAATCAACGAGTATTCCAACTTATATTTTAACTTTGCATCGAGAATAAGCACACACTTCTCGATTTGCCTTAACATTTAAAACCGTAGTACCACCCATCATCTAAAACATAGAGGGCGCTCAGGAGAACGCATAGAAAAATAGGAATTATTAATTAATTGTATTTTTGTGCGTGATGTTTAATATGCACGACGCAGAATGTGCCCCCGGGGGTGCTTTGAGCTATGGATTCTATTATTTACCGCCCCGTCTAGCGGCCATCGGCAGAGGGATTATGTGTGTTTAGAAAATAACAAACGGCGTAGATACGATCAGAATTATTAACGATATTAAAATAATAAATTAAGGATGAGTAGATGCGATTGTTTATATTTTTTGATATCATACGATGACTCCATTTGCTACTGTCAAGTATAAAAAAGAGAGTAAGTGGTGTGATGTTTCTAACATTTCACAAGGAAGCTATGATCAATCCAATCGAATTTATTATGGGGACGACTGTGGGTGGCATTTGCCTTAGATCAATCGGCAGCCATATCAAAGAGCTTCAAACTCAGACAACACCTTGTTTTTACAAACACGATGATATTAATAAGACAGTAGTTATACTAAAAAAAATTAAGCCTATATTATACAAAAGATTTCAGTCTGCAAGAAATTTGAAGAACTTCTATCAAAAGTTTCCCGGAAACATATAATTATCCAAAGAATACGTTAATCTAAGATAAATAACCGGTACCTTCACTAACTACTTCAAAAACTCGACTGCTAAATTTTAGGCCACTGATCTTAACGAGTGAAACCGCGGGATGCAACCAGTTATAGCCTATGACTATGCAGATAAAGAACAATCCAATAAAACTACATACATCAAAATCGGTCTACCGGCTTAGGCTGTAAAGGGTCACGGAGAGTTACATACAAAAAACAAAATTGCTTGTTGTTTTTGTCACCTAAATATACCATATTCTACATACATTTTTGAGAGACGGGTAATTTAAGTGTCATCAGCTTCACGGTAGCGCTCAGTTATTTATGGAGAACCATCTATTAGGGCGCTGCATTAAATCGGCGATTAGTTTGCAAAAAATACTCGTATATGCGCATTTCCAGAAACCAGTTTTTTATGATACTCAGCTAGGCATTTGACCACAAGTTCGCATGACCACGGAAGTCAGCGATACTGTAGCCTTAGATGGAGCAAGCCTAGTATGGAATACACTGTCTCCCAAGAAACGCTGCCGGAACATACCGATAGGTGCTTGGAGACAGATTATTAAATACTTAAGGGTAGTAGCTAGCCAGGCGAGCGATAGGAAACGCCCTACCACCACGCTATGATTTCCTCACGATGTTTTCCTTCACCGGTAGCTCAGGCTCTTTTTGCACGTTTCGTGAGATCTAATCTCGTACCTTCTGCACGGCAATTGACCCTACTAACCACTCGACCATGATCGCTCCAAATAGCTATTTATTAAACACTAGAGGCAAGTGAAATTATATCTTACTCCAAATTTATGAGTATCAATGATATTCCCACGGTTCAGTCCATCCTTCACGGGTCAGTATACAAAATCACTCCCCCAGAGTTATTTTAAAAATTAAAAGAATGTTCTGCGGTAAAACGAGGTATTTTCACCCCTTTTTCCGTGGTCCTCCAATGTGGGATCAGAGTAATCCCAATAATGATTGGTATTCGGCAAATTTCGACCAAAGGGTTTTTTGTCTTTTCATGCTTTTTATATAGGACGAGTCGCCTTAAACTGTCTCTGAGATGTATGTGTACAAAAACGAGAACATTTTGTTAAATGGCCGAATTCAAATATATTTAATACAGACATACGGAACAAAAACCTCATCGAGAATTCCAATATCCATCAGGTGGTTTTTTTATAATGAACATAAAGTATTGTGTCAACAGTTCGCAGAACTATGACCACGTTATGCTAAGCTTATGGTATTCAATAAAAAGACGGACAAGCTGTGAGATTGAATGAACGAATGAATTAACTCTTTATTGCATACACATAAACGTCAAATACACAAAAGAAAACTCTTACATCTAGTGCCAATAGTGGCGGCTTTGTCGTTAAAAGCTATATGTTCCAGACAACCTTAGGACAGACCTATACCTTGATCTTACCTGGTAGTAGTATATAGCCATCTAGTTAGCACATAGCATTAGCTGTGATAAGCTAACTTGAGGATTCAATAGTTGTTATATTATGTAGATTAAGATTGCCATATAATCATTAACACCGATAATCGGGAAATTATAATATACGCACAATAATATCAGACTCTCAAGTCTGTTATTTGAAATTATTTTAGAGAGACAATTAGGTACATTGCGACATAATAGTAGTTTTTGACAGATTTAGTAGTCTGTTAACATCAAGTTAAATACTAACTCTGACATATTATTTGTCTAAATGACATAATGACGAAATGTAATCGTAATTCTGAAACAATTCCAATAACTGATTTAGGCCCCTGGTGTATGGAATACCGGTACTTTTAAAGAAAACCTCTTTAAGAAAGTCCCACCACTATTAAATTTTAGGTTTAATAAATGACTAGTACTTTACAAGCTACTTAGACTAGTTTTCGCAACTTGGGAAATACTCCGCCAATTGAAAATCCCCGCTGAAAATGTATATAACTTCTATACCTACCAAGTTTTGTTGAGATTGATTGTAAACTAAGATATGTACGCAGCATAAAAAAAACTAACACAGAGTCAAAAAACAATGAACATTTTGACAAACTTGAAGCTTTCGCTTCGCTCACTGAGCTCGTTCCGCTAATTAGGTAATTAACCGAGCGAGCTATGTGAGCGAAGGTAACGAATGTAACGAAGTTGATTGCTTCGATTTATTATTTGATTAACTGTACTTTATAACTACTTATACCAGTGCCGGCGATTTTACGTAACAGAATTTTACCTATTCAACATTAACAAAAACGTCAGATCCAAACGTCGGAAAAAAACTCCTCCAATTCCGCTAAAATAACGTGTAGAGTTAATGACCAAAGTCGCTATATAAACCGTGTAAAAACTACAAAGGCAATACGGGCGAGAATCCCTCGCACATTCCCGATTCAAATGAACTCCTCGCAGTCAAAAAACCGGCGAACGCTCAGTGCGATTTTAACGCCAAACGTCAACTACTTTCTGAGCTTCACCCTAAATCGCGTTCATACGAAGTGAGAGCTTAAAACTAATACATCTGGGTGGCAGAGGGTGGATGTGAAGTGGGGTATAGGTAAAGGGGGTGGGAGTGGGTAGTCGTGGGGGGTCAGGTCGGTGTTAATTATTCACATTTTAATTTACGAAGCCTGGCTTCACTGGGCAGTCCCGCTTGGGGAAAAATGTCTTGCAATCCTTCGACAGTTATATGGTAATGCACGACGGAGGCCGCTTCAACGTTTTGATCTCATCTCGCTTTGTACGAGTGTTTGTTTGTAGTTAAGGGCAGCCTTTGATGTCCAACATTAGTTCTTAAGCGAACCAGTTTCATATTTTGTTAACATTTACAAATAGTACAAAATGTATGATGCCCCCAAATCTCGATAAAGCATTTTGTAAGTTCATTTTAATTAATAATTTAAAAAAACGAGTCTATAAAAGCGACTTAAAAACCTAGACTGACAAAACTTTAGAGAACACTTATCTTAACAAGTGAAATCACGGGATGCGGCTAGTATAGCCTACGACCATCTGCAGGTGAAGACGAATCCATTGATACCACTCACATAATAATACGACAAGCCATTCAGGCGCTAGAACGTGCGTAAGATATATACATACATACATGCGTGCATTCATACATACACTCGAAAAACATACCTCCTTCCTTCGCAGTCGGGTAAAAACATCTATGACTACAAATAAATAGTTTGAAATGGTCACTGTTTTAGAAAGCTAAAGCTTTTATAATATGTGCAAGAAAATTAGATTATTTTCCTGACGCCTGGAAGATATCGCTTAAAACGATAAAGTCGCCTTTGAAAACCTAGTAATAAAAATGGTTTTATCAAACAAAATATTCTGATTTTAATAATCGCTTTTTTGAATAATCATATTTTTTCAGGTGTAGACGCTACTGAAAGTATTTAATAACTAAGTACGAGTATCTAGTGAAAGCAGAAGCCAAAGAAATGTGTCTATTACTCGTAGACTACATTTTGATCTTAATTTAAGTTATTCTTATCTAATACTGTCTAGGCTTCGATACACACTAAAGTTCAAAGTTATGTGTTTGATCGCTTAAATTTGTACACTCTAATTAATTTTAAACTTAAAAAAAATCACAATTATAACACATCAATGTAAAACTCGAAGAGAAATTACTGAAACGAAGAAGCAAACTAAGTAATTGATACACCTCATTCAAAACAATAAAGGCGATCGAACATTACTCTCACATTCACCGCAATGAACATCACATTACCGCATTGAAACCGAGAATGCAACCCCAAAGCATTAGACCATCACTTACACGACGCATGCTTTACATACAAACCACTTGTCCCATCTCTTTCTAATCTAATTCAATAGAGCGAGACAGAAAAGACTTTCTATCCGATAGAAATGAGAAAAAGCGATCACAGCACAGAGGCACGATTGTCGTCTAAATAATTCAGACATGTATCCCGTTGCTACAACTCTTTACCACATTTCAAATACAAACAGAAAACACGACTTAGCTCTTATGACAACCACATTAGAGTACATTTTATTAAAGTATGGTTGTAATTATAGTTGGTGTTTGCCGTATGGAGTTTTTACAGGCTCTTATACGAAATGTCGATTCGAATCGAGCGCCCTCTCGCGGCGATGAGTTCGCAAAAACAATGAATGTGAATCGTAAAGCTGGAATGACAAGATGCGGTGCGATAAGGGAGCCTAATAACACTCCGGCCGATGTGACAGTACGTAAGTTTCAAGAAATTGATGATGGGAATAAACTTATGTATTGGGATCCTTTGACAATATTGGAATTGTATTTTGGGTGTAACACGATGTACTTTTACTAATACACACCTAACCTAACTACACCTATTCGTAGTAAATCCTGCTAAGGTTTGACATAACTGCAATCTCTCACTTTGTGGTAGTTAATTTTTGACGGCTATAGTAGACATCATACTAAAATTATAAACGCGAAAATTTGTAAGAATATATGTTTGTTGCTCTTTCACGCAAAAACTGCTAAACACATAGGCTAGTTTTTATTCTATATTAACGCGGGAAACAGCCGAGGGCGCAGCAAGATAGATATAATTCAGTGCTTGAGTTGTACCAGTACTTGCAGTAGTTAAAACAATGCTAACGTGAAAAAACGGAATGGATATTCAATCACCACATTGACAACCATTAATACGTCATGATGTGTAACAAAGAGCTACTATTGTTGTAATTATATTTGTTATTATTGTAAGAAACATGTGCACGAACCTCCACAACCGTCATCCACCGCGCTAATAACCCGTCCGTCTCGATTATTGTAACCGTGGAGTACTGTTTGCGATGCAGATGAGTTGTGCCCGGTTTACTGCCACCTCTCTACCTTTCTTTGTGATTGGCACGGCCGCGCCCCGCTCCGGGTAGACATGTTTGACATTAGTCATTATACGAGTGTTCTCAAAGAGAACGTATTGGCATTTATGCGATGTGTATGTTTTTTTTAATGTACTTTCGTAATACTCTTTCTTTGATACTTTCGTATGGAAATTACTGAATGGGGAATGAAGGAGCATGATCTCTGCTGTTACTAACATGAATTAGGAAAAAATAATATTATGCTCTGGATTTAAACCTCAAATTCTAGACAGCGCTAAGCTACAATATTCATCACATTTGTTTTAATAATCTTGAGTGTATTAAATTCACTAGCAAAATTATAGTATGGTAATTTTTAATGTTTAATTAATCATTTATATTATTTCTGTTACATATTAATTGAGTTACTTTGTACTTAATTCGTTTCTGTTACCTTTCTGTTATACGAAGTATAACTTAACTAATCTAAATATTTGGCAATCAAATGACATGTTTTGTATCATAAGTCTTCTTTTTGAAGAAACCTTTGCACTAGTAAAAAAAACACCGAGCAGCATACAAAACAGCATTAGCTGACGAATCGACACCACTTTCTGCCCTTACAATATTTTAAGACCAAAAACTCGAATAATAAACAAAACTTTCCGCTCATCCCGCACCTAAAGAGGGGGAATGCCGAACGTAAAAACAAGACTGTAGCGAATATAATTAGAGAGTGAATAAATAATTCCAATCAATTGGCGAGCCCGCGCGGCTGCCGGCCGGGCAGGGCAGGTCCGAACTCCGATAGACGCCTCAATTTACACGTTAACAAGAAGTTACTCACTTCGGGAGGAAGGGAGGTGTACGGAACACCTTTATAAAGAAATTGCCGAGGGATGCCGCCGTTCTCTTTATTATCTTACAGACATATACATGTAGACGTATAATGGAGTTATCTGTGCACTAATTAAAGAAAAAGTGAAACTGACAGCTTTACTTTCCTGTAGACACATAAAAAGAAATCACAAATAGAAAAGGGTAGGTACTAAATCCCGTCAAAAAGATAACATGTACAAAAATGCATAATAAAATCGAATGTAAATCAAGTCGGTTAATTCTATAGGTGCCTATCTATCTATGTGAGCAACTAGACTAAGAATAAGACATATTTATTACCATTTAAATAACGCATGTTACAGGAAAGTCTTGTTACATGAAAATTAAACTTAAAAACTTATCTGAATAGTTTTATAGTTCTCATAATATATATTATTTACTCTAAAATATTATATGTTTACATTATGATTTATTTCTTAAGTTATTAGTAATATTTTGTTAAGGTTGTTCGTTACACAAGAACGATAATTCGACAAGTTGCATTGACATAATATTCACTGAGTTTATAATAAGGAGTTTATTGAAAATAATATTTAATTTTGTTTGAATGGTTTTAGAATTGAGTTCCATAATGCTATCTGGTAAATTAATGTACATTAATATTTTACTACAAGAAATTTTGTACTCGTCCTACGAATTCTTTAGTCGGTTGGGATTTTTGGTTGAGAAAATGCAAAAACCAGGACGAATATATAAAATTAGTAAATTTTACAACTCGTGACACACAATCTAAAATAGTGACGTTAGTTTCCACGGTAAAGGTTGTTATTCCCTTCAATACCGCACATTACACGATTAAGGTGGCGAGATCAACAGTTCGCATACTCGGTTGTACTTCTCAATTAATCTTTATGAAAGTAGGTCGTGACAACTGTTTTGCCCTAAACATTTATCAATATTTATTATCGCGCACGATAATATTCTTCTAGGATTTTTGCTACTTTGGTACTTTAAAACAATTAATATAAATATTTTTGCTACTTTAAAACAATTAATATAAATACTGCGCAAAATCCCCCTTTACACGTAACGTCTACGCAAACGTCCAAAACGCTTGTAAGAAAGGTGCCCGAGACCGCAGTGTCAAGTGCGTCAGAGCGACGCGGCCGCAGACACCGCAGTTGCTACGTCGGTACAAATGTGGTACGAACGTGGAAATAAGCGACAATGAGCGAGACCGACGGTGTAACGGGCGGCGGGACGGTGTGAATGCGGACACGGTTTGAGAATATATGTAGCGGTAGGAAATGCCTAAATGCAACAATTCAAATTGGGTTGTTAAGAAAACCAACATTTGGCATGGGTATGTCTGCCAATAAGCTTTAACAAACGAGTTTGAACATCTCGATCGGACCTTTTGCAACAACGTAAGTGGTGATAAAGTAATATGAAATATGAGAAATGGTATGTCACTAGTAAACATACCATTTCTCACTTATAGCATCAGTGTAAAATGTTTAACCCTAGGGTTAAAGAAACGTAGTCAGGGCTGTTTGCACTCAATTTTAATTCTTTAAAAAAAAAGTATGTTGACCGACTTCCATTACGGCAGTCGCCGATAACTTTTGACATTTGGCCTCTGAACCAATTTTGATAGAGTTAAATGGAACCACACGAAAATTTTTATTTTTGTTTATGAAAGGTTATCTTTTCATACAAAAAAATCATACATGTCGAATCGGGTACCTTTCCATTTCTTAGGAAATCGGAAAAAAATAAGTAACAAAAAACGTTCACTCATCTTATAAAACAGCGACCTCATCCTCGTCCAAGGTCCAACCACACCAGACTAACACAATTACGTCGCAACATTAATATTCAAAGATCACGTACAAAGTATAGTGTTGCCTAAACACATAATCAATTTGTGACGCGAGCGCTCTACAGCGGCGGTACATTAACATATTTTTGCGATGTCCCGCTCGCTTCAAAGGGTCTGGGATTTCAAAAATATCGTCGCACTCTCATTAACTTTGGAACATGTAAGGAACAGGATGAATACTAATTGGGTGTAAGGGGGGCGGAGTGTTCGTGTATGGATGCTCTTTTAGAAAAGTATACATCGATGAGACGATATGCCAGTAACATTAAAAATAAGAAACCTAGAAGAAAGGATATGCATTTCCAAACAAATTTCATCCATTGTTGAGGAAAATACAACCTCAATCAAAAATCTCCGACGACTATTCATTCGATCTGTACGTGATTACGAGGTTCTTGCGAACAAACATTCATACATACGAGTATACCAACTGACAGACGACAAAAAAATTGCAAATTGCAAAACTCGAAGCGGTTAAATACCTTGTTTTTCCGGTAGCTAATGATATCATATAATCGTGATAATATCACATATCTGATCACAGTACATGGATACGAGTCAACGGTGGGGTGACTGCTCGGGGATGCCATGGTGTTAATTATACGATTTTCTTTGAAATAAGTTAATAAATATTGAATAAGGCCCACCCCCGGGCCTTTAGCGAACCCTCGTGTCTAGGTGGTTACATATTTACTGCTCCAAGCACTCTTCAATGACTGCGTGGGGAGAGTAAGCTTTTTAAAGATATGAGAAGATAAAAACTATCGTTATGGTTGGTAATGCCTGAGTTTGGTTATTAAAGATTTCATTTCGCAGATTTCAAGGAGTACTCGTACGCTTTGGAATTACATACTAGTCAGATTAAAACGTTTATTGGAATCTGCCGAAATACGAGACAAAAGACTTATTGACAGCAAGCCTCTAGCCAAAGTAAGGCTTCAAAGCCTCGAGCGTCGTCGAAAAGTGGCTAGCCTAGGTTTTTTATCGGATACATTTCGGGGAATGTGATTTTGGAGTTATATAATTTGATTTCACCATCCCCATTCTACAATAGAGATATAACAAGACGCCGCCGATATACGGTATAGGTTCCACGGAGTAGCCTTTCGTCAACATTTATTTTGCGAACTGCTAGATTGTCTAAATCTTTCAAAGTTGCGATTATTTTCATCCGAAACAGCAACGCGTAAAATCTACTAGACATGTCCAATATTGACTTACACCGGTAATCTTGTCGAGTTTGAGACAACTCGACAAGATTACCGGTGTAACTTTAAGACGACTAAATCAACATTGACCCAATATTGGGCGAGTGTTTGTCCAGGGTAAGTACAGCGGTGGACATTGTAAACAGCAAACCGTGGGCTGGCGCTGGTGTTTGTATATTGGACACTTGGAGGAGGTAGACATGTTTGGAATTGGGAATAATTGGGACAGTCAGGATTAACATATCTAGTAAGTAAGTTGTAATCTAGTCGATAGGCCCTTAACTTACAAGCGAAAGGGCGTGGGATCAATCACAGTTTCATTCATACTCTTCTAAGTTTAAACGCTGAAGGGAAACATCGTAAGGAAACCTATTTTTCGGAGTAGGTTAATAGTTGTCGAAGGTAAGTGAAATCCCCTAACTGTAACTTGGCCAGCGTGGTGGATATATATAAGGCAATTTTCAGGCATAGTTTTTCGTTACAGTTGTTTCGGTTATATTTTTCGACTGAAAGCATGTACGAGTATATTTCTTTGGCACGCTCTAGAGCTTAAACGGCTTGTCTAATTTTTATGTAAGTGGTGTCAATAGATTCGTCTCAGACGTGAGAGAGACACTGGGTATAAAAAAAGTATGATACAAAGGTTTAAGGATTTAACAGTCGAGTTTATTTGGAGTCGCTTCTAACCAATTGTTTGTAGTACTTAGACATATTTTTGTGTTTTGCCATTAGCTCTATACAAAGTTTAACTAAGATTTATTTACGTAAATATATGAAGACAACATCCAGCGCACAGTTTCGTTTTACTCACAGAACTAACACAAATTAGCCTGCTCACGTTATTTCCTTCTCCGAGTCCCAAAGTCACGTCAGAATGAGGTGGAACTAGCGATTCTTCCATACATCAAACGGGTTGGCTCCCACCTTGACTACATTATTAATGGCCGCCCGAACCGCTGGACGGTTAATTAGCCAGCTTCATAATGTACAAACGGTAACGAATCCCTCTCTTAAAATGTACGCACTCATTAATACTCTTACGTGTGTACTGATCTCGTATTTTCAGTTTTCGGTAAGCCAGGTGCGGTTGTCAAACTTAGAGCCTACGCCTTGACTTTTCATTTATGGCATAAAAACGGCATTTACAAGGTATAAATACAAAACATGATAAGAAATATTTAATTTTTGACACGAATTTGTTGACATATCTTTATCTTAATCCATCAATAGAATCACGAGTTAGTTTAAATAGAAATAGTTAGAAAAAACTGCATTTGCATGGCGCAACTAATTTATAATTCTGTTACAGGGCACCTGATCGAATTGCCCGATAACACATTTTATGCAGAATTGAAAAAGTGGTTGACTACAGAAAGTTTTGACACAGTGAAAGACTTCCTTCACAAGACTTCGTGTCGATTTATGTCTACTCATACAAATCGTAAACATTTTTAATTAAAATAACGATAAAGTATTCCTTATTGACATAAAAACAATAATATATTTTTTAATTTAGACATATCAATTGACAATCGAAATAACTTTACTTTTAAGCTTAGCAATTGATATTTACATTTGGTAAACACTTTTCTTTAAAATGACAACAAGGTAAAATAATAAAACTTATGAAGATGACACAATCACGGAGGTAATTTTCAACCAACTCCAAAAAGGAGGTGTTTCTCTATTCGTCGTTATCTTTTTCCCGATTTCTCAGCGACGGTTACACTGATTTGAAAAAAGTTTTTTTTATAAAGGGTATAAATATGTATACTCCAAAGGTGATGCTAGGTATTACCTTTAATGAATATCAGCCTTGTAGTTTGGTTTGTAAATAAAAATAACTGATAAATGTTGGCAGCAGAATGGAAATCCGTTAACGCTTTATAAAGTATAACTATTCTAAATCCAGTATTTATTAATATAAATAAAAATAATACATTTGCTCTCGCCCCAGAGACGTCGCAGGTCATCGGCATCTACATTGAGAACCGCAGAGCTAAATAATTCAACGTGTAGGCGCTTCGGTCGACTAAAAATGAATTCTCTAATGTGAATGGAACTTAGACCCGACGGCCGTCGGCAAAATAATTAAAGCATAGCATTAAAAATTCTTCCAGTGAGCTCGGAGGTCCGGATATGTGATAATATTAATACCGCCGGCCCGCCAGAGCCGCGGTCTTGCCTTCAAATTCGCTGAATCGTAATTACGATTTGTAATGCTGAATTTTTAATTAGGGCTAGAACGGTCCGGTGTTATTGTTTTTGTTTGACCCGCGAATGAAATTTATGAAAATCGACCAAATATTTGGACTGAAACTACGATATTAACAAACTGTTATTATGTATTTGGTAAAGGCACGCATCCCTTTTTTCACTGGTTGTTTTTTTACAGGAGATAGGCTAGCGTTTGACTGCAACTCGCCTGATGTGAAGCGATATGCAGCCTAAGATGGAGCATGTTTGACTAGATGAACTAAAACAGAAAACCATTATCAAACTAAGGTAGATCCATAATAAGTTGTGTTTTTAAGGATTGTAAGATACTTGAGACCTGCTCTGGCAAAACATATTTGCAGAGTATTTCAAAACATTTTTAACAGATTTCAGAACGGTGGACGTGTTGCACATAAACGCAATCAGTCCACGGAATCCACAAAAAAATACTTATACGAAACGATGCGGCCAAGAGTTGAATACCAAACAAATACCGCAACAGCGACAACGGCGAAAAAAAAAATTAATTAAAATTAAATCTTAAACCTGTCCCGCGGCGGACAAAGAAACGACGCGGTCGCTAAACAAAAATGTAATATGATTAGAAACAAATTACACACACGGCGCGATAAGTCCGGCCGCGGCCGGACTGGACTAACCAACCGTGCCACGGCGGCCACTTTGCCTTTGTCCGGCCACTTTCTTTGTACATCGCTCCGTGCGAAATTTAATTTCGTTTTCAAGACTCGCGCGGAATGATATTACGGTGTTTGTAATTTCATTCCATCTCAAGTGTGTGAGGACATCCAGTGCGTTTTTCATCGCATACCGTTACGGTGGCTGGACTCTGGACGCTGGGGTGCGGTCGCGTTTCGTTTATTGCGGTTCGGGATTAAACGTTGGATTGTGGGCGACGGTAATTGCTTAACAAAACTACGGTATGCCTGCTTTTATCGGTACACTCTCTTTTGGATACCTGCGGCTGCTTTATTAGTCTATGTTCTGTTGGTGCTTTGTTTCGGGTACGGCGTGTGGGGTGATGAGTTTCATTGTCTTCTTGGATGCGCATTTAAAGTAACAATGTATTCTTAACATGCGCATCAATATGCTGCTTGCTACAAGTAGCATAGAAGAAGAAGTAGTAGAAGTAAGTCGAGAAGAGAGTATTGATTTATTTGTATAAGTTGTATTGCATAACATAAAGATATGTTAAAATAATTAAACGAAATCAGATACTGAAAACGTCTTTATCAATTCACAAGCAATATGCAAAGCTGTAAAAAGGGGTCACGGCGAACAGCCTATAAACTTCTTTCAATAAAATTCCAACAACCGATCAAAAGACGGCAATTTACGAGAAAAAAGGGAATATCTAACAGTGTTTAACCCCAAAGGTGTCTTCTCCCGGCTTGATGTAGAAACGCAACAAGTTGTTTGGTCACTATCATGTCATGTCGAAGGGCGCCCATAAAATTGAGGAAAAAAAGGGATTCAATAAGTGCACCCTCTTACAAGGAAGTCCCAAATCACTCCAACCCTTTGGAAGCACCCCAATTTGTTATCGATAGCTGCAACACTGTCCGAGGAAGAGCAAGTGAATGTGGTAGCAGTAAGGACACGTAAGAAATAAGTTTATGGCTTGTTAGAAGTTCAAGATTGCGTTTTAGTAGTTGTTAGTCTATCATCTACTAATTGCTGCTATTTAATTGAAGGATATAACGAAACATCTCTGATTTTCAATAAAGGCGCCACTTGTATCACTATATTATGTAAGAATTATGTATGTACCATATGTTTTGTGTGTCTGCATTAGAGAACCAATCAGTCATTTTTATCTTTATTTAAGTGATGTAGTTCGACTTGACATCAAAGTTTACCAGGCCCACAAACTAACATTGGCAATTCGAATATCATTCAAAAATACGACAGGCACCGACAGAACTATTACAGTTCTTCTATTTAAAAATCAAACCTCTACATAGATTTCAATAAAAATTAAATGGGTCCACCAATACGCTTTTTACACTAAAGAAGATTTTTTCCGCCGTCCGTCCGGGCCGGTTCAGCCGTCTCCGAGAAGTCAGGTAAAAAAACATACAAAGAAATGGTCATACAGTCCGCATTTTGGAAGTCGGTAAAAAAGTAATTTCTCATTATATGAAAAGATAAGTTTGCACTCTCGTTCTGTCTCTACTGAGGACACGTCACTCTCCCCAAGGTAAAGGGATAAAAAAGTACTATTTGTGGCGATCTACCCGCAAACTGGCGCGGCGCGCACTCCATGGGGGCGATTAGGCGGATCATGTTTAAACGTGAGAAGAAATCTTGAAAGTAATATGATATTGAAAACATCAAAACAGAAGCGAGTTTGGCGATTAATATTACCTATACAAAATAGCGTTGGATTATGTATAATAAGTTACCCAGTACAATCAAGGATTTAAAAGAAATTAAAAAAAGTACTCCCGCTGCCTTCTGCTAGACAGACAAATGCTACCCATACACAATAACAGATTTTTTTTAGGATGTCAGTCTAAAGAGTTACATATAAATAATTAAAAATAATATACGAATTTACATTAATTTATACAATCAACTATGTAAATAAATACAAAATTTGACCTAAAATAAGACCTTGTACACTCATATGCAGTTTGTGCTACTAAACCATGTTCTTAGCAAAAATAAATGAACTTTGAATATTGAATCTTGAACCGTGGTTTTACTCGGTTTGCAATCACATCATATTAGAATGCCACATCCTAGGCCTGCATCGTCGCTTCACATCAGGCGAGTTGCGGTCAAGCGCAAGACTTCATAAATAATACATTCGACAAATTTAAAGTCTCCTGGTTTTGTCATTTTGGCCATATAAGTATGACTTGTCAGTCAGCAGGACTAATATTTTTTTACAAACACCAATAAATGATTTTATTTAAAAAATCTTTCCAACTATGAAACGAGAAAACCTGTTTTCTCGAAAATGTACTTATAAAGTATCTTTAGAGACCGACTCTTCATATTCCCGTAAGCTGTACAAAAGCAGGCAATCTAGCGAGTAACAAGGAAGCAGGAAAGCGATCAGAACACCACGAGTCAATTAATCCGCGCTAGCGCCCCCGCGGCCGTCGACACACACCCGGATTACCCGGGAGATTGGTCCCGGACACGGACACGGGAATCAATCACGGGAGGTCTTGAAAGTTACCTACCTACTCACAATCATCTACTAGTAGGAATGTTCTATGTTACTGATTTAATAAAAACATATGTAACGATTTTTGGCAGCCTAAACGGCAAGTCGTATTTTTATGTGAGTGGTGTCAATAGATTCGTCTTAGTTGTGAGAGTGACACTGCGTACATAAAAAAATTAAGGATAATACACAGGTATAACGATTTAGCAGGCGGGTTTTTTCGAACTCGCTTCTAACCATTTCTTAGACAAAGTTTTTATAATAACAGTAAGAAAAGACCTCGAGACAAAAATTTGATTATACAAAAGCGAAATAAGAAGGTATAAAAATTGATTCAGTTTGGTATCTTAGTGCATGAAAACGCATCATCTGCAGTCATCATACTCGTATTAATGGACTACTAATCTTTTTTATGCCTTACAATAACAAGATACTCGTCGGATTTCATAAGGAACACTTAATCGTACACTTGTATGAATTTCTATAAATCATCTATAGATTTTAGAATAATATGCAAGCCTCCAAGGATATTCGCCAAATAATATACAACAGTTTATATGTGTCAGGTTAGATCTAAACGAATAAACAGGAGTTTACCTTAAATTCAAATCATTCGAAGGACCCGAAAAGGGAAAACCGTCCCTACATTTTGGTTTCACGCTGCCTTACTTTCCACTCACGCTTTCGATTCCGATAGATTCTAACAAGATTAGCGCTGTCGCACCGATTTCAGATAAAATAGTTTGTGGTCTATAATTGGGGGTCTAGGGAGCACCGTCCAATGTCAACTGCCTCCAAAGGAAACTGTACTTTATACAATAGTCTTAGAGATCAGTTTATGTCAGTCAACAATGACTTGGTCATCATTCGCATGACTAGACAATATCGACTTGAAAGGTGATGTTCTCGAGAACAGCGCACAATTCTAAGCTTTGGATCTCAAGATTTAAGGTTTGATTTTTATTGGTGGTTTATTTGGTCGCAGGGTTGGTTAGTTTTCTCCGATCGGGTAAGGTTTACAAATTGGATTGGTCGCGGGTAAATCAGGGTAGGCCAGTAATTGAGACTTAGAGGATGATTCGGTTTGAGGCGCGGTCGGTGGTTAAAGGATTATGGGCGATGTATCGCCGTCTATCGATCTCGTAATGTCGCGTCGTTTGTTGGGTACTGCAAGGATCACTTTGGTTATCTCAGCTACTAATTTTAATAGTTAACGCTTTGGGGACAGGAACGAGTCACCGTTCGTCGTTAAGATAGTGTTAGGGATATCGATTTATGTTAGTTCTTGAAGTAATCTATGGTACTGTAAAATTTATATTAAGCATTGGAATGACCTTTTATCCTACTGAGATAGGGCTACACTTTTGCAATGGGCCATTTCATTAGTTACACACTTATAATTCTTTTCTTTTAATTTTAATATCATTGCATATGCTTATAAAAGTAAATACAAACTAAGAATCTAAACATGCAAAGTGCAGGAATGGTCTCTTTCATATATTTTATAATGAGGTAACAATACACTGTGCCTACTATTAGCACAGACGTACGTCAAACAAATTCGATCCTTTACAAACAGGCACGAAACAAACCCAGACATCATATGGGAATTAAACTCGATAAGGGTTCGAAGGTTATTTTTAAAGGATAGTATGTTTGATTTATTTATATTGATATTTACACATTTATTTACACTTCTTAACATTATCTATGTTTTTTTTTAATGCCTATAATAATATTGCATTAGCTTATAATATTTTGTAATTGTTACTTACAGACGTTGATTTTAATGAAAAGTTGTCTTTTATTTATTTATTTATGGAATTAATTAAGACGTTAAATTAAGTTATTATTTTTATTTATTTCAGCATACGCTGATTTGCAAGTTTCTTGTTATTGTTTTTAGGCAAACCAAAGCAACTCGTCGAGATTTAAAATTGTTCCACTAAACTAACGCCCTCCTAATTTCTAGAAAATTCCAGTCTTATTCTTTAGCAAGTTCATGCAACCTCTAAAATGCAGGTGTTTCGTTTAACTCTCTACGGTGACTTAACGATAAATCACTTAATGTAACATAACTGAACACCTACGCTCAAGCCGAAATGACTTCAAAATAACCATAAAATGAGCGACTCCACGCGCACTAACGTCAACAGCCTTAATAACCTCTCACCCCACACAGACAAAAAGTTATACCCATTCCAGCCCTAAACCAACTCCTTAAGAATATAACATCTTTAGATTTAAGCAAAGACTTATGGTAATTGCCGTTGAAAGGCGTAATACGGCTGGCGGGTCGTTAGTATTAATCCATACTACTAATATTAGCAATAAACGACCCTTTTGGCTAATTATGCTAAGATGTTGGGGCGAAGTTGCCGTCTGCAGCGGGTTTTACACTTTGTTTATATTGCAAAGTGTTGATATCTTGTGTGTACGTAGACGATATGATAGTTGTAGCCTAGCGTGATGTAGCGTACAGTGTCTGACGGTATCCTCGTATTGTACTGAGCAACATCGCGAAGATCAGTTCTCTATGTGCAACTAGGACTTACGTACATATCAGTACATACAGGTCTTTGCTTTTACTACGTACTCGTATGTAGTAAAAGCAAAGACCTTGTAATGGTGAAACAAATTTAAGTCAAACTTATGCACTTGTCACTTGAATACAGCATTATGCTGACTTATAAGTCTACATTAATACATCTTTTAAGTCTATATTACAGTTAAAATTAAGCAACAAGGAACAAATTAAATTGATAGAAATTCTTTAGATGTACATATACATGTGATTTAATCTATGTACAGCACCTTCTAAAATCTTCACCATGTCAATGTTTCGGCCCGTAACTGCATTTGTGTCTGTGTTTGCTCTAGTGATGGTTATTTTGTGATAGTGTCAAGTCACTCAGGTGAGTAAATCTACCTGAAATTTAATTAGCATTAGGTTTTATCGACTCCTTTGTTCGCTTGGAGCTTTTAATTTTATCTAGTATTCGGAATATTACAAATTAAGTTTAACAAGAATGATAACAAACTTTGACACATGCACATCGAATGACAGTCTCCTTATTGTAAATACGAAACGATTCCAATGTCATGAACGTTTTGTTTCTTCATACGGGGAGACCTGTATCCCGCAGTTAGGTTGACGTGACAAATTTATTGAAAGGCATGATAACTTTTTGTCTAAATTATAATTTTTCACATAATTTGTGTTTCTTTTCGAAGTAGTAACAGAAATATCTGAGATACCACAAATATGCGGCATTAAATATGTAATATGTAACTTCAAAATATTCTTATTGACCGAAGACAAACCACTTTAATGGATCAGTACGCTCTTTAAATTCCCCACTACCTAATCGTATAAGCAAAACAAGTACACATAGCCTGAGCTTAAGCACACATAACTGCATATTTAAGAGGCGAGGACGGGAAGACTCGCCGTCGCACTAACTATTACATAATCTGTGCCGACTGCAGGATGCTCCCGAACGCAGCCGATAAGGGGTTATCGAACAAAATACGAGCGAAGGAAAACGAAGCCAGCTCTGCGAAAACTACTTAGGAACACGGGGATTTTCATTTTGGACCTTGCAACCAGTATTGGTAAGAGTCACATTCGAGTAACGCCTGATAAGTCCATGTATGAGAGATAATCGAACATTGCATTTTTAATTTTGTACTTGAGTTAACTTTGAATTAAATGCGCTGAAGTTCATAAATGGAGCTAAACATTAAGTGTAAATGTTAGTCGATTCTCTGCTATCTTGTGAACCTCGTTTTGATCATTGATGACTGTCGCCGGTAGTTATAAAATAATTCCACGACCATTCACACCTTGACATCTATCGTCATTAGGCATATAATACGAGTATGTGCAAAAAACTAATATGTACTCACCAAGACAACTTTGACTATGGGACAAGAAATGACTATGGACACAGAATTAAAAAAATACAAATCAGCTATTCCATACCATATACTCGTAATACAGCCCATATTTATTTGACGAACTCCGGTCCCACGGTGATGATTTCATTATAATGAATACAGTGAACTTACTTCGTCTTTGTACATCGCTAATTTCGTATTAAGTTATTGAGGTATGCTAATAAGTATAACAACCAGATCACCGATATCGTTACGCCAAAATGGTAATTAGAATCGCACCTAAAAGTCACTCGGAATCAATCTAAATCCATAATTGAAGTCAACCGAACGGCTTTCAACCGCCTTATAGTCTTAACCGCCCCCCGTATTGGCATACACAAATCTGAATGCACGATTGTGAAAACACCTCCACACCCCCCACTTTCCTCAAGGAACCACCCTCGATGGGATGCGGGCAAATCTTCGAATTAATTTTACTGCGGAAATATGCAAATCGCAAGATATAGCTTGGCTAATAACGTGTACAAAAGAGTGGCGACTGGAGCGCGCGATTTTCATAGATTAAGAAGGTGCGGATTTGTGTTGAGAATCTTGCCTAAAGGAGCGAAGACCCAGAGAGGCAAGAAAGTTTAAGTACTTGTCCCGTCAGTCATTATAAATATTTGACATCCATAAGCAAAGGTATTTGGTAAAATCAGTCATTTTGGGAAAGAGCGAATTTGAGATTTTTTCAATACGAGTACAGTACACAAAAAGAACCTATCCAAACAGACAGCCATCGAGCTGAATACGGACGATTAACAATGTGGAAATTAAAAAAGAAATTCTTAAATTGCAGACGATCAACAATACAACAGTTCATCCTGATGAGAGTGTTATCGGCGCCACTTCATTTCATTTTTTATAGTAAATGACGTATGTCCATCCTAAGGTTGCTTGGAAGAGATCGCTATTAGCGATAAGGCCGCCACTTGTGACACTAGATGTAAGGTTTTTCCTGTTTATTTGATGTTTGTGTGTATGCAATAAAGAGTTTATTCATTCATTCATACGTAGTATCGATAAATACAAACAATCACTGTAACCTTTTCAGCATGAGCGAGTCTTTTTATCTTAGGTAATTTTAACATTCCATCAAACGATTGCCAGATCTGTCACCACCCTTCTATGGTTTAATCGTTACCTCAGGCTAACATTATAGCCGCTTCGAGGAGTTTAATAGGTTACAAAATTTAGCGCGATAGTAGAAAATACACGATGCTTACGTGCCAGCTTTCGGGCGGACTTATCGGCCTTTATTAGATTTCAGGTGTTTAGTTTCTTCACTACACGGCTAAGTAAGGTTTAAGCTTTTGTTTTATAGTTGTTTGCGGAGATTGTTTATAGTTTGTGTGGTACTTGTTCTCCTATAACGAAGGTACAGACTAAATTTATGAGTTGTAGGAAGATAGATATGGTTTATTTTAGACGTATACGAATAAAGACTCCTCACTAAACCTAAAGTTAAGGAAGGAGTCTTTATTACTTTGAGTTTAATAGATCAGAATCCACAAGTCTATCCAAAATTACATCCTAATATAAGCATTGCAAGATAGAGGTGTAATTGTGGCTTTTTGTACCTACTGATATACAGTTTTGTTCTAAGCAAGCCTCACTTTCGTATTCCATATAGTTTCTCTTAGCGGAGATATCTATAAGAATTGACAACATTAAAAAAAATGTTTTTCAGCATGTAATAATTACGTTTTAGATGTTTTTGCAAATATACGTAAAGTTTAGGATAATGTTATTCTCATCAAAAGCTCGTAAAAAATGATGTCATTAATTATCTGTATTTTTGTTGTTTGTTTTGATATGGTTTACAGATGACAGATACAATCAATAGTATTTTTTATTAGTGGCATCTGACTATTATTGTTTTCATGAGTTTTTTTTTGTAAATAGCTCGGAAGAAAGTGGATATAAATATCTAGTTATTTAGTATGAATTCTTCATTATATTATCTTGAAATGGTTTTCGAATTTCCATCACACTGCAAAAATAAAATGTTTTTTCAGGAATAAAATATAACTTACTTGCATAGCACAGTGTTGCTGCCAGAGTCGAACAAGCCGCCTCGGCCCCAGCGCGATGGTAGCTCCGTGATGGTGACTCCTCGAGGGCCCCAAACGCAGATCCTGTTCCCGCAAGCGCTGGCCATCATACGTTCCACGGCGAACGACGGCGGAGTCAGCATGTGGAGAGTCTGGAAGATAAACAGACAAGGATTAGAATAACAAGGTCTCACAGTCTGAGTAAAATACAGACAAATTTTTGAAGACGGATTGATACGCGATATACTTTTGAACAACATACTAAAGCAAGCAATTCTGTACATTTAATATTGGAAAAATCTGTCGAGAAGCATTTTATTCAAGTTTTTAAATGTCACATTCCAAAAATTACGCGTACCAGCGCTACATCTGGTAAGATCTTTGTTTGTGGAACATAAATAAAAGGAAAAATCTTTGAATTAATTACTCGTAATATAAATATAATATAATAAAAATTAATTAATTTTGGAATTATAACATAATGTTACTGTTCTCACTTAGTCCGATCCATCCCAAGGTTGCCTGGAAGAAATTGTATTAGGCGATAAGGCCGCCCAATGTACTACCGATGTTTTGTTTTTGCCTGTATCTTATTGTTTATTTTGTTTTTGGTGTGCAATAAAGATATGTATTGTATTGTAATGTACGATTACTAAAAAATTGCTATATATGGATTTATTAAAGTTCGAATAAGGATTAACTGCCATCTTAGATGTTGGATCTGATCACAATTTATTCATAGAAATAATAAAGAGTGCAATAAGCCACCAAGTTTAGGTAAAGATTGTTTTTTTGTTATAAAATCTCATCTTGGATCTTCATTCAACATTTCCAACAGAAGTAAAAATAAATCGAGATCTTTTTGATAATGAATTTGAAATTGGAATTTTTTAAAGTAATTTAGGAGGTGAAAAATTATCTCCGAATCCCGTAAAGTCAAGTCCCGATACAACTATCTTCGGGACGGACGGAGGCGCGCAAATATGATAAGGAAACTTTTTTAATCAATAAAAAGAACAAAAACGACGATGGAAAGGAGCTTGCTCAGGGCTTCTTGATGTTCTGTACTACAGTAAACGAACTACAAATTCAATGTACCTAAGCAAATCTCCGAAAAACTAAAAAATTAAGTATAGGTATCCACGTACTTAATTAATTTGAATTAATTATACAATACAATAAAACAGACACAAGAAGAGATTTTCCAATAAAAATCAGTTTCTGCCAAATAACTTCGTAAGGCCTTAGATATATAAATCAACATATGTAATTTTGTTTGTATGGCTGGATGGTTGTGTAATATAGTATTTGTTCGTATATGTCCTAATAAAAAGATGTACCTAATGTGTGAAACGTTCCAAAAATATTTAGGTACATAATAGGCTTTAGTTTCTCAAGATCATGTTTCATCTCGGTCAATATCCGAAGCTCGACTACTGACCCGCTGCTACTGATTCCGTTCGTTTTTTCTCCTTATTTCTCATTACTGGGCGCGTTGGCTCGTTTCCGACGACGTCATAGTTATAATCATTTATCGTTTGACGACCGCCGAGGACGGAGCGTCGGTGGGAAATTGAAAAAGTTGCCATGATCGCCCACTGTGAAATGGGATCGGGATCGCGTCAAGGATGCACTTTGAGCTTGATTGGGGAGCGAGCCGCGACTTGATTGTTTTGATGAGAAATTAGCGTTTGTTGTAGCGACATTTTTTATTCATTACCGTTAGGAAAAGTCGCTTTACAAAGCGGAAGGACATCTCCGAATAGACAGACAGAATGACTGTAGAAGATAGGTACGTTTAGCTCCCTTGGGAGTAGCAACTTACACGCGAAAAAGCCATCACCTCATCTGCTTATAGAGACTGATTGCGATCATATCGATGTATGAACAGAAAATATTGTAAGCCAAAGCGGGTTCCAACGACATAAAAACAGCGGCGAGTATACGCATTAGCTATGTAACTTGGACACAAATGACTCGGACCGAAGAGAGATATGATAAGGGAGAACAACAATGGGATAGAGCAAGATATGGTCTATTGTATTGAAAAAGACATTTGTTAAGTTTATGGGCTCACTAACGCGTCAATTGCCTGTGGTGTTTATTTATAACTGACGTAGTACTCAAATATTTGACGATATCTTATCCGGAGAAAAGTCTCTGTATCCAGTTTGGAATAAATTGCTTTGACGTGGAACATTTATACCTAGAAAATTTATTAGGCTTAGCTGACGATCACACCAAGTAGATGGAAAACCCTTACCGTTTTATGTGCTATACTACTTGAGTTGAACTATATATCTATGGTTCAGAAAGCTTTAATTTTGATTGAATATTAAATAATATCATATCATATTTATTGCATTACTTTTAACAGCCATACGTTAAAACCAGAATCAGTCGTTTAATATCCAAAAAGGTACCACCCAAATCTACAGACTCGACGCTCAAAATCTCGAAATCTCCTTTCATCTCGTCCGATATTAAATAACCTTAATTTGGTCGGAGAATCCCATAATCGGTGAAAGGATTACACTTTGAAAGGTGAAGCTGGCGGCGAAGTAGAGTGCATTAGCGAGCGATTATCGGAAAGAATCAAACGGGGTTACCTTCCCACCCTTTTAGCGTAGGGGTGGGAATGTTAGGCAGGGTGCGGCTGAGGTGATCGCAGGTACAATATCTGTTAGGAAGAATATTGTTGGTGATATTAGGGCTTTAAGTTAATTCGCTCATACCGAATAGCATTTCTAAACCAAAAGTTCATCGGAACAGACGGACTATGGATAAGATTTTAGATTAACTTGGTAGTAAAAACAGCTTTATGACTTAATTTTATAAGACGTTGTGAGAAAAAGAAAAAGAATGAGTTAGTAAAGAACAATCCCGAATAAACAATCAGCAACTCAATTTTAAGAATCAGCGTCATTATTTTTTGTTTAAGATTCCACTAATTAGTTACGAGTATTTGTACGATTATTACTAGGAATGAAACTTAAAAATCAATTTTTAAGTATTTGAGTTTCTAAAAATATCATAAAGATCAAAACATTGAAGGTTTTAACATTAATACAGTTTAATATTTCAGGCTACCCGTCTAGCAATTTAATTAGACAATAACCCCAAAACAATAACGAATTACATATGCAAATACGTTCAAAAGCACAATAAAAATAAAGGCACCCTTGGCTAAGCCATATTTAAAATTCCAGATACAAACGTCGCTAAGCTTCGGGACAATTATACAAGTATCTACAATACGGACGTCCCAGAAGGGGTCTTTATTTTTCCATATTTAATAAAATAATATAATAAAAAATTAAAATATTCCGCCCGCGTGCGTACGTGTATCGCGATCGGTGTCCGAAGCAGATATGACCGGATTTTTCGGCGGCCATTTTGTTTTACGTGCCGGCCATGATATGTTTTTTTAAGTACGTGACCAGAGGAGCAGTTTGCAAAGATTGCGGTGCATGTATACTAATAATTATTATTGTTTTGTTTTTTAATTTAATTCAAGCGCGTGTGGAATTTTAATGTGACGTCGGAACCGAACGTGTGCTATGCGTTTTGACAGATGTGTAGGAAAACTTACAACGTCATATTAACCCAAAGCGTCCTATTGCTGAGCACGAGTCTCCCCTATGAAGGGCGTGTAGGCTATATAGTATATAGTCCACTGCGCTGGCTAAATTGCGGGTTGAGTACTTCACTTGTCTTCAAAAGTTATCAACTTTGTCCGACAAGCAGGTAAACTTACACAATGATTAAAATTAAAATAATTTCCTTACTTTCACGAAAAATATTTTCAAATATTTCAATGCGTTCAATCATAACAAACAGAAGTTACAATGTATAGATATGATGATAATAAATTTTCTAGAAAGCTTAGAGAGAATAGACTTTAATATTATCATACTTCAAGTTTTGAGAAACATGCATGTTAATTTAGTATAACAAGCGAAATAACTCGCGGTTTTCCTCAAATAAAAGCGTCGAATTCCGCTACTCGCCACTAGATGGCGTTACGAGTTCCGTATCCAACAACATCATCCTTAACTATTTTGTACCGAGATCAATAACTAAACAAATAATAAATCATGCATCAATAATATTTCATTACTTACATCTTTATTAAAGAATATTACAATGCTCCTTAAAGTAAAATTTAATGTAATTTAATTAAACCTACTATTATATCATTTAATTGCATAATATTTACATTAAAATAAATTAAGTAGGTACAAATGTTTGATACGATTTGATTTAAAAGGAACTAGCTTGACCAGACATTTACTTGACGCGATTAGTTTTCGACTTTAAACCTGACGTTTAGATACGAGTACTTACTTAGATAATTAAGTCACCCCGACCATAATATAATATCACTAATAACTAAACAAAGCAATCATAATGTAAATATTTGTCAAGAGAACTGTTAAACTAAGAACTAATATTAAGTAATCGTATATGAATGAGATTTGTAAGTTAAATTTTTTAAGTAATTATTAATTCAAATGTAATAAGACTTGCCTGTAACGAACGTTATTTAAAGGTCAATAAATATTACTTTACTTTACTTTACTTGATATCGATATAACTAGATTATATTCATCATATTAATTATAGTTACCAAAAAATATCAAAAAGCCATAACATTATTGTCATATAATATACACTTAACGGTGAACCATCAAAGTGAAACCATTGCAGAACAAAATTTGACTTGATCGATCACCTGACCATTTATTGTATGGAGAACCTAATATTTCTTTTTTTTATTATGCCAAATTTTCTTCTATGGTGGGTTCACCTTGTTTGGTAGACTCACACTCTTAAGTATTGTCACACCTTTCTGTTACACGTTGTATATTCTTAAAGTAATGTAAAAATGTGGCAGATAATTTTCGTTTATTACCCGTGACATAAACTTATACAATATTGTGTAGATAATCAAGTGGTAGTGTGGCGTGTTGCCAACATTCGGTATCGGTCGTTCGCAGAGTCTCATAACGTAATGGCTTATCTACGGGATTAGCGTACATCCAGCGATTCTTTCTGCCATGGCTGAGGCAAGCTTAATGGAAGGGTTATGTTTTTACAACTGTATGTTTCTAGATAAACATAATATATTATCGGCTAGGAGTGTACTGCGCGATTAAGGAGTAACAAATTTTTTTTTAGGCAGTTTCATACAAAAAAATTATCGGCCGACGACTAAAAGTATGAAACAGATGATTTTTTTCTTGAATTCTGAGTTGGTACCATTGTGAAAGTTGTTTCTTAAGATGCCTATAGTGACCTACCTCCTTTTGACTTAGTACACATCTAACCGATAACACTGTATATTGAGTGATTTCTATTGGACATTCGTGTGTAATGTTTTTCATAGTCGTTATTTTTGTGTATGACAAATATAAATTGTTCATCAATGAATACATTTCAATATCGTACTGTTGAAATTGTATGTATTGCAATTATAAGTCAGACTTTTTACTTTAGTCAGATAGATATATTAATAATTAAAGCAATAGATTATCTTTTCTCGTTAGACTTATCGATTTCATAGAAAACGCTGTATTTAATAGCAAATTTTTATCAACAGCCAAGAGAGAGCAAAGTTTGTTTTCAAGTAATCCCATAGTAATTTGGCGATATTGAGACGGATCAAAATATCTCGGCTATTGAATTGCAGAAATTAGGATTACTTATGTGATAAAAGTAGCTTAATGTGTAAAATCTAAGCTATGAATATAATTTATCTCCTGTTTTCTATTGTTTAATAATTGCTAGACATTAATTTTGCTGTAAAGTGTAACACACTTATTTTAAAGTATTTCGTTGTTGGATATAAACTTTATAAATAAGTACAATTTTTGATGGAAAAAATAATCTTAAAACAAAACGCTAAAGTTTATCACAGTAAATTGTTAGCGAGCTTCCTATGAGTTATCATCGTAAAGGAGCCAAGTTTGCCGTCAATAATTTCCATCGCGGATCGAGGGGCCGGCTCCGAAGTGCCGATGCCTCGCCAGCTGAATTACTGCGCACTCCATCGCCGGTCGAAACTTTTCATTTCATTTTCCAAACTTTTTAATCTCAAAGTGGCCGTGAAAGAAGAATGGGAGCGTTAAGGAAATCGCCAGCACCACCTATTATCAACTCACGGTATTTGTATAAAGGTGGATTCATAAGGATATGTCAAGAATGTTCTGACCTCTATAAGTTTCTGGTAGTGCGTACCTTTTGTAGCACTAGCGTAGATATTTTTAAATTAATTACTTTGACAATTCCCATGGAAAGTCTTTTCTGAAAATTCTGTTTTGGTTTCACCATCAAAGTGAGGTTATTAGGCCCATATGCGTTTCTGTGACTATACCGGTTTGTCTATCGAGACCATGACACATGTGTATGGTACCTAGGGCTGTCAAAGTTAACATTGAAGTTACACATGATGCTGAGTAAGTTGGTCCTCGAAAAAAAAGAAGAAATATTGAGTGCTTCCGAGTCGGATGATATGCTCAATTGTAAAATTGCGGTAGTTGACTTAATATTAAGAACAAATAATTAAGACCGATGTCGTAAATCATCCTCATCAATGAGACGCTGAGATGATGATAAAGTAAATTATCTACCTTAGAAAACTTCACACGGAATAATCTAACTACTTCCAAGGCCCAAGAACTGGAAGCCAACTTTCCTTTACTTTTCAAACAAAAGACAAATTACTTTCTCGAGAATTTCACGCTTCTGTCCATAACACTGATTATATAAGTATATAAAACCACACACTTACTTCCAAACAAACATATGAAATATAACATGCGCTGAGCGAAATATACGCTGAGCAATAACGAAAACCTAACAGTCAAAGTATAGACGCCGCTTAATCCTCCGCCTTACCAATTCTCTTCGAAAACACATTCAGTTAAAATCAACCGTATTTCATCAAATATAAGGTCGGCATTGAAGTGGGGGAAAGGCAGTCGTTTACGCTTAAAGATGGATTGTTACAGAAGAGTCATAAAAAGTAAGATATTAATGTATCGCGGGAGGCATTAGACGGTTGCCGGATCGATTTCTATGCATAAAAAATGCTAATGGCCGCTCGGAGAGCACATTGTGCCCGACTCTAGTGATTTATGTGTGTAAAGTTGGCAACTCTGCAAGTTCTTTCAACTGTAGGTAGCAGATACCTTCGGGGACAGGTGGCCGAGAGATGGCTAATGCTGCGATGGAAGGAGTTTGTCGACTGCCCTCCTTGGTTGGTACACGCTTTTATGACTGTTTGATTTTGTTTTTTTAACGTGTTTCGATGCGGAGTGCGTTATTCTGTATTATAGACTTGTTATATAAACTTACGATATCGCGAAGTAGTATGTAACAACAATGTTCATGTTAGTTATCATCATAATATGACTTAATAAGAACTACAAATTTGTCCAAACATTATGTTATCTTAAAGTTTTTATATGACGTTATTAGCCTAAAAACAACCTAAAGTATGTCCAAATTGTTACTTAGATAATACGCCGAGTGCTACATGTAATTGTGTTATTATGATTAATAAAGATATATATAATCTATATATCAATCAAATCCATGGTGTTTACGGTACGGTGAAGCAGTTTTGGGATGGGAAAACATGTAAATGCAAGTAGTGCAAGGCTTGAGAGCGGTGTTTCAAATAAGTTTGTTAAAAGTAGAAAACGTTAATAAGTCTGTGGTAATTTCTCATCTTGTTACTATAGCCCTCTTGAATACTATAGAATTGTAAGTATATTTATATTCAAATAAACCTTTAAGCATTCATATGGAGCGGTGCTGTTAGGTATATGTCATGCTTATTAACAACTTAAGTGCTTATATACATATGTATAAGGGGTTGTATTACAAAGAAACTCCTGTAGATACAGCTAAGAACAAAATTGTTGACAGCGCACAATGACTATATTTGAAAAAAAAAATGCTTTTTACCGATTATAGACCGCATTCTGTATATGGTATATCATTGTGTTTATCCCTCTGAGGCATTAGGCGTCCATTTTTGTATCAAGTTCAGCATTATAAACTAGCAAATATTTAGATTTAATCAACTGCCGCCAGCTTAGATATGCATATTAATTTTTCACATAAAAAATAGCCTTATCTCGACGCCATCTTAGCAGCAAATCGCTGTGGGAGGTCGTCGCTAAATGACGTCACGTATTTAATCACCACGCTTGCGGAAACAAAACTGACGGTTTTGAATTGAAAGCTAATGTTGTGAGACACACGTGTGTTGAAGATGTGATAGCTTGTTGGCGACGAGCAGTGGTGATATCACGTAGATCTAGCTATAAAAGAAGTGAAACATGTGAAAGCAATCGTGGTTTCGTTTCGACAGAATTAACGTCCACTTTTTATAATCGGACCGCCACCGGTACACGGTAGAGATTCTAAAGACTCGCACTAAACGCTTTGCGTCTACTTTCATTGTACGAACAGCTAGGTTGTGGAATTCGCTGCCGATTTCTCTATTTCCTGATAGCTATAATATTTCAGCAATAATGCGCAAGCGTGTAGCGTCCCTGATGCGCCGCGTACGTGGCAGCTCCAACAGCTACTTGCTGTTGTTTGCATGCCGGATGGACTTTGATTGTCCGATAATGCAACGCTAGATAAAACTACATATCGAACATTCGGGGTCCAAACCCAAGTACAAACTCGGATAATAGTTGGAATGTTCTGTTATTAAATTATGATATGTTTTATTGTATTTTTTATTACTTTGTAAGTTTTTTCAGTTTTGTGTGTTTTTTATTATGTGTGTTTTTTTTAATATCATTAATAATTTATAAATGTATGGACTAAACATGTCTAAAATAAATATATTTGAATTGAATATCAAGATTGATAACATTATGTCTCATTTCTTTCATCACTATCTCTAGGAGATACACCACTGACCAGGGACGGCACATTATCGTTAGTGTTAGTGTTAAATGCAACTACAAAGTACTATAAGACACCTTACAGAACCTCTCCTCTACTGCGATAACATTCATAATCGTACAATGTGAATCACCAAGCGTTAATTATATCGCGTTGACACCCACGGCAAGGGCATATTACCAGTGCAAAGTTCCCAGCGAACTCTACAATGTATGTTGTATTTTAGATTAAACAATAGTAAGTACGTATCTACAGCATGTAGCCAATAAAAAATAGAAGGGAAACTGTAAAATCAATGTTAACTTTTTTACACGAAAAGTAAATCATAGATAAGAATTTGACACAGAAGCTTCTAGGGACAGAGGCTGGTGATCTAAAAGACTTTTGGTTGTAAATACTCGTCCTTATCCGTGCCCGTGTGTCACGTGAGCCCTGAGGTCAATCGCGATGGCCACTCTAATGTTTACTGATAAAAAGAAAGCCAATTTGACCCCTCTTCCATCTCGCGTCCCCGCGACGCCCACCACAAAGGCGAGCGCTATCTAGCGATAAATTATCGAAATTATTGCATTAAAAATTCCATCTAGTAAGTCAAAGCGAGCCATTAAGGTAGGTCCGCGGAAGCGAAAGGTAACAAGGCACTTTGTTGCAACCGGCCTTTGAGACGTTCGAGAACCGAGTATGTAATTTTTCTCCAGTTTTCTCCGGTTTTTATTAGAGATGCGGACGGTATCGGCAGTTTTTGCGAGTGGCGACGGTATTTTAAATAGCTGCTGGATGTAAAGACGCTTTTGAAAGTGAAGTAACAGTTAATGATGTATTCAATTCAAGCTGGATAAAGAAGGTAATGGCAGATTTTTGCGAATAGGTAAAGATTTTTACCACGAAAGATTATTTTGAAGTCGGCTCTTCGGCGATGGCTTTACTTTCTTATATATAAATATATAGAGAGAGAAAGAATACTTTACTTTCTTATATATATATATATATATATATATATATATAGAGAGAGAAAGTTGTTAGATTTAGGTTGAAAGTCGGGCACTATCCTTGCGCTCAATGATAAATTTACAGATTCGATTATTTTGTTTCGTAGCAAATCTGGAAAAAGCGCGTACTATAAAACTGCCTGGTTTTCACTTAACTGATGTGTTACCTTCAATTTAACCGCAATGACGAAGAATCGGCGATCGAATGAGCTTTGGCACTGTGGCTGCCTTATTATATAGTTCTTAAAAAATAATATTTAATTTTCTCGCGCTGGGAATAGTCCTCTACTCAGTGTGAGAGTTAGCAATGGTGATTCTAATGTGTAACAAATTCTACGGAAAAGTACTTCAAACATGACTAATGTACCATATATTAGGTAAACCTAAATGATATTTATGGTTCAGAAAAATGTTGCACTAAGCCCTGTGCGTGAGCTAACAAAGAGTGTATCAAGTGTAAGTCATACATAAATAATTATCTCTAAATACGTTACTAATATTAGTTAGTTATATATACGACTAGGTTTATTGGTGAAATGCTAAATAATAGAAGGCAATAAAACATGACGAAATAAAACTGCTATAGCGATTGTTCTATTGTCAAAACACGGGGATCTTTACATACTCAAAAACAATTTTTCAATACACCTAAATACTATAACATAAATATATCCTCCAAATTTCCAGGTTTAGTGATTTAAGCTTATGTGAGATGTATATGTACCTACTTCACTGACCAAGCAGAAAACTTAATTAAAGAATTCTACGATAATTTATAGGATTTTTTGATTGAAGGTAAATTCCTCTAAAATGGCGGAAAGTATGCTATGACACCAGATCAAGATAAGGTAGAAGTACACAGTTTACTGCGGCACGCATGAATAATTGCAGATAAGTTAGTAACCGCGAAGTCTACAGACTCAGTACCTATGCATAAACAGAAGAAAGACTGCAGCAATGCAACAAAGAACAAAAATCTATACAGATAAGTATATATAGGTAGGTAGGTGTATATAGCTTCAGTCTACCCGGCTTAACCACAATCGAGAGCACATCTAGTTATTACCGGTTTTATCCAGTAAACGCTATGGGAAAACGTTTTCCTCGCCCGACGAGACGCTTTGATATATTTTCGAGTTCCGTTCTTAGTTACCGTAACGTTTGATATTCGTTTTTTGAACGATGTAATTTACAATTTTGAATATTATTTTTATGAGACTGGTCTCAATGGACATTTTTTGTTTTATAGCAACAGGACTTTCATCCTTCCAGAAGTAAATGTTAGCGAGAAGAATTTTCACGATTTGCTGCAGACATCTGTTTGTCGCTGGGTTAATCTAGTTAAGTCATTTTCCAATAGAAATAATAGACACATAAAAGCAGCAGTTATATTACTAACTTTGCACTAACTGCAATAATTCCGGCAGACAATAAAATTTGTAAAAAGCTAATAGTGGGTCCCTGTACTTATCATTACGAAAAACTTTTATTATCTAAACAACCCTGAACTAGAGAAAAAAAATCCAGCGTTCTGAGTTTATTAATCGTCGACAAAATGTATGAAACAGCTGATATTTTTCTCCAAGAATTCGAGAAAAAATTTAAGTTGTTCCATAGGTTGTCTATGGTGACCATTATCCGGCTTAGTACATCCTATGAGATAACTCTATAATCACATAATTATCAGAATTGATTCATGATATGTTTCCATAGTAAATTTTCCCCGTTTCCATGCACATATCCAATTTCCTTAATAAACAAAGGTACGTTCATTACTAGCCGAACACTGTACGAAGACTAGACAAGACGTGCTCGTTAATATGAAAATTAGCACGAATGAAGTGCACGCGGGGAACTGACTACATGTAAGGTTTATCTAGCGCGGAAGGTGAAAGCGATGCGGTATCTTCTCAACACGAGACTCTTCAAGACAGTCATCTATTATTTTATACTATATTTGATAACTGTTTAATGAACTCACCTTGTTACAGATATCGAGACAGGACAGGAAACTCATTTCCTGTTATTTACTGTAAAGAGCACAAGGTTGTGTTTGTAACTACGATTACAACCCAAATCACACGTAATCATCACGTCAATTAAACTCACTGGCCCGGCCCCCGAACACAATTACAATTTCACTTCCAAGCAAATTTCTTCGTAATTTTTTCGCATCGCCAAAGTCTTCAATACCCACCTGAGGGTGAGAAGGTGTGAAGCGGGGGTAAGAAGGGGGAGGAGGGTAAACAATTTAATTTACAAGAAGCTCTGCCGATAATGCTGCTTCGGACCTGCTAATACAAACGCGTCATTTACGGGGGATAAAAACATCGAGCAGAGATCTGGGTTCTGTAGCTTTTACAAAAAATGAAACGAGATTTAATCTCTACAGTCTTATTAGACTTGGATAGAGCTTTTGTTTGAGTTGCCCAAGGAAGGCTTACAGGAATAAATGCTCAGAATATCTAGCGAAAACATACCGCTCAGGAAGACAACTATGTGTGACCAGTTCTGCTAGGCCGAGCTATATGAGTCTCTTTTGACGAGCAAGTTGTCATAAACTTGCTCGTCAAAAGAGACTCGATTATTTTTGAGCTTGCTATTCATAACTTATTGTTCTATGGCTAAAACTTAGAGAAATGAATTAATTATCCAGCGTTCGCTTTATAAAAGTAGTATTAACATGATTGACTAAAAAAACGTCAATTAATTAGAAAAAAAAAATACGGAACTCCAAAAAATCGTCGACCCCGCCGTATAAGAAAATAAAGTATACAAATTCACGACAAGTAATAAACGCGATGTTAGCTAATTCATCATTGTTTTTCACTAGTAAAAACACGTCAGGAATACATCTTAGGGTCCCTCGCCCGCCCTGAGAAGAAAAGCGGTAATGCCATTGCCGGTAAAAGTAAAAACTAGCCTAAACTAGCGACTTAAACTAGCTCAGCGTTTAAGTTAAAGAGACGTTAGGAGTAGTTTTTGTAGCGATGATGGTCGAGTGGTTAGTGGGGTCGATTGTCGCGATAAAGTTACGACGTTCGATCCCACGAAACATGCAAAAAGAGCCTAAGCTGAAGAGAAACATCGTGAGGAAACCGAGCAATAAGGCGTTCCTATCGCTCGACTGGCTAGCTACCACCCTTTAGTTGAGAAATCTGTCGCCAAGCCAGTTTACTCCAGACTAGGCATGCTCCATCTAGAGCTACAGTATCGCTGACTTCTGTGGTCGTGCGAAATTGCGGTGCCTAGCTGTATAGGATAAAAAACGAGTGTTTTTACACTTTTTAGTTACAATCCAATACACAAGCCTCTTGACAAAAAAGTATAAAATTTAGCTCTTGGTACATTGTAAGCCAACAATAATGAGTTCATATTTATATCAAGCGAAGCGTATCTGCTTTAAATCTTGCAAAAAATATTTCATGTCAGTGTTCCTAGATATATTTTTTTACTGTCGACAGGCTTGCGCTTGACCGCAACTCACCTGATGTAAAGTGACGATGCGGTCTAGGATGCAGCGCGCTTGCCTAGAAGAAACCGATTCACTCGCGATTTGAAGAGACCGAGATTACAGCTAGATTCAAACCAATCTTGACGAAACTCAGTATACAAGTAAACGAGTAATAACCAATAACTTGTATATGTAAAATTATTACTGTACAGGTTCTACTAATGTTTTAGTCGTCGGGGATTTTTGTTTGGGGAAGTATTTCTCCCAAATAAAAGACGGTTTGCTACGGCGCTACACATATACTTGGCAACAACATGCAAAACACAATGATTAAAGAGGCTTCAATCAATCAAGTTTGTTTTTTTTTTTAAACACAAAATTATTGCGGTCTAGGTCAATATAACCTCAGCTCAGCTTAAGAAAAGCTCAGCTAAGCGACAAACATCCAAACATTAATTACATAACTTTCTATTTATGAAGTCATCGAAGGTTCATGAGCCGCCCAGTCTCAGTCTCTTTTATCAATTTCCTACACTAAACAGAATTAGCCTGTTGGATTTTTCGGTAATCACAATAGACAATTTACGTTACTGTGATGGATGTTTAATAATAGACTCGAATACATCCAGTAGATCAGCTAAATATATTCTTAACTGAATATGACTGATAAAAGAAGCAGGTCTAGGTTTTACTTGTATGATATTGATACTATGATATGATATTAAATAGAGTTAGGCCCTATTTAATAATTATTTTCATAATTGTCTCCATCCTAAGGTTGCCTGGAAGAGATCGCTTTTACTGGTAAGGCCGCACTTGTAGCACTATATTTTCCAAGAATTCTTCGTCTTGTTTCTTGGTGAGTCTATTCAATAAAGATCTAGATAAAGATCTAGTCAATAAAGAATTCATTTATATATCTATCTGGTTCTCAATTCCTCCGAATATTTTTTTAGTTTGTTCTTCGATTTCTCAGAGAAACCTAGACCGATTTCAAACTCATTTGTTCGTAACGGCCAGCAGGAGCTTTCTTACTAGTTTCATATATATTATATCACAATCGGTTTAAAGCTTGGTTTATTTATAATCTAAACTACTAAGTCGGTCTCACTTTTTAACCGATTTCCAAAAAGGAAGAGGTTTTATGTTCGTCTGTATATATATATATATATATATATATATATTATTTGTGTATATTCATCGATATTTTCGCCAATTCTCAGCCAATTGAAAACAATTCTTTTTTAGTCCTAAAGGGTGTATTATACTACTCGTATAGACACTCACGAGCTGTTCCCATATAAATTTCATCAAAATCGGCGATGTATTTTTTTTATTATTCAACATAACTTTTTAATTTTTTAAGAGACATCATTAGTAAATTAAGTTTTGCGTGCCGGAAGGAAATCGGTTTTCAATTTTTACCCGACTGCGAAAGAAGGAGGGTTAACTATGTATTTTTCGAGTGTGTCTATATTGTCACTCGTTTAAAGTAAGTATTAATAGTTTTCTCTTACTGCATCCACTCCATACTTTACAAACGGCAGCGATTGTTCGGTCTCGTTTGATGTTGATTAATTAGTTATCACAGAGGGAATACGATATTGTGTCGGGAGACGATTACCTTAGCAGGTAACAGCAAGAGCTAATCGACTACTATCGGACGATTGCCTTTGATGTTGAGAGATTAACAACCGTCTTCGAAGCGATGATAAATTTAAAGATAGATAAATTATTTATTACCATTTAAGTAAAATGCGTTCCTTATAGGTTAGTAACAATGATGGTCGATTGCCGTATAAAAGGTACGAGGTTCGATCCCACGAAACATGCAATGTTGAGGAAAACATAGCATGGTGGTAGGGCGTTTTCTATCGCTCGCCTGGCTAGCTACCACATACAAGTTGTAAAATCTGTCACCCAGCACTTAACGGTGTGTTCCGGCAGCCTTCCTTTAGTGCCAGTGTATTCCATACTACACGGGCTACAGTATCGCTAACTTCCGTGTCGTACGATTTGGTCAAATGTCTAGCTGTGTACAATAAAAACAAATAGGTATATTACACTTACGAAATATTTTAAATCTTTAATGAAAGTAATTACGCTGATGATTATAACGATGTTTTTATCAGTAACATAATATACTCATTAAAACAGATAACTTGTGGTAATGATGTATTGCAGGGAGTATTTAATAATACTTAAATATAGATATAAGCGTGACCTTCAAATCATCATCGAACTTCGAACACACATAATATTACAAATAAGAATTTAAAAACAATGAAAAATAAATACTGGAACGATATCAAAATCCTTTCAGTTTGGAAATTGGATAGAAATACCATATAGATAAAAAAAAAGTTTTTTAATATTGGTTCAGCCATCTGTGAGAAATCTGAGAACCTACTTAAAAAACCAACGAATAGAAAACCTCCTCTTTTTTGAGGTCGGTTAAAAATATTCATCTGTCAAAAATAAAAATAAAAGCAGAACGCAATAGAACAAACTCTACTAACATAATAATTGAGAAAGTTTGTAAGCATGAGTGGATGTGTGTTGTTACTCCTTCACGCAAAAACTACTGAACGGATTTAGATAAAATTTGGTATAGAGATAGCTTAGACAGTGGATTAAGACATAGGCCGCTTTATAACCTATATTAACACGGGTAACACCACAGGGCGCAGCTAGTCCTCAATAAAAATAAGAGGCACAAAACAAAACCTCGTAACAATAAAATGCGAGCAAGAAAACGCGATCGCATCGACTCTCCGCATAGATGGCGCCATCGTACTCGGTCGTTATCGTGCTTATTGTTGTTTTTAATGAAATGTGACCGAACAGCATTGTCCAGCGGATCGGTCCATTATCCCGAGGCCTTCTCTTAATATCCTAGAGGGTAGGTGATAAAATTCGCCAAGCGATGTTAGGCAGACTTCATATTGGCACGCGATTCGCTGTATCTGTATACGGTAACTAAAACCCCAGACATAGTTATGACGTCAGACGACTGTTAACATGTTTTTCCCTGTACCAATCTATCACGACGGAATATGCAGATACATTGCATCAAACATTGATAATCTACAATTCTCGCAACGCAGTGTTTGAGCCGTAATAAATTCTGAAATCGATAGTAAACTTATATTTCTTTAACAAAACAATAAGAAAAGTGTCGATGGACCAATTCTTAGAGACATTATTGTGAAGAATTTTAAGCTAAATTTAAATTAATTATTAGCCTTAGGATAGATTGTAATATTTCTAGGAAGGCTTTTAAAGGGTCTACCTTAAGCTAAAATAATTCTTTAACAATTAACTGGGAACGTGCCATAAGATTTTAAGTAAAGATCATTTTGATGAGAATTTTGTATGAACTAATATAGTTCATACAAAATTCTATATGTTATAAATAAAATATTAAACTATTTTATTTTAGGTGGTTTTGCTATTTTAGACCGAAGTATAGGGCGTAACTACTGTCTGTGTGAAGTCATCCTAACGTCGCCATACGACGCGGCGACGTAACGCCCGATCGGGGTGGCGAGTTTGGGTCACTTTCACGATTAGTGTTTCATGTTCGGTCACATACCATTGACGGGCGGACTGTGATGTTTCCGGGTTTGTCTATCGATATGGTGTAAACCTCACTACTACATATCTTTAGTTGTAACGATAGTATAAGAAGATACGGTTTAGTTGTTTTTAGTTTTAGTTCATTAGATTCTGTGTTAGTGAAGTTTGCTTACCCAATGGAAGCCGATCTTAATGCGACACTTTTACACTTAGTTTGTTTTATAAAGCACATTACTTTAAATCAAACATTTGAATAAATTAAATAGATTGATCAAATCAACAGTGCAGTAGCTTAGAAGAACTGATGAAGTTCACCGATTGTAAAAGAAATTATAGTTGGACTTATCCAACAATCAGGTACGCGTAAAACCCGTCTACGAGTATTTTAACAATATGAAAAGAACATATACTCTACCACACAAAAACTAATTTTACTCGTAAATCGGTCAAGGAGTGGCTGAGAAATTAAAATATAGGAAATAAAATACCATGTTAGGTTAGGTTAGGTTAGGTTCGCTAACTCATTTCATTAATACAAATATATCTGTAAAAGTATTTCAAATAGTAAACAAACAAACCCCTCGGTCATCCCTCCGCAAATCTGTCTCCGACTATCGAACGACACGAACGCAAATGGCAACGGAGAAAAATAAAATCACCCGAAAAAAAAAACGCTAGGTAAATTAATAAAACACCCACTAAAGCGAAAACAGGCGGAAAAATAGAGTCGAGGGAGACTTAAAAAAATGTCCAACGTGCTCTTCATTAAAGCGAAATGGAAACACCGGATGAATTGATCAATCAGAAATTTTATGGGCCAGAATCACTCAACGGAAAATAATTCTACGGGTGTTCGGCTTGGCTCATCGCCGCCGTTTTAATTTCGCTCTCTTGGGGAGATCGAGTGTCATCCAATCTATCTGACGACTGTGGAAAAAAATCCCCTCCCCCTGCCCCTACCCTTGACACCCCCTGGGCACGTCTTAAGACGATGGGCGATAATGGACGCTGCGGGACTTTTTAAATCGATCGCCGTGATGGGATCAAGTGTCATAAATTGGACGGATTATTTCTTGATGTGGCCTACGTGACTTAGTGGGTTGGTATTTTTTGGATAGTTTTTTTCTGTATTCGGAATATATAAAATATGAATTATAGGATAAGTCCCTATTGCAGTCGCACAAAAATAAAAAAATACACTTAAAAAAACATGCTGTCCCACAATTATAAATTTTATTTCTAAGTAACTAATATGCTAAAATAATTTAGTTTATAGTTATGTGAAATGATACTTTTACCGGGAAGAAACTGATTGATGCAACACAGCTATTTGCTAAAGTAGCAGTCAGGGCTTCAATAACATCATGTATATTGTACTATGTATTTAAAACAATAAACCATTTTGTATTTGTAATTCAGAATAAATATAGACATTACATTTGGGCGTTATAAAATCGAAGATAAACAGATACGATTCCATCCCCAAATTTCAGGTCCATCTGCGCCTGTCAGCGAGTTCCCAGGCCAACAATTGCACACACTTTGAACAATCGCATTAGCCGTGAACAATCCGAGCTGCTGGTAGTTGGCAGCGTCAGTTCAGACCCACGTCACGGCATCATCAAACAACTACACTAATTGACCGGAGCACCCCGTTCCGCGCCAATGAACCGCTCGCGGATTAGGAACGAGCACCACTATATACAGAATATTCCGATGCGTTTAGTTATACTATCGTCTGTTGGCAACGCAGTGTCAGAGACTTTTGATGTCAGCATAACATGCGGTAGTCTATGGACGGCTATCAAAAATCAATCTAAGTGATCGATCGAAACAATTGTACGGCAATACCGACCCGAAATTACAGTTGGCCCTTTCCAACAATCAATGAAAACTCGCCTTTTTAAACAAAATTAATATATAATACTGGTAAGGTTCACGAATAATCTTAAGAGACTACTTAATAATTAAAAAAGAAATTATACTCGCATTGAAACCTATCATTTCTAATTCTAGTTATACATAAAACTGTTTTCAACAAAAACAGCCTTTTCTTTTACCAGAGCACGTCCTATAGTCTCCAGTTACCGACCCTCTATTAGTCGTTATTCGTTCGGATACAGCCTCCGTATCAGCCGCCATTGTGTTCGGATATAGCCGCTTGGTGCCAAGTCGTGCGTTCGATCTCCAAATACTTTGCATTACAAATCGGTAGGCAGTTCTTTTGGCGATTTGATTCCGAAGTCTCTCCCCCCAAACATAGGACAGAAGATCAGATGCAGTAAGGTTTCTCGCCAAAATGGGTAAAAGGCACATTGAATATCGACATTGTTAATATCAATTACAGTTTAATTGTCACCTTAATACGTGTTTGTTTGTATGTTGCTTATTGAACGTTTAAGTTTCACGTTTCTCTGTTCATGAAACGTAAGAGCTCCAGTCCGTTAGGAATAGATAGGGTCATGAAATTTAAAACATAAAATCAAAATAAGCACATATTTCTTACATATCATACTTTATTATGATAAAAAATACGGATTTTCACACGTACCTGATTGTTGGAAAGGTCCAAGTATAGTTTTTTTTTTCATATAGGCACTTTACTTACTAATTATAAGAGTTAAATTTGAGACTTAAAATTGACGTAAAAACGTAGACTAAACTGAGAATCTCTCTCTGCACACGGTGGTAGCGCGTTTTCTATCGCTCACCTGGCTAGCTACCACCCTCAAGATGGAAAATCTGTCGCCAAGCACCTAACGGTGTGTTCCGGTAGCCTTCCTTCAGAGCCAGTGTATTCCAGACTAGGCATGCTCCATTTAGGGCTACAGTATCGCTGACATCCGTGGTCGTGTGAACTTGTGGACAAATGTACAGGATAAAAAAAATAATGACTTAAAAGTAAGTATTAATATTTGAGGAACAGAAGTATAGCTTGTGTTACTGTCTATATAGGTAGTGTGCTCCCAATTGGCAGTTTGATTGCTGTTTTAATGCCTCCACGGCGTTCTTTCAGGAAATTATCCCGTGAAGATTATGATAAACTTATAATATTGGGGCGGCGGAATAAAAAGGAATTGTTAATGAGTCTCGCGCGCCCCAGATATCACCTACCTGATTTTAATGGTTCAATTTTACAGCTAATGGACACAATTATTCGTGAACATTACGATCTATGTGCTACATATGAAGTGAAAATATATATGTGTGTATTTTAAGTGATATAGCATGAGTTTGTTCGGTTCAGTACAATTCAATGTACGTATTTTATATATCTGTGAAATATGATAGTTAAAAGTTGTTTTGAAAATATTGTTTACAGACTTACATTACGGTAGGCGCCGATAGAACTTTTTCAGTTATTTCCATATAACAATCAAACCTCTAAGCGGTTTTCGATGAAATTCAAATGGGACCACTCAATAAGCATAATATAAAAAAAAGATTTTTTTAAATCAGGTAACAATCACAAAAAAAAAACACACAGTAGAAGAGAACCTACTCTTTTTGAGAATCAGTAGCAAAAGATTTAGATGAATAGGGTTTTCTAAATGTTTAATGGTCACAAAGAGTTTAAATGAGACCACTCAAGAAGAATAACTTAAAAACATTTAAAAAAAAAATTTAATCGGTCCAATAGTCTCCAAGAATTTAGGTAACAAACATAAAAAAAAAACATGCAGTCGAATTTAGTACATTCTTTTTTGGAATAAAGATTTACATGAATTAGAAAATTTTTACTAGTTAAAAATGGTAAAAATCAAGCATTTAAATCAGTCTTACATTTATTTAATATAGACTTAAATACTCGTATCAAATAAGACGCAAATAAATATCATCACCAGTCCAAACACACCTCGAACCGTCTCACATTTCTCCAATACCGTGTTTAATTCCGAATGAATTTATTAAAAAGCCGTATTAAAACTGTCGTGCCATTCGATCTCATTACCCGGGCCCATTCAATTTTAACGAGGCCGTATACGGCTTTTGATGTTAATCTATACGCCCTCCGATCTCCCGATAAATAACGTATAAACAAACAGTGAAAAGGAAAGACGGCTCCGCTTTCCCCCTGCCTCCCCGCGGTGGTATAATTTCATTATTTGCAACGGGCGCATTTCTATTTAAAATTTTCCCGATCCATACGCTCTGGGGTGGTTGTCTTACTGCAAATGAAGATGAGCTCGAGGTTCGGGTTTGCGATTGGAATGGTTTTTTTGATGTCTAAAGATGATAATAGAGTTATGGGTCTGATTGATTGAAAAATTTGGTGAGCAAATAGTTCCGCTTTATTTGTCAATTTTGATTTATATATCGTAACTTTAACGGCAAAAACGTTAATCAAAATCAGCGTGTAGGAATCCGGGGAAAAAAATTCTTGAGCCTAGAAGCTCCGACATTGAGAGAAAACATTATATTCCATAAGAAACTCAAAACAATAACAGGAAAAAAGCTTCATTGCCGAGTTCCAAAACTTATTGATAAGAACTACTTGACAAGAGGTCCCGCCAGTGCGGTCAAGTGCGCTCACTAAGTGTAATATATAAAAAAAAAGTTTGAAATGTATGCCCACAAATATATCTAAAATTTGAAAAAAAATTAGTAATTTGTCCTCCTCTTCGGCAACTGAGTGAAAAGTCATTTTTTACACAGAGATAGTACGAAGTCTGGAGAGTGCAATAAACAATTTTATCCCGGGAAACCAAACATAACACAGGCGAAGCCGCCTGTAGGTTTATAATTTATTTTTTTAAATTACACTAAGGCCTTGAAGCCTCAAGCTTCCTCTATTAAGTTAATGATACAGCGAATTTGCAATCTTCGAGTTGGAAAAAATAATAGCCATTAAATATCATCCCTCCGTAGCGTACCGTCGTCGGCCGGCTGAGGCTCGATCAAGCTGCAGGCTATATTCATTAATGGGGCCGTGGAACTGGGGACCCGCTTCCGGCTTGAGGACTAGTAACAGACGAGAGGGTAGTTGTATAGAATCGGATAGATAAGAACCTATTTCTAACCGACTTGGAAATACTAGGAGGTACGGAAGATCAGCGCGGGCTGTTTACAACCGACATCATGGATTGGGATCGGTTTAAATAAATATATAAAGTAAAAAAAATGCTTCTTCTTCTTATTTGTTTTTCTATTCAATTCGACTGCATTTTTTTAAATATTTTCGTGTTCGATTTCAAAGAGCTGCCTGTAGCAATTTGAAATAATAAATAACATTTTTGTTTAAAAGCGTATACTTTCCATGTGGTCCCATATAAATTTTATCGTAATCGGTCCTGTAATTTGGTTATAAAATCAAAATAACTGAACAATTTGTATCAGCCCAGCACATTTTAAACAACGATACACCACACAAGTCAGCACAAACCTTGCCATTACGCGAACCGGGCACGCGTCAGCAACTTTGTTTTTCCCTCAATTTTTTTCCATAACATTATCAAAATTACCCACCCCCCGCGCCGGTGTTGTCGCACCTTAATGAGGTTCTCCCTACTGTCTCCCGATTTTATAACTGCCGATAGCGGGCAACATTGAATAATTGTTGTAATTTGGGACGCTTGTTACCGGGAAAAACACGATACTTGGTGGAGTTTTTATTACGTATCGTTGGTAAGATAGCGGCGCTATTGGTCGACGAAGGTTTATTGTTTGGTGCGTAATGAAGTGTGAGGGTGAGGTGGACGATTGTGTTTTTATCTGACGCCTAATTGAGTTTCGTAGATGTCGGGTTCATGATTTGTAATGCGTTTGAACGTATAACTAGAACTTATCGCGATGTCTTTGCCACTACCAGAGACATCGCGATTGTTTTATTATTTGACAATATTTAAAAAAAAATATCACCTCTTTTTACTACCACAGTTTACGTTAATGCACGTTGTATTTCATTTGTTTTTACATATAAAAATAACTTTACCATATTTATTTTATTTTATTCAGAATGTAATAATTAAGCTCTTTGAGATTTTTGAAGATTTGAGATTTGAGATTTGAACTTTTATATAATAAAAGGTCAGCGTAATAAATAATATTCTCGTAATAAAGCTCGTAGTAAAATGATTAATTATTATCTGTATTTTTGTTGGTTGTTTCGTTACGGTTCACAGATGACAATCACAATAATATTTTTTTATTGGTGGCATCTGACGGAATTAATATAAATACGAATGTTTTTTTCATCAGTTTTTTTTATTAAACTCATTAGAAAGTGGATATAAAAATCTGGTATTTTTTGTATGAACTTTTCATTACATTATCTCGAAATAGTTTTCGAATTTCTGTCAGTATAAAACAAAAAAAAATGTCAAATGCGTGCTTTTGAGCTAAAGTAGAATAATTACGAAATAATAAAAAATAATTTAGATGTTTTTTTTTAGATCTATTTTTAGTGTTTGTAACCGGAGATCAGGAATAAAGAAATAGAAAGATAGATGAAATCTTAATACATCTACGTATTAAGATTTCATCTATCTTTCTATAGCTGATGCCCGCGATTTCGTCCGCGTGGTATTTATTATTCCTTCTCTTTAATTTACCTGGATAAAAAATATCTTATATGTTGATCACGGATATAAATTAAAACCATACAAAATTTCATTTAAATCGGTCCAGTCGTTTCAAAGATTATCCCGTACAAACAGACAGACAAACAAAGAAACATTTTTTTAAAATAAATCTAAGTTTCTTCTATTTCACTCCTTCACATCCCCTAACTGGACGTTTTTCGCATTTATTTCGTTGTACCGAAATTCGACTGCTCTAGTTTTAATTGTATTATATGCGTACTTATATATAGATAAAACATAAAATAAAACTACGATGCGTCCTATGATTTATCTTCAAGGCAACATGTGTCAATGTAAATTTTCGATCTGTTATCAAAGGACGCTTTGTCGTAATAAGATAATAATCACATTCCGTACTAGTGAAATAGTTTTCGCTACGGCGTAGCAAGAGCTACAACGCTACGATGCAGAACCGTAGCCGATGCTACGAAATCACGTAGCATCGAGTATATATACTTTGAGAGGAATCTTTTTACAATCGTTACGTATATAGGCACAGTTGCAGTGCTTGTTATCATCAACTTCTTGTTGTCCCACTACGTGGGGTCGTCAAAGAATGTCTTCTTTTTTCAATCAACTCTATCAGCCTTCTATCTTCATTTACTTTTTTTAACACATATCACTCTTCACACAACTTTCTTCTTCGGTTGCCCTCCCGGCATTACCGCTTACCATTTTTTCTCAGTTACAACGCTTTGTAATCCTATTATATTACGTAGTGGTTATGTTAGATTCAGTAGCATTAAATCCACATTACAACTTGATAGGCAATAGCAATAGTAAAAAAATGCCATTACAATGACATACGTAATACAAACCTCCCTACACGTCGGATGGGACGTGTCTTGTCAAGAATAATTGGGCGAGAATTCCGTCGAGAATCGCGAATACACTTTCTTAACAAACTTTCGTTATCGTAAAGTCGTAATGTAACGTAACGACAACATAAAGTGCTGGGCATGATATCAACCCATAAAGTGCTGGGCATGGGTCTCCCCTATGATAAGCCATATTTACACCACGTTGGCCAAAATATCACAGTGGGGACTTTACTTACCTTCGAAAGCTATTAATCTTCTACGTCAAGCAAGTTTCATCCCGATATTTTCTTTCACCGTTTAAGCTTGTGGTTATTAATTATAATAAGCACATGAGTGAAAAACTCAAAGGTGCATGCCTGAACCAGGGATGAAACCTGCACCCTTTCGCTTGTGTGGCGAGGAGTTTGCCGACTAGGCAACCACAAGCATGGTGTAAGCCAGTTGTATTAAGTATTCCCTAAAAATGATTTGTTTTTTAAATTTTCTCATAAACAGTTAACACGAACGGAGTTCGAATAGACAATTTGTAATCAGACTAAAGTAACAAATTATAGCTTTCTGTCACAAACCTGGTCCAACTCAACATAATGTTGTTTTAACCAGCGTTGTTTTCCCGTTGGAAACGGGTGGTGACGTCACGCACGTCACATTCTAGGACCCACACTACCTTCATTGAAGAGACCTCTGCATGGTACAGACAAATTCACTAACCAGAGCTATCAATTTGCAATGTGATTTTAATGTAACAATAATTAACGCATATTTTTGTCATAGAATGACAAGCACACCCACTACGCCATGCGTCATGATTACCAGCAGACTTAGATAGTTCAAAATATATTATCAAGAGTTCTCTATCATTATGAAAAGTTATCTTCCAAAGTATCTGAACTCGACGCTACGTGATTTCCTAGCATAGGCTACGGTTCTGATGTAGCGCTTGCTACGCTAGCGATAAGTATTTCGACGTAGCGTCATTTAATAACTGATCGAAAATTAACACTGTCAAATGTTTCCTAGAAGATACATCTTAGGTCACATCGCAACGCATTTTATGTTTTATCTCTGTAAACATCTAATAAAACTGAAGAGGTCAAATTTCTGTACAATGAAAAAAAAATCGTCTTGCCAGAGGGACGTAAGAAGTGAAATGGAACGAACTTAGATTTCCTTCACATTTTTTGTTGCTTTGTTTGTCACTAACTATAGCTAGTTCGGCCCGAGCTCATCCAAACCTACTCAGGATTTGAACATCGCATCGGCAGTGCTCACCGAAAAAAGGGAAACAAAAGTAATCTATGTTAGACTCCCGTCCTCAGCCGATATGTATGCAGATGGAATTATTGCCGACGACGAGACGGCGTTAAATAAAACGAGAACTAGTGCTGGGACCGTATCGGTCCAAACACACGCAATGAATCGCAAGAATGACGCAAGATTGAAATATTTTTTCATCTCGCACAACTGTATTATTGTCGTCGACTTAACCAACAAAGAAAGGGGTAAGAAAGAAGACGAAAGAAAGAAAGAAAGAAGAAGTTTTTTAGAACATAAAGACACTACAACACAACAAAGATAAGACAATAAATACATAACGACATTAACACATAACATCAAGCAGTGTTTTACTATCACTGTAGTGACGAGTGCGTCAGAGAAGGTAGCCACAGAATTCACCGCAGCGCTGATTTTAAGCTCTGACCTTCAGTGATATACACAAGATATATTAAGCAACTAGTGTTAGAACAATTTGGAAGAACAACTTGAACAAAACGTAAACAAGATAACTAAAACGTAAAATAATACAAATTTGATCGACTAACTGAAACTCTCAATATACGAGTAGATACACCTATCCAAATACCAAGGTATTTTAAGGAAACCAAATATACATGACATTCACATTAACTGAAATATATAATTTACTACTAACAAAAACTTGGATCAAACATAAACAGAAAATTGTAGGTACTCAATTCGACGGGTATGGTTTTTTATGGTAGTTACCATATAGTAGATCCATCGGAGAAGGCTGGAATGATTTGTGATTATTTTTTTGGTTTGAAAGGGTATGCTTCCCGTGTTGTATTGTATTTAAACTCTATCGAAATCGGTCGACTATCTGTGATAGTTAAAAAACTCAAAAATTTCTATCTGCGCCTGCCGTAATATAAGTCGGTAATAACTTTTTTCAAATAACTTGTTTATCACGCATCTAATTAGCATCGTAGGTCATTCATTGGTGATCCTATTTTAATATAGCTTACGAGAATTATTCGTTTTAATGCTGGTTTAATTAAGGGTTGCTTGATTATCGATGTTAAGTTAATGCGTCGATGGTTCTCTACTGATTTATTTTTATGTCTGTTTGACCTGTGTCTTGGTGTTTATTATATATATCTTAATATATATAAATCTCATGTCACAATGTTTGTCCTCAATGGACTCCTAAACCACTTAACCGATTTTAATAAAATTCGCACACCATGTGCAGTTCGATCCAACTTGAGAGATAGGATAGTTTAAATCTCAAATTATAGTCGCAATTTTAATTTATTGCTAATTATTTGTCTGTTATTATTTGACAGTCACAATTATCTGTTAACTCCAAATGATTCTAACAGATGTCGATACCTTTCGACTGGGTTGAGTAAGTAATTAATAGATGGCGCTGCTATGGTAAATCTACTAAAAACTTTAGTCACAGCAACGCGTGGCCGGGTCAGCTAGTAAGTATATATATGTGTATATAAGTATCTATATCAGTGATCAGGTTACCATAGCTCAGTTTTTGTCTAGTTTGGGACCTGAACACCTTTGTGTGGATGTGATCCCATATTGTTGTTGTTTTTTATTATTTACTCGTATTACTTACTATTGATGATGTAGGTGTTATTATTAAAGTCTAATGACTGTGACCTACTCGCACTTACATATTTGCTTGACGACAGTGAACATAAATTACACGTTTAAGCTAAGAATGTTGTATCAACAAGACGAACATCGCAAAACACATCACGTCAAACATATGCAGTCTCGACCCATCCACAAAAAAGGGGCCGAAAAATCAAGACCGATAAAACTTTACCCCTCACTAACCCGAACGTGGTCGCACCCGAACAGCCGCGGCCGGATTACAGCCAGTGATGAAAAAGGGAAAATCATTTATTTTATTACCTGTGCAAAAATAATAAGAGTTCGACCCTGGATCCGAGGATTCGGAGCACCATGAATTATAATTAGACGAGGATCTTCACACCTTCGAGTATTTTAGGGGTGGATTAGCATTTCTTTGGCGTTACTTTAGCTATCGACTTTTTTTTGCTATTGAATTACCAGCATATTTTTTTTTATAATTTCGGCAGTGCTTGAGCTTTTGAGTTTTAAAATATGGGACTATTATAAAGAAGTTTTTAGAGTAAATTTTACTTTTGTTGTACTTATAAGGGTAGGAATATGTTTAGAATGTGTTAAATTAACTCTTATACCTATCTACAGCGTTATCGGCTAGGGGTGTACTAAGCCTAAAGGGGGTAACTATACTCATCATTACGAACAACTTTTTACTATGGGACAAACATTAAAAAAATACTCTTACATAAAAAAAATATCCGTCGACGACTAACAGTATCGCAGATTCACATACATTAGTATGTGAATCTGCGATACTGTTATATACCCAAACATATATTTGATCTTATTTTGTAATATAACAATTATTATTGTGAATTCACTTTTATTATTGCTAAGGCAGAAAGGTACTCATCATCTGTATTGTTTTCATCAGAACGATATAATAAGATATCAATTATTTTTTTAGATAATATAATCATTTATTTCCGACACAGTTGATATTATACAATAGGTTATAATGATTTCATTAATTTAAGTATACCTAGCTGAGTGAAATAAACCATAACTGCGGGCCCCAAACTAGACGAAGCCTGTATCTTGCGAAGAACATCATACAATAAAAAAGGGCTAATTCGAATTGAGAACCTCTTTGAAATTTTGAAGACGTTTAAAAAATATACCTGCAGGGGTAACCAACCTTTTTACTAAATACGTAAAAAGCAAACAATGAGTGCGACCCTCCTCTCATACGTTCCAATAAACATTATACATATTTTTACATGTTACACACAATCCCGAGATGATTATCGATTGAGTTGTTCAGTTTACAAGTCGGATAATATGATCTCGGTGCGTACAGGTAGAGAGGATGATATGTGTGCGGAGTTGTTTTGGGTGTGACAGTGACTGTTTTGGTGTGACAAGTTCTATTGTATATGATAACTATATTTACTGATGAAAATGAACATGAACTTCTTGTAAAGCTAAGAAAACTTCACAACCATACTATAGTTACGGTCAGTTATATGATATATTTAAGATGATAAACAATGACAATTGTTTTAGATGTGACGCGGCGTTGTAGATTAGGAGTAATAAATAAATCATTTTAATATATGTATTGCTTTTATATTAGTTGTCAAGATCCAGATAAATTGTATTAGTCTAAAAAAAATATTTATCTTTCCAATGATTTTTGTTTGTTCCAACAAAAATCAGTGTTTTGTAATGTCAGCTTAGTTGTCCAACGGTCTTACGACGGACAACCAAGCTGGAAACAACACTATTATTAGGTTGCTTTATTGGCACATTTGCATCCGTTTGCATTTATAAACTTACAAAACAAAAAATAAATAATTGTTACTTTGTACTGAAACAATTTTACTGAGAAAGGTGTCATCATCTCCGTAAACATAGATCGCATTCCCCGAACGCGCGTTTTTCGCGGGGTATTATCAATTATTAAACATCAGCATGGAAATAGCGCCCCGGAGTCCGCGGGCCGCGCGCGCCCCTACATTCTGCGCACTTGTATTAAATATTCGTGGATTACGGCACGCGGGCCCGCGCTTCGGCGCCCGTGAAATAGCTTTCGGTTTTGTGCAGCTTATTAGACGGATTTGCATGTTTTTGATTTATTGTGTTTTTTTTCTTCGAGATGTTTGGGGCGTGGTTGGTGATCGAGACCTTGTTCTTTGGAATAGGAAAAATAATTTACGGATTAGAGTTGGCGAGTTATATAATACTTTTCTATGAACATTGAGTTTTTGTTCAAGTGCGACTTTTATTTATTTTTAGATTTAAAATATTATATAGCCAAAAATTCTTGTTTCATTTTGAGCCAAGACGTACACAACGTACACCACGTTCACAAAAAAATGTATTAAGATGTGAATAATATTATGTATTTATGATACCTGCATCAGTTACCTAGTTAAATTTAGGGAGCACGAAACTTTCTTTTTAAAAACTAAATTAAAATACTTATAGCCGATACTGAGGTTTTAATAATAACTTAAAATACGTTTAGCCGATATGGAGGCTCTAGAACTAATTAAACTACGTGTAGCCGATTTGAAGGCTCTAAAACTAATGAATTACACAAAGGATTATATTCTTAACATTAACTTACATACTACTCGGTGGTCCGATAAGAGACACCTTAGTCAGCTTTCCACAGAAGTGCAAGTACTGCTGAGTAAGCCGTCTCTACATCAGAGCAGAAGGGCGAGGGGATGCATAACTACCTACCTTTTTATGTACAAACATTTCTAATTTCTGTGAGTTATTTGGAATTATGGAATCCCTGAAAGATTTTTGTATCTTAGGTTGACTCCAATGGTCACATTGGTCTATCAAATGTACCACCCGTCATAAATATCGAAATTGACACATCAATAAACGCGTAAATGAGGCGGAAATATATTGATTCGAAATTAATTTTGTACACTGCGATAAGTTATTTTGAATTTGGTTGATAGATTAATAATCACTAACGTATTTATGGCCGAGGCCGAGGCTCCATACATTATTGAAACATCTCTTCTGTAATTTAGTATCGAACTTTTTTGGTGAATCGTGTTTTTATAATAAAAACATTATGATTTAAAAATTATTCACCAGATGGCAGCAAAACATCTATTTTCTTTTGTTTCTTTTGGAGTTAGTTTTTAACTCATGTATAGATGTTTGCATGAAAATTTTCGCACTCGCATACAAGTCGTAGTAGGTCCGATAGGTATATACATAAATATCGATTAATATTGAAAATTGCTTTTGAATATAAATTCAATGATAAGCCTAAATAGAAAGAAAAGGAAGAAAGAGAGAAGAAAATTTATTAAAACACACAAGACACTACAATAATAATAACAAAGATAAGACAAATAATACATAATTAAATAAGATTAAATAAATATCATGTTTTAATCGAAAAAAAACCGACCAAACTAATCCTAGCCGCTGTCGGGAATATCTATCCAAATATAGCGGTACCACTGGCATGATAGCTACGTCTAAGCCAACAATAGACGGTCTAAGATGGTAGCAATTCGTCTCCCAATCTAAACGTTAATTGGATCCGGGTAAATACCTGCGGTGTGGCGAACGATGCGCTAGATTGCATCACCGACCGAACGCTGCATCCTTGTAACCATAAATATCTAGGGAGATGCCAATCCCGTGCTTTGAGTATGGAATCTAATGTCGCATTAGAAAGGCCATGCGGATTTGGGGCGTCATTTTTGAAACGTTCGAATGAATTATTACTCGCTAATGACGTCACTTACGAACGATATTCCAAAAGTCGCATTCTTATTGTTCGTAAGTGACGTCATTAACGAGTGATGAATTAATTAGAACGTTTTAATAATGAGACACGCACGCAGGAAAGGCAGTCACTAAGGATTTTTTGACAGATTCTCAAAATGGACGAGATTCTATATACGTCTGTTTATATATTTCTTTTGTGTTGTTCATCGATATTTCAGCTAATTGCAAACTGATCAAAAGTATTCTTGGTTCCCGAGGTCCCATACAAATTTTAACAAAATTAGTTCAGTATTTTTTATTGCTACACGTATTTATTTATTATAAAGCGTGACATGCACTTGAAATGAGGAATGATGGCTTTACATTACATGTACATTTTCATGCATGAGGTCTGATCACGCATAAAAAAAACACTCTCAGTAGTTCCTAAGTTAGTGTTCTTACAACATACTATTAATTTCAGGACTTTTCTATGTGATTGTAAATTTTTCTACATTTTTATGTATGTGATTCTATTCAACTTAAAATTATTTGTTCCAATTTTACTTCCACAAATTATCACGGAACAATATAAGATTTTCGCAAGTTACATTTTCGAAGCCAACAACTGAATGCATCTATTATTGGCGCGGGCACAATGTGAACTTTTATTCTCGTATTGTTGCGACACCCGCCCTGCTCAGTCACCACATCTCCCTTTAGTTTCTGAGATGAATGAATGAATATAACTTTATTGGACACCAAACAAAAATAAAAGATACAGCAAGACAAATCTATACAATGGTAGTAGGTACATTGGGCGGCGGCCTTATCAACTTAAGCAATTTTTTGTGTGCTTGTTAACGTTACAAGCTACTTGCAACTGCTGTGGATATTGACATTTGGCTATTTGATCCCGTTGTTTTGCAGCTCATCAAATAATGCCTGTTGAAACTACAATCCGGAAATGAGATGTCTAAGATAAGTCCATATTAATAAGTTTTATACAAACTTAAAGTCTAAATTTTAACTTCTTTTTTTTCAATCTGCACAGTTAGGCATTTGTCCACAAGAGGAAGACACGAGCACGCCTGGAGCTTAGCTTAGTCTGGAATACACTGGCACTCAAGGAAGGCTGCTGGAACACACCGTTAGGTGTTTGCTTGGGTGTTTATTATGCATATAAGTATGTATGTCAGTCATCAGGTTACCATAGCACAGGCCTTACCTGATTTGGGACCTAAAGACCTTTGTATAGATGTTGTCCTTTATTTGATAGGTGACGATTCGTAGGCACTATGGCTATTTACAATTATTGGCAGGATATTTGTAATTTACAACCTGTCATAATTTCAGCTGTACCTTTCCATAAAAAAAATAGGGACAGCTTATTTAAGGTGTAAGTATATAAGTACGAGTACATATAACGTGTTAAAATTAAGTTCATCTAAAAAAAATAATGGTGTCTAGTGACAAGTGTAGTTCGCAGAGAGACCGTCTCAATGACAGCTCGCAAACAGATTACGAACTGCTATTACCAGTGTACTTCGCGCTACGGAGTCGTGTCGGTTACTTCGCGAAGTTGCCGACACCAAGCGAACATGGAAGTGATTATCGACAACATTTTGTAGCGTTGGTGGTCGACTGGTTAGTGGGGTCGATTGCCGTGCAAAAAAAAATCTATCGCCAAGCACCTAACGGCGTGTTCCGGCAGCCTTTCTCGAGTACCAGTTATTCCAGACTAGACTAGAGCTACAGTTTCGCTGACTTCCGTGGTCGTGCGAACTTGCGGTCTAATGCCCAGCTGTGCAGGATAAAAAATAAAATATATATTGTCGAATTGTATACCTATAAAACTTTAAATAATATAATGTTAATTATTCATATTTTAATGAAGAATGTAATCAGACTTTACAAAATTCAAATAAGACTGTTTTGATTGACACACTGGACATTACTGGACCGTCTAAGCGAATTCTAATTTTATATTCCACTAGCTGGCCCGGCGATCATCGTACCGCCTAACTGTTATTTATGTTTCTCGCCTTTTAAACCTTCCCTGAAGTACGACAAATATTTCACGACCAAAATCAGCTGAATAGGCCCAGCTGTTCTCGAGTTTTAGCGAAACAAAGGAACAGCAATTGATTTTTACATAAGAGAAGATTAATACGAGTATAAAGATTGTCTGGAAGAGATCGCTCTTTAACGAAAGGACCGGCTTTGATGCCAGTTTTTCTTGTATTTGTTTTTTAATGTAGTATCTTTGTAGTGACAATAAATAATTCTTGTATTGTTAAATGAGCGAGCGAAGCGAAGGAAGCGGTTCTGCTTTAAGGATAGTATTTTTTGCACACTTTGAATCGGTTAATCGGTTCTTTTTCGGTTTAATTTTAGAAAATTTATCGTGTTCCTGAAAAAAAGGAGACCTTAACACCGACTTCTAACTTTCTAGTACCTACTTTATCGATAATATACTTTGAGACATATTATCATTAAGGAATACAAAACAACTACATATCTGATACAATACAATATACTTATTTGATGTACAACCAAATGAAATAGACGATTTTTTCGGACTCTTCAGAAGTTGTTAATTATGGTCGCTCAATACAAAAACTTTATAAATACATTGGAGTGGAATAAAATAAGACCAAATAGAAAAAATACCCTTTTCGAAAGCGTTATCAACGTTGTAGTATTAATTTGTCAAATGACAGTCGAAAAAGAGCGACCATCGCTCATAACCGATCATTTATTATCCATCAATCCATTGCCATTTCATGTATTTCCCGCGCGCCCTATGACACGCGAAATAATGGAGCCAATCGTTCAAAGCACTCGCAAAGAATGATCACCGACAATTGAACGATGAAGGTGCCAAAAGAGCAACGGGTCGAGAACCTATCCATCATAAGAATAGAATCAACCAACACACACTGAACCCTAATTATAACGTCGTTGTAACAAACCAAAAGCTCTATCGACGGTGGTTCACTTTTCAAATGACCAATTTAGAGAAAGCTTTTGTTACGTCGAGTGTATAGCGAAAGTAGAGGTCTATTGATGTGGGTCATGTTTCCGGATGAAATTATTTTCAGTGCACAAGGTCCGGCCTGACGTTTCGATCTGTTAGGTAGATGGATTAATTTGATTATATAGCAGCAGATGTTAGGGAATTTGGACGAAATTGTTTCCTGGTAGTTTAAGCTGGTAATATTGTTGCTGAGACAAAAGCTTTTAAAAGCTAAGCTGGGCAAGGCAGTGCCCTTGCCAAGGAGATACAGGTTGTTAGTTCACAATATATAACCGCGAGTAACATTTAGTTCGCGACCATACATTGTGACAAGCTCTTTACCGACTTACCAAATAAGGAGGAGGTAGTCAATTCAACGGCAAGTTGTTTTTTTTTTAAATTTTTTTTTACCCGACTGCGAAACCAGGAGTGTTATTTTTTTAAGTGTATGTATGCATATTTCTTTGGCACGCGCTAGAGCTTATACGGCTTGTCATAATTTTTATGAGAGTGGTGACAATAGATTCGTCTTAGTCGTGACAGTGACACTGGATACATAAAAAAAAGAAACTAAGGATGATACACAGGTTTAACGATTTAACGGTCGGGGTTTTTCGAACTCGCTTCTAACCACTTTTTTAAAAGAACTTGTTCTTACCAGCGTTAAACAGTCTTAATGCTTAATTATTGATGCGTACACGTATCCTGCCTTATTAATAAACGTGTCTTAACTTAGAACATCTTTTGTCTTGTTCTATCCAATGGTGAACGTCACGCGTCAAAACAAGACAAATGACGATTAAAGTTAAGACGCGTTTATTAACAAGGCTAATCATGTCTCCATAATCAAATTGATACAAGAATTCATCCTTTTGATCCATTAAAGCAAAGGTCACCATAGTATCAAGTGTCTACAAAACTTAACGTTAACATACAGGTGCCTCCGGAATCCAATATAGTGTAAACCCTCATCCGCACCTCCGTCCACGACCAATAAACACGAACAGAATTTAATATACAACCGCAACAATACGTACACAAACACACATACATTTATTTTCCTACGGAATAATAGCAAGCAAGGGTGTAGTTTGGACTTGGATAAGAGAGACTTGGAGAACGGTAGTTCGGACATTACTTCTATGTCGATCGGTATTTCTTGGTGGCTTGGTGGGTGGGTTCGTAATAGAAATAGCAAGTGAAAAGGAAATATATATATATAGACCAACTGCATTTAGGTACTTCGTCATTTAGTGTTCCGACAATTATCAAAATCAAACATAAACCTTATGCATTGTGCATATATTAGATTTTTACAGTACATAATGTGATAATGCAAGTAACATAGAAAATAAATGTATACAGAACGCCCTACAACGTAGAGTCAGTTGAAGACCCATCGTATCGCTGGCTACACAACTAACGGCTGATGCATACCACAACCACTGTGAATGAATGAATATAGCTTTATTGCACACCAAACAAAAGACACAGTCAGAAAAATATTGACAATGGTGGTACATTGGGTGGCTTTATCGCCTAAAGCGATATTTTTCTGGCAAGCTTTGGATGGATATAACTAATATTATGACGAAAAAACGAGTGGTACATCAAAACATGACTGCGAAGAATGAACAACTGAAAAACTTTAACTTTTGTCTCATTTATAGAAGTATAATTTCTAAAAAAAAGGCATATGTATCTTCAAAGTCTCACTCATCTAGGTATCGCTTAGAGAGGTTCAACTATGTATAACAGCACAGTAGTAATTGAATCGGCCTCAGGCATTCCGGGGTTCGAGCAGTTAACGGTCTTGAGGGCCAACCCTAGGATATGCACTAGATGTGAGGTCACAAAACAAACGGGTGACTGAGATAGTCGTAGACGCAATGAGGTGGTGCGAGGGAGAAGGCGTAAATAGAAAGTGTTTATAGTAAACAAAGGATGGAGTCTTATTGGTAGTACGGTGTTTAATAGACTGTTGGACACCAGCGGTATTGTGCTTTGGAAACAGTACGTGAAATCCAGCATTGCACAAGGAGTCTTACTCACCATACCATTATTAAAAGGGTTAGGAGCTTTATGACTACATCTCGATTGGACTAGTTAGCAGGTATGACTAGATCGCATTATGACTGAATCTCTATACGACTACATTGCGTTAGGGATAACAAAAATAATCACGAAAAAATAATTACTCGTCAACTCTTTGCTTTATTCCTAACGCAATGTAGTCATATAAAGATTCAGTCATGAAGCGATCTAGTCATACATGCTAACTGGTCCAATCGAGATGTAGTCATAAAGCTCCTAACCCCATTATTTACATTACATTGTCAACTTACTTTAGGAAGTTAAATAATCTTGAATTTTATAGCGCTTTACTGCCGATATCTATATAAACAAAAGAGTAAGTCCTGACTGACTGCCCGATATTTGGTAGAAATCAACATAGAGCCTAAACCGCTGAACATGAAATTCAGAGGGTGTATTCATTATAAGGTGTGTGTAAGAAAATATATTTGGAAACTCAATCCCTATAAGGCCAAATTACTTTTATTATTCTTAATAAGAAAAAATATATAAATTCATGGGGTTAAAAAGTTTAAAAATTTTTACGTTCCATTTGAAGTCAAGTGCAACACCCTGGGTGACAGATACTAGTCAATAATAGGTACTTGACAGAGACAAGAGGTATTAAAACATACATAAGAATTCGTAACAAGTATTAAATTGTTCAAGACAAGCCTGTCAATGGTTGCCATGCTACATCAATGGTCAAGAAAGACGCTTGCAAGAAATAAGGTCATAAGAAAATTTGCGAAGCTGTTGCGGTACAGTTTTTTAAATCTGTATGATTGGTAATAGGTACGTTTAAGTATGAAAAACTTGGAGATGCGATTCACTGCGTTCCAATTATATCTACAACATCTGTATGTTTTGGCACCGTGGAATTCCGTTATGGAAGACGGGACGCAAATTGCAAGGGGCACATAAATACCAATGTTTACTTGATACAGTATTAGATAAATCATTTTGTAATCGGCCATATTTCTTTACTTTTTAGCTTTTTTGAAGATCAACTTGGTTCACTTTTCACCTTACCATGCAATAGCAAATATTTTTTTCTGAATTTAGGTTTGTGTTTGTCCTTATGTAGAGCGAAAACACGGCCTAAAATGAAGCATGCTCGAAAGCACGTTTGCTAACCGTATCCTAGACGGGTAACCCTCTTTTAGTGCATCGTGTAAAACATGGAGACAATTGTTAGGGCAGCGTTAATACCGATGTCGAGTCGATTTGTCCTGAAGCGCATTAGGATCGCCTTTGATGTGTCCGGCTGTCGGTCAGGAGGGGGCGAAAATGGGGGCCAAAAAGAGGGCAAACTGGGGGCAAGGCGGCCTGATGAAACGTAGATGTTATCTTTGTCGGCCGATAGGCGATTTGTATGGTTTTGTCGTTTTGATGTGTTTGTCTTTGGGACATAGGGATATTTGGTGCGGATGAAAATGACTGTTAGGAATTTTTGGGTTGTTAAAAATGTTAGTTTACCAAAATAGTTTGCTTCTATCGTTTTATTTTACAAATATCACTTTTATTTACAAGTATCACTGGTAGAGTAATGGATTCTTATCCGGAAAATTATTGCGTGCAAAACTAAAAGTTGCATTGAACCTGGAGTCGAACCCGCGCCCTTTCGCAAGAGCTATGATTTACTGACTAAGAAATGATTCCTAGTTCCTCCTCTGCAGATTATAAGCAGGTTTCTTTACAATACTTTCCTTTACGTAAAAACAAGTGTTATATATATTGTTCTTCTTTTTCAAATTTCGAAATGTAGAAATTATACAACGTGTAAGAGATAGGTGTAGCAATAATTAAGGGTGTTGTCTACCCATCAAACTGAACCCATAGTAACACAATATTTTGCAAAATTTAAAATAATATATTTGGATCTCCACACAATAATTGGTCACGTACTCGGTCTAGTTGTATGGAGAACGCAGTGTTTTTTATAGAATTTTGCTAAATTTTGTTCTACAATGTGTAGACTAACACCCTTAATAATTGTCACACCTTTTTGTTACACGTTGTATATTTAGGATCAGACGCTATAGGATGATTTAGGAACTGCCCGATTTCGAAAATACAAGATTTATTTTTCATAGACTAAACATAAATAAAGACGTACGAAATAGATGAGTAGACTGCTGTGTCACTCGCGAGCCGTGCATCAGTATTGCACCGAGTACCCCCCACTTGAAACATCTTCAACCTGTCACGACGCCTGCAGCGACGCAGACATCCCTACTTACTTACATATAGACTTACATTACAACCATAATAAAATATTACTAATAACTATACATAGCAAATGTAAATATATGTCATGAGAACTATTAAACTAAGAACTAATTTTAACTACTCGTATATAAATAAGATTAATATGTTTAATTTTTAAGCTATTTTTAATTTAAGTGTTATAAGACTTACCAGTAATTAACGTTAATTAAAGGCCAATAAATATAAATTTACTTTACATTTGAATGAAAATAGTCAAGGTCTGAAAAAAGCTTGATAAAGGCAAAATTATTCTTAATAATCGTCGACAAAGAAAAATTGAGAATTAATTTTGATTTGGCATAACTTGCTCATTTTGCTAAATGCACATTATGAGAAGTATCTCAAGTGGAAAATGTACATTTTGAGACAGACGAGTGCTCCTTTACGAAATGCTATCTAATATCTAGATGTGTTACTAAATGTTGCGTGTTCATGTCCCCACTAGGCTTTTTCCTGGGTCTCCCGACCCAGGAAAAAGCCTAGTGGGGAGATATGAGAGTGAAACATAGATAAGAATATAAAATATTGTATTTAGAAAACTAACGCGTGTTTGATTCATTTTGTTTAAGAAGACGGGTTGTTGTACGAGACGTGTTATCGTTAAATACATGAACGAATCATTTCATTCCTGATGAAGTTCATAGAATGTGAATGAAGCTATAGTAGGACCTTTCCAACAATCAGGTACGCGTGAAAACCCTTCTTCTTAAGCAAAATAAAAATTAAAAATGTTCATTCGAAAACAAGAAAAAAAATTCAGCGTAGTCGTAGTCTTATCTTCATACAGGGTCGCACTGCTGGGCATGTGTCTCCCATATGCAGGAGCAAGAAAAGCTCAAAATGAACTAATTTTTTCATAATATTACCATAAACACATAACATCCCTTAAACACTATCCTACCATAACATCCCTTAACCACTATACTACCCTTGGCAATTTGTTGATCACCCCGTTCGTTGTCTTCGGATGATCAATTATAGAGGTTTTCATATGCAAATGTCTGGGGAGGTGTTTTAATTACGTTTCCTATTGCTTCTGATTATTGATTGGGCTAATTTACCGGGTGGTGTTTTGTAATGAGTGACTATCATAAAATTATGTAAAGATGTTTACAGAGAGTTTAAGCAGTTTTTATACATAATGAGAAGTAGAATTTCAGCTATTGATCTTGTCAATCCTATATTTTTTACGAGTACAAAAATTGGTTCCCCATTAAAATTGGGAGCTTTTTGACTAGTTATTACTATTATAATTTACTTAATGCTGTGGTGGGCATGGTAGCTGCAGTCAAACTTGTACCTAATGTGCTTTAGTCTAATCTATATACTCGTATATAAGTCCTGACTGACTGCTAATTCGCTAGGAATTAACTCAGAGCCTAAACCACTGAACCTTGACATATGAAATTTGGATAGTATGTTCATTATAGGGTGTGTACGAAGAAAGGATTTTCGGAAATTTAACCCCTTACTGGGGATTCGTTTTTTTTTTCAATTCCATTTTATATCGCGGACAACGCCGCGGGTGACAGATTCTAGTTTTCACATAAAAATCGCAGCTAATATCCCCATAGTTATCCCATACTCGCCTCTTGGACCGATGTAACTCGCTAAAACATTCATAGCTAATCAGCCACCCCCATAAAATAAACGCATTCTATATAGGATTGGAATGAATTGTATCAACGATGTAGGATCTCTTTACTTAGTTCTTTTTTCGACCTCTTTGGTTTAGTTTGTTAAACGCTTCTTGCAACATTGATGCTTAAAAAAGTCTATGGCCACCACTACTTAATGTATGTATCTAAGAAATACGTAAAAATTATATCAACGCATAATAACAAAAAAATTTTGGCCACCTAGAGTAAGAAACAAATAAATTAGCTTTTAGATTTTTCACAGCAAGTCTGTCGATTTTTTATTGAGTATCTAAATAATACTAATAGAAGCAACGAGCGCTATACAATTCAGTGAAAAATCCGGTTCAAATACAGTAGTATTAGTCAACAGCGACCTTTCATCACCAATCACCAATCAGGCGGTCAAATCATTTTAAATGCAGGTACAATTCCGAAGCGTGGCTTAGTCTAATTTTCACACATGAATCGCAGTTAATAACCCCAAAAATATCCCACACTCGCCCCGTGGACCGATGTAACCCGCTACAATATTCATGGCTAATCAGCCGCCCCCGTGCGGCGCCTTAATGAACCCAATCAATATCCACGCGATGGAGCGTCTCACTGGAATCGCTCCTGTGAGATTTGCATTGCAAAACCAATTTAATCATTTGTGATTCATATATGATTACGTTTTTTTACTAGAATCTGTGGTTGAGTTCTCGGCGTTTGACGCAGTAGAAAAAGCTTTCACACTCCAGCTTTTTTAGTGTATACGAGTGATTGTATCTAAAAAAGTACAGCTCAGGGGCTTCACTGCCTCATGACTGCCTTTTATTTAGATCCCTATTTGACAAGTTACAAGGTATATTCTACTAATGTCTCCAACTCACCGCATCTAACTGGGATAGTGCTAAGTCAGCCACAGTAAATCCGCAGTTTAAATAAAATAAAAAGTGTTTAAAAGTGACTTCAAAAAACCCGACTGAAAGATATTTAAACCCACGTATCTTAACGAGTGGAATTGCGGGATACAGCTATTATAGCCAATGACTGTCTGCAGGTGAAGACAAATATATCGACACTACTCACATAAAAATACGACAAGACATTTAGGCTCAAAAAATATACATAAACTCGAAAAACTTAACCCTCCTTCTTTCGTAGTCGGGTAAAAAAGAACTTTCAAATAAAATGCGCAGAGCATCGTTCATTAATAGTCGCGATCATCGTTGCGCATTCCAATGAGTGTGAAGTGTTGAAATCAAACGTTCGACGGGCGCTTTGAGCCGGCACTTCTATCCAGGCGACTATTTTATAAACCGGTGCTTTTGTCGCGGGACTAATGAGGCACCTCAAGTGGCTCGACTGCCGTTACTGCGGTTACACCATCTCGGTTTTTACGATTTCACACTTATGCTTGTTTTGTTGTTGGTGGTCGACAATTTTTTTAAACTTTGTGTATTAGGGTTTTTCCAGGCGAAATGACTTTCTTATTTTTTCATGTTAAATAAGGCAGTCTGCAATTGCCTATATTTAGGGAGAATTACAACCATGGGCCATATTTTTGAATTTCCTCGTACGACTCCCAGATTTTATTGTGAAAGGAACTCACCGCTGAATTTCATTTAGAAATAAACAAAGAATAAACTTATTTTGTTCACTCAATTCTCAACGCAGCAGACTTTAAATTTAGCACGAGTTAAAAAAATCAGCCGATAAAAATTTAAAAACCTTGTTTCTTATCAAATTGCGTCAAGATTTTTAGAACACTACCTACTACTACGGACCTGTATGTGTCTACCAACATCCAGACAAACTTCTCTTAAACTAATAGACGAAATAAATTTGGCCAGACTAGAAGAAGAGATGTTTCGCTCACTCAATAAAAGTTTACCAGTATTAATGAAACTATCAATCCTGTAGCAGTTTACCAGTTTTTCGAACACTGTTTGTCATTATCAAAATTGTGTCTTTCAATATGTTTAGTACGAAAGCGCTTATCGTTTATTTACAATTCTCTATGCGCGTAAAAAGCCATGCGAATGTTGGAGTCGCGTCGATCAAGCGCGAACAGCTTTGACGCGGTAATTAGTGTCTGTGATTGCTTAAACTCTGTTTTATATGGTCGAATACTGAAGTCTGCCCGCAATTTTAATATAGATTTTTATTTACGGAAGAAAGGCCTTATTCCGTTAGAAAAATTAAAACTTATACCATCTCTCCATCTGCTACGCCTAGAAATACTTTATTTGCTTGTATCACTTCCATGAGCCAGAAATATTTACCTTCTTCCTTTGGACCTAGCTCTTCTTTAGTACTTTTAAATTTAATTTATTTAGACGATAGATAGGCTACTAAAATTTCTTTTAGTGGCACAGCTGCTACTTGTAGCACTAAATGTATTTTTAAACATATCTTATATCTAGCTTCTGCTTCTCTGACACTTATATAAGAGTAGTGCAATTATCATTTAATTATACAAACACTATCACACACACACACAATAAGTACTGTCCATGTCTGGTAATGCTGAAAAAATAATATAATTATATAAAAAAAGTTTTTTAAGTAATAAAGAAACAGAACAATATCGAAGTCTCATCTTATTGACACAATTTCACCCACTCGAAGGTGTCTAAAACTTAAAACCCTCCCGCCGCAGCTATTAACCGTAAGAAGGCGCGCCGACCGCCGAAGTGTCACAACTCAAAGTAATTAATATTTTAATTGGGCATTTCGTGCGTTGTTACTTAGCTGATATTGCGCGATAAATTCGGTGCCGCTAATAATGTCGCGCTCCCCACTTTTGTGAGAGGCGCCCTGAGTGGTGCGGTTTTACGCGATTTTAGACTTACTACGCTTTAGGTGTAGGTGGCGGATTTTTAATTGATGTTTCGGGCTTTGATGATCATCGCCCGTTTTATGGTGCACGCTTTAAATAATTTAACGGCGGCGGTCGATATTGAAATTGGTCGCTGGACGGCTAAGTCATTTGGAAGATTTTTAGGGACTCGTAGTAATACGAAGATCCCTTGACTTATAGATGTACTCTGTCCGTCCGTTATATTTCCGTAATCATTATGTATTATATCGCGTGAAATATGGCACAACTACATGCATGTCAATAATTTTTATATTTGAATGGGCTTCAATACATGTAGAATGGAGATATATTTTTTTTTCACGCAACTTTATCATCGTGCTTAGTATTACTGCCTGGCTCTTTTGATATTAAGGCTAACAAATTTAGATATCAATAACTTTAAACCTAAAACGAAAAAATATATTGTTTGAAACGACAACATTATATGAAACGATATAAAAGTTGTTTGTGTTTCCTTATATCAACAAAATACCAAACTTTTCGAGTTACTGATAATCTGGCAATTTTCTAAACATCACTTTGCCAAAATAGTGTCGGTGCAAAGTTTCAGACAATTTCCGGCAAAAGCAATAATAAGATTAAAACCTAATCAACATCAAAGGAAAGGGACTAAAGACAATTTCCAGATTAATATAATCTCAATATTCGGTGATGTGATGCGTAATGAGTGAAAATCTACTGTATTATATTTCGTATAGAGTTGTGCTGATCGGTGATTTGGCCGGAGATTGAATCGATTTGACCGGATTAAATATACACATTTTAATTTATCATTTCTTAGTCATTAATTTGTGTAACATGGATCACTGAGATAAAGAAATAAATAATAAATATTAGCTAATAAACAAGGTATCGATTTTAGACAAAATAATTGAATTATATTCATCATTAACCTCAAAATTAACTTAACCCATAATTAATTAAAATTTACTCATTATTAATTAAAATTAACCCATAATTAACTAAACGTAACTCATAATTAACCGATTTGGTTAATATTCGACTTCACAACTTTTTATTACAGAAAAAGAGAGATTTGCGCATGTTATGATTTTGATGGAATTATATATTTACTTGTGTATATAAGAAGAATTTAAGAATAAAATAATAATTTCCTTGTAACTAAACCTTCACGTTATCATCTTTATTACATCTTTTTTACTTCCTAAACCATTGTCGAGGGAAAAAGATGGATCTATTATTCTGTCCGGAAAGTAGCCGGACAAGACCAACACCCCTAACTATATAACCCTTCTGTGACAACTTGGGCGTAACGAATCGGTGAATTTTTGATCTCTAGCGGAGGGGTAGGGGGTGGGGGTGTCAGCGACGTTATTAACACTTAATATTTACTGCTTGAGGGTTGAAACTGTAGGTGGCAGATTCCTTTAGTTCAGTATTGGCGTTTATTGTAGTCATTTACTGATTGGTTGAAAGATAATTTAGTCAGATGAATTTTTTTGTTTTTGTTTTAAAGCTAAACTTTTTTTAATCAATACCAGCACCAGTAGTTCAAAGAAAGCTTTTAAAAAGTTAATATAACATAAATTAGGATTCCATGTTTTTACAACAAGATAGATAAAGAAACAATACCAAATATAAACCTATATACAACGTGTAAAAGTAAGGTGTGGCAATACTCGAGGGTGTTTGTCTACCAAACAAGGTAAATCCATCATAGCAGATAATTTTGCTAAAATTCGAAAAAAAAATATTGTCTCCTCCATACAACTTAGCCGATCACGTGACCAATTTTTGTATGGAGAACCTAATATCATTATCTTGAATTTTGCCAAATTTTCTTCTACAATGGGTTCACTTTGATGGGTAGACTTAAGTATTGTCACACCTTTATTTTACACGTGTATACTTGTACTGTGATACACAGTGATTTTTGTATGGTTTTCATTTGATTTGAAGATCTAGCTATAGTAGATACAAAAAAACAAGATAAATAAAAATTGCATATAGTGCCAGCCTTATCGCTAAAAGATATCTCTTCTAGGTAACCTTTAAGACAGCTTTAGACCGCCAACTTGTCTATACAATAAGAAAGACTTAACTACCTTTTAATGTTGTCCGATTCCAGTGTTTTTTTTCCACATAGCAAACACAAAATTTACTAGGCTTTACCGTTTTATTTTTTCTGTCTTTTTCATCACTTTGAAGTTACAAACTTCCTACGCAGTCATATTTTTGCACCGATAAGATGCCTATTAAAAGCCTTTATTATGCTGAATTCGATAACTTTTTTCAAAATAATAATGCGTGTAGGCCTAACATACATCACAGTGAAGCGATTGAGACCAATTACAAAAAAAAAACACAATTTGAGTGAATGTATGAATATAGCTTTATTGCACACCAAACAAAAGATATAGCAAGACAAATCTGTACAGTTAGACAATGGTCGTACACTGGGCGACCTAAATATACTATATAATACCTAATATACTATATCCTATACTGGCCTTATCGTCCAAAATAATCCCGGTTCATTTTCCGGCCGGGGTAAATGTTCAAAGGATGAGTTTGAATGACTACATCGATTTCTCTATGATTTTTTTTAGGAAAAGGCCTATGTCTAAAGTCATTTTATCCTATGGTACTCTTCGGACCTCGAACAATGGCTTTGTAATAAATCAAGCCGATTTGTCACTCAGTTGCTGAAGAAAAGAAGTACATACTATATACACTTTCACACGAGTGAGGATTGTAATGTTATAAAAGCAAATATTTCCAGTAGTTATTAACAAAAATCATTCGACCGTACCCCGATACATTCGGCATGTAGTACTTTTGCAAGACAATATTGCGCTACCAAGACTCTACACCGCCTCGGGAGGCCCCGGGAGGGCGCTTTGTGGCCAGGACTTGCGAACGACTGCGGGCCTACAACTCCTACAAGTGCTCGTATGGAAGTTCGGGGGTTAATACGTTAGTGATACACGCACGAGGAGACTGTCAAATATATGACAAACATGTCGAAAGTCTTGTCTTTATGGCCTGACAATGTTTTTGTAGTACAAATTTAAATTAGACGAAACCGACGTTGTTTATTTTCAGTATTCTTAGTAAAGGTTTGATTTTGCATGTCTTAACCAACTATAATTGTAAATGCCCGGCACTGTAAAAATAATTTAAGTAAATTAATACGAGGATCACAGAAAATTATCAAAATCTACGTAGGACATTAAAGAAGATAAGTCCTGACCAATTAAAGCAGAAACTAAACCGATTAACTAAGATTTATTGGAAATTCAATTTCTAATAGCACGCGAGCAAAGCTGCTATGATTTATTAAATTTAAACCAACATATCAGTATCATTCACATAGTAGTCCGTAAGTACTTGTAGCGCGGCAAAAAGCGTAACTATAAAGCGTAACCCTACAGTTTATGCATAAAAGCGTTTCATATTCTTTAAGTCACAACTGTTCGTACTAAAAACGTCTGCTCGCTGAACTTCCAAACAGTGTGTATCAGTAACAAGCAAACCGCTAACAGTTTGAGCCGCGTTGATTTATTGATTCCCGAGTCCACCCGCTGTACCTATTACCATCTCTCTACCATCTCGCTAATTGGGTTCCGCCTATATATGGAATATAAGTAAACTAGAGAACTAACACACTCGTAGGCGTAAATCATAAAAACATGTCTAATATTGACAAGTAACTACTTGTGACGTGCGTGACGTCACCTCAAGGTTCCAACGGAAGATCAACGCTGGTTGTTTCAGCCAGCATTATGTTGAATTGTGGCCGGATTGTGATAGAAAACAGTAATAAGTTTGAATAATTCTATTAGGTTGTTTGTTACATTGTTGTATTTCTGTTACAAAAAAAATTTATTCTATTATATTCTAAGTAAAGTTGAAAATTTTGAAATCCCCGCGACATTTGTTGGGGATCCATCTTGGATTTGAAATCATTATAGTGTGTAATATTCTACTAGTCAAGCCCTTTAATTTTTTTAATGAGGGATTTGAGAAAATTTTATACTCCGCCATTTTATAGCGGCGATTTTCATCAACATAGCTAAGAACACTCCCGTCTACGAGTAATACAGCTGTAAACAAAAAATCAAAATCGGTCGATCCGTTTGGGAGCCACGACGTCACAGACAGACACACACACACATCTCAAACCTATAACACCCCGTTGTTTTTGAGTCGGGGGTTAAAAATGAACTGGGGCAGTAGCAGGCGTAATCAGAAACATTAGACGTCGCGTCGTTCAAAAATAGCTAATCTATCGGGTTATTTTCGGATACATTTCGGGGAGTAGCTCGGAATTATATAATTTTAATTATCTCATTCCCATCCTGTTTAGTTTAGAGGCCACCGTTACATGGTAAATGTTTCGCTCGCGCGTAACGCTTTACGTCTACTTTTTGTGCGAACTGCCAGGTTGTGGAGTTCGTTGCGGGTTTCTCTATTACTCGATACTTATAATCTGGGTATTTTCAAGACGGGTGATTTTAATTTGCTAGTGTTTTTGCAATCATTATAATCAATTCTCTAATTTGCAATTACATACGAAAAAATTGGAAAAATAATCTAAAATATGCAAATTATGGGATTTCATAACAATGTAATAGGATAATCATTTAGCAGCATCAACAGCTAGAACTTTAAAGTAATACGTGCCTGGCGTCTTTAAATAGTGCCCGTTACTGGACGTCTTTAAAGCGAGAATCAGTGGACGTCTTCAAAGCGAAATTCCACTAAGTTTGTACAAAGGGACGTACATACATAACCACATGATCCAAGAATTCGAGGTATAACCATCGGCATCTTGACATAATTTCGACCCCTGTTGTGGCAAAAACAAACCACGACTGAATGCAATAGAGATGTCACGTCTTTAATTTAATTATGTCGATGAAATTATTCGATATATATCTAATTTAATTCTATTAAAATTTATTTCATTCGAGGTTAGTCGTTGTGCCAACTGATGATCTCACAATTATTATTATTATTTAATTCCAACATCAAAAGTACTCGACGAAAAAAATGTTGCTAAAATTGATTAAAAAATTGTTTCAGTTGTAGGTTTCCACACAGGTTATTTCTATATAGGAACATGTTATAGTAATCAATTAAGTACGAGTAGGTACTTAGTTTGATTTATAATGCAAAACAAGTTATTAGAAGTGAGTTCGAAAAAACCCGAGAGCTAAATCGTTAAACCTGTTTATCATCCTTAATTCCTTTTTTTAATTTTGATGTACCCAGTGTCACTCTCACGATTAAGACGAATCTATTGACACCACTCACATAGAAATACGACAAGCCGTTTAGGCTCACGTGCCAAAGATATACACATACATACATATTATACTCTAAATCATAATCCTCCTTCTTTCGCAGTTGGGTAATAACTAAAAATCCCATACAATCACACCTTTTTTCTTATTTTTTTTACATGTTACCTATATATTATAAGTTACTAGTAGACATCTAAACCGCACAGTCCTAACTTCTAACCTAACCCATCCCGTCGAATGGCACATCGATACATCATCAGCACGCAGCCCGCCTCCGCCCGGAGACAAAGTGTCGGTGTACATTAACGCCCGGGGGGTTTTTATTGCCCCCACGCCTTAAAATATTGTCTGATTCATTAGCGGATATTTCACATTTAAGTTTCGTGTGCGTTCTCAACTTCCACACTCCCCATACAACTTCTGAGGTGATCATCAGGAGAGGTGTTGTTGTAACGTAACGACACTTACAATTTTCTGTTAAAGGATATCGTTACGTGCGCGTAATAAGACGCTAAGATTCCGTTATACCCTTAATTATTAAGGGGGGGATGTATAGGGAGGAATGTAATGACACATGTATGTAAATATTCGCAGTAACGACCCGAGGTGGCGAACGCTGCACGCCTTAATGTGGCCCCGGTTGTTTTCTTTGATTAAAGAATTTTATTACGGGATATAATTCACGATTAGACGGGAAAGGGTTAAGGGGGGTGGGTTCTGCGTCTCAAGATAAAACGCTCGTGTAATGACGGGTGCGTGATTCTGAATCGTAATTGTTTTTGTGTTGCGGTGGCTGGCGCGCGCTAAAAATTATGCCTCGATTTGGGAGGTGTTATTTGATTAGAGGGTTGAAGCTTATCTCTGCTTTTGTTCCTTTAGACTTTCTGTAGCGATGTATTGGCCAATGGCCAATGTAGGCCATAGTCCACCACGCTGGCCAAATTTCGGGTTGAGGAAATATATCACTTAGCTAAAGATAATTGAAGAATTGACATTCTGGTAATTTTAATGAATTATTTCAAATCGCTTGTCAAATATGTAGATATTTTTAAATATTGGCCTTAATAGATAATCAGCGCTGAGGAGCAATCCCCAGCATCATGCTGAGCGCTGACCTTGTTCGACGCACGGGACACTGCAACTCGACCTACTTTATTATTTTAAATGTTTGTCTACTTTTAAGTAATTAGTTGTGATAGTAGTGTCCTGTGGGTATAAAATAAATGAGTTCAACAAGAAGAACTTACCTCAACATTATTGAACACCATTTCTTTCTGATTTAAATGTTATAAGTCCTCCGGTAGATAACACTTACCTGAAACAAAACAAAACAAAACATCAATCATCATACTGCATGAGCAATCACAATAAAAATATCCAAAATCTTCATACCCACGAACAAAATCAAATACCATAAAACTCCGCTATCTTTTAGTGCCAAATAGCCAAACATCGTACAATCTAATTATGTAAAAGGGTACAACGTAAACGTACACACACACATAGATACATAACACAGATAATATACATAGGTATAGAGCGCCCTCCTTTTGAGTCTTATAACATGTTCGCGTTTTAAATTTTAATGAATATAGATATCTTTATTCGCTTTGAGCGAACGAACCGAGCGCTGGAGCTGATTAAGGTACAGTTTCGTTGCTGGTAACATTACTCAGATACTAATTTAATAATTTTTAATTTTATTACACACTTTAAAACATGATACAAAAATACACAAAGCTAGAAGGCTGGCAGTCATCTGAATTCGTTTCTTCATCTTAATATCTAGTGATAGCCTCTTAAAAGTAGTTTGAAAATGGGTCTATAATCTAGTTCTTGAATAATATATGTATATAGCAAACAAATTGTACAGTACATATAGCAAACAATATGTTTTAATTTTTAGTTTTGGTTATAATTCAAGATTTTTCATAATAACGTAAGCATTTTCTTTTCGTAAGTATAACACAAAATAATTATATTACGTTGTGTTTGTAAAACAGCTACGAAGTTGAAGTCATATAGCGATAAAACCAGAAGAGAAAACAATGACAAACAGTAACACGAACGAATGCTTGCGATTGCCCAGAACCGAAATCCACCTTAATTGTGATTAAAACATTCGGAGCGCGCCATTAAATCTAATATGCAGCGGAATCATGCGCGATGTCTGTACGTAACTGGTGCATACAGGTTTTTGGTGGATTTTCACTAATTACTGATATGGCGGCCGACGGTACGGCTACCTTCTTTGTTAATAAACGTACTCCCTGTATGGAAATAATACTATTAAACAGAGCTAATCTAATTTTTTTTACCAGTGTAAGGCCTCAGCCTTGCATTTAGCGAGCAGCGGGGCAGCGGCGGCGACAGCCGTCTGATCGTGGAGGAGGAACAAACAAATACATACACACACACATACAAACTTTCGCCTTTATAATATTAGTGTGATGTGATAGTGTGATTTTATAAGAGAGCGAACGCAAGTGTCACGACGAACAGGATTCGAACCTATATTTTTTCTACTATCTTTTCTCCACAAGAGATTTTTGCGAGGTCTCTCAGCATAAAAAACTGAAGTTAATAAATCCAAGAAATTTTAGATCTCTTTCAAGGCCGTAAATTAAAAATAGTACACGAAAATATACGGACGACTTTAAGATACACTCCCAAACCAAGATCTAACATTTAAACGATGAACTTTTCAAAAGCTTAGATTATTCGATTGTTCAATAAAACGCTCGCTTAAAAATCTATCATTAAGACGCAGAATAAACAGGCACGACCGTACCAATCAATTAGCGGCTAATCGTCGACTCTATTGCTAATCGTCGCGTTGAATACGATCTAGTGTAACAATAACAGAAGAACATGGTTCAACAAATTTATTGCAAAAAGGACGAAACGTCACAACAAGTGTAATCCACTCGTCGCTGGTCGCGGTGTGGACGAACATGCCGTTCCCGATGGGTTTATACAGCTACCAAAAAAAGTTGCCCAACATTAATAGATAAATCGGCACACATATTTACAATGAATTTCTGCTCGAATTGGAAAACTTTGCAACACGAATTACGCAAAACTTATTAGAAGATCCTAAATTATTTCTTTGAAAATCGATTCCATATCTAAACTAAAATAATAATCCCTATTCAATATTTTAGATTATGTTACAAGCTTCGCGTAATTCGTGTTGCAAAGTTTTCTAATCCGAGCGGAAACTCATTGTGAATATGAGTGCAGTTCTTACTTATTTTAAACACAAAAAATTGAAATGCAAGATAAAGATTCTTACTATTTCATTCCCCGAATCCCATATACATTACGATTAGTAAAGATGCAGGACAACATCAAAACATGGTAGAGATTCCACGCAATCGCACGATACGCTTTGCGTCTCTTATTGTACGAGCGGCTAGGCTGTAGAATTCGCTGCCGACTTCTTTATTTCCCGATAGCTAACTGAGTATATTCTGAGACTTTTCAAGATGCGAGTGAATCAATTACTTTTAGGCGCTTCTTCTTAGAGCGCATCATCGTTTTATAGCATGTATGTACGTAAAGTATTTAATACAATTAATTATTATTTAGTAATTAATTATTTAATTGCAATCAATTAATGCAATACCAAGACAAGACTATAAAAACACAGTGTCAGAAAAAAAACTGTTCGCCGCTTTAACTCTGTCATAACGAAACAGACTAGTTTTAGTTATTTCGTGGCTAACTTAACGTGACAGCACCACAGATCTTGTTCTGTTCAGCTTACACTATGGCCCGTCCCTCCCTGAAAGCCGTCAAACGGCCATTAATTGATGTAGTTATTAATGTTTTCTAATTAACCTGGCTACTAGCCGCATGGGTAATATCGATGATGTGAAACTACTTTATTATCCATTAATATGTCTTAAAACTCAATTAACGTGGGCCACACACTACTGACAAAGAAAAACAAGATTATTAGTAAAATTTTATGGTTTTGATATTTGATTGTATATGACATTTTGTGAAGAGTAAGGGTCATTTAGGATATGTAACATATTAAAAAAAAAAAACTTAAAAAACCAGAAGCTAATACCAGACAGAGAACCGGAGGCCTTATTTTGATTTAAGCTATAAATTTTTAAATTTGTAAGGTGAAAAATAGCATGAATTACCCGTCCAATTTAGTATTTGATTTGAATAGCATAATTGCTACGTCGTAGCTTCTACATGCGGTAGCAAGAGCTACGCAGCTACAAGAGTGGACATCGATCGATAATTGCAAGACCATTTTGTCGTGGCGGCCATCTTAGATTTGAAATTTATCATAGTATACAGTATTCTACCAGTCAAGCCTTTTCATTTGATACGCATTTTAACTCAACCGAAACTAAAATAAATAAATATTTTTTACCAAATCGAATACTAATGTGACATACACACCTTTAAGCACAACGTATTAATTCCCATTGATTATAGTCATATACAAGCATCATACAATTCAATTTCAAGTAATAACCGTAAAAGGCCCAAATGAAATCCCACAAGGATTGCCTAACGATCACTATCGCTAATATAACGACTAACGGAATAGCCGGACCGGAGCATAGACCAAGTAATATGAGGATATATAGTATAATTTGCCAACAAAAGTGTGCTTCTCAATCTAAGTTCGTATGTACGTTTGTTACTCCATCGCGATCATATTCTAGACACACACATACAGACTTTCACCTTTGTAATATTAGTGTGATTGTAATCAGATCACGCTCATAGCGACGACATATCTAACTTGGCGAGACAGTGCACAGTTACACACGCTAACTCTTCAATACACTATGTCTACGGCACAAATACAAATATGTAACGGTCGTATCTAAACGACATAAATGATAGGCTTAGGTCGGAATCGATTGTAGAAACGGTTTGGGGACAAGCCGCACTATTAGTGGGTAAGAACATCGGAGGTCATTTTCGATACGGGATACCCCATTTTCGGACGCGTACCCTAATAGGCTTGTATTTATATAAACAATGTTGTGACGGTTCTAACGGAATATCAGCGCTAGTTGTTTCAGCCAGCATTATGTTTACTTGGGGCCGGTTTGTGACAGAAAGCAGTAATTAATATTTAATTTTTTTTAAGATAAGTTTTGCACTGTTGTTCAATGTTACAAATAAAATTTATTCTATTCTATTCCAAGAATGACTTGGGAAGACTGCTAATATATATATTTTTATAGTAAATAGCCTTTTTATCGTAGGCTAGCGTTGAACGCATCTCGCCTGATGTAAAGCAACAAAGCAGCCTAAAATAAAGCTCGCTTGCCTAGAAGAAACCGATTCACTCGCAAATTTAAAATAAAATTATTTAATTTCAAATAATTTAATTAATTGACTAATATAGAAGAAAAGAAAAGTCTAAATTTTCCCGTCCTCTATTTACTTGGTGTAATAAAACAATAAAAACACCTGAGGTGGGCAATTGGGATCAAAGTTTCTACTACTTGTATTTTCACAAACTTATAAATCTCGATTACCTCATGGCCGATTTCTTATTTCGTTTCTCTAAAACGACGCCTGTATTTAAAATACGCAAGTTGAATATCGGATGTCTCTGCTAAATATTGTTACCCTCGGTAAATGGATTTATTCCTGTTTGCCATCCAAATCTTTCCTCTTTGTCCCCGTGCGATATATACAGGGGGACAAACAAGACATTATATTCCTGATTGGCACTCTTAAGTAATTTCTGGGGAGAAATTACTTATGGTGCCATAAAATTGGGATTTTGAGACATATACAGGTAAAAATACACCACAAAAAATATATGTAAAAATTCCTAGAATCATATACCAAGGTGAGTTAATAAGTTAAAAATTATGCCTTATACACAAAAAAAAACAAGAACTCAGTAGTAAAAAAAAATGCCAGATTGCTTAAGACGTCAACGTTTCGCACGCTTAATCACCTAACTTCTACAATGTCTACTTCTTTAACGAGATATTTTTAAACACAGGACTAATTCTGATAAAATTCAAATGGGAGAAGTATATCTTGTCAAACAAAAAAAGGTTTTTTTCACATCAGGTAACAAACATAAAAAATTAACTTATCGAATTGAGTACTTTTTTTGGGAATTCGTCCAAAATGTCATCATATATTAATACGTGATTTTGATAACGTCAACAATAGAACAATAATACTTGGATATATCTATCAGTCTGGTAGATTGCACAAGGCACGTTACATTGTAGGGTATCGCACGCCCCCTGGTGGCCAGCGGCCGCTAATCAAATATCTTTACCCGCCTGCCCTAGGAGGCGACAATACACGACAGTCGCCCACAGATACACAAACTTTTTAGGAAACCTCTCGTATATTCGAGCTTCTTTTTAGTATAGGAACATAGAATCAAAAGTAATATTACCTGGTACGAGTATAACATTCTCAGCAGAGGTTGACTGTAAAAGGCAAGTGAGCCCTTGATCAGTCGAGATGAAAGGGAATCTCCAAGAAACAAAAATATTTTTGGCTTCTCGCTCTCATACAAAAACAAACCGAAACTATGTTCTTTTAAAAAAGTGACAACCGATTTCTATTACGTCAGGCGCCGATACAACATTTTTAGTTATTTTAATTTAAAAATTAAACCTCTGTACCGCTTTTCATTAGATTGAAATGGGATCACTCTAAAAGTATATACCTTATTAAAAAAAAACTATCTTCATACAGTCCAGCAATCTCTAAGAAATTTTATGTTTGTTAAAATATAAAAAAAAACATAAAATCGAATTGATGTTTTTTTAATGTTTGTAACTATGATGGTATTCTCCTTTTTTGGAAGGCGGTAGAAAAATTTGGAAACAGTTTATTAGGAAACTATTACCTGATGACATTGACTATCTCCAACTATGCATTTCATCATTTGATTTGTACTGTAAAATACTCGTAGACACGAATGATTGACGGCGTCTATTTCACTCTAGAGTTAATCAATCGGGAATTCCATTGGTAAAACAAATGTATTTCTTGGTTATACAATAGATAATACAATTAGCCATAATGCGCACATCGATAAAATTTGCAAGAAAATGGCAAGTGGTAATTATGCTTTATTTAAACTTAAGCCATTACTAGATAAAAAGTCGCTCATCTCTGTCTATTATGCCTACGTGCATTCTATTATAAGATACGCTATTACTGTTTGGGGAAATGCTAAAGATATCATAAAAGTCTTAAAATTTCAAAAACAGTCTATAAGAACAATTAACGGTTTGAAAAAAAGTAGTCCTGCGAGAAAACACTTTAAAAAAGATAAAATAATGACAGTTATATCACTTTATATTTATAGTTGTTTATTAGAAGTACACGAGGATAGGGAAATACCGGAAAAAAGAATTTCACGCAATAATAAAAAAGGGCGAATCCTACCAATAAATAGATTAGCTAAATGTAAGAAGCAGGGGCTTTATACCAAAATACTGATGTATAATAAATTACCTAATAGTGTAATGGATCTCAATTTTATTACATTCAAACAAAAATTGAAGTATTTTTTTGAAAGCAATCCTTTTTATAAACTCAGCGAATGTATGTCAATGCAGCTTGTAGAATCATCGTTCTTGTGTAACGAACAACCATAATAAAATATCACTAATAACTAAACAAACCAATCATAATGTAAATATTTGTCAAGAGAACTGTTAAACTAAGAACTAATATTAAGTAATCGTATATAAATGAGATTTGTAAGTTAAAATTTTTAAGTAATTATTAATTCAAATGTAATAAGACTTGCCTGTAACGAACGTTATTTAAAGGTCAATAAATATTACTTTACTTTACTTTACTATCTAATAAATCAGCGGATAAGTCTACATATCATCTTGACACAGTAGTAAATCTGTGCAAGGATTTCTGAGAGTAGGTAAACTATTTAATTTCATTGGTCATCGTTCAAGAGTATCTTCACCAACGTTTGAGCACCACAGGACCGTACGAGGAACGAATGGCAAATGATTAATAAAGCTAATACCATTAGCGGGCAGGGCGCGACACATTCGATTACAGGCATTCGATTCCACGGACGCGATGTCATCGTGATGTGCCGTTGTTAGGTAGTAAACTGTGAAGGTTAATCATAACATTTTTCATTACATATACTTACTAGTACTTCTGTTAACAGTTGACCTCGCAAACGCAATAAATATCTAGCTTTTTATAAAGCTGTGCCTTACAGTGTTATCCGCGGAAATCTTACTAGCCCACGGAAACGCTTCTTTTTTTCGGGATGTAAAGTTTCCTATGTTTTAATACACGATATAAACTATATTTCGCTTTTATGATATTAGTTTGAAAGTATGACATGACATCTTGATCCATTCTGTTTAGATTATTCAGAAATCACAATATACTAAACACTTATTAAAATCGGCTGGTAAATGGCGAACATTGCAAGCAATTTTGCTCATTGCACAATCGAAGCACACACCTCCCCGATACCAGCAGCGTCTCACAGTTCCACCTATTCAACATTATCTCCGGTTCCCCGACTCTGGCAACGTTCCCAATCTAATGGGATTAAATCATGCGACATTAGCGCCGTCGCCCGTTCGGCCGTCGTCGTAAATAATATTCCTTTTATTAAACTCGAGATAAATGATTATAGACTTCGCTATCCCCTTGTTTGTTGCCTGTAATGCGGTGCCTAGATGAGGTTTTCTCCAGTAATTATAAGGAGGAATAGTCTCATTAAGTTTTCCTTATTCTCAATTGGACAGATGATTTTGTAGAAAAGTGGCGCTCAAAATGGAGCAATTTGAAATGAGTAAAACCATCACTTTGCTATATTTTCGAATCTGCAATTGAAAAATACTAAATCATTCAATTATTTATGGATACGAATTAATACGCCTTAATTTTTGAACTTAAAACAAAAGTGGCGCCCAACACGGGACGAATGCAAAATTATAACCCGGCCCTTTCCAGTCATGGCTATCACCGTTCAACATCTCTGACGTCACTCACATCGCGTGCGTATTGTCCAGTATCGGTGACGTGGCCAAGTTTTGAGTAATAGCACTTGGTAACGACATAGTGTAAGGCAGCGATGAATCTCTCAAGATTCTCTCTCTTTAAATACTTACCATGATTTGAAGAGCAAAGGCAAGAGTAATAGATAGTAAAATTTTGTGAATAACTAATTGTTTATTTAAGAGACCACCTTTAAGATTCTAATCTTGCGTTGTTGCATCACCCTGCGAAGAATAACCGAATCAAATACAAATATAACATATTGCAATAAAACATGCGTCCAGCTTCTTAAATGTAGGTTATAAAATTGCAAAGCTATCATCAAATGAAAACAAAAATATGCGTTTTTCTACAAGCATTAAACAATACGAAATTGCATGAAAATGTTAACAACCAGAACATATATAACTGCAACAATGCGTACATCCTGTCCAGACGGTATAAGACAGCGAATATGTGGTGGGGCGTGGACCTCCCAGTCCCAGATACATCGTTAATCATCGCCTGGTCCCCCGAACGTGCCCAATACTGGGCTAAGTCTTTGTTATTAATTTGCTAACATCGTCGCTCAGTTGTACCGACGTTTCGGTGACCTTGTTCCAAATTGGATAGGACAGGTGAAGATATTATAAGTCGTCATGCCTTTTTAAAATTGTATAAAAGGAAAGCTGCGATTAATAAACTACACTCAATTACTTTTATCTTGAACTGGGCAAGTGCCTTTATTACTGAAAACAAAATGGCTAACAACAACAACAACAACAAAAAATATAGCAGAAAGATTGACCATTTAAAATAATTCAGATAATCTAAATGCTCCAACCCAATTAACGTGAAAGTTTAACATGAGACAGGGATTCTTATAGAACATCCATCCCAAACTAACATTAGTTAAAAATCTTCGGTTTTCACTATCTCATAATCATGCCTCATCGTTAGTCACTTCGCAACTTAAATCATTATAGTGTAGTTATATAACTACAAGTTTAAATTATGTATCACAACTTTAACTAAGGTAGCCAGTATGTCAGTTTATTAAAACACAAAAGCAAACGAAAAAAAATCATTAACAGTCATTAAAACTAATCTACGAGAAATAATAAACCTCTAGTAGAAGTAAAAGTTCTAAGAATGCTGGTTGCATTACCACGTTGAATGGCAATGCTAATTTTTAGACCAAAATAAGAGCCAGCATACTGGTCAAATGTCGATTTTACTAGACGTTTCGATATATTTCTAAAAATAATACTATAACTTATTATCCCTACACATATTATAAATTATTGTTTGTTAGGCTATTAGTTCGCCTTCTCGGCAAATGAATGACGGATCGACTTGATTCTTTTCACTGATAGAGTTCCGAGATTTGGAGAGTGCCATTACTTTTTTCCGAGATACAATGCGAACGAAACCGCTTGCATAAGCTAGTACATTATAACTACCAACGCTTTCAAAAAATCAAGGAAAAGCGATATCTCTCCATAATGAAAAGCATTAGAATGGACAGTGGTAGGCGGACAGGATAAAATCGGGAGTATTTTTAATTATGTTAGTGAACCGGGGCTTTGTCCCGGAACGGTCCGTCGCGATAGCTTTTTTGTTATCGCCCACTTTTTTTCGCAGACTTGAAGCGAACACTAACTAGGGCACTTCGTAAATAAATTCTCGAATATTCTGTAATGAAGATACAGTCCACGCGAAGTGCTGTTTTACTAGATTATTTAAACATTATTTAATATAAAATAACATTTTCGTTGATTTAGTGATTTTTGTGCTTTGATTGCGTTATGGTGTGAGAAAATAATAAGTATCAAACTAGGCTTGATTGGCGTATATGAATAAAAATTTGAAAATACTCTCGACCAATAACTTCTTTTGAAACAAAAAAAAAAGATTTATATCACCACTAAAGTTATAACATACCTCAGTTTAGCGAATATCAGCATTTAATTATCCGCTAGGTCACCTGAACCTAACTCATCGTAATAACATTTCAAAACACATAGCAAACGCTCTCCCCCGTACATCTGATTGTAAACCGTGTTAGTTACAAACAATCGCACTGAGCATCAAACAAACTTCACATTTTGATATTCACAAACAGTTGTACTAAACAGGGTTATCGGTTACTAATGTACTAAACCGAAAGCGAGTCAGTGTCACTGTATTTGTCCACGGTAATAATTTTCACTGTAGGAGCAATCTAGTATTTAAGTAAAAAATAGTCATCAGTGCTAAACATTTTGTCGAAGAACTTTTTTTATGATACATCTGATGTTTTTTCTCTAATTCCAGGTAAGACTCAAAGTGAAAATTTTGCGCTGTGGCTAGTTAAGTGACACATTTTTCGGGGCTCAAAGAGTTGAAAATTTATTTATTTTGTACAATAGCAAGAAAATTCTACTATTATTTATGTACTACATCTGGAACGTTGGTCTACATCAACGTGACAATAGGACTATCATAAAAAAAATTTAATGACACTACTGATAAAATGAAAGAACCAAAATTTTTTATACACGGCGTGTAACAAGTGTTTAGAAGTGACTTCGAAAAAAACACGTTTGCAAAAACTTTCGGCCACTGCGTCTTAAGAGGTAAAAACGCGGGATGCAACCAATATAGCCTATTACAATCTGCATATAAAGATAGATAACGACTCGCACGTAAAAATCAGTCCACCAGTTCAGGCTATACATTATTGTCGTTGTCAAATTCGCCGCCCCTACACCTGTAGCCGATAACCCTGCACAGACACAGTCGTAGTATATGGCCTCACGCGGGGTAATTCTGAGGGTAATTTTCGGCATGTCTCGAGCATTGTTTGCCCCAACATTCGGACCTCTCACGCGTAAAATTACTATCACCTACCACCTTAGGTAAATATGTCGACAAGAAATTTCGCTTTGAACCCTTTCGGCCCTTTGTTGTGTACCACTAAAACTATTCTCTGTTAATCTCTGGATAAACAGTGCTTGTTGATAAATTAACGCGTTATTAATATATGGGAGTGACCCCCGTTGTAGGCAGGTGTCCCCTCAGGCCCCTTTCGCTTACAAAAGGTTAAGAAACGACAATTTAGGGTCAACAGCAAATATTGTGGGTTATTCCGTTTTTGTGATGTTTAATAAATTAAACGGTAGAACTGTTTGTTCTGCTCTCATTATGTCGAGGTTCTTGAACGTTGGTATTAAACTAACTAAGCTTTTGAACTTTTAATCGCGTGGAAAGTTTACTAGCGAGATTTTATCATATGCAATGGAGATTATCGAATATTCATAGTAGTACGTAATAGCGTTATTTTTAATTTACTCTCTAGTTATCTGTAAATGGTTACGGTTGCCGTCTCACAATAAAATGATCTTTAATTTTAACGGGGACATTGGATAGCGCTTTGTGTCTATGCCACACTATAAAACTGATGTACAATAAATTACCTAATAGTGTAATGGATCTCAATTTTATTACATTCAAACAAAAATTGAAGTATTTTATTGAAAGCAATCCTTTTTATAAACTCAGCGAATATATGTCAATGTAGCTTGTAGAATCATCGTTCTTGTGTAACGAACAACCATAATAAAATATCACTAATAACTAAACAAAGCAATCATAATGTAAATATTTGTCAAGAGAACTGTTAAACTAAGAACTAATATTAAGTAATCGTATATAAATGAGATTTGTAAGTTAAATTTTTTAAGTATTTATTAATTCAAATGTAATAGGACTTGCCTGTAACGAACGTTATTTAAAGGTCAATAAATATTACCTTTACTTTACTAATTAAACTCAATTATATTTTACTGCTATATTTTTGTTGTCGTATAGTACTTAGTCATTTTGTTTATGTTAATAAAGGCACTTGCCATTACTCGTATTATATTTAAAATACTAACTCTTTACATTTTTGACACGTTCCTCCGAATCTATTGACACTCGCGCAAATACGAACAAACATTGCCCTAACACTATACTAGTTAAAATCTCAAATTATATCAAAAACTACTTACCAAGGTTCTTTGTGCTGTCCAAAATTCACCTCAGTACCTGTAGCTATGCAAATCTTCGAACTTCATAATATCCTATCTTACTCGCAGACCAGCCGAGACAACAGCGCCGGCTTTATTAACTGCAACGTACTTTAATAAAGCCTTCAGCGCCCGAACAAAATCTCCAACACTTTAATAACAATATTCATCAATAACCTCAGCTAAATTAACAACGCCCAATAAGATCCTCGTCTTATCCGTCCGTCCATATTGCATTCCGGGTCCGGGAGTACGAGTTGATGTAATCCTCGTTTCATCCCGTAATATATATCTGGGTCTAATAAATAGGAGAAAAAGTCGGTCAGAGTGAATCCGGGGGACGGTAAGTGAGTGCTTTACGTCATATCCGAAATCCCCGGTAAAGTGAGCGGCGGGAAATCCTGCGGCGTTCGATGGTCTGCCGTCGCGATCTTCTGTAATAGCAATAGCTTTGTATTAAAGCCGGCGAGAAGACTTCTTGGGGCGTGGCGCAAAGGAAACGATATCTAGCTATATTATAAACTAAGAGCATAAATAATAATTTTGTCGTTATAGACTAATACTTTTTGAGTGAGTAATTCGGCCAAAACTGCATTGACATACTTATCTTTGAAATAGTGTTATTTTATACTCACGTCACAGTTTTGTAAGAGAAGCTTTTATGAGCGGTTTCGGACAGTGTGCAAAAACATACCTACCAAATGCTAACAAAAACAACATTATTAACAATGGACAAAACTCAAAAACTGCGCTTTATGGGACCAAAAGTATACCTAAGTAAGAAGCACTATTTTAGCATATTTGGTTTGGTTTTTTTTCAAATCGCTCATATCTCGTGTCTTCAGTCTCAGTACTAGATCGGTACGGCTTAGCGCTTTTTCATCAATCCTGCTTTATTACAGTGGATCCGCGTCCAGGCCGGATGCCGGTCATTTAGGCGGACCGGCTCTATTACCGGCGGCCGATTCCATTCGTATCTGTCGCCGAGAACCGTCCGGAATCCGTCTTCGGCCATCATCCACCCGTTTACGACTTTCGGACGAATTCGCGAATGCCTTTTTTTCTTCCCTCTCTTTTTTAAGCCAGTTGATGTATAACAGTCCACCATTGTCGGTTTGTTTTCTGTTTGGCAATTTTTAAAGGGATTACACGACGCGGCCAGGGCTTGATCACGTCTTCGCAGCTGCCCGCTATTTATGAGGCCATATTTCACGGAATATTGAGTAAAGTGGCCTTTAATCTACTGATATAATGGCGGTTTCGGTGGTTGTGTGTCTCACGATACTATTGCGCCGCCGTTTCTTATTGCTTTGCGGAAGTTGCGAGCTGTATTTGTTGTGGACATTATGAGCTCTGATATCATGAAACAGTCAATTCTGTAATGCTTTCTTTTGTATTATCTCTCGATCTATTTTATTTCAGTTTAAAAAAAATGCCTTTTGAAGGCTTATAAACTCTGTTGCCATGTGGCATGCAATTGACATCCTCATCTATCACTAATAGGTATGTAGTATACGTATAATAGTAAAACATTACTCCAAGGTCACTCAGCCTAGGACTGGCTGGGCAGAATGTAACCAGGAGGTCTAAGCAGTTTTGTAACATCACCATTGAATATGAAACTAATACTTATGCAATAAAATATTGTACATTTATCTGTTCAGTAATTATAATTTAAATAAACTGAAAATTGACTCTAACTCTCACCCGTTATCACAGCCGAAATATGCACTTCACTCCCTAAAGCCAATTATAAAAGTACGTTCCTAGTAAGCAGGTATGCCACCGTCCGCGACTATTCCCAACAAAAACTATTCACGGGTCAGTGTTTGCACAGCACATAAAACCTACCTTCCCTCCATTCAATCACACGTGGGAAGGCGCACTACAAACAAAAGTCTCAACTCCTAGAAACCTCGACCGAGATTAATATAAAATTCACATTAATTAATACTCGGCAGCACAATAGTTTTATTTGTTCTAAGCACACCGGCCACAAAGAGTTGGGAGAGTATTTTCCATACAATCGTACGTTTAAATTCAGAGAGGGTAGTTGTTAAATAGTGCAACAATGGATGGTGGACGCGGCTATTAAAGATGCAAGGCTTCGGTTTCGGACCTTCGTCTTTTGTGATCCGTGTGTTTGACCATGTCGCTGATTTTAGGTGGCTACTGTGCATACTATATATAATATGCGACCTTATCCGCCATCGCTATTGTTAAAAACGGGTAGGCAACAAATATTAGTTTTTTATTTCTGAACATACAGGAAGTGAAAAGTTGGTTGGTATTAGCTATTTTACTATTGAATATTGTTTCAGGATCCGGTGTGTCAAAATTTAACATTTTCTGGTAGAGACATTTGTCCAGTTCAGAAGGACTGTATTTTTCTAGTGGAAAACAAGTCATACTTCAAACTGACTTCCATTCGGCACGCAAAACTTAAGATATTAATAAAAAAAGAAAACACTAATGAACCGATTTTGATAAAACTTATATCAGAACACCCCAGGGTTTTAATGATCGGTTTATAATTGGCGAAACATCGATGAACATACAATACAGACGAACATAATAACTCTTTCTTTTTGTAAGTCGGTAAAAAGGTAAGTATGAGCGACGGACCAAAGGTATTTGCATAAAAAAATTATATCTCATTTCTCTCAGGAGATAATGACAATCCTAGGCCGGTTCCAACAAAAGCTGCTCAATATGAACACCAAACAATCATAACCAGTAGGTAGTTATTCAGCAAACGCCCGACTTCCTGCCTCGAATCCAGCGATACAGAATCAGATTTCCGAGTGGCAAGTCCTCGGGCTGTCAAGAGCATGGATAATTATCCTTTAATGATCCGTTCGGTCTGTTCTCTGTGCTGACATCGAGTTCTACGCTACTCACATTATGTGCATTGTGAGTGTTCAGATTTGGAGACTGTTGACAGATTAAAGCGTTAAATCGTTCTATAATGATGTACCAATTTCAAATAGCTATGGATGCTTATGCAGCATTAAGTTGAAAAAAGAGCATTATTCATTGACGTATTGAAGTCAAGGCAATTCTTAAACAAAATACTAGGTTTAACGTACGGTTTGGATGTGTGAACACATATTTATATTTTACTTTGAGTTTGTATTGTATTTTTCAGGTTCAACAGATTGAATAAAACTTATGAAAAGTCGATGTGGGCACACCGAAAATTTTATATAAAGTTTTAATCAAACATAATAATGACTATGTCTAGATTTTGTGACAAAAACCAAATAAATAAACTCTTTTAAAACAAAAAATATTGTATTTGCGTATTTAACGATATATTTTTTTATCAATAGACACATTCTGTCGCTTTAAGTGAGTATTTTTGAAGCTGTGATTTTATTGTCACCCAATGTGGGTATTGACCCCGATTCGGGCAGGCCAAACTTACTAAACTAACCTAATTTGACAGTTCCAAAATTGTTTTCTCTCTTTTTGTTTTTACAAGTGAGAAAAGGATGGATATAATTTTAGGAACTTTCAGTTTAGTCAGTGTGATTTGCCTAATGGTCAAGGTATTTTTTTTAATTTTAGTTGTTTATGTGTGTAGTATAAAGATTTATTAATTTTGTGTCATTTATACAGTCGTTATAATACATAATACGATCACAGTAAAGTTGAGCAATATCATCTCAGTATACAAGTCTGTACCACCGCGGAAGTGCGCTTTCGACTCGATTGTTTCATGAGATTTTAATAACTGTGCAGCAAAGGACTGTTGGCGGCGGATTGTTGACTTCAAGATGTCGGTAAAGAGGCTACGAGCCCCACGTGTTTCCGAAGAATTACGTTTCGATCGGATTAGTGAAAGTTTGATTGCATATACTAAGCAAAATAGCAAATAATTAGCAAAAGGGAAAATAAATAAAAAAGTAAACCAGCACACGACTCGTTAGTTATCTGCGAAAAATAAATAATATATCGTATAATAATATTTTGTTTTCTTGTTTTAAATTTTAAATAATAATCACAAATACAATCTACTTAACCACAAACATTCGTAAAACCTAGCTAGGATTAAACATGTGTAAGGGATGTCATTCTACAGTCAGAATAACATGCACAACACATCCAGACCCAAGGACAGACATTTAAATATATCGTTAAACACCCAATCCAAACATATATAATGATGGTAAGTAAGAAATATAAATTAAGAGTGTTAAAGATTGTAAATAGATACTAACGATGTTTTGGGATAGTGAAGTTTGAGAAAGCTTATCAAGGAAAGGAACTTTGATATTTGAAGCCTTATTTTTAACAGCCACATATTTTTTGAGTTGCAGACTTGTGTACTGACCTGAACTAAATCGTCATGAGCCAGGAGCCCAATTGGCTAACATTAGGCATGAAAGATGTGAAAACAAGCCAGAAAAAATGGCTTCCATATTTGACAGTTCGGCGCTTTAACGCTATAAAACATCGACGCCATTTCTTGTTGTAGTTTTAACCTTTTTCGTGCCAAACGTGAGCCAATAAGGGGGTAACTCTTCAAACACGCATACTCGATCTCTACAAATTGCTTCTCACAATACCATAACTTACAATCTATTAGCCCATTCTGAACCCTAATTTATGACCGCACCGAAACGACACTAGCCCTTTCAATCCTCTCTAATAAACAGCCACCGATGCCTTCCACTTTATATGTATTTAATGGTCTCCCAAATTTGCGTATTGTCTCCAAAGATGGTTCACGTCGTCCCTTACAGGTAATGCTGTTATTTATTGCCACTAAAGGAGTGGGAACAAAGAGTAGGAATAGTTGAGAGGTGAGAGGTCTCCCTTGATGTTATGATAGTTAGGAAGTTATGAGGGCATTGGTTTTGGAGAGTTAAATTGTTAAGGAGTAGATTAACACCGCCCAATGAAGTTTAAGTAAGGAATTTTGAGAGATGTTTTAGGCTAACATTAGAATAGTTGAGAAATCGTGCGCTATTAAATACCTGATATGTTTTTTGTCCACTAACATGTCAATACTGAAAATACAAGCCATGTTATTAGCCATGGCCCCTAATTTATCGGCAGCTACTCATACCAAACGGTTTGAGTTTTTATTCCTTTGCAATTTTAATTAACACATGCCCTTTAGATACAGTTTTATTTACATTTGATGCGAGGAATAATGTATGGCAATGGATGCAGCTTTCCCTGCAAGTTGCATCGATTACCATCCATACTACTAGTATAGGCTAACGTCAAGTAGAAAACAGAAACCTCTATTTCCCGTAGCTAACTTGATGGAACCTGAGTTTTAACTAAAATTTTTGCAATAACTACCATTATGATAAACACGCGAAACTACACGAAGCATTTGAAACAAGGTCAGGTTGTCTCCAATTCACGACGCGCCCCCATCGCGGGGGCAATTATCCACATCTCGGACACAACAGCGCAGACGTTCTTCAGTCACAATGGCGCCCACTCGAGGTCTCGCTGTAACGAATCCACTACTGGCTGCCTACTATCAACCGGTCCCTTTCGCGAAACTAGAGCGGCATTGTTTGCGAGACACTCCCATACCTACACTGGCAGTTAATGATGTATGGGTGGGGGTTCATTACCAGGAGGATTTTTTGTCTCTGCAGTACGTGTGATCATTTATTGCTGTGTGCTAGTTATAATGATGGCAGCGTCGACTCAAGAACACGACTGAATGTGAGCTTTAATTGGTGACGATTGTAAGATTTGTAAGGATAGTTTTTAATGTTTCACGGGTGGCTTTTGATAGCGGGTGGGATGTTTCGTGATATGGTTGGGAATTTTAGAGAGAAGCTGATATTAATAACGATAGCCAATTAAAATAAGTATTTTTATTGCCTTTAGCATTGTTTAAAAAAAGCTCGTATATGGTGAAATAACGAGTTTGTCAATTGATTTCAGTTACTTTTTATTACTTGTTCTATTTAGTACTTCCAATGTGATATTAATACAACACTTCAAAAATAATTAAAACTTTGGAATAAATATCACAGTGGAAGTAAACAAATAAGTTACTATGCTAATGCAATACGAGTATCGTGGTCGTTAGTTGCAACTGCAGAAAATGTTTCTCCAACCATTATCGATATAGTCATCCATTGGATAGGTGACCGTAGAGTGGTATAATCGTGAATCAGGTGACTGTCAACCGTATGCCATGTTAGATGAACCTAGCTGCAGTTAAACTTATAGGCATTTGCTATATCCTTTGCGGCATAAAACACTTTTAACACAAAGTTTTTTATCTTAGCGTACCTTTTTGAGAGGGAGTTAAAATCGCCTGTCAAAACACCCAACAAAAGCCTACAAATTTAGCACCATTACAAGTAGATCACGAACCTCTAAGCGACCCCATCTGAACAGCACAAAGGTGACAACCTCGCAAAGTATTTATTGGCTGTATCCCGCACAATCCATCACAGGTCAATTGTTCGCTTGTTCGTCCCTTGCTGGGGGAACTGAACGTAGAAAGCAGTGTCGTAACTTTCAATAAAGCGAAAAGACCACTTTTTGTGCCTGTTTTCTTTTGTCGACTGCGAAAGAAGGAGGCTTATGTTTTTTGAGTGTATGTATGCATATGTCTTTGTCACGCCTTAGAACCTAAACGGCTTGTCATATTTTATGTGAGTTGAGTGAGATGGTAATGAGCTATACTAACTGCATCCCGCGATTTTACTTGTTTAGATATGTGGGTCTAAAGTTCTTGCAGTCGGGTTTATTGAAGTCACTTTTATTAACACATCTGATCTTTTATATATTTTTTGGGGTCACAATAAAGAGTTTTCCATTGTATTGCAACGTGACGAAGTAGAAGAACATCAATATACGGCAAAAATTTAAACTCTGCACAGTGACGATTTTAATTGACGGATCGTAGGGTGCGAGGCCTGTTCGATGATTAGTCATATGAAAATACACATGTTTTAAAACTCTCCAAAATGTCGCTTTTAGTTTTCCAGGCACTATACCGTAGTTTTTAAGAAAGTCAGTTATGCAAGATGTATATTACCCGTGAAAAAAAACTTGTCGCGAGGCATTATAGGTATCTATTAAGATATCGGTCATTCAATATCTACTACTTACAAAATAATAAAAGCCGGTACAGTTTAGAATCGGTATATATACGACAAAATACTTCAAACTATATACATATAATTAGCTCAACATTTGTCAGCTTTAACGTACTGTTGGCAATCTCTACCGAGTCTAGTACCGTGATCATTATTTAAAATATAGATGAGAGTGTTTTCTTTCCAATGATCGAGGCAGCGATTGAGGGTAGGACACAATAGCCGGGGTCTCTTTTGAAAACGTCGCCTGTGGCGTGCTCGGGTACGGGCGGAGGCTATTTGTATTAGGAAATTGAAAGCACACTGTCCACTGTTCAGGGCTATTTTGTGTGCACTCGACTTTATTTGGACACTGAGTGTGACGTGAAAGAGTTTTGTGAAGTAATCAAGGGAGAGTCTTAGGGAACGGTTTGTGGAGAAAAGTTTATTGTGTTTTATTATTATTTTAGCAGGCAAACAAAATACATTGTATAATATATTCTTTGGCTGTTAAAATAATAAATAGACTAAAATAATGTATGTCTGGAAGAAATGATAAGGATGACGTACCATTTATCTTTTGTTTGATGAGCAATGCTTATTAATTTACCTACCCATGTCTTAAAACTTTAATCGAAACAATTTTTATTATTATATTACGTCTCGTTACGGGCCTCTTCTTAGCGGCGTAGAATAAATCAGCATGTTCATTCATATTTTAAAATTGATCTGTATATTTTATGGATATTTCTAGCATGCGTTCCATTAGGCACGACGACATTTACCATTAGACCATTACTCTACTATCCCATTCAAACACCGCTTCGTCTTGATCCAACGTTTTTAAATATTCAAAACCTATATTTAATTTTTAATTCAATATCTATTACCTTAAACACATATCAATAAACATCCGAGAAAAATATTCGTCCAAACGAACGCACACTCATCCAGCATTAAACACCGAAGTGGCACCACCGAGGGGGATCAATTAAGGTGTTCTTTGTGAACGCTCGTATCGGCGGCATTGAAAAGAGTTATGAATTTCTTTGACAACATCCAGACGCGGTTTGCCGAGTGAGAAATCAAAGGCGCTCGCGACGCGATGCATGAAGAGTTTTATTAAGATTTAATGCAGGCAGCGACACTTGGAGGCGGGAACAGAGCAGCGCTTTAAGGGTTTGGAGCGAGCAGTATAGGGAATGCTTGGGAATGGTCTAGATTGACTCACGCACACAGATATTAGGTCTCTAGCCACAGAGAGTTACTACTACTGAGACATTTAAAACAAGGTGACGTACCTAGCAAAATTTGTAAATATGAAATCTATAAAGGCGATGACCAGTTTCGATAGTTGTAAGAATTCATAGTACCATCATAACTCTGAACAAACCTTAGCATAACTAAATAAACTCAACCCCCCAAAAGTAGCATAGTTGTAGATATGCAATGCAAATATGCAATGATCTAGATATGGGATAAAGATAGATTGGGGGGGGGGGGGGGGGGGGGGGGTAGATTCTTTTTCTGACAGTGTGCCTAGCTTTTAAGCCTCTTAAAATTATTGTTATTTTTCACAGAAATCACTAGACCTTTATCATCTTCAATCAATCAGTACTACGCTGTCCAGTTCAGTACTCTTATTCTGTCAATTCAAATTTTAAACTATTTTGATACGAATGTCCATACTGTTTATCCGTCAATGTTCAAATGCGACAGACGATGTGCGTTTTTACATTTACGCCATTTTGGATTTTATTCGTGTAAGTGTTGGGGTGGCGATGTTGGGTGTAAAAAATAATAATTTTGTTTTCATTTAAGTTTCGCAAGTGAGGCTGCGATAGTGGTCCTTGGGTTGACAAGAGTCGTCATGGTGTCTGTGCTTTATTAAGACTTACTATTTTTTTTATGATTTAACTCGAGTTATGCGACTATGCAACTGTGATGTGATTGCGTTGCTTTAGTTTGTCAGACTTGGAGTTTTTATTTGTATAAGGTGACACAATGATATAACATTTCGGTGTTTTGTCCATTCATGTTTCGTTTTTGTTTAGTTGATAGATGTTTTCTTAAAAGAACGAAGAACGACGACTATGTGTAGAAGCATAACAGTTACAGTCACATGACTTAGTCGAGCTATGATACCTTGCGAATACTTACTAGAATCGAGCGTACCAAAAAGTGGTCAAAAATAGAATTAGACATATCCATAAGATGTCATTTTAAGAAGTTGTCACAGAGCGTCTAAACGCTTATATTCTGACAATCTTCAACGGAACCTATTTTTGCTTCCAAGTATACATTTACGTTCAGACAACTAATTTCAAGTTGCCATCGAATTCTATTAGCATCAAATTAATTGCGCTTTTGCAATCGAATTGCCTTTTCGACGACTCCCCAATTAATGGAATCACCAAAACAAAACAATAAACATGTTTCCCAACATCATTGAAAAGAGCTCTCGATTCCTCGACCGCCATTAATCTCAGTGGACTTTACCGACGAATTAATTATCCCTTGACCATACGATTTAATGGGCTTCCTGGGCCCTCGAGGTTTCCGATTAAATCACTACATCTCATTGGCCGATTTATAGTCCTAACCGAATCCTGGAATTCATTGATACGAATTTCTTAGAGTGGCCACTGTAGGCAGAGAGAGGTATGAGCGCAACATCTTCACTGTCACAATGTTGTTTTATGAAAATTTCTTCATTATTAAGATATTGGTTTGTTAATATTTGAAAATTTTTAATAATTCATAAACCAACTTTAAGCACCTTTTTGCCTAGTTTAACAGATTTTGTTTTAAACCCGAAGAAATTACAGTTGGTTTGACAAAATATAAAGCTGAAAACTTGAACAACCTGGGTTTAAATTGCTAATCTGAATTACACCTTTAAGGATTAGGGTGTAATAATTCACACATTTGTATCCTTATTGAAAGTCTAGCATAGCAATAGCGAGGATTCCGTTCTACAGCTTCCTACAAATCTATACCACTAACTGAACAGTAGAAGGTCCATACCCGTGACCAGAGGAAGTGATTAAGTGTTACGGCCGGACTCCTTAACCTTCGGGTGGTATAATGTCAGTATTATGATGGGAATTGCTTAAATAGGCGCTCGGGTACGATGGTTCTTAGATCTCTTAAGGGTTAAAGCTTAGGTGGTATTGGACATTGGATGATTAGGACTAATCTTTATGTAGCCGAGTCGCATTAGCTTAGCATACACAACATAATGGTACAAAGTAACTTTTGTGTAAGGTCGCGACTGTAGACAGCGAGGTCTAATTAGATCTTCAATTTCTTTCGAATATATTTTACAGCTATTTATTCATACATTTGTATTTCGAAAACCGTAATTCATTTGTTTTGTCCTCGTTTGTTTTTTTCTTTGCGTCACGCAGTTTACAAAATTTTAAGCTTTTTCACCTTTCCAATTTGCTTCAAGTGGATTAAAACAGTTTTATCACTAACACCGCAGCCTGCAGCTAACTCGGACGTGGTTTGGGATGGATCTGCTTCCACAATAGCTTTCAATTCTTCATTAGCAACTTTAGTCTCCGGCTGTCCACGGGGCTTGTTCTGCAGGTCGAAATTTCCAGAACGAAAACGTTGGAACCAAAAACGCACTGTGTTTTCTTTTGCGACACCGCCGCCATACACATCACTAATCCTTCGAGCCGTTTCTGCAGCACTGGTACCACGGTGGAACTCGTACTCGTAAATAATGCGATATATCAAGTTTTCCATTTTGTAAACTGCGTGACGCAAAGAAAAAACAAATGAAATACGGTTTTCGAAATACAAATGTATGAATAAATAGCTGTATAAATTTGAAATTGGAATCCCTAACCAAAGAATAGATATTTGAGATCAAAGTGGCCAGTACGACAAAACGCCAATTTCATATGTAAGGACCTAATAATATAAATATATGGTGTTCAGTTTTTGTTTATCTTTCAGAGGTAAAATGAATCTCTTTTTTGTATCCAACTTTTCTCTTCCCTTAGGCCATCTTCATATTGCCGGAAATAAATGTCGTTCCTCTTAGAAATTACACCAGCCTAACAAATACTGCGTACTATATGTTCATGGTCTTTTCAGTAGAATTTATAGCGCAGGATTTGCCCTTTGGCCGGCGGAGTAGCCCTTTTGCCCCGACCGATTGTTAATCTGAACTTAGGTGTACTTTTCACCTCGGCCCTTCGGCGGCAAGGAGCCACTAAATCCGCACCAATTTAATGTTACGAGATGGTCACTGGATGTACTATATCTCTTTTAGAACGTGTGAGGCTGGCGGGACGACGGGAAATCTCGAAGAACTTACTTACGTAGGTCTATCGTATAAGTATGTAGGTATGATTTATCTAATAAAATATAATAGTTGGAACGGAAACGTATTCATATAAGCTTGGACAAAGACAAATAAAGTATTAGTTAGGGATCCCTTTTATCGTCGGTGTAGTTTTTTATTTTTTTTATTGGTTAGGAGTAAGAGTGTGTTAGACATCCCTAATATTACAATCTAGCCTAAGGCTAATAAGTAGTTTGAATTCAGTGTGAACTTCCACAAAAATAGTGTCTTTAAGAATGTGACCATAATTTTCGGGATACTTGATCTTGAAACTTAGGGAAAGACACTTTGTTTACGTGTTCATTTCTTGCACAAAATATCACTATCACGAATACGAACGGTTTCGTTCTTTATAACTTACTTGTAATTATGTTAAGGAACTAACTAAAGCCTTTTGATATTTAAATTTTTAAGTTTCAATCATGCAATAGAACAATTACAACAAAGGATCCATGAGTTACATCGGAAGATCTTCGAACAAATTGCGACAACAAAATTACAACCTGGCCAAACTTTCCAACCGTCCCGTCCCGTTTAAACAACCTTCGATCTAATCAGCTCCTCAATAGCCAGTCCCACTAAGGCCGAGCTCACCTGAGCGCCAATTTGGTTGAATCGCCTCCCATACATAAATGGCTAGAACAAATATTGTCACAATTATCAGATAGCATCAGCCTGTAAACACACGGGCGAGTCCCGAGGCTGTATCTCAAGACTTGGGAGGCTTGTGGGGCAATTGAGGAATTGGTACAAGGTGTGACATGTACGCGATTTGAGAAGGAAATTGTAGAGTTGAACCTCTTTGTTTACCAGGAGTTAGCTTTAGGTGTTAGGAATCCGAATAAACTGTTGTTACTATTGTAATTTGTCAGACACTTACCGTATGTCAATAAAAACTGTAAATTCATGGATCTCTAGTTGGGAAAGACTGACGAAATAGTGTTTGTTCGGACGTCAAGGCACTTTAAGTTTGAAGTGTTCCTCTTGCGTCTTCTTATTATTTTTATCAATCAAGTTATACTATGCGAAACAAATGCCTCTCTTATCCTAATAGATATATCAGTTAAAATTTTATTTACATAACAACAACTATGTCACATAAGGTGTATTATTGTTTAATGTTTTTATAAAGAATTTTACACTATTATCATAGTCAGAAAGTACATTTGGTACACAAATTTAGTCAAATGATCCGATGAGATTGCAAAGGTGCTCATGACGGTAGCTGCGTCTTCGCGCTGGATGGCGATGGCTAACCTTTGCACCAGAAACGAACAGGAACATGAGTCACCACATCTTTCACTTATTCTGTGTCCTAACTCCCTTACCAATTTTCTTGCCACACTCACTACTTTGCCTCTCTTTACCTCAAAGAAATCTTTAGAAACCGCTTTTCTCTCATACCCCAGAGCCGGTTCCCCGAGACATTTTCCTCCGTGCCTTAAGATCGTTTTATTACCAACCCGGATGGACTTCTGGGATGGATGGCGGAGAATGTAAATTTACTGTACGGAACCGGACGCGGAGAGGTGAGCATCGGATTGTTTTGTTTTTGGCCGGGCGGTATTAAGCAGGGTCGATGCTCACACCGATAGGTAAGAAGTAAGGATGAACTACGAAAGTTCACGATGAGTTTAGCTTAAGGCTTTGATGTCTGATGAACGCGTTCAGTTCGCATGTTAAGAAATATGCGTTTGAACATTTTAAAACTTTAGCTAGCTTATAAAATATGTAGCGATCAAAAAAAACAAAAGCAAGATTTCTTAAAAACGACGGGTAAATATATCTTGAGATGCATGAGCAATTTACATGCTAAAGCGTACTAAATGACGGATGCTGAAAGTTCTTGAGATTCTAGTCCTTGCAGTCATTTGTAAGAAGAAAATACTCCACACTACATTCAGCTGCTTAGACAAAATACTCTCGCACAAACAAACTAAACAATGTCCTCAACAATTTAACTCTTGTTACACGTCAGTATAACATGCTCCGCCGTTTACAGGTCCCTTGATTATTCACGCTAACGATTTTCAACTCAATCGCGAAGTATTACACCGCATTTTAGAACAGCAAAACAACGGAAGATCCTTTAGATTTTAGGGGGTGAAGTTAAGACGATCGCGTGTTCGCCAGCATTTCGCCGAGGCCTTTGTTTAGACGTGTTAGATCGATGTGCCTAATGTATGTGAATCGAAATAACGGTACGTAGGTTCTGTTTAATTTGCCGCCTGTCCATTTGTTCCGATTGCGGTGGTATTTATTGTGTGTAAGGTAGATTGGCTGGCTCGGAACTCGGGGAAAGTTTATCTGTAGTGATTAAAAAGTCTTGCTAGCGTTATTCGCTCTCGATTTTCTCGCTAGTTCGTAACAACTAGCTTAAGGGAAGTGTGTGAGGGTGATAAATAAATGGGTTTATGGGAATAAATACTCGATTGTCGGTTGAAGTTGTACGCGGAAGATTGATAATTTATTAAATACTTAGTTAAGAACACGGTATTAGGAGAATTATTTATACACATAATCTTTTTTGTTTATATACCAAAACTATATCTTTTTTGTTTATATACCTAGTAGATAATGCATCTGCTAGGTGTATAAACTTTAATGGGTTCTAGGCATTTAAGATTTTGCTCCCAGCAAAGCCATATTGAAAGCTGAATAGGAAAGTAACAATAATATGATAATTTCTTCCATATCGTCATAATCCTTAAATGTTAGTAATAGGTAAAGAAATAAATGATAATGTAAATGTATAATATAATAACTATTTATTCTTAGAACTATAAAAGTATTTATAAGTTTAGTTTTTTTTAAGTAATTGATAATTAAAATGTAAGAAGACTTGCCTGTAACGAATGTTATTTAAAGGCCAATAAATATTTCTTATTCTTATCCAAAAACGCTTGGTGCTTATTGTCGTAATAAGTAAATCAGACGCTTATATAAAGACAAATATAAACTAGGTATTTTCAAATATAAACTAGGTTTTTTCTTTGAGCATGCTTTATCTTATGCCGCATTATCGCTTAACAACTCACGATTCGCGGTCAAATTAGACTCTTTACCATATATTAAAACATCCTCACACAATAGGCATCTTCAAGGTATTTCTTATCCAGTGTCACAAGATCGCCTTCGGCTCAAATCCGAACACCTTAACCAAACACGGTCCGTAACTTACAAAATCTATTAACTATTAACATAAAGGCTTCTTGTATCGATAGTCCTTGTTCGGATTAGGCTACCCTCAAAAGGATTTAGTAGCCCGGAGCGTATCGACACAAGACACTGCCGGTCAGTACTAGAAATCACCAAAAAATAACATTATAATAAGTCTTATAAATTTAGAAAACTAATGCGTGTTTGATTAATTTCCTTTAACAATACGGGTGAGTGCAAGACTTGCCATCGTTGGACACGAATAACTCATTTCATCCCTGATGAAGTTCTCCGTATGTGAACGAAACTGTTGTTGGACCTTGCCAACTAAAACCCCGTATTGTTAAACAAATATATTATTTCACTAAGCCATAAAGGGAGGGCGTGTATTATAATTGAGCGTGTTTGTATATATTTCTGTATGTTACTAAGTAAATATGTACAGGATATGTATGGATGTTTACGTCTTTTTTACCCTCTACAGCCTAAACCGCTAAACCTATTTTGATGCGCGAGGTGCATGTATTGGTATTTATCTGCAGATGTTCATGCATGTTACACTTAGTTAAAATGCAGTGGTTTAAAGTTCACTCTTAAGCCTTTCAGACCCATGTGATCATATGGGGACAATAATTGAAAATAAACACAATTATTATATTTTTATCTGTATAGTATGTCTACAAAAAAAAATAACACAGGCATTCAAGGAAAAATATTATTCAGTCTGAAAGGGTTAAAAATGGTCATGATATGAGTCCGTCGAGATAGAAGGTCGCAAGAAACTTTGTGCTAGCGAGGGCATCTCACCCTTAGATTTACTTTCTTAGAAACTTGGACACTGTCAGCATCACTAGTTATCTTCCTTTGTCTATCGCAGCAGCGCCGGGGGACAGGTGAGAGGCTTCCTTACGTGGATTTTAATTAATAATGTCCCGATAGTCTACTAGTGATTTACTAGCGCGGGGGAAACTGACGCTTCTACGGAATCGAGAGAAAACTGTGTTGGTTATTGATGTACGAGAAGGTTAGCTCGTATCTCACTTGCATGCACAAGTCCTGTTCATATGATGCTATCAGGGTAGAATTGTATTGGTCGAGCGATATTCTATGTCTCTATTTCAAATATGTCATTTTTTCATTTGTTTGTCACTTTGCTTGTACAGGTGTATGTCTTGAAATTTCATTCTGGCGTAAATGTTCGTTCGTATTTTAAAACATGTAAGTTCAGTCTTCAGTAAAATAAACGAGAGATTCCTAAGGGAAGACAAGTTTCCTACGACCACAGAAAAAAAAGCAGAAGATGTTTTCTGTCTTCTGTGACTAAAGCGTTATTTAAATAAGCATATGTGTTTACGTTTTCAATTCCTAATAAGAATGAAGAATAATAATTAAAATCAAATAGCCGAGAGATTGTAGAGATATAAAATTGTCAAGTCGATTTTTATACCAGCCGGGCGCCAATTATAGCAAAAAGTTTATAACTAGGACAAAATTTGATAACTACATTACAAGATTCAATTCCGCCCCAACATACTAGAACCAACACAGGATCCTCATACACGCAAACTAATAAACCGTACAAGTTTCGCTTTAACCCTACTAAATCTCTATTTGGCCATTACGAACGGGCGTACATAGTTATCATACCGCAAGTATTCACTTACCATCGGAACATCATCGACGTATAGTGCACAATGGTCTTAATAACGTGCGGCAGAAGATAAACAAGTCCCAGCGAGACAATATATCTAGTCCCCTTTGGTCCTTCGAGCCGGATAGCGAGTTATTAGTCGTCTTGGGGAGTTTATGCCGATCGGTGATACGAAAACTGATGAAAATTAACTACGAGTATATCACGTAATGAAGTGAAATGAACCGCCTCATACACATATCATAATAATAATAATATATAAAAACATTTACCCCAATTCGGCCAGTCACACTGACTAAACTAAAAGTTCCTAAAATTATATTCATTCTTTTCTCACTTGTAAAAAAAAGAAAAGAGACACTTTTAGAACTGTCAAATTAGGTTAGTTTAGTAAGTTTGGCCTGCCCGAATCGGGGTCAATGTCTTCATAAATTTGTAAAGTTTTTAATTAATCCGAGGTTTGAAATAGAGTTGATATTCCGGTACATACAGATAAAGCTAATAAGCGTGTTATTCAAAGTTCGGAAGCGTAAGTAATACAAAGAATTTTACAAAACTTTCACCCCTCATACTCTTTCAAATGAAATGGAAATGTGATACTGATTTACATGAATCTTTATGTGATATAAGCTCTTTAGAAAAACCTGTGTTTATTCTAACATAAATATATATTTCTTCACTATCAAAGAAAACCAACAAAAATTTAATATTAGTTACTCATTCAAAGCGTTATCACTATTAAGCACCTAATAAGCAAGTAACCTCTTAGTAATAAAATTAGAATCCTCTACAAATTTTATACGAAAACTTTTTACACAGCACAAATTCCTGAAGAGTAAACTTCAGAGTCTTCCGGCTAAGATAGCGCTAGGTGGATAAGAGATAAAAAATGTTTATTTTTCAAAGCGAGTTAATAGCGAATCAGGATTCAGTGTGGAAAGTCTCGAGAGTGAGATGCTGGCACAGATTAGAAATCAAATACAGATTGCTTACTCTTTAAGTTACATTAAAACAAGCCTTTTTAAAAAAAAATACCGACTTTAGTTCCAATGTCATTGTGGTCATACCGCTAGCCCTATGGTTTCGGCTAAACGAGGGGCCGTGTACGATTTAAACCGTCTCATTTTCCATTAAAATTGAATTATGGTAGTTGGACTGGTTTGGATGATAAATATATTTGAAATGGCATTATGTACTTCTCATGTGGACCTATAATACAATTTGTTAAAATCAGATACTGCCTAGTTAGCTAGACTAATTTGAATATAAGTTAGTTCATGAGCCGAGGAGTAACTTCAGATATATTTTTTATTGACTATATGACCGCGTTTGGCCACCAGCTCGTCTACGAGTAGACGACGATGTGGCCGAAGATGAAGCACGCAGTCCTAGAAGATACCTGTTCACTCTGACATTGAACAAACCCAGATTGTAGCTTTCAGAAAACAAGACCGGTGGCAGTGAATTCCATAATCTGGCCGCACTGACTAAGAACGTTGATGAAAAACGTTTAGTAGGACATATAGGAATATTCACGATGTAGTTCTGAATAGTTGTTTATCTGTTGATATAATATTCTCAAATAACATGAAGACGCTATGCTAAGACGGTGTGGTGGAGACAGGAGCCACCCTTCCTTGCGATACACACCCCTTAACACGACGGCTAGCTGCATAGTGAGCTACAATATCTAAATAGTTGACGGAGCGAGCGACGCGTCACTGTATTAAGTCTGACAAAATTATTTTTTTATTTGTCAGCATGTCTGTATGTCTGTATTCGTATACAAGCGGCTAGAGATAGGCATGAAAGAGGTGAAAACAAGAGCAAGTAAATTTGGTTTCGTTTTGACAGTTCTCCGCTTTAATGCTGTCAAAATTTTGCTGCTCTATTCTTGTTACCACCTATTTTACGCTTATCTCTAGCCGATTGGAGGTAGGTCGTCGTTTCCCTTCAATATTGACGAACTTTTGGTGTAGTATCAGGGAATTTTTGGTGCCCATGATTGTCAATTTGAATAATATTTGGCACAGTTTTACGAAACGCAACGTTAGAATTCCAAATATCAAAAAAAAAATGTCAAGACATTGTCTTTTTTATGTCGTTTAACTTAATGTGGTCGCGAGGTCGACATTTTGAAGAACTACCAGCAGTCTTAAAGGATATAGTTTTGAACACGATTGATTTTGCATGATATCACATAATACAATACGCGTAGTATGTTGAACCAATTCGAGCAGCGCCCCTAGCGGTCGTAACAAGAACCACACAATCAGAAACTACAATTTTCATACACAATTTCACACCATACCATCATATATATGTATATAAGTATGTATATCAGTGATCAGGTTACCATAGCATAGGCTTTGCCTAGTTTGGGACCTGAACACCTTTGTGTAGATGTTGTCCCCATATTATTATTATTATATATTTTTTAAGTGAGTACCGAATGCTACCACCGGCACGCGCCGACAGAACTTTTACATTTATTTCGATTTAACATTCAAACCTCTGGACCGACTTAGATAAAATTATGATATGACCACATGGGAGGTGAACACTTTCCAGATGCAAATAATTTTTCAAATCGATTCAGCCATCTCCGAGAAATCAGGTAACAAACATTTAAAACAAATACTGTCGAATTGAGTATCTTTTTTTTGATGTCAGTAGAAAAAAGATGTTTAGTTTATTTTTTAATAGGCTTTTAATTACCGCATCTTGCCTGGTGTATTACGAAACAAATTTTGATAGAAAATATAAAAGCTGGTTGTCTATTGTGGCTACTTGGCAAGTTTTCAAGTTTACTAACAGTATTAAAAGATATTGTGTGATCACACATAAGCAAGTATTTAGTTAAAATGGTAAATATGCACAAAAATAACTTCCGATACCGGGAATCGAACCCGAGCCTCCTGGGTGAGAGCCAGGTATCCTAGCCACTAGACCATATCGGACAACGAAATTGTGCTGAAATAAACCATATTCCATTTTTGGAAAGTGATGGAAATTCGAAGACCACTTCAAAGTAATGTTATAATGAAGAATTAAAACTAAAAATACCAGAATTTTATGTCCACTTTCTTCCGAGTTATTTCCAAAATACTGAATTAAAACTCTTGTATTTATGGCAAGACCGGCAGATGTTACCAATTAAAAATGTTATTGTATCTGTCATATGTGAATCGTACCAGAACAAAAAACAAAAATCAGATAATTAATAATATCATTTTTTTACGTGCTTTTGTTAAGAATATTATTTAGCTGGACATAATTAATTTTTTCAAAAATCTCTGTTAACATTATTATTACATTCTGAATAAAATAATAAAAATAATAGTATGTTATTTTTCATTTATCTTTCCATTATCGCAATAAAAAAGAAGAGGTCAGAATGTTTAAATATCATCAATTCTGTTTTTATTTTGGGGATAGTAAAAGCATCTATAGTTCGTAATAATTATAGCATGTAGTTTATAAGAAAAGATCTTATGTATATACAGGGCATTAGCTAAAGGTGTAATAAGTAGAAAGGAATAAGCTAATTTCATTCTAATTTTTAACGAGATTATTTTGCTATAGGAGCATCTCGGAATTTAACAAATAAAAACAGTTTCTTCTAAATGCAATTTTTATCATCCGACGCAAAAATGATGGGGTATTTAATGAGTTTAAAGTGTCTCTGTGTCTGAGTCTGTCGTAGGCAACGTAGCTCTTGAACGAATGAACCCATTTTGATTTTATTTGTTTGTTTAAATGGTATTTGAACGAATATCCTTATATTAGTTGGAGGGGTTAGCTATGTTTGATGATAATCGGTCTAAGATGACCGCCATGCCGTGATGTTATGATAGATGAGAAGTTTATAATCCATATAACCCCCGGGGATTATATGGATTATAAACTTTACTGTATAGTATGGGTACGCTGGGTGTAACATGTGTTTATTGATCAGCTTTTACATAGATCAACTGGTTTTTTGTCTCAAATAATTGTCCCATAACATCATCGCTAATAAGAACAAAATTGTTTCTTATCGGATTAGTACACTCCTAACCAGTAACCTTGTATATACAATAAGTAATATAAAAAAGAATATGAAGAGACAACATCCTCGAGATGGAAGAAGTTACAAAAATCGGGCTATAGATAGTTTTAAAAATCATTATATTATTACTGTTAACTATTCAGGAATTTCATACTTCAGTACAATACTTCAGTACAATACTTCAGTACAATACTTCAGTACAATACTTCAGTACAATACTTCAATACTAACAATTTTTGTACTATAACTACTGAAAATTCGTTGAAAATAATAGTTAGTCTGTTCTATGAAAATAATAGTTAGTCTGTTCTATGAAAATAATAGTTAGTCTGTTCTATGAAAATAATAGTTAGTCTGTTCTATGAAAATAATAGTTAGTCTGTTCTATGAAAATAATAGTTAGTCTGTTCTATGAAAATAATAGTTAGTCTGTTCTATGAAAATAATAGTTAGTCTGTTCTATGAAAATAATAGTTAGTCTGTTCTATGAAAATAATAGTTAGTCTGTTCTATGAAAATAATAGTTAGTCTGTTCTATGAATTTGGCAGCTCATCTTCAAACTTTTTGAATGTAGAATTAGTGTATTATTTAATATATTTTTAGATTAACAAGCAAAAGTAGAGTGATGTTGTTTTCCTTAACATGTTTCTTATTAGATAATAGTAACCGCATACTCGTTCTCTGAGAATTTGTGTATGGCTTTAAATATATTTCAAGTTTACAAATGCCTTTTTAAATAATGTTACTTACCCAAAAATGCCAAAATAAAGTGTCATGTGTTGTGTAATTCGTGTTGCAAAGTTTTTGAATCCAAGCGGAAACTCATTATGAATCTGGGTGCAGGTGTGTTTACAGGATAATGTGGTGCTATGGTGCCATGTCCTAGAGCTTAAAAATGCAACACTTACTGAAGTTCCATTCAATATGTAGAAAATTTATACAGAATAATGAGCTTCCAAACAAATTTTGATGCTCCTCAGAAGGAAAAAGCATAAATAGTGGCACAGAATCATCTTTCATATTTTCTGGACTGCTCAAGTTATCAATTCTTTCTTGGTATATCTATGTATAAAAAACTTCAAAAATAAGATCTGGAGTATGAAAGAGTTTCGATGAAATATTCTTCTACTTGTCCTTCTCTTCCTTTACCATCATATGTGTCATGCGTGCACTAATTTAAGTTCTGGTGCACCAAGATCTATCATTGACACAAGCCATCAGTTAATGTGTAAATACGAGTGGACAGCAGCATGCATCAACCAGAGGCAACAACATTAAGAAGATGCGCAAACTGAAGACCAAAGAGGCTGCCAGCATAAACTGTATGGCAGTGCAATATCTGCAAAGTACTTTATACTTAGATAAGGGTATGTACATGCTTCCAAGATTACTACAGTAAATATTTAAGACTGGTAGAGCTACTGTGTAATTTGGTGAAATAAACAATACGAAAACAAAATATTTTATCTTTGACTTTGATGTACTAACCGCCACGCTACGGTGGTCAGCATACTGACCACCTCATATCCTTTAATTATATTTTTTCATAACTGGGTATATATTTTACCTATATTAATAACATTCCCGCATCAATTTTATTCAAAATGTAAGGCAAAAAAAAAGCGTGGCTGAAAGAGTTAAGTTATAAGTTACTAAGTGGCAAGACTAACAAAACATGGATCTGTTTGTTGTCCTCAAACAAAAAATAAAATACATCAGACTAATTAATGAAAGATTCTAAGCTGTAATCTGATCGTTCTATGCTCCTTGGGCTCAAGTTTGTACCAAAACATATAATGTCAACATAACCTCAATATGTTTGATTCTTATGTGCCGGTCACCGGAAAAACGGTGTAAGAGATGAAAAGAAATGTTGTTTATTACCTGATACGGTGTCTCGTCGCCAGTTTCTTCCAAACGCTTTAGGTTTAAGCTCACTAAACAGTTTTCTAGCGAGTTCCAAATGTACAAAACATCGTCTTTGATTTCAAGCCAATTGAGCAATTTTCCACTAGAATTCTCACTCATGCTCTCTTGTAAATCTTTGAATAACTTGTGGCCGGCCAGTTTTATTTCGTAAAATCGCGAATCCATGGTTAATTTTGTGATAACACCGAGTTGTTTTGGAAAGCAATAACGGATTCCCAGTTTTCGCAATTGACTGACAATGACGGAAGGGCGAAATGTGACATAAGTCGTCTCTGACGTTGACAACCACTTATTTTGCGCGGTTTAATTTGCGTTTCGATTATGTGTTTAGCTACAAAAGCTATAAATCAAAAATCTACCATGTTATTTGTAAAATTAATGTTACATCTTTGTAGAATAAAGGAGTTTTAAATGTTTTTTGATATGGAGCCCATAATTATGTAATAAGTGAGCTTTCCAACTTTTAACTTTTATAAATGTTATCTAGTAAAATAAGTGGTACCCTTGTGAAGTTAGTGGTACCCTCGTTCAGTTAATGGTAGTGGAATTAGTGATATCTACCCTAAAGGGTGCGAGTTCAATCCCAGGTACAGGCATGCACCTCTGAATGTTCACTTATGTGCGTTTTATAATTAAATATCACAAGTTTAAACAGTAAAAGAAAACATCGTAAGGAAACCTACTTGTTAAAGAAGGTTAAGTGAAGTCCCCAACTCACAATTTGCCCAGTGTGATGGACTATGGCTTATACCCCTATATAGGTGGAGAGCCGTGCCCAGCAGTGGAACGCTAGGTGTTGATACGCAATTAATAAGGCAACCTAAAACTCATTGTGTACCGGGGTGCATAATGAAGATACCTAAGTACTTATGTTAAAAAATATAATTTCATCAGATTTTGTACAAATGTCCTAAAACAATAGTAGTTGATCTATTATTATCTTGCTCGGGTCGCGACGTACGGATCTCTTAGGGTTGATTCGAGTTCTTAATGTGGGTCAATTAGGTAAAAAAATAACAATCATGTATTCTTCCTTTTCTTACACTAAAACCTGGATATTTGTTTTGTTGGCAAGTAGGCAATCTTTTTGGACCGCATCTGAGCTTGATGAAGAATTTCGAGATCTCAAGACAAACTCTGTGTCACCTAACGATGCTGCTCACTAATTACTACAATGCCAGTACATACACAGTACATTCTTTATTTACTTCTACCTATAGCAAAACTCCAATCTGGAAAGTACAGCGAGCCCAATAAATCAGCGGACTCGTAATCCTACTAGCAACTCACTAATTCAACGCCAACAGCAATCGCATAGCCTTTAAAACAAACAAAATATTAAATTATCCGCTGAGATACACGTACGAATGCTGGAAAACGAAATTTATCGTTGCCTATACGCTGGTTTATTTATAAGAAAGCGCTGGTAGCGCTTGGGGAGATGAAATTACGTGATACCATTTCGAATCAAAGTGAAATACTGCTTGGATCGTTGCGGGTACAATCAGTATTAGTCTAGCGTGGATTTTCCTTGTGGCATGTGTTTACTCTTTTACCTACTTAATTAGGTAGTAACGATAAATGCTAATATTAATCAATAGGGTGTATTGATCACATCATTAAATGTTAACATTTAGGTATGTGTGTATGTAAGTAGATACAAACATCATCAACCAACCAATAAAGTTAAACTTCAAAGCCTCGAGCATCGTCGAAAAGTGGCTAGCCTATCGGTCTTTTATCGGATACATTTCGGGGAGTGTGCCTTGAATTGCATGAATTAATTCCCCCAGAATGGAGACTCTTCAATCGGACAAGTAGAGATACTGTAAGGCGCCACCGGTTCATGGTAGAGGTTCCACGGACTCGCACAAAACGCTTCGCGTCTACATTTATTGTGCGAACTGCCAGGTTGTGGAATTCGCTGCCAAGTTCTCTATTTCCCGATAGCTATAATCTCGGTCTCTTCAAATCCCGAGTGAATCGGTTTCTTCTAGGCAAGGGCGCTACATCCTAGACCGCATCGTTACTTTACATCAGGTGAGTTGCGGTCAAACGCAAGCCTATCGAATATAAAAAAAAACACACACACACAGAGGCAACAAAGACTTTATTGCTAAACATTTTTTAAAGGAGTTTTTTTCGTTTGTAGCAATGGAATGGCCATTTCACATCACAAATCTCAGTACCCATTGAAGTGAAGGGTACCGTAACGGTTTAGCCGTAACTAAAGTGCCTATGATTCCATAGCTTTTGGCGCAACCCTGAAATTGATCGAATTAAGTTATAACAAAGTGATGACTAGCTCTTTAGGTTTATCTGATTCCATTCTCTATTGATGTGCTTTAGTGGACCAGGCTGACTGAATAGAAAAGGGCAATCTATTCCAACTTTCACCACCACCAGCTTCGGAAAGTCTTCCGTTTATGAAGATGGAAGACTGTTTGAAGCTAATCGTCGATTCAAATCTTGCTGAATCAGGCTGCTGCAGGCCCAAACATCTCCTACCTTTTTCCTCTTACAACATCAGGCAGGGGGTATTGAAGATGAAATCTATGACACCAGTTTCGGACAGGATCAAGAAAATGTAGGGGGTTACGAAAAAGGTCTCTCCCACGTTATTCTGTACGTGGTTTCTTTCAGTTAAATACTGGTGTAAAATCCAGAGCTGCATTCTAAGTAGTCCCATTACCAAAACTTATAATATGAAAATCGGTAGAAAAAGATTGATTCCACTATTATCAATCAAGATCTGACGCTGTGGCATCCAAATTGGATTTTAACCTGTATATATCCGGAACGACTCAAGGTTTAGGTTTGTTCCTAGGATTGAATTAGCTCTTGAAAAATAAATGGAAATAGCTAAAGCTTGGACTTGGACAAATCAGAACAAAAAATAATGTAAGATTGCAAGAAGCTATTCTGTAGCTGTACCTACTCATTATATCGACCAACTATTATCATGGACGATATTCATTATTTAAGATAACAGCTGCTGTTCCATACATTTTATAACCAAAAATTTTTATGGCAGCATCCTGAAAGCTTTTCTTAATAATTATTATAGGACACTGCTTTGGCTTAGGATTACCCTAACCAATGACCTTGTATTAAAGGTAGCTAAGGAAAAAGATGTCCTTGTTTCAAGTTGAGGTCGCGCTATTTTCCCATTACTTACTATATTATATTACCTATTTCGTATATGACTCTTAAGTATCCCAGAAGGTCACTCCATTATCTGGCACAAAGATCAATGTCGCGAGATCGCAGACTGAATAAAATATAAGGGCGCACTTACAAGGCAGCCAGAGTAGTCTTCGCGATATAATTCTATTGATAAATTTACCAGCGCCTCTCACATGATATTAGGGGGTGGCGATACACCCCCTAGCGGCCCGATCTATTATTATGCTGCTCGGGTCGCGACGTACGGATCTCTTAGGGTTGATACGAGTTCTTAATGTGGGTCAATTAGGTAAAAATATAACAATCATGTATTCTTACTTTCCTCATACATAGGTGTATTTAATCTTTTGTTTTTTCTTATTTATTATTTTTTGTTGACAAGCCGGCAATCTTTTGGACCGTTTCTGAGCTTGATGAAGAACTCTGGGATGACTAGACAAACTGTGTGTTTCAATTATGATTTACCTACCTATAAGCTCACAGAAGAAATAATACTGCTGCTCTACTCGTATACTATACCTACGCTGGCCATGGTCATCGACTACGAGCGATCTCTATGAGTACTAAAGCTATTGCAAAGTCATCAATCGTAGACAAAACATATTATTGGTAATGCTACCTACTGTTATTACTTTGATTGCTATGACCGCAATCATTTACTAGGCTCATTAATCATCATCACATTTTTAACGGGAGATCGATCAATCGATCACCGATATGTTAAGCAGTCAGGTCGTGGATGGGTGATCCTTAAGTGGTGCTGTTGATGCAGGAGATTGTATGTAAGGTTGTTATGTTTATTGACTCATACAAAAAAAACATGGCTCTACAATTTTATGACAGTACCAACAATCGTAGGCAAACTCAGAGCCTTTCGGGTGGCTTAGAACTTACATTATGGCGTGTCACTCCCCACGTGAAGAAAAAGTATCTACACCAAAAGTTTTAGTATCCAAGAGTCATAGCTGGTAGGATTTGCAAGCTGAAGTGGCAATGGGCTAGACACATTGCTCGTAGAACCGTTAACTGATAGGAAGAAGTTTCCTAAGTGGCGACCACGTACCGGAAGACGCAGCGTAAGTAGACGACATAGTAAATTCACGAATAATCAGTAGATGCAATTAGAATGGCATTGTAACGGAGCTGCCTATGTTCAACAGTGGTTGTCTTCTGGCTGACGATAATGAGGTATATATTAGCCTTAAAGTTACCATTAATTATACCTTATTTTTTTCCTATTGTTTAATTTAAATTATTTACTAGTTTCAGAGAATATTTTTTTCCCATCTGACAGGCTGTCACGTTTCTATGTACCTAAGTACACGCAGGTTAATTGCCATTCCGAGTAGGTATGGTTAAGTAGGTATATAATCAAATTTAATTGTTTTTTGTATGTTTCACACACATAAAAAGTTATTATTATATTGAAGTTAACAAAAAAGTTTATATTACGACTGAAGTGAGTACCTGTGTACCTTCTGTAGCTTAAAATTGTTCGTAAGGAAATATAACATAAAAAAACTTTAAAGCAAAAAAAATTTAGACTTTTGTAATATGGGACGAATACTATGACACCTCGCACATCAAAATTGGTTTACTGGTTAAGGCTGTTGAGGGATACAAAGAGTTATACATACACCTTTAAACTCAAAAAACATTACACTTCGTTTAGGCAGTCGGGTAAAAATAGGCGTCGGATGGGTAATTCTATAGTATATAATCTAATCTAAGCACCTAACGGTGTGTTCCGGCAGCCTTCCTTGAGAGCCAGTGTATTCCAGACTAGGCATTCTTCATCTAGGGCTATAGTATCGCTGACTTCCGTGGTTGTCCGAACTTGTGGTCAAATGCCTAGCTGTGCAAGATAAATAAAAGTTTTTTTCTTCTTCACAGTTTCCATATACTGGCAGCCCTAGCCAGGGTTACCCGTCGGGACGCCGCCGATGACTTGTCATTAATAACGACTGCGGAAATGTATCAAAAGGTGACGCGTGTCCCTCCGTCTGTCTCGGCCTTTATTTATGATACACCAAACAATATTTATTCCTCCGCTAAGGTATTAGGTATGTTACGTCTTGTGTCGGCGTTCTATTTGAATTCTGTCAGAATTGTTACAGCATTGTACCTTAAATATTTTAGTAAAAAACCTTATCTCGTCTAAGTTTATGACTGTTAGTAGTTATTGTCCGCGTCATTAAATTTAGTATAAAGATGTTTTAAACTTTGAACCTCCATATGACCTGCTTAGGAGATGAATTTCATAAAAAGCTTTCTTAGTGCACCTTCACTCAATAATGAGTAAATACATTCACCAAAATTCTTCTCTCTGGATTCAGCGGTTTAGGCTCTGCGTTGTGCGGATATCGGCCAGTCAGTCAGGACTTAACTTTTTACATATACTACGTGTTAACAGAAGGGTGTAATACAATTTAAGGGTCTACTCATCAAAGTTAACCCATTGCAGAAGCAAATTTGGCAAAATTCGAGAAAAGATATTAGGTTCTCCAAACAATAATTGGTATGTAGGTCATCTTTAATATAATATAAACTTCGTGTCACAATGTTTGTCCTCAATGGACTCCTAAACCACTTAACCGATTATAATAAAATTCGCACACCATGTGCAGTTCGATCCAACTTGAGAGATAGGATAGTTTAAATCTCAAATTATAGTCGCAATTTTAATTTATTGCTAATTATTTGTCTGTTATTATTTGACAGTCACAATTATCTGTTAACTCCAAATGATTTTAACAGATGTCGATACCTTTCGACTGGGTTGAGTAAGTAATCAATAGATGGCGCTGCTATGGTAAATCTACGAACGTGTCATATAAGCTACATTTTAACAGCATATTTACCACGTGTTGTTGACGCTATAAAATAGCCACAGCAACGCGTGGCCGGGTCAGCTAGTATGATTATAAATATTGTATGGCATAGGAGAAATACCAGTGGGTAGTGAGGATTTATAAATTTAAAACTATATTTATTTGTTTACGAGTATTCTATTAATATTATCAACGTGAAAGTGTGTATGTATAGATATATGTACCTATGCATGTTTGTTACTCTTTTACGCAAAAAACGGCAGGACGGATTTGGACGAAATTTAGCACTAACATAGTTTAAGTCCTGTTAATTTAATTAGCATGGGATACTTTACTTCCCGACAAAAATTCAACGTTCCCGTGGTATTATTAAATTTCCGCGGGTAATACCGCAGGCGCAGTTAGTTTTATAATATTTGGATTAACTGTAGATCTTTTTAGAAGTCAATGATGGGTGATCTAACTGTTATTAATTTGTTTTTATTTAACATTTAACATATATGATTAATCGTGTAATTATCCTAATAAAATTAAACTTGATATTGCTTTAATAAGTTGTACCTATATAATTTTTAATAAACCTTTAGTTTTGTAAGTAATAAATTTAATTTTAATTATGTTTTGAACATGTGGCATATAATCCCCGCATTGTACAAACCTGCCTCAAAATATCAAACTAAAGTGAAAACATACGGGAAGGTGTCGCCAGCCTCATGGGACATTACCCCAATTACGGGTAGAATTGTTCTTTCTGGTATCTATTACTTTTCCTTCTGGCTGGGGAGTTTGGGACGTCTCGGGTAAAAAAATAGTTGTTTGTTGAGGGGCTTCGTGTCGTGATTAAGATGATTGATCTACAGATTGGAAGATTGTCGTCGGGAAAATAAAATAACATTCATTCATTTGTTTATTTTGTTTAATTTGTTCAAGTTAACAAAAAACATATAAATATTCGACCAAATGTTTATGACAACTAAAAGAGCCTTCTCCATTTCTGGAGTGAGATTTTTTATTTATAAATTAATACTCCAAAGACCCCAAGGTCCGTGCCATTTTGAATTGAGATAAAAAATAAAAAAAAATATATATAATTTATAATTTCATATCTTAAAAGTTTCCTAAAAAGTAATTAAATGAAACTTACAAAATGTCCCTGTTAATGGTCGTATATGACGTGTACGTGCGTATAAAGTATCTGCTATCTCCAACGCTCGCTTGCAGCTTCGCCCATAAACAGTACTCGCGTATTTTCAGCTAAAACCTAACTACATAACGCCTAGTCTGCTTACTGAAAATAATAACACGACTTATAGATTGTTCTGTATAAAACAATAAAAAAAGTTTAAACCGACTTCGATTTGATAGTAAACTTACGTTAAAAGAAATTGAATAAAAAAATAATATTTTGATTGAAAAAAAAAATATCATAGGCAACCAAATATTATGTCAAAAACGACTAATATACGACGCAATTTGATTATAATTTATGAAACAATTGAAATAACAGACTTGTTGGGCACTGATATTTGATGCCAGGTCAGTACTATGTAAGGTACAAAACAAGCAAAATGCAAGCAAAACTTGGTTTCATTTTGATAACGTAGAAGCACCGAACTGTCAGAACGAAACCAAGTTTGGTTGCTCTTATTCTCACCTCATTCATGCCGATAGGGTGGCTGGTTCATATATGATACTCCATCTTCTTTTAAACCTCCGATGCAGGAAAACTTAGCAAAATCTTCCACACAGCACAAGTTGTTTTAGACATAGTATCACTTAAGGTGCACCTCCAATCTTAAGAGCATGTTAAGGTAAGTGCTGAACGCCAGCCGCGCGCTAATAACGCGCGTAAATATCGCGAACGAGTTTAATATTAAACGGATATACAATGCCTGCACGTTACGTCACAGATAGGAAGAGGAGAGCTTAAGGTTGAGGCTACATTACCAGCATTCTGGACCCAAGGCACGATACATTTTCCCAAATTTTCCAATGTGCTACTTTTCGACAGCCGATGTGGCAGTTAGATTCGTAAATTAAAATATAGGTGTTCGAACCATGACTTTGAATATCTGTTCTCGTTTCTGGGCGGGTTATGTTTAAGCTTATACCAAAATAATTCATGGCATCCTTGACTTGATACAGGTGAAAACTTAATAAGGTTGACGTTAACACGTAAGCTTTCTTTATATTCTTTATTTTCATCAAGTTTTGAATAATTTCCAATGGACACATTCATGCTCTGACTTACCTGGTATGTATAGATTTATTACGACTGCGAACAAAAACACAATATTGTAAGCCACGCCTAAGCTTCCAGGCGAAGACTCGCTCGCAAGATAGTGCTCGGGGTCATCGCAAACAAATGAGGGGTGTAAATCCACCAACTCCCCCTCCCCATACCACCCCCTGTACGGCAGGTGCCCGCAGGTAGCACTTGCTTCAACCCTTTCTTGGCTAACATATGTTGTTCTTAGGATCACCAAAATTATATGGATGTGGCACATAATAATTTCGTTGCCCTCTCATTAAATACCAATATTTAGCACTAAGTCTAATTTCGGGTTAACTGACCGTGACTGATTCACTTTACATAAGTAAATTTTATTGGTGTTTGCTCTGTTGTTGCATTATTGTGTATTTCCATTTATTTATATCAAAAGTAATAGTAGGTTTACCGGAAAATATGTGGCTGCATTCCCGTGCTCTATTTGTAATTGAAATGAGTGGTGCGAGGAATAAGCCAGCCTAATATCGTCGTCTAGTGGGAAACCTTCCTACGCTGCGTCTTCTGGTTCGTAATCGCCACTCAAGAACCTTTTTTCCTCATTGGTTACCAGTACTTCGAGCGATGTGGTCATCCCGTTGCCACTTTGACTTACCAATCCTACGACCGGTATAATAAGTAGCACATCCTCGTATTCCTGCCTCTTCACTACACGCTCAGTACACGGCGGTTAAGACAGTTGAAGTGGTTCGGACGCCCGTCGGATTTATAGGCGACCGCTATTGGTTCTGGTCTGCTCGCCTGATTGTGAGCTCTACTTATTTACTAGCGGGGATTACCTAGATTCTGTTTAGTTATTTGTAAAAGTAGTATCCAAGTACTTAAAGAATCTACTCTAAAAAAATGATAATTAATTATAAATTTATAATAGGCTTGCGCTTGACCGCATCTCGCCTTATTTTTATTTATAGTGACGATGCGGCATTGGTTGTGGCATGCTTGCCTAGAAGATATCAATTCACTTGTGATTTGAAAAAACTCAGATCTAGCTGTCAATTATAGATAATTATTTCAGGTTTTTTGCAATGAAACTGTTTATATGCAATAGAGAACTTACACAAAGGCTTGTCCTTTTTAGTATTTAAATTAATTTAATAGCTTATTTACGTGTGAGGATTGAACTTTATCTTATATCTATATAATCTATAAAAGAGTAAGTCCTGACTGAATAACTGGCGGACTGATATTCGCGAGGAATCAATGTAGTCTAAACCAATTAACCTAGAGACATGAAATTTAGAGGGTGTATTTATAATAAAGTAGTGTACTAAGAAAGGTTTTTTGAAACATGAAGATTTCTCTGATGACATGAGATGACAAAAAGTTTCAAACTTTGAAGTTTGTTTTTTTTTGTATTCCATCTTTTGTCACAAGAAACTCCAGGGGCGAAAGCTTCTAGTATAATAATAAAGTAAATAATTCATTAGAACCAAGACTTTCCGCCACTAATCAAGCGTAGTCTACTAACAATCATGATAATCCTGTAATCAAATACAAATACAAAATAACTTTATTACACGAAAGAAGTACATATATTTGACACAATAGTTACACATTGATCTCCACACTAGGATTCCCTGTCAAATACAAATACAAATTATTTATTCATAGGACATATGCCACAAGTTACTAAATGTATATTAAATTACTTTAAAAAAAATCCAATAAAATAAATTACCATTCCATAATACAATTCTATAATGTAATAGAGATCAGGGAATCCTACTGTGGATCGATATAAGGTGACATAAATGTTTATATTAACATTTTAATCTTATCACTTTTAATATTACAAGCTTTATATATAAAAAATGACAGCTCCAATATCAATAGCAAGTATAACAGTCGACCAGTAAAACTTCTACCTTTACTGCTGGCCAACTACAAAATTAAGTATGCAACTTATTCCGGCTGTGCCTTTTTCCGCGGAGGAACTACCAGGTCTTGGCAACCCATTGTTCCCAAGACCTGGTTAGACCGCAATTATACAGGTTATAACAATTATAAAATATCGTGAGCTATAAGAACTGTTATGTTAATGTACATATTCTAGTCGCACTAATACACTCCACAATACGAAAAACACACAGTATTACGAAAAAAATATGTCATTATTAAAGAACTGTTATTGCATAACTGTATGGTTTTCTGCACTTAAGATGTGACTTATTCAAGTACATATAATGTATATTTAAAATGATTGTATTGAAGCTTGATATAAGCAAATAACAATTTAGTACATTAAAACCAAAAAAATTGCATCTAAGTAGTATTTTGAAATATATTCTTATACGACTAATTAAAACTTAAATTAATAATAGCGCAATGTATAACGTGGCAATACTGTCAGCATTTTTCAACCTATCATTCACCTAACGGATTAACAACTAAAAACAACTAATTAATTAACTAATTAGTTTTAAGTGGATTTAGTTTAGTTAGTGTTTTAAGTTTTGTCACTAAATAAATATATGTTTAGTTTACATTATTGATTTAGGTTTTTTTATATTGATAGCTGCCGGAAATTTTTTTTATTAAAAAATGAAACCTATTATTAAATAATTTACCTATTCTGATTTTTCTGGACATTGTTATATAAAAGTTCTATAAAGCAGTTTAAATATTTGTACATATTTTTTCAAAATATCTCGTCCAACGCTTTACATGTTTAATTTTAAACCGCTATCAATAACAAAAGTACTCCCGGTAATACATCTCGCCTGGTCACTGGCTAAATAAAGAATCATATCCGCAACTTCCTCAGGCCTAATCAGAAGCTTCAGAGCAGTTTTGTCCACTATAGGACTCATATCTACTTTCCCAATAATAGGCGTATCTACAGGCCCAGGGCTAACTAAGTTCACCCTTACTCCTTTTTCAGCTAACTCAAGAGCAGTCAATCGAGAAAAATGATCTAACCCAGCCTTAGAAGTACAGTAAGATAAGTAACCAACTCCCAAAGCAGCTAGCTGACTCGTTCCAGCAACACTGGATATATTCACAATATTTCCTTTAGTCTCAATAAGATAAGGTGCCGCCAAACTCGTCAGTAAAACAGCAGACTTCAAGTTGGTATTCATTGTTAAATCGAAAACTTCCGAGAGGTTCTTGTCCAAAATTGTAGCTAGTTTGACCATACCTGCGTTATTGACGAGAACATCCAGCTTGCCGTATGTATCGATTGTCTTCTTAATAATGTTCTTTAAATCATCGATTTCGCAGACATCAGCTTTTATTACAAGAGGTTTTGTACCAATGTTGGCAATTTGATCCGCGACAATGTTTAGTTTTGTTTCGTTTCTACCGACAATAACAACTTTGGCATGTTCTTTTGCAAATGATATAGCTGTACAAGCACCTATACCAGAACTTGCACCAGTGACTATCACGACTTTGCCAGAGTAACTCATCTTTGGAACAACCAAGAATCTGATAACAAACCTGACTTTTATATCCTGGTAGCAAGCATTATAGAACAAACTAGTGGCTGTCTCCACGGCGTTCCCGTGACAAAATACAATATAGGAAAGTTTCTAACTTCGAACAACCATTTCACCTCTTTAGTGGTTGAAAATCCAAATATTATTTCTAAGTCCACTCTTAAACCTTATAATGAACACTCCCTCCAAATTTCATGTTTCAGGTTCAGCGGTTTAGACTCTACGTTGATTCCTAGCAAATACCAGTCAGTCAGTCAGATAAGACTCTTATGTATATACGAGTATATAAAAGATACTATAGAAGAAGTACTTATCAACGCTTTGCATTAAAGGTACACTTTCGTAAATACGATAAGGATATTTTATTACAAAATGTTGCTCTCCTTCCATCAGAAGTTAGAGAAGGTTGTCCTAGTGTCAGTTTCTGAACCATTGGTAGTTGCATTTTGCCTCGCTATCAGCAACTTTTTCCTAGCATTTGGGTTTTATTAACCAACTTAAAAAGAAGGAGGTTCATAGGTACTAGAACCGATATGACAAAAAAGATTGAAAGACTGCATGGACCCTTCGAACATAAACGGATTTTTTCAAATAGGTCAAATATCGCATCATATATAAAAAACTTAGAATTAAGAACCTTCTCTTTTTAAAGTTGATTAAAAAGATACGATACCTTATCGTCGCAACAATTTTACTAAGCTACAATAGTACGAGTATACACCTAGGTCGTATTATCCAATATTGCCACAATATAAATCTTTTGCAGCGTGTTTGCAATGTCAACATACTGTAATTACGAGTGCACACAATTTACCCACTTATTTTCATATTTCCACTAGTCATTACCAATATTGCTTCTTCTTTATTTGTTTTGACTAAGCAAGCGAAGTGAGTTTATTATTTATGCTCTGACAAAATTTTCTGTTTTATAGATTGTGTCTTTGATTGCTTGTGTGTTAGTTTGAAGTGTCGGTAGCTGCTAACCAATCTTGACAAATTTTGGTATGCACAGGGTTCTACGGATTTTTTATTTTTCTTAGATGTAGAGAATTTAAGTGGATAAGTATTTGCCCTAAAACGAGGAATGAGTGCTGGAGCATTTAAATTTTTTATTAAGAAATAACATGCAGAACAACCTTAAATTAAAGTTCTTAACATTTAAAAATACGGCCAAGAGTTGTTTTTTAATACGTTTCTTTAAAAAAACTCTCTAGATTACTCGCGGTCGTGAAGCCAAGAACTCACAGAACTTTTAGTTAAAGACCAATTCTAACTCGAGGCCTTCCTAGTATTGGATACTAACACTAAAGAAATTATTGGATCTTAACGCAATACATTGCAGATTATCCAGATGAAAACATTTTTATCAGTTTTTATTTTTGAATTAGACGTGTCTTTGTTTATACCTGACAAACTTTCGAGTGACATACAATATATTTATGCATATGCAATACTTCTACCATTTTACTGGCTTCGTCTTCGTTTATGACTATGCTTATGTTACTCTCCAAACCGTATCTATACCGTCACTTAGTTCCTGAGGTGAAGACAAACACAGTGTCGAGCTTTCAATACCTGTGGTGATTAAAACCGTTAATTAAAAGTCGATACGACCGAAATATAATACTATTTTTTGATCATGCTTACTCGAATTCAAATATGTACTATATAAAATATTATTACTTTTTTTTAAATATTTTATTTACATAAACTTAAATAACATTTTGAAATAAATTGAAATATAATAAAATATTATTACTGACTATCCAAATTGTTTAAATAATACGAGTATAAACATAAATTCATTCCTAAAATTAATATTTAACCCTGAAGCAGAGCTCCATTATCACATACATAATTCACTCCAGTTATACCTTTAGCTTTGTCACTTGCCAAAAAACATATCAAATCTGCAATTTCCTCAGGCTCCGATACTCTTTCTAAATTATACGCAACTCTAGCATCTTCCCAAGACGTATTTATGCCACTACTTGACAAAATATTCGTTCTCGTCAAACCTGGACTAACGGAGTTGACTCTCACTCCTTTTTTTAACAGCTCCAAAGATGCTCCCCTAGTGAAATGGTCCAAACCTGCTTTAGATATAGCATAGGGCATGACTGTTGATCTTCTAAAGTATGATTGTCCGTTGACGCTGGATACGTTTATTATATTTCCTTTGCTTTCAATCAGGTATGGTGTTGCTAGCGTTGTCAAATGAATCGCAGCTCTCAGATTCACTCTTAATACTTTATCATATTCTTGCAGCAGGTTTCCTTTTAAAATATTAGCAACAGATGTGACACCAGCATTGTTTATTAGAATGTCCAATCTTCCGAATGAATCGATGACTTGTTTGATTATTCTCTTTACTTCATCGTCGTCACCTATGTCGGCCTGGATGGAAATAGGTTTCTTACCGATTTTTTCACATTGTTCTGATACAGATTTTAGTCCAAGTTCATTTCGTCCGACAATAGTAACTAAAGCACCTTCTTTGCTGAAAAGTATTGCAGTAGCAGCCCCTATACCTGAGCTTCCGCCGGTAATCAGCACAACTTTATTTTCAAAACTCATTTTTATATTAATAACTATCTTCGAAGAGGTAAAAAGCTAATAGTGTAGTATCTGAAATCTTGTTAGTTTTTATACCCAAAGCAGGTAAGTAATGTATTTTTTTCATATAAAACCTGCTAATTAAGATTTAATTAACCTTAGTCAAAAATTAGTTGCGGCAAAGGTAACAATAATAATAATTATGTTTGAATTATAATTTTATACATTGTTATCATCTGGTGTATTCACATTTACTTTGCATGGCTGAGTACACACGGTCTTAAATGTGTTAATAGAGGTTCAACTTTTTTCCCGTAAAATTTTCTAATCTTTAAATTCCCACTCACCTTATAATCTAATCTATGTATCATGATAAATCAATATTTCTACTATGATATAAAAGATTTCTATATGTACGTAGGTAAACAGAATCAAGCGCATATTGTTTATTACGTTCCATTCAAAACACTTCATTTGAGTGAGATATGATATCACATACTTGTATGAAGTCCGGCTGTTGACAAGATGATAAAATGACGATGCAATTCGAAACGGGCGTATTTTCTAGTATAAAAGGACGTTATACTCAGAACAGTCACACTCGCTTCCTGCGAGAATATCAAGATGGGTTTATACCTAAAGGATAAAGTTGCGATTATAACAGGAGCCAGCTCTGGCATAGGAGCTGCAACTGCCGTAATTTTTGCAAGAGAAGGCGCCAACGTCGTGATCATTGGCAGGAACGAAGCCAACCTAAAAACAGTCGCTGAAAAATGTGGCAAGGTTGGCAAAAAAGCTTTTCCCATTAAAGCTGAAATAACAAAAGATGACGAAGCTGCCGATGTTATTAAAAAAACTATAGCCAAATTCGGACGACTGGACATTTTAGTCAACAGCGCCGGGATTTTGAAATTCTGTAGTATTTTGGATCAGAACATCGTGACTATATTCGATGAAACCATGAAAACTAATATAAGAGCAGTAGTTGTTTTGACAAGCCAAGCAGCTCCGCATCTGATTGAGACAAAAGGTAACATTGTGAATGTTTCAAGCATTGCGGGATCTAGACACCGCCCGGGCAACTCTTCATACTGTACTTCTAAAGCGGCCTTGAACCACTTTTCAAAAACCTGCGCGTCAGAGTTGGCTAGCAAGGGAGTACGTGTGAACACAATTAGTCCCGGACCTGTTGGAACACCTATGCTTGATGCAGCTCTTAATGATTTGGGTATTCAAGACTTTAAACCTATGACAGCTTTAAACAGAATATCGCAGCCTGAAGAAATAGGAGAACTTATTGCTTATTTGGCGAGTGAAAAGGCAGCCTGCATTACCGGGGTCGATTATTTAATCGATTGTGGATGTGGTGTAAAGTAATTGCTTTCTTATTTGAGGCTCTTATTGTGTTATGAAACCAATTATTAAATAAATTTTTGCTATTTTTTTATTTGGTAGTTTAAGAGTACCTTTATAAGAGTATTTTTGCTATTTTTTTATTTGGTAGTTTAAGAGTACCTTTATAAGCTACCCGCTAGCTGTACCCGCGACTTTGTTCGCGATTGCTAACTTTACGTAATTATGGCAGTAGGACTTTAAAAAAATGTGAATTTATATAAGCAATCCTTCTGAAAGTCTTATCATTGTAAAATACACAATAAGACAGCAATGTTATGAACTGTACATTTGATTAATTAATTCTATACTGAGAAGTTCGCACAATTAAGTTCAGCATGAGTAATCAATTTTTAAGAACTAAAGATGCAAAGCATTAACGCCTATTTAATTTTGCGAATTGATTAGTTGTTAATTATGCTAATGTTTATGTATCCTGATTGCCCATTTATTTTTTATTCAACACAGCTAGGCATTTGACAACCAGCTTGCACGACTACAGAAGTCAGCGACGCTGTGATCTTAGATGAAGCATGCCTAATCTGGAATACACTGGCTCTCAAAGGAGGCCGCCGAAACACACTGTTATTTGCTTGACGACAGATTTTTAACCTGAAGTATTATCCTTAAACTCTAGCTCAAGCTCAGCTTGCGTATTGCGTGGGATGGAACCTCGTACCTTTCGCTAGGCAATCTACGGCTAACTACTCGATTGCCATAGCTACAAAAAATTGTAGACGCTATGTGTTGATACACGTTCAATCATAATCTATGCCGCAGCTATAAACTATGACTACGAGTATATTTTGTGTTTAGTCTAACTATTGCAAAGTTACCCGTAAGATTTAAAAAACAGTTTATTTAGATTTCTATTAAAAAAACCTTATCGAAAATATGAACTACATTACCAATGTCGTATTTTTTATGGTACAATAATTTCGGTAAATCTTTTCAACGAAACAAAATAACTAACTATGCAAAAAAATTCAATGGTGAAAAACTTCCTGGCTTCAACGTTCTATGTGTGCGCCTAGTACGGTACAATAAGAGGTTTTTTGTTAAAACTACAAAACCGAGGCGATATTTTTTGTGGGATAAAATAGTTTCAATTAGTAATTTTTCACTTAATATTATAATACATTATCCGATTTTCATAACAAAAATAACTTGATAAAATAACGTTTTATGTAGGCGTCTATTAAAATATTTTTATAAAATCTTCAAAACTGATGAATTTTTTGCGGTGCGTTTCAGTTCTAAATCAAATCACGCGTTACCGAGTTATAGTCAGAATGACTTTCATCCCCTCTCTCACGGGTACCCCCACTAATTTTTGGGATAACAATTAGTTACTTCTAACAAAAAATATTCAAATTGAAGCATCCGTTACCATGTTATATAATGATATAAATAAATAATTATAAATACGGCTTTCATGCCCTCTCCCACGGGAATTTTCACATATTTCCGGAATAATATCATTTGAGGTAGACTTTTCCAACAGCAAAGTAATCATCCAAAACAAAACACGCGCTATCGAGTTTTAGTTAAGTACAATTTTCATCCCTCCTCCTACGGGAACCCTCTACTATTTTTTTGGATAATATTTATTTCAGTTAATCCTTTCCAACAAAAAAGAATCATCCAAATCTAAGCACGCTTTGTTGAGTTATAGTTAAATACCATTTTCATCCCTTCTCCCACGGGAAAACCCCACTATTTTTTTTGGATAACGTTTATTTTAGTTACTCCTTTCTAACAAAAAAAGAATAATCCAAATCAAAGTACACGTTACTGAGTTATAATTAAATATGACTTTCTGGCCCCATCCTACGGGAGCTCCTTCGGTTTTCGGGATAAAAAGTAAATAAGATCCTACATCATGATAACAACATTCAGCATACCAAGTTTCATTAGAATCCATCCAGCAGTTTCGGAGTTCAGAAAAGTCCAGAAACAGATAGACAAAAATAAAAAATAATATAGATTTGTTTCTGTATCGTTAATAACACCCCACACGAGTTTTTTTTTAAATATATTCAATGTACATAATTTGACCTGTTACAGTTTTATTATACGAGTAAGTATAGACATAGATAATATCCCTTCATAGATTAGACTCGTGCCTAGCAGTCAGAGGCTACGGGTATGTAAGCCAGCCATAGAACACATTTTTTGATGATTTTTTTTATACGACTATACTGTTACCGTTTTTGATATCGAGAAACGGGATAAAAATCTCGGTTGTTGTATTGGTGCCGCTCAAAAAAAAAAAATTTGGTTTTTAGTATTTTTTGTTATAGCTTCGACATAAATACATCAGTTGTGAAAATTTCAACTGTCCACGGACAGCGTACTTATAGTTAGTTAAGAGGGGCCAATACGGCTCCTTTTTTAATGGCGATATGATGATGCTTCTTTCGTGAATGATATTACAGTTGATATAAGTAGAAAGGTATTTCCACTAAGTAGTAGAAATTGATGAAAAAGCAGTTCTTCTCTACGATATAGATCAGTTCTGTAAATGTAGTTTAATAGTAAAAGACTAAATTGACTTATTATTTATCTAGGAATCATATCGCAAATTTGTACTGAACCTTCTATGTGCGAGTCCTACTCGCAAAACCGGTAATATTTTCATTTAACGTTAATAATAAATAATTATTGAGGTTTTGCATCACTATAAGAAACCCTTATAGCTCTGACTGAACGTCCGTTTGTCCGCCGTGTCCTTGATCTCAAGTGAACCCCACATATATATGTGACATTTTCATTGTGATTATGTGATATATGTGAATATGGTTCTCCAGTTTACACAACACAAATAATGTTACTGGACGAGCCACTCCGCTTTTACGTCTATTTTGAAATTACGTTTAGTACAAAACTTTAGACATACAATTACTAATTAATGAGGTTTAACTATGAACAACGATGTTGATAATGATATATTACTCTAGTAAATAGTCTGTTCTTTTTAAATTGTAGTGTATATCAACTAGCAATAATAACATGTTATTTGTACTCATATACCTACTCCTATGAAGGCATGTTATTTAGATAAGTATGTAGTCGATACTTCAACACGGAAATCAATGATGCAATTCATTACAAGTCTATTCTCTATATAAGGATGTTTCCCTTTACAATTACGACATTACATTACAAGAAATCAAGATGAGTTTGAAGTTAAATGATAAAGTTGTTATTATCACAGGAGCAAGCTCTGGTATAGGAGCTGCTACTGCTTTTGTTTTTGCAAGAGAGGGTGCTAATGTTGTGATCACTGGCAGAAACGAAAACAATCTGAAAGCCGTTGCTGAAAAATGTGGGAAATTTGGCAAAAAAGCCTTACCTATCAAAGCTGACGTAACAAAAGACAATGAAGCGGCCGATATCATCAGCAAAACCATAGCCAAGTTCGGAAGACTGGACGTTTTAGTTAACAACGCCGGGATTCTAAAGCTCAGCACTATTTTTGATCAAGAAATCGTGGCCGTATTCGATGAAGTTATTCGGACCAATGTAAGGTCAGTTTTGGTTTTGACTAATCAAGCAGCTCCTTATTTAGTGAAGACAAAAGGTAACATCGTTAACGTGTCTAGTATTGCGGGATCTACTCATGCTGAAGGGCATTCAGTATACTGTTCTTCTAAAGCAGCTTTAAATCACTTATCGAGAGTGATCGCGTCAGAATTTGCTGTACAAGGAGTGCGCGTCAACACTATAAGTCCAGGTCCAGTTGAAACACCTATTTTTGAAACTGCAAAGAGTAAACTTTCATTTGAAGACATGAAATCAATGACTGCGCTCAACAAAATAGCGCAGCCAGAAGACATCGCAGAGTTGATTGCTTATCTGGCCAGCGAGAAAGCAAGCTGTATCACTGGCTCCAACTATATTATCGATTGTGGATATCTTGTCAAATGATTGTCTTTTCTTTTATTTTGACAAGAGTTTTTTTTACTATTTTTGTTTACTTGTACCTTCAGTTATCTTTATTTCGCTTAGTGTATCGGGGTTTACGAGAAAAATGGGACATTGGTAAGTGAGAAATCTAGTACGGGTATAAGCAAATATTAGTATTGCTTGTAGTGTAGACAGTTGAGATGTTTGTAGTTGATCACCGAAATTAAGCATCGTTCAGCTGAGCGTAGTCTTAGATGGATGACTGTAGAGTAATATTCACAAATGAGTGCATTGGTTTATTGTCTTCAAATAACAAACGTAGTTCATTTTGGACTTACAATTATTGATAATTGTTCATTCAGTGGGCTTAGAATTATTGATACTAGCGCAAGCTACTCCATTTGGGTTAAGACGATGATTGACCATCGGCATAGTGATCTAATAATGTAGTGGATTTTTGCAGTGTAACATTAATAAAAGAATTGTCATATTTTTCTGAATCTTGAATTAAAATTTCCGTCTTTGTTGTAACATGAGCAAGCATATTTACATAACTAGTCTTATTCACACACGGATTGAAGAAAATTATTGAGAAATAAATCGTTTGTAAGATATAATTAAAGTAATTAAGTGTTATGTGGGAAACATCACATGGTACGATAATCTGAAGAAGTTTTTCAAGGTAATACTCGTTCGTATTATTTATAAAATAACTACTTAGTAACTGTCAACCGCGGTGATGCTCGCAACATAAAATTGAATGTAAACAATATCCATGTTTTGCCCCTATTTGAACCTAAGCCGTTTAACTTGAATACATTAAAATTGGAAGGTTATAGGGTGTATGGGTGTACTTCGAACGGTTTTTTAGAAAATCAACACCCATAGAGGCTTAAAGTTTTATGTCGCATGCAACTTTGCGAGTGAAAATTATTAGTCTCTTGTATATTATTTATATATTTTACTAGCTGACCCGCCGATCTTCGTACCGCCTAACAGTTATGTATGTTTCCCACCTTTTAAACCTTCCCTGGAGCACGACAATTATTTCAAGAATAAAATCAGATATATCGGCCCAGCCGTTTTCGAGTTTTAGTGAAACAAACGGAATCATTTTTTTATATATTTTTTTAATTTTTTTCTCCTGACAATAAATAACAAACACAACAAAACAAATAGTGAAATCACTCATCAATGGCGTGACCAAGGGATATAGGGATTCATTTTATATATAAAGAAGATATATATAGATTTCATTATCATCAAAATTAAATATACTATACAAAAAAATTAAAGGAAGTTAAGGTGAGATGTATACATAACCAAGGTTATGGTAATGTATAAGAAGGAGATTCAGTCTTATTTATAATTATATACCTAAATATTATTTTAATTTTGATACATATTAAAATGTGAGGAAACCTGCTTGTTGGAGAAGATTTTAAAGATAGATATTCATTTATTTAGATATTTTTTAAGTCTCCAACGCACGAATTGGTCAGCGTGATGGACGATATATAGAATTCACATCCTAATAAACATAAACTTCTATTCCTTCAACAAAGACAATATAGAAATAAATGTTGTTTTAAAGTAATAAGAATATAAAGATATATATTCTATATAACTTTAACAGGAGTTCTTCCTGTTAAAGTTTTTATGACATATTTATTTGCATACAATGCACACATAATTCTTTATACATTGTCTTACCTATACTTATAATCATATTTCCTTCCATGCTACTGGCATAAATTCAGTAAACCGACTAGGTATTATATCAAAGAGTACCTAATGCTGAGTTTGTTAAACTACGAATCACTTAAAAGATTATTTGATTAATTACAGCTTCAAAACAAATGCAGTCCATAACATCTATAATGCTGTATGTGGTATATCGTAATAAAAGCAATGAACATTACAAGCAGTAAGAACATTCGAATGCAAAATTACTAAGTAATTTTTACCCATTACTAGTATTATTTTTGTATCATAATTTTAATGAGAGTCGATATAATTACTCCGATAATAATGATTGTATAAGCAAATCTTTACAGCAGTATAATTGGCACAAAAAGCCTGTGATTTTTTTTTATGTGTCATTCATAGAAATACTTTGGATAAAATTATATATTGCTATTAAATTACAATTTTAAACGTTCATATTATATAATGTGAGTTGGCAATCGTCTGTACAAAAAAGGTAAAAAAATATATTAGTCAGATTCCCATAAATTATGTTGATATTTGATAACATTCTGAGTCTCACAGTTAACGCAGGACAATTGATACGTGTTATCTCAATATTATTAACTTTACACAAAAAAGCAAATCAAATATGAGTTTTAATAATAAAGTGGTGATAATTACGGGCGGAAGTTCCGGTATAGGGGCAACGTCAGCCATCAGTTTTGCAAAACAAGGTGCCCTAGTAGTCATTGTTGGTAGAAACGAGACAAACCTGCACAAGGTTGCCGATAAATGTGTAGAAGTCGGCAAACCTCCTTTAGTCATCAAAGCAAACGTTACCGAAGACAGCGAAGCGGCTGACGTCATCGAGAAAACCATCGAGAAATTTGGAAAAATCGACGTACTTGTCAATAACGCAGGCATTTTCAGACACTGCAAAATAACGGATAGCAACTACATCAAAACATACGATGCAATCATCAATGTTAATCTTAGACCAGCGTTTCTGTTAACTCATTTGGCGGTTCCACATCTAGTGAAATCTAAAGGCAATATTGTCAATGTGTCCAGTGTAATGGGAACTATGCAGATAAGTGGATATACAGCGTATTGCTCGTCAAAAGCGGCTTTGACTCAATTCACAAGAGCGGCGGCTAATGAGCTTGCTAAGAGTGGTGTAAGAGTAAATGCGGTGAGCCCGGGACCTTGCCACACTCACCTCTTCGACAAAGCTGGCACTGATATATCTTGGGAATACTTAAAATCTTTCACAGCGTTGGACAGCATAAGCAAGCCCGAAGAGATAGCCGAGCTGATATTGTACCTAGCAAGTGATAAAGCTGGTAGTGTGACCGGCTCGAACTTTGTGATTGATTGCGGAACTGGTATTAAACAGTAACTTTCTAAAATGTTACATTCCTATAATTTATTCTATGTTTATTTTTGGTTGACAAACTGATGCTTGTAAGTCTCGAGATTATAATATTTTACTTGTATGTAATTTTCTTCTATTATGTTTGTTTTATTGGCATCAAAACCTATATAACCCTAATCGAATATTGTGAGAATTCAACATTTTGTAACTGAACTTTTTTGCTTATTCAACATTTAAGATTCAACGTTTTGATGTTTTCAACCTTATAAGAAATCAACATTTTAGCAAATTCAGCCTTCTGGGCCTGAAGGATCTAATCTGGTTCGGCTTCGCTATCCCAACGATATTCAACATTGAAACCTAAGGCCATTGTTTACACGTGCTAACAATAAGGTGTGGTATTACGATGGTATTGTTTGCCGTGAAGGTCTGACCGATGTAAACCATGTATTCATCCCATTATGCTGTCTTGAATGAACCGGTAGTCTTATGATGGGGTACGTACTGGTTAAAGAGTTGGCAGACTTGTTGGCAAACAGGAATATCGTGTAAGAACACTATCGGATGTCATGTATCTATAATTAATGAATTACGTACCTATAATTATCTAAAATTATATATCTATTTGGATTGAAAAGAAATTCCTAATTACCTATTGCGTTTGTTCACTGTGTGATTTGATTTATATTATATTGTTAAAAAAATTGCCTTTTGTAAGCTGATTAGAAAAACTAATAGATTATACTCGTTTATAGAAATTCACAGTTTTTCATTCTATATTGAACCGAAAAGTAGTGAATATTGCGCAATGAAATAAACGCTTTGCTTGGCCCCTGGCTGTATGAAAATATAACTTAACAACTATGTGGTATTAAAAAAACAACAAGCCAGTTCATTAAAAATACGTTATTACAATAATGAACATTAAATCACTATTGGGGGTTTAAATTCAAGGAAGGCTATAACGCAATATCTCATTTGTCCAGCCAGTTTAGTTGCTTTTTGCGTTCGCTCTATTATTGCCGATGATATTTACTAGCTAAACTTTTCTACTGTGTGTATCACTTTCAATTTGACAATTAAGATTCCTCAGTTCATTGTAATTACACCTATGCGGGTGTCTTAATGAAGTTAAAGGGAATTAATTATTTTAGGGGCATAAATTTAATCTGGGCCGACCTTTACTTATGATAGTACAATGCGGACCTAAAGTTGATTATGGGCCGTTTATCTCAGGGTTATCTGGTGAGGAATTCATTAACTGACGGTTAAATGGGCCGAAGAAGAGTTATGCTTTAATGGATCACGATGAAATGTTAGAGTTATGTCTTCGCTGTTGATTCTGTGAGAAATTATTCGGTTGTCAAATCTGTATTATACTCGTATGATAAAACTTATAACTATACTAATTTCCCACGGCTGCCTAAACATGTCATATCATCACTGTATGGGCCTCAAACTCTGTGAAAAAATCGATCCATCAATCAGTTGCTAAGAAGAAGGACCAACAATTCAACAAACACATTCGCGTTTATAATATGTGTGGTAATAACAGCACTATTTATTTTTGTAGTCAATAAAGTTGTTAAAGTTCTTTTTAACTGAATTCAAGTATGAGTACGTAGCAGTTCGTCGCACTTTTTTTTTGTGTGTGTTCAATAATATTTCAGAGACGCCAGGATGATTAGGAAAATTCTTTTTAGTTAGAAAATTAAGTACTTCTTTTCGAACAAAATCGATTCGTAGAAGTTAGCCTTGTGAATACAAATAACTATGGAACAGTTATTTTGATAGTGCCGATCACATAATCAGGAATCTCTACGCTAATAGACTATAAGTAGGTTTTTTATTCATAAAAGCTTAGCATTTGATCACCAGCTTTCACAACTTCGGAAGCCAGCGAAATTGTGTCAATAAATAGAGCAGGCATAGTCTCGAATACACTGGCTCTTAAGAAAGGCTACTGGAACCTTAAAAATACTAGTATTTTTTCTATGCCGGAACAAATCGTTACGTACTTGACGACAGTATTTTCAAATGGAGGGTAGTATCTAGCCAGGCGGGCGTTAGAAAACTCCCCTTTCCACCATACTACGGTTTCCTCACGATGTTTTCCTCTTTGCGTTTTTCGTGGAATCAAACTCGTACCTCTAGCACGTCAATCGACCCCACTAAGCACTTGGCAATCATCTTCCCAAAGATAATCATAATCACTTTGAGAACATCCAGTCAAAAACAAATTAAGATAGAAAATAACAACCGGATTCCCACATCTATCTCCGCTTTGACTGAATTCGAAATGAGAAAAGTTGGATAAAAATCCACTGTTGACGAGTCAATATTAACTAGAAAACTGCAATTTTATATTTTACGCTTTAAATACTTCCTAGCTACTCAAAAATCTGCTGTAAAACCTATGTATTAGAGACTAGTGTGTGGTTGTACTGAAGTTTGTTTAAAGTTGTTTAACGCCTTAGCTTTCCGATAAAGTTTTTCTAATAAGGCACGTTTTGCAGCAATGCTATGAATTCTGCTAAGCAATTGATGAAGCTTGATGAGTTGATTTCTGCTTCTCTTGGTTGGAAACTTTGGTTGGGTTATGATTTTTGTTATTGTTGGACAATGTTGCAGATGTCCAGATGTTGAGGCCGATGGATTATAGAAGACTTAGATAAGTAACAGGTATTTTTAGAACAAAAAACACAAAATCAAAATCGGTTTATCAGTTCAGAAGCTGCAATGCCACAGACAGACACACACGTCAGACTTATATCACTCCGTCGTTTTTGTGTTGGGGTTTAAAAAAAGGATTGAACGACGAATTATGGATCTCTTTATCATCATTAAAGATTAATAACTCTTTATTGTACCTACGCACAAAATAAAAATAGAGCAAACTATTTATGTATTTTTAAATTTCATATGACTAAATCATATGAAATTTAAAAACACATATGATTTAATCATATGTGTTTTATATATGCGCTACAAGTCTTGCGTCTTTGCTACAAGTATGCGCCTTATAGCTAATAAGAATGTCTTCCAGACGAACTTAAAGTTTTTTTTAATTAGGTGTGTATTTAATTATTATGTTGCTAAGTTTGTATAAGCGATGGTAGGTTATCTTGCCCTGTATGGCAGTCGATATGTTAGACCACAAAATAAACTAAAACCTTTACACACGAATTATTAGAGGGCAGAGAATGCAATTTCCCGCGACGAAGGCACCAATATGTCTCCTGGATGGCCGAGGCTACGTATACTGAATTAAAACAGTACTTTGTCTCATTTTGTTTATTGTAACCGTCTACTTAATTTTATTATGGCAATAAACTTAGGTTTGACCTCATCTCGTCTATTGTAAAGAAACAATGCGGCAATAGATGAAACACGGTTGCTTGGAAGAAACTGTTCCTTTTTTCTCGAATTCTGAGTCGGTGCCATAGTATAAGTTGTTCCTTAGGATGAGTATTGTGACCCCCTATTTGTCTTAGTAAACCCTTAATACTCAGAACTCTGTAATGTTTCTAACTATTAACCCGCTACAGTCTTACCCAGAGTACCGCTTTTACATATGCGAGGTGTCGTTGGATTTGTCTTAATCAACAGTCAGTCAATCATAAAGTATACCGGTTGCATTCCGCGCTTTTACTTGTTGATATATAGTGACAGTGGTCTTAAGTTATCTCAGTCGGATTAAATCGAAGTGACACTTCTAACCACTGGTTACTCGTAGTATTATGTCTTCCTCCGCGTAACTTCTCTAACAAACTATTTAACTATGATCTATGTTTATCTGGTTATTAATAGAATGTCTAAAGTTCAGTAACTGTCCACAATATCAGTAGGACGCTCGCAAATGAATAAAAATCAAGCCAACAGACGCGTCGCTCTGTCTCCTACGGCAAAGTGAGAGAAATACGCCGGGATGCGTCGTCGGTACCTACCGCCGCGCCGTGACGTATACACGTAATTTTATCAGTCCATTAACGTTTTATTAGTATTTGTTATCGTAGAGAAATTAATGTTTTTAAATAGGGATAGATAAATATTTGGCTACAAGAGAAAATGTTTAAAGATATTTAAAGGATTACGTCCCGATTGATGGTCTCATTGAACTGACATGTCGCAATCAACAGAACCTTAACAGCTAAAACTATAGTCTTGCAATTTTTAGGGTATATTCATTACAGGGTGTAAGGGTGTACTAAGAAGGAATTTTTTTGGTAGTTCAACCTTTAAGAGCTTGTAATGGGGGTTCAAAGTTTGAAACTTTTTTCACATTCCGTTTTTAGTCGCGTCACTATTTTTTAGTCAAAATAAAATATCATAAAAAAACTGTGCTCGCAAGGTCAACTGTTTGCAGGATTACTGGTATATATCGATTAAATGAAAAGATACTTTATTTTCACCATAGATTTCCTATATTACATGAAGTATATGTTTATTTTCTACAGAGACAAAGCTGCGCTTGTCTATGGCGCCTGCTTCTATTGAAACTCTCGCCTTCAATGCTGAGTTTTTTCCCATTTGTAAAGGAATTGTCCCTATCTTGCGTCAAATACAACTAGCTGGGTGTGGGTTCTGATACAAACAAAGATGCATTGTTTATTTGTGGTTAGAAATGAGTTCAAAAAACCCGACTGATACATCCTTAAATCATAATTTACTTATATTCATCATCCTTAATGTTTATTTTTAATTTCCCAGTGTCACTTTCACGACAAAGAAGAATCTAACATAAAAATAAAATATATATAAATATGTCATATCTATCTAATAAATTACTTTTCACATATCAATCCATAGTGTACCATTGTTGGGCACGGATCTCTCCTATGAAGGGGGTATAGGTCATAGTCTATCATACTGACCAAATTTTATTTTATTTTCGGTACACACTGCTAATTTTCTTTGATTTAATAGCAACAGTAACTCTTAACATTTCAAGTAAAATCATTCTCAGATAATTAGGTATTCAAAAAATATTCAAAAGTATTTCAGATGATTTAACACAGAAATATGCAAAAAATCGCAAACGACCCAACGATTTAAAAGTTTAAAAAGTCAAAACAAGTGACTTCCTTCCGGTTTATTGTAACAAATTCGAAGGGTCAACTTTAGGGCTTTCCCCTCTGACGAAAACATCTTGTTATTGAATTGATTTCGATGTAAAAAAATCGGACAAGTGTTTCGAGTTGCCCAATCGCACCCTTGAGGGGTATTTTTGAATGGAACACCTTTATTATTTTTCGATCAAGTTGTTTAAGGGGTCAAAAGAGGAAGAGGGTATCTGAAGTTTAAAGACAGACTATGTTGTTTGCACTTTGGAGGCAGATTTTGTAAGGAAAGAATTAATATGATTTGTAGTTTTCATTATAAATAACCTAATAATTTGTTTAAAATAGTGGTTTTAACTAATTTTATTTTTATGCGTGTGCTTAAATTTGTTAACGAACGAAAAAAAAAATTGCTTTAAAAAGTGTTTTTTTTTTCTGAATTCAGTATTTTGATGAAGATAAATAATTGTACTATACTACTAATAATATAAACGCGAAAGTTTGTAAGAATGTATGTGTGTATGTTTGTTACTCTTTCACGCACAAACAGCTGATCGGATTTAGTTGAAGCTTGGTAACAGGATAGCTTAGACCCTGGATTAACACCTAGGCTACTTTTTATCCCGGAAAATTGAGGTGTTCCCAGGGGATGATCAAATATCTATCGCGGATAAAACCGCAGGGCGAAGCTAGTTAATTATATGACTTCTTTCTTAGTAAGATCTGGACTTAGAGCTTTTTGGGCGAAGGGTTAAACTCTAAAGCAACGTTTAGGTTTTTCAACGAAAATAGGAGTAGAATGCTTATATACCTATAAGCTTAAGTAATTAATATTAAGTAATTTAAATAATGTTATCGCTTTTTGATTCGAGCTCTTTATAATATTGTAAAATATATTTTCTAATCAAAATTCGACCCCAAACAAGTGGTTAAAGGCGACTTAAAAAAAACCCATTGCTAAATATTTAAACACCACTCATATAAAAATACGACTAGCCATTTAGGCTCTACGGCGTGCTAAAGAAATATACACACATACACTCGAAAAACATAACGCTTCTTCTTTCGCAGTCGGTTAAAAAATGTTGTATTCTGTTTTTGTCCATATAAACTGCAGTCGGCATTATTAAGGAACTATTTTCAATAGTCATAAAGATATGAAACAGAAACTTGAACAGCAGCTCTCGTAATCGTAAGAAACAAATTATCCAAATAATAAAAAATAAAAAAAATTCTTCTCGCAATATTATTTATGTTTTGCGTAAATCTTTGCATCAGTTATCAGCTATTCTGTTTCTCGTCCTAATGTACCTAACCTTAATTTGTATGTATGAAGTCTTAATTAGGATAAGATAATCATTTATTTCAGACACAGTTCATGTTATACAATAGGTTAATCGTATAATGATTTAATTAATTTATGTATTAACTAGAGTAAAATAAACCATAACTGCGGGCTACAAACTGGGGCAAAGCCTGTATTCTTGTTTATGATTTGTCAAATCTGCCGAATTTGAGCAAATTTTTATATATTAATATTTTTAATATTTTTTCAGTATTTATTCATTTATCTGTGTATCCATTAGTATGTATTTGTTGTATTTTTTCTCATTCAACTCATTTATTAAATATGTTGATCAATGTCATATTTGAAGGCCTTTCTTATTTTGTATTATTCATTAGGTTGCCTGGAAGAGATCGCTTTAGCGAGCGATAAGACCGTCATTAAAAACCTAGTATATATTCATAAGCTTTTATTTGTTATAACTATTTATTGTTAAACTGGTTTTTTATTAAAAAGTTGTCTTATCTTATCTCTTACAGGTGTACTCTGAGTATTGTGACAGCGCTCGATTTAATAAAATCTAGCCATTACTATGATGCTGATAAATACTTTTCAGTATGATATTCCGTTTGAAAATAAATCGCATTAAGTACTTTCTAGACAATAAATTACCTGCTAGTTCCACTGGCAACACTCACGCGTGATTAAAAAATGGCGGCCACCGACGTAGCATAATAAATTCCGCGCGCTCTTTTTCTTTATTTTCGAAAAATGGAAAAACTGTCGTATTTCCCACTGCGCTCATAAAGTATCCTGATGCGAGACCGGTATACAATATGCACACCCGATATTGTTTCTTTGAATTTTAAATATAGATACAAGAAGCATTACCGCCCAAAATTCTAACCTCAATCTTAACAGTCGCGTTTTAAGGTTAGTTTTGGCGCGAAGCTTCATTCGCCGACGAATTCGTACATTTGTAATGCTTGATACTGTTTGGGGGACGTATGGTATTGGGATTTCGAACTAACTTTAGTAAGACTTTTGACCGTGAACCTTAAAATTAGGAGCAGAAGTGCGAAAATAGGTTTTTTGGTTTGTAAAACTAAGTTTGTCGCATAGAGGCGTTCGCGCTCAAGGAATATGTGTGTAAATATTTTAAAATATGCAAATATATCTGTCCGTAAATGTGTCTGATGTTATTGTCGTTCGGTATATTCGTTGAATGATAGCTGCAGAGTTTGTTTATTTTGTTCTAAGGGGTGATTCGAGGGGTAATCTAAGTCTATTTCATTGTTATCCTTCTCTTGGTAATAGGAATGGATTATAACTTATCCGAGACTACTTGTGATTTATCAATACAGACTAAGATATATTTACATAATACAAATTTAGCTGGTGTTGTTGTGCTATTACAAATGCTATTATCTACAGTACTCAAGATGTTACGTACAACTAGCGTTTGGCCGCTTCTCCACCATCGTTATGTTTATTTTCCCGGGCTAAAGTAATCTATGACACTCTCCGAAAATTGAACTCTGTTGAATCTGTGTAAAAAAATCGAGTCGATTCGTCATTTACTTGTCAAAGAGAAGACGAACAAACAAACTAATAAGCACCCAAACACACTTTCTATATATAATAATTATGCGGATTAAGTAAGGCACACTAATAACAATACACAATCCTTTATTTGATGTAAAAACAAGTATCATAAAAAAATTAATCCAAAGACTTCAGAATGAACTATTAACAAATAACCATTAATAACGATAAACTCTCGTGCATCGAATACAAAACATTAAAATTCTACGACGAACAAAGGTCGAAGATGCCGTTGGATGAATAACGAGACTCAAGTAGAAATGAACAGGACACTTGGTCAGAAGAGATGACGCCAAGCGGAACAAAACAGTCACAGAAAGGTAGCCACGAAACGAGATTCGACTACCAGGCAGACCACCCACTGGGCGGTAGGATCTAGGAGAAAGTTATTAGCACAGGATGGGAAAGAACGGCCTATACTAGTGATTAGGTAAAGGTTGATGATGATGATGAATAATTAACTACAATAAGTAGCTATAGCTTCAATACAAAGCCTGAAAGAAATGTTTCATCTATAAGACTCCTACTTAAAGACTTTTAACTGACTCTTGTTTTGTTTAATATCGTAAACAAAACCGGGTAAGTGTCTTTATTACCAAAAAAGAAATGACTAACAAAAATGTAGCAGAAAGATTACCTACAGACATTTAAGATCTAGTATATAGATATAGTATCTCTTTTATATAGTTATCTGTCCAAAAGTAAATAAATGCTAACCATATTACACTTAAAAAATAAAACGATCAAAGTATTTTCCATAACATTAGAATATTGCACCACGGTAATCCTACGAGACCATTAGCCGCGGCTAAAAATTGCACTCGGACAGCGAAGATCTGACAGGAAAGCCAAAAGAAACTAAAAACTACATACGAGTATAACCTGACGCGAGACACTTGTGGTAACAAAACCATGAAGATTGCAATAGGATGGTAGAAATGTAGGAAAGCAAGATCTTGATTAATTGTGGACCATTTTAATAGTCATTATCATAACAAAAATTTCCTCGTTTAATATATCACATATATTATATCATACTTTATTTATGAATACAATACAACAATACAATACAATATTTCTTTATTGCACACCAAAAACAAAATAAACAATAAGATACAGGCAAGAACAAAACATCGGTAGTACATTGGGCGGCCTTATCGCCTAAAGCAATTTCTTCCAGGCAACCTTGGGATGGATCGGACTAAGTGAGAATAGTCACGTCGGTGATGCATCAATAGAAAAAACAGAAAAAAAAATACAAGTACAAATATTGTACCGCAAAAAAACAATAAGAAAAAAAGAATACCTATATTCATAAAATATATTTTACTTTGATGTTATTTTTGAGCAATTGAGTACCTTATAAAAAATTTAAATGGTCAATATGTATTGAATAATAACCTATTTTAAAAATATCACGGTGTTGTACAGAATCTTATAAAAATATACTAAAATAATATATAGACATTTTTAATAGAATAAGGCATTTGAAAGTATTGTTGTAAATTCTTCAAGTTTTTTTTTAAATTCATATATGCCAAATTCATCTTATACGCAGATTATTTGAAATGTGAATGTATAAATGTTTTATTTTGATTGAAGGATTTTATGTTGTGCTGGGAAGTTAAAACGATAATTTAATATGAATGTTCAACAGTTGCGATAACGCGTAAAAAAAGAACCAAAAAATCCGTTACCCTTTTGCAGCTCTTCAAACTTGCGTGTAAGCAGAACTCAAAAAACAATATCGATGTATTGAAACTGCGTCGTTCGTTCGTATAATTACGACGAAAAATTCGGATGCTCTTGAAACCGGCCGAGTGTTGGCATATTCAAAAATTTCCAATACAAAAACCGCTTCCTGAGTGAGGTTTACGTTATACACACGGAATTCTGTATTGAGAAACTCATGTAATGTACCATTACGAGTAGGTAAATCTCCGTAGTATTAATATTAAATCGAAATTTTGGCAACACCACAGAGTAACTGTATCGCAAACATTTTTTTTTCTTATTCATAGTTTTTGAATAAATTCTATCTAATCTAAAATTGGGAAAACATAAATTAATAAACTACTTTGCAATCAAATTCTTTTAGGTGTTGTGTAAACCTTAAGAAAGTTATCATTCCCAATTACTAATTGAGCAAAACGCCCTTTCGAAATCCTTGATCCATCTTCGAATTTATTTCACCCACTTATCGTTTTTCCGCCTTTGTTTGGAAGATGAGATATACAAGAATATTAAACTTTATCAGCTACACGAGCTTAGATAAATTTTCGGCATATAAGCATGCAACCAACATTAATAGTTATACAAGACTGCGGTTGTTATTTGGCGTGTGTGCCTGTATTAAAACCCGGGCTAACGAAGGATTCTAGGATTGAGTCACGAGCGTAGCAAGTGGTTCAAAAATAGAATCCTAGCGTAGCAAGAGTTTTGAGCGTAGCAAGAGTTTTAAAGCGCAAGTCGAGAAATAAATTATTAGCAATATTAACAACACAAAAACACCGCGGACATGATACGCGCAAAAAAACAATCTTTTATTTATTAAATCAGTGTATATCGAAATTTAACAGGTAAAAGGCAATAAAATATATCAATGCCACTTTAATTTATAATGACTGCAGTTGCTAACATTAAAAAATACATTTAAGACTGCAACGATAAAGGAGTTTTTATTTTGGTGTATGGTTTTTTAAAGAAAAATAATAATTAAAGAATCGAGTTGGCTATGGTACGAATATTTGCAGGCAAGTGGCTAAGAAGCGTCTTCAACGAAAAAATCGAAGAACCTTTTCTAGGAAGAGAGGTGAAAAATAATTTGGTGATCCGATATAAACAAAACATGTACTAGCTAAAAGAGCTAGAAATAAATAACTGGTGACAAGTTACTGTTCACCATTCGTACTGGCCGTGTGTCTCCCGTATTATCGACATCATAAGAGCAAAGGCGAGGGCAATATCAAAAGATTCCTCATCAAAAATGAACGATCCGACGAGACGAGTGGCTGAAGATATACCCAGCTTCAGCCAGTTCATAATTTGTATTTATTTTTGGCTAGAGTTTTTATTAGTAACTCTAGGAAATGTATTTTTTTTTAACTTTTAACGTTTATATTCTTGTAAATAAGTAATCGGGTAAAAATAGTTAAACTGAGTTACCTAACGCTTTTGTCGGTAAACCCGTTGCCTCTAAAGCGAAATCAATAAATCCAGGTTCAGGCATACACCTCTCTGTTTTTCACTCATGTGCATATTGCAATTAATTACCACGTGCTTAAACGGTGAAAGAAAACATCGTGAGGAAACCGTCTCATCGAGAAGTCGGTTAATAACTTTCAAAGATATCTAATATAAGTGGAACCTCTAACCCGCAATTTGGCCAGCGTGGTGGACTATGGCCTACACCCCCTTCATAGGCAGACTCGAGCACAGCAGTGGGACGTTGTGTTGATACGTAAGACTTTAAATATTTAAGGATTTCCCTTTTAGCTACTGTTAGAGGCACAATATTTTTTTTAAAACAACAGTTAATAGCAGTTAAAAAGTAGAACTTGGTTTTCGATAGATACTTAACAATAACATTACATATTACATAAGTAGGTATATTCGTATATCTATATATATATCGATGATTTAATTGACCTTATTATTGTAACTTAATAATATGAGATTTAAAATAAATTGTAAATACATGAATAAAAATAGATCTCTTATTTAGAAAACTAACGCGACAACGGGTTTTCACGCGTACCTGATTGTTGGAAATTGGAAAGATTGAAATTAAAGTTTCATTCGGTTAACTTCTTCATCACATTCGGTGAACTTCATCAGGGATGAAACGAGTCGTTCGTGTCCTCAACGATGGCAGGTCACGTGGACCTTACTTACAATGAGGTACGCGTGAAAACCCGTCTTTTTAAACAATAATAATAGATCTATTAAACTGGAATTTTTGTATAATTTATTTTGTATTTATTTACTTATTTTTAATATTTCTAAATACATATCGTTTAATATTATTTCACATGGATACATAGTAAATGACACGCGAAAATTATAAGTCTGGTAACGCACAGGCGGCTTTAGCGCCTGGAGCCTAGTCAGTTACCTTAGTGAACCAACTTTGTACAATGTTCGCAGCCGCACTGCGAGCTTAGAGCCTAGCCACCATGATACTTAGGAATGCAAGCCACTACGCTCTTAGCTAGCCGCCTGCTTGTGTTTTTCGTGTTTATGTATATATCTTTGGCACGCCCTAGAGCCTAAACGGCTTGTCGTATTTTTATGTGAGTGGTGTCAATAGATTTGTCTTAGTCGTGAGAGTGACACTGGGTACATAAAAATAATAAAAAAATGAGGATGATACACAGGTTTAACGATTTAGCAGTCGGGTTTGTTCGAACTCGCTTCTAACCACTTGTTGAACCTATTGAACATATATGGACAATTACCAATGTTTGAACAAAGTACTTTTACACGAAGAAAGACGGAAAGATTTTCACAGATTAGAAGGGTGGAGATTTCTTTGAGTGACTTTAACAAGGAACACCTCAATACGTCAAAATCATTCTTTTTTATGTATGTTCTACAATTTCTCAACTAGGATTAAAGCGATTTGAAAACTTTTGCACGTGTTCGAAAGGTCATACTTTTTAGATACAAGTAGATAACAAAACTGGCAGAGACGGTTAGAGTTCCTATGGAGTTTTAAAGCGAACACTAAAACCCTGTTATTTCAGCTACATATCACTTGCTTATACTATTGCAAAACTACTACGAGACTAGAATGCTGCTCTAGTAGATTATTACGAACACTTGCCAAAGTTTTATATTCTAAGAATACTTAAACGACATGACAGAAAAATAACTCTTGACTCCAACCTGCATTGCTGAATTTTTAATGTCTCATCAAAACTTTGACAAACTTTCCAAGTCGCTATTTAGAGTAAATTAATTTCTGTATTGCGAGGGTAGATAGAGTAACGAATTATTTGAAATAATAAGTAAACCAGCGGTTTCTAACTACGAGTTCGAACAAAACCAGTGTATCATACTTAATCCTTTTTTTTAAATTTTGATGTATTTTGATGTCACTCTTACGGCTAAGACGAATCTATTGTCACCACTTACCTACATAAAAATACGACTAGCCGTTTAGGCTCTAGGGAGTGCCAAAGTAATATACATATATACAAACACTCGAAAAGTCGGGTAAAAAGAGTCTATTTAACACCATCTTCATCTTTCCGACCTCATCCCACTACAAGGGGTAGGCACACCATGTCATTCTATTCTCTACAGTCAACTGTCATTCGTCTAATCATAATCATAACCATAAGGTTGAAAGGTTAATATTAAGGAGGTATTATTGAATTGAAGGCTCGGCCTCTAATATGCGTAGCCGACTGATAGCCGTCCATTCCACGCGATATGTCATCAGTGGTCACGCTATCCAATGATACAAAATCATACAACACCCACATTTAAATCTATTAGTTAATTAAAAACCCCATGACGTGTGATAGCTATCGGGCTTATGATTACTATGAATTTTGGTTTAGCACACACCCTGATGTTCATGTGTATCTAAACGCACTACGGCTGAAGTTTGAACGGTGTGTTGACACTCGATTAATTAAGTTTGTGGTAGCCAAGTCGGTAAACCCCTAGGGGTTCAAATCCAGGTTCATTCAGGCTCCTCTGTTTTCTTTACACATGTGCATATTAACTACTACTATAAAACTAAGAACTAATATTACGTAATCGTATATAAATGAGATTTGTAAATAATTTTTTTAAGTAATTATTAATTCAAATGTAATAAAACTTGACTGTAACTAAAGTTATTTAAAGGTCAATAAATATTGCTTTACTTTACTTTATTAAAATTATTTACCACATGTTTAAACGGTAGAAGAAAACATCACGAGGATACTTGCTTGTCGATGAAGCTTAATAACTTTCAAAGAATGCGAGCAGCGTGGTGAAATATGGCCACCACATTCATAGGGGAAATCCATGCCCTGTAGGTAGATACAGCTCTACATTTAAAAGGGTATGGGGGTAAAAAGTTTGTAGTTTTAAACGTTTTTGTAAAACAAGGTTCTCGATTTAAAGCAGTCTTATCAATATAGGTATATCCATTTTTCTGATATGCCTGGACTTATTTGAGATAGTATTTTTTTGTTTGGAAGGGTATACATCCCATTAGAACCTAAATTACATTTTTCCATTTTATTATAATTGTTGACGTCACGCTTGGCAACAAAATCTGAAGGATAATAAAAAAAAACTAAAAATATAGACGAAGACGGTAAGGTGACAAAAATGCTGGATATTTTTTGGATCAAAGAATATCCATTGCCATCTAACGTGGCAAAGCTGCCAGCATTTTTGCCACCTTTCCGTCAACTAACGGACTTTTTGACTAGTCTTTTTAGTTACTTTTTATTTGTAAGTAGATTTAGTTTATTTATAATTTTTATTACTGTTTTTTAAGTTTCTGCCACAGTAAATTTAACTCTTCATAATAATATTAAAAAGTAACTAAGAGATTAGGTTTCAAGCAGAGTATTTGATGGTATTAAATAAGAAAAATTACTATGGTTTCGAACGTAGTGAGTTAATACGACAGATTTTTAGAACTAATGAGTGACTAAGAATTTCGCTATCGTTAGTTTTCATTGTTTTTGGTCGAGCAATTAGTAAAGGGTTGCTGTGTCATTGTTGCTCATTTTAATAATGGAGTTATACATATGAATAAATGTTGTTTGTCATTTATAAAAGCTTTTGGATCTTAATTTTATTCCAATCGAATCATTAATTCTTCGAAACCTTGTAAAAGTTGTAAAAAAATATAAAATAATTAATTGGATTAAGTTACTATCAATTATTTGAAATAAATAACAAAGAATTTCGGCTTTTTTAATTTATGGATTAATCTATCTATATATGTGTATGTATAAAAATCAATTGCTGTTCTGATCTGTTTTGGGTTTTGAAATGTTTGCAATACATTTCAAAACCCAAAGGAACGTTTAAACGGTGAGAAACATACATAACTGTTAGGTGCTGAAGTTCGCCAGATCAGAAAATTATTAATAAAATGGTCGAAGAAACGTAATAAATTACTACTTAGACTTCAATCAAATGAAATGTAATCAAATATAATATAATATTATTCTTTATTCATTTTAAATTCTAATAAAAAAATATAATAGTGTCATAAAAAGCTATTAAAAAAAAGATATTATGTATCTTATGTCGTAGGAATAAATTAAATTCGATAATTATTTATTACTTTTTGTTAATTTTTATTCATATGTTATATATCAAAATAATTAACAGTTAGTCAAGTATATGAAGTATTTTATTTATGAATTGACAAAACTTGCCCGAAATAAACACTCCGCCCAAATCTGGCATGCATCGCGATACACGGAACGGGGCGAAATCGACGGTACAGAGTAAGAAATTGCCAGAAGGTTAACTAAGGTGCTGCAACATGCGATCTTTATGCGAAGACCTACATTCAATAAATCAGACATACGCCATGAATTAATAATAATAATAATAATGATTTTTATTGAATCAAAAAATAAATACTTAGGTTTAAGACAATATTGGATTAAATTACGCTTAGAGAAGATGGGTCGGTTAAGTATTATATTAAGTAAATCTAAACATAATTATGTACGCAAATGTTACCTACAGTTAAATCGCTAACTGCCGCGGTAGGATACCCTGTGTTGCGGCAGTTAGTTCTCTTCCATTAGCATCTTTTTAATTTATTCTATACATCAGGTAATAATTGTTAGCTTAGTTATAGGATAAATATAATTACAATATGTCTCATGGATGTTTACATTTTATATTAGATCCAATACGTATAAGTTTACAATTAAATAATTGTAAACTAATACGTAAGCGTTTAAGCTACGTTTAAGCTACTTAGTACTAGGAATCTATTATCGATTATGTATTCAATTCTATTATGTATTCTTTAATTTTATCATACACCTATTTTATTCCTAAGATTATTATTATTATTTTTAATTTCATTAGTATAATTTACAAAGTATAAAAAAAGGAAATATAAAACAAGAATTGTGAGAGCAATTTTTTTTAATTTCTACAGTTATGCGTTTATCGTGTGATTAATTAGATTATCGGAACATTAATAATTCGATTTTCACTAACCATAAAAATTATAAGAATATCTAAAACTGTTACTCGCGGCGTTGTCCTCGACATAAAATGAAATATGAAGGAATTTCAAGATTTTAATCCTCATTTGACCTCCTTAGGGGTTGAATTCAACCTTTCCAACAATCAGGTATACGTGAAAACCCCTTTTCTCAAACAATATGAATCAAACTCGCGTTAGTTTTCTAAATAGTTTGTGTTACACAAGTTTTAGCTTAAAAACAAATCTCAGAACAACTCTTAGCTTAAGTGCTGTCTCTCTGTGCTTTATAATCTGTGACCAACAAGCTAATTGCAGGTACACACGCACACTATAAGTTATTAATATAAACCATTTGGTTCTTTGCATTTGTACCTCTAAAGTCGTTAATATAACGTTAATATGGAATTTAACGACGTAATTAAACAGATAACGTTATTTATATTGTAAGATAAAGTTTTTAGCTACGTCTGAGATTGTTTAAAATATTGTTACAAGTTAAATTGCTACAAATTTTAGTTAACATTTGGTTTAACTTTAAAGAATACCGTAGTTATAAGTAAAGTAGAAAATTTCATAAATTATTTCGGCTTAGTCGTAGAGGGAACTGATTCTGCCAATTAAATAAAAGATTTGTTTGTCGGACGTAAACAATATTTCACAGTGCGAACTGGCTGATGCTGGGTCTTTTAGAGTTGCGTGATCGGTTTCTTCTAGTCAAGCGTACTCTATCTTAAAATTCTTAGGTCGCATTGTCGTTTCAAATCAGGCGAGTTGCGGCCAAATGCAATCTTTCATTAAAAAAAACTACGAACTAATAGTTTTGCGAACTGTCAACCTAATGACCACTATATTTTTGCAAATTTATAAAAAAAAACTATAACCACTTCAGCCATTTTTACCCGACTGCATCCCGTGACACCTGATCTTTGGCACGTGCTAGAACCTAAACGGCTTGTAGTATTTTTATGTGAGGGGTGTCAATAGATTCGCCTCGTGAGAGTGACACTCAAAGGCACATCAAAATTTTAAAATAAAAATAAGTAATTATTTTACACAAGTGTGAAGATCTAGCAGCCGGGTTTTTTTAATTCGCTTCTAACCACTTGTTTTAATTTTCGAGAAGTGTAAGCCAAGAAACTTATTTTAATCGACTTCTTATATGAGGAGGTTTCCAATTCATCAGCATCTTTTACAACTCTTTGTGAAGCTGAACCGATTTCAAAATATATAATTTGATCGAAAGGGTTTATTTTCCATTTGGTCTCATTAAAAAATCTTCCAGTTGATATCCAGTAGTATGTAGTAAAAATCCAGAAATTTGATTTGAAAATAAAAGTAACTGAAAAATTCAACTTCGTTTTTTCACTTTTATAACCTTTACCATATAAAACTGTAGTTATTGAGAAAACTTGAAAATTTAATTGATTTGTTGTTGTTTTGTCAATTTTTGATTGTTACTCTTAGCCTGGTTTATGACACTGGGAGAAGTGACAGAAGTAACTTTGCGTGTCGTACGTGACACGCAGAGTTACTTCTTCCCGGTTCCAACGGAAGATCAACGCTGGCTGTTTCAGCCGGCACTGTGTTGTGACCGATTTGTGACAGAAAGCATTTAGTAATACATATTACGTATTTTATTTTTGTCTAAATATATTTCTAATTCTATATCTACCAACTTGATGTCGTAAACCTTTTCAAAATAAACTCTCGATAACATTTTTAGGGCTGGAGTGACAAATAGTTGTCGGCACGTAAATCGTCGGGTGACATTATCAGTATCATTATTGTAACGTTCACGAGGACAGACGTTAGTAATTTGATGGATACGCCCGAATTCACATCAAATACAGGATGAGACATAAGCGAAGCGAAGGATACGAGTTTGGCAGCCCAAATGGATGCAATAGGTGCAAACTTGGGCAGCGTGGTGGACTGGCCTACGCCCTCTTCATAGGGGCAACACGTGCACGGAAAAATATAAAAAATAAAATATTATAAATTAGAAAAAAAATTAAATATTATAATATGTACAATTAGACGGATATATTGTCTAAAGCTATTTTTTGCAGGTTGTATTCGCAGAATTATAATACCTACGGAATTCAGACGTGAAGCATATGGTTTAAGAAGTATAAGTATCTTCTTTAGAACAGAACTCTGAAATATATATCCAAATCATGAGCAAAAATGTATCAAACTCACCTTACATTTGCGTCAATTACTAGTAATCACTAAGTGAAGAGTATTCGATGAATTCATTTTTACCTCAGGCACTACTGCTTTACACTACTGATAGTGTCATGGAAAATTTTACTTTCCTATGATGCTACCAGTAGTGCCAAGCAGTAGTGCCTAAAGTAAAAAATGGATGAATTTCTAATAATAATATAAAAGTTATAGTTTAATATAAAAATATAAAAAAATACTTCATTTTTTACATGACTTTAAAATGAATTACGTAGAATTGAAGTAATCAAAATTTGCCCGTATGGCCTACAATTCCCGCGTATTCCTACAACATAGACCGTGGATCGCATGCGGCCCCGCCCAGACCTATGGACCACGCGGTATGCAAATATGACACATAAAGGTAATATTTCGTGATAGCGGTATGTAATTAATAAAATACGTTCCTTATGGGTGCGGATTTGTTATTAGATGTGATTGCTTCGCTCGCTTGATTTATTCGTGGAATTTTTGTTTTTGTTAGCGGTAAGGTGTCATGGCGAGATCTAACGCACCGCATCTCAAATTCTCTCATTAAATGTGAGAATCTGTAAAAAAATATTTTATGCTATACAGCTAAAAAGAATTCGTAATGGTTTATCCTGGATATCTTCAGTTATGACAGACGTATTTATCTATTTTTAGCTCGTCTTACTTTACTTGCAAAGCTCTTTTAAGGACCGTCAAATAAAAACTGTAGGTAACACTGTCAAAAAATATGAATCTTCGGACCCAAGTCTGTTATAAAATCGTTCGTGAAATTATCTCATATTAAAATTGAATTGCGTCACAATGGTATTTTTGAAATAGAATAGATCATAGTTAGTATTCAACTTAATGTTAGTAGAATACCAAATCTGTCAAAAAACTACCATCTTAACGTAATCGTAGTTATTTAATACAAATAGCTGACTTGCGCCCCAGATACGATGTATTAAGATTATTATCTGAAGAAAAACTTACTAGTGACGTCAGCCAAGTAATATGGAAAAGCTTGAGCAACTTCAGATCTTCCTAAAACCTCTGTATTAATTATCAAACTCCCAGCACTAAGAGTCTTAGAGTAGGCACTAACCACAATAACCAGGTCCAAGTTGTAACGTTCACAAACATCAATTAAGGTGTTTGTGCGCTAATAACTCGGCAAGTTGGCACGATGGGTGAATCCGGTGTGTCAATACAGGTCAGTAACTTGTGCGGCAAACATACGTGCCGTCGTGGACGAATCTTACTCTAGCGGCTGGTGACCATGCCGCCTTCCATTCTAGGACTGATAATACTCCTAAGTTCGCAAAATGCAATCGCGTTAGTACAGTGTTAGAAGCCGAAACCTAATTAAACAACCTTGTTTTACAACTGCCATGCCATTGCTTCATAGCACGTCAATAAATTTATTATTTAACGTTTAAACGATATTTTATTTATTTTCGCAAAAAAATCTGCAAATCATCTTTAGAATCTAGACTAATCTAAAATAAGCTAAAAAAAATATTTTTGCTATTAACGCAAAAATCTACATGTGGTTGTAGGTTGGACCGAATGGAACAACTTTTCCTCTGATTTAAACTATTATTTAAATTACTGTGGGTTAAATATATAAGATAGATATCACCGTTACAGGAAATCGGTAATAGAACCCGTGACCGTCCAAAGTGTATGCTAATCACTAGATCATGGGGGCGTCATATTTTACATAATCTTCCATGTTATAGTCTAAAATTAAACTAATCTAAGAAATTGTACGAATAAACTTGGTGGCTAACATGGTCACCCCACTAAACTCAAAAGACGCAAGTACACCTTAAGGGCCATAGGGTTAGAGGGTTATTGTTTGATTTGCTCTAATCAATCTCTCAAGTTGGCACTTTGGGCTCATCAGCAAATAGGGCCAAGTGGGTTACCAATCTACTTATGAGTTAGTCACGATCTACTAACTTGTATGTTAATTACCAATGTTTTTTTTCAGTTATTTGCTTATAACGTTTGATAAAGAATATTTATAAGAATTAATTAGTTATATTCATATAATTCTTGCGAAATAATAATTTATATTAAAATAACTACCTAGACCTAACTTAATCATAATCATTTATTTCTCTATAAAGTACATACGATTGATATTTAAAAAAAATATAATTACACTAATTCATTACAATAATTATGTACCGAAACCTCATCACAATGTACACACAGCACCTACACTAATTAGCCTTGTGCAGTAGGTGCTGCTTCTCTTGAGGACTTAAACAATTTGTTCATAGGAGTGAATGACTTTATGATTTTAGGGGATAATATTAATATGTACTAGCTGTATTTTTTTTCTATTTGCTAATGTATTTTTTTTTCAATACAATGCTAGCTGTGTTTTGCTATATTACCCGCAGAAGTTTGATTATCCCACGGGCCACTGCATTTCTTGGGATGTAAGTAGACTGTGTTAATCCTGGACATCAGCTATCATGTTGTCAAAAATACGGTCTGGTGTATAAAAATACGGCCAGCGATTGGAGTGTGAAGAAGTAACAAACAAACACGCACAAATACTTTGGCCTATTTAATATAAGAGTGGACTCGGATACTAAGAAAAAAAAACAATATTATTAAATGTTTCTTTTGTTAGATTTTTTGTTAAACGTGTTTGTCACAAGTTAATTATTCTTAAAGGAAACCCCGACAAATCGACAGCCTCCTTTCTTTTTGAAGTCGATCAAAAATACTATTCTACATTTGACTAATGTTACAAAAATTTATATCAAAAATATTTAAATTTCTTAATCAGTATTGTAAGTGCGAGATTTATGTTTTTTTTACAATGCAAATGATATTAATCCGATCGTAACTGCCACCCCGACACACTACGGTTTTGCATTTACATTAATAAATACTTAGAATTCCCTTTTACCCCGTCTCAAAACTTTATTAGAAGATATCTTCACGATAACTCCGCAAAATATAAATAAAATGACAATAGAATAATTACCTACAAACATTGGGGTGATATCTTTGTTAACCCTTTTTACGTCTTGCGTTTTCCATTTGTCTATTTTGATAATTTTCCACTTTAATATCTAAGACACAGTGTCTTTCATTTTCAACGCAGTCAGTTGTGACTCTTCGGAAAGAGACTTATATTAAACATGCTAAAATCAACTTAGTGTCTTTAAAAATAAGCTTTAAATAATATTATCGAAGGGCTACCTATGCAAGTGGGATAGGATTTCTGTGTAGCAATAAAGTCTTGTTATAATGTTAATAAAGATATGGTGTAAGATTCATAGTGAAATGTGAATAATCGATATTTGTGTTGAGATACGATACTCTGGTCAGGTTACCGTGGGGTGGCTAGTTTATTGTCTTATAGGGGAGAGAATCAAGGAAACCTTTTGAAAAGCAAATCTGTCTGTCAAGTGATTTATAAAAAGTCTATTTTTTATTATGCATGTCGAAATAATATTTCTGTTCTTAATTTTGGTTATTTCATTTCTCAAAAATGACTGGATCGATTTGGATAATCCGTTTTTTGTAATTAGACAATAAAATGTAACATATTAATCATGGAAGGAGGGTATGGAGGCCTTTGCTTAACGATGGTACATGATGGGCCATTAATTATCAAAATATAGACATTTCATATTACGAGCAATTTCATTCCACAATTTCCCATCCAAAGATAGTTCTGGTTAGTATTAGAACTACTATAGTTTAGTATAACTTGTTCAATATACGCGGCCAAGTTAGAGTCAATACGTCAGTAAACAAAGCCTCGCTTCTATATTACAACTGTAATGATGCGCTCCAACTCAGCGCAAAACATAAATACAGATTGTATTTGATACGAATACGTGGTCTGAGAGTTTAGTTATAGTGTTTTACGGACTTGTATTGTAACAAGCTTTATTTGAAGCGTTAGATTATCTGTAGATTTAAACATGTAGTTGGTTTTTTTCTGAAAAAATGGCGTCTCTATCTGTATATTATTTGCAAAACTAGTGATTTTGCAAGCTTTAATGTGTAATATTGGTCGATTATTAACCATTAATGTCTTGTTTATGTGCACAAGTGTGGGCAAGCGATATAAAGATGGAATAACGTTGTTTTCGTGTTCGCGGGAAATCTCCATAGAAGCCCTGGTAAAGTCTCCACCGATTTACAAGGGTACATGATGTGATGAAAGCAAAAGTCAGCTGTTTCATATATTTTGTCGAAGGCCGATAACTTTTTACCCGACTGCGCAAGAAGGAGTGTTATGTTTTTCGAGTGTTTGTATGTAAGTATGTAGGTATGTACGTATATTTCATTGGCACGCTCTAGAGAATAAATGGCTAGTCGTATTTTTTATGTGAGTGATGTCACTATGTCTTAGTCCTCAGAGTGACACTAGGTACAACTAAATAAAAAAAAATTGAGGATGATAGACAGGTTTTAAGATTTTGCAGTCCAGCTTGAAACGTTAGTCTGTTGAAAGGCAAGGCGACTTCTAAGTAACAATGCTCTGGCCAATATTAAACTTTAAAGCCTCGAGCATCGTCGAAAAGTGGCAAGCCTATCGGTCTTTCATGGGATACATTTTGGGGCGTGTGCCTTGGAATTGCATGAATTAATTCCAGCATCTCCATTCTACAATCGGACAAGTAGAGATACTGTAAGGCGCCACCGGTTGATGGTAGAGGTTCCACAGACTAGCACAAAACGCTTCGCGTCTACATTTATTGTGCGAACTGCCAGGTTGTGGAATTCGCTTCCAAGTTCTCTATTTCCCGATAGCTATAATCTCGGTCTCTTCAAATAGCGAGTAAATCGGTTTCTTCCAGGCCAGCGCGCTAGATCCTAGACCGCATCGTCACTTTACATCAGGTGAGTTGCGGTCAAGCGCAAGACTATCGACTATAAAAAAAACGGATTGTTTTGTAGTCGCTTTTAACCACTTGTTCTATAAAACAGTTGATTTTTTTCTCGATTAGTTGGTAGGTATTATAGTGAAAGTTGTTGGTCATGATGACTACAGACAGTGCCCTCTTTTGGTTTAGTACACTCTTAGCCGACAACTTTATCTAGATTATTCATGTGCTCTAAATTGTTATTGAAGTAATTTCTATGTTATTAATATAAGCACATAAAAAAATTGAAAAAAAAACCGATTTCAATTCGGCAGGCGCATCGATATGGGAGACTAAAAATTTTTCTCTCGTCGATAGGCAAGCGCGTATGTTTTTTCTTTCAGTTGTTTTGATACTATCTCAAACTAAAGGTTTTTTAAATCTGTCAAAAAGAAACCAAAATTGGTCTGCCATTGTCTCATTTTCCACCACATATTTTTTGGTTTGGTTAGTATATAACATAAAATAACCGAAAACATTGTCACTTTTTTATAAGTAGTCCTTACCGCTTCGGGAATAGGCACTAAGGTTGCTAGAAGTGATCGCTTTTTAGCAATAGTGTTACAAGTGGCGGCCTTCACTTGTAACATTATTTTTGTAAGATTTTTTCTCTTGTATTTAATTTTGTGTGAATGAATGAATGAATAAACTCTTTATTGCAGACACACAAACATCAAATATACTGGAAAAATTCTTACATCTATTGCCACAAGTGGTGGCCTTATCGCTAAAAGCGATCTCTTCCAGGCAACCTTAGGATGGAGATAATTTGCAAAATAAATATAGTACAGGACGGGGTATACAATAAAGAATATAAAAATGTGTAAGACTAAAAATAAACGATTAACAGCAGAAGAGAGAGAAAAAACAAAAAGTAAATAAATACAGACAGCAGAAAACAGACAATCTTTGCTCAGATAGTAGCTAAATAGAACTTCTTCACCTTATTTTTAAAAATAGCGAGTGATGATGCTTTTTTGATGTCTGTAGGTAAGACGTTCCAGAGCATAACTGATTGAACAGCAAAAGAGTTTTTGAAAAATTTTTTACAGTGAGTTGGCATTTTGAGTGCAAGATTTTCCGATGACCGAAAAGGCAGGGTGTGGGAATCGTGCAAATAAGAAACACAATCTTTTAAATAACGCGGTGTTTTGGGATTGAATAGAATATTATAGGTAAGAGAGAGGATGTGAGCATTCCGACGAAGCCGAATTGGCAGCCACTTGAGCTTAGTACGAAACTGAAAGATGTGATCATATTTGCGAAAACCAAATATAAATCTGATACTGAAATTTTGAAGTGTGTCTGCAATAAACTTTATCTATCTATCTATCACTGTTAGAAGCGATATTGATATTGGACCACAAGAAAAATCAATATATCTCTTGAAACAAAAAAATACATATTATTAAATAGGGGACAAAAAAATCGTCTCTGAAAAATCGTAAACACACACACAGACAAAAAACTATTCTTTTTGAGGTCGAGTCAATTGAAACCATTTTTTTCCTAAAAAACTATGCTACCCCTACCGCTACTATGTACAAATACATTTCTTTCTTTCTTTATATCTACCTACTACATAAGTAAATTCTCTCACAAAGAAGTCAGCGATTCGGTGCAGTGCAATCGCAGTGAATGGCAGCTATTAGGCCGTGTTTACACTGACCGGAAGACGTTTCTTTCAATTCTCGGACGAGTTGCAGTCAATAGGACATCATTACCGGCCCGGGACGTGAGCGTCGCGCTCGAACGGGCGAGTCGCTTGAACGGTTACTATTGCAATATAATTTTTAGATTTGTCTAGAATAGACAGTTTAAATGGTAATTTCAGTATAAATTAAAATTTTAAAACAGTTAATTGATCAGGAATAATAATAAGTTACTTGATTAATAGAAAGTAACAAATTAATTAATTCTTTATTTAATTCAAGAGTTTTATTTTATATGAAAAACACATATGAACAAAATGTAAAAAAAATAATTAAAGTAATAAACACGAATAAGGCGTAATGAATTATTAAGTTTTTTTTTGTGTATTCTTTTCCACTAGTATTTATTCACATATGTGATTCCTTCGAACCCGCACAATGCATGTTCTTTATTTTTCTTTCACTACAGATTACTGTATAATACAATACAATAATTATTATTGTCACCACAAAAACACAACACAAAAAAAAATAACATGGCACAGAAGGCGGTCTTATCGCTAAAGCTTAATCTGAGCTTTTACTCTCCCGCGGAGGAGAAATAGTTTAAAATTTACATTAATAATTTTAATTTTATTTCTTAATACAAAAAACTACGTCACAATTGAATTACCCCTAATAAAACAACCAGGAACTCAGGAAAACTCAGGGGTGGATGGAGGGTAGACGCCTGACGTTCCTGGTGCAAAGGTACCCGCATTAATAATTAAACAAAATGTCAAAAAATAAATTTAGCAAAGTCCAGCTGAGTCTGTCCAGTCAGTGGTCGAGTAGATTAGCATCATTCAGACGGAACACCATTGGTGTATTTCCAGAGTCGGTCAACATTTGTCGGTCTGTATGAAAAGCGACGGAATGACCAGCTCCGGACAAATATTTGTTCGTGACCACTACCTCTGTTGGCTTTAGCTTCTTGAGGATATAGAGAAATCTTAAGAACGAACATGTAAATATCGATTCAAATTTTGGTTTAAAGACTTTTTTCTCCAAAGGACTTACAAATTGACTTGCATAAGAAACTTAACTTATCGTAAAAATTTACCTACGTTGCTGTTTACACTTAGTGCGATTCATTCAAAGGTTGCCTGGAAGAAATCGCTTAAGGCTATAAGGCCGCCTAATGTACTACCAATATTTTGTTTACAATATATTTGCTGAATATATAACTGAAGTACTTACCTATTTCTAATTCATTTACCATAGTATATAAAATACATTTAAAATGTTATGTAGATCAAATCCTCGATCTTAAAGATTATAACAAAGGTTTAGTCATTGTACTCACTCATAGGAACTAGAACTCACTTGTGAAATCGCTCCTTCTTCCCATATTGGATTACGCAGATGCTTGCTATTTAGATTTAACCGAAGAGCAGCTCAACAAGCTTGAGCGTTTACAGAATTTTTGCATTAGGTTTGTATTTGGGTTACGCAAATATGACCACATCTCCGAATACCGTAATAGGCTCAAATGGTTACCTATTCGTCTTCGCCGTAATTCTCATATTCTGTCTTTTCTTTATAAAATAATATTCAATCCCACCACTCCTTCGTATTTAAAAGATAATTTTGTCTTTGTGACTGCTTCTCATTCTATTTCTTTAAGACCTTCACGTGATCTTCGCCTTATGCTGCCAGCTTCCACCTCAACCAACTCTTTTTTTCAAGCATCATTTACTGTGCAAGCTATCCTGCTATGGAACATGTTACCCCTGTCAATCAGGCAGGCTAAATCTCTATATATATTTAAAAATTTGTTGAAAAATCATTATCTCTCCGTAAATTAAACCGAACATTTATTTACGAATGATTATTGCGAGTATGACATGTATGTATAGGTATGTATTAACTATGTATGTTGATTAATTTTAAATTTTTTTTTTTTCTTATTGTTTTTTTGCGGTACAATATTTGTACTTGTATTTTTTTTTCTGTTTTTTCTATTGATGCATCACCGACGTGACTATTCTCACTTAGTCCGATCCATCCCAAGGTTGCCTGGAAGAAATTGCTTTAGGCGATAAGGCCGCCCAATGTACTACCGATGTTTTGTTCTTGCCTGTATCTTATTGTTTATTTTGTTTTTGGTGTGCAATAAAGAAATATTGTATTGTATTGTATTGTATAGGAGAAGCTAGTTTATTTATTTAGTTAATTTTGCAGTACATTATTTACTATGGATACTATCATTTTTTCTTTATCGGGCTTTATGACGATTGTATTTGATAATTGATTTTTCAGACACATTTTGACCGATATGTAAAATTATTCTTTGCTTGAATGAGTCTCGTGTGGCTTCATATATTTTTATGTTATAAAATTTTCTCTATTAGGTTAGTCATTCAAGCAAAATAACTGATAGAGTTGTCTAAGCATCAGACGAAAATGAAGTCGGATGACACTCAAAAACATTTTGGGTGTATAAGTTTATTTAAACGTAGTCTTTGTAAGAGGCTTATTTTTTGTTACATGTTTTATAACAGTTAAGTAGCAATAAAAACAATGCAAACAATATTTTGCAAAGTTGCAATTTTAAATCTTGATGTCCATTACAAAGACATTACTACGATGTCAATAATTCAAGCAATTTTGGCCATTATTCTCATACAGAGTGATTGGTTAAGTCACGATAATCAAACACCTTTAGTTAGTACTCGATTCTTGTCCCAAAATAGTTTATAGTTCAATACTTTTTATTTTTAATGTACAGGGCTATCGGTTAGGGGTGTATTAAGTCGAATGGGAAGTTACTTCACTTATCCCAATGAACGAGTTTGGTTTCAGCAGCGATAAACTTTTTATATGGAATACCTGTTTTTTTTTTTCAAATTCAGTTGGATGTCCCGTATTGAAAGTTGTTTTTAATGATGAGTATATGAACCCCTTTTCGGCTTCGTACACCCTTAACCGATAACCCTTTATATAAATGACAAGTCAACGGTTAGGTGATTCTTATTGGCCTAATTTAGAGAAAATCAATAATTATATCACTTCCAGTTGGATATATATTGTGTATATTTTATAGTCTTAAAGACTTTAAAATATACACAAGCAATAAATAAAAACTTTTCTCTACCTTTAATAATACTAATTGTTATTAAAATATTTTGTATAGGTTTCATCATAGTTTCATCTAACCTAGCAACCAACCTTATATATTGCATGTAGCCAACCAGTCACCTTGAATATGATTTCTGTAATGATACAATTATCCTTAAAGTATATAACTTCAAAATCGACTCAACAGGTTGCCATTCCAAAGTAAAGTGCAATATGAGTTTCAAAAACAAAGTAGTCTTGATCACTGGAGGAAGTTCAGGAATTGGAGCAGCAACTGCCATACTATTTGCAAAAGAAGGAGCCAACGTAGCGTTAGTTGCTAGAAATGAAGATAAACTCCAAAAAGTAAACGACGTAATCAACAAAGTTGGTGGGAAATGTCTCATCATCGTGGCAGATCTCAGCAAAGAAGAAGAAACTAAAACAGTTGTGAAGAAAACCATTGAAAAGTTTGGAAAGCTTGATGTATTAGTCAATAATGCCGGAGTTATCAGATATGCGTCAGTATTGAACGAAAGTTTGATGCAAGTTTTTGATGAAGTCATGAATATAAATCTGCGTGCAGCAGTCCTCCTCACGAATATAGCTGCTCCATTTTTGATCACCACTTGCGGGAATATTGTTAATATTTCAAGCAGGGCAGGAGATACAGTCTTAGATGATAAAGATCTCAAAGGCTTCGCTGCGTACTGTACTTCTAAATCAGGAATGAATCATTTCTTTAGATGTGCAGCTGTAGAGCTAGCTGACAAAGGAGTAAGAGTGAATGTAATTAGTCCTGGACCGGTTGAAACAGATATTCTGGAGAATGCTGGAGGAGATTCTGTCTGGGATGTGATGTCTGAGAAAACTACGTTGAAGATTTTGACACAACCAGAGGAAGTTGCAGATTTGGTGTTGTACTTAGCTAGTGATAAAGCGAGGAGTGTTACTGGTAGCAATTTTGTCATAGACGCTGGTCTTAGAATGCATCCTTAAGTAACGAAACTAACATGTAATACGTTTTTACTAAAAATGTAATTTCTCACTTACAGGTATCAACGCAAAGTCAAAACCGCTGAACCTAGGGATATGAAATTTAGAGCGTGTATACATAATAGGCTTTATAATTAAATACATGACATTTTTTTTATTATTTATGCGTTGCTCAAGTTTATCAAGGAGTATTTCATAGTTAAGCTAATAAGTTTATCAAAAAAGCTAATATAGCTTTACAGAAGCAAACAATAATAAATACATTAATAAGAATTTTAAATGGCTATGTTAATTATATTAGACATAGCATGTACTATGAATGTGTGAAATCGTATTTTTTTTTCTACGTGTATATTATAAAAACATTCACTGACGATGTTATTATTGCAGTTATACTATTTTGATATTATTATTTTAACATTAATAATATATATTGTAGTCATTTTTATCCTTATATAGTGTAAAAAACTCATCCAAGAGCATATTTGTTATGTCTAAGAAGAAATAAATGTTTTCATTTCATTAAGAAAGGATTTTTGTTAGGTAATTCAATACCCAAGGGGGTGAAATAAGTCGTTCAAAGTTTAAAACTTATTTATATTCCAATATGCAACGCCGCAATTGACAGCTAAGTAGTTAATACCATAAAATCATAAGCTTCATCTACTTTGCACATTTCAAAAATCAGTAATTCAAATCTTAACATAATTTAAAACACGCAGAATATTCTCCATAAAGATTGAACTCCTCACTTCATTACCAAAGTAATTCCAAAACAAAATTAGGAGTCAGCAATAAATATGACGAAACAGCTTCCTGTAGGCACCCAAGTGTTCTTAAGTGCTCTATGTATCAATTGCGAGGCATCACCAGTTGCTAAAAAAGTTTCTGTCCTAAGAACTGCCGTAACGGCCTGAAGTCGCGAACTTCGTCTTAACTTGTCATCGGTTTATATACATTTTGAGGTAAAGGTGAGTGCACGATTGGAAGGAAACCGCTGCGTTTTTTGTAGACAGAATAACAATAAGAAATATTTATTATAACCTTCAAATAACGTTCTAACAAGCAAGTGTTATTACATTTGAATTAAACTTCAAAAAACTTATTTAAATACTTTTGTAGTTCTATATAATATATAGATTACAAAATGATGGTTGTCGGTACGTTGGGAATGTAAAAAAATCCGTCAATTAAAGCGGCTGCAGTAATTAAACATAATACAAATTATAAATGATTATAACAACCTTTATAAAACAATGATTCCCACATAATACAAATTATAAATGATTATAACAACCTTTATAAAACAATGATTCCCACATAATACAAATTATAAATGATTATAACAACCTTTATAAAACAATGATTCCCACATAATACATATTATAAATGATTATAACAACCTTTATAAAACAATGATTCCCACATAATACATATTATAAATGATTATAACAACCTTTATAAAACAATGATTCCCACATAATACATATTATAAATGATTATAACAACCTTTATAAAACAATGATTCCCACATAATACATATTATAAATGCCAAACTGTGTTTGTTGGTCTTCTCCTTCTTGTAGAGTGTCATAGACTCCTTTTTTACGGAAAAACCATCAGAACGCAGACAGAGTCACGAGCAAAGGCAAGTTACTCATATCTTTAGTCTTAATATTTTAATCGATATTTTAATATCTCTTATAACAGTTTAACAATTTAATTTACTAAATTGCGTCGTATTTATTCGCTTGGGTTTCTTCAAAATATTTATGTTTTAAAGTTTTCTTAGCTTTTCGCTTCTGATAAACATTAAATTGAAAAAGATATCTCGCATTAAAAAGTATAGTCTTTCTTTGATATTTTTCTCAAACTAAGGCTATATTTATTAGCTTGCCTTCTTAAGAGCAAATTGTGTACACTCTATCGTTTGCCAGGTGTAAACACCTCTTAAAGGTTTATGCTAATAAAATGATATTGTTTTCTTTGAAAAGTCCTATTAATTAAGAAGTGTGGCAGCATTTTATTAATCCCACAAAGTCGGGAAGACGTTACTTTAGCTATTAATGTTTGAAAGTTTGCCACTTTTGAGTCGCAAGGTGTTGTGTATACAATAAAATAAACTGTTATTTATCTCGGACGATAATTCACAATTTTAATGTCACTGTTTTCGAGAAGTTCGGGTATAAATTTCATCTTTTTTTTTTGTTGTATAAGTGGGAGTAATGTCGTTCAGTTTTGCTTTTAACTTGGCAACGTTGCTTATTGTGAGTGCTCACTTATTTTTCATTATGTTAATAGGGTTATTTTGTGATGTAGTTTATTTTTTATTGATTTACTAGCTTTATTTTGAATGTAAGAAAAAATATTTAAAACACAGGCATATTTCATATTGTATATGATGCCTTAAGAATAGAAAAAAATACCTAGGTGAGTTTTTGTCATATAATCACTTACTCCTTGGCGCAGCGACACGAAGAAGTTCTTTATTCTATTCATTAAATACCACAACATTTACACTCATTCTTTCCACATATTGGATCATATTCAGTGTTGCTTCCAGCCATTCGATAATTTTCAACTCACCTATTTTACGGAGTATATATTTATATAGAAAGTATTATCAATTAATTAACAATTACGATAAAATACACAGACATTATTAGAGAATCAGTACTTAATAGAATAACTATATATTATCCCAAATATTATGAACAAAATGAGTATTATCCTAGAATCCTTCCACAATCCCTACGGCATACCCCCATTAGCTAGTCACCAAAAACCGTCGTACTAATGAATTTAAATCACTTTTAACAACTACGCATTACCTTACTCTGGTGACATAGATACGGCCAATAACGTAACGTAATTAGAAGGACTGGTTACAGCAAAAATCCATCTCAAACTTGTCACTTAAGGGCTCTCCTGAAGCCAAATTCGGGCGCTATGAGTTCTTGTGGGAAGTGGAGAAGCATGGATGTGGTATTTTGGGAGAATAAGGTTGCTTAAATTTACAAATCTATAACGCTTAATAAATGATTAGGTAATGAATAAAAAATAACATTAATTAATTAATGTTATATTTTTGATGAAAATTAGTTCAAGATTGCCGCCATCACAATCCGGCGAATTACATTTTGGTCTATTACGAGTATATGTCTGGGGTTTTACAATTTTAAATTTTATTTGTGGAAGGTAAAACTATAGTAAAATCAAGAAAACCTAATATCGTATGTAACATATTTTTGTCTAATCTAAGGTAAGTACGTGTCTGTTTTTTCTAGAAATAGCGTATGTATCTTAATCTACTCGTATTTTTACGATTTTATGTGAATAGCTTTTGCCGGTAGTTTTGGCCAAAAACAAAAAAAAAACTTGCTATTAAACTATAAGGGCCAATTTTACTGGTAACTACGTAAAACCCGTTCAACCAATCTCAGTTCAGGGTTATCAAGTTCAAATATTAGATTTGATGTAGATATTGGCAAAAGCCATTGCACAGTACAATTGACAACATTTCAAATTTATTGAACCCCTATCGTTATTACCACAATGGAAAGATCAAGTAAAAATAAAGTTTTTTATATCACTCAAAATGTAATAATCATGTTGAGATTTTTGAAAATTTAAGTAAACTTCGGAAAAATGTTATTCTCGTATAAAAATAACAAACAAAGAACAAAATTACATATAATCGATGACAACATTACGAGCTTTGTACGAGACTTACGTTTTTCGGAACTTTACTAAGATTTTCAAATACGAGTATCTCTAAAAACGTAATTATTACATTGTGAGTAAACTAAAAAAAAAAAATAGAGATACGTTATTTTTCATTTATCTTTCTATTATCGTAATAAAAATAGTAGGACAAAAATTTGATATGTTGTCAATTATTGATCACCTTCAAGTGAACCAACTTTACGTGATAAGTAACGCAAATTCTGAAGAAAAATCATTGTAAGGATTTCAATGTAAAACACGTTCAAAGAAAAGAAAGTTGATCTTCAAAAATTGTCCGTACACTAGTCAAATTTGATCAAGTCCTAACTGCGTTCAATTCCAATTGGTAAAATCCAAAATGAAGTTTTGATATCAGTTACACTCCTAAACAAACTTTAGTCTGATTGATTGCGGTTATTTATATCGGTGAAATTGGCAGTAAATATTTATAACATATTTTGCAAAAGCTTTGTTAGACATCTAGGAGCCTACTTCTGAGAGAATTATTGAATTGTACATTCTCCGACGTCATATCTTTTTGTCGAAAATTCCACAGTGCCAGGCCTATGTTCTGCAGTGGACGTCTTCTGGCTGATGATGATAATGATGACATTCTCTGACAAACAATTTGGTCCATTTATCTGCAGGGAAGCCAGTGCATTAGAATTGCAAATACGCGAAAATTGCCCTACTATGTCACTTGTCGCTTTAAAATGTTTGGTGGGTACTAAAAAAATGTTGATTTTTCAATGCCACATCTCCACATTCCCACCCCCCAGTGTCACAAGGTGGTGCGATGGACACATTAGCGCTCCGTCAACGCATCGCCCTCCAAGCCACGATACCGACAATAATGAGGCGCACAGATTTCCCCAACGTGCTCTCCCAACCTACGAATTTGGATAAAGTTATCAAATTTTCAAAACTGTGTAACGCATTACAGACCCGGCCCGCTGTTACACACTCTACTAATTATAATTGCAATTATCACGTTAGGCCTTGTACGTGATGGGTGGAAACTTGTTCTGCCAAATTGTGGAGAGTGTAAAGTTCGATGTTGGTTTCTTTTGGCGCCCAACGTGTAACTATTTTTGTGGCGCCCAACGTAGAGTTCCTTATTATTGTTTACGGATTTCATTCAATGCGTCGTTATCTTAATTAGTACCGGATTTCAGCTTAAATATTTACCATGTGAGACTTTATAAAACGTAAACTAACTAACCTTTACATTCAGACACATTCAACATAGCGACATCAACAACCTTACCCGGACAGCAAAAAACCTAACAATTGGTATGCATATCTTCCATAACTATACACAATACGTCTATTGTTACATCTCCAACATTTCTACAGTACGTGGAAACGTCAATGGAAGGGTACTTGAGTGAAGTTGACATTCGCGAGCGGGGTAATTAATGCACTACAGTGGCGACACCTGACGGGACTTGGAAGCAAATGGCCTGGAAAAATGGTAGAAATTGTAACTCTTCAAATTACTGGTATTGTGACTTTGAATGCAGAGTGTATGGAGTGTGAATAGCAGATTTTTTATTTAGTAACGCAATTGTTATTGTTCGCAACAAAGTTCAGCCAAATAACGTGTGATATTACATTTTCCATGTAAAAATAATTACATTAACAAACAATTCTGTAGATATTAAAATTAGTTTTAATAAGCTAAAGAAACTATACAAAACATCAAAATAAGCACAATTCTATTAACAAGAATCTATTTCAACAGAATAAATATAATAATATATTTTTAAGACATTTTAAATAATTATTCTCCGTAATCCGGGCTCTTAGAAGAGCTCGATAAAACGAAATAGTCGCGGTCTCATCAAATCTCAAAATTAACCCTCAAACTCCGAGGCTGATTAGTCAAAAACGCCGATCTCCGATTTGAAAGGCCACTATTCGACCGTCGCAGCCTTATCCGTGGAATTTGAATAATTTTTACATTTAAAATCATTCGCAATGACAACATCCAAAGGGTAACCAAGCACTCTGGATCGAGCATTGCCGCGAGATAAGGAGCAAGCTTCCAGCGGTGGTCTTGGGGTTAAGAATTTGAGACTGTAAAAGTTTAACAACCCTAGAAGTCAATCTAGTTCAATCATTTTTTTCTTTTTTTCGTCTGTAAGTTTGTACTTAGTCTGGATGTTGGTACTCGCTTACAAGTCGTATTTTCCAACCGATTTCAACGAAATCTGATAGGTACACAAAGTTCTAGTTATTAGTCGTGAGAATTTTTCGATTGGGGAGTGTTTAACCCAAATAAAGTATAAAAGGGATAATGAAAGCTACTGAAAATAAAGCGACGGCAGGATTGGAATCTGCATTTTTTCGGGTGGAACCTAAGTGTAGCTTAATACTTTTGGATTTTATTTTGATCAGTAATCTGTACGAATTAAACATTAAATTTTTCTAAGAAATCGATCGCCTTTGTAAACTTTGAAACCAATATAAGTGCAGCTATCGTAGTCAATTGTACCTCTTTAAGGCATGACCGGGAAAATATTCCGGGAAAGAAAGAAACAAAATAATACGGTCAATTTGTAATGACATTACTACATTTTACTATTTGTATTTATTAATATACGATTAAATTAGTAGTATGTAAATTTAGTTGTAAATTAATGTTCAATTTTCTAATTTTGTCCCTCAAGGGTTGACTAAAGCGTTTTATTCACCGCCCGTGCTAGCTCTGCATCTATTGTCACTACAAAGCGAGACTCGCTAATTCGCTAATTCCCATGACTAAATTTTGTTTAACAAGTTTTTTCGAGAACGTGATCGTTGTGTGGAACTATAGTTTTGTTTACATTTGGTGAACTTCATCAGGGATGAAATAAGTCGTTCGTGTCCACAACGATAGCACGTTTTGCATTGCGCTGGGTCGCCGGCTGCAGGGATAGTGCTCGCCTTCAAGTTCTCATGACTTGTCCCGCAGACAAAATAAATTCAGAGTGATTCTTTTAATACGGATTTTAAGCAGATTTTCTGTGGAATAAGTAAAAACGAATCCGTCAGTCCGCTAAAGGTTTAACTCTGTCTTTGAATATTTATAAGTTTTTCTATTATTTTATATTAAGCGCTTCGGGGATTTCTTGAGGCTTTCGTTTTAAATCACTCTATAGATTAATTTGAATTCCGCTTATTTAAATAATCTGTTTGCTAAATTTAATTTAATTTTATAATTTATTTGCGTGTATTATTATTTTATTTTAATTTGATATTAGTTATAGGTTCCTGTTATTTACTAAGTACAGAAAATACAAGAGGTGACGCCATGTAGGATGATACAGCAATCATTGTCCCTATAGTCTTACTGTGAACGGATTTATAAAAAAAAGCCTCGACCTAGCTAGATGATTGGCAGAGAAGGCTATGATTGAACATCAACAAGATTTTTTTTGGTAAGGATGTGATTCATGCATTTTCCGGAGCTTGGTCCTTGCCCCGATGCCGGCGGCATTGGTGGTTAAAGTTTATTTTTTATGATATTTATGATTTTTCAACTTATTTTCTGTTTTTCGAGTGTATGTATGTAAGTATGTAGGTATCTATATTTCTTAGAAACGCCTAAACGGCTTGTCGTATTTTTATGTGAGTGGTGTCAATAGATTCGTCTTAGTCGAGAGAGTGACAATTACTACATTCTAATAAAAAATATATATTAAGGATGATACAAAGGCTTAAAGATTTAGCAGTCGGGTTTTTCGAAGTCCCTTCTAACCTGTTAATCATTATTCATTAACTTTTTAATCACTCGGATACAAGCATATATCCACCTTCAACAAGCTAGCGAGTCATAAATGTTGCAGACGCGTCTACTAGTTACAAAGCCTTAACGAAGCTCATCACACGCGTAATATGTGATTACCTCAACTAGTAGGTATACCTTATTATTTAGTGCGCCCGCGCGCCCGGGCCGCGCCGCTGCTGGGCGAATGATTCCGTCGATTATCTTCTATAGAGTAGTTGTGACCGCATTGTATATGTATATCTTTTGATACAATACGGAGTTCCTTTTTCTGTCGCTTGATATCTGTCCATACTCGTATAAATAAGAATTAAAAATGATGGAGTACAACTCTTACAGCGACGTTATTTATTATATTTTTATTCGTTTACGTGACATTTGACATTTACACATTTCTATATAGTGTCAGTAAAATAAGCAATGAATAAATAGTATTGTAACTATGAGTATTTACGCCCTATGACTTTTTATTGGTTTTATGGTATTGGCTTTGGTTGTTAATTATGCAGGTATTACTGTTTGACCAGACTGCGATTTTACAGCGAAAACGGCTTAACTTTCAATTCAAGCTTGAAATGAGTCAGAGTTGCATGTAAGTCATTTAGCTGATGTGCAGGTTAGGATAGTGTCCGTCAAGAAAACCAAAAATATTTTGAGGAAATTTTCTTCGGAGAATGTATATAGCTTTCGAAAAGAATTAAAGTATTAACCTGCACGGCATACCACCAGTGTTGATAAAATTGTCACACCAAGTAACACATATATCTCACCACACCATCTCTGTACATCTCCACCTAATAATGCCGTTCGACACGTACCAATTTTCGGTTCATTTGATATTAAAAGGTTTTCAACAGAGTCCCGCGATAGTGGTGCCCTCACTGACAGCGGTCGTCATCAGGTATTCAGCTAAATAGTCGCACTGAGGACTGAGATAATTGCTTGTTTTGTAATTATATCGGCTCGCATAGAAGTAGGCTAGCAATTCTGTGTTGTAATCACGAATTTCGAGCGTTTGTCCTGTATTCTGAAGTTACGGTAATACAGTTCGTGGCATAGTGACGTATAATGCTTGTAGCTTAGTTAGTTGAGGTGTTATCGGGTTACATTTGTAGCGCATAATTTTTATTTCTCAATTTACTTTGACATAATTAATGTAGCGAAATATATAGTGTCATAATGTAATTTTTGCATAATCGTTTTTTGGTATAATGTGTTTTAAGCATAACAATCTAATGTACTACATTCAATACGACTACTGATGAGACGCATAATAGTCTTAGGCATTTTTTATTTTTTCTAATTTTATTTTACCATAAGATAAACGATTTTTTTTATTTTTTCTAATTTTATTTTACCATAAGATAAACGATATTGTACCTAATACGTTGAATAGTATAAATACCTACGCATTTGGGTTGTGACTATAGGTTTAGGTGCGATATATTTTAGGTATTGTGTGCTTTTAAACATTATGCTAAGTTATCTTTATGCCATATAATTAAGGTTATGCTAGTAAAAATTATGCAATAACAGTTATGCATTTAGTTTTTATGGAAAATTATCATTTGTCCTAAAAACGTCATGCCTACATAAATTAGTACAAAAATTGTTAAGCTACTAAATATAGACCCGGTGTTATCAGCTAGTTCTTGATGATAAGCTAGGTTATTTCGGCCCAGGAAGTGGATGGGTGACCGCGTGGAGTACAGCGATATTTTCAATTGCTTTAAATTTTAAGTTTCTATTATTTGTCTTAGGATAATAATCGTAGGCCATGTCCACCGATATAGGATGAATATTTTTTTGCCCATGTCAGACGTATTCGGAAGGACTACCATTCCGTTCATAAGCCGTATAATCTGAAAGCGGTCACTATTAATATTTATCATTAGAAAAACTTACACTACAATTAAAAAATTAAGAAATAAAACAGCTGTTCCATACATTTTTGACGGCCGATGAACTTTTTCTGTGGAACAATTCACTGTTGAGTTCACTATTTCCCGAAAACCATAATTTCGGTCTTTTCAAGTCGCGAGTGAATCGATTTCTTCTAGATGAGTGTGTTACATCTTAGGCCGTATCGTTGCTTTACATCAGGTGACTCGAAGACAAGCGTAGCGTATTGGCTACAAAAAGTTAGCTAATTGATTTTCTCTAATTCACGGTTTCGCCATTTGCAAATGCAATGACACTCTGAACCCATTCTAAATGCAGAAAGTATGTATTTTGACCCTAAACTATACTTATGCTTTTGAATCCAAACAATGAAACATTAATCCAATTCTTAACTCTATATTTTATTTTGATTATTTGGAATAACCTGCCATTCTCTGTATTTTCGGATAAATACAACCCAGGTGTGTTCAAGCGCAACGTGAATAGGTTTTTAATAGGTAAACATGCTACATCTTCGATCGCATCTTCACTTACCACAAGGTGGGTTGCGTAGTTAGATATAAAAAAAACTCAATTCAAGGCTGAATAACTGCAACAAAAAATACCGACAACTCAATAACCCCAGCAATTTCTACAGCCAGAGGAAATTCGAAACCGCAAAGATGGGTTCTAATATTAGCTACGAGTATTCAGGCGCCTCCCGCTACCCGACCATTGTCTTTTGAATCGAATCATTACATTTTACTGCGGATCTCGAATCCCGATAAAAATTCAATTTTGCAGCGACGTTCATTTGACAATCCCTACACCGATACAACGACGGAAGGGGTTAAGATCTGGCCGATAAACAAAAAAAAAGCCGAAAAAAGTTAATTTAACTTCTAGAGAGGAAACGAAGTCGCGGGCCGGAAAATTTTTGATATCTAACTGGGGTTTAAAGAGGGAGTCAAGTGTGACAGTTGTAGGTTTTAGTTTGTCAATATGTTTTATGGATATTTTTTTTTTGTACTTGAAATATTTTGTTCAAATATGCGAGACGTAAATCACATAAGGTTCATTACTCTCTTGTAATCTAATCTTACTTAGCTATAAAACTTGTATGTTGTCTGAAAGATATCATTTTAGCGATAAGGTACTTGTAAAGCTTTTTTATTTTTGTTATAAGATATTTATTAACTTTAATTATTTTTATACATGCATATCCTGTACTAGTTTAAACAGTGAAATTCATGTCAAATGACGTGTCGTATCACAGCGCAAATGTCGCTCTAACGTTTATCTATTAAATAACTAAACATACAGTTCAAAATAATGTAAGTAATTAAAATAATTCTACAAAATGTACACAACTTTGGCTACTATACAACTACTTCTCAGTCTGATTGAAAGTGTCCTTCGCCACAATTAACGAAAAATGTGCCAAGTCATTTAATGTTCATCATCTGCTCTCTTGCAGTTTTATGACGTCAGTTAGTTACTTTGAGAATTTTTTAATAATTATATTCTAATTAAGTACATTGTACATTTACGACGGCTTACAGTTTTAATATCGTTCCTTGTCCTTTCAAACTTAAACGTAAAACGTTGCATCATCTCTATAAAAACTCCATAGCAATCTACGAGCCAATGATCAACAAAAGGGAAAAAAAATCAGCGCAGACAATACAACAAGGGACATTCTTCTAGTTTACTCCCCATTATAATTTACTTCTGATTGGGATCAACTCGAAATTAAGAAAAAATAAAGGGACAAAGGCCGCCCCAAAGAACTGATTGTCTTTTTTTATCTGAAGAACTTGATTTAACAAACAACCCCCTTTTCGTTGCCTTTGTGCTGAATTCTTGATTAACGGGTGAAATTAGCTTTGAACCGATATTGTGGAAAAATGCGAGTCGCCAACTTTATTTGAGAAGTTTCGGAATGGCGCAGACAAATTATTATTTTATGCATTTTTTAAATATGTTTATAGAAATTGACTCAGAAGATGAAAATTCACCAGTGTTGAAATATTCTGTCCAATTCTTTATTTTGAAAGTGATGGCTCAGTAAAAACCCTGTTCTTAAAAGCTTTAAAATTAGTTGTAATTTTACAATTGACTTACGGTTTTTTATGAGATTTATTTTGTCTGAAATGAATCAATTATAAATTTTATTTACTGTATAATCGTATTGCGTTTTTTTTCTACAAAGCTACGCATTTGACCACAAGTTTACACGGCCACGGTTTGATTTTGGTTATTTCTCAGTGACCGCGGTGAAAGAAAAACGTGGTACCTAACGATATGATTAGCATAAGTTAAAATGTAGTTTGATTGATCAATGAATTACTAGAGAAATATTTGTTAATTTATGCAATATTCTCTGTTACTACAGATTTCAGAAAATCAATCTTTACAACTGTAAAAAATATAACAGACCTCTTATTTGGCCGAAGCATGTTAATGGATAACTGGATCGACTGTAATAAAATATATAGAAGTGAAAAATTCAAAATTAACAAAAAAATGTATAGGCGATATTTAAGTATAGCTTGTTTTATCTTTCTTCTCACTGACATATGCTTAAATCTATTTCGTCAGTTTAAAGTTATTGAAAGTTATTTCCTAAGGCATTTTATCAAAAATAACTTGTATTGTATTTTGTATTTTTTTTTAAATATTGCTTTTTCAAATGAGTGACCAGTAGCAATAAAGATCCAGGCTATTTACTATACATCGTTAACCTTTCCAATTACAACTGAATTTCAGTCCAGGGGTCACGGTTCGATTACTTGCCACAACTTAACAGGGGTGTTCGATTGTCCAACGTCCAACCCTCGTAATTAAGGGGATGTTAATTACTACCCCCATGTAGTTAGAACTAAACGATGTTTTAAAACGACTATATGCTTTTATAACTTAAACAAGCGGTTAGAAAGGAGTTTGAAAAAACCTGACTGCTAAATCATTAAACCTGTGTATCATTTTTAATATTTCTTAATTTTGATGTATCCAGTGTCACTCTCGCGACTAACACGAATTTATTGACACCACGAGGACGTTCCAAAGAAATATACATACACACATACATATATACATACATACATACATACACTCTATGTAATGTGGTAATGTTACCACATTACATAGAGTGTTTTTAAAATTTTTAACATTACCCTCCTTCTTTCGCAGTCGGGTAAAAAAGAGGCAATCAATTTTAATTCAGCAAGATTATATACAAATATTTCAGTTGTTTTAATTCAAACCGAACCAGACCAATTATGTTAAAATGTATTTCTGAGATTCACTTTATAAGATTTTTCTAAGCTAGTCCAGTCGTCTATAAATCGGGTATCGCTAAATACATAAAAAAAATATTGGACGAATTCATAACTTCAGTTTTTTAATGTTCTTTTTCGTAAAATATAACATGGTTTTAGATTTATTGTCTTACGGTTTTAACCGAGGCGAGTATTTGATCATCCCATAGGAACACTTAAATTTTTTAGGATTAAAGTTGTGTGTATTAATCCAGGGTATTATTTATCTTCGTGTCACACACACAAACTTTATTCTTTCGTCTAATAATTTTGAAGAGTCTAACATTTCCATCCTATTTTCGAAGTCAATTAAAAACACCAAAACCTTTAAAAATAAAAACATTAAAGCAATAGTGTCGGGTGTTTATTGACCAATACCTATGTACCGGCAGTTAGGTAAGGGATGGCGCACACCTATCCGGCCGGCTCGTAAAGCTGACCCTTCGGTTTAGTGTGCCCGCTGATATCTTTACGATATCCGGCCTGCCTGATGAACTGACCTGTGCACGGGAGTATTGAGGATTGAGAACAAGTATTTTTAACACCTCCTTTACAAGGATATTGTACCAAAACAAATAAATTTATTAACATAGTCAAATACAAAACTTATCTTCAACGTATAGAAAATTATGTGAGTAGCTGGGAAGTATATTATGTCATTAAGACAGCTATAGGTTCATGCAACAAGATATAGCTCTTTTGTACCTTTTAATGCTGTCCGGTTCCAGTGTTTTTTTTTTCTCATAGCTAACACATTATTTACTAGGCTTTACCGTTTTATTTTTCACTGTTTCGTTATATCACTTTAAAGTTACAAGCTTTCTAATTTTTCACATTTTTGCGCTGAAACGATACCTATTAAAAGCCTTTATTATGCCGAATTCAATAACATTTTTCAATACGTTTTATACGTGTAGGCTTAAAATTCATCATAGTGAAGCGATGGACATCAATAACAAAAAAATACAGTACAATTTAGAGGGTGAAAAGAGATACGCCCCGGAACGAAAATTCTATCAGAAACACGAAGACAGTGAAGGGTCGGTGATACTCATAAAACAAAAAAAACAGGTAAAACTTAAATTAGTCTATCTCAGAGACATCGGGTAACACAAAAGAGTATAAAAAAACCACATCAATTAAAATACTCATTATTTTTCAAGTTGGTTCTTAAAAAACATCCAGTTCCAACTCTGAAAAATCGGAGAAAATACATTAAAAATAATAAAACTAGGAGATGTATTTACGTCTTTTTAAATTTAAACTCTGAGTTTAATTCATATAATACTCGTATAGTACACATGTTCCTATCCTCAGTCCGTCCCACATAATCCAATGGGCCGGACATGGGGCAATTTAATTGCGATTCGGCAAAGTGGCCGGCGGAGTCGGGCGCGGGTAGAAACAATTTAATGTGAAAACTACAAGTGTGCCACTACCTTTATCTAGAGACGATCGACAGCGGTATCAAGGAACATTCGAGTTGCTGGATTAGTCAACATGTGACTGCTGATGTATGAGCACGGGCATACTAAAATTGCTTGGAGCAAGTATAGTTATTACAGTGGCTTGCACTAAGGCCATTTTTAGAATTTATGCCATTGCACTAAAATAGTCTAGATTTTTTCAAGAAATCGATATAATCGATTCGATAATATTTAACAAATATAATTCCGACCAAACAAGAACTTATTTTTTAAGAAGCCGGTAAAAAAAATTAAAATTGGTAAACGTTAATGGCAATTGCTATAAACTTTACCAAACAGAAATTAACGCTATTGCAATGTGACTATGACGACTAAAAGTATGCGATCTTACGAGTCTCATTGTTGAGCGTCGTTTGTCTTGTTTTGGTGCATGACATTTTCTATCGAAAAAAAAAATAAACAGACACAGAAGGTGATCAAAATAAACTGAAGCGTGTTTATTAATAGGACAGAATATAAATTTAAGTATGATAATAACGAATAAAAACGTGAATTAGTTGTTAACGACAACGCGAAATATTTGCTCAATTTATATCTGGTACCGCTGCCTGAGATAAAGGTATGTACAGCTTAGGGCGCTTAATATTGTCTTAATATTTGTCATGAAGCTCTATTTTGATTCTGGCAAAAAATAACTGCTTTTAAAATTTATTTATTTCATGTTTTCGCGTTACGTACGTACGCATACACTGAACTTCAATAATTATCTCATACTTATGGGCTAGTTTTCATTACTCATATCATTAAACTGGACTTTCCATTAATTTCCAATGTTCAGTGGCTAGGACGTTCGGCCGTAGATGCCCAATTTTGGACATAGTTTAATGGAGCCAGGGATTAATTGACACTGCTTGGACTTTGACTATACGAGTGTATTTTGGATGAGTTTAAGATAATCTGAGACGAAGATGCTCATATTAAAATTTACTCTGGTTTTAACTGACTTCGGAATTTATGTTGTTTAATATTTTTTATATGTGTTTTCCAAATTTCTAAAACACATAGGTATAGATTTCAAACTTTTTTTTGTTCAATACTTACGATACTTTCCAAAAGTTCCATTTAATTGTGTTAAAATCGGTTCAGTAGTTTGGGGTTTATTTATGCATTAATGACTTGTCAGAACTATGCTTAATTTGACAAAACTTGCTCTCTCTATGTATGAGCGTAATGCTCTATGTAATTAAATTTTTATTATTTTATTTATATACCACATATATGCTACCTACGGAAATTTGATTATCTTACTGGTTCACACTGCATTTTTTCGGGACGAAAAGTAACTTATATGTAAATTGAGGACATTAGGACATAGGCTTGATGTTGAGTTCCTTTTTAATCTAAACTTCCGAATCTTCCGAGAATAACCTTTGTACAATCAATATTTAAGAGCGTTTTTTTTTATTGTCGTTAGGCTTGCGCTTGACCGCAACTTACCTGATGTAAAGTAACGATGTGGTCTAGGATGTAGCGCGCTTGCCTAGAAGAAACCGATTCACTCGCGATTTGAAGAGACCGAGATTATAGCTATCTATTATAGTCGATTATAGTGTGATTATTAATTATTATTTAACGACTTCCCAATAAAGAAGAGGTACTCAATTCGACGGTTCATAATGTTATGTTACCAAATTTATAAGAGACGGCTGAAATTTCACGAATTAATTTGACGATATGAAAATTTTATTTTTTGTATGAAAAGGTATACTTCTAAAGTGATCTCATATAAATTGTATCAAATTGATCCAGATGTTTGATTTCAAAAAATGAAAATAAACTGAAAAAGTTCTAGCGCCACCCGCTGTAATGGAAGTGGGTAATTTTTTTTTAAAGAACTTGTTATTAATTTTTATTCAATAAGTAACTTATTGATAAGATTTACAAATTGTGTTCTAACAAGAGTTCAAACCCTTCGAATGAAAACATAAATATTGGAGCGTAATACACTAATAATGGATATAACAATAATTAGTTCGGGTCGAACCAGCCCCCGGGGTCAAGTGGACCGATTGTCCTTTCAGGGGTTGATTAAGATGACCAGCAGGGGTTGAACTGGGATGAGTAAGGATCAGAAGCGACATTGTTTTGAAGGTGAGAACTGAGCAAGAATAATTTTAAGTAGCAGATATTTTACGAACAATAGATTGAGCTAGAGGTCTTTCTAGGCACGACTGCTAAAGCACAGATTAGCTACCTATAAATAACTTTCTGTCGTTCTTTGTTTTCTCATTTTTCAATCGCTTTAAGAGATCGCGGTGAGAAATTCAATAGGAATGACAAGCAGTTTTTCTTGGTGCTGTCAAAAGAACATACTGCTGACTTATAAAATAGTGGTGTTCTCAATTTAACAACATTTTTGTAAACGATTTCAAAAAAAAAATATTCTATTTAAAATATCCTCTTTTAAAATATAATCCCCTGATGTTTCAGAGACGCCTGGAACGATTAAAAAATATTGTTTGGAAGGGTCTTCCAATATAAATAGTATCAAAATTGTTACAGCTTGTAAATCAAAAAAAAAAAAATTTAAATGCAGCTACCGGCTTAAGATCGATGATTCTTTTTCAAAAATAAAATATTTTTAGTATCAAAATCAGTCTAAACTTTTCTGAGTAATCAGAGACTGACAGTATAAAAAAAAACAACAACAATCACTGTCACAAATACTGCTTATATACTAGGTCGGTAATACTTAGGTAGAAATGATTACACGCTAACTCAAGATTCTCTTCTGTCCATCCACATAATCATTGACCATCCATAATGTCCAGTAAGGCAAGGGTGTGCGAACTTAAATGCGGGTCTACCTGCCAACCCTACCGCTGGATTGAGGCCTCCGATATTTGTTCACGTGCTTTTTTTAAAGTGTTAATTACGCGGTCTCTCTTTTGAAAATGTGGGGTGAATCGTATACGGGTGGAACGGGTTACGGTCGGATTTTTTGTAAATTTATTTAAATGTATTGTTTTTTTTAACTGCGACTTCAAAAAAATAAATGAGAAGATTCTCATTGAGATTTTTCTTTTTTTGTGTATGTTTTTTGATTTTTAATAAATGCTCTATAGACCGATTTGGAAAAATATTTGTTTAAACAATGTTTGTGTTATTAGAGGCTTATCAATAAATACTTTTAGGGTATCAAAATATAGGTATATTCCGTAAACACCATTGCAGAAATGTAAATCAGGCAATTGGAAAATATGTCATTCCGAATAAAAGATTTTTTTTTCAATTGGGTTTAACAATTTCTGAGAAACCAAAACGAAACATACGTACAAAAAGGCTCCGACGAATTGAGAACTTTCTCCTTTTTAAAGTCGCTTTAAAATCACGAGTATTGCTGAGACTATAAGTTATTTTCGAATGTTTTGAACCTAAGTAAGATTTATTTTTATTAGCCTTGAAATAAATTAAGTTGATTTTTTTGAATATGAAATATAATCAGTAGATCGACTAAACAAAGGCTATACATATTTTTACTAAATATTAAACGCAAATACAAAGCGTGCAGTCAACACCGGGACAATAGCGGGACTGGATCGGACAAACTAATTTATTTGCGCACTCCTACAATCTGAACTGCATCGGGGCAGTAGGTAAGGTTTTTATCCGACTTCAAAACAAAACAGGTTTTCCTTCTCTCAAACATGTTCTTATTCGATGAAACTTTTGTTATGTTTTAGAGGGATCTATCTTTTTGGAAATCTAACTTATTTTGGAAATGTCAATATTAAAATAATAAAATTCAACATTTTTGAACTCAACTTTTATGTTAGTTTAACATTTTAAGATTCAACGTTTTGATGTTTTCAATCTTATAAGAATTCAACATTTTGGAAAATTCAACTTTCTGAGCCTGAAGGCTTTCTAAGTGGTTACATAAGTTATTTAATATAAATTATATAAGTTTGTATTTATGTATATAAGAATGTATATTAGTCATCAGGATACCATAGTACAGGCTTTGGCTAGTTTGAGACCTGAAGACCTCTGTGTGGTGGTTGTCCCATATTATAAATAGTGTAGTTACCAATATATAAGACGGTCGTCTGTTTATTTCACGATTTCAAGACCATTCAAATGTATTTAAACAGAAATATTTTGTGAAATAAAGAGTACGTGATGTCATTAGCAAAACTAACGCACATTGGATTCGGGTTCTCATTAACCTGGTTGTTACAAATATTAGGTACTTGAAACCCCCTATCATAGGGTAAAGATGTTATTTTAAAACTTTAAGCTCTGCAGTTTATTGTGCCGCCATCGCTCCACTTTTATCTATCCTTCTTTCGCCTTAAAGGATAAAAATAATTACAAGATAAAAGATATTTCCTACGACGCCCGCGCTTTTTTCCAATTTTTTTTGTTTTGAGGAGGTTGTCGTTTTTTTGTCGTTTTGTCGAGTCCGAGACGCGATCTGTCGTCGGTTCTCATTGTTACCCATTGGTGTTCAGGAGAATAGAGGGGATAAGACTCAGCGAATGAAAGAATGAATGAACGATTTTACTTAGACACAAAGACATTTTTTGAGTATGACATGACCTATTTTGAGAGCTAGCGTATTCCTGACTACCTAGTCTGGAATACGCTACCTAGTCATGCTCCAAGTCTCTACTCCTCCGTACCGCAACTCGCCCAAGGTAAAGTGACGATGAGGATTAGGATGTGGCACGTTTGCCTAGATAGAACCGATTCACTCGCGATAAAAATATGTATGTATTTACATCTGTAAATAGTTTTTGTAGTATGGTCGTGGTAAAATTCCACAGAAATATTGGTAAAGTAGTTCCCACAACTTCGCCACTTTACCACGACATTGATATTTAATTTTTACTAATTCATTTTGTGACTTCATTAAACTTAAGCATGATGCTGGCAATTATACAAATCGTGTGTTGCCATATTTAACAACAAAAAAACAGCTATTAGCCTTATCTCTGTGTTTCCAACGCGTTGTTTAATTCAATCCTCAGTCCATACTAATTAACCCTTTCTAGAGAACTCTTTTATAAAGAAAGTAATAATAAATGAGCCAATGAATATTTATTATATCACATGATTTTACTTCCCAAGAAATAATGAAATACCTGTAGGATTTTAAGCCACCACCTGTAGGATTTTAGCCCTTACCACAAGATAAAACAATTATAGAAAAAAATAACTTAATAATAGAGTGGCTGATTGGCGCAGTTGGTAGCAACCCTGCCTTCTGGGCCGCTGGTCCCGGGTTCGATCCCCGGACAGGTTAAACATTTGTGTGCATGAACATGTCTGTTTCACCTGTGTCTGGGTGTTTATTATATATATAAGTATGTATTTATGTATATAAGTATGTATATCAGTCATCAGGCTACCACAGCACAGGCTTTGCCTAGTTTGGGACCTGAACACCTTTGTGTGAAAGTTGTCCCATATTATTATTATTATTACAAAAAAAGCTTCTGCGTATGTGCTAGAGCTGTCACACGCGACATAACATGGAGTATAAAGAGATTTAAAATTTTAAACCATTCGACCCCTCAGGGGTTGAATTTCTAAAAACTCTTTCTTAGCACCTAATAAATTTGTACCTTTTCATTATTAATTAATTAATAATGCATTCAGTCGGTCAGCACTTATTCTTTTATGTATTTTTATATAGATCTTTAATGTCTGCCTTATCGCAGTGATCTTATTCCTACCATTGTGTTCCTTATATGAAAACATAGATTATGTGGAAAGATAGAAATAATGCAGTTGGAAAATTTCGCACCATAGCCCGGAATTTCATAATACCATAGCGTACAATTATTACTAAGGATATCTAAGGCATTATCATTCTTAAAAGCTCTTAATTGATTCTCCAATCAAGCTCAGACTCGATAAATTTATGTGGTATATATATATAATTAATATGTACAAAAAAGTAAGTCCTGACTAAACTCCTGAGCCTAAAGACATAGAATTTTGAGGATGTATTCATTATAGGGTGTAGAGTGTATTAAATTACTTTTTTTTTGGAAAAGCTTCAATGGGGGTATAAGAAGTCCTTTTTTTTATTTAAAATTACAAAAAAAAAATTGTTATCAGCTATAGACAACGTTGACGCAAAGGATAAGCCACCGCTTGCATTATATATATAGACTATGGCGCTGAAAAGATTAAATGTAGTTATAATAAAATATAACAACCATCCTACATGACAAAATGTTCACATATAACATGGGTAGGCGTGTGTGTCGGGCGTGCCGGCCGCTCCGCCATTGGCTGATTGGAAACAGATCAATAACCAATAACGTCGGGAATGCCTTCCGGTAACTGTCGGGACGCTACGGGACAGATGCCCGTACTGAACCGATCACACGACACGATTGGTCGACGGCTTTTACACCAGTTCACGTAAATTGAATTTGGAATAAAGTATTTTTTTCGGTTTTTAAAAATCTTCCAACAAGTGGTTAGAGTCGAGAGAAAAATCCTACTGCTAAATTGTTAAACCGGTGTATAAACCTTATTTTGTTAAATTTTGATGTAGCCAGTGTCACTCTCATAACTCTCACTAAGACGAATCTATTGACTGGCCGTTTAGGTTCTAGGGCGTGCCAAAAAAATATACATGCATACATACTCTTGAAAAATAAACCTCCTTCTTTCGCAGTCTAGTAAAAAGGAACAGGTTCTTAATTTGTCTCAATATTCTTTTAACTAATTTCCGTCGATTACTCAGAGACAGGACGAAGTGAGAAATTTTCTTTTTATATTTGAAAAAAATAAATTTGTAATTGGTCACATAAAAGTTTTAACGTAACTGGTTTTGTAGTTTGCTTTATAAATCCAAATAACTAAAGAATTTAATGCCAAGTATCGACGAGATTTATTTAGAGAATCCTATATCGATGATGCCAATTGAACTCGATTTCGATAGTTTTACTACCAATTTCAAAAAGGAGGAAGTTCTTAATTCGTCGGTTTTTTTTTAAGTTTTATACAATAGGTAAGAATAGGAGACTATTACTAAGACTTCGCTTTTCGTAAGTCAGTCCGTTTGTCTGTCATCAGTCTCTATATTCTATGAACTGTGATATATGTGAATATCAAATTCAAATATTAGACTCCTCAGCGTTAGCGAAGGGAATCAAAAGAGCACGAGATGAAAAATCTTTGCACTCGAGTGCAACACGTAACTTTTCATCCCACCTCAGCGAGGAAATGAATATACGCAAAAATAGAAAATGGCGAACGCAAAGCAAATTAAAAAAGTACACTTGAATTCAATTCAGGGACACACTATGATGAATACACCCTCCAAATTACATGAATAAGAATATGAAATATTTATTGACTAACAAATGGCTTACGTTACAGGCAAGTTTTGTTACATTTGAATTATTAATTACTTAAAAAAATTAAACTTAAAAAACATGTCTCTAGGATTATTAGTTTAGGTTCTGCGTTGATTCTTAGCGATATTGAAGTCAGTCACAAGAGTATTTTTAAATGCAAAATGACCAACTATAACAAAATAAAAACAGAAAGATTACCCATAGATCATTTAATATCTACATACGAGTATAATCCAAATGTTCCAACCCACTACCAGAGGACAGCGTGTCTAGTTACTAACCGCGTTACCACGCTGAATGCCAATTACGTAGAACCAGATCAAACCGGAGTTCTGGTCACGCGTCGAATCGATCAAACGCTTCGATAAGTTTTAGAAAATAAGATGAGCTCCCGGTCTCCACGGCTCCAAAGTAAAAAAATAAATAAAATGAATTAGTTCATTTTTCAATCGATAAGTGAGTTTAAATATCTTTTTTTATTCAATTGTCGATTTTATTTCCCGGGAAACACCGCGGGTTACAGCTACTTGTAATTATCTAAGAGATCAAAGGAAAAATACAGCGAGCAGGATCGAACCTGCAGCCTTCTGACTCGATTTCTACTAGACAAGCGCGTAACATGCTAGACCGCAAAATGGCTTTAATCATCACCATCACCAGCCAGAAGACGTCTACTGTGGAACATAGGCCTCTTGCTTATAACGCTATTCCGACCGACCAGCTGCCAATTGCATCCTCTGGTTACTTGTGAGTTTTGACCAGGCAAGCGTTAGAAAACGCTTTACCATACTTTATTATAAAGTTTCCTCGAGATGCTTTCCTTCACTGGCAGTTTAAACTGTAATAATAAAAAGTTAAACTAGATCGTTTATATCAACCTATAGAAGTATATACAACGTGTAACAAGAATCTTATACTTAACAATATTCCAAAAAAATAAGGTTCTCCATACAAAAATTGATCACGTGATTGGTCGAGTAAGCATTTCTTTTTCTCTCGAATATTGTAAAATTTAATTCTATATCTGGTTCACTTTGATTGATAGACTAACAACCTTAAGTATTGTCACGTCTTTCTGTTACACTTTGTATTTACACAATAAAAAAGTGATAAGATTTACCGCCGCGTATAAAGCTGAGACAAATGAGAAAGCAATTATGTTTGACCCAAAAATGTCTTTGACTTGAGTCAGAAGAAGATAAATAGATCAATTCATTATTTCAGACACACAAAAAAAAAACAATAATAAGAGATACCTGTATGCTACCTGTATGCTGTATGCTTACCTTGTTTGTCGCACGGGACAAAGCAACTCGACCTACTTTATTATTTTAAATGTTATCTACTTTTAAGTAATTAGTTGTAATAGTAGTGTCCAGTGTGTACAAAATAAATAAGTTCTTTCATTCTTTTTTTAGAATAATTCTTTTAAAATATAGAGCTTCAAGCGGCGGGTTCTATCGCTAAACAGCGATCTATTCCAGGTAACCTTAGGATGAAGAAAATTGTATAAAATTAAAAGAAATAGGACGGGGTATAATATAAAGAATATACTTAATTAACTTAATACATAAAATATTAATCAATACATACGCTTACAAAATAGTATAACAATTTATCGTAGGAAAATAAGAAAACAAAAAAAAAGTTACATAGTTGTAAAGCAGGTAGGTACATTAATTATAAGTGAGTCATTTTTACACTGAAAACTAAGTCTCACGGTATTAATGGAGTGAATCGCTAATACAGTCCTAAAAATCTCGGTTTCACGTATATTATAGTGTACGAGTCGATAAGTTCGATGAGGCATGCGCGTTTCGTTCGAGTTCTTTTTTCACGGGGCGTGGCAGCTACTGATCGATATCGATGACGCCTTATTGGCTTCGATGGGATGGAACGACACTAGAATATATCTACACATGTTCTATACGAGGAAGTATCTGTTAGGCAAGCCGTTCTACGTCTATATCGAAATCTAGTTATGGTATCGCTCGATTTTATGATTAAAGTTTTTTCTGTTATAATAGGTCTAGGAATAACAACAATCTAAATTAGTAATTACTCAGAACGCATTTTAAAAGTATGAAGCTAATATCCAATTTAAGTTCATTATGACTGATAAATTATGTAAATTACACTACGTAAAAAATAAAAAATCTGCTGGTAAATAACCATTTATTATGACCTCGTTATCGATACATGTTGAAAAAAGGTGACGCTTTGATCAAACCATATATTTTGTGGGACAAATTTTTTTTCGAATAATTTTGATAATTATCTTGAGATTTAGGAATAAAAGAAACATATAGTAATAAATCAATAATTGATGAAAGAATCATCAAATCGACATATTTCATGCGTGCTATCTCTGTTAACTACCACAGCCGAAAGTTTTATACAGGGTATAGTTGGGCATCTCATCAAATCAAGCTACTCATGGAAAATTTGCTTGATAGTAATCAAGTGCCAAACATGGTCTAGGGGTCCTGGACTATCAGTGGGAGTGTCCTTAGATATTCTCTACCCTGATAAAAATGTATAAAACCTCCGAGTCGTTCGAGGATGCCATCCCAATAAGTGCACTGCGCAGACTCGAACCAATACTCAAAACCGATAGGTGTGGGCGGCCGCCTAACTGGGCGGGCCTATCTCGACCATACGACGGCTTATCTATAACATTACTACGAGAAAAAGTATTACTTAAAAAAGTGCTGCCGCAGTAATGGGCAAATTTGGGCAGGGAGCATTGCGTGGGAATTTATTTGACAATTGTATAGATCAATGAAATATTTTTAGTTTTTTGATTATTAACTATATGAAATAAATATTGTGTTTAAAAAAGCGAAAACGGACTTCAGTTCGACAGCTAAACCGAGTCAAAGTTGACTTTAAAGATTATATAATTTTTTTATTGTTGGTAATTGCGTTGCTTCTGGATTTTCTTGAGATTCTGTCATCAGATAGTGATTTAATGATAATGGAACCACTTCGGAAGTATAAAGTAGTGCAAAAGGTAATGTATTCTATCGGTTCAGTATTTAATTTTCGTTTGAATTAATCTTTCTGAATTCGTACCTCATCATTAGTAAGATTATTTTCGTTGTATTTTCGTTCACATTAATAAATTAATAATTACTTGGATTTATTAGAATTTCGTGCATCGCTAATATATTTCTGTCAAAATCTATCCAACCCCTTCCCAACCGTAAGGTAGGTACCTCCGCAAAAATAACAGAAAGTATCCAAGTTCTCGGTATAAATTACAATAAAACTTGTCGCCGCGGCTTAAAACGAAAATTGTGTTAACTAAAATGTAAAGGAAGTGAAATTTACGACTCTTTAGCCTTAATACTTAATGAGTGGAATTAAAACGCAAGAGTTGATGTAAATAATAATTTAAGGGGAGTGTGTGCAAGAAAATTCACTTTATAGCTAGGAAGTCACTAACTTTTTTAGCTACAGCGCAATAAAAGGTGTGTCATAGTTTAACGCGATATGATTTGTGTTTATTGTTGACACTCAAAACATAAATTATAAAGGAACAATCTTAAACATGTAGGACATTTTATATCTTAGAATATAACTCATCTTCATATGTGTTAGATTGAAAGATAGAAACATTGGGTAGTCTTATCGCTAGTAGCAATTTTTTTCAGGCAACCTTTGTGTCTTGTTGAGTTTTACTGACCGAGCGAAGCAAAGTACGTACTAGGAGCGATAAGATTTTTGTACATTATTTTAAATATGTAACGACAATTTAATATTGTATATAATAATAATTTAAAATATAAGATAAATCTTACTTAACTCTTACACGTCAAGTTTTCTCGAGTTCTACATCAAAGTATGTATTTATAGACCCAAAAGCTATCGTCACTTAATACTTAATCTTATAACATAAATTATAATCTGAATCCATAGTTAAATTTTTTTAAACATGCCTTTAATTTTTCAGACATGCAAGATGTATTTTACCAGTAAAGCAAGTTACTAACCCCCTCTTACGGGAGACTGTTTTTACTTTATCTGACTGCCAAAACGGAGGGTAATTTGTTTTAATACCGTATCAATCATAACCTTAACACAACACAATTTCATATTCAAATTACTGACACAAATCAAATTAACTAAATCAAATTAATTCGTAACTAAATTAAAGTTCTTGTAACATAATTATCAAATTACAAATAAGATTTAGAACTAATAAAAAATTGTTTAATAACGAATGACAAATATACATATTGGCCAATACCTTTAAATTATCCCCTTCACTGGTTCATTACCCAATTTTTGCCCAAAAGAAATAACTTTTAATTTCTCGCCTGTCTGATGGCAAATATTTTACTTAGAGTACACAAAGTTTAATAGTTACAATCCTTCTAACAAATCTCGCTACGGCGTAGCACTTCGTAGACGCTTGGTTTGCAGTACTAACTTATAGTTTTAAAATATCTTCGCAACACAATAAAATGTAAATCGGTAAAGAAACTAAAAGATAAAGTAAACGAACGTAAAGTTTCTAAAGTATGAAAGTGAGAAATTAACTTAGTTTATTTGTCGAGTCGTTTTATTAGTACAGCTACTCGATAATAGATGGCGCTACCAGTTTTCAAGTTTTGATGTTTTTTGACTTAATATTTTTAAATGTTATTGTTAAAAGAAAATGCTTTTATTACAAAACTTACTATGTAAGTGACTTTAACTTATTATTAATAAGCCTATGGCTATATTGTACAATAGTAATATTAAGGAATATCTTCTACGAGAGTTCTCTTTCCTCGTTTTTTCTACCGAAATATACTTAAAACAGATTAATTAATTATGTATTCATACTTAAAGGATAAGTATATGAAATTTGCTGTTTCTACTTTTTTTTTTTAATTATTACTTTCTTGTTCTTTATTAAAAAAAGTTCCAATATTTTTTTTCTTTATCTACTTTCTAATATCTACTTTAATATCTACAGATAATCCTACTGCTCCAATCCACCACTAGAGAGCAGCGTGCCCAGAGTGCAAGTGGACACGTTGTTTCAATACATCTGTGCAAATTTATTAATTTAGGTTAATGTAAAGATTAGCAGCTGTATTTGTATCGTCACACATTAATAACAAAATAACTTTAGAAAGTCTTAGTTTATTTATCAAGAATTAGTAAATTTAGGTAACATGTGACATTTTTCAACTGAAAATTCCAAACTACTATTTGTTGGTAACTTAGATGTCCCAACTTTTTTTTATTTAAACATTTGGTGATTTTTGGTTAAGTCATTTTATTTCTTTTACGTGTACCACGGTAATATTTAACAAAAACATGCAATACTCAAGGTGAAATAATAATTCTGAATATATGAAAATATCGTTCAAAAAGTTTCGAGAAATAAATTGCTCGCGAATACGACTGTTAGCAGAAAAGCTCGAAAAAACAAGTGATACGTTCAAAAAGTGAAACCGACTTTAATTCAGCTCACTAAAGTTACTAAAGGAATCAAAATATTATCTATGTGGGAAAAAAAAATTAAACTAGTACTTAAATCGATTTTGATAAAATGTATATGTCACTGGTTAGAATGTATACCCGTCAAAATTAAAACAAAAAATTTAGTAATCAGTCCAACCATCAATGAGAAATCTGGGAACAAATATAATAAATAAAAGGAAATTAATTGGCCAAGTGCGAGTCGGACACGAGCAGGAAGGGTACTATGCCAGTATCTCGCCAAAAACGGTAATATACATGTTTGTTATGTAAGAGCCCTTTAAAGCCTGAATATTTATCATATACTGTCTTTTTATAATTTTGGCAACAGAAATACACCATTTGTGAAAATATCAACTATCTAGCAATCACGGTTTATGAGATGCAGCCTGGTGACAGACAGACGGGCAGACAGCGAAGACTTTGTAATAGCGTCCTGTATTGACTCTTGTGCATAAATCGATGAATTGAGAACTTCCACTTCTTTGAAGATGGTTATAAAGATACACCAGAATTAAAATATATAAGTATTGGAAAGCAATTGTATAGACAATATTTTTTACACACATTACATAGCTTTAGCTTTGAGTATGTAATAAACTAATTTCCATTTTTTTTTTGTAAATTGTGTTTTCTAAATTACATTGTCACGGATTCAAACACTACCGACATTTTCCGTACAAATTTATCCAAAATAGGGAAAAAAGGAATTAATTTACGACACATGCATCAAATTGTCTCCTCGCACTCGGCCACTGTGACATGTTTATGAGTATTTTTTACCTCTGAAAATGGGAATCCGTGTATTGAAACAAAAACCACACCTGTGTTTCAAATACGATGTACGAATAAAATGAGGAATAATAATATGTTATTTTACATCAATGGAAGTATAAAAAAAAAATGTTAGTTATAAAATTACTAAAGTAGGAGTAATGTAAATTAATGAAATAAAAATACTTTTTCGATAAATAACAGATTCGCACTTGACCGCAGCTAGCCTGATGTAAAACTTCGATGCGACATATGATACGACACGCTTGCCTAGAAGAAACGGATTCAGTTGCGGCTTGAAAAGTACGAGTTTATAGATATGATAACATAGATAACTAGATAGCGAATTTCACAACCTGGCCGTTCGCGCAATAAAAGTCGACGCGTTAAGTGCGTGTCTGCGGAATCTCTACCTTTTACCAGGGCTCTTGCAAAAAAGTACTACCAAAAATTGGTTTCTAAACTGTTACCAAAATGGATAAATGGTCACCAAATTACGTTTCCTAAAACGGAGCTCGTTGCCGAAAATATTCAGAATGTCATAAAAAAATGACTTGAACCTAATGTGGACCTTGTTGTTGAAAGTATTTGAAATGACATAAAAAATGTCCTGAACCTACTGCGGACCTTGTTGCCGAAAATTCGAAATGTATTAATTTGGTGACCGTTAAACCATTTTAGAAACCATAAATTAATATTTCGGTGACCGTCTAAATTATACCCATTTACCAGTAGCGTTTGGTAGCATCTCTGCAAGTCTGATTGTAGAAAGATTGGTTACTTGTTACAATGCTAATTCATATTCACACAAGGGTCGACAAAAAAAACACAATCGTACAATTGATAAACATCCCAATTCCAAACGTCAAACCGTCAACCCATCAAGCCAAGTTTCCGACCATCAATCCAATCCTTCAGCCGTCAAGCCTACAGAACCCTCTTACTCCCATCCCGTTCGCTCTTACCATGCGTTATTTATTCCAGGCCATAAATACGTCTTCACCTTTCTTACGTCTCGGATCCACTGGCAATAAATAATTTGGAATTGTTTATATTTATGTGTGTATGTGGCGTAGAGATAAAATGTTTAATGTAATTTTGCTAAGCTGAAAGGTAGAACTGAATTCGCTAGCTACAATTTGTTTGAGAAACAGGAAAATAATATTTTAAGAATTAACATTCATGCATCTACAACAAATCAACATAGTAGGCTTGAAAGAAAGGAGATATCATCTTTTGTATGGGAGGTTGTTTCGCATTTTCTTACATATCTGCCAAGTTCTCTATTTCCCGATAGCTATAATATCGGTCTCTTCAAGTCACGAGTGAATCGGTTTCTTCTAGGTAAGCGCGCTACATCCTAGACCGCATCTTTACTTTACATCAGGTGATTTGCGGTCAAGCGCAAGCCTATCGACTTTAAAAAAAACTTAACATCATTTTAAAAATATAATATGAAAAAATGGTGGTAACAATACTGCCAAATTTTATATTTTTTAAAAGCATATACTACGAGCTATTTATAAATTAAAACCTTATTTTGCCGTAACCGACTTTTGACTGATGTGTGTAACTATTCTTGGACTTGAGTTTTTGCGATAAATATTTTATTTAGAAAACTAACGCGTGTTTGATTTATATTGTTTAAGAAAACGGGTTTTCAAGCGTACCTGATTGTTGGAAAGGTCCAACTATAGTTTCGTTCACATTCGGTGAACTTCATCATTGATGACATGAGCCGTTCGTGACTTCAACGATGACACGTCTTGCACTGAGCTCAGTACTATAGTTGGACCTTTTCAACAATCAGGTACGCGTGAAAACCCGTTTTCTTAAACAATGCGATAAATGTTTCTAATTTTGATTTAAATATATATCAAAACTAACAAACTGCGATGGGAATACTGTTTGTATAAAGGCATATTATAATATTGTTGATACTTATAGCTCATTTTTGTTTCTTCCTCGATAACTTGCGATTAAAAAACTCTTGAAAGCTGAAGCTTTTTTTAATATATTGCTGTGCGTTGATCCGTCGTTGATATAGTCACGCATTCAGGACAAACCCTTATATATATACGAGGTTATCGGCTAGGGGTGTACTAAACAAAAGGGGGTCACTGTACTCATCCAAAGTAACAACTGTTACAATGGGACAAACTGTAAAGAAAAAAAACAGCCGTTCCATACAAAAAGTTGATGGGTCGTAGATAAAATGTATGAAACAGCTGATTATTTTTTCTCGAATTCAGAGCTGGTCCCATAGGTGAAAGTAGTTCCTTAGGATTCGTACAATGACCCCCTTTCGGCTTAGTACACCCCTAGCCGATAACCCTGTATTTATATTAATCTTTATTACTGGTAATATTTATATATTTTTTAACGTTAACTGTTGAAAATCTCCAACGACTAATTTGTCACATTATCATTAGAAAATAATGATACATTGTAATATAGCCGAAACGATTTCTACTGTGTTTTTTCGTGATACGTATGACATAATATTTAATACTAGTATTTGCTACGACGATAATTTAAAAATTAAACGTTAAAATAATTGTTATCTAATCTTATGCTCGATTTTGATAATAAAAAGATCTCGATTCTTCGAAACTTTTACTGCAGACTCATTTCATGTAAAGAAATATTTATTTTGGACTTCAAGCGCAAAATAAAATTCCGCTGATCCACTTACGCTATAAGTGGTTATTTTGTGAATCAAAAAATCCCAAAAATGCCACTAAAACAATACGGTGTTTTTTACGCGTACCTGATAGAAGCTCTAAATAACTATAGTTTTGTTCACATTCAGTAAACTTTATCAGGAATGATTCGTTCATATACATAAAGACAGTTCGTCTCGTCTCGTTTGAAAATGAATCAAACACGCGTTAGTTTTCTATTTGAACACAATTCGCCCGTACAGGGCGGTGCACTTAAACAAAACAAACGCTGAAATCTATATCTATATAAATATATAAATATTATATATATAAAAGAAAGTCGTGTTAGTTACACTATTTATAACTCAAGAACGGTTTAAGCGATTTGGCCGAAAATTGTCGGAGATATAGCTTAGAACCAGGAGACGGACAAAAGATATTTTTTTTAACTTAATAAAATCTAAAATCTGCTCATTTATTGCTTTTAAGGCGAAAGAAAGTTCGCCGGGTCTGCTAGTATTGAATAACGACCCTGACAATATTAATACCTAGTACGTATCTCCAAAAATCTTACAATAAAGTCTCGGCATTATCCGTTGTAAGACTATAACTCACGTGCACAAAGGCGAATGTAAACTTCTAGCAGAGTTGGGCCCACGACGTCTTCAGAACAATACTCCGAGTTATGGCACTAGGAAACGGAAGAGGAAAAATGGAAATTCTCAACTCGGTCGATGTGACTGGCTTAATCGTTTGCTTTAAGTACTCATTTCTAAGGGTCTCAGTAAATACATTTATTTCTATGATTTAACCAATGGATGGTTAACTATTGGTATATAGCTGTTGTTTCTCAGTAGTCGTAGAAATAGGGTTTTGAGTGTGTAAGCACACACATCTGTAAACGAATTATAAATGCGAAAGTATGTTTTTTTATTCTTCTTTTCCGCAGCAACTTAGAGATGTATCGACTTGATTTTTTGCATAGACATTGTTCGATGTCAGGAGAGTGCCATAAGCTTCCCGGTGAAATACAACGCAGGCGAAGCCGCAAGTAAAATCTAGTCTAGTAAAAATCTAAATGTGAAAGTGTATTTGTTGGTTCATTAGTTTGTTTGTCCTTCTTCTCCTTAGTAACTGACGAATTGTTTCAACTTGATTTTTTTTGCAAGGAGATACTCGTAGTTTGATGTGTGGAAAGTGCCATAGTCTTCTTGTTTCTTTGTGCAATGCAGCTTGTCGAATCATCGTTCTTGTATAAATAATCATTAAAAAATATTACTAATAACTAAAGCAAAAAATCACAATGTAAATATATAATTTAAAAAATATGTATTATGAAAACTATATAAGTATTTAAATAAGTTTTCAAGTTTATTTTTTTTAAGCAATTAATAATTCTAAAGTAGCAAAACTTGCAACTACGAGTAACTTTGAACGTTATTCAAAGATCAATTAATGTTTACTTTTCTTATTCTTAAAGCATGGCCAGCTTTTGATGAAAAAATTAGGCAAACTGATTTATATGATTTTGTTAGCCTGAATTATGGCACTAGGAAACGGAAGATGAAATAATATAAATTATTAACTCTATCGATGTGACTGGTTTTATAGTAATTCATGTGAATTCATAATTGTACTACAAAAAATCTTTAGTATCATTATGGTATTTATTTAACTTCCTTTCTCATTTCTTTATATAAAATATAGAAATTAATTATTATACAGAAAAATATAAAAACTTAAATATTATTAAAAAAAATAGATCTGCCGTCATCGAGCGGGGCAGACCCCAAGCTAAAGGTGATAGAGTCTACAGAAAAACCGTGAACCACCAAACTATGCATGCTTTATCACCGCCACCTTTTGTATCCAATCCTTGATCCAACCATTTAAAGTAAAAGACTCCATATTTACAATTACTAAGTCCGCCCTAGACACTGTTGTAGGCACATTTACGCATTCGCCCAAAAATCGATATCAAAAGCACTGCGTTAATACGTTCAAAAACTTCCAAAGACATTAAAGGATCCTGTCATCTCTCAGTACATTATGCCGAGCAGTCCCGGCGCTCGACAGCAATAATACGCTGGCTGTAAATCTTCAGAATGGCGCACTTCGCATTCCTTCGTATAGGAAAAACGAAGGGGTTGAACAGGGGTGTATATTGGGCGCACGCTGTTTTATAATGGCCGGCTTGTCTCAGATATGTTGCTAGTTTATTATGTACGCTTTACTATGAGGATAGTGATTTTATATGATTCATTTATAATTAAAAACCTGCTTAATTGTACGCAATGCAACGTAATATAATAACGAAAGTGTTTTGTAAATTTATTAGTTTTCATTACCCTTCTTATCCATAGCTACTGAAAAACAGATTGACTAGTTATTTTGCACAAAATTACTACGATAACAGGACATGCTATGAGCTACTTCTTTTACGGGTAAAACCTACATAACGTAGGCATAGCCGCTGTCTAGAGTTAGTAATAGATCAATCAAAGTTAAAGTTATAGAAACGTCAGGTCGTTTTAAAAACTTTGCATATTTAACGTAGTACTTGTAACTGGAAATTTGTTTATTCAAAAAAATAAATAGTACCATGTATTAGTTATAAATTCTTAAGATCTATGTGTTAGTATAGTCCATCTAAAGATCTATGTGTTAGTATAGTACATCTGAAAATCTATGTGTTAGTATAGTACATCTGAAGATCTATATGTTAGTATAGTACAACTGAAGATCTGTATGTTAGTATAGAACATCTGATGATCTGTATGTTAGTATGGTACATCTGAAGATCTATGTGTTAATATAGTACATCTGAAGATCTATGTGTTAGTATGGTACATCTGAAGATCTATGTGTTAGTATAGTACATCTGAAGATCTATGTGTGAGTATAGTACATCTGAAAATCTATGTGTTAGTATAGTACATCTGAAGATCTATGTGTTAGTATAGCACATCTGAAGAAATATGTGTTAGTATAGACATCTGAAAATCTATGTGTTAGTATAGTACATCTGAAGATCTATGTGTTAGTATAGTACATCTGAAAATCTATGTGTTAGTATATATGTACATCTGAAGATCTATGTGTTAGTATAGTACATCTGAAGATCAATATGTTAGTATAGTACATCAGAAGATCTATATGTTAGTATAACTTGATAAATATTTACATATCCTATAAACATATTCTATAGACGTAAATACCTACAACTGTAACGAGAAATCTTATTCGGTCAAAATGTTTGCAGTAGTAATAATTTCTCTATGCAGCTTTGACCAACCTACGTACTAAAAACGAACCAGAGCGGCAGTTACCAGTCACTTCACTGAGTCTATATCCTAATTCTTTATTAATTTGGTCTTGTTTTTGATACGGTCATCTTTTAAGGTTCCTGATCATTCGTTATCAGGAACCTTAAAAAATGACTTTTTTATTCTGACCTTAACTACATCTTATCGTCCACTCATTAGTGGACGATGTAGTTAAGGTCAGAATAAAACACTTCTAGTTATTTTTATTCTGACTGGCCGGTTGGCGCAGTTGGTAACAACCCTGCCTTCTGCGCCAAACATTTTAGTGCATGAACATCTTTGTTTGATCTGTGTTTGGGTGTTTATTATAAAAGTATGTATATATGTATATAAGTATGTATATCAGTGATCAGGTTATCATAGCACAGGCTTTGCCTAGTTTGGGACCTGAAGACCTTTGTGTTGATGTTGTCCCATATATATAATTATTTTCGGGCAACAGAGTCAGTCCGCCCTGTCTTCAATCAATTTTTTGTAACGAACTTATTTATGACATGCGTAATTTTTTTTTACTGCGACACATAAAGCATTATCATGCAGCACGTGTATTAAGCGTGCGATTTTATTCATCTTCAAAATTGTATCAACTTCACACAAGACAATTATAATAATCTTCTGGTTTATATATAAAAATCAATTGCTGTTCGATTGTGTCGTAAAAACTCGAGAACGGCGATTTAGTTGATTTTGGTATCGAAATATTTGTCGTACTTCAAGGAAGGTTCAAAAGGTGACAAACATACATGCTAGGCGGTACGAAGTTCGCCGAGTCAGCTAGTAATAAATAAATGTCAATATTTCAGGCTGAAAACCCAATAGTAAAATTAAGAACTGCGAGTAAATAATTAGTTTCTATGAACTTTCATTATTTCTTTGCAAACAACATCGCAAACGGTAGATAACGGTAGACGAAACAAACAATAACCTCACGGTTGATATTAAATAACTCAATTCGTATCTAATTTGTCGACAATTGTTCCCGACAAAGGCAGCGCACGAACGAGTGCCTGCTGTATGAAGGAAGTCACGACGGGGTAGGGATGGGATTCGGAACTTACAAGATATCGATATCGAGTGAATAACTTGGCTTTTACAAAAATAAATGGAATATAATAGACATTTTTTTATTTTAAAATCAGCTTAAGCATAAACAAACCAAAATATAGAAAAACTTATAAAGATATACTAGTTTTTAAGTGGCGGCCTAATCGCTTAAAGCGATGGCTGCTATAGAACTACGCTCTTTATGGAACGTAATAATATTTTGATGGCCGAAGTGCAGTTAGTTTATTCTCACATATGATCACAGATTGGTTCCTGGTTGATGCACATGTTTAAAGTGTTCACGATGGTATATGAATGTTTTTTTTAAACCGACGACAATATATAACGATACTTTATTTTTATTCGTTGCGAGTTCAATGAGCACTGCTCTCACTCCCTGCGTCCCTGTATGGATTTATCTACCACAGCAATGTTTGTGATGATTTTGCCTTTGTTTAAGTTCGTAAGGACGATTTTTTGCGATAACTTTTGCTAAACCTTTGAAAGCCGAAGACAGGACATTGAAAAAGGAAGTTCACCACAAAATTTACTGCTCCTGAGCCTGCAGATTACACTATACACCGGAATTTGTAATCCAAGTATCCATCATATGAGGTGATATATCGATACTTATTTTAAGGTCCGTGTCCCATCCCGAAACCAGCAAAGCAAACGCCATTGCCAGTGGCGTTGTCGGGGCGGTGCGCCGATGCGTTTATAATATTTCATTTATTCATAATAAATTATAATCGCTAACATCCTCACAGTCGCAGGCGCGTAATTCCATTTGGGGCTAAGTGTTGCCAGATAGTAAACCAACTTTGTAACTTCCAGCAAAGACACTAACTATTCTGATATTTGCGTCATAAATAATTATTTGTGACGCAAATAATGTAATTTTAGAACCTTCGCAAGTTTATTCTGTGTACCCAGGCTGACAAAAAAAAATTGAATTAAAGTATTTATCAGAAAAGTTATTTAAAAAAAGCGACAGCTATCATGCAAAAATTAAAAAAGTCTCTAGAACCGGTTTCACAAAAAATTTTATTGGACCGCTTGAAACACTAAAAAAATATGTTTTTTTCGAATTTATTAGGTTCTTCCTCCTTATTGGCATGACTTTAAAAACGGACTTCGTATTGGTAACTAGAGTTAAGAAGAATAAAAGAGATAATTTTAAAATTTTAAATTAACGATATATTTATCGATAAACAAAAAAACAATCCTCGTTTATTTTAGTCGAATGTATCTGAAATTAAACTGAAATATTTTCTTAACAATACAACCAGTTGATGAATACACAAAAATCCTAAATCCTGATTTACCGCCGTGGATTAGTGGTTAGTATACTTAAATCCTGCAGTCCCTGGATCGATTTTGTAATCAGTTTCTCACATTATCTTGAAATAATTATTTTTTTAAGTTATATTAGTGCGACAGCGGAACGGATGGAACTTCTGCTTTGTATGCGACTTACAATCCTTATAACATTACCCATATATGTTAGGGTAAATTCCCCGAACTAGCAACACAGAAGCTCTTCCCAACATTTCACCGTTGACTAACCTGCATCTTTAACGGAGCTCACTTCGTTTACTTCACATTGTAATTAAGAGATTCGTTTCGTTTGTGAAAATGAGAAACTGATTGAATTTGTGTTTCTTATTTTGGAACTAAATTAAAAAAATATTCGTTTAATATCGAAGAATATTTTTTGTCGTTATGTTATAAATGTTTTTCGGTTATTAGTAGATCAGTTATTATAAACAAATATTATTATAAATGATACCCTTCGTTTTATTAATATATTAATATTATAGTAAGTGGCTTGACCTATAAGAGTAAAAGAAAATAAAATGGCTTATATATATGTGTGCATTCGTATATGTTATGCTCTTTTTAAGATTAATACTACTTACTTATAACACCTCATTAAAATAGCATAAAAAAATAACGCAAAACTGAAATAAATCAATTAGATACATAATATTATGTAAAATTTTATTTAAAAAATTTGTTGTAAAAGTTTTGAAATATTATAAGGCGTGTTATTGAAACTCTTATTTCGGAAATAAAGAACAGTTATTTTGATCATAAACCAAAACGTCGAATAGATTTTATTAAAATGTACATGAAAGCACCTGTAAAACACAATAATAACAAACAATATATTACAGATACGATTAAAAACCCAAGGAAATAAAAACCTTTTTGAAGTTAGGACAAAAATAAACTTTTGCTACAAATAAAACAAATTCCCCACAAAGAAAGAGTAAATCCCTACTATTTGCGACCAAATAAATCACACTATACTCAGTTCCAAAGAAACAGCCCTTTTATCACTCTCGATGCAAGCCGCTGATTTATAAGTCAAATTGACAGGCACTATACACTGCCGGGTATTGGGCACGTCGTATTTTATACTTTATGTCGGGTTGCCAGTGTTAGAAAGATATTTGGGCGTGGAAAAATACTCATGTCAATGAGATGCTATGGATATGGTATTTGCATCTTTGGTCAGTCGGACAGTGGCTCATCCTGTTGTATGCTTACCATACCCGACTACTGCTCGCTCTTTGAAATACAATAAAGATTTTGTGAATTTTTTAAGTCGTTTTAATGGAATAATTGCTAATATATAGAAATAGAGATATATTTATTTGCAAAAAATTACAAAAAATATCTTAGGCAAAAACTCATATTATAATATTTTATACTAAATGCTTTCTGTAATAAACCAGTCCCAACCTAAAGTGTTTATTGTAGTGTAACTTAGTCTTAGTTCTGAGAATGACACTAGATACTTCAAAATGAAAAACAAGAAAGTTAAGGAAGATACGCAGGTTTAAAGATTTAGCAGTAGGGTTTTTTTAAAGTCATTTCTAACTACTTAAAAAGTGCAAAGGTGAGTGTGAGTTGACACAGATTTTAAACTATCAAAAACAGCCTCGCAATTTTTGAAGTTGCTTAAATCTACAAACAACAGTAAAAATACTGTCCATAGCATGCCATAAACCAAAACTCACAAATTGCTACTATATCAGTCAAACAAATCCCTAACGTTCGCGTAAAGGGTGTAAAAAAAACAAAGAAATACCGAAATAACAAGACGAAAATCAAAAAAATATTCGAGAATATTCCCAAGTCAATCGTTCGGAGGGAGGACTTCGTCCCGCAATCGGATCATAATGGATATATTTTACGCTCCATATTTCTAGGGTTGGTGATTTTTAGAAAAATTCCATTTAAAAATAGCCCTGTTTAAAATAAATTAAAATAGTAATATTAAAAAAATCACACACGAGACAAACTATTTAAATTATTGCATTGTCATGTTTGACAAATGAGTGAACTTTTAAATAAATCCGATGTTTTAAAGAAGGTACGTAGCGATGATGGTCGGTCGAGTGGTTAGCGGGGTCGATTGCCGAACAAAATGTGCGAGGTACGATACCACGTAATACCCAAAAAGAGACTGAGCTACCGGTGAAGGAAAACATCGTGAGGAAACCATAGCATGATGTTAGGACGTTTATTAACGGTTGCCTGGCTAGCTACCACCCTCAAGTTGATACAACTGTCGCCAAGCACCTAACGGTGTGTCCCGCCAGCCTTCCTTGAGAGCCAGTGTATTTCAGACTAGGCATGCTCCGTCTAGGGCGAGCTGGAGGTCAAATGCCGACTGATATGGATAAAAAAGGTGAAAAGCGGGTAAAAAATACATGCGATTTTTATTCAGCAGACGCTTATACAATATTTTTACATTATTTTAATATAATACGCAAATGGAAGGCATACTTTTTCAAACAAACTTTTTTTTTATGTGTCCAGGCATCTTTAGAATTCTAAAACACCACAACGTGTTTTGTTAGATTAGTTTTAAACATTTTTCCCAGTCTGCTAGCTTTAAAATTCACATAACTTGTAATGAATAATTTTTTACTTTCTTTACTTTTTTCCTTTTTTTTACATTTTGAGTCTCACCATTTTTATAGTAAGTTAAATTGTTGGTAAACTGGCAAACTCGCCAACCCTTTTCCTCAATACCCGAAATCCAGTGTGTGCTAGTAATACAGAGCGCATAAACCAGTAGATAGCGCCCTCTAGGGACAGTTTACATCGACAGACATCGGAAAACTATAGCTATATGATACTTGGACAAGGTTTTTGAGAGTTGAGCACGCAAAAGGACGAATGTGAAGTAACTTTTTACTTATAAAATTATAAATGGACTCAAATCGGCAGGCTCCGATATTTTTTTTAGTTTCTTTGGGATAGAAAACGCATATAAATTTTGTCAATCTAGACAAGATTTCACTAAAACTGGAAAATTTGGTTACGCGCTGCAGGTTATTTTGAATTAGAATTATACATATTAATCAACGACAAAAAAAACATTATCAGTTTAAATATTAAATAAAATAAGAATATTAAAATTGAAATAAAATAAATAAGTAATCATTCTCTTTCTGACATCGAACGAGACAAGCTGAATACTAAATTCAACTTGTCTCGTTCGATGTCAGAAATTGTCCTTAACCAAAATAATAGATTGTCTATTCCTAACTGCTTTTAAACATATAGACGTTGTGTCTCATAGCAATAAGTTTGTAGGGTCGTACGCTTCTATTTAGTGCACAGTGTACACTTGTTTTAGGGTAATTTTATTACACTGGCAACACTACTGTTATGGCGCGATCGTATGTGTTTGTTTAGAAAAGAATCTAATCGATTTCTAAAATTAGAGATTATTATAGTCCCTTGATTACAGCCTGTTTAGTTTTTTGAAAGTCACCACACAAGGTCACCAGTGTTCAACTATTATTGGCTTCTGATGTCATAAGCAACCATTTTTGTAAATTATTAATTTTTAATATTTGCCAAAAATATAAATGCTTTACCATACAAAGGTATTATTGACGCGCGGCGTGTATGAAAACTCTTGATCTTGAGATTTGAGAGAAACTGTTATTTGGTCATCAGAATCGGCCGTTAAGATGATGCTATTAAAATTTGATTATAAGTAACCCAGTATACAAGGTTACGAAACGAAAGTATATTACAAAAAGTCTAATCGGTCTATGCGTTATTTACAAATTGTTAAACATACATTCAAAAAACATTATTAATATTGAGTAAAAATATCAAAAAACTCACTTTTGCAGGATGGCCCCATAAATATATTTTTTATACTGGTTTTTGGTGATATTTTATCCTTGGGGTGCGGAACCCTAAAAATCATATCAATCGAGAACTCGATATACAATATATGTAAATCGCCCGATCGAACTCAGTCCCATTTCTGTTTCTAAGTACTAAAGTTCCAAACAACTAAGAAATCAAAATGATTATTACGTTTTTGTAAAAATTTCTTGAATATTCTTTCACGTTAAAACTCAGGAACCGGAAGAGTGTAGTAAATCATGTCTCGGCTGAAATCTATTCTCCATCGCGCTCGTTTGTTCCAAACCGTAATTCTTTAATTCCAAAGTTAAATCGTCTCGATTGCTCGACCGTTTTTTATAAGATTACATTTTTAAACGGCTCCTCCGGATCACTTGGCTTCTGTGGTTGGGGGCTACAACGTAAAAAATTATACACAAATACAAATACAAATTTATTTATTTGACAATACATAGTGTACATGTCATTGAACTCATTGGCTCTGAACTAAGTATGAACTGTATTTCAGTAACCAATGGTCTTCCCGTAATATCTCTCGAATAATATAAGTTTATGCCAAATAAAGAAAAACTAGTCTTGGGTGTGTGTGTGCGCGTGTGTATGTGTGTTTGTGTGGATGTGCGCGTTTGTGTGTATGTTTGTGCGCGCGTGTGTGTATGTGTGTGTGTATGTGTGTGTGTGCGTGCGCGTGTATGTGTGTTTTTGTGTGTGTGTGCGTGTGTGTGTATTTAAGTGGGTGTGCGCGCGTGTGTATGTGTGTGTTTGTGTGGGTGTGCGTGTGTGTGTGTTTGTGTGGGTGTGCGCGTGTGTGTGTATGTGCGCGTGTGTGTGTGTGTGTGTGTGTGTGCTATGATTTAAAAAATTGTGCTAGCATGTTTACAAGTTCATTGCAGTCAAATTTATTTATCCATGTAGATACGAGTATTATTTTGTTACTTCATTATTACCGTATATTTTAATGTTTCACTCTTTATCTATTTCATTATAAACAAGTGGAACAATCCCTTCATACTTTTTTTGTTTGAACCTTCGTTTAGCTCGTGGCACAGGGCAACATCTATTACGTTTTGTCAGCATAGCAGGTATAGTATTTTTTATGATATCGTCTTAAGCCTTCGTATACAAATAACTTACGGATACTTAGGACTTCTGCTTTTTCATATATTTCCGTTGTTGGATGTCTATAAGGCAAATATAAAAGGACTTTTAAAATGGATCTCTGTGCACGCTCTGCTGGTGTTATATTAGTTTTATCAGCTGAACCCCATGCACAAATACAATATCTATTAATACATTCGCACAGTGCTTTGTGCGTCTGTATCACCAATTCGGTATCAGCTACAGTTCTCAATGTTTTAAAAATATAAATTTGTTTCGAATCTTTTTTGCTATTGTATCTATTTATTGTATCAGTTAAGATTTGTATCTATATGGATTCCTAGATATTTCATTGCATCAAAACTTTCTAACTTTTCACACTTACATGGTACATTTCGAATGGTACGGTTACAAGGAAAAGTATGAATTTTTAATTCAATATTTGATTTTGGTTTACCGGCTTTTGTTATGCTATAGCATATATACTTTTGTTTTGATTTGTATTTGTATTTACTATTGCTAGACAATCTTCAGCGAGGTGTGCAACCTTATGCCATGTCTTTTCAGCAGCAAGAACACTGTATTGTCTGCGTATATCAGTAGGTCTAGTCCAGGTAATGTAGTGTCGCATATATTTATATACACTAGAAATAGTGCAGGTCCTAGCGTAATTCCCTGTGGTACTCGGTATGTACATAATGCGTTATCACTTTCATGACACTCAATCTTGACAGTTTGTGTTCTATCAGTTAGGTAATCAGTAAACCAAGCAAGAGCCAAGCCTCTTATTCCTACGTTTTCAAGTCTAATAAATAAAGAGATAATCTAAAGAACTACTTTTTTTGAAGTGGGTTTAAATTATCCTATGTCTTTTTCCGTGGTCAAATCTACCTGTGTATCTAATTTCATCCAGATTGGTTTAGTGGTTTAAGCGTGAAAGCAAGACAGACAGACCGACAGACAGACTTACTTTCGCATTTATAATATTGGTTAGGATTGGTTCATAGTAAGACCCCCAATTCACAGTCGGTTAGATAGATTACAATTATTTTCTTTCTGGAAACCCCTTTTACGTCTGACTTGAGTTTCGGTCAGTTTTAAAACTTGAAATTTATAGTCAGTCGGGTAGGATCTGTTTTATGGGTTGCACGAATTTTATATCCAGAGTGAATATTTTAAAGATTTTTAAGAATATTTTTATTACGAATCTTTCAGGTCTGTTAGTTACTCTGGCACTAGGGGACTAACAAAGACTGAACGATTTTGAAAGAGTTCAGAATTTTTGGAACTAATCATTGTGATAAAAATATTGTAATTACTTTTTTAAATGCCTCTAGAACACTGGACAAGCTGCCTTCTGGTGATGGAGCATTTGAACTATCCGTCGATCTTCAGTGGTCCATAGGTAATACATCTCTTAGTTTTTTTTGTTGTGTCAAGTCATTTTAATTTTTCTTAATGAAGGCACTTGTGACTATATATGTAAAAATAGATTTTTGTTTTTTTCAGTTTTGTGTTCTTACCTACAATGAAACGTTTATCTTGTAACGTGGAATATTGATTTTTTTTTTAATTCTAGGTGGGTGTTTTGATAGTAGATAGTTATGTTAGTAGTTAAGTTTTTTTTATCACCGAGGAATTTGAGACTCAGACTAATATTATATAGGCAGTTTCTGTGTGTGTGTTTGTCTGTTTCTCCTTCACGCTCAAACGTTTGAACGGATTTGTATGAAATGTAGCACGGAGATAGCTTATACCCTGGATTAACACATAAGCTTTACTTTTTATCCCGGAAACTTGAATATCCCTAGGGATGATCAAACATCCTGCGCGAGTAAAACCGCGGGGGGCAGCTAGTAGTAATATATAAATCACATTTAAGAATATTTGCACTGTAAATAAAATAAATATAAAATCTTTCTCGCAACCTCGCAATCAACTTTTCAATGTCCCACTCATTACGACTAAATTCCCATAAATTAATAAGCAACAAAGGCAGAGTAAAGCGGCATAAATAAAAATTAAGAGCTAAGCAGGTACGAGTACGTACCTAGTAACCCTTACAAATATAATTAAGTATAACCCAATAATCCACAGCCACAGACGAAAACAAAAACCGAGGAAAAGCGACCAAATTTTATTATCATTATTTGCATAATAAAATAATTATAATGAACAGCGTTAAGAATAGGGTTGGGGTGTACTCGTATCGCAGGGTTTGTTTTTGTTATTTTTGAAGTTCAATTTGATCTGATAACGAACGGTTATTATAAGGCATACAAGTTAACTTAACTGAGATCTAACTGAAAAGGTTTTCAATGAGTTGGAACCTTAATTTTAACGTAGGTAAGTTGATATGACGTCTGGAACTTTTTAGCTACATCTTCTATAATATAAAAATGTATCGCTGAATGTGTTGCTAAACGCAAATCTCGAGAGCAGCGACACCAATTTTGCTAATTCTTTTTTAGAATATTTCCTGAAGTACTAGGAAGGTTATTACGCAAAGAATAATTTAAAAAATTGACCGAAATGTTCTAAAAACCACACTTTTCTATACTCACATACGATCGATTCGTAATAACACTTAAAAGTCATTTTGAAATTTAATATCATACCATAAAGTTTAAGGGTCAGTGGAAAGATTACGGGAAAGTAAAACATTTGAGTGACTAACGTAACTCAATCGCGTACATATTAATGTCAATATTTGCATATCCGGCGTCCCAATTAGCAGAATAAGTATTAGTCAAATACGAGTATGTATTCGTTTTGATGTACGTATCTCTAATTTTTGTTTGGTGTGCAATAGAGCTATTGATTCATTCATGCATCAAAAGCAACTGAGTAGTTCGCTTTGTACATCATAATATATATATTTTTAACAGTTAGTTCTTTGCTATAAAGGATTAATCCTGGCCCTTATTAGAAATAAGCAATATCTTCAGCACTGTACCCGGGATTGTGATTTGACTAATAACTTAACCACAATGACTTAAAACTTGATGTTTTATAAGGTTTTATCCTATTTTTACCTAAATGCGAAATAGAAGAGTAGAGTCAAATCAATCTATTGACACCACTCACATAAAAATACGACAAGCCGTTTGAGCTCTAGAGCGTGCTAAGGAAATATACATACGCTCGAAAAACATAACTATATATAAATTATTTATTATATATATAGTTATATATATAAATAGAAAGGAGAGTTATATATATAACTATATATAAATTATTTATTATATATATTGTTATATATATAAATAGAAAGGAGAGTTATGTTTTTCGAGCGTATGTATATTTCCTTAGCACGCTCTAGAGCTCAAACGGCTTGTCGTATTTTTATGTGAGTGGTGTCAATAGATTGATTTGATTTAGTTGTGAGAGTGACACTGGATATATTAAAAACATAATGAAGGATGATACACAAGCTTGAAGATTAAGCAGTTTTTTGAATTCGCTTTTAACCACTTGTCTTCTGTTACTTGACCATTAACTTCTTCTGATTGATTATACAATGAATGTACTAATGGTTTGACGCCACATTTTAAAAGAATAAAAGTCCTGATTGACTGAATTTCCGATAGTTCATTATCAATGCTAAACTTAACTGAAGCAAGAAACGTGAATCTTGCCCAGATAAACAAAGATATCACAAAACATGAAGCGCTAGTCGTGATTATGTGCAAAATACACACTAACACACACCACACACATATCCACACATTCAGACAAGTACACAGATAGTCCAATTCCCTGCACAGTGTAGATTGAAGCCCGGGTAAGGACATAGGATACTTTTTAACCGACTTCAAAACAAGTAATTTGTTATTGGAACTAAAACTATACAAAGCTATAAACTATATGTACAAAAGCAATACCCAAACATTAAAACTAACTTAAATCTAAACCACTGCCAGTTGGTAGAGTACCCAAAATACTAATACGCTGACCCAGGTAGAGACCAGCATTTTGGTCTCGAGTAGCGTCAACAAGACGCTTTGTTAGGGCTTTGAACTAAATATTTTGTTTATTTTCTACTTTGTCATACATTATCGTAAATGACCTTTACATTTTGTTTTGTGTAATGTAGTTTTATATTTATCAATTAACAAATCTTTAGTTAAATTTTTTTATGGCACTATTGTATGAACAATATTTTTATGAATGGGAGAAGCCATTGACTCTTGAAGCTCAGTACTTACTAGTTCTGGAGTGTTTGGATCTCATATGTATGTGATACTTAATTTTATGTCAAACGTTTTATAGTTAGAAGTTTCTCGTTCCTTTATTATTACTTTTTGGGCGAGTGCTTTTAATACCAAAAACGAAATGAGAAACTACAACAAAAAATATAATAATATAATAATAATAAATTGTTCCTACTAAGATTTTGCACAAATGTTTACCCAGAGACCGATTTAAAATTGAAATCGATCAAATTCAGGTGTATTTCAGATATCAGGGAACACAAAAAAGTTGTTAGAAGCGACGTCGAAAAAACCCGACTGCTAAATCGTTAAACCTGTCAGTCTTATTCTTTTTTTTTGACGGACCCAGTCACACTCTCACACTAAGACGAATCTATTGACATCACTCACAAAAAAATACAACAAGCCGTTTGGGTATGCCAAAAAAACATATATACTTCTTTCGCAGTCGGGTAAAAAGAAGGTTTCAGCGAATAAAAATTGTGCGTTTTCAGCCTTAGTCATACAAATGATACAAACATACCCTCGAAAAATATAACCTTCCTTTTGACCAGTCGAGTAAAAAGGGTTCAATATTAAGATAATTTTTCATAATTTCACGCCGCCCAAACACGGACCGACAAAAACAAAGAACTCTTTTTGGAATTTATCAAGCAAAGAGTTAAAGCTTAATAAATACCTTTGCAAAGGAAGAGACCCGAACGTAAATTACATTAGAATATAAATTAATATGATCACACTATGGAGAAAAAATTACCTCAGTTTTAATACCGAAACTGCAAGCTAGAATCAACTTTCACAATAAAGACTTAAGGGTTATTTTTGTGTAAAGTTTTGAGTGAAGAATTATTTGAAGCTCAGGAAAAAGTAAAGAGTATACGTTTGATCATTTGGAGTCAATTTACGTACGAGAGTTGCCTGTAAATGATATGACGGCGATCCCTCGGACCTCTTCTATGCAGATTTGTGTCTTTAAACTCTTTTAGGTGGTATATATGAATATTTTGAATATACATAAGCATAACAAACTCGCAAAAGCATAAGCATAAGAGTCTACTCAATATTTTACTATAAAAATTAGTTACTAAGAAGAATAGAGATATTAATGAAAAGCAGAGCTACTCGTATAACATCTTTGCGAAAAAATAGTTTAACCAGAGACAATACACAAATGATTTTAATTTATGGGCAACTTGAAAACGCTGCACGTTAATTTTAAAGCTAACCAAAAGACTTGTTTCATTTTCGGCCAATATTTTGTCCGTCTAACAAAATATGTCTAAATATGCGGTTAATATTATGTATTAACAAAACCTGCATCAGTTGCCTACTTCATTGTGTACAAAATACTCAATTTGTTTGAATTATAGTGGAATTGTGGCATTCCTGGAGTTTTTTTGTATCTTAGGTTGACTCCAAAAACTTCAGTGATCGTTCAATATCCGCTGAGAATAGTTGTGTCTCGCCGTCGCGCGTACCAACAGTCAAAGTGCAAACGTATCATAACAAACGCCGTCGAGTCGGCCCACCGCGATGACCTAGATAGTTATTGCGTCAGACTGACGAGTGATCGTGATTTATGTTAAGGCGACTAAAGTGCTAATGTCTTAACAATGAATTCACCAACAGTTAAGTTCACCATCAAAACTGAAACCGAACAGCTTCTGTACAAACATTTATGTGCAGAGCAAGAAGAGCGAAAAAAGCTGTCAAGTCTTGTAAAAGATTTAATAAATCAAAATGAGATTCTGCAGCAACAGCTTAAATGCCTTGCAGAAACTAAACCAACAAAAACTGGAAACAAAAACATGGACATAACTCCTCCACGTGTAAACTACACCACTGATGAGGACGAACTAGCGCAAGAAACGGAGTGGATTAGGATGAAAAGCAGAAAAAAAAGGAAATTGAATACCTCGCCCTCCCAAGATGAAGATTTAAAAGAAGATAAAACGAAACCCAAAAAAGTGCCTCAACCACCGCCAATCTTAGTGGACGGTATAAATAATTATCAAAATTTTTATGATTTTTTATCGATAGACAACGAAGATAGTGATTTCACAATGAAAATGCTCAGTGGAAATACTATTAAAATAAATGCCACCAATGAAAACTCGTACAGAGCTATTACAAAAGCACTCAATAATAATGATTGCAATTGGCACTCTTACGAAAACAAACAAGAAAGACCCATACGGGTTATAGTTAAAAAACTGCACTTTACTTGCAAGCCAGAAAGGATTGTGGAAGATTTAAAGCAAAAAGGATTTAAAATTATAGAAGCTGTAAACAAATTGAGCTGGAAAACAAAAGATCCGCTTAATATGTTTATGCTTACATTTGAAAATAAAGAAAACATAGATACAATTTTCAAAATCCAAACTATACTTGGATACAAAGTTGAAATACAGGCTCTTAAATCAACCAAATTGGTTCCCCAATGCAAAAAATGTCAAGCTTACGGCCACACTCAAAAATACTGCGCCAAAGAACCAAGATGCGTAAAATGCATAGGAAAACATCTTACCAAAGACTGTAAAAAACCAGAACAAGACAAGCCCAAATGCGTACACTGTGGTGCACCGCATCCAGCTAACTACAGGGGATGTGTGATTGCAAAAGAAATACAATTACTTAGAAATAAAAACTTAAAAAAACATATCACAGTCCGTCGTCATAATGAAATTTCTGAATTAAACGTTAGTTCTGTTCAACAAAAGCAAGTTAACGCAGCTGCAGCCAAAACCGTTACAAAAAATGTTACATATGCTCAAGCAACGTCTAAAGCTATAAAAAATGCTCACCAAGCTTCTCAAATTACAGAGGACAATGACAAAAAACTCGATGTCATCCTAAAACTAATGAAATCGTTCGATGAACGATTAAAAAAAATTGAAACTAGCAACAAAATCGCTACATCTACCATTTCTCATCAATAATGAATAGAACTTTAAAAATAATGACGTGGAATGCAAATGGACTACTGAATCATGAAAAGGAATTGCAGTTAGTCTTAGATACGAAAAATATTGATGTGTGTTTAATTTCAGAAACACACTTCACTAAACAATCGTTCGTCAGTTTTAAAGGATACAAAATTTACCATGCGCTTCATCCTGATAATACAGCTAAAGCCGGAAGCGCAGCTATTATAAAACAAAATATTAAACACTACGTGGATTCTAAATATGAAACGGCAGAAATCCAAGCCGTAGCAATACGGATCGAGACTAAAGGATCGTACCTAACTGTTTCTTCAGTGTACTGCCCTCCACGACACAACTTGAAACGAGAATCATATAAAAGTCTCTTGGATACTCTTGGAAACAGATATGTAATCGGAGGTGACTACAATGCAAAGAACACATACTGGGGCTCCAGACTTACGAATACGAAAGGAAGAGAATTACTACATGCCATACGAGAATCAAATGCTGATGCAATCTCAACTGGAAAACCAACAAACTGGCCTACAGATCCAAAAAAAATTCCTGACCTATTGGACTTTTTCGTTTACAAAAACTTGTCGTCTAGTCACCTGAAAATAAATGAAATATATGATTTAAATTCGGACCACTCTCCCGTATGCTTAGAAATAAGTGAGAGAGTCTTATTTATAGAGAAAACTCCAACTCTCGTCAACAAATTTACAGACTGGGAGAACTTCAAAATAGAGCTCGATAGCTTTATAGATCTGAAAGTTCCCTTGAAATCAAAAGAACATCTAGACAGTGAGGTCAACATATTTACGGAACAAATCCAACATGCTGCTTGGAACAACACACCTGCAATTAATCTAACAACAAAAGGCAAGATTTATCCGCATAAAATAAAAGAATTGGTTGCCGAAAAAAGGAAGCAAAGACGAACATGGCAGCACTCTAGAAGCCCTGCAGATAAAAGAACACTCAATAATATGACAAAACAGCTTAGTAGAATGATTCAAAGTTATAATGATGAGACTACAAACAAATACCTTCAAGGAATAACTGGTGACAGCAGTTCCGGATATTCACTTTGGAAAGTAACAAAAAAGCTAAAGAAGCCAATTGACCACTCTCCACCGATTAAAATCAGCCCTGGAGTTTGGGCAAAAAATAACGTGCAAAAAGCTAAGAGATTTGCAGATCATCTAGAAGCAATATTTCAACCAAATGAAAGCGAGTTTTACGAAATTCCCGTTCTCAAAGTATTTGACTCTTGCGACCGTAATAATATAAAACTAGTAACTCCAAAGGAAGTACTAGGTGAAATCAAAAGGAGTATAAACCCTCGTAAATCTCCCGGCTATGATTTAATATCCGGAGAAGTGCTAAAAAATTTACCGCGGAAAGCTATAGTCAAACTTACTACACTTATAAACGCTGTTATAAGGCTGAAATATGTGCCAGATTTATGGAAAGTTGCCGAGGTAATAATGATTGCCAAACCTGGTAAACCACCACATGAAACAACATCATATAGACCCATATCTCTCTTACCAATAATATCAAAATTATTTGAAAAACTGTTACTGAAAAGGCTCAAGCCAGTGATAGAAGATTTAAAACTTGTACCTGACCATCAGTTTGGATTTCGAGAAAAGCACTCAACAATAGACCAGGTGCACAGAATAACAACCATGATTGAGAAAAGCCTTGAGGAAGATAAAGTCTGCTCGTCAGTGTTTTTAGATGTGGCGCAAGCATTTGATAAAGTTTGGCACGAAGGTTTGATAGTGAAACTGCGAAACATGCTACCAAAATCGTACGTGGATATTCTGGAATCATATATAACAAATAGAGTATTTAGAATAAGACATGAAGATGCATATTCAGATCTAAAAAATATAAAAGCCGGTGTACCACAAGGAAGTGTATTAGGTCCGGTCCTGTACCTGTTATACACATGTGATATACCACAGCCAGAAAATAACACCATTGCAACTTTTGCTGACGATACTGCAATCATGGCCGTAGGGAATACTCATGAAGAAGCTGCAGAAAAAGTTCAAATGGCTGTGAATAAAGTCTATGACTGGACGAAGAAATGGAGGATAAAATTAAATGAATCCAAATCAATTCACATAGACTTTAGTAATAAACGACACAAGTATTCTCCGGTTTACATCAACAGTCAAGTAATACCATATGAGAATACAGCAAAATATCTAGGCATGACCCTTGACGTGAAGCTTCGCTGGAAAGAACACGTCAAGAAGAAAAAAGAGCAGCTGGATTTACGCTATAGAGAAATGTATTGGTTGCTTGGAAGAAATTCTCCGCTGTCAATACATAACAAACTGCTAGTGTATAAACAAGTCCTGATGCCAATATGGACTTATGGTATACAGCTGTGGGGCTGTACCGCTCAAAGTAATAGGCTCATGATTCAAAGATTCCAGAATAAAGTACTGAGGGATATTACCGATGCACTTTGGTACATAAGAAACAACGATCTTCACCAGGACTTAAAAGTAGAATTCGTTGAACAAGTGATAAAAAAATACGCCGAAGCTCACCAAAACCGGCTTCACCATCATGTCAATGTCGAGGCTATCCAGCTCCTCGACCACACTGACATAACTAGAAGACTAAAAAGAACTAAACCGTTTGAGTTAGTGTAGTGTTAAAAGTAAAATAGTGAAATATAATAGTGAAAGTGCTAAGACTTAAGAACACGTGAACAAAGTGTTTTCGCCTTAACAACTGTAATAAGAAAAGTGCCGATGGACAAATTCTTAGAGACATTATTTTGTAGAAGATTAAGTTAAACTAAAATTACTTATTAGCCTTAGACTTAGGCTAGATTGTAATATTATCAAGGAAAGTCTTTACGGGTTCTCCTTGTGCAATAGAAAAAAAAAAAAAAAAAAAAAAAAAAAAAAGGTTGACTCCAATGGTCACATTGGTCTATCTATTGTACCACCCGTCACAAATGTCAAAATTGACATATAAAAACTCGAAAATATTTTTTATCCGTAAATAAGTCGGATATATTTAGTTTCGAAATTAATTTTGTACACTGCGATAACTTACGTTATTTTGAATTTTTTTGATAGATTAAATATTAATAATCCCTATTCGTATTATGGTATCATGTACACTGTCTTGGCCGGGGCTCCATACGTTATTGAAACATCTCTTTTATAAGATTATTAATAAATCATTGATTTTTTTCTAAAACATTCAGAAATTCACGCACAATATATTAAAACATATGCTAACCACTCTGCCACGTAGGTTTTCCAGTTTCGAGTTTATCATGTACAAATTGTTTGTGTGTTTCAGGCGCTATAGAAAATATAACTGTTAAACAAATTATTGTATTACATTTTAAACTTAATTTCTTTATTAAATTATTATTAAATAATAATATAATTAACAGATTGTTACAATAGTTTTTATTCTTCACGCACACCTTTTTATACTTCTGTATTTTATATCTTAATTTTAATTGTAAAGGGCCTCTCAATGTTGGTTACGGCTCCATTGAAGCCTTAAAAAAGGTCCAGCAATAAGTCGTGTTTAAAAATGAATTGAAGATAATAATACCAATAATTAATTACTTAGTTTGAGACTTGTCCAATACGAGTACAGACAGAGTACAAGATTCTGTCCAAAGTCAAAACAGACAGGAAACGTTATAATGTACCTATGTCCGTACATTTATCTCTTAATTCACTTCCAGGTAGCTTGTGTTTAAAATTCCTGCTGACAATGTAATCTTTTTCTTAACTAATATTATAAATGCGAAAGTAACTTTATTTGTCGCTTTCACGCCAAAACCAGAACAGATCTGGATAAAATTTGGTACACAGGTAGATTAGACCCCGGGTAAGGACATAGGATACTTTTTAACCGACTTCAAAAAAGTAGTTCGCCATTATCTCGATAATACAATGGGGAACTACGCGGGTGAAACCGCGGGGGCACAGCTAGTCTGCTATAAAAATGATACGTACTAGCAGCTTTATTATTTAAAAGTTATTATCACGGTTTTTCTGAATGTCAGCAATTTTATCCCGATCCTTACCTAACATGCCAATCACTATCCCACTTCTGATATCTTACGTGTCGCAAGTTAGAGTAAGTTGGGGTAAGTTGGCGCGAGTCTCGCCGTCAGGTGGGCAGTTAATTAATAACGGCAATAATTGACCGCCGCCAGCTGTTATTGGGAGCTATCATAACATTTGGGTCACGAGTCTGCATCATACGGAGACTGTGAGGGCAGATTGAATGGTTTTGATACTTGATAATATCTTGCTTTAGCCTTTTTAAAGTGCATTGTCGCACGTCTACGCTGTCACCTATGAGAGACTATGGCGCTGAAAAGGTTAATACTTTTTAGTTGACTTTTAGTATAGCGACCGCAATAAAAATAACATGGCTTATAATGAAACATAAAATTAATTGCTGACAGCAAAATAGAAAATAGCAAATTCCGGGCAACGCCACGGGTGAGATAATATTTACAGAAGCTGTAATTGTTGTTGAGCCATTAGAGTTAGTTTAGTTACTTATTCTCTTTTGTACAAGCAAAACTATATGCTACAGGCATAATTATCTAATCATAAAATACACCAATGTAATTATGTGATGATAATGCATCAATGGCGTTTCATGTTATTGACAGTTACTAGCAAATATTCATAAAAATAACAAAATTGAGTTTTAAAATTCAAATAATCAAATTTATATTTTCTACGTTAATGATATAAGGTATGCCAGCATGCAAAATAAACAAAACAATGATTCGCATTAATTACTTTTATCCTCAGAGGTTGGTAGAAATATAAACTTTTTCTAGCTTTCGTGATGTATCAAGACTATGCGTGCCTCATACATTGTACGAGCCAGTCAGTAATAGCCTGTGGGCGCAATCACAGCCTCGGAGAGCCTCTAGTTTTGCTACACGTTCTGTATCGCCCCGTACCGCCCCTGTACCGCTCCCAACCGCCCCACTCTACTATCGGACCAATTTTCAACTATTAATTAAACATCAACTTGCAAGCTTTTGAAATTAATAGGTCTTCATTGATAGAGATTGAAATAGGATAGTTGTAGCTGTGGATAGTTGATTTAAGATGTAAGTTTTTTATGTTGTTCATGAGTAATGCAATAAGTTTTTATATTTTAAAGGTATACTTTTCTCCAAGACATAAAAAAGTTGTTTTTAAATGTTGATTTGGCTGTAAAAGATTCTTTTGTAGTCAACTTCCAACACAGGTATTATTATAGAATTCTGCATTTCAAAAAAATTGTAGCGACATAATTTTACATCTTAGTCTACGAATAAATGTTGGAAATTAGGCTTTGCAATGGAAAAAAATATCATTCGCAGACGATTTTAAATTTCGTAGATGGTTCTACGAATCGTAGACGTCTCTACGAAAGCGCTACGAAGAATATCTAAAAATTGTTCTACAACCGCCCCGCCTAAAAAGCAGTTGAGATAAACCAAAACTAAGACAATACCCGCCCATAATTACTTAAAGAACATTACAACAGAAAAAATGCGCCCAATTCCACTCGCAATTCAAAGCTCGCGAAAATTTATTTCGGCCATAAAGTGCGAAACAGTCCTAAAGTATTGCTAATTAATGTAAACATGGAACGATTAGGAGTCCAAATAAACACACCAAATGGGCTTCTACGGCAATAAATACCTATAATATTTTTAATTACTACCCTCAAAAAAAGACATTAACCAGGGCAAAGATAAAAATTCCGTCCGCCATATTGTAAATGCGAATAACATTCGTGGGGGTGGAATATTTTTAAAAAGTATTATATATTATTAGCCAGGGCCGTACTGGGGTCATCTGGATAAATAAATTATGATATAGTGGGAGGTTTTAGCGGGCGCATCTCCGTGGGATGCGGGAAGAGTTACTAATGTCGTAGAGCTGAAAAACTACAGTCTACTTATTTATTGGCGTTATATTGTTATTGGGCGTTTGTTAAACTATACATTATTATGTTAATTGAGTACGTTGGATAGTAAAATAGATTTTTTTTTATTAAAAGAAATAAATGTTTTTCTTGCTCTTGGCGGCAACTCGCATGATCCCATCAATTTATTAATATATTGTGTATAGAAAATTTAAAAGAAATAATTCATAGAAATTTTCTTGTATATAATTAAATAAAATAAAATTTTATATGCTCATTTCTGTGTTTGGATATTTGTAACTATTTCAAAGTGAACCAGTGACTTGATTTTCATGAAATTTTGTAAATAATCTGGATCAACACACAGTCCGCTTTTTACTATACAATTCATTTACTGTCAGCTTGGGTACACAAAATACACATGCGAAGGTCAAATAATTACGTAGTGTAATGTTTATTTCACTGTTCTTATACTGGTAGATCATAGCGGCACACAAAGTAAACAAAACTCCACCAAATGGGTCAAGTATAATATTAAAATATCCAATAATAATAATAACATTAATTAAGTTCTGCCGCCTCTATAACTTGCATGAGTAACTCGGACGTGAGTTTGAAAAAACTCCGGCGTTGTCTAATGAATTTATGGTCAGGAACTTGTCACGGCGCAATTTTTTCTCGACGCTTCGCCTGATAAACCGATAGCGAGCGCGTGACGACCGCCACCATGGGTTCCGTTGCGTTTAGGGTACCGTGAGAGTAAAAGCAATTCATTGTGTCAAGCTTATTTTTTTTTGTACAAATTAGTGGAATGCTTTTCAAGTCACTATAATTTAGTAAGGAATAAATAATAAAAAAATATACATTGATATGGTTACTATACAAGTTTGTTAGCAAACTAACAAGGTATCAATTTATGAAGTGCTTGGATAGTTGCTCACCGAGGTAAGCCCGGAATGAACTGACTTGGTTTACATTCGATTTTACAACTTTTGACCGCACAAAAATTGAGCTGTGAGACTTGTGCATTTACATACATGTTATGGTTATTGAAGGGATGGAAGGGAAGGGAAAAACAAAAAACTATTTGAAATATATATTACGAGGCACATATCGTAAACTGTTTTTGTATGAAATTGTGTATGATTTTCTGTATGATTTTATTTTCCTAGTCGTAGGTGCATATTTTTGTGTTGTTGGAGATGCAGTCCTAAAATATATTAATATAACAAAGATTTCAATAATTATGTGCCAAAAAAATATGTACAGAACCACACGTTTTTTCACACAACAAACTTAACACGTATTTTTAATAAACTGTCACAACATTATGAATTATTTTTTATTAAAATAGATGCCTCTTAATCCAGCCCTGGACGTAATTTGTACTGTTTATGAGAAAAAAGATGTTTCGTTTAGCAATTAAGGTAGCACAGGTGAACAATATTACGAATGGTTATTGTTTCCCTTACATGTTTTGAAGCAACCATAGCTCAGCAGTCATGCTGAAGCCTTCCGTATCCGGTGGTGTAAGTTCGATTCCTGACAATAATCCGTTGAAAATTAACGCGAGTTATCAATATGATAATAATGTTATCATGCTTTTATTTATTTATTCATTTTAATATATTTATTATGTTTTTATAACGAGTAACTATTGATAATTGAAGGAGTCAGGCGTTACTTTGCGGAAATCCATTTATAATAAGATGGTATATACAAAATATTTAGTGTTTTTCCGCCTCGTCTTGATGTCAGCGTGAGAAATCGAAAAATATTTTTGTTTTTATGGTGTGGTTCCTCCTCACCACCGCCACACCTCACCTTATTATTTCTCTTTCTCTCAGTATCCGACTTCCTCGACACGTGTTTCGCCTTAGCACAAGGCATCCTCAGGAGATGTTGACTCTTCAAGCGCCCGCTCGAAAGTGAGCGGGCGCTTGAAGAGTCAACATCTCCTTTCTCACGCTGACATCAAGACGAGGCGGAAAAACACTAAATATTTTGTATATACCATCTTATTACGAGTAACTATTGTTTATGTAAAAGCTTGTTTGTTTTATACTATGACGCTAATGGCAAATCATCGCAAATATTTTAAAGTACCTAAAAATCGGATAACATAGACAACGAACACTTCATTGTACATATTAATACAAAACTATAACTTTACATGTCTTGCCTTAAGTTTTTTTATAGTCGTTAGGCTTGCGCTTGACTGCAACTCACCTCATGTAAAGTAACGATGCGGTCTAGGATGTAGCGCGCTTGCCTAGAAGAAACCGATTCACTTGAGATTTTAAGAGACCGAGATTATAGCTATCGGGAAATAGAGAACTTGGCAGCGAATTCCACAGCCTGGCAGTTCGCACAATAAATGTTGACGCGAAGCGTTTTATGCGAGTCCATGGAACCTTTACCATGAACCGGTAAGTTGCGGAATTATCGCTAAAAGCGATCTCTTCCACGCAACCTTTGGATAAATATACATAAAAAACAAAAATCAAGATTCAGATGAATTGTAAACTGCCTTTATGTTAGAGTCAGTGAATAACACTTGCTGACTGCTAATTTAGTGGTTGTTGTAACTGCTAATCCACACAGACAACTAATCGAAGACGTGCATCGCAGACGAGCAGCTAAATGTCGCCTATAACAGTAAAGGGCAGTGTTGACCCCCACTTCACAGTGGTAGATGGAACTGTGGACTTGGGAATTATTATCTACACACTTCTTCATTAATAATATTACAAAGAGGAAATATTTGTATTTGAGTATAAAATAAATTTAAAAACTACTATTAGAATGATATTATTTTTTTTTGAGTAAGAACGATACATAATCACAGTAACATAGGCTATTTTTTTCATCCATCACAAAAAATTACAACCTTTTGATAGCCACGAAATGTCTGCGGTAAAATTGTGTTACATTTTTGATCTCCTTTAAGTAGTACTTATATTTGGACTTCAGATGTGTGATACTTAAAAAAATCACGGAAAACAAGAATTATTCTTGACCTAAAAATATTTCTTTAAGATTTATAGTAAACTTGTTGTGTTAATTTAATGCTATATTTTAAAATCTTATTCTTAAAAAAGTGTTTTATTTCTCTATTTTGCACACTTATTAAAGATGATGATAAAATTATTATTGTTACAGATGATGATAAAATAATTATTTATTTTTCTACTTTTATGTTCGGTTATCAACAAGTGCGTATTTTTTTTGTTTTGTTTTTTACACTACCCTTTGATAATGTTTTTTTATGCATAAAAAGCTACATTATTAAAGGTTTACTAAAGTTATTTTTATTATAACACAGAACTTAAATATATAATTCAAATACACTAATCAACTGAAAGACTAAAGTAAAAAAACAATTAAAAGTCTGAAAAAAATTGATATCCATATAGCAAAATAGTATGTGTGTGTGTTTTTAATTGTATATTTATCAATGTTATTATTATATTATTCAGTTTTTATAACATAGTACGACGAAATATGTCCCAACTCCATACATTATCAAGTCACATACCGATTTCCTATCCCAGCCTATTACCGAAAAAGGTGCTTCTACACCGGATGTATTTTCCGGTTGGTTAGCCGATATTTCCGGACAATTGATTCCGGTAAAGGTCGGACGGACAATGCCGGGGCCAATAGTTTATAGCGAGGCATTTGCGATAATGTTAAGGGCTTTATGGGGTTTCGAAATAGGCGTGTTTGTTTGGGTTTTTAAAATGTAGTGTCAATTCTGAAGAGATTAAAGAGAGATAAGAAAATCGTAGCTACGAGTATTTTGTTGCGTGTACTGTAATAATTAAGTAACCCCTGTAACTTACTCTTAAATATTTTTTTAATTTAGTTTAGTATCTTTTAGATATATATATATATTATTATATCTACACTATAGCTAATAGTACGTATAGTATACTAGGGCCAAGTATATAGGACAATTAATGTATAATTTATGATTAAGATCTGCTACTGCTACTTAAGCTTTGCAAATATTTTTTTTTATTGATTGCTGCGGTCCTGTCTATGGTGGAGGATTCTGCTAAGTGGGTTCAAAGTCACGTGTCGTGTTTAGTGTTTATTTTCACGTCGGATGCATACGAACTTGCCAGAGAAAAAAAAGTGGCTCGTGGGTGTATCGTTATGTGAACGTAATTTAAGAATAAAGTTTTTCATGATTACTTATTTTCTATACATTTTGTGTAGAAATATTTTAGTGAATTTGCTTAAATACGAGTATAATATAGCTATAAAAATTAGACATATTATTAGTCAATCATGTTAGGTGTTTATTATATATATATATATAAGTATGTATATCAGTGATCAGGTTACCATAGCACAGGCTTTGCCTAGTTTGGGACCTGAACACCTTTGTGTGGATGTTGTCCCATATTATTATTATTATGTCTATAAACCATTATGTGCCTAGTTGAAATAATTTAATTTATTTTTATTATGTTTTATGTATTGTTCAGTATAAAGTCAGCATATTATTATAATATATTTTGACACATGTACAATTGAACTAATATGTTCCCTATTGAGAAGACCCTGGTTTCCATAGCACAGTATGTACTAGTCCGGAAATCAGAAGATTAATTGTGGTATTCAATATGTAATAATATCAAATTAAATTAATTAATTTTCTTTTAACGGGAATTTCTACACCACATCAAATAATTTTACTAACATCTTGAAGATGGTTTCACGAAAAAGTCATTATTTTTAGCATCTTTCCAAAAAAGCAGAAGCTAAATAGAAAACCTTGAGCAGTTGCTTACTACGTGGCTGAATAAAAACACAAACAAGTAACTGCAACCCTCATCCCTACCCATCGTTTTACAGGGTGCTTTATATCGATAGTTCGGTTTACGAGCGGCCAGTAATTGGCAGTGACCGCTACACCATGTATGCAAGCCAATTACGACCGAACGCCGGCAAATTGGATTATTTTTGATTGTATTTGTAAGGTTAATTTTATAGCATGCGATTATAGTATTTGAACTAAGTGTTTCCATTTTTATGTCTTTGTTTTCTGATTAATTAAATTGATGACTACTACATAATAAGGAGCGTGAGCTACCGGTGAAGGTAAACATCGTGAGGAAACCATAACATGGTGGTAGGGCGTTGTATAACGCTTACTGGCCTCAAGTTGTTAAATCTGTCGCCAAGAATCTAACGGAGTGTTTCGACAGCCTTCCTTAAGAGCCAGTGTATTCCAGACTAGACATGCTCCATTTAGGGCTACATTGTCGTTGACTTCCATGGTCGTGCGAGCTCGTGGTGAAATGCTTAGCTGTCTTAATTAAAAAAATTATAATAATAGTAATCGTCTTAACATAAAAGTTTTGGACATGCCTATAGAGCAAATGTTTCGTTTCGATTTCTTTATACTGATTCTAAGTGATAATTTATGCAAATGACAACATTAAAAAAATTTTGACCCCCCATATTTATTACGACAATGGAAAGAAAAACGAATGAAAAATACGTACTCTTATTTTTTAATATATTCAAAATGCAATAATAATGTTTTTACAGATTTTTTAAAATATAAGAAATGTTCAGTATAATGTTATTCTCGTTACTAATTATCTGTACTTTTGTTGTTTGTTTTAATATGGTTCACAGATGACAGTTACAATAATATTTTTATTGGTCGCCTCTGACGGTCTTTACATAAATACAAGATTTTTTTTATTACAAAGAACTCGGAAGAGAGTGGATATAAAAATCTGGTATTTTTAGTATGAACTCTTCATTACATTATCTCGAAATGGTTTTCGAATTTCCGTCACTTTACAAAAATCAATTGTTGTCAATTCCGCGGCGATTAATCGTACTTGTTTAGAAGTAAAAGCCCCGTTTATTGAATAACTAAACCTTGTCTAACCACTGTCTGACATCCAATATTGACATTACGAGTAGATCTCAAGTATTAGATTCAAGTATGTTATTTTGAAGGGTGCTAATATTTTCAAAAAGCTAAATAATTGCTTACACTATGTTTAAAAATATTTTTTGAAGTAAGGTCTTAATTGTTTTATATTTATAAAATTTGTTACTATTAATGATTTCCTATCCTACTAATAATATAAATGCTAAAGTTTATAAGTATGTATGAACATAATATGTTTGTTACTCTTTCACGCAAAAACTGTTGAATCGATTTGGTTGCAATTTGGTACGGAGGTAGCTTAGACCCTGTATAAATAAATCAACGCAGATTACAAGACAAACGATATCAAGCAAGTAGCCGAAGAAGGCGTTTGACGAAGACCAAACAAACAAAAGATAAAGAAAGGCTGTAGAATATAAACCCTATAACCAACCTCATCACATAACTTTTCACAAACACTTCTCGTTCTAAGAACCACGTCTCATCAAAGACTATTCATCACCAAAATTTCTTGTCGTCCACTCAAACTTGGCTAATCGAAAGTCCTACGAATTTTTGGCCCAACACTATGAATATTAATGGGCCAAGTATTTCGTTAATCTTAAACGAAATAGCGATAATATGAGCGGTGGTTACTTGACTTACGCTTTAATTTATGCTGTGGCACGAACTATGCCATTTTAACTCCTTCTGAGATGGCGCCGGGTGGGAAAGTGATACAAGTCAGCTTTTGAGGATTTTTAATCCGACTGCGAAAAAAGGAGGCTTATGTTTTAAGAGCGTATGTATGTATATTTCTTGGGTACGCCTTAGAGCCTAAACGACTAGTCGTATTTAATGTGAGTGGTGTCAATAGATTTGTCTTAGTTGTGAAAGTGACGCCGGGTACACAAAAATTAATAATAAATTAAGAATGATACACAGATTTAACAATTTAGCAGTTGGATTTTTTTCAAACTCGCTTTGACCACTTGTCCTATTTTGATTTTGTCTAACTGTCGAAAAAGGTGGCTGCTTTCCTATTTCTCCAATTCTATTTATTGAGGCTGTGATACTTCTTATAGTTAGTATTATTGTATTTGATTATTTTAAATTATATTTACAAGCCTTCTCAAAATATGCTTACATTTGACCACATTATGTGAAGCGACGATGTGCTCTAAGATGTGGCGAAATAGCCTAGCAATATAAAAAAATATATAAAATTTATTATATATTATCTTTAAATCATATTATTAGTTCAATACTTTTCCATCCAAAAACTTTCCTTAATCACGATCAAATTAACTAATGGTATAAAATGTGTAATTACAATTAATTAAAAAAAAACGAAATGAAAAAATTCAAAATGTTACTTATTACATTTTCCGAACAGCCACACAGTGGCGATCCAGCTTAACCGAAGCCAAAAAGTGTACAGTCACGCCTCGATCTCCCCCCTCCTCTTGCCACCCCCTACAACCCCCTGTCCGGGCTAACTTCATAAGACTATGAATTTAAATACGTTAGACGGTGTCAAAGGGTCTTCGTTGCAACGACGTTAGGGGGGCTAAAATGTAGCCTATGAAAATTAGAGAACTTCTAAAAACAATGTTTGCTTTTACAATTTGTCAAATTTTTGACGTACGAGTCATACTTTTGAAATAGTAAAAGCTGACTTCTATTTGGATTAACCTCTATACAAACAATCCATTATTCTGATCTACAATACAATCTATTCGATTCGAAATCGATTTGTATAAAAGTTAAAATAATGAAACTTAGGGAGTATGCGTATTATCCCTAGTCTCACTGCACAAACATCGATGAATTGAGAAAGCTCTCAATTCATCGATGTTTTTTTGAGTATACCCCTTGCTTTTCAAAGCTAGGTTTTTTTTTGTAAGGGTATACCTTACAAAAAAAAAACCTATAATAATGAAACTTAGGGAGTATTATCCCTAGTCTCACTGCACATACATCGATGAATTGTGAAAGCTCTCAATTCATCGCTGTTTTTTTGAGTATATCCCTTGCTTTTCAAAGCTAGGTTTTTTTTTGTAAGGGTATACCTTACAAAAAAAAAACCTATAATAATGAAACTTAGGGAGTATGCGTATTATCCCTAGTCTCACTGCACAAACATCGATGAATTGAGAAAGCTCTCAATTCGTCGATGTTTTTCTGAGTATATCCCTTGCTTTTAAGGTAAACTCTTACAAAAAAAACCTAGCTTTGAAAAGCAAGGGATACACTCAAAAAAACATCGATGAATTGAGACCTTTCTCTGTTATTAGTATTCCTCCAACAGAAAATATTCAACGTCAAAAAAAAACTGTAAATTCGTAGTACCAAAATTCCTTTACTTAACTGGTTTACGATTATACAAATACCCAGACAGACGAATTGAAATTGTAAATTTGTTTATTTTAGACAACGAAATCAACAAAAAAACTCTTAAAATCTATATTAGTACAATCAAGCAAATATTTACATTATCCTTAGACTTATAAACATTTAACAATAGAGTTATGTACCCAGAAATCATATCCGGTATAAATATTTACAGACCAGATTGATGATTTGATTGATTCGGAATGATTTTGCAAAAATATTTTTAAGTAGAGAAGCCCTTTGCTCATTCCGTTCACTTAGTTGAACAATAAAAAATAAATACAGTATATTGAAAGCAGCATTTTAACAGCCCGCGAGCAACGTTTCTTATCACTGGACAGATTGTTAGAGACCGGGTAAAAATATTCGAAACACGACGCGTCCTTATGATTGTTCATTAAGTATTCTACAGATCGCTGTCATCTTGACTAGATAAAGAAGATAATTTGATAATTAGCTAGTTCCCTTTGCGAAGTTTCTTAATCGCGTTGGAATATATTGTATTTGCCTTTAAGGATACTTACCAGGTAGCCAGTATCTTACCAGTTCTGCGAATTGTTGAAATGATTACAGATATTTTTTTTAAACTTTGCAAAAAAAAAACACAGCATATAGACCGATTATTATTGAAGGTAAAGTTCCGTATGTTTTTATTGCTACACCTCCCTACATCTATATAATATATGGCACCGTCACAGTTTGCCATTTTCGATGGAAATAAAACCAACCAAACCAAACGAAATCCTGATTTAAAAATAATTTTTTTTAAGACTGCTTGGGAAATACGACCTGTTTGCGAGTTCAAATTGTTGAACTTAAAACATAAAATAAAATATACAGATACGATACAAAGACGCTTTGCTTGCTCGGTTATCAACAATAAAAAACAACATAGCACAAAACTAAGCAAAAAAAAAACTACCAGTTTGTTACCTCTTATGTACTTACCACTTTGTTACATCGTGCTATTAAAGCAACATCCGCAAAGCCAAATAATTCCTAAGAAAAACTACCCTTATTAGATAACTGCCATCAATATAGACATTACCTTTCGACAGTTATGTTTATGGTGGCATAAAAATAACGTGTCCGCGCATTTTATGGCCCTAACTCATAATTATTATGAAGCATGGACGTCAGCCCCGCGGTGTGGTTTCATGATACGACTTTATGGCCATACTTTGATTGGATACTATAATCTCTTCTTAATAGGGTATGGTATTGATTTAGCTGTGAGATAAGAAATAAGTTTACTTTCTTTGGGATTTTTGTATTCGTATAGAATCCTAAAATACAACGACCTTCACCGAGATATTTATGTAGTAACGTTTAATATAGCGATAAATATGTTGTATGTGGGTTGCCTATAAAATTTCACTCCAGGAAATGAATAATTATTAATTTACCAATAAATTTCAGGCTTTATACTTCTGATTGGTATGGACTTTATCTAATAATCAAATCAGTAAAATATTAAAAAAGTTTTATTTTTAAATATTATTTCTTTATATCCTGGACTGAAATTTGATAGGATTAAATTTAATATGCCAATAAATATATTGTATATGGGTATATACAATATATTTTTTGGTATATTAAATTTAATATAAAACACGTGTTATTAAATAAACATCTCGGTGAATAACAAGTCGTTGTATATCGGGATCTTAGACTATGTAAACTGTAACATACTTAAAGCGAAAGGACTCTATAACCAGTATACCTACTGACGTTTGATGTCAAATGGATTCAATATATTCCTAATCAAATTGAATCAATCAGTTATCGATGGCAAGATTAGTAATTGTAAAAAACAGGTATAATATAGAACCGCGATCGCACTGCAAGGTTCATCACGATCGGCAGATGCACAGACGGTGTGATGACTCGGGTCTGTCCTTTGAGGGAGATGTAGGCTATAGTCCACCACGCTGGCCAACCTGCGGGTTCAGTATTCACTCATCTCACACACTCCGACAAGCAGGTTTCCTCACCGTTTAAACTTGTTGTAATTACTTATAATATGCTCATGTAAGAAAACACAGAGGTGCATGCCCGTACCTGGGATTGAACCCACGCCCTTTCGTTTGCGAGGCAGGTTTTACCGCCTAGGCTACCACTAACTTAAACAACCTTGTACATATTTGTTAACTATTATTTATTATAATTATTAATTGTTAAACTGGTTTTTTAATAAACAGTTGTCTTTTCATAACATATAGAGTACGATACAAACCACATGTATATACATATAAAATATATGGATATATTAAATGAATGACGTACATACTCGTACCTAAAATGTTTCCATTCCTGTGTAGAGATAGCCAGTAAATATGAGACTGTCAACGTTTCTACGTGTACTGCGCCTCGGGCGAACTGCTCTGATTGTACCTACAGAGTACACTCAGCAAAGAAATTAAGTGGATAAAAATTACTCAAAAGAAATAATATAGGATTATATATATCTCTTAATTGGGAAATTAAATGCACACTAATAATTTAAAAAAATACTATAGATAAATTTTACTTTTTTTATGTGTAATTTTTTTAACAATTTGTTAGTGGTAACAAGTAGTTTAATGGTGTTGGTCGTCAAGCTTAATAGTTTACAAAAGTTGATAATTGCAACATTGGGAATTAAACGTTTACAAAACTTGACCTTTTCAACATTGGCTATTAAAAGTTTACAAAACTTGATATTTTCAACATTGGCAATGAAACGTTTCCAAAAGTTGACAATTTTATATTGGCTATTAAACGTTTACAAAAGTAGACCTTATTAACGTTTACAAATGTTGACATTTTCGACATTGGCAATTAAACACTTACAAAAGTTGACATTTTAACATTGCAATTAAACGTTTACAATTTCAACATCGGTAATTGGCTTTTATTATTACTAAATTACTGTAAAAAGTGTTTCAATAATGTCTAACAAGTGTTTAGAAGCGAGTTCGAAAAAAACCCGACTACTAAATCATTAAACCTGTGTTGTGTTAAGGATGATTCCTTAATTACTTTTTTTGGTAAATTTTGATGTATCTATTGACACCACTCACACCAAAATGCGACAAGCTGTTTATGCAGCGTAGGTAGGCCTTTTTTTATTTATTGTTAAAAAAAAGCCTTCCAGGCTTCCACTCCCCCCATGGGTGCCCGCATTGTCGAGGCGGGGGGCTCAGTAACCGTGGCTTTGCCACCCACGGTGAAGCTAAGAGGCACCTGGGATGAGCCGCTACACTGGGTTTTGCCCTCTAAGCCCATGTAGGAGCGGCTACAGGAGGTAGGTTGCGGTGTTTTATGGGGACACCGCAACTGAGGCGGGCTGAAAAGTCGCAAGACAGTGTGGCAGGCGGCGAGGCCACTAATGACCCGTCGCAGGAGGACCTCGGGCGTCTGGACATGGGATCGTCTGACGCCCACATGGTGGTATGGTCCTCGAGCTGATTGCAGTGTGTCATGTGTCTGGCGTATTGCAAGCGGGGGTAACCCCGAGGGATGGGTCCGGTGACGGACAGCCGTGGCGGGTCGCGGATGAGTGCTTTAGGATTCCCGTGTCCCGCCAGTTATCGGCAGGGAGTGACACAGTAATGTTTAAGTGGGTAAGAGTCCCACATAACCGCTCTGCCTCCCCGTGGTGGAGCGGTATGTATGCAGGATTTCTCCACGTAAAAAAAAAGGTGGACCTTCCACTAGGTGGACCGACGACATAGTAATGGTCAAAGTAACCAGTGGATGCAATTAGCAGCTTGTCGTTCGGAAGTTCTAAGGGAGAGCAGGGTTCAGCAGTTGACGTCTTCTAGCTGATGTTGATAATGATGACATTTGAAAAACATAACCCTCCTTCTTAGTAATAATATCGTATCTAAGACTAAAATAATACTGAATAATTAGCACGTAGTTTTTTCAGTTATAAAGGTCTTTTACAAGTGACTAGGTAGCCTCACATCTCTCTTTACTTTGTACTGTACGAAGCCAAACAACGGTACACCTTACTTACTACCAACCTAATAAATTCATCCCAATAATAAAGCTCGTGCAACCCAGAGCAAGTTGTGCCAACTGTACGAGACAATGCGAACAAAAGGACAAACCCGCGCACAAATCTTAATCTTAGTGCTCATTATGCGAACAAAATGGTGAACCTGGATTTATTCTAGGTAGCCTAGACAAGGTTTATGAAATGGTAGCTTTACTTTTACTGATGATAGCCTCGTCGTTTTCTTTAACAATATTTTTTACATGTGTTTCATTCATATTGTTTCCAACATTCAGGTACAGGAAAACCCGTCTTCATAAACAATATTTTGTACATGGTTTATTTACTTTTTTTTGTTTTATTTATAATATATGCTCAATAGACTCCAAGGTCCGTGCGTTTTTGAACATACATTCACATTTGTTAAGTTTAAATATGTACCGTTTTTATGAATTTTTATGTAGGTACTTTCGGAACTTCTTATTAATTTGTAACATTGTACATTTATCAAAAATCAATCAATAAAATCAAATAATTGTAATAAATTGCTCCATTATCTATATCTTGAAGTATCTTCATAATAAATGATTTTTTTTTCGGCAATTTCATGTATCTTTTTTAATTTTCTTGTTTTGTTTTATATTACATATTTATAACTTCTTAAACCTGTCATTACCATCCTATATTCATTCTTATATCCAAAATAAGTAAAGTGAAACACAACTACAAGGTAAAACTTGTTAAACAAAAAACATGAGAAAGTTCATCACCCAGAATCGAACCCGCGTCCTACCCACCCCTCCACCACTAATTTCCCTGAAGCCCAGGTATGTAATGAGGGTGCATTACCCGATAGCCCTCGGGCGTTTTTAATTTACCGTAAGATCACCTACACTGTTGGTATTTTTTTATTTTTGACTTAATAAGGGTAGGGTGGTATTTTGTAGGTATGTTGTTTTTATTGATGAGTAGATGAGTGGAGATAGTATGTTTGTTATTCCTCATATTAAAATCGTTTATGAAGCAAATCTCTTTGCTTACATGTAGTTTTAACCATGTCTTTCTTTCTGTTCTTTTATGATTTTGTAAGTACATAAGTTTTTACTAGACAAAAATTAGGCTTGTTATTTTAAGTGAATTTAAAAAAATCGACAAACAAAACGTCAGGCACCGATAGAACTTTTTCTGTTATTTCGATTTAAAAACCAAACTGCTGGAAAATTTTTGTAAATATATTAAAAGAATATTATGAACAAAAAAAAATAATGTTTACATAAGTCCATATAATTCTTTGAAAATGTGCCTACCCTTAGCTCGTATAAAACAATTCAAATATTTTTATTTACAAACCAAACCGACTTATTCCGACTTATTTTGTAAAAAAACACAATTTAGAATTTTTACCATTTATTTTTCTTTTTTGCCTTTAACAGCAAATCATTTGACCTCAAGTTCACACTACCACGGTAGTCAGCGACATTGTGGTTCTCGATGGAGTCCAGGCTAGTTTGGCTCTGAAGGAAGACTGCCGGAGCACACCGTTAGGTGCTTGGCGACAGATTTATCAACTTGGGTGGTAGCTAGCCTACCACCATGCAAATCACATTTTAATTCGGTTGAAACGTAAATTTAAATAAGTATATAGGGTCTGAAAAAATGTAACAAACGCATGTTAATATTTTCCTTTTTTTATTCTATACACAGCTAGGCATTTGACCACAAGCTGTCACGATTACGGAAGTCGGCTACACTGTAGCCCTAGATAGAGCATGCCTAGTCTGGAATACACTGGCTCTCAAGGAAGGCTGCTGGAACACATCGTTACAAATATTTTTCTGACCCTAAATATCTGACAGCAATCAACAAAGTCCTACCAGAGAGCACACAAATTACGAACTACATAGTCGTTCCAACTAAGTACAGTCACCTACACAAATCGATACATAAAATACAGGCTACAAACTGTACCCAGCGCAGTACTATGGTACAGTCGGACGCATTTTCTTTTACGAGCGCAGAACGCTGTTTACGTGTACACACGAGATACAGCGATCAGAATGTGTTAGGATACTGATTAGTTATGGATGCGCTAGTTTTAATCATACTATTACTTTTTTCTTATTGTTCAAGGAAAACCCGTAAAAGACTTTCCTTGATATCATTACAATCTAGCCTAAGCTTATAGCTAATAAGTAATTTTAGTTTAACTTAATCGTCTACAACAAAAAAAGAGTGTATCTAAGAATTTGTCCATCGGCACTTTTCTTATTATAGTTTTTAAGGTGAAAACACTTTGTTCGTGTGTTCTTAAGTCTTACTTTCACTATTTACTTTTAACACTACACGAACTCAAACGTTTGAGTTCTTTTTAATCTTCTAGTTATGTCTGTGTGGTCGAGGAGCTGGATAGCCTCGACATTGACATGATGGTGAAGCCGGTTTTGGTGAGTGTAAATAATTGTACGAATATGATAATTGTGTTAAGCTATGCGCATGTTAATGTGCGTTAATAAAGTATTTCTTAATTTGATTTCTGACTACTAAGCTGCTGAACGTATGTTCAGCACTAGACTAATACAAAAAAGTTGATAATATCTATCGTCAAATTTAATAACTTATAATTATTAAATCATTATAATAATAGCTGACCCGACGAAATTCGTACCGCCTAACAGTCGATTCTTTAACAGTAATGTTCCCATCGTATAAAAATTGACATTAATATTTATACGATGCTAACGTCACTCAATTGTTTCACCTTCTCGGAACTTCTCCACTAACACTTAATCTTTATGATAAGGTATTAAAGTTCAAATTGAAATTTAAGTATTATCCGAATCGATTGTATCGGAGTAGGTATAGAAAAGTGTTTTTTTAGATCTTTTCAGGCAATTTCTTAAATTTTTCATTCCGTAAGAACTATGCTCGTACTTTAAGGAATATTCTTAAAAAGAATTAACAAAATCGGTTGTGCTACTCTCGAGATTTGCGCTTAGCAATACATTCAGCGATTCATTTTTGTATTATAGAAGATAAAACCACATCCAATATTCGTGTATTGAAGTCCACCGAAAGCTAATAGCGATCGCCTAATAGCGGGAGCAGTAGTTGTGGCCCATAAAGACATCCCGCGCTGACCATCTTCGGCTATCCGATAATACGAGTACCCAATGTTTTTGTGGCTGGTAGCTAATGAAAAATCAATTTTGAACCACTGGGGTGAGTTTTGTTGCGGGCTCGTTTTCCGTTGGTTTTGTTCTAATTTTAGATTTGAAATCCAACGAAGAACTAAGCCTTCGGGACGTTCGATTGCTGATGGTTGCTCAAAAATAAATTATTTTGATTTGATTTTGGTATGTAATTTAGAGATAATTGATGTTGTCACGCGTTACTTTGCGGAATTCCATTTATATAAAGAATATTTAGTGTTTTCCCGCCTCGTCTTGATGTCAGCGTGAGAAATCGAAAAATATTGTTTCTGTGTAAATTTATTTTAAACCTTTTCATGTCACTGCTGGCCAAGAGTCTTCTCTATGAAGGATAATCATTTACTATATAGCTAAGACTGTACAGCTAACGAATCATAAATAAAAAAACACCTATATCTATACATACAATATAAGGAGTGAAATATGATATAATTATTATTTTTGCAATTTTTTTTGTTTCTTACATTCACCATTTTTCATTACTATTTGACAAAGATATTTCTCACTAATGTTCAAAACTAAAAACAATATATCGGCGTGCAATGTAGGAAACAATAAAGGGCATAAGGAAAACCTTTTCTACAGCTGCGATAATAAAAACTAATAGACAGCGCGCCATTAGGACTGCTCGATCCACTATCTATGTGGGGGCTCGGACTTAGAGAAACTTACCACGTGTATCTATACATACGAGTAGATAGGTATATAGATAGGGAATGCCGAATCGACTTCAAAGAAATTAGGCTTAAGAATCATTGAATAACAAGAACAAGTTAAAAGCGAAATCGAAAAACTCGACTGTTAAATCGTTAAACCTGTGTATCATACTTAATTTTTATTTTTAATTTTGATTGTATCAGTGTCACTTGTGACACTTTGCATTCAGCCCAATGACAAAAGAGGTCGCTTCGCTATTCAGCCTTGTCTTCGTATGAGTATAATAGGCATCAATTTTAAATATCGAACGGCGCAGCTCAATTTGGTTCTTGAAAAAAATAATGAAAAAAATAGATGAAAAAAGGCGGAAATAGAAAACATTTACTTTAAATATTGTTGAATTTTTTTATAATTACGTGCTAATTAAGAAAAAAACATGAGTTCTGCAAGTGATGATGATATAAGCTGCACTCCCGATTCAATGAAAATGGAAGCTGAAGCAGCAATTAATATGTTTTATTATTGTAATGCCGGTTTATTTCTACTTACCTCACAATCGAGATGTAAAACAGAGTAGTTAGCTCGGGTGTAAGCATCAATTGCACCCTCGAACTATAGAGCGCAGCGAGGGCGCCTAAATATCTCGGGCTGCAATTGATGCCTTACAGCCCTTGGCTACTAATCTACTATTAAATATTGTTTAAATGTTATAAATTGAGTTCCATAATGCTATCTGGTAATGTATCTGGTAATGTATTGTACACTAATATTTTGATGTAAAGTCACTGTTTCTTACACTAAGTTTATCTGTTCATAGGCAGGATCCGCCTTATTTATTTTTTATTAAGAGACTTCTAAATAAAAGCAGTTATAAACAGCTATAATTTTTTAAAGTGTTATTTTCCTGATTCTTCAGCGATACCAGGATCGATAACAAACATTTTTTTTAAATAGTATTAGTATACTTTTCAAAATGACTGAAATAACTAAACAATAATAAAATTGTATTACAAAATATATTTTTTTAAATTGGTCTGGGATTTATTATTAAAGCGTTTGCGATTGTAATACGTTGATATCAATGTATGTTTAGCAAACATACATCTGTTCAAAAATATTTATTTAAATATTAATAATTCCTATACGCAAACTAACTTAAAAAGAACCAAAATTGTAAACAATATTAAAATTTTGAAAATAATTGATGTTCGTGTGACGTGAATAATTGAAGTCCCAAGAACGCTGGCTACATTCCCGCGTTGAATTGCCTCAGAAATCATTTGAGCAAGGAATGAGCCAGCTCTCTTGTCCCCACTAGCATCGATATGTTTAAGGCAAATGTTTTTAAGAAACCCTTGGTACTAGAACCCCATGGACCAAATGTTTCTAAATTAGATTTGTTTTTTAAGATTAATTAATATCATATGATGCATTGATATTAACGTATTACAATCACAAAAGCTTTAATAATCATTCCAAGACGAATTTCAAGACATTCCGCTGCTTTACTTTAGCCTCATTTTGACACATAAAGTACTTATGTCACCGAAATAAACTCCACAAACCTCCGAAAAAGAAATGCTCTCACGCTCGTTGACCATAAACAATCGAAATGGCGGCCGATCCGCTCGGTCGCTGTATAAAATCATCATTAATTCGTGCTTTCGACACGGCAATGGACCACTCCGTATTGGGACAACCTGTGTAACGTTGATGGTACTAGTGATTGACTTCATGTCGATATATAAAGGACGAAAACTATTTTTTAATTGAGTAATATAATTTTCTAAAGTTTCTGTATTTCTTTTTAAATAAAGTAGTTATTTTTTGTAAAAAGTTTTTTATTATTATTTTAAGCCTTCTGCTGTTAAATCGGTAGCATCATAAGAAAAACATACTGATGATAGGATAGATATAGCTTTCTATGTTTATGGTTCAATAATCATAGTTATCCTTGCATCATTTTCCCATACTTGGCAGTATCCAAAAGCGATGTTTTAATAATGTATGGAGTCCCGGCCAGGACAGGGTGATGTACATGATGGAAAGTATTTATGGTATCATGACAATGTACATAATACTATAAATACGTTAGGGATTATTAATCTTTAATCTATTAACCAAATTAAAAATTACGTTACTAATCGCAGTGTACTCAATTAATTTCGAATCATGATACTTCCAGCTTATTTGCGCAAAAGGTGATTTTCGCATTTATTATGTCAATTTTGACATTTGTGAAAAGTGGTACAACTGATAGACCTATGTGACCATTGGAGTCCTGGAAAATAAAATTCTTTCAAGGATACCAGAATTACACTACAATTCACATCAATTTTATAAATTTTTACGCAATGAAATAATCAACTGATGCAGGTTTTATTATTACATTTTAGTAACCACATCTTATGGAATTTTTTGCTAGACGTACACTGTCTTAGGCGAAAATGAAGCAAGTCCTTTGTTTCAACAAAACTACTAAATATATTTATTTAAATGTTTAAAAAAAATAAAAAATTAACTACCTGCAATATTATTATAATAATATATTCTCCCCAATAACAATACAATGTTATACTAGCCATAAAAAACAAATATTTTTCGATTTCTCACGCTGACTTGACACCAAGACAAGGCGGAAAAACACTAAATATTATTTATATGACCATCTTATAATAAAATGTTATGTTCTCAAGATTACTCGTAATTTGCTTGTAGGTTTATTATATTTTTTTCACGGTAACTACTAAATTGCCTTTCGTCTAATTAGATGTTTTGAAGTTCATACAAGCTATCATTACGACCTGTAATTTTTGTGATTGATCGCTAATTATTTTTGTAATTTTCTAAATTAATATAAGTCATTTGTCAGTAGCTATTTAAATGTAATAAATTTTGAAAAAAAAATGTTCTTGAAAAAATTAAGTCAGGGTGAATGTTTATAAGAACTTTTAAAGTTCATAAATATATAAATCTCTCGGTAAATATTAATAAGACATTTCGAGCCCAATAAGTGTTTCATACAATGGCAGGAAAATGGCATGATTTTTTTGTAACGGACTTATGAAGTAGTGTCGACACACAAAAGCTAAATTATTCGGCTCGTTAGTTATTTTATCGATATAGTTCTTAACTTTTTAATCCCCGCACTGTTGTATACGATACAAACGATATAGACAATAAAACGGCTCGTCTAAATTGAAGCGATTATGCGATACAATTTGACATTTACGTTAATTATTCAACTGATGTTATTGTGCATCATATTACAGTATTTCAGGCGGTACGAAATTGATTTGCACTTGCGTTTTTATTACGTGTTGTTGAGTATATCTGCACTGCTTACTTAAATGACGTTTGCTAGTAGGTGTATTCGAACGCCTTGCATACAGCGCCCCTAGCGTCTATTTGTGTAACTAATATTATAACCTGTATCTTCAATTCACCATTGTGTCAATTCATTGTGTGTCAGAAATATAAGTGAGTAAAACCAAAAACGTGCTGTATAATTTAGTAGAACAATACCAGATTCCCTACATGTGTATATTTGTAATATTTGCGTTACCTACTTTCATTCATCATCATAATTTTATTATTTATTTTTTGTCCGATAATGACTGTGTTTTTGTTAAAGTTGCGTTCGCTTTGATTGAAGTAGCAAAAAAATAGTAAGACCCAAAATTTTCCTTGACGTTTGGAACCTAAATCTGGATCCAAAAGAATTTCTAGAAGGTGCAACATCGTTAATATTTTTATTTCTAAGCATTTAAAAAAAATAATTATGTATGCTATAATCCACTTTACTTACATTTATTTAGCACCGAAAGTACTGTATACTAAATATTATTCATTACACTAAAAATATAAAAAAAATTATAACCATTCCTAACCAAATTAATAACACTATAAAAGCAGGTCATAAAATAAAACTGCTCTTGATAATAATATCGCAATGATTTCTATAACTAAGTCTAATATTTATTCTACCCACATAAGTTATAATAGCCTTACGCTAACATTCTTATCGTGATCTCTGTCAACATCAGAGTGCTGTCAATTCCCAAAATTGGGATCCAAGACACACAATCAAATTCTCTAGGGCACAACGAGTTAGCGACTATCACGCAAACATATAGGCGGAGAGCTAACGGTTGAATTGTCAAAGGTGTGCCAAAGACAGAAAGATACACACGACTTCAGCTAGTTTGGTTTCCAAGGCTGCATAATATATGTAATTATTTTAACATGATTAAAATATTTTGTTTTGTTGGTATTGTACAGTGATAATTTATTTCGTTTCCTAATTCTAAGTTGTTAACAATATAAATATAAAACAATAAATATTATAAAAAACTTAAACCTAGAGTGCTGCCAACAGCGGGGTAGGACCCAAGCTACCGGTGGTAGGGACTATAGAGAGAGAAACCTCCTAACAATACATGCCGTAACGAGGATCACCTCGCACTGTATCTGACTCCTGATCCAACCATCTAGCGAGAGTCTCTTAAGATGTTGGTTGCGGCTTCTCGCTAACAGACCGTTTGCCGACATTAGATAGAAAAATAAAAGAGGATATACTGTGAATTGAAAAAAAAACTAAAAGTAAGTACCTAATGGCCTCTTTATTATGAGAGAAACCATGTCTTTATGTGTCGTAACAGTTACAAAATTTATGATGTACCTACTTTTTATATATTTGATATATATTTAGATCTCTCCTCACAGTTGAAAAAAATGACTCTGAAATATATAGTCCTCTCTCATACTAGCCGCTGCCTCCCTTCCCACATCGAGTAACAAATGTTAGCCCATAGTATAAGGGTGCAATATTTATTTGCCGTCCAGTAGCCAGGTTTTATTGGGACTGTGTCTGGTCACTTCGGAATTTGTGCTATTTATTTATTGTGGCGCGCACCCTGTGACATATGTTGCGGACAGTCGGAAAAAAAAAGTGCTTTTAGAAATGAGAAAAATAGATCACAAAAAATTTGGATCTCTAGCTTCTCCCATAATGAAGCTGAATAGGGGGGTCGAAAATGGCACGAACCGCGTCGGGAAAAGGATGGTACGGCCGTGCCTTGGTTTTGCTCGACTTGACGGGGACACGCCCGTGCAATTACAATTACCCGGATACAATTTAAAAAAAACTTACTAGAATTAAAAAGAAATTCACGAAATACACCTATAAAACAATTTAGCTTATAGGGGGAAACGCAGGACTTGATTTGATAAATAATTTTTCTCAAAGGTTTTGGATTGTAACGAAGGCTTACCGGCTTAGTTGTTTTATGGGTTCCTAAGTTTGTGTAAGTTGCTAAACTTACTAAACTAATTTAAATTGGCAGTTCTAGAATTGTCTTCTGTCTCTTTTGTTTCCACTAGTGAGAAAAGGATGGGTATAACTTTAGGAACTTTTAGTTAAGTCAGTGCGACTTTCCGAATTAGGGTCATTATCGCCTTAAATATTACAAATTGAGAATTAAAACTATAAATATAAATATAACCACATTAATGGACACCTTTGCTCCGGGACTGAGTCAGAACGGGTAATTTAGTTAACATGCTTACCTATTTATGTAAGTTGTATTTCTATTGATTATTTAATAATGATTTATTGTAATTAAATTTTAGATCACATTAATATTATTAAATGCCAAAGTTTGTATGTGAGATGTGTATGATGTGTTCCTCCTTACTTTTTAACAGAATAGCTTAGACTCCGGATTAACACATAGGCTATTTTTTATTCCCGATAATTGAAGGCTTCCCGTGGGGTGATCAAATACCTGACGTGGGTAAAACATCTAGTTAAAAATACACTTACGGATAAAATATTTATTGATGCACAGAATTTAATCTGTTGTTCTGAATGTTTCTACCAAATCACCATAGTTAGATATGCATTGTGTAGTGAAGTGTACCTCGGAGTATATTAAACGAAGGAGACAGCGGCCACTGGTCGCCAACATTTGGTTTTTATACACCAATACTTTGTCGCATTCTTCCCTGCTTCTGTATATTGGCTGCAGGAAACACATGAATTACTAGACATGAACTAATTAAAGAAATTCTGTCTCTTATTTCTTTTTATGACAGTTATAGACAAATACTACAATTCTGATATATTAATTAAGAAAATTAACGGTTTTTTGCTCAGTGAGAATGGGCAAATGATTTTCGAAGTCAGATACATTACAGATACGTATTCGGTCAAGTTGTATGGAGTCAATTAGTTACCAATGATAACATGATAATTTTTTTTGACAATAAAATTTAGTATATATAAGCGATTTCAATCGCTCACTTATAGTATACAGTACAATTATATATTTTCACCACAAAAATAACATAAAAAATAACTGCCATAAAAACCGTATATTTTAACCGACTTTAAAATGAAAAGAAATCAGAATTAATTGGAATATCTTTAATATTTATAACAATTTCTTGAAGATACCTAAAAGATATAAAAAAATTGTTTGTTACAAATTATGTGCTTTTCGAAATTATAAAGAATGCATAGTTGAAGTTAAATTTTTCTCCAATTCTAACGCACAACGTGTAACAGAAAAGTATGACAATACTTCAACATGTTAATCTACCAATCAAGATGAACCCACTGTAGAAAAAAATTTAGCAAAATTCGAAAAAAAAATATCAGGTTCTCCATACAAAAATTGTTTACGTATTCGGTCAAGTTGTATGGAGGACAATAATTTATTATTGAATTTTGCAACATTTTGCGTAACAATGGGTTAATTTTGATTAGTAGACACTTAGGTATTGTCACACCTTTCTGTAACACGTTGTATAACTCTAAATTAATAAGTTCCGAAATTACAGAAATGTCATGTTGAAATTAAATTACACTTTATTACCCTTAACTGTCCTTTTTTTCCAGCTCTACCACATTTGTAAGTCTACATTCCTAAGTCCGTAGGCAGCTAATAAGTGTGCGTTAATAAATCTCGCATAATGTTGTCCTGTCTTGTCATTGATTCCTTCAATTTGGGGGCTTCGAGTTCATCCCTCTTACTGATAAACATGCTGTAAGAATGATGCAAAGGAATTTCATGGTATAAGTCAAATATAATACAGCAAACAAGTGGTTGAAGCGACGTCAAAAAACCCCGACTGCTAAATCTTTATACCTGTGTAACGAAAACTGCCAAATTCCTAGATTTTTTATACAACGTGTAACAGAAAAGTGTAACAATACTTAGCGGTGTTCTCATCAAAGTAAACCCTGCGTAGAAAAAATTGAACAATTTTTTTTTCAAATTTGTTTAGCCATCTTTGACAAATCTTGGGATCCTCCTGCAAAATTAAGGGCCTTCTCGTTTTTGAAGTTAGTTAATAGGAGTTCTAACTTAGATAATTGATGGAGTCAGGCGTTACTTTGCGGAAACCCATTTACAATGAGATGGAATATAAAGAATATTTTGTGTTTTTCCGCCTTGTCTTGATGTCAACGGGAGAAATCGAAAAAAAAATATTTTTGTTTTTGTGACGGCAGAGGCGCAACAGCTCACTTTCGAGAGAGCGCTTGAAGAGTCAACATCTCCTGAGGATGCTTTGTGCTAAGGCGAAACACGTGTATCAAGAAAATCAAATACTGAGAGAAAGAAAAAAAGGTGTGGAGGTGGTGAGCAGGAACCACACCATAAAAACAAAAATATTTTTCGATTTCTCACGCCGACATCAAGACAAGGCGGGAAAACACTAAATATTCTTTATATACCATCTTATTAGTTCTAACTTAGAAAAAAATCGATCACGAGGTTGTATTTTATTAACTTCCGACGCAAAAAAGACGGAGTGTTATAAGTTTGACGTGTCTGAATCTATATATTTGTGGCATCGTATCACCCGAATGGATGAACCGCTTTGATTATGTTTTTTTGTTGCTTATTATGTTTATTATACCGGAGTGTTCTTAGCTAAGTCACATTCCCTTAAAACGGAGTCAGTTCAAGATGGCCGTCGTCACTAACTGGTAAGGTCGTCACTAACTGGTAAACTATATATTTTTTCACAACACTTTCAATAATAATATGAAGATTGACTAATGACGATTGACTAATAGAATAGAATAATAATTTTAAATCCAAGATGGCGCCACTAAAAATGACGGGGTATTTAAAAACTTTAATTTTACATTAATTTTATGTTTCAGATTGATTGCGATCACGAGGTCAACAGTTAGCAAAACTACTGGTAAAATTGTAACTATGGCATTAAAATCAAATACCTAAATTTTATTGCTGACCCTGTGAACTATTCTGGATATCGATAAGGCTATCGATAGTATTACCACGTGCCAATAGTATCGATAGGGCACTCTAAGCAGTACTATTGATAATGGTAATATTATTGATACTATTTTTTTAATATTATTGATACTATTGATTGTATTTTTGGGCACCCGCTATAATAGTATTGCTTTAAGAGCCCTATCGATATTATTGGCACGTGATAATACTATCGATAGACTATCGATAAGAAACACTACTCAAATTTCAAATATACAAATCAAGAGGATCAGATAACTTAAATTTCACCTTGAACCTAATACCACAGAGACCTAGAACGAGCTGCAGTAGCATAATGCACTCCATCATGGCTTATCAGTGACATATATAGCTTCGATCTATGCAATACTTGCAGTTTTATCGAGGTCGTATCTTTCGTTAGCCTTCAATATGAGCTAGTTCATACTACGAAAAAGACTAAATCTATAAAAAAAATTACTAAATCCATAAAAAATACTGAATCTATAAAATATATGTACAAAAGCAATATCCAAAAATTAAAACTAACTTAAATCTAAACCACTGCCAGTTGGTAGAGTACCCAAAATGCTGGCCCCATTGCCTCGTTGAATGGCAATACCAATGCGCTGAGTTTATAACTTTGTATAGTTTTAGTTACCATTTTATCATGTTTTATAAGTTTGTGCAATAATATGAGTATATTATAGTTTTTTTAACAAAAAAAAATAATATCTATAAAAATACTATATCTAATGAAATACAAAAGCTATAAAAATACTAAATCTATAAAAATACTAAATCTATAAAAAATACTATATCTACAAAAAATACTTAATCTATAAAAAATACTAAATCTAGAAATCATACTGATACTAGAAATATTTTTGGATAATAAAATGCTAACTCAGAAAAATCTTATTTCGATTCATTACGTTTTGGTAATCATTAAGATTAAAGTTTTTAAATAACTTTAATAATAGTTTATTGAGGACTAGCTGTGCCCTGTGGTGTTACCCGTGTTAATACAGTACAAAAAATAGTTTATGTGTTAATCCATGGTCTAAGCTATCCCTATACCAAATTTCATCCAAATTGGTTAAGCAGTTTTTGCATGAAAGTGTAACAAATATATATCCCCACATTTTACAAACTTTCGCCTTAATAATATTAGTAGGATTTCGATTCGGCAGGCACCGATACAATTTCTCAGTTTTTATTTTAATTTAAAAATCAAAGTACTCGAAATTCTTATACGACAACTTCTTAAGTAGCTTTTCCTTATAAACAAACAAATAAATTATCAAATCGGAACAGCCGTTTAAAAAGAAATACAGAAAACAAGCTAAAAAAGTTAAATTGAGTACCTTCTCTTTTTCTGAGGAAGACAGTAAAAAAACACTATTGAATAAATCGTAAAAAATAAAACAAAACAATAAAAAAAAATCGCAATAACATAATGGCTATTATCTACGAGCAATGTTGTATCGTAAAACGTAATGTAGCGACGTAGGCAGCGCTACGACGGAATCAACACGAATTACAAAGTGCTTGCTGAATTATTTTTCCTAAGTAAAGATTCTAATACTGCGTATCTTCGGCCACATTGTCGTCTACTCGTATGCGATTTACTCACAAAATATATTCAATATAAATAAAATAAAAAATACTATTACTTTTTGCCATACCTCGTTGTCTTTTGAAAGGGACAACCTACTTCAATATAGAAGGGATAATTTTCAATTAAATATTTTGATTTTTGTAAAGACTATTTGACTAATATTGATAGAATTTATATTAAATCACAAGAAGTTATGCTTTTTCGCACAAAATATTTGTTTTTTCGATCTGTTTAGGCGTCTATTAGAAATCGGGGAACATCACACTTTTTTTTCTCCATCACAATCAAACGGCTTAATAGATTCAGATGAAATTTTGCACGAAAATATCATATACTCTGGATACACCTGGATACCCTGGATAACACATACAATTTTTATCCCAGAAATTTGAAATGAATGTGATGATAAAATATCTACCGCGAATAAATCCGCGGGGCGCAGTCAGTAGGTACATAAAAATGTATATTCATCCGTTGTTTTGTCCCCAAAAATAAATTTTCGACGAATCGAGATCTTTCTAATTTTCCGATATCGGAGAAAAATAGTTTAATGTATGAACGTTCAGTTAGCCAATATCGGTGGTTCTCGAGCGAGCGATGGAGGCGACGTCACGCGACCGTCGCCTGGACTATTGATTTACTGCATTGTGAACTTACTCGCGGGAAGGTTAGTGTGGAGACTACGATAAGAAAAAACAACTCTTAAAAAAACAATTCAAAAACACATGCTAGAGTTCTAATGGCAGCCTTATCGCTTAAAACGATCTCTTCCTGGCAACCATGCGTGTACATAATATTACAAAACTGGAGCGGTCTTAGCGAGGTAAACATAATAATATATAATAAACATAACTACATACATAAAAGTACAATATATAGAACAAATATTATTATTATATAACTGCATACAATAATAATAATACAATTTATAAAGGTATGGATATAATAAATTAATGAAATTACTGATAATTTACATACCGGATTGTTAGAGTGATAGGTAATGTGATATGACTCGATGCTTGTAAGCGTTTAGGGAAGGAGCACGTCTGATGTCAGTCTACTTATACTTACTTTGCGCGATGCCGCTAGAATTCTAGGTACATGGCCCTCTGGCGAGAGGTTTAAATTATCTATACAATGTGTAACAGAAAGGTGTGACATTACTTAACGGTGTTAGTCCTACCAAATCAAACCCGTAGTTGAATAAAAACGCAAATATAAAAATAGATATTGTGTTCACACAATTCGGCCAATCACGTGATCAATTTTTCTAAGGAGTACCTAGTATTTTTTTTAATCTATATAAAAAACTGTAACGTCAAATTTTGAACAATGAATATATTTAAAAAAAATCTTTTGCGGGGATGTTATTAACGATATAGACCCCAAATCTATATTTTTCTTAATTTTTGTCTGTCTGTCTATCTGTCTGTCTGTATGTTTCTTGGCTTTCCATAACTTCGGAACTGCAAGATGGATTCTAATGAGACTTGGTATGCTTAAGGTTTGTACTATAAGGTAGGATCTTATCTACATTTTATCCCGAAACTCATAAGGGGTTAGCGTGGAAGGGGGATGAAAGACTTATTTAATTATAGCTCAGTAACTCGTGCTTTGATTTGGATGATTCTTTGTTTGTTAGAAAGAACTAACTAAAATTAATGTTATCCCAGAAATAAGGGGGTTCCCGTGGGAAGGGGGATAAAAATCGTATTTAACTAGAACTCGGTAACGTGCGCTTTGATTTGGATGATTATTTTTTTATTCCCAAAAAAAAACTGAAATGATGTTATCCCAAAAATTAGTAGGGGTTCCCGTGGGACGCATGAAAGTCGTATTTAAATATAAGGCGTTAACGCGTGCTTCGATTTGGATGATTCTTTTTTTGTTAGATAGGTTTACCTGAAATTATTTTTGTTAGAAAGGTTTACCCGAAAAATTTGTGGGGGTACCCGTGAGAGAGGGGATAAAAGTCATATTTAACTATAACTTGCTAACGCGTGCTTCGGTAAGGATGTTTTTTTTATTAGTAATGACAACTCAAATTATTGTACCCAAAAAATACTACTTAATTTTTGTGGTTGTAACAAAAAATATTTTATTAGACGCCTACATAAAAAATTGTAGCATAGAAGTTTTGTCTATTGAAATTTTATTTCTTTAGTTGTTATTTAGAAAGGATTATCTGAAATTAATTTATTGCAAAAAAATACGACATCGGTATTGTAGTTCTTTATTATTATTATTTTTTGAGTTTATAGCTGTGGTTTTGACTATGAGTGTACATATATATATATATATATATATATATTTATACTACACAACTAGGCATTTGACCACAAGTTCGCATGACCACGGAAATCAGCTATACTGTAGCCTTAGGTGGAACACGTAGCACACATATGAGACATATGTGTCAACACATGGCGTCCACAATTGTTTGTAGCGATAGTGACCGAGTATTTAAAGGAGGTAAATTGCCGTGCGATAGTACGATGTTTGATCGTGAAGGTGACCGGTGAAGGATAACATCATTTGGAAACCATAGCATGGTGGAAGGGGAATCTTAATAGTTGCCTGGCTCAAGTTGAAAAATCTGTCGCCAAACAACTGTGTGTCGCGGCGGCCTTTTTTGAGAACCAGTGTATTCATCACAACCAGACTAGGCATGCTTCATCTAGGGGTAGTAGACAGTATCGCTGGTTTCTGTAGTCGTGCGAGCTGGTTGTCAAATGCCTAGCTGTCTTGAAAAAAAAAAATAGGCAATCTTGATACATACATTAGCAAAACAAAATCCTACGGGTTCAAATGAGTGCAGAATTCGTAAAATTAAATAGGCGTTTATGATATCTTAGCATGCAAAAATGTCCAGTTTAAAACACTGCTATCTTATTGTATCTTTTACAAGGATAAGATTTAAGACGGACCACTGAATTTATTTCTCTAAATTTTAAGTCACACTGACATAATAATGAAAGGTTTACAGCTTGTTTAGAATAAATTTGTTCTGCAATGTGTTCACTTTGATGGATAGACTAACTCACTTCAGTATTGTCACACCTTCCTGTTACACGTTGTAGATCTTTAGTGGTCTGTCTGTCTATCAGTTATTTTTTATATAGTTTGTCATTTCTTTTTATTTAAGACGCTTGCTTCGTATATATTTAATCCACAGTGTCAAATAAATATAAAATACTTCAAAAAATTACAACTGCAACAAAGCAATAGAAGCCTATACAAATTTTTCAGTAGATAATTTGATTTACAGACCAAACCAAAACACGTAAATGGTACCATATCTAAATTATAACTCTTTTAAACAAAATAGCAATTTTCTAACTCGGTTCAGGCGACTAACCGGCTTCAGTAGAAGAAAGTTCGCGCAATTTGTCGGATTTTCATCTATTAACTTATCATGTAAAGTACGTATCTTCCCCGTTCTATTTCATTAAATTTTTTCATAATTATCTCTATCCAAAGGTTGCTATGAGGAGCTTTTTAGCGATAAGACCGCCACTTGTACTTTTGTGTGTCTGCAATAAAAAATTGATCTATCTATCTTTAATGTTTCAGGTAGTAAAGTGGGGATTAAGGTTATAATATGAACTGAAATCTTCGTCCATATTTTTCAAGTCAATCAAGGAAAACTGACAGTTATTGTAAAAAAACAATGTATTGCATTAATTGAGACCGTGTCCAATCTTATGTGTTGTGTAAAATTATTATGTTAAATAAACATTTTTGAGAAACAAATAGAGTTAAAAGTCCTTCTCCATACCTCTCAACTGAAATACTTCACAAATTCTTGAACAGTACACCCTTATCTATTTATAGAGGGAAGTTCATCTGATACTCTACAGACAGATTTATTGTTACCTTCCTTTGCATGTCGGGTGAAACTATGCATTATCTGCAGTTATGACTTTAGAATGTTAGGATTCTAGGAAGAAGATGATCAAGTTGGCAATTGGCAACATTTCATTTTTGCCAGTGATGGAAATTTGACGAGATAATGTAATGAAGAGTTCATACTAAAAATACCATATTTTTATATCCACTTTCTTCATGTTAGGACCGTCAGAAGCCACCAATAAAATATTATTGTATCTGACATCTGTGAACCATACAAAAACTAAAATACAGATAATGAATGACATAAGTTTTTTATGAGCTTTTGACGAGAATAACATTATGCCGAACTTTTCTTACATATTCAAAAATCTCTAAAAAACGTAATTACGAGATTCTGAATAGAGTAAGAAATAGAAGTACGTTATTTTTCATTTGTCTATGGCTACATTATCGTAATAAAAATGGGGGTCAAAAATTTGAAATGTTGTCAATTAAACAAGTAATATTTTGATTAACAATACGTGTTTTCACAAGGTCACAACGAAACTATAGTTGGAGGTCCAACTATAGTTTCGTTCACATTCGGTGAACTTTATCAGGGATGAAATGAGTCGTTCGTGTCCACAACGAGGGCACGTCTCGCACTGAACACAGGTACGCATGAAACCCCGTATTGATAATCAAAATGAATCAGACACGAGTTTCTAAATAATCGAGTAATAACGTAAGTTATAGAAAAAGTTTTATCAAGTCGGTTCAGCCCTTTTCGAGAAATCAGGTAAGAAAATAAAACCTGTTAAATTAAGGTACCTGTATTTTTGGGAAACTCATTAAAATAGTGAAAAACTGTTTTTAATTCGGCAAATAAGTTTCAGGTATTTTTTTTTATTTATAAACCAAACAAATAGACAGATTTTGAAAAAAAAGGAATCATCGGACCATTTTAAAAAAGTAGTTATAAAAAATTCTGACTAAAAAAAGGAAATAAAATTCCGTATATTTACTTACGTAATGCAAATTAGCGCGAATACAATTATGGAATTATTGAATTGACATCAATGTATTATTATAATAAAGTTTTCAGATATCTTACATGTCAGATATATTCTTTTAAAATTCTAAAGAACAAAATAGATATTCATTAAGATCGTTATATCTGCAAAGAGTCATCAACAAAACCCCAAAAAAATAAAGTGTAAATCTCAATCATTTCAAATATGGAAAATACCCCGCTGCGTTCGAAATTCAAAAAATCTATGTAAATACAAAATGGGTGCTACAGAGCAAGTGATGCATGATCACGGCTCAGATTTCAAGTGCGTCTTTTAATAATCACAACTTCGTTAATACGCAGAGAAATATAGACTTAAAAGTTGTATTACTAAGGTTAGTTTTCAAATGTTTGTGCTAGTAGAAAAGCTACGAAATGAACATAGTCGCGATGTTTTGCGAGTTCGCTTTTCAAATCTAGCCAATACTTCAGTGTACAGGATGTTTTTAGTTTTGTGTCTATATCATTAATTTAATCTTAGATGTACTTTTAGATGTTCGCACTCGCAATTGGCCAGCGTGGTAGAATATGGCATACACTTCTGTTATAGAAGAGACCCGTGCCCAGCTGTGTGACGTAATGTGTTTGAAATATAATTAGTATAAATATAATATGAGAAAGGTCATTCATCCATTTACAGATAAAACACATAACGTTACACAGCTGGGCTCTAATTATTTTTTAATCAATTTTTTTTATTGAATTTTTTATAGCTTAAGTATATTAAGTATACATAAAATTTTAAATAAAATAATAGTGTTTTTTTGGTAAAACTTTTTTTTCTTACATTATTACAGTAATCTACATACTACATTAAATTTTTTTTTGAACAACAGTCATAATTATGTTTATGGCAACTATGGCACAAGCGAGAGGAGCCCTATACCCAGCACTGGGTTAATACAAGCTGAAAGTGAGTGTGGTGGTTATGACCAATCGTAAATGAGGTTGAAACATGAATAAGTAGGTCTTTTTCATTCATTATAAAAACACTCTGTATCTTGCCAATAAGTATCAAGCATCGAGCAGTAGATAGTTGTCCTTTTCTTCCCTCCACTTGAGTTAACGACGTCATCGCGGCAACCTGACGACGTATTGAGACTTTTTCAAGAGGACCCGCCACAGATGAAGCAATAGTTAGTAAAGCAGGTGACAGATCAAGCTATAGTTACTTCAGCAGATTGTCATAGATGAGGCAATAGTTAGTAGAGAAAGTGTTAGATGAAACAGCAGTTAATATGGAGGTACATATTTCAGAAAGCCCTAGAATTTTGATTTTTATGTTATTTAGATACTAAATCATAATAATTACAGGAGGTACAGATATACTTAACACACATCACAAATAACCGTTTTGGGACTAAATTATATAAAATGCTCTAACTATATTCATAATTTATAATAAGTTTTATTTGAAGAGAAAAACTATAGAAATAAAAATAGTGTTCACACTAGTGTGTGTTAGAAAACTAACGCGTGTTTGATCATATTGATTAAGAAGACGGGTATTCACGCGTACCTGATTGTTAGAAAGGTCTAACTTTAGTTTCGTTAACATTCAGTGAACTTTATTAGGGATGAAATGAGTCGTTCGTGTCTTCAACAATGACATCAGTGCGAGACGTGTCATCGTTGAAGATACACCGAATGTGAACATATCTGGAAGTATCTAAAAGCATACTAACACTTCATCAATAACAGAAACAAAATAAAAACTCACGGTTTCAGGACATATCGTCACTAACGTCCCAAGGCAGCAAGTAACCAAAACTTTTTTTTATCCTGCACAGCCAAACTTGAAGCCTAAGGCTGGAAATTCACAGGCAGCTTGCTATCGCCTAGAGCCTAGTAGCTTGCATTAATAGGAAACATGGTGGCTAGGATACAAGCTTGCAATGGCCGGTCGCGAATATTGTACAACGTTGGTTTTACTAAGGTGACTAAGGAGGCTCTCGAGAAGGAAGTCTTTCTTTCAGGCATCATTTACTGTGCAAGCTGTCATGTTATGGAACACGCTGCCTTTGTCGGTCAGACAGGCTAAATCTATTTTTATATTTAAGAATTTGTTGACCAACACCTATTAATTGTTGATCTTTTAACAAGTTATTAGTCGAAACGTGTATGCTTATATTAACATTTCTCATTGGTACAAATATGCCACAATGGACGCATTTGTTACTCTATTAACATTAGGTAACACTAACTCTGACCTCTTCAAAACTACCATCGTATGACGCAATGCAATCGTGATTCTAAAAATATTCTAATAAAAGACTTGGACCCCATACTGACTGCATAACAAATCATATAATATACATGGGACGACATCCACGCAAAGTTCTTCCGGTCCAAAACTAGACAATGCCTGTGCTATGGTAACCTGATGACTGATATACATACTTATATACATAAATATATAGTTTTATATATATAATAAACACCCAGACACAGGACAAACAGACGTGTTCACGCACACAAATGTATGTATATATATGTATTTATAGCTGGTATATGCAGTTTAATTTTATTGAATTTCTTATTTTCGTTTTTATTTTGTCTGTAAAGATAGTTGTAGTGAAAGGGTCATTAATTTGTTAGTATTTATTGGTACACCACCGACGTGTTTTCTCATAAAGTCCGATCCATCCAAAGGTCGCCTGCAAGAAATAGTTTTAAACGATAATGCCGCCTAATGTACTGTCAAAGCTTTTAAGATATCTGTATGTAATATATGTTAGGCGCTAAGCAAGCCACCTGTATATTTCTAGCCTAAATAAGAAAGGCTATTTATATTATCATGATGTCGGCTTCATTCATCTCAGCAAAATACGAAGTCCTCTTTGCATTATCTTAAGGCGAAGTATGTAGGCAGGTTGAAGAGCCTATAATGAAAATGATGTTTTATGAAAAATGGCGCGGAATTCTACAGAAATAAACGAGGCCTATATTTATAGGTGGAGTCGAGCGACACATCAACCCCGGGGATAATTATTCAAATGTTATAGAGCTGTGTTGCTGGGTAACGATAGCAGAAAAAGAGAACGAGAATTTTGAGAATCTCTTCTGCTTCAAATTATATACAACGTGTAACAGAAAGGTGTGATAATACTTAAGTCTATGCTCCATCTACAGTGTATGTTGCTATGATAAAGGTGTGATAGTAATTATCAGACTGAAAACATCGTATACCAAGATGTAACCAAAACCAAACTTTAAATATTCCGTTCGAATTATTACTTTTTTCCAATTTTTGCACAGTTTATTTTATTTGTATTTTGCAAAATTTTCTTCTACAATGGGTTTTCTTTATTGGGTGGACTAACACCCTTAAGTATTATCACACTTTCCTGTTACACGTTGTAAAAAATAGTAAGTGCTGACTGACAGAATTACTGGCTGACTGACTTAAAATTGGTATAGACAGCAAAAAATCAAATTTCACCAAGCCAGGAAATGTTTTAGTAAGGTAGAAACCAGGCAAGGTATTACTAATGACAATTCCATAGAAGTAAAGAGTCTAATTATTATATATTTTATAAATCATACTCTATGGTTTTTAAGTCAACTGTCAGCTCAGATGTGATGGCCATTAACTTTGGTAAGATCAGTTCCGAAGTCCGAAGTCACTCATCACACTAAAATTATGAAGGCGAAATATATATGTGCATGTGCGTTTATTTGTTACTCCTCCACGCTCAAACAACTGAACGTATTTTAATGCAATTCAGTAACAAGATAGCTTAACACATAGCCTAACTTAAATTTCATAAAAGAAAAAAGTTCCTGTGTGATAATAAAAAATTCTCCGCGGATTACACAATGAACCGCAGCTATATCTATATTTATTTATTTACTAATGTGTGAGCAGCCTTAAGGTGATGTACCTATATCATATTGTGTTGAATCCATTTGTCCAATGCATTGCACAAAATTGTACTTAAAGGTTTGCAAGAGATAGTTGATTGTCGTATAGCCATTTATCCAGTTAATTTTTAAAAGAATTTATGGATGTTGCAGTGATCACATTTTCTGGTAACCTGTTCCAGTTTTATACGGCTGCCTGCCTGGCTAAATACCACCCTCAAGTCGTAAAATCTAACGGTGTGTTCTGGCAGCCTTCCTTGAGAGCCAGTGTATTCCAGAGTATGCATGCTCCATCTAGGGCTACAGTATCGCTGACTTCCGTGGTCGTGCGAGCTTGTGGTCAAATGCCTAGCTGTGTAAGATAAATTAAAAAGAGTTGTAAACGACTCTGTTGCTGAGGATTTGTTAAGCTGTATTCGTGTTGGCATTACTGGGGTCGAGTTTATATAACGCATTTATACAACTTGTCAAAATGAGATTAGGTAGACGATTTTTTTGCTATCTGTACCCAGTATTATCGAGGCCGATCTCTGAGCAAAAATATGATTATCGTCAGCCACATTACGAACAAATGAGATACAAGCGAGCGCGCCGGCAAATTATCATTTGTTAGTTGCCCTGTTTGCGCGCGCCCTTATTTACTTATTTGTTTTGTTGCCCCTCGGAAGAACCTTCTGGAATTATGAAGTAAAGATGTGATATTAGGTACTGAAGAAGATAGATGTTGCTCTCACATTCTAATAGTAAAATTCTCTTAATACTTTGCAAACAAAAATGTTTGCAAATAAATACTTAAATCAATCAAATCAAAAGCCATTTATTTCAACTAAATTTTCAAGTCATATGTAGTAAGTACATATTAGAATTTTCGAACGTATTACAAGTAATAATGATACATTATCAGTAGGATTCATTAGTTAGTACATGCACCATGTGACAATGGTTCATGTACTGACAGTCAAATCGATTTGATAATGTTCTGAGGATGCCGTTAGGGCTGGCCCGGACCCTGCGCATCAGGGATGTGCGTCGCTTGCGGATAGTGGCGTAAAAGCAATCGACGCGCCACCCTGCGAACATCCCTGACGCGCTGCAGCGCCAGGGCAGTTCCAACACCACCCTAAAAACACCGCCACTTAATCTTAAGGTATTTATTTGTAAAAACTAGTTGCATCACGCGGTTTTACCCTTGGTGGATATTTGATCATCCCATGGGAATACTTCAGTTTTCCGGGATAAAAAGCCTATGCATTAATTCGGGGTACTTATAAGCTATTTGTGTGCCAAATTTCATCCAAATCCATTCAGCCGTTTGAGCGTGAAGGAGGAACAAACAAACACACACACATATAAACTTTCGCCTTTATATATAAGTGTGGAGCGTGATAATAAAGCAGGTATTTATTTGTAAAGTTTTTAGCTCAAGGACCTATATTATGCTATAATCGAAGCATGCAGGTTTGAATCCTGCCCATCGTGATTTATAGATGACTTGCCTGATTTTAACACTTTCAAAAGAGGTTTAGGTAATCAGACTTTAATTGGTTTACAAAATTTTAAAAAATTACACTTTTTATTGTAATGTAATTGATCCTTAATAAGAATGCAAAGCTTGAAACAAAAAAACGATATTCTAAAGAAAGTATAAATAACGTTTTAAGGTACCGTTAGATAGGTATATGGACACAAAGATACAAAAGACCTAAACATGCAAAAAAGACGATGAGGAACTAATAAAATTATAAATTTTAAAATTACCAACATCGCCATTTTGTGTAGCTGCCATATTGGATTTGATTTTTTTTATAGTATATAGTATTCAACAGAAAACATGGCATCCAGAATTTGCTTGATCTTAGATTCCACTAGTCAAGCTCTTTCACTTGATACCCATTGATTGTTTGACTAATTCACTTATCAAACAAAAATAAAACAAAATCAAAATCGGTTCTTCCATTCGGGAGCTACGATCCCACTGACAGACACACACACCCACACACTCACACACACTACGTCGTTTTTGCGTCTAAGGTTAAAAATAAAAGCGAGTAAAAAAAAAATTCATAAGTATTATTGGAAAAATAGAATGCAACATAGTATATAGTCACACGAACAAAATAATATAAATTAAAACAAAATCAAAACACTTTCCCAAATGAAAATACATGACAATTTTTAATTAATGCAATATTATATAGAATCGCCAAATTATCCAATCTTTCTTATCTTCTTATATATAAAAATCAATTGCTGTTCGTTAGTGTCGCTAAAACTCGAGAACGGCTGGGCCGATTTAGCTGATTTTGGTCTTGAAATGTTTGTCGTACTCCAGAGAAAGTTTAAAAGGTGAGAAACATACATAACTGTTAGGCGGTACAAAGTTCGACGGATCATCTAGTAGGTATATAAAAATCAACGTACGCCGGGTCAGCTAGTTATTACTAGATTCACTTTTTAGATTAGACAGATAGATTTGACACACGTCAGACTTATAACCTCCCTATATTTTTTGCAACGAGGTTAGAAATCTACCACAGCTTGGTATATAAGTACTGAAATCAATAATGAACTAATCAATCTCTCCCCCGCATCGGTTATATGGGGGCTAATCACGCCATACTCGAATCAAAACTAACTGCACCCTTCGATATATTGTTACGCCATTCTGATAGTTCGGGTTCAACCTATTATGGGTTTTTAAAAATAAAAAAAGATTTATTGCCGAATTTCCAAGTGTTGAAGTAAGAAATTTTACGGTATTATTTTAAATTTCTTACTTGATTTCTCGGATGCAGCTGTACCGATACGAATTTTCTTTTGTTTGGTAGTGTTGTCATATGTCAATGTCAAAGTCGTAGTTGTCAAATGGTTCCATTTAAATTTTATCAAAGTAAGTTCTGAAGTTTGACTTTGAACCGAAATAATTAAAAAAGGAGTAATGTAAGTAAATGGAAGTCACTTTTTTCTAACAATTTCTTTTTAGAAAAAGAGATTACCAACTTCCACGAGTCTCTCCTACGGAGGGGATGTTGGGTATGATACCATTTGTAGACACGAATCTCTCCGTGGTATTAGGCTTAGTAGGCTGTAGGTTATAATAAAGCCTTCTCTATAAGAAAGACCCATATCTACGCTTACATGACCCTTAAAGTAAAGAAATCAGCACTAATTCCTAGAAATAATCATATAAAATTTTGTAAATAAAAAATATATATAAATGATTAAATAAGCATCATGATTATTGTTTAAGTAATATATTATTATTATTTTACACACGTAAATGTATATACATATATATATATTTATTTCCCAATCAACCCTCGCCCATTAGCAGCGACGGAATAAAAAAAGCCTGTTTTGGAGATAAATCTCGGCAGCTATCGAATGTCGCTCTCAGAGGCATCTTCATAAGAATTGATGTTGCCAATAAATCAGACAACGACATTCCCTTGCAACACTGTAACGCCCAAACACTTGAATAATAGGGATTTATGGGGAGGTCTGCGTACACATTATGAGATTTAATATTTGTATGCAATATTTTGAAATTTTTAGTACATAGTAAGGACGGTTTATTTGACAGATTATTAAAGATCAAATTCTTAATTATATTTTGTAGTGTATTTGTGAATTATATGTGAGTATGTCCTTGCATTAGTATGATTTCTTATTTAACCCGCATGCATCCACCATCGAAAAAATATGAAATTGACAAAAAAATCCTTATGTAAAAAAATGTAAATAAAAGTTCTTTTGAAATTCACGCTTTTAACTAGAAGGTATATTTATGTTCTAACATGTCTCAATGTTTTTCGAGTGTATGTATATATGTATATTTCTTTGCCACGCCCTAGAGCCTTAACGGCTTGTCGTATTTGTATGTGACTGGTATCAATAGATTAGTCTTCACTTGCAGATAGTCACGGGCTATAATAGCTGCATCCCGCAATTTCACTTGTTAAGATACGTGCCTCTAAAGTTCTTGCTATCAGTTTTTATTAAGTTACTTTTTACCATTTGTTTTAAGGCTTATTATTTTCTAGATGATTTTTTTTAACAATACAACAGAAGCCAAATAAATATCTAATAGCGTTCTACTCGTAGTTTGAACGTGTATATTTGCGCGGGAACATTAGTAAGAGATTTTTACCTATCACACGCATTTTCCGATGCTCGATCGGACTAATGGATGAACAGTGTTGAATTAAAACCACGTATATGGCTATGACAAAGTTTATTTATATTTTTTTATTGTGCTTTCGATTACGAAAAAGAAAAACTATAAATATTGTGTGACTTTTTACTGTACCATTAAATTTCTTAATAAAAATTTAACACATTTAAACAAGACATAGATAGAAGTTTAAGTGATATGAAACGTGTCTTTGTAAGTTTACAGAATTTTTACACGTTACAATACTTCATTTTACGTTTATTTTAATTTTAATAAATAATTATATAATTTTTCGCTATTTATACTCTGATTGTCGTATTTATTAAAGCAATATTAATATAAGTTAGAAAAGTAAATTAATAGCGCTGGTAAAAACTGCAACAGTTAACTATTGGTGGTGTTTCCAACCGATCACTTTTAAAATAAGCAACATTATAAATCACAACCACTTTGGGCAATAAGGCCACCAAATGTACTACCTAATAATACTTTTGTTTTCGCCTATAGAATTGTATCCTAGCCTGTCTGGCCGCGGATACATATCTCTTATGACCATGGAGTGTTATTTCTAATTGAGAGCACCTACCACGGGCTCATTGAATATTGAGTTAAAGTTCTCACTTGTTTAATTACTAAATAATTAATTAAAAAAAAAGCAAGAAAAAATATTTCTTGCTTAACAGAACACAAATCCAAATAATGATATTTACTACTAAATGTTAATTCTGAAGTCATGTCAGAAGCCTTCGGGCAGCCTCGAGACCTGACACCAAGATACTTGGACAGTACAATGTTATGATGACGTAAAGATAGCCACTTACCCCTTTCCATCTAACTCCAAAACACTTTTTCCTCAGTTACTCTTTGACAGGTTAAAAAATATGCCAATACATATCTCTCAATTAAAAGCAAAGCTAAATGATATACGGCATGCGCTGATACAACGTTTTTGTCATCCATATATCCAGCTATGGCTTTCGACAGATTTGTGATTTGCTTTTTGTGTAACACGGTTTCGGTGTTGGATTTGGTCATCTATTTTTGTTTGCTGGTGACGTTTGGCTTTCTGGTATACGGTTTTATAAATTTAACGGACGAGAACCATACCAGATAAGTAAATACTTTGTAAGGTAAGTTGAGACATATACAAATAAATATATAGTCGAGGCTTTAGGTCCGTAGGGACCGGGAGCTCATCTTATTTACAAAACTTATCGGAGCGTTTGATCGATTCGACGTGTGACCAGAATGATCCTGAAAAATTAAGGATTTGTGGGGCCAAAAAGTAAGATAAAATAAAAATATTTTTTCAAAACACATCGATTATGATATCAATGTAAAGATTTTTAACGGTGCATACGAATATATATATGTAACTTATATGTTTTATTTTAGTTTAGAATAGGAAATGCATTTCCAAAAGATTTAGCAGACGGGTTTTTTGTCGCTTCTAAACACTTGTTATCATATTAAGTAGTGTAGATGACTAAAGTTATCATATAATATAATTACGCATTTTTCCTTGAAAAATCTAATCTATATTTAATTGTAAAAAATTTAAACATTTGAGGCTTTCAGGAATAAATATATACATGCTCTCCTGAATATTACGTTCAAAACTATTAAAGTCATCATTAGCCAGAAGACGTCCACTGCTGAACACAGGCTTCCCATTTGGAACACCATTCCGAACGACAAGCTACTAAAGTAGGTATTATATAAATTTATCAATTACCTAAGTACCACGCGTGTAAAAACTAAAATCCCTAATCCGAACCACAAGGGTAGAGCTCGATACAAACATTATCGCTTTTAACAGTTTCAACCCTTTCCCGTTAGTAATTACGTATCGTTAACTGCTAATGGGTTAACTTACCCGCGGGTTAACTTCGCCGCGGTTCAATCACGCGATCAATGTTTGTTATAGCATATGGCTATTAGTATTGTAAGTCTGTTTAAAAATTAATTGACTTTACTTTAACTAGAATGACGCTTTTTTGTTCAATATAGCTAGGTATTTGATCTCTAAGTCGCACGACTACAGAATTCAGCGCCAATCGCGCAATTCGTCTCTAGATGAAGTATATATATATATATATATATATGTTGTGTATCTCTGAAGTTCAGAGGTGAAAATAGCGCTGCGGTGAATTCTGTTAGCTTTTGCTGAGTTTATGACCTTTTTTGACTACAGTGATAATAAAACACTGCTAATCACTACTTCCTTTGTTATGTGTTAATGTCGTTATGTATTATTTTCTTTATCTTTGTTATTATTGTTGTAGTGTCTTGCGTGTCTCAATAAACGTCTTCATTCTTTCTTTCTTCTTATATTTAGTAAGGAACACTAGTTTCTCAAGGAAAGTTGCCTAACACGAGGTTAAGTGCTTCACTTGGTGACTTGACTTGAGCGAAGTGTACTTGTTCACGAAAGTTAAAGCCTACCAAAATATCATATTGTTTAAGAAGACAGGTTTTCACGCGTACCTGATTGTTGGAAAGGTCTAACTACAGTTTCATTCGCATTCGGTGAACTTGATCAGAGATGAAATGAGTCGTCTTCTTAAACAATATGAATCAAACACGCGTTAGTTTTCTAAATAAACATACCAAAATATCATTTACAAGCTACACAAATATCCCTCGAACAATAGCGGCTAATAAGAAAGTTAGCAACAATTTTTGGGCCGACATTGTCAGGTCCTGAGCAAACGTATAAATAATGTAATTAAACAGAATTACCGGAGCGAGGTCATTATATCGCAGGCCCAACAATATGAGGGGATAAATATTTATTAAAGACCCCTAAAGTGTCCACTATTGGGTCAGGATGGGATGTGGGAAACGGTCACCTTTGGTCATGGATGCGGTACTTACCTTGCTTCGTTTTAAATTAATTTATTGAACCAATACCTCTAGGGAAGCCGTAATATTCGAACTGATTACGCATTGTAGTTGCACCACTCTTCCGCACCAAATTTTTATGACTGTTTATTGTCAAAAACAGCCAGTAAATTCACAAAAAAAAACCGTAAACTATAAGAATAAAAAAATTATGTACATAATTTTAAGTGTACATAAGCTTATAACACTTCTGGTTGACAAAGGCAATAAATACAAGGTACAGGTAATTTTTTGTCGTTCGGAATGGCGTTGTAAGGGGCCTCCCCTTTAGAACGCCGTATGTTCAGCATTGGACGTCTTCTGGCTGATCGTGATGATGATGATAGGTAATTTTTAAATAGAATATTTTTGTCAGTGATAGTAAGTCAGTCAGCTGCGACAGACAAATGAGCGAAAGCTAGACGTTCAAAACGGAAGATCATGGAAAATAATCATAAAAAATATACACCTCATATGATACTTTATGCTCATTATGTGGAATAAATTAACATAAAGAAGGTAAGAACTCTGCAAGCTTCTTATTCTACTTTATTTCATTCAGGAAACTAATTCCTAAACCCTAATTCATTTTTTTTTGTTAACGTAAAGAACTATAGCCGACACCTTCACACCAATCCTGTTACCAAAATTTCATTACAATCTTCGTACTAATTTGAGCGTAGATCAGTAACACCCATACAACATTTAGATGTTAATAACGAAAACTGTAAAAACAATTTTGCAAAATTTTTTTGGTTTGCTATGATTTAAGCCAATATTTCTACCACATCCTAATATTCGTGGTCCCGTAAACGTCATAGTTTGGTGAAACGGTGTTAAAATATGTAACCCTAGGGCCACCGACACGCGCGCTCGTCACGCTGTATTATTTACACACGCGTGGAAACGGCCACTAGATACCTGAAGGGGTACTGTAGACCTCTCATTATAAAGTCACTATAACTACATCGCAGGACTCGTTCTTTGATGTCTTTATAAAATAACCAATGACCGATGTTAAGTAATCTTCAGCCCGGCGAATCATAGAAGTAAAAATAAATCGTTTATTTAAAAAAATGTTGCAAAAAATATTCATAACGTCTTATAATCTCTATTTCTTGTAAATGAATATAAATTAATACATTGTTACTTAGAAATCTTAGTCAAAGATTAGTAACACAAATAGGGTTTTATTATCTCTAAAAGTAGTCTTTTAAGGATTTATCCTTGGGATACAATCGTAATCTTATGGTTTATCTAGCTGGCTATGGTCGAGACTAATTTTGAATACACTTAGAGGTTTCGTTTATAAGTACCTAAGTCTAGTCCTACTTTTTTATCCTACACTGCTAGGCATTTAACCAGATGTTCGCACGAGCACGGAAGTCAGCGATACTGTAGCCCTGGATAGAGCGTGCCTAGACTGTAACACACTGACTCTCTAGGAAGGCTGCCGGAACACACCGTTAGATGCTTGGCGACAGAATTTACAAATTGAGGGCGGTAGCTAGCCAGGTGAGCGATAGGAAACACCCTACCACTAAGCTACGGTTTCTTCACGATGTTTTCCTTCACCAGTAGCTCAGGCTCTTTTTGAATGTTTTGTGGGATCGAACCTCGTACCTTTTGCACGGCAATCGACCCTACTAACCACTCGACCATCATCGCTACTTCTTACCAAATACCTATTGTTATTTTTTATTCTAGACAGCTAGGTATTTGACCACCAGCTCGCACGAGCAATGAAGACAGCGACTCTGTGGCCTTCTTGTGGTATTATTGAAATCGGCCGTACAGTTTCGCTATAGTTCGCCATTCTTTCGTTTTTGCAAAAATATTCTGTATAACTGTAATCCCCCGACGACTTTACAACCTTGTAGAACTAGTATACCAAACCAAGACTATTTCAAGATTCGTAAAAGATCGAAACGAGGCAGTGAGTGGTTGACGCTGTAAGATATCGAGCAGAACTAATATAATTTTGTGTTTTAGATTTGTATTTTATGTAAGAGTAATTTGTATTTCATTAAATAAGCTAAGTAGCGTGTTTGTCTTCTTTTATAAGCCCAGAAAGACATCATTATAAAAAATGTCATGGACCTTGGAGTCTGTGGAACATATATTACAAATAATATAATTATATATATAATATCTAGAATCATATATATATATATATATATATATATGATTCTAGACAAACAAACATGCAATTAACAAAACGTCCATAATTTAAATTTTCATCTGCATCAAATAAAAATAAAATAATAATTTATAATTCTTATATTACCAATCAACATTTTCCGTGCGTGACCAAAAAAATTTACAATTTATTCCACGCGTCACCGAAAAACCTCATGCCATTGTAATAAAAAAAGCAAACACAACAAACCAATAACCTGTAACGGGCGTTTAACCCTTCCGATTAAATCGGCTGCCGTTGAAAGCAATCGGTTATTAAAAGTGACAGGCCGCACCTGTGGGTTAAACCCTGGTTAAATGATTGATACGTTCACTGCGGTTTCTGGATGTACGCGCTGCTTTGTTTGCTATTGCTATTGATCATTAGGGGTGTGTTTACCTCAATTGATAACATTTCACATTTTTGACGCTCCATTTTTATTATTTTTCATTTCATTTTATTTTTATTTTTCATTTGTCTTTCCATTGAAAGACAACTTATGGCTGTTTTTTCTTTTATTTTACTCCGAATGCAATGATTAAGTTTTTTAGAATTTTTTGAAAAATCTAAGTTAAGTTTCACAAAATGTTATTCTCGTACAAAGCTCGTAAGAAAACAAACAAAGGACAAAAATACATATCATTGATGACATAATTACGAGCTTTGTACGAGAACCGCATTATTCGGAACTTCACTTAGATTTTCTAAAATCTACAAAAACATAGTTATAAAACAGGGATACGTTATATTTAATTTATCTTCCCATTATCGTAATAAAAATGGGGTAACAAAAATATTTAATATTGTCAATTAAATCGGAATTATAAAAGTGTTTCTTCGTGTCGTATCAACTCGTCTCGAGCTCGGGTCTCTCGTATGAACGGGATGCAAGCTATAGTCCACAACGCTGGCCAAATTGCGGGTTGGGGACTTCATTTATCTTCGAAAGCTATTAACCTTCTCCGACAAGCATGTTTCCTCATAATGTTTTCCTTCACCGTTTAAGCATGTGGTAATTGATACTAATATGCACTTGAGTGAAACACACAGAAGTGCATTGCCTGAACTTGGATTTGATTGGGGGTGTGTTTACCTCAATTGGAACTACCGGAATTATAAAAGTTATTCAACTCGTTTCGTGCACGGATCTCTCGTATGAATAGGGTGCAGGCGTAGGCCAAAGAAAAATAGGCCTAACTGCGGTTTTCTTTGAAAGTTTTAAACTAAATCTTTAAACTCCTACGTTTCTTTTCGATGTTTTCCTTCTGCTATTTTTTTCATTATATATGCACATGAGTGGAAAATCTCATTTATCTTAATTCGCATTTTCTACAAAAATTAAGTCGTTTTTTTTGAGTAAATAAATTTTGAATTTGGATTTGTACCCACTCGAAAACCGCTGACGATTAATTAAATGTAATTATTACTTGTTAGTATGACAGAAATAAAAACATGAGCAGGCAAACTTGCTCTCGGTTTCGTGACAGTTCACCGCTTCAACGTTGTTAAAATGAAACCAAGTTTGCGTGTTCTTTTTTTCACCTCTTTTATGTCTTACTTTAGCCCATAGGAGAGATGTTTTATCTAGGTCATATTTTGTATCGTTTTTACTGTGAATGAAAAATATGAGCAATGGGAATTGGTGCTTTTAAAATAAGTAAATAATGCATATTGTTAATTTTGAGTCTCAGTCCTTCTACGAGTACGTTTTTAATAATCCTGCTAATAACATTATAAACGCGAACTTTTTATGTAAATTTGTTATTCTTTCTAGTCAAAACTGCTGAACAGAGTTGGATGAAATTTGGTACATGAATAACACACAAGCTAGTTTTAATCCGGTACTAATGCTAACACAGCGTGTCTTTTTCATAAAATTTCAATTGAATTTTGAAAACTGTCCGTTATATCGAGTTGGTTTTCGTTTGCGACAAACAGTTAAGTTTAGTTGTTATAATATTTGAATTATTACAGCACTTACAACGAAAAACAATAATAAACTTGTGCCTATAAATAATGAAAGAGAGACTGTGAGATCTATCGGAGATTCCTACTATTGTAACTCGAAAGACTCTTAAATATGTCATAGTATTCAATCTCTGATGTTGTATGCGTGGTGTGGCTAGAATTATTTTTATTTTATGGTACTGTAATTACCCAAGCGATTGTCGATATCTTGCGAGGCATGGGTTCCCAACCTGTCACACTGTTACTCTTTGGAAATTAGTTTTTCTCAATGAGTCACACTGTTACTGATTGCAACATTATTTTTCTAAAGAATTCTCAACTAGTCACACAAAGAACGGGGTTGCAACGTAACTCGATGGGAAAAATAACGAAGCTTTATTCTTAGGAAATCAATCGTAACTAATAAATCAGTGACGAAATAATCTCCTGTTTTTTTGTTATTAAAATATAATAATATAATTCTTTGAAACTTGTCAGAATAACTTTTTTTTTAGTTAGGGTAAATGCGAAATAGGAAACAAGTTATTTGCAACAACAACAAAACACCATTCATAAAATTAAAATTAATTTAATAATTCTGGCTTTCGCAAACACAATCGCGGTGTATGATTTTTTATACAAAGTACTAGACCGATTTCTATATTATGATTTACATTTATCATTTTTGTAGGAACATAATACCACTACTGAATTGATTTCAAGCAAAACCGATTTCGATTGCTTACGGTACTAGTAAGCAATCGAATGGACTGGGTAATAATATTGTTTTCTTCTCGATAGTAAAACGCTTTCGAGTTAGTGTAATCTCGTAGTAGTGGCTACAGAGCGAACTGTACAAAACAATGTTTTCTCGTCGATTAAGACGCGGCCACACGATGCGAGCTCTCGATAATGATGTAACTTTTACGTGTACACACAGCTTTAGTACCGATGTAAAAAATAATAGTCGAAAATAAACAGATAAAGCATTTGTGACGTAATCTTTTTTAGTTCTTATTTAAGTATTCTTAACATTTCAGGAATATTACTAAAAAAAAATGTTGAATTTTTGTGATAGTATTAACTATCACAAAAATTCAACATTTTTTTTTTGTGTTGACTCAACGTATTTTGATACATCAGCTACTGAAAAAAAAGATTGCACCATGCTCAATATAAAAGTACTTTCGAGGAAAAAACACGTAAACTAACAAAATAAGTAGCGGTTTTACTGGCGAGAGATGCCATTTGTAAGAAATTAAGTAAAAGTATCCTGTGTTAATTTGGCTAGGCTATAAGGTATATAATAAGCTATCTGTATGTCAAATTTCATCCAAAAACAAACACATACTAACTTTCGCTTTTATAATAGTGTGATGTTATTTAAAAACACTAAAAATAATCAAAGAGGCAAAATTAATTACATTAGTGTGATAAAAAGAACTATTTAGCGACCCTGCCAGGATTCGAACCTGGAATCTTCTGATCCGTAGTCAGACGCGTTATCCGTTGCGCCACAGGGCCAGTTGGCCAACGAGTCGAAATAGATCATTACAACACAGTAGTAAGAATGTTACCTTGAATGACGTCACTCGAACTGCCCAATTCTTATTAGCATAAGATTTCAAGGTTTTGTTGCTTTTTGTATATGTAATGTAAGTAGGTATAAATAATTTGTACATTTTTTTTATACAAAACTAACTCTCATTAATCAAGAATAATTATTTATGTACCTAATATCGGTCAAGTAGTATTTTATCATTTTTTTTGCCTATATACCTACATAGATGTCATTATGTTCTGCAAGATACTTATCAGTGTTCTCATTTTTTGACTACTGCTTCTATGACACAATAATCAAAATAATGATTTAATTACACAGGGTTATCAACTAAGGGTGTACTAAACCGAAATAAATATAAATAATACTCATTCTAAGGAACAACTTTCAAAAAAACCTGAATTCGAAAAAAAAACAGGTGTTTCATAAAAAGTTTATCGACCGTCGACAAAAATGTATTAAACAGCTGATTTCTACTTCTTGAATTCAGAGTGAAAGTTGTTTTTTAAAATGGGTATATTGGCAACCCCTTCCGGCATAGTAAGTACACCCCTTACCGATAATGCTGTAACTTTGATAACATAATGTTTAGAAATTTCTAGACTATTTTGCCAACGGTACATATTAATTCCATTGGCGCGTTATATAATAGGTACGGTCAGTATATAAGCACAAGAGATGGGAATGACAAACGATAGTTCTGAACTACGATCATTAAAGCTCTTATATCAACTTATTTGAGGAAAATATTGTTATTTAGAAAAGTTCTGATATTTTTTTTTAACACCTATGTATGTCGTATGAGAAGGTCTCACGGTTTGCCACGGATCTTCCCTAAGGTGTCCAATGTGAGAATATATCATGTTGGCACAGGATATTTGCCAATCGGGTTTGGTACTTGTTCCTTAATAATTCCTTTCCTTAATCGATTTTGCGGTTTGGGATATAAAAAACACAAAGACCTGATGAATACATACAAACATAGACTCGAAAAACATTATCCTTCATTTTGGCAGTCGGGTTAAAAAGAGTAGCGTTAATACACTACTTTATGACACAATTCTTATATATACAAATCAATTGCTATTCGTTTGTCTCGCTAAAACTCGAGAACGGCCGATTTAGCTGATTTTGGTTTTGAAATGTGTGTGAAGGTTCAGGGAAGGTTTAAACATATAAAACTGTTAGGCGGTACGAAGTTAGTACTCTAATAATAATTTAGGAGTAAATTATAATAATTTTTTCATCTTTTTAGCGATACCATATTCAATCGTCAGCGATTTTCACCAGCCATTTATAAAACACAATCCCATTCGTGATTTTCCTCACAAAAAAATAACAGTACAAAAAAAAACATCCGCATTCGTTGATGGCAGTAATATTTTCTCAACTGATATTAAGTAATGTTTAAGACGACCTCCCGTTACGTTAATAGTAATAGATATATTATTTCGTCGCTTTCCTGAGGGTGTTTACACAATATTCGTGGGGTACTATTCTAATGGTGTACGATATTTAAGAACAAGTGTAAAAAAAAAGTGATTGAAGACTTTTATTGCGGCAGGCGCCAGTAGCACTACTTAAGTTGTATCAAACCTTTAGATCTATTTTGATATAAATTGTACTTTTTATAGAACCAGTATTACGGAAAAAGTTCCGTACAATCGGTCTGAATTAGGTACTCGAACGGTATAAGGTGTAAAAAATCTTCCTATAAATATATACTACTGTCTTTTTTCAGGCTTTTATTATAGTAATTATGTTGTAGGTAACACTGGCTGAACTATATAAGTTTATTAATTTTAATGTGGGTAACTTAAGTATTTTTGCTTTGCAAAAAATTTTTGTCATATTAGACATTAAACACTTGGAGATCTTTCTGCTCGACATATTAATACGACCCTTATCGACCACCCTCAAAATAGCTCCCCTGATACATCCGCCGTTCGTTAATAGGTTTTTCCTTCATAAAGCGAATGGTTACCTATTTGTTATTCAGCTAATATTAAAAAGGGACGACAGTCTATCTCGTATTAAAACTTTAACATATTATCTATGGGACACGAAAACGCTTGACAACTTACAAAAGTTCAAACAGATTTCGTGAATTTTACAACAGAATACAAACTTTATGACACAATTTGCAAAATTAAACTAAAGTTAATTACTGCTACCTGTCTGGTTGAAACAACCAGCGTTGATCTTCCGTTGGAACCTGGAGCTGACATCAAGCACGCCACATTGGGAACATTATTTGAAACAGAGTTCTGTATTATATTCAACGCTAAGATCTTAATTTGCTATCAGTCACACGCAAAAACTAAACATCAGAAAAGGAAGAGACGAAAAATTAGAACTGGTAATTGGATATGTTTAGAAGCCCCAAACAAACCTGCAAGGCTAGCTCATAACATATATCATTGCTCATTTAACCTTACCTAATATTGTATTGATAGTTAAACGTAGAAAAGACATTTAATTAGGTCATTACATATGAAATTGGCGTTTTGTAAGGGAGGAACATAAAGTCTTTTTTTATAATAATATATTTATTTAATCAAAGTATGTACCATTGCTATCTATGCACTTTTGCCATCTCATAGGTAGTTCATTGATCCCTTTACTAAAAAAAACCATTAGGACGAGAATCAATCAAATCTTTGAAGGCGCTTTGGACTGCCCCATCGGAGTTGAATTTTTTCCCTTGCAAGAAGTTATCCAAATTTCGAAAAAAATGGTAATCTGTTGGAGCCAAGTCCGGGGAGTACGGTGGATGTCTTAGACATTCCAATTGAAGCTCCTCTAATTTGGCAGCCGTCTGTTGTGCAGTGTGTGGTCTACGTGTGGTCCACGGGGCTTGTTCTGCAGGTCGAAATTTCCAGAACGAAAACGTTGGAACCAAAAACACATTGTGTTTTCTTTTGCGACACCGTTTCTGCAGCACTGGTACCACGGTGGAACTCGTACTCGTAAATAACGCGATATTTCAAGTTTTCCATTTTGTAAACTACGTGACTCAAAGAAAAAACCAAACGAGGACAAAACAAATTAATTACGGTTTTCGAAATACAAATGTATGAATAAATAGCTGTATAAATTTTAAACTGGAATCCCTAACTAAAGAAGAGATATTTGAGATCAAAGTGGCCAGTACGACAAAACGCCAATTTCATATGTAAGGACCTAATATTACAAAAATAAACAAATAAAGAGCTAAAATGAAACTAAACACCAATTAATTATAGATTACTTACACATAATTATTGAGCCTATTGCATCTGTTACATTGCATGTCCAGCAATTGGTTAGTCCAAGAATAAAGTCATTGCTTAAAAGTGTCCTTTGTGTGGTTATTTGACGGTCCTGTCATGGTTCGTTAGCAATCTTAATGGCGAGACAAGGTTTTTTTTTATATTAAAAATTTTGGACACGCTTTTAGTGATCTCAAGTGTGACTGATAGATGGGTTTGGCTGTAAGATGATCAAAATGAAAATGGAATATTTGGTCGACTTATGTTTTTTCATCTAGGAATGAAAAATTAACCTACTTGTAAACGTTTGAAATATAAAAAGCGCGCGTTACAAAGGTAACTTTTGTATAAATAATAACTGAATCCACTAGTTTTAGTCAGTTTGTATTAAATACGAAAAAAACCTGGATCTCGCTATGTTTCGACATAACTGAGAATGTTTCTGAAATTCTGGGTTGGCCCCTTAGCAAAAGGTTAAGTACAAAGAATACACCAAACAAAAATTCATTTTTTATGGCTTTTTTTAAACCTATAATCGTAAATACGGCAAATATTTATCCAAATGCGGATTACTTAAATCTACCTATTATCTCAGGATCACAATAGCAAATTGACACCTATTGTAATCCACAGTTTGGTCAACGCTGTACGAGACCAAAATGCTGACTCTGACTGGCTGCCTGCTGGCCTAATTGGCCAGCATTCTGGTACTGTGCCAATCGGCAGCGGATTACATTTTATGCTAGTTTTACTCTTCCTTTACTATTATTATTGTTAATATAAACAAATGGTTTAAGCGAGTTCGAAAAAACCCGCCTGTTAAATCGTTACAGCTGTGTATCATTCTTTATTTATATTTTTAATTTATTTTGGATTTACCCAGTGTCACTCTCACGACTAAGACGAATCTATTTACACTACTCACATAAAAATACGACTAGCCGTTTAGGCTCTAGGGCGTGCCAACAAAATATACATAAGCACACTCGAAAAACATATCCCTCCTCCTTTCGCAGTCGGGTAAAAAATACAATTGCACGATAAGTAATTTTACAAGCAAATAAACTGCCAAAGTCAGATAAATTAACTGGTTTTTTTTCTGAGCAGTAGCTTCTCAAACCCTATAACAATAAATTTTTTAAAATTTCCATACTTGACGGGGTAATTCCGTCACATTCGCACAGTATTTATCAGGGGATCTGTCGTATTCGGTTGTCAGCCGGCCGATATTTCATCCGGGCTCTCAATAATCTTTAGAATAGGGATCCTTAAGACGTGCGAGAGATCTGTGTGGAAAAAATGAAGTAATGGTGGCAGGAAATGTGGTTGATATTGATGTATTGTTTTATTTGGTTTTGTTACCGTTTAAATCCTAACTATATAATATTATAAATGCGAGATTAGCTTTGTCTGTCTCGCTTTCACTCCAAGACCACTGAACCTTAAAAATATATAAACTAAATAACCAGATAAATAAATAAACTAAATTATCAGATAAATAAATAAACTAAATTACCAGATAAATAAATAAACAAAATAACCTGATAGCATTATGGAACTAGATCAAATTTGGTATACAGGTAGATATGACCCCGGGAAAGGACATAGGATACTTTTTAACCGACTTCAATAAAAGTATTTCGAAGATAGTTTTAGTAGAACAACGCGGGTGAAATCGCGAGGCACAGAGTATTATAATAAAGTATACACAAGAAAATGATGTTGAATTTTGTATTAATGATAAAGGCTTTGATTAAAATACACGGATAAACTTAATTTTTTACTCCCGACACAAAAACGACGGGGTGCTATAAGTTTGACGTCTCAGGGTGTATGTGAGTGTTGGTGTCTCTCTTGACATCGTAGCCATCGAACGTATTAACGAACTTTGATAAATTTATTTCATAGGTGCATTAGCCGGGAGTGTGCTTAGCATGAAAATCAGTAAAATAAAATTTACATGAAAATCAGTCCAAGATGGAAGACACAACAAAATGGCGGATAACATATTCTTTTCACAACTGCCTCAATATGGATATCAAAAGAAAGGGCTTGAGTTGTAAAATAATATACACTATCTAATTGTAAATCCATGATGTCCAACGCCACAAATGTCGAGTTATTTTTGATTTTAATTTTTCCTATTTTTATGCTACAGAGCAAGGCTTTGACCACAGGTTCGCACGACCACGGAATATAGCGATACTGTAGCCCTAGATGAAGCATGCCTATTCTGGAGTATTCCAGAGTATTTCAGAATAGCCAATGTATACTGGTTCTCAAAGAAGGCTGCCGGAACACACCGTTAGATGCTTGGTGACAGATTTTACAACTTCAGGGTAGTAGCTAGCCAGGCGAACGATAGGAAACGCCCTACCACCATGCTATGGTTTCCTCATGATGTTTTCCTTCATCGGTAGCTCAGGCTCTTTTTGCATGATTTGTGGGATCGAACCTCGTATTTTTCGCACGGCAATCGACCTCACACAAAACTTACTTGTTTGCACATAGATAGTTCAAGGTCTTGGGGAGTGCTATCAAATGCAACGCTAGCGCAGCCGCAGATTTTGATTTACTGCTAGTCGTCACAAATGGGCCGTAGGTATGGTATGTGGGACGAGTTGACGAATTACTCCCGCTGGCAAAAGCTAGTGTGAGATAATTTTATCTATGTTCAAAGCTGAGTACCATCAAGCACAGATTAAACATGAGTTGGTGCTGGACAGTGTGACGCGACATGTTGCAATGACGAGTGACAGAAACTTCATTACACGCCCGTCATTCGTGTAAAGCGGTGGTCAGACTGTCAGTTACTGTTGTGCATTTTTTTCTGAAATCGTCTGCAATTCAATCCATCTAACTGAATACTTTGTCCCGAACAAGATTTTGCTAATTCTTATATAATTTCATAAGGCTCATCTACTACTAAAATTCAAAGTGTATATTTAGCTGTTAAATTCTAGTAACCTGACTATTTGCCTTAAAAGTTTCATGACAACGAGACAAAATATACCCAAGGCTGACTGAGAAAACATGACTCAGTTTTTAAATTATAATTAGGTGTAATACAACGGAAGCGGAGATATACTTTAATTTCCATAAAGAAGGCAGAAGAAAGAAGTCTTTGAATTTGAACCTGTGTTGATTGAAATTATTCGTTACCATCAGATAAGTAAAGAAAATTAAAGTTTAGTTTACCCGCTATATACATAGCCATACCCTAAGCGTGTCGCTACCCCGCTAATCGCTAATGCATCCGCTAACGCTAATTCTATCGGTGATGAACGCGAACGCGATTTAAGGATTCCAATACAATATTAAATGCTATACGATGCGATCTCCATCTGTAGACGTGATATCATATTTTATAGCTATGGACTTTCAAAATTAGGAGGTACTCAATTGGACTGTACCTTTTTTTATGTATGACCTACCTGGACCATCAAAAGGACTGGTGGACCGAATAGAAAAATTATTATTTACTATTTATTTTTTGTTTAACCGTGCCATTTTATCGTTTAAGAGGTTGTTTATTGCGTTGAAATAACTGTAAAAGTTTTAGCGGCGTCAGACTAAACCACCAGACCAACTTCAGTAACTGAAGTTGGTAAGCAATCATTCTTAATTCATAAAAGAATTATGTTAAAAAAAAAATCACGTTGTTCGATTTGAATATGTTTTTGTAGTATTTTTATTTAACTACGACAATTAACGAGATTTTTTTAAATCTGCCAAATAAAACTTAACTCTTACTTATAGACAATATAATATAGTGTAGGTCTTGCTGAGATATTTTGGGAGTCAAATAATTTTTCACATTTCTTAACAAATACAGTTAGGTTAGAAGCAATTTCAAAGAAACCCGGCAGCTTAATCTTTAAACGTGTGCATCATCCTTTCTTTAGTTTGGTGTACCCAGTATCATTTTCACGACTAAGACGAATCTATTGACACCACTCACATAAAATATGACAAGCCGTTTAGGCTCTAGGGCGTGCCAAAGAAATATACACACATGCCCTCGAAAACATAACCCTCCTTCTTACGCAGTAAGCGCAAAAAGTAGATAAAAGTACATATAACTTTTATGAGGGAACTTAATAATTTTAATAGCATCCCTCTATCTAAGGTGAACCATCCTTACTATTAATGAACCCCATTATTTCCGCATTAGCAGTTATTCAGTAGGAACTATGATTGGTGGCAGATTGACTAGATACTAATCTAACTAATTTGTCCGTTTGCAATTGAATTGTCATGAATGCCGTTCTGACAGCTGACGTATAATGATTTCCAAATCAATAGCAATTTCAGGATTACTGTACGTACAGTCATTTTGTGTCTTAAACTTACTACTTTATAAATTATACAGACTTCGATATTATATAAGCCGTTTTATTTGTTATTTTTATTTAGGTATGAATGAACCCAATGTTTGGAACAATTTTCATAATTTTTGCCTCTATGACTGAGACTACCTATAAAGTAGGTAAGCCTTTATCAAAAGTAAATATTTTTTCATACCGGTCGCCAAGATATTTATCATTATCATACAAATAAAAAAGACGAGAAAAATGTTTTTTTTTGAAACGAGGACCTTTTTTTATAGTCTAAGAACTAACAAATAAGTTTATACCCAAAATTCCGCTTAAAATCGGCTTTAATATTGTACATGGTATAGGTTCCACGCACGAAACTTTGCGTCGACTTTTATTGTGTGAACTGCTAGATTGTGGATCTTGTTACCAGCTTCTCTATTTCCTGATAGACATAATCTGTTTCTTTTCAAGTCACAAGTGAATCGGATATTTATAGACAAGAGTTACCCATCTTAGGTCACATCATCGCTTTAAACCAGGTGATGTAAAATGTGTTTTTTTTTAAATAAATAATAGACGTGCGCCTTGCAAGGTTATTATAAAACATAAAAGAAATGGACGTACCTACGCAAAAAATAAGTTTGCAATATGCTAGAAACTCATAAAAAAACAGTCATATCGATACCTATCGAGCAAATTGTTCCAATCACATCTTAAAAGCTTCTTAGATATGTATCGAGCAAAAAAACGAGGCAATGCGTCTCCATTCGCAAATTGCCTCGATATACGGAACCAATTGGCCGTGACAAGGAAAAATGGCGAATGGCTATAAAAAACCTTAAGTGCTTTGTTATTGCCGATAAGTTTTTGATTGTATGGAAATCAAATTTCTTGAAGACGTAGTAAAAGTAGGGTTAGATGAATGGATTTCGATGAAATTTGGCTCAAAGGTAGCAATTAAAAGATTTTCTTTATAATAGGTAGTAGATAGATTATATCTACAAGTATCTACTTGATTACTACATACATCATTTTCTCGTATTTAGCAAAATTTTGTTCCACAATATTCACAAGGTTCACTTTGATGGGTGGACGAACCTTTCTGTTAGACGTTGTATATTGGACCAGATATGTATTATAGAAGATAGGCTTGCGTTTGATCGCAACATTCGTAACTCGAACGATGTAAAGCGATTCAGTCGTGACTTGAAAAGAGCCGTCAACGAGGTCCACAGTCTAGCAGTTTGTACAATAAAAGTGGACGCAAAGCGTTGCGATTCCGTGGAAGCTCTACCAGGTACTGATGGCCCAGCCATATCTCTATTCTGCCGATGGTGGTAAGGCAATGGGTGAATTAAATTCCAATGGGGTATTTAAATATCGCCCACGGGTAAAACCACGGGGCGCAGCTGGCGTTAGTATATTTCAAAAATAATTAAAGCCTGATTGACAATTTGGCCACCACTGGTTTACACGGGAGACCCGTGCCCAGCAGTGCGACGCAGTCTTTACTACCAATAAGATTTACACCCACAGCTCAATTATTTTTCTTATTTTCTTATAGTTTAAGTAGAAATTTCTTTGGAATAAAACTAACAAGAGAATAAACTTTTTCAAACATGGCCACAAAATGTAAAACCACAATAAAATCAATACTTCAATTTCAACCCCCGTAAATGCTTCGCAAGTTATTATTAAATGTTGCATGTATCAAAATTTATATTCAAACTACCCTCGGTCACAGATTATAAAAAGAATATAAACTTATAAGGAAAAATATAGCAGAATAATTGGTCAAGTCAAGGTAACTCTGATTTTTTTTGCCGTTAAACAAACTATAATTTTGTTATTATGTTATTTTACTCAAAATCCTTCATTGTAATCTAAAAATATATTCGTTGCTGATGATGGTGCCAACATTAAGCAAAACTAAAAAACCATGACAATTAAAATAGAATTACATAGAATCTTTGTAAATCATTCTTTGGTAAAGGTTTTGATAAAAATTAAATGGTGAAATAATTTTAATAACGATGCCAAAATGACGGGATGTTATAAATTTGACGTGTCTGTGTGTGTGTGTTTGTCTGTGTCATCGTAGCTCTTGAACGGATGAACGTGGCCGCCACCACTAAATGGTGAATTAACATCATTTTATTTGCTATGCTAGAAATATGTTATCACAGACTAATTTTAATATTTTCATCGGTAGGAAGTTGTCTATCTGTGGCTCTAAAATCGTAACCCAAGTTTATTGATATCTCAATTTTATTGAAACTTGCGGGGGTTCGTTCCCATTTTTCTCTAATCGCTCGCTGCCTTATGGTTTGTGAATTTTTATGTGGTAATTTTGAAGTGATCGGTTATAAATGTTGTGCCTCAATGCGAAATATAGTAAGAATATTGTTGTTTTTTATACATAAATGCGAATAATATTTCTTTCTTTAATTATTATAATGTTATTAGAAGATGTGTATGAATTGTGTGAAAAGGGATAATGTGAAAGAAGAGTGAATGAAGAGATGACGGCTGTTAGAGTAGAATGGAAGTGGAAGACATGCTGTGCCGACCCCACGTAGTGGGATAAGGTAAGGAAAATGATGAATTATAATAGTGTTACTTAAGTAAATACAGTTGGTATTAAGTTTCACTTAAGTCTGTAAAGTAAAGTAATATTTAATGACCTTTAAATAACGTTCGTTACAGGCAATTCTTATTACATTTGAATTAGTAATTTCTTAAAAATCTTATTCATGTACGAACGAATTAAATTGAATATACATTTGCAAGACACTACGTCTTGCAACTGTATATTCAATTTTATTCACTTAGGTGAACATCAAAGTATACAAATATCATTAAAAAAATTCCTTATTCACCTGGATGTTCTAATTCCAAGGTGTACATATTACACCAATTTTGTCGTCACAAAACACCTGGGCGATATTTCCAGGTGCAAGAAATCCAAGGTGAATCCACTTCGTTCACTCAGGTGAACAAAGCGGAATATAGCCTTGCGACAGGCAGAGTTATCGCAATAGTATTCTTAGAGCCATTATGCCCTAAAAGCAGAATATACTCTTATGACGTATTCTTAAAGCTCGTATACCTTAAGAAGGTTAAAAATACGCTACCTAAGCATCATTAATACCACTTATATTTTGTACCAAGATCGTCACTGAAATTTACTAACAAAGTATTTCATATTCTCGACAACATATTCACTTGTATATTTTATGTATGAAATAATTTTCCAATTTTCGAACGCAATGTTTCGTTTTAAAACTGCTCGCGTTCGTAAACGATGCACAGCGTCTTGCTACGCTTATTCTGATAAATGTTTACGGATTAGAGACCACTAAATTGGATATCTTGATAAGCTCTAGGCCGACTATACTTATACGTGACCTTAAAAATCATACTAATTTGTTATAATTATAATAGTTTATTATAATGTTTATATACTATTATAATATTTAAGGTCACCTACGAGTTGTAGACTCAGCTTATACATGACCTTAATATAGGTACTGGCCTAAAAATATATTAAAATATAAATAGTCTATTCCGTGACACTTTGACAAACGACAATCAAGATATTATAAGAAAAGTGCCTTTACTAATTTCCGCAAAAGACCTATGTATAGACAAAGACCAAATGTATAGGACATGAAGAAGATTTTAGATGATTTTAGAAATTTTATTTGATAAGAAATAAGTAATTAAAGAACTTTTCGATGATTTTAGGATGAAAATAAATTAAAGTAATATTTATTGATCTTTAAATAACGTTCGTTACAGCCAAGTCTTTGTACACTTAAATTTAAAATTACTTTAAATAATTTACATATAAATTATACTTATATACGAGTAGTTAATATTAGTTCTTAGTTTAATAGTTCTCAAAAATATATGTTTGAGGATTTTCGTCGTTTGGAACATTATGACCGTTCTACGTCAGAATCTATATAAATTGTAGGTAGAATGTAAAAACGTCAATGCGAGTACCGTATTCAAATATCGCAGTGGGAGGAAACGTCGTATCACGGGAGGAATCAAACGCCGGAAGCGGAAGGAGCGTATTTTTCGAATTTGAATTCCGAACTGAGACTACTTCCGGCGCGGAAACTGCAAGCTTTTAGAAGATGGAACTTTTTAAAGAATGCACGATTTATTTCGTGCATTTAGTAGGATTACCTATAGAGAAGAGAGGTTACAAATGTATCTACTATCATAAACTGTAACTATGCTTGGCCTTTCTGACAGTATAGAAAGAGTACTTAAAGTATTTAAAAAAAATAAAAAAACTAAATTAAATAAAAAGTTATATGTACCTACAGATAAATGTATACTTACAGCGTGTAACAATACTTAAAGGTTTGTCAATCAAGGTGAACCCATTGTAGATATTTTTTTTGCAAAATTCGATTTTTTAAAACTTAGCCGAAAAAGAGATAGCCTATGTTACTCAGTGATAATGTAGCTTTGTAACGGCAAAAGAAATTATGAAATATAAATTATTTATTAACCTTATAACTACATATGTTACATTAGGCAAGTCATCAGTTATTACAATTTAGGTTTCAAGTATCGTGTGGTATTAAAATCAAATTTCATTAAACATATTGAACTAAATAAATTAAATTATCATTATTAGAAAAATTAGAAGAATTAATCTGGTAATTAGTACATATTTATTATAGTTATAATTACATGTCAAATAATATTATATTACTTGTATAAATTATAGTTATATTTAAGTAGTTTTAGAGTTTATTCTTGACAAACAAAAAATAGAGTATTAGTAGATAGTATAAATTCATGATCATCTAATTACTTTTCTTGAATTATTTATCTACAGAAAAGCTGGAGACAACAGCTAGTAATTATAAAATACAGTGTCAGATCATTATTAAGAAGACGAAACATTCGCAAAATCATCTTTTAACATTTATGGAAATCCTTTAACAAGAGAGCAACCCTCACGTATGACGTCTCGATATCAAATTCCATCAGGCACCACAAATAACATGATAGGAAAACAATTCCCACAACCAATTCAATCTCACTTAAGGGCAAACGACATTCTGCAAAGAAAAGGTACCAATTTCCCTGCGATCATACACGGAAGTGCCTCGGGGTATCTCACACACAATCTTGTATCAAATTGGAGCCGAACGCCAAGAATTACATTTGATTTTATTTTTACAATTCCTTTTCGATAGCTTCGGCTTACGTCTGTTTAAAATAGAGGAGTATAAGGGTTATTTGTGAGAGAGAAAGGGCTATTTTTGTTTAAACGTCGAATTTGCTAAGTTTCCTTTGGTGTTTGGAAACATACGTGTCGATAAACGTTCACTTTTTATCCAACTGCGTAAGAAAGATGGTTATGTGGTGTGTATATATATGTAGGTAAGTATATTTCGTTAAAACGCCATAGAACCTAAACGTCTTATTGTCTTAATTTTAAGTGAGTGTTGTCATTAGATTCTTAAATTATCTTTTAGTAGAGCAAACCAAATATTTCCAGTTTAAATCCGGCAAGATTCACTATCAAATGTTAGTAAGTACCTATGTATGAAAGTTGGTCTATAACTTTTTCTTACTTAATCTCACTTGAACTTATTCACTAAGTACAAACAGAATTACAAATATTTACTCTTTGTAATCCTTATTTATAAAAATCAAAGCCACTTTTAATTGTAATTTTATAACTCAAGAACGGGCTCCCTTATCTAAACCAAATGTTTAGACTTTGTTTGGACTATTTAGTAGATGGTTTATGTGAAGTTTGCAAAAAATCGGTCGAGCGGTTCTTCATTTATCACATATTTACTATTTCACTTTTACGTATCAAAGCATTAGTATAGATACAGCTATATTAAAATAAAGTCGTTTTTTTTTAATATGAATTAAATGATAGTTCAATAGAGCAAACCAAGGGGCTTAATTTTCTCGTCTAGATTGCAGTTTGTAAATTGCTGACATCCACGTCTATGATATTCATCACGGGAAATAAAACGCTCTAATGAAAAACGCTCTCAATAACCGCCTCTATGTACACAAAACCAGAAGCAAACACACGTCCTAATGCTCGATACTTGATGTACACAAATGTCCCTGATGCGTCGCGTTAAACGATCCCCCTCAAACGAGGTTATTGATGTCTTTTTTGAGATAAACATGTCTGATACCAGTGTGGTTTAACAATATGTAGATTTGCTATGTTGGGGTGGAAATTGAGATTTCGAAGACAGATATTAGCAAGTTTGAAAGGAATGTATTGAGTTTTCGTGATTAGTCCAGGGTCGATAATTTTTAAAACCAAAAAAAATCATAATAGGATGAAACCCATTAGAAAAGGAGGGAAATATTATAAAAATGAAAGGAAAAATAATTTACGGGCGATCTGAGGTTGGGAAGGGGATGGGGTGAGTTTTTAAGGGTAAAAAACGGTTTTTCTCGATTTCCGGCAAAACTAAAAGTCCTATCGAAAAAAGTCAAATGGAAAAGTTGTAGATAATAAAAAGATCTAAAACTTTTGTATATACACTTTTTTCACATAACCTCAAAATTTATGTGAAAAATTCAAAAAACCATTTTGACATTTATTTCTTCAATATTTTTTTTTTCATGGAAGTTTATTCACTATAAAATAGTGAAGGCATTATTTGTTCGATTTTGTCTTTTCAGATTATCAGTATGGATGAATCTGTTTGTATCATCTGCAATAAGATTAAGATTAATTAAGATTAATTAATTAATTAAGTTTTTCTATGACATAAATGTAATTAGCATTAAATAAATCAACTTTTTAATTGGAACAAATTGCAGCAATCACATTTTTTAGATGATATTATTTATAATGATTGAAAAAAAAAATTTCAAATTCAGGTTTTTTTTTAATTTTTGCGTTTTCTGAGAAGATTTACCATAGTAACATATATTTTTTTTTCACCATCGGAAAGTAGAGATTTCAACGAACAGAAACCACACCAACTTTTTGAAAAAAGCTGATATATTGACGGGTGAATTTTCGATTGAAAATTAGGGTGTTTTTTCGATATTAATTCAAAATAAGGTGAAAAAATAAATATTTTTAATTAAATAAATTACAGCGTATTTGGGACATAAAAAGGTAAGTTTTCACAAAATTTCGTTAAAAAAATTATTTGTAAAAGATAAAAATAAAAAACCAAAAACTTGGTTTTTTGAATTTTTCACATAAATTTTGAGGTTATGTGAAAAAAGTGTATATACAAAAGTTTTAGATCTTTTTATTATCTACAACTTTTCCATTTGACTTTTTTCGATAGGACTTTTAGTTTTGCCGGAAATCGAGAAAAACCGTTTTTTACCCTTAAAAACTCACCCCATCCCCTTCCCAACCTCAGATCGCCCGTAAATTATTTTTCCTTTCATTATTATCATATTTCCCTCCTTTTCTAATGGGTTTCATTCTATTATAATTTTTTTTCACTTTTCATTATTTTTAAAGGCTTCTACCCTGGTCTAGATTGGATTGAAGTGGATTCGACTATGGACAATGTCAAACTCTTTCTCATTTTATTAAGAAAAGTTGTCGTTTAATGATGGACGTGGAAGTGTAAGTTTATTGAAAGAATTGTCAAAATTTCTAATTTTTTGATCCCCATTTTTATTTTTAATAATTGTTGTTACCTTAACCTTTTTATTTGATTGTACCTTAAAGTAACGTAGGAGGAGTTGCATAATTGAAACATTATTTATTTTGAGTTTCTGCAAGTCGTCTTTAATGGGCCGTAGGTATGTGGGACGAGTTGACGAATTACTCGATAAATGAGTAGTAAAGAAATAACGTGTCTCTACTTTCATATTTCATTCAGAATGTAATAATTGGGTTATTAGAGATTATTGTAAATCTTATTACATAATTTACGAGCTTTTGACGAGAATAACATTATACGGAACTTTTCATAAATTTTCAAAAATCTCTAGTAACGTATTTATTACATTCTGAATAAAATAAAAAAAATAAGGATATGTAATTTATTATTTATCTTTCCATTGTCGTAATAAAAATGGGGAAGTAAAAATTCTAAGAATAATAAAAACCTAACATTACATAACCGAATTCTGACCTAATAAGCCCCCCCCCCCCTTTTATTAGCGAAGTACAGATTTTAAAACGAACTCGAAGATAGATGAGGCCTGTCCCCTTATGAACTGCCTTAGGTATGAAAGAGATAAAAACTAGAGCAAGCAATCGCTTCCATATTTTACAGTACGCCGTCCAACGCTGTCAAATATCGACGCCATTGCTTGCTTTAGTTTTACCTCTTTCATGAGCCGATTAGGCTCCAGTAAGACAATTTCTAACTCCAACTATGGAAGAAATGAATCTAAAAGAAGTTAAAGTTGAAAGTAAAGCAGAGAATAAATACTGATTTTTTTTTATTCGATGGATATTTTTAAATAGCCTAAAGTTACTATCAATACTTGGGAAGATCAAATAGAAATCAAATTGCCAAATTAAGAATACTCAGATCAAGAAGAGATCTACTTGCCATATTAAGAACATATATAAACTGTTACTCTATCCCAAACCAAATAAAAATGCAAGAGAAAGGCAAACAATTCTAACCACGGGACAAATGTACGAAATCGACTGGCAAATGTGAAATAATAAATTCCTACAGAACACTGGTGACTGGATCCAATATAAATAGTTCCTTCCCTCCCGCATCAGGAATCCCAATTCTTTACTACATTTATCTGTATTAGGGTTGCGAGTGGGTTATTGGAGATGTCGCCAACAATCTGTTTCTATCAAAATATAATCGACTGATGCCCGCGACTTCGTCCGCGTATTATTTGTTATTCCTTCTCGTAAATTGACCGGAACCAAAAGCATTCTATATGTTGACTATTCTATAAACTACCATCATACAAAATTTCATTTCAATCTGTCCAGTCGTTTCGGAGATTGGCCTTACTAACAGACAGACAAATAAAGAAACAAAAAATCAAAATCAAAATTAGCTCTGTTTCACTTCTTTCACAACATAACTCGGTTTTTAGCAATTTTCTTGCACTGTACAGGAATCCGAACTTTACAATTTATTATAGGTATGTATAGATATACTTTTAGCGAACTCGAATGAAAAAAATTTAAAAAGCTTTGTAGTATGTATTGAATAATAATTTAATAGTTGTTACATGAATGTTTGAGTCTTAAGAAATTAAAATATAACGAGATACCTCAAAATTAATACACAAATCATTTAAACACTAAAAAATATGTACATACGAAACTACATAATATCAAAAAATAAACGCTAAAAGTAGTAAACTGGGTATCCTAGTCGTTTAAACCGCATCTTTACACAGGATGAAAGAGCTACAAGTGAACTATCACGTTAAATTTTAGGGCATAAGTCTCCTCCCTTATACGTCAATTTACCCAGTCTCTAACCAATCTTTTCCAGATGTTTCGGCAAAATCTAACTATGTCATCAAAAAAATATATCATTATCAAACTGGTATCATATTACATAACTCTATCCACAGATTGAAAGAAGAAAATCAAAGTCACATATGATGCATGCACGAGTGCGGTAAGAGATCTCGAATACGTCATATTGTATGACGTAAATATATCATATTTTGTTGAATATATCATATTTTATTCCGGCCCCTGCAATGGACTGAGGTAAGAAAGGTAAATGTCAGTTTGATAGTGAGGGATTTGGTCTTTCTTTCGAGGGTTGGCTTTGTACGAGTTGAAATGACGATGTTAGGACAGAAGGGTATAAATCTATTGATATTTGTAAAGTAAACTTTTAAATATTGAATAAGCCAAATTTAATAAAAACCTGTTGGCAAGTCGTGCGAATGGATCAAATGCCTAATTGTAGGTTAGAAAAAAAGCAACTTTGGGTCCTTTTCACTATTTTCTGACTCATTGTTTCATATTCTATGTATTCAACAAACTTATCACCTAACGTTCACCGCACAAACCTTGATCATTTAGAAAAACGCTAAGGAAATATACGTATAACGTCCTAGCAAGGACAAATTTATGAAGCTTTTGGATAAGTGGTTCAATCTTCATATAACATTCTTAATATGGCACTTAAATTTATTTAGAAATTCATTTTTAGTTGAACTAATATTGTAAATTATTATTAGTACTTCCATCATGGAACTGTGAATGGTACTAGTTTCGACGAACCAATTTATACACCCCGTTCGTCGTTTTTAGAACGGAGTTTAAAATTCTAAGCCGTTCTCAACTCATTTCAATGATACCATTTCGGTGCTTATTAAATTGCTTTACTGTTTTAGTTCATAGCTCTTTAAGGCTTTCAGGTATATCATGAATTATTCCAATGGTTTTAACCCGTGAAGACAGCTACTAAGAGTCACCATCACACCTTCCCATCCTCTCCCATCGTAAGCCAGCCATAAATCTCGGCTAATACGTCGGTTCGCGGGATGCCAATAAAGCATGTACGCGCGGACGTCGCACAAAACGACCGGGACGTGATGCCGTCGATTGTTGCCGAACTCTAGAATGTTCTAGAATAGACTTTGTTAGAAACAAAAGTGAACAGAAATATCATGATAGGCAGGATTCGAGACTGCATTCTGAAATGATAACAAAAGTTAGTGTCGTTAGAAAGACAGTTGCAAAATAAGTAACCTAGATAAATAATACCAATATGTATGTAAATAAGTTAGTAACGGACTCATACTCACAGCTCTCTACTATGACTGCTCCTGTTTTAGAAATACCAGAAAAATACTAGAACTAAGACATCAAAACCAACTTAACGACTGCCTAACCAGAACATCCTCTAGCAAAATGCAATTTGATCTAGATCTCTCTAAAGGGTGTACTAAGCCGAAAGAAGTCCGCAATACTCAATTCTAAGGAACAACAGCTTTCAAAATGAAACCATACCAATTGTAAAAAAAGTAAAAAACATAAATTGTTTTATAAATTTTGCCGACGGCCGATTAAATTTTTCAATTGAAAAGCAGTTTTTTTTTAATTTATATTTGGTCTGCGAGTGGAAACGCTCCGATAAGTTTCGAAAAATAAGATGAGCTCCTAAAAAGTAAAAAAAAATATTTGTAGAGTTAATTTGCTAAATAAAAATAATACATAATTATTAATTTAATATGATCGATTTAATTAAGTTGTAGTAAATAAGTATGGAATTCTCTGCCACCAGTCTTCTTTCCTGGAGGCTACAATCTGGGTTTGTTCAAGGTCAGAGTGAACCGGTATTTTCTAAAACTGTGTGCTTCATCTTCGGCCACATCGTCGTCTACTCGTAGACGAAATAAAAAAAAAAACGTTTAGGTGGACAATTCTTGCCAATTCTATACTAACCTAACCTCGTCCTATCGGCTTTTACGCGTGTCTAGGTAAATATAAAGGTATAAAAGTGACGAATGATAGCAACATTTGAAGGATGCGCACATTCGTCGAGCAGTCATGACGAATCTTCGTCGGACGTGACGAGAATACGTCAGAAATGATGGAATCATGTGGGGTATGAGGTTATGCAGACGTAACGTTTTATAGTAAGACGTAAAGTTTTTACGGTGAAAGAATGTTGCGGGCTTATTAAATTGGTCGGAAAAACGTCAATCAATTTGGAGATTAGGTACGAGCAAGTGGTTGATTTTGTATAGTATATATTTTAATTGATGTCGCGGAATATAATATAATATAGTAGCCGTTTTAAAAATATATTTTGGACATAGAGATACTTTATTAATTCAATTAATATCTTGTCAAAGTTAATCAAAGAACAATTGAGAATCAGGATTGCTAGAGTAAATATACAATAAAGAATCATTAACAAAATAAGGATTAATCCATGAAAGGTAAAGTCTGTATGAAGCCCAAAGGTAGTCACTATACTGATCCTAAGAAACAATCCAAATAAAAATAAAACATTATGTCCACGATCAATTAACTTTTTTTTTTATGGAACAGTTGCTTTATTTTTGTACATTATTTCAAAAAAAAATATGCATAAATTTCAAGAATTTGTCCCCAGCCATTTTATCACTAGCAGATACAAATCACCCAAATAACGTCACCATATAAGGCAGCACAATAAAAGAAGGCGGCCTCCGTCACCTTTCCCTTAGGTTTTTATGCGGCTGTCAATCCGCCATTCTGAGGTTTGTTGCCGTTTTACTACCAACACCTTCGCTTGATGGAGCACTGCACTATCCCGATTATGATGTTGTTTACTTTAGAAGATAGAATGTGTTCGAAGATGGAAAAGAGAAATTTTCTTCTTCTTTGTCGATTTCTTTTTGTAAATCTAATAAAAAGAGTTTGTCAGAACTTATTTGCCATTAATATTGGGTGTTTCTTTTTTGACTTGTTGATTTGGTGACATCAAATCTCTACAAAATAAATAACAGTTTACAATTTAGAAGCTTTCTATATAAATTTACAGTTTTTTGTTGAACCTAGATTTTTATATTAGATTTTGTTAAAATTTATACAAGATGGTACTTTGGTACGAAGCCTAAAGAAGATCACTACCAATCATCACGAACCAATCTTTTTTTTTTTACATATCCACACAAAGGTGTTCAGGTCCCAAACTAGGCAAAGCCTGTGCTATGGTAACCTGATGACTGATATACATACTTATATACATAAATACATACCTTTATATATTATAAACACCCAGACAGGTCAAACAGACATGTTCATGTACACAAATGTTTGATCTGTCTGGGGCGAACCCGGGACCAGCGCCGCAGAAGGCAGGGTTGCTACCAACTGCGCCAACCGGCCAGTCTATACAATATATCAAATATCAATAGAAATTTATACTGAAATAGCTCGCTCTACGATGCTCTGTACATTAAAAAACACTAACCAAATACAACCACTAAAACCCTACTTATGCATGTCATTGCATTCTCAATTTTATAACAATATTGCTGTTACCCGCAACTGTGTCCGCGTAACAAATTATTTGACTTTCGTAAAAAAAGATTTTTTATTTCAATAAAAATCATCCTACATTACTTCTAATGCCTCCAAGAATATGTGTACAGTTATATAAGTTTCATGATGATCGGTTAAGTTTTTATTTTTATTCTTTTATTTAATGGGGCTTTGTTATCATTGACAGATCAGTTAAGTAGTTTTCCCGTGAAAACGTAACAAACATACTTAAATTAACATTTTTAATATTAGTAGAGATTAAGTTAAGAAACAATTACCTTTTCCAGGAATAGAATAAAACAATAGATAGACAATTTGTTAGTTTTATATCCTACCTATAGTCGGGAGGGTGGGATAATTTCCCTCGTAAAAGCTGGTCACCCCACTTATACCTTCACTGGATTGACCACACTTTACTGCCGGGAAATAGGCTTAGTAAAATTTTTACTATATCTCTGAATCTCTGGAAATTTTATAATAATACGACGAAACGTTAAATGATGCTGAAAATTTCATATGAATAATTCAATGAGCTAAAATCGTTTAAGATTTTCTGTGATTTATTGCTCTATGTTGAGTGTTTTCGTATCATATTGCTTTATTTTGAAATTTATCTTACAAAAATATATATTAGGTACTTATGTAGGGTTACCGGTAGGGGTGTACTTAGCCGAAAGGGGGCCGCTAGACTCATCTTACTGAACAACTTGTAATACTTAAGAGAAGAGAAATGTGAACAAGACATCCGGAGTATCCGAATGCTATAAACTGATAGAAGTATAAAATCACTAAGTGAACGGAACCGTAAATGCGTCTCAGCGGGATGCTTTGATTTTACTCTCGTCGTAAAGTTTCCCTACATAGTCTGCTATGTCTACCAAAACAATGTTTGACGAAAACTCCGAATAACTATTGGAAATGTTTACTTAATTTCTGATTGTTCACCGACTTACAAAAAGAGGAGGTACTTAACTTGACTGTTTTTACCCGACTGCGAAAGAAAGAAGGTTACGTTTTTCGAGTGTATAGTACGTATGTATATTTCTTTGTCACGCCCTAGAGCCTAAACGGCTTGTTGTATTGTTATGTAAGTGGTGTCATTAGATTCGATGAGAGTGTCACTGGGTACATCAAAATCAAAAAAAAAATTAACGATGGCACACAGGTGTAACGATTTAGCAGTCGGGTTTTTTCGAGCTCGATTCTAACCACTTGTTATATCTATCAAAGCTATTAAAAACGCGAAGTTGATTTTGATTAGCTCAGCTTGTAGTGTGTCTTTGTCTTATTGTTCGTACCTCCATGGGTATCCCTTGTAAACGCAATAAATATGAGTATAATAATTAAAGGACAAAAAATAAAAATAATTTAATGAAACGAAACTAAATCTATAATATAAAAATGAATCGTTGAATGTGTTGCTAAGCGCAAATCTCGAGAGCAGCTTAACCGAGTTTGCTACGAGTAATTCTATTTTTAGAATATTCCTTGAAGTACGCGGATGGTTTTTAAAAAAATGCCTTTAAAACTCTAAAAGCTAGACTTTTCAATACTCCCATACAAATGATTCGTAATAATACTTAAAAGTCACCATGAACTTTATTAGCAGAATAAGTAATAAAAAATAAAGAATCGACTGTTAGGCGGTACGATCACCGGGTCAGCTAGTAATTACAATAAAATAATCATGCGGCAGAGAGAGAGAGTCACTTTGAAATCCTTTTTTATCTGTATCAAAACTGTTAAAAACGCACAGTTACGAGTATCACCGACCCTTCACTGTTTTCGTGTTTCTGATAGAATTTTCGTTCCGGGGCCTACCTCTTTTCACCCCCTAATTTTTTAAGTATTTTTTTTTGTTATTGGGGTCAATCGCTTCACTATGATGTATTTTAGGCCTATACGTTTCATTATATTGAAAAAAAAAACTGTATAATAAAGGTTTTTAATAGGCATCGTATCAGAGCAAAAATGTGACTGCTTAGTAAGCCTGTAACTTTATAGTGATATAAAAGACAGAAAAATTAAAACGGTAAATCTCAGTAAATAATCTGTTAGATATGTGAAAAAAAACCCCACTGAAATCGGACAAAAAAAAAAGAAAAAAGCTATGGACAAGTTGGCGGTCTATAGCAGTCTTAATTTTGATTAGCTTAGCTAGAAGTGAAGCGTGTCTTTAGCTTATTGTTCGTACTTCCATGGGCGTCCGTTGTCCAGCTGGCAGAAGTCCAGGTGTGAAGTTAGCAGCAGTTTGAATGAGAGAACTCACGTCTTTGTGTTAGTTCGCATTGTATAGACTTGGAAACTTAACTTGACCAAAATCGAAGTACTTAAGTGTTACAAACTTATTGAGGCGTTCACAGTCTAAAATATGTTATAATCTACGGAAGATGCAAGGGACTCAAAACTTGTCCATGCTATATGCATATTTAATGAGGATTCAAATTTAAACTACGATGTACAATTTCGTTAAGAAAATGCTATTATTGATTACAATACGGCTGATGTGGATTTAAAAAAAAACGAGAACTAATCATACTTCACACTTCACACTAATATTATAAAGCCGAAAGTTTGTATGTATGTATGTATGCGTGCGTGTTTCTTTGTTCCTCCTTCACGATTAATCAGCTAAACGGATTTGGATGAAATTGGGAAAGAAGATAGCTTATACCTTGGATTAAGACATTGGCTCCTTTTTTAATTGAAGTATGCCTATGAGATGATCAAATATCTACCACGGGTAAACCTGGGGGCGCAGCTAGTGCTGTATTATGTAATGGTACGGAACACTTCGTGTGGGATTACGACTCGTACTTGACTGATTTTTAGACTTAAAATTGGTTAGCAATTTACTATTGTTGTTATTAATACTAAGCATGATATACATATTTAATAGATAAGCTTTATAATAAAATACATTTTTATTCTGTATTTATTTTATTTCTTAAAATAAATATAACTAAAATCTTAAACCTAGAGTGCCACCAGCAGCGGGGTAGGACCCAAGCTACCGGTGGTAGGGACTACAGAGAGAGGATCTTCCTTACAATACCCTTGATCCAACCATCGAGCGAGAACCTCTTAAGATGTTGGTTAAGACTTTTCGTTATCAGACCGTTTGCCGAAATGACTATCGGAATAATGATTTTCGAATCAACATCCCACATGGCGGTAACCTCGTGAGCCAAGTCAAGGTACTTGCTGACCTTGTCCTTTTCAGCTTTCACGAGGTTCTCATCATGCGGGATGGTGATGTCGACGATGGTAGATCGGTCCCAGCGCAATGCTCTGTAGTAGAGCATCAAACGACCATTTTCAAGAACAGGCAACGGTGCATACTGATAGTACGGTACTTCGAACTACACTCGGATGGATGATCCTGGCTACTAGATTACGCCTGTGTAAATACTCACCATTAGCAAGATGAGAACAACCGGAAATAATATGCCTGATAGACTTTCCGGGACGCCGGCTGCCCGACATGTGTCCACCGTACCGTTTTTCAGGTTCTTTATACTTCCTATAGTTGTTCGTCATCATTAATTCGTCGGCAATTGCACAAGCAAAACCTTCGGTTTCCTCAAAGAGGTCCCCAAACCGTAGCCAATTCAACGAAGCGAGTAGGCCCACATCGGGCCCCGTTAGAGCTCGATAAAACCTCCCGTGCAGCTCCTTACTCTTCCATACTTCCTTGCGGTCCTCAACGCTCAGCACCACCGTTCTGCGCCAATTCTCGTTCGCCAAGGATAGCGGTGTAAGACTCCTGTCAACTGCTACAACGTCGCAATGTATCCCGCACTCGTTGTTCAGGGAATAATCCCTGAGACTAGTCACTTCACGGTTATGGAGGTTTATGACATTTAAAAAGCTACGACCCCCCCATTTCCGTGGAATGGACATTCTCATAACTGACGACCGCGGATGATGCATGCGATGCGAAGTGAGCAGTTGACGAACTCGCCTATCCAGGGCATCCAGCTCAGTCTGGTTCCACCTTAGTATGCCAAAGGAGTATATCAGTACAGGCATCATCCGACCGTTGAAGGCTCGCACCTTGTTGCCGCCAGACAAAAGACTATTAAGTACTTTTGTCAAGCGTCAAAAGAAGCGATCCTTCATCAATTTCTTGATTTCGTCTACTGATATACTCAACGACTCTGACATACCAAGATACTCGGAGAGAGATCTGAGAGTCATAGTCTGAGAAAGTTGTAAATATGGTGAATTTACAACCTTCCCCCGCTTATCTACATCGCATCTAAAACCGCACACATATCTACATCGAACTCCATCCTGATGGTGTTGCTGAAAACTTGAGTAGTTTTCAACAACTGCAACAAGTCTTGGCGTTTCGGTGCAAACAGTTTCAAGTCGTCCATTTACAGCAGATGACTAATGGCCTCACCTCTCTACGAAGCCTAAATCCTTCAGCAAAGTACTGAGAGGATTTCGTGCAAGACAAAACCACAATGGACTCAGACTGTCGCCCTGTAATATTTCCCGCTCAATCCTTACACAGTTCTACGGACCACGAAAGGTATTGCCACCATCTGGCTGACGAAGGACAGTAGTCCACTGTCCCATGCATGTGCCTAAAAAGGACCTGAGAGTTGCATTGATTTTATACAACTCTAAAATCCTCTCAAGCCATGAATGAGGCACCGAATCATAGGCCTTCTTGTAGTCAATCCAGGCAGCAGAGAGACCTCCCTTGTTTCGCCGGACTTGCTGGCTAATGGCCATATCTATGAAGAGAAGCTCTTTAGTACCACGAGACCCAACCCTACATCCATTCTGAGCAGGAGTCAAAACATTGTTCACAACAATGTGCGTGTTAATTTTTGTAGTCAGAATGGATGTAAGGAGCTTGTAGATGGTAGGTAAGCACGTGATGGGTCTATAGTTCTTCGGTTCGGTCCGGTACCGGACTTGTATAGTAGAAAAGTGATACCGGTGGTCAAAATACATTATTATTATGATTAATTATTATACCAAAATAATTTTATTCTTATTTTTTTTAGCGTACGCAAATTTTTGTAAATTTTTTTTGTCCATGACCAACAGGACAAGTGAAAGTAAACAATTGAAAGTATGATGAACACAGGTGTAGATCCTGCGAGTCTTGAGAATAAGAAACCGAAAATTTTACGTACGAATACTGTCAGTGATTTTTAGTAGTAGGTATAATTTGATATGTCTGAGTTTATTTCCATATATAAATTACTTTGTCTTTATACTTTAACTAAGATTTTTTTTAAACTTGAAAAAAACTTCGTATTTGACACTAACTCATTATCCTGCTTAGAAGCTTTCTGAAAAATATTAACGACAATTATATAATCCGCAGAAATTCTATTATCTCACGGGATTGCTGCATCTTTCCGTGATGAAAATTATCCTATGTGTTGATCCAGGACATAATAAAATTTCATCCAAATCCATTCTACAGTTTTTGCGTGAAAGAATAACAAACATACATACAAACTTACGCGTTCATCCATACTCACATTGAAAAGAGGAAAGATTTGTATTTTTGTATGCAAAGAATAAAGCTACAGAATTCATTTAAAAAATGTTTTTTTGGCGTATTAAAGCTATATAAAATCACTTATATCTAACGCAGGCTATAGAAAAAACTTGAGACGTGTCAAGGGACACCCGGATGGAAACAAGTTCCTTTCAATTAACTAGTGAAAGTTTTTTTTTTAAATTTAAGTTATTATTATACATATTATATTGAAATAGAAAGACGAAACGAAAATAACTGGCTTGCTTTCTATGAGAGAGAGAGAAAAAGAGAGACAGACAGAGAAACACGCGCACGCTGCACTGCTTACAACTATAGCAAAAGTGTCGTTACAACTGGTCTTAATTTTTTCCGTCTAGCCCCACTTTCGCAACTCGCGATAAGGAACTTCGTTTCAATTAGTAACGCTGCTAGTTATTTATAGTAGAATATCAAAATATCCGTCAAGAGGTTGTTGAGAGACAACGACGAAAAACTAACCACAATGTATTGTATGTATGTATTGTTTTAGGGAAAAATATCAGAAGTAGGTAGGTATCTACGAAATGAATTATGTTGGCCTCGAATTTAAATATGTCGTATTTAAGGAAATTACGATCAGTACTTTAATAATAGCTGTTATATGTACAGCGTTTTAATCATTTAATAAAATAACATTGTCATTTATCAACAATATTTGTGTTTAAATGTTAATGAAAAATTACGTGCTTGAAAATTGAAATGGATCCAAAACCGACGGTCCCTGAGAGGAAAAAAAAATTAAGCAAGTATTTACAATTTTATATAATTATAAATAGTATTAAAATACTATTATTTTAAAATATGTTTTCAATAAATACCTCTAAAGTTATTAGTAGGTACTATGAGTTTGGTATATTAGGACTTTTTGGCAGAACTTTAAGTACTACTTTGTGAATAAGTAAATAGATAAACTTCAAAAGACTTTTTTTTTTCTGAGACAGCTGGCTCGATTTGAAAGATTATATTTTGGATCGTAGTGCCCTATTATATTTTTTTAAATCGGCCCAGCGGATTGATGTATATATCGAAATAAATATAGAGTACTCAGTTAACTTTTAAAATCGCGTGTGAATCGGTTTCTTCAACGCAAGCGTGCCACATACTAGACCACATCGACGTTTTACATCAGGCGAGTTGCAGTCAAGCGCAAGCCTATGATTTTTATAAAAAAATATGTTTTACGTGGCACTAGATTTTTCAGGATTCAGGATAGATTCAGGATCAGAATTTTATTCTCAATTTAATATACACTAAGAGCGTGACCGACATTAGTTTAAAAAAAAGTAGAGCGTCCAAAAAAATTTAACACGTAGTTAATTATATGCACTTAGATGCTTTATTATTAGTAAGGTATCCAATCTTCTCCGTTGTCCATAATGGCCTGGCATCTTCGTGGCATATTTTCGACTAAATTTCCTGCGTATTCACGGGATAATGACTTCCATGTGGTCTTTAACTTGCGAGTAAGCTCGGCGGCAGTTCGTGTTTTTTTCCTCGAAGTTTAAGCTTCATCAACGCTCAAACGTTTTCAATTGGGTTTGCGTCAGGAGATTTCGAGGGCCAATCCAAAACCTCGATGCCATTATCTAGTTTCCAGGCGGTGCATACGCGACTTCGGTGTTGGGGGTCATTGTCTTCTTTTAATGTAAATGGTTTACTTGGGCTTGGGAACAGCCTCCGGGCAGATGGTAATAATGCTTTCTGATGTATTTGGTACTTTACAGCATTCAGAGAACCTGTAAACAAGTACAAATTGCCAAAACCTCGTTTTGAGTAGCATCCCCAAACACCCCAATCCCTTTACCGGGTGTTTAACAGTTCGTTCGACAAGTCTGTTATCAGCAGTTGACCAAGCACGAGGTGTAATACTACTTGCCCAAAACGAAGCTTCGTCTGAAAAAATTATCTTGTTCCAATCGCGATCTTTGTTTTCTTGTGCCCAGGCCATTCTTTTTTCAACGTGTTTTTGTGAAAGGAGCGGTTTCTTCAATGTGCTTCGGTATTTTAACTTATTCTCTCTATTAAGCGTCTCCTAATTGTAGCTAGAGACATGTTTAGCCCTTTTCTAGACAGTTTTTCTTGTGCAGATTGCAAAGATAAACGTGGATTTTTCCAAAATAGGTTAGTTATCTGCTTATCCTCGGCGGACGACGTCTTTCTTGTTTCACCACGTTCTGGTAGGTCATCGACGTGTTTTGTTACTGAATATCGGTTCACCCACCTTGGTGACGAGCCTTTGACTTTTTCATATACTTTGCTGCCTGAACACGTGACATTTTTGGTTCTTTGGGATGAGAACAAAGGAACACTGTCTCATAGCGGGAAGCATACGAGGCAAGCGTGTACTCTGTGCGAAGAGAACGCGAGATCTGGTTTGTTTTTTTTTCTTGCGTCATGGGCAAAACGTTGGTAACTGCTCGTATTTTTTGTTTAGCAAAAAAGTCTCGAATAATTTTTTTTATAAGAATCACTTTTTTGTGAAACACATTTATAAATGTAAGTATTTACGTATGTCTAAATCTTTGTGACAATCCAAATACTAAACAGGTAGACTGATTTTGATGAGTAAGGTGTCATTGGATTGATCTTTAAATTGTTTAAAAAGACGCGTTTTTACGTGTACCTGATTGTTACAAAGGTCCAACTATAGTTTCGTTCGCATTTCATCCATGATGAAGTTCACCGAATGTGATAAAAATTCTTTATAATTATATTGATTGCGATAGCGATTCCGATTAAGATTGCGATTGCAATTAATTACATCTGTATTTAAGATACAATATTCTAAAATGTTTCCAGTCAGTTATTTTTGGAAGGTGTTGATATAAAACCACTTGTTTGAAATACTATTATTTATACTTATATGTATCAACCTATAATGTCTCACTGCTGGGCACGGGTCTCTCCTAAAAGGTGGTGTAGACCATGTTCACGACGCTAGCCAAATTACGGGGACTTTAGTTAACTATGAAAGTTCCCTTCAAACCTCAAGTTCGTTCGTTTGAAGACCTTCAAAGACAAGCAGATCTCCTCAAGAGGTTAAGTAATTAATTATAATATGCACATGAGTGTAAAGCTCAGAGATGCATATCCGTTCCCTATCCATATGTTTTTTGTTTATAAGTAAGTTTAAATTTTTATTTTAGTTTTGGAGAACAGAGCGACTGTATTCGACCCCGCTACTAACCTGCTGCCAGAGGATGACCTTCCTCTCCCTCCTCCACCTGCTCCCATACCACCTGGTCTACCACCATCTGATGAGAGAGCAAACCTGAGGCTTGCAAGATACGGGCAGCAACCTATTAGTAAGACAACGAATATGAGTTTTAAATTAAAATACAAAGGACTTGTTTCATTTTCGGCCACGACGGTATACGCCTACCAAAAAAATCCTAAAGAATGAATGAATGAATGGTTTATTTGTGACAAACACATTTAACAAAAAATGTAACAATATGAAACTTATTTAATATTAATTTGTGTTTGTCAGAACCCGATCCCAACTCAGCAAAATGCTGGCTGCATAAGTCAGCATGATATAAAGATGTAGTTTGGTACAAATATATCCAAATTCTGTAAATTTTAGTAGATTTATGACATCCCTGGGAGATCTTTGGTCTATCTATTATAACACCCGTCACAAATGTCAAAAAAGACACAACAAAAACACGAAAATCGCCAGTTTGCGTAAATAAGATGGAAATATGTTGATTCTAAATTAATTTTGTACACTGCGATAAGTTACGTTATTTAATTATGTTGATAGATTAAAGATTAATAATCCCTAACGTATTTATAGTATCGAGTACACTGTCCTGACCGAGGCTCCATACATTATTGAAACATCTCTTTTATTTATTTGTCTAAATATAGCGCACATGTTACTGAACCCATTGGTTCCGAACTAGTTATTAACTGTTGTTTGGTTAAGTAGTAAAGTTAGTAGTAGGAAATGTTTTTAAACTTTGTGTGCTAATAGGAGATGTCATTAAATTAATTATTTAACCCTGCCGTCTGCGCCGCTGGTCCTGGGTTCGATCCCCGGACAGGACAAACATTTGTGTGCATGAGCATGTCTGTTTGACCTGTGTCTGCGTGTTTATTATATATATATAAGTATGTACTTATATATATAAGTATGTACTTATGTACATAAGTATGTATTTCAACCATCAGGTGACGATAGCGCAGGTTTTGCCTAGTTTGGGACCTGAAGACCTTTGTGTGCATGTCCCATATTATTATTATTATTTTTTTATGATTTATTAATAAATCCTGGTTTTTCAGTACTTGATCGCAACCTGAGTGATTACGATGAAGACTCAGAAGAATCGGAATCAGAGAATGACATTGATATTAAACAAAACTCAAGTAAAGCACTGAAATTCGACGCTGAAGTATTAGAAGTGATAGAAAACGACAGTGAGATGGAAAAGAAAGAAGACATTAAAAATCTGAAATAACATAATACTGATTGCGCGATTTAATTGGTGTACCTGCTGATAAATTAAAGATTCTGATAATCTATATATATATATATATATATATAATAATAAATCCCTATATCTTGGTTACGTCATCACGCGTGAACGGCTGGACTGATTTCACAATATTGTTGTTGTGTTTGTTATTGTCAGAGAACGTTCTTGCGACAGAAAAAAAAAAATATAAAAATGAATTGTTACACTAAAACTCGAGAACGGCTGGGCCGATATAGCTGATTTTAGTCTTGAAATGTTTGTCGTACTCCAGGGAAGGTTTAAAAGGTGAGAAACATACATAACTGTTAGGAACTTCGTAGTTCGGCCGGTTAGCTAGTTAAAAATAAAAATAAGGATTAGTATAGTGTCCCCCTTTCGGCTCAGTACACCTCTAACCAGTAACTCGTATAAGCTACATCTTTATATATATAATTCTACTGTACGTGTGTATGTTTTGAATGAATGTTTTTTTTTGTATGCGTGTGGTGGCAACCTGTATAGTTTAAGTTCTCAAATCAGCCCGGCAGATGGCGCTGTAGTCGGTATCTAGTTTTTAGCAGGACAGCGTCTGTCGAGTCCGTCAGTTACATATATATTATGCTAAACTCAGATATATCTGAATATGTATATTTTCTATTCTTATTCACAAAATAAGGATACAACTTCAAATAAAGTAAAATGTCAGTACTAATGTTTTAAGGAATACTATTAGAGATATATTATATACTAGCTGACTCGGCGAACTTCGTACCGCCTAACAGTCGATACCTTAATTTTTTAAATACTTATTCTACGGGACGTCGGGTCAGCAAATTTTGACATTAATATTTATACGATACTAACTTCACTCAATTGTTAGTCTTCAAGGAACCTCTCCACTGACACTAAACTCTTTGGCATGGTATTAAAGTTTAAATTGACTTAAGTATTATTACGATATATTAATTGTATAGAAAAGTGTTGTTTTCAGCCCTGATCAGACAATTTTTAAATTCTCCTCTCCGTAGGAACCATACTCGTACATCAATCAATATTCTAAAAAAAGAATTAGTAAAATCGGTTCAGCTGCTCTCGAGATTTGCGCTTAGCAACACTATTTCATTCAGAGATTCATTTTTATATTAAAGATAGATATTTCTTTTTTAATTAAAAAACTAACGCGTGTCTGATTCATGTTGTTTAAGAAGACGTGTTTTCAATTGTACCTGATTGTTGTAAAGGTCCAACAATAATTTCGTTCACATTCGGTGAACTTCATCAGGGATGAAATGAGTCGTTCGTATCTTCAACGAGACGTGCGAGACGTGTCATTGTTGAAGACACGTACTATATAAGCTTCGGAAATTCGCCAGAAAGTAATTTTATTTCATAACTATGACAACTGACTTCTTTCACCATCTTCAACACATTTTTTGTTGCTATGTTTTTAAAACCAAATTGTTGACGGATTTAAATACAAATTGATTAAATCACTTTCAATGCAAAAAAATGTTCTTGAAAATTAATTCATCACAACATAAACCTAATTTTTTCAAATCGATCTCCTGTTTTGTTTGAAGCAAAAAAAATATGTTTTATTCCTGTCTGTCCCATTTCACTGTGTCTCTTTAAAGGGACAAACAGGAATAAAAACTTTGTTGTCCCCCTACGGCTACTAAGGGAAAGGAAAAAACGGAATGTTTTCTATTTAACTTTCCTGTTTTCTGCTGTTGCTATTTTATCAGGGGAACAAATAGGAATACATTTACCTGTTTGTCACTCTGCTACGGACTAAAACGTATATATGTTTTATCTATTGTTTGTAATATCAATGCAAGGTGTTCGTAATTTACAATGTTGTATTTTGAAAATTGTCAAAACATTGACTACGGGCTATTAGAGGGTTTAATTTTGAAATATTTTATAAACATTTTTCTCAGTTTGTCGATCGTTAATACGTCGATAGTTATCATAAAAACAGAGTCGAATTGAATCTCTTTTTTGGACGTTGGTAATGAAAAACGTGTCAATATACTGCAAAATTATTATACATTTTCTTAATTGTTTTGAAGTAATTACTAACAAAATTGACGATTACTTTTTAAAGTATTATTCTTACGTGATAGAACAAGAATCATGTTCTAAATAATCTATGTACAATATATTGCTTTAGATTAAATTATTAGAAAAGCATATCACAGGAAAGAAACACTTAATAATCCTATATTTATAATTATCATGGCACTATCAGTCACGATGGTTCTTCCCTAATGAAACATACGCGCCCATAGAGCAAGTGCCAATTTGCTCTACGCTGAGTAATAAGCTTATCAGTTGCCTGGTTAATATATTAAATCTTCTATGTATAGTACTATGATTTTTCTGTGTTCTCAGCTGCTTTTGATTTTGTCACTTTAGTTTTAATGTTATTACCCCCGGCCCAAAAAGAGATAATAATAATAAAATCATTTATTTGACACAAAAACATGGCTCAAAATTGTAGCAATTACATAAGTGTTAATAGCTAATTAAACTCATTTATATAATACTATTGTGCTATTATGATAAACATTGCTATTATGTAATTGTTTCTAATGTTGTTATGTTCACTAGCTAGGCCGGTAGGATCCGCTGTGTTGCGGAAACTAGTGCTCGTCCGGGGTCTTATTTACTTAACATTTATACATTTTATAATATGGTATCGATTTCAATTTAGAATAGAGAATAAGATTCAGATTTACGGAGTTAATTTAGCTAGTTCTACAACAACTCCTGCTAATGTGAGCAATAATAATCAAATTATTAATATTAAATTTATATGGATTATAGTTATACAATTCATTTGCGATTAATTGCCATAATAATCTTATTGTTTATATTCATACAATTTATAACAATGTGTTAGTATTAGAAGTAATAAATTATTTATGTAATGGTATTTCATTTGATGGCCAACTACAGAGAGAGAAAATCTGAACGTAATGCATCAGGTCTACCGACCTGTGTTCGTAACTACATTCTCCGCTGGTAGATAGTAGTTAACTGCTGTTGTATATTATAATATTATGTATGTGCTGAAGATGCGGTTGTGTGTATGTGGGTGTGGAGGTGTATGCGGAGATGTGATATGTTATATTTTTGGCCTATATGAGATATGTTATATGTTTGGCCTGCCACCCAGTTTCATCCTCGCATTTAAACGTTTAGACCCATTTCGATGCCTGTATTTTGTTTTACAACTGACGTGATCGAATAAATGAATAAATTAATTAATTCTATATTGTAGATTATAATTAATTAATTAATTCTATATTGTAGAAACATGAAATATACGAGAAAATCTCACATCTAGTGTCACAACTGTCACAAGCTAAAAGCGATCTCTTCCAAGCAACCTTAGGATGGAGACAAAATAAATACAGTATAGAACGGGGTATACAATAAAGAATATTAACTAATCAAAACCGCAATGTTTCTAAGCTATAACTTATAAAGATTTCTTCAGGCGCTTGGTGATCGTCACCTTATTCATTACTTACTGTAACAGTTGTCGGAAACGACATAAAATTCTCAAAGATTTCAAAATCGATGAAGTATTACAGGTTAGTATACCATCTGACGATTTGAGTTTCAAATTCCAGATCTAATTCTTGTTTTCAGTCGTTGGTGTTAAAAGGATTGTATCTATATAACTTAGTAAAAATATATATTAAAGTATTATTTCTATCAAAGTTACAGGACACTATCTTCATTTAATATGACAAAGTTTTATCAAATATGGTTGCTTTATCAGACATTAATATTGATAAGCTTATTTTCACTACACAATGAGACGAGCTAACGCGTACATATCAAACGCTACAATAAATAAAAATAGGATATATTCAGTTTAATAATGTTTTATGCTACTTAATTATCGACGTGTTTAAGACGTAAGGAATCGAGAGTTAAGTTAACTAAGTTTTGTGAACGTGGTGAAGTCCAAACAAAACGATGGATTCGAATTCTCGACTTTTGAGAAAAGTTTTTCCGGGTAAGTATAAAAATTAGTAATCTCATCATAAAATATAAAGAACAGGTAACATTTATTTCGTATAAAAAGTGGCATGTAGTATTTTAAGTTGGTAAGATTTAATGGCTAGCTGGGTACTCACTTCCACGTCAAAAATATTTGATATAATTAATGACTTAACAGGTTATTTTTGAAATTTAATTAAAGCCTCGTCTAGCTATTTAAGTATAATAAGTAGACAACAACATTGCTGAAAACAATGCAATGAGATTAGTTCAGGGCCGAGATGAGATTAGTGGTGTATGGGACAAAAAGCCTATGCTCAGTAGTGACTGATAACAGACTGATAATGATGAAAAGCTATTAAATATAGAGTTCACAACTTTTATCACACTGTTCTATACAAGACAGAATATTTTGTAGGTTTTAATAATAAAATCTCTATCAGAATGTGTGTGAGAGACGTAATTCTTAATCGTTAGCATCGAATTATTTATATTAGACCTCGTAGTGACGGAAGACAAATAACACGGTGGTTAGAAGGAATGTGAGTTCAAACAAAATCAATTGCTAAATTGTTAAACCTGTGTATTATCCTTGATTCCTTTTTTTAATTGTATGTACCCAGTGTCACTTTGACGGCTTAGACAAATCTATTAACACCGCTTAAATAAATATACGACAAGCCGTTTAGGCTCTAAGGCGTGCCAAAGAAATAAACATACATACACTCGAAAAACATAACCCACTTCGCTGTCTGGTAATAAACAGGCTCATTCTTATCAATCAAGTAGAAAGTGCCTTAATGTTTCTAATAGCACGAAGATAGACAGTAAGTTGCGTTGTCAAGAAATCCACTGAAATTAATGTTGCTGTAAAAAGCAAGTTTTTCATGATATCTTTATTACTTTTCAGGTGTGAGCAACGAAGCGACGATTTTCCAGCCAGCCTCAAACCTGCTACCACCGGATGACATTCCGATAACTCCCACACCACCAGTCGCACCCCCGACAGAAGAAGTGGAACGGATTTGCATGGGTTTCGCTAAAAAGATAACTGGTAACGCAAGGCTCAATGCTATGGATCCCAAAGAAAGAAAGGAGAGTTTGAAATCTTTAGGGGATATTAACACAAAAATATGTTAGGTAATGGACCTATTTACTACTACCTTCTTTATGATATACTACAAGATACTAGTAATATTAACTTAGTTATACGTAATAATATATTATAAGGAAGATGCAAAAGCATGGAAAGAAATGTTTAGAACAGATAATTGCCCGGATTGACGAGCTCTAGAAAAGAAACCAAGAATGAATCCAGTGTTGAAGAACTCTTGAACAATGTGGAACAAACAGAGAAGACTCTAGGCAAGAGTAGGAGACAAGAACCTCTGAATTATCCAAAGTGATGTGAGATGACTTTGTGTCTAGCATTAATGGAGAATGATAGTTTGCTGAAACTTATATAATATGACAAATAGATTGTAGTAATTAAAATCACAATATTTTTCCTAATAAGGAAAAAAAATATGTAAGCCAGAGTTATTTTGGGCTATGTCATTGCATAACAAGTAGTTAAGCACATGTGTATTAGCGATAAATCTATATTTTCAATGATACAACGCTAGGATTGCATCGTTTAAATACGTGAAATTATCAACATATTACAATTATACTGGGCCGAAATTACTTAAATAATACTCTTCCCTTCTCTTAGAGTAGCATATGTTTAGCTACGCAGTCAGTGCATTGATGAGATCAAATTTGACATAAAATTAATGTTTTTTACACCTAACTTCTAATTATAAATAATATTAGGAAATAATTTGATTTTTGTTTGTTTCGACATTAATTAGATTCATTCGTTTATTCTACATACATTCTACAACTCGATTAACTAAGTATACAAAGTCTAAATAAAAATGACCTGTAATAATTATTATCAATAAATTGAGTATGTATAAATAAGAGATCGCTTTTAGCAATAAGGCGGCCATTTGTGGAACTAGCACTAAACAAGCTTACTTGTGTGTATAATACAGGTCAGTGGTTAGTAGACATGAAATAAATAATCTTAACTGATCTGCCGTATTTTATATTTTGTATGAATCTGTCGCGGGTCCCTGAATAAACCTAGACAAGATTAGCATAGGACCGATACAGATAGTATGAAATAAGAAAGGAATATTCCCAACAAGAAGATAAGGACGGCTGCAAATAATCTTGATGATGCCTGCAATAAAATGTTCATCTATCTAGTTTTTTCAGAACAACATCACGTATATTTTTTTCATTTGCCATTTTCTCAAAACCTAGTAAAACATCGAGTTGAATACTTTATAAAGAATACCACTAAAGAAAATATGACTGGTATATTTATGTATGATACTAATTATAGTTTTTAATTTCCACAACAGATAACTACCATTTTGCCTGATTGTCAACGACGGGGTGGTCAAAGTGTAGCTACGTACAACACTAGTGTATCTACCAATTCTCAGACACAGATACTTCTTGGTATACGCACTGTGTGACGAAAGCAAAGAAAAAAATATTTGAAGTAGAAAAACTTTACTCACTCTGGCGATAAGTGGAAGTATTATAACTAATAATCGTGTAATTGCCAGAGGGGCGTCCCGTACTAGTTAATATGACAAAATGTTGCTATATCTCAAGGTTTTCAGCCTAATAAAATCAGATAGTACCGTTATTTATAGCATATAAGATATTACAAATATATGACTTATTTCCTGGTGGCCTAAAATCATAATGTGGCAAATGCAATGAACGTATTTGTGCCTAAACATTGAATATTGTTAATTAAGTTCTTATATACGCAGATAAATAACATATGTAACTAAATTAAATTATGAATGCACAACATTTATATATCATCGACCATCGATAACATGAATAAGACAATTGACTTTTTAAAAATAACTTTGCGCTAAAATAAAATAGATCCAAAATTACAAATATCGACCGTCAAATATAAAATAAGAATATAGGAAGGTTATCAGATTGGAATGTTTCTTCATAATATTATTATTGCGCCAAATTATAGCATAATACATATTTATTACATATGAGGTTATTACTCTGACAATATTTTAGTGCTTGTGCCATATTGACAATTCATTTCACATTAATTTCAATTGTAATAAATGAGACTGACCACAGACAACCAATTGTCCGAATAACTTTTCTCTACAATATTATTTTCTTTATCTACTACATTGAAATCGTAATTAACCGGCTCGTTTCCGCAAAATTATCTTGAAGAACGTCACTGACCTCAATGCAGCGAATATTATTCAGACAAAGGTGTGTGACATTACATTATTTTATCACTTACGCTAATTTGAATGTTATTCTGCTAGAGCTAAAGTTCATTTTGAAATCTTTGTCGTAGTTATATTCTGTACCGTACTAAACGTGGCTGTAGTTTCTTGTTAATGGCCAGTTGCTATCCGAACGCTTGGACAATCGAACGCGATTTTAAATTTAATGCTTCGGAATTCAAAAGTGATCAGTTACATTTTATTCTTCACTCTGTGTTAAAAACCTGTGTAATTTTGTTCGTGTATTTTTTCATCGTGCCATTTTGGATTCGGAAATTCATTTATCTTATTTGGTAAGTTTTTGTTTATCTTATTTTATTCAATTGATATAACTTTTTTAATCTTTATTTTCATGTATTAACAAAAGAATTGTTTGTTTAAATATAATCGCCGCGGGAGTCTCAAATTGGGCCTCAGTAATATCCTTTACCATATGTGGCCCAAGAGAGAGCGGATGATTAAGCATCGGACCAATGTTTGATATTTTTTTTCATTATTATTATTGCTCTTTCACCGTTTAGTTAACACATCTATATTTATTTAATATATAATAAAAGTGTTTTAGCTAAAACCTCCTAACGAGATTGTTTTCTGCAAAGTGTATGAGTTACTGTTGTTCAATTGTTGGATTCAGAAACTCTACAATGTGTTCAAGAAAGCTTTTCTCTAATTTCAATTGACTCGCAAAACTAGCCTAATATCTCAGTATATGTGATATATACTAAGATATTAGGCTAGGTGTATTAGGTGTATACCTGATAACTTGGAATGGCGAAACTTTGTATTTTTTCCTTCTACGCGCTTTACAGACAAAATACACCAAGCCGGTTTCGCATTTGTATTTCTGGACATTCCAAAACGTTGCGACAGTAATAAGATTATGTATATATTTATTATAAAGATGTTTGATTGCATGGACTATTTTGAAATACAAAATAAGTATTTGGGCTGTATTGAACTACGAGTATAAGTCTGCTGATATTAACATAAGTTGTAAGATAAATTAAAATGAAATTTATAAATGATACTTCTTATACAGTACTTCTTGTCTTGATTGCTTCAATTATTGAATGCAAATCTAACAGGTATGCAATGATTAAATTATTCATGAATTATATTTTTAAGAATCAAACAACATACAGCGTTACGTAGATAACTTAGATTTCATATTTGCAAGTGGCTACTATATTGTCCTACAAACGTTTTTATTTACCATTAGTTGCTCTAGCTGGTTAGATTTTAAATATTTAAAATATCAGACAAGTTTTAACCACATAATTATTTCTTTCTTTCTTTCTAATGGTCCATAGGTTTGTATCCTGCACATCGTGATTGTTTAAATTCGCGATCTTAAAACATTCTCAACATTGTCTCCCAGTCACAATGTAGTTATATTATCATAAGTACCTATTATATTTTACATTGAATATTATTCATTGTTGTGGTTCATAAATATTTTGTTAATAGGTCTTAAAGATACAAAACAATGTTAATAAAATACAATCTAATATTAAAATATCACTTTAAAAAGTGTTTCTCAAGAATAAGTTATATATTCTATAGTCAGTTATTTAGTCCATAGCATGTGGGAAGTGTCGTATTAGAAATAATAGCTGTTCATCACCTGCCTTAATATGTGACAAACATATTAAGGCAGGTCATGAACAGCTGCGTTAAAAAAACTTGATATCTGATATTTCACTACAGCGCGAAAGAAGCAACGTTGGTGCGGATGGCTCAGGGTACCTAACTAGAGTTTTGTGCATTTATCAAGCAATCCTCCGCGTTAAGTGCAATTAAAATCTGATAACACGATAGCAATTGCGCTGTCTTTTCTTTTTTTTGTTGTAATGTGAGCTGTTTGTTATTATGTAACGTAATAACAAACAGCTCACATACACCTTCGACACATTTTTTATCTTCCGAATTCTAAGAAAAATATCAATGTTACGGTTTAAAAAGTTATATATACTCGTATCTTTGACCTATCAATCTATAAAGTAGGTTTTGTTATCTTATCAATTGCCACCGCAAACTGCGACGTTCTGCGAGAGACCGACTTTTGGGTAAAGCGGTAGTAAACAATGATAGTGCACATGATGATGTGATTCTATCGAAATTGACACCTGAAAAACAATATAGTATTGTATTGATTGCTAAATATATCTGTAGAAATATTTTTATTTAGAAATAGAAATATGTTTATTATTTACAGAAAACAACTTTTCAAATACACAGGTTATGACATTTACTACACAAAATGTTTACCGTCATAAATCGGTCCCAACTTAACATAGTGGCGGATGAAACATCCAGAGTTAATCTCCCTTTGTAACCGTCCTCTGTCTTTCTGTGTATATTTCATGCTGCTGGACTAATTAGATCTCTCCTAAGAACACATTATCACTCAGATGTTAAATATAAGCTAGGATGCTACTACAAGTTCAGTGGCTAGGGCTCTTAGGAGTTCCCCGTCTGGGGAGTCAGAGCCATTCGATAGTCTCTCTCCGGGTGACGGCTGAGTCAAGGTCCGAGCCGTCTGAGGCGTCTTTGTGCTTGTCGCCCTAGAAACCTTTCGGCCCAATGCAAAGGCTTCTTGTAGCTATTTCATGAAATAAAAGTGTATCGGTTTTAATAGCTGTTTCCTCTTCTATGAATACTACTGTTACTGGCCAAATTGCAGATGTAAGTTGGGACTTCTGTCTTACCTTGATTTCGATGCTGGACATAACTAATACTGAATATTAGCTTTAAATTTCCCATGTTAATAATGTTGTGTAGTGATTTGCTAGTGCGAGTACAAAGAAGCCGCAAAGTGGCAATTTTACCACTAGAACATATTCCTTTCTTTCCAATTTATAATTTTGAGTTTTCTAAGGAAAATCAATGGAAAATTTGTTGGATATACTGTAACTCGTATTAATTCAAATTAAGGTCCAGTTTAGTATAATTTTAGTACACTTGGTTACAAAGAGAAAGTCTCTACTATTTGGGACCTTACTCATCAAAAGCGAAAGTTCTTAAGTGGACCTGATTCAATGGTTTTTACGTTCACCTATCCAATCTTGTTTTGCAAATACGTTTGTTTAAAAACATGCAATAAAATTCTGCCCACACGCAGAAATAAAAATACTGAAGTATTTATTCTGTTTTTTTTTGCAAAATGGTACTGAAGTGTTAGAGTAAGTTAAAAGTTGTAATAAATATATATAGGTATGCAGACTAGTGTAGCGGGGCGTACACAGCGAGCATTCGTGCACATTAGTAAGGAGAAACAACGTCGCTCGCTGCGAGCAACAAGCGGCTATTAATTATTATTTCGACGGGAATTACCACTCGACGAAACGTAACATGCTCGCTACAAATGGTATATTACGCCTTGTATTACCGATCAGCACCTACCACGGGGACCAACGTTACAGGGCGTAACATAACGTGTTACATTGCAACCCATTACACTGGTCAGTACACACTTAAAAAGTATCAAATACGTCAAAATACGAAAGCTACAATTATTACGTGTAAAAATTACAGACACGAATTGTACTTACTATCGTAACAATATTGTTTGTTTAAGACATTATGTGATCATTGCAATAAAAATTATATCATTATAAGTAATCCTCATCATTACGTGACTATTCAATCCCCGTATTGCTGACTGTCTCATTCCGGACACGTACATAGATTCGCAAGGAACGCACAAAATGTACATAATTATTCAAATTACGCTCTTCAATGCTTAGAAAATACATTCTTTGTGGCACTGTGTTTGTTAGTATAAACACTGATTTAATGTGTTCTGCTCAGCTCTATTATTATTATATTAAGAGTGGCTCGCCGGATCATTGAAGAGTAAAGTTCCCGTATGTTTCATTTCTTTAGATATATTGAAAGAGACAAACAGGAATATATGTTCCTGTTTGTCTCCCTACAAATATTAATAGAAATTAATGTTATAATTATAGCTCTATGGCTGGTAAGGGAACAGACGGGAAAACATGTTATGTTTGTCCCCTCACAGGATGGGGGACAAGCTAAAGTATATAACTATACTTACACCATGCTGCTCAGATTTTACACAAGAAACAGCCTTACCTCTCATGTAATTCTATTTTAATTTTATCAAAATCGAATAGAAAACCGTACGAGAAATCACAGTTAAAAATACATACCTACTTGTGTGTATTCCTGTTTATCCCCTATGGGGGGACAAATAAAGGTGACAAATAAGAATAAACCTTTGTTATGCAGAAGGCAAGTACATTGCAAACCTATTTTGGATCCATTTTGTGGACAGAAGTATTAAACTAAGTACAAGCAAATTCTTTGCAAAACAATTTTGAATCCATCCAGGAAAGAGTATAACTAAATAAATTACTTATAAATACGAATAAGACCATTACATATTTAGTTTGTCTTCTGAGAGTGAAAAGAATATTATAAAATTAATTTTTAATTTATTCATTAATTTTTTTCACTTAATCCAGTGGTTTATACCAATATATGTAAGGCTATGTATCACCTTTATTTATTTATATGTTTTTTCGAGTAGGATCTACCATATTTCGCAGAATTCGGAATAAAAGAAAGGCCAGCGAAATAGAACCCTTTGTTTCTTACCTTCCAAGAAGATGTAAACGATCCAAAAAAATCTTTTGAACAAAGAAAAAGATGTTAGTTGAATGATTCACTAATATAATTACGCAAGACGGTCTTATAGAAAGCGCTTCTGAGTTTTAGCTGCGTGAGTCAGTGTTTGACGTGTGGTCAGGAATTCGATTCCTTGGAGGTAATTATTTTTAAAACAGTGGTTTGTTTTAGAAGGTCAGATACCAATTAAATTATTAGTAGGTGCGTAGTAATAAATAATTTTGTTAAACATATTTGCATCATCACATTTTATTATAAATTTATATTATTATTTATCAGCATCATCTTCAAACTTTATCTACTTACCCACTGCTGAGTATAGGTCTCCTCTTGCGTGCTCCATCCTTTAAGGTGTGATTACATGACTCCATATTTTTTTGTTACAAAAAGCTGCGTTTACTCATATGTAAGGTAATGTGCTCAAATAACTAACGATTCGCTGGAAAAGCTATGTCTAGGATCATCATGTATGGTAATTATGTCGAAAGATTCGTGAAAAAATCATTAAATATTATAAACTTATCCTGTTTACAGTATTTGTAATGAGGATAAAGATGTATTGAAATTAACAATAACTATTGTATTATTCTCAATAATTTAATACCACCGATAAATGGTAGAGATTTCACGGGCACGCTCTAAACGCTTTGTCGACCTTTATTCCGCGAACTACCAGATCGTGGAATTCCTAAAGATAAAGATTGGTCGCTTTACATCAAGTGAGTTACGGTCAAACGCAAACCTATCATAACGAATAGGATTAAAAAATAATAATAATATAGGTTTATCTAAACTTAACATTCAGAACAAGCAATAGTATTTACACAATAATTTAAATGAAATATAAAGGTGTGTTATAAAACTTGGGTAAAAACAAATTACTCACATTTATGTCAAGGTGAGAAAATAATGTATCTGTGGTAAAATTTAAAGTTCTAGTAAAGTTAAGTCTGCCATTTCCGACACTTTATTGTATTCGTGGTCACAAGTTAACATTAGGATTGTCATGTTTTGACCACAGACTTTGTAGAGTATTCAAAGTCGTAGATTTGCTAGTTCTTTTAATGACCTGACACACTCGATAAAATGAATAGGTTCAGTGCTCTGCGTTGATTCCCAGCAAACACCATACTCTTTTATAGAAAATAGATGAAATTAATGTCAAAACTCATGTGTTTTGACATATTGTAGACTTAGGTGGTAAATGGTGTTCCTCAATTTTTCTTATTCGTACTGGAATCGTTTTTTTTTCTCAATAGAATATCACCAGATTTCTCTTCTTTTATATAATGAGGCTAGTTTTTTTAGTTCTTTTGAAATAATGATATAACTGATTATCTACTTCAAAGGCTACCATTGTTCACTTATACAGGTTTTGATGTTTCTTATTTGATAACTCTTCAGAAATAAGGATACATGATCAACGAAACAAACTTTTTTTTAATTTCTTCAGCTGTCTCTGACGGGGATTTAAGGGTTTACAACATTTTTCAAATGCTATGAAATTGTTTTATTAGAGAACAAACCTTTCCTATTTATTAATATTATTTGTTTTTTATTTTTCTCCTGATATAACATTTATTTTATTTTTAGTACCTAATTTAAATATAAATTCCTTATTATTTTAACTAAATTAGTTTTAATATAGGTTTTACTTGTTGTATTTAATAAGTGTTGTATGTGTTGCATGCAATAAACCCAAAAAATTACCAAGTAGAATTGATCGTCCTCTTTTTTTGGGAAATTGGTAAAAGTTATGAGGAACTAGCGCGATAGAGAAAGATAAATATTGTCATAATGAATATTTTTGTTTTAAATAGTCAACATTAAATCGCAGAACATATTATTAATCACAGATTAGATTAATAACCACAACATAGATTATTAATCACAGCATAGATTATTCATTTAATCTTTACTATCTCAAGTAACAGTAAATTTGCGTATCATCCACATTCAAGTCGACACGGTGACACATTATCATCCTGACGGTTTCTAATTCGCACTACGTTTTGTAGAGTTGTTTGACCTACAGACTGTTTATTTGGCAACAACTTAGCGAGTGTAGGTGTCGTTTACCGATCGAACTAGTAATATAGCGTTTTAAATCGCTTGCTTTTTCAAAGCCTCGAACATCGACGAAAAGGGGTTGGTCTAAAGGATTTTTGTTATGTGCCTTGAATTAAATGATTATGTCCTTGAACTTTGAAAAAAATATCAGCTGTTTTGCAGAAAAAAAAAATTGATAACACAAAATCATATTGACGTATCTACCTACCAAAGACGTACCTACTTGTGAAATTTACCGTTACCATTAGCCTTGTATAAAATACTGTATAAAAATTACAAACGAACGGAAATATGATTAGTAGCTATAGAAGTAGGTAATAGACACCTACGTGTACTTATGATCAAATAATATATGCGAACTGCCTGGTTGAAGAATTTGGCGCCGAGTTCGAAAATGTCGGTTTCATCAAATCGCGAATGAATCGTCTAGGCAAGCGTGCTAAATCCTGTGCCGTATCGCCGCGTTAGATGAGGTGAGTTGCGCTCAGGCGCAAGCCTAGAATTATCTATAAAAAAAAGTATTATTTGCAAGGCACTGAAGAGTCCTCATCATCTTACTCTCTTCCTGCTGGACATAATTAAGCCTTTTTAAGGCAGTCCACCTATCGGCTTAAGTTACACATGATAGAGTTGAAAACAAAAGGAAAAATCTCATTTTCATTTTGACAGAGCTAAGCAGAGAACTGTCAGAAAGAAACCAAGTTTGCTTCACGTCTCTCATGCCTTACTCAAACCGATACTCCAGCTGGTCGTAGTTTCAAGGTTTCAGCGATGGTTCATTTTTGAATGCGATCCCTAAATAAAGAACCATACATACATAGTAAGAAAGAAAACAAATGTTTAGAAGCTAGTTGGAAAAAACCCGACTGCTAAATCGTTAAACATGTGTATTATCCTTAATTTCTATATATTTCTATAATGTTGATGTACCCAGTGTCACTCTCACGACTAAGACAAATCTATTGACACCACTCACATAAAAATACGACAAGCCGTTTAGGCTCTAAGGGCGTGACAAAGAAATATACATACATATATATACATGTGTCACTAGATGTAAGATTTTTCATGTATATTTAATGTTTGTGTGTCTGAATAAAGAGTTAATTAATTAATTAATTAATTCATATATACGTGCATACATACACTCCAAAAACATGACTCTCCTTCTTTCGTAGTCAGATAAAAGTACAGATTCAAAGCAAAGATGATTTGCTCGGTTGTTGGTCAATTCGTCACAATACATGACGAGTTACATACACACATCATACATATAGATTATATTCTCAACTGGGAAGTGCATCGACCTACATTTTTGTATAATCACTTTATGCCCACTAATTATCACGAAAAAGTAAACGTGGCGTTCTTTATGAGTGTCAAGGTTTCACCTTGAACTGTTTTAGTTTGATAATCACTAAATGATTCATATATCTATTTTATGACTAACTAGCTTTGCCCTGCAGTGTTACTCGCGTTAAAATAGGATAAACAGTAGCCTGTGCGTTAAATACCAAAGGACTTGTTACATTTTCGGCCAGGACAGTGTACATCTACCAAGAAATGCCTAAAGATGTGGTGAATACTACGTATTAATGAAACTTGCATCAGTTGCCTACTTTATTGTGTACAAAAATATCTAATATCTGTAAAAAAACGCGGGTGCCAACGTTCTTGGGACTTTGCCACACGGGCATCGATATTTTTAGTTAGAGTGTTTTAATTACTGTTTTATTAAGTTTTTGTCAATAAACATTAAATTTCTGTGAATTATATTCCAATGCTGGCATCTCTGGAAGATATTAATAAGCTAGGTTAACTGCAATGGTCACATCAGTCTATTAATTGTACCACCCGTCACATATGTCAAAATTGACACAACAAAAAAGCAAAATTCGTTGTTTTGCGTTAATAACGTGGAAATATATTAATTCGAAATTAATTTTGTATAATGTGGTTAGTTACGTTATTTTGAATTTGGTTGATAGATTAAAGATTAATAATCCCTAACGTATTTATGGTTTCATGTACAATGTCCTGGCCAGGGCTTTATACATTATTAAAACATCTCTTTTCATCCAAAGTCAAGCAGTGGTTTTTAACTTACAAACGAGAGAGTAACGAACATTACATCCCCACATTTTTACAAAATTTAAAATATTAGTAGGAAGTACTTGATATGTATTGATACAGCATACGTTTCAACAAATGCTGGGCTCGGGTCTCCCCTATGGAAGAGGTGTAGGCCATAGTCCACCACGCTGGCCAAATTGCGGGAATTTTACTCATCTTCGAAAGCTATTAACTTTCTCCGACAAGCAGGTTTCCTCACGATGTTTTCCTTCACTGTTAAAACTAGTGGTAGTTAATTATAATATTGATACTAACATGGACCTATATGGATGAGTGGAGTGATATTTGAACTGAAAATTATTATTTATTGTTTTTTTTTTAATATTTGGTTCCGAAGGTACTACTGTACCGATTTTAATAAGACTTGTATGGGAGAACCATCGTAAAATACCTGTACCATCGTTACAAACAAAAAAACATTGTAATGGCTTTGCCTTATTAGGTCAGACACAAGAAAAACGTTCAGTCAAATTCCCAGTCATTAAAAACCTTGTCTTTTTTGAAAGTCAGTGTCTATATATAAACTTTAATTCTGATGTCTCATTCAATGCATTTTAAAATTTAATCATTTATTTAAAAAATACAGTTTTTTTTACAATACAAATTAAAAATCTGAAAAATGTCCGTGTGGCTAAGTCCCAAGAATAACGATAAGAAATATTTATTGGCCTTTGAACAACGTCCGTTACAGACAAGTCCTGTTACATTCGAATAATTCTTTCCTTCCTTAAGAGCCAGTGTATTCCAGACTAGGCATGCTCTATCTAGATAGATACAGCATCGCTGACTTCCGTGGTCGTGCGAACTTGTGGTCTAATGCCTAGCTGTTCAGGATAAAAAAATAATGATTATTATTTAAGAAAATTAAACTATAAATAATTATTTAAAATGCTGTTATAGTTCTTATAACATATATTTATTATATTTTTATATCATTGTGATTTATAGAATGCTGATAAAGAAACATATAATTATATTTCTCTATGACCGTTCATCCCAATGCACGCATACATTAATCCCGATTAAATAACAAAAACGCTGGCAAATATTAAATCACGTAATGTATCATAGCGATAGTAATTTCGCTATCTTACTTTTAACCCCTCCCGCGACTGACACGAAATATTACGAGAAAAAAATAATAATACCTCGCCCAAAAGGGCCGAAAGAAAAAAAACGTCGTGGGCCTAATTGGCGTTCTTTATGAGCGTCAGTCCTTAGACGGGGATATTTTTTAATTAGATATATTTTATGGGTTTTTTTCGAAAGGGGGGAGAATAAAGGGTTAACATTTGTTTGAGCCCAATGACAATGAGTAAGGCGAAAACAGAATACGAGCTTCGTACAAAGTAAAATATTAATAATGATTTTCTTACAAAATTAAATATTAAATTTTCGCTTTAGACTCTAAATTGCTAGAGATAATTTTCTGTTGAATTTTGATCTAATATTGAATACCAAAACTATTAAATTCGGATATATATATATCCGACGTGTTTCCATTTAAATGCTGGATAATATTTTTATCGCTGATATCCCAAAAATGAGGAGGTTATCTACTCGACCATATTTTTGTTGTTTGTTCTCTTTGACGCTGAACCGACATGAAAAAAAATATATTTTTTTATTTGAAAGGACATACTTCTGAAGTGGTTCAATTTAAACTTTATCAAAATTACTTCGGTTATTTGGTTTTTAAATCTAAATAAATGAAAAAATTGTATCGGCGCTTGCTAAATAGATTTAAGTAGGTAATTTTTTTTTTGTTAATTTTTTTTGACTTTGTTTTGTCCATACCGTTTTGCCTAGTATAGCGGAACATTTTTATGATTCGAGTTCTTATTGTTGACACCGAAACTTTCATAAATCTGTTACAAAGCAAAAATAAAAAAATAATAACTAAAGATGTTACCTTACCTTGATTAAATAACCTACATGCTAATGACCTCACAAAAATGATCATGAACTTCATGATTTTCTAACAAAAAGATGTAAACGAACTGGCAAGGTAATGGGAATCAGTACGATTGGATAGGAAAAGATTTATTGTTAATCACTAAGTTGTTACTGCAAGTATTCGTTATTTCCTTGTAGGTATTAAATTAAAATAAGTGTTCTTTGTTGTCTGACATACGATGGAATACAGAGATGGAATAATTAAATGAAATTCTAATATTTCGTACGAGTAATTCACGATCGAAACGTATCTGGTACAAGAATGGGAAAATTGTGAGTTTAGTTTTGGAGCTCCAGTAGTGGTTGTAGATTTCAATTAGTTTGATGAGACTTGAAATAGGTACTTGTTTTGCGAATGATCATATTTTTTAACTCAAAACATTGAATATTTTAGATTGTTTATTACAAAAAGAGAAGAAAGGGGGTTGGGGTAGGTTGCTATAGTCATATTTGCCGATCTAAATCAATAATAATATAAAAAAATATCATTTGTAAAAAAATTCATCAAATACCAGCGAATTTCTGTCGTTTAAAAATATAGCAGCAAGTACATTTTAACAATTGCATTTTAATACCCCAATAAACTAAACTAAATCTATTTAAAGCTATATATATGTATAAATATAAATCTGGTCAAAAAGCACGTTGGTTGAGAGAAAGGTAAAAAAAATGCTGGCAGCATTGCGACGTTAGATAGCAAGGAAATCTTTTAACCCAAAAAATATTAAGCATTTTTGTCCCCTGTCCCGTCCACCAGAAGCTTGGCCAAATAAATAAACGATCAAAATAAATCAGAAATACTACTGAAGTAATCTATGAAGTTAATTCACTGTTTTGAACTGTGTCAATGAGAGAGGGGGTCAATATTAGAGTTTCTTCGTAATCAGGCAGAGAAAAAATGGTCGATTAGACCCCCTCTACGTTAATTTAGGATCATTGAGCAGGGAAGGTGGGTGACACAGCCCCTTTCTTAGTAAATTGTCTTTTTTAAAACGGTATTCGGTATTGCCGGTGGAAGAGTTTACTGGTTGACTTACGGCAGGTTTTTAAATTTAATTTTGTTTTTTGGTAACCTTGTTTCTGTAGTCTTGGCTTTTTGAATAAAGTCCTATCTTATGAACAATAGTAACAGGCGAGGCCTTTAGGAATTAGGAAAAGATGAAAGGATTGACTACAACAAAAAGGGAATTCAAAAAAACGAAATCTTTCAACCCGTGTATCATCCCTATTTTATTTTTTATGTATCCAGTGTCACTCTCACGATTTAGACGAATCTATAGACAATACTCGCAATAATACGGCAAGACGTTTAGGCTATAAAGCGTGCCAAAGAAATATAGAAAAAATATATGAAATATAAATAAATATACACTCGAAAAACATTACCCTCCTTAAAATTACTTATCAGTTACTAAAGATCTGATAATAATCCAAAATACTTCGACCTACTATCAGAGAGCAGCGTATCCAATATATCATAGCTGCATTACTACCACGCTGAATGGTAATGCTTATATGTTAAGCCAGGCATATTTATCGTTTACCAGGATTCTAGGACTTTATTTTTGAACCGTTCTTACGAATTCATCAATCGCTAATGACGTCACCAACCTAGTAATGCAAGAAACGCATTCTTTCTTTAATTTTGGAATAGCAAAAATTTACTCATATTTGAATCCACACAGACATAAATAGAAGATTAAAAAGAACTAAATCTTTCTAGTTAGTATAGTGTTAAAAGTAAAATAGTGAACTTTAATAGCGAAAGTGCTAGAACTTAACAACACACGAACAAAGTGTTTTCGCCTTAACAACTGTAATAAGAAAAGTGCCGATGGACAAATTCTAAGAATTGATAGTTTCCACGGTTGGTACCACCTGTCAAACTTGATTGACTGCGTCTTTTTGCATGTATTACGTTTCTGATGTCATTAACGAGTAATAAATTTATACGAGCAAATCAAACATAGAAACCCTGAGGCTCTTTTTTAAGATCACTCGCAAAAAATCATCGGCGAATTTCATTAAATGGCGAAGACAACGACAATTAGAAAGTAAGACTATTTTTATTTTTTACGGTAGCCACCATTTATCTGATTTGGGCCATTTGTTAGTTAGGGTAGGTAATGCTTTTTAATAATGCATCTTTTTTATTACCCTTTTTAAGTGACGTCATTAAATAATGACGTGATGAATTCATACCAACGGTTCAATAAAACGTTGCATAACACCAGTTTTCTTCGTACCAGAGTGGTCTATTTGGTGTCTCGTTATAGTTACCTGGCTAGCTACCGCCCTCAAGTTGTAAAATCTATCGCCAAACACCTATCGGTGTGTTCCGCCAGCCTTCCTTGAGTTCCAGTGTATTCCAGACTAAGCTTGGTCCATCTAGGGCTACAGTATCGCTGACTTCCGTGGCCGTGCGAACTTGTGGTCAAATGTCTAGTTGTGTAGGATAAAAAACCCACCGATAACTGTATTGTACCTATGTTAAGGCGTGCAAAAAGTAAATTAAAACTTCGATACTTGAGTTTTTTTTTGCCCCGATGAGTGTTGCGACCTTTTCGAGTGAATGAACTGTGTCATCACATTCTTTAGTATTGCGAAAACTTAACATACCGGAGATGATTTTTTTGAGGTCATTGACATACATTTGAAATATTTTTGCACAACATTTTAACTGCTTAAGACATGCTAATACGGATAGGTCTTTTTTTAGTTAAGGTCATTTAGTCTAGCATTCCCCATTAATTACATTGTTTAACTTTATAGGACAAGTGGCACAGTTTTTTCCGAGAATATAAAAAATATGCAAGCGAAGCTTCGAGCAAAAGCTAATATTTACCCTTATGTTTATATTTCTTTAGAGCCTGAACGGCTTGTCGTATCTTTATGTGAGTGGTGTCAGTAGATTCGTCTTAGTCATGAGAGTGACACTAGTAACATTAAAAATTTAAAAGAAAAAACTATTAAGGATGATACACAGGTTTAACGATTTAGCAGTCGGATTTTTTTCGAACTCGCTTCTAACCGCTTGTTACTTTTTGAACTTTTTTTCAAAATTATTTTGAAATAATAAACCATACTACTAAATTGGTTTTAAAAACCTTTGAAATATTTTTTCTAAACCTATCATTATTTATTCCAACTAATTAAGAACTACCTCCTTTTTAAGTCAGTTAAAAATAATTATACAGCAGCTAACTAAATTAATCGCAAAAACATTTCTTTGGCACGAAATCAAATATCAATAAGATGTTCGCTTACAAAACTTTGACATAATAATCTGTGTCATTATTTTTTCCCTAAATATTATGCTATTTAATATTATTTCTCCTCAAATTAGGTGTTTGTCGTGCACTAATTCAATCCGGGGCACGAGAAATATCACCGAGATTAGTCGAGTGAAAAAATGGCGGAAGAAAAATTGTGGACAAGTTGAAAGCTGAATTAAATAGATGAGGGTTCCGTGGCCGTTTAAGCTTTCTTTTTGCAGGTTTAGATTTTTTAGATGTCTAGTCATTACGCTGTTTCATAGTGTAGATTAATACACTCTAAGTATTAGTAGTTAGTAGTAGTATTTATGTATTTTGAAAGATACACCTAACTAAATAAACATAACCCTCCTTCTTTCGCAGTCGGGTAAAAGAATTTAGGCCAACTTATTACCTTTATCTTACTCAAAAGAAGAAATATATCAAATATTAATTAAAAGATGATAAGGTGACGTAGCGGGAAATCAGTAGTTATAGCTTAGTTAGCGCTGAAAATATGTGCTGATGATCCTCAGTATCATGCTGATCGCTGAACCTTTATCCAAAGGGTAAAAACGGGACCCCATTGCAAAGACTTTGCTGTCTGTCCGTTTATCCGTCTGTCTGTCACCAGGCTACACATCAACACATCTCATCTCGTCAACACATCTCATCTCTTTACATATGTGAAATTTTCACAGATGATGTGTTTCTGTTGCCGCTAAGACAACAAATAACGCACGGGACGCTGCAACAGACTTCTTTCTAACTGTTTATGTGTTGCGCACTTATTCTACTATGGTAGTCTTCTGTGTGTGCAAAATCAAAGCGTTCTTTATTTCTTATATTATATAAGACGTTATCTCTCAATTCAAATATTAATTACAATATTTTGCTAACTATGCTGTATCCGTCATCCCAACCGCTGAACCCCAAAAACTTCGACGAAACGAAACCAAGAGAACCCGTGAAAAATCTTTATTAAATCCCTCTTGAGCTAAATAAGTTCATTTGCCGAGTGGAGAAAAAAATATATATTTTCGCCTTTTTGTAAATTAGAAAACATTTTCGACGATTTGTATGGCTTATTTCGGGGGTAATTAGTGATTGTCCGTGGGGGTAGAGGGTGCTATTGGAGAATTAAATTTATTTTTTTATTTTGAACTAATGAGGGTGAACGAAGCGAGATAAATGTTAGGATTAAGATATAAATTGCTTCTTATTATTAAAGCTTGTGGATGTATTCAATTTAGGTCTGTAATAGTAACGAAGTAGCTCTACTTTGTTAGCCGCAAAACAAATCTATTTTTTTAATTTGAGTTCATAACTAGTGCCAGTTATTTGTTATTAATACAGCCAAATGTAGCAAGCTCAATGACTTTTAACAAATTTTGGCATTTAAAGATTTTTTGTTTTATAATTATACCACCTAAACCAAAAGTCTCTGAGTATATCAAGTTTCACCAGGTACAGGAGTGAATATCATTACACACTGCCAATTTCGACGCCGCGCCGAGTCGCTTCATTTGTTTGGTTAAAACTGGTTTTAAGGTTACCGTTTTCAAATTGTAAAAATGGAACCCTAGTAACAATAACCTCAAAATAAATATTTAATTAGATAATAGTTAATAATCTTTTACAGTCAATTAACAAAGGTAAAGGTAGACGCTGAAACTATGCACAGAATATTTAGTTACAATATTTTATAAATTAAAAAAATGAAGAATAAAGTCAAAATGACTAATTTAACTCCATTTAAGTGTTGCCATTACATCACATATTTCATTCGCATAGACAGCTGACATCACTTCTTGATAAGAACACTTCACTATATTGATAATTAATCGTATATCTTAAAAGATAATGAAACCGATTTAAGTGTTATAATAACGCTATTTGCCATTAAAACAACATTCAAAAGGAGACAACAAAATTATTTACCTCTAATTTTTTTTAACTATTCGTATTTTTTATTTTTTTTAACTTATAAAACATGATAAAAATTTAAATAAAATATCTTATACGATTAAAAGTTATACTCTACCTATATAAACAAAGCCTAATAATTAAAACTAACTTAAGCCCAAATCGCTGCCAGTTGGTAGATTACCCAAAATGCTGGCCTCATTGCCTCGTTGAATGGCAATGCTGATGCGCTGGCCCAGGTAGAGACCAGCAGTTTGGTCTCGTGTAGCGTCAACCAGACGCTTTCTTAGATCTTCATTTTTCTTTTGGACACGTTGCCTGCTGGTATTGGGTTTATTTGGAGTAAATTTGGATTACGAGTAATTTGGATCTAAGGAATCAGAATCAAAATCAAAAGTGGTCTACTTTTTTTTCTATGTGGTATATTTATCTACTTTTTTTGTATTGTTAATCATTTCATCTTTCTAAATAAAGGCACTTGCCCGGTTAAAAAAAAATTATGACAATGAAATCGTTATCCATAACTACTAAATATTATAACGAAGTTTGATTGTTCATTGGTTTGCATTGAATAGGCTCCAAAATTACTGAAACGATTTAAAAAATTCCTTCACTGTTGGAAAGCTACTTTATCACTGAAAAACATAGGCTATAAAAAATTTGAGATCCGTGGATAACACCGAAGCCCAGCTAGTTTGTAATATTATGACTCGTACACACTACCGACTAGTTCTAAACAATGAGACATGTTCGAGAGCGGTGCGCGGTGCGAGCAAACACGTTGATAAGCCTTCGTCAATGCGATGTGCTGGCAAATAAATATGAGTGAGAAGCATATCTAGTAACGAACAATGTGGTCGACGATAGCTTAGAGCGGACATTACCTAGTTTTTAACCTAATTCCAAAATAATTAGGCTCTTAATTTGAGTGTGTTGAACAATTTATATGGACAGTTTTTTTTTGAAAGGGACTCTTTTCGTGTTTTGTCAATATTTGTTTTGTATTTGGGTTTTAAACGTAAAATAGCAAAAAACAATGTCTGACGTATAAAGTCAGTTGCCACCTTCGTCTGTGTAATGATTATTTGAAATCGTTTTATTTTAATATGGGTTCTAAACAGAAATAATAATAGTTATAACGACAGTTCTAAGCGATTGGACATAATATGTTGATAATCCTTCGTCAATGCGATGTGCTGGTAAATAAATATGAGCGAGAAGCACATTTAGCAACGAATAATGTGGTCGAGGATAGAATACTGTGGACATTACTTTCTATTTCACAAGCTTTTATAAACCAACACTTCAACGAGTGATACAATTTTCAATTAGGCGTTTTTACCTGGTTTTTTGAATACGGATGGGTGTGGAGACGGTTGATTTTTAATTCGAAGGAACTGATTATGTTCTATCGGCGCGGCACCTAGGTACCATAATAGAAGTCTACTGTATAATTATAGTTTCATTTGATATAAATTGTATTTGTTGCTTGGTATAAAATCAAAATAAATTAGGTATTAAATATAATTTTGTTGTTGTTAAATTGAATTCTGGTTTTTTGTTACTTCTTAAAAGAATTAGTTGTTTTAACTTGCTGTGTTTGTACTCGTATGTATACTCGTAGTAGATCTTAAAACAAAATTTATCTTCCACGTAACAAGCTAAGTGAAATATAATAAATCTAAATCTAATATAGCGAATGGCTCAAGATTTTCATTTGTTATTAATATGATATTATAGATGTACAAAAAAAAGATAATGAAAAAATGCATCAAAACTTGGCAACTACATTTCACACTATACTACCAGGAGAGCAGAAACTGAAAGTCACAGGCTCGCAAAAAACCAAATTAATTATTTTAATTCCTTTCCAAAAAAGTCTGAATCTATTCCATACTAAGCTACCAGGAGAACAGAAACTATGAACATGTAGGAACTTTCTGCACACGAGCCGTGAAAGCACCCGATACACTTGCTATCACACTGCGCCGGGACATAATGCACTAGTTTGTATGGAGCATTGAAATATTATCGTACGAGTTAGCTAAATAATGCTCTGCGGAAACGAAATAGATAATATGATAAGGAACCGTGCGACTTGTTTATGATTTATGAGCTACTGGTACTTTGCATCGTTGCCATTTCAATTATTGATAGGCTTTTTAAATTTTGACATATTTTGAAACGGAATTTGATCATATTTGGCATATCTTGTTTAAGGAGAGGTATGATTGAATATGATTGAATATTGGATATGATTGAATACCGTTAAATGTCCAATCGGGGGTTTGACCTGACAATAATTCCTCTGTCACTGAAATTTTGCAGTCTGATATATTTTTTTTTATAATATTTTTTTCATATATTTTTTATTTATTTTTTAATTTAACAGTTTGATTTTTATATACTACGGTTGACGAAGAGTCTAAACCTTTCATTATTTTTTATTTGTACCCTAACATTAAAATTACTAATTCAAAATAAAAATCGGATTTATGTCTCTGAATTACTTACGTTCAACTCTCTGTGACTTCAAACTTGTTAACTGATTTTAATGTTCAAGGTTTCTATGGATTTGTCTTTATCTGCAAATTGTCATAGGATATAAAAAAAATATCAAAAAAAGTTAAAGTAACTTAACTTTTTCAAATTAAATTTTCACTTAAGATACAGTGATCAGATATCTTGCTGTTGGGTTTTTAAATCGCTCGCTTCTAACCCTTTGTTAGTTTTTAACTATTTAATTTCTGGAATTGTAACTTTGCCTTAAAATGTTTTTTCTCTTGGTACTTACTGGCTTTGATTAATTGCTGTTGAGTGAAACCGTATTTTCATCCCTTCTAAAATATTCCATTTAGATCAATCGTTCACTTGCTACAAGCAAAGGAGCTCAAAAGACATCAAACATAATCAATTTTGCAAATAACCACCCCCTGTACGTCTTTTTCTTTTCCTATGAAATAAATCTGTACCGACAAAGTCCCAACAAAAACATATTTACTAAAAAACTTATATTACAAAAGCATGCATAGAAAAATGTACCTTATTTTGATCGCAATAAAACTACATTTTAATCTAACATCAAAAGTCGTTTACGCTAAAATATCTGTAAAAAGAATGTATCTTATGGTTGTGTGAAAATATCGAACATAACTTTATTAATATCTGTTTTTGCCGATATTAGACTCTATGTGAATGAGTTAAGGTGTATTCACGCTTGCGTCGGGACGGATACGTCGTTTCGACGTCGATACACGTCGTCAATACGTATCTCTTTGTACATTATCGTTATAAGCAGACATTAAGACTGAATCGTTCGAGGGAAAAATTGGTTAATAAATGTCTGGTAAAGGACTATTTACACGTGGTTAGAGAGCAAAGCTATTTCGTTCAATAAATTCACTTAAGACGTGGTACACAACATTATTGACGATCAGACACATGATTTTATGTATTAATTCAATAAAATCTCCTAACAAAAGTAAAAACCAACGCCAATTCAATAGGCACTTTTACCTACTCTAAGTTATATTGGTATACATTTTCAATTGTTATCATTTGCAACAACTATATATGTATATATATATATAACACTTGATGATGTTCTTAGAGCTAAATATTAATACTTTATATTATCGTAGAATTATTTGTAAATTAATATTATTGTGAAATTACCCTTATTTAAAAACCAAGTTTAAATATAAAATCCAATATTTTACTTTACCTGACAAGAGGTAAAAAGTAAGATTCACAAGAAAATATTCTTAAGCAGTGTACAATCAACTTTACAAGCGATCAGTGTATGATGTATCGCCGCCTTATTTCTTGGCTCTAGATAAAGTCTTCCATTATTAATGTGAAGATTACACAAGAATCACAGATTTCGGAGTAAAGGAGCTGTGAATCGTATAGATTGACTTTACTCCGTACTTAATTGACTTTGACTACTAGGTATATTAACTTTGTCTACTAGTCCGCAGATCTTCCTACTTGCATATTTATTCTCTAAATTACTTGTTGTGGTTGTTATGGTTGTTCCTCAGATCCGACGTCGAAGGACCAGAAATGTTGTGGTTCTCTGCAAATCCGGCACTTCGACGGTTCAGGAATGTTCTGTTCTTCTATCTTCTTAGTGGACTGTATATTGGCTCGTTCTTAGGGATGGTCAGGCAAAATCAAAAGACGTGTGTTCAGTTCAAGCTCCAATTGCGTACTACATTTATTTACCAAAAATCACTTATATCTATACGGTCGGCACGCTATTTCACTTAGTCACTAAGACACCGCGCTTGCACTCGGCGCGCACCTGCGCGTCCCCGCCCCCGTCTCGCCCCGCACCGCGTCCCTCCGTCGCCCTGTGCAGGTGTCGGGCTCGGCGTCCGCAACATCCTCCCCCCGGCGCAGCTCGCGGAGCCCTCCTCTGGAACCCTCTCGAGGACGGCGAGCTTGTAGCAGGGACGGCGGAAAATGCCCGTCTTCGTGCGGATGTCTGCAACGCGTACTTCGCCATCGGGTCCGGTGAAAGTGCGCTGGACGATTCCCATTGGCCAAACGTTCCGCGGCAGCGCTCGGTCGACGACCACGACGACGTCTCCGGCCTCGATGTTTTTGTTGCTCCCGGCTGCTTCCCCTCTCGCGGTGAGCGTCGGCAGGTACTCTCGTACCCATCGCTTCCAAAAGATGTCGGCGAGCGCCTGTCCGGCGCGCCACGTTTGTCGGTCGGCTTCGCTGCATGGTCCGGTCGTCGGCAGGCCGCCGGACGAGCCCGTGGTAGATCGTCGGCGCGTTCGGTCTTTCTTTTCTCACGTGGCAGATCTTGCATCGATGTTCGATTGTTCGTACCGTAAGCCGCAGATGAAGCACCCAGTATCGCTGTCGCAGATCGTTTGTGACACGTTCGCGATTTCCGTGGCCGGCGGCACAGTGCGCTTGTTGCACTAAAAGTTCCTCTGCTCGTTCAATGTGTCGTAGCTCCAGGCGCGTAGATCGGCGCCGACACATGTCAATGAATGCTAGCACGCGTCCAACCGTGCGTACTAGCGTCTCGTAGCGTGAATGACGATCAGGTGCGGGCAGCCAGTGGTAGTTCGCCTCGACGGTCTCGGTGGTGTGTAGAACCTCTTCCTCAGTTTCGTTCCCAAGGCGTTCGGCGGGCCATTGAGTCTCGGGCGTATGTAGAAAACTCGGTCCGCGGAACCAGCGGTCTTCACAGGCGATGTCGGTGCTCGAAAACCTTGTCGCATCGTCGGCGGCGTTCTCCGCTGTAGGCACCCATCTCCACTGCGCCTTTTCCGATGTCTCGGCGATCTCACCGAGGCGTTGAGCAACGAAAGGCGTGTAGCGTCTTCGGTCATTCCGTATCCAGTGAAGCACCGTCGTTGAATCTGTCCAGTAGATTGTTCGTGCGGGCTTCAGGCGATGTTCTTCCAGGATCATTGCTGCCAGTCTTGTTCCGATGACGGCGAGCTGCAGCTCGAGTCGAGGGATGCTCTGTGTTCGTCGCGGAGCCACCTTCGCCTTCCCGGCGACTTGCGACACGACGATTGTGCCGTCCAACCGCGTTCCCCGCCAGTAGGCGACGGCCGCGTACGCCTCCTCGCTCGCGTCGCACATGATGTGTAGCTCTAGGTTCCTGCACGTCTCCACCGCGTAGCTGCGTCGTAGTCGCAGGTCCTCTACGTTGCGTAGCTGTCGTAGCCACACGGTGAAGCGTTCGGCGTGCTCGTCGGGTATTTGATCGTCCCACTGGATTCTCTCTTGCCACAGAGCTTGCAGGAGAATGCGCCCTCGGATCGTGTAGATCGCCGCGAGACCGATCGGGTCGTACAGCGACATCACGGCGCTCAGGGCTTCCCGCTTCGTCGGCGCGCGGGCTTGAGTGCGCACCACCTCCGGGACGCGATGCATGCTCGTGTTGAAGCCTAGTTCGTCCTGTTCGGCGTTCCAGAAGAGCCCGAGTATTTTGTAACTCGCGGCTCCCCCCAGTAGAGTAGGCGCGTTCGCTCGCAGTGTGTCCGGGACGCAGCTCAACACCGCCGGCGCGTTCGAACTCCACCCTCGTAGCGTGAAGCCTGCCGCGGCGTGTACGTCTTGCACTTCTCGAATAGTGTTGCGAGCTTCATCTTCATCGTCGTAGCTGTCGACGTAGTCGTCCATATAATGACTCTTCGTTATCGCGGCGTGTGCCCGCGGGTGTGTTCGTGCGTGCACACTTGCGTTGTAATTCCGGACACTGTGCGCGAGGAAGGGAGAGCTAGCTGCGCCGAAGATCATGCTCGTCATCTTGTAGGCGCGCGGCGGGCTCGTTCGGTCGTCTCCTCGCCACAGGAACTGCTGCGCTGGCTGGTCGTCGGGTCGTATCTTGACTCGTAGAAACATCTCTTGAATATCGGCGGTCACAGCAATAGATTTCTCTCGAAAACGAAAGATGATTCCCGGCAGCGATAGCAGTAGATCGGGGCCTTCCAGAAGTCGATCGTTCAGACAGACGTTGTTGCCTCGGTGCGCAGCGTCGAACACTAGACGTCGCTTGTCGGGCTTGTTCGGGTTCTTAACGGCGAAGTGAGGTAAGAACCAGCTGACGGCGCTCTGTGTCTCGGTGCCGTCACACGGTGTCGCGTAGCCCTTGGACAGCAGGTTGTTGATCTGCGCGCTGTACTCTGCCGCGAAGCTCGGGTCTCGGTCCATCTTCTTTTCGATCCCCTTCAGACGGTTCAGGGCGGCGCCGTAGCTAGCAGGCATGGCGACGTCATCACTGCGCCACGGTAGTCCCACCTCATACGCGCCGTCGATCTTCTTGATTGTGTTCTTGAAAATCTCCTGTGCTCGTTCATCTGCTTCACTCACTCGAGGTTTGAGTGATATGCCCAGGGATTCAATCTTGAAGTAGTCTTCCACTAATGCATGAAGCCGTTGATCGTGTGTCTTGCTCTCGCGTACACGCTGGTCCGGTGCGTATACGTGTAACACACTCTCGTTCTTGTATATGAAGCTGCGCGGCGCGGTTCCGTGCACCACCCATCCCAGCTGTGTCCGTGATGCGGCCGGTTCGTTGGGCGCACCGATGCGTAGCTCTCGGGACACGATGAGCTCCCAGTAGTCGGCACCAACTAAGATGAGCGGGCGCGCTCGATCGTAGCAGACTTCGTGTTCCAGATCTCGCAGATGTCGATGTTGAAGGAGTGACTGCGGCGTCGTTTGTTCTCGGAGTCGCAGATCACGCACGGTCCGGGCCTTGATTGTGTATTGCTCCGTCTCGTTTCTTCCCTTGAGGCGAATGGTCACGAGCTTGCTATCTCGCTCTCGTTGAGACATGTTGACTCCGCTCATTTTCAGTGGTTGATTTGGTCCGTCAGCGCCGATGCTCGCAGCTAACTCGTGGTCGATCAGAGTTATAGTAGCGCCTTCATCCAACAACGCGTAGGAGTCCACTTCGCCTTTGGGACCAGAGACAATGACGGGACATACCTTGAGCAGTATTTCTCGCGGGCCGGCAGTAGCGTTTGATGCGGCTACAGACAGTACCACTCCGTCGTGACTTGTCTTTGCTGACTCGTTCGACTGCGCGGCACGTTCGGGTGAGGCCGGCGCAGGTCCCTCTTGATGCAACGTCGGGTGATGTGGGCGGCTGCACTTGTTGACGCCGCACAGTTTTCCCTTGCAGAAAGCTCGTCGATGTTTTTTCACAATGCACCGAAAACATAGTCCTTTTTCTTTCACAAACTCCCACCGCTGCTCGGTCACTAGCGCACGGTATTGTGGGCACTGTGGTAACTTATGATGTCCACTGCACTTCACACACTGGTCGAGTTGTTCACTGTTTTCTTGCTCGGTGTTGTAGACGGCTGGTCTTCTCTTTGGAACTGCACTCGCGTTCGGCTTCACTTCTGTTTTCGGAGTCCCGACGGCCCGCTGCTCGTAGGCATAACGAAGTGTGATAGTGGCCTCTCGCATCAGGAACTCCGACAACATCACTATGTCCGCTTCACGGGTGCCGTCGTTCACATGCGCGTACTCGTACCACTTATTTCGCAGTGTCGGTGTGAGCTTCGACATGAATTCTCTTATAAGGCACTGGTCGAACAAAACACCACGACGGTCCATGCACTGAAGCGCGGCCACGGCGTTGTCCACTTTCACTGCGAATTTGTTGAGTTCGTTCGCCGACGTTCCAAGTTTCGGCACTCTTCTGATGTCTTCAGTTATCTTATCAATTATCACCTCCGGTGACCCGAAACTCTGCTCCAGCGCCTTCATGATCTGGTCGGGGTTCTTGTCCGACATAAGGCGAGAGGCGACGGCTTCGAGTGCTTCTCCGGTAAGTGCAGCTTGCAGGCGCAACACGTTCTCGGCGGGCGGGATTCTGAATAGTTCTGTCGATTCCTTCATTGCTGCCTTGAATCTTATCCACTCACACGGGTTGCCACTAAACTTAGGTAAATCACAGTTATATCGCCGCTGAGGTCTCGACATTCGGTCCAATGCTTCCGCGATCTGAGGTCCGTAGCTGCGTGTGTGACCGGGAGTGATCGATCGTTCTCGCCGCTCACGCTGTGGGACTTCGTGCACTGCTGGACGCGATGGTCGATGTTCGTTCAGGCGCGATGGTTCCTCTTGCTCCCCCCGTATGGTGGTAACGCGTAACCACTCGTTGATACGCTGACGTTGTTCTTCTGGGTTCGTAGTAGGTTGATCTCTCAAGCTTCTCTCCGCTTCGTCTTCGGCTTCGGCCGCGGCGATCTGGGCGGCGAGTTTCCTCTTGACGAGATCCGCTTCTATTTCCAGTTGCTTGTGTTTGATGGCGGCGAGTTTCTCAGCAGCTTCTAGCTCAGCCAATCGCACTTGCAGCGTCGAGTTCGTCGTACGCCGCGATCGATGCGAGTGGTTAGAAGGCTGCGGCGAGCTGGGTCGCTCCTCCATCCTGGCGGCGATGGTGATAGCCGTTGCTCCGCTTGGCCGGGTCGATGGGCCTTGATCCAGCATCTCCTCTCCCGTTCTTGCTGAAGGTGATGCCGGCGGGAATCGGCTTTGCCTCCGCTGCCTCTCTTCCTCGATAGCTAATTTAGGCAACTGGTTTGATTATTTGACCGAATTGCCCTGGCCTCCCAGACGGGGAAAGACCTAGGGCCCTATCAATCAACTGGGTGACCCTAAGGGTCGTAAGAGACCACGTCCTCGCCGGCGAGGACGCATTCTGTATCGTCGGAATGGATGTCGAATCTGGTGGCCCGGACCAGTACCAAAAACGGAATGACATTTATTTACCAAAAATCACTTATATCTATACGGTCGGCACGCTATTTCACTTAGTCACTAAGACACCGCGCTTGCACTCGGCGCGCACCTGCGCGTCCCCGCCCCCGTCTCGCCCCGCACCGCGTCCCTCCGTCGCCCTGTGCAGGTGTCGGGCTCGGCGTCCGCAACATTACTATAACGCTTTAATTTTTAGTTTTTATGTATTTACTAGCGTTTTTGTAGATATAAGTCTCTTTGTATTTAACGAGTCGAGACTTTGGGGCCGTGGGGACACCAGCTCATTTTATTTTCCAAAATTTATCAGAGAGTTTGATGGATTCGACGCGTGACCCGTATGCCGGTTTTATCTGGCGCAACGTATAAGCTAGCATTCTGGTCACGCTGCCCTCTGGTGGTGGGTTGGGGAATTGGATTATCTATAGATAATATTTATCCTAAATTTTCTTTGTTGGTGTAGTTATTTTAGTTGGGTAATAAAGGCACTTGCTCGTAGTTAATATAATATATTTGAAGCAATTTACGAGTCTATAAATAAATATTGACACATTTTTTGTATATATATATATAAATTATTAACATAAACAATGTATATATATTGAGTTTCACTACTATGAAGACATATTTATTCACATCTTTAGAATAATCTCTCATGAGATTCTTCTAACAAGTACGTTCACAAAGACTAGTCCCATGCAATGCTGTGTAATGGTATCTCTTAAAGAGACTAATAGTGACGACAATGAAGACGAATAGGGTTTCAAAGTTAGAAAATTCTTTATATTATCATGTTTAAGACATGATATTAATTGAAGATTTCTTTATTTACAGTTATCTAAAATGCCGCCCACAAAGGACGACAGCAACAAGCAGTCCTTCGTGCGATCGTTTTCTAATAGTAAGTGTTTTTTTTAGATATAGTATATTTTGTTATGTAGAATTATGTTAAATTTAAATTACTTAGTAGCAAGAGAAATAATAAGGTGAGGTGTGGCGGTGGTGAGAAGGAACCACAACATAAAAACAAAAAAAAAATTCGATTTCTCACGCTGACATCAAGACGAGGCGGAAAAACACTAAATATCTTGTATATACCATCTTATTATAAATGGATTTCCGCAAAGTAACGCCTGACTCCAGCAGTTATATTTTCCATTTTATTATGTACTGTTGATCTCGCAATGACAATATTTTTTGAGACTTTGTAAAAAAAAACTATAACGACTTCACCGATTTCTTCTAAATTCGGGAGTCTTAATTAATGTTGTATTTCGTATATCTGTCCTAAATATTACTGAAATCAACGAGTAAATGGCACAATAGAAATCTTCTCCTGTTTTTCGAATAAATGCCCCTCAAATTGAAAATCCCCGATGTCAAAAATAAATCAATATACACCAAGTTTAGACAAGATTCTTTAGAAACTACGACCTGTAAGCGAGTACTAAATTTAGAGACATACAAACACACAAACATACGAACTTTTATTTCTTCATTTTATTAAATATGTTGATCAATGTCATATTTTAAGGAATCTCTTATTTTGTACTATTCGTTTACGTGCGTGGTTGCCTGGAAGAGATCGCTTTAAGCGATAACGCTTAAAGCGGTCTCTTCCAGGCGGCCTTATAGCCGCCATTAAAAAACCTACGTATACGTGACACGTATGCGACACGTGTCATCGTTGAAGATACGAACGACTCATTTCATGATGATGATGAAGTTCACTGAATGTGAACGAAACTATAGTTGTACCTTTCGAACAATCAGTTACTCGTGGAAACCCGTCTTCTTAAACGATTGTTATCACTGTTTAAAAATATAACTTTTTACTAGTTTTCCTTATGGGTTTTGGTTTTCTTTTCAAGCTGCAAGAACTTACTAAACCTTTATTTACTTGTCTGCAGATGGAATGTCGATGTCAGCGCGAGTGTACCACCCGGCGACGAATCTGATGCCAGCTTCACCTCCTCAGTCCCCCACGGGAGTCGCACCCACCTTCCCACCAAGGTACCTCCGTCTATTTTTTTTATTCATTTCTAACTTAACCAAGTTTGTGTTAGCGTAGCTGGTAAATTCTCTACCTCTCAAGGTAGGTAGTGTTTTTTTATCCTACACAGCTATGCATTTGACCATAAGTTCGCACGATCATGGAAGTCAGCGATACTGTAGCCCTAGATGGAGCATGCCTAGTCTGGATTACACTGACTCTCAAAGAAGGGTGTTGGAACACATCGTTACATGCTTGGCGACAGATTATACCACTTGAGGGCTAGCTGGAGGCGAATCAAGGCCATGTCGTATAACATTATCGATGTGGTAACTTCTGAATCAAGTTCCAAATGTTTATATTGTTTAAGAAAACGGGTTCTGTGGAAACCTATAGTTGGAAATATATAGTTTCAAAATAGTTGCAAAGGTCCAACTATAGTTTCGTTCACATTCAGTGAACTTCATCAGGGATGAAATGAGTTGAACTTGTCTTCAACGATGACACGTCTCGCATACGTGTCACGTTCATTGTCTCATCATCGTCATCGTTGTAGACACGTTCGACTCATTTCATCCCTGATGAAGTTCACCGAATGTGAACAAAACTATAGTTAGACCATTCCAAAAATCAGGTACGCGTGAAAACCTTTTTCTGAAAAAATATGAATCAAACACGCGATAGTTTTCAAAATAAAATTCCAAAGGTTGTTATCTGTTTTCCAGAGCCATGGGTTCAACATGGGGACGTCAAAACAGCTCCAACGGCAAATACTCCTGATGACAACCATTTTACTACAAAGAAGAAACTTGACAATCGACCTGCAACTTTGTCCGCAATATTGACCGACCTGGGAATAGGACGCCGGAGTTGTGCTATTATAAACTTCAAGGAAGAAGAAAGAAGTTCCGGTCAGCGACGCGTCTGTTGCAGTTTCGGACAGATTTTAATTAGATATAGAGTGTCAGAAATTAAACAAGAAACATACAGAAAACAGTATAGATAGCAATAAAGTTTGCCTTTTTCCAAAAATTCAACGATGTTTCGTGGCCAGTTTTGCAGCATTTGCCACTGTACTGGTTTCGTTTGCCTTTTTTTCCAAAAAAACATCTAAGTTTCGTGGCCAGTTTGTTACAATTTGCCGCTGCACTCTAGTTTACTTGTGACGCATTTCTTGTGATACAATGAACGGCAAACCTCAAAAATAACGAGGTAGGGCGAAATGTGGGCTAAATTTGCAATTCCATTTCTAATTGACAAATCGATGGTTACTTACCCGGAGTATTCCCTGCCCGTACTCTACGATCTGCCAAAAAGACATAATATTATTCTATCTATGAATAAGGCTTCACCTAAAATCAAAGAGATACAATTTTGGATTTACTACATTAATGCCTTAAAATACTCTATTGCTGCGTAGCTTAGTTGTCATTGTTATTAGTAGATATTGATTCAATAAAACACGTTCCTTCATTTTATCATGACTGATTAATATTGAACCCCGATGGGAGGTCTAGGCTTAATAAGTAATTTTATTAGTATTTCCCAAAATACCTAATAAATTATGATGCGAATGACAAGCTGCATTTGTGTATATTATAAAGTTATTTCCTTATTATCTACGAATCTTTATTATTGATGTATAGTTTAATTAAGTATTTAAGTAGGTAGATATTACAATTAATCTCGTTAAACAAAAAAATGTTTTGTTGGCAACTCGAATAGTTTTGTAAATACATATAATGGAATATTGCTACATAAATTGAGTTTAGAATTAAATTAAATTTATTATTGTATCTTAAATTAAATGAAGGATGTTTTAAGTACCATATTTATATTGATTTTCCTTATCGTGACGTTTATGTAATTTTTACACTATTTATTATATATGTTTTGATTAAATAGTACTTAGTGTTTGCCATTTCACAACTTCTTAGCACAATTCATTATGCTAACAACAATCCTTAGTATATTTTTATTAAAAAGATACATATCAAGATTATTTTGAAAAAAATATAGATTTAAAAACACCTTAATACTAACTATTGTAATTGATGGAGTCAGGTGTTACTTTGCGGAAATCCATTTATAATAAGACGTATATTAAGAATATCTAGTGTTTTCCCGCCTTGTCTTGATGTCAGCGTGAGAAATCGATACATATTTTTGTTTTAATGGTGTGGTTCTTCCTCACCACCGCCACATCTCACCTTTTTATTTCTCTTTCTCTCAGTATCCGAGTTCCTTGACACGAGTTTCGCCATAGCACAAGGCATGTCCAGAAAGGAAGGAGAGTGTCCATGGCACTCTTCAAGCGCACCTCTAGCGCTTGAACAAAAATATTTTTCGATTTCTCACGCTGACATCAAGACGAAGCGGGAAAACACTAAATATTCCAAATATAAAGTATACCATCTTATTAATTACTTTTGTATTTCTATTTTTTTTTCTACAGTTATATAATGAAATAGTTCAAGCTTAAAACCACTAAATATTTGATAGTTACCTATTTACAGCAAGTTCTGATAACAAAAGAGTTCTAAAAATGACAATTCTATCAAATAATCACATCATCCGGTACTTGAGTAGTTTTATCAGTAATTGTGGTTGAAATGGCTTGTTACCTATAAAATTGATTAACTGTTTTATTGGCACGTTAAATACATAAATACAGAGGACTTATAACTAAAAATAAACTTTAAGCGAAATGAAAATTAACGCGACAAAGGTAATGTGCAAGTAGGAAGCTCTGCGCAGTGCAGTGGTCCTCACTAGGTAGCAAAGTATTGAAAATGAAGAGTTAGTTACAATCCGAGCAGTATTTTTATACTGTTTTTTTTTATAGTTAGTAGACACTAAATAGATAAAATTCTAGATATTAAGAAGTATTTTTAAAATCCTAAGTGTTTTGGCACTTTGAACTCGCTTGGCAATATCAGTGCTGGGAAAGTTTCAGATTTTGTCAATACAATATAATAATTCGTTGTAATGTTTTGTTACTTTAAAACCTTAAATACTATTGTTATTATTCAAACTTTTACGTTTTAGTGAGAGTTGTAAGTATTAATGAAGTATTTACATATTGTCGGCAATAATATCGAAGGAATAAAGAATTTTAGAACTATTGATTATGAATTTATTTTTAACGCTTACTCTATAAAACATTATCAATATTTATTTACATAAACATACAAAAACTGGCAAAATTAATACAATTATCTACCGAATAAATAAAAATGTATGTAATATATAAAACTACCGAACCGATATACTTATACTCTACTTGAGTAAGAATTTACAAAACGAAATAAAACAAAGTCAATAACTGTCAGTAAAGCTTATGTATTGTAAAATATATTACATATAGGTGTATTGGCTAAAGGTGTAAGTAAAACAGATTCACTCTGCTCGTACTACTTATTGAACAATTTTTACCAAGGGACCAACCCTGAATTCTAGAAAGAAATTAGCTGTTCTATTCATTTTGTCGCCGATCGATAAACTTAGCATGGAACAGTTGATACTTTTTTCGCGAATTCAGAGTTGGTCTCATAACAAAAGTTGTTTGTATTGATGAGTATAGTGATCCCCTTTCGGCTTAGTACACCCCTAAACGATAACCCTGTATTATAAATCAATTAAATTCGTTCTAAATAAGTATATGCCTTAGTCTTACTAGTACAACAATACAAATCAAAAACATGAGCTTTAGTTATCCTCCTTTAATGTAGCTACATTACATTTTTGAAATTAAAAAGTATAAAGTAAACAAAAAAAAACTACTGTTGCCGATATTGCAGACAATGGATGTCTGCAATTCTTAGGTTTTTTCCCATAAAGGTGCAAACATAAATGGAAATATCACCGCTTAAAATAAAAAATATATAGATCTCGATTACATGCTGTTATTTATGATCAACTATCTATTTTCTGTTATGAATAATGTTTAAATTAGAGTAAACCAAGCTCTAAATTAGCTTAATATGAGTTGCAAGCCAAATAAGCTAACGTAGCTCGTATAACTGACGTAGTTTTACATACTATTGTGTGCAGCCTGATGAAAATCATTATTAATGACTAAGTATTGATGCATAAATAAATAAGATAAAAACGCCATCTACGACATTAGTTTTGAACCGATTTGAACAACGTCTGCGCACGAGTACAAAAATCCAGAATCTATGTTGAAGCTAAATAGTTCCGTAAGAAAATAATAGATGGCGCTTACAGTAATTTGCATGATTTTGTGAATTTATCAGTAGAAAATTCTTCATCGTCAACACAAACTAAATTAACAAACTATATACTTTAGTATGTTAGAAATTGCACTCAATCTTAACACACAGTAAGACGATATATTTTCCTAATTTTTAACCCAAAGATTTCTATAGTAAATGTATTTCTCTATAGTTTCTTCTGTGTTTTCACTAAATTCACCTCAGGATTCTATGAGTATAAGATCGCAATTATTTGCATAATATTCATCCCATAGTCCTTCGTCTTTCAAACGTTTGCATAATAAGTATAAATGAGATATTAATGATGGCTCCGTCACTATAACAAAAAACTTTATAAAATAATCACAAAAATAAACAACGATTCAAAATCGTAACCCTGACCCAAAACCAGCGATTCAAACCCACATCAAACGCCTGCCAGACCGAGAATCGAACCCAGGCATGCAGTCTCTAAAACCTGTGTCTGCTAACCATCAGACCACGGAGGTTGTCAAACCAAAATAAACTAAAAATATTACAACAATGAAAGTCTTAATGTACTTTCATTTCTGTGATCTATTGGATCGGTATATTTAGTCAAACTTAAAAAAATAATAATACTTACAATGGATGTTTGAAACGGGTAATAATGAAGCCCCTGATGGCACTGCAAATAAAAAACAAAACATATGAAAAAAAATGTTTACTTAAATAAGTGTAGGTATTCACTTCGACGACATCGATTCGGCAAACAAATATTTCGACTAGGTACTTTTTGTGGTACTTATAATTTAAAAGCGAAAGTTAGTATGAATGTTTGTTATCCATGCACGCAATAACTGCTGAACCGAATCGATGGAGTCCGGTACTGAGATAGCTTAGACCCTGGATTAAAATATAGTCTACTTTTTGACCCTACTCAATTCGGTAACAGCTAATACGAGTATGCGCCAAATATCTCCACTTGTGATTTAAAAAAAAAACTTACCAGAACATGATATTAAAATAACTGACATGAACAAAAATAATAACAGAAAGTATTTCATGATAACATTTAATTTAATATAAAATATGTGCACACGTCTGGTTTTACGGACATACGGATCTGAATTGATTTTCCCTAAATCGAGGAAAATAATTGTAAACATAGTAAATATGAGATACAGGGTGTTCGAAAGCAAGGAACGCTGGTGGACATCACCATTCTATATGACGAGAACCTCGTGCAGGCGGAGAAGGACAGGTTCAGCATGTACAAGACTTGGCTCACGAGATGACCGCCATGTGAGATATAGAATCCATCATAGATTGATTTATTGCCGTTGTAACTATAATTTACTGTAAAACACGGCCTAAAGCCGCCTTTAGCGTACCATTAGTCATTACCATACCATCAATGGCAAAAAGTACCACCGTTCCATTAATGGTACTACGGATTTATTTTTTTGCCATTGTATTTATTTATTTATTTATTAAATTCTCCCACATTTACAGCAACGCCAAGGCATATGGCGAAATATAAACATATACAACATGAATTCGTTTTTATAAAAAATATACAATATTAAAATTAATTTTTTTCATATATTTTTTTTAATTTACTTTTGATAGAGACGGCTCAAAGCTGGACTTTTATTGGGTCAGTCGTGAGGCCGTGGCCAACACTGAGAGGCATTTTACATTAAAAATGTGTACATAAAAAGTATGAACGGAAAATCTGAACTATATATTATGAATATCTGAGCTGTTACGTGCTATATACATGTTTGATAACTTGTGCCCTTATTTATTATTAATGATAACACAGTTAGTTGCCATAGTCCTATTAATCGTACCACGGTTTTTTTTTGCTAAACTACCAATAATTTCGATAGTCGTTTAGTAAACTGGCTGATAGTGAGGAGCCTCAACAATATCTTGAGATTCTAGCAAGATGGTTAAATCAAGAGTTGGATACAGAAGAAGGTTTTTTCCTACCACCGGTAGCTTTGGCTCGGTTCTTAGCGTTAATTTTGAATTATATTTGGTTTCATTGTCTTTTCATAATTATGTATAGCAAGAAGCCTTAACCAATACCTGAAAAGGTTTCCTATAGATTTTTGGATACAGCAGGCAGTGATCTTCGATACAGCGCACATTTTCCGGTTTTTCCTTTCTCTGTAGCCTGTGACACTTATCAGCTTTGACATTACTTCGCTGCCAGCGGTCTCCTAGAATTGATTTAATATGTTTTCTTGCTTATAACTCATATAATTGTCTAAGTATAAATGACCTGTCATGAAACAAGTTAAAAATATACATATTACCTTCTTCCATTGCGGCAGACGCCGCGCCGATAGAACTATTTTAGTTAAGTTGATATCAAAATGAATGGGACCACTGTACAATATGCTCTTTCAAAGAAATTGATCCAGACGTCTCGTTTTTTTAGTTATGATTTTTTTTAAATACCACTGATAATATCGATAAATTGAGTACCTACTCCTTTTTAGGAAAGTCTGTAAAAAATACCATTGTCAAATATGTGGATCGTTTATAACTCATACTGTATTATTCGATCCTACAAACATGTTTGGTACAGGAAAGTATAGCAGCAATATTATGAAATTAACATAACTAGTAACATTTGTGAATAAGGCAGACAGACCTACGTAAGTAAACTACGATTGATATCTAGATGTCTCTGAGTATTCATTATAGTTTTATGTAATTATTAATTATATTGTATGTGGATTTGAAAGCTGGGTATTTCTTCGGAGCGTAAGATAAGATAACTCTTTAATTAAAAACCAGCAATAATACATAAAATATGACTAAAGAAAATCTTATAAACATATACTACATTTTAAATGGTGACCTTATCGCTTAAAGCAATCTCTTCCAGGCAACCATGCGTAACCATGCCTTAGTCTATCACGCCCGGAAATATGAACGTAGGGGACTTATATGATGCTGTATTTCTGTTCTATTTAGTCTTTAGTATTTATCTGCTAGGTTTTGGAGTACACCCCAAAATACTTGAAATGATTATGCCTCTAGGAGGCCTCTACTAGTACCTACCAACCGCAAATTTTCGCGAGTTCTTGAGCGTAGATGGTAAATACAAGATATTTAGTGTTTTCCGCCTCGTCTTGATGTCAGCGTAAGAAATCGAAAAATATTTTCGTTTTTTTGGTGTGGTTCCTCCTCACCACCGCCACACCTCACCTTATTATTTCTCTTTCACTCAGTATCCGACTTCCTCGACTATCGTCACTCGATTGTTGTTCCTTCCCGGAATCTCTCCACTAAAAATTAAACTTTAGAGTATGGTATTAATGTTTAAATTGACTTAAGTTTTATTACGAATCAATTGTATGGGACTATATAAAACTGTTATTTTTAGAACTTTGCAATTTTTTAAATTTTTCTCTCCGTAAGAACCATCGTCGTACTTCAAGGAATATTCTAAAAAAAGAATTAGCAAAATTGGTTCATCTGCTCTCGAGATTTGCGCTTAGCAACACATTCAACGATTCATTTTTATATTATTGATTTAGGTCAAGAATAAAAGTCAGTCATTGTAGTTTATAATATTTAATTTAGTTTTACCTGTCCCCTCTGTACAGGGTCACTGGTCATCAACTAACATCTCACAACTGACTACAATTCGGCAGGTGCCGCTACAAATATTCTAGTATATTTTTTATTTGCAAAGCAAACTATTCGTCTAATTTTGATAAAAAAATATAGGACTATTTCCAAAAAAAAAACGTATTACTCTAATGTTAACCAAGTACCTAAAACATCGTTTTTAAAATTTGAAATAAATTGATTATGTAATATTATATTGCAAATCGAATTAACTCTATATTTAAGTGAATTCAGCAACAATTATCAAACCCCATGAGATGTATTAGTAAAAATTGCTGACAATACATTATTTTCTAGCTGTGAAGTAAAATAAATAGCATATATTTTAGAAATTGATAGAACATCTGTAGTAAAGTAAAAATTATAATGCAGTAATAAATAATATGAAATAAAAGTGCAAGTGCCTTTATTAACATTTACAAAATGAATAACTACGACAACAAAAAAATGATAGCAGAAAGATTACCTATAGACCATTTATGATCTACAGATAATCAAAATGCTCCATTCCACCACCAGAGGGCAGTGTGCCCAGATTGCCAATATCGTCCTAAACTCGCTTTAAACTCATACTGGCACTCGGTATTACAGGTATTCCGAGTAACCTGTATTCCCTAATGTACATAATGATCGCAATTTTTCAAAAAATATTCCTAGTACCTAATAATAAAAAAGTATATTTCTAAATTTATTTTTAAAATATTTTTTTATTTGAAATTATATCTAATTTTATCATTTTTTTTTATTTCCTCGATCACTTCTCATCAAGTCTGTATTTTCTTCATGTGATAATTCATTGTCACCATTAAAAAAAACATTGATTTCTTGAAGAGTTTTATCTTTTGTTTCTGGCAAATAATAATACAATATTACCAGACAAATAATAGACGAAATCGCAAAAAACGCAAATGTTCCATGCATTTCAAAATATTTAAAATACAATGGAGTCAATTTCAAAGACGTACCATTAATCAATTTATAAAATAATGCAATAAAACAAATTGCCAATGATCGAGACTCTAACGGAAGTATTTCACCTAATATTGAAGTAGTCATAATAATAGGACCCAAACCTATACTCATCGAATACAATGCTAAGAAGGATATAGTGACATGTTTATTTTCTTCTATTAATGATAATTTAGCAAGATATAAATAAACAGCGATAAAAATCATAAATGTTATACCCACAATCGAAAAACTTATAAGCATACTTCTTCTGTTGAAAAATCTACTTATGAAAGATCCTAAATACATAGTGCCAACCGATACAGCGTCTAGTATAAGCATTCCAGAATAAGCAGTTGACTCGCTGTTGGTAATTTTTTTCAAAATATCAATAGAATAAAATGTACATACAACCTTTCCTGAAAAACAATGGGTACATATTAAAAGGCATGCTAGTGATACTGGCTTACAAAACTGCTTGCAACATATCTCTTTATATAAATATAGTATGCTACACGATGGTCTACCGAACTTTCTATTTTCATATGACTTCAAAACGTTTTCTAGTTCTTTTTCTGATTCATCCCCAGTTCCTTTTAACCATCTATGTACAGCCGCACATTCAACAAATCTACCTTTTTTAGCCAACCATATCGGCGATTCTGGCCATATCATTATAGTCAACAATGTGTATAAACTACAAATTACACCTAATATAGTAATCGTTCGCCAATGAAAGCAGGTACCTATGGCATTTGCAACTAAAATACCCCAAAAAGAAGTGGCAGTTTTAAAAGTAAGAAATATGCCTCTATATTTTGCAGAACTGCATTCAGCTAAAATGACAATGCCTGTAGTAAAGTAAGAAGAAGAAAGCGCTCCGAAGAAAATTTGGGCAATTAAGAAGTGAGTAATATTATCGCTATAGTAAAAACCAATAAAAGTTATAAGAGAGCAAATGCAAACAATAATGTATGATTTCTTCCGACCAATCATATTGATGAGGATGGAGAGAATGATAACCCAAGGAATGCCGCTGTAAATTTGTAGCGCCGCTGAAAAAATAAACGTTCCAGTAATGTTATAAAAATATATTTTAGTCTTGCACATAATAAGCGCTAAATTATGTAGTCGATTAGTGAAATAACGTTGTTAGTTTTATACATGGTCATGACTAAATACGCTAGCCTATTTCGATCGTTAGTATAACCTTATTAATTTTGATTCCTTCAAAGTAACATTCTTAATATAATGCTTCTAAAAGATATGGAATTATGAAGATAAGACCAGTTTTGCAAGAAAATTATGAATTCTAACTAGTAATTCGCGAAGATATTATTCATGGTAAGGTGATAATAATATTTCGTCAACACCATAACCCACCATAACACCATCCAACACAATTGCCAGCTGGGGCTCAATAAACTTTGCAGGCGGTACATGTTCATCTATTTTGCCAGTCAAACATGCGGAATAGATGTTTGTGCTACATATTGGCATTCATAGCACATATCACCATTTAACACTAGGAAAATGTAAGGTTATATCTTGGTTTTCCGTTTAGTATCTTGATTGACAGAATATATAACTCTAAAATATGGACCTTCCGACTGACAAAACCATGAACGTAAAATACAAGTTTCATATAAAATGCCCATCTTCGCATAATAATATTCGAAAAAAAAATATTTGACACGTACCTAGTAAAGAAAATTGATCCAGAGAAATCGTCTGATTTTGTTTTCTTAACTGTGGTACTAGGACTGTCTGGAATCCAGCACTTATTCCTATCAAAAAATAATGAGTCCATGGTCCACTGCAAACAAACATCTGAAATGAATACGTAACGTTTAAATGTTGAAAACTTTATTACAGCATAATTTACTCCGAGATCTCAATTACACAGATAATTATAAGAGAAGATTGATGAACGCAATACGAGTATCGTTATTTTGCACTTGCAAACTCTACATAATGAAATTGACCGTGAGACAGATAAGTCCAAGCTCACGAATAAAGTGAGACGAATAACTAAAGTGACAATAGGTCAGCTCATGGACGTACAAAATTTTAATATAATAGATATGATACCGCTATCCCATTTCAAGTTCAAAAGTCGATAACTGCATGACTTTACACATGTTATCGAGGTTAGGTGACGTGACATCATAAACAAAATTGCTGTGGAGACTGAGCTCACTACCAAGTCGATAAACTATTACGTCCAAATTATGGAAGAATCCGCTGAAAACCTTTAGTTAATTTACAAACTGCAATGCTGTTCAGCCATATTTTAATATGGGTAGGATTTTCCAATGGCAAAAAAATGGAATGCAAGTGACGCCATACCTGCTTTAGAAATATCTTTAAACTCATTTTATTACTCGTTTGTAATTATTTGAAATGTATTAGAATATTTCAACACGACAAGATGTCTTTAAGATAGATACTATTGAGACTGAGAAATTATGCAAATGTTTTAACTAAAGACAAGGACAAGAGAGCGTGAATTTAAATATTTTAAAAGGCTGAAATAGGTACACATGCCTGACTGAGTTTTGTTGGTTAAAATATTGTTTTCTACTGACTGCCAAAAAGAAAAGGTACTCAAAAAAGAAGAAATAGGTACTCAATTCGACTTTATTTAAATGTTTGCTACCTGTTATATCGCCAACGGGTGGACCGATTTCAAAAATTCTTTTTCGTTTGAAATGGTATATTTTCCGTGTGGTCCCAACTTAATTTTATCAAAATTTGACAGTAGCTTTGATTTTTAAATCAAAATAACTGAAAAAGTTCTGTTGGTACTTGCCGTAATGGAAGTGGGTAGTCACATTTTTTAAAAAGAATATACATGCATTTTATAAAAATAACTTCCTAATGCCACTAAAATTGTTCTTTGTCAATTTTTATTTCTTCACATGACTCGAATACGCTGATGTGTGGTTACACAGATCTAACGGAAGACTGCCTTGATAAACTTGAGCGTCTGCAAATGTTTTTATTAAACTTCTTATTCGCTTGCTTAAGGATGATCATGTGTTTGTATTGCGCCTAAAGCTCAAGAAGCTTTTTATTCGCCTTCGCCAAAATGCTCGTATCCTTTCTCTCCTTTAGAACTACTGTTAATTCCCATTACTCACTCTCCTTCATTAAATCTTTAGATTCTAACTATATAATTGAAATAATAAGCATTATTTAAATAAATATAAATATTTAGTCTATATATGTGCTGTTATATCCTTATAAAACTTCGTAAGTGTGTATCATCATTAGTAATTTCTTTAACTTTACTATGTATAATTTGATATTTTTGAAAATTTATATCTATTCTAATGAATTCGCATCTATTTACTTATTACGTTATAAAGCCTTTTTAGTTTACAATGTTAAGTCTAAAACTAATCTATTATATTGAATATAAAACATGCAAAAAGAAGAATAATTTAATATCAGCTTTAAAATAATAAAAGGAAATTTATAAAAGAACTAATTTTCAAAAAAAAACTTACATTCCATTACATATTATTTACTTATATTACCGTTTTACCGTCTCCCATTGACATTATACATTAATTCTGTATTTTCCTCGTATATGTTTACATCGTTGTGTTTCCCTTTCAAACAGACATCGATTTCTTGAATAGTTTTGTCTTTTGTTTCCGGTAAATAATAATATAATATGATTAAACATATTGTACACATAATCCCAAAATACGCGAACGTGCCATGCATATCTAGATATTTAAAATAAGTCGGAGACAATTTCAACGAAGTACCAAGAGACACTTTGAAACTTAAAGACATTATACACATCGATAATGATCTGAGCTCCATCGGAAGCAGTTCACCTACAATAGATGTAGTCAAAATAATAGGACCGCAACTTACAGTTATTGAATACGATGCCAATAAAAATATCGATACATATTTATTTTCTACGATTATAGTCAATTTTGACAGATATAGATAAATGGCAATTAAAAACATAAACATTGTAGCGAGACTTGAAAAGCTTAGAAGCATTATTCGCCTGCTTAAAAACCTGGATAACAAGGATCCTAAGTACATACTGGCAACTGTCACAGCATCTAATATAAGCATTCCTATATATGCAGTTGACTCATTGCTAGAAATCTTTTTCAAAATATCAAGAGCATACACTGTACATATCATTTTCCCAGCAAAATTATACAAACAATTAAGAAGAATTGAGATTAATAACGGTTTCAATACCTGCTTGGAACATAAAGTTTTCAATACATAAAGTATACCACGTGGTTGTCTTACAAACTGTCTATTTTCATAGGTTTTCAGAAGTATATCTAACTCTTTTTCAGACTCATCACCATCACCTTTAAGCCATCTATGTGCAGCAGCACATTCCGCAAATCTACCTTTATTAGCCAACCAAAGAGGAGAATCTGGCCAAATAATTACGTTTATCAAAGTATATGCAGTACAAACGAGACCTAGTATGACCACAGTTTGCCAATGAAAATAGGTACCTAAAGCATTTGCGACTAAATTTCCCCAAAAACTTGAGGCTGTTTTGATAGTAAGAAACATGCCTCTATACTTTGAGGAAACGTATTCCGTTAAAATTAATATTCCTATTGTTAAGTAAGAAGAAGAGAGCGCTCCCACAAAGATTTGGGCTATCAAGAAGTGGGTCATGTTAGTGCTAAAATAGAAAGTTATGTAAGTAAAAATTGTAAAAATGCAAACAATAATGTAACACTTTTTTCTTCCGATGACGTTGATAAGAACAGATAACATAATTATCCAAGGAATGGCGCTGAACATTTGAAGTGACGCTGTAAATAAAAAAAATATAATATTATTTTATATTAAATAGATTCATTTTTTTTACTAATACGGCTTTTCACAAATACCTGATTGTTCAAAATGTCCAACTATAGTATCATTCACATTCAGTGAACTGAATCAAGAATAATTTGGCATGAGTGGCATGTCTCGCACCACAGTCACACTGTAGTTGGACATTAGTCGGATACGCGTGAATAACCAAATTGTTAAACAATATGAATCAAGGACGAGTTAATTTTCTAGATAAAATTGAATAGATTGCTTTACATCAAAATAAAACGAGTCTACTGTTGGTATCTATTAGAAATACTGATCACATCTGTGCCGTAGTTCGTTAAAATATAAGACATCGGCGTTACCAAGTTAATTTAAAAACGATAAAAGCCTAAGCAAAGTTAGATAACTTCAGTTATATAAATCCAATATTTTTTTTAGAAATATATTCACTTTCATGAGAAGGTACAGCAAATTATTAATCAGCAGGTAATACTTACGTAGCCAAGAGAAATATTCTAAGGAGATCGTTTGGTTGTTTTTCCTCAGCTGAGGTACGAGTACAGTATGGAAGCCCAACGTCAGTCCTATCAAAAAATATTGAGTCCATACTCCGGAGCAAACAAATAACTGAAATGATGATGATTTTACAAAAGGTTGCACCACGTATGTACGTCTAATTTAATTTTAAGAATCGTTACTTAAAAAGTAGTGCCTCAGAGTAGGGTTACTATATCATTTAACATAACTTAATGAATTTGATAACAAAACTAAACATACCTGCCGTAAAAATATCAAAGTCATTTTTATACTTTAGCTTGCTTGATACTAACAGCTCAATTTCGTTTGACGTGTACACACGGGCGCAAAAACGTGATGCTACAGAAATGTAAATAATCAGCAAGATGACTTCAGAGTTAACATAATAGCATGAAAGTTGTCTATTTAAAATCTTTTGTCTAATTTTGTCTGTATTTTAGTAGATTTGTACATAATATTTTTGGATTTAACAGAACTGCGCAACAAGAAGGGTTATAATGTTGATATATTTAATATTATATTTGTAATGGTTATGCACTGGCCACAGTCTATAAAAATAGGAGCCTCAGAATTTGGTAACCAAGAAATTACACAAATCGCGGACCTTGAAAATAGAGACCTAAACTGAGATAGAAAGTTGATATAAGCTTTGCGTTAAGGGGATATTGTATAAATGTTTAACAAGACAGTGCTCAATGGAAACAGTTGAATGAAGACGTCATTTGAACATTGGCCTCGTAGTCAATATCATAAAATACCAGAATACTGTGTTGAAAATCATCATTCTAAAAAATATATTTTTAATGGCCATTTTCATTTTAAAAAAATGACATTATAAGTATCGGTTAAATCGGCAATCAGTTTTTTCTTCCTTTTGGTATTTTTTGCGTTTACAGGGTTTTCGTTATATATTTTATTATTATATTTTCGTTATATATATTATATAATGTAAGAAGTAGTACACAGACAAACTGACACCTTTTCAAACTAAAAACACTTGAAATTTGTGTACCCAGTTATTAACCCACTTGTCACTGAAACATCTAAATTGCTTCAAACATTTTGAAATTTACTAGACGACCTATATGTGTGGTACTAGTATTAGGATAATAATAGTAATAAAAATCCTACTTCATTGGAAAACTCGGAAAATGGTGATCTTTATAAAGAACGATAGCAGAATCCACTTCTATGATATCTAAAACGGTATAATATTATTTTCGAGTCTTTTATGTATATTTTAAGTTTTATTTTTGTTAGATTATTTTAAATATGTTGTTACGATAAATATTAAAACAATGCTTGAATTAGAGCCTTACTCACATTTTATATAGTGAAATTTGACTGTTGTCTGGTACCACAATCATCTATTTGCAAGTCTTTATTGTACCCTAAAGATCTAATCGATATGTTTCCTGTGTAAAACCTAAACCTTTCAAGCCTTTTTCCTGGAGTTCATCTATACGACGATCAGATGTGAAAATATAGGTGAAAAATGTTTCATTGACTATTCAGAATGCAACTGCAAACCATATGCCATGCTGCAAGCTGCAAAGAATAAATAGCGGCGAATTGGTTGTCACTGGACATTATAAAATGTATGATCATCCGTCGTGTTTCAGCGAATAAAGATAAAATTATTTTGTCGTCACTTTTGAATTCTTAGGATGTTGCAGCGTCAGAAAACACTTCAGCTATACCTCTAAGTAGACCGCCAGGAAAAGTCCTGAAGTTTTGGCGATTTTTTTCCATGAGCTCTGTATTACAAGTGACCGGCGGTAAAATGTAAATTAAATGATGGAATATTTGATTCCTTGTGCTTCAATTTCTCAATAATACTATTGACAGTGAGCCTTCTATACTTTGGTCTATAACAATAAAAACACAACGCCATAGTACCACATATTGCTAGCGTTCTTTATAAAGATCACTATTTTGGGACCGTCATAACAAGTAGGCACGAGCTATAAAATGAAAATAATATTTTCTTTTAGTCGAATATACACATGATCCATGAGATCATGGATGCAAAAACAAAAATATCAATAAATAAAAAAAATAATATAGAAATACATGTGAATATCCATATCAAAAACAGTCCTAGCTTATCCAGTAGTATCACAAAATACGTTTATTTCAACTAAAAACAAATGACACACAGTGAAAGACACAATATTCACCTGTAATCTGAAACTGATTTAATATATCAATCTACCTTGATATGTGTGATATATTTTTTTATTGTCTTGATCGTTTAAAAGAATGATAGCATCAAGTGGGTTAAATATTGGTTGAAAACTACGACTAATACGCGAGTACGAAATTTTTAGAAGACATGCAAACATACAGACCAATGAAAGAAATATTTGCCATACCCAAAGCAGAGACACTATGTTCGATCGTTCGGATACAAGTAAAACTCATGTAATTTAAAAGCGTTTATTGTTTTTATAATAATCAAACCATAACTAATAGTTTTACTTATAAACATAATTTTTACAGAACATCTGCCTGTACTTTTTTGAAACATATGTTTTACGAAACGAAAACGATGTTGTCAAAATGAATTTGAATTATCCACAAACTTGTATATAATCACACAACGGAATTATGTCCTACGTCTCACACCATTCATTAACTCTTCAGTTTCTTCTATCACACTTTCGACATTTCCTTTTAAGCAAGCATCTATTTCTTGAAGAGTTTTATCTTTTGTTTCTGGCAAATAAAAATATATTAAAGTCAAAAATATGGAACACGCAGCTGCAAAAAATGCAAAAGTGCCATGAATTTCAAAAGTTTTAAAATAAAATGGAGTTAGTTTGAAAGTCGTACCAAATATTAATTTATAGCATAGCGCTATTATACACAATGATAATGCACGAGAGTCAAATGGTATCAGTTCACCTATAATTGATGTAGTCAAAATTAAAGGACCACAACTAGTAGTTACGGAATATGATGACAATAGAAATAACGATATATACTTGTTTTCATATACGAATGATAGTTTTGCTAGGTAAAGATATATTGCAATTACAATCATAGATAATATACTTAACATTGAGAAACCTAGTAGCATAGCTCGTCTTTTAAAAAACTTGGATAAAACAGATCCTAAATACATACTGGCAACTGATACCGCATCTAATATGAGCATTCCGGAATATGCAGTTGATTCACTGCTTGTAATTTTTTTCAAAATGTCTAAAGAAAAAATCGTACAGACTGCTTTTCCCGAAAAAGAATGAACACAAATTAAACCTATTGCTAATAATATTGGTTTACAAAATTGTTTGCAACATATCGTTCTATACCAATGTGACACACTACACGGTTGTTTTACAAAATGTTTGTTTTCATGTGATTTTAGTAGTTTGTCTAGTTCTTTTTCTGCCTCTTCGTTGTTACCTTTTAGCCATCTGTGTGCAGCAGCACATTCTACAAATCTGTTTTTATTAGCCAACCACAATGGTGACTCTGGCCAAAACATAACATTTAATAAAGTATACACACTGCATATCAAACCTAGTAATACAATTCTTCGCCAATGAAAAAAAGTACCCATAGCATTTGCAACTAAAACACCCCAAAAAGTAGTGGCTGTTTTAAAAGTTAAAAACATTCCTCTATACTTAGAGGAAGTATATTCAGCCAATATAACTAGGCTAATGGTTAAATAAGAAGAAGAGAGAGCGCCATAGAAGATCTGTGCAATCAAAAAATGGGTGATATTATTACAGAAGTAGAAAGCAATATAAGTTATGATTGAACAAATGCAAACTATGATGAACGGTTTCTTCCTTCCGATAATGTTGACAAGAGCAGTTAAAATAATAATCCAAGGAATTGCGCTGTAAATTTGGAGGGCCGCTGAAATAAGTAAGAGGTATAATTTAATAGATAGTAATTTATGAGACAATTGTAGATATTTATCTATTTAAATTATTATTGAAGAAATGAAACGGTCATTATCAATGGAGTCTTGCATTACTTTGTAGAAATACAAATACAAAGAAATACATTATATTATCTAGTGTTTCCCAATTCGTTTTAACATCAGCGCGAGAAAACGAATTATAAATTTTGTTTTTAACGTGTGGCTTCTCCTCACCACTTCAACATCCCACCTTATTATTTTTCTTTTTCTTTGCCCAGACTTCGGCGATACGTGTTTCTCTTTAACACAAGGCATCCTCAGGAGATTTTGTTTCTATGACATCTCTGTTGTTGTTGTTTATTGAGCGATCGCTTGTATTGTCAACATCTACAGAGCCTTGTTCTAAAGCGAAAAACGTGTCGAGGAAGTCGTTCAAAAACTGTCGTAATTTAGCAACCAACAGATTGTTACGTGAAAAAATGAAACGATAAGAATTAAAGTAAACATTTACATGATGTTCGCCTACTCTTCGCATCTAGATCCACTTCTTCTTTTTCTTCTTACTGAGGACTCAGTTAATATCTGTCTGTAAACTTAATCTAAGTCTAATATTCAAGAATGTCTTGCGTATCTTTTATGGAATTTGACTTTTGGTGAGTTTGCTTTATCATTAATAAAATTTAATCAATCGGTAGAAATACTCACGTAACCAAGAGAATTGTTCAATTATAATTTTTTGATTTTGCTTTCTTAGTTGTGGCACAAGGACTGTTTGGAATCCCATGCTTATGCCGATCACAAAATATTGGGTCCATGGCCCACTGCAAATGAATAACTGAAAAAAATGATATGGTTAAATCCCCAAAGCTCTTTTAATTAAGTTCTAGATAAATAAATTTACAACATTATATTATTTCACATTCCTATTTTATTAATTGAATTTAATACAGCACACAGTATTGGTTTAAACATAATTAATATCTTTATTTCATCTTATTCGTATAATATTGATACGAACTTTGCTCTAGAGTTCGTTTAACCACATATTATATTTGTGTCGCTGTTATTCTTCTTCGTCCAAGTGAATATGAGATCTACTTAGTAAATATAATGACTTATTATATTTATTACTAGCTGGGCTCTAATATTTTATGTTAGTCAGTGATAATGGAGCTTTCTAACGGAGAAAATCTATTCATTACATGCAAAAATACAAATATTTCCTCTCTGTTTTATTATTTTAAGTTGTAATATTATTATAATAAAGATTACTATATCTTTGAAATTTACGAAGTAACTTGTAGATAACAGATTCTTACCTGTCGAAGTAATATTCTATTCATTATTTTTTCTTTGTCTCATATAAAATAAAAAAATTATATATATGGTAAAGTACAGTTTAAGAAAATTATATTAAGACGTGTTCATCTATTTACATTAGCGTGACACTAGGCAAAATTACATTGCGAAGAAAAATTATGAGCATATCTAATTAAAATTTTAATATACTGAATATACTATGATAATCTGCAGAAACACTTAAGTATGTTTGTTTCATCTTGTTTAACAATACATGAAAACCCGTATTGTTAGCGAGTTAAGGAATTCTCGCTTATGTCCTCACTTAGGCAGTGGTCCCACAGCCGGAGATGAACGAGAAACGAGTAGAACTAAAATCTATAATCGTGTTGGTGATCAGCGGAAAGCGAGTGTGTAGTTTCGATAGTTTTGTCGCCGGGCTGTAAGCGAGTGAGCGATTACTCGCGCCACTCGCCCGCGGTCGCTCTGTCCTGTGCAAACCTGCGGGCGCGTTGCACGTGTTGACAAGCGAGCATCGCTGAACGAGTATCGCTGAGCGAGTTAATTTTTGAAAGTTGACGCTCTGCGACAAATCTAGTAAAGCGAGTCGTCACCGGCAGTGAGAACGGTCAGAGACTAACTTTTAATATATGCATCGATTTCGTTTACCCGGAATGTACATTTATTGTCCTTTTCTTGAGAGAGAAAATCGCCGATAGTTAGTCATTTTCTTGCCGGCTGTCGGACCGCTGCCTTATGTACGATGTTCAAAAAGTAGCATTCTTATAGTTCGTAAGTAATGTAATTCGCGAGTGTGAATTCATTCGAATGTTTCAAAAAGAAGGCCGGATGTTTTCTACATTATAACATCATGCTATGCTGGGCTGCGCTATGCTGCGATGCATCCAGCCTTTTTTGCCCTTAAACACGTCAAAAACAACTTAAAAAAAATACATACGCGCATGAATGACGTAACAAAAATAATTTGCGATTATGTAATATAATAATAAAAAGCGCCATAAACGCGGAAATTGATACTTTCTGATAGTTCAATGTCGACATTTGAGATGAATTAGATTTCATATTTTCTCAAAAAAAGATCTATTATAAACGAAAAACTTAATACGTTTCTGTAGTCCACACTTTTTAGCAATTGTTTATTTTTTACACTAACACCAAACCTAGTGAATTTTTCAAACTATCTAGAGTCGTAAATGATTTAACTAATTTAGCTTTGACGCAAAACAAAATGTTACCTAATTAGTGTAAGGAACGTAATTTTTGATAACGGTCCATTAAATATTTTTTTTCCAAATTGTTAATCATTATTATATTAGGAAGGTCAGAGCTGAAAATCAGCGCTGCGCTGTGGTGAACTCCGTGGCTTCTGCTGAGCTTTTGATCTTTATTTGACACACTCGTCACAACAGTGATAGTAAAACACTGCTTCCATTAATGTTATGTCTTAATGTCGTTATATATTATTTGTCTTATCTTTGTTATTATTGTTGCATAGTCTTGTGTGTCTTAATAAACGTATTCCTTTCAATGCTTTATAAGTTAATTTATGTAGTCGATTGCGTAATATTTGTCTTTGCCTACTAATATTTTTAACGTTCCGCTTTTCAGATGAAAAAGCAACCTATAGCGCTATATATAATATTAACGAAACAAACTGCGTGGTATATGGTAATACGCAGTCAGTTTCAAATCACCCCGTATCATTTATGTTTTTTTTATTTGTAGTAAGAAACTTAGGTTTCAAAACAACACTATACTGTATTATTTTATTGCACCCTAAACAAAATATGAACCCTAAGATATAAACAAGAACAAATCATTGGTAGTTTATTAGGCAGCCTTATCGCCTAAAGAGATTTCTTCCAACCTTGATCGATTAATGATGAATATGTTTTGTTTAATTTATGGAGAGATGATGGTAGTTCAACATGTTTTTCTTTTATTAGCCTGTGCAGGATAGCATGCACAGTAAATTACGCATGGAAAAAAGAGTTGGCTGAGACGGAAGCCGGCAGCATAAGGCGAAGATCTCGTGATGGTCTTAACAAAATAGAGTGAGAAGCAGTCACAAAAGCAAAACTATCTTTTATAAAAGAAGGAATGGTGGAATTGAATTGAATTGAATTTTATTTTTGCGAGACGTTATCCTGTCTGGATAAAAATGACCTCGTTATAAACTAAGGTTTTTGACTAGTTACAAAAAGAGTATGACAATACTAATAAAAGTATTTTTAAATAAATTTTCAGTTGCTACTGTTGCAAAACTTCTAAATAGCCGGAATTTGCAAGCCTTTATTAAACCTAATCTATTATTATGTAACGTGAATGATTGTACTGCAATTGATTTCAGGAATGTAAATATTTACTGCCTCCTTGTCACATTATTCATTAATTCTGTACTTTCATCTCCTACTCTTTTATCCACCCCTTTCAAACACTCATCGATTTCTTGCAGAGTTTTATCCTTTGTTTCTGGTAAGTAAACATATAGCATAGCAAAACAAAAAATACTCATTGTAGCAAAAAACGCAAACACTCCATGCATTCCAAAGTGTTTGAAATAAAAAGGAGATAACTTCAATGTTGTTCCGAGAGAAAATTTATAAAATAACGCCACTATTCCTAACGATAACGACCGTGATTCCATTGGAATTATTTCACCTATAATAGATGTAGCCATAATCAAAGGACCACCACTTATAGATATCGAATACGATGCCAATAATAATATGGATAAGTATTTATTTTCTTCTATTATAGCTAATTTTGCAAGATATAGATATAGAGCAATAACAGCCATTAATATTATACCTACTGCTAAAAATCCTAAAAGCATTATTCGCCTTCTAAGCAACTTAGATAACAAGAATCCTAAATACATACTAGCAACTGATGCACCGTCTAATATCAACATTCCAGTATAAGCAGTTGACTCACTGCTTGTAATCTTTTTCAAAATGTCAAGAGAATAAATTGTACAGACTGGTTTGCCCGTTACACAATACAAGCATACTAGACCATTTGCCAACAATATTGGCTTTAAAAATCGTTTGCGACATATTGTCCTGTACAAAAATAGTATACTAAACCGTGCTTTGACAACCGGTCTATTTTCGTTAGATTTCAATAGTCTGTCCAATTCTTTTTCCGATTCTTCACCGTTACCCTTAAGCCATCTGTGTGCAGCAGCACATTCAACAAACCTACCTTTAGTAGCTAACCATAATGGTGACTCTGGCATTATAATTGCATTCAGCAAAGTATAAACACTACAAACGAGACCAAGTATTACAACATTTCTCCAATAAAAGTAAGTGCCTAATGAATTTGCAACTAAAACGCCCCAGTAAGAAGAAGCGGTTTTAAGAGCAAGGAACATGCCCCTGTACTTCACTGAAGAGTATTCGGCCAATATAACTAAGCTTGTTGTTAAGTAAGAAGACGAGAGACCTCCGTAGCAGATTTGTGCTATCAAGAAATGAGTCATATTAGTGCTGAAGTAGAAAGCGATGAAGGTAACAAGAGAGCAGATGCAAACAATGATGTAGGACTTCTTTCTTCCGATGACGTTGACGAGAATTGATAGAATAATTATCCAAGGAATAGCACTGTACATTTGGAGAGCCGCTGTAAATAAAACATAAATATTATTAGATAAAATCGTCCCAACGAGAGTTATATATTTCTTGTATGAATATATTTTTCTTCTAGTTAGACACACGGTTAAACATACGCTTTGAAGTTAAAAACATTAAGCCGAATATAAGAATAATAAGACTTTGTAAAAAATAATAAATACTAATTAAATAATGAAATATTCGCTAGTAATCTAAAACTACGCACCTAGCCATGAAAATTGTTCAATTGAGACATTCTGTTTTTCCTTCCTCAGTTGTGGCACGAGGACTGTCTGGAATCCCACACAAAATCCTGACAAGAAATAATGGGTCCAGGGTCCACTGCAAAGGTATATCTGAAATACATAATTTAATATTAGTACACTCTTACTTATAAAAAGAGATCTAGTCATCCAGAACATTAACTATCTGGTCGCTGACACAAGTTGATCCAAATCGGTCAAGAAGTTATATTGCGTGTAAGAATAACAATCATACATAGAAACAAACGTTCGCGTTTTAATATTACTTTATACAAACAATTCGCTCTTAAGTACATAGATAGATAGTACGTTATTAGGTCAAAATCTTACCTGCCGCAATAATATCTTCAAATCCATTTTATTTTTGTTATGAGCTTTAGAAATACACTCTATAACGTTAGACGTTGTTAAAATAATAAGATGCGAACCATTTCATTATTCTCGGTGAAGAAAGACGAGGTGTTATTGGCGTGGCAATGATATTATATTGTGATACTATTATACAAAATTTGACCATTTGCATAGATTACATTCTAGTTGCTATAAGCAATGGTCGCCCGCTAATAGCTTTGTCGAAATATACATATTGTTTAGTCGAGACATAAGAAAAATTTGCATGTCAATTACCGAGACAAGGATTTTTCTTCGTTTGTGAATTTAAAAAGGTGACAATTTGAAATTATGTTTATTCTAGACTATTACAACCTATTTATCGAAACTTACAAAGCGTATTAAAGAGGCACCAAGACTATTTTTATTGCATAGCTTATATCGCAGTCTTTGAGCGCGGCGACCGAATCAAGAAATTCTGTAACGAAAATAAACCTAACACTCGTCCAACGACGTTTCAGTTCGGCACGGTGTTGTGTGCGTGCGACTAGATGTATGCGTATGCAATAGCTTTACCGCGGCTGTCCCCGAGTGGCACACGTATTTTTTTTTTGTTTTAGACATATTTTTATGCTAGTGCCATTGGCAAATTTAGCTATCAAAGATTGAAAAATATTCCCACTATTTGCTATATTTGTTTGGACGTATTATTCGAATGTATTTGGAATTATTTTTTTCTCTTGAGAGTAAATGCCGATTTTTTTACTCCGGTAACTCTGCACTCGAGAGCAACGAAACCCAATAGGAACTTTTCAAATAGAAGCATAGCGAATTCATCAACCAAAACACTTGTATTGACCAAAGATATAAAATTACCAGACAACATAATGCGACAGATAGTAAAGACTTTTATTTTTTTAATATTTAAACGATATAACTTTAAAATGAAATAAAATATAACGGTGCGCTCCATTCAACATATTGCCATTTACAAGTATGGTTAATATTTGATATATCAGTCCTTATTGCATTATGATTATTTATTTATATATGTAATTGCACCACAAATATAGTTATATAATGTAGCTTATGTAAAGTTAGGTATATAGTAACTAAGTAACTAACTATAGTAACCTATTATTTGCATATAATATCTAATTTAGCAATAAATATATTGAGTATTGTGTGTTGATAAAAAAAAACATAAATAATATAATTAACCTTAAAATGACGTTCATTAAATTAATTTATATAGTATTGCGTCTCATATAATAAGTTATTGGTAACATTTTATTTAGGTACAGAAGAATTATGATTCCAAAATGTACCTATATCAACAAAGCTAAATTGCTAAATTTAAAAATGTTGTTTATGTTTAAAAGAAACTCCTTTGATCCTTGAACCTTTGAAAAGTCATCGATAATATAACAATAAAATAAAAATAAAACAGCATTAACGGTCTTATTAATAAACGCGTTTTTACTTTAAACGTCTCTTGTCTTGTTTTATCCGACGGAGAACGTACGGTAACAATACGAAAGACGTTTAAAGTTAAGACGCGTTTACTAATAATGCCGCTAATTGCATTTAATAAATGAAAGTTACAACGTAAAAAAAATAAACGCAAGTTAAAAAAATAGCAAAATACAGTAGTAAGGCACCCAAAAGACTGGTTTAAAATTTAAGAAGGCTAAGAAGTAGACGGTGTACGTCTTTCAGAAAAATAATACTGTCATAATGAAACTTGCATCAGTTGTCTATATCATGATGTACAAAAATATCTAATTTCTGTGAATTATGGCAAGTCTGGAATATTTTTATAATCTATGTCCATGTTTTGGATTCATTTTAAAAAAAATTATATAATTCTAGACGATTCCTCCACCGCTAAAATGGGAAACACTTATAGTAGTTTCTACTTTCTATCATCTTAGCTACAAAGTCCAATATGCCTTCACAATGTTCAAGTAACTACACATTTAGCACTCTAGGCTCCTGTTTTTACATACTTCTACTATAGCGGCATCTCAAATACATTATCTGTGAAAATTTCAACTGTAGCTTTCACGCATCATGAGATACAGCCTGGTGACAGACTGAGAGCGAAGTCTCAGCAATAGAGTCCCGTTTTTACCCTTTCGGTTAGGAACCCTAGAAATGTCTACCCTTGCGAACCCGGGACGGGCCGCTAGTAAATAATATTTTAACTTATTTCATATAAAAATAAATAAGAAGTGTAAAAATTCAGGCGCCTACAAAATACATCAATGAACCGAAATGTAGAGCTTGAGTCAATAGGCAATGGTTTGAGAATTTTAACTAAAAATAGATAAAAATTAAATAGAATTAATTGGAGAACAATACAACAAAGAAATAGACAAAAAATCAAAATGAGAAGCTGAGAAAAAGAACTAGAGAGCTGTAGAGCATATTTTGCGTTACAGAGCAAACCAGAATAAAATTTGACAATAAGGAATGAATACATACAATGAAGACTGAGTGGTTTCTATGCATCTTTATACTTTTGCCAAGATATGGATTCAAAGGTCAATAAATATCACTTTACTTTATAAATTACGCAAATAATTGAAAAACTCAGAGATATATGCCTGAACCTTGGATTGAACCTTACGCCCTTTCTCTATTGAGGGTTTAACGACTAGTCTATCACTAACATATAAATATAACGTAAAAATGTAATAGCAAATAATAAAAGGTATTAACTGTTCGGCCCGCGCCGATATTCGAGCGTTAATTAAAACGACAACGCAAAATAACCGTTGACTTCAGTTGCAGTCAAAATTCGCACTATTCCAATGCGAGAATTAATTAAATACTGCCTGAATACACACAATTATGTGCTGACTGGAAGAGACATGGAAAATAAACGAGAAATAAAATAACACTTATTCATTTTATTACGACTCAAATTTATAATTTTAATGGTTTCTAAGTATAGCTTTCTAGTATAGTATAGAAATAAAAGGAATTTTTGAATTCATCAGTATTTTTTTTTCAACCTTTGTTACTCGATTCGTCGGTGACAGCTGGGTCGACTTGAATTCTTTTTTTCTTGAGATCTATGTAAATGTTGTCATTTTGAAATTTATAAAACTAATAGAATAACTGATAAAAAAGATCTACGAGTATCAGCGCTTACCTGTATGGGAATCGGTAATCACTTTTTGCCCGACTGTGAAAGAAGGAGGGTTATGTTTTCGAGTGTATGTATATTTCTTTGGCACGCCCTAGAGCCTAAATGGCTCTTCGTCTTCACCTGCAGATGGTTATAAGCTATACTAGCTGCATCCCGCGTTTTCACTTGTTAAGATACGTGAGTCTAAGGTTCTTGCAGTCGGATTTTATTGTCACTTTTAGCTACTTGTTTTTAAAAAGAACTGTTTTTTTTTGGTAGTTTTGTTATCATTATTAACGCTTCTTTCTGTACGTTTTGACTTGCCTAATGTAACAAACGCAGCTATAAGGCCAATACATCAAAAAGGTTGGGAAGCGCCCTCGAGAAATTCTTTTAAAAGGAAAATCAAAAATTGGCTTGTCGAACATACGTTATACAAAATTAACGACTTTACTCGTATAAAGAAGACAAATATTATTTGATTAAAGCAATGAAGTGTATTACTCGTACATATTACTTTTATTATTTACGTTGTCATTATTGCAATTCATACTAATTATTTGCTTTCTTTAATCTGTCCTAATTTAATTAATATCAAATATGTTACTAGGACTATGACTAATAAATTATTTGACCTTAGCTATGGCATTAATTATTTATATGCTAATATAATCAAGGGCTATGGCAGTTCTACTTGAAGGAGTCGAGTTACTTCGGACTCCTCCAACATTATTAATGTCACAATAACTGAGCCTTCATTTGACTTAGAAACTAAAAAGAATGTTTTATAAATTCAGTTGAAGGTGCTAAAAAAGTCACGTCTATTGAAAAATATTTAGTATCCATTTAAAACAAATCAAAACCCTTGAGTAAAATGATTAAAGTGCGTTTTTAATACACACATATATGTATTGCTCTTGTAAATGGAACTTCACTTCTGTATTTAAGGTTTTAAATTCTGAGAAATTGACCAGTATATAGATGACGATGTCTTGCAATATAAATAACTAAAGGCGCTTATATCACAAATACTGAACAACACTTTGATCATATTGAAAAAGCAAAATTATCCCTATTAGCGGTCTTTGGGTTATCTATTCTCTCATATATGGTCATTTTAAGGGTTCCGTTGTAGATCGTACTACAAGGAACTCTAAGAGTTTGCTCTGGTTGTCCGTCCGTCTATCTGCACTTTTAAACATTAACCTATTTGGTACCTATATATAGGCGTTATAATTATCAGAGCGAGCAAAGCGAGCAGAGCGTTTCTGATTTGGGTCCATCTAGCAATTTTTTCTTTCGACCGTTAGTATTTAAGTACTTAATAAATAATAAATTTAAAATTAAGTAAATAATATATAGCTATTTAAATAGATAGATAAACTCAAAATATAGTAATATTTTGAAAAATTACTATATTTTCAATTAATACACTAAAAATATAGTAATATTTTCATTTTATAAAATTCTCCTGACATCAATGTGAATTAATTTGGAAGTATCATTATATCAGTAATTCATCGATAGTACATTATCCTATTTAAATTTAGTAATTAACTGACTTTTATAATTTTTGACATAAGTAATAATTTTTGAATTATTGTGCCTAGTCACAATAATTCATAAGACATAAGTGGTTATAAGGACAATAAATAATTTCATTTCATAAGATGTGTCCTGAAACAGGCATATTTCATATTTAAATATGATTTTCAACTGTATTAATCAGTTTTCATTCTTTAATTACTATTCTAAGTTTTTTTTTGGGTATAATTTAAACGGTCACAAAAAATATTTTTTGTTAAATGGCTTAATGGCAAAATGGCTTAGGGGTCACTAAATTATGATACTCCGATTACTTTCGGCAACAAGGTCCGCAGTAGGTTCAGGTTATTTTTTTATGCCAATCCGAATACTTTGAGCAATAAGTTCCACAGTAGGTTCAGGTCATTTTTTATGACAATCCGCATACTTTCGGCAACAAGGTCCGCAGTAAGTTCAGGTTATTTTTTTATGCCAATCCGAATAATTTGAGCAATAAGTTCCACAGTAGGTTCAGGACATTTTTTATGACAATCCGCATACTTTCGGCAACAAAGTTCGCAGTAGTTTCTGGTTATTATTTTTGTGACATTCTGAATGCTTTCAGCAAAAAGGTGCGCAGTAGGTTCAGGTTATTTTATTTTATGTGACATTCTGAATACTTTCTTCAACAACTTTTTTTGGTGAGCATTTATCCACTTTGGTTACCGTTTAGATTTTTTTAGAGCCGTTTTTTAGTGTTGAAGTTGAGCCACATCTAGTAATTCTGACATCTCAGCCGTACCACGGTAGACAGTGCGGGCCATAAATTGAGCGGCGCTGTCAATTGCACGCGGCCGCCAATAGTTGCGGTCGCGGGCCGGCTGTTGGGCGCCGCTGCGAACAGTTTTGTTAACAGTTTTTGCGATCGGAAAATTGTATGTGTTTTAATGTTATTTCCATGAGGTTGGTAAATAAAATTTAGTTTTTTTGTGATATTATAAAGAAATAAATAACTCATTTATTTTTTATACACACAGGACACTAGGTACTACTCCTACTAAATACTTAAAAATAGTAATTTATAATTAATTACTACAAGCATTAAACAGTGAAGGGTAACATCGTGAGGAAACCAGCTTTTAGTAGAAGGTTAATGGCTTTTGGAGATAAACGAAGAGCACAGCCCGCAATTTGGTCAGCCTGGTGGACTATGGCCTACACCCCCTTTGTATAACCCGTGCAGCAGCGAGACGTCATGGGTTGATGCAAGTGATGCTTCACTGATATTTTTTTCAATTGTTTTTAAAAGTATTATAACCTACTATAAAATCATAAATAAATTCTGTTAACTTAGTACCTACCCAGTAACATTAGAAAGATATATATAGTTACCTGTAAGATTTTTTTAATATACATATTAAAAAACAAGTTATTCTTCAATTTTTGGTGTTTAATATTGGTTGATTATCAACCATTAATGTATTGTTTATGTGCACAAGTGTGGGCAAGCGTTATAGAAACGGAACAACGTGGTTTTCGTATTCGCGGGAAATCTCCATAGAAACCCTGGTAAAGTCTCTACTGCTGCACAAGGGCACATTATGTGACTTCAACTTGACCTTACTTGATATTTGACTTTATAATTTGTAAAATCATAATCTTGGACGTTGGCAAATATAGAAATCGTATGGTGCCATATAACAAAAGAAAAAAAAACATCTGGCTTGATACCTGTAGCAGCCTTTTTTATTTATATTATTATGCGAAATGCCTCCTACTATAAGTATTGTAGCTTATCATAGATCTCTCATTGCATAATATTCTTGCATTTGACTAAGAAACGCCTGATGTAAAGCTATTGTGTCACGCTTGCCTGGAAGTAAATAAGATAATCATTATCAAAAATTAAAAATCATTAATAATTCATAATCATTATCAAAAACAAGCGGTTAGAAGCCAGTTCGAAAAAAAACCGACCGCTAAATCGTTAAACTTTTATATCATCCTTATTTACTTTTTTAAAATTTTGATGGACTTACCCTGTGTCACTCTCACGACTAAGACGAATCTATTGACACCACTCGCATCAAATACGACAAGCTGTCTAGGCTTGGGGCGAGCTAAAGAAATATATACTTACATACACGAAAAACATAATATGTTTTCCTAACTATGTTTTTCTTTCGCAGTCGGGTAATAAAGTGACTTCCGACTGCAAGTATGGCAGACGCTGATAAAACGCCTGATAAATTGATCTTTTAGTGATATATCAGTTAATTAATTAATTAATCAAATTATTATTTTATTTTTACTGAGTTCCAAAAGGAGGAGAGAGGAACTCAATTTTTCCGTATTGTTTCGCATGCGTCACCCGTGCCTTTAGTTTTGAATGGTACTGGTGGTCAAGACTGTTACTTGAATTGTCTCAGAATTACAATTGGATTGTGCCAAAATGGTCGTTTCGACATAGAATAGATCTGAGTTAGTATGAAAAATTATGTTTTCTTTAATGCTAACTGTGGCCTATTCTACGTCAAGCAATTGACACCAAAAACAAAAAATTCGTTACAATTTAGGGGGTGAGAAGAAGTAGGCCCCTTAATGAAAATTGTATGAAAAACACAAAACAGCGAAGAGTCGGAGATCCTCTTAACATACGTGAATCTAAAATTCTTGCAGTCGGTTTTATTGAAGTCACTTGTAGTTACTTGTTACAGAATTATTTAAAACTAGCTGACCTGCCGAACTTCGTACCGCCTAACAGTTATGTATGTTTCTCAACCTTTAAACCTTCCCTGGAGTACGACAGACATTTCAAAACTAAAATCAGCTAGTTTTAGTGAAACAACCGGGTTCATATTTAAATATTTTTTTATATTTTTTTCTGTCATAAGAACCTTCTCCTGACAATAACAAACACAACAAAAAAAACAAATAGTGAAATCGGTCCAGCCGTTCAAGCGTGATGTCGTGACCAAGAGATATAGGGATTCACTTATATAATATAATTATATAGATATTTGTATTTTCCACGGTTGGTACAAGTAACTCAAATAAGAGTGGTTTTTTCTTCCTTTACCACAACTGATTACTACAAAGGACTAAACAATCCTCGTAGGTTGAGCAACACAGTTGCGATGGCAGCCGAAAGAGTTTATACCATTCATTAGTTAGCAAAGGTTATGAATTTTCCAGTGTCTTTTCGCATATACTTCGTAAATGACGTCATTCGCGACTGATACTCGTACTCGTATATACTGAATGCGGTTTTAAAATAGAACCTCAGGTTGGGACGGTTCAAGGTTGTCATGATAAAAAGGCCTAATTTTATATATAGCACTCATTCTACAACTCACCTTTAATATCATACTAAAATTCGCTCATCAGTTACAAGCCTCGGTGGCGCAGTAGGCAGCGCGTAAGTCTCATAATCTTAAGGTCGTGAGTTCGATCCTCACCCGGGGCATATTTTTTGTTATTTATTGTCAATAAAATAAACTTGCATTTTTTGTAATTTTATCATTTCGACTAATAAACGTGTTAATTATTTAAATAGGAAAGACATTTAAAATACATATTCCTTTTTAAGAATGAGTGCTAACAGTTTTGCATCAGGCGTTTTGAAGTTAATCGCAAGAATATTATAAATTGAGAGATATATGAAAAGTTACAATACTTATAATAGTTTAATACTTCCACTCACACAAAACGTTATGAGTCTACTTTTATTGTGCGAACAGCTAGGTTGTGGAATTCCCTGCCGAGTTCTCTATTTCCCGATAACTATAATCTCGATATTTTTAAATTACGAGTAAATCGGTTTCTTCTAGGCAAGCGTGCCACATCCTAGACCGCATCGTCGTTTTACATCAGGCGAGTTGCAGTCAAACGCAAGCCTGTTAAATATTAAAAAAAATAGTAGGCATTTTGCACAAATTCGACAGCTACAGCTATCATACAAAGTAATGCACGGTTTTTTTTCTTTTTTTATATGGCACCATACGATTAATTAATTTGCCAACGTTAAGTTTATACATATTCGAGTCAATTTATAAGGGCAGAGATATCCGTAAAAAAATGTATATTTTTTCGAGTTTTAAACTTATGAAATTATAAAGTCAAATATCAAACAATGAGTCGTTGTGGTCAAGTCAAACATAAAAAATACAGTGGAAATGACAACTTCCTCTTTTTCGAAAGTAGGTAGAAAAGTAGGTATGTGACAAAAAAAAATATATTTTTTCCCAAAATAAGTAAGTAGGTAAAATACTTATGTAGGTATGTAAGTTAACATCCGAAACCAATAAACTTTTGACAAATTTTAAAATTACGGGTGAAGTGATAAGTCTGGTAAAAAAATATTTTGGAATAAAGTTATCGCAAATTGCATGAAACCTCCATGTTAAACACTCCATTTTTAAAAGCCATTAAAGAAAAACAATTGAACGCATTTTCGCAAAGATGGAGAAAAGTGAATTTCGTGTGTTAATTAAACATTACTTTTTGAGAAAAAAAACTCCTAAAGAAACAAAACAAAAACTTGATAAATATTACGGCGACTCCGCTCCGTCAATTAAAATGATTCATAAGTGGTTTACTGATTTTAAATGTGGTCGTACAAGCACAAGTGATGCCGAACGTCCAGGACGCCCGGTTGAGGTCACTGCTCCAGAAATGATCGCTAAAATCCATGACATAGTGTTAAACGACCTAAGAGTAAAAGTGCGCGAGATAGCTGAGGTAGTAGGCATCTCAGACGAACGTGTGCGCAATATCTTACACCAACATTTAGTTATGAGGAAGCTCTCCGCGATACGGGTGCCGCGTTTACTGAATGTTGATCTAAAACGCGTGCGTGTGACCACTTCGGAAGCAGGTTTGGCGTTGTTTCGACTGAATAAGACGGAATTCTTGCGACGTTTTGTAACAGTAGACGAAACATGGATCCACCACCATACACCCGAAACCAAACAACAATCGAAACAGTGGATTGCTGCGGGTGAACCAGCTCCGAAGAAGGCCAAAGCAGTTTAATCGGCCAATAAAGTTATGGCTACAGTTTTCTGGGATGCCCGTGGAGTTATCCATATTGACTACTTAGAGAGGGGTGAAACGATTAATAGCGCTTATTATGCCAATTTATTAGAACAATTTCACAGAATTTTAGCTGAAAAACGACCGCATTTGGCAAAGAAGAAAATCCTCTTTCACCAAGACAACGCAAAAACCATGAGTGTTTCATGAGTTACGCTATGAGTTGCTTTCTGGTCCACCATATTCGCTAGATTTAGCCCCTTGCGATTATTTTCTGTTTCCGAATTTAAAGAAATGGCTTGGTGGAAAAAGATTTAGCTCCAATGAAGCAATCATGCATGAAACCAACGCCTATTTCGAAGGGTTGCCTAAGTCTTATTATATGGAGGGGATCGACACATTGGATGAAGTGCATTGAGTTAGAAGGCAACTTGAAAAATAAATAATAATTTTTAAATAAATATCACTCCTTGTTTAATTTTTTCCAGACTTATCACTCCGCCCTCGCCCTCGTATCTAAAGAGATTATTTTTAGTGCGTAATTTCCGACAGCTCCAAAGGAAGTTGCAATCGATTTAATGTAATTATTTATGAACCTGGGGCCCATTCCGTTTATTAAAATTATATCAGTAAACGACAATTATATGATGGGTACAATAACCCCCTTTTGGCTAAGTACACCCCTAACTGATAACACTGTAAGTACAATGATTTGAATCAATTGCTTTTTGTTTGAAATTGTATACTTTCCAAGTGATCCTTAGTATAAAAAAAATGCAAAATTTTCCATTTTCGCTATTTTAGTCAGTGAGTGAGTGGCTTTTCGCTTTGTATTTACAATACTAATATTTATAATTCTTAACGTTTTTTTTCTTTATTAACTTAAACTAATTAACTACAACCGCAAAAAAAAATTGCAGTAAGATTACCTACAGACCCCTATTCGGCCACTCACACTGACGAAATCAAATGTTTCTAAAATTACATCGATCCTTTTCTCACTTGTGGAAACAAAAAAACAAGAGACAATTTTAGAAGTGTCAAATTAGGTTAGTTTATGAAGTTTTGGCCTGAGCGAATCGGGGTCATTAACCATTTAAGATCTACAGATAATCCAAATGCTCCAACCCACAATCAGAGGGCTGCGTGCCCAGTAGGTAGTACGGCCATGTTCATTGATGACTTGGTGGTTATCAACAACTACTATCTTCGCTCCGCGGATCTCTAATTTTTAATCCTCGACGCAAAAACGAAGGGGTGTTATAAGTTTTAAGTGCGTCTGTCTGTCTGTGACATCGTAGCTCCCAAACGGATGGACTGATTTTGATTTTTTAGCTTTATAAGGTATATTAGTCTAGAATGTTCTGACGCTATGTTTGTTGACAATTGGCCCAAGATGGCCGCCGCCACAAAATGGCGGAGCACAAATTTTTTCACAACTCCCTCAATATGGGTCTCAAAGTTCTTGACTATTGGAATACTATACACCATGATAGCTTCAAATCCAAAATGGCTGCTGCAACATATTTCGGGGGTTTTATAAATTTAAAATTTTGATTGTCATAGTAATAAATAAAATTTATGTTACTTTGTGATAATGTGTTGTGTTGTTCTTACGTAAAAAGATTTTGAAAATCGATTCAGTTGTATTAAGTTTACTCAAAGTAAAGTAAAGTAATATTTGTTGACCTTTAAATAACGTTCGTTACAGGCGAGTTGAAATAATAATAATTTAAAAAAAAAAAAACTTTGATCTCATTTATGTACGATTAGTTATTATTAGTTCTAAAATTAATGTCTTGATTCATAAATTCAATATCAATCAAGTTCAAATCATTTCTCTTTATAATTTAAGTGTACATACCAACAAGAATTCCATAGGTTATAAAAAAAAATTATACTTATTAAAGAAAAAAAATCTTTCTGACTTTCATTACGGCAAATGACGATACATCATTTGCAGGTATATTATATAGATTTCAAAAATAAAAACCTCTGGAACGATTCATCATTATCATCTTCCTGACCTTGTCCCACTACGTGGGGTCGGCACAGCATGTCTTTCTCTTCCATTCTACTCCATCAGCCGTCATCTCTTCCACACATATGTCTTTTCACAAAACTCAATCACATTTTCCTGGGTCGACGATTTATATAAAATTTAAATGTTACCCACGGATAGGATACACGTTCAGAAAAGAGTGTTTTACCCTATCAAACAAAAAAAATATTTTTTAAATCGGTTAAGTCAACTCTGAGAAAAACATTTACAAAATACATTCAAATTGAGTACTTACTTTTTTTTGGAAAATGGTAGATTGTAAAAACATACAGATTTGCAATCATGACAAACGCAACATCATTTCTATTGTTAGAAGCAATAAGGTCAGCGATCAATTAGGTCTCTCCTATTTATAGATACCGTGTTTGATCAGTGATCATGTGAGACTATTAAATGATTGTTAAATGAAAATGTATGATCCAATAAAATAATTTATACTTCGCTTTGCTACTTATTTTATTAACATCAATGTTACGTTTTGCCTTAGAAGTTGGGTAGGTCTCTTGTGTGGGACGCCAAATGCGTGGACACATTAGCGCCATCTCATTTTCCTTTGACTCGAAATAGCGCTGGGGCGGCGGCTTATTCAGCCGAACACCACAAGCGGTGAAAATATGCTAGCCTCGGCAGAGGTTGTATATTTGAGCCATTTGGAGTCGAGACTTCAGGTCGTGGAGACCGGAAGCTCACCTTATTTTAGGCTCTACATTGATTCCTAGCAAATACCAGTCAGTCATGTCATACGTAAGACTGTAAAAACTCATAACCATATATTCACTTGAACATACAACAAGCATTTAGATATGAAAAAGGTAAAGCAGACTGACTGCAGCGCAGTACGACACGGCTTATGTCGTTGTTATGAAGAAACATGATACAACGTCATACTACGTCACTACGCGCGTATGAGAAATAGCAGATGTCAAGAAAGTTGCAGTGGTTCACTATACGACAAACAAAAATGGCCGGTGTGACATCCGACGCAGCGCGGTGAGACAACGTAATGCTCTGTGACGCAATGCGTGCGGTGCGCTGACGTCGGTCATAAAGACCACTTATTTACCATATTTAACATAAGATAAAAAATTAATTCCCTCAAACACTTAACAAGACTAATAATTAATTACTTTAATCATATTGTTATTAATTATTAGTTTTCAAACCATGCAAAAGTCTTCATTTGCTAATACAGAATCAACTATTAACTTTAACATCCAGAACTATAATCGACACTTTGAACTTCAGATATCTAAGTAGAGAATTTGAACTATGAAATAACATTAATTGGTTATTTATTATCACTTCGATGTATGATCTTAAATTTAAATTAATTTTTGTCTTGATTATTGGATTATTATTACAAAATCACAACTCTCAAAGTTTTACAAGTTACGACGTAAATCGCGTCATATCTTGCGTGATGAATCTTCTGTCTCGTAGTAACAGAACCAAATCTAATGGCAATATTTAGTGTATTGAAAAAAATTTTTGAATGCGTATCGAGACACGCTAACTAATATTACGTAACGTTATGGTATGAGTTTTTCTCTATTCAACTATTTCAATATATTATGTTTTTATGTTTTCAGTTTAATGCAGAAATAACCGTTTTCAGATCATTTGTAAAGCTAAATTAGAAGTTTTTGCGTCGTAAATGTAGAATATTATTCGCGACATTTTTTAATAAGATATTTATAATTAAATTTATAGCATTATAATTGATTGAAATGTATTATATAATACTATATAAACCCACATTAAAACTAATTGAATTGAATAATACAAACGATATTACTCAAGTGACAAGATTATTAAATATCTAAGAGATATTTAATAAAGATTTTAATAATTTAGTAAAGGGCCGTAGCAATTTGTCTCTCAACTAATACGAATTATCAGTTATATAAACTCCCTGGGTATTAATTGTAATAATTATAAATATTCATAAATAGACATCTTAAGAGGCTCTCGCTAGATGGTTGGATCAGGATACAAAGAGCGGTGACTCTGGATACAGCACGTAATATCAGGAGGTTCTTCTCTCTGTAGTCCCTAACACCGGTAGCTTAGGTGATATCTCGCTGCTGGCTAGCTGTAAAGAACTTAAATTTAAGAGTACAATGTAATATAAATTATATATATTCACTCTTACGCGTGAAAACCCGTTTTCTTAAACAATATTGGTACATATATGTACTTGATAAAACGTTATAACATGACATTTTATATCAGCCGTAATAAATTACCTACCAATATAGAACCGAACCTGCAGCGCTGGGTCGAGTTTCAAATACATTTATAATCATTTAACCGCTTAACCTCAGTAGCTACATACCTACCCAATCAGCCTTATTAATAAACGCGTCTTATCTTCAATCGTCATTTGTCTTGTTTTGGCGCGTGACGTTCTCCATTGGATAGAACAAGACAAAAGATGCTCTTAGTTTAAACCTTTGACGACCACGGAGACACCGGTGTCCCAAATAGAAATAATACAACAAGGCAGTATTCAAGAACAAATTTATATTTTTTTTTATAATATAGTTTTTGAAACACACCTTTTACGTAGATGCACTTCATTTCACATTTCATTTCGATTCACAATATAAAAAGTATCGTTTTTCTTTATGGCTATTGGAAATTGACACTTCGTTTCTTAAAGGCCACAGGGACATATTTGTCCCAGAATATTTCCAAAAATAATAATAATTAACCCTATACTCCTGAAAGGGTTAAGACGCGTTTATCAATAAGGCAGATAATGTATGTGTCTTGAATTTATCGATGTAGCCCTAAAATAACATGTCCAGATATACATATCATTATAAGTTCTTGTTGACAGAATTTCAAAACCGCTCCACTCTGTTTTTTGGCAAAAACAGTCAAGTTTGTTCAAATAACCTGTCTGTGTATTTAAACTTGTATAACGTCTCGGAGAACACGTCTGTTAAATTTTATTTAATAACTTAATGTGATTCGAATTATTTTTTAATGGTATCGTCTCATTTTAAATTTATATATCTAATTACTTCAGTGAAAATATGGTGAAGTTATAAAATAAGAAGTTATAAAATTTATTAACAAAATGAATTGGACTATATTTTTGCGGCAGGTTAGTAATAATTTATTTATTTTTGTAGAAGTTATTTTGTGATTTCTAATCTAGCGATTGAAAAGTACATAGTAATATAAGCTAGGAGACTAAACCGCCGAACCTAAAGAAATGAAATCTGGAGGATCTATTCATTAAATAGGGTGTTCAAAATTTGAAACTTTTATATTTAATTTTATATTTTTTGAATACTTGATGACTTTCTATTGAACTTACGTTGCCGATTGTGCAGTCTTGATAATGAAATTAACAGAAAAGCGAATAAAAATATCAAACATTGCCTTTTTGTAGACAAAAGGTTTTTGCTTGACCGCAACTTTCCTGATGTAAAGTGACGATGCGGCCTAATTTCCACTTTATTCACCTAGGTGCACAATGTAGAACATACCGTATGTAGCTCGCTTGACTCGACCGAAATTGACTCGCGACTTGAAGAAACCGAAATAATAGATGTCTTGATATAGAGAATTTGGCAGTGAATTCCACAACCTGGCAGCCTTTATTAAGGAAAATAATAATCATTAACCTAAACAAAAATGGTCGCAAAAATATTCAATGTACTGGTCGAGATAGGTCGATCGATAGTCGCACGCTTACAGAAGATAATCTTTTGAATGAATATCAATCTTTTTTGTTTTTGTCAAAAAAATAGAGTTCAAACCAGTTTTATAGTTTGAAACCAAAAACACCATGGTTTTGAACATATACAACGTGACACAGAAAGGTATGATAATATTTAAAAATGTTAGGCTATCCATCAAAGTGAACCCATTTTAGAACGATATTTCGAAAAATTCGAGAAAAAAATATTGCGTCCTCCATACAACTTTACCGATACATCGTGACCAATTTCTGTATGGAGAACCTAAAATTCTGATCGAATTATGCATAATTTTCTTCTACGCAGGGTTCAACTTGTCTGCTAGACTAACACCCTTAAATATTATCACACCTTTCTGTTATACGTTCTATGAATACAATACAATTTTACATTGGCTCGTTGTGCCATGATTAATATTTAGGTTCGATGAAATTAATTTTCTATTTTACGATCAATTTCATGATCTAAGATACCATATTTGATTCATCACTCAAACAATGGAAATAAACTAATAATAATTATTTGTTTTAGAATGTTGTAATTGTAATGAAGTAATAAAGTTAAAGAAGAAAAAATGAGTAAGCTAGTGGTGGCCTAGTCGGTAAACCCGTTGCCTCACAAGCGTAAAGGCGTTGATTCAAATCTAAGTTCAGGCAATGCACTTCCGAGTTTTTCACTCATGTGCATATTTGAATTAAACGGTGAACATCGTCAGGAAACTTACTTGTAGGAGAAGGTTAATAACTTTCGTGAAAGTGTGGTGGACTATTGCTTACACCCTTTTCATAGGGGAGACCCATGCCCAGCAGTAGGACGCTATGGGTTGATACTATAATGATAAAGATAAAGAAGAAAAAATTTGTAAGTCACAAAAGAATACGGATCAATCCCAGGCACAAGCATGCACCTTGGTATTTTTCACTCAAGTGCATAAATTACGACATGCTTAAAAAGCGAAAAAAAAACATCGTAAGGAAACCTACTGGTAGGAGAAGATAAATAGATTTTGAAGTTAAGAGAAGTCCGCTTTGATCAATTTAGCCAGCGTGGTGGGCTGTGGCCTAAACTCCCTTCATAATTGACACCCGAGTCCAGAAGGGAGATGTCGTGGGTTGAAACGAAAAGTAACTGTATAGCAATGAACGATACAATTTTGTTTCAGTTATTTGTGAGCAGTGGACCATGGACTCTGTACTTTTTGTTTGGACTGAGTATGGGATTCCAGACGGTGTTGGTGCCTCAGCTAAGGAAAAATAACCAGACAATTACAATTGAACAGTTTTCTTGGTTGCGTATGTATCACTTCCTTATACAGCATTTCAATTAAGAATAAAGTGTAGAGTCAATCTTTTTAGGTATCCAAGAATGTATGTGTCTTAATAAAAGAACCAATATAATCTTCCGATGACTAAGATGTTTATAGAAAACCTTACACAATCTTTGCGAATGCCTTTATTATATCTGGTTTTACAAGGTTTAACATGCAGTAGAAAAAAAAAGAAACATAAATGCTACATCAAAAAAGCTCACTGACTCACGTGAAAACGTAATAAACTTTTTTTACGTAAATCTATAACTAGAGACTATAAGGATTTTCATTTTTAATTTCAGCTGCCCTTCAAACTTATTGCGGCATTCCCTGGGTAATTCTCATCTCGATTCTCGTCAACGTCATTGGTCGGAAGAAGTCTTACTTCATCGTGTGCATCAGCACTCTTAGTGGATTCATTGCTTTCTACTTTAGCACTAATATTACTCACTTCCTGATTGGACAGATCTTCCACGGAGGTTTGTCTGCTTCTTACCTTACCACAAACATAGTTATATTAACCGAATGTATCTCCTCAAAGTACAGAGGTATCTTTCTTACTTTTAAATCTGCCACATTTTTCTGGGGGATTTTGGTAGCAAATGCCATGGGCACTTTCTTTCATTGGATAAATATTGTCATACTAGGTCTTACTTGCAGCGTATATACTTTTTCAAGTGTAATTATAATGCCAGAGTCACCAGTATGGTTAGCTAATAAAGGTAGATTTAGAGAATGTGTTACTGCGCATAGATGGCTAAAAGGCAAAGGTGATGAGTCGGAAAAAGAATTGGACAAATTACTAAAATCACACGAAGATAAACTTAAAAAACATTTATGGAGTGTGCGTTATTTATTTAGAAAAATATGTAGCAAGCAATTTTTGAAGCCTATACTTTTGGCCAACCTTTTAGTCTGCTTGTATTGTTTTTCGGGAAAGTTGGTCTGTACAGTTTTTGCTTTGGATATTTTGAAAAAGATTACAAGCAGTGAGTCAACTGCATATTCTGGAATGCTTATATTAGATGCCGTAACAGTTTCCAGTATGTATTTAGGATGTGTGTTATCTAAGTTCGTTAGAAGACGAATAATACTTATAGGTTTTTCTATAGCAGGTATAGTCATCATGATAATAATATCGGTTTATTTATATCTCGTGAAATTAGAAATATTAGATGAAAATAAGTATGTGTCTATTCTTTTCTTAGCAGCGTATTCGATAACTATTAGTTGTGGTCCTATGATTATGTCTACATCCATTATAGGAGAATTGCTTCCATTAGAATCTAGATCATTATCGATGTGCATGATAGCTTTATGTTTTAAATTTGTCAACGGTACTTTCATAAAATTGACACCATTTTGTTTCAAAAACTTAGCTATGCATGGAACATTTGCGTTATTTGCAATTTTGTCTATTATGTTTTTGGTTGTGATATATTTTTATTTGCCGGAGACGAAAGATAAAACTATTCAAGAAATCGATATCTGTTTGAAAGGAAAAGACAAAAGAGCGATTGAGGAAGGTACAGAACTAATTACCGTTAATATTAAAGGCAAAAGAAGTAAATTTCAAAATGAATAATCATATAGCAATTATCATTAATATTAAAAAACCCAATACATAATGCACTTGTTCTGCGTTCGTTTTCTTAAATATTATTTAATCACCTGTATCTCTTTTTGCTTAATTGCATATTATACACGGTCCGAAAGGGGATTCCTTTGGCTAAGTTGATAATCTACCGATAGTTGATCATAATAAAGAGTATATTTAACAAAAAATATAGAATCTATTATTAAATCAAGAATTGTCAAATACTTTGAAAAAAATCATTTATTCACAATGTCATAGTTTGGATTCAGAAAAGGCCGCTCCACAGAAATGGCTATAAGAAAAGTGGTATGTTATATTCTTGAATCCTTGAATAAGTCAAATAAATGTGCCAGTGCCTTTTGTGATCTTTCAAAAGCTTTTGATTGTTTGAGGCATTATATTGATTTAAAAATGAAATATTACGGATTTCAAGGCCCTGCATTAAATATGATGATAACTTACTTACAGAACCGTAGCCAAATTGTCTCTGTAAATGAAGAAACTTCTACAGAGGGTATAACGTTACCCCTTTTATCTAAAGGGGCAAGGCTATAATTAATATAAAGAAAAAAAGAAGAAGAAGTTAGCTCCTACCTGACCCTACCAGTAGGACCCTAACTTTGAAGGAAAAGAAAGAAGAAAATATGTACAAATGAATATTTAATTTACTAATTACAAACTGCAAAAAAAGATTAAAATTAAAATACTACCTTATAACTAAAGAACTTAAAATTGCTACTATTTTAAACGGCCGGTCACAATACTCTGGTGGTAGATCACAGACGGAGGGAGTAGTTCATAGACCGAGAGGTAGTTCCCAGATGAAGGTGACAGTCTTCAGATGAAGGTGGCAATTCACAGATGAGGGTGGCAGCTCGAAGATCCGAAGGTGGCAGCTCCAGTATCGGAACGATGAATAATATTTCAGGTTGCACCGACCTTAACTTTAAGGAATGCTCCATCCATCCAAATGTATACTGTGTGTCTATGTCTCATTATCCACATTCCCTTATATTCCTGAGAACTTGTGATGGTTTGATGAAAAATTCACTTTAAAATAAAACTGGTCGCGCCAACAGAATGCCCAGGCCTGCCTGGCCCGGGTGTGGCCGTAGTACGTATTTAAAAGAAAACTTGAGCAGAACTGTCCTGGAGAATGCCTCGCGACGTCTTATATAGTCGCGAGCCCGTTTCCTAAAATCTATATTTTTAAATTTAAATAATATAAATGGCCAATACAAAAATAAGTAAAACTAGACTATTTAACATAAAACCTTACACGTTCTCATAGAAAAAAATACAACTTTTGAAAGATATGACGTGAAATGAAAATTATTGACGTTGTCAACAATATGTAAACAAACAAATTTTAATATAAAAACGGCAATTAATACATTTAAAAGTAATATTTTCAGCACCAAAAGTATAACGAAATCATCAGAAAATTATTGCGGATATATTGAACAGGCTTTTACAAAGATATATGAGAAAATTATACAGTATGAAAGACAATGCAAAACGTTAGTAAAAAAGGCTTTACAATAAAATACAGTAGTATAATACAAATACTACATTGGTACGATGTCAATTGGTGTACCATAGAGCTCTATTTTAGGACCAGTCTTGTTTTTGATTTATATTAATGATATAACCAACGCATTGCCGAGTTGGGCTCATATAAATTTATTTGCAGATGATACACATGTGGGTATCAGAGACAAATGTAAATTTAATTAAGAAGATAAAGTTAATGCAGTTATGGAATTGTTAAATATTATTCTTAACTCTGATAAAACCATATCAATGCAGTATCAGTCAAGGTTAGGCATTTTTGGGAATTCTATTCGTAAAACAAATATATTTCTAGGTTATACAATTGATAACACAATTAGTCATAAATTTCACATCGATAAAATTTGCAAGAAAATGGCAAGTGGTAATTATGCCTTATTTAAACTCAAGCCATTATTAGATAAAAAGTTACTCATCTCTGTCTATTATGCATACGTTCATTCTATAATAAGATACGCTATAACTATTTGGGGAAACGCTAAAGATATCATAAAAGTTTCAAAATGTCAGAAACAATCTATAAGAACAACGAATGGTTTAAAAAAACGAAGTCCTGCGAGAATACACTTTAAAAATGATAAAATAATGACAGTTATATCACTTTATATTTATAGTAGTTTATTAGAGGTACACGAGGAAACGGAAATACCGGAAAAAAGAATTTCACGTAATAATTAAAAAGGGCGAGTCCTGCCTGTCAACCGATTATCTAAGTGTAAGAAACAAGGACTTTACACCAAAATATTAATGTACAATAAATTACCAAATAGCATTATGGAACTCAATTTTAAAATACTTAAACAAAAATTAATATTTTTTTGAAAGAAATCGTTTTTATAAACTCAGTGAATATATGTCAACGCAGCTTGTGGAATCATCGTTCTTGTGTGATAATCAACAATTACAAAATGTTAGTAATAGGTAAAGAAATAAACGACAATGTAAATGTATATTATAATAACTATTTGTTCTAAGAACTATAAAAGTATTTATAAGTTAAGTTTCTTTTTAAAGTTTCCTGATAGCTATAATCTCGGTCTCTTCAAATCGCGAGTGAATCGGTTTCTTCTAGCCAAGCGCGCTACATCCTAGACCGCATCGTTACTTTACATCAGGTGAGATGCGGTCAAGCGCAAGCCTATAGAATACAAAAAAAAATAATTAAAAACTAACAAGACTTGCCTGTAACGAATGTTATTTAAAGGCCAATAAATATTTCTTATTCTTATTCTTATAGATATCCATGTGTAACATTGTATTGTGTAACAAATTGACTGGTAGACTAACACCCTCAAGTATTGTCACACCTTTCTGTTACACCTTGTATTCAGGATTATCCGAGGGGTATGCTAAGCCGTAAGAAAGTGATTATACTCTTCATTACAAAGAACTCTTACTAAAGTACCAACCGTAAATTCGAGAAAAAACATCAACGTTTACATACATAAAGTTTATTGATTGTCGACACAGCAAATGAAGCAGCTGATTCATATTTCTTGGAGGTTAGAGTTGGTCCCATAGAGAAAGTTGTTCCTTAGGATAAGTATAGTGACCCCGTTTTGTCTAAGTACAACCTTAACCGATAACCGTTTATTATCAGACGGTATCGTTATCAATTTAATTGATCTGTAGTAAACAGATAGCGCCATATTTAGAAATAATATAGTTTACTAAATTAGGTTAATTTAAAATTCACCGTTGACTTATTACTTTTATGTTCAAATTCAAATGATGTTAATTTGTTAACAATAAATTTTATTGTACAAGTAAAATAACAAATACAAACAGTTAATAAAATAAAAGTACAGTGTTTCTTTGTATACATATATACCCGACTGCGCAGGAAGGAGGGTTATGTTTTTCGAGTGCATGTATGTATATTTCTTTGGCACGCTCTAGAAGCCTGAGCAGCTTGTCGTACGAGTATGTTATTTGAGTGGTGTCAATAGATTCGTCTTAGTCGTGAGAGCGACAATGCATACATCAAAATTAAAAAAATATATATTAAGAATGATACACAGTTTTAAAGTTTTAGCAGAGTCGGGTTTTTTGGGAGTCGCTTCTAACCACTTATTAATATCAAACCAAACTTCATGTTTTATAATAATACATATGCAACGGTAAATTTATTCATAAGCTTTTAAGAAACAAGTTAGGTTTTTAATGATCTCAGTGATTTTAATATTAAATAATTATCAAAGACTGTGAACTATTTTAATTTATATAATAAAACAGTTATATAATACTATTCTTGTTTGATTACTGCGAACAATAACATTTTGTGATATTTTTTGAGATACTAATATATTTAAAAAATCCGATAGAATAATATTTACGAAGGTGACAGCAGTTGATGGCTTAAAAAACTGACAGACTGGAAATTATTCCCAAGTTATTTTATAACACCAACAAACACAAAACTGCAGAACATTCAGGTGAAATAATCTTTGCTGTAAGTTATAAATAGAGAGAATTTAAATCCACAAATAAAAGTAGCTCATTGATTTATTTTATTTATCTTTTAAGGTCTTACGCAGAAAGAATGCACACTTTTGACAACATTTCAGATTTTGTACCTCCTATTTTATTACAATACTGGAAAGACAAATTATAAATAACGTACTGCTATTTTATATTTCATTGAGAATGTAATAATTACGTTTTAAGAGACTTTTGAAAATATAAGGAAAGTATAGCATAATGTTTTTCTCTTCAAAAGCTGGAAAAAAATTATGTCCTTAATTATCTGTATTGTTGTTGTTTGTTTTGGTATGGTTCACAGATCACAGATGTTTCATTAGGTACCATAGCGTGGACTGGATGTTATCAAAGATAACTTTCATTTGCCGTCAACACATCTAGGCATGTCATGCTCAGCGTCACTTGTTGAATGTTGTACTACTCATAATATATCTGGTATAGTTGGGAAGCGAAGATCAGAGTCTCGCAGGTTGTCTGCGATCCACTGGTTTGTTTCCTTAAGCATGTCCTCATCGAAATATTCTCGCCATCCGCCTACAACTCCTGTAAACGTAGATAATTGTATTATAATTTTAGAGGAGTGCAATGTTATAATATAAAACTATTTATGATTATAGTCAGCGAAGTGTCAACTTTGTGCTTCTCAAGCGAGTGGGTGCGGTTTTAATTTTAGGTTCTGAAATTTTCTCTCAAGAGCATATTTTTTTATTAACTATTACTTGCTTTAACGGCGCACGTAAAAATTATGAGAAATTAGTCAGCGTGAAGGACTATGTCATTGACCAGCTTCATGACGTTTCCCCGAGAAGGTTAATAAATTTTTCGGCTTAGCAGCCCTCAAGTAGGCCAGCGTGATGAACTTATGGCATATATTCTATTTATAGGGAAATCCTGTAAGTAGCAGTAGATCAGTATGGGTCCTTACTATACATATAATTACAACATGTTATTCTACTATTCTTAAAGAATGCATTATCTACCTTTTCTGACAAACGGTTCTGCATCAGGTTTCATGACACCAAGCTCTTTGAGACTGGAGAGGTTGAAAGACTTCTTGTCTTTGAGATTACTGAACTCCAGATAACAGCTGGCGTCGTATAGTTTTTCTTCTGTATATGATTTGTTGAAAAAGCTAGCTATGCGTCGCAAAGTATTGAGACGATCCTGCAATGTAAGCTACTATTATAATATTGTTAAAATATATACCAGTTTGGATTCTGATAAGTACACGTTAGAAATTTCTTAATGTTTGATTGATGCGACTTTATCACCAGAATGCTGGCTCTTATTTTGGACAAAAAATTGGAACTGCCATTCAACCTGGCATTGCAGCTAGCATTCTGAGCAATTTAACTTTTTTTAGGGACTCATTATTATATTAGTTTTTTTTTTCTCTTTTTTAAATACGAAGTCTTTATAATATTTTTTATATATAATTTGCTAGTTTAATTGCAGTATTTGTTCCTTCTTAGATACTTACGTTCACAATATCCTCGTAGAATAAAAACAGTAGGTTTGGATTGTGTCGTTTCTCCCAAAACTCCTTGACGTTGTCAAAATACGGGGCGTAGTTCACTAAAATGTTATCATTTGTTAGTTTGTAAGTGATGTACTCTTTATTTAGGACTATTGTTGCATTTTAAAGTTAAACAATCATAGAATTTTAGGCTACGACGTCACAAGGTTTTGGAAACATTTGTGGGCATCGTATATTAGTAAATAAAACCGTCTATGTTTAACAGGACATAAGAACATCGTGAAGAAATGCTGTCAGTCGAAGAAGGTTAAGTTCATTCAGATATAAAAAGTCCCTAGCTTGAATTATGAGCTTGCTAGACCAGGTTTTAGACCTCTTTAAGAAGACTTGTAGGTGTAAGCTAAGCCTTAACAACTCTTCAACTTAGAGAATTAATACAATTTTCTTTCTCTGCTCAGAGATCCAAGAATCTGTTCAAGAATAAAGACGAGATGAGAGAGTGTAGTATTATAAAGACGAAAATAATTTATGTATCACAAAAAACATCAATGTAAAAGCTAAAGGATTAAAATTGTGGTACAAGAAAACCTAGTTCAGGGCCGAGAAATACGTAATTTTGGTAAATACGATTAATAGTAAGATCCTCTATAAGTCGAACATCAAGGGAGACGCCAAAAAATTCGAGTTATAGAGTTTTCAACTTATGGAGGATTTTGACTTAGGCGGATTTTGATTCGACATAAAGAGTTTGAGGTTTATTCTTATAAATTTTGAGTTTGAGAGGTAAAATAAATAAAAATTCAACTTGCAGAGGTGACAAACATATTTTTAAATATTATAAATCAACATTATTTCGAATCATTTTAACTAACCAAACTGAACCAAACTACTTCTGACAGTATTTAAGTCGAAAACAAATGACTTGCTTAGCTAAATTTCAAAGGAAATCAAAATTGAATACCTGACACCAAGCAAGCAAACACGTGTTTACGTGAGTCATAAATTTATTATCGTATACTCCTAAAATGTTTTCTAAGAAACAATAGTGTACTCACATTGTCGGCAAGTTCTTAAAGTCGGTAACTTATTTTTGTTCGAACAATAGAGGTAATAAATTCCAAATGATCAAGTTGTAAAGGTTGTAAAATAAAACGTTCCTATGTTCGAGATACAGAGGTCAAATTTAATTTTTCGAGTTATAGAGTGAAAATATGTAGCAAAATGGCTTGGAGGGACTCGGTGATTTTTTCGACTAACAGAGCGTCAAGATTTCAAGTAATGGAGGTTTTGGTGTTTGAAGGGATCCCTTCCCTTTTTTCAACACAACATTTTTTCGAGATTTGGAGGTTTTTGACTTATCGAGGTTCGACTTAACGAGGTTCTACTAAAGATCCAACATTATTTAATTCTAATAACTGTTCTAAAGCAAAATGTATGAGTGATAATTTGAACTATAAAAACCCATGTGCTCAGAACCAGTTAGTTTTTTACTTGCTGGATCGCATTGTCGGCGTAGCCGGCATAACGTTAGTTTTGTATGGAATTGATTAAAATGATTGTGGCATGCATCGCAGTAATAAACTGATGTTATGATTAAATTATAAGTAGATTTAGGTACTCACGTATCCCAATCATGAAACTGTTCCAGAAACTTCTGAAATCCTTAGTGTAATTACAATACCAGCCTTTCTGCAAGTGATAGTAGGAAACCATGACATCTCTGGGGTCTCTTGCCACGTACACCATTTTAGAAGTTTCTAGTAGTTTTCGAGGAAGCAATGATAGAGGTAAGTGAGTTTTGTAAAAACGTTCACCGTTCACATATTTTACCTGCGTAAAGTTATTAACTATAGATGTGATTTCTTCTTTGTTTTTCGGTTTCGGAAGCATTCCTTGTTTTCTGAAAATATCTTATTATAAATTAATATATTTTTTGTCGTTGTTTAATATGCATATTGTATAAGTACCGTAGATATTCTTTGATACGTTCTGATAATCAATGAAATTATAAGTATTCCTAAATTTTACTTACTCCAGGTACCGAAATTTCTCGACCATAGTAGTTTTCTCGCATTCTTCATAGTTCAGGTCATTAACGATCAACCATACTACCTGTTGAGTCCAAGTTGTTCCTGAGAAAAAAGTAACGTGTCTAGACATTTTATACTTAATATTACTTACACATCACACGAGTACTTAGCTAACATCTGATATAAAATATGATAATACGCGATATATTGCAGTTTCTCAAAATGAAATTAACTTTGACAAATAGTTTTGTATTTTGTTTTTGTGATACAACCGAACCATTAACTGAGAAATTATAAACAGTGTAACACAATATTTATATGTAGTGTATGATTACTAACATTATCATCATATTTTTTCATATTACAACGTAAGAACTAACTTATTCGATCAACACTCGGTCTAATACAGTATAACTTCTTCTTGAAGTCTGTAAAAATACCTGATCGTGGGTATCCTCCAACAAACACTTGATCCGGACGTGTTTCCATATTATAATATAAAGCAGCTTTTTCTTTAAAGGCCTTCGGGAAAAAATATCCTTTAGGACCAACTTTCACGAATCCGCCGTAGTCACCTGAAACATGAAAATTTTTATGCGTAATGTTCAGATTTCTACTTATCGGTCGCAGTTTCTAGCCAATTTATAGCCAATATTTACGAAACTTGATAAGCTGATTTTGATAACAGAGTAAATATTTTTGATACAGATCACATTTAATTTTTAGAAGTTAGAAGAGGGTTATGTTCGTAAGAAAAACCTGATTGTTGAAGAGGTCCAACTATAGTTTCGTTCACATTTGTGAATTTCATGAGGGATGAAATGAGTCGTTCGTGTCTTCAACGATTCATCGTTGACGATGACACGTTGCTGATCATGAACGACTCATGTGAACGAAACTATAGTTGGACCTTTCCTTCAATCAAGAACGCGTGAAAACCCGTTTTCTTAAATAATATGAATCAAACACGCGTTAGTTTTCTAAATAATAGTGAAAAATATCATTTCTATCCACTGCCCGTGCTAGCCTTACTGGAACACGCTCTTAACACACCTGTCAGCCCATCGCAGAACATCGACAATAGCTCAGCCAATGAAACGGCCTAAGAGGAAAAAACGCCTGTAAGCGTTTTAGTTAGTTTTGTACAAGTACAAGAACATTTTATATTTAGTATCATATACGTACCATTAAACTGACTGTTTCTAAGAGCATTAGTTTCTGGATCAGCATCACAAATTTCAAATGGATAATCGTCTTCAACACTCCTCATTGTGATATTCAAACTATTTAATTAATTTTAAGTCAAATAAATATTAATTACAATATACTTTTTATATAACCATTCAAAATTTAAATACGATATGTAGATCCATCGATAATAACATTACAAAAGACAGATTATTTTTTATCTAAGCATTTTTATACATATCGCTACGCCTAAGAATCAAATGCAGAGAGAGCCCTTGGAAATAAATGAACAAGGTGATTTAAAAAAAACCTTCTACAGCAAATGACTATATTTTAATTATGATAGGTATAGTTGGCTTATCAATAAATTAACTGATTTATCATAAATCCAGGCTTGATAAACTCCGTATCTTATTTTAAGATACGGAGTTTATCATAATAAAATTAATTATTTGTCAATAAGATGTGAAATGCTTTTCGAGATACGAGTTTAATTAAAGTCAGCTATTTAGTAAGCCTTTAATCCTATCTATTATGTTATATTACCAAACTGGAAATATTAATCAGAACTTTGAGACTTTAGTGCCGTGGGGACCGGGAGCTCATCTTATTTTCCAAAACATATCGGAGCGTTTGATCGATTCTACGCGTGACCAGAATGCCAGTTTTTATCTGGCCCAACGTATAAGCCCACTAAGGTTACACATCCTTGTCAATAAAATACTATAATAAGTATAAATATTATACGTTCGTGCAATTATGGTAGTAATAGAGTAGATGTAGCAATAAATTGTAGTGATTTTTAAAACGCATAAGTAAAATATTCCATCAATAAAGCATTTCCAAATAATTTCTGGAACCCATTATTCAGTTACAACACCAGCTTTTCTGAAAATTATAGTACGAAACCATGCCATCTGCGGAATCAATAGCTAGCACCATGTTAAAAGTCTGTTATAGCTATGGACGTAACAATGACAGAGGTAAATTAGTTTTGAATGAACAAATATCTTTTGACTATTTCGGCCAAAACGTTTCTTAATGAATGTCATTTCTTTATTACAAATAAATTATTAAACAGTACATAAACTCACACTGATCGAATTTCTTCTTATTAGTAATTATCATCTTAATGTTCAATCCTTTATCCACTGGTGTTTATAGGTCTTCTCTCGCGCGGCAACCTAACCGTTCCTGTGTTAATCTCTTCAGCTGTGTTTCTACTACTTGTACAACATCTTTTGTTCACTTAGAAGAAACTCTGCCAACAATTTTTCTACCCTTTTATGGTCACTACTCTAAGACTGTTTTTGATTAAATGCCTTCATTCTTTCTCACCAAGTACCCTATCTATTTCAATTTTAGTCTCGTTCTTCGTCTACATCATTTCAAACCTTCGTCGAAATTCGATGGCTTGCATTAGATCCACGCGGGCGATACCTTGTAGGGTCTGCCTCATTGTTCTATGTGCCACTTGGATCTAATATGTGACCTTTTCTGCAAGGGTCCTCTGATTTGGCACCATACTTGAAGATAGACAAGACATACTAGTGGAATACCTTGGTTATGTAGAACAAATAAACTTGCCAATTTGTCTCATTACGTCGGGTTCCGTAGCTTTACGTCTGCGTGTTATTAAAAATCCTTCAGTAGATTGGCATTTTGTAAAAGAAACGCCTTAAGAAATGAAGTTATTGTTTTGTGTTTCGTATGGCCCTGCTGAATGAAGGAGAGTTTTAGAACACACATCCGTTGCTTACTCACCTGGCTACCGAACATACTCATACTCATGCAAACTAATGACTGCAACGTGACTTATCTTCGGGATCTACAGTTACTACTAGTTTTACCACTGAACTTAGTTTTACACTCCACACAGTCACAATCGACGACTGAGAGATCTGTGACGTGGGACTTAAATACAAGTAACACTTTAAATTAAAAATATCATGACTACGCATTTCTGTGGTGGCAGTCATCTTGGATTTGTAATTTATCATAGCGTATTCTATGTCATTTATATTCTATATATATATTTTGTACTTGCTGATCCAGCAAACTTCGTAACGCCTAACTGTACCTTTCCTAAACTTTCACAATCATTACAAAACTAAAATCATCTAAAACAGCTAAATGATTTTTATATGTTTAGTGTATTCTATTTATAGACACACACAGACACGGAAAACTTATATAGTAAATTAATAAAATATGAAACTAAGTTTTATTTAGCTAAGAGATTTTTTTGTAGGGTAAAAGTAGTAAAATATGATATTTTTTTTTCATCTGTATGTATTTTGTAGTGAAAATAGTTGTTGTTTTAAAAACTTAAAGAACAGGAGTTAAAACAGTAACTAAACTAAATCAAATTACAACTAAAAAAAAAGGTATGAGTTGTTAGGTGGCAGTATTGCTATGTTAGATGGCAATGGAGACTCTTTGACCCAAAAGAAACCAGCATTTTTCTCACCAGTAGTACCGTCTACCAAATGCTTGGCCAACTCCCTATAAAAGCTGAGAGCGGCCGGTCCTCACGGACCCATGGTTTCTACCATGGGTAAAAAGTAAAGTATGGAATTAATTAATAAATTTAATCTTCCCTATCGGTGTACGTTCTTCGAGCGATATGGCCAGCACATTGCCACTTCAGCTTGCAAATCCTACCTGCCGCAAAAACGTCGTCCAATCCATATTTATTTTCTTATCAGTTCACTTATATTAATGATTAAAAATACTATTTTTACTACAATCATTTAAAATATATATGTATATATTTAACTCAGCTCTAGAATAGTTTATAACTACGTGTTCACTGAGATAATGTTCGAAACTTAATAACAAATTCGGCCATTATTAATTCGTCAAATTGTACAAAAAAGACATAAAACGCTCACACTTTTTATGCCGATTAACCAGCTTTATATAAATATATACTATTTTTTATAATGGTAATAAATAACGTTTAATTATGAAAAAATGTGTGGCTAGTTTTTGTCAGCCGCGGCATTGCACGCGCCATCAAATTAAATTTGTAAAAGTTTTAAAATTTGAACCCTATTTGATTTCGTTAGCGGATGAATTTACAAAACTTCATTTCTTAGTACACAGAATAACGAATACACTCTCCAAATTTCATGTATCTAGGTTCGGCAGTTTAAGCTCATCGTTGATTGTGACCAGACGGTATGTCAGTCAGGACTTACTATTTTATTTACGCAGGAGGATTCAAAATTGAGTGCGTATATTTAGTATACTGAAAGAATATTGAAAAATAAAGTACTATTGTTTTTCGTTATAAACCACTTTAGTACAACAATATTAAGAAAACTTTAATTGAAGTCAAAGTGAAGCGAAACTTATGGACACCCTAAGCCGCGGCGCCACCCCGGTGCGATACTACTCGTACTTCACGGTGACGGCACGCGCGCGCCGCATGTGCCAGATTTGTGTAATCTTGCTTAGGTGAACATTGGGTTCACCGTACTATGTAAACAGAATTGCAAAAAAATGCTTTTTAGCGAAATATATTATACTAACGATGCTGATTGCTTAGTAAAAATTAGACAGAAGATATAAAATTGGTGTGTTTTTATGGATACTAATCGTGTTGTTTATTATAAACCAGTTATTTGGTCGTTAAATGTATATCACTAGAATCGTTATTTCAATAATATCAGGTATACATAAATAACGTATTATATGCCTAGTCCGTAGTGATGATGGCCGAGTGGTTAGCGGGGTGCGAGAGGTACGAGGTTTGATCCCACGAAATACGCAAAAAGAGCCTGAGCTACCGGTGAAGGAAAAAATCGTGAGGACACCGTATAATGATGGTAGGGCGTTTCTAACGCTCGCCTGGCTAGCTACCACCCTCAAGTTGTAAAATCTGTCGACTAGCAAATAAAGGTGTGTTCCGGCAGCCTTCCTTAACAGCAATGCAGTGTATTAGAAAAGTTTCATCTAAGGCCTCAGTGTCGATGACTTCTGGGGTCGTACGAAGTGATGGTCAAAAGACCATGACGTTGTCCTGGATAAAAAAAAAACTACGTATGTCATGAAATATTCACAAACACTCCGAAAACAAATTTTCAATTTCATCGTTAGATAACTTGCTCCGGCCGGAAGTCGAACTCGGGACTGCCGATTCCCAAAGCAATATTTAAAAAAAGTCACAAGTGAGTTTAATTTGGCAGGAGTTAAAACAAATTTTTCAGTTATTTTTATTTCATAAAGAGAAACATTGGACCGATTTTGATAAAACTTGTATGGGACCACCTGAACCGCAATACCCATTAAAAAATAAAACACAAATAAGTCATTTCTGTAATTTCAAAAAAACATACATAAAAAACACAGACAAACTGAGAACAATAGTTTTTTTTTCAAAATTCCTTTAAAATATATATATTTTTTTCAATGTTTAAATTGTTTAGGTCAAAAGCATAATTATAACATTTCTTTTTCACTTTGAGTCATATTAAAACAAAGTAAAAACTGTAACGCCTTCTATTAAATATAGGTATTTCCGATTCCAAAAACATCCAATATTTACGTTCGAAACTTTACCAATCTCAAAAACACGAAGTCCGTAATTAAAAGTCGTGGACAAAACCATAAATCTATAAAGTTTTAAGATATTTTAAATTAAAACCACCCTATCTTAGGAAAAGCGTAAAAGTGAAAGATATATTATTGAAAAGACGATAACGATGCTCTTTATTAAATGTTTGTTGAAAGGTTTAATTTATTTAATTTATGAATTACACTAGGTAAGAAACATTGTAACTAGAAAAATAATAGTCTAGCACTCTGAAGATTTCGATATGTAACTGTGCAAAACAAATCAAGTGGGTTCTTTTCAAGTTAGGATCTTTCTTCTTTTCAAGTTAGGACTCATATTTGTTTTATGTATTGTTTACAAATATTCTGTTTTCATTTCAGTTATTGCATGTGGTAGGCCGTTTCCTATTGCTCGCCTGGCTAGCTACCACTGTAAAATCTGTCGCCAAACACCTATGTGTTTCGACAGTCATCCTTGAGAGACAATGGATTCCAAACTAGGCATACTCCATCTAGGGCTACAGTATCGCTGAACTTAAGATAAAATGATTAGCTGTGTAGGATAAAATAAAAAAGAAGATGCAAAAAAAACTTACATACTACTTAATAGTATTTTTTGGTCCATAGAGTCCTAACACCAAGAGTTTCTTTAAAAAAATATGCATTAAACTCAGAGATGCCACTGGGGACAAGAGAGCTAGCTCATTCCTTGCTCAAAGGATTTTTGTGGCCATACAACGCGGGAATACAGCCAGTGTTATTTGGACTTTGCCACACGGACATCATTGTTACAGACTTTTAATCTTTTTTACAATTTAGGTTCTTTTTTTGATACTTTGTATATATAATAAGATGGTATATACAAAATATTTAGTGTTTTTCCGCCTCGTCTTGATGTCAGCGTGAGAAATCGAAAAATATTTTTGTTTTTATGGTGTGGTTCCTCCTCACCACCGCCACACCTCACCTTATTATTTCTCTTTCTCTCAGTATCCGACTTCCTCGACACGTGTTTCGCCTTAGCACAAGGCATCCTCAGGAGATGTTGACTCTTCAAGCGCTCGCTCGAAAGTGAGCTGTTGCGCCTCTGCGAGCTCTTTATATAGCGGCCGGGCGCGTCACGTGTTGTGCGTCACCGTTATTGTTGTGTCGGTGCATTTGATGACTCAGCGTTATTTAACGGACTTTGTCGCTTAAAAATCCGCAAAATTGGTGACGTCACCAAATTTGTTTGGTCGTTTAACAGTACTGAGGTATGATTTCTGTGTTTCATTATTTCCAACTGTTCCAACACACACAACCGAAAACCTTTGTCACATATAATATATGTGTGTGTTGGAACAGTTGGAAATAATGAAACACAGAAATCATACCTCAGTACTGTTAAACGACCAAACAAATTTGGTGACGTCACCAATTTTGCGGATTTTTAAGCGACAAAGTCCGTTAAATAACGCTGAGTCATCAAATGCACCGACACAACAATAACGGTGACGCACAACACGTGACGCGCCCGGCCGCTATATAAAGAGCTCGCAGAGGCGCAACAGCTCACTTTCGAGCGAGCGCTTGAAGAGTCAACATCTCCTGAGGATGCCTTGTGCTAAGGCGAAACACGTGTCGAGGAAGTCGGATACTGAGAGAAAGAGAAATAATAAGGTGAGGTGTGGCGGTGGTGAGGAGGAACCACACCATAAAAACAAAAATATTTTTCGATTTCTCACGCTGACATCAAGACGAGGCGGAAAAACACTAAATATTTTGTATATACCATCTTATTATAAATGGATTTCCGCAAAGTAACGCCTGACTCTATCAATTAACTTTGTATATAGTTAAGTTAGAGTGTTTTAGATTGCCGTTACTTAATAGACAAAGAAATCAAATATTCGATTTATAATTAGAACATTTTACTTAACTACATACTTGGTACAAAAAATATTAAACCTGCAGAACTCAAACCTGCGATATTTTACAAACTGACAAATATAGCATCATTCCTATTATTAGAGTCAATAAGAACAGTTTATGAACCCATCTAATAATAGATACCACTTGATCATCACTGCATCGATATTGCTTGATCTTTGCACTCCCTTGTAAATTGACGGAGGATATCTAATGAAATATAATTATTTGACATCACTAGACTAATATTAAAAAAAAAGACAAGTGGTTAGATGCGAGTTCGAAAAAACCTGACTGCTAAATCGTTAAACTTGTGTATCATTCTTGATTTCTTTTTTTCGTAGTACCCAGTGTCACTCTCACGACTAAGACGAATCTATTGATAGCACTCTCATAAAAAATACGACAAGCCGTTTAGGCTGTACGGCGTGCCTAATAAATATACATACATAAATACATACTTATACTCGAAAAATATAATTCTCCTTTTTTCTCAGTCGGGTAATCACAGTTGTTTTTGTCGATTGAAGCGCCTGGTGTGATTACCGGGAACAGTGCTCAGTATGTTTGTTTGATTGTAAGAAGATACTTAATTTAATAGCCCATAGGTCATAGTTTTTAACTAACCTTGACGAAACTCGTTTCTTAGATTTTACGACTTACATATTTTATTAGTCATCGGCGATTCGGTTGTTTAAACGTAACATTTACTAATAACTTACCTCGTATCTAAATATTAACGCAAAAATGCCAAGAGGTTGTGGAGATGTAAGGTTACAAATATCCGTCAAGTCAAGCAAAACAAAGGCCGTACCATTCTTTTCTCGAAGCAGGTCGAGTCATTTTTGACCCCCTGGAAGGAAACTATCCTTGTGGGACAAGTTTGAAGTAAATTTTTTTTACGATATGATTTTTCACAACAAACAACATGTAATAATAATAATATCCACATAAAGGTCTTCAGATCCCAAAAGAGAATGTGGGACGTTATTGAGTATATTATTCACACAACACTCGTATTAGACATGCTAGCATAGCTATCTTTAAGAAAAAAAACAATATTTGATCTCACTTTCCCAGATAACCAAAACCAGCCCAGCCCCTGGCTATCTGTCCATAAATTGAATAAAAACCCCCAAAAAACGTCCCAGCAAAAAAATAATGCTTTGAATAAATCATCCGTTAAGATAAGCCAGAAAATAATTAGGAGTGTCTAAGATCGTTGCTTTTTTCCTAATTAAAAATAAATATCAAATGAAGTGGGGCAATCAAGTGGATCATTCGATAATGACATACAAAGTGATACAGTAAGAGAAATATAACGTAGGCTCTACTTTGTATTAGATCCCACGAGACATGCAAATAGAGCCTGAGCTACCTGTGAAGGAAAACATCGTGAGGAAACCAAAGTAAGGTGGTAGGGCGTTTATTATCGCTTGCCTGGCTAGCTCACACCCTCAAATTGTAAAATCTTACGTCAAGTACTTAACCGTGAGTTCCGGCATCCTTCCTTGAGAGCCAGTGTATTCCATAGGCATACTCCATCTAGGGCTACAGTATCGCTGACTTCCGTGGTCGTGCAAACTTGTTGTCAAATGCCTAGCTGTGTAGGATTAAAAAGTTTATGAAGTTGTTAATTCTAATTCTAATTTGTGCATTTTGTGATATTCAAGAATTTATGTGAAAAAAATGTACCTAAGTAAACTCTCAGACGAGTAAAGCGATGTAAGGTTTTTTAAGGCGTTTACTAAAGATTCCATAATGCCTGAATGAAACAATTTGTCTGGCAGAAAGTTAAATGATTTCTATCCAGCGTGGTAATGCCACTAGCATTTAGGCAAGCTGCCTTCTAATCTTGTAAATAAATAAAGAATATATCACACTATTTAAGTGCAAACATAAGCTTATAATTCTAGGAACCCTCAGTTATCCTGTTTGTCCCTAAAATCCAGTCCAATTGAAAAACAAACTGTACAACGTTACCTAGAAGTTACTTTACATGAAATTACAAGCAGAGCCCTTTCCACAACTTAATTGCTCTACTTATCCCGAATACGCATTCTTAAATAAAACATACCATTTCTCACCGTTCAGTCGTTCGGATTGGCGTTAGGTGGAGGCCTATATTTAGCAGTGGATTCTTCTGGCTGATGATGATATTGACGACCAGTCCTCACTCTCCTGAGTGTTAAAATCTCTTCACTCAAGACTTCTCTTTTGTGTATAATGCCATGCAATTTTCTGTAACTAATACTATCGTAGTATATGAGAAAGTGTGTTTGTTTGTTTATCGGTATGTTTGTTCGTCTTCTGTTCAACAGCTGAGAGACAGGTTGACTTTGCACAGAGATAGGTATTCGTAGTTCGCAGTTGGGAGAGTGCCATTGGCAACAAAACAAAAATAATGCAGGAAAATTTAGTTCTTGAACCGAGCCTGCTATTGCATCCAAGGTTAATAGTAAATTGTTAAAAAGTCCTTACTGGTATAACAGTAAAGTTAGAGAGAGCACATTTTTCAAGATAGCCCCTAAAGCGTAACGCGATTTAGATATCGATTTTTCATTAAATTTTAACGAAATTTTAGGATATTAGAAGATGTTTAATGACACTTCTTGTTTGTTACCTTTGCTGTAGAATAAATAATTGACTAAACGAGCGAGCGAATGTATCGTCTCTGATGCGAGTCTGGCAATTTCTACTCCTCAGGTTAATGGGAATCTAGTATAGGTCCTAGTTTCCCACCAATAGTAATGAAATTTAGACTAGAAAAAAAAAATGTATAATATTTGTGAGCTATTACACAAAAAAAAAAAAGTTGTTTTTAAAGTGAATAACACTCGTACTTATAAATATAATTATATATATATATATATATATAAATATAAATAATTGAATTATATATATAAATAATAGAATATATATATATATATTGCCCACATTGTTCATATAAGTTGCACCCTCAGACGAGCAAACCCAGGCGTTTCAACTAGCAAGCCGAATCCGATATGAATCTTTAATTTTCGAAATTTATTAAAACGCTAAGCGAACTCCACGTTCAAACAGCAATATTTTTAACGACGGACGTTTGATTAGGGATGGTACATAAAGTTATCGATGGAATAAATAAAATATTATTACAATTAAGCGATGTATTATTTTGTCAAATCCTTTTTGTTTTATCTATAACATAGTAGTGCTGTTTTAAATCCGTAAATTTGCTATAAATTATTATAAACTAGCTGACCCGGTGAACTTCGTACCACCTAACAGTCGATTCTTTAAGAGTAATGTTACCATCGTATAAATATTGACATTAATATGTATACGATACTAACGTCACTCAATTGTTTTCCTGGAACCTCTCCAATAACAGTTAAGCTTTATGGTATGGTAATAAAGTTCAAATTGACTTTTAAGTATTATTACGAATCGATTGTATGAGAGTATAGAAAAGTGTTGTTTTTAGATCTTTTCGAGCATTTTTTTTTTAATTTTTCGCTCCGTAAGAACCAACTTGGCACGTCAAGAAATATTGTAAAAGATAATTAGCATAATCGGTTCAGCTGCTCTCGAGATTTGCGCTTAGCAATACTTTCAGGGATTCATTTTTATATTATAGACAAGTACTCAATTTAATAATAATATTCGTGTCATCAGTTAAAATCGAGCCAGAAAATTGGCGGCGCCAATTCGATGATCTCACGCATAAACCTCAAAACAATTTCATAGATCAATTGATCGGGCGAACCAATGTAGCGATGACAGTGCCCGATCGCTATGTGGCAATAATGCACAAATTGATGCAGTGCTCGTACAGTTCAATCAATTCCCGGCCGATGCTTCGACGGCGTGATTCGGTGACATCATCTCCTTATAATAACAGTATGGAATATTAATACATACTTATTTATCAAAAAACAAATGGAATTAAATTATTGGTTAAATAGTATTTTTAAAGTACACATAGTAACATGCTTAATAATGTTTCCTAGAAATTTAACCATAGCAAAAGGCACTTAGTAGTCAGTGCGTCAATTGCTAGTGATATTTGAATGATGCACAAAAAAAGATTGATTGAGTACCTTGATGATTGACCTGTGATGTACTTTTGCTTAAAAATATAATTATTTATCAGAAAAATCTCATAATTTTTTTTATTAATCACAGATAAACTGAATGCGATTAAGAATATAAGACAATACCAGTTTTTAGAAATTATACTGAGTGCCTTACATCATTTACGTATATGAAATGACTTTCTTGTAAAGGTTTTGCTGTACTAAAAATTTCAATGAGTTTGAGTTAATTACTTCAACAAAATTAAATCTTTTTAGTTTTTTTTTACACTAGTTAAGCATCCAAAAGTTGAAGTATGACTTAAACAATTTGAAACATGTGTTAATCATTAATTTTTAGATTTGCAACTTATCATGCGAAAAGTTGAAGAAAAGAAATACGGGGTAGTGAGTGTAGTGAAAAGGTCATGTTCGTCAGTGACAGAAGTGGAAGGACGTAGAAGAGAGACCGAATAGCAGATTTACCGGGAAATTTTTCTCAGTCAAAGACTTGACTGTCCAATGAATAAACAATGATAATGCAATGATCCTAAGTAACCCTGGATTATTAGTTTGGCATAATGATCATAGTGTTATTAAACTGTCCTTACTGTTTTGTCGATTGTGACATCATCGTCACTTCGGTCGAACTTGCCCCATATTTGTGTTATTCGATTAGTTTGATGATGTACAATTTATCGGTTCATTCATCGATTTTTTTAGTACAATTGCGTTGTCATTGATCAATATCTAATGGGGTTATGATTGTTTGGATTGGTCGAGTGATATACTTGGTGCGTAAATTAACTTTTGCCATGTCAATAAGCTAGTCGTTTATGATGACATCAGTTTTTACTTTTAAGTTTTTTACTGTTAATACTTTAAAGATACTTTTTAAAACTTTATTTTCTTTTACATCAAATACTTTACAAATATTTGTGTATTATTTCAGACCTACAGGAGGTTTAGTTTAAAAAAATCTCTTTCATTTCGATGGTTTTAGGTAATTATAAAGGTTTCACCTACGTTCTTATGTAGCATCATGAAAGTACTGTAATAAACTAAAACATACCTATATTTTATCGAAATGGAGTCTAAATGATTTTATTAAATACTATAATTATTTGTATTGATTTGTAAATATTACTGTTATGATCTTTTTCTAGCGAACAAATAATATTTGAGCCGTTTAGAATTCAAATTTGTTTCAAGATATTTTGTTCACTACATTTTATAGACTCTTACTATATACTTCCTGTAAATCATTTCGTATCCTTACGAATCCAATGACCCCGTGTCGACAGGGCACGTACGCCGCACTACGAACCGCTTTACCTCACCTTATGCTATCTTAATCGCCTATATTACTTTTCTTAAAATATTATATTAATTTAATATTATGAAATATAATTGATAGTACCAAAATACAAGGTATAAAGAATTGTACTAACTCTAGTCTAAACTCTAGAATGTATAATTTCTTAGTTTAACCTTTAACGGATCATTAGCTCATGTACTGTAGTAGCAAACCAATTTTGCTCCGTTTTTATGTCGATATCAAACTATCGAAAAGTTAGTCGCTCTTTCCCATCCCTACGTCTAGTACGCGATAGGAAATTAAAATTTTCCTCTTCATTTAAAAAGAAGCGGAGCCTCGGGCTACCTCCTTAATGCGGTCCTACATCTATTTGAACGTACGGAGCCTTATATCTATCGATATGCTATGTTACTGCGGGAGTAGGGAAATTTTTCCCGGCTGCGAAAGAAGGAGGGTTATGTTTTTTGAGTGGACGTATGTATATTTCTTAGGCACGACCAAGAGCCGAAACGGCTTGTCGTATTTTTATATGAGTGGTATCAGTAGACTCTTTTTAGTCGTGAGAGTGACTCTTCTTTCTTGGTAACAACAAAGGTAAAAAAAAACGAAACTAATGATAATATACAACGTTAACGATCTAGCAGTCGGGTTTCGCTCGCTTCTAACCACTTGTTAAATACTATAATTATTAGGGGAAACAATATGACTGTGATGAGAAATAAATTTATTTGACATCGACTAATACAAATTTGGAAAACGTTATTCTATAATGCTGCTAATTTGAGTTTTAAAGTTTTGTGAAGCGAGGAAGCACTGGTTCGTTTCAGGTTAAGGCATGCTCTTCCGAGTTATGCGGTTATAATAAATTACTGATGAGTTGAACGTTATTATGTGGGTAATTGAATTAAAAAAAAAACATATTTATCTATTTTAGAGGAAATTGACACTTGTCTAAATAATTTTCAGATAGCGCGTATATGCATTTGTACTTAACGAACATTATTTGAATACCCAAATGGTCATAAATAAATATCATAAATATGACACATTCAAACTTGTAGAGATGCTTCGCTTTTTTCGATCACTTGGTAAGTTATTGGAAGGGAATACAACAAATGTTTCCACCAATCTGTTTGTTCAATGTATGTTCGTCTCGCAAAAAATCGAGAACGGCTGGGGCGATGTAGCTGATTTTGGTCTTGAAATCTTTGTCGTACTCCAGGGAAGGTTCATATGGTGAGTAACATACATAACGGTTAGGCGGTACGAAATTCGCCGGGTTAACTTAAAATAATTTCTTAAAACGCATCTTTATTATATACTCGTAAAAATCAATTGCTGTTCGTTCCTCTCGCTAAAACTCGAAAAAAGCGCGGCGCGGCGCGGCTGCCTCGATTTATCTAAATTTTGTTTCAAAATGTTTGTGAAAATTCAGGGAAGGTACTCGTATAAACGATGAGACACATAACTGTTAGGCAGTAGGATTTTTTTTTTTTTTGGTTTAGAATAAACTTATGAATTTTATAAATTCTAGTAATATTATTGTTATCAAGCTTTATCACGGCAAACTCGTTCACAAAGGATTTACCAACTCCGTTCTCGAGTTCGCAAAGTTATTATAAAGTCGTATGTGCAAGTCTTTGACGCTTGTATTGAAAATACGAATGCTGGCGAAGAAATTAATTGAGCCAGAGTCAGACGTTTTCAAAGAAACTTGAAACGCAAACTAATTTCAGCTTTAACATGTGAACAAAAAGGTTCAAATTTGCGTATGGTTTGTGATGAATGCATTTGAAAAGGCACTTTTGAAAAATTCGGTGGGTAGCACGCTTCAATTACGGGAGTCTTTGGGTTTTTTGCCTTGTTTAGTTGGTTTTCTTCGATTTTAGTATGTTGCTATTTTTATCTAGATTTCCAAGAGAATATGGCAAAATGCTTATGCACTAGGGAAAGATATTATTAAATATCAAGTAAATTACTCAAAAACTGATCATACGAGTATAAACCATTTTATTCAGCGTTTCAGTTCCAGTGCCATCAAGTATTACAACAAATTAGTCTTAACATTTATATTTTTTTTCTTCGTAATTTTTTTAAATATTTTGTATTATAATTCAATATCATACAGAATTTAAATGTATAATTCTGACACATAAAGTAACTTTAAAATAAATTACACTATAAAAATGATTAAAAGTATGAAAATAGTTGATGTCTGTGTGGCAAAGTCCCAAGGACGCTGGCAGCATTCCCGGGTTGAATTTCCATTGAAATCCTTTGAGCAAGGAATGAGCCAACTCTCTTAATATTTTTTTTGTTTCTAATGTAACTCAAAAACTTTAAGAAGGTATTATTCGTACACAAGACGGTCGAATTAAGTATACTAGTATTGTATCTTTCATAAAAAAACGCTTTTCATTATTTCTATTTGGGCGGTGCTGTTGGTATTTTTTTAAAGCTGATTAGTTAGTATTTTTTTTTAAAAAAGGTAGATTTTGTTTTTCCAGTGTATGTACATATGTTAATTTCTTTGGCATGGCGCCCTAGAGCTTAAACGGCTTGTTTAATTTTTTTCTGAGTGTTGTCAATAGATTCGTCTTAGTCGTGAGAGTGACACTAGGAAAAAAAGGATGATACAAAGGTTTAACGATTTAACAGTCAGATTTTTTCGAACTAGCTGCTAACCACTTGCTTTAATTTATTTAGATACCTTTCGGCCGCCATCGAAGATAGCTAGGATAATCTCAACACGTCAATTGTTCACCCAAACGTCCTGAATTCACTAAATCAGTTTAGACAGCTATAGACCGGCAACTTGTCCATACAATAAGATATAGCTCTTCTCTGCCTTTTATTGTTGTCCGATTCCAGTCGTTATTTTCACATAGCTAACACATTATTTACTAGGCTTTAAAGTTTAGTATTTTTTCTGCCTTTAATATCACTTTAACGATACAAGCTTCCCAAGCAATCATATTTTTACGCTGATACGATGCTTATTAAAATACTTTATTATGCATAATTCAATAACTTTTTCCAAAATAATAAAACGTGTAAACCTGAAAAACGTCATTGTGAAGCGATTGACACCAATAACAACAAATACGTTGCAATTTAGGGGGTGAAAAGAGGTAGGCCCAGGAACAAAAATGTATCAAAAACACGAAAACAGTGAAGGGTCGATTCCTCTTAAGAGTCAGAAATCAGCATACCATCTGAACTTGTATACAATCAACACAAACAAGTAGGTAACAGGGTGCCGACGGACCCCAATCACATTCCGATCGGAGACGAGGGACGTCACCAATCGATGCTGGTGTTTAATTAAATTCAAATCAAATTATAGTAGGCAGACGTCTTGGATGCTGATGGGGAAGTCTATAGAGACGTTTATATGAAAATATTGGTTTCAATTTCGGTCAAGACGGTGTACGTCTACAAAAAATGCCTGTGAGTAAAATGTGGTTAATATTATGTCCTAATGAAACCTGCATCAATTGCCTAGTTCATAGTATACAAAAATATGTAATTTCTAATAACTATAGTGAAATTATGGCAATCCTGGAATATTTTTGTTTCCTAGGTTGTCTCCAATGGTCACATTGGTCTATTTATTGTACCACCCGTCTCAAATGTCAAAATTGACGTATCAAAAACCCAAAAATCGGCTTTTTGCGGTAATTATGTGAAATATTTTGAATCGTAATTAATTTTGTACACTGCAAAACACTACGTTATTTTGACTTTGGTTGATAGATTAATGATTTATAATCCCTAACATATTTATTTTATCATGTACACTGTCCTGGCTGGGGCTCAATAGATTATTGAAACATCTCTTTTGGGCATATTTTTTTAATTATTATAATGTTATACATGACGCTTTCGTCATCTCTGTGAGCAAGTAAACCATAAACGCAGCATCAAAAAAATAATTTCCGAATAAATACTTGATAGCAATAGTAATATAATTGAAAAAAATTAACCATCAACTTACACCACCAATGCGACGGGTGCTTGTAATTTTTTGTTGTTTTATAAATTGTTTTAATTTATAACTAAAGTTCTGAATCGATTTTGATAGGAGCCATCTGTAAATACTATTGTTTCTGAAAAATAAACCGAAAAAGATGTAATAAAATGTATTATAACTTCAAATTCTTCAAGTCAATAGTGAAAAGATTTATTATTTATGCGCTTTGCTAGCAAAATCAAATTTAATAAATTACTTGATCGCAATATATAGATCATGTAACAGAGAAGTATGATATTAATTAAGTGTTTTAGTTTCTAGGCTATCTATCAAAGAAAATCTAGAAGTAGAAAAAAAATTGCAAAAATTAAATAAAACCTTCTTCAAAGAACTGGGCCGACTACGTGACCAATTCTTGTATGGAGAGAATAATTATTCTTAAGGATTTTGCAAAATGGATTTTCGTTCCGTACGGGTGCACTCTGATGGTAGTATAATAAATAATACCTTTGTGTTACATTATATATAATAACTAATTTTATTTCCATGATAATAGCGATACATGATGTAATGTAGCGATGATGACCGAGTGGTTAGTTGGTTCGATTGCCGTGCAAGAGGTACGAGGTTCAATGGAATTATGCAAAAAGAGCCTGAGCTACCGCTAAAGGAAAAAAACGTGGTAGTGACTAACTCTCACCCGGCTAGCTACCACCTTCACGTTGACAATCTCTCACCAAGCACCTAACGGTGTGTTCCGGCAGCCTTCCTTGAGAGCCAGTGTATTCCAGACTAGGCTTGCATCCTGGGCTACAGTCTCGCTGACTTCCGTGGTCGTGCAAGCTTGTTATCAAACGATAAAAAATAAAATAAAAAAATAGTGTTGTAACAACTCTATAGAATCATTTTCTTGCGTATCCCTTACTTTGCAATCGGTGTCCCTTCAATCAACATGTCCTACGTTGACACCTCGCCTGCTTTGCATGCTTCCACCGACGCATAATTATGTCGAATTTATTGTATTTACTACCGAAATACATATGAACATGTTGCATTCTTTAAAATATATGGCAATTTGTGAAAATGCAAAAGCGAAATTGTAATTATGATCCCTAATCCTATCCTACTTCATACTAATGTCATAAACGCGAAAGTATGAAAGAAATTATGTATGTTTGTTACTCATTCACGCAAAAGCTACCGAACCGATTAGGATGAAATTTGGTATGGAGATAGCTTAAACCTTGGATTAGCACATAGTCTACTTTTTACTCTATACTAACGCGAGTAGCACCACAGGGCGCAGGTAGTTTTAAATATTAGAATCCGTTTAAAAAATCAGCAGCTACCGTTTTGCTGACATGTTTTTTTGTATTTTTGATTATCTTACACAGTTGTCAAGCTAGCTTTAACACGTTTAACAGTTCCAAATTTTAATTTAATATGTACGTCTAACAAGTGGTTACAAGTGACTTCAAAAACCCGACTGCAATCAACAAGTGAAATTGCTGGATGCAGCTAGTATAGCCTATGACCATAGGCAGGTGAAAACGAATGTCTTGACACCACTCACATAAAAAGACGACGAGCCGTTTAGGCTCTAGGGCGGGCCATAAAAAAATATATACATATATACACTCAAAATACATGACCCTCCTTCTTCCCCAGTCGGATAAAAATACGAGAAAGGTGGTTCGTAAAATATTTTAAAAAAGACATGCATCAAATAAACAGTCACAAAACTATACTACATTATAAAGGGCCAAAATAGAACAAAATAATAAATATAAATATAATAATTTTAAAGAAATGTTATACCTTGCACAATTATTGGTAAGAAAGCTATACTTACATTAAACATGTGGCATAAAGATCATCTGGAAAATCTCAAATCTAATAGCACCCTAAGACCATAATGAGACGTAACCGTGGTATGAGAAAGGTATAAGCTTCCCTAAATCATATATTAGCGGAAAAATAAGTCTAATGGTAGCCGGTAATCAAAGAAGGAATATTTCGGGCGACCGTGTGTGATACTTCAGGTGAGGGTGTAATGATAAGTGGAGCGATTTTTGCGATGATAAAAACTCTTACAGCGATAATATCAGATATAATAATGGCTGATTGGTTGAATGAAATGGGTACTTATTAATATAATATCGTGGATGTAATGTTCAGTGTCAGTATACCATAATACAATCAGTCAAGTTTAGATAACTAGAGTTCGATAAAATTGTCGACCCAGCAAACTTTGCGCTTGCCAACTGATTGGTTGGCAAGATGGTTATCTTAAGATAGCTTTCCGATATTCGCATTCGCTAACGCAGCCAGCGATTGCCTTATGCTCAGTATGATTTTAAATTCTCTCGACCAATGCGTGGCCAGAGCACAACTCGTTGCGACCACGACCCGGTCGCTTTGGTAGTAGAGCCGTTGCGCAACGCTGGATGAGCTCTTCAAAATTATGGAGCATTCTTCGCACGACGAGATATTGATATGATTGAATAGAGTGATGTGAAGTCGCGGTCGCTAGCATTGCAAAGCCAGGAATTATCAAAACAGGCGACAATGATCGCGTTGTTGCATGGTCACAGTCGAGCATCGATACAAAAATACATTACCAACAATGGTACTCATAACATTTGAAAACCTGCTTTTGAAAAAAAAAACTTGCTATGTATATTTCGTTTGATTTTTGTATAGACAATATACCTATTTTTAAAAAGGGTGCACACAAAGACTGGGTAAATTTAAAGACATAAAATAGAAACGAAAATTATCTTAAAGACGATGGAATAATATTTGCAGAACCGCTATCTCTTGTACACTATGCAACTGCCAGGAAATAAAGGGAAAGCTGGACCAGGGTGGACATCAAAGCGTTAAGTGCTCTTTTACTCATCGAATCCCATTTACGGCGGACAACCCCCCGCGATAAATAAGATTATTTTCGGTTACTTCTGTTTTTCTTATGGTTTTCCTTGGAGTCGCAAGGGAAAAGATAAATATCAGCAGTATTGGAAGTAACAAAACTATTAACACGAATATTTATTATATAACGTGTAACAGAACTTGGTGTGACGATACTTATTAAGGGTGTTAGTCTACCAATCAAGGTGATAACATTGTAGAAAACTTTGCAAAATTAGAGAAAAAAAATATAGGTTTTTTTTTCAAAATTTTGTAGTACAATGGGTAACACTTTGATGGGTGCACTAACAATTGTATTAAGTATTGTTACACCTTTTTGTTACACGTCCCACTATCACGTGTCCGTCCTGGGGCACTCCAGGTTTAAGTTTTTATGAGTAATTAAGGGTTATTTTTTTTAAATTACGAAAAACTCAATACGAATATGGAATAATAACTATAGCAAAGAATCGATACTAATACTTATTAGTTTTATAATAATATTTAAATCGCGGCATTAATCGCGTAAAATAACATGACCTGCAACCAACCATAACTGATCACGATAAAATATTAACAAAGTATTTTTATACACTACTGGCTTACCCCACGAACTTCGTACCGCCTAACAGTTATATATGTTTAAACCTTCCCTGAACTTTTACAATCATTTCAAAACCAGAATCGGCTAAATCGGCCCAGCCGTTCTCGAGTTTTTGCGAGACAAACGAACAGCAATTGATTTTTATATATAAGAAAGAAGATTTAATAGCAAACATTCGTTTACTTAAACCCGAAATTAATGTTGCTCTAAAACTAGCTAATTCATTAGTCCAGTGCTGTCGGAAATATATTTATTTATATTTGTGTACAGGCACCGGTATTAGTGAGGATATCTAAAAGCCATAAGCTTTGGACAAAAATGTTCTCGCATACGGAATGGACTTATTTAAGCGCAGTACACATTAATGCCTCTTGTTAAATTAAAAATAAATAGTATAAAATAAGATTCATTCCTGTTTGTCACCCTAATCTGTCCCCGCAAGGTGACAAACAGGAATAAAAATTCCTTTCTGTCACCCTATGACAGGGGAAAAGGGGACAGAACGGAATCTATTTTCTTGTTTGTCCCCATAATATTAATTTTTGAGGTTTCTTGTATGTTCTTAATAATAATAATTAATAATTAACGTTTCACGCTCATAGCTCTCCACTAGGACTTCTTCTGTATTGAGGATCCCTTGTAACATTCACAAACACACTCAACAAAGACACTCAGACACGAAGACAAATGTTCAAACTCATCATTCGAACACCTGCCTCGACCGGGAATTGAACCTAGCTGCTAGCTTACTTATATACCTACAGTTCGTCAAAGTTAATCAAATTATTTTGTTTTTACGAGTCAAATCAAAGTAACTGATAATTATTAATTGACACGTTTGCCTAATTAAAATTTGTTGTATTTTTTTAATGAATTTCTGTTGCAAAATTTTATTGTATCTCAAATTCGAAATTTACGAGTAAGTAAATTTATTCGATACTTATATTTAAATTTGACTATTAATACGTATATTTTACTACTCAATATCTATTTAGTTAATTTTTTATTGTGTGTGATATGTGTAATTGGGAACGACTAGACCGGGATCTGCGGGTAAGGCTGGATTTAGGGATAAATCTATAAACTAAGAAAATATAGTCAGACTTGGATATTTTATTATTCTAGTAAACTTCATACTGTAAACAAAGTAGCCACCTAATTTCATTCGATACTTAATACTTACTTTACTAATAATATCGTATATTATTGGAAAAACAAATGTTAGTGATTAAAAAAAAACACTAGTTACATTTGGATAAACGTATATGGGAAGTCGCATATAAGTAGGATAATAATTCCTTTTAATTGAAAAAAAAAAATTTTTACCGTTTCTGATCGGTTCACCATTGTCGAAAATACCTATGAACAGACACAAAAAATACATATAGACGAACATACCTCTTTATTTTTGGAATTCAGTAAAAAATAAGATAAAATATTTAAAAATAATAATTGAGCAGTCCAGTGTGTATGAAGCTCAAACTAAAACCAAACACTAATCCTCCTATACACATTAGCAGATCTGTGCGCGTCTGAAACAACACAAAATATTAGACGCCAGATACTCTACAATCACGGTTTCAAGTGTTTTTAGGGCGTTAGATTTTGAAAGAAAAAAAAAACACAATATGAATATATAATAAATGTTTGTTATAAAAACTATTAAATAAGTTTGTTAAGTTTATTTTTTTATCTAAATAATAATTGAGAATGAACGTTATTTAAGGGCCAATATTTCTTATTCTAATGAAAGTAGAAAAGTAGGACTTCCCTTAAACGCAGCATAAACTAAAATTATAACACGAGTTAATGTAAAAGTGGACAATGTTAATATAGAATATGTAACAGAATATACGTATTTAGGACAGTCGATGGCTTTCAAGGACTTGACAGAAAAAAAATGATAGAAGAATAGGACTTGCGTGGAAAAAAAAGTACTGAAACCTTAAAGAAGTTATGAAAAACAATGACATTGACATGAAAATAAAAAGCAAAATTTATACTGTAGCTATACTACCCAGCCTCATATATGGGTGCCAAACCTGGGCTCTGCGGAAAGTCGATGAAGACAGGCTCGCCTCGAAAAATAGAGAGAAGCATGCTCGGCATAAGGTTATCACACCGTATGTGGACCATAAGACAGAAGACAAAAATAAGGGACATTGTAAAAACCATAAGACTGATGACATGGAATTGGGCAGGACACATCTGCAGAATGAATAATGAGAGATGGACCAAGAAGATAATAGAGTGGATTCCCAGAGCTGACGAACGGAAAAAAGATGACAGACGATGGGAAGATGTGTTCATAAAGAGATCGGAAGCGTTGGTCGTGACTGGGGGAGGCCTATGCCAAAGAGGCGAACTAGATCAAAAATACAGTAACAATCGAATAAAAAAATACAAAACACGAAAGGAAGATTTTTATTATAACCGTGGCAACTGATGAAAAAATTATGCCAGTTGGTAATAACTGACACAGTTTTGGTAAGATAATTTATAAGATTTCAGAATAGTCAATTATTTTAGTCGCGAGGTCAACAGTTTACAGAATCACTAATTAAATAAAATACCCATCGGTTTGTTCCTAATCTGTGCCCGAAGCTTCACCAACGAACGGCTTTAGAGCATCTCTTTGAAAATACACTGTTTTAATTCAATACGGGGAAATGTTTCATTACTTTTTGGATAAATTTAAGGCTTTTTTATAAGCATTAAAATAAAATTTAGCATTTGTGTGAAAATTTAATGAAAATATAATGCACGCAATAAGTCTGAACAAGATGTATAGAAGATTACTGAATCGAAGTATGTTTGCACTTTTTAATCGCCGACGCAAAAACGACAGGGTTTTGTAATATTGAGGTGTGTGTGTGTATGTGTGTGTGAGTTTCTGTCTGTGATATGTAGCTCACAAATGAATGCACTGATATTGTTTTTTTTGTTTGGTGTATTAAAGGTGTATTAGTCGTGTTCTTAGCTATGATGACAATCGATCCAAAATGGCCGCTGCCGTAAAATGGTGGATTACAATTTTTTTCACAACTCCCTCAATAGGGGTATCAATCAAAAAGGCTTGGCTAGTAGAATATATATACTATGATAATTAATAATAAATAATTTAACTAAAATCAAGATGGCTCCTACAGCAAATGCCGGTTTTTTTATTAATTTTACTTATCTACATTGTTTTGACTCGCTAATAGCGATAGGAACCGTACCTAACATTTATTTAGATAAGCAATCTTTTTAGCTGTTTGCAAAAAAATAGTTTTTTATTTTTTATTTTATTTTATCATAATAAGTACAGTAACAGACATTATGCTATTATTTACTTACACACCTTAGCAATATAAAACCGTTTCAAGCCTAATGCCCAATTACAACTGTACATAACTTAGGTATGAGTATATTATTATAGACACAATAAAAAAAAAAGATATAATTTTGGGAATTTAACAAACAACGAACAAATTTAGATTATTTTAAGTTAGTTTAGAGCGAAGACATGATTGAAAAGACGAATAACTACAACCCAATATGTCCTTGGAATTTGAAATAATTAAAGTTTCATATAAGTCGTTATATAAATTGCACATTCTAATAACGGGACTGTTTCCCGAAACATTATTTGTGGTATATGGTATGCTAAATAGTTTATAATTTCGCATAGTGCGAGTAGGAACCCTAATTTGAATATTTTCTAACAAGTCAGGACCATAAAATCCATTAACTATTTTGTATAAGTGACACATATCTGTGACGGCCCTGCGAGATTCTAGACTCTTTAGTTTAAAGTAATCCAACCTGTCTTCATATTCTTTTATCCTTCGCCTCAGCCCGAGTCTGATGCATAACGATCGTAGAAATCTGCGCTGAATAGACTCCAGTCTGTCCACGTGAACGTTGTAAATGGGAAACCAAATCGAAGAGCAATATTCCAGAATAGATCTTACCAAGCTATTATACAATAAAATCTACGAACTACTGTTTTTAAATGGTTTTGCTGTGCGCAACATGAAACCTAACATTCTGTTTGATTTATTAGCAATATAGTCATAATGTGGTCTAAATGAGAACGAAGAGTCAAACATAACACCCAGATCACGTATAACCTCAACACGCTCAAGGTAGACTCCAGCTATATGGTAATTAAAGTAAATATATGATCTGTTTTTAGTAAAAGTAATAACTTGACACTTCTTAGCATTTAATGACATAAGGTTACTCAAACACCAATCATTTATTAGATCTACGTCTTTTTGAAGTATATGACAATCTTCATGAGTGTCAATCCGACGAAACACCTTAATATCATCAGCGTAAGCGAGACATGGGCTATCAATGTTCTCTAAAAGGTCATTAATGAAGGCTAAAAACAGCAGTGGACCTAAATTTGAGCCTTGTGGCACTCCTGATGATGCCAAGAATGGCATTGAATCGTAACCGTAGAGAGACACTAGTTGAGATCTGTTCATTAAATAAGAAGTTAACCACCGATGTAAACTGCCATGGATCCCAAGATGATTTAATTTTTTTAACAGTATACTGTGATCCACACGATCGAACGCTTTTGAGAAATCTGTGTAGATAGCGTCTGTTTGGACTCTATTATTAAAAGACTCACTGATAAACGTAGCATACTCAAGGAGATTGGTAGTTGTAGACTTGCCAGAAACGAATCCGTGTTGTTTAGGGTTTAATCTGTGTTTTAAGTGATTATATAGATGGTCATAGGCTATGCCCTCGAATACTTTTGCGAAGCAATTAAGTATACTGATAGGTCGATAGTTAGTTGCGTCAACTTTATCTCCGGACTTAAAAACTGGAGTTATTTTTGCTAGTTTCCACAAAGACGGAAAAGTACCCTCGGATAACGATTTGTTGAAAATGAGAGACAAAGGTTTTAGTAAGGCTGGTGCACAAAGCTTTATAAATATTGGAGGTATTCCATCCGGACCAGCTGCCTTATTTGTGTCCAGTGATTTTAATCGAGTGAGTATATCCGTGGCTGATATAGTAATTGAGTATGTTGAAAAACTTGTTGATACAAACTCTGGAACGTAGTTGTCATTAGTTTCTTTATTATACACAGATGAAAAGTACTCGGCGAAGAGATTAACAATGTCTTCTCCGGCATCAACAACACGGTCCTTAAGCTTGATGCAACTAGGAATAATGTTAGTCTCCTTCTTATTCTTTGTGTAACGCCAAAAAGCTTTGAGATTAGTAGACAAATCGTCCTCAATACGCTGAATGTATTGTTTATAACACCTATCCATAGTCTCTTTTACAGTACTTCTAAAGAAGGAAGGCATCATAATCTCGAGGATTACCGAATAGCTTATATTTGTGATGATACTTATCTTTACGCCGTATTAGTCGAATTAAATCCTTGGAAAACCAAACTGGAAATTTTGAATTCCGATTTTTACTCGTAGGAGTATATTTCTCAATAATAGTGTAAAGTCTGTTATAGAAAAATTGGACGAAATCATCACAATTCAAAGACTCATAATGTTCGGTCCACTCTGTATCATTTAACTCTTTAATGCATTTCTCATAGTCAGTCCTGTAGTAGCATAGCCTCTGAAATACCGAATTCTCTGTTAAAGGTGGTAGAAAACAACGATAAACAAGCTCAAACGGAGGATGATGTTTATCTAATAAGCTCAATGGGGGAGCGTTAGACATACAACATAATTGAGGAGCATCCATAAGAACCAAGTCTAATATTCTATTGTTATGGTTAGGAATATCGTTAAGCTGATAAAGCGCCGTCGTTTGTAATAGTTCGTATAGTGCTTCAGACTTTTCACACAAATATGCAACTGGGCAGCCCGTCTCTTTTGACCATATTAAGTCACCCAAATTAAAATCACCTATAATACAAGTGGCACAAGTTGAGTCGTTGGGACCATCGATAACATGCTTACAACGATTCATGAAATCAATATAAACAGATGAAGGCAGATAGTCCGGTAAGTACACAGTACATAAGTTCATCAATAATCGGTTTTTATATGTAATCTGTATCCAAATATTGTCAATTAAATCAAGTTTCCAATCTAATCTGATTTTGAATTCGTATTTTTTTGAAATAGCTATTAGCACCCCGCCACCATGTTTCTTATTAAATCGTTTTTTGAAAATATCATTCCGGTCACAGCGGACCACCTCATATCTATTATCTATTACCTCACTGGAAGTGATTAAATCATCTAACCATGTTTCGCACAGACATATCAGGTCGTAGTTTTGACATAATAGCGAGTTGTATATCTCATTGGTCTTTGTTCTTGAACCTCTTAAGTTTTGGTAAAAAATTGATAAAGCCATAACAAGACTATAACTCAGGACATAAGGACATTATATAGTTATGTTTACAATACGATATTACGTTAGAATTTAAAATTATTTTGTATAGTTATTTATACTTAAATATAGTTATTGAGCATATGTATATTTAATTACGTATGGATTTAATCCAATACTACATAATTATCAGTATAACTATTTGATTAATTCCAAACTATTTGTATTTCTAATAAGTATATATTGAGACAACTCGTCTTTCCTAACGTATATACGTCCGTTGCGCACCCACACGTACGTATACGAGTTCGCCTTAGCCCTCCTCCTAGCGTCCGCGTGCAGCGCCTTGTTGGTGGGCGAGAGATGCTCGGACACGTACACCGGCACCTTGTCGCCCGCGTACCCGAGCAGGCTGGTATTGAGCTTCTCCCGCGGGTGCGCCTTGTTGTATCTATGCACCGCGGAGTAGAAACCGTCGCGGCACCCGACACTCCTAAATTTTACAACAATTGTGCGCGGCAACTTGCTGTCTTTGTTTTGTTTGGCGACTCTGGTACAATTGACGACATCGTCCGAACTCAGATCGTAGTTGACTACATTCGCACATTGTTGCAGGACGTTGCGAATATTTTCAGAACGGTGTTCAGGTAAACCATGGATCTCGAGGTTGTTATCACGTAAGTGTTGCTCCACATTGTTCAGGCGACTGGCCAGATCGGTCACTGTAGAACGCAGGTCGCGATTTTCAGTCTTTAGGAGGTTGTTTTCTTCGGCAAGAATATTTAAAGATCGTTGCATCTCTTCTTGATTTCAGCCAAGAGAGACGACAGACTTTTGGAGCTCTTTAAGAGTTTGGATATCGCTCCTTATAGGTTCTAACTCTATTTTTATAACAGCTGACAATAAAGCCGGTAGCTCTAATCTCACCGCAGACATAATTCGATCTTCAATCGCTTGAATCATGCTCGCATCATATGTCACACTAGACCCGCGTGCAGCGCTGGTTGTACTTGTTTGCGAACTTTCAACGTTGGTAACATTACGATCCAACTCACCGGTGGCGCCCTCTGGTCGGCTAGCTGACTTAATCCCACGAACGGGAGTATTGGAGTTATCGCTCCTGGGCTGCTTGCTCTTACATACATCGCATTTCCAACCGTCACAAAATGAGGTAGTGGTAGATTGCTTCTCCGTAACATTAGCACATAATAAGTCATATGCTTGACCACAGGTACTACAGGTCAAGTATTTCCTTCCTTTGATGACAGCCAGACACCCGGCGCAAGTTCTAGATGACATTATGATTTAAATTATTATTTTTCTTGATTATAAGTCGGTAGAGGAAGTGGCAAATAAGTTAAAATAGTATCTATAGGCGTCTTAATAATATTGTCCTGAGAAAAGTCACTACAAAAATATAATTAGTTCATTAGGGTTCGAACCGGCGTTCTACTGATACACGGCGTCTAAATCGATGCTGCGATCCACTAGGCTGAATGGACGCTATTCCTGTTTGCCTCAGTTTGACCCCGCAAGCTGACAAACAGGAATAATAAATCCTCTTTGTCAATTTTTTAGTCATGAGGGGCACTTTTACCCTGTTAGTCTCCGTGCAATCTTTACAGGGACAACCAAGAATTTATATTCCTGTTTGCCCCCTCTGAAATATCGCATGGAGACAGACAAGGAAAAATGATTCCTTTCTGTCACCTTTTTAGTCATAGGGGGACAGATAAGAATTTTTATTCCTATTTGTCCTCTTAAGGGGACAAATTGAGGTGACAAACGGAAATATATCAAAAATATTGCTACCGCAAAACTTAATAAACAAAATTCATAACAATAGAACCACCTTGAAACCCACCCTCGGAACATTCTCGAACCGTCATTTATCCTCATATCTCCTCATCATTAGCTCTCGCCCACACACTATTGGAAAAAGCCTTAATATCTTATTAGAAATTACTACTGTTTCTAACAAGCCATTTTTGTATTTATTTGTAAGACACTAAGGCTGAGAATAGCGTGATTGAAGTTTTGAGCAGAGTTTATGTACCATGCGGTAAGTATGAAGAGTATTGAGATGGACAAAGATAGAATTTTCTGGAAATGACTTATTTTAACAAAACAGCGAAAAGTTGTAAGTTTGACGTTTCTGTATATGTGTTTCTGCCTCTGTCATAGTACTACGATGTTCAAATTGTTTTTATTGTTAGAAAGGTAAATTTGTAGATAGTGTTTTTAGCCGTGTTTAATGAAAATCGGTTCAAGACGGCCGCCACCATAAAATGGCGGATTAAGTATTTTTCACAATTTCCTTCTTGTATGATTATCAAATAAAAAGGCTTGATTAGTAGTATAATAAATTTCATGTCCAAGATTTCCGCCGTAACATAATGACGAATAATACGAGTAAGTATGTCATATTTTGACGGGCGTTATTCAAATTTTTGCGTTAAGAAAGACGTAAGCATTTTTTCGCATGAAAGAGTCAACATATAATGATTTATAAGAGTAATAAACACTCTAGGTAAATTAACTGTAGTTAAAGTACACAAAGTTAAACAGCACAATGTTTAACCGAATGAAAGCCATGTCTGATGGGCAGTTTTGCTACGGCATCAACTTAGGTTGACACATCCAGTTATCCAGTAGTTATATTGTACATCTGTGTACACAAATGGGCACTGTATGTCTGTTATTACTTCTGCTATCTCATGTCGCCACACCTTGACAATTGGATTTTTGCCATCGATGCCCTTAATGTTAGCCATTTATGAGGTCTGTTGGGTGTTCGTCTAATAGTAATTGTTAACGATGTTGTGAAGATATTAGAAGGGGATATTGTAGAAAGTTGAAGAGATAGTTTCTAGAAAAATATTGTTCCAAAAATAATTAAAAAATTATAAAAAAGGACTTGTTTCATATTAGGCCTAGACGGTGTACGTCTACCAAAAAATGAAAAAAGGTGCGGTTAATATTATGTATTATTGAAGCCTGCATCAGTTGCTTACTTCATGGCATCTGAAAGATTTTTGCATACTAGATTGATTCCAATGGATGGCAAATGTCAAAATCAACACATCCAAAACGCGAAAACCAACGTTTTTTGCGTTAATGAAGTGGAAATAATTAGGATCGTTTTTTTTTGTACATTGCGATAAATCATTTATTAGCAGAAACTGAATGTGGCTACATGAGTGATTAGGCTAATTTTAACAGATATTTAGAGATATAATATTGAAGGTCCCAATTACTAGACAATTTTGGGCACCCGCACCAGAGTTAAATTTGACAAATAAAATGTTGCGCTTTTCTACACATTAACATTAACACACGCAGTTTAGATTGAATATGCTAAGTAACAATCGATTTTACATTAAAAGCAAGTTAGAGATCAGCAAATGAATTACATATACAACCGTTATATAAGTTATGTTATTCTGAACTTTATTGATAGATAAAAGATTAATAGTTCTAACGTATTTATGGTATCATGTACGCTGTCCATACCAGAGCTGCATACATTTTTGAAACATCTCTTTTATATGGAATCTTAATGAGAAGCACCGAACGAAGCATGGAACGAAAAAAATAGGTCGTGTATGGTTCACCGTGGAATCGCAAGAGTTTACAACTTAGCGTTACCGTTTGGTATATAAACGTTTAATTGTAAGTTTCTGTTATATAATATCTTTTGTTACTATTGAAAACAAAATGAGAGGAGACAATTTAAGAACTGTAAAATTAGGTTAGTTTAGTAAGTTTGCCCTGACCGATCGGAGTCTCTGTCGCATTGATGTGGCGAGTTTTAACTTTTTTATTTTGTTCAATTGTTAGTAAATTAAGATTACTACTAGTAGGTGTAGTTTGCAACTTATATTTTGCTATATAGGTAAGTTCCGGTAGCCTTCCTTGGGAGCCAGTATACTCCTGACTAGGCATGGTCCATCTAGGGCTACAGTATCGCTGACTTCCGAGGTCGCCAAACTTGTGGTCCACCTGCCTAGCCAAATAAAAAAAAAGATTTTTACTTGCTCAGTGTAATAGAACGTTATAAGGACAATGAATTTTATGATTCAATTTACCGTAATATTTCACCTAGTTGATTTGTCCTTCAAAAGCCTTATTATCTAACGAAAAACGAGATTTCTTGCTGAAAACGAGTGACGTGTTTAAAACGTTATGTTGACGCGGACATTATTCTGACGATGCGTTCCGTGGCACGACACGATGTAAAATTATGCGTTGGTATAGTCAATGTCGTTCAACGTGAATCTAAAATCTTGCGAGTACGTATTAAAATGTTGTTTTGGTCATTAGATTCAACTTGCCAAGTGTCATAGCTAGGTGTTTTAGTATTAGCAGTTGTTGAGATTTTATTTCCATTTATTGAATAGTATAAAGAAGCGTCAGAGACGTTCCAAGCAGCAATTTAAACAGCCAAGTTGGGAGCAGCCGCTTCTTGATAAGTCGATTAAAGAGGAAAACAAGCTGTGTCCCACCACACCCGGGAGTAATCCTAAAACCAATAATCAAGACAAACAGACAAAGAACATCAATACTTACGACCCGCACACCGATATTAACCTCATACCTAATGCCACAGTAAATGTAACTATACAGAAAGATTCATTGACAGAGTGGTAACGAAGCATCTGTAAAAATTGACAACGTTTCACTCTTGCTAAGTGATGGAAATTGGAAAAACATTTCGAGATTAATGTAATGAAGAGTTCATGCTTAAAATACCAGATTTTTATTTCTTCTTAGTTATTTAACAAAAACTGATAAAGAAAATGAAAAAAATGTTTTCGAACGTCTGGTTTACATGAAGCATTTCCAACCGACTTTTTTACATTTTTGCCTGTTTTTTTATTCGAATTTCATGGGAGTTGTAACCGAAAAATATAATTATTTATAATTATATTTCAGCAATGGCAGAACTACCGCTCACACAAAAAGCCTCAAGTTCATAAAAATTCAATTTAGAATTCAAAAAAATATTTACTAAAACCAATATTTTTTAATGTCTTTTTTTTTTTTTCTACGGATGCTATGTTTTTCAAAATTAAACACTAGCTGCGTCTAGAGGAAATATTATCCTACGGGAACCCTGAATTTTTCCAGGACGAAATCTTGGGGTTAGGAAATCCTGGAAATCAGGGTTAATCCTGGACATAAGAGTAACCAACATACATAAATCCATACGTACAAACTTTCGCATGTAGAATAATGACTTAATTAGACAACTTGACAAGCTAACCTGCGTTTTGTAAATATTATTTATTACTAAATAAATGTTAGATTAGGTTCATTTATCCGAAAGTGTTGACGCTTAATTTACGTCAAAATATTTATTTTTGTACTGCCACGTAATTCTGATAACAGTTAATACCGATACCCAACAACTTCAAATGTATATTTCAAACTTATCTTACTGTATAAGATATGTCTCTCTACTCGTATACACCCCTAATGGCAGGAATAGCAAGGAAACTCGTATTAATTTATGTTAGCGCAGACAGTAATGATGGTGCGTCGATTATTGCATTATTGGGAAATATTGGCCAAAGCGGGTTTCGAAGGGTGGCCATTGGAAGGTGAGGAAAAGTTAGCAAAAATATTTTGCTAACAGTGTTATTATATATATTACACGCAAAAATTAAACTTAATTCCTTTAAATTTAAAATTTATTTATAATTAATATTTATAATAAAGCCATCTTATTATAAATGGATTTACACAAAGTGAGCCTGACTCCATCAATTATTTCCGTATAACAAATAAAGGTTACAAATATATGCAAGGTTTTTTAATGGCGGCCTTATCGCTTGAAGCGACAACCGACCTTTTTTAACGATCTGCTGCTAGAGTGGGTCTTTCCTATGAAAGGGAAGTAAGACCAAGTCAAATAATCTACTTTTCTATCCGAGATGAGCAAGGATGCGTAGCAAGAAGTATGTTTGTTAAGAATCAATGGAATAGCTTCATTTACCTAGGATTGAGGACTTCAGTTAACTATAAAAGTTCCAGACCTTATAAAGAGGCTGGCTGCCAGAACATCAATGGTGGCCGAAAGGTCAGGCTTCTGGGAGCGACATCCTAAAGAATAAAATCCTAACGATAATAACTCCACGGGTCACTCCAACTCCAATTTCCCAGAGTGTTATTTTCTCGCTCGATCGCTCAAGTTATAAATAACAAAGTGCATCTATCTCCGAAAATATATTTAATATAAAAATAATCTTTTACTGAAATTACAGTTTATTTACTAATTTTGAATTAATAGTTGTTTTTTGACTATCTATATATTTATCTAAATAAAGTTATAGATTAGTCAAAACATACTCGTAGTGCCGTGATCAAGGGTGGATCCGGTATTTTATTTTTAATGTTTATTGCCTTCTACTGGATAATTCCACCCTAGGGGAGTGTGAGAGAGGAATCAATGTGGTCGGTGCTTTACTTATGACCACTACTACTGTTTGTTGGGGACACTTGTGACTTAAGATCGAGTTGTCGATGAGTTTGGCTGGAATGTTATGGTCTAATAAAATAATCCTATTTAACCTTGTTGAATATGGTTTTTAAGTAAAAGTTAATAAGATACACTTAAAGCAAATTCTAAAACAAATAGTTCTCGAAACTTCGGCAATAATGGGTCATTAAATCTATGAAAATGTAATCAACACGGTTCAAATAACTTGAAACATCTCTATAAAGATTGTGTATAAGCATTTATACTACGAATTACATGTTAGTAATTAATATAAATGCTTTAATTATTGTACTAATATAATGCTGTATCTTAGGCTACGTTACCCATAAACATATTACGCATAAAATACTTTAGAAATAAAATAAAAAATAAAAAAGGTAAAAATTAGCTCTTGTATGCATTTTTGTGTCTAGGAATAAAATTAATGTGATCTATGATAAAGTAGGTACAACTATAGTTGTACTATAATTGTACAAATAAGAAGGTACAATTATAGTCTTATAAGTAAAACTAGGTATAACTATAGTTGTACCTTCTTTATCATAAATGTACCTAATTTATACTTTATCTGCCTGTTCAGCTACTGTTGTTAGATATAACAGAGGCTTACTTGTTCGATATTAAATTCAAAATTTTGCTACGCGTGTAAATTACTTCACTGCACCGTACCCTTAGTAAGGGATAAAAGCAGTCATTTTACGTCGCAGATGTTTTCTATGTTAATTCTATTGTTTTTTTGTTAATTTTTATGTTCATCTTCATGGTCGATTTATTTCCGCCGTTCGTTTCAGAATTAATGCAAATGTAGCGTTAAGGATGGACGCTTTTATAATAAAATCGTTTGTCCCCAATGAGGCGATCGGAGAAATCTGAGGAAAATTGCTTGATGGGTCTTTGATGGATTAAAAATGGTGGACGGGATGAACGCTTCAGCTTAAGCCGAGGGTGTTGTATAAAAAATAATGGTATTAGTTTAATATTGTTAAAGCGATTTTTTAACCGATTTCAATAAAGAGGAGGTACTAAACGAACAAAATGAGTTATTTGTCTGTTTGAAAAATTAAAAAATAGTTTATAGTTGGGTCACGTATATTATGTAAAATTTAAAAAATATTGTTTTAATTTGCGTCTGCTGAATTGAAATATTCTGACAGTTTATTGAGAAGTATTTTTTGACTTGTAAGGTGAATAGAGTGAGTAACGTTATGTAAAAAAATTACATTGTTTCATATGTAAGAGGCTTTAATGAGATAATTTAAATAAAATATACTATATTGTAATATGGGCCAATGGACATGTTTATCGGTTACTTTACTCCTAAGTACAGCTATCCTTTTAGAATATCCATTCCAACTACAAACATACTAAATTTAGCAATATTTTAGCTTTGACCTCATAAATAGACCTTTATTTAGAATAAATTAAATAAGCCATCAAAATATAAACACTACACAAAAAAATATTTCCAATCCTCATTTTCATAACATTTGTTCATTTGCCGTCCCTAAAAATCCATTTGGCGAATTAACATTGGAAAAAACTTGCATAAAAATGAAACGTTGAAAATGCGCGGCACTTGCGAGCTCGAAATTTGAAATATTCGTTGTCTCGCATCTCGAACCGAATTCACTTCGGCTAATTTTTTATTGTGACAAATGACCAGCTAACGGAGACCCGTGGTAATGCAATTTTACCCTTGCAACTAAGGTAAGTTAAAAGCTAGAAAATGCTATATTAAGGAATGACTACTACGATTATATACATTTGTTGAGGACCAAAAAAAAATGCTAATAATATCAAAGCTCAGATTTTCTAAATATTACGTAAGTACTTTTTTATATCATAAAATTTTTGAAATTTTCCTAGTGACTTGTGTAAAAATGACACTTATAAATATCTTCTGAGGTCATCTTTTATTCAGTCTATGTTGTGTTATTGTTGGCACTTCCATAAGTGCCAACTAACCCAAATGAAATACAATTATTCAGATTGAAGAATATTTGAAATATAATATCCATACTGTAGTATATTTGAGTGTTATATAGATAAAAATATTCTAGATTCATTTAAAAAAATCTTGATTACGTATAAGTTAAAACATTTATAAGACCCGATCTTAACTCAGAAATACAGAGATCTCAAATCACTGGCACATCTCAAACGCATCGATGCCCTAAGGGCGAATTTTTTAAGCTGTCATTAATTCTAAGTATAATTTTAGCCCCCCTTTACCCCTGTGGGATTTGAGGGGGGCGATTAATCTGTGTTTAATGTCACCCCCCGAAAAAATAAAAAGCAGCTAATCAACAGATTGGGATTTTTTTTTGAGTTTGTCGCCGGAGGGCTTTGAGTTTTAGCCCTTATCTGTGAGATGGAAATAATTTTTTGAGACTTTTTTCGGGTGAATTTAGTACTTCGGGGAAGTAGTCAAAGAGGCAGTAGGTTTTTTTAAGATTTTTGTAATAATTAATGAAGATGTGCAGAAGATAAATTTGACTTTTTAAAAATATATTTTGATAATAAGACCACAAGAACTTTACAAAAAACCATGTTCATTGTTAATTTTGGACCAAGTTTACCTTCAAAAAAGTAGAAAGTTTTCGATTCGATTATTTTTATATTTGTTATTTAGAAGCGTCTTACAGACTGAAAAGACTAATATCTATATATATTAAATACAAAATTTCGTATAAATATATATATACTTGAAATTCGTTTGTATTAAATTTAATTTTTTTTACTATGCTTCCTGCTAATTTTATAAACGAAATTTTGTAAGCTTAGACCCTGGATTAACATACAGGCTACTTTTTATCCTATATAAACCCGGGATAATAAAAAAAATATAACAAAATCAGTCCAGAAATTGGGCTTGCAGTTCGAAACAATCAGAAAAACTATCTAGGCCAGCCAATTTGACGAGTCTATCGTTAAAAAAAATTGCTGAAGTCGACCTTATCGCACAAGTTTGAGCTGCCAACATTAGAAACTCATAATCAATAGTAAACATGATTACGAGTCGTGTTTGCAAAGAAGTGCGGTAATCAGCGAGTCAAATTGCCTCGAACCGGTCCGTCTCGAGGAAAAAAAATTAAATTTGCCAAGTCGATTTCATTTTTCATTAATTCATCGTCTAGGGTCGCGACACAAAGATTTATTATTTATGGAAGCGACAGACAGACAAGTTATTTATGTTCAGTTGTATAATGGTCAACAAGTTTATTTAAAATACAAGCGATTTTATTACCAAAGGCGTCGATAGAACTTTTTCAGTAAATTCATTCAGTAACAAACTGTTTGTTAAGAAGTGGTTAAGTTGGTCAAAACTGGTAAAATACTGGTATTACGATACTTAACTTAGATTATTAATTATGTCATAAATAAATACTGTATACATGGTGGGAAACTGGCAACATAACACTGAACAATTGGCTAGAAAAAAAAAAACAATCAAATTCAAATATTACAGATATCATAAAACATTAGTAGTACATAAGGCGGCCTTATCGCCTAAAGCGATTTCTTCCAGGCAACCTTGTTGGTCTTTTTGGCGCTGGAGGCGCATTTGTTTCTTTTTTTTCTCTCTGTCTTTTGCCACGTTCGATGTGCAGTGTACATTTATTCGCAATAAATTAAATTGTTATAAAATACGAAATACTTGTTTTTACTGCTAAAACCATGAAACCTCAATCTAGTTTGTTAATTCGTCTGATATTTTTATGAATTGATACCCGATGGATTCCGGATCTCGAAGTCTAAGACTTTGAAATTCTTCATTCATTAATTCATGAGATTGAATATGTATTCAGTCTCACTTTGTTTGGTTAAATATAAATTTAAAATAAAACGGATATTTTTTTGTTATCTTTTCTAGACAGCTTTTAAATCTTCGTCTCCTCAGTCGATACTCCGAGTTCCTATATAAAATTTCCCAGAGGGTTCGTGAAAAAATACACCTTTTTTTTCCTCGACGCAGAATGTTTAACCCCGAACGATGGCTAATTTGAGTAGATGGCTGATTAATTATTGATGATCCTTTTGCGAATCGAGAACCGAATTTGCTGTTTGTCTTTGATGTTAATTTCACTTTTTCTAATCCCCGTTCGCAATGACTATTTTATGAGGGATGATATTGTTTTTATTCTAAGTCATTGCTCGTCTGTATTTTGTTCAATTATTGTAGGTCTTAAGAGATTTTGTCTTTATTGACGAAGGGAGTAAATGGAATACACAGTCCCGGCTTCGAGTTAAAAAAAAATCTTTTCCAGATGTCGTCGGTAAGAATCGAAATAACATAAATTTATCAAAACCGACGAATAGAGGACATCTTTTTTTAAAGCCGGTTAGTAAGAAAAAACAAATACAGAACCTTACAATTAAAGTTTTTATCCGACTGCGGAGTCAAAGAGGAGTTAAGTTAAGTAAAGCTATGTTTAGCAGTGGACGTCTTCTGGCTGATGATGATGACGATGTATCCTTTCATACCTGATTATTTTTCTTTCATAACTGATTTATTGATAGATTAATTTTTGTAGACGTGGACTTATATACGATACATAGAAAACAATAGGTACATTGTCATGTCTTCATTTCAAGATTTTGTAGCGATGATAGTCGGGTGGTTAGTGGGGTCAATTGCCGTGCAAAAAGCACGAGGTTCGATCCCACGAAACAAGCATAAAGAGCCTGAGCTACCGGTAAAGGATAATATCGTGAGGAAACCATAGCATGGTGGTAGGGCATTCCTATCGCTCGCCTGGCTAGCTTCCATAAGTTTCAAAAATCTGTCGCCAATCACCTAACGATGTTTTCCGGCAGCCTTTCTTAAGAGCTAGTGTATTTCAGACTGGGCATGCTCCATCTAGGGCTACAGTATCGCTGACTTCCATGGTCGTGCGAACTTGTGGACAAATGTCTAGCTGTGTACGATAAAAAAAAGATACCAAATTACAGATTCGTAGTACAATTTAACACTATTCTTATTGAATCAGTTATGTACAACTGAACTAGACAATATTTTGTGTAATATATATATATATATATAAGACCAGTGGTCCAAATAGGCTAGACACTCAATAGGTCCTCCTTTGTCCTTAGAGACATTACATGTCTCTTCGATTATTTATGTTATGATTGCCACTAAAAGATTCAACACGTCGAAAAAAATTGTGGTGAACAGTTCACCTCTAAACTTTATTATGTTTTGTTATCTGACAATATTATTTTTATAGATATTTGATAAATAATACATTCTGTCCTTTTTACCCGACTGCGAAAGAATATGTTTTTCGAGTGTATGTATGCATATTTCTTTGGCATGCCATAGAGCCTAGACAGCTTGTCATAGTTTTATGCGAGTGGTGTCATTAGATTCGTCTTAGTCGTCAGAGTGACAAATACATCAAAATTAAGAAAAAGAAAGGATGATACACAGGTTTAACGATTGAACAGTCCTTTTTTTTCGAATTCGCTTCTAACCACTTGTTCAGTTATTTTTTAACTTACGTTATTAATAAGTAGTCATTAAGTCATGTTCATAGTCTAAGACAATGAAATACACGTAAAGCATACATATATATACCTACATTCGAAAAACCTAACCATTCTTTCGCAATCGGATAAAAATACCTTCTTAACTGTAATATGTTAAAATATTACTTTTTAATACATTAAAACGCGTCGCTCTATCTAGTATATAATCAAAGGTATGTCCTATACAGTGTGACTATGGTCAGCGATGTGTCACGGATACGGACGGTGACTTGTTCTTGTTTTATTGAATAGATGCTAGCATTGCTGTCAGTTACTTGCTACTTACAAATAGGGTGATACAATACTAATATAAAAAAATACATAACAAGTAAAATATAAAAAATTGTAACAAACCACTTTAGTTCAGCGCATATTTTTTAATTTATTATTGTTAACAAGAAACATTAAATAAATTCCAGAATAAAAACAATAAAATGTTCAATATCATCATATAATTATCAGTTTCTTCAGGACCGACTTATAAAGTATTCTTTGAAAAAATATTAACAATAATATAGAGTAGTAAGAAATTTAACCGTTATGTTTAGAATATCATATTTTCTAAGTCAGTCATTAAATTACTTAAACCAATATACAGATAAATAGAACACTCTGTATATAAAGCAAGTATTAGTGACAGGTTGTTCGTCAGTCGCATTGTGTCGCGCGACATTGTCGCGGCGACGCTCCGTCGCGCTTGTCGCTTATTATTGTTGCACTATTGTACCTGTAGCGATCAAATTACTATAACATGAGATAATTCTTTCTTAGAGTTGGTGAACCACTGACTTCTGTTAAAACGCACTGGAAAACGAGAACCAATGACAGTAAAAAACTTAAAAATTATATAACTGAAATAAAAAATAAAAAACTCGATTGATTTTTATAAAATTTATAAAAAACCAACTATGGAGTAAGTTTTTTGTATATTTTTATCCATACACAAAAAAATACACACAGTCGTCTGTGTGTATTTTTAAGTGCGTAGTAGACACCTCTCCTTTTTGAAATTCAGTAAAAAAAAACTATTAAAAGCTGAGACGCTTCGCTCACAAGGTCAATTACATATTCTTTGTAACTGAAATGAATGAACTAAGAAGACATTTATTTAATTAATAAGGAAAACACTAGTATAATCTCAGCCATCACATCGACGTCTAGAGAATTGGCTTCGAGTACAATCCGCAGACGGACTGACTGACTGACAGACAGATTGACGTTAAGTAAAATGCGATCGACTTACAGAGGAAATTTCTTTCGGAATTGGTAGGTGAGGCCGTTTAGAGAATTAGAGCTGGGAATACAGGATTAGCAGAAGAACTAATTTTGCTTTACTTGATAGTAGTTGTTAGCTCTGATATATTCGTTAGAAAATATTCCTTATTCTGACATTATAATTTTTACAAAATGGAGGTACTTCTCGCATGGTGACAAACAGGAAAAAATAATTCCTTTCTGTCCCCGTTTTAGTTATACGGGGACAGAAATTAATTTTTATTCCTATTTGTCACCTTTTAGGACAGATTGTGGTGACAAACAGGAATAAATCCTAAATTCGACCGTATTTTTTATTACTGGACTGCGAAAGAAGAAGGGTTATGTTATTTTACTGTATGTATGTTTGTTTGTACGTATATTGCTCTGGCACGCTCTACAGCCTAGACGGCTTGTAGTATTTTTCTGTGAATGGTGTCAATAGATTCGTCTTAGTCGTGAGAGTGACACAAGGTACATCAAATATTGAAAAAAAAATAATGATACACAGGTTAAAATATCAGTTCCACTTCTAATTTTTCAGTAAGGTATAGGTGTATCAGGGGAAATACATGATGATACTAGCATCAACATCGTGCCCTTTAGCTTCTACAACTTTTTCTATACTAAAACTTATTTTTTTCTCTCACTTATACACAAGTTACTCTAAGCGAATCTACCTAATTTACCAAACAAAACCCTAACAGAATGTTCTTACTAAATTATTAACCCTAAATAACCAACGACGGTCAGCGTAAAAAATCTCCCGCTAGAGCATTGAAAGATTGAAGGGGTGGAATCACTTAACAGAGGCAATTTATGGGCAAATCCCACCCGTGGGACGGCCGTGGCCGGACTAACAATATTAGGTAAGTCGAAAAACTTATAAGCTCCCTTTACGAAACGGCATTCTTTTTTGGGGAAATTGATAGGACGGCTTGGGCGATTTTTTTCGCCGAATTTTACGCTTGATTGATTTTGATGTCTGCTTTAGGGGCGGTGAAAAGTGGCTGTCGATTTAGGGTTGCGTGTTTTGTTGGGAAAATTGTTATCTTAGGGTTTGTGTTTTAGATAAATCAGGCGATTAGATGGAGGAATTATATATAGGCCGGTGGTTGTTAATAGGCGAGTCAATTTTGATATGAAATATGTAGTGGCTAAATAGCATTAATGAATTTTTCGGCGCATTTTTCATTCAGCGTTATATAAATTTTCTTTATTCTTTGATAATTTGTACTGATAGTATTTTTATGTATCTACTTGTTAGTGACTGTCGTTGAGCTACTCGTATCTTTATTGTCAAAATAACTTTTTTTTGTAGCTAATATGAATGAATGAATGAAGAAACTGCTTCATACGTGATTTGAAGAGACCGAGATTATATCTATCGGGAAATAGATTACTCGCTAGTGAATTCTACAACCTGGTAGTTCGCACAATAAAAGTCGACGCAAAGCGTTTAGTGCGAGACCGTGAAGTTTCTATTATTACTGACACGAGTGCCTTTTAGTAAAATTACCTGTTACAAAGTTTTAACTGATTTCCGTATACACGTAGGTTTAGTTTATAGTTTTAGTAAATAATATCCATTCATTGTTTATGACTTCAGTAAAATATTTTTCTTACAATGTCATCACGAGGTAAACAAATCCATTGCATTGACATAAAATATCATTATGTCACTGACACCTCTAATTTTTTTTTTATTTGTTATTCGAATTTGTTTTTCTATATTTTTATTTAATCAGTTATGGCGCCGTACGATTTGGTTTTTTTCCCCTGTGAAAAATTGTTAAATGTTATATTATGTTTTGTGTAAATTGCACGAGCTTGTGTGCGTGCGTGACGTTACCTGCCGGCACCAACGGAAGACCAGCGCTGGTTGTTTACAACCAGCATTATGCTGAGTTGGAGCCGGTTTGTGCCAAGAAACTTATATATTATTTGTAAACTCTCTGTTAGTGCTAGTAAGTAGTTTTTTGGTAAAAATAAATTCTTTCTTTCTTTCTTTCTTTCAATATAAATAGGAATCCACAATTGAACTCAGATCGTAAATCTAACTTATCTAGGAGCTAAATAATCAAAACATTTCAATCTCAGCCTGTCATCCACTCACAGAATACCATCTCGGTATACGTAAGCATTTTGTAGCGATGATAGCCGAGTGGTTAGTGGGGTCCATTGCCGTACAAGAGGTTCGATGTTCGATCCCACGAAACATGCAAAAAGCACCTGAGCTACCGGTGATGGAAAACATCGTGAGGAACCCATTGCATGGTGGTAGTGCGTTTTCTAACGCTCCTAAGAGCTACCACTCTCAAGTTGAAATTCTGTCGCTAAGCACCTAACGGTGTGTTCGCTGTTTCAACTCAGTCAAATAATAAAATGTCTTTATTTCTTTCTATAATTACTTTACGTGTCATCTTATCTATGGCCACGTTCTATTGTAAATACCAATCTACGGTCACCCATACCCGAATTGACCGGATTTAACGATGCTTAAAATTAGTGATTTTTTAGAAATATATCAATTATGATATGATAGACAATAGAATTATTATTAATTCTAGTAATATTACGTTTCCCCGCACAATTATAAATACATAAGTACGTTTGTTGGTTAAAAGTTTCTTTGTCCTTATTTTCCTTAGCAACTGAGTCACGGATCAGATTTTAGTTTTGTCCAGAGATAGTTCAAGGAGACAAAGTACCATAAGCATCTCTCCGTAAAAAAATCACAGAACGCGTGCAAAGCCATACAAGCTAGTTCTTCATAAAAATCATGCCATTATCGTCTTAAATCTCCGCCTATCAGAAAGAATATAAAAAAGATGCAATATGCCATATTGAGATCACCATATCGGACGCGAGGGAAGGGTCGCAGTGTCAAATAAATAGACAGATAAAAATAAAGTTATTTTTCCAAACTGCGAACAAATCTGACCTTCTGTCACACCGAAACGATGTTCGAATCGAATGAAAACATTGTAATATCAGAATTTCATTGGAAATTTAACTTTTCGTGTTTTTCAAATTCTAAAGAATTCACTATATATTGAAAATGCTGTTTTGCTTTCGGAGATTTGTAATGTTATAAAATAATCAGATGTAATGTATCGCAAAAAAAAATGTTTCTGGATTTTTTTTGCGATACATTACAGCATTAAAAATGGACACCGTAAATGTCGTGAATTCACGTAAAGTACGGAGTGTACAGATATCGCCAAACGTAAGAAATTATAGTAGTCACTACCAATTTTCAAAGAGACAAGCATGGTAATATTATTTACTCAAACAGTTCGTTTACATCTTCTCTATGTCACTTGTTTGTCGGCCATCGCCGTAACCACCCACTATGTTTAGAGTTTCCATGGAAATCCTCGGTAAAAAACTTAAAAATACCTTTTGTAACTTGTCCCAAATATAATGATGACCATATTATTGAGTTTAGTCGGTGACCTAGTTCCATACTTTTGCCGTAGCTCCTTGCAATGATTCTCATTTTTATTTTATTTCTACGGGTTAATAAATTGTTTTGTTGGTCAATGTTACATTTATTAAAAAGCGGTAAGGGGAGATAAAAAAACTTAAACAATGATATTTTTTTTCTACGAAATTAATCAATTTATTGTATTGAGTGCAATTAAATTAATGATTTTGGACAACACGCCTAACTTACGTCATCATCCTGATTTTTAAGATTACCTTAAATGTACATATACTTACTCGTATATTAGTTTAAACATAGATAAATAACCATAAGTCATCTAGTAGTGAAGTTAGTAGTAGACTAGTCGGTAAGCCCGTCGCCATAAAAACGAAAGCGTGCGGGTTCAAATCCAGGTTCAGGCATAATCCTATATTTTTTCACTCATGCGCATATAATAATTACCACGCGCTTAAACGGTGAAGGAAAACATCGCGAGGAAACCTGCTTGTCGGAGAAGGTTAATAAGTTACAAAGATAAGTAAAGTCCCCAACCCGCAGTTTGGCCAGCGTGGTGGACTATGGCCTACACCTTGATAGGAGAGACCCATGCCCAGCAGTGGGACGCTATGGGTGGATACGAAGTCATCTTAACTTCAATGTTAAGTTCGTGAAACTTTCAGATATCTCGTCCATTACAGGCCCTCGTAAACGCGGCCACCAAGTGCGGATGGCCAGGGGCGACCGGGTTAAAATGGAACATCGTGCAATAAAACACCCCTTCTGTCCATAAATATCCAGGTTCGGAACTCGGTCTGTTAGCGGTCGGATGTGCTCTCCACTTTTATCTATTCCTTTTATTTATCGGAGAAAATGCCGACGGGGAGCGTGGGGAAGGAAAAAGTTCGGACCTCGTACGTTTACAATATTGTTCCGTAGTTATCGAATCTTTTATGTTTTAGTGTCGATAGTTTCTCTGATTTATTTGTTAAGTTTAGTTTGGTTTGTCGATAGTTTTGTGGTTAAGAGTTATGGAATGTGGTGTAGAGAGGGGAGAATTTTTGTTAAACGGGTTGTAAAGAATAACAATTACAATTGAATAATGTAGGTAGATCTCGTTTTTGAAGTTTGAACGGTAAACTTTGCTAACTTCTGTTAAATGTTCGTGAAATTGCATTCCTCGCAATCTTGTAATAATGTTCGCACTCTTGCCATCAGTTATCATTCTCGTAATATAAAATGGCTTACATTATTAATAATTTACCGATTTCAAAATGAAAGTTTCAGTTTATTTCTTGCATAATAGGTAAAGCATAAATGCGATCTTAAATAAAAACAAAAAAAGTACTCTATTTACGCTATTTAAAGAGGTTTTTAATTCGTCGCAATCATTTTTTTTATGTTTTTCTCGATTTCTTTGAGATCGCTCGACCAATTTGAAAAAAAAATATTCGAAAGAATATATATTATATTTTACTTTCCAGTTAGATCCATTAAAATATTAATAATTTTGGTCTAATAGTCTTTTCAATCACAACACCTTTTATTTTTCATTAACTATACAAAAATTACATTATGTTTTTTGGATATGAGTTTTGTCTGCAACATTAAAGTCTGTTTTCACATATATATATATATATATATATAGCTTAACCTTTTCAAATATTAAAAACTGCTTAGTACATACATCGATAATGTTTTTTTTTTATTTTTGCCAAATTTTATGCTAAAAATTTCACCTAATCAATAGTTATTTCTTATACAAGAGTGCAAAATTGCTTTTTAACCACGTGCTCACTTTTGATGACCGAGCAAGTGAAGGATTCTAAAATTAGAATCCTGAGTGTTAGCGAGGGAATTAAAAGAGCACAAGGTGAAAAATATTTGCACTCGAGTGCAACACGTAACGTTTCATCCCACATTAGTGAGGAAATGACTACATACGAAAAATAAAAAAGAATTGAATTAATCATTTTAGTTTTTTACTTATTTTTAACAAAAGGTTTTAACAATATGACGTGAAAAGACAATGGCGCGCGCAAAACAAATTAAAAAAAAGTCCAGAAAAAGCTTCCGTCTCTGAGTTTTTAACAAAAAAAAAGATTGTATGATGTATTCGGCACCATAGAGGTAGAAGTAAATAGGTGGAATGAGGTTTTTAATTCACAAACTTAGTGCACACGATATTTTAAATTCAAATTTACTTTAACGCGCGCGGATAAAAACGGATTTTGCACACAGATATCGAATAGCAAAATTACTCTTTCCGAGATGGTGGGATGAAAAATATTTTCCGAATCCCAAGACATATTCATAGTGCCCTGGGCTAGGGGCACACAGATCGCATTTAGAAATCTTTATTGTTCACTTACAATACTCATAAAATAGAGCAATGGGCGACGATAAAACACATAAAAATCTGGAGCTAACAAATCGTTCCGATTTTTCTTGTTAGCAGTTAATGTAAATCACTGGCCCAACGTATAAGCATTGCCATTCAGCGTGGTAATGCGGCTAGCTTTCTAGGCACGCTGCCTTGTGGTGGTGGGTTAGATTATCTGTAGATCTTAAATGGTCTCTAGATAATCTTTCTGCTATATTTTTTTTGTTGTTGTAGTTAATCATTTTGTTTTTATTAATAAAGGTGTTTTTTCTTATATCGTAAAAGAAACGTATAAAATAAATCGTACTAACCTTCTACGACAAACAGGTTTCTTCACGATGTTATCCTTTACCATTTAAGCGTTAGTAATTCATTTTATTATGCGCCTGAGTGATAAACACAGATACGTATGCCATAACCTGGATGAACCTGGATTCGAACCTACGCCATTTAGCTTGTGAGGTAACAGGTTTACCGGCTAGGCTATCAGTAATAAATTCAGGTACCCAAAAGCCTTTTTAAACCAAAAGCAGATTTCAGATGAGTGACTGTGGAGTGGTCTTGTGGTATTGGATAAAATAGGTACATAAATAAATTTTAATTTGTCAGTCCAAGGACTACATTACCATTGTTCGAATTTCAACCACGTGGTTTATTAGATAAGCGCTCTAAAATAAACAATTAATTTTCTTATTTTTTCGTCTTCGGTGTTAGCCGCGGAATTTGATTATATCCAGGGATACCGCATTTTTCTCGGATGAAATTTGTTCTACTTTTTAATCTAGGACATCTTGATGCCGATTTTCATTCACATCCGTTCAGCAGTTTTTGCTCGAAAGAGTAACAAGAACACATATAATATCATATACATACAAATGTTGTAGACATTTTCGTAATTTCCGTAGCAATTCGTAGCAGTCGTTGCTACGCCATACTCTTCGGCCGTTTATGGAACTGGAGTTACAGAACTGGTTCCGTACGAGGCTTTTAATTTACTTGCATGGAACAAAATTCGATTAAAGCTTTTGAATTAGTCATACGGAAATGCCTGTCGAATCAAGTAAAACCGCCGAATGTGACGTGCGTAACGTCAGCGGTTCCAACGGAAGATAAACGCTGGTTGTTTCAACCAGCATTATGTTGAGTTGGGACCAGTTTGTGACAGAACGCAGTAATTTTTAACTTATTCTGATTATAAATTGTTTAATTAAGTTTATTTTTTTAGTAAATTAGTTCCGTTCCCCTAAAATTTATCGAGTTAATAAAAAATCTTACCTATATAGATAGCATAGATGAGCTTAGAGCATATATACTAAGTAACATCTTCAATCACACCGTGCCGTAACGTAAAATAAAAACATCATTAGTGCACGACCGCTCCAAATTGTGATATAATGCCAGCCGCGCAGGTGTGACTGTGACCCGCCTTTTTGTTCGCTGAATGTTTAGGGTTGCGTACAAAAAATGGTTCTTTTTACAACATTTTTTAAACTTTCCTACCTACATTTTATTGGTGATTTTATTCGTTTAATGATAAACCTAAAAAAAGGCAACATAATTAACAAAATATGTAAGAAATTGTATCATAATGCTTTTATTGTTAGTCAACAAATGTACTTGTACAGAACACTTGTTTTATTACTCTTAATCTTTATTTTTCCCTTACTATATTAAAAGTTAAACAAAATTTTAATAATTTCACGTCTTTTCGGTTTCCCCAAGTACCAAACCAGTAATTTCAATAAGCAATAATTTTATTTACAAGCGATTTTTTTTTTAATTTTACCCTTTTGTAAATCGGTCAAATCGTTCTATATTAAAAAATATATATAAAAAACGGCTACATAGTTTTTAATAAAATCTGGAAATGCAACCAGCCTATGCATTCTAGGACATACAGAATTTTCAGCATCTAAAGACAAGTCAGCTAGTAATAACTAATAATAAAGTATAAATGTTGACTCGAAAATGAATGAATGAATGAATGGTTTACTTATAACAAACACATTTAATAAAAAATCTAACAAAAAGATAATTATTAAGAATTATAAATAATCCCAACTCAGCAAAATGCTGGCTGTACAAGCCAGCGTTTTATAGATAGCTGAAAGCCTCGACCTACATCTTAAGAGGCTCTCGCCAGATGGTTGGATCAAGGGTCGGATACAAATAGGATAAAAATACTCGATACAGCACGTATTGTTAGGAGGTTCCTCTCTCTGTAGTCCCTACCAGCGCTAGCTTGGGTCCCACCCCGCTGTTGGCAGCACTCTAGGTTTAAGTATTCAATAATATTATTAATTTATTACCTATGGCACTATTGCTTGGCTCTTCTGGTAGTGTCATCTGTAAAAAATAATTTACCTGTGACACTACAGTAGTTCTATTACTGTCAAAGGAAAATTAAATTCCCTTGGCACGACGTATTATCTTACCTTCATAACTATATACATTTTATGCTATATTTTCAGGGCAAAGAATTCATCAAATCATTATGTTTTATATTTATATTGTAAAAAAACTTACAAATAAGATATTATAAATGAATAAGAAAATGATACAGAACCATTTTCACAATATAAACACTCACCAGCACACGTTGAAACTAGTTCCTAAATCAGTAAATTTTCGCATTATTTTACATTTTTGCAAAGTTGCCGCGGAACTTTTCCGTAGCATACATTAACGTTGCTTCACAAATAATAACTGCATTGTACAATCACATTTTTATACTTAATTTTTGCGTTTTATTTGTATTTAATTATCCGACTTTTCAAAAAGAGGGTCATGTTTTTTTGAGAATGTGTTTGTTTATTTGTTTGTCTAACTCTTTATAATCATCTATACGAGTACGGCCTAAAACGGTTGGGCTGATTTTGAAGTGCAAGGTGTCATTGTATTTGTCTTTATTTGCAGAGGTTTTTTTTTATCCTGCACAGCTAGGCATTTGACCACAAGTTTGCATGACCACGGAAATCAGTGATAATATGGCCCTAGATGCTGGCTCCATGCCTAATCTTTAATACACTGGGTTATAGACTATACTAATTGCATCCCGCTATTTCTCTTGTTAAGATACAATGATCTAAAGTTTTAGCGTTCGGTTTTTATTTAAGTAGTTCTATCTAACCACTTCTTATTCTATTGTATTAATAAAACTATTGGTAGACGGTAAAACCATGTCTCTGAAGCGAGAGGTCACAAATTAATTAAAAAATAATAATAAATCATTTATTTCACACAAAAATATAGATGAAGATTCAAAACAGGTTCAGGCATTCACACCTGAGTTTATCACTCACTAATTGATCTTAGAATGAATTATCACTTATTTTAACGAAACGATTTCGTGAGGAAACCTGCTTGTTTGAGTAGATTTATAGATTTCGAAGACGTGTCCCCAACCCGCAATTAGGCCAGCGTGGTCGACTGTAGCCTTTACCCCCGTCATGGGGGAGACCCGTAGGACCTTAAAATTAAGTATAATCGTATTGACATAAAAAATTCTAAAGCATTGATGATTAACTATTTAAGTATGTTAATTATTGATCATGATACATCCTACAAGTAACAGGTTTATTCCCTTTCAGCAAAACTCTTTTAACGATTCTTTTTATCCCATTATCACCCGTCCCATTAGCCCCTTCTTCCCAATCGGCCCCTTCCGTCACGTCTTCTCAATAAAACCGCCAATATCCGCGCTCCAATAAGGCAAGTGAAGAATGTACGCAATTTACATTTTAGATTCTACACCGCGAGGTTTTAGTACTTCAATATTTACTGGATCTTTAACAAGAGGAGGTTTCGATTAGTTGTTTTTTTTTATTTGAATTTCTTTAGTGTGAATTGCTTGACGAATTGAACAATCGAAGTCAGTTGATATTTTATTAGAGTTAGGAATTATAATATCTACTTTGTTCAACTATTTTTAACACGCTTTTTTGCCTGAAATCCATGTATTTATTAGTAATTTTTTTTTAAACGCGATTTATAGACGTTGGATTGATCTGTAATTTTGCACACTTATGAAGGACTGATGATAAAGCAATAATTTAAATAGTTTGCCCCAGTAAAGCGTGTTTTTAACTGCAGTAGAAGGAGGGTATGTTTGGAGTGTATGTAAATATTATTAATTTGGCACGCCTTAGAGCCTAAACTATTTGTGGTAATTTGATGTGAGTTGTGATAATAGAATCGTTTTACACCTGCAAATGGTCATAGGCTAGCTTTGTCACGTGATTTCATTTGTTAAAATTAGTGGGATAAAGTTCTTGCTGTCGAATTTTTTTAAATCCTTTGTATTTGTCCATCTTAATATTATTACTAGTTATTAGTAAAAATAGTAGTTTTAGAGAATTGAGAGCAAGATGGTTAGTGCTAAACTTTGAGCTTTAAAAAACACGGTGCGCTTTAATTTTAATAAAGTAAGATAGAAGTATAAATTGAGTTTAAGTCGCTTGCTGGTATGGCGCTCGTAAGGCGCTCGTAAACTGAGATGTTGATTGAGAGACGAATTGTGTTTAGTTGGTAACTCAAGTAAGGTAAGTTAGTCGACGTTTTAGTAATCGTACATATTGCAATTATTCGAGACTAGATATATAAAAACGCATCTCTGAATGAACAGCGCTGCCGATTTCTCTATTTCTCGATACAAGTAGATGAAATTTTGGTTTTTTCAAGTCGCAAATGTATGGGTTAATGAAGTGTGCATGCGTATGCAATGCGTCCTACATCCTAGGCCACTCGGTCGCTGTACATTGAGCGATTTTGCGGTCAAGCGTAATCTTATTTATACGTATCAAAAAAGCTGCACAATTTTCATAATTAAAGTAATTTTAAGCAAATAATAATTAATTATTTTATATGAGCCTTAATTTGAAATAGGTATGTATTTGGTCCCGGGTTCGATCCCCGGACAAGTCAAACATTTGTGTGCATGAACATGTCTATTTGACCTGTGTCTAGGTGTTTATTATATTTATAAGTTTGTATTTATGTATATAAGTATGTATATCAGTGATCAGGTTACCACAGCACAGGCTTTGCCTAGTTTGGGACCTGAACACCTTGTCGATGTTGTCCCATATTATATTATATATTTGTAATATTTAAATGTTAGATAGGATTAAATGTTGTCCTCTAATCCGCAAACCTTTTTATCTTATTCTTTTTATTATTTCTCTCCTATCGAAGGTGGATAGCATTAGAGCAATTCTAACTTTCGGGACTGTCGCTCTAAAGAGCGATGTGGTGCTGCAACCGAACCACTCCCGCAGATTCTTAAGCCAAGGATATCTCCTCCGGCCGGCACTTCTTTTTCCTGCAATCTTCCCTTGTATGATGAGCTGGAGCATTTTGTGTTTGTCATTTCTCACGACACAAACCTTTTTATCACAATATTTTAATTTTCCTCAAAGAAATATATCTTCAAAGAGAGCATTCGAACTACAGGTGTGCCGCCAAACAAAGACCCCTTTTTATAAAATTAAAAACGTAAAGTAATTATATTAAAATTCAACGCTGGCCGCTGCAGACATAATATTTGTTTTAAGCAACGCTTCGCCCTCATAAACTTATTAAAATATTCCCGGTTATATTTAATTAGAGTTGCTGTGTCCATTTTGTTCCGTTCTTATCCAGGTTCTACGCGCAGGTGTACGAGTATTGTTTGGTCGGTTCTGATTTTATTATCTTCTTGCACTTTGAAGTTGTTTTGTTTTTGTTTTTGTCATCGGACAGTTGTTAGCATAGACAATAAGATTTTTTTCGTTATAGTGGGGAGCCCAAAAGGTGATTTTGTGAACTACTCGATCGTGTTAGTTTAAAATATATTATTTATCAGAGACACGATGGAGTATAGGAACTATCATAACCTGACACGCTCGAACATATCTTCGTTTTGGTTCTCTTGAAATTAAATATGTATCCTTCTAGATGCTTCCTCCATCGCTAAAATAGGAATCACCTATAATATTTTATACTTCCTGTCATCAAAACTTCAAAATTCAAAAGGTCTCTGCGACGCTCGAGTAACTACGCATTTAGAACTCCGGGCTCCCCTACTTGTATGTAAAAGACAAACGAAGACGAAAGAGAGAAAAAATCCGGTTAATTCTTACTAGAAGGAAAAGGATATTGAATATTATCATTAATGAAATGTTCATTGATAAAGCATGGCAATTCTTTCCAGGATACTAAAATTTTAAATACACAAAATACACAACAAAACACCTCAAAGAATAGAACATAAGATTCGGCTCGCTTGTCGTAAGGATTAAACGCATTTGTTTATCTCTTTTCTTGTGATACTAATACTCTCTATAGGTAAACAGCAGGCATAAAAGGAGGTCTTATCACTAAAGAGCGATCTCTTACAGACTTTGTGGTCATCACGGTGATTTATTTGTGGTTGGTGTCAAGACAGGTTTTAATTTTAGACCCGGACTAGAAGGAAACTTTCTCAAAAGTTAAAAATTAAAATGTAGTTATAAGCTGATATTTTCTCATTCTTTAGTGCTAAGATTGTAATAACGCATTATAATCAAATATGAAAATTTAATATTTGTTAACAGTGTTTTTTATCATGTAGCAAAGCAGTTCTCATCTAAGAAAGAATAAAAAAAATAGCCATCCTGTTCGTATAGTAAGGAATTAATTATTTTATAACTCTAATTACACAACGATCAATCCTGAACGTACTCGTAAAGTAAAAATTCAATTTTCGCCCGACACAAAATTTGTTTTAAATTCTGTTCAATTTAATTTATTACAGTGTCTGTATTTGTGTTACAAAAATTACAAAAAAAAACAGATATGAAATTAAACGCTGGCCCTATATTGGATGGCCTGAACGCCTGCCTTACTAGATGACTAGCAGTACAATTAGATCTACAAAGGTAAAAGGTAGGTAGGTTAAGTTCAGGTTAGGTTTAGGTTCTGTTCTATTATCTAAGTAGGTAGTTCGTAATTTACTTGAGGAGCAGGATTGGAAGTGCATGTCTCTAACCTAGCACTATAAATAAATAATGTATTTATTATATATTTTTTAGTGTCCAATACAGACATATTCTAGTAAGTGAAATTAAACAGATTTTTAATTTCAATAAAAATTACATTTTACTCGCTCAAAATATATCAGTTTTATTTAGATTCAAAATTAGTCAATTATTTTAATTAATAAATAGTTTTAATATTAATTATAATTTCAGATACAAAACATTCTCGATGATTTTTAATTTTAATCATTTTATTCAAATAAAATTTTCGTGCGTAAAAATTTGCATAATGTTATTTTGATATAAAAAATAAGTTAATATATATATATATATATATATATATTGAATTTGATCAATGATATTAAAATGATATCAACACTGCGATAATGCAAGCGAGAGGACGCATGCTTAAATATCTGGTTCTTGATTCTACTTAAGCCAAATGAGTTTACGCATCGTTACCAAATTACCTATAGATAGACCTGCAAGTAAAATATATATCCTGTAACATTCAACAACATACAAATAATAATTTAAAAATAATCTAATGATCTAAACCACGTCAGAAGAAAGAAAAATGTTTCCCATATCAATCCAGACGTCTCCGAAAAATTAGGTGACATACAGAAAAAATAACAAAATATAAATCACAATACCGAATATCTCTAACCACAAGCTCCACAAGAGAGTTTTGTAAAGAAAACTCTCAGCAAAATATCAAAAACGCATCAAAGATTCCCGCGCAGATTGAGCTCGTACATAAATAAATGAGCTTAAATTTAAAATTATAATGGGCTTGTATCCGGTGACACAAATGTGTAGAGTTTGTTACTAACGACTTCTGAGCTAAGACGCTTCAGCAGGGCACACGAGTGGGGTGGAGACGAACCGTTCACTTTTAAGTATCACCACACCAATGTTCCTCCTTCATGATCAAACGCTTTAACGGATTTGGATGTAATTTGGCAAAAAGATTGCTTTTACCCTCTATCAACACATAACTTCTGATCCCCGAAAATTTAAGTGTTCATATGGGACGAAAATATATCTACCGTGAGTAAAACCGCGAAGCACAGCTAGTAAATTATAATGAACCTTTTCCTCGCCACGCTAAGATAAATGTTCGTGCCAGGAACATGATTTCAACACTATTTTGTCAACCATAGACGACGTTGGCCTGGCGTGCCCTATGCGCCAACGTCGTCTACTTGTCACGTATAGACTATGCCGCTGAAAAGGTTCACAAATATTCATACATTTAGGTCCGCAGTTAGATATATCGCGTTTAGGGGATGCCATGTAGCATTTACACAGATGTAAATAAACATTTTCACTGAACCTAACCAAAAGGCTACGGTTCACGAAACTACTATGCCCGCTAGGCCACGCTTGTCGTCATTGTCTTTTGTCAATCATTTGCGAATGGAAGTGCTATAATGCCCTTCAAGATTGTTATTATTTTCTGACTACTCATTGTAAACATTACGCAATAGATTAAAAAGGTTACTTTACCAAAGTTTACTCTATCAGAAAATATTTTAATTTTTTTTTTTTTTTTTTTTTTATGTGTAGTAGTTATTCTTAATTTTTACTATGTAAGAATTATACCCATAAAATTATTAAATTAATTGCAATCGCATTTACTTTGATGAATTTAAAATGCATGTATTCTATAATTCCACGTAAAGTAATAATAATGTAAACAAGATAGTCATAGGTAACTTTCTGGTGGGCTTAAATTTAACTTTGCGTAGTACAATTATTCTTTCTTAGTATCCTAAGTCCTTACATCGGGGCAGATGGCAGAAATAATAGGCCTCCATTCTGTTCTGTCTTGGGCTTTGCGCTTTACCTCAGCCCACGTTAATCCAATGCTTTTGGCTTCTGCAATTATGTAGCGCCGCCAGGTTTGTCTAGGGTTTCCAGTCTAGGGCTTGCTTCGGAATGTGATCAAAGCCTCTGCGCAAAGTATGGCCAACCCATCGTAGTGCAATAAGTATTTAATTATTTTTTTAAACCAATTTAAGCAAAAAACAGCATAACAAGTGCAAACAGCGATTCTGACCCAATTTTCTAGATTAAAACAATGTCTCCTAATTTTTTCTACTCATATTCTACTCCACACATTGCCTCGTGCCATAGTTTTACCTGCCATCGCGGCAACTAATTGTGAGTGCAGATAAAGTATGGAGTCTAAGGTGGCCTTAGCGCGGCGATTGCATCGCCCCGTGTGGAACTACCCTTATGCGGTGCTGGTTCACAATAGGATACAGCTTAAGGGTAGATTTATATTAATTAAAAATACATGTAATGTAGGTAAAATAGTAAAACATTTTTTTTTGTAAAATAGTAAAAGAAAATGTTAGCTAAATACTAAAACAAAAATGTAAGTAAATTAGTAAAACAAATGCAGGTTAAATAATAAAATCAATAACGTAGGTAAAATAGTGTAATACTCGTAAAAGGCACAAATAACCAGCGGATGCAGTTGGCAACTTGTCGTTCGCAATGGCGTTCTAAGGGTAAGGCCTATGTTCAGCAGTAGACTTCTGGCTGACAATGATGAGTAAAACATTGAAACATACTGGCAAACCTTTATTTAGCAGGTGCATTTACATATTTTTTTTTGAATATTAATATTTAGATTTACAAACCAAACTATTTCATCGACTTTAATTACATTTACGTCTACCTGGAAGGTGTACCAATTCAAAAAAAATTAATAGAAATGGGTGGATATTTCTTTAAATTGGTACACTTAAAAACTGAATTAAATTGGTCTATTAAAAAAACCAAAAACCTTCAAAAATTAAGAACCTTCTTGTTTGGAGTCCGTTACAAATTATCGTAAATAAGTGGCTTAGTTGCAAGTTGCTGTTGAATGAAGAATTGGACTAGAACCTAGAGTACAAAGTAGAAACCACATAGTTAATGACCGCCGTGGTGTAGTGGCTAGCACGCTTGCTTCGAGATCTGATGGTCCTGGTTTCATTTCCTGGTTGGGACAGGTGTTTGAATAATGAGTTTGAACATCTTTCTTTGTGACAAGACTCAGAAAATACTCAAAAAACACGATGTCTTTGTGCGTATGTTTATCAATGTTGCAGGCATCACCGACACAGAAGAAATCCTAGTGGGGAGCTATAAGTGTGTAACATTTATTTATTTATTTTTAGCTTGTTCATGTTGAAATGGGCTGGCCACATCGCTCGAAGAACCGTACACCGATGGGGAAGAAAGATTCTTGAGTGGCGATCACGAACTGGAAGACGCACGTAGGTAGTCCTCCCACAAGGTGGATCGACGACATAGTAAAAGTCACAAATAACCAGTAGACGCAATTGGCAGCTTGTTTTCAGATCGGCGTTTTAAGGGGAAGGCCTGTGTTTAGTAGTGGATGTCTTCCGGCTGACGATGATACTGACGTCATATCCCAAAAATATGTTAAATTTTTTCATAACTATTTACTCAGTTATTATTAAGCATCCCATTATGAACCTCCCACCGTCAATGGCATGTAAGTTACCACTAAACTTATAAATCTGCGCGCTCCTTAAAAACAAGCGCACGATGCTAAGCAAGACGCATGTAACTGCACTTTACCTGCACTTGAGCAACATTCCGGCACTTGTATCTTTACTTAAAAACCAAGTTACTTTACACTTTAAATCTTCTAAGTTATATGTACTGTTTGGGCGACATAGATGTCTTGCTGTGCTTAAAGACTAAAATCAAACAATTTAGTTCCTCTTTTCACACCCTAAATTATTGTAACGTAACTTTTTGTTATTGATGTCAATCGCTCCACTATGATGTATGTCAGGCCTACGCGTGTTATTATTTTGAAATAAGTTATTGAATTCTGCATAATAAAGTCTTTTAACAGGCATCGTATCAGCGCAAAAATATGATTGCTTAGAAAGCTTGTAATTTTAAAGTGATATAAAAGACAGAAAAACATAGAACGGTAAAACCTAGTAAATAATGTGTAAGCTATGTAAAAAAAGAACCCACTGGAGTCAGACAACATTGAAAGGTAGAAAAGAGCTATATCTTATTGTATGGACAAGCTGGCGGTCTATAGCTGTCTTAACAAGTAGGTGTACGACTATTGACTTTAATTCATTATTGTTTAAGAAGGCGGGTTTTCGGCGGCGATTGTTGGAAAGGTCACACTATAGTTTATATATATCTATTGTAACGATGGTCTACGAGTATATTATGGTATATAGGTCCATAGTAACGATGACACGACCAACTCATTTCATCCCTGATGAAGTTCACCGAATGTGAATAAAACTATAGTTGGACCTTTCCAACAATCAGGTACAAGTGAAAACCTATCTTCTTAAATAATATGAATCAAACACGCGTTTTCTAACTTTAATTCATTAGGCAGTTATAAGATTTTTCTTCAAGTTAATTTTATTTACATAGCAAGCTACTGGGTAAATGTTTATGAAATTCTTAAATACAAGCGGCACGACGTGTTAACGCACTCTACCTGCATTTCAGCACACTAAAAAGATCTTGTGATCTTTACTTAAAAACCAAGTTGCCTTCTACTTGAAATATTGTAAGTTGCACGTACTTTTTTTTGGACAAATCTGGTTTTGTGCTATGAGCACTCAAGTAATATGACTTTTTATGAATACGGGCTGATTTTAAATTGAGTGCGTATATTTAATATACTAAAAGAATATTGATAAACAAAATACCTGTGTTTTTTAATAAACCTACTTTAGTACAAAAATATTGAGAAATTGAATTCATGCATAGTTAACGTGAAACTCATGATCACTATGAGCCGCGGCGCAGCCCCGGTGCGAAAATAGGTCACGGCGACGTGAAGCACGTTCGCATGACCCAGATTTGTATAATCGCGCTAAGGTGAACTTACAGTTTTTTGTAATCAAAAATGCAAACAAATTTGTTTTAATTTTTTAGCGAAATATATTATATTAACAATGCTGATTACGTGGGAAACTACTAGGACCCAGTATTCAATAACGCCTAATCATGGTATAGATCGTAAATCAATAAACACATATTGAACCACTGAGAAAATATATATCTGAGAAGTTGCTCAAAAACTTTCAAAGTTCCTTTTTGTTTGCATTTTTTATGCTTACGGACATAAAATTTCAACTTCAAACCTTACTCTGAATCAGCCGTATTTTTAAAGTACCCTCAAAGTGTTATTACATTATTATGCAATAAAATAATTTAAAGAACTAAATTGAACAATGCTCATAAATAAATATATTAAAATAAAAAACAAATCTATACATAAGTAACAGTTCAATGCATAAAGCAGAGTTCACACTATTCAATAATTTAATCCAATACGAGTCCATTGGCTCTGGACAGCACATGTGACGTCACGCACCGATACCTCGCAATATCAATTGCACAATCACAACGAACTTATTTTACATACGCTGTAAACTCTATCTCCTAGGAATAAGGTTGTATTTTAAATATTTCATAGTTACTGTGACTTGTATCAAAGTGTGGAATGCATTGCCGTTCATTGATTCGAATTCAAATTCAGAATGGTATGATAAAGCTGTTAATACATTATTGTTGTAAAAGTCTTTCATTTTTCAATATATTTCTCTAAATAATGTTTTTGAATGAGTAGTTAAATAAGGGATTTTCCACATAGACTGCATATTAAGTAATCCTTTGAAAATTTAATCCACATTTCATGGAAAACTTAGTAGAAACATAAAAAAGATTGAACAACTATTGAATTTATAATAATAATAAATGTCTTTATTTCGGGCAGAAACCCATACAAGTGTACAATTAAGACCTTAGTAACTAATGAATACATAAAAATACACGAATTATCACAGTCGTATAAGTCATGTTCGATTCGTACTCCGGTGTATCGTTAGCCAAGATTTAAAAATAAGACTGTCAAAATTGTCTCGCAGAGATTGAAGAATGAATTTTTGTTACGTTTCGTTTATTTTATTTTAAAAAAGTAAATTAAGACCTTAATACAGATTTAGCCAACTTGGTAGATATACTTATCTACCAAGTTGGCTAAATTAAAAATAAAGTTATTATGAGTTGCTTAAAGAAACTGAAAGTTAACAAAATTCTGGCCAAAATTAATTATCTGACTCAACGTATAAGCATTGTCATTCATCGTGGTAATGCGGCTAGCTGGGCACGCTGCCCTCTGGTGGTAGGTTGAAGCATTTAGATTATCTATAGATCTTAAATGGTCTATAGGTAATCTTTCTGCGGTTTTTTTTTTGCTGTTATAGTTAGTCTTTTTTTTTTTGGTAAAATAGGCACTTGTACTTGATAAGGACAAAATTTGAACATATTATCAAATAGTAATAAACTATTAAGATTATGTGTACCTCCATGTTTATCCGTAAACCTGATTGTCCGGTCCAGCAGACACGATGTCCGGTCGCGGCCCTCACCCGAACCATCCGGACATATGGCGTGCACACACCCTTACAATATTGTCAACTTTATTTCCAAATAGATGGATTCGAGTGACTATTTAATAGTTTTTTTTTTGCTTCAACACTTTTTATTTTGTTGTAGTTTTGTAAAGTTAAACTTTACCTTGTGGCGTGTGTTTTACATTTTTTAAATAATTATTATTTAATATACTTATAATAAAGTTATTATTTTTATTATATATAATATAATATAACATACATATATGGGACGACATCCACACAAAGGTGTTCTGGTCCCAAACTAAGCAAAGACTGAGCTATGGTAACCTGATCACTGATATACATACTTATATACATATACACATACTTATATATATAATAAACACCCAAACACAGGTCAAACAGACATGTTCATGCACACAAATGACAGGTCAACCTGTCCGGGGATTGAACCCGGGACCAGCGGCGCAGAAGACAGTGTTGCTACCAATTTTACATTGTAAAATATTTATAAGTACCTACGAGTAACCTACATATTCCCGTGTAATAAGAATAACTTGTGGAAAATTTAGTAAAAATTAATACTATTTCTGATAACTAAAAATGTATCATGAAAATCAAATTAGGTCTATCACTTTACTTTGACAAAACGACAATTCAAGCAGTAAGACATCAAGTTGTTCCATTAATTGACCAGGACCCTATAAACGACAAACTTTATGTAGACGCCAATAATTTGAGCAAATTGTCCAATGTATCGCTCCGAGCGCCATTACACTCGCCGTAATATTGGTATGAGTTGTGACCACTGCATCGCTCCATTAGCGATTATTGTACAACTTTGCACTAACAAACTGGACATTTTGAAGAATTAGAGATGCTGGAAGATAAAATATCCAATATAATGTTTTTAAGAAGGCAAACACTATTTAATTTACCTGACTCATTGTTTTAGTATATTTACAACGTGTAACAGAAAGGTGTGACAATACTTAATGATGTTAGTCTACGCATCGAAGTGAATCCATTGTAGAACAAAATATTGTCAAAAATTTAGAAAAAATTATGCGTCCTCCATACAGCTTGACTGATCACGTGATCAATTTTTGTATGGAGATCCTAATATTTTTTGTTCGAATTTTGCAATATTTTCTTCTAGAATGGTTTCACCTTGATGCCTTAAGTATTGTCACACTTTTCTGTTACACGTTGTACTTTTAACAAATTTCACCAATGTTGCCGTCGTCCAAGTGATATTGCCCAGGTGCAATTACATCAAGCTGATATTGAGGACACTTCAGTTGATTACCCAGGTGAATAAAATGTAATTTACAATGTATACGCAAGAGCAAAATTGATGATGTTATGAAAAAGAGGTTTTTTCCTAAATTCGCTATGGTCCTATGATAATATTTGTTCGTAATAATCACTGCCTTTAAGCTAAATATAAAACCAAACTATAACTAGTAATTTCGGGCGATATTACACTCAGCATAAAATTTTAATCAAATTAAAAATTTTGCAAATCGTAATGAGCCGAATAGGGTAAATCGGTCACAAAAATCGATCGATCGAGAAATGTACTTTTATTGAATTTATTAAGTTTTTTTGGTGTCTCTTCCAGTAACTCTACCTCTCCACAACTGGACACAGCGCCTGCCAAATTCTTTGTACTTATTTACGCTGTGCATTATTTACGAGCTCTGTATCGAGCCCGTGAGCCAAGTGCGCTATTAGTTGGCTACTATTGTTCTTGTCGCTTCCTGCGTCGAGTTTATGTCTTTGTGTTTCGATGAAACACTTTGATGAATGTGTGAATTGTTGTCATTGTTAATGGTTATTTGGAGTAACTACTGGGAGAGTAACTTTAATCAAGAAAAATTATATGAGAAATATCCAAAAAGTTCTTATACAAAAAAAGTTCTTATATTTATTCAGGTATCGCACTGTTATAAAATTGTGATTATTGACTTTATTTCTTTTCTTATATTTGTTATTAATTTTTTCGAAATATAAATCTAACCTCTGGAATTGCTTTTTTTTAGATTTTTCATATCCGGTTTTGAGAATTGTACTACTTGTAAAATAAACTTACACGAATACCATAATTTCACGAATACCAAAACCAGGAGTTACTTTACGGAAATCCGTTTATAATAAGATGGTATATAAAGACTATTTAGTGTCTACGCTGATATCAAGACAAAGCAGGAAAACACTAGTGTTTGTAATAATGTATGTGTGTATGTTTGTTACTTTTTCACGTAATAACTACTGATCCGATTTGGATGAACATTGGTACAGTGATAGCTAAGACTCTGAATCAACACATAGGCCACTTTATATCTCGGAACATTGAAGTGTTCCCGCGGGATGATCAAATAAAACCGCGAGGCGCAGATTGTTTTATTATATATAGATTATATTAACGCGAGACTCCATTGATTAACTTTGACAGTCCAGATACTGTCAAAGTATAAAAAACAAAACACGAGCGTCTGCTTGTGGTCTCGGATGCCCACCGAGCAAACGTCAGTTGGATCCATCAATTCAAACTATCTCGCACCGTCCGCCACCGGCTGTGACCCGGTTATCCGGGTCCTGGCTATCCGGGTCCTAGATATGCCACGGACACTAAATATACAAGAACAGAAGGGTAGCTCCAGCCTTACTAGATGATGATCTTTGAAAATCTGAATGGATTACCGGCCCCAGTCATTTAAAATTAAAATTAAATCAATTAGTACGGGAGCGGTGTATATATCGGTAATTTTGGGAAAAAGTTTTGGTAAGTAGTCTTAGTGTACCTGTAGAGTTTGAAAGTGTACCCCCGGAGAAAAAATCTAATATGAAATGATTTAACAACAATTATTTATTTATTAGAGCACTACTTAAAATATCTGATTTAGCAGACATTTTATTTAGGGCGCAATTCGCAACGTTTTAAATTAGAAGCATGAATACGAATTTATCGTTTTTCCTCGAGGGATTAAAATAATTAATTTATTTAATTTTGATAAAGTTTTTGTAACCGTTTTATCAACTGTCCGTTGCAATTAGTGGGGTGCGAAATGTTGATCGTATTCTGGACGTGTATATTGTGTGCTAAGGCCGGTCGCCGGTCGTTTATCACCGGCCGATTACCAACCCTTGCCACGTCACTACGGGATCCGGGAAGAAAAATTATCCTTAAATTGGTTGTTCGGTAAACATGACAAGTTTTTTTGGAAAGTCAATGGCTAAAAACGTTTGGCTACCATCTCGCTTACTACTCGTAGTAGACGATGACGTGGCCGAAGATGAACATGCAGACCTAGCACAGATAAGATAGCACAGAAATACCGATTCAATGTTGTTTCTACGCTATATGAATATTTGTATACGATAGTAGAGTAGAAAAATACGATACAATATGTTTGGTGTACATTTTTTTTATTAAACCAAACCTTAAAGAAATAATAATCTGTTTTAAAAACTAAAGTTTATATAAGCCTACGAGCTTGGAGAATGAAGATCAGGAATCCTTGTAATATTATTGTACTACCAGGGTAATAATCTTTCTTATATATAAAAATCAATTGCTGTTCGTCTGTCTCGCAAAAACTCGAGAACGGCTGGGCCGATTTACTTGATTTTGATCTTGAAATGTTTGTCGTACTCCAGGGAAGGTTTAAAAGGTGAGAAACATAAATAACTGTTAGGCGGTACGAAGTTTGCTGGGTCAGCTATTGCTAAATAAAGATATTTTGGAATGTAAATTGATTAAAAAACTGCTTTTTTATTTATAAAATATTGACCGTCGGCAATCTATATTAACAAATTAAAGATCATTTTCACTCAAAATTCGGTTTGGTTGCGTTGTGTAGTGTTCCTTATTATGAGTAGGTACAATAACTTCTTTTTAACCGACTGCGAAATAAGAAGTGTTGTGTTTTTAGAGTGTATGTATGTATGTGTATATGAGTGTATGTATTTATATTTTTTTATACGGCTTGTCGTATTTTTATGTGAGTGGTTGTCAATAGATTCGTCTTAGTCGTGATAGTGACACTGAGTACATCAAAATTAAAAAAAAGGAATTAAGGATGATACACAGGTTTAATGACTCACTTCTAACCGCATTTTGGCTAGTAAACCAATCAGTAAGTCCTAACAAATAAAATTATATTTCCTTCAAAAACTATATGTTACTTCCTAACTTACAAATAACATCCCTCATTCATTTTCCCTACCAAATATCACGCATAAAGGGCAATATTCAAATCCCTTCACATTTGACGTTTGTAGAATGGTCGTCCTCTCTAAAATATCCAAATTTCCTTCTTCTATTAGTCATGTGTGACCCATTAGAGTATAGGGCGTTAATACGATGTGACTTATAGGAGTCATTCTTCAAGCCCTTCGGATCCTTTCAGATATGTCCCTGCTTCCGAGTCTCTATGAATTTTGATTAGTTTTTGTATACCCTCTTTGGATAGCCAAGTTTGGTTCGTTGTATTTATAAAAAAATAAGTAGTAGGATATGTTAGGAAAACAAAAATTTGAGATAAGAGTACAAAAACGATAACTCTGCTGTGGGACGTGAAGAAATAAGTATGGAAATATTGGACAAACTATGAGACGTCATAGGAAGATCAATGAAACTCATTGGGTGATGCGCTCAACGGTGAATTTGCCGATCCTGTTTTTTTGAGTATATTAATATTAATATTAGCTACGGTAATATTTTTTGATAAGTAGATTAGAGACTAGCGTAGCACGCTTGCGTACTGGAAACCAATTCACTCATGACTTGAAAATACCCACATTAATAAGTTTATTAAATATTACTGAAGGTTTATCTAATGTAAGTCATGAGGTATACCAATACGTCTTCAGTGTTTGCGAGCAAGTAATATATCAATAGAAACATAAAATCCAAACCAATCTCTTACCAGCACAATGTCAACATTCCCAAGCCCATAAACCAAAAGTCAATCTGTAAACGAGTCCAATTTGCCCAAAAACATCCCCAATATCATTTACATACACAAACACACTCCTCCAATAACCTCCCTCTGATCTTCAGCGGACTGCCCGGAGGACATGTCGCTACCGAAAAGCTTTGTCAATGACAAATAGTGTTCGCCCCATCGTTGGCATTTTGACAATAAATAAGACGCGATATCAAAACTGTTGGGTGCAGTGACTGAACTCTGCCATTGACGCACAAGTGTATCGCCCATTTTGAAGCTAACTGGTACCTATAAGATAAGATAAGATAAGACAACTCTTTATTAAAAAACCAGCTTAATTATAAAAAATTATAACAAAAAAAAAACTTACAATGTATACTAGGTTTCTCAATGGCGGCCTTATCGCTTAGAGCGATCTCTTCCAGGCAACCATGCACGTAAATGAATAATATAATATTAGAGAGGCCTTAAAATAATACATTGAACAAACATATTAGAAAAATGAACAAATTATACATACAAATGGATACACAGATAAACAAATACATATAACATACGATACAAATTAGGAGCATGGAAATACATAATATATGAATTACAAATTAAAAGAAGAAGACACAAATTTTAATGCTGTAGTGATAGGTAATGGACTATGACTCGATGTTTAAAGACATTAATTGATGGAGCACGCCTAATGTCAAGCGGTAGACTGTTCCACAGCAAGACAGCATTCATAGTGAAAGAGGACTTATAGGAAACGGTGTGATGTGGTGGGATTGATAGCATGAGATTGTCAGACGACTTTAAGGTATAGGAATGCGTAGTGTGACAATATTTGAAACATTTCTGAAGGTACCGCGGAGAAGAAGGGTTAAATAATATATTATAAAGGAGAGATAGTATATGAACATCCCGGCGACGGCTAATAGGGAGCCACTTGAGCTTAGTGCGATATTTAGAGACATGGTCATATTTACGTAAACTAAATATAAACCGTATGCAGAAATTTTGGAGCCGCTCAAGTTTGTCGAACTACTCCTGTGTTAGATCAAGGTAACAAACGTCAGCATAATCGAGGATCGGCAGCAAGAGAGATTGTGCAAGCGCAGTTTTAGTGGTAATTGGTAGAAGGTTGCGTAACCTTCGTAAAGAACCGGCAGAAGCAAACAGTTTGCGGCTAACTTCTGTGAGCTGCGCATCCCATGATAGATTAGAATCAAATATTATCCCGAGATTCTTCACAGTTTTGCTAAAAGGGATTGTTACGCCATCAAAAACTACTCGCGGAAGGGTATCCCAGTCGATTTGACATGTTTGGCGAGAACTACCTATAACGATCACCTGTGTCTTCAAAGGATTTACGTTCAATTCGTAAGATTTACTCCAGTCCGAAATGCGACACAGGTCCTGGTTCATTTCCTCTACCGCTTCAGCTAACCAACCAAGGGGAACCTGACAGTATAACTGCAAATCATCTGCATAAAGGTGGTAGGACGAAGACAGATGAAGTGAGATAGAGTTGATAAAAATTGCGAAAAGCAGTGGAGATAAGACGCCACCCTGAGGAACTCCGGCAGATAAGTCACACCATGAAGAAAAAGATTCCTCAAAGCGAACCTTCTGCCGTCGACCGTGCAGGTAACTATGAAACCAGTCAATCACCGTTGGAGATATGTTAATAGAGCGAAGTAAGGACAAGAGGATATCAAGGTCAATTGAGTTGAAAGCATTGCTAAAGTCCAAAAGCGTCAGAACGGTTAACTGACCATTGTCGATACCTAGACGTATATCTTCAGAGATTTTGACCAGTGCAGTAACCGTACTGTGCCCAGGACGAAAGCCGGACTGAAAAGAATTTAACAAGTCATTCTTAGTTAGGAACATATTCAGTTGATTGTAAACCAACCGCTCAAGGACCTTAGACAGAAAAGGTAATATAGAGATGGGCCGGTATTCAGAAAAGGATTTTGGATTAGCCTTTTTAGGCAACGGAATGACTTGTGCATCTTTCCATAATGATGGGAAGATGCTATTAGAGACTGAGGAATTGAATATATGACATAGAATAGGTAGAAGGCAATCAAGAATTGGTAACATCATATTACGACTAATCATGTCAAGTCCAACAGCATTAGAGGATATTGAGAGAATGCTCTTTCTAACATCACAAGCGGTAAATTCACAAAAAACAAAAGGAGGTAGGTCTGGAGTTGAGAGATTAGAAAGATGTTGCAGAGAGCTGACTTTGGCAGCATCATCCATATTCGGAGACGTAGAAAAATGCTGATTTAGTAAATTAATATCTAAAGTTTTAGGAATCGTTTCTTGACGTGATTTTCCAACCCCTAGTGACCTAAGAAATTTCCAGACTCTTGCTGGATCATTGTCCTGAACCGACTTAAAAATATGGCGTCGCTGAGCGTCTCTACATACCTTATTGCAGTGATTTCTCAGTTTAACATATCGGACCTTATTATAATCATTAGGATTAATCTTGTATTTAGTCCTAGCTACAGCTTTCCTGTGCTTCAACAATTTAATGTCATCAGTGAGCCAAGGAGCAGGAACATGTTTGATCTTAATAGATCTCAAAGGCGCATGAACATCATAAAGCTTAGTTATGAGAGAGTTGAAAACTGCCACTTGTTCATCGACTGAGCTTGCATCTAGCACTGGTGACCAATCAATTCCATTGGCATCATTCATAAATTCGTCTTGATTTATACCACTAAAATTACGCTGCAGAATAACAGTGGGCTTGGCCTTAGGAGGACGCACTTTATATGACAAGAAGACAAGATCATGGTATGAGAAATCAGCTGAAAGTTGACCGTGTTTCGCAATATGTTGCAAAGAAGATACTAATGCAAGATCAAGAAGTGATGGAGTAGAGTTCGGAAAGTGATGAGTAGCATTAAGAGGGAGAATGTGCATATTAGAAGCCTGTACCACGTTCTTTAATTTACGAGAGCGATAGTCGTTCTTCAAGAGACACGTGTTAAAGTCGCCCATAATAATGCAATGACTGTACGAGGGTGTAAGTTTTTCAAGAATTTTTTCGAAAGAAGTAAAGTAATTATTATGGCTCGAATTGCTATAGTAGACTCCAAGAAGTATTTTAGTGTTTGATAAAAGAATTTCAATAAAAAGATGTTCACCAGCATGATCGGGAGGCGGTTGCGAAGATGTGCTAATTACAGAGAAAGGAATATGAGAACGAAGGTAGATAGCTACACCTCCACCAACACGTCCTACGCGATCATTACGGATAAGATGAAAGCCAGGAATACCGAAAGAAATAGATGGTAAGGAAGTTTGGAGCCAGGTTTCAGAAACTACTATACCATGAATATTACTTACATCTAGTGACGCTTGCATATCAGAAATATGTCCGGGAATGCTCCTACCTATACCTATAATAGAAATAATAATAATATGGGACAACATCCACACAAAGGTCTTCAGGTCCCAAACTAGGCAAAGCCTGCGCTATGGTAACCAGATGACTGATATACATACTTGAATATATAACAAACATCCAGACACAGGTCAAATAGACATGTTCATGCACACAAATCTGTCCGGAGATTGAACCTGGAAATAGAGAAAGCCAAGTTAGTTAATAATTTTAAGATAAAAATTCGATGACGGTTTGAAATAAAAAATAGTCAAGATTCCAAAAATAACGAGCTACAGAGCTATTTAACGTATTAATGATTTTTGACTGAGTCATCAGCTATCTTTAAGAGTCCCAGCTTGCTTGTTCCCTTTTTTCGCAAATTGCGATAGGTGTAATTGTATGTTATGTTTCTTTACACAGTCAGAAAAGCACTGAAATCCGATTGCATTTAATTGAATTATGCAAAAGATTATTTGTCATTTAATTTAATGACTATAAAGTCTTTATTGCTCAGCATAAGAGCAACCTCCTGGACATGAACTGCAATGGTCTACTTAGACTAACAATTTTTAAACTAAAGAAATACGCTGCAGATGCTGTGTGCTAAACCCAGTTGGAATATACCAAATATTAGGTCCTTACATATGAAATTGGCGTTTTGTCGTACTGGCCACTTTGATCTCAAATATCTCTTCTTTGGTTAGGGATTCCAATTTCAAATTTATACAGCTATTTATTCATACATTTGTATTTTGAAAACCGTAGTTCATTTGTTTTGTCCTCGTTTGGTTTTTTCTTTGCGGCAAAATGGAAAACTTGAAATATCCGAAAGATCCAATTTAAAATCCCACACCGAATGTGAATGAAACTATAGTTGGACCTTTCCAACAATCAGGTACGCGTGAAAACCCGTCTTCTTAAACAATATGAACTTAGATACTGTCTCAATGTTCCGTGCAGCAATATGAAGGAAACAGTGGCTGCGTACCCCGCGGATTTGCGTTATAATAAATGACATGCGATGGACAAGAGAAGGGTAACCATTAGCCATTGCGGATTACGGTCCAACTTGATTGATAGCGCGACAACGTTTTTCTATTTCTAAGTTTTTGAAAACCTAACGAGTTTGTTTTTCAGTCCGGTCAGGTATTGGATGGGCAACACTCTGCAAGTGGCATAATTAGGTGAGATCAGCATTTAAAAAGAAGCGATACCGTGGATCACTTGAATTTTAAAACGTAAATTTTATGAGAGACTCGTTGCACGCACAACTTTAAAGTTAAAGCTGGCAAACATATCAATCGTATGGACGCTACGCAGAAGAAAAATATAAATTACCCAAAATGTTTTATATACGAAGCTGGTTAATAATAAAATTGGTGGGTATATAACGTTAAACAGAGTAAAGCTTACGAATTTTTTTTGGAGCAATTGCCAAGCACGAGTTGTGTCAAAAATAATGGATGTATATATAATTTTAACTAGTAGAACGTTTATTAAACAAAGGCATAACAGGTAGCATCTGTAATCAAAGCCCAACCAAGACCCAATTCTGTCAAAGTCCCCTTCTTACAATCGTATCAAACAAATAATATCTTTACATACAAAGATGTCGCTGACCGACGACGCTGTGACAGGCCGCCATTTTGAAAAGGGCTCGGACATGACACGAGCCATTTCAGGGTTGTCACTTCGACGAATATTTATTGGGAAATTCTTAGCCGTCCTCTGTGCGTTTTTTAGAGGGTCGTGTAGGACTTTTTGCCGGTGGCCGGGTCAATTTACGGGTTTGATGAGGTTGGATAAACAATTTACTACGGTCTTGATAAATTATGTTAGTAGCAAATGATTCTTAATTTTAAGTAAAAAGTTCAGATAAATTTGCAATGGCTAAATACTTACTCTATCTTCTTAGGGAATAGGCAGTATTTTTACCTTTGTTTTTTTTTTAGCTTGATCGCGTATGAATAATTAATGAAACCATTAAGCGTGATCTTGTTAAAAAATTAAATTCAAAGTAAAAAACATTTCTCTAAATAAACTTAACATAAAGTACCTGTGACTATTTGACGCATGATAGTAGCAGCCCTGAGCTGACGTCATCAGCAGATGACAATCGTCCGAAACCGGACGGCGAGGTGTCATCCAATATCCCTTTGAATTCGAAACTTCGCCATTCCATGTTACATCATTATTATAGTACTTCCTTACAAATCAGTAATTGTAAGAAACATGGTTATTCTTAAATAAAATGCCTATTGCGGTTGAGACTTTGGGCAGTTGGGGTGCTGAGGCTACGCATTTAGTACATCACATAGGACATAGAATCAGAGAAAGAGGTGGTGACTCCCGTTCTGGCTCGTTCTTGGTTAAAAGGTTGGCCATAGCCATACAGCGCGGTAATGCCGCCAGTGTTGTGGGCACCTTTGCACCGAGATTCGTGCATTGTGTGCATTGAGTCGCGATGGTAGCATTGCTTCATTTTATTTCATTTTGTCATATATATATATATATATATATCTATATATATATATATATCTATATATATATATATATATATATATATATATATATATATATATCTATATATATATATATATATATATTTTGTGATAATATATATATAAATAAGCGTTTAAAATAATTTATATAAAGTAAAGCCTTTAGCGTTTCACTGGTGATGACGGGTCTCCCTAATGAAGGTGTAGGCCAATACCCACTAAGCAAGCGGTGACTTAATTTATCTTTGAAAACTATTAGCCTTATCTGACAAGGAGGTTTCATCACCATATTTTTCCAGCATTTAAGCATGTGATGCAAAATATTTTCAGTATGCACATGTGCGAAAATCTTACAGGTTCATGCCTGCTGCATGGAATTCAACCTGCGCCCTTTGGACTGCAAGGCTTAGGATTCACCGACAAAGCTACCAACTTGGTGGTAGCTTAAAATTGCTATCATTATAATCATGCCAGCCAGAAGACGCCTACTGCTGAACATAGGTCTCCCCCTTATAATGCCATTCCGAACCACAAGCTGCCAATTGCATCCACTGGTTACTTGTGAAGTTGTGACTATTACTATACCGTCGGTCCACCGAGTGGAAGGCTACGCTGCGTCTTCCAGTTCGTGGTTGCCACTCAAAAACCTTTCTTCTCCATCGGTGTACGGTTGCCACTTCAGCTTGCAAATCCTACGAGCTATGTCGGCAACTCCAGTTCTTCGGCGAATATCCTCATTACGGAGTCTATTGCGCAAAGATACTTCCAACATAGCTCTTTATATTGCAGAATTTATAGCAAAATTTCTAGGTATATCCATCTCTAAAAACATTCAAAATCGAGCGCATTTTATAATTTAAATTTATAATAAAAATATAATTTACTCGTATTTATAAATATTGATTTTATCATAGTTCAAGAATCGGAGAGTGCTATTGGCTACTTTTTACCGGGAAATAAAAATAACGCTGGCGGAGACACCGCAAAAGATAGTACCTAATAAACGCTAGTAAATTACCTTCAATCCATCACCTACCCAAGCACTTTGTAAATCTGTTTGAGCACCTATTCGTACGTGACGTCACTGATTCCCTTTCGCGTCATGACGTCATCAAACCCGCTAACACCTGTCGCCGGTGATCCCGTTCAATCGATCAAATGGTGTAAATTATTTATTGATTCAACACTAGTGTTAGGAATGAGGTCGATTTTCCTGGCTTAGAGATACTAAATTTATTGCTTAACTTTATGAGAATAAATTATATTAGTGAATTAATTAATGAATATAGCTTAACTGCACACCAGATAAAAGATACAGAATAAAAAATTATTTACACATAGAAGAGGCAGTACATTGGGTGGCCTTATTGCCTACAGCGATTTCTTCCATGAAAATTGTATGTGTTTATGTCTAATATTTATGTATTTCCGGAGTTTAATCAGCCCTAACAGTATTTAGATGAGTGACTATAGGGTGGCATTTTCAATGTTGATCTAGGGTTTTTAGGCTGCCTATATAAAACACCGTTACAACACAGTAAACTAGTTCCCCATTAGATTGTCGAGATAATGGGGGAACTACTTCTTTGAAGTTGATTAAAAAGTATCCTATGTCCTTTCCCGGAGTCCAATCTATCTGTGCACCAAATTTCATCCAGATCTGTTTAGTGGTTTTGGTGTGAAAACGTAACAGACAGACAGACAGAGTTACTTTCGCATTTATAATATTAGTTAGGATAAATAGTTATTTTTATCGCTACAGGCGCTTTTATATAATTGTAAAACTTACTTAAGATTCCAACGAAAGAGTTTTTTAGTCGGTTTATTAACAAATAGTATTTTAAATACACAATAAATAGATATTTATTTTATTTATTTTATCGCTAAAACTAATAAAAAATATACAGAATGAAAAACCATTTATCAGCAAAGAGAAGAGAATAATCTCCTAACCTATTAGAGCTGGGCGTAACCTCAACAAATTACATCGACATCGATGTGTTTGGTTCGCACCCGCTAGTTTGCATTATTAATGATTCATTTAGTTCACACTAACTGAGCCTCTTGATCCCTCTGGCCGGGGCGGGGCGGTGATTACAATTTTGTCGATAAATTTGGGACTAAACATCGACTGTCTTGGGCTCGTTTGTGTTTGCATTATTTATGATGTGATGAAAGTTGAACGTAAGATACTAAATCTATCACTGTAGTATCTATCTCTATTGCATCTTAAATGATATTAATATTTTTACTTTAAAAAATCTTAAAGCAACAAGATACTTTACATCGATATGCGCCTAATTATTTTGTTTGAGATATTATAATTCATTTTATGTTTATTTCAGCTTAACACAAGGATACTGAATTATGATTATTATATACTCGCATAGTGTAAATATACTTCTGGCTGAAACACAAGTGAATGTAAAACTGAGATTGAAGTGCGATCAAGTTTTGTTAAAAGTGAAGACTACAAAATCTTCGGCGGCCTGTTACTGTACTTGACAAACACTTCAGAATCTCTAAATAAACGCACCAGAGCCCTCACAAACTTACCTTGCACGTCTTGGGAAACATATTTAATTTTATATACATCAACGTGATCCACATTGCGCTGTCGCCTTCCGTGGGTCTACTGGAAAAAGATGACCAAATCCCCAAATTTGACTAAATGGATACCCAAAGGTCCCTTTTCAGTTGCCTCTTAGGACGAGCAGGGGATACCAAAACTGTATTTGGAGATCCCTTTTCCGGGGTCAAGTCGCAAGAAAATCAATATAGATTTTTTCTGCTCAATTCATAAAAAAGTTAAGAGTTGGATACTTGGATAAGAGCAAAAACTCATACATCCATGCATACATCTGAAATAATATCTCTCTTGTTGACACTGTTGTAAACTTGTACCTCATCTCTAAGACTAGTGTTTAGTCAGAGCAATCGCCGATCTGATTAATAGCGTTCACTGCGAATGTTTAATCTTCACTGTAGTGATTCAGTCCCTCGGTGTTCTTGCCAACGAGAGTTGTTACATCATGGATAACAGTGCTTTAAGTTTTATATTTTTATTTTTGGCTGTTATCTAAATTTATATGATTAATTAACTTAGAATAAAATAATAAATATATATTATATAGATACCACGTTCCAATTAATTCATATTTCTATATAAATTATTCGGAATGTGTTATACATTGACATTTGTTATCTTGCTTCCCAAGCGAGAGAGCGCGAGCTCCCAGGTATAAAACTGCAATGAGTGTTTTACGTGTATATTGTAGGAGTACGAGTTGATTACCACTTCCATAAACAGCGAAGGAAAAATCGTGAGAAAAACTGCTTATCTTAAAATGATAATGCTTACCCACAATATGTAAAGATAAGTGATCATCACCAGCTTTTACACGGGTGACTCGAGCCTAGCAACGGCACACCATGTGATGAACAAAATAACACGATTCTTACCAGTAATTATTTGATATGGGCATTTTATATAAGTTTAATTTTATAAGTACAGTATTTGAACAATTCTTACTGTGTCTTGATCTTTTCTATATTATTAGTACAGAGATTTTTCTCAATTAGTAAATCACATTAGAAAATTGTATCGTTTTTGGTGACAAGTCAATACTAAACAGTTCTGTAATTATAATTAGACAGGACATTTCTTTCTTATCGATAACGAAACTACGTATTTTAACATTCCAAAACTGGTCATTCTTCACTACTCCCTCAGTAAGTATACTGTATCGAGTATACATTATGCATAAACTATCGATTGTCTTAGCTAATGCACAACACTAAATTAATGAGTTGGAAGGAAACACTTCGCTTGGCGCTGCATGGTTTACTTGTCTACTTGGTTTACTTGATCTTTGGTTTTGTGAACGAGTGAAATAACTTCTGAAATCGTGACAAACGTTTTCAAATATTATTTACCATTCGTGTATATACGTATATGCAATAATTTATATACCAAACAACTTTACTAATATAGATATATATTTTACCAACTGACCCGCCGCCGAACTTCATACCGCCTAACAGTTATGTATGTTTCTCCCCTTTTAAACCTTCCCTGGAGTACGACAATCATTTTAAGACTAAAATCAGCTATATCGGACCAGCCGTTCTCGAGTTTAGTGAAACAAACGGATTCATTTTTATATATTTTTTTTCTGTCATAAGAACCTTCTCCTGACTATAAAAAACACAAAAAAAAAACAAATAGTGAAATCGGTCCTGCCGTTCACGCGTGATGTCGTGACCAAGGGATAGGATTCATTAGATAGATTTAAACACAGGAGCAAAGCAAAAAAAAATTCGAAGTTATAAAAACTAATTTAGTTTATTAGTAAATAAGTTTTGGTCCACCCCCAGTGGAAGGAAAAGTTGCCAGAATGCTGGCTGCATACTGATATTATACATTGGATCACACAATAATTAGTATACAATATACCTTTCCTTGCCTTCCCAAATCGGTCCAAGCGTCTCTGAAAAAACAGATAACATACATAAAAGCAACTCACCCTTCTTAGAAGTCGGTTAAGAATTTGGTAGTCTTGTCAACGGAGTTCAAAGGCTAGGAAAAAATCTGTCTGATTAGTCCTTTGAGGGTTAAACGTATACATATACAGCTATTACAGGAGTGGCATTTACAGTTGAGCGCTAACTTAAAGACCTTGGTATATATATAATCATAAGCCTTGGCTTTTGGGCAGCCTAAAACTTTAATACTGGGGCGAACAGGATAAATCTTGCGGAGAAATTCTCTTATAAGAAAGGCACAGTAAATAAAAGTTAACAAACCTAGTCTCGCAAACCTAGTCTTGTAATAGATAACTTTTTTCTTTTTAAAAACAGCAGCAATAGTTGAAACTGTAAAAAAATAAACAAGCTATAAAAGAGATCCCAAACACGCACGCACACCTCCCTGCAGTTCCACCTATTTTTCATACACAAATCCAATGGCACTTCGGAGTATTAACTCCATGCAAGATTTATATGAACAAAAACGACTCTCGCTATTTTAGTGTTATCCCAAATATACCATATCTTGGCGATATTTTTGCATACCTTAGGGGAGAGAAAAAGAAAAAATATATTTATCGAAACATTGTCCAATAAAAAGTGAACCGCGTTTCTTAACCTTCTCTTGCTCGCTGGGGTCTATGCTACCCTGGCGGGGTCCAAATAGTATCATTCGGTATTATGTCATAAATCATATTATTGAAATATTTCTTGGAGGTATGGATGTGAAGTAGAATAGGGCTGATATTGAAAGTTACTCTGACAAATGATGTGGCTTGAGTTATAGGGTTTTTGGGCGTTATTAATTTTTTTTGTTTGTTGTTGTCACACACGAGTACATATTTAGTGTATTTATTTGATAAAATATAAGTTTTTACAATATGTGAAAGAAAAGAGTTGTATTTTTTCTAATTGAATTAAACCTCGTTTGATCGGTCAAATTAAAATCGTAACGGAACAATATTGTCAGATCCTTCAGAAATAAATTTGAACCCGCAATTCGTCTTCGTGGCAGAATAGCTTATATTTTTCCAGATGATACCTGTATCAAGAAATGGGTTGCTTGTGTTGATTTAAACGTTTATTTTTAAAGACTGATCCTGTGATGCATGTTTGGAACCTATTTTTATTGGGACTAGACAGTCTAGACCCAATAGAAACCCGTTTAAACTTTACAATGCCCTTTGATTTTTACTTTCACTAGTTTTATAGTATCAAAAGAGATATTAAGTAAGACAATGCAACACCAGGACTCAACACTTGGTTTTGTCACATACAATTCGAAGAACTAAGCTTTGGTTAATACATAAAAATATTAATCTAATGAGTTAGACGCTTAACTTATTGAACACCATAAAACATCAATAACAAATGCAAAACACGGAATTAACAGAAAATGTTTCACGATTATTTTACCAGTGCAAAGAATTCAGATTGTTAGGAAAGACAAACGTCGGAAGCTTGTAAGTGTGAAATCAAGTGTATAATTAACTCAAATATTGGGCAAGAGAACAAAGAAAACAGCGGTGAGGGGAAGCGATTTTCTTAGAGAAATCGGGAAGGTAAAATGCCGCAAGTATAACTAATTTTGAATCAAATTATAAAAGTGGTTTTTACACTTGTTCGTGAAGCACGCAGTGACTTTTTAGTTTAAATATACGTATCGATCTATATCAGCTCACTACTGGACAAAGGTCTCTGACAAAAAAAAGGTAATCCATAGTCCTACAAACTGGCCAAATTGCAAACTGAGAAAATTAATTAATTTTCTTTAATATAAGAAATTTCTGAGCCACCATTTTCACTTACTATTTGCGTTTAAATGTATTTTGTAAAATGACAAATCTAAAAAAAACGTATAGATTGGATGTGGTTACGTGTTTGTTTGGTTGTAAACCTAAATCTTCCTATTTTGCATTCAGTTAAAAAAATATTCAAATAATGTAAATTTATGTACTGATATAAATAAATATTTAAAGGTCACGTGCGCCATTTTAGCTACCCCTGAAACAATAGGGTGTAGCAGAAGTCGAAGATACCCTATGTTTGCGATTTTCTAAACGGAGCACCGTTGGATTTGGCGTATTTTAACAAAACTCTGTCTCGAAATACCGTCTCGGTTTGTTTAATGATTTGTAAGCTAACACGCGTGGTTGCAAATTGGGGAATTGTTTGCAGAATTTATCAATATTTCACGTGAAGTTTATTCTTCATAGATTTTATAATAAAACAGTTATAAGCTGTAATAGACGAGCATATGACTTGAAATTATGTTTTCTGTTAATCTGATTACTAAGTAGATAAGAGATTGTTTAATCAGGTAGATGTAAAATAAGTTTTCAGCATTCTCTGATTAGCGACAATTATTATGAGAGGTCTTTATAATGTAACTTAACTTCAATTCGCACAAGCTTTTATTAAATAAATCTAAGACACTGATAATAATACATACATTACCGAATTGTAATATACGTAGAACGTACTTTTTACTAGAGCAGAATTTGCAGACAATTACTTACGAAAGGAGTTAAAATCTATTTCATGTATCTTAAAATGTCTACAATCAGCAATTCGGATAAATCGCGCACAAAAGCAACACTTATAATTGAAACCCCACATCATCTCCCCCCCCCCCCCCCCCCAACCTGTCTCCGATCGCTATCTAAGCCTCCGTTAAAATATTGCGTATTTCATACGAGTATAAAGCGAATGTGTACGTTATTTATTGAGTGAGAAATACTTTGATAAATCGCCACCTTGGTTGGGGTACAACCGCCGCCTTGCGTAGGTGTGATCGCCATCTCGTGGGGTACTCCGGTACCCCCGTCGTACGTTAAGGGTTAGGGTATAGAAATACGAAAGAGGTGTACTTTAATTAGCGTAATTATGATTTGAATATATTGTTTTGGGGTGTAACTTGATATAAATAATTGTATTATTTATCTCAAGTTACACCCATTAAATTTTTAGTAAATTGTGTAGCTTCAAATAATACTTTTGATCGCCATGAAAATTATATCTTATATTATGACATAAATTTAATACATTAAATTTCAATCAACTGCTTCTGCTTTTTTTAACATCACTAAATTTACCTATTGAATATTTAAGAAAATCGGATGTTATAAATAAATAAAAAATAAAAATTAATGCCAAAACATATAGAGAACTCAAATATTTTTAAATTAAATAAATGTGGTCACCAACCTTGTAATGTCTAATATTTAATTTCTAATTTAGTATAGAATATTTTGCTCAATGCGCCAGCACACAAATCTTATTCATGTAATTTATACTGATACTTTCCAAATTCTTTTTTTTTCTATATATACACAAAATATATATTAAGCACGATGAGAATATAACTTGACACATACTAAGTCATACAAACAAACATACATACCTACATATAATACTTTCTTCATCACTACAGCCCACATTTCGCATAAAATTCTCCAATTACCCCAAATCACCAGTACGCCACATCAATACGCGATGATAAAACCGGCATCGTAAACAAAACACATAAGTGGGGTGTTATACCACCCCTTGGCGACAGGGGTGGTGGGGGGTGCAGCTCTAAGAATAAATGCCCTACATAAAGGCGGGAGTGCTAGAAAATGTACGTGCGCGTTCTTAGCACCCCGTGTGTGGGAGAATGTTAAAGAGTTGTTAAAACCGTTCCGATTATTATATTGTTTTCAGTTGGAAACGAGATGTCAGGATTTTGGGGATCAGCGAGCTTTGGTGGGGGGGGGAGGGGGGGGGAATTAGAGGTAGAATATTGTCATACTGTAATATCTGTTAGTTTCTTCAGCTAAACCTCCGTTATGTGCCGATGGTACATCGTTATTTAAGTAGTTGATAATTAGATTTTTTCACTTATGACACTATGTTGAAAAAGTCGTGAAGGCGGGTTTCAAGCATATTTGCGGCTCATCATCAAGACGAGCGCAAAATATAATCTGCTATGTCTCTGTTGACTTAAGATCGTAAGTCAATAAAATATTAACTCTTGGATTGAAGGCGGAAACGGAAATGTAATTCTTAGACAATTCAAATAACAGACTTGACCACCTGGACTATACAACCATCATTGTCAAGACTACAGGATGACAAAGAGAAAAAACCCGAAGTTATTCGGGTTTTTTTCTCGTAGAAAGAATAGACGAGACCTGGAAAAAGATGAACTCTTGCGCCTTGCTTGGGGAGAAATGGCAACTCCTATTTTTCGGGCCTTTTCCCTACTCCATACATGGTATGTGAGTTCCCTGAACGGAGCAAGGAAAAGATCCGGGATGATGATAAATTCTATTTATGTAGGTAATTATCTCTCAACAATTAAAATTAAAGAAAACACAAGTAAAAAAAAAATGCCTTCGAGTTGAACACCTCCTGCTATTTTGAGAAGTCTGTAACTGCTGTCTGCTATTAGGTTACAGCAGCTTTATAAAAATCCTAAACTCGTTCCTCTCGTCGTATTCTCTCGCGAAACGTTCACCGTATCGCATTATATCATTTATAAACAAAATGTGTTGGTATAAATCGTTGCGGCTCGTCGGCGGGCGATACGCGGCTTTGGCACGCGTGAGATTCAAGATGACGACTGCGACGCGTTGCCTTCGAAACTGTTTGTTATATTGATTTATTTTACCTCATACTATTGAGGGGATGCATTTAAAAAAAACTGCAAAAACTAAAAGGCAATGTAGTATTAATATAATTTAATTTATAGTTTTATGCTGGCTCTTATTTTAGTCAAAAATTAGCATTGTCATTCTGCGAGCAATGCAGCCAGCATTCTTAGAACTTTTCTTTATACCGTGGGATTATTGTTAGATTTATAGTAAAAATATTGCAATGAATTTTATGATTTCACAATTATATTGAAATTAAATGATGAAACTTTACCATTGGGTCATTTGATTCATTTATTTTTATTAATAAAGCACTTTTCCGGTTTAAAAAACAAACATACTCCATAAATACTAAAAAATAATAGTATCGAAAATCAGTCGAGTGCAACATTTGTTATCGAGCAAAAAATGCCTCGAAATGATTGCCTTTATCAAAAATAGAATTAAAATTAAATTCACAGATTCTGGTCACAATTAAATCAGGAAGGTCTGTCCTGGCAATATTTTCCGCCACCATTAAAGCCAGTGATTATTAATTCTAATATACTATAGAACTCAGGGAAGCACGTCTATACATGAGATCGAATCGGCGTTCTATCTCTTGAAAGGCAAGGGATTCATCGACTAGGCTAACACAAAGGTGCAATTCTGCTACGGAGGCCGAACCCAGGCGACCGGTGCAGTGTGCACTGAATGTAGCGAAATTGTGCGAAAGCGTAAATTCGGTGGCCGTAACTCTACTATCCATTCGTAGTCAACGAGATGCTAGCATTGTATGGATATTCTACACCTGTAAATTTGTTTTCATTGTGAACCTGATCTCCACAGGACAGGGAATCCTAGTGTGAAGGTCAGTGTGTAATTGTGTCAAATATATGTACTTCTTTTGTGTAATGAAGCTATTTTATATTTGTATTCTGTATATGTACAGAATTTTGTGCGTTTGTTTTTAAACTATTGCATAGCTTTTATAGCGGGATTTGCGCGCGGCGACCAAATCAAGAAATTCCGTAACGAAAATAAACCTACTCGCCTAACGTCGTTTAAGTTCGGCAGACTTCAGACTTCTTGTTTTATTCGTTAATTGGTCGGGAGAGTTCTTTGCTATGTTTGATCAAAATCAGTCCAAAATGGCCGTCACCACAATATGGCGTATTACATATTTTTCATAACTCCCTCTAATGAAAGGGCTAGTTTATTAGAATACTATGATAGAGTACAAAAAACACACTATGAAAAAATTCCAGTCTAAGATGGCCGCCACCCCAAAATAACAGTGTCAAGATACTAATTTTTTTTTGTTATTCTTGTGCATTTAGATTACCAACTTTACACCCATTTTATTCTACCATGCCGGTTAAAGATTAGTTACAATTATTTGTTTGCCTACTATCAAATAACGAGTAATATTCCCAGACATGTCCATGCTAACCTAACATAGACATTCAAAACACTAGAGGCGCTATTACAGGCCCGTACATACTCCTCCCTATTGAATATTGGACAAAGCGCTCTAATTGTTCGTATGTCCTGCTGGCATTGTACTAGACGTCATATTTGATGTAGGTACATTTTAGATTAAACTAGGAATCGCTATAAGAAAATAAAATTATTTTTTCATCCAATGTAGCAAAAGAAAAGGTTGAAAAAATAATTTACTTATATGTTATTGTTTTTTACGTGTGATATGCGCTCCGTTAATAAAGAACCGATTATGAATAGTAGGTATAACAATTTCATTAAAATTGGTCTAATATTTTGTGACCTCTAAATTAAATTGATTAAAAATATTCTAAAGAGGAATCTGCTGTAGTTTTAGTTAATGAGTTACTTCTTTAGAATGTATTCGTTTGATTTCGAGTAATTTTATATTATAAAACTCGAAATAAGCAAGTCAAAAAATATATTAATTACTCTTCTTTTTACATGGACCTACCGAAATCAGTCAAAAAATTACTAAGTAAAAAAACATTTAAATTAGACTATTCCCGATCGTACGAAAGCTGTAACGTGTAAAACATTATTAAAATCACATCAGAATGGCCACTTTGATCGGCTGAGCTTGCGATCCGTTGATTTAGACTCGAATTTTAAGGGTATTTTACACATTTTTTTATTTTATTTATTTAGTTCACGAACGAATGTTATTTTTTATCGATCCCTCCATCAGTGAACCAGGCATACGCAACATAATTTGAATTTAAAATTACATTTGACAATTTTTGGTTTCGTATCACAATGTTACGAAACCTTCACATTGTACTAACTAATATCATCCACGGACTCGTACTAAAGACTTTCCGTCGACTTTTATTGTACGAACTGCCAGGTTGTATAATTCACTAGCGAGTAATCTATTTCCTGATAGGTGTAATCTAGGTCTTTACAAATAATTTAATTCATTCTTTCAAACCGTCGCGTCGCTTTACATCAGGCGAGTTGCGGTAAAGTGCTAGCTATAAAAAATGACTTTTGGTGATAACCCTTTCTTTTTTATACAGTCGTGAGATAAATTGGAAAGGTCAACATTTCGCATAATCATGTTTCTAGTTTTCCGAATGTACCTATAGTTTATTGTGTAGGAGCTTTCATTCGGCGATGTAAGTGGCGTTAAACTACCCACAAGTTCAGCTTATGGCGAGTTCGCTACGTATCGCCTTTGAGCGAACCTTTGCAGAAATATCGCCTACAGCAGTATAGACTTACAAATCGTAAAGACCAGGCACTAAAATACAAAAAAAAAATACTAAATGTTGTCTTTCGATTCCTTATCGTGACGTGAAGTAGTTCGCGTCACATTTGTGTTTTTTTTTAAACCGACGAGCAGCCACCTCTTCCGTTTAGTACACCCCCAGCGGAAAACCTTGTTTATTTTTAGCTTTTTTTATTTACAATATGAGTTCTATCCATCCAAAGGTTGCCTCGAAGAAATCGGCTTAGGCTACAAGTTTGCACAATGTCTACATGCATATATTTTTCTACCTTTCGTTTGGGTTGCCATAAAGCTATATCCATTAATTAACTTATAGAATAAATAAAGCTATATCCATTAAAAAAATTATAATCAGACTACAGTAACAAATTACTGTTTTCTGTCACAAACTAGTTCCAACTCAACATAATACTGGTTGAAACAACCAGTGTTGATCTTCCTTTGGAACCGCGTGGTGACGTCACGCACGTCATATCGCCAGTTTTACTTCATTCGGTTTTCTATAGCGTAATCAGTGTGATCTAGTGAAGTTCTTAACTCTACCCTCGTTTGATCCACTATAAGTGATGTGGGGAGAACATAACTTCTTAACAAGCGTACACATTAGCAATTCACTTTGAGCTAAATTAACTGACCAAATTAAATCTGATTTTAATCAAATTTTTATTATGTGATGATATTAAGAATTATTTTGTTTAACAATACGGGTAATCAAGATTCTGATTGTTGCAAAGGTTTAACAGGAAAACAGGCGTGAAATATGTCCGTAACCAAGGCACGTCTCGCTCTGACTTAGTCGTTGTGGACACGAACGACTCATTTTATCCCTGACGAAGTTCACCGAATGTGAACGAAACTATAGTAGGACCTTTCCATATTGGTAAACAAAATTGTTCTTTTTTCTTTGGTTTATGATAGGTAATTTTATTAATTGTTTTATAATTGCAATATTTTCAAAACCCATAGGGGTAAATAAAAACATAAAAGTTGTTAGTCTACCCATCATAACTATTGTCACACCTGTCTGTTACTCGTCGTATATATATATATAACAGAGATTTGTAGAAGAAATCTGTCTATTTTATTATACTTAACTAAAAAATGCAAAAATATAAAAACATTTATCTGACTGGAACTAGAAAAGCTTTACTCGATCAATCAGTTAATGATTTAAGTATATTACCTACTAATATACATGTTTTGTTTTTATCCAACACAGCTAGGCATTTGACCGCAAGCTCGCACGACCGCGGAAGTCAGCAACTAGACTAGGAAGCCCTAGATGGAGCATGCCTAGTCTAGAATACACAGGTTTGACCCCACTAACCACTCTGCTATGCTTTGTAGTGATGATGGCAGAGTAAACACTTAATAACTTAATGCTAACTGACCTCTGAAGCACAAAAGCTAAGTTATCAAAGTCCTACATATACCTCTTGACATGCATCCAAATATTCCTTTGGACCTCGTAACTTGGCGGTATCTTTGGTATGGGATACCTTGAGAGGTATTTGATATGCCAAGTTAGGCTACTTTGACTGTTTGTTGAAGTATGTTAGAGCTTAGGTAACTTGGGTAAATTATTTCAGTATTGATTACTTTATTTGACAGACCGAGCGAAGCGAGAGTAAAGTTTTCATCGAGTGTGGCTATTTATTTGGCTTTTATTTATTACTAGGTGAACTTCGTACCGCCTAACATTATGTATATTTCTCACCTATTAAACCTTTCCTGCATTACGACAATCATTTCAAGACTAAAATCAGCTATATCGGCCCAGCCGTTCTCGAGTTTTAGTGAAACAAGCGGATTCATTTAAATATATACATATTTTAATTTTTTTCTTTCTTAAGAACCTTCTCCTGACAATCAAAAAACACATAAAAAAAGTGAAATCGGTCCAGCCGTTCACGCGTGATGACGTGACCAAGGAATATAGGGGTTCATTTATATATATATATATATATATATATAGATAGATTATTATTGGTGTGGGAAATCGTGGAAGGTATTTAATATTCTAAGTTAATCTATTTTGACTTGTTGAGGTAAGTAAGTAAGAACTTGAATAACGGCTGTTCTCATGATGAGTGGAATATAAAATGCATTGAAAGCAACGCATTTAACATCACCATGGCTATCCAAAGAATGCATTTTTCGTTATTGTTATATATGTATAGTGATATCAACGTCACCGCGGCTGCGCCCGCGCCCCACTACTTTCAAGTAATAAACGGCAGTGCGCATATAACCAGCCCTTATATCTAACACTGGCGACGATCCGAACCAACAAAATGGCGTCGGTCACCTTCGGAGTCTTAGATACGTTCGACCACACTATTCAAGACTGGACAACGTATAAAAGCAGAATCTTGCAGTTTTTTATTGCTAACGAGCTGAACGACGACACGGACAAAGCTGGATTGAGAAGGAAAGCTATTTTGCTTAGCGCACTCGCGGAGGGTTCGTACAAACTAGCTAAAGATTTAGCTTTGCCTAAAGATGTTGCGGACCTTAACTTCTCGGACGTGTTGAAGACGTTCGACGATCACTTCACCCCAAAGCGCTGTGGATTTGCAGAACGATATCGTTTTTACTCAGCGACGCAGAACCCGGGGGAAGAGCACTACCAGTGGGCGGCTCGCATCAGAGGGCTGGCTGCTCACTGTGGTTTTAAGAATCTCGAAGAGGCCTTGCTAGACCGGTTCGTCATGGGCATGGCACCTGGATACGAGCGCGAAAAGCTGTTCTCTAAGGAGATGCAGGAGCTGACTCTCAGCAAGGCCGTGGAGCTGGCTGAGAGCGTGAGGTGCGCGCGCGAGGGGGCGGCGGTGCCCGCCGCTAACACACGCGTGGCAACCTCGCCGCTCCAAGAGGTCGGCGTATTCAACATCTCGGGGAAAACCAACGAAAAGTGTAGTGTATGTGGTTACTCCAATCATAAAAGTGCTCAGTGTAGATTTAAAAGCTACAAATGCAAAAAATGTGGCAAACGGGGGCATTTACGCAAAATGTGCTCTTCTAACCTAGTGAAGCACGTGGGGGAAGGTAACGTGGAGGACGAAAACGACGACGGTGAGTCATTTTGCAACATTAGATGCTCACGTGATAGGCCGATGACGGAACACGTCGTTGTAGATGGTGCTAACTTTGAGTTCGAAATAGACAGTGGTTCCCCAATTAACGTAATTTCTCACAGTACATACGAGACATTTTTAAGTCACCTGCCCCTTTGCAAAACTGACAAAAAGTATAATAGTTACACGGGTGATGCGATGCCCATTATCGGCTATATAAATGTGCCTGTGACGTATCGCGGCAGCACGCATGCACTCGATATCTACGTGATAGGTCATGACGGCCCGCCGTTGCTAGGTCGTAGTTTCATGTGTGCGTTCGAGTTGGAAATCGCACCCACGACTGAGAGAGTAAATTTCTGTAACACTAGTGACGAACCGCTCATTGCTAAACTTATCGCAGAGTTCCCTACGTTATTCTCGGGCAATTTAGGATGCTTTAATAAGTACGACGTGAAATTATACCTAAAACCGGACTCGAACCCTATTTTTTTTAAAGCGAGACCGGTCGCTTTCGCATTGAGAGACAAAGTCGACGAGGAACTGAATCGTTTAGTTTCAATAGGAGTTTTAAAACCCGTCGAACACTCTGAATATGCCTCGCCGATAGTTCCCGTACTAAAACATAACGGTACTGTTAGGCTTTGCGCAGACTATTCGGTCACGATTAACAAACAACTGGTCGTTGAGAAATATCCTCTGCCTACCGTTGAGGAGATGTTCTCTAAACTACACGGCGGGAAGTTCTATTCAAAAATTGACCTTTCTATGGCCTATGCACAACTACGTTTAGCAGAAAAGTCGCAGCCGTTAACTTGCATCAACACACATCGCGGTTTATTTAATTTTACTCGGCTGGTGTTCGGTTTGTCTAGCGCGGCCGCGATCTTCCAGCGCGCCATGGAGTGTGTTCTCGTTGGCATGGAGGGAGTCCTTGTGTTTCAAGACGACGTGTTAGTTAGTGGAAATACAAAAGCTCAAAATCTTGAACGCCTTCGCGGTGTTTTAAAACGTTTACAGGACGCCGGTCTAACTTTACAGATGAGTAAATGTGAATTCTTAAAAAAAGAAGTACGGTATTTAGGGCATGTTATCGACGCACACGGTGTTCGGAAATCGAGCGACAAGGTCGCCGCCATAGTGAATGCCCCGATACCTACAAACGTGACTCAGCTGCAGTCATTTTTAGGTCTCGTAAACTATTATCGAAGCTACATTCCAGACGCGTCTTCAATTTTATGTCCTTTGAATAATCTGTTACAATAAAATTCTAAGTGGATATGGACTTCGATTCACGATGACGCGTTTAAAAAAGTAAAAAATATTCTCGCTTCCGATCAGGTTCTGACTCATTTTGACCCTCGTGCCAAGTTAATCCTTACCGTGGACGCCTCGCCGTACGGTTTAGGTGCTGTTTTGTCACAAGTTTGTTCTGACGGCCTAGAAAGACCCATATCTTACGCCTCGCGTTCATTGTCGCCTGCAGAAAAAAAATACTCGCAGATTCAGAAGGAGGCTACAGCTATTGTATTTGGCGTCAGGCGGTACCATCAGTACCTATATGGTCGTTCAGACCCCTTCGAACTCAGGACCGACCACAAAGCTCTCTGTACTATTTTCGGGCCACACAAGGGAATACCGGAAGTATCGGCTAATCGACTACAAAGATATGCAATCTTTCTCGGAGCGTATAATTATACGATAGAATTCATAAAGAGCGTCGATAACAGTGCCGACTATCTTTCTTGTGCGAGCGCGCCCATTGAGCCGCGTTGTGACGCGCCTGCGCCGCCGGAAACCGCAGCTTATATCAACTTCGTCGTGGACGGTACTTTGCCGGTCACACTAAAAGACCTGCAGGATGAAACTGAGCGTGATGTGATTTTCAACAAAGTGGTTAATCTCGTCCGGAATGGATGGCCTAGAAAAGTAGTAGATTCTGACCTAAAACCTTTCTTTGATTGTCGATTCCAATTAGCCGTGGACAGAGGTGTCTTAATGCGCGGTCACAAAGTCGTCATCCCGGCTTCATTGCGAGCAAAGGTGTGCACGGAATTGCATAGTTCACACTTCGGGATTGTCAAAATGAAGGCAGCTGCCCGAGCTAGGTTCTGGTTCCCCGGCATTGACGCGCACCTCGAGCGGCTGGTGAGCGCGTGCACGTGTGCGCGCAGCTGCGGCCCTCCCCACTGCGCGCGCCTCTCGCGCCTTGGCCTTTCCCGCCTTCGCCCTTTTATCGCATTCACCTAGATTTTCTAGGACCCGTTCGTAATAAAATATATCTTGTAGTCGTGGATGCTTATTCTAAATGGGTAGAATGCTATTGCATGAACATGAACTACGGATCGAAGGCGGTCATTGAAAGACTAACAGGTTTGATATCACGTGTGGGGGTGCCGAAATTTATTGTCAGTGATAACGGAACGTCATTTACTTCGAAAGAATTTCATGATTTTTGTGAATCGAATGGCATAACCCAAATTTTTAGCCCGCCGTTCAGCCCCGCTAGCAACGGTCAGGCCGAATCCATGGTTAAAGTGATAAAAAAAGCTTTAAAGTGTATAATTCTGGCTAGCGGACATAAAAATATCTCGGACGTAGAAATCGCTAAGTTCCCTTTCGATTACAGAAACTCAAAGAATAGCACCACCGGCAAGTCTCCGGCCGAGTTAGTATACGGTCGCCCGTTGCGTAGTAGGCTCGACCTATTGAAACCGTCGAATGTCGCCGACGTCGACTCGTCCTCCGCCGAACTTTCACACGTAGTTATGTCTAAACAGTACTCGCAGATTAAAAATTATAAAGGGAGGGAACGGCCCGATTTCAAAGAGAATGACTACGTTTGGGCCAAAAAGTATTATTCAAATAAGAAGTACCGGTGGATAGAGGGAGTCATCAAAAACATTTTGGGTAACGTAGTATACCTAGTATACATCCCTGAGTCGGATGCTGTAGTGAAAAAACACAAGAACCAGCTGTGGCCTAGAAAAGCAAACCAGGTTGCGCCGGAATCACATGACATTACAATGTGGCACTCCGATGCAGTAGACAGTGATTCTTGCAGCAGCGAGGGGGACGTCACGGCTCGCCCTGAGACTCCAGCGCGAGCGCATTCAGCGAACGCGTCGCCGCGCGACCGGCCGCAGTGCGCCGGAGAGGCCGGCCCGAGTGGAAGCACGCCGCCGCCGCCAGGGCGCGACGCTGGCACAGCCTCTGCCTGCGCCTCACCGGTCCGCACACCTACACCCGTGTTTCGAACACCGACACCTTCACCCTCTAAGTTTGTGTAACCGGTTCCGCAAACTCCCACAGTTGACTCGACTCCAGCGCAGGCTGGTTTAGATAGGCTAAAACGCAACCGACCAAAGGTCAATTATAAAAAACTATTTTAGGATAATTTGTGTATCTACTCCTTGCTTGGTTGATTAAAGGAGGAGGAGTTGTTATATATGTATAGTGATATCAACGTCACCGCGGCTGCGCCCGCGCCCCACTACTTTCAAGTAATAAACGGCAGTGCGCATATAACCAGCCTTTGACTACGACGTGTCCCCGCAGCCCTTATACCTAACAGTTATTTAATCGCGGATAAAAACCATTTTTCAAGATTTGTGATAACTAAAATACAATTAGGCTTGCGTATGAGCTAGTTATTTTGAAACAAATTCTTTTAAATTAATAGTTAGTTCCATTTTCCATTACGCATCCATAGCACTTCTTCGTCTATTTAGTTTTTAAAATCATTCTACTATCAATCTTTAAATAAGAGAGAAGTAGAGAGAAGTATTTCCTTTCTAACAAAAATATTTCTTCAAATCGGTCAATGTCTCAGAATGATCAGGTAGCAAACAAAACAAAAACAAACAAATGAAATTTGTCAAAATTGAGTCCCTACTACTATTCTATTTTTGGGAATTTATTAAAAATATACAAAAAGGTTTCCACTATCGCACTTCGCCTTAGCTGTAAGCTAAGCTGCCCTAAGGCTAGGTTTACCAATTTCGTCCACCTATAAAATCTTACGATATTTCTTACAATTTCCGATTGGATATGGCGTATCGATGTGTCTGAAATTGTAGGTTTTAGCAATCAGCGATGGTGTTTATAGAAAATAGTTTTATAGTCAAGTGAAACAGTTTTGCTTTAGGCTCCAAATAATATTAGGTCCTTACATATGAAATTGGCGTTTTGTCGTACTGGCCACTTTGATCTCAAATATCTCTAATTTGGTCAGGGATTCCAATTTCAAATTTATACTATAAATGCTAATGAGTTTGTTTTTTACTTTTTTTTTGTGTGTGCATTCATCAAAACTACAGTGTGACAGTTATCAAAACTAAATATGCCACAGCACTTCTGAAAAGCTCATAATACTGTATTCATTCGCTAAACGGTATTTAAAAATCCGTTCACACTCCACCCCTAATTTAAAACTCGTCCTAATACTCGTAGCTGCTGAAAGTCAGTCGATATTTAAAAGAAAAATCCCGTTAAAACCCGCTGTTAACCGCTGCCGCTGGAATCACAAAAGTGCCGTTAACAGGTGTAAAGTTATCGATATCGAGACTCATCCCCGTTCGGGACGGGACTGTGGGATGCCAACGGAAAAACGATAAGTTGAAACAGGGTTGCCATTTTAATGTTTTTTTAATTTAACTAAATATTATTATTTTAAGCTTATTAAAGTTACCCAGATATAGGTATATAGGTTTTGACACGTTTGACGTGTAATATACTAAAAGACAGCGTGTATGACTTATATAACCACTTCGAATGCATAAAAAGTTCTTATAAAACCAAGACTACAAAGCAATAATATATTGTACGAGTAGATAGATATAAGATTAAATATTAAAACGGGCAATAAAGGCTATTTTATTTTTATTTTTTATTTAGAGTTACCCACTTAATTTTTATGTATGGTGCATTTTTACTAATTTGTTGTTTATTTATTAATAAACTCCAATGAAACGAAGCTACACTAGATTTTTTTTCAGATGTCGTTCTCAAAAATATTTATTTCATTTCGGAATTAACGTTTTATTGTCATGTTTGTTATGATGTGAGAATTGATGTACCTTCAATAATTGCCGAGGGTCATACTGCGTTGAATTATTAAATGAGTAGTATGTGTCACCCGCGGCGTTGCTCGGAAAATAAAAAAGGAGTATATGATTTTTTAAACTTTGTTTGCCCCATTCGACCTCCTCACGGGTTGAATTTCCAAAAATTATTTTCAGTACTTCTACCCTCTTTAAAATATACAACCATAAATTTTATGTCCTTACCTTCAGCGGTTTAGACACGGTGTTGATTCCTAGAAAATGTCAGTCAGTCAGTACTGACTATAATTTGAAAATTCAACAAGTAAAGGGGTCGAATGGGGCAAACAAAGTTTTAAAAAATCATATACTCTATTTTATTTTGCGAGCAACGCCGCGGGTGACACATACCACTCATTTGATAATTCAACGCAGTATGACCTTATTTGAATTATTGTACATTAATTCTCACATCATCAAAAATATGACAATAAAACGTTAATTCCTTATACTCTATTTTATTTTACAAGCAACGCCGCGGGCGCGAGCTTTTTTTTAATTTATAGATATATTTTCTATACATAAATTAACTTTTGATCTAAAAAAATATTTATTAGATACAATTTAAAAACATGTAAATACTTGTAGGTTATTATATAACTGCAAAATAAACAAAGCCTAATGAAAAAAGCGTACTTAAGCGTAGCTTTCTTATTATTTTTTAAAGTTAAAACGTATTGTAATAATGTTGTATAGGAGAAGGAAGCAAGGAGAACTTTGATTTTGTATGACTTCTTTACCATCAAACGAAAATTATGGCGAACAGAAAATTTTCCACGCCTAAATAAGCTGCCCACTAACTTCTGTGTTACTGCACAATAGAAGAGTTAAAAAGGTATTGTTATAAATATATATTTATTTCATTAATGTTGTTGATGTGGTTTAAAAAAATAATTATACATGTTTATGCGATTAAATAATGATTATTTATGTTATTTCAAGCCTAACGTTTTGAAAGCTTAGCAGCGTCCTTAGTCAATATAACGATAAGTCATATATAAGTAATAATAAACAGAAAATACTGTTTAATTTAATATTTAAAACATATTATAATGACCAAAGTTTATGTGTTTGTGCGTGTCTGAGTGTTCCTTCTTTACGCTCAAACGGCATTAACGGATATGGATGAAATTTGGCACAAAGATAACTTATATCCTGGATTAACACATAAGCTGTTGTTCCCGGAAAATTAAAGTGTTCCCATGGGATGATCAAATATCTACCGCAGGGCGCAGCTAGTTACTATACAAATAGAATTCTGTAATAATAAAATTAAACTCTTACCTAAACCGATCAACTTGGCAACCCTATTTTCGAAGCCAATACCTGTTGCGTCGAACATTCGATATCCTTCAATGGTGCGCTAGACAAGGATGTAACTATACAATTTTAGGAACACGTGAAAGAGACAGAGCACAAGTGTGAAGAACCCCACTTGAGCCCACACGTTCCGATGGTTCCAGTGAACTATAAATATAGGTTCGAACCCTGCTAATGGTACTGACGGAAAAATGCTCTACTTAAAAAGTGATATAAGTAGGTTGTTAGTGACCGATGTGAATAATGAATCTTTTTAAGTAAGTACCTATATTATGTTAAGTTTTATAAAATTCGTTAGTTTTTTGTCCATTTTAATTTATTCAGTATTATTACAAGTTGGTATTAATATCTTAATCAAGAGTTAAAGTTCGTCACTTTATAAATATATCTATCAGTATCTTTATAAATCTATATACGTAGATTTCTCTACATATATACAAATAATATAAACATAATAAATAATCAATATAACAGAAAGTCAATAAATTCAAAAGCAATACAATTCATAGTTGATGCTTTTTGTATAAGTTCGGAATGAATTCCTCGGCAGTATAAGGCGCTATATCCTTCAAAAATGTTTTAAGTTTATTGAATGGAGCATCTTCCAAACATACCGATTCACTGAAAACTCCTGTCCCGGTATAAAAAGTCCCGACACCTGAACCTATTGATAGCTGAACTTGTCTACATCGCGCGCCCGGGACAGCGGACTTAAAAAAATGTAGAGATGGGGTTAATTGATGTATCGATATTTTACTACAAAAACAGGTTTTGAAATCAGCTTACGATGAATTAGAGTTTACGAAATATTTGCATGCGCTTGGTTAATTAAAGTTATTAAAAAAAATAACCAATGGAAACAAACAACAATAAAATATATCCACAAAATCAAAATATATAATTAGTTTTCTGACGCTGACATGAAAACGGTGCAAAAAACAATAGACATTCTTCAGACAACATCTTTTCACTATTAAAACTTAAAAATCCTTATAGCTATCACGTACTTATAAAGTTTTATGATTATAACATTTGTTTTACCCTACACAGCTAGGCATTTAACCACAACTTTGCACGACGATACAGCGATACTTTAGCCTTAGATGAAGCATGTCTAGTCTGGAATACACTGGCTCTCAAGGAAGGCTGCCGGAACACACCGTTAGGTGCTTGGCGACAGATATTACAACTTAAGGGTGGTAGCTAGCCAGGCGAGTGATAGGAAAAGGCCTTCCACCATGCTATGATTTCCTCACGATGATTTCCTTCACCGGTAGTTCAGGCTTTTTTTGCATGTTTTGTGGGACCGAACCTCGTAACTGTACCGGCATTAAAGATAACGTACAATATTTAAACAGACATACTACCAAGCTAGTACTTTACTTATAGACTCTAGGACCTTTGCAGGTAATTGATTCATTTCAAATTAACAATTATTGGCGATGTTTATTTCAGTTTAGTCCTTATTTCAGTTATTCGATAATACGACACTATCGATATTTTCCCATCTCTATTAACGATATCGGACATCACGATTCCACAATTTGCATATTGGCGTTCAAAAATCGCTTCAGTTAATTGAGCCTGCGGGACTAGCTCTCGCGCCCGGCTTTACTCGCGGTAATTGAATGGGACTCTCAACTCGATTGAAATTCAATACGGAGAGCACAGTTTTCAACTTAATGGATTCTTTTTCGTGGATTTCGTAAATGGAAAGTTTTGGTTGAAAGGATTTTTTTCGTTCAGTTTAAATGGATTGTTTATGTTGTTACTGTAGGTTGGTGATTATTCATCTTTATTTTATCATCAAAAGACAAAGTAACATAACTTATTGTGGTAAATAATTACTAAATCAATAATTTTTCCACGTTATTTTCGCAAAGTAGGAAATTACGCATTTTTTGCACAATTATGTACGAAGAATTGAAAAGAAATTGTGACAAGAATGGACAAGATTAGAAATGAGTTGGTTAGGGGACGTTTGAAAGTAGCTCCAGTGACTGAGAAGTTAAAAAGTGGTAGGCTAGGATGGTATGGACTTGTTTTGCGTAGAGAAGATAGTCATGTGACGAAGAGGACCAAGAAAATGATTGTAGATGGTAGCGCAGGGAGGGGGCGACCAAATATGATGAATTGTGTGAATGTGGAGTGAATGAAGAGTCGACGAAATAAAATAAATAAGAATAGTCGACGGCTTATTGAGTAGAATGGAAGAGAAAGACATGCTGTACCGACCCCGCGTAGTGGGATAAGATCATACATTCTCCAGAAACTCATGCAACAGTTAATAATATAATATGGGACGACATCCACACAAAGGTCTTCAAGTCCCAAACTAGGCAAAGCCTGTGCTATGGTAACCTAATCACTGATATACATACTTAGAAATACATATATACATACTTATATATATAATAAACACCCAGACACAGGTCAAACAGACATGTTCATGCACACAAATGTTTGATCTATCCGGGGATCGAACCCGGGACCAGCGGCGCAGAAGGCAGAGTTGCTACCAACTGCGCCAACCGGCCAGTTGATAATTCCATTATGGACATTATTTAGTGATACAAGAACTGAATCAGCAGAGTCAGAAAAAAGGTAGGCTGGATGGCTGTTGATGTTTTTGTTTTTTTTTAAATATACAGTTTTTCGCCCTCTGGATGTCTTGTGAGTGTAACCAAACGAGCGAAGCGAACGTCTCTGCTTTAATTCTGTTATTTTTTATTTCGTGCGTTCGTTAGTGTTTGTTCCTAATGAAATTTCGTAATCGGGTACAGGTCGTAGTTACTATAGAAACTGTTATTTTAAGGCCAATAAATATTTCTTATTCTTATTCTAACTTGGGTTCTTATAAAGTCGGTCAAGTGTTCGTCTTTGTTTTTGAAATCGCAATTAATTTCAAGTAATTGCGGTAAGTACACCCAGTACTTACTAGAATTATATCATCCTGTTATATCTGTTTCTATATCTCACTGCAAGAAGCATACGGTATTTTTCACCGTCTTACTCATTGACAGACTCAGTAGTGCGATGTGGTTCATTTAATTTTCATCCCACCATCTCGGAAGAGTATTTTTGCTATTCGATATCTGAGCGCAAAAGCCGTTTTCATCCGCTAGAGGATAAAGTAAATTTGAATTTAGAATATCTAACTAACTCACTAAGTTTGTTAATTAAAAACCTCATTCAACCTATTTACTTCTACCTCTATGGTGCCGATTTCATCATACAACCTATTTTATTTTGTTAAAAACTCAGACTCGGAACCTTTTTGCAGTAGTTTTTTATTAATTAGTATTTCACGTGCCACTATCTTTTCAAGTCATATTGTCAAAACCTTATGTTAAAAATAAATGAAAAAACTAAAATGAGTGATTCAATTTTTATATTTTTCGTTAACATTGGTACATTTGACCACTAGAGGAGAATAGCCGGATATCCGGATTTTTATTCTAGCTCAAATGGAAATACTTCGCTAACACTTCGTCTATTACCTTTAATCAAACATGCTATGTCATTATTTTGACAACCTTCTTTGACCAAAGTCGTCGTTTCTGGTCTACTCTAGAAGAAGCCGACAAAATTGTATGGAATTTTATTAACGTCGTGTTTTAGGTACCAGCAATTTATTCAAAAAACAATTGTTGTCGAGTTTGGTTCGAAAGAGTCTCGTCCAAAAAGGTTTTAATCCAAACTAGTCGGTCACGATCCATGGCCAAATAGTTTTGAATAAAGCAAACAAAGAAGAAACTTAAATCGAAAAAATGTATACTAATTTTAACAATATATAAAAGAACGTTATTAAGTAATTTAATATTAATATATTTACTATTAATTCCAACAATCGAACATACCTACAAAATATTCTCAATATTTGATTAATAATCAAATTTACAGGCTTTAATACAAATAGATACAACGCAATAATTACACGTGTAACTCGACAAAAACCAGAATAAACGATCTGCCATATTAACCGTGAAATGAACGGTTTGAATTTATCGGGGCTGTCTATCACACCGAACTGTAAGAGTTACGAAACGATAAACGAGTGAATTCGAACCGAAATTATCAATTCATATAATTATGATTAATTTATATAGTTTAAAAAGACGGGTTTCCACTCGTACCTGATTGTTGGGAAGGTTCAACTATAGTTTCGTTCACATTCGGTGAACTTCATCAGGGATGAAACATGAGGGGGTTAGGTGGTTAGATTTCGAAATAAATAGATTGATTTATGTAATTTCAACTTACTAGTGCATCAAGTTTTAAATGTTTTAGTCAAAACATACAGACATATATTATATTAATACTAGTAGCTGTCACCCGCGGCGATGCCCGCGATATAAAATGAAATATAAAAAATTAATGTAACTTTGAACTTCCATCTGAAGCTCTTAAGGGTTGAGTTTTTTATCATAAATACACCCTAATTCAATATTGGATACATTTATACCTTTAAGGTTCAACGTTTTAAGCTCTGCATTAATTATGACCAGGCAGTCAGTGAGTCAGTCAGTCGGGGAGTCAGTCAGTCTGGAGTTTTTTTTAGATATATTTATCTAAAAATGCAAAAAGAAACTGGTGACCCAGAAACTAATAACTTAGAACTCAAACAAATTACTGAAACCGACCGTCACAACGCGAATTCACAGAACTCATAAAATAAAAATAAACACCTGTTACTTAATTTTTTACCAAAAACTAACTTAATTACTAAAGGACACATTTTATTTAGACCATATCATTTCCTCAGATTCTGTTTGCAATAATATGGTTAAGGTATTTGGTTTTGATAACATAATAACTCGCTACAGTAAAAAGTGTGCAAGAGTTTTGAGCAAGCTAAATAGACAGAAAATAGGTAGCAATAATAGCCCTCGTACTCACAGGTAGAAATTCTAGATGACCCCAGGGACAAGGGCAAACGCTAGCTTCAGTAATAATTTCAAAAGTCAATTTAATTAAACACTAGCTGCGCTCCGCGGTTTCACCCGCGGTTGATATTTGATTTGACTTCAATTTTCCTTATGTGTTAATCCAGGGTCTAAACTATCGTGTTACCAAGTTTCATCTAAATCCGTTCAGCTGTTTGAGCGTGAAGGATGAACAAACATACACACACACACACACACATATAAACTTTCGCATTTATAATATTAGTGTATTTACAATCAAAAATAATAACTACTCATTTCGGTGTAACACACGCCTTTGTTTGAAAATCCGGAAAAAAGCTTCAAACGCTGTCCCTTGAAGGAGTACAAAGCCGCGACCGACCGAAAATTAAATAATGAAAAAATATAGCCGCCTCTTCCCTTGAACAGATGAAATTTGATTAAAAAATCACGATTATTACAACCCCCCTCTATGAAAAATTCCACATTTTGCACGCCAATCGGAAAAACTTATCCGTTCAATATTGACCTTTATTCCATCTTGCTCAAAGACGCGCTGCTGAAAAAGGTAGCAAACGCGATTGTGGTATTTTTAGAACAGTCGATGCCTCCCTCCCCACCCTTCTATTTCGACCCCCTTTCAATAATTTTTCATCGTTTTGATCCGGCCTCTTTGTGGTCTACTCTTTATACTTAGATTAACAAAGTTTTAAATTAAAATCGTAGCTGATATCAAGCCTTGTTTGAGATAGGTTTTCATTAATTTTTCGCTTTATTGATTTTGGTAAAGAGCTCTGTGGAGGTTGTTCTTAGTGTTTATTTGATTTTATATGTCTGGTTGTATTTTTTATGATATGAGTGATTAATAGATGATTGAATTTGTCTGAATTTTTTTTGTTCTATTCTGCCAGTGGAATTTAAAAAAGAAAAAAAATGATGAATGATAAAAATGATCTTGTATTGTAGTTAATCTTAGACATAAGAAAACAGGCTCGCGTTTAACTGTAATTCATCTGACGTAAAGAAATGACGGATTCAAAATGTATGAGAACCAAATTATTTTTCCTAATTTGTAATAACAACGTTTTTAAACGTAGATAATTAATAGAGTCAGGCGTTACTTTGCGATAATCCATTTATAATTAGATGGTATATAAAAATTATTTAGTGTTTGTCCGCCTCGTCTTGATGTTGCTTTTAAACGTATATTGACCCACGTAATATATATATATATTTGCAGTTTTTTTTAATTTAATTTCAAAAAACTTATTAGTTTACTCCTAAAACGAATACAGCATCTACAAATATTATGTTTCTAGGTTACACGGTTTAAGCTCAATGTTAATTCCTAGCAAATTTCAGGCAGTCAGTTAGTAGGTCTATCAGTCAGAACTCCATTATACATAGATTATAGTCAAAAAATCGTACGTAAATCTATGTATTGTTTAATAAAAAAAATATTAAAAAAAAAAATAGTTTTAGTTGAGCATCTACGATTCTTACCATTTACTCATGTTATTTACATGATCATCTTTCAAATCCATCTAGGGCTACAGTATCGCTGACTTCCGTGGTCGTGCGAACTCGTGGTCAAATGCCTAGCTGTGCAGGATAAAAAAAAATCAAAGCATTAAAAATTCACAACGCAAACATTGAAACTATCCGTACCGCTAATCAAAAAACCCTGTTTGTAGTGTATGGGTAACAATACGAATGTCACTCGAAGCCACTTTGCAAGATCAAAGAGTATCGAGCTCACAATGCGTGATGCCATGCATATGCAAACATTCGACGATTGAATATGGATGAGGAGACTGCCGAACATAGTTGCAATCGGAAAATACTCTATTAACGAGAATTCGAAATTTAAAAAATCGGCTGTCATCCGTTGCATGCAACTAAATAAAATACAAAGAAAATTCAAACTTTGAACCTCCATTTGACCCCTTTAGGAGTTGAATTTGTAAAAACTCTTTCTTAACATCCTAGACCCTTTAATGAAAACATACAACCTCCGAATATCACGATCATACTATATTTATTATCGTTAAAGAAGAAAATGTTGGGGTTGGCGTCACTCGCCATGTAGTTTTTTTGATGCTATATATGGTGAACACGCAGGTTTTTTTTTTAAATCAGGGCTTAATTAAAAAAATATTGTAAACGATGAAACAAATTTAAAAATATTGAGTAAATTAACTACTCTAAGTTAGTCCCTTTATGCAATAAAACATTTTTTTTAGACTAGTTACTTTTTGTTAATTAAATTTTTTAAATTTAAATAATATTATAGGCTACTTTTAACCCCGGAAAAAGCAGTGATCTCATGGGATAATGAAATATATAAAAGTGCGAAAGTGCCAGTTGCGGCAAGTTGCGACAGAGTCCACAAAATGCAACATCGCAGCACGCCTTTGATCTGACGATTACTAATGACAATCCGATGCGTGTATTCATTACTCTTTGATTTGTCTATGATGCTGTTATTGTGTTAAGGAATAAAGAGCTCTAGAATTTTCCCGCGTTCGCTGATAAAAATGCGTCTCTGTCTGTGTATTTATTGTTAAATTAGTGATTATTCAAGTTTTAATGTATCAATTTTGGTGGATTATAAACCATTAATGTCTTGTTTATGTGCACAAGTGTGTTCAAGTGATATAAAGACGGAATAACGTGGTTTTTGTGTTCTCGGGAATTTCCATAGAAACCCTGGGTATAGCCTCCACTGCTATACGAGGGTATATGATGTGACTTTTACTTGAGCTCGATGACTATACTCTTGATACTTGACTTAATTTGAAAATGTATGACGCTTTCTATTGACGCTGGCAAATACACAAATCGTATGGTGCAATATACATATAAAATCTGTCGCCAAGCACTCAACGGTGTGTTCCGGTAGCCTTTCTTGAGAGTCAGTGTATTTCAGACTAGGCATGCTCCATCTAGGGCTACAGTATCGCTGAATTCCTGGTCGTGCGAGCGTGTGGTCTAATGCTGTTCAGGATTAAAAAATATATATATAAAAGAGCAGTTTTTATTATGAGGGGTATGTATCTATTTTGTTTTAAAATTTTGAGATTGAATTCATTATCAAAAGGTAGTATCGGACGATGACTTGTCAGTTTTGAATTGTTTCTATAAAAGAAGAGGCATTAAATTCTCGACTGTTTTTTTAAATATTTACCAAATGTTTTGTTTGATATTTAGTACAAGTAATTATGTTTTTTACGTATTTTTATTTTTTAATTGATTAATTGTTGTTAAAACTTTAAATTTTTAATTGTAAAACTTTTAATTGTTGTTAAAACTTTGTTAAATCTTTTTTTTTTTTTCTTATTTTCTATTATATATTTTTATTATTTCAATCTTGTAGTAAAGCTAGTTGAAGTGATTCTTAACTGTTGGTGATGCAACTTTCACTAACTTTAACTTATTGTTTTTAATATCCAGCTATTGGTTGTAAGTTATTAGCTCGGAATATTATATAACTGAACAAGTCCTTAACAAAAGTGATCACCAATTTCCATTACGGCAAGCGTCGATAGAATATTTTCAGTGATTTTCATTCGAAATAAAAATCATAAAAACAAAAATTAAAAAAAAAAAACGTTTTGACCGGTTTTAGTAAAATAAAGGACCATATCGGAAGTATTCTTTAAAACTAAAAAGAATTTCTCAAATCGAGATAAGAGATGGGTGAACGTCTCTTAGAAATCAACATTTAATTAATGAAAAAACATTTAATTAATGAAAAAAAATCTTAGAATTAGGTAACAAACAAAATACAATCGAATCGAGCGAGTACTTAATACGTTTTTTCTTCGTTTTGGTAATCAGTTGAAAAATATTTGGTTGGAAACCTCGTTCTTTGCAATTCGCCTAGAATTTAAACTCGTTGTGAACTCAAGTATAAAATCCAAACAAAAATCTGAATAGGAGTAAAGCCATTTAGCCATTATCCTATCAAAACGTCCATTGATGTCATGAAACAAGTAAATGCCGTCTTAACTATAATAAAAAAAGCAATTGTTACATTAAAGCCATAATAATATTTACAATTATTTGGATATCAAGATTGAACTAAAAAGAACACGTTTTATAGCCTTTTGTTCATGGCATAACACTGTCATGGGAGAAACGGTGTCTTTATGCCTGGGTTCCGGATAAATTCAAACTTAATTTGTTTGACCACCGCCGTAATTTAGGCCGGCTTGCTTTGAGATCCAACAGTTCCAGATTCCATTCCCAGTCGGGGCAGGAGTAATCTTAGCGGGGAGCTGTAAGTGTGAAACGTTATTATTATTTTTTATATACAAAAAAACTTTCTTATTTTATATTATTCATTTACGTGCATGGTTGTAGAGAACGATTTGAGCGATAAGGCCGCCATTAAAAAATCTAGTATATACTTGTAAATTTATATTTGTTCCATTATTATTTTTCGTTAAACTGTTTTTTTTTTTTTAAATGAGGCGTCTTATCTTATCTTAATTTTTTGACTTAAAAAGTTATCTTGGAACATTGCAGATGCATTGTAAATAATATGATACAATCTATATTTATATATATAAGTATGTATATCAGTGATCAGGTTACCATAGCACAGGATTTGTCTAGTTTGGGACCTGAACACCTTTGTGTGGATGTTGTGGATTATTGTATTATTATAATATTATTCTATAAGTAAAATGCCCAATATTTCACAAACTTTCTGCTAACATCCAAAAAAAAGAAGAGGTTCTTACTCAATTTATTTTACTTTTTTTGAGACCCCGTGTATTAGAGAATAGACCTCCCACGTATTCCCATTTTTAATTTAATAATATCGGTCAAGAGGTTGTTTTTTTAAGTCGAAACAACTGAACAAGGTCTATTGGCGCCGGCCATATTGGAAGTTGATTGTCACTTTTTATTAATAATTATATTATCAATTTTTTCAAAATAAAAATATTTCTTTTAAAATCAGTAAAATGTACACTTCATAACGTTAATTAAATGCTTTCAATAGCTTAGTTGTATGAGTACTCGAACTTGTCTTACTACATTTTTATAACGAACACCAAATAAACGTTTCCGTTTTACTCTGACACACGGATCTCCAAAAACGATTGCCCATTTTGAAACATTTATGTACAAGTCATTGCTTGGACAGTAGTTCGTTTTATTGCATATTTCTATAGAAGTTGTACCATTGTGTTTAAGATAACGAACAACCTCTTTAGGTACAGGTTTGTTTGGTAAAATCAGTACGTGACACGTCGCCTTAATGGTTTATGTACAATATTTATATGTGGTTATGTACTTTTTATATTTACGGACAATGATTTATTAAAACCCGAGGCAAATGCCGACTACGTTTGTAATTATGAGAATCCATAAAAAATCTACAAATGTAAAAATTTAATAAATATACAGGGTTATCGGTTAAGGGTGTACTTAACGGAAATGGGGTAGCTGTACTCATCATTACTAACAACTTTCATTATGAGACCAATCCTGAAATCGAGAACTGTTCGGCGACGAAATGTATGAAGCATCTGATTTTTTTGTCAAATTCAGAGTGGGTACCTTTGTGAAAGTTGTTCATTAGGTTGTGTATTTAATACGTTGTAGAAAAAGTCAACTGTTGCCGTTTTTTTATCGAATAAAAATTGCAAAAAATATACGATTGTTGTATGAGGGAAACGTTGAATATTTTTTTTGTTTTTATTTACAGCGGCAACAGATTTATACATGATTACTGAAATTTCCATTCACAAGCTAGCATAGTTCATGAGAAACCTGGTGACAGATGAACGAACAGCTTAGTTTGAGTAATGGTTTTAGTAACCGATTTTACCATTTGGGAACGGAACCCTAAAAACGTACGAATTGAGCCTCCTTTATTGTTAAAACCAGTTAAAAAGCTTCCAAACATACATATGAATACTATTCTCTTTTCACGTCACCATTAACTTACAATACATAACACCGCGCAATTGATTATTTCACACAAAAATTTCATTTTCCCCAAAAAACGTATCAATTTCCACCCCTAAGCGTTACAAAGCGTAAAAGCACAAAACCTTAATATTCTCACATCGCATCGACTTCGATTATAATATAAATCGACGAATTGAAACACCCCCTCCGTAGAAATAAGCGACAAACATCAAAAAATGTAATCTACAGTGAAAAAAGTCATAAAGTACGAGGAACGATGTCAATAATGAAATGCGAGGAAAAATCAAATAAATTTATATTCGTTTTCACTGTATGAGATCAACGTAATATTTGATTCAGGCAACCTTGCCATAGACTAAATCTCATGTTTTTTATTATCACTTTGTACAGTCTAGATCTAAATCCTCTTTTACTCTAAAGCTCTGGGTCCATTACTGAAAATAAAAATCTCAATCTCAAAATAAATCTTTAATTATGATCTGAATTAAAATTCACTATAGTCACCTGAATTTTGAATCTAAGACATATTAGAGTAGTAATTGTCCGAGCGAAGCATTTCTATTTTTTTTAATAGAAAATAAGCTGATGTGCATCGACGTGTTGGCCTATGATATAGCACGCTGGCTTAGTAGAAACTAATTAATTTGCAACATGAAAAGACCCTGATTAAAGTCATCGGGAAAAAATGAAGAATGCGTCGAATTCCGCAACCTGGCAGTTCGCATAATAAAAAGAGACTTTTTTTATCCTTCACAGCTAGGCATTTGAGCACAAGTTCGCTCAAACACGGAAGTCAGCGATACTGTAGCATTAGATGGGGCATGCCTAGTCTGGAATACACTGGCTCTCAAGAAAGACTGATGTAACACACCGTTAGGTGCTTGGAGGCCGATTTTACAACTTGAGGGTGGTAGCTAGCCAGATGAGCGATAAGAAACGCCCTACCACCATGCAAAGCGTGCAAGTCAATGGGACATTTACCACCGGCGGCGTATGTCTACTAGTCAGACAGTAAATGGAGATTGGGAAAAAATCTAATAAAATAGGCTTTCATCTTTGAGGTTGTTGTTTTACAGCTGATCTTGTTGGAATCAGTATACAGGTCTAAATATTCTTAGACTTTAATTTTTTAATTTCCTGGCTCTATATAATATCAAATTTATGTCATCCGTTTGTGAGCTACAGCGCTACAGACACAGGCTATTAATTAAGGAATTAAATAGACAAAAAAAAATATTGACGAAATGAGAACCTTCTTATTTGAAGTCGGTTCGAAAGTAATCATCAAACCTGTTATTAAAAAAAATCAATGCTCAAAGAAGTTTTCAAACGGGATGGCGCCTCCGGCCGTTTCCGCCGAGTGACGTTGCTTTGTGCCACATCAGACGTGTGACAAATGGGAAACCGCGTAACTGCGTCTTTAGGACTTCTGCTTTGAAGATGGGAGCATTTTAGACTTAAGAGTGTGAGTCCTTATCGGGCTAAGCAGGGTCGGTGCGGGATACAATACTAAAATTAAAACACAAAATAAAAATAAATGTCATTTTATTTCCATACCTCAAATAAATTTCTACTTATTAAAATTATTCCTTAAAACTAATTAACTTATTATTATTATCTTCGTGCACTAATTAATTTATTTAAATTTCGGTAATATTTCATTTCAAATCATTAATTATTTTTTTTGGTAATTTAATAACAGATATACTTTAATTTTTTTATTTTAATACTTATTCTGTATAGTTATTAATTATTTAACAATAATTTAACAACCCTTTTAGCCGTTAAGGGATACAATAGGTGGTTTTAAAGCTATTTCCGTAACATGATTTTTTTATTTTGATTTAATTATTCAAATTACTTGAAATCAAATGTGATGTATGTAATGGAGTATTAGTCAAAGGTGAATTAAAAACACTTTAATTTCCACTTTGTTCACCTGGGTGAACAAAGTGGAAATGAAAGTGAAAGTGGAACATACCTGCATATCGTGTACATCCGTAACCTACATTGTAAACAGTAGATTTCCTTTTAGATAGTTAGTTAACAAGTGGTTAGAAGCGAGTTCGAAAATGCTGCTAAATCATTAAAACTGTGTGTCTTATTTTATATTCTTGATTTCTTTTTTTCATAGTACCCAGTGTCGCTCTCACGACTAAGACGAATCTATTGACACCACTCACACAAAAATACGACAAGCCGTTTAGGCTCTAGGATGTGCTAAAAAAACATACATACATACTCTCGAATAACATAACCCTCCTCCTTTCGCAATCCGGAAAAAATACGTATCAAAAATTTTCCATTCCTCACCAACACAAAAATCTAAAACTATTTTTACTATTTCGCGACTTTTTATCTCGACAATATTTCGAAAAACAATGTTGTGCTACCCCTACCCCTTTTCATCCCCTAAGTGGCTATACGTCTGCAAGTTACCGTTATTGTAAACATATTTTAGCAATACGGCTCTATGACGCCATATTTGAAGCCATTCGTATTCATTTGCCATATTTCAAGGCGTGAAACATTTGGAGGATTTTAGTCTATTGATGTATTGCAGTTTTGTTATTTTTTTGTTTTGTACAGACATAAATACATACATACAATGTACATATTATACACACATTACATTTCAAATGGTCTATAGGTAACCTTTCTGCTATATTTTTTGTTTTTGTAGTGAGCCATTTTATGTTCGGTAATAAACGCTTGCCCGGTACAGATTGACAGTTAATAAAAATATTTTTTTTACTATAGTAAGAAAGAAAGAAAGAACTCATTTATTTAGTACACACTGGGCACTACTATTACAACTAATTACTTAAAAGTAGACAAACATTTAAAATAATAAAGTAGGTCGAGTTGCAGTGTCCCGTGCGTCGAACAAGGTCAGCGCTCAGCATGATGCTGGGGATTGCTCCTCAGCGCTGATTTTCAGCGTGACCCTTTAGAGACGTTTATTGTACTGCATTGAAATAATAAATACATATAAAGTAAATAGAGAAGAAAAGACTAGCAACTAAATACATTATATAAATAAATAGGTACCAAATAAAATGTTTCTGCCTGGATACGGGTTATTATCACGTACCCAGATAAGTTTGGTGTACAAATAGTGGGGCAATTGGTACTTAATCAAGCTAAACATCAACGTGGCCATATGCAGCTGACGCTTTTGCTCCATTTTGAGAATATCATATTAAGGTATTGTCTGTATAACATAGCAAGTATATCCTTAGTTACTTAATTTCAGGCCTTTATTTAGGAAAAAAATTGAATTGCAATAATTCCTTAAAAAAATAACAACGTAATTTAATACGGCTATAAAATATTAAAAATATTTTAATTTCCAAACAGAGACAATAAACGAAAACTTACGTTGTTTTTTTTTCTAATCAAACAAAAAATATGATATGGAATTGAACAAATCATCTTCTTCTAGTCTTCTACAAACAATTATCCGCAGATCCTCCTCCTTTATAACATATTTTGTAAAAAAATATATCTTGTATTAATTTTTTTTGTGTATCTGGAATAAAGAATTGATCTATCTATCTATATTTCTTGGTAAGTACGTAAGAATATCTTCAAATCAATATATAATATTATATTAATTTGAATTTATAGTATTATTTTGACTCTTCGGTCGCAGTTGGTAGCAACCCTGCCTTCTGCGTCAATGGTCCCGGGTTCGATCCCCGGACAGGTCAAACATTTGTGTGCATGAACATGTCTGTTTGACCTGCGTCTCGGTGTTTATTATATCAGTCATCAGGTTACCATAGCACAGGCATTGCCTAATTTGGGACCTGAACACCTTTGTGTGGATGTTGTCCCATATTATTATTATTATTATTTAGGAAGAAGAATTTCCGAAGCTAATCGTCGCATCAAAGTTTGCTGAATCATGCCAAAGTGAACCAGGAACGAAAAAAAAAAAACTATAAATCTCTCGCTAAGAATAACGCTCCGATAACTTTTGGAAAATAAGATGAGCTCCCGGTCCTAATGGTCGAGCGGTCCTAAACTCTCGACTCCTAATGGCTCAAATACCTCTACCGAGGCTAGCATATTTTCACCGCTTATAATATGACAACTATTTATAAAAAAAACTGCTTATAACACAATTTAAAAACAAACAATACAAAAAACATGCTAACTTTTTAATGGCGGCCTTATCGCTCAAAGATATCTCTTCTAGGCAACCATGCACGTACAAGATATCACAAAACTAGAGCGGCCTTAGCGAGGTAAACATAACTTAACTAGGTAGATAGATAAAATAAGTTTACAAGAAGGAACTTGTAATTTTTCTTACATTAATAACAATATTCATTTTATTTGTTTGTTGGTAGATTTAACTTAATACAAGTAGTTCCTTCTACATATTACTAATATTTTACTAGCGGGTGAGTACGTGCTTCGCTACGTATAAAGTGAAATAACAAAAATGTGATAAATGAAGAACCGCTCGACTGATTTTGTGCAAACTTCACATAAACCATCTACTAAATAGTCTGAACAAAACCTAAACATTTGGTTTGGATACGTGAGACCGTTATCTTAATATATATAAATCTCGTGTCACAATGTTTGTCCTCAATGGACTCCTAAACCACTTAACCGATTATAATAAAATTCGCACACCATGTGCAGTTCGATCCAACTTGAGAGATAGGATAGTTTAAATCTCAAATTATAGTCGCAATTTTAATTTATTGCTAATTATTTGTCTGTTATTATTTGACAGTCACAATTATCTGTTAACTCCAAATGATTCTAACAGATGTCGATACCTTTCGACTGGGTTGAGTAAGTAATCAATAGATGGCGCTGCTATGGTAAATTTACGAACGTGTCATATAAGCTACATTTTAACAGCATAATTACCACGTGTTGTTGACGCTATAAAATAGCCACAGCAACGCGTGGCGGGGTCAGCTAGCAATTTAACTTGCCCAGTGTTACATTTTACATGGCCATACAACGTTACATGGCCAATAAAATAGGAGTCTATGATTCTAAATCCTCTGAAAAAAAAAATTTTGAAGCCGGCTAAAAATATAATGTACCTAAAGCTGATTTGGTAGAACAACCCCTATCGAATCAATAACAACGTATGTAAGGAAGGGTTGTTCAATGAGACAAGCAATTAAAAGCTCGCATTCGTCACAGATTCGCCTCCAGTCAATCTCCCCCCTTCTATTGTCTTCATTTGATAGATAGTTTAATACAGTATGGGCTTTTTAACCGAATACAAAAGAGGAAAGTCTCAATTTGTCGGATGTAAATTTTCTCAGTATGTCGGAATCAATTTCTTGCTGACTTCCTAAAAATTTATGAGGTATTTTTTTCTCAATTTGACGGTATTTTTAGTAGTGGCCTTTTTTTCATTTTAAAATATACTTTTCGAATAGTTTAATTAGTTAATTTTGAATGCACAATAACTCTAAGGTAGGTCCAAATAACTCAAAAAGTTTAATCAGCCCTTCTTTATTTTTCTGAGACACCATGGCCGATTCAGACTTTTGGTTGTTTTTGTTTGAAAATGAATATTTTTATCTAGTCTCATTCAAAGCTTGTTAAAATCATTCCAATAATTTGGTTTTATAATCATGATATTTAAAAAAAAAAATTAAACGCGATGCCAAATCGTAGTAGGTTAAAAATAGGTTAAAAAATCGTATAGAATATCTATTTCAAAACATTTTCAACTCAGATTTTAGTTTTTGATAGCTTTTTGATCATAAAAACGTAGATAAAAAAGGCCATTTCCTATTTGTCTTTGAATGGAAGATGGGAATCTGAGTTCAATTTCTCCCTGAACTAAACAAGTCAATTTCAAGAGAACTTCCAAACAGACAGCCGCCGGCGCAGATAACAACTGCTGATACGATTTTGATCAAATTTAAAAGGGACCATTTCAAAAGTACAGCGTTTCAAACAAATAAAGATTTTTTCAATTCAGCCCAGTCGTCTCCGAGAAATAAGGTAAGTAACATTAAAAAACATAACTGTCGTATTCAGTAAATCTTGATCTTTTTGTTTAGTTTTATAAACTCTGACATATATTATTCACATTGCCGTTTGTACTAAAATATTTTTAATTATTGATCATTCAAAAAAACTCTGATATATGAATAATTATTTTTTTCTTTCCCATTACAAAATAAACATTTATAGGTATACATTTTTTCTTTCTCATGTCTAGAAAAAAATGCATAGTTACCCATTTTCTTTCTTTGTCATTACAAGAAAAAATGTATAGATAAATACATTTGTTTTCTTTCTCATTCACGTCACTCAATGCGACAGTTTTTTTTGAATATTCAATAATTAAAAAATATTTTAGTACAAAGGGCTCATACTGTTGTAACTTATACAAACCCATCGTCGATTCCGAAGATTGTGTGTGCGCAAATCTTTCGCTAAGTTTGTACAATTTGAATTTGTTTGAATTATTCAACAAACGTGAAGTGTTATTGGAAAAGTGGAATTGGGTCATATTGTTTTGTGAAGTAACCTTTGTTCAGCGGTTGAATGGGAACGAACATTGTGAATAATGTGTTTGTTTGTGTTATATTGGACATTTTGAATTTGAAAATGTATTCATGTATTAATTTTTGACTTTAATTATCACTTATTTATAATAAATATTAGTTTTTTTTATTTTTAGGTTGCTCAATTTGCTTTTTAATTGAACTTACCTACTGTTTGCTGTTATAATTATCATCCGATCACTGGTTTGGTTGGTACTCACGTAAATATTAAACTTGCAGCTGACGGCTGCGTACGTCTAAAAAGATTTGAAACATGTTGTCGTTAAAAGAAAGCAACTGACATTTGTTCGACAGACAAATATTAAATTTTTCATTTACGAACCCAGACCGTAGACAGACTATGAAAAATTAAATATGTGTGATCCCATAAACATTTAACAAAATCAGTTTTACAAACAAAACCCTTTTATAATTTCATGTCCATGAGAAATATAGGTAATCATAACTTCGAGAAAAGGATGATATAACCGTGCCTTTGTTTTGCTCGACTTGGCGGGAGGACTGTGCTACCCCCAGATTTATAAAAATATTATTGTATACAGATGGACCACTGAAATAATTTCTCTGATTTTCAAGTCCCACAGACATAATAATGAAAGGTTACCAACCGCGAACAAAGTCGCGGGTACAGCTAGTATAAAATAAGATTTCAACAAATCAAATCAATCTTTCAGTAAGTCAAAAAATTGAATTTATAATGACAGTCCAAAAACTCGATCACTGAAGATCGATGAAGGCGAAAGTTTGTATGTGCCTCCTTCACGTTCAGACAGCTTAACGGATTTTGATAAATTTATATATTATAATTTTTTAATCTCGAAAAATTGAAGTGTTCCCATGGGATGATCAAACAACTATCGCGGCTAAAACCGCGGGGCGCAGCTAGTAAGAACTATTTATTAAAAACACAACAAATATCATATAAAGTTTAATAAAATATCAGACGCATCAAATATAAATGTAACCAACGATATTAACCATTGCCGCCGAGTCATTTTTCAACCTACCGACACACACTTACACAGCCCTAGTGTGCGAGCTACCCCCTCCCTACACGAGGGGGGAGTAGGGAGGGGGTGAAATCTTCACTAGATGGATGTTCTAATATTCAAATGGGATACGGAACTATTATTGTTGGAGCTACTGTCGATATTAATGCGGTTTCACGTGATTTGATACTTTGAATATAATTAATTTTATACCAATTTTTAAAGTTAATAGAAAAAAATACGTCTTATTGTATAATGATCATACCCAGATACATCATTTTTCGTGGTTTTAGTTGCTTTTTAATATGTACATGATTTATATATAATTTTTCATACTGGATTTTGATTTTGATTTGGATTTTAGTTTTTTTTTCAAGAGGTGTAAGTTGATTTTGTTTTAAAAAGGGCAAGACTTAAAGCAAGAAACATAATGACTAACTGCAATAAAAACAAAAAATATAGCAGAAAGATTATCTATAGACCATTTAAGATCTACAGATAATCAAAATACCAGAGGGCACAGATATATTTTGTTATAGAGTTGATGTTTAATACTTTTCTTAGTGATTATAATCCGAAATGTATTTTCTGCAAACATATTGTTACAACAGATAATAGCTTAATAGTTATTTATAAAAAGATGGTTTCGTAAAAAAATAACCTATTATTATAATTAACAGTTGTATTATGTATTGACTAAATACGCGTAGCTGTAGTTAAGTTATTGGTTATGTGAATTGTAACTTTGCAGTTATTAATTTTTGTTAATGTTTTGTATTGTTATAATGCATAGGCTAATTTTGTCCCTAAAACGTTTGTGTTGTCGTGCGATGACACGCCGGATTAAACTAGTTACTTATACATTATTATTGTAGATACAAATCAGGTAATTAAAAATTATCGATATCAAATTATTATACAAATAAGCAGTTAGAAACAACAGTAAAAAAAAAATAGTTTTGTATATTAACTTATTAAGATTATTACAAAAAGCAATCACTCCGCTAACTTTTACATCAAAAACCTAACCACCTAAACTTCTAATACAGTTCAACCTCAAAAAAACTAATAACTCCACCCTTTCGCCCACACATTTCCAAAGTTCTTGGCTCAAAATGAGATGTCAAAACTCCCCTGTGCCCGCGGCCTCGAGCGCAAACTGTCAAGTCAAGTCTCAAGACTGGTCTGTCGTAGTACGCGCAACTTCTTTGCATACTTCCCGTGGTGTCAGTACGATATACGTCACTTATATTGTATGCCTACATGTATTGCTTAGCTAGGGATGGGACTGGTTTTTATCGATGGAAAAATTGCTAGTTTTTAGTCTTAGGGAATTTCGTGTATACTCCCATCGGCCCCAATATCTGTTTAATAGGACAGATGTGAATTCGTTATTCCCTTCTGCTCCATTACCATGGCTAGTGGGCTAGTGGGAATAAAAAAAACTCCCATTGTTCCCATTCCTTTGGTCACTGGGCAGTAGGGAATTCGTTACGTGTGTAAGGTTTAAAAATCCTGAAAAACTTTAACAGTAGAGTGAAGAGAAACGAGAAAAATTAAATTAAATCTGCATGAATGCAGTGCAAGTATAAGACAGAGAAAAAATATGCTGGAAGAACATAATATTCTCAGAAATATGAATTTTGAACAAAATACGAGTAAATTACTTAAAATGAATGAATAAAAACCAACACAAGAATCACGTGTCCCGTCTTTGCGATTTAAAATAAGTATTTAAAAAACCAAATTAACCCAACACTCTCTATAGAACTTATCGACATCGATAATTCTACCCCGACACTAGCACTAAGCGAGATATATCAGCTCACTTCATTTATTCGTGCCCGTATCTTTTGTTTGCTATATTTTTGACAAGTACAAAGCGAATCTGCGCTTGTCATATGTTTGACAGACGACAGAAAGGGGTGGTAAGGGGGTAGAGGGGTGCTAAGTTGCTATTAAGCACTGGGAGGCTGTAGTGAAGGAATGTAGGGGTTTTCAATAGGATGCAGATAGATAGAGGTGTTGTCTGCCCTGTATTGTTTATTGAAGAATTTTTGGAATTATTTTGACGGGGCTTAGCAGGTAGGTATACTCGTATGCAGTTTCATGCATGCATCTAACAGAGTCTTCCGGCAGCCTTCTTTGAAAGCCAGTGTATTCTAGACTTGGCATGCTACATCTAGGGCTACAGTATTGCTGACTTCCGTAGTCGTGCGAACTCGTGGTCAAATGCCTAGTTGTAGGATAAAAAATACCGTGTTTTTCTAGTGTGCATATTAGAGTTAATTACCACAAGCTTAAACGGCAAAGGAAAACATTGTGAGGAAACCTGCTTATTAGAAGATTAATAACTTTCAAAGATCACCAACCAGCAATTTGGTAAGCATGATGGACTAAAGCCTGCACAACCTTCATAGGGAAGATCCGAGTAGATGCGTAGCAAGTTTTTCACACAGTTAAAAAAAAAAGTTTTTGATAACGACATATTTGTGTAGATCATAAGCACTAATTGGGTCTGTGATTAACTTTGCTGTAACTTTTGAAGACACGGAATGCACCATATAAACTTTCTATATATTACGACAAGTTAGTTAGAAGAGACTCGAAAAACCCGACTCTTTTATGGTACGTCTGATGGACTCTGCTTTTGATAGAACTATTTTATAAATAGCTTATATTTTGCCCAAAAAATAAGTTTAGCAATTCAGCGGGACAATGTGCCCAAAATGCTGGCTATGCTGCCCCGCTGGCAGCCAGCATTTTGGGCACGTTGCTCAAAAATTAAAATATAAAAAAAACTAGAATTTAGTTTTTTTTATTCATATTAGTAATTTGTGTAGCATAGCATAGTACGCCACAAACTACTTGACCTTGCGCGAGACGTGTTGTACTATTCGCACTTACCAAATCACCCCTGAGAGTGAAAGGGACGATACCGCCCCGCCATCTTGGTTCTACTTATTTGCCATATCAGTTTGGTATATACAATATTAGATTTAACTAAGTAGGTACTTACTTATTAACCTCTAATGTAAGAATTTTTAAGATACATTTCTTTTCGTCATGCTTAATAAAAATAAAATATATATTAATACCTAGTTGCAGTAGTTTTCATATCAGTAAAAATAATGTCAAGAAATAATTGTAGTATTAGTTGGAGATGTATTGCGAAGTCATTATGTCACCTCTTTTCCACCCTGTTACTCGTAAGGCTTTCATTTTACCCACATTTGTATGAAGCGCGTTATGCAACAACGACGTTAAAGTGTAGTTAAATGATACATGTGAAATGTTGACAAGCTTTTTGCGAATCGTGTGCATGATATTGGAAATCAAAATCATTAAATACAGAGAAAAATTGAGATAATTAAAATTAAGATATTGTTTAAGAAAACGGGTTTTTACGCGTACCTGATTGTTCATCAGGGATGAAATGAGCCGTTCGTGTCTTCGACGATGTGTGCGGGATGTGTCATCGTTAAACAATATGAATCAAACACGCGTGAGTTTTCTAAATAAAACGAAGATAATTGAAACTGGGGACAAGAGAGCTGGCTCATTCCTTGCTTATAGGATTTCTGTGGCCATTCAACGCGGGAACGCTGCCAGCATTCTTGAGACACGGACATGATTTTATTTTTCAGACTTTTAATCATTTTTCCTGTTAAGGTTCTTTTTAAGTTAGTTTGTGTATTAAAAATAGGCGTAATAAAATTAATCAAATTTATTGTGTACAGTTTGTACATATTTTTTCACTATGTATTTACCTACACCAATAAAACCAAAATTTGAATCTTTTATCGAATTCACCTTATTTTTCAATTAAACAAACTCTTTTGCAAAAACTCTGATACAATTTTGAATTAAGAACCAAACTAATAAACCGTTTTTGATTGATTTCATGTCGACCACGCGTAACTTAAAAGCGTAGTTTAATTTTGATAATTTTTTTAAATTTTAATCTTAAGACAAAAACGACAGGGTGACGTAAGTTTGACGTGTCAGTGTGTCTATGTCTGTGTCTGTCTGTGGCATCGTAGCTCCCGAACGGATATTAGTCGGGAATGTCCGTAGCTATATTTGATGAAAATCTATTTTATAACACAATATTTTTCACAACTCCCACGATATTGATATCAAATGAAAGAGCTTGACTAGCAAATTACTATTCATTATGGTAATATAAAATCTAAGTTAGCTTCCACAACAAATGTCGAAAGTTTTACAAAAGACTTGTTTCATTTTCGGCCAAGACGGTGTATGTCTACCAAAAATGCCTAAAAATGTGATCAATATTATGTATTAATGAATCCTGTATCAGGTGCGTCATTTATTGTGTACAATAACATACTAAATCTTGTGAGTTCTTGTGGAAATATGACTTTTTATATTCAAGGTTGACTCCAACGGTCTCATTGGTCTATACACCGTATCAATCGTCACAAATGTCAAAATTGATAAACACAAAAGCAAAAATCACCTTTTTGCTTAAATTTGGTAAAAATGTTTTGATTCAAAATTAATTTTTTCACTGCGATAAGTTATTTTATTTTTAATTTGAATTATTGATTAAAGATCCTGGCCGGGGCTCTATACATTATTAAACATCTCTTTTTACTTATTTTCATAGCACACCCCGACTCTCTACCATCATTCATCACTGAAAAGTCTTATTTATAAAAGACTTTGATCCTGAAACTTTTAATTATTAATTTTATATTCGATATATTGCCTCTCACCCGCATATATTAGTCCTACCGCCCCCGCCCCCGCTACCGCCCCCGGCGTGCGGCATCGCTACGTAATTTGATTAATTTTCGACTGGCACAAAACGGCTCGTAATTAAAACTAGTGTAAGTGGCTGCGAGCAGATAAGGGAACTCGCTTCTTGCTTAGACGGGCATCGGGTTCTCTAGTTATAAAACATACGCTAGTAGAGGGAGCGAAGTTGCGTAGAGTATTGCCAGTCCCTGCTACTCGCGCTTACAGCAATATTGCCTAAACTTTTTTTTTTTTGCGAGGTGGTTAACTTCACAAGAGACCCGGCTATATTGAGGTCCAAACGGGATTTGTAGGATTGTACTACCTACTCTCTCGGTAGTCCACCTTAGTGCCTGGCAAAGGGCACCAGTATGGAGTCATTGCAATGTTTTGTTCACATATTGTTTTGAAAATTGTCATCGCTTTGCTGAAAGCAATACTAGGGTCTTGCTTTCTAGGCCGATATGAAACTACAGTATTGCTTTCAAGACTATAGCAATACTGAAAGCAATACAAATAGCCGATAGCCCCCTGGGTTTCTAAAGAACGCACCGGAGGCAAAAAAAATTCGAACGCTTCAAGATTTTGTATGTCATCCCTACTCAGGAGGGTCGTGCTAAAGCCCTGTATTGTTCCAAGTTTTGTATATGTAGGCCGCCACTTGTAGCACAACATGTAAATTAATATTTTTTATTGTTATGTTTTGTATGTCTACAATAAAGCGGTATTCTGTCTTTCTATCTATGTTCTGCCGAAGCAAGTACATTGCCTAAATACCTATTTGTATTATTTATATTTATTACTCATATAGTTCGTTGATTTGCAAGTTGAAGTGGCAATTAACTGGCTACGTCACTTGAAGAACCTATAACCAATGGGAAAGATAAATTCTTGAGTGATGACTGCGGAAGACGTAGCGTAGGTAGACTCTCACTAGGTGGACCTAAAATATAGTAAAAAGCACAAGTAATCAGCAGTATATTCAGCAGTATATATTTATATATATTAATGGTAGTGATATTTTAATAATCACGATTACATTCCCATGCTATGACTTTTTTCCTCACTTCTGTTACATGCAACTTCACATAACTAAAAATCTGTGTATTGACATTATAATATTATATAGCAGTAGCTGGGCACTAATCAAATCATATTTAAATTATGAAATTATGTTTAGAAAACTAAAATACATTATAAAATAATGTCATACTGAATCTCAGAAAGCCAGCGTTTTTTGATAGAAAAATAAACTCGAATCTTATTTTTAAAATGTTTTGTACTATATTTATGAATCAAGTTTTTTAGAAAAGGGTCCTTTCACTTATTATTATTAATTGTGATACAGTAACCGAAATATAATTGATAACCAAAAACTTACACTCTCATCAATCGTACAAACCATCCGCGAAACTTAACCCCTAAGTAGCTATAAGTGGCATTTGACTTTGACAAGAAATTATATACTTAACAGATCCAATTTTGCTGTAAAGTAAATTTTAACACGTTCGCGGCGTCAGTCGCTCGTAGTTTATATTGCTTTTAGTGGTCTGATGTGTTGGGAATTTGATACTGGTTTAGTGAAGATGATTGTTACCACTTGCCATTGTAACTACTTGTTAATAAGATGGTATTGTTTTGTTAACCGATTAGTTGCGGTGATCATTTTCAAAAAATTACACCATGGCTGTGAACAAATTTTCTTTGACACGACAGGCGTGGCGTGTCAAGCGCCATAGAAGTTCTTTCTTAATTTGAGGGTGTTACAATCGAAGAAAATATTAGACGCCTGCCGTAACATAAGCCAAAAGTTAAAAAAATTGATGACACGCCTTTAGTACCATTAGACACAAAATCCTAGAATCTTTATATACATATAGGTATATATATATACATAAAAGAAAGTCGTGTTAGTTACACTATTTATAACTCAAGAACGGCTGAACCGATTTCGCTTAGAACCAGGAGAAGGACATGGGACACTTTTTGAACGACTTCAAAAAAGTAGTTCGATATTTGTTTTAGTTTTAGTAGAACTACGCGGGTGAAACCGCGGGGCACAGCTAGTTAGCGATAGAAGAAATGAAATAATAGTTACCAATCTCATTTTGGTTTTGACCAGTGTCAGCAGTGAACTATTAAAACGAAATTAATATTGCTAACATTCGTTTTACTTTTTTCATCGCTAAATTTAGGAGATAGTATCATTGTTTTAAGAGTAGCCATAATAAACCTAAGAGACCAACAAAATTCAAAAATGACCACTCGCCATTACAAACGAAAAAAATACCAAATCGTACCCGCTCCTACGAAATTAAGCAAGAAGAAGTTGCCTGGAAGAGATCGATTTTAGCAATAAGGCCGCCACATGTTTTTTTCTTGTATTTTATTTTTTGTGTATCTGCAATAAAAAATTCGTCTATCTACCAATTAAGTCTTTTAAGTTTAAGTTTCTTCTAAGAATTATTTCGTAAAAGAAACCTATAAGTTCATGATATCAATTCTTCTCCAAAATGCATGCAGCATAACTCATTCATTTAAGTATTAAGAATATTACTCCATAGCTCAACAACAAAGTGTGTCATACGACCAAACTAAATCTCAATCTGCCACCCACTCACAAACACAATATGGCGACCTTATCGCTAAGTGCAACTACGACTCACGACCGAGAATAATTCATCGAACAAATGTATAAATCAAAGGCAATACTCTCTTGCAAACACTAACCACCTTCAAAATTTAAAACACACGCAAAATTGAGCTTTATTAGTATATAAATAGAGTTGGTATAAAAAATTTTGAGGGTAGTCTAAAATTTGCAGGTGCTATTCGAAATTCAAACTGCCACCTATCTGCGCGGTGATTGGTCAGGGCGCGCGTGGTTTTGATATAAATAGTGCGGTGAGCGACAAGCGCTCGGCTAATGTGGAATATTGGTGAGATGGATAGGTTTAACTATATGGTATGGCTGAAGGCTTTGGTTGATTTGGTTGCATTCTATTATACGTCCTACATGAATTGACATCAAAAAATCTAATAAATTTTAACAAAGTAATCGCAAAGGCGAGAGCAATTAAATGGGCTTATGGGATAAGTATATCAGTAAAACAGGTAGTTTCAAAATTAAAGAAAATTACAATAAATACTAATAGATTAAAAATCATTATCATCTTGTTTGTACAGGAAGAGTGGCTTGACTTGATGTTAGACCACGATAGTAAGTCTAATTCGTCGAGATTTCTTCAGGAAAACGGATCTACAACGAATATAACACGATCATCTAAACTATGCTAGGGCTAGCGAATACCACTAGTAGTTCTGTTTTTTGGTTACAAGGGGAAAATCTTCATAACATACAAGGCTGTTTTGGCATACAACCGAGTTATGTGGGATTTATGTCCATTGAAATCCCTTCGGTGGCCTCCTTCTGTGTATATCTGGAAAGGCTCTAGAAACACTACCAGAGCCTCTTTAACACTCACATGTCCCGGCAATTTATTTATCTTTACAACAACATGAGCCACTACCACGGTATTTTCCTTGGACTGGTTTTAGGTTCATCATAGTTCCAAAGCTGACTACTCACAAGCCCTTTACCTATTTTTAGTCGCCTTTCAATACAGGCACAAGGACGCCGAAGCTGAAGTTTATAACCCCGGTACTAGAACTCTAAAAGTGCGTTTCATTGTGACTCTTCTACTCCCGCACCTACGACGAGCAGGGTCCGCTCTTTCACGGTCTTGCTCAGCGGTTTCTTTGTGCGAATGAGGTATTCGTAAATATCGACGACGGCTCTCTATTTCATATCATCTGCACGCATAGTTGAGACTAGGCCTGGCCGAGATAGATTTGATCCTACTAGATCTACTAATTCCTGCCTTTGGACATGCCACGTTTCTTCTTCAAGAGCATACTGAGCGGAGTTCAATGGTGACATTACGCCGTAAGATCCATTTGTATCCTATTTAGGGATGCACAAAAGCGGTCGTGCTTAGTTTGCATTTTTGTCAGCCGGAATACCACGTTTTCTTTTCTTTTTGCTGGATTAAAAGATAAGCGAATTCGCCAGAAATTGTAGCCAATTCCTATTCCCCCAATTCCTAGCAAATTGGGAACACAATTTTTATTGAAACTTATAAAAAGACGACGTCTAGTCCGATTCATTTTCAGAACTTTTATGTAACTAAGGTTTATAAATGATGTCGGAGCAAACTTTCACCTATTTTCGGATAAATATTTGTACTTTGCTTCTGCTATTTACTTCAGGCCCAGAAAGTTGACTTTGCCAAAACGTTGATTGTATGTTCCCACGTGCTTTCCTGCTGCAAGTGTTTCTGTCTTTAACTTGTTTTTAATACTAATATTCTTAGAGGGTCCTGTTCCATACACTGGTAGCCAACACTTTAAAATATTCAAATAGACGACATTGCGACGCGTGTCACAGTCCGGAGGACTGGGGTGCCGGGGTGACAGCCTGAGCCTAGGTTACCTACACTTATTTAGGCTATTATACCAACAGCATAGAGGTGCTTATAAATGGTGGATAAAGTAAATAACTATGCTGTGCAAGTAGTTATATTTCGATGTAAGGTTATTAAGCTATAAGTAAGAAAACCATTTAAGTTTTATTTAAGAATATAATGTTTGGTAACTAGCAACACATATCAAAATCAATTGAATTAAAAGAAAAAAAGACTCATAGAAATAGTACCAATAGATGCAAGTGCGAACAAGAGAGAAACATTGTCTTCCGAGATACAGTCTCGACTAGTTTGCAAGACACGGAATATCTTCACTAACACTAGCCATTTTTAATAATAAGTAATTTTTAGAGTTTTGTATATTAGGCTAAGCTATTAGCATAAATAAACTATTATTGTCTTTTCTAAAGTACGAAGTCCAGTGATTTTGAAACGCACCCGCACGAAGTGAAGAAATATTTTTTGAATGATAATCATTTAAATACTTGTGCTATGCAAAAATTATATTTCAACTTTTATTTATTTACGCACTTTTATTTGTGAAATAAGTCATTACCAGTACAGACCTACTTCTTGTACTGTATTCTATATTTCAATATACAATAAACTTTGTTAAATCTTTAATTTACCTACAATTAAATATCTTCGAAAATCAACGCAAATTTATAAGTCACAATAGAAACATAAATAACCCCAATCGTGACTATCAAATCCTTCATAAAATTGTTAAGTAAGGTGCAGGATTACTTAAATATAAATAATGATTAGTCTCACTTACGAACTATTAACCGATTCTGAGAGGCAACTTCTTAAAATCGTTACTTAGTGATACTTTAACTAACCCTTAAACGTCTCTTAGTGCGGTTGTTTGTAATCGAGGATGATGCCTTAAGTAACTTTAAGATGATTTGTGATCTAGTTTTATATTAATAATAACAACTTAAATTTTTTTTTTAACTAAAACTATACAAAGTTATAAACTATATGTACAAAAGCAATATCCAAAAATTAAAACTAACTTAAATCTAAACCAGTGCCAGTTGGTAGAGTACCCAAAATGCTGGCCCCATTGCCTCGTTGAACGGCAATACTAATACGCTGACCCAGGTAGAGGCCAGCATTTTGTATGTTTAAAAATGTTTTCATTTCAGCAGGCAAAACGTTATTTTTCCTAGTTATACTTAAACCAAACAATATCTTGACCACTTTTAAAGTATACACAAATCGGTTCGTTTTTGACCGATAAATGGTTCAGACGTATTAAGATCCAGACAAATTCAGAACCTCCTCATTTTTTGTACTCAGCTAAAATTTGTGACAATCTACCTTCCAAGCCAATAGCGACACCTAACCAATAAAGCGTCCCACACACGTCCTGACAGAGCGTTGCGATCAACACGCCGCTTGTTATTCAATAACCTTACCCTGAATCAATTTATCACCGATTCAATGTAGGCTCTACTATATTTCATTGCTACAACATGACGTTGGATGAGTTATCTTTGAATAGATTATGATTGGAAACACTTACAATCAAACTTATACCTTAATATCTTTTGTTTAGAGTAGAAAATAGTTTGGCGGTGTATGTGAGGTTAGGTGCGTTTTGAGGGTAGTCGGAAGGCTGCATATTGACGTCATGCAAAAGGGAGGCGAATGCAAAGCGGTTGAACCATGGATTTGGCATATGTTATAGGGTGGAAACTATTGCTAGTTTATTGCAGACGAGCGTTTGGTCCAATTACACTTATTACCGGAATTAAAAGAAGAGTTATATTTTTAGAGTACATCTTGCTACAACGAAATAAAAAAAAGAAATCTAGGATTATACACAGGTTTAACGATTTGACGAACGACTTGTTTGATTTTAGTTTAATGTACCAGAAGTGGATTTTCTTTGTATATGTTCATGCAAATCTAAAGAAAGCCGTATTTCGCAACAAAACTGCCATAATTACTGCCGTAGTTTTAATATTTTTTTTATTACTTAATTATTCGTTTATTGTCACATCAGTTTATATTTTTTTTTAAAACTATGCGAGTCTTAATACATTTTATGATACTCAAACGAACAAACAAAGTATTTCACAAATAAGTCTCTTAATGAAGGCAGTCATAATGCATGTATAGACGAAATCAAATATTTTTCAACCGATTTACGTTAGAAAACATTTTTTTTATTAAATAATAATAATAATAAATAATTTATTTCGTTACCAAAAAAAGAACACACAAACACGAAACATTATTTTTAACGCTAAATATTGCATGCATACATAATTAATTACTGATAAATTACATTAACAAATCATTAAAACCTTTAATTAGTTATAGCTAGTATTAAAGAAATAGAATATAAAATTAAATTTTAATTAGGGTGACGTTATAGTGTTGGAAAGAAAAGGATAAGGTACTTGTTTGTTTGTTTTTTTTTTTATTGCTCTAGCTTCCTCAGTAGGATTCCCTGAGTTTCAGGAAGTTAGTTCTCTTCTGAGGTGCCAGGCATGAGAAAACAAGAAACTCGGTGTTGTGTACTGAACAGGTGTTGTTGTGGAGTCTATATTATGTACGTACAAAAGGACGGAAGAATAGCAATAGTATGTACTTAGTGAATTATATACCTAGTTAAAAATATGCATCGATAGCTGTACCACAAATAATTTGATCTTAGATATTGCTTCGAACTAAGTCCTCAGTATTAATTAAATGTAACTTTATTTAATAGATATACGTGTATCATCTAGATTTACTCGTATACTCATATCTACAGAACACTGTATGCTATAATTCCTGCTAATTTACAACATTTCAATTTTTTTTATTTTACTCGAAATGTAATATACACGTTTTAAAATATTTTTGTAAATATAAGAAAAGTTCAACACAATGTTATTCTCGTCAAAAGCTCGTAAAAAATGATCTCATTAATATTATCTGTATATTTGGTGTTTGTTTTGGTATGGTTCATAGATGACAGTTACAATAGTGTTTTTATTGGCGGCGTCTGAAGATCTTAGCATGAATACGAGATTAATTTTCATCAGTTTTTTTTTGTAATTAACTTGGATATAAAAATTTAGTATTCTTAATATGAACTCTTTATTACATTATCTCGGAATGGTTTTCGAATTTCCATCACTTTGCTAAATTAAATGTTCTCAATTGAGTCCACAATTTTCGTCGGTCTGCCAGACCCCGTCTTGCTAGATCCATACGTCCGTATTTCATAACCAACTAATTGCAGGGGTGCACACGACGCGACAATTGTATTTGTCTGCCGCCTGCCCGATACGTTTGGTAAGTCGGTCTCACAGACCCATTTCGACTAGAGATTAAACATAATATAAAGCCTCAGTGGTCTAATAGACGCCTTATTATTAATTAATTTACTTTATAATTTATCCCGCTTTGTCTTGTTCGCTATCAAGTCAAAGCGGGGAAACACTAGATTTCCGAAAAGTAACAAAGATCAAGATTTGCGATAATCTGGTGTCTCCCCGCTTTTTTTTGGAATATCTAGTGATATTACATAACATCTTATTATTAATGGATTTCCGCAAAGTAACGTTAATTAATTTAATTTATTTATAAATATGTCAAAAAATATTAAATATGTCTAATATTTATACATTAGCACAAATAAACGTCAAAGTTTTTACTTTTTTAAATATTAAAATGCAATCAAACGTTTTTGAGTGGGTAAAACTAAAGTTATCTATTTTTTTTCTCTTTTCATCATCATCATCATCGGCCAAAAGACGTCCACTGCTGAACATAGGCCTCCCCTTAGACCGCCATTCCGAACGATAAGTTAACTATTGCATCCGCTGACTTACTTGTGACTTTAATTACTATGTCGTCGGCCCACCTAGTGAAAGGCCTACCTACGCTGCGTCTTCCGGTTCTTGGACGGCACTCAAGTACCTTTCTTTCCTATCGGTTATCCCCAGCAATGTGGCCAGCCCATTGCCACTTCAGCTTGCAAATTTTTAGGTAAACCGTCAACCAATACAGGACTAGGCTAAGCAAGTCAGGCATGTGATGATTAATGATGGAAACATCCTGAGCATGATCAACAAGCGCGTGCATTCAGTCTATTGTCCTCCATCCACGTGATTATTGCTCAAGTCAACTGCATGATTTGGTGTAATGATTGTTATTGATGCATTTGATTAGGTGTATTCAAGTTAACTAGGCTTAGTTAGATTTAAATATAAGTATACAGTCGTTTTTAAATATGTTAAAATTATGTTTGAAAGAATAGTTTAGAATTTTACTGTGAGAGTTTAAGAGAGATTGAAAATAAACTTAAGGGCTATGCTAACGCCAATGAACTTGAAGAATTGGGTAGTGCTAGTTATTTCTTCTTACACTTTACAGAAACTAAACACTAAAAGATCGCATGAAGGACGAGAACAGAATAAAACGTAAAAATTAGACGAGAATTTTTGATTTTTTCTCTCATTATTTTTAAAAGGAAAGTCAATTAGGAAAGTAAATATACGTGCTCCAACTTGGTTATCGTATTTCGTTTACTTTAAATATATTTTATTTTTACGTAAAAAACCGATTAATCTTGATGATATATAGTTTCAATTGAGACGCTTTGGCTTATAGGGCCGCCATAATTTGGTTATGGTAGAAATGGTAGAAATCAGAGAAGACTTTTACCCAGCAGTAGGATAGCACAAGTTAGCAAAAAAATGGGACTAACAATCAACACGTTATGGCAACTTCACAAGTATGTTACGCTTGATAAGCCTTGACATCTTTTCATCATTCTGAAACTCAAAATATTTAATACCCTTTTCCAAAAGATTTGAAAGTACCCCAACATATAGTTCCAAATCGCGAGCACCTCACCTGCACATTACAATCCGATAATAACACAAGATTATTATTAGACATGAGTTATGTTCGCAATTAGGAGCGACAGAGGGAAATGGCGGCGCGACGGAAAGCGGACAGTGGCGCGTGTAAATCAATCAGAGGATGGGATACAGCAGACGTGGTGCCGTTGTAAGGAAATATGGTAGGGAAATAAGGGAAAAATCAACTTTTATTTCTAACGGAACACCTAAGTGGTTTAGAGTTTAGTAGGCAAATGTGTTATTCTTCGACCTCAACCTGACTCAAGTTAAATTTCTCTTAACTAGGCATTTGACCAAATTTGAAATTTGTTTGAGGGTTGCAAAGTAGACTATAAAAAATTTTGGCGATCCCCTTGCCTCTCAAATAAAAACAGAGTTTACTAATAAACATATTAAGTATTAATTACCCCTTGCTCAAACGCTAAATAAAAACATTATGAGGAATCCTGCTACTGTAGTCTGAGTTGCACCGTTGAATTACCAACTTTATAGAACTTCATGTATAGAGAAACTTTACATGGATCGATACTTGGTTGAAACGACGATATATTTCATTATAAAGTATTTATTTTTTGGCATATTAACCGATACTATGCCAAAAAATAAACTCAACACTAATCCTAAGAAATCACTATGGTACCAACTCTGAAATAAATAAAAACAGCTGTTTAGCAACAGTTGACGACCGATCAACTTTATGTGTGCATCAACTGATTTTTATTCTCGAATTCAGAGTTGTTATAATTTGTACTTTAAAATGAGTAGTGTAACCCCCATTCAGCGTAGTACTCCCTTAACCGAACCTAACCTTTGTATTATGGACGAAGCAGCCAGCAATGATTTTCAAAGTAGAACCTTACCACTAGACTTTGATGACGATGTTGCCATCTCCTTAACGCACTAATCAAATTACCCCTCACAATGCATCAAGCCATAATGCACGTCTAATTACAAGACGCGATATTGTGCTGCTAATATTGAAATAGTGATTTACGTGCTCGTAAATCTGCTGGAGCTTGTCCGGCCGACAAACGGTGATAATCTCATGACGGATCCGCGTCCACGCAGATTGGGGGATAGGCAGAAGGGTAAGTAATTCGGAAATGTAGCACGTGAAGTGCAGGATTAAGACAGCTATACACCGCTAGCTTTGTCATACAATAATATATAGCTCTTTTCTACCTTTTAATGCTGTCCGATCCAGGTGTTTTTCTCCACATAGCTAACACATTATTTACTAGGCTTTACTATAAAGTTACAAGCTTCCTAAACAGTCATATTTTTGCGCTGATAAGCCTTAATTATGCAAAATTCAACAACTTTTTTCAAAAAAATAAAATGTGTGGGCCTAAAATACATCATTGACAAAAATTTCGTCACAATTTAGGGGGTAAAAAGAGGTACGCTCCAGAACGAAAATTCTATCAGAGACACTAAAACAGTGCAAGGTCGGCGATACTCTTAAGTAATAGTTACTAGAAGCTGAACAATCTACAGTCTTACGAAACTGATTTCATGGATTAGCATATCCCTAATATTGAGCTATTTTTTATAGTGTATTAATATATTATTTCTATGTTTAGGCAGAGTGGATCGCTTCATTAGTACCTAAAGTCGACAAAAGTCATCCGATAAGTCAGAAACCTATTGCCAGACATTTAAAATCTACAAATAAAAAGGTACTCGGCTGTAAATCTAGAATAGATTCAACCTATAGGTTCCTTTAGCTGGGCACGACTCTTCTCATGAAAGTGAAGGAAGGCGTAAAAATAAACTGTAAAGTAAATAAATAGTAAACTGCGAGAACCAAATTCCAAGTTGGTTTAGAATATTATTATTCTTAAATATTAGTTGTGAATTTTTCCGTAAATAACGCATGAAGCGTTTTTCTACTCATCTAAAGATGCACCAGATGATTAGTTGTTTACTTTCTTGATAACAATCTTGTGTGTTTTTTCTGACTGACAGAGATGTTTTCTTCTACCTTAGAGAGGCGGGAGTTATGTTTGGTCTTGTCAAATTAACAAAATACATATAGCATTGTCTTTCTGTGTTATATTATTTTGTATAATGTAGCAGACCCTTTGTTATGCATGTACGTTGACGTACGCTGCTTTGATTAGGGATTCGTTCTAGTCATTAATCTAGCTGCTAAATACTTAGTTTGGTTTTTATTAGAGAAATATTGTTATTGGAACGTATTGTGATATTCTATTAAAGTTATTTTAACAATTAGTTAGAAGCGAGTTCGATAAAATATGATTACTAAATCGTTAAACCAGTATATCATCCTTATTTCTATTTTTTTTTTTATTTTGATATACTCAGTGCCACTCTCACAACTGAGACGAATCTATTGACACCACTCACATAAAAATACCACAAGCCCTTTAGGTTCTAGGGCGTGCCCATGAAATTCACAAACATACATACTTCTTTTTGTAATTGCCGTTAAAGATTTGTATTTTGCTAACCAATTATTAAATACAGCAAAATGTAGAACCACGTTTTACAATATTTGTGTTTACGACATAATGTATCTCGATACAGTATGTCGTGATAGATTATTTTTGAATTCTCAAGACATCCATGTCATTACATACATTACACTCGAAGAACTCCTCCTTTCGCAGTCGGGTATAAAGAAAATATGGCAGCTTATACGGCTCTCTCACATACACACACACAAATACACATATATAATTCTACCTAGTAAAATAGTATAGTATTTTTTTTTATATATATAAGTAACTTGAACTTGTACACTATGCTAAGGAAGAGCAGGGATTCTTAACATAGATTTTGCTTTTAAAAGAATCCCTGAGCGTAAGTGATCAATATGTAAAAAGTTTCTAAATAAACTATTTTTTCATTTTTCATTTCTCAATAATCGTTAGATACTAACGCCAAAACTAATCCCACGATGTATTTTTTTACCATAAGAACAAACTGATAACATTAAGGGCATAAATTTTAATAGCATACCTAGTGCATACAATTTTGTATCAAATTTAAGTGTCTATAAATACTTGATTGATTGATTTTCTGTAGGTACTAAGTTTACTGTACTGCAATTTGCTTTGTTTTAATTTGTCAACTATGATTTAAACATTTGATATATTACATACTATCTTGGACATATTCGACCCAACCACGGATACATCGGCTTCGCTCAGTAAACATACAGATTGATTGTCAAGGCACATTTGATGAGCCTCCCTTCAAATTGGCTAGTTCCGAACGCCCCTGGTGCAAGCTTTCCGATCGCCCCATTTACCACACCCATGCATTTGTAGTGATGGGGACTGGTGGTTGGTTTGATTACAAATGAAATTAATGAAAATATGTTATATACCATAACTAGACCAGATATTCAAAAATTTATATCGGTTTTGATTATGAACCATACGGACAATATATAAATATAAAAGTGCTTTTATCACCAAAAACAAAATGATTAACTACAACAACGAAAAGAATATAGCAGAAAGATTACCTATAGACCATTTAAGATCTACAGATAATAAAAATTGTGCCCAGCTTGTTAGTCGTACTACCACGCTTTTATCGGTTTTTGAAATATTAAACGAAGTCTATTAGCTTTACTTCTTATATAATTTTTTTGAATAATATTTCACTTACAATAGATTATCAATGACATGACGAGCATTCAATTGTGTGGCTACAAGTACCTTGTACTTGTAATATTGATATTGCAAAATACAAAACCACGCAATTATCGCGTAGAAACCGGAGGCTCGGACGTGTTTGTGTTACTATCATTATAACCTGATTCTTTTTCTGAAGAACAATACCAGATTCCCTACAGTATGTTGCGTTAGTAACTATATCTGACACTGTGTCCCTGCCTACGCAGCAGCGGTGATTGCAGCCAGGGTTGGTAAGTTATCTTTAGGCTTCCAGCCACCGATACGTTTTGTCTCGCAGCCCTGGATACGGTTTCGGACGCGGCTGGTATTTCCGATGTTGTAATGTTTGGACAAGGTAATTATATGCATAGTTATTATTATATTATTTCAGTGCTATGTTATATTATATGAAAAAACAAGTCCTCACAGACTGACTGATATGTGCTAGGAATTAACATAGAACCTAAATCACTGAACGTAGAGACATGAAATTAACAGAGTGTATTTCTAACAGGACGTAAGGATTTATGTACTAATATAGCATTTTTGAAAATTTTATCCTTAAGAAGTTCAAATGGGTGTTCAAAGTTTAATACACTTTTTATATTCCATTTAGTCGTTACGCCATAGTTTTCTGATGTTTAAAAACTTCTTTAAAAGTTTTTGGTAACGTTTGACCACGATCACACCTGATGGTAAGTGAACTTGCAGTCGAAGATGTAGCATATTTACAAAACCTTGCGCTTGAACACATCCGGGTTGTATTTATCCGAAAATACAGAGAATGGCAGTTTATTTCAGTGTTTAGCTGTTCTTATTAAAAAGGAAGAAGCAAAACGTTTTGTACGAATTGGTGGTATATCAACCATAAGTGGAGAACATCCTGCCGATGTTTGAAAATACGAGAGTAGAATGGTAAAGGGGGGATGAGATCTTATGTCATTTAAAATTTAAGTAGTCTCTTTAACTGCATAATGTATCATTGATGTATATCCTTAAAATAAAGAATATCTTGACCAATCGCGACGGAAACAAGCTCTCTAATACGAGTACATCGCGTAATATCACGAAGTCCAGCAAGTTGACGCACGTCATGGGATCATGTACTATTGCACAAAAATGTTATTATTTGATTTTTATAATGATTAATAAATGAATCTGAATCTATTTTGATCTGATTTGTTTTTGATTAGATCAAACAGCTCCTTTGCACAATCCCCGTGGAAATACATGGAAAACTCGTTCTTAAGTCTCAACAAATTACCACCTCAAATTTTCCGACATCAGTCCACCATCCGTGTGGCTAGCCGAAATTTAGATGTCACAAGTGTAGCTTTCGGCTACCTAATGTGCACCAGCACTAGTTGTTTGTTAGCGGGAACAAGATTGAAGATAGCACGCGATTTAAACGGTCTTGTGTGTACTCGGCCTAATGGCTCGTGCGTGTATAAATCTCTTGTATTTGCAATTTGCTTGTACATCATCGGGAGGTGGCTGTGTAGGTTGGGGATCGGAGATTTGGATTCGATCTTATATGAGTAGATCCGTCATAAGTATTGTGCTCTTATACGAGTAGATATTCTAGCTAAAAATTCAATCACCTAAGTATGAAAAACTTAAACAAAACTACAACAAACAAAATTCGGAAAACATCGTATTTGTTTTTCAGTTATTTTGGTTAACAAATCAAACAAAATTCATAGTTGGTTTGTAAATTGCAATAACGGCAAATAATACTTTTGAATTGGAAAGAAGAAAATAAAGATTCCAGAGTACTATTAAACTTATTTCTTATTTAAATATGGTTAAAAAGTTTTAAAGATAGGTACAGTTTATTACAAAACTAACGATTAATCCTTTCAAATCTAAATTAATTTTCTCCTTGTATCGCTGTGATTTTTATTTATTGTTGACATACGTAAAAATAATAAACAAATTTTTATCACCTTATTTAATCACAAAGTCTGAAAGGGTTAATACGTCGTTCATCTACAGATAACAACCGAGGCTATCGGCCTGGACACTTAAGGGTGACCCACTCTGTCTGTACGCGGATGATGATGATAAACCGTCATATTAAAATCTTTGGTCAGAGAACATCTGCAGAATGGAACCGGCATATCTCCAAATGGTTAGGATTTCATTGTGTGATTGCCTGATCTAGTTAGATGGCTGTGTGAGCTGACACATGAATAACTGACGAATTATGGGTTTGCATAGCTTAGTTACAGGCTAACTTGTTTGCTGTAAAATTTGTTTATGATAATGAATAAGTATACATTGATTTTCGTTTACTACACCCCTCAATAATAGCCCAGTAATGAGATAAAATAAGTAATAACATAAAAAGTATGTTAACAAGATGGTTTTCTAGTCGTTAACTCTAACTAAAATTAATATTTTTGGCTAATTTTAAAATATAAATACTTACAACTATTTAATAAAATAAAAAAAAAATGCCGATAGTACGTTATTTTTAAAACGTAAATAAAGGCTATGAACGAATTGTTCGAGCAAATAAGTCAATTGTTTATTATGTTAAACATCTTAAAAATTAATAGAATCTTCTTATATTTCTATTATATCTATATACTTGTAATTCACGTAAATTAACATTACTTTAATTAGTATTGTTAATTTCTACATTAATTAGCATTTTTTCTGTCAAAATAATAATCCTACAAGATCTACTACTTGCTTTCTACCGCTTTACTTCAAAATATACAATAATCTTAGATCAGATATGAGTTTAATTATTTTTTTACTTGGCAATGGCGTTTGACCTCATCTCGATCTCTAATCTTAACATTTAGCATCCTACCTGGAAGAAACCGATTTACTGGCGCCTGGAAAAAACCTATAGATTTTCTAAGGAGTTCATTGTTCCCTGCTTCGATTTATAACCACGGACAGAAGATGCGTAAAGAATGTTTAATCAAATCCCCTCAGCGCATCAAACGGTCACAAATTAAACAATTGGAACTTTCAATATTTGTCATAACCCTAAAAAGCGGTCGGCGGGTCCAAAACGACCCCGCGTAAATCGCGTTATACGATTGACAAGAATCCCGACGACCAATAAAAGATGGGCCTCGATCTCATAAAACTATAAGAAGAAAATATGTGTAGTGCTCTCCCCAGGGCTATATCTGCGACCATTCGGCGAAACCCCAAATGTCATACCAATGAATTCATGTCCGTAATTTTTTTGCACGGTTTATCGCGCTTCTTTATTACGGTCGGACATTTTTGGCCGTTCGCGATGTTCCGGTATATATTTTTATGGCGGCTGTTGAGGGGTTAACAAAATACCGGTTTTGCGAATAATTTGTTTATGACTGTCATATTGGTTTCGGTGGCTATGTTTAATAAAAGCTTTTTATTTGTCGGTGATGGAATGTTTCGTGCGTTAGCTTTTTATTATTGGGAAATTTGTAAGAAAGTTCTTATTTTTTACTGGGCATTTTATCTATTAAAGTGATTTACAAAGTTATTTCAGAATAAGGCATACTATAGTTCGTATCAATTACTATATGTCTGATTTAGTGGTCTTAATAGAAGAAGATTAGTCTAAAAAATATATATTCGGACAACATACAATCCATGGGTTAGTAAAAACATAAAATAGAATATATAGCTAGTGTTAGTATAAATTATAATAATATTTAAATTAATTTTTATCTGTGGCACAGACATTTCATCCAGGCGAGAGGAAATATCCAAAGAAATTATTTGACCATCACCCCGATGAAATGTCTCAGTACAGGCGAACATAAATCCTCAGCAACCACCTTCAGAATGCTGTTGTGACTCCCTCGCACCCTCCTCACCAACGACGTGACTTTCTTTCAAATGACGGCGTGAAAGCCTGGTACGGGCCTGTGCGAACATTCCGGAAGCACTGCACCAGCGAGGTAGTCCTAACAGCATTCTGAAGATGTTGTTATATTGCACTTTTAGGGTATCGAGCGATCTTTTGGTATGACTGGTCCACAGGCTACCCGTCTACATTCCTTGGCAATACGCTTTGAAAAGCGTTACCTTGACCTGTTCCGTACATCGGGCAAACCTGCGAGCCAGCATATTACCACGGACCACTAGAGCCCTACGCTCACGTTCTATATCTACGTCGTCTTTAAGGTCATCGGTAAGATAATGTCCAAGGTATTTAAATTTAAAGGCCTTATTGAGACTTTTCCTATTTAGTGCAATGGGCGGAATGGTTTCAGGACACCTACCGCTGGCCTTAAAGACCACGTATTCGCTCTTATTCACATTATACGCTAAGGCATGCGATGCAACGTATGTTTCGCAAAATCTAAGTATCTCTCGTAGCCCACCATACCATCTCTAAGCCATACCATTGATTAACAGCTGTTCCTTAATCTATGACCATATTAAGTGGTTATTTTATGAAAATCTTTAAGAATTTTACATAAAATCATGACAAAACTGCTAAATTATAAGTCTTTCTTTCATCAGATGAATAAAAAAGAGACATTCGTTTTAAATTAAAGCGAAGATCATATTTTTGATCGAGCTCTCGCTAATAAAAAGCCAGCAATTCTGATATTAAAATTTTCAATATTGCCTAATGGATGTCTCAAAGATCATCGTATTGAGTGCACCCCAAACATTCTGTTTGAGAGCTCCCTTCGTACAATTTTATGCTTTGTCTTACTCGAGTGCTTGATGTCCCCTATACTTTGTTTGTAGTGTCATAATTATGTAATTTCTTTGTCTGAGATATTGATATTGAGTTTTTGCAGAATAATAGCGTGTTGATAGTTCTGAAATGTTTTCGGCTAAGTTTAGTATGAATGGTATAATTAAACTAAAATATGACTGTTAAAATATATTTATACTCGCAACGTTCATACATAAGATATGGGTTAATTTCCCATACTTTAATGTAATTAAAGTTTTACTTTTTCGACTTACTTCATTAGCATTGATTACTAATTCGGTTATATTTCTTATATCCTCATAAGTAACATAATGAAATGATTTTATAGTAATGCCATTTATAAATGGTTAAAAGTTACTTTACAAAAAAACCCGATTGCAAAAACTTTAGCTTAACAAGTGAAATTGTGGGATGAAGCTAATATCAAATACGAATCTATTGATAGATACCATTCACATAATCAATTTATCTTAAATAGGAAGTAATTTGCATTTAATTTCGACTTAAAAGATAGAGTTTAATATATGACAAGCCTTTTTTACCCTTTTTTATCCTTTTTTATAGATTAATCCTTTTTCTTTAGCAGTCGGGTAAAAAACATTGGATTACTATAATCTATAAGACAAAAAGTATTCATTAAAATCTTACTTTATTAGTTTTTACTTAAGTTTGCTTTCGATATAAACTTATTAGTAGCTAGTAAAATTAACCTTATCTAAAATTTTAAACGAAAGTTAATTAATACAAAACAATATCTAAACGAAAACAAAATCAAAGCAAGTGAAATATAAGGTCAGGGTTTTCAAACGCGGGCGTGGCATCGGGGCAAGCGTGATTGACAGCCCTGACAGCGGTTGAACGCAGGTCGAATCGCGAAACGCCACTTATTTTTTCTATTTTCAAACTTCAAACGTAGCGGGTGTTGATAGGTTTAACAGACAGTGGTTCTGTATGTGTAACTTAGAAAATTCAATGGTATGAATTAATGAATGTAACTAATTTATTGTACACCAAACAAAAGATATGGCATTTTTTATTAGCATATACAATCGTAGTACTTTGGGCGGCCTTATCACCTTGTATGTTGAAAGCTCGATAGATATGTGACTCAGGCAGATATTGCCAAGTAATTAACATACATAATTAAGTAATAATATAATATAATTAAGTAAGTAAGTAATAATTAAGTTATTGATTACATGGAAACTACACAAAATATAGAAATTACTGATAAATTGGAACATATACGGCCAAGCAACTCAGTACGTTTGCGTTGTTGGAATAGTCTCTTATTTATTTTAAAATTAAAAAAGTAGTATGCAACATGACATAGCTACTTTTGAATGGTTTGCAAAAAATCGCAGATTAAGTAGATTTACTGAACGTTTTTGCATTTTTTGATTACCGCTTTGTTGTGTCTAAATAATATTAAATATATTATAATGCCTGTAACTTACAAATAATTTCAATGTAAAAATGATATTTATTTTTGTAGTTGTAATAATTTGAAGATTTAACAAATTGTAATAAAGTTCAATTCATAAATTTAACTAAATGGTCTATGAGTGCTTCCTTCTGGGCATTTGTATAAGTAATATAATATTGTTTATTTATTTTACTTTTTTTCATAAGGATCTCTAAATCCATTCGACGTATCAAACATTCGATGTAAGTATTGTTGGCTCGCAGCTGGGTGCCATATTTATAATTTTGAAAACCGTAGCATCGACTTTTTATATTTTTGATAACTATAGATTTGGATTAATTAAAAAACGTGGCAGATGTGAGAATTTTTGGTTGATTTTATATCACTTTATGCATTTGGATGTATTTTTATTCTAAAAATTTACTGATTAGTAGTCTTTTTTTTGCAATTTTTAAGCTTACGTTCAATTCAAATATTGATATTGAAATTACAAAATTAAAATTTAAAAATAGCATTAAAGTTAATAAAAGCAATAAATATAAAATATTTTTACTGAGCTAGACATAATTTGATATTAAGAATTCCTATAAATTAAGTACATGCCTTTTTGATGTCAGTATAATTTAAGACGCATGATTTTTTATTAGTCAAATTAAATACCTACCCAAATATTCCTAACTTTCTCCACAGTATTTAAAATATTGCTCGGTACCGATGATGGATGTCTCGAAATCATCATCACAAAAAACTTCAAATTCAAACCCGAGGCGTTGATTATGAAAATTAATCAATAACAGCTAACTAACAATTAAAGACGATTTTCAAACGCACAAGTTTAATTTTGATTGATGATTTAATAATCGGTATTCATTATGTAGATAAATACCGGTTTCATTTTAATGTAAGGTTGTCGGTTTAGGGTTAAGCTTGTCAATGGTTGAGTTTTTGTTTTTTTGCTTTTGACGGAAGAAACTCTATCAACATTGTTTTTGTACTACCTGACAGTTTTGTTTTGAGACAAATTTCAGTATGTGCAAAGAACTAACTTATTGTGATGTTAGTTAAGTGTCATTTTTACAACTTTTCGGAATAAGACTATAAAAAGTCGAATTCTGTACATTAGATAGATTTAGATTAGATATAATATATTGAAAATTTCGCTTACATATCGACGCTAAACTTGAATCTGTAACTTTTTTCATTTTTATCTGTCTGTCTGTCTGCATTTTGACTAGGCATCACGCAGACACTACTGGATGGATTCAAATGAAACTTTGAATTCTTACATATTATTTGTACCCTAATGCAACAATATATCAACTTTTTATTTCCAAAATTCACCGGGGTTTATCTTTCAAATAAAACGTTTTGTTCTTCGATCAGGATATCATTTTCAAAATCATAATCTAATACTTTCCTACAGAATACATTGCACTAAGCATTCTTTTATAGTAATCTGTAATTAACAGCATCTTTTGTCATACTAAAATGGAATTAAAATAATTCTATTTCTGCACACGTATTTTACAAAATGCTATCAAGCAAAAATTCTATAAGATACAATTAAAGCCGAATAAATAAACGTGCTCCTTATTTGATTGACATCAAATTGACACGGATTTCTCTCAGCGGGTTACATCCATTCGATACGATGTAAATATCGGTTATAGGTATTCATACCGCTTTTTTTCCCAAGAAATTTATTGTGGTTGCGCAGTGGAGGGTTAATGTATAAAAGTCGACGATGTGAGAATGACGTAGGTGTAAAAAGGATTAGTTTGATGAAGAAGTGTCTATATAAAGTAAAGTAATGTTTATTTACCTTTAAATAACGTTCGTTATAGGCAAGTTTAATTACATTTGAATTAATTAGAAAATTAAACCTATAAATGTTATTAATATACGATTAGTTAATATTAGTTGTTAGTTGAATAGTTCTGATGACATATATTCACATTTTGATTGCTATGTTTAGTTATTAGTAATTTTATTTTTCATATGTACATGTATAAATACATAAAAAGAAAAAGTAATATTTTTCCATAATCGTTTTTTTTTTATTTTACCTTTGAAGACAGATTAGAAAGAATAATATTTTTCGGTTGAAAATACGAGTATATACTTTTCAAGTAGAGCCATTTGAATTATATCAAAATCGGTCTAGAGGTTTGATTTTGAAATCACCGAAAAAGTGATATAGTCGCCTGCCGTAATGATATAGTCGCCTGCCGTAATGAAAGTCAAATATCACTTTTTCTAAAACGAATTTGTTGGCAAACACTTTTGTTTTAAATCATTAATCTTGTAAAAGCAAAAAAGATAAAAACAAAATAATGTTTTCATGACAATCATTTTTAAAATTGGCGGACGAGAACTCGAAATATGGTGCGGTTAATTATTATTGATTTAAATGTACTTTAGTGAAATGTATAAAAATTGTAAAAAAAAAGGAACAAGTAAAATTATTTTAGTATTATTTTACTATATAACATATTATTGGTACCTTTACATCTATTTTAACCATTCCAATTCTGAGTATCTTTTTTATCCTTACAATATGTTTAAAATCAGTATCTTTGTCTTTCGTGAGCTAAAAATTATAAAAGCTTGATTGTAAAAAAACAATAAAAATAATCAGCGATTCGCCATTTTAATTAAAAATATCCGATACAATAAAAGCATCTAAAAATACGAATTCTAAAGAGTAATATCAAACTTAACTTATAATTGGTTGCTTTTCAACCTGTCAATCTGTTAATATCCATCCCTTTAAATGAAAAATAACAACTGTACAATTTTACACCTTACAGTTAAAGTAATAAGGTGTAAAGTAGATAATAAAAACGTTTGTATTTAAGGCGCATACACAAGCTACAATATTTATAAGACGTGCTATCAAACCGTGGAGCCTTCTTCAACGCCGATGACGTTTGACGTGTATTCTGACATCCCCTTTACTTGGTGGTGCAAATCATAAGCGAAGGTCTAAAAAATAATTTAATATAGCAGAAAAAAAATACATGCTTTTGTAGACAACTTTACTAAAAAGTTAAAGAGGATACGCAAAAGTCACCAATCATAACGTCTCTGTAAGATGTGATAAAATGGTTTTACTTACTGCTTTGTCATCGCTTTACTGTGAGTGATTCTATTATACAGATTCGTAGAGACTTACCAAGCTAATAAGAATTTAATGTTTATAAGTATTAAGACGTATAAGTAGGTAAATGTTGTTTAAGACTTATAGATTCCTACTACGATGTCACGTACATAACATATTGAGGGAAGATACTGGAATAAACTACATTATACTGGAATAAATCGGTGACGAACAATATGTAAAAATTGATTATTAAAAAAACCGACATTCGTGGCAGCGGCCATTATGGACCAATTTTCAACATATATAGCTAAAGACAATCGCAACTAATACTTACACCTCTATTATTATAAATATTTTATTTATTTATTAATAAATTTATTTATTTATTATATTAAAACAAATTATTATTATTTTTGCAATATTATTTCTATGAATCATTAACTTGGACCACAATACAAGAGTATCGCGACTCGATGAGCAAATAAAACATACGAAAGACCCGCCCGAGAATAACTCACAGATAATACGAGCATGGGATATTTTTGTACAAGTAACTTATTGATAGACATTGTAAGAAAATATAAATATATAGTTACTAGCAGCCCCGGCGAACTTCGTACCGCCTAATAGACAATTCTTTTTTTTACACTTAATATTTATATGATACTAACGTCACTCAATTGTTTTGACGTCCCGGAACCTCTCCACTAACACTTAAACTTTACGGTACCTTAGTTCAAATTTAATAGTTAGGTATTATTACGAATAAATTATATGGGAGTATAGAAAAGTGCTGTTTTTAGACCTTTTCAGGCATTTTTTTCTCTGTAAGAAACATCCTCGTTTTTCAAGGAATATTAAAAAAAAAAATTAGTAAAATCGTTTCAGCTGCTCTCGAGATTTGCGTTTAGCGACACATTCAGCGATTCATTTTTATATTATAGATAAGTAGTATTAAACATTTGTGATAAGTCTTAAATTTGAGTACATAATGATAACGGTTTCAGATATGTAAGTATTTATTAATCTCATAAGAATAACATTCACGTATTGAGACATGCTAATTAATTAATTTTATTATGTATCGAAGTGAAAGAAATGCGCTACAACTATTATAAAACTAACTTTAAAAATATCTTTACCACAAGATAAGCGTCTTTACTTACAAAATGTGACTAAAATTATATGGTCATAGATAGCAGCACAAGTCACTTTAGAACCATAGTTAAAAGCGATCTCGAACTTACAACAGGTAGAGTTCTACGTGGCTGGATTATCAGACCCCAAGTGTATGTATGATAATGTGGCCACTTAGAATCTAAACGTATTACCTGAACCGATAGAACGCAGGTTCGAATCCCGTTCGTTCTAATATTTTTGGTTCCTTTCTCATATAAATAACATTAAATCCTTATAAAAAAGAATAACAATATAAATGTAATACTTCAGAACAAAACATCAAACATTGAAACATCGAAGTTTCTTTTGAAACCATTTTAAAATAGTTTCTAAATATTATACGTGCTTATTAAATAACATGTTTTAAGTTAAATTCCTTTATTGATTAAAATTGAATTAAATTTAATGTATATCTTATTATGTTGATGGCAACAAACCTGCTTAAAACTCCGAAAAATTTAAGCTAATTTAATACTAGTTCAAATCAAAAAAACAATTTTGCAAAGACACCAATCACAACTTATTATGACTAGTAAAAAGTTAAAATCTGAAATAAGGACACTTTATTTTTGTGTCCTTATTTAAGATTTGTAATAAAATTCTATTAGCTACAGCAAAAACAAGAAGCTGCCGTAGGAAAGTACAGCATAATCAAAATTCAATCCGACAAAAAAGCAAATCCATAATCAGACAGAGAGCAATAAAATCACCCACATTAATACAACTCTTCTTTTTCCAAATAATCCTGTATCAAGAAATCGGGTTATTAAAAATCAATAAGCCAAAGTGTTCAATAAATCCCTGTTTCAAACTCTTTGAAGTTACTAAGAAGAATGAGTATGGAGTTTTGGGACAATAATCCGCAGTGGCCAGGAACAAAAAGTCTTCTTGCATGTGATTGTTCTTTGTATTGAATCGTTTAACGTATAAGCGTGAAGAAAATCATTTTGAGGAATACTTTTATTAAGATTCTTTTAGGCATTACTTTTTAATACGGACAATTTAATATTTTTTTCAGTCTGCGAATTCGTATTAATCTATATCAATAAAAAAAAACCGAAAAAAAAGGTAAAGAGGAAATTATATTTCTATTTATTTTATTAGCTAATAATTTAATTTATTTTACCCACCGTTCACTGACATATAATTTTTCTCTGAAGACTGCCACGATTACTGTTTTTTTTACCCGTCTGCGAAAGAAGAAGAGAGTTTTGTTTTTCGATTGTATGTATGCATATACCAGACATACATACACAGACATAGTGCCAAAGCACGCCCTAGAGCCTAAACGGCTAGTCGTACTTTTATGTGTGTGTTGTCAATAGATTCGTCTTAGTCGTGACAGTGACACTGTATACAAAAAAAATCAAAAATAATAATAATTAAGGATGATACACAGGTTTAACGATTTTGCAGTCGGGTTTTTCCGAACTCGCTTCTAACCACTTGTTTGAAATCTCAAGTTTTCATAAAAACGTACTCTAAATAACTTATTCAAGTAGTCGAATACTTTTGTGAGCGAGTTTACGCAATACGGTAGGCAAATGAGTTGTGCTCATGCCGATACCTGTGCGGTAGATACCTTATTTTCATATTTGTCCTCGCTACATTGTTTATTACATCTGACGTAGGGCTGACACGTCTTAAGCCCACACATTAAAATAGAGCTCTAGATTTAATGTAATAGTTATTTATTTATTATTTTTAAGTATGTCTCCTTAAACTCCTTTTTTCTCCTTTTTTTCTTCATTCATTCATACCTCTATTGGTCAATTGGATTTGTTTTTTTAAACTTACAAGCTCCTGAAACTGGAGGAATCAGTATATCAAGGTTTGAGCGAATTAACAGAAACGTGTGACAATACTTAGACACACCAAACAAAAATAAAAGATACAGCAAGACAAATCTATATAATGGTCGTTACATTGGGCAGCCTTATCATTTAAAGCTATTTCTTCCAGGCAACATTTGGATGGAGAGAACTAATATTTTATAAAATTCGATTGGTGCAACCAAACTAATACAGATAACAAAAAGTAACCATACATGAAAGAAAACTAACTAAAACAAACAAAATAAAATATATTTAAACTTGAAAATAAGCTATAAGATTGTACCTACCTTCTCAATTCATAGCATACTAGCTGTGCTCTGCGGTTTCACCTGCGTAGTTCCCCATTTTATTATCGAGATAATCCAATGGAAACTTCCTTATTTAGAAGTCGGTTAAAAAGCATCTTATGTCCTTTCCCGGGGTCCAATCTACCTGTGCACCAAAATTTCATCCAGATCGTTTCAGTAGGGCATGAAAGCGAGACAGGCAGACAGAGTTACTTTCGCATTTATAATATTTGTTAGGATAGAGGCGGTATGGCAGAGTCCACCACGCTACGTCACAGCTTGATAATTTCACTTAACTATGTATTTTCCAAAATATTTTTTCTTGTATTTTTCTTCAACATATTATTAGTCCCAAGCAGCCCTATAAACTATTTGACGTGGCCACGAGCACTGTTCATATTTTTATCCATCGAGTCGCCGTAACCGGCATGCTATTCAAATTAGAAGCCATTGTGCGCCGTGTTTCTATCAGACGATGCCGTATGATGCTGGGCCGGCTTCATACTAACATCACAACTTTAATCATCATCATCATCATCAACTTTTACTCAACTCACTGTTAAGTATAGGTCTCATCATGCGCGCGCCATCCTTTCCGGTCCTGTGCTAATGTCGTCCACCTAGATCCTACCGCCCTTGCCACATCTTTCGCCCAGCTAGCCAGTGGTCTAAATAACAACAACTTTAATTTTACTAGAAAATAAAATAATATAGTTAAATAAAACACGGAAGCAAAATAAAAATATAAAACATTTACAGTTATAAAACTAATCTATTAATAAACCCCCAGTAGAAGGGAAAGTTCCAAGAATGCTGGCTGCATTGCCACGTTGAATGGCAATGCTAATTTTTTGACCAAAATAAGAGCCAGCATACTATAAAATGAAATTATTGTTAGAATTTTTTGCTAAGGTAATAGGATTTTTTCCTTCTATGAATGATTAAATCTTCTTATAATTACAGATAAATACAAATAAAAACTTAATATGTATGTTATAAAATAAATTAGGCTACTATTTTTTTTTTAATTTCTTGCATCATTTCCAAAATACTGACAGCGTTCGGTGATGCCTCTACTAATATACTCCTTTGGCATACTAAGATGGAACCAGACTAGGTTGGACGCTTTGGATAGGCGATTTCGTCAACTGTTCACTTCACATCTCATGCATCATCCGCGCTCGTCAGTTATGAGACTGTACATTCCACGGAAATGGGGGGGTCGCTTTTTAAATGTCAAAAACCTCCACAACCGTGAAGTGTGCAGTCTCAGGGATTATTTACTGAACAATGAGTGCGGGATGCGTTGTAGCAGTTGACAAGGGTCTCACACCGCTCTCCTTGGCGAACGAGAATTGGCGGGGACCTCTTTGGGGAAACCGAAGGTTTTGCTTGTGCAATTGCAGACGAAGTAATGATGACGAACAACTATAGGAAATATATCCTGAAGGACGGTACGATCGACATTTGTCGGGCATGCCGCATGCCGGCGTCCCGGAGAGGCTATCAGGCATATTATTTCCGGTTGTTCTCATCTTGCTAATGGTGAGTATTTGCACAGGCATAATCTAGTAGCCAGGATCATCTATCAGCAACTTCTCTTCAGTACGGCCTTGTCGAGTCCGAAGGCCGTACTATCTGTATGCACCGTTGTCAGTTCTTGAAAATGGTCGTGCGTTGCTCTACTGGGACCGCTTTATCATCACGGATAGGACTATTGTTTGCAATAAGAACGATATCGTGCTGGTAGACCGGTCCCAGCGCAGAGCAGTGCTCGTCGACATCACCATCCCGCATGATAAGAACCTCGTGAAGGCTGAAAAGGACAAGGTCATCAAGTACCTTGACTTGGCTCATGAGGTTACCGCCATGTGGGATGTTGATTCGACATCATTGTTCCGATAGTCGTTTCGGCACACGGCCTGATAGCGAGAAGTCTCAATCAACATCTTATGAGGCTCTCTCTAGATGGTTGGATCAAGGGTCAGGTACAGAGGGCTGTGCTCCTCAATACAGCACGTATTGTTAGGAGGTTCCTCTCTCTGTAGTCCCTACCATCGGTAGCTTGGGTCCTACCCCGTTGCTGGTGGCACTCTAGGTTTAGGTTTTTTATAATATTTATTGTTTTATATTCAAATTGTAAAAAACTTAAATTTAAGATATAAAATGGATACGAAAATAATAATAATAATAATTTATTGACAAAAAAAATTAAATCAAATAATTTCGGATTGACCGGCTATAAAGACAATTTACTTACTTGAATAATATTTTATTTCAATTTACATTCTATATCCTGATAGCTATTTTCAAGTAACAGCTTCGTCTTAGGCCTCGTGATGACTTCACACCACCTCTCTCGCTCCTCATACAAATGTTTTGTCACTTTTGGAAAACCTAAGCAAAATTTAGGATACTTACTTATTGTAGAATCCATGTGAGTGATTCAAAATTATAAACCCAGTACATACACGCCCTATCTTCTCGAATGATTGTTCCATTGCATAGCAGACTATGATAGCTTTGTTTGTAGAAAATATACATAAATATGATTCTTCATCTATACTATAATTCTAGTTTACGTATCAACTCGTTGCGTCCAAATGCTGGGCACGGGTCACCCCTTTAAATGGGGTGTAAGCCATGTTTCACCACGCTGGCGAAATTGAGAATTAAGGACTTTACTTATATCTATTTAAAAGCTATTAATTAACCTTCTACGACAAGAAGGTTTCCTGGTGAAGTTTTGTATTCATAAGTAAAATTCAAGGGTTCATAGCTGAAGCTGGGATTGAATCCGCGCCCTTTCGCTTGTGAGGCAAGTGGGGCTTTACCTACTAGGCTACGTGATTTTATAGCTTGCTCTTGACCGAAACTTGCCTGGTTCTCATGAATTTATATATTTCGTTTGGCAAAGGAATGTTATGTGGTTATATTTGCTAAACTTTTTTGGCAGTCGATCTTGGCTCAATCTTATTCCTTTAATTATAATGATTCGTCAAACAATTTTTTTATCTATAGAGCAAATAAGTTGACTATCTTAACATGCTTGGATGATAGATAAATCTATGATTTATCTTGCATGATAGGGAATATTATATTTATGGTATCTATAGTAATATTACAAAGAAGAAAGATTTGTATTTTCGTATCTCACGAATATTCTGAAAAACTACTGGTCCGTTTCTAAAATTATTTCGCCGTTAGAAAGCTACATTATCACTGAGTTTTATAGGCTATAAAAATTACAGGTCCTCGCGTATCACCACGGAGCCCAGCTAGTTTACAATAAAGATTGTTTACCATGCATGGAAGTATTTTACCTCACTGTATTATGTTATACACACCAAAGTATTTAAAAAATAATTTACAAAAATCACTACTATAAATAATTAATTAAATTATAATTAATCTTATTTTACCAATTGATACAATTTTAAATTTATGATCCCTCAATTTTTATTAGCATAATGGGAAGTCAAATAACGTACTCCTATTTTTATTTTATTCAGGTTATATAATAATTACGTTTTCAGAGATTTTTGAAAATATAAGAAAAGTTCAGCATAATGTTATTCTCGTCAAAGGCTCGAAAAATATGGTGTTATTAATTATCTGTATCTTCATTGTTTGTTTTGGTACGGTTCACAGATGACAGATACAATAATATTTTTCTGACGGTCTTAACTTAATACGAGATTTTTTGTCATCAGTTTTATGTAAGTAACTTTGAAGAAAGTGGATGTAAAAATCTGTTATATTTAGTATGAATTTCATTACATTATCTCTAAATGGTTTTCGAATTTAATTATTTAGTAAGAATTATTATTATTATACCCAATATAATTACAATTAAATAAGCTATTTTATTAAAAATATACTTTAGTTTAAAGCTATACCATTTTATAAATAGTAAAGACAAATAAAATTAATACGGAAGAGAATAAACATGAAAATATATAGAAATGTTTAATACACACTTAATTGAAAATATTTTTACATCTACTACAACTGGCAACTTCTTACATAAATGCTATATATTCTACATTCTTTATTTTTTCTGCTTCTTGGTTTTTTTCTTCATTGGCTTCCTTGGGATGAAATTAATGAAGATCTTTCGATATCTAAATAGACTAAAGATTGTTTAATATTTCTTTAGACCTGAAGATATAATAATAAAAATAAGGCGAACTAGTAAATATTTTTGTCATAATTTCTCCCTCTGAACCTTATTCAAAATTAATGTCGATGTTTCAACGCAAACACGAACAAAATGCTCACTCCCATCTCAGTTGCAAAGCAGATAGACAGTTGAAAAAAATTACAAACTTTCCTTTCAAGAACTTTCATAACACCCTTTGCGGTGAAAGGATGGACGAAACAATACACAAAAAAAAAACTCAACTTATTTCCCAAAACATGCCACTTAAACAAGACAACACAAAAAAACCTCCCGAGCCCCTAACGGCTCACAAAAATATTTCAGATATTTAACGAATGCTAACCACTAACGATGTCGCTTAATATTTGAAATATAAAATAAAAAAATCCTTTTTTGTCGGTCGCGGCGAGTGCTGGCAACTTTTTTCTCTGTATTTTAAACTCTGTGGTCCGTTTGAACGGCGAACATGGAAAAATGCGCGGGAAAAGTTTTTTGCGGTAAGAAAAGGTTGCTTTGTACGAGTGTTGTATTTTTTTTTGTCGTAATGCCAGATGGTATCTGCCACATTGGTCTTTGATGCGCGGATCGGTGACGATGTGTTTACGGTTGGGGCTGAATTGTTCAAACAAAAAAAATCTCTACGTTTTTGAGGTATTTTGTGTGCCATTTAATTATCTAAGCGAAGCGCTCCATAATGCTAATGAATTAAGTACTAGACATAATATTACTCTATACTACATTCAAGCAGTGAATTAAACCTATCGATATATAAAGCTGGTGGATCAATTTTCACGCAATTTAACAAATCATTTTTTTTTAACTTAAAAAAATAATAATTTACCCAAGAGACTTCAGAAAAAAAAACATAATTAAAACTAAACGAACATAAAAACGGTATATAAACATATTTTTAATCTAATAAGTAACCAAAAACAAGTAAAGCATTTCAAAGATGTCTAACATTCTCCACTCAGATTTATATTAATCTATTCAACAATTCACAGAAGTGTCATCGTGAGCCAAGTAACCAGGTAGATATTACATGTGTTGATAAGTGTTCCACGCCAACAGGTGGTGAACTGTTGTATTTTGATCTTGCTCGTTTACATGAGGCGAGTAACTTAGACAGCTTACTGGCATGGAGTTTTATGACAGGATAGTGAAGTAACTCTTTTTTTACAAAATAAATGAATATTGTATTTATAAAAACCATAACCATAATATGTTTTTACTTTTTACATATATACACTTAGATATTCAAACCTTTCGCTTGTTGATCTTTATTTCTCTAGTATAAACAGTATTTATTGTGACAAAAACTTAAAGAAACATAAATAACAGTAATTAAAATATTAACTAAACTAAATCTATGTACAATCATACGTTATCAAATGTATAATATTCCAAATTGATACTTGTGTACCTAAACTATAATTTTACATAAAAATCTACATAAACACACATCATTTGCCAAGAATATTTTAGTACTGATTAACTGCTGAAGTAAGTCAATGTCTAGTAACAATTTCATATTACATAACTTACCTATGATTATATTTTATGATATTCCTATTTGAAAAAAGTGTCGATAAAACTTTTCCAGAGATTCTCATTTAATAATCAAAGCTCTTTACCAACTTTGAGAAAATTAAAATGGAACCGCATGAGATGTATATACCCTTTCAAACAACGTCTCCGAGAAATCAGGTAAAAAATCGGCTGAAATAGTGCGAACTAGAACCATCAATAACGAAAATTGATACATTAGATTTATTTATTATTCGAGCCCTACAAGGCGAACAGAATAAAAGCACTTATGTCATATAGCAGCCGGATTACACTCAATACAATCACTAAACCAATGCAAACGCAGCACAGAGACTTGATCTAAGTCTCAATGGGAATACCTAGATCGGAATAGCAAGTTAGTTGAAGTGCACTTTGATTTGTCCCAGCCAACGTGCGCTTACCAGTGTTTGTACGAGTTAGGATATAAGTAGCTAACTTATTTGCAAATGTAGTTGACTAGTGTGAACGGAGCATGATGTTTCAGACTCATTTAATAATTATGATCTGGTTAGAGAGGAAATAAAATTTATCGAAAAACTAAGAATAAAAAATACTAATATTGATTATAAATATTACAACAAAGTTTCTTTGCACAAACCGGCTCTAACTCAGTATATTAAACAACCAGCGCTGAACTGATTACCGGACTGCGAAAGCAGGAGGGTTTTTATTTATTTCTTTAGCACGCCTTAGAGCTTAGGCTTGTCGTTTATTTATGTGAGTGGTGTCAATAGATTCGTCTTAGTCGTGAAAGTGACACTGGGTACATCAAAATTAAAAAACGTCTATTAGCATTGGGTTTTTCGAACTCGCTTCTAACTATTTATATTAAGTAAGAACGGTCCTCGGTCTACCCCATCGACTGTAAAGATAAAACCTTAATTATCGGCACATTTAAGATACGATTCCGATTGCAGCAGTGCCGCCTGCTACCCAGGGACCCAAGTAGTTTCAAAATTACGATTGCAGTGCAATATTGGTCCTTTTTGACAGATTTTGCAGTCAGTTTTATTATGTTTCATACTAACTCTGACCTTCTATGTAAAAACGAACATTATGACGCAATGAAATCGTAATTTTGGAACAATTCAAATAGGAGACATATGCCTCTGATTGCAAGCATGGGACGATACAACAGCTCTGCCATTGCATTGCTGCGTAGCTTGTAATGTAATCTTTTAATTAAGCGTATAAAAGGGACAATTAGCACTGAAACGACATTACTCCGCCATGGTCGTAATCACCTAAAGACAGCTATATACCGCCAACTTGACCATACAATAAGATATAGCTCTTTTCTACCTTCTTATGTTGTCAGAACCTGTGATTTTTCACATAGCTAACACATTATTTACTACGCTTTTTTTCTGTCTCTCATTCATATCACTATAAGGTCACAAGCTTCCTTCCTATAAGCAATCATATTTTTGCGCTGTTACGATGCCCATTAAAAGCGTTTATTATGCAGAATTCTGTAACTTTTTTCAAAAATAATAAAATGTGTTAGAATAAAATACACCATAGTGAAGCGATTGACACTAATAACAAAAAAATACGTTACAATTTAGAGGGTGAAAAGAGGTAGGCCCCGGAACGAAAATTCTATTAGAAATACGAAAACAGTGAAGGGTCTGTGATCCTCTTAAGCTGGACTACTTATAATCATCATCATTTTAATCGGCCCACTGCTGAGCCTAGTCCTCTTCTCCCTTATGCCATAGTTGTCTACGATATACGCACCACAGTAACAATGTAACAGTGTAACAGTGATGCCGTCACATATGACTGCCCCCTCCAGGGCGGTCGTGGTTGGTTGACTATGGAACATAATTTTTATCGTTTGTGCTCACATCTGAAACTTCAGGATTAATGGCCCGCCGCGTCTAGTCATACGGTTCCGCCAAACGCCGTAAAAACGCTATGCGCCGTACGGTTTTTGAGAGTGGATTGCGAAATTCGGAGTAGGTTTTTTACTATTTTTAATACAACGTGTAACAGACAGGTGTAACAATACTTTAGAGTATTAGTCTACATATCAAAGTGACCCATTGTTTAAAAATAATTGCAAAAAGAAATAAAAAAAAATTTTGCTTGCTCCATACAACTTGCCAGATCACGTGACCAATTTTTGTACGGAGAAACAATTTTTTTTGTTCTGTAATGAGTTCATTTTGATGGGTAGACTTTAAGTATTGTTACACATTTCTGATACACGTTGTATAAAAATGTTTTTAATTTCAGCCCAAACATACATAAACAGATAACAATTATAAAAAAAATCGGGTACATATATTATGTACATACACTAATATTACTATATATATACTTAGGTATATATATATATATAATATCAAAAGAGTAAGTCCTGACTGACTGATATTCGCTTGGAATTAACTCAGAGTCTAAATCACTGAACCTAGAGACATTTCGAGAATGTATTCATTGCAGGACGATGGGTTTAAGTTTTTTTTTCTAAATTCAACCCCTAAAGAGGTCACATTTGACCTCTTTAGGGGTTGAATGATAGAAACTTTTTTGTATTTATTTTATTTATGGTGTAACACCGTGGGTGACAGCTATTAGTTCTTATACCTACTTACAGAGACGGTCAAAATAATAACCCTCCTCTTTGCGTGGTCGGGTGAAAACGACAGTCAATTTGAGAACCTCGTACATTTTTGAAAAGTAAGTATAATAGATTTCCATATTTAGCCTTGACAGTTTATTTTATTTATTCAACTTAACTCTATTTGTACGTACCAAATATTACCGCATCCACTCACTCCTGCAGATTTCTCACTTCCCACCCCCTACCTTTAATTGCTGTCATCTTGATACGGCTGCTATATCGACCGGCAAAATGGTCGTTTGCCGGCAAACGACTACTTTGTGCGGGATATCGGATTCACCAGTTTTTGGAACAACTTTTAAATGGTATTAACAATGTTTACAATGGCCTATGGGTAATCTTTCTGCTTTATTTTTTGATGTTGTTGTAGTTAGACATTTTGTTTTTGGTAATAAATGCACCTGCACGTCCTAAAAAAATCACTTTACAATGTTGGAATTGCGGATCACCATAATCCGAACATACAACCAAGTAGTTTTTTTGCCAAAATGCCAAAAAAATATATTACTGAAGATTATTTGTAGCCATATTAACTTCTGAACGAATAAATATTAATATAGTAAAGTAAAGTAATATTTATCGACCTTTAAATAACGTTCGTTACATGCTAGGCTTATTTATTACTTTCACTTGAGATAAATTAAACTTTACTTTAAAAAAATTAAACTTAAAATCTTATTAATATGTATACGATTAGTTAATATTAGTTGTTAGTTTATTAGTTCTCTCATGACAAATATTTACATTATGATTGCTTGGTTTAGTTATTAGTGATATTCTATTATGGTTGTTCGTTACACAAGAACGATGATTCTTCAAGCTGCATTCACATATATTCGCTGAGTTTACAAAAAGGATTGCTTTCAAAGAAATACTTTAATTTTTGTTTGAATGTAATAAAATTGAGATCCATTACACTATTAGGTAATTTATTGTACATCAGTATTTTGGTATAAAGCCCCTGCTTCTTACATTTAGCTAATCTATTTATTGGTAGGATTCGCGATTTATAAAATATTAAATTTGTTATAAGTTGGGATTGTAGTCATCCACAATTCCAACGGAGCAAGACAGTAACACCATAGCTATAATCAAAAGTACTTAGATTAGCTTAACTCCAAGAATAACACCAAATGCCAAAGGATAATTATGTGTGTATAAAAGTTTATAATATATTAAGTAAGTTTCTCTATGTTACCAAAATCAGCAAGTTCAAAACACTGGCTTTAAACCTACTCATCATGTTATTTTATTAACTTATATCTAGTAATTATACATGGATGTCAATAACGAAAGACTTCAAAATAACATTTCAAACTCAGGCATTAATTTGTCATTTAGAAATAGCCTAGAGCCACACATCTGAACCACGACCGAATCGAAACCAAAACTGTTATTAAAATATCGTTAGCCAGTGACAACAAACTTTTTAAGTTACTTACATTTGGTAAACTCGCCTTTATGCCTTTGAGATAGAGTTTGAAGTGAATGCAAAGATAATGTAAGTAGAACAGGTAGTAATTTGGTCCTAGAAATGATTTTCATTAGTGGATTAAAGACTGGTCTAGTATTGGGTCGGATTTGATTGATTGGAACAATTTATTAGGTACTTACTTGTGTGTGTTTTTTTATGCAAAAGATAGAAATTTGACCATCACGGAAGTCAACGACGCTGTAGCTTTAGATTGAGCATGTCTAGTATATATTGGCTCTCAAGGAAGGCTGTCGGAACACAGCTGGTGGTAGCTAGACCGATGAACGTTAGAAAACGCCCTACAATCATGATGTGGTAAGTATCCTCCAAGATGTTTTTCTGTGTCTCTTTTTTGTGAATTTCGTGGGATCGAAACTCGTACCTCTAGCACGTTAATCGACCCTACTAACCACTTGACCATCATCACTATAGAATGACTTACAACTTAGTTTACTTATATATATATATATATATATATAAATATAAATTTTGTATAAAAATGGGAATACCTAACTGCCCTTTTAATAAATAATAATAATATGGGACAACGTCCACACAAAGGTCTTCAGGTCCCAAACTAGGCAAAGCATGTGCTATGGTAGCCTGATCACTGATATACATACTTAGAAATACATATATACATACTTATATATATAATGAACACCCAGACATAGGTCAAACAGACATGTTCATACTCACAAATGTTTGACATGTCCGGAAATCGAACCCGGGACCAGCGGCGCAGAAGAACAACCAGTTTTTCTTATTTTCTTCTTAATTCTATATATTTATTCACGTACATCGCTAGGTGAGTAAATAATTGATACGATTAATATTAAATACTAATTTAAAAATACAACATTTTATTCTGGGATTCATCTAGGCAAGGCCACACCGTCACTTTAAACACATCAAGCGAGATACTAGAGACTTATTTAAAATAAAAAAAAATTGATTTATCATAACAAAAGTAATTACTAACCCAGTAACTACTGAAAAAGTATTTATTCGCTGAAAAAATTAAGATCTCTGTAAAAAACAATAATTTCTTGTTTAGTGTATAACCTACTCATTACTAATTCCATCGCTAAAAAATAGCATGTGTTAAATAATTTCAACGCACCATATTAAAACACTCCGCACATGTGCAACCAAAAAATCAATGTTAGTAATTTTACGGCAACTATAACATATTTTTTTTATAAAAACATCTAAAAACGAAGCTTTAAAGTAAGCGTAAAAGGAGCGTGACGCCTCAGGGTTCATCAGTGGATTTAGAATGGTCCATAGCTCAATAATTATACGGGCTGAGGACAAGATTGAAAGGTCTTCACTTAGGACGAAGGGAGATATGGTAAAATGTTACTAGGTAATTGGTAGGTGGGTAAAATAACTAATTTAGTATAAGAAATATTTTTTGCTTGATTTTGCGTTTTTACCATTGAACTTTGTTAGAATATTTATATATTTTTTTACAGCTTGTTTCGTCATAATATATGGTAGTGCAAAGGGAAATTTACCGTGAATTAATAATTTTCTTACAAATTTTGCAATTTATTTTTCAGCTCTAAAACGACTCAAAGTTTTCTAAACTTATTTTACTTACTAGTAACGAAATGATCTGTCACCATTGGAAAAATTACCAGCTCTTAGTTAAAAACAGGATTTTTATCCCCTATTTTTTTTTCTTTCCTCTTTCTGTTCGTTACGATTAAAATATTATTTTATTCCTACAGGTTTGCATTTTAGGTGTATATTAGAAGGTATCTAAACAGAATATAAAAAAAATTAACCTTACTATTAAACCTTTACCTACATGAATTATTAGAAATTTATGACTACCTACTAAAAATAAAAATAAATTAATTATACTGCTAAAAATCTAATTCATCAACAAAGGCCAGCGTACCCAGCATACTATAAGTTCTACCAAGACCATAATAATTATTTCTGCACACAGGTTTATACTCGTAATATCTCAATTCGACAAGTTCATAAACCTTCAAGAAGCATAAAGATTTCAATCAAACCTAACCAAGAAAACCTTAAGATGTACGAAATTTTTAGCACAAAATACCACTTGCATATTTGCATGTCTCGCTTTCAATTTCGAGAAAAACATAGACAATTTCAACACGAAATCGATCAAGCAGAACGAGAGCTATCTCTTTCTAAAGCGATAATATCAGACACGAGTGAGAAGGATAGGTATAGGATTCGGTAGATCGGACACGCCCATTGATCGATCTGATAAAAAACGTGTTTGACTCGACTCAGGCGCAAGATTTCGATCTTGTTTTCGATGTAATGTAACTCGTGTGTACAGCTTTGTATGAAAATTATCTTTATTACTTCATCCGTGGGAGCAGTAAATCTTTATTTTAAATGTTCATATAGATGAGTCATATTTATGATAAATAAAAGATAAAGACGGAAAAAACCGTGTAATATGCTTAATTTAATTTAATGATTTTCAGCTAAAAATAATCGCATATTAGTAAGTTAGTTGAGAAGGTTAAACTTACGCGATTTACATTATTTCACAAATTATTATTCATTTATTTCATACATTTTAAGTTTACATGTCAATTATACATAATAAATTACAATATTAAATATTGTATTAAATATAAATATATATTTAATACATTATTATTGTATTAAATATAAATATATATTAAATTAAATCTTAAATTTTTAATATTAAATCTCTATTAGCGTACCTAACGCTAATTTATATGAATTCTGATAAAAAATCGTAAATTATTTTCTACGTACACAGAATATGGAATAAAAATTAAATAACTCTTTATTCTTACCATAAAAAACATCATAATATGATAAATACGACGAAACGGGCACAAAATCAGTTTAAATATCGATAAACTTTACAAAGTTTCAGCTACTCATCACGAGATGTCGCTACTCACCCTGTTTCAAATCCAATCCACTCATGCGCATCGAGTTCATGCGACATCTACCAACGCTTTGCGACAACAAGACAACCAATTTAAATAGATCTCCAATCGTCGATGATACTCAAAGGATATTGAACATTTTGGCATATCATTTTATAATGGTGTTTCAGTAATTTGATTTTAATAGGTGCATTTCTTTGATGTATGATCAAGTGCGATATATGTAGGAATTACTTTTATAACCAATGATTGCGGGACTGATGATCGATAATTCTGGTGAGATAAGTGGCTCGGAATGGAATGCGGCGATTATGGTTTTTAACTTTTTGTGAGATTATAAATAGGTATATATGTATAAAATATTATGATGGCTTGATGTCGTGGCGAGAAAAAGCCCTATGTCATCGTTATACCTTTTAAAGATTTAAAAGGTATAAAGGCACCCGAGGCGTTAATGTCAAACTATTTTCCTTTTGAAGTAGGTTAACAAAAAGAAACAAACGCTGCCTACCTACGCTGCATCTTCCAGTTCGTGGTCGCCACTCAAGAACCTTTCTTCCCCATCGTTGTACAGCCCATTGTCTCTTCAGCTTGCAAATCCTACGAGCTATAGGTATAATCAATGACTATGTAATAAGTAAGTATTTTTGTAAATTATATGTAAATTAGCAAAAGTCACGACAGGACACACAAGTGAAAAGAGGAGTAGATCTTCAGTGGAAATTCGTGACTTTATTCTGCACGATAATGTTTACAATCTGTTAAAATAATCATAGTAAGCACTGTTATGTATGGATGTGCTTAAGAAAGCTGTTACAGAGCAGTTAGGTACCTAGTTAGACGTTAGATCATAGGGTCGTGGGTTCAAGTCCGGTTCAGGTTAAATAATTTGTTTGGACAAACATCGTGACAGCAAAACCAAAGTGATGCTCCACTGGTTTGTGACAGAAAGGAGTGATTAAGGTTAAATATATTTTAAGTTGTTTAAATTTAAGTTCTGTACAATCTTTTCTGATACAAATAAAAAAATATTCTACACGGTTATCGGCTAGGGGTATACTAAGCCAAAAAGCGGTCTTATACTCATCCTTGGGAACAACTTTCACTATGGAACCAACTCTGAATTCGAGAAACAAAATCAGCTGTTTCATACATTTTGTCGACGACCGATCAACTTATTGCATGGAACAGCTGTTTTATTTTTTCGAATTTAGAGTTGCTTCCATAGTAAAAGTTGTTCCCATGAATAGCATACGAGTATAGCATGGACATCATAGGTACACGAGCGCAAATATTTATTCATAATAAGCAGCTAGCAGCAAGAACTGTAGTCGTGGTTCGGTGACACACACGCAAGCGCACGAGATACAATAGGTTACAATGATTTAATTAGAGTATAGATCTAGAGTAAAATAAACCATAACTGAGAGCCCCAAACTAGGCGAAGCCTGTGGCTTGCGGCCCAACTTAAAATATTGCCCGAGATACAGAGATACTAATGTACACATTTACTTACATTCTATTGAAGTAAACGAAACTTAATTTTATAACTTAATACGAGTAAAGTCTAACAGATAAAAATAACCTCTTATTAAAGAAGCTAGTTGCAATCCGCCAGAGAACTAGAGTCACCGAGATAGCTCTACGTCTTAGCAAGCTGAAGTGACAGTGGGCCGGTCATATATGCCGTAGAACCGATCGATGAGGTAGACGAGTTCTTGAGTGGAGACCGCGAAACGGTAAACGCAGTGTAGAATGCCCTGCTACGAGGTGATCCAAAGACATACTAACATAGCAGGCAGGGGGTGGAGATGAGAAGCTCAGGATAGGGCCGAGTGGTGTCATTGGCTTCTGTTAGATAGATAGAAAACTCTTTTTATTGTATTAAGTCATTCGTTCATTTCATTCATTCATTTAAAAACCTAGTATATATCTATAAGCTTTTACTTGTTATAATTATTTATTGTTAAACTGGTTTTTTAATCATAAATTGTCTTGTCTTATCTTCATTTCCGTCCTTTAGTTCATTCATTCATTCAATTCGTACCTTCATTTCATTCATTTATTAGTTCTCACATAAACTAATGATTACGTGCAATAAGCGGTGACGTTAACGCTAATAGTAATCTTTCCAACCTTTGGATGGAGAGAAACTATACCATTTAGTAATGACGGGGTAGCAAAACACAAAAACTTTAAATAGGAATTAATAATAACGTTAACATGTTTTAGAATTTAACTAATAATGTCTGTTTTAAGAAATTGTCAAAAAAAAAGAATTGTGTTTCCAATTAATTAAAAAAAAAAAACAGTGTGGAAGAGTAGGCTGATGATGATGATGACAGCTTGTCTATAAATTGTCACGTAAGCAAGTAGCGTTAAAAATCAACGGGATCCTGTATGCAAATGTGGCCTGACACCTCATTCTACGTCCTAACATCTATAATACCGGTTAACTGCTGCCATTGTATGGTAAATAAGTCACCATTAAGGGCACAAAGGACCCTGTGAGAGGGAGGAAATTGCTATGAGATTTTCGATTGTATTCTTTAAGTTAATTGTTACAGCTTTTTTCTTAATATTATGATCGTTTATATTTGGACCCCGAATTGTGGTCAATAGTTAAAAAGCGTGTTTGTAGATTTATTAGAAAAAAATATATCATTCATAAAAAAAACTGTAGACCTCTTGATATTTACAGATGATTAAAATTCTCCAACCAATTACCAGAGGGCAACGTGCCAAGTAGGCTAGTGGCATTCCATTTCTTGACGCTTGGTGTCTGTCATCTACACTATTTTATTATTAAAAGTTTTATATTTTTGCATTTAATAAATATATTTTTTTAAATTCTGGTTACGAACCTATTACGAGTATAAAACTATTTACCGACGATAATTTTGTTATGTATACTAATTTGATAATATTATTTTAACATTTAAAAAGTAAATTTTAAAATAATAATACATTAAACAATAAAATAAATTTAAGTGATTTTTTAATTTAAAGATTGTCTATGGAGAAATAAATGATGAATCATTTCATTTCATTTCAATAATTATTTTGCTGTTAGAAAATTCTATGTACGAGTATCTATCGATCTAGCTGTATATAAAATCATAGAATTAGAATGAAGACAGATCGTCCTCGTGTTAGATCATGACTCACTAATTATCATCGACGCCTCGCGTCTCACACGTATTAAGACCACTCTAATCATGTTAATTTAATCCTATGATACACGTAGTGATGTGCTAACGACTACATGTTAACTACTAGATTTTTTATCCTACACAAGTAGGCATTTAACCACAAGTTCGCACGACCAGCAATACTGTAGACCTAGATGGAGCATACCTAGTCTGGAATACACTGGCTATCAAAGAAGGCTGCTAGAACACACCGTTAGGTGCTTGGCGACAGATTTTACAACTTGAGGGTGGTAGCTATCCAGGCGAACGATAAGAAACGCCCTACCACCATGCAAACTCGATAGTAAAACATCACAAAAAAAATACTCGAAAGAAGTATGGATAGTTATTTTAGCCAAGTCAATTATTAAGCGAGCTTAAATTTTTTTCTATTGAACATTTATCGTATGTACAACAAATTAATTGCATTGTATCTAGTATATATTATAAATGTTTATTTTTTTTTTTAATTTATACTTTTTATTTTATATTAAGAATCAATATTGTTATATAACTCATTAGGCAGCCACCGGCTACCGAATCACAGTGCGGACTAGCTTGAAACCAGTGGATTCAAAATAATCTTGTTTCCATAATAGTATGCCATATAAACACTTGTATCTTTTTTTAAAAAGATCTATCGTCTTGAACATTGTGTACGTAAGTTATCTCTTGTGCTGACAACTTACTTACGTACTTGTCTTATAAATTTTTCTTCAGACTTTTGAAAGTTAATACACAACTTTTAACATAGCTTCTATACCTAGTAACTAAAAGATAACCCAGCAAAGTTTAGTAATATAAGATTAATATTATTTTGCTTAACGTGGAAACAGATAACAATCTTGTGCCGCATTAGTTAAAAATTAGCATTGCATTAGGACTTGTGTTCCGACGCTTTTGGGAAGCGAGAAAGACAATGAAACCCATACCGTAGTGTTAAGTTTAGTGTTAAATAAGTATATCTTATATGTATGTTAGTCTGTAAGGTATTTATTTATAATATGGGCCAATGTTTATTAAGTAATTCTGGTTGCTTGAAATAAATGATTTATTATTATTATTATTACTATTGCAACTAGCATTTTTGACATTTCCATTTCACAATAAAAAGATTTCAGTACCTATTGTAGTACCCAAAGCTAAATAAGAGTACTTTTTTAAATGGTATATTATGTTTTGAGTTATTAATAATAAGATTCATGTATATGTGTATAGTATGAAAAACATGTGAAGTGCTGAGAGAAATGTGATACGTAAATAAATAAATTAAAAAACAAAACGGTATTGCTAGAAACAATTGTTGGAGAAGAGTCTAAACAAACTATTTTTATAAAATAAATATTAATGATAGTAACTATCGGAAACTATACAATTTTTAATGGCCCCTTAAACAATAGTAAAAGAATCTCAAAGACGTTTTTGACATATTTAACATAGTCAATATATATAAAAATCAATGCCAGTTTTCGTTGTAGTTTTATAACTGAAGAACGGGCTCACCTATCCAAATCAAATGTTTAGGTTTTGTTAGGAATATTTTTGGTTCTTCATTTATCACATTTTTATCATTTCACTTTATACGTAGCGAAACACGTGAAGGGCCGCTAGTTGTCGATACAATTTTCTATCGACAAACTGTCGACTCCGCCCAGCACTATTCAGCTGCCCACGCTGGAGGAAGTCAATCATCAGTGTTTTAAAACGTATTGGATCTGGAATTAGGATGTTAAAACTTTATAGCGGGTTTTAATAGTCATTGAGGACTATGACTCACTTTAAACACTCACTTAAACTATGAATTACACTCATACATTTTACATGATACTTGCCTTTGTCTAGCATTAAATTAGGCAAGTAGTCATATTATTGTATGTTCGCAAGGACAATACTGTTGAAACGATAAGAATTCTACATTAAGACCAATTTCTGTACAGTTATGCAATAAATGATTATGATTATGATTATTATATCAACGTTCAAAATTCATTCATGGTCATATTTTGAACTCCGTTTTAACTTAATTTCACATGAGAATGATCGACCAAGGTAGAGTCGAACTCGCGCACGAAATATTTCGTGCCATTAATTAATGATTAAACATGATAAATAACGAGATGACAAACACTGACGTTTGCTGTATGGGAGCCTTATATATTTATTTTATTTTAATTTAATTATTTATTTTGTATTTTGTATTTATTGTTACAAAAGATATACATCATCTGTGAAAATTTCAACGGTTTAGCTATCCAGGATCATTTTTGATACAGCCTGTTGACAGATGAACGGGCAGACAGATAGTGAAGTCTTAGTAATAGTGTTCCGTTTTTACCTTTCAGGTGAACTCAAGTCAAGTGAATACTTGAAAATATACTGACTTATAATTTGAATATTATTTCCCCTACATCTATTCAAATAAGTGTAAAGCTTCAAGGCTAAAAACCTTAAACGAAATATTGTTTTTGTTTATGCCGATACATAAGCTAAATCTTAGACGAGTAGACTTTACTAGTACGTTTAAACATATAACATACCACTGCTAGGCACAGGTCTCCTCTATGAAGGAGGTGTAGGCCATAGCCCACCACGCTGGCCAAATTGCAGGTTAGGGACTTCCGAGACCGAGAAGTCCTTGCCTGAATTTGGAATTGGGTAAGGCAAGAGTATTACCGTCCAGGATAACACTATAACAACGTTTCTTGAATTAATTAATTGATTGAATGAATGAATTAATGAATGAATGAATTGTTTATTTGAAATAATCACAACCTATTATATTACAACCAAACTATATCCTACTAATATTCAAAACGCGGAAGTTTGTAAGTATGTATGTGTGTATGTTTGTTAAAAAAGGTGTCTCCAATCAAAGCAATATCTACTTGGTCAAGACAATGTAGTTTCATATACGGGGAATAAAATATACTTTTGATTTAAGTATATTATTGTTTCTTGAAGAAAATCTATTCTTGATTTGAAAAAAGAAAACTTATATTACAAAGATATATTCTTGGATTGAAACAAAATGCCTGAGAATATTGATACTATTTGATAAAGAAATCTTTTTTTTCTGTGTATTTTCTATCTAACACTTATAAATTAAGGTTACCTACCTGCCTTACAGACTTAAATTAATTGCTCTCTACACATTTATAAATATTCACAAATGTCAAGAGACTCTATTTATCCCAGGTGACAGTTCTCTTCCTCCCATTCAAAATGATTTTGATCATTCAATTCATCCATTCATGACCGACTTTATCCATAATTAATTACAAGCAAACAATCGTCATCGTTTTAATCAAAATGTGACAAGAGATGTCACAGAGGCACTATTTGTCACTACATATCATAATTATTCAGTCGAATTTGATGGTAAATGGTATTTATAATATGACAAAAGGACTTATTAAGCAGGGCTTTCGTTGGATAGTGGGATGTGACGAATTGTGACTCTCAACAAACCGTTTGTGTTTGTATAGTGGTGCAGTATATGAGAAATGTTTAGAATAACCAAGTTTGGTTCTTTTGATTTTCCTCGTTACTGTATCGGTGGTGTAAAATATTTAATTTTCTGAAATCTTTCATACTCATACGAGTAGTCAGTGTTAATATCGCATACAAAAATACTTGTATACAAAAATACTTGCATAGTAAAACTCAGGTCAGGTTAATCAAATTCAGCATTCAAATTGCCTCGGTTGTGAATCGAACATTTACCTCCTGAAGTTAACAATAATAATGCTACGCCACGAATGTCATCGTTGCTCAAAAATTTTATTTATATTTAGCAGCACATATTTCGAGAAAATGGGCAACCCTTCAGGGTGGGGACGTAAAATGCCAAAATGCATAGGTCTATCTCATGTAAAAACACAAAAGCAAAGGAAAAAAATAAAAACTAATCTAATAATAAACCCCCAGTAGGAGGGAAAGCCAAGAGAATTCTTTCTGCATCGCCACGTTGAATGGCAATGCTAGTTTTTTGACCAAAATAAGAGCCAGCATTCTGGTCACATGTCGCTTCCACTAGACGTTTTGATATTTCTAAAAATGATTTTAAAGCGCTCGGTCCCCAAGTCCTCAGTTTCTACTACAAACGACACAAATATGAAACCTGTGTCAAATTTTAAAATAAAACTAAATAAATTAGCATAACGGATAATGATGTAAAATGGTATACATTTAATTAAGGACCATTAATTATATATTAACAACATTACAATATTAAAATAAATTTGATTAACTGCTTCTGAATCATTCCGCATCTGTTCTGCATCTATCATCCACACATATACTGCCTCATACAGAGTGTAAGAAAACTCTTAAAGGATTAGTCCGGCCCAGGCTGTGCCCACAAAGGTGGTTCACGTCTTTCCCCATTGATTTATGGTTTCACGCGAATAAAGAGCTAAGAACCGGCGCTGTTTCAATTTCTATACATTCAATGGTATTAAGAGACTGGTATATTGGAGTGGTGAAGCCGGAAGTTTTTGTGGTATATGATATTTACTTTCGATAACTTTTCAATCTTACTTCAATTCGGTAAGGTAAATCCATCAATCTAGAGCTACAGTATCGGTGGCTTCCGTGGTCGTGCGAACTTGTATTGAAATGCCTAGCTGTCTGTGTAAATAAATATTTTTTCAGTTAGGATTTTAATAAAATTAAAATGGGGCCACTTGGGAGACAAGTAAAAAAATGTTTTTGTATCTATTCAGCCGTAGAAATAGGAGATAACCAGTATAAAAACAGCCAAATTGAGTTGGTACCTCCTTTCTTCTGGGAAGTTTTTTTATATACTACACACCTAGGCATTTGTCCACAAGTCCATACGACCACGAAAGTCAGTGACACTGTAGCCCTAGACGGAGCATGCCTAGTCTGGAATACACTGGCTCTCAAGTAAGGATGCCGGAACACACGGTTAGGTGATTGGCGACAGATAAGTCGTTAAGAAGAGCTGAAAATAATTTTTAGTAAATATTCATAACAAAACAACATGTCACTGGCCTCACGCCAACTCATAAACCATTTATCGTATTATGTTTTAGATTTCATATTAATTTATTTTTCGTTTTATGACATTATTTAATGTTTCATAGTCATAATGAAAAAGAGGCCAATGAGAGTGGAAGGAAGCGGGAGTGCCGGGAAAAAATACATGGATGAGTTTTGCGAAAGAAGAATAAAAGAAGAGTTGACGGCTAATAGAGCAAAATGGAAGAAGAAATGATTAGAACATGTATTGGGAACTACCCTTGTGTTTGGTGTAGCCCAAAAAAAATCAAACAAATAAAAAAAAAAGAATTAAAGTTAATTATTGAAGCCTATTTACCTTCTGTATGAAATTCGTGCATACTCCTATATTGACTTAATATGAATTGATAAGCATTGCCATTCAGCGTGGCAATGCTGCTAGCATGGTAGGCATTCTGCTTTCACTTGAATTAACTGAGGATCTTAAGTAGTCTATAGGTAATCCATCTGTTCATTTTTTTATTGTTATTCATATTTTTTTTTTTCCTTAAAAAACAGTTGCTTAGCTTACTACCGGGCAAGTGCTTTTAATACTAAAAACAAAAAAGTATAGCACTAAGATTACCCATAGACAATTTAAGATCTACATATATTGTCCAAATGCTCCAACCCACAACCAGAGAGCAGGGTGCCCAGAGTACTAGCCGATTTACCACGCTAAATGACAATGATTATACGTCGGGCCAGATAAAAACCGACATTCTAGTCAAGAGTTGAATCGATCAAACGCTCTGATAAGAAAAATAAATAAATAAATAATATATTTAATATTAAATTGGCAATAATTAAAGAAACGAGACCAAACAATTCATAGGTGGTAAAAACAAACAAACTGAAATCATAAATATCAGATGTGGTTGCATTACTAAATCCATATTGGTAATGAATTACAATGGAGTTATGAATCAAAGTGTAAAACTTGAGGTTACAAATATGGCGTCGTACGAGAAAGATTTACTTTGGATTAGAGTTCGTAGGGCTGAGGATATTGAGACTTTTCAACTTGAGAAATGAAAGAGCTTTGGAATCGAATAGTGGAAACGTATTGCGTCATTCTCAAGTTATTTAAGTGCCTCAAAGGAATTCTTTTTTTAGTAGTAACAATTAGTATTCAAAATAAATTAAGACATATTTCTTAAGTTTCCGGGACTCGCTCTTAACTCTTCCAATATAAGTTTACAAGTTTCAGTTGGATAGTGTTAGTGTGAACTTTTTGAGTCTATGTTATTAAATAGAAATATCCATTTATAATCTACGATTTTGTGTACAACCAATTCATCGCCTCCTTTTTTGTTCTTTCATTATTGGCAACGTAGCTCTGTGTATTGTGTTAGGACAGCTCTATTACGTTTCCGCTTTCGAATTTGTCACGAATTGATTTTTAAAGACATTTCTTTAGATTATATTTGTTACCGGCGTCTAATTCAGCAATTCAAATTCAAATTCAAATATAACTTTATTGTACACCAAAAATATACATATACATTTCAAACAGGCATCATAAAACATTGGCAGTACATTGGGCGGCCTTATCGCCTAAAGCGATTTCTTCCAGGCAACCTTTGGATGGATCGGACTTGATGAGAAACACAGCAATTGCTTCCCAAAACGTAATAAACTATAATTACATATTGTTAATCTACAATTAATGAACACTGGGTCTTAAAACCAAAAAAGTTTCATCCCCTAATTTCGACAACGCTGTTGGCTTATGTGTTTATCACAGAGATAGTAATAGTTAATACATTGGTATGTATAATAAATAAACAAGTTTAACAAAATTATAGCATTGTTTAAGAAGACGTGTTTTCACGCGAACCTGATTATTGGAAAGGTCCAACTATAGTTTCGTTCACATTCGGTGAACTTCATCAGGGATAAAATGAGTCGTCGTGTTTTCAACGATGTCACGTCTCGCACTGCGCTCAGCTCTTAAATAATATGAATCAAACACGCGTTATTTTTCTAAATAAAATTAAGTATACTACCTACATTTTGTGTTCTAAAACTTATAGATGTGAGTGACAATCGTGCTGCATCCCACAATACAACGTGGGCGTATATAACACGGCGCAATTTCGCTTACTTAGAGCTACTGTGACGGGGTACCGACGTGGAAGATTCCTTGAAAGATATCTCGGCAAATAATTAAGTAACCAAACAATATTTATTACACAATTTATTTACTTTATTAGGCACTTTAGAAAAGACTAAATTCGGCAAGCTCTAAAATTATCTCTAAAATTATCTCGCGAAAACTTTTACCTTTTCAAATTCGACAACCTTGGTGTGATGAGTCTTATTTATACAACAGACCAAAGCTTATAAGTTACATATTTCACTTGAAGTTAAATAATACCAAATTATTAATCCTTTACTTTATTGGTTTCTAAACAAAATCTCAATTTCTTTCTTCTTCTGTCCATTTTACGCCCGCGTCATACATAAAGTCTCATAAAGGAATCATAAATTCCAGTACAATGCATACACATATGAAGTGTATCAACTGATTTCAATGGCACGTCAGATTTGATTTTATTCGAGTGGCACTGTACGGAACTACGATATGAATTAACTTTTTTTAATTGGGATAATACGATTTTAAGGATTTAAAAAAAAAGGAAAATGTGTAACTCGAATTTCATAAATAGTAATTGATATTGACTTGTTCACAGACCCTGAAGAAGACCGCAATTCTTATTTAATTTTGAATTACGAGAATAAAAGCAGCCTAAGACATTTTTTAATATTAAAATATTTTAATTTTATTTTTTATTATTGTTTTTTATTTTGGTTATGATCCAAGTCCAAATCATACTATGACAACTTTTGTTGAGACAAAACGCATTAAAAACTGCAAGTCTAAAAAAAGGTTTCCAAAACTTCCAGTGAAGCCTCGATTATTGTTTTAAAGATACGCCTACATACATACAGTTAGCCATATTTTTGGGACATATAGGTAATGTATCTCGACATTAAATACCTACTTATGTAGGTCAATACACGGAACAGCCGACAAAATGTATGGAAGAACTAGTTTTATTTTATCAAATTTCGGGTTCACCCCATAACCCATAATAAGTACAATGAGCTATTCTGTCTGAGAACAACATATAACGTCCAACTGCTGCGCTGGGGCCTCCCCTATGTAGGTGAGTATTCCACATAATCCACCACGCTGGACAAATTACGAGCTTTACTTTACATATCTTCGAAAGCTATTAACCTTCTCCGACAAACACGTTTCCTTACGATATTTTCGTTCACCGATTAAGCTTGTGGTAATTAGAAAAAATTGATAAAACTCAAAGGTGCATGCTTAAACCTAGGATTGAACCCGCGCCCTTTCGCTTTCGCTTGTAAAGCAAGGGGTTTACCGATTAGGCTACCACTAGCTTATTTCGCTCATACTTTGTTTTTATTTAGTTCTGTTCTACATTTTATCAAACCTATGCCTCCATAAGATTGTAGTTCACCACACAATGCCCCATATGACACGCGTTGTGATTTATCACACAAATTAATATGGAACTTTATTAATTAGAATTTTTATATTATAAAAGCCGGCCTGAAAGGCGTGACATTTGATGTTTCCAAAGACAATTTATTGCTTTAACTCTCTTCATAGGATATTGTCTAATAAATAGAATGACGAACGGTTTGATGTCATTTTGTATACCAACGCTTAGAAATTTAGATGTTTTTTTTTTGATTCTGTGAACGTTCATTTCACGAAAGTTTAGTATTACGATGTATGTATGTGTCAAACGTGTGACCTATATTTGCTTTTTCAGAACAACAAATTATATTTACCAACGTCTAATCATAACGAATTCCAAATTCAAAAATTGAGAGTACTCTAGAGTCATTGACACGACTCCGCGTTAACGGATGTCAAACGTATTTAACAATTAATAGCCTATGTCTTATCAACACAACTCTCATTACGTTTCCATCTAAATTAGACTTAACACTTCGTTTTCATGGTTGATAGTTGTGTGCGTGGTATTGGTGGTTAGGTTGTTTTATTAATGAGTAAAGTATTGATAATCAAACTCATGAACATTGGATGATCTGTGTAGTAGTCAATTAGTATAACACGCAATGATCGCTGGATTAAAATTAACTGCGTAATGGTCACCGCATACTGTTTTGAGTCGACAAAGTAAGTAGACTCGAGATAGCATTTTTGACTAACTTCAAAAAATTAGAGCTTCTCACGTCGGTTTTTTTTTATTATATTGAATTTTATCTCATCTAATATATAAAATACTCGTGTCACGGTGTTTGTTACCGTATTCCTCCGTAAAGGCTGGCGCTATTTGTATGTAATATTGCGTGCATATCGGATAGGTCGGAGAATCAGTCAACATATATTTTTTTAATAAAGCATTTTTCTTTATTTTTAGCAACGTTTTTAGAATCATTTAGTTAATTTATGTATATTAACTGATTTCTTGATATTTTTCGATAGGGTCTGTCCATTTGGTACCATTTATAAACGCTACTATGACACAACATCATCCCTATCCTATCAAAACATAAATAATAACATCCAAATCCGATAAGGCGTCGAGTAATGAATTAACACAAATTAAATCAACATTAAAAAAATGTAGCATTGTGATCCTAATAACGAGTATAAGAGAAGTTTGATGTCAGTGTTTAAGCCCTTAAGGAAAATAATTATCACTGTTTATATGTGAAACTGTTCCGGTATGCGAAGTCCTTTATGCAGCATGTATATTTTGTTTATGTATGACAATGCGTGTTTTTCACATTTCTACTAACTGTTATGTCTATGTTTTTTCAATTAAATATTAAAATAATATTATTGTCGAAATTAATGTAATTTCGAATTTTTTATCACCATTTTATATTTCTACACATAAAATCATTAATCATTTCATGTTACATTCAGATCAAACACAAACGTGTTTGAGTCTAATTTATTATTATTTATTTATTATGTTTTTTTTTAATGACACAGTTACTTATATATTTTATTGCACAAACTTATAAAACATGATAAAATTTTAACTAAAACTATACAAAGTTATAAACTATATGTACAAAAGCAATATCCAAAAATTAAAACTAACTTAAATCTAAACCACTGCCAGTTGGTAGAGTACCCAAAATGCTGGCCCCATTGCCTCGTTGAATGGCAATACCAATGCGCTGACTCAGGTAGAGGCCAGCATTATGGTCTCGAGTAGCGTCAACTAGACGCTTTGTTAGGGATTTGAAAAATAATTTTGCTCCCAGTCCCCAAGGCCCGAGAGTTAATTAGAGTTTATTTTGTTATTAAAAAAAATAAAGTTGTTAATTATCAGTTATTAACTAATAACCTAATAATAACTAATATTTGGTTCAATTAGTATAACTGTCAAACTTCAAATAATATAATTGTACTTATTGTTTTGCTTACGCCAAAACTTAATAACATAATAATTAAAATTAAAAAATATATTAGTTTTTTTTTAAACTTTATAAATATAATAATTTTGAGGTACTCGTACTATATTAAAAAAAAAAAAACAAGTAAAACAAAATTCAAACCGATATCAAAAATGGAAATGGTTTTTATATCTTAAAATCCCGGTGAATTCTTATTTAAATATACGCTCCCCGGTTTCCTGAATTTATTTTTTAATTTATATCAAGGATGTACATACTTTGTAGTGCTATATACATTTTTATTGAAATTAGTACAATATGAAAACTTTGGCCTGCCGAGTGGAAAGCAGAGCCAGACGTAAAATATTACGAGTGAGTAAAGTTGCAAGAAAGTCAAAACAAAATGCGATGACCTTGAGAGTTGCTTTAGAAAATCTTACGTTTCTAAAACCTTCGTCATCAATTTCACAGTTGATCCCTGCAGCTAATCTTTGCCATTCGATCGTCCGATCAACCCTTAATTACGGGGGTAGATTGATGACAGCCCCCGATATTTTGCCGCTTATTTGACGGTCTATTAATTTCGCTCAAGTTAGACGGTTAGATTTGAGTGAGAACTGATTTTCGAGCTAATTTAGCGTGAATTGATCGACGTGATCCGATTTTCAATTTTCGGCTTCATCTTGTTTGACTTAATCACCCGACTGCTAAAGAAGAAGGGTTATGTTATTCGAGTGTATGTATGTTCTGTGGAAGATATATTATATACTCGTATGTATATATGTATCTTTGGCACGCCTTAGGGCCTAAACGGCTTATCGTATTTTGTTGTGAGTTACGCCAATAGATTCGTCTTAGTCGTCAGAGTGAAACTGGGTAGATACTCGTACATCAAGAAAAAAAAATTAAAGATGATACTCAGGTTTACCGATTCAGCAGTCGTGTTTTTTCGAACTTGTTTCTAACCACTAGTTTATTTTTGTAGTAGTGGTTCTGTTTGTGGTTTTGTATTTTGCAATAAATTGTCTTATTTAGAAATGTTTCACAGTTTTGAAAGTGTTTTGTCTTGTCTTATCCGTATGTACATTGCTGCAAAGCATTTATTAATTAAGCTTGAGCTGTATACTCTAGCGCGTGACGCAATACGAAATTCTGGTGCTACGTCACGATATAAAATTTGGTATTGGTTTAGCTTATATTGTTCCACGTGAATTTTACGCGTTTGAAGTAAAACGACCGCGATTCGTGTTTAAATGTTCGCATGGAATGACTCATGTATATGTTTGTACATTACTACCTATTATTTATAATTAAGAAAAAAAATTACGTTGAGTAGTCCATTCTAGTATACTCCTAGACCACTCTTTCTCAAAGACGCCTGACATGGGACCAACCCTAAGTCCTAGAAAAAAAACAATGGTCTATAGAATAAGCTTTTCGGTTGTCTATAAAATGTATGAAACAGCTATTTATTTTCTCTGATTCAGACTTAGTGAAAATTGTTAATAATGGTGAGTATGGTGACCCCCTTTCGACTAAGTGTATTACCTTTCCGACAGCCCTTTGACAGACATTATGATTATTATATAAAAGAATTTAAAAAAAAAAAACTTCATAGCAAAGTATTTTACAGTATGAAAGAGTTTTTGAATGACAAGCACTGAGTGTGACGTATTTATTATGATTATAAAAAAACTAATTTTTAGAATATCTTGACATAATTTTTGAATAAATCTAACATTTAATTAATTTGTAATTTTTTTAGTATTATTATAAGCTAATTAAAATTCCACAATTATTCCACAATATGTTATTGCAATGTTTAGATGTGCTTGTAATTTGGTCATGTTAGAACTTGAACAGATGGCTTTAGTTAGTGTTAATATTGCCTGATGTATTATCTTATTTGTGGTCAGTACACGTTTATTGTTTTAATTCCATGAACTCCAGGAACTTGTAACGCCACGTTGTGTTTTTTGGTACCTATTTTGGCTTTTCTGTATTAAGCTAAGGTTTTAAGTTTTCATGCTTTCTATAACTGAATATTTTTGCAATTTTCCTTTTGTTGTGTTGCAATTGTGCTGTATTGTACAGAATTTACTGACTTTACGACGGCTTGGTATGCAGATTAGGAGTGTCAATTTATCATAATATATTTATTTTGTTTTTCTCTGTTTGCTATACTTAAATAAAACTACACACCTATTTTCATATTATGCATGCCAAACTAGGCAAGGACATGTATGCTCTAATTTACTATAAGATCTTGTACAAGAATTACAGTGTTTCTAGCAAATCAAACTGATTTTGATTATTCTGTTAAAGTACAGAAAAAATGACAAGTCATATAAATTTACTTATAGATAGGTATAATGTATACTATAATTTAAAATTGGTTTTTTTATTTTCTTGCAAATATATTAACTAAAAATGAGAATAAAATGACATAAGCAATTAAAGCGTCGTTTAATTTTTTCAAAAGGTGAGTAGGTTACCTTTGATAAGAAGTGTTATTACGAGTATGAAATATATTTTTAGAAAACGTCGAAGACAACAGCATTAAATTAAATTAAATTGTATGTTTTATTGTTATGATTTATTTATATCTATTTATTTTTTGATGTAAAATACTTACCCTTTATCAAAACTGTATCAATTTCTGGCGAGTTGTTATAGCCAAAATATTCCATACAAAGTGTTCGAAATCCTTTATCTAAAATCTACGATATTTTTATTTTGTAAGTATTGTTTTAAAGACGCGGCTTAAAAACTGTGAATATTAACAGTCTTTCGAAAGAATAATTTGACAATATTTTTGTTCAAATATTTACTTAAATAACTTGGAATCTTTTAAGTTATTCGTTTGCTCTCGAGATAAACTTTGAGACAAGTTATATTTTAATAAAAACTTAAAAAGTAACTTATATCTTTTTATACTATGTCACTGTAGTTATGAGATTTAGTCAGAAGCAGCAATTCCTTAAAATTGAGATCTGGACGTCAAAATATTATATGACCCGCCTATTTAAAGGAGGTCTAATAAAAATTCAAGCCTGCTGATACGGTCGCTCTTAAGAGATTATTCATGTTATACAATGGTATACAATGACCAACCTCTTAAGGGCGACTTTCAGGCAGCGTACAAGTTCTTTTCAAAAATAATCCTTTTTCATATTGAAAAAAAATTTCAAATTGAGCACCTCCTATTCTTTAGAAGTCGTTAGATGTACGGACTTTTTATACGAAAAGTTTGAATGAATGAATGAATGAATATAGTTTAATTGCACACTAGACAAAAACTTTTGAATTACTCCTTTTTTTTATTAAACGTGTCTTTTCCCAGCAAAGTTAGATTGGGTCACATCGAACTATGTCTGTCAGACGGATATATCGTAAAACACTGAAATTGGAGTTGCGTCACGTCATGGACGGCGGGTTCAATTTTCTCTCAATAAATATATTATTTTTCCAACAATAACGTGAAAAAAATAATTAAATCAATATTAAATAGGTATTTTTATGTTTATATAAATTATAATTATTATATTTACATATAAAGAGAAAGTATGTAAAAAGTGTATTAAGCAACTAATCCTACTTTAACTGCCATAAAAAAATCTACTACTGCTATACTTCAGTTATATTTCCTATGAAGTAAAGTTCCCTTAGAGCAGCCCTTACCCACTAGTATAGGCTGATAAATACGTAAGTATAATTACGACCCTGAATTGATTAATGTAAATGGACTATAATGTGCCATCTTAATAAATAAATAAATGCTGCTCTCAACGAACAATACAATATAACCCTACAAGGTCATGGACAATAACTCTTAAAAAAAGCATTAACGACTTTTAGTAAAATAATAATATAATTCATCCAATGAACAGTTTTCTCTTACCCTGTCAATACAAAATTCCGCAACTAGAGCTCTTACTTTTGTACTTTATCTCGTAAATATAATGAAATACTACCAAGTAAGTATGAGAAAAGAGTGAGGAAGTTCAGTGACACAAAAAATAAAGCAAAATATATAATATACAGCCAGTCACACATACACAAAAGACATTGCCCTATTTCTCCCGCGTTATTTATATCTTGTTTTCATCCTCGCATCTTCGGGATACAATCAAAAGTTTTTGCGTATCTCAATCAAACTTTTTTAAATGTTCCGCCATTTTACCACCCCCGCCGAATGTCATATCTCCCCCCTTTCTGAGTGGCATTCATAGACTTTATAAGAAATCATAGATCGGAATTCCTTTAGCTCTTACATCTCAATAGCCTATCATTAGAGTTTAGATTGTATTTATTTCCCTCTATTTCATTTAATTTTAAAATGTCTGTCTTCAAATGTGGTCCTACTTTGCTGCGCAGAGCAAAGTCACCGCTTTTTAAAAGCTTGGTATTTTACTAACAGCCCAGGATTTTGCAACAATTTTTAAGCTATTGCATAGCTTTTATCGCGAGCTTTGAGCGCGGCGACCGAATCAAGAAATTCCGTAACGAAAATAAACCTAACACTAGTCTAACGTCGTTTCAGCTCGACAGACTTCGGCAGGTGTTTATGTGCGGGCGACTAGACGCATGCGTATGCAATAACTTTACCGCGGCAGTCCCTGAGTGCCACACGTATTTTTTTTACAATATATAAATTGACGCTCACTCTAACAAGAACTTGTTGAAATTAAATCATAAACATCAAACATTCATAACAAAATTTAATTATATTAACTAATTAATCATTTATTCCGCATAATATCACAATTTATAAATTATCATTATATTAAAACACGTCAAAATAAATTAGTCGAACAACCCACCCCGAATCATACCTGGAGCAAAGGTACCCATTACGCTGGCTGCGTTACCGCGTTGAATGGCCACACATGTAACGGTCCGTTTCGGCAGCCTTTCATGAGAGCCACTTTATTCCAGACTGGGCATGCTCTATCCAGGGCTACAGTGTCACCAACTTCCGGGGTCGTGCGAACTTGTGGTCAAATACCTAGCTGTGCAGGATAAAGAGAAAAAAAGGTTTCTGACATAATATCAGAAGATAGGGCAAGATTCGTTTGTAATCCAGTGAGAGCGAACGGATCGAGACGAGCGTCGCATTCCAAACTCTGTGATAACAATAATTCCGTTTTCCGTTATAGTCTTTTTATTTTGCAATATAATACGTATTTGTAGCATAATCGTGTAAAAGTTTGATGAGTAACGTAGAAACAAAAGGTTTTACTGATTCTTTGGTGATTGCTTCGTTTTGATTGTTACAGAATTAAAATATTTCTGATACTAGGATATCTTTGTTACTTTAATCAGACCTATTAAAAAACTACCTTTATACAATGGCAGGTTTATATAGAGAGACGAGTGACTGCGGTCATAAACCTGATCCTGCCAAAGTGTGCAAAGAGTATGTTCTAGTAAATAAGGAATAAAAACAAACTCATGTCTTCTAGCTTTGAAGTTAGGTGTCAACTGTCTATGTCTATTTTTATTTTTAATACAAGACAGCTAGGCAATTGACCACAAGCTCGCACGACCACGGAAGTCAGCACACAGTGGCACGGTGGGCTTATATGGAGCATGCCTAGTCTGAAATACACTGGCTCTCAAGAAAGGCTGCCAGAACAGATCGTTAGTTACTTGGAACAGATTTATCAACTTATGAGTGGTAGCTAAACAGGCCCTACCTCCATGCTATGGTTTCCTCACGATGTTTTTCTTTACCGTAGTATTGTATTAGGTCCTTACATATGAAATTGGCGTTTTGTCGTACTGGCCACTTTGATCTCAAATATCTCTTCTTTGGTTAGGGATTCCAATTTCAAATTTATACAGCTATTTATTCATACATTTGTATTTCGGAAACCGTAATTCATTTGTTTTGTCCTCGTTTGGTTTTTTCTTTGCGTCACGCAGTTTACAAAATGGAAAACTTGAAATATCGCGTTATTTACGAGTACGAGTTCCACCGTGGTACCAGTGCTGCAGAAACGGCTCGAAGGATAAATGATGTGAATGGCGGCGGTGTCGCAAAAGAAAACACAGTGCGTTTTTGGTTTCAACGTTTTCGTTCTGGAAATTTCGACCTGCAGAACAAGCCCCTTGGATGGCCGGAGACTAAAGTTGCTAATGAAGAATTGAAAGCTATTATGGAAGCAGATCCATCGCAAACCACGTCCTAGTTAGCTGCAGGCTGCGGTGTTAGTGATAAAACTGTTTTAATCGACTTGAAATAAATTGGAAAGGTGAAAAAGCTTGAAAGGTGGGTACCTCATGAATTGAGTGCAGCAAACCGACAAACGCGCGTCAACTGCTGCGTTACATTACTCAACCGGCACAGTAATGAAGGGATTTTAAATCGGATCTTTCGGATATTTAAATATTTCCATTTTGTAAACTGCGTGACGCAAAGAAAAAACCAAATGAGGACAAAACAAATGAATTACGGTTTTCGAAATACAAATGTATGAATAAATAGCTGTATAAATTTGAAATTGGAATCCCTAACCAAAGAAGAGATATTTGAGATCAAAGTGGCCAGTACGACAAAACGCCAATTTCATATGTAAGGACCTAATAATTGTTTTTATATTAAAGAAACGGATCAATACGGATGTGACATGATAAAATTAAGATTCAAAAGAATCTATATTTAATCATCATGAAAAAAGGGTTCTTAATTTGTCGGTTCTATCTCATAAAGTTTAATCTATATCGGTGCAGTAGTATTATATGTAATAAAAAAAAAAATGATGATAATGTTGAATTGTTGTTGACTGTCACTTTTTTGGGTTTGTATCCACAGATCTCGTGATCAGACTGAGTTGTGATAACGTGATTAATTACCTACAGAAACGACATAAATTTATTTAACACTATCAGGTACTGGTATCCCTTTTTGAAAAGAAAACTATAAAATGATTACATGGAAATCAATCGAAATAAACCCGAGTCAGCATTAAAATTAATCTCCGCAAGTAGTAATGCCTACGTTCGTGCAATAACTACAAATCGCCAGGACAACATTTTACGCATCGTATCAAAAGTTATGCACAAACATAACTTTACTTTAAAGTCGTTTAAGTATAAATTGCAAAATACAAATTACTGAACACTGAATCCAGTATCAATACTGCGTTCAAGCAATAATCGTCAGTATGTAGCTTAAATGGGATTTAGTTTTGTGGTACAAGTGATGATATGACAGCTATACGAACGCTTATATTTTGCAAAAATAAAGATCTAAATGTTCTGTTCTTTCCAATCTCTGAAATAGTCTATACTCGAGTCAAAACTTGTATTCAAATCAAATTGTTATAATTTTGGTAAACACAGATGTATTTGCAGAGTATGTTCCTCTTTATAGGAGTTACTCAAACAATGAAGGTAGAATTGGAAGGTGCCAACTCGCGCTCAAGCGAATTTCATGCGCGCCATGATTAACTAAGTCCGAGTTGAACTATTTAACGGAAAAATATTTTGAGGTAAATCATTACTAGGTTTACTAATTATTAACAACGTTATATAATATTAGGAAGCTGTTTTGTCCACCATGATCAGACCAAAGTATTTTTTTGTAAACTAAGTTTTTGATTCTGTCACTGTCTTGTTACTCACAAGTGATTTTGCTCATAATAATAACATATGTAATTTTTATAGGTTTATTTGTTCTTAGTTGTCAGCAGGATGTTAGATCATCCTAACATAAAAGACCCTGCACTACCTGATAGTCGAGTAAGAGATATTTGTGAATAAGAATAACTAGGTATTTTTTTGGCAAATAAATACAACCCAGAATAGAGAGAAGATATAAACTAATTGATAAGAAATGCCTGGACTCATAAAATATAATATAACTGACATAAAATTTGTTCCACAATGGGTTCATTTCTTCACCTCTCTGTTACACGTTGTCTAAGTTATTACAAAGTTTTATGCAAAATGTAACATTTCTAAAAAATCTGCTCCGCTCACGCTTCCTCTCCTCGCTCGCTTCGTTCAACAAACGTAATGTCCACCGTGAATTATAATTATTACCTGTTTAATGTATGTCTTCTTCAGTTAAAGCATTGGGTGTCCCTATTTTTTGTTGTCAAACGAGCGATACGAATGGCCGACCCGCTGCGTGGATATTGGAAAAAAATATATTATTTTCATGTTATTTATTTTCTCCTGTTTTGTCGATGGTTGTCTTTTGGTCTTCGGATTTTGGTCTTGAGGTTTAATAGCGGTGAGGGACTTCTGTATTTTGTCACAGTCATGTTTATGGGGCTTTGACATTATGGGAATCAATTGAATGATAATGCAACGTTATATTACTATGTTTGTTATTAAGAATATAAAAAATAATAAACGTTAAATGAACACGCACAGTTGAAATTAAATTTCAAGTCAAAGGCAATATTAAGTATAAAGAAAATTCAATATAATATACTACTGGATTTTATATGTTATATTTAAACCCTTACAAACTTATCTAGCTATATTCCGCGTTGTTTGGTTTCCCGAAAAAAATAAATATTGCAATGTCCGTATTTCGAACAATGCCTTTGCAGAAAATCAATTCCGTCGCTCAGTTGATGAGTAGAAAATAATCTCTCACTCTGAAATTAATCATAATTTTAAATGAGTCAAAACCAAATATCTAATTAACGCGTTAAATCTAAATTTTAACACGATTGACACTTCTTAATACGGTCAAATGATCACAGCGCGTTCAACTAAAAATATGTTAAAATGAATAAATAAGAATGAATTCGCTAACATATAGATCACTCAGAAAATAATACTTTTACTGTATTACAAAGGAAGAGAACATACAATTGCATAATTTATTAAATTATAAAAGAAATATTATCGATTTTTAAATTTATCAGCCAAATTGTTTAATACTATTTTAAAAATCTTGTAATGTTTTATGACAATGGATTAAGGTTGACATTTGTTTGATTTTATATAATTTGTGTTAAAAAACTCAGGTTTTAATGGTCCAGTAGCAGTGCTCATTCGATCAGAAAGATTGGATCTCCCAAAATGCATTCCGATGATGGAACAAAAGTAACAAATGTTTTTGGATTTCTAAAAACAAGACATACTCATTCGGAATTTTAATGTTAGTTTAGGATATCGTTTATCTTCGTGGTATTTTGTAATTAGGCATCTATTTGTCCGTTTATCAAATTTATGATATATTGGCTTATAGTTTTTTGTGGTTCTATGTTTTTGAAGGCGTTTAATCGGTTATATTAGCTGCATTAGGTGGTTAATGTATGCGGTATATTACCAATATCTGTTGTTTATCTTTTTGCTAATTATGAGCCTTAAATTTAAATTTAATTTACTGGATTTGAAATATTTGCACCACGAATAGGACTGCAATTTTATATAGAAAACTAACGCGTGTCACGTACGCGTGAAAACTGTCTTCTTAAACAATATCTGCCTTATTAATAAACGCGTCTTAATTTAAAGTATCATTTGTCTTATTCTATCTCATCTTGTTTTTGACTCAATGCATTTTTTGAAATTTCAGTGTAAGAAGTATGTGTTCTAGTTTTTGTCTAATTGTAAATATAAAATTTAGTAAAACAATTCTTGATATTTTTCTTACCGGCGGATTAGTTTTTGTGACAAGGTAGGTAGGCACATTTTGCGTGGTTATATGTCAAAATGCGTATTGCTGCTCATTTTGCTCATTGTACATATTGAGTAAATGTCAAGATGTGTATTTAAACTTAGTCAAAAATCGCGTCAGAACGCGTAATTCGAGTTGGAAAGTTTATAACTTCGGTCAGAAACGCTATGTGAATCATGTTGCTGGACGTTTCTCTGCCCTTCAGGGTTTGCACCTTGTGACTTGGCATAGTGGACACCGTTCTAGTCTACGAGGCCTTTGAAGAAAAAAAATCGTGAGGAAACCATAGCATGGTGGTAGAGCGTTTCCTATCGCTCGCCTGACTAGCTACCACACTGAAGTTGTAAAATCTGTACCTAACGGTGTGTTCCAGCAGCTTTCCATGAGAGCACCTTAGGCATGCTCCATGTAAGGCTATGGTCGTGCGAACTTGTGTTAAAATGTCTAGCTAATCTATTTCTAAGAAACCAATAACTCTGGCTACCGCACTTGGTTTCCGATTTCCCCGTACTTCATTCGTTCTTGGAAGTGAACGAACTCTACCTCGCCTGATGGTAAGCGCGATACCAGCATCTCGATTACGTCGGCACGTACTAACTCCTTGCACGAACCCAGCGTTCTGCTTTATGGGCTATGGGAGAGTTTATTGTTTTGATGGTTCTAAGGAAGATATTTCTTATAATAAATAATTGACTTGCGCTTGACCACAACGCACCTGATGTGAAGCGAATGCGACCTAGGATGTAGTATGCTTGCCTAGACGAAACCGATTCACTCGCGAATATAAAAGAACGAGATTATAGCTATCGGGAAATAGAGAACACGGCAGCGAATTCCTCAACCTGGCTGTTCAAACGATAAAAGTAGAATAAGATGGTATATAAAAAGTGTTCCGTGTTTTTTTTTTTTTGATGAATCGAAAAATATTTTTGTTTCAATGGTGTGGTTCCTCCTCACCACCGCCACATCTCACCTCATTATTTCTCTTTCACTCAGTATCCAACTTCCTCGACACATGTTTCGCACATGGCATCTTCAGGAGATGTTGACTCTTCAAGCGCTCGCTCGCTCGAAAACTCTACCTCGTCTGATGGTAAGCGCAATACCAGCTTTCGAGCGCACTAAATATTTTTTTATATACCATCTTATTATAAATAGATTTCCGCAAAGTAACGCCTGACTCTATCGATAAAAGTAGACGCAAAGCGTTTAGTTTGAGTCCGTGGAATCTTTACCATGTATTGGTGGCGTCTTGCAGTATCTCTACTTGTCCTATTCTAAAGCACACAGTCTGAATGAAATTTAATTATCACGACCTGATTATTTTGATTAATTAACATAAAAACAAGGAAAGTGGCCATCAAATTAATTACTCACGAACATTTTAATGTAAGTACAAGCAAAATTTAGAAAGCCTACGACATCGCCATTGTAGTGGCGGACATCTTGGATTTGAAATTTATTATAGTGTATATAATTTAACTTAAGTTAGGTTCAATCCCAGGTCCAAGTCTTATATTTTTCACTAATGTGTATAATATAATTAAATACCAGTTACTTTAGCGGCGAAGAAAAACATCATCAGAAATTCTCGTTAATAGAAGATACGGGAAGTCTCCAATTCGGCCAGCAAATTACGGCCCATACCCCCTTCACAGGGGAGATCCGATCCCAGCCGAGGTATGTCATGGGTTATAGTATCACTAGTCAAGCACTTTTACTTAATAACCATATTGAGTGTTATTTCAGTTTCGTAATATGTAATCCACCATCTTGGACTGATTTCAATGAAACAGCGAAGAACACTCCCAACTAGTCCACTTTTCAAACAAAAACAAACATAATAAATAATCTGAAAATCAGTCCATCTGTTCAGTAGGTACAATTTCATAGACATACAGACACAAAGTCATTACAAACTTATAAAACACCCTGTCATTTTAGCGACGGGGGTTAAAATAATGTCTAAGGACTTAGCTTTTCCCTTCTCAAACAAATCTAGCATCGCATATTCTAATCAATTCATTCATACACAATGGTACAGAACCATAGACTAATAGCGTACAATGGCCATAGACAAAGAATAAAGGACTCTATGACCACGCGAAGACCACAGACATAGAACGCGGATGTAAGTTCACAAGAAGTGGTATAGACAAGCTTTCCGTTTATTCCCACCTGTTCTGTGGAGTAGTTCTGTTGATAGAACTAATGGGTTCTTTATCGACTAGCCCTGTTAGTTGTAAGACTATGCTTGAATCGACTTATTACGTTTCCATTGGTTCTGTCCGTTGATTCCCACCTGTCCTGTTCTGACGTAAACTTTACGCTGGCACATATACAAATCGTACGGTGGCATATATCAAAAGAAAAAAACAATGGTATAGACAGAGTTAACGGGTATGTTAACTCTGTCTATACCATTGTTTTTTAAACTACAGTCTTGGCACAGCTCTTGATAAGCTACACGGTGATATCAAAAATATCCTCTTTTGTAGTTCGAAAATTAGGAGTAAACAGGATTACTTACTGATTATAAATTTGCCTCTCTGAAGGGCTTCTGACGATCTGAGATCAGATGCACGGTTACATTTAAAAAAAAATCCTATCCTTTTTTATTTCGATAAAGGAAAGATTAATTAAAAGTAACTTGTCACTATTTTTTATTTTACTCAATATATAATAATTACGTTTTTAGAGACGTTTCAAAATCTAAGAAGAACAATAAAAATTAAATATTGTCAACTGTACTGAACACGTTATTTTCAAGAAAGACTTGTCTTACTCTTAAGCATTTCTTCATAGTTAAAAGCAAAATAACTGTCTCTTCCGAAGCCTTGCACATCACTAGCAATATTAATTCGTTGTTCTGACCATGTGGGTGTTTTGTAGAAATGGCCACGCACGTGAGTTATATCGTGTTAGGGAACAGCATCCATCTTGACTGGACTGATAGCAATAGGTGCAAAAATTTACCGAAAGCAAAGCGTCTCTATTTTTAACCCAAAATAACGACGGGGGTAAAATAAAATAATATAAACTTAAAAAAGATTGAATGTCTGGTTGAATTTTAGATACAATATGTTACTTACACATGCTAATACAGGGTTATCGGCTAGGGGTGTACTAAGCCGAAAGGGAGTAACTATACCCGTCATTACGAAAAACTTTCACTATGGGACCAACATTGAAATCAGAAAAAAAAATTAGCTGTCCCATATAAAAAAAATCATCGGACGTCGACAAAATGTATGAAACAGCTGATTATTTTCTTAAATGCAGAGTTGGTCCCATAGTAAAAGTTGCTCATTAGGGTGTGTATAAAGACTCCCTTTTGGCTTAGTACACCCTAGCCGATAACCCTGTATATGAAGCCTCTGACTTCCGCACTAGTTGCAAAAACTCAGTCACAGAAACTAACGTCCTCCTAATTGGCTGTTTTTTTATGAAAGTGAAAGTGAAAGTGAAAGTGAAAGTGAAAGTTTATTTTTTTTCTTCAAAACACACAATAACAGTAAAAAGCATACACTAAGTTTAACGGAAAAACAATAACGTTATAATATGTTTGTCAGAACCCGAGCCCAACTCAGCATACATGCTAGCTGCAGCTTGTGCAGCAGCCAGCGCTGGTCTTCCGTTGGGACCGGGCAGTGACGTTACGCACGTGTGACGTAGGCAACAAGCTACTAACTAAAACATCTTACACAAAAAAAAAACCGTACATAAATATTTAATATAAGTAGGTGCATAAATAACAGGTTTGTTATCTTAAAATACGGAAATCTACAAACGAAATTAGTCTAAAAGCAAAAACACGTTAATATAAATCATAATATATGCGAAGGGCAATTGAAGTAGAAGTACTGGATAAATTTGGCTGAGTAATAATAATTATAATTTCTACATAAATGAACACACTTTAGAATATTTAAATTGCACTGGTATCCTGCACTAGTTGTTCCTCTCCCTTTTGGTGCGAAAATATAAATATTTTGAGCTTATTTCTAAAATTGTGCAGACAACGCAGATTCCTTATCGGTGGCGGAATATTGTTCCAACATTTCGATGCAGCGTAGCGGAAACTACCTCTGAAGGCAGCGGAATTTTATTTATTGTGCATTTACTCTAAAATAATATACTTACTTTAAGTAAACTATTATAATAACGCACAAAACAAATATAAAACCACTAGCTACGCCCCGCGGTTTTATCCGCGGTACATAAGATCATCCTGTTGAAACATTACAATTTTCCAGGATCAAATGTAGCCTGTGTGTTAATCCAAAGTACGAGTATATGCTATCTTCGTGCCAAATGTCATTCAAATCAGCTGTTTTGTGTGAAGAAGGAACAACAAACACACACCACATACAAGCTTTCGCCTTTATAATTATATTAGTGTGAAGTGAGATATAGGTAAACTTTATGCATCTCTTAGAAAAGGTTCATTAGTCCAGAGTGTTATTGATAAATGAACCGATTATGAAAGCTTTGATTGATGAAATTAAGTACTTAATGTATGCTTAGCCTCTAGATTACTTACATCCTTCAGTATTTACGTGTTTAAGCAAACTTTTTTTGTAACCCGATCAGTTACTTAGTAATTTTTTCTTCAGATATAGAAGTTATAATTATTATCCAAAAATGCCAAATGTACGAGTTTGTTATCACAATGAATTATTGTCAAGGTCACAATATACACGTATATAATACCTACGATTCGCAATATAGATAGGTACCTACCTACGCATATCATTAGTAACATTATCAACCTACATTAAGTTCACAGATTAATAACTACTTAATACAAGCACGGAGATCTATAAGTATCTGCTATCTTTCTCTGTCTACGAACACAAGTCAGTTCGACATTTACGTCATTCGTCCTTGAGTCGATTATTCACCTTGCAGTCGGCCGCGTTAACACAGAATACGTAGGAAGTAGTATGCCGGCCGTCTCGTACTGTAGCTTATTCTGTGATCTCACTCGAACGCTGACGCACACATCGATCTATTCGATACTATTTGATGTTAACAGATAGTCACGCACACATTGACACGTCGCCATTTTGCCGGCTGCCGTTCGAGAGAAATCGACGCGAGGCCCCCACCCACCTCACCTCAGTCAGGCGTCGGCCTCGATGAGTGAGTAACGTGTCGTGGAGTTATTCTGTGCCGGGGCAATAAAATGTTACCAAAAGAAAAGAAAAAACCCGTCAAACTTAGTCCCGAGACAAAATTGGAAGTTTTAAGACAGCGGGAGCAGGGTGTGTCTATTAACGAGCTCTGTATAAAATATAACGTGAGTTTAACCACAATTTATCATATAGCGAGAGAACGAAGCAAACTTCAAGAAGCAGTCTTGCAGGAAAAAAAAGATGAGTCCTCGCGCCGAGAGAAATTGGTAACAAAAATGGAAAACAAATTGTACGATTGGATTCTTAAGATGTGGAAACAAAGAAAGATAATTTTTAATAATGCTATTCGACAAAGAGCTTACGAAATTTATCGGAGGCTTCTAAATGAAAAGTTTGATGCTAGTGACGAGTGGTACGAACAGTTTGAAAAGAAATACTTGGCAAATTTAGAAAGGGACCTTTCAGATCAATCAGTGCAAGCTGGTGAAGGAACAAGTAGCAACAATGCTTCAATGGTAGACAATCCTCCACAAAAATTGATAGCAGAATTTATTAAAAATTTGTCATGCACTATTCCAGATGTCCCAATTATATCAATGGCAGCTTCTATAACAGAACCAACTCCTGCATCTACTAAAAATATAGCAAGCATTTGTTCAAACAATCTTCCTGAGCAAAAAACTCAAGTAAAATATCCACACCTTCGAGATTTGCTGAAAAAACCAGTAGAGCCAATGAGCAAAGAGCAAAAGATACTAATACACCCTTCGAATATTGCAGTTAACAAAGATAAAATTAATAAGCGTACTGGTCAAAAAACTTTAACAAATACTGGAACTAAACCGGATTTTATGTTACCTCGCATTGAATTCCCAACAAGTCATATAGTTCCAGAACTCCGTAACTCCTGTTGGCCAGATATTTTTACGATCCCAGAAAGATTTGTAAAGCACAATACAATACCAAGAACCGAACCACTGATGGATGGCCAAAAGAAGTTGAAATTTGTCGTAGAACTTTGGCCAGAGTTTAAGACCGAGATCGTAGAAGAAGAAGAAGAAGAAGAAAGACAAAAATTATCAGATCAGGGTGGATGGATAACTGAGAAGATAGACTGGGATTGGGACGATGACGTATCAACGTTTGTCGCTAATGTTAGAATGAGATTGCGTTCGTTCGATCACGAGCAGCAACTTATAGCTCGAAGACTTATTTTGGATATTTTGCTTATGGCTGAAAGAAAACAATTACAACCAATAACAACTATCATGAATTTATGACATTTAATTTAATGCAGCGTAATTTGATCAAAATCGCCTTAAAGCAACTTTTTTATTATTATTCTATTTGTTTATATTTGTGAATGAAAAAACTTGTTTAGTTACCCATAGAACTTATAGGTTAATAATTGTACAATAAATAAGTTGATACGATATTATTATTATTTTATTTTAATCAAACCCAATCATATAACCTACTAATATCTCAAGCACAAAAGTTTGTATGTACATTTATTATTATTTCATGCAAAAACTGCTGTACGGATTTATATGAAAATTGGCGCCAAATAGCTAATCTCCTGGATTAACACAACGTCATCTCGAAAAAATGCACCGCTTCCGTGGGATAACCAAATCCGCGAGTAACGGCGCAGGTCTATCATAATGCAAAAGCTATCATAGTGCCGAGCTGTTACTAGTATTAGCCTATGACCATCTGCAGATAGGTGCAGACATATCCAATGACATCTCAAAAATCAAATTCTGTCAATTGTTTTAGGCTGTAGGTAGAGGGTCACAGAGCGTTTTACAGACTTAAATACAAATTTACAATCACACAATCGAAAAATATAGCTCTCCTCTTGGATAGTCGGGTATAAAATACAACAACTGCGCGTTCAAAAAAATACTCCGTAGACCTGAGAATCCCTAAAATGAAGCAATAAAACAAAGTTGTACAATCTATTAACACCCAAACACGGTGGCTGGGTCTAAACGACCACACTATAGATTTTTAATTCATTTCCATTTATCGAAAGCACACAAGTTTAATTTGCTAGCGAATCACACGAAATTCAACCTTATCACTATGATATTAAGTAACAGACAGAATGTTTCACTCTTTATAAAAAAAATGTATCCTAATGCTATCGACAAAGTCAATCTTATAACGTGCAGTTGATTTTTACTCGGGTGATTAATATTGAACCTTATTTTTATGTAATTAAAGGCGAATTAAATTTAAGCGTGGAATAATAAAGTAGAAATACAAAGGTAACTTGAGGGTCTGCAATAAATTAATATAAAAGCTAGTTTGACAAATGAGTGAACACTATTCTTTATATATCTGTGTTTGCCTCTGAGATGCATTTTCTTGTTCGGAAGCAGATATGTTTTATTGCCTTATGCCAAACTGTGAGTTATTATACCGATCAAATAAATTAATTTTGATTAAGTTATGTTTGGTTTAAAAGAGTTAGGTATTTAATCGGCAGTGTTCTTAGCTATTTTTGTTGGAAACTGGTCCAAGACTTTTACAACTCTCTCAGTATATGTGCCAAATGAAAGGGCTAGTCTAGTAACAATACCTACACTATGACACATTTCAAATACAAGTTGACCGCTGCCACAATAATATGACGATTTTCTTTTTGCTTTAGTGGCGGGGGTTTTATAAATTTAAATTTATAAACCAGTTTCGTAAACAAGTAGTTAGAAGCAACTTAAAAAACAGACTATTAATCCTTTATTCCTTATTATTATTTTTATTTTGATGTCACCAGTGTCACTCTCATGACAAAGACAAATCTATTGACATCACTCATATAAAAATACGACAAACTGCTTAGGCTCTAGGGCGTGCCAAAGAAATATACATACATACATACACTCGAAATACATAACCGTCTTTCGCAGTCAGCTAAAAATCCAGTAAGATTAAAACAAACAAATTAATGTAATTATCAGCTTACATCAGTACCTATTTATACATATTTGCTAATAAATCACATAATTTATCAATTTGTAACATTCACCCAATAACACCATAAATCTAATAATAAGTCAAAATACTGGTAAAACACCAAAACAGAACATGAAAACAAAAAACATTGACAGCCGTCCAAAATAAAAAACTTCGGACCTCGTAAAGCACTATCAGAATTCATATTACCGATTAATAAATTCTAAGAAGTAAGGAATAAGACATAAATTTTAATAATGTATACCATAAAGTATTATCGGTACATCTTAAGTGGTGGTCGTGATTGTTTGAAGATGATGAGATTTACCTCTGCGTGACGGTCTGAGCTTTTGTGATGATTTTTCCATGATTTTTTTCCTGTTTTGTGACAGGTTGATGACATTTGATAGTTTAGGTTTCTTGTAATTGTTCTTATCGGTAAAAGATTTACGTTTATCTGGTTTGGTTTACATGTCGTGAGATTTTTTGTTTTAGTGATTTGAGATGAGAGTAATTATAGTTTTGGATATTTGAGTTGCATTCATCATTTTAAGCAGCTTATTCACTACAGGGTATGAAAACAACACAAACTTACAAATATGTAGTATGTTTAGCTATGCGTATGAACCCATAGTGTCTTACTACTGTGTACGGGTTTCCCCATAAAGGGGTGTAGGCCATAGTCCACCACGCTGGCCAAATTACGGTTTGGGGACTTTACTTATTTTTGAATGTTATTATTAAACCTTTTCCGACAAGCAGGTTTCCAACGACGATGTTTTCCTTCACCGTTTAAGCATATGGTATAAATTCTAATTTTCAAATAAGTGAAAACACAGTGGTGCATGTCTGAACCTGGAAATGAACCCGCGCCTTTTCGATTGTGATAATGTTTACTGACTAGGCTATCACTATTTGTCTAGCTATCTAATGTATAGAATATACTTTAAACTGTAAATTATTGACCATTCGAGCGTAACGCCTCTGCTTTGAGGCTGGCGAAATGTTTTTTCTAGTGCCAGTTGGCATGTTTATATGGATAGATGTTTATCTGGAAATTTAGCACTTACGCACAAGTTGCACTTTCTAGCCAATCTTGTCGAAATTTGATTTACAGGTTCTATGACAATTTTAACCGTCAGGATTTTTAGATTAGACGAGTACCTCTCCCAAAAATTGAGGTTGTTTGCCATTTACCGGCAGAATTCAAAAATGCTTGGCAAAGAAAAATTGCGAAATTCAACTTAGATTATTAATTAGCAAATTATTTTGATCCCAAGTTCAACAGTTCACAGAACTACTGGTTATAGCAACTCAAAATAAAGAACTTTCACTTTGTCAATTTTATTTATGATATTTAATTTTTGCGTTACGACATCACTATTTGTTAGTCGTCGAGCTGTCTAATAACCTTAAGTAAAATTGACAAAGACTCCTATTCGCCCAGTCACACTGGCTATAATAAAAGTTCCTAAAATTATACCCCCCTTTTCTCTTTTTTTAAATAAAAAGAGAGAAGACAATTTTAGAACTGTCAAATTAGGTTAGTTTAATAAGTTTTGCCTGCCCGAATGGGGGTCATTTAATGACAAGAAGATCCCATCACCACATAGCAGTATCTTCAATTTAGCAATTTATCGCTCGGCAGGCTAGCTACCACCCTCAAGTTGTAAAATCTGTTGCCAAGCACCTGACGGTGTGTTTCGGCAGCCTTTCTTGATAACCAGTGTATTCCAGACTAGGCTTGCTCCATCTAGGGCTACAGTATCGCTGACTTTCATAGTCGTGCGAACCTGTGGTCAAAAGCCTAACTGTGTAGGATAAAAAAAACAGTCTCCAAAACAATCACACACCTCGATTTGCGAAACGCCAAAGAATAATGAAAATAATGACAACAGATGGACCACCGAGCACATTTCGATTACTAACCTACCTAATTATATCTCGAGACGAAGTGGAAATCCAAGAAAATTGCCCCGACATCGGAATCAAGGTACGTAATTGCTTTAGGTAGCTACTGGTCTTACTCATTCCGATGGCGTCATCTCTATCTCCTTCACACTATTGTGATTCACGTAGTGCTGTCTCGTTCTAGATTTTAGATTTATAATTTTTAGTTTCGAATTGAAATGTTGTACGTTGAGACGAGTGTAGGGTATTTTAGACCACATGTCGGGTGGTGAAGGGTTAGAATTGTTTGATGGTAGTTTATTATTTGATTGTTTTGATCGATTGCAATTCAGTTGCATAAAAGTAGAGGTAATTTTGTTGGGATAAATCGAATCATGTGCAGTATTGGAGCCTTGGTGGGTGGCAAAATTGTAATAAATAAATATTTTTAGTACCTGCCTAGATGTACCATTAAGAAATAATTATAAATAAATAATTATTGTTTTCTCGAAGCTGCTTGGATGAGTTGAAAATTCAAGATTAGTAAAATTTTAGTTCATAAATCCTTAACTCGAAAATGGCACATGATTTGTTTGACTTTGTTAAAACAATCTTGATATGCTTAAAAAAATGTTTTTTATATACCTCTTTTTTTAGTCAGTCAAAGCTAATCCATTTTTAAAATGAGAACCTTGCATCTCCCTCCTTTCTCTCCACTTCCCCTCTCTGATTGGTTCGTCTGTTGTCAAAGGCGCCGACATCGATTCTCGATTCGAGTCGATGATCGTAATTGCATCGTTACAATCGAGTTCCATTCGATTCGCTCTTTTTGTTGCATCGATTTTATAGTAGCTAAGTGCTACTGGTTCATCATTACTTTTATTTAAGGCTGTAAGACCTTGCAATAGGTATTTTGATAATTTTATTAGTTACATAATTCTCAAATGTAAAATTAATACAGTAAAAAATTATTTTTTTAATTAAAAATACGTAGGTATATATCAGTTATGGTTAAGGTAACTACGCTAGATCATCTTTCGCTATTGTATTATGTTCCGAACCCAAAGGATAAAACGGGTTCCTCATACTAAGATTTCGCTCATGACTCATGAACCGTAATAGTTAGACAGTAGAAATTTTGACATATTATGTGTTTTTGTGAACAATAAATTTAAAAAACTGAATATATTAAATAATTAAAGCGGGCTGGAATATAACAAGCGTGATTGATTTGCCGTTTTTTGCTTTATATTAGGGACAGTAACCGGCAGAAAGTTGAACTAATAATGTTGAGTAAATTAATGGTATGGAATCCGTAGATTGCGCGAGTCCGACTCGCACTTTACAGAATATTTTTTCAACAGCTCCTTTTCTTTCGCGAATTCCAAAAGTCGTACTTATTTATTATGATTCATGTTTATCTTTTCAATTATTGACCTCCGAGGCAACAACGACGTGGTGTCATAATTTTGACGTGTCTGTGTGTGTGTTTGTCTGTGGTTCGGTAGCTCCCAAATGGATTGACTGATTTTGATTTCTTGTTTGTTTGGTACGAGTATGTTCTCAGCTATGTTTGATTACGAGTACAATCAGTCCAAGAAAGCCGCCGCCACTAAATAGTGAATTAGATACAAGTTTTTTCACAACTACTTTAATATGAGTATCAAATTACTAGTAGAATACTATACGCAATGATAATTTCAAACCCAAGATGGCTGTCACAAAAAACGTGAGAGGGATTAAAAAAATTCAATTTAACTTGTTTTATTCCCTAGTTACCATAATTTCACGTTAATAAACCTTTACTTTTCTATCTTTAGAACTTTATTTCATCGACAATACTACAACCTACTAATCAATTTTATGTCCATAATCAATTTTGTGTTGCGTCTCACAAAATAAAGCACACACAGTAGCGGCTCACGTTAAATAGATGGCGCTAGCGTCGGCGCAATTTACAAATTAAAGAGAACCGGACAGCGGCGCCGGCGCAGGACGGTTATTCTGGACGAGTAAATGTGTAGACTAGGCATAAAAACTATCATAAGATAATATAAGACAACTCTTAATTTAAAAAAAAAACAGTTTGATCGATTCGACGTGTGATCAGAATGTCGGTTTATATCTGGCCCAAAGTATAAGCATTGCCATTCAGCGTGGTAATGCGGCTAACATTTTCGTAACGCTGCCCTCTGGTGGTGGGTTGGAGCATTTGGATTATCTGTTTATCTTAAATGGTCTATAGGTAATCTTTCTTCTATTTTTTGTTATTGTAGTCAGTCATTTTGTTTATGTTAAAAACCAGTTTAACAGTAAATAATTATGACAAATAAAAGCTAATAGTAGGTGTTTCGAGAATAAGAATAAAAAAAATATATATATTTATTGGCCTTTATATAACATTCGTTACAGGCAAGTCTTCTTTCTAGTAGCTATTATTCGTTATATTAGTATTCTTCAATGGCAGCCTTATCGCTTAAAGCGTTCTCTTCCAGGCAACCATGCACGTAAATGAATAATACAAAATAAAAGGCCTTAAAATATTGCACTGATCAACATATTAAACAAATGAAGAAATAAAATACAACCAATACATACTCGTACACAGATAAATAAATAAATACACATATAACATACTATACAAATAATGATCATGGAAATACATAAATAAATTAATAATTAAAAGAAAAAGACACAAATTTTTATGCCGTAGTGATAGATCTATGACTCGGTGCTTAAAGATCATAACGTATCATACTTGCAAGGTAAATACTACCCACCTCAATAAGTAGGTAAGTATTGACATAGATGTTGTTCATAGATTAGTCTCAATAGACTAATCTATGAACGACGGGTAACAGAAAGGTGTGTCAATACTTAAGGGTGTTAGTCTACCCATAAAAGTGAACCCTGCGTAGAAGAAAAAATTGCAAATTTCGCTAAAAAATGATTAGGTCCTTTTATCAATTTTGTTGCGGTTATTAGTTACTAGTACATAATAAAAGACATTCAATTAATTATTTATTTCCACGTTATCTAAGTTTCAAAACTTAATTCAACATACAGACTGCGGTCAGTACATCTGTCAGCGGATCGAATCAAGAATGATCTAGCAGATGATTGCTTTTAGCTATAAGGCTGCCTTGTCTGGCTCCACATTAGTGATATTTTATTAATTTTGTTTTTGGTTTTGTATGTATACAATATAGAATAAATCAATGTATTCAAACTGCTATATTCCTTAATGATATTGATAATGAGGCAATCGAGAAAGGACTTGTTTCATTTTCGGCTAGGACGGTGTAAGTCTACCAATCTATCTGCCTATAGATGTGGTTAATTATTATGTACAAATAAAATCTGCGTCAGTTTCCTACTTTATTGTGAACAAAACTATCTAGTTTCTGTGAATTATAGTGGAATTCTGGCATTTCTGGAAGATTTTTATATTCTAGGTTGATTCCAATAGCCACATATGTCTATCAATTGCACCACTTGTCAGGAATGACGAAATTGACGTAAAAAACGCGAATATCACCTTTCTGCATAAATAAACTGGAAATATTATGTTTCGAAATTAATTTTGTACACACAACATGTTACGTTATTTTGAATTTGGTTGATAGATTAAAGATTATTAATCCCTAACGTATTTATGGTATCATATACACTGTCCTGGCCGGGGCTCTATTCATTATTGAAACATATCTTTTATTTTTTTTATCCAAACTATCTGCATCTCCAGAATACCTCCTCAGTATTCTAAGTTTGAATCTTAACTGCCTACGAGATGCATTATTACGTCGATTGCATTCAATATTGATTTTACGTCGGTAACAAAATGAAACGTTCTTTACGATCTGTGGTTTTATAGTCTGTGATTGATATTACTGCTTGATTCGATTTTAAATTGGAAGCATCGTATGTTTGTTAAAGTTGTGGGAGATAGATTTAATTGTGAGAAGTAGAAGTTTGTTCTTTTTTTTGTTTCCTCTTTTTTATTCGTTTTGCATAAGGTTTGGTTCCGGGTTAGGACAGGTGATTGAATTAGTGAAATTTATGTCTAAATGTTTTGTGTAACATGTATGAATGTTTTTGTTTCTCTGAGTTTTGAAAAATCATTGTGAATAATACCTCCTATCCAGCAGGTCTGTGAACTGTTATACTAGGAACAGTTCACAGAAATACTAGATAAAGGTATATTTCGTAAATGAAAACGAGTTATCTCCGTAAAAAATATCCCATACCAATGAGCAACGGTATGTATTTATAGATCGAACGATTTACAACATTCGAGCGCAAGATTTAATACAAACAACCGGCTCAGTAATAAATTACGCCATTTTGACACTCACAGGAATCGTACCTAATAACCACAACATGAGAAATTGTTTGGATTATCTGTCAAATGTAGTCTTTGATGAGTTCCGATGAATTTTGTTTGATATTTCTTTCTAGTGTGATTATGTTTGATTAAAGAATGATTACTGGTTAATATTGCTTATGTTTTGGTTTCTTTTTACCTGACTGCAAAAGAAGGAGGGTAATGTTTTTCGAGTGTATGTATGTATGTATCTTTGGCACGACCTAGAGCCTAAACGGCATGGCGTATGGCCTGTGTGTGTATGTGAAAGGCGTCAATAGATTCGTCTTACTAAAAAAAAAGAAATTATGGAAGATACACAGGTTTAACGATTTAGCAGTCGGGTTTTTCGAACTCACCTCTTAATCACTTGTTAGGTTTATATTGTCAGGACAGTACTCGAAACAAATGACCGAGAACATAGGAGAAAGATAGATAAATATAAAATCTTATCATTTAAATCGTTTGAGAAAAGGAAAGTACTCAATTCATCGGTTTTTTTTTTAATTATTATTATCCTGATTTCTCAGGGACACCCGGACCGATTTGGAATTATTTTCAATAGTGTTTTCTAGTTAGTCACATGTATATATATAATTTTAAAACGGGTTTAGTAGTTGTTTTTTTTAATGAAATGAAAATGGTTGGAATTTGTGCCTGCATTAATTAATACTGCCATACAAAAAATAAGAAATAAAATATTGAAGTACTCGAAAATAAACACATTTTTATATACAATACGAATAATTATTAAGAATCTCATAACTAGCTGCGCCCTGCGGTGTTACCCGCGTTAATACAGGTTAAAAAGTAGCTTATGTGCTAATCTAGGGTCTAAGCTATCTGCTTACCTAATTTTATCCACATCGGTTTAGCAGTTTTTGCGTGAAAAATTAACAAACATACATCCACACATTCTTACAAACTCTAGCTATATTAGTAGGACGTGGGATTATTCACAATCATTGTTCAACGGTAATTTTTAACCTTAAAAAAACACTTAAATTTCCTATTTAAAATACTAATTAAATTTTGTTTTTTACTCCACATGTCCATTACAAACATCAGGTCATGCAATTGACCGGTAAAGTAGTTAAAAAATCGTAGAAACGTTTTACTGCAAGGATTTTTTGAAAATTCAGTTTAGTACGCGAGTGCCAACATCCAGCTAAATATAGAAACATACACATTGGCAAATAAGTTAACTTTTATAGCAAACTTGCAGCCTATCTAGCACTATCGTAGTCAAAAAATATCACCTGTCAAATTCTATATAAAACCGTCACAGAATCAATACAAGACAGAAAGGTCACTCAATTGTATCGATCGGAATTAGTTACCTACCTGCCAACTCCCACGATGCTTTTTATACAATATCAATGGCAGTGTCAACCTTTTATTTCCGAAATAAAAAACTCTATTGTTGACGAGCTTTTGTGTCTATTTTTTTATTTACTTATTATTTTTTGCTATTGAGGATTTCGATTTAAGAGGATTAGGATCGCTGTTGATGTGTATTTGAGGAGAAATCTACGATACCGTTGTTTAGGTTGAATGTTGGTACGGATTTTTGAATGGAGTGTTCCGTATATTAATTTTATGTGTGTTTTTAGTTGATAATTGGATTTAACCTAATTCTAAATTAAATAATAAATATGAAATAAAAAAATGAGATAAGTATTACAAACCTAAGTAATGTAAGTCTTATCTAGATGGCCAGCACCCAGATTCAAAATGGCTTTCCGCTCAGATTCGAAAACTTTGCAACACGAATTACGCGAAGCTTTTTACGTAATCGAAAATATTAAATAGTGATTATTATTTTAGTTTAGATCTTAAATCTAGTTTCAAAGTAATAATTAAGAATTTTTAAATATCTTTTCCGTAATTCTTGTTGCAAAGTTTTCGTATCCGAGCGAAAAGTTATTGTGAATCTAGATGCTGATCAGTGAACTATTTAAATGTAAAGAGTCTTATCCCGGGTCTTGGCAAGCACTGCAATGTTTTTATTAATGTGTAGGAATATATATAGTAAAATAATGATTTGCTTTAACAAACACATTGTAGAGAAACCTGCTTGTCCGAGAAACTTTTGATAAGTGATAAGACAACCCGCAATTTGGCCTACATGGTGTACTTTGACTCTTTGATTGCTACTTAGTACTCTCTTCAGAGGGAGACCCGTGTCCAGCAAAAAATTTAATACTTTTCCATAATCACACCAACTTTTATATCAATACGTTTGGCAAAACTTTCATTTATTTTTATTCATAACCTATTCCACTGAAGAGTATTCATGTGTGTACTCTTTTATTACTCTAAATTGGTGTAATAGTCACTCATAAATATAATAAAAAATAATAAAAAAATAAATTTCCAATTAATTCAAAAAATTCTCCCTCAAGTGAAGCCAGTGAAATATCAATCGCAAATGGTTTTGCGTTTAGTCTCAAGGATCTCTAATATTTGAGATTTATTCGCTTACCTGTGTTTGATTGGTCGGCTTATCGATATCGAGGTTGCGTGTATTTCGATGTGTGATACAAAAACTGTTTTATTATTTTCGATTATCGTTCCGTAAGTTTTCTGTCGCGTGACTCCTTACAATTTTAACTTCTTATCCTTTTTTTTCATTGTTATATGTTCATGTTTGAAGTTATGTGAGTTGGTCCTTGAAGATCTATTGGTATTTTTTACAACATATCATATTATCTCGGTTAAATCTAAAATGCTTTGCAAGTGAAAATTGAATTTTGCTTATGTATAGTATTTTATAATGAATAGATTTTTTACCTGTTCTTGCGTTAAGAAGGCTATAATTGCATGAAGTTAAAAGGAGGATGCCCAAGTTCAGCAGTAGACGTCTTCTGACCGATGATGATGATCATGATGAATTGTAAGATTTTATACTTGAATCTTTGCAACAGTTACGAACGTATTATTATTTTGTCATTTTGATTTTAAATAATTTAGTTTACAAAGCATAATCTATATTACATGTTTAAATTTAAATGAGCTTACTACTCGTATAAGAATCGCAGAAAATTAATTAATCTGATATGACGTTACCATATCATTGGTCCTCACTCTATTTTTTTTATTTTTCATTATTTTAATACTATTTAATGAACTAAAAACCACATGATTTAAATACACTTAGCTCTAATAGAACCAAACTCATTCACTCTTTCATTCTTCGGATTGCTCTCAAACCACGAATCATTTTAAATGTCCCTCTGAAACTCTGAAATCAATCCATTGTACCACCATTCTTTCACATTGAAACGGCGAAACACTTGCAAACCAATTCCTAACGAGCCCACAGAATGATTTTACTCATCAACCAACTCTTACAGACCCTACCATTAGAAAACTATATCTTTAACTCAAGCAGATAAAGTTCAAATTTGAACTAGTATTACAGTTGTCAAGAGCACGTCAAACTTTGTCATTGAAAAGATTCTAAGAGAGGATTGGTTTCTGCACAAATTTACTTTACTCTTCTTCGAGAAAGTAATAGATTGTATTTCCAGGCAATAAGGTTTATTTTAAAACTTTGTGAACGCAATATAAATAAGGTTTGCGTGAAAGAGTGTCGTATCCCTACCATTTCTTTATCAATCAAGTAGACAGACAAAAAACGTCTGCACATCGAACTGAGAGTCACTTACATTAATGACGCGACAACCCTAGAGTTTCAGTAGAACGATGGTCAAAGACTAAAACTTTCTTTCTAAGAGGAATTTTGTATCAAAAAACACAAATAAAAGAGAAAGCATTTAACGTGGTATTTGATAATTGTAAGCCTCTGTCAGAAAAAGTACATTGCCTGCTGGGAGATTTCAGATGCAAATATAATAAGAACTGTTATCACTGGTAAGAATTTTGGTAGTGTCGATGATTCAACTAATGGTTAATTTTCATCGAACAGAAATCAAAAGTGAATTTCATTTGGAAGTACCTGTTTTGGCGCATTTTTAAACTACTCGAAAGCTGGGTTACTATTTTTCACAGAAATGTTTCCCTTCATAAAAAACTGAAATCAACGTGAGCTTAGTCTATGGTCTATCCAAAATGCAATTCTTTGTGTTTTATTTCACCTAAGTTTTATTGGTATCACACCATGAGACGTTTTTCTCATTTCACCACAAATTCAATTTCATAATGTTAATTTTCGTCAAATAAAATTTATTTTTGCTTTTTATCTTTGCAAAAAAGGCAAGTAATATGAATTTTCAGGAATTCTCATTTTAAATTATGCTCAGTGAAGGACGTCATTTTCGGTCGATGTCAAATTCCTCTCCGAGGCTACCGTGCATTAGGCAATCATCACAGCGGCAAATATTTGTCTCCTCTATGTCAAATCGTCATTTGGACCAGTACCTATTAGTCGGGTGGATCATTTTCCGATTGTCTCGGTAATGATGGATCCTGGGGTACAAAACAAGAGGTTTTGCTATTGTTTTTGCTATATCGAGGGTTCGATGGATCTTCTTGGTGCCATTATTTTCCTTGGTTGCTAGAAAAAAAGTGAAGGAAATTGAGAAATGGTTGAAAGGGATACTGGTTGATCCGTCTATTGTTCTTTGTGACACCAAACTGACTGTTATTTCTTTTAAATAAATAATGCATATAATTGACAATTAATTTTATTCAGAATGTAATAATTACGCCTTAAGAGATTTTTGAAAAAAATAAGAAAAGTTTTGCATAATGTTACTCTCGTCAAAAGCTAGTTAAAAATGATGTCATTAATTATCTGTACTTTTGTGTTTTGGTTTGGTATGGTTTACAGATCCAGTAACTTGTCTTTTCATCAGTTTTGTGTAATTAACTCAAAGGAAGAAAGTGGATATAAAAATCTGGTATTTTTAGTATGAACTCTTCATATCACGAATAATGTATTATTTCGAAATGGTTTTCGAATTTCCATCACTTTGCATAAATGAAATGTTGTCAATCTTTACCTCTTCATACAACGGAAAATATAAATTAGACATACGAGTATACTGAAATATAATCAATTATTTTCACCACATAAATAAGTAAATCGATTTTTCTCGATACTCATGCTTCATTATAGGCCGATTCGGCTGTACATTAGACGAGATAAAATCATATCAAAGCCTAATTAATTAATAAAAATCATATTGAACGTGTGGTTACCGACTCCTATTACAGCAGGTGCCGATTTAACTATCAGTATTGCGATTTAATGATTATTTAATCGAAATACTGATAGTCAAATCGTTTCATTAAACGTCTTGATCGATTCTGATAACATAATTAAAATGACACCACAAAATATATACCCTTTCAAATCAAAAAAAAAATGTTCTAATCGATCTACCCGTCTCTAATAAATCGAGTACTTAACATACCTACATTAAAAAAATAAAATACTGTCGATTTGAGTACCTTTTCGTTTTTGGACGACCACTTGTCACATACTTTTTCCAAGACCCTAACCTAGATTCATAAAAAAAGACCTAGTAGATACCTACTACGAGGATACTTAGGTTTATTTAATTACTACTGACCCGGCGAACTTCGTACCACCTAACAGTCGATTCTTTATGAATAATGTTACCTATCAATATTGACATTAATGTTTATACGATACTAACGTCACTCAATTGTTTTGAATTCCCGAAACCTCTCCACTAATACTTAAACTTTATGGTATGGTATTAAAGTTGAAATTGACTTTTATTTATTAGGTATACGAATCGATTGTATGGAAGTATAGAAATATGTTGTTTTCAGACCTCATCAGGCAATTTTTTAAAATTTTCTAGATTTCCAGGAATATTTTAAAAAGTAAAAGGGCGTGCCAAAAAAGTATACATGTATACACATTTTTTTTTATCTACACTGTCCCACTCCTGGGCAAAGGTCTCCCCCAAAGCCTTCCACATTTCTCTATTTTCTGCCGCTTCTAGCCAATATTTTTAAATAGGTCAAGATCGCGATGCCAGCTTGTTTTAGGCCTACCTCGGTTGCTTAGCTCATCAAGCTTCCACTGTGCCACGATATTGGCCCACTTGTTTCGGTGTTTTTAAAATTTTCTAAATTTCCAGGAATATTCTAAAAAAATAATCAGCAAAATCGGTTCAGCTGCTCTCGAGATTTGCGCTTACGAGTAACAACACATACAGCGATTCATTTATATATTATAGATGGCGAGTTTTTTTGGTTTTTAAGTGTGAAGTTACTATAATGGTTTAAAAAAATCTAATAAATAAGCGTTATTGTTCTTTTATCCCAACATATCGATCGGTCGATCACGCTCGCATTATTCGACCACGACTAATCCTGTCATCTGGCGGGAATCGAACCCAGGCCATTGTCTTCAATGACGGATATCTCAATACGATGCTTTATGGGAGTCAATCAGTATTGTCAGCTTTTGGACTTGGATCGGCCATTGAATGGATGTATTTGGAGGTGGATGGGGTAAGAGCAGTCAACTCAGTACGAGATAACATTTTTTTAAAAGACAAGTTCTTTAAACCTGTGTATCATTCTTGTTTTTTAATTTTGATGTACTCAGTGTCATTCTCACGACTAAGATGAGTTTATTGACACCGCTCACATAAAAATACGACACGCCGTTTTGGCTCTAGTTCGTGCCAAAGAAGTATACATACATAATTTTTTTTTAACCTACACTGTCCCACTCTTTAGCAAAGGTCTCCTCCAAAGTCTTCCACATTTCTCTATTTTCTGCCGCTTCCTGCCAATCTCTTTTAAATAGGTCAAGATCGCGATGCCAGCGTGTTCTGACCTACCTCGGCTGCTTAGCCCATCAGGCTTCCACTGTGTCACGATTTTGGCCCACCTGTGGGGATGCATCCACATGAGATGTCCCGCCTACTCTCATTTTACTTGTGCAGCTTTTTGGCCAACATCAACAACACTTGTGATAGAACGCAGCGTGGTGTTTCGTACTTTATCTGTCCTTTTAATTCCAACAATCCAGCGTTCCATTGCTTTTTGGCATACCCCAAGTCCGGACTTTTAGTCATCGGTTAGTGACCAAGTCTGAGCACCGTAGGTTAGAACGGGCCAGATACACATGTCAATAAGTCTACGTTTGAGTGATAGCGGCAGCTTGCCCTTCATCAACTGTTTCATAGACCAGCTGGCCTAGATATATTAGGTCCTTACATATGAAATTGGCGTTTTGTCGTACTAGCCACTTTGATCTCAAATATCTCTTCTTTGGTTAGGGATTACAATTTCAAATTTATACAGCTATTTATTCATACATTTGTGTTTTGAAAACCGTAATTCATTTGTTTGGTCCTCGTTTGGTTTTTTCTTTGCGTCACGCAGTTTACAAAATGGATAACTTGAAATATCCGAAAGATCCGATTTAAAATCCCTTTATTATTGTGCCGGTTGAGTAATGTAACGCAGCAGTTGACGCGCGTTTGTCGGTTTGCTGCACTCACACCTTTTTGTATTGGAAATTTAGAACCGTGAGTGTTAAGTTTAATGTCTACTATGCTATAGTTATATATAGTTTTAATGAGGTCAAATTAAGTTTTTTCTAATTCCTGATTTTCTAAAGCAGAGTAGATAGATTCATGTGTAATACTGTCGAATGCTCTGGTGTAGTCCACAAACGCTAGGCAATGTGGCTTGTTAAATTCTTTATGTTTTTCTATTATTTGGTTTATTGTATGTAAATTAAAAAAGTTAGTCGATTGTTGAAAAACCAGGGCAAAATGCAGCTTGTTCCGGAGGTTGGTGACTGTCTAGCTACTGTCGATACGTTTTTGAATTATTTTATTGAAAGCTTTATATAGGTGTGAAACTAAACTGATCATACATACACTCGAAAAACATAACCCTCCTTCTTTTGCAGTCCGGTAAAAATAGGATTGTGTTAGGCCTCATCTCACCTGACACAGGCAAAAATTCCGGCCAACATATAAGACGCTTGCCTAAAAGAAAATAATTGAAAAAATCCAGATTCTAGCTATAAGGAAGTGGAGAAAAGCCAAGCAAGTTTCACAATGTGGCAGTTTGCACAATTTTTTTTGCATACTATAAATGTTTTTGTGTGAGTTTAAGGAAACACTACAAACCACGTACCGGTCGTGTCTTACAGTATTTCTAATTGTCAGCGGGTAGAATGAACTACAATTAGTTCTGTCAACTCTTGACCTCACACCCAAAACATTTGCGGCTCTTAAATATTTTAAGTAAGTATTTTTAAATAATAACATTTTAAGTATCATACTCAGAACAATAAATAACTAATAATAATAATATTATAATAATAGGGTAAGAGAAGGGAGTTTTTTTTAAAGACTAATCAATGCTCCGGTTTTCCAAAAATGATAAAAGTGTCATGCGATAAAACTAATAAATAACAGCCTTGGAAACTAACATTCTAATATTGTGTCATTTTAATGCCACAGTACATTAAGCCTTCACGAGTCATAAAATCAACTTTTATACAAACGTCGTGGTCAAACAAAATGTCCTCCATAAGTACCGATTGCGCACAGTTATAATTCACTTATAAACTTATTAGTTGGAGACTTTGATCTTGTATTTTTTTTGGAAATATGGTAAACTAACTTAATTTGTTTATAATAAAAAATTGTAAGTAGTCCACGTTACCCCATCTAACCCAATATAACTCTAAAGCTCTCCGCCTACTTATTCGGCCGAGCACAATAGAGGAAGCGATATTTTATTGTCAATGTTAAATAAAGCCATTATTTTGATTGAGTGACGCATATCAAGACCTTTTTTGTCGCATACGAACGCGTTCGGGACAAATCGATTTAGTGGACTGCATGCCTTATTTAGATTCAACCTATTGGTTAGATTTTGGTTTAATTTTTTTTTTTACCAATAACAGGAAGTACCTAATTCGGGTTTTTTTTTTAAGTTTCTTAATGAGTTATCGCAAACGGAAACACTAATTAAAAAAAAAAACAATTTTTTTTTATGGTATTGAGGTTATTTCTTTGGTAGGCAGGGCAAGGGTAAGGTAAGTGTAGGCGTGGTATGTTCTCGTTTAAAAATAAATAGGTGCTTAACTGAAAAAGTTCTATTGTCGTCTGTGGTAATGCATGTTGGTAGTTATTATTTTTTGTCAAATAATTAAACATATACTAGCTGCGCGCAGAAATTTGAGTATCCCACAGGAACACTGCAATATTCGGGGATGAAAACTAGCCTACATACTCATTAGCGTGCAATGGAAAGAGCTATCCACCTCTCAGTTAAGAGACAATGGTTTGATCGACTAGGCTACCATATCATATTAAACGAACGTCATAATCTAAACCTCGTCAAAAACCTATTGCTCTATTAAACCTCAAAAAACCGTTCCAGTAGTTACATAACATCTAACTATTGAAAAATGTCCGTCGCAAATCGCTAAGAATCGATTCGGTTACAAATCGCCCGGAGATAAACGGCATTCGATTTGTGACATAAAAATATGCAAAGACATCAATCTGAGCCGATAGAATCATCGTCAAAGAACACCGACATTGACATCGAATGATCGGCACTAATCGAGATTCGTATAAGTCATGTTTTGTAATGTTGGAAATATTTTAGTTAAGTTTAAATATAAGAAGACGATATAAGTGACATATTCCCGCCATAACTATTGTTTTGAATAGGTATCTTTTTGACCTCACGACCTTAATAGAACCGTCAAATCTGTATATCAACAATTAATTTCTTTTATTTTTAATTTTCTCACGACTACAATGAATCTATTGACACCACTCACATAAAAATACGACAAACCGTTGAGGCTCTAGAGCGTGCTAAATAAATATACATACATACATACACTCGAAAAACATAACCCTCCTTTTTTCACAGTCGGGTAAAAAAGAACACTGTTCGGGCCCTTTTACCAATAAGCAAAATTATGAAGAAGCATTAGATCCAAATATATCCTTAATTCCCTTTAAAAGGACTCCACTTACAAACCAGCTCCCAATTACCATCAGTAACAAACACTGGCTGTAACTAATAGAAGGTATACCACCAATCCATCAGCGGTGTACTTCCGAGGCGAAAGATAAAAATGATTAGTTCACCGGGTGAGATAATCGGCATTGGCTCGATAGATCGGTGAGCTGATCTGTGTAGCCACTGGCTTCAACATCATACACAGGGTGATACAATTTCTGATCATGTCAAATTGTGGTATATGCTCATGCCTTTGTTATTTATTTTAATTATGATTTTGGTAATTTAGTTTGCCGAGTCACCATATTTATAAAATAAATGAATTTTGATGATAATGTTAGCTTACAAACAGCATATTGAATCAATTAAAGAATAAACTCTTTATTGCAGACACACAAACATCAAATATATAGGAAAACCTTACATCTAGTGTCACAAGTGGCGGTTTCATCGCATATTATTTATTACAAAGTAGTTGGAAAGTTTCGTCCATAGATAAACAGATACTGAATTAAGGGACTTGGTTTATTTTCGATTTCACAAATTTTAACGCAAAAAAGTGCGCAGTGCACCTTGTGCATTTCTGTACAAGTAATGTTTTTGACGAGATATGTTATCAGATGAATTCTTCTTTGTGAAAGTTTTTTAATTTTTTGAATGCTTCATTTAACTAACTATTGAATCTATAATAAATAAGAAATTGTAATAAAATGAGATTTATACGGTATTTATTTATTCAGATATTATTTAAAACGTACAAAAAAACTCTTTTCTTTAAGTTTTGTGGCGATGATAGTCGAGTAGTTAGTGGGGTCGATTGCCGTGCAAAAGGTACGAGGTTAGATCCCCTGAAACATGCAAAAAGAGCCTGAGCTACCGTTTAACTTAAAACATCGTGAGGAAACCATAGCATGGTGGTAGGGCATTTCCTATCGCTCGCCTCAAGTTGTAAAATATGTCACCTAACGGTGTGTTTCGGCAGCCTTTTTTCCGAGCCAGTGTATTCCAGACTAGGCATGCTCCATCTAGGGCTACAGTATCGCTGACTTCCGTGGTCTTACGAACTGGTTGTCAAATGCCTAGCTGTATAGGATAAAAAAAGGTAATTATCCTGTGATTTTATTAGTTCTAGAAATATACCATCCTGTATACCCGCCACACTGAGCGTTAGATCAGAAAACCGCGATAGTGTCCACTTGATAGATAATCTTTAGAATCGAACAGCGTTCGACGGCTCCATACCATGACATCCATTTATAAAATACTTCCACACTTCGGCTGTTCGATTGCTTTTATTGGGCAAGAGCGCTGAGGTCGGTGACATTTCTGTGTTATTATTATTTTTAGATCAATTTTTTAGTATGTATGTATATTTCTTTGGCACGCTGTACGCCACGAGTACGCAAAAAAGTACTAAAGTACAAAAACAAGGTTTGTATAATAAGATATGCATGTTTAATAAACTTCCACCTACAATAACTAAGCTACATGCCAATGAATTCAAAAAGACTAAAGTGTTTCTTTGAGGCGTCCCCATTTTACTCCTTAAAAGAATTTATGACAATACCATTGACGGAATCTTCTTTCTTGAATGAAATAAATATAACTAATATAATATGATCTGAAATGTAATTATAACTATAATTAATATTAGTAATATAATATGATTTGACATGTAATAATAACTATGATTAATATTCACTAATTACCAGATTTGTTCCTTAAATTTTCCTAATAATGATAATTTGATTTATTGAGTTCTATATGTTTAATTATATCTGACTGTAATACAACACGATAAACCTAAATTGTAATAACTAATGACTTGCCTAATGTAACATATGTAGTTATAAGGCTAATAAACAATTTATATTTCTATTTCTATTTCTACGCCCTAGAGCTTAAACGGCTTGTCGTATTTTTATGTGAGTGTTGTCAATAGATTCGTCTTAGTCGAGACGGTGACACTGGGTACATCAAAATTAAAAAAAAAAACAAAGCACAATGATACACAGGTTTAAGCATTTAGCAGTCGGGTTTTTTCAGTCTCTTCTAACCACTTGTGTGAGTGTTACTTGTGTATTTTATTTTAGTACCTATTAGCAGAGTGATGTGCCCTAGTATTAGGGCGTCTAAAACATCCAAATGCATTTACTATGGCATAAGTCTGGTGCAACATAATGTTATTAATAAATATTAAATAAATTAGTTAAAATACCGTTTAATACGTAATATTACGCGTTAAAAACTGAAAAAGTTTTATCTATACCAATATAAGTTCGAATAGACTGGTATTTTCTAGGAATCAACTTAAAACCTAAATCGCTGGATGTAGAGACATGAGATTTAAATGGTGTAATAAGAAAATATTTTTGAAAATCCCACCTCTAACGAGGTCAATAGAAGGTTTAAAGTTTGAAACTTTTTTCTAATTCATTATTATATTGCAGGTAACAGCCACTATAGTTATCTTTACTGTAACAATTTTTATCTTATAAAGATAATAATAATTATTGTTGTCTCACCTAATTCTAGATGAGTTTCATACAAAACTTATGTGCACAATTAGAGTGAATCTTTCCATCGCAGCAGTACCTAGGTACAGAAGTTAAAAGTAGGCTTAGTAGCACTAAGCCCATTTCAAACATTAGCATTTATATATAATATGATCAAACGGACATTTTGCCAGTTCAAAATTATACAAAAATCCAAACATAATGACACATATTTATATCAAACGATAACAGCTTCTTTAAGCATGCTTCCAGAAACTCAATTTGACACGTTAATTATACAAAATCAAGAAAAGACCATTGGAAAATATCGAAACTGACAGGCAAAGAGTATAAAACCACGTGTAAAATAAGTATAACCTGTCACTGTGCCAGACATTCCTCGGAGATTATTCATCGAAGAACGCCCAGTAGCAAAATAAAATAAGACAAACTATCGAATAATAATATCGATAAATATTATAGCTGCAACGTAGATATTAAGCCAGTAGCTCAATTGACTATAAAAGATCACGTCCTAGTCTACACCATCGTTTTACATCAAGCGAGTAACGTGAAATCTTAAAAAATGCAAAATAAAAGTTAATTTTCAGAATTAAATTTAAATCGTAAGATTATATTACACATGAATTAGGAACTATTCTAGTAGATGTTGTAAGTGCTGAAGTATTTAACGCAGATGGTATACCGGTGTCTTGGACACCGGGAAGATAAGTACTGATATGAATAGGAAAAACGCTCGCGCTTAGGTCATTCTGAATATAACAAAGGTAGAAAATAACAAAAAATAAATAGTTGTAATAATAATCAAAGTTGCAAATAAATATCGAAAGCACAATAACAAAGAAATCTTGAAGTAAATTAATATCTATATTTAATCAATAGACGCTAAGTTGTAACTTAAACGATGAAGCTCAGCTGTGTGAAGTTCTTTTAAATTTGATTTTAAAAGAACATAAAACGTAAATTTCAGTGTATCATGGCGAACACCGCGAGAAAGGCCATAAGCTTTAGTTGAGAAGATAATAACACAACGTTCGAATATTCTTATTATTAAATTATTAAAAAAAGACTCCATTGGAGTAGCTATAGAGAATGAAGATTGCGTTATTTTATAGAGACAAACGCATTCTAAAGTTTGTAACCGTGAAAAATATTTCAACGAAATAATGGTTATTGCATAACTCCTCTCTTCAAATTGGTTATAACTACCTTAGTAAATTAAATGACCCAAATATAGCGATGTTGATCTACTGTTATCACAATACATATAGCATTATCGATAATATTTCGATCCGATTGACGCGATGAAATCTCTTGATAAATGGATCTATAACAAAAGAATATTCTTCGACCGGACGTTACAAAAAATATAATAAAATACCTCTGCTTGCTACCGTCCGTTTGGAACTATTAATCAATTCTTTTGAGACTTGACGAACGTTATTTTGAGATTTCAATCCATTAGTGTTAAATTATGAATCAACAATAATGAAAAAAACTTGTGAATCGAGGTCTGTATTAAAAACTTTAGGTGATTTTAGTTGATCTTTTGTATTATATACATTTATATTTTTATCCTACACAGCTAGAGATTTGACCGCTAAGTTTGCAAGATCACGGAAATCAGCGATCTGTAGCCCTGGTCTGGAATATACTGGCTCTCAAGGAAGGCTGCCGGAACACACCGTTTGGTGCTTAGCGACATATTTTACAACTTTTATGCATATTTTTTGTATTTTATTTTTAACTTTTTTATTATCAGTATATGTAATAACAGTTTTTTTATTCGTCTGCCCGAAAAGAGGATTATATTCTTTGAGTGTCTATTTAAGTGTAAGTGAATATATATATATATATATATATGTCCATATATTTGTGATCATCTACATACGGCTGAACAATTTTAGTGTGCAAGGCGTCAGTGGATTTTACCTTATCTACAGTTGGTTATGAGCTATACAGGTTGCATCCCACGGTTTCACTTGTTAAGATACGGTAGTCTTAAATTTTTGTAGCCGGTTTTTAAAGTAACTTCTAGCCACTTGCTGTCATCTATATTACTACTAGCTTCTGACTTATTTCGATCACAACCTTTAGTGTTTGTTTGTATAGACCAATTTAATAATTATTTGTCATTTTATTTTCAAGAATGCGTCACTGCTTCACAGTTAAATTAACATTTTAAACTAAAGAGTTTCTATGAGTTCAGTGGCAATACATTTGTTAATAAGACTGTGCTACAGAAACGCGTTGAGTTTTTATATTTTAATGCATCATATTATGAAATATGAATTAATTAAATTTATCAAAATTTTAAATTTCTCAATATTTATCATAATTTAAATTTTAAAGGGCGTCGTTTTCGACGTCTTTAGGTTAAAAAAAGAAATTATTTCAAAAATATCGCATCGCGTTTCTGAGAACTTAGCCGTATGTATATTTTATAACGTCTATTAGTCTAGTTTACTTACCGAGTTTTTTTAAGTCCTGTGACGCGTTTAGCAGAAGACAAAAAAATAATTATTTTAATTTTTTTTCCCCTTACAACGAATAAACGCCTAGAATTGCCATTTTTCATTCAAACATTCTGTCTGTACCGACACTGTCTGTTCCGACACTGTCTGTTCCGACACTGTCTGTACCGACACTGTCTGTACCGACACTGTCTGTACCGACACTGTCTGTTCCGACACTGTCTGTACCGACACTGTCTGTTCCGACACTGTCTGTACCGACACTGTCTGTACCGACACTGTCTGTACCGACTCTGTCTGTAACGACTCTGTCTGTACCGACTCTGTCTGTAACGACTCTGTCTGTACCGACACTGTCTGTACCGACCCTCAGTAAATCATTTATTTTCGTCCGCAAATAACCAATATCCGATTATTCACGTTATTTTGACACAAATGAGTAATTGAGTGCGTCTCTGGGCGGATGTCAAAGATTCATTGCGCGGTGCAACGACAGGGGCGGACTTTGACATTCACTTTGTGGTTATTTTTATACGACACTACAAGAATATAACTTTATTGTTCACATACAGACTTCTTAAAAACATATGCGTTGGGTGGTTTTATCAACTAAAGCGATTTCTTCCAGGCAAATATGTTTTGTGTCTTCAAAGGTTGTGTAAGTTTGAGTTAAAAATACGATAAGCCGTTTAGGCTCTAGAGCATGCCAAATAAACATACATACACTCGATAAATATAACCCTCCTTCTTTCTCAGTCAGCTAAAAATAGTCACTGCATTTACTTGTACTAACTTTGAAATACTTATATTCGTAAACCAGAAAGAAGCCCCTATAGCAGAAAAGAAGTAAAGAAGCAACAAAGAAGAGGGAAGAACCTTTTGTGAAGTAGTTGTTACCAGATTATGTAAGTTCAAATTAATGTAGAGATTTATGACCTTACGCTTAAGCTGTCACTCTCAGCGTTGCTGTCGACAAAATGGAATATAAAGAAGTTTGCAACGTTGAACCCCTATTTGATCCCCGGTTGGATTTAAATTTTCCAAAAGATCTTTCTAAGTACATTACGAACGTTATAATGAATACACCCTCCGAATTAAATATCACAAGGTTCAGCAGTTTAGACTCTTTTAAATATACAACGTGAAACAGAAAGGTGTGAGAATACTTAAGATTGTTAGTATACCCATAAAAGTGAACACAGCGTAGAACAAAATATTAAAAATTCGAAAAAAATATATAAGTTCACCATACAAAAGTTGGTCACGCGATCGGTCAAATTGTAGGGAGGACTCAATATTTTTTTCTCGAACTTTGCCTAATTTTGTTTAGCAATGGATTCATTTCGATTGATAAACTAACACTCTTAAGTATTGTCACAACTTTCTGTTACGCTTAAAAGACGCTTAAAAATACGTCACGTTTATTAATAAGACAGTTGATTTCAGTTATAGCCATTAAAACTGCAAACTATTGCATGTATACTTTCTGTAGGTTTCATACACACAAATCGACTATACTCCGAAAGTAGATCGAAATACTCCGACCCAAATGTTAAATCAGGCAAACAGAATTTAGCGTCAAAACTATCCATTACATTAATATCATTCAGTCACGGCTAATAAACAGCCGGCATTCGGAATACATCGATTCCTGAAATTCTCTCTTTACCCGGCGTAAAGGTACGGCCAAACGTAAATGAATAAACCGTACGATAATCGGTTATGATTGACAGCCACAAAGGTAAATAATCCGCTGGGGTTAATACCCTCATTTAGTCAATTGATCACAAATACTAATAAAATTGAATTATAATGTCATATTTAAACTTGATTTTAACTATTGATAAAAGTTTAATGACGTTTGACTAAATGTATTTCCTTATTACCCTCGGTTAAAAATACAACCGGAAATTGTCTCCAATGTAATAAGCCCTTTGATTATATAATTATATCCTTTTTTATAAATTAATAATATTTGTTTATTTTTACAGTACTTTTAATGTTTTTTGATATTAATGATTCACACAAGTTCTTATTTTTGCCGCTGATTTTTTGACGCTGCACTTCATCTCTACTCCTGTCTGACCTAACCTTTATCTCGACTCTGCGCATACGCATTAATAACGTGTAAGGACAATAAATAAGATCGAGAAGTATAAATCAATACGTGTACTTTGTCACTGATGAGTAGGACGACTGTCATTTGTGGAGTATGAGGATATTTATTAATATTGTTTAAGAAGACGGGTTTTCACGCGTACTTGACTGTTGGAGAGATCTAACTATAGTTTCGTTCACATTTGGTGAACTTGATCAGGGATGAAATGAGTTGGTCGTATCTTCAACGATGACCCGTCTCGCACCGATTGATCAGGTGGGCGTGAAAACCTGTCTTATTAAACAATATGAATCAAACACGCGTTAGTTTTCTAAATAATATTTATTAATGGTAAGAGTTCAGATTAACCAGTTCAGTTATCAAGGGACCATAGAATATTTCAATTTTCAAAATGCTTAGATTGGCTACCAGTTAGCAGGGGGTGTTAAAATACCTTTTTTATTGGGGTAGAGTAACATGCCTTGTGAGAGAAGTTGATAAGAGTAAGCTGATGATGTTGACTAACGGAATTTCGTCATTGTGGCAAATCAATCGCGAAAACTTAATAAAATGTACCCAATAACTTTATTCTGTATCAAACGAAAATCTCTATAAGAAATATTTAGCCGAAAAATTACAATAAGCTGATCAGTGAGTGTTCTAATGGAAATGTCAAACCACACATTACCTACCCAAATATCAACGGACTTTTTATATTTCAATTTATTATTTATTAGTTGCATGATGAACAATTTTGTGTTAAATTGTATACAACAAATGTAGTCACGTTTCTTATAATTGTCACAGGAAATTGTTAAACCATAGTTGGACCTTTCTAGCAATCAGGTACGTGTGAAAACCCGTCGTCTCAAACAATATGAATCAAACACGCGTAAGTTTCTAAATAAAATTGTTAAACATTGAAATTAGACAAGATTGTATAGTATATGATAAATTAGCACGTCATGCTTTTATACTAAACATGTGCGAACATTGAACATCTTCTGTCTCGTTCTATCCTATGGAGATCGTCCCGCGTCAATTTTCACAACAGGCGTTCAACACTGATACGTTTTTATTAATATAAACTCGGATATATCCGGTAATAAGTTAGTAGTAGCCAAGCCTAGTCGATAAACCCCTTGTCTCACAAGCAAAGAGGCGCGGGTTCAAATCCAGCTTCAGGCGTGCACCTCTGAGTTTTTTACTCATGTGAAACCTGCTTGTCGGATAGCTTTCAAAGACCTCAACCAGCTATTTGGTCAGCATGGTGGACCCCTTCATAAGGGAGACCCAAGCCCAGCAGTGGGATTTTATTATAAGTTTATTACGCGTATCCGAGAATATAGCATAAATGATAGTCACCATACAATTTAAGAAGTAACTGTCAGTATTATTGCACTAAAACACGAATAGGGATGCCATAAGTTAGTTTTCAGCTATTTTAATGTCATCTAAATATTAATATTATATATCTTACGAAATAACCGATTTGTGAGTGAATATTTTGATGCGGTAATTAACTATAGTGTCTTTGAAATGTTGTAAGAGTTTTGTTTAAGATTTATAAATATGTTTGTTGACTTCGCGTTGCACGATTCTGGCATTATATTTACTGAACATAAGCCATATAATTCTATCAATAAATAATACTTAATAAATAAATAATATTAAAATAGAAGTGACTTTAAAAAACCGACTGTAAAACTTTAGAGCACTCTATCTAAATGAATGAAGCCGCGGGATGCAAACATTATGCAGATCCAATGACACCTTGTACATCAAAAACGGTCTAGCGTTGTAGGTTGGAGTAGATCAGAAAGCGTTAAACATACATACATACATACTAACAAAAGACAGGTTATTAGATTGAGTAATATTAGTTTTACCCTATTACGTTTTTAAATTGAAAATATACTCAATTTAATATTGATACTTAAATATTACATAAGTTAGTGGTAGCCTAGTCGGTAAACCCATTGCCTCACAAGCGAAACGCCGTGGGTTCAATCCCAGGTTCAGGCATGCACCTATGGGTTTTTAACTTATGTGTATATTATAGTTAACTACATCAAGCTTGAATACGGAGAAGGAAAATATCGTAAGGAAACCTGCTTGTCGGTGAAAACTAATATCTTTTGAAGATAAGTGAAGTCCCCAACACGCATTTTGGCCAGCGTGGTGGGCTATGGCCTACACCTCCTTAGTATATAATATTATGTGATTTTGCAATTGAATAATGTGTCCCATAAAATTTAAAATTATCTGAGAGTAATCGACATTACCACCTACGTGATTTGGCAATGATTTTATGTACAGTCAGGAGCAAAATTACTTTTCTTCTCTTGTTACTTATTTTTCTATAAAGGAAAAGTTTTTTAACATCATGAGCATGCGAACCGTCTCTACTTGAAGTCAGGCAAAATGTGCTCTCTTTTGTGTGTTTGTATGTATGTATGTATGGATTTTTGTCAGCAAGAAATTTCCAATTGTAGTTACTCCTCAGTTTTTTTAATTTTGAGAAGTTTTAGTCGTCAGTGATTTTTGATTGATCTATTTTGCCCAAAATTGAGGGAAGTTTGCCTAAAGATCCAAAAACTACGGCGAATCTATAAAAGTAGATTTTATTACTCGTTTAAATAAGGTCTAAAATACTGTGCCGGGTTGCCGGGACAAATCGAAGATGTCAGTTTTCATACTAACATTTGAAAACTCAAAATTATGTTTTTAAAGCCGAAAGATTACGTAAATGTAGTCTCAAGATCAATAGTTTGCAGAACTACTCATCAAAATATGTCACATTACTGATCGTTTGAGAGACTAACGAAAAAATACTATTGTCTCTGGGTACGAGTAATTAGGATAGAATTATAGTATGTTCTAAATTAAAATGTATGGGATTTGACAATGTTCATACTAAAAAAATAATTGAATACTAGAACAAAAATCAACCAAATTTATTCCTACGACTAATAAATAAAATATACTTATAATACTTTGTACAAATTTACTGACAGACACTTTTTTGGTAAGTCAAATCAAAATCCGGAAAAGTTTATCAAGATACAATATTTAGCATATATATAATTTTGTAAAAAGTACTCGCATATCCTGACTTAACAAACTCATTCAGATCCTTTCTGTCAATGGAGTCAATAAATCATAATTACCCCGCGGTCCACACTTCACTGAGTGCCAATGTCTCTAATCTTGCGCCGACGCAGCCTTGGACTCGCCACTCGTATATTACGGCTATTGACAATGTAGGGGCTAAAATGACGCTTTAGTAACCAGATGAAAAATATAATATTTTATTAACTGCAGAATGAACGAGAATGACAAAGAAAGTAAAACGGTGACTTTCATGGTAATTATTTTATGACTGTTTTCAAAACCCACCACTAGTTCTGCTAACTGTTGACCTCGTAATTACGTGTTGACCTCGTGATTAAAAGAAAAGAATAAGGTTCGACCTATTTTCTTTTACTTCTAAATCTTATTTACCAATGACCTAATTTTTTTAGAACCATTACACCAAGTTTAGTCACGATTGCTTAGAAACTGTGACCGGTAGGCATTTATGATATTTCATTACACACAAATATAGGATTACTCAATCTGACAGACTAAAGAAAAAAATGCATCCCTAATTTAGTCCATAATGTAGGACAATATTTGATTAGTTTGGTGATTCATTGACTTTATTATATGCTAACGCTCAGCGCCATTTTAAGCTACTCTTATTGAAAACTTTTTTGCATTATTTTTATGAGCAACGCAGTTTTGTACGCGACTGTACGTGAGAGGTGGCTGCTTATGACAATAACTGCTCGAAAATAACTGATTCTGATTTAGATAGCATTGCAGAGCTGAGCAAGATGAACTGCACTTTGGATCGCTGTGTTATTTAATGTGTGAGATTGTGTGTGTTCGTATTAAAACACAATATGCATAAAAGCGACACTCACTCACTCATAAGACATGAAATCTGAAATAAGTACTGCTTGACATACAGAGCATGTAGGCAAATCTAAGTGATCGCAAAATTTTTAGGTTAATTATTTATTTTGTTGTGAAGCTCGTCATGTTCGAGATATAATATGTATTAGGATGCTGTATTGGCTTTTTGTAGATAATTACGAGATATATTCATCATAGTAAATAAATAACAGGGAAGACCCGTGCCTAGAGGAAGGACGCTATGGGTTGATACCTCGGGTTACAGAAGTAAATAAAGAAGTAGATATATGGACAGTGATACGTGTAGATATATGGACAGCCCGCTGGGTCACTAATATTTTAATCCAAACTCAATACTGTCATTAATCATTTATACCTTCCAACATAATAAACATTAAAACACCTTCGCAACAAAACCTACAATGATCGTAAACATGCGCGTGTGCTGTGCAGCATCTTAATTTGTACGTCGCGCACGCACACGATAAAATAATAATGCAGAAACAATGAACAAACTCTGACGACTGCGATGTAGGGAGGAATGGTTTGCTAGAATTAACACTTTAAGCAAGTAAAAAAAAACACGACATCGCCATTTTGTGGAAAAACTAAGACATCGCCTATTTTATTTAGGAAACTAATGTTTGATTCAATTCATATTGTTTAAGAGACGGGTTTTCACGCGTACCTGGTTGTTGTAGAGGTCCAACTATAGTTTCGTTCACATTCGGTGAACTTTATCAGGAATTAAATGAGTTGTTCGTCTCTTCAACGATGACACGAACGTTTCGCATCTTTCCAACAATCAGGTACGCGTGAAAGAACGTCTTATTAAAAATATATATTATACTCAAGCGTTTTAATTTGATACCCATATCATCAATATGAAGGTCACCTATAGAAAATATCTCCATATTGTGGCGACGGCCATCTTGGATCAATTTTCATCAAACATATTTAGTAACAATCCCGACGAATTTATCTTTCAAACAATAATACTAAATCAAAATTAGTTCATCCGTTCGCGTTTTGGATTCGGGAACCCGCTACAACCAAAATTCTCTGACGACAAAAAAAATCTAATGCGTAAATCGTAAATTCAAAATAATTGCCATCATCGAAATAAAGAATTAATGAATGAATGAACTCTTTATTGCAGATAAAGAAACATCAAAATTGTAGAGGAAAAAACTTACATCTTGTGTCACAAGTTTTGAGTGTAGCTTAATGTTTGACAATACGAGTATATCTAAATATTTTCAACAGAATGTAACGTTTTAAGGCGGACTACCCTCTTTTGTGTTATGTTATTTTTTAATAGCGTACGTTTGACACTATCTATCAAAAGAAGAAAATTTTTGCTGTCGAATTTACGTTTATTACGAATAGTTAAGTTGTTATTTTCTTGATTTATACATACAGCTCAGTGGACTTGAGTTTTTCCTTCTAAAATATAATTCTTCGAAAGTTTCTGCTGCTACATATATTATTTCAAACTTGTTTTTTTTGTTATATTGCCCCAGAATATCATTAACAGTATTGTAAACAGAAAGCCACATCTACATTTTCTCATTTCTTTTCACATCACGCACAGCGGCATCTTTGACAGTGACAGAAAAATCTAAAATCATAAAGCTTCGCGCGACCGGCCGCTAGCCGGGGCGGCGCGGCGGCGCGGTCTGGCTGCCATATCGAGTTGCAATTATTATTGCACATGAGAACTTAACAGCGGGTTAGAATAAACAAGAAATTGGCACTTACTATTTAAAAAAAAGTCACAATAAATATCCGCAATTTTGTGTCAGAGGCCATGTTGGACCAATTTTCATAAAACGTAAAGAAAACACCAAATAAATTCTCATTTGAATAAAAAATAAAACAAAATCAAAATTGTCTCTTATGTTCGGGAGCTACGACGCCACAATTACACAAAGACAAAAAAAGGTTTTATATGTTTTGACTTTTTATATTATCATACCTATACATATATTACTAAATCTTTTTTTGTACAGGTCAGTGATCTAAGCAAATTTCAACAACCATAGAAAAATGAAGTAGGTTACAATTTAATAATTTGTATGTTTATTCTTTTACTTTATTATTATTTATTCATTTTTATTTATGGTTTAATATCGCTTAATATAAACAATAATATTGGGATTTAATAGTGCCTTAACAATCTTCCGCTATTTGAGCTACTTACTTGACTCCGATTGCATAGCCGAATAGAAAATTTAATAAATCAGTACAATTAAGTATGTATCTGCAATCTGCAAAATGACATTTATATTCAGAACCACTGTCCTACAAGCATAAGCTCCACCGCACACAAATCTGCCACGCTATCTGTACATCGGGTCTGTCATATCGCTAAAAATATTATACGTTCATAGTGCGCGGAGCGACTTATTGGTATTCTCTTACACGACGCGATAAACTTTACAATGTTTGAATTAAGATGTAACTACACCACTGAGTTTTTATACAAGCGTATATGTTTTTTTATATTTTTTTTTACCCGAAAGCGAAAGAAGGAGGCTTATGTTTGTTTTTCGAGTGTATGTATTTATGTATATTTCTTTGTCACGCCATAGAGCCTATAAGGCTTGTCGTATTTTTATGTGAGTGGTGTCAATAGATCGTCTTTGTCGTGAGAGTGACACTGGATATATAAAAATTAAAAAATAAGGTTGTTATTTATGTTTAAAGATTTAGCAGGCGGATTTTTTAAATCGCTTCTAACCACTTGTCAAATTAAATATATATTTTTTTAATAACATAAGTTATTTTCTAAATTAAATCATATTTTGAACGCGTGATCTGAGTGAAGCGTCTCTATTAATCTGTATCTGTACAAGTCGTGAGTGAATCGGTTTCTTCTAGGCAAGCGTGCCACATCTTAGGCCAGCCTGTTATTTATAAAACAAAGGCTGACGTTTTTTTCTGTTCATTTGTGTGTATGGATGTCTGTATAGAAATGTACTCAGGTCGTAGTTTCCAACCGATCTTGACGAAACTTAGTGTACAGATTCTATAAATGTTGGTATTTTAGTCATCGATGATTTTTTAATTGCGGTATTATTCCACTTAAGAGAGAAACTAAACGATGGTTAAAAAAATTGTAGCAGCGTACGGAAGTTTTTAAATCATAGATACATTTTTGAAACCAAATTTTTTATACAAATAAATGTTTCGGTAATCTTTATTAGGGATGAAATGAGTCGTTTGTGTATTCAACGATGACACAACTCGTGTGCGAGACGTATCTCTGTGCGAGACGTGTCATCGTTGACGAGACGAACGACTCATTTCATCCCAGGCGAAGTTCACCAAATGTGAACGAAAATATAGTTGTATCTTTACAACAATTAAGTACACGTGAAAACCCTCTTACAATCACATTAAAAATAACATTAAAATTTACATAACACTCACAAATCTCGATCGGTATTCCGTACAAAACAAGCATACTTCAAGCAATCGAGACCTCATATAAACAATGCTCGCAATCCGACCCCGCGCGGGAGCTCGCGAGTAACACATACTCGTAAACTTACAAGTTATGGAAACAGATAAGTGACACAGTTGGTAATGATACATCAGTGACTAAACTTGAAGCAACTTTGCCTACGCAGCATGGGGCATACTTAGTATATTTCTTTACCTATTACTAACATTTTGTAATTGTTGTTCATCACACACGAACGATGATTCCACAAGCTGCATTGACATATATTCACTGAGTTTATAAAAAGGATATCTTTCAAAAAAAAATATTTTTTTTTTTAAATAATTTTAAAATTGAGTTTCATCACGCTATTTGGTAATTTATTGTACATTAATATTTTGTCCCTATTTCTTACAGTTAGATAATCTGTTGACAGGCAGGACTCGCCCTTTTTTATTATTACGTGAAATTCTTTTTTCCAGTAGGTATTTCCGTATCCTCGTGTACCTCTAATATGTATTTATTCTGTTATTGAATTCATGAATGAATACCATACGAATGAATTGAACAAATGATCGGGATACGTTTATCTTTTTATGTCTTTACTCATTCTTGATAGCCTTTGAATAGATCCATGTTTTGAGTCTTATCTGTACTAATCGGTGCTACGCAGTGATAATTTTAGAATCGCTTTGGCGTATCGAAGTGTATCGCATAAGTGACTTGCGTGATCTAGTGCTTCTCACCAGTCGTTATTCTGATAAATTTCCACACATACTTATACAAACGAAATTGTATTTGTTTATTTTTTTGTTTTCCTTTTCGTCAACAACTGAGGGATCGACTTGAATTTTGCACATAAATTGAGTTTTAGAGAGTGCCCTAAGCTAGATGTTTTTAAGATAATTAGCACTAGCTTTTGCCTTTCATAAATAATACCACAGAAGGTAGTCATGACATGGCAAGATATATTTTTTTATCGGCAAAGTACGTTGTCCCACTGATATTCTTATACTGTGACACATCTTCAGAGTACGTACGCTTACGATAATATTATTATGTGTTATTATATCGAATATCGTTCGGTTCCTTTCGAAGAAATCGATACCGTGATTAAGATGTTTGGTTTTTTGAAGGTGACAGAATTATGATTTTGGAATATGTATATTTATTTTTTCTTTTTTATATTGCATTGTCAGGCGGAAGGTTAAACGCGTTTGTGATAAAGAATAAGATTTATATACAATGTCTCGTCTAAAATTATTTATTTTTTATTAGTTATTGTTTTAACGCTCGACGCAAAAACAACGAGGTGTTATATGTGTATGTGTGTGTCTGTCGCATCGTAGCTTCCAAACGGATGGACAGATTTAGATTTTTTTGTATGAAAGGTGTAATCTTCAGGAGTATTCTTAGATGCTACACAGATTTAACGTTTTAGCAGTTTTGTTTTCGAACTCGCTTCTAATTGTTTATTTCTAAGTTTGACTTGTCTGTATGGTCTCTCTGTGGCATCATATTCCCGAAAGAATGAATCGATTTTGTTTTTCTTTGTTTGGGAGGAGCACTAATTAGTCGGCAGTGTTCTTAGCTAAATATGATAAAATCTTCCCAAGATGGCCAACACCATACAGTAGCAGGTTACATATTTTTCATAACTCCCTCAATATGGATAACAAATGAAAATTCTTGAACGCACTATGATAAATTTCAAATCCATGATAGCCTCCACCACCAAACGGCAACAAAACTCATGGGTTTGACAAATTTTAAAATTTACATGTTATTGTTTTATTTGGGTAGGTGTTCCCATCTTGTATTAACGAATACGACTGTACTAAAACAAATTTATAATATTTAATCTTACGCAGATAAATCAAGTGTAAATATTGATCTCTCTCGACCTCTTCGTCGATAATTTTACTTATCAATTTTATTCCGAGAATAAGTTTTTGTTCGTCGTTATTTACATTGCAGTATTTATGCTAGTAGTACTTTTTTACCATCTGAATTAACGTGTGCGTTATTTGGAGTTTAATTTGCAAAGAAATAAAATTAAAACCAGAACTAAATTATTATTACAAGTGGGGCCTATAATTATGACTAAAATATTGTCCAATGATATTATAAACAATGGGTATTAAATTGTTAATTCAGCTGTTCCTTGGTCGTCAGTTTTGTGATCTTGTGCGTGGAGATCATTTCCCATACTCTTCTGAATATGTCTTCCTACTGTAAAATTATATTATTACTAGGAACATTTCTCTATTTCGGTGAAGGAATGCAACCTCCTTCAAGTATACAGTGTCCTCCAGGAAAGCACTATGCAGAAGGTTTGCGCAAGTGCATACAATTTGTTCCTTATAACGAACTTCTAGTAACCAATAATGTACATGATAGTATTAACAATAGATTATTATGTAAGCTGCCATCGTACCCAATGAATGGATTTTACAATGTTACCGGTTTGCCAAACGCACAGCCAGGCCAAGAATATTTATCAGTGACTCTTAGTTACTCTTGTTACTCCGGATATCAATTATTCGGCTCTAGAGTTATCTCCTGCAGCGAGTTCCAATGGAATCATAATTTCCCTCGATGTGTCTCTCAGTGTGCACTTAAAAAAAACCTAAGCGTAAAGTACTGGTGCCTTCCTGACAATTCCACCAATCAGAATGATGCGGAAGTATGTGAGGATTTAGTATTGGATGTCACGAAAGTTCGAGCTGAATGTAGAGAGCCTAATTACCACTACACTGGCAATCGATTAGACATGCGCTGCATAAACGGACAATGGGATCATATCGTGGTCTGTTCCACTGTCAACGAAGGCTCATTACCACCTTTTCCCAAAAACGGATACTACATTGTCAATGAACTTCCATACGCTCATCCTGGTCAAACGTTTGACGCAGTATTTCTCAACTTTACTTGCCATTCAGGATATAAACTGGTCGGGACAAAATCTTCATTCTGCACTCAAGGCTGGTGGTCGGATAACCCTCCAGTATGCATTTCTCAGTGCTTACTGAAGAAACACCCGAGCGTGGAGTATCTGTGTCTCACAAAGAACTCCAGCTCCTATTACGGTGCTCAGGAGTGTGAGGAGCTAGTAGAAGACGGCACAGTAGTAAAGACCACCTGTCGTGAGCACTACTACTACACAGGCGTTCTCGTCAATATGCACTGTACGAATGGATTGTGGAACATCATAAACGTTTGCTCTCCACAGTGTGGTTTGGTGACGTCAGAAGGCGAGCCGATGATATTAGGTGGACGTAAAGCAAAGCGTGGTGAGCTGCCGTGGCACGCTGGCATATACAGGAAACAGAACGACTCTTATGCGCAAATCTGTGGCGGCTCGCTCATCAGCACAACCGTAATCATATCCGCTGCTCATTGCTTTTGGACTGAGCTAGAAAAGCAACTGCCAGTTTCAAACTTTGCTGTGGCTGTAGGTAAGCTCTACCGGCCGTGGAACGATCCTCGAGACGTAGACGCACAGAAATCAGACGTACGACAGATAAAGATACCGCTACGATTTCTCGGTGAAGCGTCAAATTTCCAAGATGACATTGCAGTGGTGATTGTGGAAACGGAATTTGAATTCCGATCTTACGTGCGTCCTGTTTGCCTTGATTTTGACTTGACATTCAGTCGACGGCAATTGTACCCGGGAGTTGAGGGGAAAGTGGCAGGATGGGGACTTACTGAGGAAGACGAGGGTCCAGCTCGTGAGCTGCAAGTCACTGAGCTGCCATATGTTGACATTGCAACTTGTTTCTCTTCTTCTCCGTCAGGATTTTTTAAGTACATCACCAGTGACAAGATTTGCGCAGGAGTTATTAATGGTGAGTTACAATAATAATGTTACTTAGTAGTCAGTATACATCCACATAGTACAATATATTCCCTGTCCATTGAAGTCCTCTATTGCCTGATGTATTTAAATTTTTGTCACGGTTTCATTTCAATTTAATTTATATTTTCGAAAATGTTTAATCGTAGTTTACTTTCTTTATCCCAGATAGAAGATTAGAGTTTCATTATAACTGACGGATATTGCGTTAAGGTGCAGAATATGACTTCAAAATTACTTGTTTTTGACTGACTGTATTTCCTCATGAACAATTGCGATGTTTGACGATATTTGTATCGATAATAATTGGTTAATTTGTTTGCAGGTACAGCACGGACAGTATGCGAAGGCGACAGTGGCGGCGGACTGGCCTTTCTTGCGTACGAGAGAGGTGCCGAGCGGTACTTCTTGCGCGGAGTTGTTTCCACCAAGCCTACCAACGAACATCGCTGCAATAAATACAACTACGCCTTCTTCACACAAGTCATCAAACATGAAGAGTTCATTAAAGAGAACTTGCAATAACGCACTGTTTTAATTTTAGTAGTAATATTTCGAAACTTTCCTTTTCCCATTGTTGACACTTATTTTTAGGTAGTTATGTAAAAACTTTGAGAGATTAATTATAACATATTATATTTAACATTCTGACCTCATCACTGATACCATGTTATCCGTATGATTCTAATTAGAGTTTCAATGTTTCTACAAGTCATTTGCATTTGTATTTTTTAAATCGAAGTGTATAAATGTGTTTGGTTAATAAAAAGCTGTACGTAACATTGAAAATATACACTAAATATTCATTCACGATAAGTTATAATGTTCAGTGATTCTCAAAAACTGTTGGTTTTTGTTTTATCAATTCCTATTTTTATAAATTGTAAACATTTCAATAATTTTATACACAAGTGCATTCCGCATGGCGACGAATATGACGAAGAGTTTTATTTAACTAGGAATTATAAGGATGATATTTTTTGCAAGCTCCCATCATATCCACAAAATGGATTCTACAACGTAACCGATAAAACAGATGCACAGTCTGGCCAGATTTTTGAGTCCGTGTCTCTCAGTTACTGGTGCCATTACGGGTATCAACTTGTCGGCACTCAAAATATCTCCTGTAGTACCGGCAATTGGAACCATATTAACCCTGAATGTGTATCTCAGTGTATACTAAAAAAAGACTCCAGCGTAAAATACTGGTGCCCTCTCAAAAACTCCATTAGTAATGTTGGTACCAAAGAATGTGATAAATTTGTGTTAGACGATACTAAAATTCGAGCTGAGTGTAGCAGACCTAACTACCAAGACGCTGGGTCAAATTTGATTATGCACTGTAAAAATGGACAATGGGATCATATCGTAGTATGTTCTCCTGCCAATACAAGGTTATGTTCCTTACCCCCTTTTCCAATTAACGGGTACTACAGTGTTAGTGGTCTCCCTTACGCGTATCCTGGACAAGTATTCGACGCAGTGTTTCTTAACTATAGCTGTCATGCAGAATACAAACTGATTGGAGCAGAGTCTTCATTCTGCACACAAGGTTGGTGGTCGGATAACCCTCCGGAATGTATCTCTCAGTGTCCCCTTAACAAGCATCCGAGCGTAGAGTATTTGTGTCTTCCGAAGAACACCAGTTCTCATTACCATGCTCAGGAGTGTGAGGAGTTGGTAGAAGACGGCACGGTGGTAATGACTGTCTGTCGTAAACACTACTATTTTACAGGGGTTCTTGTCAATATGCACTGTACAAGGGGATTGTGGGACATCATTAACGTTTGCTCTCCACAGTGCGGTTTGGTGACGTCAGAAGGAGAGCCGTTGATATTAGGTGGACGCAAAGCAAAGCGTGGTGAGCTGCCGTGGCATGCTGGCATATACAGGAAACAGAACGATTCTTATGAGCACAACAGTAATCATATCCGCTGCTCATTGCTTTTGGACTGAGCTAGAAAAGCAACTGCCAGCTTCAAAATTTGCTATGGTGGTAGGTAAGCTCTACCGACCGTGGAACGATCCTAAGGACATAGACGCGCAGAAATCAGACATTCGTCAAATTAAGATCCCATTGCGGTTTTTTGGCGAAGTATCGAATTTTCAGGACGATATTGCTGTAGTGATCGTGGAAACAGGATTTGAATTCCGGTCATACGTGCGCCCTGTCTGCCTTGACTTTGACCTGACATTCAGCCGGCGTCAACTGTACCCGGGTGTAGAAGGGAAAGTGGCAGGATGAGGACTTACCGAAGAAGACCAAGGGCCTGCCCGCAAGCTGCAAGTTACCAAGCTGCCGTACGTGGATATTAGGACTTGTTTCTCTTCTACTCCGGCTGCATTCTTCAAGTACATCACCAGCGATAAAATTTGTGCAGAAGTAATAAATGGTAAGACAATTTCAAGTATCATCGAGAAATTAAACATTCCGGGTTCCTTTTAATTTTTTTTTTGTTTATATCTAGTTATACCATATGCCTTATAGGTTTTTACATTCCTGCAGAGGGAAATATTTATTTGACCTATCATTCTTATTTGATATCCTGAGTTTGAAATGAGTCTACCTTGTTGTATGTAAATGTTAAAAGATGTGATCACTGCTCGAAGTAAAACAGAGCTTTCTAAATATTTGATGTTATGTGATTACATTTCAAATATATTTTTACAATACCTTAGAAAATTTCTATTCAGTAAATAAGCAGATTATACTTTAAACTATGATAATGTGTTTGAAAGCAATATGGCCAAAACAGCTAATTTATTAATGGAAGAGTGACCTTGGAGCAAAGCTGACATTGACACACTCGACATACAAAATTAATCGCCAGTTTTTGTGTAGTTTGTGTTTCCTATGCCTCTATCTCCTGAATATTTCGTAAAAACATTATTATTTGATTGCAGGCACAGCACAGACGGTATGCGAAGGCGACAGTGGTGGTGGACTGGTCTTCCTCGCGTACGAGAGAGGTGCCGAGCGGTACTTCTTGCGAGGAGTGAGTGGTCTCCACCAAGCCTACCAACGAACATCACTGCAACAAATACAACTACGCCTTCTTCACACAAGTCATCAAACATGAGGAGTTCATCAGGGAAAACATGCCATGACCTGAAAACATTGACATGTATTATACAGACTAAATATTCACAGAGAAATGGCAGTTGTTTTTATGTTGATTTGAAGTGCCTGGTGGGAGTACCGCGAACTCAAATTTACACTGGGCGCACACGCTTCCATCAGCGCCAATATGGCGGAAATCAAATGGATTCATTGTCACTTTGATAATCAATAACTATGGTCGATGTGACGCGTGGCCAAGAAAACTACCGTTGATAATACCTCTAGCATCATAGGAACGCTGCTTTCTGGATAGGCTATTTATGGTAATTTGTAATTATTTTTAAGTATAAATTATCTTATATAAATAATAGTTTTATACTTTGGCAAGTATTTTAATCTTATTATCTTTTTGGGTACATTGCCGTGCAAAAAGTACGAAGTTCGATCCCACGAAACATGCAAAAAGACCCTGAGCTACCGTTGTACGAAAACATCGTGAGGAAACAATATCATGGTGGTAGTTCATTTCCTATCGCTCGCCTGGCTAGGGTGGGAACCCTCAAGTTGTAAAATTGGTCTAACGGTGTGTTCCGGCAGCCTTTCTAAAGAGCCAGTGTAAAGCAGACTAGGCATGCTCCATCTAAGGCTACAGTATCGCTGACTTCCGTGGTCGTGCGAACTTGTTGTCAAATGTCTAGCATCAGGATAAAAAAAAACTCTGTAGCATCTAGCATAACGCTCTTGTTGGGAAAAATCGCTATATTTTCTTGCGGATCTTCAGTATCGCCGTTATTATACTATTCCTTAACTTGCATAAAGGAATAGTTTGATTTGTTCTATGGTCTATTGGTTAAGCTAAAATACAGCGGAGAGTGTTGAAGCCAGTCTAAACGCGTACTAAAAATCTAATTTACCAGACCTAAACTCCAAAGACTGTTAAAATGTAATAAGGTTAAAAGAATACTATAATTTAATTATCGTATAAAAAATCTGTTCTTTTCAACATATTCCAAAAAGTTGCTCGACACTTGGATGATTTAATTGTTATTATTCTCTTATGATAAATTACAATAATTTTTTTCAAATACACATTAAAAATGAAATTATATTTAAAAGTTTACCGGCTCTTTTTATGGACCCATTAAAAAAATAAAGCTTAATTCACACCTTTACTTTCTGACTCACTAATTATAACATTCCCATAATAATATGACAATATTTATACTCCTTGTGTCACGCTCTCATAATTTAACGGAAAAAAAGCGGTTTTTGTTTCGAGCTACCGAGACAGAACTGCCCCATAAATGTCCATAACTTCTTCGAAAAGATAAACTTAGGCCAATTATGGTACAGAAGCGGCGTTTCCAAAAATCCACTATAATATGTTTGTTTTTATCTGCAATCGAGACTTTTAAACGTGCTTGATGTTATCACGGATTATTTACAAACTTAAGAAATACCGAAGAAATATATTATTTTTTTTGAAATGGCCTTTCAATTCTAAGCAGTAAGGTTTATTTTAATAGAAGAGTTGAGGAATTGTAGGTAAGGAATAAGGTGGTTCAAGCTAAAATAGTTAGTCACGAATGTGATGGCCAGTGTCTTTTACTGTTTACACGGTGATATTATTCGTTGACACGCCGTTTTGGTTTCGATATAGCTTCTTCGGGATAATTTTTTTGTTCGATCAGGTGCTTACTTAATTCCCATAAGAGATTGGTAATATTTTCGATCTTACGATCTATTAGATTTTTAGTTGGGCGGTTGGATGATTCTATCTCAAAAGTGATTTGTATTGTGACTACAGTGTAGGTTGAGTGCAATGGACAGGTAAAGTTATTGTACGAAACAAACCTCATGAAAGTTCTTCTAACATTGATTTATTATAAATTAACTATCTATAAATATATACATTGATGTATAAGCTAATACAGATCTCAATAAAAGAGCCTCTAACCTCTGGATAATCATTTATGATTGGAAACAGTATACTTTATTCGAGTGTATGTATGTATATGACTTTAGCACGCCCTAGAGCCTAAATCGTATTTTATGTGAGTGCTGTCAATAGATTCGTCTTAGTCGTGAAAGTGACACTGGGTACATCAAAAAAAAAATTAAAGTGATACACAGGTTTAAAAATGCTGTCGTAGGTTTTTTTATATCACTTCTTACCTATCACTCGTTTAAAGCTATAGCTTGTTAACAATTAATTAACAGTAATTTCATACTACTATTAAAAACTTAGATTGTTGTACAAAGGTTAGCACTGATATTTTAACACTACACAATTTTTATACAATAAAATTCTTGCGAGAAATACCTCAGCAGTCCCTGAAAGTAATTCTACAAAGCCAATTATTAAAAATATTTAAACAAAAATAAAAGTTCGGAATAATTTGCTGTGTCCATTTCGATCAAAGGGAAAACAATTATGAAACATTTCCAAAAAACCAAACAAAAAAGTAACAGTCCGAACAAAAAACCGGTAGCATTCTTTTCATTCGAGGTAGATTTTTTCTTAGGGGTGGGTTTGCAACCCTTTCAGTTTAAGGGAAAAAGTAAAGCCCAAACAATACATAGATTTTTCTTTCGAAGCCTCTGTATTTAGTAGGAGAGTTAGGTTTATTGTTTGTAAGATGTATTCAAAATCGATTACCTACTTTCTTAGATAATTTTTCTTTTAAGAAAGAATTCTAATTGAATATCGTATGTCTCTGCCAAATATTATTAAATTCGGACCGTGAATAGCGCCTTAGTTATAGTAGTTCTTACTTGGGCAGAAATACTCAATCAAGAAGTTTTGAAGGCCAGAAAATTTACAAAATACGTAAAATCTCTATGCCCAAGATACACCAAGATTAACAAACATACATTTTACAATATAAAATAGAACACGATTTTATTTATCAATATTCTTTCAGTATATCTTATTTATGCAGTCTAAATTGACTGCATAAATAAGATATACCCCGTAAACTATCCATGCTAGCACCTCCGGAATATGGGCTGCCAGCTCTCTGCCCACTTCTCCGTACCAACAGCTCGGCTCTGTCGTGTGTTAATTGTTTGTTCTTCATTATTTTCGCCTTCAATTGCCCTTTTGTTTCGCCATTCTTTTCACGTTTACCATTATTTTGAAGGCTTTCTTCCGGCGAATGATTCCGTTCATTTTTCATTCCTTTTCAATGGCCTACCGAATTGTTTTTCCTGCGTCATCATTAACTTGGATTTTTTCTTTTTTCTTCGTTATATGTTTTTTGACATTTTTTTGTAGGGAATTCGGCGTTCGTAGTCGCTTTTGTTTTAACTGACTGGTCGAGTTGAGTGCTGTCGCAGTATTGTACCTACTTACTGCATACACTATTGAGAGTTTTTTTCTCTTTGATATACCTATAGAAAACTAGCGAAACCGACAGACGTCTGCCAGCCTGATTCGTAAATCTAAACTATACAAGGTGCCATCCCAATGCAAACAATAAAAAATATTCAATTCGGTCCAGCCGTTTACGAGAAGTTTAGTGACATACACACGTACAGCAGAATTATATGTACATATAAAGATGTTCATCGACTTTTGGTAAAATGTATGGAACACAGTCAATGACCCCTGTTCAGCCAGTCACACTGACTAAACTAAAAATTCTTAAAATGATATCCATCTTTTTCTCACTTTTGGAAACCAAAAGAGACGAGACAATTTTAGAACTGTTTAATTAGGTTAGTGTAGTAAGTTAATTTGGCCTGCCCGAATCGTGGTCATTGACATGAAAAGACCGCTATGTATCAGAAAGTCTATCAAGGAAAATGACGTAGTTTGCAAAACGTCGGCATATTAAAATGTCTATGTGGTGGCAATGTCTTAAGTGGCAAAACGACTTACTAGTAAAACGTCCAAAATGTAAAATAGACTTGATTATGAAGTACAGGTATTATGTGTTAGCTCTTTTCTGAAAAGTACTTAGTATGGGGCAGAAATAATATTATACACTTTTGAGGTTTTAAGTCCTACTGGGGAATACTGCTTTGTGATAATGGTTGGCCACTTAATTTTTTTCAGTATGAACGAAATGTTGTAACACTATGACATATTCATGGCAACTGCGTCAACATATTAACTATTGGAGATTTCTTCTACGGAACGCTTGTGTTTTGCCTAAGAATGGAAGAAATTGATAATCCATTTATTTTCATAACAAGTCATAAAGAAAATTTAGTACTTTTGCACGATGGATATCGAAACAACCACAATGTTAATAATAAAAGCGGAACAAGCCTGTGGAGATGTGCTAAAACGGATGAGTGCATTGTTACTGTTACATTAAATGCAAATAAAATTGAAATGATTAGAGGGGGATATGGGACATTCGTGTAAAAGAAATCCAGATAAAAATTAAAATGACCGTATAATGGACATATGTAAAATGGAAGCATGCGAGAAGTGTACCTACTCAAATGCTAAAAAATCTTGGGAAAATAATTAATTATTATTTATGGAGACTGATTTGTTTAAAAAAAATCCTATCTAAGATATATAGGAATCTAAACTCTACGTTTTTCTCAAAAATGTTTAAAAATATTTTCTGTTTTTGTTATTGAGTATCCCTAAAACGCTTTATATCGTTGACAATTTTACATTTTGTACGTTTTACTAGTAAGTCGTTTTGCCACTCAGACACAAGACATTGCCACCACATAGGCGTTTTAATATGCCGATGTTCTGCAAACTACGTCATTTTCCTTGATAAACCTTCTGATATGGAGCGCCTGTTACTAAACCGTGATAGAAAGTTGAAATTTTCACAGATGATGTATTTCTGTTGCCGCTATTACAAAAATACTAAAAAATGAAAAATATATATAAACAGACTTAATAACATATATGATTTTTACCATAGTTTTGCTCCATATTATTAACTACAGCAGTTACGAATATAAACTAATAATGGTACAAATTCCTTAGTCAGTGAGTCCGAACTCGCACTTGGTCAGTTTTTTATTAAATTTGCCAGAAATTTGGTAAATCTTGAAGTCAACAGTTCACAGAACTACTATTTCAATAAATATATTTTTTATCCTACACAGCCAGGCATTTGACCACAAGTTCGCACGACCAAGGAAGTCTGCGATACTGTAGCCCTAGATGGAGCATGCCTAGTCTGGAATACTTGAGGGCCAGTGTATTCCAGACTAGGCTGTCGGAACGCAACTAATCTTCTCGGAATTAATTTGTTAATGTGATCACTGCAACATCCATAAATTCTTTTAAAAATCAACTGGATAAATGGCTAAACGACTATCAACTATCTCTTTCAAGTACAATTTTGTGTAATGCATTAATGAATTCAACACAATATGATATAGGCACATCAGCTCAAAGCCGCTCGCCTGGTATTAAATAAATATATATATACTCAGCTTGAAATTTGACCACAACTTCGCACGCCAATGGACGTCAGCGATACTGTAGCCCTAGATGGAGCATGCTAGACACACTTAGTAGCTTTTAAAACAAAGAATCTTAGCTTTCAAAATATTTTTTTCATGTATTTGTCTTTGTAAATGAACTTAACATACAATAGTCATTAAAGCGGTACATAAATATGAATGTTGTATTGAAAAAAAGACATTTCCCGCTCACCTTAAAACAAGGAGGTCTCAACGGACCGCATTTGGAAAAAATCGCGGAGTGGGATGGGGGCTAATCTAAATTAGTACAGTCAGCAAGAAAATCGACTTCGTAAAGTAATAAGCGAAAACCGAGTTTTTTGAGTTGGCAAGCTAATTTTTAATAATTTTCATTTGAAAATCGAAATCATAAAATTATTTTGATAAAACTTATATGTGATCAACTCAACGTTTGATTCGTTGCGGCGCATAATTTTCGAAAACTTTTCGCCATGGCTGTGAACTAATTTTTTATGACACGACTGGCGTGTCAACCTCCAAAGAAGTTCTTCCTTAAATTGAGGGTGTTACAATCGATGAAAAAAATTACACGCTTATCGTGTCATAAGCCACAAGTGGAAAAAAATTATCGAATCGGTTAATTTACATAGGTATAAGCTGTAAGAATAACTATCAAGTGAGAATCGATTGGTCATAACCGATTCCTCATCTTTACGGGATGAGGTACGGATGGACGTCACTAGTGACTTTAGTTTCCGATGTTTTAGTATTACAAATTGTATAAAAAAATAAACACAAATGTATTATGCAAATTCCTATTTGATTCAAATGACTTAATGAATTATTAATGAACCTTTTATCTTAAACTTATCACTATTCAAACTGTTTTTTCAAAAGATTTTTCAAAAATCTCAAAATCTCACTACAATATAAAACATTTAAAGTATACTAACCATCGTACAAGATTGATAGATAGATCAATACTTTATTGCAGACACAAAAAATAATTAAATACAAGAGAAAATTCTAACAAAATATAGTGCAACTACCTTTTGTAAGAAAAATGTAATGACTTACTACGTCAGTAAATGAACAGGTGAATTTAATTCAGGTTGATTTCTGTTTTGTATGCTGTCGCTACCAAAATCGGAACCAATAGCGATTTGCGCTTTTTATTTCTCCAGTAATTAGTATTAGACAGAGTCCATTAAGATTACAATGTTTTTAAATTTATTCTCCCAACTTAATAGCTAAATAAATACAAAACAAAGGAAATGAAAGAAATGGGAATGAGCTTAGCTTAATTACCAGAAATGATGTGAAATTACCTGTTTGAGTTCACATTCTCTTAAAATAATTTGAATTATTAATTATCTATGAATAATCTTAAAATGAAATTATAGGTTTTTTTTTTGGTAATCGTTATTTATTTTATTTTTTACTATTTTAGAATAGCAAAGACGGCGTGCGGGCGAGAGGACGACAAAAGAGGAGGTGGCGAGATGACATCGTCGAGATGGCAGGGATCACATGGACTGGACTAGCGCGTGATCGAAATACATGGCGCAGCATGGAGGAGGCCTATACCCGTTCTTGGGTGCCCCAACCTAACTTATAAAATATATATATTAAGCTTGTACATAGATTATTATATTATAGATTACAAAATTAGTAAAACAATTAAAAAAACTCTGTGTGCAATTTAATTAAGGGTAATAAAAGGCTTTTTTATTTATTTATTATTTTAGTATAATATTTTAATAGACGTTATCAGAAACAACTAAAATCTAATCTTATGATTTATAAAAACGCGTTCTAATGTAGTTTTACAAAAAAAAATGTTTTTTTATACACTCATGGATTGTATAATTTTGCTATTGATAGGAAAATTATTTTAAAACAGGAAAATTATCTTTTTCTCCAGTTTTGATTGAATCTGGTGTTTTGTTCTACTTCTAAAAACTCTTCATTGTTCAGGAATCAAAAGCATTATATGTGTATAAGCTATATTCCTAAATAGGTAATAATACCTGAATATGAAAGTTTGTTGGTTAATTTGATTGTCCTACTTCTCCTCAGCAACAGAGGTACGAAACAACAGGATTTTTTTGCGATGGGATTTTGGTCCAGAGAGTTGCCATAGGCTTTCCGGGAAAACAAATAAGAAGGTACTCGTAAGAAGGCGAAACCTCAACAACAGCTAGAAGAAACACAATATGACAAGATATCTAATATTCTTTACACGTACTTAACTTATATTTTAATTAATTACATACAATTCTTACGAAATGAAAATAATGATATTAATTCTTTATTTCTTCTTTCTTTTTCATGATCTATAGGTAACCTTTTTGAATTTTTTTTGCAATTGTAGTTAGTTCTTTTCGTTTTTGGTAATAAAGTTTTACCCGGTAGTTTGACTAAATAAAAATTAGATTCTTACGAAATAATAATTAACTAACTCACTTAAAAAATAAGACACCAAAATTGCAAAAAATAATTAATAAGCTGACATAAATGGGCAAGTATCTTTATTACCATAAACAAAATGACTAACTACAACAAAAAAAAGCAGAAAGATTACCTATAGACCATTTGAGATAATTATAACTAAAATAATTTTAATATAATATTCATTTTGACATAAATTGATGTCCGTGTGGCAATGTCCCAAGAACGCTGGCAGCATTCCCGCGTTCAATTGCCACTGACATCCTTTGAGCAAGGATACAATTTACACGTTAATTTTTTAATACTTCTATCTATCTATTCTTTATTTCCCGTTAATTATAAACAAAAGGAGTGAATATAAGTAGAAAACAATCGCGTCGGGTCTTCAAGTATAGCCGGCGGGACATCTCCAAGCCCAAGGGTGCTTTGCGAAAGGGTTGTTACTGTCTGCCCGGCCGGGGGTAGGGCGGGGACTTGATTTGTACTATTTACCAATTGACAATGACTTGGGTTATGGATTTCGTATTTATAATTAGTTTTTTTTTACCCTACACAGCTAGGCATTTGACCACGGAAGTCAGCGATACTGTAGCCCTAGGTGAAGCATGCTTAGTCTGGAATACACTGGCTCTCAAGGAAAGCTGCCGGAAAACACCGTTAGGTGCTTGGTGACAGATTTTACATTGAGGGTGGTAGCTAGCCAGGCGAGCGATAGGAAATGCCTTACTACCATGCTATGGTTGTGCATGCCACGATGTTTTCCTTCACCGGTAGCTCAGGCTCTTTTTGCATGTTTCGAGAGATGGAACTTTGTACCTTTTGCACGGCAATCGACCCCACTAGCCAATTGACCATCATCGCTACTATAGCATCTTTAGTTTTAGATTGCTAAGAAATCGTAAAAAAAATCCTTCATCATGATTATATATAACGTGTAACAGAAAGACATGATTATAATTAAGGTTGTTTATTAGTCTACCCTTCAAAGTGAAAACATTGTGAAACAAAACTTTGCAAAATTTAAAAAAAAAATGTGTATTACAATAATTGGTCACATAATAAGTTAAGTTGTGTGGATGCAATTATTTATATAAAATTTTGCTAAATTGTATTCTGCAATGGGCTCACTTTTTACTAACACCCTTAAATATTATCACACCTTTCTGTTACACATTGTATTTGATACTAATATTTTTTAATTTGACGATAGTCTTCGCATAATAATTATATACTTGCTTCGAGAGCCAACGGTCCCGAGTTCATTCCCGGCCGGACTGGGTTGGTGAACGAGGAGTTCGAAGTCCGCAAAAAGTCGCATTATTTTAACTTTTTCATTATTTTTTTTTGGGGCGATATTCATTATTTCCATTCGTTGATTCCCATTTCGCTACGTTATTTCTCCCAGTTTGATCGTGTTTTCGCGACAAAGGAAAAAAATTGGCTTTGACTAGACCATTTTTATTTCTCTATTAATTTCTATCCGTCAATTTCCATCTTGACACGTAATACGACCTTCGATTTTGACGCGACAAAGGTTTGTTTTTCACTCATCATTTGCCAACAGTTTCCCCGAGCACCCTCATTTGGATGACCCTCGATGATTCTCGGAGGCTCTCGAACATTCTCGAAGGTTCTCAAACGTTCTACGGCTTCCACGATTGAGAGCTTTTTGATAGCTGTCAGTTTGAAAACAACCTTTGAGTTCTGAAGTTGTTTGTCATGATTTGTCCCGATGGTATTGTTTTGATTTCTTTGTAGAAGAATGGGCTTGATTTTCTTGGTTTTTGATAAATATTATTAGTATTATATTATAGCTTAAGCTATGATTGTCTAATGGGGTAATGCTAGACCTTCCAGCAAAAAGGCGTAAGTACAAGTCCCTGGTTAAAAAAATATACTTATCAGAGAAAGTTACACTTCGAAAACAACTGAAGTAGCGATGATGGTCGAGTGGTTAGTTGGGTCGAACGCTGTGCAAAAGGTACGAGGTTCGATCACACGAAACATGGAAAAAAAGCCTGAGCTACCGGTGAAGGAAAACATCGAGAGGAACCATAGCATTGCGATAGGGCTAGTACCATCCTCAAGTTGTAAAATCTGTTGCCAAGCACCTAACGGTATGCTCCGGCAGCTTTCCTTGAGAGGCAGTGTTTTACAGACTAGGCATGCTCCATCTAAGGCTACAGTATCGCTGACTTCCGTGGTCGTGCGAACTTGTGGTCAAATGCCTATCTGAGCAGGATAAAAAAAGTCTCCAACTTTTAATATGGCTGGCTTAAAGGACTTTAGTTCCATAGCTTTGATCCACATTGTCCTCTCACATGGGTGACTCATGCCTAGTTTCGGGACGATAAATGATGAATTTCTATGTTTTTTACTACTATTAATTTCTTATTACTTAGTCAACTAATTGAAGTACCAGTATGTGTAGAATCACTCATAAAATAACAAAAATCATAATGATACAATCAGACCTCAAGATATTAAACCTGAAAAGGTTTTCGGTAGCCCAACCATCGCATTACACAAATTGAATTCCGAATAACCAATAAAATCGAAACCAAAAACCCATAAACAAACATATAAACGCGAAATCAACGCCAATTTAGCAGACCTTCGATTTGAGGGCCACTGCCTAAATCAATTAGCCTCTCGTAATCTTGAAAACCAGTTTAATTTTGACCAATTGGAAGAAAAATTCGCACAAAATTAACTCTTACGTCCTTGACATAAAAGTTACTAAAAAAACGTTAAAATGCACAATAAAATTTGCAATTCGTAATCGTAGGATGTACTCAGACATTTCGGATTACCCAAAATTGCTACCAAACAAAAATACAACATACAATCATTACGGTTTTTTCCTTAGTTTTCGATATAAAAATAAAGGAAAGACCGGAGAAATAACTTATGCGATGCAATGACCGCGAGCGGCGACATCAAAAGGGATTCTGGCGAGATCTGTAGTCTCTTTCTCGCTGGTTTCATTTGTAAAGTTAGAAAGAGATGGATGTATGATGTTTACGATAAAAAATGCCCTTTAAGCATGGTATGAAGATATGCCAGTTGGAGTTAGTTCGTTTTGTTTTTAACAACGAATGTGGAAATGCAAACAGAATAGCAAATATAACTTTCTGCTTATTCTGTTCGTCATAAAATTTCTAGTTATCTACCAGGTTCTTTTAAGATGATTATTTAGAGATGGATATACCTACACGGTTATCGGTTAGGGTGTACTAAGCCTAAAAAGGGTCACTATACTCATTATAAGGAACAAATTTTACTATAACACCAACTCTGAATTCGAAAAATAAAAATCCGCTGCTCCATAAATTTTGTTGACGACTGATGCATTTTTTGTACGGAGTAGCTGATTTTTTTTCTAGAATTCAGAGTTGGTCCTCTAATGAAAGTTGTTCGTAATGATGAGTATAGTTACCCCCTTTAGGCTCAGTACTCCCCTAAACGATAGCCTTGTATAATCTTCTTGATAGTCTAGGATGTAGAGTTATTGATCAAGTAGAGTTAATGTTAGGCGCCACCGGTTCATTGTAGTTAGAACCGGCCTTTTCCACGGACTCGCACGAAACGCTTCGCCGCTACTTTTATTGTGCTAACTGCCAGGTTGTGGAATTTGCTGCAGAGTTCTCTTTTTCCCGATGGCTATAATCGACGTTTTTCTGAGTCGAGCGTGAATCAGTTTCTTCATGACAAGCGCGCTACGTCCTAGGCTGCGACCCGGTAAACTTTCAAAAATCCCACGAGCACGACATTATACGACGTATTTTTCAGCGAATATGAATATGTCTTGCTGCTGGACACGGGTCTCTCCTATTAAGGTGGTGCAGGCTATAGTCCACCACACGTGTATAATTGCGAGTTGGGAGTACAATTATCTTCTAACCTCCGACAAGCAGGTTTCCTCATGACGTTTTCCTTCACCGTATAGGCGTGAGGATATTAATAATCACATTCACATAAGTGTAATGCGAGGGGTTTTACCGACCGACTAGGCTATCACTAACTACAAAGACGCGACGCTTTTAATGAGTTTACTGTATTTAAGTTTTGACATACGTTTATTATTTATACCTGACAACCTAGGTACATAAAATTTTACCAGATACAAAAAAAAACTAAACCAACAGAGCCAAACAAAAACTAAAAAAAAAAAAGGCACAGGAAATATTGTTTAAGAAGACAGGTTTTGAAGAAGACGATGACAGACGTGTCATCGTTTAAGACACAAACAACTCATATCATCTCTGATGAAGTTCACCTAAAGTGAACGAAACTATAGTTGGACCTATCCAACAATCAAGTACGCGTGAAAACCCGTCTCCTTAAACAATATGAATCAAACGCGCGTCAGTTTTCTAAATAAAAGGCACAAGGCGTAACTAGACAAAGGCTTAAAATAAAGAGTTTAATAATCACTTGTAAAACTAAGAAAAAAGATGTAAAACCCGGCACCGAAGCGTGCCACATCAATGACAAAGTAAAGAAAATTCCTCCACGACTTATCCCTTCGAATATAAAAAGGTTTTACCGGAAAACTTTTAATCAGGGTCCATCTACGGCACTATTGGTTTACGAAAGTGAATGTGGTTAGAAGCGAGTTCGAAAAACCCGACTGCTAAATCTTTAAACTTGTGTATCATCCTTAATTTTGTTATTTTTTAATTTTAGTGCTTCACTCTTGTGACTTAAACATATCTATTGACACCAGTCACATAAAAATACGACCGTTTAGGATCTAGGGCGTGCCAAAGAAATATACATACATGCACTCAGAAGACATAAACCTATCTTTCGCAGTTTGGGTAACAAAAAATCGACATAATTATTTCAGTTATTTTGGTTTTTAAAGTCGACAAGTAAAGTCAATTTTGAGACAATTTTTAAAATAAAAAATGGCTTGAATTAATTAATACTTGTTTGGCTAGGCGTCTCTGAATAATCGGAAAAATATAATGCAAAATTCACTCGAAAACAACTACTCCTTATCCACTAAAATTAACATATTTTATAAATACAGAAACCAAGACTAATTAATTATGACTTGCTAACATTTTTCCCAATACCATATTTCGACAATTTCAAATCTAAAACAGACGATTTCTTGCAACGCTTTGTTCGAGTTCCAACAGTACCCCGTCTAGGGGACATCGAGCTTAAAAATGAAAGCATAAATCTCGATCTTCGGCCCTAATTAATTCCTGGGGCTAGGAGCTAAGGGGTAGGGAGTAGAAGGGGTAGACTGAGTTATTCGAAAAAGTTACCACTTTTGCTACTCTCGTGTTATCTTTAACGTCGGCTTTATTCACCTGTGTTCAGGTTTTCCATATAGCTTTCCGATTAAAGGAAACTTTTGAGGGATACGTCTACGTCTAAGCTATATTGGCGTTAACTACTTTGGAAAATTTGAAGCTGAAATTTAATTTACAACAAATACATAGGTAAAACGATTTAAGTATTCCTTTTTTCCTCAATTTGTCCCCGTAAGTGGAAAAACAGGAATGAAAATTCCTTTCTCTTTTGAAATTTTTCTTGTTTGTTCCCTTGCAATTATTAAAACAATATTCCGATAAAATTTTATAAACACAGCTTGACAATATACTTATATACTTTATTGCTTAACCAAATGGTATGTAAATAAATATATAAAAATTTAACTGAATTAATTTTAATGTATAGTTAGCTTTATTTTGGTACTTATATACACGTTTCATTACATTTACATACGTACATTATAACATGGTACGTTTTGTATGTAAGTGAGTAAGTGATCTAATTACACGAAAATCATTAGAAAAGTCGCCCATATTCGCCCAGGTAATTGCTAGGTGAACAAATGACACCCTTGTTGTCGTTAAATTCCACTTTATTTACCTAGGTGATATCACCTGGGTAACAAAGTGGAATGAAACTGAATGGAAACTGAAACATATCCCTGCCGCATTGAAGAAAACCGTTCTACCCGACTGCAAAAGAATGAGGGTTTTGTTTTTCGAGGGTATGTATGTATATTTCTTTGGCACGCCATGGAGCCTAAAAGGCTTGTCGTATTTGTATGTGAGTGGTGTCAATAGATTTGTCTTAGTCGTGAGAGTGACATTAAGTTAATCAATATTTAAAAAAAAGAAATTAAGGATGATACACAGGTTTAACAAATATCAGGCGGGTTTTTTCGAAATCACTTCTAAACACTTACTATCGGCATTATGCGGCTTAACAGTACCAAGAAAACATCAATCGTTATTACATCGTCATTATCAATCGTAGTACAGTTGCCTCCTACTGTCCAAATGATTGAAATCAATTTCCTACTACGCACTTCGATTGATTGTCCTCTGTATCATTACAATTACACCATCACAGAATTTACAATCGTAACTCAAGTCACTTAGGTTGTAATTAGCTTAGCGTGGACGTGACTTCAACGATTAAAGCCAAGTTAGCTTTACTGTCCGTATAACTTGTAAATAAGTCTTGTGGCATTGAATTAAGAGCTAATTTAAAGGTTGTGAAGGTTTTGTTGAGTGTGTTAGTAAGTTTGTCTAAATATGGATGGTTTTCTATTAAAAGTGTTAATACAAAAAGCTCGATGAATCGTAGTTTTGACCCGAGAGGTTCCCATCGATGAGTGTTAGGTTCGTCGGCTAGTGCTAAGCTATAAATATTATAGATGTAATAAAAAACCACAATACAATTTAAAACATATTTTTTATCAAACACAACATCAAAGAATAAATACAACAAAAAAATATCTGGCACAAAAAGCGGTTTTATCGCAAAAGCCGATCTCTTCAAGACAATCTTTGTAGAAATACAGATAAAATTTGCAGAGGCGATGTTGCAAAAACAGAAAAAAACTATCTATAGTAAATAACTAAAATATAAAATATAAATAAATATTGGCGGACATTTTTCACACAGCGCCATCTAGCCCCAAACTAAGCAGAGCTTGTACTATGGGAACCAGATGGTTGATATATACTACATATACTATTTTTAAATACATACTTATTATACATAATGAACACCCAGACACAGAACAAACACCCGAGTTCATCACACAAATGTTTGTCCAGAGTGGGAATCGAACCCACGACCTTCAGCGCCGAAGTCAGGGGTACTAACCACTGCGCTGTGAGGCCAGTCAGAAATTAACTTCGTATGTATTGATTTAAATATCAATAAACTAAGATAGAAAGAGTATCAGAAGTTTTAACTATCAAAAAGTATTTGTTTTGTAACTGATTTCAAAAAGAGGAGTTTCTGCTTGTCAAATAAGGTTAAATAAGGTTATCTGCTTTCGCAGATAAGTAAAGTCCTTGGGTTATTGTGGACTCTACCACAACGCGTTTATACTAAAAAAAATAACTCGTGTCCAGATGTATGACTTTATCAGCCTTAGCAATTTTTTTAATTTATTTATTTATTTATTTATTTATTTATTTATTTATTTATTTATTTATAATTTATTTATTTATTTATTTATTTATTTATTTTTTTATTTTTTTATTTATTTTTTAATTTATTTATTTATTTATTTATTCTTATTAGAACCGCTTGCGAGTTACACTAATGATAGATAACAAAGATGTCAAAATACAAAAAAAATGCATATAATATATACGTATACATTAAAATTAAATTCAACAAAAGAAAAGAATAAAAAATCCATCACAATATTCAAACAGCCACATAAGGTATAAAACAAGAAATAAATATCATGATAAATACAATATTCAAATAAAAATCAAATAATTGTTGTGTCTCTGTATAACATCAAATATAACAAATAAAACTAAACTTAATGACTGCTTTCTGCCACAAATCGACTCCAACTGGACATAATGCTGGCTGAAACAACCAGCATCGATCTAATATATCTAATAATATTATATATCTATATGATCTGAAAAGTATCATCATCAGTCAGAAGACGTCTACTGCTGAACATAGCCCTTAGGACGCCATTTCGAACGACAAGCTGCCAATTGCATCCACTGGTTACCTAGTGAGGTAGACCGATGACAGAGTAAAAGTCACAAATCACGGAATCGGTAGGCCTACCACTGTAGGCCTACCGATTCCGTGGTCGTTGTCGTTCGTGGTCGCCACTCAAGAACCTTTCTTCGGCATTGGTTATCGGTTCATCAAGCGATGCGATGCGCTTAGCTTTAGGTACGCCACCAGCAGCAGTATTACTCCGATTCCCAGCTGCGTGGTTTGGATTAAGTTTTTATGCAGTACGATGATCTGCATTCGATTTATAGAAATTAAATCAGTGTGTCGAGTACAATCGAACCAATTGTGATTGCAACAAAAACTTAAGGAAAAGGTGAAGGCGCCGGAGTTTGGACGGTAGATAAAAAATAAGAGTAATATCTGGCATGGTAATACTTTATAGTGTTTTGGTAAAAAAAAAAATGATATGTCAAAAAAAATGTTCTGAATCCACTTGACACAACCTTCTCTCCTCACGGCTCTATACAAGGGTTCTATTTGTGAGCTCACTCGTCTGAATACAATATTCACGTGAGAAAGAAATCATCGGTGAATTACATTTTGTATTTTTAGCGAAGTAATCATCGGTAAATTAAAATATTTAACGTTCAAATTAAAAGTCACCTGCATTTGATAAAATCTGAAATAATTAGGAATTATTGATGCAAATGTTTTAATCCTCAAAAACTCTGACGGTTTGAAGGCTTTGACGGAAATCGATAAAATATTAGATACGTATCAGCAGAATTATTTTTTGGAATTGGTTCGACAAAAGATGATTTCCTTTGAGATTGTGGGAGATATACATTTGGGATAATATTTCCTTTATATATTCATAAAAAAAAAATGTGAGCCGAAAATGTGAAACATCGACATATTCTGTAAATATTGTCGGGCACTGAAGTTCGGCCTTCGGCCTCACATCAATGCCCTCCGGACTTGCGAGGTGCCATTGCTCGTCAACGATTAGCTCAGCCTGCGGCCTCGCTTTAGCTACTTGAGTAAGTATGCGTGGCGACGCGTCGCCACGGCATGCGTTGCCACGCCAGAAATCTGTATTACGTGCAGCTATAGATGTTTGTCGCCACGCCAGAAATCTGTTTTAAGTACGGCCATAGATGTTTCACATCAAAAGTTGAAAAAATAATACACCGACTTTAAATACGGCAGGCGATGATAGAACTTGTTCAGTTATATCAATCCCGTAAAAAACATTACCTACATGTACAAAGATGCACAAGTCTTGCAGCACAGTTTTTCTGGCGTAAAAAGTTGTAAAATCGAATGTTAACCGAGTCGGTTCATTCAATACGTATTTATTCATGGGAGTAAATATACAACAACTTTGTCATAAACTGATACTTTGTTTACTAGCTGATACAATTTTGTAATAACCATATCCATATTATTGTTCTTTATTTCTTTAACAGATATAGTGAATTGGCAATCGCACACGTGTAAACACTAGAGTACCTTTGAATTCTGATGATCGGTGAGTCAGCGACTCAGTGACAAAATTAAGAACTTCAACTTGCTATAATTCTTAAAGTACCAGTCCAAATTTTATGTAATTTTGAAATATATGTGTGAATGTATGTTTTACTAGTCATAATAAATCGAGCTTCTAGCTTCTCCCATAGTGAAGTTACAGGGGTCGAATATTGCTCCAACCGCTTCGAGAATATAATGGTACGGCCGTGAGAGACTTGGCAGAAGCACTGTCGTGCCCCCAGATTTGGAAATTATACCTCTTGGCCGAGTTTTATACTAATATAGTAATATAGCTACCCTATCAAACAAAACACAATTATTCAAATCAGTCTAGCCATCCATGAGAAATTGGCAAACATTAAAAAAACATATCGTCGAATTATTTTCTTTCTTCGTCGGCAGAATAGATGTTTAAAAAACATTGCTCCTTAGCAGTAGTTCCATTTACCAAGTCATCTTATAAGTATATATAAATATGGAACAAAAAAAATACGGCAATTGACGACTGGCACAATACACAGAGTGTGATGGCCAATAAATAAACAAGAAAAAATTCGTGTACTGTGACAGGTGATCGGATGTGACGTTTACATTGCGCACGCGATATGTGCAATTCGATCATTCATGAAAAAAAGCTGTTTGCCTTACAAACGTATAGACTGGGACAACATTTTACAATGTTGTTTTTTTTCACTCCAGTTTCAGTTTATTTATTTTTTGCAAAATAGGCAGAATATAAATGCAATCTTAAATAACAACTAAAAAAGTTTACTAAATTTTAGCTATTATTAGCAAGCAAGATAAAGTCAAAGAACTAACGAAATATAAGTAATTAAATAAAGTATTACAATTATAGGAGGCTGCAAAGTCAATATTTTAATACAAATGTCAGGTATATCAAAATAAAGTCATGTTGATTATAAGTCGGTACACATCCGTCAATGTTTTCTTTATTTATACATTTTGACAGAACGCTGTTACGCTTATATTTTTTTGTATCACAGCTGATAGTCTAAGAGCCTGTGAACTCTAGACATTCGTTATTTTATAAAAACTGGAAGTTTGTAAGCGCATGCTCCCAACACAAGTAAGAACTATGACCCATTATGAAGTTTGGTCACCGTATCTGTGGCAGATAGACGGTACTAAAATTAGTTAAACTAAGTTTTGTTAATTAATATTTTATATAGATTCTATCCAATTTGTAAGTCTACTCTACATTACCTCTCCTCGATAATCCCAACTAATTGTGTGCATTTAACGTCCAGTTAAAATATCGCCAAAGTCTCACTTCCGGGAAGCGACGCTGACCTGGATGCTTCATGTAATTGATACACCTGGACAATTATCTTTTATTTAAAATTATGTATGTAATACTAGTAATGATCCTGGTAAAAAATATAAAATAAAAGCTAAACAAAATTGCTGCGAGTTGCGATTAACTAACGGTATTTTGCTTGACCGCAACTCGTCTGATGAAAAGTGATGATGCGATCTAGATGTAGCGCGCTTGCCTAGAAGAAACCGATTCACTCGCGACTTGAAAAGACTTATTAAATTCTACAACCCGGTAGTTCGCACAATAAAAGAAGAACGTTTGCCGCGGCAAATTCAAATTTGAAAAAGAGTCAATGTTAATTTTAATACACCCGTACACCCTCCCGGTGACAAACAGGAAAAAAAGTTCCTGTCTGTTCCCTCATGACTAAAAAGGGGACAGAAAGGAATTTTTAATACTGTTAATCACCGTGCTTAGACAAATTGAGATAAAAAAAGGAATAAATCCCAATAAGGAATACATCCTTCAAGTGTCTTTAGCTTTAGCGGTTTAGACTTTGCACTAATTCGTAGCAAATATCAATCAGTAATGACTTACTCTTTTATGTAAAATGTAAATCAATAACTTAAGGTTTCTTAAAAATATTAATAATAATTAATAGGCGTACAATATCGACAACGCATTAGGCTATGTTTCTATAATTACCATGGTTAATTACACGAGACAGGAGATAACTTACCTCTCGCTTACTCATTAATCAGACACTGGAATTTTATAAGGACTAGTCAGTACTAGTCCTTCTTATAAATTATTATAGAATTAGTAGTTTTATAAAAAACAAAACTTGTCTTTGATTGGTTTTGTAATTCAATGGTCGGTCGGTAACCTATCTTTTGAAGACAAATTTAACTCAAATTTTCATTTGATCGCATTCTGGAACAGATAAGGACAGAGGAGTAGACTATCTAAGAAACGATTGATCATCATGATAATATAAGATGGAAAGACGTACTCGTAGATCCCATCTGCTATGAGCATTATAGGTCATGGTTTACGTTTCTTCTACGCAGTGTGTAAGGACATTATGCCTGAGGCTTTTAATATAGTACTACAAGTTCAGTAGTCCAAGTTTAGTATTCCTAGTCAGGTAGAAAAAGGTTAGTAGTACGTGTTCAGTAGTCCAAGTTTAGTAGTACGATCTAGGTAGAAAGAGTTCAGTAGTACAAGTTCAGTGGTCCAAGTTTAGTAGTAAGAGTTCAGTAATCCTAGTTTAGTAGTGCGGATAAGGTGGTAACAGTTCAGTAGTCCAAGTTCAGTAGTGTGGATAAAATAGTAATAGTTAAGTAGTCCAAGTTTAGTAGTACGAGTTAGGTAGTAAGAGTTCAGTAGTCCAAGTTCAGTAGCACAAGTTACGTAGTAACAGTTCATCAGTACTAGTTCTCATATGATGTCAGGTTTAAAAATAAAATACCAAATACTCATTCCATATCCGTAAACGCTTCAATTCAACACTCATCAATAATCCCATAAATAATGTATATAATGCTTCTTTATCAATATCGACATTATTTTGCCGGGTCGGTCGCCAGTCGGGTCAGTAATTCATAAGGAGCGATCAGAATGATTTAAGGGCGCGCGTACACTGCATTGTGAGGGCGCACGCCCACGGTAGCGGCCCACGGATGAGGCTAGATCGGCCCGCCCGCGAGCAGGCCGCTGGATTAGTGCAGAGTTGGCTTATTGACTTCGAGAGGCTAATTTTTCCGCCTATAATAAAAAAAAGGTACCTACACAAATGACCGATTCCTTTCGCATTAAGAAGTAATTTTAAAGTTAAGTATTTTTTGTTAGATATATAGAAAATTTCTCTAGATGATATATGAACATAATTTGCGAAGACTAATCATATAAGAGTTTAAAGCTATTAAAGTTTTTGCTACGTTTCTCTGTATTAACTATTATTATTTTTTATACAGAAATAAATTACGGCGATTGTATAGCAATTATTTTATTTGATTTGAATGAAATAAGGGAATTCATTACATTTATTTTTCATTCATTCAATATTTTTTGTATTTTTATATGAATTGACACTTGTGAACAAAATTACTGAGATACGATTTAGCTAAAAATGTATAATACAATTTTCCTGCAGCGCTGTAATTATATTTTAATTTACATCGTAATATATGCATTAAATGAACTAAGCTATAATCAAATAAAATAAATCCTTCTCCATACTGCAGAGCCACCATCAACATGACCGTAGAATAAGTAAAGTAGAAGTAACAAATAAGGCGACATCCATTCAGCCATTGTAAGTAAACATTTTAAATAATAATTGAATCGATTCTACGCGCGAGAGCTTTGTCTGATTAATATGCGCGCCTTTGATAAAACTGAGAGGTCAGGTCAAGTGTGTGGACAACCTTTATTTATTGGGTTCCGTAAAACAAAGCTTCTTTATTAATTATACTAACGAAAACATTGTTTTTAACCTGATTCAAAACAAGAAGAGTTTTTTTATTCGTCTGATACGTTTAGTACCCGTTTTTGAAGCGACGCCTGCTGCTTGCCTTTTTTAGAACAACTGAAAATGTTTGCCTACAGGATTAAAAGGTAGGCATTATTTTACAAAAACAGGACAACAGATTTCAGATCACCAGGAGAGTAACCAACTTATTCCTTTCTGTCACCTTTTTAGTCATATATAGATATAACACGGCTTAAGGAGACAAACAGGATATTATTATATTCTTGCTCAAAGCTTCTAGTTAAAAATAAGTAAGGCTCTATTAACACCAAGGAACTCTAATAAATTTTGAATTACGCTTACATTCACTTCGATCGTATGTTATTTATTCGTTACTAAGTGGGTGTAATTCTTTTTAAAGTATTAGCGGTCATCTGTCCTGCTTTGAAGCGATTGATACGAAAGAGATAAATGTTAATGCGTTTATTTATATCATTTAATAATGGATAGTACTAATAATATTTATAGGTTTACTAGCTTCAATTGTCATTCATTTAAAAATTCAATTAATGATGTAAGAAACTTATGTAAGGTATCCTCGGTGGTGTGTCTACAGGAGACCTGGCTGTTAAACCATGATGTCCCGCTTTTGGGAACAGTAAGCAGTGATTTCGAATATACTGGTAAGTCGGCTGTGGACGCATCTACTGGGTTACTCAGAGGTAGGCCATATGGTGGGGTGGCTATTCTCTATCGGAAAGGTGTTTTTGATACGGTGTCCGTTATTCAATGTAATAGCACTCGACTGGCCGCGATAAAGATTAAAATGGGTGGAAGGTTTGTTTTGATTTTTTCTGTCTACATGCCCGTTAAGTCATGTGATAATCTACCTATTTTTTCGGATGTGCTGGGTGAAATAAGTGCTATAGAAGAGAGTTGCAATACTGAATCTGTCTTCATATTAGGTGATTTTAACTCTCATCCCAATGAACTATTTTATAACGAGCTAAGTAAGTTTTGTTCAGACAGACAATGGATTTGTGCCGATGTGTGTAAATTGGGTATTGAGTCGGATAGTTATACATATTATGACCATTACCATGACTGCAGAAGTTGGCTCGATCACTGTGTGGTTTCTCAATCGGCCTGGGAAACAGTCTCAAGCGTAGGTATTATGGATGATGTTTATGTATCGGACCATCTACCTATTTATATTGAATGTAATATTGACACTATAATTCCTAAATTATTTAATAGCGCCCGCTGTAGTAATGCCGTTATATGGGGGGAACGAGATGATTCGCAAATAAGTGAATACCATAAAATTTGTATGAAAGACTTGCGGGCCATTGATTTCCCCTCTGAGCTCACGGAATGTAGTCATGGATCATGTAATATTAGTAAGCACAAAGTAATTATTGACAGGTTGTATGACAATATTGTAAGTGTTTTAAAAAGCGCTGCCATAGATACTAATGTCAAACGCAAGCCTAAGCATAGGGGGAAGCCTAGAGTTTTATGTGGCTGGAATCAGCATGTTAAGGATGCTCATCGGGAGGCCAGATTTAAATACAATATATGGCTTTTACACAATAAACCTTCGACAGGATCGGTTTACCAAGAAATGCGTGAATCTCGTAAAATTTATAAAGGTAAATTGAAATGGTGCAAAAGAAACCAAGAACAAATTAAAATGGACTTGATAGCGCAGCATCGCACCAATAAAAACTTTTATGAATTTTGGAAAGCCACGGGTAAATTGGACATTAAGCCTGGCCTTCCGGCGAATGTTGGAGGTGTTAGTGATCCGGAAAAGATAGCAAATCTCTTTATGGAATACTTTCAAGTGCGATCTCAGTTAGGCCCGTCAGCAAGTGTGATCGATGCTCAAGCCATCGTTTCGGGGGAGGAGCATCTGATGCGCTTTTCAGCTCGTCAGATAAGAGCTGTTATTGAAGGGATGAAAAGAGGCAAATCTCCTGGACACGATGGGCTTAGCATCGAACACCTGAAGCACGCTGGCGTCCATCTTCCGAGAGTCCTGTCCCTGTTATTTAATGTATGCATTAGTCATTCCTATCTTCCAATTGAACTTATGAAGACAGTTGTTGTGCCAATAGTGAAGAACAGGACAGGAGACATCTCGGATATGGGGAACTACCGTCCGATCTCATTGGCAACGACGATCGCTAAAGTGCTGGACAGCTTACTTGATATTTGCTTGCAAAAGCACCTCAACATACACGACGCGCAGTTCGGGTTTCAGCCCGGACTTTCAACTGAGAGCGCAATTTTAAGCCTCAAGTATGCTGTCCAGTACTATACCGATCGGAAGACTCCCGTGTACGCCTGTTTCCTGGATCTCTCAAAAGCCTTCGATCTCGTGTCATATGATGTGCTTTGGAGAAAACTAGCGGACAGTGGCGTACCGAGAGAATTGCTCAACGTTTTTAAATTCTGGTATGCTAACCAGACCAATCAAGTGAGGTGGTCTAACTCTCTTTCGGAAGCGTACGGATTGGAATGCGGGGTGAGACAGGGGGGGTTAACCTCACCTATGCTTTTCAACCTGTATGTTAACGAACTTATTGTCGGTCTCAGCAACATGCGTGTTGGATGCCGTGTAGGTGGTGTTAGTTTTAATAGCATCAGCTATGCGGACGATATGGTGCTGCTGAGCCCGACGGTTCGTGGGCTACGAGAGATGCTTAGGTTTTGCGAAACATATGCTGCGTCACATGGTTTAGCGTATAATGTTAAGAAGAGCGAATACATGGTTTTTAAGGCCGGCGGTAAGTGTCCTGAAACCATTCCACCCATTGCACTAAATGGAAAAAATCTCAATAGGGTCTCTCAATTTAAATACCTTGGACATTATCTTACCGACGACCTTAAAGACGACGTAGATATAGAACGTGAGCGTAGGGCTCTAGCGGTCCGTGGTAATATGTTGGCTCGCAGGTTTGCCCGATGTACGGAACAGGTCAAGGTAACGCTTTTCAAAGCGTATTGCCAAGGAATGTACACGGGTAGCCTGTGGACCGGTCATACCAAAAGATCGCTTGATACCCTAAAAGTGCAATATAACAACATCTTCAGAACGCTGTTGGGTCTACCTCGCTGGTGCAGTGCTTCCGGAATGTTCGCGCAGGCTCGTACCGATGGCTTTCACGCCGTCATTCGAAAGAAAGTCGCGTCGTTGGTGAGGAGGGTGCGAGGGAGTCACAACAGCATTCTCAAGGTGGTTGCTGAGGATTTATGTTCGCCTGTGCTGAGGCATTTTATCAGGGTGATGGTCAAATAATTCAATCTTTGGATATATCCTCTCGCCCGGATGAAATGTCTCTGCCACAGATAGAAATAAATATTTTGTTCTAATTATACTTTATACTAACACTAGGTATAGATTATATTTTATGTTTTTACTAACCCATGGATTGTATGTTGTCCGAATAAATAAATTTTATTATATTATTATTATATTATATCGACTAGCTGAGCTTCGTGATGTCACTTGTGTCTAAAAATATAGTTTTAGTTTAGCGAGTATATCTCTAACAAACTTTATCGAAATCCGTTTGACCGTTTTGACATGAAAAGCTGAAGAATTATATTATATACATTTAAATTGCCAAACGAATAAAAAACTTTTATTTATTACTTTATCATCGGACTTTGATAAAAGTACAAAGTATGAAAGTAATTCAAAGTTTCGAAGGGCTGTAAATAATGCTAAGATTCCAATACATAAATATGTACATACATTGGAAGATAATTAAAGCATGTTAGTCAACAATACAGACATGATTAAGCTTCCAGTCTATTTCAACTCGAATAGTAAATCTCTAAAACGACGGTATCGATTACCTTCCTGCATCATATCGATTATCTATCGAATGATCGTAAACTATAGACACGTTTATAAAGCCATAAATCGAGAAGGCGACTGTAGACGTCAATGTGAATAATTATAAGAACTGTTTAGATTTACAACGTGCCATGCCTTAATGACGGCGAGATTGGCTGATATGGAGTTTGGTATAGATTTGTTAAAGTGCAGAAGGGACAGTGAAATGATCGAGGCGATGTGTAAATTCTAACCTATGAACTGACCTAGTTTTCAAAAGTAGTAAATAGTAAACATCTTTCTGATAAGTCATGATTAAACTTGTGTCATAATATGATATGAGGGTATTATTAAAATAATATTATCTTCAATAAAAAAAGACATGCAAAAATAGCCTGAGCTACCGGTGAAGGAAAACATTGTGAGGAAACCATAGCATGGTGGTAGGGCATTCCTATCGCTCGCCTGGCTGCCTACCACCTTCAAGTTGTAAAATCTGTCGCCAAGCAACTACGGTGTTTTCCGTATCGTAGTTCCGTTCCTTGAGAGCCAGTGTATTCCAGACTAGGCATGCTCCATCTAGGGCTACAGTATCGCAGACTTCCGTGGTCGTGTGAACTTGTGGTCAAATGTCTAGCTGTGTAGGACAAGAAAAAATGTTTGTCCTAAGAGTTCTAAGAGCAACTTTTGATTTTTACAAATTTGATGTGTTCGCTTTGTTGTGGAGAAGGTTGATTAGTGGTTCTTAATACGGGGCTACCTACAGAGTACTAAGTGCTGCTCAAAATTTTTTCCTTGCACATTTAATCTTAAATTAACTTTGTCTCATAAATTTTTAGAGTTATAAGTACTTTGCATTTTGTATTTAATGGGCTAAAAAATCAAAATAAACATCAAATATATTTTTCTTACCTGTTACGTCCCATAATTGTAGTGCTAATATCACACATATATTTGATTGTACCACAATCGCTAATGCGAGCATCTCAAAGCGTCTCTGAAAAATCAAGAAATATGCAAAAACAAAAGAATTCAATGAATGTAGGAAATTTCCATCTTGGTTTAACGAAGACATTAATTATAATTATAAAATTAGGCAACTTTTCGAAAATGACAGTTCTGTACGTTTCACATCACTATCACTAGAATGTAGGCAGGTGTATTTAATCCGAATGCGATTATGTAAATTCGATATTATATCGATTATTCCTTATATCGATCCATTAGTATCGGTCTCGTTTTAATGTCGTTTGAAGCAAAATTATAATTATAATATGTTGTAAATATATCATAAGTATATTATAATCCTTTCACTTTAACTACAAACCACACGGAGTCACAAGTAATCAGTGGATGCAATTGGCAGCTTGTCCTTTGGAATGGCGTTCTAAGGGGGAAAGCTATATTCAGCAGTGGACGTCTTCTGTCTGACGATGATGATATGATGTAATCGTTAAAAAAAAAACTGACTTTATTGCAGTGACACATTTATTCTTTAGTTATTCTTATCCATACAACAAACAACTAGTTCGAATTTGATAAATTTTGTATGGGTGCTAGACATTATCAATTCAAATAAATATTTCCTTAGTCGGACCAGGGTCTCCATTTCTAAACCGTTTTTATGAACTCGTCACTTGCTAATGACACAATAACATAAGATGGTGGTTTATACCATTCTATAGTTAGCGAAAGGTAAGTATGTTTTTTTTTCAAGAATGCGTCAGTTTCTAAATTCTTACTGATCAATCGGAGAACGTGTAGTTAAAAAAAGAAATACGACCTTTTCAATAGATTTTCATTTCAATTTTAAATAACAAAATCAGAGGATAAATACATTCACAGTTTTAAAAACTAATCAAATAACAAACCCCTCGTAGAAGGGACAGTTCTAAGAATGCTGGCTACATTGCCACGTTGAATGGCAATGCTAATTTTTCAACCAAAATAAGAGCCAGCATTCTGGTCACATGTCACTTCCACCGATTTTGATTACATTTTTCCACATTTCCAGAATCGAGTAAGAGATTTTTCCAACAATAAAACACAAAGTATGAGCAAAATTCAAGCCATCGTTGTTTTATCGAAGACACAAACTCCCCAACAGAGAATCGTGTTCAGTAGATTTTGCATAGAGCAAGATTAATTGGCAATACTGCACAAACACCGAGACATACGGACAGACAAATAAACGAACGGACGACACGAAGTTCCAATATACGGCCATAATTTTAGCGTTTTCTGTTACACCTACGTGTTGGGGACATAGGGACGGGAGTATTCTGGATTGTTTTGAATCTACGGTTGTCAAGCTGTCGTGAAGCCAATTTGGGTTTAGTAACGTGTCATTTAACATTGGTGTTTGATAAGTTTCGTTGTCATTCGTACCTGATCTTTCTCCGTCTTACTTCTATTCTCAACAGAGCATCCAAAAAGATTATTTAAAACAAACCTTAGTGACAAATGAATTCTACAAAATTAGTGGCATAACCAGTGCTTACTTGGTTCTTCGATGTTGACTTGTTTTTATCCGACTGCGAAAATAGGAGGGTTATGTTTTTTGAGTGTATGTATGTATATTTCTTTGGACGCCCTAGAGCCTAAACACTTCGTCGTATTTTTATGTGAGTGGTGTCAATAGCCGTGAGAGTGACACTGGGTAAAAAGAAATTGAGGATGATACACAGATTAACGATTTAGCAGTCGGGTTTTTCGAACTCGCTTCTAACAACTTGTTGACATAATTATTTGTATTATACGACACTTACTCATCAATAACTCAATATCGATGTAAAAACATCCATTTCAATCAATGGGACAACTGGCTAAAGTAGTCCCAGTGGTCCCGTTTGACAAATATCAATGTTCCAAGTAGGATGAAATATTAACCCATAGGTAGTGTTCGAATAGTTCAGTTAATACGGGCCCACCACACTGTCACTGCTACTGGCCAAATTGACAACTATTGACCCCCCATTTTTATTTAGATAATGGAATGACATGAAAAATAACGTACTCCTATTTTTTTTTATTCAGAATGTATTTACTAAATTTTTAGAGATTTTTGAAAATATAAGAAAAATTCAGCATAATGTTATTCTCGTCAAAAGCTCGTAATAAAATGATGTCATTAATAATGTGTATTTTTGTGTTTTTTTTTTGGTGTTGTTCACAGATGACAGATTCAATAACATTTTTTATTGGTGGCATCTGAGGGTTTAAACATAAATCCGAGAATTTTTTTAATTAGTGTTTTGTAAATAACTCTGAAGATAGTGGATATAAAAATCTGGTATTTTTAGTACGAACTTTTTAGTACATAGTCATTATGAAAAAATGAAATGTTGTCCATTGCGGGTTATGTATATGTATATATGATATATGTTTATTTGAAAACTATGGAGCTTTTTCGACAAAAAGGTTTACTTGCGATGTTTTTCTTCACTATTTAAGATTTGCTCAATGCCAAGGAACCAGAATAAGTCCGCCGATCGCAGCACATATCGACTTGAAGGATTGGCTTGCCCTCGCTCACTAAATCAAAGAGTCGATAAAAAGCTAAATGTTGTCCGATTGCAAGGCGAGAACTGTTGAGCATAAATTTATGCTCACCTGATAAATTAGGCGGGTCGCAGTCGTGAGTTATTGCTGCAGGATGCTTGCTTGCTCTGCTTGCGCGTTGCATTGAACGAAATGTGAAAATGGCTTAATGTCAATGAATATCTTAGACGGATTATGTTTGTGAATGAACCAAGTGAAAGATCAACTATCGTGACCTGTTCTTGTGTATGGCCACAACTTGCTTGATGGTCATTTGGCGTATAAGATGACGTTAACTAGAAGAAACCAATTCTCTCGTGACTTAATAAAATCCAGATTGTACTAATCGGGAAATAGAGAGCCGGTGGCAAATTCTATAACCCCGCCGTTTGCACAATAAAATTAGTCCAAAAGCATCAAAGCTCTACCATATAGAGGTAGCGTCTAACCGTGTCTCTATTTGTCCGATTTTAGAAAAGTATGTTTTTAGTAAATGAGGCATTATCTTTGAAATGATGAAATTCAACTTTCAGGTAGATTTTAATAATAGCTACGATTCTGTGCTTGTAAACTAATTTACCATACCTTTTCACCACTTACATAAAAAAAACGAAAGTGTGTTTGTTTGGCCTTCTTCTCTTCGGTAGCCTTTGAAAACAGAAGTAGGTATGTATAATGCCGGTAAAGCTAAAGTCAAATACTAGTCATCCATGGTTTGCAAATTTGGAATCTTCTATCCAGAACTGTTTGTTTTTATTTTTATTGACACTACGAAGATTTTGTTTAATTTCTTATTTCACCTTATACCGATCAGACAAGTGGTGGTGCAGACTCTTGATGTTTATGAACGAACTAGCTGCGCCCCGCAGTTTTACCCGCATTGGATATTGATGATCCAATGGGCACACTTAAATTTTCCGGGATAAAAATAAACCTATGTGTTAATGCAGGTGTGTCAGCTATGTTCGTGCCAAATTTCATCCTAATCCGTTCAGCGGTTTGAGCGTGAAGAAGAAACAAACATACACACAAATATATACAAACTTTAGCCTTTATAATATACATGTCATTGATTCTTAATAGTAATTCTACTAAACAATGTTTTTGAATATATAATATCAAAGAATTAAATAGCTATTCAGTAAATAACTACTGCACACTGCACAGAAAATACATTAATTACGTGAAATTAATTCTCAAAAACACAATTTCAAGGTATAAAGTATACTCATTTTATAATGTTTCATCAAGTGACAACATTTAAAAAATTTTGATCCCCATTTTTATCACGATAATGCAAAAATAATTCCTAAGCAATAAAAGTACAAATAATAAATGACATAATTTTTTACGAGCTTTTGACGAGAACAACATTATTCAGAACCTTTCTTAGATTTTCAAAAATGTCCTAAAAGTTAATTACTTATTATTTTCTGAATTAAAGAAAACAGAGATACGTTATTTTTCATTTATCATTCCATTATTGTAGTAAAATAAGATGTCAAAAAATTTGAAATGCTGTCAATTGCGTAGGTTTTTTTTTAGAATTCTCATTGGAAATATCCAATGAATTCAATCATCACGATTTCAAATTACCTAACTATGCCCATATAACGAATAGTGTTCCAATTTAAGGAAGTCACTATTTTACCATCAACAACACACCAAAGTTCATCAACACGGCCAATTGTACAATTCTAAATAGCCGAAGGGACATCGGCTGGCACATCCTTATTACGAACACGTCCTAATGGCGTGTTGATTATTAATTAAAAATAATTACGATTACGACCATATTCAATGACTCTGGTGTTACAGTTATTAACACTTGGGCGGGGAAATGTTATCGATGCGATTATCGACATCGATTTAGGCTGAGATCGATCTTAATGTCAAGTGTCTAGTACAGACAAGTAAACAGATAGATTTTTTGTGTTATGATAGATATAATTTAGGTGATACCGAAATATGTGCTCCATATTGGGTGATGACAATGATGAACAAGCGTGAGTTTATGAACTTATGAATAAATGTAAGAGTAATGTAAAAATAAGAATGACCAAATTAAATACGGCCTGAACCACAAAAAAGATACGGATAGGTAACTGTTTGATGAATTAAAATCCTTAATATTAAGGTGGTTTCTAAATAGTACGCTTAGCAATTTTAATACAGCAACTATTGCTAGATCAGAGAGGTTTTTGTTTCTATTCTTTACTTTGTAAAACAGTTTTTTTTTAACTTTTATTAGGTATTTAGGTAGTTTTACCATATGTCAACCACTTTCTTTATCAAATATTTGGTTGATATGCAATGATTATGCATGATAGTTCATCAAATTAGAGATTACTGAAACTTTCTTCACAACAAAGACTTATGTCTAATATAATGTGGAAAAAGTTACAATCAGGAGCCCCAGCAAGATATTTGATAAAACATCGTCGCGAAATTTTGAAATGTGTGCCAGGAGCAACACCAATTTCTTTCTATAATATTAAATCTTTCTTATGACTAATCTAAACCGAATTTGTAATTTTCATCGATATCAATATCCAAATGATCGATACCTCGTCCAGTCACTAAGTTTAGTATTAATTAAAGCATCGACCGTGCACCGAATGTGTGTAATGAAGCTCCGCCGGCACTTGTTTGCTTTGTTGTTAACATACACTGTATGCGTGCGTATGCGCACTCGATTATATGTTCGGTTCATTGGAGAATGCATCATCATCATCATATGCTTGACAAGCCGCTGCTTAGCATTATCTATACTAGCATTATTTATTGTCATAATTATTATTCATATCATTGAGAATTATATTCGTCAAGCCATAAAATTGTGTCGTCAAACATAACTAATATTAATAAGAGGAAAGTTTTTATTTTTAATCTTTGTTTATTTAGGGACTTGTAGGTAATCAAAAAAGTTCATGTCAGCCCCATAGGATTCACATTTGAAAATACCTATGGCCTATTTTTCAATAAGCCATAGACAAATTTGAAAAGCATCCTAGTTACACCGGAAGGTGGTGACGCAAGAACACTCTGGAACAATCCTAAATGAACTTAATGGGAAAGGTTTGTAGTAAAACTCAAAATCTGCTAGACTGATTTAAAATATTCTTTCACCGTTGGCTATATTATGAATAAGTAACTTAGGTTATAAAAAAAATATCTGTGGGTAGCATTGCGGAGTTCAGCTAGTATTGCATTTAGGGTTATTGGTTAGGGGTGTACCAAGCCAAAAGGGGGTCATTACTTATTCTAAGGATCAACTTTCACTATGGAACCAACTCTGAATTCGAGAAAAAAAAACTGTTCCGTACATTACGTCGACGAGCGATCAACTTTTTGTATGAAATAGCTGATTTATTTTTCTCGAACTCAGAGTTATTTCCATAGTGAAAGTTGGTCATGAGGGTGTGTATAGGCTCCTTTTTGGCTTAGTACACTCCTAGCCAATAACAATGTACATTTTTTTTCTAAATTTTGCTCTATCTAGGGCTACAGTATTGCTGACTTCTATGTTTACATGACGTAAACTTGTGGTGAAATGCCCAGCTGTACAGGATAAAAAACACAAATATATTATTATGCACCTACGTACATTACAAAATGTTTGTTTTATATTTAAGTAACTTACACTTTCGTATCCAAAAGTCTAAAATAAACGAAATATTTGAAATCAAACTCCACGAGTCCAACCGGAAGTCGAATTGGAGAACTAATCTTAGAAAGCCTGACAAATAACTATTTAAGATATTACAAACCGTAATAGTTTTTCAATTAATCATCCTTAAACAAGCCCAGCACAATCTCCGCTACCTCTATTACACAAACAAAAAAACTATCATCCCAAACAAAATCTCTAAAACCGACAAATAGAGGAACCTCAAAACATCTGAGCCCAATAAATCTACTATTATCGGACATAATTTAATCGGACCTTTCGATTTCGACTCATAAATAACAGAATTTTACATTTTAAAAACGAAACAAAACTTTTAATATACCGTATCGGATATATATCACTCGAAAGTGGCATATTCGTCTTAGGTGGTATGCTTTTTGATACTAAACTCAAAGAAAAGTAACACTTATCTTTGACCTTATAAAATTCAATATCCAATGATACGTCCATCTTTAAAAATTGACATGACTTGCATTGAATTTTGAACTTTTTAGTCTTGTCAATAAATTTGAAAATAGCTTGTATGGACTATATAATTTCTCATATAAATCAATGAGATTCGGTAAACACTTGATCTTTGATAACCAAGTATTGATACCCTGGCAAAGGTGTTTTGAGGTCTCGCGTCTGTCACGCCGTTTATAGAATTTGAGGTATTTTTAAACGATTCTATTTTTTTTTATGAAACAACTGTAAGGTGGGTCAAAAAAGGTACCAGTGGGTTTGGGTTCTGATGAATTGCTTAATATTTAAGGTATGTATTTATTTATTGCTTAATAATAGTTGAGGTAAAAATAGTGATTGATATTGTCCCCGATTCGCTCATGCCAAACTTACTAAACTAACCTAATTTGACAGTTCTAAAATTGTCTCCTCTTTTTTTGTTTCCTCAAGTGAGAAAAGTATGGATATAATTTTAGGAACGTTAGTTTAGTCAGTGTGACTGTCAGCCGAATTGTCGTCATTAGCGATTTTTAGTTCAGTTGGAAGTTAGAATGTTCTGATTTTAATTCATCTTTTACTAAGCTTCTTTACAATCTTGTTCAAATGTACGTTTTTGGCTCTTTTTCTATATGTTTCTATTGCATCAGTTATTTGATCTAAATCTTAATGTCTAGAGACTTTAACATCTTCTCTGTTAACAATTGATAGAAAATTAATCAATAATTCAGAACAGTAAAAAGTAGAAAGTTTCCTAGTTTGTCCTTTTTTTTTAAGTCTGTTAAAAATTATACTAGAAGGAAAATATTCTAAATATTTTCCTTTAAAATCAGATCTCTGGCTAAATCAACCAAAAACATCAAGGTATCGTAAGGTTCATTCACTCAGCCAGAGATGGAGAGAGCTTTAAGTTAGAGTTACTCTTCGGCACAAAATTTGTAACGATGTGATCGAACAAAGAAAAAAATTAACCGAAATAGCTCAAAGAATTAGGAAACTTAGGTGGAGTTTTAATTTGACATTTTACATATCCCGAAGAATTGATAACCTTGGGGTAAATAAGTTCTGGAGTATAGATTGCGTTTAGACAAAAGTTTGTAGAACGCCAACCAAGTAGAAAAATATCATCCAGAAGGCAGCGGGAAGGAACTGGATGGGACGAGCTGAAGACCAACCTCGATGAAGTTCATTAGAAGAGGCTTATGTCCAGGAGAGAACAATTACGGACTTATGATAATGATCTTAAGGTTCATTTCGAAGCGAACAAATGATATAATATACTTTGAAGATATTAAAGCATTATTTTTCAGTTTTCAGTTTTCTACCTTCGTTTTGATGTAAAAAAATTAAAATTAATGTATTTATGGTATGGTTTCTCCTCACCACCTCACCTTATTATATCTCTTTTAACTAATTATTTCTTTCTATCCAGCGCTTAATGAGTCAACATCTTCTGAGGATGCCTTGTGCTAAGGCGAAACAGGTGTCGAGGAAGTCAAATAATGAGAAAACAAAAAATAATAAGGTGAGGTGTGGAGTTGGTGAGAAGGAACCACATCAAAAAGACGAAAATATTTTTCATTTTCTCACGCTGACATCAAAACGAAGCAAGCAAACTCTAGTTATTATTATTATTTGATATAATATTTACATATAAACCGTCATATCTCGAAACTCATCATCTGTAATGGCATCTGACAAGTGAGAGATGGTAAGTGGAAGTGGGTAATATCTTCGAACAAAAGTTGCTCAATCGGGGGACGAATTTGAAGCCGCGTGGGCGCAGGATACTGTGTTTGTTCGCAATCAATTCTATTGCCGACTGGTATTTGCTGTTTATGTATGTAATTCTGGACGAAATTTAGCGTCGATATTCAATCCAGATATTGAACCTTAATAACCTTATAAACATAGACTAATAAATATGCTAGCCTCGGTAGAGGTTATATATTAGAGCCATTTGGAGTCGAGACTTTAAGGCCGTGGGGACCGGGAGCTCATCTTATTATTTTCCAAAACTTATCACAGCGTTTGATCGATTCCACGCGTGACCAGAATGCCATTTAGCGTGGTAATGCGGCTAGCCATCTGGGCACGCTGCCCTCTGGTGGTGGGTTGGAGCATTTGGATTATCTGTAGATCTTAAATGGTCTATAGGTAATCCTTCTGTTATAATTTTTGGTTGTCCTAGTTAGTCATTTTGTTAATGTTAATTAAGGCACTAGACTAATAAACTTAACAATACTTATGACGTATTTGACTGGCCGGTTGGCGCAGTTGGTAGCGAACCTGCCTTCTGCGTCACTGGTCCCGGGTTCTATCCCCGGAAAGGTAAAATATTTGTGTGCATGAACATGTTTGTTTGAGTCTGGGTGTTTATTGTATATATAAGTATGTATTTATATATATCAGTCATCAGGTTACCACAGCACAGGCTTTGCCTAGTTTGGGACTTGAAGACCTTTGTGTGGATGTTGTCCCATATTTATTTATTATGTATGGAAATTCAACTTTATTAGTTACACACATCTGGAGAAAATAAAACTGTAACTAATTTTGTATGTAAATATTTAATACATGTTTTCCGATGCCTCAAAGACAGCTAGAGCGATTAAGCAAATTCTTATATTTATGAACACGTATTTCTAAGCAACATTTATTAAAAATAAAACCAATCTTTAAACACAAAATAAAATACCAAATTTTTCAGCTACCTTTCTGTAACTTTATAACTATAAATTAAATCATCGGGTTCTCAAAAACCCGAGAATTAACACACAAAAAAATACGAGAAATTAATAGCCCTCTTCTTCTAAGATTTTTAAAATAAATAAACTTAAGCATTGATTAAGTAAGATGGAATGAGCGCATGATAATATTTATCAGAATAAGTTTTGCTGATCAGCCCATTTATTTTGTCCTCGACTGTAGTCGTGTAGAGTAACCTCTAAAACAGCGTTGTAAAGTGATGATTTGATCAGATAGAGGAAGCGTCTGGTGCCAAATTGTATATGATCGTGACTAATGTGTCATTTGAGTAATGGACGCCGCGTCTAGCCTGTAAATGGTCTATGACTCAACCGTTAAGCAAAGGTTTATAATTGATTTTTAGCCAACTTTGAAATAGAGTTTCAACCTTGTATCAATTTTAATTAGCAAACTAACGAATGCTTGATTTATTTTGTATAATAATAATACGTGTTTTCAAGCGTACCTGACTGTTGGAAAGGTCCAACTATAGTTTCGTTCACATTCGGTGAACTTTATCAGGGAGGAAATAAGTTGTTCGTTTCTACAACGAGACGATCAGTACAAAATGAGTTGTTCGTTTCTACAACAAGACGATCAGTACAAAATGAGTTGTTCGATTCTACAACGAGACGATCTGTACAAAATGAGTTGTTCGTTTTTACAACAAGACGATCAGTACAAAATGAGTTGTTCGTTTTTACAACAAGACGATCAGTACAAAATAAGTTGTTCGTTTCTACAACGAGACGATCAGTACAAAATGAGTTGTTCGTTTTTACAACAAGACGATCAGTACAAAATGAGTTGTTCGATTCTACAACGAGACGATCTGTACAAAATGAGTTGTTCGTTTTTACAACAAGACGATCAGTACAAAATGAGTTGTTCGTTTCTACAACAAGACGATCAGTACAAAATGAGTTGTTCGTTTCTACAACGAGACGATCAGTACAAAATGAGTTGTTCGTTTCTACAACGAGACGATCAGTACAAAATGAGTTGTTCGTTTCTACAACAAGACGATCAGTACAAAATAAGTTGTTCGATTCTACAACGAGACGATCTGTACAAAATGAGTTGTTCGTTTCTACAACAAGACGATCAGTACAAAATAAGTTGTTCGTTTCTACAACGAGACGATCAGTACAAAATGAGTTGTTCGTTTCTACAACAAGACGATCAGTACAAAATAAGTTGTTCGATTCTACAACGAGACGATCAGTACAAAATGAGTTGTTCGTTTCTACAACAAGACGATCAGTACAAAATGAGTTGTTCGTTTCTACAACAAGACGATCAGTACAAAATGAGTTGTTCGTTTCTACAACAAGACGATCAGTACAAAATGAGTTGTTCGTTTCTACAACAAGACGATCAGTACAAAATGAGTTGTTCGTTTCTACAACAAGACGATCAGTACAAAATGAGTTGTTCGTTTCTACAACGAGACGATCAGTACAAAATGAGTTGTTCGTTTCTACAACGAGACGATCAGTACAAAATGAGTTGTTCGTTTCTACAACAAGACGATCAGTACAAAATGAGTTGTTCGTTTCTACAACAAGACGATCAGTACAAAATGAGTTGTTCGTTTCTACAACGAGACGATCAGTACAAAATGAGTTGTTCGTTTCTACAACGAGACGATCAGTACAAAATGAGTTGTTCGTTTCTACAACAAGACGATAAGTACAAAATGAGTTGTTCGTTTCTACAACAAGACGATCAGTACAAAATGAGTTGTTCGTTTCTACAACGAGACGATCAGTACAAAATGAGTTGTTCGTTTCTACAACGAGACGATCAGTACAAAATGAGTTGTTCGTTTCTACAACGAAACGATGAGTACAAAATGAGCTGACGTTTTAAGAACACATACTTTCTAGTTTGATCCTCAGATAAAATTAAGAAATTATAAAAAAAATAATTAAACAAATGTGAAACAAACTTAAAAAAAAAACAACAAAACAGGAGCCTCTAAGTAACCAAATAACACATAATTATGTAACAAGTCAGATGTGTTTCAAAAACAAAAATCAACTACAATTTTTTTTAATGTTTTGTAATTTAATGAGTTAATGAAACCGTGATGTGTATATGCTACAGTAAAAACAAAACTAATCTAATGAAACCTTTCACATCAAAATCGGTCTATTAGTTGATATGTAGACGGTCACAAAGAGTTACACATACATACACATTTACCAACATACGCTCGAAAAACCTCTTTTGGGCAGTCAGGTTTACAAGGTGTAACAGAAAAGTGTGACAATACTTAAGGATGTTAGTCTACCAATCAAATCGAACCCATTGCAAACAAAATTTTCTATTTCCGAAGCACATAAAATTTTTCAAAATTACATGCGGATGCATCGCGACAGGTGGGCCAAAATCGTAACAGTGGAAGTCTGATGGGCTACGCTGCCGAGGTAGGCCTAGAACACGCTGGCATCGCGATCTTGACATATTTAAAAAAGATTGGCGTGGCAGAAAATAGAGAAATGTGGAAAGGCTTTGGGGAGACCTTTTGAAAATAAAAAAATGGTTCTCTGTACAAAAACTAGTCACGTGATCGGTCAAGTTGTATGGAGAACCAAATATATTATTTTTCATTTTGAAATTTTTAGTTCTTCAATTGGTTCACTTTGATGTGCAGATTTGCCTAATTGTTTAACAACGAGTTCATTTCGATTGTTAGACTAACACCCTTAAGTATTGGCACACCTTTCTGTTACACCTTGTGTACAGCTGAATTTTATATTTTGGGTTAAAACTCTTTTGATTAATATCCCTTTGCAAACACCTCAATCAATGTAAAATTTTATTTAAAGCATAAATTTAATTTATATATTAATTTAAAGCATAAAGTCCAAAGGCGGCACTCCTGCGCAGGTATACGCTATAAAAACGATTTATTTACAAATATCTGTCCAGTCGGGTCGTTAGTAATGTTATAACGACTGATAATAACGATAACAATAAATATAACGACGATATAACGATGTCTTGACGTCGATATGTGATGATGGGAGTATGGATGAGGTGAGGGTTTTAGGATGGTGTTTGGTTTTAGGAATCTGGTTGGCAGGTTAGAAACCACACCATAATGATCTTTAACGCTCGCATTTTAAGCTACCACTTTCGATTTGAAAAATGTGTCACATGCAACTATTGCTGCGTTCTAGCAGCCATACATGAGTGCCAGTATATTTCAGACTAGGCATACTTCATCTAAGGCCACATTATCGTTAACTTCTATGGTCGTGCGAGCTGTGGTTCAACCCCTTACTTACTCAAGAAAAAACCTTTAATTTTTATAAGATCAGCATCCTTAAGCTAAAACAAACGAACTTCAAAAACAACCTTTCTTGTTTGACTGGCCGGTTAGTGCAATGGTAGAAACCCTGCCTTTGCGCTGCTGGTCCCGGGTTCGATCCCCGGACAGGTTAAACATTTGTGTGCATGAACATTTAAGTTTGACCTGTGTCTATGTGCTATGTACATAAGTATGTAAATCAGTCATCAGGTTACCGTAGCACAGGCTTTGTCTAGTTTGGAACCTGAAGACCTTGTGTATTAAAAAAAATGTCCTTCTTACACTGCTGAACATATGCCTCCCCATTGGAATGCCAGTACCTTTCTTTCCAATCGAGTATATTTCAAATATTTCAGCAATTTTTTGTCTTGACTAATTAATCTAACATTATTAATTGCAGCCTATAAATATTTAATTTAAATTCTCATTAAAAATTGTTAGTTGCATGACTCTGTTAAAACGCAAAAAAAATCTATTATGAAAACTGAAGTACTTAATACAAAAAAAAATTACATTTTTCTTTATTTCTTTTTTTTTAATAATACTTACGTATCAATCAGTAGTCAAGTAGGATGTCTGGACGAGATTGTATTTCGGCAATGGGACCGCCTTTTATGCCTATTTTCTGTTATATTTTTTATCTCATGGTTGTTCTTTAGGCGACTGCGAAAGCAAGAGGGTTATGATTTTCGAGTGTATATACCTATGTATGTAAGTATATTTCTTTCACACTATGTCGTATTATTATGTGAGTGGTGTCAATATTGGTGGTGGATTCGTCTTAGTCGTGAAAGTGACACTGGGTACTACAAAAAAAATTAAGGATGATTTAAGATTAATTTATTGAAGCCACTTCTAACAACTTGCTTATAGTGATATCTTAACAAGCTCTTGACTGATATATTTCACGACATTAATTCGACTTCACGGTCACCCATCTTTACCTATAAGACAACTTCAGTGATTAGTTAAGAGAAGGTTAATAACATCTATTTGTGATGTACAATAACTTTCAATAAAGGTTATCGACCTGATTATATCTTCATTACGATCCAACGTAAAAATATTATATTGTTAAATAGGTTGTCCTCAATTTGAAATAGTCTTCTTTATGGACACTTTCACGACAACTTGAAATTAACCAACACACTATAACATTAAGTTCAAATTATAAGTTGGTGGTACACTGGACATTGCTTGACTAAAAAAAAAATACCGGATTTCATTATTGCAGGTGACGTCATAACTTTTTCAGTTGTTTTTTTTATATAAATCCCCCTCTAGACATATTTTGGTATAATTAAAGTCGAACTACACAAGTCGTATATCCTTTGAAACAAAATATATATTTTTAGGCCATCTCCAAGAAATCACGTTAAAAACATTTAAAAATCAGTGGAATTGAGTACCGTAATACAAGTTATAGTTTGAAAACTTGATACCCAATTTCTATTCGGCTTAAATCTATAGATTTAATTTTACTTTGGGAGTTAGTTTAGAATATTACTTAGGTAAAGAGTTATGGGCTATAGTTCGATATGGTTTTGTATTGATAAAAAAACATTGGGGTTGAATATCATAAACTACTTTTCAGATGTTTTTGGTTTATCGTGGAATATACGTAAAAGAAAAAAGATATTAATATATACAAAAAAGGATATTAATCAATTGTAAATCTCCTTTTCTAACTTTACTTAACAATATGATTGATGAGCATTGTTTTTATACATATAGAGAGCATGTCTACACGCTTAGATCGCTTAGTAAGTGAGTAAATTAATAAGAAAGATATAATTATAAACTTTGAAATAACGTTGTTATATTTCTATCAAATACTTTAACCCATTCAGACCCCATTTGATCCAGTAAGTACTAAAAATATTATGTCTAAGTTCATTTTGTCTACAAAATAAACTTTTATACAAGGAAAAAATAATAATTTAGGATTGAAACGATAATTTTAAAAAACTATTGACAAAAAATGTATTGCTTTGTTAGTTATTAGTCAGCAGAAGCTTGGGATTAAAAGTTATTCTACGAATTGTTTAAAGCTTTCAGTACACCCCCAACTTTACAATGAAACACGGTAATAATCGTAAAACGAATCGATACTCGTACAAAACAATAAGTTAATTCGTGAAACCGAGATACCGATACGATAAAAATCGATATAAATATCGATAAAAAACTTCATTTGTCCATAAAGTTGGATTTATGCGTGTGTTTATGATCGTGAAGCGGCTGTTTTTAAGCAGGCCGCCTGATCGGTGTAAGAATTTGGGTGATATTTTAATGTTTAATGACGAAAAATTAAAAAAAAAACTGCAATATTATAAAATTAAAAATCGAAGATAGTGAAGCGTCACTACTGCGAGTCATGCAAAATGTTCTTTGTATGCATTGGATATTGTGTCAGTTTGTATGCATTGGATATTTGTCCGCAAGGTTGAGTTTCCATCTTGATGAAACTTAGTGACTCTAGTTAGTTTACTCTGCAAATGTATAGGACTTTTAAGTCATCGAAGATTTTTAAGTTAAAGAGGTGTTTGCTTCAAAGGAGGACAAAAAAGTTTTAATACTCTTGACCTTGACAAATTATAAAAAAAATCTAAGGTGCTCTTGGAACAAAGTCAAATAAAACAATATTAAAAATGCGTGTGGCACTTAGGGACTGCCGCGGTAAAGCTATTGCATACGCACGTCTAGTCGCACGCACACAAACACCGTGCCGAATGTGCCGAACTGAAACGAAGTAAGACGAGTGTTAGGTTTATTTTCGTTACGGAATTTCTTGATTCGGTCACAGCGCTCTAAGCCCGCGATAAAAGCTATGCAATAGCTTAATAATACACATAAATAATACGTAACGCAAATAATACTCGACAATCGAATCGACAAAATGAAGAACAAGAATCGAAGATGTTTATCTTCACCGTGGCAAGTTGTGAGGAAGTTATGTCATTTAATAATTGACACATTTTGCGTGAATAATGAACAAACATTACATTTTTAGGAATTCGGATAGATTAATTATTATGATCGGGAGGTCAACAGTTCGCAGAACTAGGTAGTTATTAATTTATAAAGAAATTATTTTAATAAATTATGAGCATTAATTAAATAGATCGCTTGTATCTACTAGTTAATCTACGTAATTTAAGTGCCACAATATTTGCATTTCGTTCGATTATATTTCACTATACATTTGAAATCAGTAAGGGCAACTATTTGCAATTCTTTTTAGCTTAATAAAAAAATCTTTTGATACAAATAGCTTGATAAAAGAAACATTGAAAACAAGTAACGTTTTAATTATTTTTTTTTAAACCCTTGACTTATATACGATACGATATAAAAAATGTAATCCGCCATCTTGCGGTGGCGGCCATCTTGGACTGATTTTCATCAAGCAGTTAAGAACAATTTGGACTAATTAACCATTCAAACAAAACGAACAAAATCAAAATAGGTTCATCAGTTTGAGACTTACAGCCTGACACAAAGACACATCAAACACATCTGTATTTTTTTACATTGAGACGAAACAAAATTTTTCTTTTTGAAAAAGTTCAATTTGCAGACGGTTTGGATTCGCTTTCCAAACTGTAGGTTGATCGCATTCTATGATAAGTCTACTCTTATTACCGAAAGCGATAGTATGTATAGCGACCTTCTACAACGAGCAGGCTTTCCTCACAAAGTTGTCTTTTAAAGTTAAGTAAGTAAGGAAGAATGAAATTTATTTTTGTCAATAAACTACTTGTACTAACAGAGACTTCATAATTAATATCTAAATTTCTTGATACAAACCGTGAGTGGCAATTTTTTATTATACCTACGTACATTAAAAATTAAAAACTTAGACACGCATGCCTCAATTTAAGATAATACCTGCGTTTTCTCGCTTTTTTAGAAATAATATATATGAATCTGGCCAAATACGCTGAAATCGACACTTTCAAATATGCAATTTCGTCATCTTTGTTGAATTTATTATATGAATATTAAGTTATAAATGTTTCTGCCTAAATAAGAAATATTTACAAAAACTCATTCCAATTCAGATTACGCAGACACTCGTCAAACCATTAAGTAGCCAAATTTTAAACTCGTCAAATTAAAGATTCGTCAAATCCTTGACCAATACCTGAATTCGTGAAAAATCTTTATAATTATTATGTTGTATGTTTGACGAAACATAATTCTTGTACTCATATTTGGATGACGCTACTGCATTATTTAAAAAAAGTTAAAATATTCACAAAATCTAAAAATACTATATTTTTAATTTCTTTCTCATAAATTGCCATACTGTTTAAACAAGCACGATTAAGACTCAGTATTGGCAAGAAAACAAAGGCTTCCGTTGGTGGGGTAGTCTGGAATCTGGATTTATGTGAGGAGGGTGCTCCTATCTTCGATTTATGTTTGTCTTATCTACTAACAACTTTGATATAAGGCACGGAGTGTTTATTAATTTCGGGAAAATAAAAAAAGAAGGTGATTTTTTTTAATAAAAACCATTTAAAGCTGTACTCACGTTTTAACTCGTGGCGTCTTACTGCAAGGCACGGGTCTTTCTTTGAACGGGGGTGTACGCTGCAGTCCACCACGCTAGCTAAGTTATGGATTGAGGACAAATCTTCGAAAGCAAGCAACCTTATCCAAGCAGGTTTCCTCACGATGTTTTCTTTCCTGGTAGTTTAGCAATATTTAGGAAGTTAGCGAATGGTTTTTGAAAGATTGATTTTTAAACGACTTTGGAACCGGAAACTAACGGTGTGTTCCGGCAACCTTCCTTGAGAGTGTATTCCAGACAATGCATGCTCCATCTAGAGCCACAGTGTCGCACTTCCGTGGTCAAGCTTGTGGTAAAATATCTAGCTGTCAAAGACTTCAAAGAAGGAGGGTATCCTATTTTTTATTTAATCCTAGTGTAAAGGTATATGCAACTTTTCGGGATCTTTTCCTTCCTTTTAAAAGTATGCTCAAGAACTTGCCGAATTAATGTCAGTTGTAACTTTTTATCAAGCCATTTTGCCTAAGCGAAAGAAAATAGTGATAACACAAGGTTTTTAAGGAATAGTTTAAAATATTTATCAAGGGATTAAAATTTTCTCACAATAAAATTCAAACGCGTTGAACAAGCTATTACTGAATCTCAATAAATTACAAAATAATATTTGTAGGTATCGCATTTCATCGAACGTGGCGGACAAACCCGACGAGAATACGAAATCGAAGCTATTGAATCGGCCTGTAAAGGCTAACGTATATTGTACCCCTTACCGTCTTACAACTAATATATTTATCCGTTTTACTTCAATAGGTTCTGATTATGTTTATTGAGCTGAATTTTTAGTTCATTTCTACATATACACGTGTTTCTAATTGTGATTTTTTTTATTGGTGTCAATCGTTTACTATTGTACATTCGGGCCTACAAGTTTTGTTATTTTGAAAAAAGTTATCGAATTCTGCATAATTTTTTTTTTTGGCATTGTATCAGCGCATAAATATGACTGTTTAGGAAGCTTGTAACTTAAAAATTAAACGGTAAAGCCTAGTAAATAATGTGTTAGCTATGTGAAAAAAAAACCACTGGAACCGGTCAACAATAAAAGGTACAAATGAGCTATATCTTATTGTATGAAGAAGTTGGTTACAGCTTTCTTAAGTTTTTTCAACTACAAAACTTTGTCTGACTTGTGTTCAAAAAACAATTCTGACATTTGATCTCTAGTATTTCGCTCTAGAATGTTTTTGATGGGTTAAATTTTTGACATCCCTTGGCAAAACAATAGTTTTCACTATGTTTAAATATGTTTTTTGTGGTAAGACTGTATATGATTACAAATAATTACATTACATTGCCAGAGTTTTTAAGCTGCTGTCAAGGCTAACTTTTGCCATCCCAGAACTACAAATAAAAATTCATAAACCGGTCATACGGTCAGTCTAAATCTTGATGTCACTAAAAAATCTTGGACCAGCGATTTCATATTGGTAGACGCTTTTATAATTCTTTTTTGTTATTACATTATTTAATAATTAAACTACGGGACCGTATTTCATATAATAAGTTTGGAATTACATACAAAAATGAGTTTTTTTTGAGAAATTGGGCAAAAAACCTATAAAAATACAATTGCATTGAGAACCTAATGCGCAACCGGTAAAGAAATCCATACCATGGTGGTAGGGTATTCTTAAACGCTCGCAAGGCTAGCTTCTACCCTAAATTTGAAAAATGTGTCGCATGCAACAATTGTAGTGTTCTGGCAGCTAACCTTGAGAGCCAATATATTCCAGACTAGGCATACTCCATCTAGGGCTACAGTGTCCTTAACTTATATGGTTGGCGAGCTAGCGGTTCATCTCCTTGCTTCGTCAAGAAAAACCTCTGATTTTTTTAAACTTCTTCATCCCTAAGCTAATACAAACGAACTTCGTAAACAACCTGTAATGAACTTGAAAACATGTAATTAATAAATTAACAAAGAAATTAAATCAATTAATTTACATTACATCCAATTTTTAAAAACACACACTCGCACAGACATACGCCCCCTAGACTACTTGTTCTTTATTTAGCATTAATTTAAATTATTAGACTGATATTACGGGAAGACCATTGGTTACTGTAGTAAGAAGGTACTGAAATACAATTTATAACCAGTTCGGAGCCAATGGGTTCAATAACATGTACCTACACTATGTTTTGTCAAATAAATATATTTATAAATTTGTATAACCCCCTGTATACGCCGGCCTTTATCCTCCACAATATTAATTTCATAAATACGTTTGTCTTGGCGGATTGTTTATTGACCATTAATATCATATAATTCGCAATTTCGGTCATACCTTACACTTTTATATTAAACATTCCTTTTCGTTTTGTAAAAATTAATGTCACCGTGTTATTAGCCTGGAGGTTTATTAAAGACTGAGTAGGAGGTTTAATTTGTGTAATTTACAAAAAAAAACTTTTGGTTAGTTTTAGAAGGCTATATAAAACCCTAGCCAGGGGCTTGCAAAAGAAGGAAGGTTATATTTTTCGAGTGATATGTATGTATATTTCTTTGTCACGTCCTAGAGTCTGAACGGCTTGTCGTATTTTTATGTGAGCGGTGTCAATAGATTTGTCTTCACCTGCAGATGGTCATAGGCTATACTAGCTGCATCCCGCAATTTTACTTGTTAAGATACGCGGGTCTAAAGTCTTTGCAGTCGGGTTTTTTAAAATCACTTTTAACCATTTGTTTTGCTTCCTAAATATATGTCTTTTATTCACTACGTTGTCATAATTATTATTATGTTTTCTGAAATAAAATAATTTGGGATTGTAAAAATTTTCACGGGTTAGGGGTGTATTAAGCCGAAAGGGGGTCACTATAATCATCCTTAGGAACAACTTTCAGTATAGGACCAACTTCACATCAACAACAGAATTCGAGAGCTAAGTCAGCTGTTTTATACAAAAAGTTGATCGGTCGTCGCCAAAAATTGTACTTACCCCACCCTATAATACCACGGAACCCTAAAAATATATGTTTCTTTTAACATATTCAATAACTTGCAAATGTAGTAAGAATTATTTAGTAATAACAATCGTATCTCAATCAAAATCATACTTAGCTTTATAGATAACTAGCTGTGCCCCGCGGTTTCACTCGTATAGTTCCCAATTTTACTACCAAGATAATCCAGTGGGGAACTACTCTTTTTTAAAGTCGGCTAAAAAGTATCCTATGTCCTTTCCCGGGGTCCAATCTACCCGTGTACCAATTTTTCATCCAGATCGGTTCCGTGGTTTTTTATAAGCGAGACAGATTATAAATGCGAAAGTAACTCTGTCTGAGTTACTTTCGCATTTATAATATTATGTTAGTATACGTAATTGCGTACATTTTATCTTTCGAGCTCAATTCTTAAAAATATAATCATTTTCGTATTTTCTTGCACCAGCTTTAATTATTTATTTACAATTTGCATACGTATTGGTTAGTTCACACCGTTGCCCATATTAATGAGGTTATTTAATATTGGTTTTATTAGTTTAATTAACGAAATATGTTAAATTTTTTCTGTATTTAATTACTCAGGTGGTCAAGGTTTTTTTTTGGAGCTGGTGATATGTTTATCTGGTTTTTCGGTGAATGTTTCGATTTTGATAAGGACGAATTAAAATTATTATCAAGTAATGAATTCCAAAAAAATGGTTTTCCGGTTTCATTTATATTATTATTAATATCAATTATGTAAAATAAATAATTCACTTATTTGAATTTTAAACCTAATATAATAATATCCATATTTTACTATTTTTTAATTATTTAATATATTTTTTTTAACAACACAATATAAAATTTTGTGTTGTACATTAATCAACAAAAGACAAACATTGTGCCTTAGTGGCAAAAGAAATTTCTTCTGAGCAACCTTTGTATGTATATATATGGACTGTGACCTAGACAGTAATCACTAATAAGGTAACAAAAAAAAACATTCACATACATTCTTATAAATATGTTTTTCGTGGGGAATAATTATTTAAATCTAGACGTTCCGGTTTATTTACAGTGATAATATAATAGAACATAACATATTTATTCTCAATAAGATTACCTTTTATTACTCACAAACATAACCGATACTTCGTAGATACTTAAATGTATATCTCTACATACAACTTTATAATGTCATACATATTAGTAGGGACACTATTAGAAAATGTCATAAGTCGTATTCCGATATCAAGCCTATAGCCATTCCGATCAAATCTCATTAAAAACCTACAGTAACTCAGTCACGATATCGCACCGAATCAATTACCAAAGCAATAACCACAGGTATTAATGTGTATTCCACTTTGTACATCTCATTTTTCAGCACCCACGACTTGCGCACATGTTTTTACAGCACCTGTGGCTTACGCACCCAATATCATTTAGGGTACAAATTAAAGCTACAATGATGTACAAAGTAAGTAGTATTATCGATTATTATTATTATTAGCCGGTATAGAGCGCCTGACTTTCTATGAAATAAATCTGTATAATTTTGAATTATTTGATAAAATATAACTTCTTATACTGAATGTGTTAAGTCTTATAAATTTTCATTCCTATGGATTGTAGGCATTTGATTTAGTAAAAATTCTGTGTGTTAATCGTTGGTATTTTTTTCTACAATTTCTTTTATATCAATAACTAGCTATAATTGTTTTTTGCATTTATAAATATTTCGTTTAAAACAAAGCCATTGCTCTCCAAATAGAGCACAAAGTGCGTTTATTTCGTTTTAATTATAAATAGCTGTTAATAAATTATGTTAATCAATGCTCTTCGTGAAGTAAAAGCAGTTTGACCGCCATGATGCCGAGGTACGCAAACCACGCGTGCACAAAAACTTATGCGCTAAGTGGAATACCTCCTAATGTCTCTTTATATTCATCGACTGGACTCGAACAGAGTTTCCGAGAATAGCCGACTTTTGAACGTACGTGCATACGTCAAACGATGTTTATCGAAAACTTTATCGGGACGAGTTTTTGAGGTTTTTTTTTCACCAAAAACCATTAAAATCTCCAAGAGTTGATTCGTAGAACAATAAAATTTTATGTCTCTATCTGAGTTCGTGCGATCGGTTGATATTGGTAGTATTAATGTGATCTATGATATTATTTTTATATTTGTTATTAAGAGAAAGTCTGTAATTGTTTTGTTGATAACAAAGTTTTTCCGTGTCGGAATTATGAAAACTTAGTATGAATTTTGTAAGAATTCAAATTATATAGGAGCTGGCATAAGTTAGCAGAAAAATAAAGATTCCTTCAGCTTTCAAATCTTACTAAAACATTTTATGTAACTAACCTTCACATAATGCCATGGAATTAAATTATTTATTGACCTTATAACCACTCATGTTTATACTAGGCAAGTCACATTACAAAAAGTCAAACGTATCTAGGTATGTCAAAAATTATACTAGTCATTTAATTACAACATTTAAATAGGATTATGTACTATCGATATATTATGGATATAATAATACTTAAAAAATAAAACATACATTTAATTTTGACTACCAAGTAATGTATATCACATGTCCTACTGTTTTATAAATTTCGTGAAGAATTTTTTGTTATTATAGGTATATTTTATTTTATCACCTTATCAGATATTTCAAATAACCCGATAACAATAATCCCAAAAATGTCTTCTTAAGCATATGTCATTTTTTTATTACAATATACATTCTTAAGCCGTGTGCAATTGCCAAGTCACTTATAATAAAATAAATAAATATTTATAATATTGATACAGTTACTTAATGCGTTCGCTTACAAGCGGGATATTTATTTATGAGAAAGTAATTGCAAAGTTTCTCCTATAGTTACTGAATTATATGAAATCAATATTCAAGTTGTGAACTCAGTCGCCAAGCACCTAACGGTGTTTTCCGGCAGCGTTCCTTGAAGGCCAGTGTATTCCAGACTAAATATAGGTACTCCATCTAGGGCTACAGTATCGCTGACTTCCGTGGTCGTGCGAACTTGTGGTCAAATACCTAGCTTTACCATTTATGTAAAAAAATAACCGACTTAGTTAACATTTGATCTTCGCTTCGAGACTTGTGCATGTTTGTTTGTACATGTCATGTTTTTGACATGATAATATTATCTCTACATTAATTATTACAAACTCGAAACCGGGACACCCCTTTGTCTCATTTTACCCCACTTTGTCCTATTTCGTTGAACTATTTTATTGCGCTACGCTTCAAATTTAGTGCCAAAGGGTTCATTATAATTACTCTATGGCATTCGGGATCGATCAAAGCATTAACAGTTTGAATTAGGCGTAAAATGGCTTCGGTGAGTTATGGCAAAGTGGGTAAGAAAATTAACAGTAAATTTCATCAGGCTTATTATAACGGATATCTGACTTAAAAGACTTAAAACCGCGTGTCAAGTCATTACAATTAGTTTCCCAAAAAATAGCCGTATAAAAAGTCGTGTAACGGAAGATTAAAAATGTTATTTTTAGCTTTTACGGTATGGATATGGAGAGACTTGACTTGCCTTGCCCAGTGGGTCAGGATAGGTTAAAAATCAATCTTTTCATCAACCAATTACAAGCTAAATCAAATTAGAACGAAACTATTCATTATTTTTCGAATTAATAGACTTTATGTTACTTAGTTAGACTTCTGGACTTCTGTGTAAATTTACATGTAAGAGAGATATAAATTAATGTCATTATTATTTCTTTAGGTATACATTTGTTACATATTTACGAATTAGATTACAATAATGTTAATGTAAAGTAAATGTAACACACAAAAACATTAATATCGGCTACTTTTACAAAACTTTGACCTACTTAATAATCCTTCCATCCCATCTTGAGGGTCGAATTATAAAAATAAACTTTCTTAGTACATTAGACAATATGCTAGCAGTCATTATCCACTCAGGACTCACTCATTTAAGATAAGATAAGACAATTCTTTTTAAAAAACAGTTTAACAATAAATAATTATAGCAAATAAAAGCTTACTAATTAATATATAATAATAATATAGGACAAAATCCACACAAAGGTGTTCAAGTCCCAAACTAGGCAAAGCCTGTGCTATGGTAACCTGATGACTGATATACATACTTATATACATACATACATGCTTATATATACAATAAACACACAGACACTGGTCAAACAGACATGTTCATCCACCATGCATGTTTGACCTGTCCGGGGATCGAACCCGGGACCATATACTTTTATAAACATAAATAAATTAGAATAGAATCCACGAAAACAAATAATACTAACACATTATTATTTCTTCTTACGTAGCCTAAAAACCATACGTCTCAACACAATACCAAAAAACCCCTTTACACCCAGACGGTCCCGCGCATAAATAAAGGGGGCCTGATATTTATCGCTCGGTGTTTATTACTACGAAAATTATACCCCTAATGAGTTCCCGAATTCCCCCGAAATTTCCCCACTACCCCACGAAGAGTCGAGGACAGAAAATCCTATCGGCTATTAGCAGTCAAGAAGTGGTAAATTATGGTCCCAAGTTGGAAGCTCCTTATGGAAATGTCGCAATGTTTGATGGTGTTTTTGTTGCGATGTTTCGACTGGGATTAGATGTTGTTTGGGGTGGGAATGTTCAGACTTTAGTTAAGATATGATGTTTTAGGTTTTGTAATGTTTGAGAAATTGTTATATAGATGTATTGGTTAGGGGAATACTTACTACGTCGAAAGAAGATCTCTGTACTCAGCCTAATCAATCAATTTATTTGTTTATTTCAGAACAAGTCTATAAGTACAATATAACATAAAAATAATAAACGCAAAAAAATTAATTCAATATCTAATTATAAAGAACAAATTTCACTATGGAACCAACTGAAATTATATCATGTGTTGTTAGTTAGTTTCTCATAAACAAAAAGTTCATTGTTCAAACAAAATTTGAAATACCAAACTCTCACTAATAATTTAATAATTATTTTAATTTCAGTTGGGCAATGCAGCCAGTGTGATGGGTACTTTTGCACCAGGTGCCATCAAAGGCGGGCTATTTGATTGTTGACGAGCTTTAATTTGTTATTTTATATTATATTGACAATTATAATCCAATAAAAATCTTATTATGAAAGAAACTTAAACAAAAATAAATTATTTCTAAAGCTTTAAAAGTAAAAAAATATCATCCCTACTAAAACTAAAAATAACAAAATACAAATTAAATTTTCACGAACTGTAATTATCAATAAATACTCAAAAATTAATATTTAACAATACATTTGTATCTTAAATCATCCAAACATTAACCAGGTAAACGTATTACTATTTCCCAGAAATTGTTCTGTAGATCAGTGATCAGAATATCAATTACATTCTATAATCAGTATACAACGCAGGTAGCTGAGGTTTTGTGTTAATTAGAAGATACATTGATAAACTTTGATCTGACGTGGAAACATCGATCGAGAATAGTTAGAAAGATTTTAATAGAAACAAGCTTACTATGTGTGCAACAAGAAACTAGAGTAATTTATCACATTCACTGCCACTATGATTTTCTTAATTCCTTCTGAGGTGCCACCAATATTATTATGGACTCGCCAGGCGAGTTCGTCGGTACTGAATGTGTTATAATGAGCAAGAGAAAGAACCTAACGACACGTCGATACACGAATCATATATTTTTAGTACATTATCTTATTAAGCTTTTGGTGTAAAATGAGTACTTTTAAGACTTTGTCACAAATATTGTTATTTTTTTTGTATAAACAAAACGCTGCGATCAATATACCTACTTTAACTCCAATACTTTTAATTCCTTTTAGGCTTTTAAAGATTCATAAGGAGCCTGATTTACGCTAACTGAACTAATTCTATTTAAACTAACTAGTAAGTAAGTAAAAAAATGTGTAATACTAGCTTCATTAATTTTTAATCAGGTCTTTAATTTTAAAATTTTATTTATTTTATTTTATTAAATTTAGAAATATCTCTCTCACTATTTGAAGCACTCCGAAAGAAGAGGCCTTTAATATACGAATTAAAACTATAAATGATCTTTGGCGATATCACTGAATTTTCGTAATGGTTGTCTGATTATGCTAAAAGCTTTCCTACAAAACAATACTTGGTAGTCCAATGTCTAGTTTTAACTCGTAAAACAGAAAAAAGTTTCTAACCAAACATTAAAAGGTCATTGCAACTAAATTATTCAAAAACTCAGTACACGTAGGTAATATATATTTCGCTTGGAGCAAGATAATATATCTACCGGTCAGATCTGACTTGCCTCCTAAGAAAATATCAGACGTTCTGTCGCCAAGTCGCCACTTGGAAAACAAAATGGCGGATACTACATGACGCATACGCAGATCAACGCTCGGAAATTATGATTCTTGAGCAAGATAAAGTTTACACACACATTTACTTCTGGTTTATCGCCACTAATATGTGATCATACCTAATAGCAATCTTGTGCGTACCATATAGGTAGATATATATATTTTTTTAATAATATACAGCTAGGCATTTGACCACAAGTTCGCACGACTACGGAAGTCAGCGATACTGTAGCCCTAGATGGAGCATGCCTAGTCTGGAATACACGATAATACATATAATTTCATATTATACAGTTTTACGTACGTAATTTAGTATTAACTAATAGCTTCCCACTGCTCGGCAAGGGTCTCCACTATAAAGGGGGTAGTATAGTCCACTACGCTGGCCGACTCGCGGGTTGGAGAATACGAAATAAAACCATAACATTTTTTCATGCCAGGCACGCTGCACTCTGATGGTAGATTGGAGCATTTGGATTTTCCGTAGATCATAAATGGTCTATACGGTAATCTTTCAGGCACTTGCCCGTCGATACTAAAGGACTTATTTTAGAAACATAATCTCTAAATGCAGTCCGTAAATAGTGATGATGGAATGACTTTCATTCTTTGGAAGGCCTCTAGTTTCGATAGCAACTGGTGGAGATCGGACGCTGTAAAATCTCCCAGAAATTTCTCTACAGGCTGGTAGTGCCTTCATATAAGCTTAATATATCAAATGGCGCTAATATGAAAACCAAGACTTTCATATTTGTGCGATTTACACTAGAAACTTTGGGAACTGATGGATGAGAGCTTTTAATTAGTACCTATACGAAAATATCTAAACGTCTGGTTCAAGCGAGATGTGCCCAGAATGCTGTCTCTTATTTTGGCCAAGAAATCAGCATTGCCATTCAACGTGGCATAGCAGCCCACAATTAGTGAAATTTCAGTAACTACAGGATTATTTTTTTGAAATTAAAAATGTATTTTTCTTTCTCCTTTTGCGTCAGGCCTATTATTGATATCATTAAATTAGTTTTTTTTATCCCTAATTATTTTTTTTATATACGTATTTATGTGTACACAATAGATGCACCATATTTGTAAGTGGTTTAAGACGATATTTATCTCGTCTAGATATTTATCGAATTCAAGATGACAATTCACTGACTTTTGACACAAATTCGCTAATGTAATTTTTATCGGATAAAAAGTAAGCGCTAAAATTGCTCGTTTTAATCACTGTTTTGTTTTCAATCCCTCATTTTGTCATTTTCTCACAAAAATATATTCTTATCTCAAATAATAAAGTCTGCAACGTTAAATTACCTACTGCAAAATTTCAAAGAAATCCATACAGTCAAAACATGTTTTTATTAATATGATAATGGGACATATTATTTGGAGTGAAAATAAAAATGAATTATGTGAGAAATCTTACGAGAATTAAAAGAAAACCGTTCTACAAACCTGTTAAAAGTTTCAATCTTTGCTCACTCATAGGTAAATACCGGTATACTAAACTACCGGTGCTTTACCGATGTTTTACAAGTCATGCCAGAATTTATGGGTACACTGTACTTCACCAGAAGATTTCCGATGTCACTCTGTGAATTACTGCTATTTAATTATTCGACTAGGAAAGGAGGAAGGTTCTGTTATTCGAGTGTATAATAATAATAATAATATATATTATATAAGTGGTATCAATGGATTCGTCTCAGTCGTGAAGGTGACACTGAGTTCAACAATATAAAAAAAAAATTAAGTATGATACACACGTTTGACGTTTAAAAACCACTTGTTAAAAGGATAGAGTTGTTGAAGTAAAGCGGTTGTTACAGATACATCAGACGATTGGCAAGTGCAAAGTGCATAGGAAAGTTGTGGGGATTTAAATTTACTTATTTATTCTATTGATTTAGTGATAGACTATAGCCTACTTCCACATAGAAGAGTCGCGTGCAGTGAGATGCTATGGGTTGACACGTTTACTTATTAAAAACATTAAAAATCACCAATCACTGAAACCAAAAAAAATCTATAACAATCACGATTGATTTTGGGTTCATATGTCAATAATTTTTTCCTACTGTACAAGGAAAACCCGTAAAAAGCTTTCCTTGATATTATTACAATCTAGCTTAAGGCTTATAAGTAATTTTAGTGTAAATTAATCGTCTACAAAATAATGTCTCTAAAAATTTGACCATCTTTTCTTATTGGAGTTGTTAAGGCGAAAACACATCGTTCATGTGTCTTTAGTCTTAACTTTCACTATTATATTTCACTATTTCACTTTCTTTAAACACTACTTCGTTCATTCTATAATAAGATACGCTATAACTGTTTGGGGAAACGCTAAAGATATCATAAAAGTTTTAAAATGTCAGAAACAATCTATAAGAACAATGAATGGTTTGAAAAAACGTAGTCCTGCGAGAATACACTTTAGAAATGATAAAATAATGACAGTTATATCACTTTATATTTATAGTAGTTTATTAGAGGTACACGAGGATAGGGAAATACCGGAAAAAAGAATTTCACGTAATAATAAAAAAGGGCGAGTCCTGCCTGTCAACAGATTATCTAAGTGTAAGAAACAGGGACTTTACACCAAAATATTAATGTACAATAAATTACCAAATAGCGTGATGGAACTCAATTTTAAAATATTTAAACAAAAATTAAAATATTTTTTTGAAAGAAATCCTTTTTATAAACTCAGTGAATATATGTCAATGCAGTTTGTGGAATCATCGTTCTTGTGTGATGAACAACAATTACAAAATGTTAGTAATAGGTAAAGAAATAAATGACAATGTAAATGTATAATATAATAACTATTTGTTCTTAGAAATATAAAAGTATTTATAAGTTAAGTTTCTTTTTAAAGTAATTAATAATTAAAATGTAACAAGACTTGTCTGTAACGAATGTTATTTAAAGGCCAATAAATATTTCTTATTCTTATTCTTATTCTTATTCTACACTGACTTGAACAGTTTAGTTCTTTTTAGTCTGTGTGGTCGAGGAGCTGGGTAGTATCAACACTGACATAATGGTGAAGCCGGTTTCGGTATGTCAATAGTAAGTCTTCAATCATTATAGTTGTAAGAGTAGCTATAAAGCGTGTCGTACACTATACTTTTGTTCCAGCGACAACCAATTTAACAGTAAGCGGTCATAAACGCAATATCACATGGCAGGTGTATCGCAGTTCGGCATCTTGAAAGTACCAGACGTGTCGATGTAACAAGTAGTGGTGGTGACACAAGTGTTATCGGTTTTTTTATTAATCATATTTGATACCACTGATATTAATTAAAGAAAAAACTGAGTTAAATTTGTCAAGAAAATTTTACTGTGTTTTCGGTTTATAAAACAAAATATTGGATTGATGGTAAACATTATATGGATGCAACTGTGAAGTATTTCATTTTGAAAAAAAAACCCTATATCTATCCCAGTCCAATTTTTTTTTTCTGTTTCATACTTGTCTTTTTTGTTTGATTTAAGTCAAAATACGGTTTGAAGTAGGCAAATTTAAATAAGTTGGTAGTACAACAAAATTAACAATACTTTGAATTACTTCCAAATTAATATTTGAATTATAAAAGCTGAACTTATCAAATTTTATTACACGTTCTCGGTTAGTAGACAAGTTAGCAGTTTCTTAGTTAGTAAAAAAATTCAGTAATGATTTCTGGTTTTTACTGGAATTCATCCACTAATTGTACCACAACAACATTAATGAACAGCGTAAGAGGCTTTTGCGTGCAAAAACCCTTCTAAAAATATACTAGAACAACTACTAGAATACTAGAAATCAAATGTCAAAATTGATTGTCAGACACTGGTTTAACAAGGTTGCATACACTTTAAAAAGAATAGTTATCTCACGCGCTGATAGCCGCGGATTCGTATGAAGAAATTTACCGGAACTCCTGCGCAACAAACCTCTCAAATATTTTAGAGTAATACGGTAGGGTTTCTTTCTGTCTTGTGGTGTGCTACGAAACAAGAGTATAATTATAAAAATTATGAAATTAAATTTACTATACATTTTTGACCACGACAGTACTTTACCTCGTCACATAGCAAGCCAGAGTTTCCAAGAACCGGCAATAATTCTTATAAACCCGACTTTAAGGTATCAAATATGAATATCATGCTGATTTATTTTACGGCACACACGTCGTCGGCTTGACATTTGGACTTAAGTTTAAAGTTAGATGTTATCTCAATAATATCGACACTACGGCCTTATTCGTTTATGATACTAGTTTTCATGTCAGCAAGTCTGTACTTCAGTATATTAATATATACAAGGTGTAACAGAGAGGTGTGACAATACTTAAAGGAGTTAGTCTACACATCAAAGTGAGCTCATTAAAAAACAAAAATTTTCAAGTTAAAAAAAAAATTGTTTGCCATACAGAAATTGGTCATGTGATCGGCCAAGTTGTGAAAACGACACATTTATTTTTAATTTTCAAGATTTTGTTTTGCAATGGGTATACTAACACCGTTTCATTGTCACACCCTTATGTTACACGTTGTGTATAAGTTCTGACTGACTTACTGACTGAAACTTAAGCCGCTGAATCAAGAGACATGAAATTTGGAGGGTGTGTTCAGTATTAGTCCAGGATCTCTAGAACATTTTTGCACTTTGATTACTATCAAGCTAACTTTGCGTGATTTTAATAATTTTGTTGACGCTCAACTATATCCTGTATATGACTCTCAGTTGTGGTAGCTAACAGAGATAGCAAGCATGAAATATGTCGATTTGATGATTCTCAAATATGCATTACTGTTTCTTTTTTTGCTTAATCTCAAGATAAATATCAATATTATACGAAAAAATATTTGTTCTACAAAATGTATTTTTTGATCAAAGAGTTCCTCTTATCCAACATGTATCGTTAACGAGTTCATCATAAATGATTACTAACCAGCTGATTGTTTTTATTATTACTTGGGTAATAATATTTATATAATTTAACAGTGATATTGTCATACAAATTGCGTGGTACGTCATATAAGGTTAAGGGGTGCACTAAAAAAGGACTTTTGGTAATTCAACCCCTAAGAAGGTATTGGGGGTTCAAAGTTAAACATTTTTTCACGCGTATCTGACTGTTGGAAAGGTCTAACTATAGTTTCGTTCACATTCGGTTCCGCACTGATGAAACTATAGTTGGACCTTACCAACAATAAGGTACGTGGGAACATCCGTCTTCTAAAACAAAATGAATAAAACACTCGTTAGTTTTGTAAATAAAAGAATATATTTTTCTATTCCATATTATGTCGAGTGCAATTCAGTAAACAATAATCAAAGTTACTAGAAAACCACTCAAACAAATTTGTCTCAACAGTTTAAAAATCTCTCAAATTACATGACGTTATATTATGTAGCAAGGTATGATGGCTGGGTGGTTAGTGAGATAGCTATACGAGATGTAAGAGGTTCGATCCCATCAAATAAACAAAAAAGCCTGAGCTCCCGTTAAAGGAAAACATCGTGAGGAAACTATTGCTTGGTGGTACCACCAAGATTTTATGCGTCTTATGTTGATAACACTTATCGCCAAGCTTTTCTTGGAATACACTGCGTATTCCAGACTGGTAGGAGATTCACAGTGACACGGATTTATATGATTGTACGAACTGTTCTCTACAATCAAAATATAAAAAATAAAATAAATAAAAATAAATATAAGTTACATTGATAAATAAACTATTGGACCGAATTTGTCACCGAACAAAAAAAAATCAATCTATCCAACCAGATCTGACATCAAGCAAACTAAAAAAAATCTGATTAATTGATAACCTCCTTTTAGAAATCAGTTAAAAAACATGAAATACTAACGTCATTGCAAGTTACAATCATCCAACCACCAAGTCATTATTAGTTCTAGCTCCAAAACAATAGCTTATTTCAGAAATGATTATTACAAATTGCGTTCACCGAGGAAAAGGAATTAAAACTATCATGACATAATGAAGAACTGTATATCGCTATAGTCACAAACAAATATTTAAAACTAGACCTTATGCTGTTATTGCTAAAGTTTATTTTTGTCAGTGGTGTTTAAATAGGCAGTATTGCAAATACTTTGAACACAGAGTAAATAATAAATAAACTCAAAGTAACTTGCATATTTCATAGACTTAAAATGCGTACCTATTCTAAATCACTTAAATTTGATAGAAAAAAAAATGTAGTTTCAGAAAAAGCGACAGCAGAGTATAAATTGTTTTAAATTTTGTAAGTACTCGTAAACTACAAGAATGACTTATATTTTTTTTTTATTGTATATGAATGGTGCTTGAATAGACATAGAAAAACCAATTTAGAGATTTAATTTTGATTGAGTTACTTGAACTTTTGCTGCTGGGGCAAGTAGCCAAAGGAGGTCATCTTTATTGCCTTAATAGCTATTAAGCGAGATTTTTTAGCACTGAAAAATCAGGCCTTAGTTAAGTAAATAAGAGTCCATCAACACCAGAAAAAATCAAAAGCCAGGTCTTCTTTTTGACTTCAACGATTGTGAATCGGCTTGAAAAATGATAGAATTCTCAATATATGAGAATATTTTACGTTATATTTATTATATACTCGTATAATACATGACTTTTATATATGTGCCCAATTTTCCAGAAGCATCAATCGTATATAACAAAGTATAAATTCTTTTTCCAAAAACAGGAACATACAAAAAAAAATTACACCGAATCGACGACCTCGTATTTTTTGTAAACGGTTTTAAAATAAGACAATTTCGAAAACAATATACTCTTCTATGACGAAAGGTGACAACTGTCTTACTGTTGAAGTGCGTGCATTGAACGCATTATTTAATATAATTTTTATTAAAGAACTCAGAGGAGCGAAGCTATCTGGAGGCTAATCGTCGCGTAATGATTGTTGTGTTCCGTAATTATTTGAAGCGGCTGACGGTTTTGGGAGTTAGAGAGAACTGGATGTGCCATGGGAAGACACTCAATGCTTAATATATTTAATGCTTAATTAGATATTACATACAGATCTTAACATAATGCAATAGATATTAATTAATCTAATATCAACCCTACTTGGGTATGGCAATATGTTGAGTGGAGCGCACGAATTTATTTTATTTCATTTTAAAGTTTTATCGTTTAAATATTCTTCAACATTATAATAACACTTATTTATTAATATTTTTTTCATAATCATAATCATTTATTGCATAACTGTACAGAAATGGTGTTAATGTAGAATTCTTATCGTTTCAACAGTTATTGTCCTTGCGAACATACAATCATTTTAGTTTACTACTTACTTAAATCCAAAAAAAAAATTTTCTATGATATTTCGAATTTTCGAACTACATAAAAAATGCAATATATAGTAATAACTATATTATTATATTGCATTTTTTATTTTGCTTGGTAACTTATTATATGTATTGATGGCCATTGAGTTAGGATCTAAAGTGTGCATGAGATTGTGCCTAATAAAAATAAACTTATTTTTCTGCGCTAAACATCCTGAATGTAGCAAAATTATTGATTTTACGAGGTGTCCAGTTCGCAGAATATAATACGAAATTGAAAATAAAATAAATAATTAGACGTAGGATATGATAACGCGCTTGATGAGGTAAAGTAGCAAGAGTTAAACCTTTCCAACGATCAAGTATTCATTTTAGGATGCCTTTTCTTTCGTTTTAGTACTATCTATAAACCATGGAAACTTCACCAGTTATATAATCTTCTTTTACAGGTTTTTTGTAGCAATTGCATTCAAGCAAACATCCTCCTTCTTGGGAGAACAATCCCCTAAAAAAAACGCCGGCAACGAAAAAAAAAAACTAATACATTCATAAAAATAACATTTTATACATTTGTGAAACATATACACCAAGTTTACGATACGAATCTACAGACAAAAGAACATTTTGCCATACCTAAAGTAGAGACTCATCGCTCGTTTTAGTTCGCTAAGTAAATAAAACGGAATTTGTCATTACTTTACTATGGTTTAGTAAATTCATAAACTAATCAATTAAACATTTCAGTTAAATCGGACGTCCAAATTCACACACACCGAGCGTACTCTAAAATGAGCAATCGTGTCATTAGATGTAAGATTTTTTCTAAATATGTATTTGATGTTTGTGTGTCTGCAAAAAGAGTAAATTCATTCATTCGTTCATTCTATCATTCATTCATTTATTTAATTGTCTAGTCACATCTAGTACTAACTGTATGCTACTATTTCATTACTGTAATCGTAATTTTTACGTAATGGCGGCGGCAGCGATACCATCGTGATTGCGACCGCTGCAGATTGCTAAACCTGCGGTGAATCTTACCCACGCTCCTCTACTACCTAGCTACTACTATTCTATTACCTAGACAAGTGTTATAAACCCAGATTAAAATCAACGGATAAAAAAAGATCCTAACCTAACCTAGACATAGTGTATTAAACTCAGATACTAACAAACGCTTAAAAAAATTATCCAAATCAAAGAACAACAAATAAATTGCAAGAGAAAGGATTTTCTCTGACAGAGTTCACAGTACTTTTTATGGTGTCGATGGACTTGAACAAAGAATTAAAATAGGCTGGGCCATTCATACGCAAACATCTGGTTTTTTTTTAAACCTTTAATTACTTTTATAGTAAAATGTTGAAAGTTTTTATTTAAATAGCTAAAGGAGCTTTATAAAGACACACTAAAAATATATGGACAAAAAAATGCCTCTAAAATTAGACATAGAAATTTTCTCAGAAAACATCAATGAACTTGTAAAATAGTGGTCAATAACGCAAGAAAAACATAACAGATGGCGCCACCAGCCGCGGCCTGCGTTCACGCACCGCTAGCGACGCAGATCTAAATTTACACATGAGGGTAGATAGTGATCTAAACGACTCTTCGTATCGGCCGTACACGGACAATTCTCCACGAATTTCGAACGCAATTAAAAATTTAAGTTTACGCACCGATAGTTAAGAAGTCTTGTTGCACAGTGGTTTTAATCAATAGTTTGAAGACTGACTTAAACAGTGGTTAAATTACGTTAGCCACAAGTAGAAGGCATTCGTAGCGATGAATGTTAGAGTTTGTTTTGAGTATTTTTTGGTTATGTTAGACTTTTTAGAAATCACGCAGTTGCTGGATGGATGCTGTCTCATAACTCATATAACTGGATGGTTGTTCAAACAGGAGCGTCAAGAAAAAAGATGCCTCAAAAAAACTGTCTAAGGCATTTTGTGCGTGGGACCGAACGACGAATTGAGCCGTCACCCAGAGAGAGACTATGTTACTGCTCTAGCATCCCAGAGGTAGTGAATCAGGTTACAATTCTATTCATTTGCTTTGGCGTCATTTACAAGCCGATCTCAGTAATTTGGCAAATAATGCAGAATATAATCTTAAACAAGAGTTCCAAAAAAAATTACCTATAGGTCACAAAATTGTTGTGATCGCGAATCTAGCAGTTTACAAAACTACTAATATTAGATTTCTCTATTTCAGAAATATTGATCTAACAATCATTACATTAAACTCTGGTTAAGTCAACAGGCGAATTAGACCCGATATAAGTACCCTCAAGGTTTACTCACCCATTCGAATAAGCTATTTGGTATCAGGTTAATTTTTATAATGTAATAGAATAATAATAAAGAATATAACGGAAAACTTCCATGGACACCAAATTTTTTGTTTCTATATGATTTAAAAAATATGGTAAAATAGTCTGAGTTATTATGATTCTAAAACCATACTACTGAAATGATTTTGATGAAAAATGTATGGGACTACATGGAAAGTAAACAAGTTCTCCGTATCAGTGGAAGCTTCTTCGAGTAAATCTCATAAAATGATGTTTACTGTTCCTTGTAAAATATATGCAAAAAATGCTAAAACACATATTTTATAAAAAAATACACTTACTAATTAATTTAAAAAAAATTAAATGCCTACTTACCACCTACACATATATTTATGAAATATTTACACAGCATAATAATTGATGAAAAGAAACAGCATTATCATCTATTGATGTTCGTTATTAATTTAATTTTAAAACATAAAATTACATTTACAAAATGACAATAAATTCAAAATATAAGCTACGACAAAGATCTTACATAGGTTATTTAGGAGTAATACGACCTTAGAAACAAACAAAAATTACTAGCTGATTTTGTATAACATCAAATTATTTCAAAAAAATCTGTGCTCGCAGATCTACTGCTAGTTTTGATTTGACCATTCGTTCATAGCATTATCACAGTTATGTTCGTGATATTTGTCCCAAATTTCGTTATTTTTAAAATACATACAAAGCAAGTATCGTCGTGATATAAAATGAGGAGCTGCTGGTCCTGAAATAATTAAAAAAACATGTAAATTATTTTTACACTTTTCAGTGCTAAAAATTTTCTTAGGATGCCACGGGCATTAAAGACATTTAAACAGCCTTAGAGAGTATTTAATCAAATTCCTTTGTTTCATGTAACACGATCTATAAATCGCAGTATTTTTTAATTACTCGAAATTGCACACATTAGCCTAAAGCTAGGGTGAGCCGCTTAATCTTTATGAACGGGCAAGTGTCTTTTTTTCCGCAAAATCAAGATAACCAACTGCATCAGCAAAAAAATTGCATTTATACATGAAACTCCTAATTACACAAGTGGATAGATGTACCTTCAAAAAACCTGACTGCAAAAGCTATAAGCCCATGGCCATCGGCAGATTAAGACAAAACTTTTGCCCTCGTCGTTCCATAGTAAAGGTATTGCAAAATTTCAATCTATAATTCTAATGGAAAGAAACAAAGAAAGAATGATAAATATTTATTTGAAATTAATGGGTTCTATGATACACGTTTTATCTTTGTGACCATGATAAAAAACTTTGTTCCACCATCCATAGTGACTACGAGAAAATTAAATTAAGTCAAGAAAATAAAACTTACCAGACATTAAAGCTAAAATTAATAAAAATAACAGCCCTCTTATACAACTCTTGACTCCCATGATCAAAGACGCCTTGTCTTACTAAATTTAAATTAAATAATGCAATTTTATAAACATATTCATCAAATTTATGTAAATATAGTTGACTAAGACTGACGAACCACTAAATGTTTTTTCCTTATATCTATCACATTATTATGCCACAGAGTTGATTAACTGGTCTCAATAAGAACTATTAATATATAGAATCGTCGAACTCAGAAAGTGCAATAAAATAGTACAAAAAAACTTGGTGTCAAGGGACACCCGGATGGAACGAAGTTCCTTTCGATTAATTAGTGTAGGAATTGTAATAAAATGTTATTTCTTTAAGTTATTATTATATATATATATATTATATTGAAAGAGAAAGACGAAACGAAAATAACTGGTTTGCTTTCTATGAGAGAGAGAGAGAGAGAGGGAGAAAGCACACGCCGCACGGCTTACAACTATAGCAAAAGGTGTCGTTTCAACATTTGGTCTTAATTTTTTCCGTCTAAAAAATTCGAATCTACTAAATTAAATACTACTTTTAGTAAAATTAAGATTAATCCTTAGCATAATGCATAGTCCAATAACGATTTACAAAAAAATCAACACTTTAAAAAAAAATCTATCCTGCAGAATTCAAGGCAATAAGCTCTCTGCCATAATCGCAGCCATTGGCAGCTGATTATCTGTCCTATTGAGCTAAGGTCAACAAATTTGACTAATTATCATTCCCACAATATATATGCGAAACTGTGTTTGTTCCTTTGCATGTCCTTCTTCTTCCAAGTAATGCATAGGCTAGCTTCTTTTTGGGGAAACTACCATATCGCGGACGAAGCCACGGGCAAAATCTAGTCACTAATAAACTTGATTTAGTATTTTCTGAGTGCCCCACCTATGACGTAAGTCAGTATTAGTTGCTCATAATATCGACAATATTATGACGCACAATAATATTATTTTGTATTTATTTTATTCGTTACATAAGTGTTTGTATTAAAGATTTATTAAATAATTTTACTTTAATTAAAACCACGAGATGCAGTTACTCAGTAAAATACAAAAACCCTATTAGTCCATTCCTAGAAATAACTCTAACAAATTTTATTACCTCTTTAATAAGCAACAAATATAAATAAAGAAATACAAATTGTCTGGTCAACGGTAAATGTACAGTTAAAATACACACGAAATACGACAAAATGTTGTGGAATTTTCGAACAATAGTACGAATCTTCCTGTGAGGTTTTGAACATACGAACTTTTAGTATGATTTTAATTTATTAAAAATGCGAGTAGATAAGATTAAAAATTTCGTTTAAATTTAAGTTTTGTTTACATACAATTTAAATATATTTTTTTTTGTATACCGGACGAATTGTGTTTTATTAGAAATTTAAATTTCTTAAAGCTTGCTATATTGCGCTCTTAGCATAGTCTCATGAGTGATTTTAGGTTCAATGTTTAGTCCGGTCAGATCTATGATAGGTGAGCGTGGTATGGAGTGACATTTACAACTGAACACTATAAGGGGTGAGAATGATGACCCACGTTGAATTTCAGTTCCAGTTTACCTTTTTTTCTTTTATAAGCCTGCGACTAGAACAATTAAATAGTTCTACAATGGCATAGACTACACGTGTCTGTGGGGTGAAACTTTAAATATAATTTTGAAATTAAAGAAACCGTTTTTCTTAGCAATTTCAGCAATCGGCTATAAGTTTTTTTGTTTTTTTTTGTAGCTGTTCAATTTGCTTAAATATTCTTTTTTATGTATACAAACGAAAATAAATGAAAAAAACCGTTCTTTGGTTCTGTCAGTCAGTGTGTGTCTCCTACATTACAAGACACAGCGTCTGTCAGTCAGTCAATCAGTTGTACATTTATCAACACCACTCGACCGCGGCTAGCCACTTTTATGATGTAGTTTTATTATTCTTTTTGATTTATGGCACCATACGATTTCATATCAAGCTATTAATCAATCAAGTTAAGTCAAATATCAAATAATAAGTCATACTAGTGAAATTAAAGTCATCGTGAACCCTCGTAAAGCGATAAAACTTAATACACACGAAATACGTTTTTTTACGAAATTTAGCAGGGTTTCTTTGGAGATTTCCCGCAATTCCGACTTTACATCGCTTGCCCACACTTATGCACATAAACAAGACATTAATGGTTAATAATCCTCTATTATTACACATTAAAACTTGCAAAATCAGTAGTTTTCCAATAAACACACAGCAGAGACACGTTTTTTCATCGAACGCGTTAAAACTCCTAATTCCTATAAGCAGAGAAAACTGCTAGAGATTCTATGGAGATCTAAAACAAAAAAAACGGAGGAAATAAAAACGGGAAAACTGCCTACGATGTGGTTCTATATTATTATTATCAAAATCGAAACAATAGTTTGCTTAGTGGTTTTTTTGATCTGATAGTAAATGTGAGTCAGAAACTGTCACTAATGACTCATAATTGAACATTACAAGATATCTATAACTCTGTGCTGTGTTCAAGATATTAATAACCAAAATGACGGAAAAAATTATATCACTTTATATTTATAATTTATTTTATAAAAGAAATGCTCGTAAGACATAAGGTCCCATATAAATTTAATTAAATTTTCTCGCATTGTTTGTCTGATACATCAAAATAACGAAATAATTTGTGTGGCGAATCCTAGTCAGTTTTACATTTATCTTAATTGTTATGCTGACTCTTATTTTGGGCATATTATACCAGCATTGCCATTCAACGTGTCAACGCAGCCAGCATTCTGGGAACATTTCCTTCTACTAGAAGTTTATTACTAGATTAGTTTTTATAAGTCTATGTTTGTACCCGACTGCGAAAGAAGGAGGGTTTTTCGAGTGTATGTATGTATATTTATTTTTCACGCCCTACATCCTAAACGGCTTTTCCTATTTTTATATGAGTGGTGTCAATAGATTCGTCTTCATTTGCAGATAGTCATAGGCTATACTAGCTGCATGAGCTGCATCCCATGATTTCAATTGTTAAGATACGTCGCTCTAAACTTCTTACAGTCGCATTTTATGAAGTCACTTTCAACAACTTCTTTCTTTTGCTTTTGTATTTTAGTAAATGCTGATCGATCTTAATTATGTAGTTACCTACTAACCTAACCACGTAATTTTTATAAAGTTGACGTTAAAATTATCCATTAAAGTAGATTAGGTATATTTTGATCACAATTCGTAATAACCCTTTCGCAAGCCCTTGTAATAAGTAACAAAGTACAATGGCAGTCAGCTGTCGTAAGAATCCGTTCAATTTTATTGTGTGTTTGACAATAGATTGCGTTCGCCGTCAACCTTCTCAATTCACCTTGTTACTTGCGTTTTGACTTGACGTGGTTTACATTTTTGATTTGATATAATTATATCCGTCAATTTTTTTACAACATTACTAAAATGGGCAAGTGCCTTTATTACCAAATACAAAATGACTAACAACAACAACAAAGTAGAAAGATTACTTATTTACCATTTCAGATCTACAGATAATTCAAATGCTCCAACCCACCACCAGAGGCCAGCGTGCCTAGCATGTTAGCCGCATTACCACGCTGAAAGGGAATGCTTATACGTTTTGCCAGATAAAAACCGGAAAAAACTATATTCTTTTACGTTTTTTAAACTTTTATAGTACCAACACCCATATTGATGTCGGCTGTTATGATCATGCTAAGAAATTAATGTTATCAGTGCTTCTAAGTTTATATTAGAAATAGCTGCGACCCGTAGTGTTACTCGCGGAGATGTGACTGTTACACGAGAACACTACGTTTTTTTAAATTTATAATACATGTAGGCATTTGACCACGAGTTAGCACGACCACAGAAGTCAGCAATACTGTAGCCTTATACGGAACATGACTAGTCTGGAATATAGTGGCTCTCGAGGAAGGCTTGCTGAACTCAATGTAAGGTTTTACAACTTGAAGGTGGTAGCTAGCCAGGCGATTTTTCCGGAATTAAAAGTTACCTATACGACAGAAGCTATCCCGGTGCCCAATTTCATTCAAATCCGTTCAGCTGTATAAGCGTGAAGGAGTAACAAACAGACATACACGCATACAGACTTTAACCTTTATAATATTAGTGTTAGTGTAATTATCTACATACATAGTGTGAGACGTGTCATCGTTGAAGACACGAACGACTCATTTCATCCCTGATGAAGTTCACCGAATGTGAACGAAACTATAGTTAGACGTTTGCCAAAATCAGGTACGCGTCAAACCCGTATTCTTAAGCAATGAATCAAACACACGTGAGTTTTCTAAATAAAATTACATACTTACAGTTTTTTTTAGTCATGACTTAAGACTTGAATTTCTTTCTATGTTCTACAAATTTCTTATTATTTGATAAGTTTAGGCAGAAAAAGCTTATTAAGTCATACATCCAAAGATACTTATTATCTTCGGCTGTAAAAATATAGAAGAGCTTTCCCAACCATGGACCTAAATAGTTTTAAAAACCTGTAGATAAATAAATAACTAAAAAACTAAGGCCTTTTTTAACATAATTTACTAAACTTAACATCTTTAGTTAGTTAATCCTGCCGAAACTACAAAATTAGACGACACAATTTTAGGCTCGCCTTTTCTTACAGTCCTAACGAATTGCCAACCTTATTCTACTGTAATAAGATTTAGATAGTCTAGCACTGAATGTTACTGTAGTTTACAAAGTTTGGTCTTGATATTAGTGAGTCATAGAAGTGTAAATGATATAAAATTGTTAGTTCCTTTGGTAATGATATCAATTCATCAAGAGGTCTGCGTTTCACACGGCTGTTAGAGGTCTAGTGACGCATTGAGTAGACTAGACATACTAATCTAGATCTTAGAGATTGTAGATGCCTGAGCGATTGAAGTGAACACCGAATTCAACTTAAATAAACGTACCAGTTTTTCCGTCATTTACATTTTAGAACCAAACTAATTAACTATCGGTTTTGTAACAAATTACACTTTAACTATTTCAAATAAAAGAAATAATTTCCAATTCGCTTCATTAATCGGGAGACAGTCTTAAAATAAACCTGAAAACCTGATCTTTTAAACTCGATTGAAAACTACTTAATTTGGTAGGCGTACAGCCTTTTGTGTCAGTTTTATTATACAATAATCTATTTTAGTTTGTGGTGATAACAAATAGTTTTGAAATTGTAACTGTAGTAAGTATAAATGACTCGAGCATCTTATTAAGCTATTAAAAAACGTCTGTCAGAAGGGATGCGTGTAGAATGAGCAGCAACAGTGATCGAGTTAGAGCAATTCTTGACGTATCACCTTACATGTTGAGGAAACTGGAAATTGCCGCATACTTTAAGCTACTTTATTGGGTCGCGGACGAATGCTATACGAGTATCATACGCGTGTTCTGCTGTTTGTAAGCGGCGGGAGTGACACCGTGGAGTTTTAGTGGGTAAGAGTCCCGCATTACCGCTCTGCCTCTCCGTGGTGGGGAGGTATGCATGGAACATTTCTCCGTGTAAAAAGGAAGAAAATTATTCTTTTAAAGTGGTTAGAAGCAAGTTCGAAAAAAATCGACTGCTAAATCGTTAAACCTGTGTATTAACCTTTTTTTTTACTTTCATGTACCCAGTGTCACTATCACGACAGAGACGAATCTATTGACATCACTCACATAAAAATACGACAAGCCGTTTAGGCTCTAGTACGTGCCAAAGAAATATACATACATACATACACTCGAATAACATAACCCTCCTTCTTTCGCAGTCGGGTAAAAAAGAAGAAACTAATTCTTTTGAAAAATGATGACCGATTTTAATAAATTAAAATGGAAACCACATGGGAACTGGGAAGTATTCGATGTACCATTTTGAACAACAAATTTTTCATTCATAAGGTCGAGTTGTTCATTTTCTTTTTTGGAAATCAGTGGAAGAAGCTGCCCAAGTGAGAACTTACTGAAACTTCAACTACTATAAAACGTAACTAAACACATAGGATATCAATCATTTTTTTTATATATTTAATTCTCTACAATTGTTTGCATTTTCTGAAAATTAACAAAAAAAATAATCAAAAATGTACATAGTATTGTTATTTGAAAATAGCTTCTATAAAAATAATATAATTATCATTGCAGTAAGGTAAAATTATATAAGGATAGGATAAGTAATACCTAGAGTATTTTAAATATGATCGATTATCTAAGAATACCTTTCTCTGAAGTCAATCAAGAAGATTCAGACGTATATTAATTTTTTTATACTTATTTATGTCATTTAATTACCCTTTTTTTATTATAAATAATAGATTTGCGCTTGACCTGTGTTGATGTAAAGCGACGATGCGGCCACAGCGAGGCTGTGGCACCCTTGTCTAGAAGAAAAATTTTTACCCCCGATTCAAAAATACCGAAATTAATCACAAATTGGAATAACTGTAAATTTGGCAATTCCACAACCTGGCTGTTCGCACAATAAAAGTCGACGCAAAGTATTTAGTGCTTTCAGTATTATAGCGAGTCCGTGAAATCTCTACCATATACCGGTGGTAATTTACAGTATGTCTTCTAGTCCGATTTTAGAAAGAGGATGGGAGAATCAAATTAATTTAATAAACTCCAAGGCACACTCCCCGAAATGTATCCGAAAAACACCTTAGTAACGGAACAAACTGCTCATTGAACTCTTCAGATAATGTATGTATGTTAGTGTGTGTTAAATATTTTTTCTACTTCTTTTATGCTCGTATCAAATGATACAAACGTAATCTCGAAAAACATTGTCCTCTTTTTAGGCAGACGGATAAAAAGGTATGAAAATGTTTTATAAACCATTTTCACATTGAAGCCCTAATAAACTATCTAAACGTCGCTTTCAGCTAACAAAATCGTGAGAACTGTATCGCCCAACACTAATAACGCTTAAAGTTTAACATTCCGACGCATAGCACTCAAATACGTCAAATCTACTCTGAAGTTTCGACTGAAAAACAAAGCTAACTTCATATTTTCGACCCTACTCTCAAAGTTTTAAGATCGTCTACATTAAACACTACATATTTACGAGTTTAAGATGGTGTTGACGATATTTTTCGGTCATCAAGCGATATAAAACGACCATTAAAGACTCGCTTCAAGGAATATGCCGAAGGTAGATAGTTATCCTAAAATTAATTGAATATTATGTTTCCGAGGCGATGATACCACAAAATACGGATATTACAGAAGTTAATCTACATACAAAGTGCGCTCGAGCAACAGACACACATAGACAGTGTTCACAGAGACAATATCTTTCTGAATGTCTTACAAAAAATATAAAAGTTGATCACGAGACTTTCACCACAGACCGTCACCGACAAAATGTCAACAAAATGTTGTTGACATTTTGTCGGTGACAAAAAAAAACTTTTTATTACATACAAATAAAAACGTGATCCGAATCGAAAGTGGGACGAAAGGCGGCAAACAATAAAAAAATTGGGACCAGTTGCAAGTACATATGAAGAGGGTAATTTTATTATGTTGGACGAAACGGGAATGAGTCCTCGAAACACGCATCTGTGAAGTATTTTGTGTAAGAAAACATAGATATTAGCTACTAGTAGTTAACATACCAGAAATCAAATAACTATATACAAGTACCTCTGGCACGATATTTTTATGTACATAAGCCAAAGTTAATACGAGTAACGGGACCGCCGAAAGTACCTACGTACTAAAAGTGATGTACATGCATGAGTTTGACTTCTGTACTATCTGTCATTTGTGACACTCGTGAACAGTTTGAGATGACTCACGGTAAATTAATGAAGATATAAATGACCGGAGCTTGAAAATGTTAATATTATACCGCCTAATATCTGCACCGGTCAACACCTCCAACATCAATATTTTAAATTCATTATACATTATTTATTTCATTGCTAGTAGACCCGACAAACTTCGTACCGCCTAACAGTCGATTCCTTAAGAGTGTAATGTTACCATCGTATAAATATTGATTAATATAATACAATATGTACACGATACTAACGTCATTTAATTGTTTTGCCTTCCCGGAACCTCTCCACTAACACTTAAACTTTATGGTATGGTATTAAAGTTCAAATTGACTTATTAAAGTTTTATTATTAAGAATTGATTGTATGCGAGTATAGAAAATTGTGATTTGTAGACAATTTTTCAAATTTTTCTTTCCTTAAGAACCAACCTCGTACTTCAAGGAATATTTAAAAAAAATTGCAGAATCGGTTAAGCTGCTCTCGAGATTTGCGCTTAGTAACAAATTCAGCGATTCATTTTTATAATATAGATTTTTTTGTGCGTGCGTCAATTGAGAACATTTAAAAATTTTGTCACCCCATATTGGAATGACATACGATAATGGAAAGATAAATAAAAGATAACCTATCCCTATTTATTTTTTTAATTTGACTCACAATGTAATAATTTCTACGAGTAATTACGTTGTAGAGATTTATGAAATGTAAGAAAAGTTCATAATAATGTTAGACAAAAGCAAAAATAAATTATGTCAATAATTATCCGGAACTTTTCTTTGATTTTCAAGTCTCTAAAAACTTAATTATTACATTCTGAGTAAAACGAAAAAAATAGGGATACGTTATTTTTAATTCATCTTTCCATTTCCGTAAAAATGGAGGGTAAAAATTTGAAATGCTGTCCATTAAAATCATTATAATTAATAAATTAAAATATGAAATTAATAGGAAGGAACACAAAATATTTTAAAAAAATTTTTTCTAATGTTTGTACGTCTTCTTTGTCTTAGAGTGACAATCGTAGCCCAAATCAGAGGCCTTACGCTGGAATAGAAATTGATTTGATATATTGACAAACTATCCGTCTATATGAAGAAGATGATTATGTCTTGATGATGTTTCTACAGTGATTTAGGTTGATAATCTTCTTGTTTTTATTCTGAGGAAAGGATTTTGATTGTTATAATTTTAATATTCCATTTTTTAACCTACACAGCTAGGCATTTGACCACAAGTTCGTGCGACCACGGAAGTCAGCGATACTGTAGCTCTAGACGGAGCATGCCTAGTCTCTCAAGGAGGGCTGTCGAAACACACCGTTAGGTGCTTGGCGACAGATTTTACAACTTGAGAGTGGTAGCTAGCCAGGCGAGCGAGAGGAAACGCCCTAACACCATGCTATGGTTTCCTCATGACGTTTTCCTTCACCGGTAGCGCAGGCATTTTGCATGTTTCCTGGGACCAAACCTCGTACCTTTTTGCACGACAATCGACCCCACTAACCAGTCGACCATCATAGCTACAAAAAAAATTAAAAACAAAACATAACTATTTATAAAATACCTACATATATTGAACCACAGTGGTAAATCCATGATCGAAACCAACGAAAGTTTCGGTCAGAAGACCAACTTTAAAACATCACCCGATCAAACCTCCTACAAATTACTTTCACCTCTATATTTTATTCCACAAAGACTAATTTAGAATGATCAAATATTTCTCCGATAGGCCAATGGAAGTTGGTTTAATTGACACAAAGCTATATGCAAATAACATACATTTGCTCGTGGAATTCCACATGGATAAGTCAATTGTTTGGTGAATGGAAGTACTCGCGTCGATAGTGGAATGCACCGCATGGTAATTTGGTGCTGTAATGATTATGTCACTCTTGTGAATCTATTAACTTGCATATGTATCAATATTTTTTGTGTAATTGATTTTTTAATGGAATTTAAGAAAAAGTAAAAGGTTCTCAATCCCTCGGTTTTTTCAGTGATTTTTATGAGTTTACTCAGCAACGCAGCGCCTTTACCGAAATATAGTTTTTCTTCTAAAGAGCGTTTCACAGTTCCTATATATATTTATATATGTAAATAATCAACATCGTTCTAGTAGTTTTGTTTATGAATCGAAAGGCAGGAACATTTTTCGTGTTAAAAATATATTAAAAACAAATGACTAACGAATCCAGAACTCATATTAGAAGCTTTATAAAAAAATATTGACACGTCATCCGTCTGTTTTGTTGATTTATTCCTGTTTATCACCTCAATCTGTCCCCGCAAGGTGACAAACAGGATTAAAAATTCTTGTCTGTCCCCTTTTTGGTCATGGTGGGACAGACTGGAACTTTTTATCCTGTTTGTCCCCACAAACAAAGAAATAGATTCCTATCAGACACCTCAAAAATAACGCATGGTGACAAACAGGTACAAATAATTATTTTCTGTCACCATTTTGGTCAAAAGATGAGAGAAAGGAATTTTATTTCTGTTTGTTCCCGTGAGGGGAACTATTTGAGGTGACAAACAGGAATAAATGTGTTGTTTCATCTGTTTATAAATTTCTAAGTAACGTATGGATGATACGAGCACCTGACCCTGACTTTCCTCGTCATTTGCGCTCGTTACGTTGTCCAACCGAGCGCGGCCGGATAGACGTAAGGAGGTCTCGTTACAGGTAAGTACATGAGAGAGGATGTGGGTAATGCCATGATTCATAGCTAGCGATAACAATTGATATCGAATTGTAGTCGCAATTGAAGTTTATTGAATGGACTATTTGATGTAATTTTGTAACTACTTCAACTTGTCGCTAAGCACCTATCGGTTTCGGCAGCCTTCCTTGAGAGCCAGTGTATCCCAGACTAGACTTCATCTAGGGCTTTCGTATACGCTGACTTCTCGTGCGAATTTGTGGGTAAATACCTAGCTGTGCAGGATAAAAAATAGGAGGTTCTCGATTCAGATTGAGATATTTATTTATTTAGAATATGATAAATATTTTTCTATCGAATTGAAGCGCCCCCGTCCGAATACACTATATCATATGTCCCATCACTAATATTAGTTACATAGACACGTACTGGACACGCTGCCAGTGCTATAATGGGAGAAATCAAATGGATTAATTGTCACATTGATAATCTGAAGCTCAGAGTATACTTGTATAATCTAAGTCTGTGGGGGTAATGGTCCAATTGACAACATTTCATTTTTGCAAAGTGATGGAAATTCCAAAACCATTTCCAGATAATATAATGAAGAATTCATACAAAATACCAGATTTTTATATTCACTTTCTTCCGAGTTATTTACAAGAAACTGATGAAAAAATTCGTCGTATTTATGTTAAGACCGTCAGGTGCCACCAATAAAAAGATATTATTGTATCTGTCATCTGTGAACCGTACCAAACAAACAACAAAAATACAGATAATTAATGACATCTTTTTTTACGAGCTTTTGACGAGAACAACATTATGTTGAACTTTACTTATATTTTCAAAAATCTCTATAAACGTAATTATTAAATTCAAAATAAAATAAAAAAATAGGAATACGTTATTTTTCATTTGTCTTTATTTGTAATAAAAATAGGGAGGTCAAGAAATTGAAATCTTGTCAATTGCGCTGTCAAAATCTGGTATCTGAAATAAGCTAAATATTCGTTGGTAAATATTTAACAAGTAAGGAAGAAATATCTCGGAGAAGTATCAGAATAAATTAGAAAAGTATAGAGGAAAATATTGGAAATTCGATGAGACAGTTGCTCTGCAAAGGAACCATATAGATAGAAAATATTAAATTGGATTTATACATGTTTAAATAATAATAAAAAATAGATGAACGTTTTACTAAATACAAGAATTTAGAATCAATCGATTATCAACATCCCCTAAATCAACTGCTCTACGCTAAACCACCCTTCCCTACTCAAAAACCAAACTTTTAACGGCGGCAATAAAATCGGGACGTACATCGAAGCCCTATTACCAGCTAAGTGGGCCATCAAGCCCTCACAAAGAAGCCACAGGAAGGAAGCACCACCAGCAAGCCATTATGGCAAGGATTCGGCAACCGTGACGCCCTCACGCTGTTCCGTGTGATATTGATGTATGAATAATATCAATATAACGTTTGGTATTTGTTTTTTGGAGTGTCAAAGTCTGATCAATCTCTTGTTTTTGGAAACGCACTCTTGTGTCTGTCCCTATACAGAGATAGCAAACTGAATTGGCAGTAGGCTGGCCATTTATCCCAAAGAATCAACAACCGTTGAGGTAAACGAATTCTAGAGTGTAGACCCGTTTAGGCAAACCTTATGTAGGACTCCAGCCGGCCAGATACAGGGATAACCTTAACCAAACTAAGCCGGAATTGGTTCACTATACTTATACTTACGAACAACTTTCATTATGGAACCAACCCCAAATTCGGAAAAAAACAGCTGTTCTATACACCAGATTTATTGGTCTTCGAGAAAATATATGAAACAGATGACTTTTTTTTCTCAAATTCAGCGTTGGTTCCATAGTAATAGTAGTTATTTAGGATCAGTATAGTGTACCCCTTTCGGTTTAGTACAACCTTAACCCATAAACTTATGTATGGTCTCGGAGATTAGCTTTACCAATTCTAAATTTACCACCTCCAAAATTTGGTAAATTATTTTCGGGAAATAATCTCTACTAAAAGTTTTGATGTTACTATTTTTCACTGGCTATTCTAACAATCACTCGATAATATATAAAATAACCGGCGCTGTTAACTTACGCTTACGAAAGGTAAGGATATTTTTCACCACCTAGATAGGCCGACGACGTAATCTTTTTCAATTTCCTCTTCCACATTATTGACACCAAATTCTGATGAGATATATTTTTATCAGAGTAAGGACCGACTGACTGACAGGATAATCAATCAATCAATCTTTTACCAATAATTTTATTTATTTATCAATAACCACAGAACCTGAACCGCTGAACCTAGAGACATGAAATTTGGGAGGTATGTTTATTACAAGGTATAAGTGTGTACAAAACAAAAAGGATTATTGGAAATTCGGCTCCTAAAGTAGTCAAATGGGAGTGCATAGTTTGAATCTTCTTTATATTTCACACTAGCTGACCCGGCGAACTTCTTACCGCCTAAAAGTCGAAGTAAGTATTATTACGAATCGACTGTATGGGAGTATAGAAAAGTAATGTTTGTCCTTTTTAGCTTTTTTAGAAGTGAATTTTTTAGGCAGTTTTTCTCTTGGTAAGAGCCATCCTCGTACTACAAGAAATTTTTAAAAAAAAATAGCAAAATTTGTTCAGCTGCTCTTGAGATATGCGCTCAGCACACATTTAGCGATTCTTTTTATATTATAGAAGATAATGTCGTATGCAACGCCACAGTGTACCAGAGTACGACATAAAAAGAGAGGTATAGATAACCTTCTCAATCAATGACCCCATCAAAGTACCCAAAAGTCCTTCATACCATCATTTAGACATATTATTTTATTACCGCACGCTTTGTTGCACATGTAAACGCTATAGACTGAAATCAATCAACCCGCCACCTACGGGCTACGGTCTTTTGGACCTGGTCCCATAGACCCAGCTAATGACCCGTGACACCACCAGGTTTTGGTTAGTTAGACTAAGGTGACGGGTTAACCAACCGTGGACTACTGGTGGTGCTAACCCAACCGTGGTTGGAATAAAGGAGTCAATAAGTGGAACCGAAATAATACAAGGTACAAATTATGGTTTTGATTGAAGTATTAATGATAGGTTTTGAAATCAGGCAGGGAATCCGTTTGCTTGATATCAAGATGTATTGCAATAAAAGTTTCTGATGTTACAAAAAATACTGCCGGAATTTTTAGTTCTGACCTGATATTTTTCCAAGTTTTTTTAGTAGTAACTTATCTGGTAAAAGATTTATTTCAAATATGTATGGAGCTCCGGCCAAGACACTGTCCATGATACCATAAAAACGTTAAGGAGTATTAATATATATATCAAATTCAAAATAACGTAAATTATCTAAGTGTACAAAATTAATTAAAAATCAAAATATTTCCATGTTATTTACTCAAAAACGTAATTTACGCGTTATTATTTTGTCAATTATTACATTTGACCAATATAGACCAATGTAACCCTTGGATTTAACCTAGGATACATAAATCTTCCAGATATGCCATAATACTACTACAATTCACAGAATTTAGATATTTTAGTACACAATGAAGGAGGCGACTGACGCATTTTTAATTAATACACAGTGTTAATCACATCTTTAGGCATTTTTTGGTAGACCGACACCGTTCTGGCCGAAAATGAAACAAATTCTTTATGAAAATTTCAAGGTGGACAAGATGGAAACATTAAATTTTTATACTTAACGATAACTATCGAATAATTCTCAGTAGTTTGTTTCTAAAAATCCTGCCAAAAATCAGGAGTAAATGACCAATTTCTTTTCATTATAGCTGCAGCAAATGGAGCCATGGAGATCAAAACCTGAAAGAAACGGTTCGGTATCTTGATTACCAAGAGGATCTTCAATAGCATATTAAATTAGTTTTTAAAATACTGTTCAAAATGTGGTGTGGCCATAGTTATTACAATCTGTTGATTTATTCAAAGAAATTGAATTACTTCGTTTCACTTAATGCTTGAACTGTTCAATTCAATTTTCAATTTATTTATTATCAGCTTGGGTACATAAAATACACTTGCGAAAGTCAAAAAAATATACATTGGTAAATTAAATTACATCTTGTTTTAGTTATAAATTACTGATTGACCTGGCAAATTTCGTACCGCCTAACAGTCGATAGATTATGGCTGTCAATTGTACAAGATGGCGAGAGAATCGCAATTTATTTACGAATATGTTCATCATATATGTAGGTATATATTTCTATGTATATATATTCTGCCATACGGAGACGATTTCAACAAACGTTTGACACCAAATCAAGCCGATCTTTCAATATAATTGGTACCTTAGACTTTCCCTTATTTATTAAGAAGATATCTATTTTTATTTTCCTTGCATCTCAGATAATTTTAATCTAATATTCTTCACTGATACCCACCGTCATCTGCGGACAATTAGAAATTAAATAAAACATTGGAATATGACCAATTACGTTGTCCACTCTTACAATCATCAGTAATTATACAAAGATCGTGACGAACACACATGACACAACCAAATTAGTCGTATTACATATGCTATTACTGCAATGGTAGCAGTAATAACAGTATTTCATCTTTTATTTTGGACTAGCCGACCCGGCAAACGTCGTACCGCCTAACAGTTATATAGTAAACATTTAAAAACCAAAATTACATAAATCAGCCCAAACCTTTCTTGAATTTTAGCAAGACAAACTAACAGAAATTGATATTTATATAGGTATTTAAAAAAAGATAAATATACAAATTTCTAATAGTCAACGTCAAATAATAAAAAAATAGTCAACGGAAAAAATCACAAAAAAGGAATTAAAATGTACAAGTGGTTAAAAGTGACTACAAAAAACCCGACGTAAGAACTTTAGATCTAAATATATTAACAAGCGAAATCGCGGGATACAGCTAATTTAGCCTATGACCATCTGCAGGTGAAGACGAATCTATTGACACCACTCACATAAAAATACGACAAACGGTTTAGGCTGTAGGACTATCTTTTGTAGTCAGGTAAAAATAAACATTAAATTAATATACGTCACTTAGTTAAAAAAATAACCAATTTTCAAAAACGGCAGAACAATTTCTATTTAAGTATCCAGAGACAAGAGTTGTTATTTTTCCTTATTTAGTTTTTGAAAAATAAGATGCTTAAATATAACATACTTACTGAGGAGATTGTAGAAATTGTACATTAAAACTAAATCGGACATCAATCAATTTTTTTAACATATGCCCATAGGGCTAGCTTCAGCCATTGAGGTCATACCGCTTTGACTACAGTTATTATCAACCAATACTAGCATAATTTTTTTTAATTTTTACATCAAAGAAAATTAGAACATTAGGATTCAGTAGACTCACGAATTCGATTTACTAATTCTTTATATCAGAAAATCATGATTGATTACATAATTATTCTATTTTTTTATCGTATTAATACCTTGCCGATATTTTTTCTTAATCATTTACTAAACCCTGAAATGGTCTTTTATCTAAAAATTTGCTTTATATTTTACTTGGTTATATTTTTTTATATTCTCGTATATTTTATTATTTATATTTTTTACTTCTAACGGGATGCACGTGGTCAGTTTGAATTCGGGCTGGGTTCTATAGCGTTGAGATAGCGAAGAAAGAAGTTTTAGCAATCATGGTGAGATTTTGACAGTTTGCCGCCACTCTTTATATATGAAACTGGGATTTATTTTATCTCGTTTCACTTCCATAATTGTAAAAACGCGGCCGAAATGTACGAAACCGGAATCTCGTTACCAGTTACGGCAGAAGAACATTCTTTATACGGTACGAGTTATACAGTTTCCACAAAGAAAACTTGTTATGATATCACGACTGTTTTGACTTGCTTTACTGCTATCACAGTCGTCTGCCATTAGGCGGTGATCAGCGATGTGTGGTGACAGATCAAGAGGTGAAGATAACATGTATTGTCTTGCAGGCGGTCTTACGCACGAATGGGGGTGCAATTATGTCGTTGAAGATATCTTTTATGGCAGGCGATAAGTGAGATAAGGAAAGAATCGCATGGAAGACACTATTGCGAAAAATGTCACTTCACTTGTATGTTTATAACAATGGGCTTGGAGGTTTTCTATAAAATATATTGTTGTGAAGGAAAATATTTTTATGGCGCCCAAGTAATTCTTGTCTGACTTGGTTATGTTTTCTTTTGATTTTCTCAAAGACTATTATTGTATCGACTTAAAAGATATAAAAAGCAGCGTTATAGTTTGGACGATACCTAATATTTTATTGATAATCTAGCAACTGTCACCGGCGTTGTCCACGATATTAAATGAAATGATTATAAAGAAATTTCAGACTTTAAATTTCCATTTGGTTCTCTGAGGAGATGAATTTCCAAAAATGCTTTCTTATTGTAATATTTTAGATTATAAGGAATATACTTTCTGAATTTGAATATCTCTAGGTTCAGAGATTAGGCTCTAGGTTGATTACTAAAGAATATCAGTAAGGCTTTGACTAGAAGTAGTGCTGAATATTAAAGATCTGCAACACTACTTACAAGACCTTTCGAGTTTATCCACTTCTGTCATACAAAAACCCTCATCCTACCATCTGAACAAAAATTACGTGCAGCAGCTGTAATAGATCATCTTCAAATCACCGATTGCGTCTCCACGAAATCCCTGCCTGAATCGACCAATGAGACCCAAAAATGAACACTGCACAGTCAAGGTCATCGACTCAATTAATTTGCTGATGATTATACGTACCAGCTTGAGCAGATACCACAATCACACCTGACAAGGCTCCGTGGAAATACAATCTTTGTTGAGACTTAATGCATTAGTTTCGCTCACGATTAGTATCTCGAAGGCCTACAACTAATAGCTGATAGTGTTTCGCTGGGAGTCAACGGAGCGAACTGAGGAAGTGCAAATCAGATACGATGGGTAAGTATAACCTAGGCATTCGTTGCATGCCCATTGAATGAGAAAGATTTTAAGTTTCTAAATGTAGATATATTTGGGCAAAGTAGGCAATGATCTCAATGGAATCCTGTGCAGACCTAATCACAAAGTCAGACGCCAAGAAAAGGTCGTTACGTTTTTTTGCGAATTACAGCACAATTGGTTCGAACTGGCAGGTTTAAGAGATGCGTGAAGTGATAATGAGACAGAATTTTGCCCAAAAATGGGACACGATAGGTTGGGAAAGCGCTGAAGGTAGTGCTGAAAGCGTTTACAGGCATGCGATGCATAACATATGCATTGCACGCTTCCTTGTCAACTCAGTCAGAAAAAATGGGATAGGATAAAAATGTGGCATAAAAACTTTTAGTACTTGGCAAGAGCACTAACAAACTAAGAGTTGTGGGGTTTGCAATAAACGACATTACCAAGCTGATATTAAGGCAACCACGTAGTCAGAAGTCTGTTTGACTCATTTGTAACTGATATAACTGCTGCTTACAATATCCATAAATAAAAGAAAGCATCAATCCCGTTATAGTTTCAACAGGTAGGTATTTAGTGTGGTATTTACTGGTGAGTCAATGATCTTGGTTTAATTAGCGACATTGTAAGTCGTGTGAAGCGAAGCCAGGAGATATAGCCGATAGCGCCACAATGCGTGAGAGTGCGTGCGCTTTCCAATATAATAGCCGAGCGGCATTTAATGGCTTAGATATTTTGTACAAATTACAAATGGCTATAAAATATATTATTACTAGCTGTGCCTCGCAGTTTTATCCGCAGTTTTACATGGGAACACATCAAAGTACAGAAAGACAAAATCTAAGTTTTTATCCAGGGTATAAGCTTCTCGTTGTACCAAATATCATTCAAATCCATTTGGACGAATTTGATTTAAAAATCAACATAAACTTTCGCCTTGACCCTTGATAATATTAGTGTGAATATGGCTAGTGCAGGGAAGCAAGCTGCAGCCTATGGAAAATAAAATACACTGAAGCGCTATGATATTATTGTATTTACAGCAGATTATATTTATTTATTTTTTGGCATAAATAAAATTATTTTTTTTGGTCCGCAACTAGGGAGTTAACTATGCGTTTGAAAAAACCTCCGGTTTTTGCTGATTATTGCGTGTAATTCAAAATAAATATTGAGTACATTTTTGTATGGTAACGAAAAAATGAATGAAATGAAGTGAAGATAAGTAAGTTTGACATTGACATTGATCGATGATAGAATGCCAAAAGAAAAATATATAAGTAAGGTAATTGTAAGGGTTGGTTTCGCAAGATATTGGGGTGGTACCTACGTATGGTATGTATGTTTGTATAAATATATATATGTATGTGTATTTCTTTGGCAGGCCCTAGAGCCTAAACGGCTTGTCGTATTTTTGTGTGAGTGGTGTTAATAGATTCGTCTTAGTCATGAAAAAAGCACTGGGTACATCAAAATTAAAAAAAAAAGCAAAGCTGATACACAGGTTTTACGATTTAGCAATCGAATTTTTACGAACTCGCTTCTAACCACTTGATTTGGTTTTACCGCAAAAAAATATAGGAATAACTTTTGGAAAATACGTGTCATTTTGTATCCAATCTTTGATCCTAAGGTTTAGAGAGAGATTATATTGTTATTTTTAATAATACTTAGCACAAAAATATTCGACATAATCTTTATAAATATGAAATACCTAAATGGTAAATATTAGATAACAATATAATGTATTTGTAGTATAAGCTAATATGTTGCAATAACTTCAGCCTAAATTAGTAGGAATATTGTTAAAGCATTGGTCACACATTTTCATACTTACCTATCAAACCGACTTGCATCATGTGCAAACAAAGTCCAACTAAGCGATATTATCACTAACATTCAACTAGCTTCCCATATAATACACATGTCGGGTCTAAAGTAAACGTCCAAACAAAACAAACAGTCTATGAATGAAGTGTCCAAGCATCGTATAATGTGATATTGGAATAGCATCTTTAATGCAATGATGTTAGAGTGTATAGTCCGTTTTGTTGTGAAAGTTATCTTTGTCAAGCAGGACATGTTAATCGCGATGGCATAGAGTGATCTGCGTTTAGGCTGGGTGCAGACTTGCGATTAAATGTGGAAGGACTTGCTATTGAGAAAGTAAGACTATAAATCAATTATTTTTCTGCTTCGTTTATGTATACAGATACCTTCAGTGTTGGAAGGCATCAGAAATCGTCTATGGTGGTCATGATAAAACCAACTGACATCGGTTTTGCTGTGGCCTATACACATTCTTCAGTTATTTAAATTTGATTACCGCGTAATGTGCAAAAAAAAAGTGAAACACAAATAAGCTATCCGTGGTATGGTTCCGTTTTGACAGATCGCTGCTTTTAATACGTCAAATTGAAACCAAGATTGGTTCACTTCTCTCACTTCTTTTATAGGTAACTTTATGTGATAGTACTGTTATTTATATTAAAGGCCAGTGATCTTAGTGGTAGTTTGGTTTTAACCATTTAGATTATTTTTTTCCAAAAAAATTATCTAAGTAAGGTAAGGAAAGGTAATTTGACGAATTATTTATGTATGTATGTACTCCGATAATGCCTGAACAATTAAAAAAATATTTGTTATAATTTTTATTAAAATTGGTTTAGTTATTTGGTTAATCGAAGTAACTGAAAAATACCAGTCGAATTCAAGTCACTTTTTAGATGTTTTCAAGTATTACTTGTCAATAATGACCTAGATTAATTAGATTATTAATCTAGAGTCTATACCAACCCTTATCACTTGATTCTAATTAAACACAAATGAGGGTATCTACAGTCTAACACGGCGCCGAATGATTTAGGGTTCCACAAAAACTACAGGAATTATTGCCCTTTTCCCGGTAAATGTACGGAACACCGGAGGCCATGTGTCCAACTTGCAATTGGCCTGTTTTCTGCTTGATTCGAATTAATGGTAGGTGAGAAGGAAATGGGAGGTCCTGGTTTTAATTAAACTTTCATGACAGATTAGTGAGTTTCTGAATAGCAAACTCTAGTGGTTTTAAAGCTTTTTTATACGACTGCGGGTTACATGAAGATGTGGAGGAATTGAGTCAAAAAGGATATTTGTGAAAAGAGATTGAATGAAGAGACGACGGCTGGTGCAGTAGAATGGAAGAGGAAGACATGCTGTGCCGACGCCACGTAGTGGGATAAGGTCAGGAAGATGATGAAAAGAAGGAGTGTTACGTTCTTCGAGTATATGTATGTATATTTATTTGTTACGATCTAGAGCCTAACAGGATTGTCGTATTGTTATTTGAGCAGTGTCAATAGATTCGACTTCACCTGCAGATGGTCATAGATTATACTATCTTCATCCCGCAATTTCACATGTTAAGATACGTGGCTGTAAAGTTCTTGCACATACATGCTAATATCATTTATCAACTTCTAAAGTTATTGACCGTACATATGAAGCAAGGAAGTTACAAGTTTTAGATACGTCTCTCCGAGGTATATTTCTACAGGAAAAGTCTCTAATGTTGCTATTAACCTATACTAAGAAAGTATTTGAAAAATAAAAATTCTGAATATGAACAAACTTTATATTGACATAAAATTATCTCTCGCTATAATTGCAACTGTTCGTAGGAAAAATAATAGTAATTAAGAAATTATCAACCATACACGTTTTATTATCTCTAATAAGATAATTATTAATTCAATTAATAAAAAAAAAATGATACTCATCCAATTACAATTGGTATAAATCTATGGGTAGCTCCAAAAATACAGAAATTTGTTTTAACCATAATAAATACCTGGTCGGGAAATAAAATAATTAGTTTGATTAAGTCGTCCAGGATTTGCGTCTACTTAAACACATACAGAGGGAATAGTTTAAGAATGAATGACATCATTTATTTTCTTCCATCTGCATAAATTATTATCCACAAAATAATTTACAAAATATCCAGAAATACCGGATAAATCATCATGAAAGCATATTTCCGTAAGAAAACAGTTTTGATGCCAATATCACTCGAAATCCACGTTACTAAATACTAGATCCACATAATTACTACATTCATTAATCTGAATAATTTGTCCTGGCTAATGTCATAACGTATTGAAAACCGTGGCTGTTTCCACGAGCGATTTTCTCGCTACGCTTTAAGAGAACTCCCAAAAAAGTTCTCCTTTTCTTTTCATCCTACGTAGCTAGTACACATAACTTGATAAGGAACAATTACGCAATAGCAATGTATATAATAATAGCATAACAGTTCTTTTTCTGTAGATGAATTTTTTACCTCTAATATTTGAAATTCCAGCGCATTGTTCTTTCACACAAAACAGAAAAAGATTTTCATCATCTGGTACTTAATGACAGCTGTATCAAAAACAAAAATACGCGTGATGTTGTCCAACCTCCGAAATGAGTGAAACAAAAAAAAATATATGAAGAAAATAGTATAATATTGCTAGGGTCTATAATAACTATGCTGGCGGAAATTTTGACGGCCAAGAGCGCTTCGTAAGGCAACGCAAAGCCATCACAGTGCATCAGCATTGCAGATCTTGATGGCTAAACTGAAACAAAAGCCAAGACCGAAGTTCGTTAACGACCTAGAAAAAAAACAGAATACCCAGAACGTTGAAAAGCTGTGCTCGCATTTAATAACTTTAATATTTATTATCTACTATATACTTTATGTAGACCCATATGCCAAGGTTTTAGGCCGCATCTCGGTTACACAACGCATATTCTAGAGAAACTGAACACAAGTAAACGCAAGTGAAGATGGCGACGATATTGTCTAGAAATACACCATGTCAACAACTTTCAATCTTGCTCAGAGTTATTATTGATGCACCTATATTATGTACAATAGTATAGGTTTTTAGTGCCGTGGAGATCGGAAGCTTATCTTATTTTCCAAAACTTATCGGAGTGTTTGACCAATTAGACGCGTGACCAGAATGCCGATTTTTATGTGTCCCAAAACGTATAATCATTGGCATTCAGCGTGGTAATGCGGCTAACACGCTGGGCTGGATTATCTGTAGATCTTGAATAGTCTATAAGTAATCTTTCTACTATATTTTTTCTGTTGTTTTAGTTAGTCATTTGTTTTTTCGAATAAAGGCACTTGCCTCTTTATAATATATCTATATATAATGATATGTTGCTTTTTTAACCCAACAGGCAATGGACCACAAGCTCGCAAAACCACGAAAATCAGTAACATTGCAGCCCTAGACGGAACATGATTAGTCTGGAATACACTAGCTCTCTCAAAAGGCTGCCGGAAATCGACAAGCAAGCAAGTGTGCTTGCTTGTCGATAACATAGAAAGGATTATTTTTTGCAAACAAGCTAAATTAAATCAACAAATACAACAGATTTCTGGTAAGTATGTTATAAATCGTGTTGCCGGTAGTGTTTTGACGCATGGCTGCTAAATATTCGGACTGTTCCACAAATATCGCTTCTGCGAAATGGGTGGGCTTTTATATATAAAACATTCTTAAGATACTTTGTATCATATCACAAATAGGCAATACTTCTTGCAAACCGACTGCCAAATTAGCAAGTCTTTTAGTTGTTGAATGAATGAATGAACGTATAAAAGAATGAATGTAATGAATGAATGATTTATTTGTCTGGAAGTTACGTCACTAAGCAGGTGTTATTGCATTAGTAATATAGCGCTCCAAATTCTACCTGTTTGGATTGATGAACCAAACTACGCGTGCAATTTTGATTAAATTTTGTGTAACACCAACTAGAAAGTATATTTTTCAACTGGGCTATACAGTTTTATATGATAAAACAATACTAATAATCCTAAGACACAGTTCCTGAATAAATTGGGACCCGTTGGAAATTTTAAAACTTACCTGCAAGCAGTCTCCGTATTTATAACAATAAAAATATCACAGTCATATAAGTCATTTTTGATTCGCATTCTGGTGTACTCGTATCGTTATCCAAGATAAAAAATAGGACTGTCAAAACTGTCCTGCAGACATTGAACAATGCCATTCTGAGATCTACGCAACCCATCCCAAAAGAACGCTACTCTATACCTCATAACAGAGAAGAAAGAGGAACCCGTGCATCAGCGAACACACTCGATGCGCTGCAACAACGTGCTTTTTTCATAAGGATGCGAAACACATCATTGTATTGCACCCTTATAGTAATTTGTGTCTTATATAATAACTCAGTTATGCCAATAAACTATTATATCTTTTTTTTAATAACAATAGAATACTGTTCTTGACTTGGCTCACGAGGCTTCCGCCATGTGGGATGTTGATTCAACGATCATTGTTCCGATAGTCATTTCGGCAAACGGCCTGATAGCGAGAAGTCGCAACCAACATCTGAAGAGACTCTCGCTAGATGGTTGGATCTAGGGTCAGATACAGAGGGCGGTGATCCTCGATACGGCACGTATTGTAAGGAGGTTCCTCTCTCAGTAGTCCCTACCACCGGTAGCTTGTGTCCTATCCCGCTGCTGGCGGCACTCTAGGTTTAAGTTATTTATAATATTTATTGTTTATTGTTTAGAATTTATATTGTAAAAAAAACTAGCATCACTACTAAACATACATTTAAACTATAACCATTCCAAATGCATATAAGTACATCGCAAACATTATAGAGTTGCGAACAATGCGCGGAAACGTGCGCGTTGGTGCGTGTGCGCAGCACCGTCGATCTACCAGATCTACCAGGAACTGAACCCGTTAAATAGATCCCAAGACTACGGGCACTGGGCACTGATCATTTCTTATTTAGTAGCTTTTGTAGGACTCGTGAAAATTTGGTTATCCCACGGGAACACTGAATTTGTCCGGGATGAAATGTATCCTATTTGTAAATCTAGTTGAGTCAAAAACCTCCGCGCTGGGTGATTATTTACTGATTAAGTATGTCAAAGATACTGATAGCTTTGAGTAAAGCATAGCAAAGTAAATCGATAACTATTTCAATGTGTCTGCTGCTTAAGATCTCCGTCTCAAAAACAGTAAAAGTAAAAAAAGAAGATTTAAAACAGAATTTTTTTTTGACTGTCGCAGTACTCTTAGGTATTGCAGAAAGGAATTTGTGAACAAATTGTCCAAAAATCCCCTTAAGTAATACCTCAGGGGATATATGGACAGAAATTCTACATTAAATATACAATAATCATAGATTCAACTTTTCATATCATATAATTTTCAGTTTATCAGTTTTAAAAAACTTGAGTTTATTCGATAAGTCTTTTTTCCTCACGTTTTCGTAAAAAAATATGCCATATTATGATTAAAATTCGAAGAGATCATCAAAATACTGTTACAAAACTATCTCTAAAAGAATATCTTCAAGAAAACAAGTATTGTGAAGTGATAATACATATAAACGGTACTAAAGACACGTTCAGTTGGAAATCAGGAATCGTTTAAAAACCCATCACGATTTGATTTCACCATAAGCTACTCGAAATGAACGTTTTCTTTCGGATAAAAACAACAAAAAACTTATTGTCACCTATTCACCAACAATCGAGCGATTTCTGTGATCAGCAAATTTATTTTCAGCATTTACTTTAAATACTTCAACTACAATTTGAACCTTATTTGAATACCATTTAGAACCAACATCTATTTCTTTATTATCTTTTACAAATTTGTTATTACGTGTCATACTTGCTTCTTCATTTTCACCTTTAATTTCATCCGCGAAAGGAACTCTTTTGAATAGCAGATTAGGATTTTCTTTAAATCATTGCAAAATTATTTTTCTATCTAAAAATTTAAAACGAACTCAATTCTGAACCTTATCACTCTAATAATAGAGGTATAGAATAAGTGTAAACGAAGGTAAATAAAGTTGGTATCAAAGGTCTTGTTGGTGATAATGACGTCACGGTACATAGCTACGGTCGTATTAAAATGACATTACTAAATGTATGAAACAGTTATGTTGTTAATTCACGCCTTAGGGTTTCTAATACATATTTTTATTTACTTTGAATCCAATTTCAGGCTAAATAGTATTTAAATCTGTGTTATTAAAAGGTATGAATGATTAAATCTTTGAATCACTAAAATGATTAAATTAATCCTAAAATTATTAAAATCTTTTTTTTAATTCTTATGAGACGTTACTTTTATAAACATGTATTTCAAATATATACAATACAATATTTGGTATTACCATGTCGAATAATTTATTATTATATATCCAGCGTCAGCAAGTATTTCTATTTTGAAAAATTACATTTACGATGTGCGTCCTTTAGATGTCGGCAGGTGTCATTCCTCAACCAATTTTCGTGAATTTTTTTAAGTAGGTTCCGCTATGAATGTATATTTCTTTGTCACGTCCTAGAGCCTAAACGGTTTGTCGTATTTTGTTGTGAGTGGTGTCAATAGATTCGTCTTAGTCGTGAGAGTGATACTGGGTACATAAAAAATAAATAAAAAAGATTGAAGGATGAGACACAGGTTTAAAAGCTACCAATTAAGGAGTACCAATCTCATAAAAAAATATCAGGTTCTCCATACGTAAATTGGTCACGTGATCGGTCAAGTTGTAAGTAGGACGCAATCCTTTTTTTTTTTAGAATTTTGCATAATTTTGTTCTTACGCAGGGTTCACTTTGATGTGTAGACTTAAGTAATATCACACTTTTCTGTTACACGTTGTGTATTGAGAATAATCTATAGGCATACTTTTCTTATATACATAATAACTTCTTACTCTTTACAAGACATACTTACAAAGTATCGACAGCACATCTAACTGACAGATATAGATGACGTTCAACTGTTCGCCGCGGTCCATTACCGCAGCCGGCAATAAGCGTGACATAACGAACGCATCATTGATATGACGTATTTACATCGTGATGCGTCAAATACCGTGCTAGAAAAACTTGAGATTTTGTCAATAATATTTAGAAAACTAACGCGGGTTAGTTTCATTTTGGTGCAAGACGTGACACTGTTGAAGACATGAACAACTCAATTCATCCCTGATGAAATTCACAGAATGAACTATAGATAGATTGAACAATACTCACATAAAAATAAAATGAAATGCATGAGAAGAATTCTTACAAAATATATTGCTACAAGTAGTGGTTTTATCGCTAAAAAGCGATCTCTTCCAGGCAACTATAGGATTTGAAAAGACTGAGGTTAAAGCTTTTGGTAAATAGACTTTGTAATGCCTGTGTCATTTAGACACAATTACAGCGGATTATTGTAGATATCGTTTAACTGGGTTTCCTTCAGCTTTTCTGAAAAAAATGGCGTCTCTATCAGTGTATTTATCGGAACACAAATGATTCTGCAAGTTTTAATCTGTAACGTTGGTGGATTATTAGCAATTAATCTTCTTTATGTGCATAAGGCATAGGCAAGCTATATATAGACGGAAAATATACCAAAATACATAGAAACTCTGGTAAAATCTCGATCAAAGTCTATATTAGTTATATTTCACTTCATACATCCCCCTGACTAGTTTATTATCATTGTTTTATGTGTAGGTTGTCTGGAAGAGATCGCTTTTTAGCGCTAAGACCGCCTTTTGTGCCATGTTATTTGTTTTTTATTCTTTTTGTATTGTATTTTTGTGGTGACAATAAAGAATTATTGTATTATATTTTTTTTTCATTGCAGGTACAAAATTCGACCTAATATACAGATTTTTTTAACGTTTGGCCGCAACTCACCTGAGTTGAAGCGACGATACGGCCTAAGATGGGGCACGCTTGCCTAGAAGAAACCGATTCAATCGTGACTTGAAAAGACCCAGATTATAGTTATCAGGAAATAGAGAAGCCGGCTGCGAGTTCCACGATCTAGCCGTTCGCACAATAAAAGTAGACGCAAAGCGGAGAACCTCTACCATGTACCGGTGGCATCTGGCCGTAACTCTATTTGTCCGATGGTGAAATAGCAAATGTATTTTAATACATAAATTCCAGACTAAGCATGCTCCATCTAGAGATACAGTATTGCTGACTTCCGTGGTCGTACGAACTTGTGGTCAAATGCCTAGCTGTCTAGAAATATATATATATATATATATATATATATATATACATATTTATAAATAATAGGCTTGCGTTTGACCACAACTCGCCTGATGTAAAGCGACGATGCGGTCTAGGATGTGGCACGCTTGCCTTGAAGAAACCGATTTACTCGATTTTTTTTATTCTCGATTTTATCTTGATTTTTATTTATTATGTGGTAAGTTCAATAACAATATAAAAATAGAATAATTGCAAGCTAAATGATATACATAGAGTTGGCGATCCATCGATGATGCATCTCACATCGGCCGCTATGATTTGTACCCGCGCAGGTGCCAGACGGAAATATACTGTCGGTTCGGTTTCGCCATCTCAATTGGCATTTGTCAATGATTCTCAAACGTTTGATCAAATACAATTAAATTTTTATAGAAGTGTGTTTGATTTATATTGTTATAGCCCAAGGTAGGTACGCGTGAAAACCCGTCTTCTTAAACAATACAAGGTTGCCTGGAAGAAATCGCTTTAGGCGATAAGGCCGCACAATGTACTGCCAATGTTTTATGACATCTGTTTGAAATGTATATGTATGTTTTTGGTGTTCATATGTATGTATCATCATCTTTCTGACCTATCTTATCCCACTACGTGGGGTCGGCACAGTATATCTTCCTCTTCCATTCTACTCTATCAGCCGTCATGTCTTCATTCACTCAATTTTTCACATTTCAAGGTCACTCTCTCATAAAATACACTTAAATTGTAATATTTAAATCATAATGTTGTTTTCCGAACAGTGCTATCGGTTAGATTTAGGCATGGAAGAATTAGAAGCAAGAGCCACGCCAGCCAAGTTCACCATTACAACGCTTTTAAATTAAAACCAAGCTTGCTTGATATCCGACCGTTGACCTTGAGAACAAAATAACTCTGAGGCTTACAAAAAACACTCAATGTCTTGGGCGACTTTATATATTATAATATTTTACTACTGGTAGTATTCCGTATGTGCCGCCCAATATTACTGAAAATGGTGCCGCAGCAAACTTCCTATATTTTTGGAGAAACCAGCTCTCAGACAAAAAATACGCGATGAGCCAAAAATTATACAAGATTCTATTTATGTACAAATCTCTTATTATTAACAAGTTATATCAAAACATGTTGTATACGCGAGTATGAAATTTCTTACAATCTGATAGACTAAGAAAAAACTACAAGACTCCTAATAAAGACGTTATGGTCTCTCAGGCAATCGGATATGGATCAAGAGTTAGCAATACAACGAATGAATTTCAGCTTAGCTAAAATATGCTTTCGTATGTCATGCCCAGACGTCCAGCTGTTTTCATTTTAGGTTGCTTTTCTCACCAGTAAAAAAATTGGATATTATTTCCAATTATAAATCATGTCTTTTTTCTTGCTTTAAATAATTTATTTATATTTTTGCTAAATCAAATATTGTAATAATATCAAATAATGTGTAAAGTTTGAGAAGCGCTCTGTCATAAGTCCATTCCGTCGATAAATCTATGAAAATGTACGCAACTCTAATGTCGTAGGAATGCTTTCATGATCTGACAAGTACGAGTACAGGGACAAATCTAGGCTCAGATTTACAATAGTAAAGTTTTTGAGCTATTGCATAGCTTTTATCGCGGGTTTTGACCACGGCGACCAAATCAAGAAATTTTGTAACGAAAATAAACCTAACACCCGTCTAACGTCGCCTCGTCGTTTTAGTTCGGCAGCCTTCGGCACGGTGTTTGTGTGCGTGCGACTAGACGTATGCGTATGCGATAGCTTTACCACGGCAGTCCAAGCAGTTTTATTTTTAAGTATATATAAAACAAGCTTGCCTTTAATCGAATGTCACCTGATGTAAAGCGACAATGAAGTCTAAGACAAAGCACGCTTGCCTATAAGAAAATGATTCACTCGCGATATGAAAACTTGACCTTTTTTCACGTTTAGTCCGAAACAAAAGACAATCTTCTATATTTCCATACATCTTTACAGTTATGCCAACATTACGCATATGATTTTCTCAATATTTTACGATTATAGCTAATAAGATTTACCCAGAATGCTTCATCTTAGTTCGTTTATATTATTTGGCATTCACGATGTATATATTTAGAAGTTGTCATTACTTATTTGCGAGTATATTGCTTACAATTTGGCAGATGTCATTTTGGCTTTCTGAATATCAGCAGTCCGGTTTTTGTGGGAGAGTTATTGAGGATTTGATATAATTGAATGCTGGAATAAAGATGTTCTTAGACGAGATAAAATATTTCTTATGTTGGTTTAGAATGAATCTTTCATCTAAAATGAAGAAGGACTAAGGTCTACTAATGACTGCTAATGGTATTTTTTTTTATCAACCTATAGTGTCCCATTGTTGGGCAAAGGTCTCCCCCATTTGGTATTTTATATTCTTTTAAAAATGGAAAACACTGATTCCTTAGACAGACATATATTTTCTTGTTTATGAATCGTCGCGCATAAAATTAAGCATTAATAATTTATTATTACATTCGTAATTTTTTAATAAAATAAAGAAATAGGGGTACGTTATTTTTCATTTATCTTTCCATTATAAAAATGGGGAGTCAAAAATTTTGAACGTTGCGTATAAATTTCTGTATTTTTTCATTATTTCTTACTTAGTTCTTCTGTATTTCCTACTTCGTTGTAAATTCTATGTATTTTCGAGCAAAAAATGGCAAAAAAGACGTTTTTTCATACAGGAGCCCCCGAGATATCTATTAATTAAGAGCAAAAATCAACAAAAAAAAATTTGTTTGAGAGCTCCCTTAAAATATATATTTTATTCAGTTTTTAGTATGTGTAGTTATAGCGGCAACAGAAATACATCATCTGTATAAATTTCAGCTGTCTAGCTAGCACGGTTCATGATGACAGACAGACAGACAGCAAAATCTTTGTAATAGGGTCCCAATTTCTACTTTTAAGGTACGGAACCCTAAAAAATTATGTCAAATTTTTACTTTCTATTTTTGTAACTGTTTTCTAAAGATCCAACTATATTTTCATTCACAATTTAATAAATCTATATTCAACTACGAATAGCTAGCATGTAAGTTAATAGCTAGGTTAACATAGGTACATTGATATGGAGGTCTTATCGCCCCTATTACGTCCTTATTCCATCTCTGACACTATAACTAACAGATCCGTGCGACATTCGGATCGAAGCATACCGCTCTAAATATATCGCATACGAAATATATACGTTCGTTGCATCCGTTACTCCTACAATGTTGAAATTAATATTTAGCGCGGAAATATAGCATTTAACTAGAATTATATCTATTTATTAGGTCATTACATATGAAATTGGCGTTTTGTAAGGGAGGAAAATAAAGTCTTTTTTTTATAATAATATATTTATTTAATCAAAGTATGTACCTTTGCTATCTATGCACTTTAGCCATCTCATAGGTAGTTCATTGATCCCTTTACTAAAAAAACCATTAGGACGAGAATCAATGAAATCTTTGAAGGCGCTTTGGACTGCCCCATCGGAGTTGAATTTTTTCCCTTGCAAGAAGTTATCCAAATTTCGAAAAAAATGGTAATCTGTTGGAGCCAGGTCCGGGGAGTACGGTGGATGTCTTAGACATTCCAATTGAAGCTCCTCTAATTTGGCAGCCGTCTGTTGTGCAGTGTGTGGTCTAGCGTTGTCCTGAAGCAGCAGTGGCCTAGAGCGATTGACCAACCTCGGTTGCTTAGCAGCTAGCTTTTCCATCATGGTGTGCAGTTGCTGACAATAGATATCTGCTGTAATCTTCTGGCCAGATTTGAGAAAGCTGTAGTGAACGACACCGGCACTAGTCCACCAAACGCTCACAAGTAACTTTTTTTGAGTCAATTTTCGCTTGGGGCATGGTTTGGCTGGTTCGCCAGGATTCAGCCATTACGATGAGCGTTTCCGATTATCGTACAGGATCTACTTTTCATAACAGGTAATGATCCGATTTAAAATTCCTTCATTATTGTGCCGGTTGAGTAATGTAACGCAGCAGTTGACGCGCGTTTGTCGGTTTGCTGCACTCAATTCATGAGGTACCCACCTTTCAAGCTTTTTCACCTTTCCAATTTGCTTCAAGTGGATTAAAACAGTTTTATCACTAACACCGCAGCCTGCAGCTAACTCGGACGTGGTTTGCGATGGATCTGCTTAAACAATAGCTTTCAATTCTTCATTAGCAACTTTAGTCTCCGGCCGTCCACGGGGCTTGTTCTGCAGAACGAAAACGTTGGAACCAAAAACGCACTGTGTTTTCTTTTGCGACACCGCCGCCATACACATCATTAATCCTTCGAGCCGTTTCTGCAGCACTGGTACCACGGTGGAACTCGTACTCGTAAATAACACGATATTTCAAGTTTTCCATTTTGTAAACTGCGTGACGCAAAGAAAAAACCAAACGAGGACAAAACAAATGAATTACGGTTTTCGAAATACAAATGTATGAATAAATAGCTGTATAAATTTGAAATTGGAATCCCTAACCAAAGAAGAGATATTTGAGATCAAAGTGGCCAGTACGCCAAAACGCCAATTTCATATGTAAGGACCTAATATTTATACTAGTCGTTCTGCGAACTAATGACTTTAGTAAATCAATAACTTTGCTATATAAAAAATATATCACTCGGAATTTCTTAGAATTATTAGGTACTTTATATTTACAGCTCACGACAAGCTACCAATTGCATCCAATGAAAACTTGTGACTGTTACTATGTCGTCGGTCCACCTAGTGGAAGGTCTACCTACGCTGCGTCTTCCAGTTCGTGGTCTCCACTCAACAACTTTTCTTTCCCGTCGGTTATCCATGTAGCCAGCCCATTGCCACTTCAGCTTGCAAATCCTAAGAGCTATGTCGGCAACTCCAGTTCTTTGACGAATATCTTCATTACAGATTCTATCGATTCTTTTAGGCATGGAAAATTAAATTTAGATACCCAATAACCCTGTATACTATAGGTGAGTACATAGAGCAAGTCTCCTATAAGAAGCGCCACGTTAAAAAGCAATTTCAGTAATGGAATTTCAATTTCAGTGCAAAGTTAACTAGAAATCTGACTCGGATGCAATATCCTCGGGAAAAATGTTATTATGGAAATGGGTTCGTCAGTTTGTTAGGTGTCGTGAGAAATGTACTTTTTATTACGACATTGTTTGACCATATTGACACCAAATTTAATTGGACTTATATAATTTAAGAAGAAAACGTTGTAAATATATAGTCCGCCCAAACACAAACGGGACCCTATTCTGAGACTTCGCTGTCCGTCCGTCTGTCACCAGCCTGTATCTCACGAACAAGCCCAGGAAGGCTCGGCTGGCCTGTTGGCGCAGTTGGTAGCAACCCTGCCCTCTGCGCCGGTCCCGCGTTATATCCCCGGACAGGTAAACATTTGTGTGCTTGAACATGTCTGATTGACCTGTGTCTGGGTGTTTATTATATATGTATAAGTATGTATTTATATATATAAGTATGTATATCAGTCATTAGGTTACCATAGCGCAGGCTTTGCCTAGTTTAGGACCTAAGACCTTAGTGTGTATAAAAAAAAATAGAAATTTGCATAGGTGATTAATTAAACAGAATACAATAAATATTTATGGGGGTTCTTTCCGATACAACAAACGTGATTTTTGCCGTTATTTGTTCAATATTAATAACTAAAATAAATACAAAATGTAACTAATATTGTATTGATAATTACTGGTACTGACTCCTTAGGGTGCGAATCTTGAGTGCGGCAACTGAATCAAGAAATTCCGTAACTAAAATAAACCTAACACTCGTCTAACGTCGTTTCAGTTAGTCAGACGTCGGCACGGTGTTTGTGTGCGAGCGACTAGACGTATGCGTATGCAATAGCTTTACCGCGTGCCACACGAATTTTTTGTTACAGAAGAGAAATATTCATGACGCCCTAATACTTTGGTTACAACTAGCCGTTAGGTGGCCCATGAGAAGTCCCCCGGAGGGCACGAAAGGCCCGGGTCTCCATAAGAACTCTACCAGAGCTAAAAGAGGTGGCCCTAGTGCAGATTTGTAAGAGGGATATATTTTTTTTAATACCCACACTAAGGTCTTAGATTTAGAACTAGACAAAGCCTGCGCTATGGTAACCTGATGACTGATATACATACTTATGTACATAAATACATACTTATACACATATAATAAACACCCAGACACAGGTCAAATAGACATGTTCATGCACACAAATGTTTACCTGTCCGGGGATCGAACCTGGGACCAGCGTCGCAAAGGCAGGGTAGCTACGAACTGCGCCAACCGGCCAGTCGAACAAATACCTACAAAATAAACTTTCTATTAATAAATCAAATTCCATTACTTTACTTTCAATCTAAAACTAGAAGCGAAAGGACGTGAAATTTAAATTCACAGCGTCGCTCAAAGAAAACTACTAGTCTTTAATATTGGAAGGGTGGGAAAGGGGGGTAAAAAGAAAAATCTATACAGAGGCGACAGGGGGCGGTAAAGGGGTGGTAACTCCCCTCACTATTCGTTCGTCTTGCTAGCTATATTGCTGACCCTGTTAAATTTTACATCGATTTTAGTTCTCTGAAGATGGGATGGAGAATAGAGACTGACAATTTTCTTGATATTCTATCACTGAAACCTTTCTCGTAAGTGAGACTCATGCCTAGCTACTGCTACGCACGATTCTATAATACAGTTTTCTAGTGGTTAGCATACTTGTTTTTAGCTCCAGTCCCGAGTTCGATTTCGGTAAGATCGATCAATTATTTGCGATTATTCTCCAATCGCGTAACAAATATACAGTCGAACATAAAGTAAATTGAGACATTGTTAGGTATAGAACAGATTATTTCTCCTATTTTAAAGTCAGTTAAACACTGGTGTTTTGGCAATAAATGGTTTGTTATTCTTCCTTTTCCTCAAAAACAGAGTGACGGATTCCGATTCGAGTCTTTCCCGGCCATAGGCTACTTTTTCGTAATATCAAAAATTATGCGAGCGAAGCCGCATAGTAGTAATATTAGAAATTAATATATAAATAAGAAAACACACAGAAACTTCAACATTGTTTATACACAATGTTGTTGATGATATTATGCAATAATTTGTTCACGCACTACATCATAACTAATAGGAAACTTTAAGAAAATAACAATGCAATAATTACCTACTCTCTATTATTCATCTGCCGCATTTAAAATAACTTATTAGCCCAAAATAGATAAGTACAGAAGTCAGTTATACGTATATATATTTCGCGTTTTTTATAGTAGCTCGGCGGTCGCGCTAGGGTTATCAACTTTAGCTTAGGTATACACAAAATTGTCATTGTTCTGGCACTTATATATCTGGTTGTTATATTTACTGTTGACCGAAACAGGAAGAACGGAAATATAACACGATAATTTTATTTAGAAAACTAACGAGTGTTTAATTCATATTTTTTAAGAGGACGGGTGTTTACGCGTACCTACCTGATTGTTGGAAAGGTCCAACTAGATTATAGTTTCGTTCACATTTGGTGACTTTTATGCTAAAAGCGATCTTTCAAGTAATTTTTGATGGAGACTATTTACCAAAAATGTATAACTAGGACGGGAACTACTTACTTAAGTAGTTGGCACTCCTGCACGCACTGTTCCCAACCGGTCCGAGATATCGTCGCCGGCATACAATATCGCGAATGTGACCATCAAACAATTTTATAGGACGACATACGAACTTCATAAACGTTAATATGTGCATACTTGTTTTTTTCTTTTAGGTTATCTTTGTAAACCTACTTAGTAATACTAATTAAACACCTAAAAGCATAGAACTAGTATGCATACAGTAAGATTTATAAAAGTCGTATTTGTCGTTCTATAAAATTTTATGCTAGTCACATTCGCAGTATTGGACGCCGGACGACGATATCGTGTCTGTGAACGCTGTTAATGTTTGCGTTGCTGGACTGCGCTTCATTATGTAGATTGACTTCTGCACTTATCTAATTTTGTGCTATCATTTTATTGTGACAATGCTTGATCCATACAGGATGGTTTTATGTTTAATTCGAATTTCATCAGTTTAGAGAGAAATCGACAATATTTTTGTGTTTTATATTCTGATGTATTTTAGTGAACTATAATTTCCCTATTGTTTTTAATTACTTTTGCTATGGCTTTGCACAAAAATTGAAGGCATTTAACCAGTTTTCGTTTCAAACCATACTTTCCCTAAGAATTCCCAAAAATGTGGTTTGTTTTAAATGTTTATTACCGGATTTATGGGAGACGGATGACCCGATTTTTTTTTTTTTTAGAAAGTGCCTACTTAGACTACTTCTTGAGTGGTCTCATTTAATTTTTATCAAATTAGATCCAGAGGTTTGATGTTTCAATCGGAATTACTGAAAAAGTTTAATTAGTAATTAAACTAATTAAACTTTTATATTTATATACAGTGTTGCCAACTATCGACGGGAGTGTTTCCTCGGACATGTCTAATTCTTTGTCATTTAATCTTGTTGTGCAGATACATAAAGAACAGAGTTACTTATGGAAGAGAAAGTATCTATCATAAATATTGTGACAATAATTTCGAATATTACTATGTCAGGTATTAATTAAATTAGGTAGGTATTAATTTTTTAACTGGCTTCTCCAAAAAAATGAGGCAAGAAAATTAACAATTCGACCTGATTTACTTTTATGTTATTCTCTGATGTTCGAAGCCGGCGGGACCGATCTAAAACTATTTTTTTTTTCCATAGTAGTTAACCTTAGAAGTGACACAATTGTAATTTTATTAAAATTAGAATTAAGATTTTATTATTAAATTTAAATATCTGTTAAACTGTAAACCTGTATGGTAGCTGCTGCAATATCGGAAATTACTCTATATAAATAGAATTAGTGTGTATAAAGTTTGTATCGTCCACGCTCATTTAGTTTTAACTTTCCATTTTTACAAAGTTTGCTTGAACTTTTTTTTGGACTTTTTAGCGATTAGGCCGCACTTTATGCATGTTCTTGTGTAAATAATAAATTGATGTGGTGTTAGATACTTAGTTTATTAGCTAGGTCTCAAATGATTCTTAAATGGCTATGTACAAAATTAAAAGTATCTATTTTTAACCGACTTCAAAAAGAAAGTGGAGTTCATCTATTTTTACGTAATGTTCTCCTATATCTCTGAGATCTCTAGACAGATATGAAAAAAATTTTTTTTTGTTCGTAATATTTCAGGTATTTTATAAATCATCTCAATAGTATTTTTCTTATTCTTTGACACCTACATACGAGTAGATGACATTTTGTAATGTAACGTAGGTACCTACTTAACTTTCGCATGCCGAAATGGACTCTATTTTTTTCAAGTATTAATTGTAAGAATGTAGGTATTAATTATGACTATGTACGTTATTTTTAATTTCTTTTACTATCCTTAACCCCTTACAAACGACCTGTAATATAAACTTTAACGAATGGATAGATAGACGCTATCGAAAAATGTCAGTTTCCAATAACTTCATCGAGAGTACATAACCGCCAATCGTTTACCAATAGCCGTTAACGTTCCACCCATCTACGTGAAAAAACCGTGAAAATCTACGTGACGTACCTCCGTACCGATGGCCAATGGCGTATCGAACCTTCGCTCCGAACGACCAAACTAAATAGACCTACCTCACCCCCCTGATTACTAACAAATTCGAAATGAACAGAGAGATCGTGGTTCTAGTAAGAGGTCATGTTAAAATGGACGCAATGTTCCAAGAACGAACGGTGCATCCTCATTGGCTGATCGGTTCTCGCTATTGGTCACAAGAGCGCAAGCTCAATCAATACCACACGTTCGACGTTTAAACCTATGTGTGCGTCATACCGCCTTCCGTAGGTATTTATCGGTCAGCGTTTAAAATTAGAATGCGTTTGAATTTGGAACGATTGGTTTTATCGATGGACGTCGAATGATTTGATACGCCGGTTTGAAAATCGAATATGTTTTATTGGATGACGTTTGATATTTGATTGGGGGATTTATTTACTGACTCATAATTGCGTTTTTATAAAAATTTTTTCATTACATTGCTTCATAGATACTCTTTGCATTAATTGACGCCAAAGACTTTGGTACTTTCAAAAAACTCTTTGCAATGATACAATTCAAGTTCTTATAAGAAATTTGATCACATTTTTGTTATCATACTATTGTTCTCTAAGATATATTTACAGGTAGATATTAATATTTTGTCATAATAAAACTTCGTATTAATTCATAAACATCATTTCACCAACTCGTAAAAAAACTGCCGTCAATTTGTTTGACTGAACGAAATAAATTCAACAACTCCACCGCCAATATAATTAATACCAGACATATTCTCGTCCGACTGGAAAAAATAAATAAAAAAGCGACTCCATAAAACGCGTTCCAAATTAAAATCCATGTTCCACTCCACTCCATCCATTTCAGTATTAACCGGATACGAAATAAAAAACTTTCGAGAATAAAAAGTTAAAAAAATATCCTCGCTCATCACCCTCTATTAATAGGAAAAAAGAGCACCCACTATTCACCAGCTAACTAATATTTAACGAACTTTCTAGATAACGGAAAATATATTATGCTTTTCCGTATTTTTTGCTTTGAAATAGTCGAGGCTTTGTTCAGTCAGTCCGTTGGTAAGTACGCAGATTTAGTTTAAAAAAATATTTAGATTAGATAAAAAAAAAAAAAAATTAGCGTTTTTTTTAATCTACACAGATAGGCTTTTGATCACAAGTAAACACGACCTCGGAAGTCAGCGATACTGTAGCTCTAAATGGAGTATACCTAGTCTGAAATACACTGGCTCTCAAGGAAGGCTGCCGGAACACACCGTAAGGTGCTTGACGACAGATTTTACAAATTGCGGGTGGTAGCTAGCCAGGCAAGAGATAGAAAACGCCCTACCACCAAGCTCTGGTTTCCTCTAGATGTTTTCCTTCACCGGTATCTAATCGAACAACGAAGTAAGTACCTATCTACGATTAACAATTCCATAATCATCTGACTTATGTAATTTTATATAAATGCCATTAAAAAAATTGCGTGTTTCGAATTGTACTATCATAACAGGCTACATGCCATGGCGTGGCTGTGAATAGAAGTATTAAATAAATTAAAAAAATAAATAATGGAAATACAAATAATAAATTTACATACAAGTAAAATTGAAACTTTTGAAAAAACCCCGACATTTGTAGTGGCAGCCATCTTGTAGTGGCAGCCATCTTGGGTTTAAAATTATCACAACGTATAATATTGTACTAGACAAGCCCTCTTTAATACCCATATTGAAGGAATGGTAAAAAATTCCACTGCGCCATTTTGTGGGGTTACGATTTTCATCAAACATAGCTCAGAACCAATATCAAAATTGGTCCATCCGTTGCGACGCCACAGACAGACACACAGACACGGCAAACTTTATTTAATAATTTTTGAAATAATGGAATTAGTGTCAAAGCAAGCGAAACCGCGTGCCAACACTATACCCAACATTTCTACATAGTTAAAATGGAAAAATATTTTCCTACGGCATCGTCGCTTCCGCAGACACTACACGTATTGTGTGCGATCGCATTTTTATATACCTTGGTACCTAGTGCTTGTAAATAGATGACCTTATTTCTTTGTCCTTTGTGCAGCAATGAAATATGGCGGACGGTGAGATATGTAGTAACTGGAAGTGAATTAATGCAATGACGATACGGTCGGAAAGACTGCGGCCGTTGTCTATGTTTGTGTTTGGTTTAAAATTTGTACGAGCGAAGCGAGCGAAAATAATAAATACCTAGAGCGAGCGAGCTGAGCGGAACGTATCTGCTTTGAGTCTGGCGCTTTTTTCTTTAGTCTGCAATTTTCACGTATGTTGGTACTTGCGTATGTATATACAACGTGTAAAATAATTATGTGACAATTTAAGGGTGTTAGACTACCCATCACACTGGACCCATTGTTAAACAAACTTTGACTCAATTAGAGAAAAATATATTGTGTCCTCCATAAGTACAACTTAACCGATAACATGACCAATTTTTGTATGAATGACCTGTTTTTTTTTCAATTTTTGCATAAAAAATATGTTCTGCAATGGGTTTACCTTGATTGGTTACTTACATCGTTAAGTAGTAGGTCGTATTTCCCACAAATAGGGGTAAGATAATGAACAGGGCAAGCGATACACAACCTGTATTCTAAGTTTCGTCAAGAATGATTGGAAGCTATCTCTTATACGTGAGTACAAACATCTAAGCAAACATTCATACGTAGATAGTAAAATAAAACTGTAGATAGTAGAATTAACAAATTATTGCAGTAATGTAGAATATAAAAAAAATCTTTCATTTTGTGGCATACTCGATTCAGAGACGTTTTGCTTGCACGGTCAAAAGATGACGTCATATAATATCTAAATATGGAAAGAGTTTTTTTCCACGAATTAATCGACGATGTTAAAGCAGACCAGCCAGAACCCGATAACTAAACTCAATAAAATAAAAATATAGTACAAGCAGGTTCAACTGCATAAGATTTCCTTTCACAGGATAAAAAAACCCCCGCCCCCACTCCCCACCGATAGCACCCCGAAGTGGGGGGTAGAGGGCACCCCCACTAGATATAAGGCTATATCTCCACAGAGTGTGACGTTCGGTGCAGCAGTATGCACTATGCACGTCCCCACTCGATCCCGGTGAAACATCGTTCACGATAGTGATGTGAAATAAACTATCGATATATCATCCACAACGTGTAACAGAAAGGTGTGACAATACTTACAGGAGTTAGTCTACTCATCAAAGTATCAAAAAACCAATTGTAGAATATAAGAACGGAAAATTCGAGAAAAAAATATTGTGTTCTCCACACAACTTGACCGATCACGTGACCAATTTTTTTATGGAGTACCATATGGTTTTTCTCGAATTTTACATAATTTTCTTCCACAATGTGTTCACCTTGATTGGTAGACAAACACATTTAAGTATTGTCACATCATACTGTTACACGTTGTATAAAAAAATACCTTCATATTCGTAATATGAGTTAAAGAACATTTTTGCTTATTTCTACTGGCTAACTTATCCACCTAACATTTTGATACAACTTAATTTTCAAATATCTACTAATACTTGAATGAATAAACAAGTTACTACATATAATTAGTGTATTTAGAGTACTTGCATGTCTATAGTCACAAATAAAATACACAAAATTAAAAATCCCTTAGTGTTTTTTCTTTTCTGTGCATCTTCTTCGTTTCCACACAGTGATTCGATTTAGAGTTAGGATCACGTTATGTAACATTGCATGAAGACCGCTGTCATGGCTTATACACGCTTGAAATCGTATGACTAGAACTGGGACAAAAAATTAAAGTTCGGGACGTTGGATTGGCAGTAATGAATGTTAAGTGGAGCTGGGTAGGGCACGTAATAAGGCAAAGTGATGACAGGTGGAGTAAGGCTGTGACTGAGTGGTGGTGGAGGCTAGGGAAGCGGAGCGTTGGTCGACCGGCGGCGAGGCAGCCTGTACACCATTAGCACAGGACCCAGGAAGATGGTATCATATGAGAGAAGCCTATACCCAGCAGTGGGATAAAAAAGGCTGAGTATGATGATGATGATGATGAGGTTAAAATGGTATGCATAAACTATACAATATACTGCATTCATACGTATGGTACAGATTACTCTGGTAGACCATGTATCGACTTTGCGTTGTCGATGTTTTCACCTTGTAGCTCAATCCATCGATACTTTCCCCAGTACGTGTCCCATTACTACCCAAGCACTTCCGATATAATATTTCATATTTAATAGTGATGCGCACGAAAAATCCTCTCCAGATGACTCGGATAGTATTCCTGGGTATTCCACTAGTATTTCATATCGAAGCTCGCGGGAGCTAGGTACGTAGTTTTGTAGGTAACGCGAAATATGGAATTATTTTATGGAATTCTCGGGTACCTATGATAAGTCTTGTTTTTTGTTTCGTAAATGTGGAGTGATATGTTCTTGTGTCAGAAATTAAGGTCTCTGATATTACAGTGTATATTTTCTACTTAGACCGGATACTATAGTTAGGTACACTTTTACATTTCGTTTGCTTTTATTTATCAGCCTAATTAATAAACGTATTAACTTTAATCGTCATTTGTCTTGTTTTGGCGGGTGACGTTCTCGATCGGAGAGATCAAGACAAAACATGCTCTAAATTAAGACGCATTTATTAATAAGGCAGTATTTGTATAATTTTTACGAACTATCGTCTTAATTAAATTCAGTAAAAGGACAGGTATTTAATACCTTAAAATCTATTTTTTTCTTATTCGCTCCTCGATTCTTCAGCCACGCCTGAACCGATTTAGATCGTAGGTCACCATATATTTTTTTTATCAAAATTGATCCAATAATTCAGTTTTCAAAATCAAAATACTTGAAAAGCTTTTATCAAAGTTTTATGTACTTTACCATTTAAACGTGAATCTATAGCAGTTTTTAAATAAAATCAAAGCGAGTACGTGGCGAGGCGCAGTCCGCGTTACTTTATAGGTTCATAAAACGGTCTCGTTACTGCCAGTAGTGGTGAGGTGGTGAGGTGGTTTCAACGACACTTCGTGGTACGAGGGCATACGTCATCATTATTTACTGCTCTAAACACTAAGTAGGTTTGAAAAGAACGTGTTTATTTCTATGACTTTAGGTGTTACTACTCGTAGCTGATGAACGGGACTTCAATAACACAACAACTCGACAAGTATCCTATTTGTTGACCAGGGAAATAAGTTACTGCCATATTTTTTTAATTAAATTGATCCAGTCGTTTCGGAGATTAGCCCGTACAAACAGATAGACAAACAGGAAAACAGAGAAACAAAATATTATAAAAAAACTAAATTAGTTCTATTACACTTCTTAAATCTTTCACTTTACATCACTCGAAAGTTTAATACGGTTCTATTTACCAGCCGATTTCGGCAGTACTTACTTGGCAATCACAAACGGAGTACAACATTAAATAAGAGTTAATTAATAATCATCTCAATCGGTGAAAAAAAAACAGTCAAGAGGTTGTCTTTTAAATAAAAAAGTCATAATTATTATGCTCGCAAGGACCACAGTTTGCAAAACTGAAGTAAGTAACTAAAAAGAAGCCAAATAAACTGTTCATCACAATTCCATTCGAGACAAGTTTTGTTCCAAGACCTAAGTATTAAGTTTGCCGAAGACATAATTCCCTGTAAATTTCCCGAACACCCCACAAGGAGGGTAAATAACGCCGTTCGGTTACCTTTCTCTGAATACGTTGCATTTTAACAAGTTTAAAATACTTTATGCATAGACATTACTGAAGCACTGTACTGTGGAAATTTCATCCGATGCGAGAGGAAAGATTGGAAACTTGTGGATATGGAAATACGTATGTACTCGTTTAGGTTATGTTTGGTAGGAAAGTAGGTATATATCGAATTCATCGACTATAATTTTTTCTTATCTTCTTTATGTCTAGGTTACAAGCATTTAATTAGGCTTACTAAAGAAAAATATGTCGTATGTATCTCAAGAAAATATATAAATTACTGTCATAAGGAGCGCGTCTGCTGTAATGCGTCATAGAAAATTAAAAAAATATATGAGATTCGGTAGATTGATTTATATTATAAAGAAACAAAATTTTCGAAATAGACTCAGGCGTCGCCGAGAAATCCGAGACCATAATATAGATAAAAGGATTCCGATATACAATATAAAAATTCGTTAAAAGTCGGTGAAATAGAAAAGGAACCTTACGTTCCATAGAGTTTTCAAACGGAAAAGAGGTTTTACTCGACTGCGAAAGAAGGAGGGTTATGTTTTTCGAGTGTACCTACATAGGTACACTCGACTTCTTTACATACATATGTAGGTATGTATATATTTTTAGCACGCCATACAGCCTAAATGGCTTGACGTATTTTTATGCGAGTTGTGTCAATAGATTCGTCTCAGTCGTGAGAGTGACACTGGCTGCTTACTTTAAAAAATAGTATGTTACATATGTATGATACACAGGTTTAATATTTAGCAGTCGGGTTTTTTTACTCTCTTCTAACCACTTGTTTTTCGTTGCGTTCAACAGTTGCATTCGAGCTCATCCTCTTTATTCCGAACCGTTGTAAAATAGCAGCCAGCGGCAGCCAATAGCGGCGGCCAATTTGAATATAGAACGGCGCTCGGAATTTATAACGGACACACCAACTTAAGCGTTCAACGGTTACCGTTCAGTCTAACGTCTACTAATTTACTGATTCTAGAACTGCAAGCTTACGATGAAATTTACGAAGCTATGCAGAAGTACCTTAGCAATAATTTTTGAAAAGATTTTTCTAGACTAGCCTGCTCCATCGTAGGCTTCGTTGTTTTCGTCTAGCAAAACCTTTAGATTCAGTACTGCTATTGCCTCTAACGTTTATACCTTAGAGTTACTTTAATAAGATTATAAAAAGCAATGTAAAAAAAAACCTACTTTGTGAGTAGGTTTTTTAACAAATCAAAATCTTCTGATAAAGCTAACTACAGCCATAACACTCTCAACACTTGAGTCGCTTTTTTTCTAAATCTTCTTCCTTTGTGCATTTATTTATTTTATTTAATAAATCATAAAAGAAGGAGGATTTAAATTGAAGAATCTTCTTTTTTTATTTATTTATATAAAATAAAACTAATATATCAAGTTACTTGAAAAGAACCTAAACATTTTTTTTTTATAAAATTCTGAAAATAAGTTTTTCAAAGTCTCAAGAACACAGGCAGCATTCCCGCGTTGAATTGCCACTGAAATAATAAATAAATAAATATTTAATATTAATTCGCGATCGCAAAAATAATTAATAAGCTTCAATAGTTTCGTATAAAAACAAACAAAGCCTCGAGTCTCAGTAGCCTTTATCCTTATATATACAGTTCGCTTATTCAAGTTTCCCAAAGCAATATTCGTTCGGCGAACGAAACTGAACATCTGTGCGCTGCACCCAGCAGACCGCTCTTAGATTTATTCTGCTGCATTTTTGGATAAAATAAGGCTCTATAGATTTGGATGGAAATTTTAGAGTTTATATTTAAATGTGAGTATATTAGCGCAGAAAAATAATAATGAATGATTGCATGAATGTAGCTTTATTGTGGACAAAAATAAAAGATACAACGAGACAAATCTATACGTTGGTAGTATAGTGGACTTATCGCCTAAAGCAATTTCCTTTCGGACAACCTTTGGATGGAGAGAACTAATATAATTAAATGAATTAGTTTAGAAACTTATATTATAACCAGCTATGCGCCGCGGTTTTACCCGCGGTAATTATTCGATCGTCCCATGGGAACACTTCATTTTTTCGAGAAAAATTAGCCTATGTCTTAATCAAAGGTAAGAGCTATTTTCCTGCTTAATTTTCATTCAATTGCGTTCAGCCGTTTGAGCATGAAGAAGTGTCAAAATACACATATCACACACACTTTCACATTTATAATATTCTTAATGGGATGGGATGTAGAGTGTAGATATAGGAAAATATTATTTGAAAAAATAATACAAAAATGTTTTGATAAATTAAGAAACTTTCGCAAGGTTAGCTACTCACTAGGATTTCACCAGTAGAATGCAATATTCTCAACACATACACATTTCACGCAGACCCGAAGATAGATATTGATACTAATAACTCTGCAAATGAAAGTTTTCGTGAAAATTTCTCATCGATATCCGTTTTACTATTTTGACGTTTACTCGTAGTAACAGCATTACTATTTTGATCACAGTTTTGACGAGACGATAACAGCAAATTAAAAGCAAACTCAATTATTACAATTTATTCCTTCAACCTATACAATACTCAGCTCGATAGCTCACAAGACTCAATAATGCGTGAATCAAGAACAAAAGCTCTTTTTAGAAACAAGTGAATACCGACATTATTCACGACAGGCGACAACAGAACTCAGTTATTTGGATTTCTAAACTTAACATCTGGACCGAAATTCATAACATTAAAATTTAAGTGGGACTCGAGACTCGAGAGACATAAAACAAAAAAATATTTTTTCTATTCGGTCCTCCTTTTAATCAGGTAGGTAACAAACATTAAAGGAATAAAATCCGTTAAATTAATTAATTCAGTACTTCCTTACTTTTTCAGTAGTCGGTAAAAGGCACAGCCTTTCCCAGCTGCCGCTAACTCCTTCCTATATGCATTATACTGTCTATCATTGAAAAGTGTTACATACTTCTATAATTATCTACTTAATAACCTAGCCTCATAAAACCAAAGTTCAACTTTAAACTCCGTTCAAATAACACCGTTCCAATAAACCTGCGATTCGAAACTTCGACCTACCCTCAATTACCAAACTAATTTTAGTACCTACTAACTAATATTAGTGCAAAACTAATAATGGTACAATAGAGGAGATTGCACCAATACCCTGCACCTGGTCCGGTGCGATGTCACCCCCAGGGGAGATGAAAAAGGGGGTGCCTCCATACCACCCCCTAAAGGAAGTGGGGAGGGGCGACAGGGACGTGTGAAGCGATTTTTTTGTACATATTTATTATGTGCATGTTTTGAATTCTAGTTGGTTAATTGTTTTAGATATTTTCAGTAGTTTTCAAGTCACTGAAATATTTTTAGTATGTAAATTCTGATAAGGGCGAATTTAAAAACTACACTTTCTTTATACACTGTTCATCTAAACATTTTTTTTATGTTATTATATTCCGGCCCCTTATCGGATAGAGTAAGAGATGAAAGAGGTGAAACCATGAGTAAGCAATGTTGGTTCCATTTTGACAGAGATGGAGCGGAGAAGTGTCAAATCTAAACCAATTTTGCTTGCTCTTATTTTCACCTAAGAAGGCCTATTATTGAAAGGTTTACAAAATTTTAAAACTTTAGTTATTTTTTAAGTTCTTTTACCCGACTGCGAAAGAAGGAGGGTTATGTTTTTCGAGTGTATCTATATATGTACTCGTATCTATATTTCTTTGTCACGCCCTAGAGCCTAAACGGCTTGTCGTATTTTAATGTGAGTGGTGTCAATAGATTCTACAATTACCAAAAAAAATTAAGGACCATAAACAGGTTTAAAAAAGTTTTTTTTCAAATACGTTCTAACCACTTGTTTTATGCTGATGTCTTCCTCTTCCTGTCATCTCTTCACTCTCCTTTCACACATATCTCTCTTTAACAACTCATCTCCGTGTTCTTAGGTAGCCCCATTCCGGTACTTTCGCTTACCATCCGTAAAATGTTTACAGAAGATGGCCGAATTTATAAATATAATTAACACCTACACACCGGTGCGTTCTACGGAGATCCCGGTGCCCTCCGTCAAGCACTGAGGCAGGCTACCGGGGGGGTTTTAGTAGGTACAATCCTACATAACCCAGTTGTACCCCAACAGAACAGAGTATCTAACGAAGAATACCCCCTAATTAAAAAAAAGGCATTAGTTAATGCAAAATAAAACAGTTATTAGGTATATTATCACGAATACAATAGTACCTATTATTATTATTATTATATACAATATGAAAATTTAAATTTATAACAAATTGCCATTGACAATTAAAGAAACAGACTCGATCTTAATTTTTTTTAAAGTTAAAATTATTTTTGTTAGAGAAGTTGTACTACTCTATTAAAGTTTTTTTTAAAGAAAATTCGACACAGGTTTGTTTTTGAAGTCTGATTTTTTTGTTGCATGTTAGTTATATACGAGTAGGTTTGTGTTGTGTGGCGTGTGTGCCGATTGGTGGCTAATATTTATAATTATTTTGATATATTTAATTTGATAATCTGATGTACTTTTACTATGCAAATAAATAATCTGAATTTATACTTCCTCATTTACTTTCGCAAACAATGCTTGTTTTTAAAAACATAAAAGTGATTGAAGTATAATGGCCCTTGTATATATTTATTTACATACTAAGAAATAAAAAAATAAAAAATATATATAAATATATAAATTGCATAAATTTTAACAGTTATTTATAACTCAAACATGAAAATGTGAAACAAGATCAGAATTAGAGAGAAATAAAGAGAAAGAATATTAAATAAAAGGCTTGCACTTGACGGCATTTCGATAGATGTAAAGCGACGATGTGGCCTAAGATGTGGCATGCTTGTATTGAAGAAACCAATTCACTTGCGATTTGAATATATGGAGATTGTATCTATTAGGAAATATGGAACTCAACAGTGAATTCGACATCCTGGCAGGTTGCACAATTATAGCTGTTTGACTGAATCAAGATTGTTTTTTTTTGTATTTGATGTTGCTGTCGGAGTATATATACATTAGTTACTTTTCTATTTTTATATATTATAATAATAATAAACACTAAGATGAAGAACTTCATAAAATCCAATACAATATCTGCATCCACCATCTTCGAACCGACAACGTAGTATAAAAACTTAAAGCCCAGGAGCCTGCGACGGTTGTAAGGCATTTTTCGAACACACACGTAGAGCCAGGGGGGAGGGGAGTTGTAGGGTTGGGGGGTGATCTGGGAGCTCGATTGTGTAGAGTAGCAGTGGGAACATTGTAGAGACTGCAAATATAAAAATATTAGCTTGAAACTCACCCGACTACCTATAAAGGTGGGTAATATTTTTCGGATGTGTCTTACTTCTTACTAATATTACCAATAAACATAAAAGTTTGTAAGAATGTGTATTTTGGGTACTCTGTACACTGCCCAACGGATTTGGATGAAGTTTGGCACTAAGATAGCTTATGTCCATACTTTCATCCCGAAAAATACAGTGTTCCCGTATGATAGTCAAATCTCCGCGGGTAACACTGCGGGGCACAGCAGTGCAGCAGCTGGTATATTGTAAATGTGAAAGTTTTTTATTAGAAAATATTTTATTTAGTAGTGTATGTATGTTAGTCTTTCACGTAAAAACTGCAGGATGGATTAGGATGGAATTTGATGAAATAAGGTAAGGACTCTTATTTGACTCTCAATAGATTATATCAGTAGACCGTTTATGTATGAGTTGTCACAGGATTTGTTTGGAAACAGATTATTTACTGTTCGCCTTAAATTATTTACCTCTTAATTATTATCACACCTTTGTATTAAATGTTAAAAATACTTTTTTAATTCTTATAAAGGCTTGAGTTAGACTGTATCAGGCTTGATGATGCCGCAAAGATGTAGCACGTTTCAAGAAACTGACACTACTCAATAACAGGTACTTATGGCATTGTGTTGAGATCTGCTTGTATTATTATGTAAGTTAATGAAGCAATAAACAAATTAAAGTACTCATACTTTAAGATATTCTACAAAGTATCCAACACGAGGGGTTTATAATTTGAAATATTACAAAAAAATGACACGAGACCATAATGCTGGCCTCTGCCTATGTCAGCGCATCAGCATTGCCATTCAACAAGGTAATGGGGCCAGCATTTTGGCTACTCTACCAATTGGCAGCAGTTTGGATTTGTTAGTTAGTTAGTTTAGTTTAATTTAGTTTCAATTGCATATTAGTTTTTGTACATATAGTTAGAATATATATTTTTAACGTGTAAGTTTTAGTTATATTTTTATCATATTTATAAGTTTGTGATTTAAAAAAATTATTCGCATGCGAAAGGAATCTCCTTCTGTTATTATGAAATTAAGTGAAGAAGTAAACATGTTAAAGTACAACTCAGTACTCATATTTTAAGACAACCTACAAAGTAACCGATACGAATCGGGCTTACGAATTCATATTGAATATTGATTGAATAGAATTCATACGAATAATGATTGTTGGAAAGGTCCAACTATAGTGCGAGACGTGTCATTTTTGAAGACACGAACGACTTATTTCATCTTTGATGAAGTTCACCGAATGTGAACGAAACTATAGTTGGACCATTCCAACAATCAGGTGCGCGTGAAACACGTCTTCTTAAACAATATGAATCAAACACGAGTTAGGTTTACAAAGTGCTAAATAACATAAATAATGTTTTCGAAAGATTCTCTTTCTTAAGTTACTCTGCCCCCACTCTTTGCTTCTTCGTCTGGCCGATAGACGGCGATGTGTGCGCCATCGGAATGCTGAAAGACGATGTGACGGAGCCTTCCTGAAAATGTATGCTGCCACCTCCCATCTCCCACCTCCTACCTCCCACACTCACACTAATACACACCGAGTACGTAATCGACACGTGGGTGTATTAGTGTGGGTGTTGCGATGGGAACGGTGTAAGCTCAGACGGTAGTATAGATAGAAGAGATTTGGGTAAGATTTGAAAGAAAGAAAGAAACTTATTTGTACCAAAAAAACTTATACTAACAGATACTTCATTGTTAATATCTAAATTTTTTGTCACAACCAGCGCTGGTCTTTAATGGTAATGGAGTAGGTGGGAATTAGTTTCTTAGGAATTTATTTCGGAAAATCCTACGAGACATATCTTAAACAAAATTACTTTTCTTTGATTAGCACATTATAATAGTTTATTATATATATATATATATACATATATATATATGTGTGTTTACGTGTATAGTATATATATAATTATAATATATACAAATCAATATGACATTGCATATATTAAAACAATAAACTATCATAATGTACTAATCAAAGAAAAGTGATTTTGTTTAAGATATGTCTCGTATGATTGATGTATTGAAATAAGTCAAGAGTCAAATTTCTTGACTAACTATTGAGATAAAGTAGCGTCATTCGTTTATTGCTCCTGCAATCGCCAGACCCGAGTTCAATTCCCAGCTAGGGCAGATGTATAAATAGTGAGAACGACATTTTTTCTTCTCTTGCCGTCGCAGAAAATATCCTCGTAGGAAACTAAGATTATACAATTAATAATTTACTTATTTATTATGAGATAATTAATGGAGTCAGGCGTTACTTTGTGGAAATCCATTTATAATAAGATGGTATATAAAGAATATCTATTTTCCCTCTATGTCTTGATGTCAGCGTGAGAAATCGAAAAATATTTTTGTTTTTATGGTGTAGTCCTCCTCCTCACCGCCTCCACACCTCACCTAATTCTTTCTTTTTCTCTCAGTATACGACTTGCTCGAGACGTGTTTAGCCTTAGCACAAGTCATCCTCGGGAGATGTTGACTCTTCAAGCGGTCGTTTGAAAGCTTTAAAGCTTGCAGAGCCATTTCTCACGCTAACATCAAGACAGCTGAAAAATAATACATATTCTTTATATACCATCTTATTTATTATGAATCTAAGCTACTGAATTCTAGACCCCGTTACTTCACTGAAAGATTACTCTCTATGTAGCAGCGATACATATTACTGGTTGTCTATGTGTGCTTCGTTTTTCGCGGATGCCCGTCCATGTGTGCGTTTATTGACATTTTTATACATGAAATTTTATGTGCGCGATTTAGATGTTTTTGTGTAAGTATACACAAATGTTTGTGTGTGTGTGTGAGTGAATTATTTGTGGTAGCTTTCGATGTTCCCTGAATACTGAATTACTGTAATTAATTCATTTCATATGAAACTGTTCGTTTTCAAGGATTGTGTGCTTGTATTTTTCCGTTGCCGTTTTTCTTGGTGAGGGGCGGTTTTTGCTCGTAATTTCACTTTTGTTTATCAGTGTGGGTAGGTACGTAGGGTTAGGATTTCTAATAAAATGTTTTGTGACCTTAGCGGAGAAATAGTTTTGATTAATGTTGATTAGATATATGTGAGTAACTAAATTATTGCTTAATTATTTAGTAGGTTAATAAATTTTGGTGTCATTAAATTATTCTGTTTAAAAGAATAGTAATATAATAGGATATTTTTTTATATGAGTTAATATGAATCAACTTATATTTACTTAATTGATAAAAAATAAAAACATATTTTATTTACTAATAGACCTTGCTTGACCTGCCATATTTCCTATATTTCTTACCTAAATGGTGTTTATACAGTATTTCTTCTGGAACCATCTATTTTTTATTTACATTTTATCCTTTGCCTCCTCTGTTTCTTTTTCCAATAGTTCCCATATACATTTTATCAAAAGGGTTTAGTATTTTTTTTAATCAATAAGACTTTTAATTTTCATTGAGTAGGTTATACAACAAAAGTGACATTTTGGTAATGTATGTGTTTCCTGCCGAGATAAAGTCGCTTTTAGTGGTAAATGTTTTATTTAGAATATTAACGCGTGTTTATTTAATTTTGTTTTACCATATTTTGATTCGAACAGGCAGTGGGCAAGCGCCCGACACACAGGAATTAAATACAGTAAGATCTGTCATATAAGACAGTCTTAGGCACATTTGGGTAGGATGTATTGCGTAGGAGTATTTCCGACGATAGTATACAAAGTGTAACAAAAAAAAATTCAATACTTAAGGGTGCTAGTCTACTCTATCAAGGTGAACTCATTATAGAAGAAAATTATGGAAAAAATATTAGGCTCTCCATACAAAAATTGGTCACGTGATCGGTCAAGTAGCACGGAGGACGAAATAATTTTTTCTCGAATTTTGCAAAATTTTGTTCATCAATGGACTCACTTTGATGAGTAGATCAACACCGTTAAGTATTGTCACACCTTTCTGTCACACGTTGTAATAGTATTCATGAAATTTATATCAAATAAGACTAATTTAATTTCTTATTCTTTATTTATTAAGATTTATCGGATGTCAATAATTATAACAAATTAAGCTTAAACAGACGGTCTTATAGCTAGAGCTTCATACAATACCTACAGTTAACTATATCAAGAATCACCGTTCATTTGCTGTACGTGTTGCTATAACTCTGGAGCGGTCGAGTGTACCCGAGTGTGCCTATTAGTGTGTGTAGGTACTGAGTAGTCTGTGTGTAAGTGTGAGTGGACAGAAATCGTTGAATTAAAATAACGCCTTCAAGTATAGGATGGTTGGTAGTATGGGCTGATTGAAACTACCTTCAATTTGTTGTCACGAACAAAAAACTATGTGTGATCGCAATTATCAACATTACGTTTTTGAAAAGTGACATAAATTCTAAAACCATTTCGAGATAATGTAATGAGAAGTACATACTAAGAATACCAGATTTTTATATCCACTTTCTTCCGAGTTATTTATAAAACCAGACGAAAAAAAATCTCGTATTTATGCTAAGACCGTCAGTTGCCACCAATCAAAAAATTATTGTTTCTGGCGTCTGTGTACCGTACCAAAAAAATATGAGTACGTTATTTTTCATTTCTTTTTCCATTGTCGTAATCGTATCGTTAGTAATTACTTTTTTTTAAAGACATGTACGGAAGGATATTATACAACTTGTAACAGGAATGTGTGACAATACTTAAGACTGCAGTCTACCAATGAACACTGCGTAGAACAAAATTTTGCAAAATACGAGAAAAAATTATAAGGTTCTCCATACAAAAATAACTTACGTGATCGATCAAGTTGTATCAAGGACGCAATAATTTTTACTGGAATTTAGCACAATTTTGTTCAACAACGGGTTCTCTTTGATTGGTAGATTAACACCCTTAAGTAGAGTCACACCTCTTATTACACGTTTTATAAGTTAACTTAATTTTAAGCAAGTTATCTTACTGTATGTAAGTTATCTGCGAAGCGAGGCTGTGTGCCGATGTATTAGCTATGCAAATTCCGCACAAACGTACGAAGGTTTTTTGGGTGCAGCAAAACGAAATGCCTTTTCACTATTTATTCGTAAGGAAGAAGTTCATTTTCATTTTTCAACTCGTGACTTAGACCAATGATTGTAGAATTAAAAAAAGAAAGTCACACTAATAGGTATTATAAAGGTGAAAGTTTGTATGTATGTTTGTTTGTTCCTCCTTCACACTCAAATGCCTGAACGGATTTGGATGAAATTACGCACGAAGATAGCTTATACCCTGGCTTTATACACGGGCTATTTTTATTTCTATTCCTGAAAATTTAATTGTTCCCATCAATATAAATAATACTGCAAACAATTAATCTCCATTGATGCTCGACTATTATGAGAACAATCTATATTCTCGTGTAATATAATAGGAACTATCTGATTTATAATTTTTTTTTTACTAATTTTGGTTTTTAGTTTGTTTAACGAATTAACATAAGTAAGTGATTTGTATAGGGTACTTGCCGAATTAAATTAGCTGACACTTGTTTACTCGTAAGTCGTAAAATTATTCTTGAGAAAAACGTGCGTAATTTATATTATGAAAAAAAGTTTAATAATATGTTTATTTTTACCTAAATATTAAGCTTGCGTTTGACCGTGACTCGCTTGATGTAAAGCGATGATGCGGTCTAGGATGTGGCACGCTTGCCTAGAAGGAACCGATTTAGTCGCAATTTGAAAAGATCGAGATTATAGTTGTCGGGAAATAATCGGGAGAACTCAGCAGGGAATTCCACAACCTAGCTGTTTGCACAATAAAAGTAGATGCAAAGCGTTTTGTTTTGAGTGAGTGGAATCTCTACCATGTACCGGTGGCGTCTTGCAGTATCTCTACTTGTCCGATGTAGAAAAAGGATGGGGGAATCAAATTATGTAATTCCTAGGTTATGTAATTGAAAGGGATGTCAAATTAGGTTCATAAGTACACAATTCATTTTATTTAAGACCACAAAAAATGCACAGGCAAACAGAAACTTCTTTAGAAACTTCTGTCGCCAAGCACCTAACGGTGTGTTCCGTCAGTCTTTCTTGAGAGCCAGTGTATTCCAGACTAAGCATGCTCCATCTAGGGCTACAGTATCGCTGACTTCCGTGGTCCTGCGAACTTGTGGTTAAATGCCTAGCTGTGACGAATGAAAAACAAAATTTCGTAAAAGTAAGTTACCTAAGTAGGTAAGTTTAATAAGGATAAGGTATATAAGTATATCATTATAGATGATATATCATCTATTGGAGGTGATGAAATGATTCGCCCTAGACTTAGAGTTTTGCTCACAGACGTTTGACAATCCTGGCCTACAAACTTGACCCAGTTTATAAACGCATCTAAAATCACCAAAAACAGCAAACAAATGTAACCTAAAATTTCGTACAAAGAGACGTTTCCACTTTTTGCCACTCCGCGACCCGATCAGACTGAACGTTGTCTTCTCTTCACTCTTCTTCTTCTCCGTCTGAACTTCGGTGATCGTTAAAAGACGATTCTTTAGCTCTGCGGACGTACGCTACAGTTAGAGAGTTCGTAAAAATACCTACCTACATAGAACTAGAGCATTCCCTCCCGAAGGATTTCTCGAGAAATGCCACTGAGAATCTTTGACTATTTACATGTCTAGATAGAACAGCGCGTTTAAATGAAAATAGAACACACAGGCCTAAACATACACTAAAAAGTAAAGTGCTCAAAAGCTTCATATAGTTATTATAAGCAAAGTTTGATTGTTATATTTTGCAGCAGTGTTTGATACACGTACAATTCAATTGACTAACCGGAACGATAGATTTTAAATAACGCGATAGTCTCGCTTTCTGCGAAATTTAGTGTTATATTAACTTATTATACATATTTATTTTTGTAAATAAATGTATAAAAATTCTTACACGCATGTCGTTTATGTAAATAATGCACGGTATTAATAAAAATATGTTACCTACTGTATTATTTTTATAAAATACAAAATATATAATAGTTAATTCCAAATTAAGACGTTCGAGGCGAACGATTCATTTTTAATTTTTCGAACGCGTTTGTAGCTTTCAGTGTCTATCTATACAAATAATTAACCAAAGGTTGGGTACTATTTTTATTTCTTTACTTCGCAGTGTTCTGCTGCGTCTTACAATCCATATGAAGTATGTACATAATATACGAGTATTAGTAGCAAGCAAGTACATATAGATATAGCAACGGATAACGGCACAGAATAAGTACATTTTTATAAGTATCGAGAAAGTTCTGCCATTAATCTTAGCTAAGGAAAATGAAAGTCTATGTTTGAACTGCAAGTAAATACCTAATAATATAATAAAAACCTGTGTTTTCTGGTCATTCACGACTTAAAGGATAAATATGAATAATGTACGTATTTTATGGTCACGTTTCACTTATAACACATTAATTTTTTTGCTAATTCTCAATGTTTCTTTCAATTCAATAAATTAAAATTTAACTGTGTGAAATCTGGTTTATTTGCATATTTATATTCGAGCATTTTGACGGAAAATAGTCCAATAAAAACTTAAAAGCTCTGCTCAGCTGAAGTAAGAATGGGTAACTCGTACCTCACGAAACACGCTGGATATATTTGACTACAAAAAATTAGGCAGTTTTGAAATATTTCTACTTTGATTCACATATTTGTTTAAAAAAAAATACAGACAATTCTGTCTAATAAAAAATTAAAAGTCTGAAAAGATGTCCGTGTGGCAAAGTCCCAACATTGCTGGCAGCATTCCCGCGTTGAATTGCCACTGAAAAACCCTTTGAGTAAGGAATGAGCCAGCTCATTTGATTTGTTTTCGGGATCTTGCTTCGCATGCTACGGAAAGTCTGTATTTTAATATTATATATTTCTTTATCCCCGACTGCGTCCGCATTGTGTTTGGTTACTCAGAACAAAAGTAGCCATAGCCATAGAGTGCCATAACACTCTCATGACATTGAACTGCTTCAATGCAAAAAATCAATTGCTGAAGAGAAGACGAACAGAAAAATGTGTGGTTACTATAAGCAGTGTTGGACAACAATGGCACGTGATTGTTCATGAAGTAGGTCGAAGATGTAGCACGTTTACCTATAGTAGTTTGAGTTTCTATAGCATTGATGGTCGAGTGGTTAGTAGGGTCGAGCCAGTGTATTTCAGACTAGGCATGCTCCATCTAGGGCTAAGTATCGCTGACATCCCAGGTCTTGCGAACTTGTGCTCAAATGCCTAGCTGTGTAGAATAAAAAGCACCCAAAACATTTTCAAGACATCAACACAATCTATTGATCCTTAATATTTGAAGCAACAACCCTAAGCAGGCGATAATTTAGTCAAATGACTCGTCATACATTACTATTCATGACCATCTAATGGCCATAGTTACCATACTAAGCGCCATTCTTTCTGTAAATGATGTTATCACTTCTGAATGCGTTTCAGAACGCAAAAACCAACGAATGCTAGTAAAAAGTTGCACTAATAGAGCGTTCGCATCTTCTTTTCGATCGACTTCCAAAAATAGGAGCTATTCAATTCGATTACGCGAAATGTTGTGAAGAAACCTGCTTGTCGGAGAAGGTTTTAAAACTTTCAAAATATATGTTAAGTCCCGAACCCGCAATTTGGCCAGCGTGGTGGACTATGGCCTACAACCGCTTTGTAGCGTAGACCCGTGCCCAGCAGTGCGACGTTATGAGCTGATACGATGATTCACAGCAAATTTATTTTTTTACTTACTGTATGTAGATCTGCATAAAAGTTCCAAAATAAGAAGAAATATACCTCACATGAAAAAAAAATATTAATTCAATAATATATTAATTAAATATATTAATAATAATAATGTTTTTTTTGTTTAATTTATAAGCATTGGTTTCATAGTCATCGTGGTACAAATAGGTAATAAACCCCTACCCCCTGGGCAGGGGGTGAGGGTAATGGGGGTGCACATCTCGATTCTCTGCATGGATAATTACGAAGTTCCTATGCTTTACGATCGGTCGTGGGACAATTTTATATATTTTACCCGATATCAAAAAAATATATATGGGACAACATCCACACAAAGGTGTTCAGGTCCCAAACTAGGCAAACCCTGTGCTGTGGTAACCTGATGACTGATATACATACTTAGAAATACATATATACATACTTATATATATAATAAACACCCAGACACAAGTCAAACAAACATGTTCATGCACACAAATTTAAGAGCAGTACTTAAATTAAAAAACTAAAAGAATGAAGCGTGAAATTCTAAATCCATGACAAATTTATAAATGTCATCTCAATGGATTTCATTGTTCGTAGAGACCTTGCTGATATTAACTCTGAATTTTGTTTTACTAACAATACTTCATAGTAGTCTTGAATAACCCTAAATAAACTAAACACTACCAAAGAAGTAAACAACACTACTTACCATATGAATAGCTTGACTTTGACCAACCGAACTTACCAATATTCGTTAAAATAAATTATGCATATAAATTCTCAACTGACTTTCTTATCGACATCAAACTGTATCGGTAGGAACCATGACTGAAACTGTTTGATACTTTTATGAACAGATGTTATTAAAATATAAATTAGCTGATTAGAAGAATTTTGACAAAAGAATCCAGCCAAAAATTCAAGCCGAGTTTACTCACGAAGGCGTGTAAGCCTAAAACATATGTCTTAAGAAATATTTATTTCAAATAATTTATTACCTTGCGATTTCGTAATATGCCAGCGTCAAGGTTATAAATTTTTCAAAAATTAACAAGCTAAATCGAATATCAAGTATATATTTTTGAGTATATTTTCAAAATTGTATGTCCATAATTATTAAAAACTAGACACTGACCTGTCGGATAGACTGATTGACAAGAAACAAAAAGTCTTTATTTTGCACAATTGTCTCTATCCCAAGGTTGCCTGGAAGAGATTGCTTTTTAGCGATAAGGCCGCAAGTTACAGCACTATATTTTCTAAGAACTTTGAACTCTTGTATTTTTGTTTTTTGTGACTGCAATTAAGAATTATTTTTGATCTATCTGTCTATCTTCCATGTGTCAATAAAAGCACAAATTAACCCAAGTATCAAGACATACCGTTCTTACTTGACACGTTAACATATATCGCATGCGACTAACAATCTAATTACAGTCGTCGGGAATCGAACCAGAGATCGTTCCCGCGATACCGACCCGATAGCCACTGCGCCGAGGAGGGTCAGTCCTTGCTTCTTTAGGGTAATATGTTAGGGGGTGCGTCGAACACCTGTCCAGATGATTGGCGCCACTTTTTGATGAACATGTTAATTACTATGCCTGTTAACAATTGGTAAGAACATCAAAAAAGCTCGACTGCAGAAATTTCGAACTACTAATGTTATCGCTAATTTAATATGTATTTCATTTCAAAGAGGGAACTTTAAAGAACTTTAAAAAATTCCAACTGCAAAAACTTCAAACAACGCAATTTAATACGCAATCAGTATTATAACGTAACTAACTTAAATTTTTAAGGAGAAATGAAAAACAACAAATGGCTAGAAGACAAAACTTTAGACCACTGTATCTAAACGAGGGAAACGCCGCAATGCAACTGGTATAGCCTATCTGCAGATGAAGGCGAATCCAATGATTCTTCGAACATCAAAATCGCTCTACTGGTTTGTTACGCAGAGGGTCACATAGTGACGGACAGACATAATTACTTATACATATACAATATGTTGTTTGAACACTCGAAAATAATTACTCACTTTTTGGGCAGTCGAGTAAAAAGGTTGTGTCACCTTGACCACCAAAAAAGACAGGAAATCTAGTCTAGTTTTTTTTTGATACTAGCCGCGTGTCGTGATTATTACCCGCGTATTTTCATTATTATTATATTGATTATACTTATAAATGTACCATTCATTTTCAGGGACATAAATTAGCCTATGTCTTAACACAGGACGAAAGCAATATTAGTGGCAAATTTCATCCTTTCCGTATATCTGTTTGAGCCTGAAGAAGAAACAATGCATAAAGACAAACATACAGGCTAGGGGTATATCAAGCGGGTTACTGTACCCATCTTAAGGAAAAACTTTCACTATGGGACCAACTCTGAGTTCGAGAAAAAATAATCAGCTGTTTCATACATTTTGTCACCGACCGATCAACTTTTTGTACAACTTACACAACGGGACCACCCGTTGTGAAAGTTGTTCCTTACGATGAGTATAGTGACCCCCTATCGGCACTACTAGCATCAGCTAGTATATATAGCTAGTAAATATATATACAGGGTTATCAAACCCTGTATATATATTTAAAAGAATAAGTCCTGACAGACAGTCTGATATACGTTAGGAGTCAACGCAGATCCTAAACAGTTCAGCTGTTTAGGATCTGCGTTAATTCCACCCCACCGATATAGAAGAGTACAAAGTTTTTTTTCTCGTCGATATCTAACCTAATGGCATGAAATTTAGAGGTGTATTAATAATAAGATTTAGGGGTATACTGATGAAGAATATTCGAAAAATAGGCTATCAAAATTTGAAAATTCTTTATATATCAAAGAATTTTACTTAAATTAATTATTATTTAAACTTTACTGTTGTATACCTGCTGGTTCCGGTTTCGATTCCCGGACGGGATAAACATTTGTATGCATGAAAATGTCTGTTTGACTTTTGTCTGGGTGTTTATTATATATATAAGTATGTATATCAGTTATCAGGTTACCATAGCACAGGGTTTGCCTAGTTTGGGACCCGACGACCTTTGTGTGGATGCTGTCCCATATTATATTATATTATTATTTATTTATTATTATATTCCGTTGTGCCGCAGTTGAATATAAGAATTATAACAATTATATACCTAGCAAGCACAGACAAATTGCAAGTAAGGCGCGGAGGGATCACTGAAGGGAGTACTTACCTACGTTTGACATATTTTAGAGAAATCCGTTTTCGCTTCGCTGTAATAAGTGTCATATTCGGAATATAGCGTCAGCAAAAAATATAATACTGCATTTTATTGAAAAATTATGTAGGTACGGTCATTTAGATGAAAATAAACTTACAAATTAAAAGATACATCTTGCTCTGATAGTTCGAAACTTAATTTGCTTTGTTTTTTATCGACGGGATTTCAGGACAGGATCATCAATTTATGATTGATGAAGGTTTATAAATTTTTATACGACTGAATAGTATACGTTACTGTTCAGCGGAATCAGTGTAGTATAGACAATAAAAAAAAGTCGACTACAGAAAAAAACGTTCGGAAAGGGATCAGTAGGTTGCTGATACTGATGCTTCAAAATGAATTCTTTATTGCGGACACACAAAAGAAAAGTTAAATACTACAAGAGAAAAATTCTTACACAATATCTTACATAAAGGTTAAAAGTGCCATGCTATTTATTTACGCCAAAAATTTGCTGCGATGCCATTTACCGGTCAATATCAATAATATGATTTATAGGTTTAGATGTATTTTTTCTCAGCAACTTAGTGACCGATATATTTGATTTTTCGCACATATATAGCCCGAGATGCGGAACATGGAATCAAATAGAATGCTTCTTATCCCAGAATATCAAATATAAAGCCTGGTAAAAAGCATTTAATCATTAATTTTAAAAAAAATACAGAACATTTTGTCAATAAAAAACTAAAACTCTGAAAAAAAATCGATGTCCGTGTGGCAAAGTACCAAGAATGCTGGCAGCATTTCCGCTTTATATTGCCACAGAAATCTTTTGAACAAGGAATAAGCCAGCTCTCTTATCCCCAGTAGCATCGATAAGTCTCGGACAAATGTTTTTAAATATTTTGTTTTGATATTCCGACAACATGGACCAAAAGTCTCTACACCAAGCGGTAAAAGCTAATAAAGGTACTTATCAAAAGTATAGGTACTGATAAAATAAAAGGATTTAAACTACATAAAGCACTTGTTTTAGTTGAAATACGAGAGCATCCTGTTACACAGATGAAGGTTACTGGAAGGATTGATTATACAAATGTCAAAGTGACAGTAACAATGAGTTAGAGATAGTTAACTTCAATTTCGGTTAAACAGCTAGTTACATCGAAAATATTCTCAACAAAAAGCCAGAAGCCAAATACATAACTACCATGCAAAAACTACCGTCGTACTTTTCATCAATTCGTACCGTCTCAAAACCTACCTACAACGTACGCCCTATACGCCCGTTCCCGAAGAGTAGCGACGTGTAAAATCTGCATTTCTTTGAGATGCACTTGTCCTCCTTGACACCCCTCCCACCCCTCTCCTACCTACCCCTACCCCCCCTCGACGCCTCTTAGATAAAGAGGGCTCTACTTTCGCACGCTTTGAGAACAAGCTACCAGGTTTTGTTAGGAGCTATGTTGTTGTGTAGGGAAGGGAGAAGGTTAATTCTTGCTATTTTTTAAAAAAGGTAAATTAATTTATATCTGCATTTCATTCGGGTTTATCCATACAAATGGGTTATTCCAAACGAGTAACACCCCCATCTGTAACACAGTGACTGGTTAACATCTAAATAGCAAAAAAAAATCTCAACCAGTCACACTGTCACTCGGTGGGAATACTTTTAATGTTATTATTTTATTTTGGTACAACATACTCATTGGTACAATCAAAGACAATTAGTATAACCTGATAGGATAATGGATTTCAGTTTTATTACATTCAAACAAAAATTTAAGTATGTTTTGAAAGCAATCCTTTTTATAAACTCAGCGATTATATGTCAATGCAGCTTGTAGAATCATCGTTCTTGTGTAACAAATAACCATAATAAAATATTACTAAGAACTAAACAAAGCAATCAAAATGTAAATATTTGTCATGAGAGAACTATGAGAGAACTATTAAACTAATAACTAATATTAACTAATCGTATATAAATCACATTTATAAGTTAATTTTTTAAGTAATTATTAATAAAAAAATTAATAAGACTTGCCTGTAACGAAAGTTATTTAAAGGTCGACAAAAATTACTTTACTCTACATTTTAAAGAAAGAGACTGGTTGGTAAAAGGTAGTTGTTCCCACTGGTCATGCCTGCGCTTGTTGCTAGTCGCGTCACACGAGCAGGAGGGCCGGTTGTTAGGTGTTGTTTTGTTCCACGTATGATAGAGCGAGGCTGCAGGTTAGCGCCTCATTGTTCTACTGCGCGAGGAATTGGAGACATCACACGTGGTTTATACATTCAGTTATACTTTGATTATAATTGATGCCGATTATTGTAACAATTGTCAAAAAGTGATTTCAAATTGTAAGGAGCTTATTATTATTACATAAACCAGTTTTTTTAAATTACAACAACTCATTGGTACAACACACTCATTGATACAACACACTCATGGTACAACATACTCACTGGTACAACATACTCATTGGTAAAACATACTCACTGGTACAACATACTCACTGGTACAACATACTCATTGGTACAACACACTCATTGGTACAACACATTCATTGGTACAACATACTCATTGGTACAACCAAAGGCAAATTATATAAATAAGGAGACTGGTTGGTAAAAGGTAGTTGTTCCCACTGGTCGTGCCTGTACTGTAGCGAGCGCGTCATACAAGCAGGAGGGCCGGTAGTTAGGTGTTGTTTTGTTCCACGTATGATAGAGCGAGGCTGCAGGTTAGCGACTCATTGTTCTACTGCGCGAGGAATTGGAGACATAGCACGTGATTTATACTTGATGCTGATTATGAATACAAATAAATTTTAGTGTCAATAACTGTGTAAATTGTACAAAGGTCTTAATGTTGTAAAGATATCTCGACAATTATTGTTCTTTTGATTTAAAACCCTCAAAAAAATTAAATTACTTCAAGCATTACTAACAAATCAGGTTGCTAACGAACACAAAAAAAAAACAGACAAATTTTAAAAAACCTCCTTTTTCTGATTTGTTCCTGTGAAATCAGTGGTAAAAATAATGAGTAAAATTACGATGAATCTTTTCGGAAAACTGGTCGTGATTTTCTAAATCATGATAATGTCGTATGCACTAGTAAACAAAATATGTGTTTCGTAACTTTTGCAAGCCAAATGCTTAACGACACAAATATTTAATGACTGCTTGTAACGTCACTTACATTGTAAACCTCACAATGGCCAGTAGTAATTGTTGTATAACGTACACGTAATAATATCTTACGTTACGTAAATTCTACGTTTTGTTAGGTCTCGTTTTGTGACTATGAACGCGTGTTTTTTTAATACGGTATTTATGATCGTTTAAAACGCACACAAAGGATGCGTTAGCTGAAACGCGTCATAGAACTTTATAAAGTATTTATTTATTTTTATTCTACACAGCTAGGCATTCGACCACAAGTTCACACTACCACGGAAGGCAGCGATACTATAGCCCTAGATGGAGCATGTCTAGTCTGGTACACACTGGCTCTCAAGGAAAGCTGCCGAAGCACACCGTTAGGTGTTTGTATGTTAAATATACATCTAATGACGTTACGAAAGAGCTATACGATTAGATAATATATTTATAGACGCGCATAGCGATTATTAGTTTTTAATAGTGTGATTTATAGTTTAAGAAATACACATACTTACTTATTATATTGGTTAAAAGCGTCGAAAAACACACATTCTGATCTCAGTTAATCTCGAAATTTTTGAGGAGTTTATCTAATTGTTTACGAAAAATGAGATAGAGAGATATTTATCAAAGATTTACGCGTTTCTGTAGACCAGTGTTTATAGCAGTCGTATATTTTTTCAAGTGTCATAAAAACCTAGTAAGCTTTGATTAACACTTTTCTATTTCAATATTGATAACAATTACTAAATCGAAATTTATTTCCACAAGTCAAGTTTTCGAATATAACCATCAAGAACAAGCCAAACATAACCCTATCTCGGAACAAACGCAATAAAACAATGGCAAAACTTTGCAAAAGCGAATTAACAAATGAATTTGCCAATTTTCATTAGCAGCTTCGATCTTTCGCATATTCAATAACACTGAAACTGCGCGAAGTAAGGAAATGGATGAAAGTTGCAGTAGACATTCTATATCATAATAATATGCCAAGTTTCTTGAAGTCCAAATATTGGGCTCGAGTCTCCCTTATTTGGGGGTTTAAGCCATATAGTCCATCAAGCTGACCAAATTGCGAGTCGGGGACTTAACTTATCTACGAAAGCTTAATTCTCCGACACGCAGGTTTCCTCACGATGTTTTACTTCAGCGTTTAAGCTTGCGTTAATTAATTATAATATGCACTTACTTAAGTGAAAAATTCAGAGGTGCATGCCTGAACCTAGGATTGAACCCATGCCCATCTGCTTGTGAGGCAAGGGCTTTTATGACTAAGCTCCCACAGCAATAGTAGATACACGTAATAAAGTGTGAAAATATATTTTCAAAATATTTTCACACTTTACTATTCCCACAAAAATACAGAGCATGAAACCCTGAGCTTCTGCAGTGCCGAGTTGCAGAACTAGACTAACGTTATTGTTTACCATCAGGTAACTAAAATCTGGTTACAATTGACATGTGTCCAAGATATAAAGAATATTTCGATTTGATTGATCTTTAATTTTAGCCACCAAAAATCGACCATCGTAGGCCTTGCAAAGAACTAAGCTTGATCTTTTGTAGCTATAAATCAGGTGAGTTAGGGTTAAACGCATTTTCTAAGACTATCGGGCTGGGAATTGAACCCGGGACCGTCGGATCTCGAAGCAAAAATGCTAGCCACCAGATCACGGGAGTCGTCAACTATGACGATAGTTTTAAAAAATGCGCTTCAGAAAAGCAGGCGTTCGAATGACGAGTTTGAACACCTGTCTCGAGTATGGGTGTCTTTATGAGTGTGATTGTGAATTTTAAAAAATTGAAGGTAACTAAGTTTTTTTAAGTAACTAATGGCAGAGATTGTGACGCAGTGGAAGCCTGATGACCTACGTAGTCGAGAACGCCCTAGAACTTGCTGGCGTGATATTGACGCATTTGGAAGGATATGGGGGAGACTTTTGCCCAGTAATGGGACAGTGTAGGTTAAAAAAAAGAATTAAAAATAGTCAGGATATTCACAGTCTATTGCACTTAGTATGTCTGTACATATCCGTTCCAATAACAGAGAGGAACTTAGCGCGTTACACGATCGTAATGTGAAGCGATTAAAGGAAAGTTTTTACAAAGGGCGTGCCTTTACAGTGCGAGACTGGATTTTATGGAGTTGTTAAAACCATTATTGTAAGAAAATAATGCAAAAAAAATGATTTGGGCACCTCCTTTTATTTTCGAATGTCTGTAAAAAATGAGATCATTATATAAGATACAGTACAATACAACTTTATTGTCATTGCTGACGATAATATATAATAAAAAAAACAAAAAAAAGTAGATACAACAACACATCGGGCGGTTCTGTTACCTAAGCGTGTGTCAAAAGATAGAGTTGCAGAGAAAATATTTTTTTATCCAAAAAAATATTCATTGCTGTGTAAAAATAATTTTGAAGCGTTAATATGTAATATTAATAAGTCATTGGTATGAGTTTGTGCTAATTTTTTTATACTTATAGAGTTGCTAGGTCACTGACATGTCATTCTTCTGTTTCTTGTAAAAAAACTTAAAATATCTGAGTAACGTGCCGTCATGGCCACAATTTAACATTAACCATCTATTTAACGATGAATTATTGAAGCCTCCTTTTGAAAAACAATTACAGACTAATTCTGTCACACCAAAACTAACACTAATCATACTTTAACCAGCTCCATGCATATCTACAATTAGACAATCGGCGCATCGGTGGACCATGAGCCATTAGGGTTTTAATTGAAAATAGCGTAAAAGCTGTAAATTGTACGAATGCAGCCCGACGTACCCCGACGTACCCCGATGTACCCCGACGTCCTGCAATGTCCCCTTTTTACCCCATTCTACCCTTTCTCTACATTATAATGGTGATAACTATCGAAGTGCTTTGAAATTTTATTGCATATTGTTTAAGAAGACATTGTGCCATTCTGTGAACTTCATCAGGGATGAAATAAGTCGATCGTGTCTTCAACGATGACACGTGTCGCACTCAACAACACTTAAACAATATGAATTAAACACGCGTTAGTTTTCTTAATTAAATTTTATTGCACTTGCAAGTATTTGAAGTAAGATTTTGTCTTTCCTGTCTTATACTTCAGAGGTATAGTTTGGAATCCAATAAAGTTGTGTTTAGCATTTCTTGGCATATATTAATAGACTATACGGTAAATGGTGCTAAAGTAAGCTCCAATTTTTAGGAAAGGGGAGAGTCCTTAATCAAAAGCAACTATGGTAAAAAAACTTCTGAATATTCTTCCAATTGTATTCTTTGTATATCAAGATTGGTAAGAAACTGCAACCTTTTCGCGAGTACCTATTTTCTAGATATCCAAACATACATACAAAATGACAGACAAAATAAAATTCCGCTAAACTCAGCAGAAGCAGACGTTCCGCTTGCGTTGTCACTAAGACAATTTTTTTTTGTATGACAAACATACATAATTCTATCCATTTTATTAATATTACAAACGAGAAATGTTTTAAGAATAAATGTTACTCTTTCAAGCAAAAAGTGCTGAACAGATTTGGTTGAAACTTAATATGGAGATGGCTTAGACCCTGGATTAACCGACATTTTACCCGACTGCAAAAGAAAGAGGGTTATGTTTTTCGAGTGTATGCATGTATGTACGTTTGTATATTTGTTTGACACGCCCTACAGCCTCAACGGCTTGTTGTATTTATATGTGAGTGGTGTCAATAGATGCGTCTTACTCGTAAAAGTGACACTGGGTACATAAAAATTAAAAAAAAAAACAAAGGAAGATATACGCAGGTTTAAAGATTTAGTAGTCGGATTATTCTGAAGTTGTTTGTAACCACTTGTTATTCTATATTAACGTGTATGACGCTGCAGAGCGCAGCCAGCGTATTCATAAATCGCCTTAGCCCATCATCACAAAAACATATTCAAGCTTTCGGCAGAGATATTACCAAATTAAAACTCAAGACTTATTCCCCAAATATAAACGTATGTATTCGTTATAAATTATCTGTAAGTTAAATGAATGTATCGGCACGGGTGGGGGTAGGAGGGGGTGGGGGGAAGGGGGGAGTAAGGGAGGTCAGTGATGCGTCACGCTTATCAGAGGCTAGTGGCAGCTGAGAGGGTAGATATGGAGATTTGGACGGACACCACGGTATAACGATGTTTGGTGGTCGAACGGGGGTAAAATTAACAGCTAACTATTTATTGTCGTCAAAGAGCATTGGAAACTATGTATAAAAAAAAAAAAATTTGTAGCGATGATGGTTGAGTGGTTAGTGAGGTCGTGGTTCGATCCCATTGAACATGCAAAAAAAGCCTGAGCTACTGGTGAAGGAAAACATCTTGAGGAAACCTTGATGGTAGCGATAAGAAACGTCTTATCGCTCGCCTGGCTAGCTACCACCCTCAAGTTGTAAAATCTGTCGCCAAGCACCTAACGGTGTGTTCCGGCAGCTTTTTTGAGAGCCAATGTAATCTAGACTAGGCATGCTCCATCTAGGGTAACAGTATCGCTGACTTCCGTGGTTTTACGAACTTACGAATGCCTAGCTGTGTAGGATAAACAAAATAATAATAATCTAGAACTCTCTAAGAAGGAACCCTTTCATTGACACCATTGTATTATCCACTATTTTCAATTATACTGTTAGGTCTCTGATACAAAACTATAGTTACAAAATAGACAATAGTCATTTAAGACGCGGTCCTTGAAAAACGTAACCCAGTCAGTTGCTTTGAAACCAGTTGACAAAGACAATCAGAACACAAAGGCACAAGTATCTATGGCTCAGTGTTGTATAGTATCCATACAATACAAAGGAGTATCATTACATTTGACAAAGAAGGTAAAACTAACTCAATAGTTGTTCAGGCGCCGTGTCCGAAGGATTTCCTGAACTTCGAACCACAACTCTGTCATAGTTCCCTACGGGATCTATTGACGATGCGTTTTAACTGACTTCAAAAACAGAAAAGATTATTTATTCGTCATACTCCTATTTTTTTTAATTTAATATGTTCCCAATTTTTTGTTTTCCCAATGTGTTTCATTAGCTATGTCTGCACTATAGCAAAATTGTACAAGATAGGAAGCCAATCCAATCGAAGTGGTATTAATAGTCTCTTCAACGCAACCAGTTACGTAGGTACCTCTTTTTTTGGGTTTATAAAGTTATTTTACTTTTAAAATAAATATTAAAATTCTTTTTCTTCTATATTTTTTGTAGTTGTAGTTAGTCATTTTGGTTTTGAAATATAAATAAACTACTTGGTAATGGTATTTACACAAAATAATCAATCAATCAGTTGTGAATTACAATTTAAGTAATAACATTTATTTATAATATCACATAATATAAATTAAATCAAATAATTACGTCACAATTAATAATCCTTTTACTTTTATTGTATTTTTTTTTGTTTGGAACGGTGGTCCCATGTAATTTTATCTTTATCGGTGCTGTAGTTTGGTTTGCCATCAAAATAACGGAAAAATGAGTACGTGTCTGCCAAATTGACTAATTGAGTAACTTTTTGTTGCCATCATGTATGGTTGCGAAGTGGTTTTTTTTTATAAAACACAAGTGTTTAATTCGTAACTTCGTGTTTGATGATGCGTGTTTAACAATACGGGTTATCACTTGTACCTGATTGTTGGAAAGGAACAACTACTGTTTTGTTGTTAACGAAGCAATTCCATTTTAATAAAGATGTGAGAATAAAAAGTTTTTTATCAACCAAAAATTACCATTAGCAACGTTCGTCCAAATTGGACGCCACCTTCAAATATTTTTATTTTTAATGAAAGTTCGGATGCAACGTCAATGGGAGCTTTATTATATGAACCACTAATAACACTTGTATTGGTGACCAGTGACCACCTAGCAGGTGCGCGAGCACCCGTGACGGGCTTCACTCAACCGAAACTATTAAGCAAATTCAAGCTTTATTTCTAAGAAATTAAATACTAGAATAGCTTGCAAGCATGTCAAGGATTTGGACGTTTTTAAAGATCGGCTACTGATTCTTATTTTGTGACGTTTAAGGACTATAATTGAACTGCTTGTAAATTTTTGGAAGCATCAGATAAAGAAGCGATTGAAAATCAATCGATGACTCCTAATGGCTTTAGAATAGAGTCTAGATTTGATTGTTTTTATTTTTCAGTAGCATTCGTTTTGAGGTAGCTATTGACCTCCGGGCGAATTCTGTTTTGTTAATTACCGAACGATTTTGGATGATCTTTTTTGTTTTTAACGTCTGTAATGATTGCACAATACGTTTTTGATCGTTTAGCCAATATTATTTGCGTTTCTGGTCATTTTTATGTTTTACTTACTTAGGTATGGTAGGTATATATATATATATATATATATATATATATATATATATATATATATATATATATATATATATATATATATATATATATATATAATGGTAAGTCCTGACTGACTGACTGATATTTTTTAGGAATAGTTTTTTATAATTTAATGAATTATAATATTTTTTTAGAGATACTAATAGAGAATTTTTGCTAATTCAACTTTGGGGGTTGAATTTGCAAGGGAGGGACAAATGGAGGTTTGAAAATTTTAATGCTTAATTCAGAAAGTAAATTTATCATTTATATTAATTTACATAATAAACTTTCTGGGCCGAGTTAGATAAAAACAATACAAAGCCACATTTATTCCAAAAATATGTTATTTATATTTATTTCAAAAAAGGCATCACAGAAAAATCGAATATTACCAACATTTAAAAAAGATTCTGACGAATTGAGAAAAATATTATTTTTAAAGTCAGTTAGAATATTTTCATTATTCCTGTGCTGTTAAGTAAAATAACTACCCTCAAACCGCAAAGACCCCTCGTACGAAGCCTAATGAACAAAAGAAATACGTTAGCGCTGTCCTTATTAAAATCGATACAATCGAATCGATACAATCGTTAAAAGAACACCGTAATTAAAAAGTTCCCAACCTATGACCACATGTCATTCTAAAACAAAGCATCGACACTTCAACTTACAATCTAGTACCATATCTAAATACGCAAACACTTGAAAAGACTTGAAGCGTAAAACAAAACTTATAACGACAAAGTAACAAAGCAACTACCCATAAACATATCACTAGTACATGAGAAACTAATTACAAAACTAAAACAGAAAGAGACGGAAAATAATTTAAAGGAGTTAACCCTAAAGTGCGAGAGGGAGGGTCCGCCAGACCCAGAGATCGGAAACGGATTGCAACGCGCCACTGCTCCGCGGCCGAATATGTTTTTTTACTAATTAAAATACAGGCTGGCTGATGAATGGTGCTGCGGTCGATTTATTTGGTTGCAGAGGTGCGGGTAATGACTGATGGTGTAATTTAATAATAAAGCTAGTTTCAGGCCGTTATTTTTGATATTTTTGTGTATTGGATCAATCTTATTAATGTCTTATAAGGATTAAAACTTATCCTTCCAAAAGTAGTCGTTTTTTTATCTTACACAGCTAGGCATATGACCACAAGTTCGCATGACCACGGAAGTCAGCGATACTGTAGCCTTAGATGGAGCAAGCCTAGTCTGGAATACACCGGCTCTTAAGGAAGGCTGCTGGAACACGCCGTTTGGTGCTTGGCGACAGATTTTACAACTTGAGGGTGGTAGTTAGCCTCGCTAAATATTTATAGATAGCTGTCTATTGTACGTCAATCTTCTATTATTATTGTTAAGAATATGACTATATGACGTGTTGTCTAAGTAAAATTTTCTTTGTTTACCCATCCTGCGCAAAGTCGATGCATACAGAGATAAAACATCAAATATGTATGTAATATTACTTCACTTATATTTTATAATTTCTAGACACTGTTAATGTCTTCTGGTTACTATAAGTCTTTAAATGTAAGTTATTTAAAATATAGATATATAGAAAACACTTGATTGTATGCACACAAAAAAATAAGAATCAGAAAATAGTTGTGCAACAAGAGGCGGTCTTATCGCTTATAGTGAATGAAAGAAAATCTACCATAAAGATTTATTGCTATCAAGTGATTAATTACTATCGAATTTGCCGAAGAGTATTAATAGATATTTTAAGATAATAACATAGCTTCGTAATGAACTAACAAAATCAAAAAATACCTAGCTAACTATGATCAACTCAAGTTATAAATCGATTCAAAGGCCACATTATGCATACCATAATGACTCCCAATTCAAAGATCAAAATGCAACCAAACGTAAAACCATAAATCCTGTATATTTCCAAAAATAAACTCTAAATCACAATCATGCAAATGAACCCTTCAAACGTCATCGAAAATTTAAAATGACGACCATAAAATCGGTTCGATCACAATACCTAAATATATTCAAGAATAACGCGCACAATGTTGGCTTAAAACCTATGCCACTTACGCACGAATTGGTCTCAGGGACCATTAATGAGCTATTGAAAAATGATAGCAAAAGTAATTCTCTTTGCACGGAATTATCATAAACCATTTGAGGGCCAAAAGTTCCCATACTTACCTTACACAATCCAAACAAATACCAACCTTAAACACAAAGCACAAGACTCCAAATCCCAAAATCGTCGGGTAATAAAACTTATAAAAGAGCATCGAACTTTTTAGCATCATCCTTCATATAAATATCGGCATCAAAACTATTATCACCTTTAACATGAGACAATAAAGTTCAAAATAGCGTTTGTAATATCAAAGATTACGTACTAGGGTCTAAATGGCGTATGCAAATTCTTGACATTGTCAGTGTGGATGCGCGTGCAAGGAGAGACGAGCATTTGAGGGTTAAATTCAATATGCCGTTGACAGATGCTGAGGCGATTTTAAAAACATCGTATCGTATTACTGAATGCTGGAACTGTTATCATCGGAACGAATGTTAGAATAAGTCTCTAATTACTCGTATAGGCAAACCTAAATCAATGGTGAGTTTACTTTAATACGGATAAATTGACGACATTTCACAGCCAAATCTTTGACACATCCATTTTTATTACGATAAACAAATGAAAAATAACGTGCTCCTATTTTTTTTATTCAGAATGTGACAATTACGTTTTTGGAGATTTTTAATTTATTTAATTTATTTTTAATTCTTAGGTGAACTAATTATACCGCTTTGGTCGCCTCATATCTCACCCAAGTGAAATAAGTCGAAGGTAAATTGAGGACACACTTATTTCTACTTTGTTCACCCAGGTGAACAAAGCGGAATATATGGGTAAATTGGCCGGCTACTGTTCGATGACATAATTTGGTTTTCGAATAATACTCCGGCATATAAGTTAGTTATACAGCTATATGCACAGTCAGGTTTATTTGAAGTCGCCTCTATTAACTTGCCAACATTTGGCTAACAAATTAATAGCTTTATTTTATTTTATTATTTTTATCCTACACAGCTAGGTATTTGACCACAAGTTTGCACGACTACGGAAGTCAGCGATACTGTAGCCCTAGATGGAGCATACCTAGTCTAGAATACACTGGCTCTCACGGAGCACACCGATGGGTACTTGGCGACAGATATTACAACTTGAAGGTGGAAGCTAGCCTGACAAGCGATAGTAAACGCCCTACCACCATGCTATGGTTTCCTCACGACGTTTTTCTTCACCGATAGCTCGAGCTCTTTCCCATATATTATTATTATTATTTTCCTATAATTTTTATTTTTTTTTGTTGCTCATAATTTGGCTTAATTTTTTATAAAAAAATTCAAGATATATATTTTTTTCTCCGTCGCTACTGCAGCGTTGAGCCGGCGGCAGTCGGCGCGTGCGCAAGTAACCGACTCGCGACTAATGAAGCACAACACGCCACCTGCCGGGATTCTCTGCTGTGGGTGCCGGAATAAAATGTGGAGATGGACTTTTACTTACACAAATTATACTTAGCTGAATCATAAAGTAAAAAAAATACACTCTATAAAATCGTATAGAAATTTTTTATTTAATAAAATAAATAATAGAAAATAATAAATGAGGCAAGTTTATTTTTTATTTCTCATGTATCTCCTTTAATATAATGACCCATCATTATTAACTTCGTATGGCTAGAGTGGCACTGCCGGCATTTCGCAATTGACAACATTTCGCGTTTGCAAAGTGAAATTCGAAAACCATTTCGATACAATGTAATGAAGAGTTAATACTAATATACCAGAATTTTATATCCACTTTCATTCGAGTTACTTACAAAACACTGATGATTTTTTTTTCGAATTTATGTTAAGACCATCATTTGCCACCAAAAAAAAAATTATATGTCATCTATGAACCATAAAAAACAAACAACATAAAAAAACAGAGAATGAATTACATCATTTTTCACGAGCTTTTGACGAGAATAATATTATGCTGAACTTTTCTTATATTTTCAAAAATCTACAAAAACGTAATTATTATATTCTTATATATATATATATATAAGTTTGTATTTACATATATATAAGTATGTATATCAGTGATCAGGTTACCATAGCACAGGCTTTGCCTAGTTTGGGACCTGACGACCTTTGTGTGGATGTTGTCCCATATTATTATTATTATTATTATATATTTGGAATTAAAAAAATAGGAGATGTTATTTTTCATTTGTGTTTTCATTGTAGTACTAAAAATGAGGGGTCAATATTTTAAATGTCGTCAATTCAGTCAGTTATTAGATATACACTCTTTATAAGCCAGCCTCGCGGCGAACAGTGAGATTACTTAGAAAAAAACTTACTTAACGTTCCTCTACAAACTATTATATTTTCATATTCTTTAAGAAGACGGGTTCACTTGTACCTGATTGTTGTAAAGGTCCAACTATAGTTTCGTTCACATTCGGTGAACTTCATCAGGGATGAAATGAGTCGTTCGTTTCATCGGTACCAACAATTTCAATCAAACCTTTCCAACAATCAGGTGCGCGTGAAAACCCGTCTTCTTAAACAATATAAATCAAACACGCGTTAGTTTTCTAAATAAATACTTACATTAGTCCGTCTCTACATTAACCTAACCACTAAAATAAAGAAAGCTAGCGGCCGTTAATAATTGCAGATTATTATAGCTTTCCTCGCGAACGGCTCTTATATAGATCATCGATACGTATCGATTGTATTTTATGTCTGTAACCGCAACGTATTTTAACTGAGTAGTAAAACCGATGTTATTGGATAATGTTTAATAGTTAGGTATATTCGAATAATTGAAAGTTATTTCGGTCGTAGTTCCACGTGACGGAGAAACATTTGTGAAAAATAACAGTAACTAGAAGTTCTACGAAGTTTTGATCTCTGAGTAAAAAGAAAACTACTTGATTTTTTTATTACCCGACTGCAAAAGAATTAGGGTTATGTTTTTCGAGTGTATGTCTGTATATTTCTTTGGCACGCCGTAGAGCTTAAAAGACTTGTCGTATTTTTATGTGAGTGGCGTCAAAAGATTCGTCTTAGCCGTGAGAGTGACTAAAAAAAAATAAGAATGGTACACAGGTTTAACGATTAAGCAGTCGGGTTTTTTCGAACTCGCTTCTAACCACTTGTGCGTATTAAGAACTATTTAAGTTTGTCTCTTCTCATGTTACATTTGCCTGTCTTTGAATAAAATTACAAAAACCGCCAATAATATGGCACCGTTAAGAACACCAAAAAATTCAAAAGAGGAATTTTCGGGGCAAATAATTTCTAAGCCAAAAACTCCGTACGACTATAAAGACCAAGTCTCGTCAAGTTTGATTGGAAACAATCTCTAGACATACAATCTAACTAATGCTCCTTTAAAATATGACCTACTCGTATTAAGCTTAAAGAGACTCATCAAAATCGATTCTCTATTATCTATGTAACCGCGAAACAAACATGCAAATAAAATACATATTCGGAAACCTTATTTTTTTTTAAATCGGCTAAATATTGATCTTAATTAAGTTAATTTTAACGGCCTTCAAAAATATTGGTAAATTACTCGAATACATAGTGTTGTTTTTTTTCTGCGCCACGCAAAACTCTAATTATTTATCCATAAATTTGAATTCAACTGTCAATTGTCTGTTCCCAATGCAACTGTCAATGTCATCGCATTCGTGAACGGGTTTCTGCGAAATGTAGATTAATGATCGAACGGCTCGAATCGATACTATTTTGGATGAATCGATCATCAATACGAATTATATGGTTCAATTGGTGAGACGTGCGTGATACGGTAATGATTCTCATACTGAGATAATTTATATACATTTATGAATAGGTTCGAATTAAAAATAATATATATATATATATCATCACATATCTGGCATTTATTAACGAAGTAGGGCATAGGCTCAAAGTTAAGACTGGTGACTCCCGCTCCGGTTCGTTCCTGGTGCAGAGGATGGCTATTGCTATTCAACGTGGCAATGCTGTAAGTGTAATGGGTACTTTTGCACCAGGAACGGTCAGGGGTGGGTTATTTGATTAGAGGTTATTAATTGTGACGTAATTATTTGAATTATTTGAGACATATATTATGTAAATTATTAATTATCTTTATTAATAAATGTACATAATATTCTGAGTGTATCCCATCTGGCCCGGTGACTTGGCCCGGTGCCGGGCCACATGGGAAAAAAAAGTTTTAACTGGCCCGGTGATATATTTACCGGGCCAGATGACACAAATCAAGTGCCATTTTCCCCGGTAAGGGGAGATAAGAGGATACGCCTCGTAATTTGTGAAGTACTAACTACATGCATCTATATCTATATATATATTTATATGAATCCCTATATCCCTTGGTCACGTCATCACGCGTAAACGGCTGGACCGATATAGCTGATTTTAGTCTTGAAATGATTGTCTTACTTCAGGGAAGGTTTAAAAGGTGAAAAACATACGTAACTGTTAGGCGGTACGAAGTTTGGCGGGTAACTAGTATATATAGATTTCCTTGCAACAAAAAAACAATATTAATATTAGTTTGGTTGCACCAATCGTTTTTTTAAATATTAGTTCTCTCCATCCAAAGGTTGCCTGGAAGAAAAAATGGCTTTAGGCAACAACGCCGCCTAGTGTACTACCATACACATAGATACCTATTTACATGAATATCGTATGTTGAACATGGTCATTAATTAACATAATCATTTTGAAAATAAAAGAAATTCAGTTAGAAAAAAAAAATTTAACCGTAAAAAAAACAAATTTCAAAGATGAGATAAATAAAATACAAAGTATAACAGCAAAGTGAAATTGTATAAATATTGTATTGTGACCATTTTTGTATGAAAAACCAAATATACTTATTAAATTTTGCTAATTTTTATTCTAAGGACAATCTTTGAGTTCACTTTGATTAGTAGACTAACAACTTTAAGAATTATCATACCTTTCTGTTACACGTGTCTGTAGATAAAACATAAACTATTCAGGTGAAATTGTCAACGAAGACAAATGCGCAAGCCTAATCAAAGACATCAAGTCAAGCATCTGATTGTTTTCCGTTTTCCAAACTCTACACTACCAATATAAAATAAAAACCAAGAAACAAAAACCTAGTTAAAAAACCACAATTTATTTTTCCATATATTACGTAACGAAACTTATCAAATACTAGGTACTACCTACAAAACAACACAAGCTCAATCCGGAAACAACCAAAACAGAATCGGAAAAGCAAACGAACATTAAAAAACACAAAGACATGAGAGAGCCAAAGAACCCATCAATTACTGCAACTCGATATTCTGTCACATTAAAATGACGGCAACTAATGGATGCAGGAATTTGAATTACAAATGGATGGATCGAAAGAGAATGGAAATTGAATATCGGATATTGACAGAGGTGACTCATTCTCCATTAACAATGAAAAACGATGTTAAATTGTTTTAACTGGGAACGTGGTATATAAACACAATTAAAAATATTGGGACAGCTAAAATTTTACATTAAGTATTTTTTATATAAATCTATAAGCCATAGATCTATATTTGTCTATTCTCTCGCCTGATGGTAAGGAACGTCTATTATTTCTTCTGAGGTCAACATGTGTATTTTCCTTTACACAATCACTTTTGTTCATTAAAAAATCCGATTTTTTACCTACATGGATAGGCTTTTGACCACAAGTTTGCAGGACCACGGAAGTCAGCGATACAGTAGTCCTAGATGGAGTATGCCTAGTCTGCAATATACTGGCTCTTAAGGAAGGCTGCCGGGACACACCGTTAGGTACTTGGCGTCAAATTTTACAACTTGATTTTACCACCATGCTATGGTTTCTTCACGATGTTTTGCTTCACCGGTAGCTCAGGCTCTTCTTGTTTCGTGAGATCAAACCCGCACTTTTTGCACTGCAATCGACCTTACTAACCACTCGACCATCATCGCTACAAATTTTGACTGATTGGTCACAGTGAACGCAGAGCCTAAACCGCTGAAATTAGAGACATGAAATTTGGATAACATTTAAGTGTAAAGAGGTGTAAGAAAGGATTTTTGGAAAATCAACAGCAAAAGGGGTCAAAATGTGATTCAAACTCTAAACTTATTTATTTTTCATTTTATGTCGTGAGTGTTAGAAACTAGCAATAAATAAATAAATAATAATATGGGACAACATCCACAAAAAGGTTTCAGGTCCCAAACTAGGCAAATCCTGTAAAAATAAAATCAGTGTGAGTTGGTACACACGTTTTAATAGTTCCAACTTTACTACATAGCAGCCGTTTCTTGCATTCCATATATAAAAAATATACTCAAAAAATTACTAAAGATACAAACATGTCTTACATTGAGGACGTTTGAATTGGATTAAAAAGAGACGAAGCGCACTATTTAAATATAATTGAAAAAGCAACACCATATTAAGGACCCGCGCACACTTGCGTCCGCCCACGAGTCGCTACACAAACGAACGTACAAACCGATCTCATTACCAACAATGCGCCATATATTACTCCATTTCCGGTGAGATATCTATCGCCAACTCTTTCTCACTTATCGCTCTCGTATTCTCTGTCTCTGCCTGCAATCATTCCGAGACATCAAGATCATTAAGAGGCGATACAGTGATTTGTATTGTTAGCTTTTTGTGTTAAAAAGTTCGGTGTTTCGATTTTGGCATCGTTTGATTCGATAAATCTCAATTTAGACGCTCTTGTGCAGTGTTTGTTGATTGTATATTGATAATATTACAATTGCAATGAAAGTTAGTAAAAATATTGACCTTAAGGTAGCTTGTCCTGACTGAAGGTATAATTGGCTTAATCTGATTCGAGGAAGAACTTTTAAGTCAAGCTGTTGACTAGGCATGACTGACACTTTTGTTAAGTAACACAATATCTACCCAAGAATTTCTCAATAGTTACAACGGTAATGCTTCATCTTTGTCCACATCAGAAATGAAGTTAGGAAAACGTGGTCCTTTAGTAAGTAAAAAACTGACTAAAAACAAATTGGCCCCAATAGACACCCTTGCGGTACGCCTAACAATCACAGTCAAATTCTCTAATCACGTCACAGATTTGCCTATCATTAGTCAAAGGGTATCACTGTGTAATGTACAGTCGACTAGAAGCATCATTATCGTTAGTAATGACAAATGATGGACGCGTGGCGAATCCTTGGCTTTTACTGATAGTGGGATTGAAAGGGGTGAAAAGAAGAGGTAGAACGCTTTCGGAATAGATCTGTTGACTGATTTATCTACATATAATAGTTATCACATTTGATGGCGTATTTTAATTTTTGCTGTTTTATTCTGTTCTGTATGGTTCCTTTTTTATATATAGCAGGTTATCACAAAAATTTTCATACAATATATCCAGCGGCGTTATAATAAGGGCTAAGGCTAATATTTTTTTTTAACCTTTGTTGTCCCACGACTGAGCACAGCTTAAAAAAAAATATTCCCAATTCCCTCTACTTTTCTCTAGCATAAGCCTCTCAAAATCGATAATAATGCATGCAATAAATAAAACAAGTGGATAGAAGCAAGTTCAAAAACACCCGACTGAATCCTTAAATCCTTAACATATATATTTTTTTTATTTTGATGTACCAAGTGTCACATTCATGACAAAGACGAATCCATTGACACCACTCACATAAAGATACGACAAGCCGTTGAGGCTCTAGGGCGTGCCAAAGAAATATACATACATACACTCGAAAAACAAAACCCTCTTTCTTTCGCAGTCAGGTAAAAATATATAAAAAATGCATGTAATGGCGTGTTCGATACCTAATTATTTATAACCAATATCCAGATAAACTTACAAACTGCGAGACAAAGAAACATAGACCAGATTCGAAACATATATGCTTCTCTCGCCCAGTGAATTAGCATTACTGCACTTTTAATAAAAACGTTAATCTATAAAAAATACCTGTGGATACAGTTATTAAGTTTATGGCAGAAAATTGTTACATCACCACATTCACAATTATAACTATCAATTTAGCTTTTCCTTTCATCCTCATCATCATCTTCCTGACCTTATCCCACTACGTGATGTCGGTACAGCATGTCTTCCTCTTCCATTCTACTCTATCAACCGTCACCTCTTCATTCAATCCCATTTCACACATATCCCTTTTCACATAATTCATCCACATCTTCTTAGGTCGCCCCCTCCCGGCGCTACCATCTACAATCATTTTCATGGTCCTCTTCGTCACATGGATTTCTTCTCTACGCATAACATGTCCATACCATCCTAGCCTACCACTTTTTAACTTCTCAGTCACTGGAGCTACTTTCAAACTTCCCCTAACCTACTCATATCTAATCTTATCCAATCTTGTCACTCCAGACATCCATCTCAACGTTTTCATTTCTGCTGCATGCATTCCCCTTTTAGCTTCAGCCCATCTACATCTCAAAGTAAACCGATCACAAAATTATCCTCTCTAATTACTAGTATCCATTAATACTCAACGATTCCATGCAATACTACGAGTACGATTAATCGATCGAAACATGAATCGATCTGATCCGATCATTCGATTCTTTGATCGCGCACCGTGACGCGACACCGCCACTTTTTTGCCGCCAATGACTAGTGCTGCCGGAATATCGATAATTTCACTACCGATACTTGACCTTGAATATTATTTTATGATCGATATTAGCCTAATCAGTTGGATCAGGTGGATGAACGAAATTGAAAATTATGTGTCCTGAATGTACCAATAGATGGTGTAATTTTTTTAAAAACTCTTTTTATTTTCAAAAAAAAGAGTAATATTTTTTGAGTACATGTTTATATTTATTTTTCAGGTATTATATCCCTCAAAAGGCTAAGCCTGTTTTGCACTTGAATTTATTCTGAACTTTTATGTCACTCACTGTGTAAAAATATTTAAGTTTTCGGTTGTTTATTGTTTTCTTGCAAGAACTTGTTAGTATTTCGGGATAATATGTGGTCTATGTGTTAATCCAGGGTATAAAACATCCTAATACCGAATATTTTGTTTGTTGACTGATGTTGATGTCATTTGATTTTGCGTAGGTGCAGCGTCCTTCTAAAAAACTATACTGTTTATCGATACACTTTCGAATGTAACACTAGCCTATCGATCAGCAGCATCACTAATAATTACACTTCTCAAGTATAATTGCTGTGCGTTTACTTAAATGATGATTAATTAATGATTGAAATTGTAATGAGGTGATGTGCTATGGTCAGGTTAGTCGCGGCCTTTGTTCTCTACGTTTCTTGCTTCAATTAAATAGTGTTGTGACACGCACTATTGGTTTTGCCTTATCGACTACTTAAGTCGGTATTTAGTATTTTGAGGGTTATTTTTAATTTATCGTATCTGTTACTTTACGTTTGCTGTTATCGTGGTTGATAGTTGGCGCGTTCTTGTGGTAAATTGTATCGCGTGGATTAAATGTTTTTGCTTTATTAACTTAGGTACATATTGTTTTATAAGTTTCAACCCATAACGTCTCACTGCTGGGCACGGGTCTCCCCTATAAAGGGGTTGTAGGCCATAGTCCACCACGCTGGCCAAAGTTGGGGACTTTACTTATCTTCGAAAGCTCCGCTTAACCTTCTCCGACAAGCAGGTTTCTTTACGATGTTTTAGCATGTTGTTTTAATTAATCATAATATGCACTTGAATGAAAATACAGAGGTGCGTGTCTAAACCACAAATATTGTTTTAAGTAAATTTATTTACTTTTAAAGACTGAAGCACAAAAACTGAAAAAAATGGGAGAACTTTTATTTTAGTACTTCAATCATAGAACTATGGGAATTAAAATGGTTGATAGAGAACGACTATGACGTTGCAGTCCTATAATACTAACCATCTTTATCTGGCCCATGAGGTTATTGTTCATAAAATTTCCCTTTTTAAAAAAGAACTGAAACATAACAATAACTTTTGTTCTAAGACTTAAAAATTTGCTTCTCTATACAAAACAATTTGACGCGCAGTCTTAACATTTGTTTATTTTTTTTGCAAAGTTTCAACAGTCCTAGAACAAAAGTTGATGCTTATGATCACCATAAACAACACCATATATTTTTAAATACCATAAATATACTAAACATATAAAATATATCGAGAAATTTGTAATTTGATTATTAACAATCAAACAATTACAACAAAAATTAAATAATCCATATTTTCCTGTACAAAAATATATCTTAGACAATGTTCTATTTTTTAATATTTACCATCAGCTAACAATTTAAAACTAGAGCAGAATATTGCATATATTAACCGTTGTCATCCTTCCCAAACAAAGAATAATACAAAATACCATTAGCTATACAAAAATCGAAATTCTAAATACACATCGAACTCTTTGTTCCATTCAATCCATCTATTTTTTAATACGATCCATCTTTTATGATTGTGTCAAAAATTGTTCGGCCCTGTTTTGCATATGAAGGGAGTTTTTGTTTGCGTGGTATTTTGAATGGAAGGACAGGGTTTAGAGACGGTGTGGCCTGTGTCGATGTCTGTATAAGTTTTATGGTTGCTTTGGTGGGTTTAGCGGTGATACAGGGGTTCGATTTGATGTTTTCTTGATTTTTTTGGTTTTGAAACTGGCATTGGCATTTTTGTTATTCGCCCTTAGTGCCTATCTATACTTATTTAGGTATAATAAAACTGTAAAAGGTCAAATTTTAAGCTTTGAGTTTTTTTTCATTCGCGATATTACACTAAGTTAACTAATGCCTGAACGGCTTTAATTTAGATTTCTCAAAATCTATATCGTGTATTCATGAACAGGGAATGGTTTATTTGATTTAAGTTACCTACCGGAAACTTTCTCACAAACTCAGTCTGTCTCATTTACTTCAAGATGCGAGTGTATCGATTTCTTATAGACAAGTATGCTATATCCTAGGCCGCTCCGTCTTGCTTCACAACAGCCGAGTTGTGGTCGAGCTCAAGCCTGTTTCTTAAAAATATATATATTGTGTTTACGACAAAGGAACATCTTATCTGAATATTCATTTCTAACTCATATTTTCACCTTCAAATTCCTCAACCAAGTTTATACTTGACTTTTTTTTAATATACGTGATGATTCCTAGCACTACTAGTAGTGCCAAGCAGTAGTGCCGGAGATAAACGATATGGTCGACGTATGCAAACAATAGCAACTGAACGGTGCCCTTCGAGCAGTCATTAGGCGATTTGAATACGACAGAGGGGGACGGACCATCCTTGCATAAATAACTATCAAATTTATTTTTGATACTTAATAAATTCGAGAGAAAAAAAGATATCAAACTATTTTCTTACCCGACTGCGATAGAAGGAGTTCTATATTTACGCCCTAGAGTCGTATTTTTATGTTAGTGGTGTCAATAGATTCGTCTTAGTCGTGAGAGTGACATACTGAAGTAAAAAACAAAACAATATTAAGGTTGATACACAGGTTTATAGAATTAGCAGTCAGGTTTTTGAAGTTGCTTCTAACTACTTGTTAATTGGAGATTTTCGAAATCATTTTAGGAGATAAATGGAATTGGCAACACACGTTTAACATATCCGGCCCAATCTAAGGACCGGATAAAAAAACTCCTCTTTAAACATTTAATACCTACCTTAATATCTTAACCAACAAAACTTCAACTCAATTTAATATAAACAATAACTATGTATAGAAGAAAATATTAAGGTGTAATATAAATAAAATTAATATTACAAAAAACTTTAATGTAACGAGTAATACTTTAAAGTAAGGAAAATCGAATTCGATTCGGCATAAATAATATTAAATAATTAAATTATAATTAATATTACAAAATTTTACTCAACTTAACTCTTATTCTTTAAAAATTTTGTTAAACTCACGAGCAAATAAAACAAACAACTTTCGCTTTCACCTAATAGAAAGTAACATGTCACAAAACGCAAGGTGTGCCGCAGGAAGCAAAGCGTTCATAAAAAATGCATTAACAATGATAAAAAATGTACTAAACATCGATAATATTGGTAAAGGTGCAGGGTGCATAATGGTATGTTTATTACCCGCCTGCCAAGAGAGAGGGTTATGTTTTTTGAGTATAATTTCGAGGGTATATTTCTTTGGCACGCCCTAGAGCCTAAACGGCTTATATTTTTATGTGAGTGGTGTCAATAGATTCGTCTTAGTCGTGAGAGTGACACTGGGTACATCGAAACAAGTGGTTAGAAGCGAGTTCGAAAAAACCCGACTGCCAAACCGTTAAACCTGTGTATCATCCTTATTTTTTATTTAATTTTGATGTATCCAGTGTCACTCTCACGACTAAGACGAATCTATTCACACCACTCACATAAAAATACGACAAGTCGTTTAAGCTCTTGGGCGTGCCAAAGAAATATACATATGTACATACATACACTCGAAAAACATAACCCTCCTTATTTCGCAGTCGGGTAAAAATAGGGATCCGCCAGTAACACCGAAGCCCAACTAGTTAACTTTACTCATTCGCAACAATCTTCACAACTCTTCACCTCGCACCCATGAATTCTCAGTCCATTGACACCGTTTTCAAACAGACTGACAGACACCCCCATACATTTTTTACCAGATCTCGTCACTTCCTTCCATTCGATATCACAGATGTCCTCCATTCACATTCAAATCTCTATATTATTATATTTAGATCACCCTTTTTTGTGGCGACAGATTTCTTTTGCCACTGTGTTCGTAAAAAATGGTTGATACGGCTGTCTTACGAATGTATAGTTCGAAGATTGTCAGCGGAGTTGTTTTTGTTGAAAATAACGATTTTGGTGTTTTCTAGCAGCTTTGTCTTGCTTGATTATTTCGTTTTTACCCGAATGCCTAAAATGAGAAAAGAAATTATATGAACTGAATATTTTATACCTACATATATTATGACTCAACAAAGTAGGGTGGAAGAACAGCACATTTGGCCGAGACTCGACGTGTGAAAATTTATTAAATTAACCTTATCTACAATAAGGGTAATAATAATTGACGGTTATTATTTTTAACCGCTGGCGCAAAAACGACCTGGTGATATAAATTTGAAATGTCTGTAAGCGTGTCTGTCTGTCTGTCTGTGACATCGTAGCTCTCAAACGGATGGATCGATTTTGTTTTTTTTTTGTATGTAAGGTGTTTAGTCGGGAGTGTTCTAAGTTATATTTAATGAAAATCGGTCCAAGATAGAAGAATTATGGGCTTCCAAATAAAAAACAGAAATCATCACAACCCACTATTAACTGCTGGAATAATCGCAAAAACATAATAAAAAATACCTAAGGTACTAACTTTTAAAAAACACTCATCGTTTCTAAAGTCGGTTTCAAAATTGACAAATGTAAAAATTAATATATTTATGATGTAACATATAAGGTAATTTCAAATGACACATATTTTGCATACGAAATATATTTTGTTTCCTATTGCACGAGGAAAACCCTTAAAGACTTTCCTTGATATCATTACAATCTAGCCTAAGCCTAAGGCTAATAAGTAATTTTAGTTTAACTTAATCGTCTACAAAATAATGTCTCTAAGAATTTGTCCATCGGCACTTTTCTTATAACAGTTGTTAAGGCGAAAACACTTTGTTCGTGTGTTCTTAAGTCTTAGCACGTTCACTATTATATTTCACTTTTACTTTTAACACTACACTAACTCGAACGGTTTAGTTCTTTTTAGTCTTCTAGTTATGTCAGTGTGGTCGAGAAGCTGGATAGCCTCGACATTGACATGATAGTAAAGCCGGTTTTGGTGAGCTTTGGCGTATTTTTTTAAAATGTGTTTTTGTTCAACGAATTCTACTTTTAAATGCTAACGAAACTAAATGATTTATATCGACAATTTACAGTGATTAAAAACTTCTACAATCTCAATGAGGTCATTGTTCCAATTGATTCACGTTTAGTATAAAACAAGTGCACTGTAGCAGTGCACTTTGAATGGTATAAGATGCAGCAGTTCATTGGAACAGTGCACCCGCATCATCAAATTTTAATTGTTAGTGCCACGCCATTAGCTGCATAGAGTTAGGAATGAGAGAGGCGACAATTACTTTGAATAAAATTAGTAACTGGACGGTCACCATACATAAATAAAAATAATATCAAAGAATATATCGGAGGAGTTAAAGTAGGATTCTACGGTACCATATTTTAAGCAAAAAACACATTTTTAAATACGCATTCATAAACATAAAGTATACACAAACTTATATGTGTACATCACAATATTTTGATACTTCATACTTAAACTATTCAATCAACTTTTTTTTCTTTTTTTTTCTTATAATGATCCGACCGTTAGATGTTTTTTTTTTTTATTTGTTGATTAAAATTTTAAAATTTTTCATTTAAAAATGTTCATCGACACGTGACCAGAACGCTTTGAAATCGTTTATCTATACATTACCATTCAGCGTGGTAATGTCGTAACGTCTAGCACGCTGGGCACGCTACCCTCTGGTGGTGGGTTGGAGTACTTGAATTGTTTGTAGATTAAGTGGTAATTTATTTATCTGCTGAATTTTTTTTTAAACTTAAATTAACTTGCTGTATATGAAATTTACTGTCCCATTAAAAAATACACGTTAATTAAAACAATATCATAATCATAGAACCTAAACCATACGCTAAGTATTACTAAAGTTGGATGGAAACTACGACATTGCATTTTTTGAAAATTTGCAAAAAAACATCTAAGCGTGAGACTTATAGACGATTTTTTTTTTCATAAAAATTATGTTTGGATTTAGCAATTTTTTTAGGTATGGTAGTACCTGTTTGTTTATATACTCGATGTATTAATGAAAAATCAGAAAATGTAAAATTGTGATCAATTCTATAATTTACTATATTTATATTGTTCTCATTTGAAATGTAACATCGTAGAGGGCATTCGTCGAAGAATATAATCATTTCGATTAATTAATGTATTGTAATAGAAACAAAGAAGCAATGACCTCCCTCAGGGTTACAAATTAGTACTTGCTTTGTATAAAAGCTTGCTACTTTTAAGTAAAGCAAGTCAATTTCTATCGAAATACATAAAGGGTAAAATTTACACGGTCACCAAATATTTAGAATATTGTTCTTGGTTCGTAAAATGGCTTAACGGTTACCAAATTATGACACTACAAATACTTTCGACAACAAGGTCCACTGTAGGATCAGGTAATTTTTTTAATGACATTCTGAATACTTTCGGCAACAAGGTCCATTTTACGAAACGTAATTTGGTGATCATTTATCCATTGTCGTAACAGTTAAGTTTTTTTTTTAATGTACTTTTTTGGGCGCTGTATAAAGACGAGCCATAGATAAATAGGTATTTGAGAAATTATCGCTCTCCTATTATTTTAAGTGCTGACCGTCGTGGCTGAGTGGCCAGCAAACTTGCTTCGAGAACGGCGTTCCCGTATTCGATTCCTGGTCAGTTCCGCTGTTCAAGACATGAGTTTGAATGTTTATCTGTTTGGGTGTGCTGTGAATGTTGTATTGCATCCCCGACACATAAGAAATCCTAGTGGGGTGCTATAAATATGAAATTTTACCGATCAAAATAATGGAATATTAAGAAGAAATCGCATAAAATTCTGTCTCATCGTACAATAACAATATAACATGACAGTAAAATACAATAGAATGTACAATTTCAGTAATATCCATCCCGAATCGTAGAGTGTCGTAAATATCGAAGCGAAGACCATTTTATTTTATATCTGAACTGTAGAATTATAAACCTTAACATGATAGAAATAAAGATCTAAATATATAAGTCTTTGGATTGAAATATTCAACCCTTATGGAAACCGCGATGTGCACTTCGATAATAGAACGAAGAGTAGGTCTGAGACAGAGAATAGCATATTTTTTTATTAAGCTTTAATCCTACTATAATATTATACTCGTAAACGCGAAACTTTGTAAGAATGTATGTGTGTATGTTTGTTACTCTTTCACGCCGAAACTACTGAACCGATTTAAATAAAATTTGGTACGGAGATAGCTTAGATCCTGAATTAACATAGAGGCTGATTTTTTCCTTAATTACCGCGGGTAACACCGCAGAGCGCAGCTAGTAATTAATAAATGAATACGAGTGAACATATTTATTAACCACTACAAAAGTTTAATAGATAAATATTTTTCGCACTCGTAGCTCCCTACTTAGATTTCTCCTGTGTCTGGAGTGCGATGAAACATTCTCAAACACAATGCACAAAATATTCAGAAATAAATGATATATAAATTAATCATTACAAACGTACCAAGAATCAAACCGAGGTACGCTGGCTTTTTAAGTATCTATGACGCCTTATTGCTTATAGATAAAAAATGTATACTAACTAGTACTAGAGTAGGTACTAACATCCAAAATGACATACTAACAAATATATTTTTTTATCATACACAGCTAGGCATTTATCCACAAGTTCGCACGAGCACGGAAGTCAGCGATGCTGTAGCCCTAGATGGAGAATGCCTAGTCTAACACACCGTTAGGTGCTAGGCGACAGATTTTACAACTTGAGGGAGGTAGCTAATCAGGCGAGTGATAGGAAACACCCTACCACCATCCTATGGTTTCCTCACGATGTTTTCCTTCAGAAAAAACGTATTTCCATAATTACCTATAGTCTCTGCAAGCAAGTTTAGTCTATACGTTGTATCGCGTATATGAAAGATTCAAGATGTTGTTCGCTATGGATTATTGAACGAACGATCGCTAACGGGTTTCGGTATCACAATTTAAAATAACTTCAAATGATTAAAAATGAGTTTGCAGCTATAACATTAGGGGTATAATTTAGAAGGTCGCCAAAAATATTTTTTGTTTCCCAAAATGGCTTAACAGTTATCAAATTATGACATTCTGAATACTTTCGGCAACAAGGTCCACTGTAGGTTCAGGTAATTTTTTAATGACATTTTGAATACTTTCGGCAACAAGGTCCACTGTAGGTTCAGGTAATTTTTTTAATGACATTTTGAATACTTTCGGCAACAAGGTCCACTGTAGGTTCAGGTAATTTTTTAATGACATTTTGAATACTTTCGGCAACAAGGTCCACTGTAGGTTCAGGTAATTTTTTTAATGACATTTTGAATACTTTCGGCAACAAGGTCCACTGTAGGTTCAGGTAATTTTTTTAATGACATTTTGAATACTTTCGGCAACAAGGTCCACTGTAGGTTCAGGTAATTTTTTTAATGACATTTTGAATACTTTCGGCAACAAGGTCCACTGTAGGTTCAGGTAATTTTTTAATGACATTTTGAATACTTTCGGCAACAAGGTCCGTTTTACGAACGTAATTTGGTGATCATTTACTGGTAGTAAAACAGGCCTTATTTGGGCTTTGTTTAAGCACGAGCCTAACATTTTTTATTTTTTCTTTGTTATATTTTGTTGACAAGCAAATATTTATACACATTAATTATATAATTAACTAAGTCAGTACATTGAATTGAATTCATACAAACTATTTTAACCGACTCCAAAAAATAGGGAAGTCCAAAGTAGTCCTATCAAGTGAGAGCTGATGATGCTATTTCAAGGAAATCGAGGAAAAACTAACTCACAATGCAATATGACTGGCCGGTTGGCACAGTTGGTAGCAACCCTGGCTTCTGCGTCGCTGGTCCCGGGTCCGATCCCCGGACAGTTCGAACATTTGTGTGCATGAACATGTCTGTTTGACCTGTGTCTGGCTGTTTATTATATATATAAGTATGTATATCAGTCATAAGATTACCATAGCACAGGCTTTACCTAGTTTAGGACCTGAACACCTTTGTGTGGATGTTGTCCCGTATCATTATTATATTATAAAAATCTTAAAAGTCAATTTTGACCCACTTGCCGGTTTCTGGTTGAGTTATAATTTTTTTAAATTAAATTTGTTTAGTACATATGGTAAAATTATAAGGCAACTAAGCAAGGCATAGTAGTAATAGTGTTTTTGTATATTTCTAGCTTCCCGAACTGACAAACAGATTTAGATATTTTTTATTGCTGTATTCATACAAAATAATAATTATGTACTGTATTTATTTACAATATTTTTTCATTCGCGGAGAATATCTAAGAACACTCATTCAGTAGAATTAGTGTGCTAAGCGATATTTGATAAAAAGCGATCCAAGATGGCCTAACGGAATAACGGATTACATTTTGTGTCACAACCTCCTCAATATTGATATCAAATGAAATATCATGACAAGTAGTCTACTATACGCTGTGACACATGCCAGGAGGTTAACTTGGTTTTTAAATTTATGATGGCCGCCGTCACAAAATGGATTTATTCCTGTTTGTCACCCAGACAGAAAGGATTTTTTTCCTGTTTGTCAGCTTGCGGGGACAGAGTGGGGTAATAAACAGGAATAAATCACAAACAGGCTAATTTTTGAAGTTTATTAAATTTTTTATTTTACTTATCATTTAGTACCTACCATGCATTAACAGCTTTTGAATAGTACTGAAATTAATAACCGAAAGAGCGAATCAAAGCGAAGGTGATGCAGATTGTAAACAAATTAATATTATACATTGCATTCATTAACAACAATATCAAATTAATGCACATCCTTACAATTATATCCTTCTGAGACGCGACCAGCTGCCGAACTAGGGACAACCCATTCAACTTCACAACCCAAAGAAAAAGTAGCAAACATGGGTAAGTGTGGGTTGAGATGGCAGTCTGAGGGTTCCGTAACAAGATTGTAAGAAACTGTTAAATCACACTAATATTATAAATGCGAAAGTTTGTGTCTGTATGTGTGTGTTTGTTTGTTTAGTCTTCTTTCACTAACAGATTGCTGCAGGATAGCAATAATCAACCAAAAAAATTACTAATTTACTTTTTTACCGATAGATGAATAAGCGCTTCGACTGTCATTTATTTTTCGGGCATAAAAAAACAATACTTTAGATGAAATACTTAGCGAGACCACCAGCTTTATCGGAGTGTGATTTTTTTTGGTCAGAATTACGTAAAATAAAATCGCATCGCATCACTCTTATGAAACCAATAACAATTTATATTAAAAAAAAAACTAGGGGTATTTATTTTCACATATTTTATTACTTTATACGCCGCGGGTAACATCTAGTAGACAATAAAAACAACTCGTTTCAAAAAATGCCTGTTACGTCAGGGAACCCTAAAAGCAGACAATAGTCCACGTGCGGCAGACGGACGAAGAGTCACCCACTGGCGATGTCGGGTTCAATTGTCGAGGTGCTATTTGAATATACTGGCGCAAGGCATGAGAGATAGCGAGATGCATTTTAAAATGAGACAAAATTATTAGACTGCCAGTTATTTTTATAAATGGGTTTATAGGTATCATTTATATTTAGATCATCGAATGTATGATCAAAAAACGACATTTATTACACTGTTTTTATGCTGACCCTAATTCGGCCAGTCACATTGACTAAACTAAAAGTTCCCAAAATTATATCCATACTTTTCTCACTTGTGGAAACAAAAAGAGAGGAGACAATTTTAGAAATGTCAAATTAGGTTAGTTTAGTAATTCTGACCTGTCCGAATCGGGGTCATTGTAAGTCTTTAAATAACTAGCTGACCCGGCGAATCTCGTAGTGCCTAACATTCAATGAAGTATGTATACTCGGCCTTTGGCTTCGTTTTTTTTTAATGTATAAACCTTTTACGAAGTACAAAAAGATGAATAAAATCGGTAAAGCTGTCTTCAAGTTATAGCGTGAACAGAAGAAATAGAGGTTTAATTTTTATACGTAAGTATGACCAATATACATTTAAATTTCATTAGCTGGTTACTCAAATTGGCTAATGGTTAGATAGTGACAATAATAAATATGTGGAGGCGAGTTTCGCGAGCACTCGCGGCTCGTCAGGTCAACAGGTCGAAACCCAAAGTTTCCTCAGCGACGCTTCATCTTACCATCATAAATTACAGCTACTAAAATTTAATGATGTCTCAATCTATCGACCATCTTGAAAACCACTTACTAAAAAAATATCAAAATATGACAAGATCATCGTATCTACTACAAAAACTATTTTTAGGTATTAATTGATGGAGTCAGGCGTTACTTTGCGCAAATCCATTTATCCGCCGTGACAAGGCCCTAAATATCTTATTATTTTTAGGTACCCCACGCAAAATTCTAAAAGAGGATTAAAAATTGTTAAAGTTTTGAAACTTCTTTAAGCCCCATTTTAAGTCGCTGGCAACGCCGCGCTTGTGCTATTATGCTTATTATGCTAATGTAAGAATGTTTTTTTTCTTATTGGTAACCAAATGCCTTACCGCTCGTGACTTGTACCACAGCTCTACCCAAGATCAAAGCGTGCGACGGCTCCCGTACTAGAATCTAGTTCTGGTTCAATTATTTATGAACCCAGGAACACTTTATTACGTCTAGTCGACGTAAAATATCTCTTATATTATATAAAGGATATTTTACAGTTTTCATATCCAAGATTGATAAATATAAATGTATACGTTAAACATAATACTGAACCAGCAAATATAATAAAATTAAATACCATTAATAAACAATAAAAATATCTAAAGTATCTTACACACTAAATTTATATCATATCAAAACTAATTAAATTAATTAATTATTGCAATAAAAAAAATTTGTATATCTATTAATAATATAATATCTAATATCTATTTATGTATCTTACTTGTCATGGGTCTTCCTAAAGGAGCGTAGATATAATATTTTACATGACTCTAACATGCCAGATTTTATGATTCTTGAAACAAGATCTTAAATACTATCCTAAAATAGTTTTGACTTATATTGATATACGAAAATCAGGGCGATTCTAAATTTAGTAAATTGAAGGAATATTGAATTAATTTATTAATGTCTAACTCTAGCTGGTTAGGGGACTGGTAAGTTTACTTGTACGAACAAAGAAAATATTATCTAAACCAGTCAAGGCATCTTTGAACAGAGAATTAAAGAAAAAACCGGTAAATTTAGAATTGTTTTAAATGGAGTCGACTCGTTAGAGAACAAACGTAACTGATTTTGCAAAAACTCGGTTAAGTGCGAATCGGACTCGCACACCAAGGTTCCGTATCTATACAACACTAGTTCAAGTTTCTACCTGTGGGCGTTACAAATAAATAGAAAACCTTAAAGGTACGTAACAAGTACATACTCGTATTCTATGTCAATCAATATTAGAAAAAATAACATCTCAATAATTGAATCTCAAAGAAAAAGAAAACCTAATCCAGCTCAACATTTCATTCAATATTTAAAACTAAACAAAGAGATTTTTAAAAGGGAAAGTGGTACAAAAGGCGTCAAATCTTCCCCCTGATTGCCTCTATTGAGACGGAGAAAAAACTGAACCCCTTTCATTGGCACGTCGAGAAAATCAACTTAGAATTTTTCATAAGTCCGATTGCCTTCAAATGATAATTTTGGATGGCGTATTTTACTGACTTAAAAAAAAGGGCGTTGTCAATTGGTCAATGATAAAAAAGAGATGATTCTATTTTTGAGGCCGATTTGAAAAAATATGTTTTGTTGAAACGGTCCATGGTCCAATTTTTTTAATTGATACAACATTTCCGTAAGTAACGAATGCCCTAAAGGAATTTTAAAGTCACTTTTATATACTTTACTTATGGCATGTCGCTGGCCAAATTGCTCGAAGAACCGATGGGGAAGAAAGGTTGTTGAGTGGCGACCACGAACTGGAAAGTAGGTGTGTAGGTAGGCCTTCCCCTAGGTGGACCGACTACATAGTAACAGTCGCAAGTAACCAGTGGATGCAATAGGCAGCATGTCGTTTGGAATGGTGTTCTAAGTGGAGGGCCTATGTTCGGCAGTGGACGTCTTTTAGCTGATGAGGACCTATGGCATTTACTAATAACAGGTTTTTTTATGAATCGGAAAAGTAGAGATACGGTCAGACGCCACCGGTATATAGTAGAAATTCCACGGTACCATAATAAACACTTTGAGTCTACACTATACGAACTGGTGGATTGCGGAACTCAGCCTGAGATGGAACATCTTAGGCCGTATCGTCGCAAATAAGTGGTTAGAAGCGACTTCGAAAAAATCCAGAATGCTAAGTCTTTAAACCTATATATCATATATCAATTAATTATTTTTTTAGTTTTGATGTACCCAGTGTCACTCTCACGACTATAACGAATCTATTGACACCGCTCACTTCAAGGCTTTAGGCTCTAGAGCGTGTCAAAGAAATATACATACATACACTCGAAAAACATAACCCTCCTTCTTTCGCAGTCGGGTAAAAAAATGATATTATATAAAAGAAAGCATTGGCAATTCAATTCATACCTTCCACCCCTTCATCCCTCAAGGTTGATTAAAAATAAAAAAGCTAATAAATCATTTGAAAATTAATAATTAATGGCAACACCAGTCCGAAGCGACGGAGCGCTAAAATCGAAACGATTCTAAAAAAGTATTTGCATAAGGAGGGATACTTTAGACGGTGCTTGTTCGGCTTTTTTTCTAATTCACTTTCCGATTTTTGGTACGCTAGGATAATTTGGATACGACAAATAATTTCTTAGCTAAGTAAATACTAAATCGAAAGTAGCCTAGTGCTTTTACACAAAATTTTATATCTATATGCATAAAAAATAAGTATGTCGTGACTGATATTTACTAGGAATCAACGCAGAGCCTATTATAAACAGATGAACCTAATGTCATGAAATTTGGAGGGTGTGTTTTTAGGTTGTAAGAATGAACTAAGAAAGGGTTCTTGGAAATTAATCACTGAATCAAGAAATTCTGTAACAATAATAAACCTAACACCCCCCACTCCGAGCGACAGCGGTCAGCGGTGCGGCATTGAAAGCCGTGCATTGTCTAACGGCGTTTCAGTTCGGCAGACTTCGGCACAGTTTTTGTGTGCGTGCGACCTATGCGTATGCAATAGCTTCCGCGGCAGTCCCTAGTGATACACGTATTTTTTTTCTGTTTTACGCCGCGATGACAGCTACTAGTAATTAGTATGAAATATTTACCTAGCGTTATATATATACCTAACGTTTTACGTATTAAGTTCTCATATGCAAAACGTTAGGCATATACATAACGCGTAACAGAAATGTGTGACAATACTTAAAGTTTTATTATGGTAATATTTTTAAGAACTGTTACTTTAGCTAATATAATTTGTCTAATTAGTAACGTGTCTTAATGTCGTATCCACACTAATGTAGTCGCAACCCTTTCTTACACGGGCGGATATCGAGGGACAGGACTGAACAGATGTTTTTAATATCAAGACTACTCCCCGCTCCTCGCACCTCCTCGCCACTCACCCCCGCGTCTAATGCTTGCAATGTGTACACTGCGCCTTATTGCATCTAAGGAGAAGGAATGTTTGTTTGGGATTTTTAAAGATTGTGAGAATTTTATTGTTTCATCATCATCATCATCCTGAGCCTTCCTTGTCCCACTGCTGGGTATAGGCCTCTATCATACGATGCCATCTTCCTCGGTCCTGTGCCAATCGTATCCAGGCTGGACCAGCGACAGTTCTTATGTTAAAATTATTAAAAAAGAATATAGGCGATCCAACAGCGTTACAATCACAAATGAATAAAAGTAATAGATACATACAGACAGCCAATTAAAGGACATCACGGATAGCAACATAATAAATAGCACAAGAGAAGAACACATAGAGTACAATTGAATATCATGACATACTCAATTTCATTCATTCAACGCTAACCATTTAGCGGTGGAGGTCGTCTATCATTTTACCTCCCAGGAATCGATCGGCATTACATAATATCACAAAATACCAACTTTTAAACTGCCATGACTATCTTAGGTGTTAAATTACTTAAAAAAATTTTTTTTGTACACGACTACTACATGTAATGAATAGATTTTCCAAATTTCATGTATTTTGGTTCAGCAGCTCTGCGTAGATTACAAGAAACCCTCAGTCAACGGTCAATCAGCCAGACCTGACTCTTTTATATACAACGTGTAATATATGTCAATACTTAATAATGTTAGTTCATTCATCAATATGTACTCATTGTAGAAGAAAACCTTTCATAATTCGAGAAAACAATATTAAGGTTATCCATAAAAAAAATTGTTCACATGATCGGTCAAGTTCGGAGGACGAAATATTTTTTTCTCAAACTTTGTCAAATATTGTTCTACAATTCGATTCACTTTGATGGGTAGACTAACGCCCTTAACTATTGTCACACCTTTCTGTTACACCTTGTATATAGATAAATATATAGAATAGGTAAGCGATGATTTTGTAGCGATGATGATCGAGAGGTTAGTCAGGTCGATTGCTGTGCAAAAGGTACGAGGTTCGATCCCACGAAAGATGCAAAATGAGTCTGAGCTACGGTTGAAGGAAAACATCGTGAGGAAACCATAGCACCTCCCTCCAGTTGTAAAATCTGCCACCAAGCAACTAACGGTGTATTCCGGCAGCCTTCCTTGAGAGCCAGTGTATTAGGGCTACAGTGTTGCTGGCTTCCGTGGTCGTGCGAACTTTTGGTAAAATGCCTTGCTTGTCAGGATTAAAAATAGGCACTTTAAATTCCGAAACCAATACCGGTTCCGTTAGCTCTGAATTAAAAAAATACTTTAATCATTGACAATAAAATCAGTCTTGAGAAACTTAGATTCTAAGAAAATCGTATTAATCTGCCGTTGGCCAATGACAACAATTGCTATTCAAATATTACAATAATGCAGACCACAGACAACACAATTATGAGTTGTGGTGTGGTACGAGTATAAACAAATAGCGTTTTATAAAAAAAAAACGATATTTAAAGAAAAGAAAAAAACTAAATCCAGTAAAATTAATAATGTCGAAAATTAATGCACCGTCACCGTTTCAAATAGAAATACTCGTAACAACCAAAAAATCATAAAAAAAATTATGGGAAATTGGAAAAAATATAATTATGACTAATTGTTAACGAACATCCTCCTTATATGAAATCGGTGAAAAAAGGAGTGATAGAAGCTATACAAATACTTAATCCAAAGGACTCGGCTTCTAATGATAAGCAAATCTCCTCGGAGGGTGAAAATAAAACTACCCCAAGATCTTATGGTTTATATTTGGTATCAGGGGGAAAATAATAACAAGCGCCCGAGTTATGTAGGATTGTACACATCAAAACCTTCTCGGTGGCCTGTCCCTCTACTTAACGAGGACTCTGAGTCTTCAGAACGCACCGATGCAATCATGACCTACAAATCCTAGGAAACATATTTGTAAGACGACAGCATGAGACTTATCACGCTGTCGCTTCCATAAGCCTGCTGAGATTTTTTTATCCAAGACCAGCTTGCATGACAACGAAAGTCAGTGACACTGTGAACTTAGACGAAGCATGCCTAGTCTGGAAGACACTGGCTTACAAAGAACACACCGTTAGTTGCTTAACGACAAGTTTATCAACTTGAGTGTGCTGGCTATCCAGGCGAGTGCCTGACGATTAATGAAATAAAAATAGTAAAATATTAATTCAAAAAAGAAAATAAACTTAATTACACAATTAAAAATCAGATTAAGTTACAAATTACTGCTTTATGTAACATAATGCGCTGATACTCAAATTTGGCCACATCCAGACAAAAGAGTGACCCTTAAAAAACATTAGTATGGCGACGCTCTCGCATTCATTCTCTTTATATTAGAGAAGCATTCATCGACTAGAACATCACTAACTTTAGTTACCTCTATAAGCTTATAACTTGTCCATGTAAAAACTAGTGTCGTCACGCGGTTGCACTCGTTGCGTGAACTCTGTGTTTGTGATAATAACATTCGCACGATTCCAGATTACTCAGTACAGCTACTACGTACACGATTTAAATTTATTTAATTTCTTCAAAAAATCGGAGGCGATAGATTGAGAAGGGTGGAAGGATGTATGGGGAGACCTTTGCCCAGGCAGTGGGACAGTTACAGTTAAAATAAACAGTTTTCTGCCTATTGACTAGAGGCATGAAGTGGAAACATGAGCAAGCAAACTCGGTTTTGTTTTGTCAAAATATTGTTCTTTGGTTTGGGTTTTTGTGTTCATCTCATTCATAGCTAATGCTAGCCGATAGCCCTGCAGATATTTATTTTCTTATCTGAGACAGTATGCAAAACTTTTCTTAGTCACAAGCATGCGCAAGTGATATAAAGTTGGAATAACGTAGTGTTCACAATTGCGGAAAATCTCCATAGACACTATACTTATATATTCAATTCTCTATCACTGTTTGTATGTTTTTTTGTATTTTTTTTATCTGTATTTGTATCATGATTTTTTTGTGATGCTAATGCGAATTTGGAAAATTATTGCTTTGATATGTTTTTTTTATTTTATTTTATCGCTTACTTATGATTTTATTCCAAATCTGGTCAGTACTTCGATTTATTAATAGAAATAGTAAATGAAAAAATTGCGTTCGAATTGAAATTGGTTTTTTCTTTTCTTTTTTGAGTTTAACTTGTTTACTCTACGTCAAAGATCAAAGCAGAAAGAAACATTGTCTATTGTTAATCTTTCAAATATATTCCCATAAACCAAAAAATATATTTTATTAAAAATACAATAAAAAAAACTCAGAATAACGCTTTGCGATATCCAATGCTAGAATTTATACCTACAACTCAAAATATTTAATCATTACAAATTTTCCAAATCTATATTTCTATCATGGCGTGGAAACTATGAAATCTACTCCCCTTCTCGTAAATTCCAAACTCTCCTACTTCTAAACGAACCCAACAGCGTTAAAGGTTCATTTTTCATTGTATCGTTCGCAATATGTTCGGAAAACGCGACGAAAATGAGGGAAAACTCCGTGTGCTGCCATCTAGCGGCGAGGGGCGGTAAACTGTACTAGAGAAATAGGAAACATTCGTTTTCAGGATAACTTTCTTTGTAAACGTTATATTTTATTAATTTAATTTAATACTAGTCACGTTTAATAAGTAATTCTGTAATAAGACGATTTAATAAACAATAAACTTTGGAAAAAATATATGAATAAATTACGCGTTTTGCATTTTTATGAATGAACCAAACTCTTAACTTATGATAGATAGGTGCATTTAATATTTTAAAAATCACATCTACTTACAATTGAGTAGGTACTTATATACGCAAATATATTGCATGGATAATTATTATTGTAACTAGAAACCTACATAGTTAAAAAAAATAAAACCAACTTATGTCAGGACTAATATAAGGACTGAATAACGGAGAAAAGATTACTTTCTTCGAGGTATCTCGTCTGCATCGGAAGGTACCCAGTAACCGAATTTCGGCGGCGCGAACAAAAACTGACCTACATTGCGGCGCCCCTCTGAGTTCACCCACCCCAGTAGTACACGGCCACCCTACGAGTCACTCTTGCCCTTAGCAGCATCATGCACTTTACTACTAACATTTCTTACTATAATAATTAATATTGCAAATGTTTTTTTTCAAACAAGCTTTTTTGGCTTTGTGATAAAATAATGTCATAAAAAAACTAAAGTGTGCATGTTTCACAGATTTACGTGGCAAAAATTAAATGCCAAAATCAATGACAGTAATTGTATTAGTAATTATCAATAAATACCGGTATAAAATAACCGGTATTTAATTCCCCGTAAATAACCTCGCGCTAGTGTTGTGCGCAACGTAAACAAACGCGTCTTGCGCCCGCGGACCGGCCACTCGATCGCACCGCAAAAAAAGCGCATCCTATTATCGACTACAACAAAAGGATTTGTGCAGTGATACCTAAGTACACATCTCGATTCATCGTCTCGACTCGATCCGACGAACCGATGCTATTGGCGCGCCCTACTGTCGCCGCGGCAGACAAGGATGGAGCGTCGGTTTTTTGGGGCGAGCGAGGAGGAGGGAGACGGTCATCTTAGCCGGTGAGTGGCGTCCCACTGGGCGGGGCCGCGCCAAGGAGCGAGCCTCAGATGCGCGTAGTTGTTGGTGGGGCTACGAGCGAAGGATCGCACTGCAGTCGTGAGCCGTGCCGACGACGCGCGCCCGCGGCATCGCGCGCTCCGTCAGGATCACCTTACGTAATATCAAGCGATCGGTTCCGAGTCGATCATCGATTGTGAATCTGTCAACTCGATTATAAATAACAATTACTAATTAATCGTTAACTAACGATTTTTAATGAAGTGAACTCGAGACGTCGTTTTGTGTCGTGTGTTTTTGTTTTGTTTTCGCGCATGGACTTGAAATTATTTCTGGTTGTAAGAGACTGTGTTTTGTTGAGATCTGTTGTATTTGTGCTTGTGATATTTGGACAACTCTGAAGGGACTAGTTTTTTGTGACATTTTTGACTCAGCTGTTACAGCTACAGTAAATGTAGTGTTCAGTGGACATGTTCGAAAATATCTTTTAATAAGATATTTCTTCTGAAAACACAAGTAAGTGGCAAGAATCTGTATCAGTGAAGATAGGATTGTGTGTACGAAAAACACCAGTGACTTAAAAAAAATTAATTGAGACTCAACAGCAAATCGTATTAGAATTAACTAGAATCTTTTTGCAAGAACACTAAAATTATTTTAAATACACTGAAATGATTTAAGAAAACGATAAATATGGATATATTTACCAAATAATTTTCATTTGTTTTTGTTCATTTTATTATGTGTTCGTTCACATATTGTTTTGAATCGACAAAATAAACAATAAAGTGCGTAAAATACGACAAAGTGATCGGTTTAAAATGTTGAAACTCGGCCAACAGACCAGATTGAACTTGGAGAATAAATCAATGTCGACTTTAACTGCTTAAAACAGATTTCCAAAAATTCGTCTCATTAAAAATAAAAAGTGTGCTATGCCAATCGAGCTCATCGTCATTCGATATGTCACATGATTAATTTAGTCGAATAAAGTTTGAATTCGAATACGCTCGAGATATTTTATCGCGTCGGATATTTTGCCGAGTTTGCCGACGAACGTTGCATCTTGGTTACCGATACGTGGGCTGTCAATTATTTCATATCTATATCCTAATACCGATATTCAGTATATTAGTTTGTGTATTTACCCCAATTTCGGTGATCTGTATTTTATATGAGTGTGACAGACTGAGTTAAAAGCTAAGGCACTTACAATAGTTAAAGCATTATATCGAGTTTTCTGTTACCTACAACAAACGATACTATTTTATAATTTGAGTAGGTAATATTTTAATAATAATAGTTATTAAAAAAATATTAGTAAGTTAGTGTACTAACTGTTAGGTAATATATTAATACTAATAATATTTTCAATAGTGCTTATTGTAATAGGTAAATTTGTATTTTACGACATTAGAAATATGGTATAAGTTTATATGGCTTAGCAAAATTAATAAATAAAATAGCAAAGTGAATTTTCATCAAACTTTTAAACAGATTTAAGTACAAGAAGATAAAAGTATTGCTTTTAATGACAATAATTTATATTAACAATATTAGGTAGCAATATTAATTTTGAAAATTACGTAAATATATCTTATTAAATAATATAAACAAAACATATAGAAATATTAAAACAATTACATACTATTACGTATCCTATTATTTATTTCGTGCTAGCGAATTTAGTTCTAATTATTATGATAGAAGTGTGGCCGTAGTTACACAGATGGCGTTACTGAGTTCGTTGACCTCTTTTCATTTACCTACAGTGTGATAATCCGGAAACAATAAATAAAAATCATTTACCACAAACAAATTCTAATCGGGAATTGAATCTTATAAGAAAAATAAACTTTGAAATAGTAATGTTAGAGTTTGCATTTAAGAAATAGTAATTACGAATTTAATTTTTAAATATATTTCGATCATAATATGTAGTATTAATTACCCACTACTTAGTAGCATTAGGCATGGGTATTTCTTATAAAAGAGGTTATAATCACATTGTCCACATATTGTGTTCGAATTCAAATCGCCTACTTAATTTAATCATATCTAAAAAAGTTGCTTCACGATGTTTTATATATTTTTTTATGATAGATACAAAATATGTTTTGTAAAATAAATTGTGAAATCAATACCTATATTATATCTAATAACTGTTTAGTTGAAATAAAGACCTACTAGGTAAAAACTGCATTTCTAGAATAGTAAATACAAATCAATTGTGTTTTTGTTTCGTTCCTAGACAATAGAGATTGTAATTAGCATCGAACAAAAACACAAATCGAATAAGCTGTATCGATTAACGGTAAATCGAGTTATGTGCACGATTGTGAGTTAACATGTGTAACTTTGATTTGTTTTGTATTTGATTATGTTTTCGTGATATTAGTGCCTGTATTTTGTTAAAGCGGTAATCCAGCCCTAACTAGTAATAAGAATTAGAAGTAAATAATAAAAAAAGTAAACTAATATGTCCTAAGAAACGCTGTTGAAGTCATAAACTCATATTTTTGTATGTACTTTTATAGTGTAGAGTTGTAACAAGTAGTCGTAAAAGATTTTAAGAATTTTCATCGCAAAGGGTGTGCGAGCAAAATTAAAGTAGCTAAATCTGGGTCTTATAAGTGGCGAGTGTATCGGTTTCTTCTAGGCAAGCGTGTTACATCTTAGACTCAGGCGAGATACGACCAAAGGCTTTTTACTGTAATAAAAAATGAAGGCAACTGCTTATCTACATCGACACGAATAAGTAGTACCAAGAAGAAATGATCTGTATTTTTGTACTTAACGAACAAACTTAAAAACTACAGAACCGATTTCCAAACATTTTACAGTTTTGTCTTTTGCCGTTAGAAAGCTACATTATCACTGAGTAACATACACTATAATAATTACTAAAAAAATTAGGAGTACTTAGTAATCTCCACTAAAACAAACCTAAGGTGTAAAAAATAGCAATAAACGATCTCTCACGGTATGGGCTGCAGAAATCATTGATGATTGAGAACAAAAAATGTTCTACAATATTATAGAACATGTCAATATCTCGAAAAACTTCCACCCGTGCGAGGTCTCTCGGGCCGCGAGTACTAAATATTATTAAACATATTTTTTTTCGTGGCTAGTGCCTTTATTAACATAAACAAAATGACTAACTACGACAACAAAAAATTATAGCAAAAAGATTACCTATAGACCATTTAAGATTTACAGATAATACAAATGCTCCTACCCCCACCAGAGTGCAGCGTGCCCAGTGCGCTAGCCGCATTATCAGGCTGAATGGCAATGCTTATTCGTTGGGTCATATAAAAACCAGCATTCTGGTCACGCATCGAATCGATCAAACGCTCCGATGAGTTTGGTAAAATAAGATGAGCTCCCGGTCACCCCGGCACTTAAGTCTCTACTCCAAATGACTCAAATATATAAATATACTTACCTATAAGTCATAATTATTATATTATGTATTATCTGGCAACATTATAAGTAGATAATGAACAGTAAATCTGTCAGTGCAGCAATATTACTAAGTCGACTTATGACTGAGATGGCTGAAACATGTGTGGATAATTTACTGCTTTTAAATTAATACTTTTGTATATTTTAACTGAACAAGAAGGGTACTTTATACTTATAGATTTTGGGGATGTTTGAATAAGTTAGGTATAGGCGATCGTGGGATCGGTTTTTTTATATTGGAAAAGGAAAACCCGAAAAAATCACAAAATGAGATAATTTTAAATGAAATTAATATTATTTCATATATATATTATTATTTATTTAGCTTAACTTTATCGTCTAAAAAATAATGTCTTAGTTTTCTTATTGGAGTCGCGTTGTGATGTTAGAAAAAAATGTACTTAATGAGATAAGATATTTTAATTTGTCATGTTTTATACAATATATTTCCAACTAGGTAGGTAGGTGTTAAATATTATGTCGGCTTGTTAGTATCATTTTACTAGAATACCTAATACAAATTTATTTTGCAGATTTTGTTACCAACTTTAACTAGAATCTCTTATACAATATTTTTGCTGTTTTTGTAACTTTAGACGAGTTGTTATTATTGTGCTAAAAACCTAAATTAAATATACCATTCAGATTTCTTAGTTAAATAAATTGTTCTTTATATTTCACACAGATTTTACTCGCGATAGTTTTTGCGTTTGATCTCCGCCGCTACAGTAAGTATGAGTTTAAAAAATTAGGAGGTTTTTAATTCGTATTTTTAACACGAATCTTTATACGCAAGTAGTAGTACTACTTACGTATAAAGATACATTCGGATCAATCCTATTTTAACGCGGGCAAAGCCAAAAGCGGGAAAATACTTTAGATAGGAAATATTGCGTTAAAATAATTTAAAACAAGTGAGAACTAACTTCAATTTGTTTTTAATTTTAGTAAATTTAATTATTTACACTCCAAAATACTGAATAAATTTTGCGGTAAGTACCTGCAGAGGAAAAGGTATATACGAGTAGGTATACCAAACTTCACTTATCAATCAAATAAAACACTCCAAAACGGTCCAGGCAACTAAATAAAAAAAGAACACAAAATTAATGAAATACGTAAAAAAATACGTGGTTAGAAGTGACGTCAAAAAAATCCGACTGCTAAATCTACAAACCTGTGTATCATACTTAATTTCTTTTTTTTTTAATTTTGATGTTCCCAGTGTCACTCTTGCGACTAACACGAATCTATTGACACCACTCACATAAGAATACGACAAGCCGTTAAGGCTCTAGAGCGTGCCGTAAAAATATACATACATACATACACTCGAAAAACATAACCCTCCTTCTTTCGCAGTCGGGTATTAACGCCAGAGTTGTATGATGGCAACCCTTTAAAATCCCTTATGAAATCTATATCTAATGCTTATAGGCATGCTAGTTCAGATATATGTAGGTAGGTACAGTCAGGTCCGCAGATGAACCGTGGGACTCGGTACAGTCAGGTGCTCACATACTTGGTTCGATTACTGTGACGTCATTATTGGCTGCTCACTATAAAGGATGTATTTTTAGATTACACTGAGAAACAATAAGTAATAGTTTAAAAATATGGAAAGTAAAACGAGTCAGTTATTACGAATTGTAAGCCAAGCTACTGGAGCAATTCTGATACAATATGCAAAAATCTAAAAAATATTTTAAATAAATATGACTTATTTACTCGAATAAGTCGTTTAAATCCTACAATTTCAATTCTGATATAATATTGACATGTTATTTTACTACTAGTATAATCCACTACTGAGTAAAGGCCTCTTCCTAAGCAACTTCCGTAATGAAACAAGATCTTAGCTTACAAAAAGTGGTTTAAAATGAATTCAATAAACCCGACTGCAAGAATTTTAGAGCCACGTATCCTAACAAGTGAAATCGCGAGATGCAGCTGGTATAGTCTATGACCATCTGCAAGTGAAGACGAATCTATTGACACCACTCACATAAAAATACGACAAGCTGTTTAGGCTCCATGGCGTGACAAAGAAATATACATACACACTCGAAAAACATAAACCTCCTTCTATCGCAGTAAGTTAAAAATTATACAGATCTTACCATCAATATTTTTAAATTAAGTTTTAAATAAAATATATATATAATACTTCTGTCATATTATTATTTTGTCATATTATTTTATTATACGCAGACTTATTAGCTATTTCCGTTTCCCGAAATAAAACTGTAGTAAAATAAATAATGGGCTGTGAAACACATCATTATTAAATACTAATAAAGCTAAGAAAAGTTATGATTCTGATCAAAATATACTCTTTTGATTTTTCATCGACACTTTTACAGGAGAAATTTCTTGTTTAAAAAAAAACCAACTTCAATTCGGCCTCTAAGTACTAAGTTTTATTAATATCGATTTGAAAGTAAATAATATTTAGATTTTGATAGAATATATAAGTGACTGTTTCGGCAGTCGATTTTAAAAAAAATCGTAACATTTAGTAGGTACCTGCACCCTATGGTACTACTAGGGGTACAAAATGGGAACATCTAGACCCTCAAGGGTACTAAGTTAAGTAGTAGTGAAAATACTACAAATAAACACAGAGTAAAGTACAGACGGATAACTGGAATAAATAGTTAGTACTTTTCCAAACAAAAAATATATCAAGAATAATCCAGGCGTCTTTAATAAAATCAGAGCTTATATAAAAAAAAACTAAAATATATATAATATTAAACATTTTTTTTTATGTAGGTTAATACTTCATAATTAAGAGCACCCTGTATAAAGAACTCCGATAATGTTTACACTAAGCTCGCACTACAGGGTGTTGGTAACGCGATACGTCGGATGATAGATCGATTATGTACGTTATAATGTTTGTCTGTCATTGCTTTTATTGTGGGAACGACCAACGGTCAATCTTTTATATGTACCTACTAATAAGACAATAAGATTAGTGAATATTAAGACTTTTATGATAAGATAATTTAAGACAGGTCTTTATTAACAAGTAGGTACGTTTAGTTTTAAAACACAACTTCAATTTTGCAGTTGCCTGAATTATTTTTTTAAGTTTTGTCTATTTCCAAACGAAACTACTAGACCGATTTTGATATAATTTTTATGAGAGTAACTAGAGAATATGTTTTAAAAAAATATATTTGCCGCAGCAATTCAAGCGCCCGCGCCTCAGAAAACAAATCTAACCCTATAAAATTAAATTTAAAAAAATATTTGGTTTCCCATACAAAAATAAGTGACGTCATCGGCAAAGTTGTAAGGAAGACGTAAATTATTACTATGAATTTTGCAAATGTTTGACTATCTATAACTACAATGCAAATATATGTGATGAGAACTATTAAACTAACAACTAATATTAACTACTCGGACATAAATAAGATTTACAAGTTGAATTTTTTAGAAATTATTAATTTAAGAATTGCTTATAAAGAACGTTACTTAAAGGTCAATAAATATTTCTTTACTTTACTATTATTAGTACTTACTAATAATAGTAAAGTAAAGAAATATTTATTATTTATTACAAAGAAAAAAAACTTTTTTTTTGTTAAAAAACGTGAGTTGTTTTGTAGCATAGATCATTGCTATCGGTATAGGAAAATCGTGAGGAAACCATGGCATGGTGGTAAGGCGTTACTTATCGCTCGCCTGGCTAGCTACCACCCTCAAGTTGTAAAATCGCCAAGCACCTAACGGTGTGTTCCGTCAGCTTTCCTTGATAGCCAATGTATTCCAAACTAGGCATGCTCCATCTAGGGCTACAGTATCGCTGACTTCCGTGGTCGTACAAACTTGTGGTCAAATGCCTAGCTGTGTAGGATAAAAAATAGACATGTAACAATGGTATATTTCCACGTCCATTCAGCACCATGGTAATAAAACACCATCAATTGATACACATACTGTTTGCTTCAGCAATAACTGCTTGTCATATTTATGTGGGACAGGGGATTAGCTGACAGCGGGTTACTAGGACATCATATTTTATGTCATTAAGAAAAATAATATACAATTGCCAATATCAGAAATATCCTTGACGTATCTGATATTATTCACTACAATTTACACACACGCATAATTATATATCTTATCTAATTTAATTTAATATTATAATTTACTTAGGCACTGAATTAAGTAAATTAATTCAGATTTATTTTATCCTACTTACATAGTCAGATAGAGTGATATGCTTGACGTGCAAAATGTAAGGTTTTTTTCATCAAGAACTTACTTGTAAAGTCATGAAACCTAATGGTATGATGAAATTTAATACAAATGACGAACATGCTGGAATTTTTTTGGTTCAGAGAATCTCCAATGCCTTCCAACGTTGCAATGCTGCCAGCATTTCTGCCACCATTCCCGCAACTAACGTACTTGTTGACGGGAGATTATTTATTCAATTTAATATATATATATATAATTATGATTATGTAATAGTTGATAATAGTTTAGTTAGTGTTTTAATTACTATTTTTTTAGTTCTTGTTAACAAGTACAAGGTCTAGTTTATACTTCGATATCATGCAAGATGTCGGCTCGTTTTGAATTTACTTTAAATCAACATGTAATTTGCAATGTTTTATTATAGCTTATCTGTAGCTGAAATTGAATCCTCAGAAATAAGTAGAATATAAAATTAGTCTTAATAATAATCATCATTGAGTGTCGAGGAATTCAGAGCTTTCATGACTTTATAGATTTTGCAACATTGTTTATATTTTAAAATCGCTTTCTCTTTGGTCTTAATACACAAGCTACTCGTGTTTTACCTCCTCTACTATCATTTGCTAATATTATTTTATACCTTATTCTCATAAAATAAAGTCTATTATTAAACTATTATACGAGAAACAGTCGATCACACTAATTCGACACTTATTGATAAGACAGAAATGTGATGTCATTTGTTTTATATTTTTTTTGTGATTATTTCAAGTTTTATTTTCTTGGAACTTTATTCTTTGATCTAGTGATAATGACGTATTTTATAAGTAGATCAAATAATTCAAATCAATATGCATTGAAATCTTATCGGTATGTTTGTGAAAATAAAAGATTAAAATAATTTTAATTTTTAACTATTGTTGTGTCACCGTAATTTGTGATATTTATATTTATCCTTAAAATAAATAAATATTGTATTTTATATAATGCATATATATATATGAGTTTTTAAGTTAATGGGTTCTTCTTTCATTCTTTTGAGAAAACAGCAAATGAAAATCTATAAAAAGATAGTGAAGAAACCTGCTTATTGAAGAAGCTTTCGAAGATAAGTCTCCAACGTGCAATTTGACTAGCGTGGTGGACTTTAGCTTACACCAACTGTCATAGTGGAGACCCATGCTCAGCAATGGGTCTTTATATAAGAAATAATATTTTAGATTTTTATATTGAACCGTATGCTTTGATTTCTTCACAAACCAAAAAATTACCTTGTTTTTATTTGACAATACCGACTCGTTTTACTTAGCCTTTTAAACTTTACTTTAATACTTTAAGTCTAAAACATTGATGCACCATATTTCACTACCCTTCGTCCACTAGTCAATAAAAAACCCAGTCACAATATCCCAACAAAAACTCACTCGTTTATTTGCTTCCAAGCCCTAGTAACCAATTTTATAGCCATCAAAACACATGTGGCAAAATCGGTGCCCATCGATGACGCTAAAAAACGAAAAAAAATATACCGATATCTCTTTCATATAGATAGCTTTGTCCCTGTCTATCGTCACATGTGTTGCCCTTCTGCGATCAATGGATACCGTTTTTTATAATAGTTTATTTTTTGTATTTTTATTTCTGTACTGAGAATTTTATCGGGTCGATTATTGAGGATAAATATTGGTTATACTCGTAGCTACTTATGTTTATAAAGCTACTTGTTGCTTCTGATTGCCTGGTAGTAATTGTACTGGGCTCTGCACACACAAATCGAAATATTTTTACTAAATCTTTTTGGACTTCTACCACAGTAATATTAACCTGTCTGAAAGAGTATTTGGCATTAATTATTTCAATTCATATTTATTTTCTAAATTCCATTTATTAATAACACATATAACATTTTAAAAAGCACAGATATTCTAATGATATACTCATTGAAAAAATCTACACAAGTTTCATATCTCATATATAAAATTAATTAACTAGGGCATTGTAATTAGTCTTCCAAATTATGTATCCAGTATAGTAACCTAGAATATCCTTAAACAAATAACCAATAATTCATATTCATTAAAATGATAATAATGAATAATTTAATCAAACAGTAAATTTAAACAAATTTAGTCAAATAATCCGCCCCGATTGGAACCAATTGCAAAAGTGCCGTGGCACCAGAAACGAGCCGAACCTTAAATTTAAAGAAAATTTAAACAACATAAATAAATTAAATAATTGTCACTAACCCAACCTTAAACAAGTACAGTCGTAAGTAATGCCCTAGCTATAGAACTATCCGAATACTTTTGGCAACAAGGTCCGCAGTAGGTTCAGGTAATTTTTTTATGACAATCCGAATACTTTCAGCAACAAGGTCCGCAATAGGTTTAGGTATTTTTTATGACAATCAGAATACTTTCGGCAACAAGGTCCGCAGTAGGTTCAGGTATTTTTTTATGACAACACGAATACTTTCGGCAACAAGGTCCGCAGTAGGTTCAGATATTTTTTTATGACATTTTTACGTTGGTAGTAAAATAACTGTTTGAGCGGTGTTTAATCACGAGCCATTGTTTTAGTAATATACATCACAAGAATTTACTACAACAAAATAGAGAGTCACTTATGAACCATAAAACCTGTACCTTTCTATAAGGTTCCATGAAGCCTCAAAAAAGACTTTACCTAGTAAAACCCACCGATACAAAGTAGCAAGAAACATGCACCACGTCAATATAAATAGCGTCGTATACAAGAAGAATATGAGTAGCATTCGAGCTAAATATACCCAGCATCATTCATAATGGAGTGGTCACCTGTTACTCTTTGAATCAACTCGTATCTAACGAATCTGTCTATATAGACATAGCTATATACACGAGTTGACTTCTACTGCGGCATCTGAAAATGAATAAATAGTTGAAGGCACAAAATATTTTCAAAACTATATCATAATCATAGACGATCATTTTATTTGTAATTTTACACGCCAATCAAAAAACATTGCAGAAATTCATTCTATACGTAAAATCATATTAAAGTACCTCATCATCATCATCATTTTCCTGACCTTATCCCACTACGTGGGGTCGGCACACCATGTCTTCCTCTTCCGTTCTTCTGTATCAGCCGTCATCTCTTCATTCACTCCCTTTTCACACAAATTCATTCACATCTTAGGTCGTCCCCTCCCGGCGCTACCAACAAGTACCTAATCACAAAATTAGTAATTTTAGTTAATTGGTATAATAATAATATTTAGAATATTTAGAAAAAAATAATAAAATCAGAATAAAATAATAATTAGGTTGAATTGATTAGTATATTACTTAGATCAGGACTATCAATATTTACAAATGAATCAAAGAAACGGAAAAAATGCTCAAGTAAGTACTTGGAAGAACTGGCAAGTTCTATTTTCTCTTACAATTATAAAACTCGTCCTACCACTATATTAAGACAACATTAAATATTTACAACAGAGATCAGGCGCAGGAGACGGTCTTATCAATAAAAAGCGATGTCTTCCAAACTATCTTTGTAGGTATAGACATTTTCTCAGGTGCCTCTTACTATACGTCATAGTACTAAGCTAAGCAACGGCTTTGTAAGTCTGAAAATATTATAATGAATGATCATAAAGCGACATTTATTACACTTTTGATCCTTCGTGAAGACTCCTCAGGTCAAGTCTAAGGCAAATAAGGATTCATTCGAAAATCATTTAACAACAAGTTCTTAAAAAAAAAGTGTTTACGTCAGGCGCTGATAGAACTTTTACACTTAATTCGTTTTAAAAATTTAACCTTTGAAGTGATTTTGATAAATGGATCACTTCAGAATACCTGTGAAAACAAAAAATAAATTTTTATATCGGTCGAAACACCGAAAAATCTGGTAACAAACAAAAAGACGTCGAATTGAGACCGGAAGCCGGTAAAAGCGAAGACCTAGTGTCTCTCTAACGCTTCGTCAAGTCAATATTTGAAAGGAGATGAAAGCTACATGGAGAAGAAATCGAACAACATTCTGCTACAAATATATCTCTATTTATAAATGTTATGATGTATGTTCGTTTGTCATTGTGTTGCGCGGGCGGCCAACTCCGGAGAATGTCAATGGGGTATGATTATGACAGCTATTATTTTAGGAGACGTCATTTGGAAAAATAAGAACATGTGTCACTGGATATAACTACTTGGAAATATTGATATACCTAAATGTATAGAAGTAGGAACGTTCTTCGCTACGTATAAAGTGAAATAATAAATATGTGATAAATGAAGAACTGCTCGACCGATTTTGTGCAAACTTCACATAAACCATCTACTCAATAGTCCGAACAAAACCTAAACATTTGGTTTGGATAGGTGAGACCGTTCTTGGGTTATAAAATTACAACGAAAAGTTGCATTGATTAATATATATTGATGATTTTCATTTTTGTAGTAACTATTCATTAGTGGCTTAAGAACAAGATTTGATGTTTAGAACGATTCTTGCTGTGTATGCAATTCTTGTTAGCCATAAAACTCATCGATAACATTGTATATGATAGCTACTACTGTATAATAAAATTCAATTCGTAATTCATTCATCTCATCTAGTCTCATCATACTCAGGTCGAAAGGAGGTTCAAAGTTAGAAACTTCTTTAAATTCCATCTTATAGTTATGTAAAATGATTCTTTTACCGGGAATAAACTGACTGCTACAACACAGCTATTTACTTAAGTAGCAGGCAAAGCTTCAATATACACTTATATTATGTACACTATTTTTACAAACAATAAAACATTATGTATTTGTATTTATATCGCGAATGAAAGCTAAAGCAAAATAATAACGCAATACGTTATATTTGATTTCTATGTAAAGCAACAAGCTGGACTCCAGAATACTCGTAGTGTGCCTACATTGTCCATAGCGCAGAAATACAATTGGCATTTAGAAATTGGCAGGCCATCAAGAGATCGAAGACAATTGGCAGGTGTGAGTGATGGCGGGTTACGAGGAATGTGCCCGCAATTAGTTCAGTCGTGATTGATCGCTGCCATCGGCCAATTGTGGCGGATGAGCCAAGAGATGCGTCTTACACTGTCAGCGGACTTTAAATATAGGTTGTCGATTCTATTGCTGATGCATGTGTTATTGCAGTTAATGGCGTCTTGCATGCGGATTCTGCGTGGGTCGACCTGCAGGGCTGTCCGCTATAGATACTCATGAATGACTAAAGCAAGCTAATTTGTTTACGTTTAGAAATTTTGTCACTGCAACGAAACTCTTTGTCTAGTTTTCAACTCTTTGATACCTAATGCTAGCCGATTGCGCTGATATTTTGTACATGCCCACACGTATTATGAATGCGAGAGTGTGTTTGTTTCCTTGTTTGTTTATCTTTACAGCAACTTGTGTTGCGATGATTGTCGAGTGGTTAGTGGAGTCGTTTGCCTTGCAAGCCTGAGCTACCGGTGAAGGAAAACATCGTGAGGAGACCATAGCATGGCGGTAGGGCGTTTCCTATCGCTACCACCCCCAAGTAGGTAGTAAAATCTCTCGCCAAGCACCTAAGGGCGGCAGCCTTCCTTGAGAGTTCCAGTGTATTCCAGACTAGGCATCCGTGGTCGTGCAAACTTGATGTCAAATCCCTACCTGTGTAGGAAAGCAAAAACTGAGTGACATGTCGACTTGGTTTTTGCACAGAGATAGTTCTAGATCCGGAGAGTGAGAAAAGAACCTGGGACCGTAGAATCTTGTAAGCGTGCCTTAGCTCGAAGCCTATGCTTTACAATTTACAACTGTCCCGTTTGAAGTCAAGAAATAGTGTCTCCACGTCAGTCGATACTCGGATATCGACACCCGAAATATCGCTCCCACGCGAGGGTGTAATGACTTATTGCTCAGAATTCCGGATAGCTAGGATGACTACGCATATAAATTTTTGAAATAAATGAAATTTAAAAAAATGGGTTTTATATATATTTTCAAATAAATGAAGTGTTAACTTTTGGTACCTACTAATTTATATAGTGTAACAAATGACGTTGCGAAAAAAATATCATTTAGGTAATATAACAATCAACAATCAAAATAAAAGAATATATTAAAAAATGGGCTATAAAATGCACAATAAATATTATCTAAAAATATTTATTTTTGATCAATGTAACTAAAAAAATCTATTTAAATTTTTACCTCGTTTCATATAAAATAGAATATAAATATAATATATATTCATTGAATATAATATAATATCGTATATGTACAAAATTATAATAATACTATTAAATATTCCAATATTTTTTCACTGCAAAAATATTGATAGGTATAAAAAAAATTACTATAATAATTGTAGGTCAATAAAATAGCCAACATGCTTCATCTTAGGCATCGTCGCCATACTTGTCATCGTTTTTATGCTAAATATTATCTATTAAAAATAGTGTTAAACTAGTGATGAGCGGTACTTCAAAAAAACCCGACAGCTAAATCGTTATCCCAAAACAAAATATCGCGAGTGAATCGGTTTCTTCTAGGCAAGCGCGCTACATCCTAGACCGCATCGTTACTTTGCATCAGGTGAGTTGCAGTCAATCGCAAGCCTAACGACTATAAAAAAAAACCTGTGTATCATTTATAATTTCTTTTTTTTAAATTGTGTTGTACCCTGTGTTACTCGCGCAACTAAGATGAATGTATTGACACCACTCACATAAAAATACGACAAACTCTAGTGATAAGGCTCTAAGGCGTGCCAAAAAAATATACATTCTTACATACACTCGCAAAACATAACCCTTCTTTCGCAGTCGGGCAAAAGCGAAAAAATGTTACACTTTTATAAATCAAGTCGTTTATCAATGATCGTCATGGTCACCGCAGTCGATAGGGGAGACCAAAGAACATTTGTAAGTCATATTTCGTTTTGTTGATGTCTTTTTCGATCTCCCCTTTCTTGAATAGACGTAAATATAAAGTGCTAACTCAATCCATACTTCATTATTTTTCACTGATATAAAAAAAAACAATCGTATCAATAAACCATAGCGTCCCGCTGAACACATTTGTTTTATACTTAGCACGGATCTTCCCTATGAAGCGGTTGTAAGCCATAGTAAACCACGCCGGCCAAATCTTTACTTATCATAGAAAGCAATTATTAGCTAGCGAATTGCCTTGTCTGACAAGCATGTTTCCTCACGATGTTTTTTTCCTAGAGTCAAATAATTAAAATTTTATATAGTAACTCAAATATCCTAAGGTTAGTTAAGTTACAGTTAAATATCTAAGTTTTTTGTCAGCTTTGGAATAAACTTCATATAAGTATCTAAAACTAGCTGATCCCGCGAACTTCGTACCGCCAAACAGTTATGTTTGTATCTCACCATTAAACCTTCAAAGAACTTTTACAAATTCGGTATAAGCTATTAAGTAAATCAGCCCGTTTTCGAGTTGAAGCGAGACAAACGAACAGCAAATTATTTATATTAATCATTAATATCAAATTATTATTATTATATAGTTTGCTAATTTTTTTGAAAACCGTAATTATGCTTGGTAATAAAAAGAAAAATAAATGCATTAGTTAAAGCAATGAAATTAATGCACGACATAACAAGATCTAGCGCAATAAAAATCTTCATAGAATTATAACTAGAAAAGTTTTACGAGCTTACAAATTCACTACATTTCGTAACCTTGAAATATTCAAATTATAAAAAATATTAATATTAATTCTAACATAAATTTTCCATCGGCAATCAGATTCTAATATTTTTTATGGTTATTTATGTGTAAGGTCGGCGATATAATGTGTACATATAAATTATATGCAAACTTAAATTCTTATATATACCGAATTCTTTAATGATTTGTCATTAATATTGATTATAATCTTTGAATACTCATATTTATGTAACATTTAGTAAATAATTCAATGAAAAATGTATTAATTAATCAAATTGGCAGAGCAATAAACTACAGCCTACGCAAGTTACTAATAGGCAAACAAATAATGATTAGACAAGTTACTCGATTTTAATATAGGTATTTTGCATTATATTTTATCCAAGTTGATAAATAGAACTGATGACTCTATTTGATAAACAATTGAGGCTTTCACGCGTACCTGATTGTTGGAAAGGTTCAACTATAGTTTCGTTCACATTGGGTGTTTTTCATCAGGCATGAAATGATTCGGTTGTGTTCACAACGATGGCACGTCTCGTACTGCGCTCGGCCGCTCGCTGCGCGTGCCTTGACTTAATAAAATTAAGGATATCTTGTTAATGATATTTACGGATCAAAGACTACTGAACTGAAAAATTTGCTAAATAAAATGTCCCTTCTAAAACTTTTAATAAGTCTGAGAAGATTTTCTTCATATCTCTTTTTCGCATTTATTTAGTTAATAAATTACATTTTATCGCTTCTTGTCATCAGTTTGTCCTAGTAATACCTGAAGTTAACATTTTTTTAGATAAAAACTTTGACCTTAAAACACAAACTATAGAACCATTCTTTCATATAAACACACAACCAGTGACATAAGCATTGTCAAAAACTATAATAAATTTACAGCCTACACCTGCCTTAATAAATATCGACATGCACGCGATACTTGTATCGAATAATCGAGCATTTAATGTCGTGTCGCATCACTACCGTGATAGGTGCGCGTTAAAAATAGTGCGGCACTTATAGCGATCGAAATTGATCATTTGAATGATCGTTTAATGTTTAACGATAACGATTTTATCGATACTCCAAATTAATTAGAATTATTCTGGGGAAATGCCTTCAAATGTATTTGTTGTGAAGTCTGGAGTAGTTCTGACAATTTGACACCTATTATTATTATTTAGAAGTTTTGCTGTTGAAAACGTATGTTAAAATAAATCGTAAACAATTTGCATGTAAATCATGCAAAATATACGCAAATGTTTCACATCATTGTCAAAAGGGAAAATCCAATGGGACACGACCAAAACTCACTTTGTTCGTTCAAAAACCACTCAATGCATTCGCATAACGCAAAAACAGCAAATAAAATCCATCAATCAAAGAACAGGCAATGAAATAATCGAATTTCAGAACGTCGAGTGCCGTTCAAAGCAGAAACGAAGAACCGCAACAGATTTGCCAAATTGGAACGTGCAAAAAGACGATGGCAACATGACTAATATCTGGCACAAAGTTCGTGTCGATAACCCGAACAAAAGAAGTAACTTGAAAACGCGGGGAATCAGTAGATTTCATAAAAAAAGTAGACCAAAAATGCAGCGGAGAGAGATGCAATGTCTAAAATAAATCAGAAATACATGCGGGCGAGACTCTTATTGCCCATCCATACGCGGAAATAGATTATTGGAAAATTGATAGTACTTAACTTATAACGGACGTATCAGAAGAAAAGTTATACCTAAGAGATACACGTGGTTTTATTTCTAATATTTAATCATAGTTATGGAACTGAAGGTAGTTCCTGTCGTATCTTGTTAATGCTCACTCTAAACAGAGCGAACTGCAAAGCAGCGAGCTCTATGCTCTGTGGAGAAAACGAAGAAAATGAAAACAACTGCTCGTCGGATCGCTTTGTTTGCCATTGTCATATCGATTTATGCAATTGGAAGACAGGTTGCATGCAGATGAATAATTAGGTTACAAAGAAAGCAAGACCTTAAATCGATAACGTCGAAATTCAAGAAAGTTCGACGTCACGAAATAGGATCACGATCACCACACTATCGGCTTTGTTTCGCGATATCGACTAACCACATCGGAGCTTCCGTAGCAGTATTCGAAATTCAACTTTATGATTCGAATAATAAGGTTGCAATATAATAAGTTTTGTTAAAAAATAATGTGTTCGAAGTTCGAAAAAAGTTTTTTAACGTGTGTGAGGGTAATCTTAGATTCGTAATATTTATGGAGGTGATAAAATGTTGCGGCGGTGTTCGATGGTCGGACGTTTTAGGTGCACCTGTCTCTTTTTGTAAGTTCAATCGTTAATGTCAATCGGGAACTGTTTGATATTTTAACGTTTACTTAAATCATTGTAATGGCGCACGCGATGCTCCTTTAATTTTTTAAAGATGTGAATTTTAGTGAATAATTAATAATTTTTTAAAACTTTTGCTCCTTGAGAAAAATAAGGGATAATACGTATGTATACCTAATAAGAATGCTAACAGTCAGTAGGTAATTATTAGGGCACTACTGTGATAGCCAAATTTTCAGTTATGACTTCCCCATATGTATACCTACATAAGGGGAATTAACGAAAGATAAAATAAAGTTTTTTAACAAACATTTATTGATTACCTAAATTTTACTGTCGAGTCATTAACCCCCACGAAAACCACTCAGTAACACGGAAAAATTTACAATTCAAATTAACAGTTAATTCAAAACGATTTATTTATTATTTCTAAACGTCAGACGTTTTGGATTTGACGAAAAATAAAGTTGTTAAGGACCACGTTAATAAAGGGAGCCAGAACGGCGACCCGCACGCGACGGCAAAGATTACTATCGATACATAAATTTAACAATGCCAACTGTCAAACATCGAATAATAATCGAATACAGCCCTATTCCAACAGACGTAAGGCTAAAACTCCCTAGCTTTTAGTAACAACAAAGAAAAGCGTCACCGTTGTCGCTAACTCAAAGACGTTCGATTTTCAAACTGTCTTATGAGTTTTGTGAATTTCTGATGTTCGACTTTTCATTGTACACTAACCGTTTTTTTATTTTTAAAATTGGAACAATTTATTTTACCAAATGTATCAGACAGTAAGTTAAAGTTTGATGATTAATGTTTTGCTTGAATATTGCATTTTATGTGCTTGTTCTGTTTATACCTACTTAGATATCTTGACTAACATAATTACGTAACCTATGTTTTTTTTAAAGTAGTTGTTTTCGTTATTAGTGATTATTTCGTCTTGTATCAATGGACTAATAAATAAAACAGTCTGTGTGGCGCTTATCTGCCATCTACACTCCCCCCTCCTAATGAATATTTACCAATATCAATGTAAAGTTACCAACTTACTTGGAGTGGCAATAACTCACTGTTACGTCTCTATGACTCATGCACAATTTAAAAATTATATTTTTTTTTCCATAAAAATATGTACTTATACGAAAATGAACAATGGTTTTTACTGTATATTTTTTAATGCAAAACGTCAAAATAAAATAAAATCATATATAAATGCACGTCAGCAATTAAATAGCCTGGCTTTGATTGTACCTGGTGCCAATGTACCCGACTTTTACTATATATTATACCAAGATATTCAATTTGTTTTTCTTGCAATTAAATTTTCTATAAGTACGGTCGGAAAAAAAATCGCAATAGAAAATTCGGTTTGCTACAAATACTGAATCATGTTGTTTAAAACTCACAATCAAAGCATAACTATGTCTAGAACATTCCATAAATACCATCCAAGTAGAGATGTGGTAAGATGTCACCAAGGAATCTTGGGATGTCTTTGGTTTTACGTTTGAAAGACGGAATAGCCAATGAAGCGACCTCTACCTTTGGAGCCTAAAATTATCCTAGAAGTGTGCACAAACGCCTCTGTATATCATGACTACCTTTGCTTTGGACATGACGCCTTGGGCTCATAAGCATGCTAGCTAGCATAGCCTTAGTATATAGTAGAATTAAACAAAACCTCATTGTCCCATTTCTAAATATAATATCAAAAATATACTAGGATGAAGATCTTGATAACATTAAACCAAACAAACAGACCAAAATAAAGATATAAATAGTTAAAATTTCAATAATTTGCATATTAATGAATTAAACAATTGATAAGACATAATTAATTAAAAAAAAACGGGTTAATAAATATTAAGTTCAGGTTAGTAAAAAAATCATTATTATAATTCCAACTTATTAATTAATCTGAGTATCTAAATATTATGTAATAAATAAAAAATAAAAGTATTGTATTATCTGTCTCAGTCAGTCACGGTATTGGTCAAACGACGCTATCTCTATTGAAAACGTCAACTAAAAAAGTAAAGAATAGTGTTGCGACAAATCGATAGATCGATATCGATGGCAACGATCGGGCAAGTTGGCGTGACGTGTAATCCTGTTTGCATATCGGGTGGCACGAACTCCGCACTTATCATGTTTATTGATTGACACGCCAGTAATTCACGGGCTACCGTGCTAGTGGGTGGCGGGCAAGTCGCCTACACAGAGTAGACTAGCTACAGAGCATCGCCTTGGTCTTGGTTGATCATAAAAAATATTTTGCATGTCATTGGGTAAGAAAATAAAATATAACTTAGGTATCTTCGGAACTGAAGTTATATACAAACTTATTCAATAATTTATACCAAGCACCAATTTTTTGCTTTTTTTTTCTAAATAGTATGAAGACTTTATTTTTTTATGATTCTTGAGTAACATGTTATTGTTTTTCCGAACTTTTCATAAAAAAGCAATATGGTAGCTGATAAGATGTCATATATCTAGTAATTTAAAAAAAACTCCCGTATTCAAAACGAGTTGGTAGATGAGAAATATATTTTAAGAAAGTCATTACTTAGAATGCTGAGTAGAATTAGTAATTTTAGTCTAATAAGAGCATTTTATGTAAATAACAAACCAAATAAACGCTAAATAACTAAAGCTTAAATTTTTTTTGCATCACCGTCAGTGAAATCCGTTCGAGTTCACCCTCACAATTCAGGTTCAGTTTTGTCTCTGTACATTGTCTACTTAATGTCAACGCTAACTTTACAATGGTCAGTTTTTTGAACTCGAAGGCTTTAGTTTAAGCTCTACCTACCTCTAAGGTGGTGGGGAGTCACGGTCGAGCGACGCTACCTTTGCTCTACCTTTGGTACTTGGGTGACTAATAGGTCTATAACTTGGGGTTTGAACAGTCAAGGTCCAGATATTTTGATTGATGGGTTATAAGAGCTGTTTTATGAGACTTAGGTTTTTTTAGATACTAAAGTTTTTTACAAGTACATTTTGTGTTTTTAGTATGGTTATGGTCTAAAAAATTTCGATTGAAACGCTAAAATTGATTCATATTTTGAACTGATATGTTGTTATTTTGCTTGTTCAATAAAACAAACGGGCGAGTAAAGAGCCTTTGTTGGCAAAAACTAAATGACTAACTACAACAACAAAAAAGAAAAAATAGCAGAAAGATTACCTATAGACCATTTAAGATTTACAGAAAATCCAAATGCTCCGACTCAACCAAACTTAATGTATATTGTCTTACATCTGTTCATAAAGTACAGTAATAAATTCCTCGGCATGTATTAAAATATTATAGAATCATTTAATAACTGTATTAGAATTAACAACTTACCTTCTTACCCTTAGGTAATTCTTGAATCAACATCTTACCTTCTTACATTAGAATCAACCACTTGCCTTCTTACATTAGAATCAAAATCTAACCTTCTTATATAAGAATCAACCTCCTTACCTTACTTACTTAAGGAACTGCGATTACATCACACGAAATCCAAATTCTTGTTCATCTTCAACAAAAAATTTGAAACTACCCACTTCAGCCCGTATTTTAGATCTAGTTCAAAATGTACAGCCCTCGCTGCAGCCGGCGTGGTTCTAGGCGGCAATAACTTAGTTTTTGCATGTTTTTCTATTGTATTCAACGTAAGTTAAACCCGAACAAATTCCACTACGCGACATATAAATTAAACCTACTTACGCCAACTCGTTTATTTGTTTCAACGAAAAATCTAGTTCACGATAACAGTAATTTTATAGCTAGATTCAATGAAGGTCTCCAGTCTTTATCAGCAATGAAAGCTAGTTTGAATTTTAGACTGTTTATATTCATAATAGTTATAGAGATATCCGACTGGCTGATAGTGGAATCGCTATACCCGCAACACGCTATTTCTATCTGCGGAGCTGTCAATTTTCTTTTCGGCGTCGCTATCGCAAGCATCGAACCGAACACCCCAAATTAGTTTCGACACGAATACGATTGTCTTACATTACAATCGATATTCAAGTCCGCCTTTTTCTGTTGCAGGAAAAGAAACGGATAAAAGAGCACGCGATTTGAAAGAAAGAACAATCGAACGTTTGAATTCGAAGTTTGAAATGTGTCGTGGTGTTTTGGTGGGGACGGTGGTGTTTCGAGGGTGATGTCGGTCAGTATGCGTCGCGCGTGAGACGCGAGCGGCCGGATGCACCCCACGGCAGCGGCCAGCCTGCCCGCCGCGCCCGAGGCGGAGGTGCAAGCGATGCACTCCATGGACTGGCTCTTCAAGAAAGAGAGAATATACTTACTCGCACAGTTCTGGCAACAGGTAAGGCGTATGCCTGAACTATGCTTACTCTGCTTATGATATATGTTTGCACTTCTAGGACAACTGCTTTGGCCTGAAGTCTCGATTTACACACCATGTCCTTACAACAATACTAGCAAAATTTAGTAATGTAACTAAAAAGACGTGCCTGACTAAGAAGCTAGCTAAAAAAAAGGTTTCGTCTGCTTACTAAAAAAACATTGAAACAATATTAATTAAATTAGCCAACCCCAAAAAATATGTCTAGGAACATTTTAAAAGATAAAAATAACGCGGCCAATGTGACAGAAGCTAAATAAGTTCAAATCACAAAAACAAACTAAAATACACTCATTTTAAAACATCATATAACATTTAAGTTAAAACAAGCAACAACTTTATTTACATAAACGACTGACGAACAAAATCAATTAATAGTACCCCATTAGAACAATTAACCTGTATCTAACCTAAGGGTCGGGAACCGAACAATTATGTCATTGTTTGAACAACTATTGTTCTCTATGGTAATCACTATCGAATAATCGTAATGGCAGTTGCAGATTTCGATAAGGGTTTGATAGTACTACATGATATACTTGATAAAAAAAATAAAGTGTAGGTTCAACCACATAAAATACATAGATAAGAGTGACTAAGATAGTAAATGAATATAGACAAAGTAGAAGCACTTTAAAATTGTGTTCTTAAAGTATTCAGATACACTGACAATACATCTGATATATTTCAGGCATAGGCATACATAATGTTGGTTTAAATTTTTAAGTGAAACTATAGACCAACGTTCATTGGCAGTCCCGATCATAAATTTATTCCTATATCGAAAATTATCTTGAGAATTTTTTTTTATAAAAATATTCAACATATCCTGATAAAATAACAATACATATTACACATATTACATACATACATCTGGATACCTAAGAATATTGTACATTGCAGTTGATGAAACCTAAGCTGCGCTGCAAGCATAGACTAAAGACCAAGTTATAGATTTATCAACGGACAACAATCATCCGATTGTCTATGCTATCTCCGATCTAGAGGCCAATCATTGTGGAGGGTCTTGAAGGCCACAGGATGGAGGATGTGCGAATCAACTACTGGATCATTGAAGAATGCGATGACGCCATCAAACGATGCAGATCGTTTTTTATTGTCTATTACTAATAGGGGTTTATAGACTAGCGTTTCAAGGTTCAATAACTGTAATTTTATCAGCCGTTTGTAGACTTTGCTAGTCAATACTCTGTTATGAAATTGCAGCTCGAATGTTTATTTTTAAGTTTGTAAATCAAAATATTAAACTCATTACTCGAAAACATTATTGTGTAGTATTCATGAAAATTGTCACTTACTACATCTAAGTTCGCTTAAAAGCTCTATTATCTTAACTCAAGTAAAATAAAAATCTGATACCATCTGTACCAGTTTTGTATAGTTTTCACAGTTAGATTTGACTACAAGTAGAGATATCTTGAAGTTATTGATGTCATCTTTTCTAACAAAGGGAAATCTATTCAAAACATGAATATTAGTTACCAATCAACATTTAATAAAAAGTGAGAGATTTTTTTCCAAACGTTCAGTTTTGCAATTTTTATTAATTTGAAACAGCTTTGTAAAACAGGTAAGTATAACATTAATATAAACTAAAACAAGATAACAATCCCAGATAACAGTAACAAATTGCACTACACCGATGATTATTGCGACCGCGAACCGTAGGGCGATCAACAATCTTTAGCATCGATTAACTATAATAATCTAATCGAGCTCGAGACACCTTCAACACTAGTGTCTCGGATAATGGCGGGTGATCTATGACATTAGCACGACACTAGTTCAGCTGTCAAAGTGTCAGATAAGACATTAGGGTTAGGGCTGTATCACACATGTTGATATTCGTCTACATTTTCAATCGATTGTAATTTAAGTGACATTATGTTTTCTAACTATACTGTTGCTAAAAGCCTTTAAGATTGACAGTGGTATTATGTCAATTAATTAATTTAATAAAAAAAATTATTTACTATTTGTTGGATGTAAATGTAATTATTATTTGCTTTTGATTGATAAAAATTGCATGAATGTAAAGTCTAGGAATTAAGTATTATAGCATCAAATTAGCAAAGAATGTGTCATTCAATAACGGTATTTTATTGTTCAATAGCACCAGTGAAAATATTATTGCTCTATTTATTTTAATTTATTAAGTATATACACAAAAGTTAGAAAGATTTTTTCAAATGTATCTAAGTATGTATTCCGAGAAAAAAAACAGCATATTACATACATACCTTTAAACCATTTTACACACCGATATTACCACATATCAATATCACTTGTATTTTAAAGAGTAATGTCTTGTATTTCTTAACAACAGCGATGTTGCTTATTCGAAAAAACTATTTTACTTTTTTCGTCCTGTTTTCTTCCATTTTGTACATCCTCTTGCTATTTCTTTTAATTCTAAACATTATCAAGCTTTCTATCATAAACAGGGTACTTGTTTAGACCCTTAAAAAATTATACACTCTGAGACGCTAATGTAGTGTCGCTAGTGTCAGAATAATGTCTAATAATCGCATCGATTCCAAATGACGCGCACGTACTGCGAATTAGCATCAATATGGCGCCTACACGCTCGTAGCTGTCACTTAGATAGAATGCACACTACCAATCATAGTTTCAATACTGTTGTAATGTTACTTTTTGTTCACAGCTATTGTGTGACATAAGGAAAGCTTATAGAACCACTTATTTATTAATCAACAGTTGTATATTTTATTATGTGTACTTTACATTGTAGTGATATGTGTTACCGAATGATGATGCTGACTTCTTTTATGATAAAGAAATTATTATGCCAGTTTACGAGGTAGCCTATAAACGGTAAACGACATAACTCTCAAGCGAGTGACAAATCTTTGGCAGTATATTTTGTATTGACTTTAGTGATGTCATAGCTCGATTATGCTAATTGCGTTTTAATTCGAATAAACTCGAACTTACCAATTTCATATTAAAAAAACCAATCACTACCGATATGCCTACTATATCTAGCCTAGTCTATAATATTACTACAGACCCAAATATTTTATTCCGTGCCTTTACCGATTCAGAGACATTAACGACAAATAACAAACAATAGAAATGATATAAACGGCATTGCAAAATAAATATTCATTCTTGTTCAGGGAAGGAAAAGGCTCGGCTGATTCGTCCCACAGATACAAACTACATTTGAATGCTGCCTCCGATAGTATTGTTCGTATTACTCGCAAAGTACCCACTAAGCCTTAACATTGATTAAAAACCATATTTACATTTCGAATTTACATATGCCGTGCCTAGAATTGCAGTTATCGATTTGAAGCACCAAGGACGGGACGTTTTGTATTAATTTTCATACTTTGTATTATAGTAGATTTTCTTTGGTAATAGTGGCTACGTCTTGAAAGTTGCATGTTTCGATAGAGTGCTCGTTGATTTTATAGTTTCGGAATGTTTCGCGTTTGTATATTTTAAAATTTGTGAGCGCTTGTTTTGCAGAATTTATATTTACGATATTAATAAATAAATTTATCGATAGAAAAAAATATCGAAAAATGAATTTAATAAATGTTTGTTGAATAAGTAATAATTAGTTATACATATATAATTGTACAGATCTGCGTGGTAATAAAATAACACTTTGAGTTTCCCTCATGTTATGATGCTTTATTGAAATCTTTATTAGTTATTAAAGTTAGCTAGTTAATCAAATAAGAGTCTTATATTGCCTTGAACATAGGTTTCATAGAGTAATAGCGTAAATAATTATTTAAAATAATGCCTACAAGACTGAGCAATTAAGATTTAAATCACAATTTTCTATCATCCTCCGCCAATCCTACGTAATCAATCGTCATTTGCGAGGACAGTAAAAATAAAACTTATACGTCTCGCTATCAAAACCAATAGCCATAAATGGCCCATTAGCCACCCATCTCGAGAGGATGCGGCCTGAAAACTATACTTACTCAACGTAGCATCGAGCTCTCAAAGGAGCCTCTTAATAAAACTAACAATTAACATCTATAAAACCCTTACGGACCGATAGCATAGCAAAATGCAAGTCTTTATTGTTCCTATAATTGAAAACGGATTTGATTTTATCGCTTTCGTACAGTTTTACTGCCATTGACGGTACGGTGATAATTTCAAAGCAAATATTATGCAGTTTTAGAATACTGCCCCGAATTCGAACTTTTTTAATAATAGATGGAATACATTTTTGAATTTGAATGTCACCCGCACGTTAATTAGGGCTGACCGCGCTCGCCGAAAACATTCGAGCTTCGAGAGTAATTAATCGAGTCAATCCATCGGCGATCGTATCGGTTTGGATCGTAAAAAGAGCATTTCCCTACGAGTCACAAATGGAATGCAATCGGTTCCCACAGCCTTGATGTTCCGAAGAATGTGTCCCATTCAGAGCAAAAAATCGCAAGCTTTCCCATGCCAGTGTCAGTCCCGGGTCGAAGGACGGCACATGACGTCAGCAAGGACGATGGTAGAAACTAAAAATAAAATCATACTCAATTTTGCGAGAGTTGCGCAATTTCAAAACAATTAACCTATTATTAACGTAAAACCGAAAAACTTCTACGAAGCCACGCAACAAATGCTTCACAAAAACCTTAACCTGTATTTAAAAATCGATTGCAACCAAAAAATTGTCACTGACAAATGATTCGAACGCCTTGCGGTTGAAATTACGAATTCAAATCTTTGAGTTTTGAACAAAAACCGCCATTAACGACGGTTGTTACCTTTTTTCGGCTGTCGATGATTTTCGGAGCTAATCGTGTTTTTTGTCGATACGTTTGAGGTTAATCGATGTATCGGACTCACTAATTAGATTTGCGCCCCTCCCATCGCACTATAAGTGGGCGTGATCTATCGATCGTCTAGCTCTATTCGATTTAAAGCCATCATAGATCGCCCCATTAAAATCGAATAAGCAAATCGTACCGCGAATGAATGAACATGATGTCTCGATGATTTAATAACAAAAATAGTGAAAAAAACGAAGAATCGATTGAAGTTAATGGTCGACCGCAAGAATCATCTGTGGAATAGCCCGAATACTCAAATCATCAAGCGCTGATGGTTTTTTAATGATATTTTTCACAATCGGACCGATCATTGATGGTTATTAGGTATAGGCGAGAGCCTCAAGACATGAATGTTAAGTCTTCGACAACTCTTAAATTTTAATTCACACTAATCTAGCTCCTAAAGTTGGAGCTTAAGTGCGGTAATCCCTTGTATAACTCAGTTATTACTAGTAATTTCTCAGTCGTCATCTGTAATGTGGCCAGTTTGATATTGTGGGAACGAATTATTTTTATATGTTTATAGAGTTTGTACCAAGACAACACATATTTAAGAATAAGTCCTCGTGGTGCTTTGTACGTAATTTAACATTTATATTTTTTTGATAGTGATGACGTTTATTGAGGTATCCTTCAAAATAAAATTTAATGTACTTATCATTAAAAAAAAAATTTAAACGAAGCAATAAAAATAAAATATTATGACCTGTATTTTCCAGGTAACCTGTCCTGTCTATTGCAAAATGTCAATGTTTTCGTACGATTGTAAAAATAATAAGATAAATGTTATAGTTTTAGTATTAAGTACCTTGCCTTTTATTTTTTCCGAACTCTCCTAATTAATTCTTAGATAAATACGATTGAATGTACTGCGAGTATTGTAGATACCAATACAGTCCAGGCAGTGCCACTATGCACATTACCCACAGACATTACCACCCCGACGAGACGACCCGAGTAGCCTCATTAACATAATCTTAACCGATTCCAAGTGGCTTAGCGCTTCTACTAATTTTCTATTCACAGATCGCATGCTTCGACTCGAATAATAGTACATGATACTTAATCGATAACGAGGTCAGTAAACACTAGTAGCTAACTGACCGTTATCGACAGAGAGAAAGATTAGAGATGTATTGATTATAAAATTTGAATTTAATATCGTAATAAAGTCAGAGGTCAGATTTATCGAAAAATATACTTATTTACTTATTATTTTATGCATTATTTAACAGCATGTGATAAAATAATTGGTTACCGATTGTCTTTATGATTATTGAATAATTCGAGCACGAATCGAATAATTATCGAATCGTCATATGAAATGACTGCGTTAATAAAATATCCAGTCATGACGATCGATTGATATGATCGATTAAATTATTTTTATGCGACTATTAAAGTTTTATGCTTCCTCTAACGAATTTTGATTGGATCAGGTTGTTTTTTCTTTCTTGTGCGTTTGTTAACGTGCGTGAATGTTTTCAAGTGTAGTGTATTTACTAATGAACTCCGCTATTGAGCGTGGTAATGGCAGCCTTGAACTAATTGCGAGTCGCCACCTCTTTTGTGTGAGTTTTTATTGTGAGTTCTCGTAAAAAGGTCTCTTCGCGTGTACGACAAACACTGTTAAAAAGGTTTCTTTGTAATGTTTGTAACCAACGACGTGTAACTTATGATTTCGGTGAAGTAAGTGAGTTAGTTAAGGGTGTTATTTTTTGCAATATGTACGAATATGCGTCATTATATAAGATATTTGATTCTGAAATTATATTAAATATTAAAGAACTTCAGAATATTGCATTGTTACATAAGTCTACAAAGTATCTAAAAAACAATATATCACCTTGTGTAACTTTGTCATAGGTTAATGCATTACTTACTTCATTTAATAATTGAGTTATCAAAACTAGGTTTTTTGTTAATATAAATCAGTTACAAAATAAAATCGATACCAAAATCGAATATCGTTCGAATTTACGATCGCATTACTCTAAACGACACCTAATAATTAGAGATGTGACTGAAATAACCTAATCGTTAACTCGAATGTAAAGTGCATAGAGATACTCGTATTTAGTGGTAATAAATTAGAGTATTCAACTTGAAATATTGTGTTTTAAATATTTCATTAGCATAAAAATAACGGCTTAATAATGTTTAGGAGTTAAAAGCGATGTAGGAGTCAAGTCGACGCGTCGACTTGTATCCATACAAGACACGTCTTGTATGGATACAAAATACAATGAAGTGATAGGTAATAATAATGTGTTTATTTTATACAATACATTATATTATTTACTGTAAAGTTTTAGAAATAATAGAAATAGTTAATTTACATATAAGAGTAACATTTAACCTTAAATACAGGTTAAAGTTTTTGTTAAGCATTTGTTGCGTGGCTTCGCAGAAGTTTTTCGGTTTTAGGTTAATTATTTTGAAAACCTTAAGAACATTAGTTAATCTTAGCAAAAATAATACTCAAAATTTGTAGAGGAATTAGGATGTATTAGGAATATCCTGTACTGTAAGGTTTACGAATGGTTGTGGGGCCTGCTCTAGGATAAACTGTATCGCAGGCAAGTAAATATGTTAAATGCACATACATACGAGTACATAATCATATCACACCTATATATATGACTGTTTTGCATGTCTTTAATTTTAATGTAAACCTATGCATAAGACACACAAACATACATTTAATGTATTTTTTACCCGACTGCGAAAGAAGGAGGATTATGTTTTTCGAGTGTATGTATATTTCTTTGTCACGCCCTAGAGCCTAAACGGCTTGTCGTATTCCTATGTGAGTGGTTGTCAATAGATTCGTCTTAGTCGTGAGAGTGACACTGGGTACATCGAAAATTTAAAAATAATAAATTAAGTAATTAAGTACTGATAACAGTTATAAACGATTTTCCGGCCTTTCCTTAGCACTCTTCAGATGTCGAACTAACTTTTTGCAAAAAACTTTGTCGATCAGTTACAAGCTGCTGGAGGAAATAATGACAAACAAACTAATTTATACTTGTGGGGTATATATACAGGGTGTATTGACGAAAGATCAAACAATTTCACGTTTGAACCATTGCTAAATAATAACCTATGTCTGGAAGGTGCTAATATTAATACCAAGTTTTCATACATCCAACATTCATACAAAAGTAAGCCTTAATACTAAGTTTATAGATATTAAAATGCAATAACCAATCAATTTTTACACTCTAAATTTGCTAAACCAAAATGAACTTTCGTGATTGCAGTTTAGAGTTTATATTGTTTTATTTTTAAGGGAAATAGCGAATTAGATTTGTAAGAAAATGACATTCATGTAGCTTAGGCGATGGATATCAAGCTTTATTGTTAAGTAAGTACAATAAGAAGGCCAGTATGTCACTGAACTCTTACTATAAATGGCTTGAGCGATTTGAATGAATTTATTTTGTATTCGTTTGGGTGGCAACCTGGATCTTCCTCCCCTCGACCTTTATTTTTGAAAAAAAAACTTCCTGTTTTTTTTCTCAAAAATGGTTTTGCTTATAGTATCAACGTGCAACTGTAGTCTATTCTGTACCTTTGCTCGAAGTGACAATATTCTGTGTTTCTGGTCGTAGTAAATATGTCCTATTCTGTATACCATTACTCGTAGTAACTATGAGATATACTGTATTTGGGCTCGTATTAAAGTAACTATGACCTATTCTGTAACTTCGTAGTAATAACTATGAAATAATCTGTTGCATGGCTGGCACGCTTAGTAACTGTGAAGTATTCTGTGAAAAGGAGTTTACTGTATATAATGTTTATAAATACCCCTATAATTATTTATATTTTTTAAATTATTTATGATAGTTAATTTTTCCGTTGATGGTCTCTTTTATTAACTGTCATAACATTATCTTCGTACAACATTACTAAGTATCAGACTATGACTTTGTATCAACGTTATAATCTTCTACTTTATTCAAAAATATGCCTTAAATCGTAAGTAAGATACGCTTATGCAAAGCTACGAGTGTCATATGAAACTTCAGAAAAGAAAGAACCGATTAGTCAGCTACTAAGATTTATAGACACACTTTATTATACGGTATAGTTAGTCATTTCGGCTATCAATAGTGGAATCTCCGCCATTTTCCTTTTCACCACATTTCTGCGGTTCGAGCAATAAAAGCGAGACGTGACTTGGACAAAATTCAAAAGATTATAGGAAACTTTAAAGTTATGCGTAGTTTTAACGTTCCGTTTCACGTTAACGTTTTTGCGATCGTTATGGATTACGAAATTGGCAATGGATATGACATACCAATTGGATTGTCTTATTCTATTAGATGTCTAGAGGCATTCGTTTTGAGAGAACACGTCGTTAACATTTTTTTACCCGACTGCGAAAGCGGGAGGGTTATGTTTTTCGAGCGTTTGGATGTATGTATGTATGTATATTTTTTGGCAAGCCCTAGAGCTTAAACTGCTTGTGGTATTTTTATGTGACTGTTGTCAATAGATTCGTCTTAGTAGTGAGAGTGACACTGGGTATAATAAAATTAAAAAAAAAAGATAGAAATTAAGGATGATACTCAGGTTTAACGATTTAGCTGCCTGGTTATTTCGAACTCGCTTCTAACCACTTGTAAAGAATTAATTTGCAGTCCTCTATCTATTTTTTGTAATTGAATTATTTTTACTATGCTGATCGTTAACCATAGAAATTTGTATTGAAAACTGCAATTACTACGTATAGAAACATCCAATAAAGGCATTCACACAAAGATTCCCATTAAATCATTTTGTTAATAAGCCACAGTCTCCTTGGTTAATATTGTAATCTCCGTGTAAGATATTACTTGTTCTATGATTAGTTTGTAATAATAATAGCCCACGCTCCAGCATATATAATGTATAAATCTAAGTGCTATATATCAATAACATAATTCGTATTTCGAATCTTGTCCGTTTCGTAACAGAAATCATTAAACTGACAAACATCGTAAAGTGGTACAAAATGGAACGCATTCCCGATCCACGGTTAAAATTAAAACCGAACGCGCGACATATTTTTAAAAGTTCGAACTTCGAACGGAGACACTTAAAACTAATCGCTGTTTTCGATTCTAGAACGTATTTTGAAAGAGTTCGAACACGCGTTCTATATTTGAAATGTATTTGAAATGTTTTCGATTTTCCGAACGCTCCGGCTGCCGGGACGCATCAATGGTTGAAGTGAAAAAAAAAAACGAAAATGGCTGGAGAATTATGAAAGAGGTTTATTTTGTTTTGCCTAGTTTCTCTTTGATGGCATCTTGTTACGTTATTTAATGTCCCACCTCTGTGTTTATTATGAAAATTCTTCGGACGACGGGAAGGAATTTGACGTGTGGCGATTAATTTTCTTAATAATCGTTATGATAAATCCGCCTCGGAAAGTTATTGGTTCAAGCGAAAGTAAAAATGTTGTCAATATTATTTATTTGTAAGAATCACAAAGCATAAAACTATGGTTTTCTTGAAAATAAAAGCAAATGTTTACATAAACGATTTTATCAACTCGAAGGTAGATCTGACATTACCCCTTTCAAATATCACACCCTGACAGTTCTAAAGCTGTCTTTATGACTTTGACATATTTCAAAACAACCGGATTTGTGTCTTAGACATTTCATTTTGTACACTATCTATTATTAGGTTGAAATCCGTAACTAACTATGCTTTCGCCACTAAAAACTTTTTAACATAGTTACATGCACTGGCCGGTAAGAATTTGTAAACATTAAATAAAAACTCTTCCGCGCAAACGTTAAGATTCCGTGCAGTTCTAAATTCGAAAACTGTTCGATTCGATTCGGTTGTGGCGCACATAAAAGTGTCATCTTCTCGTAGAGAATTAAAAAAAGAAAGAAAAAGATTATTTATGGCATTCATTTATAACAATCAAACGAGAATACAATGTCTGGTCAAAACATGTGTAGCGCTATAAAAATAATATTTAGCGACATTCCGAAATGTGTTCGAAATTCGAACGCTGCGCTGGAAGATTTTGTAATAGACCTACTTTCCAATACACGAAACAGTTTATTTCCATCCCATTATTAAGTTAAATTAATGCTGGCCACAAACAAAACAGATTGAAAAATATACATTTGAGAATAGAACACAAAAACAATAATAGGGTTTCTTTCGTAGAAATATTACGGCTTTGATTACGAAATATTTGCATTCCTACCATCCTGTTGTACTCTACCAATCATGTTGAAATTTAATTGAACTGCAACGTTATATTATATTCAGTTGTATTGTATTCGTTACACTATTTATCACTAAAGGACGGCTGAATCGATTTGGATGAAAATTGGTGGAAAGGTAACTTAGAACCGGGAGACGGACATAGGATACTTTTAATGATCCCGTGGGGTAATTAAGTTACAGCGAGCAATACCGCGGGGCAAAGCTAGTATTTACTAAATATTAAATTATAAAATTTTGAATTTTGTAACAACAAGAAATCTTGCCTAAACAACTTTTTAAAAAAATCAACTCACATAAAATATCCGCAAAATGACAAAAAGCGATGATTACAAATGAGCCATAGTGAAAATTGCTAAAAATAATTCGCATTATGTTTTGTTTCATTGACACTCACCCACTTGGCACCGACTGCGCTCTCACTAACAAAAACATTTATAATGCAAAAGTATTTTGTATTTTACAGTATTTTGTATTTTATCCCGTTAATGTTCGTCTCAATCGATGACATGTTTATTTAATCATTCTACCTTATTACTGACCGAGAAAAATTTAAAGCTCTAAATATTTAATCTGTGGGGCTTTGTGTAAAAGAACGAAGGATAGAACGGTATGAAATAATTGCTCTCAAACAGATCGAGTAAGCTTAAAACCTAATTTTTGTAATTACCCTATGAATCACTTGGTTATCGTCTTTACTGATAATAGAATATGCAGATTGTTTATCTGTTAAGACTATAAAGAAAATCCTTCTTGAAAAACCCTTGTCTGCGAAGTTTAGAATCTTTCGAAGATAATTAAAGTCACATATTATGTCAACAAACACATTCGGGGATGAGACACAATATGTTTAAATAGGTTTTTTTGACATTCAACACAGCTAGGCTTTTGACAAGCTCGCACGAGCACACAAGTCAGCGACACTGTTAGCCTTAGATGGAGCATGCTTAGTCTGAAATACACTGGCTCTAAAGGAAAGCTGGAACACACCGTTAGGTGCTTAGCGACAGCTTTTCAACTTGAGGGTGGATTTACAAAAGTATTTATAAATACTGTTGTTATATTTCAATTTAATCTTAATATCAACAAAAATAACAATTTCTTCTTTGCCTTCTCTGACATACTCGTAGGTCTTCCCAATCCTCATTCTATACGTATCTCTCTCTCTTTTGCCTATCATATTCTTCTAGGCGCATATTTTCTTTAACATACATCTAAATCTTTCTTTTGCGCTCCTTTAGAAAATGGATTCTTTACTTTGCTTCTGATCATTAGATTTTCTAGGTGTTCTTCAGACTAGTGCAGTCTCTCGGGTTCCCATCCTGACACTATCGACATGAAGAGCCATGAAACTGTCGGAATCTCGTAAATAATGCCAACAGATAACGTCGTAAATACTAACACAGAGTAACAGCAATGAGTAGAATATCACAGCAGAGTAAACGTTCTAAATATAATATGTAGTAGGTACTATAGTTACTAGCATTTTAATTATCTGCAATTTTAGGTGATCTATAGATAATCCAACTGATAATTTTTGGCGTAGTTAGTCATTTCTTTTTCTTTCTAAAATGGTAATAACATAATAAAATTAAAAACACTAATTAGTAGTTCAAGATAATAATAATATTGAATTGGGCAAAAAGGATGAAAATCATGAATGAATTCATAGTTCGTAATTGTTCGTAAGATTTTCACACCGGTATGTAAACGAATAGAATAGAAAAGTCAAGTCTCACTAGTCAAAGTTATCTAAGAATGACTGGCAAAGGATTATCCAACCAATTGACGGTAATCATTCGGCCAGAACTGGATCAAGTGACCAAGTAACCTATTTCCCAATTCATAAAATAAACACGTGATAATAGATATAGGTCAAAAGGCAAAGCTTACGAATGCTCTATAAGCATGTCTCAATCAGCTACTGAGACTATCGTGTGGCAACTTCGTGGGCGACCTCGTGCATCTGTCTGTCTTTGTCTATCAACCTTCGAAACCAAGACAAGTGAAGGAGAGGAACTAACGTTGTCGCTCACAAAGTTGCCGCGTTGTACTTTAGTCGCTCGTCCTCGCGGCGCCCGCCAGTTCGATAACTTGTCGTATGCTATGCCTCTGCAAGGACTTTCTACTCTGTGCTATCGCATTCGATCCACTACATACAAGACTACACGCGTCTCATTGGATTAGAGTATAAAATCTATAAAAACTCATAAAGTGCTCATAAACAGTGTGGAGGCAATAAAAAACAGTGCTATGTCGTCTTTCAGCTGTCGCGGCTATTTACGTTCATTCGCGTTCGGAAATCGAACGATATCCGAGGGGGATCGTTACGATTTTTAAAATTAGAATGTTCTTTTTCTTTTTTCGTTTTTATTATTTCGGATGGCATCGTACCTTCATGCAGTTTCCTCTTTTTTGGCAATTGCAACCGTTCTTATTGATGTCATATTTGACATTCGACGTTCTCTCAAAGTGGACATTGCGGCGGCTAAAAGAAGGCAGATGAGTAGTCGATTGAACATTTTTAATAAGGATCGCGCTTTGAAGTTTGTGACTTGATATTGGATCTTCTTTTAATTTTTATTTCTGACGCTGCTTTTTGCTGTTGAGGGATATTGAAAATTCTTTCGGAATGGATTTTAGATTTCTGACTATTAATAAGTCTATTTTTGGTTATCAGTCGTTTTGACTTAGTACCAACCTTAAATATAATAATTTATAATAGTTTTTTACAACTTACTTACAGTTAATATGATTAATTACTTAGCAATTTATTACTGCAGCGTTTTTTGGGTCAAACGTTCCACCTGTAAATTAAATACTGCAATCACTCAAGAATAATTATGTTATAATTAAGAATGATCGAATGGCCACTCCGGCAATAATTATCGATTAAGTGCATCGCAGGTGCCAGCACTAGTGACTAGAGTTGAAAACTTAAACCTACGTAGAGATGTGGTAAACATTTTGATATATCGATTAAATGTGCCTTACTCATTGCTATACACTATAATATTTTAATCGATTTAAACATTTTATCAATTAAATTTGGTACAAATCAAAATTTCGATCGAATTATATATTAAAAACTGAGAATTTGTGCTAAGATATTATTTGGTGTTAGGTTTAACAATAATAGTTTGATTCCAGCTGGGCGTAAGTTAATACATAAAATCATTTCAATGTTGAAGTATTATATAAATATTACAATGTTATATTACCATTGTTTATTTATTTATTTTAAATTGATCTGTTTACTAGCAAGAAGTACACAATACATCCTGTGCAATATATAAAGCTAATAGACAACAAAATTGCCCGATGAATTATTAAATAATTATAAATTGTATGTTTTTAGTCAATTCTACAATAAATAAGCGATATCCTTTCCAAACGAGGTCACTTATCGAATAAATCTATAATCGAATTAGGTTTCAATTAGACCATGACACACAATATTATGTAAAAAATACACGTGTTATCAAACTATCGTAGGTACGTTAAGAATTTGTGAATACAAAACAAATATCGATAGTAATTATTTAACTGTGAGACCAGCTGACTTACTAACGACTGCAAAAACGTCTATAAGATTGAAGATTATAATCATTTACATACGTATAGATGATACTTATTAGCATAACACGCATAACCCTAATACCATTAATTATTATGACTATACGAATATTATTGTGTTGGTTTTCATAGAAATTGGTTCCCCTTCAGTTCGATCAATTGAATCCTCAATCAATAAATAAGCGATATCCTTTCCAAACGAGGTCACTTATCGAATAAATCTATAATCGAAATTCGAATCTCTCGGTATTCAAATTACCGATCGAGTTCCGCACTCTTTTGGTCGCATTCAAAAGCGTTGAAAGAAAAATTTAAAGAGACGCTTCTGTTTGAATTAAGAGCGGAAATCAACCGTCGCGGTCGCTTGTTCGAAGTGTGAATCGATCTGAATTTTAAAAGGGGTATTTTTTCCTTTCGCTTATTGACATGTTACGTGTTCTTTTTTTGAATAATCTATTTTTATTTGCTGCCAGTCTCGGGTTCTGAGTGCGTTCGTAAACGCGAATCACTCCGATTACCATAGACTATTTGATTTGTCTCATTATAATCTAGTGCACAGATAAAAATAGAGAAGTGATAAAATTATATTTTATCGCTTATCGAGTACTTAATGAAGTCAAATTAGGGATTTTTGGCTCCCATCGGCGGGTCGTTAAAATGGCAATAAAATGGTTAGTATTGATCACGGTCAAGTAAACTATTTTATGTTGTTTTTATTGTTATTTATGGGGAATAAAAGCGTTTTTATTATTGTGATCTGTTCATAAGGACCGCGGTCAGTGGGTGAGTCTCTGGTGGAGATAATTAAAGATTTGTTTGGATTCTATCGCTCTGGTGGGTCTGTAGAAGTCTATTAACGTTACCTTTACAACTTTTATCTAACCTTCTCTAGTTCGAGTTTTATTGCTAGTAATGAAACCATTTAGAATTGTCACCAATGCCACTTATATAAATTTTATATTAAGTAGCTTACCAATACTCGTACATTCTATTTTTCAAGATTCTGTGTCAATAAATCCGATTCCGTGCATGTTTTAAACTTGAAGTACAAAATAATATTCTAAACCACTAATCGACACTTCATTTTTGTTAAAAATCAAAACAATGTATATTTTTTGTTAAATTTATAAGTTCACTTAAAAAGACCATTTTAAACAAAATAATCAAAAGATGTTAGTACTAACTTTTCAGCTTGGACATCTATGACATTTCACATATACAGACATACAAAACCAAACCAACTCGTATAAATATTATTACAGTAAAATGAATAACCTCGTTTTTAGAAGTCGGTTTAATATAGAGTACTTAGTAGGTATACATTCAGCTCTACTTCGGAGCGGCATTCCTCAATAAATGAAGCGATTGAACGTCGAACGGTCAGTAAATGCTGCCCAGTATTCCAATTACTAGTTGTGGCATTTACTTACTAAAAATACCAGTAGAAATAATAAAAGTGCCAATTTTATTACTATGGGCTAAATAATTAGACTTGAGAAATGTCTAGATAGTAAAAAATAGTACAGCTTTTAAAGATCACAGACAATCGTGAAGGCATAAAACGTACCTACCTACCTATACTTTCTTAATTATCTAGTATTGCTGAGCCACAGTCTCCTCTCGTCCTTCCAGTTTCAGCTCTGTGCCAGTCCATACTCTGATTCGTGGAAATCGCTTCTTGTTTTTGTTCATTTTTAACTTGTCTTGTAAGAGAGAGAAAACGTTAATTTATTTATGATCTTCATTTCAAAATGCCTGCAAAGAAACTATTTAAAATCATTCCAAATGAGTATATACGAGTAAATAAGAAGAATAAGAAATATATTTATTGGCCATTAAATAACGTTCGTTACAGGCAAGTCTTGTTACATTTAAATCATTAATTACTTAAAAAATAAACAAAAAAAAATCTTATTTAAATACATTTATAATTCTAAGAAGAAATATTTATTATATTATATATTTACATTGTGATATATTTATTTACTTATTAGTAACATTTTATTATGGTTGTTCGTTACACAAGAACGATGATTCGACAAGCTGCTCTGACATAAATATTCACTGAGATTATAAAAAGGATTTATTTAAAAAAAAAATTGTTTGAGTATTTTAAAATTGAGTTCCATAATGCTATCTGGTTATTTATTGTACATTAATACTGAATATTATTATTATTTCTGTCGAGTTCAACATTAAGTACTGATCCGAAATAAAGAGGGACACTAAAATACAATCGAACGTTTACTCATACTATCGATAAAATGATCCAAAAGCAGTAAAGCAAAATTAATGTTACAGTATTAGTTGTCTTTATGATCGAACCCGCATCGTCTACTCTAATGTACATAATCCTTTATGGGATCACTATAATAACTGAACGGTATCCACTTTGTATTATGCCACCGCTGGGCACGGGTTTCCCTCAAGAGATGGTCATAGTCTAAGCGGGTCGGGGATTTCACTTATCATATTTTACCGATAAGCAAGTGACGATGTTTTTCTTTATCAATAAAGCAAATAGTAACTCATTCCAATTTCCACATGCGTGAACTATTTACCACTAGCTTTGATCTTAATTGCAAGTCAATTGTTATAGATTCTAGGATCAGTCTTAATAATATACTTTTCCTGATTTCAGGTAAATTAAGCGTCACACTTTCATCAATTTATCTAGTAAGTACTTTTGAGTGCGGTCTCTTTGGCTTTCGGGAAAAAAAGAACTCATATTTCGAACTTAAGTACTTTTGAATGTAACACAATCGAACCATCGCCAAGTTATATTTTGCTAATTTAGAACGGTGTCTTTGGCTCTCGGAAAAAATAAGAACCCAGAACGTTCAAACTTTCGTATATCGAACGCAATCAATATCACGCGAGCTCACAAAAACAAAACAACCAACAAGCGGGGGAGACAATTTTTTCCAACTTTAGAACTCCCGGATGAATTTTGAATTTAACAAAACGAGATCGAACAAAATGCCCCCAACTTCGTCGTGTGCTTCCCGCGTGAAAATTAATTATTAATTTGTTTCCATTGCCGCGTCTCCCTCAGAGACGTGTGTAGTCTATGCCCTTTTTTATTTATTTTTTTGCAATTTATTTTTTAACGCTTCAATGATGGCAATGGTAATTTGTATCAATTGCGTTTTTGCGAGCTGTATTTGTCTTTTTTTTTCTCTGGTCAGTTATTGGTTGCAATATTAATTAACGAATACCCAGTTTGGAAATATCTCTACGATTTCGGTCTTAAAAGTACCAGATTTTTAAGGGTTTTTGAAAGTTTGATTCGATTTTCAAAGTGATAAATAATTCGTTTAGTGTATGTGTGTGTGACGACATCGTGTGAGGTGCATAGAGAAGGGTGTGAAGTGATAGGGAATATTGGATATTGACAAGTTTTGACTTTGATTTCGTCGCTAATCAATTTTACAATTATGTCCTCGTGCCTTATTTGGCCGTGCCGTCTCAGACATATTTTATTTACCAATCAAGTCGGTTATGGATACAGTGCTGTTTGTTTTTTCTTATCCATACCAATGCTGTTCAAATGCAATGATAATTCTCTTTACATATGTTGTTTTTAAATGCAATATCTACAAAACATAATATTTTAATACACCAAATAATACAATCGAATTCAGAACCTAATTCTGTTTTGAAGTCGAGTAAAAAATCGAAATTATTGTGCTAAAATTAGTTTCCTGATATCAAGTTAAATCGATTGCCATTCCGCAAATTCAAAACACCCCACCACGAAAATCGGACAAATCGAGTCAATTTCTCTTTACACTTGCCTTTAAAACTTTTTATTTTGAACATACTGGCAACACTCGCGAAGTTACCGACACCCTGTTAACCGAAGATCACACATTCACTCGATAAAAAGTCGGTTTCCCTCCGATGCGATGCTATTATATCGTTCTTTTGATGTTTTTGCTTGTTCCTTAGGGGTTTGAGTTAGACGCAGCACGACTGTGACTTATGGGTCAATTTTATTACTTTTTCTTTCTTCGATGACGTGGATCGCTTTATTGTATTTCAAGTGTAGGTACTTTAAAGATGTATCTATATGTATTTTTGCTGATGAATTCAGTTTCAAGTTATATTGTTATTTAGAATATGTATCTAATGCAGAAAAAAGAAAATATTAATCTCATAGCTTACGCAAAAGCTATTAATATTTTCTTTCTTCTGCAATTATTGATTGATAAAATTAATTTGTGTATATTCATATTAGAATTCTTTTCTTTTCCTCTATTTGTTAGTTTATCTATAATCTCTCGAATAAAACTCAGTACCAATCTACTATCAGCATTCGAAGCTGAATCAATTTGAAACGCCACATGTACTCAACTCGTTGCTAATTTATTTCTTTGTACTGGCAACTTTTTCAAACTAAACCAAGAACAGAAGACAGCTACTTTTTACCACTGGAAAGAAACCAGAGAAATGTTAAAATAAAACGTATACGCAATTAATGCATTTCACAAATGCACTCGGCTAATTTATTTTGACACAAATTCTATGAGAAATATGCTTTTTAAATGCATTATGCCTTATAAGGGGAAACGCTTTGCGCCCGAGTTACTTTAGACGTGAATTAATAATTCAAAATGTTGCATAAAATTTCGCGTGTTTCACAAAAAAAAATCTTTAATTTAATGTTCATAACGCTCAAAAGGTTGATTTTGACAAATGGCCTCTTTCAACAGTTTAAACAGTGAAAAAGGTGGAATATAATGTTTAATTGGACTGGCAACATTTCCAGAAAAGTTTTTTTGAATAATATTCAGTTTAAATGTTTACCTTACAGTTTCTAATTTGTATCACATTTAATATTACCATCTTCATTACCTATGTACGTACTGTATTGTCTAAACGTATACTGAAAAAATTAAAAAGTTCCTACGCTAAACATCACTCCACACCAAAAAAAAAAACAAATCGCCAATTTCAAATTCAATTTCATAACCAAAACGTAACTAATCTAGGAGATGCCAACACTGACAAATGAAAAAAAAAAACACAAAAAACAACCTCTTAACGAAAAAACGAATAGAATTCAAATAAATTCGATTTGTAACGACACCGGTAGAACAAATAATGGCGATCGAAGTTCGCCGCAGATTTCGTTGTTTACAAGTTTGTAAGAAGCCCCTTAACCCCAGGTAAAGAGGTGCTTAAAGATATTTTTTCGGAAGCAGATCACGTTCGCCCCTTAAGTGAGACATCTAGAAGCCCCCTCGAACGATTTAAGACAGAAAGAATTCGAAACGCGCTTTATTGATTCTTTAGAAAGATGCGTTCGAAATTTAAATGAGACGTACGATTCGAGATTTGAATTTTTAGTATAAAATAGGAAGACATGTTCCGAAAATTCGAGATTCTAAATCATAGTTCGAATTTCAAAATTGACTAATGCCTAGCGTTATATCGATCTCCTTGTTACAAATGTCGTTAACGCAATTCTAACTGTTTCTATGGTACGTAAAATAAAAAAACAAAAAACAATTTATCTTTAAATTGTTCCCATTGTCGGTAAAGTTAACCTTTGCTCTAACTTCGTGGGGATTTTACTGAGATAGTTTTGAGGAAAACTATCAAAATGTAGCTCATGTTTGTTGCTCACATGCGGTTCCCTCGTGGCTGAAGATTGCTCTACAGTTGTCCGCCTATTATCCGATAATGCCGATCAATCTGCCCTGATTGAATAATCAATCGTTAGCCAATTGAACTCGATTTAGCATATTGCTTTGAACTCTGAGCTTTGCTTGTTACAATTTTGTTTTGTTGCTCTCTTTAGTTGGAGAGCTCTTTCGTATTACCCATTGCTATTTAATTCAGTATTTAAATATTTAATTATTTTTCGAGTTGGTTTCATAACCCGAGTCCATATGCTGGTCTATATTAGTAAATTATTTATTCTTATCCTTTTTTATTTCAAATATAAATAAATAAAATGCGTTTATTCCATAAACTTACACATATCTGATAACATAATAATGTCGGCTAATTTGTTATCGGTTTTGTTTGTTTATCGTCGTACAGTACTCTCTACAATAATTTTAAAAACCATCACAATGTAAATATGTCACTTTTTTGTTATATAACTTCCATTAATTGCGTAATTAGACACAGCTATTTTTATTATTTTTTTGTATATTACATAAAGCGACACTGGATAATTTTTAACTATTGTTTTCATAGAGTCGATTGTATATCGAACGTAAAGTGCATATTCCGTCGCTCGAGCGCTGTCGGTGACATCAAAGCGCTTCGGAGCGTAATTTTGACAATTAAAACGCTACGCATCGCGCACATTGTCTTCTCAAGACCGCGTGTCCTTGGCAGGAATGTTAGTTGCCCTTTTTCTCCCAAGACCGGTTCGATTTGTTCTCGTACTCTCGAACCTTGTAGCTTTTAAATTTTTAAATTCTGCAGTTGTCTCTTTATGCCACTTTGTTACCTTGTGTTTTTTGTTTTAGAGAACGTCTTATGAGTAGTGAGTGTAACGAATCATAATATTGTTTTTTGGGGTGATGAGTGTTAATATTTTTATGTTTTGCTCTAGAGTAACCGATACCAGGTTTTATAACTTAATGAGGCGAAGTAAGCAATTTAAATAGGATTTGTCTCGTGTCATTACAGCGTTACAGTCGTTTTACGATCCCGCATGTATGTATTTACCAAAGGCAATCACGTCTGTAATCCCGTAGATTTTTACGACCGGCATTTTCATCAAATCTTATATAGCATTATAAAAATCATCAATTTGTTATATCTACAATAATATAGGTAAAATCGTATCGTTTAGTTTTAAACCGTCGTAAATAACGACTTTCGGTCGTAATATCGAATTTTTAATGTGGATTTTCGTCCGATACGTGGCGAGTGCCAACGGCCCTACGGAATAAGTCAACTTTTTATTGGTCGTAAAAATTTAGGAGCATCGTAGGTGACTCTATTCTGTGAACGATCGATTTTAAGAACCCTATTGGACCCGAAAAAACTTTTTAATTAAAAGATTATAATCTTAAATCGTAAATTTTATGGGTCGTTAAAACCATAAATACTTGTCAAAAACGCATTTTTATTCATGTATTGATTTTACATTCGGTAATGGAGTGATGTTTAGCGCTGTATCGATAATGGAATGGTGGCGATTAAATTAAGTAATTTTCTTACTAAAGGGAAAACCTTCGGTTCTCATATTTTGTTCATTTTTATTTCAACGTATATATTATTTTCTTTACTATAGTAAATATTAATCAATAACAACTACTAAAACTTGACACTGCAACAAAATATACTTTTTAAACGCGCTTTCTTTTTCATATCCAATAGTGTTGACGCTCAAAAACTCTTAATAGAAATGTCCAAAAACGATTTCCTAAAAGCAACCGATAAGGTCAGTGTGTGTGACGTCACATGTTCTTTCCGACCGTACCCCACTTCCTCTGCGAGGTCAGGGCCGTGCGCCGGCGCATCGTGCGTGCGATCGATGCGATGCTTTGATCATTTGTTTAGGTATTTGCGAGTTTATTTTATATTCATATTTTTTGATGAAACTACTAAAAATTAGTAAGTTTGGTACAAAGTTTATAACACATTGGTTCTAATTACATTGACTCCAATTTGTATTTTAGAATTACTTACAAAGGTAATTCATGCCAATTTTATTAACACTAAACAAAAATAAAAATCACAAGACAACACTTACGACCGTGCAATTATATATTTGGCAAGATTGTCTGTCGGTTTCGTGCTTTTTACGTGAGTGAAAGAGCTCAGAATTAAGTGTCAATCAACTAAGACATCTGCAATTATAAAAAGGTTGATCTCAAAATATTCGGAGTCGCGCACGATTCTTTTTGCTCGAATGCCAATGATTCGACGTGACGTTCTCACGAACCCACACCGGCGGCGGGCGGACGATCGGCGGACTAGGGCCTCAGGAATTAAGACGGATTCCTTTTACGAATTAGCGAATCACCTGTCTAATTACGCGCTTCGGCTCCGATCCAAAATCCGGAATTCCAAATCGTCCATTTTTAAATCTCGAAGACCCTTAAATCAATCGGCGGCTCGCGAGCAAAAACATCGTAACCGAGGAAATGGAGTAAAAAATATTGGCGGAAAGAAACGGCATTAGCATAACAAAAGTGACGAGCCAAAGTGTTTGTTGTGAATTGACAATCTGACAAATTTACAACCGATCGCCGCGCAAAACACACAAAAGTGCCCCTTTCGAATGCAAATTTGTCTGCGGAGGGATTCTTTTCCGAATTTTTTTCTCCCCGGTGCGAAACTTCCGCCTATTTTCTCGCTCAACGCACATCCGGTAGGGGGCGCCGCTTCCGCTATCGGTGCTCGTTCGGAAATCGGATGAGTTTCCCGACAGACGATTCGATACGTCTATTCGCAGCCCCTCGCTCCATTGATCCTTTGTAAAGTACTCATATTTTCTATTTCATATTTTTTATTGACTTTTCAATTTCTATCGCACCTCAAGTGAGCAATTGCTATAACTTTATTCTTCTTAATTCGACAAAATCACAAGTTATCAAAGAGTTACAATGTAATATACTTATATTTGAAATTTGTAGCTTGTGTTTCGGCATCCTTGATTGCCGTTTTGGTTTAACCGAGCAATGCAAAGCACCGATTATCCCGATTAGCGCTGCAAATACCGGCTAACCACATAACTGGAGATCCCGATCGCTCCCGGCCGGTGACCGCAGACCGTCGATTGTCAGTTGCCTTCGACAGCGTGCAGAGCGGGACCCTGTGATTAAGTGCTTGTATAGTTAGTGTGAATATTTGATCAAACCTAACTTGAGGAGCTCGACGTATTCTGAATTTGTAAACTCTTGTCTAAATTTAATGTTTACAGTAATTTAAACTGAGATGATATTTTATTTTAAAATAATTTTATTGCGCCTACTATTTTTTAATTTTCTTTTTTATTTATTTATTTGGACAAATACAGTAATATCATCATGACAGTAAAACTAAAGAGATACTAAACTATTTTATAAAACATGAATTTTTAAACACAAAGTTTTCACAGAGCCTTTGTCAATTTTGCCAGGTTTCAATTAAAAACGTCAATATCTTCCGCTATAATATTTAACACCGCTATTGTGGGCAATGTGGGAGCAAATCTAAGCAAATAATTTCTTGGATACCCTTAATATAATAAAAGAATTGTAAATGTAAGTATTTCTTAAAACTTCATAGCATATAAAATTTTCATCCTAATAAAACTGTATTTAACACACTCCAACATATAAAAATAGATGTGAAATAAACAACTAAGTCAATAGTATTAAATATCGGTCGCTAATGGCCCGTAATCGAAGAGTTTGAAAACAACAGGTGTCAGGAATCAAACCCGCTGACGTGACGCGGCACACATGCTGTATCGACTAAGTATTTTTGGACTTTGAAAATACTTTCTATTTACTTATTTTTAGTTTACTGGTTTTACTCGTAGTTATCTTCTATTCACTGTCAAGATTATTAAATATTTATTAAATTCCCGTTAGTTTTATAACATTTGAACACTCGTTGTAACTATTAAAATGTGGTACCTTGTCTCATTTATATTTTCTTGTTCTTCATTAGTTTCTTGTATTACTAAAAGAGCGTATTTTTTAAAATAAATATTTATAACAGAAAAGGTATGTTTAGTTACCTATCAAAACGCTTCGCAACTTTTTTATTCAGGTGCACTGTCTGTTGAAATGACACATAGCAAATGCAATATTTGTAATTTTATTGCAAAAATATACAAAGCGAAAGTTGCTTTTACAATAATTCATTGGAACTGAAAAGGTCTAGCGAATGCTAATGCTTCCACATCGGTTCGGGCTTTGTGTTCAATTCATTCGAAATTACACAAATACCCACTATAAATTTACTTATTCTACCCGCAAACGAAAACATTTCAAAGTCCAATTAATAGGAAAGTAACACCTTTCTGCAAGTGACGTCCTGACCCTTGATCGTGCAACGTAATTCATACCGAATATCTATCGAGATAGAGTTTGAAATTGTTTGTAGTATATCCAGACACAAAGGGACGAAAGGGTAGGGAACAATAAAATACTTTTGGTCAGCCGCAACTCAATAAATACTTCATAGTATCGGTTAAGGGCGACTTGACCGGAAGTTCGCCCTTCGATCTCTGGCCTCCGGGCCTCAGGGCGAAGGGTTCTTTAGCTTTACATGCTCTTTGGTGTCTTACAATAATTTATAGTTGGTATTAACTTTGAATTAGGCCAACGGCTGGTTTTAACTGTCTTCATTATCAAATTGATAATTGATTATATTGTGCACGTGTAAAAAATGGGCTATTTGGAGTCATTTTTTTAACTTTTTGTTCGTTTTACTAATGCGAGTAACATATCCTTAGCCGTTTTAACTACTGCATAGTAGTATTAGTGGAACAGTTTTTAGTTATTAGGATTTTTTGATACTTTCTATTAACATAGTTAAGTGTTTTTAAACTGCCAGTATTACCAGCTTACTATAGATCAATGACGAGGGTTCAATCCGCTAGTAAAGTCCAGTTAAATCCGATCCGTACTAGTTTGATCCAGATATACGCCAGTATAACTTGGCCGATGGATTAGCTATTCAAGTGTTGTTTTTGTTTTAGTTTCTCAAACGAAGGGGTCAATATTAATGGATGTAAGTGCGAAGATGTTGGGCCAGTCAAGAGGTGTTTTATTGGAATAATCCCGGATTACTGTTGTATCCTGTCACGGGCCATCGCTTTAATTAAGGGTAGTTTGTTCTATAAACTGTTGGTTGCTCTAACTAACTGAGGCCGGGTTATTTGCAATCTTGACCACTTGAGGGCTTTGAAAATAGTTTTGGGAATTGTCATTGAAGTAATTTCAATAATCACCAAATGCAATATAGATACTCTATATTACATTTTTGCTAGATATATGTAAAATTAAATTTGAAGATCTTTGTAGCTTAGCGGTTATAGTTATACTTACCTTGAAATTGTGTGATGACTTATCTGATTCGCAGTTGAGGCAGGTATCTTAACGGTAAATTTGATTGAATGTATGTCTGTGTGTTTTGTGCATGTCTTTGAATGTGTCTCAGCAACACTGACATATGAGCAATCCTAGAGTAGCTCATGGTTTGAAACAGTACCTAATTCAAAACAATACTACTTACTATGTTATACTTAGCATATTGTAATAACAAACGAATGCTGTGTCTATGTCTTATCTAAGAATTGTAACTACAACAGTATAATTTAACTTTAACAGTTTCATAAACATATGGAATCATGATAATATAATTCTAAAACGTTCATAATTAACAACGTGTTAAACGCGGCATCTATATTGATGTACTCTACATTATCGTTTAATCTCCGATAGTCATAAGTTGATACCGAACATTATCAGATAGCTGTCAATGAGACTGGGAAGTCATAAACTCTGAAGATAACTAACGACAGCCTATTAGAAGACGACTAGTTTACGAGTACCTATAAAAAAAACATAAAGAGTTAATCCTAACTACGAATTCCGTCTATTGATCTCATTCATCGATCACGGTACAAAAAAACATTAAGCTGAATTCGACGTAACTATCGAGATGAGTTTAAACGACTTTGTATTTTATTGTGATAGTGTTAGAATAGAAGTTGGTGTGTAGGTTTTGGCACACGTGCAATATGTTTACAAAAGCAAGCGGATATTGCTTATTAATGTTATGACTGAATCTGACTATCGCCAATAGAGTCAGCTGATTGACTAGATTTGAACTCATGGGAATGTTTTTGTTTCGTAGAATGCGTGGTGTTAAGTCTTTTGTTTCAAATCATGTTTCGGCCAATACCGGTCTGTCAATCAATTTACACAGACCTTGCTGTTACATAAAAAGAGTCATACTTAAAAGCTTACGTCTTACGGCATATGAACAGGATCGACCGTCTTCATAGAAAATATACAAATATGAAAGTATGTATACTTTTAGAAAACGCGCATTTTGTATGCATTTTAATGTAAGTAATAATTGTAATGTAAAGATTTATTACTAAGTACTTTCGGAAGCCTAAAAAATAAGTGACTTAAATACTACATACGATATATCAAAACTAAACAGCATCAAAACTGATAAATTTATTGTAATATACAATTTTTGTGTGGGATACTTGTGCGAGATTCATAGCAATCTGTATCAAAACCAACAACATCAAGGTACTTGTCATGGCTAGCTTAAAGTTAGAGAGTTTACGAGTAACTAATACTATTACAAAAAAAATTATAAGACTCGTCTGCCAAGACATCGATGTTACCTATTAAATTACACACAAAATTAGGTAATAAGATACATTCACGGCATTAAATCTTACAGATAAACATTATTAGTATATTTAACGTAAAATAAAAATCATTATAAACAAAGGGGTTCATTAATTACTGAGACTAATGACAACCGAAAACAGCAGCATCATACACGTAATACAATCATAACATAAATAAATCTTCATAAAAAATCAAATAACACACGATTGAGACGCCACATGTATCATATTTATGTTTGGAAAGTTATTTCTAGTCGAAACTAAATAACACGCCTAAGCTTATACAAATATCTATTCGAAATAAAGATAACATAATAAAATAGATGTACGAGAAAAATACTAACGGAATGGTTGACGTTCTGAAAATTTAATATTTTTGAGTTACGACATCTTCCTTATTGACGGCAGATAACTGACGTTTTCGATGCTTTTTTAGCGGACTGCGAAAATAGGAGGGTTTTGAGTGAATGTATGTACATAAGTATATTTCTTTGGCACGCCCTAGAGCTTAAACGGCTTGTCATATTTTTATATGAGTGGTGTCAATAGATTCGTCTTAGCCGTGAGAGTGACACTGGGTACATCAAAATTAAAAAAAAAATAGAATGATGCACAGGTTTAAAGATTTACCTAGTCCAGTTTTTTGTAGTCACTTCTAACCACTTATTTATTAAACAGTTTTATTAGTTTTTTACTTGAATTGCAATATTTATTGAGTTTGTGTTACCATGTCGAACGCTCACTAGATAGAGGTCAAGTATTTAGGTCAACCTAGATCGACAGAGACGTATAGCTCTAATCCAACTGCTAAGGAGAAAAAACTTGCAACGCAGTTTCGAAAGCTTTACAAAAACTTAAATTACTATAAAAGGCACTAAGGTACGAGTTAGATACACAGATAAGAGATAGATATTAAAAGGTATATTGCTAAGAAGGTAAATAAACTATCCAAAGCTGGGTTCTCGTGATTGCAAACGTTTAATTCATACAAAACACTTCCATATTTCCTCAATTTATGAACTATTAGACAATATAAATAACGCTGTCCAATGAAACAAAGTACCAGGACGTCATAAACGCGTAGAGATTTTAATACATTTCATTTACCCATTATTGCTAGATAAGAAAGAATGCGCAGACATACTGAGCCGGTCTCAGGACCTGCGCTGAAGAACGAGACGCATACAAGTGAAAAATACGAGAAAGAACGGGACGGAGCCATCCCGATAACACGTCAATACATTCCTTGCATAAACCACACACGATTTTCTACCTTATCTCTCAGTTATACAGTCGAAAATCGCTCGTACTAGCTAATGGAAAACCGATATGGCATCAATATGTTTTACGATGTGCCCCCGCAAGACATTTTCGTTTTTATCCTCCAAGAAATAAGGTTTATACTGGTGCATATGTAGTTTTATAAGAAGGCGTATTCCGATATCTTGTGAGATAGTAAGGGCGTTCGGAATCGATCGAACACCGATACGAGCGTTATCGGAAAATAACCTTTATTTTATGTGAAAGAAGGTTCTAGATCACGAGGCGTGTCCTTTGAGACACGCCCAGCTTGGAAAAATGAGGAGTGACGATATTTTTTTTTATTATATAAGACAGACAATAAAATATAAGATAACAAGATATCTGTCTATTTATAGACACTCCTATAGGATTTCGTTTATCTGTTTCGTAATGGTGTCTCTTTGATTTCAGGTACGCTAAGATGCTGTGTATTTTTCAGGTAATATTTACAATTACATACGTTTTTGTAAGAAATTTGTGTTTTTGCTTTAGTTATTTTTTTTTATTTTTGTAGAATTATACGTACCTTATTATCGCTGCCATCTTTCTTTGTCCTAAGAAAGGTTTTGATCTGGATTTTGCCGTTTGGAAAATGTAAAAGGTTTCACGAGAAGTTTGGGAGAGTTGTTTAGCTTCAGATTGTGGCTGATTGTTACATTAGTTTGGTACGTTTCTCAGGGACTGCTGATTTTGAGACCTCAATTAGATAAGTACTTGAATGAGGTAGTAATAAATTAATGAAAATTATAAAAAAATCAGAAGAGTTTATAGGAATATTGTCCTTTTAAGATAAACTATTACTTCAATTTTTTTATTATTTAGCTATAAAGTGTGTAATGAGGAAAATAAAACAACAATAACATATATACGCTAAAGACTCACTTGCTTGTATGATATCATTGGATATATCTATTAGATCTGTTTGAATGTTTCGACTCATCTTCACTCTTTAGGTTGTGATCAAAAGTTATACAAGTTAGAATTAACGAAAAATATTTTTTCTTCTTTCTTTCTTTCTTTCAATCTTTCAATCTTATACCAAAAACAAATCAAAGCGTCATTCCGTTAATTCGTATTGTATTCCAAAAACAATTCCAATTTTAAAACAATCCAAAAACCCGTTCCATAATCGAATAAGCCTCAATGCGATCCAGTTAGAACAAAGATTTCAATGAAAAAATAAAAAATGGCACAATTCGAAAAACAAAAATTTCAAATACAAACGATCGAAACAAATGAAGTGAAAGAGCTCGATTAACGATTTTGAAAAACGAACGCGTTCATAATGCGTTCGGGATTTTAAAACAATGCCGCATTCAGCCATTGGGCCGTTTGAATATGGAATGTGATGGACAGTTCCGCGGGGTTCCGTTTACGCTTTTAACTGTTTATTTCGGTTTTAGAAGGATTCATTATTTCGCAAATTGATTGACGTTTGACATTTGACATTTGACACGGATCCCTAGCGCGGTCTGTCAATGTGACGGATGATAGCGTAAAAGATTGCCAATTGGTTGCGAAAATAATATTAGATATTTTTTTCAATTTTGTCTGATCGGAATCATGTTGTAATCATATTCTGTATAGCTATTATGTACCAAAATACAATGAAACAAGTTAATTTACGTTGGCTGATTTATTTCGAAAATGTACTAGATTTGAGTATGTTTGTTCTAAATATTTCGCGTCCAATCGACATATAAGATTTAAATAAGAACTTAAAATAAAAATCAAATAAAGTTTATCTATAGGTATAAAATGAGCTATATTACTAAAATTTATAAAAATAGTTTCATCAAAATACATCAAAATCCTTTTATTAAACTGCCCTATACGTTTATATTTTACATCCCTCCGATAGATACTTCTAGCGCCATCTCTTGCAAAAGCTCAGAACAACAATAATTAGAACTCTATTTTTCTTTTGTGTAGGTGTTGAAATAAGTTGTAATTTTTAGACCTGAGAGATAAATATCAATCTAAATTTGAAAATGGAACAGATTAAATAAAAACATGCAACTGTTTAATCTTCAAACTCTGAGCTTAAGGCTGCTCTATAACTGATAAAAAATTAAAGTAAAACTCCTTGAACCACAGTCTCACATCTGAGTTCCAATTTCAAATTTTCGAACACAAATCACTCTAGTAGGTCGATTCGAATTTCAAACCATCCCTTCACTCAATACTCAAAAACGACCGCACAAAGAGCAATTTGGTCCAACAGTGATTGATCTTGGCGATACATCACTAAAGGCGTTTTTCTATGAAAAATTGCCATAATCGACTTAAAAACTCATTAGAACGAGACAAAGAATCCGCCGCCATTTGTCTAATTTGAGTTCCTCGATCGAGACGAATTAAATTCGTGATTGCCGCTTCCTTTTTTGTGGTATTAAAAGGCATTTTGATTTCAGTGGCCTTCACAGGAACTATGGATTAGATACAGTACCGTACTTATACACTTACATACATACATTAAATATAATTTTAATAAAATAGATTATATTTTTTAAAATAATACATACGAATTCTAATTAATAGGTAATAAGTAAGGTGTAGACGATTTGTCTGAAAAAATAGTCCAGAAGATGTCGTTAATCGTGTCACGAGCAAAAGATAAAGCTTGTGTTCGAAGTTTAAACATGACTCACAAATCAATCGCGTTCGATTCTCAAATCAAAAATTCAAATCTGTGAGACAAAGCGACACGTCGCCTAATGAGCCAATAACTCCCAAGACAATGGAACGCGTGGGCGTTCCAAATTCAAATTATCACAAAAGAATATTAATGCAACACTTATTCAAATATAGAACGATCCATATTCAGCAATTATCTTGTCCTGTGACGAAGAAGTTTGATTTATATCTGACTTGTTACATCCAACGGATTTGGCTAAAACCTACACTAAATCTCCAGAGAAAAAGTTATCTATGGTTTTAATTTTATAGCTCCGTAAGGAATAAACATTCATCCGAGCTCAATTTAATCCTATTCTATTTTCGAATCAAACTATAAAGGGCTGCGTAGATGTCAATGCGCTTTATTCAGATGAGTTTATTTTTTTATGTTTTGATTATTAATAAGTACGTTGTTTATAATTGTGGTACACGCTTTATGACTACATCCTGTGCTGTCAGCGGTAATAAATGTGACGCGAAGTGACGTATACATTGTGCGTTTCGTTCGGTGCTGTTTTGAGGTGTAAATTAACGAAGGCAAGATAATAGTAATAAGCTGACCTAAGCCTGTTTCAAATTGAATATTATTAGGTCGGCGTGAAATAAAATGTTTCGTTTTTTGTGTACTTTTTTTAACTTTACATACAAAATTGAACTATGTGTAGGATATGTATTAGCTCTGTACTCAGCATCATTCAATGATTAACCTAGATGAGTTGGTAGGTACTAATATTTGCCGTGAAATATTCGTGAGAGTTCAAAGCACAAAGCCTTATAAAGACAAGCAATTTCTTCAACAAGAATATCTCGCGACAATCTTCCATTGACTGGCTGCCCCCGCGTTTACCCGCGCTATCTATAATCGAACAAAGCCAGTAATTTATTCGATTTTTACGAACACGATTCTTTTTTCGAACAAGTTTATTTGAACAATACGCTCGCCCACGGACAGATGTTCACAAATTACGTATGCTAATGCGAGTTGTGATCCTTCCGTCGGACCTCCTGGTCTGTCTTCTCGTCTCGACATAATCGATCGATTGTGTGATGATTCGATTGTCGATTGTCCCGACACTAGTGTTTAGAGTTCCGTTTTTTGGGTGATTAAACTAGATGCTGACGCTTTTGCATGACTCGGCGTTTTAAAGTTTTTATCCGTCTGAGAAAAAAGGAGGATATGTTTTTCGAGTGTATGTATGTATGTATATTTCTTTGGCACGCCCTACAGCCTAAACGGCTCGTCGTATTTTTATGCGAGTCTATAGATTCGTCTTAGTCGTGAGTGACACTACATATAAATAAAATAAAAAATAGGGATGATACACAGATTTAACAATTTAGAGGTCGAGTTTTTTCGAACTCGCTTCTGACCACTTGTTTTGTTTTTATTTTTAATTATTTATATGTATAGTAAATGCAAATAAAACGTGCTTAATATCAGACATGACCTGATATTTTATACGTACAAAATAAACTAATATATATATATATTATTTTCACAGCCATAAATTCCAAAACGACACCCGTTGCTTGTCAAATTATACGAATCGAATGTCAGTTGTTTACGAGTACTCGTTCATTGGACACACAAAATATCATTCCGCGTTTTTATTAGACGTTATGACATTTGACGGGAACCGATATGAAAAGTCAGATGCCGTGACATGGGAAAGCAGTATGGACGTTTTTATAAATTGTGGATACAAATTAAACTTTTACTTTCACTTACTTAAAAGTCATATATAATATAAATATAATTATAATCTAAAACTGGACTTGAAAAATCTGTCGCCAAGCACCTAACAGTGTGTCCCGGCAGCCTTCTTTGAGAGCCAGTGTATTCCAGACTGGGCATGCTTCATCGAGGGCTACAGTATCGTCGACTTCCGTGGTCGTGCAAACTTGTGGTCAAATGCATAACTGTGTAGGACAAAAAAAACAAATAGTTCCAAATAGTCCCAAACGTCTCTGAAAAATCGGGTACATAATCCTTCTTTATTCGGGCAATTGAGAACCTCCCTCTTTTATAAAGTCAGTCAAAACGCTGTTTTAAAAAACATTATTATAAATATAAAACATTGTAATTTTAGGCGTGTCTGTAAAAATCGAAATGCACAGCAGATCATTGCTCCATACTGTGATTCATAAGAACGATCACAAATCATTGTGACATAACAGGTAATCATAATTTTATGTGTTTTCTCGTCAAAAAGAAACACATCCCTTCTCTTTTACTCTTCTGCTGAACATTATATTATTCGTATATTTAATAATCAATTGCTGTTCGTTTGTCTCGCAAAAACTCGAGAACGGCCGATTTAGCTGATTCTGGTCTGGTCTGAAATGTTTGTCGTACTCCAAGGAAGGTTTAAAAGGTGAGAAACATAAATAACTATTAAGCGGTACGAAGTTCGCCGGGCCAGCTAGTTTACAATATTTCTTGATCGATCGTTAATAACATAGGTACAAATAAAAAAAAAACATAAAATTTTGAAAAATAGCAGTTTTTATTTATTTATACTACTAACATCGTCATAGGTATTAACTAGATGAAGCTTAATTAATTAACTACGGATATATATAACTGTAAATTTCCAAAATAACCACTATATGTGTTTAAAATTAATAATAATTTGTATATTGTTACATAAGCTTGCCAAAAGGAATTAGACTAGAAAAATTATTTATTTATTATTATTTTTTTAGTTAAATAGATTAATATATATTAATTATTTTATTTTATTTTTTCTTAGATTTGTATTGACGTTAAAATAAATTATATGAGTATAAGTAATATTAATCATAATTTTCATTAATTATATACCTAATCATTATTAATCACAAACACATCACTGTTGGCCAAGTGCTTAGATAGTCATTAACGAGCTATCTAGAAATCTATCTAGGTAGAGCGATCTATCGAATGCACTCTATCATTTCAATAATAGCACACATCTTCAAATACACACTAATTCGTAATCACATACACACTAGTTCGTAATCACATACACACTAGCTCGTACGCACACATTCGCACACAACGACCTATTATTAGTCATTATCATAAATTTCCTGTCAATAGAACTACTAACTGTTACCCGCCGTCACATATTTTTATCAATAGAAACGTTGCGATATTTTGTTCGAAATTAGAATCAGTACAGTTTCCGTTTCCGTTCGATATTCAAACGTTCGAATTAGGAACACGCTCTAAATGATAACGGCCCAAGCGATTTGAAATTGGAATTTAATTTCGATACAATATGGAGAGATAAAAGCCATTTTACTTTTTATAATACACGAATTAAGACAAACAATGTACCTAAAGAGTGGTAAAAATAACTTTATATTTCTTTTCTAATAAGAACTTTAAGTTTTTGAAATACAAATATTCGAACTTGATAACCATCAACAACATTACAATGCAATTCATCTTATGATATAATTAAAGAAAAATCAAAATGGCGGCTGATAAATTCGTTCAAAAATCTTGAACACAAAACTAGTAAATCGTGTACCGTTATTTCTTACCCTATTTAATCCCCAAAATGTACGAAGCAAGGAAAAATCTGATTAGCTTCGATGATATATCGCTCGAAATGCTCGCTTTAGTGCCTTAATTTGAATATTAGACGCGTTATTGAAAAGAAAACTTTTTGAACGGCCCTCTTTTAATGGTTATTGCGTCTTCCCTTGCTATCTGTTCCCGAACGTATATTATTAACGGTTCAGGTGTTTTTGAACGATATTTTTATGGTACTCTAACTAATCGGCAATGAATCCACTCAGAGATAAGGTTCAAATGGCTTTTTTTTAATTTATTTTTTAAGGTATGTCTAATTTTTACCGATTTTTTTTGTTAGGTCAATTGAGTTTTTATTTTTTTGTCGTCATACCTACTTTAATTATTTGAATTTCGTATATTTTATCCAAAGTTAAAATTTTAAAATTCCTATTAGTCAGCAAGTTTTGATACCAAAGATAGAGATTGTTTTTTTTTTAAATTATAGTTACTACTTGCTCCCCGCGGTTTTACTCGTGGTGGTTATATGATCATCCCATGGAAACATTTTTAACAGATCTTTACCAGATAGTGTTTAAGAAGACGGGTATTCGCTTGCACCTGACTGTTGGAAAGGTCCAACTATAGTTTCGTTCACATTCAGTGAACTTCATCAGGGATGAAATGAGTTCGTGTCTTTAACGACGACACGTCTCTCTATAAACATATTCATTATATTAAACCACTGAATCATATTATATTAGTATCATAGTATTATTGATGTCATATTGGAAATCTATTTTCTTATATATTTTGTTAATATTTCAATGTCTTATCTGAAATATATTTGAATTAGTACAGCAATATCTTTAGTTCAGTATATCTTTCTAGATCAATATCAATTAAAACCAGTAATTAATTAAACTAAACAATAATAAAATAATAAATATTAATATTTTACTGTAAATCAAAATGTGAGCGTTAAGGCGCTCGCTCACTTCCGGGCGGAAAGCGCCCAAACCGTGCGTCGACCCCGCCTCGGTACACTTATCGCAGTAATTATTATTGCATAAATAATAAAAATTAAAATTATAAATAACGTTTTTTTATTGCTCATTATCAGATTTGGAATCTAGCGGTTGCCCGCTGGTTAGTGGACGCGATATTTTGGATAATTTATCTACCGTGACGATTTTAATTATTAATCACGTGATAGTATGTATGTGTGTATGTAGACTTTGGTAATTTATTTATTCCAAAACTTTTATTTTGGTAAAGATACATTTTATCTGTTATTGTTTAAGTCACGACACTAATATTATAAGGACGCAGTTTGTTGTTGATGAATAGCATATGTCTTATGCTATTCATCAATGCCGTTCAGTCGTTTGAGTATCTTGGATTAACACATAGGTAGGTACTTGTCACCCCGAGTGGAATAATGAAACTTCAGTCATTCAAATATACGACGATTTAGTCTTGGCGTAGTCAATAATTCATAGATTTTCTTTATCTATTTACAAGTATATAAAAGAGTCCTGAATGACTGATATTTTTTAGCCTTAACCACTAAATCTAGAGACATGAAATTCGGAGGGTATACCTATTCGTTATACGAAGTACGGGTGTCTAAGAAAGGGTTTTTGGAAATTCAACTCATTAAATGGGGATCAAGTTGTGGTTCAAAGTTCAAAACTTTATTAAGTTCCATTTTATTGTGGCTACTAGTCGACTTATATAAAGGAATAATTCATATGTATATGTTTGCTTGTTAAATATTTTGCTTATAAATAATATTAATGATTTTACAATAAATTCTTTTTTATTATCATCAGTGCAGTATAAAACCTTCTTAACAATAATATCAGTTCTCAACGCTCCGTTTGTTCTTACGTTCAGAAAATATTTCCATCAATTATTCTCAAGTTAAGAAAACTCAATAATTGTCTTCGACACACATCGAGATACCGCTCTCGATGCTAAATCAAACTTTCTTTTACAAATCCGATAATAAATAATATTTCCCGGTGTTTTTTCATATAATTAATAAATTTATGTAGCAGTAAATAGTGTTCCGGGTATTTTATAATTTATTTGATGAAATGTAGAGATCGCGCGTTCCGTTTATTTCCGGGAATCTTAGTCAGTACAATTAGTCTCATATTTTCATGATAAATGACGTCACTGTATATTACGTCACTGACGTCACTGTATACTTTATCAGTGCTGATAAGAAATCTAGAATTGATCATTGCTGCCAACAGAAACATTTATAAAAAAGTTAAATCATTACACTGGGTACCTACTTAATATAATAAAGGTGAAAGACGGTCCCTACACTCATCCTAAGGAACAACTACGAGTATTATTAGGGGTCCGACTCTGTATTCGAGAAAAAAAATCCGTTGCTTCATACATATTGTCCACGACCGATCAACTTTTTGTATGTAACACCTGATTTATTTTTTTCGAATTCAAACTTGGTCCCATAGTGAAAGTTGTTCCTTATAGAATTAGTGTTGTGACCCCTTTCGGCTTAGTACACCCCTAACCAATAGCCCTCTATTATTATAAGCGTGTGTGTAGGTATATATTTTTGTTATTTCTATACGCTAAAACGGCCAAAAGGTTGTCTATGATATTTGGTACCAGGACTTACTTCTATTACATCCAAAAAAATAACATATAAGTTACTTTTGATCTCGAAAAAAGTGCTATTTTTCCCGTCGGATTATCTATACAAATCTTCACTAACTACTATTTTAAATGAACTTAATTTTAACAGCGTTATCTATTTCTGATATTGAACATATTTCTTTAAAAAAAACTGAAAATATAAGTAAAAAAAAATTATAATAAATTTGGTAATTATTGGCGACTCATATAAGTTAATTTAAATACGCTATACATCATTTCCTATTATGCCTTCATTGTAACTGTCTATAGATCATCGTTTACTCCGTTCGAAAAATAAAACCGCCGTTCGAAGCAGGCAACCTTTCGGAAAAATGTTAAAAAGGGGGGAAGGAAGGAATTCCCTTGTAAAGTGTAACCAATGGGTTCTCCCTAACGACTCAATCTACGCACATTTAGATTGCCCTTCCCGAATGAAACCTCATTACTTCCCGAAATATAACCTCTATGGAGGCAATAAATAACGTAACGGCGCGCATATTTCAAAACAAGAAAAAATATAACACATAAAATTTCTTAGCCCCACGCGCCTAATGTCTGGGTGCGTTTCCGATGTCTCTTTAGTTACGATCTAGCGAGAGCAACTGTTTTGTACCTGACGTGATTTAAAAATATTGATTTAAAAATATTAATTTATCACGTAATGCATTTTGGTGGTCTCGCGGTGTAACACGAAAACTAAAGCATATATTATGACAATAAAACACTTTTTTGAGCGTAATAGTAATTAGATACATTGAAAGATAAAAATTATAAATTACACAAATTAATTCTATAATCGGAATAATATAAGCTAAATTCTGCAACTCAATAAAAAAAAACTACGCAAAAATATTCATTTTTCACATTCATTTTTCCAAAAACCATTGCAAAACTGCAATTTTAATTCAAATCTCAATACAAAACCAGGCGATAAAGTTAACAACCAAGCGCTGCCAAGACGCATAACTGCCACAAAATGACAAAACCCGTCATAAATGACATTCGTCGTAAATCCCGTACAACAATGGAACCGCGGCCGTTGCGTCGACCGACTCGCGCATAGATTTCTGCATTACTTTAGTATGCAAATGTTCGAAGATAGCGACACTGTAAGACAGCAAGAGCAATTTAAATTATTTTTTATGGCGCTCAAGTGTATTGAGAGTTCGCCAAGCGTTGGGATTAAACCGCGCATCGGAATTGCCTATATTGTTTGACTTCGTGAATTTTGAATGAGGATGAACGCGGTTCAAGGAGGTTGGTTACGTTACGCCTGTGTTGCCGGGAATATCGTATGTTCCAATTTTAAAATTGACAATTTGATTTTAGAGATGCGATATAATGCACGATATGTTTTATTCCTCATGAACTTAAACTAGTTTTTTTTAAATACAATTTCACTTTGAGATGGATGTTAAAGAAGATTCGTATTCATTAGCAATTAAATCATAATTCAAACGAGTATCTTTCTAATTTCCAACTTTTTTCTCATCGTATCACGCCGAACCGTTCCAAAAAATGTATCCCAATTACTTTATCTAGATGCTTCCAAATTCAAATTGCGTTAATCCGGACAATGATCGCGCGCTCATTCATTGGCCAAAACAATATAATTTCTCATAAAAAAATTACTCACTAGACTTTTGACTGTACAGTTAGGAGATAAGAGTTATTTTGGCTCGTGTGTCCGTGACGTATGATTGTAATGGTGATAATTAATTAAAAAATATGTATTCACTAAAACATTTCCAAATTCTTTCGGAGTCAACGAATCGTGCATTGAGCGTGTGAGACCGTGCCTTTTTAACGGCTATTGTTTTTTTTTTCTGTGCCGTTCCGTTATGCCGAAATAATTATTTTCGGTAATTCAAAGTTTTATTGATGGACGGAAATTAAAATACTACTTAAATTAGCTTAATTTCGTGATCATAATTAGATTTATGGCTGTTTTTTTTCCAGAGCTCGAGCATTATTTAATCATCTTAAACGTACCTGTTTCATTGTATTTCTTTCTCATTAGAATTTCTGTAGTATTTCATTAATAATTGTTTTTTCTTGATATTATAATTTATTTTATTTCATTGATATTGCATAGAGATTAGTTAAAAATGGTTCTATCATTCAGAAGAAATTTCACTAAGAGACTAATTACAACCACAGTTGTTTTTTTTTTATACCACACAGTTAGGCATTTAACCACAAGTTCGCACGAGCACGGAAGTCAGCGTTTCTGAAGCCCTAGATGGAGCATGGCTAGTCTGGCTCTACACTGTCTCTCAAAGACGGCTGCCGGAACTCACCGTTAGATGCTTTGCGACTGTATCAGAGGCTAATACTATGAATTTGAAGACAAAAAAATGTTCCATGTTTTTGTTCAATGGCAGCCAGATACATTTTTTGTACCAGATTTTTATTTCTCTTCATCAAGAATATTATTCCCTCTTGGCTAAGTTCATCTCTAATCGATAACCATAGACAGCTAATGTAAAAAAAATAGAGCAGCGTTTTTTTAACATCGATACCTACATAATTAGCTAAACTGTCGGCAAAACAATCCTATGACCTTAATTAACGCGTCCGCCGTTCGATTGTTTCAAAAATACAATTAAACTGAGTACTTATTTACCGACAATTTAACATTAGCTCGCACTAAATATGAATCATCCTATATTTTACATCACATATTAATTTTTTCCAACGGGAAGCGTTAAATTCTGTTTTCCTGTGCGAGTACGTGGGAGGTCAAAAGAAAGAATTATTTTTGACGAAACACAAATCTTAGTACCTATAGATACGCGTGTAGCTAATATTTTAGTGGCAGTTTTTATTGATGTCACCTTCATTTTACACGGTGATAGGTAGGATGGTAAATATATCTATTTTGTTATTTATGTGGGTGTGTGTATGTATTAAGTCGTAGTATTATTCTATCTACTGTTGACTGCTGGTCAGTCCCTGACTTTATTAGCAACAAAAAAATTACTAACTACAATAAAAAAACAGTTGAAATAGATTGAGCCACTAAAAGATTTAGAGATAATCCAATGCAATGTTCCAAGGTACTGCGATAGGGCAGCGTACAAGGTTTGCCAGTGCCATCACCACTTAAAAGGCAACGCTTATCGTTAGATTAGTACTAACTAGAGTAAAAAATAAAAATATAGTATTTAAGAGTCTCACGCCAGCCAATCCTATCCTAACATAAATAGTAACACAGGCAGGACAGTCCTACTATAGGTATTATGATACTGAATCAAAGTCAAACTTTTTACAAGCAGCCGATCGTATTTGTAATTTTACTACCTCCAAACTTGTTTAGAGTAATTAATTCAAAATCCATGAGAATCGATCTCTCACTACATATATTCAAATCAGGTTCAAGCAGTTAAAGCGGTTCAATCAAGCGTAAAAATAATAAATCTGATGATCGACCCTAAAGGACATGAACTTTCTCACAAAAAACCAGTCCGAGACATTATCTGGCATTTTAATATGCAAATAATTGTACCGAAACTGTCGAACTTCAACCTCCGGACTGCATGTAGGTCAATAAATTAAAAATAAAAATAAAATAACCAGTAAAAACCAGTTCGGATCGTATCCCCTTCGATTGTTCTATGATTTATACGCATCGATCTGCATATGCTAATGCGGGGTTCGTACAAAAATAATTATTAAAATTACCGACCGAGGACGTTCGAACTTCGTCTACTTAATATGCGAATAATAATTAGTGTTTCCTTATTTTCTTGAGTCGTTTTCTCACGAAAGGGGTTGATTGATCGAAACGAGTGTGCTAATTAGCTACCTTTATTCCGAATTCAAATAAATTAATATTCTGCGAAAATATTTTTGTAACGTTGGCTTCAAACTTCAGCCGAATTATATTTCGATTTCGATTCGGCGTCACACAATTAGCATTTAATCAGCGTCGAGTTTAGTATCGCGAATATTTAATTATTATTTTTATATCATATAAAATTCGTATCATAACAATTTATCACGACTAAAAAAGCGTATTAAAAATTCAAACGTCATTTTTCCCGACCGATTATGTCAACGGCACAATGCGTTCGAAAGTTCCAATACCAAAACTGCATAACAAATGCGTACACACGCGATTAAAGAACCCATTTCCGAAATTCGTATCTCTCACAATGAACTAAATATCAATGTAGCATTGACATCTGGAGGCTCGAGGGTGAGCTTTTAACCCTAATCCTTTGAACCAGCACAAAGATGCGTCATATTATTTCTTAAACTCGTTCCACCGATTGATAGATACGTTCGAATTTCAAAGGCGTAAGATGCATGCCTCGTATTTGCATACGTTTTCTTTGGCTATGCAAATGATTCGATACGATTTTTATAAGAGCGATAGTATGGGAAATGTTGCCGGGTGTATGGTAATGAGGAGATAAGGCGAGACGCTCGCGTTTATCTCGCACGTTCAGTTGCGCGCGCGCTTCTGATGTGTCAACGTCACGATTGGCGCGAAACTAGAGCGATACCTCCCGACTTGCGACAGTAAAACGGGGAACTAATTAACGGAATTCCGAATTTAAAATTTCATATTCGCATTTTATTTTTAAATTATCTAGATATATTTTTTTACATTTATATTGGCGTTCGAATATGAAATTTTAAACTTCGAATGTGCGATTGAGTTTTTTTTTTTATTTGTTTTTTTCAGGTGTTAACGGGAGAGTGACAATTATTGTTTGTTAAGAGATTAAATAAAATCAGTGCATATGAATGAACAATATTGTGATAAACTGAACGCTCTCTATGTGGAAATTATGAAAATACGGAATTTCTATCATGAGGTATGTTTTTATTTAGGTATACGCTTTCTTTATTTAAAGATGGATAGATGGATGGGTTTTTAGGCGTTAAGGCCGCCCAATATACTTCCATTGTATAGATTTGACTAGATGTATCTTTTTATATTTTGTTTAGCGTGCATTAAAGCTATATTTATTCATTCAAAGATGAAAACTAGAATAATGCCTTCAGATTTATATCTATAAAAGTTAGAAAAGATAATTCCTTCACACACCTAATGAAATCTGTTAATAGTGATAACACCGCATTTTGTATTTGAAGTTGTGTTTATTCTCATATTTTTATTTTATAATTTTACAAATACAATATTTACATACCTACTTAATTATCATATCTGTCTTTATAATAAATTTTTTTTGTTATATTTAATAGTAACATCGCATCCTTATTTATATTTAAATATAACATCATTAGTGTCTCATCTCTAAGAGTAAGTACATGACGTATATAAAAGAGGCGTGTGTCTCGATCACAAAGTTTAGATTTAACCCTGTTCCGAACTCCTACTGTTGCTAATGAAAAGAGAATCTATAATGGACTAAAGTAGTGATGTACGAAATTCTGATGCGGCATTTCAAAGCACTTTGTTATTAATTAAATTAAATTATTGGGGTATTATTAATACAATTTAGTAAAGTTATTTCGCAACGTTGTGATATTTTTAACTTTGCTGTTATATGAATGTATTTTATTTTTTATTTACAAAATAATTAAAATTTACGTTAATTTATCTTTTACCTATTAAATACATATTACAAACTAGTGTATTTATAATTTCAAGAATACGTCAGCAGAGATAAAATTGTTATTTATCTTTTTTTGTAAATCAGTCAGCGTAATACTAATATTTAATTGAAGATATTGGTACATAATTATACGTGACGTCACATCAGAAGGATTAAATCCCAATCGAGTCAATTACATGAATTGGTGAATTTTATATTACTATTGTTTTGTGTATTATTGTGCACGTATATTATGAACATAGAAACCTTATCAAATGACATTACAGCGATTTAAATAGCTGTCACATTATGCGTACCGAGATCTACAGGATTGGCGAATTATTCTTTTCTACTTTTAGATTCTGTTATCTACAATATCGTACTTTTTAAAGCTATTTTTAATCGACATCAATGAGGTGGAGGTTCCCAATTCGTCGGTTTTTTTTCTGCGTGTGTTTCCCAATTTGTCAATGACGGCTAGATCGATTTGAAATTTTGTTTTCTATGAAAGGGTTTTTCTTTCCAATAAGTTTCATATTTTATCCATTAGTTATTGCTGGCTGAATTGTAGTCAGTTTTCGCACTGCTTGATGTTATGTGTTAATGTCGCTATGTATTATTTGTCTTATCTTTGTTGTTATTGTAGTAGTGTCTTATGTGTCTTAATAAACGTCTTCTTTCTTTTATTTTTCTTAGTAAAGTATTACAAGTTTAAACAATGTTGATGCGGTACTAAAATAATAAAATTATTTTAGTACCGCATCAAAGATTTTCTAGATTTGTCTCGTACTCCCGTCCCCACATCTGCGATAATTAAGGGAGGCGTAAATTAGCGACACGAAAGACGAGCGTTTTTCCTTCGAGCTCGAACCATGCGGGCCGCCTGAGGTTCGGGTTGGGCAACACTGCACTTTTTATTTATTGTCTCTTATTTGCTCCCCGCTTTTGTTTTTCAACTTACACGTTTTCTGTAACGTAATTAAGGTCTTGAAAAGAATACCGTGAAAACTATTCTTTTCACTGATTACAGAGGATAATTGGTAGAATTTCAGTTGTGTTTTTATCATAACTGAAATTAAATTCTACCACAGTTAATAATAAATATTAAATACTTATTTTTAAGTAATGTATTTGATTTGTCTAAAAGTGTAAGCATCAATAGATCTATACATGTTTATAATTTCAATGAAATTGGCCTTTTATGAATATTTAATACTTTTTGACTAAATATACATACAATATAAATACACAGTCGTATAACATATTTAAATATGTTTTGCTAATTTAAAAAATACTGGTAAATCCAGCCAGATTGAGCGATCTGGCTCGAAGGACCAAAAAACCTTACGCGCGGCCCGCATTAAAATTGATCAACACATAACGTCGTTATCCACATAATGCCGACCCTCTTCAGCGGTCACTTCGACAGCGGCCAACCTTACCCGCGTCTCCCCTCTCTACCCCTCCCACCCCTAATTTTCAACCCACTTTTTACGTCAATGTTTTTCTATAGAACACCCCCATAAGTGAATGATGGGGGATATCAAAACATCGCCCTTATCAAACGGACCCGTTCGGGGTCCAAGTTTTTAGGAAAAAGGATTAGACGGGGTCTTTTGAGGCTTCTGATGTCGGGTCACGTGACGTTGCTGTTCCGCCAAAGGATTGATTTTAGATAGACCTTTTCTATAGATAAAAATTTCGCCCCAGTAAAGATCAACGTATGTAAAAGATAAGCCATTTGTATTAAAACCTTGTGAGATCGTCACGAGAACTAATTAATTAAATAAAAATATATATAAGACTCCTTGTAGTCGCTGAAACAAGCTGCTATGGGATTATTAAACAATATTGTCTAATAAGAACCTAGGTGTGATAAGAAAGAGAGAATTCCTAAATGCAAAGAAAAAGACAGTTTTGATATCTGAAGTTATTATTTGATTGATTGACAAGCAGAACCTGCGTTTTCTTTGTTATTTGTTTGTTTGGAGTTTGTTTATTTATAATGTTTTTTTTAATGTATTGTAATTGAATACTAGGGGTCTCAGTAACCTGAAATAAACAATTATTGTTTTTGTCCTTAAACCTAATTATTTAAAGCATATTGTCTTCATACAGTCTTAGATAGTAAATGTATGATTAGTTAATAACTGCTTTAATGGCTTCTGATAACTTTAAGTAAAACTTATTTTTGCTTATTAACACAAATTGCGTAATTCTTTAGAAGCTACTCTTGTAAGTAATTAATAATAACCCATCTACATACATTTTCACCAAAATATCCAAAATAAAACACCCCACGGTCCTAATTATTCACTCCTTTCCTTTAAGTAAAAACCCATAATGACCGCTCGGAAATTTTCGCCACTCATATTAATTCCTTAATATTGATGTACACAGGAGGACCAAAGAGGGGGGTAGGGGGCAGAGGGTCAGTCCCCCGGGGGGCAGATAACCGGGAGACATAAAACGTAGGAGATCGCTAATTCATCATAAGTTAAAGGGGTTTTTATGTACCCGCTTTTGTGCGGGGTCCTAAAAGTCCCGCGTTCATGGGATATTGGCGAAAAAATTAGCTTCAAAGTCGATGGGTTAATTAGCTTTAAAGGTTTAGTACACCTGGTATTTGATCAAAGATCGTTTTTTTCTTTCGCATTCGATCATTTTGAAAGGGGTAAGCGAATTTTGATTTTTTGAAAGCTTTCGCCCGTTCTATTCTTCGTGGTTTACTTGCTTGGGAAAATGTATTAATTATGGAGAGGGTTTTTGTTGCTCTTGTTTTTATTATGCTTTGTCATTTTAAATTGAAGATAATTTTAATAGTTAGTTAGAAAACACGTAATAAAATACATATTAGACCTAAATTATAGCGTCTTAAATTCTAAGTCAAATTGGTAACACTACAAGAAATAGACAATTGCTTAAAAAAGAGGTTTACAGAAACAAGTCACATCTTTATGAAATATAGTTCTAGGCGGTTCCCTAATTTCTTTCTAAGACGTAAATAAGTATTTTGGAAATATTTCACCGCGTGCATTAATTTATGATTTGGTTTTGATAATAGATTAGTCTTTATTATAGACTTATCTATTCCTGAACTCTTTAATTTTCATAGTGCTATACAACACTCACTCTTTCACTCAACAAAACAGATCCCTAAAATAACTATTAATAACTTAATATCCAATATAAAAATACATTAATAAATAAAACAAAATGCCAGTAAACTCGTTCCAAGCAGACAGCCGATAATCCTATGACGTTAATTGTTTTAAAAGGCAAAATCCCTTATAACTAGATCAATATACTTTAACACAATTATATCTGTTTACTGCCACGAAAGGGCAAGCATCGATCGGATTAGAGCCGAAGTTTTAGAACGAAATATAATTAATTTGTAAATTGTAAACGAATTTTAGAAGAGATTCAGCGTCGATACGTAACCGGTGTCGAGCAACTTCTTAAGTAACTTTGTAAGTATTTTGAGGTATTTTGTACATGAAATGTTGTATTTATTGATTAAGTATTAAGTTTTTGCTTGGATTCATTTAGGTAGGTTGTTTTTCAAATTTTCATAAAAAAATATATTTGTAAATATATAATTAACAAACATTTTAGTTAAATTACCTGTTATAATAAACCAACTTAATGAAAATCTAGCTAAAATTTAGTTAGATGCTAACTAGCGTGTAACTTTATAACTTTACCCAAAATCCGAAATAAGTGAAAGTAACTTATTTATTGTTTATTACTTACGATAGTTCCCTGACTTTTTGCAACACCTAATATGGAATTAAAAAAAATATTTTTGATATAAGTTCGCCCAATAATTTCGTGCTGAATTCGGATTCAGTCGTTTCTTTGTTTAAGTATTTCTTGTTACATAAAATTGTAAAACCTTTATGTTGTCGAACATAAGCTTTACACATAGCGTACTACACTTTTTTTTTCAATTATATGAAAAAAGTCGTATCGTAAAAAAGTTAAGAAATAAATCTAAGCATCGTTTATATGTATTAACGAAAATCATACTTATGTATCATATACCATCACATGGACATAAGTATACCAGAGCTGGCACACATCCCTTAAAGTTAAATCAATTAGGGCGCATTTTAAAATCGTCCTCGAGGGTAGGGGTGGAGGTGGAGAAAAACTTCTAACGAATGTCCACGGAACCCTTTTTAATCAATTAATTACTCAATGCCGACATATTGTTCCGATTGTACTCTACGGATCTCTATTTGAGTTGTTGAAAGGCACGTTTTAGTTTTTTTTTTTGAGTATGTTATTTTTATTTGTGTTTGCGAAATTTATCGGTCTAGTGTGTAACAGTTATTAAACTACTCCTAGAAAAAACACGTTTTAATTTCAATCGCACAAATCTGTCCAGGGGTCTCAGGAGAATATGAAGACTATAGGTAAAATAATTTTAGAACCAAGATAGCTGATACCTTAGCTGATAAAAAGGGGGGTTAAATGCCGTTTTTTTGGTTCTTGTTGACATCATTACCAATTTTTTTTGCAAACATACAAAAAAAACACGAGGAAAAAATTTACCAGACTTGCAAAACCTGCTGTGTTATGTACCATAATTAATTTTCCATTTGCGTATTAATCGATTTTTTTAATAAATCAATTTTATTTAATTTATCGAATAATATCTGCTTCTTATGGGTGCGAAAGTTGTTGGTCCTTCTTCTCTTGTAACTGAGTAATAGCTCGACTTGTTTTTGTTCACAGTTATAATTGGAGGTCCCAAGAATGCCATTGGCTACTTTTTATCCGGGATAATAAACATGACGTTGGTGAAGCCGCGGGCAAAAGCTAATACTTACTATAAATATGACATGATTTCTTATATTTTTTATTGACAACATCAAAGGCCGATTTCCTGGTAACAAACAACACAAAGAGTACAATGGCAGGTCTATTCTTGTGCAATGCACTGTAGATTAGTCATATGCAGAAGGCCAACTCTAATCATCATATTACATCAAAAAATAATAATAAAAATAAATATGTAAATAAAATATGTCTACTTACTTATTCTTCTTATATATTCAACTGTAATACTAAGCTTTGTAAGATAAAGGAAAAAATGCAAGAAAATTGTAAAATAATATTTGTAATCGACTACGGAAATGGAGGATTCCCTGTATTTTTTTAATGTGTGGTTCCTGATTTTCCGGGATCGATTTAGATTTGTTTCTCGTGTAGCCTTATGTAAATTTTGTTGAAATCGGCCCAATATATTCACGATTCAGAATAACTTAAAAAACCGCATGCCAATTTAATATCAATTGTGCTGTGTAAGTAAGAGGTTCACTCTTCCTTATTTGATGCGTTGAAAAAGTTGGCAATCTGTTAGTAAATATTCCGTAGCAATGCGACGAGTGACTGCGGCCGACCATTCGATCCCAATTAGAATCGAATCGCGGTTAAATGAGATGCGAATCGATGACAACCCTACTCGTTTTTGTAGCACTAGTGATGCGACAGTACGTTTAAATAATATGTTTTACTATGATGTTAAGTTTAAGACACTAACATGCGTTTGAAAAATAAATCTATAGCATACTTTTTGCGTCGCAAAATTTATTTTAAATATATACGAGTACAATGGGCGTTGTGTCTCTTGGTTTTTTGGCATTGGATAATTATTTATTGAGCATAACATCACCCTAACTAATGAAGTTTTTAATCCGGATTAAACTGATTAAACATAAAATGAAGTAAAAACACAGACAGCTAATATCACAACCAATTAGCAATAATTATAAATTGAAGGGGGGAACGGCACCCAAAAAGTCGTATCGCAAATATTGCCAGAGAGACAGACAAATTCGCGAGTTCTCGGGAAACTTCTGAAAACTTCACGACGGAAGTTCGACGAAACTCGATGAGGTACAAATAGGCATCGGAATTAAGTTTCTGTCGGTTTTCTGCGGGCCTTTTAATTATTTCTTCTGTAACCCTTCAGGTGGGACGATCGGCGTCCCTTGCTGGCTCCCAGCCCACTTCTGATTTTGTTCAGAATTCGACTGATAGGCACTTATAACTTGTAATTACGTTTGCCAAAAAGGCTTTTCGTTTCTTTTGAGGCACGGCAAAAAGTCTGACGCTTCAATTTTGAGTTCAGCAAAATTTATCTGAATTTATCTCATTGGACCTGTCGTCGATGATTGATCAAACTTTATTATTTTGAATTAATGTTTATAACCACCTTCTTTTACAGTTTTTTTTTAATTGCTTATTTATTTCTAATATATATATACACTATATATTTTGTACTTATATTATGTGACATAATGTTAACATATCAATTTATTCGTATCAAATATTTTTTTAACTAAAACTATCGATATTTTACCTCATCATTACTCACACTTGCAATCATACCCTGAGTAATCCGACAGTACTGCCAACATTTGAAAAACGAACTGTCCAACATCACTGCCACAGTTCAGCCAATAGCAACCATTGGCAGAGATCCAAGAACTGCGCGTACGTCGCTCAATGGACGCATTACCCATTCACGGCACATCGCTATCGATACGACATTGAACATTTCTATTTTGTAAATACATTGTTTAATTGACATTTCTTATCTTTAGTTATCAAATTTAATCATAATATTGTAAGTACTTAGGTAAAGACGTCATGAAATATTCATGAATTCTATTTGATCTATCTTATATTATTTCATTACATAACCTAAGCTATGACGCAAAAAATAATTTTATTTATCGTTAAATAAAACAGAAGTACAACAGGTGTCGAATGGACACTGACCCCTAATATAGAAATGCTATTTTAATTTAGTTTTTTGTAAAGTCTGAAGTAAACCTTTTAATTTAGACTTATATTCTTTGATACATTGTAAATCGTGTATTTTATCGATACTAAATCGATATGGTTAGAGCGATGAGTATGCGACGGCGCATCGGAATTTCAATCGAGTCGAATGCTAGCGCCATCTACCTCGCTAATGGTAACGTTAATGTTTTCCTGATGTCCTCCTAAAGTGCATCGCGAGTCAGTTATAGATCAATCAACGTATAAAGTTAATAAGATTATATAAAATCTATTTATCTTCTACAGATTTATTTGCTATCTGTGTACTGAGCCGAAAGGGAGTCATTGTACCGATACTTAGGAATAACTTTCGATATGAGACCAACCAGAAAGTTAACTATTTCATAGAAAAATTTACTGAAAAATTTTTGTATTATATATATTCATCGTTCTTACTTTTAAAGTTAGTACAAACAGATATATTTAAGTAAATTTTGTTTAAGTAATGTGAATTTTGTTCAATAAATATTCGTAATAATTACATAATCTATATATTGATAGCTGGTTGTTTTCAAGTCGCGGGTGAATCGATTTTTTCTAATCAATCGTGATTTATCGATACGGTCAAGCGCATCTCTATTTTCTATAATCAAAGCAAAAAGCGATCTTCAATTTGAAGACCTCTTGTTTAAAGAATAAAAATGCGAGTAGGTTTCACAAGAGTTGGTCATAAATAGCTGATTTCAACACAAAATCAAGATAACAGAATGAAGTTCATCCGAAATAGATGAAAAGCATTAATTGTTGTAACAAGTGCATGAGAACACACTATTCTTTGCTCGACATTGTCTCAAATGTGAACACACTTAGTGAAACAATTGTTAAAAAGCTTAGAAAAAAGCTTGTAAATTGTGAATTTTTGTATCAACCATTTTCATAGGAACTTGGAGGGAATTTTTTTTTCCATCAGGCAATTTTTTTTACAATAATACTCGTTAACGCAAAAACGAAAAATTATATATTAATTAACCAGTAATAAACTTCAGGTGGCTTACCTGGGATTGAACCCGCGCCCTTTAGAGTCAACCAAGTCACTGACTAAACTAACGCTATCTTCCTACCACCCCAATACAACATTTACGCATAATTATCCGCGTCGGTAGTCATTCGCGTCGTCTCTATCCGACACATCTCTAAGTAACTGTACTGCCACAACGTTAGATACCCATCTAAATTGGTTCAGCTTTAGTTAAATATTGTTTAAATGTAAGCATTGTTAATGATAGCTTCGAGAATACCGTTGGGGCTAAGATTAGGCACGTCCAATGAGATACTCGTACATTTTTTTTTTATTTTGTCTCTCAAGCAAGACGATACGGTTTCGATCACAGTTTGAGGTACCTTTGAATGATTCAGTGTTTCACTCATTTGCATATTATTAACTAGGATTAATTGCCACTTGGAATTGATTATTGCCTACACCCCCTTCATAGGGAGATCCGTACGTAGCAATGGGACGTTATGGATTAATACGTTTTTTTTTTAAATATAAGATATAGTGTTTTTTTTCTCATATAATACGAGCATGTCTTACTTATCTGGGAATTCAATATTTGCCAAATTAAATATTAAGCTCCCCAGAGTCTAAAAATTACTTTGTCGTGTCAAAAATTCGAGGAGAAAATATCAATATTCACGCAGAATTCTCAATATTTCACCTCACGTGTAATATACAAGCTATATACAGGGTTAAACGCTTATATTACATAATAACTAGTGGTTATGCGAACTGTTGCACTGGTGACTTCAAAAAAAATTTAGGTTTAAAAAGTTAACCTAAGAAGGTAGTTTATTTTATTTAATATTCTTTTTTGATATTGTGTTACATATTATAATTATATATTTACTATTTATATATTATTTATGTCGGCTGGTAAATAGCGTTGTAGCAAGTTTTGCTCCTTTTAAACAGTAATCAAAAATCTCTGACGATAAAAAAATATTATATACAATCACGTTAAGAAGCTTAACTTAAAAAAAAAAAAACTTACTCTTAAGTTATTTTTTCTAGTATTTCAAGATAGGGTAGAAACGTATACTCTTTTAGGTGACTTTACTATTTCCAAAGAATTTTTTTTAGTATGGGTGGCCACATACAAATTTTTTTTTTGATTTTTTAAACTCTTCGCTGGTCTAGTTAATTACATAATATACTACGTCTAAGTGCTTTTATTGGCTAATATTAAAAATCCTATCAACAAAAAGCTACCTCATGAACCGCCCAGAGACCACTAAAGATCTACAGATAATCTTAATGCTCCACTAACGTAATATAACTCCGGAAAAGAATAAAATTAGCAAAATGCAAACAAATCGTTAAATTCTTGCAGCGAAACCACACAAAAAAATGAATAAATCTGTCCATATCATTTCACTAAAATTGTTTTGTACAGAAAACCTAATCAGATAAAATTATTTATCAGAATTTATCCGGCAAACAAATAATCATTTTTCAAAATGTATAAACTAAACTAATATATTTCAGACTTGTTTTTACCAAATGCAATTTCTTTATTGTGTTATTGTTATTTTAAATTAGAATATTCTTATGAATCTGTAACGTCTAATATACGCGTAAAATATCGTGTCTTGTGTTCTTCGATGTGATAAAAGCGTGCTGGTTATAACGCCCTCCCTTTGTATTGGCGGCAAAGATTCGATACCAGTACAGAAGGTTTGGAAACAGAGGTTAACAGAAGCTAGCGGTTGTATGTCGCATAAAGCTACGATAATTTATGTTTTATTTACGTTTTACTTTCAAAAATTAATAAAATTTTAAATAACGTATAATGACGTTTAAGTTTACGTTTGTAACTTTTTTTTTTTTTTGCTGTATATGCGTGGACCGTGTCTACCTTCATACATGTTTTATAAGTTATTGATCAATAAGGATGTTTAAAAAAACCTATTTCACTTACGTTAGAAGATGTCATGTCTCTATTGACAGTTACTGTCATTGTGTTTGCATGCGTTCATATTTTTAAAATGTTTTGATAGCAAAAAAATAATTGAAATGTTTGCTATGTTTGCTTTTTTTGTCCATCTAGTACTATCGATGAAAAATAGTGCGAAGTGTGCCGTTTGTATGTTTTCTTGTAACTGCTAGTTTTCGGAAAATACGTATTTATATGAACTCTAGACATTTTTGCAACTAATGCGTTAATAACGTCATTAGGAAAGAAAAATGCTGTAAGTACCCTAAAATAGTTTAGTTTATTCAACATCGCCTTCTACACTCATAATCTTTGTCACCACTTTAAAGCACTGTTCAAATTTCGAACACGATAGAAGATAAAAGGCAGCTAATAACGCGCCAATAAAAGCCTTTATTGAGCCGAACCGAATTAACGCGAACATTGCCGAGCGTGCACGAACATTATCGAGCGTGCACGAACATAAACGAACATGCACAGACTTAATAACGTGCTTTCTGAACTGTGGGGCTCAGGTGGAGCTAATTAATGGGTAGGTTTTATTAAATTTTGAAATTACGAGCGTCGATTGATTAGGACTGGAGATTATCAAACATGTCTCTATAGAAGACAATATTAGTAGCATGCCTAGAACAGTTGACTTTGAGACTTTTATTAAAATTTTACTCGTGCTTTATTTAAAGATGTTTCGCCATTTTACAGCAGGCTAGATGTGGACAAACGCAAGCCATTAATCAATTAATAAAAAAATTGCATATAGGTTGAGTGCAGTATTTCCAAATTTTATTGAAATTAGTTTATAAATCGCACCGTAAAAAACTTGTCCCCTACTATTTGGGATAAAAACATCAATGAACCCGAAAAAAATAATTGTTAGTAAAAAAAAACCCTAAAAACCACATACTCAGTTTCATCAAGATTAGTAGAAAACTAAGTTGTATTTATTTTAAATTTGCAGCAGAAACGCTTCCCTTCCTTGTTTCAAGTCAAATGGTTCATTATCCAGTCCAAATGTAAGATTTATACATACTAACACTGTTACCAGGTCAGGAACCAACCCAAATACATTTTTGCATAAGAATATAAATTAATTTCCTCAATGAAATCGCATAACGTTCAAGTCTCGACCCACACACAACACAGCCAGGCTTCGCTTATACAATAAACAAAACAGCCAACATTTATACGTCAGAAGTCTGAATTTCGAAACAACCTAACAACCTTACAGATGCAAAAACTTTCCCGCCGTTCGACCGCACATTCGATTTTCGAACTTTCGAATGCGATTGGAATGCGTGTAGATTTTTTTTTATTTCAAAGACAATTTTGTGGTTTTTTTTCGCTTGTGTCATTTTAGTTAGGCTTTGTAAGATGCAGTTGTATATTTGAGAGTTGTTTTAGTTTTATTTTCTGTTCATGCAATTATAATATACATTTTTAAAGGAATTCTTCCATTTGTGTCGTATAAGATATTTAATAATTTCGTTTGAATAAAGATATTTATATATTTTCTATAAGTAGAATCCTTTACAGGTGGTTCGTATTGACTCGAACAATACAGATATCTGCGTATTAATGCCACCACAAGCGGAACTTTGAAATGTAGACAACTTCTTTGACAAATATACTTTGTACGGTTTTGTAAATCAATGCAGATATTACAAGATAATCTATAATGTGGGTTTGAACTGTGGAGTTTGAAGGATTTAGGTTTCAGTGTGCAGAGTTTTTATGTGTCGTATATTTTAACTTATGGGCGGGTTATTATCACGAATTATTATTTATCTAGGTACGTGTTTTCATGTAATATTATTATTTACATAACTAATCAAATATCACAAGCATTAACAATCTCTCTAAAATATTAATAATTATTTTTATAAATATTGATTGATTGATTTCAGTGGGTCTATGTTGCTTAATGCGACAGCCTTCCTTAAAAACTCAACTTTATAAATAAAGAAAAAAGCAATCAAATAATGTTCCATTTTTAAAATGAATAGGTATCTTATTACACAAAACATCCGGCCAGTCGGCCTATCTATCTATCCTCATCATGCGATATTTCAAAACAGTCTAACATCGGATTAACACATCACTTCACAAGCCATCAAAACGTTCTATTTTCAAAACTCGTCAACGTTCGATTTTTCAAATGTCCAACGATATTTATTTCCAGTAGACTGTCGAAACGCGTTTCCTTTGACTAAATAAACTTCGAAAATAAAACTCTTGGAAGGTAATTCGAACCTGGGAGCAAATTAAAGTAGACATTGAGAGATTAAGTGCTCGCCTTGAGTGTGTTGCTATCGAGCCGGGACGAGATCGGCGGTGCTTTTTTAATATAACAACAGCTCGTAATTCGATTAGTTGATGTTATTTGATGGACGAGATATTGCTTATTATTATTTTTTGCATAAGCTGCTAGGTTTATCCGTAAAAGCAGAATATTTAATTAAAGCAAGTCCTTTTCAAAAAGTTAACACCTTCTTCAATTGCAGAAGGCGCCGTTAAAACTTTTTTACTTATTTCGATTTAAATATCAAACCGATTTTGACTAAATTTAAATAGTTCTTAATTGTCTTTCTTTTTTTACCTTATTAAATAAAAAAATGAATATTTCAAATCAGTTCGGCCGTCTCCGATAAATCAGGTAGGTAACAAACATTTAAAAAAAACATACAGTCACACTGAGAACATCCTCATTGTTGGAAATTTGTTAGAAAAAAAGTAACTGTTCGCCATGAATTCGTGAATTTAAAAAGAATCTCAGTCAATGGCGAAAAATTATCAGAGAAATACCGAGATTCAAATCTGTAGCTTATTTACTCGCCAGTTAGAGCCTCAAAACGGCCCGAACCAAACATTATAAACGAATACACAAACACGGACAACCCTATTGATACAGCGATGGGACAAAACGAAATAACCCTGCCATAATGTCAGGTAGTCTCCAAACAACTACCTTGGCAAACATCGGCAAACATCGGCAAATATCGACCAACATCGGCAACTTTAAACTCCTCCAAACTAAATAATCAAATTTAGAACAAAGTACGATTGACAAATACGAAAAGCGCCGCCTATCGGCAGGTACCGAACCGACTCGATCATTATTAGATATTGAATTTTCCTAACTTTGGACTCATCCCGTTCTAATTTACTAATGAATCCGAGTGGTACTGCTATTACCCCCTCCACCTCTTGCCCCCCGAGGGGGAAAAAGGGGTAAGAGAGTAAGAACGCGGGTATTTCGTCTTTTATACGTGTAGCGATAATCCGATTGGCGACTCGGGCGTTCCACATTTGAATTTTCGTGTGTTTTCGTTAATTCTCGCGGAGGAATCACGTAATAGGACGGCTTTGTGTGTTACAGGGGGTTGGGGTTGCTTTTGATTCGTTTTCTTAATTTGTAAGTTTAGGAGAGCTGAGTTGATCGTTAACGTACTGCTCATTGTTGTATAGACTCTAGAGAGTCAACACTTATAAGTTTTGAGACTCTTTTTAAAATAACAATGTGTATATACGAGTATTAACATGTTCTTCTCTCTATACCACAGAGTTTATAACAGTTCTAATAATTGTAGAGATAATTCCGATCACAGATCGCCTTTCAGTGAATAAGAGGCACCACACGGTTTGCTCTATTCTTTTGGTAATTTGTGAAATATAACGTAAAAATTAACAAAAAACATACACCGCCCCAATTATCTTTAGGGGTTTTCCATACCCCTTTATCGGCAAAAGTCCAAAGCGTTCTAAAGAACTCGTATTGTTCAGTAGACCGATCCGTAGTAGGCAATCCGCACCAAACCGATACAGATTATGAATACTCAACTAAATACTGAGTTTGTAATGTTATATTATTTCCCAAAAAAACTGCTATTGTAAATTGATGGTAGCATTTAATGTTACCACGGCAAACGAACGATGTCGATATATTTTTTACATATCGATTTATATTTATCGATATATTTAATACCAATAATAATTATTTATTTATTTAATAATAAGCCCAACAGCTATACTTATACTAATAGGTAAATAAATAGAATGAAAGAGCCAGTTAAAGGGCTACAAATTTAATTTAATTTACAAATATTCAATTTCAATTTCAAAAGACATTAGCTATAGCAAACTACATGACACAAATGCTCTCTCTTCTATAGGTACGTAAATACTTGAAAAATTATACTTATAAAATATGTTTGCAACATCTATTAATCATAATGCAACAGTAAATCGAATGAAATAAAACTCGATCTCTTAACAATGAATTAATCGATTAACATGTCCGAAACAAATGTTCGTATTGACTGACCGTCCCTAGCTCCCTGCCGGGTAAAAAAACAAAGCCGTCCAGCCAAGGCGGTGTCGGTCCCTTTATCATATTTATTTTATTTCAATTCGGTACGAATTTAATCCTTTTCCATTAATTAGTGACCGTTCCCGCATAATGCGGGGTCGGGCACACCCCACGCGGGACGGCAGTGCGCGTTAATTTTTCTTCGGCGATGCAGGGTTACGCGTCGCTTGCTACTAATCACGGTTAGAACGAATTTTGTCAAAGGTTTTTACTGATGTTTATATATGATGTGTACTTAATTTTTTGGATTATTAAAATGTTTTATTTTAAAATTTTAATATTGTACATATAGTTTTACTCGCAGTTATGGCGATATGTGTTGACTAACTTTTTAATGCATTTTTTATTGGCTATATCTTAATATGCTTTTCAGATGCTAAGAGATTTGATGACCAAATTATATTGTTGTGATCATGCTAAGAGGTTATACTTGTTATCAGGGTCTACGTTTGAGTGCTACGCCGTAGCTGCTACACCATACTGTAGCTTTAATTGATTCGTAGCTGGATTGAGATCGAAACCAAAGTTTAGATGGGTGAACGGGTTTTATTCGAAGGGAGCAATTTACTCTAGACTATGGAAGCCCGTAAGTATGATATTCTGTTATCAAGTGTTATCCTCGATGCAGGAAGAATCCTAGCGGCTGTCCATTAGGTTTTCTTGTGGAAGGAGGACTTTGAGTGTAAAACTCTTATTTTATTTCTTTATACAGGATTAGCAGTTTGTGTACTAAGCCGAAATGATGTCACTTTTCATACGTTTTAATATGGGACCAACTCTGAACTCTAGAAATAAAACAGCTGTTTCATACATTTTGTCGACGACCGATAAACTTTTTCTTTGGAACAACATTTTTATTTTTTGAATTCATAGATATTGTGTAGGATAAATATAGTAACTCCTTGTTTGAATATAGTGACTCCTTGTTTGAATATAGTGACTCTTTGTTTAAATATAGTGGCTTAGTACACCCATAGTGGATAAACCTGTACATTAGATATAATCAGAACCAAAACCCAAACAATTTACCCAGCGTTTATTACGAAAATCGGTCAGACATACCCACTTAATTACCTTCATACTCACCAAAATATGTACAGTAAGTTAATAAACTTTTTCTATTCGTCAGCCAACTGGAAACATTACCAAAACGGTCATAGCAACAAAAATATACACGATTTTTAACCGTTCAAAAATCGTAAAGCCAAAATTTTAATTAGAAATAATGACCAATTAATATGATGCATGAGCACAGATCTGATAACTGTTGAATTTCAATGAGTTTTTAAACGAAAATATGGTTTATAAGACAATAAAGTTTGAAATTCGGTGAGAGTTTGTACTCGCGTCTACTCGAACTACGCATTGTATTATAATCAATTACGTATTGTTTTTCGAAAGTTTGGGTTAATTACTAATTGGAGTGTAAATAAATGAGAATTTACGATTACTGCGTAGTTTTGAAATCATCATAGGTGTCCAAAATTTGGTAGACAAAATAACTGTTTCTTTATAAAGATATTAATTAGTTTTTTTTATAGTCGACAGGCTTGCGCTTGACCGCAACTCACCTGATTTAAAGTGACGATGCGGTCTAGGATGTAGCGCGCTTGCCTAGAAGAAACCGATTCACTCGCGATTTGAAGAGACCTACATAATAGCTATGTTATAAACGTTATACTATATTTAATGAAACGATATGATAAGGTTTTTTTTACAATAATACCAAAACTAATAATCCATATACATTCTGCCTTACTTATGAAAAAAGTACGTTTTCAGTACCTACAAGAAATAGTGAGTTTGAAGATTACTGATGTAGCCTATAATTTAGACCGAATAAAAAAATTGGCGAAGTGCGAGACGATATCGCGCACGAAGGGTTCTGTACCATTAATAAATACAACATTATTATTAACGCGCAAAAAAATTACGTAGTGTGAGAGACCCTTAAATATTTATTCTGCTTTTAATGTTTGTTGTCTTTTAAAAGTAATGTTTTTAACAGAAATACATAAATATGCGAATATTTCAACAGTCTAGCTATCACGGTTCATGAGATACAGCCTGGTGACAGACAGACCGATCGCGATGGACGGTCTTAGTAATTTTACCGTAAATCAGTTAAATTATCTTTAATATAATGACAGGAAGTAACAAGTCACATACAATCGAGCATCGTATACCTACATATTCATTTAGCATGTCTCATTTACGGTTTCACCCAACTCATTAAACAAATACCTACCTACCTACAACGTCTCTGATAAACAAAGTAAATACTTTGACTCATGCGTTTCTAGAAAACTGTGCCAATTTTTTCATGTCAACGTCTAGTGGAAGATCTAACACGTGTTACAGATTAAGTTAGCAGTTGGTATTGGCTCATATTTTTGTAAAATATAAAGTGTTTTTTTTCGTAATAAACCTGTAAATTGGACAGCAATAGACTGTTGACATTGGGTTTGCTGTTGGAATCATTAGGGCACCTTGATTTAGCCACTTTGTGATGGTTAATTCGTTATTTTTACGTTTTACGACACTTTTGATGGAAAGGAGGTTGACGTTTGGTAATCGAACTCCGATCCGAGTTTTCTGGCTTTAGCAATAGGATATACATGGAAGCTGCTGAGCACGTGTCTCCTTTAAGAAGGGAGTGTAGGCCATAGTCCACCACTTCGGCTAAACGTCGGCATTTGTCATAGAGAACTATTATTATGTTTCTCCATTACCATTGAGACACCACTATACATAGGTGGTATATAGGATTTATGTAACGTTTCAAAAAAATATAATTATTTGTTTAATATTAATTAAACTCCTTGTGATTGGAATTCTTAAGAGTCTAGAATCATCTAGACTCTTAAGACCAATCAGAAACGCACCAAAGAACGTACGTAAGTATATAATTATCTACGTAGTGTAATATCTTCTGAAAGATATAAAACTAGTACATATATATCGTATATATATAATGTAGTTAGTCGTAAATTACAGACGCTTATTAATCCAAATCGAGAATTTTCATCGAGAAACTGGGAAATCATGTGCGTAGAGCGGACAATATGCGTGAGGCTGAATGCTTTCACAATTGTAATGAATGATGCGTTTAGATAATTACAGTCACAAATAGTCATAGAATTAATCCCACTAGACGGGAAAAGAAATCAAGGACGACTGAGAAAACGATGAAGAGACATCTTCTCTAAGAAACTGGGACCGTCCTGGGTACAGCTGGCGAGACAGAGAGGGGTAGGCCTATGCCGCAGAGGCATATTCTGCCGATTGAAATAATAATTAACAATAAATGAAAATAAATTAGTAACAAGTCACTTGTAATTTTTTTTAATTCATATTTCATGTAAAAATTACTTTCTTATATACCTACGCGACTTAACTACAGATATAGTACGTATAGATGCTATCTGCTCAGACGAGCGTGTCCAGCTCTCGCGTCTCATTAACGAATTCGTTCGAAACCTTTGAAAGTTTATTATTACACCGATCGGTATCTATGTCTACGCATTATGTCTGCGGTCACTGTGACTTTGAAATGTTTGCCAATATAAATAATTATTTTTTTAAATGTCAACCCAATAGAAATCAACTTTAGCTGTCACCCGCAGCGTTGCTCACGAGATAAAATAAAATAAAAATAAATTTCAAACTTTTCATATTATTTGACCCATTCGACCCCGATCGGAGTTGAATTTCCAATAATAATTTCTTAGTAGGTACACCTCTACACCCTATAATCCAAATTTTATGTCTCTAAGATTCATAGGCTCTGCGTTAATGCAAAGCAGTCAAGACTTAAGCAACATTTTAGGATTCAACGATTTAATGTTTTCAACCTTATAAGAATTCAATGTTTTAGCAAATTCAACTTTCTGGGCCTGAAGGAACTTTACTGTTACGAAACACAAAAAAAAAACTTGTTTATATTTTTTCACTAAGGTCAATATTTTTTTAGACATTAAAAACAGTTGCAAATGCCTTTCTTTGGTCACCCATCCATAACGAAACTCAGCTTAGCAGTACTTAGTTTTTTTTACAATATCAAGGTACGAGATACAGAAAATGAAAAGGAGCGGCATATGTCAGCTTGACCACAGTGAATCATAGACAGTCAACCAGCAATCAATCACGGTCAATTGTCTATGGTCTTTAGCAATAGACAGCACATGACGTCATGCCATGACAAATCTCTACTCCTATTACTGCTTACGACCTTTGGAAATAAAGTACCTTTATTGAACATTATGTCGAATTAGTGGAATCAGTACACATCATGGCAATCAACAGTTGCTTGGGTTTGAGAAACTACGGACATTTTTTTGATTGATAATTTGAAAATCTTTAATAAATCAAAAGTTAAATATAAAACGCTGTCTAAGTAGAGGGAAAATGGATAGTTTACTTTTAAACCGGTTTCAAAAGGAATCTTAACAATTCAAAAATCATTTTTATTTATCTATGTTTCTCAGTTTTTCATTAACGCCTTTACTGATTTCGGTATTTTTTTACAAATAGTCTTATGAAAATATCGAAATCGATCAGAGTTTAGTTTTTAAATAAGAGTGACTTAAAATTATATACGCGCCTGTCGAATTGCAGTCGGCTGTATTTAACAAAATGTTACTAGCGCGTATGTACATTTACAGACCTCGAATGAAAAAACGAGTAGGTAATTAATTTTCCTAGAACTTAAAATATTACTAACTATAAAAAAATGAAATGTTAAATAATTTTAGTGAATTAACATAACTTTGTGACGAAAATTCAGTTAAAACCGTTTAAATATGTTAGTACCTACGAATAATTAGAAATTTACACGCTTTCTTACTACATAACAATTTATTACATACATATTTCAACTATATACAGTAATCACATAAAACTATAACTGTACAACATACAGACCGCAATACGTATAAAAATCTAAAAAAGTAATTTTGGGTAAAAATAATGTTTAACAACTTGAGAAAGTGGAGAAAAATTTGAAAGTATCATTAGGTACGCTTTATGCTCATTAAATGCGAGTTGTTTTCATTAATTTAGAATATTTATGAAACGTGTGAACTGTTACGGGAAATATTTATACAATCATTAATTATAAGATGGCCGAAAACAATTCGAATGATAAAAGTATTTCGTTAATTGCAATTGTTGTAGATATGTCAAGTGAGATATCAAACTTCAGTTGATACTTTCATTAGACATGTATTTTGTATGCATTAAAAAATATACAGTAAGTATTTGACTTAACTTGGTTATTTTCCTCTGATTTTTCTCAATTTTTCTTCGCCGTTGTATGTAATAAAATAAGTAAAAATGTAGCATTTAGTATTTGGATCTATCTAAGTCTCGTTTGTCGCTTTACCCGCTTTATAAAATAAAAAAATATAAATTATGTATTTTTACCTTTAGAACAGCAAACGGTAATATATACACTTTCCGTAGATCAAGTTGATCGCTAAGAAAAAAATCAATTCTACATGGCGGCGAAAAAAAGTAGGCAAAGTAACTAACACAAATGTGGACATTATGCGTAACAAAAATCAAAGCGACTAATGTAGTATTCTAAGTTTAAGATTATGACTATAATATTGGCTCAGCAAAATTATAGCCTAAAACATTGCTTTGTTAAAATCTAATTTCATATTTTTTCACACAAATCAAAAATAAATATAAAAAAAATATTATTTCATAATACTTAGTTTTGTCATACCACAATTTGTAGTACGTTATGACCTCTAGCGTCAAGACGTATCGTAAAACTTTTGAAACCGATCCATTGTTTCCAAATTCACACATAATAGAACCGTTTTTATATACTAAACACCGCTTATATTTGCACTAAACAGCAACTTACATTCACAAATAACCGCCGAAGCCACAATTAAACCATTACGGACTTTCCGAAACAAAGAATTATCTATCGGAGCCATCAAACTAGTTATTTTAGCTTACTCGTTTGTGCAATGTAAACTTAACTCAAGTAATTGTTACTTATTTCGGCTCTCAAGCAATTATAACGGAAGTCAAGTTAATGATTCATTGAATGATTATGAATTGAGAAACGTGGACCGGAAGTCGGCTACTCTATTTTGGAACAATTAGGTATGTTTGAGTTTCGGATGGGTTATTATTCTGTAATTACGGCAGATTGGCGTTTTCTACATTATTAGAAAGGTAATGCTTGTAAGTTTGTTTTTTATTTGTCTCTTCTGTTTAGGAAATAACTTGTGTAGTTAGAATTAAAGTCTTTATTTGGCAGATAGTTGAATGAAACTAGAGTAGGAATTGTTGTACTTAAAGTTGAACTTATTAGTCTAGAGGATAATTGACTAGGTATATTGATATCAAACTTGTGGGAAAACCATTAAAATTATTAATTTCTTTGAGTGTTAGCAGATTTCGACTCAACGCCCCCTTGCTTTTTTTGCTGATGCGAACCCAAAACATTTGTTTTCTGAAGAGAAATACATATCTCAAAATCAAAATACTTCTATAAACAAATCAACAGTAAATTCAAAGCAAAATCGAAGAAAGCAAAACAGATCGTATTCGATTATAGAAAACAATGGCCACGATTTGCACAATAGCACCCTTCAATATCACCAGAACTTGTATTAATTTCTCTTTTCGAAGTAAATTAATCAATCAATTGTTTTATTTAATAAATTCAAAGATATTCGGAGACAATGGCGAAAATATAAGACAAGAAAAACTTCGCGATAAGTTTAATTTTTTGTAAAGAAGTTATGGAAAATTGGAAAAATTATAACAAAGGTTAGGTCTGTCTTAGGTTTCTAACCAAACATACAGGTAGGCATCTGTATGTTTGATAAGAAACAAAATAAAAAAACTTAAAAATAACCAAACTTACATTGTTATAATGGGAGCAATCATGAAGGTTGTTTCTGAAGGATGTCAACTAGTAGACCATAATTTTTTTTTTTTTAATGGTCGCCACTTATTTAAAAACGTTTAAGAGCCATCATGGCGATGTAACGAAAAATATATAAATTAAATACTAATTTCACTATTAAAAAGAAAATTAAACCAATCCATTAAATTTTGGCTTACAAAAAACAAATCGTTAATATCAAAACTAAACAATATTTTTTATGATTAACAATTCAAGGATGTTTAATATACCAAAAGGTTAAAACATAGCGCTTCTTATTTGAAACATAAAATCACATATTTTGTAATTTATAAACCTTTGTTTGAAAAATAAATTATTTAAATCGAGAAAAACCTATATGGCATATATAATCATCGGCTAATTAATACCTCAAGCCTTCAAAACCCGGCTGATTCCATACCAATAGCAATCGCAATCACAATCGTCATGATCTTACTTCCGCTGATGGTATCTGTGATCCCCTGAACGGCCGTAATGAATGCCATCGCAGGAAGCACCACAAAGCCCACCAGTGGGAACTGATAATTAGATTAAAACTATTGAAAAAATACGCGTGATTGTACTGCGAAACCAATGGATGAAACATCCTCTATTCGGTGTTTGTTTTAGTTTATTGAAATAGGCTGTTCCGGTGCTGCGAACATTGAGCGAACGATCACTGTTAACATGTTTTTTTTTAACGTGCTAATGATGAAAATTAATGTATGTTTTGAATTTTATCAAAAGAACGAACTTTTGTTTGTTTCATATTGTTTTATAATATTTGATCTTTATGTAGACAATATTGAGTCTACAAAGTCCTGATAAAGTTCACCAAATATGAAAACGACACTATAGTTGGACCCTTTGAAATATCGTATACCCATATTAAATGAGTAAAATGAACTTTTGAATTCGCGAAGTCTTCGTAGCAAGAATGTAACGATGAAATCAAGTTAATCTAAAATAAAATTGATAGGTCAAACCAAGTTTGTTATGTTTAAATCGCATATAAGTCAAAGTCCTTAGATTTTCTTGTATTTTTTTTACTAACTACTTTACCAGTACAAGTAAAGCATTATTAAATTTGTTAATAATAAGCCTAAACTATCAGTCCATTAATTTAAAAGACGCATAAAATATAAGTCTTATGTCAGGAAACTTAACGATATTCAACGTACGACCATACGGAATATTTAAAATACCGCTTTACTCAACTTACTTACCCCATGATTACTTCATACACTTTATCTAATGAAACCAAACAACCTGTAATTAAGTTATTTCGTTAATTAACAGTTGATTTCGATTAGCGGAAAATTATTCCCAAGCGACATTACTCATATATTCACAGAAGCAAATTATTATAAACTATTGCAGCGTGACGCTCGAGTGTATTGTAGTCGTATAATTAACACGTCGATATTAAATAAATGAGTTTTTTACTAGGGGTAGGGCATAGTTTGTTATGAGCGCTGCTGGGAAGACGACAATGTGCGTAGCCCACGTAAGAGACAGTGCTACATAGTAGGAGGTGCAAATGCACGTGCTAGGAGGCCACCGCTGCGTTCTACGGAGATCCCGGTGCCCTCCGTCATGCACTGAGGCAGGCTACCGGGTGGGGGTTTGTAGGCTATAGTTAGTATATAGGTACCTAACTGAAAGACTGAGTATATATACTCAGTAATACATATGAACCATGACTTTATTCAATGTATTGAAAGGTGCAGGTAACATGTCGCACGCATAATACTTCGATTTGCTGTTTTTAAACGGACTAACATTACATCCGTTTATCAATAGACACAATAACACATAGATATCTAGAAACACATAGATACTCGTATCTAGATATTGGAGTGAGTGGATAAGAATAGTTATTATTGACAGTTGATGAAGTTACAGTCATAATCCGATAAAATCTTTAGCTTATTCATCTACTTGCATCCAATTACCCAAATATGTTTTTGTAATACGTTCTCATATCATATACAATAAAAGACTTTATAGTCTTTTCATAGTAATCTAAATATACTTGTTTAAAACCGTTGTTCGTTTTTATCAGTAAATAAACGCTCTTAAGAATAATCGCAACTTTTTGTTACTTAAACGAGTATATATTTCACGTGTAGATATGTTTTTCCTAAAGCTAAATCGTAATAGCTTTACCAGTTCAGTAGCTTTAACAAGCGCGTAGACAGACGCTTTCTACATCAAAAATTTAAAATAAAGCAAAACCAACTAACTTCATTTCTCGTTGTTTCAGAGAGCCACACTGGCAGAAAAAGAAGTGACCAATCTAAAAGAGCAGCTGGCCACCAACAGCCCAATCCAGGCGAGCGTGCCCAAGAATGGCAGCCTGGTGGACGTGACGCGCGACCAGGCCACAGACACCAGGGTCACCTTCAGCCCGGACATCAAGGAGGAGAAGTTTGATGAGGAGAAGATGGAGCTAGCAGCAACGGGCAGGAGTAACAGCAACTCCTGTAGGAGTAGTCCTGTGCAGCCTCCCTTGGAGAATGAGCTGGCTGCTAAAGAGAAAGAGGTAACATTTCTTAAATATACTGATATTAATAAAGATTAAGATACTCTTGTTTATAAGTGGGCTCCGTTGACCTGGACATAACATCCGCGTTCATTTTCAGGACGAGCTCTGAAAGCCCTGGGCAAGTTTTCTGACCACGTAATGAATTTCTTTCTTGTATCAACAATTTCCTTCTATGCTGGAAGTCCAAAATATTCTTCAGAATAATCTTCAGTGACCAAATTTGATGATTTGGTTTCATTAAAGTCATTTAAATCCTAATAGTCAATACGCAATCACTTCTTTAAAACAGAATAGATTCATCTGGGGAGTCAATTTCCTTAAATATTATAATATTCAAATTAGTCTTGCTATACAAAGTCCAAAAGTGAATAAAGATCTTCGTGAACCACAAAAACAACACAAATAACAGAGCCAGGTCTCTAACAGCCATTCTAAAACTGTCTCTAAGGAGCATTTTTGGACCAATCCTTTCTACATTAGGAGCAGAGTTATATCCTCGAGGTCAGTGAGTCAAGTACCGCCTAGTGAGTGAGGATGCACCAACCTTGCTGGTGGCTGGTATCGCGTATCGAATGTAATGTACGATCAATAAATCAATTACGAATGCCCCCGCGCCGCTCAATTGGATTTGACAGGATAGATCTAGGGCTGTGTGGGTGTCGATAAGAATGCGATTATTCGAGATGACTTTGGTTAAAAAGTAAGAATCAATTAAGCAAGCGCTATATCGGAGATTGAAAAATCAATTTTGGTCAATCTAAAGCCATTAGATTATGTTTTTCTTTGATATTGAAACGTTTTGTCAAGATCATCTACTATTTAGCAAATCCACTTCATTGTCAACTAGTTGATTAGTTCATTGTTTAGTTACTTGAATTTTTACACTGAAACAAGGTACCTAATTAATTATATTTTTATTGTAAGCTAAACCACTATATCTATTATGGCTACTACATTTTGCGCTAACATATTACTTCTCAAATACCAATCACGTAAACACTATGTAACTAATAATTTACTAAGATGAAAATAACTTGCAAACCTTTCTTCATATTAAATTCTCGACCGTATTTTTTTACATATCTTACAATCAATCAATACACATTCTTCTAATTATTGTGCGCTCACATCAAGTTTCCAAATAAGTCGATGTGAATCAAAAATCTATCGATACCTATCGGCTGCCGATCGAATATCCCCACACTAGTCGGGTACAGGATACCCGCAATGGAATGATTGATCGGCATCGGACCAACGGTAATCCTTGTACTAAATAAACATCTACGACAAACTACTGCCACTCTCGGTGACTGCATCACTATTGTTTATAGATAGGGTTGGGAGAGATGATGGTCATTTACTTTAAATTATACGCCATTTAGAGGTTAAAACGTATGACTACTAGGCACTAAACACGGCATCATGTGATTTTATTCCGCTATAACAGTCAAACGGAAGAGTTTCCTTTTTAGTGGTCCTAGATACATAGTCCTACCATAGCGCCTAAACTACTAATCTTATCTGAGTTCACTATTAGTCGTGTCCTGCTTGTTGGACAGGGAAAAGACATTTCGGAAACAAGAGAACAGCGGCTCTATTTTTAGAAAGAATTGTTCACATGCTAATGACGTCACTTACGAAAGATATACAATAAATTGCATATTCGTTCGTGATTTCTTTCGCAGGTAAATCTTTTATTCATACGAACTATCTCAAAAATAGGTCCCCTGGTGATTTGGTAGTGGACTGCCTTTCTGTTAGAGACCCATGCCCTACTGTGGGACTCTTTGGATTGATTAATACGTTGCGATAAATTAAAAATGTACGGACGAATCACATTATTTATAAACATCTGTATTTCAGCTCAAGCATTTATCCTTTGCGTTCGAAAACCTGAAACAATTTTACATTAAGTATTCAATTTAATTATCATCGCGCTGTATTTACCTTTAAACAGAATGTAGAGTCGAATCTAACAAAGGTAGAGTAGAGGCGCAGAGTACATCAGCGGTAGGTACGGGAGCTCTTTAAATTCGGCGATTCAATGGACTAATGATTTTGGCTTGAATGGATGCATTTCAATGCCTACTCGTTACTAGAGTAAACTTAGGAAGTAAATACAGTAACGCAGCTTTGGTTGGAGTTTTGTTGTTAACTTTCGTTATAAATGGCGTGCTGGTTTAGCTGCGCTCAGCGGTGTTACTCGCGGATTTCTAAGTTTTTTTTGGATTCTATGTCACTCAGTAATAATTAAGCTCTCTACTAGTTCAGTATTTTTTAGTTACTCACAAAATACAAATCTTTCATTTATTAGTTCGACATTTAATTTTTGTTAGTAAAGCCACTTGTACAGTTTTACTAACATGAATCATATTATTTTATTAAATGACAAAATGATGAATGAATGAATGATTGATTGATTGAATGAATGAAGTAACTCTTTACTGTATATCATTGGAGATTAGTTACTGTAGCATACTGATATTGTACTATATGCAGTCTTTGAAATATTTTGACTGCCCGGTTTGATGTGAAGAACTCTTGAAGCGGGGGTGATTCTTTCAGGTTTTGTGCTGATTTCGTGCTGTTTTGTGCCTGTTTGTGCCTGTTTATGCCTGTTTTTGCTGTTTGGTGCTGTCCGTCTGTCTGCAGTTGTAATGCATTCTGACTCTTTTGATAAGTTTTTGCCGCTAAAAGATGCTGATTAAATTGAAACAGCTCTATTGCTTGGGCTTTTTAAGAAATAAGGTTTTTGAGTAAACTGTTTAGTGTGAGTAATGAAACGATACAAAGCCTGAGTATACAAATCTTTTTAAGTACATCTTTACCTTTACATAATATCAATTTTTTTTTAATTTATTTCTTGTGCCGTATTTTGTACATTTAAACTGCGAAGATAAATAATTTTACGTAAAAATCACTCGTCTAAAATGAGATTTTATAAAATAACACTGCTTTATTATACTTTACTAGTTGCAATTGGACGATTTCGCAAAACCCAATTAATGCATAGAACGTGTTCAGTAGGTACTTGCGACTATGTGATGTCTTAAACTGAATATATATGTTTTCTATGTGGTTAGTACGACCTTGTATTTAAATGTTTCGGCTGAGTGATTTGTGATGTTTAACATTGTCGTTTTTTTTTCTTCGAATTTGTTGCAATGTTTTTAAGCTTTAGGGTTCCGTGGCTTCGTATTTGAAACGTTCGAACGAAGTATGAAAGCTACCACTTAGAGCAAATAACAGTTATCGAAGTTAGAATTCATCGACGCCCATCGATCAATCAATCAATCAATCAATATTATCGATAACGACAACTCATCGTATCAAACCGACGCGGGCGCTACTCTAATTGAAAACGATGGGAAAGTTAAGTAAGAAACTACGAACGTAAAACTGTTTAGTTTCGATATTTTCCTATTTTTACCCGACTGCGAAAGAAGGTGGGTTTATGTTTTTCGAGTCTGTGTATGCATATGTATATTTCTTTGACACCCAATCGAGCCGAAGTTGCTTAACGAATTTTTATGTAAGCGGTGTCAATAGATTCGTCTTAGTCGTGAGAATGACACTGAGAACATTCATTCTTCTCATTTTACAGAATGTAAATCATTTAATATTCTGTAAATTAAACACATTATATAGGTAATAATTTACATAACATAGGGTATAAAATCTTAGTTTAAAAAACGGAAGAATATATAGAACAGATTTTAGCTGATAGGTCTTCTTTAAATTTTATAGTAAATAGATAAAGATTACATTATTGCGTTGTGATTATTACCCTTGATCTAAGTACATAAATTGACAATAGATAAGCCATTGTCATACATGCATAAAGGATTTTAAGTCATATACCTTAAAGGTACCAAAGAAAGGAGTTTAATTTACGATTAGGATTTTTTTTTCAATAATATTCGTCGTCATAGTACAGTGACTTAGCAATGACGATGCATTTAGCCTATTGAGTATGTTCAGTTCAGTAATCGGTTGCTATCAAATCAACGCCCACTTTATCCTGGATAGATGACCAGCGTTGAGCCAGAGTTTGATGTCATCTTGTCGTCTATTGGGAGCAGGAGTATGGACGTTAGGTCATACATTGAGATAGTAAATCTAAATGGATATTTGAGTTGTTGGTGGCACGAAATCAGACGAAACTTGCTGAGAATTACGTTTATTCGATAAAGTAAGGTTTAATTTAACGAATTATGAAGTAAATGAGTAAAAACTATAATCATGTTCGAAAAAGAGGAGGTTTTTTTATTTACTTATCGGATTTTTAATGCGTATAGTTACTTACTACAATTGTGATTAAATATCTCGTTAGTTATTATTTATTTATTTAAGTTTTGATTTGATTTAAATTTTATTGTATTACAGCAATGAAGCTTAGTTATATACTTATACGAGCTCAAAACCTAAGAGTAGTCTAAATATAAACGCTTGTAGTAATTTGTAACACCGTCCTCTGTACCGAGGTTAATGTCAAAAACCTTAATTTTGATATTATTTTCGTTTTTACTTTAGACTTAACTGATTATATGAATAGTGTAAAAGTAATAAAATACAAATCACCAGCACTTCAACCCACCACCCTCGATATGGCCGCTTCTAACTCCATTCGTTTCGATAATAAAACCAGTAATTTTCCGTAACGAACGCCTTTGTACATGCCCGAACAATGTTCGAGGAATCTTAGCTGTTCCGATTTACATTACTAGCTTTTCACCTCAGATAACTTTCAAAAGTAAGGAAACCGCAATGGAAAGTATGCAACGTAAAAAACACAACTCGGCAATGACGGCTTTACCAAGTACATAAGTTATTATGAACTTAATTAATTTTCTTTCAATGCTTAAGGTCACTCGTTAAAAGTGTGAAATTCGAAAACATTGAAAACGTGACGCAAAAGTTGAAAATCCAACTTGTTCCAAAGCAACAAACAGCTAAGAAGCCACAGCAATACAAAAAGGGGCTCAACAAAAGAGTTAAACATTTCCTGGTTCGTTTCTAAAGAAACATTTTTTCAGTCAATACTCTGAAAACTTATTAACAGTATTGAGGGGACGAAGTTTCTGAATGGAAAGGCATTTTTTCCACTGTTTTTACTTTTTAAATTAAGTTACCGAAAGGGTGAAGTTCAGATGGTTATTCCTTTGATGACAGCCGATGAACGATTCTAGAACTTTTCACGATTAGACCTCGCCAGAAATCGGTTTTTGATTCGAAAGCAATTTTTGAGTCAACTTCCCACCCTTTGCTTTTAGTTTCTTTTGATCGCTTTCGTAATGTTTCTGTGAATCAATTGCGGACGCGGTATAGATTGATATTGATGTGGATTTAATTGATTTACTTTGATTGATGACATTGCTGGATAATTTTATAGTGGACACTTGGTTAGGGGCCACTGTTTCGGACGTAGTGCTTGTATTTTTAGATTGTGTTAAAGTATTTAGTAGGCGTGAAACAACGGTAATTCCCAACGTTTTATGGCCGTAATTAAAGAAACAGTGCAACAATATTTTTAACTTAACATCTTTCAAACACCTGCCTCGGCGATGGCGCACCTGAATTCAACGAAAATGTAAACACAACATAAATCCAACGCAGCGTCGCCGTAAAAACACCGAAAACATTCATTCAGTATCGAAACGGGTGCTACTATTTAATTTCAAAAAGCAATAATAGTCTACTGTAAATCATAAACGGCTTTCTTTTTGGAGCGATAAACCGTCACTTTCATCTCCCGCTCATAGATGGCGCTGACTGTAAACCCGGACTGTAAATTATACTTTAATGTCACTCGAGCGCGAGACATGAAAGAGTGATGACGCTATTTTTGTACATACCAAAACGAAAACACTCGAAATTAGTTTATGACGTCTGTCTGTCGTTCGATTTATTTTAATTTTGTTATTTTTGGGGGACGCGCACGTTTCTCTTATTAAGTCTCTCGGACGTCGTAAAATCTCGGTTCGACAGTGAATTATATTCGAGCGTAGACTAACGATGTAGAGGAAGAATATCCTCCAATTTAGAACGTATTGACATTAATCGATGATAATGGTGTTCTTAGTAAGAGCCGGATGATAAATCCTCGACTACTGGAGCGTCTTATTGTCGCGGCGGCCGGTTGAACGATAATTTATGTAGGGACAGCTTGCCAAAACGCATTAGCGTGACTCCATAAAGAAGTCTAATATGCCCATCGATTGATTTAGTATACGAGATTTTGTAGCCCGTGACGAAACTATCTAAAATAGCGCAGGACATAGTCGAAAGGTCAGAAAGATCGCCACATCGGCATTCCGAGCTAAGCACCGGTTACGACCCAGTACTAATCCGATGTATATTTACGTCGAGCCTCTAATAAGAATAAATAAGAGATATCTCATCGCCAACATTGTAGATACAGATTAGAGACGAAGTACTGACGCGAACGGACAGACATCACGACCTTTACGTACGATTTCCAACGCAGTCAATCAAAGAGAAAGCATCGAATAAGAAATGTCGACAAGAGAAGCAATCAGACGCCCCATCAAATCCAACCTATCATCTTGTCAGAAATCGGCACGCACGATAATTTAATAACAAAAAAAAGAAGCTAGAGCAACATTAGGAAAAAAGGACGGAAATAAACTTTAAGTACACGACGGTAAGGCGGCGCATCACTCCGTAATTACGGCCCCAAACACGCAAACCGACATGAAAGCAAATGTCAAACTCACATATTTATTTCCAAGTATTGAATGCCGCGCCGCTTCTCGGAAGACACCGCGTAAACATCATCGTGTCGATGATGAAAGCGATCTGCTTCTTTGTACTCCGTGCTGATTAGTCTAATTTTGGACCAAAAAAATATAAATATGTAATTTGGTAATGCCGTGACAACGCGTTGGCGTGACTGCGTGACGCAACGTCTATAATGACGAAGGAGATGGCGTTCAGTATCGACGACCGATGGATAGACTCGGATCCGAGATGTGTCTTTAATACCCTCGTAATTAAGTAAAACGAACGACGTCTCGTCGGAATCGTCCCGGTTTATTTATACGCGGGAGCGCGTCGATATTCAGAAGTCGACTTGATAGATTCATAGCAGAGAACATCAAAGACAGAACATTAATCATAACACACATCAATCGCCGGTGAAACAGCTCTGTTTTTATTGTAAATCAGTATTAAAAAGCGACAGCGAGCGCATGAATCAAACGTGCGCCTCGAGACGTCGGCGTACGCGATAAATTCGTAAAATGTAAATAAAAAAGTAGCGGTCCAATCGGACCACCCTACGGTACACCTGTTGAATCTATTAGCGTTGCCCGCGACGACGGACGTTACAGCCGCGGAAAGTAGATAAAATCGGGACAGTGCGCGGTTTTGTTAAGAAAATGAAGCGTCATATATCAGAGTACGCGAAGCGTACGGAAAAATCTAAGCGATCACTTCAGTCGATGCCGCTCTGAAGTCGAGATAGCGGATCAAACGAATGGCTCTCAATGCAAATTGTGCGTGGAATACATTTTTAAATTGCCGTAGGTGAAGTGAGACTCCGGCCGGCTAATGAAAGCTATACTTCTACTTCTTCGAAGTGATATTTGTGTATGTGCGCGCGTCTGGCTTCTATCGGTTTACGATCGTCAACAGTTACATATTTAATGTTCGATGTTTATCAACATTTCTTTCTTATGCAGGTTTTAGTGGCGCGATAAATTATTTATCTTCAAAGACTCGCGTATTTTCAAACTTTTGTTTCTCTGACGTCATTAGCATTAAGTAAACGTTGTTCTTTATTACGAGTATGAAGTGATTTCGATGTTTAAACCATGTAGATAGAGTTGCTAAATAAAAATCGGTCAAGTGCGAGTCGGACTCGCGCACTAAGGCTTCAGTACTATCTATACAATATAAAATCAAAATTCTTCCTGTTATTGTTATTTATATCGAGCAAAAAACCTCATATAAATCATGTTTGTTGTAGGGGAAGCCCCTCATATATATTTAAACTTAAACTTAAACAAAGTTAAACTTCAAAGCCTCGAGCATCGTCGAAAAGTGGCTAGCCTATCGGTCTTTTATCGGATACATTTCGGGGAGTGTGCCTTGGAATTGCATGAATTAATTCCTCCATCTCCATTCTACTATCGGACAAGTAGAGATACTGTAAGGCGCCACCGGTTCATGGTAGAGGTTCCACGGACTCGCACAAAACGCTTCGCGTCTACATTTGCTATGCGAATTGCCAGGTTGTGGAATTCACTGCCAAATTCTCTATTTCCCGATAGCTATAATCTCGGTCTCTTCAAATCGCGAGTGAATCGGTTTCTTCTACTTACTTTACATCAGGTGAGTTGCGGTCAAGCGCAAGCCTATCGACTATAAAAAACAAATTACGTATTTTGTATTTATTGTTATAGCGACATCAAAAATATATCATCTATAGAAATTTCAACTACCTAGCTATCACAGTTCATGAAATACACCTGGAGACAGAAGGACGGATGGACGGTTAGCGAAGTCTTAGTATAGGATCTCGTTTTTACCCTTTGGGTATCGAACGCCAAAAAAATCGACAGAGCCGCGTACATGATTGTGTAATCTTCTATTGAGTGATGATACATTCTGTATGATTTAGAAGTATAGTCACTATCGAGGTTGCTATTTCGACTGACTCACGCTGAAAAAGGTGACGCATTGTTCATGTAAATTCATTGTTGATTTAAGTGTTGGGTAAATTCTCCTTGCATGTATTCCTCTCTTTCAACGCTCGCGCTCAATAAAGCAAAATAACATTGGCATCGATTACTCCTCAGTACTTTGAGGCGCAATAAAGTTCCTTGAAATCTGTTTGTGATTCCAAAGCGAACTTATTTTCTTTAAAAGCTCTTTGTGTCTAAAAGCGTTTCGTGTTAATAAGATACATACATACGAGTACATATGTTTCGACTACGAGTATATCTTCGGTGCATCGGCTTTGAAATGTCATATCGAGGAAAACGTTGATATTTGGTTACAAATTCGAGTTTATTGCCGTAGCATTTAGACTTCTTACTTGGAAATAATGCAAATAAAACCGTCAACTCGTTTGCCGTGTTATGAATCATTAAAAGATTTTATTGGCGCTAATTCACAATTATACAGAATCGTATGAGAAAAACAAGATAAAACTAATTACCTGCATTGAAATCTATTTTATTTGTTTAGCATAATGTTTGATAATGATAATATATCTTGATTGACGTCATTAATTTTCGAGTAGGTATGGTAATTCTTTGGTAAAAATATATTGTCATCAGGTTTATCAAACAAAGCAAGTAATCTTATATGGCCTACTTGATACATCTTAACTTATCTAAAAAAGAACTAGCAAAGTTTGTACAATATTTATTTTAAGTTTTTATGCATATAATTCATATTGGAAAACTGACAAATGATTTGTTTAATTAATAATTGTTTATAAAAAAATTACTATCGATTTCCATCACGGCATGCACCGATAGAACTGTTTCAGTTAATTTCATGTAAACATGTAACCTCTGAACTAATTTTAAATGAATTAAAATGAGACCACATGGGAGGTATACACTTTGCAACAATAAAAAAAAAATCTTACAAATAGACCCCCCCCCCCGTCCATCTTCAAAAAATAAAGTAACAATCATTAAAAAATACAATCAAATTGAGTATCACCTCTTTTTTGCAAGTCGATAGAAAACAGATCCAATTATGGTCTCCCGTTCGTATATTGTACTTAACATCGTTAAATCCTGCTTGTGTTAATCCAATTTACAATCGGCAAATTACACAAGAAAAAAATTAAGTAATAAAAACTTTATTAATTACCAATCAGCTCATATACCAATACAATAAGTACAGGAATATAATTGCTAGCTGTCACCTTCTGTCAAGTACCTCGCTAGTATTAACAGTGCTGTTTGATCAGCCAATGTTTTATGTATGGCATCGTAATGAGTCCGATCCTATTCAACTCATCAATATTAATCACCTATTACTATCTACAATGCGTCTCTCTTGATTAGATACTCGTACTCGATTATGTGATTAACTTTTGATTCGATTTGGTTTCTTGTCGCTACTGTTTCACTCGACTGGTTTAACTCTAGTTTTACATTTGCTAATTTATCTATGCTGTTAATAAAGAAATTCACTGTTGTAGTTTTCTGAACAAATCTGTAGTTGTGTATGTATTTCTTGTTTATGGTTTTTCTTCTTACTAATTTTATTTTTATAAGTAGGTACGAGTAGATTGCTCTTTGATATGTCAGATTTTTTTACGTGAATATGTCTCAGTCTTTCTCGTACTTTATTGCGATTCAATATTGGCTTGCTTTCAATTTTGTTATCGAATAGTTATTGTTTCATCGGCAGCAGTTAAATTCGAATTTAATAGGGCCGGTAAAATCTTGCAAAGACAGATTATATACTGTGCTATATTTTATAAACCTAATTTATTTAAAGTTTTATTTTGTCATTTATGCTTTTTCACATGTGCTAACAATTCTTTATTAAGATTTATTACCCGCACAAATCAGAATAGTTATCTGGAGCAATTCAGAGCAAACATCAAGCAGATATCGAAATAGCTAGAATCGATAGCGAAAACAATTAACAAACCCAAATTAATGAAACGGAAGCCATCTCTAGATACATCAATTACTCAGAATTCGTACACAACAATACTCGCCTTAATGGATGTAAGAACAGATAGGGCTCTATTCCTATAATATGTCACAAATCATCACACAAAGTTTATAATGAATTGACATTCACCACACGTGGTTCTTGGTAAACGCCGACATGTGTTCACAAACACAACAAACAAATTCGAACCTTACGAGCTTAAACTAAAATCGAAACAGATCGACACACATGTTCCACCGATTAATGCTATTGAAAATTTACTCGTATTCCTTGATACTTTAAGTGTAGATTTGAATGAAGATGACTTTAAAGCTCTAGTAGATCTTCCAATAAGTGTTGGTTATCTTACAGAGCTGATTGTTATGAGTATTGACGATGATTGAAAATGTATCGACATTCTAATTAGAACTTTTTATGAGCTTCAACATCGAAATCAGAAAAAACTATATAGATTTTAGATTTTAGGTAATAAATACACTAAAAAATAACAAAAATAATTACCCTGTGGTTGTGGTAATTATGACTAAATATGAGTGTTGCAACAAACAAATTCTTAAAGCTTTATTTCATGCGCAGAAATATACAGTATAAATAAATTCTAAATAATTGGTTTGCTATAATTTATGACAATGTACACGGCTATTTAATTTTCAATCCATAAAAAAAGTTAAATTTTTTCCCAAATTTCATCCCTCTGTTCCAACAAAATGCAATTATGAAGTGTCCAAACCACTCCGACTATTGTCTTCATTGAAATTAATGCAAGAATCAATCAATTTAAACTTTCCATCCCTTACTTCATCCCCCTCATTTTTAGAGACAATGAGAAAATGGTTATTAATATTCTGTTGTAAAAAAACAACGTCGGCAACAATAGGTGTTGTTAATTTACTCATTAACATTCGAGGAGAGTACGAGGGTGGTCGGGAGTTGCTAGAATTAGTTTGGGATTCTGATATTAATATTGATAGTTCAATGACCTTTCCAAATACATTATGAGTGTTTGTAATTAGTTACTAAATATAGTTGAGATATATTCCAAGTCACTCGTATATGTACGTAAATATGCTAAGTGCATTTATTAATACAAACACAATTATAGCAAAAAGATACAGCAGATTACCTATAGACCATTTAAGATCTACAGCTAATCTAAATGCTTAAACTCGCCATTAGAGTGCAGCGTGCCCAAGTGCATTACCACGCTGAATGGAAATGCTTATACGTTGGATCAGATGAAAACCGGCATTGAGTACTTATACTGACTTTTTGATCAGTTTTGTTGTAGGTAAGAAAAAAATAACATGTAAAAACGGGAAAATAATTACCGTCGGTTGGTTTCTATTTAAAATTAATTCCTTGTGACCAATACGAACCACCACTGTCAAATGTTAAATACGCTTTAAACCTTTTTCAGTTATAACTTTACCCAAAAAAACTATTATATTTCTACGTATCAGCTCGATCCAAATCGAATACCGATGTTCAAAATTAACTTAACTTCTGCTTAACACGTCATTGTGTTTGAACATTACGCTATTGCTGACAATACGTATGCAGTAAATGAAGACGTACTAAAAGGTATATTTGATAGATCCAGTAAATATAATCCTGTTGAAAACTTTGACGTTTGTAGGATAGTTTCTAATGAAGTTAATCATAGGAGCTTCAAAGCTGTACGAGAATTGATTTCTTCTTTAGAACATTTTTAAATAATGACAGAGTCGATAAATAATTTTAATAGGCCGTTATAACTGATTCAAATTTAAACTCTTGTTGATGCCAAAGTCAAAGAACGTAAAGTCATGAAAATATATTCGTTAGTAAATCACGGAATGTATGAAGATATTTACGTAAGTAATCCTTGGATACATTCAAATATCGGCACATATTCTCAATCGTAACACTACCTAAAAGGGTTCTTTAAACCCTTGTCTTTCAGAGGTAGAACATTCAAATTCAGTTTTACTTATTTATTGTTAGAGCAAGTTTTTAATCAGTGATTAGATTTTAGAGTATCATCATCCTTTTTTTCTCCAATCATTAAAACTACATGCTAATTCACGTCTGTCAAGTATTAGCTCTAAAGACGATAAGCTACAGCGGATTACGCTTAAGAATGTTTTGTTCTCCATAACCTTTTCTTCTCTATTGTTCGCCACATTTATATCGGTCAGAATCAATCGAAAGCCCACCTTTAGCCATTTCCCCTGCACCAGTTCCCCCTCTACTTCCGTCTGCGCCACCTCAAGGGTCCGCTGTATCGGCACCCGCATTAAAATAACAAAGAGCCGAATTACACCGAATATTAAAAACGGGCCGTTTGTTTCGCGCCAAAAAATTAATATTAACGATATCTTCAACACAATGAAGTGTTGAAAAAAAATGTGAGAATAATAATTTATGCAAGAGATTTTCTTTGACGCCTTTGTTCGGGGGATCGCACAGGGCTAGCTTGCAAATGGAACTTATTAATAAAACGATAAAAATTGTGTCTGATTTGTATAAAGTCAACTAGTTTGAGCTTAACTTTGAGTGTGGTATAATCTTCTTACTTGTGTCGTACTTATAAAAGAATATGTCAAGAAGACAATTTAAAAAAATGTCTTCTTGCTAATAAGAACTTCAAGCCCAAAACAACACTAAGACGGTCAAAGTTAGGAAGGGATTATAATTACGAACAAGGACTGTATGTTATAAATACCAATTTTAATAAAATATCTCGAGTAATATATGTTACTTATATATATTAGAAAGTGTAAATACCTATATTGAAGTATCTAGGTTTTAATAATTTAATTGATTTCTAATTTTAAATATAAATTTATATAGTATGAATTTGCTTAACAAACAGTCTTAGTAAAAATTAAATAAAATTCATATTAGACACGCTGTACATCTAAAAAACTTTTACAATAGATCTAGTTCGATTAACGAAGCAGCTGAACGATTGTACAAATTCAAAAAAAAAACTTGAATGAGTATACCTTCTGCAACATAACACACCGCATCTCCAAACCTTATCACAGTATTACGAACGCTATCACAAGTATTTAAAAGCGAGTATCGTATCAAAGTAAATATCGTATTTGTTAAAATTAGTGATTAACTGTACGCTATTGAATAGTTTTATTAAGATCTGGTTTAACCGGTTTGGTTCGGACACGTGGTCAGTTTTGTCATTCATGTATTAAAATTATCGGCTCTTTTGTCCAGTCAGTATTGTAGAAATCAGTGATTTATTGAGATTATTTTAATTTTAATGTGACGTAGGGAAGCGTGGTTCGTTGTTATTTTGTTACAGTCTTTTTTATAGCAGCTATCAAAATTTGTAGATATTTATTAGAATTCGGCGTCGAATTATTATTAAGTTAGAAAAATTAAATATTTAGAATGTAAAAACTATGAGACGGTCCCCTATACTTACTGCAAGAAACTGGCTTATGGCAGACATATCTTTATACAATTTGTGGTATATACAATAAAAAAAAACTTTAAAAATAAATTTATTGGATATAGTTTTGGTCGTTTTCGTTATTTCTATAAACGATTTTAAATGAGATTCGAGCTCATAAATGGCTCGTATTGGGTTGATACAACAACGCCTAAAATTCAAATTTAGAGCCTATGCGATCGAAAGGGGTAATATGCTTACTATGGGTTGAATTTGATTGTCAAGTCAGGCTACCAGAGCATATCTTAAATTGCTTATAGCTATAGTAAGTCATCACCCTCAAATTAATAAAGTTCGTCGCAAAGCACCTAACGGTGAGTGTTTCATTGAGAGCCAGTGTATTCAGGCAAGGCCTACTTCATCTAGGGCCACAGCGTCGCTGACTACCATGATCGTGCGACTTGGTAGTCAAAATACTAGCGTTAAAGAATAAAATAAATATTCTAAACAACGTGAAAAAAAAACTGACGCAATCTAAAAACCCGGCACGTGCAAGTGAAATATTAGCAATAAACGTATAAACAATCAATAGATAAGACACGATATCCGAATTAAGTCAACGGCCGGTTGTTATCAGGGGTCAGGCGTTCCTAAAGTTTGTTGGCAGTTATCTTTACTCACACGCGAACACACCGGCTTCCAAACTTGGAGCTTTTTTATTGAAAATATTCTTAAAGATTTTTATTTCATTTGTCTTAGTTTTCATAACTTTTTATTTTGTGATTGTAAACCGCAGTTTTGTAGCAAAAACAACAACATGTCATTCCCTAATAAGGCTGCTAGTGTCCTAATAATGACCTACTCAAATTACGAATTGATTGAAGCCAAAAAAATAAATACGCGGACTCAATCCTAGCTCTAAATGTTATACATTATAATTATAGGTACAATAAGATTAATAGTACAAGTGACTTGAATACAATACAAGCATATATGTTCCAGAACTAGCTAATCAAAAGGCGACGAAGACGATGACGTAGGATTAAAGTTATTTTACAAGAAATCTATGGTTTTTAAGCTAAAAATCATGCTGCCTCATAAAAACCATACTAAAAACTGCAGATAAAGTAAACCATTGATTTTTTTTTAAAACCACACAATTTTCTATAAATGAATAAATTCTCTATAACTTATTCCGTGGCGAAGTGGCTACTATTCCAACTCAATATTTTTTTTGTTGGATCGCTTAATAAAACTTTGACAAGCTCAAGTGAACCAATCGACTCATCCGCTTACATTGTGTTCATCGTTAGTTGATAAATGAACTCTTTATGTAATTGTAGCTAATAATATATGTTTGTTTGATGGTTTTTTGTTATTAATTTTGGACATATCTAAGTTGTCGCTCGAAGCATCCGCTTGTGATTGTGTTAGTGGTGGGCTGGATATCGATGGATTGATATTGCAAGGTCAGCTCATACTTTTATTTATGCATATTCGTTATTTTTTTAGTGTTGTTTTTTATTGACGATACTTAGCTGATGCCCGCTGCTTAGTCCGCGCATTTATTATTCCTTCTCTTCAATTTACCGGGATCAAAAATATCATATATGTTGACCAGGGATATAAGCTACCGCCATACATACCGTCTCGGTAGATCTTAAATGGTCTATAAGTAGGTAATCTTTAAGATATTTTTTTTGTAGTAAGTCATTTTGTTATTTGTTACAAAGGCACTTGCTCCATATATAGATAAACCGCCATCTAGCCTATGAGTAGACGATGATGTGGCCGAAAATTAAACACGCAGTCCTAGAAGATGCCGATTCACTCTAACCATGAACAAACCTAGATTATAGTTCCTAGGAAACAAAACATCTTAATATATGCTACAAATTTCCTTTACATCATATGCTTTCTTTATAGGTGTCACCATCGATTTTTTTTTCATTGTAAGTATGTCATATTTTTTTTTTTTGTTTTTCTCGCAATAAGTCAATAAGCTAATGCATTATAACTTCAAAATTAGCGACGTTAACCGTCATCACAAATATTTTACGTCAAAATTACGTAACTAAAAAAGCTTGAGCATCGGAAAAACCAGGAAAAGTTGAGCTTCGCTTTCTTATACAAAATTACTTTTTTATAGCTAATGGGCTTGCACTTGACCGCAACTCGCCTGATGTAAAGCGACGATGCGGTCTAGGATGTGGCACGCTTGCTAAGAAGAAACCGATCCACTCGCGATTTACATACTGCACATATCTTATCTGAACATTTGTGTAAACAATGGGCAAAATAACAATCCTCTATCTAGAATAGAAGGGCTTCGGCAGCAATTTCCTTATACACTATTATCCTTACAAATACAGATATTTAAATTCAATTAATAGAACAACAACAAACAAACGACAATCGAATAGTAACGTTACGAAACAAAACATCCTCCTTCGCCCGCTTAAGACATTAAGCAATTTGCTTAATACCTACTCTCAAACTTATATAAACTCTACCTATCAATCAATAAGATTGACATTCGATTGGACAGAATGAACCGTCCTTGAACCCCGGGTTTCGGCACCAAAAAATCCTAACACACTTTCTCACCAAGGAAATTTCAGCCATAACTTACGTCTTATAGAGTTCCGTTTTCTCCGTAGGTATTGGGTGATAAAATCATTAATTACAAAGGGCATTTGCGACCAATCTATCGGAATAGTTGTGTAGTAGTATGGAGACTATCTAATGTATTGTCGTTAATTTAATGCGAGAATTTATGACAACAGGAATTAGCCGAGGGACGATGGATGGCATCTTATTGATGGGCCCTTTGCATTTAGATACAATGTACCTACTCGGTGATACAGTGTTCAGGAAGTCCATATTCATGATTAGTTGGTAACATTAATTTAGAATGTATCGACGATGCGATTGCTTTGTTTCAGTGACGTCATATATGTGGAAGACAAAAACTATATCAATCAATTGTACAACGTGTTACAGAATAAGGTGTCACAATACTTAAGGTTTGTTAGTCTAACTATCAAAGTAAACCCATTGCAGACATTTTTTTGCAAAATTTTATTCTACAATGAGTTCACCTTGATGTGTAGACTAACACCCTTCAGTATTGTCACACCTTTCTGTTACACCTTGTATACATAGTACATTATTGAATATTTTGTTTAGATGAATTTATAGAGATAATGATCCCGATTCGTTCAGGCCAGACTTACTAAACTAACCTAATTTCTAATATCCTTTTTCATTGCTAGCTGGAAGTAAACTCGTATTTAGTTACTTATTTAGTTTATTCGTATATATTTTTTCTCTGATATTATATTGAATAGTATGGTATGAAGATATTTTATCTGATTGAAAAGTTTTATTAGTATATATGTATATTATAATATATATGGGAATATATTTAAATTTAGTTTTTGTAATAGAATGTAAGTGTGTATTTGTATATGTGTTTTTAAGTATAGATCACTTTCTTTATTGTAAGTACACCCCTGTCCTATACATATTTATTTTTCTCAAAGGGTTCCTTCCTAAGGTTGCCTAGAAGAGACCGCTTTTAGCGATAAGGCCGCCACTTGTGGCACTACATGTAAATTAATATTTTTGTATTGTTATTTTTTGTGTGTCTACAATAAAGCGTTGATCTATCTAATTTGACAGTTCTAAAATTGTCTCCTCTCTTTTTGTTTCTACAAGTGAGAAAAGGATGGCTATAATTTTAGGAACTTTTAGTTTAGTCAGTGTGAGTGGCCATATTGGGGTCAATGTAAGACGCCAACGGTTCATAATAGAGGCTCCATGGACTCGCACAAAACACTTCGCGTTCACGTTTTTTTGTGCTAACTGCCAGGTAATGGAATTTGATACTGATTTTTTATTTCCCAATTGCTATAATCTCAGTATCTATAAAGTGCAAGAGCAAGTAATCACTGTTCCAAATATTCGAGAATCAATTTAAAGCCCAGCGTGTACCTCCAGATTAAATATCTCATACTCCAATGAACCTAAATCCTTGTAGATTTGATGTCAGACGCGCGAACAGTAGTAATATTTTTTTTTAAACGGTACGAGTAGCTCTAATAAATATTGATATGTCAATCAATATATATAAACCTAGACAATAATTTGTCAAAGAAAACTAGAATTTATTTACTTTTGTTTTTAACTTCAAGGCCCGAAAACCGTTGGCCTTTGTATTTATCTAAAGGGAAAATATTCAATAGTCCCCAAACAAGGGACCTTCGATAATTGTGAAGGGATTTCCTATAATACCCTTCGATTTGTTGTTTTAAGACTGTCGCCACCTGAGGCTTTCGCTACAAAAAACCTACTAATTATTTCGCAACAAGATTCAAATTTGAAATTGTACTCTATGCATCTTTTTTAAGATTCAAGTTAGAATGTATGAATGCAGCTTTGGCAAAAGTGATCAGAAGTGGTTTAAGTCCTGGTTATCTTCTGCAGATTTGGCATTGTTGGTTTTTATTCACAAACGCTGTATGCATTTTACGTTGAGTTTATTTTAGTTTTTGGTAACTTTATCTATGGTATTGTACGTCTGTCTGTACTAATAATGAGGGAATTTTGTATTGTAAAGAATAAAATTGAAAACTACCAGATATCATTAGTAAAATAGCCTTTATTTCCCAATAATATAGATATCAATATCATTACTACTACAATATAATAAACATAGATCATTTGCTTATGTTATCCTAAATTAAAACTTATCATAATGGAAATAGGTATTACAATAACTTACCCAGTCCAATTTGCATAGTGACTTATCTAACAAAATCCTACAAAACGATCTACCAACATAAGAACACCAACAAAACATTGAAACTCAGAAGCAATCCGAAGACAACTTCGCGAATGCAAACCTTACAAACCAAACGTATCTGAAACTTTCTACCGCCACATAAAGGGGAGGTTCGCCCAAAACCGATACACAATTAAAGAGCAAAACAAGGAGACTGTAAGTACTAATGCTAAGACGAATGTTGCGGAAAATCGAAGCCACCCCAACCACCCCTCGAGTCTGTAGGGACGTCTGATTTACGATCTGCGCCTACAACGAACGGGGTTTTGTTTTTAAATATATTTTTTTAATAGCCACGTAAGTTTGTGGACTCTTTGTTACTTTATTAGATTAAAGTTTAAGAGAACTTGATGTATTTTTAAGCCTCCAATCGATTCGACACGTGACCAGAATGCCGGTTTTTATCTGGCCCAACGTATAAGCATTGCCATTCAGCGTGGTAATACGGCTAGCAGCTAGGCACGCTGCCGTGTGGTGGTGGGTTTGGATTTAGATTATCTGTACATCTTAAATGGTCTATAGGCAATCTTTAATTTTGTTTTTATATTTCAATAGTTAGTCATTTTGTGTATGTTAATAAAGACTACATAAATAAAGTATGTACTACATTTCTTTAATAACGTCCTCAGTAATACTCCCCAATGAAACATATCAGATCGACCACTCGAATAAATATTATAAAAATGAAGTAAAACACCAATGATTAATTATAGATCTCATAAAAGATCATGTTCCACAAATTGCAGATGTAGATTGCCGTTGCCATTTACAAAACACAAGAGAGCACCTGCAGCACTTAAATATAATTTATATTTAAATAAAAATATTATATTAAACATGAAAATAATTGGTAACTATGCAAATTTTGCCATATGGTTTTTATTGTATGCTTTGAAAGTACTGATCGTCGATTTCATTTTGGCAGATGCCTTCTTTGGTTATGATTTATGACAAACCTAACTACACGACCCGTTGTAATAAAATTTATATGCTTCCACTTGGGAATGACTTCTCCTGAAACTAAACAAGAATTTTTTAAATCGGTCTGGGTGTTAGAAAAATTGTAGGCACATACATAGAAAAAACATATTCCCACAAAAGAACGAAACCACCTTTTACGAGTAATTCGTCGGAATCAGGTCAAACAAATCTTGTCAATGGTCAAAATCATCATCTTTCATTACATATTCTTTTTTATTTATTTATCAATATAGGCATTATAGGCATTAATAGTTTAAAGTCAATTACTAACAAAAATCACTCTATCGTATTCATAGGCACAAAATGCGTGTGTAGATAAATTAAGGCTTGTAATACTCGTTTCATAATCTCATCAGGCCCACACTCCGGTAAAGGCAACCCTACTGGATTCGACATTTTCTTTCTCTAATTGATAATTCTTCCGCATCCCTCATCGCTGGTACAATAATACAATTAATTCCCTTATGCCGGGACCTACTTATACATTTCTTACACAACCCCCTTGTTAAGGCAAGTTCACACTGTAGCGAATGGTTGTTTGCTCTTAACGATATTGGTGGTGTAGACACGGCCTAAATAATATTAATATTTAGCTTGACTAGAATCTAGAATTAAGGAATTATTTTCTAAATTTATTTATAAATTTTTACTAAGAAAATTGTTTGATATAGACCATTGTACTGTATGTATAGTACGTTTCGAAACCTTTCTACAACTATTAGTTCTGCGAACTTTTGACCTCGCGACCACGTTTTTTTACATTTATTAAAAAAAACGACCAACACTTAACGTTTTTTTTTTTAAATTCAGTAATCATAATTAATTTTACCAACTAATACTAATTATATCAATACATATTATTTTATACTAAGTACCAATTACAAAATTATCCAGTAAATGGCGCCGTAGCAAACATTTTAATTTGTCAAAAATCTCCGACTATGAATTCATTCACCAAGTTTCGTAACGATTGATTGGAAAATACGACCCTGTAAGCGAGTACGGAATTTCTTGCGAAAAAATATCCATACATACAAACAGACTGACTGAGGAAAATACATTTCGCAGAGACACTTCGCTCGCTAAAATAAAGCTACTATTTCTTCCAAAGGTCAAGTTTAACAAGCTTCTGGCATTTGCATTTATATTTCTGCAATCATACTACAATAGTTAAAAACTACAAACGCTATAATTTGTTTAATCACAATAAAGAAAAATACATTTTCATTAGCTATTAATTATAAAAACATGCATTTTATTCGTTATGTATTCAAATTATTCAATTAAAAACACTACTGCAGTTTACTTTTTTTCAATATGACGTCATAGGATTACTACCTTTACATACCATGAGTATATTTGCCAACGTCAAGTACAAACTTTTTTCTTTACTCGCCTTTATAGTCAGCACTTCATTTTAATAGATTTTTTATTTTTGTTTTGTGGCTGTTGGATACAAAGTCTGTGTTGCCATGTGTCATGTTCACCCCTTCTGATACCAGAGTCGTTCGTAATTGCTTCTTCAATCCATCTTTTGTTATCCGAACACTAGAACAAAAACGTGTTTAAGATGAGCTTACGTACTTCGGTATGAAGAGGCATGCGAGAAGATTACTGTGGTTTTACATATTATATTGTTTAATTTAATCTTCTGAATTACATATTAAAAAGAAAATAATAATAACAAGGTAAATTAATATTATAATAATTATACAAAAGTTATTAAAAGTGCCCAAAATGCTGTCTGCGTTGACCCGCTAAATAAAAAAGGAAACACTGAAGTCTGAAATACTCTGCGTTGAACAGAAATGCTGGCTTATATTTTGCCCAAAAAATAAGTCTTAAAACAAATATACAATATTATCATAAAAAAACTATAACATAATATGCCTAATACCTAACCGATCAACAACTACTTGATTATCTATATCTTTAACGCTATAGAATTAGACGTTATTTTACTCTGAGCTCTCAAATAACAGAAAAAAGGCGATCATTTTTTTAACATACAATTAAAGCCAGTTTATCAATCGAATGTTATTTTATCGTATTGTAAATGTGTATATATATAACACTGAATTAGGTATTATCAGTATCCGCACAAGTCTAATACCGTTATCTGGCCTCAGTTAACCTTTTTATTAACCACGTAAGTATAAAATTATTGATCAACACACAATTATTATTTAAGTATACAAAAACGCAATAGCGAAAAAAAATAGAATTTAGTATTTATAGTAATTTTAGTAGACTTTGACTGAAATCACTTTCCTTTAAACTGTGATTCTATTTTTTAAGAAATAAAATTGTTGTGGAATGTTCGCGTATCATATAAGTGTATATCACGTCTAGTGATAACTATAAAGAGAAATATTTTTAAATCGATGTTTAATTGGTTTTAAGTCAACTTAATTACCATTAGTTTCAATTATCCCCGTGCCTATTCTCATTTGCGACAGATCGTCGATAATTCGGTTTTATAAATTGTCCCGATTCCCCCCAGGCTACCCCGTCGCGTCTATCCAGATGGTTTGACAATTCCTTGTTTCCTTGCTGTGTTGTTGCGATTAAATATGGCCGTTCTCTCTAATAGCATTTAAATACTTGTAACTTTCTTATTGATTATCAAGCTTCAAATCCTTTTATTCGATAAATATATTATTTTTTCTTTTGATTAATGACACCATACAATTTAGTAATAATTTTATGTATATTTGCCAGCATCAAGTTTGTCAATTTTCAAGTTATTAATCAATAAAGTTAAGTTAAATATCAAGAAATAAGTCATCGTGGTCAAATTAAAGTCACATCATGGGTACATGAAAGTAAAGCGGTGGAGACTTTACCGGGGTTTCTATGGAGATTTCCCGCGTGCACGAAAACCACGTTTTTCCGTGTTTATATCGCTTGCCCACGTTTGTACACATAAACAAAACATTAATGGTTAATAATCCACTAATATTATTATATAACCTCAATAAATATTCATTACTTTTTTCAGGTAAGTGGATTCTGACAGTGACATTGACAGCGCTAAGTGTGAGTTTTAATGGCTTAAGTAGTGAGATGCATTTAACCATGAAAAGTAAGTGCCCACTAATCAAAGATACATTAATAAAAGAGATAATTAAACAATACGATTGATACTTTTAAGATCGTGATATTAATGGTGTACATTTGTCAATATCGATACGAATATCGCGTTTAATCTTGACTGGTAATGCGTTGAGTTAATCTTAAAGGTAAAAAGACTTTGTGACCATTAAAAGGTACCATTTTTAAAAGACGTGTATATGAACGCTGCGCCCTGCGGTATTCGCGTTAATATAGGATAAAAATTAAATTATGTGTTAATCCAGAGTCTAAGCTTTGTTATATTTCATTGAAATCAGCAGTTTTTTTCGTGAATTAGCAACAAATGTACATCCACACAACCATGCATCCACACCTCGCACCTTCGTACGCCCATTCATACAAATTTTCGCATTTATATTATTAGTAGCAAGTAGAATGTCTATTTTTTTTACATATTCTAAATTCAAAAAGTGTTCTTGCAAGAAAAGTGTAGTATACCTTTTCTGCGTGACGCTCACAAATGGCATGTAACAAAAATAACGTTAAATCAATAGCGTCTCCAGTGAAAATAACGATAGCGAGTAACGAGCAACGGGTTATTAATTTTCGTTATCGCTCTAAATATTTTTATTTTTTTTCTTATTTTTGTTTTTAACGGCGCAAATATGCAGATGGAGACTGTTTTAACGTTTTCTTTTATTGACAGTTTATGGTTTGGAAACTGAAAATGACTCGAGATACGATCCAATACTTTCTGTTAATGGCCGCCGAGTTTCCACTGGCATTCGGAAAAGAGAAATGGAAATAAGTTATCTCAGCGTCTAAATTTTACACAACATAATAATCAGAAACACAGAAAAAGCCCCCAAAAATGTATCAAATTACGAAAAGTAGGCCTCAATCTCAAAGAAAGAAATGCAACAGTGAATAAAATACGAAGTATAAAAAATCTGCATTTGACATTGATTTGATTTGTTGTAGGTATGTAGAAAATACTACAATTTAACACATTGAATATTAATTCAGCGTGGTAGGTAATGCCGTTATCATCTGGATACCCTAGTCTTTGGTAGTTGGTTAGTTATAGATTCGGGTCTGTTTATCTTTAGTGGTCTATGGCTAATCTAACTATTCATTGTTGGTATTGTTATTCATTGTAGATATAATCAATCACTTAGTTATTCCATTATTTGATATTAGTAATATGCTGATTACTCAAGTCACCCTTTAGCGAAGCTTGCGTCACACTGACGTCACACGATAATCATAACTCGCAATTATCGATTTCTCGTTATTCGGCGTCTGTCATTAATAATTTTAATTAATTAACATGCGGGGGTGCGTTTATAGACGCTTCCTATTGTCGTGGTATGGTGCGAGATGATTTATGCGTGTCTAACGTCTTTGCCTGTATATGCTATAACGTATTTTGCTATATTTTAACGGTTGTGTGCCAAAACTGCGTGACGTCGGCGACGTAGGGTTAACGATAAGATGCCTCATTGATTTTTGATGACTTGTGTGTTTGAATCGGAATAATGGCGTATATAACTGAGCGCTACCGTAGTTCGGATGACACATTACCATGTAGCATGGTTGCTTTTCTTATGATAATAAATGTAGGTCACGTCAGGTTACAAACTCTAAGGTAAACTCTCACTCTGCCTGTAAGAAGAATAATAAGGTATTAAAAAATAATTATTATAGAAATAAATGACCTACAAATTAACTTTTTTTTCTTTAATCAATTGAAATTATAACCGACTAGTCTCTATCAAAATACGTAGAAAATAACGTAACCGTTATAAGAAGTAACAAAATCAAAAGCTACCCACACCCCGCTGTTTTTTCACCACCTCGCCAGAGTTTCTCCAACCTACCCACATTTGAATGATTAATTATACACATTTATTAGTAAAATTTCGCCGCCGATTCTATACCATAGGGGTAGATTGTAGAAGAAAGGGTTAGTTTGCCACCTCTTTGTATGTGTGAGTGTCATTAATATTTATTTCGCATACATAAGTTATTTTATGGCGCGCAGGATTGATTGGTGTAACAAAATGCTTCGTAACGATCTTAGTCAAAATGATATTATCAACGACATAAAGAATTCCTTGTAAATACTACATAGCAGCTAAGAAATATTACTTACAAAAATAATTAATTTTTAAACTTTATACATTACTAGCTGTGCCCCGCGGTTTCACCCGTGTAGTTTCCCATTGGATTGTCGAGATAATGGGGAACTACTTTTTTAGAGTCGGTTAAAAAGTATCCTATGTCCTTTCCCGGGGTCCAATCTACCTGTGCACCAAATTTCATCCAGATCGGTTTAGTGGTTTTGGCGTGAAAGCGAAACAGACAGACAGACAGAGTTACTTTCGCATTAATAATATTAGTTAGGACTAGTCTGCCACTAACCAGGCTATGATATTTTTAGTACCTACTAAAACCTTAAAATAATATTGTTAATCAATCAATCATTACTGTATTTGACACCATTTCTACATGATTTAACATATATATAACTTACATAAATAATTCCCAGATTACATCACTTATGAACTACACCTAATGTGAACGAAACTATAATTGAACCTTCCCAACAATCAGGTACGCGTGAAAACCCGTCTTCTTAAACAATATGAAACAAACACGCGTTAGTTTACTAAATAACATTATATAAAAAGCCTCGAACAATTTGAAAAAATAATTCAACCTAAAACCTGCAGTGAAACAATTGCAATAATTCCTACCCATTAACTATAAGCACACCACAAAATATACAGTACGAAAACTAGATAACAATCACTAATTTGCGCGCCCAAAAGCGAGACGCCTAAACGCGAAAATTTGAGTGTGAAAACTACGGGCGATTCCGTGTCAAATTCTACACTGCCTAGTCACGCGACTAACTGCTAAACGTTTTCCTGCTATTTCGCAGCGTCTGCTAAATAGCATGCGAATTACGACTGGGTGTCTCCGTGCACAACACTGTGCCGAACTTGCGTCGACTTCAAAAACTTTCAATGTTATCAATGCCTACCATTTTGGAGTCAGTAAATAATCGGGTATTGCATGTTTTTAGTTCATAAAAGTGCATTATCGGTGCTCGTGTTTCGTACTTTGTAGGCTGGTTTTCGGGTTTGGGATCGATGTTTTGTTACTATCGTTTGAATAACACTTTGCTTACACTCACTTTTTACTTTTTTGACACTTTTATAACAAAACGTACAGGGATGGTTTTTTTTATTGTAGACATTCTAAGCGGAACATGCATGCAGAAAACTTTTTCACGCACCTAGTGTCACAAGTGTATGTTTTTATAAATTGCACATTTTTACTTTATTTCAATAGAATGACCATTCTTTTAACTTGAAAAATGTGGAAACTATTGTTTTGCAAAAAAAAAACTTCAATTGTTTCATTATTCAAACATAAAACTAGCACAAAAAAAATATGTTTTAATTGTAATTTTACTCTTTATTGACATATATTTGTAAATAATTAATTTAAATTTATATAACTAACGAAACACCTACTTCTTCTCATTGAACTGTAAACTAAAGTCTACGTGGAAGTAAAAGTAACAATAATAAAATGCCACCCCTCTAGACCTGTATGCAGACAGAACTCTACATAGTAGCTAAAGTACACGAGACAAAATCAGCCCCTGGCAATATTTTAACTACCCCTTTATCGGCGCCCCTTGATTTAGCCGATCTATCGATGACCACCCCGCATTATTTACTAAGAGACTCGACATCTGCAAAAATATAGGTACAATGTAATTTTAAATCAAGAAATACTTACCAGTCCAAACTCTTTTCATGAATTCAACTTACCGATGGGATGATAAAAGCACATTATTTTCTTTGAATCTCTTATTTTACTTCACTAACCAGGCATTTATATAACTATATGCATGTTTTATAACACATAATTTTATTTCTAGGGTAGGAAAATTACAATGATGTTTATTGAAGCAATGTTTAACAAGTTTCGTAACACAGCACTACCGAAAACAGAAGCTATGCCCAATTATTTTATATAACGATGCGTATTTTACGTTTGGTTTTCAAATCAATAAATTGTGTATGACTTATCAATTTTATGACTCCTGCATAACGTTCATATTCATAAAGACGATCTGAGAAAAATGGTTACTTACGAATGATGTAAATAATGGCTTCAATAAAAAATAGAAATTACATATCCATACTGTAAATTATTTGTTTAACGGTATGGACTCCTTTTTCTTATGCATTTTCTTTAACTGGACAATGGCCTGCAACCCTTTCTTGGGCGAAGCTCGTGCCCTACATTAGCGCATTAGTTAGCTTGAACGCAAGTAATACTAAAAAAATGACTTGAATTCTGCAAGCAAATCTTAACTAACAAAACAGAAAGCCATCAATTTAATCAATGACACAATGAAGATAGAAAAAAACTACTTAACTTATTTTCAAAGTATTTATAAAGCACCATTAATTTTTTCTAACTTACTCTTGTAAGCTTTGTAAGTAGAGCTTTTCATATCGGTTCAGCCGTTTCTGATAAATCCGTAGAACATAAAAAAAAATTGAGAACGAATTGAGAGGTTCCTTTTCTATGAAGTCGGTTAAAAAGCAATGCATTGCTAATTAAAGATACATGTTGCACTCCCAGGGCCCAGGGGCGCAGTTTTCTTCTCACATAATAACATAATGTACTATTCTTGTGTGTATAGCTAAAGGGTGTAGCCTCAGGGGAACTAAAATTTGGAATGAGGGCTCAAAAATCGCGATCGAGCCCTATCGAACTGTCTTAGTTTGTATGTGTGTCTTATTAGCTTTGTATGTGTGTGTGTTAGTGTGTGTAGGGTGTCAAGGGGTGACAGTTTTAGGGTTGCATTTTTTAATCCGAGTGCAGCGTATTGATTTGGGATTATTGGTAAGTATTGATAGGTTATTGAGTGGATTGTGTAATGTGTGTACGCCCCGTAGCAAATTTTTGGTAACTCCCTCAATGTAAAAGCTGTCTTTGTTATATATTATTAGGTGTTATGTTTTTATGTTGCTAACAAATAAATTAAAAAATAATATTATACATAAAAATTCAATTTTTTCTCTTCAATATACATGTATGTGTAATTATGTGCATTTAGAATGTCTATTTTTAATATTTAATTACTGTTGTTTTATTAGTATTTATCTTGTTCATTTCGTTGGTAAAAAAAATAGTCGAAATATATTATTTTATAAAAATGCTATATTTTTTTCTCTTTAATATATATTTATATGTAATTATATGCACTTAGATTGTCTATTTTTAATTTGTTGAATGTTTTATTAGCACTAATACGAGTATCTCATTAATGTCATTGTTAAAATAAATAAAATAAGATTTTAAACATATACATTTCATATTTTAATTCTATCTGCGTATTATTTTTTATGTAATTTACCCGTTTGGAAGATTGAAGAGTACAAACTAATATTTTGTATTCAAGTCTGCATCTTTTTTTTAAACCTCAAAACACCAGCATAAATTGCCATATCTTCCATTAAAATTAAAAAAGTAAGGCAACAACACAAAACGATAGACTAACCGAGCCATCCCTTCAACCCCAAAAATAATAAAAACGAAAACATTTCTGGCACGCAATACCTCAAAATCCTCAAATATACATATAGTAATGATCAGAGTCCGTCTGACGTTACCCTTTCGTGGAATTAACCCTTTTCGGTATAAGGTGAACAACCGGGGAAAAAGGGACCTCCTTGGGCGGGCTAGGGCATAAGGTTAGCGCGATTTGCAAACTCTTTTAATGGTAATAAAAAAGTTTGTACCTAGACTAAAGAGTTTCTACTATTACAGTGTTTGAGTCGGCAATACGGTGTCTCAATAAATACGCTTGAGTATTCAATTATTTATAACCGAGACAAATCGTCCGATGTCTAATTGTTAACAATAATTAATATAAGTCATAAATCCAGAATCCCAAATAGTAGAAATAAAGATACGTCAACACAGTAGTTTAACCCGCTAACTCTTACAACTTGCTCGCTAGATTATCCGCGGGCGACACGCGTGGTAACGAATATTCATATCGTATGAAAAAAAAACGCTTTCATTTAGAAAAAAGAAATTTCTGGAAGCGTTCCAAACGAGCGCTAGATGAGCTTTATTAGTTTTGACATCGAGACTTTTAATTAAAATTGCTATTTGTCAATCGCAGGAATTTATATTCTCCGGGTAGAAGCATTCCGCGCATGCCCTGAGTAGAAATATGCTTTTTGATATGTACACCGTCAGAATATTTATTTACTACGTAACTTCAAAAAAAAACAAAAATACCTATTGATAATACAGAATTGTATCGGAAAGTTCTCTATTCATTATAATTCAATCTGTCATTTGTTAGACGTTCGTCGTAGACGATGGCGGGACTTAGAATGACGTTGACAGCTCACTAATGAAATTTGACATCTCTCGTAGCGCCCTCTTGCTTATTGGACTTGTACGATTGGCATTTAGATGAAAAACTTACTTGGATTTAGAACGAAGCAAATCACTCACACGTGTATGCTACCTACTTTTCATATTTAAAATTATTGTTAGAAAAAATACAGCAAATTACGAAAAAAATATTCTAATTACCAGTTCTCACAAAATAACAAATCAAATTTAGTTGTACTTTCGTATTCACGGAACGTATAACTGAACGCAAAATCATTAAATATCTGGTAGCGATGGCTGCCGGATGTGGAAAATTAATTCAAATGGCAGCAAAAAATAAATCATTTTCATAGGAAAACAATACCAAAGTTCCTGGGAAGGAAGCCTCGCATATTCTACTATATAAGTAGCATGATAATTAATCGTTGGACATATTTCCTTTATTGTTTTTGCTTTATTGGAGGTATAGACAATTTTTTTTCTTAAAGGTGCGTGATTTCTTTTATCGCACTCTTTTAATTTTTGTAGCGTTTGTGACGAAAAACGTTGTTGGTTTTACCTGGTGCGATACATTTTTTGGCTGAGTGTTCTTTTCCTTTGACATACATTATAATCTCAAATAAAAGTTTAGTATTATAATATTTTATGGAATGTCAAAGAAAAAGTTAGCTTATCAACATAAAATTGAGTCGTGATCTAATTCTTTCATATCCACGCATATTTTAGGGAGAACCCAGTGATCTATAGATTGCAAAACAACACAGGGGTGAGATGCATCGGGCAAAAGATATCGGCGTCCGAAAGGGGTTGATTTTGATTGAATATCTGTTATTAAGACCCTCCCTTACACACACAGGCACAGATATTAAATAATATACACGTTTACTTTATAAATATGCATGAGTTGAGTTAAAATAGGACTGTTTGTGTGTGGGTGACGGGGGTGCTTATTAGCGGATCGATGCTCGTAAGAAATCGTATTCGAATTTCGAATCAGATTCTGATTGTCTTTGGCTATTTTTTTTGTTGTTTGACTAATGTCTTATGTCAAACTACATACTTTTGTCGATGGCGCCAAAGTTGTCTTAAATCAAATAAGTTGACGCTAAGTTAAAAAGCTTAAAGAAACGCACCGTACTTATACCCTATTATTAATGTTGCAAAGATCCTGTCGATCGACTACCGGGTGCCAAACTGCAAAACTATTTGCATATGAATACCTCATTCAACCCTTAGTTTCGAAACTGTTACTCAAAAACGCAGTTCGTAGGTAATGGGACAAAGCTTTTAATATTTTGTACTGCTTTTAATTCAGTTCCCATATAAAAAAAAAAGTTGTAATGAGCGTTGAAATATGCATGCGGTGACAGAGACAGCTGAAACTAACGCTAAACTAATCTCCCGTACAAAATAAAGTCAAAGAAAAAAAAATTGTCTATACTCCGAAGCTTTGCATCACACCGTCTCATTACAATACATCATAAAGAATCCACAATTAAACCCTCAAACACGAATCGAGCCAAAACAAAAGGCCGTGCCAGACAAAATAAAAAGTAGAAACATATAATGTATCAGTGAATCGTAGAATTTAAAGCATATCATATATGATAATGTGTATAAATCTTGCGGCCGGTGGTGTGAGACTGTCTGGACTGGACCTCTGTCATGTTTATGTGTAGATATTTTAAAATTATTCCCTTTGATTCGAATGATAATTTCGTTCGCAATCCGCTACGAGTATTTTCGCAGCGTCAACAAAAACAACTATCATAATAATATTTGTTTTAAATATAGAATACACATACGTTACTCTAATTTATATATATTTGATTAGTAAGTGACATTCTAAAATTGATTTTATAGACAACGCTATCAATATCGTGATGCCGTTCAAAAACAGATGACACAAACGAAGTACCATAGCGCAGGCAAACTTTTTCGCCGTTCAACGAGTACGTTCGAAAAGTTGTGCCGGGCTTTGTTTCCAGCAATCATACGCCGTATTGTAAGGATGCGATGCGATGCGACGAACCGAGATCTCCACTCATCCTTTTGCCGACTCTACTTTGATTTTCGAACGGCTTTGATTCAAACTTTTAAGCAGCATTTTGACGTTGAATATTGCATTCCCGTATATGTTTGTTTTCATATTTGTTTAGCGCTTGTCTAGTCGTGAAACTATCTCCAGTTTGAGCTTGTTTCGATAAATGTTATTTTAAATTGTAAAGCATCTCGATCGGGGCAATAACACTCGCTTTCTAGTTATTCCTATTGTATACAATTTCACCCCACGTAGTCGCCCCTCCGAGAAAAAATAATAAATTATTTTAGTTAGTATGCAAATAAGCACGGACCGATATTTTAAGCTACACCCCATTGGAATCGCGCTTTTTTTTAAATATCAGATCTTTATGGTTTGGAAGAATGTGTTTTTGTTGCGGTGCAATACTTGTTTTATATTCCGAATTCGTTTTATCGAACCAAATGTCACTCTATTTTTTAACTTTCTTGGTAAATGCAGTAATGGGTCGCCTGCATGACGTCATAGAGTAAAACTCGATGGTCCTGACAGACGTGACACTCGAGTCGACCCTTCAACTTTAACCCCTCGACTCGGAATCCGTATGAATGTATACGCGTGACAGTTGGTAACGGTAGACTCGGAACGCGTATTAATGTATACGGACACCCTACCAATTCAAAAAGGTCTTCGAAACGTATCTTTTTTAATCTGTAGGCGAATAGTTTGTATAGAAACAAAAGAGTAGAATACACCCTCTTTATTTTGGTGTATAATAACAATGGTCTTTTGTTATTGTTTCTTAGCATAGCCATTTTGAAAGTCGGCAGTTTTGTGGAAGTGAAGCCAAGTGTTTGTGCGTGTTTAAAAATTGTTTTCTCGTAAAAGGTGAGTAAAAGCTATCATAATTCTGATCATGCCATATGTGGTGACCTTTACACTACAATAATGAAGCACTGAATACAATATTTAGTTAGTTTTTCGTCTAAAAATAAAGACGCGTCGAAATTGTTTCGTGCTTTGAGTATTTTGACGGGTGATTTTGAAGTCAAAATGTATTAGTGCATGATTTATGTACAGGAAAAATTGGAAATAACAATCACATAATTGTATTATTGACTATATTTCTGTTCAAGAAGTTCTAAAAAAGCTAAAAATACCATTTATTTTTGTCAATGTTCAAAATATCGGTTTTCTCTCCGCCATTTTGATTTGTTTGGTCTTAGAGCTGGTTATCGATCAATATGGCCTATATCGATAAAAATGTCGATAAATTTTGAAAGAAAAAAGTTTTTTATTATTTTTGTCTTGTTAACCCACTTCAAAGAAAGGAAGATGTTTTCAATTCGTTAGGGTCTTATTCTAATTTTTTTATTTTTCGTGGTTTAGATGTGGAATCCCGATAACGAGGCCCCCCAGCAATTTCTCGACTTTCTCAATGAAGAATATTTAGACTCGGATGACGACGTCATTGAAGAAGTCGATAATGAGGGCAACGATTTGACGACGGAGCTGGAAAGTTTGAATGTTAGTTAAATTTTAAGATTTTTTATATAATTTTATTCAAGATATTTTAAGATCACTTTAATCAACTTTAAAAAGTACCTTTTATTCTATAAGTTTATTTTATTTAGACTAAATGACACTTGTTCCCATTCAAATTGGTTCAGTTGATTACATTTTGTCATCAGTTGTGTCTGTGGTGTGGTTTCTGTTGTTTTTTTTTCCGTAATATTTTCACCTAAAAACTTCACTTAAAATTCCATTTTATCGATATTTTGCTGTCGCACTTTTCTACGCATAATAATAACAATATTATATCGACATTGGTATGCGGTACTATTTTTTCATTACACTTGCGAAATTTATCGATAGCATGGTACATCACTATTGGGCTTTGGTTTTTTCATAGAAATTTACTGTGGTTTTGGTTACAATTATCTTCTATTTTTTGTTAGGAACCAGCCATAAAAGAATAAAATTGAAATAAATATACATATTTAGCTATAATTTCCTTGTTTTATTTTATCCAAATATCCTTCCCATCATGAATAAATATCAAATAGGATATCGAATACGAAGTTGATAGAAATTCCGGTAAATACCTATTACATCATGAATGTTGTATATTTTTGCAAAACAATGCATGTTATCACAAAATAAATAGATATCTTTTTGAAATAATTAATCATTTGTAAATTTCGGCCAAAGATTATTGACCAATTGAGTATATAAATCTACATTCAATACGGCGGCAGCCGCAGCAGAGCTGACATATTGTAACGATATTATACCAGTTTTATCGTTTGATAAACAAAAACCTATTTTTGTAGGAGTATAACAATATATTAAATAATACATAAAACATCCAATCGCTTGTAAAAGTTACCTGCAATTTTGATAAAAAAATAAAATTTCCACCAAGATACCTTTTTTTACCATATCTCCATTTCTTCCTAGAAATTAAGACTGTTTAAGATGTTATACGATGTTGAGTTTGAAAGAAAAATGTAATAGCGTTATCATATAATCGACTGTTTTTTACATCAATTAATAAAATTTGATAGTTTCTGAATAATCGTAATTTTTCTAAACGTCTGCTATGACAGCGCGCAAGCCGCCATTATGCGTGCGAGCTTACGGGTGTAGAGTTTGACAGGCGTCAATCGAGTCGAAGGGTTAATCTAGATCAGGCTCGTGTGTGTGCGTGAGACAGCGCAATGATATCTAATTCGAAGGGTACAAGTTCTCATCGATTTTAATTATATGCGCGCATCCCGTCTCGGCGCGTATTATTTGTTTTTTATGTAAATATTCTCGATCTCTTATTCAGACGAGTGGCGTCCATTTTGCGGGCTTTTTTCCTTTTCAGATATTTAGAAGGTTATTTTAATAATGGGTTTCGCGCGCGTTGCATATTCATTGCGGTTTTATTTACGTGGAAATTGCATCGTTGTCATTGTTTAACGGGATTCTTAGTTTTCGATTGGCCACGCTCCAACGTTTCCTAAAGTTTATTTATGGAACTCGAGAATTTCAATGGTGCGTTAATCGATCGAGCTTTCTTTGTGGTCGTTGTTATTCTTATCTCATTCGGACCCTGTATTAATTTCGGGTCAAACGTCGTCTTAGTTACAAAAGGTTAATGGTATAATTAAAGCGGGACGCATACCTGTCGATATATTCCCCTCCTATTAGACCCGCAATATTAATACCTGCCTGAGGTACGTCAAAAATCATTATATTTTATAGCGCGGCCGAAATAAATGACGCTTATACGGTACCCGTTGAAAGTTTATATTCAAATTTCCCTCAGTCCGTTCGTCCGGCATCTCCGAGGATCAATTTACATATTTTCGCAGGTTTCCACGATTACATTTAATGTTAGATATACGAGAGTGTGCAAGAGCTGGTGTGCTCTAACTTATGTACTTTTACTACGAGGCACTTCTGCGCTATCAATTTATTATTCTGTGGATTAAGTTTTCAATTCGAATTCGTATTTCAAAGTGACTAATATTTGAAGTATTCACATGAATTTAAAAAATATTATTTCATAAATATAACTTCAGCAACAGTTTACATCTCAGAAAAAAGTTTCTGATACAAGAAGTTCAACGCTCATTCATTTAATAAATAAATTAAATAATTTAGCCTAAAACATACATATATAGGTTGACAAATGTAAGAATAGGCTTTTGGATACCCATTTTACGACTTCCCAATTCTACTGTAAATTTGCCTGTATAGATAAAATAGTAAATTAGGTGTCTATGGTTTTTGAGGTTTCTAACATACATTTTCCAATTAGAATATTAAGTAACTGAAGTAAGTCTGCCAGCAGGTAACGCAAAACAAACAATTTATTGTGTGAAACTTACTTTCTAATTACACATGAGTTCGTCACAACGGAAATTCCAATTAATTCTGCCTGCGAATAAATAATCAAAAGCTTTTGACGTGTAACATTTGGAAAACAGCAGACCGCAGCGCCTTAGAAACGTGTGTCAAAAATAACGACAAATTCAATTAAAATAATGAAGAAGGTACCGTTTCGTTCAACAAACAAAACCCGACTGTACCGTATTGGTTTTCTACCTTTCCCGCCATAATTGAAACCATAGAGAAACATTTATGCCTCATCGAAAACAAAAGGCAGCCAACCGCAGAAACTACGTTTCGTTCTAAAATCAATTCCCGACGCGAATTAAGCGCATTAATATTACAAAATTTGATTATCCCATAAAAGACTCGGTCCATAAAACTCATAGTTGGTAGTGTGCGTTGCCGAATGTACGAATTAGGAACCCTTTTGATCGTAATCTTGTGGAAAGCAGAGAACTGCTTCATGCAAATTACTACTATCTATTTCATCAACTCGCACTCATAATTACAAAGGTAAAAAATATATTATGAGACATGCGTCTTCAAAATGTTAATCAAGAAAATGCCGTTAATTATTCAGATGGTACTTTGAAATTGTCTATGGAAATTCACAATTTATTTATCAAATTAAGAAGTGATGTCTCTCAATCCAAGTTGACTATTTCTCATCGGATCTCTGTGTGTGTGTGTGTGTGTGTATTATTTATAAAGCCCACTCACTGTCTCCCACTTATATAGCGATTTTGATCGTCTGCCCCCCCTTACCCCACTCCTTGCTCCCCCCGGTTCGCCTGCCATTCATTTTCATAATAAAATCGTAACAAACGGCACAGGTAACAAAATATGGAGAGAGAATCACGATTTATGTGAACGCAATGTTATTATTTATGTGGTAACTTGAGATCTCACTGATGATGGGTTTGGCGCCAACACTCGACGATGGTTTCTTCTTCTGACTGCTAACACACGACGTGAGTGAAATTAGAATGCATTGATAAAAACTAATAAGGAAACAGGGTAAATTAATGTCAGAAATAAGTTGAACTTGACTCAGTATTCACATCAATAATCCTGATCCAATAATCAGTAGACCAGCCATCATTTTACATTTGGAATAATCCATACTTGCTATTCGTCTTCACAATAGTTACAAATAAGTTTGATCCTCACCGCCGCGCGAGGCGAGGCGAGGCGGGGCCCAATCAATCTGTCTGAGCGAGATACAGCCTCTAAATCTAACTATTGTTCACGAATAGGGAAATTTCCATTTGGATTTATTCATTTGTCTAACCATCCTCGGCCTTCGTACGCGCACTAATAATAATCGTTCCAAAACCAAACCTCCAATGTTAGGACGTTCTAAATTCAATTTTTCTACTTTTTGCAGTCACAAACCGCTAGACCATAGACAATTAAACTCTTAATTACCGATCTATTCTAATTTTAAATTATGAAAATTGAATTCCACGTTGGTTTTATTACGTTTGTAATTTTAGAGTTTCCAAATTAGAATTCTGAAATCGGAACGCGATCATTGAAGCGTTCCGATTCACGTGGAAACCGAAAAGCCGCTATTATAATAATAAATTTAACGACAAATTCCGATAAGAATCGAGCAGGGAACGCTATTTTCATAGATATAGCTCAATTAACAATTGGTTTCAATCGTGAAGACATTCTGGATAATAAAGTGCCTCCCTGCCGCGGCCGGGGGTGGCTCCAGGCAATCTTATTTCTGTTTGTAATATTGTGGTGTCAATTTCGCATATTGAAGTGTGAGCACGAATATGGAAGCCATTGTTAGAATCTATATTGTCTATGAATTTGAATGTACCCTCCTTATCCGTTAAATTGGATGTTCTGAATTCAAATCGCGTGTTTACTGTTCTTGTTATATTTTCGATTTCTTAAGTAGATTTTTTTCTTTTATGTGTTTGTGATTTAATATATTTTGGTAAAAATGTATTTTCCTTATACTTATGTCGGTACATTTTAGTTGTTTTAATGCATTATCACGATATAAAACATCAAGTTCTGACTTGATTAGTTAAAAACATGACAACGAGGCAAATATTTTTAACTCTGTTTGCTATGCCAATTCCAAGCAAACTTGTCAGAAAATTGACAGCTAATCAACAATCCATCAAAAGATCTAATCAAATCTATTGTTCAAACAAAAAAAGCAAAGCAAACACGTAGACAAATAAAAATGACAATAATTGACGACAACAAAAATTTGAACGACCATTGTGTGAAAAAGAATTACACAATCGAATTGTGGTTCCGTCAACGAGGTCCGTAATAAAAAAATACCACCCCACGGCATTAATATCAATTCATCAATACTCAGGCGTGATCAATGATCAATAAAAAATAGGGTATTTCCCCTCCCTATTAATAGATTATCGACGATCGCAACCGTAAGTTGTTTTGATTGGTTTTATAGAGTTGTCTATTCAATTATAGAATATCGGATTTTGTTTTGAATTTGTGCGTTCATTTTTATATTTCTTATTTTCATGCGTGGATTGGTTAATTTATGTTTCTTTTTTCAAATAATTTAACGAATCGAATGAGTTTGAATTACTCATAACTTAATATAAGTCTATAAGTTTATCTCAGCGAAAACACAGGTGCTTCGATTAATTAATTTATAAATGATCTACCACTCGTAATCTGAGACTAGGAGTAACTCAGTCGTCTAATAACTCAAAGTTTGCGAAGTTCGTTTCAAACATGATTACTTATCGCTCACTCCCGATTCACATGTACTTAATTACTCTTAGCAAACACAATGACGTCATCTATGTAAGCCTATAGCTATCGATATGTAGGTGGGAGGAGGGAGATAGGAATCGTATGTTTTCGGATTAATTCGTTCGTAAAATCGTCGTCTCCGATAAGAATGCCAACTCCGCTACTAATTGAATCTACAATTGCCGGCATGTCTGATTTCATTAGATTTGTCTGTGTGTGGGTTGCCAGTGTGGGGGTGGAGAGTGCTCGAAAGTTTTGCCGAAAAATTTTGGTAATATCGAGCGTAGACAGCCCTAGAGATGAGCTCATGCGTGAGCTAGTGTTGCTAGTCGGATAAAAATATTGATGTTATATTTTTCATTCGCAGTGAATGGAGTTAACAGATGGTACCAAATATATCTACAGGACCGAAAATATTTGACAACTTATATTTTATTTCATAAAACGTGAATACGTACTTAAGTAGATACAGATATTCTTATACAATTCCATGACCTGATGATCTCGCCTTGAGAATTTCGAAATGTTATATCTGCAAATATCCGAAAACATCAAACTTTATACCCCGTAGCAGGAACAGAGTATCTCGGTGCGAATTGTTACAGAATAATGGTATTTATATGCTACATTGGTTTCATGGGAAATCACTCTCAGAGTCGCCCATAACGCCTGGATCTTCACAAAATTATGAGCAGAAGTAAAATGGCGTAAGAGACGCTACGTCGGTATCGCAAACTAACACATATATAACCTACGAGTATTTTTGATAAAATGACACGAAAATCATTAGATTTAAATATTTCAACAAAACATAAGGCTTGCGCCGTTTGACAAATGAAAAAGATGCTGTTTTTTCTTCGAACCTAAAAATATTCTAATTCTCTGTGCCAATTTTTGTTAAGGAATACCTAGAAACACTTAAAAAAGGGATCCAAAAGCGCATGCAGATTTCAAATAAATTGTTAGTCTTTAAAAATTTTTTGGTAAGAATTACCGACTTATATTTAATCTGCGGCTATTTAATGACGACCAGAACTTTCTAAGACTCTTATTGCTTATGACACCAACTTATCATAAATATATTAATAGTCTCATATTGAATAACATCCTACTAGCCCATATTTGTCAACATGTACCATCATAAAGTCGTTTACACCTTTGTTCCTCGCAACGTATTACAAGCCCGTATTGAAATTCGCCACGAGGGGTGAAAGCAAGATTTCGAATATTAAACATTCACACTAGTAAGTCCCCGTATTTGGAAGTCTAAACGAGGGTAGTTTTGAAGGAAGCTCCAAGATTCGATAGTTTACGAAGTGTGTTAACGATTTCGGTAGCTTCGACTTTGATAATGGGTAAGGGTGGTTATTTGTTACGAAAATTGTTAAGGTTTATGTAGCATACTTAATATAGAATTAAGAAAACAAAAACTAAGTAAGTTAATAAGTGAGTAAGTTGTTAAACTTATATTTATCCAGTATAATAATAGAGATTTATATACCTTTTGATTTATATACTCGAACAATTCGTTTACAACTCTATTTTAATGGGAGCGCATTATTGATCTATTTTGTCCTTATAACAAACATATTTCACATCTAGATATTTTAAAATAACCCAAAATCTTTCAAGCATTGAGAATAATACTTTTTCTCTGCACGTTTTCTTGTATGATTGGAACCAACAAACCTCGAGTACCAATCAGATAACCTGTTAAAAGAGAGCAAAGCATCAAAGCTGGTGGAATCCCGCCTAGTGGCTCGCAAGCTCAAAGGTTATCCGCTAGCAGCCTTAATCGATGGTGCTCGCAAATGTCAAAAGAAAAACGATCCCTGTTGATCGTTTGATCCGAATGGTGAAGATAACTAGGAGTGTAGCGGCCAGTTGTTAATGTTACGACGTTTAGCTTATCTGTGCTAAAAGCTGAAGATCTACAAGCGCACTTTTGAATTTATGACCCTCTACAGCCTAAACCGGCTAACCAATGCTAATGTGCAATGTGTCATTGGATTCGTCTTAATCTGCAGTTGCTTATAACTTATACTAGTTGCATCCTGTGGTTACACTTGCTAAATGTTCATTGATTTTTGATGTCGCTATTAACTTGTTGTTAGATTGTGTTTGGGGCTTATTTTTACCCGACTGCGAAAGAAGAAGGGTTATGTTTTTCGAGTGTACGTATATTTATTTGGCACGTCCTAGAGCCTAAATAGCTTGTCGTATTTTTATGTGAGTGGTGTCAATAGATCGTCGCAGTCGTGAGAGTGAATTATTAAATAAAATTAGGATGATACACCGGTTTAAAGATTTAGCAGCCGGGTTTTTTCCAACTGCTTCTAACTACTTGTTTTACTGTGCGTCACTACTTGCCAATTGATACACAGGCTGGTCACTCCCAATAGACTTGATACGTTGATTCATAAATCTGCACACTTATCCTACTTACGCAACATCGAAACTAGCTGCACAGTTTTCCTCGAAGCTCGTCCTTTGATTTCCCTCCACCCGGCCTCCACAAAGGCAGCTATCGGAAGGAAAACGAAAGGGTAATGCGGGCATAAGATGCGCATCGGCACACACGGTCTAATCACGACCCGCCCGCGCCCGCGCTCTCCCCTCCCACAACTTTTGCATATTGCCCGAATTGGCTGAGATGACTTTCGCACTGGGATACTTCCATTGCGCCATTCTTGTTAGTTCTTTGCATGTGCAATATGCAATATGAAATTAATATGGTTAATAATTTGATTAATAATAATAGTAGAAATATACAAACACTAATTGCATAATAACAACTACGACTCGACTCGAATCAAAAATCGACGTCACGTTTGATTCTTTTGATAACTATTTCGTACGTTTTTAAATAGTTTTAGCATTAAATTAGTATACACTTTCGATTTGTATATTAGCATATTTTATCTAATTTATTTTCTCTAATCCAATTGCAAGATATTTTCTATTTCGAGCAATTTCGGCTACAATCATTAGAATAAGTAATATAACTGCTTTAAAACCATCAAAAGCAAATTGAAGTAGTAACTTTTTTACAACTTTCCCATTTAATTCCGCCGATTCACCCAACACTCTCACAACTCGATGACCAAATGTGAAACCTCCATATTTTTGCCGCAAAGATAATTCTTTACCCCTTTGCGCTTACATTACACACTTTCACTCGATTCTAGGCTTTATTCCAATGAATTAAGAGACAGTTGTTTTGTAATATGTGTTGTTTGACACATGTATAGTGTAAGGGTGACATGACGTTTGAGGGATGAGAACCTTCTTAATTGTGAGGGTGTATCGATTTTTTAATGCTTCTCCTTCTAGGGTGGTAATTAGGGTTGTCTGCATTGGCATCAGTGTGAAAGAGTAAATATGAAGATACAATTTAGAAATATAAAAATACAGTTGTTTTTTTTCTAGCGAAATTCAATGACATTTCACAACAAGATGGTAAAATCCTAAACGTCACTTTCAAGTTATATCGAATCAGAAAGGGAAGTAAAATAAGTAATGCCTTTAATTCGGCACTCAAAATAAATTATATTGAAAAAATAATTATTGATTTTGATAAAATTTATATGAGATCACCAAAAGATTTTTTTTTTCATAATATTTCAGCCGTCTCTCGTCAATCGGGGACTACACAAAAATGGCCCCGAAGAATTGACAACCTCCTCCTCTTTTAAAATCGCTTAAATAAACACCATGTATTATTGCTAATTAATTAGCAAACAACACTAACAAATAATTTTTATAATTACATACTACATATGATATATACTCTATATTCTACATAAAACCCACATAAACACCTAAGTAAGTACGGAATTACTCAGAAAACCTTACAATTTTACTATAAAACACGTAAACGGCGTACAAGTTGTCATAAAAGGAGAAATAAGCGTAGCTAAGTGCTTGAATATTTGCTTGGACAACTATTTATATTGCTGCTTATTCGCCATTAAGCCCTCAATGTATTTAATTATATAAAACAGACTAAAGAAGCCGCGTTTTAGTATATGCCTACATATATACCTATAATTTTACCTTAAGTTCATAGAGTAGTTAGAACAGACGATATGATTTTGATATAAAAAATGCCTAAACTTGTGAATTAAATTTTGTCCCTTCGTCACAAATATATTCATTAGATTACATATTATATTCAATAATATGTGATAATAATATGTAAATATATTAAATAGATAATACAATATAATAATATGTGATTATAATAAGTTCTATCCATTTTTTATAGTCATTGTAGGCCATGACAGCGTTTTTATGAATCCATAGTTAGAATAGCGAAAAAGAACGCGATGGGAGTTTATTTTTATGGATGTTGTATCATAAAGCTATTTCAGTTATTAGTGAGCCATCTCCATGTGTGTTTACTCACTGCCTTTAATCTCTATCTCGTAAAATTATTATAATTGCAACATTTAATGACGTTTCATTGCGCGCGTGTACCTTCTCTCGTATTAAAAGGAATTATTCCTAGAAATTGCTAACCCACTTTATAAAAACATGGAGTCGCGCAATTAATGTCAATTTTATTTATAATTGCTCGGTGACCGGTGCAAAAACGAGTAGCAATATGAGCTACGGAGAAGATTCAAATATTTGTCATTTTCCCCGTAAAAATGCTTAGAGCGGGCTGTCGCTTCTGTAGGCATGATCTTTGACTGCATTTTTCGCATAGCGCATATCGTTTTATTTTTGATCTTACCAATTACCTACGTACAATTCTGAACGATCAATATTAATTTAAAATAAAAATAGTCAGAGGCCACCTGTTTTTTAAATACAACGGATCATGGCAAAGTCGATCTTGGGGTGTAATTAAGTGAATTATAAGAGATAATGATCGTAAATGTATTGTCGCGAATTGTTCACAATGGCCGGTAGTAGGTACTTAATGCGTCAAACTACATCGTATATAGCATATCTGTACAATTACACATACTATGTCGTCTTTGCATGAAACATTTGCTGTATCCGTATATATTGGTACATCCACGTCTTTGTTTTGTTGTTTTCTTAAATAAAAGTCTGCCTTTATACTTATATGTAATATAAACTAGTTTTACAATAACTTACTTGATAAGTCGTAATTTAATTTATCTTGACGTATTAGGTAAACAAACCTAATATTAGTAACTTAAAAGAGTCATTATGAGCTAGAAGTTAAACGTCACTAGTTAATTTAAAATTCATCGAAATTTTTACTCATTAGAGTAACTTTTATAATATTTATCAAATAAATAATTTTACAATGTTTTTTATTATTATTTATTATTAATATATTTAAACAGCAATAGTAGTCTCAGTAGCAAACTAGTTTCTATGAAGATCTCACAAACCCAATAAATAATACAGTACACATTTTATAAGGCATACAAAATTGAATCTAAATCGACTTTGAAAAGAATTGACAAAGATTTTATCTCTAGTGGTAACTACTCGTCTAGATATACGTAATACCGATACTCAGTATCAGATATCTAGTTGTATCATACTTAGTATCTGATATGCGTAATTGAGTATCATGATAGATTCAGTAATAAAAGAGTAGGTCTCCTTGGTTGCTAATAATAAGCCTTGTCATTATTCACAAACATGTTATCATACAAAACAAATAGTCATTTGATATACACACTTATTTTTGACATCTAGAAATGTTTTCGCTTATATTTCTTACGATTATGATTTTCTGATTGAATATAATGAAAATAATTTAAATTATTATTATTTAATTAAATAATTTAATTAAATAATAATAACGTAGCAGAGTACGTAAGTGTTATATAAAAAAAAGTAAAAATAAAATATTTTCTTTATTTACGATCTCTAATAGCATTATTTTGTATAAAATAATGGTTATCAAACCAAAACTCCGAACTGTATATGAATTATGGTAGATACTAATAATTAATTCAACATTACAACAATTACGTGCTATAGTATGCGTTGAATGGAACGTAAAATAAAAAAGCGGTATTGGGAAATAGGCACGTCAAAATACGAAAATCAACATAATATTTATATTGTTTAAGAAGACGGGTTTTTACGCGTAAGTACCTGATTGTTGGTAAGGTCCAACTATAGTTTCGTTTACATTCGGTGAATTTCATCAGGGATGAAATAAGTCGTTCGTGTCTTCAATTAAGACACGCCTCGCACACTCCATCCCTGATGATGTTCACCGAATATGAACGAAACTATAATTGGACCTTTCCAACAATCAGGTACGCGTGAAAACCCGTCTTCTTAAACAATATGAAACAAGCACGCGTTAGTTTTCTAAATAAAATCAACATAATATTCGCTCGACACTGGTCCTAAAATATCTCTTCTTCCTCAAGCTGTCATGATGTTTTCTGGCGCCATCTTAACTTATGTCAATCTCCGGAGTTTGACGAACGGTATCGGAACATCCCGAGCGTCATTTCATTCGGGATTTCGTCGGTTTACGCGCGAAATACGTAGTCGTTTAACGACTATTTTATTAGTATCGTCAGTAGAATTTCCCGCCATTCCCGCCTACGATTCGTAAACGGAAATCAATTTTAGATCGTTTTGATACGAATAGGCTTGTAATAATATAGTCACAAAAATATTTGTCGATGAAACCTGCTTGTAGGAATAGTTTTCCAAGAAAATTAAAGTTTGTAGTGCAGGTTTGACCTGCGTCCGCTTCATAAGGGAGACCCGTGCAGTGGGACAATTGCGACGGAATAATGCTGATTTGATCAATCCATAGCAGTTGATAAAATTTATATTATCTCATATCTAATTACTTTATTTATTGGGTTTGGTATTGTAATTCGAATTGATATCGAAATTTTTATTTTTAAGTACGATTTTTTTTTTACTTAACTGACCTTATTTCTTGTTATATACTGTTTAATTAACCTTAACTTCAATGCTGTTTTTGAACGTATAATTTGGAAACGAAATTAAAATAAATAGAGTGCATGCAATTCGGGGGTGTTGCAAGGCCGGGCTGACTGTATCAGCTGTTCATTTCAGGGACTATAGTGCTGGCTCTAAGAATTGCTCATTGGGATTTTTACCTGACCTGCTACCAACATTTTCTGGTTCAAGCCATTGAGTACTTCCGTCCGTAATAACGTGGATAAAAAAAAAGTCTTACCATTTTTTCTCATTTAGTCATGTGCTGACGCTAACGGTAGTTTATATTGTTTGAGTTTTGTCACCATCACCACTGGCCCACACAACATTATCATCTTCTTGGCGTTATCCCACTGCTAGGGGTCGCACAATATGTCTTCCTCTTATAACCTGCTCTATATGCCATCATTTCTTCATTAACTCATAATTCACACATATCCCTCTTGATGCAACTCATCCATGTGTGTTAGGTCGGCCCTCCCAGCACTACAACACACACACCATCATTCAGTCACTTAGCAATAGTTTTTAACAACGCAAAACTAAACTGAAATTTCTTGTAATAAATATAAGCAGACTGTTTGTAATTAAACAGATACCACAAAGGAATGGAAAATGCTATTATAGTATCTTTCAACAAAACGACCAATCCGCAACGCCCCGACTCTGGCCATAGACAACCACTTTTAATTGCACCACCGAAACGATATTTTATTGTCTACGGTTTGCGCTTTTTTTGCACCCCCACTGCTAGCGAGCCGTTACTCAAAATTATCTAAGTCAGATATCTAACACCCCCTTGCACCCCCTTGTGATATATGCGCTCTAACAACGTAAAAGAAATATGCCTCGCCAGATATTTTTCTTTTAATCGAGAATGACGTCTGCATTGTAATTGGCTGAATTCGCGTGCAACCGTTTTTGCTTGGCGGTGTTAAAAATTTGAATTCGGAATGGTTACTTTTTTCTCTGTATTAGTCACGGCCTGTAGCCACTTAAGTAAATCGCGGATAATGGAATGTCTTTAAAATGGAGTGCCAACATTACAAAAGCTATATGTTATGGTAAGTTGTAAACTAGTTATTGTTACCAACCTAAAGCATGAAAGCCAATCAGTGCCAATAGTGGGAGTCGCGAGCTCGTGACCGCAACAAGCAAAACTTAGTTTTCCGTTTTGGTTTTATAACTGCGAACGATAGACAGGTTATAAATGAGCTTCCAGAACTTATAATTGCTTCATTTCGTTGTCTACCGAAATTGGGGAATGGAAGTATTGCATTCTGCTATTGCAGATCGTAAGACACTTTATAGATTTGAAGATTATGTATGCTATTGCATTAATTGTACCAACATTTTAAAATTGATATACGTATTAAGTCAATAATTTTGACGGTTTAAAATATTTTAAATGTTTAAGGGTCATAAGCATAACATGTGTGCTTATTTTTGTTGTGCAATAGTGACATTTTGTATTGTTTGTATTGTGTTCGCGATGCCAATAGTTCGAAAAACTTCTAGTAAATAATATAGTCTTCTAATGCTACACAACGCAAAAAAACATTTGGCACTCTAATTGGTCAACAATTTTTTTTTAAAATCGCTAATTTTGTCAGTTATATGAGTTCTGTGTCCATCTAAAAATATGACCTCTTAATAAAGTAGCACATTTGTAAAGCATGTCTACTTGTCACAGCTTAAAACGCAATAATCAAAACGATCGCAGCTCATCGCCATATTAATACTCCGTACTGACACGTCCGCATCAAAACTGCATGGACAAGTTTCCCGCCACTTTTTGCCACGCAGACGCCATATTTGCAAATGTCAAAAAATATCGTCCGCCATTTTCAACCTTCTCACCGCGGAATACATTCGTCAAGCTCTAATATTTTTTACCATTTGCATCGAATATTTTTGATTTGACACTTGATTGATGAACACGACGTTTATTGTCAATCAAACCCGTGTTCCATAAAAGCTCTCAATGTGAATATTTATGAATTGCTGACATGAATGTTGTCGCGACAATTCGTTAAAATATCATTCAGTGGTTTAATTCCTATAGATGACCGAGGGCCGTCATAGCTCGCGAGCGAAGAGCGAGAATCTCTTTTTATAACTGCACGGGAACTGGCTTCAATCATTCACGTCATTTATCATTTTTGAGGACGAAGCTCGCAACTAGACAGGGCTATAGATGGCGCAAAAAAAAAGACACGAAAGTTCCCGAAGCTTTCGCGAACGTCTTTTTGCTAAAACAGTTGGTATCGCCCGTTTGAATTCCGAACGTTATGAAACGTTCTACTTTTCCCGCCAGATTTCGTCCGTCAGACCTCATGTTTGACCAGTTTGACAGATCGCCGACATGAATCCTACTTTCTGACGGCAAAATGGCGTATTATGCATTTTTTATTCGTCCACTTGTCTTTCAGCACTTCTTTTGTGCGGATGCCGATGCATTGTCAGAGGGAATGGAATCGCTGTGCACTTCTTTATTTTGAGTTTTAAATTGCCATTGATGGGTTTTCTCGTGTATTGTGTTCGGTTTTCGTTTCATAACCTCTGTACGTTTGGGAAGTTAATTTTTCTCAGTTGTCAGCGCTATTGTCTGTGGTGGAACGGAAGAAACAAAACGCGTGTTCGAATTTCGAATGAAAACCAGTTGCATTTTTAATTAACGGCCGGCGTACTTACGCAGACTTGTTTACGGTCGTCTTGTATTAAATAGTGACATTTACATTTCACAATATATCTAAACTTTTCCAAAATCTTAAATTGACATAAGGTAAGCATCTAAGTAAACGTAGCAAGCCGTAGCAATCCGTAGCACGCGTAGCCTTTCCACATCTATATATACTTCGTAGCTACTTTTAAACTGAAAATCAAGGTGTGTTTAATGTACAGAAAAACTTCAGTAATGTGACAATTTGTACTCTTTTCTTATATACCCCTAAGTAAGACCCATTATATAATTTAATAAAAAAAATTGTTCACTATTTTGAAGGTTTTAAGTAAACATGTATCAAATTTTTTTGGGTTGTTCTCGTATTGAAAGTGACGCAATAATCTGGGAATTCTTGACTTAGTTTGAGAAAATCTATGATAGCCTTCACAGTAAATCCCGTCTTAATTTCTAGTTATTTTCTTTATATATATAGTCTTTTTTAAGTTATATGTACGTATAAAAGTGTTTAATCGAAGATAGCGGCACAGCGGAGACACACGGGTGGATTTATCGTCCCGCACTTTGCATACGTCGCAGCGATTCGGGAGGAATGCAGGTCGTGTGACGCGATTGCTTGATACTTTATTGCCGTTAGGTTGGCAACGGCGTGTCGTGCTACTGTTGGCACTACTGAATTCACGTTGATGTTATGAAGTTGGAGTGCACTAGTCATGAGCTGTGATATGAAACAGTATTATATAGAACGCATCATTTAACCGATTTATATTCTTTAACAATCAAATATTGAGTTTGCAAAAAGCTATCAATCTTTAGTGAATCTTATACGAGGAAAATTATTGAAAAATCTCTTTATTCAGATTAAAATAATTAATGCTTACTTAAATACAATACATTTATATAAAAAAAACAGTTGTTAATTATGATTCAAACAGTCTTTTTTTAATTTAAATCATACTTATATTACTTTTGATTTTTTTACTAAAGAGAGCAAATTTTCGTAATAATGTATTAATGAAAAAACCGCTTTTGAAAATCGCGGTTGTTCCTTCAAAAAAACACGTCTCTGTCTCGATCTCAATAAAACCGTAACAAATTATAGGTCCATAGTCCATACTAGTACCAACATTACCAACCTAACTCTGACTGTTACACAAGTGTAACAACATTACAAAACTGGAAGCTTTTGGACATCATTAGCTAAATCTCATCACTTTTTACCTCCAATTACTCCCTATTTTCCCGAAAATAAAGTCTATTTTCCTCAAATTTTCGTCTTTTACCCCTAAGTCGTCACACTCGTTTAACATGGTCCTCGCAATTAAACTAAAAATGTGTGGAATAAAAAGCCAGGGTTGTCTCCTGTAGTAGTAATCATTGAAGGTAATTGGAGGACAGCCCTTAACCCTTCGGAGGAGCGATTGGGTTGTGGCCTAAAGTATAAATAGCGAGCGATTTAGTCGTTGTCGGCTTAGGCGTTGTCGGCTTATGAAAAGTGGTCCGGTTATACGTTCTGAGCCTGTACTCATATATTGTATTATCGTTTTGAAAAATCATACGCCTTTTTTTACTTTTCTTTAATTTTGTGTTCATTTATAACATTTGAAGAAAATATCGTAAATTATAATCATGTTGTTATACAGATACAAAGAGTTCGATAGCACTGAAAGATTTATTATATTTTTATGACAATATTACCTATATTATGTTTTTTACATATATATAATGTGTTTTTCTAGATACCTACTTTGTTGAATACTTTATTAGCTAGTTTTTAATCGAATACATGAATTTTCTTCAGCCGTAGAAAAACTCGCTACCGCTTATGCGTTGCACTTCTCTTAATAGCGGTCAGCGCAGGGCCGAATTAAGACAATAATGACTCGCGGACAGAGCGTTTCGTTTCGCCTAATACTTTTTACTGCTAGTCCCACCCTGTTCCCACCGGCAGGGTATGATTGTCACGGTAGGGGTTAAAAGTCAATGTGCACCTATTATCATGGCTTTCATTTCATGCTTGACGTGCTTTCATCTTTGACTTCGTGATTCGACATTACGGCTGTACATTGTGTGTACATTATGGGATGCACAGAAGACAGTCTCTATACAAAAATCGTGAACGACAGAACAAAAACTACTCAAAAAATTACCTCCTTTTTATGTTGATAATTTTTACTTACCAATAATAAAATAATATCGCGGCTTGAATGTCATAGACAAAATAATTATCACACATATGTACTAAGTGCTTATGTCATTCTCTCCTCTCTTTTAATTTTGCTGTGTGTGTGTTTTGTGTTGCCATTGGACAATGTTTTTATTTTATAATATCATATACTGTATTTAAGCAATAAACGATCTGAATCTGAATCATTTTAATTTGTAATAGGTATGCGTATACGAATTTGTTTTCATTTCCTACATGCAACAATACGTAAAGCAATAATTGAGCAATTCTTTGCATATTATCAAATTACATAAGTCAGCTCTTCATTAAAAAACCAGTTTAACAATAAATTAAAAATAATAAGCTCAAGCTTAAGCATATATACACCAGGTTTTTAATGGCGGCCCTATCGCATAAAGCGATGATACATATATGACAATGAGGACAAATATGAGCGCCATTTTGGAAAAATCACTTCAACGTTCCATTTATTAAGAAAGCTTAGATTTATTATAATTTTTACGATATGACAATAAAAATATTCGACGCTGTTGATAACACGTTAACGACGTTCATAAAACTGATAATTAAGGAGAAAAAAATCTCTGTCAAATTAATTTCAGCTAATATTAGTTGAGGAATTAACTTACATGTCTTCTAAACAAAGATCGATGTCAAGGTTTTTATTAAACTTAATTACTAACAATCTAATTTGAACTCTAAATATCAATATTTAGAGTTTATTATTGTTCGTAGTATATCAGTATTTTGTTGTCAAAGATGTAGTCTCATAGAACTTGGAGACCTTGAAAAGTCTTTTGTTAAAATCAAAGATGGGCTGTCATCATGTAATGACGGAAATAGGCAATCTTCAATCATTAAAAAAAGAATATATTCAGTTATTTCATTGCTTAATTTTAAACTTCATAATTGTTAAATTTTCTTATTAACGTTTTTGCAATTGAATCATTAATTTTGCAGCAAAAACATATACATGGTTTCGAGCTAACTAGCTTGACTACTATGTACCTACACTTATACAATTTATGTTTTCTAAAAATCCTGTCTTATATTTTACCTGTCATAGATTATAGTAAAATACCTACTTGATGTATGTATCCATTGTTATGTTTAATAAATTGATTTTTTGACGTCACGTAAAACCCAATAGCTTCAATCGATAAAGGCATATCTAAGTATTATGTTTTAAACTTCAAGAATAATCTTTGATCACATTAATCCCTTGTTGGTCCAAAATGATTTTACATTATCTGTGAACGTTCGATTTTCAAAACCAAGTATTAAAAATTGGAACCGCCGCGTCACTCGTTCCAATCACGTCAGGGCCGGCGGTTTCCGTCGCATCCATCTTGGCCACGATACGATCTTCACGCACCAGCGCGCAGAACGACGCCCCACCTTGATGCACCTACAATTGATATCTTCCGAAGGTCGACAAATAACTGCCTGCGAACACTCCATTACATTCAACAACACAGCTAAAACATACCTTATTGTCATTGAGATAACGTCGGATTTCGAACGTAGTGTAGGGTTCGATCATGTGCTGATTTTATGAATAGATCGTCGATTGTCGAACGGAAACGTGAGCTGCAAATTACTGGCTGTTTAGACTCCGTTGTGATTCAAAATTGGAACGCAATTCTATTGATTGTTAACTTTTTTCAAACGTCAACTCTATTGAAGGTGCAAACGACAATTCGATGTTAGTTTTGTTATATTTGGCTTTGCACGATTTTTCGATTTAGCGAATGCTGTAAATTTAAACAAAAAAGTCTAAAAAAAAAAAGTTTTTAGTTTAGTGATTTATATGTGAGAATGACAAAACATATTAGCTTATATTTTTGTAGAACAATCTCTATCATAATGTCATGTGAAAGACATTATCAAAGACAACAAAACGCCAAACTAATATTTGTAAATCAGTTATCGTTGTTCGAGATGCCTAATTAACAAATAATTCTAGAACAAATATATATTTATCGCTGTTATTCCGTTTTTCACGTTTTTGTGACGATCTTTTATTGTGTTAATAATTTTATAATGATCTTTTAATGATAATTATCGTTCGCGTTTTCCGGTATCTTTGGACTGAAAATTAATCCTTGAGTGTTAAAATTATATTGGGTGTTAAAAGTAAATCTGAATTTATGATGAGCTATAACATTTAGGAGACGAAAAGTTCATTTAATATCTATTGCTTCTTATATGCCTACTTAGAAGCAATTTTTATATGAAAATTATATGAGCTTGGATGCTGTCATTATGTTTGAATTAAGGTCACTCATATAGAGTTTATATGTGACCAACAAGTCAACTATTCAAATGATTTTCCAAATCAGTCAAGGTCACCGAAAATTCCGGAAACTTTAAAAAAAAGGTATAGTATTATTCAGACAAATTGAGAACTTCCTTATTTCATGCAGTTTATTAATCTGATTAAACGTTGCACTAAATTCATACTAAGATAAGACTTCCAATTAAGTGCTAGCACATACTTACAAAAGACGTGTAAAACGTGTCTTCTATTTGTCTCTAGATCGCCCAGCTAGTGGAAGACGTGCGTCGGCTCCAGGCATCGCTGGCAGCGCTGCAGGAAGCGCACGCGCAGCAGCTGCAGCGGTTGGAGGAGCGCCTGGACGAGAAGAAGCAGCACATAGCCAGGCTGGAGGCACGACTTGATGGACAGAGAGACTATGACGACATCAAGCGGGAGATCAAGTGAGTAGTTATTTTTTCTTTTGATATATATATAGCACCATACGATCTGTATCGTCGTCAAGTTTATCCATTTTAAAGTTACAAATCGATAATGCTAAGTCAAATATCAAGTTATAAGTCATCGTGGTCAAGTTAAAGTTACATCATGAAACCTCGTAAAGCGGTGGAGACTTTACCAAAATTTCTATAGAGATTTCCCGCGAACACGAAAACCACGTTATTCCGTCTTTATATAGCTTTCCCACACTTGTGCACAAAAACAAGATATTAATGGTCGATAATTCACCTATATTTTGTATTAAAACTTGCAGAATCACTAGTTTTGCAATAAGTACACAGACAGAGACGCCATTTTTTCGGCGAACGCGGGAAAAACTCTAGTGAGTAGTTTGCAATGGTAGCCTTGCCGGCGTATGTGATGATTGCAGCTCGCGACGTTTCCATGACAACTCATTTCTTTTACATTATTATGGCGTCTTACGATTAGTATATCTTAATATATATAAATCTCGTGTCACAATGTTTGTCCTCAATGGACTCCTAAACCACTTAACCGATTATAATAAAATTCGCACACCATGTGCAGTTCCATCCAACTTGAGAGATAGGATAGTTTAAATCTCAAATTATAGTCGCAGTTTTAATTTATTGCTAATTATTTGTCTGTTATTATTTGACAGTCACAATTATCTGTTAACTCCAAATGATTCTAACAGATGTCGATACCTTTCGACTGGGTTGAGTAAGTAATCAATAGATGGCGCTGCTATGGTAAATCTACGAACGTGTCATATAAGCTACATTTTAACAGCATAATTACCACGTGTTGTTGACGCTATAAAATAGCCACAGCAACGCGTGGCCGGGTCAGCTAGTATCTGTATAAATTTCCCGCGAACGTGAAAACGACGTTCATACAAAAAACCATTAATGTCGTCACTCGCAAGCAAGCTTTTTCGGTGAAAGAGAAAAACTTTTTATTTATATAGCTTACAATGATAAGTAGACATATATCTATTGATCTATCTATTGATATCGACCCCCACAGCTCCATTAGTTTCTATAAAAAATATATATTACGGCAACTTTCCATTTAGTTTACACAATGTAATGTATATTAATATTTATAAAAAAATGCGATCAGCTACGTAAATATCCAATTAGGTTTAAACATAAAATTGCAGTTCCCACTAACTCAAGACTCGTTATGCACACTTTAGGTCCTAACTCAATGGCCATCAGTATTTACAACAAATTACCAGACAAAATAAAAAATGCAAAAAATAATAATAACTTCACTAAATCTTTAAAAAAAATATTACTAGTTAAGTGCTATTACAGTGTTGAAGAATATTTAAACGATAAAACATTAAAATGAAATAAAATAAATGTGAACACTCCACTCAACATATCGCCATACCCAAGTAAGGTTAATATTTGATATATAAGTACTTACTGCATTATGTTAAGAACTGCAAGTAATATCTAATTTAGCAATAAATATATTGAGTATTGGGTATTAATTAAATTGACTTAATTTTACTTCACATCAACGGTTTATTCCCAAAATAATCCTATATAAAAAGACTAAAAAATATTCTTTTGACACTCTAATTTACTATGTTTCATTACTTAGCCAACAAAACCAGTGCTTCATAAGATGTTGGTACTTATGACTTGTGTTGATAACAGCATAGCATTATCAGGCTGTCAGGTCGTTCACCGCTGCTGTGTTTATGTACTTGAGTAACGCAGGCCTTGGATGGCGGTGTTGTAGAAGGTTGTGACACTGGCTGAATGTGTATGCCATACGATGTCAACATAAGACTTAGAAAAACTTAACTGTCATTGAGGATTGTCTGTTATTTTTTTACCAGTAGCTGTCATCCGCGGCGTCGCTCCCGACAGAATGAAATGTAAAGAAGTTTCAAGATATCGACTCTCGTTTGACCCTTAAAATTGAATTTTCTAAAAATCCTTTCTTAGTACACCCATATACCTAATAATGAATACATTCTCCAAATTTCATGTCTCTAGGTTCAGCGGTGTAAATAATAAATAATAATTTATTTATTCAATATCAGTCAGTCAGTAAGTCAGGGACTTGCTCTTTTATATACATATATAGATTAGTAAATTTGAACAAAAATTCCAACCCTCTGATGGAAAAGTAGGCTCATAATTTTGATTTAATTCTAGTGTTACTGTTGCATCATACAATAGTAGAAAGAATAGATATAAAACGCTGTAAAAAGTAAAATAAAAACAGTTTCTTTAAACACAATTATTCAAATCAGAATTACAAATGATTAAATAGGTATAGACAGACCTCATATAAATTACATACCTTTTTGCATTAATACCAATGGCGCAACGCATATTCTTACAATCAAATAACAAACATCGCAAGTAAATAGCCAAGTTGTTTGCAACTTACACAAAAGTTCAAGATCCAGGACAATAACATCTGACTCACAAGAAATTCTAAGCACACTTATCTATTAATACACCATCTTACAACACTATTCTACACAATAAAGTTAGCAACTGTCAACTGTTGACTCTAAGATGACTTTAATTATACCAATAGTGTTGGATAAATAGTAAATAGTATATCAAGATACAATCTAAGTTTTGTATCACACCTTGTTCTGCTTGAAGAGTATGTTTGCTGACCCTACCTTTGACTGATAACGGGAGGTGCTGATAACGTGGCGCCGAGGATGAAATGCGTCTAACATACATTCCAGACATGCACTTTTGTTTGCATTTATGAATATGAGAGATGTTAGAGCCTTAGATATACTATCTTGTTACTGGCTTTCCGAAAGTAAAGAGGTTCATAAAGTACCATTACGATCTTAATGTTTTTGAATGTACGATAAACTGTATACTTATATATATATATAGATAAATAAATAAAAATAAAAATAGAAAAATATATGTATACTAAATTTTTTTGTGTGTAAATGAAGCTGCAATAATGATCTCATAAACCTTTAATTGATTTTTGTTACTAAACGTTATTTCAGGTTTCTACGAGTACCTACGAGTACCTTATATATCTTAACTTTTTAACTCTGATTATAAACTACTTATGCGGGTTACCGTTTTGCAGTCTATGGTCGCAGCTGAGCTAACCTGATGTGATACGGTACAAAGAACTTAGTTAAATATTTGTCTCTCTATGTTTGGTGCGATTGAAGCCTACGTTTACCTACTTAGATCTTCATTTTCATAAGTACATAAGTTGATCAAAAACCTGTGCTGTCTACTTTATAAAAAGTAACGAAGTTCACAAATTTTCTGTAAAAAAAACTTATCGTTACTTATTACATTCTAATAGGACCTTTAACTCACTTGTAATTTTGTGCTAAAATCTAAAATAATTCATCATAAAATCAAAATGGTATCCATGCGCCATTTCGTATCAAAAAAAATCATAACGTCACTCTGACAGATGTCGTCGTGTTTCGACGATCGTTGCTCTACATTTCACTAACTCTCATCACAACTCCAGCAGAATGTTTTACAAAACTACAAACAGTGAGACATCATCGTCAAAAGAAGGCAAGGATGAGTCTAACAAACATTGCCAGCATCTAATTGAGTCTTAGAAAGTAAACCCAAGCTGTGAAAACAATGTTCAAAGGGCCACGTTAAGTGTGTGACTTAAAACAGTCGTTAAGGACCACCCCATGTTTTTCGATGTTAATTGACTTTTACAATGTCTTGGAAATTAGGCGTCGTAAATACAAAAACAGTTTACATACTCAACTGTTTCTAATTAATTCATAAAAAAACGTATGATGAAAGTAAAAGTTGGAATTAAGCTTTTTTTGTGAAATGAAAGCATTACACAAAAAAAAACTAAATACTTAATAATTAAATGTATTATTTTTCTAGTGTTAGTGCAATAAGGTGTGTTTAAAATAGCTTCGTAGTAATATGCAATTGGTTTCGCTCCAAATAATCTTTATCTAGCCAGGATGTTGACAGATTGCTTCCTCACTGATTACCAGCATCAGTCATGTGTCGCGTGGGAAATACAAGTGCAAACATTATTATCAAAATTATGAAAAGCGTGAAAATATTCAGAAAGCTCTTAGTTTCGCGAACATTAAATTATCAGAGAGCTAAGACTTGAACAAAAATGATATAATATGTACACATCGTAAGTTTACTATTTTCTGTAATTATACAGATTATCTATATTTTTGTGAGTTTAATAATATTTAATTTCGGTTATCTCCCCCGTTGCATTGAATACTAAAAAATAAAAAGCATCTCTCAAAATCCATAGACAAAATTTACTTTCCATGTCCAACCCACTCGTTCTAAAACCAAAAACGTCCCACGGAGGAGGTCCCATCCTTTTTTTGTACCCTCCCTCTAATCGGAACCACTTGTGACACAATTCTTTTTTGACATCTATACGCTAAACGATTCGAGATACGGAATTTAGCATCCGACCACCGTGTTTAGACTAGTTATTGGTACGTTTGATCGCTCCCTGAGAACATTCTGTGCGTTAGGAAACAAGAAATCAGTGAGAAATATAAATAAGTTCTTTTTTTTTTTCAAACTTTATCGACGGATGCGGTGAATTCGAAAAAGGAAAACAAACAGACGCACAGGTTGACGATTTCTGGCGGAAGTGTCGATATAGTGATAATTATGTGATAAGCTTTGCATAAATTAGTTTGATAAACGTTCTAGTTGAGAAAGTGTGGAAAATGATATCATTCTTGACAAATATTTTGGGTTTATTCTTATCATAGTTGTTAGTTTGACTGGCAAGTCAGATTTAATGTATCAGGAATGTTTGATGAGTTAGAATCATAATTAATTTTTTTTTAAATATATGATTTGTCTTAACGAGATGTTGAAGCCACTTAGAAAAAACGTCAGACGCGATTTATACGATGTTAATTATTGGTGTATTTTCAGTCGAAAATAAAACAATAAGAATAGTGATATCTACATTTGAACCAACTGTTAATGTGTTATTTTTGACCAATATGTTAGCCGATGGGCGGTCCGTGTGATCTGCCATCAAAGGGTCGGATCAAAGGCGCCGCCGCCGACGACACCGCGTGACATAAAATCAGCCTGAGAAAACAGTAAACACCTATTTCAGTAATAGTTTAGCTGTACATCGATCGGTTTTACAACAGGAAATTGTAGTTTAAGATAAAGGTACTCTGATCTGATGCTAAAATTAAGGCGGCTTTAAATATTTAATTTATTTCAACTAGCTGCGCCCTGCGGTTTTACTCGCGATAGATATTTAATAATTACATTTTCCTGGGTAATAAGCTATATTCGTGCCAAATTTCATCCAAATCCGCGAAGCCATTTGAGCGTGAAGGAGGAACAAACGAATACACACACACACATACAAACTTTCGCTTTTATAATATCAGCGTGATTACGGAATATAAAACATCATGACCACCAAAAATTTAGAATATGTTAAATTATTAGATAACTAACAAGATCTTTACTATGAAAATGTTATTTCATACCACAAAAATAAGCCTTTCTAAACTATAGACATTAATAGAAAAAAAACCATAAACAATAAAAAAGCGTTCGAAATTCAATAACAAGCCATAATTTGTTACAAGACCCCCATAAAAACATACCAATTGTCAAAACATGACACACCATCGACTCGCACGAAGATATCAACGAAAATAGACGAAAAAATCGTATTTCAATTATTGCTTTGAACACGCGAAACAACATTTGTCCGTTCCCATGATCTTTTCTATTAGTTTCCGAACGAAACCAAAGGCGAAGGAAAGATTCATAGATAATATTATACCCTACGTGCACGAATAATCCTCTAATACCCGATATAAACAGTGGAAGGCACCTGTAGCGGTTTATGGCTTATTTATTCCGGTTCTCAAGTAAGGATTAAGTTATAGCCGAGCCTCCGAAGATTAAAGCTTAATGGAGGGAGCGAATGGATTGATTTCTGAACGATACTTCCCGTTCGCGCCAAATCTCTTAACTCCCGCCTCCTTGGTCGGTGCGCGGTGGCGTGATTACGTTCGATATTTCAAATTTTGAATATCTGATTTCGCCTTTTGAAATTGGAATGTCCGATTCGCTGCCAGCATTAAATTGATTTCGAATCTTATTAATCTCTGGCAATTTGCAATCAACTTTTGCTTCTCATCTGGCAAGACGTTTGATGTTTATTATCAGTAATTGTATACGCTGTTAATATTCATGCTTTCCAAAAAATATGACGTTGACGTTGACAGCACACAGAAAACAGATTAAAAAAAGCCCCGAACTAACAATGTTGACACATCAAAGTTTAAAAAGGCAAATAGAGAACGAGGCGTAGTCTATCTCTTGTTTAATTAGCGTCTAAGCACACAGAGATTTACATATTTCGACGAAGCATTCGTTTAAATTATAGTATGTATGTTTATTCTTTATATATCAATGGGCCGGTCTATCGGGGACACCTGTCGCCATTTGCTTAGGTCTGTTTGCGTTGCGTTTAACGAAAGTTTGGTACGACATGTCTCACAGATATTATCAACTAATTTAGTGGAGTTCGTTTTTTTATGATGTTTACTTTTGTGGGAGAATGTTGTGAGTCAATAGAGTGAGGTTTTGGAGGTGATCGGAGGAGGTGGTGAGTGTCCGGCGAGGCGTGACGTAGGTATCGATCGTCGATGATTGGTCAGCGGCGAGTGGGCGGGGCCGATCGCCTCCGATAACGGCCGATCGGCTGACGTCACAAGCATTGTTCAATGATACCGCGCTATCTGATAAAGTCACAATCAAACCGCTAGTAATTTTCCGATACCATCGACTTCGCATTGTTAATAAATCGCGCAAATTATTATGCAGATCGGAGTTTTCCAATTAAAATTGAAACGGAAACGTTGAGAAACTTGTCTGAGTTATTGTCTATTTTTCTTGTTACGATGATAATGAACGCGTAAAAATGCGCAAATAAAAATGTTGTTAAACTCATGAATGTGTTAGAACTTGAATAAAATCTCTTTTGATGGTTCTGGTTATCCATTTGCAATCACTCGATTTACTCGTGCAATCTCGTATAGTTTTGTTCATTTTCACTTTATGTGCAAGTGCAGTGAAATTAGGTACTTGTATTCCTTAACGTAATGATTTTGATTTAAACTTCGAATACTTTAACTATTATTTCTTTCTTTTTGGTCGATTTCACGGCGGACTCCTTTGAAATCATTAGAATTTGGAAAATGTCATCATTTCTTTTTAAATTATGGCATCGTACGGGTGTAATATTTACTCCTGACATTATATACTTTTTTCAGTCGTCATGTTGGCAAGTTTTTGATGGCATACGTTCCAAAGCTCAAACTTCCTAATTACAAAGTATACCTTCGTAAAAAATACTTACATGCGACTTTGAATTCTTCTTCAGCGGTTTTGTGGTACCCTCACGAAAAATTCCTTCTACAAGCTGTTGACAATCAAAGCACATGCCGTTCTATACTTAGACAGATACATCAAAGGGTTTTTAATTGTCATCCTTTAACCGAGAACCCGAAAGGAATTCATAATTCGGGAATCGATTGCGCATCCTTTTACAACCCCGTGGCATGTCTTTGAACGTTCTTCGGGGGTGTTCAGGGGGTAGTCGGGGGGTAGTCACGGGTAGTTCACCCCCTTAATTTGTTACGGAAGCATCAATCAGAATTTGGTGGATATTTAAATGGCAAATTTCATATAAATGGCGAATATTGAGTTAATAGCTTACTTGCTGTAGGTACGTGGTGAACGAGTTAGGGAAGGCAGTTAGTAAAATATCTATCTATAACTTATAGTTGTCACGGCATCTACAGTGAAAATTTTCGTGGCATAAAAAAGCATTTAAAGATCTTTGAAACTTCAAATCTCAGGGGTTGATTTTACAAAAAAAAATTTCTTAGTATACCCCTATAATGAATACATCGTCCAAATGTTTAGTCTCTTAGTTCTGTAATATAAGCTTTGCGTTGATTACTAGCGAAAATCAGTCAGTCAGTCAGGAATTCCTTTTTTATTTATTTTATATGGACAGATAGATACATTTTGAGTTATATGACTTGACTGTAAACTTATACAAAAAATAATCGTGACGTTATTATATTAAAAATGGCAAAACTATTTTTAAAATAAATAAAATTTGTTAAATTACAAAAATAAGTAAGTGATCTTTTTACTAAAAACAAAACGAAATTGTAAATTTTATTATCATATATATTTATCACGTTGTACGTACACATTCATTAACAAAAATAGAAATAAATCACTATAAACAAATAAATAATACACTTTTTAAAGTTAATTTACCGATATACTATTAAATCAAGTTAAAAACAAAGAAACAAAGAAAACCATGCATAGCAAACAAGCTCAGCATCCGTTTTCCCGAACCAACTTACTTAACTCCAACTTGAACTTTCTTCTCTTCCTAGCATAACTTATCATTTCCGCAACTTTGCTTAATCCCGTTAAACTTTAAGCATTTACGACATTTTAAAAACTGATACATAATAAACACGATGCACTTAAACTGGGTGACATAGTTACACAAGTAAGTACCTAAGTATAGCTAAGTATAACTTAACGCCAACTTAGTGGAGCATGGCGCTTAACAGGGAAGTGACATGATAGCAACGAGTTGTAATAGGGTGGCCTTAGTGGAGTCGAAGCGAGTTATTGTTTATAAAAATGTTTGGATGTAAAGCTATTTTAGATCGACTTTAAATAATGGCTAAATTCTTAATTCGACGGAATATTTTATTGTATGTTCTATGGTTTTGCAGCGACGATTGGAACAAATTGGAAAATTGTGTTTTGTTGGTACACATAGTTTAGAGGTTTGCTATGTAGGTACATCAAAATAACTCAAAACTTCGAATCCACACACGTGTATATGTGTATATGTCTGTTGATTTCCACGCAATAAAAAATGTAGTACCATAGTTACTAACATATTTTGTTTTAAAGTCGTATCTTCTATCATCTCGTCTAAAAAGAAAACCGGACGCCAACAATCAAATCTTAAACAAACAATATCCGATGGCGACTCCTCACCATCCTTATTCCAAGCGAAAGCTTAAAAGCATCTTTGTCTTCGGCCAAAAGCCTTCGTTTAAGGCATGTTACACACTGAATATTTTATAAGACAAACTCTGTAACCGACGTGCGTCCCCTTTAAGGCTTGTAGAATTCATTATTAAACCTTTATTAGCTTTTGGTTAAAATGTATGCGGTTACTTGAAAAGTTACACTGTTGGTTGGAACGTGGATACGAGTGGAAAGTTTACTTCTGTCTAGTACAAAACTGGTTACGTAGATACTAATACAAAACAGCAACATTACGACACTGATTACGTAGATGACCAAATTGGCTTGTACAGAGTTTTACGATGGACTTTTTACATTAAAATGAAAGTTAAATGTCCACAACTCCATTTATTTTTTTGTAGTTTCAAACTCTTTTCTACATCTGTTTTTGTAATTTAATAGTTATGTATATCTTATTTTTTCGGTTTACTATAGTATTTAATACCTGATTGAACTGTTAATATTCAAAAGGTTGCTCGAAACTTTGTGTAACATATATACAGATATCTGTAAACCATCTTCTCTATTTTAACTCAACAATCCTAATACTGAAGTCCCAGGGGCGTCTGAAATTCATTACACATACTAATCTAGTAGATCCTTGCCCCGTGTTTCCCCAAAACGCTGCATTTTGTCGAGTGGCAACGCTGCAATCGATTCAATGCTGCCAACATAAAGTTATCACTAAGGACAATCAGCACACAGAATATATATAAAATAAGTCTAGAATTTAAACTCAAATTAACGAAAATATTAAGTACTCATTAGGTATATAACAAAGTAATAGGAAATTTCTATCAGGCCCGCGAGCCTTTTCTTATCTTGAATTCCTATAATATGATTAAGTTTTAGAAGTGCCTCTATTAATAAATAAAGAAATGAAATAGCCTTTATAAAATACCCTAAAGATCCGCGTAGTTCTCCATTTTTATTATCGATATAACCCAAAAGGGAACTTTTTTGAAGTCGGTTAAAAAGTAGCCTATGTCCTTTCACGCGGTTCTGTCTACCTGTGTACCAAATTTCATCGAGATCGGTTTTGTGGTTTTGGCGTGAAAGCGAGACAGACAGACAGACCAATAGAGTTATTAGTATTAGTTAATAGAGCATTTATAATATTAGTTAGGATTTTACTAGTTTTAATTCATTTTATTTAGTTTCAATATGTTAAAAGCCTCGTTATGTCTAGTCTGAAATTGTCGAATTCTCATAATGTTGAAATTAATTCAAGCTATGATTATTAAAGTATTGCATCTGTAATAGTAATATTCTGCGTCTACCCTCACCTGTGGCAAGTCTCTCTGGAGCCTGAACTATGGAGGTAGCCTTAGTGAAGTGGATTGCACTACAATTGGACTTTGAGGGTAGGAAGCGCAAGTTAACATTGATCACTGTTCAATTATTATTGTTACAAAAACTAAATAGGTCAGGTTCAACGTTTAGGATCGTAAATCTTTAACAATATAGGTGCTTCAAATCGACCATATGAATGTTCCATTTCTATATAAGTTGGCTGGAAGACATCGCTTTTTTGCGATAAGCCAGCGGTGTTTCTTACCGGTTTCTGTTGCTAGATTTTATTCTCAGATATTGTATTTTTTCCGACTTTTTAAAAATAAGGACTCAATTCGTCTGCATTATTTATGTTTGTTACGTGACTTAGAAACGGCTGAACCGATTTGAATTAATTCCATTTTAATACCATCACAATCAGTCCAGCGCCTTAATTATTAAATTGAATAAACTGTAGCAGAGTCTGCCGACTTCTAGTCGATAACCCGATAATTTTATTCAAAAAGACATGCTGAAAAATAGTTTTGTATTTGTTATCTACTTTTCATGTCTATTTAACTGTACTTACTATCTTTAATTATGCTAATAACATATAGATACAAGCTTCCTAAATCCCGCTTCAGAATTACACACTCCTTCAGATTACTAACAACAAATCTCAATATCGCCTCTATTACTTCTGATACAATACTAAACAAGCAGTGGTAACTAATATAGAATTCAAATTACGGCCTCTACAGACGCCTCCTTCCGATTAATTGGCTATATATTAAATCGTAATTAAGGTACAACCCTATTGTGCGAGGTGCGAAAATCTTGAGCTTCCGGCGTGGCGACAATTTGCTCGATCGGTATGACGATCGGTTGGGAATATTAAACGGTGGTTTACTGACTGACATATTTATGAAACACGTTAATAAAACAAAACGTAGGACAGTGATAGGATAAAGAAAAAAAATTACTAACAATCTCACATAGATTATTTGAAACATTCATCACAAAAATTTGAAAAAAGATTCTGTAAGTTTGGCTCTAAAACTTTTAAGCTTTAATTGAAATTAAACTATTTATTACCTTTGTTGTTACACAAAATAAATGATTATCTCACTAAACTTGGGTTAACTTAATAATCGTCGATTAATCGACCATCAATCTACAAAGTGAAACCACGTCAGTGCAACCGGTCCCACAATCTTGAGCATAATGCTTCCAAATTTGAACAGAGGTGCAATTAGTGTTGTTAGTTACACTTATCGTTAATCGATTATACACGTACGGTTGTATTGTGCTGAAATCGAGGCTTAATTCGAATAATATGTAAGAGAAGTTTCAAATAATATCGATATAACACAAAGTAGTGCGTGTTTTAATTGAATTTGTGGCCACAAAAAGGTTTCATCTTTCTTACGCATACTTATTCGTATTTTAGATTTTATATTATTTCTAAAATTAATGATAATTATTTTGTGGTATACAATAAATTATTTTACGATAAAGATTAGAATATTTATCCCAAATTCAGTAAAATACGACATCAATAAGCACATAAAGCGGCATTATCAGTGTAGAACGCAAAGGGCCGTCTTATCTCCTAATAGCCCTAAGGTACCGCTCTGAAGGGAACGATCTCAATAAATTTATGAAAGGAATATTGCCAATAAGGGCACGGGATATCCTATTAATTAAAATACTTAATTAATTCACCTGGAATGGTTTTAATCAATTCACTCTCTCAATTTATTAAGGTATATCGGAAGGTCACCCCTGTAGGGTAATTAAGGGGTTTCTTTACGATTTACTTGTTTATTTGGCGTTTTTCGATTCATAATTATCTGCAATCATGTTTATTATTATTATACTACATTATTTACAAAGTTTGGTTTTTATTAATTAAGGAAAATCTGTTATAATGTGTATAAAGAAATATGTTCTTTACATGATTAATTAAATAAAATGTTCATAACATTGTTTCTAACATAAGAAAATATTTTAATTTTTTTGTTTGACCGACTTGTTTTCCAACCGTACTTTTCTTATTTTTGCAGCATGCTCCGCTCACTAGAGCTAGGCCCGAGTGAGCGAATCGAGCGGAAAGTGGAACGCTCGCCGAGCGCCGCGCCGAGCAGTGTGAGCGAGCGAGTTCGAGAAGAGCGAAACTCCATGGAACGGGAGCGAAGCGCCGAGCGGAGAGACCAAGGTACGTCGCTAGTGGTCGACTGTAACTTGACTAAAAACAACACTAGATGTAGCTTTGGAGCTGATATGCCACAAATTAAATTAATATAACATGGAAGTCAAGAAATCTTCAACCACTTAAAAAGCAACGCCTAATACATATCAAAAACATTAATGTAGAATGTAAATAAAGTTGTAGCTTGAGGATAAATATTATATAAATAAGATGTAGTACTTTGAAAAGCGGTGTCACTAGTCTACAAAGATTTGAGGTTTTTATATATTTTCTTAGGATACGCGCCATGTTAAATTACTCGTCAGAAGAGAACGTGTTTCCTTTTTAAGTTGTCACAAACAAGACCCTTGACCTTCTCCGGTTTCCTTGCAAGCAGGAAACCGTTGAAGCCATCATCACAAGATCCTCAGTTAAGATAGCCAGTTTCGGAGATATATAGCTCGACCGAAATATTACAGAGTTTTACACGAATGTTTATGGAAATCGCGAGATAAGTGCATTGATAACTTCAAGTGAAATTTATGGAGTTGATGCACAATTTGCCTTTGAAAACATGCGAAGAGAAGTTAGTGCTTAAATTAGGAACGAATAGGGAATAAAAGCAATATTAGTCAAGTTACGGCGATCCTTCGAGCAGAGATCTGAACCTTAACAGAGGACTCGGTCCTTGAACATAATCAGTCTTAAACTGAACTCTAGAAAAACAAAATAGGAGAGTAGTGGATTGCATCGATAGCTGAAGAGTCGGGTTCTTGTTTATGTTAGCATTATTCGGAGGCATATGCTCCGAATCAGCCGTGTTCGCTTCAGCCATCGAGCGATCAAGTTCCCACCACTTCACGGATGCGACTCACGGACGCGCGTAATCGTTCCGACTTCTAGGCCTTAGCATTCGTTACGGCGAACATGACAGACGCCGCGCGCATTGAAAATTCGCCAGCGACTCGTGTTCCCCTCCCCTCCCGTCCTCTCGTCCCCTCGTAACCGTGCTCTGGGTGCAGGTGGCGAGGAGTGGCCGGGTACGCCGCCTCTCAACAACAACACTACGCATCACAACAACAACGGGCCAACGCCACTGCCACTGCCGCCGCCGAGTCCCTTCCGCTTCGACGAGCATCGCCCTTACCGATTTGCCGAGGACATGGGCCCGCTCCCTCCCGGCGCGCTCGTTGGTCGCCTCGGAGACTCTCTCATACCCAAAGGCGACCCCATGGAGGCGCGCCTGCAAGAGATGCTCAGATACAACATGGACAAATACGCGAACAGCAACCTCGACACGTTACACATCAGCCGGAGAGTCAGAGAGCTGCTGTCCGTCCACAACATCGGGCAAAGACTGTTCGCGAAATACGTTCTGGGACTCTCTCAGGGAACGGTGTCAGAACTACTATCGAAACCGAAACCCTGGGACAAACTGACGGAAAAGGGCCGAGATTCGTATAGAAAAATGCACGCGTGGGCCTGCGACGAAGCCGCGGTCATGCTTCTCAAGTCTCTGATCCCTAAAAAAGGTATTCTAACTCTGCATTTCTGTGGCTTATGTACTCGTGCTTTGCCGAGACGGAGCGATTATCCCGGACGGTAACCGGTTGTTTAAACTTTCTCGCGCTCGCCTGACAAATAACTTTGAAAGGAGCTCCGGGCTCCGGGCTGGTCGCTCCGTCGCATGTCTTAGACTCTAATCATCAATTAGGGCCCTTTGGCCTATCTTCTAAACGGTTGCGTCGCTATCGCGCCTGCCACCTGACAATAGACGTCATCAATCAAGGCGATAGCTGTACATCGACCCATTAAACTGTTTACAAAAGATGTTTTCTATCACACTTTACAGCTTAAGCGTTTAAGCGTTGATCAATCCATACCGTAACACCGACGCCGGTTATCAAAGCCCTGACTGAGATAAGATCTGTCAAAAATTTAAATATGGCGTCGTTGATCGATTGGCGGCCATTTTGACAGTTGTTATCTTCGATTACCAATTGATAGGGTTGTCATAGTATATGTTCGAGTTTCGCTGCGATTGGTCAGATGTGATTCGATTAGCGCTCGATATAGATCGATTCTAACAGCAAGGCTTACTCATGTAGTGATTCCGCACTTTTTGTTTTTTTTCTAACACATTAATTTTATTTTTATTTGTTCCTTTTCCGACCTTGTCCTGTTTCCGATCCTGGACCGTTCCTTGTTCCCTGTCGCGTGCGGATAGTACATTTCCACCCTTGGATCGTCCGAGCGGGGTGAAGGGTGGACATGTAATGTAAGTCGGCCAGTTTTCAGCGTTGCTCTTGAATTTTATTGTTTTTATATGTTTTTCTTTTATTCACGAAGGTTTACGAAAGAAATAAATAATGTTAAACTCTAAATAGGAACGATTATAAGATGTTTGTTATGCTATAATGTACAAACTCAAATCAACATTTAAATAAAACGTTTACGCGCGTCGTAGTTTTCGAAAATATTTTTCACTTTTCAATAATTTGTGATTAGTTTATAGAAATTACATAAAAACCGACCGTCACGTTAATATAATAAGCAGACACAGGGCTAGGAGCTAGACTCGGCTTCCGAAACAAATGTGTTGTACCTACGTACAGTTTAGTTTGCGTAAGATAAATAACGATAAAAGAAACATGCCTACTAGAAGTATCCAATACAACAACTCCGAAGGTACTTATATTAAGTATTTTTATAAATTGAGAGAGAAGATAATTTGTTTAGTTGCCAATCATCATCTGATATAAAGCCTTATTCAAACTAGAACTACAATTATGACATAGGTACCTAATTAGTAATTGCAATTGGAGCAATAAAAACCTTCATAGTCATGAAACGACTAAAACCTAATGTGACCAGCCTACATGCTGGCTACACAAAAGCTTCCGGAAAATTTGGCACAATTTAAAAAAAGAACGCCTGAACATTGTAAGGCTGTGTACACATTAGCGACAAAGCACGCCGTATAAATCTGCAGAAGACAATGGCACTACCCTTTGTAACATCGATGCGATGAGCTCAAATAGATTGAATTTCAGATAATGGTGTACTGTTGGCGTTATTTCTTTCTCTGCTAAGTCTTATTTTTGGTCGTTTAATGCGCTGTTATTGTTGTTGATTCCCGGATTTAGGGGTTGCGATGGTAATTTTTGATTGCAAATGCATCGAGAAAATGCAGGCTTTTGCCAGTGGAAAATAGTATACGGTGAAGAGAAATTTTGCCTTTGAAAGGAAATATTGACTATGGGAAGAGTTGTTTTTGAGTTAGCATTCATATCGGAATTCATTATGTCATATTATTGTGAATTTTTATTACTAGTTCATAAAAAAAATCGGAAAATGACAGATTCAATGACTGATACTTCAGATAGAGCGTAGGTCTTTCAAAGTACTGAGTAGGTTTTTAAGTTCTTTTACCATTACTAAGAGTTTAGCACAAATTATGAACTAATGTATTTTGAAGTTGAATCGTCCATTATTCAAATTAACCTAATGCAGGTCTTATATGCTTACTATAAATGTTCTTGCCCTTGTAAAGGGCAAGAAAAAGTCCCTACGGCAGATATATAAAGACAAAAAAAACAGCTAATAAATATTACAGCTAATGAATAGAAACCATATTATTGTCTGTCTTGCTGCTGTAACAAAGTTTGAGAGATATGTCGTTACGACTAGCTCTGTATAAACGGAGCAGTCACAAAAACTCAGATACTTACCTATGGATAAAAAACCCATCAATCGATATATTTTTTTTCGTAATAATGTTCCCCATCTTCTCCATCTCATCATGCGATGTTGTTCACGGTCGCGGCTCGGTCTCCGTTACATGCAGGTTGGTGATGTCTGTAATGAAGGCATGCGCTCGCCGTCACGCTAACTCGTGGGAACGCTTTCGTTCACAATCGACCTACTATCGATTTCGTTGAACATCTTTAAAAAATCTTATGTCACAATTGTTAGGAAGTTGTCAAACTTGTGTCAGAACGATACTCTTAATTCTCTTATAAGTACAAATGAAATCACATCTCATGTTTGCGGCTTGCACTTTTATGTTACGCTATAGGGCGTACCAAATATAAACTTTATTGTAATTCTTCACTGGTTACGAATGAGTGTAGTTTCTTATAAAAAAAAGTACTACTACGCTCCAGTTTTGTAGACGTAGATATTTTCAAATAAAATTGTATCTTTTTTGGGCAGATTTTCAAAGATAGTTTTAAAAAAATCTTTCGTATTATCTAACTATATCAGATTGAGGTATAGTTACAAGTATATATTAATAAGTTTTAAATTAATTAAACAGCATTGTTACTACTCAATACAAATGTAGGTTAAGCCACGAACCTATATTCACATTAGAGTAAGTTACTTTAAAAGTTAACCTTCTTTAAAATAACGTAAAACCTCTAAGGCGAAGGCAAGAAAATCAGTTTTCGCAACGTCTGTCAGCGTGCGTCGACCATAGACAATAATTTGCATGTCTGCAAATGTCACGTGTGAACGTCGATAGAACAACAACGTTTCGCAACGACGGACAGACGGGACGGACAGATATTGTGTATGTGTAGCGTGGGAAATAGGGAAATTGTGGAAATCGCCGCTTTAAATGACACGCCGTTTGTATGGGAGGCGTGTAATCATGCGTGCGGCGGCCATTTTGTTTTGTGATGCAATTTTGTGGTACGCTATATGAGTCATGTTACCTATGCCTACGAGATACATTGTTATATATATCTGCCAAGAAATTTGCAGTTTTAAATCAACATTAAAATGGTTTACTTTATAGCTAGCAATTACGGAACTATCATCGAGTAATAGAATCAACAAATACGATATTCCCTCACGCATAAAATTCAAATCGGTGCAGACGCCATAAATAGACTGAGTAAAAAGTTGTAAATTGCAACCAGAAGCAGTCAGAGCGCATCAAAGCTAGACAAAGCGAGCTATTAAATAGCAGGTTTCCTACGATAACTATAACGATAATATCAGAAACTCATTATATAATTATTTATAGAGTAATAGTAGATATATCCACGCACACGCTTACAGCAAAAACAATAGTTTCAATTACTTCGCGTTGCCGCCCTTACAATTTGTTCTAAGCCATTCACTATTGAAAAAACTGCAAAAACACGTTCTATTAATTATCGCGATAGCGAGATATTCGCTGTCATGCACGAGCTTCTATTTTTCAAATTAAAATTTTAACGCTTCGTTGCATTCCGAGACGCTGTTATTGGCCGCCTGAAAAAGACTCTTTGACATTAAACATTCAACGAGTTGACCATAAATTAAAGCTGAACGTCATAAATTTGAAATTCAACCTTTTTCAGATCAATCTGCACGATACCTTTAGTGGCAGCCCCAGTATCGGGCTTAAAAACATAGGTTTCAAACACGGAACCCGATGAACGACCTGATTGCACGTCAAATAGTGATGTGCTCGAGTCGAGTCGACTTTTTACCGATTTTGTGCCGTGACTGAATTCAATTCGAACCATAGCTGAAATAAATCGGCAAACCATCATCGTACGTCGGGCATTTTTCCACGGTCACTAAGCTTCGACGGGAGTTAAGTGCTCATAATTTATGCACGTAAGCCATAGATCCAATTACGAGTTGTTACGGCGGCGTAATTATTGCTCTTATTACAGGCAACACGCTTCACTGGTGAAATGTGCGACCGATTTTGATTACTCTTCGCAACTCGCATACCTACCTATAAGCACACGTTGTGCTTGAGATTTTAATATGACGCGTTTGCGTTCCATATTCAAATATAATAGATATGCACCTACTCCAATTTTCAATAAGTACATCGCCTCTCAATTCAAAACGAGCTACACAGACCATCTGCAATTAAAAAGTTTCCAAATTCAAATGGAGAACATGTGAAGTGCGTTCAGAAGCTACGAAAATGTCGAGTGTCCGTTGCCAATATTTGAATACAAAGTTGGCCCCTCAAAAGCATTCGAACCGCAGCGTGAAAATCTATTTTCAATGGGCACTATCGGCCAGGACACTCGGCAAAGGGTTTATGCGCGAAGTTAACCGTGCGATGCTAGGAAACTCCTCTTATAGCAGCTCTTAGTTAAATGCTAAGCAAATTTTAATATTCAATTATTGTGCTTTTGCATGCTTGGGATTTGTTGTGATGTGTGAAGTTAGCGTTTAGTTTCATTGTTTGAACTGCTTAATTATTCCATATACCTAATTGAATAACTACACTGTTAAATATATGTTGTCAGGAATACTCTTGAAAAGATTACCAAAGTCCTGTTTTCAGTTTATTACTAGGTAGGTAGGTACAAGATAAATTACTTGTGCTAAATAAATTCTGAGTCAAAAATCATACTACAAAATATTATAAATAAACTGGCATTGACACACAAAGAGCACAGCCAAAACGTCCCTATTCAACTAAATAACGTCAAAATCCCGACGTTCGTGCATAAAGTCAAATGAAATCGTTTGATTCGAAAATCAAACGCCAACTAACAACATAAATGTGAAAGGGGTTCACAAAGCTACATCCTTTATCAATGGCGGGTCACGTTCGGAAACTCGCACGGGACTGTCACAAGCGTTTTAAACTACGTAGAGGAGTTTCCAAGTGTATTAACCGGCGCTAATGCTACTGGCATCGAACGCGAATGGCCGCCAAGTTGGTCATCTTCAGTTTGCAACTTCTGAACGCACCCGAGCGAATTACACTTTTTGAATTTAGAACTATGTGAAAGTCAGGAAAATAATACAGATAGTAAAGTATAGACAAAGTAAATATTAATTAATAGACAAAATAAATAAGTAATTTAATAGTAACTTTAGTAATTCAACTAAAAAAACGCTAGATATTAGTTATCTGTAACGTCGTCTCCACGTCATTTGTTTGAAGGTCGAGACGTAAACCTTTGAATCTGATAATGCTTAGTAATTTATTTGGGCATAAGATAAAACCAACCTTACCTTATATAAACCAAACTTACCTATAACTCGGGCAGCCTAGGACGTACGGTATATTATTAATTTGAGATTTCCCAAAACCCTGAACACAAGGCCTCCATATATTAGCAAATCTTGGTAATCTGTTAACTAACCTGATTTTCTTTACGTGTGTACATTAGAATCGTATTAGTTCATCTGACGTGTTGAACCCTCGTTATAGTTATAAAACGGCGGGCGGGTACTCGGAATACTGAACTAATACACATAAATCACAAAGTTTCAGCGGCAAACACGAAAATTCGTTGATACCTAATCACATAATAATCACCGACCCGATACACCCGCGGGAATCAAAAGGCCGATGAGAAGAGGGAAACTTTTGATTATCGAAACCCTTTCGAATGCATGAACCTCGATCAGACACTCGAAAATTTGAATATCGAATGAATTTATATCTATTTTTAAGGTTCTATTTTTAATCTTTCTTCGTGCTGTAAAAACCCGTGTCAGTGTTGCAATGTTCGTCAATTAATAGAATGTTTTTATCTTTTTTCTAGCAGGACTATCAGCGCCATCTAGCAGTAAGTAGCGCAATCACAAATATTTAATAATTTAATTTCTTGCTCCCCGCGTCTGCAGTATTAGGAGTGCCATAACTACCTCTAATTGAACACAACTTGTAAATCTCATTTATAAAATTATCGCAAACGAGACGCAGAGTTTTAATTTAAGACTGCAATTATCGCTAAAGTATTACGAAGGACGTTTCCAACAAAAAAAACGCGCCCGCGCCGCGTCCACTTAGAAAGCACATTTGAAAAACCGAACGGCCGGTTAAGGAGCGTTTAAGTAGACATAACTCGCAGAAAAAGTTCAGTATTCGCACAACAATGTACACGTAACGCCATCTGTTGTCGAGTAGCGTAAGCTAGTAGAGGTCAAGAAATATTTTTGCGAAGAATGTGTGTTACGCAGCGGGCCCTTTGACGGCTTCCGACGAAGCAATCAGCCCTGTTTACCGACATATTTACGATTATAATACCGTCCCTCATTATATACTTTATGATGTTATACCTAAACGAGTGTAAGGATAATAATGGCTAAGTAATTGCCGGCCGACGCCATTCGCCGCAAGTGACAATGACAATACGCGATGACATTTCTATTTGACTTCAGACGGCAACAACGTTCAGCCGTGGCTTTATTAGAGTTTAGTGTATTCGCTAATTTACACATCCTGTAATTATTCGGTCAGTCTCATTGTTCACATTAGTGTGACATTTTGTTTGTAGACATGTTGAGGCTCAAGTGAGAAATACTTAAGATCTCTATAAGGCCTGGTTATTAAAAATATGTTAAAGTGCTTATGGACAATCCAATAATCTTTGTCGTTGAGTTAAAAATTAGTATAGTTTCTATTACGTACAAATTATAAGTAACGTCTGAGCTTATTAAAAATAAAATTAAACTTTAATCTTATTGGGCTAGAATAAATACCTATGATATACAATGGTAGACAGTCGATTATTTGTTACATATACATATCAAAAAACAGCAAAATATGGGTTGCTCAATGAATTGCATTATTTTGGCGTTCGTAAAATAGTTAAACATATAGGTAACAATGCACATCCGTTGGCTCGGTGCCAAGTTCGCGAAAATTCACGATAACCTTTCACAAGACTGAGGCCGAACTATCGGAAACAGCCATGAAAATCGAGATTACTACAATTCTAGCTTTTACTAACTGCATTCGTTTTATTATCCACGTTACGTTGACAGCTCTAGTTATTCGTTAAAATACATGTAGATGCGCAGCAATAAACGCAACAGAATTATAGCCAGCATCAAAAACAAGAGTGCTTGATTGCAATAATTTAACATCTTATTTTAGCATGCTATTAAAAGCTAATTGTGCTAAGGACTATTAAGACTGCGTTCACACTGTGCGATAATTTGTCGCACGAAACGGATGACCTGTCGTCGCAGCGGATAAACCATACACTCTTTTTCAAACGTTTAATGCTAATTTCACAAGCCGTTAAGTTTTTGGAATTTCATTTTCATTGTACGCGTAATAACTCAATAGTTAGCTTGCTGCTACAAAATTGCATCGCAGCGAAAGCATCTAATAAAAATTCTAAGCAATCATAAAGACGTTTAGTGCGGAGAACATTGGCATAAGTCGCCGAGGACGAAAAAAGAAGTCGCGTACGTCAACCGTCGGCCGATCTGTGGGTAATTATTTTAATGAACTTCGCGACCGGCGATCGTAAAGACGTCACAGCGCATCACGCCTGCCGCCTTTCGAAGTTCGAACGGTGTGTACCTATATAATCGCAAATCCAATTCAAATATGGCGCCAACACTCAATATTCGACTCGCCAAAGTGCTTTTGTCTGTTCTCACAGAATGTGGCACGATTTGGTTTATGAATCTTTGTTTGTTGCGGACACTGGCCTAATTCGGAATTTGGATTCGTTCCATGTTTCTACGAGTTCGATCGCAGTCAATTGAGTATCCTTCATCAGTCGTGCTAATGAACGCGTTCTATTAATTCGTAACTATTCCAATCCACAATAACGAAGTCATTCATAGCTGCGCATTAATCCTAACTAATTATGCAAGACAAGGAGCAAAGATGTAAAATGCCCGGTCACAAATCGCGTCCGAAGTGACAGGTTAAACAACCCATCTTGCGAGACAGAACTGTGATATATACCGCCGCGGTCGCTGAGGAAACACATGTAATTAATTACTGAGAATAATACGTCAAGATGCACTTAATTTCCTATTAAACTGCTACTGAAAATTTCGAACGAAACGACGACGTCCGATGCGGTTAACCTTTGAGTCATGTTTTGTAATTTTTACTTTTTATCGATAACTCAGCGTTGCATTGAGTGACGAGCACATACATCCTTAGAAACTACAGACAATAATTTTACTTCTTTGATGGATTCCCGCGTTTTCCGGTTGCAGCTGTCAATTGTTGCCGCCTTTTTTCTGTTTTCACGCAAGGAGGTCGGCGCGTGAAGGCGCGTGTTCGCGTGCCTTGCGGCTATCAATCGGCGCTATAATCAATAAAGCAACCGTGCACAAATCAATGCATTAATAACCGCCATATCGCGGTGCTAGTGAAAAATTGCTGCTTTTGACACGACACGGTGGCGCGCCACCAACAACATGAAAATAAAAAAACCGTAGACCTACCGCAATTTTGCCTCTAAATTAGCCTGCATAAGCTGCAATTTCAAGCATCTAGTTCCGCTCTTTAAATATAATTCGCGAAGTTGTCGCATGTCCTAAGAGCGAACGTAATTAGTGCAGGGCTCAGACGATCGGTCTCGACTAACGCTGTTAGCGCGAATTCGGTTATTTCGTTAAAAAACTTTGTGCTATCGTTAAAAGTTACAGATAAGCTCCCGGCGGGCCGATACTACGAGGGGAATTCGCAGCGATGTGAAACTCTTTCACCTGTTCGTAACAAACGCAGAAGCACATTTTTAGCTCGTTCCCGGCTATGTTGCAACTAAGACGCCTTTTTCGAATAGTTTTTACAAAACCTCATAAGACGTAATTAAGTTCTTAACAAGCTATGTGAGATATGAATGTGTGTTTTATTAATTTAAAATAAAAATGACTACCATTCTGGGAACTGAATAATTGAATTAAAGCAACGTTAAAATTTTAACACAAAAAAATGTAATTACCGACCTACCTACTCGAAAATGTTTTCTTTTTGACTTTTTTGTTCGTGTGAGATAATTGAGAACACATTACAATAAAGATCTGCCTACTCTCGTAGGTACTAAAATATTCTGTTACAATAAAGACTTTTTTATTGTGTTGTTGAAACTGCAGTACCAAATTGGGGCGCATTCTCGGCGGACTCGCAAAATTGATTATCGAATCTAGTTATAAACTACCGACGTCCGCGAGCTCAGCGTCTACCTGCGAGGGAGTTTTTGACAACTCACTTTCGAATTTCGAACGTTTTCTTTTTTATTTTCGTTCACAATTTAATTGCAGTAGAAAACAGTAAACATGAAACGCTTTACACGTCTACTTATGAAATGAAAAATTATACGAGATGATTTTTGTCTATGGTTCTTACAAAACTAGCGTGTGTTTCTATTTCAACCGAAACACTTAAAATGATTTCAAATAAAACGGTTTCTTAAGTCCCACACAACCTGCGTTATAAAATCATAATAGTTTCCTGAACTAATAAAGGTTCGTAAAAGTTCAGAACAAAATTGTTAATCATAAAAATCGTTTTATTGGCGACACATTTAATGTGTTTATTTTGAGTGTCGTAAAGAAAACGTAAGTTTGTGGTGACGCTTTGGTGAAATCAATAAAATTATTCTTTTGATTTCTATATTGTGCCGTGCCACTACCTAAGCAAAATTTTCTCCGAATAGGTCAGCTGGAGACTATTTATTTCAAACATAAAGCATTGCGATGACTCATCATGCAATGTAGATTTCTCATGAACTGAGTTAGTGGCTATCTAGAAAGATATTGAGTTGGACGAGTACCTACAAGTCTCGTGTGATGTGGCATCAATTGCGGCCGGCGGAGAACGGGCGCCGAGTGCCGTCCCGCACGCGAGCCGATCGGGCCCTACGCACGCAATCCCTAACAAAAGAAACTTTTCCGATCGAAAAATGTATCATTACAACGCTTCACGTCTTCATTCCTAAGAAATGAGCGCTTCTGCAAACACGAGCTCTTTCACTCCATTTTTTTCTTTTACCCATGTAACACTTTTGTACATTTCAATGTTGCAGCGTTTAACACCTAATTCTACGTAGATTCTCGTTAATGCAACTATTTCTTTTGTGCGGAATTAACAATTCAAATGAGGTATTTTTTCCAGTAGTGTGCGACACTTTCGAGCGGCGCTGACGTCCGCTGCCGTCGGCGACTCGAATGCAAATGAGCATCGATCCTGCGAGTGACGTATAGAGCGCGCACTTCTCACCCCTTTCTTGCGACTACCCGCCAACTTGATTTACAATCCCGGATACGCATTCCCCGTTCGAATCCAACCTATACGCTTAAATTACCGCGGTTTTTTTACTATGTCACAGTGACACTATAATTTAGGGCACCGCCCCCTTACTTTCCGAAGCCTTTGAATATTCATACGGCTATAGCAATCAATAACGGCCACAAAGGAAATAGTTTTCGCGTGCACGCACGCGATATAATGTCGCATAAACAAATAATTTCTTCGTTTTTATTGTTATCCTTGAATTATGTAATTGCCGCTTGAATTTACACTTTCCCCCTTCTCGCGGCGAGAGCGAGCCGAGCCGCGGTCACTCGCAAGCGATCAAACTTCAACCGATAAATAAAACTTCCGTGACCGGACGACGTTAATTGAGCTCCGTGTTTTAAAAAATATCCATCAAAAATGCACATCGTAATGGCCGCAATAAAAACTAATATCTTTACATAGTTTATAGACGGTCAGATAAGAAACGCGAAAGAAAACTAGATCAATAAAAGTGTAATAATATTTGCTAGCGACTGCTGGCTGTGACGGCCATGTCGTCGCGTTGAAGAACGCAGCGTTGACAAGATGGCGGCGCTTGCGTCACTCATGGAAATCGCCAGACTTTTTGACAATATTTCTCGTCACGTATCGGTAATTGTACGTCGTCGTTTACAGAATAACAAAACTTAAGCAAGAAGATCAAAGGCGATAATAGACGTGTGTTGAAATTTATCGACGTCCCGACTGTCGAAGGATGGATCTATACATACAAATGGCGCTTGTTTGTCTGTGCGATATCAATAACACGCTTTTTTGCAAGTCGGCTTCGTTTGTGAGATCGACGATATATAAAATTAGCGTCTCATTTTTTATGTCTTTACGCTTATGAAATACTGATGAGGTTTGTGTTTGTATGATGCTGATTGAAGGAAAAAAACTTGTCGTGGTATATCGAAATTTAGTTTTAAATAAAGTAAAACGATAGTTGATCGCGGGGCCTCGGATGGCGCGTGCCTTGCAAGCAAATAGGCAAATCGGCCGGCACAGATCCATATAATATGTATTATGTGCAAAAAACACATTGTGCAATTTTCCGACGTATATCAAATCATTAACATTAACAATTCTTATTATTCACTTAATTACTTCATTTCAAACAAAACAAATATTTATCAAAGATTCTACTTCAGTCTCCTTACCTAGAGCTACGCCATTTAAATAAGGTTTATAATGATTCTAACCAATATATTTAAGTTCACCAAATCTTTGTAAATTCAAACGTAACCGGGACATTGAAATCATTAAGCAATTGTAAAATCAAATCATGTATCTAGAGTTATTGTTGAAAGTCATTATATAATGTAGACATATCTACTTAAGTGATCTCGTAATCAACCATTTTTGATATTTACCTACGAAAAAAATACTTAGGTATTTTGATCACGTTTGCATCGTCATAAGTCGTTAACGGAGTGTTTCACAAAAAAATACTAAGTACTTGTCTATGGTTCGGCCAAATTTGGTTTGAATTTAGAATCGGAACGTGAGAATGGGATTTGAAATTTAGCGAAAGTCGCGACAATTTTGAGATAAGTAGGTAGGTATATAGTTATAGATACCTAGTCCAAGGTAGTCGGTTACCCAGTAGGTAAGTAGTTACTTACCACTACGATACTTAGCAATTTGTCTAACCAGCTATTTACTATTTTAATGGCCCATAAAGCTGTTTTTCACTTCATTTACTTTTAACATAATGTATATCACAAACAAAGAGGTTTCAATTGAGACAGATATATAATCGCAGAGAAGGCACGTAGAAAGAAAGGAACCAAGGTCCGCTAATGAATCAGCTTGGTCGTTGCCAAAACACACTTCTCTCGGTATCTCAAACCGACGATTAATTCATTTTTAATTCATAATAAATAAAACGCACTTTACGCACCAATAAAATGAGAATTTTCGAAGAAAACAACTGTAACGCTTTAACAATTTGCATTATGCTTTTAACAACGCGATCAATCAAGATTTAACAACAACTGATAGCCGTCGTAATCTAAAATAACCAAGAATTGTTCGAAATAAGTGAACGCACTGTCGGTTTTCAAATAAAATTTAAGGGCGCAATTAAGTCTTTTTTGATCCTCGTAATTAATATGTTAACTCGTGGTTGATCCGATTTTGGACGTCGTTAAAGTGCCGCAAGTACTTACCTACTTAGCAGATCGTACGTGAGCATACGTACATTAAGTTAATATAAGTGCGTTATTGCTAACTTACTTAGCTATAATGAGAATATGAACAGTTTTTGTAAGCCCACCTACATGAGTCTAAAATGAGATCATCTTTCCAATTATTATAACAATTCATAAGAGAAGATAAACGCGCACGCACCCGACATTTTACGTGAATTTAATACCGAAATTTCTTTGAACTCAAAATAATACTGCAATTATAACGCGCCAGAGATCCGAGTATCCGAACATTAAACTGACTTCTATAAGCGGAACGGCTAAAACTAATTACGCGTCTTAATTAAACTAATTCCGTGCGTATATCACCATCTAAATAGTGTCGTTTCATTGTGCGACCAGAGACAATATGTTGACAGGATGAATGTGTGCAATATGGCGGGCGGTTCGCGTAACTCCGCTTGTTTATGGATGCGCAAGCGTCGGGTTAGGATCGCGGCTTAGGCGACGAGTGCTCACTCCCATTCACCCGATTATCTTTAAAGCTCTATTCATTGCGGCGTACCATTTAAATGACTCGCCTAATTTCAATTGTACCAAATATAACTTGCGTATTTATTAGTTGGCAAGAGCTGGCGCTAACGCTCACACCAGTCATGTCCTCGTGTACGTGTGTGCGTAACAATTTAGCGGCAATTAAAATATCTTCTGCGTATACACACTATACTATCCCTATATACGAACCGTACAGCAATCATAAGACTGAACTAACTTTCCAGGAAATTATGATAGCACGACGGTAATTCTGTTTGGCTTGGCAGAAGCAATTTGGTGAAATAACAGTAGTGGCTAATTCTTCCACGGTGGCTTAACTTGTCAACTGCATTTCGTTGCATAATGCTCCATATTAATTCTAAGAAAATATCTCTATTATTTTTACACAACATTATTAAGAAAACGAATGTAATAAATTCTTAGTAGGTATAACATTATCTAACTGCACGATACACTAAATTTTTCTAAATATAAGTTAAACATGTTACACCATAAAACTTGGAATATATCAGATACTCGTATTTAATATTATTAAGTACAACATTTGTATGACAGGCTATCCTGTAAATAATTAGTAGGTATTAGCCGTGATGCCTACTAGCTATACTTACGAGAATATAGATTAAACGTTTAACTTGCCACTTTCTACGCGTAAAATATTATAGTCTTAACCCTGATTCTCCGTCTTTCCAGTGGGTACCAAAGATGGTACTATTGGTCCTGGCTTCGGGCGTTCAGAAGGCGATGGGGACGAGCGGCTGGCACATATCCTGGAAGCTTCCCACATGATGAAGACACCTTCGCAAGTAAATAACGACGACTCCATGAGCAATGGAGACTCCAGCTCGCCTAGAACACAATGCCCCTCGCCCTTTTCTAATAAGGTAAGTATTTTCAAGTAAAAAAATAAAGAACCAGAGAAGAAACAAACCAAATGCGTAAAACATATTAAAAATAATAATAGTCTCTAAGATTAAGGAGCAGCGCTCTAAGTGAATTATTTTTTCTATTGCAGGACTCAAGCCAAAATAGAAGGATAAAGAAGTACGAGAACGATGACATTCCCCAGGAGAAGGTAGTACGAATCTACCAGGAGGAGCTGGCCAAAATCATGAGCAGACGAGTGGAAGACATTCGCCATAACCGGGAAGGCTTCCCTGGGTAAGCAGTTTTTCTTTTTTTGCATGTAGCTATTAAGATGTTAAAGACTTACTTTATACAGTTATTATTACTGACGAAAACCTCACCTCGAGTTTGAACTTCTTGAATTATGCCTCCAGAAGATGTAACTTTTTCAAGTTTAGTTATAATAATCAAATTATTTAGCAATTAGTACCTACCTTATCCAGGTTCGAGTCTTACAGATCGTAAAAAAATATTTGTTTATTTATTTCCCAGATATCCAACAGATATTCAACCAACATACTCGTAGTACATTAACGTTCATGGAAACGTAGTATCTAATTATACAAATATTTGGATAGTTTAATATAAACCAGAGTGAAGACCAACATTTTGATAAAATAATATAGCTAGGATAATTATAGCCCATACTATCACTTGAAAACTGACCATCGTAACAGAATATTTGATTAACTTCCCACTCGATCGAGGACAGCCAACTAGAACTAACCAACAGCATGTTTCCGCCTTTTTTCAGCGGCGGCATGGCGCCGCACATGGAGCGGCCTCCAGAGGACATCCGCATGGCGCTAGAGGCGTACCACCGCGAGCTGGCCAAGATACAGCCGGCCGGGAACATTCCCAACCTCCACAACCTCCCCGGTATGCCCCCCTTCCCCAACCTGCTGGCTCTACAGCAGCAGGCGATGCAGACGCAGCACCTCAACGGCGCGCAGGCCGTCCAGGACCTCTCCTTGCCTAAAGACAAGAACGCCAAAATGAACGGGATGACTGATAGCGATAAGGAACGATCCATGGACGCCGAGGAGGCTATACGGCACGCGGGCAGTGCTTTCTCTCTTGTGCGGCCGAAACTAGAGCCGGGACAGCAGTCTACGGGATCGTCCGCCTCCAGCCCGCTCGGGAACGCGATTTTACCTCCCGCGATAACGCCTAACGAAGACTTCAACAGCTCTGCGGCTGCGAGCCCCCTGCAGAGGATGGCGTCTATAACGAACAGTCTGATCTCACAACCATCGAACCCCCCTCACCACCCACCGCCACAACGGTCTATGAAGGCGGTGTTGCCTCCGATCACACAGCAGCAGTTCGATCTCTTTAACAACCTGAACACTGAAGATATTGTAAGAAGAGTAAAGGAAGCTTTAAGCCAATATTCCATTAGCCAGAGGTTATTTGGGGAGTCGGTACTAGGGCTATCGCAAGGGTCGGTGAGCGACCTGTTAGCGAGGCCAAAACCTTGGCATATGCTGACGCAGAAAGGCCGGGAACCATTTATTCGAATGAAGATGTTCTTGGAAGACGACAACGCCGTCCACAAGTTGGTCGCATCGCAGTATAAAATTGCCCCAGAGAAGCTAATGAGAACTGGCAACTATAGCGGAGCACCTAGTAAGTGTTGTTTATATCATAAAGAATAAGATTTGACTCACAAGCCCAATCCGTTGCACATCGTATAACAAAATCTCTGCAAACGTTGCACTATAATTAATTCAGTTTGCGGCACTAATATTTTGATAAAATTAATCAACTAACTCTCATCCAATGTTAGCCTCTGTTTACAAACTTAAGGTCCGTAAAAATAAAAGTAAAACTCAACTATAACTTGAAATTTCTGTCTTTTCAGCATGTCCGCCAAACATGAATAAGCCGATGCCTCCGACCCAGAAAATGATCTCTGACGCCACCTCTCTGCTCAGCAAAATGCAACAGGAGCAACTGCTAGGCGGCGGCCACCTCGCACACCTCGGGCAGCAGGCGCCGCTGCTGCTGACGCCGCCCGGCTTCCCCCCGCACCACGCGGTCACACTACCGCCACAGCACCCACACCACGACAACAACAACAAGGAGCGCAAGCCTCCGCCACCTCCGCACCACCAGCCTCCCGTGCTGCGATCCCTGCACCAGCATATCTCCCCGAGTGTCTACGAAATGGCGGCTCTCACGCAAGACCTTGATACGCAAACCATCACCACAAAAATTAAAGAAGCGCTGCTGGCGAATAACATCGGTCAAAAGATCTTCGGCGAAGCAGTACTCGGCTTGTCCCAAGGCTCGGTCAGCGAGCTACTCTCGAAACCAAAACCGTGGCATATGCTTAGCATAAAAGGGCGGGAGCCCTTCATAAGGATGCAACTGTGGCTTAGCGACGCTCACAACGTCGATCGCCTTCAAGCGCTCAAAAACGAGAGGCGGGAGGCGAACAAGCGGCGGAGATCGAGTGGACCCGGACAGGACAACTCTTCCGATACATCGTCGAATGACACGAGCGAGTTCTACCACTCGAGCTCACCGGGCCCGGCGGCGGGCGCGGGCGCACCCTGTGCCAAGAAACAGCGCGTACTTTTCTCTGAGGAACAGAAAGAGGCACTGCGGCTCGCGTTCGCGCTCGATCCTTACCCCAACATGCCAACTATCGAATTCCTCGCGGCCGAACTCGGTCTCTCGACGCGCACCATCACCAACTGGTTCCACAACCACCGCATGCGGCTAAAACAACAAGCACCGCACGGGCTGCCCGCTGAGCCCCCCGCGCGTGACCAGCAAGCTGCTCCCTTTGATCCCGTGCAATTCAGGTTACTACTCAACCAGCGCCTGCTCGAACTGCAGAAGGAGCGTATGGGGCTCGCGGGCGTGCCGCTTCCCTACCCGCCGTACTTTGCAGCGAACTCCAACTTGGCGGCGCTCATCGGCCGCGGCCTCGCGCCACCAGAGGCCAAAGATGTCTCCGGCGGTCTCGATCTCTCTATGCCGCTAAAGCGTGAGCCGGACGCGGACGACTTTGAGGACGACGACGTCGACAGTAACCTTGGGTCGGACGACTCACTCGACGACGACAAGACTACCGAGCCAAAGGCGGCGTCAACGCCGACTGGCGCCGGCGGCCGGTCGAGCCGGCGCAAGCCCGCCGCACCGCAGTGGGTTAACCCCGACTGGCAGGAGGACAAGCCGCGCCACCCGGACGAAGTGATCATCAACGGAGTGTGCGTTATGCGCGGGGACGACTTTAGGCGCGAAGCGGCGGCCGAGCCCGTACGCGTGGAACCAGCGCCCGTGCCACGCGACTCCTCCCCCGCGCACCCCTCTCCACACCCGCCGCCAGCGCGCACGCCACGCACGCCGCTCGCGCACCATGATGACGTCATACCCGAGGACAAGATAAAAGCGGAAGCGGACGACGACCGGTGGGAGTATTAGTGAGTGAAAATGGAACGAGTGATCGCGGTGATTGATTGTTTGTTGAAACACCGCGAGTGACGCGTATTCGATGTAAGGCCAAAGACTCTGTACATAGGACCCTCTCGTAGTTTGATTCTCGCGATATGCCAGGCATAGCTCCCGAGATAGGGGCGAGAAAACTTACGTTACAAAAATGTGCATTTCGCTTTAATTATTAAATTTTAGACCCGTACCCTGATCAGGTACAAAATGTCTGGGTATTTTTAAGTTCGACTTTATTAATTTTAATGTCTTTATATTGTAAATAAATATACCAAATAATGTGTCGAATATTGCCGCCGGCGCCGCGACTTGTAAATACGTAGGCTAGACGCGAACTGTAAGATATTGATCATCGCCGAATATTATTTAGGGATAGGTGAGAATTTCGTTTTATTGTTAATGAAAGAAATATTAAAGTGCAATCTGATGTAAATTTAAGATAAGAATTACTGACCCCAGTTGAAAAGTATTATTATGTTTATATGAACCGAAGAGGTTTAAAATATTATAATTGGGTTATAAGTTTAAAATTTAAATTATGAATGTTTTATTTTATACTATTGTATGTTTTGTATTGCATTATTTGATACGTGATAGCCGCGGGACCGCTCAATGTAGAATGTGATGTCGACACGTTAGCTGACGTTTTTATACTCTCGCTCCATAGACAACTTCTCTCGATTTCATAAAGTTTTAATTTTTTATAATTTTGTAGAAGAGACGTACAAATTAAACACAAAAATACGTTTACGAGTAAGCAAATAATGTATTGCTTGTGGTTATAGTTTTATTTTATTTTTAGCAATAAAATTTGCTTTTAATTATTTTTCGTTCATTTTATTTATGTTCATCCTTATTTCCTCTTTTAAGATAGGATAAGAGAAAATGTACATTTTGAGGAACCGAACTCCTTGCATCACGATGTAAATAATGACATTTGATATGTGTATATAAATAAATTGCCACATTTAGATAAATAATTAATTAGATAAGTAGGAAAATAGCGACCCGAAAATTAAACTTCGTAAAAGGGTAAAAATCATGAATAATCAAAATTAATATGTATCGGACATGTAACGAAAATTACGTAAAATATAGATTTAGGCCTCGAATGTTTCGGAACCGTTTGAAAATTTGGAATTTTACAATGAATAAAAAATCTCTTTCTATATGAATCCAGTTTTAGAAGTACCAATCATACATATCGATGTTTTATATAAACCAATAAGAGTAATAGATAAGGTATAGTATGTAATAGTTAATATGAACCACATAGGCTGTTTAACAGTTTACAATTTTTATTTTCTGTCTGTTTAGAAATCAACTTATTATAAATTTCTTTATTATATAGTACCCACCTATTTATCTTATTTACAATGATGTAGCTTTGCTTTCAAAACTTCTATGATATTAATTACGTATGTTTATAAAATATAATTAATATAATATTGTTATAATTGACTTAACAACAAAAGTTACCTCGAATGAAATATCAAATTACTTATAAGTTATTTACAAAGAACAACTGTGGCCAAGTCAGTTCAACTATAAAGTCATCAAAAGTGATGACACAAAGTTTATGATATCTCAACATTTTCAGAATAAATTAATAAAGATCTATTAGAAAATTAAACATAACATTTAATAAGGAAGAAGGATGTACGCATCCTTCTACACACGTCACTTCACTTCACTTCTTCTTGTAGGTTACGACCTACGGCTATCCTATGCGGGATTTATTTCTTTTATAAGACATATCGAAAAAAATTGGTTAAATAAATAAATACAATCTTATTTAAATAAAAAATTGGCCAAGAATAACACTAATAAGATTATTATAGATTATTAAGAGTCATTAATTAAATTGATTGGGAATTTCTTACGTAACTTGAACCCTCTTGGCTTGGCTCTTTGTTATGTCTTTCTTTGCCACTAATCGGTTGTATTTTTGTCTATGGCTGCGTCATGTATTTTGAGGGTAGTCAAGCCCCCTCGCGTGTATTGCTAGTTCGAAAATTCGAGGTAACGTTAATAGTAATTCCGGCATGTTTAATTGTTACGTTGTTGCAGTGGTTAGGGTGATGTAAATAATAATTGTAGCAAATAGATGATTAAAATACGTTATCTCCAATATTATTAACAAATAGTATAGCGATAATTATTATTGTTCATATCATAATATTAATACCTAATGAATGCTGAAACCATTGTCTTCTTTCTGAACAATTTCTAAAGTTATTAAAAATTAAAATAAAGAAATTGCTAATCAATGCTCGTTTTATTCCGATTAGACGCAAGTTATAACTTGTAGTTTGTTATATAGTTATAGTTCATTTATGCAAAAGAAAAGATAAAGAATACGAATTTGAATTAAAATATTTGGTTTAGTAAAAAATACATTAAACACTTCATACAGCTTATTACTAATTATTAAGTATTGTTGTACTGTTGAAGGAAAGTTTAAAAAGATAGGAAAACTACCTCTCTAAAGCAGTCTAAATCCATAGTAAATATAGACGTACTTCAATATGCTATAGTATCATGGAAGTGGACTCCTCAGTGGATCGTAGTCTTGTAAGTATGAATGAATGAATGAATAAACTCTTTATTGCAGGCACACAAACATCAAATATACAGGAAAAACCTTACATCTAGAGTCACAAGTGGCGGCCTTATCGCTAAAAAGCGACCTCTTTCAGGCAACCTTAGGATGGAGATAATTTACAAAATAAATTTAGTTTAAGACGGGATACAATAAAGAATATTAACTAATCAAAATTTATAAGACTAAAAACAAACGGTTAACAGCAGGAGAGAGAGAAAAAACAAAAAATAAATAAATACAGACAACAGAAAACAGACAATCTTTGCTCAGATAGTAGTTAAATAGAACTTCTTCACCTTATGTTAAAAATAGCGAGAGATGAAGATTTTTTGATGTCTGTAGGTAATGCATTCCAGAGCACAACTAATTGAACAGCAAAAGAGTTTTTGAAAAAAGTTTTACAGTTAGTTGGCATTTTGAGAGCAAGATTTTCCGATGACCGAAGAGGCAGGGTCTGGGAATCGTGCAAATAAGAAACACAATCTTATAAATAACGCGGTGTTTTGGGATTGAATAGAATATTATAGGTAAGAGAGAGGATGTGATTCCGACGAAGACGAATTGGCACCCACTTGAGCTTAGTACGAAACTGAGATATGTGATCATATTTGCGTAAACTAAATATAACGTATAACAACCCCATATATTTTTAATACAAATCGTCAAAATAAAATATAATCACAATTAAATGCACGTCAGCAATCAATTAGCCCACCTTTGATTGTACCTGGTGCAAAAGTACCCATCACACTGGCTGCATTGCCTCTCTGGTTAGACATGGCAAGTCTTTGCACCAGGTACGACCCTGAGCGGGGGTCTCCAGATTTTTCCCTAATCCTGCGCCCCATTTCTGTCACAAATCTTTTCGTTTCACTGCCCCAGCTGCCCATTGTCTCCACCGCAAAGGGCACATATAACAACCCCATTAAAAATTACCTGTGTTTCCCAATCATTTTGGAGAGCATGCGAGAGCTACCAACGATAATGGCTTGCGTTTTAGTCGGATTTACTGTCAAGCCAAAAGATAGTACTAGTAACTAGTAAGTACTTAGGTATTACTAGAATGAACCCTGCTATTTGCGGTACTAAGGGTAGCTACCATCAGTACCGCAGGTCAATGAATCAAGCCCGTCAATCCTATACAAACTTAAAAAAATCGAATATAAAACAGAATATATTTAAATTAACCACAGCATCAAATACAATAACATTTTTTTTAAATGTCCCTAACAACATCACATTTATCAAGATAAAACCTAATTAATCAATGGGTATAATTTAGACAGTCGCCAAAAATATTTTGTGGTTCCTAAAATGGCTTAACGGTCACCAAATTATGACACTCCGAATACTTTCGGCAACAAGGTCCGCAGTAGGTTCAGGTCATTTTTTTATGACAATCCGAATACTTTCGGCAACAAGGTCCGCAGTAGATTCAGATTTTTTTATGACATGCTGAATACATTCGGCAACAAGGTAAGCAGATTAATTTCATAATATTTTAGGAAACGTAATATGGAGACCATTTATCCATTTTGGTAACCGTTTAGAATTTTTGTAGTAGTAAAATAGGTACTTTTTTTGGGCGGTACAAAACACGAGCCTTGATCAATTTCTTCAATATGCAGTCCATCGCTCCCGCTTTGTCCCGAATGAAAGCCGTGAAACTTCTGTATTAGAGGAGAGCATTCTCTGGCGAAACTCTTGTATTTATTTTCGATTTCGTCCAACCAACCAACGCAGGATATTTTCGCATCTGCAGCGTGCTCTTGTACGTTCTGCATCACTAAGCATATTTCCCGCTTCATCCAAAGCCTGTTTTGCTCCATAAGCATAAGACTAGCTTATTTTTCACCACAGTGCGTTTTCTATGTCTATCATCATCTTCTTTATATTTTTTCTCAGACAACATTCGATCTAAGTATATCAATCCGAGAAAGTCTGCCTTTATCATTCTTGATGATAATATTCTTACTTTTGCCAGAATTGTTCTCTTTGGCGGATACGTTCAAGATACCGTTTGCGTCCAAGTCAAAAGTTACGTCGATTTGAGGCACGCCTCTCGGAGCGAGACGGATTCCGCACAGGTCGCAAGTCCCTAGTAATTTATCGTCTTTGGTCATCTGAGCCGTACAGAATCCGTGAAAGCTACGTAAGAAGGCGTAGTGCGATTGCCTTGGTCATTTGCTATGCTGCCCATACAAGAATATGTAGCTATATTCCAACAGCAGGCATAATTAATAAATAAACTGCTCAGTGTACAATTTTCCGTGCTAGATGTGTTTCTTTGCACTTTTCACGTTAACCAAAGAAAACAAAACTGAAGTTTTTATGACATGACAGCTGTTATGTCACTGTCCCATTGCATGCAACTGACAGATGAAATGAAAACAAAAACAAATTACAAATCGAACGAAACACACGTGATTTGAGGTCTCAGGCCTTAATTAAGTTTTTCAAAACTAAAGTCTGTTAAGGTCTTACGTATATAATTAGATTTTCATATTCTGATGAATAATATTCACCCTTCCAATTAATGATAATAAGATAAGATGGGGAGCATAAACTTAGCATAACCCATAAAAGTCTTGCGTATAATTAGTAAGTTCTCATTTTAAGGTTTATTACAACTGATTCACCATGCGGTACGCTCAGTTAGTAGTTGGACCAGCAGGCAGTGGCAAGGTACGTTGAACTCCTGTATATCTTTAGGAATCAAGAGACAAAAACCTATTCTCCGAGTTTTCTGATTTGGTTCTATCACTTAGGGCAACTGCTTTTAATGCTGATGTTAAAAGTACTGCATTCACTCTTATAGGTCATATAATTTCACTTTTTAAGATACATGGGTCTAAAGTTCATGCAGTTAGTTAATCACTTGTACATATTTGAGGTTGTCACATCAATAGACAAATAGCGAAGGTACTTTACAACAAGCATCATGCTGTGTTTGGATTGGAACTTGTGATTTAAACTGCTTCCTGTTTATCACATACTAATGTAACTTGTAACTTGCTATATTTTGTCACAGATAGATCATATTCTATTAAATTCATTGTTATAAATTTCTCTTATTGGCCAACAATTTTACGTCTAGTACCACTAGTACTACAAGATTTTAAATTTATCTTTTTATGTTATGGTGACTTCAAGACAAAATATCATTTTCAACAAATCAAATTAGCCTGAGTTTCTCACATATATTTTTTACAGATTTACTCAGGCTGAAACTCAGCAGAAAATTGGCTAAATGAATGCACATTATTTTTATCATGGGAAAATTATAAGGCAGTAATTAATAACAGTGAGAGTTTCAACTGTAGAAAGCTGTTGATTATTTTAAAATACTATTCAGTGTGTTTGACAAATATAATGTCTAATGAGGGCTTTAATTACTTAGTTTTACAGCTGAATTGACTGACCTCTGGTCATGTACACACCAAAGGATGCACACTTAATTCCTAACCTTCATAATCATTACTTTCATTAGTATAAAATACAACTCTAGCCCTCTAGTTCTTCTTCAACGTCTAGTCAACTACTAATCTTTAAAATACATTAGGTACTTCACTAAGTGCAGATTTCGAACTTTACTGTGTACACCACCATATTATACTTTCTTTGACAATAGACTTCTGTAAAATCTAATCTGGGTTGAATGGAAGAAACGTTAAAGATACCACTTCACTACTACATGCAAAATTTTACTTTTTGTATTTATATTTTAATATTAATCTTAAATATGTCAGACAGTACATTTGTCAAACAATCCGCCCCGATTTATACCTGGCGCAAAGGTGCCCATGACGCTAGTTGCGTTACTGCGCTGAATGGCGATGGCTAACATTTGCACCAGAAACAGAGGAGAGTGAATTGAGCGACTCAGGTGACAAGTGGAGACAGTGCTGACGCAAGTTGTATCCCATATCAAACACTTGCCATTAATACTTTTTGTATTTCATGCTTTGTATAATCTATGATAAAGTGTTCATTTCTCTACTTGTATACTTCCAGTCCACGTACTGCTCTACAATAGTAAAACATGCAAGTGACTCCAAGCGCATTGTAGAGGTGGTGAACTTGGACCCGGCAGCTGAACACTTTGACTACACCCCACTGGTGGACATACGAGAGCTGATACACCTGGACGATGCTATGGAGGACGAAGAGCTGCAGTTTGGTCCTAATGGAGGACTTGTGTTCTGTATAGAGTGAGTATACAATGCTGTAAAATATTTCTTTATTGCACCCCAACAAAATATCAACATTAAATATAGACAAGAACAAAACTTTGGGTGGCCTTATTGCCTAAAGTATTTCGTTCAGGCAACCTTAGGATGGATCAGTATATGTGGGAAAAGTCACTATATTCATCATAAAAAACAACTTTCACTATCGAACCAACTCTGGTTTCATACATTTTATGGATGACGAATTTTATCTATGGATTTGCAATTTTTTTCTCGTATTCTGGGTTGTTTCCATAATGTTATAACTTGATAGTATAGATGTGTATAGTGACTTCCATTCAGCATAGTACACTCCTAACTGATATATATACTGTCGGGCTAATTTAAGTTGGTCCTTTGTCAGTGAAGAGTATTGGTTATGACATCCATACAAATCACGCCCAAATCTGTCCTCCAAAATGTTTTGCTTCTTATGTCTATCTGCCAACCGAATTTCCAAAGTTACTATAGTTTATTCAAAATTGAAATTCAATATATTTCTTAATAGAGTCTGAATTATTCCAGAAAATTGTCTATGTCAAGGCTAGCTTCATTCTAAAATTGTCTATGCCAAGGCTAGCTTGATTCTACGAAAGCTCGCTGTGTAACATTTGCGTAACAGTGGTCTGTACCCAGCTTTATTTCCTGAATGAACATATAGGCTAGTTGTAAACTCGAAAAAATAAATCTCCCGTAGTTATTCAAAATCTTCTAGGGCAGAACCGCAATGCCCAGCTTGTTATTAAACAAAGTACTTAGGAAATTTATTTCATACCAATTGTAATATTGTAACCTATCATCTCTATAATGTTTCAGAACTCTACTGGAAAATGTAGATTGGTTGGAGGAGCAGCTCGGAGACGTGGACGATGACTACCTGCTGTTCGACTGTCCCGGACAGATAGAGCTCTACACACATCTTCCAGTCATGAGGAAACTGGTGGACCAGCTCGACAAGTGGAACTTCAGGGTGTGTGTCGTGTTCCTGGTTGACTCGCAGTTCATGGTCGACGGGGCTAAGTTTCTATCAGGTACATTACTTTACCAAAAAAATATTTTTGCAGAGAAAAATATAGAGTTATCGTTTAGGGGTAGTTAAATTATAATGAAAAATCAACTTCAACAGTACAATTAGCCTGAAACTTACAAAAAAAATAACAGTATCTAGTAGTTTAAACATTTGTTATTTGCAATTTAAGGACAGAAAATCTATAGTGCAAGTTTTTTGTTGAGTGAAGATTGTTAGTGACCTCTTTTTGCTTAATACACTTCTAGTCAATAAGCTGTAGTCTTAAAATCTAAGATTAAGTAAACGTAAAATATCAGTTGAACTAAGTGCCTCAGAACGAGAACAATTTATTAGTTGAACATGGTACATATACATACATACACAGATGTTTAATATTAACAATAAAATTGGTATTGGTATTATTGGGTTAAACTGGATTCTTGCCGGGTTTGACTTACAAATACAAATTAAAATGATTATATTTTTCTACGGTCTCTTTAAAATTTTCAAACATACAGGTATGTTTTCTTTTTCACATATAAAAACCAAGCCTGTATTATGACTATTCACATTTGAATAAATATTTTGTGTATGTACCCCCCGTGTGTAGTGTGTACACTTACATATAAATGTTATCATAATCAGTATTTTGGTGACCTACAGACTTCAAAGGGGCAGTTGTATTTTTCTAAAAACTTATTTATGATGGCAGAATTATTTATGATATATATAAATATATATAAATTTCGAATTGTATATTTACTTATATATATTCCATTATTTTTGTTCTCGTCAAATTGTATCAAATATATTGACAACTTCCAGGCACAATGGCTGCACTTAGCGTGATGGTGAATTTGGAATTACCACATGTAAATATTCTCACAAAAATGGATCTACTCAGCAAATCAGCTCGGAACCAACTCGATAAGTAAGGAATTTTTACTAAACTTACATAATAAAGGTAACAATTTAAAGATTTTTTTGTCCAAAATATATAGTTTAATTTCTAAATACAAAAATTAAAGTCACAATTATATTACTCTTAATCAAATAACCCATCGTTGACCGTTCCTGGTGCAAAGTTACCCATAACACTCACAGCATTGCCACGTCGAATAGCAATGGCCAGGGAGTCACCAGTCTTAAATAAAAAAAACCTTCGCCCTACTTCTTTAAAATAATATTTAAGATTATAATATGAAATAATAAAAAATTAAGTAATACTATCATAAAATATTAATAAACGCGTCGTAATCCATCTGTTGCCCAATGGAGAACGTTGCGCGCCAATAGAAAAATTACTAAGATTACTTAGAAAAATTTACTAAGATTACTTAGTAAACACGATTGTTGCTGTTATCTTCATTTTTCTATTGGCGCGCAACGTTCTCCATTGGGCAAATTAATACTGATCATAGATAATGTGAAATAAGAATGATTAGTTTTGCTATTGAAGGTACTTGAAGACAGTGAATATTGATTGATTGGACGGATAGATCTTATACTTACGAAACAATAAGTTATATATATTTACATTAATAATAGGGTCGCGTTTGACCGCAACTCGCCTGATGTAAAGCGACGATGCGGTGTAAGATGTGGCACGCTTGCCTAGAAGAAACCTATTCAGTCAGTTTGAAAAAACCGAGATTACACCTGTCGGAAAATATGGAATTCGGCAGCGAATGCTTGGCTCCAAAAATATTTATTTCCATTTTTTTACCCGACTGCGAAAGGAGGATTACGTTTTTCGAGTGTATGTATATTTTTTGTCACGCCCTAGAGCGGCTTGTCGTATTTTTATGTGAGTAGTGTGAATAGATTCGTCTTAGTCGTGTGAGTGACACTGGGTACATCAATATTAAAAATAAAAGAAATTAAGGATGATACACAGGTTTAACGATTTAGCAGTCGGGTTTTTTGAACTCTCTTCTTGTTTTTCACTCTCCACTTGTTTTTCGCTGTGAGTAACTTTAATGTTGAACATATAATTTGTATTCCCCCAGCTACCTAGACCCGGACCCACACATCCTACTAGCGGACATGAGGAACGCACATTCCAAATGGCACGAAAAGTACGCGAAACTCACAGAAGCAATCGGCGAAGTGATCGAAAACTTCAGTCTCGTCAGATTCTACCCTCTCAATATAAAGAACGAGGAGAGCATAGACAATATACTGATAACCATAGACAATATTATACAATATGGCGAGGATGCAGATGTAAAGATCAAAGACTTTGATGAGGAGGAACCGGAGGAAGTCAATTGTGATAGAGATTAAAGATTTGGCATTTCATTTATCTTTTATTTTTTACATGGTTGTTATCAATCACTCTTTGCACAATGGGAATAGGAAGGAACACATGACATTACTCAAGCAATTATTCGAAAATTGGACCTGAAATACGACAGTTCGATTTTATCTAACACCCTTTTGAACGTAGCTAAATTACAGTTGAAAATCGTATAATGGATGATATTATTTGCATGGTGGTAGAGCGTCTTCTATCGCTCGCCTGGCTAGCCACCGCCCTCAAAAAAGATTTTATCTAACTCCCTTTTGAAAGTAGCTAAATTACAGTTGAAAATCGTATAATGGATGATATTATTTGCATGGTGGTAGAGCGTCTTCTATCGCTCGCCTGGCTAGCCACCGCCCTCAAAAAAGATTTTATCTAACTCTCTTTTGAAAGTAGCTAAATTACAGTTGAAAATCGTATAATGGATGATATTATTTGCATGGTGGTAGAGCGTCTTCTATCGCTCGCCTGGCTAGCCACCGCCCTCAAAAAAGATTTTATCTAACTCCCTTTTGAAAGTAGCTAAATTACAGTTGAAAATCGTATAATGGATGATATTATTTGCATGGTGGTAGAGCGTCTTCTATCGCTCGCCTGGCTAGCCACCGCCCTCAAAAAAGTTAAAGTTGTAAATTCTGTCGCCAAACACATTACGGTGTGTTACGGCATCCTTCCTTGAGAGCCAGTGTATTCCATACTACGCATGCTCCATCTAAGGCTACAGTGGTAGTGTGAATTTTTGGTCAAATGCCTAAATTTTTGGTTTTAGTGTTTCGCTGAGAAAATATTGGCAAATTGTTACTTAACCTCTGAGGAACTCAAACCTCCTATCTTGGAACTACTGACTACTGGGACAACACGGAAATAAATACATATGTCATAATGCTTCAATAATCTTTATTATACGCATTTAATATTATACAGTACTTTATAACTAAACTATTAACAAAACTTACAAAAGCATAAGGCATATTAAAATTATTTTTATCTTAGCCTCGCCCGATATGAAACTTACACATGAAACTTCATTAGGTAATTACTAAATTAGACTTTGGCTGACAAAAGTGGAGACTGACAAACGCCGCTAAGTTTATTCGTATTTAGAATTTTAGTGGTGATTAATAGATTCACTTTCCACTTTAATATACCAAGTTCAAGTACCAACTGTCAAAGATCAGTCGAATGTTCTATTAATAATTTTAGTTTTACTTCACATAGATATTATTCGGTGGCGGTGTTTTGTAGCCTCGACTTTTGTGAGGCAAACTATATATAATCTAAGATAAACATACAAATGTAAACAGTAAAGCAAACACATCAAAATTCACTTACTTATCTTACAAGTAAACTAATTTTCAATTCCTTCAAATTATTGCATATACTACACAAATTCAAATTATTGCTCTTACTACAACTCTCTTTAATATTTACTCGATTACATTGAAAAGACAATATTAGTGAGAATAGCACGAATTTTACGCAGAAGCCAAGAAGTATTCTAACAATTATATTGGAATTATTCCCGCTACGTCGCGTTCCCCCATCGCGCGTACATTGATGCGTATCTTGATTACTATCGGTACAGTCAACAAAAAACATGCACAAGTTAAAAAACAGTTAATTAATGGAATCAGGCGTTACTTTGCTGAAATGGGCGTAATCTATCGCTCGCCTGGCTAGCTACCACCCTCAAGTTGTAAAATCTGTCGTCAAGAATTCTACACCAGAATTCCCTTAGATTCTCTTTCTTGAGAAAGGTCGGTAAATTCAGAAGAACAAGAAAATTCCCACTGACTTCAGCATATTCCGTGGTCGAACTACTATAACAAACGTTTCATTGATTTTCTCGACAACATGTATTTAAGGCAAGTAAAAACGTTCTCCTGATTAGCACAATTCACTACACAATGATCCTAAAGTCGATGAAGAAACCCAAACCACCACGGTAAAGCAATGTTTAAACAAACCATGTCCTGTCTCGTAACCCGCACATACGAGTATGCAGCTCTATATTAGCAGCTGTTAACTCATACAAAAACAATTTAAAAAATGGGGTATACTCGTATTTGAAGCAAACCAAACCAATCAGGAAACATTTGCAACAAACGATACCATTTTTAGGGTTCCGTACCCAAAGGGTAAAAACGGGACCTCATTACTAAGACTTCGCTGTTCGTCCCGTCCGTCGATCATTTTGTCCGTCGTGTCATGAGACAAGCTGTATCTCATGAAGCGTTGTACAACGGAGTACAACATTTCTTGCGGACAAAAATCCATACATACAAACTGACAGACAATAAACGCTTCGCTCGCCGGTCAATTAAGACTTGGCTCTACATGACTTTTTATGTATGACTAAAATTTCAAATATATATCTATTACAGGAAAAAAACGATAGGAAATTTTGGACAGCGACTGAGTAAAGCGCAGAAATTCCAAGAAAATGCTTCATTTCAACAGTAGTCCATTGAAATGTTACATGAGCTTTGCATTTGTTAAAGGACGCAATTTTATTTTTGGGACAAGTTTATGCGGCGGCGCGGCGGGGGGCAGCGGGCCTTAGGTTTAAAAAGAAGAAGAAGAAAAAGAAGACCAGAAAAATGAAGATGCTGCTGGACAGAGAAATTACGTTTGTGGATGGGAGCTGATGAAATGTTTAAAAAATATTTGCAATGCAGACACTCTATCTGATTATAATGATTCAAGCAATTCACACATTGAGGCTAAAGAATACGCAAATAAATGATGGCTTTGTTATCCCAATCAAGAAGTTGCAAATAGCTTCCATGAAATTCAAAATAAAACAAATACATTTTTGAATGAAATTGTAAACAAACATAAAAAAGCAGTCTTTATTGTATTTGTGTCATAAAATACCCGTTTCCGTGCAAATAACACATTGAAAGCTAAGCAAAATATTTTGTAAATATTACAATTAACGTTATTTCTTACATCTAGTGTAGATTAACAGTTCACATCAGTTAACATAAATCTATGTGGAAAAACAATGTATGAAGGTGATTTATCTCTTACGCATTCGGTTTAAGATATTGACCTAAAATAGATTATTTTTATTCCGTAAGTATTGTTTAATCGCATTATGTCTATTTTATAAAATATATTCGAAAGCCTTTGTACAGCAGTGGGGAAATGTAGACTCGAAAAAAACAGTCGGAATGAATATCGAAGACTTACAATGCTCGTGACGACAAGGACCTGCAAACCCCTGATGAAGCACATACAGAACAAGAAAATGGACTCGGAGTTCAATTCTCATAGGGTTAATTTAGCTGAAAATGAATTTAGGGTCTTTTCTTTAAGTCTCAGGGTCAATTGGTGGTCCCATTCTATGGGACCACCAATTGACTTTATTTTTGACCCCTTGCAGGAACTGGACAAGGAAAGGCTGTATGCGCAAACACTTGGTGTAGTCGTCGACATAGATTACCTTCCTGTGATCGCAAACGTGTGCAGGGAAGAAGACATAAAAAAACCGCAGTGGTAATAACCCCATTTGGCCAGTTTGAATTCACAAGGATGTATTTTGGCCAAACCTTTCAACGCCATATCGACTCGTAATGACAGACCTCCCTGTATTATGCTTCCTTGATGATATCTTGGTGGCCTCAGATAGCAGTGGAACTTAGAAGACTCAACGACAACGGTCTACAGATCAATCTGGCGAAATACGTTTCTGAACAAGAGAAGTGAGAAAAAGTACAAGAAAGAGATGCACAACTTAAAACTTCGTGATTTAGTTATGCAAATAGAAGAGAATAATCATCCAAAAATATTCCAACATGAACAAAACATTGTCCATCAAACATTGAAAGAGTCACTTACAGAAAAAGATTCATTAATTCACATGGACTTCTCGGAAAACTACACGACTAAATGCAACCAAGAAATTCAGACGTATCATTTTGTCGGGTCAAGGAGTCAAATTTCTGTGTATACAGTGGTGATTTACACATAGGATAAAGTAACATCTCATTGCACTGTGTGGTTAAATGTATCACACAACGCTGGAGCCATTTGGGCACATTTACAGCCTGTCCTCATAAGATTGCTACCCTCTATAGAAATCATGCATTTTTTTAATGACGTTCATGTAACCCAATATAGAAATAAAACAATGTTTTATATGTCGGGTTGCAGAATTGGATTTCTATCCACTGGCTATGTGAAATACACGTGGAAGTTCCATGAGGCGGGTCATGGGAAAGAGGCACCAGATGGAATCAGAGCTACATGTACTGCAGACCAATTCATAGCTCAAACAGGTGATATCACAAACTTGTACGACTTTGTAGCTGTGCTTCGAGAAAGGTGTCAAAATATACAGATCTCTGTAATAGAAGATGTTGACATAGAAAAGCATCAAATATTCAAACTACTCAAGACAGAGTCTTACAAAACTCAAATCGCTCCAGTCCTGAGCGACCTGTCATTAGTTTTAAGACTAGGCAGAGAAAGTCAAGCGATAATCAAGCGATGTCAATCAAGCGATAAACGAGAATTACGTAAAAACATATACGTAAAACACACAAAAATAATGTTAGTGTTAGTACTACTATACAGATATGTTACAACTTAATATTATTAATTACAATAAAGTTACTAAGTATATATACAAATGGGGAGAAAACAAGAGGAAGGAGAGAGGGGAAGTTAGTAGGGCGAGGAATATCCTTGGGGACCAGATCATATAGGGAGCTGCGAAGCTTTGTACACTTAAAAAATATGTGATTAGTAGAACCTTCATCGAGACCGCATTCGCAAAATCGGAGAGTTAATGCGTTATAGACAACGTAACTCAGACAATGAATTTTATTGACATAAGGCTTCAGATGACACATCGATGCCCTGCCATCATGCCCTACTGCCATAATATGAGTAAAAAATTATGTATGTCAGATCATTCATGCCAGGGCACTGTTGGATACAGGAGCAGCTGTTTCAGTCTGAGACTCATCAGTCAACATTGTTGGCAACACCAACATTAATAGTAGTTTTATATCCGCTTGTTATGTTGTCACTATTGATATCTCTCTTCTACCGAGACCTTCTGCCATCTTGCCACGATAAAATTCAGCTCATTTAGTTTAATTGCATAAATAAAGAAAAGTCCGGAATTGCCTCGATTTTTAATACTACAGTCCACTAAAGCAAAAGACCCCAACAAATTGGTCCATCTCACCGAAACAGTACCAGAGAAACTTCAAAAAACGTGCGTGAGTACCACGCTGCGAGGTGATAAGAGGGACGAGGGCGTAACCTTCAATAGCCAGTTCGACTACGGAAGCTGAAGTCTATAGCTGCGATTGCTGCGATTAATTACTTCAGCATCAGCAAACAGTGTGATAGCAAGAGTGCGCATATTTCGGTTCAGGTGGTACCGGCGAGTGGCAGCAACATTCCTACCATATTGCTGCAATATCCTAATACCTGCCTGCGACAAGAAGGAAGGGAAGAAGAGGAAGCAAAATTCAGTGCTAATCAGTGCTGCGAATAATCGGCTGTGTGAGTTCAGCTAGCGAAATACTTCGTTTGGAACACGTGCTACAATTGGTGTAGTTGGGCAAGAACGTCAAAAGTTGTACATGGTACTTTTTTACATGTCCCCGAATGATATTATACTGTTTCGCTGCTTTCAAGGTTTTCACGACAATTGTCACCCGGTTATTTGATTTTAGATGAAATAGGCATGCTATATTTGTTAAAATATTACGCATAAAACTATATTAAAATAAAGAAAATTTAGTTTAAAAATTTGCAATTTTAGTGTGTAGTACTGTCCCCAAAAAAAAACCAGCATTTTGCGGCAGTTTCTTATAAAAAAATATACTACAGTGGCAAATTTCTGGTTGTGTATTTGAAATTTGGCGGGATTTTAATTATTATTTAAGCGCAATTTACTGCCAGAGCTAGAATTTCTACTAAATAAGTAAATTTTAAACCTGTCCCCGGCATATGCACCTGCAGGACATGTCCGGGCACCGTTACCGCATTTTTGTATCAAATTTAAGATTTTTTATTCGGCGCGGTAGTTATTTTTTAATTTAAATAGCAACACTCAAATATGACAATAAAAAAAGTAAAAGGGATGTCTATGGTTTAATCAACCATTTTGTTTAAAACAGCTGTTCTTTTTTGTGCGTTTGGCGAGAGGAGTGTTTTTGCGGGCGCTGTCCGGTGAGTAAATTTGTGTTATTTTTAATGTTAAAACGTGTCTCCAAGCAATATTTTATGTTATTTACGTAAATTGACTATTCTAGATTACTTTAGTGTGAAGAAATGTGTGATAAATATCAGCAATTGTAGAAATAATATAATTTCGTATAGGAATACCCGATTCCGTTACCTCCTGTCCGTGACTATAGCGGTGGTAACGTATAGGCCGGACTTGAAAGTAACGGACATGACCACGTAAAACAACGTATACATGGTGCAAACTCGCCTTTTTTACTTTTTATTTAGACTCATTATTTACTATTAGACATTTTTACTAGTCATAATTTAAATGTATACTGTTTCATTTTAGTTCCGTTTTCCGGAGTAAAATTTTTTGATTGATCATTAAACTACAGAAAAAAATTACATTAGTGTTTAAAATAATAAATATTCTAAATGGAATTTCAGATTTCAAGATGGCGCTAACGCCAGCTGAAAAAATGCGCCGTTATCGCCAAAAAATAAAAGATAACCCCGAAAAATATGAAGAACAGAAGAAAAAAGACAAAGAACGCATACAAATCAAAAGAAAGAAAATTTCACAGCTCGATAATGAAAAAAAAAGTAAAATAAGACAACAATGGAGAGATCAAAAAAAAAGGCAAAGGAAAAAAAAAACAGGAAATGAAAATCAAAACGAAGACAATATTGATGGAGTTGCGCTAAGAACAGGTTCTAATAGCTCAACAATGAACAACAGAAAAAGTCAAGACTCGAATTCAGGTTTGAAGTCCAAATTAAATTACATGAAAAGAAGGTGTTACATATTATCAAAAAAACTTGAACAATATCAGCAAAATGAAAAATTACTGCAAAAAATAAGACAGAAGTTGAAAAAAAGATGGTATAGACAAAAAAAAGCTAGTGAAACTGAAATTAAAAATCTTAAATTAACTATCGATAAAATGAAAGCACGCGAAGAAATTTTAGAAGTTTCTTTGAAAACGACATATAAGAACTGTAAGAAACAAGCAGAAAAGAAGGTTCTAAAGGGGATCGTAGAAAACGCTAAAGTTAAAACTTTCGTAGCAAAATTAATGGGATTATCAGGAAGAACCAAGTACAAGAAAAAGACATCATCTAAAAGCAAAATACAAGAAATAGAATTGTTTTTCAACAGAGATGATGTGAGCCGGTGCACTGCTGGAAAGAAAGAATGTCGTTCCAAAAACAAGAAAAAATATCAAATCCGATATTTAACTGACACCTTAAACAACTTGTACCAAAAATACAGGAGCGAAGGAGGCAGGTACAAATTAACAACTTTTCGAAAATATTAACCATTTTTTGTATTGGCTCCTCATCTCGCATCACGTGACACTTGTCTCTGTGTAAAACACGATAATATCCAACTAAAATTTAAAGCTTTGAAACAGAGTGGTTTGATTGAACACCGAAAAATAAAGGATGTCCTCCAAGAAGTAACTTGCGACGTCAAATCTCCTTTGTGCATGCATGGAAAATGCAGAGACTGCAAAAATAAGCCTCTTCAATTTAAACCCAATGTCGATTTAGATCAAACAATTACCTGGAATCAGTGGGAGAGAAACGACATGAATATTTGAAGAAAGACGGGACTGAAAATACAACTTGTGTTTGTATTAAAACAGAAAAAGTCAAAAACACTTGCTCATTGGGTGAACTTCTGCGCATATTTGCGGCAGACTTAAAAAAATTCAAAATACATCATTATAATGTTCACCATCAGCAACAAAAATACCAAGAGGGTGTTACGGATCTAAAAGACAATGAAGCTTTGGTCATTTGTGACTTTTCACAGAGTTATGAAGCGAAACTAAGCTCAGAAATTCAAAGTATGCACTTTGGTGGATCAAAATCTCAGATTTCGCTTCATACTGGGATGGTCTATTTCAAAAACGTAGCCCAGTCATTTTGCACTGTGTCACCGAGCACTATCCATCAACCCCAAGCGATCTGGGCGCATTTGAAACCCGTACTTGATTTAATTCACGAAATTCAGCCTCAAGTTACTACCGTTCACTTCTTTTCCGATGGCCCTACATCACAATATCGCCAAAAAAACAACTTCTATCTGCTCACCGTTTTGAGACCAAAACTAAATTTGGAGTATTGTACGAGGTCATTTTTTGAAAGTGGCCACGGAAAAGGCGTGGCAGATGGCATAGGAGGCACAGTAAAAAGACTATTAGACAGGAATGTTTGTTTCGGAAGAGACATTGCAAATGCTTCGGACGCTTTCCAAATTTTGAAGAATACTCTAAACACAATCAAGGTTTGGTATATTTCAGAAAAAGACGTTGAAGAAATTGCTGCTTGATTACCACAAAAGCTTACAACAGTAGTAGAAACGATGCATCTTCATCAGATTTCGACTCAAATGCCCGGAACTATTGCTTACCGAGACTTGGGATGCTTTTGTGGGCCACAAAGAGGTCTGTGTACATGCCACGAGCCAAAAATACACAAATTTTTAGAGACTCAAGAGAAAGAAGAAGTAGGACCACAAGAGAAAGAAGAAGTAGGACCACAAGAGAAAGAAGTAGGACCACAAGAGAAAGAAGAAGTAGGACCACAAGAGAAAGAAGAAGTAGGACCACAAGAGAAAGAAGAAGTAGGACTACAAGCCCCTTCCAGTAAAAACACCGATGAGCCCAACATTGGTCAAAGCGACTTAGAGATGGACGACGTGAACCAAACTAATGAAGGTACTGGTAAAGTCAATAATATTTGCCAAGGTGATTCACTGATGGATGACGTGGACTCTTCTGCGATCGGAAATATAATAATGCTAAATAATGACGAAATCCTAATTGAAATCACGGATAACACAATGACTCTAAATAATGAAATGTGCATTAAAGAGTCAACGGCGATGAATAGTCAAAAAAATTCATACAAGCATTCTACCGCTGATACAAAGCCTAATGTTTTAGAAACTGACACAATATTGGACCAACCTACCGTAAGTGATGAGACAAGTATTGAAAAAAAAAACACAGATAAATAGTCTTCACATTCCACCTACACATCCGGCACCTAATAAACAGACAAATGTTACCCAAGCTGATTTATTTACAGACAAATTAACTACTACGAGGAAAAACCCATGTACTGTCGATTTAACCATTGATCCTTTGGAAATGAAACTTACTAAGTCTAACAAAAGATCTTATGGTAGCGTGTTAACTTTTTCGCAACCAAAAGTAAAGAAAACTACTGAAGAAGCAATAAACTCGAAAAATTATAACGATCCATGCTGTTCTAAAAGCTTGTCCAAAAGTTCAGTTTCGATTTTGAGTAACGTTTCTATAAATTTAAATCCAAAAACCCGACAAACGAGTCAGAAACAATCAAAAGGATTAAAGACAGTTGTGAAACGCGCATTTACATGTAACAATTGTAATGGTCCTCTCCTCTCGAATTGTATTACTAAATGTATAACTTGTTGTAACCGATTTTGTTTGGATTGTTGCACGGGAGAAGTTATCAAAGATTATATATGCGATAATTGCCGTATGTAAATAATTTGATCACTTACATGAGTACATAGCATTTTTTCTCTTCGGTGAGCTTAATTGCGAGCCTTTTGTATATTTTTTTGTTTTCATTTCAAGATCCTTCCTCCAGGATCATATTATGTACGCTCTTTATAATTTCATTCAAATGCTTCAAAATAATTCTTATTTTTATGTTGCACCTTATGTGTAACATGTAAAATGTAGAAGACTGAACATATAATAAGTTTGTGAGTCTGCGATACTTACTGCGATTTAGAGCGATCTCATTATTAAAATGTTAATTATATAAGTAAGTACAATATATTTTTATGAACAAAATATTGAAGTTACACACTAGTTGTCTTAGTAATTTGTTTGTTTGTTGATTAATAAGAAAGAACGACTATAGTTTGTAAGTTAATTAAAAACTGTTATTGAAACATGCATCGACGACATGAATGTCTTAATTCAAATTTTACGACAAGACTGTTAGTGTATTAGGCTAAATAAATAATGATAACGATTTCGGTCCATGTTTCAAGCTTTTTATATTATTTTAGTTTTTCCTACTTTTAAGCGTCATGTAAACCTAACCCTACAATGTCCTGTTCGTTATGAACATGTCCTGTTACGAGACTGTCCCTAAACTAAAGTTCCTAAAATGTTAATTACATTAAAAAATATTTAAAATACGTTTATATATTACTTAAAGAAATAATTTTACTCCTTAAAATACAATACATTTAAATAGGTTATTATGTAAACGGTCAATATTGAGAATTTTATGATAAACTTTGTGATACATTTTATACTATGAGTAACGTACTGGACAGGAAATGTAGATAAATCTGGTGTGTTTCTATGTTAATAAACTGATTATTACATTTAAAATGTAAAAAAACATGTTTCCTTTCGTTTAATAAATAATATTTTCACATATTTATGTATTTTACTATCCTAATGAACCAAAAACAGTCGGTAACGAACAGGATTCAAATGAATGCCTACTGTTAGAAAATTGATAATTTCTCACAAAAAAACGATTTTACAAGAAAACTTTTAAGATTTTCAGAAAAAAGAATTATTAGAGATCATTCATAAGAAATATCAAAGGATATTCTGCCAAAAAAAAAATTAAGCAAAATTTTTAAACAGTGTACAACTTTTGACGTTCTTGCCCAGTTGCGTGCTGCAGTCCAAGGAGGTGACATTATCCTGAACAATAGCTGCAAGACTGCTCCGGGTACCAGGGTGAGTGCTGCGAAATCAACAGCAGTCCTGTCTGTGAAGAAAGAAGTATCCCGCCGTAAGAGCATCAAAATAATTGTTCAGTTTTGACTTAATAAAACCTTTAAAAGTTTTCTACCATATTTAGTACTAGGTATAAACCTCTATAATTTATTGTAGTAGTTTCTGTGTAAAAAGTAGCAACACATGTCAGGTGCTGTGAGGTTGGCAATACAACAATGAAGAGACGCTAGCGCATCACGTGACAACGCCTCAATCTGTCAAACGCCATATCCGCCATAATTCCCTCCCTTGTTGCATAGTGAAAAGTGTTATTTACTTCGGAAGCAATCTTGCATATCAAAACAAAACAAAACAAACAAACAAGCATATTTTTGTACTTGTGAAAGCAGTGGAAAATAATGATAAGTGAAGAGACTGAAGAGGCTGGCTGTGTTACAATGGCTAATCAACTAGAACAGCTCAATCGGGAGCGAGGTTATGTGAAAGCCTCAATAACGCGTATTCATGCCTTTGCTATAAATCAGTCAGAAATGCTAGCGGCTTCTTTATCTTCGCTAAAGGCGGGCGTCAAAAGACTGTCCGAAGTCTTTGACGAATTCCACAGGTACAACAAACTAATTCTAGCGTTGTCGCCTGTGGATAAATATTTCGCTACTGAAGCCTTGTTAATGGAGGCTATACAGAGCCGTGAGAGCCCAGCACAGCCTCTTCGTCAGTGCCTAGAGCACAGCATATCAAATTGCCGCATATAATCACAAAAACGTTTAAAGGTGAGTGTGAGCAATACATTCCGTTTAAAAACATGTTCAAAAGCTTGATTGATAAGGATCCATGCATCGATAATCTGCAGAAGTTGCACTATCTGAGATCTTTTTTAGATGATGAACCCTTAGAGCTCATTAAAAAAATGCCTGTCTGTTCTAGTTACTCAGAAGCGCTGGAATTATTAGAAAGTAATATAATGAATTTAGGATCATAAATCAACATGTTTGTCAAATATTAGATATGAAATATATTAGCAAATCTACTCCCACTGAAATAAGACAGTTTTTGTCAGTGGTAAAGCAAAATTTGAGTGCACTTAAGAATTTACACGCTAAAGTTTATGCATGGGACCCTATTTTAATTTGCATTCTCACTCGTAAATTAGACCAGTACTCGTCAAGAGCCAATCAACTGGAGAGGGATGCAGCAGAAAAGCCTACGGTCGCTCAGCTGCTGGACTTCATGGAAAAACGGGCACTGGCTTTAGAGAACGCGGACATGGGTTCTGCACCCAAAGGTGCGAGTGGTTGCAGTACATGCGGTCACCATAGGTAAAGAAGACACTGGTGCAGCTTGCAGACATTGCTCTGGTAAGCACAAACTTTTACAATGTGATAAGTTTACTTAATTCCCCTAAAGAGAGAATTTTGTTTGTAAAAAAGCTTAACTTGTGTGAGGTGTGTCTCAATCTCCACGTAGGTCGGTGCAAGTTTCACTTCAGGTGTGGAAAAACTAAACACTTGCAAAAAGCACCATAACACTCTAATGCATTCCCTAGATGATGTTGACAGCCAGAAACCAGCCTCGGTCACACTGGTGGCAGGGCATCACAATAATATTTTGCTGCCCACAGTAAAAGTAAAGCTGATAGCTGCCGACAGCTGGGAGGTGCACGTAAAGGCCATACTGGATTCCGCCTCACAAGCTTCTATTGTGACAAGTAAGGTTGTAGATGTGCTAAGGCTAACCAAAGCGTGATATAACCAATTTAATAGGGGTAGCTCCAAGTCAAACAGTCCATTCGCGACCATATCTCACAAATACCAGTGGTAGATTCACACTATGTTCGACAACGCTCATCAAAACTTTACCTCGATGAACAGCTAAACTTGCCAAAATTACATCAACTTTATCTGGAATGGATGAAAAAGGTCCGTTCGGATCAAGCCGAAATAGCAACAATGCGACAGTATAGAGAAGTATTTTGCACTGAATATAATATGGAATTCAATAAACTAAAAAAAGATCAATGTCCCCATTGTGACATATTTAAAAATGCTGCTGGTAACGAAAAAGTTAAGCTTGAATATGAACAAGCTTTGCATATTGCCAAGAAAAATGTTGTGAGGTCGTTAAAAATAGCGATATGCAAAGAGCAAAACAATCTAATGATGTTGTGACTGCTTGTTATGACTTACAAAAAATACTGAACACTCCACAATCTGAAGTGTCACTATTTTACTACAAAAGAAAACTTGCAGCCTATAATTTTACAATTTATGACATGGATAAAAATAAAGGACACTGCTACTTTTGGGATGAAACGATAGGACGCAAGGGATCAAATGAAATAAGTAGTTTTGTGTTCGACTTCATTAAGAACAAGGTTCAAGAGGGGTTTACGGAGTTCAATTTTTATTCAGACAGCTGTAGCGGCCAAAATAAAAATAGAATTGTGTTCGCAATGTACGCATATGCGGCTAAAACGCTGAACATTACCATAAACCATCACTACTTCGAAGTTGGACATTCGCAGTCAGAAGGGGATGCAATGCATGCACTAATTGAGCATAGGAAAAAAATCAAAGTGATATACATTCCTCAGCAGTAGGTAACTTTACCGGTGAACCATATGCTGTAACTGAAGTCAACCAAGACATTATACTGGATTATAAGCAACTTATAGTGAATTACAATAATTGGGAAACCGATTTAAACAATGAAAAGGTCTAATGGAGCAACATTATGCACATTCACTGTGCCAGGGAACAACCCAATATGTTAAGTTTCCACTATGATTCTTTGTGTGACAATGAGAGGAAAATAGATCTAGATGGCCAAAGAGGGAAACGAGCAACTCGTCGTACATACAAGGGAGATCAAAATATTAACAATACAGAGATACCTCACACCATTCCGAGAGCCTACAATGCACCTTTACCCCTGACAGCAACAAAATACAAAGATTTGATGAGCTTGTGCAAAAGTAATGCGATACCAGAAATGTATCGAATTTTTTTTTCAAATTTGCCGCAAATTATTCACAGCAGAAAGACAACTTCGATTTTGATTAATTGTTATGTTTATGGAGGCTGATTTAAAATTTTTAAGTTGCTATTAAAAATTTATTAGAATAAATGCATTGAGTTTTCATTGAAATCATAACTCTAAATAAAACAAAATAACATTTTTGGTATGGTATCTCAGACAAACATTTTTTTCTTTTTAGAACGCAAATTGATACTTACATTATTACATTGTATGTCTGAATTGCGATGTCAGTATGTGTAACATTGTGGCATATCATTGTAACTCATAAATTAGCATGAAAAAGAGCAATTTGTCGTAAAATATATGTATAATATCTTAGATTATTCCTTAGCGATTCAAATTATCACGGTTATTTTACTTTAGGTCGTAATAAAATCCTACAGGATTTCTTTTAAACTTTGGATAGCTCTCCTGTAAAGTTGTTAAAAATGAGTTACAATGATTTTCCTTGCAGGTGTCGATATTGTTTATATGAGATCTCATTCAGAGAGGAGAAACACTCATAAAGAATTCCGGCTGCGATTAGGAAGAGGCCTTATAAACAATTTTACATCCCGAAAAAAACTGTCTGCAGTTTTTAAATCCAAAAAAGGAGGTGTTGAAGCGGTACCTGATGAAGTAAGGAATGTTGGCTCGCATATGCCAGAATTGGCTAAATTTCGGCGATGCAGGATGTGCAGGACTCGTGATAAAGAGTAGCGTAGCAAATACATTTGTAAGATTTGTAAGGTACCGTTGTGTGCTGCCCCCTGTTTTTATTTGTTTCATCAGTAAAGATTTTTGTATTACATAGTAATAAATGTCTCAAAATTATGCAGATCAGTTTTTATTTATAAAATCAGGTTTTTATAAATCAACTAACCACTTGACTGTCCAATGGCACTATAGTACCATTATTTTTTTTAGGGTTAACTGTCGCGGGCACTACAGTGCCATTCACTCGATGCGTTCGAAAATTCTTATTTATTTAAAATTGTTTGAGTATCTGTGGCACAGCTGTAGTATGTAGTCTTAAGAAAAGATCATAGATGGCGTTAAAACCCAATGTTAGCCATTTTGATTCGATGTTTTACCAACAGAACGACCCAAAACTGACATATTTTTTTACTGTGCGTGAGCAGCAACTGCTGAAGAAAAATGTCGTAAGTACTTTCAATTTATTACTTCATTCAATAAGTATGATGTGTTATGAGTTTGTAGATAAAATTCTCTTTACAGTGATGTATAAATATCAAAGCATCTCATTCTCCAAAGTTAATAAATTAAACAAACAAAATAGTCAAAATTGCCAGAAAATCGGTAAAAAAATTAGAACTATGTATTTCCATATTTTTTTTTTAATATTAATTGTAAGTTCGAAATATATATTTTTAACTTTATTGACGGCTCATTTTATTACCTATCCAGTAGTATTTTTTTCCCCTTAATCACAAATACACTTTTCTTACAATAAATGTTTTTATTGGGACATGTCACACCAATTTTTTTAAGCTCATTTCGGGCGATAGCGCCGGACGGTTTCCCCACATTATACTCTGTTATCGCGGACAGTCAAGTGGCTAAGACATTATAACTATTGCACTTATTATGTGCATGTAATATATTTCCCACCTGTTGGGAAATATTAGGTCCTTATATATGAAATTGGCGTTTTGTCGTACTGGCCACTTTGATCTCAAATATCTCTTCTTTGGTTAGGGATTCCAATTTCAAATTTATACAGCTATTTATTCATACATTTGTATTTCGAAAACCGTAATTCATTTGTTTTGTCCTCGTTTGGTTTTTTCTTTGCGTCACGCAGTTTACAAAATGGAAACTTGAAATATCCGAAAGATCCGATTTAAAATCCCTTCATTATTGTGCCGGTTGAGTAATGTAACGCAGCAGTTGACGCGCGTTTGTCGGTTTGCTGCACTCAATTCATGAGGTACCCACTTTTCAAGCTTTTTCACCTTTCCAATTTGCTTCAAGTGGATTAAAACAGTTTTATCACTAACACCTATTTCTATAAAACGTTGGGACCAAAAACGCACTGTGTTTTCTTTTGCGACACCGCCGCCATACACATAATTAATCTTTCGAGTCGTTTTTGCAGCACTGGTACCACGGTGGAACTCGTACTCGTAAATAACGCGATATTTCAAGTTTTCCATTTTGTAAACTACGTGATGCAAAGAAAAAACCAAACGAGGACAAAACAAATGAATTACGGTTTTCGAAATACAAATGTATGAATAAATAGCTGTATAAATTTGAAATTGGAATCCCTAACCAAAGAAGAAATATTTGAGATCAAAGTAGCCAGTACGACAAAACGCCAATTTCATATGTAAGGACCTAATATATTCCCACAGATTTTCAAGGTGATGTTCAAAATGGGCAAACGTACCTAAATATTTTCCCACATGCGTTTCTGAAACCTATGACAAAATACAGGATGCTAATAATAAATGTGCTAATATAAAATTATAAATCTGTTTGCATCTTTATTTATTGATTTCCTTCTGAAAATCACCAAGAACATCTAGATTTACCATGGCATATTAAGGGTTAAACAGAAGTAAGGTGGCTAAGTCGTGGATTGACACTGGAACGATTTCTAAATTTAATAGAAGAAATTGGAATATTACTGGCGGAAAAGCAAAGGGATGTCCCGGAACTTAAAAATCCTGATTGGTTGTGTGATTTGGTTTTTTTAGTTGACATTACAAATCATTTGAATGTCTTGAACACACGGCTTCAAGCAAAAACCAACTGATATAACAGCTCTACGCTCATTTGTCATCCTTTCAATGCAAGCTGACACTTTTCAGATCGCAATTGAATTCTGGAAATTACAATAATTTTCCGAATTATAAGAAAATGGCTGAAAAATTCAACAAAACTGCGATTAACTTCAGTTATGTAGAAAATATAGATATTTTGAGTCAATCTTTTCAAGACAGATTTTCGGAGTTTAAAAAAGTGAAACCTTTATTGGACATGTTCAGCAATCCTTTCACGATTTCAGTTGAAAATGCGCCAGAGTCAATGCAGTTAGAAATTATCGACATTCAAAACGACCAAGATTTACGCAACAAATTCAAGACTTGCTGAACTTTTACCGCTGCATTGATAAAAATACGTACAAAGAGTTGCGCATAAACGCTATGAAATGTGCCAGCTTATTTGGTTCTACCTATACATGTGAACAAACCTTTTCAATACTAAATAATAATAAAACAAAAAATCGAAACCGCCTTGCAAACGAAAGTTTGGAAGCAGTTTTACGTGTTGCTACAAGTAAATTTGAGCCAAATATAAAAAAGATTGTAAACACTATGCAGTGCCACGCTTCAAATTATTCTTTCAATTTTAATACATTATTATCAATTGTTTATTGTCTTTAATTACCTATATTTCTGGCGGCCCGCCATCAGTTCATAATTTGCCCGAGTGGCCCCTAGTCTTAATAAGTCTGTGCATCCCTGATGTAGACCTACGCAAATCGGTCCTGGTATCAAAACGTTCGCAAAATGGGCCATTTGCGACTCTTTTTTTATGTGGCGACAGTTTCGTACAAGATAGATTAAGACTAATAGATTAGACAAGACATATGAATACATCCGCATTATTACACTTCAAACATTGGGAAACCTATCTTGTTCGCCTTTTCTTTAATATTAAATTCAATGGATTTAGGAAGGATGCTTTGACTTCGTTCAAAACAGAATTGGTTCTTTTACTAAACTACGAAAGGTTTAAAGGTTCTTCTGAAGATTGACAGCTGATGTTGTCTGCACAACTGGAGTGTGTGCTGTCATCTGATCAGGGATGTACATAACATAAGTGTCATTATTCTATCATAACATGTTATATAAAGAATATGTAGCTACTCCGCTTATTTTTGATGTCAGCGTAAGAAATCGAAAAATATTTTACAGATACTGAGAAAAAGAGAAATAATGTGTGGTGTGGAGGAACCACACCATAAAAACAAAAATATTATTGATTCCTTACGCTGACAACGAAACAAATCGGGAAAACATATAACATATTCTTTATATAAGATTTAATTATAAATGGATTTCCGCAAAGTAACGCCTGACTCCATTAATTATTTCCTTTCACTGAGTAACGTCCGTTCCCTGGTTACTAGTGCTAGTTTTCAACGCACACGCACACATCAGCGCCAAAATGACAGAAATCAAACGAATTCATTGTCACTTTAACAATCTGCTGCCTTATTAATAAAAACGCGTCTTAACATAGAGCATCTTTTGTCTTGTTCTATCCAATGGAGAACTTCACGCGCCAAAACCAAGACAAATGAAGTTAAGCTGGTGCTGAAGTCCAGCGAACTTTACAAGTAAGATGAGTGTTTGTGGTAGATGTGGTGTCGTCACCTGTATGCGAGGTGGTTCAGTCGATCTGTTCGTCCGTGGCGGCGGAGTGCGGCAGACAGTCGGTGATGCTGAACACGAACTCGTGACATCCGAACTGCAGCCAGGCGCCGTGCGGCACGAGCGCGGAGCCCTCCCAGGCGCCGCCCGCCGCCCGCGCCCTGCAGCGGCACCCGGGCCCGCTCGCCGCGGTTATTGAACCGTTTATTCTGGAACCAGTATTGACTAGTAGTTGCGCGACTGTCCACCTCACGACCTTGATGTCTTGGAGACTGTTTGTAGCGATGATGGCAGAATAGTTAGTGGGAAAATACATAAAGAATTACCAATTTTTTCCATTTTAATTTCGGCTAAACAGAGAAATGATTACCTGTAAATGTAAAATAGTAAGTCCTGACTGACTGATATTCATTATAGGGTGTAAAAGTGGACTAAGTACAAAATTTGGAAATCAACCCCTAAAAAGGTCAACATGCGGTTCAAAGTTTGAAATTTCTTTATACTCCTGTAGCGATGATGGTTGAGTGGTTAGTGGGGTCGATTGCCGTGTAAAAGGTACGAAGTACAATCCCACGAAACAAGCAAAAAGAGCCTGAGCTAACGGTGAAGGAAACCATAGCATGGTGGCAGGGCGTTTCCAATCGCTCGCCTGGCTACCTACCACCCTCAAGTTGTAAAATCTGTCGCCAAGCACCTAACGTAGTGTTCCGGCAGCCTTCCTTGAGAGCTAGTGTATTCCAGACTAGGCATGCTCCTATCTAGGGCTACAGTATCGGTGACTTCCGTGATCATGCGAACTTGTGGCTAAATGCCTAGCCTAGCTGTGTAGGATTAGAAATAACGACAAGCACTCGCACGATTTTTTATTCAGGAATCTTTATTTGCGTCGTGTTCTGCAAGTCTAAAACTATCTCATGAGTATAGTATATTGGTGTAGTGTACCTGAGCGGGGGAGGTCCGCGGCGCGGCGGGAGGTCCCCGGGCGGAGGGGAGCTCCCCCCCTGCTCCCCCCGCGCGGGGGAGGGGCAGTGCGCGCTGTGGCTCGCGTCGCACGTGTACAGCACGCCGTTCACCACGGACCCGAACTCAGAGTAGTTGATCAGTTCGTAGTGCCCGGACACCTGCGAGCAAACAATCTGTTCACAGCGAATTTGTTAACAAATTACCAAAATTAGTTAGAATCAAGATGTAAAAGCTAGAGATCGAGCTCGGTGGCGTCCATTACAACAGCCTACATCCTCAGTGAACTCACAAAAGCTAATTAAATAAACATTTAAAAGATGTGGACGTCGTCAATACTATCGCAGTACATACCTCGTCCATGAATATGACAGCGTGGTGCGGGGAGACGGCCCTGCAGGCGGGGTCGAGGCGCGCGTCACACCCGCTGTCCGAGCCGATGGTGAGCGCGGACAGGCGCATGGCCACCAGCTGGCACAGGGCCGGAGAGCCGCCGGACAGCCTGCGACAATGTGGCGGACGCTCTACACTCGTACACAACACTTACGCAGTAGATGTAGGAATGAGCGATAAGCGCGTCAAGCTCATTACGTTATATTTTGCAACAATCTGTATTATTTTTCTAGATAATCTGCACCATGATAATGGTCAAAGTATTATTTTGAAACAAGATACACATACAGCTTTTATACGCAGTCACTGGGGACTTCCAATGTCTAAAGACTTATATGACATCTTAAGGATATGATCAAATTGTGTTAGCGGGATAAAACACTTTCGGTTCTTTCATTTTCAGAGTATTGAAATTACACTAATATTATTAAGAAGAAAGTCTGTATGCGTGTGTGTATGTTAGTCACTCTTTCACGCTCAAACGGATTTGGATGAAATTTGCTACCAGGGTAGCTTTTATGACCTGGATTAACACATAGACCTCGACAAAATGCAGAGTTCCCGTGGAATGATCGAAGTCCCTCGTGCACTGCAGACACAGTAGGTACCTGGCTGGACACAGGCTAGCTCTGACGGGCGCGTCGCACACGGGTGCGTGGTGCGGGTGCGCGCGGCGGGCGGGGGGCGCGCCCCACACCGCCGCCGCGATCCTCGCTCGGTCCGCGCCCGACAGCAGCTCGGAGGGGAGCGGGCGCGACCCGCGGCGCACGCTCGCCACCGAGCGCAGGATCACGCGGGACGCTCGCTCGCTGAGAGCCGTGTGCCGGTACGCGCCGTACGCCTGCTCGCCCGCCAGCACCTGACATCACACAATTACATACATTACACCATGTATGAGCGGCTGAACGTGCAATCAAATGTTGAGCCAGCGAGCCAAATTAAACTTGTAAATGAAAAATGTTTATGTTCTAGAGAATGACTTCCATAGTTGAGTTGATATCTTAAATTTATCAACGAAATGCAGAAATTAAAGACCATAATTCAAAATTCACAATATCCAGTCACTTTAACAACGAAACAAAATGTTTTTAGACCATCCGCCGACCAATGATGCTACAATCTAAATAAATACTCAAGTTTCGTAATAAACAGAATTTTGAACTTATAGCAAAACATAATATGACAGATCTTGTTAAAGAACATTTCTATACAAAAAAATATATTTTCCTAAGTGGTAAAATGTTAGTGGTTTCTGTCCATACCTGCTGCAGCCTCTGCCAGGCCATTATCCTGATCAGCTTCTCGTCAATCTTCCTCAGCTGATGATCTACCTCGGCTAACAGTTCGTCCGCGCCCTCCCCGGCAACGGCAGCCGGCAGAGGCGAGGGGGGGCCAACCCGACGCGCAGGGACCGACGTCAGGTACTCGAAGTCAGAGTCGGATAACTCACTAGAGCAGTCTGAAGTCAGCTCCATCTGCGATAGGAATATAAGAAGTCAGGGTCAGGAGTTAAGTTAGGTCGATTTATTTTTAAACACTGATACAATAACAATAAATACTATATTGTGATTGTGATATGAAAAAAAAACCTAATTACAGAAATCCAAGATCCTTTTTTAGTCCGTTGGCCTCATGTTTTTCAATAGCCATGCGTTTACGGCAACTCGTCTGAAAATTGAAAATTCGGTAGATTCAAAGACTGCGATGGGCTTGAATGAACTCGAGTGAACACAAATAGACTAGACATAGATGCTCTCTGGTGGACTGTAATGGACTCAAATAAACTCCTTTACAGTATAATCTTCCCAAATAATCTGCACCATTATAAAGGGCAACGTATTATTTTGCCAGATAATCTGCCACATGGTACACATAATTAGTTAATTACCTTCATCTGTTCATCATCAGTGTTGTTCTCCGACTCCCTCCTGTCTACTGTTTTCATCTCCACATTCTCGTCTTCACTCTTCTGCCTATACGCTTTAGCATAGATATCTCGTTCCTTATCATCTGTCCCCCACTCTCCTGCAATGTCCTTGCTATATCTGTCCTGCTCTCTGTACTTCTTGGTGTAGCTGTGTTCACAGTCTCCAGCCCCGTGGTACTCCGGGCAGGATAGGTTCATGCATATAGTGTGTTTCGGAGCGTTCTCATCTTCAGATTCCGTGTATGTACCGGCTGCTTTCAGTCTTTTGAGAGCTGTAGAAGAATGTATACATTAATTTAGCAAAGTCATGTAGTGGGATGATTTGAACGGATCTGCCGTAAAGAGGGTTGTAGGCAGTAGGGGAAGTGAACTGGTCTAACTGCCATTATTCTTCAATCAGCTAATATGGTTCTGTGATAAGCAGGGTGCAATGTGAACCTGGGATTGACCTCGCTCTCAATCGCTTTAAGAGTCATTCACAGATCATTCTGAGATAAGTAACAAGCCTACGACTATAGTATACAGTCCCTGGAACTGGATATGTTGAACCAAATGTGGTGGGAAAGATGTCACGCATGTCCACACTTGATTGACGAATTACTTGTCGCGTCTCAACGAGTACCCTGCCTGCCTGCACCCTACCTTCTGGTAAAGTAATCCTAAAATCATCACTTAGGTCAACGGTTCAAGTTGTTCGCGTGTGGTTGAACCAGGCTGCCAGCAGTTTAGAGAGGTTAGTAAAGTATGTTCGTCACTGCGTAGCCAAGGTCATAAGTTCAATTGTTAAGACAAGGTCATTGGTTCAAGTTGTTCGCCGGTGATTGTACCAGGCTCCCAGCAGTGTAGAGAGGCAGTGTAAGTCAAGTGTGTATGTTACCGTTAGTGCAGCGCACTTGCTCCCTGCGCGAGGGCAGCAGTGGCGGCGGGTGTGCGTAGTGCGCGCGCACCATCGCCGGCACGCACACGCGACCGCGCGCACCAACTGGGATCTTCATACTGTGTACGGACAGACATACCAATTATTACATTATTTATGTATTTTTTTATGTACCTGCCTCGCCCGTATGAAGGTAGCCGGCCAAAGAAAGCAAGAACATATATTTTGTGAGAAGAATGGGTAGTATTGTTTTCATATTCTAATCGAGGCGCTATTTTTGGAATGTAACCAAATCATTTTCAAGGCTCGCTTCTTTAAGAGTGTATATGGGTCTAAATAATAATTTTACAAGGTTATAGCTTAGGGGGGTAACGATAATGAACAATTGAATGTAGCGTCATGTGAAGGCGTTGCTCCGCTCACCGGAACAAAGGTTTATGTTTCCTCGCGCGACGGATGAAGTCTATCTTGATGGCGTGCTGGTCCACCGGCGCCTGGAACCTGTCCCACAGCGCCACGCGCTCCGTCATAGAGATGGAGTTCACTAGCTTCCAGTCCTGTAATAACACGATAATACTAATCAGCAATGGTCAACATTTCAAATGTTACACCCCTCATTTTTATATATGATGGAAGATAATTATAATGATGATGGAAGGACAAATGAAAAAATAACATACACATATTTTTTTTTATTCAGAATGTTATAATTACGTCTGTAAGGGTTTTATGAAAATATAAAAAACAGTTCAACATAATGTTATTCTCGTCAGAAGCCCGTAAAAATGATGTCATTAATTATCTGTATTTTTATTGCTTGTTTACGTATGGTTGACAGATTACAGATACAATAATATTTTTATTGGTGGCATCAGACGGTTTTAACATAAATACGAGAATTTAATTCATCAGTTTTTTATTAATAACTCTTAGAAAGAAAGAAAGAATTTTCATCACTTTGTAACAATGAAATGTTGTCATGTCGAGATATTATGTGATTTGAAAAGTTATTACATTGTATCAGTTGTCCGTGCCATCACCCGCGACATAAACTGAATATAAAGAATTATTTGACCCCCTTAGAGATTGAATCACCAAGAATCCTTTCGTAGTACACTCCAACATCACCCTATAATACACCCTACAAAAGAGATTTTTCAATGATGTAAGGAGCACCCCGGCCAGCACGGTGTTGTCGAAAAAAGGTCGAAAATGGACAAAAAAATAATTAAAAAGTCACAGAACCTTTGTGCCTAGTTTCATCTAGATATTTATAATATAATACTGACATACATACGTTGGATGTAGGTGAAACTAAATAATGCTAGAGAAGCACAGACGCTACTTTTTGCCGTGCAAAAGGTACGAGGTTCAATCCCACGAAACATGCAATAAGAGCCTGAGCTACCGGTGAAGGAAAACATCGTGAGGAAACCATAGCAAGGTGGCAGAGCGTTTCTTATCTTTCGCCTGGCTAGCTACCACCCTGAAGTCGTGAAATCTGTCGCCAACAACCTAACTGTGAGTTCCGGCAGTCTTCCTTGAGAGCCAGTGTATTCCAGACTAGGCAAGTTCCATCTAGGGCTACAGTATCGCTGACTTCCATGGTCGTGCGAACGTGCCTAGCTGTATAGGATAAAAATTATAATAAACATACTTACAATGTACTTTTCGACGTGATTGGGACACATCCAGCGTCCCGTGGGCAGCGCGGTCAGCGGCGGGTCCAAGCAATCCTGATAATACAATCATTTTTATTTCAGAACCAGTCCATACTCACACGTACAAATGTATATAAATTAAAACATAATAAAAAACTCTACAATTTTTTCAATAGAGCAACATTATTATGAAGAAGACGATCAAAGTAAATTATAATATTTTTATTATTTACTAGCCGTGCCTCGCGGTCTCACCCGTGTAGTTCCCCATTTTACTAACGAGATAATCCAATGGTAAACTACTCTTTTTGAAGTCGGTTAAAAAGTATTCTTTGTGATAATGTCCTTTCACGGGGTCCAATCTACCTGTGTACCAAATTTCATCCCGATCTAATCAGTGGTTTTGGCGGGAAAGCGAGACAGTATCCGTGGTTATGTCTGTGGTCAAGAGTCTAAAAGTCTGTGTAAGAAATTAAAAAAAAAAATTAATACTTTTTTAAATTCTTTTGAAATAATATGCAAGATAAGATAAATATTTATTCATAATAACATCCTACATAAGTAGAGATATTTATGCCCCCACACTGAGCTCAAGGTCCGTGTTGTGGAAGCCATGACTCACTATAGATTCAATTCACAACACTAGTCCGAGGTATTCTCAAGTAATTACTGTGAATAACTTCAATTACGGACAAATAATATACTCTGAAGATAAATAATAGATATTTATTTAATAACAGGCGAGCAGCTTCAAGCTGATGTGCCTTTATCATATTGTGTTGAATTCATTAATTGTCCAATGCATTGCACAACATTGTCCTTAAAGGTTAGCAAGAGGTAGTTGATAAAACTAAATACGAGTCCTAGAGTGTGTTTGTGTGAAGTATGTGTGTGTGAATGTGTTATGTTACCAGATGGAACAGTAGAGGGCAGTAGTCGCACTGTAGCAGTGGAGCCTGCTTGCAGGTCCCGAGGCACACATGGCAGGACTTGGCCGGCAGCGGCACACAGCCCCAGGAGTCTGTTGTCACCACACTCGCTGTGCTGTTCTTCGTGCCTTCTGTAATGAGTTCCGTTTGATTTGTATTTTTATTAATGAGGCACAGTAGTGGGTTATAGAGTTATTTTTATTTAATTCTACACAGCTAGGCATTTTACTACATGTTTGCACGACCACGAAAGTCAGTGATAATATAGCCCTAGATGCAAACACACCTATTATTATTATTCCTCCCATTTGTTTTCAAACACGGCTCTGGGCCGGAACTTCATTGAGGCATCATTGGGGTCGCAACCAACAACGAAAAAAAAATACAGCAGTATAAAAAGTTATGCGTGAAAAGTAGAAAAACTATTGCTAACATAATGTGTTTCAATTAGTCTGGGCTATTGTGATGAATTTTTGATGACTTGATACTGAAATATGGGAAGAGGTACGGCACCCGCCAATTCTGCCTCTTATCAAAATATTGCGGCGGGTGGTGACTTGCCCCCCACGAAAGGTTACTATTAGAGGTAAATATAGTGTTTCACCTTTATCAGTCCCAGGGAAGACGCAGGGCACTTGCATCTGCTTGGGCAGTTCGAACTGGGTTGGGTTCATGATGCGTGCTGCCTTCACTAGCACCTCCATGGGAGTGAGCGGTGGTTCCTCTTCCTCTTTCTCTTTTTTTTTCTCTGCATCAGAGTCATCAGATTCATCCTTGCTGCGCTTCTTGGAGTTAGAGCGGTTTCGCAATGACCTGGGCACATAAGTGGAGTAGTTTTTAACTTTTTCAGCGCCATAGTCAGCTGTATTTAACCAGCGCTGGTATGCCCTCTTGACAAAAAGTATTGATACTGTGTTTGTAGGCGTAAGGGGTACGGCAATGAAGTTTGAGGGCAGAGTGGAAATGGTTAAATGAGTTTAAAGACAGAGCAGTTATCATCAAATTCTCAGGTAAATAGTTTCAGTTGTAAATAACTGGAATGCTAAGACCAAAAGGGAGTGCAGACCATAGTCCACCATGCTGGCCAAATTACATATGTGCAGATTATCATAGTTAACCCAATCTAACCTGGTCTTCTTCTCCGAGTCTGACTTGCTGTCGGCTGGAGACACGGCGCGGCTTCCTCGAGAGCTTGCCGGATTCTCAGCATCAGAAGCCTTACATTCACGACACAACCACAGTCCGGCGGGGATGTCATTCTCATCAAGTGGTGGATCACTGAAATATTATACATCAATATATGTTTAGGCTTTGTTCGGACTGTTTAGTAGATGGTTTATGTGAAGTTTACACAGAATCGGTTGAGCGGTTCTTTATTTATAAAATTTTTACTATTTCAGTTATACATAGCAAAGCATGTACCGGGCCACTAGTGTTATATATATATATATATAATATCTTATAAAATATCAGTATTTATAGTAGTATTGACTTCATTGTTGTACATCTAACGAGCAGAGACTTAAAACCCTACACCTCGCTACTCTTAAAGAAAGAAGACTGCGAAGTGGCTTGATAGAGACTTGAGAAAATGAATGGCTCTTACAACCTCCCAGACATTCATAATCGTTATGAGAAAAGACCTCTAACTAGAAATATCGAAAACGAAAATCTACCACACTCATACCAACACACATACTTCTTACCACATCCTCAGCAACACAGTCGTTCACAACTGGAACGGTACAGGTTGCCTGAGAATGTGATCACAGCATCATCCATAAATTGTTTATAAAATCAACTAGAGAAAAGGCTAAACAACAATCCACTAACTCTTGCAAACCAAATAAAGACAACTTTAGCAATGCATTGGATGTTTAGTAAATTCAACAGAGTGTGATATAGCTTGATATGCATCAGCTTTAAGCTGCTCGCCTATTATTAAAAAATATATATAAATTCAGCTCTAAATTACCTCCCAAATATATACTTACGAATTCATATAATAATGTTAATTAACCCGTGACTAAGTGTATATTTACACCGATTAAATATTGTTGGACATAGTTAAACCATAGGCTGATTCTACAGAGGGAACCAAGACAGAATTGCCAAGGAGCAACATGTACAGTAGACAGGACAAGATGCTCTCAAGTCAGCTCAACAATAGAAGCCTACATAAAGCTTATAACAAGCTAAATAAAATGCATAAAAGATCTGAGAGAGATGAGTGTGCTAACAGCATGGAGAGAGGTTAAAGATGGACAAAGAATATTTTTTGAAGTATAGATTTAAAATCTTATTCAGTTACAGTAAGTAAGGAGGCCAGTATTATAGTCCTATCTAGTCCCAAAATCATACAACATGTAATATGAAAATCAATCATTGTTTTACAGACGAAGCTTCACACAGGCTATATCCTACTATTCTATTCCTTTCTACCAATATTATAAACGCAAAAGTTTGTATGAAAGTGTGGATTTATGAATGTGTATGTTTGCTACTCTTTCTCGCAAAAACTGCTGAATTGATTTGGATAAATTTGGTATGGGGATAGCTTAGACCCTGGATTGACACATACGCTACTTTTTAGCCTGTCAGCTTTTAGCCTTTTCAAGTGTGAAATAGTCTAGATAGACATTTATAGTAACTACTCACTAGCAACCAAGATGGAAACTAGCAGGGCAGCGGTCACAACATATCAGATCACCTCCTTCCCCACACGCATCACACGAGTCATGGTTATGACCCTTTCCTGGTCGTTTGTAGTATGGATGCTGAGGTTTCTTGGCTTTCTGGCCATTACCCTCTTCGTCAGGAGGCTTTATCAACGCTCTGATGAGCTGAAACACAAAAGTACACATCTTTAAAAGGAAAAATGCGAAGTTCAATACCAAAATAAGAGACTTATATACGTAGGGACAACTTACCGGCATGAGACCGCCTGAAGTGTCCAAATCATAGCCTATGTTAGACATGATCGGTGTCCAAAGATGTCTCGTTTGATGTTTATTTTAAGTAACAAACCTAGGTCGTAGTGATAACTGACCGACAGAGACTACAATTACAGTGGTAGTGATCGAAAAGATATATAATACAGAATAGACGCAACGGAAGCACGGGAGCAAAAAAAACTAGGAAATATTCTTTTGATATTGCCGCATTTTCAGCACAATGGTGCCACTAATAAGTATAACATTAGAAATTTACTTGTATGCAAATCTTTACTTATCAAAATCAAGCTGAATTTCTCGAATATCAACGAAACGAAACCACCTTTGATAAATAAATCTAATGGTAAATATGGCTCCAGTTTACTCTTTTGGCTTCAGTCTAAATGAAAATAAAATAAACGGCAATTTTATGCAACAACGGCTAGGTTAGGTGTTGTAGTACTCCTCTATGGGTATTCTTTGCTTTGCTGCTCGTTCAGTTCAGTTCATTCACAGACGCATTAGGTACATTTCATGCGTAGAAATATCGCTAACAATGAGTACGTTTTTTTATACGTAATATATAATATTTACACTCCAGTTCATTCACAGACGCATTAGGTACATTTCATGCGTAGAAATATCGCTAACAATGAGTACGTTTTTTTATACGTAATATATAATATTTACACTCCAGTTCATTCACAGACGCATTAGGTACATTTCATGCGTAGAAATATCGCTAACAATGAGTACGTTTTTTTATACGTAATATATAATATTTACACTCCACAGTCGCTTTGGTCCTATTCTATTCTATCTTTAATAATGCCAATGTCACGTGGGTTGCAAAAAAACAAACGCTGAAAAGATTGGCCGGTGATAACTAAATGAAATAAAACAACACTTGCACAGCAGATGCTCGGTGTTAACGACAATAATTAATTTAGGTTTTGAGCTTATTTTTGTTGATTAGTAACATAGATCTGAAACAAACACAAAGGACGTATACAACACGGCACAAATATTAGAAAAGCAGTATTAACAGTTACAATTTAATATTGTTGATAAGAATAAACTTATTTAATATATACACAAATGGGGAAATTACAAGAGGAAGGAGATTAGAAAAGTTAGAGGGGCGAGGCAGGTCATCAGGAATCTTGTCATATACGGAGCAGCGAAGCCTAGGACAATTAAAAAAGATGTGATCAGTTGTACCAATATCTATACCACATTCACTTAAGAAATGGTCACGGACTCTGATTTTACTAAGGAATACAGGAGTACAAGCATGACCCAACCGTATTCGACATAAAGTGGGAGTTGTTAACTTACTTATGTTTTTGAATTTGCAGAACCAAGGTTTAAGATGGATAGTTGGTTGGATTTGGCCATAGAATTTAGCGGTTGTTAATCTAGATTTTTGCCATAATGTGTCCCATGAGCTGTAGAGTTGGGAAAAGCAAGTAAGAGCAAGGTCATGAATATAGACTTGGAAGTGATAATTATTGCCGGTAATGGAAGCCTGTTTTGCACATGTATCAGCATTTTCAGTGCCTAGTATTCCCACATGACCGGGTATCCAGGCGAGGACTACTTGTAGATCAAGGGAATGGCACCTATAAAGTTCCTCCTTGATACGAAGAACTACAGGAAATTAAGACTTAGACCTAAATTGGTTTGAAGTAAAATACAAATACAAAAACGTTTATTGACTTTTTACATATACACACTTAGACATTCAAACATTGGCACTTAAATTATACTACAAGTAGGTATAACTATAATGTATGTCTAAGATACTTGACTATAATGTTTGATATATCTGTTTTACAGCTGGCTGACACCCGCACTAGTAATGAAACTGTATTGCAGGTGCCAGAGCCCTCAGTATTAAGGAACAAATTTGAGATAAAATAGTAGTACAAAAAAACACACAACAGCACTAGAACAAACTACTTGTGGTAATTACAAAACTAATAACACATTAACGAAAAATAAACAAAATAAATGGTAATACTAGAGAATATCCAAAATAAAACTTGTTAGAGACTGTGAGTGTGAGTAGGTATACGTGAAGTATGTATGAGGTAGTACTGTGACAAACGCAGTCTCTGTTGGTGCTGCATTCGCAGAGAAGTTATAAATAAATTAATATGCTAAAGTACTTGTGAACCAATGATGACTAATTGTTTCCAATTCCAATTACCTCTGTATCGTTATATGACAATGTCATCAGCCATTCAATTAGTAAAGGTTTGATTTTTCTTAAAGTTAGTGGGTAAATATGTAGCTCGTTGTAATTTTATTATACAATCGATTAGAAAAATTCAGATAATGTCTGCCAGCAGATTTTGTACGTTGAAGTAGAATAGGACATATTCTATCGAGCCTGCCCTGCCCAGGGTCAAATGTGAGCTGCTTATGTTCCCGCAATATAGTGTGAAGTATAACTAGCTGCCTAACAGTCAAAACTTTAACTTTTTTATATAGTAAGTCAGTAGGATATCTAATAAGTTTCTTTATCATAAATTTAAGTACCGCTCTTTGAGCTCTTTCCAATCTTATAAAGTGGGTTGGGCATGCACCACCCCAAACCGTGTCACAATAACTTAAATTGGATTGAACTATAGATTACTAAACAGTTTTTAAAGTATCTGGATCAGCCGAAGTAATAGCTTGTAAGCAGGTTTTGGAGTCCGAGAATAATATTGATTTTGGGATCTTGTGAGAGATAATATATAGGATTGCTTCCAATATAGCTATGGCTTCCCCTGTAAAAACAGAAGCAATTAGTGGGCATTTATAACCGAGTATTATTCTAAAATTTGGAATCCACACTTCAGCACCAATGTTGTTGTCCCTATTTAATTTGGAAGCATCTGTAAAATTTTGAAGCCAGTCCTTCCAAGAATATTCAACATTAAAAGGGAAAATTTGGAGGGTTCAAGTGAATCTTTATGAATTTCAATATCTAGAAGAATGGTAGGTTAAAAGATTAAAGAAAGCTTCATACTTGATCTGGTATAGAGGAAAGGTGAAAACTGGACTGTTGGGTAGGGGAGAGAGTACATAAACTTGGTAAAGCTATGAATAATACAGAGGATGTTTTTGTTTTGTCTTTGGTTTAGAGAATAGATAATATTACTAAGTTTTTCAAGGTAAAATAAAAGAGGATGATTAGCGTTTTGGATTAGCTTGCACATGAATCTAGCAGCTAAGAATTGTCTACGGATGTGTAAAGGGGGGGGGGGGGGGTCACTGCACTCCACTTGCATTGCATTTATCGGGAAATTCTTCATGGCACCTAAGATTATTCGAAGACACTGAGAAGACATTTGAAAGTTTTTTTAATGCTGTTATATTCTCTCATTCCAACAAAAATGTGTCATAATCTAAGTGACTTCGGATTATTGAATTGTAAAGAAGTTTTTGGGAGAAGGGGTGGGAACCCCACCATGTGCCAGAAAGGGATCGGAGAATGTTTATGTGCCTTTCACATTTGTTGAAAACATGGTCAATGTGTTTCCTTTGGTTAGTGCCCTTTATGATACTATAATTTTTTCTTTTAATTTATTTACATTTTTTTAAATTTTAGGCTTATAATTAAACTATTAACAATTATTATTTCAAATTTCAGTTCGGCCCCCGCAAGCAGCACCCGTTCACGAGTTGACGCATGTGCCAGCCATCGCTCTCCTCAACCATATCGGAGGGAAGAGAGCAACCCGACACACGATGCCGCCGCAAGAAGAAGCTTTTTTGAGAGCATGAGTACTCTGGGTGTACGATACAATACAATATAAAAATTATGTTCTTTCTAATCGATCTCTAAGGGCCTCCACCACTACCTCGTTTCGATCTTTCACAGCCATTTTGAGGTTGTACTCAACAATAGTCTTTGGTGTCGCTATCCTTGCCCGCCGCAATAACCTGCCAATTGCGATTTGCGTCATTATCGTCGTCGGCGTAGTAGGTAAAACAGTGTGTCGCAAAACTGCGACGACTGCGTGTGCGACACGTACAATGAGTACGTTAGTGTTTTCATATTTTTTGATGAGTATGGTAGAAAGAATGAGGCAATGAAGCACAAGTATAAGTTTTAGAAAGAAGTCAATGTACCCAGTGATGCTAAATAAAAACGTTTGCTATGTTAAGTTTCTTAAGAAATTTTGGAGCGTTTCGTTTTGTTTGGAACAGAACATGAAAAGAAACAAACAAGCACATAGCAAGGCAAGCACCACAGACTTCAGTAAACATAGTCATTCCAAGCGTGTCGGAAAAAAGGACAGTAGATTCAACAGTAACTACTACAGCAGCTATGGGAGAGACTAATAATTATGCTACTTTTGTACAGTCAAAATACTGCAGCCCCTTTTAATTTATATCAGTGGGCAGATTAGACTTTAAATAAAGTTCAATAAGGCATGTTTTTAAGAACAAGTGATGATAAAATTTGGTCAAATTTCTTTTAGTATACGCATGCTTAATATAAGCAAAGGTTCTAGATTATAGTTAAATTAAGACCTTATTGTACCATATCTGAAGCGAAATAAAGAACTTTGAACTTTAATTAATTAATTTTATAAATTATATACAATACAATATTCACTTTTACTCTTTCAGCCACTAAAACCATATCACACGATTCTCTACAAAAAGTTTCGTCAGACCGTTACACTTTTTATCACTAATATTTTGTAGATAGGGATTTTATATCAAATATTTTTGTTAACTTCAAAGTTTATTTCGCACATGATATGCTAAATAATGTTAAAACCGGCCATATGCTACGGAACAAAAAATCGATCGTCTGTCTCTTTCACCTCCATGGACTGTAAATACTTTCTTGTTACAGTGTCACTGAGATGGTAAGTACCCGTCGTCGATATCTTTCTCTGTCTACGGCAAGCACTCATTAACAATTAACTTTTTTATTTGCCAATAGGGCTGGTTAAAACTATTGAGGTCATACCGCCAAAGGTTAAAAATGTTTTGATGTAACTTCTACAAATACTACAAACATAATCTTTTGAAAAACAAGTACTTATTATTATTTTTTTAGTAATAATTTACGCCGCGAGTCCGATCGGACCGGGAGACTGTTTTTGGGTGAAAAGCGACGGTTTGCGTAGGTACATATTCGAACGTGTTATTTTCATTCCTCATTTTGCACATAAATCTACGAACCAGGGATACCGTTTTTAAAGAAGTTTTTTGAACTGCCAACTAAGAATGTTTGCTTATTGTATTGAACATATGGACTATGGGCACAGACCAGTGGCTCAGAAGAACCAGAAGTGCGTACAGGGTTTACTAAGAAGGTTTACAGGGGAGTACTAAGCCGAAAGGAGGTCACTGTACCCATCCTAAGGAACAACGATGGGACTAACTCTAAATTCGAAAAAAAAAAACAGCTGTTTAATACATTTTGTCGACGACCGATCAACTTTTTGTATGAGACAGCTGTTTTTTTTCTTGAATCCAGAGTTGGCCCTAAATTGAAAGTTGTTCCTTAGGATGAGTATAGTGACTGCCTTTCGGCTTAGTACATTAAATTTAAATTGAAGGGAAATGTCGCGGTATCAAAGAAGATTGTTTTTCGGTCATGAAATGAAAGTGAAATTATTCACTAAAAAAGTATAACTTGAAATAAAAAATTCCATCTCAGGTGTAATTTTTTGATTCTTATTGACACTTAGACGTAATAACAGAGCAAATCACCATTTTCGCGGAGCAAACTCTAGCGACAAGAGCGAAACAGAAATGGTGGACGGTCGCGATAACTAGTTTTTATAAAGTGCTACGATCGACAATAAGATAACAGGGTATGTACCTTGGTAGTGTAGAGGCATTTCCAGCTTGGTTTTTCTAAATCATTATCAGGAAAAAATCTTTGTTTACGCGGACGGAAGTCGCGGGTAGCTAGTAACATCTTAGTAAAATCGATTCAACTAACTGATCGATACTATTTTATAACTCATTATAACTTTTTCTTATGATAGGATAATGTTTAGTACTTTTACTTTCTCTGTCTATGTTTGCTTATTGAAAATATAAAATTACTAGTTACAAAAACTGTACTACTACTCGGTAGTCATTTAATCAATCCGTACTAGACCGTGAGACTGATTATTTTTCTGAGCCGTGAGATGACTGGATCCGGCCGAAGTCATGTATAGTATTGTACAGATGCATGATTTGTATGGGTCATGACTAGCTGCGACGTCATACGGCCTGCGTTAATACATAAGGACATTAATTAATTGTCACTTACCCAATTTTTGACGATAGATGCAGGCTGATCTCGGATCACTACCTAAAAGTCATACCTACTGTAAGCACTACATGTGGCGATCAGTGGTACAAGTAAAGTACCCGACAATCTCACAATATTCGCTCAACCTCCGTGCGTTGTAATATATAAGCGAATATTGTGAGATTGATATAAATATTTGACGACCGCCCGCGCCGTGGTCTCTTGGCTAGTTTGATCGTATTTGATTCGGGTTCTGCAGTGCGATTCTACAAACGTATCTCGCTTGCGTGACTCCCAAATCCGCGTCGAGATTTCGGCGTCTGTTCGGCGGGTCTACAGGTTATATTCTCAGTCAGGTCAAGTTTTTAAGGATGGGTATCAAAAGCTGTCTGTATCTAAGTGTGTGGATTATAGACTTACAGATATGAAAGTTAGTTGCAGACGATACGGTTTTCATGGCATTTACTTGTACAAAAGTTATAGATTTATTTATTTTAAGCCTCATTTATTCCTTACTAATACTTACAAAACATATTATTATGCACCTACAAAAAATACCACAAAGCGAATTTAGTTATTAATTTAGCATTTTTAACCAAAGCATGCATGTGAGTACCTAAGCACATTAACATTATATTTATTGATAAAGAATACAACATTATTATTATTAAGGACCCCTCAACGAGTAAAGGCCTCCTCCAATATTTTCCATTTTCGCTTACATAAGCTTCGTACACTATGGTTTATAAGTCACAGACCGCTCAACTGTGATGGCTGGCACACTTTGGTAGGATCAGCCTGAAATCAGAAATCACTCTTCTTCCTCTATATAACTGTCATTGGGTAGTACAGTACAGTAACAGTAAAACACCCTTGACGGTACGAACGAAGAAGAAAAGAGCAACTCCTCGAGATGTACCCGGGAGCGAGCCACCAATGTGCAGCCAAGGAGTGATACCGTAGACGTTTTACGCAAAAAATTCTTATCACTATCAGGAAATAGTTTTAGTCCATGCGGACGAAGTCGCGGGGAACAGCTAGTTACATACAAAATAAATTAAATGTTTAAAAAAAACAGTAGAAATTGAATAAAGAACAGTGGCAACATTGACAGCGGAAGCTGCCTTTTCGATGACGTCATGGGCGGAGTTTAGTTGAAGATCGAATTTGGATTCGGTTGGCGGGCGCGGCCATCTTGGTGAATTAGTGACCTGGCGATTCGGTTTTAGTTAGTGAAAAATCATTTGTCATCCAGAATGTCGGAAAGGGAAGATAATGTGTATAAAGCTAAACTAGCCGAGCAGGCTGAGCGGTATGATGGTAAGTACATATTTTTGGTATATCTTCTGTTCTTGTGACGAAAATTCGATGGTATATTCGCCGACAGTTGAAAGACGGTTTGGTGATAGTTTGCGAAATTTCTAGATAAGATGCAGACTTAAGTCCTTGGAATGATTATTTTAGAGGTGATTCAGTAATCTTTACCTCTTGAATTAACTGCTTTTCTTTGCAAATGAAATAATCAATGGCATTCGTTAGGCTTGGTCAGCGATCGATGCGTCATCCGCCGGTGGGTTGTCCTTTACGTTTTTTACTATAGAAAGTCTTTAACTAAGGTTTAGGTAGACTCAAAAATGTCCACGGTTTGATACTCCAGGGATTTACAGCGATAAAATCTAGTTTTTAAGTCGCAGTTCATGCGAACTCGTCTCAAGTAGGTTTAAAATTTTCTGTCCTCTATTTTGCGATCTCGTTGAAGTGGAATTTCGATCGATGTCTAGGTGTTCTGACCAATGACTGAAGTTAAATGATATTTCGCTTTGGCAGTTGCAACTGAGCGAACTGTGGATCTGAAATATACATTAAATTGAAGGATCTGGTCCATTGTCATAAGACCCATGAGCCATGTCATGTCTTTAGGCTCCCTAATTAAATAACTGATACAACTGCAAACCACTACATCTAAACAAAGAACTAAGGATTTGTATTCAACCTCTGATTTTCAAACAATCTTATTTTTGATTGATGAGAGAACATTAGTTTAATATTATGTCAAAACAAGAAATGGTAGAATAGGAAGGTGTTTGAAAACAGAAGAATGGGGAATATACAATGGGATTACCTATAACTGTATGTAATTAAAAAGGGAAATGAATTCAGGAATTTCTGCTAAAGTAGATATCGTTTCCAGGTATTCCTGAATTTTAATGTCTTGGTGATGGAATGTGACAATCTTTGAGTTTCAATTACTGCATAGAATAATTTGAATAACACGTATGTTAATTTATGAGATTCATCAAACTTGCTTTACCCAGTGAGGGGAAACAACTTCTTTCTATTATGATGAATCCTGTTCATCAGAGACAGTCAAACTGTTAGAAGATATGTGGAATCACTAAAGTACTTAGAGGAGACCCTAGTCTTAACCTTGAAAATGTATATATTTGCGTAAAAAATATTACAACAAAAATATACACAAAACTATCATACAGCTGTCCATTGAGATTTCACTGAAGAAATCTCTCTTTAGAGAGTTACTTATTATGCTAAAAACTAAGTGAAGTAGGTGCTTTTACATCTGGAAGGATGTCCATCTCATATCAGTAGAAGCTCCAGATCTCAAGCAATTTATTCAAAAGGAAAGAATGTTTCTATTATATAGCCTATTATTTTGTTGTTTTATGTTGTACCATGTATTCACTTGGTGGTGATGTTGAGGTCGGTGTGGCCATGCCAAGGTTGCCTGGCAGAGATCACTTTTTAGTGAAAAAGCCACTACTTGTAGCACTATATATTGTAAGGATGATTCTCTTATATTCAATGTTTTGTGTTACCAATTTGTTATTTCTACAATGTGTATTGTATCTCTAGCTCTTCCAAACTGTTAATCTAACATGTAGGTTTGAGTAGGTTCCACACAGTCACAGTGCTACATATGTTATAAAACATTGCTGGGAAGGATCTGGTGAATTAAAGGTGGTCTGTATAATAAATACTTAAATAAGACATTGTTTCTGTAACTTTTATAGGTATTTAATGTTACAATACATCTAAATCAAAACTAATTTAGCTAGATATATCACATATTTAATTTATTTCACATAATTTAACGTTTTGGCCTGACATTTTGGATACTACAGTGTGCACAGTCACAGGAGTTATTGTAGTGAAAAGTATGAACCACCCTACATTTACATTTTATTTCTCAGAACAAGCAAAATACTATTATCCTTATAAGTAATTTTATCTTAGAGATTAATATTTTTTTGAATTATCATGAATGAATGGTTTAGTTAACTTGATTCTAAACCAAATTAATTAATTATGGCTCTTATGATATGCAGAATATGAATTGCTTGAAAGCTATGTCAGCGCTTGTTAGAGGAGCCTATAAAGTTCAACTTCTAGGAAAGTTACATATTTATTTGTGCTTTTGCAAATCTGCATTCTCTGCCATGAACCCGTCTGTTGCATCTCCTGTTTACTAGCCCTTGGCGTGTATTGTGGAACATACCGGGACATCTTTGGAACATGAATAAATATCTGGTGAACTCCCCAACACAAGAGAAACACAATAGCATGTGAAATGTTATTTGTTTATAACATGTGAGTGTTTGTTTTCCAGAAATGGTGGAGGCGATGAAGAACGTGGCCTCCCGCAACGTGTCCGACAATGAGCTCACAGTTGAAGAGCGGAACCTCCTCTCAGTCGCCTACAAGAACGTGATAGGAGCCCGCCGCGCCTCCTGGCGGATCATATCTTCCATCGAACAGAAGGAAGAGACCAAAGTAAGTGCTTACACACAAACTGCGCTTGTAGTTTTATAAAATATCCTATGGTGCCCAGCAAACATCTTGTACAGAAAGCGACATAGAGCAGTGAGGATTTTAGCGCATGTGTAATTCTGATTGAAAAATCGTCTATCGCAAGTACCCTGCCTCACACGCCCAAAAATCTGTTGGAGACCTAAGAATCGTCACTTGACAATCAATATAACATGATAATTAATACAATAATCATCTGAAATGTTGGTACCTTTTTAGCAAAGCTTGGCTCATAAATTACCTCAATTCAGTACGATAACATGTTTTAATTAGCTATTTAACCTTTATCAGTTGTTTAAAGCATCATAGATAGTAACTGTTGCTATAATGCCTCTTTAAACACAGAAAGAGAATTTTCCAAATATACAAACTAATTTACTATATCGCATCTGAGGATCAGCAATCGAGCGGTTATCAGATAAGCGGCTTATCATCGCGTATGATTAAATTTTTTGGTCCCCGCGTCAACGTCACAGTGACGCCGGCTTGTTATAAACCCACCATCCTCTGTTATCTGTACGCAATGATGAAATCTATCGGAGAATCAATACAATTGTGGAAAATACAATCGAAATTAGTTCTTACAGGCCAATTCAGACACTAGTAATAAGGTTCAGTCATTGTGAAATCGAAAACTGGAAAAACCACCGCTAAATCCGGTCTTTGTTGCCAGACGTCGAAATTTAAACTGTTTTGTTGCTAGGTATCACGACATGTCTGTCCTCTTACTGCGTCATTTATTTGTAATAATTTATCGCATGAATGACGTTTCGCACCGCGCGGTTACAATTAGCGAGATTCTGATTCGCTTAACTTTGTTACCCGTCCCTAAACTCGGTCTCAATCTTGTCTCTATTCGTTCCCTCGTGATCGTCGAGGCTCAGAATAATTGCATCGCCTTCAGTAACTTGGTTGTGGTGAAATGATGAAGAGCACGTAAAGAGTAGCTTATATCGATTGGTCTGTGAATTGGTGCGTTTGTGACCTTTGTGCGATACGTAGGAGTCTCGCTCCCGGCTACACCCGACGTATTCTATGAAACATCGAGATCGAACCACTTTCATAATTGCGGTTGACGACGCTGCGATACGGATGTCATTTCATTTGCTTTGCTTTCTACACAATAAACTGACTGAGACATTCTCGGAAATTTCGAATCGTTATCTAGTTTTTGCGAATGTCATTTCAATATTCACACAAAAGAAGTCGTTGATTGCGCGTTTTTATCGACAATCGCGAGCCCGCAGCGAGAGGGACCTCGGCCTCTAGTCGCGCTATTCGGAAAATGACTCACCGGCTGTTACCCGGCATCTCGTTGCTAATGCTGCCGTCGTGTACCGAGGGATACACGGAAACTGGATTAGGGTTATTGCGTTATCCTAGATCCGATTCATTAATTCATTCTGCGAACGAACCTGCGCCACGCTTCGACCGTCAAACTATGTCGAGAGAACGTCTTGTCGATGCACCGTTATATTTTTGAACTAGATGTTCCAATAAAAAACCAGCTAGTCATTATCGACATGATCGATAATTCGACATACAATGTCTATTTTTGATGGTTATTTAAAGTTTTTTTATTAAGTAACCATAACCCAATCGTGTTTGGAGTTTACCTCACAATTGAGTACGATAGTACGCGATAGACGGGGTCCCAGGTAGGTTTGTGTGTGAACTCGAGGGCGGCCAGTGATCAGGCGATGCGGCCGATACAGCCTTATTCTAGTCTCCGGTCCCCAGCCCGCCGGCGCGCCAACAAATGGCACCATATTATGAGACATCGATTTTTCTCAAAGCCTTGTTGCGAGCGAGAAATCGAAATAAAAGTTGCCTCGGAATATACGTTATTTTTTCATTGGTTCTACGGGATGTAAACGTTCATTTGAATATATTTTTTGTGACCTATTTGTAGTAGATTTCAATTTCGTAAGTGCTTACCTGTTACAAGTTGCCTGAGGGATAAAAAACGAAAAAACACTCTAGTATAGTTTTGAAATAGGTTTGGTGCGTGACGTCCGTTCCTCGGAGCGACTTGGAGTGGAAGCTTCACAATAGCCGCCGTACTCTGTAGGAACTTATCAAAGGCTGACCTTATGCTTGAAAGGGCACTTTGTTGTATGGCGGATGACGTCACCGGTACACCCGGGACTCGACGCGTCCGACTTATTTGCTACACTAGTAGCTTGCTACATCGACAATCTCACTCATTAGCAGTCGCGGGCCAAATAAAACAAAGCTTTTGAATATGTTTACTGTAAATTGTCAATACGTTTCTAGGTTATTTCGATAACTTCATAGTAAAGACAGCTGAAGAATTCACGAGTCGTGTGTGAACCGCTTAGCTTTATGAATCATACGTTACGTCACATCCTCACTGCAGCTGATGATTAGATACTTTCGCTTAACTTGTTCAATGTACTTAATTGCTCACCTACCTACTTGGTTTATCTGAAGTGATACTGATGATACGTTGCAAAGCTAAAGATATAATTAAAAGATAATAAATAGTTAAATATATTATTATATTTTAACGTGATCTACTAGTACCAAATGCACAAGTAACTAAGCTTTAGACCTACCTACTAAATTAATTCGTGCAAAGTATCAGGTGCGACAAAAGTTGGAGCACGATACGATCTACGTCAAGCTAATAATAATAATGTTTGTTTATTATTTTATTACACTTTCGTCGAATTACCACAAGTTGGGTTGATTAACTCACGGAGGTCACTGGGGAGGTTAATCAGCATAAAATCGATAAAATAGGCATCCAGTAGACAATGTTTTTGCAGTGGAGTTGTGCTAAGTAGGACAGTGCTATACAAAGCGTTTTCATTCGCCTGTTATTTTACTTAGTTTAGTGCGAGGGTATTGAACCTCGTTACCAGCGCAATCGTAACAAACTCAGCTTATTGTCTGCAACAGTTTCTCCATTACGGAAGCTAAAAAGCTAGTAGGTAGACACTAATACGAATCGATGTAATTCTATAAATTCAAGGACCATTTTCCACTTATCGTGAGAAAGGTGAACTTTATGCTACAATGTCGTCCGACCCACACATACAGGCATGTTACATTACACATACATGTATAGTTGTTATACAGTTCAAGGAAAGTACTGTCGTGCATATGTAATATAGTAATATAGATAACTTGCGGAGCAATCCAAGCAGGCTGAAACTTTTCATCATTTTCTTGTGACGAAAGCCACTAGCCAACCACCACACGTGTTTACAAAGTAGATATTTTTTCTAAAGATATTGCCGTTTTGGTTTATCCAATCATTTTAGTAACGAAGCTAGGTTTGTATATGTGCTTTGTTGTGTAGTCCTTTCATAAACTATGAATAGTATGTTCTATATGTACGTACGATGAATCTAATAAAACAAGTTATGAAACTGGTCGGCGAGTATGTATGAGTACGGTAGGCTGACGTCACAGTCGCGAAATAAAATGGCATCTACGTAGCTTTTTACGCAGCAAACACTTGAACCTGTAGTTGGGGTCTCGAGTACTGAAATAGGGTGGGAGCTTTCTCGCGATGTTGCTGACGGACTGTAAAAGGCAACATACTAAGAAGATTTGATCAATAGTATGTTTGTAGTTATATAAAAGCTTATTTTTGACAAGCGGAAAGCTGAAAAATATTTTGTATCTTCATAAAAAATTACTCGCCTCATATTCATTAACATTAAAGGGAACCTTAATTCTATCTTTCTTATCCCCTTGCTCTATTCCACGTATCTGCGGCCCAACCTTAGGAAACAATGACTTCATTATTTAGTCATGAAATGGGCTCGAGAAGGTCAAAACACACCGGACTGCACTCGTTATCGTTGCCTGCGCAAACTTATTTTAACTACCAAATTATTTATCTTTACTTCATGGAGACGAGATAATGGGACTCTAAATATGTATCACAGTCAGAACGTTGAGAGCCTGTGTAAATCTAAGTAACAACTCATTTATTCACGTAGTTACGTAGATCAAGTAAACCGGCACGTAAAAAACTGTCCTCCAGAATAGTACGAAATCCAAAGTAAAATGGTGTATAGCGGCGTATTCTGTTTCACATCCTCATTATGCGAGTGAAATGCGATATTATGTAACTGTAGGCTCGCGCGCTCTACCCGCCATACCGTGACCGAGCCCTTTGGATTACAATCAAGACAATCATTCTTTAAAAAAAAGCCGCTATGTACTTCAGTTACATGTTGATAAAATTTATATGTGACCTCCTTTATAAACAAAAAAATGATATAAGTCAGTACAGCCGCCTCTGAAACATAAAAGTAACAAATGTAAAATAAATCTATAGAAAAAAGAGACTTTGACGTTTCAGATGTTACAAATTGGTTAAAAAAACTTGCCTAATGACAAATATCCTTGGTTTAGTTTCGGTCTGATTGCCCAACAGACACTCACTTCCCTGTTTGATGGAGCATGTCAAGCTTCCTTATCGATTGATGCTTTTGAAGTTACACTTTTAATTAGGAGCTTATCGTCCATAAACAATTACTGTAATGATTTTGATATTAAGTGAAATTAATTAAATACATGACAGCTCTGATATTTCAAACAACATAACCTTAGTATCATAATTATTTTTACAATACACTTTTAATTTTGCATCTAACTCTACACATGTGACTACATCAGGTCAAGATCATGATCCCCTACAGTGTTAGTTTAGATGTACCCCTCTTTCATATATGTGGAATCGTTGGGTCATAGATTACTGTTTTTAGGTGGTCTGGCAAGCTTTGACATATTTTTTGTCTTAAAGAACTGCAAATAATTCATATGTCATCCAACCACCAGCAACTTTCAGAATGACTACCATAAGGTTCAAATGAAATGTAGTTTGTTTCTAAATAATGTGTGTATGTGTGTGTGCAGGGCGCGGAGGACAAGTTGAACATGATCCGCGCGTACCGCAGCCAGGTGGAGAAGGAGCTGCGAGACATCTGCTCCGACATACTCACCGTGCTCGACAAACACCTCATACCCAGCTCCCAGACCGGAGAATCCAAAGTCTTCTACTACAAAATGAAGGTATATTATCAACACTAATATTATAAAGTGGAAGATTTGTATTTTTGTGTGTAACAAATAAACTTAAAAACTACTGGACCTATTTAATTCTTACGTTATTAGAAAGCTACATTATCTCTGAGTAACATAGGCTATATTTATTGTGATAAAATTTAAAGACCCGCGGGTGAAACTGGGCAATGCAGCTAGTCTGTTTATTAGATAGATATGCTAGTGCACAGTACACCGATGCAATAATGAAAATAAATTAGTAACAATAAATAACATCTTATATAACTCATACTTACAGACAACCCTATTTATCTATATCCTACACACACATTGGCATGTGTACTAAAGTTACATCTGGCGTTATTTATGTGGAGTAACTCGCCACTTTCATAGAGTTTCAGTTATTATAGACTGATAGAAGAGGAGGCAAACTACAATCCTAATCGATAACTATGGCTTGTCTTGATATTTTCTCCATCTATTATTAGCTGTAAAACACACCTTGTTATCTATGGTGTGTCACTAGTGTTTATATATAGTACATGTTATATTGTATGTCTGTGTGTTGCAGGGTGACTACCACCGGTACCTGGCCGAGTTCGCGACCGGCAACGACCGCAAGGAGGCGGCCGAGAACTCGCTGGTCGCGTACAAGGCCGCCTCCGACATCGCCATGACCGAGCTGCCTCCCACGCACCCCATCCGCCTCGGACTAGCGCTCAACTTCTCAGTATGTACCACACACACACCCTGTACCCACGCATACAATGTTATAACGTTACATTTTGACTCTTATGCATTTCTTTCTATTTTATTTACCAGACCCATGTTTGTATTTAATCCCATGCCTAATAAATAATGCATGCGACATCCATACTAAAGAAAATTTAAGTTTCCGTATTCTAATTTACTTAACAGTAATATGTTATTTAAAATACTTATAAATACGTTATCGCGGGTCCTTCGATAGTGCAAGAAGATGTATTGTCTCTATTAACCTATCTATCATATAAAATTCAATTGTGCTGTGACAGCTGCTTTAGGGCATTATTTGTAAAGGTCTTCCCTCATTTTCATTTCCTACTCCGAGCCAATCTAGTAATTCTAAGAAAACATTATTTCTTTAAAGTATCTCTCCCATACTAAAGTGTACAAATGTTTGCGTAGTTGTGAATCATTCATAGCACAATGGCGACGAAAAAGGGTAAATTACACGGAAAACAAGCGCCAAATATACTCAAAATCATGTGCTTGTTATTTTTATCACATATTAGCTTCCGGAATTTCCGCTCTCTAACCTCGCAGGTTTATTTTGTTTTGAACTTCATTGAATTCAAATATTGTGAAACAGAGAAGTACATAGTTCGCTCCTCTCCAGACCTCTGTATAATAAATTTATTAGTAGTTTTAGTTCTACATCCCCATTTAATATAGTAATTCTCCGAACCCATTATACTGTTTTGTTTTTTGCTGAGAGTGTTATATCATGATACAATATCGTGTGCCGTTCCATTTAGCAGAAGTGATGTAATACCATACTAAGGGTCGAAACACAATATGACAACTCGGGAACTCAAAGACACGTCGCCTTATTACAAAACGAGGCTTTTAATAAAAAGATATTATAAGTTACTTTTTTTCTGCAACTTGCCTAGACGATGCGGCCTAGAATGTGGCACGCGTGCCTAGAAGAAACCGATTCACTTGTGCCTTGAAAAGAGACATTATACTCAGCTAGTGGGTAAAAAACAAAAACAATGCTAATTTGTTTTGCAGTGTAGAACTTGCAAAAATAATATCGAATAGTTCTAAACTAAATTGCAGTATGCAGGTAACATTAACAGTAGTATGTTATTATGAGTTGTCATTTTATGAAGAGGGCTTGTTTATACAAGTAATGATGCACATAGTCACACACACGTCACATGAGTCAGCCACTGACTGCGCCGGCAGCAGTGGCCGACACTTGCCACATCACACTCTCTCTAGAACAAACATGTTATGACTTACATTCTGGAAATATTATTTATGGCAAGAGCGTACTTTCAATTTTAAATTCTTAGTATCTATGCTAATTTCTGGTGACGGTAATAATACCTATATCCTCACACATATTATAAATGCGAAAGTGTGTTTGTTCGTCTTCTCCTCGGCAACTTACTGCCTGATCGACTTGATTTCATAGAGATAGAACGAGATGTTGTCATAGGCTACTTTTGGCGAAGCCACAGGCAAAAGCTGGTTTTGTTTACATATTGGTTATTTGAGCTTAAAATTATTATTTATGTACTGGGTATGGTATAATGTGTTATTACTTGATCAACATAAACGTCCGTATCCTCTGTAGTTGTCACTCGCCACAGAAAGAGGTGTTGTCTGTTTGTTCGCGTGACGTCACACATCTCCTTATAGCCAACGTAAATATTGAATAGTAAACGCGATAGTACGCAGCCTCGGTACATGTGTATATACCGTTGAATTTCCGACGTACCGTGTATATACAAGTTGCACGCTCTTTTATGATGTCTCGAAATAACTACACAGTACGTTTTCAATGTTGAAATTTTGATCTCTCAATTAAACGGCTCGTTTTCGGATAGTTGATGTTTAATTAGCATTCTTATTGTTATGTGATGTGGAATGTGCGATTTAGATAGATGTTTCACATGTTATCATCACGTTAGATTTTCAATGAGTATTGACGCTAGTGTTATCATTGTGTGTTGCAGGTATTCTACTACGAGATCCTGAACAGCCCGGACCGCGCGTGCCGGCTCGCGAAGGCAGCCTTCGACGACGCGATCGCAGAACTGGACACGCTGTCGGAGGAGAGCTACAAGGACTCCACGCTCATCATGCAGCTACTGCGGGACAACCTCACGCTCTGGACCTCCGACATGCAGGGCGACGGCGAGTCTGGTAACTGACAGCCTACATATGTACATACATACGAGTAGTATTACTGTGTCGTCCCGCTAGTGCAATCTTTGTCAGGTTACCCTAGCACCCTAAAGAAGCATGTAATGATAGCCGCCTAGAGCCTCCAGCACAGCTCATCCTCTGAAGATTTTCTAATACACTGAACTTACTCTAAGGTTTATTGTTCATTTCAAGAATACATAATTAGCACTTCGCCAACACCCAAAATTTGTCTTGAAAAAAAACAAAAATCATGCCTATTTCTCTCATATTCCGAACTATTATTCCAATATTTTATTATTGGCGTGTCTCTGAATAAATATTATTAAAATCATGATTTTTTGGGCTCAAATACTCAAAATTCCCCAGTAGAAAAAAATTTAATTAGGACATTCTGTAACAATAGATATGAAATTCATAAAGTGGAGCGCTTTGATAGTGAGTAGTATGTGTGTGACCAGTTACTTGTTTCACTTCACTTACCTAATACATTTTTGGGTCAGACATGGGTGTTATTTTTAGAAAAGGGTTCTCTATGATTAGCATAAAAAGGGTACGTTTATACTGAACGGCTCGACGAAGCGACGCGACCTACAATCGATACTCGACCAGAGCTGTCGCGTATTCTTTACTAAACTAGGTTATAATAGTTCCTCTTGCTTGTTATTGCAAACAACTTGCTATAGGACCGCCTCTAAAAATTTAAAGTAAATAATTTTTGGCTGTTTTGTATGAAACTGCTGAGATATTTTTTTAATTTAGAGGCGCATTAGTTGAAAAGGTTCATAACAATGACTATAGTGTGATGATCTATTTATTAAACTCCAAACTGAGACCTTTATTTGTCCATAAGCAGTTACATAAAATAATACTTGCTACATAGTCAGGAAAACATTTGAATTGGTAAGCAATAGAAGCTTATGCGAATGTTTGGTTGTTTCAGGTGAAGCGGAACAGAAGGAGCAAGCACAAGAAGTGGAGGATCAGGACGTGTCGTAATACTTTTAAACATTCTATTTAAATATAATAAAAAATAACTATAGTATGATATAAGAGCCAGCCCTCAATGACAACCGGTCGTAAGGTACATCCCGCAGTGTCGTGCGGCAGACGTGCGTGTCGCAGCGTGCCGCACGCGCGCCGCTCGCCGCTCGCACAGATCATCCAACTGACATGTACTCTTTCGTTATGTATCGTGTCAAATTTATCTATGAGTATAAATGTATGTACTTCTTTTGATATGTTGTTTTCGAATACGAAAAGTGTAATGTTAAGAAAAGTACTCGAATGTGCCGCGCGTTGCAGCCGCTCGCGCGCCAGTAGTGTCTGTCGTGCTCTACTCCGCTCCCCGCTCGGCGCTACTGCGTACTGCTCGCCCTCCACTCGCTAGAGCTACATACGGTGGGGACTGTACGTTTAACACTAGGGCACCGGCGCACGTCTTCCGCGCCTCAACGCTGCATTTGTATACATTTGAATCATTATTATTGCGGCATATTTTAAACGATTACATTATTAGGGTGGTATTATGTAGTTACTTGCAATATTTAGCTAAGTACTAGTGGCGTCACCCGTCTGTGTCTGTCGTATCGAGACTACTTCATACTTGTATTTATTGCAATAATAAGTTTGTGTAAATTGTGACTACTGTGTAGTGACGTTTATTGAACGAGCGCGGCGCGGCGGCGGCGCGTTCGGTCGCCGCGCGGCGCCGCTGCGTGCCGTCTCCGCGCCGCGCCGCGCTGCGTATTACAACATTTGGAGTATTCACACTTGAATTGCTTTAATTACTTACGAGTATTGTGATAGAGATTTTGTATATTTTAATTTATTTTTTTTAATTTCGCAAGTTGTCGGTAAAATTGATTGGTGTAGCGCTACATCTTACTCGTTGTATGTACAAGTACTGCGCCGCGGACGAGTGCTGTAGTTGTGAAGTTGTGGTAGGTAGGTCATGTGACGTCCCGCGTGACGTCACTACATTCCTGCGCGCCTCCCGCGCCCGCCAGTAAGATATTAGCGTTATTTTAATTTTGAATTTGTAATGTTGCATATATTTTGTTAATTAATCACCCAAAAACTGGAAATACTGATGCGATTAGTGTTATGCAATATTGATTTATGTCCTACAAACAACATAAAATTTATTGTAAATGACAGTGTAAATCTAATAATAAAATTCAAAAAGTCCAATGCGTTTGTTTTATTGAATGTTGCATTATCCACTCACGCGTCCTGGGACAACGTCGCTATACGCCATCTTACGTCCGGGACTTTTTAGACGCCGAGCATTTATTGCCTTGTTAACAAAGATCTAGTTTGTGGCGGAATTAAAGCAGCTACAACGAAGAAAAAAATATGTACAAACTCTTTAAAGAACAGAGATTAAAACTGCATATTCAAATTGATCCGTCAACTGAATCTTCCATACTAAAAACTGAGAATACAATACACGAAAACCGATTTGGACTCTCCTGTGAACCAATATTTAAAGTCGATTTTTAGATCGATTTATTGCTTTAATTATTCATACATTATCATCATCGTGGAGCACTGATTTTCAAAATTACTAATACATAACAATCATAGAAATAAACACTATAATTAAAGTATTTACGACATTATTGCCGGAACTTCAAAATGTTCACCCAAACACAAACGGTTGATGAGCCGACTGAAGTTCTCATTTTTTTTCTTCAGTGGCTAAACATTGACACTGACATCTTGCGGTTTTTTAGTGAACCTGTTCTTTTGATAACGACCTAAAAGAAGATTTATTTCAAATCTAAATCGCTAGATGCCGCTATTTGGCAAAAATTAAAACCACAGCACGTGGAAACTAAAGTATCCACGGACGTAAGACCACCCCTTTTTTTTTGATACTATGCTATCCACGGACGTGTGAGTGGTTATAGATTGGCTAGTTATTATGAGGGGATCAAGTTTTTATATTAAGTGTATCTATGTCAACTTAACTAGAAAAAAAATGGCACAATAGAAAATTGTGCTAGATCAATTTCGCAAATTTTTCTGATTAAACAACGTGAAGCGTTTCGCGCGAGAACCGCTGTGGCATCTGGCCACTACTTGCCTGATATAATGAAGGATGGAGGAACAAATTGTGTAATTCCCCGTGATATTACCAGTAGTGTGGGGACAAACGGAAAAACAAATCCTATTTGTCATAGAGCTGGTGTGACTACCGAGGCACTAGGTAACCAGTGTTTTTTGGAATTCCCGATTTCTCAAGAGATGGCTGGACCGGTTTGAGAAAATATTTTACTGTTTGAACCTACATACCTATACTTTTCAATCAATTGCTCCCTTTTAATTTTATCAGTCTATTTAGTATTATTTTTAAACTTAACATTTTGTGTCGAATCTCAATAAAAGGTAGGCATTTGCTTTCCCAAGATTTAGTCTCATTAGAAGTGCAAACAGTCTGTCTGGATCCGGCTAGTGATGGTACGCGGCGTCGCAGGTAAGTTTCCAAATTATCTTCCCGGATCTTGGCATCCATATAGGAAATATCGAATAAAACACAGCACATACAAAAATTATATAATTTATTGCACGGATAGTCAAAAATATTTATCAACATTTCGATACATGGCGCATGGAGGCGTGATTATAAAAATGGCACGTGTGCCATTTCTTATCTAACATTGAAAAACTTATACAAATAACATTATATGCCACTCGATTTCATCCATCGATTATGTACCTAAAAACAAACGATTTCACTTTGGTATTACCGAAAACCTATTTCTTCGATGGCACGAGTCTCCCTGCGCTTAAAATACAATGAATAAAGCATGAAAGCGCTTGCAGTGTGTGAACTGGTGAGCTAATATTTACACAAAATATACTACAACGACAATAATACAACAATAACATGATACCACTGGAACGAATCAATGTCGGATATAAAATAAATTCAATATTATATTGTAAATAATTGTGTGTCGTCGTAAGATAGCAGAACAAAATATATTTTGAAAATTGATCAATAGTAAATTTCAAATCAGAAGTATGATAACGGCATCTCTTATTAAATCAAATCAAAGAGGTAAGTTCTGGTTGACTGAGACATTGCTGGTATATTAAGAACCAAACAATACACCACTTACTAATGTATGGTATTAAAATAAATTAAGGTCAGGACTGGGGGAGCATATAAATATATATATATTATATATGTTTATCGTCTAGAGGTGTACTAAGCCGAAAAGAGATCGCTCATACTCATATTAAGGAACAACATTAACAGTGGGCACAACTCTGAATTCATTTACACGTTTTATAAATTTTTACGACGACTGATCAACTTTTTCTCGGAATTCAGGGTTGGTCCTATAGTAAAAGTAGATCGTAATGATGAGTATAGTAAATCATATTTGGCTTAGTATACCGATAACCGTGTATATATATTTAAAACTGAGTCCGCGCCAGTAACTGTACAATTTAGTAAATATATAACTGGTATATGTATGATTGTATCGACCAACATTAACATCATTCAAGTAAATTAACGTAACATACATTTTCATTATAGCTAATACTTGCTGGCTTATTTGTAAACGCAATTTTAACTTTGAGCATATTTTGTCTCGTTTTATCCTATAGAGAACATGATGCGACAAAATAAGACATAAAACTCATAATACTTAAGACCAGTTTTCATAAACTTGTCTTATAATAAGACAAAAAGCTCTAAATATAATAAACTTGTCATATAAGAAGACAAAAAGCTTTTAATGTTAAGACAAATTTTAATAAACTTGTCTTAATATTAATACCAATAATATAAGACCAACAGTATAATGTATTTACAATACCGAGCAGTACTTGAGCCCTATAGCAAGTTATTATTATAAAAGATATATTGAGCCCTTGTATATAGTGGCACTACTCACCCAGCACTACCGGTAGTGCTGGGTGAGTAGTGCATGTGTCGGCGAGGCCTTACAACACTACTTATCGTAAATAGTTTAAATAAATGGAGTGTAACATACAGCTGATGACAACTACTCAACTACGACATTAATATATTAATGTACCTATATGTGTATCAATATATACAACGTGTAACTGAAAGTAGTGACAATACTTAACGGTGTTAGTGTACAGATCAAAGTGACCTCAATATTGACCAAAATTACGCAAATTTCTATTACAAAAAAATTGCGTCCTCCATACAACTCGACTGATCACGTGACCAACTTTTGTATACATAACCAATTATTTTTTTAATTTTAACAAAAATGTATGTTCTGTGCCGTGTTCGTGTTCACTTCGATGTGTAGACTAACATTAAGTATTGTCACACCTTGTATACTTTATAACAATACATACACGTTACAAATGTTGGTCAGCTAGTGTGGTTGGAGGCTGTCCTGTCCTCAATCCCAACAGTGGGACATATTATATGGGTCGATATTTTTCTGTTTACCGGCCGATAGTTGCTCTTTACCAAGGTCCACATTCACTACGTACATTTCATTGACAGGTAACGCGATCGCGTTATTGTAACCGCGTATAATTCACGTGGAACGTTATCCTCTATGCCAATGTCAAATTGTTTCTCGTGTCGTGGAACGTAAAGCGCTCACGCATGTTCAGCAAGGAATCTGTCAGTTCGTTAGTGAAGGAAGGCCTACATTTAATTTACCATAAAAAAACATTTAGAGAACAAATAAACTTGTATGTGTTGTTTATACATTATAAAGATAAATAAAATTATTTAAAAATATAACTATGTATATACAATAATAACGGTCACACGTGACGTGACGTGACGTGACGTGACATCAGTCTCGATTACATTATATATTATCATTATGTACAAAATTATCAAATAAAAATAATAATAATAAAAATAACAAATAATATATAACTTCGACGTAGACAATGTATTAAATGAATGGAAACTTAGCCATTTCGTAAAACGTTAAAAAAACTAAACAAATAACGTATTATTATATCAATTTAAAAATTCATAGCCAACAAGGAACGTGTGGGAGTGGTTGTAACAACGCGCCGCGCCGCGAGCTCGCTGTACGTGAACTATAATGAACGGGTCATTGCCCAACGAGTAACACTGTGACTGGTTGGGAACAAAATGCACAAATGTAAAAGGACGTTGCTATTCGTTGGGAGTCATTTTAAACTACAGAAAAAATACAGGTACATACGTAGGTTATTGAATTTAAAAAAATTAGAGTTAATTCTATTTAATGTCACAAATAGAATTTATACAGGACTTCGTTTTAGAGGTGAAGGTCAATTTTATTAATGATAATTACTACCAAAAACCAAAACCGAAAAATTATAAGAATATCTCAGCGAATTAATCGACATATTTATGAAGAAATTGCGGTTTATTTGTTAATAGACACCAATATTTTCTATCATCATAGATGTATTTTTTTGTCGAATTAGTTAAATTCTAAAAACAAGTAAGTTTCGCACTAGTCGTTTTTAATTAGATTAATTAAAATTAATTATTTAATATTAAACTAATTCCAATTAGACGATAATATTGTTTAGGAGCGCTGTTACTGTTTCGAACTTCTCTGTCACATACGAGTTATATGACATTTTAATATTTTAAAGTATTTTTAATAGTATAATTGTATCAAAGTACAAAAATAATGCAATAAAGGAATGTTAGCAACGAAGGCTCGATGTTACTAGAATCAACCATACATCTACATCACCATCACATTCAGTCTACATACAACATCAGTTTTCATCAATTCCTATATTCTTACCCTCAACATTCCATCGATCACATACGAACATCACAATAAGCCATCACCATCATCGTCAGCCATCTCGATCACATTACAAATCACAAGGGAAAGTCAAAAAGTCTTCATTTTATTTACAAAATATCACACACACACACACACACATATATATATATATATATATATATATATATATAATATATATATATATAATATATATATATATTATATATATATATATATATATAATATATAATTTTGTGACAGTTAAATTCTTTTTTATTTAGTAAACTAACGGGTATTTGATTCATATTGTTTAAGAAGACAGGTTTGTCACTTGTACCTGATTGTTGGAAAGGTCCAACTATAGTTTCATTTATAGTTTTATTCGATGAACTTCATCAGGGATGAAATGAGTCGTTCGTGTCTTCAACGATGACACGTCTCGCACTAATTGCACATTTAAGTTTGTTAGCTATATTTTTAGTGATATTAACTGCTTTTTGTACATCATATTTAGTTATCAAATATAATTTTCTTTTTGTGCGCAAACTTACAAACTTTAATACTTCATAGTACATTTGTACTAAGACAACTCTTCATTACGGTCAGATAATAAACACATTCACTAATTTAATTTCACATATAAATATCATAGTATCTACGTAGAGATGAATATTATACAGAAGGGGGGCTAGCTGGGATGTTACACGACAAAGCATCGAAAAAAAAGTGAGTTCATTATACGTCAGCTGCGAGTACTGAACTAATACACAATAACTGTGAAACGTTGATATCTATAGAATAAAAAAAAAACACTAGATTCATAAAAAAACGCGTTTTTTTTTTATTAATCTGGTGGTTTTTCTTGTTGTATTCTGAGTTAGCGCTAGAGTAAGAAAGGACACTATAAATTGATATATACCAATGTTTCACAGTTCCGCCTTCGATGTAATTTATTGTATGGAACATTTTATTAAGCTCAGTTTATTTTCGAATATCGTATTTGTTATTCGGTCGGTCGGTATAATATATGTAAACCGCATTTGTAATTTGTATTTGACTATTTTTTGTACAATAACAAAGTACGCAACGTGTGATCACGATCTCGCCCGATGGTAAGTGACGGCACAAGTTTAAATATAAACTCCTGCTAGTGTAACGTTACGCTAGTACGCACATCTTCTTGAGGTCGCTCTCGTCCGGGTCGAGCGCCTCAGAGTCCTTCACCACGGGCTCCTTGCCTTCTATGTCCGGCAGGTAACTGCAATATACGCACAAACATACTTACTAATCTTCGCACATTAATCACATCATAATGTCAAAAATGCGAAAGCTTGTATGTACTTCTTCACGCTCAACTTTATTGGACTAAATTTGGAATCAGAATAACTTATACCGTAGATTAATAATCCTTTTTATAAACTCAGTGAATATATGTCAATGCAACGAAGAACCATTACAAAATGTTACCAATAAGTAAATAAATAAATAATGTAAATATATAATATAATAAATATTATTTCTTAGAACTATAAATGTACTGAAATAAGTTTTTGAAGTTTAATATTTCTATGTAATGAATCATTCAAATGTAGCAAGCAACACTTGCATGTGACGAACGTTATTTTAATCCTAATAAATATTTCTTATTCTCAACACATAGAGACTTAATCTGGAAAAAAATCCAGCATTTTTATTGAACAATCCAATCTAGGCAGGTGAAACCGCGGAGCACAATAAGTCTAATATAATTATATTCAAAACCTTCACTAACACGTCGTACAAGAGCATTGGTTGAGTAAGTCACCTGTCGTAGTCTAGTCCCTGTCGCTCGTAGAACAGCAGGTAGGCGGCGGCCGGGTCTATGGGGGGCCGGTGGTGGGGGGAGGGGGCGGTGGTGCCGATGGGAGGAGGGGGGCTCAGCTCGCGACACGACGAGTCGTTGTAGCAGAGCCACGCGCCGGACGGGTGCCGCGCGTACGCCACGTAGTGACCGCCGCTCAGCTGACCGCTGTGGGACTGACGTACCAACAATATATACTAAGGGACAACTTTCACTATGGGGCCAACTCTGAATTCGCGGGGGAAAAACAGCTGTTTCATATTTCGTCCACAATGGATCAAATTTTTGTATGGAGCAGATGATAAGTACAGTCTATCGGTGAATTAGACGTACGTACATACATTATAATACACATTTTTTTACAAATTAACGATCTCCAAATAAGCAGAATATTTACAAACTAACGAAGTTAATAAAAAATAATTGTATGAATTTAAGAGAGACAATTAATAATGGCGTAGGTATAGCACTCACCACGACTGCGTAGAGCCTGTAGGTGAGGTCGAGCGGGTGGTGGTCGGGCAGCAGCCGGTGCAGGTGGTGGTCCACCAGGTTGTGCTCCGTCACCGGGGTGGTCTGCAGGCTGGTGGACTGCAGCCGCTCGCGACTGTCACACGCAATAACGACATCTTCGTAGGAATATACGACGTAAAAACAAAAATATTTGCGAGCAAAGCAAATCTGTGTGTGTGAAAAAACAAAGTGCGAACGTAGAGTTTTTCAATCGCATCGTTTACTCAGCTTTAAATTTATGCTCGCTTCGCTCGTGTGATACGTGACTCGCTCTCTACTCTCGTACCGTTTGTGTAGGAGGTCGGAGCGCCGCCGGCGGTCGAGGCGGTGTCTAGGCGCGACGCGTGACTCGCTCGCCTCCTCCTCGCTGCCGCTAGAGCTCTCCGATATCACTTCATCCACGTACATCGACGACCTGCCACAACACACGAATGCACAACATTAACCAAATAATCACTATTATCGAAAGAGAGAACCTACTTTCGCCAAACCAATTCGGATTTCGCTCGGGGAGGTCAACGGGCTATATCTCTATAGCCTTCGATACCGTTTCTGGTTCCATACTGTTAAAAAGCTGAAGTGTCTCGGAGTGCGTGGAATGGCACTGGAAATGTTCCGATCGTATCTATCAAACCGCCATCAACGAGTTCGAGCCGATGAGCTATGCAGCGACGTGGAAGAAGGATGTTGTAGTGTTCCACAAGGTAGCGTTTCAATCCCTACCTTCTTTTTGTTGTACAAAAACGACGTGTGCCGAATAAAATGCTACCATTCCATATCAGACTGCAAAAAAACAGAAACAAACTAAGTACAACAATAATAAGTAAAACATCATTTTTCTATGTACAAGGTTATCGGCTAGGGGTGTGCAAAAGGGGGTTATTACGAGTGACCTCCTTTCGGCTTAGTACACCCCCAGCCGACAGCTGTGTACAGCTAGTGATCTGACCTTCTCCTGAGCAGCATCTCCTGGTGTCTTAGTATGGTCTCCTTGGGCACGGAGGCGAGGTACTCGCACGGGGAGAAATCCTGGAAGGGGAAGTCCACCACCTTCTGAGACTTGATCCACTTGTTGTTCACCAGCTGGAACCGCTTCAGGTGGATTATCTGCAGGGGGGAGATATTTCAGTTATTGGGATCCAGAACAAATTCTTACAACAGTTCAATGATTTCAAATTCAACAATTTAAGGTAAGTAATAATTTTTTTAATCCTAAGGTTGCCTGGAAGAGATCGATTTTAGTGATAAGGCCGCCGCTTGTGGGCCTACATGTAAATTTATATTTTTGTATTGTTATGTTTTGTGTGTCTACAACAAAGCGTTGATCTATCTATTTTTAAGTAATAATTTTTCTATAACATCACATCACACTAATATTATAAGGGCTAAAGTTTTTTGGCACGAAAGTAGCTTATACCCTGGATTAACACACATGCTACTTTTATCCTGGAAAATTAAAGTGTTCCAATTTATTAATAAATTAGCAATCAAGAGTTCCTATAATCATAATCATTTATTGCATAACTGTACAGAAATTGGTCTTAATGTAGAATTCTTATCGTTTCAACAGTATTGTCCTTGCGAACATACAATAATTTTAGTATACTACTTAAATCTAACATGCAAATTAGTATTGAGACGAAAATTATGATTATGTCCAGATAAAATAACATATACAAATTACACCTTTACATTATAACTACTTTATCTTACAGAAATTCTTTAACCGAATATAACCTTTCAATATCAAAAAAATTAAATAATTGTCTCTTAAATATATTAATATTCTCCGATTCAAGTAATGACGTAGGCAAGTAGTTATAGATCATAGGTCCCATACCCAATACACCGTTTCACGCATAGTACAGTTTCCCCAGAATATAATCCCGTATTTTAATGTAGACGTCAAGTACGCATGATATGATGTGAGTACTGCAGGTTGGTTTACGACTTTGATTAACATGTACAAGGCATACGAGTAACTACTTAACTTAGAGCAAACTGTTTCGGCATGTTTACTCCAGTTTAGATCCGAGTCAACATATAAACCCAAAAATTTTGTAAACTATATCTAAAAAATATAAACAGCGTCTTGGTGGCGGGTTGCTTGGCGCGGCACTGCTCGCAGTGGTAGCGCTGCTCGAGTCACTCTGCGCTGCTGAAGGTTGTTATTTAGTTACCATGATGGGCGGCGCGCGCCAGATCTGCAGCGTCTTGGTGGCTGGTTGCTTGGCGCGGCACTGCTCGCAGTGGTAGCGCTGCTCGAGTCGCTCTGCGCTGGTGAAGGCTCGCAGACAGGACGCGAGGTCCACCGCACGCGCCGCCTCCTGCGCCAGCTGCCTCACAGACGAGTGCTCGATCCATGCCTGCAATAATACATAAATATATCAATAAGGAGAGTGTAACAAATATTATAAAAACACACATGTAAACAATTTGGCTTGGAGTTGATCAGAGTGAAGTCTGTTGCTATGTTTTACTCGTAGTTTCTATTATTCACTACGTAATGCATCCAATAGCCAAAGGGATTCAAGTCAGTACCCAGACTGGCAATGAAAGATGCAAGGAGCATACGAGTAGCTGTGTCGGAGTGTTGAGAGACATGGTGGGTGCACAGTCACAGTACCTTCTCCCTGGTGGTCTGGTAGCGCAGGTGCAGCGCGGTGGGCTCCCAGTCGATGGCCAGCAGCGGCCGGGAGCGCCGCGCGCCGCCGCGGACCAGGTTCAGCTCTAGAGAGGACAGAGTGCCGCCGCAACCGCTCACCTGGAGGACACACTCACATCATACGAGTACTATCAGCACAATACGTTAATGAATAGACGGAGATGATCATTTGCTTCAAAGCGCAAAACGGCTAAAGAAAATAACATGAAACGTACATACACATTTAAAAATTCAAGAAATTACTCCACTGTCATGATGTTGTCGGGCAATGTCCCATTACCAAATATATTCCTAAGTTTCAGAAAGGCTAATGGCGACCAGCTTAGAAAGTTTGAGTAATTTAGAATATTTTTTATTGTTTTGAAAGTATACTGTTGAACGCGGCGTGGTCCCGTAAGCCCTAAAAACCTCCCCGACGAATAAAAACTCATTTTATATTTTTGTATTGTTTTGTGTGTCAACAATAAAGCGTTGATCTATCTATATATCGTTATGATGAATAACATTCCGTCCATGTCTATGAACATTCTGTTGAAAATATTACAAGTCTTTGCACTCATTGATGGATTATTGAACGAATAAAAAATTATAAGTACAGTCTCTAGTAATTTTTTAAGTGTATTTCGACACAAATGTTGTAATTAACACTTAAGAGGGGTATTACACAATATGGCGTAAATGCGTAGTTTTCCGCGTTCAAATTGTATACTTAGCCATGGTTTCTTTTATTTGCAATAACTCAATAATAGTAGTTTGTTTTCGCTTCTTGAATAATCATGAAGTGTATTTTAAATTATTTACTTATTAAACTAACTTGATAAAAAAAAGAAGGTTACAAAATTTGATTGTTTTCCTTATATCAGAGTCTATAGATTTTGGAGATTCTGTTTAGTACACACTAAACATTGGATATTTAAATTTTAGCAGACTTGGTAAAAAAGACAAGTCAAGTACTCGTCGAGTACAAGTGAAGTAAAAGTCGAGTACAAGTCAAGTACTAAGAGAAAAATAAAACAGCTGCTCCATACAAAAAGTCGATCCGTCGTGGACAAAATGTATGAAACAGCTTTTTTTCCCCGCGAATTTAGAGTTGGTCCCACAGCGAAAGTTGTTCCTAAACCTCTTTCGGCTTATTACACCGATCACCGATAACCCTGTTTAAATTTTATCAAACTCAGTCGAGTAGCTTGATTATTCAAAATAACTTTAATTGCCTACCAAATGTACTCGGTTTTCACTTTTTGATTTTAAAAGTAGTTTTATTTTCCCCATTTTGCTTGGACCGGGAAGTATTGGATTTCTTCTTCGACTATTGTGGCCTGATTACGCTTCTTACTCACTTGCCCTTGGCTCATAACCACTCCCCGCTGTCCCCTCACCCCTTACTTCTTAACCCCTTATCCTTAGGAAACCTGTTTGTAGGAAGGAAGTTAGAAAAGTAAAAGAGATATAAAAATAAGTATAACTGTAACTTTCGGGACCACGCGGCGCCCAACATTGGTCCTTAATATCCGGAACCCCTACAAACATCCGAACCCACACACGTTCTTAATAACGTATGTGCGTTACGTAAGTAATAGTGAATGTGCAAGTATTACAGACTGACATTTGGAATGTCCGGTATCCGCCGGCCCGGCGGGTAGTGCCATGAAGAATTCTCAATTTTTTTCTAAACGCACCCATAAATTATTACATTTTTTGACACTGATGTTTAGATCGATTCAACGATTTTAATTTGAACGCAACTTCAAACGAATGTCCAAAGAGAAACATTGAAAAAAAAATACAACTAAAATATTCGCCCAAGTTTGTCTACAATCCGCCATTTTGTGATCCAATTGACGAGGTGGGAATTTGTGTTTTAAAAGAAATAATGCAACGAAACCGTTACCAGTATAAAATCTCACAAACTACTAAGAAACGTGTAGTATAAAGGTGAAATTATATGAAACCAATGTGTGTTTTGTGAAATAATAGGTAATTAACGGAAACCATACGTCAAACTTTGATTTTTTGAAAAAGAACCCGACACTTCCGACACTTTTAGCAAATCGAAGCTCGGCGCGTGACGGGTTAAGGTCCGTGCCATAGAGCGTGCGATGTGAGTTCAAAACTCGTCGTGGTGAGATATGAAGTTAGCACAGATCTTCGACGTAGGAGAGTTGTTCTGTTCCCCAAACACAAAACAAAAGATCAGGAATTTAACGACGTTTTTGGAGATTAATAATTAAGATGGAGAGCACATCACGTGGTGTCAAGTAAGAGACGGACTTTTGTTAAGAATAGCCCGGAGTTTGGGGCACGTTTCCGTATGCTTAGCCAGGATACAATATCACCGGACTAAGCGTCAGACAGGCCGTTTAGGAGCACCCCTAGAATAAGATTTCCCCAGACTACATTTTAAGCCATTCCGTTTAGCCTCATTGAGCTAGTTAAATTTTAATCTGCTGTCAGTTTTGTCGAAATGTTCATTGGTTCGTTTTTTATTTTTATTTTTGATATGACGTCATAGATTAGCATATTTGCCAGTCGTCATGCTACGGATTTTTCAAATAAAAATAAAAGTAGAAAGTCGAATAGGAAGAAGTTATGGTCAAATTATTATAAGTGTAAATTTGCAATTGGCAACTTAGTTGCAAGTTTCCCTAAAAGTACATAAATAAAATATTTCGAAGTCTAGTGACGTGATGAAGACTATACTGATGATGCTGTATGTATATTTCAGGAAACCAAAAACAAAGTCGCGCCATTTTTTCGCTTTCGGAAACTTCCCGCGTCATTGTTTATATTTAACAATCGAATTAGACAGGACGAGACGAGGATAAGTTAAAACACTGTTCAAGCGCTCTTCAGTTCGGCTAAAATTTCTTTTTGTCTAATAGGAAACGCACATCTGAACTTATTCGCAGTCAGGATAGATTCTGTCGTCGCTGTAGAATGAAAACTACGAGGTTTCCATTCTGAAGCAACACAGCATGTCAAAAATCGTTATATTTTTTTATTTTTATGAAATTGGAATGAAAATCGCGTACCTCCACGCATTTAAATTCCTTCCGTACTGATTTGTCACCAATAACGTCCATAATTGTATTCATTAAATATAATTTTTGATCTTCATAATACCGTCTCAACTTTTAAACACCTCGTAACTTTGTACTGATAAAAACAGAAAACCTCTCATCTCATTAAACTAGTGTTAACCGGTTTAGCAAAAGATTGGTAAACATCCTAAAACAACTCCTTTTTATCATACAAAACATGAAGCGAAAGAACATAACAGTATTTCATACATTAACAAAAATAACAATTATTTTGGTTTCCTTTTACGTTTCTGGACATAGGAGGTTTTACTTACGTCGCCGTCAGCAGTGAGGCGCGCGCTCGCTTGCCGCTGCAGCTTGGCTCGTGCAATGGGAGACATGCCGGGCTCCGGGGGCTGTGACGTCACAGCAACCCCGCTCCACGGCTCACCTAACACATACACACACATTATATTATACTACACCGACAGCCTACAGCCTTCTAACAATAAAACATAAACAAACAATTTTTGGCCTAAACAAATTATTGAGCACATTAACCGAAATGGCAAGGCACCAACAATATCAAACTGCTCTTCACCTAACGTTCATGGACTTTACTGAAGCCAGGATAATAATTACCTTTTCTAATAGATCAGACTGAGTATTAAACAAAACAGTGTTTAATACTAACTCTGAGCAATTTTATATCGAAACAGACATTTTGATACAATGCAATAGTAAGTCTGGAACAATTCAATAATATATAATTATAATATAATATGGGTCAAGATCCACACAAAGGTGTTCAGGTCCTAAACTAGGCAATGCCTGTGCTATGGTAACCTGATGACTGATATATATACTTAGAAATACATATATACATACTTATATGTATTAGGTCCTTACATATGAAATTGGCGTTTTGTCGTACTGGCTACTTTGATCTCGAATATATCTTCTTTGGTTAGGGATTCCAATTTCAAATTTATACAGCTATTTATTCATACATTTGTATTTCGAAAACCGTAATTCATTTGTTTTCTCCTCGTTTGGTTTTTTCTTTGCGTCACGCAGTTTACAAAATGGAAAACTTGAAATATCGCGTTGTTTACGAGTACGAGTTCCACCGTGATACCAGTGCTGCAATAACGGCTCGAAGGATTAATGATGTGTATGGCGGCGGTGTCGCAAAAGAAAACACAGTGCGTTTTTGGTTCCAACGTTTTCGTTCTGGAAATTTCGACCTGCAGAACAAGCCCCGTGGACGGCCGGAGACTAAAGTTGCTAATGAAGAATTGAAAGCTATTGTGGAAGCAGATCCATCGCAAACCACGTCCGAGTTAGCTGCAGGCTGCGGTGTTAGTATTAAAACTGTTTTAATCCACTTGAAGCAAATTGGAAAGGTGAAAAAGCTTGAAAGGTGGGTACCTCATGCATTGAGTGCAGCAAACCGACAAATGCGCGTCAACTGCTGCGTTACATTACTCAACCGGCACAATAATGAAGGGATTTTAAATCGGATCTTTCGGATATTTCAAGGTTTCCATTTTGTAAACTGCGTGACGCAAAGAAAAAACCAAACGAGGACAAAACAAATGAATTACGGTTTTCGAAATACAAATGTATGAATAAATAGCTGTATAAATTTGAAATTAGAATCCCTAACCAAAGAAGAGATATTTGAGATCAAAGTGGCCAGTACGACAAAACGCCAATTTCATATGTAAGGACCTAATATAGTAATCACCCAGACACAGGTCAAACAGACATGTTCATGCGCACAAATGTTTGACCTGTCCGGGGATCGAACCCGGGACCAGCGGCGCCAACCGGCCAGTCTGTCAAAAATAATTAACTTGGCAATTGACACAATTACTTGGATGAAGATGAAACTATATTTGCTTTCCTTATAAAAATGGTCATAAATTCGTTAAAGTTTCGTATCATCTGATGCCACTGTACCCAGCAGCCAGTCAGACCAGCAATGTTACAGTTCGGTGGCTCATGCCACGCCATGTATCGCCATCTATATATAATGTGTCGTACAATACTGTTAGTCTTAACTTAAAGGAAGGGTACAGACGGTCATCATCTTCAGACCATAACCACTAATTTAACAACATTTTATATAAGCGCAATCTATCTAGCCATTTTGGTATGTTTTTATTTTACATTTACATCCTTCTGTTGCAAGCTTCACGGCGCTGTGGACACCGACTGACTTTTTCCCGGAGATCTGTGTGACCTCGAGCCCCGCCTGAGCAACGAGTCACACCAAGGTCGAGCTCACTTTCCCTACCGGATGTCTCGAACTTCCTTGAGAGCCAGTGTATTCCAGACTAGGCCTGCTCCATCTAAGGCTACAGTATCGCTGACTTCCGTGGTCGTGCGAATTTGTGGTCAGATGGCTAGGTGTGAGGGTGTAAAAGTGAGTACCTGGTGAGTTAGTGAGCAGCGGTGCGGTGGTGGTGGGCAGCGCGGCGCCGCGGCACAGCGCCGGCCACGCGCACACGCCGCACCACGCGCCGCGCGCGCACACCACGCGCAGGGTGAACGGGAACTCGTACCCCAGACTGTCGTCACTGCGTCACAACACACGACCAACTAACGGTCAAGAATCGCTGTACGCGTCACAACAAACATCGTTCAACATACCACTAAATCGGAATGGAACAACTAAAACTCTGGCAATTCTATCTACAACCAAGTTACAGCAGGATCAACAACAAGAAGGTTACAAGCGACTACAAAAAAGCCGATTACTAATCTTTAAACCTATGTATCACTCTTATTATTTTTTTACGTATCCAATGTCATTTTTACCACTAAAATCCACTTATATAAAAATACGACATTTCTTTGGCACGTTCTAGAGCCTAAGCTCTAGAACGTGCCAAATCAATATACATACATACACTAGATAAACATAACCCTCCTTCTTTCGGTAAAAAGTGGGTCAACTCTGCTTGCTATGAGCCGGTGCTGCCGCGACACCAGATTATGTTCCATACAATAACAATTGTTAGTCTGATGTGACACATTATAAAAATGATATCATATCCCAGCATCTTCACCATGTCATAATGATATTAAGAAGATGCTAGTTTGCGGAGTTGGTTTTTTAGTTAAATTTCTCATATCTGTTTTGCACCACACCGTCTACGCTAAATTTTATTATTATATTCCATTCCTATAAAAATTGTCTGGAAGGGATCGCTTTTTAGCGATAAGATCGCCTTTTGTGCCACGTTATTTGTTTGTGTTGTATTTTTGTGACGACAATAAAGAATTATTGTATTGTATTGTTGGTAATTTTAAGATGGTATGTTTTCTTATTCACTCTAAATCAAAGAAATACACATGTCATCTTCGGATTACAGCTAAATAGGTCACATCATGTTCTAGTAATCTTAGAATTTCGTTTGTGCAGTTAGCTTTGATTATACTATTCTTCGATTTATAAAATAAGAAACAAAACAAATATTAGGTACTTACATATGAAATTGGCGTTTTGTCGTACTGGCCACTATGATCTCAAATATCTCTTCTTTGGTTAGGGATTCTAATTTCAAATTTATACAGCTATTTATTCATACATTTGTATTTCGAAAACCGTAATTCATTTGTTTGGCCTCGTTTGGTTTTTACTTTGCGTCACGCAGTTTACAAAATGGAAAACTTGAAATATCGCGTTATTTACGAGAACGAGTTCCACCGTGGTACCAGTGCTGCAGAAACGGCTCGAAGGATTAATGATGTGTATGGCGGCGGTGTCGCAAAAGAAAACACAGTGCGTTTTTGGTTCCAACGTTTTCGTTCTGGAAATTTCGACCTGCAGAACAAGCCCCGTGGACGGCCGGAGACTAAAGTTGCTAATGAAGAATTGAAAGCTATTGTGGAAGCAGATCCATCGCAAACCACGTCCGAGTTAGCTGCAGGCTGCGGTGTTAGTATTAAAACTGTTTTAATCCACTTGAAGCAAATTGGAAAGGTAAAAAAGCTTGAAAGGTGGGTACCTCATGCATTGAGTGCAGCAAACCGACAAATGCGCGTCAACTGCTGCGTTACATTACTAAACCGGCACAATAATGAAGGGATTTTAAATCGGATCTTTCGGATATTTCAAGTTTTCCATTTTGTAAACTGCGTGACGCAAAGAAAAAACCAAACGAGGACAAAACAAATGGATTACGGTTTTCGAAATACAATTGTATGAATAAATAGCTGTATGAATTTGAAATTAGAATCCCTAACCAAAGAAGAGATATTTAAGATCAAAGTGGCCAGTACGACAAAACGCCAATTTCATATGTAAGGACCTAATATAAACGCATATATATAAGCATACAAGCCGCGCCCCGCGGTTTCACTCGCGGTGGATAATTGATGATCCCATGGGAACACCTCAATTTTACCGGGATGGAAAGTAGCCTGTGTGTTACTCGTAATCCAAAGTGTAAGCTATTTTTGTGTCAAATTAAATAATTACCAGTCGGTGGCGTGGTTGGAGACCTCGCTGGTGGGAGGTCGCGCACTCAGCAGCCGCGACACCTGAGTCCACACCTGTCAACACACACAAACACACATATATTTGAATAAGTAGTTTCTCTTCCTCATCTGGTGCTTCTGCATGAACTTTATTTATTTATTTATCTGTCCTTTCCAAAATGTAGTGGCATTGAATCAATTTTAAACTATAAATATAACTAAACTGAATTAGTAAAAAATATATATAATTCTATTAATTATTAAAAATAATATTTATCTAATAATTTATTTAGTTGCTAGTCTTTTTTTCTCTATTTACTCTCTATTTGTTTATTATTTCATATCATTGATTTTGTACTAAATTTGCATTCTTATTCAGGTTTTTAATACGCTCATTTTAAAGTATTTCTGGTGTTTATCTATGTATATATATTTGTTTATTTGTTACCCCGCGCGTCTCTAAAGGGTCACGCTGAAAATCAGCGCTGAAGAGCAATCCCCAGCATCATGCTGAGCGCTGACCTTGTTCGACGCACGGGACACTACAACTCGTCTGAATTTATTATTTTAAGTGTTTGTCTACTCTTAAGTAATTAGTTGTAGTAGTATTAGTGTCCTGTGTGTACAAAATAAATGTATTCTTTCTTTCTTTCTTTCTTTCTTTATATACAGGCGTACCGACATGACATATTAAACTATACTGTTGCTAACATTAATTATCAAACTAACGACCCTCATTCAGGCAGGTCAAACTTACTAAACTAAAAGTTCCTAAAATATATCTATACTTTTCTCACTTATGGAAACATAAAGAGAGGAGACAATTTTAGAACTGTCACATTAGGTTCGTTTAGTAAGTTTCACTTGCCTGAATGGAATAAAAACGCATTAAAACACGAGCCTCCAACGACGAACGTTCACAAATCACATAGTTCGACTGCAGATTGTAGACGATTTTAATAATTCTTTATACAATCTACCGCATATTCGAACCACGTGACTCAGTCACATCCCTAGTAGCACGTACGAACACTGGAAAGTAATTATTTAATTACTTCACAGTACGTGCCCCGCACTTCACACACGCGCACACGCACACACGCACACGAACACTTTAGTGTCTAGATAACGATTACCTAACCGTAAGTTTTACTCGTAGTTTGTAGAATCATAATGATGTTAAGACCGTCTTAATGAAAACACTGAAGCCTCCCGACACAGGTCACCTCAATGCGGGTTTCAGAGCACAACTTATCGTACTTAATACCTACACTTAATCTAGTTAACTAAGGATTTATACTTTAATGTGATGCTCGAAATAAACGCTTCATTATTTGTTTGGAAAATAACTGTAGTTCACCGGAAAAATACTAGATGGCGTTGCTAAACGAAAATGACTTATTAAAACACGCATGCTCGTGGAGGTACTTTGGGCTTTCGGGACCAAGCCGCGTTCATCATCGTTATTATTATGAACGTTGTTTATATTTTTAGGTAATATTATTACCTGTGCGTAGACATCACGTCCGGACATGCCCGCCTTCAGTCCCACCAGCAGCGGCACTCCGAACAGCGCGGGCCGACTGCGCTGCGACGGGAGGAAGTACGCGTCCAGACGATTCTGTTTTCTGCAATATTCACAAATCATCTTTACAATACTGCATGTTAACAAATAATAACAAATATTTTAGAGCATCACCGACCCTTCACTGTTTTTGTGTTTCTGATAAAATTTTCGTTCCGGTGCGTATCTCTTTTCACCCCCTAAATTGTAACGTAATTTTTTGTTATTGGTGTCAATCGCTTCACTATGGTGTGTTTTAAGCCTACACGTTTTATTATTTTGTAAAAAAGTTATTGAATTCTACATAGTAAAGGTTTTTAATAGGCATCGTATCAGCGCAAAAATATGACTGCTTAGGAAGCTTGTAACATTATAGTAATACAAAAGATTAATAAAACGGTAAAGCCTAGTACATAATATGTTAGCTATGCGATATAAAAAAAAAACACTGTTTGACAAGTTGGCGGTCTATAGCTGTGTTTAGTTTTGCCAGTAGCCAGGTCCAGGATAGGTCAACGACATCCGATCGCTTTGGAGGAACATCGACGACGGCCCAAGACAGGCCCACTACAAGACATAAGGTAGAGAAGGCACATACCGAGCAGTGTGTAGATACTGCCAATTGTTGTGGAATTCGCTACAGAGTTTTCTTTCTTTCGATATCTATCATCTTAGTCTTTGCAAGTCGTGAAATATGCTACACTAGCTGTGCCCCGCGGTTTCACCCGCGTAGTTCCTCATTGGATTGTCGAGATAATGGGGGAACTACTTTTTTTAAAGTCGGTTAAAAAGTATATATATTTAGACGGTCACCAAATATTATTTTTGATTTCCAAAATGGCTTAACGGTCAACAAATTATGACACTCCAGAAACTTTCGGCAACAAGGTCCGTAGTAGGAAACGTAATTTGGTGACCATTAATGGCGGTGATTAAACACGAGAATAATTTTGATATCGTTCCGTGATGTGGAACGCGCTCAGAATAGATTCGCGCATCAACATTACGTTAATCACGTCGTGCCTTTGACAGCACGAAATCTGGTTGTTCATTAGAGAAGAAAATAGAAAAAAAAATGAAAAAAAAAAATATAGACAAATATAAAGAAAATAGACTAACCTGTGCACGGCCACTATATACTGTCCCTTGTCAGTGTGTTCTAGTTCGTGCAGGCGGTCCATGTGAGTGGGCGAGGAGCCGAACTGCACCCGACCGAGCCGCGGACTGGACGGCTGCACGTTCAGAGACCTTACACTCAGCGTCGGCGAGCTGCGACCTGACTCCTTCCTACCATCCTTGGGGGAGCGAAATACCGCAATAAGTATGTGGCAGCCTGATAAAGTAATTCAGGAATTAAGAGTTCAGGACCCCAAGATATAGATTTACTGTGCGCACTGGAATAGTTGTAACGCTCTTTGTTTAGGAAAATTCTAAATGTTAAAAATGATACTTTCAAACCATAACCTAATATTTGTTAGGCAATTTTATTTGCCGGCAATAAGTGAATAACCAGCCAAGACTGGCCTGCTAGGTGTAGACAAGCACGGATCCATCATGGAGGGCACGATGGGCATGCCCACTACAATACAAGACTAGTGTATATTAGGGTCTCTAGTACACTAGCACAATCTATTACGGTACATAGGTAAATGATATTATATCCAATGCGCGTACACACAAAGCGGGTGATTTGGAATGGTATGACATGCTATACTATTCAAATTTGTAAACATATCCTCTGGAAGCTGTGACCACAACTATTACTAAGTGGACCCGCGGCTGACCAGCCTGATCCCTGCCGGACAGTTCCTCAACATTACCTTCGGCAGAGTATTGTTCCGTGCAGTGGAGTCTGTGTAGAGCGAGTGCGAGCGGAGGAAGGCGGCCGGCGGCGAGTGCGACATGAGAGCCTCCGACCGAGAGCGCTGCAACACCACGCTCCGCTTAGCGTTAGTCTTATTATAGCTTGTATTCACCATATTGAGTTTATAGAATTTAAGGAAACCAATATTTAAATAGGGATCTCTTTGCTCTTAAAGCCGAGAAGCACAAATGTCCCGAAATTCGTGTCGCCAGCAACGTCTTCGTCTAGAACGTTGAGGGCATAAGTGGCGTGATGACACTAGATATTTCAGCATGCGAGATTTAAAAAAAACGGCACCTGCCGACACGCGTAGCATAGCATTTTCGTTTAGTGCATGCCTGTCTTTAAACTAAATATACTGAAACGTATACAAAAACTATCGTCGACATGGAGTCATCATTAAAAAACTCATGTAGTAAGAATTAAGTAAGTCGTTTTTGAATGAAGTTACAAACTCAGACATTTTCTTGTTAGAGCGAAACACAAAACTTCTAAAATTCTAATCAGTGCGAACTGTATCAAAGATTTTTGCGAATGCCACACTATGAAAATTAACAACTTTAGTCGGAAATTCCGCATGCATTTAACATCTGTAATGGCTGACGTTCGAACGTTTTTTTAGTATTTATTTGTCTCAGCTAAATACGACAAAAATAAATAAAAATACGATAAAAGTTGTTCACTTTCAATATATCAGAGCTAAAGAATGTAGATCTCAAAAAATTGCCATCATGCCAGAAATTGCAAAAGAAACACTTAAAAATTAATAATTAGATATCGTTAAACATAAAAACACATTGACACACAAAAATAAGCTGTACAGTACACACACAACACATTGAAATTTCTAGCAAATCCACACATTAAAATTGTTCTATCTATACAGAAATAATTTATTAAACAATGCAAAATATAAAAAAAAAAAACCAAGCTCATGCCAAATGTACCAATTGAGCAAAAATTCAAAAGATATGAAAAAAAATATTTCAAAGTTCTTCTTAACACTGTCTTTTCTAGCTTTACGTATAGAAGAAGAATATTGAGAATTGACAAAAAAATTAATTGTATAATTTATAATTTTGCAAACAAAGTGTGAAATAGTTTTTCAGTAATAATAAATCTGGTGTTGCTACACGTGAAAAATTATATATATGTGTGTTTGTTCAGTTGTAAATGTTTTTTTTTTTAACTTACGTTGAGTACTACGAGTATGTGAGGATAAAAGATGTCTGGAACACAACATACGGACATGTTTTGACGAACACCAATTGTATATATAAAAGAGTAGGTCCCGATTGCTTTACTGATGTTCCATAGGAATCAACACAGAGCCTAATCACCTTAACCTGGAGATATGACATTTGAACGGTGTATTTATTAAAGATACTGTAGGAATAACTAGGACAAGATTATTGGAAATTCAACCTCTAAGGAGATCAAATGAGGGTTCAAACTTAGATTTTTTTTGATATAAATAATAGGGTAGCGTTCAACTGCAACTCGCCTGATGTAAAGCGACGATGCAATCTAGGATGTGGCATGCTTGCCTAGAAGAAACCGATTTACTCGCAATTTGCAAAGATCGAGATTATAGTCATCGGGAAATAGAGAACTCGACAGGGAATTCCACAACCTAGCTGTACGTACAATAAAAGTAGACGCAAAGCGTTTAGTGCGAGTGAGTGGAATCTCTACCATGTATCGGTGGCGTCTTGCAGTATCTCTACTTCTCCGATTGTAGAAAGGGGATGAGGAATCAAATTATGTAGTTCCAACGCACACTCTCCGAAATGTATCCGATAAAGGACCGATAGGCTAGACACTAGTCGACAATGCTCGAGGTTTTGAAGTTCTTTTAATAAAATTCTGTGTCGGAAGCAACGCCGCGGATGACAGCTTCTAGTATTGACATATTATGGCTGGTGTTAGTTTAACTGTAGCTTTATACAGGCTGATATTAAAAGCTGATTTACAGTTAAAAAGATTTCTTCATTTTACCCGACTGCGTAAGGAGGGTTATGTTTTTCAAGTGTATGTATGTATATATCTTTGTCACGCCCTACAGCCTAAACGGATTGCAGTATTTTTATGTGAGTAGTGTCAATAGGTTCGTCTTCACCTGCAGATGGTCATAGGCTATACTAGCTGCATCCCGAGATTTTACTTGTTAAGATACGTGGCTCTAAAGTCTTTGCAGTGGGGTTTTTTGAAATTACTCTAAACAACTTGTCTTTTCCTCGTCCTTGCGTAATTTTATTTAAATAAACCAGTCATTATGTACAAGCATGAGAAAAAAATTTGCGATCTGTTTTTTTTATTATATATAGCTCATTTCTCGCCTATAGATATTTATTTTGTGATTTTTATACAAAAAAAATAGAGAAGTATAATTGTAACTGTTCAGGCATACAGTGACCCCGATACGGGCAAGCCAAGGTTACTGAACTAACCCAACATTGTCTCCTCTCTTTTTGTATCCAAAAAGCGAGAAAAGGATGGATATAATTTTAGTAACTTTTACTTTAGCCGTATTAGGGGGCTTTATGACTACATCTCGATTGAACTAGTTAGCGGGTATGAATAAATCGCTTTATGACTGAATCTCTACATTGCGTTAATAATAAAGTAAAGAGTTGATACTAATAATTTATTCGTGATAATTCTCTATATAGAGATTCAGAGTCATATAGAGATTCAGTCATAAAGCGATCTAGTCATACCAGCTGACTAGTCCAATCGAGATGTAGTCATGAAGCTCCTGACCCGTCCAGTCACTGCGACTGAGGAAAATTATTTATACAAGTTAGTTAAATATTTATTTACACGGTTATTTATATAATATTCTGCTTCAGTGTGTATTGTAATATATATATATATGTACACAGACTGTACACACACATATATATATGTACATTACATATTAAACACAACATTTCTAAAAGAACTACATCTGTTGAGATAAAATACTGCACGCAAATATTTTATATGGGTATTCATCAACTTCCTCACTTTATCCCCCTACGTGGGGTCGGCACAGCATCCATTCTACTGTATCAGCCGTCATCTCTTCATTCACTCCCTTTTCACACAATTCACCCACATAGGTCGCCCTCTCTCGGCCGGCGCTAGCGACTACAATCTTTCTCTTCTGTTCGTCACATGGCTTTCTTCTCTACGCACAACATGTCCATTGTCCAAACCATTCTAGACAACAATATATACTATAGGCATTGATTTAACATATTATATCATTTACGTACGATTAGGCGGAATGAAGGATGAGGTAAATCGACCTTATTAATAAACGCTCATTTGTCTTGTTTTGGCGCGTGACGTTCTCCATTGGATAGAACAAGACAAAAGATGCTCTAAGTTAAGGCAGAAAGTGTTCAATCAGTGGATAACGTTAAGGGCACAACTAGTATTACATATAAGTATTTACAAGTTAATTCTGCTCAAGTGTGTGAGTGTATGTGTGTGTGTGTGTGTGTGTGTGTGTGTGATGTGGTAGCGCTAACCTTGAAGCAGAAGAGTGCTGGCATGCAGAGTGAGGATGTGTCGTGGGCGGGCACACTCACCTCCGCGCCGGCGCGCCCCGCCGCTCCGCCCGCCGCCTCGCCGCCCGACCAACCTGACGTCACATCATTTAATCATTCATCAATCTATACACTTTGTCTCAAATAATATTGAATTCTATTTAAAAAAACTGACGCGTGTCTGATTCAGTCGGTTCGAGTGCGAAACGTGTCATCGTTGTAGACACGAACGACTCATTTCATTCCTGATAAAGTTCACCGAACGTGAACTAAACTATAGTTGGACCTTTCCAACACTCAGGTACAAGTGAAAACACGTCTTCTTAAACTATATGAATATTGAATTGAATAAAAAAATAAATTTTATTCAATGGAGTTGAGTTAAATTTATTCGAAAAACAATTTCTCGCCTTTAAAGTAAAATGTGTGAAATGGCATGTTGTTAGAAATTATTATCGTTTTACTTTTACAACGAATTAATCCGCTTTATCAAGACTAGTTTATTTTTAAATAGACAAGATTGTGGTTTGTGATGCGAGCATTAAAACTCCACAGACGATTAAACAAGCAAAAACAAAAAAAAAATGGCGATCAAACATTCTTCGCGGCCATTATGACCGCAGCAGAGCGAAGCGAGCGCTAGTATTTAGTTCTTCAACGATTTATATATTTCCGCTCGCTTCGCTCCAGCCGTATATTCACCGTTAGTGACCGCAGGCTCGTGCAGGGCAGTATCGTCGCTGTCGGACGTGAAAGGCAGCTCGTATGCGTACAGTTCGCTCGCCGAAGCGGCCGACACTTTGGCGTTGTCTTCGAATATACGGCCGATTGTAGCACCGTTCAGTTCCACCAGCAACATGCTGAAACAAACGGGCAACGCAAGCCACACAAATAAAGCAACTATAATAGAGAGTAGTCTGCCAGTTTATATGAATTGTGTCTCAATCTCACGAACGTTTTATTAAAAGTACTGTGCTGAGTTTAAATTAAAAAGACAATTAAAGATTATTTTTTGTTAACGACGTTTAGTGTTTAGTATATGGAAAAGTTGCCCGAATTAAATATTAAATAATCTTTTTCATACACCCCTGAACGACACTGAGCGCTGACAAAATCTGAACACAATACCATAAGGATTCCCAAAATCTAGGTCAGGTTAAGTGATGAACCATCATGAAGCCTGGTCGAGCATACGATGTAAGGAGCTTACGATTGTGGCGGCAGGCCGCACTGCTCCGACAGTTTCTTCTTGAGATCCAGATACGTGCCGTCGGAGTTGACTCGCACGCCGTACTTGACAGGCACGGAGCCGTCCAGCAGCATTACTACAATACACATAAACATTTTATAGCAAGCGAACAATTAGTTTCATCATTATCAACCTCACTTATCCCACTGCTGGGTATAGGCCTCTCTCATATGATGCCGTCTTCCTCGGTCCTGTGGCAATCACGTCAAGGATGGACCCGCGAGAGTTTCATTATGAGTTTAGTTAGAAATTTTTGTAATGAGACTGTTTAAAACTACAATTTTTTCAGTCGACGAATCGAAATCAATAAATAGTTCGATCGAAATCAATAAATAGTTCCAGATTCGTTTTGTACAATATATGAGTGATGGATGACCTCTGATGATGGTTCTCGTGTAGGCCTCCATGGGCAGCGGCAGGCTGAGCATGTTGAAGGTGTCGAAGCGCACGCTCTCGTGCGCGCACGTGTCGCAGCGCACGCGTGACTTCAGCTGTCCGTAGAACAGCTCCGTCATTATAGAGGCGTTGCGCGCCGTGTGCGCCGCCCACGCCTCCGCCGCCACTTCCTGCAACACGCGACACCCTGCCTCAACAACACTGTCCACTGTCACTAGAACACCAAGTGCACGGAAACTAATGTATGCGTGGTGGCTGCGCCTTCCTTATAAGTACGTCCTTTAAGTGGATTAAATCAGTGCGCATTTAAGCACCATGTCTCATTCCTGCCTACTGCCAGATCTATTGTTAGAATACTTCCCACAGAAGTGTAACCTTAGTATTTAATCAGGTGGTGGAATTATCCAATTTCAGCGTAGAAGAGGTTATTTCAGAAGTATATGAACGCATTGTAAAGAACATTTTCTTGACCAAATACACCATTACCGACGTCGTTTGACGCGTCGTCTTTTTGTCCCCGCGCGAGGGAACAGAAATAATGGGGTCAAGGGTATTTATCTATTCCCCGGCTGGTTGCTGGATTACTATGACCCCAGGGTAGTGATTTAAGCGATCTCAACTCGATCTCTCTTTTTAGCGTCCCTCGCTACTTGGCTTGCGTCATTCCTTTTTACTCTTTTCAGGGTCTGCGGCGATCTCTGCTCGCACCATTCCCGCTATGAGCCGCTATCGTGGTACCTGGTCGGGTCTCGGCTTGTCCCCGGCAGTGGCGGGCGGTGCGGGCGCGGGTGCGGCGGCGGAGTGGTGCGGCGCTCGGTTGAGGTCCTCGTGCAGCGTGTCTAGCAGCCAGGCGAGGAACTCCTGCGCGTCGTGCTGCCCGCCGCCCGCCAGCCAGCGCGCCCAGCGACACACCGCCCAACGCACGCGCAGCGGCGCCACCGACCGCGCGCGCATCGACCACACCTGCATCATGTCCACACACTCACTCTATACTGTTTAAGAAAACAAGTTTTCATCCCTGATGAAGTTCACCCAATGTGAAAGAAACTATAGTTGAACCTTTCCAACAATCAGGTACGCGTAAAAACCCGTCTTCTTAAACAATATGAATCAAAAACGGGTTAGTTTTCTAAATAAAATACTCACTGTAGTTTACCATTACATGAATATACTGCCTTATTAACAAACACGTCTTAAATTAGAGCATATTTTGTCTAGTTCTATCCAATAGAGAACGTCTCGCGACAAAACAAGACAAATGACGGTTAAAGTTAAAACGCGTTTATTAATAAGACTGCTAGAGCTCGACAGAAGGAGGAACTTGCATGGAAATTGACATTAGTGATTGACATAACATTCCATATGCGAGTACAGAGCCCAAAAACGGCGACCAAAGTAATAAAATATTAATATAATAAGAACGGGCAAAAGCCTTTATATACATTAACAAAATGACTAACTACGACAACTAAAAATATAGCAGAAAGATTACCTATAGACCATTTAAGATCTACAGATAATTCAAATGCTCCAACCCACCACCACAATGCAACGTGCCAGCTTGCTAGCCGCATTACCACGCTGAATAGCAATGCTTATACGTTGGGCCAGATAAAAACCGGCATTCTGGTCACGCGTCGAATCGATCAAACGCTCCGATAAGTTTGGTAAAATAAGATGAGCTCCTGGTCCCCACGGCACTAAAGTCTCGACTCTAAATGGTTCAAATATTTAACCTCTACTTTTTTTTAAATATATCATTAAAGCTCCTCTTGTACATTTTCTTCCGTTAGTATTATTAATGATTGAGAAATGAACATCTACTTCAAGTATAACAAAAAAAAATATTTTATTTGGACAGCCTACAGTCTTCCTACAATAAAAAACTACATCAAATTCTGTTAACACTTAAGCCAAAAAAAAGGTAATCACTAGTTGAAACCAACCGAAATACTTTTTTTTTTATTACAATGTTTCTCTGAAGTTTATAATGATAGTGATAGGTAACGTACCTCTTTACAAAGTTCTCCGTATCTCAAGGCGAGCGCGCCCCGCGTGCCCAGCGGGTTGGTGGTGTTCACTTCGTACAGATGCATGCCCGAGTTGAAGTAGCGATTCAAGGGGCCCGTGTTCCAAACCTGTCAATCATACGAAACTATACAATTATAATATAAAATCAACAAAAAGATAGGTAATAATGATATGGGACAACATCCACACAGAGGTCGTCAGCTCCCAAACTAGGTAAAGCCTGTGCTATGGTGACCTGATGACTGATATACATACTCATATATATATTTATAACCTACTAATGTTAAAAACGCGAAAATTTGTAAGAATGTATGTGTGTATGTTTGTTACTCTTTCACGCACAAACGACTGAACGGATTTGGATGAAATTTGGTACGGAGATAGCTTAGACCCTGTATTGACACATACGCTAATTTTTATCCTGTATTAACGCGGGTAACACCGCAGGGCGCAGCTTGTATACAATAAACACCCAGACACAGGTCAAACCGACATGTTCAAGCACACATTAGTTTAACCTGTCCGGGGATCGAACCTAAGAATAAGGTGAACATATAGATATAAATATAGAAATTTGTAATGGGCCATGGCAACTGTTAACATAGTTGTAAGTTTCCCTAAAAGTACTAAAATATCGCGATCCGTTGGCATGGTGGAGATGCTGGGAGAGGGAGAGCCATCGAATATGAAGAGGTACTCACGCAGTGCAGCGCGGCGTTCATGAAGCAAGTGTTCCCCAGGTTGTGCAGGCCCGTGGCGCCGGGCAGGTCGGGCGCCACCAGTGTCTCGCGGCGCTCCGTCGCGCGGGACCCACTGCTGTAATGTACTCAATAACAATAAACATTTCTTATTTAAAGATAATCTATCATTTAAAGCGTACTCTGTCTCTACAAAGACTGAAGTTCGGATGTTACAGCACCAACGCTCTCGAGAGTATGTACGGCCAGTATCTGAACCGCATTAGAGATTAAAGAAGTATAACTTTTGTGTTAGAGACCCAGAGTCGTTCTCCATCACTTCAAGGACATCAACTGACAGGGTAAGCTGACGGAAAGAGATGCACAATGTACCCCACGCGGGACGTCGGTGCAAGCCATAGCATCCACATATAAATGAATCTCGAACCGAATATTATGGTCGCTATTCAACTCCACCTATATGAAGATGATGTTATTGATTTACAAAGCGCAAAGTACGTACCTGAGAGCTCCGATCTCCTCCGGCCAGGTGAGGTCGTTGTTCCTGACCTCTACCAGCAGCCGGCTGCGCTCGTCCAGCCGCAGCTCCTCCAGGGTTGGCCTCTCGTCGTCCAACAGCACGGTGTTGGTGCCCAGGAGCCACAGCCGAACGTCCTCTCGCGCCAGTCCTAGCGCGCCACATATGAACTCTGACACCTGACAACGCACAACCATTTCTTTTTATGATACATATTAATAATCCTAAAACTGACGACTCGCAGCTCCCGAACCCCCTTTTAGTTACCTCTTAAGACTAATTGAAACCAAATTCTACTACCCTGGTTCTAGGGTTAATGAGAGAACTCCAAATTTTTAACATTAAGCCGCTCTTGTCGATCAGGGTCCGTTCTTTTACGCACTCGCGCAGCGGTTTGTTTGTGAGAAATGCCTTTTTCGCAGAACCACGAATCCACGACACCCCTTCAATTATTACCTCGTTAGTATCGGACACCATTATTTCATAAGTTTATCTTTCTTAAGTTTACTCTGAACTGACCACGTAATTTGTCCAAACCAGTCCAGGTCATGTCGATCACGACAGTGATCTATGTATAGTAAGAATAACATTTAAAAATTGATATGGTATATATAATGTCTGCAAAATTGAATTGACTTAATTAGAAAATAAGTTAATTAAACTATTACTTAATTAAGTTAAACATTATCGGCGTCTTAATTTTAAACGTCTTTTGTGTTGTATCATCCGATGGAGAACGTCACGTGTCAAAACAAGACATAAGACGTTTAAACACGCGTTTATTAATAAGGCTGGAAATATCTGTACCTGTACTGTAATATCGCCAAGACACTGGCAATTTCGGCTAGTTTGGTGGTCATAGCTGCATAATTTATGTAATTATTTTAACATGAATAAATCAATTTGTATTTTTTAAGAGTTGTGATCTACCTGCGTTTGTGAAATTTGAACAAAACAGTAGAAGCAATATTCCCGTGATTCAATGCCATCAGTTTTTTTTGCTTATAAACAATAGGCTCACGTTTGACCGCAACTCGCCTGATGTAAAGCGACGATGCGGTCTAGGATGTGGCGTCGATCACTACTGGATGTTAAGAAGTTTGGTGAGCAGTTCTGTATGTAGGTACCTGTTTGAGTGTAGCGAGTCTCGAGAAAGCGGCGGTGTATGCGAGCTGTCGCTCGGGCGGCGCGGGTCCGCCGAGCGGCACGCTGCTGTACATGGACACTCCCACCCCGCCCGCGGAGCTCACCCCTGTGTCCACAGTACACAATCAACACACAAATGTATCAACATCACAAAGATGATCGCGCCGCACCAACTCAACCGCCGAAATGATTTATTTCATATAAATATATTTAGCGCACAATTTTGCTAGACTCAAAGCAGAGGCTCGTATCACCAGCTCGGTCAATAAGTTTAAAACGGGTATAATTTAGACGGTCACCAAAAATATTTTATGGTTCCCAAAATGGCTTAACGGTCACCAAATTATGACACTCCGAATACTTTCGGCAACAAGGTCCGTAGTAGGATCAGGTTATTATTTTTTATGAGATTCTGAATATTTTCGGCAACAAGGTCCGCAGTAGGTTCAGGTTTTTTGTGTCAATTTTGGAAGCCGTTTAGATTTTTTTTGGTAGTAATAAAGGACTTTTTGAGCGGTGTTTAAACACGAGCCGTTTAAAACAACAGTTGATTACAAGATTCAAGATGTTGGTGAGCTATTAAGAAAAAGAACTATCACTAAAAGCTTTCAAAATGGTTTCAAATTACTATACTAAATATGAATAAAAGATATAATGACATAGAATAGTCATATATGAAAGTACTCACTCTGTGTGCTGGGAACGTGACGGAACAACTTCAGTTGTAGCGGGTACAACTCCAGTTCCACGTCAGAATTCGGCGGTCTTATCACCTGCAAGTACATTGGATAAGTTAAAAAACATATTGGCAAATCAAAAAAATCAAGTAATATGAAAATGATTATCGATTAGTCACGTCAATGTCATTCAAACGGCTTAGACATTGTGACACTAAAGCAGCAAGCAAGTTTCGTCGTGTAGGCGAAAAGGAAGAAGTAAATCATAATATTAGGTCATTACATATTATGAAATTGGCGTTTTGTAAGGGAGGAACATAAAGTCTTTTATTTTAATATAATATTTTTATTTAATCAAAGTATGTACCATTGCTATCTATGCATTTTTGCCATCTCATAGGTAGTTCATTGATCCCTTTACAAAAAAAACCATTAGGACGAGAATCAATGAAATCTTTGAAGGCGCTTTGGACTGCCCCATCGGAGTTGAATTTTTTCCCTTGCAAAAAGTTATCCAAATTTCGAAAAAAATGGTAATCTGTTGGAGACAGGTCCGGGGAGTACAGTGGATGTCTTAGACATTCCAATTGAAGCTCCTCTAATTTGGCAGCCGTCTGTTGTGCAGTGTGTGGTCTAGCGTTGTCCTGAAGCAGCAGTGGCCTAGAGCGATTGACCAACCTCGGTTGTTCAGCAGCTAGCTTTTCCATCATGGTTTGCAGTTGCTGACAATAGATATCTGCTGTAATCGTCTGGCCAGATTTAAGAAAGCTGTAGTGAACGACACCGGCACTAGTCCACCAAACGCTCACAAGTAACTTTTTTTGAGTCAATTTTCGCTTGGGGCAGGGTTTGACTGGTTCGCCAGGATTCAGCCATTGCGATGAGCGTTTCCGATTATCGTACAGGATCTACTTTTCATCACAGGTAATGATCCGATTTAAAATCCCTTCATTATTGTGCCGGTTGAGTAATGTAACGCAGCAGTTGACGCGCGTTTGTCGGTTTGCTGCACTCAATTCATGAGGTACCCACCTTTCAAGCTTTTTTACCTTTCCAATTTGCTTCAAGTGGATTAAAACAGTTTTATCACTAACACCGCAGCCTGCAGCTAACTCGGACGTGGTTTGCGATGGATCTGCTTCCACAATAGCTTTCAATTCTTCATTAGCAACTTTAGTCTCCGGCCGTCCACGGGGCTTGTTCTGCAGGTCGAAAATTCCAGAAAAAAAAACGTTGGAACCAATAACGCACTGTGTTTTCTTTTGCGACACCGCCGCCATACACATCATTAATCCTTCGAGCCGTTTCTGCAGCACTGGTACCACGGTGGAACTCGTACTCGTAAATAACGCGATATTTCAAGTTTTCCATTTTGTAAACTGCGTGACGCAAAGAAAAAACCAAACGAGGACAAAACAAATGAATTACGGTTTTCGAAATACAAATGTATGAATAAATATTTGAGATCAAAGTGGAGTATAATATATCAGTACGACAAAACGCCAATTTCATATGTAAGGACCTAATATTACAATCAGCGGCAAACAACAAATGACTTTGACCGCGCACTATTCCATGTGTCTATTCCATTATTAAAGTGACGTCGATTCAACTTATTGCAATTGGGTGATATCACCTAGGTGATTTCTGCCGCAATAAGAAAAAAAGACGCATCTGATATTTTTGCCGCAATTCATTTAACTACATATTCGACAGCAGAAAAAAAGAAGTATCTACCAATATATATTTTTTTTATTTTGTCTAAACCAAGAACAACTCTTAAAGTGTGAATGTTAAAAAAGACGCTTTTGTTATACACATTTTTTGGAGACGAAATTAGTTAAATTTGTTTTAAAACAAATTAAAACATCCAGGTGAAAAGCCACGCAATCTACACAAAAAACATACGAGATACGATTGGCAATTTGTCCATCGGGATGTGCGAGCGCACATGAGCGAAAATTTCCCCATAACGTCACTTTTAGTTTAAGATGTTTGCCAGTCATTGTTTTTTTGTCTGTTTTTGTTAATTAACACAGCTATAGACAGCCAACTTGTCCATACAATAAGATATAGCTCTTTTCTACCTTTCAATGTTGGCCGATTCCAGTGCTTTTTATATCACATAGCTAACACATTATGTACTAGGCTTTACCGTTTTATTTTCTTCTGTCTTTTGTATCACTATAATGTTACAAGCTTCCTAAGCAGTCATATTTTTGCGCTGATACGTTGCCTATTAAAAGCCTTTAATATGTAGAATTCAATAACTTTTTTCAAAATAATTAAACATGTAGGCTTAAAATACATCATAGTGAAGCGATTGACATCAATCACAACAATTTACGTTACAATTTAGGGGGTGAAAAGAACTACATCCCGAAACGATATTATCAGAAACACTAAAACAGTGAAGGGTCTGTGATGCTCTTAAAACTAAGTGTATGTACTCCTCCATAGTGAATGGCCGGTATTGTGATATTGTGTATGTGCTGACCTGCCGGGGCAGCGGGTCCGCGCCGCCGTACCAGAGCGCGAGCGCGCGCCACAGTGCGTCCGGCACCAGCTCGAAGTCTCGGTGCTGAGCGAGCGTCACGTCGCGCCGCAGGTGCCCGCCCTCGCCCGTCAGCGTGCGGACCTAACGCACCACTACTGTGTTCATAACTGTATCTAAACTAACCTCACACATTTTAACTAATAATTTTTTTATCCAACATTGCTAGGCATTTGACCACGAGCTCGCACGACCTAGGAAGTATAGGTATATGTATACCTCAGAGATCTTGTAGAACTAGATGGAGAATGCCTAGTCTAGAATACATTGGCTCTTAAGGATGGCTGCCGGAACACACCGCTGGGTGCTTGGGCGACAGATTTTTCAATTTTACCGGCTACTCACGTCAATTAAGTGCGAAAAATTAAATTTCGACGCGTTTCGAGGTTTTCCTCGCCTCATCATAACGGAAGAGATGCGAGATTTACTTTACGTTGATCACGCAGGCCTTAAAAATCACACTTCACACTTCTACGCAGTTTGTAGACGTGAGCAACCAGTAACATTAATAATTTAAAAAACTTTCCTTTTCTTGATAGCAAGATGAAATGCTTTAAACTGTATGAAGTTTGGTCACATAATAAACGATTGTCGAATGGATGGGAGTGTACCTGCAGTGGGTCGTGGTGTCTCAGGCGCGAGTTGTCAATGGGCCCGGGATGTGGCGCGGCAGCGGGCGCCGAGCTCACCCCCGAGCTCGACCCTGCACTACCCAGGGACGCTGTCTCGCATCGCCATAGCAGAGAACCCATTGATTCTGCAACACACGATTTCCTTTAGAAAACTAACGCGTGTTTGATTCATATCGTTTAAGAAGACGGGTTCTCACGTGTACCCACCCCAGCAGTCGACGATGACATCGCGCGCGCGGCGATCGACCGAGCGCAGTGCGAGACGTGTCATCGTTGAAGACACGAACGACTAATTTCATCCCTGATGAAGTTCACCGAATGTGAACGAAACTATAGTTCAGGACCTATCAGGTACACGTGAAACAGCGTCTCCTTAAACTATACACGATTTCTTCTTTACGCGTCCATTATAGACACTAGTACCACCAATATTTAATTCTTAATTCTTTTTCATTGTACTTATTTTTAGACAGAGCCACTTTACAGCTACATCTAATTATTTATATTTAGCAAATTTTAAACTGATGACCGTAGAACCAATAACAGAATATTTAATCAATTAGATATTTCAATAATAAATCCAATCCGGGTATAAAGTCGAATATAATATGTGATTTTCATACAATTACTTGACTAGTCCATAGCATGAATTTATGTACATAAGTATGTATATCAGTCATCAGGTTACCATAGGACAGGCTTTGCCTAGTTTGGGGCCTGTAGACCCTTGTGTGCATGTTGTCCCACATTATTATTACTATTTTTTGTTGATATTATATTATTATGTTATAGTTTCCTATTATTCGCAGGTTTGGAACACAGGTCACTTTGTGTGGATGTTGTAAAAAAGTAAAAAAAAAAAATGTCTTGTCATATTATGGCAAATGTCACTCACCTGTGGAGTTAGTGGTGAAGCTCTCGTCGCACACGATGGCCTCGTCGATGGTGACCGCGCGCGGGTGTCGGTGGCAGGGCGCGCCGCTGTGCGCCAGCCACCCCGCCCACCACTCCGCACCTATCAGGTACCAGAACTGACCCACGGAGTAGCCGCGTTGGACCTCGCGACGTAGCCACCCCAACACTGCGACAAAGTGACGACGCTTTAAAACACGAGCTAGGGCAGAACACGCCGGCGGTAAAATGGAACATACATGAACACATGCATTAGACATATTTTAAATTATGTACAATATGTTAGTCAGTTGTGGCTCGCGGCGTTGCCCGCGACAATTTAGACTATTTAAAAAGTTTTTAATTTTAAATCGTTTTAGGGTTCTCTGAATCTTACTAAATCTCTTAGGGGTAGAATTTCCAATAAATCCTTTCTTAGTACACCCTTACACCCTATAATAAATACATCCTCCAAATTTCATGTCTCTAGGTTCCGTGGTTTAAGCTCTACGTGGTTTAGGCAAGCGTGCCACATTCTAGACCGCATCGTCGCTTTACATCAGGCGAGTTGCGGTCAAGCGCAAACCTATAGCTATAAAAAAAACGTTGATTTCTAGAAAACATCAGACAGTCAGGCTTATATATGTATATATAGATATATCAGTATTCATCTAAAACCCATTCGTTTCACTCCCCTCCGATTCCATCCTTACAAACTTACAAGTATGTTTTAATACTTTTTTTTAAACTAAAAAAAAATAATCACAACTACAATTATTTTTTTATGTAGGTAAATCGCAATTTTTTTATGAAAAAAAATATCTTCACATGTTAGGTTGATGCTTCCCCGATAACGTCAGTGCCTGAAACTTACGATAGCTCTTTCGTACAGTTCGTGGAAGACAATGATCCTGAGCGTTTTCCTAAGTTCAGAAAATCTATTCACAGTATAGTAATTTCACCGGCCTCACACACACATACGAGTAGCGATATCGTTATCTATAGAGTAATTAATTAGTGAGCAAGCAGTTTGTTTGTGTTGTGCAATACATTTCAGCTGTAAATGTCATTGTCATGGTTGTTTTACGGTTGATTAACGCTAGGTACCGTCGGAGGCCTTCAGATAAGCTGTATTTCACTACTGAAAGAGTGAACTTGAGTGATTGATCGTTAAGTTTTGGGGTTCCATATCCGAAGGGTCAAAACGCCTACTACGCCTTTATAATATTAGGTAGTGTGAAGTGTGATTTTTAAAAATATTGATTCAACTAAAAATTTATGCTTTTCAAATTGTTCCTTTGATTTTGCTATAAGACGATGCTTCGTATCAGATTTGAAGCACCCTGTATGTTTTGATTCCGATGCGAGTGTCGACAATTTGCAACATGAACGCCCGCTTGGTCTATTATTCAACTAAAAGGCGTTAAGATACGTACATGTAGTATAAATAGTGAAAGTCACAAGTAACCAGTGGATGCAATTGGCAGCTTATCGTTTGGGATGGCATTCTAAGGGGTAGGCCTATGTTCAGCAGTGGACGTCTTCTGGCTGATGATGATGATGATGATGAGGGCGTTACCATTTGTTAGTGACGTGACGTAATCAGTCGTCACGTGACGTTATATTTATGCAAGTAAACAAGGTGTGGGCGATAACTGCCATGTATACGGGGAACAGTGTCAAGTACGGCTATTTATATTCATGCGTATTGTTATCATTGATGCTCGCTAGAATGTAGTATGCTAATAATATGTACAGGGTTAACGGTTATGGGTGTACTAACCCGAAAGGAGGTCACTATACTTACTCCTATGAACAACTTTCCCTAAAACACAAACTCAAAATCTTAATAAAATTAACCCAAAAGATATTAAATCACAATACAAGATATATTTGAATAATTATTTAAAACAAGATTTAAATTTATTAATATTTTTTTTTATAAAAACAAAATTATCTGAACCATTCAAAATATTGTTTTTATTTTTATAAAACATAAAGAAATCATAAAAATAATTTTGATAAAAAAAATATCATTTCAATAAATTTATTAAATAAATAAGCTTTAAAATAATCACAACCAAGGGTACGAATTAAAGAAACAAAAATATAAAGACCCAAAGCACCTTTACGAACAGAAAAAAAAACAATCAATATAATTCAGACTAACTCAGAATTCGAGAAAAAAAAAAATCAACAGTTTCATACAGATAAATATTTAAACTAGTACACGGTTATCGTTTAGGGGTGTACCAAGCCGAACGAGAGTCGCGATACTCAGTTTAAGGAACAACTTTCTTTATGAGACTAAATCTAAATTCGAGAAAAACAACATCAGCTGTTTTGTACACTTTGTCGACAACCGATAAACTTTTTCCATGGTACAATTTCTCAAATTAAAAGTTGTTCCTATAGTGAAAGTGGTTCTTAATGGCAATTATAGGGACCTCCTTTTGGCTTAATATACCATTAACCGATAACCCTGTAGTATGCCAATGTTTGTAACTATATATAAAAACATTATACATGTATATACTATTGTGTGATCGAATAAAACGTCCTATTTAACTAGTAATCGTTAAACTAGTAGTTATATGAACTGTTGACCTTATAACGGCAGTAAAGTTAGCGGCTTAAAAACATTTTAAACTTCTAAACTCAGAACAATAATCTTATGCATAAAACACTCATAGGCGATAAATTTTACAAAGTTCAGATTTCTACTCGGTATTTCTTGTTAAATATAACACGCACTAAATATAATTTGACGATATCTCAGGACAAAATGAAGAACGACAACTGCGAAGTAACGTATGGGACAAGTCACAGCACCCGAGCTTACAGCTAATCGTTACCACGCTTCTTGGCTTAGGTCTCCTCCAAGCGTCACGTACTTTAGTTACATACTGTTAGACTAATCGGCTATCTACGGCGAGAGCCGCAATGGGAGTGAGAGGTAGCAACGTTGGTATGGGCGACTAAGCGCTACACTCACCGATGTCCCGCTCGTGGTGCTTGCACAGCGGCCGCAGCCCCAGCACCACGTGGCACACGTCGAACAACAGCTGCAGGAAGGGAGCCACCAGCGCGTCGGCACTCTCCACGCTCCATATGAGGAACTCTTCCAGGGTCAGCACGGTCTCCTTCGCTATTATATCTTCGCTCTCGACCTGTCAACAACATTCATTGTACAACGTTCAACAACACATTAGTCATTAATTGAATCATGTTAGTACAATTTGTGATGTACTTTCATATCAGAAAATCAAGAAGTTGTAAATCTCAGTTACCGGTGTGGGGGTGTGGTCCTGCGCTCCCGGCCCCAGGTGGAAGGTGGGTTTCCGTCCCCGAGGCGCGGCGACCAGCTTGTCTCGCAGGTTGAGGAGTATCACCTCAGGGTCGAAGCCCTTGTCCGTAGAACTTTCAGAGTCAGCCGGCTCTGTGTCCGGTGTGGATGCCCTGGAAAAACGAATCCATTGATATATTGGCCCTGGTACTGAATCACAGTTTAAAATTATTTAGGAAAATAAAAACTTACTGCATGTCCTCATTACCATCTACCATTAATTAGGTTTAGTTTTGCGATAAAACAATACATACACTAGATTTAACTCTTAACGCGCTCGGTCCCCAAAGTTTATACTGCAAACGGCACAAATATGAACCTCTGTCAAGGTTTTTATATCTGCATGCAGAGTGCTGGCTCTTATTTTGGTCAAAAAAATTAGCAATGCAGCCAGCATTCTTGAATTTTCCCTTCTACTGGGGGATTATTAATAGATTAGTTTTTTTTTACTATGAAAGTATTGTTTTCCTTTGCTTCTTTGTTTTCATAAAAAAGAGGTTAATTAACTCTTAAATTCGTCCTTTCATTTTATACATAGACAGTGCCGCACAAGTGTAAAGATGCGGTATATTGACCTGGAGGCGTGGTTCTTGATGTGCTCGTTGGCGACGGTGCACAGTATGTGAACCATGTCCACAACCTCCTTCTTGTTGAGCACGCCGTCACTGTCCAGGTCAAAGATCTTGAAACAGACTGCGGGGGAAATATACATGAGATTTACATACATTCGCTAGGACATTAGCTTTTCATTGCGTTATGTACAACGTGTAACAGAAAGATGTCACAATACTTAAGGGTGTTAGTCTACCGATCAAAGTGAAGCCTATGGATAACAAAAGTTTTGCAAAATTCGAGAAAAACATTTTGCGTTCTCTATACACCTTGATCACCAGTTACGTTACTAATTTTTGATGGAAAAACTAATATTTTTTTATTTAGCAAAAAATTGTTCTACTCAGCGTTAACCTTGATTTGTAGACTAACACCCTTAAGTATTGCCACACTTTTCTGTTACCCGTTGTAGAATGGTCTTTACCACTATGCTGTAATTTCAAGCTTCACTGTAGGCTGATAACGCACAGGCAGGTTTGCTAAGTCTTATAGTAATCCCGTTTACCCTTCAGATATGGAACCCTAAAAATAAGTATCACATATGTACGAGAATGAGCAAACCGTATATAGAAACCTTATAAATATACTAATATCCTTGTAAAAGTAGATACTTTTACAAACCATAAAAAATTGATCATAATATTCATCAAACAAGAATATAATAAAATCTCGTGAGTGAAACCGCGAAACGCAACCAACCATAGTATGCATAATGCACCAAGCCATGCTAATGACGTCACGCACCGCTATAGTGATTTCCCCGGCTAAGTTCACAAGACAATGGCTATCGTTACTCCTCTACTTGGCCTACGTCCTTGGAAATGCAGTTACAACAAACAAGCGCGCACTTCCTTCTATTGAAGGCTGTTTATTTAATTCAATCTTTATTTATGTAAATTGCACATTTCGTTGTTGAACACAGAAAAAAAAAGGAAATCACATAAAATAAGACTCATCTATTCAGCAAGCCACACTACAAGTTCACTACAAGTGCAATTGACAACAACTCAATTGTTTTACCCCTCATATTTATTACAACGATAATGGAGAGATAAATGAAAAATTTGGTGATATTTCCGTTATGGTAATGAAAATGGGTATCAATAAATTTGAAATGTTGTCAATTCTTTTTGTCGTCTCTGAAATGGGAAGAGCTTAATATGAATTACAGAACCGTACGGAACTTTAAATAACAATCATCTGGAACACACTGCCTATTTATCTACTAAGGGTCTTCATATGGCGATAACATTTATATCCTTGTATTTTTGGCAGTGTACAGTAGTATCATCATCATCATCATCATCATCATCAGCCAGAAGAAGTCCACTGCTGAACATAGGCCTAACCCTTGGAACGCCATTCCGAATAACAAGCTGCCAATTGTATCCACTGGTTACTTGTTTACTGTAATACTAGTATATACTACAGTAAATAAACTAGCGACTTACACTTGAGCCGCTCCGTGGTAGGCCCCCGGCATGCGGCGCTCAGCCCGCAACACAGCTCCTTGAAGTCTATATGTCCGTCCCTGTTCTCGTCGAAGGCTAGGAAGGTGCCAGCGACGGCGGCAGGCGGCAGCGGGGGCGACAGGAGCGGAGTGAGGCTCTCAACGTCCAGCTGACCGGTGGGGGCTGCGTTGCGGAGAGACCAGAAGCATTTCTCAAGTTCGATGATATCCTGCAAGAGATGATAAATTTGTAGCGATTTATCTATATACATACAGTAATCGGGCTACGCTAGAGAAGATATATAAATCAAGTTCAACTACAATTTAGCCGTTATTGATCATTATGTATTTGCAATTAACCAGACTTCTTATAGTCCAAAGTTAGCTTTAGGTATCAATTTCTCTAGCTTTAACCCACTCCACTCCAATGTAAGGTACATTGGAGTGAAGTGTAAGTAGAGAAAGCAACTTAAGAATATCAACTTAAGTCTAACAAAACAAAGGCACGGCCGTACCATCTTTTTTCGAAGCGGGTCGAGCTATTTACGACCCCCCTGTAACTTCTTTGCAAGAGAAGCTAGAAGCCCAAATGTTTAGTGATTAGTAACGGCATATATTTTTAACATAGCATAATTCCTCGTTGCACGCTTCACAGAACGTCAACAATGAATAACAAGAACAACTACAGTTCTTGTTCATTTTTATTCAGTTTTAGAAGAAATTATACAGTAGGCAATATCATTACTTTTGTTCATATTAAAGGTCCAATTATATAAGGTTTCGTTCAAATTTGGTGTTCTTCATCAGGGATGAAATGAGTCGTTCGTGTCTTCAACGATGACACGTCTCGCACTAATATAGTTGGAAATTTCCAACAATCAGTTACTCGTGAAAACTCGTCTTAAATAATATTAAGTAGGAAATATCATTACAATTTCATTTATTGGCAACTTACAAAAGTTAAGGTTCTATGGTCAGACTCGCCAAAAAACCCCAATAGCTCTGATAAAGGTGATGTAATTTTTCAGTAATATCTACAGCTCGTAAAACCTGAATCATGTTACGCAACAATTTAATAAACAATATGCACTGCTATCAGTACTCAGTGTAGGGATTAGCGCTTGATAGAATGCGTCACGATATCATTACCTACCGCTGTTCATATTCAAATTCAAATATAACTTTATTGTGCACCAAAAATATACATATATATTATAAACGGATATCATATAACTTTGGCAGTACATTTTGCGGCCTTATCGCCTAAAGCGATTTCTTCCAGGCAACCTTTGAATGGATTGGACTTGATAAGAAAAACACGTCGGTGGTGTGCCAATAAATACTAACATAAAAATACACAATAACCCTACAACTAGGCAAGAAATAAATACTAAAAATGTACCAATGAGAGATGTTAAAAAACATAGAAGTTTCGACTAATAACTTATAGACAGATAGCAGTTGGTAAAAAAGGCTCGTGTTTTAACACCGCCCAAAAGTCCTATTTCATTACCAAATAAATTCTAAACGGTTACCAAAATGGATCACCAAAAAAAGATTACCCGAACCTACTGCGGACCTTGTTGACGAAAGTATTCGGATTGTCTTAAAAAAATAACATGAACCTACTGCGGACCTTGTTGCCGAAAGTATTCGGATTGTCACATAAAAAATATAACATGAACCTACTGCGGACCTTGTTGCCGAAAGTATTCGGAGTGTCATAATTTGGTGACCGCCTTTGGGAACCAAAAAGTATTTTTGGTGACCGTCTAAAGTATACCCAAAAAAATTAGAAAGTCGAAAAAAATAATTCTTTAAAAAAAGTGACTACACACTTCCATTATGATAAGCTGTTTAGTTGATAGTCTAATATTTTAAGGCCTCTTTAATACGAGTCTATATCATTTACGTGCATGGTTGCCTGGAAGAGATCGCTTTAAACAATAAGGCCGCCATTTAAAGCTGGTATATGTGCATAAGGTTTTTTTGTCTTGTTGTATGTATTGTTGCTGGTTTTCAAATAAAGAGTTAAGAATCTTATTACGGCAGGTATCGATAGAGCTTTTTTAGTTAGGTATATCGATATAAAAATACAATACAATACAATACAATATATCTTTATTGCACACCAAGAAAAATATATACAGCAAATATAATTATTATAAACAAAACATTGGTAGTACATTGGGCGGCCTTATCGCCTAAAGCGATTTCTTCCAGGCAACCTTTGGATGGATCGGACTAACTGCAAATAGTAACGTCGGTGGTGTACCAATAAAAAAAGGAAAAAAAGAGATGGTACAAATACTGTACCATAAAAAAAAACAGAAAATACATACATATATATATATATTTAGTAATATTAAGCACATACAACAGCTACATACGTCATACTCGTAATAATAATAATACCACACAAGATGTTCCACTTAATTGAGAGAAAGATAATGAATGTTCAGCAAGTTTTTGAATATAAAAAGGGATTTAGCCTGTCTGATTGACAAAGGCAGCGCGTTCCATAGAAGGATAGCTTGCACAGTAAATGATGCACGAAAGAAAGAGTTCGTTGAGGTAGAAGTAGGCAGCACAAGACGAAGGTCACGTGACGGCCGCAAAGAAATAGAGTGGGAAGCTGTTAAAAAAACAAAATTGTCTTTTAAGTAAGAGGGAGTGGTAGGATTAAATAATATTTTATAAAGAAAAGACAGAATATGAGAATTACGGCGAAGACGAATAGGTAACCAATTGAGCCTTTTACGGTATTCAGAGATATGGTCATACTTGCGTAATCCAAATACAAACCGAATGCAGAAATTTTGTAGACGCTCGAGCTTGTCGAGTTGCTCTTCGGTTAAGTCTAAATAGCAAGCGTCTGCGTAATCTAATATCGGGAGAAGGAGAGATTTCACAAGTGCAGTTTTAGTAGTAATCGGAAGGAAATTACGCAGTCTTCTTAGGGAAGCTGCAGACGCAAAGATTCTACGACTGACTTCTGCAAGCTGGGGACTCCAGGAAAGCGTTATATCCATGATTATACCCAGGTTTTTTACGGTCTCGCTTATACTAATAGGAACTCCATCAAAAATCAGTTGAGGAAGATGGAACCAGTCTACTTTAGAGATCATACGAGAGCTCCCGATGATAATAGACTGAGTTTTTAAAGGATTAACCGTAAGCCCGTATGATCTACTCCAGTTCCGAATCTTCTGAAGGTCGGAATTAGTAGCTCTAATTGCCTCATCCAGTTGTTCAAGCGGGGCCTGCGTGTAAATCTGTAAATCATCTGTTTAGAGGTGATAGGAAGAAGTTATGTTTTGAGAGATTGAGTTTATAAATATTGCAAAAAGAAGAGGAGATAGCACGCCACCCTGAGGTACACCGGCTGCGATATCGCACCAAGACGAGAATGTCTCATCAATACGAATGCGCTGCCTGCGTCCGAACAGATAACTACGAAACCAATCAACTACCGTTGGAAAAATCGAACCTTCTAACTGATTTAAATGATTGTCGTACTCCTGAGAATGTTTAAAAGGTAAGAAACATACATAACTGTTAGGCGGTACGAACTTTGGCGGGTCAGCTATTTGAATAATAAAATCAAAACCGGATCACATGGGATTCAAAAGAAAAAAAGGTATTTTTTCAAATCGGTCTACGTAGAAATCAGGTAAAAAAAAAGAACTCTGTAGATAAAATACGCATCAGAATTGGTTCATTCGTTTAAAAGCCGTGACGCTACAGAAACAAACTTACAACATCACAAGTTTTATGGCGAGGGTTAAAACATATTTAGCAGAAGTTTAAAGAGGCACTCGGTGTTTTTGTAACAATTACAAGACACGATAAGATAACATGTTCGATTACGCACTTCTGTCATTAACACTTTCACACTCCACTTGTTAGTAGGGCATTACAATGTGAATAGAATAAGAAATAATACGAGTAAGAATAAGAAGCAACAATGAGCCCGATTCAATGTCCTTTCCCGGGGTTCAATCTACCTGTGCACCAAATTTCATCCAGATCGGTTTAGTGGTTTTGGCGTGAAAGCGAAACAGACACACAGACAGAGTTACTTTCGCATTTATAATATTAGTTAGGATATCGACTTTAAAAAAGGTGGAAGTTCTTTGTATATATATATATATATATTAAATGGACCAAATAAAAAGATCTTTCGATCGGTCTAGATGTTGCTGTATGTCGAGGAACATACAACTAATATCACACTGCTGTGCGTGTTGTGAATGTTACATGGTATAAGATAAAATAAGACAACTCTATATTAAAAACCAGCTTACACACTATTTAAAAAATAAAAACAATACAAAAAACATACCCTGACTCAGGAGAAATCCTAGTGGAGAGCTATGCGTGTCAATCGTTATTCATTTACAACTAAAATATCCCAGAGAATAATAATGCAAGGCAGTCGCGGACTGGCGCCAAACGGATGTAAAGCGCGAATAAAATTTAAAACATGCGGATAGTTCAAGAAATGGGAAGATGACCTGAAGTTAACTGCTGGACCCAACTGGAGAAGAGTGGCCCTAGATAGACTACAGTGGAAAGACTGACATAGGCCTCCATGTCAAAGAGCACTCTGAAATCAGAGACTAATATTATAGAACATAAAGAAATAAAATTTCAAATAGAAATAGCTTATTAGTAGTCAGAAGCGACTTAACAAAAATCCGACTGCTAAATATTTAAACCTGTGTATCATCCCTATTTTTTTTTGTAATACCTACTCAGTGTCACCCTCACGACTAAGAAGAATCTATTGACACCACTCACATCAAAATACGACAAGCTGTTTAAGCACTAGGGCGCGGCATGCCAAATAAATATACATAGGTACTTACATATATACCTACACGCATACATACGAGTACACTCGAAAAACATAACCCTTACAATAAACAATCAGCGCAATTTTGAAAGTTACAATGTGTGCAGATAATAATCATTTGGATCATAAAATGACAATTAATGTAATATAAACTCAGACAGGTGCCGTGATAACGAGCAAGCGATCACAATCTCTAGTGTTTACGTAGAACGGGAGTTCAAGTGCTGATAACGGAGCTGAGTTTTGGCTAGCTACTTCATCGTTTTCTGCTTAATATATCGCTACTTTACCTATTATATTATCATTGTTTTACACTTGTACTGCTCACGATATTAAATTGAATTGTTTTTTTTTATCCTACACATCTAGGCATTAGCATCCACAATTTCGCACGACCACGGGAATCAGCGATACTGCAGCTAGATGGAGCATGCCTAGTCTGGAATACACTGGCTCTCAAGGAAGGCTGCTGGAACACACCGTTAGGTGCTTGGCGACAGATTTTACAACTTGAGGGTGGTAGCTAGCCAGGCGAGCGATAGGAAATGCCCCACCACCATGCCGGTTTCCTCACGATGCTTTCCATCACCAGTAACTCAGGCTCTTTTTGCATGTTTCGTGGGATCGAACCTCGTACCTTTTGCACGGCAATACCCCACTAACCACTCGACCATCATCGATACAGGAGTATAAAGAAATTTCAAACTTTAAACCCCCTGTTGACCTCTTTAGGAGTTGAATTTCCAAATGTTGTACTTCGTCCACTCTTACACCTTATAATGAATACACCCTTCAAATTTTACATGTGTTGGTTCAGCTGTGTTGGTACTTACTGGATTGATTCCTAGCGAACATCAGTCAGTCAGGACTCACTCTTACATAAACAAGTAATCATTTCTCTTTTTTAGCCGAAATAAAAAAAGGAAGGAGGTTATGAATTAATTGGTAATTTTTATGACTAGAACGATAACATCGAAAATAGTCCGCTAAAAAAACGTAGAACCTGGTAGGGGAGATCAATTTTCATCAATCACTTGGAAACTACTAACTATAAGTTCTGTTAATACGCGAGTACTACATTTCCAGAGAAGAAATCCAAACCGACACACAAAAGAAAAAATTGACAGACTCTATGTAGAGGTCGCTTTGCTCGCTCGCTATATAAAATATTAAATATTTTGGAATAACGTAGCGAGGTCTCGTGATTCTGACCCGTCACTCACGAGATTCAGATATGTGTCTATAAATACATTTTAATAATACTTTTTAATGAGATAAAAACAAACATAGTATTGGTGCGACTGATGAGGACAAAAATAAAATAACATACATTATATTCTTAATGATGGCAATGATATATTCAAGGTCTAATTTGGTAATTATTTAAAAAGTGATAGTTATTTATAAGGAGATATGTGACTTCGGGACTGAAACTGACTTACTCTTACCAAATACGCCAGCCATCACAATTGAGAATTCAGTTAGTATATGATTAGGGCTATAGAGGGTCTATGATTTTCCAAATCACCGACGACAAATTTTTTTTTTAATCGTACAACCCATATATACCAAATTTAGTAAGGGCTAGTCGAGCCGGCGAACTTCTTACCGCCTAACAGTTATGTATGTTTCTCACCGTTCAAACCTTCCCTGAACCTTCACAAACAATTCAAAAACAATCGAATCAGTTAAATCGACCCAGCCGTTCTCGAGTTTCAACGAGACAAACGAACAGCAATTGATTTTTATATATACGAAAGAAGAGTTTTAGTTAAGAAATCGACCTAATATATACGACTAATAATTAAACAAATATGCATACTGGACGACGAAAGAAAATGTTGCAGGTTTTGCAGCAGATGCACTTGTTACTCTGCGTCTAACCCTGCCAGGCGCCCGCGCCGGCTGTAAGTATAAGGTACTAGCTGACCCGCCGAACGTCGTACCGCTTAACAGTTATGTATGTTTCTCACCATTTAAACCTTCCTTGGAGTACGACAGACATTTCAAGACTAAAATCAGCTGTATCGGCCCAACCATTCTCGAGTTTTAGTGAAACAAACGGATTCATTTATATACATATTTTTTTAATTTTTCTTTCATAAGAACATTGTCCTGACTATAACAATCACAACAAAAATAAATTAGTGAAATCGGTCCAGCCGTTCACTTGTGATATCGTGACCAAGGGATATAGGGATTCATTTTTATATATACCTATATATAGATAGATACGAGAGTATAAGCCCAAAATGGCATGTTGTGTTATAAGAAACCGCAACCGTTCTCAGAATGTAACTTCTCACAATCTTACACAAATATGTGGTTGTTAAACAAACTTATAAAACTAAAATATTTGCGCTGACGCAAGTGCGCTCGGTATCGGTGAATGGAAATCTTTGTCGAGACGAAATATCAACGCTGGTTGTTCCAGCCAGCATTGCATTATATTAAGTTGTAAACAGAAAGCAGTAATTAAGTTTATTTTATTTGCTGTCTATTTTACTGTTGTCTTCTGTAGCAAACAAAGTTTATTCTATTCAAATAAACACCAGCATTATGGCCAAGCGTCCGCGTCGCATCGATCAAGCAAAACCAATATTATCTGATACGAGTAAAGTAACCACAGTTTCCTTTGATGTTACATATTAATCATTTTCAGTATTACTTGCCTTAATCTTGTGTACGTGCCTTAATAAACGTCTTATTTCTTTCTTTATATATTGTATATGCAAATTCTTTCCGCAATAAATATTGCCGCTTCGTCGTTCGTTACCTTTCGTGCCAATTTTACAGGATCAAAAATACCAATGTCACTTTTCACATGGGACTAGTGAGATAAAGAAAACTCAATGACAGACCGTTTCTATATGCTTCTGTTATATAGACCACTTGGTATATATTATGCTTATATACCAAGTGGTCTAGCATTAAGTTAAGGAAATTTTACGAATATTGCATAAGACTCTCGGCTTGAGGAAAGTCATCTTCGGTACAACAGTTTCGAATTGAGGAAAACCCTTACAATTTTGCAAGATATGTTCTAAAATACGAATCGAAATACTAATTAGTAAGTGAATTAACCGCATTAAGGCGATATGACGTCTGCTTTATTGGCCGAGCGATAAACGTCTATGCTTCGAGCCTGGAAAACTTTTTTTTCTTCTCAACTACAACGATGACACGTCTCGCACGCATCGTTGAAGACACAAACCATTCATTTCATCCCTGAGAGTGAAACCTCTACTTTTTTTTTAAATTTCTCATTGGTAAAAACATGTATTTATAGTTGGTATATGCAGTTTTATTTTATTTCTTTTTATTTTGTCTATATATATAGTTGTAGTGAAAGGGTTATTGTGTATGTTTTGTTAGTATTTATTAGTACACCACCGATGTGTTTTTTTTTCTCATCAGGTCCGAGCCATCCAAAGGTTGCCTGAAAGAAATCGCTTTAGGCGATATGGCCGCCCAATGTACTGCCAATGTTTTTAAGATGCCTGTATGAAATATATGCTTATTTTTTTGGTGTACAATAAAGTTATATTTGAATTCGAATTTGAAGTTCACCGAATGTGAACGAAACTATAGTTATAGGACCTTTCCAACAATCAGGTACAAGTTTAGTGAAAACACGCCTTCTTAAACAATATGAATCAAAAACACGTTTGGTTTAATCCTACTAATATTATAAACGCGAATTGTTCATATGTAAGTATGTTTGCTTCTGACAAAACTGCTAAACGGATTGGGACAAATTTGACACCAATATTAAGTAGCCAACGTCTTGAATTAGCACTGTATAGGATACTTTCATCGTGGAAAACTACAGCGTTCCCGTGGGATGATAGAATTACTGCGAGAAACAGCACGGGGCGCAGCTACTTAGTCGCATGAATAACAAGAAGCTAGTACCTACTCAAAATGATTACCGGATTGTAGCCGTGAACCAAAATCAAACCACATTGTAATTATCATGTCTCTTTGTCCTTGCATTGGTATTACAAAGTGTGTCATTATGCATTATTGATTATTATCTTATTCACATTATACAGTGTTACCGGCAAGGGGTGTACTGAGTCGAAAGAGGGTCACTATACTCATTATAAAGAACAACTTTACAATAACTATAGTGTAAAAAATTTAAAAATACTGCTAATGTCTATATCTACATTTTTTTACTGTATCTTTTGTTTGGTGGGCAATAAACTAGTACATAGTCATGTACAAATGTAAAAGCATTAAATTTAAACCTCGCCCTTTTTTGAAGTCAGATAAACATATGACGTATGTAAAAACATGGTCGACAGGCGGCAAGACGGGTCAACGATATAAGAAGTGTCGCGGGTCCAGCCTGGACACGATTGGCACAGGACCGAGGAAGATAGCATCATACGAGAGAGGCCTGTACCCAGTGGGATAAGGAAGGCTGTGGATGATGATGATGATAAACATAAATCCACTCACCCGCTCTTCTAAATGCGTGACTCCAGCCAGACTCTGGTAAAACGTGGGCGTTTCCAGATCCTGAGCCACGTTCACATCTGACAGCAACCACTTGGACACCACCGTTGCATCCTTGTGTATCAGCAGCCAGGAACGGAACTGGTCGAACGTGACCTTCTCCCCAGGACCAAACAGTCCCAGGAGTATCTCGGAGGAGCGCTGGGCTCCTGTGACCGGCAGGGAGGTGTTCTCCATGTGGAGTATGCGGGCAAAGTCTCGCTTGTAGATGTGGGTGCCATTGTCGCTCTGGTTGTTAGTGTACAGGGTCCATAGGAATCTGTAAACAATGTAAAGCTTTTCAAAAATCCATTTTTTTTCTAAAGTCAGTAATTATCTATGTGTGTTTTATTTACCCAACTGCTTTACCCGAGTGGTGTCAATAGATTCGTCTTAGTCGTGAAAGAGACACATACTACATCAAAATTTAAAAAAATAATTAAGTATAATACACAGGTTTAACGATTTAGCAGTCTGGTTTTTTCGAACTCGCTTCTAACCACTTGTATAAGTGTATGTAGGTATGTATATTTCTTTGGCACGCCCTACAGCCCAAACGGCTTGCCGTATTCTTATGTGAGTGGTGTCAATAGATTCGTCTTCGCCCGCAGATGGTCACAGGTTCACTTGTTAAGATACGTGGGTCTAAAGTTCTTGCAGTCTTAGGTATTTTGAAGTCACTTTTAGGCACTTGTTGTATAGACAAGAAGCTTGCGCTGGATAGCAACTCACCTAATGTAAAGCGACGACGCCACCTAAGATGTAGTACGCTTGACTAGAAGAAACCGATTCACTCGCGAATTAAAAAGACCGAGATTATAACTATCGGGAAACAGAGAACTCAAAGGGTATTTGTAACTTCCTGGTCCAACGGCTGCATGGAATTGAGTCAAATTTGGCACCAGGATTAATTAACAGAATACCTTATGCCCTGGATTAACGCATAGACTAGTTTTCATCCTTAAAAATTAAGTGCTCCCGTGTGATAGTAAGACTCCTGCGAGTAACACCGTGGGGCGCAGCTAGTTTTATTGTCATTATTACATGGGTAGTTTCGCCAGACATCGGGTTACGTATAGGGCATATAGTGTCTATAAAAAGTAAGCTTAAGTATGTGGGCCAATATTTTTTTATTTTTCAAGTTACAACTAACCTCCAGTACGACAGGCGCTGATAGAACATTTTCAGTTATTGTGATTTTAGAATCAAAGCTTTTAACCGATTTTTACAGAAGTAAAATGGGACCACATGGGAGGTATAACCTTTCTGATAAAAAATATTTTTTCAAATTCAAATTATTTTTATTTGCTAGGAATTTGGTAGGAGGTATAATACGATACATACAAGATCTTAAAGTAAGGGTAATGAGTGCGCACATTCCTTGCCTGTCAGCGTGCAACATGAAGAAAACAATGATATTGTTAAATTAGTAGCTCACCAAAAAATATGTACTTAAAATAAATTCACATGAACACGAGTATTTTTTTTACATATCGGTTTACAAGTAACAAACGTTGATACAAAATACAAACAAATTGAGTATCTTTTCTATTTTAGAACTCGTTCATTACATTTTTTTTTACATTTCAGTACTAATCAAACCACACTTGTGATTGTCCCAAATTACAAAAAAAAAACAATCGAAAATAAAATTATACAATTTAACATACTTAATAAACAAAATTGAAGCATTGGAGTCTGTCGAGAGGCGAGCTAAAAGACTTATAGGCAACGATGCTCTAGCCAAAGTTAAACTTCAAAGCCTCGAGCACCGTCGAAAAGTGGCTAACCTATCTGCCTTTTATCAGATACATTTCAGGGAGTGTGCCTTGGAATTACACGAATTAATTCCCCCATCTCCATTTTACAATCGGACAAGTAGAGGTACTGCAAGGCGCCACATACACACAGGCAGTACATGGTAGAAGTTTCACAGACTCGCACAAAACGCTTCGCGTCTACTTTTATTGTGCGAACTGCCAGGTTGTGGAATTCTCTGCCACGTTCTCTATTTCCCGATAGCTATAATCTTGGTCTCTTCAAGTCGTGAGTAAATAGGTTTCTTCTAAGCAAGCGCGCTACATCCTTGGGCACATCGTCACTTTAAATCAGGTGAGTTGAGGAGCAGTTTAGTATAGTTTTATAGACTTACGAGCGTAAGCCTATAAAACTATAAAAAAATAATTAAGGTTCTATTCTATCTTTATTTATGGTGTCTGTGACTATGCCACAACTTTTCCAATATTGTGCGATGATCATGAAATAAAATTCAAATAAATTGCGCGGGGCATTAAAATATAAAATATTTAAGTATTTATATGAATAAATGTCTATTTTTGAAGATTTTTATCCATATTCAGGTAGAAAACACAAAATTAAATCATGACTTGATAAATTGCAAAATACATAAATGATTATGTATATTGTCAGTTTGGTATGTTATGTACTATAAAATGTAAGAAATGGCAGTTTTATTGCTGATAGATTTTTAAAACTTAACACATCAATTATTACTAGAATCATGCTGAATAATAATATTGTAGAATAATAACATCTTGTTTTAATATTATGTTGATGATGATTGAGAATTAAAGGTCATGATATCAAAAGGAATGATATCAAAAGTAATGAGATTCTGCTATACCAAAACTTTCTGATAACAAACACCATGGCCAGTTAGTCAATGTACAAAAAGGTAGGACACATATACGAGTAAGAGAAGAACTGTCATATTGAAATAATAAAATAAAAGCGAAAACCAACTTAAATTTGTTATGCAAAACTTATATTACAAAAATATCTGTTGAAATTAAAAGAACCATTATAATATTGAATAAAAAACAATTGGCCCTGTGTTGATAAAATTTATATTGGACCAATTTGACCCTTTCAAACCAAAATAAGTATTTTAGCAATCTCAGAGAATATTGGGAACACACATAAAAAAGGTCCAGATGAATTGAGACCCTCTTCTTCGTTGTATTAAAAAGCTATCCTTTTTTTCTTTGCTTAAAAAGTCACAGGAACAATTAGATGATTCTCTTCTATTCTGTCTTTATTTATGGCTTTTGCGATATGGCTGCAATTATGCCAATGTCATATGGGTTGCAAAAAGACGAACGCTTGAAAAGTTTGGCCAGTGATATATTATTTTAATTTAATATTAAAAAAATATATATCAATAAGATGATGTCAAAATTATATATTTAGTGTCAGTGTATTTTAAACTTAGAAAATCAAAGAATAAGATGACCACAAACATATAACAAACTTCGAAGATTTCACACAAAATTGTAACATGATTATGTAGTTAGTTAACTTTAGCAAAAAATCATGCTAATTCTGCCTTGTAATATTTGCTATCAGTCATGGTGGCTAATAATAATAATATGTAGATTGTAAATAAAATTTGATAAGATGAAATTGGTACCGTTATCTAGCTGTAAAATATCTACAAGTAAAATCACAACATAGTATGTACACTATTCTAAACAGAATAATGAATTATATAAACTGAATAATATTGTCTTTGTTATGGTATTTACTAGAGATTATCTGTGAACAGGTGTTTGTATTGTCGAGTAACAATATCAGTGGGTTTACAATTCTCTGACTCAGCATGAAGCATCAAACATTCTCTAATTCAAGCTCACTACAGCCTAACCAATCCTATTGGGAAGTAATCATGGCTAATATTATCCATTGTAATCATCTTATCAATGACTTAATCTGATTAAAACCCTCCAACTGTGACGTGATTAAATTGTTAAGTGATGTAATGTTTACAATTGCAATTGAGGCAAATTACAATCAGTTCTTACTTGATTTTTTCTTCTATGTTGCCTTTAGTGAGGATGACGATCCCGCACAGCAGGTCCTTGAAGACGATGCCCCGCTTGGTACCTCCACAGGCCTGATAAAGCCATTCGGCCACCTCATAGGGCACTCCATCGCACAACACTTCGTGGACGAAAGCCTCCAAGCTCAAGGCCGTCCCGCTCGTTCCAGCACATCTCTTGAACGCTTCGCGAATACGTCTCAACTCACTATCTGACACTGTAAATAAAATAACTCCGATTATTTCGCGAAGTCCTAAAACGCACTTTGATAAACAATGCACTCGGGTCGTACCTCGCTTTACTGCATCCTCGTATGATATAAAAGTAGGTTTTGAGTCCTTTGCACCCATATTAACAAACGTGAAATTATCATAGCATTTTCAATGGGAATAAATACAAAGAAACAAAATTTATTACAGCTGACAGCTCACGTCGTATGATCTGTAGCCATATTGAATTTTTCCGTCAATGTCTATAAACATAAATCATTAAAGATTGAGGATACTCTCAGTATAATAGTTGAACATTGCCGTTTTAGCTTGAAATGTAAAGCTTTATTCGGATACATAAAACGCAATGGACCTAAATATTATTTATGCACTCTTTCACAATCTTAACAGCCACGGAAACGTCAAAAACATATGACATTTAGTGGCCTACTTTAACCAATCAGAAACATTTTACGGAAAATATTAAATTAGACCAATTAAATAAGAAACTGCACTATCGATGATTGGTTAAATTTATTTGATTAATGCGTTTGATTGGCTACATTTGCACTCTGACAGTCCGAAAAGTGTTTACCCAATATTATGTCAACGTCAAACAAAACCAAAACATCAATAAAAACCCTACAAAATTTAAAATCTTATTTTTTGACCTTCAGTAATATTTTGTCTCATACTATTAGGACACTTTGATATCTTTTGTCTCAAGCTAAGTCAACCCGAAGTCACTCAAGGTGTCTTTTTTTATCAGTCGAGTACTCGGTCGTCAACATTTTTTGTGCAAGTTTTTGTTGATTTGAGAACGCAGTTTGAGAACCTCCATTAGATCCATTTCTCTCTTTGTGCATAAAATCTAATAAACTCGAAATTATTCCAAAATCATTCTGTTACCATACCCTGATTTCGATAGTAGCTTAGATACGACCTTGCCATGTTGGCAGAAATATTTGACATCATTTGGATTTAATTAGATTTGGAAAAATAAATGTCTGTTTCTTTGTGCGTTTTGCGTGTAGAAGTCGACGAAGATCTACCCGAAATGGGCGACAACCCGTCGGAGATAGGTAAGTGACTTCCAAAGTCTTGAAAACAAACTTTTCTTTGAAACTACCACCTTTAAAACTGCACTTTTATATGGAGTGCATTCTTAAATTTTATAATGTACAATATTATTTCAATTTCAAAGAAAAGCTATTGGCACGTCACCACGTTATAAAATAATTTTAAGACATAGATCTGATGACCATATGGAATTCACTACAGAACAGTTAAATAAGTTTTGTAAGTCTTATGTTGTAATTTTTGTCATAGAAGCAGCTAAAGAGCAGAAGAGAAGAGACCGCGGAGCTCGCGAGACTAAAATCATAACTGTGGAAACCTATGCCAGCGTCCTGACAGGTCCCAACTCAGACCCAGGCATCTTACCCACCAGCTCTCGACGGTCTCCTCCAAAGAGCAGCACATCAGAGGATGGAGAAACTATCAGCTTCTTTTGTGGAAATCCACTTGTGGAAGTCACAAAGGGTGTGCTGCATTTGTATAAGGAGAAGTGAGTACCTATTGGTTTTATCCTGAGAGTCCTATCATAAATTATTATTTTCACAGTTGGGATGAATCTTGCTTTGGCTATGTTCAAATTAAGATGGTATATATCTTGATCCGTAAATTCAATAATATGCAGGACATATGAGAATATCAGGCTGTGTATTACTGAATAAATAAATAAATGAGACACGCATGTGTAGACAATTAGTATTATGTTTAAAACATTTCATTTTGTTTCAGTGAACTGAAAGAAGCGGAGGAAGCCAAGACTCTGTGCCTTCTGTCAGTGCCGGGAGCACTCGGGGCGCATGACCTGCTTGCATTTGCAGCGGCCTGTCAACAAGACATTGCTCATGTCAGAGTACTGCGGGATGGCTCGCCTGACCATTACATGGCTTTACTCACGTAAGTTTAGCTGAGCCTAGCTGCATTACATAGTGTTACCCACCAATATCTAATTTTTTCTAGTAATCTTACAGTATCTACTAAGTGTAATGTAATCACTGCAACATCCATAGATTCCTTTAAAAATCAACTGCATAAATGGGTATACTACAATCAACTATCTCTTGTTAACCTTTAAGGACAATTTTGTGCAATGCATTGGACAATTAATGAATTCAACACAATATGATATAAGCACATCAGCTTAAAGCTGCTCGCCTGTTATTAAATAAATATATATAGTCTATGTTACTCAATATAATGTAGCTTTCTAATGCTAAAAATCTTTCCTCATTATTATTGACTTTGAGGAATATATTAGACAAAGGTCAGTGGCTAACTAACGGTGCAAATTCTTGTCAGCTCGGCTCTTGACAATGAAGGCAAGGAGTTCTCTGTTTGCTACTGAATGTTACTACAAGTGTAAATCTGTAAGACAGAATACACTCAAAGTTTCAGAATTTCACATGCATTTGCTTGCAAATTATTTTTCCTGATGCCATAGAGTACTAACATTGTTGCTAAATAGAAATTGTATTGTGCCAATATGGTTGTCTTTGACAGCTTCTAGTATTAGCAAAATCATCAGTGTGGTGTTCCATGTCAATAACTACCATAATGACACAATGCAGTGAGTCCAGGCCTGAGTGTTTCAATCATGGGTACATGATTAGTATAGAGATGTATAATCTGTTTCCTAATGTCTCAAGAAAGAAAAAATAATTTCTTCCAAAAACTTATACATAATTAATACCTGACTAAGTTTTCTGACACTGAGGCTCCAACTCAGCACATACTGCTGGTCAACTACAACACTGGTCTACCGTTCAGGGCCAGCAGGTGACGTCACATATTATTGGTGTACAGGTTCCGGTCGCCAGCAGCGGCGCGTGAGTTCTACGCGGAGTTCGACGGAGTTCCATACAGCACGCTGGAGCCCCACGCGGTGTGCCGCATGGCGTGGGTGACGCGCGTCGAGTGGGCTCGGGACGGCGCGCCGCCGCCCGCGCACACGGAGCTGCCCACCTGCCCCGTCTGTCTCGGTGAGCTGGATGCCACACAATAACCTGTCTGTCAACGTTCACGCTGTAGTTACGTTCAGCTGACGAGTGTTGTTGTTACAGAGCGCATGGATGAGAGCGTGGCGGGCGTGCTGTCTGTGCAGTGTGCGCACGCGTTCCACGCCGAGTGCCTCACGCGCTGGAGGGACGCGCGCTGCCCCGTCTGTCGCTGCGCTCAGGTAACATAATACTTACTTTGCTATTGCAGCGACGAGCGCCATTGGATCCGATCCTGTGCAGCTTCCCGCGAGTCGGCAATATGGAGATTGCTTAGATCGAGATTTTACGATATCTAGGCCGGCTGACAGGTCGGTAGCCCTCAGGGATTCCAAAATACGCCTTCCTGATATTTCGATCGTCTCCCATTCTCTATAGGTGGCCTATCCAGCGGGGTCTTTGGGCACTCGATTCTCAGGTACCAAAATAGCATATTACTATTATTGTAATAAAATAAATTACTTATGACACTCGTAGTTCCCCACTAGGATATCCAAACTCATCGTTTGGACATTTGCCTCTACCAGAAATTTCTATGGTCGGAAATTTACAGTGTGGTCAGATTATCGACCATATGTTATTGTTATGCGTGTCTGCCTTCTTTTTAATTAATTTTATACAAATTCTTGTCGCTTATTACTTTTAAATTCGTTGACGATCTCATCGGCCAAGCAGTAAACGTGTGTACTGAAAGAGACATAAGTTGCGAATTAGATTTAAGAATGTTATGCATTCATACAACTGTGGGCTCATTAATACAACAATAAATAAGAAATTAACTTTTGATAGCTATCGATTATCTATCTTCATACTATTTTGTCTACCAACGAATGCTCTTACATTGCATCGACGTTATACTCCTTTGCCTTGTGCTAAAAATTACGAAACTAATACATGAGGTACGGTTATAAAAATTGTCGCATACAGATATGATTTTGTATCTGTATATAATCTTGGGGTTGACTGTAAATATTCGCAGGATAGCGCATTGCATTATTGTGTATTTGCTTTGCTCATTAAATTCTATGTTATAATAGTAGACCATTGTCCGACAGGTGCCCGAGCCGCGCGGTACTGCTGTGTGTCGCGAATGTCAAGTCTCACGGGAAGGAGGTAAATTTCTTATTATTTATTGCGCATAACATATAGTTATATAAAAATTAGATGTTGCAAAAAAGAAGCGCCGTATATCCATAATAGGCATATTTTAATAAAACTTGTCTTGCTGTTTCGGTTTTGTCACATCCGTACCATTTCTCCAAAAGGTTATTGCGTATCTAATCATAGAATGTGTGAATTCTAGTTCGTTCTTTCAAACTCTGACGCGTGATTAGAAAGTGGCAAATCAATTTATTCTCGTTTTTGTTAGAGCAAGACGAGGCCACGTGCGAGGCGCCGGCGGAGTGCGAGGGGCTGCCGGAGAGCGAGCCCTCCTCGCTGTGGATCTGTCTCATCTGCGGGCACGTCGGCTGTGGCAGGTACGCACACTAACGCTTGCAAACCGAAGACGCTGAGTCTGTCTGTCATCGAAAGCGTTATCTATTTCCCTCTTATTTTTTACGGGGTGGGGGGTGGGGATATTCTTAAGATACCGGGCTGCTTTGGGATATAGCCGGGTTATGTGAGATTTTTACCCACCAAAACCCCATCGATGGCCTCCAATGGCCCCTCCAACACTTTGCGATACGTCCCGTCATTTTGTTTTCGTAACAACAACGTGAGCCACTGTTACGTTGTTCTGTCCTGTCCTTCGTGAGCCTAGATTCCTAGTTTCTTTTAGACCCCAAGTAAGAGATGTGTTGTTGTGTCAGATACGAAGGAGGTCACGCGGCCAAACACTTCCAGGCCTCCAATCACACGTACGCGCTGCAGATCGGATCCAACAGAGTGTGGGACTATGCAGGTAAATATTACTTAGTTTACTTCCTACTAATATTATAAACGCGAAAGTTTGCATGTATCTTTGTTAATGTTCGCGCAAAAATCTGCTAAATGGATTTAAATGAAATTTCGTAACAAGAAAGCTAATGTCATACATACGATACTTTTCATCCCTGAAATATGCAGAGTTTCCTTCTTGCAAAAGTTTGTACTATCGTTTCCCACCCGTAAAGCCATTACATTTTTTGCGGCACTTAGGTATGTTGTAGATTTTTTATCGACTATTAAGCTTTCCACCATCGTGCTTATTAGTACAAGATGATGTGGCCGCAGATGAAGCACGTTGTCTTTGAGGACACTGATTCACTTTAACCTTGAACAAATCTAAAATGTAGGTAGTTCTCATGAAATGATCGCTGTAATGGATAAGAAATAGGAGGATGTAAAGTCCTGCAATCACAAGCACGCTGTCTGACTTGAATCCCATAATAATAATAAGTAGGTAAAGTGAGGAGGTTACTCAATTTCTTAACATATATTTCTTCGTCATGCAGGAGATAACTTCGTCCACCGTCTGGTCCAAAACAAGCCGGACGGCAAATTGGTAGCTTCCGAGGGCGCTGGAGCTGACGGCGCTTGCGCAGACGGCAAGCTAGAGTCTGCGCAGCTCGAGTTTACGTACATACTGACGCACCAGCTCGACTCGCAGCGGGACTACTACGAGGGGAGGATCGACAAGTGAGCCTCTATAGTGTTAGCTACCAAGTTAGTAGTAGCGGAGGGGCGGGGAGTTTACGTACATACTGACGCACCAGCTCGACTCGCAGTGGGACTACTACGAGGGGAGGATCGACAAGTGAGCCTCTATCGTGTTAGCTAACAAGTTAGTAGTAGCGGAGGGGCGGGGAGTTCACGTACATACTGACGAACCAGCTCGACTCGCAGCGAGACTACTACGAGGGGAGGATCGACATGTGAGTCTTTATAGGGTTAGCTAACAAGCTAGTAGTGGCGGAGGGCCAGCTGTTTATACTTGTTGTTGTTTAATATAACACTTGTGGTTGTCCTCGCAGGATGCAGATAGATCACGCGGCGGAGTGCGAGGAGCTGCGACAGCGCGCGCGCCTCGCCGAGACAACCTGCAGCGAGCTGAAGGAACAAGTCGCCTCACTCACTACTCACAAGCACGCCATGGAGAAAAAGATTCACGCCATGAACAACAAGTCAGTCAACATTACACTTATCTGTTGATTGTCTCCATTGTTCGCTAACGTTTTATACTACGCTACGTTTTATGTTAGAAAGGGATGGAGGGATGTCTTCGTTCACACATATCGTGGAAAGCGATGAACCTTCACAAGTAACTTACACTAGGGTGTTTTCCTTCATCGTTAATAACATTCTAATCTGCACATGGTAAAGTCACATAGACTGGGCTCGTACCTGCCCCCTCTCGCTTGTGATCCTAGGTGGACAGCCGTCTCTGCTTTCAAGATGTCATCGAAACTAATAAAACCAATGTTGTGTTGTGTGTAGGCTGGCAGTGCTGGCTCGCTCGCTGGCGGAGGAGCGCGGGCTGGCGGGCGCGCTGGCCGCCAGCCAGGCGCAGTGGCAGGCCAGCGCCGCCCACAGAGAGACTACCTTCATCAACGAGGTACATTAGTGTTGTGTGTAGGCTGTATAAATATTAATTATAAGTAAGGTTTACAAGAAGCTAGTGTGCTGACGCTAATCTACATACAAGCTACCGCTGGTTTGGTTGAGGCTCAGTCAGCCTGGATCTTCCTTGTGTGGTACGGGAGCGGAGGTAACTTGCTTGAACGCGCTGTCAACCAGCACAGCTGTATTGAGAAACACTGTTTATATAACACCAAGGACTATAGCTAGTTCTAATTGCCATTTTCATTGGAAGCAGCAGCAATGGCTTAGTTTAATCAAGGTTAAGACTCTTTGCCTGCATGCTAAATAAATGAAGTGTTGTTATACGAAAGGTAATTAGGCACTCACAAACTCAAGTCTTCGATTATGTTAGTAATGTTTTTTCTGGTAGATCACCGAGCTGAAGGAGCAGCTCCGCGACGTGATGTTCTTCGTGGAGGCTCGCGGTCAGCTGGAGCAGAGTGCGAGCGCCTCGCAGGACGAGCTCGCGAGCGCCAGCGTGTCCGTCGCACCCGCGCCCAACAACAAGCCGCGCAGGAAGAAACGATAGAACGCACCGAGCTAATGACTGTAATACATGCAATACCCGGTGCAAACACGAAGAGATTACATCATACATTTTAAAACGTAATGAACGGTATACATGTTGAACTTTCATTGTTCAAAAAAAGTGATGAACGGTAAACATGTTGAACTTTCATTATTCAAAAAAAGTGATGAATGGTATACATGTTGAACTTTCATTGTTCAAAAAAAGTGATGAATGGTAAACATGTTGAACTTTCATTATTCAAAAAGTGATATACGGTAAACATGTTGAACTTTCATTATTAAAAAAAAAAGTGATGAATGGTAAACATGTTGAACTTTCATTATATAAAAAGTGATGAATGGTAAAAATGTTGAAGTATCATTACTAATTTTAAATAGTGATGATTGGTAAACATGTTGAACTTTCATTATTCAAAAAGTGATAACGGTAAACATGTTCAACTAACATTACAAATTTTAAAAAGTGATGATCGGTAAACACAATTAGCTCATCATCATCTTCCTTACCTTATCTTACTATGTGGGGTCGGCACAGCATTCTACTGTATCAGCCGTCATTTCTTCATTTACTTCCCTTTAACGCATACTTAACACAATTCATCTCCTTCTTAGGTCGCCCTCCCCCGGCGCAATCATTACAAATTTTAAAAAGTGATGAACGCTAAACATTTTGATCTAAAAGCGCCGTGGTGTTTTCATGAAATCAAACAAAATATCAAATATTTTATCGTCTGCCTGGTCCCAGGACATTATCACAAGTTGTTTGCTGATCGTTGTAGATACGACCAAATCTTTTTGCTACTATGTACTAACCTCAAAATGATTAGCGCGATTTGCGATCTTAAATTGTGCTGGGTTAAATTTCAGCTTAATATTTTTGTCCTCAAGCAACGATAGGAAATATTAATATTCAATGTAACTAACAACATAATTATAGCCTCTCTCAAATTACATGATCCTTCTGTGTTGTCCTAGTTTAAATTTCAATAAATATGTTTATTTTGTGTTAGAAGACATCTTTAGTTGCATAAATAAAAGATTATTGGCATAGTGATTTCATTGATTTTTTGGATTGCTATTTATTTCTCTTTATACATATATGGCCTAGTACGAGAAGCATGTTTAGCCTACACATGCAATAGTTTCATGATCTTAGTTATTTGGTTTTTCTCTTAGATTTATATGGCACTTGGACAACAATATTTACTAAGTACTGATAAAGAATATTGCATGTGTGACTGTTATGTATTAAGTCTAAAACTGCCCTTTTTGCAAATTATTTCATTCATATAAATGAATGCTGCAAAACTGTGATAACATAATAATTAATAGGTGTAAGTATAATTTATGATAATGTTTATTCGTTTCGATATAAAAGAGCAGTGTATATGATTATTAGGCAGTTTATAGGAAGCTAGGGTCTGAGGCTAACATAAGGTTTTTCGAATTCAATAAATGTGATACAAAAAAACGACTTATTTTAAAATTTATTTTATGACCTTTACGATTTTATTATTGTTTTGTCTGTCTATTCGTACAAATCATAGCAGAGGTGGATTAGATGTGTCCGCCCTAGGCACCTTATAACAACCACAATAAAAAATATTAACTTCGAATAAAGAGGAATCTTCTCATTGCACGGCTGATTTGTTTGAGTTTGTGATTAAACTACTGCGTGATGAAGATTAGGTACTTGACACATTTCTAATAAAAACTGAGTATCCTTGGGGATAGTACGCCTCTGATTGTAGATTTATTAACTTCGATAATCTCATTGGTTCATTCAAATGATAATAATTTATTGGAAAACTCATATCATTAATTTTACGACTTACGACTGGCAATATTTTTAATTAGTATCGCAAGTAGTTGCTGCCAATTCACAATTCATGTTGTATTTATGGTTGAGCGATTCTGTTTCTTCATAAAGCTTATTGGTTTTTGGATAGGGTTTTAACTTTTATAGTTTAAATTTTTATCTATGTTTTCAAGTGTACTTAATAAACAAGAACTTGAAACAAGATAACTAGTGTTATCTCATTGCGCGAACTGACTGACTGTTACGGTTGTAAGTATTTTTCCTCGGTCGCCGAAGAAATTGCGTCTACCTGCAAAACTAGTGATTCTAGTATTGTTGAGAAATAATGGTGAATTAAAAACTAATAATTTCTTTTCAATGTGAACAAGTTTTCGTGTTCGCAGGAAATCTCCTTAGTTTTTTAAGGAGATTTCCTGCGAACTTTTTCCTTCTTTTTCTTGTTTTCTGGTAAGACTCTCCACCGCATTATTAGGGCACGAGTTCGTGACGAGACTTAGGTGCAAGGAACATTTTTACCTGTATATCCGTATACATTGATAAAACATGGCAGATCTTTCCATAAGTAGGAGGATGCCAGTTCTTTGTCCGTATTCATCTAGAGTGCGTTACTACTACAAGGATTTCTTTAAATTGAAAAGCTTTGGTGTGATAAAACCGTGGCAGACCACGAGTCGTACGTATACAGTACTCCTCTATGATCGTCACTGTGATATGAGTCATATCACAGTGACGATGACGATGACGATGACATCCACACTATGTACGACGCCCGAGATAATTAAAGACAAGGCGGTAAGGCCACAAAGGCTTTAGACTACTCAATGGGCAAATAAAAAAAACAACTCCTTGCCTTTCAATTTGCATAATTATACCTGCACTGCCTTTAACATTTTATTAATTTTCATTACTAGTTTTTAACATAAACGTTAGTTTCTGATTATTTTATGAATTGAAATATTTACTTTATATATTATCTGAATTGCGTAAGCTCAAGATTTCGTCTCATCATCTATAGTGAATCTGCAAAATTGCTTGTGCACTTTTGATTTATCTCTAAATACAGTTAGTTGCTCACGTAAGTAGAAAACGTACTACTGCCAAATGCTGCCTTGCAAAGCAGTGCCATTCCTCACACCTTAGACTTAACTTCTGACTGCAAGTTTTGCAAAAGTTTTCTTAACAAACCATGTGCGACAAATGCTGGTGTACGAATCCAAAGGTTCAAGTGAGGCTACTACCTGCAAGTCTAAAACAGTTTGTAATGAGTGACTTTGCAGCAGATTTGACTCTGTATTCACCATATCAGAGTTTCTTCCGTTGCAAAGTCGCGAGTCTTCGTTCCGGTACCTACTTGCACACCTCTCACGCGGTCACTGGGTACAGTAGACGCATGACCACGTACAGCGATGGGAGAAACCATCTGTCGCCTTACATTGGTTTTTTTACCATCGCTGTTTGTGGACAGTCTATGACAACAGAGTATTTGTAGTTTCGTGAATAATTTTCAAGGTAAATTTCCTCACTAACACTCTTTCTAATGCATCTAAGTAGTATTGCTGCTAGATTGCAACACAACATTATGATGTATTAAATTGAATTTATCACATTGGCAAAACTTATAACTTATGCTAGTTTTTCTAGGAATATTATGAAATACCAAATTATAAGTAAACAACTTAACTGGTAGATCGCCCGCAGGGTACAGGTCTGCGGGAGGCACATGTTATTAATTCACAAGATAATGTTTTAGTACTTGTCTTTATTACCATTTCTCTTTATCTCGCTAGGTACAAAGATAACTTTTGTAAATAATAGCATGAAAATAATAGTATGGGTCAAATTTCTCAAGCCATCCAGCGTGGCAATGCACCCGCAGTAATGGGCACATTTGGGCGGAGTGTATTGAATTAGTGTTTTTGACAAATTATTCGATATCAACCCCTATCTGCTCAAATTACAATAAAATAATATAAACAGTCAAAACTAGATTTAACATAAACAATGCACACAAGTAGTCATATTAATGTTTAGAATTGATACTAAAAATGTTTAATCTGATGGGGAATCAGATGGAGTGGAAACAGTGGTGAATTAACACATTCGCCACCACTAGTCTATTCTAATTTTGCCGCCCTTTCTGAATCCTACATGGACAATAGAATACATTTATTTAAAGCGGTTTAGTAAATTTTCTGAGCTTCTAAATAATGTAATCCATAAAATTATTAAATAATTACATGCAGCAGTATACCAATTCCTAGTAAGCAAGATACTCATATTTAACATGGTTGGATTCTGAACACAACAACATTGTTTCAAGACAATTTGTATTCTCATTATAAATATACTGTATAACAATACTAGTACCATTTTTTTTATAAATGGTTGCCAAAAAAAATAATTTGTACATTTACTTTACTTTTGGCTTTCCAGTAAATAAAGTTTGGTAACTTGAAAAATATAATTTTTGCTAAAGCTTGATAAGTGTTGCTACATTTTATTCATGAATATTAATTAGAATTAATATTATAACTGAATATCACTATTTTAAACAGGATAATATATTCAGTATATTTTTCTTGTTGTAGTTCATAATCATTATTTTTTTGTCAATGAAATTGCAACTTGCGTGGAATAACGGCTTATGTACTATTATTGTTTTTCTATTATTAGTATGATTGGGGATATAATTATACTAGGGATCATATTATACAACTTGATACTGAAAGTTGTGACAATACTTAAGGGTGTTAGTCTACCCATCTAAGTGAATAAATATTTAGCAAAATTCAACAAAAAAATTAGGTTTCGCCATACAAGAATTGTTGACTCGAGTTGGCCAAGTTGTATTGAGGATTCTTATAGAATTTTGCAAAATTTTGTTCTACAATGAGTTAATATTGATGGGTTGACTAACATCCTTAAGTATTGACACACCTTTTTGTTGCGTGTTGTATATCTAAGGTACATTTGTACAACCCACAACTTAGTGTAGGTTACTCAAGAAATAATTTTATTTCTGAGCTAAGTATAGCTCAATCATGTATTGCATTATAAAATGTACTAAAATGTGCCTGAAAATCTATTTACACAATATAAATAAACACAGATTACTATATAATGTACATTCCGTAAATGCTTTAAAATATTTTTTATTGGCCGTACATTTAAAAAACAATATTCCTATTAAATTATCTATTAAGAGTCTGCTTAATCATTTTTAGAACAAATTTGCCGCTCCCTAAACCCTGCCGTCCTAGGCTCCAGCCTACTCAGCAAGCTGGTAAACCCGTCACTGGGTGGGAGAATGTGCTATTTTTATTTCTCTGGTACGTCACCATGGTTGGGTCGTTATAGCCTAAGATAATGCAAATTTTTCTAAGCGATATGTCCCTGTATCTGATGTTGTTATGTGTTTTTTTTAACTATTCGTTAGGGATTCGGTCGTAATAACAGATCCGTCGTTATAAACGTTGTTATAATCGGTAAAAAATGTTAAAAAGTAACAATTTTTAAATAATGCCAGAACATTATAATATCTAGTGGTTTTGCAAACAGTTAACGTCACAATACAACTATAATAATTTTGTTACCTTATGAAAAATAATACAACCTTTTGATGTTTTTTTTAGTGTTTCATTTGCGTCTTGGATGTGCTCTGTAGATTTTGGCTTCTTTACATTATTTAAAAATACAGTATATTTTTTGTTTCACTTGCTTGCCAAAATCATATTGGGTCTTTGTTGCGGTTGATCGGGGCATGTTTATCTCTTGTGCGGTTTTGCTTCAACTGTCCGCAGCAAATAAGTCTGAACTGAGTCGCAAGTAAACTGCCGAATGCAAAAATGTCATTACCCCCCGCGCCTCTCACCCCGCTACCCTGCCACACCCCCTTACGTCACTCCTCCCGCGGACCCCTCACCTCTCGGACGATCCGCCAGATAAGTTGTTTACCTATAGTTAAATATAGTATTACGAGACATCAGTAGTACTTAGATGAAGTGAAACCATTTTTTTGTAAGTGCAAAAAAATGGATCAGTATAATATTTTAATGAGTGAATTCGATTCATCAATATTTTAATACTACTTCTGTAAATTACAAGTCATTCATACTTGGGTTTTGTAAACATACAGAACTAGTGGGATAGTGCTAATATTTTTCGTCATATTGTTCTACTAAAAATCTGAATCGTCATAAAAATAACACATTTCCAAACAGGTGTCTACAATGAGTGATAATGAAGAATTACCTCCAGCAAAGCGATTACGAATTGACGATTGTTCACATACAAGTAACGTATTAGAAACAAGTGAAAATCTCACAGAAAGTAATCTCCAGGAGAAGGGGCCGAGTAATATAGTAACAGATACCTTTTCAACTTCTGAAACAGATGATAAAGCTCAAGATGACAGCACGAATACAAATCAATTTAACTATGTATCTCAAGAAGAGTTGGAAAAGCTGCGCGAGTTCCAGGTGTTGGATGAAGTGAATGAGAATGACAGCAAAGATGACGATTCAGAAGCTTCTGGTAGATTTGTATTTTTATCTGCATTTTTTTATTTTTAAATTTGTGATCGGAATATTATTATTTATTTATTTCATGTGTTTAATAATTTATTGCCATAATTATCGTAATTACGACCAATGAGGCCTTAAACTAAAATAAAAACTGAAATATTAATTGTTTAGTTTTAGAATACATTCAACAAAGCCCCGTGTTACTGGGCTGAGGGTGGAATCTACAACATGCATTAATAGAAAGATAGAACATTAACACATGTTTTTTCAGACAAGTCGGAAGAGCTTCCTGATGATGAAATTGAGAAAATGTTAGAGGAAGACTTGCCGGAGGGGTTTAAAGGTGTGCCCAAGCCGAAGGAAAAGTCATACATCACGCGGGAGAAGATTGTCTTGCAAGGTAATTCAATTAAGCTAATATTGAAAATAAAAATAAAAAACAATACAAGCATTGTTTAGACTTAAAACAAGTGGTTAAGAGTGAATTCAAAAAACCGGACTACAAGATCTTTAGACCCACGTATCTTATAAGTGAAATCGCGGGATACAGCCTATGACCATCTGCAGGTGAAGACAAACCTATTGACATCACTCACATAAGAATACGACATGTCGTTTGTGCTTAGGACCCGACAAAGAAATTTACATACATACATACACTCTAAAAACATAACTCTCCATCTTTCGCAGTCGGGTAAAAAGACATGAAAACAGTAGTTAAATAAAGTAGAACTTAATCTCCTACAATACATTAGCCATCATTGTTATCTTTTAAGCCATCTTTATTCTTTTAATTGTTCGCACATTGTTTCCCAATTAAAAATCCTTATCAACTAAAAGTGGTAATACTCGTGGTTACAATGCTTGTAACCACGAGTATTACCCCCTGCTCGATACATTAGTCCATTCCAGAGATGAGAGAAAGGCGTCAAACATTTCAAGGTGTTGCACTAGACTAGATAATTGACAACATTTAACATTTTTTTGACCACCCATTTAAATTACAATGATGGAAAGATAAATAAAAAAATAACGTATCCCTATTTTTTATTTTACTCGGAATGTAATAATTACGTTTTTAGAGCTTGTCAAAATCTCGTCAAAAGCTCGTAAAAATGATGCCATTATTTATCTGTATTTTTGTTGTTTGTTTTAGTATGGTTCACAGATTACAGATACAATCATACTTTTATTGGTGGCATCTGACGGGTTTAATATGAATACGACATTTTTTTACATCAGTCTTTTGTAAATGCATCGAAAGAAAGTGTATTTAATAATCTGGTATTTTGAAGTATGAACTCTTGATTACATTATCTTGAAAAGGTTTTCAATTTCCATAATTTTGCATAAAAGAAATGTTGTCAATTGTTCAACAATTCATCAGTAAAGTACACGAGCATAACTCAGCTGTATGTAACTCAAGAGACTTTGCACTGATGTCCAATACTGCGACTCACGAGACAGCGTATGAATGCCATTAGCGCATATGCTACATGGGGGGTCCACAACATGAAACATTCCGTTCCAGAGAAAGGCATCAACCAGTTCGAGGTGCTGCCGCTGGAGTGGATGATGGTGCGTCACTGCAGCGGCATGCCGGTGTACATGCACCGCGGCACGCGCGTCTGCACGCTCTCCAAACCTTACTTCCTGGGGAAAGGCAACACGAGGGTGAGAACACACATTTTTTCTTAAGTAATCCTTTATATAAACTCAGTGGATATATGTTGATGCAGCTTGTGGAATCATCGTTCTTGTGTAACCAGCAACCCATTACAAAATGTTACCAATAAGTGAATAAATTAATCATATAAATATATACTATACTAAATATTTGCTCTTAGAACTATAAATGTAATTAAATAAGTTTTTAAGTAATTAATACTTGAAATGTAACAAGACTTTCCTGTTATTTAAAGGCCAATAAATATTTATTATCAAGGTACTATTGAGCAATTTCTTCTTTTATTTTTATTTCATTACTTTTAGGGAAACTTACAGCTATGTCAACAGTTAAATTAATATTGTATGTTCAGATGGCCAATTACAATTTTCCACTGATAGATAAATTATTATAAATAACAAAAAAACATAGACTCCGACCAACACTTAAGTTACAAAGAAAGCGTTACTTTTCTTATGATACTTCAGTAGTATTATATAGATGAATGTCATGCAGTGTTGCAATATCATTGAAACTACGACTCGATCTCAGTAAGTATGAGTTCTGGCTGTATTTAGTGTTTGGTCGCGGCACGTGAATTGAACAACATCTCCTGACCGGGTCCACCGACACTCTTATACCTATTCGCTCCAGAAGTTCCGAGCACTTCGCATTCGCTATCTTTAATAGAATTATTTATTGCTAAGCTCTTGATAGATTATCACGTAGTTATTTCTAATTTCTAGTGTGAATTCCAGCAGCTTGCGCGTTTCAATCGTAGGTAGCTAATAATTATAAGCTTCGTAGAACCATTCATCTCTCTCTTTCTCTCTCTCTCGGTGGTTTTCTTTGTACTTTAAGAAATTGAGTAGTTTTAATAATATATATTGCAAAATATATATTTTTAAAACTACTCAATTTCTATTTGAACTGGGTATGAGAAAACTTTATATTTTTACGGAACTGCCAATAGTCAACAAATATAATTGCCGAATATATTTTACATTTATCTCTCTACAGCTGAAATTAGCTTTATCTTATATCATTAAACTTATTCACATTATAGTAAACTGCTTTCCATAAAGCTTTAAAGATTTTTTTTAATAGTTAATTTAATTTTTTTATCATGTAAATAGTTAATGTTTTTAGTGTATTTTTCAAGCGTGCTGTGTTCGTTTTTATAAGGGCATTTTAACCATAAAATTAACATAAATCTGGTTTGTATTTAATACTGTTGTAACGTCCAGCTGACGAACCTAATGAAAAAATCATATAAGGAGTTTCTTTAGCCACTTAAACTTTAATTACAGAGACACGACATCCCAATCAGCGCAATTCCGTGCCTCGCGTACAGGAAAGCTTTAGAAGAAGAACAGAAACAGAAAGAAATAGACCAAAGCATCGCTGAGCAGATCGCCAGCGGGACTTGGGCCAACGACCAACCTGCTGACCAACCTGCCAACAGTCAGAGCACTGTGGCAAATAATGCAGCAAAGCAAAATACAAGCCAAGAAAGTGTCCAACATGACAAAGATTCAAGAACAATCAATGTATCAGACAATGTTGAAACAAACCAATTGACCAACAAATTAGACAAAAATCATACCAATTCCATAGATAATTCTAATAAGACGACTGTATCTGAAACTCAATCGACTGACAATGCCAACGCTAATAGTGACCAAGAGAAAAAAGCCTCTAAAGAATCTACAGGAACAAGGAATAATGAACCTAGTGGTGATAGCAATAAGAGTTCGTGTCCGTTCAACAACGACGCGTCAAGAAAGCCGGTGGTACTACCCGGGGGTATTGTGATGCCACCGCCGCGCGTAGAGACAGTGAATACGAGTTGGAAAACTCAGCATTTGTCCGCAGAACAAGTGAACGACTACTGTAAGAAACTGTTCATGTTCAAAAATGTTAAAATAATGCATTTCAAGTGAGTTCATAGTCTTTTGTTTTGTTTTATAAGAAAGTCACACTGGACGCCAAAACTACATAGATGTTCGAAATCCACTCCAATCCACTGGACAAATCAAGCAAATGTTTTGTCGCGTATCAATTTTCTTTTTATGTGAAAGTAACATTCTGATTTGACGAGTAAAGAGACCCCTTATACTAATGTCCGTAGTCTTCACGCACATCTTGCTTAACCATCAAAATATTCCCATATTTTCTACATAAATGCAACGCTTGTGTGTTGTGGGTGGGTGGATTTTGGAATGTGCCGGCGAGTTCTCTATTTCCCGATAGTATTAATCTCGGTCTCTTCAAGTCGCGAGTGAATCGGTCTCTGCTAGCAAGCGTGCTACGTTCCGCATCGTCGGTTTACATCAGGTGAGTTGTCGTCAAGCGCAGGCCTATTGTTTATAAAAAAAAAAGCTTTACCTAGCAGGCAAACAGTGGAGACGAGAAGCCCGATGGCGATAGGACCGAGTGGCGTGCCTTGGGAGAGGCTTATATCCAGCTAGCATGTGGTTAAGAGAGTGGGTCAGGGGTGTACTAAGCAGGAAAAAAACATTACAATCACTATTGTGAATGACTTCTTGGATGAACTTAAGGACTTCTTGGAAAAAAACAAATATTTCATAGACAATGAATATTTAATATGCCATTAATAAACAATTAAGTAAAAAGAAACGGGGGTTTGGTTTTTGCAAATATCTCAAAAACTACTCCAGAGTTTACAAATTTGGAAGAGAACCAAATAGAGAAGACCAATATTTATAGTTTTGCAAACGAACATGCATCCGCTCATCCATACGAGTACATTCTTACAAACTTTCGCGTTTATAATAGTAATAAACAAAATAAGAAAAAAAATGATCCTGCAGTTCCGAGACTTGGAACTTCTTTTGATAAATTTCCTTATCATTTTTTTTTCGACACAGTGTTTGAGATATTTGCAAAGAAAAACCCAAACCCCAGTTTATTTTTTCACTTATTTGTGTATAATTATTGCAATTTTTGCGAGCGGTCTTTCAATTTTTAAGGTATCTTCATGGCATTCCGAATCGAATAACACCTCTCTCATGATTTTTGGATAGTTAGAAAAAGTTTTGACCTAAAATTCACTTGTTAACTAGACTATAATATGATAATAGTAAAAAAAAAAAAATGACATGTAGAGAATCGGGTATTGGATATGTATGACTCAGCTCCACCTTAAGATCCTAGTGATGATAATGAGGCAAACTATTTGAATTATTGCCTTTCATCTGTCCAATAGACATGTGCATAGTTTAAAATCAATTCGACGATTTGAAGGAGAAGAAAAAAACGAAACAATCACGTTGAAAGATTCTATTAAACTCGTATCTACGTATCAATAAATTACACACCAAGCTAAAAATGAAAATAATGTAGATTTTTACAGATTTCTGGGGTTATCGGTTAGGGTTATACTAAGCCGAAAGGAAAGGGGGTCATTATTCTTATCCTGATGCGCAATTTTCATTATGGGACCTTTAAATTACAGAAAAAAAATTGGCTGTTGTATACATTTTGTCATGACCGTTAAACCTTTTCTATGGAACAGCTGATTTCATCCTCGTACTCAGAGTTGGTCCCATAGTAAAAGTTGTTTGTAATTACGAGTATAGTCCCCTTTCGGCTTAGTACCCCCCTGACCTATACAATATAAACATGTGTGGCACTAACATACTCCCTTGTCGTACTCGGTCAGGCGCTGGGCTGACCGGCGCAAGTACGTGAAGGCTCGCAAGACGCTCCAGTACCCGACGCTGCCAGAAGGCACCAAGCTCATCACCATACCCGCGCACAATGCCAGCGGACAGGACAGTAACGGTTAATTTCTTTGATTGCTCTACTGACTTGTGTATATATGATTGTAATATCACGAAAACAGTTTGAAACGTTTCTGCGATTTCCTGAAATGTACAAAAAATTGTGAAGAAGTTTATGTATAGGAAAAACGAGTTCTATTTTTTGTTATCACAACACTTAGAACTTTAGAATTATGCAATAAAAACTGTGACCTGAAAATGAATGCGCAGCCTCAAGCCTCAAGACATTGCCTCGACTTGTTTCCGATGGTCATACAGAATTAAAATAAAATATGAATATTGAAGACTGGTTTAAAGTGACTTCAAAAAACCCGACTGCAATAACTTTAGACCCACGTATCTTAACCAGGGAAATCGCAGAATACACGTAGCATAGCCTATGAAAAAGGAATCTATTGACACCACTCACATAAAAATACGACAATCCGTTCAGACTCTAGAGCGTGCCAAAGAAATGTGCATACACACACTCGAAAAACATAACCCTCCTTTTTTCGCAGTCAAATGAAATGTCGTGGTTAAATGAAATACATTTGAGATGTACATTAGTTTTAATAGTTACTGTATGTTCTTATGTATTTTCGTTGTTTGTTACAAATAAATAATTCATTCATTCATTCATTCATTATTGTAGATATAGGTCATTATTGTATGGCTCCTTTATATTAAATTGCACACCATATTGGTATGTTACAAGTGAGATACTCGTATAAGCTTAGCATTGCAATAGCAATAAATATCATTTCATTTGATATTTCATTGTTTGTACGTTATTGCAGGTAAGACGACTAAGCGCGACTGGGTGATGAACATGAACGGGTGCAGCTATCTGTCAGTGTTCCACGAGTACGTGAGGCGAGCGCTGCAGAAGCAGCCGGTCTACGAGTTCAAACAACTCGGTCAGATAACAACCTCATTTATATTTTTTAGTGTTTTTGAAAAATAAATTAGAAAATATTCTCCCCCCCTCCAGTTCCTCTTGTTTAAAAGTATTATTTGAAATTTCTTGACTTTGCCATTTTGTACTACTGATTAATGCACGTATCAGACCAAAAACATAATCAAAATTGGTTCATCCGTTCGGGATGATTCTAACGTGCCTCAGACATACACACGAACACGTTCAACTTATAACGTTGTTTTTACGTCAGGGTTGAAACTTAACTAAAACTTTCACAAACTTTTTTGATTTATATGTATGCATTTTATGTGCAGAGAACGCGGCGACCCCGTACCAAGCGACAGTGTACATCGGCGGCATGCAGTACGGCGTGGGACACGGGTCCAGCAAGCGGCAGGCCAAGTCAGCGGCCGCGCGCGCCTCCATACACATACTCATACCGGAGATGAAGGACGAGCTCGACGAGCACGCCAGGCAGACTGCGGGCGCTGACCCGCCCACCAACGGGGAGCCAGACTTTAGTGTGAGTATACAGAAGATTAAGTTAGCGCCATCTAGCAGCGGTTTACTAACGCTAAGTGTCGCATGAAAACTTACTAGCGCCATCTAGCAGCGGTTAACTAACGCTAAGTGTCGCATAAAAACTTACTAGCGCCATCCAGCAGCGGTTAACTGACGCTAAGTGTGGCATAAAAACTTACTAGCGCCATCTAGCAGCGGTTAACTGACGCTAAGTGTCGCATGAAAACTTACTAGCGCCATCTAGCAGCGGTTAACTAACGCTAAGTGTCGAATGAAAACTTACTAGCGCCATCTAGCAGCGGTTAACTGAATAGCTAAATCTATCATCAATTCATTTGGTGATATCACCCAGGTGATTTGTGGCAATAAAATCGATGTGAGTAGTTCACCCATATATATCATGCATGTGGGATTCACCGCAGCGCTCGCCGGTGTATTTCCCTTTAAAGTGGCCTGTGAATCGAAAGCATTGAGCTGCAGAAGACCAACCGCTGGCGAGGGGGCTAAATTTGCACATCTTGAGCAAGACCAGCCTGATTTTAAATTCGTATTTGTTTTGTTGTTATAGTTCTTCGACTACGTGGGCATCGAAGACCCGCGGATCGCAGAGTTCTGCGCAGCCACCTCGGAGCCGTCGCCGCACGCTATACTGCGCACCTGCCTACTGCGCAACTTCGGCGCCGGCGACAGACACATACACACGGAGGTCAGACATTACCATTACATCGCAGAGTTCTGCGCAGCCACCTCGGAGCCGTCACCGCACGCCACACAATGCTATCACACCTGTGTCGAGGATACGAGTACCATGTAACATTCACAAACGAACAACAGATTATATAGATATTTAAATAGAAATATAAAATACAACATGGGACAATATCCACACATAGGTCTTCAGCTCCCTAACTACGAGTAGGCAAAGCCTGTGCTTTGGTAACCTGATGACTGATATACCCACTTCTCTACGCAAACAAGCCAAACACTATTACCACGGCAGTCGTCATCGAAATTCGCACTAAATATCACTCTATTATTCATCGTTGTCAACCTTGCTCCGCTCAACCTTCAGTCGCTGAACAATGCGATCCTAACATGACGTAACATTACACCAGTCGTTCATTCACCGGCGAACAACTTGAACCTGAACGAATGAAATCACCTTGGAGTAGTGACGACTGTTAGATCTGTTTCAGGGCTGGGTGTACGTACGTCCTCAATGGGACGAGACTGTTGGTTTGACAATCAGACGTGCATATTCACAAACTTTTCACCACCAGGCTGCTTTTAGGTTATAGATGTTTATTGGACATTGTACTCACTGTGTTCTGTAGAGGATATCGAATTAAAAAAGAATTATCCTACATATCTAGGCATTTGACCACAAGTTCGCACGACCACGGAAGTCAGCGATACTGTAGCCCTAGATGGAGCATGCCTCGTCTGAAATATACTGGCTCTCAAGGAAGGCTGCCGGAACACATCGTTAGGTGCTTGGCGACAGATTTTATGATTCATATTGTTTAAGAAGACTGGTTTTCTTTTGTACCTGATTGTTGGAAAGGTTAAAATATAGTTACGTTCACATTCGGTGAACTTCATCAGGGACAATTCGTGTCCTCAACGACGACACGCCTCGCACTGACCCTCTCCGACGATCAATTACGCGTGAAAACCAGTCTTGTTAAACGAGACCGTTGGTGTTGTGTTGCAGATGAAGAAGCTAGAGTACCAGAAGATGGAGCTGACGATGCGAGTGGGCAAGCACTCCGCCACCGTCACCTGCAAGAACAAGAAGCAGGCCAAGCAGCGCGCCTCGCAGGCTATACTGCAGGTACTGTACCATACCTGCCACTATACGATCGTTGTACGTTCTAATGGCAAGTGTTTCAATGGTTCTTGAGCGGCGATCACGAACTGGAAGACGCAGAGTGGGTAGCCCTCGCACTAGGTGGACCGACGACATAGTGAAAGTCACAACTAACCAGTGGATGCAATTGGCAGCTTGGTGTTCGGAATGGCGTTCTAATAGAGAGGCCTATGTTCAGCAATGGACGTCTTCTGGCTGATGATGATGATGATGTGTTTCAATGCCAAACAGGAAATAAATTGAAAATATCTGCAACATTAAAAATAATAATTAACTGGTTGAAAAAACGCGTAAATAATTATGTGCCATGGCTATTCAGCATTGATCTATTCCTGGGGCGTCTGAAATTTTAGTTCTAATTCATATTAAATATGTTTAAAATATGATTTATTTTTTAATAGTCTGTAGTGTGCGTGCCTTGCGCAAGCCAGAGTACTCGTTTTCGGGCGTATTTTGAACCTTCTGGGAAAATATAAAATGTTTATCCTACAGTTCCTACAGCTAAAACGTTTTTTATTTAAAAAAATATCCTTTTCTATTGAATTTTTTTTTTATTTTGAACAATCTCAAATGGTTTATGAGATATCTGTGAAAAACCAAACCCCCGTTTCTTTTTTCACTTAATAATTAGTAGCTCTTGCGATTTTTGCGAGCGTCCCTTAAATTTTCTCAAAAAACATCCACAAAATTATGTACAAAATTATATAATATAATTCCCGAAAATTATGATTGAGGTGTCATTTCATTCGGGTACCATCCCGAATTAAATGACACCTCAATCATAATTTTCGGGTAATTAGAAAAACTTTTGACCTAAAAGACACAACTTGCTAACTAGACTTGATTAAATATTTACGTAAAGTAATATCAAAAAACCTTGTCCAGGCGCTACACCCACACATAAAGTCATGGGGCTCTCTCCTACGTCTCTACGGCTCTCGCTCCGTCAAGAGCTGCAAGGAGAAGAAGCTGGAAGAACAGCAGATAACACTGCTACAGGACAAAGCTCAACAGAACGAGCCCAACTATGCAGTGCTAGAGAAGCTGAGGAACGAGATGAGGAAGCTGAAGGAAAGAGACGAAGCCGTCGTGCCCATTGGCACTCTTCTAGTAGCTGAAGATTTACCGACGCACTCCGGCTCTATGCTCAACAACGTCGACCTTTGAAACACTATGTTGTCGTAGGTTTAAAAAAAAATGATACTGCACAGACCTCTCTCTGTGTTTCGTGTTATTTATGAAATTAATGACATATCTTAGATTTCGAGGCTTTTAAAAGATGACAGATAACTGCTGTGTTTGCTTATTGCTAATTCTTATTACGAATTGCGATCTTTGAATGTTGTATGTAACGTGTACGGGGGGAGCAACCCGGGCATGTGCCAGCCATCGCTGTCCTCACAATAAGAGGGAAGACACACGATGCTGCGCCAAGAACAGATTGAGTACTCTGGATATTAGAAGGGTGCGTGTGATAAAAGGCGACAGAACTTTAAAAATATATGAGACTCAGTACTTCGAATTACGTTACAAAAGAATATAAATTGTTATGTTATAGTATAATCTACAAAAACGTGATGCGATATTGTTGGAATACTTTAAGAAATGAAAATGAAAGGACTTGTTTCATTATCGGCCAGGACGGTGTACGTCTACCAAAAATGCCTAAAGATGTGGTTAATATTGTTTATTAACCTAGTGAATTCTCCGAATTTTGCTAATTTGTAAATGGTAATTTAACTTTGACGCAGACGCGCCCCTTAGGGCTCCTTTATACCACCATAACGTAGTACCGAGTTTGTGATTACTTTATTATCTTTGTTGTCCTTAAAGGATTGAATTTCAAAGCCCTGAGGGATATTGTTTACCGACTTCCAAAAAAGTGGATGTACTCAAATCGACTGTATTTTTTTTTATATTTCTTACCTGATTACTTCGTGGGAGAAACAAATTGAAAAATATGGTCCAATTTTTATTTGGCTTGTGTTTAATCACCGCCCAAAAATGTATCTATATTATTACCAAAAAAATGCTAAACGGTTACCAAAATAGATAAATAGTTACCAAAAAAAAATTTGCCGAACCTACTGCGGACCTTGTTGACGAAAGTATTCGGATTGTCACATAAAAAAAATAACGTGAACCTACTGCGGACCTTGTTGACGAAAGTATTCGGATTGTCACATAAAAAAAATAACGTGAACCTACTGCGGACCTTGTTGTCGAAAGTATTCGGAGTGTCATAATTTGGTGACCGTTAAGCCACTTTGGGAACCAAAAAGTATTTTTGGTGACCGTCTAACCGTCTAAGTGTTCAACCGGCGCGGCGGCGCGGCGTTTGCCGTAATGGAAGATGGTAAACACATTATCTATAATATAAAAAAAAACTATCGCTGAATGTGTTGCTAAGCGCAAATCTCGAGAGCAGCTAAACCGAGTTTGCTAATACTTATTTTAGAATATTCCTTGAAGTACGAGAACAGTTCTTACGGAGAGAAAAACTAAAAATATTGCCTGAAAAGGTCTAAAAACAACACTTTTCTGTACTCCCATACAATCGTTTCGTAATAATACTTAAAAGTCAATTTGAACTTTAATATCATACCATAAAGTTTAACTGCTAGTGGAGAGGTTCCGGGAAGGCAAAACAATTGAGTGACGTTAGTATCGTGTAAATATTAATGTCAATATTGATACGATGGTAACATTACTGTTAAAGAAGTTCGCCGGTCAGCTAGTAATGAATAAATATGACGCCTCCTCATTGTACTCGGGTGTTAGAGCTCCCTTCTGTTTGGTATTTCTCTTTTACTCTTTCAATATAAAATGTTTGTAGTCAAAAGTGTAGTTAGAAAATAGTAAAGTAGGTATTATAATAAATTAATCTTCGTTGTGATAGCACGGTCTAGCTTTGTGATTTCGAGTCTTACCTAACACCTATTTATGAGTGGTACCAAAATGTATTGCTATTTATGTGATAGTCGATGTATCTAGTGATTTTACAGACTTATTAATAAATGCGTATCAAAATAGTTGCGGTCTTACCACAAAAAATAACATTTGAAACAGAGTTTAAACCGTTATATTTCTGGCTTATTCCACAAATCCCCTTAGGCAATCCCCTGCGCGGGGAATTTGTGGAATTTTCGTCCATCAATCCTCTGGGGTATTTTGTAAGGGGGTTTTTGGATATTTTATCTACAAATCCCCTTCTGCAATACCACAGAGAATTTCTTGACTAAAGGTCTATAAATCCTCGTAATCTAATAAATAAGGAATGATAAAAAAATATCCTCTCAAATATATTAGAATAAAAGGGTACTTCCCAACGAGTAACACCCCCTACTGTAACTATATACCAGTTACACTGTTACTCGTTGGGAATACTTTTTAATGTCATTCCAAACGAGTAACACCCCCAATGTCAACTGTTGCTCGTAGGGAAGAGTTTAAAAAAAATATAATAGTGAAGATCGAATGATTCAAATTTGAATGATCATTTATTGTCTGTCAATCAAAATTTGACAACCTTGTTTAACCAGTGCAAGTTAGACAAGGTTTTATGGTTAAATAAACTTAAACAGGGCGATTTTCTATAAACAAGGCTTGTCTAAATGTATAGTAGTAAGGCTGTTATTTTTCTCTGCATTTGCAGGAGTCGATATCTGTTGGTTAAAACAAGATAAAACAAGTTTAAACTTGATACGCATTTATGATTAAAGCAATTGATGTGTCGTGTAAGCATTTTAATAGATTAAGCATTCATATTAATGTGATTTAGTAGGTAAGTAAATAATTCAGAAACGTAAAATTATAATTTGAAAATTTGTTAGGTGTGCTGTTGATAATTATTTTGTAAAGTGACCAATACTAAACCAATTATGATGGTTGTTTTTTTTTGAATTCTAGTTAAATAAATGACTTATTTCGTAAATGTGAACAAAAGACAATTTCAGTTATTCGGTACTGTGTGAATGCTTTTTTTTCCCATGAATAAAACTATTATTTCTATTGTAAAAAATGAGACTTTTATTGCATCTGATCAAATTTTATAATTATTTTATTATAATCAACCAAATTATAAATTAAAGAAGTGTAAAAAAATTCCAATATTCTTTGAACAATAACTATGTTTATGAACACAATACTTACTTACTTAGTATAAACTTACAGATAACAACATTAATTGTGATAAAAAATAAATATAAATCTAATTTGTACAAACAACAAAACTAACTTACAAAAAATTTTACTTATAGGTATTCTGTTATTGTAACTTACAAATTAGATCAATATACCTACTTGACAGATTTGTGCGTTCATTGAAAAACTTAAACGAGAAGAGCTTTACAATTCTGTATTCAGGCTTTATGCGACAGCATAAAACTAACTGAAGCACCAGATAGCAGTTTCGTCTCAGCAGGGGTGTACAGGGGTGTAGTAAACCTAAAGGAGGTTACTGTACAATTTTCACTATGGAACCAACTCTGAATTCGAGAAAAAATTATCAGCCGTTTCATATATTTTGTCGACAAGTGATCAACTTTTTGTATGGAACAGCTGATTTTTCTCTTGAATTCAGAGTTGGTCCCATAGTGAAAATTTTACAGTGACCCTCTTTCGGCTTAGTACACCTCTAGCCGATAACCCTGTATAATATTTACATAATTAAGAGTTTTTTAACATTCGTCCCTAAGTTATTAGCTATGTATTTGTATTCTCTTGGTGTTTCTTAGAATATTAAAGAATATTTGCTGATAGGAAGCTGCGTTGATGTAAAATCGACTATATTGGCTTTTATAATAGCATCTTAGCTATGACTTTAGAAGAACTAGTACACAAATTTTGGACCAAAGCATCTGTGGATGTAATTATATGCATAATAAAAAATATATATTTATGGCTATACCCACTATATCTAAATAATTGGAGCGGGGCTAGTCACGTTGCAAGGCTGGGTGGTTCAGGTGAACCAAAACGTAGACGGGTTTGTGGCCGCTTAGAGTTAGGTGCTTTGCAGAGGGCGCGGGCGGGGTAGGCCAGACCAGTCAGTTTGACTGCGAACGTCAAAGAGAATCCTATACTAATAATGCACATAGAGCGCAGAAAACCGCGTCACTAGTACCTTGCGTCGCGGCCTTGATATATGCTATATAAATAATAAAAGGTAACGCTCAAACAGACGTTACTGCCCTGCCTTCTTCAAAGCGCCTAAAAAAATGTCGTCCGTCCACCAGCTCAATGGGTAAATCCGTCGCGGGCCACAACTGGACAATATAACAAACATGGACAATCGCCAAGAGCGAGACGAGTGGCATACATGAAGAGGCCTGTGCTCAGTAGTTAACGATAACTGATGATGATGTGTAGTTACTTCAGAGCCACCTCTGCCAGGATGTGGCGAGTGGTATCTGTGTCTCGCCCACTTGTAGAACGTTAGTCAGGCCTCCGTTTCCGGTTCCCGTTACTGGGAATGGATCCTGAAATAGAAAAATGTAAGTATTAAATATTTTATTAGCTATAAAGTTAAGCTGCCCGATTGGAAAAGTACAAAATTGTTATGTTTTTTAACTAAGGGTTACCCGTGGACTATCCTTTACAAGTATTACAAAGGCCAAGGTAATAAGTAGCCAAATGTTATTAAATAGGGTAAACAGGAGGAATAGCGCGCACTAGGTAATGGCGCTCACCTTTGTAACTCTGTCAAAATTGAGAGTGGTAAAACGACAATTCGCATAAAGTACGAGGGAAGGGGACCTCTAACAGACATGGAAGCAAACTGACAGCTCACGTCGTGCGACCGCGAAGTGCGTTTTTTCGTTTTCGCCCGTGATGATCTAATTTTAAGGTGTTTGTTGTCGGTAAGTCCAAAACTTCAATTCTTATTTAATTACTATTTTTACTTTTCCGACATAAAGCTATACTATTTTGTGATACTAGTAAATTTTGCAAGAATTGTGTTAGATGTTTTTATGATTTTCTTTTTAATTACCAAGGGTCCGTTTGGGGTCATACCGCTCACCTGAGCGTCATTACCCCTGAGTATATATTTTTTTACTGTTGTAGATATGAAAATGAAATGAAATGAAGACCACTGCTAAAGTGTTAGCAGTGGTCTTTTGACGATTTCTTGGCTTGGCATGAGCTTGGACCGAAGAAGACCCTCAATCAGCTAAAACTGCGGTCGAGTGAAGTTTGTATAAAAGAAAAACCGCGAAACAAAATTTAAAAGATGGACTAAAAAAATGACAACCTAAGATTAGGTCGCACGTCCATTTTTACCCAACAGCAAGAAACAAAAATTGCTGAACACATTAAGTTGCTGGGTTCACTATATTATGGACTTAATGTCGCCGATTTGCTTGTTTTTAAATATGCTGAGCCCAAAAAATTCAATAATATTTTTGATCCAAGCAGCGAAATAGCTAGATTGGATTAGGTACACGCTTCTATGAGACTCCATGCTTCAGTTTCTATACACAAAGCTTAAGCGACAACCTTAAATAAAATTTATAAGCAGCATAAAGAATAAATAGCACGTTTATGCAACTTGGCGATTTATTAGAAAAACATAATAACAATGCTGACGAATCTGGTATCGCCTAGGATATCGAGTTGATAGGCCTACGGAAAGTGTTTACAATTCACTTTTATTGTTTAAAGGTAATCTAATAAATATATTTATAGTTAAAATTTCTCCTGCTTGTTATAAATCGAAAAACATGTTTGAGCGTCATTACCCCGTACCCTGAGCGGTATTACCCTGAGTCGGGGGCAATGCCGCTCATACACGATTTAGTAAATAATGTTTTCCTACTAATAATAGGTCAATGATATATGCTTTTTTTGCAAAATTGTTGATTACTAGATAACAAAAGACTTTGTTACTTTTTTAAATTTTGATTTTTAACATACACCATAAATAATTAAAAAGATACACTATGTTTTCCTTAAGTGAACGCCATTCCCCCTCCTTACCCTAACTTAAATTTTACTTAAAATTATAAAAAATAGTGTTTCTAAGAGAAAGTCCGTATAATTTTATTTGATAATGATTATTTATATTGGCATATAAATAATCTACGTAGCTACACACCTATCGGCAAATATCTTGAACTAAAGACATTAGCTACACACAGTTTGGATCTCATTAGCGCTAGGTAGGTAGGGTGCGAAGTGCGGCAAGGAACACACTTGCGTGGAAACTACGCCCAATATGTCGCTTTCAGTTCAAGAAGATTGTCGGGCACTATATATACTTATAGCTTATAGCTAAAGCTAGCTTTTGAAGCAATGAATAATACTCGTATCAGCTTGACCTAGGTACCTGTGCTCCCTGCAGCCACCGTTGCTTTATGAAGTCGGCGGCTCTCTCACCGATCATTATGGTAGGAGCGTTAGTGTTGGCTGACGTCACAGTCGGCATGATGCTCGCGTCTGCCACTCGCAGCCGGTCTATACCTTGCACCTTCACAATAACACAAGTTAAATTACAAATTAAACCCCTGACTTACTTTTTTTGTTAGCGGCCATATTGGATTTGAAATTAGTCAAGCCCTTTAATTTGATAGGTAGGGAGGGAGTTGTGAAAAAATATGTATGCCGTTATTTTATTGCGGTGGCCATCTGGAATCGATTTTCATTGAACATAGCTAAGAACACTCCCAACTAATTCACTTTACAAACCTAAAAAAGCTAAATCAAAATTGGTTGGGAGCAAGTTTTCGATAAAGCTCCGTTACTTTACTACTCATAGTTATAGAAGCTAAAATGCAGAATGGAGAAATTGGTAGAACTAACGTGGAGAGCTGCTGTCGACTAACTACCACCGGAAGCAAAGAACGCACACTCCAATGGTGTCTTTTACGAGACTGCATTCAAAATTTGTAAAGTTATTGGTTAGGAGTGTACTAAGCTGAAAAAACAAAAGGATATACTTTCATCGTTAAGATGAAGTTAATTATTATTATGGGACGAATAAAAAGAATTGGATGGATCGTACCAAAAGTATATCTATGTATAGAAGAGGAAGACATGCTGTGCGGACCCCACATAATGGGATAACGACGGGAAAAATACAAACATGTATGAAATAGCTGTTCTTTTTTTGGAATTAAGAGAATGTAAATAATGAAAATTGTTCCTTAGGATGATTATAATGACTTAGTAGGTACATCTCTAACCGATAAACCTGTATATGATCCCAAGTAAAGTCGCACCTGCAATAAGTTGTCCACGACCGCCGTAGGGTCTCCCCTGGGTCCCATCTTGCAGGAGCCTGTCTGGTGGTTCTCCGGAGCGGTCTGCATCCTCACAGCACACTCCCAGTATGCGTCACATCCAAACTTGATCTTCTCACAGCCTTTTACAGGAGTCTTGTCTAATTTCACACCATATTTTTTCAGAGCTTTCGTTTCTGAGAGCTTGAGAGAGAATTTGATGCCTTCGATAAGGGTTTTGACGTCGTCGGGATGAGTGAGATAGCTGAAAAAAGAGAATATTATAAAACTCTGCCTGGAATACAACTAGGTTCCACACAGTAGTATATCTGATTTTTTTGCTGGTGTTATTGATAACATCTAAAAATCAACGAAGCAGCAAAATATATGAAAGATGCAAGTAGTAAAGATTGAAGAGCTCTCATGTTTTTAAGACGAGAACCATCAAAACCAAAACTGCAATACATTGCAAATTGACGATTAGTTACTCTTAGTATATACTTCCCTATCTAAGTCCAGAGGTCTCTTGATAAAAAACTCTACTCACTTGGCATAGATTTTCGGATATTCGAAGGGGTCGCTGCTTCCTATCTCCAGCCTGCCGCGGCTCTTGGGATGCAGCACGGTGGGTATGATCTGTATGCTTCTGGATCCGTTCCCGACCCGCTCGCCCACCATGCCCGTCTTGGCGCAATCTGCCAGGAAACCGCCGAAGAACAGCTGTACGTCGGGGTTATCAGCTGCCGGGTCTGCGTACTTGGTGTTGATGAACGCTGTCACTTCCGAGATGCCTTGAAATTGGAGAAATATAATTAAGGTGTGCTTCTTTTGTTTCATTGCGCTCCTGAACGTGTGACCGTGATCATCACAATATACAGTTCAAGATATCTCTACATTTTTTCCGTTGGTTGACAATCTGTTTTATTAAATGAAATGATCGGTCACTGTAGATATTTCTGTCGGATGCTACAGGATTTTGGTACCAAGCAAGCGACGGTGTGTACCGACGACACCATTTGAAACAAGCTGTTATTACACATCCTTAGATGGTAGGAATGATGTATTACCAGTGCCGGACATGAGTCCGTCCCTGAAGAGCAGGTACTCCATGGCCGTGGCCCAGTTGAGGGGTGTGGTGTTGTTATCGTTGACAGTGAAGGACAGGAAGTGCGCCACGTGGTTGTGCAGGTTGCGGCCCACTCCGGGCAGCTTGTGGACGAGGCTGATGCCGGCTCGGGAGAGGACCTTGGGGTCGCCCACCCCGCTTAGCTGCAGGATCTGGGGTGATGCTACCGCTCCAGCGCTAGAATATGTCATGTGTCGGTTGATATTCGGTATGGTGTAGCAAAGATATGGTAGAAATGAAGCTAGGAAGTTGCAATTATGTACCGTAGGTAGTTATAAACGAAAATTGTTTTTGTAATTTTAGTTATGAGCATATGAGTCTTTAGTTTAGCCCTGGCGCTTCTAGCGTAGGCAATAAGAAATAGAGAAACTTTGAACCAACAGGACATAAGTTTCTTTTTGATACCAAGTTATAGATCGAAATGTATTAAAGATTATTTGGTACAGTGTCTTTGTAAAGTCAGGATTAGTATAAAATATCATTATAAAAAATCAGGATATCTTCATTGACGCTGCTCAGGAAAATGTACCGATAGATATCTCACCTCAAAATAATCTCATTATTGGCAAAAATAGTTTCCGTCCCGCCGTAGCTGTTCCTGACTTGCACTGCGTACGCCTGCCTGGTGGTCTGGTTGATGAGCACGCGAGTCACGGTAGCGTTCAGCATGACGTGTAGGTTGGAGCGGTGCTTGGCGGGTCGGAGGAAGGCGCGCGCTGCTGACAGGCGGGACCCGTTGCGGTTGGTGGTCTGGGAGATGCTGAACCCAGTGTGATGCTCGCCGTTCAGGTCGCGTGACTCGTAGCCTTTTAAATATAAATTAATATCATTAACACACACAGGTAAAAAATCATGATTGTAAATCTATCGACGCGCATATTGAGCGCATGTAGTAAATGAAATAAATAAATAACGTTACTATGATTTTTTCCTATTACCAGTGAATGCCAACATTCAAACACATGCTTAACTAACCCACTCACGGAAAAATAATCCAAATCTGCTCCGGCTGGGAATCGCACTCGCGGCCATTAGCTCTCACTACATAAAATATTTAATCTATTACGTAATTTTTGTTAAAAATGTTTTACCTAGCTACTAACTTCCAATGAGAAATAGCTGCGAAATAGACGGCAGCTATACCTTCTCGTAAAATACGAGTACAACGCCAGAGGCATTCATTCACAATTCGTGAGTCGTGACTCACGATCGTCGATTGGCAAATGAGCTAATTTAAAAATAGGATCAAATTGTGACATTAAGGCTGCTTTGTAATGTTCTTACCCAGTTCCTCTCCAGCCTTGACGATGCTGTAGCTGAGGGGAGGGTGGTAGGGGAACTGCGACACCGTCAGCGGGCCGCCCACGCCGTGGTAGCCGCGATCCATCTTATTTATCTGGAACATTAAGGTATTATGAACTATACTATATAATATATACAGGACAATTCTGAGATAAACTTACCTATATTATGTTGATTTAAACACAGCAGGTTATTAAAGCGTCCATAGTAGTTGATGACGTACACTCGTACATTCAAAACAAAATTTAGTTTAAAGACGAAATGGTATACGTAATGGTATAACTAAAATAGTAAGTGATTAATACTTCTTACTAAATAGTCTTCTTTAAACATGTTAGTGTAACCTGTTACCTACCTGTCCCACGGCAGGCCTCACTTTTAACGCCACTCTACGTTAATTGATATAAGGACAATACAATACAACAATTCCTATTGTCACCGCAAAAATACAAAGCAAAATAGAATTAAAAAAACAAATAACCTGGCTGGCACTAAAGTTTAAATTATCGAACTAAACGATACTCAACTTCGGTGATCGACATCAGATAATGTGCGAAGATCAATACACAAAACCAAACTAATCATGTTGGCAATAAAATCTAGCTAAAAAGCCTTAAAAGTTTACGATGGATAGACTGTTAAATAAGATCTGAGAGAACTCCAAATAGCTTGTTTCCTGGCTTTGGCATAGACACACTTGAGATTGCTGCGCCAACGGAGTAGCGGAATAAGTAAGTGTATACAATCTTTGAACTAGCTGTGCTCCACGGTTTCACCCGCGTAGTTCCCCATTTTATTATCGAGATCCTTGATTATAGCATATAAATAATCAATGTCGAGATAATCCAACGGCGAACTACTTTTGTTGAAGTCAGTTAAAAAGTATCATATGTCCTTTCCCGGGGTCCAATCTACCTGTGTACCATATTTCATACAGATCCGTTCAGTGGTTTTGGTGTGAAAACGAGACAAACAGAGTTACTTTCGCAATTATAATATTAGTTAGGATTAGGATAACTGACTTGTTTATTATCTTCAGACTTCATAAAGTAAGGCAGCACGTCGTCGTACGCCCAGCCCTCGTTCCCGGCGGCGGCCCACGCGTCGTAGTCTGCGCGTGCGCCGCGCTGGTACATCATGCCGTTCATTACTGAAGTACCGCCCAGCACCTGGAGGATGGGAGACACATTACGAGTACATATTAAACGTGAAGTTGACAGGTGTAATAATACTTAAGGCTGCTAAGATAAAAACATGAAAGTGTTCCACTTGTAAAACAGTTTTGATTAGAAAAAAGTGTCGAGAACACTTTTTTAAGCATGAAAGAAAATGTAGGTCTTTACAATGTGTATTTTTTTTTTAAAAACCTTTAAAGTGTTCTGTAGTAGACAAGCTCAAAGGCAAGCGCAATACAAATTCATCTTCTAGGCTTAGGTATCTAACTACCTAATTAGTTACTTCAACCAGGTGTGGTTTATACTTGGCCCGTATTATTTTATTCTAAGATTTATTTATTTAATATGAACGCCTTAGTAGCAATAACACATATTATAAAATCATACAGAATACTATATTAATATTATATTAGGAATTACAGCTATGCATGATTTTATTAGTTTTGAATTCGTAGGACTCACAAAACGTCAACAATAAATTAATAATTTTACACTATTTTTTGCAAAAAATTTCGCAGTCGGAATAAATTCTTAGAAATGCGTTGAGATCACACATGGCGCGGTGTATCGGCGTAAACTGCGGCACCGTCCCGTGAAGAAAAATTTGTGCTTGTGATTGTGTTGAAGATGATAAATATAATGCAAAAATTAACACTAATCTTATCACTAATTCCATATTTGAACTATTAGTTTCAGCTGTGTGATTGGATTCATAATTTGGATAAGTAAATTAAACTTAAAATTTTGACTTAATATTACTTGAATTTGAGTTTGACTTTAGTGAAGTCAAGGCATACCTTTCCCCTTGGCCAGTAACATTTGCGATCAGTCTCTCCGAGACAGGCGGCAGGTTCTGGCTCGGTCTGGTAGCCCCAGTCGATGCTGGAGCCGATGAAGTTCAGGAACATGGAGGGGACCTGCGCGCCCGTCGGCTCATCGAACCCTGACACACGAGGATATTTTTTTTTTCATTCATTCGTTTTGATTCCAAAACGATTGAATTAACATGACCCTTGATCCAACAGATCTTGATCCAACAGAACTTGATCTTGACAGGCCGTTTGCCGAAACGACTATCGGAACAATGATCGTCGAATCAACATCCCACACGGCGGTAACCTCATGAGCCAAGTCAAGGTACTTGCTGACCTTGTCTTTTTCAGCCTCCACGAGGTTCTCATCATGCGGGATGGTGATGTCGACGAGCACTGCTCTGCGCTGGGACCGGTCTACCGGAGCGATATCAGGCTTATTGCAAACATTATTATTTAATATTATCAACCATTATCGTCTTCGCTTCTTAAATTACGCAATACTTATTCTTATTCGATGTGGGGACGATAATTCCCGCAATGACATCCCGCTTGGGGTGTTTTGTTCGTTTCCTTCCACCAGCCTACCCAAGCCTATCCAACTTCTTAAAACACTGGAGCACGGCCCTAAGGCGCTGGCAAAGCAATTCTACTCCGGTCGCGACAGATGATTTGATATTAGCATAATTTTGCGCAAAGCTTGATAGAAGATCCTCAATTATAACATTGAAAATCGATTGTAGATCTTTACAAAACAGATATTAGGAAAAATTCGAATCCACCGGTGACCTAACTGAATCAAGCTGCTGGAGTTCAGAGTCAACTCTAAAATCTGAACTCCAGCAGTTTCGTTTCCAACACTCTCGACTGACCTGCTTCAAGCAGCAGCACCCTCCACTGCGGCACCTCGGACAGCCTCGCAGCCACCACGGAGCCAGCCGACCCTCCCCCCACCACTATGAAGTCGTATACCGAGTCCATGTGGCGACGGAACTGCAAGAAAATAACAATGTCTCACATAAGATAGAGAAATACAAGGAACTCTAATGTAATCCTAATTTGTTTACTAGGTCTTGTAATAATTATAAATTTTAAATAATTTTTAATTCTGTAACACTGACGAAATATCGCTTGACGCGCAACACTTGTTTAGTTATAAGTTGTTGCTGCTGTCATCAATAAATTACTCTGATTTATTCAGATCAGTATTTAGGTATCTAGTAACCCATTGGTACCTCTGTAAACTGTTGACTTTTTGACCATAATATTTTTCACGGTTTTTTAGAAAAAAAAAATGACAACATATCGATCAACATTTCATTTACAAAACTAACGCGTGTTTCATTCATTTTGTTAAACAATACGGGTTTTTACGCACAGTCTACTGACTTTAGAACTCTAACACTAGGACGAGCTTCGTCGTCGAATATTTTTTTGGTATGATTCATTTAGCAGTAAGGCCCTCATTGATCTAATCCTATTCACGTAGATAATGAAAACGAATCATGTTGCGCAGGTAACTTTTATTTCCCATACAAATATTTCATACAAACAGGAAAGCCTAAATGCCATGCACATCAGTCATGACAGGCATGTAAGTAGTTCTGTCATGTGCGGTTCATTCCAATCTGTTGCGGCGGGAAGTGTGACCGCGGGAAATAACTTGTGATTGGATAATCTGGTGCGTTTTGCTTGTGAAATCTACTTGCGGTTCATTTAACCTTATTACTCGCACTAAATTAGTACTCATTTTAATTAAAAAAAAAATATGACTTTGTTTTTACAGCGTTGAAAATCTTGTTTTTTGGAATGAGTCGAGTTTTGATACAAACGCCAGTCTAGAAATTTTACCGCTCTTAGTAATAACTTAATAGACAATCGTAATAACTTTTAAGCTTAGCTTTTAAACATATTCACATGCCTAGCTCAAACATAATTGGCAGAACTGTTAAATTGTGAAAAATTTGTACTTTACGCTATTTTGGTGCATATATGATTTGAATTTGAATTTAGGATAGGAGGATCATGTTGTATTGTGAAAGGGCAAAGGCGATGATGTTGTATTTCTTGTCTGAGCTGATGATGGTAGGTATAATATCACTAGAACGATGTTTGACGAGTAATTTCATTATTCAGCTGATTAAGCATTTGCCAGAACCAAGTTCTGAATCTAAGTTACGAGTACGATACAAGTATACGTGGTCATTGATTAAGCCATTACGGACTATTTTCGTTATTGGACTACCTGAAATGAGCTCGAGAAAAAAATTTACCTGTTCCATAGTAAAAGTTAATCGGTAATTTGTTTTTTTTTTGTGCTTATAGGAAACCCGTAAAGAGCCTTCGTAGAAATATTACAATCTAGCCTAAGGCTAATAAGTAATTTAAATTTAACTTAAAATTCTACACAATAATGTCTCTGTGACTAGACGTACGTGTATGCAATAGCTTTACCGTGGCAGTCCCCGAGTACCACACGTAGTTTTTTTTGTCTTGAGGGATGTCACATTCTGTGGAATTTATAGTGATAATCATACTAGGTACCTACTGCTCTCTCATTGTCTTAGTGCTGTTTAAAACCGACCAAAACCGACCAAGAACCAAAACAAAGTCAACTTAGATTACCGATTACTCATTTATCTTTATAAGCAGCCATGACGGAACTCTAACAAGTAGATTAGAAGTAGATAATTGATAAGTAACCAACGAGCGTTCTGTCGCCGGTGCCTGGAGAGTCCATCACGACGCGGCTATCACTCAGTCCACACCCTCGGGGGTCACGACATGACACGCTCATAGAAAGTTCACGAACGTCGAGAATCGTGTCGTGTCGCCATTTGAACTAAAAGTAATAACTAAATCTAACTATCCGTAAAACATAACACTTTGTAAAATAAAGTAAACATATATTATTAAAGTAATTACACACATTATTACAAAGTTACACTTAAAGTAATAAAAAAGAATGCAAGTTTCAGTTTAACGGTGGGTCCAAACTCGTAAATCGAGAGACCATTTGCACTCTTCTCGGTGTGGTTTTATCCTCTGTACTAGTATCTCTGAGTACACATGCTTTGAGTTACAACCCAGCTCGTGTATTAATTATAACAAGTTACATATGTAGCTACATTCTATTATAATTATTAAGAACTATAAGTTGTTTTGTGTACCTAATAAATAAATAAACTGACGTTCACCGACAATTAATAACTTATAGTAAGATAAAAGCCCGGTCATAATCTCAAGCGAAGTATCTCTGCTTCGTCAATTTTTTTTATAATTAATGTTTCTTTTGGTTTTAATCACCGACGCAAAAACAACGGGGTGTTATAAGTTTGACGTGTCTGTGTGTCTGTCTGTCTGTGGGATCGTAGCTTACGAACTGACTTTAAACTATGTTTAAAAAATCGGTCTAAGTTATCTGATGCCACAAAATGGCTAAGTACATATTCCTTCACTACTCCCTCAATATGAGTATCGAATGAAAGGGCTTAACTAGTACAATACTCTACTTACACTAAGATCAAATTCAAATTCAAATCCAAGATGACCGTCACTACAAAATGGCGGAGTCGTGAGTTATTAAACTTACAATTTTACTTGATAGTTTGCATGTTTTTTTAGATGTTGGCACTCGACTGGTGTTCGATTTCACAAGCTTATTGTTTTTTTTTTGTTGGCGTCAATTATATTTTAAAGTTTTTAAAATTTTTGACGTTCATCGAATGGTCAGGAAAAATGCCGATGCAGATATACATACTGTCTGATGGCGCGCTCTCCACAGTAACTGCATGTAACTGTGGCGAGTCATTTACATTGTCATTCTGTTTGTCATTATCATTCTTATTCTTATTCTAGCTGTCCCCGAGCACAACACCCGCTCGGTAGGAGTAGTCCTTTGATAAATTGGAAGCAAATTCATCATTCCTCCATATAACTTTCGTATGTTTTCTGGGTCCTGTTTATTTGCCTCCGGTGTTGGTCAGGCTCACCTGTGCTCTCCCGCAGGGGTCCTCCAGGTCGCACTGGCTGCGCAGGAACACCTCCAGCAGCCCCATGAACAGCATGAAGGCTCCTCCGCCGCATGTGGCTGCTAGCGTGGGCCCCGGCTGCGACATCTCGCACTCGCATGTCAGCGCCATCTGTTATACAAATACCATACAATTTTTAATTATCCTGTTTTTCGTCTCGTAGATTTAGGTAGATACTTGTAGTAGCTTGTCTACAAGTAACTAACAATTTCACTTATTTGATTTTATTAACGGTCGAACTTCACTTCAGGTAAGTTCGTTTATACTTTAAATTGTCTTGTTTTTATTCTCTCGTTTAGATTAGGTACTAGTAGACAAGCTACTACAAGAACCCATCATAAATCTCCTCGACGAAAAACAGAACAATTAAGGATCGCACTTCACTAAGGTAAGTTCATTTATAATATTTTATACGATTTTTAAAAGACGGAGATGCCTCATCCTTCTTCTTTATTTGTTAGGAAGGTAGGTACCTGATATTTAAGAGATGGCGAGATCAGTTTGACTGAAAATTCCGTTTTATTTAAACGAACATAATTTTTTTAAGAAATAATCCAATATTAGTTTGGCAATATAATTAAAAATAACTGTAAAAAAATGTCTGTCGTATTTATGTCTGTACACGCCCATAGCGTACATTTTAAACATACCGCGAAGATAATCCAGTCAGAAGATATAATGTCAGTTTTGAACTTTATCTAATTTATTACTAATTTTATTGTATAGCTTACAGATTTCAGAGTTATAGATGAAAGATAATATTTTACGCAAAGAAACCAAATAAATCTGAAAATTCACAGAATCAACAATCAGGAAAAGCCCCGGCGCCGGCGCGAGCAGCTGCTAGTTCTCATTAATCCCAATTACTATCAAAAAACCTTGACCGCAACTATATCGCACTTCATAAATTCTATTCTACATGTATTAGCTAATCCGTCACTAATCGTATATGAATAGATAGTTAACTGGTCAAAGACATGTAGAGTCACTCGCAAGGCCCAAACCGGAGTCACACTAGGTGACCTTCTGCGCCGCAGTGCTGGCCTTGCGCGGTGTCAGCCGAGCTTCTTTCACTTTCTACTAATTCACTGGGACTACGCTGGTGACACTACTGTTGCTTCTCGATTAAACAAAAAAATTGGTATGATGTAGTGTTTTTCTGGTCTCTTTTGAAAATAGTTTGATTTACATTACAATGACCCCAATTCGGACAGTTACATTGACGTGAGTAAAAGTTCCTAAAATGAAATCCATTCATTTCACTCTTATGGAAACAAAAAAAGAGGAGACAATTTTAGTACTGTCAAATTAGCTTAGTTTAGTAAGTTTGACTAGCACGAATTGGGGTCTATACTAACATTTTTGTTTTCACCACAATAGCACAATATCCGTGAATAAACACAATAAAAACGGTAAAAAAGGCTGTGAAGGTCATTGATGTACAGCGACTGCACGTCTATATAAAGTACGCTTGACTTTAGGAAACAAACAGCTTCACTAGCTGATCTGACGAACTTTGTACCGCCTAACAGTTGATTCTTAAAGTCAATTTTTATTTTTTTCTCTTCGTAGGAATCATCCTCGTACTTCAAGGAATATTCTAAAAAAAGAATCAGCAAAAGTCAGCTGCTCTCGAGTTTTGCGATTAGCAACTCATTCAGCGATTCATTTTTATATTATAGAAGATTACGGAATAGCAGTGAGTTCCAAAAATACAATCTGCTAGTTCAACGGCAGTTCACAGAAAAAAAAAAATTAAATACCTCTGACGTTACCACTACTCAAGCCATTTCATTTGATAGAGTTGTGAAAAAATATATTATCCACCATTTTGTGGCGGCGACCATCTTGGACCGACCTTCACTAAACATAACTAAAATACTCCCGATCGAATCACCTTTCAAACAAAAATAAACATATTTGGTTTATCCGTTTGGGAACTATGTTCATCATAAATCCCGTCGTTTTTGCGTCAAGGTTTACAAAATAGACGCGAAGCTTTTGAGGAAGTTATGAACTTTATACTATCGTGACAACGTATTCACGAGGATCAGTCTAGGGATGACGACTGAATGTATCGTTTCCACGGGCGTGCATATTTCATGATTATATATTGTTAATAATAAACCAGTATACAACACATGTTCCTGTCATAACAGACGTAACAATCTACAAAGATTAAATTATGACAATGGTTATTGTTGTCATAACATTTATCTCACGAGTTGTACACGAGCGTGACTTTCTCTCGAGTTATCTGCGAGATGTGAACCGATAGTAGTTCCCTCTCGTTAGCGGATATCAAAGTTTCGTTTTGATTTAATCGACTGCCTGAACGTATAATCATTGTTTGTATTAATCATGGCGTGATGGAATTCAATGGCTTCATTAAGAGGTATCTTATTATATAGTTAAGATTATCATGGTACAGTCTCTCAGCAACTGTAGAAGAAGATGTAGAAGAATTGAAGAGCTAGTAAAGTAACTAGGTACTTTGTGAGGATTACTTCTGTCTGTCAGGTCCGCAGTAGGTTCAAGTCGTTTTTTTATGTTATTCAGAATACTTTCGGCAACAAGGTTCGTTTTAGGAAACGTAATTTGGTGACCATTTATCAATTTTGGTAACAGTTTAGATTTTTAGGTAGTTAAATAGGTACTTTTTAGGGGGTGCTTAAACTCGAGCCGTATATCTGTTAATCAAGTAACTTACCCTGATTTTGAGTTTAAAATATAGAAAAATTAGTTGCTATTCCGTAGGCCACATGGCTAGTATTTCGGCCACGTCATAAATCACTCATATATTTAGAGCCTATATTTTTTTCTAATGTGTTTTAATTCACACCGTAAGATCTAATCTGGCAACAGAGACCGGAAAAGCTCTAGAATGGATACATATAAACCTCCATATAGTCGCTGTATACATTTCCGCAAGATACTCGTAAACCCAGAGATTACATCCGGTAACTTAAGTTAGGCTATTGCTTTTATACTAATTAGATTTTGATTTTTTGTTTGTCGGTAACAAGGATAAATTTGCCTAAAGTTTTTTTTTTAGTAAATTACTCGTAGGTACATGCGACGTTTCGAGATGTGTCCAAACCTTAAAAATATTGCATACTTAGTATTTTCCACGATAAATTAGGTACAACCCGGTCACAATGCCTGTGCACCTGAGCTCGTGACGCCATATCGGCGGTCTGGGTACGGTGTGCTAACCGTACTGTCGCACCGGGGAGTGTGCGGAGAGGTGATAGGGGAAGCGGGAGAGGCGCCGCATTCCAGCGAGGTGCACAGATATTCTGACCGGGTTATAATGGATCTATTAGAATTTAATTGTATCATTTGATTGATATAATTTATAGGTCGTTACATAAACGTTTATTAAAAACGGCTCGGTAGATCGGTTGGAATTCATTAGTAAAAAAAAATATATTTGGAATACTTGTATGGCATCTGCTGGATTGAATTCCGTGAGGTTTTAAAGTTATTTATTTACTATCTCCTCCATAGTTATGACAAGTAATATACAGCTTGTAACAGAAAGGTGTGATAATACTTAAGGGTGTTAGTCTACCCATCAAAATAAACCCAAAATTTTGCAATATTAAAAAAATATATGGTGTCCAATATAAACATTGTTTTTGAACTCTCACTTTTATGTCACACGTTGCATTATGAAAAAAAGTTTTTATGTATACTCAAAGAAAATTAGAGGACATGTGGAATAAAAATAAATATTGGAGCAATTTTGATAAAATGTATATGAGACCAATCGAAATGTATACCTACCCTTACAAACAATATTTTTTTTTTTAAATAGATTTAACCATCTCTGAGAAATCGGGGAACAAACATGAAAAAAAGCTCAGAAGAATTGAGAACCTCCTCATTATTAAAGTCAGTTAATAAGCTCGCATATGCTCGTGATTTATAACAACTGTACTTTCCTTATTTTGCTAAAAGTTTGATTCATGTATTATACTTGCGATTTCTCGTCAAAATGCTTGCAATTGTAAAATTTCAAGCCTCTAGGGCTTGTCGCGGTAAACCTGGTAGTTTCGAATACAATAAATCATAATACCACGGGTTTCCGTAACTTTCCATTTTCTTATTGTTTATAGCTTGACAAATTTATGTTTACCATTTACTTTGTTTTCGTTTCAAAACTTTACGAGGAAATATTTACCTAACGAAGGCATACATAATGGTTAAATAGTTATGTGAGCTTAAATTTTGCATTTCAAAGACCTGTAGCATGGAAAGCAAGTGAAATGGTGTAAAGTTAAGCTCAAAAATGTTGAAAAATATCTAAATAAATATATTTAAAATTTATTTTAATTTGGTAGGTCAGTTAAGTTCCTTTCATAAAAATATGGTATGGTAGTTAACTACGAGTAGATTAAGATTTGGGAACTGTGAACTTAAGGGTACAATATTACAAGTTTTAAAAAGGCACAAAACAAAAGTTAAAGCTTTTAAAAGGGTACAATTTAAATGATAACCATAAAAATTAATTAGACTAGATGCCTAAAATAAATATACGCCTATCAGAATCATTGTACGTGTTGCACTTTAGTATTTATTTTCTTAATTCTTAAATAGGATAAATGCTCACCAAATATTGTTTGATAATCCGGAGATGTTTTTGTTACAGTCTATACCGACAACGCAGCAGGTTAAAGTTATTTTTTAATAACAATCTTTAAATACTTTCGTTAACAAACTAACACGGTCAGAAATAACTTTAAATTCGAGGTCGTTTATACAATACTTCATGAATTACAAGTTGGTGATCATTTATCCATTTGGGTAGATATTTCGAATTTCCTGGTTGGCATTTAAACAGAAGCTCTTATGAAAGGCACTTTATTTCAGTTTAAAGCAACGTTACAAGAATGCTAGCAGCCAAGACAGCTAGGCAATTGACCACCAGCTCGCACGACTTCGAAAGTCAGCGAGACTGTTGCCTTAGATGAAGTTTGCCTTGTCTGGAATACGCTGACTCTCAAGGAAGGCTGCCAGAACACACCGTTAGGCGCTTGACGACAGATTTTTCAACTTAAGAAAACGCCTTACCACCATGCTATGGTTTCCTCACGAGGTTTTCCTTCACCGGTAGCTCAATCTCTTGTTACGTATTTCGTAGTATCGAGCCCTCGTACCTCTTGCTCGGCAATCGACCACACTAACCACTCGGCCATCATCGTTACTAAACAGCATTACCACGCTGAATGGCAATGCTAATACAGTACACCAGTTATACATATCCGTTCAGGATCAATCTTTCCAATAACTTTTGTTAAGTGAATTCAGCCTTTTTCACTGTTTTGGCAATATATTTACTGGAATCAAAGTCTAGGCCTTGATTATTTGCGTTAGCATATAAATAATCAATGGTTTAGGTACTTTTCCTGCGTTCGCCGAAAATATCGTGTTTTCGTATATATGATTGCAAAACTAGTGATTCTCCGAGTATCGTTGTGCAATAATGGTGGATTATTAGGATACTAATAATATCTTGTTTATATAGGCAAGAAATATAAAGACTTTGGTCTTTTGTGAATTGGTCTTATTATATTTTTGGTGACAATAAAGAATTATTGATTTATTTAAAGACAAAATAACGTGGTTTTTATTGTAACCCTTAGTAAAGTCTCCATCGGTTTACTAGGGTACATGGCGTCACTAACTTATCTACGAAGATTAATTACCTACTTGATTCGACTACTGGCACAATAAACAGAGTGTGCTGGCCAATAAATAAAGAAAGAAAAAAACTAGGTATAACGGGTAGGCATTATTACGTATGTCCGTCCGTCTGTACAAGTTGTACTAGTTAACATTAAATTGTTTTATTTTTGTCACTTCCTCTTAAACTGCATTCACGTGTTTATTTTTTGACGTTTAATCAGAATCAAGTTTTGTTCCAGTTTTGTTTCATAAGTTCTTACAAGTGGGTACAGGATATTTGAAGATTTTAACTCAACATAATTCTTAAAAAAAACTGGACTACCGACTTAAATTATAATAGAGATAAATCTTTTTCTGTTTATTACTTCTAAAAATGTGGATGCAATTGGCAGCTTATCGTTCGGAATGGCGTTCTAAGGGGAAGCCTATATTCAGCGGTGGACGTCTTCTGGCTGATAATGAAGATGATAACTTCCAAAATTAGGAGATACTCTATTCGTTTTTTTTATATTTGCTGCCTGATTTCTCATACACGGCTGGACCTATTTGAAAAAATCTACCTCATGTATGGTACCATATTAATTCAATCAAATTCGGTCAAGTTGTAGTACTTTTAAATTGGAATAACTGAAGTATAAGTCGGTATCTAGTCAATTCTTCTTAAAAAGAAATACGAGTACATAAGCTTTTCATTTCTAACGCGCCTTAAACCTGGCGATACCTGCACTTACTAGCAAAATTACTAACGTGCTAGTTATATATTGAATATTACATCACACACACGTATAAGAAGTTAATATGAGATATAGAATTACAGGTTACGGAGCGAGGTGGCAGTTGCTTTTAATTTTGCAATCACTAGATGTGGCTTTTTACAAACGGATTAGTTTCGAAATATATACTTACCTACATTGATTTGATATGTGTATGCCACAAGATAAGGGCTATACTTCAAATGTGTGTAGTAACAACGTGTGTGAAAGTGCTTGATTTAGATATATGCATGAATATGCGTATATAGTTCATTTTATGTAAATCAATAAGATTACGTAATATCACGTGATATAATACGTAATGTTCAAATTTATTTCACACAATTGATGGAGTCAGGCGTTACTTTGCGGAAATCCATTCAAGCGCTCGCTCGAAAGCCAGCGCTTGAAGAGTCAACATCTCCTGAGGATGCCTTGTGCTAAGGCGAAACACGTGTTGAGGAAGTCGGATACTGAGAGAAAGAGAAATAATAAGGTGAGGTGTGGTGGTGACATCAAGACGAGGCGGAAAAACACTAAATATCTTGCATGTAGCATTTTATTGTGTGACACAATTTTTACATTTAATAAAATTGTAAATTTATTGTGTGTTTTTGGTATGTTATAGGCAATTTATTAATTGTCAGCTTGGATACACAGAGCACACTCGCGAAAGTCAAAAAATTACATAGTGAATATGTCAAATAAACATTACAATTTATCTTCATCATCATCATCAGCCTGTATTCGACCACTGCTGGACGTAGGCCTCTTCTAATGAACGCCACCGAGCTCGATCTCCAGATCGTTCCATCCAGTTCATGCCCGTCGCTTTCCGCAAGTCATTTCCCCACCTGGCCGGCCACAGTCCTACATTACGTTTGCCTAAACGCGGTCTCCACAACTCGTTTACTCCAACAGTTGTCGGTTCTTCGGGATAAATGGCCAGCCCACTGCCTGAAGTGCTACTTTTTTACACTCCTGCTAATTCTTTGAACTATGTCGGTTACCTTGGTTCTCCGTCGAATCACTTCATTGCGAATTTTGTCCTTAAAAGAAACTCCGAGCATAGCTCTTTCCATAGCTCGCTGAGCAACTTTAAGCATGTGCACTAGCTTCACCGTGAGTGTCCACGCTTCGGCGCCGTCGCCGTAAGTCATAACCGGTGGGACGCACTAATTAAAGACTTTAGTCTTGAGCACTGTGGTATAGATAACGTGAAGACCTGACGAAGTTTGCCAAATGCAATTTATCTTAATAAATATTAATCTAAAATTTATACATTAACACAATGAAATGTCAATGCTTGGAGAGACTTTTTGTCTTCAATAATTCATCTACTTTATAGTAGGCTGTCGTTTTGTTTTGTGAGAGTCATGCAGTATCTCTACTTGTCCTATACAAAGGTGAGGGAGAATTAAGTTACGTAAAGTTAAGATTATTCCAACCGAATTACCAGAACCACCCACCTGGGTGATCAGTTAGGAATATCGGTACCGATAATAAATAGAGGAAATAAAAAAGTGGCCGACTTTAACTCGGTTCGGTGACGATTTTTTTTTTATTATTTTGATTTCAAACCCAACGCACTAGATCGATTTTGTTAAAATTTATATGGAACTTAACGAAAAGGTAAGTTGTAAGGGTATAACCAAATAAAAATATTTATTTTTTAAAATATTTATTATGTATCTGTAAATTACTGGAAAGAAATAATTTTGACGAATTGAAAACCTTTTTTTTGCAAACCTAGTTAATACCAATATTGATATTAGTTGTTCAATTAAGTAGAATATTTAAAATGATTTACATATGTCTTACTAACGAGGCAATCAGATCTCGTAAAAGATTATGTCTTCAGGCGGTAGAAGTAATTATGGAAGTTAACACGAATGACCTTCGGAGGTCACTTTTACTGGGTCAATATAAAATGATGTAACTTATTAGATCGTGCGAGAAAATAAACTATTTGTACAGGGTTATAAGTTAGGCGTATTAATCCGAAAACGGGTCCGTGTACTCGTTGTAACTAACAACTTTCACTATTGTTTTACTTTTACACGGATTTCAAGGAAAGTAGCTATAGGTTTAACACATGGAATATAATAATATATCCCAATGGAATGACACTCATTCCTTGGAAGTTGAGACGGCCTCTAATTTGGAATGCAACTTGTGTAGATACCCTAACGCTGTCAAATCTCTCTGAAACATCTGTACAGGCTGGTGCCGCCGCCATAAAATCAGAATTTATAAAGCGAAAACCTATAAATATGAAAACCTTGACAGAGGTTTCGTATTTGTGCCGTTTGCAGTAGAAACCTTGGGGGCATGGGGACCGAGCGCTTTAAGATTATATCTGAAAATATCAAAACGAAATATCTGGTGGAAGCGACATGTGACCAGAATGCTGGCTCTTATTTCTGTCAGAAAATTAGCATTGAAATTCAACGTGGCAATGCAGCCAGCATTCTTCGAACTTTACCGTAGGGGATTATTATTAGATTAGTTTTTTTAGCTGTGATTTTTTTTCCTTTGCTTTTGTGTTTTATTAAACTAATTGATGCATAATATCATTTGAAAGTTTATCAATGATAAATTAATTTATAGCTAATGACACTGTGTAAGGAGTTTATAGCTGTTTGTTTCTTTGTTAAGAGCTTTCAAAGATAAGTGAAGTCCTGAACTCACAATTTTCATCTAAATTAATAATGGTTTATCTAATGGTAACACGTCTATATTGACATTGTTAAACTGTGAAGTTATCTAGGTTATTACTCGACTGTGAAAGAAAGAGGGTTATGTTTTTCGAGTGTATGTACATTTGTATATTTGTTTGTCACGCCCTACAGCCTCAACGGCTTGTTGTATTTATATGTGAGTGGTGTCAATGGATTCGTCTTAGTAGGTACCTCAAAATTTAAATTCAAGGAAATTAGGGATGATACACAGCTTTAACGATTTAGCAGTCGGGTCATTTCGAACTCGCTTCTAACTACTTGTTTTAATAGGTAGTTCGTAAAGAGTGCTGAGATCATTGTAACATAGCTAAAGTTCACGGTAAAGCTATCCGACACTCCGACCAAACCCCGCAAAAGTCATAAGATCTCCCAGCAAACTTATTCCCTGTCATAAATAGTAGATTAGTAAAAAAAACCGACATTACAATAATAAAACATTTTAATTACTAAATGAATAATTTTTTTTATTTTTTTTTGATTACTTTTTTAATTTTTAACTAGCCCCATTTGGGGGTAATAAGGACTTACTTACCGAATATGAGAGATGTAAATTATAATTTACTTGTAGTATGGGCTTGTAGGTGACCAATTAGCGCTCTAGGGTAATAATGTAGCAAGAAAAGCCCTAGGGCGGTAAGTAATTAAAAAAACTTCAATCTTTTAAAAAGTTCGCGTACATCTAACCGTCATACTGGCAATAGACATCGTCCATTCAGTCCAATGACAAAAGAGGTCGCTTCGCTATTCAGCCTTGTCTTCGTATGAGTATAATAGTCATCAATTTTAAATATCGAACGGCGAAGCTCAATTTCGTTCTTGAATAAAATAATTAAAAAAGATGAAAAAAGGCGGGAATAGAAACTTTTACTTTAAATATTGTTTGTTTTTGTAATTTTTTATAATTACGTGCTAATTAAAATTCTGATTCTGACCAAAATGCTAATGTATTAAACGAATTTATTTAATTTGATATCTGTATTGACTAACAAGTAATTTATGAAACAGGAAAATTAGTTGACTTCCATAGAAGGGCTGATGTTGTGTAGTCCATACATATATGTATATACACACTCACTTGAACCTCCGTCCTGGCTGAAGACAAAGTACCTATAGTACCAACCTACACCAAATGTTTATGTCATTGAACTGTTAGGGATATCAACATTAGTAAATTTAAGGTATTCTAGATTTCTACAGATATCGGATAGGGGAATTATTCTAAGCTAAAGGTCACTGTTCTCACCATAACTAACCATGTTAACTCTGGGAGAAACCCGGATAAAAAAAAACTGCATTTACGTCACATTAATTATGCATAAAAATACGACTGGCCGGTTGGCGCAGTTGGTAGCAACCCTGCCTTCTGCGCTGCTGGTCCCGGGTTCGATCCCCGGACTAATAAAAACATTTGTGTGCATGAACATGTCTGTTTGACCTGTGTCTGGGTGTTTATTATATATATAAGTATAAGTAAGTATATATTTATGTATTTATGTATGTAAGTATGTATATCAGTGATCAGGTTACCACAGCACAGGCTTTGTCTAGTTTGGGAGCTGAACACCTTTGTGTGGATGTTGTCACATATTATATTATTATTATATGTTATTCTTATTATTAAACAAGATTTAATGTACTTACTATGTATTATTATGGATTGCCAATTTCGATTTTACTGTCATTTATTTTTCTGTTAAACAGATACAATATTCACAGGACTAGCTAAGATAATAATTTTTATTTCGATTGCGTATGTGGTCACACCATTTTCATTTTTTTTGCCATATTTACTCTTAATCTCTGATTTTCTACACGTGTGCCATTAACAACGTATGAAGTGTTAATAATACACATTCATATTGTAATACAGATTATGTTCTGATTGCTATAAATACCACTTGTACCTTTTAAAAATCCAATTTAGACGAAAGCTTTTTAAAGTTCAATTGAGACAAGTAAAGCAGACGAATGCACTTACGGGCTTACCTTTTGCAGATTACCCAAAAGTCAAGGCTGCTGACCTACCCGAGCTTATTACCGTGCTGTCAAACTGTCACTCTGACAGTAATTCATTACAATTTGACAGTGTATGGTAGATTGATAGAGCAATGAGCTGTGTTTTGCAATGATTGAACATTGTTGTAAGCGATATGTATCGTGAATTAGTCGTACTGTTGTTTGCACTAGTAGCTGTGTAATGCATAACACGCACGCAAAGGCTTCTCAATTAATAATATGTTGACATGTTCAGTGTGCCAATAAAAATTGTTTAGAAGTAAAAACTACAAGGTACTGTTGAAAAATTTTCTAATTAATGTATACCTTTTAATTTTATCGTAGGATATCACTAGTTCCCTAATGAAGACTAACAGCAATTAATTGTGATAATTAGGAACGATGCTATTATGAATTAATTAATCTTTGAATGTTTTTTTAGCGACTTTCCAAAAAATTGCAGTTATTTATGTTTGTTAACTGATTTCACGGAGAAGGCTGAACTAATCAAGAAAATTCACTTTTTTTTGTTAATAATGATTCACTTCTCAGGTAGTGCCATTTCAACTTTATCGAAATTTATCAGTCTAGAGATTTGTTTTTTAAATCGATATAAACGAAAATGTCAATGAATGCCTGCCGTAAGAGACCTTGTTGGCATAGAATTTAGAAGAGTAGGTCTTTAAAATTATGGGCTGGATGGATTACCAAACCTGTCGACAACGGCTGAAATGGTATAATGTGATGACACAACTGATGTAAAAGACTGCAGTACTTGAAGACAGAGCTATAGATACACCGCCTCATAAGCATGAGCGACGTGATAAAAGTTACACTTTCATGCAAGAGTACGCTTTAAGAATCCTGTTTTGAAGTCTAGGAGAATAGCTTTATTAAGTCTTTTCGTTTTTATCACGTCTCGCACTCATCGTTGTTTACACGAACGACTCACTTTATCCCTGATGAAGTTCATCGAATGTGAACGATGATAAAGTTTGACCTTCTATCAATATGGTTCGCACGAAAACCCGTGAATTAAACAATAAACAAAATGAATTAAACAAGCGTTAGTAATCGAGTCTAATTATTTAGGTACTTTCGCTTATGAGCCGTTCGTACCCAGACTTTACATGACTCATTTCATCCCAGACGAAGTTCATCAAACATGAACGAAACTATAGTTTGACCTTTTGACCTTTCGATCAATCTGGTTGACATGAAAACTCGTTTTCTTAAACAAAATGAATTAAACAAGCGTTAGTAATCGAGTCTGATTATATAGGTATTTTCGTTTCACCTTTATCTGATTTTCTAGTTACCGTAATTACGTAAATTACTGTGCTTGTGCGCGGAATGTAGAGCAAGTTAACGAAATCCAACGCTACGATTAAAGAGGGTGGTTATTTTTTTCAAATCAAGGGGCATTCCTAACATATAGGTGACGATTACGAAGGTCTTCAACACCTGCCTGCATTGTGGCGCTGGGAACTGTGTCGCGGGAACATTGCGGCCGAGTTACTCTGTTACTACAACTATGTAGGTTGATTGCACGAGTTACGTTTTTTGGACGCAAATATAGATGTTGAAGATAAGCCTAGACGATTCGCAATGGAAATTAACGGTGGTTTTGTCATTTGGTGAACGGAGTATGAATATTAATCGTTTCTGTTTATCCTTGGGATATGGGTACTTTTATGAAAAGTAAGTTACGAACTGTTACGTTGATAATAATACGTAATATTATTGACAAATACTTACTTAAAAAGAGCATTTCAAATCACACTAATATTATAAAGGCGAAAGTTTGTATGTGTGTAGATACACACATACTTGTGTGTTTGTTTGTTCCTCCTTCACGCTCAAATGGCTGAACTGATTTGGATGAAATTGTTTCACGACGATAGCCTATACTTTGGGTTAACACACAGGCTACTTTTTATCCTGGAAAATTGAAGTGTAGCCGCGTAAAGCCGCGGGGTGCAGCTAGTGTTCTAATAAACGAAACTAAAACGTTTTCACAACTATTAAAAAATATGAAAATAGTTAAAGTCCGTTGGTTGAGGTATATTGGCAATGCTGGCAACATTGCCACGTTGGATGACAATAGAGACATTTGGACCCAGGAAATGTTGTGTTGTGTTCTTTCCCGTCTACCAAAGGCTTGGCCAAGTCCCTGAAGAGGTTGAGAGCGGCCGGTCCCCAAAGACCCATGGTTTCTACCCAAGCATGTGCACCTTATCAATGATAGTATATTTGTGCCGCATGAGAGTTCCAGCTTGGCAGAGGCAGCACCAGCTTGCTTTTTATAGCTAATAGCATGACTTAACTATCCAGTTGTATAATTTTAGGGTTGAGAGCTGACTTTAGCAAGAAGACGACCTCGCTGTCGTCGCTAGTGTATGGCAATTACAATCACAAACCACTGTGAAATAACTGTTGCTTTTACAAATTACATACTACAGGGACGTGGTCTAACAAGTACCTTGAATTATAAAACTACATACCGCTAGCTTCTTTAGATTTGAATATTACCCGGCTTCTTAATAGGAAGGTAATGTTTTTAAGCTTTTATCACGGGCTTTGAGAGCGGTAATCCAATTAAGAAATTCCGTAACGAAAATGAACCTAACACTATCCACTCCGACCAGCACAGCGGTGCGGCGTTGAAAGCCGTCGTTTCAGTTCAGCAGACTTCGGCACGGTGTTTGTGTGCGTGCGGCTAGACGTATGCGTATGCTATAGCTTTACCGCGGCAGTCCCCGAGTGGCACACGTATAAGGCAAAGGTCTCTCTTCGTTCCTTCTATTTGTCATTATTTAATTATGATATATGTATAAAAGTCTTATATAAAAAAATAATATTAACGCAGCAAAGCTCTGTTTTCCTTCAAAGCATTCAACGACATGAAATGTAAAATTAAAATGTTTTGCATTTCAAATGCAAATTCTAAGATAAACAATCAGAAAATAAAATTCAATCTACACATTTCGAAATTTGACACCAAGATTGCTTATGTCCTGGTTTGACACATGTAAGACTTTTCATCCCGGAAAAATGCAGTGTTATCCTGAGACAATCGAATTTCCGCGTTAAACACCGTGGGGCTTTGCTATATATCTTAAATTTAACAAAGGTTTAAGACTCCTAAATATCTGTCTGAATTCGTTCACAATTATTTGGAAAGCAACCACCGAGCTACGACAAAATCCGATGTATTTATACACAACTTTATTTCAAGAGAGGTAATTAACCTGCCAGTTATGAAGCAGCAGCGAGCTGTAGGTAGGTAGGTACCTTAAGTACATAATTACTTGATTATTGCGTAAAAACGTGTCGTTATACCGCGCTATTAAAGCTATTAAGTATACTTAATACAAGGTATGTAGTTGAAGTGCGTTCCGAACACTGTCCTGAAGGTTCCTCTCGTGCGTTACCGTAAAGTATAAACTTTAGACAAGGATTTATAGTTTATCAAGGCCACCCGATTTGACGTAGTAGCTGGGGTTTTAGAATAATCATCATCATCAGCCAGAAGACGTCCGCTGCTGAACATAGGCCTTCCCCTTAGAACGCCATCCCGAACGACAAACTACCAATTGCATCCACTGGTTACTTTTGACTTCCACTATGTCGTCGGTCCAACTAGTGGAAGGCCCATCTACGCTGGGTCTTTCAGTTCTAGTTCGGGGTCTTAGATAACTGCAGCGGTATCCCTTGCTTGTTATAAGAGGCGACTGAAACGACCTCTGGGCTCAAGGGTTAGAGCTGAGACTCACTTCACCCGTTCGAGATGAGCCCTGGGAAGATCTATAACGTGCGTAGCTCACGTTGTCGTATTTTAAAGAAAAGAGAGGTGCAAATGCTCGTGCAAGAAGGCCACCACCATTGCGTTCTACGGAGATCTCGGTGTTCTCCGTCAAGCACCGAGGCAGGCTATCGTCCATTGTGTTTTTTAGTGTGGTACCCAACATCTCGGGGATGGATTTGGCTTTTGTTTTAATTATTGAAAAGGTTGCACAGGCACCATGTTTTTTTCTCACAGTAATCAAACCTCTATACAAATAAACTTTTTTTCTTGAAACGGTTTGAAAAAAAGATTATTAGTTCGTAAGTTTTTTCATGTGGTGCCAGAATGTTATATTCACGTGTCTATTTTAAATAACACATTCAATATTTGTTTTAAAATATCAATCAACTGCCTTAATTGAAAATAGTACATTCTACAAGCACACTGCTGAAGATTTACTGATCATTTAACCTAGGTACTTCAAATCACTACTTTGTCGCTGAGATTATTAATTATTTAATTAATTGAAGTTGACGCAATCTTGATCTAACAATAAAACTTTCATTAATTAGTAGGTAATGAACAATTTAGATAGAAATCAACGAAAGTAGAAAAAATATATTGAGGTAAGTAGTTTCACTAAAGTATTTTATTTTTATTTTATGAAAGAGAGTTCTAAAATTTTTAGGCACATTTTTTTTTGGGATTTTTTTTGGTATTACAATCTAGCGCATAATTTAACGTTACAGTTTGGTTTTACTTAACTATTCGCAAATATCGATCGTTCCGATCGTCGTGAACACATACTATACCTATGTATATTAAAGTTCCTTGACATTACACGAAGATGCCTTCCTGCCGTTCACTTCTGTCCGAACTTGAGCTGGAGAAGGGAATCCGAAATAAGACTACGATGCAAATACAGGCCACGTTTGACGAACTTCGGAAATAAGTTTGGTAGACATTTGTTTGAGGGTCGGATTCACGTTTTGATTTTTGTTTCAGCACGATATTCTTACGAAAAGGTTGTCTGGAAGAAATCGCTATTTTGCGATAAGACCGCCTTTTGTGCCATATTATTTGTTTTTTTTTTATTCTTTTTGTGTTGTACTATTGTGGTGACAATAAAGAATTATTGTATTATTCTACTAATCCTATCCAACTTCCTACTATCCTAATTTGTAAGAATGTGTAGATGTATGGATGAATGTTTGTTTAATTTTTCACGCAAAAACTTAGACCCTGGACATAGTCTACTTTTTGTTTTGTATTAACGCGGGTAACATCGCAGAGAGTTGATAGTATTTAATATCTATAAGCTTTAAAGATAAGTAAAGTCCTCAACCAGTAATTCGGCTAGGGTGGTGTAGGGTGGTGTGGCCTGCATACCCTTTCAAGGGAGATTCGTTCCCGATAGGTTAAGACGTTAGTTTATGAAAATAAGATGTAAGGGCTTTTTAATGTGTTAGTTTGGGTGCTATCTATTGATATATATTTTCATAAAAATTATGTTAAGTCACTGGACTTTAAGCAGGATTTTGATATGGTCTGGTTACACCAGTGTTTAAAAAAACTCTAAGAAACTTAAGAGCAGTTTAGATATTATATTCGAACAATAAGAAATAATAAGAGTGGTATAAAGTAAGTTCTTATTTAAGAAATGAATTTTGATACAATTTAATGTTCTATATTAATCAAGCTACATTCTCTATCGAGATCTTAAGTATTAGTTGCGATTATCACACTTTTCTTACATTTACAAGTCTAATCACCACATTACACCACGGAGACGTCTATCACATATCAAATAATGTATATTCTACTATAACTTGAGGTATCATTACCATGTCTTATCCTAGATAAGCTTATACAGAGTTAGACTCCTTTTTCGGCTTAAGAGCATCACCAACCCTTCACTGTTTTCGTGTTTCTGATAGAATTTTCGTTCGGGGGTCTACCTCTTTTCACCACTTAAATTGTGACGTATTTTTTTGTTTTTGGTGTCAATATCTTCAGTATGATGTACTTTACGCCTACACGACTTATTATTTTGGAAAAAGTTATTGCATTCTGCATAATAAAGGCTTTTAATAGACGTCGTATTACCGCAAAAATATGACTGATTAGTAAACTTGTAACATTATAGTGATATAAAGGACAAGAACGGTAAAGCCTCGTAAATAATGTGTTAGCTATGTGAAAAAAAAAACCACTGGAATCGGACCACATTGAAAGATAGAAAAGTGCTATATCTTATCGTATGGACAAGTTGGCGGTCTATAGCTGTCTTAATACGGGGTACATTAAGCCGAAAAATTAGAACTGAATTCATAATGTCAAATAGCTCTCGATATGAGACGAACACGGTTTCGAGAAATAAAAAGCAGTAGTTATATATATTTTATCGATAGTCTATTAACTTTTGCACTGATAAAGCAAATATTTTTCGTAATTTCCGGGTTGGTGCTTTAGTGAAAGTTTTATGTCATTATAACTACAGTGATAGCATAGTACAGCATAGTACAGCCCTAACTTATAAACCTGTAGTAGTGTTGAATGATTGCAGTGCGGTGCAATATGACAGACCATGCAGTGTAATACTCCTGCCAGGTTATAACTGCGGCTTTTAATATTTGATTATATGATTATGGTTATTGGTGTAATAGTTAGTAACTTCAAAATTAAATAATTATGCTGGTTTTAGCTAGGTAAAGTAATTACATTGAGCTAAGCTTGAGGACGTTTGGAAAGCTCGAGTTTACTTATATGTGTGAATGGACCATTTTTTTGTTTTTAATTAAAAACAATCTTATGGTGCATTCCGTTTATGCAAAATGGGGATATAAATATTTATTCGTAAACTGTCGTATGTATTAATAGATATACGGATCAGTATCAATCATTGTAGGCAAATAAATATTTTTTCTCAGTACTAAATGTTGTATTTACTTACATTATTTATTTATCGAAAATAAATAAAATCTTATTTACAAATAATTTTAATTTCAATTTTATCTGAACCGCATTTTCGTAAATTTAATTTAAGAAGATGTCTATGACCTAATATAGTAAGACATAATATTTTCATGTAAAATAATACAAATTTTAAGTGTAAATATAACTAAAATAATGTAATTGTGCCATTATGCGAAATAAATAATCTAACTATCATAAAATAGATGAAAGAAGAGCAAGCAATCTTAGTTTCGTTTTGACAATTGGCCGCTTCAACTCTGTAAAATGTATCTAACTTGATAGGAAATTGTATACATATTTTTACCCGACTGCGAAAGAAGAAGGGTTATATTTGTCGCGTGTATGAACGTATACTCCTTTGGCACGCCCTAGATCCTAAGCGGCTAGTTATATTTTTATATGAGTGGTGTCAATAGATTCGTCTTGGTCGTGAGATTGACACTGGGTACTGATGTACTCAGTTATAAAAAAAAGATGATACACAGATTTAACGATTTTTTATAATATGTTAAAAAGCAATATTAAATCATCATTAATATATTAATATACTCGATCAATAAAAGTATGCGAGTTCGTCCAGGCTTACACTTCTGTGTTTTATCAGATTTCGTAGTCTCGCAAATGAACTTGAAGCTTTTGTGTTCTTCGTAGTTTGTTATATAGCAGAGATTCGCTTTACGTTCATTATGACGGCTACTTGTATCAGAGAGCGTTTCGAAATAGACCTTTGCCTTTGTTCCGTTCTGGCGATCTGCAAATTGGTTTATAATGTGCCGTTTGGAAACTGCCCCTCGGGTCGAAAATCCTTGACACTTCTAAAAGTAAGTAGTTTTAATGGTAAAATACCGGTGGGAAATATTATTTAGTTTTACTCGTATTTAGATTTAATGTGATCTATATAGATTTTTCTTACTAAAATTCACAGTCAAAGCTAGGCCTTTGATTGTTAGTTTTCAAATCCAAACATATAGAAAATTCAAACATTTTAGAGGTAAATAATATATTCAATATAAACGTTTTTCTTGATTATTTTGATTGTGTAAACAATAACCTATAAAGTTCGAATTTATTGTACACTAAAAAAAATCAACAATACAGACAATACAAATACTGAAAAAAGTTTAAACCAACTACAAATCGACAGACAACACTTGCGTTGTAAAACATAATGTCATACCAGACGGAATACGATAAAAAATTTACGGGTTAATTGGAAAATATGGACCGTTCGATCAATAAATAAATATTTTTCAATTAGTTTCAGCCTATATAATTAAGGAAATCGGCAAACAACAATAAAATAACAATAATATAAATTAAAAAATTTAATAAGTAATAAAATAATCGACTAATTGAGAACCTCATCCTTTTAAAAATCGGTTAAAAAGGATACCCAATAATAAATATAAGAGTACATCAGAAAGTATATAATAAGCTAAAATCAATAACCTCATAAAAATTGATAAAGAGTAGCCTTCAATGCATTCGTGCGTTAAAAATCAGCAAAATTCTTTGAGTGAGAAGAATCATATCACCTGTCATTTGGTATCGATAGTTTTACTTCAGATAAATATTCGGCGTTTAAAGTCTAAGACCGCTGACACGAAATTTATAATTTCTCGCTTAGTATTTTGTCTTAAATTTTGCATAGAGCATTTAAAAGATAGTAGTGTCCACATTTTTTATTTAACTTTTTATTTGTATTTTCCGGCATAGCATACTGGCTGTCGGCATTTTTAAACATTAAAATTAAGAAATTTTTATTGATTTCACTTGTCTGTAAGTCCTAAAAATAATCATTTGCAGGTAAAAAGGTTAACATCTAATACTCAGTTATTGCTAACGTGAAAAATATTTACCAAAATTGTCATTGCTCTCTGTGTAATAAATTCACGTATCAATAATTTATCTTAATGTCTAATTGATAAATGCTCACACAACAAAGCATAGAGTCCATAAACGACTTTACATTTTAGAAAAAGCTATTGCTGAATAAAATAGCTGTAACAATCATCATCAAAACATGGCTATTGACATCGTTCGTCTAATTACACCTATTAGATCTACCGATCATTGTAAATCATCGATATGACAATCGACGGCGTTACATCACTAGCTTTCTAACCTCTATTGAACTGGTACAATAGTTCACGAAGTGAAAAGATCTGACAGAAAATGAATTATGAATATAACAAATTCTTATGTCCAAATCAAGACAGATAGGTGTTATATCGTTTTTGATGAAAGTAACTTCAAAAAACTCGTCTGCCAAATCTTTAAACCTGTGTATTATCCTTATTTTTATTTATTTTTTTATTTTGATGTACCCAGTGTCACTTTCACTACTAAGACGAATCTATTGACACCACTCACACAAAAATACGACGAGCCGTTCATTCTCTAGGGCGTGCCAAAGAAATATACATACATACACTCGAAAAATATAACCCTCCTCATTTCACAGTCAGGTAATAAGAACGGGGTTCTCAATTTGTCGGAGCTTTTATTTTATTCAAGTTCTCAAGTTTATTTCTCACAGATGGCTGGACCGATTTGAAAAAATATTTTATATTTCGAAAAGGGATACATTAACCTGCACTATCCTTTGGTCTCTCCAAGTGAGATACGACACTAAAAACAGGTCTGGAATGGAAGATCCTTCTCTCCCTCGAACCAACTCGTCCAAGAGAGTCACGGTACCGAAACCTAAGTTTGTTCTGCCGAAATAAAGTCGGTTTAGTATTGTTTAAAAGTTTTAATAAGTTAATAATCAAAATCTTGTATGAAAAATATGCCTAAATATGCCCATTTCTTACAAAATCTTGTATGAAAAATATGCCTAAAGTATACATTTCTTACAAAATGTATTCCTTCAAAAACGGAAAACTACGTGTGCAATTTGTTGAAAGGATAATTAGACATTAGCAATAAGTGCAATTTGTCTGAGTGCTTATTATGTATTTATATATATTAGCTTCCTTAGCCGTACTCGTAGCCTCGAACTTGTATTAGTGTTGTTTATTTAAAAATGACTAAGAAACAAAACAAAACATATTTATAAAATAATATATAACACCTATTAATAGTTCTGCAAACAGTTGACCTCGTGAATGATAACTTTTCTGAATTTAAGTCTCGATGACGTCATTTGATTATATTTGTACAAAATAATAACTCGTGGCAATGCGTCTAGCATGCTGAGCACGCTGCCTTCTGGAGGTGGGTTGGAGCATTTGGATTATCTGTAGATCTTAAATGATCTATAGGTAATCTTTCTTCTATTTGTTGCCGTAGTTTGTCATTTTGTTAATGTTAATAAAGGCACGAACAGAATACGTTTTTAAATTTCTAGTATATGGTGCTGTAATACACTGCTCCATTTTTTGGATGGCAGAGAAAATTCTTGAGGGCAGTATATCGTTGAAACTTTATACCGATTTCGTCAAGATGCGCTAAACTACAACCTATGAGCCAGAAGCAAAATCCGGCCAAACTTGCGACCATACAATTACGAGTATATCACACAAAATGATAGATGCAAGAAAATGTGCTAATATCGACCAATCAAAAACATGTTGTTAACAAACTATATTAATCTTCTATAATATATAAATGAACAATTGAATGTGTTGCTAAGCGCAAATCTTAAGACCAGCATATATAGCTGAAGTAAGAGGATTTCTTGAAGTAAGAGGATGGTTCTTACGGAGAGAAAAATTTACAAAAATGCCTGAAATGGTCTAAAAACAACACCTTTCTATACTCCCATACAATCGATTCCTAATAATACTTAAAAGCTAATTTGAACTTTAATACCATAAGATAAAGTTTATGTGTTAGTGGAGAGGTTCCGGGAGGGCAAAACAATTGAGTGACGTTAGTATCGTGTAAATATTAATGTCAATATTTAATTATAAAAATAACATAAAAAAAAACGGTAAGGCGGTACGAAGTCCGCCGGGTTAGCGCTAGTTTAAAAAAAAACCTGGCAATATTAGAAAATTACAACATTCGGCCATAGTGCCAGACTCCAAGCAGAGGCTTTGCAAGCTAGGTCAATTAAATGTACCTACCTAAGTTTTTTTTTATAAAAGTTGTAGACATGTGCATTGTCGCGATTCGGTAAGCACGTAGATATTGATATTGTAAATTGAATTTTTTTGTACAGAAATTGTGATTTTTGCGTTCTTTTTTGTCATACAAATTTGAAGTCGAGAGGTAGGTCTTTTATTTATGTTTTAGAGCCTACACGGTCCCATAAAGCATATTTAATTTTTGTCCTACATTTTTGTACATCGACAAGAAACAAGTGGTTGGAAGCGAGTTCGAAAAACCCGACCCGAAATTCCATAATTTCTTTTTTTTTAATTGAAGTACCCAGTGTCGCTCTCACAACTAAGACGAATCTATTGACACCACTCACATAAAAATACGACAAGCCGTTTAGGCTCTAAGGCATGCCAAAGAAATGTACATACTCGAAAAACATTTCCCTCTTATATCATTGAAGTAAACAAAACACATAAAAAAACAATATTAAATACACCAGCTTTCTAAAACTTTTATTTCTCTATAATGCTGCAATATTTTCTGTTACATAAAAAGTCTCGAAAGGATATATTAAACTTTATTCAATAGAGCAATAAAATGTTCGATCTGCGATATGTGGTTTTGCACACAACGAATCAGGAAATGAAGTAACAGCTCCTAAATACTTCAAGTTTGCGACGTAATTTAAGTAACTACAAGTAAGACTAAGTTACTTACTTAACGGAACTTGCAGGTTGAATAAATTTCAAGTTAATTTTACCGACTTCCTAAAAAATAAGGAGGTACAATGTGACTGTTTTTCAAATGTTTCTTACCTGATTTCTCAATAAAGGCTGGACCGAGTCGACAATTTTTTTTTTATTAAATTAAAAAAGTGTATTCTTTTCGAGTGGTTCAATTGAAATGTTATCGAAATCGGCCAATTAAATCCAAATAACTGAAAAAGTTCTATCGGCACCGTAATTAAAGTCAGTAGGTAACCATTTTTTTTAATTAATCCACGCGGCATTTGAGGTTGAGAAATCGTGTAAAAATCAGTGCATTGACTTTTAATATGTAGATTAGTATGTACTTAGTTAATAAAAGAGATAGTTGTACTGACATTTAAACTATAGCAAATAATTATGAGGGGAAGGTTAAATAGTAAATCTCGCGCGTTCAATGAAATAAATTGAATAAGTCATTAACTTATTTTCAAAGACTTTATTAGATGAGGCGTCTAGTCTACTAAAGTCTCGCTGCGCACTTTTTCTGTCGTAATAAGTTGTGAAATCGAATGTAATCCAAGTCGGTTCATTACTATCTGTTTATCTATGGGACAAGATTTCTAAATATACTGTTATAAATAATAACCCGCTTGTAAGCAAACAAATTTTTTAAGTAACTGTATATGTTCTTATATGTAAATATCAATTGCTGTTCGTTAGTCTCGCAATAACCCGAGAGCGGCTGATTTATATGATTTGGTTTAGAAATGTTTGTAAAAGTTCAGGGAAGGTTTAAACGGTGAGAAATATACAGAACTGTTAGGTGGTACGAAGATCGCCGGGTCAGCTAGTTATTAATATTTCTTTCTTTTACAAGTGCCTTGTTTTGCTAGACTTGGCACTGCCTTGCCATGTATAGTTAACCGACTTGGATTATATTAATTATAGATTTAGGTGATAATTGATTGTTTTCATCTTAATAAAACGAATCTAAGTAAACAGTGGACAAATAAATTTTTATGCATATACATAGGGGTCGTCTATTAATTACGTGAGGTGTTCTAGAGGGGGAGGGGACCAAGCTAAATCTTTCCAAATCTCACGTAGAGGGAGGAAGGGTCTTGGTCAAATATCACGTAATTATTTTTCTCGTAGAAAACGGTGTAAGATTGCATGAAAAATAATTTCCAGGATAAAATTTATGTTTTAAATTTAATTTCGATCGCAACGCTTAAAAGGAAATTGATTTGTTTTTGTTTCTTAATAATAGAACACTTTTACTGCTGAAAAAGATGTTTTGAAGAATCTCGCGTGAGATTATGGGTGGGTGGAGTTGAGGAAAATCTTACGATATCTCACCAAGGCCTTGAGAATTTTTCCCCCTTGCAAGAAGGATGGGGGGTCAAAAATTCTCAAAAATGACTTACGTAGTTAATGGACGGGCCGTCCATTACCATACGGCTTTTTATTCGACTACTCCAAAAAGAGCATATTTTATACATTTTTTACCCACGTTGGATATTTGATCATCCTATGGAAACACTTCAATTTTCCGGGATAAAAACTAGCCTATATGTTAATCCAGGGTATAAGCTACCATCGTATCAAATTTCATCAAAATCTGTTGAGCCGTTTGAACGTGAAGGAGGAACAAACAAACACACACATATACAAACTTTCCCCTTTGTAATATTAGTGTGATGACTACATACGTCCTTTAAATGTGATATCTTATAATCTTCTAAATAGGTTAGAATGTATAGAAAAACCCAAGTGACAGTGAAAATCCTTTTTTTTATAACAATTCATTTCAACCGAATCTATTCATGTGCCATTTACTCATGCGAAAATAAAACCGTGTTTGTTACAAAGCAGCCTTGTTTTTTAGGGTTGCATACCAAAAGAGTAAAAACGGGACCCTGACGGGCTGTTTGTCTGTCCGTTTCTCTGTCACTAGGAATTTTCACGGATGATGTATTATATATTTCTGTTGCCGCTAGAACAACTTATAAAGTACAGACTAAATTAAAAGGTATGAATAAAACAGACGTGATTTTTTGCTCAATATTAATAACGGCAACAGGTGTTATATTAATAACGGCAACAGGTGTTATATTTACTTGTATAAAAATAAATAATTTTGTTATTTTTTTTTATTACATCCACACAATAGTCTTTAGGTCTTCAGGTCCCAAACTAGGCAAAGCCTGCGCTATGGTAACCTGATGACTGATATACATATACATACTTATATATATAATAAACACCCAGACACAGATCAAACTGACATGTTCATGCACACAAATGTTTAACCTGTCTGGGGATCGAACCCGGGAACAGCGGCGCAGAAGGTTGCTACCAACTATGGCAACCGGCCATGTCATATTCTCTATTTATAACGAAAGCAGAAATAAATTTGAACTCATAATGATACGGAACCATTCGTGATGAAGTCTGACTCGCTCATTATGCACTAGTCATCAAAAAACTTCCCAATATGCATGAATAGTAACAATTTTCAGTACAATGAGACAAACCTCTAATTATCGAAATCCACACGTGTCTTAGCAAGAAATGTGGTAAGTATACCAACTCAATAGTGGCCGCCGCGAGATAGAAGCAAAAAGTAATCAAATCAATATCAAATCTAAAGTAAACAAGCTTTTTTCAACTCAGATATACATATTGCTTTCATTTGCTTTATTTCCTTCATCGCTAACAGAACGAGATACCCCTATTGTATAAATTCATAAATGAAACCGACCACAGAGTCTATGTAAATATATATAATAAAAATATATATGAATGAAATCCCCAACTCACAATTTGTCCAGCGTGGCAGACTATGAGTTACACCTGCTTCTTAGGGAAGACCCGTGCCTAGAAAGGCACTATGCGTATATGCACGAATAGGTAGTCTCCGCAATAGACTTTTATAGTAATTTGGACTTCTTTGACCTCTTCTTTTCTGGTCAGATTGTACCGACATTGCTCAGTAGCCATATCCCATTTGGTTACCTAGCAGAGAGCACCACGGTAACCTTGGTAACCATGGGATAACCTTGGTTACTACGGCAACACGGTTGGAACAGGTAGGTTTTAACGATTTAGTCGGTCAAGAAGATGTTTCCGTCCTCCCCTTACTTACATTATTGTCATGTGTTAAATAAAACATATGAAATCATAACGTTTTGTGTATTATTGAAGCATATCACGTTCTGTTATACAGCAATAACGAAAAACTAGGTGACCTACAATGCCTATGACTATTGAGTCCATATTGAGAAAATTCACTTCAACAATTTCATAACATAAACAATATTTTCTTATTTTTTCAGTAAATAAAATCGATTGAGTATTATGAAGCGTAGCCGTGGTTGGCTGTTGCGTTGTATAGTGACCGCAGCGGTTACGCAGCGTGCCGTTGCGTTACGCACGAACAGAGACATCTATTGCGGCGCGTGCGCTGATAGACCGGTCATCTGTTTCATTGTTTTCTTATAGCTTTTTAACAACTTCACTAATATTTTTTACATTATGTTGACCGAGCAGGTGAAACTGGTCTCTGCTTAATGCCTCATAGGGTATGCTTTCATTATTTAAGGTGTTTGTCTGGATGGGTTCGATCGAAAGGACATATAATCAGAACGCAGAACGTCCTACTAGCAAAATGATATAGAAGCAAATCGGTTTTTATCGGCTAATGTTATGCAGGAAAGAAATAACTAGTAATTAATTTATAGTAGTAAGCAGATTTAGTTTAGTTAGTGTTTGACATGTACCTTTCTAACAACAAATAGTAATGAAGTTAGAAAAAATACCTTTTTGAGGCTCTGAGCTCCAGACTAGGTCTCTGGGAGCCTGTATTGTACAGCAACAGATATGTAACTATTTAAAACAAACAATAGTTTTTTTAATGTTACTGAGTGAAAAAGAACATTGCTTATAGATTTTAAGTCGGTCACCCATCTCGTAGGTGGTCGTCCGACGGTCGCTTCACTAGACCAGGGCCAACAAAATTGTTACTAATAATAATAATTAATTGCTTAAAAGTCAGTCGAGATAAAATCTCAAATAGCTTTGCGAGTGCGAAGTCAAACCTTTGCTGGACTGGATAAGTAAGACTTTAGTCGTAGCTCGTTGTCTAAGACGCGCGTTGATGTCTTTTCTTTGAGAAGTTCAGTACCAACTGATATTAAATTAGCTAATTTAATTGGTGTGCGTTTGGTTATTGCTCTACAATTTGCTTTTAATTTAATAATGACGTTATCATTCTTTTTTTTTATTTATATAAATGTTTTTTTTTCTGTATCACTGACACGAGTATAATAAGCACAAAAACTTTTTTCATGATGGTCTCATATTAATACGTTTATAGCAATTAAGTTATTTTTATGTATGCAATCAGTTAAAAATATCTTTGTATACATAAGTTGTGTTTGTATTTAATTTAGTTTGCTTATAGAAATGTAGATGGCGGTGTTACACCTTAAATCACACAAATGGTCAAGGTACTAAATTTAATAAGCCAAGGGAGGACTGCCAGGGAGACCGTATTCAATCTTTAAAAAAATAATCAGAAAAATATTATATAATTCCTGTCCCTTTTCAGTAATACAGGGTACAGAAAGGAATTTATATTCCTGTTTGTCCCTTTAAGATGATAATCAGGAATAAATCGTTCATATTTTGGGCTCGTATCATATCTCAATTTTAGTATTGTTTCATGTCTGAAAATTTAAAACGGGTATTTACTATAATAATAGTCCTGACAAATGAAACGTAGCAAACCTAATAACTTGTTTTTTTATAGAAGATAGGCCGCAACTCGCCTGATGTGAAGCAACGATACAGCCTAAGAAGGGGCACGCTTGCCTAGAAGAAACCGATTCACTCACGACTTGAAAAGACCCAGATTATAGTTATCAGGAAATAGAGAAGCCGGTAGCGAGTTCCACAATCTAGCAGTTCACACAATAAAAGTAGGCGCAAAGCGTTTTGCGCGAGCCTTGCGAACTTCTACCATGTAACGGTGGCGTCTGGCAGTATCTCTACTTGTCCGATCGTGAAATCTTTCACTTAATTGTGATCCCTATGGGACTGACATGATCTTTAGAATATAAGTACCTAAATAAATAAGCAGATAAAAAAAAACTATTCCAAAAAAAGCTATTACGTCTGACGTGTACCAGTCAACATAATAACGTACGTTATTAAATACATTATGTCGTATATAAACATAATAAGTGATGGCCATTAGATAGAATCACGCAACAGTTTGCTAGAAGATGTGCCTATTGACCCAAATTGCATCAAATTATGATTAGTATATGAGCTGACGAATAAAAACACTCAAATTTTGATTATTTACTGTGGCTATCTAGAGACCAAATCAAGAAATTCTGTAACGAAAATAAACCTAATACTCGTCTAACGTCGTTTCAGTTCAAACTTCGGCACGGTGTTTGTGTGCGTGCGACTAGACGTATGCGTATGCAATAGCTTTACCGCGGCAGTCCCCGAGTGCCACACGTATTTTTATTGTAATGTTTATTTGACACATTGAGAATTACTTTCAGTATTTAATTTAGTAAATAACATATATATTTCATGTTTATATAACGTATTTATTTCGTGTTTTTCCTCGTCCGGTATTGCCTAATATTTAACTACAAATAGTAAATTTAAGATTTTGTGTAAAAAAAATCTGTGTTTTATTTAAAACAAATTACAAATTAAACCACAAACCATTAAAAAAACTACACTAATTTGGTCTATATTCCCCAGCATAGCAACAATTAAGTTATCATCACAATTACACAAGAGCTAGTTATATAAAGCCCTAAACACGATAAAATATTTTTAAAATTACACTAAAAAACCGATTGTAAGCAATAAAACTCTATTGTCTTTTATTACATTACTTTATCGAGCATAAACTATAGTTTATATTCGTATGGGCAATTCCGGAAGTAGAGCAATTTGAATTACATCATTTTATTAACGGCACTTTGTATGTTAGGAAAATCTTACTACATACTCGTAGTAGCTTGCAGTCATGGATCTAAGTGATTGGATTATCAAAAGCATTTTCTAAAACTCATCACACTATTATATTATAAAAATTATAAAATTAAATAAAAATTAAATTAAAAATTTATTTATTTTGACAAATTGTTCATGTAATAAAGCAGAAAGTTTGTATGTGTGGGTTTGTTACTCTTTGACGCTCAAAAGGCTTGATGCTTATATTAGGTCCTTACATATGAAATTGGCGTTTTGTCGAACTGGACACTTTGATCTCAAATATCTCTTCTTTGGTTAGGGATTCCAATCTCAAACTTATACAGCTATTTATTCATACATTTGTATTTCGAAAACCGTAATTCATTTGTTTTGTCCTCGTTTGGTTTTTTCATTGCGTCACGCAGTTTACAAAATGGAAAACTTGAGATATCGCGTTATTTACGAGTACGAGTTCCACCGTGGTACCAGTGCTGCAGAAACGGCTCGAAGGATTAATGATGTGTATGGCGGCGGTGTCGCAAAAGAAAACACAGTGCGTTTTTGATTCCAACGTTTTCGTTCTGGAAATTTCGACCTGCAGAACAAGCCCCGTGGACGGCCGGAGACTAAAGTTGCTAATGAAGAATTGAAAGCTATTGTGGAAGCAGATCCATCGCAAACCACGTCCGAGTTAGCTGCAGGCTGCGGTGTTAGTGATTAAACTGTTTTAATCCACTTGAAGCAAATTGGAAAGGTGAAAAAGCTTGAAAGGTGGGTACCTCATGAATTGAGTGCAGCAAACCGACAAACGCGCGTCAACTGCTGCGTTACATTACTCAACCGGCACAATAATGAAGGGATTTTAAATCGGATCATTACCTGTGATGAAAAGTGGATCCTGTACGATAATCGGAAACGCTCATGGCAATGGCTGAATCCTGGCGAACCAGCCAAACCCTGCCCCAAGCGAAAATTGACTCAAAAAGTTACTTGTGAGCGTTTGGTTGACTAGTGCCGGTGTCGTTCACTACAGCTTTCTTAAATCTGGCCAGACGATTACAGCAGATATCTATTGTCAGCAGCTGCAAACCATGATGGAAAAGCTAGCTGCTAAACAACCGAGGTTGGTCAATCGCTCTAGGCCACTGCTGCTTCAGGACAATGCTAGACCACACACTGCACAACAGACGGCTGCCAAATTAGAGGAGCTTCAATTGGAATGTCTAAGACATCCACCGTACTCCCCGGACCTGGCTCCAACAGATTACCATTTTTTTCGAAATTTGGATAACTTCTTGCAAAGGAAAAAATTCAACTCCGATGGGGCAGTCCAAAGCGCCTTCAAAGATTTCATTGATTATCGTCCTAATGGTTTTTTTAGTAAAGGGATCAAAGAACTACCTATGAGATGGCAAAAGTGCATAGATAGCAATGGTACATACTTTGATTTTATTACATACTTTGATTGAATGCTACATACTTAAATAAATATATTATTAAAAAAATACTTTATGTTCCTCCCTTACAAAACGCCAATTTCATATGTAATGACCTAATAATTTAGTAATAGAATATTTTTTGACCTGGACTTACATATAAGCTATTTTGAATTCAGGAAACATGCAGTAATGTCGTGAAATACCTAAATTTGTAGCTTTCATATATATGTTAAGTAATATATAACATAAAAGCTCTATGACGATCTATCATACTAATATCATAAGTAAGTAAGTTTGTATGTAAATTTGTTACACTGTCACAAAAACTGCTAAACCAGGGCGCAATTAGTATAACAATATATTAGAGTTCTGTTTGTAAAATGGAAATAACCCAATTGAGAAATCAGCACATAAATTCACAAATTACTATCCATCGATAACTTTAAATCGATAATATAATCGAATCAGCATCATCTAAGTAAACAATAACACTAGGGCCTTCGCATCGACCCTCCATCCGCACTAGCTGCCTAGAAGATGCTAAGCGATAAGTCCGCCCATTGTTACGCTAGCGCTCACAGCACTCCATTGTTCTTTAACAATATACGACTATCTTCATGGGTACATCTAACAAGGCATGTATAACCTCGTAATTGTGTAAGCTAAGACAAAAATTAACTTTTTTGTTTAATAATGATATTATTTAGTTTAGAATTAAGGTCGTCGCAATTGCAGTTTTTAAATGCCAGGGATTTTGGGAGTTAATTGTTTATTTATTTGATTTTTATTTCAGTCAAATGAGACGTGTGTTGGTTTTATTATAATATTTGAAGGATTTTGTGCGAAATTGGATGTTAATGAGCTGAGATTTTCAAAAGTTTTGGAGTTTTTAATGAGATGCGCATGTTTGATGGATTATTTAATGATCGCTTTACATGAAGTGGTAACATCTAGCATTCGATATTCTGTACTTTAAACGAATATGATATTTACTTTGTGATAAGGAAATTCAGTTAGTTTATAGATATTGATTGATGTAGTATAATGTTTCTTATACGACGCCCTCATTAGATTTCAAATTTTCATCCTAAGTCAAAAATAAGGAGGTTTTGTTTATTGGTAGATTTGATTTAAATGTTATAAATTATATATTTTTTGAATATTTTTTTTTATTAATTGCGAGTATTTTTTGGCAGTAGTGACAGTTGTACACAGTGACAGTTGTAGACACTGGATAGTTTTGATCCAACTCCTACATTGACAGTTCTCCAAACCATAATTTGGATTACCATTAAAGGCACTTGTCAACCATGTTTTGAAAAATAAAACGCTCGCACATTTCTATGGACGTCTGTCCTTTTTTCAATTATATTCAAAACTTAGGTTTATTAAATATATTAATATATATTTAGTATATATTAAAAAATTAGGTTTTTTTATATTATAACCAGCGACGCCTTACCATATAAGACAAAGTCAAAAAACGTGCCCTAAGAGTTACCTAAGTAAGTACCTAGAAGCTTCTTACTAGTGTTTTGTTTTTCTTAACTTAAGTATTATTAGAACTAATACTGAAAATGCCATTAAGAAGTACCACTACTTAGCAAACTCTTTGTTCATAAAATCACGTTATTTTAACTAAACTAATTCACGAATTTCACGAAGCTATAGAGCACACAAATTACTTTATATAATATTTCGTACTAAACCAAGGACAAAATATGAATTAAAGCGAACAAATGACGCGAGAACCACTAACTCATAGGCTATTGTTGTGGCGGACAGACAAATGGAAAGGTTTTATTATAATTAATATTATTATAGTTTACGTCGCTCTTACGAGGTCATAATATACCGAGCACTGCTACAAATAGTATCTTCCTACTTCCAATAGTTTAAACTTAATGTAAGCTTATAGAGGTTATATATTTGAGCCATTTGCAGTCGAGACTTTAGTGCCGTAGGGACCGGGAGCTCATCTTATTTTACCAAACTTATCGGAGCGTTTGATCGATTCGACGCGTCACCAGAATGCCGGTTTTTATCTGGCCCAACGTATTAGCATTGCCATTGAGCGTGATATTGCGGCTAGTGCACTGGGCACGCTGCCCTCTGGTTGTGGGTTGGAGCATTTGGATTATCTGTAGATCTTAATTGTTTTATAGGTAATCTTTCTGTTATTTTTTATGTTATTGTAGTTAGTCATTTTGTTTATGTTTCTATATAAAGGCGCTACCATAAAAAAATTTAAGGTTATCACACTAATATTATAAAAGCGAAAGTTTATATTTGTATGTGAGTATATTTGTTCCTCCTTCACGCTTCAACGGCTTAGCGGAATGCTTTGAATGAAATTTGGCACGAAGATAGATCATACCTTGGATTAACACATAGGTTACTATTTTATCCCGGAAAATTGAAGAGTTCCGATGGGATGATCGAATGTAAACCGCGGGTAAAATCGCGGGGCACAGCTAGTTGTCATATACTTTAACTAGCGGCATGTCCCTGCTTCGCTATGGTGGTCATTTTCCTAATAAATATAGCCTACGTAATGATAATGTAGCTTGCTAACGCAAAAAGAATTTTTGAAATCGGTTCAGTAGCTTTTAAGTTTATACGTTACATACAAAAATGCAAATCTATAATTTTCGTAATATTAGTGTATATATATCTATAGATAGTGCATCAGAAGAGTTATAATATGAAAACTGAATTGATATAATTATTTTTAAGTAAAATTCACAAACGGAAATTCAATAGGGCAAGCAACTATAAAACAAATGATCAGAAGCGAATTCAAAACTGTAAACTACTGTATTTTGATGAGTGAAACCGCGGGGTGCAAGTAGTATATATAGCCTATAATCAATTGCTGGTAAAAACAAATCCAAAGATATATTAAATTAAAAAATATAGTAAAAAAGAATATTAATCGACGGATATATAGGACACGAGAACCCACCCCTTGACACTCAAAAAAAAACAAGTGACTTAGCTGTCTTGAGACAGGAACTAGATGTTGGGATGAACATGACTCCCACTGCGGACAGCGATCTCTATAAAGCTCTCAATCGTGAATCGTGCAAAAAGAAACGACGTCCTGTCTTTTCACTTTGCACTATTCGTAGCATATAGGACTAATATAGTTTAATAATTAATGTATGAATAATAATTCTAACAAATTGTAACAAGTGGTTAGAAGCGATTTCAAAAACCGGACTGCCAAATCTTAATATTGATGTACCCAGTGTCACTTTCATGACTAAGACGAATCTATTGATACCACTCACATAAAAATACGACAAGCTTCTTAGGCTCTAGGGCGTGCCAAAAAAATATACATACATACATACATACACTCGAAAAACATAAGCCTCCTTCTTTCGCAGTCGGGTAAAAACCTACGTAAATCTTGCTTATTACACACAGCTTCTAATAAAATTAAGAATATTTTAATTGTTTTATTATTTATCTATGACGAAAATTCCTAATTTTCTCACTATTTGATTTGCCGTACCTACCTACTCGTACATGTTATTGCATTAATAATTTTAAGATACTACGAGTATTTAGATTCCATTTATGAAAGATGTAAAAAACTAATGATATTTCTATTTATGTAAATAAAAATCTATTAGATCTATTTAATTTTGAATAAATGCAAATATGTACATACTTTTATGTCCCTTAAACTTAAAAGCTAACTTACTAACTAATTAAAGCCAAAGAATTTAAATTAATTTAAAAACTCACCTCGTTAACCAACTCGATACAACACCAGTCACACAAACCAAAGAAAAAAAAACCCAAAAACACCGACTGTCAAATTAGCAAATAGTTTCCACTTTGTTCACAGAGGGCGCGTGCAGCACTCGCGGCGCGTCAGTCAATACTGTATTACTACAAAGATTCTGCACAAGCGTTCGCCGGGTAGAGCGGTACTCGCTGAACTTTTGTCGAAGGCTTCAGGGTTGCTCTTCGGAGATGGACTGGTGACCCTGTGACGCATTGGTCAACCGTTGTTAGTAGGCAATATTGTTATTAATAGCTTTATGTGAAGATTGGGTACGCTTTTTGTTTGCTAAGATAAAACATTTTTGATAATATTTAATCACGAGTACCTGATTGTTGTAAATGTCTAACTATATTTTAGTTCACATTCGGTGAACTTCGTACTTACTTACTCGAACTACGTAACTTCGTTCGTTCGTAGATGCAATGGATCGTGTCCGCAACGAAGAAAAGTTAGTGCGATGGTGAGATGTGTTATATCGTATATTGTATCATATTAAACAGTTGATTTAGTGTTGCCAGTATTTAGGATTAGCCTTATATAAATGATAAAAGAAGTTCATGTTATTAATACTCGTTGATTTTATGCAGGGTTATCAGTTATTAGTGTAAAAGGCCAAAATATCGCTATACTCATAGGAACAACTAAAGAAGTAACTCTGAATTCGAAATAATTTCTATGAACGAGCTGCTTTCTCGAATTCGGGTTAGATCCCATAGCAGAAGTTCCTCAGGATGAATAGAGTTACACCCACTCGGCTTAGTACACCCGCATCATATAACCCTGGAGGTATTAGAGTATATTTACCTATCTTTCAGTGGTTTTTTTTATCGCGTTGATTCAGAAAAAGCAAAAAAAGGAAATGTAATAAGCTTTCAAAAGTATCTCAAATGACGCACTGTGTTAAACCGGCTTAACGAGACTTTAAATAAAAATATAATCGAAAAATTACAACCTTTTTAGATTGAGCTTAGTTTTTGGTCTACTTAAAATGTACTCGTATTAAACTCGTATTAAACTCGTATCATAAAAAAAACCGAGGAGAATATTAACACACACATAAACAGTAGGTACACAGAACAGGTAAAGGAGAAATCCTAGTGGGGAGTGTTTATATATATATTTTTTTAATATAAATCTAAATTGAGTCTCAACCCACACAGTACTGGGAATCAGGCGCAAGTTGATTATAATCGTAACATATTTTAATCAGTAACTCCCCTGCGTTGGTAAAGTTGGCCCGCCCTGTTTATGTAGTAACTTAACTTACTAGTTCATATGTTACATAATGCGTTAGAAAGCTGCCGCGGCCGCACCTGTGCTCCTATCAGTTCTTATCACTACCTACCTACCTCATTACTAATTAGGACTTTGGCCAGGTGTCAAAGTACGTATGAACCATCATATTGTTGTACACGGGTCTCCCCTATGTAGGGGATAAGGATAAGATTGATAAACTCGACGCTGGCAAATATACGCATCGTATGGTGCCATATATCAAAACAAAAAAAATGCTTATGAGTCTTGTCGAAACCGATTCACTTGCGTTGCGACTTGGAATGGCCCAGAGACTTATAGTTTGATAAAATAGCTTGTCTAAAAATCAGCGATAATTTACTTAAAAAGGTAATATTATAAGGAATAGAGTAATAGTTGCTCGCAACGTTGACACATGTGTCATAAAATTATCAACGCTATGTGTTTGAGTTTTGTAATTAAGTTTTTCTAGGAAATACTCGTTTCTTGATTCATAGAGGTGTTGCGTGCGAGTATTGCATAGACCTAGTTACTTACTCCGCTGGCGCAGCGACCCGAAGTGGGTCTTGGTCTCCGAAACAAGAGAGCGCCATTGGATTCGATCCTGGGCAGCTTCCCGCCGCTCGGCGATGCGGAGATTGCTTAGATCGGATTTTACAGCTTCTATCCAGCGATATCTATTCCGGCCGACAGGTCGGCGGCCCTTCGCGATTCTAAGATACGCCTTCCTGACATTTCGATGCTCTCCCATTCTCTCTAGGTGGCACATCCAGCGGAGTCTCTGAGTTCTCTGGGTGTCTGATTGCATAGACCTAGTTAGATATAATGATTGTAGCTGGCGCGATTTTGTTAGGTTATTACTTCTCGAGTGATCCTGTTTAAATATTATATCGAAATCGGTCAATAGTTTTGATTTTTAAATCCACCACTTGGGTAGAAATAGCCCTCCCTGGTACACCCAGGTGATCGTTTTAGGCGGTCCATGAGCGCCACTAGTTATTAGTTCATGTTTAGAATTAGTAGTCATATTAAAATGCGAAACTATTAAACAAGACAAATCCTTAGAAGTAAGCCTTGTATGAAGCATACAGACGCATTGCGTCTACTATTAATGTGCTAACTGCCAGTTTGTGTAATTCGCTGCCAAAATCATTAATTCTCGATGGGTCTTTTCAAACTCGCTACATCATAGGCTGAATTGTCGCTTTATATCAGACGAGCTACGGTCAAACGCTTAAAAATTCTTAATTACGCATGTAATACAAATATTTAAATATTCTTACAATTCATCGTGACAAGAAGTTTTGGCAATTAATCAGTTAAATCAACAAAAGAACGAGTTAGTTACCTTCGCCTTGGAGCGGCGGTCCGCGAGCGCGCCCGCGCTGGCTACCGAGCGTGACCCGACGAAATACAGTTGATAAGTTCCCTATCTAATATAACGTAGCTAGTCAAAAATTTGAAATATTGTCAATTGTTATCCTAAGATTCGCAACCAGGAGCTACGACGAAAGTACTCGTATTATTCGACCCACGACAGCGTTCAGATGTAAGCCAAAGTTTTGTTATATTGCTTCGGAAGTACTTTAAAGTCATGCGTCAACGGTTACTTCAATCAACTGTTAAATTATTGGAAATATTTATAATGATTATACAATTTGCTGTTAGTTTTTTAAGTGTAAGAAGGTCGTTTTGGTGCAGAAGAAATGCATGTTTTGTAGGAAACTAGTGCTAAAGGTCATTTATAGTTATGCTCGTAGAACTTTTGTAAGGTTATGCGGTTTTGACCTTCATTTTTGTAATTTGGTGTTTTATTTCTAGATTATTTAAAAATGTCCGTTGTAATTAGTTTTAGACTTTACTGCAGCCTATTCTTATCTCTCTAAAATTATTAGCGATGTAGATACATCCTACATACACAGTCATTTAAAAGAATACTGACAGAAACATGACATAATCAAGAAAAACGGATAAAATGTGTAAATTTTTCTCTGCTCTGACAGTTCGTATGTCTGCATGTCTCCTGAAATGTCGTACTCACGTACTGCAGGCCATAGTTTCCGACCAATCTTGACTAAAATTGGTGTGTGCGTTCAACATATTTAAAAAAATTTAGGTAACGTGAATTTTTTTGATTGGAGGGTATTTATATGGCTACGGCGCCATTTTCTAGCTGATTTCAATAAGTAAAGACATGCGAAATAAATCATTAAACGGACGCAGAGAAGTTTCGCACGCTCGGTCAGTTAACTTCAATAATATTAAGATAAGTCAATCTTAATATAATTTAATCTTAATTAGAAAATCGAACTAAAGTTGTCATGTGGTAACTGCCACTGATCTACCGTAAAGTTTTTACCAAACCAATACTTAACTAATAAAATATTACGATTTATTGCCAAACAATAGACCTATGGTATCTAAAGCTATTTCGTCATAATAACTACAATATCATCTGTCACGGCTTTAGCGCCAAGCTATAGCAACTGTTAAGTACACTGCGGCCATGTTGTCCCGGTTCACACGGTACCATCGCACTCACTCTGTACTATACTGTGACACACTTTCTGTTTCTGCCAGACGAACTTGTAAAGTGATGGTATGCTGAGTTACTCGTAAAGCTGTATCGATAATAAAACAAGTGTATCATCTTTAATTATTTTTTTATTCTGATGTTTTCAGTGTCACTCTAACGACTAAGACTATTGACACCACTCACATAAAAATACGACAAGATGTTTAGGCTCTAGGGCGTGCCAAAGAAATATACATACATACATTTGTTGTTTTTCTATTAGGTATCCCCACTATAGTCATATTATTAATGCGAAAGTGGCTTTTTTGTGATATTAGTTTCTTTGTTCTTCTCATCCTCAGCAACAGTGTCGTTTTTCGATCGATCGACTTTTTGAAGTATAGTTTGAGATCCGGAGAGTGCTATAAAAAACTTTATTTCTCCATACAACTAATGAAGCGGGGATATATGATATAGCATATTTATATATTTTCTTTGATTTAAAATAATTATATAAAAGTATATTAGTCAGCAAAAACTAATCTAGATTGCTATACGTCAATAATTACCTACATAAGTAATAATAGAAAGCTTTACTGAATTCACATGACTTTAATTTTGTAAATGGCCATTTTAATGTCACATTTAAATTAAGATAGTAGCGGATTGCAGTAAATATAGTTCACCTGATTAATTAGTCCGAGAGGAAGTACTTTTTTAAGTGCCTACTATTTTTTATTTGAGAATACTCCACTCAAAGACTAAAGTTTGAATACCAGGCGCTTGACTATTATTCTATACATGTTACTATATACTATACGATAAAATTAGAAAATATTCAATAACGCTTAAAAAATAAATCAAAACAAATTAATCTAATCTAATCAGATGACAAAATACAGTAAATGAACCCACTGACATCGAATAATAGTTAAATACCTACTGTGTCCGTCTCGGTAATTGGCTTCTCTCATAAATAAATATAATAAATTATGCATATGCCTTAAAAAGAACAAGATATCATTAATTTACATTTTTACATACACCTATTTTAATGTTAGCACGGGTATAGAAAATGAAAGACTCGCGGTGTTACCTATAGTGTATATACGGTATGTTGTTATTTAGCTTTCTAGCGGCGAAAGGTTTATTGAAATCGGTCCAGTTGTTTTACTTTATTCATTACACACAAAAACACAAATCACTTCTCTTTATAATATTAGTGTATATAAGTAATAGGAAACTATTATAGAGGTATATAATGCGTATTCGTTTAAATGTGAAGTCTGTTGTGTGTCATCACCAATGACGATAAGTAAATAATCGATATCGACAAAGATCTCGTTTAATATTGTCCCAGCACTACAGTTCGATCTGATTGCAAGAGTCGCGTCAATATGCCAGTATCATTAGACTTAGACTTTGTGATCCGATTTGCGACTAATCTACCTTATTCTTTACTAAAATTATGCAAGTTTCTTTTGCAACGTCTTGAGCCGGCTAAAGTTAAGTATTAGAGTATTGCAATATGTAATAATAGGATTATAATTATTTATTAAGAGCGTCTATTTGTGAAGAGGTCTTTAATAATACAGTCTGCAGAGTGACAATCGCTTTCAAAAATGTCGAAAACGAAAGATAAGAGCTTTGAATTAATACTTTAAAACAAGTGGTTAGAATCAATTAAGTTTATAAGTATACACTTTAGACCATTATCTTAACAAGTGAAACAGGGGGCTGTGGCTGGGGGCTCATCCAGTGATACCCTCACGTCAAAATCGGTTCAGGCTGTAGAGGGCTACTCAAGGACAAGGAGATACTCAGGTATCATTACAAACATAGACTCGAAAAAAACTATTTTCCTCCTTGGCAGTTAGTCAAAAATTGAAAAGTCTTCTTCAACATTTTCAGAATTACGGATAAACCAAAATACTAAACCGATTTTTATAAAATTCATATGGAACCAACTGAAAAGAGGATATAATTGTTTGTTTTTCACTTAAAAATATGAATCAGTCCAGGTGTCGCTGAGACATCTGAGGCCAGAAATAAAAAAGTAATTCCGACGTATTGAGAACCTTCCCCTATTGAAGTCAGTTTATTAATAAATAAACATTAATTTGCTGTTTTTTTTTTACAAAAACTTTATATACACACTTGTGACAGTAGACGTAAGATTTCTTTTGCATATTTGATATTAACTTGTGTGTTTACAATAGAGTTAATTTTTTCGATCCGTATCAGAAGGTCTATCAAGGAAAGTGACGTAGTTTACAGAACGTCAGTATATTAAAACTTCTATGTGGTGGCAATGTCTTGAGTAGTAAAACGACTTACTAGTAAAATCCGTCACAAATGTAAAATTGACATATGGCAACTGCGTCAACATATACTAGCTGTACCCGCGACTTAGTTCGTGCTTGCTAACCTTGCATAAATACGAGTATAACAGTGGGACTTAAAACTTTTGAATATGTATATCAGTGGTCCTTTTGAAAGTCTTATCATTGTAAAAGATACAATACGATAGCAGTGTTTTGAACTGCACATTTGATTAATTAAAGCAATACAAAAGTTAGCACAATTATGTTCACCATGAGTGGTAATTAGAAGTAATTTTTACGTTCACCCCCCTCCCACTGGTACCCCCCACTAAATTTCGGTATTACATCATTTCAGTTTGACCTTTCCAAATCATTCAAATCAAATCGAAAAAGAATCATTCAAGTCAAAGCACGCGTTACTGAGTTTTAACTAAATACGACTTTCATCCTCCCTCCCACGGGAACACTCACTAATTTTCGAGATAATATCATTTCATTTTCCTCCCACGGGAGGCCCTTGGGATTTTCGGGATAAAATATTGTTAAGGTCCTACGAGTACCTCAATGAACCTTAAGCATACCAAGTTTTATCAGAATCTATGCAGCAGTTCCAGAGTTATGGAAAGTCCAGAAACCACAGACAGACAGACAGTAAAAAATTAAAAAATAAATAGATAATCCAAATGGATATTCATAACAATACAATGATTTTTTATGGCAGGTCTTGAAATTAGACGCGCTTTATTTAATGGGCAAAACGTAAAAAAATGATGTCATTTTTTATAAAGACGAGAGAGAAACCGATAAACTAAATAACCATGAGATAACACCATACGTATTTTTACAGCGACTCTCTCGTATAAAACTGATTATTTTTGGAGACTGATTTGTTTAGAAAATATATACCTGTCTAAGATATATAGGAATCCAAATTCTATGTTCTTGACAAAAATGATTTTTTCTCATTTAATTTTGCTAATAAGTGTTAAATATTTTTTTTTCAGTTGTATGTTATTGAGTATCCCTAACGTTTTATATCTTTGTCAATTTTACATGTTGGACGTCTTACTAGTAAGTCGTTTTACCACTCATGACATTGCCACCACATATACGTTTTAATATACCGAAGTTCTGCAAACTACGACATTTTCCTTGATAGACCTACGGAGCGAATTAATTAATTTATTCATTTAATATAAGAAATTTTATCAACAACTTAAATCCTAGCAACTTAACATTTAGCCCAAGAGCCCACGACAGCCAGACCTTCGTTATTTTATAAAAGCTGCAAGTTTTGCTATGCATGTTTCCTATACAGCTAAGCACAACCAGCGACTATAGAGTTAGGATTGTGGTTACTTGGGACGGTAACATGTAGTAAAGGTGTATAAAATAGTGCCTTAAATGTGTTAAAGTATAAAGCTCTATTTTCTTATATTTTCTTCGTGATAACTTTAGAAATCTCGTCATCCATTGCCGGACACTTGCTACCATTGCCGGACACTTGCTACCATTGCCGGACAGTTGCTACCCCCTGCAAGATTAGCAAGATTTATATATGTTATTTGGGGACCTATAAAAAGATGTTATCTCAATAGCCGGACAGTTTTAATGGTTTTTACATCTTACCAGACACATTAAAAGTGCGCTGTAGGTGCGAGCGAGAATGCTTAGTCGAATACAATTTTCAAGATATCCAATAAAAGAATAATTTTGTTACGTTCATAGCCATGTTGTAGCAAAAAATTTTATTAAAAGATTGATTACATGTAAAAAAACTATTTTTTTATTTATTTCATCATAAATTTCATTTAATTATAATTATTTTTTCATAAAATGACGAAGGTCTAGTCGTTGTGGGCTCTTGCTTTAATTTATTATATTATGCAAATCACATATAGTGTAGTATATAATTTCAGGAGCGTTCATCAAGTTTCCGTAGTGTAGCGGTTATCACGTGTGCTTCACACGCACAAGGCCCCCGGTTCGATCCCGGGCGGAAACAGTCAATTTTTTATATTTTTGGAGCTTTTTTACTGCTATTGTATTATAATACCGACAATTACATATCGTGAAAATCTCCAAGTAATTACTTACTATAGCATTTTTTTTCTAGATTTTTAAAACTACATCCAATATACGGTTCTGAAGACAATAGTGAAGTTATGTTATTTTTTATGTAAGTACTTATATACTTTCTAATAACGTGTATACATCTAAATGTTATATTCATATAAATAACTAAGTATAATTAATGTCAGCATTAGCGATAGTATCGTTAAACGAGTAAAAATCAATAAAATTAATAAGAATAAGAAATAGGCCTATTCATTGACCTGACAATAACGTTCGTTACAGGCAAGTCCTGTTACATTTGAATTATTAATTACCTATGAAAAGTCAACTTATTTAACTTATTTATAGTTCTTATAACATATATTTATTATATTGTATATTTATATTGTGATTTATTTCTCTAGTTATTAGTAATATTTTGTAATTATAGTTCATTGCTCTTACAAGCTGATAGCTATGATTTTACTGACAGGCGCTTTATTTTATCGTTTAACATGTGGTCAGAAGCAACTTTGTAAAAACCCGACTGATAAGTCTTTAAACCTGTGTATCTAAAACTTAGCATTTCCTATAAACTACAATAAAACATGTAAGTTATATATAAAATATACAATGTGTAGCAAAATGGTGAACAACATTAGGTTCTCCATACAAAAATTGTTCAAGTGATCGGTCAAGTTGTATGGATAACGTAATAATTTTTTCACGAATTTTGTAAAATGTTCTTTTACCATGGTTTCACTTTGATTAGTGAACTAACACCCTTGAGTATCATTACACCTTTCTGTTACACGTTGTGTATTCGTAATCATTGTTAAAAATTCTTTATTTTGACACTAGATGTATGTTTTATTTATAAACCACTTCTTTTTTGAGATTACGTCAAATGCCCATACTTTTCTTATTTAATTTTGATGTACCCAGTGTCACTATCACGACTAAGACGAATCTATTGGCACCACTCACATAAAAAGACAACAAGGCATTGAGGCCGTAGGGCGTGCCAAACAAATAAATAATACATAAAAAAACCTTGAAAAACAGAACCGAACTTTCAAAGTCAGGAAAATATAAAATAAAAATCTGAATTTCTTATTCTGTTTTATTTCAAAGTCGGCTGAGCTAATATCGATTAGGGGTGTACTTAACCGAAAGGAGGTCATTATAACCATCATCATCATCATCATCATCAGCTTACTCTTGTCCACTGCTGGATATAAGCCTCTCCCATGACACGCCACTCATTATAACCATCATTACAAATTATTGCAGTATAGGATCAACCCTGAATTCGAGAAAAAACCAGCTTATTCACAGTAAAAGTTAATCAATCAGTTTTGATGTTGATGAGGAGACGCTTTTTTTTGTCGAGATCAGGCACACAGGCATAGAGAAAGTAATTTCTTAATGAATTTAGTTTTTTTGGCACACTTCTAACCAATAACCCTGTATACAGTGTACTTAACTACTAACTAACAAGGTTTTTTTTAACATTCGTTTTTTTCTCATCACATCTAAATAGATTTTTTCTATTTACTTCTTGTCACTCAGAAGTAATTAAATAAAAGTATATACATTATCGAGGAAAGGATGGCACGGCCGCGCCTTTGTTTGCTCGACCTGGCGGGGACACTGCCGTGCCCACAGATATTGTCGATAAGTTTTTGAAGTCGTTGTTGTGTATGTCGATATAAATGATTCATTCATTAATTTTCTTATTTTAATATAGTCTTGAAGCTGTTACTCTCGACATACAAAAAAATATAAAGTTTCGAACCTTGTAAATATATAGCAGAAATTTACCTATAGACCATTTAAGATCTACAGATAATCCATATGCTCCAACCCACCACAGAGGGCAGCGTGCCCAGTATGTGAGCCGCATTACCGAATGGCAATACTCAAACGTTGGACCAGATAAAAACCGGCATTCTGGTCACGCGATCAATCCAAATCTAATCTTACTCATATACATTTATACATAGCCAGCAATAGCTAGCTAGTAACGTTCCGCCGTCCTACCCGCGGATCTCTAATGTTTTTCTTCATTTATATAGCCTATGTTACTCAGTGAAAATGTAGCTTTCTAACGGCATAAGAATTTTCGAAATAAGTTCAGAAGTTTTTAAGTTAATTCATTATTTACAAAAAATAATTTTTTTTCCTCCTTATCTATATTAGTGTATACTCGTATGTACAGGTACATAATGTACCTAAATACTTAAATGATGATGTCCATTGTTAGAGTCGTTCTCACAGTAAATAAAACGATATTTCTATTGTTATTTACGTCAATTTATAATTCACTGTAGTTTAATTACACTAATTATTGTAGGTATACAAAACATAAAACCAGATCTATCTGTCGCCAAGCACCTAACGGTGTGTTACGGCAGCCTTCCTTGAGAGCCAGTGAATTCCAGACTAGGCATGCTCCATCTAGGGGTACAGTGTCACTGACTTCTGTTTGATCTAATGCCTGGATAATGGACCTGATAAATAAACAAGCTATCACAAATGTCAGTTTAATCACAAAGGGCAATTTCATCCAAGCAGACTTTGGACGGATACTAATGATAGGAAAAAAAGGTATAGGATTAAGTTTACAATCCCTAATCGTTATATATTTAGAATGTGTGTTTGTTTGTTTGTCTTCTCCTCAGCAATCGACTTTAAAAATAAAAATCGCATAATTTTTTACATACTTCAAAATAATGTTCCTCGATTCGCACGCGAACAAAAAATATGCCCAAAGTTATTTAAATAATAGATCTACAGAGGTAGACATGTGACGTACTAACTTTCAAGATAAACAATGGGCTTCTTTTCTTTCCATAGAGATCTGCATCCAGATTCAAAATGAGCTGCCACTTTGATTCGAAAACTTTACAACACGAATTACACGAAACTTGTGACGTAATCTAAAACATTAAATAATGATTATTATTTAAGTTCTCATATGTAACATATATTATATTTATTATATGCGTGTTTATTATTCAGATATATGATTAGTCAAACATGTCGAAATTAAAATTATATAATAACACTTACAATTATGTTAGTATAGCATAATATAGTCAAAAATCTAAACCTATATCAGCCCCTCGTCCAAACGTCCCCATAAGACTAGTTACCACGCTGAATCAGTAATGAAATGCGCTGGGCGAGAAAAAGACCAGAACGTGGATCACGCCTTTTCTCCTTCAGACGCCGACTCAGTTCAGACACCAATATCTTGGCTTCAGAGCCCCACCATTCCGCCGTCTCGACGGCGAACGGAACGAACTCGTACTGTGGTTCAAGGCAGGCGTACTTAAGCCGCTTAGCTCTGGCCGCCGCCTCCGCACCAGCACCACCTTCCCGCTGAGTAGCCACCAGATGGCACGCAGCAAATGTTCTAACGCACGTGGCGTACCAAATCAAACAGCGGCCTCTACGCCATGGTACCAAAGTGAGTCCGTCCGGTCGCTTACCATCAGGCGTCCGGTCGCTTACCATCAGTCCGTCAGTTATTTAAGTTAGATCTAGAATCGATTTTCAAATTAATAATTTAAGATATTCTAATAACTTTTGCGTAATTCGTGTAGCAAAGTTTTCGAAGCCGAGCGGAAACTCATTGTGAATCTGGGTGCTGGTCGGCTAGAGTTAGACGAAATATTTAAAAGAAATTCCATATACTAATATTTAAATTGAATTACTTAGTAGGTATGTTTGAGTTTATTTATAGTCGTTCTAACGCAAGACTCTTTTTGACTAATTTTAAATACGCATTCTGACATACACGCAAAAAGTGCAATACGCATAATGTCAAATCTATTTACATTTACGCAAAATAAGCAATACGCATTTTGACATATACCTATGAAAAATAGACAGCTATAACGTATAAACTGCAAAAATAAATAAAAAAGTAAACAGACATTAATTTTTAGTTCGTATAAAATATTTTACTATCTCCTACTCATTTGCTGCACTCGACGGGGTCCAATAAAATCTGAAAACTGACATGTAAAAGGTAAAAAAAAGAGTTAGCAAACTTGACTTTATTTTGACAGCGATTAAGCTCTTGTTTTTAATTTTTTCATGCCTAACTTTGGCATATTCCACTTTGTTTAGCTGGGTAAACAAATTCTAGACGATTGGGTAGCAAGTTTATAACGATAAAAAACTCATAACTCTCTCATCACAACTCTTTGGTTTACTATTTCAAAGTGCAATTGTCATATCTGGCTCATTTTGGTAGGATTATCTTTAGGACCGAAGTCACGTCACTTGTCTCTATCTAGAGAACTGTCACTGCCCAAAGATATTTTTTTCACAAAACTTAAAAATAAGTGTAATTATGTTCGGGCATATTTTTTGTTTTTTGGGCTTAGCTATATTAAAATGATGCTCTTTAAGTCTCTTGATTAGTAAGATAATCTGTGCCTGTTTTCACAGTTTTGGATTCGTATAATTTTAAAGCGTAATTACAGAAAAAAAAATTAAGTTATTCAAAATTGCTTGACGTCATCTTATTCAGAGCGTCTTTAAAGCCTCTTAAGTCTGACTTGTGGTGCTATTACATATAGTTAGCAATGAAAGAAGTGAATCAAGTAGGTGTAAGCAATTTTTTTTAGTTTTGACAGCTTGCCGCTTCAGCTCTGTCAAAATGAAACCAAGATGGCTCACACGTTTTTTTTCTTATTCTTTGTTTAATAGACAGCAGAAGTAAGACTAAGTTAAGTCTCTTTTTTATTTTTTATATAAGTTTTACTCTACTCTGTGTCTAAGTTATACTCTGTGTATTGTGGTGTCTTCTCAATTTGTTTTAATTTCAAGTTATAAAAAGTAATGAAAACGTCAGATATCAGGTCAGGTCAAGTAAGTCGGCATGGTCAAGTATAGTCGTGTCATGTATCCTAGTAAAGCAGTGGATACTTTACCAGGCCTTCTTTGGAGATTTCCCGCGGACACGAAAACCATCTTATTCCGTCTTTATATAACTTGCCCACACTTGTGCGCATAAACAAGATATTAATGGTTAGTAATCCACCAATATTACACAATACATTAAAACTTGAATAATCACTAGTTTTACAATATATACACAGACAGAGACGCTATTTTTCAGCGAACGCGGGAAAAATACCTAGCGCCCTATTTCTGAGATCGCTCGTATGAATAAAATATTCACATGCGAAAGAAATCAACACTGAATTTGTATTCTTACTGATAAGTATGTTTTTTTTTAAATGCGACCTTTTTCGCAAGAGATCGCTTTTAGCGATAAGGCCGCCACTTGTGGCACTACTTGAATTATATATTTTTTGTTTTTATGTTTTGTGTGTCTGCAATAAAGCATTCATCTATCTATATATCTTTTTGCATATCGTTGGTAAGTGACGTAATTAGCGAGTGATGAATAAATTCGAACGTTTAAAAAATAGAGCCCCTGCTCACACGTTACACTGGTTTCACAACACAATTGGATGTCAGACGTATCGGAAGCCATTTTCACACATAATGCTAAATAAGACGTTGTTAATTAAATTTTTACACATAATGCTTATTAAGACGTTGTTCATAAATTTTTACACATAATAATAAATAAGACGTTGTTCATTAAATTTTTACACATAATTCATTCATTCATAGAAAGTTAATAAGGTGTGGTGAAACCACACATTAAAAATAAAAATTAAATCTCGGGTTGGTATCAAAATTAAGCAAAAACACGCTAGATTTTTTTTATTGAACAACATTTTATTAAGGATTTCCGTAGAGTTTACGCTTGACTATATTGATTGAGGATGAACCACACAATCGAGATAAAAAAAAACTCGTACTGACATGATAAGGATTTATATTCATTAGTACAAGATATTAAGTGCTTAAATAAAAAAAATATTTACTGTAAGCCATTATAATACAATGTTCAATTTTGATGCCTCAAACTTTTGAGGATTATGCAAGCCTGGTAGCAATAGGAGCCACTTCATCTATATACGTGGTGATTTTAAATTTAACTGTGTATATTTGAACCATGCAATCAGCATCTTTAGTTCAAATATAATTGAAAAAACTAGATTTTTTTACTTTGTTTACAAATATGGAATAAAAAGTAGTAGGGAAATATGTTCACGTAAGTGCGATTACACAAATGTGGGCCATGCCAACGCTCGCCATGGCATCGCCGCGATCTAATACTTTCACACTTCAACATTCAAATGATGTTTTCTTATTATTTTTGTACTAAAGTGGTTTACACAATAAACATGGGTGTTTTATTTTTCAATATTATTTCAGTTTATTAAATATATGCACTCAATTTAGTATCAACCTGAAAATAAAAGAATAAGTCCTGACTGCCTGATTGATAATTTGCTAGGAATCAACGTAGACCGTTAACCGCATAATCCAGAGATATTGAATTTTATGAGAAATTAAGAGAGTGTTTTCTTTTAAATTAAGAAAGGGTTACTGGCAATTGAACCCTGAAGTGTTGGAAATGGGGGTGCTCAAAGTTTTATACTCTTCCAAATTCTTTATATTTTTCTTCTAAATTTGATTCTGTCGAGGAGAACGCCGCTACTGTGAGTAGATTAAATCGGGATAGTAAAAACCAGTGTTTATTACCTCTGGCCCGCCCTTGATCTTTAGACTGCACATTACATTGGTCAAACACTCCACCACCACTTGTATCATGTCAACTATACTTATATAAATTCGAGTAAATAAAATTGAAATGTTTGTGACCATAAAGAGTTGTTGAACGACCATTAGGTATATAGTCTGTAGTATCATACAAACAAACATACATTTAATGTATTAATATACTGCTATTACATTTTATTCAGGGTTGGTCAGGTAACAGTGTAGTAAGTTTAAAAATATTAAGAGCTAGCAATGAGGACAATTTTTAACCGACTGCGTAAAACGAAGGGTTATGTTTTTCGAGTGTATGTATGTATATTTCTTTGGCACGCCCTAGAGCCTAAATGGATTGTCGTATTTTAATGTGAGTGGTGAGATTCTTCTTAGGCGTGAGAGTGACATTGGGTACATCAAAATAAAAATAAGGACACAGGTTTAAAGATTCAGCTGTTTTATTTTTGAAGTAGCTTCTAACCTATTGTTTCTTTAAGGTTAGCCAGTTTATTTTATTCCATCATCCTTCAATACGGAGGGGTACTCGATTGGATTGTATATTATTTTTTTGTCACCTGATTTATCGGATCGATATGATTTCGTTTTTTTATTTGAATAGCTATACCTACTTTGAATTTAATCACATTTCAATGGTATCTATATCAGTCAAGAGAAATAACTGAAGAAGTTCTATCGGCATCTACCGTAATGGAGTCACTTTAAAAAAAAAACATATTTTGGTCAATCAATCAATACATTGTTTCGTTGTGGAAATCTAATAAGGTATGATTTATACAAACCGTATAAGCAGGGAGCGGACATTATTAGATAAATAATTATGTTTTTTGTTACTATTGAGAAATATTATTTTCATCCCACCATCTCGGAAAGAGTATTTTTGTTATTCGATATCTGAGTGCAAAAGCCGTTTTTATTCGCTAGAGGATAAAGTAAATTTGAATTTAGAGTATCGTGTGCACTAAGTTTGTGAATTAAAAACCTCATTCAACCTATTTACTTCTACCTCTATGGTGCCGAATTCATCATACAACCTTTTTTATTTTGTTAAATACTCAGCCTCGGAACCTTTTTGCTTTACTTTTTTTTAATTTGTTTTGCGCGCGCTATTATCTTTACACGTCATATTGTTAAAACGTTATGTTAAAAATAAGTAAGAAAACTGAAATGAGTGATTCAATATTTTTAATTAGTATGTAGTCATTTCCTCGATGAGTTGGGATGAAAAGTTAAGTGTTGCACTCGAGTGCAAAGATTTTTCAGCTTGTGCTCTTTTCATTACCTCGCTAACGATCAGGATTTTAAAAATTGTAGCTAAATTAAATTTTAGCTTGCTCGGTCATCAAAAGTGAGCACGCGGTTAAAAAGCAACTTTGCACTCTTGTATAACAAATAACTATTGTACACGCAGATAAATATATATTTAAGTTAGACTTTTCTTGTTCTTGGTATTTTTTAGTTAATTCTTCTCAATCAAAATTTGTCCCTATTGCATCGAACCATCAATTGCCAAATAGTTTAGAACAAGTCTACGACTCGCAATTTAGCCAGCGTGGTGGACTATAGCCTACCCCCTTCATAGAGGAGACCCAAGCCCAGCAGTGAGACGTTATGGGTTGATACGTATACGTATTCTTAGGTATAGAATATTAATTTACAAAATTCAATATGTCTTCAGGTGGCAAGAATTGTGCGACATATTCAATGTTTGGACAAATGTCATTATTGATCACATTAATTATAATTAAAGCAAAAGTCTTTGAGTGTTCGCTTGTTTGTTTCAAACCACTAAATGGATTTGGATTAAATTTGTCACCAGATTATATTTTTTTATAATACACAGCTAGGCATTTGACCACAAGTTTGCACGAGCACGGAAGTCAGCGACACTGTAGCCCTAAATGGAGCATACCTAGTCTGTAATACACTGGCTCTCAAGGAAGCCATTACACACTGTTAGGTGCTTGGCTACAGATTTTACAACTTAGGGGTGGTAGCTAGCCAGGCGAGCGATACAAACGCCTTACCACCATGCTATGGTTTCCTTACGATTTTTTCATCACTGGTAGCTCAGGCTTTACTTACATGTTAAGGGGTTAACATAGGCTATTTTTTATCCCGGAATAATTAGGTATTTCCGTGGGATAGTAAGATTTCCACAGGCAACACCGCGGGGCGAAGCGAGTTGAGTATAATTTAACATATTAACACCTGGTTACAGTCACCTAATTTTAATAATAGTGAAACAAGACTTATTAAATAAATAATAAATTAATTGTTAAAAGAAATAAAAATATATATTAAACACTATTATTAATCAATATTTATGTATGAGTAATATATAGTTAATACAAAAAGAACAAGAAAAAATCCTACTTTTCAAAATATTAACCCGAATATTTAAAACTTCTTCTAAAATAAAAGTATTCCATTTTTTTGTTATTTCGATTCCAATTATATCACTGGCCCAAATTTGGTAAAATTTTATGGCACCACTTTGGCGGTCCTTTTGGACAAAAAAAATTCAAATCAACCCAGCCACTTCTATTTCGATTGAAAAATTATATTACTCGCTCAATTTTGGTAACATTTTAACGGGACGACTTTTGCGGACGTTTTGGACCTTACAAACAAAGAAAATATTTTTTTTTTAAATCAACCCAGACATCTTCTTCCTCTTATCCACTTTGATCTTTTCCTTTTAATGATTCCTTCTTTTGAGAAGTTGCCAAAAAACATATCACGCGAGCAAATCCACGTAGCAATATCAGGTTCGCAAGAAAATGATGCGGAAAAACACTTGTTTTATTAAAGCAGTGACTTTAGTTGACATTAGCTGTATACTGTGTGACTGCTGTGTGACCTCGCTCGAGCGACCTCTATACTACTGAGTAGCGGCTCGACTCGGCTTCGCATGTAAGGACATATTTTTCTACCGATTTCCAAAAAAGAGGATTAGCTCAATTCGACTGCTTTTTACTCGACTGTGAAGGAAGGAGGGTTATGTTTTTCAAGTGTACGTATGTAAGTCTTTTATTTTGTATTTTACTTTAAGTGCGTGGTTGTCTGGAAGAGATGGCTTGAAGCGATAAGGCCGCCGTTTAAAACCGTAATATAAGCTTTTATTTTTTATAATTATTTATTGGTAAACTGGTTTTTTGATAAACAGTTTTCTTATGTTATAAGATAAGATAGGATAAGTATGTATTTAAAAACCAGCAATAATACATAAAATAATAACTAAAGAAAAGCCTAAACACATATACCAGCTTTCAAGTGGCGGCCTTATCGCTTAAAGCGATCTCTTCCAGGCAACCATCTTATCTTATGTATATATGTTTCTTTGGCAGGCTGTAGAGCTTAAGCGGCTTGTCGTATGTTTATGTGAGTGGTGTCAATAGATTCGTCTTAGTCGTTAGAGTAACGTGACACTGGGCAATATTTAAAAAAAAAAGGAATTAAGGATGATACACAAGTTTAACGATTTATCTGTCAGGTTTTTTTTTTAAATATTAGCGATGAAGTGTGATCAGCTATGGGGCAATCGAGACCTGCTTGCAAATGTACATTAACTTAGTTAAGACAGCTATAGACCGCTAACTTGTCCATTCAATAAGATATAGCTCTTTTCTATCTGCAAACTTTGTCCTATTCCAGTGTTTTTTTCTTCACATAGCTAACACATTATTCACTAGGCTTTACCGTTTTATTTTTTTCTGGTTTTTATATCACTATAAAGTTACAAGCTTCCTAAGCAGTCATATTTTTGCGCTGATACGATGCCTATTAAAAGCCTTAATTATGTAGAATTCAATAACTTTTCTCAAAATAATAAAACGTTTAGACTTAAAATACAATAATACATTACAGTGAAGCGAACACTAATTAACACAAAAATACGTTACAATTTATAAGTTACATAACTTGGAAGGTATATTTATATTACATTAACGACACCCAGCGGCGTTACCCGCGTTGATACAGGATGAAAAGTGACCTATTTGTTTATCCAGGGTCTCAGATATCTCCTTACCAAAAGAGTTGTTTCATAAATGTATGGAGCTCAGGCCAGGACAGTGTACATGCTACCATAAATACGTTAGGGACTAATAATCTTCAATACATCAACCAAATTCAAAATCTATCGCAGTAACTTATCGCAGTATACAAAATTAATTTCGAATCAAAATATTTTCATGTTATTTACGCAAAAAAGTGATTTACGCGTTTTTATTGTGTCAATTTTGACATTTGTGACGGGCGGTACAAATTATAGACCAATCTGACAATTGCAGTCAACCTAGGATACATAAATCTACCAGCAATGTTATAATTCCACTACAATTTACAGATTTTAGATATTTTTGTACACAATGAAGGAGGTGAATGAAGCGTTTTTCATTAAAACATAGTATTAACCACATCTTTAGGCATTGTTTTGGTAGACGTACACCGTCCTGGTCGGAAACGAAATAACTCCTTTTGTTTGTTTTGTTTGTTTCTATGACAAAAAAAAAGAAATAGAAACACGTCGACTTTGTTTTGATAGCTTCAAGATTATATGAATAATAAAAAACCCTACTATTTTATTTATTTATTCCAAACAAATTGATTTTGCTATGTAGACAAAAGAAAAAGTAGATCTTGATCTTTATCCTTTTTACTTCTTTTCTTTTTAACTAAATCTATACAGCTAAACTTAGTAGCAGAACTTTGATACTAGAATCATCGACGCTTCGCTCAATAACTACTACTAAAATCTTAAAAAAATCAAACAAAAATAAAAGAGACGTGTCATCGTTGTGGACACAAACGACTCATTTCATCCCTGATGAAGTTCACCGAATGTAAACAAAACTATAGTTGGACCTTTACAACAATCAGGTACAAGTGACAAACCTGTATTGTTGAAGAAGACATAAATATAATGAAATTGCTACATATAATAAAACTGTACAGGTTCGATTCAGGTCGAATTTCTGTACAATGAAAAAATATTGCTAAAACCGAGTGAAGGACATAAGAAGTGAAACAGAATTAATTTAGATTTTTTTAACATTTTTTGTTTGTCTGCCTGTTTGCACAGACTAATCTAAGAAACGACTGGACCGATTTAAATGAAATTTTGTATGGTGCCAGCTTATATACCTGGTTAACATATAAGATATATGGCAAGTGACTTTATTAACATAAACAAAATGACTAACTGCAAAAGCAAAAAAATATAGCAGAATGATTACCTATAGACCATTTTAGAACTACAGATAATTCAAATGCTCCAACGCACACCAGAGGGCAGCGTGCCTAGAATGCTAGCCGCATTACCACGCTGAATGGCAATGCTTATACGTCACGCGTCTAGTCACGCGTCGAATCGATCAAACCCTCCGATAAGTTTTGTAAAATAAGATGAGCTCCCGGTCCCTACGGCACTTAAGCCTCGACTCCAAATGGCTCGCATATGCGAGCCATTTGGAGTATGCGACCTCTACCGAGGCTAGCATATTTATTTATATACATATAGGATATTTTTGTACCCGGTAAATAAAAAAGAAGGGATAGTTTATACCGATGGGACGAAGTCGCGGGCATCAGCCTAGTAAATAAAATAAAATCACAGAGACTAAAACTAGATTACCTACTCGTATAGTACAATAATTAACACTTGCATACCAAAAACTCGTTTACCTACTTTAGTAAAAATCTACTTATTTTAAATATATACAGCCAAATAGTAATAAAAAAAATTTGTTTGTTTATACATAACTAGCTGTGTTCCGTGGCATTACCCGCGGATCTCTAAGTTTTTATAGTCTAAGTTATAATTAAGCTTGATAAAAGCTAAAGAATTTTTGAAATTGCTCCAGTATCGTTACATACAAAAATACAAAAATATAAATATAGAGATATATAAAAATATAAACTGTGATTAATTAAGGGGAATGTAGAGTCCTATAAACAAACTTCTCAAAGCTCCTTACTATAATTTCTCTATTATTGAAAAAATAATCACCACAACACATCCAGACCTTGGAACAGTTAATCAAAGGGGTATAATTTAAAAACAGTCGGCAAAAACAATTTTTGGTTCCCAAAATGGCTTAACGGTCACCCAATTATGAAACTTCGAATACTTTCGGCAACAAGGACCGCAGTAGGTTCAGGTCCTATTTTTATAACAATCCTAATACTTTCGGCAACAAGGTCCGCAGTAGGTTCAGGATTTTTTTAAGACAATTCTAATACTTTAGTCAACAAGATCCGCAGTAGGTTCAGGATATTTTTTTATGATATTCTGAATACTTACGGCAACAATATCCGCAGTAGGTCTTAATTTTATTTTTGACCATTTCTACTTATTTAATATTTGTTTTGGTAGTAAAATAGGACTTATCTGGGCGGTGTTTAAACACGAGTCTAAACAAACTGATCGCTTGAGTACTTGCCCCGGCCGTAAATCGAACCATAATTTTGTTCACTGTTTTATCAGTATTCAAGCATACTCGCATAAAGTTTGTAAGTCTAGATAAAGTGATTGCACTATGTCTACAAATTTTCAAAAAACAGTACATACTTATATTTTTTTCGTTTTTTTTTTTACTTTTTGTGTTTCTTGTTTTCTCGGTGACGGCGGGACCGATTTATAAATTTAACCTTTTCATACAAGTACCTATTCTGTTCGTGCAAGTACGAAACTTATCCAGCTGATTTAATCTTAAGACTGGTGTATATTCTACGTTCAGTTCGCTGCCAAGTCGTCGCGAGATCACTCGTAGAGGCCACTAAGTCTTGTTAGACAATTTCATTTTTCTCTACAATTTATTATCTGAGTTTATTCTCCGTTTTAGTTGCAAGTGGACTGTTGTTTTTTTTTGTATTCGTGTTAGTTTAGCAGCGTTTCAAGTGTTCTTAATAAGTTTGTGGTTGGAAATTTATAGGTAATTTGATTTACTTAATTACTGTGTCTTTTGCATTGTAAGTAGATTTAGTTTAGTTAGTGTTTTAATTGCTGTTGTTTAAGTTTTTGTTACAATATTTTACTCTATTATTGTATCTCAATTGTTGGTTGGTGTATTTAAGATTTTTTTGAGTAAGAATATTTATAATTATTTAGTTTGTGTTTCCATTGTTTGGATACACGAAATTTGCGTTGGTTTAGATATTGAATGGGCCAAGAATATATTTAGGATTGATTTGTATTCAATTCAATTGTAACTAAAACTATACAAAGTTATAAACTATATGTACAAAAGCAAATTAAATTAAATTTATTTATTTATTTTCTTATTTAGGATTAAATAAGAAAATAAATTTAATTAATGCAGTAGGATGAGTTAAGAATATAGATAAAGATAAGTTGAGGTTTCTCGTTTTCATTCAGGATGAGACGTCATAGGACGAATCGACTCAAATTATTTTTTGTGAAATTATTCATGAAGACTTCAGTTCGAAAGAAAATGCTTTTAGCGAGAAGATTCTCGAGATATTGAACGATAATCTTTTCGGAAATATTAATTTTACACGTAATTTTAATATTCTTCACCGATTTCCAAAAAGAAGGAAGGAAGGTACATCGACTAGGTATATCGCTGAACCGATTTGTTTTTTTTTCGTTTGTAAAGGAATCAAATTTATTGAAATTTAAAGACAAATGAAATACCTAGACTATAGCATAGTGGGGAATAGAGAACCCGTCAGCGAGCCTCACAATCTGGAATTTAGCACAATAAAAGTAGACGCGAAGCGTTTCGTACGAGTCCGTGGAACCTCTACCATGTACCATCCGGCCATATCTTTACTTGTACGATGGTGGAATGAAGATACTCAATCAAATTCCGTAGTTCCAAGGCATACTCCCCGAAATGTATTTTTACTAAGACTTCGCTGTCAGTCCGTATGTCAGCAGGCTGAATCTCATTAACCGTAGCGTCGTAGCTAGACAGTTGAAATTTTCAACCCTTATCCCTTATTACTAAAAGAGATCTCTTCCAGGCAACCTCAGGATGAAGACAATTTACAAAAAATATATAGATCGAGGTATACAATAAAAACTAATCAAATTTTAAAACACTAAATATTAATAAACGACTAACAGCAAAAGAAAAAAAAGAAGTAATGTATACAAATTCTGTCGCGGTAAAATATTTAAGTACCAAAAATTAATCGTTAAATAATAAATCAACAATAAATAAATACGAACAGCAGAAAACAGACGATCCAAGGTAAGATAGATAAAAATAAAAAATAAATTAAATTAATTAGCTAAATAAAATTTCAATAAAACCCGACTGCCAAATCATTAGTCCTGTGTATCATACTTAATATTTTTTTTAAAATGTATGTACCCAGTGTCACTTTCATGACTAAGACGAATCTATTGACACCACTCACATAAAAATACGACAAGCTGTTTAGGCTCTAGGGCATGCCAAGGAAATATACAAAAAAAAAATCGAAAAACATTACCTTTCTTCTTTCGCAGTGGAGCAAAAATACCGAGTGATGAAGCTCTTTTATCGTTTTATTGGCCGATTTTTAATAACCACATGTCCGTCTGCGTGATGTTCCAGGTGGTTCAGTTCAGGTGTGACAATGTTGGCAGCTGTGCAGCAGATACCGCTGGAGAAAGAGTACGAGAAGGACAATGACATCACACCTGGAGACATCAGCAAGCTGCGACAGTGGGTCTACTCTCAGCCACATCTACCAGGGAAATATTTGACAGGTTAGAGTAGAGTTCTATTATTTACTTATGTATTTATGTAATGCACAGTAAAATACATGTACAAATAATCAAAAAAGAAATATACAAAAAGTACTTAAAAAAACTTCAAAATAATGTAGCTGCTAAACCTTTAAACCTGTGTTATCATATTGTTTACGAAAACGGGAATTTAACAATACTATTTTTTTTTCAATTTTGATGTAGTCCTTTTTTATGAACAGTGTCACTCTCACGACTGAGACGAATCTATTGACACCACTCACATAAAATACGACAAGCTGTTTAAGCTCTAGCGCGTGCCAAAGAAATATACATACATAAATACTTACATACATACATACACTCGAAAAACGTAACCCTCCTTCTTTCGGAGTCAGGTAAAAATACATCAAAATAAAAAATTGCAATATAATAAAATAAATCATTTTTACAGAAATGGCCAGGTGTACATATATTTTTTTTATCCTGTACAGCTAAGCATTTGACCACAAGTTAGCGCGACCACAGAAGTCAGCGATACTGTAGCCCTAGATGAAGCATGCCTAGTCTGGAATACACGCAAACATATAGCAAAAATTACTCATATCTACCCATAACGTCCCATTGCTAGGCACGGGTCTCTCCTATGGAAGAGGTGTAGACCATAGACGCCGTCACTGGCCAAAGTGTTATCATTCACTATTAGCAATAGTATCTGTGTGCACATTAATGAAAAACTCATAAATGCGTGTCTGGGATTGAACTTGCGCCCTCACGCCTGAGAGAGTATTCCAATTGTTTTTAATGTGATTGAAAACAATTGGAATACATACTCTTATTCAATACGTTTCAAAAACCAACTTCAAAAAAATGGTATCTATTTTATTTTTTCCGTTTGCTATTCGATACGTCTGGACTGAATTTGAAATCCTAATATTTTTATGCTTAATATATTTATTTATAAAAAATATTAATCTAATTAAAGCCGTGAAGTATAATAGACGTCGATTGTTATAACTATGAATAAAATTATTTATGTGTGAAGGTTTTTTTTTAAATATAAACAATTGAATTTCGCATAAATTTAGACTACTTGATACAGTGAAAAAGTTTCTAGGTTTATACTTTTTGTATTAATCTGTTTAATAAAATCAAATCGTGTGTTTTAATGATTTCCGTGAGAATTGTCATCATCATCTTGGCACTTAGATCTCGCGCGGGAACAATAAAAAAAAACATCAAACTGAAAAAAAATGATAAATTGTTGAGTTTGTTGTTTGTCACGCTCAACAAAGTCCATCATATAGTCTCAAATGAAACTTATTTAAAAATGCTATGATTTATTAAATATAATGAATATTATAGATAGAAAAAAATAGATCAAAAAATGAAAAAAATATATTCCGTTTATAACATTATGTTGGGCAGAACAATCTGACCAGTGGGAAACATTGGTTTATGGTCGTCTGAGGGCCTTTGATATTTCCTAAGAGTCTAAACAACCGGGACCTACAATTTAAGGTGTCATCCGATCCATGGTAGCGCTCAGTTGTAAGTACCTCTTCAAGGCCACCCATCAATAACCTGACCGGACTGAGCGTTGCTTAACTTTGGTGACCGTTACTTTGGTGACCGTTTGGGATTATCGTTGATAACCGTGCTAAGATCTAAAAAAAAATAGGTATAAAACAACTAGCATCTGTTTCCCGCGGCGTTGCCCACTACATAAAATGGAATATAAAGAAGTTTTAAACTTTGAACTCCTTAAAAGTTGATCCCTTTAGGGGTTGAATTTCCAAAATTCATTCTTTAGTAGGTACACCCTTACACTTTAAAATCAATACACCCAAATTTCATTTCTCTAGGTTCAGCAGTTTAAACTCAGCGTCGATTCCTAGCAAATATCAGTCAGTCAGACAGGACTTTTTATATATATAGATTAGTAATACAAATACTTAATACCTACTTATTTACATAGATTTTTAAATGTTTTTTTTGCGAGTTGTTATTTCAGACAAGGTTATACAGTACTTTAGAAATAAACCATAATACTAGAGGTACCTGAGTGTTGTACGCTTGTGGGTTTTAAAATAAAACACAATAAAATAATGTGGATTTTGATCCAAATATAAATAAAAAAACTTAAGTACCTTTTTTATCAAATTAAAAACAAAAGGAGGTTCTTAATGCGTCGGAATCTTGTTTTTTTATCTGTTGAGTTTTAAATAAGGCGAGGTTACTAACTGGATAGATTTAACTGAAATGAAAAAAAAACTAAGTAATTTAAGAAATAAGTAGACAGATTGGTAAACGCTTTATTGTATATATAGATATAACTTTACATGTAAGAACTTAAAGCGATTTCTTCTAAGTAGCCGCCTAAACTACAGCCTAAACCGATTTTGAAGTGAAGTATCAGAAGATGGTCTTGGGGTAAAATGATTGTATTTCGCAATGTCACTCTGTTGTGCATACTCTGTAAGCATGGGCATCCGATCTTCACCACTTGTTTAAAAAAAAAACGCCAAATTATTAAGTTCTTTAGTTCAACAGTTCACAGAACTTCTAACAAACAGTCTGACGCAGCTAGTTAGGGCGTTTGCGATGATTTTTCCTCTTATTAGTAAGTACTTACTTGCCATTTGTATAAATTGCACCTCGCGGTCTGTAATGACAAGGTATCTACCGCCCGCTTCGTCTCGGTATTTAGCGACTTCTTACTACATCATTATGATACAGAGAAAGATATAACGCTCGCGATGTTTATTAAACCAAAATATTGTTACTTCAATTGATTACATTTCAAATTTATTGACCCTCCATTTTTATTATCACAATAAAAAGATCAAGTAACAAGAATGTATCCCTTTTTTCTCTACTCAGAAGGTTTTTAGAAATTTTTTCGAAAAATGTTACGCTCGTACAAAACTCGTACATAAACAACAAACACAGAACAAAAACACGTCATATGCCAACTTTACGAGCTTCGTACGAGAATAACATTATTCGGAACTTTAATTAGATTTTCAAGAATCTCTAAATACGTAATTATTTCATTGTCAGTAAAATAAAAAAAAACAAGGATACGTTATTTTTCATATATATTACCATAATCGTAGTAAAAATGGGGGTTCAAAAATTTGAATTGTTGTCAATTGCAGTGTTATGCCATTTTAAAGTTTAATATTATTGAGATACAGTTTCATTTGTAAGTTAATAGCTATCTGTGTATTAAATGTAGAAAAAAGTTAGTATTATAGGTGTATAGAAAAGGTAAAATGAAAGCGTTTTAGCGTTGTTAAAGCAAAACACTGTATCTTGAGTTACAGTGTATTGGATTTACATGACAGTACGAGTATAAGCCGTGGGGATAGAGAGCCTCATCTTATCTACCAAATTCCATAAAATCTTCCACATTGTTTTAAATGAATTTTTAATTTAATATAATCGATAATTTCGCCTTATTTATTTATTTAGATCAGTAAAGACACCATTCACTAAACTAAACCAAGAAAAGACTCATCGATATTACAGAAAAAATGAGTCAAAATAAGAATAAAATTCACAAAAAATAAATTAAGCAAAATTCAATGATTCATTCAATTTCAAAATTATTATTTTAACTCATTTTTTACGTAATTTCGATGATTGTTTTTTGGCCTTTTCCTCTGTTTAGTGTGACTTTACCTTTCTTAATAAATAAATAAGACGAGGCAATCAATTCGACTGTTTTTATTTTAAATGTTTGTTAACTGATTTTTGGGATACGGCAGCTGGACCCAATGGAATAAACATTTTTATGTTTGAAAGGTTAGTTTAACCAATGGAATAAACATTTTTATGTTTGGAATAAACATTTTTATGTTTGATAGGTCTCATTTAAATTTCGTCATAATTGTTTCGGAAGTTATATTTTTAAATGGAAATAACTTATAAAAAAAAACATTTATATTTAAGGTTTTAATTTTTTTTTATTAGTAAGTAAGTATTTTTTAAATTCGTTTAAAATAATACCCCTTTTTTCTTTGAGTACGAAAAAAGCTTATAGCCCAGTATAGTCCATAATTGTCCAGTCGATTACTAAGCATCAAAGATTACCTGATAGCTGACTGTTAACGTTTTTGCTCGGTATTAGATAAATTATTGTCTCCACGGATAATGGCATGTTTCTAGACCTTATCAAGGTTGTTTTATTATAGAAATCATAGTTAAATCACTAGTTCTTAGCTAATATATGTTATTATACTTTAGCTATACAGGATAAGAAAGCTTATATACTATAGTTATTTCTCATACAAGAGTGCAAAATTGCTTTTGCTTTGATGACCGAGCAAGCAAAATTTGATCAAAGTTGTTATTAGCAAGTATCTAAACATAGATCGTCGGTTTTCTGCTGTCTGTATTTTTTAATGTTTTGTTTTATTATGTAATAATATATTTTAGGTACTTAAATATTTTACCACGTCTTAATTTATATACACATTTTTTTTTATTTCTCTCTCTCGCTGTTAGTCTGCTATTTATTATATTATAATTTTTAATTAGTTTATATTCTTTTCAACACACTTCCTCGTAAAAGGCTTCTTTTTGTATCGATTTTAGGAACCTAATGCATTATTTTTAATGATTTTAGTCTCATTACGCACATTCGCTTTTTCACTTTGCCATTATTGCACAGGTATAGCTTTTTTTAAATATAAAAGTTTCAACTACATACAACCTGCATTAATGAGTTTTTATGTCAATTAAAATATTTTGAGGGATGAATTGTCAGTTCTTAATATACTACATTAACTACATAAAGTAAGAATAACAAAACCATAAGATTAACTTTTGTTCGCGCCTTCTTTGATATGCGCGCGCAGCTAACATTATGATTGTATACCCCGTCCTATACTGTATTTATTTTGTAAGTTGTTTCCATCCTAAGGTTGCTTGGGAGAGATAGCTTTTAGCGATAACGCCGCCACTTGTGACACTAGATGTAAGATTTTTGCTGTATATTTGATGTTTGTGTGTCTGTATTCATTAATTCAAGCGAATAATTCTAACATTGAATAACGCTTGCAGTAAGTTAGTATGATAAATTCGGCAACATATAGGTAGAAGCAAATAGGTTTAATAATGTTTTGAATTTACAAACTTGCACAACAAAATGCACACAATGTTCTTTATTCAATTGACTTTATCCTTTAAGAGATAAACGGCTTTAGCACTCAGATATCGAAGAGCAAAAATCTTCTTTCCGATATGAGGGGATGAAAAACTTTTTATTGTCACCACAAAAATAAGACATCAGATAATAAATATAACAGATAACAGGCAACCTTGGTTGAAAAATCAAAATTTGACTAGAGTAGTTTTTATCTGGAACAGCGAAATTTTGCATCTTAAATAAAAAATGTCGCCCATATTCACATATATCATTGAAACAGTGAATGTGTTTAAAGGTGAACAGATTCCACCGATTTTTAGAGACTATATTAATATATCATTATTTTTTACAATTATTTTTTTAAATTTTACCATTTAGTTTTTTTAAATATTATTTTCGAATACGTTATTAATATCGATGGACAACTTTTGCACCAGGAACATCCCGGAGCGGCTGTCTCCCGTCTTATCTTACAATCGTTTGCCTATTATTATTTGTGGATATTATAATTTTGACGTCTAACTTAAGCTAACTACTCGTATAAACCGACAGTTATGATTTTGATTTTAACTTATGTTCGTCTTTCATTATTGGGTTTATAGTTTGTTCGTCTAACTTATCATTTACTATTTATTATTATTTCCTGGTGCAAGTAAATATTTTTCTCTTGCTCACTTTCAGATCTAGACCTGATAGTGACGTTCCACTGCTGCGAGCGGAGTGTGGAGGTGTCCAAGCAGGTGCTGGACTTGCATTACACGCTGCGCTCGGCTGACAGCTTCGCGACTCTCTTCAGGGACCGCTGCCTGGACAAGAAGGTGCACTTTACTCTTGATACCATGTAAGTGTATATTAAACAAGTAATAGCTGTTAAACGTGACATAAAATAGTTTTTTTATCCTAACTGCCTATAGCCATTCGACCACAAGTTCGCAAGAGCACGGAATTCAAAGATACTGTAGCCCTAGATGGAGTATGAATAGTTTGGAATACTGTTAGGTCCTTAGCGACAGATCTTACAATTTGAAGGTGTTATATAGCCAGGCGAGCGATAGGAAACGTCCTACCACCATGCTATGGTTTCCTCACGATGTTCCTTCACCGGTAGTTAAGGCTCTTTTTGCATATTTCGTGGGAATAAACCTCGTACCTGTTGCACGGCAATCGACCCAACTAACCACTCGACCAACATCGCTACAAAATGTAAAGAAGTTTCAAACGTTGACTTCTCATTGGACCCTATTGAGGGTAGAATTTGCTAAACTACTTTTTTAACACAGCCCTAGACCTTATAATGAATACATAGAATTTTCATCTCTAGTTTCAGCAGTTTAAGTTCTGCGTTAATTCCTAGCGAATATCAGTCAGTAAGTCAGTCAAGACTTACTCTTATTTAAACATACTGATTGTAACCAGTCAGTCAAGACCTACTCTTTTATATATATACTTGATAGAGAACCGTAAACTCTCGGTGCTGATTTTACCGCACATCTTTACTATTTTCATTTTTGCATGAATAATGAACAACTTGTCCATACAATGAGATATAGCTCTTTTCTACCTTTACTGTTGTCCGATTCTAGTGTTTTTTTTCACATAGCTATCACATTATTATTTTTTTTTTTTTGTCATTTATATCACTTTCAAGTTACAAGCTTCCTAAGCAGTCATATTTTTACGCTGATACACCTATTAAAAACAGCCTTTATTATGCAGAATTCAATAACTTTTATCAAAATAATAAAAGTGTAGGCCTAAAATATATCATAGTGAAGCGATTGACGCCAATAACAAAAAAATACTTACAAGTTAGGGGGTGAAAAGAGGTACGCAAAGAATCTATCTATCAGTTCTATCAGAAACACGAAAACAGCGAAGAGTCGGTGATACTTTTAATTTAGAGCATCTTTTGTCTTATTCTATCCAATGGAGAACGCCGCGCACCAAAACAAGACAAATGACGATTAAAGTTAAGACGCGTTTATTAATAAGGCTGGTAATGCACGTGCTGTTTGGTCACGGTCCAACATACAATGTATATAACAATATTTGCTCGTTATGAATTGCATGTTTTCAATTGTACCCACTTGCATATGACTCGTCACATGTACTCGTATTACCGTGACTGTGAATGTATACCTATACATTCACAGTCACTTCGCCGTCACAAACTTTTTACAGATATTAAGACTAAACTATTTCTAGAGTGAGATTGTTCATATTTAGAATTATATTATTTTCTGCATGGTTTTAATACGATGATTTTTACTAATTAAGGGAAGCGTCTGACGAAACGCGTCACATACTCTAAAAAAATGTAAGACTCGGTTCAACGAACGCAATGCGATATTTTGTAAATACCTTTTAGTTTGAAATATGCAAATTTTAATGATTTATTATTTAAAAAAAATCTAAGTATTTTTTAAAAACACAATCTTTTTAGCATTGTATATCTTTGCAGTGTCACCAAACCTTATCCATTCTTGTAATTTCCCGAAGTCATCCTTACCTTTGTCGGAGACGCGGTCCTTAACCTTAAGCGTGCCATACTTGGAGGCAAATTATCGTTGTTAGATTCCAGTTCTGAACATAATTCTATTGCAGAATATCTATCATCCTTGTTACTCGATTGCTCTTTGTTCAAAGACTGTTAACATAAAGGCGGTAAAATTATTGCCATACCAATAGTTCGAGTAACATTTATGTTTATGTTAATTTATCAGTGGCTATTATTTATAGTAAGTAAGTAGGTACTCACGATAAATAATAAACACTTTGTTTTTACGAGTCTTCCTTGTATTCAACTTTGTTTTAAAGCTGCTTCGAAGAGGAGATATTAGCAAAAAATAGTGTTTACGAAGTATTTCTGAGATAATGTAACGTCAAATCTTTTATTAAAGAACTAAGAAGCCCGTAATTTATTCGATTCGCTAAACAAATAGATGTTTATAAAAATACCTGTGTAAATTGATTCTGTCATTCTTAAAATCATTATCAGCTTGTTTGTAATTATATTTAATTATATTTTTAGTTCTACTAGTGATAACCTTTTTTGGCTAAGTGTTATCAAAATTTGTTTGTAGTTTTTTATTGTAAGAAGGCTGTATGTAGGCTGTTAAAATAAATTAAAATAAAAAGGTACTATTGTCAATGCACTAGTAGCGGGTAATACCTGGAGTAGAGTCGATCGGGAACGAAGGAACAGTGGAAGGCAATGGAGAAGGCCACTACAAAATAGTGCTCCTCACACTTTTTATACTTTTCAAATGTTAGTACATGAATCTAAATATAATTAAGTCTACTAGTCTGGTCTAATATTGTGTAAAGGAATAAAAAGCTTTTTTAATTATTTTATACTACAGTGAAAGTTGTTCGTAATGATGTAGTTACCTTCTTTTGCTTAGAACACCCCTTATATTAATTTTCTATATTTGCAGACTAGTGGCTCCTCTTCCAATGCTCACGGTGGAGGGTTACCGCGCAGTTTATCTCCGACTCCTGGACAATGACTCCCGGAACTTCTTCCTCCCGGAGGCGGCGCGTCTCTTTTTCATGGTCTTCGACCTGTGGCAGTACCAGGAAGGCACTTGGCCAGGGTATGATGTTGCTAATTAATTGAAACCTATTTTTTACCCGACTGCGAAAGAAGGAGGATTATGTTTTTCGAGTATGTATGTATGCATTTCTTAGGCACGCCCTAGAGCCTAAACGGCTTGTTGTATTTTTATATGTGTGGTGTCAATAGATTCATCTTAGTCGAGGGAGTGACACTAGATACATCAATATTAAATAAATTAAGGACGATATACAAGTTTAACGATTTAGCCGGCGAGTTATTTTCGAACTCGTTTCTAACCACTTGTTTCTGATCTACCAAGATTTCCTGAATAACTTCAGATATAGTTCAGCATTTAATTTATTCAAACTATCTGCAATAGGTCTGTTCAAGGTACCTATATGTTGTAAAACTTTGTAAAGTGCCAATAGAAGATCGATCCTGTATTTATTCCCAGAGATTTCACTATTGTAATAGGATTATAGCAAATTATTGCAAATTATTTTTTGTTTTTCAGGTTTGTGATAATTATCGACATGGATCAAGCTACGATGGGCCACATAAAAAAATTGGATATCATGACTGTAAAAAAAATTCTATATTTCGTCCAGGTAAGTGTTACCCAATTATGATACAAAGGGACAATACATAAAATCCAATTGAAACCTTAGTTTGCTCTGTTACAGATTGAAAAGAATTCTACAAACTCTTTGCTCTTCATCGTCTTCAAGTCAACTCCAAATTCTGTTTAGTATCGCTTACAGATTATGCAATGCTGCTTCATTCACAATTTGCAATTTTATTATATCGATATTCATTTGTTTTAATTTTTTTTATCCTACACTGCTAGGCATTTGACCACAAGCTCGCACGACCACGGAAGTCGACGATACTGTAGCGCTTGATGGAGCATGCCTAGTCTAGAATACACTGGCTCTCAATGAAGGCTGTCGGAGCATACCGTTAGGTGCTTGGCGACAGATTTTATAACATGAGGGGGGTAGCTAGCCAGCGAGTGATAAGAAACGCCCTACCACCATGCTATGGTTTTTCCTTCACCGGCAGCTCAGGCTTTTTTGCATGTTTCGTGGAATCGAACGTCATATTTCTTGCACAGCAATCAACTTCACTAACCACTCGACCATCATCGCTAAGAAATTTACTGGCCGATAGTCATATCTTTTTATTACCTTGTTCTAGGAATGCATGTTGATCAAACTCAAGGAGGTCCACTTCAGGAACGCGCCGAGTTTTATGGACAAACTGATGATGCTTCTGCGGCCGTTCCTCAAGAAGGAGCTGTTGGACATCATCTTCATACATAACACGGGAAGTGATACTATATATAAATATGTGCCAAAGGAGGCCTTCCCTAAGGAGGACGGAGGGGAGTATAAGACGAGGGACGCTATCAGAGGTAAGAGGTATTTCGGGTTGTTTTTCAAAACTTGATCCAGTTCTAGCCGGCCTTAAATTCTGTCACTACTAAAGCAATTGACAAAATTAAAAAATACTAGATTTTATATCTACTTTGTTCCGAGTTATTTACAAAAAACTGATGAACAAATTATCGTATTTATGTTACATCATTTTTTAAGAGCTTTTGACGAGAACAACATTACGCTGAACTAACTATTCGAATATTTTTAGAATCTCTTAATTTATAATTATACATTCTGAATAAAATGAAAAAATGAGGGTACGTTATTTTTCATTTGTCTTTCGATTATCGTAATAAATAATATACATTAGAATTAATAATTACTTAAAAAAATTAACTTATTAATCTAATTTATATACGATTAGTTAATATTAGTCGTTAGTGTAATAGTTCTCATGACACATATTCACATTTTGATTGCTTTGTTTAGTTATTAGTAATATTTTTCTACAAGCTGCATTGACATAATTATATTCACTGAGTTTATAATAGCATTGACATTTCGTTCCAGATGAGACCGTCCAGCTGTTCCAGGCGAACTCTGCGTTCTTTCAGACCGAGAATAAGAAGCGAGTGGACGAGAGCAAGCGGCTGGGGAGGCAGCCCAGTGTGCTGGACGACTTCGGCATACAGGGCAGCTTTAAAAAACTAGAATTGGATTAAAAACTGACAATAAAGCTATGGAAAGGATACCCACAAAGGCGGGAGCCGAGGATTTTAATCAAATATTAGTTGTAAGCAATCTAACATATAACAAGTGATTAAAAGCGAGTTCGAAAAAAAGAGACTGTTACTAAATCGTTAAAAATGTGTATCATCTTTAATTTATTTTTTTGCAATTTTGATGTACCCGGTGTCACTCTCACGACTAAGATGAATCTATTGACACCACTCACATAAAAATACGACAAGCCTTTTAGGCTCTAGGGCGTGACAAAGAAATGTACATACATACAATCGAAAATCATAAACCTCCTTCTTTTGCAGTCGGGTAAAAATGACCTGACCTGATCGAATCGCTGACCAGCCGCTCCCGCGTCTGTAGGGTCTGAGCATTGAATTCGAATTTTGAACATTTTTGTTCCTTAATTGTACTACAATACAGTGTAACAGATTGGTGTGGGTTTACCCATCAAAGGATTGACCATACTTAAGAAGTTTGTGAAATTCGGGAAAAAAATTAAGTCCTTCGTAGAAAAGTGACCAATCACGTGGTTCACGTGAAGATACCATTTTTTTCCCGAATGCAACGTCTTATTTGATTGACGCCTTTGTAACGTAAGAATTAAAGTGTACCTATAGAAATATTACAGTGATTATTTCGGTAAGATTTTTTTTATTGCATCTAATATCCTTGCCAGCGCCAGTCGTACCTTGTATTGACTAATACCTTAATACCTGCAAAAAAGGACTCTTATTTATTTTAAATTATTGACGGTACAACTGACCCGACTTTGAATCTGTAGTATCTAAATATTTATCTATAATTAACGAAAAGTAAGGTATGTATATCTCCGTAATTCAATTATAGTAGAGATGATAGTCTGCTATAAGGCGATTGTCACAAAATAATCAAATTCAATTCTATTTTCTATTGACGCAGATTAAGGTTCGACTAAACACTTATCGAGTTACATAACATACTACGTAAGTTTGCGATACGCAAGCCAGATAAACTGACAATAAACCCAGTTTAGATGGTCGTTAGGATTTAACTTTTAGATTGTTACACTCACTAGCAGTTCTAAATGTTTAGTAAGTTTGGCTTCCACAAAGAGCGTTGGACTCCTTGTAAAATAAAATTATTTCTTTAAGAGAAAGAAGTTTATTGTTCAGAGAGCTTCCCCAAATAGTGTAAAATATTTCAACCTTTTGGTGAATTTGGTGCTCTGCCTGCGTCAGAGTTAAATAAGCATTTATGAATGTAGAAAATTAGAATAATTAACGACGTTTGGTGACTCAATAAAAATCTACTATTACATTTTAATACATTAGAAATGCTACATTTTGAGAAAGAAAATTAAATGTAATTGATCAAAAATTTCATAATATAAGTGACCGTTAAGAGTGTATCGATTTCGACATTTTTGGGTGATAACATTATTATTTATTCAAAAACAATAATGTGTTTTAAGAATATCGCACTGCGTATATACATGTGTAAAAGTTTATTTTTATCGAGATCTGTGGTATTTTTAGTAAAGTCGTTCGATGTACTGCGTTCCTAATTTTGTAAAGTTTTATTTCGTGTGTTAGCAGACGCGACCGTCAAATTACTAGATTTTTTTTTCTTTCTTGATTGGCCACCACACTATGTAAATAATAATGTGCCAGTTTTCAAGTTCTTAATTACTAGACTTGTACAAAGGTAAACTCGTAGGTACTTAGTTACTATTGGTTAATAAATCAATATATGTTTTATTTTATGTTAGCTGTTCCGTAGCTACGTGGTTTGTTCCCGCGTCCATCTGCCTGTATATAACTTTAATAGTTTTGATTGAAAAAAATAATAAGAATAATAATTAATTTGATTTTGTGCCTTGGTAATTGAGTAGGGTTCTTGTGTGGGACGCGATATGCGTTGACACATTAGCGACATCTCATCTTTCTTTGACACACAGAGTAGGGCAGGGTCGGTGGCTTATTCAGCCGAACAGCACAAATGGCGAAAATATGCTAGCCTCGGTAGAGGTTATATATTTGAGCCATTTGGAGTCGAGACTTTAGGGACGTGGGGACCGGGAGCTCATCTTATTTTACAAAACTTATCGGAGCGTTTGATCGATTCGACGCGTGACTAGAATGGTTTTAATCTGGCTCAATGTATAAGCATTGCCATTCAGCGTGGTAATGCGGCTAGCATGATAGGCACGCTGCTCTCTGGTAGTGGGTTGGAGCATTTTGATTATTTGTCGATATTAAATGGTCTATAGGTAATCTGTTTGCTTAGGCCGATCCATTCAAAGGTTGCCTGGAAGAAATCGCTTTAGGCGATAAGACAAAATGTACTACCAATATTTATTTATATTATATTCTGCTGTATTTATATATTAAAGATGTATTGTATTTTTTTTTTTTAGTAAGCCATTTAGTTTTGGTAATAATGACATTTGCACGGTTTTGGTCATAATATTTGAAAATTGGCACATTACATGGTTCAAGAATTTTTGGGGTTCTATAGTAAAAAAAATGTTTCTATATTGTAGCAACAAAAAACCCTATATAAAAAACTCTGATATATAGGTAATCTGGCAGATTTTTTACTTAAGAGGATCACCGACCCTTCACTGTTTTCATGTTTCTGATAGAATTTTCGTTCCGGTGCGTACCTCTTTTCACCCCCTAAATTGTAACGTAATTTTTTGTTATTGATGTCAATCGCTTCACTATGATATATTTTAAGCCTACACGTTTTATTATTTTGAAAAAAAAATACTGAATTCTGCATAATAAAGGCTTTTAGTAAGCATCGCTTCAGCGCAAAGATATGACTGCTTCGGATGTTTGTATCTTTATAGTGATATAAAAGACAGAAAAAATAAAAACGGTAAAGCCTAGTAAATAATGCGAAAGCTATGTGAAGAAAAAAACACTGGAATCGGACAACATTAAAAGGTAGAGAAGAGTATCTTATTGTATGGACAAGTTGGCGGTCTATAGCTGTCTTAATAAAGGCATTTGCCTGGAAACTATAACATCTAATACCACAAGGGGCGGTGGCAGTACTACCAGGAATCCTTATATTTGCTCTGTCCGTCCGTCTATTTGTCCGCATAATTTTTAATAACAAGACAGCTAAGCATTTGACCAAAGCAAGCGACAATGTGGCCCTAGATGAAGCATGCCTAATGGAATACACTGGATCCCAGAGAAAGTTGTCGGTACACATTAGGCGATTGGCAACAGATTTTATAAACTTGAGGGTATTCGTTAGCCCGGAGAACATCTAGATGAAGAAAAACAAGTAACAGACTTGATCACCTGGTTTTTTGATTCAATTTTATAAAACCTTAGCTTGCTCGTTCATCAAAACAAAGCACGTGACATAGGCAAATATTGTAAAAAAATATTCTAATAACAAAACATTCTAGCTAGAATTTGAGTATAATCATTAATAATCATATTTTTATTTACACATGCTTCGGAACGATCAAATAGCGCTGAATTTCACGCTCTACCACTTCAAAAACGTTAGCATTTTAACCGATTATCCTTTATATAACAAATAACTATTGCAATTCCAACATTATTTAGTTTGAAATGGACAGAATAGCTGATAAATGGTTCTATTTCCTGTGTTTTTAGTATAAAACGTGCGGTTTTGTGACGGTATGGTCAGTGTGTTGGTGAGTTATCAGACATGAAGTTACTTGGGGTTCTCTTGGTGATAATGGCGGCAGTGTTCGCCTTAGTGGTAAGTTTTTATAACAACTACATACAAAACTATGTCCTAAAAGGTTTTTTTATACCGAGACAGCTAGGCATTTGACCACAAGGCTCAAAAACAGTCAGCGACACTGTGGCCCTAGAGGAGCATGCCTAGTCAGGAACACAGTGGCGCTCAAGAAAGGCTACTTAATGGAACTTAAGGTTTTATGCTTGGCAACAGATTTTAATATACTTGAGAGTGGTAGCTGCCCAGGTGAGCTATAGAAAACTAATACAAGGGCTCGCTGTAATACTCATGTAATACCTACTCAATCAAATGCTCATCATGATGTAACCAAAACCCAGTCCGAGAAAAAAACAGTTGCACAATTGGAAAATTTCAATAAATTCATGACGATATGTTAATTTTTAAATTCCAGCTTGTTGCCATACTTAGGCTTAGTTTAACTTTACAGCCCTAATTTATTACCAGTTTTCCCCCTTTAAGAGTTTTTAGATAAGAAGAAAATTTTTTGATGAGTTGTGATATTTTTGTTTATTATTTTAGATTATCTGAAAGAGATCTCTATTATAAAATAATTTTGCCGCATTGCTAGTGATAAGTATTTTAAGTTTATTGTTGTTTTCTTTAAGCACACAACAATGGTTATTTATGTATGATTATTTGTTTACCAGATGGGATAACTCTAATCCCCATCTACCTATTCTCTTTTGAGGACAAAAGCTCCGGAACAAAAGATGTTAGGGCCTCACTTTCTGCAGTAAATTATAAATTAATATCGAAAAGAAAATATAATCTTAGCAACAGAAAACAAAATCACACAATTTCTAAAATGATTGTTTTCTGTCACAAACCGGTCCCAACCCAACATAACGCTGGTTGTAAACCACCAGCGTTTCCGTTGGAACCGGGAGGTGACGTCATGTAAACTAAATTCGGCAGTTAATTATGGTACTTATTTCCAGGCTGGCATGAATATCCCTGAAGCAATTCCGAGTGCTGGCTGCCAGGGCGGCGGCGGTGGCATGGGACACCCACCCGGACCACCCCCCGGTGAGGACCATGTTGCGTTATAACTTACACGACACAATCCCTTATATTCAATTTCACAACAATAGCCTTAAAAAAAGAAGAGAGAGACAAATCTTTTTTCTATTTTTATTTCTTTGTAAAAAAAAGAAGTTTCTTTTACAGAGTTTATAATGCTCTGAGCATAAATACAGCAAAGACTTTAGTTAGCTGCGCTTTCCAAAGTATCGTTCTGTCCAGTCAGGTGGTGTAAGGTTGATCGTTAAGTGGTATTATCAACTGAGCGCTACCGTTGTTCGAATGATCCGTTTTATTACAGTGGTATACGGTACATACGGTATATACGGTTATGGAAATGCTTTGAAAATCTTTAAACTTCAATTTATTTTCTAAATTTTTTACAAGATGTATAGAAAACATAAATATTATAAAAAAAATAAACTTAGAGTGCCGTCAGCAGCGGGGCAGGACCCTAGCTACCGGTGGTAGGTACTACAGAAAAAGAGAAAAAGAATGAAAATTACTATTAACATATTATTATTTAGCTATATTTATTTCTCACGCTCAATAATTTCCAAAAGTCATAGGCACGAGTATCGTAAATATCTTATGTTTTACTTCGAGACTCTAAACATAGAGAACTGATATGGTCGTAGTAGTTAAAAAATCAAAGCTAGCAACCAAATATTCTGTTGTTATTCCTGCTTACTTGTTTTTTTATAGTTGATTTTTTTATATATTTCCAGGCGGTAACAACAGCACTTCTTAACAACTTCTGTACAACGGTCCGGCTTATATCATGAAACTTGTATTATCGATCACTTAAACTAATAAACTTATTGCACTACACAATATTTAGTTGTTATTTACAAACTTACTCCTCATACAAAACCTCAAAGTTATTACGGCATAAAATTAAAAAAAATTGTAGTGGGCTAGGCTACCGTCTTGGCAATTATGATAGTTTATAGTAATTTGCTAGTCGAGCCCTTTCATCTGATATGTTTTTTGAGTTGTGTAAAACATTGTACTCTGCCATTTTGTTGCGGCAGCCATTTTGAACCGATTTTCATCAAGCATAGCAAAGAACACTCCTGACTATTACACCTTTTATGATACTTTTTTGGTCCATCCGTGTGTTAGACAGACATCCGCACAAACTGACACGTTTAACTTATAACATCCTGTCGTTTGCGACGGAGGTTAAACATTTTTGGGCAACCGCCTAAACGTGTGTTCCGGCAGCCGTCCTTGACATACAGTGTACGTCAGACTAGGCGCGCTTCGTCTAGGACATCAGTGTCGGGACCTCTGCAGGTCTGCGACCTAAAACCCTATAATTTTGGATACTTTGATTTAATAACCAAATTACATAACCGATTTGATAAAATTCGGATCTTCCGTCTCCAAGAAATTAGGAAACAAACACAAAAACGCACGCGAATTGAGAAACTCCTCCTTTTTGGGAAATCAGTAAAAAAGCAAAATTGGATAAAATAAAAAAATAAAAAAATTAAAGTGTTTATTCTAAACTAAAAAAAAAAGATTTCGTAGTTATTAAAAAATATATTTACAATTTATTTATTTTTCACAATACGAGTACGAGTAGGTATACACAGAGAGTTACATCATTTATTATTTATTATAAACGAATAAATTAGAAAATACATACAAAAATATGGCAATTTCGAGAGTATTATTTGTTATATATATTTTTTTATTTTTTTGAAAGATTATTTTAAGTACACAAATGAAACCGACTACAATAACTTTATATAAATATATATATATATATATTTTTAAAGCATCCATAAGTTTTAAGTGTGGCGCCATCTAGTTCTGTGTTACGAAACGATACACTTGGAACTTGCAGGTGCGCTCGAAATAACTAAAGAAAAAAAATCGAAATGGTAGTCAGTTCTGCTACAACTTCTAAGGTAAATTTAGAAAATTTATGAAAACACTGATTATTTATCGATCTTACCCAAAATTTTGGATTAATAATAATACATAGTATGGGAGTAAGTAAAAGGTATTTATAGATGATACAATCACAACTTGAACCAATGACCTTGGTTGAGTGAAGATGTGGCAGGGTACTCGGCGAGACACCAAGTTGGTTCAAGTTGTTATTGAATTCTCCATCTAAATGTACACATTGGATAGATTTAGAAGGACAATCACAACTTGAACTAATGACCTTGGGTAAGTAGTGACAATGTGGCAAGTACTCGTCTAGATACGATCTCTGATTCGTCAGAAGAAGACGTAAGCAATAATTTCTCACGACATCGCTTTTAGTTCAGGAAGTTAATACTTAACTAACATTCCTAAGAAATCTAGTTGTCTGCACAAGTGAGAAAAGACATTTAAATTCAATCACAAGCAGAAATATAAAGTTCTTTGGAGTATCCGAAGGTCTAAGCTTCATTCCAGTGGCGCTGTTTTTATAAGATTGTCGGCAAACATCTTTAGAAATAGATGTTGGATTTAATAAAAAACGGAAAAAAAAAGAAACTGAAAGATCTAGTATCATTCAGTATATAACGTTTACTCAAAAATAACGTTGATAAAACAAACATTGATTTAGTTAAGAGCTTCTGCAGATTGATTAAGAAAATCATATGTACGAACTTTGCAGAAGCACTCACCTACTTTTATTCCTAAGGACTCTCATACTACTGACTTTATATGCAATTAAATACATTTATTTATTGATCTTGATTAATTGCCTCATATTTATCTACCAGTAGATGATTACCACCTAGTAAGCATTTTAGTTGAAGTTCAAACCAGAGTTTACAGAAAAATCGCTTTTGCTTTAAGCATTGCTTGGCGATTGAAGATATTTCAAAAATGGCATGGATCAATCAGTTGCTTCAGGTCAAGTATGCTATGATCACTGAACTACTCGAAATTACAACTTAAGTCACATCTCGATTTGTTTTGTAGAGGTTATCATATGTACCTGATCGTACTGGAACGGTCCAACTATAGTTACATCATATTCAGTAAACATCAATATCTTACTCGTTCGTTCTACACAAATATCTTATAAAAAAATAAAAGCCCATATAACACGTTTCAGTGTTGACTTTGTTGTTCACTTTGACCTTACTAACGATCAGATACGTGTCGAAATATTTTATATAACAAAAGGAATCCAATAACTTATGTCTTCTTAAAAATTCAAACTTGTTCCAAGTGATATAGCCTTCTTCCCATCAGCGGGTTATTGTTCGTGCAGATGTTGTAGCTCTTCCTGCTGCAGCTCCTGCAGCCGTCTCTGCTCTTCTTCCTCCTGCTGCAGAGCTTCCCTCTCGGCTGCTATCCTGGCGTGCTGCTCGGCGATCACTCGGAACAGCTGTGCGTGTTTGGCTGTGGCTGCTGCTACTGCTTGGGTCTGTCGGGGAACTGATGCTCCTGGAATATTTAGGGGATTATGATTAGGCCTTGTTTTTTTATGGTAATGGTTGATAATTATTAGTAAACATGTTGCTTATTGGCTAATCTCGCCAATATGTCTATGGTGAGTGCAGGATCATTTGTCTATGGGTTATAATAATACAAACTGGTTAATAAGCTCATATGTTAGATTTTAACGAATGCTGAACCATTTTTACCAAAGTATCAAAGCCCCCTCTATGAACATAGCGGATGTTAACGCGAAAAACTAAATAATGTACAGCCTAGAAATTAGATCTACTATTAAACTAAACTGAATGGCTATTTTTATTACAAAATGAAATAAGTGCGTAAAAAGTGAAACAAGTATAAAGCTATCATTACAAAACAAATGGCCAAATTTTTTTTCATTCATTTCTAGAGTTTGAATTTAAAATGTTGGGCTGGAACTTAATTGCATTCTGAAGCTTTATTATCCAAAACTCTATCCAATTATAAAGGTACGGAAATATTCACGCACTCTCGTACTCTAAAGCATGTATTTAGGAGAAAAATGTTATGAAAAAAAGTCAAAAAACAGTTTCATACCTGCGTCTGGGTGCGGGTGGGAAGCGTGTTCCTCAGCAATCTTGGCGTAAAGCTGGAAGTGCTTGTCCTTGGCCTGCGCCACGGACTCCGAGTCGCGAGGATGTTCCGGCAGCGGATCGCTCAGGACGGGGTGGAAACCTTGCTTGTCCGCCACGTAGTCCACCGTGCGGACCTTCTGGGCAGGGTCCACGTATGAATACGTGCCTGGAATAGTTCGGTAGGAAGTTTAGAAAACCAAATAACTCTAGATTCCGATTCAAACGACCACCGTAATCAGTGGGTAACTTAATATGATCATGACATCCGTAGATACAATCCCAATTATACGCATAATTAAGAAATGGGATAGGTAAGTTCAGTTTCGCAAAAGCGTATACATAAAATTTTCAGTCAATTATTAAAAAAAAACACGATATTCAACAGGTTTCCAGCTAAATATAATTTATATGGGACATGAGACCTTTCAAACAAACGAAATAATTTTTAAAAACGGTCCAAGCTTATAAAAAAAGTTTTACAATTTATAAAAAAAATATTGAATAAGATGAAGGAATCAGATTTAATGCCAGCATAAAATTATCTCAAAAGTTGCAAACAAGCACAGTTTATCTATCAGTAGCCACGTATAGACATACCTAAGAATACGCAACAAACATAAATTCATGCAAAATGTCGACGTCAATTATATAAATTACGTCTCAGTTGGAACACTGCCGCGTTTCGCTACAAAATTTGCAAAAAAACGTGTACAGAATGCAATATTCGCACCTAAAATTGTGAATATTACTTTTGCGTCGGGTTCCGAAGGCTGCCAATTGCTTCATCTAAGTCAACCCGTTTAGACTAGGGTCCGAGTTTTACGCAATATTGTAATAATCATGATAAAGACTATTTGCCTTGCATAAATATAGCCTAGAGCAAAGTTTTGAATACGAATGTGTAAGTGTCTACTAAATGTAAGCAACGGTCTAGCAGTAGGGTAAAAATAATAATAAATATGGTCAACATATCACAAGCTCTTACTGAGATAACCCAGGCATCTAAGGCTATAGTATCGCTGGTGGTCGTGCGAACTTGTGGTCAAATACCTAGCTGTACAGAATAATAAAAATAATAAATGACACACACCTAATTCCATCTAACTAACACAATGCCCACTTCATTACCTATGCTCATCAACATTAAATATAATATTCAACATTACTTTCTCTGTCCAACGGGACCTATATTTCTCCTAGAATTGTCATTTCACATTTCATTTTGGCAAAGTGATGGAAATTTGAAAACTATTTGAGATAATGTAATGAAGAGTTCATAATAAAAATACCGGATTTTTATATCCACTTCCTTCCGAGTTATTTACAAAAAACTGATGAAAAAATTTCTCGTATTTATGCTAAGACCGTCAGATGCTACCAATAAAAAATATTAATGTATCCTCTATGAATCATACCAAAAAAACAACAAGGATACAGATAGATAACACATAATTTTTTACAAACTTTTGACGAGAATAACATTGTGCTGAACTTTTCTTATATTTGCAAAAATCTACAAAAACGTAATTATTCCATTCTAAATAAAATAAAATAAAATACGAGTACGTTATTTCTCATTTGTCCTTTCATAATAAAAATGGGGGGTTAAAATAGAAATGTTGTCAATAAGGACTAAAGATTCCTTACACGCATTCGATCGAGGAGCATAGTCTGAATACATTTAAACTGTTACATGTCACAAATCCGCCTCTTAACATTAAGAGTGTTGTCGGTTGAAGATCGTCTCGCGATAATATGTCTTACATTGGCACGAGACGATCTTCATCCGATGAAACGAGACAAAAGATGCTTAAAGTTGAGACGGGTTTATTAATAAGACAGCTAATCTCAATATCAGCATGATGTCTCACCTCTGACAGTTCCACTCCCATCGCTGACCTCGCTGTGTTCTCTGTCCACATGTCCCGGGTACCGTCCGGCAGCATATGAGAACAGGTACGGCCGGGGGGGCGGAGAATCCGTACTGGGCTCCAAGTGAGACACGTCGGCCGCGGAGAGAGCCAGGGCGGAGACCAGTAGTGTGAGGGGCAGCATCTGGAACAGGATGGTGGACTAGTGAGAAAGGTTGCTAATAAAATAAGAAAATAGTTGTGCTGGTAAGCTTCACGCTTGTATAAAATAGTTGAATTTTTAACGAGAATTTTACTGCAAACTCTTAAAAGCCAATACTCGTATATTGGTTTTTATATTCCTTTAAACACTTTAACTTCGGAGGAAGAAATGCTATTGCAAAATCAAACAATGCGTAAAAAAGGATAGGATAACTTCCTTAGATTTGTAGGATGTCCAGCGATTAGGTGGAGCAGAGATATACAGAGGACAGCAGGTAGAGGGTGATGAGAAAAGCCTAGGACAGGGCCGAGTTGGAAAAGGCTTATCTCTAGCATTGAACGAGAGTAAGCTGATGATAATGCTTAGTTAATCACGTTTCCTTTTTAAAAACCCGACACGAGAAGAGAATCAAAAAAAGACAGTAGAACAAAACACCAGAGCATACTCACAATATGGCAAGATGACTGGTTATCAGAATGTCAGGCATCAAAATTATTTAGACCACAAAAGAAAGATAATATAAAAGTTTAGTTCAAAAAATTATAGTTAAAATATATACCATGTTATTATTCAGCGATCAAGACCTTCGTCTCTCGTTCTAAACCACAAAATATATCAAAGAACTCATCTTCCATCAATTTATACTCAAGAGTTAGAAACTGTTGGTAGTAAACAACGTATTTTATTTCCATAAATGACTTCATAATGTTGAAGGGTTTACTCATAATGCGGTTTATTGGGTTTCCCTGCCGATGCAAGGTAGATAATCACTGATTTATTTCACATTAGTATTTTAGCATTCTCTTATCAATACGAACATTACTCATATTCATAAACCCTGAGTAACCTGAGGTACGTAAAATAGAACACGTAACGCAAATACCTAGAACGCTATCACACACTGACATGAGGAGAAACTTTTATCAATTCTGTCGCTGGCTCTTCTTTCCTTTCAATATATAGATTCTCGATTCGCCAGATCTGACTGTGAGGCTTGGTTGTGATCAATTTCAAATTAAAAATTACTGTTGATTTATATAAAGGCTGGTTCGCGTTCTAAGCATCTGCAACTTTTAAATTTGGGTGAAGCACGAGAAGAAAAATTGCCCCTAGTGATGTTTACAACCAGCATCATGCTGAGTTGTGATAGCTTGTGAAAAAAGAAATTAGTTCCCTTTTTATATCACTCTAATAGTTCTTATTGTATTTTTTGTTATTGTTACAAAATACGAGTATACAATATTTTGTTATTAGAACTCAGGTTGAACACTCTGCTCTCGTAATTAGTCACCAAGGAGTAAGGATAGTGTAAAGTAGAAGAAACGTTGTCTGTCAAGTTTTCTTTTTATTATCATAGTTACGTCTCATGATGGTTCTTTTTTATATAGTAAATGGGCTTCTCGCTTCCACAAGCTGACAGGTAGCAGAACAAAGAAAGATGCAAAAGCAAACGTAGCATATTCAATTAATTATTTTTTAAATCAACAAAAGCAGGAGCCATGATTTTCTAAGCCGTACTATATAGCCTTCAGTTTCTTCTTTCCGGATCAGGAAATAGATTTGCGTTTGCGAAAATACGAGTAACATCGATTTGATTGGGATGAACTTTGCGTTTGAAGGTCTTGATGATGGTAAAATTATTGTAGGTTGCAATTAAAGACTTCCTAGTTATTAAATAAGTATTAGTATAAAACTGTCTTTATTATATTCGTAATAAACAATGTAGTATTAATGATTTCTGTTCTCACATCGGGACGAGGATATCTTTGCGTCTAAATTAGGACAAACGCCAAAGTACATGGAAGTTATTTATGTAAATCAATGTATTTCAGTTACTTTATTTATCAAAAATAATGTATGATATCTATGTTATATAAAGTAATTATATAGAAAAACTGTATTTTTTGGAAATAATAGTTACACGGCACTCTCTTGGAAACATCCGCGAAATATCATTATAATATCTTCAATAAAGCTCGTTTAGCAGTTATAAAACTTGGCTATTGGTAAGTTTGTTTAGTCACAAACAATTCGCAGTATAATGATGAAGTCAATCGCCTGGGAATTCATCACATATCGTTTTCCAAGCAGACACCAATAAAATAATTGTAAAATACCAAGATTCGACAGTAAAATCAATGAACCTGTGAATATTTACTGACATTATGTTCGCTCGGTGAGAACATCAGACGCTTAGGACAAGTTTAGATGACCTTTAGAGGTTTAATAGTTCACGGATGTAATAGGTAGAAAAGGTTTTATTTGAATAGAAAAAGCAATGTTCCGGATATAGTAATAACTAGTTGTATTAGAGACTAAGAAGAGTGTGTTGGCGAGTCTATGGCATTCAAGTCCTGATTCAAGATTATGGTGTACGAGCTTTTGGCCACGGCTTTGTCTGCATTATATTTCACGGGAAAAAAATGCCTATAGCATTCTCCAGACTTCAAACTATATCTGTACAAGTAATCTAGCCGATCCGTCAATTGGTTGCAGAGAAGAAGACGAACAAGATACCGAAAAATTTGCATAAAAGCAACGACATGTGGTACTTAAATATTAATTTTTTTATTTACATTTTGTTGTAAATAGGTTTAGTTTAGTTATAGTTTTTAATTACTATTTCGTTCAACATATCAACAATAGCCTGGAATTTATCAATATGAACAAGTAATGGTGTTGTTGAGATATAAGGTAGCAAAAAAGGTCTATACTCGCGAGGTCAACCGTTCGCTGAACTCAAAAACATTGTGAGTTCAAGTCACTCATGTAGCATAGCATTATATTAAACGACCACATAATTATAGTTTAAACACATAACAATAAAAATCTGACTCTTTGTATAATCCTTCGCCTCCCTGAACATAAGCCGCACTCCGCACCCTTCTTAATTTCGACTCCACCCGTTCTCATACAACCTTGAGAACCTTTCTATATACTTTATGAGACCAGAACATTTTGCTCGTCGATGTTGCAAATGCGATAAATCAAATATTTTAACGCTCCAGGATACTACGTACTTCAATCTACGCACTTGTAAGATGGTTCATTGTAAGATGTTGAGTACAAGAATGCGCGGCGCATCGCGGACTGGTTTAGATGACCTTTGAGGTCCGTTGCGTCACAAACAGACACGCGGATCTACGAGGCCTGGGTATCTACTATGTACTGCTGTACTGGGTTATCGGTAAGGGCAGACTAAGCAGAAAGACGGTTTTATTTAGAAAATTTACACGTATTTGATTCATATTGCTTAAGACGGGTTTTCACGCGTACCTGATTGTTGGAAAGGTCCAACTAAAACATTTCAACTACTCATTTCATCCCTGATGTAGTTCACCGAATGTGAACGAAACTATAGTTGGAACTTTCCAACATTCAGAAAGACGGTCACTGTAATCATCTTAAGAAAGTAATTTCACTATGGAATCAACTTTGAATTCGAGAAAATAAATAAGCTGTTTCATATACGTACTCATACGATAAAAGATTAACTTTTTGAATGCAGATAAAAAACAAAATACGAATGCATAGAACAGCGTCTTTTATTTCTCGAACACAGGTAACACCAGGGTTGATCTCATCATGAAAGTTGATCGTAATGATGAGTATAGCGACCTCCTTTTGTTTTAGTACACTCCTAATCGATAGCCCTGTATAGGAGCCGTTTCGAAAAACACTATAAGGTTCAAAGAGCAAATAAAGAAAAACATATCCATTTTACACAGCTTTAGCGTACAATAAATAATGACGTCTATATTATTCAGATTTTTTTATTTTTATATTTCATATTTTTTGTTAATTAAATACAATTCTTACAAAATGCAAGCCACAAATTATTTTGACCCATATAAGGTCACGTTAATAGTATTTAGATAAGTTTACATTTAGATATGCAAACAAAAAGGATTAACATTCTAACGCACGATTATTCACACACAATCTCCGGGTATATATTTGTTTAGCGTTAATCTGACTCATGCTTGAGTAGCATAACAAAGTTATTTTTAGGTCTGTGTCAACAGTATTGATGACCTGGTCTTCTGGTTTTTGAAGTGGACCCTTAGGTCTTAAAATGAGACGGTAAACAGCTCAACAATCTTAAACAATAAATTATAAGGAAATTTACTTTTCTTATTAAATTAATAAAACAAGCTGCGCAACGCGGTATAAATATTTGATTATCTCACGGAAACGACATTATTCCGGGTTCAAAATTAGCGTTAAAATACAGAATAGATTTCGACGAAAATTATATTATAGAGTTTATCAAGAAAATGTCCCTACTATAGAAAAACAAGAATTTTCTAAATCCGTCCAACAACTTGAACTAATGAACTCAAGTGACGATTTTTAAGATTCGGAATTTCAAGTGATTTCGTCGAGAACCGATCGATGATTGATCAATAAAAAGTGCGCATAAATCTCTTCATTTTTTGTTTAAGAAAATAGCAAAATAAATATTATTCATATATTTATCAATAATATTACTTAAACAGTGAATACCGACTATTAAATTAAGAGTGTAAATAATATATAATAAATAAAAATAAATAATTATCATTTAAATAAATCTTTATCAGTTATTTCGATCAAACTACTCAAAAGAATTTTATAAAATTAAAATGAGACGTTATGGAGATATAATGAGAGATATAAACCATAAAAATCTGATCGGTCCAGTCCTTTTTGAAAAATCTGGGTAACAAACTGTAAAAAAAAATACAGACGAATTGAGTACCTTCTCTTTTTGGAAGGTAAATATCTTAACTAACGTTGTTTACGGTTCAAACATGTTGCCGGGTACTATATAACAATATATTATACTATATCTTACTAATATTATAAACGTGAAAGTTTGTAAGAATGTGTGTATGTTTGTTACTGTTTCACGGAAAAACCACTGAACTGATTTCAATGATTTTTGGTATGTAGATAACCGTGGATGAACACATAGGCTACTCTTTATCCTGTATTAACGCGGGTAACACCGCAGGGCGCGGCTAGTATTTAATATTCCATTGACTGGCCGGATGGCGCAGTTGGTAGCAACTCTGCCGTCTGCGCCGCTGGTCCCGGGTTAGATCCCCGGACAGGTCTAACATTTGTGTGCATGAACATGTCTGTTTGACCTGTGTAAACGACTATTACGTAATGTGTATTATGGTCACTTTCTTTATTTAATTATCCGTATCTTATACGATTTTTATTGGCAAATAAAAACATAAAAACGAAATTGATAATATCTAGACATTCATTCACAATAACCAACTTTACTCACACATTCCAACATTTTGAATTTATTATTGACTAGTAGCAGAATATACTGACACATTTGGAGTTTAGTTTCAAAAAAATCTTTCTCTGTACTTCCTTACACCTTGTAATGAATACACCCTTTAAATTCCATGTCTCTAGATTTAGCGCTTTACTCTCTGCGTAGATTCTTAGCGAATATCAGTCAGTCAGTATGGATTTTTTTTAAATCTTTGGACCCCCATTTGACCCCTTAGAAGTTTCATTTTCAATAATCTTTTCATCCCTACACCCTATAATGAATACAGCTTCCAAACATATCTTTAGGTTCAACGGTTTAGGCTCTAAGTTGATTCCTTGCAAATATAAGTCAGAACTTACTCTTATATAAATACGAAAACCTTCTTAAGTTTTGTTTAAGAATATAATGTTTGGTACTAGCAACACTCACCATAATCTAGACAGTTTAAAAAAGTTATTTCATAAATGTATGTAGCTCCGGCCAGGACAGTGTACATGATACCATAAATACGTTAGATACTAATAATTTTTAATCTATCAACCAAATCCAAATAACGTAACTTATCGCAGTGTACAAAATTAATTTCGAACTAAAATTATTTTCATGTTATATACGCAAAAAGGTGATTTACGCGTTTTCGTTGTGTCAATTTTCACTTTTATGACGGCGGGCGGTACAATTTATAGACCAATATGACAATTGCAGTCAACCTAAGATACATAAATCTACCAGCAATGTTATAATTCCACTACAATTTACAGATTTTAGATATTTTTGTACACAATGAAGGAGGTGACTGAAGCGTTTTCATTAATATACAATATTAACCACATATTTGGGCATTTTTTTGTATACGTACACCGTCTTGGCCGAAAATAAAACAAGTCCTTTTATTAAAAATAAAGACTCATAGAAACAGTACCAATAGAGCAATGGAGATGTGTGCGATTCAACATGTGCAAGCAAGAGAGAAACACTGTCTTCCAGGATACAGTCTCGACTAGTTCGGAAGACAGGGAATATCTTAACTATTATTTTCAATACCTATATAAGTTTTGTATATTAGGCTTAGCAATTAGCGTAAATAAACTATTCTATGATTATATTCTATAAATATTTAGATTAATACTTAATACTATTAGATCTCGATACAAGTGCAGTGGGTAAAGTATAACGGCACCTTGACCCGATCAGCTGAGCGACACAGTTACTTTCTACGGACATACAGTATCGTAAACCTATACAACGTGTAACAGAAAGGTGTGACAGTACTTAATGGTGTTAGTCTACACATCAAAGAGATAAATGAAGAAGAAAATTTTGCAAAATTATAGAATAAAAATATTAAGTTCCTTATACAAAAATTGGTCACGTATTCGGTCAATTTGTATGGAGGACGCAATATTTTATTCTCGACTTAGGTATATTAACAACCTTAAGTATTGTCACACCTTTCATTTACACGTATTATACATTTTTATTATTATTACACCATATTTTATTTTTTTTATTTTATTTACATTTATAAAACTACTGGGTAAATAAATGCCTTTATTACCAAAGACAAAATGAATTTAATTTTAACTGTTATTTTTATTTCTTGTTAATTGACACTTATGACACTAGATATAAGATTTTTCCTGTGTACTTGATGTTTGTGTGTCTGCAATAAACGGTTTATTCATTAATTCATTCAATTGTGTTGATATGTCACAAAGTACATATGTTTGCTCGGGAACGGAGGAGGTTGATTAGTTGATCTCAATACGGGGCTACCTAGCGAGGAGCTTTGCGCACATTTAATCTCTAACTCTATCGCGTTAATATTTAGTTCACTTTAAGTACCTCGTAGATTAATTTTGAAAAGAAAAGAAAGAAAGTAATCGACTCGTGTACTAAAGAACACATGATAAAAGTGTCCTCCCCATAACAAAACAGTAAAAAAGTGTCGATCAACAAATTCGTAGAGACATTATTTTGTAGAATTTTAAGTTGAGTTTAAATGACTTATTAGACTTGGTCTAGATTTTAATATTTCTAGGAAGGCTCTCGAAGGGTCTACCTTACGCACAAAAAAAAAACTGTACACGCGAGATCAACTGTTCGCCGAAACCCAGTAATAGATAGAAAGTGTATACAGATCTCGAATGTTCCACGCGGCAATACAACCATTACAAAACAATAACAGATATATAAACGTAGATAACCCACTTGCCTACATCTAGGATCTAGTCTAGATGCAGATACTATCGTACAATACATCTACTCGGAGCCTGTAGTATGGCGCAACCCGGAACTCTTATGAAACTGTCGATCTGAACCCTATTCTTGAACCGCTCGTATAAATTCGTAGCACGCTAATGACGTCACAAACGTAGTATTATTGACACTTATAAAATTTGGCAGATGATTAAAAAAGATAGTGAAATATTCTATCAGAAAATAAAAATAATTAAAATGAACGATGAAAATAAAAATCGTGGATAATTCTAAAGTTGATAAAATTAACATATTTTTTAATACAATACAATAATTTTTAATTGTCACCACAAAAATACAATACAAAAAGAAAAAAATAAACAAATAACATGGCACATAAGGCGGTATTATCGCTAAATAACGATCTCATCCAGACTATTAGTAGAATATTCTTTTAGTGGAATTCAAAAAGAGTGCTTTATTCCATTCGTTGGTTAGCGAAGGGTATGAATTTAAATATAAATTATATATAATGCGTATTCTAGCATATACTACGTACAAAAAGATTCATCAATGGATTTGAATAGATTGCCTTGGTATTAAAAAATCCCCTTTGTAAAATCCAGAATCAAGGATTAAAGTGGTCATAAAAGTACAACAAGTGGTTAGGAGCGAGTTCGAAAAAACCTGACTGCTAAATCGTTAAACCTGTGTATCACCCTTAATTTTTTTGATGTACCCAGTGTCACTCTCACAACTAAGACGAATCTATTGACACCACTCACATAAACATACGACAAGTCGTTTAGGCGGTTTTTGGCGGCCGGTTGGGCGTGCCAAAGGAATATACATACTCTCGAAAACCATAACCCTCTTTCTTTCGCAGCCGGGTAAAAAGATGCACATATGCATGTTAAAACGGATTTTAGTGGACCTAGCGCATTTGTGACGTCATTAACGAATGATGAGTTCATACGAGCGGTTTAGAAATAGAGCCCCTGTACTTTACATCTGATATATGAATTGACGTAAGAGAACAATACCATAAAAAAGTGAATAGAATGAGCACTAAATTAGTGCCCTTGATAAAAAGTTTTTATTATTAAGTCTTGATTTGCCTTGTGGCATATCTTTTAACATTTTTTACCTTAGGCACTACTGCTATAGTGTCATGGAAACTTTACTTTCCCGTGACACTGCCGGTAGTGCCACGGTAAAAATAAGATAAACATACTAAAATATGATTTCACATGACACTATCGGTAGTGCCACGGTAAAAATAATTTTCCCGTGATACTACAGTGGCCCTAGTAGTGTCAAGAGAAAATTAATTTGAATTATCACGAGTTCTTCTCAAATGTTCGTTTTTTTAAAGCTTTACTTATTGCAAGCGATATATTTACTATTCCTCACTAGTTTTTTAGCATACCTGTAGCTATACACAAAAAAACTTAGAAAACCAAGCAAGTAATCATTACTAACAAGCAAATCGGAAATAATTAACATATTTGTAAGTATGTATGTATGTAAGTAACATGATAGCGTGCATTCCTGCTTCGGCTGACTGAGTTCACTGAAACATTTTATGTAGCCACTAGTATACGCAATTTATACATCCTAATCCTAACTAATATTATAAATGCGAAAGTAACTCTGTCTGTCTGTCTGTTTCGCTTTCACGCCAAAACCACTAAACCGATCTGGATGAAATTTGGTACACAGGTAGATTGGACCCCGGGAAAGGACATAGGATACTACTATTTTAACCGACTTCAAAAAAGTAGTTCCCCCATTATCTCGACAATCCAATGGGGAACTACGCGGGTGAAACCGCGGGGCACAGCTAGTTAATTATAAAGACAAAGAAAAGAAAAAAAAGTCTTTATTATTAAACCTCTGACGCAAAAACGACAGAGTGTTATAAATTTGACTTTTTTATGTGTGTGGTATCGTAGCTCCAAATGGAAGGATTTTGATACCGTTTTCTTAAGGGTCTCAGAAGAACAACTTCTACAATAAGGTGCGTCATAGCTTGCGTAAACGAGATGCTATAATTATGTTTTATTATTGAAAGAACGAGAGAGAGGTAGTGATGTTCCGTCCTTATTACCGTGGCCGGATTTTTGCTTGCCCAACTGTCAAATCTAACAGAAGTTGGCCAAACAACTTGAGGCTTGCTTGCCAAATTACCGATTTTCCCAAATCTCCATCTTGTCAGAAGCTGTGGGATCGACGGATCTGTGAGCCAGATAAGTCAAAAGTAATAAACATGTTACGTAGTGGCTATGTTATGAAATTCGAGAGTATTCATAGGAGAGTTAGAAAATGCCATACCACCATGCTATGGTTTCCTCACGAAATTTTCCTACACCGGTAGCTCAGGCTATTTTTGCATGTTTCGTGGGATCGTGCCTTGTACCTCTTGTCGAGTGGCTAATGGGGTCGATTGACGTTATCGACCCCATTAGCCACTCGACCATCATAGCTAATAGTCCTTACAACAACATGAGCCACTATCACAATGTTGTCCTTCCTGGGCCTAGGTTTAAACTCGTAAACCTAGATCCAGGTGTGAGTTGTTAGTTTTGAAAACATGGTAACCCACCCGTTTTTCATGGTTCCAGAACTAAACATGCCATAACCCCGAACCGAAAGTACGGCCTCCTTTTTAATCATGTCTTATGACAGGCAAGGGCAGGGCAGACATTCTACTACCCCGGTTCTAGGGTTATGGTCCATTATTCCTTATATATTCCTTTACTTGGTTGATTTTAATCGTAGGCCATGTTTGAGCCCTTCAGGAGTCATAGAAACTGACACTAGTGCGAGCCACTCTGATGCTGACGAAGAAGCAATCATAATCACATACCAAATGGTATTGTTTGTATTCATACTGAGACATTCGATGACAGACGAGCGGACATATTTAATTTAGTTATTATACTATCTCATCATTACATCTAACCCACGCATGTAGAAATCCAGGGTTTTCAGTAATAAGCTGAAAGGGAGTCTCTGTCCTCATCGTTATGAATTACGAATATAGAAGACAAGACTTATCAGTCGGGTTTTTTATTTCGCTTCTAACCACTTGTTTAAAGGACAGGTTAGACTATTTTTTTAAACAAGTATTTACTTTAATATATGATATTTTGTTGATTATAAGGTTTAAGTTATGTAGACTAATATATTTAACAATTGAAGCTTTGGTCATCAGATATCTTATCTTATCTTATCTTATCTTATCTTATCTTAGAGTCGTGTTAGTTACACTATTTATTAATCAAGAGCGGCTGAACCAATTTGGCTGAAAATTAGTGGAGATGTTGCTTAGAACTAGAAGACGGACTTAGGATACTTTTTTAAACTAAATAATCTGAACATTTATTGCCTCTAAGCTAGTATATGTGCACGCCCTAGAGCCTAAACGGCTTGTCGTATTTTTATGTGAGTGGTGTCAATAGATTCGTCATAGTCGTGAGAGTGACACTGAGTAAATCAGAATTTAAAAAAATAAAGATATTAAGGATGATACACAGGTTTAACGACTTAGCAGTCCGGTTTTTTCAAACTCTCTTCTAACCACTTGTTTCTTAACAAAAAGAACCGTAGAATTTAAATAGTGACAGAAACATCTGCAGGCAAACAATGCGTATATCTGCATAATCCTTGAAGCCTCTTCAAGAGCGCTTCCTTTATGTCGCAACCTCTGCGGAGGTGTTAGAAAATTAAACAGCTACCAAATTAAATAGAAAGTGGGCTCGCCCACTAGCGAGCTTTGTTTAGAATGAGTTGCATGATGATCTTTTTAATGACTTTTAAAAAAAGAGGATGTATTTTAATCAACGGTTTTTTAAAATTAGGTTTGTTAATAATCATTTATTGCATAACTGAACAGAAATATACAACTCAAATGTAACATGCAGATTACTATTGACAAGAAAATTTTACCGGACTTTACCGGACCTCAATTGCCAAAAAATTAAATCCGTTATCCGTTTATCTGTCAGTCAGGATATTTTTATCTAGAACCGCGTAGAGGAATCGGTATAAATTTATATTTAAATAGACGACCAATTGGGTTATTTCCCTAGAATCAAGGAATTTGGTGATAAGGTGAGCTGGTTTGTGACAAGAAACTTAAATATTATTTATGAAGTCTCTGTTAGTACTAGTAGTTTCTTTGGTATAAATAAATTCTTTCTTTCTTTTTTTTGTCTCTACCCTAAAATGAATATACTCTTCAAATTTCATGTTTCTAGGCACAGGCTATACGTTGATTCCCTTTCTCTCAATTCAAGTTCAATTCGCACTAGAGCGGTTTTATAATATCAAAAATATTATTTTGTAATATTCTCTACACGCACGTAGCAGACATTTTTTTAAATACATACTTTTTATTAAGATAATTGACAACATGACTGCTTGTCGGAGAAGGTCAATAGCTTTCAAAGATAAGTGAAGTCCCCAACCCCCAATTTGACCAGCGTGGTGGACTATGGCCTACACCCCCGGGATAGGGGAGACCCGTGCCCAGTAGTGGACGCTATGGGTTGTACGTACTCAGAATATAATAATTACCTACGTGATTAAAATTAAAAAAATATCGATACGATATTTTTCATTTATCTTTTCATTATGGTAATAAATATATATTGCTGGGCATTTGTATATCTAGTTACTAACCATTCCAAACCTCGCATCCGGGTGTTCAATCAGCATCAATAGTTTTACATACAAAGTGCAAAAATGTAATCCTAACAGTTGCAGCACTAGTTGCGCGACTGGTTGGGCAACACCACGCTCCACAGATCGGCTCATTGTTCAACGTATAATATAAAGAGCGATCGATTTTAGAATCATGTGCTTCTACTCGTATCTGCATAATAAAAGGGAATTAGTGGACATAATTTCCAAAAATCCTCTTACGCAATATCGCAGGGGATTTATGGACAAAAATTCCAGAAATCAACTGCGCCGGGGATCGTTTGAGGGGATTTGTGGAATAAGCCGATTTGATGTCAAAATAGAGCGACGCGCTTTAATTAATGTACATATATGTCATGAAAACTATTAAACTGAGAACTAATAATAACTTTTCGTATATAAATAACATTTATAAGTTTAATTTTTAAGTAATTATTAATTAAAATGTAATAAGACTTGCCTGTAACAAATGATATTTAAATTTCAATAAATATTACTTTACTTTACTTAACTCAAATGTAATAAGACTTGCCTGTAACGAACGATATTTAAAGGTCAATAAATATTACTTTACTTTACTCAATTTTAATGTAATAGGACTTGCCTGTAACGAACGATATTTAAATTTCAATAAATATTACTTTACTTTACTTAATTCAAATGTAATAAGACTTGCCGGACGAACGATATTTAAAGGTCAATAAATATTACTTTACTTTACTTAATTCAAATGTAATAAGACTTGCCGGACGAACGATATTTAAAGGTCAATAAATATTACTTTACTTTACTTAATTCAAATGTAATAAGACTTGCCGGACGAACGAAATTTAAAGGTCAATAAAAATTACTTTACTTTACTTAATTTTAATGTAATAAGACTTGCCTGTAACGAACGATATTTAAAAGTCAATAAATATTATTTTACTTTACTTAATTCAAATATAATTACTTCCCTGTAACAAACGTTATTTAAAGGTCAATAAATATTACTTTGAACTAAAATGAACAATTTTTGATGACACGACTATACGGGAGTACGCGACACTGTGACTCTAGATGGAGCATGCCGAGTCTGGAATACAACTTGACTGGGGGGAATATTCCTATCCGCCCCAGCTACAGCAATGGGGCAGACAGTAATGGCAGTGTAATGAGCGATGAATTGAAAAAAAAAACGTGATATATGACCAGCAGCCTTACTCTGCTATGCTATGTGTGAATGCATTTTGTTTATTGCACTAGTCGGAAAAAGTTTAATTAACAATGGAGACAAGTCGTATTAGAGGTGTACGGTTCACCTTTATTTTTATCTACGCTTTTGAAGCTTGCAGTGTCTCTATCATATAAATAATCAAAGTCTACATGATTTATGAACTAGACATGCAATCTGTTTAGTGCGTAATTTTGATGATATTGTAATCAGGTAATTTATTACCTGTGCGTAAATGTGACGAGTTTGTAATCAAGTAATTTATGATTAATCTGACATTATATTTTGAGTCATCGTATTTACACTATAGATTTGATAATCATTTACAAGTATGATTTTTTAAAGCTTAACTTATTAGTAAGCAAAAGTATATTAAAATCTTTGAATTAATAATATCTAAGTGTGTGAATGCTCAGCTTTCAAGCTGAAGGTCGTGGGTTGTGGTTACATTTTACAAATTTTTAACAGTCCTGCATCGGTACACTGACTATGACTTTCATACCTTAAGAGAGAGCCGTGACCAACAGTGGAAATCTAAGAGTTGATTATGTACGTATAGCTGGATCGGGTGGCCTATATTAGTAAAGAAGCCGTAAGAAATTTCTAGAACTCCGACTATGTAACTCGATGATAATATTGTAATTTGGTTGGCTGGAAGACAAAGCTTTAAGCGATAAAGCCGCCATTAGAAATCCAGCAGTTTTTTGTTTTGATTGTTTTTAAATAGTGTTACAAACTGTCTTTGAATACACAGTTGTCTTATCTTATGTTAAATTCTTTTGAATTAATCGCATAAGTCATAAAATATTTACGAATCCAAAAAATAATGACGTAAGTTTTCTATAAGCTATTATTAGTTTTTAGAGTCAAATAATAGCTTAGCACGTACGGAATTCTGGAACAAATTTTATACGAATTTGAAATTGAAATCTAGATTTGATGATTAAAACTCAGATATTATTAGTTACATTACCTACTTAATTAACAAGAATGCAACCGAACGAGCTCCATCCAATGTCAATGTGTTCTTTGGAAAGGTGACACCAATCTTACAAGATTGTTGCTAACATTACTGTCGTAAAATTGTAATCAAATAAATTTGTATCCGAATTCAGTTAAGAATTAAGTCAGTTTTATTCACATAGAATTACTTTCAACTATACATAAGTTGATATAATACAGGTTACAAGTCAGGGAAGAACATTTTGATACGATGGTTGGAGACCGAATGAGCCAGACAACACATTTTCTTTTTTTGAAAACCCTAAATGCCCTTCCATTTTAATAAAAACCCCGGGAACCGTCACTATTGGCTCTCGTTTCTGATTAATTTTTATATTGACCAATCAGAAACATGTATTTAAATGTTGCAATTATAAAAATGACAATATTCATTTCAAATAAAATCTGGTAATACTACAAATTTACGACTTAGTATATGTTTTTTGGATTAAGAGATCAGGTTTTCATACAAATAAATAAGGAAAAAAAAACAGTAGTGAAGGGACAATATTCGGCGCATTCGCCCTCTCGCTGGCAAATCACAGAATAAATGTATAAAAAATAACAAAACTTGAGAGGTGTCAAGGGACACCCGGGTGGAACGAAGTTTCTTTCGATTAATTAGTGACAGAATTGTATTTTTTTTTAAGTTTTATTATATATATTATTATATTGAAATAGAAAGACGAAACGTAAATAACTGGCTTGCTTTCTATGAGAGAGAGAGAGAGAGACAGACAGAGAAACACGCGCACGCCGCACGGCTTACAACTATAGTAAAAAGTGTCGTTACAACTTTTGGTCTTAATTTTTCGTTTAGCACTTCGTTCCAAAAAATTATAACGGCCAACATCTTGAAAAAAATGTTGCAAATGTAACAATACTTAGGCATTCCTATATAAAAAAAATGGTACATAATATCCGTTTACCCTCCGTTGACTCCTTCCTAAAGTTACAAAAGTAAAAAAAAAATACGTAAAAACAACGTATTATATTTGTACCATATGTATGAAAATTACTTATTCGGAATGGAATTATTCTTTTCGGTAAAGAAACTTATCTTGCGAACGTGATCCCCCGATTTATCTATACGAACATGTCTGCCTGCTTCAAGTTTGGTTAATTTATATTTAATCACCCAGTTTGTATGTTTATTTGTATGTTGGTAGTTATTTATGTACAGATCGTAACTTCCAACAAATGTCAACAAAACCTGGGTTACAAAATTTAGAACTTTATTTTGCAGCCGTCGGGTTTATTGATTATATCCATTTTATCCGCTGTCCATGGCAGGGGAAGTAAAATAAGTCTGTATAACAATAGTGATTAGAAGCGAGTTCGAAAATACCCGACTGCTAAATCTTTAAACCTGTGTATCACCCGTTATTTCTTTCTATTTTGATGTACCCAGTGTCACTCTCACGACTAAGACGAATCTATTGACACCACTTACATAAAATTACGACAAGCCGTTTAGACTCTAAGGCGTGCCAAATAAATATACATACACTCGAAAAACATAACCTTCCTTTTTTTGCAATTTAATTAAGGGAAATTGAAGGAATTTTTAATTTTATTATGGGAAGGGAATTAAAAAGCTATCTCGACCTCTTCATAATCTTATTAATCTTAGCAGTTTCTCAACTTACATAATCTAAGTTTAGCATAGTCCCAAAGAAATCATTATCATGGTCTCAGAGAAACCTTGAACTTTTAAGCATCTTTACATAATGAACGCTTAATTTTAGGTTCTGCAAAATGTATCTTAATCTGCGATAGTTTGACATTTCGGCTGATTGATTTATGGGTTAGTATATAATAAAATAGTTGATATTTTAGCGCCACGTTATTTACTAAGTATTTATAATTATACTAGTTAAATAATGACATTTATAATTTTACCTCGAAGCGTTGCCCGCACCCTAAATCTTATTTTAAAAAATTTGACCTTTTCCTGAAAATCTTTTGAATTTCATTTTTATATCTCAAAATTCAGCGGTTTAGACTCTGCGTTGATTCTTACATAATATTAATCATCAATGACTGATATTATATAATGATATATATATATATATATATATATATATAAAATTAGACTGATATTATATAATGATATATATATATATATATATATATAAGAAATTGCCATAAATAAAAAATATGGCAATTTCTTCTACATTGCTCGTACAATCACCTATATATATATATATATATAGGTGATTGTAAAAAAATGTAGAAGAAATTGCCATAGTACAATCACCTATATATATATATATATATAGGTGATTGTACGAGCAATGTAGAAGAAATTGCCATATTTTTTTCGAAAAAATAATAGCAAACACCCCGGTAACAAAACAAATGGTAGAATGTTAACTTTCAAATTTTCTTGGAAATGACAGTTTTGTAAACTACAAGAAATAGGATTCAGGCGCTTAATACAATCAAGTAATAATACAGCAATACCAGACAAAACAATTTAAATTTTTGTTTAAAAGATAAAATAAGACAACTCTCTATTTAAAAACCAGCAACAATACATAAACTATGATTAAAGAAAACCTTATACACATATACCAGCTTTTGAATGGCGGCCTTATAGCTTAAAGTGATCTGTTCCAGGCAACCATGCACGTAAATGATAATAACTTATATTAGAGAGGCCTTAAAATATTACACTATCAACTAAGCAGCTATTATAAATAATAATATTATGAATTTCTGCTTAAAAACGTTCAACAAAGGAGCACGCCTAATGTTAACGGGAAGTCTGTTCGACAACAAAATAGCTTTAACAGTGAATGACGACTCTCAAGACCCAAGAACAAGGATCGAATCTCAAGTCTTTACGTTACACGAGATCTTTTATTAAATTGATAAAGATCGATTTAAGATACCAGTAACGATAATTATCGATCTCAAGACAGTATCGATATCAAGAATCAGAGATATTGCTTATCGGTGTTAAAGCAAGGCTTTGCAAGTAGGCTGTACCTACTCGTATGTTACACTCTAATATAAAGTCTATACGATGTTACAAAACCGGACGTCGTTTTCGTAGATACTGGACAATGACCTTGACGAATTGATACTTACTTCACTTTTTACTAACTACTCGGACAAACAAGCTTTTGCAATGCGGTTTTTGCACTTTATCTGTCTGGTTGAATAGGTCTTTATCTATGGTTCTATATACAACGTGTGACAGAAAGGTGTGACAATACGTAAGGGTGTTAATCTACTAATCAAGGTGAACTCATTGTAGAAGATAATTTAGCATAATTCGATAAATAATATATAAGGCTCTCCATGCAAAAATTGGTCACGTGATCGGTCAAGTTGTGTGGAGGACGCAATAATTTTTTCTTGAATTTTGCATAATTTTGTGCTACGCAATGTTCACTTAGATGGGTAAACTAACACCCTTAAGTATTGTCAAAACTTTCTGTTACACGTTGTATATAAAAGGGTAATTCCTGACTGACTGATATTACCTAAGGATCAACATAGAGCCTTGATCGCTGAACCCAGAAACATTAAATCTGGAGGGTGAACTATAGGGTTTAGGTGTGTAATAGGAAAGTCATACATTAGTCTTATGGGGGTTCATTAATTTATTGAGGTATTTAAATAGAGACAAACCTCAGTCACAAATAGAGCCATTAACAAAAACAAAATATTTTTAGATGGAAAATAAAACATATTTTTTATAATATTTTTTTTTACGCTATAATGTCAAATTGACCGAAAAAACTTGAATTTATTTTGTTAACAATGCCTAAATAATACGAGTAAATAATAATTGTATCCGAGGCTTAATAAAGTACGGGCCATAAAATAAATCAATATTAAAATATATTAAAAAAAAACATTCGAGTTTATATGAGAAAGTTCCAGCAAAATGCAAATGGAAATTTGTAATTGGCCATCTGAAACTTACATGATTAATTTAATTGTCGACATAGCTGTAAGTTTCCCCAAAAGTACAAAGATAACATTCAATATAAATATAATTTAAATAATCCCACGAAATCTTAAAAAAATGATCCTTAGTTTCTACGAAACACTAATCATTACGTCTGACCTGACCTTTTAATTTACCTCCGACGCATCTAATACACCTGATATATTTCTCATAAGCTAAGCCAGTAATCATTGTGACCTTACATACTAAGTTACAAAATAATCCGAAGGCTGTATTTCGATATCAGGAGCAACCATAACACTTACAATTTCGAGATACTTTTATGTTACACTAAATTTATTGTTTTACGCTGAAGCAATCATTACTAACAGATTACAATCGACAAGAAAACATTTAACTTTATAACAGTATAACTGTTTTTTTAATCTAACTACTACTACGTGTATTGTATTTGTATGTATTGTATTTATATATGTATGTATTATATTTATATATGTATGTATTATATTTATATATGTATGTATTGTATTTATATATGTATGTATTATATTTATATATGTATGTATTGTATTTATATATGTATGTATTATATTTATATATGTATGTATTGTATTTATATATGTATGTATTATATTTATATATGTATGTATTGTATTTATATATGTATGTATTATATTTATATATGTATGTATTATATTTATATATGTATGTATTGTATTTATATATGTATGTATTATATTTATATATGTATGTATTGTATTTATATATGTATGTATTATATTTATATATGTATGTATTGTATTTATATATGTATGTATTATATTTATATATGTATGTATTGTATTTATATATGTATGTATTATATTTATATATGTATGTATTATATTTATATATGTATGTATTGTATTTTATATGTATGTATTATATTGTATTGAGAGTTGTTAAGTTGTTAGTGTAATATTTTAAGGCCTCTTTAATATTATGTAATTATCTTGTACGTGCTTGGTTGCTTGGAAGAGATCGCTTTAAGCGATAAGGCCGCCATTTAAAAACTAGTATACGTTTACAATTATGTCTATGTTATAGTTTATTGATTGTTAAGCTGGTTCTTGAATAAAGAGTTGTCTGTCTATCTATCTACTTACTTAAATGTGTCTTTTTGATTTATTGTCGGCGTCAAAATGTTTCGAGAAATAATAAAAAAGTGCATATCCATATGTATGCAAAAAATAAATTAAAAATAATATAAATAAAAAAGAATGTTCTAGAATTTTTAAACATAATGCTTATCTAGCATATTTCTAGTTATTTTAGTGTACTCTACACGATATAGAATACATACTGGGAGAAAACTCTGCAGGCAATAAGGCTCACCAATGTCTTGTTTTATAGCTATGCTATTAGTAATATTTTTAAGCAATACTGGACAAAGTGCCTTTTTAAGAAAAATGTAATATCGAACTAATATACCCGACAAAATAATTACCTATGCCTAGATTAATTAAGATTAAATTTAAGTGATCACTTAAGTAATATTTCTGGATTTACAACTACAATTTGTACTAGCTTTTACCCGCGGCTCCACCCTAGTTATGTTATTTCGAAAAAATAGCTCATAGCACTTTCCAGACCTAAGTCAATAAGTTGCAGTCAACAAACAAAACAATAAACACACTATCGTATTTATAATATGTGTAGAGATATGGAGATCATATTACAAAATATTGTTCTTGCAGAATACGTCGAGCACAGTTAGAATATTTATAAGAAATTTGTTAATAAAAATACCACACCACAACCAAAAAACCTAAACAGGTATAACACCATATTTTTATTACTCAAAACTTTGGCGCCAAATACTAAAAGAGAACGTCGTACTACAAACCTGTACCAGAAAACATTGAGACTATTTATAAACGCAAATAAAGACTAATATTATCAAAAACGTCACATTTAAAACTAATCAAACTGTAAAAACCACAATACTTTCTAAATTTGTGTTAATTGATAATAATAAATAGACACTTACATTTGTTAAATATCTGCAACCGAAACACAAGCTACTCACTCTCGATTATTTGACTGACTGACGATTTCGTTCCGTTCTTTAGAGTTCGGAGGCTGGTTACATTCACTCAGAGTGAACGTGTGAACGGTAGAACGAATTGAAAATGTTACCAAGGGAATAAATAATGTTGATTCTTCAAACAACTTTGGATTTTCCACATGATTGTTTTTTTTTCAGTGAGAGATTTTTCAATGCACATTTTTTTTTAACATACACAGCTAGGCATTTGACTACTAGTTTGTACGACTACGGAAGTCAGCGATACTGTAGCCTTAGATGGAGCATGCCTAGTCTGGAATACACTGACTGTCAAGGAAGGCTGCCGAAACACACTGTTAGGTGCTCGGCGACAGAAAATCATAGATTCAGTACCTACATAATATAGTTACATATTGGATATATTTTTTCTATGAATGAAATATTACCTACGATTTACAATTTGTGTTTCGATAACCCTAGTTGTTTTGTGTGATAACAAAATACGAGTTAGGTTTTCTTCCACGTGCATTAGTTAGACGTAATAAGAATATATCTAAATCTTGATATTTTGATATTATAAAATGAATCTTATATTGCTATAGTATTTTTTCTGCTGATACCTTCTTCATCTACGTAATACAACGGCAGTCAAACGCCTAACTGCAATTCTGAGCAATTCTTTACCAATATAACTTCACTTTGTTTAACTATAAATATATATACCTGTATATACCATAAAACTATATATACAGAAGATAATATATGTACAATACACAGTGTCATAGTTCTTAACAAAAAAAACTATCAAAAATATCGACAAAATTAAAAGTTCCGAACAAAAGACATCAACGCGTTTTAAGAAAACAAAAAAATATATTTTATTGCATTAGAATCGTTTAACAAGTGGTTAGTAGCAGATTCAAAATAAACCGACTGTTAAATCTTTAAACCTGTGTATCATCCTTAATTTTTTTTGATGTACCCATGTCACTCTCACGACTAAGACGAATCTATTGACACCACTCACATAATAACAAGACAAGCCATTTAGCCTCTAAGACGTGCCAAAAAAATATACATACTTACATACACTCAAAAAATATAACCTTCATTTTTTCGCAGTCGTTTGAAAATATATTTATCTGATAAATAAATGCATATAATTTATCAAGACAGGCAAATTAATTTTATGTAATTTTGTTATTTTAGAGAACATTTTTTAGTTTCGATACCTTTTGAACTCCTTCTTTATCACACTGCTATTGTAAAGGCAAAAGTTTGTATATTATGTATGCATTGTGAATGAATAATATGCATTGCATGTCTGTTACTCTTTCAAACAAAAACTGCTGAACCGATTTGGACGAAATTTAGTACGGATATAGCTTAGCTCCTGGATTAAGACATAAGCTACTTTTTATCCTATATTAATGCGGGTTAATTAAAACACCGCAGGGCGCTAGTTTACCTGATATGCTCTCTATATAATTTCTGATTATGGTTTAGTTATAGACAATACTAAATTCACTCGCTATCAATTGCTATCATATATTTGAAATTATAGAGTCTAATCTGATTTCTATGTAATAATTACTGTAGTAGTTAATTACTGTATTAGTTAGAAAATAATTTTAATCTGGTTACTTAATATTTACCTAATTAAAAAACTAGCTTTTTCCTGTAACTTCGGGCAATAGCGGCACTCAGTACCTCAGGTGAGGATATAAACAAACCAACAATAACATTTTCGATATAATTTTTTTGTGGGGATGAAACAAGCAGAAAAAGTGAAATAATAAAAATGTGGTAAATGAAGAACCGCTCGACCGATTTTGTGCAAACTTCACATATACTATCTACTAAATAGTCCGAACAAATTCTAAACATATGGTTTGGATAGGCGAAACCGTTCTTGAAAATTACAATGAATAGTGGCATTGATTTTTAAATATATTGATAATAAAAATGCTCCAACTATAATATAGAAGGTGGCAGCGTGCCCAGATTGCAGCATTGGAAGAAGTACTTATACGTTGGGCCAGATTCCACAATCAGCATTTCGTTCACGCGCAGATAAATTTTCTGAAAAGCTTTTTTTCCAATAATATGATTTTCCAGGGGTGTACTAAGCCGAAAGGAGATCACTATTCTCATCCATGTAACTATATTACAAATTCTAAATTCGAGAAAAATAACCATCTATCTCATAAATTTTGTCAAAAACTGACATTATTTTGTATAGAACAACCGATGTTATTTTTAAACCGTTGGTAGCATACTGAAAGCTGTTCGTAATGGGAAGTAATGTGACTTCCTCTCGGCTATCTTCTAAACTATAACCTTTATTGTACTGGCAGAACTAACAGTGTATTTTATTAAGCTGCCAGTCATGTTATACTCGAAGTAGTAAGAATAAAATTATCAAGATACTATAAAAAGTCAAGGTTTACAAGATCGAGCTCGCCGCGAGGCGAGACAACGTCATTTGTTTTTAACTATTTATATAATCCAGACGTGTGTGACATTATGTGAGTAATCAAATTTAATGTTTAAGTTCTTTTTTCATAGATTAGGTAATCTGCCCAATTGTTTTTGTAAAGTAAGGAATTGGTAATTAAATAGTTTGAAAGAAATTGAAGGATAAGACAGGAATTTGTCTAACAATGGATATACATGAGCTGAAATAAATAAATGGCTATGATTTAAAATAAGGGAGATTTTTTATTGTGTTACTTTTGGATTCCATTTTAGGGTTCTGTATCTAAAATGCACAAACAAGACCTTATATCTGTCTATCGGCCCGTCTGTTACCTGGTGCTGTATCTCATGAACCGCGCTAGCTGGCGAGCTGAAATTTCTACAGATGATGTATATCTGTTACCGCTATATCAAAATTATACTAAATAATAAAAATAGACAAACAAAAACGTGATTGTTTTGTTATTTTTCTCTCAATTAATAACGGTAACAAGTTGAGGCTTGGAATTTTCACAGAATATTTAATTGTATATTCGAAAAAATAAATATAAAATATAAATGTTTCGGGCAAGGCTCTCATACAACAAACCTGTTTCTTGCTTGATGTAAATAACTTAGTGCGCATGTCCGACTCGCCATATACCAATTGTTTACGAAATAGTTAATTTCATTTTTTACTTACATTAGTTAGTTTATTTCTATTTAAATTGCTTTGTAATTTTTTTCTTAACTACTATTTATGTTTTTGAATCAATCTTTTAATTACATTAACATAAATTATGATTATTAGTGGCGTTTCAATGGCTTTGAATGTTTTGGTTTTACCATGTTCAATCTAGTGCGGTTCAAAAATAACTAAATAATTAACTTAATTATTTTCTTTTATATTTTTTTAATATAACTTAAGTTTAATAATACTTTAATATTTATTCAACTTATTTTGATATTACTCAACTTACTTTTTTCATGTTCAAAAATCATTATTATTTTTATTTTTATATTTTAAGGCAATTGCCATTAATTTTGTGATCCGCATAATTTTATGCTTAATTATTGAAATCAACCAGTAAATGGCAACGAAATAAAATAACCCCTTTTTAGCAGAACGAACCCTCACTTAAAAATACCCGTCGATTAAAGAAATCTTAAAAATTCGGTAAATAAAGTTTCATAAAGATTAGTTTGAAACTACCTGTATATTTTATTTAGAAACGTAACGCGTGTTTGAATCATATAGTTTAAGAAGACGGGTTTGTCGTACAAATCATCGCTGAAGACAAGGACGACTCATTTCATCCCTGATGAAGTTCACCGAATGTGAACGAAACTGTAGTTAGACCTTTCCAACAAACAGGTACGCGTGAAAACCCGTCTTCTTAAACAATACATATATATATATAAGCATGAAATATAAACCTACTTGTGTATATTTTCAGTACGATGCCAGAGCTAGTGCAGCCGTTTCCCCTGGTGGAGGAGTACAAGAAGAAGACCGGCATCACTCCTCAGGACATCAGCAAGCTGAGAGCATGGATGGAGACGCAGCCACATCTACCAGCTGACGCCATCACAGGTTAGATTTCAACTGGTTAGATTTTTTTTATCCAACACAGCTAGGCATTTGACCATAAGCTCGCTCAACGGAAGTCAGCAATACTTTAGCCCTAGATGGATCATGCCTAGTCTGAAATACACTGGCTCTCAAAGACCGCTGCTGAAGCGCACCGTTGACTGTGCTTGGTGCTTTGTGACAGATTATCAGCTTTAGGATGGTAGCTATCCAGGCGAGCGTTAGAAAACGCTCTACCACCATGCTATGGTTTCCTCACGATGTTTTTTTCACCGGTAGCTCAGGCTCTTTTAGCATATTAGATATCACAAACAGATTGTTATACGCAAGGTTATTGGTTAGGGGTGACTAAACTAACTGCGAAAGGTGCTTACTATACTCATCATTACGAACAACTTTTAATATGGGACCAACTCTGAATTCAACGAAAAATAATCAACTGTATCATACAAAAATATGATCGGTAGTCGACAAAATTTGCTGAATTTTTTTATCGAATTCAGAGTTTGTCCCATAGCGAAAAATATTCTTTAGGGTGAGTATAATGATCCTCTTTCGGCTTAGTACATTTTTTGCCGGTAAACCTCTATATATTTTGCAATGAAAGGCCTTTTTAACCTGACTGCGATAGGAGAGTATCTTCTTCGAGTGTATGTATTTATATTTCGTCGACACGCTTTAGAGCCTAAACGGCTTGTTGTATTTTTATGTGAGTGATGTCAATAGATTCGTCATACTTGCAAATTGTCATAGGCTATACCAGCTGCATTCCGCAATTTTACTTTATTTATTTTTTTAGTTTAATTTTTTTGACAATAGTCCGAGGACTAAAACTGATGTTCAACAAGCGTGTTTACGAAGCACACGTGAACAAACACAATTTCTTAGTGGTTAGCATATTAGCTAGAGGAACCGGCGGTGTTCGGTGCCCGGTTGTATTTCGATTGGTGTTTGAACAATGAGTTCGTATATCCGATTATTGGATGTGATGTACATTGTGTTTAAATGTTGCGTGGAATCTCCAACAGAGGGGAAATTCTAGTGGGGAGCTAGTTTGAAGTGTTTTGGTTTTGAAGAGTTTGGTTCTCAGATATCGTGTCGTAAATAGGTATTTTTAAATGCGATTGTTATATAAATTACAACAACAGAGTTTCCTTATTAAAAATATTCAAACAGGAAAACTTATTAAGTAAAAATTCGCTAAATATTTATATTTACATATTTAATCCGTATCCATGTAAATTATAAAGCTCCTAAATAATTAAATACGTATTCTTTGTTTAAACGCTCAAAGAATACTTTTTAGATTAAAAATAACTTTTGGGATTTGCAAATTAAGTTTTAGTTCTAAAACAGGCAACTCAACGAGGCAATGGGACCAGCATTTCTGGTACTCTACCAACTGGCAGTGGTTTAGATTTAAGTTAGTTTTAATTTTTGGATATTGCTTTTGTACATATAGTTTATAACTTTGTATAGTTTTAGTAATACAGTCATAAAATAAAACCACAATTAAATGCACGTCAGCAATCAAATAGCCCGCCTTTGATTGTACCTGGTGCAAAAGTACCCATCACACTGGCTGCATTCCCCCTCTGGATAGCAATGGCAAGTCTGTGCACCAGGTACGACCCAGAGCGGGGGTCTCCGATCTTTTCGTTTCACTGCCCTGCCTGCGTAGTTATAGTTAAAAATTTTATCATGTTTTATAAGTTTGTGCAATAAATGATATTCCTTTAAAACAGGTATTTTAACAAAATTTATATTACTGCGCAGCTGTAGATATACGATGGAGACAATGAATATTTATGTAATGATTTTTTTATCCTACACAGCTAGGCATTTGACCACGACCACGGAAGTCAGCGATACTGTAGCCCTAAATGGATCATGCTTAGTCTGGAATATACTGGCTCTCAAGGAAGGCTGCTGGATCACACCTTTAGGTGCTTGGCGATAGATTTTACAATTTGAGAGTGGTAGCTAGCCAGGCGAGAGATAGGAAACGCCCTACCACTATGCTATGGTTTCACCTGTTTTTTCACCTGTTGCTCAGGCTCTTTTTGCATGTTTAGTGGGATCGAACCTCGTACCTTTTGCACGGCAATCGACCCCACTAACCACTCGACCATCATTGCTACAACAAAGTTATTATGTAATCCGTTTTAATATATTTAATTCAGATCAAGTCAAACAAATGACTGAGTCTAGGTACGAGTATACCTATTCATTAAGCCATGTATTTAATATCATCTTCTATATAAAGTCAATTGCTGTTCGTTAGTGTCGCAAAAACTCGGGAACGGCTAGGCCGATTTAGCTTATTTTGGTCTTGAAATGTTTGTCATACTCCAGGGAATGTTTAAAAGGTAAGAAAAATAAATGACTGTTAGGCGGTACGAAGTTCAACGGGTCAGCTAGTTATTAATAATTGTAATAATGTATTCTTTTTTACCTTTTTTTGTTGAATGGAACATTTGAATTATCTGTAGATCCTAAATGGTCTATAGGTAATCTTTCTGCTTTAATTTTTGTTGCTGTTGTAGTTAATCATTTCGTAACTAGTTACCTATTAGCTAAAGTTTCGTAGACTTCCGAAGCGGTAAACACAATACTAACGGGTATATATGGCGATATTATTTTTATTTATTTTTTATGTGACTACCGTCTTTCATTACGGCAGGCAATATTTTCAGTTTTTTTATTCAATTTAATAATGAAACCTCTCTGGACTGACTTTGAGACAATTTTAATGTCACCATTCGAGGAGGACTCTTTCAAACATTTTTTTTAATATGTCCACCTTTTATTGTCGATTTTAAAACCTTCTCCTATTTGGCAAGTCGGTAAAGAGAGTTATTTCCCAGACAGCATTGTATTATTGGAAATGACAGTTCAAAATAAAAAACGCGTTAGTTTTGTAAATAATATAATTATTAACTAATTCTTAGTAGGTTAGGTAATTGCGAAAAGAGAATAGACCATCGTTTTGGCTACTAGTTGAATATCAAGAACATATTTTCTTCTTTAGCAACTGGTTGCTAATCTCAGTTACCAATGTAGCCGGAACAGGACACAGCTCTGAATGCTTCTAACCTATTGTGTCTTAGATTATAGAGGCTGAGATGTGTAATAAATTCATATGTACCTATATCTTACCTATTTATTTCTGTCAAGATTAATGCAAGTAGATGTGTCGACATAATAGCCTCTAATAGCCAATAATTTCTCTGAATACTTCAAATCATCAGCTACCTATTAGTACATAAGTAACCTATTCAATACATAATCGGCATTTACCTACTCCTGTTGATACAGCTAGTTTTTTTATTGAGATAATGATCACTTGTACCTATGTTTATTAAATTGACCGAGCGAGCGAAACGAGCGACAGTTCGCAGAACTACTGGTGTTCAAATTCAGATATGAAACTGAAATATAAACTTTTAGATTGATTTACATACATTTAAACAAATGAATTTATTTAATATAGTTTTCATTAATAATTCTGTTTAGAAAAGTGATAAACGATGTTTTTACTATTTTGCTTTTACAGTCAACTTATTACTTGTACTAACTTATAAATAATTCTTATAATTAAATAGGTCCAAGTTTTACTGAGAAATCAGGTAACATGCAAAGAGGGACACAGCCCACTGGTGGTGCATTAGGATTATGTAGGTTTTCAAATATAGGAATTTTGTTTCAAGATATCAAAACTGATCACCAGATCGCCTATTCCGTAGACAGATCAGACAGCAATATGTAGGAAATCGTATAAAGACCTACAAAATTTATAGATGATCCAAATATTCTAATTTACCACCAGAGAGCAACGTTCCTCTTTGCGTGTTTTTGACAGTTAGCGACTCTGTGTCTCTATTTCAAGCATGTTATTATAATAATAAATAACAAAAAACGTTTCACATTCATAGCTCCCCACTAGGATTTCTCCTGTGTCGGGAATGCCATGTAACATTCATATACACACGCACAAAGACACCCAGACCCTCAGAAAAATGTTCAAACTCATCATTCGAAAACATGCCCCGACCGGGAATTGAATCGGGGACCGTCGGATCTCGAAGCAAGCATACTAGCTACTTGACCACGGCGGCCATCCGTATTAGGACTATGTCTACCTATCAGGTACACATAGTCCAAGTAATGTAAATGTATTTGATTTATTGAACGAGCGAGCGAAGCGAATAATTTGGGCTAATCTGAAGCTTTGATTCTCCCTCAGACTTGGACCTGATCCTGACGTTCCACTGCTGCCGACGCAGCGCGGAGGTGTCCAAGCAGCTGCTAGACCTGCACTACACACTGAGGACGCTCTTTCACAACCTGTTTAAGAACAGGGCTGTTGATGACAAGTGTTTGAAAACTTTGGACATTTAGTAAGTTCGTTTTTTATTTCTCAAAATGAACGCAAGGTTTACCATTCATGATTACAGGTAAATTTCTTGTGTAAGTTTTGGTACAGTGCCATTTACCTACTGCTTAATACAGGTTAGAAGAAACATACAGCTACACCTTGACTATAAATTAAGTAAAGTGATTGTCGTATTATTTCATTAAATTAAAAATATTGTGTCAATGAATTCATTTTACGGAACAGATCGCACTGTAAGTATTGCGAATAAAAAAAAGAGTTTCGTCCTTTTTCCATAACTAGCCCAAATAATATCAATTATAATATCAATAGCGAATTCCACAAATATTTTCAGATGCTTAAAGTAATGACATTTTGACCTTGAATGTTTATTGTTTCAGCCTGTACTTACCGTTAGAGATGAGAGCGGACGATGGTTCTAAGATTATCTACTGCAGATTCCTCGACTACGATCCGAAGAACTTTGTGTTTTCTGAAATTATTAAGTAAGTTTATATAAGCTTCTTTGTCTTGTTTAAATGAAACATATATTGGCGCTTAAAGGCTGGAAACGCACAGGCAAGGCTCTAGGCGCTTGGCAAGCCGCTGTCTCTATTCGGTACAGGCTACTCAGTCAACTTAGTAAAACCAACGTTCTATAATGTTCGCGGTCCGACGCACTGCGAGCTTGGCGCCTCGCCACCACCTTTTATGCATGCCATCATGCTCTAGGCGTAGCCGCCAGCCTATTTGATTCCAGCCTAAAAGCTTTATGATTTAAAAAAAAAACATGTATACTAGCCACTTGACCTCGACTTGTAGAACTATACCTCGGTGTCAGCTTAATGTTACTCTAATGTTAATGTTAATAAAGTGCCTTTATTAACATTAACAAAATGACTAACTTCAAAAAAATTATAGCAGAAAGATTACCTATAGACCATTTAAGATCTACAGATAATCCAAATGTTTCAACCCACCACCAGAGGGCAGCATGCTAGCCGCATTACCACGCTGAATGGCAATGCTTATACGTTGGGCCACATAAAACCCGGCATTCTGGTCATACATTGAACCGATTAAAGGCTCTGATAAGTTTTGGAAAATAAGATGAGCTTCCGGGCCCCACGGCCCCAAAGTCTCGACTTCAAATGGCTCAAATATATAAAGCACCCAAACGTAAGCTGATAGCGACGAAAAGCAGACGAAAAGCAGTCGGATCTTATATTCAAAATGTATTGAAAGAAGGCAAAGCTTGTAACCAAAGTCCCGACTCCCATTCAGAGACTGCAAGTAAACGAGTTAGTACATGACGCTAGTACACGTATCTAGAAGAGGTTTTCGTGCTAGTTCACAGATCGGCCGATCCCATAGCCTCTGACAAGATGGTGACTTGGGAAAATCGGTATTTGGGAAAGCAAGCCTCTAAGCATCCTTGGCTTCGGTAGAATTTGCTACTACTATATTAGAATAGCCTAAAGAGGGTGTGAGGATTTTTCCTACCAAATCATTCGTGCCATGTAATGAAGCCAAGAATGCGGGCAGCGCGACACTAGGAATTTTGCGGACTCCCAAGTCTCCTAACCTTACAGGCAGAGAAGCTTGCGACCATGCTCTGTCATCCATATCAACCTTCAAAACCGTAATCAATGTGTCCTTTATGATGTTGTACAGGCTCTCAAGAAGCTCACTGTGTTGCCACAGTGGACAACAACGTAAATTTAGGAACGAAAAGACAATATCTGATAATAGTAAACGCCATATGAGCGTTAATTTTGAGCAAACGGCCAGATGTATTTACAAAATTTTGAATTTTTTCCTCTACGAAGGGAGAAAAAGATTCACTAAGAATTGGTGAACCAAGGAGACGAAGAGAACTGTTATCTACCAAACGGATACCAGGAGACAAAACATTGAAAATTTGAAAAACCAAATCCTTGTCAGGACAAAAGTCGCAATCAAAAAGTTCGCAATTTGAAAAATTTAGTTCCAAACCTATTAGACCAAATTCGTCTATTAAAATTTGTAAATCATTCAAAATTGTGTTCGAATCGCCCCCTAAAGTTCTGTCATCCAAGTACCAAACGTTAAGTTTGGATTGGAGACGTTATATGATGGGATTGATGGCCAAACTAAAAATGGCCGGTCCGAATGGGTCACCCTGCTGGCAACCAGCTGAAAAAGAGAGAAGTTTCTCACGAAACGTCAATTTTGTGGCTTTGCCATAGCATTGCCAAAGAAATTATATTATTATTTTATTTATTTAAATAATTAAATAAAATTATTAAGGTCAGGAATTTTGTCATTCACTTTGGTCAGAAGAGCGCACCTGTAAACCGAATTGAATGTATTTTTTACATCTACCTTTAACAGCACATCTCTACAATTTTGACCAAGAAAAGTCTGTAGAGAATGAACGGCAGCCTCACATCCGCCCCGCGAACCAAACCCAAGCTGTAAAGGTTGAAAAGTTGAAAAGGCTGACAAAACGCCAGTGAAACGTTATCCACCTACTACCTATTCAGAATGTGAATAAAAGGCGAGGTGAACAGTTTACATAATTTATTTTTTGTGGCGGAGTTCTTATTAGCCGGGTCTAACTATAATTGTACGCAACCAAATGGGAAGTCGGCCCAAGTACTCCCCTGGCTATGGCCTCGACGAGTAGAGAGGAGCCGGGGACTAAAGGTCTGCTGTGGTGTGCGCCGGTAGCTACTTCGGGTACAGCTGTTGTGGGACGAAACGTAACGGTCGTCCCGGTACCTAGGACCCCAATACGGGGTTTTATCACTGATTCGGGTTGTTTCGCCGTTAATACGGAACGGAAAACTAGTAAACCAACTATTTATTGAGACGGAAGTAGTTGCTCCAAAATAGCGACGACGAGCGTGCAGTCGCTTTCAATATAAAAGTTCGTCTCAATCCTTTATAGAATCACTTATTCCTCGATACCAATGTATGGCGTCACCGGTGAAAATTTCAGTAGCATTAGCTAAAATTTTAGAACGTGTGATATTTTTTGCTTGACAAAACTCCTCCACCCGTTGAATAAATGCCCGGACGCACGTTTTGCCATCAAATTTTAATTTTGCAAACTGATTTGAATTACCTTCGCAGCTCACAGTAACGTTAATTGGTAGAGTAGAATTAAGAGATCCAGTAGGATAATCAGAATTACTACTACTACTAGCCAGAGGATCAAAAGCGGTGTCATTACATATGTTGAGCCTCGTGGTCGCTTTTTTGTACAGAGCAACACATTCATCATAATGTGGCTTAACTTCTTCATCTACTGTAATGCGATTAAGCCGATGATATAAATGATTAAGAATATTTTCAGTCCGCTGTAATATGTTTTTATCTAATGATGTAGAGTCTAGCGTTAAATGAACCTTACGAAGAGCATTTACAACACCACTCATATCTGTAGTTGCGTCAAAGGGACTCGTAAGGATGTCCTCTGAAGGAAATATAGGCCCGCACTTAGCAATTTGCTTACGCAGCTCCTGGACAGTTGAAGCAGGCGTTTCACCCCTAATAGCAACCTCATATTCCAACTCAGACTTTTGAAGTGACATGAATTTAACTGGATATGCCATGATGTAAATTCAAAAATCAAGCCTTGCCGTAAAAAGGGAAATGTTGAACACAACGTTGATAACAATAAATAAAGATATAAAAAGAAATGAGTGGAAAAAATACAACGAAAATACTCCGTCTGTTACAAACTTTCTAAAATGTGAGTAACGTTTTGGTTGTTTTCTTTACGTGAAAATGAAATAAAGAATGAAATGAATTAAAGCAAAAAATATATGAATGAAAAGTGCAACTCAAAAATAAAAACTAAAAAACAATAAGCAAACCATAAGCAGCAAAATATAAAGCAACTAATGTGTACGTACAACATTAATAAATTTTACAATTTCAAAGAAAAAATGAAACTAAATGAGAATAAACAATTGTACAAACTTTTTCTACACTTACTGTACTTTAATCATTTTGTATAATATGATTTGACGCTTACAGTACTTAACTAATAATATTATTATTATTTTTTTTTGATTTGAAGATAGTTGAGTACAAATGTATAGTACCTTAGTTGCTAGCAACAAAAACGTTTAACATGAGATGAGAAAAAAAAAAATACACACATCACTAAAATATGAGACAAACCCAATGGAAGCGTACAAATGACCTACCAACCACGTTTAGGCGCCAGTGTCAGCAAAACTTGAAAAGGCTGCATAAATGAGCCACCTTTTTCTTACAACTTGCTTTGGCAGCGAAGCGACGATATGTGCTACAGCAATTGGCCTGATACCACCTTCCTTTTTGCGAAGTGCACATAAATTTGCACCATATAAAATGTTAACGATGTCGTCAGTGACACGCCCAGATAACATAATGTTTACTAAGGCCGTCAGATCTCTCAAGAAATTCTCACCTACCTCACCAGAACTAAAAGATAAAATCTAAAGATAGATCTTTTAGGTGCTGAGGTGTTAAACCATTTAGGCCTCCGGCAGAAGTTGTTTGTAACATTTTTTAAAGTATAGATAGGAAGAATAATGATTCAACCTCAGATGTTTAACCGTACATGCATTGAATGAGCCAACTCTTCTATTTCAGAGGTTTCCTGATGATAGTAGACCTGTGGCAGTACCTTGAAGGCACGTGGCCGGGACTGGTCATCGTTGTAGATCTGGACAGAGTGACTCTCGGCCACGTGACGCGGCTTGATGTACAAACAATACAGCAGTTCCTGTACTTCTTACAAGTAAGGCGTATTTAGTACCATTGTCAGATCCTAGCATCCGATCATATAATTTTGATACAAATATATATTATTCTGATTATATAACTTAATTTTATTATATAAATACATTCTATATTTGTTAGTTCGACAAGGTACTAGAGTGATATCTAAGTTGTATAAAGTTTTATGAGTAGACTTGTTAGACTTCTCAGTAAGGTTTTTCTGCTAGTAAAAGTATGTACGCTATAAATTAGTCTGCTAGTAAAGTAAAAATAAACTCCACCATTCTCCATAGCAGTTGATGTTGTAGAAGTATCGATGGTTGTCATCAAACTGACCTAGTTCAAGATTGTTTGTGTTCGTCTCGTGGCAATTTTGAAAAAGTTAAAGTAATAGTTGACAGAAACACATTCTAATGGCGAATTCATCTAAACAACATTAAATCAATTGGAAAATCTTACCAGTTTGACGTTTTTACATAAAACAATTTAAACAACTTAATATTATTATATTTCAGGAAGGCTTGCTTGTGAACTTAAAAGGTCTTCATTATATTAACGCGCCCTCTTTTATGGATAAAATCATGGCTATCATGCGGCCCTTCATCAAAAAAGAGCTCATGCAAGTACTACAAATTCATCAGATCGGCGCAAGAACCTTGGAGAAACATATTCCATCGAAGGCATTACCGCTAGAAGCCGGTGGAGAGTATATGTGTTTCGAAAGTGCTAGAGGTAAGTTTTTTACTACACAGCTAGGCATTTGACCACAAGTACGCACGACCGTGGAAGTCAGCGATACTGTAGCCCTAGATGGAGCGCGCCTAGTCTGGATTACACCGGCTCCCAAGGAAGGCTGCCGGAACACACCGTTAGGTGCCGTTAGATTTTACAACTCGAAGGTGGTAGCTAGCGATACGAGCGATAGGAAAAGCCCTACCACCATGCAAAGTTAAGTTATTTTGTTCCAGTTTACAGGGTTATTGGTTGTGGGTGTACTAAGTCGAAAGAGGGTCACTATACTCGTCATTGCAAACATCTTTTATTATGGGAACAACCCTTATATGGAGATAAAAAAATTAGCTTTTCCGTACAAAAACTTTATCAGTTAATGTTATTTAGGATGTAAATATTGACCCTTCCTTAACCCTTTATAAAATACATATTTGATTTTCTGGAATATGACTTACAAAACATATGGGTTTGCCACTAGCCAAATTTAAACGTTTCCCATAAGCATTATTCATTTTCTTGCGCAATCAGCAGCTAAACACAGTCTTAAGTTTTTCGTATTTTGAGCTCTTTTAGCACTATATTTTGTAAGATTTGTACTCTTCTATTTAATATTTTGTGTGTCTGCAGTCAAGAATCGATCTAACTATCTACCATATTCAATCTTCTCTTACTATTGAGATTGCTGTATTAACCGTAGGTTCACTCATATCGTTTAAGTGTAACATTTTGTTTAACTAAAACCTATATAGAATATATATATAGTATGTAAATAATTGTGTAAGCATATAATGCTGTAAATTAGTGCTTAAGTTATTAATATAATAATTTAATATAATTCTATTCTTATCAGTTTCATGCTTGCTTTTTTTTTATTTTATAAATAATAGGCTTGCGTTTGACCGCAACTCGCCTGATGTAAAGCGACGATGCGGTCTAGGATGTAGCACGCCTGCCTTGAAGAAACCGATTTACTCACAACTTGAAAAGATCGAGATTATAGTTATCGTAAATAGAGAACTCGGAAGGGAATACCACAACCTAGCTGTACGCACAATAAAAGTAGACGCGAAGCGTTTTGTGCGAGTGAGTGGAATCTCTACTATGCGCCGGTTGATTCTCCTTGATTCTCCCATCTTTACAACATCTAACAGAAAGATGTGACAATATTTAAGGGTGTTAGTCTACCAATCAAGGAGAACCCGTCGTAGAACAAAGTTTTGCAAAATTCGAGAAAAACATTTTGCGTCGTCCATACAACTTGACCAATCACGAGGCCAATTTTTGTATGGAGGACATAATATTTTTTTCTCGAATTTTGCATAATTTTATTCTACAATTGATTTACCTTTATTTGTAGACTAACACCCTTAAGTGTTTTCATACCTTTCTGTTACACCTTGTATTCAAGTATTTAATATTTGTATGTATTTAATCTCTCTCTTGCTTCCCAATTTCTTTTTCGATCTATTGGAACCACCTAATTTATAACATCTATTTTTCCAAAAAAGCTGTGTAGTTGATGCTGATTGTACGTACATTTGAAATCGTCAATGACTTGTATTCCAGCGTTACTTCTAATCCTCGAGTTTTTAGTTTTTTTTGTTTCTATATTTATAAATATATGTTTATTTTCAGCAATGATGCTATCAAAGGTACGCGCTGGTGCTGATTACTTCTCATCAGAGAATAAGAAGCGTGTGGTGGAGACAGCTCGTCCCGGGAAACCAAAGACCATCTCTGACATCTTCGGGAGCGTGGAGGGCTCCTTCAAGAAACTAGATATTGATTAGATTTACTTCTTGACTTACGTTTAGATCTGTGCAAACACACTTTTCGTGTTCGTTTCGTTACTTGAAAAGAATTATAGATTCAGCTCAACGAATGACATTAGCAAAAAGTGCACATAAGGTAATAAATTAATAGTCTTCACAAACGCGGTACAATATTTTAAAATTATTTTCTTGGGATTTGGGAGAAAAAATGAAATTGGCCAGTACCGTCAAAATCAACACTTTCTGATCGACACTTTAAAATCAGCACTTTCTGATGGTTTCATTTTGTTATTTTTAGATATTCCATAATATAAAGAAAATCATTATTACTGAATATAGCATATTTCTGAAGAGTGTGAGCCAAATGTGGCGAATTTTTCAAAATTGTAAATGCTAATTTAGTTTCGACGCACACGCGCTTCTTTAAGACGGTGATAACCAAAGACAAAACATGTCATAGTTATCAAGTTTTAATCTTTGTTTTTATGAATGGTATTATAAGCTCCGTAATTTATATTGGTGGCTTTGTGAATACGAAATACATACACAGAGAAATAGCCTCTTCTATTTTTACTCTTGACTGTAATATTGCTATTGTGTGTACCTATGGATCTTTGTGTCTGAATTAATAGTAGATTAGTAGCCAAGGGATGCTTACAGCCGAGCTAACTACTCTGCTTTACATCTCGATTGTGAGGTAAGTAGAAAAAAACCAGCATTACAATACTGAAACATTCTAATTGCTGCTTCAGGTTCCATTTTCATTGGATCGGGAGTGCAGCTTATATCTTCATCACTTACAGAACTCATGTTTTTTTCCTAATTAGCACGTAATTATAAAAAAATCACAAAAACAAACAATATTTAAAGTAAACGTTTTCTATTCCCGCCTTTTTCATCTTTCTTGTAAATAATTTTTTTCAAGAATGAAATTGAGCTTCGTCGTACGATATTTAAAATTGATGACTATTATACTCATACGAAGACGAGGCTGAATAGCGAAGAGACCTCTTTTATCATTGGGCTGAATGCATGATGTCTATTGCCAGTATGATGGTTAGATATACGCGAACTTTTTTAAAGAGTGAAGTTTTTTTTTAATTACTTACCGCCCTAGGGCTTTTTTAGCTACATTATTACCCTAGAGCGCTAATTGGTCACCTACAAGCCATTTGGGGGTAATAAGGACCTACTTACCGAATATGAGAGATGTAAAGTAATATTATTCACTTTTTCAGCCTTTATAAAGATTTGGCCAAGCGTTTGGTAGATGGTACAGGCGAAAATGCTGTTTTTTTAGTCAAATAATCTCTATTGCCATTCAACGTGGCAATACTGCCAGCATTTTTGCCATCTTTCCCTCAACTAACGGACTTTTTGACTGGCCGGTTGGTTCAGTTGGTAGCATCCCTGAATTCTGCGTCGCTGGTCCCGGGGTCGATCCCCGGACAGGTCAAAGAATTGTGTGCATGAACATGTCTGTTTGACTTGTGTCTGGGTGTTTCTTATATATATAAGTATGTATATCAGTCATCAGGTTACCATAGTACAGGTTTTGACGTAGTTTGGGACCTGAAGAACTTTGTGTGGATGTTGTCTCAGATTATTATTATATATTGCATCATTATATTATTATTATTATTTTTTGCAAGTAGATTTAATTTGTGTTAATGTTTTAATTACTGTTTTTTAAGTTTTTGTCATAATAAATATACTGTTTTCTCAGTGCACTTAAATGATGTATACTCGAATGTAAGGAGATATGTCACGCAGTTAAATGAAAGGAGGCTTTTGATGTTTTATACTAAACATTCTACTTATATTAAAATTTAAAATTAAAAAAGTTTGTACGTACCAATATGTGTTACTCTTTCACACAAAAACTGCCGAAGGGAAGAATAACTTAAGACCTCGAATAACAAAAAAGCTACTTACTTTTAATCCCTGAAGAAAAATGTAGTGTTCTAGTGAGAAAAGTCAAAAGTAACAAAGCGGAAAGCAGCTAGTATTACGAATACATACGTTTGTCGTATTTTTATGTGAGTGGTGTCAATAGATTTGTTTTAGTCATGAGAGTGACACTGGGTACATCAAAAAAAAAAAAAAATTAGGATAATACACAAGTTTAACGATTTAGCAGTCGGGTTTTTCGAACTACTTGTTGTATGTAACGAATGAACTTAAATCTTCAGAAACGATTTCAAAAAATACTTTTACGTTAGAAAGTTATATTATCGCTGAGTAATACACGTCTTAGAACCGATAACCGATGGGGATGAGAGGTTCTTGAGTGACGACCACCAACTGGAAGACTCTCCTCTAGCTCTTCCACTAAGTGGGCCGACGACATAGTGACAAGTCACAAGTAACCAGTGGATGCAGTAGGCAGCTTGTCGTTCGGAAAGGCGTTCTAATGGGTAGGCCTATGTTCAGCAGTGGACGTCCTCTGGCTGATGATAAATGATGATGAATGTAGGTTATACCTATTTATTACAAAAAATGTCCACCTGTGATTTTGATGATGATCATGGCCAAGCCTGTGCAGAGTACATAAATAAGTATAACTTTAATATTATTTGTCTCATTATTCTGTGCTGTTAGGTACAAATAATTACTAGAAAACTATTATACTATTTAAAATATATTTAATTTTAATTTTTCATTTTCAGGTCATACGAAGATCCTTATTAAAAAATTAGTAACATAACTAACAACAAAATCCAACTTCTCTCTTCTAAAGTTACCTACCTGCATACAAACTTACTAAATCCATAACATGACCTCGTCCTAAGTTATATATTTGCATGCGAACGTGATCGTGATTTTATCTAGACTTTAATCCACCATTTTGTATGTTGAAAATGTATTATATGTCCCCATAATAGGCATATTACCGGCAAAACCTGATTTTAGACTAAACTCATTTGACCTCAATAAAAAGTTTAGAATTCCGATGACCTAAGCAGAGCAATGCTACAAAAATAAAAATATTTTTGTGTAACGAATAAACAAAAAAGAAAAGTATTGATGACAGAACAAACAAATGTTCTACAGTAATGTAGAAAATATTAATATCTACAAATATATTCGTTGATGTTCTTTGATGGCATCATTCCACGACTGTTAGGCGGTACGAAGTGCACCAGGTCTGTTAATACTTTAAATAATAGTGATTATGTACTAGGTTGCATTGAGAATGTCCTGTTTTTACCCGGCTGCGAAAGAAGGAGGGTTATGTCTTTCGAGTGTATGTAGGCACGCCCTACAGCCTGAAGGCTTGTTGTATTTTTATGTGAGTGGTGTAAATAGATTAGTTTGACGGTTATAGGCTCGTGAACATACTTGAGTTCTTAGAGTAGAGTTTTTGAAGTCACTTTTACCACTTCTTTGTAGTCGTTTGTAAATAAAAAATTCCGGTCCATAAAATAACGTGATTTTATTTTATGGTATCAAACAATTTTACAAGTGTTTAATATCACAGCTAAGGAATCTTGGAATGTTTCCAAATGTAGCCCTCATGGCTCATGGCCAAACAGGATTTACATGCCTAGAAATTTTTTAGATAATTTTTGGTGGCGCACCCGTCAAGGATTTGAAATGTTATCGTAGTATATTTCACTAGTCAATTAACCATATTGAGTGAATTGATAAAAATGTGTAATTCGCCATTTTGTGTTTTTCAAATTACTAAACATTCCTAATAAAGATTCGCTTTTATACACATTTATATACAAAGTTAAAAAAATGTGGTCACGAGGTCAACTGTTGGCGGAACTACTAGTGTTTTATTTACCTACTAGATATTCAATTTTACAAGTTTTCATGACAAAATACAGGTAGTACAGAAGTCAATCTACATACAACGTGCGCTCGAGCAAGGCACACATAAACGCCGCTCACGGACACGATATCTCGAAACGGTGCACGAACTGGGAACCGTGCGAGTGCCATGCGCATGTCTGTGTTGTTTTATGTGCAAATATTTTAAAAATGTTTTTCTTTTTATTATTACAAATACAAATTATTTATTCATAGAAAATACGCTAAAAGTCAGTCAATGTAAATTAAATTACATAAAAAAATGCTTTTAAATAAATAAAGTACAATTAGATAACACAATTAAATTACAATCAAATATCCATTTATAAATAGTAGTCAATCAACTCCTCTTGCAGCCAGGCTCTCAGCCTGTTCTTGAAAACGTAAGTGGACTGGCTACAGGGATGCAGTTGTACACAGCTGGAGCAAGTATGATCTTTCAAATTTGGCTAGACGGTGCAACGGCTTTACCCTTTGAGCTTCTTGCTTCGCAAATTCTAATTACAGTTTACACCCTCCTGTTAAAAACTATCAAGATGCTCTCAATATCAAAAATTCTACCTGATAGATAAGTTTGCAGGATAAAGGAAGGATTGTTATTAGTTTATATGACCGTTCTTCTTGTTTCACTCTCAACAGAAAATAAAAAAAACTAGATACAAATATCGCTACCGTCAAGCATAGGTACTAAAGTAAGAAATATGAAGTATATACATAAAACAAGCTTCTTCTTGCGGCGGCCTCGTGTGTCGAGCGATGGCTGGCACATGCGTCATGCTGCTCGCGGGGTCCGGATAGCTCTCGGTTTGTAAGTGACATTCAATATTCAAAATTTGTACTAATACTTGTCATTAAGTTCAATTAGCAAAGTAGTTACTTGTCTTCTTTTATAATCCTAGAAATCTAAGATATGTAATTAAATTCACAAATAATTGTATAACTTCACAAATAGCACGAACCAAAGCGTCTGTGGAGTGAAATTAATTACAACAAAAAAATGGGATAAATTAACTATATTAATTTTTAGACGAAAATGCTGGCTTGTATTTTGCCCAAAATATAAGTCTAGCAATTCAGCGGCACATTTTTTTAAATAACCTCTTTGCAATATTAAACCATATAAAAAGTATAAGCATGTGTTTGACTTCTGTACTATCAGTCATTTGTGATTTTGTTGTACTAGTGGTAAAGGTAAGTTCCTGGTTAAAGTCAATGGTCTTTATTAAAGAAATTATGTGTTTTTCATAGCTCGTAAAACGACTTTCATATTTGCTAAAAAACAAGGTTTACTTAATCTTAATCGACAATAGCCTTAAATAGAGCACTATTTAACGCTATTGTCGATTAAGTATGACAATGACGCTATTTGTTACATTTATTTTAATAATTTGTTTACTTTTGAAAGAAACTGGCCAAGTGCGAATCGAAATCGCGTACCGAGGGTTCTGTACAAACCTGTAGGTTTAAAAAGTAAAAGTTGGGGAATTTTTATTGCTGTATTATTTAAATATATATATATATATATTGTATAATGTTAGTAAAAATGTATGTTTTTCGCACTTTTTCCTTTATCTGTGCTATAAGACATTGCTTCGTGAGAAACTTCAAGATTCCGAGCTCACGGGAGGTTTTGTAGGTTTTGATTCCCTTGAGTGTCGAAAATTTGCTACATAAACGGCTGTATGTTTTGATTGCGTTGGCTTAGAAGTTTGATTTTAAGACAACTTCATGGGACAGTACGCTTGAGTACTGGATTGGAATTTCGGCATGATACCTCCGATACGCGTTCCTGAGAAGGTTCCGTTTTTTTTTCGTTAGAGGTACGGAATCCTAAAAACCTAAATATAACGACTTACTTTATTTACTGACGACCTTTAATTATTTTTATTTTAGTTGAGTGGGTACGGCTTATTTTTATCCCCGCCGCTAAAACGACGGGGTGTTATAAGTTTGAATTCTCGAGTGGTCTCATTTAAATATTGTCAATTCGGTCAAGAGGTTAGATTACTTGATTCAACCGAAATAACTAAAAAAGTTCTATCATCATCTGCTGGTAAAGATGTCTATAGTAACTTTATTTTTTTAATTATGTGCCATAGCGCATTATCTCAGATAATATTGCCATTGTTACATTATAATTTATCTTTATACCAATCAAATGAGTAGGTATTAATGGATTTATAAGTAATTGGTATCCTTATAGTAACTGCAAATTATTAGGTTAATTTTAATGCATTATCTTTCCGCAAGGTCAAGATCAAATGTCTTATGTGATTTTAATATTACTGGTCTAATCTTAGATAGAATCTCGCTGCGCTCGACTAGATACCGCCGTCTTGCCTGTAAAATGTTGACATGTTGACGTAGAGAGTTTTTTTTAAATATAATGCCAAGTAAAATGGCAGTTTGCATAGTAACACTTGTCAAAATAATAAAACAAAAAATAATAAGGACACTGGGTTCTTACACACTGCAGTAATAAGTTGACGGAGCTGTTGATTTAACATAAATGTCAACAATCATTTATCTAATTTATAGCCTAATCAAAAATAATAAGGTTTATTAATTTATCGATTTTTTGTACTGATGATAGCCGAGTGGTTAGTGGGGTCGATTGCCAAGCAAAAGCTACGAGCTTCGATCCCACGAAATATGCAAAAAGAGTGAGTGAAGAAAAACATCGTGACTAAACTTAGCATGGTGGAACACTCACCTGGGTAGCTACCACCTTCATGTTGAACATTTGTCGCAAAGCATCTAACGGTGTGTTCCGGCAGCCTTCCTTGAGAGTCAGTGTATTCCAAACTAGGCATGCTCTGTGTAGGGCTACAGTGTCGCTGACTTCCGTGGTCAAGTGAGTTTGTGGTAAACTTGAACTAAGATTGTTTGATTTCCGGTCCCATAGTTTTGGAAATTTAACCTGTAAGAAGGTTTATTTGGGTGCAATGTTTAAAATTTCTTAAATTCCATTTAATGTCGCGAACAACGCCGTGTCACAGCAGCTAGCTTCTCTCTAAAGAAAATCGTTGGCCGAATTAATGTCTGGTTTACGAGATTTTATAGAAAAATTTCTTAGATTTAAGAGTGCACTGTATCTATGAGTGAAAACCTAAGCTAGGAGCCATTTTATGGGCAGTCTCGAAACTGTATTCACGAATGTATCTTAACCTAGTTAACTGAAACATGGTCGCTTACAGACTGATCTGGATGATAATAATCAATAAGATAATCATTTATTTCCGACACAGTTCATGTTATACTCGTACAGCGGGTAATAATGATTTAAGTAGTTAATTTAGGTATACCATTTATTTTTCGTTGACGAGGGAGAAATTTTCCACAAGATACCCGACTATATTAGGGTGCAGCCGGGTTATCTAGGATTGTACCTAATAAAACCCCCCGGTGGCCTGCCGCAGTGCTTTATGGAGGGCTTCGGGATCTCTAGATAAACTAACTCACCGGTGCCCTCTTTGTACAATGCTTCAGCACCTCCCTGGACACCTAGTCTCGACCTTATCGTCAACGCGAGCCACGTGCGTTGACGTCTTCCCGGGGTTTCTGTAATGGGGTATTCAGAGCCCTAACTCTGATCACCCTCAGGCCCAGAGGACCCCTTTTAGTCGCCTCTTTTGACAGGCAGGGGATACCGCAGTAGTTTTTCTAAACCCTTGCAACAGAGTGAAATTTAGGTATACCTATCTACAGTATTCTACAATAAAATAAACCATAACTGCGGACTCTAAACTAGGCGAAGCCTGAATCGTGCGACCCATTTTAAAATATATACGAGTATATCCGGTGCATTATATATGTAAATTTTCAACCGACGGGAGAATCTAAATTTGACGGTTTAATATATCCGCACAGCCGCGTAAACTAGAATGAGACGAAGAAGTAAGTTTTTTACACATCTCTGCTTATCTTGGACTTTGCGCCGACCGCGCGTATTTCGCACAAAGGTGTGAATAGACCTTTATAGGCATACATACGTCTATAGGCTGTATTACGACTAGTATAGGAACATTATATCATAGTGAGCCGCGAGCTGCGAGCGTGTTGTGTTGTGATTAAATCACTTGGTTTTATACTGCCATTGTAGGACAATACAATAGGTAAGATTTATATTTGTTATTTACTAGCTGAGCTCCACGGTGTTACCCTCGGAAGTCTAATATTTTATAGCATATCTTGCTCGTTGATTATTTAGCTTTATAATAGTGAAAGATTTTTTGAAATCGATTAAATAGTTTTTGAGTTTACTTATTACAATAATTAATACAAATCCTGTTCGTAATATTATAATATCATTGATATAAAAGGAGAATGTTTTGAATACTATGATTTTTTTAATTTTATGTGTGCCGATTAAAAAGAATATATATATTTGTTTTGGAAGTGATTTGAGAAATTCTCTTTTATGTTTAAAAGAATATTCTTTTACGTGTGATTTGAACTAATTTGGAAAATTCAGTTCTTGTTTGAAAACTTCACTAGTAATAGTACCATACAAATTTTATTAAAAAAAACATTAAAATTTGTTTGGATTGTTGTAGCAAATTAGAGTTACACAATAATTTATTTATCAGTAAGTAAGCAATTTTTGTCGAAAACAGATGATGTTTTTTTTTTAATGTTTGTTTCGTAGTTATACTTGTATACTTGTTTATTATACTTGTTTTTTACTTTACTTTAATTAATGGTAGCGATATATAGGATAAAAACATCGCGGAATGTGTTGCTAAGCGCAAATCTCGAGAGTAACTGAACCGATTTTACTAATTCAGTTTTAGAATAGAATTTTTTTAGAATATTCCTTGAAGTACGAGGATGGTACTTAAGGGAGAAAAATTAAAAAAAATTGCCTGATGAGGTCTAAAACAACACTTGTCTATACCTACTCCCATACAATCGATTCGTAACAATACTCTAAAGTCAATTTGAACTTTACTAGCAGAAAAGTAAAAAAAATATAATTAAAGAATCGACTGTCAGGCGGTACAAAGTTCGGCGGGACATCTAGTAGGTAGGTTATAAGAATAATGGAGTGTTAAAACCAAACAGTATTGTCTGTACATCTGGTGGTCGAGTCTATTATTTGAATTGTCTCAGAATTATAATTGGATTATGGCAAAATGGACTAGGTTAGAGTTATTATGAAAAAATATGTTTTGTTTAATACTAACTGTGGCCTATTCTATGTAAAAATGGCCGTTTTGGCCATTTTGTCACAATCCAATTGTAATTCTGAGACAATGCAAATAACAGATATGGCCACCTGTACATTAGGACATAATACATTATAGGTAAACATAACATAACATAACACTGCTGAATATTGTAAAGCAATTTTCAATTAAATTTGCCTATTTAGCAACCAGAAGCAGTAACATTCATCAATGACAGCTATATTTCTGAAATTTGAGATAGTTGTTATGCAAGGTTGTGTATATTAGAAATACATAAATGCTTAATATAGTTCACGCAAGTTGATCTATTCATCAAATGATTGTGAGGATAATTCACTAGGATTTCTCTCGCGGCAGGATTATACTGCGCCTTGGAACTGTATCCTCTAAATATATATACTATACATATATGTTAGTAGCAACCCTGCCTTCTGCGCCGCTGTTCCCGGGTTCGATCCCCGAACAGATTAAACATTTGTGTGCATAAACATGTCTGTTTGACCGGTGTCTAGGTGTTTATTATATATAAGTATGTATTTATGTATATAAGTATGTATATACATACTTATATACTGTTATCAGTGATCACATAACCATAGCACAGGCTTTGCTTAGTTTGGGACCTGATGACATTTTTGTGAATTTATATACTGAGTTCGTACAAATTAGGGTTCCGTTCCTATTATCTCGTTTATTGTATGGGAGATCCCCTAAAAAGGAATATATATATATATATATATATATATATATATATATATTTAAAGTAAATATACTACCATTTGGTTGTCTTAATATTTAAATATTTCGAGCTACATGTAGCCGTTTTTAAGAACATTTATAGAATAGATAATTCAATTATTCATACAGAACATCAACCACAGAGGTAAGTGTGTTTTAATGACTGAAAATAAACCTTCTCAATAGAAGTAGTAATTATAAAAGTTATACAGCATTAATAGACATATGATTACAATAAACGAGATTTTAAATTTTTAGAATAGTTTTCTTACAAAAACAAACTGTAATCACTGAATAAATAATAGCATTAATCAAGGTATTAAAACAACAAAAAGTTGATTTCTGACACACGCTGGAGCCTCACCTTCCTACATAGCCTTTTAATGTAATTATGATTATGTGTAAACAGAAAAATACTAACAAATAGCTAATAGCTATATATTGTTTCTAAGACAATCTATTCTAAGGTCAATTCATACTGGTAAATATGTTCCCTGCGCCGTTCCCGCGGCTTCTTTCACCCTCCGTAATTATTTGATCATTTCAAGGGTGCACTTAATTTTTCCGCGATAAGTAGTCAATCCAGATATCAGCTAGATTCTTGCCAAATTTGATTCAAATCCAGTCTAGCTACTAGAAAACTGAGAAAACGTGATAAATAACTAGCATCTTCTATGCTAGCATCTTCGTGATACTAAAGTAACCAAGGTCATGTCAGTTTTTGCATGTCTCGCATGTCACACTATGTCTACGAGTAGTATAGTTTTTGATAATGCCGTTTTTATAGGAGGTCTTCTCTTGCAAAAACCATTAGACGAAACAGTCAAATCATTTTGTATTTTGTACTAATATATAATTACCTATACTAGTAGCTGTCAACCGCGACATCAAATGAATTATAAAGAAGTTTCAAGATTTGAATCCCCATCTGAACCCTTAAGGGGTTGAATTTCTAAAAAACATTTCTTGTAACCTCTACACCTTATTATAAATACACCCTCTAAATTTCAAATACCTAGATTCAACGGTTTAGACGTAACGTTGATTCCTAGTGAATATCAGTCAGTCAGGTCTTACACTTTTATATATATACATTTGAGATCTACTAGTACTTAAGTAGTGTCAGTAGTCTAGTAGAGATAATTACCACCTCTTAAGCAAGGAGGTTTAGATTCGATAGGCCTTTAAGTGATATGTAATGAAATGAAATTTTATTTGTCTGTGAGACTAGGTAAAATATAAGGTCTTAAATTATAGAATGTGACGTGTCCTAGCTTTGCCATCCAGGCGGTCAGAGTAGAAGACAAAAAACAATTTTTTAAACTAAATTAACAAAATAACTCAAATATATATATCAAATATATCACAAAGTACAAAAGTTGTAACTAAATTGAATAAGGAGAATCAAGTGTTAATTTTGCATCTACAAGTAAATAAATTGTAGATAGATGTCATCTTTTAAGAATTTGTCAATATTAGTTAGAAAACTAACGCGTGTCATAGCGATCGCGAACGACTCATTTCATCACCGATGAAGTTCACCGAATGTGAACGAAAGTATAGTTGGATAACCCGTCTTCTTAAACAAAATTCGTCAACCGTGTAATAGGATTTAATTTCGAAGAGTCATTCAGGGAATCTTTGAAAATTTGATGTTACTGTGTGGATTAATTATCTGTAGGTATTTTGTTGTAAATGGATATAATTCTATGAACCTAAATCTTACGTCAATTAGTTTCAGCACAATGCCAGAGCTAGTGCAGTCGTTTCCCCTGGTGGAGGAGTACAAAAAGAAGACCGGCATCACTCCTCAAGACATCAGTAAGCTGAGAGCATGGATGGAGACGCAGCCACATCTACCAGCTGAGGCGATCACAGGTTAGATTCGTTCTAGTACGATGCCAGAGCTAGTGCAGCCGTTTCCCCTGGTGGAGGAGTACAAGAAAAGACCGGCATCACTCCTCAGGATATCAGCAAGCTGAGAGTATGGATGGAGACGCAGCCCCATCAATCAGCTTAGGCTGAACTTTAAAAAAATATATAAATTTCATAATTTAATTATTCCAGACAACTGTAGATCCATGTTGTTAGTTATAAAGAAAATAAGCCTAGTGTTAGTACTTACTTAACTAAGATAACCATATATTTGTGAGGCATGTCTTGAAAAACCATTTTTTCAGATCATGGTGAGTCCTGATAAACCATTGTTTTCATATCACATCGCAATGGTGAGTAGAAATCACCAGCTATTACTTTCAGGATGCTGTTGGTACTTCCTCGAACTCTCTCCATAAATGATGCAACTTTTTTCCGAATTACGGCATGAAAACCATCCTTTTGTGATTGAGCACTTCCTCAAAAGCAAGGAAGATCTAACATCATCCTAACATTATTTGGACACGTAAGGCGTTTATTGGTTTTTGGAAATATGAGTACCACAAACTACCCGTGTACAAACCCTGGCAGTTAGTTTTAAAAAGAAAAGAAAAACAATATTCCCTGTAACCAGCAAAGCCCTAGGTTCCCTTCCGATATCCTCATCGTCTTTAAGGTCGTCAGTAATAATGTGTCCGAGATATTTGAACCGGTATACACGATTTTAGTTTACGGCATTCAGGATAATTTGAGGTATTATTTTGGGACGTTTACCAGCGGCTTTAAAAACCACAAACTCACTTTTTTACATTGTAGACTAGTCCATGTGATGCGGAATATGTCTCACATGCTCGTAACAACACTTTGATGGTGCTTGCAGACGGCCGCAGAAGCACCATGTTGTCCGCGTAGTTGATATTATTAATACAAATACCCCCACGTGGCATACGACACTCATGCTGCTGAGTTCTACCACAAGATCATTAACATATAAGTTGAAGAGCGCAGGGGATGACAAGCCCCCTTGTCTCATCCCACACTCCAACGTATATGCTTCCGAGAGGCTATTTGACCATTTAACATAATTAATTTGGTTCGCATACTAATATTGAAAAACTTTAAGCAGTTCCGCCGGTAGATAGAATAAAATTAATAGATCACGGTTGACGGAGAATACAACTTTTATTTAGTACTAAGTAATTTTAAAGTTTCGATTTAAAACAAAATATTTTTTTAAAATATTGAATTTATTGCCAAAGTCAAACCCTCTATAGACTGGACTAATGTACGTACCCTGATATCTGTCAAACACTTAAACCGATTTCAAAAAATACACTTTTGCTTGAAAGCGTATATTTTTTTAAGATGGTCCCTTATAAATTTGATCAAAACTCTGTCCCATAGATTGGTATAAAATTATAAATTCGTATAATTGTAAGAAGGCGCCTGCTTAATATAAATCAGTTGAACTTATTTTTTCGTATAACTTGTCTTTTAAAAATATGTACTAGTCTAATCTTTCTGAGCATTGAATAGTCACGACTAATATAAATAAATTCTTAGGAACAAATAAGTTCAAGACTAAGGTATATTTTGAATAATGTCTATATGTAGATCTATCTATACTAGTCATGATCGGTGGAAACTATGATCCAACGATCACAAATACCTACATACTTTTCTATCCTGCTATCCTATTTCCTACTATCATACATCCTACTATTGTACTTCCTAGCATCATACTTCCTACTATCCTACTTCTACTAATATTATAAATACGAAATTTTGTGAAAATGTAGAAGTTTGTTTGTTACTCTTTCACGCAAAATCTACAAAACAGACTAGGATAAAATTTGTCTTAGAGATAGCTTATAGACTGTGGATTAACACATGCTACTTTTTATCTTATATTAACGCGGGTAACACCGCAGGGCACAACTAGTTATATATAAGTAAATAATATAATAATACTTCAGAATATATTCGAAAATATGCATACATAAATAAATTTGCAATTTTCCGCTTTACTACGAGAAGACTAGGAAATGTTACACGATAATCACGACATACTGACGTTCATTAGTAATATATAAATATAAGCGATGTATAGGCTATGTATACAGGTATATTGGTTAGGGGTGTACCGAGCGGAAAGGGAATCATTATACTCATCTTAAGGACCAACTTTCAGTATGGGACCAACTCTGATTTCGAGATTTAAAAAATCTGCTGTTCCATACAAAAAGTGGATCGGTTTCGACAAAATATACGACATTTTTGATTTTTTTTCTCCTCTCCTCGACCTCGGTGTTGGTCCCATAGTGAAAGTTGTTCATTAGGATGAGTATTGCGACTCCTTTTCGGCTTAGTACACCTCTAACCGTTATACCTGTATACATAGCCTATATATGTATGTATAGGTAGGTAACCCATGCAATCATGATGGCATTGTCTCTCGCATTTACCATCAGTTTCCGTTTTGACATGGACTGTCATTATTATACAGCTATGCAATCAATCCTCATCGCCTAAGGTCGTCAGTAATATAGAGATATTTGAACCGGTATACACGGTTTTAGTTTACGGCATTCAGGATAATTTGAGGTATTATTTCGAGACGTCTACAAGCGGCCTTAAAAACCACAAACTCACTTTTTTACATTGTAGACTAGTCCATGTGATAAATTACACGCGCAGTTGAGGTTTTTTTTTATTGGGTATAGGACCGCGTTTGGCCATCAGCTCGGAAGTAAAAATAATCTTGCAGTAGAAAATACATATAGAGTCTATCTTGGTAGTTCTGCAAACAGTTATACGAATAGACAGGTTGATAATATTTCATTTTTGCAAAGTGATGAAAATTGGAAAACCATTTCGAGTAATGAAGAATTCATACTAAATATACCAGATTTGTATATCAACTTTATTTCGAGATATTTACAAAAAAAAAAAATATGAAAAAATGCTCGTATTTATGTTAAGACCGTCAGATGCCACCAATAAAAAATATTGTATCTGTCATCTGTGAAGTATGGTAAGCTTCACAGATGACAGATACAATATTTTTCATTATATTTAGATCAAACAAACAACAAAAATACAGATAATAAATGATATCTTTTTCACTAGCTTTTGCCGAGAATTACATTATGCTGAACTATTCTTATATTTCTGAATAAAATAAAATAAAAAGAATATTAAAACTTTATTTTTCATTTGTCTTTCCATCTTCTATATCTATAATATAAAAATGAATCGCCAAATATGTTGCTAATCGCAAATGACGAGAACAGCTGAACCGATTCAGCCAATTCCTTTTGTAGAATATTCCTTGAAGTACGAGGATGGTTCTTACGGAGAGAACAATTAAATTGCAAAATAAATAATCAGCAAAATCGGTTCAGCTGCTATCGAGATTTGCGCTTAGCAACATATTCAGCGATTCATTTTTATATCATAGATTGTGAGTAGGTTGATAGCCATGTTAGGTAAATGACGCAGCCTTTGGACCTTTGTGACGGCTGATGGAGTAATTGGCACTATTAATGTATAATTAACTTGTTATGTACGTACATACATTTCTATTATATTACTCATAACTACTTATTATTACCATTTAGCCTAAGTACCCATACTGAGTGTAATCGTTATTTGTCGTTAGAATTAACTTACTTGTAAATAGTGGTTTGGTAAATAGATAACATTATCCATTTATTAGCTCAGGCGCTACTGCTTGACACTACTGGAAGTGTCAAGCAGTAGTGTAGTGTTTAACTAATAAGGTCGACGCTGAAATCGGAAATAGCTGTGTTCATATTGTTACGGAGAGCGGGTTCGGGGATAAGAAAGAAAGACAACTTTCGTTTTCGTGCCTTTATTTACAGGTTAATAATTACAGGTACTCGTATAGAGTGATCGGCAGGAAATAACGCGATGCGGCGCTACAGCTCAGTTCTACGCGCGTTACCGGTTGCGGTACTGTCAACACTAAACTGGCGCGCGCTCCGTTTGTCACTGTCACCTTGCACTGTCCTTAGCACGGCCTTATCGACACTCGCGGAAACGTCACTTCGTTGGCCTGCGCCCGAATACGTCACTGTCACTTGCACGGCCACGACACTCACTGATCTCTCGTCACAGTGCCCGGCGAGGTTCCGGATCACAGTCACTACGGCACTGGACTTTCACTTCACTACACTTCACTGCACTTCACTACACTTCACTTCCACTTCACTTCACTTTACTTCCACTTTTTCCTTTCCTTTTCCTTCTTCTTCTTCTTCTTGTTTTCACCGCAAAACTAAAAACGGCCCGTAGGCCGCCCGATGTACGGCTTATATACCCCTGAGATCGACAAAATCGCATCGAATTAGGGTTCGAATTTTAAAACATTATTCCATCTTTAAACTTTATTCACACATCACATCACACCTCTTCCGTACCGTACTTTCTTTTCCATTTGGTCCAGAATCTTCTAGAACTTTCTTCAAAACTCCCAAAAATACAAAACCATGTCAGGGTTTGAACCCGGGTCTCTTGATCGAGAGTCGAGAGCCGGTACCACACGGGTACACATTCATGTCACGCGGTTTTCGAAAATCTTGTACAGTTCGATCTCTCCAATCCAAAAGCGATCGTCATGCTTTTCGAACACGGCGGTGTCGGCTTCGCGACGAGCAAAGGTGATCTGCGCCACAATATACTAAGCGGCCTCTTTATGGTTTCGTACCTAAAGGGTGAAACGGTACTCTATCACTAAGACTTCAATGTTCCTTCGTCTGTCTGTCACCAAGCTGTACATGAACCGTAATAGATCGAGAGTTGAACCTTCCACAGATGGTGTATTTCTGTTGCCACTATAACAGCAAATACTAAAAATATGATAAAGTATATATTGAAAGAGGCTCTCATACAACAAACGTGATTATTTTGTCGTTTTTTGTTTATTGTTAATAATGATAACATTTAGATACTTGAATGAATGAACGAATAAACTCTTTATTGCAGACACACAAACATCGAATATACAGGAAAAACCTTACATCTAGTGTCACAAGTGGCGACCTTATCGCTAAAAAGCGATCTCTTCCAGGCAACCTTAGGATGGAGATAATTTACAAAATAAATATAGTACAGAACGGAGTATACAATAAAGAATATTTAATAATCAAAATTGATAAGACTAAAAATAAACTACTTGAACTGTAGGTATAGATAGTACGGTACCCATCCGAGTCCATCTCGCACCGCACTTTGACGATTATTTATTTGTTTTTCCACAAACACAGATTTGCTTTAATGGATTACTTAATCGTAATTTAATTTAGTAGATACTTGCATAAGTGATCCAGTCTTATAATACTTAAACGAATTCTTGCATTAACAAGTTTGGGTGTATTAAAATGCCATCGTCTTCAACCGTCAAATCGTCTTTTTTCGGATCTACATTTTACCATCGACTCGCCTTTAACATAAAGCACGAAGATCTAGAAGAAACTCATTCATTCTAGCTTGGAAGACTCCATTATACAAATATGCGGCAGTGTATTAAAAAAAAAAAATTTCACTGTCACTTACTAATGCCCCTGACTTCAAATGGCTTCGACAGTTTGTAAATGTCGTAAGGTCTTAGGACGAATACCTCAACGCTACCTTCAATTGTCAAAGAGCAATTCTAGTTCCTCGCAGTACTATTCAATCAATTGTACGTCGATGTGTCCCCAGACCTGGATCTGATCCTAACGTTCCACTGCAGCCGACGCAGCGCGGAGGTGTCCAAGCAGCTGATAGACCTGCACTTCACACTGAGGACGCTCTTCCACAACTTCTTCAAGGACAGACTCGCCGATGACAAACTGCTCAAGATTATGGGATATTAGTAAGACTTTTTTCAACTACTTGATAGAGCGTAGAAGTGAAATTTGATGTTGCAGGTGTCAAAGGAAGTAGGTACAGTTGTTTCTACGAAATATTTTCTTATTTTTTACGATAAATATACATTGATGTTAAACCAACCTTTTTCGGATATTCCGAATCAATTTTTCTACCGCCTTCAAAAAAGAGGAGGTACTCAATTTGACGGGTATATTTTTTTTTTATGTTCGTTACCTGAATTCTCGGCTTCTTTTATTTATTTTTTTATTTTTTAGAGTGGTGCCATTTAAATTTTATCAAAATTGATTTATTTAATAATTACATGTTTAATACTGTAAAATAAGCGCTATACAGGATGGAAAGCTAGTTATATACTTATCTAACGAGATGTTATACAAGATTATCAGTTGGGGGTGTGCTGAGCTGAAGGAGAGTCACTGTACACATTTCTATGAACAACTATCACTTTAGGAACAACTCTAATTTTGAGAAAAAAAGTCATCAGTTCCATTTTGATCAACTGTTCCATACAAAAAGTGTATCGGTCGAAGACAAAACGTATGAAACACAAACTGATTTTTACACAAATTCAGACTTGGTCCCATAGTGAAAGTTGTTCTTTAAGATATGATTTCAATGCATTGACTCTTTATTGCACATACACAAACACCTGCCTTAGGTCTCCCTCGAGACCTCGTTTCGGTTTAGTATACCCCTAACCGATAACCCTATATATATACATATATAATTATATACGGGTATACAGTTCTATCGGAAGATATAAAGTACTCTGTCTGGTTTTGTTCAAGCTTATGACGCACCCGAATTGGTCATATTTTACCTATTTTACTAGGCATGGCAGACGGCCGAGCCAAGACGTGTTTGTGATTTTATTAGCATACACATATGAACCTATATAACATACCTATAGTAGGTAGGTACATACAAACATATAGAATGCAAATATAAATTAGTTAGATTTAGATACTGTAGAAGCCTTTTTTATAACTAGGCAACGTTTGACCGCGATCTCACCTGGTGGTAAGTGAAGATGCGATCGAAGATATAGCACGTTTACCTAATAAAAGCGTATTCACTTTGCGATTGAACACATCCGGGTTGTATTTATCTGGAAATATAAAATGGCAGGTTATTCCAGTGTTTTGCTGTTCTTATTAATAAAAGAAGAAACAAAACGTTTGAAGCCTGTCAGGTAGGTACTAGGTACGTCTTTAAAACGAGTTACATTTTTTAGTTAGAAACAGACTTCCTGGTTTGTCGAAGTTCTTGCTCAATTCATTGCAAAAATTACATGACGATTATCTCTGTAATAAGTTTCATGAATAAAAACTAACACGCAAGTTTATACGCAGAGTGGCCTTGTCGTTTTTCAAAATGATCTGTTTGCTAGGTATTTATGGCGCTAGCTTCGGACATTGTCAGAGTTCAGTCACGTGTCACAATAGAAGTAATTTATTGCTTAGAACTGTGTACGTCACATATATATAATAGTTTCAGCAGTTTGCCTCTATATAGCGTGCAATGATATAACTAAGTAGGCAGGTAATTTAGCTTAGTGTACTAAATTATAGGATACAATTTTGTGAAGTATTCAAATATTCTTTTAGATTATAAAACACTTTATTGATAAGCCACAATGCAACATATAATTAATGTGACTTCTCAGACACTTACATTACATGCACATTGATTGTTGTAATCTCGAACAAGCATTGATGAGCTTGTTCGAGATTACAGTGCGTGTCAGTAACATTATCATAATAATTATAATATTTTGTAGCAATGATGGTCGAGTGGTTAGTGGGCTCGATTGCCTTACAAAAGGTATGAGGTTCGATCTACGAAACATGCAAAAAAGAGCCGGTGAAGGAAAACATCGTGAAGAAACTATAGCATGGTAGTAGGGCGTTCTCGTCTGGCTAACTAACACCCTCAAGTTGTAAAATCTGTCACCAAGCACCCAACGGTGTGTTCCAGCAGCCTTCCTTGAGAGCCAGTGTATTTCAGACTAGGCTTGCTCCATCTAGGGCCACAGTATCTCTGACTTCCGTGCTCGTGCGAACTTGTGGTCAAATGCCTAGCTGTGAAGCATAAATTTTTTTTAGAATTGTTCAGGTGAAAAGTGTAGAGATGAGACTAAAGATGAAAATTGTGAAGAAAAATGGAGGAGGCCTTCTTTCGCGGAGAGGTTCTTGAAATCAGGCAAAGATTAAAAAAACCATAATCATCAATCTAAATAAGATGGGAATATTATTTCCCAACTGGGATGGGAATATACCAATTTTTTGACTTACTTGTAAGTACTATAGAGTGCGTTAGTTATCAGTACCCCAGTATAAAAATCCTAAATATTTCGTTTTGCAGTTTACTTCTACCACTAGAGATAAGAGCACACGATGACTCTAAAGTCATATACTGCAGGTTGCTGAACTACGACTCAAAGAACTTCGTGTTCTCTGAAGCTGTCAGGTAATAATATTGAAGGTTTGAGAGAACAGGACCTTAGTGGGAATGTCGCATACATATTTATGGATAAAAGTATTCTGTAGACAAATTTGAACAGCGCCCCTAGCGGATATTAGAAAAACTAAAACTTTAAACAACCTACTTCCGACTAATATAATAAACGCGAAAGTTTGTAAGAATGTGTGGATGTATGTTTGTTACTCTTTCACGTATAATATACTAAACCGATTTTAATGAAATTTGGTATGGAGATAGCTTAGACCGTGGATTTACACATCGGCTACTTTTTATTCATCGAAAAAAAAAACATGTATTAAGAGTTCAAGAGGCATATAATACACACATGATTTAATGTTAAAATGATCAGAATTTAAATGATAAATTGTTAAATTGTATATATCAGAATGTTAATGTAAAATTGATCAGAATGTAAATAAATAAATCAGTTAATTGATCGCATTGTATTCAATACAAATATACCTACTATATACGAAGGTAAGGGTTTAATGTAAAATAATCAAAATTAATTAAAACTAATTTGTAATTAGGCAAAACCATAATAGGTATAATAATTATACGTGTTTTATAAATTAGTCTTGCATGTATCTAACGTTATGAGTATTAGAATAAATGGCTATTATATTTTATTAAATACTTTTTATTCTGTATTAACATGGGTAACACCGAAGGGAGCAGCTGGTAAACTTTAATATTTTTCCATGGCCTTCATAATCATTTATTTAAGTCAATAGCATAAAAAAATGTTTAGTATATAAACTACCGAAGACAAGAAGTGTGGTGATAACTGAGAATGACCCTCTATTAATATAATGTGTGAGATCCAGGTGCGTGGTGATGGTCCTGGACCTGTGGCAGTACATGGAGGGCACGTGGCCGGGGCTGGTGCTGCTGCTGGACATGGAGAAGGTGACCCTCGGACACATCACCAGGCTGGACGTGCAGACTGTGCAGCAGTTCCTGTACTACTTGCAGGTGCCTACAGGACTACTCCTTTATATTTTTATCTTACTTCCTAATATCGTGGCACTATTTTACAAAAAGTATCAAATAAAAGGGCGCGTGCATATGCTGAAATACGTCATAGGACTTTAAAAAATATAAGACTCAGTACCTATATCGAATGACGTTACAAACAAGTAGAAGTAAAAAAAAAACGCTAATTTGTGGTATCCGCCATCTTGGATTTGAAATTGTCAGTGTATAGTAATGTACTAGTCAAGCTCTTTTATTTGATACCGATTACTAATTTGGACTGATTTTCATCAAACATTAGATGTTTGATGATGAACACTCCCGATTAATACAACTTTTAAAAATTGGGCCCCCTGGAGTAATTGAAACACTGGTTAAACTTTGAATTACTTTATTTTTATATATTAATTCAATAACGAAACCACGGGTAGGCACATTCATTTCGTATCAAGCTATTGCGCGTGTCATAGACCGGCCGGACGAAGTGAGCTCCCTGCGGTCCCCCCTCCGCTTCACGACCCGCGCCCCTCGCGTTTCGGTAACGGTGAGTTCCGGCAGCCTTCCATGAGAGCCAGTGTATTCCAGACTAGGCGTGCTCAAGGGCTACAGTAACGCCGACTTCCTTGGTCGAACTTTTGGTCAAATGCCTAGCTGTGTAGGATAAAAATAACTTAAATATTGTAAAACTTATATCCTCAGGAAGCGATGCTAGTCCAGCTGAAAGGTCTCCACTTCCTAAACGCCCCCTCGTTCATGGATCGCGTGATGATGATCCTCCGTCCGTTCATGAAAAAGGAACTCCTGGGGATGCTGCAGATACACCAGACCGACTCCCGGACCCTCGACAAGTACGTGCCGAAGCAGGCCCTGCCGAAAGACGCTGGTGGAGACTATCTAGACTTCGAGGCTGGTAGAGGTAAGCTGCTCTATTTTTAACCAACTTCAAAAAGAGGAAGTACTCACCTTTTTGTTTGTTTCTTAATTACTTAATGAAAAATAACGTATCATTATTTTTTATTTTAAGCAGAATGTAGAACGTATTTAGAGATTTTTAAAAATCTAGCATAAGTTCGGCAAAATGTTATTCTTGTCAAAAGCTCGGCAAAAAATAATGTCATTACTTATCTGTATTTTTGTTAGGGCTTACAGATGACAGATACAATAATATTTTTTTATTGGTGGCATCTAGCGGTCTTAGCATAAATACGAGATTTTTTATTTCAGTTTTTTGTAAATAACTCCGAAGAAACTGGATATAAAAAATTGACAGTTTTAGTATGAACGAAGAGTTCATCTCGAAATGTTTTTCGAATTTCCGTCATTTCCAAAAATGAAATATTGTCAATTGTATCCTATAAACTCCATACTATTTAGCAACAGAAATATAACCCTAAAATGTATTTTACAGAGCTGATGCTAACGAAGGTACGCGCGGGTGCTGATTACTTCTCATCAGAGAACAAGAAGCGTGTGGTGGAGACAGCTCGTCCCGGGAAACCAAAGACCATCTCAGACATCTTCGGGAGCGTGGAGGGCTCCTTCAAGAAACTAGATATAGACTAGGAACAGCCTTATGACAATATAATAATAAACAAGCGGCCCGTCCCGGCTTCGCAAGAGTAGACATTTTTAGGGGTCCGTCAGTCACCAGGCTGTATCTCATGAACCGTGATAACTAGACAGAATGTATAGAAAAGAACAAATATATAAGACGTGATACCATACAACAAAAGTAGGTAAATATATTTTTTGAAAATCATTTATATTTAAAATGTTGATTGAAACGACAGTATTGCTGTTTGATTTTCTTTCCCCTGACTCGCTAACTGTGACTGTCGAGAATTAAGTAAAAAGTAAACTAGTGTCAGTGTTACTGGTTGGGAATATTTTCTCTAGTTTTTCCATGAAGTAACAGTGTGACAATTGGGGATGTTACTGGTTGTTTTTTTTTTTAATATTTAGGTGCCAACTAGACACAGTGTTAATTTGGGGTGTTACTTACTCGTTGGGAAGTACCCATATTTTTTGATAGATTATAATTACAGCAACATGTAGACGCCAACTTCTTTCAAAGTTAATGGTAAAGTTTGGGTGTTAATTCTACTCCTACTAATATTATAAACGCAAGTTTGTAAGAATGCCTGGATTAATATTTGTTACTCTTCCATGCAAAAACTGCCGAGCCGATTTGGATGAAATTTGGTACGGAGATAGCTTAGACCCTAGATATACGCTAAACACATATCTAAGGCCAGTTTATTACACGAAAAGATATAGCTATGAAATTGTTAAATCACTTAAGTATTCGTACACAGAGTAAGTTCTAACTCACTTCATTTAAACGATCAAAACAATTAAAAAAATATTTCACACACATTTCTTTAATCACTTTTAGATTATAGGTGAATACTGTATCTCTCACTGTGTGCCATTTGTTTTTAGTTGAAATTAACGAATTTTGTGATACTACTGGATAAACTGGGGCTATTTTTGACATGGACTTTCATATGTATTTATATAGTTTTTATTTGTTTCTGCATCCTTAAGATACACGTGTGTTTGACTTAAACGTTCTTTATAACGATCACAATTTTCCGAGTTTTCCAATAAAGTAGGATTTTTATTATTATTTTTCCTAATATCAGTACCCCACTTATAATAGGTCGTCTCGTAAATTTCCAAATGTTTCAAGCATTTTAGAAGTTTTAGTAACAAGTGGGTTAAAAGGTAGTATTACATAACTATCCTATTTATAAATACCCACCCCCAAAAATGGTAAAAAAAAAACCTACAAGTGACTGGTTGGAACTTTTTAAATATTTAGGTGCTAACCAGTCACTGTTGCAGTTGGGGGCGTTACACGCTACACGGTGAAAAAAAACTCAAAAACTATATTTTTAACTACTTATATATCTTAATGTTTATATAAGAACTGTCTGTATATAGGTAAAGAGATGTTATTAAAGATGAGTTAAAGTTAAGTATCAAACATCCTTGTTTCATTTTCTCTAGCCTAGTTAATTTCCCTAGACCTCTAAAGAGGTATGCTTCATTTACTAGCTCAGGACGGTTTGTGAGGACCACCAGAAAAAAATATATAAAAATGTGTAACAAATATATTTCATAGAAACATAGTTGCTATCTTGTTATTCTTAAACCAACAAAATGGAATAACGACCCGCGCGGCCACACTGAAACAATGAAAAACAACATTAAACTAATCATTCCCATAAATAACAAACATATAAATAATATATTAAATTTCTGTAACAATACTAATTATAAACGGGCCCACTCAAGAACCAGTAGAAGTATATCAAACAAGAAAAGATTTTTTTAGATCGGTCCAACAGCGTCCGATACATCACACGTAAATAACATACAGTCAAATTGAGTACTCTTTTTGTAAGTCTGTAGCAACTGACTCAACGAGGGTAAAATTATCTTTTAGGTTAAATAAAATATTCCCACTCATTTAAAAATCCATACCATAATTTTGTGACAAGAGGAATAGCAACAATAGTGGCGCCATCTGTACTAAACTTGGTGAAACTTTTGTAATAGAAGCAGCAATGAAAATAAAATGGACAAACATTCTACAGAATGTAGCAAAAATGTAAGAAATCAGTATCCTTTTCATTTTCAATAAAATAAATTAAAAAATGAAAGAGGTTTACTATATTCATCATCACAAAACAAAAAATATTGCTAGGAACTAGCCTGCAATAAAAGGTTTCATACAATTGGAATCACTTATAAATTAATGTAATGTTATGTATAAAATTTTTTGTGAATTGTAATGTGTGATGTGAATAAAAATTATCTTAATTATCTTATCTTATTAAAAAATAAAAAGAAATTGCTGATCCCACAAATTCCACAAATTTTTAAGGGATTGGATACTTCTAAAACCCCTCTCCCAATGAGCAACTCAAAATTCAATAGTAACAATTCTCAAACTTACGAGGTGAAAACTATTCATCATGAGCCATAACATTAAAAAACTTAATTCATCAATATTATTACTACTACAGCTAGACAGAAAACTTAAAACAGATAACCATCTATATTATAGTAAGTAACATAGATTAAATCGCTTACCTTTCTGTAATAAAATGTTTAGTCGAAGAGACCGAAGCCCATGTCCTCATCTTCCGACTCGGATTCTTCCTTCTTGGCTTCCTCTGAAAGTGTACAACAGAAACAATGTCAGAATAATGTTCACAGCAGGATGAGGGTACAGGAGGGAGGTGGAATGTCAGTGTCAAGTGTAACAGCACAACGACTCAGTCGAAAGATGGTGTTGAATTAAAATCATCATTCAGTTAAGACAAAGCTTAATAGTCATTTTTTAGCTTGACATGTTGTAAGTTTTTACTACATATAGATGAACAGCAGACTTGATTTATTAACTAACTGAATGGACTAATTTTATTCTGGCAAAAAAATTACAGGATCAAAAAATTTTCAATGTCCATTTATTTATCCATAGAAAACAAACATCACAAAATACATACAAAAATATATAACATCATATAATGGGAATTCTGTCAAATTGACAACCTTGTCTATTATTCATGGTTGGTTAAAATTATTGGTTTTTCTGGAGAGACAAATACTCAGCACACATTTACAAGAAAAATGTACTTATTAGTAATTAAGTACAAAATCATTACCAGTAAAAATACTATGATTTTAATATTTACCAAAACATAATGACAACATATGATATGCAAAACTCTATGCAAATGTTTACCTTTGTATGTACTTCTCACAAACCTATAAACTGGACATTTGAAGAACCTAACACAACATGATATCATCACATCAGCTTTTATCCCACCTATTATTAAGTAGATAATAATCAAACATGCAACATACCCTTTTTCTCCTCAGCAGCTGCTGGTGCCACGGCTGCAGCACCGGCCGCCGCAGCGGGCGCCGCGCCTCCCGCCGGCATCGAGGAGAGCTTCTCGCGACCTACACATCACAGACAGCGGGTTAGAGGAGAATATGTAACATTGATGAGTTGTATGTGAATGGAACGTCAGGTGTAGAGTTAACAGCAAGGTCTTTCAGACGAAAGATGGTGTTTATTTGTGTATCATCATGTTTATTTATTTCTTGTATGTTTGTCACCAGAGCCAACCACTTCGCCATTGCCTTGATATTTTAGGTTAGTAAATTATTGAAAGCCACATAGCTATGTTGACTTCCAAATCTGTCTATACAAAGACTATCATTTAGGTGACTAAATTAATATTAAACAATTAGCTATGAAAATTGCTTTTATTATTATAATAAAAATTTGTTTAGTATTTACTGTGCTATTTGTTAATTTACAGCGCCTAGTGCTGCCTATTAGCTTGGGTCGGCACAAAACAATGCCACCAGGATTCATTGTCCTCTCAACAAATAAATACTTAAGGTATGAAGTAAAATAAACTTTAAACCAGAAACGCAAGCTCTCCACAATAATACATTTGAAATACATTTATTTCTGTGTGGTGACTTTCGCTCCGGCTCGTTTCTGATACAGTATAGAGATACATTTTTTTCAAATGTACTTACTGACTTAGTAAATTATATTTAGTATATAAAAAATTATACATTTTATCTCTGTTTCTTTAAAAATTCAGCAGTTTCTGAGAAATAATGAGGTAGTCAGCTATTCAACATCAAAAAGTTACCTCTCAGATATAATTAAAACTTAACATATTCCCGTGTAGCTAGAATGATAGGTATGAATGAACCCTTATGTATGTGATACCATTTAGAATGACTTGTAATAGGTACTGCAATTACAAGCTCTCACATGTACAAATTGAATCGCCTTTTAACTTATTTGACCTCATGCCCCACGCATGGGGCATACATGTGCAATAAGACACTTAAAATGCACCACTAATGGGTCTTCAACAGGGGTGTTAATAGTGGTTAGTACTAACCTGCAGCGATCAGCTCCTCAACATCCTTGCCATTGAGTTCAGCGATGACCTTCTTCAGTTTCTCAGCGTCAGCCTCGATACCGACCGAACTGAGGATCTTCTCAACGTCGGCGGCAGCAGGCGAGGCCTTGCCTCCCAATACGGCGAGCAAATACGCGGCCACGTAACGCATTCTGGAAATAATTTGAAAATAACATTAAGAAGAGAAGTCTGTTTGCTTCGAGTAAGATGCTGTGTTGGCAGGGATGGTATATAACCTGTAATTCACTTGATAAGATAGCTACCTGATTGATCAACACTAGACATATAAATTCATTGTATCAACCAAACGTGGTGATCAGGTTAAGTTCGCGAATTATATGGATTTTACCACTAAATGCCAGGCTGATTGCGTATTAAACATTTAGAACATTATTTCACATTTGCGTAGGAACCAGAATATCTTATCAACACAATGATGAAGATTGAAGTAGGTACGGCAATCCACCGGCCAGACATATTGGCGCGCATCTTCATAATCCAAGATAATCTCGGACAATAATAGCGTAATCGCACATAAACAATATTCCACGAAAAAGTAACAATTCTCACAATACACTCACAGTATTATTTTATTTAAAACACTTACTTTTAAGTCGTAAAGACGCGAAACGTGTTAAGCCGAAATAAAAACGATCGTCTTGAACGAAATGTCAAGAGGAAAGAAATGGCGGGGCATAATGTGTTGCCAGTATAAGATAGTTGGGAAAATCTAAAATGTTTGGCAAGTTTTGGTGCGTATTTTGTTTTTGTATATAAAATTATAATAATGTTATCAGTTTATAACATATTACAATGTTTAAGTATACTTATAAGTAAATATTATTATATATTATTGCGATTGTGAAACGTTTGTTATTTACATTTCATAATTATTATGAGTACTTTTTATTATAAATTTATACATATATGTATTATAACATCGCGAGAAATTTGTTTTTTTACTGGTGAGACACCATATGATGTAAAAACTTTCGGATAAATGTTTAATTCTCTAAACCGGCGATATAAATATTTTTTTGGCTAAGATATCATAAATATATATGTTGTAATTTTAAATAAAGTCAAGAGACTGTCAAGATTTGTCTAAGTACATTGTGATGGTTCGTGCAGGTCTTTATTTGTTTATTTGCGATATTACCATTTTGACATAATCGATAATTTGAAAGACAAGGGAGTTTGTAAAAAAAGTAAAGATTTTTTTTTACTGAATTTGGTTTTAGAACGAAAACATTTTCAATATGCAAGTACGAGACTGAGCTATAAGTTTGTATAGCGCGATCCCTCTCTAAGTTCTCAGATATTAGACAGCCGGTTCTTTGCACGTGAACTGAGCTGCCTGGTGATTGCATGCCAGCTTAGAGCTCTTATGAAGGATGGGCTCAGTATAGCAGCAGCAGCTTGACTTTCAGACCAATCAAATTAAATACAATAGTAAGTTTGGGTTAAGTGTTGCAAATGTAATTTTGAATTACATTTCAAGTGAGATTAGTCAGATTATAAATTATAGTATATATTAGTCAAGCGTGTTAGCAAAAGCATTTCATTAAGTACCCTAAGTAGCACAACATTTTTCAACTTGGTATTACTAAATTGTCAATAGGTTTGACTTTGACACACTGACGAGGTTTGACTTTGACACAGAAAAGAAGTTTGATAGCATTTTTAAATAGCGTCATAAGATAGCTATATCTGCCAGTGTCCAGTCCAAAGTGCATAATTTTAATAATCAAGTCTTGAATATTATATTGGTCAAGTAAAATAAAATAAATGGTTTTAGTTGTTTATTTTCTCAATCAAAATACATAATTTCTTTAACATGGGAAAACAGAAATAGACTTAGTAGGAATAGTCAAACATTACATTGAGCAATACGGGACGGATCAAAGCGATTTAGATAATAATATACATTCAGTTACACACAGAATACAACTCACTAAACACAATTTAAATACGAAATCTAGGACCTATATATTAAGGACTTAATCTTACATTACTGTCACATATAGGTTTCACATTGTTGTTAAAATAAAGGACAAATCCAGATAAAAATCAAGTTTGATGGTCATCGTGGTCAAGATATGGGTCAAATCTTACATCCTATGATACTAACTAGTAACGTGGTGTTTCTCGCGAAAAAGGAATACGACGATATTCCAATTCCGACACTCGTGCACATATAAGTACAACACATTAATACCGAGGTCGAGAACATATTAATGAACTAGGTAAATATTAATACTTAAAACTGTAACAGATCAAATTCTGTAAATTCAATATATTTTTAAAATACAGACCCCAAATCTAGTTTTTTTTCATTTTTGTTTGTATGTCTGTTTCTGGACTTTCCATAACTCTGGTACTGCTGGATAGATTCTGATGTACTTCGTATGCTTAGGGTTAATGTCATGAGGTAGGATCTTAACATTTTTTTATCCCGAAAATCCCAAGGGGCTCCCGTGGGAGGGGGGATGAAAGTCTTATTTAATTATAGCTCAGTAACGCGTGCTTTGATTTGGATGATTCTTTTTTGTTAGAAATAACTTACTAAAATTGATATTATCCCAGAAATTAGAAGGGGTTCGTGCGGCGGGGATGAAAATCGTATTTAATTTGAACTCAGTAACGCGTGCTATGATTTGGATGATTCTTTTTTTATTCCTAAAGTCTAACTGAAATGATGTTATTCCGAAAATTAGTAAGGGGAACCCCTACTAATTTTATTTTAAAAATGTGGGAAGGAGTGAAAGTCTTATTTAAATATAACTCAATAACGCGTGCTATGATTTGAATTATTCTTTTTTTATTGGAAAGGTCTCGCTGAAATGATGTTATCTCGAAAATTTCTAGGGGTTATGCTATAACACGGTAAAGAGATTTGAATGATTATTTTTTTTAGGAAGGTCTACCTGAAATGATATTATCGCGAAATTAAGTGGAGATTCCCGTTAGTCGTTCCCGGGATGAAAGTCGTCTTTTACTATGCTCGGTAACGCGTGCTTTAATTTGCATGTTTTTTGGATGTGTATGACTGTACGTGTATGAACACAGCGTACACAATTTTTTGTAGCGATGGTGACCGAGTAGTTAAAGGTTGTAGATTGCCGTGCGAGAGGTACGAGGTTCAATCTTACGTAATACACAAGAAGAGCTTCAGCTTCCGTTGAAGGAAAACATCGTGGGGAAACAATAGCATGATGGCAGGGCATTTTTAACACTTGCCTGACTAGCTAACACCCTCAAATTGAAAAATTTGTCGCCAAGCACCTAACGGTATGTTGCGGCGGCCTTCTTTGAGAGACTATAGACGTATTCCAGACTAGACATGCTCCATCTAGGGGCCATAGTGTCGCTGACTTCTGTGATCGTGCGAGCTGGTTGTCAAATGCCTACCAGTCTTAAATGAAAAATAAATGGGCAATCGGGATAAATACATTAGCAAAAAAATTAACTATGGGTAAAAATAAGTGCTGAGTTTGCAAAATGAAATAAGAGTTAATGCTATACAGAATCTTTAGTTCTAAAAATTTACCTCTCATGGTCGTGTACATAATTGTGCAAACATCTGTATTGCTTTAAAATGAATTATATTTGCAGTTCAAAACTGCTATATTATATATGTATCTTTTACAATGATAAGACTTTCAATAGGGCCACTGATATACATCAGTATATTAATGCAAGGTTAGCAACCGCCGACGAAGTCGCGGTTACAGCTAGTTCTGAAATAATTACCTATAATTGATATGCGCACGTGCATTATACTATGTAACTTGTAAAACTTATTTATTAACAATTACAACGGTAAAACTTATTGCTTTTAGTGGGATACTTACAAAATGTAACATTGAAATCAGTCAGAATCACAAAAGCGAGGACATTCTCTTAGTTGTCCGAATCTAGGTATACAAATAAGGAACAGTGAAAGAAGACAGTACATGTACACAACATGTACTTCTTTCTTTCTTTACTGTTCCGTTTCATGCTATAAAATATTGACATATTAGTAATATATTTGATACCGACTCAAGTACAGGTAATTAAGTACATAACTGGGTAGTACGAGTAATTCAATCATCAATAAAATAGGCATATTCATTATAATAAATTAATCCGTACAGCAGTTTAGCTAGAACAACCGAAAATACGGCACGAAGCCATTCCACTTGGGTAGCGTAGGTACACTGAAAAACAAAAGTGATTCGAATGACAAATGGCTTGTAAGATAGCTCCCCTATTTATTCTGCGCCGCCGATCGACCCAGGAAATGGGATTTTCGCGGAGCTCCCGCCGTTTCATGCTTTACATCATACGAGAATTGAGTAATGGTCGAGACTGTACTCGTACGAGGTTATCCAGAGGGATGGATAGAACGAGTATAGAACGGGGTTGGTTTTGTCGGGCTTCCGGGATAGATAAGATTTTTTTGGCAAGATTTTGTTTCCTATTTCGTATGAAAAGCTGCTTAGGATTATTATTTATCCCAGACAGAGGTTGTTTAAGTTGCTAAAGTGTTAAAGGTTTTGTTTAATTTTCGGCCAGGACGGTGTATCTAGGTACCTACGTCTGCCAACTGTGTGTCTGTAACGATATGATTAATATGATGTATTAATGAAACCTGCATCAGTTGCCAATTTCATTAAAAAATATCAAAATTTAATAATGGCATCCCTGGGAAAATTTTATAACTTAAGTTGAATCCAATGTGATTATTCTTTCAGTAACACCCGTCGCAGATTATACAGCCATCTTTCCAAAGGTGTAGGTTCTATGTACGCCTGTATGTATGTTTTAGTGTTAGTTCATAGGATTTTTCTCCGTTGTTAACAGATAATTAAAATGTTTTTTAGTATGAATAGGACCAGGACTTAGGGGTATTGGACTTGGCTGACACCGACTTCAAATCTATGAGCGCTTGTAGTAATTACGAGTATACCTATCAATTCATTTTTCGCTTTTGAGTGCTTATTTTTAGAGGAAGTTTAATTACTTTTATTTATTTATTTAAGTAATTTTATGTTTACTTCTAGTTATAAGGTATAATTTTATTATTGGTTAGCGATATACTTGGTCAACAGGAAGATTACTATATTCATGAAATTGCGGAATGTAGCTACGAGTAACAAAGCCTATGACCATCTGCAGGTGAAGACGAATCTAGTGACACCGCTCACATAAAAATACGTCAAGCCGTTTGTCCTCTAGGGCGTATCAGAGAAATATATATACCTGCACTCAAAAAATATTCCTCCTTCTTTTACAGTCTAATAAAAATGCCGTTTGTAGAGTATAGGTACAGTATGAAATATTCCCTTTTCCGTATAACTCTATCTTAATTTTTTTAAATATGTGTACTCTACCTATATATCTACTCATTCTTAAATATGAGCGTTATACTTGGTGCCGATACCGCATTATGACGACATGGTCAGTTAACGTCCAGGCAGTTCACTGCTGATGATGCCGACGCGGACGGCGCGGCCGTAAAGCCGAGTAGTCCTAAAATACACACCGGCCGACGGCCAGCGTAGCACAATAAAAACTAAACTGATACGCAACGAGCACCGTCGCAAGCGATACTAATATTAGACGAGACTGGACAAAGAATAACACGCAGAAGGATCAACGTGCTGTCAGAAATAACGGGTTCTAAAGTTTCAAGCTCGGAACATGAAGCTATTTGGCTCTAGAACATTTTCTCAAAAACCATTAAGGTGAAGTTGGTTAAGTGAAACACCGGGGTAATTGAAACACATTCAAATATTTTCAATATTAAACGATTTATTCGGTGATGTACTTGTCGTTAAAGTAGTTTTTGGTTTTTTAGTTCCGGGTATAAAACAGAGATGTCGCTAACGTGCTCAAGTAAGAGATGACGCGCTGCCAAAATTTTTATCTGTCAAAAATATATTTGCGAGTGGCACGTGTCTCTTTAATTATTTTTTTTTATTAGAAAAACGTCTAATTGGGCTGTGAAAAATGTGAGTATAGTTTTATGTTAGTTGATCTGCCCCCCGTACATTATAATTTTGCATGAAATACAAATAGTTTAGCTATAATTTGATGATGAAAAACAATAACCTCAAAATTATGTAACGGGGCAAGAGAAACAATGCGGTCCGAGGCAAGTGAAACGTATGTTTCACTTGCCTCGAGTCAGTGGTTTTTAACATTTTTAAGAATTATTTTTTATATTTGTTTCGTTCATTCAGTGTTTTGTTACAGATAATGAAAAATGGTTCGAAACTATAAAAGAAAGACAGATAGGGCTTCTTATTCAAAAGAAAAATTGCTCCAAGCTATAAAAGCTGTCAGAAGTGGCGAGCTGTCGGCTTATAGAGCATCCAAGGTGTATGGAATTCCTAGACCAACGATAGTTAATCGCTTGTATGACAGAAGAGGTTTGAAGTCAAATACATTAGGAAGAAGTACAATTCTGTTAAAAGAAGTAGAAGAGCATTTAGCAAGAAATTTGCACACGATGGAAAAATATGGTTTTGGATTAAGCAGAAAAGAAATTCTTGAAATTGTAGGAGAGTATGTTACGACAAATAATATCCCAAATTCTTTCAAAAACGGTATCCCAGGAGAGCATTGGTTTTTACGCTTCAAAGAAGAACACAAATTGTCGGTCAAAAAACCGCAGGCTGTCGAAAACGCCCGCAAAAAGGCATGTAATCCTTTTGTAATATACCCATATTTCGATTTGTTAAAGGAAACATTAGACGAACTTGATTCGCACGGAAAACCATCTCATATCTGGAACTTGGATGAGACCAGTTTCAGCAAAGATCCTAAGAAGACAAAAGTTGTAGGTCTAAAAGGATATGCCTCAACTAGAACAATTTCGTCGCCAGGCAAGGACAACACAACCGTTTTGTTAGGTTGCAATGCGGTTGGTGAAAAAACGCCGCCTCTTATTATTTATAAAGGAAAAAATGTTTGGGATGAATGGATTTCAAAAGAAGATTACCCAGGCACTGTCTACGCTGCCACTCAAAAGGGTTGGATGGAAACACAAGTCTTTGAGACATTTTTTGAAAAGGTATTTCTAAAAACGATAGGGAATAAGAGGCCAATACTACTGATCTATGATGGGCATTCTACACACGTTGGTATTAATATTATAGAAAAAGCGCGCGAAGCAAAAGTGACCATTTTGAAAATACCACCGCATACAAATCTTTTAAAGACAAATGGGACCTTGCACTTGTGAAATGGCAAAGACTGCATGTAGGCCAAATTTTACCAAAAAAATAATTTTCTAAAATCATTGGCGAAGTTTGGACACAAATTGATTCTAGCATATGCGCAGCAGGTTTTCGCAAAGCAGGAATTGTTCCTTACAATAAGAATGTCATTCCAGAAGAAAAATTCCACTCTGATAAACTTAAGGTATGGAAGGACTATCTGAACTCGACTATAGCACAACAAGTTGTAAATGAATCTGAACCATCAATTTTTCCAACAGAAACTAAAAAGCTATTTACACCTAACCATTCCGCCAGCCATCTTACATTTTCCAAAGATGAGTCTCCTGTTTTAAAGCCAATTCAGTCTCAGAATGAAAACAAAGGAATATCAAAACAAGCTTCTTACATTTTTCATGCTCCAGCATTGATAAATATATGTTTAAATACCTGGAACAGTAATTTAAAATATAATGCACCGAAAACTGACGCAACAGTGGAAACTAACAAAAGCATCCACGTAAGTGACGAACGAATAAACTATGGTTTTCTATTACCGACAGTGAGTACATCTGAAACAAATCAAGACAAAGAAAATAAACCTGAAGAATTTATCGGCGACACAAATAATCTCAATCTGTCGATTGTACCCCTAAACTATGACATAGTCTCAAAAAGTAAGCAAAATACCAAAATGTTATCGAATCGTGTTCTACCGGAGATTAATATTCTTGATGACCAGCGTTTAAATTTAAATATAACTTTTGATGAATTATTGCTCAGAAAAATAAAATCTGGAACCACTACCAAACAAAAACGAACAAAAATCGCCGATGGTGCTGAAGTTATCACGAATGAAGATGTGTATAAAAACAAAAATTGATAGAAGAGGAGAATACAAAAAAGTTAATAACCAAAGAAGAGAAAAGGGCAAGAAAACATAAGAAAAATGTAAACAACTTGAAAAAGACACCTAAAAAAATCAAAAAGAATACATACATAAAGAATACATATAAAAGAAAAATAGATGAAATTTCGAGTGAAAGTGAGATAGACGTATATTTTGATGATGAAACTGACAGTGACCTTGATTATAACAACTATTGCGCAAATATTATAGCAGCTGACGAAGAAGAGTGCGAAAAAGCAAATGATTTGGACAATTACAACGAACCAACAACAAGCTCGGGAAAAACAAACAAAATAAAAAGAAATACAACAAAAACAAAAGACTTAACTACCCATTATGGGAGAAAAAATAAATATGAATGTCAAAATTACACTGAATCACATGCGGATGAAATAACTTTCGAACTTAATGAAGAAAAAAACACTAATATTTATGATCAACCAGGAACAAGTACAATCAAACAAGGACAGTGGGCTTTAGTTCAATTTGCAACAAAGAAAACCGTAAAGCATTTCATTGGAGAAGTTAAGAATTTGGACGACGATGGAAAACCTACGATAAATTTTGTAAGAAAAAGTCAGTTTGGTAGTGAAGACAAAACCGTATTTGTTTTTCCCAGTGTCCCAGATGTATGCCAGGTAACGCATCTCGAGGACATTTTGGTTAAATGACCCAGACCAACTATAGGTCGCAGAGGACAAATAACATTTAAAATGTCATTTGCAATATTCAATAGGGTAGCCTAGAAACTGTAAGTAAATGAATAATACAATATGGTACTTACAGGAGTAACTTGTAATAATTCACCTTTGCCATAATAGCGACTTGGTAAATAATAAAGACTATATTAGGTTTTGTTAAACTCTAAGAGCAAAAGACTGATGTTTGTAGTTCCTGTTTATACCTATTGTGGTCTATTTAGTAGTACTTTATTTCGAGTAAACATTATTTCGAGAAAACGAATGTAATAGTAAGTACGAAAACATTATACTTTCTAACATTTTAAATAAATATTTCTTCTAAATACTTTTAGTCTTATTTTCATCCAATCATAAGTTTTCAAATCGAGACAATGTTGAGCACCTCTGGATATTTATATATGTTTCACTTGCCTCAAATTTATATTTTTACTTTTACAAGCCAAAATAAACTTTATTTTTAATGGAATAGAATTGAAAATGCTGTGAACGCTGTTGAATTTATCACCTTTTTGATCAAAAGCACTCTAGTAATACTATTATGATTAAAAAAACAGAATGTTTCACTTGCCTCCTAGTAGAGGGAAGTGAAACAGTTTCTGAGCGCGGATTATATTCTGAACTTAAATCGGTTTTAAATGAATCTATGCTATTATTTTGTTATTTCTTTTATTATTCATACTTTTCCTAGCATATGCGTCATATTTTCATTACGATAGGACTAATAGTTTAGTCAGGCCAATATAATTTGTTCAGAAAAAATAAAAGTATGTTTCACTTAACTAACCTCACCTTATATCAACTAATAGATATCGTAGCAACATTAATCTTTTTATATTTTTTCTCGAATGAACTCGTAGCAAGACAAGCCTGGTTGTTCAAATCGATCTTCTGAGTTCAGCATTATTCAATAGTAATTCACTCCAACAGTCATATTGGTTTATCAATTGTACCGCCCGTCACATACATGAAAATTAACACAACAAAAACGACCAAATCGCATTTTTGCGTAATTAACATGGTAATATTTTAATTCCCAATTAAATTTTGTACACTATGATAAGTTACGTTATTACGAATTTAGAGAATGTATTAAAGATTGATCATTCCTAACATATTTATGGTATCAAGTACAATGTCCTGGCCGGAGCTCGATACATTTTTGGAACGTTTAATTTCTCAAACATACATTTGCAATTTTTACTACTTTTACTATTGTCATCTTCTTCCTTTTTTGATTTTCAAATGTGCTTAGAGCGCGTTTGAAACCCGTCAGCAACCCTCGGTCTTGACGGCTTTCAGTACTTCGAACTATATAGAAAGTACCAAATTATTTCTGTTAACTAACCTTAACACTTACTATGTATTTTTGGCAAATAAACGTTTACTTTACATTACTTTACGTATTTGTTGGTAACATTTGTTTTGTTTTTTTTGTTGGCTGTTAGGTAACTGTTTGTCAGTATTGTTTCTTCTGTCTAGCTTGATCTATGTTCATTGTAAACCCACCCCACTACAGTGTGCTATAGGCGAGTCTGCGCGAGCGCATGACCAACTATAACATCAACAGAGCGTTCTGAGCGTTTACCTGTGCGGCAGTTATAGCGGGAGAAACGCGTTGGAAATCAACGTAATTCTATTTAAAGATATAACTTTTGAAAACGTGATTATCATTTCAAGGAATTCGTGTGCAGTGAGGTTGTGTGTCTATTGATGGAAAGAAAATTAAACGTAAAAATTTGGGTCGTAGATTAAAAAGTGATTAGTGGTGCAAGCAAGTCTTAAGTAGTTTTGTGAATAACGTAAAAGGCGCGAGTCTTAAAAACTGTTATGGATAAAGTTTTGCGTTGTTTTAGCTTTTTGGTGTTTCCGATCATACCTAGATAAGTAAGTAGCTATATATTTTTATGTTTGTGTCTATGTGTTACCAAAGAAAACAGTCGTTTTGGTTGTTGAGTGATGAATTGATCCCGTTGACCTACATGCCGTGGATTGATGCAGTCAGCTGTTAAAATATCACTTGGTCTGTACCTAATGCTAGTGGGAACTATACGCATTAAATTTAATTTATAAAACAATAATTTCAATTAATTTTCCGGTAAAATCGCTACAATTTCGATGTATAAAAAAAGAACTGTACGTTATCAAGAATATGATTAAAAAAACGCCACTGAATGTGCGCCAGTTGTATCTGAAATCGTTTGTTTGATAGAGTAGACATGTCTGAAAATTACCCTCTTACAAATACAAATACAAAATGTTTTATTGTTTTAAAATACCGAATAAATAATATAGTTTAAGTCCTGCCTGCTACTTTAGCAAATAGCTGTGTTGCAGCACTCAGTTTCTTCCCGGTAAAGGGATTATTTTACATAACTACCTATAAACATAATTAAAATTATTAGCATATTAGTTATTTAGAAAAAAAAATGAAATTGTCCTTGTTTGTGTAATTCTATTGTTTGATGTAATTGTCCTTGGTCATAGTTTCCAACCACTGACAAAAACAATAATTGTCGTCTATGTTTGAAACCTTTATAGAACCTAGTGTTTGGGTAAAGCGATAAGATAGATAGCCACGGTGACGATTTCGATAATATTTGGTATAAATATGTAGAACACAACATTTTAAAATTCATGAATATAAAAAAAATGTCATGTAGTAGGTTTTTTTTTACAAAGTTGTATAGAATATCGTAGTCCCCAAGTCAACAGTTCGCGTAATTACCAGTTAACTATTTCTTGTTACAATTTGAGTGAAAAATATTCTGTTAAGTTAGCTTGGAATATTCGGTAGGTACTTACCTGATTTTGAGGATGGCATAAGTTCGAGAGTGTTCTAAGGATTTGCACTAATCCGTTTATATAGTTTTTGGACCGAGGAAATGTATTTTGAATTAATTACGTTACAAATAAAATCATAAAAAAATACCTCAAGTGAAACGAAACGCAATTCTGTTAGTTATGACGTAAATCAAGCGTCTTATCAGTCAAAATGGTACGTCAAAATGAAGGTAATTGAACGTAACACCAGAAAAAAATGCCATGTTGTCATAATGATTGAAAGTATCATTCCGTTACCGTCTCGGCTACGCGCATGTGCTACTGTGTTCAATATCTATCATATTTACCTTGGTGGTTATTTTTTTATAACTACCTAAAATCTCTGCTGCCCGATTCTTCTATCAGAGCCAATCCGACCCATATAGGTTTAGGTTAGAAAGCTAAGGCAAGAGCGAAGCGAAGCTCCGGCCTAAGCCTTCTATCAGGCTTCTGAAAGAAGACTACAAAATCTGTAGTTAAATAGAAATAAAATATTACAAAAAAAACTGCTACAAAGGTGTGTGTTCTCAACAACGTTAGTGGTATCCTAGTTAGTAAACCATTTGCCTCACAAGCGAAAGGGTGCGGGTTCGATCCCAGGTTTAAGCATGCACTTCTAAGTTTTTCACTAATCTGCACGTTCTCATTAATTAATTGACACAAGCATAATAAGGTGAGGAAAATATTTAGAGGAAACGTGTTTTTCGGAGTAGGTTTAATAGCTTTCGAAAATAAGTGATGTCCTCAATCCGCAATTTGGCCAGCATGGTGGACTATATGGCCTACACCCCCTTCATAGGAGAGACTCAAGCCCAGCAGTGGGATATAGGTTGGTACGTTTACGTTAGACGTAAATATATTGTAAGCATAACATTTTTAGTACAATAATAAAAAAAAAAATTCAATACTTTTTTGATCATTATTACAATTAATTACCTACATTTGTATGTGAGTAATAGATTAATTTGATGTGAACGCTAGGGTTTTATAAACTGTGTTTTTCATACTCGCGAGCTTAATTTGAAAACTTTGCGCTACAAATCAACGAAAGTTCGTAATCAAATTCAAAATTTTGATATACAACATTGATTAGCAATTCTATCAGGGGAAATAAAAAATATTATATTTTCAATTTTAGTTTATTATATCACCTAAATTTTATTTAGAAATCTGACGCGTGTTTGGTTCATATTGTTAAACTTGCCGTATGTTTATGTGAGTGGTGTCAATAGATTTGTGTTAGTCGTGAGAGTGACACTAGGTACATAAAAAAATTAAGAAGTATACAGGTTTAAAGATTTAGCAGTGGGGTTTAATATAAGTCTATTCTAACCACGTCTTGTTTATTACTGAAGTTTTAATGAACCGCTTAAAAAACGCATAAAAACGCATATGAACATATAGATACGATTTTGTCTAGGATTCCATAGTTTTAATTAAGTAATATATTCATGCATAATTATTCTTTTTATTTGTCAAATTACGTACCAACATATCGTAAACGTCTTTATAAATTCCCGTTAAACTCAAAGCTCTCCGGTGATTTAACGTTTGTTAAAATTTTCGAGGCGAATAATTGTAATAATATTTTACTACAACAAAAACTTTTATAAAGAAAACGCTGAAGGAACGAGCATGAATCACCGCAATCTCGCGACGAGTAAAAAGCACTTTGTAAAAACAAAACGCGCCATCAATAAGGCGTCTATTCACTAGGCGACTAACGTCACGTGAGATTTGCCGAGACAATCCAGGACGACATCGCGCGAGATTTCCTCTGTGGTGTCGCATCAATAAATTTATGATTTTTTGTATCCCTCAATCGAAGCGATTTGAGCGGAAGTTAATCGCTTTTTACGTCGTTACGAGGAATATTTAACCACCTCATTATTCAATATTACGTGTTATTTATATCTCCCTATTTTTTCTCCAGGTCTATACATTAAAACGAATTATTTTCATTTTCGTAATATTCAGCCTGAATCAATCCAATCCAAACATTTCTTTTGTGCCATAGTTATCTATCCTGAGTTTGACTTACCCAAGGTATCCCAAAGGGCTGTCTTGACCCATCTGGCTGGTGGTCTGCCTACTGGCTTTTTGGTATCGGTTAAGGTCTATTCCGTAATAGTCATCACCAGTATTAATTTCAGCCTGAAATTACTAAACTAAAACTAGTTGACACTATAGCGCTAAGTTACTATTCGACTATGCTGTACAGCAAAGGTAGAGCGGAAGGTACTTTTAGAGCCTGCAATTCAAAGGGAATGCTCTGTAAAAGGGCATGGGGCCTATATAATGCAATAAAGGTAAATTTTTTTTTAGGTTTAGCAGGGTTAGGATATGGTTTACTTTGTTAAATATATTTGCTAGTGTACCTATCACAGATATCATTTTGCTAGCAGATGCACTTGATGTGGCCCGATGTATCAAGCGAATTGTCGCGTATTGAGTGCAAAGCTTTATTCCCGCCCATTTTATTATCAGTCGCGATAAGTAAACATTGCGTAGGACAGTGACTACAGTAAATAAATAACGTTTTTCTTTACATAGTGGACGTTTTATTTTTCTGGCTTCCGAGGGTCCGAGGTTGAATCTATGGTTCATTCATTAAGGTTGTGAAGACAGATCCTGTCTTCCAGATTAAATTTCAGCCATTTTGGTAAAAATGTAGCCTTACCCTTTCCTGCCGTGTCATTATTTGTTGTAAGAATGGTAACAATGGGAGGCCTCACCTATAAATATGCCAAGAAGTGTGTAAATCGAGCATCGTTTTAAAGTGAGTGTTAATGAATTGGGGGTTCAACTGGGAGCCTCAAATAGAATGCATGCTTTTTTCTACATCATTTATTTATTTATTTATTTATTTATTGAACAAAATCCACAGTCCTTAAATTAAATTAACTTAATAAACATGTTTTTCTTATGACCAATAATAGATTTACATTTTATAGAAAAAAACATTTAAAACAGACAGCCAAAGTAAGAATATAAATACTGTTTCACTTATGTAACTAATTTTAACAAAAATAAAAGAACCCGTAAGTAGTTTGCAAAACCTTAGTACTTAATTAATAAGTAAGTAACTAATAAGTATTAAAATAATCATCTAGTAAGTAATTAATAAGAAACAAAATATCTGATATAAATAGAAAATCTATTCGTACCTCTTCTCTACTTATTGTCCTCTAGTATTTTAACAACATCTTTTTTAAAAACTCCCTTACTATCAAAAAATAAGTCAGTGGAGTAAAATCTTTTATTGTAAACTCCGTGAAGTCTGCCAACGAGTGAGTTAAGCGCATATTTCGTAGATGAATGTGAGACAGCAAACAATTTGGTGTGTCTAGTTCTAATAATCGACGCATTCAAACTCAATATCCTGGTGACCAGTTCAGGGCAATCAATATATCCGTTACATATGCCATGTAGAAAAGCCATGTCTAAAAGTGTACGGCGGTTTTCAAGACTTGTAAATTTATGGTAATTACAAGAGTCTTCATAATCATGGGAAACATAGAATTTTCTGTAATTTAAATGTTTTAGAAATTTATACTGAATTTTTTCAATATCTCTAGTTTACGTTATATAGTGCGGGTTCCAAATAGTACTGCTATATTCAAGTATACTTCTGACAAAATAATAGTAGAGAAGTTTTATACAAAAAATATCTGAGAAAGGTTTACTCACTCGTAAGACAAATCCCAAGCTCTTATAAGCTTTATTAACAATTAATGCACAATGATCTGAAAATGTGAGTTTTTTATCTATTAATATGCCTAAGTCACGAACTTGTTCAACTTTATTGATATTTACTCCGTTTACTTGATAAATATGATTTATAGGATTATTCTTACGCGTGAAAGAGACAAAGCAGCACTTACTAACGTTGACACCAATACAATTTAATTTATAGTATTCTCCAAGCCTATCAAGATCATCTTGAAGTCTTTTACAATCTAAAAGATTTTTAATTTTCATAAATATTTTTGTGTCGTCTGCATACATAAGAAATCTTGCATAATGAAAACATTTTTTAATATCATATAAATAACAGGCATATAGAAGTGGACCTAAAATGGAACCCTGTGGGACTCCTGAGGTTATTTCAATGAAGTTCGATCGAAAACCTCCCACAACAACAGCCTGAGAACGCTTCCACAAATAAGACTCAAACCATCTCAGCAGGTTACCTCGGATGCCCAGCGAATAGAGCTTGCGTAGAAGTATAATATGGTCAACCCGATCAAAAGCTTTCTCAAAATCTGTATAGACTACGTCAACTTGTGAGCCTCCATCCATGTTTGTAGCTACGTAATCAATAAAAACGCCCAAGTTAGTAGCAGTCGAACGTCCTTTCATAAAGCCATGCTGCTCAGAAGGTATTGCTGATGATATTATCGGGTAAATATGCGTATGAACAACTTTTTCTATTAACTTACTGAGGACGTTAAGTATTGAAATCGGTCGATAGTTTTCTATCGATGTTTTTAGGCCTTTTTTATGAATAGGTACGACATGAGCTTGTTTCCAAATATCCGGAAACAAACCTTCATCAAAACATCTGTTGAACAGTAGGGCGATAGGAACAGCTAGTGTTTTTGCACAATTTACAAAAAGAATAGTAGGTAAATTATCATTGCCTTTGCCTTTGTTTATGTCAAGATTACAAATCAGCTTATGGACCTCACTTGGCGTTGTTGTTATGCGATTTATAAGATTTGAGTGTAAGCTATCTTCGGTGTACGGATTATTATTACTAGGGTCAGGTAAACTAAAATTTGCTTTGAAAAATTCATTGAATGCATTACATATGTCAATAGGACTAGAGAAAGAACAATAACCATGTGTCATCTGCTGGGGATAGTTTGTAGAATGTTTACGTTTAGATTTTACATAGCTCCAAAATGTTTTAGGGTTTGATTTTATTTTATCTTGAACTAAATTTATATATGATGTATAGCATTCTTCTTGTAGTATTTTCTGTCTCTTCCTTAATTCTGAGAAATCAGCATAGTCAGAAGGATTATTAAATTTTTTCCAAACAGCATGCACTTTACTTTTTTCCTTAATTACGTTAATTAAAGCTCTACTGTACCATACAGGGTATGCCTTAGTGCCTCCAGAGCGTACCTTTGGGATAAAATCATTAATAACGTTGTTAATTACTGAGTAGAATTTCCTTATAGCATCTTCTAAGTTAATTTCGGAATTAATAAAGGACCAGTCATGCTCTGAAAATGAGTTATTCAGATCAGAAAAGTCAGCACGGTGATATCATCATGATAGACAATTGTAATTTATATCATTGTAAAACTAGACTTTCAGAGCGTTTTGACGCATAATGATCAACACGCTTTTTGATTAATTTTAAATACCCACGCATCGTGACATTTATGCAATATGTGCAATACGCATTTTGACATACACGCAAAAAGTGCAATATATACATCAATTCATATTTACGCAATATGAGCAATACATATTATCGCGAGAAAATCGATTTCTTCTAGGCAACTATATCTTGATTCGCATTCGCTTAATTCAGGCGGTTAATTGTGGTTAATCTCAAGCTGGTTCTTACAAAAAAAACATTACCACTTAGCATAGTAATAATTATTATTCGGCTAGATACTGGGGACGCTGCCCTCTGGTGGTGGGTTGGTGCATTTGGACTATCAGTAGATCTTGAATGGTCTATACGTAATCTTTCTGCTATATTTTTTTTGTTCTAGTTAGTCATTTTGTTTATGTTAATAAATGCACTTGCCATAGAAACAAAAAAATCATAGCTAAGTGCAGTTGGTGCAGTGTGAGGAAATGTGACATACATCGTCAGTGGCCCGCTTCACTTTGCTCCCGTCTCATAAATCCTCACGAGTAGATACTTACAGTAGGTACTGACCTGCCATGTTCGCACGCGCACGCGCACGTCATACTTGCTATGAATGATAGCAAAACTGTGCCCATGATATTACTCATATATATTTTCAAATACTAACTAGTAGAAGTCAACTGCGGCATTGCACGCGACATATTATTTAAAAAAGTTGAAGATGAACCCCCCTTTGCCCACTTTAGGGGTTGGATTACCAAAAATCATTCTCCTACACTCTATAACGTATACACCCTCTAAATGTCATTGTTAATCAGTCAGTCAGGATTTACTATTTACCTTACTATGATCTTACATACATATGTAAGATCATTTTAGATGACAACAATAAATTAAAAGTTGGAATACACACTCGTATAGAATACTTTAATCTACAGATAATTTAAATACTAGTGTATTTATTACCAGAGAGCAACAGACCTACAGTGTGAGCGGCGTTACTACGCTAAACTCTAATATAATTATAGTTTTATGTAGAAAACTAACCCGTCTTTGATTCATTTTCACTTGTACCTACCTAATTGTTGGAAAGGTATTACTATAGTTTCGTTCACGTTCTGTGAACTTCATCAGGGATGAAATGAGTCGTTCGTGTCCACAACGATAGATAGATGGATTGTAGTTCATACGCTGGGCCATATGAAAACCGACATTTTGGTCACATCACATGGAAAAAGTCTTTGTAGTAATATATTCAAGGTAATAAGATTTGACCGTTTATTTTCCGTGATACTATTAGATTGTACCATTATTAATGGTTCTATGGTACCATGTTTTTGTTTACCATTAATCGTACCAATGATAAAATCTAATGGTTTTATTATTTTGTCGTCGTACCATTGTTGAAATTAATTATTTGAGCTTAATAGATAGAAAAAATAATTTTAGGTTTTCCATAACAAGCAGAATCTTGTGACAAGTTTATCTTAACTTCTCTAATTCTATAATAGAAAGACACATTAAAAAAAATCGTAATATAGTGAACATATTAAATGACAAATTCATACAAAATGTACAAATGGATTTAAGGCGACGGGTATAGACAAACGCAATTGAGAATTGAGCCACGGAATAAATAATAGTATGTACTGATACTTACCTATGCCATGCCATCTGTTTGATTCTAGGCGAAACAAATGAGCGGGCATTGGTCTGCCGTCCATAATTTTGTCAACTGTATAGATAGATGGTGTCTTATGCACAGTTTGGATATTGACATAGAGTAAAGTAAGTTCAGAGAAATAATATCGTACTTTTCTGAAAGTTAGGTCAAAGATTACTATTGTACAGAAGGTGAAGTATGTAGTAATTACTCAATTCAAATATAACTTTACTCATTATCGAATAATAATAACTCGATTTCATCAAACTTTTACAAAAATGATTTCTCGTACCTAGTAAAAACATCGAAAAAAATTGAGAAAATTTCGTAGAAACTATCGTTCGAGTTTGTTCGTTGAATATCGTGCGAGTTGCACCCTTCAAAATTCCGCTATCGTGAGCAGTTGGCAGCTCATATCATTGATGACATTATTTATCAACAACGAGGTTCGCTGGGTTAGGTAAAACTTACTTAAAAAAATGTAATAAATAAAAAAAAAATGCATATTTATTTATAAGTCTAACTATTTTGACCGATTTTTTTCAAACTAATATGAATGAATTTTTATTATTAAAAAAGTAAACATTTTATGTCAGTTATTGTTTTATTAAAGTATTTTTCTGTTTTCTTAGAGACGTTAAAAATAACGAAAAATTCATATTTACATAATCAATCGAAAAATTCATAGTTACATATTTTTATTATGGCAGCTGCTCCTGACAGTGAAGAATATTTTTTTTATAAGATCTCTTCCCGTAGCAACCATCAGCTATAACATCTATGATGGCAATGCCGTTTGAATTCAGCCTTCCGATTCAGATAAAAACAATTTTCTTTTTTGGTACCTACACTGTAAATGCTTTTTACGTAAATAAAATATAAATTTTGATTGTTTCTATAACAAAAACAGTAGGTATGATTACTGAGAAAAAAATCCTCGTATTACCATTTGTTACAATAAGTTTCTGTAACAAGACTACTCTGTGCGTTGAAATTCGAATTGATGCAGACGAGTGTTTGTTTAGACTCAATACGTAGGTATGTGTGAAACGAGCGAAGCATCTCTGATTAGAGGTACATTTTTATTTTGTTTGTCAGTTTGTATCTATGGATGTTTGTCCTCAAGAAATTTCGTAATAACGTACAGGTTTCCTCATAAAAAGCGTTTACAGTGTAGGTACTAAAAATATAATTGTTTTTATCTGAATCGGAAGGGTGAATTCGAACGGCATTGCCATCATAGATGTTATAGCTGATGGTTGCTACGGGAAGAGATCTTATAAAAAAATATTCTACACTGTAAGGAGCAGCTTTCATAATAAAAATACCTAACTGTTTACCTTTTATTTCAGTTAAGGTTTTTTTAAAGTTTTTTCTGTTTTCTTAGAGACGTTAGAGAAATTAACGAACAATTCATTCATATAAGTTTGATAAAAATCGGTCAAAATAGTTAGATTTATAAATAAAAATATTAAATAAAAAAATAATCTAAAAAAAGTAAATTGGCGAAAGCATCGATGAACGTTTACCTATAAAAATTATAAGAAGTGATATTTTTTGTTTTCGATTCTTTTTATCTCCCATTTGTATATTATCACACTTCTACAAGTAGTGTCAAAATCACGGCAGAGAATGTTTCTATAAGTATGTTATTACGCGCACGCGGTAACTATCCTAGGAAAGAATATTATATATAATTATTCTCACGCTGCACTAGATGAAATCTGACAACGTCGCGCACTACGCGAAGTGACAGGGATGAGACGGGCACGCATGCAACGTCGCATAAACGAACGCTACTCGCTAGCTAAGCCAAAGTGCCTCATTAAAATATGTGCTAAGTGCCTAGTTAAATATATTATCAACGTGCTTTTCTAAATGAATACTTTTTAGTAGGCTCTAATAACATTTATCTTTAGAACTTCACTTACCTATCATTCTAAGACAATAACAATACATTAGCCTGAAGGTGCCAATATTTTGATTAATCTACCTCAACATTACAAAGTAGACATTCCACGTATACCGAAAGAAACATGTTCAAAATAATGAGATAATGAGTTCTTCAAAAATATATTAAAATGCTTTGGTAAACTAAGATAAGCATTTAGAAACATCATGCTTTAGTTGAGTATATGCATTACATGATGTATTAACTTCCAACATGGCACAGTTTACGGTAATGCTATAAAATGGTAACAAAAACGCATCTATTTGGGAACCATCCCCTTAATTAATGGTGAAATTGAAGTTAGGCACGTTCTTAAAAAAACGCGAGTTTGTAACTAAAAAGAAAATTATTTAAATGGCTCCGTAACAACTGAACGGATTCGCAACCGTACAAATTCTCAGCTGGACAGATTACAAACTGGACAGAACGTGTACAGTCAATCAAATAATGTATGCGATTTTCGACCTTAGGGTAATTTTGCAGAAAATCATCATTTTAGATACTTGTTCTAAAATGATGTCCGAAAAATGTCCCTAAGGTCGAAAATCGCGTAAAGCAGAATTTTACTTGTAATCGTCAATGGACAGTTTCACGACTTTTTTGTGTTATATCGCTAAAGCAAGTCATTAAAGTTAGGTCGATTGAAACTAAATTGAGAAAAAAACGTGTTTTGGTTCTTGTGTTTCAGTGATGCTCATTTGTTTCAGCGATGTTCACATTTTTCTTAGACACTCAGTGGTTTCTGCGTTACTTGTTCGACCGTAAATTTCAATCTGCTCGTTAATTTAAAAAAAGGCGATTATTCTTTGTCCAGTTGCTATGGAGTCATTTAAAGCATAGAGTGCTAAAATATTAATTTATATTTAAATAATATGAAGTTTTTCACCGTTTATTTGTGATTTTATTCTGTATATAATTAAATAAAGTCTTTAAATTAACGATTCGTAAGAATTAATTTAAAGTCTTTAAATTAATTCTTACGAAAGAACTTTTCAGGCTAGACTGCTACCTATTGCACTGTTTTTTTTTGCGTTATTTTTACAGTTTTGACAGAAAGCTTAAAGTGGACCTGCCATTCTCAGAAACTATTCATAAGTCAACATTACTAATTTATTATGTTGTGTGCTATAAACGTTTCGTCTACGCAGTATAAACGTCACTGTTACTATGGTTTGCCTTGGATCAGCAATCATCATCTATGATGTCAATGCGCGGCCACAGTAGTAGCGATAAGCGACCGACCTAGCTAACAATAAATAGTTAATCAAGTGATTAAACGCAACTTCACAAAAACCCGACTGCTAAATATATACCTGTGTATAATTTTTAATGAATATTTTTTTAATTTTGATGTACCCAGTGTCACTCTCACGACTAAGACGAATCTATTGACACCACTCACATAAAAGTACGACCAGCCGTTTAAACTCTAGAGCGTGCCAAAGAATTACACAAATATACATACATACACTCGAAAAACAGACCCTCCTTTCTTTTGCAGTCGGATAAAAACTGTAACAAAATATCCTCTTGATAATTTTAAATTATTTAAGGTAAAATGTATCAACACACGTCTGAAACTAATTTTCTGGATGTTGACGGAGAACATGATCGTGCGATTATTTATCATAGAGCCCATTACTCAAATTATTTATAAAACGTTTCATGTACTTTAGAATTGCATCAACGAATAACGTTCTTATGCTGAGCACAAGTATCTCTACGCTTGCTAGAAAAGGGTTATGGGGACTTATTATTGACCTTTTCTATCAGTCACGGTTTTATCACAATGTTTATTTTCACTACTACAACATACTTTTATTGTTACTGGTTCGAGTCTAATTCTAATAGAATATATTTTTTGATTAGTTAACTCCGCTGTCGCAACGGCACGCTTCACCACAGTCTCTCACCACGGACGCTGCGTGGGCGCGTGACGTCTCACATCAAAGCTCAATCATTTCATTTTACAACAATATACTTACGTAATCATTTCTGACTTCACTGCCTTCTTATTAGATATATTAAACTTTTGACTATGTTCATCGGAAATTTGTCTGCTTACAACGTAGGCAATAAGATTTTTTCGCTAACATCTGGTGGTTAATATAAGGTCGAAGCTTAGTTCGCAAAGCGATTGCAGATGAAGTATTACCTTGGTCCTAAATAAATTCAAACCCGATCGGCTTTAAATTTAGAGTCGTGATTATATAGTGATAGTTTAATATTTTACCTAAAGTGTGACCTTTAAAATGCCGTAATTTTTGCAGGATTAGCGAAAAGTTTTCTATTGTTTTTTAAATCGATAAATTTAATATAATCTGATCCTGAACATTATTTAAATTTTAACAGTAAATTAAAAGCAGTATTGTTTTACAATTCATACCTTTTCATGCAGAAAGAAGAATATCGCCCATGTTTTTTTATAAATACTCGAATCATATATCTTCGGGAGCCATTCTAGGTTTCGCAGGCATAAAGAAGTCATAATAACCTGCTAAGCAATAACGTTTCAGTAGTTTTCGAAATAAATTTAACACACAAATGTACGCGCAGCCTAAATAAAATTAGTTTGCAGTCACGGGCAAAAATAATGACTAACAAAATCGAATGCGCTCTAACATCTTGTCCACAAAATTAAACAAAAACATACAACGCCTGTAAAAGAAATAAATAACATAAAACGTTCCCAATTAATTCCGTATGGTTTCTTGGAAATGTTAGTTTTTGTTTTGATTAATATAAGAAAGTATAAATTAATAATATTGCATTAGATGTTGGAGAGAAGCCAAGCCGGTTTACAGTGAATGAGAATGTAATTTTTTGCCTTTAACTATGTATAATTATGTTTCATTGATCTTATGAACAAAAAAAGGATAATTTGGCTACTCTCTATTTTGATCTGGGTTTGGAGGAGATCAAAATAGAGCGAAGCCAGCATATATAAAGTTGTAAGTGAGGCCCATCTTATTTTAATCACATTTACTCACATAACTAACTGAATATTTCTATTGATTTATGTATTGTTGCACAGGATGTCAGATACAAAGATTTCAGGTATAAAAAGTAAAATTAATTTATAAGAAATTAAAATTATTTTATGTATTATTACGCGTATTCTTATATGCTAATTATTTAACTATATTATGATATTATTTAAGTATGTGTTAATTTTTTTGGATGTTCTGTTCTGTTCGCACCACGCAACCTACTTTGTCTATTAGCAAATTTTATGTCATATTACATTTCTATAAAAGGTTGTCTGGAAGAGATCTCTTTAGCGATAAAAGCACCTTTCGATCCAATTCTTATTTGTATTTGTTCTTTGATGTTGTACATTTGTGATGACAATAGAGAATTGTTATCTTGTATTCTTTTTAACATATTGTGCGTCTAAAATAACATGTAAAAAAACCCGCAAACAACCAAAGTCACTGGAAAATGTTAGCAGAATTGAAAACCCTTAACAAATAACACAATCCAAACTGTAATTTACAACAAAGCACCCTAAAGGTCATTCAGGAGGGCCTACTCTTTAGTTTAGAACAATGGATAGATAGGTACATTAGCTTGATTGATGTGTCTGTCGAGAGGTTACCTGTATTGTCCTTCTGACTGACGTCTTGGCTCATTAATCTGTTACAATTGAAGTTGAAAAGAAAAGGTATTCTTAGAAAGAATACACTTGGCTGTGTTCTGGTGGTATATATCTGGTGACGTGGTTATTTGCACGTGGCGTAAACAGCAGAGCACAATTTGTTATTTGATGAATATACTAACTTAACTTTTTTATATATAGTGGTTCTACCAAATATTATTCAATTTGGTAGGCATATGGCATTGTAGCTAACTTTATCTGTTTGTGGATATACTCTATACTCAAATAATTTATTGCAAAAACATATGTTGGTACAGATATAAATCCCCTGTTAAAAAATCCTGACGACTATAAAAGTATATATATATATATATATATATATATATATGGCGACTGGTAATCAACTAGCTTCCTCTTAATTGTGAATTCTGCCGATTATTAGCAACATCTTTTGTTGTAAGACTTTTGTAAATTCACAAATAATTGCTTTTCAATATAAAAAGATCATTAACGCGTAGCCAAATTTCTGGAACATCTGATATACAACGTGTAACAGAAAGGTGTGACAATACTTAAGCAAACCCATTGTAGAATAAAATTTTGCAAAATTCAAGATAAAGTTATTGCGTCCTCCATACAAATTGACCGATAACGTGACTAATATTTGTATGGTGAACCCATATCTTTTTTTAATTTTGCAAAAAAACATCTACTACAGGTTCGCCTTGATTGGTAGACTAACAACCTTAAGTATTGACACATCTTTCTGTTACACGTTGTAATTTATTGTGTAGTCGTAGAACAAAAGTCTTTGCTTATGTGCTTGTGTCATCAGAAACCACCCTTAAGAGGATGCTAAGTGATTGCCAATCACCATGTAGAATATCAAGTTTTATCAACTGGTTGATATTTACGACCTGTACGCGATTACACTAGATAGACACTTCACAGCTCGGTCAGTCGAAAATGTTATTTAACTGGAATTTGTAATATCAATGAAACTACAGCAGTTAAGAAATGTCACAATCTTCCTTCTTACACAAATCATAAGCTCACACTAGTTGGCATGAAGCCCACAAGAGTGATTTAACTGTCCCCGACCAAGAAAATTTATCAACTTCGTACTAACATTACATACAGAAATCATAATTTTCAATCCGATTTCAAAAGCATGGTTAAAAATAATTTGTCTAACAAATTATTTTTAACCGTGCTTGACGTTAGTGTTAACCCAGTGGTGAACAACTTGCCTCACCAGCGAGAGGGCGTGGGTTCTATCCCAGCTACATGCATGAACATCTAAGTTTGTAATTATATTTATGATATAAGTACTAAAACTTTACGAAATCTAATAATAAACAACGATAATTTATTCGAATTAATATTCATTTGCGTAAATTCATGTTTAACGGACGGAATATTTCCTGACGTATTGAAACCGGGTAGGGTCATTTCACTTTTTAAAAAAGGGGATACCGATAATATTAGTAACTATATCCTGTATGCATTTTGCCAGCTTTATCAAAAATTTTAGAATCTATTATTAAATCAAGAATTGTCAAATACTTTGAAAAAAATAATTTATTTACAATGTCACAGTTTAGATTCAAAAAAGGCCGCTCCACAGAAATGGCTATAAGAAAAGTGGTATATTATATTTTTGAATCCTTGGATAAGTCAAATAAATGTGCCAGTGTCTTTTGTGATCTTTCAAAAGCTTTTGATTGTTTGAGGCATGATATATTGATTTTAAAAATGAAATATTACGGATTTCAAGGCCCTGCATTAAATATGATGATAACTTATTTACAGAACCGTAGTCAAATTGTCTCTGTAAATGAAGAAACTTCTACAGAGGGTACGATGTCAATTGGTGTACCACAGGGCTCTATTTTAGGGCCAGTCTTGTTTTTGATTTATATTAATGATATAACCAACGCATTGCCGAGTTGGGCTCATATAAGTTTATTTGCACATGATACACATGTGGGTATCAGAGACAAATTAACTTTATCGTCTAAATTTAATTTAGACGATAAAGTTAATGCAGTTATGGAATTGTTAAAGGAATGGTTTGACGCAAATGGTATTATTCTTAACTCTGATAAAACCATATCAATGCAGTATCAGTCAAGGTTGGGTATTTTTGGGAATTCTATTACTAAAACAAATATATTTCTAGGTTATACAATTGATAACACAATTAGTCATAAATCTCACATCGATAAAATTTGCAATAAAATGGCAAGTGGTAATTATGCTTTATTTAAACTCAAGCCATTATTAGATAAAAAGTCACTCATCTCTGTCTATTATGCATACGTTCATTCTATAATAAGATACGCTATAACTGTTTGGGGAAACGCTAAAGATATCATAAAAGTTTTAAAATGTCAGAAACAATCTATAAGAACAATGAATGGTTTGAAAAAACGTAGTCCTGCGAGAATACACTTTAGAAATGATAAAATAATGACAGTTATATCACTTTATATTTATAGTAGTTTATTAGAGGTACACGAGGATACTGAAATACCGGAAAAAAGAATTTCACGTAATAATAAAAAAGGGCGAGTCCTGCCTGTCAACATATTATCTAAGTGTAAGAAACAGGGACTTTACACCAAAATATTAATGTACAATAAATTACCAAATAGCGTAATGGAACTCAATTTTAAAATATTTACACAAAAATTCAAATCCTTTTTATAAACTCAGTGAATATATGTCAATGCAGCTTGTGGAATCATCGTTCTTGTGTGATGAACAACAATTACAAAATGTTAGTAATAGGTAAAGAAATAAATGACAATGTAAATGTATAATATAATAACTATTTGTTCTTAGAACTATAAAAGTATTTATAAGTCAAGTTTATTTTTAAAGTAATTAATAATTAAAATGTAACAAGACTTGCCTGTAACGAATGTTATTTAAAGGCCAATAAATATTTTTTATTCTTATTCTTATTCTGTAACTCATGCGTAGATGACAATTAAACACTTCTTACTCTAACGGTGAAAAAAATATAATAAATAGTAAAAGTTCATTTATTCAGGTATTCACAACCCATACACAATAAAAACCCATAAGTACATAGCATCAAGAAAAACAATTACATTAAGTTAAAATATACATTAATGTAGGAATATTGAGTGTCGAAGGTGTTAGTATGATGATTTGAGTGATTGTTTACAGGGCGCTTTAGACGATCGACAGTCAAAAGTTCTATACCATAGACAAGAGTGGATTAGACATGACGTGGGATGGAGTTGCATGGAGATTTTGAGAGGGAGACGGTGTGAACGGGAAATTTAAATTAATACGGTGAATCTTACGGGTGTAAATACAAGTAAAGTAACGAAAAAAGTGCTTATTTAATCAAACCACCGCTTTGTCTCATATTAAGTTAAAAATATATTACAATTATATTAAGATTCACTATATCACTCAAATCAGCAACCCGTAATTTGACAAGCCCGGTGGGCTATGACCTCCACCTCCGTTACAGGGATGGCCTGTGCCTATGACGCCATAGGTTGATAATATCATCACATCTCGTAAAATGCACATCGTCAATACTACACCTTACGCCATAAATTCATCCCAAACAGTAGTTTGACGTTTTGACGCTCCCATAAACCATTATCCGACAGTAAAGATTATTGTCTGCTCTGCTCTGAGACGTAAATCAACTTGAGAGCTGTCAAATACGCAATAATTACGAGCTCTTTTGTTTTATGCTGTCGTGAAGGCGGTCGTCAAACGCTGATTGCGTGGCCCGGCCCTAATGATGGCAGAGGAGTTTGGCAGCTCGGATACGTTGGAAAAATGAGGATGTCTGTGATTGCTTTCACTTAAAAAAATATATATATGGCATTGCCTTTGCAAAACATTTCGAATTTTTATCGAAATAGCTTTTAACAATAAGATTGCTATTGGTACTAGTTTTAATTAATTAGTCACTCTCTGATATTGAGTCTTTAGTAATTTTTTTTGGGATTATGTACTCGAAAGTTAAAAACAGGATCCTATTAATAAGACTTCGCTGTCCGTCCGTCCGTCTGTCTATCACCAGGCTGTATGTTATGAACCTAAAGAGCTTAACAAATGATGTATTTATGTTGCTGCTATAGGAACAAATACTAAAAATCGAATGAAATAAATATTTGAGTGTGCTCCCGTTGTATGGGAGCACACTCAAATATCACGGGCGACGCATCGGGTGACAACTACTAGTTATAAATAAAATTTATAATTTTCAGGTAAATAAATATTTTATTCAAATTTATCTCCACGTGTCTGAGGAATCTACACGAAAGAAGTGGTTAGAAGCTAGTTCAAAAAACCCGACTACTAAATCGACCTGTGTATCATTCTTACATTCTCATTTTTTATTTTGGATTTACTCAGTGTCACTCTCACGACTAAGACGAATCTATTGACACCACTCCCATAAAAATACAAAAAGCCGCTTAGGCTCTAGGGAGTTATCATTCTAGGCATGTATGTGCAGTTGAATAGGTTTTCATTTGCGTTATATTTGCTGCGTAGAGTAGCCAACGATAAAGTTCTTTTAAGCGCTTACCATGCTTATGTCGGTTACACATTACGCTATGGTATACTATTTTGGGCAAATTCTACGGAAAAAGAAACGGCATTTATAGCTTAGAAAAAAGTGCGTTTCAGCAATTTGTAGCCTAAAACTAAAAGACTCCTGTAAGCTATATTTTCAAAACTTAAAGGTTTACTCGTAAGATAGAATATATATATAACCATCTCGTCGATATATATTTATGAAACAGCTCTCCTTGTAAAGAATAATATAATTGACTATCAATGTATCACTAGTACCTACGAGATACAAAAACGTGATATGTGCCCCAAAATGTAGACTTGTGCTTTATAGAGAAAGTAGTTTCTGAAAGAGAGCGCAAATCTATATTAAACTTCCCGAATCACTCAAAGAAATAGAATGTAAAAATATTTTTAAAAGTAAACTTTAGAAGCTCCTGAATAAAAAGGCATATTATTCAGTTAATGAATATTTGGACGACAAAAAATTAAGTAAGATTAGATTAAGAGTTAAGTGACGAAATTTAACATAAAGTTTAATTACATCCTAATTTGTAAATACTGAATAATTTGGTAGGTTGTATAATGGTAGTAACAGGTTTTGCACCTATAAAAAATGTACACGCCAGTTAGCTAAAACATGGAGTACTTAACTGTACCCGCCTAAAGACAACTCGGAATTTTTTGTAAAAATAATTCTAATACCCGTGTTTTGTGAAATAAATTATTGATTTGATTTGATTTGAGTGCCAAAGAAATATACATATATTTATCGCAGTCGAGTACAAAAACCTGTGAATTGAGCATCTTCTCTTTTGAAGCCGCCTAACCAAATAATAAAACACAAAGATTTATGTTTGCTAAGATACTCGTATATACAAATGTTTATAACCAAGATCTTCTGTAATCTTACCATTTTGGTAAACACGTGAATGCACTTAGGTAAATACAAAAAGCCGCGTTCACGTCATCCCAGTCGGCTTCCAAGTTTGGAGGAACTTTGACAAATTAGGGGATGATTTGACTGGAAGGCGACATCCAGAGGAACTTTGATTAATGTTATATCAGACTGACCTTAGCCAAGTTATCTCGGTCGGCGGCATAGTTTATGTTCTCTGCACGATTATCGGTATTAACACTGATGAACATTTCATTATGGGTCCAACCCGGTAATCGAGAAAGTCAGGTTAAGGTCTGGTGTCATTTTGACTACGAAAGAAAGTATGGATGTATGTATGTATCGAATGTGGTATTAAATTAAAAAAAAAAACGATGATTTCGAATATTATATAACGTGTAACAGAAAGGTGTGACAATACTTAAGGGTGTCAGTCTACCCGTGAAAGTAAACCAATTGTAGAAGAAAATTTTGCATAGAAAAATAAAAAAAAATATGTGATTTCCTTCACCTTTAAATCAAGTGGTATTCATTAATAGGACTGAATGGACTTGAGTGAAAAAAGAGTGCATGAATGCGGATTGAAAATCAGTACATAACATTTTTTTGAAAAGAAAAGCTATCATCAGCTTCCGTTGCTTCTATTTTAAATCGTAAGTATAATCTTTTCAAACCAAAAAAAACGATTCGTCCGTCTCGTCACCTGCTCCGTTTTTGAGCCAGTTTTTTTTTTACTTTATAAGATTTTTACGCTATCGCCAGTTCAAGTTATTAGCAAAAGACCTTGTTTCATTTTCGGCCAGGACGGAGTATGTCTACCAAAAAATGCCTAGATGTGGAATAAAACCACATCTAGGCATTTTTTGGTATTAATGAAACCTGCATCAGTTACCTACTTCATTTTGCACAAAAATTATCTAATTTCTGTGAATTGTAGTGGATTTCTGACATCCCTGGACATTTTTATATCTTAGGTTGACTCTAGGAGTCTACCAATTGTACTACTCTTCACAAATTTCAAAATTTACACTACAAAAACGCGAAAATTGTCTTTTTGCGTAAATAAGTTGGAAATATTTTGATTGGAAATTAATTTTGTATACTGCTATAAGTTACGTTATTTTGAATTTGGTTGATATACTAAAGATTAATATTCCCCAAAGTATTTATGGTATCATGTATACTGTCTTGGCCGGAGCTCCATACATTATTGAAACATCTCTTTTGCCAGAATCCTAATTGCTTTACATGTATTTCTATGAGTTTTATCTAAACATCCCTGCACAATGTCTTGATAAGTACTTAGTCTAGATTCCTAGATAAATGGCTGGTATTAATGTCGGTTTGCAATGATACACTCGTAAATAATGATTCTATCGCTTAGAACAGACATTATCCAGAACACTTGAAGTTTATACAATGGTCTTATTAATGTTACCCTACTTATGCTACAGTGATAGTAAAACATTGCTTCTTTTGATGTTATGTGTTATTGTCGTTATGTATTGTGTCTTATCTTTGTTATTATTGTCGTAGTGTCGTGTGACTGAATGAACTTATTTCTTTTCTTTCTTTTTTATAGCTAGACAATATTATACATCTTTGCGAATGTGTTTGTAGGTTTATTGGACATTTTTCCCCAGCAACTGTGTGACGGGTGGACTTGATTGTTTGCGTAAATGTTTAAGATCGAACACTTGAATTATCATACAAAAAGAGAAAATGTTTCTACCCTCCTGAACATTAGCAAATTTTGATGATTTTTAGAAACGTGGAAGCTATCATTCGTTATGAGGTTTATAGGTTGTTATTTTTTTAATAATATGCACAGCAATCGAATATATGGATGTTTTAATATTGAAATTTTCTCGTAACTCGTCCCTCAAATTTGGGTGCCGTTTGTATGAAAAGTAACAAAAAGCATAGATAAATAAAAATCTATAAACCTAGTTTATTCTATAATTAGTAAAATCAAAAAAGAATTATTGGATTTGGTTAAGATTTAGTATGATAGAAACATTTTCCTCTGGAAATCAAATGTTACGGAAAATCGAACGCAAAAGCCAACCAAGGAAAGCGTGGGGCTCGGTACGCGAGGCGGGAGGACGGCGCATAGCAGCTGGACAAATTAGATTTATTCAAATGCCTATTTTGACGCGGCCGAGTTGGTTATTCTCTTAAAGGTCAGAAAAGTGCCATAAGCTACTTTTTTTGTATAAAACTTATATAATGCGGATGGAGCAAAAGGTAGTTTCTTCATAAGGATAGAGTTTCCGTGAACTAAGAGTGAGCAAGTACACTGCCTCGCTTGCTGCCAATAAACATACTCTCGTCTGCCCCATGATCTGCCTCATAGGCCTTAAGTTACGTTTCTACCTATAACGTCCCATTGCTGGGCACGGGTCTGCCCTATGATGGGGGTATAGGCTATAGTTCGCCACGCTAGCCAAAACCTATGATAGTTATTAACCTTCTACGACAAGAAGGTTTTCTCTCACGATGTTTGACTTCACCTTTAAGCTTTTGGTAATGTATTATAATATGTACATGAGTGAAAATCTCAGAGTTGCATGCTTGTACCTAGATTTGAACCCGCGCCCTTTCGCTTGTGAGGCAGGGGGTTTAACGACTAGGGCACCACTAACTTTCTGGGCTACCACTGACTTTCTAGGCTATCACAAATTTTCTAGACTACCACTTACATTCTAGGCTACTACTAACTTTCTAGACTATCCCTAACATTCTAGGCTACTACTAACTTTCTAGACTATCCCTAACTTTCTAGGCTACCACTAACTTTCTAGGCTACCAATAACTTTCTAGACTACCACTAACTTTCTAGCTACCACTAACTTTCTAGGCTACCACTAAATTTCTAGGCTACCAATAACTTTCTAGGCTACCACTAAACTTACTAGGCCCCTATAGTAATTGATTCAGGTTATATGCCAAGAAAGCATAACCTCAGATTTCAGGAACGATTTCGGAGTTTTCGGCCTCTTGGCGCATGTTTGTTTTGATAAATTCTGATCTGTTTTATCTATTTCCTTTTCCTTACTCGTATATACCGCGAGATACTTCTTGTTAATGTATTAAGCAAAAAAATGCTAAAATAGCGTAATATATCGTTTTTGTATTAGAAATTAATATTTCATTGAATCTTATTAACAAAATATGTCAAAACATTAACTTAGCAAATAACGCACTCCATTTGTTAAGCTGTCGTTAAATATAATTTTTATACTTTCTTTGTAACAAACATACGATATGTTTGAAACATAGCCTGTTTAATTAATAATTCCTGTTTTACTAGGTTATTTAGTATCGAAACTGTCCCAAAGTGTCGTAACAGGTGTGCTTTGTATGTATTTTGATGTTGTAAAATGTTAATGTTTCCACTTCCTGTGGTTGTCTGGACAGCTGTATTCGTATTTATTTACCGGACATTTTAATATTTCACATCACTATGTTATTGTGTTTTTGTCGGGTAATATTGTAATCGGTCGGATAGGTAATTAGGTTCGGGAAGTACGTGGTTTTTTAACAGACTTCAAAGAGGATGAGATTATTAATTTGTCGGTAGCGTTATTTATTTTATTTTATTAATGTAGCTACTTAGGTATATTTTTCGATTTTTCCAAGACGCTTTTTTCTATTTTTTAAGTTTTTTTATTGTAAGGGTTAGCTTTCCAATCACTCGTACATAAATTTTATTGAAATCGGTTAAGTTGTTTTTGAGTTATCGGTAAATGTAAATTATAATTTGGTTTTGGCTACATTGTTGACGTTGTGCCTTGTAACGTCAATTTTGCCTCTCGATATGAAGTTGATTTTCACCATAAAGTATTGCTTGATATTAAATATATTTTTTTTAACTAACCAAAATCAAACCGTAGGTACTACCGACATAAGCAAAAATGTATGTTGGTCTACGTATAAAATTCAGGCAGAAAATGTACAGTGTCCGGAAATGCCTAGTGTGTTAAACAGTCCAATTTCAACCTTGTAAAGTATGATTACGTCCAGTCACCTAAACCGTCTAGTATCAAATGGTCCAATTCCGGAAATATCTAGTGGTATCAATCGTGTAGTAAATGGATAAGTGCTTAAAATTGTCTAGTCCTAAATTGTCCATCCAGCCTGACTTCTTTAGGACCACATATGAATACCTATTACTTCCTACGACCTACACTATTTCTCGACACTAGACTATACTCGGCCTGAACGAATCTACTAAACAAAGGAAAAATATTCCAAATCGGTATAGACGTACCGGTAAAAATCGGGATTTCATCATATAATTTATTAACCCAATTTCAAAATTACGTTTGATTCCATTTATCATATTATATTATACATCAGTGATATAGTAGGTCATGATAAACAGGTAGGTTAATAAAACACGCAGATAAAACAGTTAGCGATCCCAGCACAGGTGTTAGGCGTGGGATTGTTTATGTGCTGGATTGAAAGCTCGTGAGATACGAGATTCGTGAGTGAAATTTATGTATTGGGTTATGTCATTGTTATCAAAGAATTTCTACCGTATACAGGGTTCGCGGCTAGTGTAATGAGCCTAAAGGGGATATATATACTCCTATTAATGAACAACTTTTACTATGGGACCAGCTCTGAATTCAAAAATAAGATTACGACGAGCGATCAACTTTATCTATGAATCATATGATTTTTCCTCGAATTAATTGTTGGTCCTATGATGAAATTTCTTCGTAATAATGAGTATAGTGACCTCCTTTTGGCTTAGTACACTTCTAACCGATAACTCTCTAAATACGAGTAGATGTAGAAGTTTCTTAAGAATGCTGTTCCTGTCAAATTAAAGAGTGTGAGAAAAGTGATTCGTCTAAGCAGTCGTGCTGTATTAGTACGAAGCGTCGCTTTACTTTCAGGTTGCAGTCAAATGCAAGAATTAAATTCAATTGCTATTAAACACAGCATAACACAGTATTATAATAGTAAATTTAAGAAAAAGCAGGGAAGGTCGAAAGAAATTGCTTTGCTTTCGCAGTAACTACTTTGCAATGGCAATAAAATATTACAGTTATATTCCTGAGAACATGAAATCACGCACATTCAATTGGCTATTAGAAAGAATTTTTTACCGAGTTGACTTTTTTGATTACAACGAACATAGATATAGCCCGCAGCATACGAGTAGTTAACGCCCCGTATTTTATATAGCTATGTAATTTTAATAATACTTAGATACAATGTGTAATCAACATTAGTACATACAAATATTAAAACATTATTATTGTGTATATATGCACAAAATTATGTACTTAAAATTATATATGCTCAATTTTGTATACTTTCGCATGTTTATTATAAGTAAAGATATGCTGTTGTCGATAACAGTTAAATTAAGACCTTATTGTACCATATCTGAAGCGAAATAAAGAACTTTGAACTTTGAAGCAAGGTCTCGGCCTAGGAATGTGACAGTAAAGCAAAAAAGTTAAAAGTTGTTAGGGAAATCTTTGCCCAGCAATGCGACAGATATGACATTGCTTAATAGAAATAAGTGACTTTTTCCGTTGTTCCAGCACAAAACAATGTCGTAAGCGGAGAATGTCGTACGTCGCGATGTCGCGCGCATAATGCCGCGGCGTCGGCGGCGGCTCGCGTCGCGCGTTCGAGCATACGTGCGCGCTCTACTAGCCTTCCTCTTCAGTAATGTTGGCGTCATCGTTCTGGTCGTAGGATATACTATAGCTGGTGAGTCTATTGTAGCTCTACCAGCCTACTTCTTCAGCAATGTTGGCGTCATCGTGCTGGTTGTAGGATATACTATCGCTGGTGAGTCTATTGTAGCTCTGCCAGCCTACTTCTTCAGCAATGTTGGCGTCATCGTGCTGGTCGTAGGATATACTATCGCTGGTAATTCTATTGTAGCTCTGCCAGCCGTCTTCTTAAGTAATGTTGACGTCATCGTGCTGGTCGTAGGATATACTATCGCTGGTGAGTCTATTGTAGCTCTACCAGCTTTCTTCTTCAGCAATATTGGCGTCATCGTTCTGGTCGTAGGATATACTATCGCTGGTGAGTCTATTGTAGCTCTACTAGCCTTCATCTTCAGCAATGTTGGCGTCATCGTGCTGGTCGTAGGATATGCTATCGCTGGTAAGTCTATTGTCGGTGAGTCTCCTCAGCTCTATCTCTACTACTCACCAGTTAAGGACTCTAGACTGAACAGACTTATACGTGATCTAGCTTCGATTTAAATGTCGCTAAGGCATGTTGGTGGCACAACTTAGACATATATTATACCATATGCCACCCGCGGAGATATGACTATCTCGCAAGAAATTAAGTAGCCCTTATATTATTCCAGATCATAAGCTATCCTGGTGCCAAATTTCTGTTGAGTATATTTTGCTTGCAAGACTTACTAACTTCATACAAATTTTCGCGTTTATAATGTTAGCAATGAATCAGAATAAAACGGTGAAGCAGTTTCTATGCGGCACATGCTAGATAAAATCATAGTGTAAAGCACAGACAATTGGTCTACCATTATGAAGTGAGTACTATTAGATAACTGTCTTTTCTTTCTATGTGTTATACCAGTTAGTTATATGTTGACTCATTTTCATTATTATAAATAGAAACATATTTAAGTGAGCGTTATTATATATACTAATTCCTTAACGGTGCCCGAAAAATCCGGCCTTGCCAAGTTTGGGACCGCAATTAATAGTAATATTTTCTCTTCTGTACTTTTATAATGCAATGTAAATTTATATTTCTTGATTAATAAACTTCTCCTTTACTTTGCTTTACGTTAATCTATTGGTGGTAAACCATTATGTCTAGTTTAATTACTGTCTTCCAGTAGCTCGTGCTCTTGCAAACGCTTCCGACTTTTCCAAGTCTACTGCAGAAGTGTGCGGTACGCCGCATGGACTATAATTTACAATCTTTCATAACCATTTTGTTTGCATCCATAAAATCGCCCGCTAAACTGTTCCTAATTATTTAATACCTTATTATAGCGTTTCCTCGGTATTTATCGGTAATTCGCGTACTTTATTTGTTACCTCATAAACCTAAATAGCTGAACCAAAAGGAAATTGATGTCGTTAACGTCGCCACATTTTGTGGTTATTATATCAAGGTTTATTGTTGGAGCCTCGCTAAATAACTTCACAAATCGCTTGAAATTTGTTTGAACCGTCTTTACAATAGACCAATTTGTTACTGAGAAAATTAGCCTTTTAACCTAACTTGACGTTTTTGTATATAATGGGTCTGATGTTTACTGTTCGTAATCCAGATAAGAATTCTTTAAAGAATAATTTAATTGATTATAGAAGTTAATTTATCGTAAATTAAGCTCGATATCTACCCGTTTTTACCAGATTGCCTAAAAAGGTAATAGGCTTTGAGAGTGTATGTATGTACCTATATTTGTATGTACGTATGTATTTCTCTAAGTCACCCTCTACAGCCAACGTTAAACCGATTTGATGTACAAATTGTCAATGGATTCGTAATTTTCTTGTCTGTTACCCTGTGATTTCTAAAGGTATGAACAAGAATATTATTTATTGTTTGTCGCCCTGTAAATATAGCACGGGGACAACAGGAAAAAAGTTCATGTCTCTCACGACTAGTAAAAGGATAGATGAATTTTTATTCCCGTTTGTCACCTTACAGGGACTGATATGGATGAGAAACAGGAATAAATCGTATTTATGTGTTGATAGTCATAGGCTGATACCGCGATATGCAATGCAACTTATATATATGTCGGAGAACGAGTCGAGACGGAGCGTTTGTTGATTGTTATTGTTATGTTTCTTCAAACGTCAACGTAGGTTGACGTTTGACGGTGACTGCTTTGACCTCACCCAAGTGTCATTGTCACTTGGGTGAGGTCAAAGCAGAATAGATGGCGCTAGTGTTGTTTTTGTGAATGGCAACTTCGGTTGGTAGGAATGCAGTGGCATTCTGGTTTCGGCTTTGAAGCGTAACACTAGTGCTACGTGCCTCTGCGTTGAACTCGCCGCGTTTCCGTTACAAACGAACGTAATCCTCAAACATTTTGTGAATCCTACAATTATTTGCTGAAATCGTGATTTAGATTTGATTTGGCAAAGCCTGTGCTATGGTAACCTGATGACTGATATACATACTTATATATATAATAAACACCCAGACACAGGTCAAACAGACATGTTCATGCACAAAAATATTTGACCTGTCTGGGGATCGAACCCGGGACCAGCGGCGCAGAAGGCAGGGTTGCTACCAACTGCGCCAGTCAAAATATTAGTTGCATCCTGGGGAGTAACTAGTTAAGACACCCTATATATATATTTATATATAGATAGATATAGATTGTTAAGTTGTCTACAGTTTCTGCAGTCGGGATTTTGTAAATATCTTCTCACCACTTGTTACCTTCAACAATACATTTATCGTACAAAAGAAATTTTCAAAATTTCTAATACCTTACCCACACTAATTCCGATACCTACATATTACTAAGTGATCTTTCGAAGCAAATAAAGCTTCTGTTTGCTTGTGGCAAATGCATTCAAGTATTTTGCTGGAAACCAGCCTACGCGTCTCCAAAGCGAGATGAAAGCAAAATATCGTCCTTCATTCCTACACCGATCTAATTTATAACCTCAAATTCGTAATTTATAACTACAATTCCGTTTTCTCAGCTCAATTTCTTTGAGATATCCACGCTTGAGCTGCCCATATATCACAAAAAGCAAACAGGGAGTCGGCAACACGTCGTTTTCACAATAAAACGGCCACGTAACTTCGTTTTATTGCGGGATAAAAATAAACGGGCCGTAAATATGGGATACTCGTATCCCCCCTCCCAGTCCGCGCATTGTTTCAATCGTTCCAATATGGCTGTTCTCGTTTAAAAACAACAATAAACATAATCAGAGCTTAGCAGACTCTGGATATTGCTTCCATAATCCAGCTTTTAAAACGCATGAGCCGTCATTTGTAATTGGTAAACAATTCTGATTGTTTTATACTCTTTTCAACCGTTCAAAATTGATTGGAAAAGTTTTGTGCGATTCGATTCGGATGGATCAATTTCAATGGTCAAAATTAGTTGGATAATTTTTTAAAATTTTAAATTTAAAATGGTTTTTGTTTGTTTATTCTATATTAAGCTTGATATTTTTGGCAATATCAGTCTGTCCTGCTAATGGTAAAAATATCAAGTTTAATAATATTTTCTTCTTTTAGCTTTGCGAGGTTTGTGACGGCTCTAGCTGTCTCCTATATTAAGTAGATATTGGGTTTCTTATCAGTCTCCGAGGTAGGTCTCTTATCATTATAGTTTTAGCTCAATCATTATATTAAAAGAAAAGGAATAAAAAATTTAAAATTTTTAAAAACTCCAGTCATTTTTGTGACAGTCATCTTGGTTAATAAATTAACATAATGTAGGTTTCTACAAGTAAAGGCCATTGATATTGAAGGAATTATGAAAAAAAATGTACTTCACCATTTAGTGAAGGAGGCCATCATAGATTTTAATCAAATATGGCTAAGAACACTCACGACCTTTCATACAAAAAAAAAGAAAAATCAAAATCGGTCTACCCATTATTTTTATTAGTCTTAAAAAACAAACTCGACATGCATTAATTTACACATTTTCAATAAGATTATATCTAGATCAAGAGCGCTAGAACTCTGTAAAAGAGACTTATCTAAATTCTAGACTAAATTTTATGAAAAACATCGTCGCTTGAATTCATCACTCATATTATGTTCCCATCGCCTCGAGAGTGTACGAAGCATATCACTTTTCTTATTCCCCCGACAGCAATCAAGTCTTAATAATAGAGACCTTCAAATTCCGAACGTCTTTTTCGGCATCCTCGCCACGTAACAATAATTGAATTTGTATGTCGCTCCAGATCATTAGCGAGCGAAGGGAGCGAGAGCAGCCCGTAAGCAGAATGAGCGAGCGTTTTCGTCCCAGTGCCCCCTTTTAACTTTACATGACGGTTTTCTTTGTCATTTTGCGCTGCGAAGTGTTGCGGAGATGTGGCGATGCGGGTTTTATATTCGTCGTACTAGATCTGATAAAGACGTAAGGAAATTATTTATGATTTTACGAACCTCATTTTTCGTGGTATTCGATTTCTTCCAACGCTGAGTTTCTTATCAGGGTTTCCTTTGTCGCTGATATTTGATATTGGATTTTGGTGATCTAGAATTTATTTATTGCTATATTTACCTATAATTTATTTTTTATCTTCTTACTCTTACTTTTAGCTATATTTATAAACACGTGGTAAAAAGTAACTTCAAAAACCCACCCACCCACAAACCACGTAACTTAACAAGTGAAATCTAGTGTAGCCTATGACCATCTGCAGCTGAAGACGTATCTAATGATCCCACTCACATAAAAATATAACAAGCCGTTAAGGTCCTAGGGCTCGCCAAAAAATATGAATACACACATTCGAAAAACATAACCCTCCTTCTTACGCAGTCGGGTAATAATTAAGATATAAATACGGACAGTATTTGTAATCGTGATTAATAATTATGAGCTTATTAATAATATTAATTATGATGCTTTTAGCTCATTAGGTAATTTTACCACCTACATATCTTTTGTATCATTCGTGTTTATACAGAAAAGTATGTCGAAATTTACTGACATGACCTATTTCTAAGACAAACAACCAGATGTTAAAGAAACTTAGATTCTTAAGAAAGATCTATGCACGACCTAACTTCGGTATTGGTCTTTTTCTTCACAAGTATAATCAATTTCATACAAAAATGCATAGATTTCGAGAACAAAACCAAGAAGCTAACGTAATGTAAGCCCAAATCGAGCGAGCTGGCAGGCGTGCTCGTTCCCTGAAATATTTGACAATCTGTCTCTGTTTTACGATGTCGCGGCTTCCGCAGAAATGGTATTGCGTGTGCACTAAAATATATGGCATATTCCCCTTTCTCGGAGATGCTAATTTTATCCCCCAGTGTGACAGTGATTGAATTAAATTAATGTTTGGAAACCTTTTTACTTACAAAGCTTGCTTGTATGCATTGTTATGAATATTTTTTCGGTTACCCTTTTTTATTTTTTATTTGGTTATGAGTTTTAAGATAGCAAGGGTGCGTTCCGTGCATACACTATGGGCGCAACTATTCGCTCTTCTCGCGTTCTTGACCTCTGTGTAAAACACAACTAACATGCAACTGACGCATTCGGAGCGTCCGTTAAATGCAACTATTTAACGATCATAATAGCTCAGTAAAAACACTCCGACGTTTATCTGACAGTTGACAATACATAGCTATAGGAATAAAGGCTATTTTCCCGTGAAGTGTGAGGTTGAGTTGCTGTCGCTGTAAATATTCTACTAACGCGTTCGGTACCTACGGGCAGGGTAAAAACTACGTAAAAACTACACCCTGAGGCATCGAACACGACGCAATCGTAGCCTATGTTAGAGGGCTATAGGTGTCTTAGAAATACTGACGCTAGGACGCGACTATTTATGATATAGTCCTGGATGTTTCTTTTAATACATACTATCTATAGTTATATATTGTTTCCATTTGTTTTAAGTTCCTGTTGTTTTCCCTGTAAAACAGCTCTTTATAGCACTTACTGAACCTTGGACTACATCAGTGCAAAAGAGTAAGTCGGGCGGTAAGACAAACCAACCAACACATTTTCGTATTTATAATATGTGTAGGGAATTGTAAAGTTCCAAATGAAATTGAATAATGTGTATTTACGTAGAAGATTGAGTAATTCTGCAAATAACTCTTATCTATGCTGGTTCATATTTTGGTCAAAAAATTATCATTGCCATTCAACGTGGCAATGCAGCCAGCATTCTGGGAACTTTCCCTTCTACTGGGGGTTTATTATTAGATTAGTTTTTATAACTGACAATGTTTTTTTTCTTTGTTTTTGTGTTTAAATAAAAATAAGTCATTAATAAATAAGTAATATTAAAAAACAAAACTCTAAAAAAATAAATAGTGGTTCAATTACTCAGAAGCTGTTTCAATCACTTGTTATCTAATTGTTTACTATTGCAATTTATACTAGATTTCGAGGAACTATTAGAGACATCTCATTTGTAATAAAATTTCATCATCAAAATGTTCATCAGTTCACTCGCCAGATCAAAGGTAGTGTCACTTCTGAGGTCTTTGTAAAGTTATTTACGATTTGTAATCTTCAAAGTATGCGTTTTTATTGTTGATTGTATCGAGACTGCTTTTTCTCTTTGATATAAGTAATTAGTGATAAAGAACTACTGATTCTTGTAATAGATTTCGCAAAAGATTTCGTTTGAGCTGCTTGTTTGAGGTTTGTTCCCTCCATGAGAGTCAGTGTATTCCAGACTAGGCATGCTCCATCTAGAGCTACAGTATCACTGACTTTTGTGGTCGCGCGAACTTATAGTCAAATGCCTAGCTGTGCTGAATAAAATATATAAAAAATGAGCTTTATAAAGTAAGTTTTGATACGAGGCCGGTATTTTTTAACAAGTATACCTAGAAAATTCTTTATAGTCACTATAAAAATATGATATTAAACGTTAAATACAATAAAAAGTAGCATTTTTACCGATAAGACCGCCTCTAAAAGTGATTACTTTCAAACAACCTATTTCTTCCTTGGGAGTGAAATCTTTGCGTATTCTCTTTCCAGGTGCCTTCATGTTCCAGGCGATAGAGGGTGCGAGTGAGACGGAGCGAGTCAACAACATGACGTGGGAGAGAGAGAATTTCACACAGTACCTGTGGCAGAACGTCACACTAGCACTCAACCTGTTCAATGAAACTGCTCTTAGGGAAAAGTAAGATTACAATTGTAGTACAAAAAAATTACATATTTCCGTCCTACGTCTTCCACCCTCCGTCTTCCGTCCTTTGTCCTCCGTTTTCCGGCGTCGGTCTCCTCCATCCTCCGTCTTCCGTCCTCCGTCTTCTCCAGCCTCTGCCCTCCTACCTCCGTTCTCCGTCCTCTGTCTGTTAGGAAATATTAGGTGTTAGAACGGAAGACAGAGGACGGTGTCTTTCGTTCTAACACCTAATATTTCCTAATATTTAATGATCACAAAAATTCCTATGCCCTATAAATATATATTATGCTATATTATTCCACTCCATGATAACCTACTTTTAATCAGAAAGTTGCGCTGAAGAAAATTACCAGCCGCCAAGAAATGCTTAAATCTTGTTAAAAAAATTACCAGAAAACTGTAATTAGCGTCAAGATGAAATCCGACGGTCTTCATTTCCTTACTGACAGAGATTTCCCGGAAACAGAGATGAAATGTTTATGAAACACGAAATTGATTTACTTAACATTGACTATTTCATTTTCGAGGTTTGAATTGTGTACAATTTTGCTGTGATTTTTCAAGCGAATTTAATTTGCGTTGTTAGAGAGTGAAATATTATTTAGATTGTATCAGCAATTTTCACATACGCAGAACATAGCTTCAGTTACCCAAATAAGTTTCAAAAATATTGTTATCGCAATGTCAATAGGCAGCAGAACCATTTTGGTCATTATGCGTAATGCAAAAGTAAAAAACCGTAAATAATTGTATCATCCGTGATGATATCGCGTATTCAACAGGGAATGATATATATCAACAGTCTTTTAAAAAATATTAATAGTTTTTCCAGTTTGTTTTAGTTATTTTGTACCTAAGTGGTATCAGCCACCGATGGCAACACGGCATAAGTCTATTATCGAACATAGGTAAAGGTATTATGTTTGCTATGGTTGCATAATAATAAATTTGTGATAAACTAAATTGCAGGCAATTTTTCAAACTGTCAAGGAAATTACCAGAAAATTCTTGCGACTTACTTGTTCCATGGCACACTAAAACTGCGTTGCCGTGCTTCGTACGAAATAGAAGTTAACCGATGTCTTTTTCCAAGATTTACTCTTCCTTTGTGCCAAACTTTATCAAAGTCGGTTCAGCGGTTCAGGCGTAAATACGTAGCAGACTGATAGTGCTTTCCCGTTAAATATATTGCGCTTACCAACTATATGTGTCGAACGTATGTGAAGGAAGCATGCAGCTGCGAAAGGATTCTTGGTTCCCATTGAACTTGCCTTTCCTCTCCTCTCTCTAAAGCCAGCGGCTGGAGACGCTCTTGATCATTCTCTAGATGATTGTATTCCAGGATAAGCACAGAGTTGCGCGACTACCAACAAAAGGTGGTGGGCGCGGTGAAGCGCGGGTGGGACGGAGGCCGCTCCTCTCGCCAGTGGAGCTTCTCTTCCGCCTTCCTCTACTCCCTCACTGTCATCACTACTATAGGTACCAATAATCTATGATATAAAAATAAATCGCTGAATGTGTTGCTAAGCGCAAATCTCGAGAGCAGCTGAACCGATTTTGCTAATTCTTTTTTTCGAACATTCCTTGAAGTACGAGATTGGTTCTTATTTAGTTCAACGCTGGTTGTTTTAGTCAGTTTTATGTTGAGTTGGGTGTGGTTTGTGACAGAAAGCAGTAATTAGGTATAGTTTTTACACGACTGCGAAAGAAGGAAGGTTATGTTTTTCGAGTGTATGTATATTTCTTTGGCATTAACTAGAGTCTAAACGGCTTCTCATATTTTTATGTGAGATTTGTCTTTATCTGCGAATGGTCAGAGGCTATATCAGCTGCATCCCGCGGTTTCACTTTTTAGGACATGTGTCTGTAAAGTTCTTGCACTCGTCTTTTTTGAAGTCACTTTTACCCTCTGGTGGTTGTTACGTTGTGTGTTATACTGTTGTTTTCTGTTACAAATAATTTTTTATTCCATTTTATTTTATACAATAGTCTTTACTCATTGGCAAACAATTTAAGTACATTGTATACGCAGTGAATTTTTTTTATTTTCTTTGTCAAATGGTAGGGTGCTGGGCTGAGTAGACGCAAAACTTTCCCTACCACGTCGCTTTTAGCGCAAGCCTCGACCAATTTGAATAAAAATCTTTATCTGTTTTACTTCCCAAGTGATCTAGTATAAATTTCACCAAAATTGGTCAAGTAGTTTGGTTGACTAAGTAAAATAAAAACAAAATATAAAAGTATCGGTTTCTGTCGAATTAAAGGATGAATTCACTTTTTTTTTATCCTACAAAGCTAGGCATTTGGCTACAATTTTGCACGACCACAAAAGTCAGCGACACTTTAGCCCTAGACGGAGCATGAACACTAGTTCTCAAGGAAGGCTGCCGGAACACACCGTTCTGTTATCTGTTTACTTCCCAAGTGATCTCGTAATTTTTTTTCCAGTAGTTTGGTTGACGACGTAAAAAAACAGTAAAATAAAAACAATGAAAAAAATGTGTCCGTTTCCGTTTAAAGGCCGTATTCACTTTTGTTTTGAAGAATTATTCTATTTCTATGAAGGGCCTTTGTTAAAGGTTACGGCCACCTCTCCCCGCGTACCAACTGGGGCAAGGTGCTGACGATCCTGTACGCGCTGCTCGGCATGCCTCTGTTCCTGCTGTACCTGAGCAACGTTGGCGAGCTGCTGGCGCGCTGGTTCAAGTGCCTCTACGCGCTGGTCTGCCTCTGTAGGGGCTGTCCGGGGCTGACTGGCAGAGGCCGACTGAGGCCAGTGGCTGTGAGTGACTTTATACTTCACTATCTGAGTTTTTTTTATCCTACACAGCTAGGCATTTGAAGTTCGAACAAGTCAGCGATACTGTAGCTCTAGATGGAGCATGCCTAGTCTGGAATACACTGGATTTCAAGGAAGGCTGCCGGTACACACCGTTAGGTGCCTGGCGACAGATTCTACAATGTGAGGGTTACAGCTAGCCAGGCGAGCGATAGTAAACGCCTTACCGCCATGCAAATTTGAAAAGACGTAAATGAGTGAAAAAAATATGTGTGAAAAGGGATAGTAAATGAAGGAAAAATAGCTGATAGAGTAGAATGAACGAGGAAGATATGTTGTGCAGATACCACGTAGTGAGATAAGAACATGAAGTAGATGAACCCCAGTCGAAATTCTAAACAGGTAGGGTCTGTTCAATAGGTTCTGCTTCTTAAGTGACTTTGAAAAAAGAAGATGTTCTCAATACGCCAAAATCCTATTCTTTTTAATGTTTGTGAATGATTCCTGCTGACGACGTGTTCATACCATCGCGCTCAGTACAGTCATTATAATACATCAAAAAAGGATCCACATACATTATATCAAAAATTGGTCCCGTAGTTTTGGGCTGATAAATCAAAGTAACTGAATGTATATAGGTGCCAGCCAAATTAAAGTAAGTCACTTTTTGTAAGCAGTACTCATCAATGATCATTGAATACTGTTGCTCTCCGTGTTTAGTTATAATGCCTCAATGATTATGTTCCAGTTAGAAATAAGTGAAGCGGAGAGTATAGAGCGACCAGCCGGCTGGAGGTCACGGTACACGGACTCTGACGTCACACCGGAGTACGAGCTCCAGCCTTACCCACCGTATCCTCACAGGGAATTTCCAAGGTAACTCATACTGCAGGCCTGGCTTTTCCATTCATCCCCAGCGAAAGAAAAAGGTATGATGATACGGCTATATTCAAATTTAAATCTTTGAATATTTTTTATCGGCCAATCACTATCTCTACGAGAATGCATTAAAAAATCAAAATTTCTGAATTAAGTTGGTGCAACGTAATTTGCTCATCGATCACACATAATAAAACAATTCTTTTGAATGTTTGCATTCGGAGTCTGGATGAGTCGTGTTTGTGAATGTCACACGGCATCTGTAATACTGGCAATTTTATTTAATAATTCTATTTCAATTTTTCTACAGCTATTAGGTATATATTTACGAGTTCCAGATATCTGACTTCAAGAAAATGTGCCTTGCACTAAGTCCATACCTACTTATCTATCCAGACGAACCGAATACATCCGTAGCGTGTCGATGCCGTACCCTCCCGCCCCCCGCGCGCCGCTCCCCCCACGCGCCTCGTCGCTGGACCCCCGCACTGACAGCGAGCTCGGCAGCGAGTTCAGCTATGTCACCTTCGATGCGCAGACCATCACCGTGCCTATTAGTGTCTGCGTCACTATCATGGTGGGGTGAGTCTACTTGTTACACTAAACAAACGGCGAGCTCCAGCTCGCCTGATGTTTTGCCCTTACCATTCATCGCACGCGAAATCAAAGTGCCATTCATTCACTTTGGACTTTTTGTACATGGGTGATGTCATCCTATCAGCATCTCTATCACCATCACAATAGGTTGAGTGCATTTGTTACAATGGACAACCTTTAGGTACAAACACGGGCAAACAACTTGGGCCAACGACCTTGACTGGACACACTGCACAGTAACGATTTTGATGTCTCACAAGCGGATCGTAGTATGCCGGGCGTGTTACTTGACTGGTGTACCACTGGTGATTTGTCAATCGGAAATGCACAATGCGCAAATTTTCCCCACCACATCGATTTTAGCTCGACATGCTTAATGATCATTTTAGCTCGGCTACAGTACGAATAAGTAAAGTCAAACCACGCAGCACAAACTACAATTTTTCTTATGAAAATTGAACGCAAAACCTCAAAATGCATCAGGACTTAAGATCAAGGACAAATACTAATCGTATTACACATTGTATAAGAAGACGGGTTTTCACGCGTACCTGATAGTTGGACCTTTCCAATAATTAGGAACGCGTGAAAACCCATCTTAAACAATATGGATCAAATATGCGTTAGTTTTCTAATCGTAATACATTAGAATATTTCGTGTAACTGTGTTATGTTTTACATTGCAGGTACATAATGTTTGGCTCAATGATATTCGGTATGTGGGAGAAGTGGAACCAGCTCGACGGAGCTTACTTCTGCTTCATATCGCTCAGTAGGTAAGAATATGTCATATTTTTCATCATTTCATTGGTCAAAAATATAACTAACAAAAATAGGTAAGCCTATCAACTAAATTAACCTATCTGACTGTCCTGGAGCAAAGGTGCCCATAAAACTGGCGGCATTACTGCGCTCTATGGCTATGGCCAACTTTTGAACCAAGAAAGAGCCGGAACGAGAGTCACCACCTCCTTCTCTGATTCTACGGCTAGGAATAAGTTAGAAATTATCAACTAAATGCTTATAGCTTCACACTATCAACTTCTTTTACATGGGAGCTTCTTAAGGAAGTGATTTTCACTCTAGGATTTCTCCTCAGATACTATTCAACATCGTCATATACAACATACTAAACATCATACCTTTCAGGACCAATTTCAAAACATTCTAACTAAGATTTAGTAATACTGCAACTGACTTTTTTGATCCAAGGCACTGTGGTCTTAGATGTAGCATACGTAGACTAAAATACGCTGGTTCTCGAGAAGGTTGCCGAATCACACCGACAGATTTTTCAACTTGCGGGTGGTAGTTAGACAAGCGAGCGTAAAAACGCCTTACCACCATGATATGTTCACTTCACGATGTTTTCCTTCATTAGTAGCCACCTAGCTTTTTTTGCGTATTCGTGGGATTGAACCTCGCACATCTTTTACTGCAATCAATCCTACAAACCACTGGGACATCATCACTTCACTTGACTGTTATGATTATAAAGGTATTCAAATTTTATACACGTGAAAGTAGGAGAGTTCAATTATGATTCCTTTCACATTCGGTGAATTTTAGCAGGGCAAACGACACAAAACCTCATCAAGTTCACCAAATTCACATCGACAGCGCGTTGACGTGGGAGACGCACATAAAAGAGTTATGCGGGAAGCTGTCGAGCTCGTGTTTCGCCCTCCGGCGTCTCGCGAGCACTGCCACCCGTGACGTTGTGCGCTCCTGCTATTTCGCGACCGTCCACAGTGTAATCACGTACGGATTGGAGCTGTGGGGCCGCGCTGCCGATCGTAACAGAGCTTTCACAATGCAGAAACGAGCCGTGCGCGCCATATTTGGGGTCCGGGACGACGTTTCATGCGTAGATCTTTTTCGGGAAAGCAAAATTCTTCCCTTACCCAGCGAACTGATCTATCAGGTAGCATTGTTCACCTATTTGCACCTTGACATTTTTCAACAAAAGGGTGTAAACTGTAATTGGAATTTGCGAAGCAACAAGCGCAATGACTAATGGGTAACGCCGTTTCACCGTCTAGCCAAATCTGAAAGATCAGCGTACATACTTGGTCCAGCTGTGTACAACTGCATCCCTGTAGCCGCGCGAAGTGCACCTTCCACCACCGTTTTCAAGAACAGGCTGAGAGCCTGGCTGCAAGAGCAGTTGTTTTATAACATTGACGACTATTTAAAATTGGATATTTGATTGTATTCTAATTATATTATGTAATGGTAATTTATTTGGTTGCAATTTTTTTTTATGCAATTTAATTTTTATATTGGCTGACTTGTAGCGTATGTTCTATAAATAAATAATTTGAATTTGAATTTGAAGTATATTTTAAATAATAGTATTTATTTGATATATTTTATTGGTTCCAGCATTGGTTTCGGTGACTTCGTCCCAGGCGAGCGCGTGTACACGGCGCGCATCGAGACCTCGTTCATAGTCTGCTCCATGTACCTCATGCTGGGGATGGCGCTCGTTGCCATGTGCTTCAACCTCATGCAGGTGACACATTGCTGACTCTTGTTTACAATTATTAACTGAAAAGCTATCAAATCTATCAACAACATTAAGCGCTTCAAAGTCTCGCTTTAAATGACTTTCTTGTAAACAAATCCTAATATACAGTTGATGAGTTTTTGAATGATAGGTATATTTAAAGTATTGGTTGTTATCATTGCATTACATGAGGGTACACTATTCTTTTATTTTATAACGAAAGTTAATATATGTATAAGATTTTATGTATTTAACGATTTATTATATTATTATTTTTCGTATATGTTTGATTTAAATGTTTCATGTGATTTTATTGGACTATTGGTATATCTCCACAGAGTTTAAAATTAATTTTATATATCGTAGTGAGTCTTAAATTAATTTATTTTATGTTTATTTATAAATACACAAACCATGTCTGTATGTCTTGTGGGTAGAGCTAGAGCTCAAATTGTATGCTAAATGTTCTCACCTAGTCTCACAGACAAATACATTTAATTTCAATAGATCAACGACATATAAACTGTCATGGCTCCAGCCTGGCTACATTTGGCATGGGACTGAAGCAGATGGCTTTATATGAGAAAGGCCTGTACCCAGCTGTAGGCTATAGCAGAATGATGATAACTGTTAGGTGCAGCCTTTCTACAAAACGCATACATGCCTTCGCCTCGCGCACCAAACGCATGACAGGTTGATTTTCAGCCGTATAGCTAAAAACAAAATGCAATTTTATTACATCTGTTAATATGTACTCGTATTTAGCTGAACGTTAAACTTGCGTACATGTCATAGTTTCCTACAAATCTTAACCAGCCTTAACGCAATCTCTCTAATTACCAATATTCCGTCTGCTGTATATTGCTTTGAATAACTTTTCGAAGTGCATTTTTGTTACAGTGTAGTTTCTCCTCTGTCTTGGCGAAACTTGGTTTTAGTTACGTACGTTTTTTGCATCATAACGGGGTAGTGTTTTTACCGGGCAAGAGAATATTACGAAAAAATAATGACAAACTTCAATAAAAATGATATAGTAGACGAAATATATTATGTTAGTCTCGGTATAGGTTATATATTTAAGCCATTTGGAGTCGAGACTTTACCAGGAGCTCATTTTAAAGTCCGGTAAAGTATGCTTCTCATAAAAGTTTAATAGTTTATTTGTTATATTTACAGGAACAAGTGATACATTACTTCGCTGGGCTCAAGCGGGCGCTCAAACGTATTTGTCGGTGTAAAAGATAACGACAAAATTATGTAAAAAAATAAATTCTACGTTAGACTTATGATTATTGTAAGTGAATTTGAATAAAGACTTATTTATATAAATGTTTTGTATTTTTTGATGAGCATTATAACGTTATAACAGTTATATATAACTGGAAACGTGGATGAACACAGATCATGACTAATGATATGGATTAACTTCTTTAATTTTAAATTTAGGGCAAAAAGTTATATGAACATATTTGTAGGCAAAGCAATTTGCTACAAATTTGTAGGACGCATAGTTTCCGAGATATAGCGAAAAGGGTGTTTGCATTTCTTTTGGTCGGAGGACAAGGGCGGCAAACTTAGACAAACTTAGGGTTAAGCTTCTATTGACCCCCACACATATGCCAAAAATAAAGTTACGTCCTCTAAAAAATTCATTATTAGGTCCTTAATTTATAACAGTTCAATGGACTATGGCCTGAACAGCCAGCGTTGATCTTCCTTTGGGATCAGGAAGGTGACGTCACATACGTCACAAGCAGTAAAAATCGGTGAAGCAACATTCGTTCTTTAACGAAACAAGGCCTTTTTAAGTGACTTAAAAAAGAGTAGGTTCTCAATTTATCGTAATATATTTTTTGTGTATAATCATAAAATATTTTCGCTACAGTCATATTATTTATTTATTACAGTCATATTATAGCCACTTATTATTATTTTGTAAATTATAGTATAAAGGTGTGGTATATTAACTATTACAATAAATTATGATTCATATTAAAAATAAAGTCCCAACGAAACTGGTTTTCTGACCGAAACCGGAACCGATCGTTCGGCCGTGGTTTTAGTTTCAGCCGAAAAGAAACCGAAACTGACGTGGCCAAGTATAAAATTCCTTAATATACTGAAATTTGGTGCATATTATCCATTATTCTGTATTGGGGCATAAAATGAATATTTTTGTCATGTCATATTTATTAATATTCAATTGAACTATTTTATACAAAAAATTATAAAGGGTTATCGGCTAGGGGTGTACTAAGACGAAAGGGGGTTACTATACTCATCATAAGGAACAACATACACTATGGGACCAACTCTGAATTACGAAAAAAAATCAGCTCTTCCATACAAAAAGTTTATGGGACGTCGACAAATTGATTTTCTTTGATTCGATCTGATTTTTGATCCAAAGGATGAGTATATTGACCCCCTTTCGGCGTAGTACACCCCTAGCCGATAACCCTGTAAAAATAACAGTTAAATTAAATTATATTTCAAGTTTAGCTTATTGCTACTTATAAATTAGCATTTTTATTCTGTAGCAGTCGCCTTCTTGGCGAAGACCTCCCCCAATGCTCTCCATGTTTGTCTGTCTCTGGCTCGTCTCATCCAGTTAGTACCGCATTTTTGCTTAAATATGACTTCCCAGCGTCTTTTTTCTCTTCCTCTGCTTCTTTTGTCTTCTCTAAGTATCCATTCTATTGTTTTTCTAGTCCATCTACTACATTTTTTGTGTATATTCCATGGTAAACCAATGACCATTTTCAATTTTTTGTAGCGATGATGGTCGAGTGGTTAGTGGGTTCTATCGCGGTGCAAAAGGTACGAGGTTCGATTACACGAAACATGCAAGAAGATCCCGAGCTACCGGTGAAGGAAAACATCGTGAGGAAACCATAGCTACCACCCAGTTGTAAAATCTGTTGCCAAGCGAAAATGCGTGTTCCGGCAGCCTTTCTTGAGAGCCACTGTAATATAGACTAGGCATGCTCTATTTAGGGCTACAGCATCGCTGACTTCCGTGGTCGTGCAAACTTGTGGTCTAATGTGTAGGATAAAAAAAGACTAAACTAAACTTCGGCGGTTTCACATTGAAATTTGTTCATCATGATGAGTATATTAGGTTCTGAGTGAATCTCTTTCACCTTAGTACAACTATGTACCAGTATGGTAATAATAGAATGCCAACAAAATACTAAGTAAAGTGTTTTGTACAGCATCGTAACAATAAAACGAGACAAATACGCTAACCGCGGCGCGCAGGGTCCCGTCCTGCCTCAGAGCGTTAGGTTTGCTTCAAAACCGCGTCTATTGTCCAAACTAGCTTCGAATATTTGATTATTTATGTGTTTAGATAGATCGACGTACTTTAGTGATACTAATATTATAATAACCTTAGCTCCAAGGTGGAAGTGTTAAGGGCATAACGCCGCTAGTAGCTTTTAGTAAACGCGCAGCGCACCACTCCGCAAGCTTGTAGCCGACCACACCAACGTTGCCTCTCCAGCGGCGTCATGCTGCGGCCTTTAGTGGGGGGGCTCTTTTAGTGGGCGGCAAGTAACTACTCGCTGCCAAGTAACTAATCCAAGTTCCAAGGTTATCATTAGCCCAGATATTTATAATAGGTACTTAGTTCAAATAGTTCACATTTTCCAGTAAAAGGTATTCATACCTTTGGTATGAATACCTTTTACTTTTATATTTTTTTTGTATTTTTGTTGTAAAGGTCTCTCAGAGTTGGCCACGGCCCCACTGATACCCCAGTACAGTTACGGCTTTAGGCCGTGTTTATCAATAAATAAAAATAACAAATTAGTGCTGTACCTATTCCCATATCCAATTACCAAGTCATCGAAAATTCAACACGATAGCCCAGTAATTCAAAATACATAACATAAATGTTCCCATTTCTCCCTCTTTTTTATATCTGTATTCATATTTGTTTAGCTATTTTGAAATTAAATTCCAGAACTGATTTTGATAAAAACGTATTTATGTGAGACTGTTCTTGATGAATGACCTAATTAAAAATAATAATCGACATCGATATTACTTCCGAAGTAATCGCGAAACAAGGTCAGGATTTTTTTAAATAGGCCAAAACAGAGGCAAACAGTTCACCTCAATTTTTTACGCGTTTGAAGCTTACAGTTTCTATCCACACTTACATAATCAACGCGTAAAAGACTCGTGGCGGACGTCTCTAGGCAATCTGCAAAGAGCCCCGATTTCAATGAGAACCGTGGAAAGCAGTTGGTTGGTTTTTAACTGACTAGAGAAAAGGAAGAGGTTTTCAATTCGTAGGAATATTTTTTTAATATATTTCCCGATTTTCGGTCACGACTTTTTCAGGCGTTATTTGGATTTTTTACTGAGTCTGTCCAATCCAGAAATTATTGTTCCAATAGCGTATATATCAAAATCAGTCCAGTAGTTTAGATAATAAATCAAAATAACTGTTAAAGTTTAAATCGATACTTTTCTACATCCAAATAGATCTAGATGTCAGCGTCGCTGGAAATACGGAAATTATATACAAAAAAAAACATTCTAAACCAAAGCCAAAAGCATTTTTCATAAAAAAAAACAAAATCAAAATAATTAGTAATATATAGCTAGTAAAAAAAATATAACAATGCGTATATGTAAAAAAATTGGTCTTGACTGACTAATATAGTCTAGGAATCAACGCAGAGCCTAAACCGAACCTAGAGACATTAAATTTGGAGGGTGTATTCATAATAAGGTGTAGGTATGTAAAAGAAAAGATTTATAAAAATTCTATCCATAAATGTTACGCCTCGGGTTACATCAACTAGTATAAAAAAGAGTCCGAGGAAGTCCTGACTGATTGATATATTGAAATCAACGCAGTGCTTAAACTGCTGAAGAGAGAGACTTTAGAATTTTGGAATTTGGTAAATTTGTTATAGGGTGTAGGTTTGCACTAAGAAATATTGTTTAGTAATTCAACCCCTAAGGGAGTGAAAAGGAAGTTCGAAGTTTGAACCTTTTTTACTTATATTCCATTGTATGTCGCGTGCAACGCCGGGTGACAGCTACTAGCTTAACACAAACCTTAGCCTCTGTACTACATAGTTTAGGTAACTAGCTTGTACTCGTAGTTGCGAAACACTCATTTCTTCCTGCCACTTACTTACATTAGGTTAAAAACGCACTGCACTTCCTCCCACCGGAATCACTCCTAGTAAGGTTCCTTTACAACGGGAAACTTGTTCGTGCTGCGATTTGAACTAATAATGAAACTAAAGTTTTCACAGCTGCTGCACAGGTTTTAGATTTGAGAAAAGATTGGGAAGTTGAAATGAAAGGAATATAATTTTTAATCGTACAGTTTGAAGATTTGGATCAGGGTCTTGTCTGCTAGTGAGGCATGAAAGAGGCGAAACAAAGAGCATCTTAAGTTTTGTTTTGATTGTGTTGCAGCGAAAAACTCGATGGTTATTCATAATGGTTCGTATTCATTCGATTCGGATGTATAATTGCAATTAATAACGTCAAATTCGAAAACTTATTCTCATTCGAATGCGGTAGTTGGTTTTTCTCGTAGAATTTTCGACAACCTAAAGCTGAAAACGGTTCCGGGACAATATTTATCTCTGATTCGTGTATGAAAATGAAACAAAATAGCATAATATATATATATATATATATAAATATATATCGTTGTTACATACGAGTATATATCAGTAACTTTTGTTCACATATGAAGAGTAAGAGTACCTAATGTTAGTAATAGGTAAAGAAATAAATGACAATGTAAATGTATAATATAATAATTATTTGTTCTTAGAACTATAAAAGTATTTATAAGTTTAGTTTTTCTTAATTTATTCTTATTCATAATAATGTTTTGTGATATAGTTTGACGACTAATGAACTTCGATACTAGAAAATACCGCCAAATTCAAATAAAATGTATGGTAACACGAATATTATACAGAGACAATTTTAATAACCTGCATATATTGATAGTTGCTTTGAGTTTGGCTAGAAAAAAATGAGACTGAAAAATGAAACCAAAAAAAAAACACGTATTTGCAAAGAGGTATAAATATTTATTATTCGTCACCTCAGGTAAAATAAAAATTGTAGTTTTGCAGGATCTAACCCATATTATTTTTACTTCTCTACTCCTATTTTATGTATTCACTCGGTTAATAGTTAAGTATTCTATCTTTATACAGTTCGCTAGGAAATGTATAAATCGTACGAAGGCACATTCTTTTTTTATGTCACCTAACTAGTGACATATGTAAAATTGACATTGGCATACACTGTTAGACAATGTAGAATGTTTTATATATAATCTCTATGGTTAAGAGAGGGTCAAAAGAGGGTGTAATGCTACCGATCGGAAGAAAGCCACGATTGACGAAGTTTGTACCGAATTTCATTATGAAATGCGGTTTACGTAGAATTAGGATGCCTTTTTGAAATTCCAAGAAATTTGACGTACCCGATTCAAATGTGAATCAGGGCTCTGATAAATAAGCTTTTATAATCCCTTAATTCAGCCGTATTGTTATATTTGTTATTATCTATATTTAATTATTTATATAGAGAGTGAATCCAATTTAATTTATAATTCAAATAACTTGTAAAGTAGTCTTTGTTTACTCATGGCGGCATCCAAATAACTTGAAGGGAAACTTATTTCATGCATTTGGTTATTTACGATTAAGTTAAGTTTATTTGATCTGAATAATTTTCCTCTTAAAACCAAATCTTATTGCATGCATAGTCATTTTAAAAAAGTAAAGTATAATAAAGATATTCCCATATTGTTTAAGACGGGTTTTCAAGCGTACCTGATTGCTGGAAAGGCTACTATAGTTTCGTTCACATCCGGTCTTCTTAAACAATATGAATCAAACACGCGTTAGTTTTTTATTAAGAAATTCCTTGTGATTGCGGAAGTTATATCTTTAATCCCAAACCGCACGAGCACGTCTAAAACTTCGAAAGTCCGTAACTACCTGCAATCCATTCTAACAGGACCTAGACTGAATCAGAACCAGCGATAGTAGATAAATCACTCACTTAGAATGTCATTCTGAACTATGCGAGAGCTTTACCGACCGGATTCGTATACTCGTACAACGTCAATTTTTTTAAACTTATTTAAAAATACAATACAATAATTATTTATTATCACCACAAAAATGCAAAACAAAAAGAATAAATAAATTAAGAACATGGCACATAAGGCGCTCTTATCGCTAAAAAGCGATCTCTTCCAGACAACCTTTATAGAAATGGCAATTAAGACTATATATAGGACAATTAAATTTTATTATATTAAATTTCAAAACTTAATTGGGACAACAAATTAGATTTTGTAATCCTGGAAAAGATCGCTTTTTAGCGATAAAACCGCATTTTGTGCAAATTTTTTACTGTTCTAAATCTTTGATATCATTTTTTTTGTAAGGCAGCAGGAGGAATACTATGTGAAAGTTATGAAATTAAGTCATCATCTTCATCATCAGCCAGAAGACGTCCACTGCTGAACATAGACCTCCCATTTAGAACGCCACATTGAACGACAAGCTGCTAATTGGATCCACTGGTTGCTTGTGACTCTCACTATATCGTCAGTCCACCCAGTGGGAGAACTTTTCTAGCCCATCGGTTATCAGTTCTTAACACATTATGTAAGCATGTTATATAACTTACAACTTGTACATCAATTCTAGATACTAGAAATAGATGTGAAATATTACACAAGCAGATTCTTTTTTAACGTGTGCTACATGTGTTCGACGTGTGATCTGTGTGTTTGTAAAGTTGTTTTTTTTGTAACAAATAAATATATATCTATTTAGTATCTTCATTTCAACAACAGTTACTGAAAATGCTTTAGAATCGCGTTTGCTGAACAAACTCTGAAGTAGCTCAATTAGTGAGTTCGTGAATGCATCCGCAAGAATTACACTTGAGGAACGACCGTCACATATTAGCCTGAGGAGCTTTTCTGAAGCTAAAGAAGTGGACAAGACCGACTTATTTCATCCCTGATGAAGTTCACAGAATTTGAACGAAACTATAGTTGGACCTTTCCAACTATCAGTTACGCGTGAAAACCCGTCTTTGTAATTAAAATGAATTAAACACGCGTTAGTTTTCTAAAAAAACAATTAAGCACTGATATTGTATAGGGCGAGTAATTAAATAATATTCAAGTTACTTGAAAAAAAGTAGGTTTGCATTTTTTACGTATGTTACTAACTTTTAGACATGCGTGACCCGAGTTAATTTTTTTGTTTAAAAGGCTATACTTTTTATGTTGTGTCATATATATTTTACCAGATCTGGTGTAGCACTTTGGTATAAACAACGAGTAACACACAAATAATGAGTAAAAATCGAACCCAAAAACAAAAATTTAAGCCTCTGATAACGAAGAGATTTTTTATTCTGTGTCAAGAATATAATAAAAGGTCGACACATTGATGAAAAAAAAAAACAGAAAATATTTTATAAAGCAAGTTGCTCTCAACACTCATAATCTAGAATCTATGAAAAATCTGATTGCCTTTTCACAGAGATACTTATTCATATTTCCCAGAAGCGGCTAAGTGCTTTTCGAAACAGCTGTCGCAAGCGCCACCCGGTACGAGGGAGGGTTTTTAGGGAGAATATGCTAAAATAAGTTAAAATTAGGTATTGCAAAAATGGAAAAAGAACAAAAAAAGAATGGAAAATGGATACAAAAATGAACTTTGTTACAAGTAGAAAAGTTCTATATGAATAAACTTATATTTTGAAACTAACCGGCAATCAAGGACTTACCTTTGTTTTCAGTAGTGAAATGGTTAACGATAATAACAATGCAGATAATACAAAAGTTAAAAGCAAACTTCCATCAAGACAATCTCTTGACCGATATCGTTTTTTAAGTGAGCGAGGTCTCTGTTTCAAGTCTGAAACAAATTCCTTCATCTGTCAGTTAGCGCATTTGTATGTTTGAAAAAAAAAACCGCAGAAATTTTGTACTACGTATTATAAAATTTTTAAGTTATGATTTGCGGAAAGTATTTTTATACGTCAAGATTAGTTGAAATCTCCAACAATAAACGATTACTAAAGTAGGTAAGTGGGTTAAATACTACCTGAAGCAATAACGTTGCGTTCACTTGGTCAATAAATGTCACGAGAAATTCCATTGATCCATAGAGGTAAAGTAACACAATAATTTGAAACTTTAAATTATGTAATTTAAAACCTCCTAGCCAATAAATACTTTCCAGCTTAAATTTCCTGCCAAAATCAAATCTTCTGAAAGGCAAAACGTGGTGTTTCGAATAAGCGTATCAGTCGTAGATCGGTCCTAAATGTCGTTAGGCATTGTCGGGCACTTGGCAGTCAACCTTCCCGCTCGTATTGTGACCGAATTTATGTCCTACCTCTTCAGTGGCTAATCATTAGCATTCAACGACTTCATTCGCAGTAAGGGCTTTAATAGTATTTTTATTGTGTTCAAATTGTTAGATTTGTCGGAAATTTGACATAATTTATCCATACTGAGTTTATTTATACAAATGCTCTTCAGTCTTTGAGGACGGAAGTGTTTTTAGGATTCCGTATCCAAGGTGTCTAAACGAGACCCCACTGTCTAACCGTCCGTCCGTCCGTCCGTCCGTCCGTCCGTCCGTCCGTCCGTCCGTCGGTCAGTCCGTCTGTCTGTCCGTATTTCTGTTACCATTGTGACAAAAAACATTTTTACAGAACAAAATAAATATTAAAGAGGCAACGGAAACAGTAATGACGTGAAAGCCTGAATTAATGTTGCATTGATCAGTCGTTTTTTTATTAATTTGTTTTTAAAGGTGTTTTTAGTTATTGCATTTAACAGTCCAACGTAATGGTGGTTGATATATCTACATATATCACTTAATTTCTTATGTGACCGTTTAAAAGTCTGGTGTCTAAAACTAGGAAGAAATTGATGATTATATTTTATAGATGCTCTTGTGTTTTCATTCTAGTTACTTATTTTATCTATCCATGCACGTCGTCTCGTTCTTCAAGCGGCATAATATGCTTGTAACGCATCCAACCAGTGGGGAAAAAATAAATATATTTAATAATTAAATTTATTTTTAGAAATATCAAAACGTGTAGTGAAATGACATGTGACCAGAATGCTGGCTCTTATTTTGGTTTAAAAATTATCATTGCCATTTTGCCATCATGCAATGCTGCCAGCATTCTGGGAACTTTCCCTACTACTGGGGGTTTATTATTAGATTAGTTTTTATAACTGTGAATGATTTTTTTTCATTTGCTTCTGTGTTTTAATAAAATATATAACTCACTAGTGGGTCCGACAATTAAATCATTGCCCGACCTTCAATAGCGGTCAGTTGCAAACACTCTTCGGTCATCCATTCTCTACCAGCATCTTGATTCAAGTTGCTTCTAAAAGTTTTCTGTCTTCTTAAAGACTACTATGAAGACAGAATACTTTTACAAGCTTGTCCTTTACAATTCAAAGTTTGTCAAATCAGGCTGCTGATCGACCAGAAACTTCCTTTACACCCATACTGTACATCCAGCTTCACCATCCGAAGATTAATCACGACATTTGTTCGGCTGTTCGACGGAGGGCTCATTTGAATAAACTGGGGGCCCGGGGCAGATGGAATAAATATTAATATCGGAATAAAATATACTTAATGGCGCTTCACTTAGTAAAAGATCGTTCCAACGCGAGACCAGAATGATAAAGTCGAGATGAGGTAATGAATTCGTTTAGCTAATATTATTACGCCCTTTTTGTTGGGCAATGGGATTGTTTAGTAGTCTCTGAGTTTTGGTATTTAATTTAATTTTGTATTTATTTACGTGACGTGACTTTAACGAAACATAAATTACTTGATCTCAATTTTCATACATTCAAACAAAAATTTAAATATTTTTTTGAAAGAAATTCTTTTTATAAACTCAATGTAATGCGAATAAATGTCGATGCAGCTTCTAGAATAATCGTTCTTGTGTAACAAACGACCACAATAAAATATTGCTAATAACTAAACAAAGCAATCAAAATGTAAATATATGTCATGAGAACTATTAAACTAACAACTATTATTCACTACTCGTATATAAATAAGATTTATAAGTTAAATTTTTTAAGTAATTTTAATAAGTAAACTGCTGCCCTTATTAAGAAAAATGACATACATAAAAATGACTACTACAACAAAAACAAAAGCCATTGATAGATTACCTATAGACCATTTAAGATCTACAGATAATCCGAATGCTCCAATATTACCATGCTGAATTTTATTTTAGTTAGAATCATTATTAAATTATAACACACTGAATTAGTATTACGAATGACTGGTATCAATTTCACGAAGAGAGCTATAGAGAATCCCTTATTTATTACATTATATTTAAAGTCATTATTAAAATCTATATCAGATGTATACAGTGCAAGATTTCTATCCAAGAAATGTTATTGTAAAAACGAAATACAAAAAACGTATAATTTATAATTCAAAAACCTTATTTACACGATTGAAAGAGATATTAAACTGATCATGTTATGCCTAATAGCTAAATTTTTCGCTTTGCGTCTAAATTTATTGCGAGCTGCTATATTGTAGAACTCGCTGCCAGCAGCTTCTCTATTTCAATATAATCTGGATCTTGTCACGAGTAAATCGGTTTCTTAGGAATCGTGCCCCATCTTAGGCCGCATCGTCGCTTCACATCAGGCGAGTTGCGGTCAAACGCAAGCCTATCTATTTATTGTTTAAAAAAAACTATTTCTCCCACCACATCATACAATCTGTCAAATACTTAGTTTTACTTTTAGCCTGTTGCTTTTTTGTTCACAATAACACTAAACACACCGTCTTCATTTACGTCGTAGACACTTTTGTTTTAGTGTGGTACAGAGCCGAGTGCCAATCGAACTAAGCCCGAAACATTCCGAGAACGTAAAAGTAAACTGCCAATAACTTGCGATTTTGTAGCCGCAGAAAATCCGAACGAGAAAAAGTTGCTGCAATACTGGATTTGGGTCTAACCGGGTCTAGAGGAAGTCGATCGAATATTGTAGGAACTAAGAAGTAGGTGTTGTTATTGGAAACTCTTAAAAGACGAGGCAAAAAATTTCTCACGGGTTTATATAGCAACGTTTTTTACTAAAATGGCTTGATTTAAAGTGACTATGCAGTCTAAGATTTAGCAAGCATTTTTAGAAGGAATAGACTTCCTCGTGACATGAAAAGATCCAGAATCGAGTCCGTCTGATAATGAATAGAACTCAGAATGAATTAAATCAAAGCCCAATGAGATCACAAGTTGACAAGATCACATAATGTGGTGTGTCGTACCCCTAAGATCAGAATATCATAAGTTATCAGTGGTAATTTTTTATTTGGAAAGATATCCTAACAACTTCATTGAATCGAATTGATTAATTAAAATTGTATATAATTTTTATTTATAAAATGTTTTATATCTAACAATATAGTTATATTGTTAGATATAAAACATTCTTACAACATTCTTCTTCAAACATTCTTTATTGTAGATATACCCATAAAATATGCGATTGATTGTGCTGAGCATTTTTTTACCTATACAGCATTTGTCCACAAAAGTTCGCACGATCACGGAAGTCAGCAAAACTGTAGCCCTAGATGAAGCATGCCTTCATGCTGGAATACACGTCTGGAATACACTGGCTCTCATTAAATGCTGTCGGAACACACCGTTAGGTGCTTGGCGACAGATTCTATAAGTTGAGGGTGGTAGCTAGCCAGGCGAGTGATAGGAAACGCCCTGCCACCATGCTATGGTTTTCTCACGATGTTTTCCTACACCGGTAGCTCAGACTCTTTTTGCATGTTTCGCGGGATCGAATGTCGTACCTTTTAATCTGTCCACGTACAAAGAGAATTCCTGAATTTTCTGAGACGCGTTCGTTCACCTGGGACTCGGAAAGCCAATTTTTCCAATACCATTGTATGTCCGACGTTTACGAGTACCCCTTTGTACGCCTGACAGTTCAGCTTCGGGCGTCTTCGGCTATTTATACCGATATCTGACTTTGACATATTTGTGCTGTCATATTCACAATGTCGTACATAATCAGCTGGAAAAATGGGTCGGGATTTTTGACGTGGGTGCGAGACGTTTAGCCGATGGAGTTAGTTTCTGAATGGAATAGTTGACCGGGAAATGCGAATTTTGTACGATATCGGAAAATCTATGTACTATATCATTGCCGAATACAGACAAAAAGCTAAAAGCAATGACAAAGTCTACGAAGTGAATGAAATCCCATCAAAAACATTACATTTACAAAAATGCACAAGTCCCGCAGACACAGCTTTTCTGGCGTAAAAAGTTGTGAAATCAAATGTTAACCAAGTAAGTTCATTCAATACTTATTTATCCATAAGAGCAAATGTACAACCACTTTGTAATAAATTGATATTTTGTTGATAAGCTGATAAAATTTTGTAGTAACCATATAAATATTATTGTTCTTTATTTCCTTAAATAGATATAGTAACTTGGCAATTGCACACGGCATTACCATGACTATTATTATACCAAAAAACTAACGAATATTAGCGCTCAATACTCATGTTATCGGAGTAAGTAGATGACATTGCACTGCCGTGCCCCCAGATACTGTGAAGAATAATTGAATTGTAATTTATGACAGAGACCTTTCATCGTTCAAGGATAAAATTAAACCAATGACCTTGAGCTAACGAAGTAAGTGTTAATCTATGTAAATGGCGTTAGTAAAATTTTATCCAAACATTCCGAACTACTTTCAAAAGCCCAAAAAGAAGTCAACTCGCGTAGTGCAAGTGTTAGTTTTCAGTAAAGTAAATATTTAGGAAACGTTATTGTAGACTTAATTTCTACTTAGAATGTAGTTTGAAGATGATTTCTATTTAAGGCACGTGATAGACGGCCTGAGTATAAATTATGCAAATAAAATTGTCACGTTGAAATACGAGGAATATTGGTCAAAGGGTTGCAAAATGTCCGAGACGAGAATTATGCAAATAGGACGACAGATGTCTTTACAAACTAATCGTTTGGGAGATAGAGGTCAGTATAACTGATAATTTGCTATTCTGCTGCTTAAAACAAAACCTTATTTCTAAGCTGTTAAAGATGTTGTAAAATGAAGATGTAAGGTTGTATTTTCTTACCTGTCGTGGTCATAATCTTCCTTGTCAGTTGGTTATTGTTGTTATGGTAGTAATCAACGGTTTTATGGTTATGCCATACAAATTAGAAGCTTTGCCGCAAATTTTCAGGTTTATGAATATTCAAATTTCTAATTTACTAGGCTGAATGATTTATATGTTCCTGTTCCAATTAAGTAGAAGAGTATTGAAGGGATTGATACAAAGTGTTCGATTATGTCTTAAGCGATGTAACTGTAGGGTATTTCCGTGATTGCTGAAAAATTATATCTTTGTCTGTATATTTATTGTAAATTTAAAAAGATTTAAAACTGATGGAATTAATTATGAATGTCTTGTTTATGTGTCCAAGTGTGGGCAAGCATTACAAAATCTCTATAGAAGCTCTAGTAAAATCACCACCGCTTTAAGAGTGTACATGACATGACATTACTAGACTCGTGGTCAAGTATAGTCTTCGTCTCTGTCGTCTTATGACTTAATATTTGACTTTCCTGTATTATATAACATGAAAATTGTAAGAACTTGAGAATTGGCACAATACACAAAGTGTGATGGCCAATAAATAAAGAAGAAGAAAAAATTTTATGATATATCCTGATTTTTACCTGATATGATATGAATAACATTATAACTTGATATTTTAATTTTATTCTCCACGCTAGTAGATTAACCAATCCGATGTAACTATAACGTTGCGCATTCATAGCTTCCCACTAGGATTTCTCCTCTGTTGGAGATGCCATGCAACATTCACAAACACAATCTTAAGAAACATATATTTCTACTCGAAGACAAATATTACAAACTATAAGAGCCAGTGTATTCCAAACTAGGCATGCTTCATCTAGGACCACTGTGTCGCTGATTCTCGTGATCGTGCAAACTGGTAGTCAAATGCCTAGCTTTTATGGTAAACAAGTGGTTAGAAGCAAGTTCGAAAAAACCCGACTGCTAAATCGTTAAACCTGAATATCATCCTTATTTTTACTTATTTTAATTTTGATGTAGTCAGTGTCTCTCTTACGACTAAGACGAATCTATTGACATGACTCACATAAAAATACGACAAGATGTTTAGGCTTTAGAGCGTGCCAAAGAAAAATACATACATACATACACTCGAAAAATATATCCCTCCTTTTTTCACAGTCAGGTAAAAAAAGATTTAAAAGTTTTATAGCAAGCAACCGATAAACCTATATGTTCTTCGATAGTAGCTTCAATGTAAGTGCAGGATATCGTGCCATGTCTCCATTACTGAAATATCAGAGTAGAAAGATGGCGATGGAGCGGAAATCTAGTGGTACTTACAGACCACTTCCGGTTACTTTATGTAAGGAAAGGATTTAACAATCTTTTTGGGACAGTTTTGGTCATTTTATGTTAGGAATTTCGGCTGAATCTGTCGTCGAGTATTTATATGACAATAGTCTTAGAGGTTTTTCTGTTTTAACTGACTTTACTTTCAAGCTGAGGTTTTGAAATAATCAGTCGATCTGCTGCGGACAAACATAATTATATTGATTTTGTTTAATTTTAGTATTGAAGATTGTTTTTAAGTTTTTTGCAAACTTAGGAGTAAAACACAATTAAAATTTATTCTTGATATATTATATCAGCCCTTTTTCAGTTTTGTTAAAAAATCGTCAGCTCCGTAGCAGAGAATATATAATAATATGTAAAAAATCGATATCTGGAAGTCATCGCTTTAAATGATAAGGCCACCCAATATACTACAAATATAATGGATTTTCATGAATTTTATTGTTAATTTTTCGATAAAGAATTTACACATTAAGACATTGTTAAATAAAATTATAGTAAGTTTGATATAAATAGAAATAGTTCAGCATTTGTTAACCAAAAGCGGTTTTATACAAAACAATAAATAGTAAAACCCATACCCTGCCGTTTGTAGATTTACGAGGGTACTTCCGGTTTGGCAGTCGCTTCAGGATGTGCTTAGCGAGCGTTACTAGAAAATACGATATGCTTTGATAAACAGATTAGAGAGGACATTTCTATGTAGGTTTTATTATATTTTGCTGCTGAGTGAGTGAAAATATATCTTAGGGTAAAGGAAAGATAAATATGAATTTATTTTCTTGTAACTAAGGTATTGACACATAACGTTTCTTTGCTGGGAACGGGCATAAATGAGAAAATAAACAGGCATTTACTGAACGAATTGAGCCAGCATCTCTGCTTCGGGCCTGGTAATTTTTCTTTCCTCTGTTAGATGTCATGTTTGTGTTTGCTTTGTATGACTCCTGAAAGTTCGTACTCGCGCAAAGGTGGTAGTTTTAAATCTTGATAAAAGTTGGTTATGGTTACTGTTTTTAATTTAAAACACGGCTGGAATCACGATTTAATATTTATTTTATTATATTTATTGTCAAAGCGAAAACTGAAATACATTATCTGTGTGAATTTCAACTAACTAGATATCAAGGTTCATGAGATATAACCTGGTGACAAACGTACGGATAGAGAGTGAAGTGCCTTAGATAGATTGGGTTTGATAGGCTTTTTTACCATTTACATACGAAACTTATAAAATCAGCAAGAGCTCATCCTGCGAGTCTCTAATATAAAAGTCCGATGGCAAAAATGTTGCCATAATATTACTTGACTTTTAGAATAATGTAATAATAAATATCATTATTATTATCGTTTATTATTATCACCCGATAATAAAATATATTATATAGAAGGCGGGTCCTACCTGTGAACAGTTTAGAAAAAACGGACTTTACACCAAAGTCTGGTTGTAAGTACAATAAATTAGCAGATAGTATTATGGATTTTACATACGATATTTTGAAACATGTAATCAATTGATTTCTTATGTTTAAATGATAGATAAAAATGGGACAAAGCATTCGAGATTCCATTATAATGTACCTACAAAAATATCTTGGCTTTCAAAATGGCTTCTTAGTCATAATAAAGATACAAGTTATCTCAACAAGACATGGGGGAAGCCTACACTCCACCCATGTCCAACAATAAGTAGAAAACTTATTAGATTAAGTTTATTTTTACATTTAAGTATTTTTAAATAACTGAGTTTAAGTACATAGATAATCGAATATAAAATTATGTTAAGTAAGAACGGGACTAAATAGCTATAATATTTTTGATCATAAACCCACACATAATAATAATAAAATATGAATATTTTATTTATAATTTAGCGAATATAGTCAACGTAAAATAGTCGCTGTTGGAAAATGAGCTTTTATTATAATCTTATTAAATGTAAATATATAATACAATCCATAATAATTTAATTATATGTCATTTTTATATTTAATGTTTTAATTAGCAACATAATTATTAATGTAAATAATATATCATGAATTACCTACAATAATCATTATTCAAAGGTTAATAAAACTCTCTTAATCTTTATAATTTCATTAAACAAGTTATTTACTTAAATACTTTACATTCATAGCTCCTAGGTAAGGACTGCCAATTAGATGTAAATACGTTAATAAATCCATTATTATGCAAAATAAACTTTGTGTAATAAATCTGGGGAGCTAATTCCGAAACCCTGAATAAATTGACCCACATTAGCACCACCGCTCTCAATCAACATAATAATACCTTTGTACGTTTGCTCGTTACGTTCTACGCTTACAGATAAGTTTTTTTTTTAAATTGATTAATTAATTTGTTTAAAAAAAATCGTCCGGCGGCTGTACAGTTTTTTTTCAGTTGTAATATTTGGTTTTATGCCGACTTAAAAAAATTAGTTCTGGAATCTAGTATGTTCCCGTATTTATCAAAACAAAGAAATGTTTATATTTCGCCAAAGAGTATATCTTGCCACTGGTCTCAAATTAATTGCATAAAAATCGATCCAGTAGATTTTTATTTACAACAAAACTTTTAATTATTCTTCTTTGATCATATTGATAGAAGACATTGTGCTTTGTGACGTACATTTTGCTGCTATATTGGAGTAGATTTTTAAAGTATTAATTCAGTTCGAAGCGCGCAATTTATTGTACAAATATTGAAATGTATATAAAATAAAACAAAAACCTTTCCAGCAAAACCACCTGAATTAATTATTTCAAAGCTTTTTCACGTTCAATATATAAAAGCTTTTTTGACAATTGTTTTCAATAACCGCAGCCATATGTTTTAGACAGAAACACAGACAAGTAATTGTTAGACTAAAATAAAGTTATTATTGCTCTAAATTGTATCGCTTTTTAACGTGCATTTAATGTTTACTAAAATTCTTTAAAAATACCTGTCATTGAACCTGCAACTTTATGATTAGGTTTCTCTCCTTACTTGTTTTAAAATGTTGTAAGAGATTGGTAGATAGATATTAACTTAGTACTAATTCTGTGGTCAATTTGATTTCCATTGTTTTGCGATGCTTTGTACGAGACGTGTCATCGTTGAAGACACGAACGACTCATTTCATCCCTGACTAATTTCACCGAATGTGAACGAAACAATAGTTGGACCTTTCCAACAATCAGTTGGAAGTGAAAACCCGTCTTGTTAAACAATATGAATTTGATTCCCGTTTGACTAGATTTCTTTAAGAATTATTGGATGTTTATGTTTGAATTAAATTTAAAGTTTTTTTTTGTAGGTGACTGTTTCATGTTAAATTTGATTTAACAGAAGAACTGCAAGACCAATACTTTATAATCACAATAAAAATAGCATAAGAATTGCATATATCGGGAAAAACTTAGCAAATCCTTCCATCAATGCAATCCTTTCCCTCCAAGGTCTTCAACTAATTGCATCTAGTTATTATGTGCTCTCCAGTATTTTATCAAAACACCTTTAGAGGCACTGACATTGAGTTCACGTGTGCTCTTAAACGGTTTCTAATTAACGAAGCTTACTACTCAATTGGCGAAAATTTAAACGAAATTCCAGATAATAATATTTAAATTTAATTACTTAGTATAATGTTTGACCTTATTTTTAGTTTGTATAAAATCCTCTCTCCCTCTCTCTCTCTCTCCTACTTATATGCTGCACTCGACGGGGTTCATTGCCTATCATATTATCTTATATATTATTAACATCTTAGTGACTCAATGTAAGCAATAAAATCTGAAATCTAGACATTTGTCCATAAGCAGGCCACCGGATCTTCATCTCAAAGAAACCAACGTAGGGCCTAAATCACAGTCCAAACAAGTGCCATGATCTCTGGAGGATAAGACGAGAGATTAATGTCGTTGTATTTCTCGAGGACTACTGCCTAACATTTGTCCAACAGAAATCTTGACTGCAGACTTTACAAACACAGCAGGAAAACTTTAGAAATCCTAAGCAAAATTGGCGAAAAAATATCTGACAGACAACTGAGCCTGCGTGAAGTTTCCGCCACATAGCGAACCCTGAAAATAGTTTTTTTAAGTAACATAATTGAAATCAAATACCAAAAATATTTTAAAAATATCTCTAAGAAATTTATAGTGTGGGTAGATGTAAAATAAATATATCTGAAGGTGGCATGAAGGTAGGGGAATAAATCAGTCGAGTCTTACGTACTAGTGTGTCTCATTTCTTGTTCCCAAATATATAACTTTACATGGCGCAGTCGGAATAGAATTAAAATAAAAGTGATTAAAACGAAAGAAGAAGAAACAAATAAAACGTACGCTTGTAGGTTTTGGAAGAAAACCACTAACAACTATAAGAATGGAATCATTACTGCAGCCGCCTAAGCCCTTTCTTTACGAGAATAATTTAGCTAACGTAACTTCTGGAAACTTGAGTAAGGAATGGGAAAAATGGAAAAAATCGTTTAAAATATACTATGAAGCGTGCGAGTTATCGAAAAAAGACAAAAAAGTGCAATTAAATATATTATTACACGTCATCGGAGATCGGTGCCGGGAGGTCTACGATCAATTCACAGATGATATAAAAACAGTGGATGAGTTGATGTTAAAATTCGATGAAGTGTTTTTACCTAGGAAAAATTTAACTGTTGAACGACACAAGTTTTTTACACGAGACCAGAAGGATTTGGAGTCCACGGAACAATACGTGTTTGAATTAAACAAAATGGCAGCTAAATGCGAGTTCAAAGACTTGTGCGAAGACTTAGTACGAGATCGACTCATATGTGGAATAAAAAACGGCGGGCTACGAGAAAGGCTACTAAGAGAAGTAGATTTAACATTATCAAAAGCGATAGATATTTGCAGATTAGCCGAAATATCTCGCGTTCAAGCTAGCCATCTGGACATGGAAAATACGCAGCATCAGGCACATGAAGTGAACATCAATCAGGAAACAACTGTCAGAGCAGGTGAAATTCACTGGGTGAACCGTGGCCGCGGTCGGTATCAGAGTCACAACCAAAGGGCGCAAGCGGCATCAGCACCGGCAGGTTCGCGTCTACCTAAACAGAGCAACGGTGGATCGGCTCGGGGCGGAAGGAATTTGCAGTTCAATACCTACACAGCGCAGAATTCATACGAGAACATTGTGCAATGTGATAGATGTGGCAGTAGGCATAAAAGAATGCAGTGTCCCGCGTACGGTCGTCAGTGCAATAGATGCAACCGGTTTAACCATTTCGCAAGAGCATGCAGGGTGAATGAGGTCCAGGAAGGTCACGCCGATCAGGTAAATAATCACATTGATATTAATAGTCAGAAAAAGGAACAGTGGTTAGTGAATTTACAGGTAAATAACCATATGTTGAAGTTTAAATTGGACACCGGAGCTGACGTAAATATAATTCCTAAAAAATACATAAGTACTATTGGTTTGTCTGAGTCAGATCTAACGTCAACATCGATAACGTTACAGGGTTATTCGGGAAGTTCAATAGAAGTAATAGGCAAATGTTATTTAAAGGTAATTCATAGAGGTATTACATATTTCTTAAAAAATATTATAGTAAACTCAGAATCTGTGCCTATTTTAGGAAAACGTTCGTGCGAAGAATTACAGTTAATAAAAAGAGTGTGGTCAGTACATTCAGATAACGGGGAAAGTTACAGCGAAATTTTAACTGAATATAAAGACGTGTTTGAAGGGATGGGTTGTTTGCCTGGGGAGTATAAAATACAGTTGAAAGAAAACGTGGAGCCTGTGATTCACCCTCCCAGAAAATTGCCAGAAGCTATTAAAGATAAAGTAAAAAATAAACTTAGAGAGATGGAAATGCAGGGTATTATTGAGAAAGTGGAAGGCCCGACGGATTGGGTCAGTAGTATGACGGTTGCACAGAAACCAAACGGGGATATACGTATATGCTTGGATCCCCAAGATTTGAATAAAGCAATTAAACGTGAACATTTCAAACTTCCTACTTTTGAAGAGGTCACGGCAAGGTTATCGGGGTCCGCAGTCTTTAGCACTTTAGACGCTAAGCATTCATTTTATCAAGTAAAGTTACATGAGACAGATCTGTGTACCTTCAATACTGCTTTTGGTAGATATAAATTCCTAAGAATGCCATTTGGAATATGTTCGGCATCAGAAATATTCCACAGGAAGCTTTACGAACATTTAGATGATTTGGAGGGAGTTATACAGTTTGTTGATGATATTTTAATATATGCTCCAAATAGGCAGGTCCATGATCAACGATTAAGAAAAGTTCTGCAGCGATGTAGGGAAATTAACATAAAATTAAACAGTGAAAAATGTAAATTCGGACTCACTGAGATAAAGTACTTGGGGCATAAGATATCCGAAAAGGGTATTTCACCAGATGAAGCGCAGGTGATTGCTATAAAAAATATGCCGACACCGCAAAACGTAAAAGATGTCGAGCGATTTTTAGGTATGATAACGTATGTCAGTAATTTTATGCCCAATTTGTCAGAACAAACTTTTGTTTTGAGGGAGTTATTGAAAAAAGGTATAGAGTGGCACTGGGAGGATAGGCATCAACAATGTTTTGAAAAAATTAAACAGCTATTAATAAGTGCTCCAGTATTGCAGTACTATACATTAGATAAGCCGGTCACAATTTCAGTTGATGCAAGCAAAAATGGGTTAGGTGCTTGTCTTATGCAAGACGGCCTTCCGGTGTCATATGCGTCGCGTTCGTTGACGAAGACGGAGCAGGCATATGCACAAATTGAAAAGGAACTTTATGCGTGTGTATTTGCTTGTGAACGGTTTTATACGTACATATATGGGAGAATAGATGTTACTTTAGAAACAGACCATAAACCCCTTGTGAGCATCATTAAAAAACCCCTTGGCAGCGCACCACCTCGTTTACAACGAATGTTAATGCGCCTCCAGCCGTATTCATTTAATTTAGTATACAAACCAGGCAAATATCTGTACATAGCAGATACGTTATCGCGAGCAGTGGCACCGACCGGTTCTACCGATGACTCACACACACAGCCGCGCGACCATTTAGATATACAAGCGCAGGTGTGTGCGTTATCAGCGAGCAATCAGCTGATCGATACACACTATGTGCAGATACAAAAATGTACGGGACAAGACGAGGAATTACTTAAATTAATAAAAATAATTAGATTAGGTTGGCCAGTCGAGAAAAAAGAAATAGAGAATATTCTAAAACCTTACTGGGACTACAGGGATGATCTGTCGGTAAATTTTGGGATAGTATGGAAAGGTACTAGAATAGTAATACCAAAATGTTTAAGGCAGGATATGATGAAAAGAATTCACATTGGTCATTTAGGTATAGATAAATGTAAATTGCGAGCTCGAGAAATTGTATTTTGGCCTAACATAAACACTCAGTTAGAAGATTACTTATCGAATTGTCAGATTTGCTTAACTTACAAAAAAAATAATACAAAGGAGCCGCTCATATCTCATGACATACCGACGATTCCGTGGCAAAAAGTAGGCGCAGACGTATTTCATTTCCGGGGTGAAAGCTTTCTGTTAGTAGTAGACTATTATAGTAAATTCATCGAGATTAAAAAACTGAGCTCGCTGCAATCTGATCATATAATTTCAAAACTGAAGAGTATATTTGTAAGGCACGGTATTCCGAAATTGGTGAATTCGGATAATGGACCAGAATTCTCATCGAACAATTTTAAACAGTTTTCAGAAGAATGGAGATTCGAACATGTCACATCTTCCCCCAGATATCCTCAATCTAACGGTCAGGTCGAACGATCCATACAGACAATTAAAAATATCATGAAAAAAGAGCGCGAAGAGAATGGTGACTTTAAATTAGCTTATTTAGAATACTTAAATACCCCTATCAGTAACGATCTACCATCCCCAGCTGAGTTACTGTACAATAGGAAACTTCGAGGCATATTGCCGAGGTCTGAAACCTCTTATCAGCCAAAAATAAACACAGGTGTGCACAAAAAGCTAATTAGTAGACAGGTTCGACAGAAACAGTACTACGATAGAGGGTCACGAAATTTAAAACCATTGTGTATAGGACAAAAGGTGAAAGTTAAAATAGATAACAGATGGGAACCAGGAACCGTAGAATCAATAGTAGGTATACGTTCATATTCGATCAAGATGTGTTCAGGAAATAATTTAAGGCGCAATAGAAGACATATAATAGCTGACTCAGACCAACGTATAGATCCCGCGCCGGGTTATGTGCAGTGTTATGACGACATTTTACCTAACAGCGGTAACCTAATTGTTCCCCTCGCACGCAGCTCCAGTGTACCTGTACCGACTACATCTAATTACCGTACTCGTTCCGGCAGGGAAGTGATACCTCCTGATCGGTGGACCTGCCCAGTGGACTTGAGGTCTTGGTCCCGCACTCGCGTCTAGACGTATGATAACCAGTGAATTTTAGATAAGTATAGTTTGTAACCAAGGAATGGATTTATACCTATAATTACGTTCATCATAATAAAATAACAATAATCTTTGTCAATATAGTCTAATATTAAAGTTAAATAAGTTTATAAAATTAACTACACAATGTTATCAGATTAAAACAAATGAATACTTCTGAGTGATATAAATATACTAAATTAGGTACGAAAACATCAACTCAAACATAAAATGTCTATAAAAAGAGAATAGGAATGTTGTATTAGAAGTAGGTACTCGTAGATCCTTATAAGCAGGCATACAAATAAAAGGCAAATTCAAGATGTTCTTTATTTATTTACTGGTAAAATTATTGTTAAAAGTGTAATGATTTATATAGTTTGAATTTACCTAGAAAATTATTATGGCATGTCTATTGTATTCATAATAGATCCTTAAATGCTAAATTTATTAATACAAATATGTTAATATTGTTTTATTGTGAACGTTGATTGATTGTAGCATGTATAAATTATATTTTTATTATTTGTTTTATAAGGGGATTGTGGGTAGATGTAAAATAAATATATCTGAAGGTGGCATGAAGGTAGGGGAATAAATCAGTCGAGTCTTACGTACTAGTGTGTCTCATTTCTTGTTCCCAAATATATAACTTTACATATAGCAGATTGCAATTCGGTTATTTTGTTTTCAAACAAAATTCTAGATAGGTTTTGATTGAACATTGAAATTAAATTCTTTTAGTTTTTTCAGCACAGTTCCTATTTCATTCACCAAAATAGAGAGTTTGGTTGGTGGTTAGGACTTAAATTCAAAAGTGCAAATATGGGATTAAGTATCTTCAGCTACCAATAGAAAAAAGATACTATGTAAGCCTAAAACACGCCTAGCCAAAGTTAGAAAACAAGGATTTTTTATTAAGATATGTATGTTTAACGAATTGCCCCACGCCGTAGTTTATCTTCACGCGATTTTAACAAACTTGACAAATAAATTAGTGACAAGAGAGCTGGCTCATTCCTTGCTCAAAGGATTTCAGGCAAACTTCACAGATTTTTATTTTTTGATTAACAAAATTACCAGTATTTCTTTTTTAAATAGTTTTAAAATTTTGTATAATAATAAGAACCTCTTTTTCTTGAAGTTGATTAATAAATCGCTGTATCCAGTTCTCCATCTTACCCTGCCTAGTCGTTTCACCATTGAACTTGGAACAAGCTGCGCATCGCGATGAGTAATAGCTTACCTTCCGAGCCGCGGCCCTACACATTATAGCCCATAGCGATCTGGAGAGATGCCGACCCCATGCGCTGTGTATGGAACCTGGTGTCGCATTACAAGGCAGAGTTGTAGATTATATTTTATTCTGTGGTAGTAAGGATAATATTTTATTGTTAGCACTGAGTTTTCTATTGTGAATCTATTTGACTTGGAGTTGTTTGTTTTAAAAAGTGTAGGCTATTGATTTGACGATTTTTTTTATATCTATGCTCCCTGATTTTTAGATCGATAGACGCTTAGACGGATTTGATATTTATCTATTGAATGAAATCTCATACTTCGACTCTAATACTCTAATACTATGTAAATTTTCTCAAAATCTGTTTAATATTTTAGTTTCCTAGTTTTATCTATCAAAATAACTGAGTAGTTTTTCATATTTTTACCAATTACTAAAAACGAGGAGGTACTCGATTCGACTGTATTTTATTTTCATGTTTGTTACCTGATTTGTAGGAGACGGGAGGACTGAATTTATTTTTGTTGATAGGTTACCTCCCATCGAATCCTATTTTAATTTATCAAAATCGCGCAAGTAGTTTGATTTTTAAATCAAAATAACTCAAAAGTTCTATTGGTGGCGTAATGACATCTAGTCACTTTTTTTAAGAAGAATTATTCAAATATTACTTGATACGAATATGCAACAAAATCGTCATTTTTGTAGGTTACGCAGTACACACTCGTAAATAACTGAATACATCTATTGGTGTCGCAAACAATGTGTTCCGTTTTTATCATATTGTTGCGACACCCGCATCGCTTGCTCACCATATCTCCTTTTATTTTCTGAGATCCGATCTTCAGCTTACACTGCCGATCTGTCACAACGTTAGTAGGTACTCGCGCACTGGGGATATTACTTGTAGTTATATTTTGTCATATAAGGTTCTTGGATTTTGGAGTGGAAAGTTTTGTAGTAACATATATGGCAGATAAAGAGAGCCGTTTTACTGAAGGAGTGTAAAAATAAATCGACAAGACTATTAAATTTCTTTAACCTCTTTCAAGTTTGTAGCATAATTAAACTTTTGAGGAATTATCCTAATTCAATTATGTCTGATTATGCACCCAGACACAGCGTTGATTGTTGTTGATATAAGCGAACGCGAATCTAAAATTATTTTATGTTCCCAACCCGCACTTTGACCTACACTTTTTTAAAGCGAAGACCCGTAGTCTTCTCTGTAAAAAAGTGGACGCTATCTTAATATTTATCATAAAAAAGAGATTTTATGACATGGTTTTTGAATAAAGAGTTGTCTATCTATCTATCTATCTATATTTAAATATATAGATAGATAGATAGATAGACAACTTTATTCGAAAACCAGCTTAACAATACATAAATAACATAGACAAAATTGTAAACATATTCTAGTTTTTAAATGGCGGCCTTATCGCTTAAAGCGATCTCTTCCAGGCAACCAAGCACGTACAAGATAATTACATAATATTAAAGAGGCCTTAAAATATTACACTAACAACTTAACAACTCTCAATACAAATATATAAATATAATGCATATACAATACAATACTAGGCATGGAAATAAATGGTCAAATTTTCTAGTAATAATTAAATGAAACAAATTTTAGTGCTATAGCGATAGATAATGAACTATCACTCGATGCTTAAAAACATTTAATGAAGGAGCACGTCTAATATCAAGGGGAAGACTGTTCCACAGCAAGACAGCTTTCACAGAAAAGAGGACTTAAAGAAAGTGGTGGAATGTGAAGGAATTGGTAACTTAAGATTTTCAGATGATTTTAAGGTATAGGAATGGGTAGTGTGACAATACTTGAAACATTTCTGAAGGTACCGCGGAGAAGAAGGGTTAAATAATACATTGTAAAGAAGGGAAAGTATATGAACATCTTTCCGACGGCGAATAGGGAGCCACTAGAGCTTAGTACGACATTCGGAGACGTGGTCATGTTTGCGTAAACCAAATATAAACCTTATGCAAAAATTTTGAAGGCGCTTTAGTTTATCGAACTGCTCCTGGGTGAGATCTAGATAACAAACATCATCATAGTCAAGAATTGGAAGTAAGAGAGATTGTGCAAGCGCAGTTTTAATGGTAATGGGTAGAAAGTTGCGCAACCTACGTAAGCAAACATTTTACGGCTCACTTCTGTTAGTTGCACATCCCATGAGAGGTTACAATCAAATATTACGCCTAGATTTCTCACAGTATTTCTGAAAGGGATTGTGACGCCATCAAAAACTACGCGTGGCAGTGTGTCCCAGTCTATCTGACATGTTTGACGGGAACTCCCCATTACGATAACTTGAGTTTTCAGTGGATTGACTTTCAACCCGTAGGATTTACTCCAGTTAGAAATGCGACAGAGGTCCTGATTCCTTTCCTCTATCGCTTCGGTTAACCAACTGAGAGGAGCCTGACAGTATAATTGCAAATCATCTGTATAAAGGTGGTAGGACGAAGAAAGATGATGAGAAATGGAATTGATAAAGACAGCGAAAAGCAAAGGAGATAAGACACCACCCTGAGGAACACCGGCACTGAGGAACAATATAATTAAATGCTAAGTGTATTCTTATAATATGTTAATTATATTATTAATATATTTTTACGTATGTGTTCATTATTATTTTTATTAATATATTTTCTTTTTCGTTTTTGTCTACTCTAATTTTAATTTAATATCCATTACTATAAAAGTTGTCTTGAAAAGTGCCAAGATGATAATGATCATTATTTTCTTTTAGTTAGACACGAAATTCCAATTTGCGGCCAGTGAAAGACGTATTTTCTTTACCTACATACATTTTCATTAGATGGAACAACTCCCACGCAGGAATAACACAAGAAAATGGTTCCTTAATCGTAACCTTTACAAAATTTGTAGATATGGAACCTTATAAATACACAGATAATATCTACGTGTAAATTTATTGCATACCTATGTCGGTATTCAAGTTATTAAATATGTTAAAAATACAAAAAACAAAGTACTTTTACAATTTAAAAATAATTATTTTTCATTTAATCAAAAGAAAAATCGATTTAGACATCAGGCATCTCAACTATCACTGCTTTTTACCCGACTGCGAAAGAAGGAGGTTTATGACTTTCGAGTGTATAATATTATGTATGTATGTATATTTCTTTAGCACGCCCTCTTGGGCGAATGAATCTATTAACGGTGTGAGTGGTGTCAATAGATTCGTTTTAGTCGTGAGAGTGACACTGGGTACATAAAATCAAAAAAATAAATACACAGGTTTAACGATTTAGTCGGCTTTTTTCGAACTCGCTTCTAACCACTTGTTCATATATCTATGTATGGCATGCAATAACTTTATACTATTTCGTCTTACTTTTTACTAACCCCACTGATATTATAAACGCGAATGTCTGTAAAAATGTATAGATGTGTGGATGTAGGGATGTATGTTTGATATTATCGTGCAAAAACTGCTAAACCGATTTAGATGAAGTTTCGCACGGTTATAGCTTAGACAATGGATTAACACGTAGGCTGCTTTTTATTCTGTACTAGTTCACCAGGCAAACTTCGTACCGCTTGACACTTATGTATTTTTCTCGAAGTTTAATCTTTCTCTGAGCTTTCACAAATATTTCTAAACCAAAATCAGTTAAATGGCTTCGTTCTCTAGTTTTAGCGAGACAAACGGACATCAATTGACTTTTATACATACATAGATTAAAGGAATTGTTCGCTTTAGGACAGATTCGCTTTATGATAGATTCGCTTTATGGCAGAATCGCTTTAAGGCAAAAGTACAGACAACTCGACAATAATTAATTGAACCATTTATAGCGGGTAACACCGCAAGGCATAGCTAGTTCAAAACAAAACCACCTTTAATTTCTTCCGATATTAATTAAATCCACTCCAATAAAATGGTTGTTTAGATATAAATATCAAGTCGTTAAACACAAACAAACCCCAAGCGTTTAGTTCGTGAGCAATCTTTAAACTTAGAGCGGTAACTAAGAGCTACTATCGAATTACGAAGAACCCACTGTTAGGAAACTTTCTGAGAGAAATACCACTCAAATTGCTTCTGATAAGTGTTAGCGCCTTACGTTAGTAACACCTCAATTTTCCGGGATAAAAAGCAGCCTATGTGTTAATCCAGGGTCTAAGCTATCTACGTACCAAGTTTCAACTAAATCCGTTCAGTCGTTTGCGCGTGAAAGAGTAACAAACATACACACATACATTAATTCTTACAAACTTTCGCATTTGTAATATTAGTAGGATTGGGTTTCTAAGTTGGTTTACTTTTATTTATGCAAGAACATAATGAAAATTACATGATTTATTATTAATAAATACTTAGATAGCAAATAAACTATTATATGAAAAAAAAATACCTTTATAAAGTATGTATTTAGAATAATGATATTGTGTAAAAGGAAAACTCAAATCCACCGAAATATGTATATATGTATTTACCTGTTAAAAAATAAAAAAATAAATAGTTAAAAATAAAAATATTCAGTAAAAATTTGACAACAAAAGTTTTCTTCTTCTGACAGAAATATTAAATTTCGTCAAACGTAAAATATTAAATTAAAAAATAATATTTCTAAACAAATCAAAAAGAGTTTTATACACAAAAAACGCTAGTATGCCTCAAGTTAGTTAAGTTTACAATTAGATTTATTTCAATATATAGTCTTAAGATTTTATGATATGATATAGGTGTATTCATAATATTTTAAATTTAATTTAAATTGCATGCGCTTTGCTACAGCCTTGCAGGGTCCTGCTGCTAATATTAAGCATCTCATTATGTAAACCTAAAAGTAAGTATTACTAAGATTTGGATGCAATAAAGAACTAATTAACACATTCACTGCCACTATAATTTTCGACTAAGACAAGTCGACTCGCCAGGCGAGCCGTTGGCAATGAATGTGTTAAGTCAATAATCATATTAATCATACTAAATATATAACAAAGGGTGTAGGGGTGTACTAAGAAAGAATTTTTTGAAAATTCTACCCCTAAGGGGGATTAAATAGGGGTTCAACTTTGTAACTTCTTTATATACCATTCAATGTCGTGAGCAACGCCGCGGGTGACAGCATACATATATATGAGAACAGCTGCTTAGTAAAGAATTACAGCCAAAGACCTAAAATCCAAAAATAAAAAAATATATATCAAAATGTTATATCAAGTTGATATATTAATATTCCTAAGATCTTCAAATACTTACTTACCATTTTATTGTTTACCCTTAGATAGGAACTATTGTCTGAAACTAAGTAACAATACTTCGCTGAATCTATATCAAGCTTGTTTTCTTAATTGATTGTAAATAAATAGCCAATTAAGTGGAGGGTAATATAATCTACAAGAGCTTCATTAAATTAATGGAGGAGATATTTATTTATTGCAGGGTCTAAAGTTGCGTACCGACTGTAAAGTGAGCTTTTATACAATACCGATATTGATCTCAGAGTTATCGGATGGAGTTAGGCATGAAAGAGGTGAAACATTCAAAAGCAAACTTGGTTTCTTTCTAACAGTTAGTCGCTCTAAAGCTGTCTAAATAAAACCAAGCTTATGTTGTTTGGGAAGACGGGTTTTCACGCGTACCTGATTGTTGGAAAGGTCCAATATCCGCTTCTATAGTGCGTCCGAAATGTTTGCCACTTACTATACCGACGGCTTTAATGTCCTGCTTCGGAAGAAAGTGGCATCATAGATGAAGAAAGTTCGGGGAAGATGAAGAAGAAGTCATTTTAAAAACTGTGGCAGATGATCTCAGGGTTCCTGTGTTGAAGCATTTCGTGTGAACAATGATACCGCTCGGAATGCTTCGTAGATATATGACGCACTGAGATAACAAATGTTATACCATTGAGCAGTGTAAAATAGAACATTTTTTAAAGCCAATGTTAATTAATGCCCTTTGATATTTTACTAACTATTAATTTTTATGTCTGTGTTTTTACTAACAAAAAATGGAACTTGCTTACTTAAATAAATACTTTTTAATTTTTGAAAAATAGTCTCTTTCACATTTGGTGAACTTAATCATCATCAATTCCCACTCAAGATGTGTTATCGTTGAAGACACGAACGACTTATTTCATCCCTGATGAAATTTTAAGAATGTGAACGAAACTATAGTTGGACCTTTCCAATAATCAGGTACAAGTGAAAACCGTCTTCTTAAACAATATGATTCAAACATGCGTTAGTTTTCTAAATAAAAAGTTTGCTTTCCACTCGTTACCACTGTTTCATAACTAACTCTATAGACAATAGAGGGGCAGCCCCTGGGCCCTACGGATGACCTATAAATACAGTTATATGTATATCTTATTGCCATCACCTCATTCCCAAAAACCTGAATAGCATTTACAGCTCCTAAAAACCCCATTAATATACCCATTTCTCAAGACAAAGTGAGTTTTACGCAAAAATATCTTAAATATTCATAGTTAGTTTTTTTGAAGTCATTACTCAGCCTCCTTGCGTAATATATTCAATTCAAAATCTGCTGGAAAAGTTTTACGAGGTCATAAAACCCTTTTAGCTCTTTAGGGCTTATTCTCCGTCTGATCGTCTGGAATTTTGGACAATAGCAGACCTATGCAAATACGTGCGTTTCAAAGATGTCTCATTGTTTTAGGGTATGTACCACAGAAGTTTTGGGGCGCTGTTTTGCTCTCTCTAGAGGACATGTCAAAGAAATGGACGTGACAGTTAAGTCACAATGTAACAGTTATTGGACTAACAATAAGTTGACTTCGTACATAAACACACGGATATAGGAGATATTAAGATAGAATTAAAAAAGAATAAAGATGTGTGTTTAATTTTTTTTTAAGTTAACTCCTAATTCGAGACTTCGAAACTGCTTTATACATTTTGTGGATGACCAATAAACATTTTCTATAGTTCAATTGAATTATTTTTTTCGCTTTAAGAGTTGGTCCCATAAGTAAAGTCGTTCGAGAACCCTAAATATATAGACTAGTATAGAACAAATAAGTAAGGAGTGCCTCCAAAAACGCGTGCTATACCTAAACTTTATAGCTGGTAAAGTCATACCTTAACTTCTTTTTTCATTTACAAAATCAAAATTTCGTGAATTCAAAACGTCTGCAACTTTGATTAAAATGATAAAAATTCGTTAAACTCGTACACCAAAAAAGCTACACCCAAAGCTCTCTGCTTAGTGCCTGGGATAGTTTTTCATGTCTTCGCTCGCTTGGTCAATGAGTCAGTTGAACAGCTATCTTCTATCTAATATTCAATCTAATATGTTTATAAGTCTGTTGATCTCACATTTGAATAGAGTAACGCCCTAACTACAAAATCGTCTCTTTGACTCCTAAATCACTTCTTTGACTATAAAGTGTGTTGGAATGCGACGCCTTATAAAGATTTATTGTTATTTAGAATGGCTTTTTAGTTTTGCTTGTGAATTTTCTTCTAATAAAAGAAATATATATCTACATCAAATTGAAATATATTTGGCCACTTTTTGATGTTTTTCAGTAAACAAATAGACTTTTTATACATTTAAGAAAATTGTTTTTAACTTTGACTATTAGATTGGTACAATACAAAGGCGCAAAAAAAGCGTAATTTTGAAAAAATCTAATAGTAGATTGAAAAATAAAAAGCTATTGGCATTGTACGTAGTTTATTTGTTGAATAATGAAGACTTATAATATAATGTTTTGTTACAATAATCTGACATAGATTGTAGTCTATATATATATGAACTTAGAAATATTAAATATGTAGGCTATTACATTATATATTCGTAGGGTGTAGGGGTATACTAAGATAGGATTTCTAGTTTTAAGGTAGTTATAAGTAGATTCAAAGTTTATTTCTTTTTTTAATTAAGCTTGACTAAAACACATTTAAATGTCCTTTTTGCGGGAAGCGAGTGTGTATTTCGATAGTTTTGTCGCCGGGCTGTAAGCGAGTGAGCAATTACTCGCGGCACTCGCCCGCGGTCGCTCAGCCCGGAGCAAACATGCGGGCGCGTTGCACGTGTTTACAAGAGAGTATCGCTGAGCGAGTTTAGTCGCTCTGGAACAGAACTAGTAAAGCCAGTCGTCGCCGGCAGTGTGAACAGTGAGAGTTAGTGAGGAGTAACTTTTAATATATGCGTCTCTTTTGTTTATACGAAATGTACATTTATTGTTCCTTTCATGAGAAAGAGAATCGCCGATAGTCGTTTCTCGCCGGCTGTCGGACCACTGCCTTAAGCGTTGAGACCTGCATTTTATTGCGCCATTTAATAGAAAATCTGTACCCATAAAATGAAATATTATACAATATTTACGCGTACTAACAAGTATTAATTTTTCCAAAATATTTAATATACTTCCTACAAAAAACTAATTTATTTAAGATTCTCTTGAAAACAAATAAGAAACACGCTCATTAACCTGCACTATATTATGCAGGAAGTGATCTGATAAAACATAGAGATCTCCCCCGGGTAGTCATTACGGAACATATCGTATTTTAAACCCTTATTCAGCGGCTCCCGACAGATTTCAACCCGGAACTAACCAAGTATTGAAAGTAAATCTAATTTTAGTTTTAATTCATTATTATTTTGCCATAACATTAAAATTCATAATACTAGTTGTTTCTCGGTTGGAATATTTTGTTTTAAGTTTCCAACCCCTTGCTATTTGCTGTTTTTTTTTCAAAAACAGAATTCAAAAAAACAATTAATTATAGAACCAGCTCAAAAAAAAATCGAAAACCATTTGAGGAATAGTAAAGTAAAGTTATGTGATATAATTATTGACCTTTAAATAACAATCGTTACAGGCAAGAATTATTACATTTGAATTAATAATTACTTAAAAACGTAACTTATAAATCTTTTTTATATACGTTTAGTTAATAATAGTTCTTAGTTTAATTATTAGACGCGTTGAATCTTCGGGGAAAGGGAAAGACAAAATATAACACGGCTTAATAAAAATCTCATAACAACGTTTGCTCAGAAGGGTAATGCATATCCTTTAAAAATAGATGTATTAGAATTTTGAAGACGAACAATATCAACAAAAAAAAATGGTTCGTATTAGTCCAGCTGTCTCCAAAAACCACATAACTAACTTAAAAAAAAACCGACTGAATTGAGTATAATTTTTTTTTTGGAAAGTCGTGGTATTATTGGCAGTGCTTATACATTAGGCCAGATAACACCGTTATTACCATCGTTATTTGGAAATGTATTATATTGTACAGATTATTTACCATACAGTGGTTTATAACAACTCGTTTCTTGTTAAATAATAGGAATACTTAAATTAATTAAAACTTGGTCCAAGATGGCGGGCGCGACTACGACAATAAAATAGATTAAAATCTAAATTAGCCGCCATCTTCGCGAACGGAAAGTTGCAGGTGATAAAGGTAGGGACACACTATATAAACAATTCCTAACTTTGTCCACCAATAAGGATTGGGTGGAACAAAGATTTAGTACTTTACCCGTCGTTATAAAATAATGTCATACATTCAATCCCGCTTTTGGAATAAAAGTAAATCAATTGAAAAAATAAAAATCGTTTTTTTTATAACAATATATTTTAGCTAAAATTACATGATTTGCATTTATCTGAATTTAACTGCCGCGGCTGTCAAAAGCTACCGTATTCTTTCGAAAACCCGTTCAATCGAAAATTGCTGTCACGAAAATTTTATTTTCTTTGTGGTGATAAAATAGAAATTTACCACAAATATAACAGAAAACAATAACAAAAGGCGATCTTATAGCTAGAAAGTAATCTCTAACAGACAACATTTGTCAAAATTGAAAATTAAAATGTTTAACATTCGTATCTTATCGCAAAGATTAAGATTACAGCGCCAATGTTCAGCATAAAGCATCTGATGCAGCCATTTTACTTCCAAAGCGCAGTAGCCAGTTACCATCTTAGTGAACTAGTTGGTAATTTGTGCTGCAAGTTGTTAAGTCGAGCTGCAAGTTCAGAGTGCAGCTGGACAGACCTTATACAATTGGATCAGGAAATAGAGTTCAACTAAGACTTATATTGGTGTAGGACATGAATGATGTTTATAAACGTAGTCCAACAGTGGGCTACCTTGATCTACTATTCAGCCGTATCGAGGCATTGATACTACACATGTCTATAATTTTTTTACCCGACTGCAACTTTTTCAAGTGTATGTAAATATGTACATTTCTTTGTCACGCTCTAGAGCCTAAACAGCTTGTCGTATTTTTATGTGAGTGGTGTCAATAGATTCGTCTTAGTCGTGAGAGTATGAGGATGATACACAGGTTTAACGATTTAGCAATCGGATTTTTTTGGAACTTACTTTTAACCACTTGTTAATTAATCTAGTATATAATATAATAAATACAGAATTAAATAGTAATAATCGCTTTTTTACGATATAATTTGTATTATGACTCATTATATTCCTCACATTCACACATATATGCATTATAAATGCGATTGTGAATTTTTTGGTTTGTTTGTCCTCTTTCACCTGAGCATCCAAGTGAAGGATTAGCTTGAGTTGTACCCACAAAGTTGGAGATGCGTAAAATGCAAAAGGCTACCTGGGAAACCTTTATAACCCAAACAAAGCCGCGCAAAATCTTGTAGCCAAAACAAGAAAAATTGATTATTTTTACGCAATACAACAAAAAAGCAAAATTGGTCAATGGAAAAATGAAACTTTTGAAAAATAACCAAGCTTCACATTGCTTAATGAAGTCACCGACATACTTAACTTACAACGACCTAAAATAAAAAGAAACGTTCATACTCGCGACACCCTCCATTCATCTACCAACAGTATATATGTGACAGTAGTCATATATTCCTAGAAACTTAATGATATTTTGTAATTTTTCCACAGTCATGTCCCAGAAATTCGTTATTTTCGGTCAATGAAACGTTTTGTCCAGTAACTTAGTCTAGAATATTCCATGCAAATTCACGTCTGTTGAACTTGTAATTTGCTTACAGTATTGGGTTGGTCTTAGGTGCTTAGTTTACCAGCAATTGTTCCTTGTAGTAGAAGCCAAGTATGGTCGTAAATTTGTTTAAAGTCAGGCCCTAGATCTATTCAGACTATTTCTGTGAACTGTCAACCTTGCATTCACAATATAATCATAGTAAATATTGAGAGTTATAACTATACATTTTACAAGCTCGGCTGAGAAATAATAACTCCTCGATTGGGTGATTTGTTTTTACTACAATAATTTTCCTTATTCACATGTAACTTCAGTTTTCACAATAATTATAAAGACTTAATCTTCTTCACTAATGTAGGTTTCACTTTAATATATTTTTAGCTCTGTACAGGTTGGATGCCGCACAAGTAATGCCCGAGCGCACGTGCTACCGATCGCCGGACTTCACTTCCCTCCTCCATCTTGTTGGTGGCAAGTGTCAGTTGACCTACCAATATATAACCGGAAGTAGCACGTGCGCGCTAAGCATTATATAATCTGAAATTGTAAATTAATAACTCTAATTATCATACAAACATATCAGAAATTCAATATAATTAAACTTAATATAATAAGATATCTAACATACAAACAACAAACACAGAAACCATTTGCATGTAAATTAATTATATTTACAACGAGTCCCAAACTAGACAAAGCCTGTGTCAGACACCCTGGTTCACAGTTTCTTTGCATGATTTCACTTCATGCTGTGTGTAAAGCGGTGGAGACTACGAGGTTTTCTATGGAATTTCCCATGAACATGAAAACCACGTTATTCTCTAGTCCACACTTGTACACATAAACAAGACAGTAATGGTTAATATTCCACCAATATTACACATTAATACTTGAAGAATCATTAGTTTTAAAATAAATATACCGACGAAGACACCTTTTTTGGAGAACGCAGGAAAACTCGGCAGCTCTGTTTTGTAGCTTTAAAGTTACATGAGAACCGTACCTGTCTACGCATGTATAGAACTGTCACTGCATTGCTCTTTTTTTTCAAATAAGAATAATAAGAATAAGATATATTTATTGACCTTTAAATAACATTCGTTACAGGCAAGTCTTATTAATTAATAAAAAAAAATAACTTTTATTTAAATATTTATATAGTTCTATTTTATTTACATTGTGATTTATTTCTTTAGATATTAGTAATAGTTTGTCCGTTGAACGATGATTCGACAAGCTGCATTGACATATTTAGAATTATTAAATAAGGTAGTGTTCCGCATGACATACGAGTATATGTATCCAATGTTATTTTCATCGGCTAGTAAATGGCACCGTAGTAAACTTTTCCCTATTTTGTAACAAATATAGTAAATGATTCTTTATTCTGTTTTTGCACAAACTTATAAAACATGATAAAATTGTAACTAAAACTATACAACGTTATAAACTATATGTACAAAAGCAATAGTAAACTAAAATAAATGATGACCCTAAAACAAAACTTTAAATTTAAACCAACTTTTAAAAACTTGAAATTTACTGAATGAAATTAAATATTGTAGAACTTATACAACATGTTTCGTGAGACATACAAACAGTCTAAGAGCCAAAAAAAAGAAGTCTTTGACAGCGCAATAACTCTCCATTCGCTAGGTAAATTAAATTTTCTCTTGAATAAATCGGGTTGCCTGGAAGAGATCGCTTTAAGCGATTGGGCCGCTATTAGAAAGCTAGTATGTTTTTTGTTCGTTTTAAATAGTGTTATAAGCTCGTTTTTTCCTAAAGAGTTATCTTATAATCGTCTCCTTAGTAGAACACGTCGCAGTCGAAGTACTAGCGTAACTTTAGCTGAAACTTTGCAAATCCAAACTTGGTTTAAAGGATCAAGACTATAAAGTGCAGTTTTAAAGTATCAAGTTGAAGCTGATCTGACACTGATACGGCGGATGTATATTTACTTAGTTCATTAAAATAAGACAACGCTTTGTTAAAAAAACCAGCTTATAACACTACTTAAAAACAAATAATACAAAAAATGCTAGCTTTCTAATGCCAGCCTTATCGCTTAAAGCGATCCATTCCAGGCAACCATGTTTGTTGTGTGTACCATGTGTATGTATATTTCTTTTTTTATAGAGCATAAATTTCTTGTCGTATTTTGATGTGAGTGGTAGATTCGTCTTAGTCGTGAGAGTGACACTGGGTATATCCAAAGTTATACACAGGATGAATCCTGTGTAGAATTAAGCAGTCGGGATTTCGAAATAGCTTTTAATAACTTGTTAGGTTAATGTCTCGCACGGCGAAAGAAGAAAGAAGGATTACGTTTTTCGAGTGTATGTATGTATATTTGTTTGTCACGCCCTACAGCTTAAACGGCTTATTGTATTTTTACGTGAGTGGTGTCAATAGATTCGTCTTAGTCATGAGAGTGACATTGTGTACCTACACCAAAATTTAAAAATAATAATAATGATTAAGCAGTCGGTTTTTTTTAAAGTCACTTCAAATTAATTTATTACTCAAAAAAGGCCTATCGGATTTAATCAGTTGTAAGATTAAATTTTTCAGATGTGAGAACACACTAAGTATTTATTAAATTAATATAGAAACTCAATATGGATATTAATACTGATAGGAAAAAAATGGTTGGGAAACTAACGACCCACATCCAACAGTGGGATAAAGATGGCTGTGTATGGTGATAATACTGATGAACCATTTGGATAACTTTTCCGATACAAACATAGGTACTGAATTAACCAACATGAATATCACAACTTTCTACGCAATGAGATTTAACATGCAGGGTTCACGCTTAGGGGTGTACTAAATCAAAAGGCACTCATCCTAAGGAACAAGTTTTACTATGGGATCAACTAAATTCAAGAAAAAAATCCGCTGTTAAGATACAAATAGCTGTTCAGTTGTTAGTGTTTGGTTGCCTGGATGAGATTTCTTTAAGCGATAAGGCCAACATTTAAAAGCTGGTATAAATGTGCGTATTTTTTTTCTTCAGTCATATTTTATGTATTGTTGCTGGTTTTTTAACAAAGATTTGTCTTATATTATTTTATCATATCTTACAAAAGTTGATTGATCGTCAACAATATGTATGGGACAGTTTATTGTTTCACGAATTAAAAGTTTGTCTTATTGTAAAAGATGTTCCTTAGGATGATTGTGACGCTTTTTCGGTCAAATACACCCCCTACCGATAATCTAAATTATAATTTGAAATAACTTTACAGCGGTTAAACTGCGCTGCGAGACTTGAACATTTTTAATAAGGTTCAGTTATCTCATGAATTTTCTCAATGGTTTATGGAACTTCTCGAGATCTTTTGTTATGATGGTAAACCAGTGGTCCCCCGTACCAACGACGTCCATGGTCAGTGTCGTATCGAGACATGGTGGAGGGAAGTAGGTCGGCAGACGAGACGGCGCGACGGCTCTGGCGCCCATTGCCTCAGAGCAATGGCAAAGAGTAGGCTATAGAAGCGACAAGACAATAACCTTGAAAAAATTAAAAGTTAGTTTAAACTTTTAACTGCAGTATTAAGGAAGTTTTACTAAGATGTAGTATAACAATTGACCACATTTAATTTTTGAAAGTGATGGAAATTCGAAAACTATTTAGAGGTAATGTAATGAAGACTTACGACTGGCCGGTTGACGCAATTGGTAGCAACCCTGGCTTCTGCGCGGCTGGTATCGGGTTCGACCCCCGGACAGGTCAAACATATAAGTATGTATATCAGTGATCAGGTTACCAAAGCACAGGCTTTGCCTTGTTTGGGACCTGAAGACCTTTGTGATAATGTTAAAAAAAACCTAGTGTCTAGTCTAAAATTTGGCATGAGGCATTTGTAAATCAACACGCGAACGATTTTAAACAAAAAAAAATTAATTTAACCGGTTAAAGAATTTATGAACATGAATCTGACTGAAAATTCGTTCGTGAGTGAGCAAACGTAATTTTATTTTAAATATGTATTAATTAAATTTAACTGAAATAAATGTAAATTATTTTAGATGTAATATTATGTTAGTAATTTAAGCACATATCCTACGAGTATTTAATTTTTTTTAATTAAGTGACTCCTTAATTTTTGACATAAGAACATTTGACATTTAATAAATTAATGTGAAATTATTGTAATGTAACTTGCCTAGTATAACATAAGTGGTTATAAGGCCAATAAATAATTTCATTTAATTTCATAAGAAAGGTAATTTATTTACCTTTCTTACTATTGGAAGTAACATTGGTAATAATCCATGTAATTTGCAAGCAACTTCTGTAACCAGTTGAATTTACGAGTGATTTTGTTATGAAAGAAATAAACATAAATTCTTATAGTTTACAAAATGTAAAACTTAACTTTGATTTTATGAGAAAACTTTTCATTATTTTAAGTTATGAGTACAAGCTGGACAGGAATGGTACGGGACTATTTTATGGAGCCAATTTGAAATTAATAGTGAAGAAGTGACAAAAAGTTGTTAATAGCGCTATCTACTAGGTAGAGATCTAGCGTTATAGCGATAAGGCGGCCTTTTGTGTCACTTTGCTTGTATATATTTTATTATGTAAAGTTGCGTTTTAGGGTGACTTTGAAAAGTTTTGTAATAAACCAGAGCCGCTAAAATGTTACTCCAGTTTTTATTAAAATAACACGAAAGCAGGTTCTGTTTTATATTTTATTCTTTGCCTTTTCCATGCAGAAACTCACCCCCATCGTAGCTACTGCCGATTGGTTCATCTTATTCTTCTCATAATATTTACCAATCACAAGCGAGCACTAAACATTTCCACCAATGAGAGCACAGGCCCGCTTGCAAGAGACCTACCAAAATATGATTTTTCCAAAAAATCAACACTTATTGTTGCTCTTTCTGTGATATTTGCGTGTAAAAATGTAGAAAAAACCGTGAAAATAGTTTGTTTAGTGAGCAGTGCTGTGTTAATAATAATATGATTATTATTTACATAGATATCATACTTTTAGTTATATTGGTAAGTTCGTGACGTATTAAGTTTTAGACGAATGTACATATAGGTTTAAAAAGAAGAAGCTGAAGATAATTTATACCTTGCAATGTGATAAAAATACATTTTATAAAACAAATTGTTTTAAGATTTCTAAGATCGTAGGATTCAACCACTATAATCATATTCTCGAAAAAAATAATAAACACGCCCTCCATAGCTCATATAAAGTAAGTTCGTGACGCATTCAGTTTGATTTTAGTCACAGCTAGGTTTAATAGGGAGATATATAGAAAAAAAAGAGTAGTCTCAAATATGTATGGAGCATCGGTCAGGATACGAGTAATGTACTTACCTAAGTGATATCATAAATATGTTAGGGCATATTAATCTTTAATCTATCAACCAAATTCAAAATAACGTAACTATATCGCTGTGTAGAAAAATAATTTCTAATCAAAGTATTGCCACGTTATTTACGCAAAAAGGTGATTTAAGCGTTTTGATTCTGTCAATTCAAAATTTACACATTTTCTACTCTTGTGACATTTGTGACGGACGGTACAATTCATAGACCAATGTGACCATTGCAGTCAACCTAGGATACATAAATTTTCCAGCGATGCCACAATTCCGCTACAATTCAAAGAATTTAGATATTTTTGTACACACTGAAGGAGGCTAATGCATTTTTCATTAATACGCAATATTAATCATATCTTCAGGCATTTATTGGTAGATGTACGACCGAAAATGAAACCAGTCCTTTATAGCTAATAGGCCTGTATTTGACCGTAACACGCTTGATGTGAGCTACATATAATAGTCATGTGTGGCATGACTATTATAAGTAGCTTATTATCGAAGTATTAAAACAAGAGGCTAGCGTACCCAGCTTACTAGCGGCATATGGTAACTCTGTAGGGTCACTTAAAGATCTTTTAATCATTATCATTAAATAATAATTTGATAATCATTTACCAGTATTAATTGGTACTCTAGTTACGCGATAGATGATGATAGGTTTTCTAAACTAATATATTCCCGATCCCCACCGGCCCTGAAGTTTCTGGATCCAGATGGCATTTTTTTCTGTCTTTGTCAAAAACTGGTAATAATGTTTTTGTTTCAGTTGTGTTTAACAGTTTCCACATGTATATACTGTGTGTACAGAGTATACAGTATGCAGCGAGATGGACAGGTACGACCTTTTAGTACTTTACGATCAGAATGGCCACGAAGTAAAATGTCTATTAATGCAGAACGACCTAAACTAAGAAAAACTGATATCGTCCTCGTAGAGCGAAAAGTCGAAGTTTTTAATTGATATGACTCTACTTAACTGTCAAACTTAATTCATGTTGTCAGTCGACTCGAGTTAGGATTTCATATGTGTGAGTAAGCGTGTTAAGCTCTTTCTTACTATCTGACTCTCATTTCTGTAGCTGTCATAGTTTAGTTTCTGAGTTAAGAAATGTGAAAATTCGCAAGTTACGACAAAGGTGAATATTACATAACTTAGTTAGTTACTTTTTTCTTTGAATCAGGCCACCAAAATAAAAAAATATAAACAATTAGTTAGTTTTTTCTTAATTTTTATTTTGTTTACCTGGCTCTATAAATCACTAAGCAGATTTAGTTTTTTATTGGTAGCATTAGACCACGATATAAATAACTAACTCAGGTCGAAAATTAACTAACGGAAACTATTTTAAAAGTTAATCAGAAAAAATAACAAATGCAAGTCGAAAACCAACTAACATGAATTTAGGTTGACACTTGAGTAGAGTCATATTAACTAAAAGTTTAATTTAGAAATTTACTGCTGTAATGCGTACTTGATATATAAATTACATTACTATAAAAATAATACTACTTATTTACTCTAAAGCAACACAAAATTGTTGAAAATCATCTAAAATCAAAAGGTTACATGGAAAAAGCTATATCCATTTTTATTTTATATTCCATCTTTAAAATTTTCAAAACGATTTCCCTGAAACACACTTTTTCGACTTTTCGTACTACGCGGAATATTAACTAAATTGCAGGAATTCTAAAATATCTGGAAAATAAATTGTATATGTAAAACTATTGTTAAGAATTACAGGGCGATGTGGAGAAGAATCTTAAATGAAATCGCTTCGACCGACCAGCGTCTTGACTTCATATTAACAAAAGATATACTCAGATTTATTGTTAATATTTCAGGCAGCCATTTTATTGAGACCTACAAAGGTTTTATTTTCGCACAAAAAAGAAGGAGCAACGGAAGAGGAACTCAGGTATATTAATATATTTTTTACTTAAAAAATATAATGTATGCGTAAATTAGGAAGATACTCGTATAGTTCAGGCACGGTTTCGTTATTCATAATTTTCGTCCGCAATTTTTTTAAGATCTGTACATGATGACTCTAACATTAAAATTTTGAGTTTTCGGCTGTAACAGTCAACAGTAGCATAACTGCATAACTTTTCTGTAATTTATGTATTTATAAAAGTGAGTCCTGACTGACTGATATCTGCTAGAAATCCACGTAGTGTCTAATCAGTTGAACCTAAAGACATGACATTTGAAGGCTGTATTCATTATAAAGTGTAGATATGTACTGAGAAATGATCTTTGGAAATTTAATCCCTAAGTGAGTCAAATGCGGGTCCAAAATTTGAAACATTTTTATAATTCAATAATTACATCGCGAGCAACGCCACGGGTGATAGCTACTAGTGTTTCTTACAAAAAAATATAACATATCATTTCTATAACACACGTTTTTTAGTAACATTAGCAAAATGACAACAACAAACAAAATAAAGCAGAAAGATTACCCATAGGCCATTTAAGATCTACAGACAATCCAAATGCTCTAACCCACCACCAGAGGGCAGCGTGCCTAGAATGCTAGCCACATTAGCATATTCTATAGTTAAATTTCACCTATTACGATATATCGACGAGTTAGTCGATATCAGTTGCGTCAACTCAATTTTTATTGTGCGATCTATATTGTGTAAATTTTTACAGGCTTCTTAATTTACTGATTATCTATGTCTCCAAGTCACGAATGCATCGGCTTCTTATTAGTAAGCGTGCTACATCTTAGGTTGCATCAGCGCTTGGCATATACAGTTTTTTTTATTTTGTCTCAAAATTAGCATACAAATATTTTATGAATCCATAGGCTCCAGAACTAGTCATAAGATTGTGTCATCAAACGTGTTAAAGTCAAGCGTACATAAGCCTTTTTAATAAAAAAAAATTAGCAAAATCCTTACAAACTAAATAACCTCTTTATTACAGAACAGTAGTAGCATACCAGAACCCGTTTACCGGCGACTACTGCGTGCACAAGGCACGGTCCGGCCCTACAGTGTACACTAACCGCGTACCGGAGTCGCCCGACAGTGGGCTGTCAGATGAGTACGAGCCGTTACACGAACCACCTGTCAGCGCACCGCGCACCGAGACCAATGGACTACTGCCTAAGGTAAAATAACTATACATTTAGTTTTAGGATGGTGTATAGCTGTATAACAAGTGGTTAGAAGCGAGTTCGAAAAAACACGACTGCTAAATCCTTAAACTTGAGTAACATCCCTAATTTCGTTGTTGTTTTTACTAAATTTCGATGTACCCAAAGTCACTCATGACTGAGACGAATCTATTGACACCACTCACATAAAAATTAGACATGCTGTTAGGCTCTAGAGCGTGCCAAAGAAATGTATACTCGAAAAACATAACCCAAGGAGGGTTTTCGCAGTCGGGTAAAAAAGTAGGAAAATGATGGAAGCACGAAAAGAAACGAAAGAGTTCTGCTGCTATTTCATCCATTTGGTATAATTTCAGTTCTTGGATCATAAAAGTAAGAGAAGAGATAGAAATTACTACTAATGTGTTATTTTTCATAACTATTTTAAAATATAAATCTTCCATACCGGCAACTGTGCCCAAAGCTCAGCTGTCCTACAGTGTACACTAACCAGATCCTGAAGTCGCTCCACAGCGGGCTGTCAGATTCCAATGGCCATAATATTTTAGTTTTGGGTTGGTGTTTAAAAAAGTAGGAAAATAAAATAAGAATTAATACAAGACTTGCGAGGTTTGCTAACTAATGTTATCACTATTATAAACTTAAAACTATTTTTAGTCTATCAAATGCATTAAAAAATCCTCATACTTTGTATGATTTTGATGAATATATTACAATAAAATTCTATATAATTTTGTTACTCGCAAATACTGCGTGCTCGCACATCCCGATCCGTCGAGCTTAATCCGCCATCATTCCTTTTTTCGTTTGTTCCAGTAAATATGCCATTCCCCACAAGTCATTCTCCCATTCTGACAGTACGTTTGCTTAATCTAGGTACTATGTTTACTATTAAACGCAAGTACCTACAAAGCTAACGACCCGTGTTCTAAGACAATACCTAAACTCAAACAACTTTCAATACCTACATAGTCTGACAAAAAAGCTTCATAAAAGAATAGATATCATAAAATATTAGCATATTCCTTAGACAAACTTGTATATAACGACCGTGCCTTTGAAGTCCCATACCTGCACGGTCCGTCGAGACTTGCACAGGTAAATACCATCTCATATTATTCCGAAGCTAGATAGCCAGATAGCATGCAGTGGTAGAACAACTTTATACTATGTTTGCCAAAGTGTACTTCTTGTTCTGATACAAAGTTATATTGACTCTAGTTGGTAAACAAGTTTAATGCAGTAATAATATATTTTTGCAAGTGTAAACCACACTAAGGTTCTATTTTATTTTTTTATTATGGTGGTACAATAACGTTTAACAAATTAAAACTTATATTTAATCATTTATTTATTTACTGCAAGACACATGGTGAGTAAACAAAACTACGATTATATCTAGTAAAACTAAACAGTTTATTACATTAAAGTAAATAAAAAAACATATTAAACTATATATCTTACGGCTTCCTCACGAAGCAAGCTTGTATCGAGGAAACCAGAATAAAAAGTCAACTTGAAAAATATTTTATATACCTCGTTATTCAGACATGATAATGGTAATTTCAAATTTTGGACTTTTTCTTAATGATGTTAATCAATTCTAGGATTAGTATAATGAAGACATTAAGGATTTAATTATGAATATGAAAAATTTTATTTAAATGAACAGTGGAAAATGAATGTAGTGTAAACAATAATAATTTGCTTGCAACAGTGTTATATCCTAATTGTTAATATTTCTTCTGTTTTGTGATATGTCAATGTTTTTAGCCATTCACTTATTACATGTTTTAATTTTAAGCTATTTTTATTTTTAATATTACAATATTTTGTAACTATGTTATATACAAATACTTTAACATAATTGCTAAACAAAATCCTCTTAAAATTTTTTAAAAAAATAACGAAGTTTATCTAAAATTAAGTCAAATCGCCTTCGAGCCCGGTTACCGACTCCCGAGCCGTTAGGAGCTAATATTTTCCTAACCATTTGAAATTCAAATTTTATTATAAAAAGGCTTGGGGGTTTTGCTAACATTAGCAAACTAGATGATGTTCTGAAAACTATTCAAATAGCATCCGACGCGAACTGTTAGAGAGATTTCAATAGAGTTTTGATTGTTTTGTACAAGTAATGCAATTTCATTGTTTGGATATTGTCGCGTTGAAAACAAATACCTATGAAAAATTCAATTCTGTTTTAAAGCTATATCAAAGTTTTTATAGTGGGCTTTGAGCGCGGCGACCGAATCAAGAAATTCCGTAACGAAAATGAATCTAACACCTTCTAGTCCGACCTTCACAGCGGTGCGGCGTTGAAAGCCATGCATTGTCTAACGTCGTTTTAGTTCGGCAGACTTCGGCTCGGTGTTTGTGTGCGTGCGAATAGACATATACGTATGCAATAGCTTTACCGCGGCAGTCCTCGAGAGCCACAAGTATTTTTTATTTATCTTATTATTTGTTATGTAAATAAGCAATCATTGATATTTTACTAAAATTAAAAGTCGTGTAAATATACATACTGAATATGTTAAAGGAAAGAAGATTGCTTTACTACTTTTTTTATTTTATTTTTTATCCATCACAGCTTAGACATTTAAGCTCGCATGACCATGGAAGTCAGCGACACTGTAGCCTTGGATGGAGCACGAATAGTTTAGAATACACTGGCTCTCAAGGAAGGCTACCGGAAAACACCGTTAAGTGCTTGGTGACAGATTTTCAACTTGAAGGTGATGGCTAGCCAGGCGAGCGTTAGAAAACGCCCACCTACCATGCTATAGTTTCCTCGCGATGTTTTCCTTAAACGGTAGCTCAGACACTTTTTGCATGTTTCGTGGGATCGAATATCATTCCTCTTGCACAGCAATCAACCCAACTTACTTTATTATTTATATACTACTGACTAACGAAAGATTATTTGCTCCACTCGTTTAGTCAAAAAGGAAATAATTTGCTAATCTTTCTCTCCGTTCCCATAACTCGCAGCCGTATTTTCTATCATGTACGATAATTATCAGAAATAAGCTAAGCCTAAAAAGGGCGCGTCCATCTTGTTATACGATTATGTTACAAAAGAAACAGGAATTGTAATAACCCGCAGCTCATGATGGTAATCTTACCAGTAATCTTGGATGAGAAAATTCCAGAAGGGTGACTTTACTTTTTCAATTTAAATAAAACATTATAAAGTGTAAGTCCTGGCTGACTGACATTTACCTAGGAATCAACGCAGAGCCTAAACTGCTGAACCTAGAGACATGAAATTGAGAGGGTGTATTTATTGTAGACTAGCTGACCCGCCGAACTTCGTACCGCCTAACAGTTATGTATGTTTCTCACCATTTAAACCTTCCTAAAGTAAAACAAACATTTCAAGACTAAAATCAGCTATATAGGCTCAGCCGTTCTTGAGTTTTAGTGAAACAAACGGATTTATTTTTATATATTTTTTATATTTTTTTGTCATAAGAACCTTCTCCTAACAATAACAAACACAACAAAAATAAATTAGTGAAATCGGTCCAGCCGTTCACGCGTGATATCGTGACCAAGGGATATAGGGATTCATTTATAGATATATATATATATATGTATAGATAGATATTTTTGTAAATTAAACTCCTAATAGAGTTAAATGGGAATTCAAACTTTGAATCTCGTTCATGTTCTATTTTAATTCGAGGGCAACGCCGCGGGTAAAATAACAGATAGCAGCTTTAAGTATGAAAAAAATCTAGTTTTAACCGATTTATATATTATTAACACAGACACACAGATGTACATATTTACTTATTAGTAGTTCTACGAAACAAGTGGTTAGAAGCTAGTTCGAAAAAAACCCGACTGCTAAATCTGTAAACTTGTCTAACATCCTTAATTTTTTTTTTAAATTTTGATGTATCAGTGTCACTCTCACGTCTAAGACGAATCTATTGACACCACTCACATAAAAATACCACAAGCCGTTTAGGCTCTAGGGCGTGCCAAAGAAAACAAATACATACATCTACACATACATATACTCGCAAAACATAACTCTGCTTCTTTCGCAGTCTGGTAAAAACAATTATAACACACCAATTTTCTCACGCTTACATCAACGTAGATTCTGCCCCCTTTTTAAAATTCTTTACTTTTTATTAGTTAACCGCCCACTTTCGTATGGTTTATTCCTGTTTGTCACCTCAATCTGTCCCCGCAAGAATTTATATTCATGTTTGTCCCCTCCGTTAACTTATCCTTTTCTAACCTGAATCTATAAAGAGAACAATGACTATACCCACCGTTAAAAAAATAGTATTTGCCATGGGTACCATCGATGTAATGGTACCACGGTAAAAAAATACCGTGGTACCTTTGATGGTACAATCTAATTGTACCACGGCGAATAAACGCAAAACGAAGCGAGAAAACGGTAGATATTTTTTACAGCCTCTTAGGCGTCTCTCTAACGTTAGAGAGACGCGAAGTTTCGTGTGGCGAGCATTAACGTCCGCTGAAAGCGACGTAAACGTTCGCACATGATACTATTTGAGGAGAGAGCAGGACGGCGTGATTGTACGTGTTGCCAACAAACGCGACGTTAACGTTGCGTTGGTACGGCGTTAACGTTGCGAGGTCACAAGGCAAACGCTTGCTACTAGAGACTCGCGACGTTGACGTCGCGCCTGCGCAGCGTTAGCGCTCGGCAGACGTTGGAAAGACGCAAGCGCCTGTAAAACGCCAGTGAAAGAGCGGCCTTATTATAAATGGATTTCCGTAATGCCTGAGCATTGATGAACATTATACTACAACTTTTTATAAACTCAGCGAATATATGTTAATGCAGCTTGTAGAATCATCATTCTTGTGTAATGAACTACCATAATAAAATATTACTAATAACTAAACAAAGCAATCATTATGTAAATATTTGTCTTGAGAATTATTTAATTAACAACTAATATTAGCACTCGTATATAAATAAGATTTATAAGTTATTTTTTTTAAGGTAATTATTAATTCAAATGTAATAAGACTTGCCTGTAACGAACGTTATTTAAAGGTCAATTAACATTACTTTACTTTACTATTATATACTAGTTATATAACTATTAATATATACTCAAATGCCACAAAGTTGTGCATCTACAGATGTGTACCTCATTACGCGGCGGCCACGTACAAATTGTTAATTTCAGGGTTCACCGACCGCTTTGACAAATCCCCGGCCTTTATGAATCTGATAATTATGTGCTTTAGGGTTAATGAGAATCCACCCTGCCGGCGCACATTGTTGTGCCTTTGAAGGGTTGTGATGTTTTGTTACGGGGTGGCTTTGACCGGATGTAATATGGGTGGGTTGAGCTCTTTTGCAGTTTAGATTTTTGTATGTTGAAGTTATGAATGTGTATTATATATAATACTTTATATAATATATAGTTACTTTTTGTAGCGATGATTGTCGACTGGTAAGTGAGGTCGATTGCCGTGCAAAAGGTACGAATTTCAATCCCACGAAACATGAAATAAGAGCCTGAGCTACCGGTGAAGGAAAATATCGTGAGGAAAGCATAGTATGGTGGTAAGGCGTTTCCTATCGCTCGCCTACCTAGCTACCACCTTCAAGTTGTAAAATCTGTCGCCAAGCACCTAACGGTGTGTATCGGCGGCCTTTTTTAAGAGCCAGTGTATTACAAATATCTCTGACTTCCGCGGTCGTGCGAGCTTGTGGTTAAATGCCTAGCTGTGTAAGTTGTCATTTCCTAGTGAATATTTAGTCTATGTGAATAGGTTGTAAGGTTAAACCTGCATGTGTTTGTTTCAGCGCGACAACGTCCTCTCGAAGCCTCCGGTGCCGAAGAGGAACGACTACATCGCGGACAACACAGTCACCAAGACCTGGAATTGGAACTACACAGAGTATCAGATATAACAAATTAATATAAAAACAAAGAAAAAATCTTCTTCATGCCCGTTTAAAAATGTATTTCGTCGTTGCAAATTTAAATCCTCCCGTGCGTAATTTTTCTTGTAAATTTACAAGAACAGTGTAATTTACAGGTGTATTTTTTTTTAATTAGTACATTAACAAGAAAAATTATACATGTTAGGTTTTAAATTTGCAACGACGATTTGTGAGGTTTTGCTAGAACGTGTCAGTAAAGAAAAGTGTTTAATTAAATTAGTGTTACAAAAACGAATATCTTTAATCTTTACAATTATGCTTAACAATTTTCGTTAGTTTTTTATGCCTAATAATAAGTAGGAGCTTTTAATAAGAATAACCGGCCAAGTGCGAGTCGAACTCGCGCACCAAAGGGTTCCGTACAAACCTGTTGGTATATAGGTAATAAGTATCAAATTAAGGTCCCACTACTAACCCACCCATAACGTCCCACTGCTGAGCTAGGGTCTCCCCATGAAGAGCGTGTAGGCCATAGTCCACCACGCTGGCCAAATTGCTGGGTGGAGACTTCACGTATCTTCGAAACTACTAAACTTTTACAAGTAGGTTTCCTTACGATATTATTATTCACCGTTTAAGTTTATGTTAATTATAAAGTATGCAATATAATTTTGTGTTGTTTTCTACATTTTCTAAAGGCACTGTTTATTTTTCTATATCTCTCAAATATCTACTCCTCGATATGCTCTGCTGAAAATCCCAAATTCCAAACCTTATCTCTTCAGGTCTTATATACAACGTGTAACAGAAAAGTATGACAATACTTAAGGTTGTTAGTCTACCCATCAAAGTGAATCCCGGGTAGAACAAAATTTTGCAAAATTCGAGAAATATCATTGCATCCTCTATTCTACTTGACCGATCACGTGACCAATTTTTGTATGAGTTCTCCATATATATATTTTTCTCGTGTTTTACAAAATTTTCTTCTACAATGGATTCATCATGTTTGGTAGAGTAACACCCTCGAGTATTGTTACACTTTTATGTTACTTGTTCTTTGTGTTGTGTCATTAACTTCAGGGCATAAAACCTGAAAACTTTAAATATTAGATCTCAAAAAAAAAAATTGGTAATATTTTTGTTTTGAACAATTAATTTTTTTTTTCGAAATTAAGCTTGCCTGGAGTCCTGATGATTTTCGGATAATTAAATTTACTGAGACAGCTTTCTGTGATATTGTGTTGTTGGATTAAATATAACAACTGTTTAAGATTCATAACATTAAAATATTATTATGATTTACGCTTTTGTCAAGTTTTAACATAATTTTTAAAATATAAAGTACAAAACAAAATCCATTGTTTGTGTTTTCATTTATTTAAGACTATTATTTATATAACGATAATATCACAAAATATTATACTCTAGTGATTCCGCTCACTGTCGACTTCGCTATTACGATGATTTTTGGCAATTCCATAAAAGTATGACAACTAGGTACTTGACATGAAATAGACTTGATAATAATTATTTATCTCGTCCCAAACTATCGACCTTGTTGATACAAAAACAATTGCAACTTTACGAAATAAGACCACCTTACAACCGTTTTTCTCATTTTGAGTTTCAGTTCCAGTTTATTTATTTCTTGCGAAATAGATAAAAAATAAATGAGATCTTAAATAACATACTAAAAAAGTACTAATTTTCACTACTATTTAAGCATGCAAGATAAAAAATAAAGCTCTTTTTCTTGTGATTGTGATTAGCATGAAATTAGCAAATTTTATTAAAATCAGCCAGTAAATGGCGCTGTTACAATCATCTTTCAGTATTGAAGTAAATAAATACGTAGTCAAAATTCCCTGATCAATAAAAAGTCCCAATAGTCACAGTAACTACATACAAAATGTCGTCATAATCGGTCGCGAACTATTTCACTGCATATAACTTTCAGACCAATGTCAATACATACATACTGAAGGGCAGGATAAAATATCTCCTCTCACTTCTTCTAAGTCACTTCAATCAATCGGACAAGTAGAGATACTGTAAGGCGCCACCGGTTCACGGTAAAGGTTCCACGGACTCGCACAAAACGCTTCGCGTCTATTGTGCGAACTACCAGGTTGTGGAATTTGCTGCCAACTTCTCTATTTCCCGATAGCTATAATCTCGGTCTCTTTAAATCGCGAGTGAATCGGTTTCTTCTAGGCGCGCGCGTTACATCTAGACCGCATTGTTACTTTACATCAGGTGAGTTGCGGTCAAGCGCAAGCCAATGATTAATCAAAAAAATTAAAACCTAGCCGATGTTGGCCAATAGACAGTATTGATGAATGAATGAACCAATAAAAGAATGAATGAAAAAAATAATGAATGAATGAAGGAATAAATTTACTCTTCATTGTAGAGACACACAAACATCAAATATACAGGAAAAATATGACATCTAGTTATTTACATGCAGTTTTCTAAAATAATCCGCCAGCTCCCAGACGTCCAGATCATCGATAAAGCCAACGGTCCGGTAAATATCTCGTTCATATCGTATCGTATCACACACTCTGCAGTGAAGTGACGGCCGCCGGAGATTGGCCGTCCACATCGATCAGTGTCATTGGGAACCACCGGGAGCTAAGAAATATAAAACAACATGGATATTCTCTATTCAGAATGCCTATCATCAACGTTATAGGGCAAGAAGCGTGCATACCACTAGCCTTAGGGCGATAGTCAATACTCGTTATATCAAATAAAAAAAAAAAGTATAAGGGGCAATTCTAAATTGAGTGCAAAATCCTTTTTCATGTCGGTTAAATATGCATAGAAGACTCAAAAACGACGGGCTGTTAAGAGTGTGATGTGTATGTGTCTCTCTGCTCTGTGTCTTGATTTTTTTGTTCGACATTGATAATGGTAGAGCATTCTTAACAATATGTAATGAAAATTGATTGAAAAGATTCTAGTATTTTTTTTTCACATAGCTCATTATTTACTAGGCTTCACCGTTTTATTTTTTATTTGTCTTTTATATTATTTCACTATTAAGTTACAAGCTTCCTAAGCAGTCATATTTTTGCGCTGATAAAAGCCGAGCTGAGCCGATGCCCAAAAAAAAACCTTCATGCAATTAAATAATTTTGTTCAAAATAATAAAACGTAACCTAATATACATCATAGTCAAGCAATGGACACTAATAGCAAAAAATTACGCTACAATTTAGGGGTCGAAAAGAGGTAGACCCTGGAACAAATTTCTATCAAAAACACAAGGGTCGGTAATACTCTTAACTGTCGAAATTTTGAAAATTTTTACTGCGTCCATCCACATCCAAATATCTTCCCACCTCCCAGTGCGTCCACCTCAAGTCGTGTAACAGAGAGACCTTTTTATCCACTTCTTCCTCAGATCCTGTCTCCTTGATTAAGAGCTGATGATGGATGCGAACATTACTGCTCGCGACAACTTGCCTCTTGTGGTAATTATAGACCTGCCCACTCGAGACCTGATCGAGATGACGTTTTAGACGAATTGCTTTACTTCATCGACTTTATTCAAAAAGTTATAGGAAAAATAGGATTTATTCCTGTGTGTCACCTTGTGTGTGTTTGTCAAGGATGACAAACAGGAATAAAATGGCCCCTTTTCAAGTTTAATCGAAATCAAATTAGTAACCCGGTAGTTTAAGTTCTGATTTTATGGCGGCACCGCCAGCCTGTACTATTATTAGTACAGGCTGGTATATATATTATTTATCTTATGATAAATAATATATTAATTATTTATCTTATGATAAATAATATATTATTTATTTATTATTATTTATCTTATGATACATAATATATTATTTATTTATTATTATTTATCTTATGATAAATAATATATTATTTATTTATTATTATTTATCTTATGATAAATAATATATTAATTGGATCAACAAGAACACTAACCATACAAAATACCAATATCAACGCAAATTGTAGACCAAAATCAACTTCATTGATACGATTGTTTATAATGATGGAGTGCTCATTCACCATCGCACGCGGACAAACACCGAGCGAGTACACACATCAGCGTAATGCTGTGTGATTCGTTCAACTGTTCAGCGTTCTGCTGGACTTACCGTAGAGTATATAAACTACAAGTCATACTTTGAAAAAGTGAAAACCTACTTCCATTCGGCACGCAGAACTAACGTAAGTAATAATATCGTTTAAGAAAATGAAAAGCTAAATTGAATTAAACAATAAAAAATGCTGATTTTGATACAATTAAATGGGGCTACCTCGGGCTGGGGAGTAAGCATTATTTGTGTTGAAAGATATATAATAAAAAGGGTTGAGGTTAATCCCATAATTCTTTTCCATCGTCACACAAGAGTAAAATCAGAAATGTTTATTGCAAGATTATGTAGTACGACTTGCGGTAGTGTCGCGTAACGTTACATAAGAGACGAAACAAGTGAAATAAGTGACAGTAATCTTGATTTCATTTTGACAGTTCTCACTTTTTACTTTATCAAAATGAAACCAAGATTGCTGTCACTTGTTTGACTTCATTCGCATCTAATGTTACGCGACGCCACCGCTGCTGGCTATCAGCTGGAATTCAGCATGAGAGAGGGGAGAAGAAGATCAGCAAACTCTGTTTCATTACGATGGTTCTCCGCTTACACAGACAAAATTAAATCAAGCTAGTTTGCTCTTCCTAACACCTTTATCATGTCTAATTATATATTAATAAGGAGGCTGGTCATAGCGCTAAATATTTAGAGAATTCTAGATAGCTAGAGAACACTTCAACAGCTCTCTGGTCATGTTCAAGTACTGGCTCATCTGATTGTGTCGTTAATGACTTGAAATCTACACTGACGAGGCCGCACTGAACGTATTATTCATCTGTTTCAAACATTCACTGTCACAAGGTATTCTATATTACTATTTAAGTTTAGATCTAGAATAGATTTTCAAAGTAATAATTTAGGATTTTCAAATAAGTTTTGCGTAATTCGTGTTGCGAATTTTTCGAATCATTGTAAATATAGGTGCTGATTACTCTAAGATGGTTTTACCGATTTGAAAAAATATATTTTTTTTGTGTGTGATTAAATAAGAGTAAAAAACGGCAGGCGCCGAAAAAAATTTTTTGTTACTATTTTGAAATCAGTCCTCCAAACCGAATTCGACAACATTCAAAAATAATATTCAACTAAAAAATTAATTTTTCAAATCAGCTTTCTCTTAAAAATTACAGGTACCAAACAAACATTAAAAAAACCGTTGAATTGACCGTCCCTCCACTTCTTTATGGAAGTCAGTAAACAGCGTTTCCACGGATCTATCCATAATGCAAAAAGTTAAACAAAGTTGAGACAAAAACAAATAAAGCTTATTTAAAATACCTTCGCGAGTCTTCAACAGTTTCAATCAGCTAAAATATATTCAAAATGGGAAAAAATAACGAAAATATTGTACAAACAATCACCCGCCACAACAAAAACTCTTCAATTTCAAACTTGGAGCCGGAGAAAGTTGTGAAATTAAATTATATTGGAGTTGCCATGTCGAAGGGCGCATTTTTCCGAAACGCGGGTGTTTCTGTGTCGGTGTCGGGAAAAGTTATTTTGTAATTATCCGCACATTTTGACGAGATCGTGAATCTTTTTTGCATATTGTAATTTTTTTTGAATGGCATTTTTTCTGCCGGTATTAACGTTAGGTATTTTTATTCGTCAGCTGTGATCTGTAGGCAAATTTAAGGCTTCATCTTTTTAATAAAATAAATTTAATTTGTTTGTTTCTTAGATTTTACTTGCAGGTACATTTAATATTTAAACAAGAGATTAGAAGTGACCTGTGTAACATCTTTAATTTTTAATTTTGATGTACCCAGTGTGACCTCACGACTAAGACGATTCTATTAACACCACTCACATAAAAATATGACAAGCCAGAAATATACATACATACACTCGAAAAACATAACCCTGCTTCTTACGCAGTCGTGTAAAAAAGGACAAATCGATTTAATTTCCACAAACATAATGCAAAATTAATAGTTATTTGTTATACAAGAGTGCAAAGTTGCTTTTTAACCGCGTGCTCACTTTTAATGACCGAGCAAGCGAAGGATTCTAAAGTTAGAATCCTGTGCATTAGCGAGGGAATTAAAAGAGCACATAGTGAAAAATCTTTGCACTCGAGTGCAACACGTGACTTTTCATCTCACCTCAGCGAGGAAATTACTAAATACGAAAAAGAAAAATACAGCAAAAAGGTTCCGAGTCTGAGTTTTTAACAAAATAAATAAGGTTGTATAATGAATTCGGCACCATAGAGGCAGAAGTAAATAGGTCGAATGAGGTTTTTAATTCGCAAACTTAGTGCACACGATATTCTAAATTCAAATTTACTTTATCCTCTAGCGGATAAAAACGGCTTTTGCACTCAGATATCGAATAACAAAAATACTCTTTCCGAGATGGTGGGATGAAAAGGTTTTTGATATTAACACGTCATGTGTATTTAATGACATTATCATAACTATTGTAAGTACATGCCAGAAAATAAATGAAACTTATTTTTACTTACCTTAAGTATCATCAATTGCTTTAAATTTTTAGAAATTTTAATCGATTTAAAAAGGAGGAGATTATTTTTATTGGTGGAATCTTCTCTTATGTAAATATTTGACGTAGGGTTTTCACTTTTCTTAATTACCTATATGTAATCTAAAGCCGACCTAACACTAAGATATTATCTCTAAGTTACTAATAACCCTATAAGAACTGTTTTATTTAGGAAACTAACTCGTGTTCGATTCATATTGTTTAAGAAAACGGGTTTTCACGCGTACCTGATTGTTGGAAAGGTCTAATGATAGTATTCTTTGAACTATTTCATCTCTTATAAAGTTCACTGAATGTCAACGAAACTATAGTTGGACCTTTCCAACAATCAGGTACAAGTGGAAACCCGTCTTCTTAAACTATATAAACTGTTTATGAGTATCTTACTCAAGTAAGTAGACAAACCCGCGTGTCTCGTATAATAAGCCTGTGTTAAGTGTAGGTAGTACAGAGTGGGTGGCGGGATGTCGTCACGCTTTATTACGGTCTGACGTGACAAGAGATATCTTTGAACTAATTTACTCACGTACTAGAGAAAATTATTTTATTATGTTATATACTTAAGCAGTAGTAGCATAGTTCAGCAGTATTGATGTCGGAATGTTGTCACGCTTTATTACGGACTAACGTGACATGCGATATCATCATTATCATCATCATCAGCTTACTCTAGTCTACTGCTGGACATTAGCCTCTGCGATGATACGCCACTCGACCCTATTCTGGGATTTTCGTTTCCACCCCCTGCCTCCAGCTGTGCATGTAGATGTGTCTGCTACATAGTAAATAAAAGTTCATACAAGAAATACATAAAAAATAGTGAAAACAGGCTGAATCCGACTTTCTGATTGATATTTTTGTATGTTTATGGCCAAATACAAATAAAAAAATATATTGTGAAAAAAAATTACGATATACCTTTTTGATCAAAACATGATTTTATCTGATCAGTTCAACCGTTCAACCATATCTGTGAAATTGGAAAACATACAAAATAGACTCCAGCAAATTGAGAACCTTTTGCTTTTTAAAGTCTGTAAAAAAGTCGTATACTAAGAAGAATAAGAGAGTCTTAAAAAAACTACAAACTATTTACAGGATAGCAAGAAACACGAAAAACCGATAGCCCTTTACTCTAATACGTTAGATGGATGAATAACAAGTGAGTCAGCAAATTAAATTCTCTGAAACTGTAATCCTGTTCTCAGCGTTTAAGCACGTGACACATGTGTCTCTTCTACTCTACTTATATCCGTCTTTTACTCGACAAGAAGCCGGATTAAAGGTTCATTCCGACGTTTCGCTAATTCAACTCAACGGCGACAGTGTGACATGAGAAGACGCGGAATATACTGCTTCAGAAGACTGACTGTTGCATAATGTACCAATAAAAAAATAGACTAACAATGGCCAGGTCTTTTCCTAAATTAGCCCCAAACAAATAGAAGACGACCATTGTTTTGAAGATTAAACTTAGTTGAGTCACTGCCACAAATCTTTTAACACGTTTTTCTGCTGCTGCGACTGCTAACGAATCAACCTAGTGTTTCCAAGCATAATCTAACATGATTTCAGACACTTTCGCAAGGATGCCAAGTTTCATTGCAGATGTTTCAGCTTGAATATTCTCACATAATATATTATTGTTGGTTTATTGGTATGTTTGTCTTCTTTTCCGAACCAAGTTCTTATTGCATAGAAATTAAATCTAAGTCATTTTTTTCCGGTAAAATATTACGCGGGCAAAGCAACAGGCATTATAAAATAAGCACGAGTGAATATAAAGATTCATAGTAGATATAGTAGCATACGTGCATATTATCTTAAACCCAAACTGCATTTTTCGGTAAAAACTACGAGTATATTTTATAAATATATTTGTACACTACTTTAAAACCACCATGCGGTATGAAGTGGGTTTTCTGTTCCTATATATTTTATTAGACAGCGTGGCACTTTATTACGGTGTGACGGGACGCGGGACAATCCGTAGCTTACTCCTACAAGAGGACGTCACTAATGAACGGTTACGTAATCATTTCTTTCCACAATCAACGATGGTATTGCAACTGTTTTAATTATAAAGCAACGATTATAATCCTTTTCAGTTAAATTTCGAATGACTTTAACAACCTAGCGCTTTAGCGAAGCCTTTACTCGCTGAAAGGTTCCTTACAATACAGTTTTTTTATCATATAATATATTATAATTTACATAAGAATATAATAATGCCATATTTTATTAAAAATACTATTAATATATTAGTTAATATTCAGTTCTTTTTTGTAAATTAAATTTTGTGATAATTTTGTAGGTGCGTAATATTACGTTTTGTAGGCTTTATTAAGGAATAAATACGGCTTAAATAAATAAATAATAATAATTGGTGTTAATTTGTGTTATACACAGTATTGTAGGTTTAAATTGAGAACCTCTTTCATGTTTTGACCGAGATACAAAAGTTAGCATTACGATAAAAAAATTATATTCAGCTTTATTAAGAACATAAACACATGAATATCAAATATTCTTATATGTCCATGTTCTTATTACAAACTTCTAATAGAGCTACTAAAAATGCAAATTGAATTATTATCAAAGGAACTTTTCGTGAGATTACTTTGCTTATAAAAACGCGCTTCCTTTTTGAATTGCTAAATTATTTCGTGACTCTAAATAAATAATTCTTTACAATTACTTTTACAATATCGCAAACTAATACTTTAAATGTCATTTTCATCAAAAATAATTTCAAAATTTGTATACTTATACACCTGCCAAATTAAAGTAGATGAATTTGCAAATATTTTTTATGAAAATTTCAAGCATACCGAAGAGCTAGACAATGCCATGTACCGGGGCCGTACTGAACTGGCTAATTTTTTCCAAAATAATTTCTAAATTATTATCTAAAAAAAAAAATGAGCAAGTCCTGACTGACTGATATTAGCTAAGATATTTTTTTATCCTACACAGCTAGGCATTTGAGCACAAGTTCGGAAGACCACGGAAGTCATCGATACTATAGCCCTAGATGGAGCATGCCTAGTCTGGAATACAGTGCTCTCAAGGAAGGCTGCCGGAACACACCGTTAGGTGCTTGGCGACAGATTTTATAACTTGAGGGTGTTAGCTAGCCAGCGAGTGATAGGAAACGCCATACCACAATGCTATGCAATCAATGCATAGCCTAAACCATGAACCTAAATACACTAAATTAGGACAGTATATTCATTATAGGATTATTATAGGGGGATTATTATATATATTCATTATAGGATATTATAGGGGTGTACTAAGAAAGGATTTCTGGAAATTCAACCTCTAAGAGGTCAAATTGGGCTTCAATGTTTGAAACTTTTTTATATTAATTTTATATGGCGGGCAACGCCGCGTGTGACTGCTACTAAATGTGGTATATTTAAACTAACTTTACATAAAGTCCTGATGACTGCGAGAGCTCCCTAACTAAACAGGTTTTAAGTTTCCTATTTGTTGTCTTTCTGAACGCCCACATGATGGTATAGTCCTCGAGCTGGTTGCGGTGCGTCATGTGTCTGGCGTACTTCAACGGAGGTAACCCTGAGGGATGGCTCCGGTGACGGACAGTCGCGACGGGTCGCGGACGAGTGCTACAGCGTTCATATGTCCCGCCAGTAAGTAACCGAAGAGTGACACCTTGAAGCTTTAGTAGGTAAGAGTTTCATATACCCGCTCTGCCTCCCCGTGGTAAAGCGGTATGCGTGCAGCATTTCTGCACGTGAAAAAAGAGTTTTTGATTACTTAGCATCGTTTCTAAGCCTTGATAACTCCAATTGGCTAATTCGATGTTACTCGTACCAGCGTGAGAGGATAGGACTAGCGGGTGTGAGTGTGAGATTACTGCGTGACACTTTATTACACCGAGCGGGGTTAGGGAGGGTGTGTAATGATTGAGCAGGAGCGGTGGAATGTCTTCCACCGCTGCTATAATAGTAAAATTAAAAGTAAAATATACATTTATTCATCTGCATGCATCAAACGTTAGTAATGATATTTACAATTAAATTTAGCATTGATTTATATTAGACAAAATGATTTATATGTCAAATTACTTAGAATTACATTATCTTTGTTTAAAAACATTAGTCAATTTCAAATTTTAAAATGTGAAATTGATTAGCATGTATTGTTATTTATGCAGATGTCGCTTCGTTGGTGTAGGTGTGTGACTATAATATAAAGGGAAAATTATAAGAAATGGAGTGCGAGTGAGTAAGTTTTCCTTACAATGAGCCCAATATTACTCTTTGGAAAAAATATGATTTGCGATACGTGTGAGTGCATGCCTTTTTCTATAAAATGTAAATCTACACTGATACGTTACTTAATCTGTAAAGTAATTATACATTATATTAATTAAGAAAGTGGGTTTTCACACGTGCCTGATTGTTAGAAAAGTCCAACTATAGTTTTGTTCCGTGATGAAGTTCACCGAATGGTGAACTTCATCACGGATGAAATGAATCATTCGTGTCTTCAACGATGACACGCCTCGCACTGCGCTCGGCCGCTCGCCGGGCGCGTGACATCATCGTCAGATGCAAGGGTAATAATACTTTGAAAAAACCGATCGTTTGAAAAAAAAGTTGTCCTAAAATCAAGAGACGACCATATCGCAAAATTTTTCAATCCATTATTCAATAACGTTTTCTCTGAACGCAAATCCTGTCTCAACTATTATCGCTCCCGCTTCAGCTTCCGCTACTTCTCCCGCTCCGCTCGTGAGCGTGTCTCTTCGCTCATCACGCTAAGACTGTCTTTAGTACCCGACAGAGATTGAGCAGGGTTCCGGTGCTGCACAAAAAATCTCGGCTCCGGTTACCCTCGTTTTAAATTAACCCGCTTTTTCATGGGATGATTTTTACAAGATACTTCTTTTGTTTCGGTATAAGGCCATTGTGTGAAATTTTAATTCGGTCATGTGAATGTGTTTTTGTCCGCAAGTTTGTGTAAGATTTAACATTTATGTTTATCATCTCTTTTATATTAGGTTGACTGTAAAAGTTTTTGTACCATTTCTTTAAACTTTTTAATTTATTAAAATATTAATTCAATTGTCTGATTACAAAACCTCGAAATTTTGTTTGTATTATTTTAAAATTGTCGTAGTTACTTAAGGTTTTATCTGCATTTTTTCTTACACATATATTTTTAGGTACCAATTTTTTTTATCCTGCACAGCTAGGCATTTGATCACAAGTTCGCAAGACCACGGAAGTCAGCGATACTGTAGCCCTAGATGGAGCATGCCTAGTCTGGAATACACTGGCTCTCAAGGAAGGCTGCCGGAACACAACGCTAGGTGATTACGTGATTGAATCTTAATACTAAAAATTTAGATGAAGGAATTTTATTCAAGTAATTTTAAAGACAAAGTTTTCTTTTACTTAATATATTTTGAGTCCAACAAAAAATGAGCACGAAAAGCTTATGAACCTAAAAGTTTATGAACCTAGAAGTTTCCTACAATTCTTCCAACCTTTTCGGTGATCGTACGTACCGGTATAAAAACTTAGTGAAGGTGGTAAACTTGGCAAACTCTGCGGGCAGTTATGACTAACTTAAACTTAGCATAAATTTGTTAGGGTAAAACACTTGGGAAAGTTTTGCACCCCTATTTTTCGTTGAACACTGTGTAAACGAATGTTTTATCAGATGCTGAAAGTTTTGAACGTTTAATTTGTTTCTTTGGTACTGATATTACAACTACATATTTTGTTCAATAAAACAGAAAATTTGTAGTGAAGAAATATCTAGTGTTTTCGAGCGCTTGTAGAGTCAACATCTCCTGAGGATGCCTGGTGCGTAGGCGAGACACGTGTCGAGGAAGTCAGTTACTGAGATAAAGATAGGCGAGGTGTGGAGATGGTGAGAAAAACAAAAAAAAAATTATTTTTCACGCTGACATCAAAACAAGCTACCGGTGAAGGAAAACATCGTGAGAAAACCATAGCATGGTTGTAGAGCGTTTCCTATCGCTCGCCCGGCTAGCTACCACCCTCAAGTTGTAAAATCTGTCGCCGAGCACCTCACGGTGTGTTCTGATAGCCTTCCTTGAGAGCCAGTGTATTCCAGACTAGGCATGCTCCATCTAGGTCTACCGTATCGCTGACTTCTTTGCTCGTGCGAACTTGTGGTCAAATGCCTAGCTTTGTAGAAAAAAAAGCTGAAAAATACTAGGTATTCTTTGAACAACATCTTATTGCACACAGTTACTGTTTGAGTGTTACGTCAAATTTTAATATGGAGCATTTGAGAATTAAAAAATCTGTTTCAGCAACTGTAATTGAGAGCCGATTTTTTTTCTTGAATTCAGAGATGATCTCAAAGTGATTATTGGTGTTTTAGGTTCCTTTTGGCTTAGTTCACCTCTTCTATATAAATATCTTGTATATAAAAAATAAATATTAATAATAATATTTGTTAAAAATATAGTTGCTATATTTTATTCGTTAAAAGGTAAGTATTTACGTCTATAACCTACCTAACTCCTGTCAATCCGACCATAACTTACAATACACAGGTTCGTAATGTACACCGTACATTACAGAGTGCTATATGTCAGCGTTGTATATTAGGCTGTACATTACATTACTCCTGATTTGTCGGCCTCTTGTTATTGGTGTAGTACTAGATTTATGAGGCCGCGGGTTTAGTATTGGCAATTTCAGGTCTGAAAGTCTGAACTGCAGTTTCGTTGGTATTAGGTAGTAACTAATTTAAAAATTGACTTTTCCTTTTCTTTCCCTTTGTTATTTAATATTAAAATTTGATTTAGAAATTTTAAATGTTTATTTTTTTACTAATTATGTTTATCGTAATTTAAATGGAAACAAATAAATATTAATAATTTAGAAATAGAAGCGTAGTGTCATATTGCTATTTAGTATCAGTAGGCAATAGAATGAATATTTTCGATCTCAAATCTTTTAATCCATAATATGGGTAAAATTGGTTCTTAATGTTATTAGAAAGGACGACACTTTCAACAAATTAACAATACACATATAACCCAATGAAATAATGAAATAAAAATACATCATGTACCCGACAGAAAGGTGTGACAGTACTGAGGGTGTTAATCTACCCATAAAAGTGAACCCATTGCATAAATAATGTTGCAGATTTCTAGAAAAAAATACTGGGTCCTCCATAAAACTTGACCGTTCACTTGACGAATTTTTGTATGGAGAACTCAATATTTTTTTTTTCAATTTTGCAAAATTGTGTTCTACGCAGGTTTCACTTTGATAGGTAGACCAACAACACCCCTAAGAATTGTCACACCTTTTTGTTACACGTTGTTTAAACGATACCAGTATTGAAGCAGTGACGCTGCTGTCCAACTCCTCCATCAATTCCTTATCAATAACCTTATAAAACAAGGAGCTAATGACCTCACCGGTATATCTCAAAGGTGTGCGCTCGGTAATCGAGCGGAAAATTGGCTTTCAGTACTGTAACCTTGCTTGAACCTACTCCGGGGAGCGATAGAACAAGAACGATAATATACATACTTACATAGGTTATCTTTAACAGGACAAGTGCCTTAATATAGAATAACTTTATACAAAGTGTAACAGAAAGGTGTGACAATACTTGAGGATATTAGTCTACCCATCATAGTGAACTCATTTTAGACGAACATTTTGTAAAAACCGACAGAAAATATTAGTTTCTGCATACAAAAATTGGTCTCACGATCGGTCAAGTTGTATGGAGGACTCAGTATTATTAGAATTATTTCTTGGATTTTACAATGGATTCACTTTGACGAGTAGACTAACACTGTTAAGTATTGTCACACCTTTCTGTTACACGTTGACCTAGTAATGTAATGACTAACTTAAAAAAAAGCAGATGAATTTCCTAATCCAGAAAAACTCACCACTAACGGGCAGTGTATCAAATAAGCTAGCGGCATTACCACATTAAAAGGTGATACTTATTTCGGCAGGCCTTCGGGCGTATTAGAAACTTTGAAAATAGGCCGCTTAAACATTAAAGTTGATGACAAACAAGTTGATTTTAGAAAAACTATAATTTGTTTAAAAAAAATTCAGTTACTTAAGTTAAAAAAACCGGACCTATTGGACCGTTTTAGATAAAACTTATAAAGGGCCACCTGTGACTTTAACTTAACGAAACCATAACTATGCCGGTTGAGGCGCCGCCGAAAAATTAGCAAAAATAGGTATAACAAAATAAAAGATTCTGCCGCATTGCGAACCTCCTCTTTTTCGAAAATAAAACTATCGCACATAAGTGAATCTTCCAACATACACGTGATACATACATACATACAATGTAATAGACTACGTTAGGAAAATCAAATTTACTTAGGCTCGATCGATAGACTCTATAAATATTCGACATTCAATTAAGGATACCTTCGATTATTTATATGTCAAGATAGACACTAAAATCTTTAAAGGCGTAAAAAAGCAGCAAACTTACAAAACCCTGCCTAATATGAAAAATAAAAAGAAAATTCCATTTTGTGATAGCGGCCATCTTTAAATTTTTCATATAATATTATACTAAACAAACCATTTTATTTAGGGGAGTTGTGAAAAAATATGTCCACCGCCGTTTTGTGGCGGCAGACATATTTAATTGTTTCTTCTAACATACGAACTAATAAAATAAAACCTAATAACGGTTAGTCTGTTTTGTGAAACTTATAACACCCCATTGTTTTTGCGTCGCAGTTTACATAACTAATGAAAAGAAAAATTATACTACTTATAATTCTTTTAGTTTCCTTCTTCTATAGTTGCAACTTTCTATCTTTTCTTACTCACCAGTAAATGGACGCTTTAATTGCAATTAAAAACGTGCATTTGCTGGTGTCATTTATGCACTCGCAGAATGACAAGCAAGGTGACAAAGTGCTAGTAAATTACATAGCTTTCAGGTAAACTATACCCTGGCTTGTTTCTTTTAATCGTGTCGCTCCATCTAGACATACAAATAATCGTACTAGGAGACATCGCCCAAAGTAACGTTTCTCTTGACAAAATAGGGTTATTCCTAACGTACCTGGTTGACAATTCTGATCTACGGAAACTTTCTCGAAGGGTTAAGGCACACGAGTACCTATTACACTTTTATTGGCTACTAAAATTCGAAACGCTTCCCGTCATTTTTTATTGTGCAAACTGCTTGATTGATGAGCTCGCTACCGGCTTCTTAATTTCCTGGTAAGTATAATGTGGGTCTTTTCAAGTCGCAAGTGAATTGGTTTTTTCTAGGCGTGCTACATCTTAGGCCTCACCAAGAAGAGAGATGAAGGATGAAGGACATATTCAGGATTTAATCATAAAGCTCAATCAATGCTCATATGCACTGTATATGCTCACTAAAATAGTGAGTAAAGATACGGCCATGACAGCATACCATGGTTAAGTTTCATCATTACTCAGGTATGGCATAATATTTTGGGGTAATTGTGTGGGAATTGACTCTGTATTAAAGGTGCAAAAGAAATGCATTCGTGCTATTTGCGGTTTGCGATCAAGAAGTAGCTGTAAACCATTTTAAAAAGTCTAAAAATTTTAACAGTACCATCCATGTACGTCTTTGAGTGTGCGATGTTTTTGAGTATGTTAAAAGTGAGCGACATGAACTTAATGTTAAATTACCTCTATGTAGTTCAGCGTTACTTCGTAATAGTGTTTTATGTATGGCGCCTTTAATTTATAATCGTTTGCCAAAGTGTATCACAAGTTTGAAAGTAACTCATATTTACAAACAAAAACTCAAAAGTTACAAGAGAAAGCGTACTATAGTGTGTCGGAATTTATGACTGATATGACAAATAAGTATCGTACGTAATATTAATGTTTAAATTATTATGACATTATTATAATAACAGTTTGACAATTGAAAATGACCGTGAATAGATACCTTTTGCACAGCGTTTGATAGTTTGACAAATTTGACATCTACACGGAAACTATATTATGATTTTCAACATGGACTTTGAATTTGAAATTTTATTTTAATTTATAATATAATTATTAAGAAAGCAATTATTAGAATAAGTTACTTGTATCATGTTTAGATTCGTTATTGTAAAATATAATTGTTAGAATCGGTGAACAGAATGAAATACTCATGTTCATGTGAATTTATTTAAGTACATATTTTTTGGTAAGCTACTAATTTAACAATATCATTGTTTTCTTCATGTTGCATGCTGACAGACAAGGAATGTGCGCACTCATTACCCTTACTTTAAGATCTTGTATGTATCGTATTATACCTCCTACCATATTCCTAGCAAATAAAAATAATTTGAATTTCAATTTGAAGTAAAAAATATTGCTTTTATTTTGTTCATCTCCGTATCATACGTTGACACTTTTTTATATTTGCTAAATTAATTCTGATGAAAAAGCTAAATTGGATTAAAATAGCACTATTCTATATATTTTGGAGATTTAAAATACATATGTCGTCGCAATTTTTAACGAATCGTTAGCTTAACAAGGGTTTAGCAAAATCATCCCTTAGTAACAATAATTTTGATTTTTTTGAGTACGTTACCGTTGTACAAATTTTTCATTAGGTACTAATTTTTCTTAAAAAATCTAATTTTTTTGCATAGGGTAAAAATTTTATCCCATAATCGATGTGACACAAAACCTCGAGAGGAAACCTGCTTTATCGGAAAAGGTTAATATTATTCAAATATGTATATATTTAAATTATAATAACTGCAATTTTGCCCTCGATGAACGTATCCTTAAGGGAGATCCGAACTCTAAATAGACCGCGTATTTAATCAATGATCCAGCATTCAATACAAAAAGTAGTTTTCCCAACTCTTTCCGAAGGGCGAGAAGGTTTCATTAGGCGGAACAAAGCCCGCCCAAGTATAATTTCCGCCGCCCTTCGTCAGGGCGTCCGTACCCCTGTCTTGCACCTTAGGTTGCTATGTAGTACTTACAATTTTACTAGCTTTCATACAAAAATAGATTAGTTCTAGCTTCCCGGTACGTGTTTCGCTACGTATAAACATGTTTGTACTGTCAATACTGAAAACAGTTTCAATTTGAGAGCAAAATCCCCAATAACAAAATGATCTGCCATTTATTAAATTCATTTGTTACAAAAAATGTGATAAATGAAGAACCGCTCGACCGAATTTGTGCAAACTTCACATAAACCATCTACTAACTGGTCCAAACAAAGCCTAAACATTTGGTTTGGATAGGCGAGCCCGTTCCTGAGTTACAAAATTACAAATAAAAGTGGCATTGAGTTTTGTAGATTCATTACTTTATGTCGTTGATGTTGGGACTCAAAGAACTCATGATCCAATATTGATAACACAATATTATGAGCTTTACGAAAGTTGATATAAAAGGTTAGTAAATCGGTTAAAGTTTGACCGCAAATCACCTCATGTAAATGCTTATGCATACAGCTTAAAAATATGTCTCTATTTAAATATCCCACTGGAAGTTTGGATTTTTACGAGATCAATTAATGTATCCTACGTGACCCTTTAATAACTTAGATTTCTATTATTATTAAATAAGTGTTTAAAATCTACTGAAAAATTCAATATACTACTTCCTACAAACAAACTCACTAATATTTTTGCTATGGGACCAACTCTGAATTCGAGAAAAAATAATCAGCTGTTTCATACATTTTGTCGACGCCTGCTGCGATTTTAGATTTGGACCCATAGTAAAAGTTGTTCCGTAGGATGGTTACAGTGACCCCCTTTCGGTTTAGTACACCCCTACAGATAACCCTTTATTATAATATTAGCACAGATTGGTAACGTCATAACTACAAAGTGGTTGTATAAATAAATTAACGCAACATTTTTTTTTATAAACTTTATCCGATACATTTTTTTCAATTATTTCGCATTAATAACAAAGCCGTTGGAGCGATTATGGATAAATAAGTCCATTTTACATTATATTCTTTCTAATAAAACAACATTATAAATAAATCGATTCTCCCGTTTCCAAGATATCAGATAATGTTATAAAACGCAGTCGAATTAAGTATCTGCTCTTTTTGAGAAATTTGTAAAAAAATATTGCATTAAGTAAAGAAATAAATTTAAAAAAGCTTGTTATAAATGGTAAATTTCTTTTTTTTTATTAATGGGGTTTAGTCATCGTTGACAAAGCCATCTCGTAATGCTGCACTAAATATTATACAATGTAAAATAAGGGCCCATGTCATATTTTTTTGTGGGAAATTTTCTGTGGAAATTATTTGGAAAGACCTTCCTGCCTGGCCTTCTTGTACACTGACAAGTACCCGCCCATTCCTCGCCCAATCACCATCGTATCACAACAGTTTTACGTTTAAGAGCATCACCGACCCTAAACTGTTTTTGTGTTTCTGATAGAATTTTCGTTCCGGTGCGTATCTCTTTTCACCCCCTAAATTGTAACGTAACTTTTGTTATTGGTGTCAATGGCTTCACTGTGATATATTTTAAGCCTACACGATTGAAAAATGTTATGGAATTCTACATAATAAAATCTTTTAATAGGCATCTTATAAGCGCAAAGGGCTATATCTTATTGTATGAACAAGTTGGCGGTCTATAGCTGTCTTAACGTGGCTAAAATTGCGAGTATTAACAACTTAGAGTTAATTTACCGCTGTGCGATGATACGGGCAGTTAGGACCAATGGACCGAGCACCGGATGGGTTCTTATCTACGAATGCCCACCTGACGTTACTGGAGAGAAAACTAACAGAATTTGTAGTCATGTATATAATTTATAGTATATTATAGTTGTAGAAGTTATACTGGACTTTGATACAATAGTCACACTATACGTTAAGTAGAATAGGACGTACCACATTTAAAACAGCATTTAAGATTTATATTGCTCGTTCTTCTCTGATGTTTTCTGCTGCTATAATAAAAATAAATTCACTTCTAAAAGTGGCTAACGAAGTCTTCAATTACACGACGTGTAACAGACAGGTGTGACAATACTTAAAGATGTTAGTCTACCAATCACAGCGAACACTGCGTAGGAGAAAATGTAGCAAAATATAAGAATAAATTATTGCGTCCTCCATACTACTAGACCGATTATTTGACCAATTTATGTAAAACAGATCTAAAATGTGTTTAGCTCGATTGGTTGACTAACATTTATAAGTATTGTCACACCTTTTTTACATTCAAATCGGTTTAGCCGTTTAGGACGAGTTCAGTGACACACGTACAGTAGAATTACATATATTAAGATAACAACTAAATGTATGTCAAAACACGATAAAAGTTATAAGCAACTATGTCACAATACACTAACAAGAAATAGTCCTTCTTTCAAAACTTACGATTTTCCAATACCTCCGACGATAAGGTTGATACAGTATTTATGACGACATCTGAAGGTATTGCTGCAATCAAGTCTTTTAATTTATCATTTTAGGACTATGTCATAATAAACTGCCAGTTTTCTGCTTTTTCTTCTAGGATATCTCGTAGTAGCCTAGTCGGTAAACCCTTGGCCTTACAAGCAAAGGACGCGGGATCAAATCCAGGTTCAGGCATGCATCTCTGTGTTTTTTACTTTTTTTTTATCCTACATAGTTAGGCATTTGACCATACACGTTCGCAAGACCACGGAAGTCATCGATATTGTAGCCTTAGATGGAGCATGCTTATTTTGGAATACACTGGCTCTCAACGAAGGCTGCCGGAACACACCGTTATGAGCGTGGCAACAGAGTTTTACAACTTGAGGGTGGTAGCTAGCCAGGCGAGCGATAGGAAACACCCTACCACCATGCTATGATTTCCTCACGATGTTTTCCTTCACCGATAGCTCAGGCTCTTTTAGCATGTTTCGTGGAATCTTTTGCACGGCAATCGACCCCACTAACCACTAACCACGTAAATTCAAAGCGTGGTGGTCTATGGCTTACACCCTCTTCATAGGAGAGACTTGTGCCCAGTAGTGGGACGTTAAAAATATTTTATTGTGATAAAGTACTTACTAATGATGTTATGAACGGTGAAGTTACTATGCCGGTCACGTAGGTATGTGTCCTTAGATGAACAGATAAGCCTTTGTAGGTTTGCTCTTTGTACCCAACTGCGAAAGAGGGAGGGTTGCGTTTTTCGAGTGTACGTATGTATATTTCTTTGTCACGTCCTAGAGCCTAAACGGCTAGTCGTATTTTTATGTGAGTGGTGTCAATAGATTCGTCTTAGCTGTGAGAGTGACACTGATACATCAAAATTTAAAAAAAAATAAGGATGATAGACAGGTTTACAGATTTAGCAGTCGGGTTATTTTGAACTCGCTTCTAAACACTTGTTAAACAATAATTACGATAGAGATGATATATTGAAACATTGGTTGAGCGGGAATGTGTGAAAGCGCTTTGAAATTAGATAGGACAACTCTTTATATAAAAACAGCTTATAACACTATTTAAAACAAACAATACAAAAAATATGCTAGCTTTCTAATGGCGGCCTTATCGCTTAAAGCGATCTCTTCCAAGCAACCATGCACGTACAAGATATCACAAAACTAGAGCGGCCTTAGCGAGGTAAACATAATAATATATAATAAACATAACTAGATTGATAAATATACAACATATAGAACAAATACAATTAGTTTAATATTCAAAGTATTTAAAAAAAAATGATATTAATTAACCTAAATCTTTTCTTTTTCTAGTTTTTTTTATATAAGAGTCTGAATTTTCCTATAACATCTGAAGCGATTATGATTTTTAACAAGATATAAAGTACTTTTAAGGTGGACCGATAATTATTTATAAATAAAATTGCAGTTGGGTCTAGTCATCAAATTTTATAATAAAACGATGAGCCGATGAGTCGGTTGTAACTTTACTCAAGAGTTTTTTGTCACGTGACAAACACTCAAAGTGCAAAAATGCAAATCCTCTACATAACCTTGCTGATCTATCAATAGCTTGGCCATAGCCATAAAAAGGCAGGTATAAAAGCAGGTAAGCGAACGGATGACGACTAAAACTCAATTCAATAAACCACTTTGCATATAATTGAGTTACCGAACGAAGTAAAGAGATATTTAAACAATGATAAAATAATTAATTCGGCCATAGATAACGCACGGCTCAGTGGAATGCGCGCGCGCAAACAAAATGAGAATGACGGGTGGACGCGACGTTGCCGCTCCGTGCACTGACAGCTATCAGCCGCCATCTTTGTTTTCTAACAGGTTGACACTGCCAAGTTTGCCGTACATTTATTGGTGGATTCTTGTGAATACCTTGACACAGTCAGTCTATGTCGTGTTTTGTACGCGATTGGTACTACGCACGATCAACATCATTAAACAAAAAAAGAAGCGCAGTTGACAGTAATTGGACGTTTCGTGTTGTTTTATTCAGAGTTAATTGTTGAAGTGTCAAAATGTTTATGTCTTACGAAATGATGGCCACTTTTGGGATATCAGCTGTGAGTAAAAGTGATTTTTATATTGTTGCGTGGTGTTTTTGAGTGAAGGCTTTATTTTGTTAGGTTATGTGTTATTTTAATGCTTTTTTGTTTACTTATGCTATCATTGATAGTATATCTTTGTTTGAATATCTAGATAGTGATTTTTAGTGTGGTTGTATAATAATAGCACTTAACGGTGTGTTCCGGCAGCCTTCCTTGAGAGCCAGTGTATTCCAGACTAAGCATGCTCCATCTAGGGCTACAGTATCGCTGATTTCCGTGGTCGTGTTAACTTTTTGTCAAATGCCGAGCAGTGTAGGATAAAAAAACGATTCTTTTGAAAGTTTATGCGATATAAGGCTATACAAGTGGTTAAAAGTAACTTTAAAAAACCAACTCCTAGAAATTTAGACCCTTGTACCTTAACAAATGAAATCGCGTGATACAGCTAGTATAGTCTAAGACGAATCTATTGACACCACTGATATAAAATACTTACCACAAGTTGATAAGGATCTAAGGCGTGCCAAAGAAATATACATATATACACTCGAAAAACATAACCCTCCTTTTCGGGCAGTCGGGTAAAAAGAAAGCAAACCGTTGTTTTTATATGCACTTGATATATGACTTAAATGTTATGCTTGTTAGAACATGCTTTACAATACAATACAATATTTCTTAATTGCTAACCAAAAACAAAATATACAATTTGATATACTTTTGATTGACTGGCCGGTTGGCGCAGTTGTTAGCAACCATGCCTTCTGCGCCACTGGTCCCGGGTTCGATCCCCGGATAGGTTAAACATTTGTGTGCATGAACATGTCTGTTTGACCGGTGTCTGGGTGTTTATTATATATATAAGTATGTATATCAGTGATCTGGTTACCACAGCACAGGCTTTGCCTAGTTTGGGAGCTGAAGATCTTTTTGTGGATGTTGGCTCAGATTATTATTATTATATAAACAAGAACAAAACATCGGTAGTACATTAGGCGGCCTTATCGCCTGAAGTAATTTCTTCCAGGCAACTTTGGGATAGATCGGACTAAGTGAGAACAGTCACGTCGTCAATAGAAAAAGTGCTTTAGTTTAGTTTAAGGATATTATAATGACGTATTGTTGCTACGATATTTTTTTTTCAGTATTTAAAAAAAAACTAAGAAGTAGTGACTGGCTAAAATACTCGTCAGTCATTATTTTCTAGAAACATAATAGCCTGCTAATTAATTAGGTTGTTAATACAAATTAAAATTCACGAGTTCCTATCGATATACTGAGTTAAGTTAGTAAGTGTTAGTATCCAGAGACTCAAGATATACTACTAAAGAAATAAAAAAAACATATTATGCATCTAAATGAGCCTTTTATCAGCTCTTTAAAATCAACACCTAAGTTTGCGAGACAAAGTCACAAAATACGGAGTTAATTGATTTCTGTAGACTAATAAAAAAATATTCCAATTTTTTTTTTCCGGCAATATTATGAGTAATCACCAAAAGTTTATGAACTGAGTTCTGAATGGAAATTGTAGATACAATATGTATGTATTTATGTTTTATGTCAATGCGAAACTTTGTATCTATGTGTATGTTTGTTCCTCCTTCACGCACTAACGGCTGAACGGATTTGGATGAAACTTGGCAGCAGGATAGGTTTTACCCTGGATTATCATATAGGCCACTTTTTATCCCGGAAAATTGAACGGTTCAAATGGGATGATCAATTGTTTACCGCGGATAAAACCACGGGCGCAGCTATTAGGTCTTTAAGAGGATCACCGACCCATCACTGTTTTCGTGATTTTCATACAATTTTCGTTCCGGGGCGTACCTCTTTTCATCTCCTGAATTGTAACGATTTTTTTTGTTATTGATGTCAATCGCTTCACTGTGATGTATTTTAGGTCTACGCGTTTTATTATTTTGAAAAAAGTTATTAAATTCTACATAATGAAGGCTTTTAATAGGCGTTGTATCAACAAAAAAATATGACTGCTTAGAAAACTTGTAACTTTATAGTGATACAAAAGACAGAAAAATATAAAACAGTAAAACCTAGTAAATAATGGTTTAGCTATGTGAAAAAAAAACTACTGGAATCGGACAACATTAAAAAGTAGTAGAAAAGAGTTATATCTTATTGTATGGACAAGTTGGCGGTCTATAGCTGTCTTAGAGCAAATTATTTACTAGTACTTACCTAAGCCTTGTATATTATTTCGTTGTATACAAAATGTAATCAGTTATATGAAACTCTGCATCTACTAAAATAAAAGTGCCCGTGCACTAGTTTCATAAATTAGCTGACATCCCTAACAATAAATAAGTACCACCAAGTCTTTTGTTTCCGAGAATCTGACGTACAAAGTCATTGTTCTACTGCGCAGTAAACAATCTGAAAACTTATCACTGAATGAATGCAGTTTTTAAAACAATACGGGAAATTCCATTTCAAAGAATCTCTATTTAAATAGATAGTTTATATATACTTAGATTTATATAGTATTTACATAAGATAATGCTAATTATTTACGTAGGGTTTAATTACTTTTGATAACGTATACTGTAATAAGATGGTATATAAAAAAATATTTCGTGTTTTTCCGCCTCGTCTTGATGTCAGCGTGAGAAATCGAAAAATATTTTTGTTTTTATGGTGTGGTTCCTCCTCACTACCGCCACACTTCACCTTATTATTTCTCATTCTCTTAGTATCTCTTGAGAATGCCTTGTGCTAAGGCGAAACATTTGTCGAGGAAGTCAGGTAATGAGATAAAGAGAAATAATAAGGTGAGATGTGGCGGTGGTGAGGAGGAACCACACCATAAATACAAAAATAAATTTCGATTTCTCACGCAGACATCAAGACGAGGCGGAAAAACACTAAATACTTTTTATTTACCATCTTATTATAAATGGATTTCCGCAAATTCTCTATCAATTATCTACGTACACTGTATTATATTACGCGTCTGTCACTTTAATTCAGGGACCAATGACACATGTATTCTTATCTGTACCTATTGGGAGACAAAGGCTCGGACCAAATAGGAATATAGTACTGGTTGTAATGGCAAATTGTAATCTTTCAGAATGCCAGATGGCTCCTTACATGACCTTTTGCAACTAACAATATCTCCTATTATCACATATTACTGATTGATTTCATTTGTATGGTTTCAGTATAGATAAATATTTATGTATTACAAGCTGTGCCATGCGGCGTTACCCGCGTTAACATAGGTTAAAAAGTACCCTATGTGTTAATCCAGGGTCTAAACTATATCCGTACCAAATTTCATCCAAAACCCTTCAGTGGTTCTTGCGTGAAAGAGTAACAAACATACACACATAAACTCTTACAAACTTTCGCGTTTATAATATTAGTAGGATTAAAAAAATGTGATTAATGTTTTCCATTGCTTTTCCTCATAGAATAGTATGCAAAAGATGTAGGTTAGGTAATCTTGTTTGCAGCAAAAATAATAATAATAAAATAATATTTAATTTTTTTTTCTAGTTTGCAATTTGTTTTAAACAATTGTTGCCTTTGTGACAAGAAAAATATTGCATAACCGTTATCGTTTCAAAAATATATTGTATATTAGCTGACCGCGTTCATTCAATATAAAAAACAGCCTATGTGTTAATCCAGGGTCTAAGCTATCTCTGTACTTAATTACATTCAAACAGATTCTGTAGTTTTGGCGTGAAAGAGTAACAAATATACATCCTTACATTCTTACCAACTTTTGCGTTCTAATATACGTAGGAATCATGTTAGCTTAAGATTATATTCAAGAAGGTTCTTCTGCACACAATTTTCATTACGAGTAATTCCTCATTCAATAAAATTGTAGACTGAAATTAAATGAAATTACATATCTACACAATCACGCTAGTTCTGAACTACCTATACAAAAGAATTTAGGATCGTCTGTCAAAAAACAATATGACGTAAATTGTTCAGAGTACGTGAAAAAGTCCTCTACCTTGAAATCGTGCGTCAAACCAATAAAAAGAATTTTAGTTTACTTTACCAATTAGTGTCAATTAATGAGATTTGAAACTAACAAACTAATAAAATGTTATTATTAGTTTTATCATCGATGTCGATAGTTCTATCATCGATATCGATACCCTTATTTTCGATGTCGATACCCTTATTTTCGATGTCGATACTTTTATTATAGATATGGATACTTCTATCATCGATATCGATACTTTCTCTCAAACAAAGCATTTTTCGATTCCAGATCGTCTCATTCTCGCTGTCAGTGGCTGTGTTCCTGTTGATAGCTGCCAAACGAGGATATCTCCGCGTGGGCAGCCGCAAGACTCTCCCCCACCACATCCAACACGTCGTCCTGGAGAAGAAGGGTCAGATCGGCAGCCCACTGTTGGTCACACCGACTGCGCCCCCTCTACCAATGGTGGTTGAACTAGCCCCGTTGAAGGAATACGCATAGAAAAATCGATCTGAGACCAAATAGCATATCTTTCACGCTTCAGGGGAGTATTTGTTGGGTAAATGGAATATATATAAATAAATAAATGGGACAACAATCACACAAAGAGCTCAAACTAGAATGAAACGGAATATGGTCGTTTGGAGATATATACAATACAATACAATACAATACAATATTTCTTTATTGCAAACCAAAACAAAATAAACAATGAGATATATGTTTTGTAGGTAAGACGAACTTCTAAAATGTACAGGTTACAAGTGCTACATTTCAAGGTGTATGCCTGAACAGTATACCATACATTTCGTCGCCGGTTTATTTACTTATACATGGTTTTGGTTAGGGGTGTACTAAGCAGAAAGAGGGCCATTATACTTATTCCAAGGATCTACTTTCACACTGAATTCTAGATATATATTACGTTTGTTTTATCAGATCAGTTATTTTTTTTTGGCGAAATCAGGGTTCCCATGCTGAAAGTTGTTTGTTATGATGAGTATAGTGACCCTCTCTCAGCTTAGTACACCCTAAGCGATAATAAGACATATGAAGACTAACGCGTGTTTGATATATTTTGTTTAAGAAGACGTGTATCACGTGTACCTGATTGTTGTAAAGGTCCAACTATAGTTTCGTTCACATTCGGTGAACTTCATCAGGGACGAAATGAGTCGTTCGTATCTTCAATAATGACATGCTTCGCGTTGATCTATAGTTGGACCTTTCCAAAAATCAGGCACTGTAACTGCTTTCCCCTCAAATCTCGAGTTGGTACCATTAGAAAAATAGTTTCCATTGTAATAAGTACTTACACTGACCCTGTTATTGATCTTGATATAGTTTGTTCGTTGCTTTTGCTAAGCCAGTTGGATACGATAGAAGTATTTTTGATATTTTCACTTGACGATTTTAATATCTACTCTTTGATATTTAAATCAATCGAACTCAACTTGTTAGAATTTAAGTATTTCGTGGAAGCACGTGGTTCTGTCCTGGTTCGGTATTTTTTTTCATACAAAATCTTAACATAATTTTGAATTATTTTCCTAAAAAATTTGTTCTTTATATTTTCTAGTATTAAATAGTATTTTTTTATATTTGTATTACACATTGTCGATGGGATGAAACAGAGTCGATGTAATTTGAATCAATAGATTTGTAATGCTGTATTGGACGAAGATGAAGACAAAGAAACTTCTAGAAGGTCGTCATTAGGTACATCTATATATATAAAAGAGTAAATCCTGACTGACTGACTGATATTCGATAAGAATCAACACTTAAACTGCTAAAACTAGAAGCATGACATGATAGCTATCTCTAAAGCTATCATGTCATGCTTCTAGATTTAGCGGTAAGTAAAGGATCTTTGGAAATTGATCCCCTAAAGAGATTCAAAGGGGGTTCGAACTATATTATAAGTTTTGAAATGAAAACAGATGAATCAATAAAGGCAGCTGAAAAATTACCAAAAAGATCGAATATTGCTTTTGTAGTACTATCGAAATCGGTCAGAATTTTATTGAGGGATCGTATTTTTTTTACTAAATTTTAATGATAATTTTGTCACAAGTGAAATTCGTTAACAGTCATACATCAAAATCAAATGTCAAACATCATATATCAAAGAGTTAAAGGTCAAACATCATGTATTTTTTAATTGCACACATTTATATATAAAAGAATTTAGGCTAAATGTAAAAAATATTTTAGGGGATATGTTTAGAAAAAAAGAATACGTGTGGCACTTAGAGACTGCCGCGACAAAGCTATTGCATACGTCTAGTCGCACGCACACAAACACCGTGCCGAAGTCTGTCGAACTGAAACGACTTTAGACGAGTGTAAGGTTTATTTTCGTTACGGAATTTCTTGATTCGGTCGGCGTGCTCAAAAAAAGCTTAACATTCCACTTAAAGCAAGTATAACAGTTGACGTTGTGTTTATATTTATAATTTATTTAATTCATGATTTTTGTATGCAATTTATAATGTCATTTATAATATGGTTATTTTGATTAATTTCGCATCCCGAAACAAATTATTTTTATAAACGCATTTGCAGACAAAAGGAATTTTAATTATATTATTATGTAGTAATTCATTAAATAATTATCGTGCCATAATACGAATGTCTACCAATGTCTGTCGATATTTTAACCAAATTAATGTTACTTTAGGATAAATAATGATTATATGAATGGTGACACTATTCTGATATAACTACTTTGACACAAATTTGGTGAAAAAGTGATGTAAAAATGTACTTAGTAGAATTTGTAATAAATACAATTAATTTGTACAGATCGTGTACTTTATTTTCATCATTATAAATTAGCTAGTTTCTTAGCCGCCGTTTCTGAGATATAACGATTCAAAAAGTTATAAAAGTTGTTATCGTCATAATATGCATGAGTACGCCACGTATATACATCTAGAGTTGTTATATTTTATATAATATAATAAAAAATATTTAAACATTTAATATAATATATATATAATATATACATATGCACACGTTTCCACGCCACCTATGAGGTCCTAGCCACGCACACAATAGAACAAGAGACAGATGTATGTACGTGGCGTACTCATGCATATTATGACGATAACAACTATTATAACTTTTTGAATCGTTATATCTCAGAAACGGTGGCTCGTAAGAAAAAAAGTATTGATACATTTTTTGTAAATAATTGTATGATCTACAATTTTTATCTGAGGTAATTTTATGATAAAACTTACCGTTTTGCTGACAATCGCGAAAAACTCATTTTTTTTACTTTTGACCTTGGATATTTTTTTTTCCTTACACGGGAATGATGGGGAACTTCCAGACATTGTTTATAATTATGTTTTGAACAATTTCACAGAAATTCAGCTTGTTGGGACTTTATGTAACTTCGAATGTCTAAATTGACCGGACTATAGTAAATTTGTGAAAATTCACGCGTTAAACACGTGATTAGGTATTGTGACCTCAATTTTTACTATTTTTCAGATATATTTTTTTCTAACATCTCTTTAAATACACGTGCCATTAATTACAGTCAATAATCAAACAACAAAACAAAATGTAAGTTTTGTTAACAATAACTTAGTTTTTTGATTCGTAATTTTAAAAATAATATATCTATAGTTTCATTGTTCATTAAAAAAAAAGGATGGAGTAAGTAACTAACTAACTACTCCCACTACGGGACGAACCCGGAAATCGTTAAATTACAGTTATTTAAAATGTAAAATTGCAGTCAGCTGTTTTATAAAAATTTATTTTGTCAACAAAATATGTGGAACTTGTAATTTTTATGTCGAATAGTAATTAATGAATTGGTAAAATTAATTTTCGGAATAGAATATAATAAAAAATTAATTATTCTCTGATAAATATACCAAACACGTTTCGGTTTTCTATACTCTTAATTGGCATATTCTTTTGTAAATCGGTCTGTTTTCAATTTAAATTCAAATAATATTTCATGCCAAAGTTAATGCATAAGAACAAAAGAAATTTTGAAATCCACCCTAATATCCTAATAATGGGGGTTAAAAAGTTGACTTCCCATTATCTTGTAGATTTTTCTTTGACTGCTAAACTTTTGACTTTTCATTAGGAATTAAACGAGCGCATTTCCCCGACGTTATTTCTACCTAATTTCCTTTGAATGCTGCGGGAGGAACTCTATTCGCCGCCGTTTCCCCTCCCCACCGCCTCTAGCCTGTTTGATTTTATTACGTCACTTCCTTCGGTGTTGCTCGCACGCTATGGGGAGATTTGCCGCAAATCGGGCGGATTTTGTGGAGATTTTAGAGCGCTTTTGTGTGACAAACTAGGATTCAGCGCGGGTGTTTTATGATAGTTATAAATCTAAAAATAGTAAAGTAGATGATTTATTTTTATCAGCAGCTGTGGGTTTGTTCACGATCTTTTTATTTTTGTGCACGTTATTCTTTATTTCTTAGTTTTATCTTTCCGACGCGTTCTACTTCGTACTGGTGTAACAAGAAACTAAAACGTGAACAAACCTTCTTAGTTCAGTACATTTTTATTTCAGCCATATGTCGGATAGGATTCAATGCAGACCCTAAACCGCTGAATCTAGACCTAAAAAATTTGGATCTTGTATATATTGTACGATGTAATAGAGTTTTTTGGAAATTCGACCCTTAAGGGTGTCAAATGGGAGTTTGAACTTTGAAACTTCTTTATGTTTAATGTAATGTCGCGGGCAATGCCACGGGTGACATCTTTTACTACTAGGTAATAAAATAATAAATTTACTATGTTTTACCATATAATTTTTTTTAAGGTTATTACCTCATTTTCAAAGACTGATTGGCCTTATATAGCAAAAAAATGTTTAATGACTTAAATGTAGTGACTTCTGAAAGGGTCCTAATTAAATGTAATCAAAATCGGCGCCTGACGAATTAATGTTGACAATCACTATTTATAAGCGAACTTGTTTCTCTGTTATATTATTTACGATAAGTTTTTATATTTCAGTTACTTAGTAAAGAGATTGTTTGTAAAACTGCTACGTTTATGTACTATAAACAATTACTTTAATTCTAAACCTTCAATAAACAACCTTACAATTCAAATTCGGCGAACTTCATCAGGGATGAAATGAGTCATTAGAACACAGTGCGAGACGTGTCATCGTTGAAGACACAAGTTGAGAATGAGAACGAAACTATAGTTGGACCTTTACAACAATCAGGTACAAGTGAAATACCCGTCTTCTTAAACAATATGAATCAAATACGCGTTAGTTTTCTAAATAAAACTACTTCAGTGTTGACCGGAAAATAACAATATACATCAAGAAACTTGGGAAATTTGTTGACTAGTTATGGCCATATTTGCTGTTATTCGCTTACCCAAGCTATAGAGAGAGGTTCACCACATTTTAAAAAGCGTCGAGGTTCCATCTGTTTCAGTTTTTTATCAGTTTGAATGTGAATCGCAGAGCATAGAAGTTCTAGTATATCAAACTCTACCTAGAGACATCTTTGTGTGAAAATGTATAACAATTACTAACACGTCATGTAAGTGTGTCTTATGACATGGATATGTTAGATTAATCTTTATAGTACTAGGGAAGAAGGGAAAATAATGTTTTTGCGAGGTGTACACCTCGCAAAAACATTATTTTCCCTTAAAATCTGTCACCAAGCACCTAACGGTGTGTTCCGGCAGCCTTCCTTGAAAGTCAGTGTATTCCAGACGAGTACGTATTAGGTTGCATAAATTAAAATTGCATAACGTTTTTTGGCATACTCTTCGTTTCTCATAACGTTCAAACAGACTAAATCATTAGGCATACCTTATTTTGTCATAACTCTTTTATAATAATGATACACCAGAAAAAAAATACACGCACCATTTTATTTACAATAACGATTACTAAGCATAACATTAATTAGCATCTCACTCTATTACAAGTCATTAATTTAGAATACCATAATGTTAATAGGTACAAATTTTTACTTTTATATCTAAGTTTTAAACCTACTGCTGACATTGCTGGCGAAAGTATTCGCATTGTCATAAAAAATAACCTGTACCAACTGCTGACCTTATCGGCAAAAGTATTCTGATTGTCATAAAAAAATATCCTGAACCTACTGCGGACCTAGTTGGCAAATACTAATGGTAATTACAAGTAATTTATAAATTTAAGATAAAAAAATTATTATTGTACTTAACTATCCATTCTCATAACAAATGATGTTATTGAAATTGACTTTATGGGAAACAAAGTTTCTAGCACGTGAATAATATAGTAAACAATGATAAGTAATACAATTAAGAGAAACAATATTATGTCTGTTGACTAGTACAGCAGATGAAATTATAGCAAACGACATTCTGGCAAGTGGGTGTACCCCTTACAATATATAGAATATAGATAAAATATAAACACAAGAAAGAATTAGTAAAGGAAGTCATTTTAATTAAAAGTTAAAATATCATGTCATATGTTGCAACTTACAAATTTTGCTACGAAATAACGTAGCGTCAAGTTTATTATTCATTTATGACTTAATTGATATGCATGCCCCTATTATGCGTTTTATATTTTATGATAAATTGTCTTTAGGCGTAAAGCGAAATATAGGTACCCTTTACATTTATGCTAAATAAAATTATGATAAAGAATGTTAGAGTAAGTTAAAATTATGTCAATAACACTCGGCTTATCATATATTTATGCGAGAAAATTTTATGCTAAAACTTTTATGCCAAACTGCATTATGCTGATGAAGATTATGCGATTGAAAGAGCTCCCTTCCAGTCTAGGCATGCTCCATCTTGGGCTACAGTATCGCTAACTTCCATGGTCGTGCGAACTTTTGGTCAAATGCCTAGCTATCAGAAAAAAAAAATCGAGGTTTTAGTTAAAATTTTAATGCACCGGGCTCTCGGGGGATTCTACGGTGACAGTGAGTAATAATGATGATTTTGTTTTGTTTTACTTATTTTCATATGTACCTAGTCGTTGTATAGTTTAATCTTTCCAACGATTCGGTACGTGCGAAAACGTGTACCTACCTATAAAAAAAACAAAATGACTCCATGCCTACATTTATTTTGATGTGTTTCAAAGAAATAGTAATTACGATCGCAACAGCCGGAGGATGCAAAAATATTTTATTAACTTTAATTAAAATTACAAGCTAAAAAGGTATGTATGATCTATACGTATTATATCTGACTGAAAATTGGCGGCTTCGGAATGTGTGGTTCCCAGTATCAGGCGCAATGACGTCAATGCATGTTCTGCTGACGCTGCAACTCGGGCAGCGCGGTATCTACGAGTATGTGCAACGATGCAGGCGAAACGTTAGCCTTGCGTAACATAGTACATCCAATGTCTTTTTAGTTGTTCATTAAACGTTGTCACGCGAGATTAAAAAAGTTTAGTTAATATCGCTTCAAAGTCGAAACTTTTACTATAAGCTTCTGATCAAATGCCCAAGATGGCAAATGTCTCGTGCAATGTTCTATCGTTCTAACACTAAGTATTTAACATCTATTATTTGAAAGGGAAATAAGCCTCGAAGGCTGTTGAACGAAGTTAGCCGGTGCAAAGTGGAAAGGTTCGCTTATTGCTTTAGGGCTTCTAGGACGAAGGGAACAAGCTTAGGTAAATGTTATTCACTGATTTTTCCTGCCTTTATAATGTTCGAGGTTTTAATATTGGCAGGGTAAATCTATCTATATATATTGTGCCCTAGAAAGACCCTTCAAGAGACTGCCTAGAAATATTACAATCTTAAAATTCTACACAATAATGTCTCTAAGAATTTGTCCACCGACACTTTTCCTATTGTTTTGTTAAGAAGAAGACACTTTTTTCATATTTTCTTTAGCTTTAGCACTTATACTATAATTTTTTCACTATATATGTCAGAAAGTATAAGTATAATCCAAGTATCCTTCAGGGTGTAATTTCAGGCACAGCACGTTAACCACTTTATGGACAGTCCTTGGTACACAGCACTAGGTATTCCGTTAAGTATTTCCCGTTCTTATTAATTAATTTTGAGAGGCGATGTGCTTCGTTGCCGCCATAAGTCGGAGACACACGTTATGACAGCTCGTACGACGTTCGAGTGTCGTGCGTAGATTTTGGCGGGTGATTTGAATATGGTCAAGGGCCCTACATTTCCCCCCACCGAAATCCGACGATTCTGCTTTCCCAATTACAATCAGCTGTGTCATTTGTTAAGTGTTAAGCTAATGTTAGTTGTAACTGAGATGTGTTGTCTTGTTAACAAATATGTAACTCAGCGAGGGCTGAGATAGTGGACTGTATGAAGAATAGTGTACAAAAATATATACCTAATCTAACTTAACTAAACGTTGTGTGAATTTATTATCAGTTTAAACAAGTAACTAAGCATCTTCGTCAAGAGGAAGAGGACATAGTTTAACTGCAGGTCTTATAAATTCACCGTTTCTCGAGCGTACAGTGACAACTCGAGTTACGTTGTCAGGTCCGGTGTGTAATTTAGTAACTCTTCCTAGTGGCCATTGAAGGGGAGGTGCGTCACCGCGGAGCAGCACTAGATCTCCGACCTTCAATTCGCGACAACCACTAAACCACTTCTGACGTTCTTGAAGTGTGTGTATTTTGCGCCACAGATGCCAGAATTTCTGTGCCATCTGTTGCACAGCTTGCCAACGACTTAGCCTACGTACAGGGGTAGTAGACAGGTCGTATTCAGGGACGGATAACAGTGCGCGACCGATAAGGAAATGTTCCGGTGTAAGTACTTCGAATTCGTTAGCGGCGTTCGATAATAATTCGAGTGGACGCGAATTGATCACAGACGATGCGCGTGCGAATAAAGTCGTCAGTTCCTCAAATGTCAAACTCTTATCCGCAACTGTCCGTTTTAAAATGTCTTTACAGGAGCGAATCGTGCTCTCGTACAGGCTTCCAAAGTGACTGCCTGTAGATGGGTTATGTTTCCACTCAATTTGACGCTTCAGGAACTCAGCATCAATCTCGTCTGCGTTAGCGCGCAGAAACTGCGAGACCTCTGCTAATTGTTTGCCCGCTGAAACGAAGTTAGTACCGTTGTCTGTTATCACAGATTTACATAAACCGTGTCTAGCAGTGAAACGATCGAATGATGCCATGAAGCATTCTGTGCTTAGAGACGTCAGGGCGTCTGCGTAAACAGCGCGCGTTGAACAACATACGTAAATACATAAGTAGGCCTTATGCACGCGGGCATTCCTGAGGGTGGATTCTTTTATTAAGTACGGGCCACTCATGTCTATGCCGACCGTATGGAAAACATGCACGTCTTCTGATCTGAATTTAGGCAATAATCCCATGATAGGCTGTCTAATTGTAGGTCTAACTTTAAAACAAGATATGCATTTTCTAGTGCGTAATCGGATAACATTGCGCGCGGAAACAATCCAGAACTTTTGAGTTAGGATGCCTTGTAGTGTTCGCGGACCTACATGCATATGAGTCACGTGATAATGATCTATCAAACGGTTAGTGAAGTTACATTTGGTAGGCAGCAGAACTGGATGTTTCGCGTCGAAAGACATCGTTGACAGTGCCAGCCTACCCCCCACCCTCAAGAAACCATTCGCATCAACAAATGGGTTGAGTTTTAGCAATGATTTCCGAGGTTTTAGTCCTTTAGAGAGAGCGTATATGTCTTCAGCAAAGTGTTGCTGTTGAACTGTTTTTATTATTGTGTCACGCGCCTGTCTCAAGTCGCTAAGCGTAAGTTTGGTACGCTCATGTTTAGGCGTGCGACAATTTCGAATGAATTTTAGAACCCACGCTATGATATTGACTAGTTTGGTGTAACTAGAATGTTTTTCGATAAGTTCATATATGAGATTCGATGGTTCTTTCGTAGAAGCCATCACCTTTGACTCGTTCAAAGGTTTTAACTCCGGTACATTCTCATGTTTGAAATCGTCAATCGAACGAACTGGCCACTGTTCACTCGACAGCCAGCTAGGACCGTGTAGCCACTCTGGCATCGCGAGCAATGTCGAAGGCGACGCGCCACGAGACAGTACATCAGCGCATGGGTTGTGTTCACCATTGACGTGAATAACTTTTGCGTTAGGAACCGCCTCTAATATTTTAGTAACTCGTGTGGCTACAAAAGTCTTGAGCTTAAAACTCGGCGTATTAAGCCACGCTAGCACAACTGATGAATCAGTAAATAGCAGCTGTTCATTGACACTTATGGATTGATCTAGTAGTATAGGTACTACATATTTTACGAGTTTCGATAGTAGATGAAATGCCATTAGCTCTAGTCAAACGATTGAAATTGAGCGAAGTGGGGCTACTTTTGACTTTGCAATCAGTAGGCTGATCTTGCTTTCGCCTTTATGGTTTCGAGTGTAGAGGTACACTACTCCAGCATAGCTGAGAGAAGATGCATCAGAGAAGCCTAATATGCGACAGTAGGTACTCTGAGGCACCGTGACATGTCGCTCATGTTTGAAGTCTGACAGCAGAGGTAGTTCTTGTACGAACGATAGCCATTCTGCTTCCAGATTCGCGGGTAAGCTCTGATCCCAGTCCAACTTCAAAGTCCAAAGTTTCTGCATGAAGCATTTAGCATAAAAAATGCAAGGCGATACGAAACCGAGAGGGTCGAATAAGCGCCCAATCAACGATAGCACCGTTCGATTAGTTACGTCTTGAGTAGTGAGCTCAACTTTGAAGGTGAAGCAGTCGTTCGCGGGCTGCCATTGGAGACCGAGTACCTTGAGTGATAAGTCGTTATCGAACTCAACAGACGTCTCGCGATAGTCCTCCGGCACGGCCTCTAAGATTTTAGGGCAGTTACTCGACCACTTACGCAAATCAAACCCCGCACTGTCCAGCATGGTACGTAAGTCCTTTTGCAGCTGGAGCGCTTGAACGACACTAGGCTCGGACCACAAAAGATCGTCCATAAAGAATCCAGTTTTAAGCACTTTCGCTGCATGAGGATACATGTGGGCTTCACTATCTGCTAGAGTGTGAAGCACTTTAATTGCGAGATACGGGCTCCTCGCTACACCGTAAGTTATTGTGTTGAGCTCATAAACCTTGACCGGTTGATCGGTAGAGTCTCGCCACAATATGTGCTGATACGATCGTTGATCTTTGTGTATAAGCGTTTGTCTATAGCACTTACGAATATCGGCCGACACACATACTGCATGCATTCGAAAATTTATGAGGATGACATTAATATCTGCTTGCAGCTTAGGTCCGGCGAGGCACATGTCGTTGAGTGACCTTTGATTTGACGTCTTACTTGAAGCGTCGAAAACGCATCGGTATTTCGTGCTTGTACTAGTAGGTTTAACTATACAAAAATGCGGGATCAAGTACTTGGAATCCACTTCGTGCATTTCACCTTAACACGTCATGTGACCTAGCGATTCGTATTCAGACATGAATTTATAATATTCGAGTTTCAAATGAGGATCGCGCTTGAGTCTCGCCTCTAAGGTCTTTAGCCTGCGCAGCACCATCTGCCGAGAGTCGCCGAGGCTGTGGTCGGACCGCAAGGGGTACTTGACTATGTACCTACCGGTTTGCGGATCGCGGCTCTGATCGTTTGCGAAAATTGATTCAGCTAATAAATCGTCCGGTTTCATCGGTCGCTCAGAAGGTATGTTTTCAATTTCCCAGAACGAATTCATCACCTGGTCTAAATCTAAGGTACTCGAAAACCCGGAAAAGGAAGCACAGCTGAGTTCGTCGACCTCTTCGCGTGGTTGATTCAAGTCAACTTGACCGGTCACTACAAAACCAAAAATTGATTTTAATGCAACAGGCATTCCCAGCTGATCGGGAAATATTTTATTTCCGCAGTAGATATACGGAAATAAATCTCCTGCTAATAACATGTGCACAGGCGCGCAGCGATGAAAAGCAGGGTCAGCTAACTCGAGGTGTTGATATTTATTTAATATCTCAGCAGGTAAAGTCGTCGTAGGTAAGTTACCGGCAATCGTCGTTACTATTACAGCGTCGGTCGATAGTACCGGCTGTGTACCGTGACGCGGCTTTATTTTGCAGGTCGTTAGGCCGAAGTTCTGCACCTGATTACCACCTAGACCGATCGGTCTGAAGTTGCATTTGCGACGAGATAAACCTAACTTCTTAGCGCATTCCTGAGTTATATAGCTCGACATAGCGCCGCTATCAATTAGCGCCCGGACAGAGTGGTATTGACCAAATACGTCTGCGACGTGTATCACAGCCATACCTAGTAAAACAGTTTGTTCGTTGGTGCAAGTCAGAGCGACCACTTTCTCTTCAGATACAAGGGCATCTACGTGAATTGAAGAGTGGTGTCGAGCTTTACAAACGACACAAACATATTTTGAGGGACACTCGGTGGACCTAGTGTGCGATTTGCTAGAACTGCTTCGGAGGCAGTTTCTACAGAGGCCGAGCTCATTGACCATTTTAGCGCGGAGCTGCGGTGTAAGTGCGGTGTAAACGCTGCATCTATAGATAGCGTGCGGCTTCTGACAACATGGACAAGCATTGGATTTCACACGTTCGACAATGGCGTTCTCCTTACTATCTACCGCTGACGCGAATGTCGGCTTTGTATTATATGTTTTAGTCGTGTCAGTAGTTTTATATGAGTTTAGTTTACTATGTGCAGGCTGCTTGTGAAGCGGCGAAGACGGCTTGACGTATACCGGCTTAGAGTCTGACATTTCAAGGACACGAACTTGCTTTTCGACGAAGTGAAGCAGTTGCTCGATTGTAGGTATATCACCCGGGGACGTAGTTTGTTCAAACTCACGTTGCGTCACCGGGTCAAGATTACGCAACGCAATTTGGAATAGCAAAAAACTGGATAAATTCGATACATTTAAATTTTCTAATGCGGTTATGTTCTCTTGGAATGTTTGTAGAAAACTATTAAGGTGCGCCGATGACTCATACGCTAAAGGTTTGTAAGATAAAACCTTGTCAACATAAGCGGAAGCGATCGCGCGTCTATTATCAAAGCGCTGCAATAATGCATTCCAAATAATAGGATAGTTATCAGCTGTGATCGCCATAGACTTCACGATAACTAACGCGGAACCGGTAACAGACGCGAGTAAATAATAAAACTTCTCGATGTTACTTAATGATGCGTTCGTATGAATCAGACTTAAAAATGTATCGCGGAATGTGACCCAATTCTCAAGTTTACTATCAAATTTAGGTATTTGCAATTCGGGCAATTTCACTCGTCTTTTATTTGCACCACGTTCTTCATTATTCCCGAGATCCGCCGCGGCCGGTTGCGCTGGCGCTGGTGCCGGCGACAATCGTTCGGCAACCGCGCGGATTGAGTAATAAAGATCATCAAAGGCATCTACTTCGCTGTACGTAGGGACGTAGTTAGGTATATGCAATTTACTTATGGAATTTATTTCCTTTACACATCGATCGTATTCTATACGCAAAGCGGATAAATCTTGAACCCTAGCCTTGAACCCAGGTACCGTTGAGGGATCGACATTGACCTTGGTAGACATATCAAACAAACATTGAACGCGTAAAAAACACATTTCTTTAGAAGTCAAAAATGGTTGCAGTAATTCATCAACATTTAATTTAGCATAAGGTTCATCGTCCTCCGTGACACTCTTACTAGGCTTTTCTTTAGGCATATTGAAGAGTAACTAAATATAATACCGAAATAAAATACGTAAGCGATTTAATTCAAGTAAATACAGGTAGAAATAAATTCACACAAATTTTAGTTCCGACCGTGATGACGTGCCCGTGACTAAGCAAAGTAAAATAGACCTGATTTTGTATGTGGCAGGTTCCAACTGACGGACACACATTCGCTCGTCATGCGAAATAATGTGGGTATTAAGCAAAATGAAATAAGTGTACGTGAGATTAATGTTATAAATGGGTGAAATTAGTGTAATTAGGATTGAATTCTTGTTACGCTGATTGCAAATGAGAGATCCGGCTCGAAGGAAACATGTCGCGCCCGCGATCTAATATATTTATAGGCAAAATTCAAAAACAATTCCTTGACCGACTCACCCGCCGCGCCGGCCCGTAGATCTCCAGAAAGTATAATCCAAGGATCCTTCAGGGTGTAATTTCAAGCACAGCACGTTAACCACTTTATGGACAGTCCTTGGTACACAGCACTAGGTATTCCGTTAAGTATTTCCAGTTCTTATTAATTAATTTTGAGAGGCGATGTGCTTCGTTGCCGCCATAAGTCGGAGACACACGTTATGACAGCTCGTACGACGTTAGAGTGTCGTGCGTAGATTTTGGCGGGTGATTTGAATATGGTCAAGGGCCCTACAATATATATACAAAATAATTGCTGTTCGTTTGTCTTGCTAAACTGGATAACGGCTAGGTTTAGCTGATTTTGATTTTGAAATGTTTGTGAAAGTTCAAGGAAGGCTTAAACGGTGAGAAACATACATAACTGTTAGGCGGTACGAGGTTTTTCGAGTCAGCTAGTATTTGATATATTTTTTTTATTGTTTTTGTATACCTTCGGCTTATAAGTATAATATAGCATAATCTTGGTGTTAATATGGTGTCAGAAAGTCTTGACAGGGATTTGAACTATTGCTATAAAGCTTCAAATGTACCCACCAATAGAATATAGTAGGTAACTATATTTCAGTAAAAGTCTTGATTCTATTTAACATTTAGAAATGTTGTTATTTTGTATTATGTCCTTCCTCATAAACCTAGTTATGCATCCCCCTCGCCCTTCTGCTCTGATGTAGAGACGGCTTACTCAGCAGTACTTACACTTCTGTGGAAAGCTGACTAAGGTGTCTCTTATCGGACCACCGAGTAGTATGTAAGTTAATGTTAAGAATATAATCCTTTGTGTAATTGATTAGTATTAGAGCCTTCAAATCGGCTACACGTAGTTTAATTAGTTCTAGAGCCTCCATATCGGCTAAACGTATTTTAAGTTATTATTAAAGCCTCAGTATCGGCTATAAGTATTTTAATTTAGTTTTTAAAAAGAAAGTTTCGTGCTCCCTAAATTTAACTGGCGCAGCCGGTAGGATTCGCTGCTGTCGTGCATTTCATAGTTTCGTCGGTATATGGGTATCGAAATTTACCCAATCGCGGAATCGAGTGCGCGTGCGAATCCTCGAACCAAAGAAATAAGTTAGAACGGGACACCCAGTATGGCAACGATCGGTTGGTGAGTAAAACTTTTCGCCATCCTTTCCAATCCTTACTATCCACGAACTTTGTTATTATCGAGATAAGACTTCTCTCGTTTATGACGTCGGGTATCTAAACATAGAACTCTGTTTAGACTACCTATGTAGCGATAAGAACCTTGAACCTAAGATAGAGTTAAGTAAACGTAGAATCGCTCTACAAATTAAATAAATTACTTTCTAAAAGTAATTTAATCAATTCAAATTTCAAAATCAATTTGAATTGTTATTAATAAGTGATTTAAGTGTAATTTAGGTAAATTTAAAATTAATTATATTTTTGTGTGTGCTAAATTTTAGTATAATTTAATTTTACAATTCCAAACCGATTTATTGATCAAGTTTTTCTTAGTTATTTTAAAATTTAAAATCAATTTTTGTGATTAAACCTTTGTGATTCAAATTATTTTTATATTACTTGTCTAAATTTTCAGAACTCTATTATAATGGAGAATGTAGAGCAGGTTAATCCGATCCCTCGCGAAATTTTAACTCTTGTTCCTATATATGGTGGGGACAAGACCCAATTAAACTTATATATAAGGAAATGTGAGTATGTAATAAGTAGATATAGGCAACGAGGAAATGTAGCGCAAGACCTTTATGTCTTCCAATCTTTGACGAGCCGTTTAAGCGATAAGGCCGCCTCGTTATTGTCAGAACGTGAGGACATTTCGACCTGGAGTGAATTAAAAGAACTCCTTAAACAGCATTTCGGAGACCCGCGTAGTGAGCAATGCGTAGGAATTGAATTAGAATCTATGAAAATTAAATCAGGAGAAAATTATTTGGATTTTTGCAATAGGATACAGAGCGTTCGTTCGGTTTTGTTATCTAAAGTGAACATGTTAAATGACGCCGAGTTAAAACGTGCCAAAACAACTATATATAATAGCACATCATTAAACGTGTTTCTCTATAACCTACCAGAGGAAATGGTGCGCATTGTTAGGCTTAAATCTCCTACGACATTAGAGGATGCCCTGAGTGTCGTTTTAGAAGAGGTTAACTTTCACGAACAATATAATATGCGAAAACGTATGTATGGCATATCAAACAGCCTAGCACCAAAACCTATTTTGCCTCAAAACCTAGGCAATGGTTTTAAATTTGGCGTGAATCCACAACCATCGGGATTCAGAATTCCTAATCCACCACAAAATACTACGCCTATATACAGCGCTCAACAATTTAAGATGCCTCAGCCTCAAGGACAAAACTTTGGGTTTTGCCCTCAGCTTGGGTACCGTCCACCACAGGTCGGATATACTCCGCCCCAATTCGGATATAAACCACAGTTAGGATATCGCCCACAGTTAGGATATCGCCCACAGTTTGGAAATAACCAGCCACAACATCCAGGCTTTAAACCATCCCCTAACGTAGGGATGCGACCCCAACAGTTTGGGTATAAACCACCCCAAATTCAAGAGCCACGGTTACAAGAGTCTGACGTAACTATGCGGACAGCTCGACCCGTGCCTCGCGAAGGATTTAAGCTCAACGAATTGTATGACGAACCAGACTACTTAGACTATAATTACGAACAAGACTTAAACCAAGACTATGAAACATACGAATACGACCAAACTGACATGTACCATGACGAAACGACGTATGAACATACAGACTCACCGCAAGAGCAATTAGACCCGAATTTTTGTATAGCTGCCCCGACAGACAAGAAATCATAGAATTAAATTGTGACCCTACACTTAAATTACCACACATTTATTTGCCTGAAATAGACGCGAAAATGATGATCGATACTGGCAGCACAAGATCATTCTTGAGCCCACGAAAAGCGTACGAATATTTTTACAACCATATTCGTTACGAGCCTTTCGAAATAGTTAGTACGCATGCTTCTAGTAGACATAGCGAAGCTATAACTATACCACTTTTACCATCTTTTCAAAGTGATGATTTCCACAAATTTTATTTGTATGACGTAGACTCACGATACGACGGCCTAATTGGCAACGACTTATTAAGACAACTCGACGCCGTAATTGACCTTAAACATTCGACTCTGAAAACAAAGACGACTTGCATACCTATTATAAATACGAATTTTAACTACGTAATTGAACTACAGCCACGATCTGAACAAAGAGTAAAGCTTCCGATAGACCAACATTCAGGTGAAGCTATACTTGACTATAAAGAGTTTAGCCCTGGCGTACGAATGCCAAGTGCATTGGTTAACTGTGTGAATGGATATGCATCAACAATTATCCAAAATGCTACCGACACACAAATGACTCTGACGATAAAACGACCCATGCAAGTATCAAAACATTTAGACTTAGAGTGCAACCTTAATTTTTCTACAAATGTGAATAATATACAGACAGATAGGATACTTGATGAAAACCTACAAAAACTGAGACTAGACCATACTAATGCCGAAGAATATGAAAAAATTAAAAAACTGTGCAATGAATATAAAGACATTTTTCACTGTGACCAACTACCTTTGACTTTTACAAATCAGGTAAAACATAAAATACGTACCAAAAACGAAGACCCTATTTACGTAAAACCATACCGACAGGCCCCGACTCAAGCAGAAGAAATAAATCGTCAAGTAGAAAAAATGTTTAATGACAATATTGTTAAAGAATCTCATTCTCCGTGGAATGCTCCGGTACATTTAGTTCCGAAGAAAATTGACGCAACTGGACAGCAAAAATTTCGAATGGTTATTGACTACAGACGACTTAACGACATTACTATTGACGACAAATATCCCCTACCGAATATAAATGACTTATTTGACAAACTAGGTAAAAGCGTTTACTTTAGTACTATTGACTTAGCTAGCGGATACCATCAAATTGAAGTGGAAGAACAAGACAGACAGAAGACCGCTTTTAGTACACAGAACGGACACTTTGAGTTTTTGAGAATGCCGTTCGGTTTAAAGACAGCGCCCGCCACTTTTCAGCGCACTATGGACAATGTCCTCCGAGGACTACAAGGACTACACTGTATGGTGTATCTCGATGACGTCATCATCTACTCATCGAGCCTCGAAGAACATATCCAAAAACTACGCCTAGTTTTTGACAGACTTAGACAGACAAATCTTAAGGTACAACTTGACAAATCTGAATTTTTACGCAAAGAAGTTTTGTACCTTGGCCACACGATTACGAAAGACGGACTGAGACCTAATAATGACAAAATTAAAGCCGTGATTAATTCCCCAATTCCAAAGACTACGACTGAAATCAAAAGTTTCCTCGGACTCGTTGGTTATTACCGACGCTTCATACCTGACTTTTCTAAAGTGACTCAACCACTGACAGCCTGTTTAAAGAAACGAAACAAAATTATTATTGACCGAAAATATATAGACGCATTTAATAGATGCAAGGAACTTCTGACTCATGCACCACTACTACAATACCCTGACTATGACAAACCATTTATTTTGACGACTGACGCTTCAAACGTAGCTCTAGGAGCAGTCCTTTCCCAAGGACAAGTTGGTAGTGACAAACCAGTAGCTTACGCTAGCCGTACCTTGAGCGATACAGAGACTCGGTACAGCACAATAGAACGAGAGTTACTCGCTATCATCTGGGCTACAAAACACTTCCGCCCATACTTATATGGAAGAAAATTCTTTATATATACTGACCATCGGCCATTAGCCTGGTTAGACTCCTTAAAAGATCCAAATAGTAAGCTTACGCGCTGGAGACTGCGACTTCAAGACTTCGACTACACAATAATATATAAAAACGGTAAACAAAATACCAACGCCGACGCCTTGAGCAGAATTAAGGTAAATGCCTTAAATTCGGATGATGAAAGAAACTCAATGGCTGTAAATCACAATAGAAAAGAACGGAAACTAAAGCGAGAAATGGACAAAGTAGTACAGGATATCATGAAATTATCTGGAAATAAACCTGAAAGAAAAGATTCATCAACCATTACCATTTCAGACACAAGCGGAACTATAAGCATATCAGATTCATCAGAAACTACTGAACTGTTTCCTATGCTTCCTATAGAACAACCAGTAATACTATCAGCATCTGAGAGTAGTAAGTCACAGACTATTCATTCAGCAGCAGATTTAGAATCAACCGGAATACCAATCCTGCAAGAAGCTATTGATACCAAGCCTAATCAAATTTTAGTGTTCTCATGGTTAAAAAATGAATTACACGTTAAAGACATCTCCCACGGAAAACACAAAATTTTAGAAGTTTTCTTACCAACAAATAACCCGGAACTAGTAAAAACATTCCTCAAAGAGTACATAAGACCCAAAATTAAATATTTCATATACTTTGAAGAACACGAACATCGCCGACAATTTAGCAACATAGTTATCGCTCTATTTAAAAAAGACATGATCAACCTACACGAATGCACAGAACGAGTAGTGTATGTACAAGATGAAAACGAACAGAAAGCGATAGTTTTAAAATACCATGAAGGAAAGACATGTCACCGCGGTATCAAAGAATCGCTAGTCAGACTGCGTAGAAGCTATTGTTGGGATAAAATGGAAGAAACAGTAGCAGCAATAATCAACGCTTGTGAAGCATGTAGGAAAATGAAATATGACAGGAAACCTATTAAACCTGTTTTGCAATTAACACAGACACAGGATGCACCGTTTCAAGAAGTATTTATTGATTTGTTTTCTATTGAAGGCAAATACTACTTGACCCTTATCGATGCATTCAGTAAGTTAGGACAGGCCATCGAAATACCTAACAAATCAACACCGGAAGTCGTGAGAGCCTTAATGAAATACTTTTCATTTTACGGAATTCCAAAAAAAATATGTTCTGACCCCGGCATGGAATTCAACAACGAATTAATGAAAGAATTCCTTAGCCTTCACAAAATCGAACGTCACATAGGTACAGTAAATAACCCAAATTCTATGGGACTCATTGAGCGATTCCATTCCACCATTATCGAGATATATAGACTAGGAAAAAATGAACACAAATGCACAGATGCCGCATCTATTATGATGTACTCAGTTATGGCATACAATCATACCATACACACAGCAACAGGCCTTTCACCATTTGAAGTTGTTTTTGGGCATACAGATACAGACAACCCTTTTGGAATAGAGTTTGAAAAAGCATTTACACAGCAACTAGTAAAAGATCACGCGAAGCGCACTAAATTTTTATACAAATATATGGCAAAAAGATTAGTCGAAGGCAAAGAAAAAGTTAAGGAAAAACGAGGTGGAGAGATCGACATTAAAGTTAAACAAGGAGATACAGTTTACGTAAAAGATATAAATAAAAGAAAGAGTAAGGATAAACCTAGATATAAGAAAGCAAAAGTAGTAGGTAAAATTGATCGGAATGTTGCCCCCATTAAGGTAGAAACAGAAAAAGGCAATACAAAGGCCCCAATTAAAAATATAAAACGCCCTCCACAGGTGGTGCGTCCTGACGCTAGCGACACCAGCAGTTGCTCTTCATCTGCAATCACTTAAAGGAAACCCAGGACTCCTGCCAGTAAAACAAGGCCAAGCATACATGCAAATAGATAATTGGACAATTATAAAAACCATAAATTTGGATAATGTTTATGGAGACTTAAATTTTGTAATTTCACAATTTGCCGAATTCGAGAAATTAATTGCCAACAATAAAACGTTTCCTCATGAATTTATTGGAATGTTAATGCATGCAGGGCATTTGCGGGATATAACTGTAGATAAATACCGACAATTAATTCCCCAACGTTATAAACGTGGTATTCTCAACCCATTAGGCTCTATTATAAAAATTGTAACAGGAAATCTAGACAATGATGACGCACTTAAATATGACAAATTAACTACAGAGATTTTTCACGATCAAGTAATCATATCAAAGAAAATTACCGTTATCTCCAAAATGCTGGATAGCTTTGTTAATATTACTGAACTGATTCATCAAAATTCGCTTACCATGGACACTCGCCTCAAACAAGTCGAAAAGTCCCTCAAGGAGACAATTAGTAAAGAAAACGATGTAGCCATATCTGCCTACATTCTAGGGTTGTATAGCCTATTCATAAGTAATTTCCGTACAATATTTATTAAATTAAGTGAAATTGAAACCGCATTAGCCCTAAGTAAAAGCTCAGTATTACACCAGTCTGTTGTTAACTCTACCGAGCTATTACATCATTTGAAATTAATATCTAAATCTGGTAACTTAGTATACGAACCTAATGAATTAAATTTAGTAAAAATCGAAGAGACTATTTCTGTTAAATCATATATAAAAAGAAACCAGATTACGTTTATTATGGAAATTCCACTAACCGATAATTATACTTATAACTACATAAAAATGTACACTTTACCTATTTTCCTTGAACCTGAAAACCAAACCCTGGCCATCTTTCCTAAATACCCTTACCTATTGGCGAAAGGAATGAAGTACTTACCGATCTTAGGGCCGTGCCGCTCTATCGCCGCCGGAGACCATCACCTCTGTAACGATGACAACAGAGCCCTGTACAGCGGGCCAACCTGCGAGGAACAACTTCTCAAATACGACAACAATCTCACCTGCTGCAAGCAGTATCCTGTTTACGTAGAAAACGTAAAACTGCAGAAAATTGACGATGAAAATTGGATACTTTTTACAAGATTTCATACGATGCTGACAAAACGATGTGGTGACGAAATGTTTAAATATCCAGTATTTGGAACTTACGTCATCACGTTAGACGAACCCTGTGACGTCGAGATCCACGATCTCAAGATCCGGCACCATCACGTCTACACTGAGATGGATATCGTGACGCCGCTAGCTGTGGTCACCCTGCCGCCGCTCCATACGAACGCGAGCCTATCCAGTGCACGCGCACTTAACATGCACGAGATCAGTCTGGACGACGTGAAGTATTTGGCGTTTGCGTTAAAAAATAGTGAAGTGTTTGATAGTGTTTCTAAAAGAGAAAAAGACTCTAGCATCAGTGTTTTAGTTTACTCCGCGTTAGGCCTCGTAGTATTAAGCTTATCTTTAATTTTTATGTATGTTTTAAATTTTAAAATAATTCCATTTTTACGAAATTATCGGAAAGGTCCTCAAATCGCACATTCCGATAATTTCTCACTTAGGGAGGGAGGAGTTATGCATCCCCCTCGCCCTTCTGCTCTGATGTAGAGACGGCTTACTCAGCAGTACTTACACTTCTGTGGAAAGCTGACTAAGGTGTCTCTTATCGGACCACCGAGTAGTATGTAAGTTAATGTTAAGAATATAATCCTTTGTGTAATTGATTAGTATTAGAGCCTTCAAATCGGCTACACGTAGTTTAATTAGTTCTAGAGCCTCCATATCGGCTAAACGTATTTTAAGTTATTATTAAAGCCTCAGTATCGGCTATAAGTATTTTAATTTAGTTTTTAAAAAGAAAGTTTCGTGCTCCCTAAATTTAACTACCTATTGAAGTCGTTTATTGTTTTAAGACAATTTTGCGACAAAATTGTCGTCATAGTTTTTCCAAAGCCTTGACTGAATATCTGAGCTACTGTCACGTTGTTGTCTTCCCTAGGACTAGGTTTACGAGTGGGTTACCATGGCCCAAAAACGGACAATTCAAGATCCGAATCCCCTTTCAGTGGCCTCTTACGACAGGCATTAGGAAACCGTAACCGAATTCTACCACTCCGGGTCCAGGGTTATAGTACCTAGTAAGCAGTACTGGGCGTTACTGAAAGCCTTAAGGGATTTGGAATCTATAATCTGGATAATTAGTAATTAATTTTGTAACCGTTTATAACATTTAATAAAATATGCTATACATATGCAATCCTTGAAACGCATTACGTAAAATCTTTCATTAACAGTCATTATCTCTCAATTTATATCTGAATCCTTGTCAAATGAATAACGAGATGATACATCATTCTATTACGTCACTGGTTTATAAAAATAAAACATAAATACATTATTTACCACGAATTTTCCCGAAGCTAAGTGGTATTTTAAGGAAATGACGCGGAAACGAGAGTGCGTTCGAGTAAAATTAATGTCAGTATGTTTGTCTGAAGCCGTGGATTTCAAAATATGGTAGAAAAGAAAAACTGTCAAATATGAAACTTTATTGTGAGTGTCAAACATATGTTAGAAAGAAAGTTTGTTAGAGATCGACACTTTATTACGGGTATGCCTGGCCGGTTGGCTTTGTGTGGATGCTGTCCCATATTATTATTATTATCAAAAACCTGTCAGAGATCTATGTCTAGAAGCTATGTCAGTATTTGCGGCTTTTAATCATAAACGTATTTCGTCTTACCTGATACCAAATCTACGTTTAATAATACTATTATAACAATCCGTTGGTGTGAATGCGCCATCTCTTTCCCGCGCCTAACATTCGACGCTTGCGATCGGTCCGCTCGGCTCGTTCCGCGACTCTTCGCGTGCCTACTTCGGCGGCGGTCGTCGATGCTCGTCTCTATTCGTGCGACAGTCGACTACCAACGCAGCTCCGGCGCGCTTGCTTACCGATGTAGTTCTATTTATATGCCTCCAGTTATGTAATAAAACTAACTGTGAAGAAGACCATCGTGCTTTTATTTACCGCACCAGGAATGTTATCTTATACTATGTATTAATGCAAAAATAAGTGTCCCATACCTGATCATATATTGAAGCCTTCAAAAGCCGTTCTATCAAAAACAACGTATTGATTTCCATGGCAGCTAAAACGTTGAGGGGAAGACGATATTGATGGAGAGTGTTTTATTAAATCTGGCTTGAGTACGATTTTATTTGGGGGTTAACTTTGATAAATGACGAACAAGCTTTTATGACTTACTTCACCTAAATAAAATTACAAGAGAAGACTTAGAAATATTAACTTTCGCGTAAATAGCATTAATTTTAAATCATCTAAACGTATGCTTAATTGTAGAGTTGCATTGATAAAGGTCTCATTTCTTTAAATTTTAATATACTTGCTCAAAAAGCGTGGCGTGTTTAAGGGTGGACCGCATATTTAGGAAACATTATGAGAAAAAATGCACAATGTTGTGCAATTACGTCACCGCAAATCAAACCAGACTACGTCACTACGCGCGCAGACATGTAGACATGTTTGACATTTTCAAAGGGGAATGGCAGTTGTCAAGTATATTGCAGCCGTGCACAATACCACAAACAAAAATGGCTGACATCCTACGCTACTGGCTAGAACACATTAGCTCCAGACAGAACTCCAATACCATGCAATTATGTGAATCACTGTCGAAGCAGTTGCCTGTATCCGAAGTTCCCACAATAGAATCAGTCTCGGGTCAAAATCTCTTATTGTTGGCAATACACTTACAGTTTATACGCGGGACCCGAACCAAACGATGTGGGGGTGAATCTACCCGCAGATACCACGTGAGTATATACGGAACCGCTGTTTATTAGGGTACCGTCTAATATATGCTGCGTGGCTTTGACAAATTTAGACAAGCTTTTGGGAATCGCTTACCTCTCCTGAGTTTTGAAGATCAAGTGTCATACCCTATCCTTATTTGTCATAGCGGTTTAGTTCTTGTTATTAATTTTTCAACTAACTTACGCAGTTATTATTTTATTTTACTATAAATGTCTATGTAAAGCATATAAAGTATGCTAATATGAATGAATGAATGAAAGTTTATTTCTTCAAAACACACAAAAACAGTAAAAAAGCATACACTACAGTTTAACAGAAAAACTATAACGTTATAATGTGTTTGTCAGAACCCGAGCCCAACTCAGCATACATGCTAGCTGCAGCTGGTGCAGCAGCCAGCGCTGGTCTTCCGCTGGGACCGGGCAGTGACATTACGCACGTGTGACGTAGGCAACAAGCTACTAACAAAAACTTCTTACATAAAAAAATCGTACATAAATATTTAATATAAGTAGGTGCATAAATTACGTAGGTTTGTTATCCTAAAATACGGAAATCAACAAAAGAAATAAGTCTAAAAGCAAAAACACGTCAATATAAATCATAATATATGCGAAGGGCAATTGAAGTAGAAGTACTGGATAAATTTGGACGAGTACCTAATAATAATTATGATTTCTACATAAATGGATTATAGATGAAACTGAACAACAGATTTACATATTCAAATACATAGAAATAGTATCAACAATAAAACGCAGTAATTTGAACATATGTACATTAATATACACTAACAATAATGATGAACTTTAGAATTTTTAAATTGCACTGGTGTCCTGCACTAGTTGTTCCTCTCCCTTTTGGTGCGAAAATATAAATATTTTGAGTTTATTTCTAAAATTGTGCAGACAACGCAGATTCCTTATCGGTGGCGGAATATTGTTCCAACATTTCGATGCAGCGTAGGTAGATTTTTAATGCAATTACCTATATGTTTCTTAAATCGCAGCTCACAGTCCATGAGCAGACCCAGGTTACGTGCTTCAAAGACTTGCTCGATAGGTTCGCCAAGAATTGAAAAGTTAATCGTAGGTCTAAGATTTGTACACGAAGATTGTAACACGATGTTTGCTACCAAAAACCATAAATTTTGTTTTTGCAGGATTCAACAACAGGCTGTTATTCGAAGCCCATGCTGTCATTTTTGCAAGATCTTCGTTAAGTTCAGTAATGGCCTTATCAATGTCGCACGGCTTACACGAAATATAAATTTGTATGTCATCAGCGTATATGTGAACCTTACTCTTGTGAATGTGGTTTGTAACATCCGCGGAATACAAAATGAAGAGAATTGGACCTAAAATGGATCCCTGTGGGACTCCTCGGCTAACTGGCAACTTGTATGATTTCAAAGAGTTGCCATTAGAATGCTCGATTCACGTACTATACGTATATGTGTTTGTAATATTCTTTTTATACATATTACGTCATAATATCCGTGTACATAATACTTTCTCATTTTAGTGATTGCAGTGCAATTGCCAAGTCATATTTGTTTAAGAAATAAAGAACAATCTGTTTTGTCATTATCTTTTCATATTGTTAAAACCTTATGTAAAAATAAGTAAAAACTAAAATGAGTGATCCATTTTTTTTTATTTTTCGTATGTAGAGGCGAGAGAGAGGCGCCTCAGACGGCACGAACCTCGGCTTGAGCCGTCGCCCAGAGTTGGACTAACGAACTGCCCTGGCAACCCAGACGGGGAGTGCCTAGGGCCCTAGCCACTGGTGGCATCCTAGCTAAAACTTTTTAGAGCGAATTTGCCCAGACCTCCCTGAGGGGGAGGACAAATGAGCCCTATGAATCTGAGTGACTATTTGACCTGATTGTCCTGGAGCTCTGAGTCCAGAGTTCACGAGGACCCTACACTTGATTGGCATCTGAACGACGCTTTTTGGAGAGAGGTGCCCTGGCCCGCGCCAGAGCCCTATCATTAGATCGACTTGTGTCCATGGCATCCCGGGGAGAGGCCTGGACCCTAAACCTAGCTAATTTAGGCAACTGGTTTGATTATTTGACCGAATTGCCCTGGCCTCCCAGACGGGGAAAGACCTAGGGCCCTATCAATCAACTGGGTGACCCTAAGGGTCGTAAGAGATCACGTCCTCGCCGGCGAGGACGCATTCTGTATCGTCGGAATGGATGTCGAATCTGGTGGCCCGGACCAGTACCAAAAACGGAATGTGTGTTAGGAGACGAGTCAGGTGGGCCGGGCGACCCCAGGGCGGCCGATACTACGGCTGCAATGGGGTCGTCCGGATCATCCAAGAAGTGTCTAGGACGCCTATGCAAGGGGGGCGGACCGTTCGGGTCAGTCGAGTAGTCCGCCGCTTGAACCACGAGCGGGTTCGGGTGGTGGGGAGCAGAGTCGAAGTACCTACGCGAGGCATCCTTCATAAATTGACGGATGGAGGGGAGCTCGAGGTCGCAGTGGAGGTCCGAGTTGCGCATATACCATTGCGCGTCTACCGCTCTACGGATGAAGCGGTTTTGAATGACTTGGAGTTTATCCAGTTGATAAGAGGGCGCGTGTGCGAAGACAACAGAGGCGTAGGTCATGACGGGGCGGATCACGGTCTTGTAAAGTGTCACCTTATTTCTAAGGGACATTTTACTTCTCGCGCACAGGAGGGGGGAGAGACGGCCTAGAAAGAAGGCCGCGCGGTTACGCACCGTGGTGATGTGTTTTTCGAAGTTGAGCCTATTATCCAGGGTAACACCTAGGTATTTGGTCGAGGAGGCCCAAGAGATGGGCTGGCCATGGAGGCGTAGGGACCTATTCGGGAGTTTTTTACGCGGAGTGAAGTACACGGCTGCACTTTGATGCAGCGTTGCAAGGAATTTGTATATTTATACTCACCTCGCGCGACGGCGGAGACATGCGCGGGCGCGGGACGAGCATCGAATTCTCTGTGCGGTGTAAGATACTTACTAAGTGTCATGCTTTACTTTGTACTTAAGTAATGAATAAACGATTATTGTTATTGCCCTGTAATCACTGTTTTATTTTAGATTAAGCAACCCTACTAATAGGAAATCATACTGTAACATACTGTAATCACATACTCCTGCAATTGCATACTGTAACACTGTAGTCACATACGTAGTAGGATCAGATTTAGGCAGGCGCTAAAGTGGTGACACCGACGTGAGGCCAACAACGATGAGCCAGGAAGACATCGATAAGAGGACACAAGAACTGGACATGATTGGAATTAGATCTCGTATTCCTGAGTTTTGGCGAGACAGAGCCCGGCTGTGGTTTGGACAATTTGAAGCGATGACCGCCAGTCAAAAATTAGGCGATGAAAACAAGTTCGGTTTGGTAGTCGCGCAATTGGGAAAGACAGATATAGAACAGATAAGTGACATCATCCTGGCGCCACCTAACACCGGGAGATACGAAAAGGTCAAACAACGCTTGCTGTCCGTTTACGAAGAGACTGAAGAGGTTCAATTGAGGAAACTCTTAACGGAGATAGATCTCGGGGATCAAAAACCGTCGCAGCTGTTACGTCGCATGAGAGACTTAGCACGCGATAAAATACCAGAGAGCACTTTGCGTATATTATGGACGGGACATTTGCCGAGGTCGACTCGGGCCGTACTAGCAGTTAGTGAAGAACTGCAACTCGACGCTTTAGCAGCTATGGCAGACAAGATGCACGATCAAACAAGAGAGGTCAACTGTGTGTGTTCCTGTCAAGCGCGCGAGTCTGCCCCACAGCAAGCAACAGCAAGTGCATTACCGAGCCATGACGTCATCGCAATGATTGACGCATTGACAAAAGAGGTCACAGCCCTGAGAGCCGAGACCTCAGGTTATCGCCGGCAGACTTATCGTGGTAGAAACCGGCCGCGATCACGTTCGAACTCGGCCTCGAAACAGCACAAGGACAACGAATTTTCGGAAGTATGCTACTACCACCGGAGGTTTGGGCGTGCTGCCTTCAGATGTCAGAGCCCATGCAAATTTTACACCATGAAGAAGGATAGCCAAGCGAGGCCGGGAAACTAGACACGACTGAGGCTGCAGCGGGAGCTGAAGTCGACGAATTATCTGCATACCGCTTATTTATTAAGGATAAATCTTCGGGCCTCCATTTTCTTGTGGATACCGGAGCTAACGTATCGGTCCTGCCAGCTCGCTCATCAGATAAGCGAGACCGTTCTCCAGAGAACTACCTCTTCGCCGCTAACAAAACATCGATACCCACGTATGGTGAGCGCACCATTACTCTGAACCTGGGCATGAGACGACCATACGCATGGAGATTCGTCATAGCTGCAGTCAGTAGACCCATAATCGGTGCTGACTTCTTACATCATCACGCCCTTCTCGTCGATCTTCGTGGTAGAAGAATTATCGATCAAGAGACGAATATGCACGTTTGCGGATACCTGACGCCTTTATCAGAAGGCAGTATTCGGACAGTTGACGTCACACTACCGTACCACGACTTACTAGCAAAGTATCCGAATATTACCAGACCAGCCTTGTCGAAGACATGTAACAGCGAAGTGGAACATCATATTGAAACGACCGGACCTCCAGTTTTTGCGAAAGCCCGACCGCTACCTCCACACAAATACAACGCAGCAAAAAAGGAGTTTCAAGAAATGCTGAATCAAGGGATTTGCCGTCCATCAAGCAGTCCTTGGGCAAGTCCACTACATATGGTGACAAAAAAGGATGGGACGTATCGAGCGTGTGGCGACTATCGGCGATTAAACGCAATCACAGTGCCAGATCGGTACCCCATACCTCGACTACACGATTTCACTTTCAACCTACATGGCAAGAAAGTATTTTCAAAAATTGATTTAAAGAAGGCCTATTATTTGGTTAAAAACCGACATATTTCTGGACAGCAAAACAGCGTGGCCGACGCGTTGTCACGCGTGGAAATCGAAACCATATCGTGTCCGTCACCAATAGATTACGCAGCATTAGCTAGCAGTCAAGAGACTAATAGGCAGTTATTGATTATGAAGAAGGAAAGCAAGTATGATCTACGTGAAGTCTACATGCCAGGTTCTACAGTGAAAGTTATTTGTGAAAAGTCCACAGGAACAGCTCGACCTTTTTTAACAGAAGACTTTAGAAGACCTGCATTCGAATCCATTCACAATCTAAGTCACCCAGGTATCAGACCCACGAGGAAGCTAGTAACGAAGCGGTTCTTCTGGCCCTCGATGAATAAGGACGTAAATAATTGGACCAGAGCATGCATCCAGTGTCAACGAGCTAAAATACAACGACATACGGTGGCACCAATGGGCTCGTTTGGAATCGCAGAACGACTGTCCCATGTCCATATCGATTTGGTTGGCCCTCTTCCAACCTCTTCAGAGGGCTATCGATATTTACTCACCATGATCGACCGCGTCACGAAATGGCCAGAAGCATACCCGATATCGGACATCACTGCTGAAAAGGTAGCCGAAACATTCTACACCGGTTGGATCGCAAGATTCGGAACTCCAACTAAATTATCGACAGACCGAGGAGCGCAGTTCGAATCCGAACTCTTCAGCAAACTAATGCAGCGAATGGGCATTGAACGGTGTCGTACTTCCGCGTATCACCCGCAAGCTAACGGCATGATCGAGCGGTGGCACAGGTCACTTAAAGCGTCACTAACAGCTAGACTCAACGTTGCGTCGTGGTTGCAGGAACTGCCTACCGTGTTGCTCGGTCTACGCACAGCAATCAAGGAAGACATAGATGCGAGCTCAGCGGAACTTCTTTACGGACAAACCCTGCGATTACCAGGAGAATTTCACGGAGAGCCTGTTAAACCGACATTTGCACCTTCTCACTTCATGGATCAACTGGCACAAGCAATTAAGAAGGCTCAATCACAGCGGAGAGGAAATACTACACGAGCTACATTCATTCATCGAGACCTACCAAGCAGCTCGCATGTGTTCGTCCGGAATGACGCTTATAAACGACCGCTAACACCTGCATACAACGGTCCTTTTCGTGTGATCAGCCGTGGCGAAAAGTGTTATAAAGTTCAGCTGCCTAACAGGAGCGACAACATATCCATTGACAGATTGAAGCCAGCATTTTTCATTAACGAGGACTCTACTTCTTCATTCCAGGACGAGGGTACCTATACCACCAGATCTGGGAGAATATCAAAACCTCCTGTGCGCTTCGCTTTAGCGCTGGGGGGGGGAATGATGTAGCCTACACAAACGCTGCATTTACCGGGCATCCGCACCGCCGACGCGCCGCAGCAAACTGAGGAATAATCATCCGCTCGTTTATTTATGTAACATCAGCGGCAAGCGGCGAGCGGCGCAGGCCGCGGTGCTACGACGAGCGACGACATACCTACGCCCTAGCTTGACCGGACGTTTGGCAAGCGCTAGTGCGCTGGGCCGCGGTTTTGGTTTTGGGGCGACAAGCACAAGGGCGCCTCAGACGGCACGAACCTCGGCTTGAGCCGTCGCCCAGAGTTGGACTAACGAACTGCCCTGGCAACCCAGACGGGGAGTGCCTAGGGCCCTAGCCACTGGTGGCATCCTAGCTAAAACTTTTTAGAGCGAATTTGCCCAGACCTCCCTGAGGGGGAGGACAAATGAGCCCTATGAATCTGAGTGACTATTTGACCTGATTGTCCTGGAGCTCTGAGTCCAGAGTTCGCGAGGACCCTACACTTGATTGGCATCTGAACGACGCTTTTTGGAGAGAGGTGCCCTGGCCCGCGCCAGAGCCCTATCATTAGATCGACTTGTGTCCATGGCATCCCGGGGAGAGGCCTGGACCCTAAACCTAGCTAATTTAGGCAACTGGTTTGATTATTTGACCGAATTGCCCTGGCCTCCCAGACGGGGAAGGACCTAGGGCCCTATCAATCAACTGGGTGACCCTAAGGGTCCTAAGAGACCACGTCCTCGCCGGCGAGGACGCATTCTGTATCGTCGGAATGGATGTCGAATCTGGTGGCCCGGACCAGTACCAAAAACGGAATGTGTGTTAGGAGACGAGTCAGGTGGGCCGGGCGACCCCAGGGCGGCCGATACTACGGCTGCAATGGGGTCGTCCGGATCATCCAAGAAGTGTCTAGGACGCCTATGCAAGGGGGGCGGACCGTTCGGGTCAGTCGAATAGTCCGCCGCTTGAACCACGAGCGGGTTCGGGTGGTGGGGAGCAGAGTCGAAGTACCTACGCGAGGCATCCTTCATAAATTGACGGATGGAGGGGAGCTCGAGGTCGCAGTGGAGGTCCGAGTTGCGCATATACCATTGCGCGTCTACCGCTCTACGGATGAAGCGGTTTTGAATAACTTGGAGTTTATCCAGTTGATAAGAGGGCGCGTGTGCGAAGACAACAGAGGCGTAGGTCATGACGGGGCGGATCACGGTCTTGTAAAGTGTCACCTTATTTCTAAGGGACATTTTACTTCTCGCGCACAGGAGGGGGGAGAGACGGCCTAGAAAGAAGGCCGCGCGGTTACGCACCGTGGTGATGTGTTTTTCGAAGTTGAGCCTATTATCCAGGGTAACACCTAGGTATTTGGTCGAGGAGGCCCAAGAGATGGGCTGGCCATGGAGGCGTAGGGACCTATTCGGGAGTTTTTTACGCGGAGTGAAGTACACGGCTGCACTTTTCTCTGGATTAACGGTAATGGCCCACATGCGGAACCATTTACCCAAGGAGAGGAGCGCTCGGTTGACGAGAGCAATTTGTCGAGTCACGTGCCACCCTCTGGCGTAGAGGGCGGTGTCGTCGGCGAAAAGGGAGAGCTCTACCCCCGGGTAGCGGGGGATATCGCTCGTGTAGAGTGAAAAGAGCAGCGGGGACAGGGCTGAGCCCTGTGGGACCCCCGCTCTGATGGGGTGTGGAGGTGAACGTTCACCCTCGTGTTTGAAGCGGAAGCTTCTGTCGCGGAGAAAGTCCTGGATGATGTGGACAAGACGGTCTGGCAGACCGAATTGATACAACTTGTATATCAACCCGTTATGCCAGACTTTATCGAAGGCTTTGGCCACGTCCAGGAAGACCGCTACGGTCCCCTGGGGGTTGCCAAAGTGTTTGGGTTTCGTGTTGAAACCCTCTAGGATGTACTCCGTGAGGCGGTGTACTTGTTGAACGCAAGAGTGTCGGGCTCTGAAGCCGAACTGCTCGTTGGGAAGGAGGTTGTTGGCCGTGACGTGGGCCCACATGCGATTCAGTAGAAGTCGCTCGTAAATTTTACCCTGGGAACTAAGGAGACTAATGGGGCGGTAGCTAGAGGGCTCTGACGCCTTCTTGCCTGGTTTGTGAATGCCGATGACATCGGCAGTTTTCCAAGCGGATGGAAACATGCCGTTGCTCATGGCAGCATTAAAAATGCTAACTAGGAGGTGGATCAGGGCGGGGGGAAGGTGCTTGAGCACTTTGTTACTGATGCCGTCGGCACCGGGAGCTTTCCTATCGCGGAGGCGGTGGATAATAAGCGCAACTTCCCTAGTCGTGATAGGGTCGAGGGGGATCGAGGGGGGAATGGTGCTACGATGTTCGATCTCGCTGTCCACCATAGTAAGATGGGAAGCGGGGACCGAACTGAGCGACGGAGCGCATTGAGCCTCGAGACTCTCTGCTAGGCACTCTGCCTTCTCGTCGTCATCGAACGCGGGGGGCTGACCGGGGCGGTTCAGGGGGGGCATGGTGACCGTTTTGTCTGACTTTAGGTTGCGCGCCAGCTGCCAGTAAGCCTGGTGCGTAGGCGCGAGATCTGCGAGTGTGTCATCCCACTTTTGATCCCGGAGCTCCTGAATGCGGGCCTTTACGAGGCGCTCGTAACGCCGCAAGGTAGCTCTGTTCTCATCGGTGGGGCATCTACCGAATGCCCTAGTGGCTCTGTGTTTCTCTCTCAGTAACTCCCTCGCGTCCTCGGGCAAGACCAGCCGACGGGAATCTTCGACTGGTACTTGCCGCGACGACTTGCCTATGGCGGTGCGGAGGTGGTTAGTGAGGGAGTCGATCGATCTTTCGACGTCCTGGGGGGATTGGATATCATCCGGTATCGGGTCGAGTTCGGGTGAGCTGATGTCATTAAGGGCTGTCCCTAGATGGTTCCAGTTCACTACTGTCCTAGTCGCGGTCGGTCTGTCCGTCGGGTCGGGGCCTAGATGCATGAGCACTGGTCTGTGGTCGGAGTTAAGTTCGTGGAGCACTTCTAAAGAGCGCAACTGGAGTGTTACGCCTTTTAGGAGTGCTATGTCAAGTACGTCGGAGCGGTAGCCTACCTTAGGAGGGAAGTAAGTGTGCGTGGAGGGCGAAATGACATCAAAATTAATGTCATCCGCTAAACTAAATAGTTTGCTGCCGTGGCTATTCGTTTCGTTGCAACCCCACTCGAGGGTCTTGGCGTTGAAGTCGCCGGCGAGGATGACGGATGTCCCTAAGGCGAATAGTTTCTCGTAGTCGTTCTGATCGAAACGCCTGTTACCAGAGTGGTAGCAGGCCGCGAGTGTGATAGGCTGATGGCCAGTTAGAGCGATCCGGCATACGGAAGCTTCGAGATAACGAAGCGAAGGCGTGTCGAGAGGAATGCAGTGAAGGGATCGTCTGTAATAGATAAGCGTCCCCCCTTTGGCAGAGTGGAGCCTATCATTACGGAACAGGCAAAAGTTGGCGATCCTGGGATCCCTTTTGCCCGGTTTTAAGAAGGTCTCGTTAACTAGGAGGACGTCGATTTGGTGGTCGTGGAGGAATTGTTCGATGAGTGGCACTTGGCTTCCTCCGTCACTCGTTTCCTTAAGAAGTCCGTTGGCATTAAACCATGCCAGTTTGATCGATCGGGGCCTAATACGTTTGGTTGAATTATCCATGACGGGTCGGGGTCGCGGCGAGGAAGGCCTGGATGGCCGCGACGGTGGCCTGATTTTGCGCAAGGATGCGTAAAATCGCCGCCGGTTCGCGGTTGCTCAGGATCTGACGACCTAGATTGATGCAATCGCCCAGTGGGAGCTGGGCGGAGATACCGAGGACTGCGTTAATGCATTCATCGTCCGCAAAGTGCGAAGGATGAAGGGATACCTGACGGGGAGCAGGAGGGGAAGCGATATGACGCGGCTGGGATGTAGCCGTGGCATACGAGGTCGGGCGGGTTGAGGGAGCGATCGGCTGTGAGGCAGGTGTGGGTAGGACGGGCGGTTGCGGGATCAAGGATGGTAGGGCAGTTGCCGGCTTCGACCTAGCCCCGGAGGGTTTGGCCTTAGCTGGCTTAGGTTTTGGGTGGGAGACTTGGCAGGAGGGCCTGGAGGCGGAGGGTTTCGGGAAACGGGGGGCCTTGGGGCAGCCGCGATAGTTCGCGGTATGCCCGACGGTTCCGCACAGGGTGCAGGAGGGCGGGGTGGGATCGTCCTTCTGCCTAGTGCAGTCAGCGGTCCCATGGTCACCCGTGCACTTGACGCAACGGGGACGGGAGTTGCAGTGACGGGCCGCGTGCCCGTAGCACTGGCAGCGGTGACACTGCGAAGGTCCAGTCCTCTTGTGCGGAGTCTCGACCGTGACTCCCGACAGGGCGCAGACCGTCTTCACTTGGAAGATGGCTTTGCCAGCGGGGGTCCGTTCGAGCACCACAAGGACGAGGTCGAATGGGGTTTTGGTCCTGCCGCCGGTGAGGCGGTGGACTTCGAGAACGGGGAGGTTTTGACGGAGGAGATCCTCCTTGACCTCGGTCGCGGGGATCTCCTTGGGGACATTGCGTATTACAACGCGGAGCAATTTCTCCTCTTCCAAGGCGAAGGTGTGGAAGCCCACGCCCCGGTCGCGGAGGTATTGTGTGATAGCTCGGTAGCCGTCGGTGGACTTGATGACCACCTTAATACCCTGCTGGGTGCTGCGGGCGGAGAAGTCAATGCCTCTGTCTGCGAAAGACTTGGCAAGGGCGTTCCACTTTTCCTTGTCTTTGACAAAGATTGGTGGGGGAGGCTTGGTACCAGGGATGGTACGTGACGAGAGGGCGTCGGTGCCTGCCTCGGGGCAAGCGGTCTTGGCGGGAGGTTTAGGAGGCTCGGAAGCCGCCGGGCGTTTGCGGGTGACGACGATGAAGCCGTCGTCATCCATGGATAGTGGGACGCCTGCCTGGTCGGCAGGTGAAGGGGACATGGGAGAGTCGGGTATGGAAGAGGAAGGGAGTGGGGAACGCTGGCGCGTGTGGCCCGATGCCGATGGCGAGCGCGAGCGTGCAAAGGCCGGAGTGAGGGCAGATACCGGGGATCTGTCCCTTGTAGGGTAGGGGGATTTGGAGCGGTTTTTGCGCGGTTTGCGCTGGGACATGGCGACCAGCTTAGAGGGCTTGGTCGCCGGGCGGAAGGAGGTCGACGGTGTAGGAGCGGGTGGAGGTGGCGGGATGCCCAAAAGGGCGTTCCTGTCGGCGGGGGAGAGGTTTGCACCCGCGGGGGTGCTTAGGAACTGCTCGAGCAGTTCTCCCTTCGTCGCGGCGATCTTAGCGGAGATAAATGCGTTGAACGCCTCGGCCATCGTGTGACGGAGGCGGACAACTGGCGGAGAAAGAGTCGATGGTTGGAGGGGGACACCTCCAACCAAAAAGTTACGATAAAGCGCGGTCCCCCTGCCGGGTATAGGCAGGAGGGTGAGTGCCTAGGTGTGCCCTAAGCGATGTACCGTCGCCAATCTTAATGTGCGACGGGTGAGTACCTACAGTCCCTAGCTGCCTGCGGGGGAGAGACAGAGAGTCCGGGCAAGCCCGATCCTCCAAGCCAAACACACACCCGAGGAATAGGAAGAAGGGTAAGGGTAGGGTGGGAGGGAGATACCTGGCGTCGACTAGGAGCACCCCCCAAGGTCGGTGGTACCAGGCCCGTCCGGATTGCGCGTTCCCCTGAGGGGGGAAAGCGGACGCTCCGGGGCTGCGTCGATCGGCTTCGTTGGCACCGTAGGTTTCCACCGATCTCCACTGAAGGTGGCAAGTGACTTGTGTGCCCTCTACGGAAAAGCGCTCTCTTGCGAGAACGCCTTTCGAAGAACTAGAGCGCTCTGAGAAGAGCGGTTTGCGAATCCACGCACTCGCAGCGTGCACGACTGTATGCAGCTACGTGTACAAAACACGCAACTACTTTACAATCGGCCCGTGAACGATGCGTGAGATCCCCGTGTGCACGACTGTATGCAATTACGTATAAAATATACGTAACTAACTTTACAGTCGCCCCACGTACGGAATGCGGGTTGCCACGCAGGTGGCCGGCTAGCAGGTAGCCGTTTAACTTCTCGGAAGAAGCGTCCTAAGTGGAGCGGCGCTCGACACAAAGGAGACCCAGTGGAGCAAGCTCAGACACAATGGGAAGGGACGGCTTAGGGAGCTAAGCGGACATCTGTTCAGAACGAAAGTTCGGAGCAGAATGTGACGACGATGCAGCGTTGCAAGGAATTTGTATATTTATACTCACCTCGCGCGACGGCGGAGACATGCGCGGGCGCGGGACGAGCATCGAATTCTCTGTGCGGTGTAAGATACTTACTAAGTGTCATGCTTTACTTTGTACTTAAGTAATGAATAAACGATTATTGTTATTGCCCTGTAATCACTGTTTTATTTTAGATTAAGCAACCCTACTAATAGGAAATCATACTGTAACATACTGTAATCACATACTCCTGCAATTGCATACTGTAACACTGTAGTCACATACGTAGTAGGATCAGATTTAGGCAGGCGCTAAAGTGGGATGAAAAGTTACGTGTTGCACTCGAGTGCAAAGATTTTTCACCTTGTGCTCTTTTAATTCCCTCGCTAAGGCTCAGGATTCTAAAATTGAATTACTCGCCGCGCTCGTAATTCAATTTTAGAATCCTTCGCTTGCTCGGTCATCAAAAGTGAGCACGCGGTTAAAAAGCAACTTTGCACTCTTGTATACCTAACAAATAACTATTATATGGTTGCTACGAATATTTTGTTTAGTTTATATTTATTAATTTATGACAGAGTGGTTGTATATTTACTCCCATAAATAAATAAGTATCGAATATACCGAGTTGTTTAACATTTGATTTCACGACTTTTTACTGCAGAATAACTGTGTTGCAAGACTTGTGCATTTTTGTACATGTTTTTGACAGGATAAGATTTACAAATAATCGAAATACTTAAACCCACCAACAAAGGACATTATACTTAGATGGTCTAGCGGCATTACGAGTATACCGCTAAATAGATTAGTATTCAGCATGGTAATGCCGCTAGCTTTTATCTAGTTCAACATAGGCTAGGGCTCATGCGCTACTAGATAAAATCATCCTGATCTAACGAAAGTATCATGCTCTTATATTCAAATTAAAATACATAAAATTTGCCAGCGTTGTAGACTAAGGCCTTCAGACTACACCCTCTGTTTACGGGATCCCCGTACAATAGTAGAACATTTTGGGTTGATACGAGATAATATATTAAATAAATTAAGTAATGAATTGACTTTTTATTGGAATCACACAAATATCAAATATACAGGAAAAATCTTATATAATGTGATACAACTTAAAAGCGAGTGATAAATGCATTGTTTGTGTGTCACTGTCTTAAATATTGGATTCAAAACTCAGAAAAACAATTTTTATTCTGCTTCAGAAAGATGCTGCCAAAACAAATCACACGCAAGCAACATCAAAAACCTTTTCGGGGAACATTAAAAAACATCAGAATAAAGAATGACTTCCTTAAAACAACGAGGCTGTTTTTCCGCAATTTTTCCCGCGATTTAAAAACTAATTTCCCTTCTAAGCTGACGTTAAAAACGTAGCAGACGGTTAGCTCGGGGGTTTAAGTGCGTTTTTAGGATGTCGAGTGCTGTTTAAGGGGATGTAGGAATTAAGTAAGGGAGATTGTTCTATGCGAATAATGTTCGGAAATAAAATTGGTGTCAAATACTTTTTTATGTTGCTATGATTGTATGGATGATGTTATTCTCGTACAAGTTGTAGTTTGTTAAAATAATACGAAAATATCTTGACGAAAACTGATACATAAATATATCGATCGAATTAACCCATAGAGTCTCACTGCTGGGCACAGGTGTCCAATACGAAGAAGTTGTAGACCATATTGTAACATGCTGGCTAAAATACGGGTTAATACTTCTATAATCTTTGAAAGCTATTAGCGTTTTCCGACAAGTATAGATTCCTGATAAACATCTTCGACTCGTGATTTTGATTTTTTATATTCAATTGCTATAGTATTAAGATCTTGTTCTAAGAGTAGTAAAATCTATATTTATAGAATTGTTAAGGTTTTCGTATTAATAAACGAAACTTCCTCTTTGGCAGAAACCAACATAAACCATAAATTAAAATACCGCGACGACTGAACAAATTTCGTCAAGATTGGATAGAAACTATACGACTTGAACGCGAGTAAGATATTTCTTGCGGACAAACATCCATACATACAAACATACAAACTGACAGGCTAAGGAACCCTTTTCCAGAGTTGAAGCAGAGACGCGTCGCTCGCAGGTCAGTTCATTCATTAAATTTTATTAAATTTTCTTACAAATTTTTTGTCGTATCAAAGGCATTTATTATTGCTATCAATATAATATTCCGACCGATTTCAATTATATATGACATACAGTAATAAATCTTTAATGTCCTACAGACTAACAAAAATACCTACTAATATTTTTTTTCACTATTCCAGATTTTTATAACATCAAAGTGTTACTTATCCAAATATACTCTTCCGTTAGAACACCTCTAACTCCCTCCATTTCCGACCACAAAAGGCTTTATACCCTACGTTCAGTAAACACGTAGACGTGATCTGCACGTAGAACGTCCTTTGTTCAACCTCCGCCTAAATTAATACAAAATAGCTTAATTATCCCGCTAGAGAGGTGTTAATTTAAAAGTAACTTTGTAGACGCGCTGGGAATTGTCCAACTTTGTATTCAGAGCAGTTTGTTTGAAGATTCAGTAACATTTTGTATAGAGCTTTGGTCACGTGCTGTGCTTTGGTTTGTTCACTTGTATAAAATATATAGATTTTAGTTTTACGGTATTAACGCGGGTAATTATTTATTGCTGTTCTAGTAATTTTCAACTGCTGTAATAAGAAGCGGAATAAATTTAACGTTCGTACTACTAGTAATAAACGGTATAACGTATTAAGGGGACAGTTATAACATTTCTCGCGGGGGTGGATAGCCCACAACCGCGCCGCTAAGTGTAGTGGCAGATGGTAATAAAACAGGGCCGTCTGCCCCCATTTTTGGCCGTCTGCCACAACGTGAGGGATGTTCGTGAGGGCAGCCGGTAATACCTATGGCTATCGACCACATACGAGAAATATGGATAATAATTTGAATGTCTGAATGTTTTACTTGTGACTAACATAATATATAACAAGAAATCTAATAAAACGAAACATACTTAATAATGATGTGTGTTTGGCACAACCACACATTAGTTCGCTTTCGTTTGTCGGGTTTTGGTCGCGTGGCTTTATTCTGCTTTGTCAGAGTTTCTTGTCTATGACTTTCAGTTGTAATCTTACCTAGAGATATGAGGGAACTATAATTTGTTATTAATGCTAGTAAAGGAAGGTTGATGTTAGAAAGGGAAGGCTAGCGTCAGTACGCGGTAGGATGACGTCAGTATTTCTACACTTAAAAATCCGATGGATGATAATTATTTAATTCAATCGACATTAAATTCCCCAATAACTTCAACATATCAAGTATGATTAAGTAAAATTAACATTGCAATTTCATTATCATAAACGTGTTAGAAAAATGTATGGTTTACATTTATTTATTTATTTATTCAATTCTCTTACATTTACAGCAACGCCAAGGTATGTGACGACTTATATGTAATGATACATTTGTTTTCATAAAAATTATACAATATTAAAGTTAAATTACTATTAAAATCAAAAATTTCAAAATATTAAAATTACATCCAAAAATGCTCACAAACACTTACAAATATATTAATATTGTGTTAGAATATATCGATGCTCTGGTGTTGAACAAACCAGCGCATTAAGCACACTTTAAGGCTACAGTATTTTATACATTATTCTGAATCAAAATGTTTTTAAAACAGTTTATCGCTCGTCCGAAACGCCTAGTTAGAGTCTTAACAAAACTTCCGAGAAAGCGCCGTCCTTAAACCTCCGTGGCTTTAATTCCGACACTTTTGATGGTTGCTTACAATATTCGCGAGAGAAAAAGTTACTTTCTTTTTGTAGGTGACATTTAATTGGAAAGATTTATTCTGGGAAAAAAGCATTTTAACTATTCTTTACTGCAGTAGTAAATAATTTACAAGCTTTATTGACCGAGTAAGCGAAAAGCGTTTGGGAAATTTTTCTTTCGTCTTGTCAATTAGGATGTTTGTATATATCTCCTGAAATTACGGACTCGCGTACTGGTATGATTGTGTGTTTGCCTATAAAAGTGGGAAGATTGCTACGGCACCATTTACTGACCAATTTCAATAAAGTTTGGTGTACCAGGATAAATAACACAATATTTGTGAGAATATTAAATACTAAAGAAATCGGTAAAGTTTTTTTTTTGTAAGTTTTTTTTTACTTCGTCTTTATTAGACTAGATATAAACTACTAAAGATCTTCCAATTGCTTATTTCGTTATTTTTTTCTGAAGTAGGTAGACATTTAAATTCCTTAACTTATATAATAACAAATAAGCTGTTACAATATCTTTATTTCACAAATATATTAAAGAGTAAGTCCTGACTGACTGACTGACTGACATTTGCAAGGAATCGACATGGAGCCTAAACCGCTGAACCTAGAGACATGAACTTTGGTAAGTTCATTCATTATATAGAAAATAATATAATCTTTTTCAATATAAATATGAATCGCTGAATGTGTTGCTAAGCGCAGATATCGATAGCAGCTGAATAGATTTTGCTAATTCTTTTTTTAGAATATTCCTTTAAGTACGAGGACGGTTCTTACGGAGAGAAAAATTTAAAAACTTGCCCGAAAAACAACACTTTTCTATGCTTCCATACAATCGATTAGTAATAATAGTCAAAAGTCAATTTTTAACTTTAATACCATACCATAAAGTTTAAGTGTTAGTGGAGAGGTTCAAACAATTGAGTGATGTTACTATCGTATAAATCAATGTCAAAATTTGCTGAACCAGCGTCCCGAATACCGAAAAAAGTATTAAAAAAAATAAAAAATTAAGGAATCGACTGTTAGGCGGTACGAAGTTTGCCGGGTCAGCTAGTTAATAAAAATATTGAGTGTATTTGTAGGGATGTACTGAAAAAAGATTTTTGGAAATTCAAAATCTGAAAAGGTCAAAAACGGGTTCAAAGTCAGAAACTTCTTTAAATTCCATGTTATATCGCGGGCAACGCCGCAGGTAACAGCTACTACCTTAACAAATTATTCATTAAGTCAAATTTCCAATGTTTAAAGTTATTCAAACATAATAATCTGTTTAGGTTTAATCGTCGATGAATACTTTAGTAATTCATTGATACAATTAATTTTCATTCTTCAGGGAATTCTTCAATAGCCACTTTATTGTTTATAATCCGATCGATTAAAGTATCTTCTGAAGTTCTAATTTGAATCTTTCAGTTATACAGACTTTACGGTAAGTGGTATTCAAAGCCGGAAAGGGTCACTATACACATCCTAGGAACAACGTTTACTATGAAACCAACTCTAAATTCGAGAAAAAACAACAGCTGTTTTGTCGACGACCGATAAATTCTATCTACGGAACCAATTTTTTCACAATTTCTGAGTTCCTTAACATAACGCGTAAAGCATTTTTTTTAACACGAGTCTTTATAAAGAAGAAAAAGAACTTTAATTTTTTTGGTTTGATGTCCGCAATGAACAACGCTGCATAAAACTGTAAAAAAGCTAAATCGTTAAATCTGCGTATCACCCTTTTTTTAATTTTTTTGTACCTAGTGTCACTCTCATGACTAAGACGAATCTATTGACACCAGTCACATCAAAATACGTCAATCCGTTTAAGCTCTAGGACGTGCCAAAGAAAACTACATACATACATACACTCGCAAAACATAACCCTCCTTCATCAGTCGGGTAAAATTTCCCCAAAACCCAAATATGTACTACGTTTACCTTCACTATATTAGGTCTAACTAACTAGTCTTAACTAATCTATCAGAAATTAAACTCGAGTGAAACTATGCGCGGTCGTTTCAATCAGTTACATTGAATATGCGTAAAGACTACATTGGAATTAAATTCAATTTGCCGAATTTATAATCTGTACTTGTATAGATCGAGCAAGTTGCATGTACGTATCAATCGATAGCGTCCCACTACTGAGCACGAGTCTCCCCATGAAGGGAGCAGGGACCCCCTTCAGTGGTGGCCAAATTGCGGGTTGGGGACTTCACTTTTCTTCGAAAGTTATTAACCTACTCCGAAAAGCAGCTTTCCTCTTGATGTTTTACACCAATTAAGCAGAGGTGCATGCATGAACCTGGATTTGAACCCGCGCCCTTTCGCTTGTGAGACAACGGGTTTAACGACTAGGCTACCACTAACTTTGTATACATGCAAGGTTTTTGGTTAGGGGTCACCATAATGAATAACTCTCTATGTGGAACCAACTCTGAAAATCTGATGTTTTACACATTTGGTCGACTATCGAGAAACTTTTTGTTGTTTTTTTCTCGATTTCAGAGTAGATCCCATAATAAAATTGTTTGTTATGATGAGTTTAGTTACCCTATTTCGGCTGAGTACACCCCTAACCGATAATCGTGTATACTAAACCTAGGTATATTAAAGTTTGTATGTGTATATATATATTTGTATATAATATTAATATCTGTGAATAGTCGGAAATTTACGATCGTAGAAGTATTTTCCCATACAGAGATAAATTTGCAATATTGCCATTTACTGGCTGACTACAAAATTCAAATAAAAAATCTGTACTTATAATAATATAGAAATAAAAGAGGCTTTGGTCCGGTGTGTTCTTCAACAGGGTTCGGTGGTTAAAAGCATCACACTATACTCGTATCAATAGTGAATTTTAATGTTTATTTACCCAAAAGGTAACAACGGGACCCTATTACTAAGATTTCGTTGGACGTACATCCGTCTGTCATCACCAGGCTGTATTTCATAAACCGTTATAGCTAGACAGTTGAAATTTTCACAGATATATTTCTGTTGCCACTTTAACTACAAATACAAAACGCTGAAAACAATAAATATTTAATGCCTCTGGCAAGGCTATCAATATTTAGTTTTTGGATGCATTCGGGTCACTCAAAAACTGACACAAGAGTAAACCGAATCGTTTAGTTTCAGCACTACGAGAAATTACAAAAAGCATGTATAACTAACGCGTAAACCTAATAAAACAAACAAGAAGATTGTAAAAACAACGGTTTATAGTAACAACGCGTCTGGCCGTTAAAACCGAGCGTAAAACGCCAATTTTCCCACGATATGAAAATGAGTGTCGGCACGACGCGGCATTATGCAGCTCGGTTGCCAACTCGTTTGGGATTCTAGGAACCGACCCGCGGCGCCAGCTGCTGGCTGCAGGTTACTACTTCTTGTTACCCACAAATCTGCTGGTATTAGTCTAAAATGTTTAAAATTGAAAATAGTTTGTTGTTAGAAAATTGGGTAACTTCTGCGTGTATGTAGCTTGCTGTTGGGGTTTGCTGAGCTAAAAGAGAGCCACGGTACATTACGACTAATCTTCATTATAAGATGATAGGTTTATTAAAAGACTAGAATTTAAGACTATGACAAAATTCTAAGACTGAGATATTTATTAATTCAGAAAAACTGATTTATTTCTTACCTAAGTTTAGCATAATGGGTTAATTTTTGAGAGTGAGTGGAGATCAACTGGCGTTCTCTTAAAAATATGTCTCCTGATCACAATAAAAAAATAATTGTATTCTACGACTTCTGAAAATTCACAAAAAAAGTTTTTTTTTTTCAAACTTCCAAAAGCCGTAGAATAAAAAGTTTTGCTAATGGTCGGTTGAAACCACCCTCAAGAGGTTGCTGGTCGAAAACCAATCGCCCTGTGAAGTTAGTATTGCATATATTTCTTAGTATAATTTTGTACGATCTTACAATAATTGAAATGAAAACCTTATTGCAACAGAAACACGGTTGCCAAATTTGTGCAATGAACTTGTTTGTTCAAATGTATAAATTACATACAATAAATACTGAATATGGAGCTTTTTGAATATGAATAGAATTGAACGCAACCATGGAAGCTGAAACTCGTCATCATCATCCTCAGCTAGAAGACGTCCACTGCTGAACACAGGAATTCCCTTAGAACGTTATTCCGAACGAAAAGCTGACAATTGCATCTACTGGTTACTTGTGGGAGGCTCACCTACTCTGCATCATCCAGTTCCTGGTCGCCACTCAAAAACCTTTCTTCCCCATCGGTGTACGGTTCTTCGAGCTATATGGCCGGGACATTGCTTGCAAATCCTACGAGCTATGTCGGCAACTCCAGTTCTTCAGCAAATATCCTCATTACGGATTCTATCGAGCAAAGACACTCCCAACGGAGGATTTCATTCTGGATTTCACCAACTATTACTGAACCCAGGGAAAATATGATCGAGTTTAACTATTGAACGGCCAATTTACGAAGATCAAGTTCTTTGAACGCGTTTTATATTGACAAGTTTGACGATAATTAAAAGTGACAATGATATTTCACTTCAGAATTTGCGTTCCGCATCACGTGAAGTTGGTTTACTTGAACGCGTTCAATAATTGTACGGTCAAAAAGATTAGCCAATAATCTGCATATCTATATCAAATCCAATATTTCAACTAGTTTACCCTGAACCGAGAAATGATGATACCGATGATGATTTGTATTTTCATAAAATTAATAAAGTGCATATGAGAGAATGCATGCATAAAAATTTGCGCCTTAACGTCTTTCGATAAGATTTACTTTAAAACAAATCATTTAATTATTTATTTCATCTTTATAGAAATAGTTCAAAGTACCTATCTTTGGATCACACATGGGTTACAAATTGCTATTTCCATACAATAATTTCAGACACATTATTCTCGTTCAGTTACCACAGAGTTCCGAACAATCGCGTTAGTTCTCCTACATACCGTTTTCGTTATCTTCTTGATTTACAGCTTCTAATAAAAACAAAAGAAAAGCCCTACCTTCACTCTACAGAGAAATTCTAACCTTTGCATCGTAATGTTAAGGTTTCTATTGGCAAAGCGAAAGAGTCATCTTGGAAAACTTTGAATCAAATATGAGACGAGAAAATAATGCTTTGTGCAGCAGGAATTTGTTTGCAACGTAATGGCGCTGCAGAATGATTACAAAGGATTTTTTTTACAGATTTCTACTGCTGTAACAGACTTCTTGACCTGTGAATGTTTATTAGGCTTTGCTAGGTTTTTAAAGGTTAATATTTTAGACTGTAAGGTATCGAGGTAGGTTTCCTTTTTACCCCACTGCGAAAGAATGAGGGTTATGCTTTTTGAGTGTAGGTATGTATGTATATTTCTTTAGTACGCCCTAGAGGCTAAACGACTTGTCGTATTTTGATGTGCGGGTTTTTTTCGAACTCACTCCTTACCACTTGTTCGAAGTTTTTTCTTATAAAATGAACTTAAAAATGACATCCTGGAAGACTTATCCATTTTGAATAAAATACTCTTAGTGAAAAATTCTCGCTGAGGAAAAACATACTGAATTCTTAATTCAATCTTAGTACCAAGTTTCGTCAAGATTAGTTAAAATCTATGACTTAGTAGATAGTCTTCCTCTAATTATGGAGGTGTTATTATTTTCCTCAGCGGCTCAGTCAGTGACTTCCGTTTGAGTAATATTTTGTATATATATGTATATATATGTCAATAATTAATATTATATATCTATATATGTGTCTAACAAATAAACTTAAAAACTACTGAACCGATTTCAAAAATATTTCGCCGTTAAAAAGCTGCATTATCACTGAGTAACATAGACAATAAAAAAATTGAGATCCGCGGGTAACACCACGGAGCCCAGCTAGTATTAGATATAAAGATCACAGATACTGATATTAAAACTGTTTTTTTTTCTGAAGTTGTCTATAAAAACGATATGTAATGCGGCATGTATTAGTCGTAACTTTGCCCCATGTCTGGACCTTTTCTTTTAGTTTCGTAAGGAAAAAACTCATCTTTTGACATTTCTAGTAGACTTGGATATGGAAATTATTGAGGGTAAAAAGGGCAAGGGTTTCGTATGTTTGCAAAAGGAACAAGCTTGCGACTGTTGGGGAAGTTTATTCGCGGGACCCTGATTTGCATGTTAAGATGGTAGTGCTAAAAAGGCAGAAGATTAAAAATAAAATTAAGTACAGTTATACTTAATTTTATTTTGAATCTTTAATCGTAAATTATAATGTGGTATATAATATAGGTACCGATATTAGTGATTTATGGTCTGATGGATTTTTTTCCGCCCAAAATAGAAGTAAAAAATGTAAAGATTATAAAATAAAAAAAAAATTACCCAATATAATTTTTATTTCAACTCTGCCATCCTCAGCAAGTACGAGTAGGTATATCATTGGCAATCTTAGACTATTAGGTTGTACGAAGGTAATCACAGATTTCAGAGAAAATATCAAATTTATTGTATTTATTTTTAGGCTTTTATTAGTAAATATTTTTCATGGAATGTATTTACTTTGTAATGCAGAGCTGTGTTATATTTCTATGACACGCGCAAATATTTAATATTTAAAAAAGTAAACTTCTTATCGTCTAGTTTACATAAAAACCATTTCGATACATCTCTAAAAGTCCTTTTACTCGCATTTAAATATCCATACATATTGATAGTTATTTGCACCCAAGGGAGCCACCGTTTCAAACTTTCTATGACTATTAACATAAAAGGACAGGCCTACCATCTGGTACGCCTGTCCAGTGTCCATTTATTTCTCATTTATTTTCGCTGAGGACATCTTGAGTGAAAATAAATTTTAAAACCGGCAACACTAAAGTGTCGCTTTTTTAGTTAGTAAGTTTTTAGGTAGTCACTCTAGCTTTAATTTAAGTATTTGTTGTGTTTTTCTCTTAAAAATACTAGTACCTACAAAGACAAGCGAAACTGCAGATAATAACCAAAAACGAGCATTTTTGTTTGTAGAGTAAGGGTTAACAAGTACAAGGGCGTAATTCAACCCCAAACTCCGTTTTTCACTCAAATGCATATTGAAATTAATTACAAATTTAAAGTAATAAATATAAATATAATATGAGATAACATCCACACAAATGTTTTCAGGTCTCAAACTAGACAAAGCCTATGAGTATGGTAACCTGATGACTGATATACATACATAAATACATACTTATATATATATAATAAACACCCAGACACTGGTCAAACAGACATGTTCATACCCAAAATTGTTTACCTGTCTGGGGCCAGTCAAAGATACCTGATTGTCGAAGAAAGTTAATTAATATATGAGATATTAATCATCATATAAATTATATTTATTTACCGTAATACAAATATTAGATTTAAAGCAAAATTAAAAGGAACAATATAGCTTTATAAGTAAAATAAAATCCCCAATTTGCAATTTGGCCAGCGTGATGGACTATTATGATGATGTGAGCAAGTATGATTAAAACTAAAAAAACGCCATAGGTTGACAAGAATACAAGGATGACTCTGTCAATGTCCGAATGATAATCATTTCTTAAGTAAAGTACGAGTTAAATACAAATACGTTAAGATTGACACAAGCACATAAGCGCCTGCTCTCATCTTATACGCGCCAGTCTAGATGATCGAGGCCAGTCTTTACATTTTGTACTAGTCCGTGGTAGAAACCGCAACTTTGTTTATAGATCGGTTTTTGTACGAGTTGGTCTGCGGCCTCGCAATCATAGTTACTTTTGTAGGCTTTTTGGACGAGTTATGAAAACCAATACGCTGCGGTACAAGTGAATGGTATGAAACGGTAAAAACCAATTTCGGGACTGTAAAGCTTGGCGCTTGCAACTGTACTTTTACTAAAGTTTTTTTTTTAAATGGAGATTGCGTGTTGAACTGTGAAAATTGTGATGTGAGCTCATTATTATTTACTATTTCTTGTATATGAAGATAATAATGACCCCAATGCGGTCAGTCACACTAACTCAACTAAAAGTTTCTAAAATTATATCCATCCATTCCTTACTTTTTTTTGAAACAAAATTAGAGGAGACAATTTTAGAATTGTCAAATTAGGTTAGCTCAGAATCCAGAAATAGCAAACGAAAGATATCCTTCGTTGAAGTGTAAGTCGAGGGGATATAATACCCCCGATATTGTTCTCAGACAAAACTGAGGATACGTTTAAGACGCTGGACTGGGAAGGAGGGGAATTGACATTAATGGCGTGTAAATATAACACTTGCAATTTGCAGATGACATCGTCGTAATAGCTCTGGGGCTGACTTCAACATGTGTTGGATGGCTTGGATTATTCTTCGTAGCGAATACGGATGAACTTGGATAAAACCAAGGTCATGCTCATCTATCACGTTGTTCCGAGTCCGATAGTCATCGATCGCATAGGTTTTTTCGTGGAAAAACATGATGCGGACAAAAATTAATTAAAGATATTGCTTTTTATGTCATAGTACGTTGCTCTCATGTTTCTAATTCTAGTGATATATTCTAACCCGTGAAATAAAATACATGCAAAAGATAGTTGTTTATATTATTATTACCATGTTAATACTTTTTTATGGGCAACTGCCTTTATTAAAAAGAAACAAAATGACTAACTCCATCAAAAAAAAAAATACAATTATTCGCTTTAGAATTTAGGACAGATTCGCTTTATGACAGAATAATTTTATAACAGATTAGCTTTACGGCAGAAATTGTACAGATAAGTGCACTAAAGTAGCAGAAAGATTACATATAGAGTATTTAAGATCTACAGATTATCCAAACGCTCTAACCCACCACCAGAGGGCACCAGAGGGAGTTTCATCTCTTTTATTCATTACTAGCCGACTCGCCGAACCGTTATGTATGTCACCTTTTAAACCTTCCCTGGAGTACGACTAAAATCAGCTATATCGGCCCAGCCGTTCTCGAGTTTTAGTGAAACAAACATTGTTCATTATTAATTTTTCTGTCATAAGAACCTTTTCCTGACAATAACAAAAAGCTGTTCACGCGTGATGGTGTAACCAAGGGATATAGAGATACATTTTCATATATATAGATTTCAGAGCAACATTATCACAATGCGTAGAACATTTTGTCGTTCGTGACATTTAATTAACGCTTAGAGGTTATGTATTGTAGTTTAGTAGGTATAATGAAACCACACGTGTGATGGAAGGTCAGCTGCTGCACTAATTACAGGATGACAGTGGACAGCCCGGGTGTATGGGCTAGTGATCACTAGTCCATATACCCACGGGTTCGCTCGCGTTCATATTAATGGAGAAGATAAACAAATGTCTTTAAATAACGCTCGTTGCAGTCTTGCAGACATGTCTTGTTTATTTTATTTGATTTAATAATTACTTAAAAGGGCAAGTGCCTTTATTAAAATAAACAAAATGACTAACAAAATAAATAGTTACTCGTAATTTTAAATCTATGTATAATAATAGACTATAGTATTGTAACTATAGTCACATTACATAAAAAATCACGATTGACTTTAATTTGTAAAGTTTCCGCAAAAAGTTCGTACGTTCGGACCAACAAACAGTATCCTGTTTTCATTAGTGTATTGTGATGTGTTTTAGTGCTTAAAGTTCGGTTCAAACTAATTTGCCAGTCAGTGTGATGTATTCATGTGGTTTATTTTGGAAATTTACTACTATCATCAATGTACTACAGTTTTGTGTTAATGAAATTTTTTTGCGGATTTATTGGAGAGCTACAAGGTTATCGGCTAGGAGTGTATTAAGCCGAATGAGGGTTACTACACTTATAATTGCGAACAACATTTGTTATGGGACCAACACTGAATTCGAAAAATAAATCAGCTGTTTATCGGCCGTCGACAAAATATATGAAAAAACTGTTTTTTTTTTCAGAATTGGTCCCACAGTGAAAATTGTTCATTAGGGTGTGTATAACGACCACCATCCGGCTTCGTACACCCTAGGTTGACAAAAAATACGATTATTACTGGATGTAAAAAAATAGCAAATTTATAGCCACATAGTAATTTCATATCATGTTAAACTAGAAAAATGTCACAGCGAACCATTATTTTAAACTTGTAACAACATCAACAAATATATGGCTAAAAGATTACTTATAGACCATTTAAGATCTACAGATAATCTTAACGCTACAACCCACTACGAGAGGGCAACGTGCCTAGATTGCTACCACTATCAATACTCGTAGATACATATCAAGTTACAGAACCATGATAGCAGCGAGCAGGTTATGTGCTCATATTTCTCACCATCCGGGATTGGAGAGCGGAGTTATTTACTGATTCACATTTCGTGCTCGCTTTTCAAATTGCCGAATAAAAATTCATCATAAACAATGTATCAACTAACTGCGTGAGTAAAGTTACGAGGGAGCATAGACTGCGAGGATCAATTGTCTTTAACAAGCATTGCCATTCAGCGTGGTAATTAAGTAAGCAGCTCGGCACGCTGCCATCTGGTGGTGGGTTGGAGCATTTGTATTATCTGTAGATCTATTTATTTTCTTGTTGTAGTTAGTATTTTGTTTGTGTTAATAAAGGCATTTGCCTTATTTTATTATCTTTTTCCGCCAAACATACATCATTGCATACAATTTAACGGATGATTTTGAATTTGTTTGAAAGCGTACGTATATTTTCCAAGTAAACAAATATATAAAACAATCTGTGTATCATTCTTAGTATCTTTTTTTTTAATTGTGATGTACCTTATGGAATTCTCACGACTAAGACGAATCTATTGACACCACTCAAATCAAAATACGACATACCGTTTAGGCTCTAGAGCGTGCTAAATAAATATACAAAGATACATAAAATCAAAATCGGTTTATCAGATAGCGCCCGACTACCTTATTAATACACGCATCTTACCTTAAAGTATCTTTTGTCTTCTTCTATCCAATAGATTCTCGTAGACAAGACAAATGACAATAAAACAGTAGTTAGTCTTTTTTGCAAATCCAAATGACTCAAAACGTTGTAAACATCGAATTGAAGTCGGTTCCTGTTTTGTTAAGGAATCTTTGTAACTTTAAACTTGTGTGCATGTATGTGTATGTAAACTTGCATAAGTTTCGTGTAAATTCAACGGATATTTGAGTAAACCAGCCAAAAGCGCAGGTGCACGAGAAGTATGGTATACGCTTTGAGTATTTACATGTTTAGATAGAGCGACGCGGTTCAACTAAACAGGCCAGCTTTGCTGAAGCAGTGTGCGTAAAGTTACATAAGAAACTAGGACTCCATCTCTGCTTGTCGTAGTGTGCGTGCATTATGATATTAAGGTACAGGATACCGTGAACAAATTTACCTTAAAGGGTGGAGTAGATCACACGCGTTGTGTTACACCGTTCCATGCATACACTCTAGGTGCAACTATTCTTTCTTCTCACCGCCTCAGTGTAAATAACAACTGACGCGTTCGGAGCGTCCGTTAGGTTCAACTACATAACTATCGAAATCGCTCGGTAAAAATACTGACGTTTATCTGACAGTTGACAATACATAGCCATAGCAATAAAGGCTATTTTCCCGTAAAGTGTGCGGTTGAGTAGCTGTCAATGTAAATATTCTACTAACGCGTTCCGTACCTACGAGCAGGGTAGAAAAAACAACGGAACCTGATGTACGGAACACGACTCTGCAACGTTCTTGACATCTGAAATTTTCTTTTAAAAGTGTCAAACATCGCTGCACGTCTACGCGAACTGACGTAGTATGGTTTGACTTGCGATGACACGCGTAGTTACGCAGCGCCTCATAGAATTTTGCGTAAGATGTGTCATTTCCTATAATACCCTACATTTCAACGCTATAAACCGGGCTGTGCTGGACTGCGCTGCATGCGGTCTGCTCTACCTTTTACAGTTTTGACACTTTTGGACAGGAGATCAATTTATTGGTGAGATTATTAACGTTTATTTCTGACGTTTTTGTTAGTTTTCAGTGTCTATCTACACATATAAATGTTCAAATGGCGCACGCTTGGCTCGTCGTGTCGCGAGTGAATAATGCATGTCCCGACTCTACGGAGGACACCTACGTTCTGTTGTAAACGTGGCGAATATTGTGTAAAACTATGTGGAAACTATTTTACTACGTTTAAACGGCCGGCGGTCTTTTTGATCGTGACGCAAGGCACTGGCGACGCGGTCTCTTTGCTTTCTATGTGCGTTCCTTATATACGATTATTTTTACGCTATCGTTTGCGGTCCAACTGTCCGGCCCGGCTCGCCCTCCTATCTGCAAAGCGCCTTAATTGACACAGAGAGAAAGCTTTGAGAATCTTTTTTATTTTTATCTATAAAATATAATACGCTTATGATATTAATCGAATTGAAGTAAGTAATAGGCACGTCTACAAGGCCTGTACTCTGCTTCATTATATTCTTCTTAATTCGATTTTTTATACACATATTTAATATTTTTAGTCAAAAATATTTTTCTATGCCCTTTGCAAATGATTTTTTAATTCTAGTTTAGTATTGAAATAAGAAATCTTATTCTACGCGAGCCTACTGAAAGAAATTTACTTGATATATGACGAGATTAATTTACTTTAATTATTTGCTACCATTATACCCCGTAAATTACGTAAACTATTGTTAATTTATATCACAATAACGCCAATGAGTAAATCTTTTATATTTCTAAAATTAAATTATTTGAAAAAAGTAATATTAAACTGATATGAATCAAATCATGCTACTCACGTTCGTAGTAAATTGATTCAAATTAATAAAATGAAGTTAAAGAGCGACACTACAACAATACAATATAAAATTCACAGTTGTCCACACAAACGAAAAATGTCCTCTCAAAATGGCTGAAACAGAACCGATGTTCATTTCCCGCCTCAACCTTTGTCCTCGAAAGCAATGGTTATTGCTCAAAATGACACGAAATTAAATGAAATTATATTAAATTTCATTCATTGTTAATGCTTTAAAGAGGGGAGCTAATGCAGAGGGCGAGCGTTCAAGTTGTGATTGAAGTTCATTACAGATCATTCTCGTACATTAATTAATTTCTTATTTGATATTATTTGGTACGAAACATTAAAATTATCCATAGCTTTTAAGTGGCTAATAAATAATGCATCTGCTTTTTATTTATTTTTTGTAATTATTCTTAATAAAGGCACTTGCCCATGCCTGTTTATATTAAAAATTTTTTTTTATATATTCTTCAAGAAATAAAACAAATTGTAATTAATAAGGTAATAAATACTAAAAAAAGCAGTAATTTTGTTGCACAAGTACAGTAAAATTGAAAATTCTGAAAATTCCCCGACATTTGGATTTATCATATCATGGAATTGAAATTATCATAGTGTATTCTTCTATTCAAGTCCTTTCATTTGATACCCATATTAAGGGAGTGATGACATAATTTGTACTCCGCCATTATGTGGCGGCGGCCATCATGGAACGGTTATCATCAAACATAGCTACGAACACTTCCGACTAATACGTCTTTCAAACAAAACAAAAAACACAATCGAAATAGGCCTATTCGTTTGGGAGCTACGATGTCACAGGCATAGACACACACATACAAACAAAAACCCTCACACACACACAAAAACCCTCACACACAGACACGTAAAGCTTAAAGCACCCCGTCATTTTTGCGTTGGGGTCAAAAACTGTGAACGTGAGAAAAGTAGCGGTAAAACACTAGTCTCTTATATAGTTATAAAAAAAATACTCTACATGTTTTCATCTCAAATATTAATTCTATCGGAATTATATTAATTTAATTAACGCAAAGACAAAAATAACCAATAACTAACTAAACGCAAATAAGGTCTTATTAAAGTAAATATTGAGTGGAGAAATTCTAACACATTTTTATGTTTCTTATTTAATTTTGCTAGTGATAGTAACATACTCGTATTTATGAGAGATAGAACTAACCAAATAAGATAATTAGTCTAGTTATTTGCTTTCAATATTTCAATGCGTTTTTATAAAGAAAAATGTTCCAAGCAACGTTATTAACTATCTATGTATTTAGAAGGGTAAGTCCTGACTGACTGACTGACTGATATACGCTAGGAATCAACGCAGAGCCTAAAGACATGAAATTTGGAGTGTGTATTCATTATAGGGTGTACTAAAATAGTATTTTTGGAAATTTAACCCCTAAGGGTTGCAAGCTGACGACGCAGCGTAGGTAGCCCTCTCACTAGGTGGACTGACGACATAGTTAAAGTCACAAGTAACCATTGGATGCAATTGGAAGCTTGTCGTTCGGAATGGCGTTGAAGGGGCAGGCCTATGTTCAGCAGTGGCTGAAGATAATGATTTATGAACCCCTAAGGCAGGGCAGGTAATTTCTCGGCTGACAGCTACTATATATTAACAAAAGAATAGCTAATGAGAGGATTTTGGTCTGTTTAAAAAATCTTCACAAATACCCAAGGGAAGTCCCTAATTCAATTGGGCCAGCGTGGTAGACCATCGCCTACACCTTTTCTGGGAAAATCATTGGTAAAATACAACCAAACTATAACGTTCCTGGAAAAGACGTACCATATAAATAGTCTATTTTCCAAGTTTCCATAATTTCCGGTTAAATTTTGGGATTCGATCATACCTAAAATCACTAGTTTGCCATCCGAGGGCCTCCGGATAGAGAGGACCAAACTCGGTCTAGTGCTGTGCCTAACTATCGATAAAATTTCTATCAGAATTAACGTGGATATGTTTAGAATAACGAATGGCTTGGGTTAAAGAAATTAGGATTTAAAGAAGACTAGAAATACTCCATGACTATTTTATTGTTTATTTATATTTTTAGGCGCAAGCATTTTTTTATTTTCTCTACTAAATGTCTATAAATACATACACTTTTACAACATATTGTAAATTAAAGTAATTAAAACTCGAGCGATAAATTATTGACATAAAAAAATGTCTGTTCGTACACTTTTGATGGGCTTATGGCTAAAATTATTTGGTTAAATTCATATTTAGTAAAATCAATTTCTAGCGATATTTAAGTTTCGTTAGATCATTACCTAACTGCCTTAGTATTTACTGCTTCAAAAAATACATAATAAGTAGTTTCTTTTGAAAACAAATTGTGGCGATTAATTTATTGCAAAAACCGCAAGCGTCATTCATATATTAAACGTAATTTTTAGAGTATTCCGTTCCATCTAAAAAATATTTTCTGTCCATCGAATTAGTTTGGTGTGTTTTTTTGTCGTTTCTATATTATCGATATCGATATCGTTACGCTATTGTAATCCATCACTAGCAAGATGTTCTAAACCGTTATTTTGTTCCTTGTACCCAGCAGAAGCAATATCGAACCGTTGTTTTGTACCCTGTACCCAGTTGTAGCAATATCATTGGTTTTTATTGAACATCGGGAAGCGAGCGCGATCCGACTCCTTCTATTTTCTCATCATTCTACAAAATGTTAATATTACAAGATATAACTGAGAATAAGCTTTCTTTGAGGTACTTTTGCCATAAAATACTTATGTACTTACGGAGATATTGAGCTCAGTTTAGAAGGTTATAAATAAAACTCGCAGTTGTAGTCCAAGTTTGACTCCGTTTTTAACCCCCGACGCAAAAACTTAACTTAGTTGTATTTGTTTTTTTTTTCGTATCAGAAGTGAATAAGTTGGGAGTGTTCTTAGCTATGTTTGATGAAGATCGGTCCAAGATGGTCGCCACAAAATGGAGAAGTATAACTCTTATAACTAGTTAGTAAGTACAAAAGACCATATATTAGAACACTAAACATCTGCGTAGGTACATATTGTTCAAAAAGACGAGTTTTCACGCGTATTTTGGAAAGTTGTTGGAAAGATCCATCTACAGTTTCGTTTACATTCGGTGAACTTCATCAGGGATGACAATATGAAATAAAGGCGCGTTAGTTTTCTAAATAAGATGATAATTAAAAAAATATTAATCATTGTGTTATAAAACATAACATCGAAATAACATGTCATTCTCTGTATTTCCTCATAACAGCTCTACCTCCCCGTGGTGGAGGTAGAGCTGCTACTCGTAAGTATGCAACATATCTCCACGAAAAAACAAAAAAAAACAAAAAAAAGAAGAGCGTGCCAAAGAAATATGCATACATACACTCGAAAATCATAACCCTCATTCGCAGTTGGGTAATTACTATGTAATTACTATAAATACCATGCTCGAACGTAGTTCTAAAGTCAATATGAAACAATCAATTTAAATTACCATTAACCAATCTCTTCCCAGTAATTAAAGTTTCCCTCAAACAATAAACAAGAGAGCGCGAGCAGGTACGAGTATTGTTAGACAGCACAAAGCGCGGTGCGTACTTCCTTATATATCAACCAGTAGGTGGAACTCGCGGCGTTACCCGCGTAATAATTTTTTTTAAGCTGTTGCATAGCTTTTATCGCGGGTTTTAAGTGCGGCAACTGAATCAAGAAATACCGTAACGAAAATAAACCTAACACCCCCACTCTAACTGGCACCGCGGTGCGGCGTTGAAAGCCGTGCATCGTCAAACGTGTTTGTGTGCGTGCGACTACGCGTATGCGTAAGCAATAGCTTTACCGAGTCCTCGAGTGCCACACGTATTTTTTTTACTATAAAACCCCATTTGTAAATTCAACCCTTAAGGGGGGGTTGAATTTCCAAAAATTCTTACTCAGTAGGTATACACTACAATGAATACACCCTCCGTGTTTCATGTCTCTTGGTTCAGCAGTTTAAGCTCCTAGTAAAATATCAGTCAGTCAGAATATACTCTTTTATATATAGATTGTAAGTCGAATAAAAGGCTGAAAGTTTATCGAGTTAGGAGAAAGAACTCGCTTTTATTGTACAGCACAGAATTTAAACCGGGATAGATCAGAAATTTTATAAATATAAAGTCATTTAAATGCAACGTGTTACACAAAAATAAATCCGTTGATTATTCTTAAAAAAAATAACTTCCATTACAGCGATAGAACTTTTATTAGAGCGATAGAACTTTCATTACAGCGATAAAACTTTCATTACAGCGATAGAACTTTCATTACAGCGATAGAACTTTCATTACAGCGATAGAACTTTTATTAGAGCGATAGAACTTTCATTACAGTGATAAAACTTTCATTACAGCGATAGAACTTTCATTACAGCGATAGAACTTTCATTACAGCGATAGAACTTTCATTACAGCGATATAATTTTCATTACAGCGATAAAACTTTCATTACAGCGATAGAACTTTCATTACAGCGATAGAACTTTCATTACAGCGATAGAATTTTCATTACAGCGATAGAACTTTCATTACAGCGATAGAACTTTCATTACAGCGATAGAACTTTCATTACAGCGATAAAACTTTCATTACAGCGATAGAACTTTCATTACAGCGATAGAACTTCCATTACAGCGATAAAACTTTCATTACAGCGATAGAACTTTCATTACAGCGATAGAACTTTCATTACAGCGATAGAATTTTCATTACAGCGATAGAACTTCCATTACAGCGATAGAACTTTCATTACAGCGACGGAACTTTCATTACAGCGATAGAATTTTCATTACAGCGATAGAACTTCCATTACAGCGATAGAACTTTCATTACAGCGATAGAACTTTCATTACAGCGATAGAACTTTTTCAGTTATTTTCATTTAAAAATCTAACCTCTCGACCGTTATTGATACAATTTAAATGGGACTTCTCGATGCTTTCAAACAAATACAGAACTTTTCAAATCCATGTGTCCGAGATATCAGGTAAGAATTTAAAAAAATACAGTCCAAGTAAATACCTCCTTATTTTGGAAGTCAGTAGAAAACTTGCAACCGCTCGCGCTGCTGCAACACATAACTGCTTTTCAAATTACGTACCACGAGCTCATAAAGCGATGACGCTGTTTTTGGTGACGTCATAGCAAAACTTTTAGTACAAAACAGACAGCAAAAGAGTTTAGGTACCTAATCAATCCCTAAGCAGTCATGTTTATAAGGACCTTATGCTCGCCCTGCTATTACAGCATGTTGGGCTATTCAAAATTTACCCAAAAGGTACCTACGTGTCTAATACATATTTATAATTGATTCATTTGAAATATTAGATACAAAAAACTTTATTTTAAATTTCATGACATCATATATACTAAAATAAAAATCAAATTCAAATATAACTTTATTGTACACCATCAAATTAATAAATATTTAATACAGACATCTCAAAGAACATTCGCAGTACATTGGGCGATCTTATCACCTAAAGCAATTTTTTCCAGGCAATCTTTGGATGGATCAGACTAGATAAGAAAAATCACGTCTTTGCTGTACCATTAAAAACTAACAAAATATACATAATAGCCATTGAACTACAATTATCTACATAAAATATACATAATAGCCATTGAACTACAATTATCTACATAAAATATACATAATAGCCATTGAACTACAATTATCTACATAAAATATACATAATAGCCATTGAACTACAATTATCTACATAAAATATACATAATAGCCATTGAACTACAATTATCTATATAAAATATACATAATAGCCATTGAACTACAATTATCTACATAAAATATACATAATAGCCATTGAACTACAATTATCTACATAAAATATACATAATAGCCATTGAACTACAATTATCTATATAGAATATACATAATAGCATTGAACTACAATTATCTACATAAAATATACATAATAGCCATTGAACTACAATTATCTATAAAAAAAAAAAAAACAAATAAAAATTAATTCAATAAAACTGCGTATACAAAATCTAAATAAATATTCGAATAATGAAATCAAAATTGTTACTATTAATAATATTTTTACGAATATAAGAAGCCATTGACTCCTGAAACACAGTATTTACTAGTTCTGGAGTCTTCCGATCGTTTATTTTTGTGATACTTGATCTTATGTCAAATCAACAATTATTATTTTGTATAAAACAAATTCTGATTTAATTATTTTATACGAAAATCAACACCTCCAATAATGTTCAAAATATAATAACCACTGGCTTTATTTATCTAACTCGTTTTATCTAGGTTACAATTCTGTGGCAAGTGAAGGCTAAAGTGAAGCGAACAATAATTGTGTACGAACAAAGAATCGCAACGTCAATAAAAGCTTTTAGAGCCGTCGGTGGCGCCGCCTAGCGGGGAAGTGCTGCGCTGTCTCACGCCTCGGCAGGGTCACCGCACGCTGATTACCTTCAAATTTGAGAGCAACTATAAAATATATCGGGGAAAATATTCCTTAAATTCCCTTTACTCGTACTAAGTTTAGTAAATGTTTCATTAATAGTCGTCCCCGTTATTATAAACATAAATTTCAGGTGGTTAAACGTGACTACAAAAAACCCGACTGCAAGAACTTTCGAGTCACATATCTTAACAAGTTAACTTGCGGGATGCAGCTAGTATAGACTATGACATTCTGCAGGTGAAGACGAATCTATTGACACCACTCGCATGTAAATACTACATGCCGTTTAAGCTCTAAAATACTCTCACTCGCTCGGTCATTGCTCACTATTGCTGTGAATTAATTTTATTAAAAAAACTAACATTTATCGTCGTTCGTATTTGATTAACAAATGTAACAAATAAACGTTCAAAACTTTCAACAATTAATCGAACCCTAGATAAAATCTGCCCATAAACAACACCAATCCGTATGAATATTGACATTTATCATTTCAAAAAAGTTACAAACAACTTTTATTTTTAGAAAAATAAATCAAACTCAACAAAAGTAATTCTAGCTTGTAGCTGAAATTGAAAAATGTCCAAACTTGTGTTTTAGAAATGTAATGAAATAAGTGCCTTGTCAGGTTACCGAATTATAGTTCTCAAAATATAATTGGAAAAGTCTAGATATTTGATATTATTTACAGTTTCTGCCTAAATTTCTAACCGCTTTTGGGAAGGCTAATATCTTATATATAAAAATCAATTGCTGTTCGTTAGTCTCGCAAAAACTCGAGAACAGCTGGGCTGATTTAGATGAATTTGGTCTTGAAATAATTGTCGTACTCCAGGGAAGGTTTAAAAGGTGAGAAACCTGAATAACTGTTGGGCGGTACGAAGTTTGCCGTGTCAGCTAGTTACTTAATATAATGCTGGTTTTTATCAGACTGCGAAAGAAGGAGTGTTAAGTTTTTCGAGTGTGTGTATGTATATTTCTTAGGCACGCATTAGAACCTAAACGCCTTGTCGTATTTTTGAGTGAGTGGTGTTAATAGATTCTTCATACTCGTGAGAGTGACACTGGATACATCAAAATAAAATAGATTTGAAGGATATAACACAAGTTTAACGATTAAGCAGTCGGGTTTTTTCGAACTCGCTTCTAACCACTTGACACCTTGACCTATCAGGGTTAACAGTGAAGAGTGTGATAAACTAAAAAGAGATCATTATCCTCATTATGAAAAACAATTCAAGCAGTTTTATAAAAATTAACTATCAAGCCGTTTAGTTTAAGCTTTAAGCCGTGCCAAAGAAAAAAACATACATAATCATTCTCGCATCGGGTAAAATTTGAACTGCAGTGGGACACAACGGGCTTGCAACAGCCTTCTAATATTGTTATGTAGTATTGCAACGCAGCGAATTTGCCATTAAAACTGAATCGTTTTGTATTTGTAGAAAGATATTGCAAAAATAGGATTTCAAATGTCAAATTCTCAGTAGCGGGAAAAACCTATTTACTCATGAATTTTTAGAGTTCGTTTGATAATGTCATGATGTTCAATAGAAATCTTATTTCGTTGTGAGATCACTTTACAAGATTTAATTGCCTGCCCATTTTATATCTTAAAATAATAGTGTACATTTAATTCCCCGAAATATGGATCTAACTCGATTTTAAATTACTCAAAAAACAATATTTTTTTATGAAATTATTTTTATATACTCAGTGAATATATGTCAACGCAGCTACGAGTAGTGGAATCATCGTCCTCGTGTAACGAACAACCATTACAAAATGTTACTAATAACTAAAGAAATAAATCACAATATAATATAATAAATATATGTTATAAGAACTATAAAATATATTTAAATAAGTTTTTTGATTTTTTTTTTAAGTTATTAATGTTTCATATTAACGCGACGTTATTTAAAGGCCAATAAATATAACGTATTCTTATTTTTATTTAGTAAAATTACTCTTTACCACTGAGTAGCATAGCTTACATTTAAAAAAAAATAGAGAACCGCGAGTAACAACACGGAGCGCTAGTAATATACAAATTTGATATGAACTCGCGCAGTGCCAATTTCAGGCAAGTCATAACAAAAAAGCAATATTTCCAAAAAGCTTTTAGAACTTTTTTAAAGCATACCTGTGCGACTTATCTTCTCGTAGTTTTAAGTAACTGTTTACTTAGAAAAATCACTTTTCGTGAAAGTAAATTAGATTTCATTTGACATTGAGGTAAAATTTTAGTGGAATCATTTCTGAGATGTTCACTAGACATGAATATGAATCAAATCAAACTGAAGATAATAATATTATTATTATTAATGTAAATTATTAATTATTAATTCGTCTTAGAGAATGCTAATTGGGGACTGTATGTTACCGAACATTATTATTTTGTACAACCCACAACATCCCACTGCTAGGTACGGGTCTCCCCTATGAAGGGAGTGTAGGTCATAATCCAACACGCTGGTCAAATTGCGGGTTGCAGTTATCTTTAAAAGCTAACCTTCTCCGGCAAGCAGATTTCCTCACGATATATTCCTTCACGGTTTAAGCTTGTAATAATTAATTATACTATGCATGTATGTAAAAAACTCAGAGGTGCATGCTTGAATTGAAACGATGGGATTGACTTCGTGCCATTCCGCTCGTAAAGCAAGCTTTACCGACTGCCTAGTCGAAGAATTAGTTTATTGTTTTGTTTATCATCATGTAGTTCAAGCTATCTTCAGTATCCAGAAGTGTTCGTATGCGATATTTTGTTGTAGAACTGTGAAACAAGCGCAATAAGAGTCGTTAGCCCTGCCCCCCGACCTACCCGCGCCCGCGGCCCGCAGCCGCACCGAGGTACCAAGTAGAGGTGGGTACGAGATGCGAGATACCCTATCATACTGGGTACAGACTCGCAGGGAACTTGTGTACTATTATATAACGATTATTTGTAATAGGCCAGTGATTGTTATTATGCTTTTATTATAATTCCAGTCATAAAAAAGATAGCTCTAATATAATAACTAGCGTTTATTTTATTTAGAAAACTAACGCGTGTTTGAGTCATGACTGAAAAGGTGATGTTTCAGTTATAAAATGGTCGGATTACATAATATAAAATGTGCCTGTTATATACACATAAGAGCACAACATACTGTAGTTTTAACAGCTCTTAAAATTAAGTGCTGGTTTTGCTATTATTTATAATCTAAATTAGAAACCAGAACATTAGCTTAGTTTTATTAAGAAAATAGCTACAATTCAATTGTCTCAAGTCACATGAATATGTAGCTAAAGTGGCTTCCAAAACCGCGACTGTAAGAACTTTAGAGTCACGTACTCGTATCTTAAGAAGTGAAATCGCGGGATGCTGCTAATATAGCCTATGACCTTCTGCAGGTGAAGACGAATCTATTGACACCACTCACATAAAAAACGACAAGCCGTTAAGGTTCTAGGGCGTAGCCAAACAAATATACATACAAAGATACATACACTCGAAAAATATGGATCAATCTCATTAGATCCATTGTCCAGATCCAAGATGGATCTAGTGAGATTTTTTTTAGGTAATAATACCTCTCCTTAAATCTACAACGTATCTATTGAAAAAAAATCTCATTAGATCCGTTGTCCAGATGCAAGATGAAGAGAGATTGATCCAAAATTATATACCTCCTTCTTTTGCAGTCCGGTAAAACACTGCTACAATAGGTCTTAAATAAGAGTTAATAAAATTGATATTATTTTAAATTACATGCGCATAATTTCGAACGTGATAAAAGAAAGTAAACATTTGAAATCTTCTGAAACAAACTAAGTGGAGGCTGCTGTTAAAAACCTAAGTCTATCAAGAATCACTAGTCGTGATTCTTGACAAGCTTTTGGACATTTTAAGTAATATATTTTGTCTTAAAAATTGGTTTGGTCAAAAATAATAAATAATTAATCTTTGATACATATCAAATTTCCGTGGTCGTGCGAACTTGTGGTCATATGCCTAGCTGTGTAGGATAAAATAAAAATCACTGGCTTCAAAAAAAAAGTCTCTATCATGCCAGCCACTGGCTCCAGCTACTACCCCAGCAGCAACTGTCTACCAAACTCCGAACTCGTTAAGGTTCCAGTGCAGTAAAAGCATTAAGTTATCGATACGGGAGCGATGCCGTCGTTCTGCAATACTTCTTCTATTGCTGTACTACTTACAAAACTTCCTCTCTCTATTTGTCTTGTACTGAACTATACTGGAATTTATTTTTGTTCGCGTTATATTTCACATTATAAATAGCCTGCCATACTTCTATGATAAAATGATGTGCAAAAATCAACTCTATTCGTCATTTGGTGCAGAGAAGACGATCAAACAAACTAACGAATACATTTCCATATTTATAATATGTGTAGGGTTGTAGGGATTGAGTTTATACTCGTTGTATGCAGGGCTGTCAGCTAGGGATGTACTAAGCCGAAAGGGGGTTACTGTACTCACGATTACGAACAACTTTCATTATATAACCGGGTTTCTCCACCCGGAAATCTAGAAAAAAATGCGCTGTTCCATAGAATAAGTTTATCCATCGTCGACAAAATGTATGAAACAGCTGATTTTTTTTTTCTCGAATTCAGAGTTGGTCCCATAGTGTAAGTTGTTCATTAGGGTGTATATAGTGACCACTTTTCGGCTTAGTACACCCCTAGCCGATAGCTCAGTATTATTTAATAGGTATTCCTTAAAAATATGCTTTATTACCCGACTACGAGAAAAAGAGGGTTATGTTTTTCGAGTGTATGTATGTATGTATATTTCTTTGGCACGTCCTAGAGCTTAAACGGCTTGTCGTATTTTTATGTGAGTGGTGTCAATAGATTCGTCTTCACCTGCAGATGATCATAGGCTATACTAGCTGCATCCCGCGATTTTACTTGTCAAGATAAGTGGCTGTAAAGTTCTTGCAGTCGGGTGAAATAATGTCACTTTTAACCACTTGCTTGATTCCTTTGATTGACATACAAAAATTTAGTTACTTCGCATCATATGAACGTAATATAAATTATACATGAATCATATTTTAAGAATGTTAAGGCAATGAATTTTAAATTACTAAACAAATTGAGGAAGTTTTTAATTCGTTTGAATCTTTTTTGTATTTATGTTTCCTGTACTCGTAATGCAACGACGTCTGTACTCGTAATGCAACGACGCCTGTACTCGTAATGCAACGACGCCTGTACTCGTAATGCAACGACGTCTGTACTCGTAATACAACGACGCCTGTACTCGTAATGCAACGACGTCTGTACTCGTAATGCAACGACGCCTGTACTCGTAATGCAACGACGTCTGTACTCGTAATGCAACGACGCCTGTACTCGTAATGCAACGACGTTTGTACTCGTAATGCAACGACGCCTGTACTCGTAATGCAACGACGTCTGTACTCGTAATACAACGACGCCTGTACTCGTAATGCAACGACGTCTGTACTCGTAATGCAACGACGCCTGTACTCGTAATGCAACGACGTCTGTACTCGTAATGCAACGACGTTTGTACTCGTAATGCAACGACGCCTGTACTCGTAATGCAACGACGTCTGTACTCGTAATGCAACGACGCCTGTACTCGTAATGCAACGACGCCTGTACTCGTAATGCAACGACGTCTGTACTCGTAATGCAACGACGCCTGTACTCGTAATGCAACGACGTCTGTACTCGTAATGCAACGACGCCTGTACTCGTAATGCAACGACGTCTGTACTCGTAATGCAACGACGCCTGTACTCGTAATGCAACGACGTCTGTACTCGTAATGCAACGACGCCTGTACTCGTAATGCAACGACGTCTGTACTCGTAATGCAACGACGCCTGTACTCGTAATGCAACGACGCCTGTACTCGTAATGCAACGACGCTTGTACTCGTAATGCAACGACGTCTGTACTCGTAATGCAACGACGCCTGTACTCGTAATGCAACGACGCCTGTACTCGTAATGCAACAACGCCTGTACTCGTAATGCAACGACGTCTGTACTCGTAATGCAACGACGCCTGTACTCGTAATGCAACGACGTCTGTACTCGTAATGCAACGACGCCTGTACTCGTAATGCAACGACGCCTGTACTCGTAATGCAACGACGCCTGTACTCGTAATGCAACGACGTCTGTACTCGTAATGCAACGACGTCTGTACTCGTAATGCAACGACGCCTGTACTCGTAATGCAACGACGTCTGTACTCGTAATGCAACGACGCCTGTACTCGTAATGCAACGACGTCTGTACTCGTAATGCAACGACGCCTGTACTCGTAATGCAACGACGCCTGTTCTCGTAATGCAACAACGTCTGTACTCGTAATGCAACGACGCCTGTACTCGTAATGTAACGACGCCTGTACTCGTAATGCAACGACGCCTGTACTCGTAATGCAACGACGCCTGTACTCGTAATGCAACGACGCCTGTACTGATTTTAAAAATATTATTTTCTACAGACTTTCAAAGAATAATTTTTTTAAGCGTTTTTTTTTTAATTTTTTGTTGTTTTATATGTCAGTTGCCTGATTACACGGAGACGGGTGAAACGATTAGATTTTTTTCTTGTTGGGATGGGTTAAACATTAAGAAAAGTGTCGGTGGACAAATTCTTAGAGGCATTATTGTGTAGAGTTTTAAGATAAATTTAAATGACTTACAAGCCTTAGGCTCGATTGTAATATTTCTAGGATGGCACTCAAAGAGACTCTCTTGAGCACAAAAAAAACGGGTTACAACCGTGAGGGTCCATTATAATTTTATGAAAATCCATCACGAGGCTTGATTTTTAAATTGAATTAACAGAAAAAGATGGAAATCGGTAGTCATTTTTATTTATACAATGGCACTACATCGAAGGCATACCTTATTAAACAACGAAATAATTTTGAAATTGAACATGGCGACGACTATAAGACATCAAATGAAAGATACAAAAAGATGAAGTCGAATCGAACACCTCCTTTTTGGGAAATTTGTAAAAAAATAGACAAGAGAAAAGAAGAGGAAGACATGTTATAACGACCCCACGTAGTGGGATAAGGACAGGACGATGATGCTAATAGCGGTATAAAGAAATATATTCTTGTTTGAATAACATCCATCAATTTCGCGGTCAAATCTCTGCACATAAATATGATTGATAGATCTTATCGTATTATATGGTAAACGTTTATTTGTCGTGTACCATTAGATTTAAATATTTGCTGTGATATTCCATATACGTATTCCACTGCTGGACACGGGTCTCCCCTATGAGGGGTGTAAACCATAGTCCACCACGCTAGCCAAATTGCGGGTTGGGGACTTCAGTAATCTTTGAAAGTTACTAACCATCCTAACCATCTCCGACAAGCAGGTTTCCTCACTATGTTTTCCTTCACCGTTTAAACACGTGGTAATTAAGTCTTATGTACGAGAGTAACAATTAATGTACAAGAGTGACAAACACAGAGGTGTATGCATTTTATGAAACTCGATCAAGATGTTGGACTTTCTAATCTTCATAACTGAAAAAGTCTATGAGGGGGGGGGGGGGGGGGTCGTTAGTAACATTTATTAATTTTTTTTTTTTTTTGATAGATCACAGAGATCATACAATAGTCACAATCAGTCTAGTTTCTTATTTAGGCCCCTATCACGTTTTTATAGAAACATTACATTTTTAGACTAAAAATATTTTTTAATGGTACGAATTTTTGCTTAACCATGTAGTAAAGAATACAATATGAACGCTGAAAACTGAAAAAAAATATATAGGCACCCATAGAATATTGCAATCGGTTCTCATATTTTACATGTTTAAAAAAGCAATAGTTAATAGTTATAAATAACTATAATAGTTATAATTGTTACAGTTATAATTGTTATAGTCATAATGGTTATAGTTATAATGGTTATAGTCATAATGGTTATAGTTATAATGGTTCTAGTCATAATGGTTATAGTTATAATAGATATAGTCATAATGGTTATAGTTATAATGGTTATAGTCATAATGGTTATAGTTATAATGGTTCTAGTCATAATGGTTATAGTTATAATAGTTATAGTCATAATGGTTATAGTTATAATGGTTATAGTCATAATGGTTATAGTTATAATGGTTATAGTCATAATGGTTATAGTTATAATAGTTATAGTCATAATAGTTATAATCATAATAGTTATAGTTATAATGGTTATAGTTATAATAGTTATAGTCATAATGGTTATAGTTATAATGGTTATAGTCATAATGCTTATAGTTATAATAGTTATAGTCATAATGGTTATAGTTATAATAGTTATAGTCATAAGGGTTATAGTTATAATGGTTATAATTACGATAATTATAGTTATAATAATTATAGTTAATTTTCAAAATTATTGAAGCAATAGTCAGTGTTCTACGTAAAAGATGAACACACTCAACGACTATTTTATACAGGGATAGATCAGGTAACAAATTAAAAAAAAAATACATTCAAACTTTTGAATGTCAGTAGAAAATATTAATTAAATTCGAATGAAACTTTTGTAAGTATTAATTACATTTTAATTGGAAAAAAATACAAATTCCTGTATGTTGTTAATCATTTACACTTAAAATGGACTTTGTATAAAAATCTATTTCAAAGTCGTATGAACATATTGAAACGTCTTATTAATTTTATGAATATATTCATATATACAAGATATAGGCCGTAGAATTAGAGAAAGAGGTGGTGACTCCCGTTCTGGCTCTTTCTTGGTTCAAAGGTTGGCCATAGCCATACAGCGCGGTAATGCCGCCAGTGTTATGGGCACCTTTGCTCCAGGACTGAGTCAGAACGGGTAATTTAGTTAACATGCTTACCTATTTATGTAAGCTGTATTTCTATTTCAATATTTATATACAAGAGTAAAAAAAATATTAGTCACTTAATATGTTATGGATTTCGGAAGTGCCCAAGGCTGCTGTTATTTTAAAGCTTAGTTACTCGTAGGTATTATATTTCTTCGTCGGAGACAATGATCCTAAATTCTGTTTATTTTTTGTTTTTATAATACAAAATTTATGTTAATTGGATTTAAATTTGATAAAATAGCTATAAAATGATATAGTAGCTCGCGAGCGTGATACTTTTTTGTGACTTTATAACAAAAAAACGACAACCACTAGACTGGTTTTGATATCTAAATATCTTAGTTAACAGTAGTACTGTCTGTCTGTACCAATTATTATTGAAATCGTCCAGAGGATAGCATCGAAGGAAACTTTCTCCACTTTTTGGGGAAACACCTAAAGCTAAAATAATCTAAAAACTCTCAGAACCCATTTACGAATTTTCGTCAAAATAATTCGAAATTACAACCTGCACTTTAATTCACACCAAATTACTCAAGTTTTTTCAACTTTTTTAAAAACTTTTCTACATGAATTTTGTGAAGCTCGTTACATAATCTATATTGTTTTATAGCGATTATTATTTTAGTTTAGATCTACTATCGATTTTATAAACTCGAGCGATAAGATAATGTCAAAACTAAATAATACATTAAAATCACTATCACGTTATTATGGTCTATAGTTCGTTTTCCTAATCTTTTTCTTTAAGAAAAAGATTAGTAAGATTAGAAAAATATTAGTTACATTAGAAAGATTCTAATATAATGAAGTGGAAAGATTTATATTATTGTACGTAAAAAATTAAATTAAAAGCTATTGAACTGATTCCAAAAAATCTGTGCGGATATGAAATGAAATGAAATGAAATGAAATGAAATTATTTATTGGCCTTATAACCACTTATGTTATACTAGGCAAGTCACATTACAATATTTCACACAATACTTAATTTAGTAAATTTCAAATGTACCTATGTCAAAAACTTTACAATTTACTTAATTACAAAATTTAAATAAGATTATGTAGTATCGATTAATAGATATATTACTGATATAATAATACTTCTAAAATAGTTTACATTAATGTGAGTAGAATTTAATAAAGTCATTATATAGTAAGATACTTTAATGTCATTATTAGTTTGTGAGTTTTGACTATAATTGTTTAGTTAGATTTGACAATATGTTATATAAATTAAGTATAAGTTAAGTATTAAATTAAAATTATTAGTAAGAAAAAACAATGACGAAAGTCTTATTAAAAATTTAGCTATCACCTACTTATAAAATTATGATTGCTCACTCACGAACGAAGATTCAGTCAGCTTCATGCTCATAAATTCTTTGACCGAGTAAATTGGGGTAGACTCAAAAACCCGCTTTATTTTTCGTTTAAAATCGTTCGCGTGAAGATTAACTACGGCATGGGGCAACTTGTTGAACATACATATCTTAATATAAATTCCTTGTTTTCTAACTTTGGCTAGGCGTGTTTTAGGCTTACATAGTATCTCTTTTCGTCTTTCATCCATTCTTAGATTATGCGCATAAGGTTGTTTCTGTAAAATATCCTTATCTTCATAGATCTCTAGGAGGCAATTATAAATATACAAAGATATAACCGTCATGATTCTATTATTCTTAAAATAATTTCTAGCTGACGCCCGTTTACGCAATCCAAATATAATTCTTATAGCTTTTTTTTGGGCTCTTAGTACTTTTATTACATCTGTACCATTTCCCCAGACAGTTATTGCGTATCTAATAATAGAATGTGTGTAAGCGTAATACACGGACAACATTGCATGCTTATCTAATAATGGCTTTAATTTCACCAATGCATAATTGGCACTTGACATCTTTTTACACAATTTAGCAATATGCTTTGAATGAGTAATTGTGTAATCTATTGTGTATCCCAAGAATATATTTTCTTCTAAGACGAAATTACTATCAACACCTTTCCTGGATTGGTATGTCATTGTCAACACTTTTATCTGCGTTTAGTATGATACCGTTAGCATCAAACCACTGTTTCAATATACTTTTAGCTTTGTTTATTTTTGTATTTAGCTTGTCTTTGCTTTTATCATTGATTCCTACGTGCGTGTCGTCTGCAAATAAACTAGTATATGCCCAATCAGGCATAGCATTATACATTATCACTGAATAACAAAAGCAAATTTTTACCGGAATAATAATGGAGATCCTTAAGAAAACCCTACCAAAAACAAACCCCAAATGTAAAAATCAGCCATAAAATGACTTACATCGCATGCAAAGAACAAAAATGCCCGTACGAAGCCGGGACGGGCCGGTATAATATGAAACGATAAATCCTGGCTGTCTGACTGACTGACTGACTGACAAGCCAGTCAGTCAGGTAGAGTCTAAACTGCTGAACCTAACGCCATATAGCTATAATCTCAGCCTCTTTAAATCCTAGACCGCATCGTCACTTTACATCAGTAGAGTTGCGGTCAAACGCAAGCCTATTGACTTTAAAAAAATACATTCAATTTGGAAGGAATATTGATTATTAGTAAGATTGTATACAGAAAAGATTTTTAGAAATTCAGCCCTTAAGGGGGTCATAAATGATATCAAAGTTTGAACTTTTCTATGATCCATTTTAAATCGCGAGCGAAGCCGCGGTAGACTGCTAGTTGTTATTTATTATATTTATCTACGTCATTATATTCTTAAAATAATCTAAATGTGTCTATTAACAAGTAATTTACAATAAGCTTTAATTTGTCTCGTCACGCCACATCGCAAATATTTTTACCCAACTGCCCACTGCCCACTGCCCATATCCAAAAGGAAAATAATACTTTTTGAGTGTATGTTAGTTAAGTTTAAATAATTCGTTTGTACCTCTCTAAAGAAATAAACCTGGTGTGCATTATGTCATTGGATTGGTTAATTTTGATCTACGGAACACGTTAATTTTGCCTTTGTGTTAATCCAGGGTATATGCTATCTAAATCCGTTCAGCCGTTTGAGCGTGAAGGAGAAACAAACAAACACTCGCACACACATACAAACTTTCGCCTTTATAATATTAGCGTGGTGGTCAAAGTTGCCGTCGTCCGTAGTTTTATTTAATTTCACTTATTACCACATATTGATATTAATAATCCTTATAAAACACTATCACATAAATAAGATAAGATAAGACAATTCTTTATTTTAAAACCAGCAAGAACGAATAAAATATGACCAAAGAAAATCTTATACTACAAAAACAGGCGAAAATTTGTATGTTCTATATATATTCCTGTTACTCCTTCAAACCATTGAACAGATTAAAGAGATGTTTAAAAATGTATAGAGCTCCGGCCGTGTATATGATATCATAAATACGTTAGGAATTACTATTCTTTAATATCTCAGCAAAATTCAAAATAACACAACTTATCGCAGTGTAACAATAGTTATTTGTTATACAAGAGAGTCATTGTCTTTTCACGCCATATTGTTAAAAATTTATGTTAAAATAAGTGAAAAAACTAAAATGAGTGATTAAATCATTTTATATTTCGTATGTAGTCATTTCCTCGCTGAGGTGAGATGAAAAGTTACGTCTTGCACTCGAGTGCAAAGATTTTTCACCTTGTGCTCTTTTAATTCCCTCACTAACGCGCAGGATTCTAATTTTTGAATCCTTCGCTTGGTTCCGTCATCAAAAGTGAGCACGCGGTTTAAAAGCAACTATACACTCTTGTATAACAAATAACTATTCCGAGATGGTGGGATGAAAAAGTAATTTGGAATTGAAATATTTTAACGTTATTTACGCCAAAGACAATTTGCACGTTTTTTGTAGTGTCAATTTAGACATTACTTACAGGTGGTACAATTCATAGATCAATGTGACCATTGCAGTCAATGTAGGATATAAAGATCTTCCCAGAGATGCTCTATTTTAACTAAAGTTTATAGAATTCAGAATTTTTTGTACACAATGAAGTAGACAGATGCAGTTTTCACAATGAATATACCACGCCTTTAGGCATTTTGGTAGACTTACACCGTCCTAGCCGAAAATGAAACAAATCCTTTGGCACGAAGATAGAATAGACTCTAGTTTACCACGTAAGAAAGAAAGAAAGAAGATGTTACTAAAACACACTAGACAAAAACAGTAGAGAAAGTAGTGTTTCACTCTCACTGTTGTGACGAGTGCGTCAAAAAGGTAAGGTACTCTGTATCCCGAAAAATTGAAGTGTTCCCATGGGATGATCAAATATGTACCGCGAGTAAAACTGTAAAGCACAGCTAGTTTAATATATTTTTTACTATAAAATAGTAAAGATTTGCTAGAAATCAACGTAGAGCTCCACAGAAACTAGAGACAAATTGCAAAATGTATTTTTGTGTACGGGCGTACTAAGAAAGGGTTTTTGTAATTTCGATCCCTGAGGGGGTCAAGAAAAGGTTTTGAACCCTTATTATATTCTATTTAATATCGCGTGCAACGCCGCGGGAGACAGTTACTAGTAATAACAAAATATAAGACATAATAATCTTAAAATATAAACAGACTTACGACCCCGTGCGTAGATAAATATACTGGGTTATATATGTTTTTAGTATTCCGTGCGTTTATACGAATTTAACTTAATCGTTTATGAGCGTCAAAAAAAGTTAGCACTTATTTTCAAGTTTTTTTTTGTATAAAATTACGGGTTTTCACGCATACCTGATCTCTGTTAAAGTCCAACTATAGTTTCGTTCACATTCAATGTGAGTCATCAAGGATGATTCATTCATAGTCTCTCGACGAGTAATATCAACTCGATATATTTTTTTAAAAAAAATCTCTCTCATAAAATCCACTTCTTTCATAATCATAAAAAATATTTTACGTTAGTCATTGGGTAAGAAAATAAAATTATTATAAGGTAGTGGAAATATCGGCATGTACGAGTACAATTTATTGTACAATTAACCAAAAAAAAAATATCCAAATGATAAAATCCAATGCTTATTTGAGACTTTTATTATGTCAGTATAACATATGTAGGAATTAAAATTAATTAAGATCTTATCAAATTACTAATTGGCCTGACTATTGAACATATTTAGGAAAAGCTTTCAGCGTATATTACTGCAATCAGAAAAAGATAAATTTAAAATCCCGTGTCCCGCCAGTTATCCACAGGGATTGACACCGGTGGAGCTTTAGTGGGTAAGAGTCCCACTCAAAAAAAAAGATCCATGCATATTAACATTTATTTATAAATATTCGTGATTATAAAATTGCATTTTACCGACTTTCAAAAAGCTGGATGTACTATGTTCATTAGTATATATTTTTGTGTGTATGTTAATTCGTATTTTCGTCAATTGCGAAATCCTTGATTTGTCAAAATAAAGACTGACTAAAACCTAAAGTCAAACACTTGATTCGTCAAGTTTTCAAAAAAAACTAATATTTAACTCGCTCGAGTGAGTTTGAACGGCTCCAGTGTGCGGATGATTCATTCATTCATCTTTAGTAAGCTTATAACCCTTTACAAGTAGTTACGCGTTGCTTCTTATATCTATAGTTAGATAACGAAACGTTCTCACAAAACATCAGTAGTTCGATCGCTTTACTTGTCAGAATAATCTCATTTAGTATTTCATAAAATTATATTAATGAAAAACTAATAAATTTATAAATATTTATATAATATTTCGGTGATAGTGTATATAAATAAAACCAAATTAATGTGAATAAAATGTGAATATTAACTGATATTATATATATATTTTTTTGTAAATATTTTCTAAATCGCATGTCAGTGAACGTACAAATTCAAATTGGTATCAGAAAAGAGAAAAATCCAAAGAAGTAACAGGTACATATTTTTTTTACATAACAGAATTGTTTTTTATGATATTCTGTATATTTTTTTAATTTTATAGGAGAAATCATTAATTATCCTACAAATATTAGAAATCATTTGTATATATATGTATGTACGTTTGCAAATATTTCACACAAGAACTCTAAATGGATTTGGATGAAATATGGCACCAAAATAGAGCATGTCCTGGATTAACACATAGTATAGTTTTAGTCCCCGAAAAATGTAGTGTTCCTGTGACGTAATCAAATTCCCGCGGGAAACATCGCAAGGCGCATCTCGTACTTTATATTGAAATAATTATTTTATATATACGATTTAAACTTGAAATAATTATTTAATATATACGATGATTATTTATTACATTTTAGTAATCGCGAGCTCATTTTAATAGGCATGATAAAGTATTTTTACGAGCAAGCATTGCCATTCAGCACTTCTATAACTTTATTATTCTAGTTGGTTCTATTTTATCCCAGATTTATAATACTTATATCACGACAAAATGTAAATATTAGAACATAATCAAATAACAACATATACGACTCTTAATTACTTTAGAAGATTGTTTCAAATCCATGTATTGCATATTATAATAACGCTGTTTACCTATCATTGAGCTGTTGCAGAGCTCCTCAAATTTTGTCATGCAAATACCAAATTGTTAATGCATCAAAACGAATCAAATAATTTTTTTTATATATTCTTCTATGTAGAGTAGAGGTTTTCTCCTTCAGTTTCGAGTTGGCCACATAACACAGGACGTGCATCTTTCTCTAGGTAATCCAGAGTTATACCTATATAAAAGTTTCACAATACTCATTCTGGCTAACAACAGATTATTATATTAATCTACATATTACTTTGATAAAGCGCACGAAAAATTATTCGCCAAGTTTATATACTTCTGCAGACCTGGGACTTGATACTCTACCTCTAATATTATTAAAGTATCTGCAATAAAATTTGCAATACGTAGGTATTATTTGCAAAAATAAAATAAATATAAGATAATTTTTATTTTAAGTAATATTATTTATTATAATTTATTAAATATTAAATAACGTTCGTTACAGGCCAGTCTTATTACATTCGAATTAATAATTACTTATGTATATAATGTATATACGATTAATTAATATTAGTTGTTAGTTAAATAGTTCTCATGACAAATATTCACATTGTGGTTGCTTTGTTTAGTTATTATTAATATTTTATGATGGTTGTTCGTTACACAAGAACGATGATTCTACTCGTACAAGCTGCATTCACATATATTCACTGAGTATCAGGTGTGTTCTTAAATCCCAGCTCTATACAGTACACTTTTTATTATCCAGAATAAATGTTAAAGAAGTTACTTAATCTTCTGTTACTGCGTTTTGTAGCATTGTTTGATAGTGTGATATTAACCGATTAAACTAATTTGAGTAAATATATTAGATATTATAACATTTATTATGTATAATAAAGTTTGTATATACAAACTTTATTGTTGCAACGTATTACGATAAGTAAGATGATATCATCTTACTTATCGTAATACGTTGCAACGATATTAAACTGCACTTTGTCGAAGGTCACTTTTACGATATGAAATAGCGCTGAAGATCGAATTAGTGGATGTATTAATTAATTATTCTTAAAAAAACTAAGTAAAATGAAATAAAATTATTTATTGGCCTTACAACCACTTATGGTTACACTAGGCAAGTCATATTACAATAATTCACGTTAATTTAATAAATATCAAATGTCTATATCAAAAAAAAATTACAATTCAATTAATAACTAACATTTTAAAGGATTGTTTACCATAGATAAATTACTAATATAATAATACTTCCAAAATAATTTACATTAATGTGAGTAAATAAAGTCATTATACAATAACGTACTTTAATTTCTTAATTAGTTTGTAAGCTTTGATTATAATTGTTTACTTGGATTTGACAATAGGTAATTAAAAATTTTAAAATTAGAGAAAAATAATAAGAAAAAACAATGATGATAATCAAATTAAAAATTTAGTAATAAACTATTTAAATTAAAATTAGTTTTTGCTGACTCAAGAACGATTACCAACTTACATTACATTTACAAACATTGCATTTAAAATACTGTTATCAGTGGTAATCGTATTATCCAAACAATAACACGCAAAGATTTGTCGCTACTAAATTCGTAGTAAAGTAATGTAAAGTAAAGAGAACAACATTATATAATTGTGTATTAATTGTGAAAAAAAGAGAGATATATACTGATTTTCCGTCCTTATTACTGTGGCTGGATTTTTTGTTTGGCCAACTGTCTAATTTGACAGAAGTTAGACAAATAACGTCGATACCTCTAAGCTCAAAGGCAAATCTCTGACAATACGACAAAAATGTGTCTTGCTTTAACAATTTGGTTAGGTTTATGTGATATACTGAATACTTGGGCTTCGTCATTTTCTTCAGAGTTATTTACAAATAAACTAAAGAAAATACCTCGTATTTATAGTTTAAGACCGTCAGATGTCATTAACAAAGAATATTATTGTATCTGTCATCTGTGAACTAACTACCAAAACAAACAACAATAATACAGATAATTAATTACATAACGTTTATGTGCTTTTGACGAGAATAAAATTACGAGTATGCTGAAATTTTCTCATAGTTACAAATATATTTAAATACGTGATTATTACATTCTAAATAAATTTAAAAAATAGTAATTCTTTATTTTTCATTTATCTTTCCATTGTTGTTATAAAAATGGGGTTCATAAATTTGATTTGTTGTTAAGTACGATGGGGACGATTCGAGCCGAGTACTAGGTTTGGGACTATAAATTTATTGAAGGTTTTGGAGAAATACAAGACCGTTTTTTGCGTTTTTTTCTTTCAGAATGTCTCACACGGTAGTCCGCGGAGAGCCTCGTCCAGCTCAGCTGTACCTGGACAGCATCCTTGGAGACATCCTCGCGGCGAGAGGAATGCCGTTCACCATCGACAATATCGAAACTGTCAACTTTGCTCAGATACTGTTTCATTGCCTCAAGAAAAATCCTAATGCTGTGTTTATGGTAATTAGTTCAATTTCAGCTATGTTCACTGATTTATACTTATCTATTCTGACTCAGCAGCTCATTATTACTAAAAAATGTAATAGTCCAGGATACCTGAACCATTATTGAGCTAATTTTCCGTGAGTATTTTGATTTTGATAAGACGTCCGACTATACTTTCTGTATAAAACTGTCGGTAGTGGGCTACCACTACTGAAATACGTAATACTAACTGAATTTTCTTTTCGTTAAATCTCAAGATAATTATCTAAACTATTCGAAATATTTTTTGTCCTACAAAATCTATGGTTTGATCAAAGAGTCTCCTTCTCCCGACATGTATCGATTAAGGTAATCATAAAAGATTACTAACCAGCTCATATTGTTTTACTTAGTAAAAAATGTATATAATTTAAAAGTCATATAGTCCTACAAATTGCGTAGTACGTTATACTGGTCGTACACTCAGAACTTGTCTATACCACAACACCATTTTTCTCATTTATTATTATTTTTTTCATGCGTAGACCAACAACGTTGAGTAATTATACACTATTTTGCAACAATTTTATTCCGCATTGAACTATATTAACAAATATTAAGAAATAGGTATCTATGGCTTTAATTTGAAATTGTGATTTTAATCTAATCAGACATTAATTGGATGGCAACTATAATCCTAACCCTGATTTATATCATGTAAGTAGGTAATATAACAGGTAAGTTTATTACTTCCTTCGTCGTGTGTATGATATTAATTAAAATACTACGACATTAGATTATATTATCTGTGTAAGTATTTAAATAAGTCGAGTGTAATTTGCAGATTATTATTACCATTTTTATTTTATAAGACAAATATATTTTTTCCGTGTTATATTCGCAAAAAATTCTTAGTATATTACATGTTTTTATTGTGTCTTTTTTAACTTTGGGAAATAAATTGCTTTTTTATTATATTATTTTACAATTAAAAGTAGCGTAAGACAATTGGCATAAATTAAATATGTTTGCACACAATGATATAGGCAACTGATGCGGGTTTATTTAATGTATAATATTAACCACATTTTTAGACACTTTTAGTCGACGTACACTTTCTTGGCCGAAACACATTAACAAATTAATGTTTTATGTTGTTTTGTAACATAAACGTAAGTTTCTATATAATTTTTTTATAATCTGGTGCTCAGTCGAACTAATTTTCTGAATGAACGCTAGCCAGATTTTATGCATCCTCATCATCAGCTTATCCTAATCCAATAATAAGCTTGTCCCAGGACTTGCCACTCAGCCCGATTATGAGCTTCTATATATTTTCTCTACCTTCTCTCAGGGCATGAGTAACATACTTCTTTCTTATAATCTTCAGATAAACGGCCACACAAGTGAAGTGATCACCAACAAGCAGATTCTAGAAGATGCCGTCTCACTCGCTCGTGCTCTTATCGCCAAGGGAGTGAGAGGGAAGACAGTCACCCTACTCATGCGCAACCACCAGCGAATGACAGCGATGTATTTAGCTGTTCTGTTTGCTCAGACCTTGCCGTTTCTACAAGATCCTAGTACTACTACTTGTATGTTTTTATATTAAATACAAAATTGACAAATAGATGCACAATACACCAAGATCCCAGTACCAATATTGTTTAAGAAGACGGGTACCTGATCGTTGGAACCTAATCAGGTTCCAACTATCAGGTACCGAACCCAAGATGGGTCTTGGGTTCTATCGCACTATTGTGCGAGACGTGTCATCGTTGAAGACACGAACGACTCATTTCATCCTTGATGATATTCACCAAATGTGAATGAAACTATAGTTAGATGTTTCCAAGAATCAGGTACGAGTAAAAACTCGTCATTTTAAACAATATGAATAAGCACGCGTTAGTTTTTTAACTAAAAGAGATTGAAGGCGCTTGAAGGGATCATTCTAATGTTTAGGCCAAATATCAAGCTATAAGTAACCATTACTGGGCTCGTTTCTTCTTAATGTAAGTGATAGGCCACCATGCTGGCTCTCTACATCTAGATCACGGTCTTTAATTTTAACAGACATCCTGCAATCATGCAATAAAAGCACTAACGCTAATATAGGATAACATATATTTTTTTCTTGGATTACTGAACAGCAACAGTAGTACCCTGTTTCATTTATTAAGAAATAAATGGACGCCATAAAAAACCCAGCTTCTATTTAATTCTCGTATTATCTATAGTCGAACTAAGCCACTACCTGACGCTGATCGAGCCTAGATTCATCTTTTGCGACGAAGAGCACGAGGAAACTCTCATAGCGGCGCTGGAGAACCTTCCACTCCTGGACACGGAGGTCGTGGTGATGGAGACAGACCTTCAGATGCAGGATTTCGCGAAGGGATACAGCAAAGATTTTACAAGTTTTATGTACGTGAAATGCAAACAGTTATTTCTTCTTCGCTAATTCTATAACCATTTATTATTAGTTTTCCTGATTTTTAAGAGCCTTTTTTTGGTTGAAAGTGTTTTTTGCATACTTCTCAGACGATATCAAAATTATTAACAAGTTTCAAAATAAGAGTAAACACTCTTATTTTACCTATGAGAAACCATCATCATCTTCCTGTCTTTGTCCCACTACGTGAGATCGGCACAGCAATTTCAAATTGAATTCCGTTTGATCTCATAGCAAATGTAGTTCATTATGATGTTAGTACACCTCTTTCCTTCTAGCATGATGGGCAAGCTGCCTTCTGCTGATGAGTTGGAGCATTTCCATTATCTGTAGATCTTAAATGGTCTATAGGTAATATTTCTGCTATGTTTTTTGAAGTTGTAGTCACTTATTTCTTCTTTGGTAATAAAGGCACTTGCCCCTTCCTTTATATATACCAACATGTAATATATATAATCAATGTGTTGGTTTATTACCAGGATACCAGATCGTGACATAGAGAGTTCAGTGATGATGCTACCTACAAGTGGATCTACGGGTCTCCCGAAGGCTGCACTCATGACGGATCGTGGATTGATCGCTCAGTTGTCGGGGCCATGGTGTGTCTTAATGCTTTAATAGTAATGTTGCTCCTATTTCAAAATTTTGACTTTAAATTTTATCAAGCGAGAGATGCAGCCTTGTACCTTTTAGGACGTGAATTATGGGGTCTAGTGAAAATTCGCTATTTCTACTTCATGAGGGAAATTGCCAAGGCCAACTAAATTTCTGCCATTCGTGTTAATTTCGTTTGTTCTTTTAGTTATTCAAATTATCGGCAGAATTCAATATTCTTTGTCCGGAGTAATATGCAGAACTAAATATTTTGGATATGACAGAAATTGCCAAGTAAAACAGTTAGTGCTCACATGATTAATAATTGTTTATTGAACTACTAATTCTTAGAAGAATCGAAAACCATACGAGTAACATAAAATAAACACGAATCTCTATTTCCCTAAAATTAGTTTTCCTTACAATCCAGGTTGTATCACACTGAATTCCCGCAGCCAACTGAACTGATGATGGTGTTAACGACGCTGCAGTGGATGACCTTCACAATGATGATGACCAGCGGCATCACCTTCAAAATCCCTCTCCTCATATCACCGAAACCAACATCAGTTCCGGTTGTCAAAGACATGCTGCTCAGATTTCGGGTAAAGTATCTAATCCCAATTCAAGAATTACTCATAATTCACAAAAAACACACAAATACAACATCTGATCAAAAAAAAAAATTGGTCTTCATGGACAAAGTTATAGTTAGAAGAGAGTACATTGAATTTCTACATCCTACAGCTATTCAAAGCTCGGAAAAAGAAGATGCATGACTAGCCGTCAGTACCCGTGTATTTAAAACCATAACAATGTAACTCAAGCAATATTGTCAAACTCGTGAATCTATGAAAAGCGATACCGTAGTTTTGCTTTTAGCAATCAAATCAAAATGACGTTCACAATCTTATTTATAGTGCTTCGTATACAATAGCAAATAACTTGCAACTTTTTACACAACTTCCAGCCATCGTGGACGTTCTTTGGGTCAGCTTTTGTGAAGCAACTGTTACCTGAGGTGACAAAAGATCACTTCTCTTCGTTAAAAACTCTTGCACTCATCGGTGCTCCTACCACTATGGAACTTTTGGCGTCAATTCAGGTAAGAATAAGTTTGTTGCAGCAAGAACTCGATTCTTAGAAACCATTTTTGGCTTCACTCTGAATCCAATAAGACAGACTGCGCAAGATTGTAAACTAGGTATGCTTAAGCACTTCTTTTATGTACCTACAAATAAAACAAAAGGATTTACAGAAAAGAATAAAATTAAAACTAGTTTTCTCAAATGTTTATCTCTCTTAACTAATTTACTTATTTATATTTTATAGGTCTATAGCATTATTTGATGATTCTAGGACAAACTTCCAGAAGGCACCCACTTGTGCGATGAGTATGGCACTACTGAGACTCAGGGCTTCATCGCCATTCCAGACAGAGAAGCTCCAATAAAGTCTAACGGCAGGGTTCTTAACATACTACACTATAAGGTAATCTTTTCATGAGGGTTTCATGTTGGAAACTTGCTATAAATAGATCTATGTCAGACAGGTATGGCAAACCATACCTGTTGCTGTCTGACATAGATCTATTTTTCTGTATTCACATTAATTATTAGCCAATACGTAATTTGACTCTAGCTTAATTTTTACAAAAATAATGTTTCTAAGAATGTGTCCATAACCACATCTTTTTAAATTTCTATTAAGAAATAAGATGTAAAATATAGATATTAAGAAAAAAGATAAATAATTTATTTAACCAGCATTATAAAGTATAAATTTTATTAAAAAGCGAGAATAAAATTTGGCAACACGCGCAAACTTTGTCAGTACAGTTACAACTTCTGTCACTAATAAAGTAATGCTGTTTTTCTTACATAACAAAATTACTAAAATGAACGCAAGAATATTATTTTTCATTTAGCCTGTGTGTTAAGTTTTTTAATAAATTACTATTTAACATAAACTATTATCACAGATGCTGGACTCAGAAGGTAAAGAAGTTGGATTATGTCAAAATGGGGAACTTTATGTGAAAGGCGTTTCCTGCATTAAGGTAAATTGAATTCGCTAAAGATAAGATTAAAACAACGTGCGCTTTGTCTTTTGTCTTCTGTTTCTCTCTACCTTTTGTGTATATTTTTTCCTTGGGGAAACAATCAATTTGTATTGTTTTTATTATCAGGGCTACTACAAAAACGACGATATCTACTTGGAGACGTTCATCGACAGATGGTACAAGACTGGAGACTCGTTCTATATTGACGAGAACGAAAGACTTTACTTCCTTGAGAGGATCAAGTTCAGTTTTAAATTTAAAGGATGTCAGGTGAGCAATAGCGGAATATCCTTCTTACCTGAAATCTCGTTTCACTTACGCGCACGAATCCCATTCTTGTAACCTTAGGTCGTCCTCTAATCTTCGTCTTCAGATTCCACAACACAATAATACCTTTTATGGCTCCTCCTATTCCATGCGTGCTGATTGCTTCTGGAATGCTCTTCCATTGGCTATCAGGCGTGCGCAAAGCCTTGATTCATTTAAAACTGAGGTTAAAAAATATTTTCTTTCAAGTATTGTTCACTAATTTTTATTTTGTCAATATATTTTTATTAGTGTCCTGTTATTCCTTAATTGAATATACTTATATACATAAGTAGCTAGTTGTTATTTTTATGTATGATTTTATTATATGTACTCTTGTATGTTGTATTCATTACTATTTTTATTTTTATTTCTCATATCTTTTTTCCACCACCGTCTACGCTAAATTTTATTACTATGTTCCATTCCTATAAAGGTTGTCTGGAAGATATCGCTTTTTAGCGATAAGACCGCCTTTTGTGCCATGTTATTTGTTTGTTGTATTCTTTTTGTGTTGTATTTTTGTGGTGACAATAAAGAATGATTGTATTGTATTGTAGCGTAGCTTCCTTGAGACCCAGTGTATTCCAGATTAGACATGCTATATCTAAGGCTACAGTGTCGCTGACTTCTGTACTCGTGCAAACTTGTGGTCAAATGCCTAGCTGTTGAGAATAAAAAAAAGAAAAATCTTTATTCATGCTAATAATTGACAGGAACTTCTATAGCAATTCAAAACCTTGACAGAGGAATGTTATTTAGCATTGTAGGCTATTTAGCATTCTAATAAATGTTAGGAAACTGCTCATGTCGCGCTACTAATGTAGCCAGTCAGAGCAAGTGATGTAAAGAATGAATATATTAAACCAACGAATACTTTAACTCAGAATTAAAAAAAAAACGCACGTTGACAATTAATATTCAGAACTAACTACCTAAGACCCAGAAAGAAGTAAAAATTTAATATTTCTAATTATTCAATATTTTTTTACTAAATGTTATGTTCGAAATGTCATAACAGTCGTTTCCATGTCAATACTGGTGAAAGCTGCAAGGTCAAGTTTGGATTCTGTATTTCCTTCGCCAGTGAAATTGACTGCGGATATGTGATGTATGATTTGTCCAAGTGTCGAGATGTTGTACTTGCAGGTATCGCCTGAAGAGGTGGAGGGTGTGATCAGCTCGGTGGAGGGGGTGCAGGAGTGCTGCGTGTGTGCTACGGAGGCAGGGCCCGCGGCACTCGTGGTACGGGGGCCGGGCCGTGACGTCACACCAACACACATACACAAGGCTGTTGATGGTATGATTACTGATAACAGACTGGAGATAATCTCCTATCATTTACTATCACGCGTTGCTGTGCAGATTTCCGCACTAAATTATTATCACTTAAAAAAAATTAATCAATAATTTACTGATAAAATCAGTATTTTATCAATAAATTTGTGTTTTTTTTTTTTTAATTCTTGTTTTTTTTTGTTGGGCTCGCTCTCTCTCGTTGTGGGCTAAAGCATTTAATTTATATGTAGACGTTAAAATAAATGGTCTACAGGTCATCTTTCTACTATATCATATTTTTGGTTGTATATTCTTCGCCTGAAAGATATAAGCAATAATACATGATCGTATTTTACTTGCCTGAATTTTATTTGCTCAAATTGTTTGTTTACCATAAAATTCATTTGACATTCTCTTGTTTGCCCATACATTAGGTTTTATAATGATACGAGTGCTATACGTATTGATATCTGTTTTGTTAATTCCAATAATATTATTTAGCAGAATATTTCAACGCCATACTAAATCAATTTCAAATACATCCAAGCACGTTCGTTCAGCTCTTGCGTTATGTTTTATGATCTAACTTAACCTAACCTAATATTATTTAACTACGCCATACTAAATTAACTTGGAATACACCCAAGCCGTAAACCTGTTTAAACCGATGTTAGGTATTTATTCTAAAAATAATTTCGATGGCAATGATTTCATTTTGTTTTTGGTAAAAAAGGCACTTGTCAGTAAAAAAGGTTTCATGAGTCTTGTAATTTTCGTCAGATACATTGAACTAAATTAAGTGACATAATATCGTATTGTGACAGACTGACAGACTACACTATATTTTAGCAAGATTGACGTACTTATACATTGTGTAACAGAAAGGTGTGACAATATTTAAGGGTGTTAGTCTACACATCAAGATGAACCCATCGTAGAACAAAATTTTGCAAAAATTAAAAACAAAATTTTGCGTCCTCCATACAACTTGATCGATCACTTGATCAATTTTTTATGGATATTTTTTTTATATTAATCGCGTAGTTTGCAAAATTTTCTTCCACAATGGGTTCACCTTGATTGGTAGACTAACACCCTTACGTATTGTCACACCTATCTATATAAAAAACACGTATTGTTCACTGTATAATATGTAACCAAAAATGACTCTGATGAAAAATGTCAATTAAAAGAATAATTCTTTTCCAGCAAACCTGAGTGATCACAAGCGTCTCCGCGGCGGAATCGTGTTCGTCTCCTCTCTCCCTCACACACACAGCGGGAAGCTCAAGCGAGCAGAGTGCAAAACTATGTTACTCAAGCTCATTGAATCAGGCGTTGCTGACGCGCACTGATTATCTGACACGATCTATGATTGCGAGTTTATGTAATGACTATGATCCATTTCGGTTTTCACGCGTACCTGATTATTGGAAACGTCCAACTATAGCTTCGTTCACATTCGAATTTCATCAGGTATGAAATGAGTCGTCTTCAGCATACAGGTACGTCTTCAGTAATCAGGTACGTCTTCAGCAAACAAGTACGTCTTCAGCAAACAGGTACGCGTGAAAACCCGTCTTATTAAACAGAACGAATCAAACTAAAATAAAATAATGATCCAGTACTGCGTTAAGTTATTGTTGCTAACGATTAAATTCTTTCTAGTAAGTATTTAATTACTCGAACAATAAATACAAAATATTCATAACATTGTTATTCTGTAACCTGCCAAGAATAATCTTAATAACGTAACATGTTTTTTTTTCAAATTGGTGACATTGCAAATGTTTTTTTTTTAATATATTTTAGTTCAACGATCCCTCTCTTGTATTGAAGGCACAGGATAGGTTAGAGGTATATACTCGTACAATACTCTAGATCTTAAAGAGGTGCGTGAATGTTGGGTGCGATAAATTTAATTTAATTAAATTTAATTTGTAACCTACCTAGTGTTAGTCAAATAAACTGAAAGCTATTTGTAGCTGAAAAATCTGTTGTAAAATCTGTCGCCTAACTTAACCTTACCTGTTCCGGCAGCATACCTTGAAAGCCAGTGTATACCAGACTAGCCATGCTCCATCTAGGGCTGCAGTATTGCTGACTTCCCTGCGGTTGTGCGAACTTGCGGTCCAATGCGTAGCTGTGCAGGATAAAAATAAATTATACGATTATTACACCTAATTCGTATAAGCTTTATACTAAAGTTACTCACTTAAATAAATTAAATGTGTTGTGTAGTAAGGAGAACCTTAAACAATAAGTACTTACTGTCTAAAGTATTGTGAACTATATTTTAGTTAATAAAATTTATTAATTTTTAGTTATTTTTCTGTTTCTTTAAGATTAATCTCTTAACCTAGGAGCATGTAGCATAATCTCATTCAAAAAAGGCAGATGCAAGACCGATTAATTCGCAGCATAACGGCGAGATTTCATTTAGTTAAACGCGGGAAATTAACATTGAAGGAAAACCTGCTTGTCGGGGAAGGTTAATAACTTTCAAAGATAAGTGAAGTTCCCAACCCAACAAACGCAAAATAAAGTTTGATAAATATTTATTAGGTGATCCTACTAGGTAAACCAACGACATAATAAAAGTCACAAACAAACAGCTGACGCAAATGGCAGCTTGTCATTCGGAATGACATTCTTTGGGGGAGGCCTATGTTCAGCGGTAGAAGTCTTCTGGCTGAAGATGATGATGAAATATTTGTTTACTCAATCTTGTTAACTGTATTAAAATTTTTTTCCTATAGAATAATGAACAAATGAATTCTCTTCTCTTAGGCGGTTTGTCTTTACTTGTCGCTAGTTGTAATATCAACATAAAGAAGCAGATTTATTGGAGGTTATTTATTTTACTTATTTATTTATTAAGACGGCTCATTATAGTCCATTAACATTAATTAATTCAGGGTCGTAATTATACACTAAAAAAAAGGTTAGCTTATAAAGAAAAATTAAAAGATTATAAAAATAAATGTTGTGATTAATGAATGAATAGTTCACATGCTTTAAGATCTGGGAAAGGAAAACCTCGAGGTCGGGCTGAAGATAAATATGTCACAGACCAAGTGATGAACAGCATAAAGAGCAGGATACACATCGAATGTGTGGAGATTGAATACGTCCATGAGTATGTATACTTGGGCCAATTAGTCTTTTTCCAGACAGAAGTTCAATTAGTCTTTTTCCAGACAGAAGTTCAATTAGTCTTTTTCCAGACAGAAGTTCAATTAGTCTTTTTCCAGACAGAAGTTCAATTAGTCTTTTTCCACGACGCATCGGAATAACTCATGGAATAGCTGTTAGTACAAGAATACTTGATGAAGGGACCTTGTTACTATCTCTCAAGCGCAGACTCACGGACATGTGTATTCTTCTGATTCTAACGCACGAAGCGTAGTCTTGGTGTCTGACTAAAGATCAGAAGTCCGATTTTGGGGTGTACGAGTATCAGCGGGCTATGGAACGCAGTATGCCAGGCGTGAAGTTCAAAGATTGCATTAGAATAGAAAGAATAGAATATTTTTTTATTTGTAACATAAAACAACAATGTACACAACTTAAAAAAATGTATTTAAACTGAATGACTGCTTTCTGTCACAAACCGGTTCCAACTCAACATAATGCTGGCTGAAACAACCAGCGTTGATCTACAGTTGGACCGACCGGGAGGTGACGTCACGCACGACACAATCAGTTAAGAAAGGTTCTTGTCGAATCTCCGTGTAAAATTAAGTAGGTACATTACGAAACACCATACTGCGTTCCAGGACACAAATAGCCGATGTGACCCACAAAGCAGCATATTTGAAATTTGGGTCGGACACGACCCAATCCTATTTCAGATACCACCCAGTGGAATCCAGTAAACCAAGAAAACGCTGGAGAGATGAGCTGGACTGTATAAAATACAACGTGTTACAGAAAGGTGTGACAATACTTAACGATGTTAGTCCACCCTACAAATTTTGCAATTTTTTTGCAATATTCTGCAAAAAAATTGCAAAATTTCATTAAAAAAAATATGTTTCGCCGTCCATTCAACTTCGCCGATCACGTGACCAATTTTTGTATGGAGATCCTAAATTTCTATATTGTAATTTTGAAAAGTTAATTCTGTAATGGGTTCCCTTTAATGGGTAGACGTGACCCTGAAGTATTGTCACACCTTTCTGTTAGACTTTGTATAATAAAGACTGGTCCACTACAAGAGATACATGGAAAGAGGTGAAGGAGGCCTTCGTGCTACGATGGGACACTATGGGCTCTTAAAAATAATAATAATGGTGTACCGTTTCTTGACAACCAGTAAAACGCTCTAAAGATATCGAATATACTATGTTTATTTTTGAATTCTTTAGCTATCAGATATCAAGAGCTATTAAAATTAATAGCTGTGCCTACCTTGCTTGTTTTATTTAATAAATCTATACAAATATAATTATGATTACTAACGCGTATTTATTAATCTACACTAATACTCTTATAAATAATCTATACTAATATTATGAACGCGTATTTATATCTAAATAAAATGGCTATATATATTAATGTAGCAATACATATAAAATCCCCACACTTATTATAAATGCGAAAGTGTGTTTGTTGGTTTGTTAGTTCGTCTTCTCCTCAAAAACTGATGAGCAACATATCGACTTGATATTTTACACAGAGATATTTAAAGACCCAGAGAGTGCTATGAGCTATTAAAATATAGGAATATTTAATTTAAAAAAGTTTATGTGACAATATTTTTTAAGTAATATTGATTATCGCCATGTTCTGTATTTAACAGCTCAACTGATGGAATGGACATGACGTGTCCTTCATTATGGGTAAAACTAAAAGTTTATTTTAAAAGGAGTCCAATGCTCTATGTTTATTTACCTACTATAAAATTCTTATATGCTATATATAAAATAGTATATCAAAACAAGAAGAAGACGAGTCCTGCGACGCATGGTCAAATTAATCCGTAAATCCGTAAATAAACCGTCTGATTTAATACAACCAATAATTTTTAACCATTAGAAATTGTGTCTATATTTCAAAAGTAGGACCGAACGGCGTAATTTGGAAATGTATTAGTAAAGAAAATAAATATTTTCCCAATCATATATTTTAAAATCCGTTAAAATCTTAAATTTATCTTCTGTCGTAGAACAGAATGGTCAATATTAGTCACGTTTTATCGGTCGCACAATTTCGACTAACAGACTTCGCTCTCAGTGGTGTGTTTGGGCTCCTGGAGCTTTTTGAAAATCCTACATTCTGATCCCGCTCTGCGATAGGAAACTGCTTATGTGATCGATGCCCATGAATTTATCGAATTCGTTACTGGAAGAATACATTGATTTGCGTAAATAGATAAACAACAGTGAAAGTAAGATTTAGAGTGCGCCTACCAGTAATGACCAAGTAAAGATCAAGACAAGTAATCGACCAGCTAAAAAGCGCGTAAGAAGATTTTTCGAACTATATATTAATAAGCCTAAAAAAGTGCAGTATTTTTAATTACCACTTTCGCATTTATAATATGTGTATATTATAAACACGAAAGTGTGTTTGTTGGTTTGTTTGTTCGTCTTCTTCTGCAAGCAATATTATTTCATAAGCAAGTGCGAACTTTGGCCGCCTATCAATAATAAATCATCCGTGACGTGAACTATCAACAGGATTTACCGTCGATAATTCACGTTTTTTATCTTTTTTTATCATTAAATCATATTTTTTCGATATATACTATAATACGTTCCTTCTAATCCTTTCGAATTTTTAAAATTACAATATAACGGCAAAAGTTTACGGCGCGGGCAACGCCGCGAGTAAAAGCTAGTTCTATATAAAGATAACAGTCTTGTATTTAATGCTTATCAATACATTTACGACTTCCTGTTACATACATGTAGGTACTGGGTTATGAGGCTTCAAATATCGTCTGTTAGTAACAGTCGTACTTATGTTAGTTAGTATGTAAATGTAAATTTTTAATAATTAGATTTAATTTATTCCTAATTTTTTTAATAAGTTCTTTAAGCTATTCAAAAAAAACTTAAATTAAATAAATAAATTAAATAAAAAAAATAAAATAATTTTTTTTTCATTCACTATAATAAAACTGCAACAGGTCAAATTCTGTACATTGAATATATTTTAAAAACATTTTTTGCGCGGGGTCTTATTAACGATATCAAATCTATATTTTTCTTGATTTCTGTCTGTATGCCTGTCTGTCTGTTTCTGGACTTTCCATAACTTCAGAACTGCTAGATGAGTTAGGATCTTATTTACTTTTTATCCCAAAACTCAGAAGGGGTTCTCGTGGGAGGGGGTCGAAAATCTTATTTAATTATATCTCAGTACGCGTGATTTGATTTGGATGATTCTTTTTTTATTTCAAAAGTCTAACTGAAATGATATTATCCCAATAATTAGTAGGGGTTCACGTAGGACGCATGAAAGACGTATTTAATTATAAGTCAATAACGCGTGCTTGCTTCGATTTGGATGACATTTTTTTGTTAGAAAGATTTACCTGTTATCCGAAAAATTAGTGGATGTACCCGTGAGAGAGCGGATAAAAGTCGTATTTAACTATAACTTGCTAACGCGTGCTTCAGTACGGATTTTTTTTGTTAGTAATGACTAGCTCAAATTATTGTATATTGGTCCTATTTCATCGCAATAGGACCAATATAAAATTTGATCCCTTCTTTGAATCCTCAGGGATCATATAATATAACCGTCGCTCGGCCTACGGCCTCGCTCCGGTATGATGAGACTCGCAAGGTGCCGTCGCTCGGCCTCCGGCCTCGCTCCAACACTTTGCTCGTTTGAACCCCTCCCTCAGCTATCATCCAAAATAACCGTCGCTCGGCCTACGGCCTCGCTCCGCTGTCACTCTACTATACTACCTCATTTTTGTAGTTGTAACAAAAAATCTTTTACTGGACGCTTACATAAAAAGTTGTAGCAAGGAAGTTTTCACTATTGAAATTTAATTTGCATAGTTATTTTTTAAAAAGGATTATAAAAAACAAATAGGCAATCGGGATACATACATTAGATAAACAAAATCTTACGGGTTAAAATGAGTGAAGAATTCGTAAAATTATATAGGCGTTTATGATATGAATCTTATCATGCTGAACATAATTATGTGAACATTACTATATCGCTTTAATTATTAAAATTTACAGTTTAAGACACTACTATCTTATTGTATCTTTTACGATGATAAGATTTAAGAATGACCACTGAAAATATTTCTCTAATTTTTAAGTCCCACTGACATAATAATGAAAGGTTAGCAACCGCGAACAAAGTCGCGGGTATAGCTAGTCTAGTATCATATAAAGTAACGAGCTGTCACCATAACTTAAAATTAAACATACAATTTAAATTTTCGATTGATTGATACTGTACGAGTATTTGACCATAACACATTAATACAGCCTCCAAATTTCATATCTCGACATTCAGCGGTTTAGACTCTAAGTTAAATCTTCACTTAGTAATTTATTTCGTAATATAAGTTATGGGTAGGCAGTGCCTCTGTATTGTGATTTTATGAATAATTCAGGATGTTAAAAGTCATTTTTTCTGTAATATAATTAATTATTATGCTAAGTAAATAGACTATTATCTCTGGGTATATAATATACAATAGTACTCATTTATTTACATAATTTATTAATGAGCTAGTAACCCTATAATATTACTTTCGTACCTACTGCTTCTTATATATAAAATCTCTGGTAAATAAAGACTATGTACTTACATATCGTCACTAGTTCGTACGCTCTACACGTAAGATATTGTTTATTATTTTATATTCAAAACTTGTTGTCATTAATTATTTTATTGGTTTTATTGTATGTTCATGGTGATTTATCATGAATTATTATCAATACTTATTTTTTTATATTTATCTTAAATTAATCTTCTTTTTCAAACGTGCTGTGTATATATCAGTATTTCTTTGATTTATTCTCTTGTCTGATAAAAGCGAATATTTGTAAAAACTATATACTATACTACTGAAAGAAATATTAGGTTTTAGTGTAGCGGCCAAGTGTCTTTAATAAGAAATATAAAGTGACTAATATAACAAAGAAAAAACCGGATGCATTGACTATAGACCACTAAAGATCTACAGATACTTACAATCATTTTATTGGTTAAGTCAAATCACACTCAAATATATATATATTTTGGTTCTATACACATTATACATTTAAATAATATAATTTAAGTGTATTGGATGAATTTAAGTGGTTTTTATTGATGGTGTAGTGATTCTAGTTACCTATGTACTAACATCAGCAAAATAAATAAATCTAATCCATAATGATGATCTACATTATTAATATTAAAGACAAATATTTACTGCGACAAAAACTGAAAGAGCAGTAATTAAGACACTAACTAAACTAAATCTACTTACAATAAAAAAGTAAAATAAAAGACTAGTCAAAAAGTCCGTTAGTGTCACGTTATTGTCACGTTGGAAAGCAATGGAGATTCTTTGACCCAACAAAAATAATTCAGCATTTATGTCACCTGTACCGTCTACCAAACGCTTGGCCAAATAAAGGCTGAGAGCGGCCGGACCCCACGGACCCATGGTTTCTACCCCAAACTGAACATACATGTACACCTTGTCAAAGGTAGCATATTTGCGCCGTTTGAGGGTTTCAGCCTTAGCAGCGGCAGCACCAGCTTGAAGCTCTGCTACAGGAAGATGAAACAAAGCCAAAGTGTCCACGCAAGTGGCGTCCCAAACAAGAGGCTGTCCCACCTTCCAATGTATTAGAGTCATCCCATGGCCTCTTGCCATCATTTCGCATCAGTCCATTTGGTTCCAGAACTGATGAACTCATCCACTGACAAAAGACCGTCATAGGATGTCGTTCAAACTGGATTATTCAAATCTACATTATAGATTAGAATTCATAATATTTCCAATCTTATTTATTTTGTCGTTTTACTTTAGTTGTAAAAAGTATTTGATGCTGAAAGAGTGCTCAATAATTCAGCGTTAGAGACGATTTTTAAAATTATGCGGATTAGGAGCTAATATAACAGACTCTGGGAGTTTATTATAGACCGTTGTACCGAACACATGCGTGAGGTGATTCGACTTGGCCAGTCAACGCTTTACAGCCTTCAATTTCCAGGCATTACGCATTACACTTCCGTAGGTATTGCAAGCATATTTGTGCCGGCTCGCACAAGCACGGAAGTCAGCGATACTGTAGCCCTAGATGGAGCATGCCTAGTCTGGAATGCACTGACTCTCAAGGAAGTTTGCAACTTTAATTTGGATAAGGACAGCATCATCAAACAGACTAACAGAGCGAAACTATAAGAGTTCTTTCTAGTATTGAGGAACCATGAAATATCTGGAATCTGGATCTTCTATCAGAGGCAAAGAGCAGCAATACCCATAAGGTATTCGGCCAGATAAACACCAGTGTTCAGTTGGAGTTATCAAAACTGATGTCGAAGATATTTAGTTAAATAGTTTACAAGTAACAATATTTTATGGTAGGGGAGTAAGGTATGATAAACTTAATCCATGAAAACTTATAATTATACAGACAATCTAAACATCAATTTATAGAGATTATATACGTATATTTTATAACTCCATTAATCACCTGTAAGCGATTATACCCTATTTTTATTTACTTGGACATATTAATTATGATAGAGTTTTCAAAAATTGGGTGTTCATCGTTGTTGCAAAACTCGATATTCTTCAAGTAATGTTTCGCTATAATGGTTGATTTAATGTATAATAATGTCTTTTATATGAGAACAAAGTGGAGAAAACGGATAAAAAGACGGAATTACATGTTCTTACTGAAAATTCACGATTTAAAAAACCACATACGCCAATATAATATGGCATTATAAATGATGTGATCATATAATAATAGCAGTTACCCGCGGTGTTGCTCGCGACAAATTAGAATATTTTGATTTTATTTATTTATTTGACTCCTTTCTGATTTACCCATTTGACTAATTTATTGGTTACATTTCCAAAAATCCTTTCTTAGTACATACACCGTGTAGTAAATAGTTTTTACCAAATTTCACGTGTCTACTTTCAGCGGTTTGTCGAATATCACTACTCTTTTGTAAACAAATATTATTATTTTAATTATTTAATAATGACGAATCTTGGTGAGAATAACATTAACTGGATAGTGCACAGTTTTGAATAACTTACGAGATAAAATCTGAAGGTAGGGAGAATCCATACAGCCACTTCGGGATACCAAATTAGGATCAAATAATATACCTATTTAAATCTTATCTTGTTTAAAAATTGATTACATAATAAGACGTCTTTTGTAAGAATAAACTAAGCCTAAGTTTCATTAAATAAGTACATATAATTGATTGATTAATTAAACTCTCTCGTAAAGAACAGTAGTTGAAACACTAACTAAAAATACTAATCTAAAAGTGCGTTAATTGCGGGTAAGGTGTCAAAAATGCAGGCAGCATTTCCATGTTGATGGCAATGGAGATTCTTTTACCCAAAAAAAACAGTATTTTTGTCATCTGTACCAAAAAAATATAACAAAATAAAAATATCATATCAATAAAAATTGTAATATTAATTATTAAGAGTTCAGGCAAATAATCGAAACTGATTTTCTAGAATGTCTCACACGGTAGTCCGCGGACAGCCTCGTCCAGCTCAGCTGTACCTGGACAGCATCCTTGGAGACATCCTCGCGGCGAGAGGAAAACCATTCACCATCGAAAATGTTAAAAGAATCAGATTGGCGGAGATCCTGTTTCATTGCCTCAAAAGAAACCCGGAAGGGGTGCTTATGGTAAGCTAAAGTCTATTTGATCTGAATTATCGATTAACTAAAGTATTATAATATGAGTAAAAATAGTTTTTTTTTATATTTTTAAATTATATATTATGTATAAAAACTTATGGGAGCATTTGATCGATGACCTAAATGCTGGCTCAACGTGAAATAAGCATTGCCATTCAGCGTGGTGATGCTGCTAGCATTTTCGCACATACCTTCTGGCGCTGTGTTGTAGATATTACATAGCCAATAAAACATTATAAAAGAGTGTTATAAAATTATAAGTAGACGCCATGTAACATATTCCTAAGAAATTTGACGACTTTCTCGCATTGAATACACCACACGAAATAAAAAATATCTACTAATAACCAGCCCTTTTGTCACCGGGTGACGTAATCTTGAGAAAAATCTCTTTGCTGACTCTAATTTTAATATAACTTTTTATCTTATCTTGCTCTGATTAGGGTGGAAACTTGTATGTTAAAACAAAGCATTGCTGTATCTTCAATATATTTATTACATTAATAAACGTTATCTCGATATTAATATTACACATAATGCAAAGTAATAACAATTGACATTGAGTCGTTTTATTGAGTTTAATCTTGAAATCTAGAGATTATGTTAAATGCTAAATGACGATAAGTGTTTTTTTTCATTTGATTACTCATAATTGAAAAGTGAAATTGTTTTATTTCACATCAATAAATAACAAGTCGTTAAAGTGAGTTTAAAAAACCCGACGTATCTTAACAAGTGAAATCGCAGAATGCAGCTAATACTCGTATAGCATATGATCATCTGCAGGTGAAGACGAATCTATTGACACCACTCAAACACACACATATACACAGGGCTTTTGCGTCTATTACAGATTATTTATACAATATCTGTGGAATATGTCGGGCACTGTTTTTGGTGACAATATAAACCGATTCGGGAACGGCCAGTTCGTCCACATCGCGAATAGTAAAGTAATCCAGCGACAGATGGGTATAATATAGTGACTTATTGTCCTTATATTAACTCCACTCATATAAAAATACGACAAGCCGTACTACCGCTTAGGGCGTGCCAATGATATATACATACATTCATTCGAAATTACTGTAACAACCTTAGTAGTTTGATAAAATATTCAAATTTTTTGATTGGGACTATTAGTCGCAGTTCTATAAAAAAGACGAGACTGACCTTTACAATTATTAATATCTGCAGATAAACGGTCACACAAGTGAAGTGATAACCAACAAGCAGATTCTAGAAGATGCCATCTCGCTCGCACGTGCTCTTATCGCCAAGGGAGTGAGAGGGAAGACAGTCACCCTGCTCATGCGCAACCACCAGCGGATGACAGCAATGTACTTAGCCGTTCAGTTTGCACAGACTTTACCGTTTTTGCAAGATCCTAGTACTACTGCTTGTAAGTAAATAAGGTTTCATATTAGTATTTCTCTTGTGATGGAGGATGACATTCAACATTCACAAACATGCATAACACGTCATTACCCAAAGACGGTTAATCGAGGTTAATCTGAGACCATCAGCTCTTAAAGTGCCCATTATGTTACAAGCGCTCTTTTTTGGTATATGGCTTTGTTCTTCCCTATAAATGGCAAATCAGCCATTAATCCTTCATTCGATAATCACTTCATGCAGGCTATATTGTGGGTCGGTGGTACGATTACCAGGGTCACTGTCAGGAGCTAGTGCATTTCTTTTCATGAGAAATGAACGATTGCGTGTAACTGCTAGTTTTAAGATGCAAATATGGACGCCCGGACTAATGCGTTTTTTTTGGAACCTTAAATTTCTGTTTCCATATATTGCCGTATCCTTTGCAGTCGAACTTGCCCACTACCTGAAACTGGTGATGCCAAGGTTTATCTTCTGCGACGAAGAGCACGAGGAAACGCTCATTGCGGTGCTCGAAACACTTCCATTCCTGGACACCGAGGTCGTGGTGATGGAGACAGACCCTCAAATGCAGGCCTTCACGAGTGGATACAGCAGAGACCCAACAAGTTTTGAGTAGGTTTAATACTTATTTAACAATTTTGGCATTGATATTTGGTTTAAGCTCAACTGGATTTATCTATCTTTGCAACGTCGCGACGGAACTTCACGTGGAAACATCAGCTCATCATGTAAGAAGCACAGGTTCAATTGTGCATGCAGTATTTACTATTTGCGATCGGCTAAATACCAGCTTCAACAGTTGAAATCTGATGATGATGAAAAAATTATGCTTTGAGTCGTAAGACGTAGGTAATAATATCATAACCAACGCTTAGCCCCACATCATCAAAAAAAAATGTCAGAAACTAGTCTCCATTTTTTTTAGTTACTTGATGCAGGTCTTAAATATCTAACAAATGCTACGATAATGTTAAGTACCTGTCATGTTTAGTGAGCTCATTGTCTGCAACTGTTACCAGACTCTGTCATCTGGAACTACATAACGTTCTTGTTTTGAAGTCAAAGCGTCAATCTCAACATCATCCTAGAAGGCAAACAGCTTGCTTTTGGTGCAGATCTCTCAGACGACCTATGTGGTAATTAGTTCTAATATGCACTTAATTGAAAAACTCAGAGGCGCATGCCTGAACCTGGATTTGAACCCGCGCCCTTTTGCTGGTGAGGCAACGGGTTTACTGACTAGGCTACCACTATCTTTCTATACAATGTAAAGATTGTTAATTAAATAGGCAATGTCCGGGACCAATTTATACTATGTTTTATATTAATTTGAAGGTTAATTCTAGGATACCAGATCGTCACATAGAGAGTCCAGTGATGATGCTTCCTACAAGTGGATCTACTGGTCTCCCGAAGGCTGCACTCATGACAAATGAAGGGTTGATTGCACAACTGCCAGGGCCGTGGTTTGTATTACATCTTCAGTATACTTTTTTTGATTATTTATTTGCACTAAATTTCGCTCATTTCAAACCTTTCGTAACGCTGGCTGAAGAAAATGGAACCAGTCAATATGAAAAAAGAAATTATAAGTTAAGGCAAGAGCAAGCCTTAACTAAGAATTCTGAATAAATCAAAATTTATCGCATTAATGCCACAATGATGTTTGTCCTCTCAAGATTAGCTGTTGGCAGAACTACTACGTTTTGAGAAATAATAACTTATAAAAACTAAGTTCAGCTTTACGAAAAAAATAGTTTTCTTCTTAATTTAGGTTGGACCATACCGAATTTCCGAAACCAACTGATCTGATAATGGTGCTGACGACACTGCAGTGGATGACCTTCACGACGATGATGACCACCAGCATCACCTTCCAGATCCCACTCCTCATGTCTCCGAAACCAACATCAGTTCCAATAGTCAAAGATATGCTGCTCAAATATCGGGTAAGTTATAAAATTCAATAATAGCTAGTATTTTCCTGATTTCTAAGGAGGTAAATTAAATTATTATGAATTTGACGTTGGTCCTAATTTAGTTATTATGAAAAAAAATAACGCTTTTGTTCTACATAATCTCCATGATGAAGAAAATATGCTTACATTTTTGAGTTTTGATGAACAAATTTGCTGTTAAAGCGTTGAGCATTTCCACTATTTACGTGTCTTTTTTGCTTTAACCTAGTTTTACGACAACGCCTATATTAATTTAGTTAGTAACTACATTAAAATTACCTTCTTCAGATAACTGCTTATCAAAGAATTTATCAGAAAAGCACAAACTTTCTACACGCATTTAAAAAATTCCGCACATCGGGTAATTAGTAACTCTTTGCCCAATAGTACATCGACGCCAAAGAACCTTGATTGAAGTTATTTGATAACAGTGAGATGGTGCGGTGGTTAGTTGCATAACTTATTTAAATAGTATGATTGGTATCTAAGGTCTCTTCTGCTAAACAATTGACCGATTTTTTAAAATAATTATTTTGTTAATAAATTACTTCTACAGTAAAATATTACCGTGTTCTTGTGGCTATCATGTTTGCTCACGGGGTTTGAATCAGAAGATATACTAGCTTGAAAATCTATATTCTAGACTAGGTTTCGTTGCATCATCATCTATTCTGACCTTATCCTACTACGTGGGGTCCGCGCAGCATATCTTTCTCTTCCATTCTACTATATCAGCCGTCTACTCTTCATTCACTTTCACACAATTCATCCACATGTTACTAGATCGCCCCCTCCCGGCGCTACCATCTACAATCATTTTCATTTCAGGTTTCGTTGTGTGTGTTAGTTAATGTGGCATTGCACTCCGGATTTAGGAGAAATTCTAGCAAAGAGCTATAATATATATATATATATATATATATATATAGAACGCTATTTTAACTTAAAGTTGTAACTAAAATCAGTTATAATTTGTTACACTTTATGATACTTTCAGCCGTCGTGGACGTTCTTTGGGCCAGCTTTCATGAAACAGCTGCTGCCCGAGGTGACGAAGGATCACTTTTCTTCATTGAGAACTTTATCTCTGGTCGGTGCGCCTACCACTATGGAGCTGTTGGTGTCTATCCAGGTAAAAGTCCTTGGCGTTAGGATTAAAAATTACCAGATATTCTCAATATTCTTATTCAATTTTCAATATTTTCAGGATTCAATAGTGCATTGTTATGCACTATTGAATCCCATGACAAAAAAATAAACCAAACAAGAATATTTGTATACAACGTCTTCCATGTTCAAGTTACAGAAAAAAGTTTGTAGCTTATTGAACTGAAGACCTCACTTGCCTGACTTTGCTTCAACATCGCGCATTTAATACATCTTCAATATTCAGTAATTTTTTTCTCAATTCAAAATAAATTTTCAACTATTTCAGGAAGTTACTGGTTTTGCTTCATTTATTTAGACCTCGGTAAAATTAGCAAGTTTTTTTGATGAATTCAGGATAAACTCCCTGAAGGTGCTCAGTTGTACGATGGGTATGGTTCTACTGAGACTCAGGGCTACATCGCCACCGCAGACAGAGAAACGCCGTTGAAGTGTAACGGAAAGATCATTAACACGCTGCACTACAAGGTATTATTTTACAAGTATTATTTCAGAAATCTACCAAAACGACATTTACTAACATGAAAACTCTAGCTGCGCCCGAGCCAGGTTACCCACGGATATTAGATCATTCCACGGGAAAGCTTAAATTTTCAAGGATAAAATGTAGCCTACATATAAGCTATCTACGTTCTAAATTTCATTCAAATCCATTTAGCCGTTAGAACGTGAAGGAGGAACACACACACATACAAACTTACGCATTTATAATATTTAAATATAATTATAATGTATGCCCAACGCGCTTGGGATGAATGTGGGGTTAAGAAAGTTCAAGGCGACATAGTGCAAAATGCTGCGGGGGCGGATTTGGCTAGGCTCATGGCTATTTCGCGGTCAGAAGCAGGGGCATGGCTACAAGCGCTTCCTTCGCCTCACCTGGGCACATTGCTAGACGATGACTCTCTGCGTGTGGCGGTGGCTTTCCGCCTGGGATGTAAGGTGTGCGAACCTCATATTTGCATCTGCGGTTCCATGGTGGAAGCCAATGGGCATCACGTTTTGAGTTGTCGTCGCTGCGCAGGGAGGTTTCCGCGACACCATGTTCTCAACGAAATAGTCCGCAGAGCCCTAATTTCAGCCAATGTACCCTGCATATTGGAGCCGCCAGGTTTAATCAGGTCCGATGGCAAAAGGCCGGACGGGCTAGCGTTGGTCCCATGGAAAAATGGCAAGTGCCTCGTCTGGGACGCAACATGCGTCAATACTGTGGCTCTTAGCCATCTGGGCCGCTCAACACTTTCACCAGCGGCTGCCGCAGAAGACGCTGCAGCTAAAAAACATATAAAATATGCGGTCATGAAAGAACAGTACCACTTTGTGCCTATTGCGGTTGAGACCTTGGGCAGTTGGGGTGCTGAGGCTAAGCAGTTGGTACAAGATATAGGCCATAGAATTAGAGAAAGAGGTGGTGACTCCCGTTCTGGCTCTTTCTTGGTTCAAAGGTTGGCCATAGCCATACAGCGCGGTAATGCCGCCAGTGTTATGGGCACCTTTGCTCCATTACTGAGTCAGAACGGGTAATTTAGTTAACATGCTTACCTATTTATGTAAGTTGTATTTCTATTTCATTATACACAATAATACTAAAAAAAAATAAAAAAAATATATAATAAACAAATTGAACTCTTTCTTACATGCATCATTTACTGTGCAAGCTATCCTTTCATAGAACGCTCTGCCTTTGTCAGTCAGACAGGCTAAATCCCTTTCTATATTCAAAAACTTGCTGAACATTCATTACCTTTCTATTAATTAATTGGAACATTTATATTTGTATTATTATTACGAATACTGTCTGCACTAAGTCCGATCCATCCAAAGGTTGTCTGGAAGAAATTGCTTTCGGCGATAAAGCCGCCCAATGTACTACCAATGTTTTGTTTATAATATATTTAGCTGTATTTTTGCTTTTGGTGTGCAATAAAGATATATCGTATTGTGTTGTGTTGTGTTGTGCCTTGTCGTGTTGTGTTGTGTTGTATTGTATTGAAGGCTTGAAGAAAGTAATCTTCATTTTCACTAAAGTATGATACGAATTATAAAGATTTTCTCTCTGTGCCCAACTTGCATCTCACTCATCAGATTTCATAACCTGCCAGGTTGTGATATCGCCAAAGTAGAGCCAAAACATTTTCTGGAGTCTACGATATCTCTGCCACGATTTAAATTATTGTTTTCTTCTAACGCCTTACAACTACTGCTTTATTCTTCCAACGCAACTCAAATAGAAATTTACTACTTTATAATTAATACTATAATCTTATATATAAAAATCAATTGCTGTTCGTTAGTCTCGCTAAAACTCGGGAACGGCTGGATCGATTTAGCTGATTTTGGTCTTGGAATGTTTGTCGTACTCCAGGGAAGGTTTAAACGATTAGAAACATACACAACTGTTAGGCGGTACGAAGTTCGCCGGGACAGCTAGTTAATTAATAAATATTACATAATTGATTAATTAAACAACTAAAAGTGATTCACAGTAGTTTTTATTTTTGATTAAGCGTTGATTTTCCGTTACAACTAGAAGAATTGGGATCTGTTTTTTACGCGACTGCGAAAAGAAGAGGGTTATGTATGTCTTGTCGTTTTTTATGTAAGTAGTGCCAATAGATTCGTCTTTATCTGCAGTTGATCATAGACGATTATACTAGCTGTATTCCGCAATTTCACTTGTTACACATACGTAGCTCTAAGGTTCTTGCAGTCGGGTTTATTGAAGTTACTTTTAAGCACTTGGTTATTGTTTTTACACGTATGTATCTCATGCTGCTTTTATATTCTGTTTGTTTGTTATTTTATATACTTATTTATCTATATTTAAATAAACTACGTTCACAGATGCTGGATTCTGAAGGTAAAGAAGTTGGATTAGGTCAAAATGGTGAACTTTATGTAAAAGGCGTTCCCTGCATTAAGGTATATATTATATATCATGTTGAATTTCTTAGAGATGAGATTGAAAATATATGCTCTTTGTTATTTTCCTAAACAATTTAATTTACTTCTGAACTGTTATTCATTTTATTTGATAGGTTTTCGCTAGTCTAGAGTATTTTTAGCTATTTTTAATGAAAACCTGTCCAAGAGGGCCGTCGCCACAAATAGACAGATTGCCTAGTACTTGGAAAATTTGTTGGTTTAATCTTATATTGGTTTTTATTATCAGGGCTACTACAAAAACAACGATATCTACTTGGAGACGTTCATCGACGGATGGTACAAGACTGGAGACTCGTTCTATATTGACGAGAACGAAAGACTTTACTACCTTGAGAGGATCAAGTTCAGTTTCAAATTCAATGGATGTCAGGTGAGCAATAGCGTCGCTAATACTATAATAAGACGCAAAATGTTTGTCCTTGACATGTCAGCTATTTTTATCTAACACGGCTTGAAGTCAGCGACACTGTAACTCTAGATAGAGCCTGCTTAGTCTGGAATACACTGGCTTTTAAACAAGGCTTCTGGAACACACTGTCAGGTGCTTAGCGACAAATTTTTCAACTTGAAGGTGGTCAGCGAGCGTCAAAAACGCCCTGGAAGACCGTGATGTCAATACTGGTGAAAGCTGCAAGGTCAACTTTGGATTCTGTGTTTCCTACGCCAGTGAAATTGACTGCGGATATGTGATGTATGATTTGCCCAAGTGTCGAGATTTTGTTCTTGCAGGTATCACCTGAAGAGGTGGAGGGTGTGATCAGCTCGGTGGAGGGGGTGCAGGAGTGCTGCGTGTGTGCTACGGAAGCAGGGCCCGCGGCACTCGTGGTACGGGGGCCGGGCCGTGACGTCACACCAACACACATACACAAGGCTGTTAATGGTAAAAAATCATCATCATCCTGTCCTTATCCTACTACTTTCCACGACTTCCATTCTACTCTATCAGCTGTCGTCTTTTCCTTTCCCCTTTGACACAACTTGCCAAAAATGTTCTTAGGTCATTCCTTCCTAGTTAGTTATTCTAGGTATTCATAGTTATCCCTCCCTGCACTACCACTCACCATAATTTTTAAGGTCCTTTTCGTCACATGATAATAGATTGGAGATAAAATATATGTTCCATCACGTGTTACGAACTCCCGCACTTGATACATGTAATAAGTCTCCAACGATTCCTATCTCGTTTAGTTGTTAGATAAAGATGTGAAGAAAAAATATATTATAATTAATAGTTGAGCCCATTTTGATAAACGTTACGCGAGGATGCGGCCTAAGATGAAACACAATCATTGTTTAGATGAACCAATTTGCAGGGCTAAGCGAGATAATGTTGTAACGGACTGACTGCTCCGAGTGTCGGCCTATGAGTATTAGGCATATTGCATTTAATTTTCGAGTATTAAGACTTTTGATGAGTTAAAAAGCAATACTATACATATAGGTTTTTATGAAAAAAATACGACAAACGTTCACCATTTTAGATGTTTAATAATATTCTGTATTTTTAAAATACTTATTACTAAAATGTTAAATATTTTTTTTTAGCAAATCTAAGTGATCACAAGCGTCTCCATGGAGGGATAGTGTTCGTCTCCTCTCTCCCTCACACACACAGCGGGAAGCTCAAGCGAGCAGAGTGTAAAACTATGTTACTCAAGCTCATTGAATCAGGCGCTGCTCGCACTGATTATTCTGTGCAACTTTAATTTTTGATGTAAAGAGACCGTTTTATGCACAAAGTACTTGTACTCAGAAACAAAATTAAACATAAAGATAATCCAATAAATTTTTTTTTAAATCTTTAAAAATAAATAATACTTATATTATTTTCGTTAATTGTTATGTTGATATTTTTTTGTTATATGATGTTTTTTTTTGTCGATGCCGTCGTTACAATTTCTTATTATGAATAGGTACAATGGCAATAAGGAAAGGAGGAAGAGTAAGCTAAATGATATGTCACTAAAACATTTAAAGAAAACTATTTGCAAATAAATAAAACCCTTAATCCTAACTAACCCGTGGTAAAAGAGAAAGTTTCATTGATATTCTCAGATGCAAAAAGCTGGACCTACTCAACTGGCAGAGCTTCTGGGTAAATTACCCGAAAAGCTTAATGTTACGCAGATCAACGTTGATTGCGTTTAACACGGGTTAAAAGGCCAGTTCCACTTTGTGATTGCATCTAAACAATATGACAGATTGGATCAGCCTTGAAAATAACGAAATTAATGGCGTTTGCCTCTTTGAAGCATCGGTACTATAATTTAAAAAAACTATAAATTAAAAAATAAAGTACAAAAAGTAATTAAAAACTCGTAAATTTATTAATTATCACTCTAAATTTGCAGTGAAATGCTTTTTATAATCAGTGACAGAGGCTAAAAACGGTAACTTATTACTAAGACTTCGCTGTCCGTCGGTCTGTCTGTCACCAGGCTGTATCACATGAACCGTGAGAGCATGACAGTTGACATTTTCACAGTTGAAATATTAAAATATACCTAAAACATAACAAAATAAATATTTAAAGAAGGCTTCCATACAACGTAAGTGATCTTTTTCCGTTTTCTGCTTCATACTACAAACAAAGTCACGCAGTCCGACTACCACATGATCGATTTTTTAATATTTTTGTGGACTTAAATCATCAGCATAAGTACATCAGGTTTAAAATATTCTGTCTTCTGTGTTCTGGCAGCCTGAAAATTTGACGTCGATTGGTATTGTTACTAACTGCTAATTAACAATATTTAAAAATTTAGATAATTTTCAATATATTTATACATTCTTCAGATACTTACATTTATAGACAAATTAATTAATAATAATAATAATATGGGACAACATCCACTCAAAGTTCTTCAGCTCCCAAACTAGGCAAAGCCTGTGCTATGGTAACCTGATGACTGATATATATACTTATATAGATAAATACATACTTATATATATAATAAACACCCAGACACAGGTCAAACAGACATGTTCATGCACACAAATGTTTGACCTGTCCAAGGATCGAACCCGGGACCAGCGACGCAGAAGGCAGGGTTGCTACCACCTGCACCAACCGGCCAGTCAAATATTACTTTACTGTCACTGATTGCAAATCGATTGAGTTGCAGATGAAATTAGCGCAGTACACACTATGTAGGGGAGACAATCCGCATTGACTCTATCAAATTAGCTGGCACAGAGTAAATAGAGGAGGAAGTGGAACGACCAGCTTCATTTACATGGTCAACATGAGGGATGTGTGATCTCGACTTATAGATGCAAATATTGACTTCGTTCGCAGTTCTCTTCTGTTTATTATTTTCTATTGCAACAGGTACATTTTGTAGCTTATGTTTTGTTTAGTGGCTTTGAATATAGAGGAGGTTTTGAGTTTCTCGGAAAATTAATTGGTGCCTAGATTTTTACGAAGTTTTTGATCGCGTTTTGTTATATTTTCATGATATTCTGGGATATTAAACTATATCTGAGCAAAAAATTATATATATATATATATATATATATATATATATATATATATATATATCGGATACTGAGTAGGAAAAAGACAAACAAACCAATAAACTAACAAACACACCTTTGCATCCTACTTCCTACTAATAATAAAATTATTATAAACGCGCAAGTCTGTAAGAATGTATGGACGTGTGGATGTACTAGTATGTTTGCTACTCTTTCACGCAAAACTGTTGAATAGATTTAGATGGAGAAATTTGGACATAGCTTAGACCCCGGATCGACACTTTACAATTTTTATCCTATATTAACGCGAGTAATACAAGATATGTAACAATTAATGATCAGCAATTTACAACACTTGGTCCATTTAGAAAAAATACTAGAAATGAAAAACGATCTAAAGCTTCGGCTTGTTAAAATAATTAACTAAAATAGACTCCTGCCTTACTGAAGTCGGATGTGAATATTACAAAAGAATTTTGTATATATTTGTGTATCTTTTGATATTGATAAGTAAAGTAATAACTTTAAAATTAATGTTCGTGTAATTATTGGATTTTTTTATTATTACAAAGAATCCCTAAATTTTCACTCTGCCGGTCCGACTGACTGTCCGCCCTGCAGGGCTATGTTCTATAGTTAAGCATAGAAGAAGTGAAAGCAAGAGCAAGCAGACTTGGTTTTGCTATGACAGTGTTGAATCAGCGAAATGTTTAAGATAAGTCATTTAAAAATGGTAAAATATAAATGTCAAGCCGTGCACTGTTTACTGAGTTAAAAGGTTGTCGGTTAGGGATGTACTAAGCCAAAAGGGGGTCATTATACTCATTCTAAGGACCAAGTTTTACTATGAAACCGACACACAATTCGAGAAAAAAGTCAGCTGCTCCAAAAATTTAGTCTACTAACGATCTACTATTTTTAAACCGCTGTTTTTTTACTCGAATTCAGAGTTGGTCCCATGATTAAAGTTGTTTGTATTTTTTGTACATCCTTTACGATAACAATGTGTTCTAATATTATACATTAAGGTTTGATATCAAACAAGCTTGTGAGGTAGGTTCATCAATTTTGTCCTTAATTCGTTGTGGGATAAAGAATAGTCATTTCATAAAGTGTACTAATTAATAAGGGAATGTCTTAATTACATTCTTCCCATTGGCACAAGTAATTAAATGAGCACAGTAAGCGCTTTAAGCGAAGTTTGTGTAAAGCGCTAATTAGCCGCTTCAAGTTCACTGTTGGTTCACACGCGCTTCCGTGTACACAACACACACACATTCACACATACGTCTATGTTTGAAGCGTGTGTTTGCAGTGTAAGTCTTCGCATTTGAAAGGGTCATATGTTTGAAGCATACATAGCATATACATACATATACAAAGTGAAACAGAAAAGTGTGACAATAGTTAATGGTGTTAGTCTACCCATCAAAGTGAACCTAAAAAAAATATAATGGTTATGTACCGTAAAGTCCGGGTATCTGTTTCTCTGACAACGCCACTTTCGCTCAACTTCTTGTAGACTTGTAGACCATACCAAAACAAACTACATAATTAATGAAGTCATTTTTTTTGAGCTTTTGACGATAATAAAATTATTCTGAACTTTTTTTAGATATTTAAAAATCTCTGAAATAATAATTATAAAATTTTGCGTAATATAAAATAATAACTGAAAAATAGGGATTCTGCAGTCAAACTCCCTGGGCTTCCTTGTGACACCTTAAGCTGCCTCTGGATGGAGTCTAGGCAGACGCCTGTTGATCAATAAAAAAATGGCTTGCGCTTTACCGCAACTCACCTGATATAAAGTGATGATGCGGTCTACGATGTAGCGCGCTTGCCTAGAAGAAACCGATTCACTCGCGATTTGAAGACACTGAGAATATAGCTATCGGAAAGTAAAATTAAATGTGTTTGCAATAAATGTGTGTGTTTTTTTGTAGAAACGAAGCGTTTTGTGCGAGTCCGTGGAACCTCTACCATGAACCGGTGGCGCCTTACAATATCTTTACTTGTCCGATTGTAGAATGGAGATTTGGGAGTTACGAGTAATTCATGTCGGTCCAAGGCACACTCCCCAAAGTGTATCTGTTAAAAGACCGATAGACTAGCAACTTTTCGACGATGCTCGAGGCTTTAAAGTTTAATTTTAAGCCTGATGATAGATCTGTCACTTTTCGATTAGTTTTTTTTTATTATATTATATATTACATTAGTTTTGCTGTAGAGCATACTAAAGAAACTCAATTCAAGATCTCCCACAGGGCTCTTTCTATTTAACTTTATACTGCGATTAATAATAATCAACCTATATATAAAAAATATTGCAGTCCGTTTGTCTCGTAAAAACTTGAGAACGGATGGGCCTAATCAGCTGATTTTGGTTTTGAAATGTTCGTGAAAGTTCAGGTAAGGTTAGGTAGGGAGTACAAAAGTAAAAGAGGCGGTACTAAGTTCGCCGGATCAGCTAATTGGTTAAAAATATAACGGAATAATATTTCTCTTTGTTCACCTGGGTGATATCACCGAGGTGAATAAAGTTATTTATTCTTTCTCGGTCATCATCATCGTCACAGTATGTCTTCTTCTTCTATTCTACTTAATTAGCCGTCATCTTTTTAATAAAAACTTGCAGAAAAATAAAGTTTTCAAAATGTATAGAGCATACCACCAAATTTATGATCATATCATTCCAAATGAAACGTTTAAGGAAAATCCTATAAATAAATCAAATTTTTACCTCCAATAAATCAGCTCTCAGATGAAATATTACATTCAAATTTGTACTCAGAAGTAGCCTTCCAAGATTTCTTTTTATGTTTAGTACTTTAATAACCAAAGGAATCAAGGGGAAATTTGCGGAAATAAAGGTAACTGTAAAAAAAAAATTGCCACCTTCTTTTATGGAGACCTCTCCCTTAGGTTTCTTTTTTTTTCGATCTAACAGTCAATATATTATTGTACCGACTTCCAAATAGAGAAGGTATTCGATTGGACTGTTTTTTTATGTATTGGAGTCGGGTCGACTGATTTGAAAATGTCTTGTTTTTGTCTCATACCTTCGTCTAATGTGGTTCTATTTTAGTTTTATCACAATTGATTATGAGATTTGATTTTTAAATGGTTTTAACTATAAATTTTGTAACAGAGACAGCCGTAACACGAGTTGAAGGCGATAATCACTTTTAATAAAGAATTATTTGTAGCGACGACATACAAAAAAAAATTCATCTATCAATTGGCAAATGTTTTTTCAATTTTATTTTTATGCTAAATGACTGAACCAAATTTGATATGAAACTATTTTGAAGTATGACTTTTAGAACACGAGAAAATCCAAACAAGCGACGCTAAAAAGTTTACTACAAAAGTCATTTCTTTTTAATAAATTGAAAATCTCATATTGTTTTAAAGACGGGTCTTCACTTGTTATTGTTCACATTCTACGAACATCATCGGGTATGAAATGAGTCGTTAGTGTCTTCAACGATGACACGTCTCGAAAAATTTAAAATCTCTTTTAATTTTGTAATCAGTTCAATTTAACACAATGGTGGGTTATTCCTCGAAATGGTGTGTCCATTACCAACAATTCCCTTGTCTAACGTTGAATTAATCTAATTGGCGTGTGCCATAACTCGACTAATAAACCATGATTGATAGATGGTCCAAACTAATTCCAATGAACACGGCTCACGGCGGGTTTAATACACAGATTTATGTCTGAACTTACCTACACGCGTTACTGTGAGACGATTAATCATCCAAGTTTACGTCGATTGAACAAACAGGAAGTTTTGGGATTATAGGTCAGCCTACAATCACCCGCTAGGATTCTTCCTGTGTCTGGGATGTCAAGCACGATTTGCGAACAAGCGCACAATCCGTCCTCCATACAAATTGACCGATCACGTGACTAATTTTTATATGGAGGCTGCCAGAACTCACCGTTATGGGCTTGGCGACAGATTTTACAACATGTGGGTGGGAGCTAGCCAGGCGAGCGATGGAAAACGCCCTACCACCATGCAATGTTTTCCTCACGGTGTTTTCCTTCACCGGTAGCTCAGGTTCTTTTTACATGTTTCGATAATATGACAAAATGGCATAGTACAATTGTTTTCACCTCTCTCAATATGGGTATCAAATGTAAGGACTTGAACACACTATGATCCTTTCAAATCCAAGATGGATGTCATTACAAATGTCGGGTTTGTTTAAAAATATCTATTTTACTAACATAAACAAAATGACTACAACAATAAAAAAAATATATAGCAGAAATATTACCTATAGACAATTTAAAATCTACAGATAATCCAAATGCTCCAAACCACTACTAGAGGGCAGCGTGCCAAGCATGCTTGTATATATTTTATCCCATATTTTACTTGTTATTTTGCGCGAATGCAGTCCAAATCTGCCGACTTTGACTGTCCTCCCTCGAGGAAAGACTCCGATTGCAACCTCTCTTCAATACGACTTTGAAACTCTTGAGCTTACAAACAAGCTGACTCTATTTGGATTTTTACTTTTACAGCAAACATGTTTAAATCTCTGAGGAACTGTTGAATTTTGAGAAACTTTCTAGATAATTGTGAGATTAGGAAATTCGATGGGCAGGATTCGAACCTGCATCTTTCTGGGTCGAATAATCGAATTGCTTAATTTTATTGGGAGTGCTCGTAAATTTGCGTCTAAACTTCTACAGTAATGATTAAAGAAAAAAACTCTAAGTTTCTAGTTAAAATGAAATTATATACGTTTCATACAATTTGAATTCCCATTTGATTAAGGAGTTGAATTTCTGAAGATCATTTTTTAGTACACCCCTACATCATATAATAAATACACTCATGTTTCTAAGAACTGTGCTTTAATAGGCTTTGCGGTGATTCCAAGCAAATATCAGAAAATCAGGACTTACTCTCTTATATATATACAAGCACCCGGTATTGCCCGCGTCAAATTTGAATATTTAAAATGTACAATCTTTGAACCCCCATTTGAACGTTCTTATCGTTAAATTTTTAAAATTCCTTTCTTAGTACAACCGTACATTCTATAATGAATATACCCTCCAATGTACGTTTCTAGACTCAGTGGTCTGGACTCAGCGTCGGATCCGAGAAAGACTTGCTCTGTTACATATATAGATTAATTAAATAACCGTTTCATTGCTTCGGTAATATTAAATGTAATACCTTATAAATTATTTCTTTAACATTCAGAAATAATTTCATCCATAGGTATATTATTCGTGAATATACAGTGAGTATGATCCGCAGTTACCTGCTAACATACATTATCCCACAGATAGAAAATATAAGTAAATTTATGTTCACATTTGAAGTAATTTATGATCGCACGCGAGGAGCCAAAGTGCTACTACCCTTAAACCAACCGACTGTATTTATTGCTTAATGCTAATGTACAGTTTTATATTTTATCTTCACAAAAGGTGTAAAAAAGTTCTGTAAGGTCTATTTTAAATTTCAACTCGTAAATTTTAGTTGCTATAAAATTGCGCGTTATTTTCAGCACCCATCTTAATTGTGCTCTGTGAAAGAACATACCTTACCAAGTAATTGTACCTATCTTAAATAATGACTTTATTGACTTAGCATACATAGTATGTATACTTAATATACATACATACACTCGAAAAAAATAACCCTTCTTCTTTCGTAGTCAGGTAAAAGATAAAGGTAATTTTAAAAATAATATAATCCCAATGAAAAAATAACAAAACAACAAAAAATATTTGGTAGAGAAATTCAACTTACAATTTTATATTCAAACTCTGATTTGACTACGAACCTGTCGAAGTATCGAAAAAACTTTTCACTCACGAAATCCACAGTTTAGAACTTCGTATAAAGCCATCAACCACCAAAGTGAACGTAATGTCTCACTTACAAACTAAAGTTAGTGAAATGTGTCACTTGCAGAGTGTCCTCGGCCTAATGTTCCAACTATCGGCAGCGCAGACCTAGGAGTACCGTCCGACAGTACTGGGACCGAGGGGCTGGGACCGAACGGCTGGGACCCAGTTTGAACAATACAACATCGCTTAGCGATATTTAACGAGCAGTCATCCGAATAGCGGTCGTAATGTTACGGCAGATAGGTGCCTACAGCAAGGACGTATCAAGCTAGGGATATGATTACTATTTTATTTATTTTAATTTTATGACTTACAATAACACTTAACAAATTTAAACTAACATAAAAGACAAAATCAACACGATAACGTGGTAAATTTGCTAAATCAATATAAAATGACTTTGAGTATATGTATCAGAAAGGTGTGATAATGATTAGGATATTAGTCTACCCATCAAAGTGATTTAATTGTGGAGCAAAATAGCGGCTCTAAGGGACAGTAGATTTAGTGTTAGGTATGAATTGTAGCTTGACACCTCCACGCGCTGAGAAAAAGAATCTTGACAGACAGACAGATGTATAACAAAGTGGTTCTATTAGGTTTCATTTTTTTCTTTTGAGGAACTCTATAAATAGCTTCATATGCTGAATACTAAAGTACTAACGACTGTCATATTACCTACCGAGATTTTTGCAAAGCATCAAATAGAATATCGTTTAGTAAGTATAATGAATACGGACCACCACGGATTTGAATACCTGTTCAAATATTTTCTAATTTTAAAAAAGTATCTGTTATTTTATTTTCAGTTTGAAGAGTAGCTTGTCTCGTATTTAATTCATCTATGACAGTTTATGGGTCCAGGACTGAGCAAGGAAATACATTTTGTATAGATGGCATTATTGGAAACTGTTGTCAGGAGACTACATAATAATCTATTGTGACATTATATCATATTGTGCTATATATATTGCGTATGTTTATTGAGTATTTTTACTATAATACTCAATATTGTATAACGTCCTATTGTAGTTCTATTCTCTCAAGAGCAGTCGACCATGGACTAAGAAGCTGGTAAAACAATTTATTTTTTAGAATTAATTAAAAAGTTATTGTCCGATTTTACTGAAAACAATCTAGGTGAGTCAACCACCTGTTCTGTGTGTTTTGGCAGCCTTTCTTGATCGTGCGAACATGTGGTCAAATGCCTTGAAGTGTAGAATAAAAAAGGTGTGATGAAATGTCATCTACAAAAATATTTTCAATTGCAGATTTACGCACTATTGTCCATTAATGAAAAATTAGGCTCAGGGCCAGCATAAAACGGACGGAGTGGACGAATAGAGGGAAACGTACAAAGTTATACCCAAATGAACATAAAAATTATACCAACGCTGTTTACTCTCTTTTGCATTCGGAGTGACCTTTGGACCTTTCCAACAATCAGGTACGAGTGAACGCCCGTCTTCTTAACAATACTACTTGTCATATAAGCTTGCTCTATATAGAACTCTATACTCGTCAGTTGTCTGTGTGTATATTTGTACCTCGGTGCATTTGTCGCGACGCGTTGAAAAGGGTACATAAATAAATAAGTCGGTCTGCGCAGCCCACCCTGTCGCACTCTGTTACATACGAGTACGGAACCACTGCAGGATTATTATACTAGGTAGGGTTTTTGTTGTTGCTGCGAATGCGAATTGACAATATTTCAAATTGTTGACCTCCCATTTTTGTTACAATACAAATGAAAAATAGCGTACTCCTATATTTTATTTTATTCATAATGTACGAGTAATAAGAGATTTTTGAAAATATAAGAAAAGTTCAACATAATGTTATTCTGTTCAAAAGCTCGTAAAAAAATACCGGCGCTAGTTGAATTGATAACGGTTTTTTTTATAATTAATGAGCTTGCGCTTGATCGCAACTAGTCTGATGTAATGCGTCAAAGCGGCGCAGGATGAGACACGCTTATCTAAAAGAAACCGATGTAATCGCATTCCGAAAAGATTGATGTTTTAGCTATCAGGAAAAACTCGGAAGCGAATTATACTCTACCTGGCAGTTCGCACATTGTGATGTGCTATATACATTACACAAAACGTTTAGTACCAGTCCGTGTATCCAATGGTACAGAATGAATGCTCAAATTAAATTGTGTAATTTTAAGAACTCCAAGTCCAAGTAACCACTCCAAGAACCTTAGAACCTTAACGAACGACAAATTTCGATATACTCAATATATTTATTGCTAAATTAGTAAATACATACAGATCTTAACATCATGCAATAACTACTTATATATCTAATATTAACTTTACTTGGGTATAGCGATATGTTGAGTGGAGCGTTCACATTTAGGTATTTTATTTCATTTTAAAGTTTTTTCAAATTTACTTGCATCGTATCTAGCTAGCTAGTGATCCTATTTAACCACTGGTATATAGGTGAAGGTAGAACGTGAAGTGAGTGCAAGTGGGATCAGTTCCCGAGTTCACTCGCCGGCGGGATCCTGTAAGCCACGTCTCGAGCTCCGAGCTGGGATTAAAGCCGTTCTAACTCTTTTCAGCAAAGTTTTACTTCTCAAGTACATAAAGCAAGACAGGGTATTTTGATATAGAATAAAAAAACGTTTCATTGTAGTGAATTAAACGGTGGTCAAGTTTATTATTTGAATTGCCTCAGAATTACAATTGAATTGTGACAAAATGCTGATTTCGCCATAGATTAGCACAGAGTTAATATTAAAAATTATGTTTTGTTTAATTCTCACTGTGGCTTATTCTATGTCAGAATGGCCATTTTGGCACAATGTAATTGTAATTCTGAGGCAATTCAAATAACAGACTTGACTACCAGGAGTTCTGCGTGGTGGTATAAGCTATAATATGTTAGCTCATAAAGAGTTACATATTTTAAGCAGACTTTAAGAGGCAGAATGTTCTCAATTCGTCCGAGATTGCGCAATTTCTCATTGATGGATGAAAAATGGATGGATTTGAAAAACTCTTATCGGCCTTATCCTATAAAACGATTTATTTCAATCACGTACAAGATATTACCATAATAGAATTGATTTAGCACGGTAAAATAAGAAGGTATTTTATTCATACCTTTGTATTAATCTATTTTTTTATAATATTATCCATAGTGCATTATTTTTATTTTTTTATAAATGTCAGTCACATCGAGTTCTTATAAGAAATTGTTATGACAAATATTGGCAAGCAAACCTACAAAAACAACCATAAATTTAATTCCGTTGTCCATTTTCAAGTCAAAATGTCTGCTAAGAATTATTATTTGAGGTGTAAATTAATGTAAAGATGTGGTCACCAAAACAACGATGTATCAAATGTAAAGAATGTAAACAATTTCACAAGATCGAATATCTCGGCTTTACTTGACACTGTGATGGATGATCACGAACAAGTCGCGAGACACGTCATGATAAAGGCGTTTGTACACCAATACAGTAATCACATTTCATATAATACAATCCTAATTATATAAGATACGGGTTACTTCGCCTAGTTTGGTAACCATGGCTACATCACTAATGAATTAAATCTCTAAATTGAATAATAAAATATAACAATTATACTGAGATCAGTAGATTACAATTATTTCTGACTAGCTGCGCCCCGCGGTTCTACCCGCGATGGATATTTGATGATCCTATTAGAACACTGCAGTTTTCCGGAATAAAAAGTATTCTATGTATTAATCTAGGATAAAAGGTATCTTCTTGCCAAATTTCATCCAAATACGTTGAGCCGTTTGAACCTGAAGGAGGAACAAGAAACTCATACAAACTTTCACCTTTATAATATTAGTGTGGTTCGCTTCATTGAAATACAGATTTCACACGAGTTTTTCATTATTTGTGTTTGATAGTATAGTTATAAACTTTCATTGGTTATACGAGACGTGTCATCGTTGAGGACACATAATACGTCTCATTTCATCCCTGATGAAGTTCACCGCATGTGAACGAAACTATAGTTGGGCTTTTCCAACAAACGTGAAACCCCGTCTTCTTAAACAATATGAATCAAACACGCGTTAGTTTCTAAATAGAATTTCACTGGCTTAGCTTTCAGTGTGTCACCGGCCTACCGTCACGTCGTCACCGTCACGTCAGTTCATCACTCCGAGCGTCGTCACGCCGTCACGCCGTCACGCGACGTGCTTCACTTATTACCAACATTTTATTTGTTTTGTTTTGCTTACAAACCCTTTATATTAGAGTCATTGTTATCTGACAGCTGATGTAAGATTTTTTTTATATTTGACTAGCTTTTGCCCGCGGCTGCGCCTACGTTATTTATACTTTTTCAAGTAAGATGGTCTATATGGCACTCTCCAAATATTAAATATCTTTGTACAATAAATTAATCAAATCAATCATCACTCAGTTGCCGAGTAGAAGAAGGACAAACAAACACAAATTCGCATTAATAATATATATGTCTGGACCACACAATATAAGTAGACCTCTCAAAATTAAAAGGAGCAGAACTTATTAAAAAAAGTTTTTTTTTTAACTAATCATTAATGTTTTAAAGTTAACTACTAGTATCCGTCTACAGCTCCCGGGAAATAAAGTAAAAAATATTTGATAAAATATAAAACGAACGGTCGCATTGAGATCCTCTTTTTAGAAGTCAATAAGAAAATCATTTTTTGCTACTAGACCCATACAATATATAAAATAAATATAAAATGTGAATAATAGTATGTCATCAATATACAGAATATCTAATGTTTTCCTGCTTTGTTTTGTTGTCAGTGTGAGAAATCGAATTATTTTTTTTGTTCTTGTTTTGTGTGGTTACTTCTCACCACCTTCACATCTCACCTTATTATTTCTCTTTATCTCAGTATCTGACTTCCTCGACACGTGTCTCGCCTTACCACAAGGCGTTCTCGGGAGATATTGACTCTCCAAGCGCTCGCTCTGAGCGCCAAAAAGAAAACAAAAAATATTTTTCGATTTCTCACGCTGACATCAAAACAAAGCAGGAAAACACTAGATATTATTTAAATAACATCTTATTATAAATGAATTTCCGCAAAGTAACGCCTGACTCCTTTAATTCAACACTTATGTGACGTCCTGATTTCAACCAACCATAAATAAATTTACTATTTTAGTAATATCACCGTAAAAATAAGGATTCTACACTTTTCTCTTCTTCTTCTCAAAATTTGCAAAATTTTGTTTTACAATGGGTTTACCTTGATGAGTAGACTCACACTCTTGAGTATTGTCACACCTCTCTGTTACACGTTGTGGCTCGAATTGCTTCGAGAAAGGATGCTACTGCCGTGCCTTTTTTTTCTCTCGATTTGGCGGGGGCACTACCGTGCTCCGGATTAAATAATTAAATACTGTATCACATTAAATTCTATCTCAATGTTGAAGGGTTACTAATCTCCTACTCTTTCGTTGAGCGACATTTATCATCACAGAGTGAATATATGACGAAAAGTACCTCCATTTTACTAGTACTTCGTTAATAAATTGCCCAAAGGAAAGCTCCACCTTTATTTATCAGTCCATAATAGCAAGCGACCATCGCGTCATGAAAATTTTACGCCGACCGCCGGACGAGACGTAAAATATTGTAGAAACAACGGATTTATAACAAAATGTAGAAAGGAAACACAAGTTGCAATATTAATAATTGCCTCTGCCTACTATTGTACATTTAACACAAGACTTCCGCATTTATTTACTATTGATTTCCTACTTAGATAGAGAAATCATTTCGTTATAACATACAATAATGAGTTTATGAACAAAATTTGTAAAAAGAAGTACACTTGCGCTGAAATAAGTTTACTCGATGAGTCGTCGCATTGTTATGGGCACTCGTAGTAATAAAATTGTAATACAGTAGAAAACATAAACAAAAAAAAAAAACAAAACGATCCACTCTTTTCAAAAGCTGCATATCTTAATACAATATTGACAAGTAATAATACCTTGCATTGAAGTTCCATCTTTTATCGTAATACATATAGTATATTTACGAAAGTTATACATAAGGTGCGCTAAAACAAACTATTATCTTATTAATAAACGATTCTGAACTTTAAACGTCAAAACAAGACAAAAGACGTGTAAAGTTAAGACGCGTTTATTAATAAGACCGTTATTGCATACAGAATCGAAATTAAAAATATGATATAAAACCATTTGGTCAGTTGTAGAGAACATCTACGGTATATTATTATTATTAATACTATACCAATATCACAGTATGAGCACAACAGACTAGAAGTACTAAACAGCAGTATTTCCGTTCCTCACAAAACTTCAAGTCCATGATCCAGACGATATAAACGTAGAAACCTTAATACAGGCTCGCTGAGGGATCGTAAACTAAGACATTGACGCGAAATTATTTAATTAAAGCTTAGTGTCCATCCGAGCTGAGATGATATTGTGCTAAGAGACGCGAAAACTTGGAAACGGTTGAATTCTCTATTTTATTTAAGTAAGCTATAAAAGAGGACCTAGCAAAGTGCGTAATAAGTATTACATTATTTAATCTAGCTGGGCTCTCTCAATCTTTATTTTTATAGCCTATTAGCTGACCCGGCGAACTGTTAGGCGGTACGAACCGCCTAACAGTTGTTTGGGAGCAAAGAAAAGTGTTGGTTTAAGACCTTCTGATGCATGTTTGTAAATTTTTCCTTCGTTAGAACCATTCTCTTACTTCAAGTAATTAGCAAAATCGGTTTATTTAGATTTGCGCTTACTCGTAGCAACACATTCAACGATTCATTGTATATTATAGAAGTTAATCAGTGTTAATGTACCTTTCTAATAGTGAAAGAATTTTTGAAATATAACCGATAGTTTTTCAGTTTTTCGTAACGTACATACAAAAATACTAATCTTTTCTTCCTATAACATTAGTATAGATTTTACAACTCTCTCACTATCAGCATCTTATGAAAGGTCTTGACTTGTATCTGAAAATCATCAAAAAATGGCGATGTCGGGGGTTTTTATACTTTAAATTTTACTTGTTTGCAAATAAGACAGCACTAACGTTAGCACATTATTCAGACCCGAAGATATTCCAACTCATCGGTCGAACACGTTCCGTCGTTGGGAATCAAACCTGATGCCTGCGGCTAACAAAGCAAGTAGACTCGTACTAACTACTAAGTCTCAGAAACCATCAATGGTCCTGACTTTGCTTAACTTAGTCTGTAAGACATACTTTAGCGAAACTCCGCGGACTGAAAGATTACTTTAACTACACATATCTTCACAACCAGGATCTTTATTTTGTTTAATTCTAAAGTAAAAGTGCATTTAAATGAAAGTCTTTTTAAAATTATTATTTATGTATTTATTCTATTTTTTTGTTTAAATGTTTTGTCCTCGTGTAGACAAATGTCGCCTCGTCATTGAAGTACTCTCGCCCTTGCCGCTGGCATCAGTGGCCTCGTTTCACGTGCTATGCCCGTAAACCTGATATGAAGAGGAGAGAGGGTATGAAATAGTTGAATGAAGAACTTTCAATGAATTATTGAACATAAGTTAATATAAGTAATACATTAAAAAAAAACCAGGCAATTGGAAGGTCTGTCCCTGCGAGAGCTAGGCATGAAAACGGTGAAAATCAGAGCAAGAAAAAAATAGTTTCGTCGCTTCTAAGCTATTAAAATTAAAGCAAATTTTACTTGGCTTATACAGCCGAATGGGGGTCACTATACTCTTCCTAAGGAACAACTTTTACAATAGGACCAACTCTGAATTCGAGAAAAAAAAACCGTTTTGTTCATACAAAAAGTTCACCGGTCGTTGACTAAATGTATGAAACAACTGTTTTTTTTCTCGAATTCAGAGCTGGTCCCATTGTAAAAGTTGTTCTTAAGGATGAATATAGTGACCCTCTTTCGGCGTAGTACACTCCTAGCCGATAACCCTGTATTAATATACTATCATATTAAAAAATATTTATCAATACATTTATTATGAATCAAAGTATAAATTTAATTAATTTAAAAATGAATTTTAATTTATAAAACTACATCAAAGTACTGTTATTGTGACAAAAACTTAATGAACAGAAATTAAAACTCTAACTAAACTAAAACTATTTACAATATATATATATATATATATAAAATATATATTACTCAAAAAGTTCGTTGGTAAAGGAAAAGGTGACAAAAATGCTGGCAGCATTGTCAGTTATGTGACAATGGAGATTTTTTGGACCCAAAAAAACCAGCATTTTTGTCACCTCATTTAAATTTTAATTTATTTTTACTGATGAAACACGTCTTCATTTCGATCGTCTTTTGCCTTGTACTGGCGTGAGACGATCAGTATCCGATTAATACCCAAGATCTGTGCCCTCATAAAAATTTTGTAGATATCAAACACGACTTCCTCTGTGTATAGAACACAATAGAACTAAGGTCTAAGTTTAGCTTCGAGGTCAGTAGACGGTGGCCTGAGACAGAATACCATATACTTGCATTTCACGCTTGCATTTTATATGCACTAAGCGAGCGGAGCAACTTTAAGATAAAGCTGGGTTAGCTCCCAAACGGATTGACCGTTTTTTTTTTTTGCAAGTTGTATTAGTTGGGAGTGTTCTTAGCTATGTTTCATCAAAATCAGTCCAAGATGATTGCCGCCACAAAATGATTGAGTATAATTTTTTTACTTTTTTTTTTATTACTAGTCAAATACTATGATAATTTCAAATCCAAGATGGCTGTTACAACATATGTCAGGGGTTATTCAAAATTGTCAATTTTACTTGTGTTTTGAGAACACATCAGAATATTGTATACGTTCATTGAATTTGACTGGTGGTAAATGGCTGTTTTTTCTTTCAATGAGGAGACATTTCGTTTAATAATGTCTCACTTTGACTAAATAATATAATACCAGTATATACGAGCATGTATTTTACGCAACACATAAGTCAGATAGTACATTTGGAACACAAATAAGTCAAGTAATCCGCCGCGGTTCGAACCTGGCGCAGAGGTGCCCGTGGATGACTAGTCCGAATAATAATAATACATGGATAATCCGAAGACTGACGTCACCTATATCAACATAACTTCTTGAAAAAGCGAGTGACTAATACGAGCTACTTTGAAAGACGACCTTATTATTTATCCCGTTGGATGCAACGTCAGTGAGATCTTTAGTACCGCGCCATTCATGTTGCCTTTATACTTGTGTAGTAGTGTGAGTGATAGTGTGTGTATGAGCGTGCAGTGTGTGTGAGGGTGAGTTAGTGTGTGTGTGAGCCGCTTACCCTTTGCTTTGCTTGATGCCGACTGTGTTTATAGGTCAGCTGAGACTTTCTTAGAATAGCTACGAATGTTGACCTCATGTCAGAGCAGTTATGTGCTATTCGGTATGTCTAGATTATATTGTCCTATTTTAGCTACGAGTAGTAGAGCATAGGATAAACATAAATAAAGTTATATATAGGGTAGATTAGATGCTGGGATACAGTGATTTAACTGTAAATCTATTCTATTAACCTTTAAATAAAGTTCGTTACATACAGGCAAGTTATGTCAATATGATTGACGGAGTCAGCTGTTACTCGTACATTTATAATAAGATGGTATATAAAAATGTGGAGAAATCCGCCTCGCTCGTCGGACGATGTGGAAAACACCAAATATTTTTGAATACGATCTAATAAGATCAAAAATGAAATTATTTAAAAATTAAATTCACTTTTTCTAAGTAAATTGACATAATACAACTTAAGACAATAAATATACTTAGAAAAATTAAACAAAAAATCCTTTTTAATAAAGTTTAATGATGATAAGTGATTCACGCACATTTATATTAAAGGTGAAAGTGTGTTTGTTAGTTTGTTTGTTCGTATTTTTTACTCATTCGTCGAATCGACTAGAATTCTTGCTCAGAAATAGTTCGATGTTTGGGAAAACTAATATAACGCGGACGGAGCCGCGGGCAAAAGCTGGTATGTTATAATGTTTGACAGGAACGATATAAATATATGACAGGAACGATATAGATATAAATATATACTAATTAATTTTTTTTTTTTGCGTATAATTTCACTGTCGTTACACATTTGTTACTTTAAAATATAGAAAACTGATTTGCTAAACAACATGTTCGTCTAAAATATCTATTGCAACAGAATTAAAGTCTCATTTTGTAACAATCACAAATCAGTTCCAAAGCCTTTCACAGATTACTTTTGTAGGCAAATATTTATTTTACTTAATGTTATGTAGAATTCAATATAAAAAAAAAGTAAACAAAACCCGTTGGATTACAAAGCAATAAAAACGAATATTTTTTAAAAAATTATTTTTCACAAACAATATTTCAAATTTCAAATCCAAGCTAAGTGAAATATAACAGCCGCGTAGTTTTCAAATAACTGCTATTTTCGCTAAATGTCAGTACATTTCTGTTTGAGTGGAATATAGCAGCAAGTTTGGAGTTTCAGATGAAACAAAAATATTGTGTTTCTGAAATCTTCGGCAGCGGTTCCCGTTCGTCGGTTTTCTTTAGAAGATTGCCGTCAACTGTAATATTAGTTGAAGTGCTGGAGAAATGATAGCTTACTTATAAGAATAATCTAGTGGAAGTGTGCGCCAGATGAAGTGAAAATTCGTCATAAACTTGAAAATCCAAATAAGGTGTAATTCAATTCCTAAAATATTGTTAAATTTGATAAATGGAACGGATTATAAAGTCTGTGTGAGAGTAAATAATGTAAATATTAAAAAAAACCGTTTGGAAAGCCCTATTTTCCGCTCGAGGAATGGCAGCTCAGGTGTAGGGGGTCAGCAGAAGGATAACCTAGTATATCGAATGGGAGTATAAGACATATATACAGAATGCAGATGACAAAAAAGTTCCCACTTAGAAAATCCCATTTTTCTCTATTAAAAAGATTTTTTTCCTTTCTTTTTACTCCATATTGAGATGGTTGCAAATGGGGGTACAGTAACGTATTGACACTTATATCGTCTAAGATATGTTTACTATTAGGTGTGTTCCGGCAGCTTTCCTCGAGAGCCAGTGTATGCCAGATAGGCATGTTCTATCTAGGGCTACAGTATCACTGACTTCCGTGGTCGTGCGAACTTGTGGTCAAATGCCTAGCTGGGTATATGGGTTATACAAATGTGGTTTATTTAAGTGACTAACATATTATGGTTACCCATATAGTGCAGCGAATTCTTAAAACAGTATTAGTTGCGAATTCTGTAACTGTAACAAGCAAAAATCAGTGAATAATTCAGTTATGGTACTCATGTTGTTACTTGACAGTAATAATAAAACACTCTAAAACAAATCGATCAAATATTTATTTTTAAAAATCTAATAATAAAGCAAAACAAACATAAAAAGAATAAATATAACTCTTACAGAGAATCGTTCACGTAAAATCTTTCATCCATCACTCAATTTGTCCTCATAAAAAATAAGGTCAATTTGTATGACGTTGGTTTATATCCGCCATTTTATGAATACAATTCTGAAAGACGCTTTTACTCAAATGTACTCAATTAATTATTTGACCGAGTGAGCGAAGCGAGCGAGCGACGCGCCTCTGCTTCAAATCAGGATTTTTTTTCTCAATAACTCTCAATAACAACAATAAATCTGTTAGTAAGGATGTTTGTATGATTCCTGATTTTTTTTCAGGCACTAGGGTCGTAATTTCCAACTTATCTTGTTGAAACTTGGTGTCTTTAAAGGTTTTACAATTTTTTTAAATCTTTTAATCGGGTAATATTGGCTGGGGCATATTTCTCTGAAATAGGTGAAAAGTGTGCTACGGCGCTATTTACTAGTCGATTTAAAAAAAAATATGAGTACAAACATGCAAAAGATAACATTGATTTAGTTTTCTGAATATGAAACAAACGGTCAAGTGGTTGTCGTTCTTATTATAAAATGGTAAAAAATATCAAGACAGCGAGGTCGCTGAACTATAAGTATATGATTAGCCTTATGACAAAGATCTACGTATCTACAAGTGGAATCGCGGGATGAAGATAGCTAATGATCATCTGCAGATGAAGACGAATCCATTGACATCACTCAAATGAAAATACGACAAGTCGTTTAAGCTCTAGGACGAGCCAAAGAAATATAAATACATACACTAAAAACATAACCCTCTAACTTTCGAAATCAAGTAAAAAAAAATATGACTGATAATTTCAGCCTTTACTAAATAAAATGGTACGAGTAAGCAACGACTGAACGAGAATACCGGATACATACATGTACGGGACCCGCATTCAATCAGACACCGAATACCGTCGGGAGATTTGCTGGTGAATTTCATCGTACGTGCGTGAACGCTTTTACTATTTCATTTATAACGTTTCAAATACACCAAATTATTTAACGATATTTTGCCTTTTATGCGTTCGTCTTTAATTTTCGTTAAAAGAAAATTTGTTTTGTCAGATAATCACACTGATACTATTAGCTGTTACCTGAAATATTGCACGCAACTTAATAATGGAATTTAAAGCAATTTTAAACTTTGAACCCTTATTTGATCCCTTAAAGGGCTGAATTTTCAAAAAAACTTTTTTAGTGGGTCTCTTCACTTTAAAATTAATACATAATAATAATAATAATTTAATACATTTCCCAAATTTCATGTCTCACGATTCTGTGGTTTAGACTCTACATTGAACTTATGAGTATACATAAATTATAATTTCATCCGCGTTTCATGGTTACACTGAAAATTCGCTTTGTATAATATTTCTCAAGTATTAAGATTCTGTCCAACCTGACAGTTATGGGAATTAAAACGGTGTTTTTTACAGTTTTTTCATGTTGAAATTTAAGCATTGTTGATATTAATTGGTATTTTACATAATCATGTAAACATGAAAGGGTCATTAAAACGCCTCTGCGTAAAAGCTAATTATCATAAACGGCTTTGATAATTTAGAAGAATTTGAAGAAGAGTTTTGTGAAATTACTAAAGATATGTAATAAATTATTTCTTATGACCCCAACAGATATAGATCTTAGTAAAGGTCGATTGTGATGTTTTTGGTAAACTTTATTTTTTATGATTAAAAAGTATTTCAAAAATATCTGTAAACCAAGAGCCCCTTTAAATATATATTTTATTCTCTTTTCAGTACTTGCTGTTATAGCGGCAACAGAAATACATCATCTGTGAACATTTCAATTGTCTAGCTTCATTCGTTCGTGAAATACAGCTTGGTGACAGACGGACGGACGGACGGAAAGTAATGCCTTAGTAATAGGGTCCAGTTTTTGCATTTTAGGTACGTAAACCTTAAAAGACAACCTTATAATCAAAATGGTTTTATCTTACAATCTTATTTAAAATATCCCCAATGATTATTGGAATCTATTGGTAAATAGGTAGCCTTATCTTTCTCTATGAGGGCTTCCTAATAAGATTCTAATGTTGGGCACTGTAAGCTGTGAATAACACGAGTACCAACATCTAAACAAACTTACAGAAAAAGCATTTTTTTTCAGGATTTAAACTGAGGCGCTTCGCTCGTTTCATTAATAACAAAAACGCCTGAAAACTTCAATATAGAAATATATTTGGTTAATAACCCGAAATGTTTCTTTGAGTACGCATTTCAATTTCATATTTATGTTTATTGCATTTAGAGACAAAGTACAATTTCGTCAGAACTGTTTTACTATTTCGAAAGCATACGCACTACATCCGGTTCTGAAATTGCGCCTTTAAAATATTTTATGCTTGTAATGGTCTTCAATAATGTCAAAAGCATCATCTTTGGCCACATTATTTTAAACCTTGTTTTATGAGCCATAAAATTCACTTTAATCATCGCCGTTTATGCATTTTCAAGTAAACTGTTCCCATTTTGAGGGGAAAAAACTCGCTCTTAAACTTGTTTTGATGTCGGCGTGAGAAAACGAAAAATATTTTTTATTTTTTATGGTGTGGTATCTCCACACCTTACCTTATTAATTCTCTTTCTATCAGTGTCTGACTTCTTCAACACGTGTTCGCCTTAGCACAAATCATCCTCATTAGATGTTGACTCTACAAGCGCTCGCTTGAAATCTCGCTCTTTCGATTGAGCATAGTCGTCAGGAAGTCAAAATGTCGAGGTCGAGATCGAGTGTAGAGAAAGTCAGATACTAAGAAAAAGATAAACAATGAGGGAGGTGTGGAGATGGTGAGAAGAAACCACACAATGAAACGAAAAAAAATATTTTTCATCTTCTCACGGTGATGCCAAAACAAAGTGGCAAAACATGAATCGATTTGAGAAAAGTAACGCCTGTCAGACTACATTGAAAAATATGATGGCACTATCAGTTCATACCTGTATAAAACTTGATACGCATCGGGTGATGTGCGTGAATACTCGTATTAAATAACGGAATCCACTTTGACTACCTTACCGGATCTAAAGTCTTTGAAATCCGCATAATAAATTCAATCTCGGAGGACTCCGCGGTCGAAGTTGATTTAATTATAAAATCTGGCCCAAATTTAGTTTGTTAGCTGACCTTTCTCACTCCGCTATTTCGTCCGAAGCTTTTGTCATTTGAAAGTACTTACCGGAGAATCCTGACTCAAAGAGAATTCAGAGAGCAGCGAACTTGCTTTTTGTTCCTATTTTTATACCACTGGCTTTCGAATGTTGACGACAATCTCTCTAGTTAATCCGTAATACTCTGAACAAAAGCTTCTTTTTATATTTGTTGGTACTTCTTCTTGTTTTTTGTGAGTGGCGTAGTTGCTGCTTTTCTTAGTCCATGTGTTTAGTCTAACTGAATTCTCCCGACTTGACCTACAATTTAACAATTCTTATACGTAAGACCAGATAAAACCGGATTTATGGTCACACGTCGATTCGATCAAGCACTCCGATAAGTTTTGGAAAATAATATGAGCTCCCGGTCCCTACGGCCTTGAAGTCTCGATTACAAATGGGTCAAATATATACCGAGGCTATTAGCATTGCCATTCCGCGTGGTAATACAGCTAGCAGACTGGGCACGCTGCCTACTGGTGGTGGGTTGAAGCGTTTGTATTATCTGTCGATCTTAAATGGTCTAAAGGTAATTTTTCTGCTCTTTTTTTCTTGTTGTAGTTACTAATTTTGTTTTTGGTAATAAAGACTTTTAAGTGTACTGATTTAACGTCATTCGACCTACGGTAGTGATTATTCACTACTCCATGGTAAGTAATAAAACGGAGCACAAATTGGTTTAATTTCGGTAATCACTTGATCTAAGATAACTATGTTGAGAGCACTACAAAGTTTGTAGAATATTCAGATTATTTTCTTATAATATGGTTTCCCTCTCGACTAAACTTTTAGGGAGACGTCACCGATCACAATACCGCTCACTTCCGACGTTATTAAAAGAATGTCAAACTTTCCACAATACTCAAACTTCGATTTCAAAGGGTTCATAATCCATCATTGGCAAGTTTTAAAGCGAAAATGTGCTTTGGGGATTGCGCGCGCACGGTGAAGCCAACCGCGGGCCAAAGGGCCAAAAGTGCTGCTTTTGGGCCAGTTTGCCATTGCCTTAGAAGCAAGTCGGTCGCGGCTCGAACACATCCCGACTGCACTGAACGTATTCCGTAAAGTGAACGATATTTGACTTCTTTCATCTCCGTGTGAACGTGAATGAATTTAGGGCGCGATGAAAGAGTGAAGCTTTCGAATAGAGCATTCGTGAAGTGTGTTACAGATTCTGTTTTCTAATCGTGTATTACCAGTGGTCATTTTGTTGATGGGCGTCGTGAATCCAGTGGTCTAGAGGTGACCCATCCGTTGTTCTCAGTAAGCGATGTTCATTGAATAAGTTAGTTTATTGGTCCGCTAGCGGGGTTATTTATGACCGTCTGCAACGGGCGCTTTTATGTTTTAGCGTAGGCATTATTTAGCGTTTCAAATTGATGGTTTGTGCGAACAAATAGGGTCCAATTTAGTGATAGCAGATACGTTCTGCACAATGAGGTTTATGCAAAAATGTGCTATACATTGTGTTGGAAATAAATTGTTCGTATGTCAATACGCTACGACAATATTGTTACTCTATATTTTACGAGAATCTTAATATTTGACACATTCAAATTGCATTCGAGGAGAAAGCTACATTAAGGGACAGATAAGGATGGAAATCCATCAAAAGTTTAAGTCTATTAAGTAACGTAATTAGATAAGTTAGATACTTCCGCTATGAATAAAACTTGGTGTTTTACTAACTATGGCTGACATGTTACCAAAACAAACATTATACACAGAATTTATTCTGGGATTAAAAGAAATGTTGTGATTTTAGACAGAAATATAAAATACAATATCGGTGTTTATTAGTACATATTTGGTTATACAATATCGGTTTATCGATCCAACTATAACTTCGTTCGTATTCGGCAAACTTCATTAGGGCTGATATGAGTCGTTCGTGTCCACAGCGATGGCACGTCTCGCAACCCGTATTGTTAAACAAAATGAAACAAATACGCATTAGTTATTCTAAACAGAACTCCTTTATTTAACATTGAAAACAATTCAGCGGGAACTCTACCTCCTGTCAGTTCTAACAACCATTACAAAACGTATGGTAATTCGATCATCAGCATCCCGCAACGCTAACAATGAAGGTAGCGGAGCGTTATTGTTTCGTTCGTAATACAAGTCGTGTTTTTAACGAGGTCTGAGTCGGACGTCCGCCGGCCGGAGGGCGATGGACGGCTCGTGACGAGGGTCGCGGCATCGAGTCGGACGCGGCGGATCATTAATGTTTCATTGTAACGGCCACCAGACTGATCACTCTCAGATAAGGTAACAGCCTATCTTGAATGATACATTATATTTTCGGTAATAAAATTGATTTGGACGTGATTGATATCACAGAATTGATTTTGTTTTAGATCAAATTATCTAAAACAATGTTACGTTCGTAATAATGGCCTGTGGTATCATGTAACGTAAGTAGAAAAGGCAAACATATTTCGTTTGCACAGTTCGTTGGTCAATTCTGTCAAAACGAAACCCAGATTGATGGCATTAGTTAGCTTTTTTCATTTCTAAGTCTACGCTTTACCATCGCCGCCGCGCGAGTATGAATTCTAATTGTCTATGAAATTGTCGTTTTATTTCTGGAAATTTAGTGTTAGGTGTTTATTATAACTATATTGATTATGTTTTGAAATGTAAGAGAATGAATTCTCGTCTTTACTTTTGCTGAAGGCGAGTTTTTTTTTAAAATTTTGATTTACATGTAAACCAAACTACTGAACCAATTTCGATAAAAAACTATTATTAGACTATAGAATCGTTTAAATCTGTTTATTATACATTGGTGATTTAAAAGCCATCCAATACCTAAGAATATAAACAATGTTAGCAACTGCGTTCTTTCTTTGCATCTTTCATACATTAAGAAGTAAATTGCTCCTGACTACGTGCTGATTTATAGTAATAAGTTATATTATAATTATTATACTTTATATACTTTTCTGTTTGTAAAACTTATTATACCAAAATTACGTAAATTTATTCTTATTATTATTATTATTTAATTTATGTTGTCTTGACATGCCTTGAAATAAAACAATACTGATAAAAATATAGTGCACTAAATCTCTCAGATCACTCACCATTGCTCGCTTCCCTTCCATCTACGTAAACACTGCAGTAACAAAAGCCACAATGGTAAAATAAAAGTAATAGAATTGAAAGAGCAAATCCTCTCTACCAATTTATCAGGCGAAGATAATGCCAGTTAATAAGGTTTGCGTCGTAAATAAGATTTACTTGTCTGTGAGTTGGTTCTATCTAGTTCAATGGAAGAATCGAGAAAAGTGTCTCCTTGAGAAAAAATATAATAACATCGCTTAAGGCGGGGTTTATTGTGGGAAATAAGTCGAAATAAATATCTCTTTATGAGCTTAAAATAGATTCATGATATAGATTCGACAAGTATGCTAATTATCGCAAGTAAATGTCAAGGTCTGTAATTCAGGTCTCGGTGATTTGTTGATGATAAATATTAAGTTTAAGTTGTTTATTTCAAAATCGAAATAAATAATTTATTTTATAAAGAAACACAAAAATAAATACTAAGTATAGTTAAATATTAAGCAAAACGGGACGGACAAAATCAATACGTTATTTAAATATACACTAGGTTACAAATAGAATATAAGATATTAAACACAATTTAAATACTAAAACTAAGATATTTAACATTTAGTTTTACGGTACACGTAGGTTTCTTAATATTCCATGAAAAACATAAATACTAAATGAGAGCCAAGTACAATATTATGTTATATGACTCGGTTGTTGACATCTTCGACAAAATAAGTGAGAACTAAATGGATGCTGACCTCAATGGTCAGTACAGAAATTAAATAATATCATTACCTACTTTATTTAACTTAGGATAATATATTGAAGTTTAAGGTCTGATGTAGCTAAGTCTCAAATACGAACTATTATTAAATGCCTACCTACTAAAACAGAGATATAAGAGCTCTAAGCCTAAGTTTTGGAAGAACAAGTTTAGAAGTGACTTTTAAAACTGTGTATCATTCTTATTTTTTTTTTATTTCGATGTTATTAATGTCACTCTCACTACTAAAATCATCTCTAATCTATTGACACCACTCACATAAAAATACGTCAGGCTGTGTAAGCTCTAGAGCGTGCTAAAGAAATATACATACGAGTGTATGTAATGTGAAAAACATAACGCTCCTTCTCTCGTGGGGTAATAAGATAAGAACTTGTAACGTTACAACACGCGAAAGGCTATAATAAAATCCATGTAAGGTTTCATTTGACATAAATTCAAAAATCACTGCCTACAATTTTAATTTAAATGTTGTTAATTATTACTTTATATTATTGTGCTGAATTTGGCTACATTAATCGATAAAATATTTATGTACAGACCGATAAAATAAAAAATAATATAAAAAAAAAATTACAAAAATGGATAAAAAACTGATAAAGAAATATTTAGCTCGCTTGGTCAAATATTATAAGAAAAATTGGTGAAAGTTTGACCGTTATAAAAGAGTGCAATTTGCGATAGCGTTTCAGAGCTAAAAGCTGCTAGGATCGTTAACGACACCAAGAACGTTGCCAACTTTTAACCTTTAGTTTTGCACAAACATTAAAGTTTTGACAATTATTTATTATTTTGCTTGTTTTTTAGTCTCTTTTTGGCCACACCAAATTATATTTAAGCTTTCAAGTAATTTTAAAATTTGGCTAAAGTGCATGTATAAATAAAACTTATACTAAACGGCGTAAAATATAAGTTGTTTGATTTCAATGAACCGTTTCATTGATTTTGGTGTAATTTGAAAAAATAAAATAAACTGTGTTCTCTAATCTAATAAGATTTTTTTAAACCATTTTGTGGTGGCTGCATTGTTGATTCAAAATGTATAATATTTTCCCTAACATATCTGCTGATACTTTACCAAATTTTATTCAGATCGGTTTATAGCTATTTTTAGCATTAGTAAATAACAAACATACATACATTCAAACCAGCCTTTACAATATTACAGTGATGAGCCTAGAGCCTCCTTTATTCTACCCGACACCGATGTCTTCAAAGTCGACGGAACCCTGTGATGTGGTTAGTTATAACTATTTGATTGTACAAGGGCTGTACCGAGGAGGTTTTCGGGTTCAACCGCAACACTACGTACTTCCACAGACTCCATTTATAAACGTCGCAAACAATTATCGTTATGAGATTACATTTGTAATGAGTTTACATACAAAATAATTGTTTACTTTATTTCCCAATTTTAAAACTATTTCAAAAAAGGTAACTTCTCGAAAATGAAGTGCGAATTAAGAAATTATTTTTGGAAAAAAATTGATTACCTACATTATTACGGCGCTGATAGTTTTTTCTATTTCGATTATAAAAATGAAACATTTCAAACGATTTCGAATAAATTTATATGGGACCACTCGAAAAGTATAAATTTTTAAACAAATATATTTTTTTTATATCAGTCCACTTGTCTCCGCGATATCAGATAACAATAATGATTAAAAACAACACATACCCGTCACATTCGGTTTGTATCCACGGATCTCGTGATCATACTGTGTTGGCCACGGACCATGAACGTTGTTTCCACTGATAACGGGAATAGTTTTCGACAGAAAAATTAAGTACCTTTTTATTTCGATGAATGGTTATTCATATTAGATTATATGATTTCCTAATATTATTTAAGTAAGTAAAAACAATACTTTTGCATGAGAACTTAGTACTAAAATATCCCCTCAAGGTTCAGAACAATTACGCAGGCGGGTTATTCAATTCCATTGGACGCAAATTAAAGCGGGCAGTATAACGTTTCAAAGTTCTTATATTATTGATGAACCGCCATTTTCATTGATACTATAATTATCTAGATTGAAAACTGACTGCACGGATTGAATTTGAAATCAGATAAAAGGTTAAATTTGTCAAGAGGAGAGCAACGACCTTGTGGTTGGTATTTCTACTTTGTTCACCTAAGTCTACACAGTGGAAATTAAAGTGTCTTTAATTCACCTTCGACTTATTGCACCTGGATGATATCATACAGGTGCCTAAATTCTAGATTTGTGCAGGCATTTTTAAGTACCTAATACATAAAATAAAAAGACTTCTGACTAATTGAGAGGCATCCTTTTTCTTTTGAAGTCTGTTAAAATACATAACGTTCGTTTTAAATATTGATTATTCCGTTTAAAACATATTACTTTACTTTTTACTAATCGTTAAATGTTAAAAAGATCATATTATTACCTTCAGTTCAGCTGCAAGCCACTAAACTCTCCACGGGTAAGACCGCGGAGGACAGCTGGATTAATGTTAAATCTATTTACAATATTTCGTTTGCTGTTCAATACTAGGAGTTCCCCATTAATGCCACTATCCACCATCTGACTCCATCATCAGATCAGTTCAATAGAACCAGAATATTTCATTGTTAATAATCTTATATAAGTATTTAACAATTCAGCTCAATCGGAATCCAAAAAGTGGGTCAATATTTAGTTATAAGAATTTATTAGATTGTAAGTAAGTAAGTTTTTCTTTGAATTCTTCGACATTCCATCATCAGATCCTGACATGGTCATAATGGGGCTGCTTTTGGAGTATACTCTTTCGAATTAAAAACTTTATCAATCGATTCACAATTGGCAAAGATATCTATAGACATACACATAAACAAATACTTCCAGACGATCGTAGAACCTCCTCTTTGGAAGTCTGGTATTATTTTATTTATTCATTCACAGGACATCAAACAGCGTTACAATCACAATTGAATAAAGTAATAGATACATACAGACAATTAAAAAACATCACGGATAGCAACATAAAAAGAGTTATGAAGAGTTATGAGTTATTACATACACAACAGAGTAACACACACGAGTACAGACAGAACATAACAGACAAATATGAGGAGAACAAATATATATACCTACAATAAATTTAAAAGAAAAATTCTCCGCTCGACAGCCTCCTAACCTTAGCAATATTCGAGCAGAATAAGTCCAGATCTATTAAACCAATTTGAATGTAATATTCCTTTATGTACTCTCTGGAGTGACATAATGAAATAATTACTTAATATTAATGTACAATAAAATATTAATGTACAATAAATTACCAAATAGCGTGATGGAACTCAATTTTAAAATATTTAAACAAAAATTAAAATATTTTTTTGAAAGAAATCCTTTTTATAAACTCAGTGAATATATGTCATTGCAGCTTGTGGAATCATCGTTCTTGTGTGATGAACAACAATTACAAAATGTTAGTAATAGGTAAAGAAATAAATGACAATGTAAATGTATAATATAATAACTATTTGTTCTTAGAACTATAAAAGTATTTATAAGTTAAGTTTCTTTTAAAGTAATTAATAATTAAAATGTAACAAGACTTGCCTGTAACGAATGTTATTTAAAGGCCAATAAATATTTCTTATTCTTATTCTTATTCTTATACTTCTCATCAATACTTTCCGCAGCGATTAAAGACACTTTATGGCTAATCTTTTTACACCTTGCATTAACCATAATAAAATATCACTAATAACTAAACAAAGCAATCATAATGTAAATATTTGTCAAGAGAACTGTTAAACTAGGAACTAATATTAATTAATCGTATATAAATGAGATTTGTAAGTTAAATTTTTTAAGTAATTCTTAATTCAAATGTAATAAGACTTGCCTGTAACGAACGTTATTTAAAGGTCAATAAATATTACTTTACTTTACTTTACTTTACTTCACAGTATTAATCTAATATTTTCACGCATGTCGGTTTTTGTTCCCCAGTGATCGGAAATACTGATGATATTTGAAATTTATCGGAAATGGATTAACCGGCTGTGCCGTGTCAGGATATAATAATATTAAAATTAAATGCACAAATTTGACTCAATATTTATCAAATTATTTATATAATTAAAATATTGTTTGAATGTTAGTCTATAAATACATAAATATTTTAAATAGCTGCACCCCGCACCGTCAGCTGTGGAACTTTGATAATCTGCGGAAACACTGCGTTTTTTAGGGATGAAGAGTATCTTATGTGTTAATCCAGGACATCTTGGTGTCCAATCTCATCCAAATCCGTTCAGTGGTTTTACGCGATAGAGTAACAAACTTACACTAAAACTTTCACGTTTATAATATTAGTAAGGATGTTAGGATTTAGCTGTGATATAACAAATATCTCCGCACATATTATAAATGCAACATTGGCTAAAAATCGTCATTAAAGAATTAGAACTAAAAAGAGAATCTGTCTCCTTAGAATGGCTAACAACTATTATAGTAAGTTATTATCAGTTAGGGATATATTGAGCCGGAAAACGGTCGATATACTCATCAATACGAATTACGTTCCCTAGAGGACAGACTCTGAATTCGCGAAAAATATATCAGATGTATTACACAATATATGATTGGTCTTTAACAAAATCTATGAAACAGCTGATAGTTTTTCTCGAATTCAGAGTTGGCCCCATAGTGGAAGTTAATCCCAAGGACTAGTACAGTGACCCCTTTTTGGCTTAGTACACCCCTAACCGATAATTCTGTATAGAAAAGACTATGCTTGCTAAGAAGTTTGCTACGAATAAGCGTAGCACATTTTGCTAAGCGCTACGATCACGTAGCATCGCGTAGACACTCTTGCAACGCTCTACCACGTTGAATAGGACATAAATTTTTTTTTTTATTACGAATATGTGATACTCGTATAATGTACATCGATGGAAAGTGTCTTCGTTGTTTATATACTTAATATAAAGCAGATGTTCAGGTTCAAAATTATATGTGTATTATGGGCTTATATAATACTTAAAAATAATTTGAAATACTAGTAAATAAATATTTTTTTTAAATATAATTACCACAGGAGCTTAAAATTTGGGAGATACCTAAATCACCAAAGTTGTGTGCCATTAGTCTGAATTCGCTCGTTAAGTAACATTCTCTTGGGAATTCTGATGTAGAAGTGAGTTTATTGATATATTTAAGTGGTATGTTAGCTGTTATTTATAAAAATACATAAGGCCTTAATGTAATAGATTGATTGATCCTTCTTTATCTGTATTAGACGACCTTTCTTTCTAACTAAATAACGGGAAATGAAATGAATTGAAAATGACAAATTTTTCAGTTATTTGATGTTATAATTTATTAAATATATATACAAGCCCAGGATTCTGAAATGATATAAAATATATGGAGGAGGATCTTTTCCTAGCAATGCATGGGACAATGATTAAAAACAAACTTAGAAAATTGTTTTTTTTTTGTTTAGAGACATAAAATCGATTTATTAGAAAAAACTCTCATACAAAGAGAAACACCAGTTCAGCCATCCCTGTAACATCAAGAAACGTACATTAAAATATTCCAAAAAAATATGTGAATCTCTTCCATTTTCTAGAGCTAAGAAAAATAAAATCTTGACACTATAAAAACCTATTCTTCCCTTAGTAGAGTAGGTAATGACAAACAGATTAAAAGTATTATTGAATACAGTAAATTACAAAGAACTACTTTGTTAGTCAAATATATCTATCTTAAAGTTATCCTAAAAAATGTATTGTTTTGAATACAGCACAATAGTTGGAAACGATCCAATATACAAAGTATAAGTGTTTGTAATAAAGTATTACGTAGAACCATCTAACCATCAATCAAGTTGTATGGTATACTAACATGACGTGTTACTTTTGTTGGCCATTGAGAACGACTCTCGGAAATGTTGTGAAGGTCACGATCAACGCAAAATTTTACCACATTATTAACATAGAGTAAAATGTTGCCAGAGATACAACTGCTCTCCAGTTATTATTTTTATCCTACACCGCTAGGTATTTAACCACGAGCTCGCATGACCATGGATGTCAGTGACACTGCAGCCCTAGATGAAGCATGCTTAGTTGGAATACACTGGCTCTCAAGGAAGGCTGCCGGAACAAATCGTTAAGTACCTGGTGACAGATTTATCAACATGAAGGTAGTAACTAGCCTGGCAAGCATTAGAAAAGTTCCTATCACCATGCTATCAATCAATCAATCATTTATTTCAGATTTAAAAATCCATTAATTACAAACACAACCACAAAATTCAGTCAACATAATCAATCATTCCTTAAAATTAACATTATTTAGTACAGTGACGCCATGGAAGGCCATGTGTCTTAATATGATGACATAAAAAGGTCCGTCATTTCTTTCTGCATTTACGGTTAGGTATTTGGCACTACCGCGGATCTGCCCCATAAGCGAGGCCACTCTTTTACGCAGAATTGTCTGAAAACCATCTATACGTGCCTCGGCAAACATTCCTGAGGCGCTGCAGAAGCGCAGCGGCCGCAACAGCATCCTAAATGAATTGTTGTATTAGACGCGAAGAGTATTCGCAGCTTTTTGAGTATAATTGATCCATAGGCTGCAAGTGTAGAAAGCCTGACAATACGCCCTAAACAGAGTCAGTTTAACTTCTCTGGAGCATGTAGCAAACTTACGGATCAACATATTTCTCCTCACTGCGAGTGCCCTCCGCTCTTTTTCTATGTCCATGTCATCTTTGAGCGTATCAGTCGCCCAACGCTCCAGGTACTTAAAATGTGCAACTACTTTTTGAGGAATTCCAGCAATTTTTACTTCGGGTTTACATGGGTAAGATTTGTTACCAGATTTGAATGCCAGCAGCTCATTCTTAGTGGCATACCTGAGGCCATGAGCTTCCGCGTACTGCTCACAAATGCTCACCAGCCCACGCAGACCTCTGATCGATGGGCTCAGCAACACCATATCGTCAGCATATCTAATATTATTCAGACAGGTACCGTCTGTTGAACAGTCTCCAGCGTTGCTGAGCTCCCGAATGAGACGATCTACGTAGAGTATGTCGCAATAATGGCAGCGCTAATAACGTATGGAGCTGTTTCTCTTTAAATATGCTACTCCCTGACATTGATCCTGTCACGCAAGTCACGTCACGTCGTTAGTCACGCACTTGGCTCGCTCGTGACGTAGATACCGTAATTTCATAACGTAACAATGGAAAACAATACGCGGTTTATTTATTACAGACAGTTTCAGTAGAATTTAGTAGGTGTTGATAAAAATATCAATGAGGCATGAAATGTTATTGTAAATAACATACGCTGTTTTTAGAAAACGTAATTAAAGCTAATGAGATCACTTTATTAAAATATATTTTGTGACTAGAAAAATTAATATAAATTTAAATGAAAATCGCCATGACTCAGTACTAAGTTCAATGGCAGAATGTGTCAATTCCTGACTGTGACGTCATATGTAAAACGATGTTTTCAATATGGCATATCATCAATATATCATATCTTTCTTCAAATTTGGATAATTTATTTGTTTGCAAATATAGCATAATATCATCAACACAAGACCAAACCTAGTGGAGAGTGTGAAACCATATTTAAACAATAAAAGCTTCAAAATGTAGTTTTTCTTTACCAGAAATGTATTCAGCAAAAAGCTTAAACATTTCTGTATAAGAACAAATGTACATCGTAAAATATTTCCGCAAAACAATAAATCATATCTCAAATGTCTTATAACCGAATATAAGCGGCATTATGGAAGGTTTCGCTTCGGTAAGCCAAATAAGTGACATTCCAAGAGGCTGTCGGATGATCCGCCAGCGTCTCGTGACACAAGAACGACTTTGGGTTGGAGTACACATATCAAATCCGTATTGCTTCGTCCCTGCCTTAACCCATGACATTTACATGATATTCTTTCAAAATTATAATTTAAAAAATCGGAATTTAATTTTCATTACAATAAAAAAATAACTATTGTAATTTTTGTTTTTCTCACAGTTATATGGTAAGAATGTTTAGTAGTATTTTAAAAAAAGAAAGCTGTTTTCGATTCAACAAGCTAATTATTCAACTATTTTGATTAAAAAAACCGACTGAACCAATATTTATCGAATCATATCGCGTTGATATGCAGTATCTGCACTTTGGGACGTTTTGTCACTCTATCTTTTGACGTTTAGTCACTGCAACATGCAACGTTTTGTCACGGCACCTTGCGACGTTTTATCACTGTAACAAGCGACGTTTTGTCACCAGTTAGATATTCCCCGGCTGCCTGCTCTGACAACAATATGACAAGGACTCGCGGTGAGGTTTAATGCTCAATATTTTGTGTGAATACTGTCGATGTCAAGGCTCTAAATCGTACATGTGAATTTTATTTAGAAGCTTTGAATATTGAAAGTATTGCCAAGAGCAGCATGTTTGATATGTATGTGTAAATTAAAATTGTATGATAAAAATATTTCTTGGTATTTTAAATTTGTGAATGAAAAAATTATCAATTTTTAAATTTATATTTTTTTGTCTATAATTAACTTAAGCAGTGGGTGACTTTTTTATCTCTGAGGTAAATAATTTGATTTTAAAGTAATTAAGCAGCAGCATCCGCTATCCTAATTAAATTGTAATATTTATATGTTTGTCTAATAACACCATACAATTATATTATTCAAATTTCATATGTTTAATTTGATAATATGAATTTTATTTATTAAACTAACGCTTGTTTAATTTATTTTGGTTTTACAATACTGGTAGCTGATTGTTTGGAAAAGTTCGACTAAAGTTTCGTTCTTTCGGTTTTAGAAAAGTTCAACTATATCTCTGATTAATATTACAGAATTTAAATTACAGTTTAAAAATGATATTAAATGATTTTATTTGATATCACTAAATTATTGATAAATAATTGCTTCGAATTTCAGATTATTTGTAAGCAATTTAGAAAATATAACAGGTTGATTAATATTTTTGTTACAAATTATATATGGTTTTAATATTTTAAATTAAAATAAACATAGGCAGCAGATTATTGCTAAATGTAATTTATTGAAGAGACCACTCAAGTAGGTGATGATCGACTGTAACAGTAAATTACTGTTTATAAAATAATTAATTTTTATTATCTTACTTATGTAATTTTTTTTTTATTTTACATTTTTCTTTAAATAAGTAGTAATGTATCGCTATTCCTCTGTCGCGTTTCTTACTAACTTCCAAACTCTCTGCTTTGAATTTGGAAAGCTGTCTAACAAATATTTAATCCAATTAGCAGTTGTTACAAAATTAACAACTTATGACAATCAATCTATTTCTCAATGTCAACATCAGCTTGGGGCGGGGACGCAGCGATCGTCATGCTCGAGGGGAGGAGACGACGTGGCTGCGGTGATAACAAGATCTCAGTTTATCCATTAGCGAAGGTCATGACGAAGAGGTTTCACAACTTTTGCCTGCAGATGAAACTCTCTCGTCTCTATGAGACTTGCCCTTAAAGTTGTCGTATATTTTGATTCATTTATGCGTTGTAATTAAGGTTAGTTAGTAATATAGGTCGGGTTGTAGGCCGGTAACAGAACTAATAATATTTAATGCCAAAGTAATAAAAAAAAAAATGCCGTCAACAGTTGCTTCTTTACTTTCCATTAGCAACTTTACCTATCATTTCCTAAATTTGTTTTTACCAAATATTTTTTTTATCTGTGGCTTTTAGTGCAATCATAGATATAATTTTCGGTATCGCAAAAAAGATTCTAGCTGGTAACTCCGTTATCTGTCAAGCAATGAGATTTCTCAATTTATATGGTCAATTCTGCTCGCGGCGCTATTGAAATAAATTTGAAAATACACACAGAAAACCAAGGTACTGGTACGTGGTCTACATTGAATTGTATAGAATATATCCTCATATGATTTTGTTGTAATGATTCAATGCAATGTAACGTTTATTTTTTGAGTTATGGGAAAAATTTAATGTTGGTCGTGGTTCGGTAATGTTGCCTCTTAAAGCACGAAGGCAACTATCCTTGCAGTTAGGGTTGTCAAAGTAAATACGCTTAAAATCAAAAGTGGTATGTAGGTACCTAATTATTAAGAAAATAGATTTGATAATCACTATTGTCCACCAACAGGTTTTGACATGCTATATATAATAGTTTTAGCATAAGTATTTATTATTTTTAAAAATTTCAGTATTGACAACCTTGACGACATCAACCTGTTTCTATGAAAAATTCAATTTTACTGGGGCAACTTTACCTTAGTGTTGGTAGCACAATTCTGAATTAAATTATAAGCTTCCAGAATATTTAGAAATTGTTTATATCGCAAAAGATTTGTTTGTTGTCTACTGTACGTATTGTAAGTAAGCTGTAGGCATGGTAAAGTTACCAAAAACGTATCAACTTTACCTACCGCACATTTTCAGATATTATATGGATTCTATGCAAGATTTAGCAAAATTCATGCTAAATGCTAATCATGCTGAATCGATACAAAAAAATCTTCTTAACGGAATGTATCTATTAAAACCTTTCTAACAAACGCCATGTTGGATTAATTTGACAAAATATAAAAAACAGTGATCATTACGACTTTATAAATAATATGTTTTATTGTAGTCTGTGATAGGAAATGCTAAATTTAAGATTTAGCAATCGGGTTTTTTTCAAGTCACTTCTGACCACTTCTTTTCAATAGTTTGACACCACCTCCCCTTAAGCGATTGAATGGCTTTTAATATAATCTATTTTTAGTTAACTTTAGAATGTGCCTGAGTTTAAATACGATGTCTTTTGTGTGTGTTGCACGTGTTTTTATGAGTGTTGAATTAAATCCTCGACACTGATGAAATCCTAGTGGGGCGCTAAGAGAGTTAAAAATTATTAACCGACTGCGAAAGAAAAAGAGTTATGTCATAGACTATAATAACTGCATTCCACGATTTAATTTTTTAAGATACGTGCCTCTAAAATTCTTGTAGGGTTTTTGAAGTCACTTTTAACCATTTGTTTATTTATTGCACTTTTTATAACGAATTCTTTTATCTTTCTCAGTATATCAGCTCACATAATGCCGTAAAGACTTTTTTTCTCATATCTCGCGCCATCTATCGTGTTAAATTTCCAAGTGGTTACAATCAAGTAGCGAGTGTCCTACGTTATCACATTTTACCAAACACATTCGCTTAAGAAGGGGCTGTTAGCATAATCAATAGCAAAAGATAAAATAATAATATAAAATTAAATTTTATAATTGTTTATGTATTGTACACTAATATTAATAAAAGCAATGATTTGTGTTTACTTTAAGAAAAATTAAAACTATTTGGATTAAGTTTAAAAATTATTTCGTCGGTAGAGAGCTGATGTAGCTTTGAGTAACGTAGGCTATATGTTTTACTTGAATAGATTAAAGATTCGCGGGTAACACCGCGGAAGAAGCTCGCAGAAAATATTTTTTTGTGAAATTCACATGAATATAACTACATTATTTACTATAATCATTGGCAGATGAGAACCTGACTTAACATATTACCATACCACAAACTAACCTTTACTCATCATGATGCTCTAATGGGATATCAATGGCTAGGATATAGCTGTATTAAATGGAATTTACAGGAGTTTCAAACTTTAAACCTTTATTTTACCTTTTTAGAGTTGAATTTCTAAAAATAGTAGGTAGACCATATAATAAATAAATCCTCAAAATTTCATGACTCTAGGTTGAGCAATTTATGTTTATGGATTATTGAATATGGAAAGATACATATAATGATAAAAAATAATGTAAAAATATGTATGTAAAATAATAATCGACGTTGTATCTTTAACTTATTTAAATTCGGGGCAATATGACGTTTTAGTAGAGCAAGAATAGGTAGATTTATATAGATTATTCTCCCCAACGTTATTTCAAGCGTAATTGCAAAAACTATATTTGGACTTGAATCGCGCTCTTAAGTAGGGGATGAAACGAGAGGTGGAGAGGGGGTAGGAGGGGGGTTGATTTATACCCCGCAATCAGGATTACCTGTCTCAAGCGCCACTGTTTGCTGAAACCTGAACTTCTTGGCTCGAACAAGGAAAGAACTAATTCGAGTCTATTTCTTGAACCAGCTGAGATTGCTTTTACGTTGAAATTTTCGTATGAAACTGATACAGGTAATTTTTTTTTGTACTCTCTTAGTAAATTGCTTGCATATCAAAAATAACGTTTGATTTTTCATTTCGTTTGACGCTAAAGGAAGTTTACACAAAAGTCAAGAGATTTAGACGTTTGATTTCTTAGCACAGAATGCTAGTTTGGCATTTACATATATATTTAGCAGATATGATATTAAAAGTAGTGTGAAAAGTGTTTTTAATAGAGACTTATAGTTTGTAAGATATTATATATATATATATATATAGTAGCTATAATATTATACTAGAAACTCACCCCTAAAATGTAAAATGCAATATAAATAGGTTCCATCCCCAGAACTTTGAATCCCCATTTGACTCCCTTACAGTTTGCATTTCCAAAAATCATTTTATAGTACACTCTATAATGAAAACATTATCTATTTAACCGTCATGTCTCTAAATTAAACGTTTAGGACCTACTTTAATTCCTAGCAAATATCAATCAGTCAGTGAGAAACTGAAATAAAATAATTTTAACCTACGTATATCGATATTCTACGTATATACACCTACGTATTCATTAGCCTGTAAGTATGTGTAAATTTAAATTATTAATAACCCGGTCCCTGAGTATAATTGCTTTGATATTCAGATTTAGATTTAGAGCCGCTTTAATTAGCAATTAATTAGTAATGATACTTAGTAAAATATTCATAAGAGATCACTATCATATGCTATATATTAACCTGAGGCTTGACTCCTACAATAACATAACAGCCTTATCAATAAACGCGTCTTAGCTTCAATCGTCATGTGTCTTGTTTTGGCGCGTGACGTTCTCGATTGGATAGAACATGACAAAAGATGCTCTAAGTTAGGACGCGTTTATTAATAAGGCAGTAAGTAATTATCTAAATGTGGTAATTAATAACAGTTTCAATTAACTGCTCCATTATACTTGCGGTAGTGTTTAATTGATTTGGTTAAGATCATCGCGAGGTTTCTCGTGGGAGGTGTGTGAGGAACAATTAGAAAGTTATAGCTAAGGGCATTAATTTATGTTTAGAAGGTGATCAAAATTATCGTATGTATTTAAGCTTTATTTATAAATTCTGTATTATCCTTTTTTAGTTTTTTGTTGGCCGGTTGGCGCAGTTGGTAGCAACCCTGCCTTCTGCGCCGCTGGTCCCGGGTTCGATACCCGGACAGGGTTAACATTTGTGTGCATGAACATGTGTAATGCGTCTGGGTGTTTATTATATAAATAAGTGATCAGGTAACCACAGCACAGGGTTTGCCTACTTTGGGAGCTGAACACCTTTGTGTGGATGTTGTCCCATATCATTATTATTATATTATTATCTCTGTGTTTTTATTAATAACAGATTTATCGATAAATATCTTATAAACAATTCCACAATAACCGTAACGATGATAAAATGAAAACCATGACGTATCTATAAAAGTAATGTTTATATATCCTGAAAGGAGGTCTAAAATACTGTAGCTATGAAACGAATCGAAGATGTTAGTTTCCATGGTAACTGGCACCACTTAAACCCGCTAAGTCATTGTGGTAGCGAGTGCAACAGTTTGCAGAATTACTAATATTTATAAATCTATTATGTATAAAAAGTCAATGACACTTTACGTTGTAATGTTACAACTCGTCGTATCCAAACCAAATCAAACCATAGATGTTATATTATATGAGAGATGGTTTATGTGAAGTTTTACACAAAATCTATCGAGCGGTTCTTTTTTTATCACATTTTTACTATTTCACTTTATACGTAACGAAGCACGTCATCACCCGCTAGTTTATTACGTATTCTAGTAAGCCTTAAATATATACGGTTTCACCAACAGTTAGATCAATCCAGTTTTTTTCTCAACTGCGTTTCTTCAGCAAATAATGCGCCATCAAAAAGTCCGTGTTGTCGGTTATTTACCGAACGAGGCGCGTTCGCAGTAATTATCAGTACACGTGCGGTAAAGCGAACAAAAACGGTAATGAGTACACGACACGCCAAATAACTGAAATGTTCGTGGAATTTTTGTAGGCTCGTTACTGAATGACCTTTATTGTATTGTATTTTTTGCTAACGCCGTCCACGAAACTAGAGCTAAGTAACCAGTTACGAACTAAGAATAATTCGTTCTCACACGATAGCAGTTATGAAGAAACATGTTATTTTCTTTGTAAGAAACTTGGCTTTATTTCGTCACCAATTACACTTTAAGGCGATGGTTCCCAAATAGATGCGTTTTTGTTTCCATTTTCTAACATTACCGTATACTGTGCCATGTTGGAAGTTAATACATCATGTAATGCATATACTCAATTAAAGCACGATGTTTCAAAATACTTATCTTAGTTTACCAAACCATTTTAATATATTTTTGAAGAACTCATTATCTCATTATTTTGAACATGTTTCTTTCGGTAAATGTGGAACGTCTACTTTGTAATGTTGAGGTAGATTAATCGAAATATTGGCACCTTCAGGCTAATGTATTGTTTTTGTCTTAGAATGATAGGTAAGTGAAGTTTTAAAGATAAATGTTATAAGAGCCTACTAAAAATATTCATTTAGAAAAGCACGTTGCTAATATATTTAACTAGGCACTTAACACATATTTTAATAAGGCACTTTGCCTAAGCTACTTAAAAAAGGTATTAAAAAAGAAAATTGTTTGTATCTGAATCGGAAGGCTGAATTCGAACGGCATTGCCATCATAGATGTTATAGCTGATGGTTGCTACGGGAAGAGATATTATAAAAAAATATATTCTTCATTGTCAGGAGCAGCTGCCATAATAAAAATATGTAACTGTTTACCTTTTATTTCAGTTATGTTTTTTTAAAGTATTTTTCTGTTTTCTTAGAGACGCTAAAATTAACGAAAAAATCATTCATATTAGTTTGATAAAAATCGGTCAAAATAGTTAGATTTATAAATAAAAAATATGCAAAAAAATATTTTTTATTTATTACAATTTTTTGAAGTAAGTTTTACCTAACCCAGCGAACCTCGTTGTTGATAAATAATGTCATCAATGATATGAGCTGCCAACTGCTCACGATGGCGGAATTTTGAAGGGTGCAACTCGCACGATATTCAACGAACGAACTCGAACGGTAGTTTCAACGAAATTTTCTCATTTTTTTTTTATGTTTTTACGAGGTATGAGAAATCATTTTTATAAAAGTTTAATGAAATCGAGATATTATTATTCGATAATGAGTAAAGTTATATTTGAATTGAGTAATTACTACATACTTCACCTTCTGTACAATAGTAATCTTTGACCTAACTTTCAGAAAAGTACGATGTTATTTCTCTGAACTTACATTACTCTATGTCAATATCCAAACTGTGCATAACACACCATCTATCTATACAGTTGACAAAATTATAGACGGCAGGCCAATGCCCGCTCATTTGTTTCGCCCAGAATCAAACAGATGGCATGGCATAGGTAAGTATCAGTACATACTATTATTTATTCCGTGGCTAAATTCTCAATTGCGTTTGTCTTTACCCGTCGCCTTAAGAATAAAGTTTAGTCGTAAGTAACTATGTGGAGCTAGATTTATTATTAAGTATAGTAAAAAGTATGGGTTTGTTCGTATTTTTTTCTGTAGGACCTATATATATATAGTGCGAGTTTAAAAGTGTCATAAGCTATTTTACCCCCGATAGACGAAATGTATCGCGGTACACCATATAGCCATGGTGTGCCCATTACGTTTGTATGAATGTATTATAGTCCTTACTTACATATAGGTCGTATGTTTTTTGAAAAAAATCGGATTATACAATGTTTAAAATGAGTTTTATAATTTGTATTGTTTAAGGAGATCTCAAATTTACGGTTGATGGTTTGGTCCGAGTGTCGAAGTTTGAAAAAAGGCATGTTTTATTTAAAATTATTTATTTACGGAGAGAAAAATTAAAAAATATGCCTGAAAAAAACTTAAAACAACACTTTTCCACATTCCCATACAATCGATTAGTAATAATACTTAAAAGTCAATTTGAACTTTAATACCATAACATAAAGTTGAAGTGTCAGTGGAGAGATTCCAAGAAGGCAAAACAATTGAGTGACGTTAGTATCGTATAAATATTAATGCCTATATTTGTCAATATTTATACGATGGTAACACAACTCTTAAAGAACCGACTGTTGGGCGGTACAAAGTTCGCCGGGTCAGCTAGTTTATTATAAAATTAAGTAAAATACATCTAACAAACAAAACACTTGTAGAGAAATAAAATTAAAAATATCGCAATCGGTAATCGAAGCTGTATCCTTCATTGTCCGGCAGAGTGGGGGCGGAGTCCTAATCCTTTGTGTGGCCCTCCCACTTGGGACTGCGCCCCGACACGGATTACACCTCTGTAAATATAACGTTTCCAGTCTGGGCGTCGTTATTTTTAGTGTATTCTTTTATTTATAACAATGACAAGTTATTTTAACAAGCATCATATCCCGGAGAACGTGTCTGTCCTGAGTCACGCGGACCACACACACACACACACATACACAAACACACACAGTTAGTTATTATCTCGTAGTAAAGCAATGACAATGACATAAAATCTATTTAATTTTTTTTTATTAGTAACTGTTTGGTTGCACCAATCGTTGTTTTTATAATTTCATCCCAAGGTTGCCTGGAAGAAATCGCTTTAGGCGATAAGGCCGCCCAATGTACTACCGATGTTTTGTTCTTGCCTGTATCTTATTGTTTATTTTGTTTTTGGTGTGCAATAAAGATATATTGTATTGTATTGTATTATATTGTATAGACATACATACTTACAAATAAATATACAAACATGCACTCGAATAACATTATCCTCCCTTTGGGCAGTCGGTAAAAGAGGCTACAGTAGAATTCAAATCTGAAGGAACAAGAAGAAACCGATAATTTAAGGCTTACGTTTGAACAACACGCTTGCCTATAAGACACCGATTCACTCGCGACTTGAAAATAAATTATAGCTGTCGGGAAATAAAGAATCGAAAAGCAAATTCCACAATCTAGCAGTTCGCACATTAAGAGTTGACGCAAAGCGTTTTGCACGACTTCCTTAGAAATGTGCTGCTGGTATTTGAAGTAAATAAATTACGTGTAGTTTTAATTAAATCATAAATAATTAATTAAAAAAATATATGTGAAGTTTTACATATAAAAGCAAATTAAAATTATAAAAGCACATTGAAAAATCACACCTAACTAAAGTTTAAAATTTTGCTCACTCCACCGCCTCAGCGCTAACGTTAGAATTTTCTTTACGTGTGTGTTTTCGCCGCGTTCGAAAGGTAAGTTATCTAATTAGGTCACCTGCAGAGCACTAAGCTAATTGGTTTTAAGGCTTAAAGGCTATAACAACGTAATTTCATATTAGTTAGAGCTAAGGTTCACTTCGCTTTAGGAACAACACTTGTCAGGATCTATTGTATGGTACAATGGTGTTGTTATCGTCGAGACCGTTGAACATTTTTCTATATCAAAAGTTTGTGTGGCCTTATTTAAAATTAATTGTCTTCATCTTGGATTGCATTATATTGTAACTTGCTGCGCCACATATTTGGTCACTACACTACAATTTTCCAGGATAAATAGTAGCGTACGTGTAAATCCAGGGTATACACTATCTTCGTGTCAAAGTTCATCTAAATCCGTTCAGCCGTTTGATCGTGAAAGAAAAGCAAACAAACACACACACATACAACATTTTAAATTTCGCCTTTGTAATATTAGTGTGATGTTTTTAAAAAATAAGAGGTTCTCTATTTATAAGTTTTTAATGTTTGTGTCACGATTCTTTGGAGACATCTGTTTGAAGAGAAAAACATATTTTAGTCATTTGTATGTATAGTTGTCTAGTGTATGTATGTATATTTGTTTGTCACGCCCTACAGCCTAAACGGCTTGTCGTATTTTTATGTGAGTGATGTCAATAGATTTGTTTATGTCGTGAGAGTGACACGGGGTACAGCAAAATTAAAAAAAAATAAAAATAAAATAAGAAATATTTAGTGGCCTTTAAATGACATTCGTTACAGGCAAGTCTTGTTACATTTTAATAAGGATGATTCACAGGTTTAATGATTTAGCGGTCGGTTTTTTTTCGAACTAGCATCTAACCACTTGTTTTCACTAAATTTTTCATTCGTTTTATTTTTCTTTAGAAGATAGCCACAATTATTTATCCCTGAATGCTGAACCCTGATCTTTCTTTATTTGAAAGGATTTTTTTGTTGCTCCGATATATATATATATAATTATTACTAAAATCGGTTCGTATATTTGGTTTATAACAAAGTAAGCAACTAAATACTTAATTGAATAAAAAAAAATAAGGTTTACTTATTTATTAATTCTCAAATAAAAATCATTTAAAGGCCAGACCTTGCGATAATTATCTAAGTATGTAATTTCACTTTCTTTGACTCGCATAAAATATATACAAAAAATGAAAGCCCAATAACTCTAAGCCCCACTACACAAAAACAACTGATTTCATATTTAAAGCATTTTCTTCCCGAAGTAAGATATTGTTACAGCCACAATTCCTTAAGAAAATGTTAACCAACTGTACTTGTAGATGTCAAGATGTACTAAAGCGAGTTGTTCCTGTGAGTGACGTCACTGGCTGTGACGTCACCGAGCTGGGAACTAGAACCTTCACAAGCGCGGGCAAGACAATACATACCGCCTCGACTGATGCCCGCGGATGAATACAATACGGGACGTGACATTCACTGCTGCATATCAATACGCATTTTTTTCCTATACCAAATATTCATCTTCATCTAAAAGTCACTTTATTGCGTTACATCAAAAAATGTCTGGTCTAAAAGAGCTTACTCATACAATTCTGCGACCTGTCGACATTGCAAGAAAAATATTTTCGCACATTAGAAAAAGCTGTTTTTTTTCATATTATAACCTCTTATTAGAAAAAAATCCACGTTTCAAGCAATATTATCTTGCTTATAGAAAACCCACAGTCAAAAATGCCCCAAAGATTATAGAATATTGAGTTTCATCAAAATTGATTGATAACCACGTACACGTGAAAGCGAGTGTTTTTTTTTTTACTTATTTGAATGCAATCAAATCATTTATAAAAACTAAAAAAATTTTTTTTAAACTCTAGCGTAATAAGCAAAGTATCTATACTTTGCTTATCTATACGCTGGCTCAGTCGATGAAAAAAAAAATTTCAGTTACCAATATGTCCCATTTGTATTTCACATCCCCAGCATACAGGTCGCAGCCCGGTTTTGTCCGTCCGCTCTCGGCGCCACGCAGAGAATAAGCAAACCGTTGCTATCTTCCACAAACTAACAAACAAACTTTATTTCTGTACAACATTCATTCTCTATTGTAGTACTTTTTTACAATTTTTATTCAGTGCTCATTCAGTGGTATATTATGTGTAACAAAAGCAATGTACTGTGACGGCAGTTTTAGTATTGTTTGATTTTGTAAAGCGGGTTTTTGTTGTTTGTGTGTAAAATGTACGCCTGATATTTACACTTGCAGGAATGAATAATAAATAGCTTTATTGGCTTATTTTTATTATTAAGCTTTAAAGAGTACGGCATGTTCAGTTATTATTGGCAGCGCGACAGACGACGTTTAAATTAATAACGTTAGTCAAAAGCGATGCTTTGATTTTATTGAAAAGTTAGTTAGTCGGTAACTGTTTGTTGAGTTGAGTGGTTTTAGCTGTTTGATGATTCACGAAAATCGGTCCAAGATGGCTGTCGCCACTAAATGCTGGTGGATTATATAACTAAATGCTGGTGGATTCTTAAATTCTCCTTAGATAGATAGATAGAAAACTCTTAATTCTATGCACACATAAATAACACAATAAACTTAATAAAACTTATGATTACGTGCAACAAGCGGCGGCCATATCGCTAATAGCGATCTCTTCCAGGCAACGTTTAGATGGAGAGAAACTAAAACATAAGTAATGACGTGGAAACTAAACATAAAAACTTACTTGCCTTGAAATGGCAATTAATAATAATGTTAACAAATGTTACAAGGAGGGAGTTTGATGGAAGCCCTTGATTAGTACACACAAGATACACTGTGATACATTTCTATTACAAGATGGCCGCCACCACTAAGTTAATGTATTATAGGGATTTTTTCAAATTTAAGTATTCAAATTGCCAGTCGGATGTTGTAGCTTGGTTTTTTTTAATAAAAGCAATTGCCTCATAGTTATATTTTAAAGAATTTCTTGTAATATTATAACTTCTCGGTTGTCTTGGTGAATTTCTTAACAGACGAAATTCGTACACTAAGTTATTATAACATTTCAGTTATTATATTTTTTGCCTAATTCAAAAAAAATCGAATATAACCGCCAAATAAGACTTTCCCTTGAATTGTATTTTTTGATTCAATTTGAAGGTTAATTCGAGGAAATCAAATCCCTAAAGGATACTTTGGTCTCCAATTCCATCGATTCCCAGAACCTATAGGATACTCTTCTCTGAAATTCATTGTCTCTATATCCGCGATCGAAGGTCGATATTGTGAGGGATGGCTTCCCTTCACAAACAATATTTTTTATTGTCAGCTATAAAACAAGCAAGGTCGCCAGTAAGGGGGGGATTGTTATGGAGACGTTTTACTCAGTTTATGACGTCATTAAACGAGTCTGATATCTCGCCAGATAATCAGAACGTCTATTGTTATGATGCTTGCAGAGATGGATATCGTTTTTGATGATTTATCTGACAAACAAGACGTTTTTAGGGTTGTTTTACTGTCGTGCGGATTTGTTCACGCACGCGAGGATGCGTTCCGTGTCTCAGGGTGATGTTGTTTCGTTGGTTTTTATCCTGCCCTTAGGTACTTAACGCGTTAGTAGAATATTTACAGCGACAGCAACTCAACTTCACACTTCACGGGAAAATAGCCTTTGTTGATGTAGTCATGTATTATCAACTGTCAGATAAATATCGGAGTATTTTTGTCTGAGATGTTTTGATCATTAAATAGTTACACCTAACGGAAGCTTCGAACGCGTCAGTTGCATGTCAGTTGTTATTTACAGTGAGTTTATTACAGTTGCACCTAGAGTGTAGGTACGGCATTGGCTCCTAGTGCCTTACATATAAGCTATTTTCCATTACTGTTCTCCTATTTTTTTTTATTATATTTTAATGGTTGTACGCGTTTGTAACAATCAAACAGATCACAGATGTCAAATGTCATCAAAATGTTTTTGTAAAAAGAAACAATAAATATTTATTTCCGCGGTTTTACTTGTTAGTCTTTCACAGAATTATAATACTGTTTGTTTGTAATTTTGTACAGAAGTTTGCATTTGACAACGGGCGATATTTTCGAACGATGCCCGCGGGATGTAAAATTGTGAATCTATCTTCGTTAACAAAATATATTCCATTTAATAAAAAGATAAGAAAAGTTCTTAAAGAATTTTTTTTGTATTATTTAATTAAGTATAAGTTAAAAATGTATTACTTGTTAGCCTACGGTTAGATTGAAGTAATATCCTACGAATCATGCAAAAAGAGCCCGATGAAGACGTCGTGAGGAAACCATAGCAAGGTGGTAGCGCCTTTCCTATCGCTTGCCTGGCTAGCTACCAATTGTAAAATCTGTCCTTCCTTGAGAGCCAGTGTATTCCAGACTAGGCATGCTCCATCTAGGGCTACAGTTTCGCTGTCTTCCGTTTTCTTGCAAACTTGTGTTTAAATGCTTAACTGTGTAGGATAAAAAACAACATTTAGTTTGAATGATAAAAAAACTACCTCTAAACTAGCAGTAGCTACAGCGTCTCTTACATAAGACTGATATTACCACAGCAGTATTACAAACTACCAAAAACTCTATCAATCCTAACAAATACCCATTTACAATCGTAACATTAGCATTAACTCATATACATTACCACACCTGAAACCTTACCCACTTACCAAGCGATTCGTATCGCAATAAAACCGAAATACTGACGCACACACCCCGATCCGCGGTGCTGTTAGGGGAAGGCATTCCGTTCTATTGTGAAGGAATAAAAGCACCGAAGGAAATGGCCCGCAGTCAACTCGCGGTAAGAGGTGGGAATTTAATCCTGCAAGCGTTCTGCTATATTGACGTTTGCAGTAAAACAATTTTGGAGATTATTCTTAATATTTCAATTTACTACTCAAATGCGCTATTTTTTAACTTATGTAAATAGACATAAGGTTCTGAATTCGATTGATATTTTCTACCGAGTTCAAATAATGAAGAGACGCTGAATTTGATTGCTTAAAGAGTTTTTAAGTGGACCACTTTTCGAGTGGTCCACTTATTTTTTATTAAAATATGTAAATAACAGGTTTGGTTTATAAATTGAATCCACTAATAAAGTTGTTGTGTAGGTATTATGTTATATGAATTACTCTGGTTCATTAATTTTTCCTTACTTATGCAGATTATTATTTATTGTTATAATTGTTTTAGTATTGGTTACCATATTACAGAGATAATCTCTTATACGTTTTAATAGAAAGGTTTTAGCGATACATCAAAACACACATGAATAACACACATGAATAACTCAGTTCGATATTTGTTCATCTGAAGTCTTAGTGAACACTTAAATGCAAAGAAATATCTTTTTAAAACCAAGTTAAAAAATATAAAAAAACCCAATACAGTAATTCAATGGTGATCGAGACGCTTAATAAGCTAGCTATTAAAAAATAGAACCTAAGTCAAATAAAAAACTAATTACTATTTATACATAAAAAGTTAAATAGAATAGTAATTCACAAGAAACAAATTTTTTTTTTAAATATTTGTCCTAAATTTATCGATGCTCTATCGATGTGATTTCAGTAGCAATTCGACGCGCGAATGCAGCATTCTTGGGACTTTGCCATACGACCATCACTATTTTCCAGATATTTATATTTTATTTACAAAAGCTTCCGAATTTCTTTTTAAAGAAACAAAAAGTTTGTTTACTGTAACTATGCGGTGTGTTTTTCCTATAGAAATAACGCCGTATCGGCTAAACGTAAGCCCCCGCCCGCCCTGCACTCGTTACCGAGGGGCGGCCGGAATAGAATAAGAAACGAATACTTACAATTAATAAATTACACTTAGATGTACGCGGTGATTGTTCGGATAGTTGTTATATCAAGGTTAAGTCGGTATTTTTTACCCGACTGCGAAACAAGGAGGATTATGTTTTTTCAAGTGTATGTATATTTCTTTGGCATGCCCTAAAGCCCAAACGGCTTGTCTTATTTTTACGTGAGTGGTGTCAATAGATTTGTCCGTTGGTCATAGACTAAACTAGGCGCATCTCGCGATTTCGCTTGTTAATACATTTGGGTCTAAATTTCTTACAGTTTGTTTTTTTTTTGAAGTTATTTTTAACCATCCACACGTCTTTGAGTAATCAGAAATGTTCTCGTATAAACGTAAAAAAAACATTACAATGAAATCTGTTTCTCTTGCTGTTGAAATGGTTTAAGTATGAATTTTATGTGACAACAACAGAAAATAAAATAACCAAGTGGTTAATAGTGATTTCGTAAAACCCAACTGCAAGAACTTTAGAGCCACGTATCCCAATAAATAAAATCGCGGAAAGCTGCATTCCGCGATTTTATTTATTGAGATACGTGGCTGTAATGTTTAGCCTATGACCAAATGAAGACAAATCTATTGACACCACTCACATAAAAATACGACTAGCCTTTTAGGCTCCAGAGCGTGCCAAAGAAATATACATACATACTATTTATGAGCAAAAAATCAAGTCAATCACAAACCAAACATACCAACAAACACACCTTCGTATTTAGAATAATACTATCTTTTGCCAACGGCTTTGCCCGCGTGATGTCCGTTTATCTGAGAAAAAAATACCTATACTCACACTCCATATTGAATAGAAGAAAGACAAACAAACCAAAAATACATTTTTGCATTTACTATTATCCTTGTGTAGTGATGTATACGGATAAATGAACTCAGGTTAATTAAATCCAGTATCGATGAACATTTTAATATATTCATTGGGTCGGTTATGCAATGTTTGCATCGAGATTCATTTGTATGAAATATCGTTGAATAAACTATAGTTTTGTTATCGGTTTCCGTTATATATATATATATATTGTACAAACATTATTGATTCATTACCTTTTAGTTTCGAAATATTTTGATATATTTACTTGCATTGTAAACAGGAAACAGCCACTTGTATCTATTTATCAGTCATAATTAAATGTAAAAGTGCCTTGCAAAAAAATATATAGCAGAAAGATTACCTGTAGACTATTTAAGATCTACATTATAATCCAAATGCTCCAACTCACCAATAGAGGGCAGCGTGCCCAGTAGCTAAGATTCTATATGTGTACTTTGAGAAAGAGGTTTTTAATACACTCAGATATATTAAAAATACTCTATTAAATAAGCTTATTGTGGTTTTAGAAGTATGATCTGCAGGTTGCTACCACTATATGGTAGATATTCCACGGACTCGTACTAAACGCCTTGCGTCGACTTTTGTTATGCGAACTGCCAGGTTGTGGAATTCACTACCGAGTACTTTATTTCCTCATAGATATAATCTCGGTCTTTTCAAATCCCGAGTGAATCGGTTTCTTTAAGGCAAGCGTGCTACATTCTAGACTGCATCATCGCTTTAAATCAGGCGAGTTGCAGTCAAGCGCAAGCTATCAAAAATCTTTTCCGCGATTTCATCGATGCCAAAAGGCGTTGGAGTCTTTAGACTGAACTTATTAAATTGACATGATTATTATTTTTAAACAAATTAGAAATATATTTGTCTCACAGCTCCCCACTAGAGTTTCTCTTGCAATAAAAATACCATGCAACATTCATACAAATGTTCACAATAATCCGAGACCCGAATACAGATATCCAAAATCATTAACTGCTAGAATCGAACCCGGTGAGCTCGCCATGGAAGCGAATACGATAACCATTAGACATTCGATAGTTGTCACATGTGTATTAAAATATTTACTAAACACAAACGAAATATAAACAAAAAAAATTAAACTTGTAACTCCTATTGAACATTATGTCATATTAAACATATTGATGGCTTCTAATGCCTACAACATTCTGTAACATTTATCTAATATGTATACGATTGTAATCATAATCATTTATTTCTCTTTAAAGTACATACGATTGATATTTATAAATTTAATTACATTAATTTAATTGTATACCGTTCCCATGCTGATCCATTCTGATCTAGGGACGTCATTTGCAATGTATCAGTGTATCGAACTAGGGACAAACTTGTCATTTCCACGTGTATTAGCACGATTATATGGTTCCGACTTACTGGGCCCATTGTACTGTGCTAGACGATTCATGTGTTTTGCGTTTATGAACGCCTGTGATCACAAGCAGAGACGTTTCGGTCGATCGGTGAATCATTTATACGTCTATACACATCTTACAAAATACTACTGCGTTGATAAATTTTGTAATTATGAAATTTATTGAATAAATATCAATAACGTGAGAATTAAATTTTGTTTCAAAATATAATAAAATTCATCTTACCGATAAATGTTTTTTTTTATCTAGATATTTTTTTGCGTATTTAAAAAAGACGCAACCAAAATCTTGGCAACAAATCAAGTTAGTTTTATTAAAGGAAAAACTTTTCTGCAATAAAGTGATAAGTTTTCTTAGAAATGTTGTTGGTTTTGGCAAAACACTTTTTCCTTCTTGCGGATTCACAAATGGTAATTCTGCCAAGAGCTTAAAAGGCAATAATCTATGATATATAAAAAAATTGTTTACTAGCTGTCACGGCAAACTTCGTACCGCCTAACATTTATTTATGTTTTAGTAAAAAAAACATTTCAAGACCAAAATCAGCTCAATCGGTCCAAATGCATATATACTCGTAGAACTCAATAAGCATCGAAATTTGATGAAATAATAAATTATCTTCAAAATTGTTGATCACTTTTCCTCGTTAGACCAAAGTAACGTGTTTTCTGTAACGCAATTTATGATTTCTTAAAATATATTCACACATTTAAAATAATATAAATAAAGTCATATTTAAATTAAAACTGTTTTATGAAAAAAATCTTTTGATTGATGTATTTTTTTTATACTATAATTAATATATTGAACAGCACAAGTCCACTGTTATTAATATTTATGAAATTCCGATAAAATCTTTATGTGCTTCGTGCGAAATTTACAAAAATTAATTATGAAATATTTTATTGTATTCAATTATTATTCATTTACAACGTCAACAGATTTATCCTGTAAAACACCTGAGGCTCTGAGAGTAACAACTTGGTGGATAATGTCAAAGCTCCAATTAAAATCGACTACCATGAAATACCAGAACGTAAGTAAAACATTTGTAAATTTTCACTCATGGCTCAAATTCTCGTATTTTTTAAAAAGTCAAAAAGAAAATACTACTATATACAAATAGGTTCTGAAGAAGTTCCTTTGTTAGGAATAATGAAATGACAAACCATAAAAAATGTTATTACACTAAATTTTTTTGAACTCTTCTATTACGGTATTTCGATTTAAAAATCAAACCACCTTCCATTTTTTTGAGAAGTCGCTGAAAAAGTAAGGTCGCCTCGCCTATAAACCTTTTATGATCGACCGATAAACTCTGCTCCAACTCTTTACTAGATGGCAGCGTACCCAGTAACAGCGTACTGCATTTTCCTTTCTCACTACAGAAATATGCATCAATCTGTACCTGAGTGTCACGTTTATTATTAAATTCAATCAGAATTCCGTACATGTAAATACTATTCGAAGTCACTCAAAGTCTCCTGTAACAGTTCAATTGGCCCGAGAATAAACATCGCTCGCTCAATTTGACACCTGATTTATTACCTAGCCATTGAAACATGACCCTTATTGCTATAAATTAGAGTCTACATACGACACAGTATAAGGGTCTCACAAATCAGGTAGGTTATTCAACAGTAGGCATGTAGCGCGTAGCAGGTCTACGGCGTAGAGGGTTACGCGTTATTGCCTACGGTCGGTTGCTACGGATTACGATGAAGTCATAGTTAGTGACCGTTACGGTCACTGATTCTATTATGACAAGTCGTTTACGGTCACGTATGTTGCTTTATGTATTATGTTGTGTGTAATTGTATGGAAATAATTGAGAAAAATATTGTATAGAATAAGGATTATTTGATAAATTAGTATTGACCGCGATATGACGCAGTTATTATTATGGTTAGCGTCTGATGTGATATTTATGAGATAACAGAAGCCAGTTTTAATATTGTATTTAGTTTTGTGATCCTCGTAGCACAGTTTAGCTATGGTATATCCGATTAATTAACGTTGATATGTAACGTTCTGCTGAGACTAATTATAGATGGATGATAGTGGTATAGTATTTAAAATAGAAGGTAATCATGAGTTGGATTTCGATTATGCTTAAAATGCACTCTGTACCGAAGTATTGATAATGATTTCGATTGAATTATATAGATTACGTAATTAATTTCTGTGCCTTATGTGTAGAGTTTGCAACAAATTTACTTAGTAGATGTTTCATATATGAATAGTTTATTTGTGACAAACACATTCCACAAAACAATCAAACAAAATTAAACACATTTAGTAATAATGTGTGTGTTGTCAACCCGACACCCGACACCCGACACCAACTCAGCAAAATGCTGGCTGCAATAAGCCAACGCTGGTTTTCCGCTGGGAGCGGGTACGAGAAATCAATATGATATCTTTTCAGTTAAAATTTATTTAGCAAAAAATACCCAAGCTTAATATTAACGAAAAGGTGACCACTAACAGCCAAAATTATATGGAACTGTGACGTCAAAAAACTATTATAATTTTTTTTTCAACTAATTCCTATGACAGAACAACCGAAACGACAACTCTTATGTGACTCTAACTTGGTGGCCGCCAAATTAAAATCACCTTTCTGTCAATGTTTTTTATTTATTTTTTTAGCCAAGAAATCAGGTTACTGACATTATAAAACAATGCACTTGAATTGAGTACATTATTTTTTTAAACGTCGGTTACATAAGAGAAATGTCTCCTATGTAAAAATGTATACTGTTGTCAACACATTCCATTTTTTAACAAAATTATCGAAGTATTCCTTATCCTTTCATTTGAGGGAAATGTGAATAATTTTAATTCATCACGCGAGCGAACGATTACCGCTAATGGTGCTATTTGTTAGCATCACAACGAATGAATTGTTATTTAGCATTTAACTGTTATTAGAGTTTAGCAGTTATTAGCCTTCTACTGCGCACGGCACGGATGCTAATTATAATATTGTACATTTCGCATACGAAATGCGGTTTATAGCTGATATCGGTGTTTTATTAGTGTTTGAAAATGTGCCAAATGCATATGTTTCTATGAAATATATTTAATATTATATTATTTTAATTTGACGATGTGGCACGTCGGCTGAAATGCGTTATGGAACTATAAACATATTTAAAACTCAGTACATCGAATAACGTTACATGAAAATATATTCGATTAGATACTAGATTATGCTGTAGAAACACGATCTGTTATATATAAAATAATTTTTAGTTTTGAAAATAAAATGTTCACTTCCTTAATGTTTAATTTCGACATTTTTTATTAATTTAATTATAATATTAATATTTTCTTAAAAAAAGATCTATTTCAGTAAACTCATCATTTCTGACTAGTATTCGGAGCAATTGTATACTTTAGTAGTGTCATGGTGTCTAAGATATAGCACTCCTGCATATCAGAAATTGATAAAACAAAATATCTGAGAAATTCGCCCGCCGAACAACAGTCGGTTGTTTCCTAAAGTATTTCTTGTCGCAAATCCGGTTTCATAAAGACTCAAGTAACTTACCAACTTAAAGTCCGTAAGTGTCGCAATCTTTACAAACTCGTCCTCTATAAGTCGTTAACTCTGTAACAATTCGTCCCGCTCGGGTTCACATCACATGTGTTCAGTTACAACAACTCGTAAGTTGTTAGGCGTTACATCCGCAAACATGTCGGTTGTTACCCTGGGTGATAGTGACGGAAAGAACGAACGCAGGGATGTTCAGGGATGCTTAGGGAGGGCGGATGGGGCGAGAGGCCCAGTGATAAATGTTAAAGTTAAAGGGGGAAACAGGACCAGTCGTAAAAGTTTAAAATATAGAAAAAATTAAATGCGTAAAATATCATAATTTTAAATATAATGATAAAGTGTCAGTCGTGTCGCTAATGGAAACTTATTAACCAACTGACTAATGGAAATTATTGACGTAATAAATAATGGTTTTGGATTCTACAAAATAAACTAAAGTGATTTTTGTGAATATTGTAATGCTTTTTCTTTTCAGGCATTTCGATACTTTAGTAAGTTTTAATATTCAAAATCCCAATAGCAAAGTTTAAATAGAAATTGTATTATTTTTCCAAGATTTTATATGACACAAACACATGTGAGCTCCACCGAACCCACTGTTTTATTATGTAAAGCAAAAACATTAATCACAACACGAAGCTTGCGATGACTAGAAAAGACTTACAAAGTATTGTTTAAGAAGACAGATTTTCACTTGTACCTGATTGTTGAAAGGTCCAACTATAGTTTCGCTCACATTCGGTGAACTTCATCAGGGATGAGTCGTTTGCGTCTTCAACGATGACACGTCTCGAACTGAATTTATGTACGCGTGAAAACCCATCTTCTAAAATACTATGAATCAAACACGCGTTAGTTTTTTAAATAAGGCTTATAAAGTACTTTTAAATCGTTCAAAATAAATCAGAACTTATGCGGACTTAACAATCGATCGTAGCTCTAGGATCGTAGGTCTACGGCGTAGATGCAGCACTATATCTTAGCACTGCCTCTACGCTATAGACGTCCGTTATACTGTACAAGTTATATAAGGATATAAAAATATTATAAACATATAGGCCTTAAGGACCGAGTACATGCCTGGAGCAAACCGCTTCGAATACTGAAAGATCCAAGGTCGAGATAATCGCCGAGTGGTCGAATGTTTGTCAAGTCTCACGACAAGAAGGACCGAGAGGGGGTGAAGTAAGCAAAGAAGCCGGAAGGGGAGGGGGTTTAGACGCGTGCATCCGAAACCCAAAAGTTTTCAATTAAGTTCTTAAGAAGATTGTGAAGGAAACAATTAAGATTGTCGCGCGAGGAATTTCTGGAGTTACCGTTTCGAGGATTTACGATGTTTGTGGAATGATGAGATGACGTGGTAAGTACCTATTTATTTACGGGGGGTAGAGGGCCGTGAGGGGGATGGAAATCTACTGTGGTTAGATAAAGGATCTCTTGTTGGTCAGCTTCTGCTATTGTTTGTGCGAAATCGGACTTAGATTAGATAGATTCGACTACAAAAGAAATTTGCATTTAGATTCAACACCATATCAGAAATGGAAATTAATAAAGAGTAAAATAGGTAAAATTATCAAGTGGTTCTGAAAATTGACGTCGTTACTACAAAATTTTAATACCTAATTAAAAATCCCCGATACGAACAATAAAAGAACAAAATCATGTACAATTAAATAAATCATAGAATAAATAGTAGTAACAAGTGGTTAGAAGCGAATTCTAAAACAACCCGACTGCTAAATATTAAAACCAGAGAATCACCTTAATTTTTTTATTTATTTTCACAACTTTTACGAATCTATTGACACAACATTACTTTCACATAAATATACGACAAGCCGTTTAGGCTCTAGGACGTGCCAAAGATATATACATACATACATACACTCGAAAAACATAACCCTCCTTCTTTCGCGGATCGGGTTATAATACTTTAATCTTATACACTAAACGATATTTCCTTGGCATGGTATGTTTCGCCATCATGCCACGCTATGTCACGCGGGAGGATATGACTGTATTATACAATATTGCACCGATAAATCAGCACTGGTGGCTCTATACGTCGCAATGAGCCGCTCACTGCATACACTGACGATGGACTCAGTACATTGACTTTATTTTATTATGATATCATTACTTGCCAATTGCTGAGCATAGGCCTCCTCTTGTCCGCGCTATCCTTTCCGGTCTTGTACTACCGTCATTCCTATTCCTATTCTCAAATTATATAGACAAGTAAAAAAAGTTTAAAAACCTAGTAACAAGCACGTGACATAATTTTTTTTTTATCTGTGAATCCAATGTTCAAAATTTGATCCTCTCAGGGGTTGAAATGCTAAATATCCGTTTTGTACACATCTACGCTATATTATGAATACAACCTTCAAATCTAATGTCTCTAGGCTCAGCGGTTTAAGCTCTACGTCGAGTCCTAGCGAAAATAATTCAGTCACATTTACTATTTTTTATGTGTAGATTTCATACCTATACAAATTTACATGACATCATTAGCAGACACGATCATTTCTATTTTATATTCGCCCTGATAAACTGTAGCGAAATTATAACTGAGATTTTCCACGGCTGAAAACAATCATAAAAGTGTCCACCGGGCCAGATGGGACACACTCAAAATTAATCGTTCATATTAACTTTGTTCAGTTTTTTTTTGCCGTATTATAAATAAAAATATATAAAACTTCTTCGTACAAAGTTTACGTACCGCTTTAAGCAATCACAAGTAATACCCGGCTCGTATAATTTACCCCGTGATTTACATCACGGTTTTGGCGTGCGAATACCACTATACATAATTAATAAATGCTGAGCTCAATCATAATTCATTACTATGTTTTACAATATAAACTGCAATTAACATTGTCTTGGTAATATCCTAATATAAGCTCTGCTTAGTTTGGGGCTAGATGGCGCTGTGTGAACAATGTCCGCCAATATTATTTATTTATTTATTTATTTAAGTGTTTTAAGAAAGGTCGAAGTCATATGCGTTTTCTTACTTGTACTTAGAGTCAATTTTGTATTACAATACATTTCCAGTACCATATTAGTACTATCCGAACTGAAAAAATAATATAAATCAACGATTAAAAAATATCGTTACTTTTACATTTAATTGTTTTGACTTTTTTATCGAATAAAGTAGGTACCCGAACAAAACATTTTTACAGTATTAAAATGTACATCTTTATTTTTATTTATATATTGAAGGACTTTGTCGCTGAGCGACCATACCGCCCAATGTAGGTACATCTAAATGAAATGAAATGAAATGAAATTATTTATTGGCCTTATAACCACTTATGTTATACTAGGCAAGTCACATTACAATATTTCACACAATACTTAATTTAGTAAATTTCAAATGTACCTATGTCAAAAACTTTACAATTCACTTAATTACAAAATTTAAATGAGATTGTGTAGTATAGAATGTGAGTACAATTTAATAAAGTCATTATATAATAAAATACCTTAATGTCATTATTAGTTTGTGAGTTTTGACTATAATTGTTTAGTTAGATTTGACAATATGTTATATAAATTAAGTATATGTTAAGTATTAAATTAAAATTATTAGTAAGAAAAAACAATGACGAAAGTCTTATTAAAAATTTAGCTATCACCTACTTATAAAATTATGTTTGCTCACTCACGAACGAAGATTCAGTCAGATTCATGTTCATAAATTCTTTGACTGAGTAAATTGGGGTAGACTCAAAAAACCGCTTTATTTTTCGTTTAAAATCGTTCGCGTGAAGATTAACTACGGCATGGGGAAACTTGTTAAACATACATACCTTAATAAAAATTCCTTGTTTTCTAACTTTGGCTAGGCGTGTTTTAGGCTTACATCTTTTCGTCTTTCATCCATTCTTAGATTATGCGCATATGGTTGTTTCTGTAAAATATCCTTCATAGATCTCTAGGAGGCAATTATAAATATAAAAAGATATAACCGTCATGATTCTATTATTCTTAAAATAATTTCTAGTTGACGCCCGTTTACGCAATCCAAATATAATTCTTATAGCTTTTTTTTGGGCTCTTAGTACTTTTATTACATCTTTACCATTTCCCCAGACAGTTATTGCGTATCTAATAATAGAATGTGTGTAAGCGTAATACACGGACAACATTGCATGCTTATCTAATAATGGCTTTAATTTCACCAATGCATAATTGGCACTTGACATCTTTTTACACAATTTAGCAATATGCTTTGAATGAGTAATTGTGTAATCTATTGTGTATCCCAAGAATATATTTTCTTCTAAGACGAAATTACTATCAACACCTTTTCTGAATTGGTATGTCATTACAACACTTTTATCTGCGTTTAGTATGATACCGTTAGCATCAAACTACTGTTTCAATATACGTTTAGCTTTGTTTATTTTTGTATTTAGCTTGTCTTTGCTTTTATCATTGATTCCTTCGTGCGTGTCGTCAGCAAATAAACTAGTATATGCCCAATCAGGCATAGCATTAGATAAGTCATTTATATATATAAGAAACAGTAATGGTCCTAATATAGAGCCTTGGGGCACTCCTATATCTACATTTGTAATCTTAGAGTTTGTATCGTTAACATACACAGCCTGTTTCCGATTCTGTAAGTAAGTACGCATCATGTTTAGTTCGGGGCCCTGAAATCCATAGTACTCTAATTTCATTAATAGTATGTCGTGCCTCAAACAATCAAATGCTTTAGACAAATCACAATATATACTTGCACATTTCTGTGATTTGTCCAAAGAGTCCAATATGTAGTAAATTACTTTCCTTATCGCCATTTCAGTAGATCTACCTTTTCGAAATCCAAATTAAGACTTAGTAAAGAGATTATTTTCTTCGAAGTAATTTAATATTTTACTTTTAATTAATGATTCCAATATCTTTGATATAGTCGGTAAAATACATATTGGTCGGTAGTTCCCTAGCTCTGTACAATCTCCTTTTTTATGCAGTGGAATAATCTTACCATGTTTTAGGCTGTCGGGGAATATTCCCTCATCTAAGCAGTCGTTAATCACAATGTGAAGCAATTCCATTAAATGTTCATTTTGTAATATCAGTTTTTTCAATGTTTTTGAGTTCATATCATACATATCAGGTGTACATTTCTCTTTCATGTTCTTTACTGTTGTCCATTGTTCTTTGAGATCTATTTGATCAAATTTAACAGTGGTGATAGGTTTTTCACATATTTCTAAATAATTTTTACATTCATCAATATTTGTACTAGTTTCACACGTCAATTTACGAGCAATATTCCCGAAAATGTTATTGAAATCATTATCTTTTGAGATAGATGTTTCTGTCCCATCTTCTCTTTTAATTAATTTTACGCCTTTATTGTTTACCTCTTTCTTATTATATCGGATTTGTTCGTTCACAATCTTGCATGATTCTCTTATTCTATTTCCTGAAGTTCTTACTCTGTGGTTATATTGTAGCTCTTTAGCTGCTACATAAACTTTTCTCAAAATTTTCTTGTATTTTCTTATATACATTAACTTTTCTTTATCGGGGTGTGATTCCTACAGCATTTCCATCTTAGCTAAATTATTTTTTGAGATATCTATTCCTTTGGTTGTATATTTGGTAACCCTATTACGTACTACACGTTTTTTTCTTGGAAAAGCTACGTCGTAATAAAATCTAATCGCGTCCTGTAGAATATTCATTCTTGAATTTGGTTCTTTACATAGTACAATCTGATTTTTTAAATGCATGAAATCCTGATTTAGTAAGAAATTGAAATAATTTATATTATTAACAGATATTTGCCGAGAAAATGTAATTGTTTTTGATAAAGTTTTACGTTTACTGTTCGAAATTGTTAGTCTAATTACTTTGTGATCCGCTAGTTTACGATTCAATACATCTCCTGTGCATTCGTCAAAGTTTACAATAAAATTATCAATACATGTAGCACTAGTTTTCTCTATTCTAGTCGGTTCATTCAAAATTATTTTAAAATTAAAATCATCATTAATTTTTATATTTAAAACATTTTTATATTTTTATCTATTTTTAATATATTTAAGTTGAAATCTCCAGCAAGTACATTTTTTTTCCCTTCGTGGTGGAGTTTTTGCAATAATTTTTTTAGTAAATCAAAAAATAAGTTAATATCTTTATCGGGTCTATAAACTGATATTATGATTATTTTTGAAGATCTAAGTTCTATTGCAGTAAGTTCAAAATTCATCTCAAAAGAAATTTTGTTTATATCGTTCCTAACCTTATATTCTAAATAATTCCTGATAAAAATAGCAGTACCGCCGTGCATAAAAAAAATCCTATTAAAATATGCCGCAAGTTCAAATCCACTAATCACCATCGTATGTACTCGTTCGTCTTGACCCCATGTCTCCGACAGACATAATACGTCACATTCATAATCATTTAGCAAATCTTCAATTGCTAAATATTTTTTGTGAATACTTTGTATGTTAGCATGTAGAATTACGATGTCACTATTACGGGAGGATTGATTTGAAAATTCTTCGTATTTCTCTGATATGTAATACTGTCTGATTCATGCTGATATTCAATAAATTTAAGTGTAGATGATCCTTGGAATTGTTTAGACAGAACTGATACAACGATTGTTTGTGTTATAAATTTTTTCATCGAGCTATAGCTGTAGAGTTTTCCATGATTGTCCTTCATATTGGGATCAACGTATTTAACATTTTTGTTCATACGCGCTAAAAATGCTATTTCTTTATTTATGTGGTATATATATAAATCATTAATTTTGTCATAGCTTAATCCGAATATTATAACATTGAAAGATCTGTCCCTTTTTTCTGTTAATTCTTTTAATAATTTTACGTATCCGCCTTTTTTTGTGAGCGACTGTTCGTATTTACTTACAATTATTATAGCTGTGTCTTCTTTCGAAAGACAATTTGATTGTTTTTGATAATTTTCTAAAATTGTATCATAGCTGGCTCCTGGCAGACAATAATTTGTCAAATGATTATTTCCTAAGTGGTTTGCAATTGTAGATGCTAATCCTTTTCCGGTGATGTCTGAAAATATTGTTGTTTTTCTTGCTTGTGTCTTCGTTATTTCCTTATTCTCCTGTACACAGGTCTTTGCATTTTTTAACTGATGTTTAATTTCTATATTTTCATCTATTCTGGTATTCTCGCTTTTCTTTAACATCAATAACAAGGAAGAAAAAAATGTATACGAACACCATTTTGTAGCAGCGACCATGGAAAGATGTTGTACAAAACAGCAAATATATCAGTAAACATAAATAAACGATTTAAAAAAAACTCTACTGCTAAATCTTTAACCCTTAATTTTTTTTATATGATGTACGCAGTTTACTCTCACGTCTAAGACGAATCTACAGAAACCACTCACATAAAAATACGACAAGCCGTTCAGGCTCTGGCGCATGCCAAAGAAATATACATACAAGCATACATAAATACACTCAATAAGGGGGGTTCCCCTTCTTTCGCAGATAAAAATCTGTTTAAATAATAAAAATCCCTTTCTGAAATCATATATTTACTGTTATCCTAATCCACGTATGAGTTGGCAATCAATTAATACGAGTATGTGAACTAATAGAGGCATATACCCGTAGTTAGCAGTAAACAGGAAGACGAAACACAACTCAGCGGCAGGAAGCGACTGATACAGATTGTAGCGGAAAACTACGACACATTTGTTGAAATTGTACAAGTTTTGAGCGAAACGTTGCCAACAAGAACCCAACCTCTGACTTACGTATCACTGTATGTGTGCTCTAGCACTTTACGAATTGTTTTGTTAACTCTTGCGTGACAGTTTTCACGCTCTGTGGCTTAGTCTAGCCAAAATTTTATTTAGAGCACTTAAATTTAAGAAAATATGTGCTTTAGCAGCTACGGACAACATCAAGAAATCTCTTAGCTACCTATTTTAGATGTAATTGAATATAGATAATAGTGACAAAACTTACAGAAACAGTAATCAAACTAAACTTACTTACAATTTAACAAAAAAATAGTAAAAAATCCGTTAGTAGAAGGGAAGGTGGCAAAAATGCTGACAGCATTGCCACGTTGGATGGCAATGGAGATTCTTTGACCCAAAAAAAACTAGCACTTTTGTCACCTGTACCGTCTACCAAACGCTTGGCTAGAATGAATTAGTAATGTAATTATTTAGTAGCCTACTAAGTGTTTTTGTAACAATTTGTGAACTTAATTGTTCCTGATAAAGACCTACATTGAATATGTTAAAAAAATTACAACATCAAAAGCAGGTTCTATGGGTAATTTGGATTATTGGGCTATTAAATATAGTTTTTTTGTATCAATAATTTGTCTCTTGTTATATTTAAAGTAAAACATCAGTTAGCATAATTATTTTCGTTCGTTTTCAAATCGTCTACAGAACTCGTGCGAACATTTATAAAATCTTCTCTACAATAATATTTGTGTAATGTAACGTATGGGCGATAAAGCTAGCACGTATTCAGTCCGAGGTAGGGAAGTTTTATCACTCTGCCGTTCACTGAGCATCGTTGGAAATACCGCGTTAAGCTTTTAAAATGAGTACAAATATCAAAGGCTCTCTGAGTAAAACGCATCGCTACGAGTACGGCTGGCACGTTCAGTATTGAAGGTAGGCTAGAGTATTGCGGTTTATAGCGTAGGTTTAATTAAATAGCCGCTTTGCTAGTTTTCATATTTTATCGGTAAAGGCTAGCAGGGAATTAAAAATATATGAAGGAGACGTTATCAGCTAATATAAAAAGTGAAGGCGATATCATAAGGTTTAGTAAAGCACTAAAACATTATCGTATAGTTAAAGCATATTATTCAGTTGACAAAAATAGAACACAATATTTATCTTCTGTTTTTGTTTAGAAATTCGTCAACTAAATAATTTTGACATGTTATGATTATATCTTCTAACTTTGCCGTTCCCGACCAATGGGTCCATTGGACAATATACGAACAAACTCTTACTTATTTTTTAACATCATGTAGGTACTGTACGGAAGCAATAAATGATCTGAATCTGAATCAGTCTCAAATTGATTTATCAAGTTAACTAAACTGTCTGACTCAAGCAAATAATCTTTTGTCTGTCTGTTCAATTTGTTTAGTTAATATTCTTTATTTTATATCCCGTCCTTTACTGTATTTATTTTGTAAATTGTCTCCATCTTTTGCAAGGTTGTCTGGAAGCTTTTAGCGATAAGGCTGCCACTTGTGACACTGTATGTAAGATTTTTCTTGTATATTTATTTGTGACATTGTTGGTACTCGTGTTCTCACACGTATAATTTACACACATATCATACAACAAACAGCTGACAACAGTTGCTTAATATTTATTAAAGTGGATTAGAAATGTATTTTTGCTTTATATAAAAAGTCAGTAAAAATTTAATTTCAAGAATGTACGAAAATTTCATTTTCATTGTAATTCGACAACCCACATCGACTATTAAAAAAATTATACCAATCAAGTAAGTTAGTAATAAGGCAGCCAAATTGCTTACTTATTACTTTAATCACCCACTTAACTAACTTTAACTACTTATTAAGTTCATTATCCTACTTAATAACATGTTTGGAAAGTAGGAATCTTATAGGCGTAGATAAGGTCGAGTTTATTAGTATATGATGAAGCACGAGCAATGAAGACAAGTGGAGGCAGTAAAGTGGTGTAGGAGCTTATCTCTTTGAGAAATGACCGCTATTGAGGTGCCTCGGAACTACCGAGCAAGGGACGATGTAACATCGGATAAATATATAAAGAAGTATTTAATGAAAGATTTATTATGTAATTCTTTGTTATGGAATCTTATATTGATGAAACTAGTATGAATAAATGAAGAGAACATTAATGATATGAAATAATTACTCAAATGCAATGATGGCGGAGTTGTAGCGATGATGGTGGAGTGGTTAGTGGTGTCGATTGCCGTGCAAAAAGTTCGATCTCACGAAACATGCCAAAAAAGCTTGAGCTACCGGTGAAGGAAAACATTCCGAAGAAATCATAGCATGCTATCACTCGCCTGGCTAGCTACCACCCTCAAGTTGTAAAATCTGACCTAATCTAACCTAACCTGTTCCAGCAGACTTTCTTGAGAGCGATTGTATTCCAGACTAGGCATGCTCCATCTAGAGCTACAGTATCGCTGACTTCCGTGGTCGTGCAAACTTGTAGTAAATGCCTAGCTGTGTCGGATAAAAAAAAATGCCTGGAGTAGTTTCCTATTGTTCGAATGAGTTTACCAGTAAAAGATTATTTTTTTACTTTACTAAAAAAAATCTAAAGCGAGGTAGGTAATACATTGAAATTTTAAAAAGTGCTGTGGTTTGTACTTAGTTTGGATAAAATAACTTAATCCCTACAAATACCATAATTTGAAACCCCCATTTGGTCACCTTAGAAGTTGAACTTCGCCAATCCTTATCTTTACTCTTCACACTATAATAAATAACACCCTTCAAATTTCATATTTCTTTTCTCAGCCATTTAAGCTTTTATATTTTTTGATTGTGATCTCTCAAATCAAAAAAATATAAATAGAAAAATATTTTTTGAAACGGAAAGCTTAGAACTTAATCACGCATTTTATAAAATCAGACTAATATTCCAAATAACATGTCACAAGTCACGATGTACTCTGTCATTCAGTTAGAACTTACTCTTATATATTACATAGATAGTAAAACAGAATAAAATACTCGTGTTTGTGAATACGATATAATACGTTGGTATGTAAATAGAAATGCTTAAAATAATGTTATTCCCATTCACAAAACAATGGACGATTAATTCAATTTAGGCACATTTTGGTAGTAAATTCGAACACAGCTCGCTAGACGCGCCGCTACTCAAATTAAAAGCAAAAGGTAGTACTGAGTTTACATGCAAACGCTAGCAATTGTTATTTCTCTTACTTACGATAATAAAGGCATTTTTATTTTGTTATGATAGATAGATAGATAGATAAAATCACAGCTTTATCAGTCTACAAACTCAAAAAAATGCTTCATTGATTACGATTATAATTTTACATGACTGTGACTAAAGTAAAGTAAAGTAATATTTACTGACCTTTAAATAACGTTAGTTACCGGCAAGTCTTATTACATTAGAATTAGTAATTGCTTAAATAATGTAAATCATAAATCTCATTTATATAGGATTAGTTAATATTAGTTATTAGTTTAATAGTCCTCGTGACATAAAGAAGTTTTTGTACTCGTCTTGACATATGAGTACGTATAAATATGACAATGTAAACTGATTTTTGTTTTAAATGAATCATGAGTATTTTTTTTAAATTCCACGTTTGTTGTGTAGTAAAAACCCTTTATTATTATTTATACTTTGACTCTGTTTTGGCCAAGCACACATATTTTACCTTACTTACTCAATTAAAGTAAATTTTTCAGAAAATATTTATCACACAAGTATTTGTGGACAAAATTATGGATTTCATTTCATAATGCGTCGAAGCATAATTTCGTCATTTCTCATGCACTTTTCAATCAACAGCCAAACGACTAGATCAATTTTGTTAAAATTAAAATTAAAGTACCTACTTCCTCCATTTTTAAGATATCAGTAAAGAGCATAACGATCTGACCTAGTGATACTTAGAACATATATACATATTAAATAAAACTGTAGTGTTAATAACCAGGTATAAATGAAGAACATTTGTAGAAGAATAAAATATATTTGTATGAGAATGAAATACACTTGTATGAAGAGTGAATACTAACGTTCTCCTCACGCTTACATTAGTATCGCAGTGAGTGAACGCGGGACAGATATCTGGATTTATTGCACTATTGTTTCGCGTGCTTTTACTATCGCATGCACTTTTGTAACATACCTACTGCAACTAGAAAATTATCCATTAATGTTTAGATCAACGGAAAGTACTCTACTTATCATATATATGTTAAGTCTCTTGTTAATACGTATGTAAGAATTTGTATATGAATTGATTAAATACGCGACGTCAGCCGTCCTGCCCAACACTTGACTGAAGAATTATATATTTTTTAATTCTATTCTACAAGGAGACTGCAGAATCAAAGGTAAATTATAAATTTCAACTTAATATATTCAGGCGTTCTCGGTAAAAAGATCTTGTAGACGAAAATATAGACAGACCGAGGACTAAGTGATGTTATAACGGTTTCTATTTTAATTCGAGGTATAAAATGCCAACAATGTGAAAGTTTACCAATTTCTTAAGTTAACGAAGCCTGTTTGAATTACTAGTGTACGTTGTTAAACTTAACGTTTCATAATTGTGCATTCAATCAAACATAAACAAGTGGTTGAAAGTGACTTCATAAAACCCGACTGCAAGATCTTTAGAGTAACAAGTGAAATCGCGGAATACTAGTAGCTAGTATAGCCTATGACCATCTGCAAGTGAAGACGAATCTATTTACGACACTCACATATAAATACGACAGAAGCCTGCGAAATATACATACATACACTCGAAATTCATAAAATCAAGCTCGTACAAAACGTTGACTGATCAAATACTCGTCACTAAATCAGCATAAAAACAAAACTTTCATGCCATTTTTAAACATCACAGTTTTCTGTTCATTAATTCACGGACGAGTCTATAAATCATGGTTCTTTCGTGATGACATCATCAAGTCGGTTCAATGACGTCATCGTGCTTGTTGCTATTGAGCCGCGAGATGAATGGCGAACCTTGTTCGTCTTCAATCGTGTAATTAATGGAGGGTTGCAGATTAGTTTAAGGGCAGATGGTAAATATGATAAATAGTAATTTTAATTGCGCCTGGCACTTTTTATCAGTTGTCAGTTTAAAAAGTCACATGTCATAGTGCTTGTTTAACTGGTGTCAAAATAAATGTACATGTGCTTATAAAATAAGTGTTTTCTTTGCCCGGATATCCAATACGGATAATTGGGTGTCATAGTAACTATCTCGGATAATTTAGATTTTTTATCAAAAGTGAGATTATCTATTTTATTTGAGGATACTCGTTCATAATACGATGTTCGTGTAAACTACCAAAACAGCCAAATGTTGTTTTGACTTTTCTACTACTGATAGTTCTTCAAACAGGTAGATCTTGAAAACATAGAATTTTTTAACTTTAGTTCGAGTTTGAAACTAAGGTTTTTTTTTGTCATAATATACTATTCTCTAATAATTAATCTCTAGATGCAGCCTTAAAACCATCATGGGGAATTGCTAATAATAATTTGATTTAGTGAAGTTCGACTCTTGATTTGATCGTATTTCCAACTGTCCATTTTCCTTCAATAATCTGTAACCCAAGTGACGCTCTCGCGAGACCAGATTTATAAAGGTGACTAATTGTCTCGGATCCATGTCAATAGCCGGTCCGCTGTTCGGGCGGAACGCGGGGGGAAAGCGGTGGAATAGCGGCACGAATACGAGCAAAATTTCCGCCAGATTAGCGCCTAATTATCCCGCCTTTTCCTGTTTATTATCATCAAGATAAACAAGAACTCCAGTTTGTTTTCGAGATCGTGTCCCTTAAAAGTACACTCGTAATAATTGGCTTTTAATTTATGGAAAAAGTTTGCGGCATTCTGAAATGAAATATTATTTTCTTGTTCGTTTCTTTCGTGACAAGATGAATAATGTAGGTGAAGTTGTAAAAACTAATTAGTGACCACTTTATAGGATTTAAATATTGATGAATTGATGCGCGTCAAACACGACAATAACGACTACTGGACTTGCATAGAGTTAAAAGCAAATTTTTTTTATAAAATAACATTTGTTAAAAAGCTAAAAATATATGTTTTTTTTACCGATGTGATAACAAAGAAGAAATCTGATAAAATATAGTCGAAATAAATAGTAGATAAGGTTATACTTAAAAAATCGCTTATACTACAAATATTGCCGAATATTATAGGTTTTTTTTTATTATTTAACTTACTGCAATGATAAAGGTTTGTAAACTTATCATTGATTATCATATGAATGAAACCTTTGCAAATGTTCATATCGATTCGACGTTTTTAAGATAGTTGACCACGTTCAAAAATTTTAAGGTTAATTACATATTAACAAGATTTTATAGTTAACTACATAGATTCATAGAAACAGACTAAGCTAACAAAATCGTGTTAAAAATAGACCTGTTTTGTTAAATTACAGCAAATTTTCTTTTTACCTCGTTATAAAATCGCAGTACATCGCAGTTCAAAATGTAAGGGTACATTCATTCCCAAGATAATAAGCACCTAAGTATTAACAACAAAGAAATGCTTATCTTTTGTATTTTACGATTTACATTTTTTTAATAAAGGTACAACACAAATATCTGGATTCAAAAAGCGAAGGGTTTTTCTAAGATCTTGATCAGTGGCCAAGACTTGAAAAGCTCGTTAATTTGTAAGTTGGTGAACGAAAGAACAATGTTAATTATAATATTGTTGAGAATAAATCAATTTGGTTATTTATAGCGCAAATGAACATGAAAGTTAATAATTATGCTGATTTACTATGCAATAATAAGCTTTCACGTCGCGCGACGTTATCGCCAACAGAAAAACAGTTAAAAGGCCTAAATTAATTTTCCCGTATTTGATGAATCGCTAGTGTTTCTTCATAAACCTATTCACAGTTTCGACGTTTTTATATTAAGTGACTATAAAGGTCAATATACTTATTTCTTCCGACTGATAGTACATATTATGGTTTGTTCAGGTTTCTAGTTTTCAGAAACCATTCTATTAGACGATGCAGCTTCTTAATTTGGTGCTCACGTTCTTTTGCTTTATCATCTGCATAAATATATCGCACAAAATTTACTTCTCTTTTCAAAGAGCTATTAGAAAGTAGAACCTTACAGCACAAAGAAAAACTTAATTATTATTTCTTCTACAAAATCAAACCTAAGTAGAGAGAAGCGAATTTAAACTCTGCGGTTTTCCCTTAATTGAACAAAGATAACGCAATATTTTCGCCGGAGCGGAACTCAAGCTAAACTGAATGTAAAGGGAAATTAATTTGTATAGCGATTGTAGTAGAATTTTGGCCAATTTGCTCGTTGAATACAACCTTTTATTCGTTCGTATCTTCATTTATAAAAGCCGGTAAGTGATCGTGGAACGTGAATGAGGTTTTTTCATGGGTGAGGATAATAAATCATCCTTTAATAGACTCGCAAAGCGCCATCATTTAAAAGGTACGATGATAAAAAATTGCCGTCATGTATTAAAATACCTTGTTATATATTATTACAATAACTTATTTTAATTACCATTAAATCAGTTTAGCAGTTTTTTGGCGTTATTTTACACAAGTAGCTGTCTCTCGGCTTTGCACGCGACATACAATATTAAGTAAATTTTCAAAATTTCGACTCTCTTAGTATATATACCCTATAATTAATACACCATCAAAATATCATGACTCTAGGATCAACGAATTATCCTATGCGTTGATTCCTAACAAATACCGATCAGTTAGTCAGTCAGCAACACTTGCTCTTTTATATATAATTATATAGACTAGAAGCTGTTATAAAATTAAATCGTACCGCCTAACAGTTATGTATGTTTCTCACCTTTTAAACCTTTCCTGGAGTACGACAAACATTTCAAGACCAAAATCAGCTAAATTGGTTAAGTTGGTCTCGAGATTTTAACGAGAACGAGAGAAACGTACAGCTGCAGTTGATTTTTATTATACGAGAATAAAGGTCGTAGTTCATTAGAGCCACCCAGCGCCCACTCCGCACCGACTTTATGGGTATGCTTTATATATACCTACTGCATCAACTCCGTAGCGTCACCGAATCGCCTCGGTTGCGTGCTTGCCTTGCGTTGACTGCGCATTGACAACGTGCAGGTCCCGAGTGGCCCGCGCGCTGCCCGCGAATGATTCTCGCGAGGACGATAGCATGCCTCGTGACCGCGCGGGGTCCACTGGTTGACCGCGCGACGTATATTAGTGATAACACGGCGTCCACCCTTGGACCACCTGTCGACAACGAGGTGGCTCTAATGAGCTAAGACCTTAATCGGTGCCGTAGCAAACTTTTAAAAAACCTTTACAATCGAAAACCGTCAACGATAAAGAATTTATTGTAGTTGGAAGGATCCAAACAGAATTATAGGCTAGAGATATTATATGCCCATTTAAAAAATCTACTTTACTTTGGGTCCAACTCTGAATTAAAGTAAAAAAAAATACTGCTTAGTATATTTTGTCAACGATCAATTAACATTTTCGGAATAGTGTTTTTTTTTTCTCGAATTCAGGATAGGTCCCATAGCAAAAGCGATTCGTAATGATAAGTATAATAACTTCTTTTTAGCTTAATACACCCCTAACCAATAACCCTAAGAATAACAAGACTTGCAAGAATAAGGCAAAAAGTGCCGCGCATTTTAAATCAGGTTTTATTTTACGGAAGATAGGCTCGCGTTTGCCTGATGTGAAGTGACGATTCAGCCTAAAAAGGGGCACGCTTGCCTAGAAGAAACCGATTCACTTATGACGTGAAAAGACCCAGATTATAAATATCAGGAAATAGAGAAGCCGGCAGCGAGTTTCACAATCTAGCTGTTCGCACAATAAAAGTAAACACAAAGCGTTTCGTGCGAGCCTTGGGAACCTCTACCGTGTACTGGCTCGGGTGATCAGTGATGCTTCGCTCGTAAGATCAATTAAATTGTTATAGAAAAAAATAAGTATTTTCAACATAATCTTATATATACATTACAAGTAACAAAGTTATAAGACATGATAACATGTAAGAAGGGCTATTCTTGTCTGAGACGAAACCGTAACGTTACTGTCATGTTTATTATAAGGTTCACTGGTAGTACTTACGATTTTAGATTAATTCTTAATTATTTTTTCAAATGTTGCTTGTATATATTGATTTTTTTTTAATTTTGAGTTTACTAGTGTAGGTATTTTTGAAGGAATAAAAAACAATCTTTAGTTAAGTTAATATCAGACAAGTCTATTCTTTTTCCAACTTTCTTATCTGAGTAATCTCCTTAGGATGAGGTATGAGATGGACTTACTCTGAAACCGTGGCGAGATAGTTTCCTTCATTATCATCATCATCAGCCTCTAATAATTCACTGCTGAGTAAAGGCCTCCCATTGTGTGCACCACTCGTCTCAGTCTTAAGCTAATTTGCTGTTATTTCCCGCAACTCGATGCTTTTTTGCATAATATATAAACATAGCAATGGGCTGATCACATCGGTCGTAAAACCCTACACCGTGGGGTAGAAAGGTTCTTGAGTGGCGACCACGAACTGGAAGACGCAGCGTAAGTAGACCTTCCACTAGGTGGATCGACGACACAGTGAGAGTCACAAGTAACCAGTGGATGCAATTGACAGCTTGTATCGTTCGGAATGGCGTTCTAAGAAGAAGGCCTATGATCAGCAGTGGACGTCTTCTGACTGATGATAATGATGATGAAAAACGAATCTAAAAGATATGTTTCAATAGTGTATGGAGCCCCGGCCAGGACAGTGTACATGATACTATTGGGGATTATTACGTCAGGAAATATTAATCATTAATCTATAATCCAAATTCATAATAACGTAACTTATCGCAGTGTACAAAATTAATTAGGAAACCAAATATTTCCACCTTATTTACGCAAATAGGCAACTTTCTCGTTTTTGTACAATTGATAGACCAATAGAAACAACTTAGGATCTAAAAACCTTCCAAGGATGTCACAATTCCACACTATAAGTCAAAGAAATTACATATTTTGGTACACAATGAAGTAGACAAATGATGAAGGTTTCATTAATGAATGAAATTGCACACCATACAACAATAAAACATACAGTAAGACAAATCTATACAACGGTAGTACACTGGGTGGTCTTATCGCCCAGAGCAATTTCTTCCAGGCAACCTTTGGATGGATTAATACATTATATTAGCCATCTTAGGATATTTTTGGTAGACGTACACCGTCTTGGCCGAAAATGTAACAAGTCCTTTGTACGATACATGAGTGCTAGGTACTACAATCCGTTCTTAAACCGTCACATAACGCCGCCGGCGAAGCTTTCATTCGTAAAGTTGTACTTGTCGTCTCAGTCTCCGAGCGTAAGAGCCTCGAGGCGCCGCGCTGTAGACGTTTACTTTATGTGTGCTCGACTAGATTTTTATAGAGATTATCGAGAATAACAAAGATATTACCTACCGCAGGCAGTATGAAAGAAGCTTGGACGCTATGACTGAGCATTATGATTCATTTTTGGTGATTCTTTGGATAAATTATTGATTTTTATACTATTGTTTTTAGTACCTAAAACTGCTAATCCCAGTAGCTTAGTAGAATAAGTAAAAGTAAAAACCTTGCATAAATATATAAGTGGGACTTAAAAAATTAGAAAATGTATATCAGTGGTCCTTTTGAAAGTCTTATCATTGTAAAAGATACAATACGACAGCAGTGTTTTGAACTGTAAATTTGATTAATTAAAGCAATACAAAAGTTTGCACAATTATGTTTACCATGAAATGAAATAAATTAAAAAAAGTATAGAATTGGGGTCTGTATCGTTAATATAACTCCCCCGCGAAAGACATTTTTAAAATATATTTAATGTACAGAATTTGACCTGTTAGCGTTGCTAGTTTTATTATAAGTATAGATTCATCGCTAAACGTTACAAAAAGAAAAAATAGAATTTATTATTTATATTATATTTGAACCCTGAGGGATAAATCCACTGAGCGTCTGTCTTTATTAAAACAAATGAAATGACTAACTACAACATAAAAAAAGCAGATGGATTAATTAAAGACAATTAAATCTACAGATACTACAACGCTCCAACCCACCACCTGAAGGCGGCGTGCCCAGTTTGCTAGCGGTGATTTATTATATTACCACGCTGAATGGCAATGCTTTGTATATGTTAGGTCAGACAAACATTGTCTTGGTCACGCACGATTATGTCGTAGATTAGATTACATCGCGGCTGGGCCGATATTACTTAGAATGAGTATAATGACTCCCTATGGGTTTAGTACACCCCTATTCGATAACCCTGTATGTTTTATACAAGTTTATCGAATAAAAAACGGTCGGACATCATCTCCTTCTTTTCTTTTTCTTCTCTTCTATATTTCTATGCGAGTGTTAAAATATGTTTTCAGAATTCGTCGTGTCTATAAATTGGATTGTCCTTATCTCGCCGTGATCTCTAAATGCCTGAACATAATTAGATAAACGAGGTACCATTCGAATATTTAATTTCGAGATATTGCCTAAAATATAATAAATATTGGTTTTATTTATAAATGAAGGAAAATATATTGCTTTACTTTTTATCCAACCGCGAAAGATTGAGGGTTATGTTTTTCGAGTGTATGTATATTTCCTTGGCACGCCTTAGAGCCTAAACGGCTTGTCGTAATTTTATATGAGTGGTGTCAATTGATTCGTCTTGGTCGCGAGAGTGACACGGATACATCATAAACTTAAAGAGGATGGTTTAAAAATTATACAGTCGGTTTTTTTTAAATAGCTTGTTTTCTTACTTAGTCTAATTTATAATTATTTTATTTATTTATTTATAATTTTAGTTAAAATGAATGTTTTTTGCTATTTTTAATAACATTTTTCTTTACGTTTCAGGTGTGTCACTGTTAACTCGGGGCAGAGGATAAGCCTTCGTTAATCCGGAATCTATTGCTCTGGTGAGAATTACTTTTTTGTTTACATTGATTAAATTTTAATAAAATATTTTATGGTAAATAACATTGCAAATACTGCAATTTTATCAGGATTACAATAGTGTTTGATAAATATATATACTTTTTTAGTATTTCAATTAGGTAATTTCTTGGAAATTGGGTAAGCCTCTTGTGTGGGACGCGACATGCGTTGACAAATTATTAGCGCCATCTCATCTTCCTTTGAGGGAGATAGAGTAGGGCAGGGGCAGGTCTAAACTCATTTTTGATAAAGTATAAATGGAACCACTTCAAAAGTCATTTTGAAGCAAACAAAATAAAACAGTTTTTACAGTAAGTCGGAAAAATGATACAACTCTATTAATAGATTCAGAAACAGTCCAGCAGGCAGCGAGCGGCACAAATCCGAGCGATTACGCAGCCGAGTCAATATTTAAGTTATTGGGAACAACCCCTCCCCTCCCCTCCCGCACCGCTGGGAATAATAATCGAGTGCCAATGACAGAGCGATTAAATCGAGGGAAAAGAACTTGTATAGTCAATATTCAACGCGGAATTAATTCTACGTCCGCTGCAGCGACCGCGAAGTTTTCCTAGTGACTGGGAAACTACGAGTAGTAAAGTAAACCGTTACAGAACTGATTGTTCTTTATACTCGTATGTAAAAGAGTGGAGTGGCCGACATTGCAAGCTGAAGTGGCAATGGGCTGATCACATCGCTCCTAGAACCGTACACCGATGGGGAAGAAAGGTTCTTGAGTGATGACTACGAACCGGAAGACGCAGCGTAGGTAGTTCTTCCACTAGGTGGATCGACGACATAGTGAAAGTCACAAGAAACCAGTGGATCCAATTGGCAGCTTGTCGTTCGGTGTGGCGTTCTAAGTGGGATGCGAATGTTCAGCAGTGGACGTATTCTGGCTGATACCGATGAGATGTAAAAAAATTACAGTCAGGACTTATCATTGTATATAAAGATAAATAGTAGTAGGAAATTTCCGGCAGTATATAGAGCATTGGCAAGTAAATTTCATTCCGTTGCCGCGTCGCGCCGCTCCCGGCGCAGATGTACTTTTAACTGAATTAACTAGATTTACTGTTTTATCGACGAAAGTACTATTGTGCTGGCTATACTGGATGAATATGTCGAAATTACATTGGATTTTTTTCTTGAATTAAAGTTAAATTAGATCATTTCGACGCGTGACCATGACGCCGGTTTTAATCTACCCCATCATATAAGTATTGCCATTCATAATAATCCCGACGCCGTTTGTAATGACGGCATTCTTGGATTGAAATTTATCATAGTGCACAGTACAATTCTACAAATCAAACCCTTCCATACGAGTACGATACTCATATTGAAAGAGTTGCGACGAAAATCACCATGCACCATTTTGTGGTGTCGGCCATCTTGGACTGATTTTCATCAAACATAACTAAGAATACTCTCGACTAATTCACGATGACACAGATACGTAAAACTTACCAAACTTACGTAACCATATCATTTGGGTTAGATTTTCAAAAGTTCATAGACACGCAGTTAAGGTCTCTTATTAACAAGTGTTCACGAAAATTACAACAATTAAACACACATTTAGATATAGTAAATGTACCTATATGTATCGGAAGTGAGCAAGCTGGTGATCTGCCACGCCGTAGTTAATTCACCACACTACGTCGTACCGACGAGCACGCCTCGTCGGCGCGGAGCGTTACGACGTAGGCATTTACTTTACGATACGCCTGTTCGACGTATATAAGGTTCATTAAAAACAATGTTGACAGCATCGTTTTAAAATCTTGTGGAATTTTGCAACATTTTTTATCTGTTTAGTACTTTAGCAATCTGTTGGTAACGGTGTGTTCCGGCAGCCTTCCTTGAGAGCCAGTGTGTTCCAGACTAGGCATGCTCCATCTAAGGCTACAGTATCGCTGACTTCCGTACTCGTGTGGTCAAATGCTTAGCTGTGTAGGTTAAAAAAATTACCTATTTATTATTTGAGTGTCTGTTCTCTCTCACTTAGTTCGATTCCGTAGTCTAGAAGAAATGGCTGTAGGCGTTAAAACCAACAAATATACTGCCGGTATTTAGTTCTTGTCTGTATTTTATTGTTTTTGTTAGTCTTCAATATAGAAATGTTGCATTGTAATATGTATGGTGGGCGAGTTGACAGGCATCAGGGCGTGTTACCCGGACGGATGCAGGTTTGAATCCTTTCTTTCGCGTTATGTTTGTAGTAATATAAAAACCTCCGTGTGGTTGTAAACCTGCAAAAGCAAGAAGTACCAGTGTGATTTTTTTCACAAGATTCTAGAAACAACACGAGTATCATAAATATTTCGATAGACTCCAGCTCTAGACGACGGGACAATACAAATGTAATAGAAGTGGAAGTGGAGAGAGCAGTAGGTATTGATACGTGAAGTGGGATGGAACCATAGATATCCAGAGATATATCTACAGAGATGCCAATCACAAGCTCTAAGTATTGAGCTTGATGTCGCATAAACGGCAAAGTGTAATTACGAACTCGCAAGTTTTATTAAGAGCAAGCCTTTTTTTAAGTCGAAATTCGACTTAGGTTTGGCGCGAGCGAATATAAATTTTCGGTTACTTTGATTTAAAAAAAAAAACACCTGTGTCGATTTTGACAGAATCGTACAGGGACCACGTGTGAAGTATTTCAAACAAATTAAATCATATTTAAATGGGGCTACGGTTGCTGAAATATCAGACAACAAATATAAAAAAAAAACAGTCGGCTTAATTAACTTCTCCATTTTTAAAAGTCAGTAAATATTATGTTATATTCATGAATTTTCGATACTTTTTTTACAGACTCCCAAAAAGAGAAAGTACTCAATTCAACTGTATTTAATTATGTAATACCGAAATTCTCAGAAATGGCCGACCCGATACAAAAAAAAACCCTTATTTGTTTGATAGGATACTCTCCGTGTGGTTCTTTCTAAATCTATCAAAATAAGTCAAGAAGTTTCATTTATCAACCAAAATAGCCGAAAAAGTTTTATCGAGATGGTAACCGCCTTTAAAAAAAATACACAACTAACATTCAATCAACAAATCAATGCATCCAATACTAGCGCGAATAGTAGGTATGTTACGTTTTTTGGGCATATTAATGCGACACCCGCTTTGTCCACTCACTATATCTCCCATTGAGTTCCAGTGATCCGTGGATGGAACCCAGTGAAGGGTGGTCGGTGGTCTTGTGAAGCTGATGGGAACTAACTGCGTTACGGACTGATATCGACTTGTTCAAACACTTGAGAGCTTTAGACGGGTCTAGAGTTCCCAGTTCAGAGATACTGCAAGACGCCACCGCTATATGGTAGAAATTCCACGGACTAGCACTAAACGCTTTGCGTCCACTTTTATAGTGCGAACTGCCAGGTTGTGGAATTCTCTGCCAAGTGCTCTATTTCCCGATAGATATAATTTCGGTCTCTTTAAATCACGGTTTCTTCAGGCGCTTTGAGATAAAGCGCAAGACTTTAAAAAAAAAACGATAGATAGTTCTAGAGCCTTTGAATGCCTGTAAAGATATTTTGTTATGCATGAGTCTGAAAATATAGAATGTTTTTATGTTAAAAAGCGTCAACTAACCACCTGTAGTAAATATAGTCCTCAATCTTCTTCTTCTTATACGTAAAAATCAATTACTGTTGCTTTGTTTCGCAAAAACTCGAGAACGGCTGGGCCGGTTTAGCTGATTGTGAAATTTCAGGAATGGTTGAAATATGTAAAACTGTTAGGCGGTACGAAGTTTGCTGGATCAGCTAGTCAGTAATATAAATATTTTAAGACTTAGGTAAATTTTATGAATCGGCAAAACCGAAGGAAAAAACAATTTAATGTGAAATTAATTGAAATATTGAAAAACATGAAGTTATGAGGTCAAAAAATTAATGAGCTTTTGTATAAGTAATGATTCTTATACTCATGAGGTACTCATAAAAAAGCTTATCATTTCGTCAGTCCATTTAGTTTTTCTCCTCGACCTCCTTTCGACTTAGTACACTCGTATCCCATACAGAGCTATCTGGTAACTTCAGCTGACTGTGTTACTAACCGTTACAGCACGAATACACATCACGTGCCTCCTCTCTCCACGACACTGGGATTTCATGCCAAAGATAGCTTTTAGCTTGGATATAGCACCGCCTTTTGTCCCATATCTTTTGTTTTTCTTTCTTTTTGTATTGTATTTTTGTGGGACTGACAATAAAGAATTATTGCATTGAACTGTATAACACACAGTTAATATATCGATCTTTTTTAGGCACTCGTGCTACATCTTAGGCCGTACCGCCGCTTTACATTGTTAAAAAAGCCTAACTATATAATAGGTATAGTACTAGCTTCTTGTTAGAATCACACTTTTGACAGATTAATTGTGTAATTGGCCATAGATAATAACATCACTTAGGATTTTCTAACAAACTTTCAGTATTACGTGTTGCAAAGTATCTTAATCTGATGGTAAACGCATGTACATTCTGCTGCTGAATAAACGCCAGAAATTCAACCTTTTTCGATGGACAATAATCATGCAGCTATTTAAAAAAAAAAAATTGTGGCATTATACGATTTGTATATTTCCCAGCGTTTACAATTTTTCTAGTAATAATGATTAATTTAATCTTAAATATCATGTACGTAACCTAAGCGGTGGAGACTTTACTAAAGTATCTATGGAGGTTTACCGCGAACACGAAAACCGCGTTATTCCGTCTTTATATCTTATACACATCTTGCCACACTCTTACACATGAACAAGACTTAAATCATATGATACGATATTATTAAACATTAATACTTCAATAATCACTAGATCTTTTTTTTATCCTGAACATCTAGGCATTTGACCACAAGTTCTCACGACCACAGAAGTCAGCGACACTGTAGCCCTAGATGGAGCATGCCTAGTTTGGAATACACTGGCTCTCAAGGAAAGCTGCCGGAACACACCGTCAGGTGCTTGGCGACAGATTTTACAACCTGAAGGTGGTAGCTAGCCAGGCGAGCGATAGGAGACGCCCTACCACCATGCTATGGTTTCCTTACGATGTTTTCCTTCACTGGTAGCTCAGGCTCTTTTTGCAAGTTTCGTGGGATTCGAACCTCGTACCTTTTACACGGCAATCGACCCCACTAACCACTCGACCATCATCACTACAAAATCATTTATTATCTATTGATCACTAGACAAAGACGCTATTTTTTCGACAAACCCGAGAAAATTCAATGCAAGACTTTAAGCAAAAACGCTTCGCTATGTCATTAATAAGTAAATGACATAGATTTACCTCCACAAGCACTTAGCAGTTCAGCAGAAGGTATATAGCCAGCATGCAGTGTAGTGAGGTAGGGGTGCCAATTAGCTGCGGATCAGACGCCCGTGTTGTCTGCGAGATGCGAACGAATTGCCTTTGAGTACCGCCAGGGGGCGTCCTCCCGTACCCCTGGGGGTCACTAACACAGCTGAGACTAGGTGCTATGCTTACAAATTTAAGACTAGATAGACTATTAAAATTACAAACGTTCGAAAAATTTAGAGGTGAACTTTTCACTTTTAACGTCGTGTAAAAAAAATAATGCACTCAACCCTTTTAGGAGGTTTTTTTTTAATTTTAGGGGTATTATTTTTTTACGTTTTGTTTTTCAAAATATTTTTTTCGTATCAAAAAATATGACTTTTCTACCCTAATACATATTTCGCAAATGGAATAAAAATATCCCTAAACCTTTTATAAATGTCAGATTCTACTAAAAATTATTTCTGAATGTTCTATAAATCATGGATACAGTTTTGGAAATTCTTGTATATTGCTTTTTCTAAGAATGTTTTAATTGCAATAATATTAAACATTCAGTGTAATAATATCGTTCTGTGCGTCCGTCTGTCTGATTGTAATTCACAAATATATATTCGTACGGAAACTCACTATTTGCGAGTCTAGACGCTATGAATATTTTTCTTAGATACGTAAAAATCAGTCTGAGAAAAACATCTTCAAGCACAATAATATAAAAAATTCTCCGTCGTTACTATAGGTATGTTCTCATGAATTTCAAATCGGTCCTCCCTTTCCTCCCTCCCTCCCTCCTAGAGGGCTGGCTTCCGTAAATTGTCGGAAATCAGTTGACGCGCGTTGTGAGAGATACGCTAGAGGTCGCTAGTACTTTGCTCAACGAACTTATGCAAATATTACAGAGTAAGTATGTTTTTGTTAAAAAATAGTCATGTAGAAAAGTATGTGGAGATTTATTTTTGAGAAGATTTATTTTAATCATCATAGTAAAGAGTAAAGCAAACGTTGGAATCAAACGAGAGCAAATAACTTTATCTGTCGGATGTTCAAATAAATTTGTCTATTAATAAGTCTGTAAAGATAAGGATAAAGATGCAATATTAGAGGATTTTTCTAAGAAAATTAAAAACGCAATAGTATTTATTTACAGATAATTAGATTCATCTTTCATTTCATCGCACTCACTCCGAATTAAATAATTACATATAAATACTATATGTAAATACTATATAAATACTATATCTTAAACAACATTTGAATGTTATTTTATTTTCAATGCACAATACAAATTTTTAAGGGGAAAACTTAAAAGAATGAAAATATTCTATTCAGTATCCAGCAGGCAAATTTTCCAATTCTTACAATTTGCAAAGAAAACTACTAGGGCCATAGTAATATTATTGAATATGTAAAAGACAATTTGACAAATATATTTTATACCCACTGAAATAATAAAAATTAAAATCAGTGAGGACACCAGGCACCAGGCACCAGGCACCAGGCACCAGGCACCAGGCACCAGGCACCAGGCACCAGACACCATTACTACAGGCATCTTTATATCATCTAAAAAATCATAAAAAGGCTTCTAGCACATGAATACATTGAGAACCATTTCCTTGTCTGAAATCAGTTAAAAACATTAACAAACCGAGATTACATTAACATGGCGTCGCCGCGTCGCCTGACACATCGCTCGCTCGTTCGTCTCTTATCTCGTCACGTTGTGGTTGTCGACTCGACGACGGCAAGTGGTGTCGGCCGATTGTAAATTCGTCGAGTCGAGAACCGCAGCCGTCAGCCTTCCTTGCCAGCCACCAACCAGCCTTCCTCTTATTCTCGACCTCGATTGCTTTCTCCACTCGTAGGGTGACGCACTAACAACGAGATATGACACGGTTTTGTGCCCGAAGTACTTGTATATTTGATGAATAATGCTGAGAGATACTTGTTATTTCTGAATTTCAGGTTATTAATATGTAATAGTTTTTAATTCGCTATAGTTTTGGTCCGAATAGTCGATAAAATAAAAGATGGGTTTTCATTCGATGAAACAACGTTATAAGCAATTTTAATAGTTTGACTGAATGAATTAACCCTTTATTGCAGACACACAAACATCAAATATACAAGAAAAATCTTATATCTAGTCTCGCAAGTGGCGGCCTTATCGCTAAAAGCGATCTCTTCTAGGCAACCTTAGTGTGGAGAAAATTTACAAAAAAAATACAGTATAAACAAGTTCAGCAACATGATCTTCTTCATTAATTTTAACTTTATAAAATATAAAAAAATAACGTAAAATGATATCTTCTCGCCACAACATGAGCAACGATGGATCTCGCTAAAATGAATACTCGATCAAAATGTAGTAATATTCGGTAAAGGCCTCCGCATATAACAGTACGTGTAACAACCCTACCGTTACAGAAATGCTGCAATAAAATATTTTATTTCAATATTTGTGATCGCACCTCTGCGGAGGGGCGCGTAGCAACAATAACGCTCTCTACTCGTACATGCAGCTAGCGCTACGCGATGCGACCAAATCATAGCATTGAAAGTTTGCAAATATAAGAAAAGCATAATTCTTATTTGTCTATTTGTTGGAAGGAGTAGAGTAAATATTAAAAATAGTAATACGTTATTGATACATGTTGGAAAAGGGGGACTCTGATCAAACCATAGATTTTGTAGGATAAATATTTTTTCGAGTAATATTGATAACAATCTTGAGATTAAACTAGAAAAGAGACAGTAATGCATATTTCAGGATCATCAAATCGACATATTTCTATCTCTATTAGCTACCACAACCGAGAGTCATATACAGGATATAGTTGGGCGTCTCATCAAAATCAAACTGCTCAAGAAAAATTAGCTTGATAATAATCAAAGTGCAAAATGTTCTAGATATCCTGGACTATTTAAGGCTTGGGGTACAAGTAAAAATGTTCTTTACTCAAATGCATAAATGTAGTCTATTTATTGAACCAGAATATAATACCATCATTACGCGATAGAAAGAAGTCTTTACAGTAATTTTTACAAGAAGGTTGCAGGATTTACATTGTCTCATGCCGCGGTTAATACGATAAATCCAATTAAATTTTTTATAGAAAACTAACGCGTGTTTAATTAATTTTGATGAACAACACGAGTTTTCACGCGTACCTGATTGTTTGAAAGGTCTAACTATTGTATTTTTTACATTCGATGAACTTCATCAGGAATAAAATGTGTCGGTCGTGTCCACAACAAATTGATATATAATAGTTAATCGTTACGATAAATCTAGTAAATGGTTAGTTTGAACATGATTTATCTCGGAACATCGCTCGCTATCGCACAGTTAAACATCAGCGCATGTGTAAGTAACCTAAACATTTCCACATACATATGCCTCAGTATTTTTTAACAATTTTTTTCTCCTTATACAGAGTAAAGTAAAGGAAATGTAGGAGAGGAAACTGTGACGACTTGTGTTTTATGTGCTACGTTCCGCGCATTTGTAATGATACAAAGACTCCACATTCTCTTTGCTGATGTTTATTTTGTGGAATTTGGTCACATATTTTGAGTGATTTGTTCTGTTGTTTGATTTAATGTCTCAATTGAATTTATAATGTTCTTGTTTTTGAAATAGATATATGACTTACATGATTTTACATTGGACACGGAAAATACTGCATTTATTTTACAAAATTCAGCGAATTTTGTACTGACAACGTACAGGTTGCAATTTCCAAACTCAGTGTTTAGTTTCTACGAATTGTCAAAAATGTTCAGTAGTTGGGTATTTTGAAACTAAGGTGTTTCTCCCAATAAGGGTATTGGGGAAAACACCACAAGTAAATTACCTTGGGTAAACTTCAAACTTAGGATATCAAAAATCTTTCGGCTTTCGAGCGAGCGCTTGAAGAGTCAACATCTCCCGAGGATGCCTTGTGCTAAGGCGAAACACGTGTCGAGGAAGTCGGATACTGAGAGAAAGAGAAATAATAAGGTGAGGTGTGGCGGTGGTGAGGAGGAACCACACCATAAAAACAAAAATATTTTTCGATTTCTCACGATGACATCAAGACGAGGCGGAAAAACACTAAATATTTTGTATATACCATCTTATTATAAATGGATTTCCGCAAAGTAACGCCTGACTCCATCAAATATATCAAAAATCCTAATTTTGAAGTTTGTTAGGGTGCTATTTACTGGCAGATTTTAATAATAATTAGTACAGACATGCAGTAGATTACTTTATTTAAATTTCTGAAAAAATAACAGTTAAGAGTTAATCGTGTGTATAAAGTCCCATAGTTTAAAATTTAAATAATATTTACATCTCTCACATTCGGTAAGTAGGTCCTTATTACCCCCAAACGGGTCTTGTAGGTGACCAATTAGCGCTCTAGGGTAATAATGTAGCTAGAAAACCCCTAGGGCGGTAAGTAATTAAAAAAAACATCACTCTTTCAAAAAGTTCGCGTACATCTAACCATCATACTGGCAATAGACATCATGCATTCAGCCCAATGACAAAAGAGGTCGCTTCGCTGTTCAGCCTTGACTTCGAATGAGTATAATAGGCATCAATTTTAAATATCGAAGGGCGAAGCTTAATTTCGTTCTTGAAAAAAATAATTAAAAAAAGATTGAAAAAGGCGGGAATAGAAACTTTTACTTTAAATATCGTTTGTTTTTGGGTTTTTTTTTATAGTTTTTTTAATTCTAATTAGGAAATAAACATGAGTTCTGTAAGTGATGAAGATATAAGCTGCACTCCCGATTCAATGAAAATGGAAGCTGAAGCGGCAATTAAAATGTTTTATTATTGTAATGCCGGTTTTTTCTACTTACCTCACAATCGAGATGTAAAGCAGAGTAGTTAGCTCGGCTGTAAGGCATCAATTGCACCCTCGAACTATAGGCGCCCTCGCTGCGCTCGTGCGCCTAATTATCTCGGGCTGCAATTGTTGCCTTACAGCCCTCGGCTACTAATCTACTATTTACTTCAACAACATATATGCTGTCTGATACCAAGTCAATCTTACTGTGGAATAAAACATTGATTATTGTTTATGGCTGAAAGCACTCGTGGAATTGTTTACCAATCATTCTCTTTATTGTCCTGATTCTATGAATACTGAACGATACTCTACTTTGATCTGTCTTTCAAATAGATTTGAAGAAACTGAGATACTTTGTTTTTGTTTCAAGTATCCAATTCTGAAAACTACTATAAAAACAAGTGATTATAAGCTACTGCGAAAATAATAGTTCAAAATTTAGACCATTATATTTTAACTAGTGAAATGACGAGATATAACTAGCATAGCCTAAGACCCTCTGCAGATAAAGAATAATCTAATGACACCTCGCAATTCAAAATGAATAGGGACGCATAGTTAGACGCATACATACATACGTTACATACAAACATTACTCGGAAAAATTAATATGTATGTTGGATGAAAATACCGACCGTTTAATAAAATAAATAATATCAAAAGCATTATCTTTAACTAGTATATTGTAGTTAGGTATTAATAGAGGGTTATCGGTTAGGGGTGTACTAAGCCGAAAGGGCATCACTATTTATTTATTTATTTTTATTTATTTACAACGAAACATCAACATTATATATATTACAACATTTTATAATACATGATAACCAATATTGATTCTGATATATACAGGGGTCGGCACTTCAAAATGCTGTAATTTTGACAATTTTGTTTCTTTTTATTTATAAACTTCAATATATAGAAAAAAAAACATTTAAAATTATAAAGAAAAAAAATATTGTTTGATGTGGCCACCTTTAGCGCGGATAACAGCATCGAGTCTGTCCGAGAAGGCTTCACACGCTGCACGAATGTGGTCTGCTGATATTTTGTTCCATTCTCGGCGAAAAGCAATCTTTAAGGCGTCGACTGTCTCATATTTTTTTGCTGACACTTTGGCCTCTAGAATTGACCATATGAAAAAATCCATTGGGTTTAAGTCCGGCGAATATGGTGGCCATTGTTGCGAAGAAATGAAGCTCGGAACTATTTCTTGCAAAAAAATTTGGGTTTCACGGGCTTTGTGGGATGGTGCTGAGTCTTGCTGAAACTTTCAATGGTTTCTACCGATTTCTTACGTGCCCAAGGTAACAAAGCATCGTTTAAAATCTTTTCACGGTAAATTTGCTGGTTTATCTTTGCACCCTGCTCAATAAAAAACGAGAGGTGAACGTCCCGTAGCAGTTACCGCGGCCCAAACCATCACTGATGCTGGTGCTTGCTTTCGCAGAGCAATTCGTTGGTCTAAATTGTCGTTTGATTTAGACTTTAACCATACGCGATAATTTTGTTTGTTCACATATTGCTGAACCGTAAAAAATTTTTCATCGGAAAATACCAAATTTTCAAGCTTGCTATCAACGTGCAACTGCTTTAACTCCTTAGCTCTTTCTAGGCGAACTGCCTTTTGTGCAAGTGTCAAGTCTTGCACTTTTTGTATTTTGTAAGGCTTCAGTTGTAGTTTATTTTTTTAATATGTGTCCTATGCTCCGGGCAGATACATTAAGACTTTTCGCCAATTTAACTGCGCTTTGTCGTGGATTTCGTTCAATTCTAGCTTTTACCTTTCGAACCATTTCTGATGATGTTGCTGTTGTTGGATGTCCACCTCCATGGCGTTTCTTGATGCTACCCGTATCATTGTAACGCGTGATGGTCCGATAGATAAACATTTTATTCAGATGTAAATGTCGTAGCACATTAACAATGGCTGGTTGCGATTTTCCAGCCAAATACAAAGTAATGACACTGTGGCGTTTGAATTCCATCTGGAAAACTTTTTTTAGCAGCGACGAAAAACAATGAGCTTCTGTATGTTTAGGAACAATACAATAGACTTACGACTGTGAAAAAATGGGCGCCATATTGTAAACAGTTTTTTTGCTATAGCAACTTAAAGTTGGTAACACTTCGAGAGCCTACCCCTGTATATATACCCTTTATGGGTGTTTACAACATTCTTAGAAGCAGTAGAACATTATTCTCGTTGAACAATACAATTAGTCAACTTGAACATTTTTTTTGAGAAATTTTAAATTTGTTCTATCTTCACTATATTCATCCTAAGGAACAAGTTACGCTATGGGACCAACCATGAATTCGAGAAATCTAAAAATCATAAGTCTCATACATTTTGTCTACGACCAATCAACTTTTTGTACGGAACAGCAGATATTTTTTTCGAATTCTGAGTTTTGGACCCATAGTGAAAGTTGTTCCTTAGTATGATTATTTTGACCCACTTTCGGTTTAATACACCCCTAGCCGATAACCTTGTATAATATACAACGTGTGACAGAAAGGTGTGACAATACTTAAGAAAAATCAAAATGAACCCGTAGTAAAATAAAATATTACAAAATTAAAAAAAAAATAGGTTTTCCATATACAAAAATTGGTCACGTGATCGGTCAAGTTATTATTATATAAGAGAACACCATTTTTTTATAGAATTTTGTGAAATTATGCTTTATTCATTTGCAGGGTTCACTTTGATGGGTGACCAACACCCTTAAGTATTGTCACACCTTTCTGTTACACGTTGTATATACATATGAAAAAATGTTACGTATCTTTATCTCTTTAACTATAAATATTAGCACAGTTTAGTCGTAATATTATTATATATTTATAGCTTTCGTGTAGAATACCTTTGCGGTAGCCTCGAGCGCTCATTAGCGAGAAAAGCCAAAAAACTCTCTCCAGGGAGAAGGCACAAACGACGCAAGTTAGGTTTACACCTGGGGCGGTAATCAACGACTACGTACTGCTCCTTTTCCCCCTTATACACCCTCTTTTAGTCCACACCACCTCACTGCAGCGGGGTTCTACTAAACGGTTGAATGCCTTGTCAAACTTACTGTTACTCTTAGGAACTTTGTTTCTTCCTCTGACTCGTACGTTTTTTGTAAGGTAGAATAGATTGCATACAAAAAGTAAAAAGAAAAATAGTGTTTACTCGTCAAGGTAAGCGCTTGACGAGTCAACACCATGTTTCTACTCTTAAAACATACTTTTTGGCTTTCGAGTGAGAGCCTGAAAAGTCAACATCTGAAGATGCCTTGAGCTAAGGCGACACACGTGTCAAGGAAGAAAGATACTGAGAGAAAGAGAAATAATAAGGTGAGGCGTGAAGGTGATGAGGAGAAATCTCACAGTTTGCTGAGTTGGGGTCGGGTTGTGACAAACACAAAGTATTATTAAATATGTTTCGTTTTGTTTGATTTTTTGCTAAATGTGTTTGTCACATATAAAACAATTCATCCATTAATTCATTCATTCGTTCAAAATATTTTTTATTTCCCCCCGCGCTGAAATTAAACCGAAGCGCATAAACACTAGATATATCTTTTAAAGAACATTTTATAACAAATGACTTTCTGTAATGTACACACCTGTCTCCATTGATTTCACAAAAGTACATTTTATATCTTTTTGTAGACATGAGTACGACATCACAAGTAAATAGAGAATGCTCTATCTTGCTGGACTCATCAGAGTTTGCCAAGAGACCGTAGATTAGAGCTAGACCCGTTCGCTGATTGTGACACCGTGCTGGTATTCACAAGAAAAAGTACAAACACGTAGTTTTACCAAGAAAAAATATTATGACTTAAATTGTTTATGGTTCTAGACTTATCCGCCGAGCTAAATTTGTTTTCTTTCATCGTATGTTTCAACGCCTGTAAAAATTAAATTTTAATTTTGATAAAACAAAAAAATAAAAACAAAAAAGTCTCCAAAAAATCATGTAACAAACAACCATTAAAGAAAACGAGTCGAATTAAGCATCTCTGTGTATGTAAAGTTGGTAAACAATACCTAGTCCGTCGTTAGCTTCTTGCCCGTACACTAAACAATTAATAATAGAATAAAAAAATTACAACCACAAGCGGCGATAATATAAATCATATTTATAATAAAGCATATTTTCGCCGCTTTTAGGTTATATATTTGAGCCATTTGGAGTCGATACTTTAGTGGCGTGGGGACCGGGAGCTCATCTTATTTTACAAAACTTATCGGAGCGTTTAATCGTTTCGACTCGTGACCAGAATGTCGGTTTTAATCTGGCCCAACATTCAGCGATGTTATCCGGCTAACAACCTGGGCACGCTGCTTTCTGGTGATGGGTTGGAGAATTTGGATTATAAGTAGATCTTAAATGGTCTATAGGTGAAGGAAAACATCGTTAGAAAACCAAAGCACGGTGGTAGCTCGTTTCCTATCACTCGCCTGGCTAGCGACTACCCTCAACTTGTAAAATCTGTCGCCCCTAACGGTAAGCTCCGGTAGTATTCCTTGAGAGCTTGTGTGCCTAGGCATGCTCCATCTAGTCGCTGACTCCTGTAGTCGTGCGAACTTGTGGTCAAATGCCTAGCTGTGAAGGACGAAAAAAAAGGTAATATTTATACAATATTTTTTTGCTGTTGTAGTTAGTCATTTTGTTTTTGCTAACAAAGGCACATCATAAATTAATCATAGACAAAACCCTGGTTGTTTAATTTTTTTTTTGTTATTTTTAGTAGACGAGCCACAATGAATTGGTTACCAAGTATAGCGTCAAGCTTGGACCTTCAGTCAAGTATCCCCTGAGCTAAGGCTGTGAGTAAGGTACCTAAGTTTATTCAGTATAATATCTGTGAAGCCGCGGGGCGACATTGTCTGTTATCTACAAAGGCATGTCACCCTGCCGGAGACAAGCTGTCCCGGGAAAAATAATATCTAGACATCACTATCTTTACCTTGAATTACAGGTGAATAGATTATGTCATAGTTACTGTCGGGTATATTCTTACAGGATTCAGAAGCAAGCATATACTCGTAGTAGATAAGATAGCATTAAGTTATTTTTAATCTGATGTAAGTTATCGGATACATTTCAGGGAGTGTGCTTTGGAATTACACATTTCAATTCCTCCATCCTCATTTAACAATCGGACAATTAGAGATGCTGCCAAGTCGAGTACAAGCTAGAGGTTTCACGGGCTCGCACGAAATGCTTCACGTTTACTTTTATTGTGTTAACTGCTAGATTATGGAACTCACTAGCGGTTTCTCTATTTTCTGATACGAGTAGCTATAGTCTGGGTCTTGATATCATTACAATCTAGCCTAAGTCTAAGGCTACTAAGTAATTTTAGTTTAACTCACTCGTCTACAAAATAATGTCTCTAAGTACTTGTTTATCGGCATTTTTCTTATTGGAGTTGTTAAGGCGAAAACACTTTGTTCATGTGTTTTATAGTCTTAACACTTTCACTATTTTTGTTAGACTCTTAAAAACACTTTTTGGCACCAATTTGGTGCTCATGAATTGCATCACTTTTTACAATCATATTCTTTGTTTCTATTACCTATTATATTTTGCTCGCCTGGCTAGCCACTACCCTCAAGTTGTAAAATCTGTCACCAAGCACCCAACGGTATATTCCAACAGCCTTCCTTGAGAGCCAGTGTATTCCAGACTAGGCATGCTACATCTAGAGCTACAGTATCGCTGACTTCCATGGTTGTGAAAACTTGTGGTCACATGCCTACCTGTATGGAATAAAAAAAACTTTTGTTTCTTTACACATACATACTTACAAATATATTGTTTATAAATACTACAGTTTTTTTTTTTAACTTTCATAAAACAAAGACGTCAACGTAAAATTCCCGCACTACTAGGTACTAACGCAACACGTACAAGCACGTAGGTTCATACAAACTTGTCGCGACTCTAACGAGACTGTCTTTCTAGAAAGATTAACAGCACTCGCTATGGTAGTTCACAAACTGTGCGGGTTCATCCCACTAGCCCCACGGTGGTCACATTGAGATTAATTTGTAGGTACTAACTTTAAAAAAAATTTTTCAGTATGTATTTTTATAAATAATAATAATAATAAATCATTTATTTTAGGCAACAAGAACTACTTAAAAAACATAGGCCCATATTATAAATACCTTACAGACTAACATACATATAAAATATACCTAACACTAAACTTAACACTATGGCTTGGGTTTAATTTATTAGGTTTCATTACTTGATGTATTAGAGATAACTAGACTGATAAATGTGTGGTTCAGAATAATAATAATTTATTTCAAAATAACAGCAACCAATTTAAGCAATACTCAAATTACATCATTAATTATAATGTAATTCGAGTACTCAATTATTAGATTAGCTTAATTCTGCATGATTAATGTTTTAACCATTTTTAAATTTTTATTTGTGAGATTTATAATTTCTGTGATGCTCCTTTTTTTGGAATTACTAAACGCTTTTCGTCGACTTTTAATCTACGAACAGCCAGGATGTGGATTTCACTGCCGAGTTCTATACATCCCGATAGTTATAATCTCGGATTTCTCAAATCGCGAATAAATTGGATTCTTCTAAGCAAGCGAGCTACATCCTAGACTGCATATCGCTTTATATAAGACGCATTGCGGTCAGCTTCACACCTATAGTAATTAAATCAATGTAACTTGATCCATAGGAAACATATCCATATGCACTAAATACGAGTAAACACAATAACATGAGACTACATGAAGTATCTACACTCGCTAATAATTTTTTTTTTAACTAACTCCAACTCTTAAACCAAACTATTACTTTTAATTGCCATTGTTTAATTTATGTCTAAATATATCTTACTTTGTGTGGGATGAAATATAGCTTATTTATTATTATTATTTATTACACATTCCGCGGCGCAAGTTCTTCGACTAGTGTGGTAGCTAGAGGTTCTATGTTACCTTAAAATTATGTACAAATTGTGTCAAATATATAAATGATTGATTGATTAATTTATATGCAAAATAAACAATTACAGGAAGTAATCTTAGATGTCTCGTCACGGGATTACTCGAGGGTACTAGTGGAATAGACCCGAGCGTGCCACTACTGGCCGACGGTTTGTCTTGTTGGGAGCTGAATGTGTCTATTCACTGGAGACCTTCCATGGTGTTTTTATACCACATATGTTTAAAATGTGATACGTCTTTGTTCTATCAAATACCATCATAATACCGTTATATATTAGTCGTTTTACTTATTTTATGACATTGTAACAGTTTTGCAAAAGAAAACAGATGTCATTATAAAAATCATAAATAACCAGTAGGTATAATTGGCAGCTTGTCCGTCAGAATGGCGTTCTGAGGGGGAGGCCTATGTTCACCAGTGAAAGTCATCTAGCTGATGATGATGATGATACAGATAATGTGCTCTATAGAGATATGCTCTTAATAATAATCTCTCTCTTCTCTACGTTTTTCCTAATTTAGTGACAGGCTCTCTTTAATTTCCAAGCATAAACATGATTATTTTTGACCCCCGAAGCAAACACAACGGGGTGTCGATATCGTACTCGTAGCTCCCGAACGGATGAACCGATATTCATTTTGTTGTTTGAAAGATGAATTAATCGGGAGTGTTCTAAGCTATGTTTGATGAAAACAGGTTCAAGATGGCCGCTACCGCAAGATGGTATTATTAGTTTTTTTTTAAATATACATGTCGTAACTGTTCAATTAACTGACACAAAATGAATTGTAAGTTGTGGCAGGGAGTTGACATCGTGAATTGGATTTAGATGAATTGCTTAAAGTAGCCGTTATAGGCCCCCAGTTGTAAGCAATCAGAAGCACCACATCTTCCCCCGCGTAGAACAAAAAAAAAATATTTTAAATAAGTAATGTTTCCTCTCTCATTATCGTTGTAGATACCCCGCGGGACCGCCGCGGCCGCGCTGTCTGCTCTCGGACCTAACATTAGGGGATGGAATTATATCATTTATCTCATATGAACACGTTGAAGTCCTGAAATAATTTGTGATTAGTAGAAACCATACAATAACAACTAGGTTATTTTAGGAGTCTGACGCTCTTTTGTTGAATCCAACTAGCCCAGTGGCCACGGTAATGGGGCAGAGGGAATAACAAATTCCCATCTGTCCCATTAATGGGACAGATAGTAGGGCTGACGAGTATATACCGAAAGCAGAAAGAAATATTATCAGCTTTAATGAAATTTTTTACCTAATAAATATGTTATAAAACCTTTCTTAAGTATTTGTAAAATATGATTATTTTGACAAGAATTTCGAAAATAAAATTACTAAATAATTAATTATTAATAATTTATTTGCTTATTTAGATGCTTTTATTTTGTTCCGAGTGTCTTGATCAGAAATCCATCAGCACTACGTGTTCAATATAGGGTTATCGGCTAGGGGTGTACTGAGCCGAAAGAGGGTCACTATACTCAGCCTAAGGTACAACTTTCACTATGGGACCAACTCTGAATTCGAGAAAAAAAAACAGATATTCCATACAAAAAGTTGATCGTTCGGCGACAAAATGAATGTGACAGCTGATTTTTTCCCGAATTCTGAGTTGGCCTCATCGTGAAAGTTATTTCTTTAAGATGAGTACGATGTTGCAATTTTTTATTAGTGATGCTAATTAATTACTAAATATTAACTATAAAAAAGAAATTCGAAATGAAAACTCATTTAAAAGTAAACATTTATAATAAACTAACCTCCAGGAAGAACTGAGCAACAGAATACATCATTTAAACTCTACTTTTAACATTTCTATATAATTTAAATACGATAAAAAGAAATACAAATATAACTCGTCAGTAATTGTCCGTTTAATATTAAATCTCATTCCTTCAGTATATTAAAGTGGACCCTCCTTTCCTCCACGGGTGCTCTACTTCCTCTCCGACCCCCTGTTAGGGGATAAGCCTGGGGATGGATCACTTTTTATACAAAAACGTAAAGATTAACCCAAAAACCCAAAATTTCAGTCATAATGCTATTTGAGATATTTCATATTTTTGACAGTTAATATCGGAGTTATTTATGTTATTACTGTTCTTTGTTTAACATCATTTCAATGGCATTATTGACGAAGATAACTATAAGCATCACTGGCTTGAGTCTGTTTGTTTTTCTGAATGTCAGTACTCGCGTTCAGTCCACATTACTTCTGCACTTCACTCTAATAAAATACGAGTAAAGCGGAAACCGTTTCTATGGGCTGTATATACATATTGAACGAAGCAATTTATATCCAAGTTTAACACATTGCTATGTTTGATGCAAAAAAAATATAGTGTTAGAAAGATAGACAGAAACGCTTTATTGTAGACATAGAAAATATAAAATAAAAAAATTAAAATGCTATGGTGTAATGGTATACCATTTTACTTTTTTTCCCGGACAAACTAATATACGTCGCGGGCAAAGCAACTGACCGCAACTAATATACATAGCAGGCATACAATTGTATTATTTTTCTTTATTTCCTTCTAAAGAAGCTGCTAAAATAGCTTGCAAAATGAGTGAATAAAATGTCTAAAGTTATTGCAGCAACCAAAGCATTTATAATACAGAATAATGTCAAGAGGATGTCGGGGGAAACGCGCTCCCTTCACATTACGTATAATTTGCGAGCTGTAATGAGTACGCTGACTACACTTCGGTCGAGTCATTACAGCGACCATGAGTACTAACTTTACATACAAATTTAATTATATTTAACAGATTTTTACTATGGTTTTTTTAACATATTTTTTTTTTCAGTTGATTCGATTTAGAAACCAAAGTTCTCGGTCGATTTTAGATCAAAATTAAATGAGAGCACACGTACAGGGATGTACTCGTATGTCCTAACAAACTAAAGGAATTTTTTTAAATTGATTTAGCTGTCTCTGTTGAATCAAGTAACAAACATAACTCCTTTTTTTATCTTACACAGCTAGGCATTTGACCACAAGTTCGCACGACCACGGAAGTCAGCGAAACTGTAGCCCTAGATGGAGCATGTCTAGTCTGAACCTCCTCTTTTTAGATGTCGTTAAAATAAGGAAGAGATTCTGAATTCACCAATCTATCTAATCTATATATAAGTTTGAAGTATTTATGTGTGTCTGTCTGTGTATTATAACTCCCGAACGAATGTATTAGTCATAAGTGATCTTAGCTATGTTTGATGAAAATCGAACCAAGATGGCCGCTCCCATTAAAGGGCTTGGCTAGTAGAATTACTATATTATTATAAATTTCCAATACAAGATGGCTGAACTACAAAATGGCGAAGGCGGGGTTTACTTAAAAGACATGTGTCATTTTCGGCCAAGAACCTATATAAATAAAACCTGCATCAGTTGGCTACTTCATTGTGTACAAAAATATCTAATTTCTTTGAATTGTAGTGGAATTATGGCATCTCTCAAAGATTTTTACTTCCTAGGTTGACTCCAATGGTCACATTGGTCTATATTGTACCACCCGTCACAAATGTCAGATTTGACACATCTATAACGCGAAAATTGCTTTAAATAAGGTGGGAATATTTTGATTCGAAATTAATTTTGTTCACTGCGATCAGTTACGTTATTTTGAATTTGGTTTTTAGATTAATGATTAATAATCTCCAACGTATTTATAGTATCATGTATCATGTACATGCACTGTCCTGGCCGGGGCTCCATACATTTTTGAAACATCTTTTTTTCTGTTTTACTTGTTTTATATAATCTCAGTACTAAAGGTTACTCATAACGCTGTGTAAGCACAATGACATTCAAGTAAACGACAGGCTGACGTCATCATTGTGAAGTTTTTCCCTAAAGTTATTTGTAACATTTGGGGGAAAAATAATATTTTTTTCTTAAATATAGCGTAATACAATCTATCGATTTGCCAGCATCAAGTCCAAAATGAAAATGGCAAATCAAAAATAACTTTTGAAGCTCTATAACGATGTCATATTCATCACAAGCTTTTTTTTTATTAAAAATATACATTTTGTTTGGACGCGTTTTGTGTAAAAAGAAAACATTAAAATCAATAACATACCTATATTTTTTATAACTTATTAACATTACTTAAATTGACAATAAAAAATATGGAAAAGTTCCTGAAATATCTAGGATTTGTTATTTTTTATTCCATGGCAATGCTGTTAACACATTGTTTCAGCACATTATACCTGGTTTTGACCGACTTCCGATAAGTTTTTTTTTGTTATATATACTTTTATATTCTATTTTATATTCTATTCTATATTCTACTCTATATTCTATTCTGTGTTCTATTCTATATTCTATTCTATTTTATATATTCTATATTTTATATTCTAATATATATTCTATATTCTATTCTATATTCTATATATATACTTCTCGAGTAACATTGAAATTGTATCAAAATCGATCTACAGGTTTGTTTCTTAAATCTAAATGTCTGAAATGTTCTATCAGCGCCTAATAAAAAAAAATCTTTATATATATAAAATAAGGACATATATAAAAATACAGCAGAAATATTACCTATAGACCATTTAAGATCTACTGATAATCCAAACGCTTTAACCCACTACCAGAGGGCAGCGTGTCCAGATTGCCAGCCGCATTATCACGCTGAATGGCAATGCTGATACGTTGGGCCAGATAAAAACCGGCATAAATATTTCTTTATGTAGTTAGTCACTTTGCTTTTGGTAAAAAAGGCACTTGCCCGGTAAAAAAAGCACATACATCATCTAATGTAAACATTCAAGCTCATAAAAACTTTAAAAAGCCCGACGTCGCGGAATTACCCGCGTGTCCCGTCACCCTCGTAAAACTGAACCAAACTGCTTTTTTATTCGTTTAAAAATAAAACAGCATTCAAAGTAGGTGTTCGCACAAAGGCAGCGAGTGGCGCCAGCCACTGGAGCGAGTTACTCGTACGTACGAGAACCACAGAGTAGGAGACGAGTAAATGAACAACTTGAATTATTTGCGTCTTTATTGTTCTTTGCCCATATTGTATTTTAGTTCCCTACTTTGGATAACAATTGTAAGGCACGTGAAAAGGTCTTCAAGCGGCCTAAAAAAGAAAATATGAGATAATGGTGAACAACTTCGATGATGAGAATCTAGGTATGTTATGAAGATCACTCACAAAGTTGATAATTAGGCTATTCTTAGTTTTGAAGTTTAGTGAAGTAGGTGAAGGAAATATTTATTAGTTCACTCATTTAAATTTGTATGGGACCTCTATCGTCTCTCTATCTCTACTCTCTAAAACAAATACACCCATACAAAAAAACGCATAGCCGAGAAATTTCCCCCAGATAAAACCTCCTTAATTATTATTTTATATTCTGGAACACTACTAACATTATTATAAATCAGTCACACATTTAATAAATTAAAATATATCATTTAAACAATACTGTCATAAAATAAAATAAAATCACAATTAAATGTACGTCAATCAAATAGCCCGCCTTTGATTGTACCTGGTGCAAAAGTACCCATCACACTGGCTGCATTGCCCCTCTGGATAGCAATGGCAAGTCTTTGCACCAGGTACGACCCTGAGCGGGGGTCTCCAGATTTTTCCCTCATCCTGCGCCCCATTTCTGACACAAATCTTTTCGTTTCACTGCCCCAACTGCCCATTGTCTCCACCGCAAAGGGCACAAATAAATACTGCACCCCTAAGGCCGCATACTTACTGCGCTTCTTGTCAGCTGCATCTTCAGCGGCTGCGGCGGGAGAAAGGACAGTACGACCAAGGTGAGTGGGAGCAACAGTGCTGACGCACGTGGCGTCCCAAATAAGGCACTTGCCGTTTTTCCATGGCACCAAATTCAATAAATTATTTAATACAAAACAAAGTATCTGCCTCGTTAATCCACGCTCAGATCGCGTGTATTGAGGCGAGTCTGAGCGCGTCTAGTTAGCAATTCTACGAGGCATTAGAAACGCTGCGGTGGCTGCCATTTGTAGAAGACTTCCCTTCCCTTCACAGCTCTTTTACTTGCTTTACTGCGAAAGTACTATAAAGCTTTACCAGATACGTACATGGAACATTCTGTAGAAATAACAACTGGAAAAAGCTAGTTTAAGAGAGAATGCATGGTGGTAGGTCGTACCCTAGCGCTCGTTTAGCTAGCTATCATCTGTCGTCAAGCATCTAACGGTGTGTTCCGGCAACCTTCCTTGAGAGCCAGTGTATTCCAGACTAGGCATGCTCCATCTAAAGCTACAGTATTTCTCACTTCTTTCGTCGTGCGAACTCGTGGTCAAATGCCTAGCTGTTCAAGACAAAAAAAAGCAAACTGAATTAACAGAATTACCCACTTACAAGATATCTGGTTCGCATCCCGCATCTCACGTGATGGGATGAACCCTGCCACACAAGAACCCACAAATCTATCCGTGAATTACAAGCAATAAATCTCACATTAGTGGACGCAAGGTCAAGGCCTAATGTATGGATTATGCGGAACATTTTGCCCCTATAACTAGGGACGGATTTAGGGTGGGGGCTGTTTGAATGACGAGGGCTTTCCCATTCTTCCGTCATAGGTGGTCTCGATAAGAATTTCTGCCCCCATCTATTGAGGTTCCTGGGTGTGAAGTGATAAATATTTTTTCGGGGATGTTATGGATCGGGGATCCTGTGCTTTATTGTTATGAAGACGTGTGGGTCCATATAATTTAAAAGCTGCATGTCTTATAAGTTTTGAATTTTGGTTTTAGATAAGTTTCACTGTTATATTTGTTAAAAATGGCTTAATATATATCATTACAGTTTCTGCGTCTTTCTCGTTGTAAAAGTGTAATGAATCTGTAAAATATGACCGTATTTTTTTCAAATAAATGTTTAAGATTTAAAGATGGTATATGGAATGTATTTTTATTCTTTTTGAATTGCTTTATGTCTATTTTTACTTTGAGAACTGCTAAAATATTGTCTTTACGACCGGTTTTTCTGTTACCTCCTGATATTTAAAAATTATTTTCTTTTATCTTAGAAATCTTTAGCACGTTTTAACAAGCTTGCACCATCCTGATTAAAGGTTGGACGTTATCATAGCTATTCTCGTTTTGGAATTTGCTGTCCTCAACAGCAAAATGGTGCTGTAGCCAAAGCAATACCACAGGTTCTTCTGCCAGGAATATCGCCTTCAGCCAATACGTGATCATGATGTTAATAGTTATAAAATGCCTTAAGTCCAGCCCTGGGTCCAATCACATACCACTAGCCCCCGCCTACGGGTCTGCATGAATAGAAGAGGCATCAGTGACCCTCTCGGCTGAATAAAGCTCGGCTCACATCAGCGCCGAACCACGCTTTGACCTTTCGCTGTCTAATGTACAAACTTTCCTAAGTAATGATAGTGTAGATGAGAAGCTTAGATCGCATCGCAACGCGTTTAGTCATTTCATTTATTTATCTGTCGCTGTAAAATATATGTTCCTAGGAGACCTCGTGTGGAGCAAAGAGTCTCAACAAGGTATTTTTTCTGTCTTCATTACTATTAGTTGCTGTTTATGTATATTTCAAACACAATATTATGCAGTTAAAACCTTTTTTTTTAATGTAGTTAGAAGCGACTTCCTATAAGTTCTACTGATACAATTTTAGACTATTCTATAATAACGATGGAGACCGCTACTCAGCAATCAGTATAACTGATTGCCATCTGCAGACAATCACAAAATCGTTTAGGTTTTAGGGGGAAAAGCAATTACTTAAAAACATAAGAGTTTAAGAAAAAAATATATAAATACGAACTAATTAATTATAAATTACTTACAAGTAGCTCACAACCGTTTAATTACAAAATAAATATAACAACACCTAACTTACATAAGTATTATTAATATATACATATTTCGAAAGGCATAGCTTTTAAGTTCTGTCGTTTCCATATTTCGCAGTCAGGTAAAAATAAGAATTTGGTAGGTTACCAGTTTACCAAGACAATTTAATTTAGTAGTCATATTTACTGAGTAACTTTCATAAAATAAAAAATCAAATACTAAATTATTTTATTATATAATCGTATCAAAATTTATTACATCCTTAAATTGAATGTTCCCGTACTTATATCAGTTCCTTCGGCCAAAGGGCATATCATACATGACACGGCTCCATGCAAAAATATCTGGAGGCCAAGGGAATGGGATCGAATTCTTCGAATATTAAAGCAAATATTGCTCAGAGCATACTTGTACGTACCATATAGGAAGTAAGGATTGACCGTGGACTAGAATATTATAATAGAACGGAAATATGAATGTCTCTGTTTGTACAATGTTCTTATTGACCGACTAAACAAAACGTTTTTTAAAATCTGGCAAAATTTTAATTCATCTGTACATATGTACGTTAGAATACTCTCTGGCTGTGATGGCGCTACTGTGACATTACAGCAATAGCAATTGTAATAGTGCTGCCCTGCTAGCTATTTTGTTTTTGAAAATCGTTCGGGACTATTGATCGAGCGGCTTGTTCTCTAGAAAAGGGCAAAACTGCTACGTTATTATTTATCAGCCGTTTTCAGTAATTTGTTGAGACTAATACTAATACTTTAAATAAGAGTTTTATTGCTAAACTCCACAGGTTGTCTAGATACTTGTTTGACACTAAAACTACTAGTTTTATAATATTTAGCTTTACGATCTCGTTTTTGTTGATATTTGTAACTTATTAAATAAACCAAAGAAAATCAGACATTTACACGATTACGAACATTTACTTACATACTTCCTCCAAGAAATATCTGTTAAGACCACTCTATTTATTCCAATTCTGTGCAGTAAAGAGTACAGACAGCGACCTTTCATTGGTGAAACTCTTCTCAAACACTTCGCAAGTCGCCCGCGGCGCGGCGCGGCAACGTTCAATATTACTGAACATATTCGGAGATTAAAATCATGCGAGTCGTTTTATATTGAACTAAAGGATCGGTTCATTGCTCGTGCGAGTTATTGGATGATTTTTAAGAGTTTGGTTTATTTGATTGAATTAATATGAATGATATTTGTTACGTTACAGTGAAATGGTTTACAGTTAAATTGCGTCAAGTTAGTATTAAAAGCGCGCTTTTTAGATTGATCAACGAGAGGCTGACCTTGAGGGCTTTGGTTTGACACCCGTAACATTTTTCGTATATTCTTATTCATTCAAATAAGTCAAAGCCATTTCAGATTAATAGATGCTAGAAAAGATGATTTTGATTTGTTTATTAGTCCAGAGATAGAATAAAAATTGGTCTGTTATAAATTTGATGTATTTTTATAACTAAGTAATTCAGTTTTTTTTGTAAATCCTCGTGAAAATTAAGAATAATAGATAAACATCACTAAAAAACATACCAAACGCATAGTAAGAGTAAAAAAATACTCGTTTGAGAACTTTCTCATGAATCCGGTCTGTTTTCTTCATTGTTCCGTTACAAACTTCCTTCAGAGAGTTACAATCATAGTCTTTTCCTGCCGATGTCTAAGAACTTATACTAAGACAATAAGATGTTATATAAGGAATATCTAGATAATCCTCAAATTATTCAAAGCAAGAAAACACTAGTTTTCCCCGCTTTGTTTTGATGTCAGCGTGAGAAATCAAAATATATATTTTTGTTTTTATGGTGTGGTTCCTCCTCACCACCTCACCACCTCCACACCATCTGACTTTCTTTTTTATCTCAGTATCTGACTTATTCTGCAAAGTAACGCCTGACTCCACTAATTATACTAAGATAAAAAAGTACTTTTATTTATTTTACGACTCAAGCCGCATACGTCATTTCTTCTTTACACAGATAAAATAACATTAATGTATATAAGTAAACAGGTCAATATGAAAGTGGACACCAACTCATCTACTCGAGCCCATCGTGTGATTGTATTTAACAAGATTACACGTACATACCTACACTAGTGGGATAGGTAGGTCGGACCCTCGTCTATGTCTCGACCGAGGCTGGCAGAGTAATAGCACGAATTCTACGGATGCTCGAGAGCCGGGGTGTAGATTATGTACTAGTGTCGATGTTAAGGAGATGTGAACCTGTAGTTCCTTGTCTTGTCTTGCTTACCTTTAACCAAATTTCAAAAACGATCAATTCTCAATTCATAAGAGCTTGGGTCGCTTAAGTTTTTTTTTGTTTGATAGAGTTAGTTGTTGTTTTGCTGTCGAATTTTTGAAATTATTAATTTTAAATTATAAAGTATAAAAAACGTATGACATCTGTTTATCGTAGTTTACAACCAACCTTGGAGCGAGTATTTCTCCCAAAAATAGAGGAAGTTGGCTACGGCGCAATTTACTGGCAGATTTCATTATTTGGTACAAACATACAAGACACAAAAATGAAGATCCCTAAATATAAGAAAAAAACGGTCAAGTGGTTGTCACTTTTTTACAAGGTTGTAAATAACATCGCGAGTCGACAGCTCGCGGAACTAGATAGATCAACGCTTTGCTGTAGACACACAAAACATAACAACACAAAACATATTTATATGTAGGCCAACAAGTGTCGGCAAGAAATTTAAAAAAAAAAAAAAAAATGTGTAGGATGGGGGTGTACTTACAATGAAGTATGTAATCTATACTTAATTACACATATACACATATACATTCTAATTTTAAATACCTAACATTAATTAAATTAATATATATTAATATAATATTATCAAAAATGTATTTAGCAAGTTACACACCTTCGGTAGTAAATTGTAACTATCTCCACGTAGAGACGTCTATCTCAGTTAAGCTACGGTAACGCGACTTCTTACTTCGCTATATTTATTACAAGTAGTTCGTACAGCCAGCAGTCGTTATCGAACCGGCTATTTGTCACGGAGAGGATCCGACAGAGCTACACGATTGGAGTTTCGAGGTATTGGGGTACTAGCTTTAAAGGTCTCTGGGATTGATTGGGCTGACGGAAGGATTTACTGAAGCTAAACAACCTGTCGATGATCAATCCAAATTGTCTCTATCTTAAAGATGCCTGGAACAAATCGCTTTTAGCGACGCTTTTTTTGGTAGAAGAGCGACTTTAAAATTTATAAAGAAAGAAAACAGTTATATAATTTTGGTACAAAAGTCACTGTTACGTTCACAATATCAAACGACACAAGAAATGCTCAGCTATTTCTGTAGTGTCGTTAAGTATTATAAAATAGTATATTATATCAGCCATTTAAACGTTAAACATACATTTTATTTTAAATACTTATTAAATTAATAGGGATATTTTTATTTTTAGACGTTATATCTTAGTATAGATAGGGAAGGCCTACATCCGGCTATCCTATCCGCCAACATACGGCCGATTTACTCCAGCTACTGCAACAACCTAATTTGATGAACAAACAATAACGAGTTTTTTTAAGAATCTGTTTAAGTTGAACTCGAACATAATAATGACTGTTGTCGAGACGAGTCACAGTTTCTTGATAGTGTGGTTAGTGGGGTCGGTTGCCGTGCAATAGGTACGAGGTTTGATCACACGAAACATGCAAAAAAGATAATGAGCTACCAGTGAAGGAAAACATCGTGAGGAAACCATAGCATGGTGGTAGAGCGTTTCCTATCGTTTGCCTGCCTACCTTCCTTGAGAGCCAGTGTATTCCAGACCAAGCATGCTCCATCTATGGCTACAGTATCGCTGACTTCCGTGGTCGTGCGAACTTGTGGTCAAATGCCTAGCTGTGTCGGATAAAAAAAAAGAACTAAATGTTTTAAATAAGTTGTATGTCAGAAAACTGTTCAAAAACAGATTATTTATGAACACTGAATAGAATACCTACTTAACTTGCATATTTTATATTTTCTTACATTAAGTAAGTGGCCCTTAGAGTCACTTCGGCCAAAGCTTCATCGAGGAAAATATACCCGAATACGATTAACAAGTATTTACATCTCCCACTCAAGTTTCTTTGTGCTTTCCTAAAGTAAATATATTACCATTGATATCACAAAACAGACAATATCTGTGCCACGTGTATACTAAAACTAGTTCTTACCCGCGGATTCACTCGCTTTATTTATTTATTTCGATTAGTACGGATAAGCCAGTTACACTCATAATCATCTTCTTGACTTTATCCCACTACGTGGGGTCGGCACAGCATGTCTTTCTCTTCCATTCGGCTCTATCAGCAGTCATCTCTTCATTCACTCCCTTTTCGCATAATTGATCCACATTTTCTTATTTTTTTTTAAACGTTAAGCTTAAATTTTATATCAAGTATTTTATTTTAACTGCTATACGTGTTCTATTTACATTATTCTTTATTTATGGTTGCTTTCACGGAAAATAGTACCTAGCGGTCTTTTCAAGTCGTGTGTGAATCGGTTTCTTCTAGACAAGCATGCTACAGCTACATTTGACGCCGCATTGGCGCTTCAATCAGGCGAGTCCAGTTCAAACACAAGCCTATATTAAGCAAAAACTAAATAAAAAAAGCTAAGCAACAGAAAAACAAACAGACATACTTTGACATTTATAATACTAGCTTTGTTCACTGCTTCATCCGTGGTACGATAATTTTCACGGAATTAATTTTCGAAACAATAAAATAAAAAAAATACCACGAACAATCTCTGTGTAAGAAATCAAGCTGATGCGTCACTCAGTTGCTGAGGAGAAGAAGGACAAATAAACACACTAACACACTTTCAAATATGATCTTTCGTATATAATATAATATATGATGTGGGGTGAGGGGCGGGGGGAGGGATTTGAGCTAGCAAGTGAAGTGAAATGAAGTGAAGTGAGGTATACGAGACCTAAATATTTGCGAGAATAGGTAAAAGTAGAGGTATCTCAGACCTTTGTCATTCTACAAGGTGACTTGTTAATATTTGCTAAGTTCACAGTATTTCAAGACCGAGCGGAAAAAGAACCGACATCGTGGTATAAAGTGGAACTAACGTTACTAATTTTATATGGCCCCAACATAGTACATAAAATAAAATATTTTTTTAGTTATGTTTAGAGTCGCGTTATCTTATTTTTATACTACACAGCTAGGCATTTGACTGTTAAGATCGTCTCATCGTTAAGAGAGAATGTATATATATTCTCTCTTAACGATGAGTCTTTATACCCGATGTTTGCGGTAAACGTTCGTAAACATATGCTACATGTGAGGACGCCATCAATATGATTATAAACCATGTTTGAAGAGGGTTTCTTCTTTTGGTGTTATCTTTTCAATTCTACATCATGTCTTCTCTTATCTTCGAACGAGTACACGCGCTGGTGAACCTTATGCTTCCATTCTGTGCGATTGGCAGCTTGCGATTCCTATGTATTAGGGTGTATCCCACATTCCTTCATGTGTCTCTTTAGAACGTCTTTATATCTCAGAAACTGGTCTTACTCTCTGAAGTCTCTGAAATACACTGGCTCTCAAGGAAGACTATCGGAACACACCGTTTTTACAATCTACAATCTAGGAGACCGATTTTACAATCTCCATCAAGGGCTACAGTATCTCTGACTTGCGTGGTTGTGCGAACTTGTGGTCATTTGACCACAAGTAAGCACAACCTGTGTAGGATAAAAATAATATTAAGTCAGATTTAAAATTATAACTTCACATGAGACCTTGAAATGCCTTTAAATATTGCGTAAGCCACCCTGTATGATCGGAGTCGAGTCGCGAGTTGTGAATTCCTCAAAGTTTATTGGAGCACGAAACCATCTAGAATGCTATCGGATTTCTAGAAAATTGATATTTGTCGTGAGACGAGACGTTGTTTGTTAGCTGACGAAGTTATTACGTTTCTCCGAAAGAACTTTCCCGTTTTACTTCTTAGTGGAATAAAAACAAACTAGATGTGATCATCTATCTATATACAAAGAGTAAGTCCTGACTGACTGATATTTGCTAGGAACCAACGCAGAGCACAAATCTCTGAACCTAGAGACTTGAACTTAGGGTGTATTCATTATTATATTAAAATTTTTTATTTCAATTTTTTATCTTTGTTTTTCAACTACAATACAATATTTTTAAATGAATAAACATTTGCGTGGCTCATTTAATTTTATTTATTTATTTCCTAGTAAGTCCATAAGATAAACAACGCAATTTTTTTTCATGGGTACTTAAAATTACAGTCACTAAATTAATAAACAACATATTTGATGACATTCATTAATTTATAAAATAGTAGGGAAGTTAGGTTTATTTATTTCGTAAGCGTCTGCTTTTTATATCGAATCGGCAAAGTACAAGGTTCAGAGAATTCCTGCTGAAAGAACCCTCCAGTCTTCTTCTTAGAATTCTTCAAAAGAAACCCCGAGGTTATCTGATATGAGCTACCAAACGAAGCTAAATCACAGTTGGGAATCTAAATTTTGGACCCCTCTGAACCCCCATTCAAACCTTTTAGGTTTCAAAATTTTTTCTTAACCTCTAAATTTCATGTCTCTAGGTTCAGAGGTTTAGGCTCTACGTTGACTGATAGCGAATTATCAGTCAATCAGTCAGGACTTACTCTTTTATTGTATGAAACAAGCAAAACAATTTTTTGTAATATTAAAAAAAACTTATTATTGCATTAAAACTTATTATTAATAAAAAATTGAAAAAAATATTTTTACCCGACTGCGAAACTTATGTTATTCGAGTGTATGTATGTATATTTCTTTGGCACGCCTTAGAGACTAAACGGCGTACGTTGACGTATTTTTATAGTGGTGGCAATAGATTCGTCTTAGTCGTGAGTGTGTCATTGGGTAAATCAAAATTTAAAAAAAAATACTATACACTGGTTTAACGATTTTTCAATCTCAACGGGTTTTTGAAACTCGCTTCTTACCACTTGTTTCATATAAAACACTGTTTTATTAAGTGTGACAAATACGTTTACAAAACGTGATTATAATTTGTTACATGTCAAACACAAATGAGAAATAAAATGATATTAGCTTTCTATTTAATATAAAATCAATTTCATAGAAATAAAATGATATTGGCTTTCTATTTAATATAAAAATCAATTTCATAGAAATAAAATGATATTAACTTTCTATTAAATATAAAAATCAATTTCATAGAAATAAAATGATATTAGCTTTCTATTTAATATAAAAATCAATTTCATAGAAATAAAATTATATTAGCTTTCTATTTAATATAAAAAACAATTTCATAGAAATAAAATGATATTAGCTTTCTATTTAATATAAAAATTAATTTCATAGAAATAAAATGATATTAGCTTTCTATTTAATATAAAAATCAATTTCATAGAAATAAAATGATATTAGCTTTCTATTTAATATAAAAATCAATTTCATAGAAATAAAATGATATTAGCTTTCTATTTAATATAAAAATCAATTTCATAGAAATAAAATGATATTAGCTTTCTATTTAATATAAAAATCAATTTCATAGAAATAAAATGATATTAGCTTTCTATTTAATATAAAAAACAATTTCATAGAAATAAAATGATATTAGCTTTCTATTTAATATAAAAATCAATTTCATACAAATAAAGCTCAGATATTATTGAATAAGACTCTGAGCGGATTGCGAATACGAGTATGTATCTGTCTAATAATAAAGTCTACCAATCTGTTGTTCACATGTCGAGATTACAAACTAAATCTACATTATTATTAACATCACGCCGAGGTTACTTTACTGTGTATTAACTTATTTGATGTATATAGGTAGGTATATATAGGTAAAAAAGCCATATATAATGTGCCTGTAATAAAATATATTAAGTAAGTTATACTTTTAACGATTACAAAAATAATGTCGGTAGAAAAAAATTACTACTAATTGAGAACACGTGATCACGTGATCTTCATGTTATGTTTCCAACTCCCACATGTACCAACTCTTTCTTTCAGACATCATTTACTGTGCAAGCTGTCGTGTTGTGGAACACGCTGCCTTTGTCGGTCAGACAGGCTAAATCTATTTGTATATTTAAGAATTTGTTGAACAACTACATACTATCTATCAATAAGTTGTTACTACACACGGCGCCGACGGAGGTCGCTCGCCTGTCCCCGACTCCTGAGTGACAGCGATGAGCTTGACTGATACCGCGGTACCCTGTGAAGACACCGGACAAGACAAAACTTGACCATGACGACCACAACCTGACGCCCAGGAGAGACGAGGGACCACTGGAGTGTGTGAATATTCGCGCCCCGCCCCCCTAGAGACGACAGGGTGGACGAAAAATAGAAGATGGACCTGTTGGAGGAAAATAACTCAGAATCAATCGCGGCCCCGGCCGCAGAATGTGCCCACCATTAAAAACTCCCTGGGGCTTGATGGCCCCAGCGTCCAGCCCGGGGAAACAGCGCGAGCTAGACCCCCGTACCTTATGCCTCTCTCACAGGGGGCATAAGACGCCCCGCGATTCGATTGTTACTCGAAACTTCTATGTTTTTTAACATCTCTCATTGGTACTAATGTTTTTATTGTTTTATTTCTTTTTTTGTTTTCATTTCTGTATATAGATATTTGTAATGAAAGGGTTATTGTGTATTTTTATGTTAGTATTTATTGGTACACCACCGACGTGTTTCTCATCAAGTCCGATCCATCCAAAGGTTTATGATATCTGTTTGAAATGTATATGTATATATTTGGTATACAATAAAGTTATATTTGAATTCGAATTTGAGAACTTTTTATACAAAATGATATTAATTACCACTAAAGTGTTTTTTTTCGAAAACGGTTGTCCTCTGCTTGGTATAGGTATATAAAGTAGTTTATCCAGGTGTTAGGGTTTTTAGACCTCAGGAGAGTCTCTCTCTGATGTGGCCTACAATTGTAATGCGACAACCAATAAACGGGAGCAACAATTCAAAGTGTCATGCGACCCTCATTAGCGCTCACTTGTAAATACGAGTAACATTCCACGGTCACCCATCAACAACCTGATCGGACTGAACGTTTTAATAATAATAATAATAATGTATTTATTTGCTTCCAAATTTTGCTTAGGATAAGAGTATACCAGAATTGAAATTATTAACTATAATTAATTTACTGACTAACATGCATTAAGTTAATAATCAACAATGAATTTATTTGCATCCAAAATTTACGTAAGATATAATAATAAAGTTGAAATTATTTACAATAATTAATTTACAGACATGCAATAAATTTATAGTTACAATTGTATAGAATATGACAATGATACCTACAGTAATACATGCCTTATAATGGAGGGTACATTGATGTAAAGATTAGGGACTAGTTAACTAATATGAACGCATAAGTCATCCTTTTTTTACTTGTTTGAGCCCTACCTCCCACAGTAGGATTCCCTGTGTTTGTGGGAGCTAGTCGTCTTCAAAGGGTCATTCCTTGGCGATTACAGACGTGCCTGTGTCATGGGATAATACTCTATGATATGGGGTTTATTTTTTCTTATCGTTTGAAAGCCTCGATTAACTTAGTTAGATTTAATTTTGTTGGTATGTTGGCAGTTTTCATAGAAGTTAGTTCAAATGTTATTTAAAGTTTTCTTATCAAATACGTGAAAAACTACGTTGTTATTTTGCAAATATGTTAATATGAAAATTAGATTTTTTATATTTACCTTCCATAATAAAAACACGCATATGAGTAATAAAATGTACGTCAAACAGTCAAGAGGGCGTCTTATATTACGTTTAAATAACATCGCCTCAAGTATTAATGCAATTTGCGGGCAAATAGCGCCTAACTTGTCCTTTATGAAGTTATACCTTCACTCGGGTCTACATAGTTCAGGACTGTGATGACCCACTGTGACCTCAATCGACCTAACATTTAACTGAAACGACCTGACCTTAAATACTGTATGAGTAATTCAAGAATAAGAATGAGAAATATTTATTGGCCTTTGAATAACGTTCGTGACAGGCAAAGTCTTGTTACATTTGAATTAATAATTACTTAAAAAGAATACTTTTATTTAATTATTTTTAGAGTTCTATTTTATTTACATTGTGATCTATTTCTTTGGTTATTAAGAAATTTATTTGTTTTGTTATTTATCCATTTTAATTTGAAATGCAATAAGTGTTATTTAAATTAATTAATATACAATATACCGATAACAAAAGTTGAAAATAGAACATCTAGAGTTTGCTTTCATTATTCTTTCTTGACAAGCTTAACGCGCGCAATGGTTGAAACACGTCATAAAACATAAAAAAATAGTACATACATCGACATTTAAAAAAAAACGTAATCGGTTAAGTAATATATTTATACAATTAATATACAAGCTGATGCGGTGAACTTCGTACCGCCTAACAGTGGATTTTTTAATAGTAATGTTACCATCATATAAATATTCACATTAATATTCATACGATACTAACGTCATTCAATAGTTTCAACTTCCCGGAACCTCTCCACTAACACTTACACTTTATGGTATGGTATTAAATTTCTAATTGATATTTAAGTATTATTGCGAAACGATTGTATGGGAGTTTGGAAAAGTATTGTTTTAAGACCTTTTCAGGCAATTTAAAAAAAACTCTCCTTAAGAACCATCCTCGTACTTCAAGGAATGTTCTAAAAAAAGAATTAACAAAATTTATTCAGCTGCTCTCGAGATTTGCGCTTAGTAACACGTTCATATTTATAGAATAGAAGGTAGAAGACAGAAGATTATAGCAAGTCCTGACTGACAGGTCGAACTAAGCAGAAACTGCTGAATCTTTTGAAATTTAAAGAGTGAATTTACTATAAAATATAAAGGGTAATAAAAAGAATTTTTGGAATATTCCAATGACACTATCCAGATAAAAATGAGTGTACCTTCCTAGGCTGTAGAAAGTTATATATTATAATATATTTGCAAACATACAGACATATACTTCGAGTAGCGTGGACAGTTAGTAAAATGGACAATGTATAATCATTCCAGATGGTAGAAACGATTCCATTAAAAAAATATATATACGCGCAATAAACTCTTATCTATTTATTATCATTTACTGAAACAGAATCTATATTTGTTATATTGGTAGTCGAATAGACTGAAGCTAATATTAAAATTTATATAATAAATCACAAACATCAATGAAATTTAACATTTTACAATTTTATCATTATTTAAAAGAATTTGGCATATTTTTGTTGGAAGTAATTTATACTACAAAACCTTAAAAGATACTACTACTAAAAATCCATGCAATTTTAGCAAAAGGTTATAACAATATTTTTGTTGGAGACTTTTTCTTTGATGGAAATATTTCATAAAGTATCGCAGCAGCGAGGAGAGGTCCCAGTGAAACCCTTCGCCCATTTGTACAGACATGGAGACATTTGTAACCTCCTAGGACTACACTACACTTGCTGCGCAATATAATGCACATGCGGATTTTTTTATTGTCACACTGTCTTTTCGATTTCTAAATGAACAGCACAGCACTAAAATTACTCCATTAATGTAGCAATTACACAACTCCATTAGTACAACACTAAACTTGGCTGTTTAATAGCAAATATAGATCAGTTAGATAGCTGTAAACCTTATTATATAATATTACTGTCGTAAATTTGTAGTATTGCTAGATTTTATTTGGAATTAATATTGTCATTTTCATACTTGCAACATTAAAATACATGTTTCTGATTTGTCGATAAAAAGACCAATCAGAAATAAGAGCCAATCGTGACGGTTCCCGGGGTTTTCATTAAAAAGGAGGGCTAGTTAATTTTCAAAAAAAGTAAATGTGTTTCTGGTTCATTCCGTCTCCGACCATCGTATCGAAACGTTTTTCCCTGACTTGTTACCTGTATTTTATCAACTTATGTATCGTAGAAAATAATTCTATGTGAATAAAAGTGTTTAAATTCGTTACTGAGTTTGAATTCTTCAAACTACAGTAGGTATAATATTCTTACAGTGACATCTCTCTACATACTTGAACTATGTAAATTTATTCGACATCTTTTTAAAAATGAAGCTAATTTACTCCTCGACTCAATAACATAACTCGGAAACCGGTTAGCGCTTCCTAAGTATCGACTAAAGATGCACTCGTCTGCTACTTTGGTCATATGGCTATAAATATATACAATAAACCATCTGACGATATAAATTAATTAGAAAATGACATTAAATTCACGCGTTTCTGAAGCAGTTTCTAATTATCGAATCCTACTCAATTGACTTAAATAAAATTCCAGATACTAATAATCAAACTTAATTTCTTAGTATAGTATTTTAGCTTATCTACATTCCGAATTAAATATATTCCTCTCTGCTACTTATTTGCTGCATCCGACGGGGTCCAATGTGCTATTATTATATGTATTTTTAACATCTGTATGACTCAATGGAAGCAATAAATTATGAAATTAATACAACGTTATATCTGCTCCATTAACACAACACCAAAATTGACAGTAAATCTACTCGTATTTCACCTTTAACATGCCACGTCAAGGCATTGAATCCGACAGATGCTGATTTGAAGACGTGGTAAGCATATAAATAAAGACACGAACGTAGGAACGTAAAATTGAGACAAAATTATTCTTCCCAAAGATTCAAGTGTCATTTCTGCAGCCAGGCACTGTACCACATTTTGTACTACAGTCCCAACAAAGCCTAGGTTCTGAGAATTATTTAAAGTGTAGGGTTGCTTTCGTACATACAAATGGCGTACATTTATTAGGTTGTGCCGATGCGAGCTGGCAAAGATACGGCTGTAACGTGGGATACAAGGGCAATGAAAATGTACATACAGACTTAAGAAGTACTCAGTAAGGGCAGACGAAATTAATCAACCAACCTCTAAGCAAGTGGTTATGTTTCATTTATTTTATTATATAGTAACTGTGCCCCGCGGTGTTGCCCGCGGAAACTAAGCTATTCCACGGGACCATAAAAAGTGACCATCCTATATCCTTCTCCTGGTTCTAAGCTACCTCCCCAACAATTTTCAGCTAAATCGGTTCAGCCGTTCTTGAGTTATAAATAGTGTAACGACACACGACTTTCTTTTATACATATATATATATATTAGGTCCTTACATATGAAATTAGCGTTTTGTCGTACTGGCCACATTGATCTCAAATATCTCTTCTTTGGTTAGGGATTCCAATTTCAAATGTATACAGCTATTTATTCATACATTTGTATTTCGAAAACCGTAATTCATTTGTTTTGTCCTCGTTTGGTTTTTTCTTTGCGTCACGCAGTTTACAAAATGGAAAACTTGAAATATCGCGTTATTTACGAGTACGAGTTCCACCGTGGTACCAGTGCTGTAGAAACGGCTCGAAGGATTAATGATGTGTATGGCGGCGGTGTCGTAAAAGAAAACACAGTGCGTTTTTGGTTCCAATGTTTTCGTTCAGGAAATTTCGACCTGCAGAACAAGCCCCGTAGATGGCCGGAGACTAAAGTTGCTAATGAAGAATTTAAAGATATTGTGGAAGCAGATCCATCGCAAACCACGTCCGAGTTAGCTGCAGGCTGCGGTGTAAGTCATAAAACTGTTTTAATCCACTTGAAGCAAATTGGAAAGGTGAAAAAGCTTGAAAGGTATATACGGGTACCTCATGAATAGAGTGCAGCAAACCGACAAACGCGCGTCAACTGCTGCGATACATTACTCAACCGGCACAATAATGAAGGGATTTTAAATCAGATCATTACCTGTGATGAAAAGTGGATCCTGTACGATAATCGGAAACGCTCATCGCAATGGCTGAATCCTGGCGAACCAGCCAAACCCTGCCCCAAGCGAAAATTGACTCAAAAAAAGTTACTTGTGAGCGTTTGATGGACTAGTGCCGGTGTCGTTCACTACAGCTTTCTTAAATCTGGCCAGACGATTACAGCAGATATCTATCGTCAGCAACTGCAAACCATGATGGAAAAGCTAGCTGCTAAACAACCGAGGTTGGTCAATCGCTCTAGGCCACTGCTGCTTCAGGACAACGCTAGACCACACACTGCACGACAGACGGCTGCCAAATTAGAGGAGCTTCAATTGGAATGTCTAAGACATCCATCGTACTCCCCGCACCTGGCTCCAACAGATTACCATTTTTTTAGAAATTTGGATAACTTCTTGCAAGGGAAAAAATTTGAATCCGATGGGGCAGTCCAAAGCGCCTTCAAAGATTTCATTGATTCTCGTCCCAATGGTTTTTTTAGTAAAGGGATCAATGCACTATCTATGAGATGGCAAAAGTGCATAGATAGCAATGGTACATACTTTGATTAAATAAATATATTATTATTAAAAAAGACTTTATGTTCCTCCCTTACAAAACGCCAATTTCATATGTAATGACCTAATATATAGATAGATATATAGATTACAATTAAAATATTATTCTGAATATAATTTTTTTGCATTTGGATTATCTGTAGATCTTACTCTACATGCTCTATAAGTAATCTTTCTGATATACGTTTTTGTTATCGTATTTAGTCATTTTGTTTGTGATAATAAAGGCACTTGTCACGAAAAAAAAAAAATGTTTTTGATGAGATTTGAAAAATAGGATAGTCTCAATACTTTTGTTTTTTTTATGTATCATCTATCAGCTTACTCTCGTCTACAGATGGACAAAATCTTCTCCCATTTACCCCATCGGTTGTCGGTTCTACGGCATATATATTGTCTGTTATACAATACTCAGAGATGGCTGAAAATTTAAAAAAAAATTATGTGTCTGTATGGTCCCACATAAATTTTATCCAAGTATGCCCAATATTTTTTTTTTAAATAAATTAGTATAATTATATATCAATGTCACTTTTCGTTGTAATTGTATAACTCAAGAACGGACTCACCTATCCAAACCAAACGTTTAGGCTTTGTTCGGAATATTCAGTAGATGGTTTAGTTTGTACGAAATCGGTCGAGCAGTTCTTCATATATCACATTTTTTGTAACAAATGAATTCAATAAATAGCTGATCATTTGTTCTTGTAGATTTTGCTGTCAAATTGAAACTATTTTCAGTAGTGACAGTACGAGTACAAGCATGTCTATAACCACCCACAGCCACACCCACACCCACACCCACACCCACACCCACCCGCTAGTTATATTTTCTTCAGATTATACATGGATGACATTTTTGTAACGTAAGTTTTGCCGAATTAAACTCAATTTTCATATTTTCAAAGTATTATTTGTAATGTTTACTGAGTAGAGTAATAATAAGGTAATATTTAAAAATACTTTTGTTCTATCAGTAAACTTATACAAGTTCTTCACAATATTACTAATTAATTACATAGAAGAAGTATTTTATGGAAAAATTAGAATCAATCTGTAAATAATAGTTTAAGGGTTTTTTTCTCATTTTGAGGTAAAATTGAATGGACGTAAAAAATTTCTGTCCTGGATCACAGAAAAAAATATGAATGAATTCTAGTACATTTATCAGGCATATTTAAGACCCTTGCATACCGGTACGTATATTTAAGACCCCTGCATACCGGTACGTATATTTAAGACCCCTGCACACCGGTACGTATATTTAAGACCCCTGCACACCGGTACGTATATTTAAGACCCCTGCATACCGGTACGTATATTTAAGACCCCTGCACACCGGTACGTATATTTAAGACCCCTGCATACCGGTACGTATATTTAAGACCCCTGCATACCGGTACGTATATTTAAGACCCCTGCACACCGGTACGTATATTTAAGACCCCCGCATACCGGTACGTATATTTAAGACCCCTGCATACCAGTACGTATATTTAAGACCCCTGTATACCGGTACGTATTTTTAAGACCCCTGCATACCGGTACGTATATTTAAGACCCCTGCACACCGGTACGTATATTTAAGACCCCTGCATACCGGTACGTATATTTAAGACCCCTGCATACCGGTACGTATATTTAAGACCCCTGCATACCGGTACGTCTGGTAAATTCAGCCTCTAATACTGGTACAAGTCTACTTGTAAAATGTATGTAGAAATAATACACGCTGCCATTTTAAACTCTAATACCCAATATTTAACAAACTTTTATAATTTTACAACGTTTGTTTTCGTAGTATTTGTAACTAAAAACAGCCAATTCAACTGACCCAGCGAGCGAAGTGTTTCTGCTTTAAATTAGATTTAAAAAATATATTAATAATAACAATATTTTTTTATTATTTAATTCAATTTCTTTATGATTTCTATTCGATCTAGACAAAATTAAGTGTTCAGTTTATACGATATTTTCATTTGTTTGTCGTCAGGAATTTGGAAAAGATTAAATTAAAATTAAAAAAATACATGACAAAAATAAAAAACGATGATGATAATGATGAAATGATAATTTTATTACGTGAGAACCGAGGTGTAACATATTGTGGCTTAGCAGCACTGATATGAATTAGACATGGTTAATTTCCGTTAATTGAAATTTACCATGTTTAGTAGATAAGTGACATGGTTTGCACAAGGTCGTTTTTGAGTGTTTGGATCGCAAATGATTGTTGTTACCAGGTCAACAGTGTGCAGAACTACAAGTATATATAAGGTTCTAAGCTTATAGCCCTGTAGAGGCTGAATGCCAGACACAAATTCCTCTATATGCTACCAGTATCGGATCCGGCATCTTACAATACGCGAGGGTGCTGCCAGCATTATCCGATGCCGAGATGCCGATTCGGTGGAATGCAACCTGACTGCAGTTGATATACTCGTAGCAACCATTATATACTTTACGTATTTACATAACAGTCTTCTCAAGCAAAACGCAATTTCTTTACTACGAGTATCAAAAACCACAGTAATTTTTTTTGAACTAGAACTTTTGACAACTTGAAAGGTTATAAAAGTTTTATTTATTATTCTTCTAGCCGCCACCTAATGCAATTTTATGGCCGCAAATTCAATATAAATAAGTCTCAAACTTTGAACCCCTTTTTGATCCTCTAGTGGGTTGAATTCCCATAAAATCCTTTTTTAATACATATCTGCCATAATGAATACACCCTCCGAATTTTATATCTCTCAGTTTAGTAGTTCAGGAGTTTTGATTCCGAGGTAATAACATCAGTTCGTAAGTAAGTACTCTCTTTAACCGATTGTGAAAGAAGGAAGATTATGTTTTTCGAGTGTATTTATATTTCTTTGGCACGTCCTATAGCCTCAACGGCTTGTCGTATTTTTATGTGAGTGGTGTCAATAGATTCGTCTTAGTCGTGAGAGTGTCACTGGGTATATCAAAATAAGGATAATACATAGGTTTAAGGATCAACTCGCTTCTAAGCACCTGTAAGAATTATAATATATGTAGATTACAGCTTCAGAAAATAAGCAAAAAATTCATCCTGAAATTTTTGCCAACCTGTTGGACTTATAGCCTTCACCTCCGTGGTAAAGGAGAGCCGTGCCCGCAGTGACACGCTATACATTGATCTATACATACTAAACTGGTATAGTTTTTTTTAGAAAAACCTATCGCAGTCGCAACATCCGTTCAATCAACACATGGCTAGAATATTTCAACAGTTCCCGGATAGTTTTATAATTGAGTATTTTGATTGCAACGGGTGAAAAGCTTGTTTAAACGAACGCAGTTAGTTCTAGTTTCAGTTGCGGACTGTAGAGCTTGGAAAATATTCTGATCAAACAATGCGAGTGGAACATAAAGTGTAACATTGGATTGTTATGTAAAAGAAGTGCTGCGAGATATTCTGTTTATTTCATGTGTGGATTTATATTTGTTACAAAGGAAAGTTGTTCTTCATTGTCGGCCAGGGTGTGTGCGCTCTACGTACGTCTACCAAAAAATGCCTGAACATGTTATTAGTATTGTGTATTCATGAAATATACATAATTCGCCTCCTTCATTGTGTACAAAATTATCTTAATTCTGTGAATTGTGCTGGAATTATGGCATCTCTGGAGGATTTATGTATCCTATCCTATGTCACATATGTCAAAATTGACACAATTAAAACGCATAAATCACCTTTTTGCATAAATTTTGACAATGTCTGTTTACATTTGTTTGTTATGTACGTAAGTAACGTTCATACTATTTTTTTTATTTTGTGCATTTTTTTTCTTCTTATTGGAAGTAGGTGCAGGTGCAGGTGCAGGTGCAGGTGCAGGTGCAGGTGCAGGTACAGGTGCAGGTGCTTATAGTAATTTCAGGCAAAATTTGACCACTAAAGCGATAGTGACAGGAAAACGCCAAAACCTTACCAAAATATGATCTTTTTCCTTTTTTCTGATTTCAGTATTGAACCCGACATGACAACATTGAGACCAAAGGCTACCTTAAGTTTTATACGTAAGCTATTACCAATAACCCTATATATCTCAGATACCTGATGTTAAATACGATAACATTATAATTGCTATCTTCATAGTTACCTGTTGAACTACAAGTGTTTGGTACGGAGCGTCTCCTCGTGTCATGTCTGCTAATCGCTTCACATGTTCAACATCTAATATAACATGCTATACTAGATTACAATATAACATGATATGCTAGGAATGTGCAATAAACTATATATTGTCACAGATTTGATTGCCGTAGTGTCTAATATTGTGCACATGCTATTACAACAGGATGACATCTTACAAGTAATGTATTAGAGCAAAAACCAAATATATCTCTATAATATGGCAAGGGGACATATAAATAAATAGATTTCTGTCTGACACCTCAATAAAATCGCATTTTGACAAACAGGAAAAAATAATCCCTTTCGCACGTTTTTAGTCATCAGAAAGAAATTTTTATATTTCGTTAAGGAGACAAATTGAAGTGAAAACAGGAATACATCCTAAAGACACCAGTCTGTATGAGCTGTACCTACATTGGTCTGACTCACCGCTTGCTGTGCCTTCTATAAATGTAAACGAATCTACATAGATATATTTAAAAGATACTGACTTGTAATATTGTTATATTTACCAAATAAATTATCATTATCATTATGAGCATTTTAAACATTATAAGTTTAACATTTTTGTCAAATGTTATTGGTTGATAAGTACAAAAATTCTCTGCTGTGAATCATCTACAAGCAAGCTACCTAAACATACATTAGTATAGAGTCTAGTACATAATGTGTAAAGACACGTAGTGTCTACGAGGACTCGTTCCAGCTCGCGAGCAGTTGCTGACGAGACCGGTGGGAGGCCGAGTGAAACGACGAGCAAGAATACAGCTCTCGGGATTGTTATTGATGAGTCACGTCTGCTGGGACGGAGGAACTGAGTTACATCATCAAACAGCTGGGGAAAAACGATATTGTTTTGTATTAAATATGGTGTTATGCATATATATACGTATGTAGAAGAGTTAGTCTTGAGTGAATGACTGAAATTTGCTAAGAATCAACGCAGAGCCTAAACTGCTTAAACTAGAGACATGACATTTGGATAGTGTGTAGTGCATTATAGGGTGTAAGGGTGGATAAAAACTAAATTTTTGGAAATTTCATTTTTAAATAATAATTAACAGAAATATTTTTCACTCTCATTTCATCCCTGATGAAGTTCACCGAATGTGAACGAAACTATAGTTAGACCTTTCTAACAATCAGGTACAAGTGAAGACGCATTGTTAAGCAAAATAAAGATAAGTGACAATTTTGATTAGAAGCAGACACGCGTCGCTCGCCCGGTCAGTAACCGCAACATACCTCGAAACACAAGTTTAATTATAAATGCAAACTTGTCCGCCATTACTGGTACTGCACGAAACCAAACGCAAGTTTTAATGACGTCACAGTAATTAAACAACTCCGAGAAAAATTGGACTTTAGGTTTAAGTCTTGGGAAAGTATTATTTGAAATGCTTCTGAGAAAATGTTGGGAACAATTATGGTTTTTTGCAACGTTGAGTTTTTGAAAGCTTTTTCTTTCGCCTTTTGTTTTTTGCTGATTGCTGGTCTGAGTTTAATAAGCTTATAAAGTTTTTTTTCTATATTTTTTTTCTCATTACGGACCAAGATGGTTCGGTCGGTCGGTCGGTAGGTCTGTCGGTCGGTCGGTCGGTCGGTCGGTCGGTCGGTCGGTCGGTCGGTCGGTCGGTCGGTCAGTCGGTCGGTCGGTCGGTTGGTAGGTGCACAAAGTGTTGTTTGAGTTCGCGTTTTAGCAATAAAACTGCCTTTTGTATTAGTTTTTTGGTTTCCGTACCTGAAAATTGAAAATGTGACCCTACTTAGCAAACAGGTCACATTTTCAACTTTCAGGTACCCGTCCGTCTGTCACCTGGCTGTATCTCATGAACCGTGCTAGGTAGAGAGCTGAAATTTTCACAGTAGATGTATTTCTGTTGCCACTATAAAAAAATACACTAAAAACTGAATAAAATAAATACTAAAAGGGGGCTCCCATGTAATAAACGCGTTTTTTTTTGCTGTTTTTTGCTCTTAATTAATAACGGCAACACGTAAACACTTGAAATATTTATAAAATATTAAATTGTAATTATCTTCAAAATAAGCAGAAAAATAAAAAAAAAATACTATGTGACACACATCAAACACGTTATACTGTTGTTTTTTTACCCGCTATAAATAACAACAGATAGAAACTTGAGTAAACACTGTACGGAATCCTTAGTGCGCGAGTCCGACTCGCTCTTGGCTTTCTAGATACGAAGACGTATAAAATAAACGAATTGCTAAGTTAAAAATATCAGCAAGCACATAATCAAATTCGCAAATAAATTAATTGTTCAGAAATTGTAGATTCTCTAGTTTCATACTAATAAGCGAAAGCTTTGAAAATTATACCTTTATTATTGGAGATCTGTAATCTGAGTTTACAGTCGAAATGATAATTATTAAAGCCACTGAAACACTTTGTACCTAACTCAAAGTGAAAAGTGGTTAGATCACAAGTAAATCTTTTTCTCGCCGATTCACTGCCATAGTCGCGCGACTGCCTACGTAGTGTATCAAGACCACAATCAGTGCTGAGTGGAGTTTCTGAAACTGTTTATTCTGTGTCGCGGTGGAATAGAACAAGTGGAAATATTGCCGCGAACAGTGCACATACGCACAGTGGGATCACTTATAACTTGTTTAAGTTACTTGCTTTAACTTCTGTTATTAGATGTACCTATAGTTTATAATTAAACTCGTTTGATGTAGAAGAAACTATTCCTAACAAGGCACTAAATGTATACATAAAATTTTCAAAATAATTTAGGTGACATACTTTAGTTGATATAGAAAACCTAATTTTATTTAAATTTCATAATTATGTTATGTAAAAAAGGTAAACTTGAATATATAAAATAAAATATATAACGAAATAGAGTATAGTAAAATAAAATATATAACGAAATAGAGTATAGTAAAATAAAATATATAACGAAATAGAGTATAGTAAAATAAAATATATAACGAAATAGAGTATAGTAAAATAAAATATATAACGAAATAGAGTATAGTAAAATAAAATTGCTATTAATATAATAATTACGTACATAGTTTCATTAGTGTTGCATACTATATATTTTCATAGAAGACGTATTTAATAAAGTAAAATTATTTTCACCTGGTTTTATAATTTTTCTGTGGCAGCCGCGGTCTACTTTCCCAGATTTTCATTGACCTAGCTTGTCTATTGACAAAGAGACACTACGAACTGCCAGGGTTGCTACTATCTCACTATAATCTTGTTTCAGTTACTTATCTACCTGTTTGAACCTAGAAAAAAATGCGCTAGCATAAAATATAGAATTAATACTTATTACATAGATTCTTATATATTTTTTTACTACAATCCAAACAAGACAGGGCAATTTAAGTTAACAATGCTATCAAGTACATAATTAGTTGAATCCTAGCACCGTACGAAGTTACGTCCATTGGGTACATTCACAGCTCTCGCAGAGAAAGTAATATACCTACTGACCATCTGGGTTCACGATATATATATGACACAGTTAACGGCATCAAGTACAATAAAAATAACTTTTACACATAGATGGGAGATTTACCCAATTTATAGGTAGAAGTAGTATAAAACCTGGCAATACCGTCGCTGGTGGCGTTCTGTATTGCATTCTTCTGTTCGCAAACAGTTTGAAAGTATGGCGGGCGTTTTTAGCGATTGATTCAAACGAGCATTCCGGCGGAAAGTTCGAGAGCTTTCGATGCAGGTCGCCGCTTCTATGGACGGTTTATTTGCAGCTCGCGAATTTGAAATTACTTGAGACGTTTTGAGAGAACTTTCGAACGAATTAATGAATGAATGGCATTTTTCAGATCGCTCGGAGTATTTGTGCTAAGCTCGATTGAATACTTTTAATCTTTGACGTTGTTATTTTTTAATGCTCGCTTTTAGTTTTAGTGGAAAAATAAGAAATGTGGCATTCCATGAAAATGTGCTATTACTGCCGCCTTCAATGAAGTAGCAACCTTTTTTAATCAAAGATAAAACAATGTTTTTTACCAAAATATATCTGTGATGTTCTGGCATCTTATCTACCGAGTTTTGTATGTCTGTTACTTGTCTGATTTCTTAGAGAAAGTTGGACCAGTTTGAAAAAAAATAATTTGTTTGATAAGATCTTCTCGTTTGATCCCATGAGCTAGGAAATTAAATATTTGGTCGAGAAACTAACTACAGTAGTACATTACTGCTGAGGTCTGTGATGATAGCCGAGAGCTCTGCTAATTGCCTATTGACAGGTCCAGGCCATCACAGCGCGGTCAGCATTACAGCAAAACACGCCAGCAATGAAATACTATACGACTTACAAGAGAGAAAAACAACCGAAACTTTGCTCAAAGACCAACAATAATGACCACATTCCACAGCGTGTTTGAGTAAATAATCTTTACTTAAATTAGATGCGACTAAAGTTTCTAACTTCAACAAACAAATTGTTTTAGTTTCGGTCAAGACGGTGTACGTCTACCAAAAAATGCCCAAATATGTGGTTGTGGTATAGTGTATTAACGAAAAATGCGTCAGGCGCCTCCTTCATTGTGTACAAAAATATCTAAATTCTGTGAATTGTAGTGTGATTCGAAATTAATTTTGTACATTGCGATAAGTTACGTTATTTTGGGTATTTATGGTATCATATACACTGTCTTGGCCGGATCTCCATACATTTGTGAAACAACTCTTTTATAGTAATTAAAAGACAATCACGTGGCGCCATATAAGACGTTCCGCACACTCCGCAAATACAGCAACTACCTTCTATGCTTTATTACTAGCAATAAAAGCGTGCGTTTTACCGCGCACTTACAACGAGGTTCCTTGGCTTTAATAGCCAAATAATGACAGTACGTAAGTATACCATTACATTATGTAGAATAATTACAGAGACGCTGTTTCTTGCGGCTCAAAGTAGTTTACTTAAAAAATTTTGTTAATTTTATATGAGTAGTTTACAAACGAATCAAAAGATATGGAAAGTGAAAATTGAGGTTTTAATTAATACTGGAACGGAAAAAAATAAACGTATTTTGCGGACGTGATGCACATTCCGAGATGTGCCGAGTTATAAATTGATTTGTTGTAACTCGTTTATTTTTTTGTCTTGTATTTAAATAAACTTTTCGAAGGTGTTTTGTTACAAAAGAGCTGTCATAAAAAGCTCTTTTCTAGGTTTTATTTTAGTGTGAATACAAATTTGCGATCGGCGCCTTCGCCTTAAACTTTTTAATATTATTTGTATTACCTCCGAATTTTTTACTGACTACAAGATAAGAAAGAGGTTTCACATCAGTTCGTCATAATGTCTAATTCTATGTTCCATAATTAATTATAAACAAAAATGATTGTGAAAATTCTTCTTAAAAATTATTCTTCTCAGACGGTCCCAAATAAGTTTCACCTACATAGGTTGCCACATTTTTAATGTTATAAATACAAATTAATACCTTTATACGTAGTAGTTTAACCAGTAGATGCTATTGGTAATTTGTCGTTCGGAATGGCATTCTAAGGTAGAGGCCTATGTTCAGCAGTGTAAGATCAAGATGATAAACAAAGTAAATTATAATAATTTATCTTACTTTGCAGTCTTTTATTTCCGCTTAAACTTATCATATTTTTTATTTCGCAGACCAAGATAGAATGCGGTTTGGACTATCTTGATATTACGATATGATCTTTTTTATTTATGTAAAATCCTAAAATATAAGTATCAAGTTTTACACGTGTAGGCTAGTAGTAGTAGGCTTTATTTTTGCTCAATTTTACAAAAAAATTCATAAGTAATTATGCGCAAATATATTTGACTGTATCTATCTTTTTATTTTCGTTACTAAATGACAACTATGAGAATAGGTCAGGAATAACATTTCTTTCCATTTATTACTCGTATTACAAAATCATTATAGTTTGTACGTGTTCAGAAACATATAATGGAATCAAAAGAGCGCGTACTTCTGTAGGATTGTAACACAACCTTATATCCAACGTTTATCATTCTAGACACGACGCACGCCTATTACTGGCCGCGTGTCATTGTTAGCAGAAAAACGTGGACGTAACGTGATCCGGGGACGGACGACAAACGACGGACGATGGACGCGGTGCGACGCGAAAGGTGTGTGTGATTGGAATCAAAAGTGCGCGCGGGGCGTTAATTCCGCACTGCCTTACTCATTTTTGATTCGTGCCTGGTTTTTGTTTTAAAAGTCACAGAAATATAAGGACATAGAGATTATTGAATATTGTTTAAGAAGACGGGTTTTCACGCGTACGTGATTGTTGGAATGGGCCAACTATAGTTTCATTCAATCAAGTACGCGTGAAAATCCGTGTTCTTAAACAATATGAATGAACGCGTTAGTTTTCCAAATATGTAACATTATTCAATGTTGCAGGCTGAAGGAGTGTTTTTAGGAACATATAGAATTCAGTTTTGCACGCTAAGCCTTGCCTAAATAATCACTATTTGAACAAAAACGTTACGATGAGTGAGTATTTGTACATAAGAGTTTCATTCTTATGTATTTCAATTTGGCAATTCAATGATAGTCACACTACGAGTAATATCTTAATATGAACAACTCGGTTCATATTTAGAGTTAGCCTTCTTTGGATAATCGATTTAAAACTGTAAAAAGAGTTTGATGATTCAATATATTAGGTCCTTACATATGAAATTGGCGTTTTGTCGTACTGGCCACTTTGATCTCAAACATCTCTTCTTTGGTTAGGGATTCCAATTTCAAATTTATGCAGCTATTTAATCATACATTTGTATTTCGAAAACCGTAATTCATTTGATTTGTCCTCGTTTGGTTTTTTTATTGCGTCACGCAGTTTACAAAATGGATAACTTGAAATATCGCGTTATTTACGAGTAAGAGTTCCACCGTGATACCAGTGCTGCAGAAACGGCTCGAAGGATTAATGATGTGTATGGCGGCGATGTCGCAAAAGAAAATACAGTGCGGTTTTGGTTCCAACGTTTTCGTTCTGGAAATTTCGACCTGCAGAACAAGCCCCGTGGTCGCCCGGAGACTAAAGTTGCTAATGAAGAAATGAAAGCTATTGTGGAAGCAGATCCATAGCAAACCACGTCCGAGTTAGCTGCAGGCTGCGGTGTTAGTGATAAAACTGTTTTAATCCACTTGAAGCAAATTGGAAAGGTGAAAAAGCTTGAAAGGTGGGTACCTCATGAATTGAGTGCAGCAAACCGACAAACGCGCGTCAACTGCTGCGTTACATTACTCTACCGGCACAATAATGAAGGAATTTTAAGTCGGATCTTTCGGATATTTCAAGTTTTTCCGTTTTGTAAACTGCGTGGCGCAAAGAAAAAACCAAACGAGGACAAAACAAATGAATTAAGGTTTTCGAAATACAAATGTATGATTAAATAGCTGCATAAATTTGAAATTGGAATCCCTAACCAAAGAAGAGATGTTTGAGATCAAAGTGGCCAGTACGACAAAACGCCAATTTCATATGTAAGAAACTAATATTATACTTTTACTTAAGTATCAGTTATTTAGTTTGTTTTATTTGCAGGCTTAAATTGTTTTATGTCAGACAAAGTAACAACACAAATATTTTAACGAGGCTATATCCGTAAATCCTGCGGTTAAATTCTTAAAACTCACATACACTCCTTTGAAACAGAACTCCAACTTTGTATAAATAACCTAAAGTTACGCGTCAAGTTTAAAAGATCGTAAAAACTAAAGGAGCCCAACCATAGAGCAGATACGTAGAGGAGGTAGCATACACTTACCATACGATTATCATTATACGGGCACCGTTTGTTTTACAGCTTGAAACTTAACTACTTGAATTTAAAACCTTCGCCGTTTTACCATAAAATATTCATTTCACGATAAAAATTGTCTTAAACATAACGCTAAAATGATAAACCTGCACTGGTGCCACAAGATGTAGATTTTATCTTTTGTATGTGTGAAATATAGAGTAAATCAAATAAACCGCACTGTTTTAGTTGACCATACTTCAGTTATCACACTGCACAGTAACACGCTCTTCTTATTATATTATCTCTATGGACGTATCCAATAGAAAGCCAACGCGCGCCCGTAAAGACATTTCACCCGAAGGTACAGCGGAGGAATGACAGAAGTTCACCTTCACACGAGGACTGACTTTTACGAAATTGATTTAAAAAACCAGTAACGAAATAACCGGTACGATGAATATGCAAGAGAGGTTTTTCTGTAAAAATATGTTGTTCATTGTTTAATTATGGTGTAAGTGTAGCTTTGTAAAATGATATGAAGAGTTAAATTATAGTAATTATTAGCTAGGTAAATGATATAAATTCAATAATAAGATGGTATATAAACATGTTTTCTTGTAGTAAGGCATGAAAGAGGTGACTTCAGTAAAATAAATGAAAAAAAACACTGAAGTTAGACATTGGATTTACAATTAATGGAGGCAGGCGTTATTTAGCAAAAAAGAGAAATCCAAAAATATTTTTCTTTTTATGTCTTACGCTAACATCAAGACAGCGAGAAAACATTAGATATTCTTTATATACGAGGGTGGAGTGATAAGTATGGTAAACAATTTTTTTGGAATAAAGTTGTCGCAAATTGCATGAAACCTCCATGTTAAACACTCTTTTGAAGGACTAAATTAAAATTTTCAGCCAGTACCGGCCGGTTATTTTTTTTTAACAGCCATTAAAGAAAAACAATTGAACGCATTGTCGCAAAGATAAAAAAAACGATAAAGATAAAGAGATAAAGAGAAGAAAAAGTAAATTTCGTGTGTTAATTAAACATTACTTTTTGAGAAAAGAACTATTACGGAAACAAATCAAAATCTTGATAAATATTACGGCGACTCCGCTCCGTCAATTAAAATGATTCATAAGTGGTTTACTAATTTTAAATATGGTCGTACAAGAACAAGTGATGCCGAACGTCCAGGACGCCCGGTTGAGGTCACTACTCCATAAATTATCGCTAAAATCCATGACATAGTGTTAAACGACCGAAGAGTATAAGTGCGCGAGATAGTTGAGGTAGTAGGCATCTCAGACGAACGTGTGCGCAATATCTTACACCAACATTTAGATATGAGGAAGCTCTCCGCGAGATGGGTGCCGCGTTTACTGAAAGTTGATCAAAAACGCGTGCGTGTGACCACTTCGGAAGCAAGTTTAGCGTTGTTTCGACGGAATAAGACGGAATTCTTGCGACGTTTTGTAACAGTAGACAAAACATGGATCCACCACCATACACCCGAAACAGTGGATTGCTGCGGGTGAACTAGCTCCGAAGAAGGCCAAAGCAGTTTTATCGGCCAATAAAGTTATGGCTACAATTTTCTGGGATGCCCGTTATTTATCCATATCCAGGAGTTACCCATATTGACTACTTAGAGAAGGGTGAAACGATTAATGGCGCTTATTATGTCAATTTTAGCTGAAAAACGACCGCATTTGGCAAAGAAGAAAATCCTCTTTCACCAAGACAACGCAAGAGTGCACACCTGCGCGATTGCCATGGCCAAATTTCATGAGTTACGCTATGAGTTGCTTTCTCATCCACCATATTCGACAGATTTAGCCCTCGCGATTATTTTCTGTTTCCGAATTTAAAAAAATGGCTTGGTGGAAAAAGATTTAGCTCCAATGAAACAATCATGCATGAAACCAACACCTATTTCGAAGGGTTGCCTAAGTCTTATTATATGGAGGGGATCGAAAAGTTAGAGACACGCTGCATGAAGTGCATTGAGTTAGAAGGAAACTATGTTGAAAAATTAATAATATTTTTTAAATAAATATCACTCCTTGTTTAATTTTTACTTATCACTCCGCCCTCGTACCATCTCATTATAAATGGAATGAATTCCGCAAAATAACGCCTGACTCCATTAAGTAGATGATTTTAATAATATTAAGAAAAATATCTCAGCTTATATTCCGTTACGATTAAGCTAAGATAATGTTTAAAAAATATCATAGAATAATTTAGAATAGTTTAATAGCGACTGCAAAACTTGCATTTTTGAAATAAAAAACATGTCTTTATTTAGTTAACTAAAACTAGTTTTATTCATAATGTTTAAGAAGATGGGATTTCACTTGTTCCTGACTGTTGGCAAGGTCCAATTATAGTTTAGTTCACATTCGGTGAACTTTATCAGGAATGAAATGAGTCGTTCGTGTGTTCAACGATGACAGGTCTCGCACCTTTCCAACAATCAGGTACGAGTGAAAACCCGCCTTCTTAAACAATACAAAACATATTTTTCTTAAAATTCCGGTTATACAATCTCTGAAGAATTTCAATTGATACCTATCCGTAGCCATTTATGTGCGTACACGTGTAAGGGTGCTATCACACCTGCCGTAAATATTGTGTGAACGCACCCTAACGGTGGGGCGTCAAGGGGCGGCATTACCACGGCAAGAACGGGCGGGTTCAGGGTTGTTAAGGAAATGGGATCATTTAATATTACCTTTATTAAAGTAATTTATTATAATTATGTATGTTTCAAAAATTATATGCGTAGCGGAGTTAGCTTTGAGGCCTGATGGAGTGAATAGGGTAATATTAAGAGCAAAACGTTGATGTTTTCTTGCGGTTTTACAGAAGTTGGATTTTCTTACTTCATTAAAATTAATTGGATTATTCGTACTGAGCTGTTGTAGTCTAGATGGATTTATTGAAGAACCGCTATTTTCTGTGCTTAATAAGTACATGGTCAAGATTTAATTTATTAGGAATCTGTGGCCTAGCACGGCCCTATGTACAAGCTACGATTAGAGGTTTTTGTTGAAATTATAGCTGAAGTAAAAATGTCGATTTTCAAAAACTTGTTATTAACATAAATTTTCTTACACTATACTACACTACACTGCACTGCACTGCATTTTTTCATCATCATCATCATCAGCTAGAAGACGTCCACTGCTGAACAAAGACCTAACCCTTAGATCGCAATTGCAAATGACAAGCTGCCAATTGCATGCACTGGTTACTTGTGGCTTTTACTACGTCGTCGGTCCACCTAGTGGGAGGGTTACCTACGCTGCGTCTTCCAGTTCGTGGTCGCCACTCAAGAACCTTTCTTTCCCATCTGTTATCAGTTATTTCTTACCATCTTATTATTTAATTCTGTGATGTTACTGTAATGAGAATAAACAAAATGAATACTTACTTTATATTGACTTAAATGCTCCTTGACCTCAACTAGTAACGCATAGAATGTGTATCTATCTATCTATATATATTTTCAATGAAAAATAAATGTCTTTAAAACTATAAAACATTAGAAATATTTATTGTTAAACAATACTGAATTAACTTAACAACGATATTTTCAGCAGGAATGCAAAAAATGCAATGTAACCTTAATCTATCTATCCTATCTTTTCACAAAGCTTCTTCACGATCCATGCACGCGGTAAATACGACTAGACCCAAAAACCCCAACACAAATAGGTACTAGAGAGATTCCTACACTACAATAACGTACACCTGGCACCACTTGACACGCTCCCGCTATCGCCAGGTTAATCTTAATTCAGGTCGTAGTGTGCGCCGCCCTTTATGCCGCCATTGCCGCCCGTCGCGACATATTGCCGCCCTAATAGTTTTACCAGCCAAATTGGACGGGTACTGTTATGGTACGTATAGGCTATGTCTAGGCTTATGCGCGATAGCATTTCATCTTGGTTTTTAGGTTTTTTGGAACGGAAGTTAACGTAGACTACGTTTGTTTTGTGTTATTTAATGATTTCGTGTTTTATAATTTAATAAGCGCCAAAATAAATAAAAAAAAAAATTCTAATTTAATTTAAATATATGACTTGAAGTGTGGTGACCAATAACCATGCTCTTAGTTTGCTCTTTTCCCGATTGCGAAATAAGGAGAGTTATGCATGTATCTAGTGAATGTATCTGTGTTTCTAGAGCATAAACGGCTTGTCTTTTTTTATGTGAGTAGTGTCATTAGATTTGTCTTCAGCTGCAGATTGTCGTAGGCTATACTAGCTGCATTCTGCGAGTTCGCTTGTTAAGGGGCTGTGAGCGGCTAATTTAATTTCAAAATCGTGAGCACACATATATAAAAATTTGTGATTGCCATCTGGTGGCAGCTTCTAAAACTACTTGCGTAATCTACATCGTGAAGCAATTATACCAAAATATTCTAATAAATGTCGCGCATATTTTACATAGATCATAGCAGTAAACTTATGGATACGGTAACTGCCGACGATTTGCTATCTTGCTAAGCAATATGCGGTCCACATCCAAACATGCTATCCGATATCATTATTAAAGTATACTTATGATGTGGAAGTTTTAGATATTTTAGGAGAATCTAGCATAATAATTAAAATAAAACCCACTTTGTTATAATAATTATATAAAGTACTTATGTAATTGAGACCATTTTTACTATAAATGTAACGAATAAGATAATGCCACTAACATTATAAATTAAAGATTAGCAAAAAAAAAAAATTTAAATACTAGTGTTTGTGTCTATATTTGTTACATATTCACGACAAAATGGCTAAATGGATCTGGATGAAATTTGGTATGGAGGTAGCGTATACTCTAGATTAACACACAGCCTGGTTTTTTTTATCCCGATAATTTAACCTATCCTCTAGGTTAGTGGGTAAACATGCTGGGTGCTGCTTGTGTATGCCAGAGAAAATAAATGAATACAAAATACATTCTCCATTTAATTTAATGATGGCATTACTGTAAAGACGTGAGTCAGTGACAGTGACAGCTGTGACAATGATGATGATGATTACTGCAATGACGGCGGTGAGAAAAATTTACTTCAACACTGTAGTGGGTATCGATTGTTGTTGGGTTTTCCGACTGGAACTTCTGTGGTGAGACTGGTTCAAATCTATAAATTACAAAATATTATATATATTTAGTTGTTAGCATGAACATTAAAGTAAATAAAAAATAATATTTATATTTTAATCGCAAGACCGAATAATAATTATTTACTAGCTAATGTAATGTTGTCTTAAATAAAATTTTGATTTGAATAAGAAGGCCTACGTCCCTACAGTTTACAATCGTGATATGCCGCATCCAAACATTTTAGCTCTATAAATCATGTGTCTGATCAGAGCATGCTTTTTACCTAATTTTCACAACATTTATTAAATAGCTAGCCTACAAGACTTACAAGGGTTGGGGTAATCTACTTGGTTTGATAAATTGTATAAAAATTGTTACGACTGTGTTTAAAAAAATTGCAACGTGAACTTATAATTATATAAAATGCATGAAACTAATTTCGTACTTCATACCAAAGCGACATCGCAGCTGGATAAAGCTGCTGTTTCGACATAGTCGGGGATTAAAAGCCGCGGTCTTTTTCTGTAAAAATAAAACACTTGTCTTGGATTATCACATACTATAAATAAAACGGTTTGAGCATTTGTAGGTACTTACGCATTTGACATATCTTCGGTGTCAACGTTGTCTGGTTTCTTTTTCCTGCAATATATATATTTTTTAATACAGTTATATTTTATATAATATTTTACAATAAAAAAATAAAGAAATGAAAAAAGAACATGAAGAATAAGCAGAACTCTGTATTCAAGAGCAGAACTCACGACGGCAGTCACACGAATCCTTTGAATAACAGACTAGACTATCGAGTTCTGCGAATGGGTGACCAAATAAACTGTCTACTTGCCTTTTTCCAGGCATCTATGCATTGACAATATTACAACTAGTAAAAATTCCACTGATAAGCAAGATCATTATTATGACGATTATAAAACGATATATGTACATACCTTTTTTTGTCATTCATTTTTGAGCTTTTATTTTGTAGAAACGTTTTTTAGACCCGCAGGGTTTTGATTTATTTTCCATAACTAGTCCTCGAATCAGCACACGATATTTACAAAACTATTATTTAAAAGATATTATGTATTCCACTGTTGAAAAAAAATATAAGTACGTAAAACTTGACTAAACTAAAAATACCTATCTAAGTTAATAAATACAGGAAAAATAAGCACAAATCTCGGCGAATATTTTGCTGCGGAGAGCGCGACACGTCCGTCTAGCTAGAGGCCTCGGCCGTGACTGTCTGTACACGGGCGCTCACGCACACACGCACACTAAAATGTTTGAAAATATCAAAATTAGGGTTTTTGCAAAGACCCAATTTAATTTTAAAAAAATAGCACAACCACCAACTAGTTACAAGAAATATTTGATAAAATTTCAGAATTATTAGCCATCATTTTCATGCCATTTTCAACCGTAAAAAAATTTTTTAGAGGTGTTTTCGTGATTTTTTTCTATCGAGCAAAAATAATGGAATTGTGTTTTGAAAACAACCACCAAATAAAATGTATCTTGTAGAATAAAATGTATTTTTTTTATTTGGTTTCTTGCAGTGCACCAAACACTTTTTTGGGCTAGAAAACTCGCGTTTAGCTCTTTACTTCCTCTTAAGATAAGCGTAAAGCTCTTACAGTCGAGTTAAAGTAAAGTCTCTTAACGACATTGCGTTTCTTCCATGAGAGCTAAGTAAGTACCTACTATATAATGACATCGTTCAGTCACAACAATAAACAAACCCACCTCCTTTCGTAAATAAAATTAAACTTGGTCAAATTAACATCCACTTCTAAGCAAACATAATTTATCAAAAGATAATTACGAAACTAAAGTAATACTTTGTGGTGGTTTTAATTAAAGTCCGCGCCAGTTTGTGAGGAGCCCTCCCTCCCTTCCCCTCCCCTCTCCTCCCTGGACCGAAGCCCTAGAGTAGCCACAACCGCTTTGCTTCCCTCACAGCTAATTACTCAGAAGCCACGACGTAAATTAAAAGGAGTTACCTTGCGGTGACGTCAGACATCTAAATGTCACTGTAAGAGTCAAGCTACGAGTAGATTACAATCGCTAGAAATGTCCTACAATACTGCTGAATAAGATACAAGGACGCGGCAGTTTTGTCGCGTGAATGTAATCAAAATTATAGCTAAATTAGTTTAAGATTTAGTTACTTTGGGGAGTACAGTTATTTGGAAAGATGCGTGTTTGAACCCTTTGCGTTGTAAACATTTGGTTCGCTTCTTTTTAGGATTTCGTACATAAAATGTAAAAACGGGACACTATTGCTAAGTCTTAGGTCCGGACGGACGTCCCTTCAACTGGCTGTTACCAGACCTGTCTGGACCTTATGAACCGTAATAGCAAAATAGTTGAAATTTCACGGATGATGTCTTTTTCTTCCCGCTATAACAGCCAGCACGTACTTAAAATAGAAAATAAATAAACAATAAAAACAAGAAACGTGATTTTTTTTTTGAAAATCATGATTACTTAATAGTTCTTAAGACGTCCATTTTTTTAATTTATGTTTCCTAAATAATATGTCCCCTTGAAGAGTCAAACAAGAATATCATACTTTATACAGCTGCGGTATATTCAGGGGAACAAACAGTTAAAAATCATCCTTCATACGTTGTACTATGTATATCCATCATAAACCAGTATAGCATAAGTAAAGTAGATCGCGTCACGAACCAGCCGAAGCATACCGTAGCTCCGTCGTCAGCTGATCCTCAGCAATCGAGGCCAATTTTACAAGCGAACGGAGTTTGCTCGCACTTGCCTTATTGGGTGAAGGCTTTAACTAAACCGCGAGACTGCGGCTTCGTTAGATGCTCGGGATAATTGACTGGAACAAATTCTTATGCTCGTGTTTAGTAATTTCAATATGTGAGTTGGGTGGGGAGAGGCGCGGTTTAATACGGAGCTTTTTGGAATGCAATAAATAATATTATGATGTTTAGACATTTGGGTGCAAAATAGAACTAATAGGTCTGTAGTTGTATCCATTGCATTCAAAATGTAGTTTTATTTGTTCTACAGAGCTAGGCATTTGATCACAAGTTCAAAAGAAGTTAGCGATACTGTAGCTCTAGATGGATATTACCTAGTTTAGACTATACTGGCTCTCAAGGAAGGCTGCCGACACCGTTAGGTGCTTGGCGACAGATTTTACAACTTGAGGGTGGTAACTAGCCAGGCGAGTTATAGGAAACGCCCTACCACCATGCTAGGGTTTCATCACGATGTTTTCGTTTACTAGTAGCTTCTTTTTGCATGTTAAATACAGGGTTGGTCCGTTTCTGAAAGTTGTTCTTTAGGATGAGTATAGTGACCCCCTTTTGATGTAATACACCCCTAACTAATTACCCTATATATATATATATATATATATTGCGCAGAAGTTGTGTCGGTCCATCGGTCGGGTTTCAGCGCACGAATTTGTGGCCACTGCGGTTTCAACAATACGTGAATATTATATGAGCAAATACTTCGGCTTTGCTGAGCTTCAGTTCTGTGAAACATACTATGTTTTATGTGATTATAAACATATTCTAGTAGACATGAGATTTGAGTAGTCATAGATACAGTCTTAACAACATATTAACAAAGAAAAAAAAGTGTTTTCGTCTTAACTACTGTAAAAAGGGGGGTATACCCGCGTTCGCTGAAAAAATGGCGTCTTTGTCTGTGTATTTATTGCAAATTTAGTTATTCTGCAAATTTAATGTGTAATATTGCTGGATTATTAACTATTATTGTCTTGTTTATGTGCACAAGTGTGGGCAAGCAACATATAGACGGAATAACGTGGTTTTCGTGTTCGCGAGAAATGTCCATAGATATCCTGGTAAAGTCTCCAAAGTAAAGTCTGCTTTACGAGGGTACATGACATGACTTTAACTTGACCACGATGACTTATTACTTGATTTTTGACTTAACTTTATTGATTAATAACTCGAAAATTGATAAACTTGACGCTGGCATTAATACAAATCGTATGGTGCCATTAATCAAAAGAAAAAAATAACTGTAATAAGAAAAGTGAAGATGGATAAATTCTTAGAGATATTATTTAGTATACGATTAAATTAAACTAAAGATACTTATTAGCCTTAGGCTTATGCTAGATTGTAATGATATCAAGGAAAGCCTTTTACGAGTTATTCTTGTGCAATACGATAAAAATAGATTTGTATTATTTCTTATAGTACAAATAACTTATAACAAGATGTATTAAGTAAACTTTTTTACATTCAGCTTTAGTAAGTTTTCATAGTTTTCTATTGCTACATAACTATTCAATGTCAATTTTACAACATTTTATTATTACTTACTTTTCTAAGTTATTGCATAGCTTATATCGCGGGTTATGATTGCGGCGACTGAATCAAGATATTCCGTAACGAAAATAAACCTAACACTCGTTAAAGTGGTTTCAGTTCGGCAGACTTCGTCACGGTGTTTGTGTGCGTGCGACTAGACGTATACGTATGCAATAGCTTTACCGCGGCAGTCCCCGAGTGCCCACACGTGTTTTGTATCAGGGTAGACTTCGTTCACGATTATTACTTCAACAATTTCAAATAAAAAGTTATTAAATGGAAGAACGACCATTTGAATTTTTTCAAATTCAACTTTGTGCATTCAAAATAATTGAATGTATGTATAATTTTTTTAGATACGTAGTTTTGATCAGAGGTCATGATTATTGTGTGTATTTATTAATTTGTATGTTTTAATAAGATTTATTGTATGTAAGTATGAGTATACGTATAAGTATGAGTCTGAGTCTGAGTCTGAGTATGAGTCTGAGTCTGAGTATGAGAATGAGAATGAAAATGAGTATAAGTATAGTATAAGTATAAGTCTGAGTATAATTAATATCTTTAAGCATCGAGTCATAGCCCATTACCTATCACTACACTATTAAATTTGTGTATTATTTGTTTAATTAGTAATTCATATATTATGTGCTCCTAATTTGTGTCGTATGTTATATATATTTATTTATTTATGTGTGTATTCATTTGTATGTATTGTGTGTTTATTAATTAAATATTTTTGTTTTTTTTTGGCCTCTCTAATTTTATATTATTCATTTAAAAGCACGGTTGCCTGGAAGAGATCGCTTTAAGCGATAAAAAAATTAAAAAACCTAGTATGTATTTATAAGTTTTTTTGTTATATTTTTTTTTTGTTATACTGGTTTTTTAATAAAGTATTGTCTTATCAAATCTTAGCTTATGAGGCATAATTCCCCTTTTTTGTTTACAGAAAAGGTTTGAGTTTATTATTGAGTAGGTAGTGAGCACCACATATTAGAACTTGTTTATTGACCACAAAGAATTGAACTAATATCGCATAAATACTTGCAAATTACGAAAATAATTAATTAAATGTATATTTCGTGTAAACGAAAGAGATGCATATATTAAAAGTTAGTCTCTCACTGTTCACACTGCCGGCGACAACTCGCTTTACTAGTTTTGTCCCAGAGCGACACTCGCTTGTAAACACGTGCAACGCGCCCGCAGGTTTGCTCAGGACTGAGCGAGCGTGAGCGAGTGGAGCGAGTAATCACTCACTCGCTTATAGCCCGGCGACTATCAAAAATACGAGTACACACTCGCTTCCCGCTGGTCGCCAACTCGTTTATAGTTTCGGAGAGATGGTCGACTAATGAGCTCGTGTGTTCAACACTGGAATTTGAAACTTTTACTAACTTTATTAGATTTTTTTGATCTTTCGGAATATTGGAAGATTTATGTTAAGCTTCTCTAATCAATCAGCTTTGCACGATTCCGAAGTGAATGTGTTATAAGCTTAAATGATACGGCTGGCATCACATAATATGTCCTTAATTTACTTGACTAAATCGATAAATAAGTTATTCTAGTATTTTTGTTGATATTTTAAATATTGGGAGATAGGCATGATACTCATTTTATTTATTATATTGCTTTCATTCGAGAGTACATGCTCTTAATACGATACCTATATAGTAAAATATTGATATAATATTTCCACGTAGAATCCACGTATTTACTGAAAATTATGCACATGGAATTTTATGAATGAAACAAACCAAATCATCTAATAATACTATTTATAAGATATAGCTTGTTTAATAGAAGAAACCAATCCACTCGCGACTTGAAAAGACCCAGTATATGTTCCGGAAACAGAGGACGGTAGCGAATCTTACAAACTGATAGTTCGCACAATAAAGGTAGAAGCAAAATGCTTTGTGCAAGTACAATCTTGTCGTATATTAACGTCTTAGTGTGGTTATATCTTTCTACGTTACATTGAGCAGTGAAGGCGCTCGCAGCGCAGATCTCGTACATTCTCTTCCTTGTCGATCGTTGATACGTTATGAAAATATCGACATAAACCTCTTACGTATATCTTTATTGTTCGAGATTTTTTATGTTTCTATCTTTATTCATGTTTTGTGATTTTATCGGACACTTCTCTTGAATATTACGATAAGATTATGTACAAATTGGTTCTGTATGCTTGCTTCAGAAGAAGAAGAACAAATATTATGATATTAGTAATGAGTACTCATGTTGTTCGTATCATACTGTTTGCTAACATTGTAAATATGTAAAAATTCGTATTTGTTTATAATTAAATCTACCTATCTTTATATTATATAGATTATAAAGCGCCTTGTTTGTTGCACTGAATGTAAAAAACAATTAAAATTGGATCGGCCATGTTGGGTTTGAAATTTATAATAGTGTACTATTATTCTACTGGTCAGTGCCATTCATTTGATACCCATATTAAGAGAGTTGCAAGCACGAGTAATACGCAGTCCGCCACTTGTGGCGCACTTCATACTAATTCAACTTTTAAACAAATAAAAACGAAATCATAATCGGTTCGTCAGACAGACGCACATCACACGTCACACGTCACACTTATAACACCCTGTCTTTTTGAGTCAGCGGTTACAAATACATATAGCTTGCAAGTGCTGTCAAAATGTATAGCACACTAGGTGTTACCTGCGGCGTTACTCGCGTTAATACAGGATACAAAGCCTACGTGTTAATCCAGGGTGTAAGCTATATCCGTAACAAATCACATTCAAATCGGTTAAGTGATTTTTGCGTAAAAGAGTAACAAACATTAATCCACACCTTCTTATACATTTTAGTAAGATAAAATAGTAATTATTCAGTGATGGTCATAGCAGTTAGTCGAGTTATAAAACGATCACTAATGTTAAGCAACGTTCAGTCCGGTCAGGTTGTTGTATGTAGAGTGGTATTTACAACTGAGCGCTTCCTTGATTCGGATGTTACTTTCAATTGTAGGTCTCGGTTGTTTGTCTCTGGACGCCAATCGTAGGTCACGCCAGAAGATTAGAAACTCTGACACCAGCGCAACCTCTACTACATGAAGAAGAAATAATTAAATCCACTTTGCATTATTCAAAGTGTCGTTAAAATAACTTCGCAGCCACAAAACGATGCGGAGTCTGCAAGTTTTTTGTTTTTTTTTGTTTTGCAATTTAAAACTATGCAAAGCTTACTTTAGCCGAGCATGCTTTAAGTTGGAGAGCGTTATAAATACAAAGTAACTAAATGCAAATATTCGGACATGTTTAGTAAAATCTATGTGAAATTTAAAATCAAAAATTATAAAGTAAATAAATGTTAAAAGCTAGATAAAGTGAACGGACTTATACTAGATCTATGTGCTACATCTTCGACCATAATTATCTTCGCTTACTGTCAGTCAGGCTTGAATTAAAAAAATACTTTACTCAAATTATTGAATAATAAAGTGATTCAATAATTTGAGTTTACTGCCCATTGTGACACTACCACCTGCGGCCTCAGTTTGTAATTTGAATTGTTTTGCCTCAGTTTGTAAATTGAATTACAATTGTGTCAATATGGAAATGTCTGTTACAACATAGAGTGAGCATTATAATTATGTTTTGGTTAACACTAACTCTGACCTATCGTAATGTCAGCCTCCGTCTCGGTACGAACTTCAAGATGGCTTCGTATCACGGCAGCGCGTAATTTCACGGTTCATTTGTCCCGCCACGGCTGTCGACACCGCCGCGCTTGGTCCCGTCTCGTCCCGTCCCGTCCCGTCCCGTCCCGCCCCGCGCTACCTCGTCATGACGTCACATAGTTTCATACCATTAGCTGCTTATTTTCCGCTACGATACACTTCGCCACTGATCTTCCGCAAAATTGTTGTTTAGGGACCTCTTTCGCGGAACGAGCTCTTTGAAGAAAAATAAAATGACGTACTTCTATATAGTCGTACTTTGAGCAGTTTGATCACATAGGTATATCTATTAACAAGTGGTTCAAAGCTACTTCGAAAATAACCCGACTGTTAAATCTTTAAACCTGTGTTCCGTAATCGTTTGTTTATGTATCCTGTCTCTCTCACGATTAAGACGAATATATTTATAAAGATACGACAAGCCGTTAGTTCGTGCCAAACAAATATACATACATACACTCGAAAAACATAACCCTCCTTTTTTCGCAGTTGAGTAAAAATTACAGATAATTCAAAAGCGAGTTAGTTAACGCACTAATTTCCGTTCAAAATATATTCCTAAGATCATTCAACCTATTTCTTTCCTTTGGCTAATTTGTGAAAAGTGTAAAGAGTTGTTTAAATTAAAACGAAATCTAATCTTTATCTTAAAATCTTAAAAGAAAATCTTTAGTTTTAATTGTAAGTGGATTTTTAATTTTTGTTATCATATAATTTAATCTATTTTTGTAGGAATGCTTTAAGTTATTTCTACTCAGGTTTAGTTGACCTTTCGTTAGGTGAAGTGTGGGAGGGGGGAGGGGGGAGGGACTAATTGAGTGAAGTGACATGACATTTGATACAGCTTTGTCGTTGAGACTCTTGACTTGAGGCTACTTGAGGTCAATTCTACACTTTAGGTCTAATTAATTCTGACCTTGTCATGATCATCTCATGTATCTCATCAAGTCCGGCTTTTTTTTTAATGGTTTTACTTTTCTATATTTTGGTTCACGACAAAAACTTAAGTAGCTTTATTTAGTATACTAATAGCTGTGATTTATGCCTGTTTGTCAAACAAACAGAACATTGTTGTTGTGACAAACAGAATTCCCATTTGACTCCCTTGTGTTGATTCCTAGCAAATAACAGTCATTCAGTCAGCGCTTAATCTTTTATTATATACCAACTACAGACCACAGAAATGGTAACATAAGCCACAAATTCCAGCCCAGTTTCATAACGTGCAGTGCGGAACACGGTAGTGCAGGTACCTAGCGAGCTGTCAGGCTCGTTGCGGTGACGTCACTTGCCTCTACGTACTCTATTCTATTGACAAGTCAAGCTAGTGTTGTGCTTTACCTTCCAAAATTTGTTTTTATTTATTTAAATTTAAAAAAAAATGTAATTGACATCCGACGTAAAAAATTACGGGGTGTTATAAGTTTAATGTTTTTTTTGTGTCGTTAGGTATGTGTGTCTGTCTGTATGATCGTATCTCTCAAACGTAACCGATTTTAATATTATTTCAAAAGTGAATTTTGAGTTTTGTTCAGACGTAACGTATTCTACTTGTCAAATACTTTCATTTGATATTTATATTAAGACAGTTAGTAATAATATGTCATCCGCCATTATGTGACAGCCTCCATCTTGGATTGATTTTCGTCAAACACACCTAAGAAAACTTCCGACTAATTCCCGACAATTAAAAAAAAACAGTAATTACTTAATTTTGACTTATTTGTATTTACTGACATATTAAATAAATTCATTTAATCAATCATTAATTGTATATAATTTTAATTTAAGTAATCAATTTTGAAATTTTTATGTGTCGAGTCTCGGCAAAATTGGTTGTACAAAATAAAAATCAAACACAAACACACACCCGCCGTTTTAAAATCAAAAAAAGGTAAAATTAATCCTACTTTCAACTATATCCTTTAAATCACGAACTCAACGAATGTACTAACGTTATTTCCTTCCTACATAATACATTTTAGAGCAGAAGTTGTATTACGCATTCTGTTACTGAAAACTTGTCCCGAGCAGAGAGCTTTGTACTGCAGGAGTGGATGGTAGCCAGGATTAACCGACTTACCCAGAGAGAGCTAACTAACTTCACTCACGGAGATTATGTGTTCAGATTTAACTACACTTGAATGTATTTAGAATTACTCGTAATAAACGAGCTTTCACGCGTAGCTTATCGTTGGAAATATCTTAATTGTGGTTCATGCATTGTTCGTTTTTAACGTGGTAATCCCGCTAGCATGGTAGGTACGCTGCTTTGTAATAGTGGGTTAGATATTTGTATTATCTGAAGATGTTTATTTGTGTAAGGAAACCCGCTTGTCGTAGAAGGTTAATAATTTTCGATGATAACTGAAGTCCTCAACCCGCAATTTGGCTAATTTCCCTTCCCTCCGTAGGGAAGACCCGTATCCAGCAGTCCAACCGCTCTTATGTGTCCCCCGGAGGGATACGAATGTATATATATAACGTATACTTTAACGTAAGACAATAAAGGATTTGCATACTCATATTTTTAATAGGAGAAATAAACCTTTGCTAATCCAAATCACATTGATATGATTACCACGGTAACTGCTCTACGAGTAGTAAGCAGTGAGCCGCGGGGCTCCCCCGGGACTAGTACCACTTCGGACCACAGTATTAGCAATGTGGAGTTCACTACAAGCACTTTACCATTTAGCTGTTATGGAGAGCACACAAACAAATATGTGTCTCTGTCGTACTAATATCTGAAACCACGTGTTACAAAGAGATGGAAAAATACGAGTTTCATACTATTATCTATAGACTTGACAAATATGAAGACAGGTTAAATCCGTATTTTTAAAGTGTGATATGCTATTTTTTACAGACACCAGGATTGATTTAGATTTTTTTGTTTTTTTGCAGGTGATTTTCTATATAGGTACTTAAGTTTTACCAAAATTATTTAACTAGTTTAGTTATAAACCAAAATCAAACCAGTGAAAGCTCCTGCTAAATTATTATATTAGTAAATTTAAGTTGCTTGTAATTTTCTTATGTTATTTACTTGATCAGGTATAGTTAAAGGCAACCGCAATTTCCACTTTGTTCGTTGTAAACCCACTTTGTTCGTTGTAAGTTCACTTCGTTCGTTATAAATCCACTTTGTTCGTTGTAAGTTCACTTCGTTCGTTATAAATCCACTTTGTTCGTTGTAAGTTCACTTCGTTCGTTATAAATCCACTTTGTTCGTTGTAAGTTCACTTCGTTCGTTATAAATCCACTTTGTTCGTTGTAAGTTCACTTCGTTCGTTATAAATCCACTTTGCTCGTTGTAAGTTCAGTTCGTTCTTTATAAATCCACTTTGTTCGTTGTAAGTTCAGTTCGTTCGTTATAAATCCACTTTGTTCGTTGTAAGTTCTCTTCGTTCGTTATAAATCCACTTTGTTCGTTGTAAGTTCTCTTCGTTCGTTATAAATCCACTTTGTTCGTTGTAAGTTCTCTTCGTTCGTTATAAATCCACTTTGTTCGTTGTAAGTTCTCTTTGTTCGTTATAAATCCACTTTGTTCGTTGTAAGTTCTCTTCGTTCGTTATAAATCCACTTTGTTCGTTGTAAGTTCTCTTTGTTCGTTATAAATCCACTTTGTTCGTTGTAAGTTCTCTTCGTTCGTTATAAATCTACTTTGTTCGTAGTAAGTTCTCTTCGTTCGTTATAAATCCACTTTGTTCGTTGTAAGTTCTCTTTGTTCGTTATAAATCCACTTTGTTCGTTGTAAATTCTCTTCGTTCGTTATAAATCCACTTTGTTCGTTGTAAGTTCTCTTCGTTCGTTATAAATCCACTTTGTTCGTTGTAAGTTCTCTTCGTTCGTTATAAATCCACTTTGTTCGTTGTAAGTTCTCTTTGTTCGTTATAAATCCACTTTGTTCGTTGTAAGTTCTCTTCGTTCGTTATAAATCCACTTTGTTCGTTGTAAGTTCTCTTTGTTCGTTATAAATCCACTTTGTTCGTTGTAAGTTCTCTTCGTTCGTTATAAATCTACTTTGTTCGTTGTAAGTTCTCTTCGTTCGTTATAAATCCACTTTGTTCGTTGTAAGTTCTCTTCGTTCGTTATAAATCCACTTTGTTCATTGTAACAACAAGCAAGCATATCAACCGTTGTACTACCGGAGGTAGAATATACATTTGGTTCTTAGAACTTCTTGTTACTAATTATAGAAAAACACGCAAGTTATTACATCTGAAAGTTCTGAACGACCTCGAGCTAAACTAGTTACTAACAATCCTATGTAAACTTGCCGTCAGCACTTCTATACCTATCGTAAAAAAATACCGCCCGCACTTTCCCAAATTGCTTTCCGAACTTCAATTACCCTAACTTCAAGGGATTCTTGAAAAAACACTTAGAGTAATTGAATATAATTGTTATTTACTGGTACTGCAGTGGGCGAGCAATTCTCTAATTGGTCGGTTTGGTTTCAAGCCAAGGCTGTAGTGCCCGTAGTGCCTCGGCCGCGAGCGTGGGACGGATTACTTATTGAAATGCTATTAGTAATCACGTGCCTCAACGAATTTATTTTTCAATTCGTTGAGGCACGTGATTACTTTTTTGATATTTGAAGGCTTGCACAAAAATCTATGTGGAAATAAGTAGGAACATTGACATCCAGGGATTTACAAAAGACCTGTTCATTTATATTCAAAGAGTGATATTTATAAAATGATGTCGTGATTTGGTAAAATGTTGTTACGATAGAGACCCTCAAATGGTCTAAAAAATTTGGAGACGTATTGACGACAATCAGTAGGTATACAGGGTGATCGGTTAGTGGTGTACTAAGCTGAAAGTGGGTCACTGTACTCATCCTAAGGAAGACAATCAGCTGTTATATTACTTTTTGTCAACAAACCATAAACTGTTTGTACGGACAGCAGTTTTTTTTTTCTAGATTTATGGTTGGTCTCATAGTGAAAGTTGTTCGTATTAATGAAGTTTAGCTCTTTTCGACTCAGTACACCCCTAAACGATAATCCTTTATAGTAAAGATAATGATTTAAGATTAAAATCATTTCTGTAACATGCAAACTAAAACTGTTAAAAATTTCACGCATTATGGTCAAATAGTGGATTTAGGAGGAGTGAAAAGACGGAACGAATGAAACTATGAATATGAAGGTACCTTGTGTGTACGTACAATATAAAAATAATCATATCTGTGTCACCTACAACAGTAATTTGAAAAGAGAAAGTTCAAGCGTGAGATAAGACAAGTAAATTCAAGCAGATATTGTATGAAATGAAACCTCAGTCACAAGTTTAAATACACATAAAATAAATGTGGACTTCATGCAAGTGCTGAAAGGAGACATTCCTCCCCCCTCTCCCCCCGGGTGGATAGGGGAGGGGGGAAATGTTTGACTTTTATTTCTTAGCTGCTTCACGGGTATAACTTGAGATAACTCCGCACACACTGAATGCATTAGACAATGCAATGTTTCTAATGCAACTAACAATTTTGGACAATAACTCAAACATAGGGTGTTCAGGCCGTCTTCATTCATCCGTTCATACGTCCATTCATTCATTCAATAGTTTCATTCATTCTTACACTTCTTTCTGTCACCGACATCGAAAATGGAGTCTTTTCACTGAATCAAGAATTATATTTATAAAAACTACAAAAAACCTTATTTTACTTGTCTGTACTAGACATAAACTAACGAACTAAAATAATCATCAATAAGGATTTATAATTAGTAGAGTAATCAAGAACGTCCTCATTTTAAAAGATCGATAAAATATTATAAATCAATTGGATTAAATTGGCAACAATACAATTTATTCGTAACGTGATAAGAAAAGATAAATATATAGAAAACCCTTGATTGTGTAAACAGTAAAGAAATACAGTGAATAGGTATATTGCTAAGCAATAATGTTTAGGTCTTACTTATAGCTCTCGATTGAATCTCACAATAAAAGCTTGTACTCTTTACTTCAAGTATTCACAAGATGTTTAACATATTAGTTAACATTGCCCTCTCGACCGCGCTTCTCCATAACAAGTAAAATCGTATTTTTTACTGCGAGCGTTCATTCGTATGATAAACCGGGACGTAAAGACGGAGTGTGTTTAATCTCGGTGCGAGCATCCGCACACTCGTAAACTACGCTATGAATATTAACTAGCGGCTGAACGACATACTCCTAGGCGTACTTGAAGCTGTGCGATACTTTGTCCTTGTAGCTTGAGTGAATTGTCCTTTGTGGCACGCCATTAAGCTTTATCCTGTTGTGCTTCTTGACTCTATCCCTTGCCTGATGTCTTCTGTACATCTTTGCTCCACCTCGTAGCACACATTGTTTGCTAACTTATGGTCTTCATGATTCACGATCAATTATAACCAATTCACTGAATAATGTTTTGTCCAACTAAGACCCGCCCGACTGCGAAACATCTAAACAAAGGTTTATGACAATGACGGATGGAACAATGCGTATCGTAAATATTTAATTTCTTTGTTCTGCTAAATCAAACAAAAAAAAATATATTACAATTCATGTCAAAACTTAAATAAACTGTCAAGAAAACATATCAATAATATAACACTGGTGACACCGCGCGGTATGACTATACAAAAAAGAGTCAGAATTGATTTGAATGAAAAAAGCAGCATAGGCCTCCGATCATCGCTTTCGGAAAGTAGGATGCAAAAATACCCAAAACCTTTGGAAATAGATGTGCAGTCGAGTATCAAGCTTAGTCTTACAGCTAACAGGACTAGTGTGAAAAAAATCCCATTTTGTCTGTCAACAGAATTACTCCACAGAACAGGTTGGAATAAACTGCAAAGTGCAAAGCTATTCGCTCGCATCGCTAACCCCCAACAAGTGCATGCGTCAGTGGCCCACGTCATGTATATTAACTAGCCAGAGCTAAACTGACAGTCAACGCAAATATTAGAGGTTGCGGCCTCCGTTAAAGTTCATCTTTATTTATTTTGTAAGTTCAAAACTTGTAGGGATTTTTCACGGGATTGAATTACAATAAATGTTCACTAAAATATCTAAACGAATGTCTGACTATTCTCCACGGAACCCAAACTTATATGATTATACTAATTAAAGTAACTTCACAAAAAAAATCTGATCTATTAAGTCCGTGTTAAGAGTTAACAAGGACTTCATAGTTAATTGTCATCTGACGTGTTTCACTATTGAAGTTCGTGATTTATTATTTTGGATGTACACACATTATTATTTTTATTTAATTGAATTTAATTTAATAGTAGGAGTATAAGGCGGGGACGGGACGCAGGACAACGTTGGACACGTTGTTGCGACGAACAGTATTTTTTTGTGACTAAGTTCTTACATACAGTAGTCTATAGTGAATTCTATGGCATCTGCCTGACATAGGTCGTAATACGCGTAAGCGAGAGGACGGGGTGAACTGCACTACTAATGCCTTCAGCAGCACTTCGTCCCAGCAGAGGTGGAAGCGATTGCCGCGCAGAAACGTAAGCTGTGGTTATAGCAGAGCTTTCTAAATAACTGTCCCAACAGAGGTGGAAGCAATATTTTTGCCACTCTAAAACCCTACGCGAAGCTTAGAGGAAGGCTTGTGAACGTTCCGAGTAACACGACGACGCAGCGGAGGAGTATTTAGTAGACTTGGTAAAACGTCATAGCGATCTAACTTGCATCCTAGCGCCATCTATTGGTGTCTGGAAGTAGACTCAGTGTCAAAATAGGTCTTATTTACATAAACAAAATGACTAACCAAAACAAGAAAAAAAAAGAGTTTTTTCCCTGATCGCTGAAAAAATGACATCTTTGTCTGTGTATTTATTGCAGATCTAGTGATTCTGCAAACTTTAATGTGTAATATTGGTGGATTATTAACTATTATTGTCTTGTTTATATGCACAAGTGTGGGCAAGCAACATATAGACGGAATAACGTGGTTTTCGTGTTCGCGGGAAATGTCCATAGATATCCTGGTAGAGTCTCCACTGCTTTACGAGGGTACATGACATGACTTTAACTTGACCACGATGACTTATTACTTGATATTTGACTTAACTTTATAGATTAATAACTCGAAAATTGATAAATGTTACGCTGGCAAATATACAAATCGTATGGTGCCATTAATAAAAGAAAAAAAAACAACAAAAAATACGTGTCAGTCGGACAGTGGGCGGTAAAGCTATTGCATACGCGTACGTCTAGTCGCACGCACACAAACACCTTGCCGAAGTCTACCGAACTGAAACGACGTTAGACGATGCACGGCTTTCAACGCCGTACCGCTGCTATGCCGGTCAGAGTGGGAGTTGTTAGGTTTAAATTCGTTACGAAACTTCTTGATTTTCGGAAACCACTGGCTTTTAAAAAGATTAAGACCATTTAAGAAAATATATATTTCTACAATTTAAACCTATGGGTAGTAAATAACAAAGACATCTTTTTACATAGGTACTCGTTCGTAAATATTGCAGAACACTACGCTAAGTCAAGTTACTTTATACTGATATTAAGAGTTAAATATACATAAAATTACACAGTAAAATAAGACACCGAGTTCAGGTAACATGCTGTTCATTATAAACTACCCTCAAGTGTTCTAATCCAGCTGTAAAACTAAATGTAGAGTGTAAGTGGGTCATAACCGTCCGCCGGCCGCTTGCCTGCTCTGCTCTCCGTCGGCTCTCGGGATATAATCCATGCGCATAATGATCATCCACCTGTTGATCATTTGTTTGTCTTGAACAAATGTACTGATCGGGTTTTGCTTTGTTTTGAAATACATGTCGATATCATTCAATAACTGGAATCCATTTTGTTGTTTTATTCATTAAAAGAGATGTTACAATAATGTATAGAGCCCAGGCCATGATGCCACAAATACGTTAGTGATTATTAATCTTGAATCTATCAACCAGATTCATAATTATCGCAGTGTACAAAAATAAATTCGAATCAATATATTTTCACGTCAACACAATCAGCGCGTTTTTGTTGTGTCAATTATGACATTTGTGACAATTCATAGACCAATATAGCTGTTGGAATCAACTTATGATACAAAAATCTTCCGGGGATGCCATAAAATAACTACAATTCATAGAATTTAGATATTTTTGTACACAACGAAGTAAGTAACTGATCTAAGTTTAGTTAATACCCACTATTGACCATATCTTTAATGTACTACCATTGCATAGATTTGTCTTGATGTATCTTTTTATATTTTGTTTGGTGTGAAATAAAGCTATATTCATTCATTCATTTTTAGGCATTTTTTGGTAGACGTACACCGTCCTGACCTAAAATGAAACAAGTCCTTTAAAGACCTATAATGAAAAGATAAGCGAGGAAGCAGTAACAGAATGTTTTGGTAATTTAATAGTGTCATTAATTTTAGATTGGATTTCAGAGCTGATGTGCCAAGCGATATACCTAAATTAAACCTTTATAATAAAACACTTACAGAGATAACAACTGTATAACGTTTAAATGGAGAGAACCTTCAAATCATGTAGAAACTTTGACAATGGTTTTTGCACATGTTGTCTAACCAGCACTACGAGTATGTGTAGGTACTAGAGACTGTTCAGATTCATTTGTTAATAAATATATACATTTACAAGTCTAATAATATTTTCGTACATTTGTAGTTTATGCAGATAAACTAAATATGTCGAAATAATATCAACAAATACAATTAAATTAAATCATCACAACGTCACAGGTAAAGGGGAAGAAGAGAAAGAGAACAAAGATGATGATCATGGTTTTCTTCTTGTTCCAGAGTTCGATCTACGACATGTGTCGTGTAAAGAGGAAGCGCGGTGTGGACGCGGCGGGGTGAGTCAGCATGCGCCTGAACGAGCCAATATGCTGGAGGACGGCAGCCACGAGCTCTCCGCCCGCTCCTACTGCCAGCCGGACCACTACCTGGACCACTCCAGGTACATACACTCTTCCCAGGGTGGAAGACGGTCCTACTTTTTTATTTTTAAATATTTTTTATAGGATAGGATAGGCTTACGTTTGGCAGCAACTCGCCTGATGTGAAGCCACGATATGGCCTAAGATGGGGCACGCTTGCCTAGAAGTAACCGATTCACTCGTGACTTGAAAAGACCCAGATTATAGTTACCAGGAAATAGAGAAGCCGGCAGTGAGTTCCACAATCTAGCTGTTCGTAAAATAAAAGTAAACGCAAAGCGTTTCGTGCGAGCTTTGGGAACCTGAAAGTATCTCTACTTGTCTGACAGTGAAATGGGGATGGGGGAACTGACTGTTGGTTGAGGTGATCTGCTGATAAACCTGCTGATTACACGCTAATGTCACGCTTGAGAAGCCTCTTTTTTTACGGGGGTTTGTTTACGCTTTAGAAGCCTCGGTAATGTCGGTGTACTAAGCTGAAACGATATTTGATAAATACCTTTTACAGTAGGATCTATTAGCACAATAAGAGAAACAACAGTTTTTGGGACCCAAAGCGGGAGTTGAAGATATCAGTTGTGAAATAAATTTAAATGTGTCATTATTGATTAAAAAACATAATACGAGTATATACAAAGATGATTAGAAAGCGCGCGGTGGAGTTTACTTTTATTGTTGTAACATGGATTTCATTATTCAACAAATCTCAGTCAAATAATTATAACATAAAATCAAATGCAATAGGAAGTGGAGCTCTTCTAACAGCCAACTAGCCTTTAGTTTGAGTTCAAAATATTTTTAACAAAAGTAAATAAATTCAAAGAAGAATTGAAACTATTATCAAAGCATGCGCGTTTTTGACAAGATTACAGACACAAGAGTTTATTTATCACATCGAATTAATAACATAACACATATAAAGTAAAAAATGAGACAAAATTTTCGGGAACTGATATCGCTTCATGATCGTATTTTTCTGATAGTAAAGAAATAGAGCTAACAACGTACTCGTATCATTGTACGAGTAGCTATATGGTATAGTATTATACAATTTATATTAGTATAATACTAATAATGTGTTATTGCTTCTTAACTGTATGTCTGTCATAAGAGCAACTGTTGATATGTCACAAGGTACATTGTGTTCGCTCGGGTACGGAGAAGGTTGATTAGTGGATCTCAATACGGGCTACCTAGTGAGGACTACTGCGCAGAGCTTCCTACTTGCTTATTAATCTTAAATTACCTTTGTCGCGTGAATTTCCATTTCGTTTTAAGTACTACATTATTTTTAGTTATAAGTCCTCTGTATTTATGTATTTAACGTGCCAATAAATAACATTTATTTCAATTTCCTCATGTGCAGGTGCTGTTTCTCGCCCCGCGACCCCGAGGACGCGCGGCTGCTCTGCTGCCGCTGCGCACACAAGCGTCGCGCCTCCCCCCTCACCTGCCTCACGATATGCTTCCTCGTCCTCACATACAACCTACTCGGTGGCTTTCTTTTCCTCGCGATCGAGGGAAACACCGCGGAGGAAACCGCCGTGGCCGCTTCGAAACCGAACCTCAGCCAAGCGAGAGAGACCGCGACCGACCTCAGGTCGAGGACTGTAGAGCGACTCTGGTCCATCACGGAAGACTTGAACATTTTGTACAAAGAAAACTGGACTAAACTGGCGGCAAAAGAGCTGATGGATTTCCAGAAAGTTCTGATTAAGAGTATGAAGGGAGAAATAAGCTTTGGCAGTAGAGTCAGCTTCGAGCACGAAGGAGACTATCGATGGACGTTCTCGAGTAGTTTCTTGTATGCGTTGACGCTCATCACTACTATAGGTCAGTTAAATAACTTTATGCATATTATGTTTGACAAAATCACTTGCTCTGTCAGCTCTGCAAACTACCGACTTCGCATATTTGTGTTCCACGTGTCCCTACCAAATATTATTGAAATTGACCGTAAATAGTGCAGCAGCAAACTTCCTCAGTTTCTAGGAAATAAGCTCAACCTGAATATACTAAGTTTCATAAAGATTGTTTGGTTCTTATATACGACCTTTATTACACTTACACCAGAATGCATGCAAATATTCATACATACGAAATGATAAGTTTGCTGGATTCGCTTGCTTGATCGATTGGTAACTAATTGGTAACAAGCATTATTATTTATTACTATTTACTTCCGCAGGTCATGGCAACGTTACACCAAAATCATCAGTGGGCAAGATGGTGGCTATCGCGTATGCCTGCATAGGCATCCCTATCATAATGCTGTATCTATCGACTATCGGTGAAGCGCTGGCGAGAAATTTCCGCGTGTTCTACTCTAGAGTGTGTCCCGCCAGGTTCAAACCTGACGGGTTCCACACCGGCGGAGACTGTCTCCGGCGACGCGCAGAGAAACATTGCAAGAAACAGAGTCTGGAGCCTCGAACACCGTTCCAGGCCGCCTTGAACTTGGACAACTTCTACGGGGGATACCACTGGACTTGCCGGGACCACACGCGCGTCCCCGTCGTACTCAGCCTTCTGCTGATCGTTTTGTACATAGCATTAGGAACTCTAGTTTTTCGAACGACAGAGAAGTGGCCAATTGTAGACGGTTGCTACTTCTCGTTCTCGAGTCTTGCCACGATCGGGTTCGGCAACCTCCGTCCCGGGCTGTACGCGAGCACCGTCTCAGCACGCGCGGAGGACGTTGCCGTCGGAGTGTGCTGTATGTACATACTAGTGGGTATCGTAGTTATAGCGATGTGCTTCAACCTCATCCAGGAAGACATGCGGGGAGTGGTGCGGGGCTTGGCGGCACTGTGCGGAGGGCGGGGAGCGGTGCATTCGGAGGAAAAGCCGGCGGTGGTGGCCGTGTCCTGACCCGGCGCGGCGGCGCCCGGAGACGCGCCGGAGCGCCGCCCGCAGGTCAGCTTCAAGGTGGACGGCCTCAACCCGACCAAGTTCAACAGCCTGCCGCGGCGTAAGTCAGCCGGCTTCGGTGAAGAGTCGTTCGAGCGCGGGGCGCCGGCGCGCCGGTCGGCGGGACACGCAGCTGGTGACCGCTGCCTCGAGTACTTCGTGCCGCGGAGTCTCAGCGAGTTCAACCTCAGCGCGGCCGGCGTGGGGCTCGTGGACCTGTCGACGCTGACTGACCGAGCCAAGCCGCAGGAGCGAGTCAGTGCCAGGAACAGAGACAAGATGGTGACGTTCGAGGACGACCGCGCGCCCGTGCCCGCTCCCGCCGCTGCGCCACTGCACGACGACGTTTTCATGTGACCCTTAGTTATAGCTAAGTCGGTTTGGACACGGTTTGTTACATAAATAAATAATACGTTTTTCATACGTTTCGTTTCATTACTGGAAACCTTCAAAATATACTAGCATCTGACATCAAAAAAGGGAATATTAGATTACGCCCACCGGATTAGCATGATTGATGGGGACGTAAGATTTAGACAACAAAGGAATAACAGTTGAAGTAAAATGCGATAAGATATAAAACACTCATATATTATTCACGTCGAAATAGGAATGGCGAAATGTTAGCTATTCATATAGGGGAATACGGATCACGGATGGCTCCTACATATTCGACGGATAGAGGAATTAATCACATGTACTAGTAGGTAAGTATCGAGCGATTTGAAAGCTGCTCGGGACTTTGCCATTACTGCGACGGTGGAACAAAACGTTGAATGGCACGAACATTGCATCCATTGCCGCTGACAAATAGCAGTGTTCTCTTTGACGTCGCGCTGTGTCGGCAAACTACAGTGATATATCGTCAGTAATCGCACCGGAATGCACCGTGCGGAGAGAAGGGTGATCTGTTCCAATATGTGGATTACCACGCTCGGAGGAGGCAGGAACACGAGCCAATTAAAATACCTCAAGATATATTGTAATTTGTCGGCAGAGCAGGTTCATTGAGAGCTAGGAGTGGGATTATCATGTAGATTAACCGAGCCGTCGAGATATTGGATACAGGAACTTGATACTAAATTGGATAGTTAGAGCAAGTACTAGACTAGCTAGTATCTAACTAACATTAGGTGTCCGTAAGGTATTGAGAAAGTTTCGAGTTTCAGTATTCTCAGCTATGACGTTAGTACTAAAAATAAATTTGAAAATAAGATTGAGTAGGTTGAACCATTTGGATTTTTCCTTGTGGAACAATATTAAATTCATAGGAAAATAAATTTGTTCTTTTTTGATTATACGTCGTGTAGAGATAACTATTTTTATGTATAACTTTTATATATATATATATATTTATTTACTAGCTGAGCCGGCAAACTTCGTACCGCCTAGCAGCCGATTATTTAGTTGTTTATTTTTATTTTATTTAGTACTTATTCTGCTATTAGGGACGCCGCGTCAGCAAATATAGACATTAATATTTATACGATACTAACGTCACACAATTGTTTTGCCTTTTTGGAACCTCTCCACTGACACTTCAACTTTATGTTATGGTATTAAAGTTCAAATTGACTTTTAAGTATTATTACTAATCGATTGTATGGGAATGTGGAAAAGTTTAAGACCATCTCAGAAAATTTTTTAATTTTTTCTCTCCGTAAGAACCACCCTCGTATCTACTTCAAGGAATATTCTAAAAAAAACATTAGCAAATTCGGTTCAGCTGCTCTCGAGATTTGCGCTTAGCAACACATTCAGCGATTCATTTTTATATTATACGAGATAACTACATAAAATAGATATCCCGTTCAGACCTATGATCAAAAAAGTACACATTTTTCCTAAGCATTTAATTTTTTTCCACACGACAAAGAGTTATTCTGATCTGTAAGGGATATTAACGAACATCTGGTCTTTAGCAAAACATATCATTAGTATAAAAATGTTTTCGAAGGAATAATATTTCGAGTATAATATGACCGTCCCTTACAATATAAAATTTAAATATAACAAGGTACCTCCATCCTACAGATGTTCAACAACACTCTAGAGCACAATGCCCCGGGACGGCTCGGAAGTTCCTATCTACTATCTATCTATCAACCGATATATCTGAGAGCACCTATCAGCTTTCGTATTATCGATGTCTAAAGGATGCGTTCCTGTGAATAGATGAAATGGAATAGTGAGTGATTTACATGAGACACGTGACGTCACGTGAGTGGCTCGCCGGACTATATGTTAGTATTATTTAGAAAACTAACGCGTGTTTGATTAATATTATTTAAGAGGACGGGTTTTCACGCATATTAGATTGTTGACCCACCCTAGCAACCTACGATAACATTGCGCGCGCGGCGAGCGGCGGAACGCAGTGCGAGTTTAAATTCATTTCATCCCTGATGAAGTTCACTGAATGTGAACGAATCAATAGCCTTTATGGACCTTTCCAACAATCAAGTACGCGTGAAAAAACGTCTTCTTAAACAAAGTATTGAAAACCAAAACATGTTATTTTTGGGTAAGAATAATAACACTCATGGATCTAAGCTTTATAGATGAAAGAACTGAAAAAAAGAAACGAATAGAAGAAGATGTGATTTCTTTGGATTTCAATTTGGCAATGGATATTATACTTACTTAATATCCTCCATTTACTTACGTAACTGTTGGATATTTATCACATATTTTGATTAAGAAACTGAACTAGATCGGTTTTGACTAAATTCATATTGGACTAATAAGACAATACACGAGTATATTCTAGCAAACAACTAAACCAAATGTTTGAAGGCGACAATGTTAACAAATGGAGAATAATAGATAAAAAATGAGTCGGTGAATTATGAACCTCATCATTTTTGAAGTCGGTTAAAAATTGTAGATTGTTGAATAATGTCGATGGTAATGAGATTGTGTAAATCTGAGATTGTAAAAAAATGACCAATAGAGAATCTCTTTCCTTACTCGAAGTCGGTTCTTTACTTAAGATATTACGAACACTTCATCTTTTATGGAGTACTAACGTTGATTATATCTTAGCAAGTAAGATATAATCAACAATCGTTAAGCCAAAACCGTTTCCAATATAAGATAGTGTCGAACGTACGTGTCGATAAACTGCCATCCACACTCATTTGCTCAATCATATACAGCTAAGTTACTCAAGACACTATAGACAACTCTATCCCCTTGTGATAAGGGTGAGATTGAAGTTAACTGACTGCATATAACAAGGTAAAAGTGGTGATTATCGCAGTGCCAATAACACGCGACGCTGTGTTGATGAGGTGAGTGAAGTTGGTGACAATGTGGCCGCTCTGAAAGTTATATAAATATCTACAGAGAGATATGTTACTGCTAGATCTAGACTATAGGGCTTCTCGTTCTTATAAAACTATTGCCATTAAAGTATAATCCCACTGGATAAGGGTAATTTAGTGCTGCAATATTTTTTTATCAATTCAGGCCCTGTACTGTTTCCAATTTATTTCAGAAAGTTACTTAGCGTGACCGCACATAAGACATTCATGTGTATTTTATTGGGAAATTCTCCCAAACAAGTTGGATACAATCAGTGAAATGCCTTTTAAAATCACTGACAAATTTCATAACACCCACTACGTAAATTATTTATTACTATTGACTCATCTGGCTCACAGATCCGTCGATCCCACAGCCTCTGACAAGATGGAGATTTGGGAAAATCGGTATTTGTGCAAGCAAGCCTCGATTTGTTTGGCTAGCTTCTGTCAGATTTGACAGTTGGCCAAGCAAAAATCCGACCTAGGTAAAAAGAATGGAACATCAGTATCTCTTTCTCTTTTCTATTTTCACTAGTAAAACATAATTATAGCATCGTTTTCGCAAGCTACGTACCTTACTGCAATTATATCTGTTAAAGTTCTTTGTCTACAAAGTAATCGATCGGTTGGGGGTGTACTAAGCCGAAAGAGGGTAAGTATATTTATCAGTACGAACTACTTTCATAACCCTGAAATCGAGAAATAAAAATGAGTTGTTCCATAGAAAAACTTTATCGGTCGTCAAGATAATGTATGACAACTGGTTTATATCTTGAATTCAGAGTTGTTTACGTACTTAAAGTAGGGTGTGTATAGCAACCTCCTTTCGGTTTAGTGCACCTCTAGCAGATAACTGTTTAGTATTTTCTATTACGGGTAAATAATAAGGATAAGGTGAAAAAAATCACTAATTAAAGGGTGTAAAGGAATAGGAATACAATATCACGATATGGCAACTTTTAATATGGCGACAAACATAATTATAGAAAAACAGATCTTTGAAAGTTATTTGCTCTGCTAAATTAGGTTTTTTTTCAAATACTGAATTTGTACTTAGTAAAAAAATTAAAGCTTAATTTGTTTTCATATTTTGCGACATTTGTATAACACGGCTTAATAGTTTTCCAAATATCCTTACTAAATTATGCTAAATAATTTTTGAAATGTAATAATTTTTGTCGACGTAATTCTTATACAAAAAGTATTGATATCTGCTGAAATGTCGCCAACGTACATATTAAAGATTTTTCCACGAAAAAAACATGGAAAGTGAATCTAAAATAAAATGGAAACAAAAAACGACATTAAAGACTTTTTGTGTATATTTTTGTACATAATCCGGAAGCTCTCAATGACAACATGATAATAAAATTTCCCGCCATCAGCGAAATTCGCGCAAATTAATTTTGCCCAGCGGAAAACAAAATACGTGTGACATTTTGGTAGCAATATTGAAGTATTACACTTTGGACACCGAATTTTGAACATCCGCACATTTGCGCACCCACGAACTATTGACAATATAATACGAGAATATTATTGTCTATCACATCATCTCACACTAACATAAAGGCGAAAGTGTGAGTTTGTGTATTTGTTATTCCTTCACGCTCGAATGGCTTAAAGGATTATGATGAAATTTGGCACCAGTATAGTTCAAGTCCTAGATTAAAACATAGGCTACTTTTCGTCTCGAAAAAAGAAATGTTCCCGTGGGATATTATTATTTTCGAGGGTAACATCGCGGGCCGTAGCTAGTCAAGAATAATCGATTTTTCATCATCATCAGCTTACTCTTGTCCACGGCTGAACATAAGCCTCTCCTTAATATAAAACGACACTCGGCCCTATGCTCGATCGAATCGATTTTTGTGTCTGTCTATTTATATAATTTAGAGAGTAAATTTAAAATAAAATTGACATACAGAAAGTTTTTTTTACTATAATTAATATCAATTGCCGCGCTCACTGTCGTATGTTTGGATAGAAAATAGAGTTTCTAAGATGCATAAAAAAATAAAAAGCTTACTATTTACAACACTGCTTTCAGCCGTTTTTTTAATCATCCGCTTTGACTTAAAGATAACCAATCACACATAATCCGTATAGAATGTAAATTGTGATTTCTTGTAATTATGCATTAAAAAAATGCTGAAAACGTAAAATAGGTGCTTAAAGACAGTGTGCAAAGTGAAATCCCTCCAATATTCATCCTGGCGTGGTGTCCGCGGTATAAAGGGATTTGTCAAATAAACATCGTAACGTAACGCGATATCCTTGCGAGTATATGTGACGAAGTAATGACGTACACACGGCCCTATAATGAAGGAGATCAGTTTCATTTGATGTCATGTTTTGTGGCCAAGGTAGCCAATAGGCAAAGAGCGAGTCAGAATGTTCTGTCTGTGGGAGTTAGATAGATTAAGGCCCCCACATAAAAACTAATAAATGCTTTATTGAACAAATTATCGTTATGAGTGCAGACAGTTCATGGAGCGGGTAACAGACCACGCACGTCCGTGCAGTGGGACTCCTGTCAATGCAATGAGGTCGTCAAAGAATGAAGTACATGCAATGCACTATTGAGTGAATATGTGTACGATAGATTCGAACACTATCCTGTTTTTTTTTTGGTCTTGGATGTATTATTTTTATTTAATGGGTTCCCTTTGTAGGAGGTTTGGGTATTAATATGAACTCTTATAGTTTTACTCTATCCGAACGTATGAATGTTTGTAACTAAAATTTACAGTTATAAAATTATTGGCAATAGTTGATAAAATTTGGCATTGTTAGAACTACAAATACATAAAAGAGTAAGTAAGTCCTATCTCACTGACAAATATTCAATAGGAAGGAACCCAAAAAATAAACCAAAAATCTACACTCTGAAGAGATATGAAATTTGAAGGGGTGTGCATTATATATAAAGATGTACTAAAAATATTTTTTGGAAATTATACCCTTAAGGGGTTCAAATAGGGGTTCAAAGTTTGAAAGTTCTGAATCCAATGGGGAACTACTTTATTGAAGTCGGTTAAAAAGTATTCTATGTCCTTTGTCGTAGTCTAATCTACCTGTGTACCAAATTCCATCCAGATTGGTTCAGTGGTTTTGGCGTGAGAGCGAGACAGACAGACAGACAGAGTTACTTTCGCATTCATAATATTAGTTACGATGTCGCGGGCAATGCCGCGGGTGACCGCTACTAGCCTTATTATAAATAAATTGTTCAAACACATCACGTCCCGTGCACATCACATCCCCCCGCGCCAGGGTCCTACTCCCTTCCCCCGGGGACGCGGGTAAAGGTAAAAAAATGTTGCCAGTCATTACAAGGGAAGGGTTGTCCCGTACCTGCCGGGTAATTGTTTCAAATACTACGTTCAGGCATGACTAGCGATGTACGTATGGGCAAACTAAATTGCTTTTGTCATTGACCCAGCGAGCGAAACGTCTCTGCTTTTCTTTTATTTATTTTTTCTATTTGTCTTTTTATCTATTCTATTATTTTGCTTTGCTTGTCGTATTTTTTCAATATTCTTGACGTGGTTTGGTACACAGGTAACAGGTTTTACTAAGGTTTTTTTTTTTGTGCTGGGAAATTATTGTTGAAGCGAAAATTAATGAGGTTATGTTTTTGTTTTTAAATTGGATCCTCTTTTGTGACTGTTATTATACATGTCCCATAATAATTCAAAAATATTATTCTTATCTCTTTGACTAAATTTTCAATCCCTATGCTAAGTTTCGTCACGATTCGTCAAAATGCTAACACTTAATAAAATATTTTACACTTGTTTTGATGAACAAAGTACTACTGAAACTCGAATCTAGGAAGTACGTACCAATAGTATTAAGTTTCGAATTCCAATAGTAGTTAATTCATTATCTAACTTGTAACAAACGGGTCGAGTTATTCGGGTCACCGGTGACTCATGTGTAAATAACTCTCAGCAATCGTATTTACCTCCGAATAGCAATCGGCTTTATTGACCGGATAATAGGCTTGTATCCGGTATATCGGCCACAAATAACTGTGCTTATTTTCATAAATTCTGTACACAGAGATATGTCTAATTAATGGATATGACATGTCAGAGATATGATATCTCGGAAGATTAGTTTTGCGTCTTTGTGAAAGTCATGATATGTTAGTAATAAGTCCTAAATATCTGTCGTCAGATTGACAATAAAGTATCAGAAGCTCAGTTTTTTTCAGATCCCGATATTATTATTTTTTAAGGCAAAGAAGTATTTCCAAGAAGTCCAACGCTCTTTGCTGTTTTGCAGGTAGTCGGCAGCTAATTAGAAAACGCGAGCTAGCGGATGTAGCTACCCGGCTAATTTAAAAGGCTGTTAAACAATTTTCATACCGGATGACCCCACGGGGCGCGTTAGTATTACTTATAATACTTTCTTAAAAGTAAAACAGGTTTTTCGTTTCCATCTAAATAAAAAGTGTCATGAAAAAATTGCAATTTGAATGTGATAGTAAAGATTCGGTAAGAAATTTACCAAATCTTATATGTTAGGTATCTCAATTTTAGCAATATTTAACCATCAGTTAAAATAACATTGCAAACATAATAAAGTAACACAAAAAGTTACTCTCGAATGTACAATCTGTCGATATTGTTTAAGGGCACTAATGGTAAAAAATTGTCACTGCTGGTATCGCTAGTACCCTTAAGATTACAGCGTAAGGGTACTAATGAAACTACCTCATGTTTACAACATAACAGTTAATAATACTCATACATTGACATAATGCAAACAATTCTCTCGCCCTCACAAACCGAACATCGTTCAACTTATTGATAACATCAGTTGGGAAGTTGTTTGTTGTATTTACTGATCATAACCCACTCTAACACAATATAACTGCGGACGAGGAAAACTGACGAACGTTGCAAGAACTACCCTCAATGAAGTTCTGTTCAGTAATCATAAAAATACTAGCTGTGCTCCGCAGTTTCACCCGCGGTACATTTTTGATCATCCCATAGGAAAACTTCATATTCCAGAATTCAAAGTAGCTTATGTGTTAATCCAAGGTATAAGCTATCTTCGTGCCAAATTTGACCTAAATCTGTCAAGTCGTTTGAACGTGAAGGTGGAACAAACAAACACACACACACACATACAAACTTTCCACTTTATAATATTAGTGTGATATAAATATTTTGTGAAATAGTTTTGCACACCTTTACTTATTTATCTCGAATCGTTAGTTTTATTCTGATAAAGAAATGCGTTTAATCTGTCAATGTGTTTGTCTATACGAGTAGGTTTAAGTTAAGTAATGTAGTCGTATATTCCAACTAATCGTGATGCATCTTAAATTTGTTGATTGATTTAAAAGTTTTGTCATTACGGGTTTTAATAGAAGTAAGAGTATTTTTTGTTATTCTATTTGTTTTAGAAGTTAGGAACATGAACATATCGAACAAAAGAGTTTTGGGATTTCTTATAAACTTGAGGATCTTACTTGTCCCATGGGACTTCTGGTATTTATTTTCGGAAGGTCAACAGTTTCTAAAACTGCAAAACTTTCTGAAATATCTATAGAATATCTCAAAGGTAATACGATCCGACATGTTTTTGGCGTGGAGTTGTTGAACTTTCCACCGATAGCTCGGTCCGGTTCAACTGATGTATGGTGATGTATGCATTTCTGATTACTTACACGTTCATTCGAATTGGAGATTCATCTTTTCATACAAATGAAAAACTTGTTAAATAAAACTATTGATTGATGAACAAGAAAGGATATGTTGGTTCTTGGCTGTATGTTGTAGCATTATTAAGAGAACGAATATAATGTTAATAAATTATTAAATATCCCCTTGTCTTATTTATTTATTTTTTATTATTATTAATACTAAGTGTTAGCAGTTACAATTAAAGTTTTAAAGATAGTTTGATAAATTAATACAGCTACAGAATAGCTCAAACCATCAAAAGTAATTTTATACATGTGCAGAACGGAGCAGACCAAATTTAGAAGATTTTATTATTTTATATCTTGTGCTTTTATTTAACGTTAAGTTTATCTTACGTTCCACTTTTTTCAGAAAATCTGACTCGTGGATTTAAACTTTCGATCTCTTATTATATAAAATGAAAGATGTTGCTGGTGTCCTAGTAAGATGTGTAATGAAAAACAAAAACAAAAGAAAAGCTACATTCGAAAGTATAAAAGAACGAAATATAAAATAATAAAATCTCTAAAATTTGATTTGCGTTCTGCACAATATCTCTTAGCTGGTTAAACACAAAAATGATCAGATCTTAAAAGACCTTATTTAATGTATTTTGCATAAAATTCTTCAAAGGCAAACTTTAATGAAGGCTAGAATTTAATTAAGCAAAGTCATAGTTATTCCGGTGCACTATGCAACATGCATCAGTTGAAATCCTACGAATTTTGTACAGAACACAACCATAATGAAAATCATCTTAATGAATCTCGTGCAGTCTTACCGTATCTCCTTGCCTTACTTAGGGTGCTGTTACCTTACATCAGCTTCTGAAGGAAAATATTTTCGCGAGTGATCATTTAATGTGATTGCGGACTCCATTTTGGTTTTTATAACTTAACAAGACAAATCAAAAATTTAATAAACATCCGACATCGAAATCTTTTTATGACAGCCATCTTGGATATTACATTTATCATAATGTAATAGACTTCTTCTAATCAAGTACTTTATTCGATATCCATGTTGAGAGAGTTCGGAAAAAAATTGTAGTCCGCAATTTTAATGCGGCGGTCATCTTGGACCGAAATTGTCGGGAGTGTGTTTAGCTACGTTTGATGGAAATCGGTCCAAGATGGCTGCCGCTACAAAATAACGGATTACAAATATTTCCACCTCTCCCACAATATGCTATCAGGCTGAGCTAATAGAATACTAAACACTGTGATAAATTTTAAATACAAAATGATCTCCGATACAAAATGGCAAATTACATAGTTTTTTCTTCATTTTCCATTTCGCTTGTCGTAATCTTCTCGTTTCATAATGTTGATAGCTAGTTAGTTATTGTAAGCGTAGTGTAGAGGCACCTCTAGTTCGTATTTCTCTCAAAGGAATTTGATTCAAAGCTGCATATTTCCACGTTATTCCATTAGCTCGCTTCTATAATGCATTTAGCTCAAATAACGTTATGAAACGAGAGCTCCACAGACTCCACACCTAATGAACTTTGATAACATATACGACATTCACGTTTACAAGTGACGGCTAATATTGTCCTACTATTTACAACACAAAAACAGTTTTGAATCATCAGGCGTTTGACTGATAAAAAAGAAGTAAGAGGTAAAAAGCAACAAAACTGAATTTACAAAAATGTAATTATAAAACTCTTTCATTGTTACCACTACAATTATTACCTACTTCAATTACGACAGCCACCGGTAGAGCTTTTTTAGTTATTTAGATTTTAAAACCTGGACCGGTTTTGAGAAAATTTAAATGGAAACACTTCAAAAATATTATCAAACATAAAAAGATTTTCTCTTTAATCGGTCCAGCCGTTTTATAGAAAACCGTCAAATTGAGTACACCCTACTTTCTTAGGAAGATAGTTTTTTCAGTTATCTGACGTTTGACAACGTTTACTTAGGAATGTAGATACATGTAACAAGACTGAAGTAATTAAAATATAATTATCAAAAAATACTTTAATTGACACTAGAATACAACATTGAACAATAAATGAAAAAATATTCAGTTGTTTTGATTAAGTTTATATTTTATAAATAATTTACAAAACTTTCTACACAACATAAGAACGTTTCAAAATCTGTCGCAACATTGTATGTTTTAGTGTTGTTACCAACTCAGTTCATACATACTCGTAGTTTGCAAATCGAACGTTTTGAACTGACCCATTTCTAGCCGATAACAAGCAAAGATAATATTTTCGTTCCACTCTAAATATCGCTTCCACCTCGCCAGCCCGCTACCATAACATTTATTTTTCAGCGCGAATCCAAAACATGTCATATTTACGTCATAAAATCTCGAGTTGTTTTCAAATAAAGCACCATAATGTGATCGTGAACATATCCGGCGGGAAACAGACGCGCGAAGTTCACGTCAAGACACACGCATGTCGGGAAAGTTGACGGGAACCGCCGCCCCGCCGCGCAATCGCCCCACCACCGCGCAAACTTTGTCAGAATTACGTCACTCGCTGTCACTGAGGTGATGGAGTGTTTGAATACGTGTCTCGTATTTATGTCTTCTTATATCTGTGGCAGATACTTTCCGCACAAAGCCCAATCAGACCTAATCAGGCATGCTTATAAAAACCTGGTGCGTGCTGGGTAAAGTCTCTTATATCTATCCTTCTCTTCACCCTTATGTGTCTATAAATGAACCACAGATATGAGTACATTACCGTGGATAGGTCCCAAGCGACGCGCTATCGATTGACTTAGAGGACTTCTTACAAACTTTACCAATATTATGGGAATTGGATGGCGGAAACTGCTTTCATATAAGTTGTAATACAGAATAATTGACCAGGAGAAGAATGTGTATTTGCTTCACGGTTATATTATTATTGTGCGGTTGTTAGTACTTGCGTTCACGCGATCATTTTCGACTAAACTTAGTATAGATTATTAGCGTTTTAAGTCGTAAAGATTTTTGGTTATCTAAGATGATTATCCGCCAAGAGCAAGAATAAAGATTTATATCCTGGCCGGTTGGCGCAGTTGGTAGCAACCCTGCCTTCTACGCCGCTGGTCCCGGGTTCGATCCCCGGACAGGTCAAACATTTGTGTGCATGAACATGTCTATTTGACCGGTGTCTGGGTGTTTATTATATATATAAGCATGTATATATGTATTTCTAAGTATGTATATCAGTGATCAGGTTACCACAGCCCAGGCTTTGCCTAGTTTGGGAGCTGAACACCTTTGTGTGGATGTTGTCACATATTATATTATTATTATTATTATATGTTAATTGGAGGAAGAACCAGTTTGCAATGTCAAATAAGAATTTGTAATAGGTACATTAAAGTAATTGGATAATTAAGGTAAATAAGGTAAAAAACGTGGCCATTGAGCTACTCGTATTATCGATTTTATAAATGAATGAATATTTATTGCACACCAAACAAAAGATAGAAAGATACAGCAAGACACATCTAAACATTTAGACAATGGTAGTACATTGGGCGACCTTATCGCCTAAGGCTATTTCTTCCATGCAACTTTTGTTTCATTTATGCTATCCACTAAATGTAGTTAGCAAGATAAGATATCTTCTCCGACCTTTTTAAATGGATTACATCGATGATGAAAGGTGGAGGCAGGCCCGCGTTTACGACACAATCACGGTAAAAGTGAAATGGCTGTAAGAGAGTAAAAGCGGTGCATTTTGAAAGGGTTTTTAGAGCGAGACTTTACTACACAGTTAATGGGATCGTGATCCATCTAACTGCGCTTCTCATGAAATGAGAATGTGGAAGATACCTATTTAAAATAAATAACACCAAAATAGGTGGAGTTTCTTAATATATTTTTTTATATAAGATCACCGTGTCTCAGAGACAGCTGGACGGATTCGGAAATATTCTGTAAGTAACAGTATGAATATCAAAAAATTGAGAAGTATGAATATATGGGAAAATATCCACACAAAGGTCTTCAGGTCCGAAACTAGGCATAACTGTGCTATTGTAACATGATGACTGATATATATAAAATATATAAATACATAATATATATATATATATATACACAGGTGTTCCGTCATCGAGTGCATATAGGAATGCTGACATCGGCCTCGACGCCGCACCGCAGCAACAGCGTTTCCTCGGCATCATGGAACGTGCGTTAAATACAATTATTAAGGTTAAGCTTGCATTGTATAACTAACATCGGTTGAAACTAGTGCTTGTTCAAATTATTCTTTAATTAAATTTAGTTTAAAGTTATTTTGGTTTTTTTTTTGGATCTATCGACAGCGACCTTAGAACTCGTAATTCAGGTTAAACAGACATGTTCATGCACACACATTTTTAACTTGTCCGGGGATCGAACCCGGGACAAGCGGTACAGAAGGAAGGGTTGCTACCAACTGCGCCTACCGGCCAGTCGATCCTAAATCATATATAAATTTTATAAAAATTAGTTCAGTAGTTTGGTTTGTGAATATAATAACTTAAAAAAATGCCAAAATCAGTTCATTTATAATTTTGTTAAAGTATTAGGTACTTTTTAATCCTTACACTCTTTTAGTGGAAGAAAAGTCAAAGATGCTAAAGTTGTCCGTGACGTCATCGAGCGCAGCTTACTTTGAAAAATGTGAGCTCGTGACGAAGCATGTCGATGGCAGCTTGAGCAGGAATATCTAAAAATAGCTCAACCTCTCTGGAGGAATAGCTTAGCTGAGTACCAATAAACTGCTCGATTGGGTTCCAGCAAGGCGTGCAAACACTTAGCTTCTTCACAGCTGATCAAGCTATAGGCTTTTTTATAGCTCAATTTTGACAAATAAGGATAAGATACATGAATTTGGTGTATTTTACGTTAAAGGAAATACATTGAATTTTTGTGCCTACTTATGTATTTTAATTTGAGGGCACCGTTTTATTAGTATCAGTCTATATTTTAAGTCGTTATTGGATACCTTCTCTGCGATGACAATAATCTGAGTTTTTGTGTTACATTTTTACCACGGTATTTATAGGTATTTCTTTATTTTCACCACAATCAAAAGTAAACCGTTTATAACAAATTTAAAAGTAAAAAAATTAGACAATTCAATATTATTCTTTATAGATTAAGAGCCAATGGAATAAAGTGGAAATCACCTTCTATAGCAATATTATGAATGAATCAATAAGTGATTAGTTTGTTAGTATTGGTGTTGTCATCAAACTTTGTGTTAGACTTCGTACGATGTTGTAAATTGCATCAAAATAAGCTTTGCAAAGTGGTTGAGTCAACACGTTCTCGCGGCGAGGAGCTATATAATGTTCTTTGATGTTAATCAATCATATCACTGTAAATCTTAAAAAAAAGTATTTTATTTTAAATTATTTTTCTGGTTTGTCAAGAGGTTGTCGAATTGCAATAAGTCTTATGTTTGCTTAAGTCTTTTAAACTATGTAGATCCTTATACAATCATTATATTACAGTAATATAATTACTGTTGTCTCTAACATTCTCAAATACTAGAAAAGAAATACAAAATGTTTAAATAATTACAAAAATGATGCAGCTATGGCCACCAAACTGGGCGAATTTGCCCGTATTTTTTTATCCTACACAGCTAGGCATTTGACCACAAGTTTGCACGACCGCAAGTCAGCAATACTGTAGACCTAGATGGAGCATGCCTAGTCTGGAATATGCTCTCAAGAAACACACCGGAACACACCGTTACGTGATTGGCGACAGATTTTACAACTTGAGGGTGCTAGCTAGCCAGGCCAGCGATAGGAAACGCTCTAGCACCATGCTATGGTTTCCTCACAATGTTTTCTTTCACCTTCCCTGACATATGTTACTTAATTTAATACTCGTGCCTATTTTTTTCTAAAACAACTATATATTATAACAAGATCCAAAAAATTGGTATCAATGTATGAAACATTGTAGAACTAAACAGAAACGAGCTGATACTCGTAGGACTAGACTAGACCCAGCGCTTTACACTAAACAAAGACTAGAATTTAGTTGTTACTCGTATTTTAGTTAGAGCTCAGCTTGCGAGGAGCTTTTCGACCAGCTCGTGCAAATAGGAGAGTTCTACAAACAAATGAACTCACGTCCACAAACTACTCCCCAGCCAGCAGCCCAGTAATCTCTTGACCTGACCGATTTATTTCATGTATTCGAGTTTTATATAAAACTAGCTGTCCCGGCGATCCCTCGCCTAACTGTTATGTATGTTTCTCACCGTTTAAACCTTCCCTGAACTTTCACAAAGACTTCAAAACCAAAATCAGCTAAATGAGCCCAGCCGTTCTCGAGTTTTAGCGAGACAAATATATAAGAAGAAGATATGAACTATATTTAGACAAGATTAAATATTGCATGTTTTTCGCAAACATGTTTAAAATCGGTTAAATATAGTAATATAGCGGCAAGTAACAGGTTCTTTCATTTCGGTTAAATTTAATTCGAAAATGCTCAACCAAAAATTTAGCTTAAAAATACACTTGTCTAAATAAAACTCAATCAATGACGTCACTATCTCGAGTGGAGTGACGCGTCGCGTCAGTTGACACTATATTTATACAAATCGGCTTGTTGGGCATAAACAAACCTCGATTTAAATATTCAGTATTTATCCCCAGCCTTGATTCGAAGATGCTTAAAGAAGTTTAGTGAGATACGGTAGGGTACCCTTGTAAAATATCGATATCAATATATATACGTCCATTACAAATACGTTTATCGGTATTTTGATATCGATACCAAAATTATATTGGTATTACAGTCCATGTTGTCACATTCAACTAATCTACTCTACAGACAACAATAGAAACATACCTGTATCTCAACATCAGTCAAACATGAGTTAATGTATGACTACTTATCCTAAACTTTACCGTAAGTCCTTTTAGTTCATAAGACTCACCTGACGATAGAATCTCAAGGAAATTGACGAATAACTATGTAACTGACAATGTAATAAAATCTCAAAAGTCAACTTTGGCCCACTTGACTAATATATAATAATTTATTTGCGTTTGCGGTTTCATGTACCTCAACGTACGAGTATAAGCATTGCCACTCAGAGTGGTACTAAGTACAACAAAAAATAATAGATGTTACCTATAGACAATTTAAGACCTACAGATAATCCAAATTTTCCAACCCACCACCAGAGAGCGACGTGCGCAGCATGCTAGCCGCATTACCATGCTAAATAGCGATGCTTATACGTTGGGCCAGATAAAAACCGCCATTCTGGTCACGCGTCGTATCGATCAAACGCTCCGATAATGTTCATAAATAATACAAATGAACCAACCGATTCACCTCATCAAACGAGAGGTTCTCAGTAACCCAAGGTATGTAACCCAAGGTATGTAACACAAGGTATGTAACACAAGGTTGTTAAAGTACACAAGGGTTGTTAAGAATTAATTATATAACTTGTAACAGCCAATTCCCCTTATCTGGAGTAATTAAATCCTATCTAAACATAAACATACATTAACCCACTCTTTAGGCACCTAATTCAATGAAACATTCAGAGTGGTTTGACCCCGGAACGTGTTGTCTAACCGACACGGCCAATCACGAGCCGGGGTCTACCGGACCCCGGGTCTGTTAGACCACGGGTCTACGAGACCAGACAGAATAACATCCCGCTGCGACCACTGTTATTGTATTCCAGTGGTCTACGCCGGCGAACTAAAGCGTATATTAAATAAATTGTTTCAAAAGCTTTCGGAATTATGAGAGCAAATATTGATATTGTGAATTTTGATGAGGTTTAATTATTATGTGGGTATTTTAAACTTACAATTGAAATTCGTTTTAATTTAAATGGTTAAATTGAATAATGAATGTGTAATGATTGTTTTGTGTTACTGATATTATATGTATGAAGTTAAAAGAGTGCGTTAATTGTGCACTTTTTTTAATGACTAATGCCTTGAATATAGACTATACTCGTGTAATCAAAGAAGATTATGAAACCTAGACATGAACTACAGAAACATTCTTCAACTTAGACCAAGCGCTTAAACTACGTAGATAAAGCTGCCGTTCCAATGTATAAGATGTCTAAGAATGATGTGGACTGCAGTGTCTCATTTTCGAAGATATTTGCTGGAACTATTTGTACTATTTCTTATTCTGGGATTGTACAAAATATGTATAGATATATTTCGTTTGGTACGAGTAGCGAGTAGCGACCACTGGGTATCTATCTATTTGTATTTTCTTGCTACGAGGAAGCGAACATATAGTTATAGTAAATATCTGTATCAACAGATTCAAATGTACAGATTATTTAGAATCCTTACATTATGTTGAGAGGCACTTTTTATACATTATTATATTTTGAAAAATAACCTACTACTCATAATCGAAAATAAATTGATATGCCTTTGAAGAACTGGGAACAAAAATGGATAAAACAATAATGAAATAATCTGTTAAATTGAAAACATCCTCCTTTTGAATTCGATTCTATGTCGTAATGAAAAGTAGGTAAGACAAGTTGTAAAGTCTCGTGGCTACTCTAGTAGTGTCCCGTTGTCCGAGATATTTGCTCGGTATATTTGTCCCGCTTGTTATTCCGGGTTTGTCCCCCGGGCGGGCGGCGCGCTGGCTGGCGGCGCTTGGTTGTGATGCTTATATCTTCTGTCAATACTACGCTATTGGGTTAGGTTATGTGAGCCGTTTCAGTATTTTCTAGGGCTCTGGACCCAATAGGTAAAACGGATTCATATTACTAAGACTTCTATATCCATCCGTCTGTCTATTATCAGGCTGTATCTCATGAAACTTATAGCTTGACAGTTGTAATTTTCACAGATGATGTGTTTCTGTTGCAGCTATAACAAAACATTCTAAAAACAAAATAAAATAAATAATGAAGGGTGCACCTCGCTCTCAAACAAACGTAAGTAATACTCGTATGTTTGACGTGTTTTGTTTTGCTTGATATTAATAACGAGCACAGGTAGAAACTTATCTGATCGATTAGAAACACCCAAGTTAATGCGAGCGGTACTTAGCCATATTAGTACCTAAGTGGTTCATAATCACATCACTTAGAATCAGTTTTAATACGATTCTCAGCACGTTTTCAATGTACTCACTCCCTTAATGTGTTCTTATAGAGCGCGGGGCATTCTCGGGAGATTGTAATTATTATTGGGAGCTTTCATAATTTATGGTTTTCTTTGTCAATCGGGCCTTTCATTTTCACTGAGTAATTTAGTATTAATGAGGTTGGTTAGAAAAGACTTCAAACTTAATGTAGTTCTATCGAATTCAATAAGCATTAAGTATTTTGATTTTATCTTTCGACTCAATAGTTATACTCGTAATATATTATAGTTATAATATAATAGTTATTAATAAATGAGTTAGTTAATAGTTAGTTATATTTAAATTTTTTTATATATTTAATTATTTATTTCAAAAGAAATTAGTTATATTGACATTCTAGAGAAATATATCTGACCTAATATACCTAGCTAGGTAGGCTATATCGTTGGGCTATGGGATGTACTCGCAGGCGGGTCATCGACGCTACTTCTATTTTTTCTTTATGCGACAGAATATGTTGACTTTTCTTGAATTATTATTGAGAATTTTGAAAATTTGTTTTTAATTGAAACGGTTAGGTTCTCTAGTGACTCTATACTAAAAGTACTATGACTTTTTGCATGAATAGAAATGGACAAGTTACCATGTAATCCTGACTAGAGTCAGCCTTGCCTACTAACTAAACCAATATCGCCAGTCGCAGTCGCAGTCGCAGTCGCAAACTATCGCAACAATCTATAGGTACTCGTACTTTTGACATTTTGCTTTTAGACTTCAATTTAGAGGACAGATATAATAAACCCACGGAGCGATGTCATAACTCTTTAATGTACAACGCGAGCACAACTTTGCTTTCAGAAGTTAGCGGGCGAGGGAGGGGAGGGGCGGCAAAACGGTCGCCGAGGGGCGGCAACAGAGGGGCGCAAGGGAGGGCGACCATTTAACATTAACGCGTCAATTTAACTTCGTACCGAATTATCACGTAAATATATTACCGGGGGGGGGGGGGGGGGGGGGGAGGGGGACGCCGGACTCGATTACTTCACGGAAGGCACCAATTTTGTATTAACCTTCAACTGACAAAGCCATTTTTTGCTACGCACATAGTGGGGTAAATATGTACCCCATGTTATTGTTGTCGTAGCAAATGTTCTATTGGCCAGAACTACTTAGTATTTTTAAGATCTTTGATGGTCCTAATGACTATAGCGAGAGTTATAGCTTAGAGTTTAGGATCACACTACCATTGACGGCGAGAGATGATTGATGACTTGTTGTCGCAAGTGCTGTTTAAACCTTATAGTATAACTTAATAATGAGTTTGAAACTATTTTGGATATATCAGTTTAATACAAATTTTGTTAGCTCATTGGTTCTTTATAATAACTGAGGAACATCCTTACTTTTCTTTTATGGTACTACAGATACGATGTCAGAAAAGTTGAACCATTAATGGCACTGCGGCCAATTTTTGCACAGCGCGAGCGTCATTTTGCGTAAGTGACGTTACCGCTCTTTTTATAAGGTAATAGGTAATTGTTTTCAAAGTGTTGTTAATAAAGAATTAGATCTATAGCAATCATTGGAACTGGTTTTACCTTTTTTCTACAGATACGAGTATTTTACCTCATTAAACTATATTAAAAAAAAGAGTGTTGTCCAAATAATATTTATGTCTGCCTCAAACTACTGATTCCGCAAGCTTAATTACAATTAGGAATATACTCGTATTTACTGCATTAACAAGTTAAAACAAGTCGCAAAAATCTCGAGGTCAAAAATACCCCACGATGTTAACGTACGGTTAACTTTCCCTGCACTCTGCGGTTTAAGTGTATTAACTCATTTTCGTGGAAAAAACATAAATTTTCGTGAGTGCACTTTGATCGTGAGTTTATGGTTTAAGTGCCTATTAACTTTATGCGATTATGGCACTTTTTTTCTTTGTATTATTTTGTAAGTTTGTTTGGGATTCAAAACTCGCGTACAGATCACATATGAACCAATATTTACGAAAATTAGCAATACACGTTTTAACTATTAATAGAATATTTTAGTCGTTGTCAATTATTATTATTAGAGGTGCGTTTCCTAAAAAAGAAGGACAGTTTTCTATAATGTCATTAATCGCAAAATTGAAAATAATATATTAAACAATGAATAAAATAAATGTATATAAACCAAATAGGTCGACAGATTAGCGAAGTTTAGACCCCAATTTTTTCATCAAAAACCTTACTAAATTATTTCAATGCATACGACCGGGAAATTATAAAATAGTAAACTCACCCGAGCAATGATAGCGCTCAGTCGTTATTGTTATATTTCAGTCTGATTGCGCTAGAGATGCTAAGAACTGCCGCGATCGGTTAAAAACATAATGAACTTAATATTATTATTTTTATAAAATAATATCGCTGTGTAGATAAACCATTTCTTTCTACATGTATAATAAACAATAAGAAAGCAATATGTGTATTTGTACTTGAAAATTAATTGTTAAATATCTTAGATTTCATATTTAAATTGTGTTTAGTATCTTGTAATATATTACTTAATTTATTTCTATACTTGCTTACACATTGCTTAATTTATTTCTATACTTAGTTTGTTTTTGATTTTCTCTGTAAAAGATATTATGTTTTTCGATTGAGAAACAAACAACTGAAATCATAACAATTTTAGGTGAGCTGTACTAAGGGATGCTCACCTCATACTCGTATAACAATGAACTGGATACATCGTACGTGGTCAATCAGTTTTTTGCAACCCTCTATCTACAGGCTTTAATCGGTCACCATAGACATTTTACTGCGTACGAGGTTCTATTAATCCTGAAAAAGAGAAGCGCATACATTTTATACCTACTTGACTGGACCGATATCAATAAAATTGCCATAACAATATATTCAAATTGAGGACTTTTTTATTGTTTTGTATTTAAATTGCTCTCTTCATACTCGCCAAAAGCCAAAAATTAATAAATCTAACATCAGCCAGTAACAGAACGGACACAAATTCCAAACAATAAACACTTCAGAATACAAATACTTCGTTACAAATTAATTAAGCCGACATGAAAATAACCGAGTAAAATGTAATCAGAACAACCCAGAGATACTTCTATATAATTATAGAAACTTCTGGTTTGGGAGAAAAAATAACAAGTTTGAATGTAACGAGCAAATGAACCCATTAATTAGGAGCTTATGAAATTAATCTTGGAAAAAATTAGTGGAACAAAAGAAGTTTCCTCCCCGTCATGATGGTAACAAATTGTAGGAGAAAAATCTGGAAAGTTCTCAACCCTTCGGGATCTTTTGTATTAACCTTTATTGGAAATTTCTCGGAGCATAAAAATGGCTTTTACAAAACAAAATGTGGAAGGAATCGCTCGCAGCGAGTATCAGTAAAAACGGGCTCAACGTGAAGTCTCGATGTTGTATTAAGCTGTAATATTAATATTGACGTTAATGACGCTTTGTGGGGCTTTCCAGACCTATCGCTACTATAAACACTATTAAAGTATCATAAATAGGTTATGTAAGTGTTTTTTTTTGTAAAATAAATTTCTTATATTCAATAGTCGTAGCACTGTATTTTGATGGGTTATTTGATGATGCCTAACGTTAAAACTGAACTATAGCTAAGCTATCAGTAGCTATTCAAATTATTTTAAGGTTTTATTTAAATTATTGGCAAAGAATTGCTTCAACACTGTCTAACAATATTTTGCTTGTAAGTCAAACTGACTATATATATATATATATATGTTTAAATGTGTTTGTGTGAATATATGTAATGATAGTGATAGTATTATGTTTTAGTTAATTTCAAGTAATTTGTTATCTGATTCAATTCATTTCTTACTGTACACGTTGATGTTAAACTGTAGAAGCATTCATCAATATTAGACTGCCCACCATTTTGTTACTTTACCAGTAGAACAGAACAGAATAGAATATGGTTTATTTGTGACAAAAAATAACAAACAATTTTGAAACAAAAATAGTAAATACAATACAATAGTAACTGTAGGGAAGCATGTTTTGTGCCACAAGCCAAGTGCGATGTAAGTTTAGCATTGACATCTGCGTTGTACCTTGTCATAGCAATAACATATCATTTCATTTTATTTACATTTTATGTTTATCATATTTTATTGTAAAAGTTGGACTCGCGAGCGCGCGGACAGATGGACTGACCGAAAAGAAGCTATGAAAAAATATTATTGTACTACGGAACCCTTAACATTGAAGACAGAACTATTGATTTGTTAAGAAAATTATTTGAATTTAATAACCTCAATTACAATATAAAAAAAATTAATAAATTTTCTTGAAAAAGAAAACATATTTTTGTTTAATTCAGAAACTACTTTGTGTTCGTGAAACTCTTGGCTTTACTCGTATGTAATTCAGTTGTACAAGTAAGGAACGTTCTTTATTAATGCGTTTCTCTGAAATTTTCCAACTGAAATTTGAAGTAAAATGGTCGTTTCGTTTTCTCTTTGTTTGAGTAATTGCCTTCGTTAGTTCAGGGAACTGAACTTACTACAATTTTCTTCTTCATTACTTCTGAGCGACGCTCAATATGAACATACGATTGTGCCGTTCTAGTCTCTTCATACACTTAACAAATATTATTGAAAATTATATCATCATGTTTTTAGACGTACAATCCTTAAACATGCAGCTTGTTTCTGACATTGTTATATTGTCTATATACTTATATAGATACAAAGAGTAAGTCCTGACTGACTGAATGACTTACTTGCATTATCTACGAATCAAGGCAGAGTCTAACCCGCTGAACCTTGGAAGAGTTCAATCATTATAAAGTGTAGGGGACGTACTGAGTAAGAATTTCTGGAAATTCAGCCCCTAGGGGTCAAAATATAAGTTCAAAGTTTGAAAATTCTTTGCATTCTGTTTTGTAGCGGGTGACAGCTACTAAACAAATCACGTTACTAATAAAACAAGTGGTTACAGTGACTTCCAAAAACCCGACGCAACAACTTTAGTCGCACGTATCTTACCAAGTGAAATCGCGGGATTACGCTAGTATAGACTATGACCATCTGCAAGTGAAGACGAATCTATTGACGCCGCTCACATAATTATGACAAATCGTTTAAGCTTTAGGGCGTGCCAAACAAATATACATACATACACATACTCGAAAAACATACCTTGCTTCTATCTCAGTCGGGTAAAAGAGAACCTTCCCAAACCGTCGGTAGGTTTCAATATATACTGGTATGTTCTCTCACGCGTTTAGTTGATTTCACATAAATTTGTTTAGTATATTAGTATTGGTTCGTCAATTTATCTTTGTCAGCCAAATTAAAGTAGGTAAATAAATAAATAAATAAATCGTTTATTTGATCTCAGTTTAAATTAACAAGTTTGAGGTAGGCTCTACCTCTTAGGGATAATAATAATCCCTGTGCCAGGTAAGGACGTATATCACTTTCTAAATTTTAATTAAAATATATTTTACTGTAGATACTTCCTCATGATAGTACTACTCGTAGTGGACAGTATCATAGTACCCACCAGCGACACCGGCGCGCGGCGGTATTTGTTCGAGTTAGTAACACGAGCGACACAACACAGAGACACAGTATGTCCCGTGGACGCGACACGACGCGACACGACGCCACACGACGCGACACGAGTCAGTGGGACCGACTGATACCTACGCATGTGTCAAACTACGAGTACTACATTACGTTCGTATACCTACTCGTACTCATTTCTAAACTCTATTATAATTACGAGTTTGAAGACAAGTGAAGTAAGTAAATATTCTCTACTGACTTCCAAGAAGAAGATCTACTCAATTTGAACCCTTTTTTAAATCTTTCTTACCTGATTTCTCGTAGATGAGTGGACTGATATGACTTGTTTTTTTAAAGGTTGTATGCGATCTGTTTTAGTTTTATCAAATCTATTTGAATTTTTAAATGTAAATAAATGTAATAGTTCTACTGACGCCTGAACTAACGGAAGTTTGTTGCTACTGTTTTTTTAAGAATAATAATGTGGAGGACGGCGGACCGAGACTGCTACGGCGAGTGGACTGTATGTGGCGTAGTAGATGGAAGAGCAGTCTGACCCGAGTCGCTCCACGGATGCTGGGGTTGAAGGAAGTTCCAAGAAAAGATGGTGTAGGCTTCGGTAGTACTGACACGGTCAGAGTCTTGAACAGAAGAGGGCGGAGAGCGAGGTTGTTTACTTCTTGTATGGTAACACTGTATCACTGCAGAGGCAAAGCTGAAGTTGACTGATCTACTGCTGAACTAATGCTGAACTGTTGCTGAACTGATTTTATATCGTATCGTACTGTCTTCTCACCCCCTTCTGGGGTGGGGATAGGGTTTCAGGGCATAGCCCTCTTGGCCCTGGCGCGTCTCCGCCCATTACAATGGACGGGTCTTGGGATCTTCAAGGGTTTTCCAGGTCGCTAGTGAGTTTGAAGTCCCCGGCTCCACGTGTGGTTCGGCGCGATCAGGCCCTGCCAGGTGAGATCCCATGGGGGAAGGCCCAGCGAACCGATCAGCAGCCGAACTGTGTATGCCGGGGGACTTAGTCTCTGATGGGGTGGTGTCTCACTTCAGCTGTGGTGCGATGAGGTCTCTGGAAAACCCTTTCGTTTTCCTTTTTCCTGGCTCGTCTGGGGGTCGCGCGTGCAGGGGGGCAATGCCCCTGAGATGCTCTTGTGTTGAGGCGTCTGCTTTTTCGAACATCTTTCTGGTCAGTCTTCTGACGAAGCTGCTAATGTCCTCGTGTTTGAGGTCTCGGTGGATGGTGGCGTTTCGGACGTAGCGCGGCGCGTTCACGATCTTTCGCAGCGCTACGTTTTCCTGGGCTTGTAGTCTCTTCCGATTCGTCGCACTGATGTATGGGTACCAGGCTGGCGTCGCATACGTCAGGCGGGACCTCAAGTAGGTTTTGTAGATTAGCAGCTTCGTCTTTATCGGCAGTCTTGAGTGGAGGATCGGGAGGAGTTTGGCGCGAGCTCCCCTCACCGAACATATTATGTGGTCTACTTGTTTACCGAACGTCAGTTTTCTGTCAATCGTGATGCCGAGATACTTGACGTTCGGTTGCCATTTTATTTCCTCTCCTTGGAGCTTCAGTGGGTCTGGTAGGTTGCAGCTCCCGGTAATGAAGGCCTGGGTCTTCGCCACATTTACCGAGAGCCTCCACTTCATCAGCCATTCAGGCAGGGCATCCAGGGTGGGTTGTAGTTTCTTTGCTGTGAAGGCTGGTTTGTACGATGAGGTGTAGTAGGCTGCATCGTCAGCGTATAACGCCAGCTTTACCTGCCCGACGACAGGGATATCGTCGGTGTACCAGGCGTAGCAGATGGGGGAGATGCAGCTTCCTTGTGGCACTCCGGCCTTCACAGTTTTCTCTGTAGAGAGAACGTCCTCGACCGCCACTACGAAGCGTCTGTCCCTCAGGAAATTGGCAATGATTTCGATGAGTTTCCTCGGTGCGGCGCTCTTCGACAGTTTGTACAGTAGCCCCTCATGCCATACTCTGTCGAAGGCTTTCTCCATGTCGAGGAAGACTGCCACGACATACTCCTTCTTGTTGTAGCAGGTGGCCATCTCGTTCACCATCTTGGTTATCTGGAGAGTGGTGGAGTGTTCGGCCCTAAACCCGAATTGTTCCTCCCTCGGAGTCACGTGCGGCTTCAGATGAAAGAGCAGACATCTTTCAAAAACTTTAGACATCGTGCTCAGCAGCGTGATAGGTCGGTAGCTCTCGGGTTTTCTGGCATCTTTTCCGGGTTTAGGAAGCATCACCACTTTTCCCAGTTTCCATCGGTCTGGGAAATGGCCACTGCGGAGTATGCCGTTGTATATCCTTGTGAGGGCGACGACGGTCTTCGGCGGTAGGTGCTTGAGGGCCTCATTTGTGATCCCGTCCATGCCAGGCGCCTTCCTTCTGGGCAGTCTCTGTATCAATCTTCTGACATGGACAGGGTTGATGACTATCGGTGGCTCTCTGTTTTCCTCATTGCTGGTTTCCTCCTCTTCCGTGGACGGCTGTGCAGAGAAGTACTCCCTGAGGTGTTGTTCCACTCGTCTGACGTGGTCAGTGTCTGTAGTCGGATTCGGCTGGAATTGGGCTTCTAAGCTCTCTGCCAGGATCTCTGCTCTGTCTTTGGCTTCGAACTTGAGCGCTCCACCCCTGTCGAGCAGTGGCTGGGTGGGCCTTGGGGTATCTGTGAGTTGTCGGCATAATCGGTGGACTGAGGGGATCTCCTCGGAGATGTTCGGGATGTGATCCTCCCAGTCGTCGGCGGCGTGCTCGTCCAAGGCCACCTTCACCTGCTCGATCAGGGCGTTCAGCCTCCTCTTCGTCCTTGGGCACCTTGTCTCCTGCCACAGCTTCCTTGTCTCCCTTTTTTCGCGAATGAGTTTCCGTATCCTTGTCGGGAGGGAAAGGATTCTTCCCTTCGACTCGGTGGTGTGCGTGGCTGTTGAAAGGGAGGTCTGGATTGCTGTGGTCAGTTCATCTGTCGCTAAATTGACTTCATCTGCCGTCATGATGGGCCTCGTCTTCGTTTTCTCAGCAGCTGTCTTCTGGAAAGTTTCCCAGCAGATTTTGCGTCCTGGCGGTCTTCGTGCTACTCTGCTGGGGGTGTCTTTCAGTGTCGCTATGACTGGACGGTGATCAGATGGGAGGTCATTCATGACGGCGAGTTCCAGTTGGGTTTTCAGGCCCTTCGCGATGACCAGGTCTATGATGCTCCCGTTGCCACCGGGATCATAATGGGTCCAAGTGTCTGGGCCCATGACTTCATATTGGTTGTTGAGAGAGTCATTGTAGAGGATGCGACCGTTGGTGTCTATATGCCCCGAATTCCAGGCTGTGTGTTTCGAATTCATATCACCGGCTAGTATTGTCGCATCCTCGGCATGAAGTAGGGCCCGTATCTCGGCAGCTTGGAGCTTCTCCAGCGGTGGCTTGTAGATCGCGAAGAGCCTCAGTTTCTGTTTCTGGGCGGGCAGCTCGATGACGACTCCTAGGGCCTGGATCGACTGGAAGTCCACTCTTGGAATTTCCTGGTGTACCAGTCGGCGGTGCACCAGTACCGCCAGTCCTCGGTAGGCTTGACCAAAGGGGGAGACTTCGTCTTTTCTGTAGACTATGTAATTGGGTATCTTCAGCTTAGCTGTCTGGTTTAGGTGCGTCTCGCAGATCAGCATCGCGTCTATGTTCTGCTCACGAAGGAAGAGCTCCAGCAGTTTCTTCTTCCCTGTGAGCGTCTGGGCGTTCCAATAACATAGCCTAAGGTCTCCCCCCATTTCTGTTGAGGATCCTCATGAGTCCCATCAGGGTGGCGGTTTCTGTGTCGGTGCCTGACTGGACCGCTTCCAAGATATTCTTGAGCACGTCTATGGTTTGGCCTAGCGAGTCGTTTCTTCCGCTGTCTGCTGGTACGGCGGTGGGTCGGCTCTCTGTCTTCTTTTTCTTATTTTTTCTTCTTGATTTCTTTGAGGCTCCACTTCCCGCCGGGTTTGCTGGAGCCATCAGGGAGGTGGCTGCCGTTTCCTCGACGGCTGGTCTTACGGCTGGGGCTGTGCCCCTTCTCCCTCTCTCGGGTACTGTTGTCGTCTCTGCCATTGTACCACCCCGCCTATTTCTCATCTCCTTTTTGAATATAGGGCACTGGTGGTAATTGGCGGGGTGCGCTCCACCACAGTTTACGCAGGTGGCCGGCTCCTCTTGTGGTCGGGGGCATTCATTTGCTCTGTGCTCCTCACCACAGCGCACACAGGCCTGTTGCCTGTGACAATTGTGTGAGCTGTGGCGGAACTTCTGGCATCTATGACATTGTGAAGGCCCTTTCTTTCCTCTCCAGGCCTCCACAATGATCCCCGGCATCATGAGCAACTCCGAGACTTGGTAGATTGCCGGGGTAAGGTTTGGTGTCTTCTGTAGTTGCACGTAGAAGATGCTCCCAGGTCGGCCCTGTCTCCCTTGTATGTTTTTAATATATTCGGGGACAAAGCCTTTCTCTTCTAGTGCTTCTTGTATCTCGTCCGTGTTGGTATCTGATGGGAGGCCCCTTATGGCCACCTTAAGGCTGCGTTCGGCTGGCAGTGAGTACGAGAACCAACTTATGTGGTCGGTTCTCTCTAGGTCGGTGAGGTAGGCTTGAATCACTCTGTACTCGGCCTCGTCTTCTGGAGTGAAACGGATCCCTCTTCCGTATGGGCGTCCGTTCGGTGGCCTTTTTAATTTACCCGCCAGCACTTTAAAGTGGTGCGACCAATTGTCGAGTCGCTCGACCACTAAAGGCGGATAGCGGGGCCCTTCCCTTCTGCGGATTTGGGCGGGCGGCGCTTGTTGGGCGGGCGGTGCTTGTTGGGCGGGCGGCGCTTGTTGAGCAGGTGGCGCTCGTTGGGCGGGCGGCACTCTTCCCGGGGCGGGCGGTGCTCTTGCTGGGGCGGGCGGCCCTCTCTCTAGGGCGGGCGGCGCTTTTGTTTGGGCGGCCTGGGCGAAGGAGGTCCTCTTTTGTTCCCTTTGTGGTAAGGGTCTCTGGGGCACATTGCTGGGCCCAGGCACGGAGGGGGCGGGGGCAGCCGGGTGCGGCGGCGCTTGTGTTGGTCTTGCTGTCCTCTTCGCTCTCGCTTTCGTCGGGCTCGGTGAGAGTGAGCGCGTTCTTTTCTTCTTGGCTTCAGATGGCGGCGGCGGCTTCGGCAGTGGCGACCTCTTCTTGTAGTCGACGATCGGTGGCGGCAACGTAATTATCGCGCGTTGCGCGAACTCCAGGGCGACCTGATCGTCTATTGAGAGCTCGGTGCCCTCCATCTCAGCTTCTCGCAGTCGCAAAAACAGCGCCATCCAACGGAGCATATCTTGCGAAAGGAGCCCGGCTGTAGAAAGTCGGGCGAGCGCGAGAATATCGCGCTCGAATAATCCTTTCGGCGATAGGTTCGTCACGGCGGGTGATTTTGCGGCGTTTGTAGGCGTCTTCATTTCCTCCTCATCCGCTTCGCTGTCGGAGGACAGCGCCACGGTCGACGGTGGAGGCGGCGGTGATGTTGGTGGTGGTGGTTGGCCCTGATAAGGGCCTTTGGACGGGCCCGGGGTCGGGTCGTCGGGCATCCTTCGGGATGGTGACGCGTTGGGTCACCCACGTATTGCAGCCACGAAGCTACAGGCGCTGCATGGCCCGCTGCTCCGGCTCTCCGCTGTGCGCAGGTGGTCCCCTCCGTAGCACTAGACTACGGGCGCGAGTCGCAGATATTTTTTCAAAAAATAGCGGCGACAGACAGAAGGCGACTTACGTTGGCTCGTGCAATTTAAAATAAAACGTGGTAAGGCGATCCCTGATTTTATAACGCTACACCACGCGCTTTTATATGTACGGCGTTCTAAGCGTGTGAGTGAGACGGGTAGTGATCGTTCAACCCTGTCTGGGTGAAATTCCACGAAAAGGGCTGTGTGCTGGGGCACTACGTGAAATTTCATGCACCTGCCCGTCTCACCGTGGTGTAGCGTTATCTGCATCCCTAATCCTAATCCCTTTGTCTCGCTTTCCGCCGCCCTATTCATGTAGACCGTGTCAGTATTGTTTATTTCTAACTAAATCTTTATACTATCTTATGCTACCACCTAATCTATGTACAATGCGACTTATGAAATAAACTTATGCTAACACCTGCACTATTTACAATAATACTACTAAGCTTAGGCTATTGTGACGTCCATCGTGAACATTCTCCCGCCGTGCAGCGCTGTCTATTGCGCTGCAATCTCCTTGGTGAACGGCGGGCGTAGTCGGCAGGATTACTTTTCTCTTGACGTGTCGTCGCAGGATCCCTCCGGCTGTGCGCACGTCGGCTACCCGGACATTGTCATGTGGTTCCGGGTAGATGGCTGTGACAACGCCTCGTAACCACGTGTTACATGGCAGCGTGTTGTCTGCGACGGACATGATGTCACCGATCTTCACAGTGGGAATGCGGCAGTGAGGCTCCCGCCGGTGTTGTAGCTCGGGCAGATATTTCTGGAGCCACCTGTGCCAGAAGAGATCGGCGAGTCGATGGGAGGCGTGCCAGTGAATGCACCTGATGGGATCCTTGGCGTAGAATGAGCCCGGCGATAGTACATGAGCCGGGTCGCCTAGCAGGAAGTGGTTCGGTGTTAGCGTGTTGGGGTCTTCACAGCTCACAAAGACGTTACTGTCCTCGTTAGTGGGTTGTCGCGGTTCTTTGGTGGCAGCTAGGGCAGTATTCTTGGCGTTGGCTGAGACAGGGCTGTTCAGTGCGGCCTCACTGTTTTCTGGTCTCTTCTCACGGTTCTTCTTCCGCAGAAGGGCAGTCTCGTAGCGTCTGTCAGGAAGCTGGCGCGAAGGTCTCTCTAGAGCTTGTTGGTCAGGATCACTTCGTGGGATCTTCGGCGACACGGCGAGTGACTCGAGGGCTAAGTTGAGGCGGAGGGCGTCGTCCATGCGCTCCTCTGCGGTCGAGTCAGCTAAGTGGGCCATGAAGTTAACCTGATGACAAAGCGGCGTGTGGGTATCATTTGATACACATCCAAGCGGCGTCAGCAATGCGATTGGCAGGTCGTGGTGTCCCACGCGCATCTCCGTAGGGGTGAGATGTAGCCTGTTGATTATGTGTTCCCGTTGTAGTTGTTCCTCTGTATCACGTCCTTGCAGCGTGATGGTGACTCGACGAGACCCCGCGGCGTCAATTTCCTTGTCTGTAATTCCAGGGCTGTTGATTTGATTCGCGCTCTCGTTTCCAAGCAGGGAGACCGTTGGCCCATCGTCACGTAGGGCCCATGTGGCGGCGGCTCCCGCCGGTGTAGAGGCAATTTCTGGCGCTATTTTCAGACGATCCGCAGTAATGTCCGTGCTCAACGTTGGCGTGACTTGGTCTCTTGTCGTCGTGTCAGCTTTCAGGTTGTAGTGCTTCACATTGTCGTATAACACAGTCTCGGATGTCACGAAGTCTTTTTGCGAGCCGTCAAACAGTGGTAGATTTTCGTAATTGCGGGGATCGGACTTGCCCTCCTGAGACACGGATAGGTCTGGCTGCACAGGAACTGGGGCAAGAGCGATCGTAGCGGCTACCAGCGGTGCGAAGGCGGGCTCACGATGAGGCTTCGCAGGCGTTACGACAGTTTTTGACGGTGCATCGGCGTTTTGAGGCTGGTGCACGTGGAGCACTGATGGCAGTGGCGGCAGCTCCGAAGACTCTGGCAGGCTCTCTATTTCCGTGGCAACAATCTCCTGAGACTGGAAACAGGTTTCAACATGTTGCGGTACAGTGATGTCTTCTTCGGAAAACTCTTTACGTGAGGCTTCTTCTTCATACAGCAGCGCGAGGCGTGCGCGTGATGCTTGGATTTTGGCAAGGGCGATTATCTCTTCAAGGCGGAGTCTCTCGCGCTCTCGATTGGAGAGACGGCGTCGGCGTGCAGGCGTTGTAGATGTCGGTTTCTTGGAGTGTAGATCCGACCTTAATGCTCCGTAGGCTGGCGCGGCAACATCCGTTGCTGGTGACACGCTGAATGGCACCGAAGGCGGCATGTGCGAATGCTGCTGTAGCGGCATAGCGGCGAACGAGGCGGGATGCATCGCCTGCACTCTTTTGAAGCACGTTGATGTATCTGTGGCGTGGAAAGCAGGCCCGGCGTGAGCTGGAGTCGGCATTCCTGGATGACTTGCGGTGACCAAGTGGGAGTAGGGCTCGACGGCACTGGAACCCTGCGGCGTTCCCAGGCGGCTTGCGGCGTTGAAGTGAGAGGAAGGCTCGGCGATGCTGGAGCCATGCGGCGCTCTCGGGCGAGTCGCAGCGGAAAAGTAGGAGGAGGGTTTGACGGCACTGAAGCCCTGCGGCGCTCCCAGATGAGTTTCAGCTGAGAAGTGGGAGGAGGGTTCGACGGCACTGGAACCCTGCGGCGCTCCCAGGCGAGTTGCGGCAGAGAAGTGGGAGGAGAGTTTGACGGCACTGAAGCCCTGCGGCGCTCCCAGGCGAGTTGCAGCATAGAAGTGGGAGGAGGGTTCAACGACACTGGAACCCTGCGGCGCTCCCAGGCGAGTTGCAGCAGAGAAGTGGGAGGAGGGTTCGACGGCACTGGAACCCTGCGGCGCTCCCAGGCGAGTTCCGGCAGAGAAGTGGGAGGAGGGTTCGACGGCACTGGAACCCTGCGGCGCTCCCAGGCGAGTTCCGGCAGAGAAGTGGGAGGAGGGCTTGACGGCACTGAAGCCCTGCGGCGCTCCCAGGCGAGTTGCAGCATAGAAGTGGGAGGAGGGTTCAACGGCATTGGAACCCTGCGGTGCTCCCAGGCGAGTTGCAGCAGAGAAGTGGGAGGAGTGTTCGACGGCACTGGAACCCTGCGGCGCTCCCAGGCGAGTTGCAGCATAGAAGTGGAAGGAGGGTTCAACGGCACTGGAACCCTGTGGCGCTCCCAAGCGATCAGCGGCGGTGAAGTGGAAGCAGAGCTCGGTGGCACTGGAGCCCTGCGGCGCTCCGCGATGGCTTGCTGCGATGAAGCGGGAGGAGGACTCGGCGGCACTGGAGTCCTGCGGCGCCCCCAGACGACTCGCAGCGGTGAAGAAGGAGGAGGGCTCGACGGCTCTGGTACTCTGCGGCAATCTCACCTCAGGCGTGGCTGTGATGACAGTGGAGTCTCTTGACACCTTACACGGGGAATCTCCTGTAGACTGGCTAACTCTGTGGCGCGGCGCGGATTGCGCCTTCTTCAAGGACCGTGTCAGCACCATCTTCTTTCTTGAATCTTCTTAAAATCCGGCTCGAAGGACCAATGTGGAGGACGGCGGACCGAGACTGCTACGGCGAGTGGACTGTATGTGGCGTAGTAGATGGAAGAGCAGTCTGACCCGAGTCGCTCCACGGATGCTGGGGTTGAAGGAAGTTCCAAGAAAAGATGGTGTAGGCTTCGGTAGTACTGACACGGTCAGAGTCTTGAACAGAAGAGGGCGGAGAGCGAGGTTGTTTACTTCTTGTATGGTAACACTGTATCACTGCAGAGGCAAAGCTGAAGTTGACTGATCTACTGCTGAACTAATGCTGAACTGTTGCTGAACTGATTTTATAACGCTACACCACGCGCTTTTATATGTACGGCGTTCTAAGCGTGTGAGTGAGACGGGTAGTGATCGTTCAACCCTGTCTGGGTGAAATTCCACGAAAAGGGCTGTGTGCTGGGGCACTACGTGAAATTTCATGCACCTGCCCGTCTCACCGTGGTGTAGCGTTATCTGCATCCCTAATCCTAATCCCTTTGTCTCGCTTTCCGCCGCCCTATTCATGTAGACCGTGTCAGTATTGTTTATTTCTAACTAAATCTTTATACTATCTTATGCTACCACCTAATCTATGTACAATGCGACTTATGAAATAAACTTATGCTAACACCTGCACTATTTACAATAATACTACTAAGCTTAGGCTATTGTGACAACAAATAATTATCCTATTATTGTTTCAATGTTAGTTAAATATTGTAATTAATTTTACGTTTAAAATGATTATAGATAATTACACAGTAACTAATTAGTCATAGTTTGCGAATTGTCGACCTCAAGATTCTTATTTTATTCAAACATTATAAAAAACCAACGCTGCCCAAATGAAACCGAGTTTACTAGCTCTTGTTTTATCTCTTTCTTGTTTTATTGCTAACTCTAGTCGATAAAGGGGTTGTAGTCTTTTATTTATATGTCGTTCCGTATTCACGTCAATCTCGTTTTTTTAGAGCTTACAATATTTATTTTGAATTACTTACATGTGATTTTACTTTTAAGTATTTCTTCAAAATCTACGATTCTATTTTCGAATTTTAAAATTGTCTGCTCTTTCTAAAAGTGTGGTGTTGCAGCTTACAAAGACTGCATTCGCTTCTTCGATCAACAATACCAACTAGATATCAGGTCGGCGCAAAAAAAACGTCTCGGTAAATAACGCCTCACTTGTGGCGTGGGGTCTTATTTTTGTTTAGTTCGGTCCAACCACAGCCAACGTAAACACGTTTCACAATGCCGCAGTGTGCATTCAAAAATTGCAAAAATAACTACCGAAAAAGCAATTTATCGGTCGGAGTGTCTTACTTTCGGTAGGTAAATGTAGAATAACTTATATTTTAAGCTTTAAACTAACAATAATATCAAATTTCCTATTTTAAACGTATTTTATTAAACGTCAGCGCGTGTTTGGCCAATGTTGGGCCAAACACGTGTCATCTTGTGTTCAACAGAACAGTAGATGCATGGAGTAGATGTTTAATTGTAAGAATTTCTATTATTGATATAATTATTACCAGAATTTACAAAAACAGTTATGGTTCTACTTTTGTGTCATGTTTGTTGGATTGTCATTAGATATGTATGTTTTAGGTTTCCTAGCAATCCGTTTACGTGTGCAGAATGGATTTCGATTGTCGCCAGAGAAAGAAGAGATGACTTTTATAAGCCAGCTAAAAACTCTGTGATATGTTCAGATCACTTTGATAAAGTGGATATAAGCGGAAATACTAACCGACGAAGATTGGTTAAAAACGCAATTCCCAAATTACAGGTAGGTACATTCATAGTAGTCAATCGAAATTATTTTTTTCTTGTTTCATGTTCTGCTAAAATATTTGTAGCACGATAAATTTTTATTCGTTATCGTGTTATTAGAATTAAATATTGTTTATTAATAAAGGGTATTTTCCGAAAAAACAGATTCAACCTCCGTCGGATCTACAACTAACGACACCAAATACCCAACTCTCAGAATCTGATACTGTCGACGTAATGGTGAGTATTTTTTATTTAGCTGTAGGAAACGTACAATTTTGTGATTACAAATTATTAATTTATTGTAATTATGCAATTTGTTTTCTTTTAAAGTAAGCTAAATCATTTGAGTAGGAAATTTGTTTATATTTTTAGCTTCCCGACAATTTTGCTCAATGAGTAATGTTCCTGTTAATGTGCCTTGTGGCAGATAATTGATTACATACGTTATAATCACCTAGATTAAACTTAAGTAATTTTTTTACAGCCTCTATCACCGACTTGTGGATTAACCATCACACAAAAAGGCACCTGCAACCAAGACCAAGCAGACCATACTTCTGTTATGAACTCTCCAGTTGCATCTGTATCAGATTTAATATCGGTCTGTGAAACACCTAGGAAGAGATTTCTAAATAAACAGTTATTCGCTGCTCGTAAAATCATAGACACTAAATCAAAAAGAATTCAAACATTGCAAAAAGTAAACAAGAGGCTGGTTAAAAAAAATTGTTCTTTAAAAACTATAGTTAACTTGTTGAAAAAGAAACAAACAATAGACGAGACAGTTTTAATAGATTTATCAAAAAATGTTGAAGTAGCAGAAGTATTTAATGGAATGTACACAAAAAATAAAAAACAGCGTACAAAACCTTTTTCAAAATATCCGTCGGGTGCTAGAAAATTTGCCTTAACGCTCCATTTTTACTCCCCGGCTGCTTATAAATACGTACGCAAAATGTTCAACACATGCTTACCACACCCTCATACGCTTTACGAATGGTACCGAAGTGTTGATGCGGAACCCGGATTTTGGCAATTGTCTCCCATTTGATAACATTCCAATCCTATCTGGAGCTCAATCTCTCGATAAGATTAATAACACCTCTATAGGACATCGCCTTGATGTAAGTGAAGAGAGAAACATAAGTGAAGCGGAGATTTTAAATAACAGACAAATACAGCAAAGTTTTGAAAAATATCAAAAAAATTGCGATGAACTTTCTTCTACATTGGATGAAAGTCCAACTTGTAGTGTTATATCGCAAATAGTAGGATATATTTCCGGATTTGTTGTTAGTAAATTGGTAAAGAAACTAAAATGTAACCAGTGTATAAATAACTTGTGTGCAACAGAGAAACGATTATTTCATAAATTGATAGACTTAAGAGACATGGGAGGGTTATTCTATGCCTCTGAGGATGTATTTAATATTGGCATGAAAACTGAAAGCGTGATAAGACATTTTGTTCGCGTAAGTGGAGGTAAATCTTTACAAAAAAAGTATGATAAGAACTTTATATGTACTATAGTTTTAAAATTATATATCAACAAGAATATATTTCCTGAAGGCGATGCACACAACCACGAAATTACTTTACTCAAATCAGTAATTGAAAAGTTTACTGACGTAAGGTTACATTACATATGTAAAAAAGAAACAGGAGATATTAAAGACAAATCTAAACGACAATTATACAATAAACTCAATTTATTCAAAGGAAATTAATTCCGTGGTTGCTGGAATTTTTGTGGATATCATGTAAAATTAAGAGGTAAGGCCATCAACGTTCGCTGCATACAAACGTAGTCCCTTGTTTTCTTCCTCTAGAGCAATCTTTTTTTTTTTCATAAAATGTTTGACTACTGTGTGCATGTGCAATTGTGTACCATTTTTTTAAGTCAATAAAAAAAAAGTTGTAAGTGCGTTCTTTGTTTTATTCATTCAATCATCATCATAGATACCTACGAATTTATTCATTTTTGATATTATTTAATTTTTATAATTATAAAATAAATAAATATTATGTACATAAAATCATAATGTTAATAATCCTTTAAACTAACAAACATATTTGCCCACATCATAAATAATCTTAACTAAAGAACTAAACTTTCACGTACATACTTACATTATTTTTAAAGTTCAATGCGACTCCATACCTCCTGTAATAAAACTCGACGACTCGTAAGGCACCGAAACAAGACGATGTAACTCGCAAGGTAATAACTGACAAAAAGCACTTTAACAGTAGCGGCGGAAGGTTGATTTTACAATACATGTTTTGACATACGTCTTTTTATCTCTAGATGATAGATGTGCTTTGCTAATTTTTTGTGACAAATGGTCGTAAATACGGTACATTTTGAATATTTGCGACTTTATTACTTGGTAGTATAGTTGCAATTTGGTCGCACTGAAAAATATTTTAAATCTTGTCTTGCTTCGCTCGTAAACAAATGTAGCTATGTAGGTATAAGTTCACGCGGACAGTATTTAGCTTTGGTTTTGTACGTGATCCTTTATCTAGTTGGTATTGTTGATCGAAGATTCGCTTTTACCTTCGAGTCGCAGATTTATACCGTAGAGGATAGAGCGCCCCGTCTGTAGAACTCTGCCACACGGGTTAGACGACTTCTTTTATACTTTTGTAGTTTTCGATCTTGCAATGATAAAAACTTAGAAAACAGTATTTTGTAATTATCAAATCTGAAAACTGTATGTATGAGAATGAAAGTGATTGTCGACACTGGTTAAACACATAGTTTCGAAACCAGTTTAACATTGAGGCTGAAGTTTCACAAGCTCTAGTTGGACACTTGAGTATTTGCGACAAAGCTATTTCAAAAAGAAGACTATAGTATACTATAGTCTATAGATTATCTCTAAATTTTACTTACTCGTATTATCCGCGCACAACGTTGTGTGTAACGAGATTATGTAAAATCTCTCTTTCAACAATAAATCTCTGACTTGTTTTAACCGATCGTGATCCTCTTTGAACCAATACAATACTCACGGCATTCAACATTGAAATTGAGATGAATTAATGTATTTGTATATCGTATAAGACGCTGTTTTACATATTAATGTGGACGTTAGGCGTGCTATAACAACAGAAGAGTTTAATCTTAAATTAGGCGTTAAGTATACTGTAAAGTCTAAAGAAATAAAAAAAATATGTGTGTCACTCGGGGACTGCCGCGGTAAAGATATTGCATACGCATACGTCTAGTCGCATGCACACAAATACCGTGCCGAAGTCTGCCGACCTTGAGGCGACGAGACGAGTGTTAGGTTTATTTTCGTTACGGAATTTCTTGATTCGGTCGCCGCGCTCAAAGCCCGCGATAAAAGCTATGCAATACCTTAAAAACGCAGATAAAAACATTGCTGACCGCAAGTGTTATCGCAAGTAGTAGTATTGTCGTCTTCTCACCCCTTTCTGGGGTGGGGAAAGGGTTTCAGGGCATAGCCCTCTTGGCCCTGGCACTTCTTCGCCCATTACGATGGACGAGTCTGTTTGGTTCTCCAGGTTTCAGTGAGGATTGTGGTCCCTCCGACTCCACATGTGGTACGGCGCGATCAGGCCCAGCCAGGTGAGATCCCATGGGGGAAGGCCCAGCGAACCGATCGGCAGCCGGTACCGTGGAAGTCAGGGGAGGCTTCTTCTTGAGCTATCTACTCACTTCTTGCTGACAATGAGTTCCCTGGAGAACCCTTTTGTCTTTCTCTTTCCGGGCTGGTCGGGCGGTCTGGCATGTTGGGGGGCTATGCCCTTCAAGTGGTCATGGCGGGAGTTATCCGCTCTTGCGAACATTGTAGTGGCTAACTTCTTCACAAAGGCTTCAATATTGTCGTGGCGCAGGTCTCTGTGTATTGTGGCGTTTCTCACGTATCGTGGCGCGTTTACGATTCTCCGCAGCGCGACGTTTTCTTGGGCTTGGAGCAGCTTCCTATGTGTCGGGCTGACGTACGGGTACCAGGCTGGCGCCGCGTACGTCAGTCTAGTCCTCAAGTATGTCTTATAAATCATCATCTTGGTCCTGATAGGAAGCTTCGAGTGTAGGACGGCGAGTAGTTTGGCGCTGGCTCCCCTCGCCATGCCTACAACTTGCTCTACGTGCTTTCTGAACGTCAGCCTGCGGTCGATCGTCACGCCGAGATATTTTACGTCACGCTGCCATGGGATGTCCTGGTCCATCAGTTTTAGCTCGTCTGGCAGATTTGAGCCCCCGGTGATTATGGCCTGGGTCTTCGCCACGTTCACCGAGAGCCTCCACTTATTCAGCCATTCTGGCAGGGCGTCTAGAGTGGGCTGCAGCTTCTTGGCTGCGAGGGCTGGTCTGATAGAAGAGGTGTAATAGGCTGCATCGTCTGCGTACAGCGCTAGCTTCGCCTGCCCAACGACTGGGATATCGTTGGTGTACCAGGCGTAGCATATAGGAGAGATGCAGCTGCCTTGGGGTACCCCGGCCCTCACAGTTCTCTCAGTGGACAGGACATCTTCCAGTGCCACCACGACTCTTCGGTTTCTAAGGTAGCTCGCTATCACTTCTGTGATTTGCTTTGGAGTCTCCGTCTTCGATAGCTTGTATAGCAGCCCCTCGTGCCATACTCGGTCGAACGCTTTTTCCATGTCGAGTAGGACTGCAACGACATATTCTTTCTTGTTGTGGCTGGTGGCCATCTCGTTCACCATCTTCGTGATTTGTAAGGTGGTGGAGTGTTCGGCCCTAAACCCGAATTGCTCCTCCCTCGGAATCACGTCCGGCATCAGATGGAATAAGACGATTCTTTCGAAGACTTTCGATGCTGTGCACAGCAACGTGATTGGCCTATAGCTTCCGGGTTTCCTGGCGTCTTTACCGGGTTTAGGGAGCATCACCACCTTTCCAAGTTTCCAGCGGTCTGGGAAATGGCCACAGCGGAGTATGCCGTTGTATATGCGCGTCAGGGCTGCTATTGTTTTCATCGGCAGGTGTTTAAGGGCTTCGTTTGTTATCCCGTCCATGCCAGGCGCCTTCCTTCTGGGCAGCTTCTGTATCAGTCTTCTGACATGAACGGGGTTTACATAGAGTTTCTTTTCTCCTTCGGTTTCCTCCTCTTCCGGTGTCGGCTGTACAGAGAAGTACTCCCTTAGGTGTCGGTCTACCATCTGGGTATGCTCTATATCTCGTACTGGGTTTGGCTGGAATTGCTGCTCAAGGTGCTCCGCCAGGATCTCGGCTCTGTCCTTAGCAACAAACTTGAGCAGCCCGTCCTTATCCAGGAGCGGTTGGGTTGGCTTAATATCTGTAGACATCATCTTGCAGAGCCGATGAACTGAGGGGACATGCTCGCTCATCAGGATACTATCGATGTGTTCCTCCCAGTTCTCGGTTGCATTCTCGTCCAGGGCCAGCTTGACTTTTTCGACGAGGGCGTTCAATTTTGTCTTTAGCCTAGGGCATCTTGTCTCCTGCCACAGCTTCCTCGTCTCCCTTTTCTCGCGGATGAGGTCCCTTATCCGCGCTGGCAGGGGGGGTAGTCTCCCCTTAGGCGCGGAGGTGTGCGAAGCTGCTGTGAGGGAGGTCTGGATAGCTGTGGTGAGATTCTCGGTTTCCCTTTCGATGTCTTCGGCTGTGCTGATCGGCGCTGTGGTGGTGTTCTGCTGGATCATTCTCTCGAAGGTCTCCCAGCAGATTTTGCGTCTAGGTGGCTGGCATGTTATTCTGCTGGGAGTGTCTTTAATCAACAGCAGAACAGGCCGGTGGTCGGAAGGCAGGTCCGTGTACACGTGGAGCTCAGGGGCCGATTTTAGCCCTCTCGTCACCGCCAAGTCGATTATTGAGCCGCTTCTTCCACTTGGCTCGTAGTGGGTCCAGGTATCCGGTCCCCAGACTTCGTAATTGTGTTGGACGGAGTCATTATGGAGGGCGCGACCGATGGTGTTGATTCTGGCGGAGTTCCAAGCAGGGTGCTGAGCGTTCAGGTCTCCGGCCAGAATTGTCGCGTCCTCTGCGTGTAGTAGGGACCGGATCTCACTTGTGAGCAATCGTTCCCTTGGCGGCTTGTAGATAGCGTAGATTCGCAGGTTTCGGCCTCCTGTCTGCAGGAGGACTCCTAGGGCTTGAATGGAGGTGAAATTGACGTCCGGCAGCGCTTGGTGAACCAGTCTGCGGTGTACCAGCACCACCAACCCTCGGTATGCTATGCCGAAGGGGGAGATCTCATCTTTCCTGTATACCAGATAATTAGGCATCTTGAACTTAGCTTTCTGCTGCAGGTGGGTTTCACATATTAGCATAAGATCGATCTGCTGCTCACGGAGAAAGAGTTCCAGCTGTTTCCTCTTCCCCGTGAGCGTCTGGGCGTTCCAGTAGCATATTCTAAGATCTCCCCCCATTGCTATTGAGGATTCTCATTAGTCCCATGAGGGTGGCGGTTTCCGCGTCCGTGCCCGACTGGACCGCTTCTAGGATATTCTTAAGGACGTCAATTGTCTGTCCCAAGGAGTTCCTCCTTCCTGCCTCCACGTTGTCGGTGGCGGGCTGGCTCCCCTTCTTCCTCTTCTTTTTCTTCCTGGAGGCACCGCCTCCTGGTGGGTTTGCTGGCGCCATCAGGGTGGTAGCTGCCGTCTCCTGGACTGCTGGCTGCTCAACAGGGGCTGTGCCTCGCCGGCCTCGAGCTGGTGCGGCGACCGTCTCGGCGATCGTGCCCCCACGCCGGTTTCTGGTTTCCCTCTTGAATGCCGGACATAGGCGGAAGTTGGCGGGATGCGGTCCGCCACAGTTTGCACAGGTGGGTGGCTCCTCTCTAGGTCTGGGGCATTCCAGGGCTCGGTGTGCTTCCCCACAGCGCACACAGGCCTGTTGCCTATGGCAATTATGAGAGCTGTGGCGGAATTTCTGGCAGCGGTGGCACTGTGTGGGGCCCTTCTTGCCCCTCCAGGCTTCCACTATGATCCCCGGCATCATGAGAAGCTCATTGAGTTCATAAATCGCCGGGGTGAGGTCCGGCGTCTTCTGCAGTTGGACGTGAAAAATACTGCCGGGGCGGCCCTGTCTCCCCTTAATATTTTTCACGTATTCCGGCGTGAAGCCTTTTTCTGTGAGGGCGGCATATATTTCCTCGACTTCTGTGTCTGCAGGGAGGCCTCGTATGGCCACCTTGAGGCTCCTCTCAGCTGGCAGCGAGTAGGAAAACCAGCTGAGATTTTCTTTCTTCTCGAGGTCCGACAGATACGATTGAATCACCCGGTATTCATTTTCGTCGCTCGGGGAGAAGCGGATGCCCTGGCCGTACGGGCGTCCATTGGGTGGTCGGCCTAGCTTCGTGGCGAGCGCTTTGAAGTGGTGGGGCCAGTTGTCAAGGCGCTCCACTACTAGCGGCGGGTAGCGAGGGCCTTCTCGTCTCTGCGGGGCCGCGTTCGTATCCGCCCTGCGGTCAGTCGAAGGCGGGGCTTGGGGCGGGGCTTGGGGCGTGGCTCGCGACGTCGACGCCTGTGATGGTGGTGGTCGTTGGGCGGGCGGCGCTCTCCCTTGGGCGGGCGGTACTCTCCCTTGGGCAGGCGGCATGCTCCCTTGGGCGGGCGGTGCTCGTGATTGGGCGGGCGGCTTGGTCGCTTGGGCGGGCGGCGCTCGTTGTTGGGCGGCTTGCGCGAAGGATTGTTTTCCTTTCGCGTTGCGGCAGTGGCCTGGGCGCGGCGTTGCTGGGGCCAGGTACGGGCGTGACTGGGCGCTGTAGGGCGGGCGGGCGCTGTAGGGCGGGCGGGCGCTGTGGTGGCGACTGCGGTTTTGTTCGCTTGTCGCGCTTGATTGGGCTGGGCGAAAGCGATCTCGTGCGCTTCTTGGTAGCAGCGGTCGGTTTCGGCGGGCCAGGAAGCGGAGCTCGGCGTCGAAAATCGGTGACGGCAGGCGGCGGCAGGGTGATGATCGCCCTTTGGGCGAACTCCAACGCCGTCTGGTCATCGATGGAGAGCTCCGTGCCCTCCATCTCGGCTTCGGTGAGGCGCAGGAAAAGCGCCATCCAGCGCAGCATCCCCTCCGATAGCAACTCGGCATTCATGAGCCGAGCGAGCGTGAGAATATCACGCTCGTGTTGCCCCTTCGGCGAGAGTGATGCGATGGGCGGCGGTGGCGCCTGCGCGGATCGTGGCGGCGTCTTCATCACTTCCCGATCTTCATCTTCGCTGTCTGACAGCATAAATGATGGCGGGAGCTGTGGCGGCGGCGCTGGGTGGCCCTGAGAAGGGCCTTTGGACGGGCCCGGGGTCGGGTCGTCGGGCATCTTCTTGATGGTGATGTTGATGAATCACCCGCGTGTTGCAGCCTCGGAGCGTCAGGCGCACATGTCCCTCTGCTCCGGCACTCTGGTGGCGCGGGTGGTCCCCTCCGCAGCGCTTGACTGCGGGCGTAGGTCCTCAGCTATTTCGTCACGAAATAGTGAGGACAAAACAGCTTGCGGCTTACAAGGATGGCTCGTACAACACTTTAGAGAATTTAAATTCGCGGTAAGGCACTCCTATCGCAAGTGTGGCAGTATTCCGCGGACAAGGCGAGATTAGACCGGCAAGTTGTGTAGTTCAGACCGAGCGAGTAGAGGTGGGCTGAGTTGGGCTGAGCTGTGTCGGGCCAGTAGCCGCCGTAAACTAGTAATATCCGGTGCGCGGCGGTTGAAGCCGGTTTTTATTTGAGTTGCCCTCGTTAGACCGCCGGCCCCACGCCTCGGCGCCCCGGGACTTTGTGTTGCGACTTACAGTTGCTGTTGTTCGCGGCGCGGAATAAATCAGGGAGGAGTGTCAACTTGGACAAGCTTCCCTTTTTTTACTGACGTATTTTCAAAAGTAATAAAATAGTTTGTGATACGAATTCGACAGTAAGTTTAAAGATTAAAATCGTATTCTGATTGTTATTAAATCAATTCTAATTGATTTATTTTTGTAGCACGACATTATTTTGTACGTTTTTTATATTAACAAAAATTACGCATAGATTTTATAGCATCACAACTATTGTTACAGTGTGTCTAACCACCTTCGTAGGGGAGACCGTTATTACCCTATTAGTTAAGATGGGATGCTACTATTATAAGTGTTAGAACGAGAACAAGCAGTATGTAGTAACTGATTCGTTCAAAAAATATTTTTCATTCCAACCTTATACGAGTGCTTGCAAATAACCCACGTTCAAAAATGAACGAAATATTTTCCGCTATATTGTAAGATTGCACAGCGCTATTCAATCTTGAGGCAGGAAACCGTGAAACATGGCTAAATTCTCTATTTCCCACCTCCCATATGCCGCCGCTAGCTGCTCGTAAGGCCGCCTTCACAATGTCATCAATACGTCCTGTGTGACACCATGACAGCCACCCTTATCGTGTTAGTGTTTTGTGATAGAGAGATTTTTTTAACCTATACAGCTAGTCAGCGATAATAGTTTTTAGTTTAATAGTTTTTCAGGTAGATAATTAAGCACGGCAATCGACCTCACTAACTACTTGACCATCATCGCTACCTAGATACACCGCTATAGATGTTTCAATAAAAGTGTGCGAACCGCAATACGAATAAGCTGAAAAAGTGAATTACCAGTCGGAGATAATTGTCTCACTTGCAAGTCGATTTCTAACAACAGGAAGATAGGGTACAGTATTGTTACCATGACAATGATAGACGCTGGTAAGATGATGCTACTTTATTACTTATTTTATAAAAATCCATTATAAAAACCAATATCACAAAAATATATGAATAATTATCTGGATTTATTGTACATGCAACACTACTTAATTAGCAAATAAGGTTACAAGGTTACAAAAATCTTTAACGCAGTGTCTCATTGAAGTATACCTTGAAATATTTATCCAAACATAGTTCCTCTAGCTATCATAAACAACAGTGCATAATAGGCCTTGTCCTAGTGATGTATCATGACGTCATGACGAAGACGGATGCTGCGTATCAACCACTGTCGATAGAGCTCACGGGTCCGAGGAACATAAAGATAATTTAGTCATGGCCATGGGTCACTGTAGTCTGGTTTAGTGATGACAGAATTACCCTATTGCACGCTTTAATATTTCATTTTGTTGATAAATGGGTTGTTTAATAAAAAATATATATATATATATATAAAAGAAAGTCGTGTGTCGTTACACTATTTATAACTCAAGCACTGATTTGGCTGAAATTTGTTGGGGAGGCAGCTTAGACCCAGGAGAAGGACATAGGATACTTTTTGACCGACTTCAAAAAAAGTAGTTCAATATTAGTTTTAGTTTGTTATAGTTTAGTAGAACTACGCGGGTGAAACCGCGGGGCACAGCTAGTATTTAATAAATGTTATAGATCCCTTAAAAATATATCTAGTCATAATTAATTACGGCATTTTAAAATACATTAAATGTTCAATGTAAAACTATCAGTGTAGTCGAGCAAATGCTCCTAGGCTGGCTGCTCCCGGTGCAAGAGAACTCATAATGTCCGCATCGCCACGCTGAGTAGCGAAACCACCAGAAACATTCCGGAGCTGCTGTCTGTCTCCCGTCTTATTATCTTTCAATCTTTTGCCCATCTAGTCAATAGATCAACAACCCGTGCTCGCCACAGCAACAGTGACGAAATGGTACTTATCCCACTACGTGGGGTATCTGTTCCCTCTCATGTCATCTCTTCATTCACTCCCCTTTCACACAACCATAAATAAGTTTAACTGTTTATGTTATGCAAATGGTTATTACGAACTAAATGTTCGGTCGGAAATTTTAATTTAAATAAGATAAATGTTTAATTTTGAATATTTAAATAGTAACTTAAATAATTAGGCAATTGCATTATATCAGTATAATAAAATAATATAGGAATGATAGTGAGTTCGTTACTTCTTGACACTTAAATAAGACACGGGTTTTCAAGCAGAGCTTTATTTCTATTTTTTACCTTTATTCTTATAAATAAATAACGTTTCACACTAAACTTTCAGATTTTCATTTGGATTTCTCCTGAGTCGAGAAAATCATGCAATATTCACAACCAAGTGCATAAAATACACAGACTCGAAGACAAATGTCTTAACTCATCGTTCGAATACCTGTCCCGACCGGGAATCGAACACGATAGATCATGACGATAATTATACCACTGATAAATGTTCACGACACATATATCACCAAAATTAGTCTTTGGTCTGCAGTTTCTTCAATATATTTTTAGTTTAAATTCATATTTAGAGCTTTATCACAAAACTTTTATTCATCGAATGAAAAATAGTGCAGCCGCAAACATCATCCCCTGGCATCCCTCCAACGATAGGGGATGGACTTCCTTTTATCAAATTTCCCTCGAGATTAATTTACAAGATATCCTTTACTTTCCAGGAATTTTTGAATATCCGGAAATCTAAGCGTTTTGTAACGATTTAAATGAACATTCACGAAATGCGTTGGAGCAAGAGGATTTTGTTGATAAGGACGTATTTATAAAGGTTATTTAGATTCTTTAATATCACATTATTTCAGTTACAATAAGGAGTCCTGCTGGCATTTGAAACCTAGACAAACACTAGACCGTACTCAACGCGCGAGGCATATAACAAGAATTTCAGATATCCTATGAAATTACTTTACCGAAACACTAAAGAACTGATCGCGAGACGACATTCTGTCCACAGTATTACGTTTCCAACGACGACCCGTGTAGTCTCTAGGACGTGCTAAACAAATATACATACATACATACACTCGAAAATCATAAGATTTTTTCACAGACAGGTAAAACCAAAGTTTAATTTCAATCTATATTTTAAAACTTCTGAATATATAAAATTAAAAAAGTTTAGAACTTTCAAATAAATCCCTGTTTTATAATATATCTTCCAATATTGTGGAAGCTTACCACCTACCAGGAAAAACAGAAATAAGCTTCTCTTTACAATTTATTACTCAATAGGAAACCATCTTTTGATTTTATTTTAGGCAGATTTGCGAGATTTATGTACTTATTTCAGAGACAGAGATTTAGTGCGATTCAAAAATTCAATTTTTCGAGATTGAATTTTCCGTTTCCTTCCACGAAAATATATTAAGAGATAGAAAAGTCAATCGGCTTAAACTCACGGAGGGAAAATGGCGTCGTTAGTAAACATCGTACTGAGCCATAAAATATTACAAAAAAGTTAACAGCCAACGGATTACAATTTGTGGAAGAGATTACCGTCCGTTACTAGAATATTTTATGACTTTTAGCACGATTTAACTCAATTTTTTGTTTAGATTTATAACAGATTTATCGTTTTAATCAAAATGTGGAGCTTTTATATATTGCTGGGCAATGTAGCCTTGGACAATGTATAATCCATCCTTGGATAATCCATAACCATTGAGCTATATTGAGTTATTATGGTTTATTACCTAAACTACTGAATTTGATGAAAGGACTTGTTTCATTTTCGGCCAGGAGTACGTCGAGTACGTCGACCAAAAAATGCCTAAAGATGTGGTTAATATTGTGTATTTATGAAAATCAGTCAGTCGCCTCCTTCATTATGTACAAAAATATATAGTAAAATATAAATTCTGTAAATTGTAGTGAAAGCATAGAATCTCTGGATGATTTACGTATTCAAGGTTGACTCTAATGGTCACATTATTCTTAAATTGTACCCATCATAAATGTCAAAATTGACATAATAAAAACGCGTAAATCACCTTTTTGCGTTAATAGCATGGACATGTGTTGACTCGAAATTAATTTTGTACACTGCAATAAGTTACGTTATTTTGAATTTAGTAATTAGATTAAATATTAACAATTTCTAATGTCTTTATGATATCATCTACACTGTCCTGGCCGTAGCTCCATACAATTTTGAAACAACTCTTTTATATAGGACCAAGTACAAAATACTATTTAAAAACAATAAAGGATTTTCTAACTCCTTCGAGAGAATTCGTTATAACGAAGTATAATTATTTTATACTAAAATATGACTTGATCGTTTAATTTTATGAAGTAAGTACATTATTGAATTTGAATTTCAGAAATACTCGTACTAAGTCAGAACCCACTCTTTAGAAGTTGGTTTAAAATAAAAAGTGGGTTAATTGTACTCGTACCAGGTACATTAAATAAGGTTAAATAAGGTTCCTAGTAACGTACAATCAATGAGTGCGGCCTGGTTGGAAATGTGTGATATATGTATATCTGAGCGCTACCATGTTTAGGAGCACAGGTTCAGCTGTTAGTTCCGTTTGTTTGACTTCGGATGTTTAATCATAGGCCAGGTCGGAGAACTAGGAGCGACCTACTGACCGACACCAGGGCGAGTCACTCCACGCACGTTAACTGTGTTGTATACGATCCTAATAATCTATTATAGTGGACTTTAGAACATAGTAGCTTTTGCTTTAGTTAGAAATTGTACACCGGTTTGTTCCCTGTCCCCTGGGGGGCCAGACTGTCCCCTAGGGGGCTACACTCGTGGGACACGCATGATTAAACCGAATTTTAAGTTTAACATTTCGTTTGAACCAAGCCCGGGTTGTCATGTTGTATTTGTGTTTGCCTTGAACCCACTATACCTTGCACTAAGAGGATGGTATTTATGGAGAGAATAATTTGAAAATTGCCGTAATAGGCCATTTTCTATGCTCCCATACAATCGATTCGCAAGAATACTTAAAAGTCAATTTGAACTTACCATAAAGTTTAACTGCTATTGGAGAGGTACCGGGAAGATAACACAATTGAGTGACGTTAGTATCTTATAAATATTCATGTCAATATTGTCCCAAATAGCAGAATAAGTATTAAAAACAAATTAAAGAATCGACTGTTGGGCGGTACGAAGTTCGCCGAGTCAGCTTGATAAGTTACTAAAAAAAATAAGACAGTAACAAATACTTGCAGAATTTACTACAGCTTTAAAGGTTACTTCATTTGACCATCAGAGTCAAAGTAACCGTCCAAAAACTACGTTAATTTTGTTTTCAAAAGTAATATTAAAGTACCTATAATGTTAGTGGGTATACATTTAGAACTGTTCGTCAGTGTAAACGAACCGTTTGCGTGATTTAGAACTGTTCGTCAGTGTAAACGAACCGTTTGCGTGATTTAGAACTGTTCGTCAGTGTAAACGAACCGTTCGCGTGATTTAAGGCAGTTTAGCGACATCTAGTTTATTTTATGGAAAAGTTTTACCTCAAAGTCAAGTCATTCACAAATACTAAACTAGCTTGTTACCCGCGACTAAGACCACGTAAACTATGAGTTATAACATTAAGTGGGTATATTATCTCATACTACTTTGATATTCGACATAATTTTTGTATCATAATATTATATTTTACTTAGAAAACTTGATTCGTTTTATTTAACAATATGGGTTTTTACTCGTGCCTGATTGTTGGAAAGATCTAATTATAGTTTCGTTCACATTCGGTGAACTTCATCAAGGATGAAATGAGTCGTTCGTGTGTACAACGATGACACGTCCCGTACTGACGACGATTCATATACATTATGTCGACATTGCACGTTTTGAAGTTTTTGCACTCATATTTTATATACCTACTTAAAATAGTAAATGTGTACATACGAGTTAGGCTTGTCTTTACCTATTCAGCAAGAAACATTCTACACCGTTATCGGTTAGGGGTGTACTAAGTCGAAAGGGGGCCACTATACACGTCAAAACAGCTTTTTGGGACAGGCAATTGACAACCAACACGCACGAACACAGAAGTCAGCGTCACTGTGACGATAGATGTAGCAAGCTTGGTCAGACATATACTATGGTAAAAGCACACAAGTTCGCACGCGTCCCGGAATCCGCACGCAGTGAGGTTTTTCGGTTTTTCTTCTTTTCTACGAGTGTTACAATAAAGTTTGTGAATGGCACTAAATTATTGGTAATATTTTTAATAATAAAAATGACAACACTAAATAAACAGTGCAATAGCGTTAAATCTACTCGGCAACAAGAAAGCGATCTCCCATAAGTTTTAATATCTCACTTGTTTAGCTACTGAACTTCGTGACCACCGCGTCGTGAATTGTGTCCTATTTTTGGGCAGCGGATAATGGTAAAGTAAGTATTTAATATAAATGTGATATTTTAGTAAATTGTCTGGCGACATAACCTATAAAATTTAGGACAATCTAATTTTTAATTTGTTTAATTAGCGTGTTTGTTTACCGGTACATACTAAACCCCTACGTTACCGAGTGCTCGGACGAATTGAACATATTTCGTCCGGAGATCAGGACACACATCAGCCTTGTAATATATATTATACCGAATTCCGTCACCAACTCTTAATCCGTTCAAATAAGGTTCATTTTTCTTTGAAATAATGTTACTAGATCTAATGTGATAAGTATAATTTAAGTAACTTAATCTAATAAGACAAATGATTAAAGACTACTTGTAAAATATCATATTTTTATGGTTTTTTAATTTTTATTCTAATATCAACCTCAAACCAGTCACGTAGAGTTCAAAGTTGCGGAGCGTCTGACTTCTCGGACAGCATTCCGGTCACTAGTGCACAACGTCCGCGCATCGGTACAATTGGGCTATTTTTTATATTTTGTTTAATAACTACAATCAAACCATGAATTCATTTTACTAAGCTTGCTCGCTACGTAACTTTAATATATGTCTTACCTAACCATTAAAACTTTATTTTGTCCGCCTACGAGTCTTGGCGTAGCACAGTAGCAAAGTCAGCAATTATCAAAATCGTGCGGATATTGGGACGTTTACTAATATACTAGCACTCAAGGAATCCTTGGCGCACTTGGCGACAGATTTTTCAACTTGAGGGTGGTAGCTACATTTCCTTACGTTAGACTATGGGTGCTTCACGATGTTTTCCTTCAAAGGTAGCTTAGACTCTTTTTGTTATTTTACTCAGCGAACAGTTTTTATCCTTACCAATAAACCCTAATGAAAGAGAAACCTCCGCCTTTTTCAAAGTCTATTTAATATGAGAGTGAACTCACAAAAACCTTTAGCTCTTCAGAATTGTTCACTCGTGTAGTGGTAGACAGACAAGCGTACGCGAACTTCTCTGTATCGCTTCTATTAAGTAATCAAATGTACAAAACAAAATATAATTATTCACGGCTATCTTTTACAAATAAAACTCCTAACACTTACAGAAGGAGAGCTGACATTGATACTGATATAAGCTACACGAGGATATTGCGGACGAAGTCGCGGGTACACCTACTGCCTTGTTAATAAACGCGTCATAACTAGGAGCAACTTTTGTCTTGTTCTATTCAATGGAGAACGTCACGCGCCCAAACGTTTGCGCGATTTAAGGCAGTTCAGCGCCATCTAGTTCATTTTATGGAATACTTTTATTTTTTATATTTTACTTAGAAAACTAACGCGTGTTTGATTCATTTTGTTTAACAATACAGGTTTTCAATTGTAAAGGTCCAAGAGTTTTGTTCACATACGGTGAAATTTTATATACTTACTTATAATTGTAAATGTGTACCTAAATGCCAGTTAGGACTTCAGCTTCTCAGCAAGAACATTATTCAGAGTTGCGAGGGGAGTACTAGCCGAAAGTGGGCCACTGTACTTGTCCTAAGGAACAACTTTCACTATGGGACCAACGATGATTTCGAGAAATAAAAATCAACTGTTTCATACATTTTGTTTACGACTAACGACTTTTTTGTATTTTTGTATTCAAGAAAAAATATCAGCTATATTTCTTCTTGAATTCGGGGTTGGTCCCATAATGAAAGTTGTTTGTAATGATGGATATAGTGACCATATTTATCTTTATATACCCAAAACCGATAGCTTGATATACGATAGCGTCACTGCTTCATTAGCTGGTGTTATGGTGCTCGTAAAATTAATAATACTATAACACGCATGATGTAACCCAACATGTAACAATGGTACGAGCATGATAAACCTATTTCGGAAAATATTTTGAATGTGTGTGTAAGTCTCACATTTCTTTCCAATACGCAATTAAAAACGTATACATACTAACAAATTGATTTCATATTATGAAAGCTATGTGACGAAAGCAACGAGAATGATTGTACTCGTAGATGGTAGCGCCGGGAGGGGGGGGCGACACAACAACATGTGGATGTATTGTGTGAAAGGGGAGTGAATGGAGAGACGACGGCCATGGGATGTGCCGACCCCACGTAGTGGGATAAGGTCTAGAAGATGATGATTAATATAAACTCGCATATATATATATATAGTTTTACTCGCGGTATATATTTAATCATCCCATAGGAATACTTAACTTTTCCGCGACAAAAAGGAGCCTATGTGTTAATCCAGGGTATAAGCTATCTACGTACTAAATCTCATCCAAATCTGTTCAGCCGTTTGAGCGTGAAGGAGGAACAAACAAACACACACACATGCAAACTTTTGCCCATCAACTACAACGTTCAGTAATATGTTACACTGTTACATCAACTTCAACGTTCAGTAATATGTTACACTGTTACATCAACTACAACGTTCAGTAATATGTTACACTGTTACATCAACTTCAACGTTCAGTAATATGTTATACTGTTACATCAACTACAACGTTCAGTAATATGTTACACTGTTACATCAACTTCAACGTTCAGTAATATGTTACACTGTTACATCAACTACAACGTTCAGTAATATGTTACACTGTTACATCAACTACAACGTTCAGTAATATGTTACACTGTTACATCAACTTCAACGTTCAGTAATATGTTACACTGTTACATCAACTTCAACGTTCAGTAATATGTTACACTGTTACATCAACTTCAACGTTCAGTAATATGTTACACTGTTACATCAACTTCAACGTTCAGTAATATGTTACACTGTTACATCAACTTCAACGTTCAGTAATATGTTACACTGTTACACCAACTACAACGTTCAGTAATATGTTACACTGTTACATCAACTTCAACGTTTAGTAATATATTACACTGTTACATCACCTTCAACGTTCAGTAATATGTTACACTGTTACATCAACTACAACGTTCAGTAATATGTTACACTGTTACATCAACTACAACGTTCAGTAATATGTTACACTGTTACATCAACTTCAACGTTCAGTAATATGTTACACTGTTACATCAACTACAACGTTCAGTAATATGTTACACTGTTACATCAACTACAACGTTCAGTAATATGTTACACTGTTACATCAACTACAACGTTCAGTAATATGTTATACTGTTACATCAACTACAACGTTCAGTAATATGTTACACTGTTACATCAACTACAACGTTCAGTAATATGTTACACTGTTACATCAACTACAACGTTCAGTAATATGTTACACTGTTACATCAACTTCAACGTTCAGTAATATGTTACACTGTTACATCAACTTCAACGTTCAGTAATATGTTACACTGTTACATCAACTTCAACGTTCAGTAATATGTTACACTGTTACATCAACTACAACGTTCAGTAATATGTTATACTGTTACATCAACTACAACGTTCAGTAATATGTTACACTGTTACATCAACTTCAACGTTCAGTAATATGTTACACTGTTACATCAACTTCAACGTTCAGTAATATGTTATACTGTTACATCAACTACAACGTTCAGTAATATGTTACACTGTTACATCAACTTCAACGTTCAGTAATATGTTACACTGTTACATCAACTTCAACGTTCAGTAATATGTTACACTGTTACATCAACTTCAACGTTCAGTAATATGTTACACTGTTACATCAACTTCAACGTTCAGTAATATGTTACACTGTTACATCAACTTCAACGTTCAGTAATATGTTACACTGTTACATCAACTTCAACGTTCAGTAATATGTTATACTGTTACATCAACTACAACGTTCAGTAATATGTTACACTGTTACATCAACTTCAACGTTCAGTAATATGTTACACTGTTACATCAACTTCAACGTTCAGTAATATGTTACACTGTTACATCAACTTCAACGTTCAGTAATATGTTACACTGTTACATCAACTTCAACGTTCAGTAATATGTTACACTGTTACATCAACTTCAACGTTCAGTAATATGTTACACTGTTACATCAACTTCAACGTTCAGTAATATGTTATACTGTTACATCAACTACAACGTTCAGTAATATGTTATACTGTTACATCAACTACAACGTTCAGTAATATGTTACACTGTTACATCAACTTCAACGTTCAGTAATATGTTATACTGTTACATCAACTACAACGTTCAGTAATATGTTACACTGTTACATCAACTTCAACGTTCAGTAATATGTTACACTGTTACATCAACTTCAACGTTCAGTAATATGTTACACTGTTACATCAACTTCAACGTTCAGTAATATGTTACACTGTTACATCAACTTCAACGTTCAGTAATATGTTACACTGTTACATCAACTTCAACGTTCAGTAATATGTTATACTGTTACATCAACTACAACGTTCAGTAATATGTTATACTGTTACATCAACTACAACGTTCAGTAATATGTTACACTGTTACATCAACTTCAACGTTCAGTAATATGTTACACTGTTACATCAACTACAACGTTCAGTAATATGTTATACTGTTACATCAACTACAACGTTCAGTAATATGTTATACTGTTACATCAACTACAACGTTCAGTAATATGTTACACTGTTACATCAACTTCAACGTTCAGTAATATGTTACACTGTTACATCAACTTCAACGTTCAGTAATATGTTATACTGTTACATCAACTACAACGTTCAGTAATATGTTATACTGTTACATCAACTACAACGTTCAGTAATATGTTACACTGTTACATCAACTTCAACGTTCAGTAATATGTTACACTGTTACATCAACTACAACGTTCAGTAATATGTTATACTGTTACATCAACTACAACGTTCAGTAATATGTTACACTGTTACATCAACTTCAACGTTCAGTAATATGTTACACTGTTACATCAACTTCAACGTTCAGTAATATGTTATACTGTTACATCAACTACAACGTTCAGTAATATGTTACACTGTTACATCAACTTCAACGTTCAGTAATATGTTACACTGTTACATCAACTTCAACGTTCAGTAATATGTTATACTGTTACATCAACTACAACGTTCAGTAATATGTTACACTGTTACATCAACTTCAACGTTCAGTAATATGTTACACTGTTACATCAACTTCAACGTTCAGTAATATGTTACACTGTTACATCAACTTCAACGTTCAGTAATATGTTACACTGTTACATCAACTTCAACGTTCAGTAATATGATACACTGTTACATCAACTTCAACGTTCAGTAATATGTTACACTGTTACATCAACTTCAACGTTCAGTAATATGTTATACTGTTACATCAACTACAACGTTCAGTAATATGTTACACTGTTACATCAACTTCAACGTTCAGTAATATGTTACACTGTTACATCAACTTCAACGTTCAGTAATATGTTACACTGTTACATCAACTTCAACGTTCAGTAATATGTTACACTGTTACATCAACTTCAACGTTCAGTAATATGTTACACTGTTACATCAACTTCAACGTTCAGTAATATGTTACACTGTTACATCAACTTCAACGTTCAGTAATATGTTACACTGTTACATCAACTTCAACGTTCAGTAATATGTTACACTGTTACATCAACTTCAACGTTCAGTAATATGTTACACTGTTACATCAACTTCAACGTTCAGTAATATGTTACACTGTTACATCAACTTCAACGTTCAGTAATATGTTACACTGTTACATCAACTTCAACGTTCAGTAATATGTTACACTGTTACATCAACTACAACGTTCAGTAATATGTTATACTGTTACATCAACTACAACGTTCAGTAATATGTTACACTGTTACATCAACTTCAACGTTCAGTAATATGTTACACTGTTACATCAACTTCAACGTTCAGTAATATGTTATACTGTTACATCAACTACAACGTTCAGTAATATGTTACACTGTTACATCAACTTCAACGTTCAGTAATATGTTACACTGTTACATCAACTTCAACGTTCAGTAATATGTTACACTGTTACATCAACTTCAACGTTCAGTAATATGTTACACTGTTACATCAACTTCAACGTTCAGTAATATGTTACACTGTTACATCAACTTCAACGTTCAGTAATATGTTACACTGTTACATCAACTTCAACGTTCAGTAATATGTTATACTGTTACATCAACTACAACGTTCAGTAATATGTTACACTGTTACATCAACTTCAACGTTCAGTAATATGTTACACTGTTACATCAACTTCAACGTTCAGTAATATGTTACACTGTTACATCAACTTCAACGTTCAGTAATATGTTACACTGTTACATCAACTTCAACGTTCAGTAATATGTTACACTGTTACATCAACTTCAACGTTCAGTAATATGTTACACTGTTACATCAACTTCAACGTTCAGTAATATGTTATACTGTTACATCAACTACAACGTTCAGTAATATGTTATACTGTTACATCAACTACAACGTTCAGTAATATGTTACACTGTTACATCAACTTCAACGTTCAGTAATATGTTATACTGTTACATCAACTACAACGTTCAGTAATATGTTACACTGTTACATCAACTTCAACGTTCAGTAATATGTTACACTGTTACATCAACTTCAACGTTCAGTAATATGTTACACTGTTACATCAACTTCAACGTTCAGTAATATGTTACACTGTTACATCAACTTCAACGTTCAGTAATATGTTATACTGTTACATCAACTACAACGTTCAGTAATATGTTACACTGTTACATCAACTTCAACGTTCAGTAATATGTTACACTGTTACATCAACTTCAACGTTCAGTAATATGTTACACTGTTACATCAACTTCAACGTTCAGTAATATGTTATACTGTTACATCAACTACAACGTTCAGTAATATGTTATACTGTTACATCAACTACAACGTTCAGTAATATGTTACACTGTTACATCAACTTCAACGTTCAGTAATATGTTATACTGTTACATCAACTACAACGTTCAGTAATATGTTATACTGTTACATCAACTACAACGTTCAGTAATATGTTACACTGTTACATCAACTTCAACGTTCAGTAATATGTTACACTGTTACATCAACTTCAACGTTCAGTAATATGTTACACTGTTACATCAACTTCAACGTTCAGTAATATGTTACACTGTTACATAAACTTCAACGTTCAGTAATATGTTACACTGTTACATCAACTTCAACGTTCAGTAATATGTTACACTGTTACATCAACTACAACGTTCAGTAATATGTTACACTGTTACATCAACTTCAACGTTCAGTAATATGTTACACTGTTACATCAACTTCAACGTTCAGTAATATGTTACACTGTTACATCAACTTCAACGTTCAGTAATATGTTACACTGTTACATCAACTTCAACGTTCAGTAATATGTTACACTGTTACATCAACTTCAACGTTCAGTAATATGTTACACTGTTACATCAACTTCAACGTTCAGTAATATGTTACACTGTTACATCAACTACAACGTTCAGTAATATGTTACACTGTTACATCAACTTCAACGTTCAGTAATATGTTACACTGTTACATCAACTTCAACGTTCAGTAATATGTTACACTGTTACATCAACTTCAACGTTCAGTAATATGTTACACTGTTACATCAACTTCAACGTTCAGTAATATGTTACACTGTTACATCAACTTCAACGTTCAGTAATATGTTACACTGTTACATCAACTTCAACGTTCAGTAATATGTTACACTGTTACATCAACTTCAACGTTCAGTAATATGTTACACTGTTACATCAACTACAACGTTCAGTAATATGTTACACTGTTACATCAACTTCAACGTTCAGTAATATGTTACACTGTTACATCAACTTCAACGTTCAGTAATATGTTACACTGTTACATCAACTTCAACGTTCAGTAATATGTTACACTGTTACATCAACTTCAACGTTCAGTAATATGTTACACTGTTACATCAACTTCAACGTTCAGTAATATGTTACACTGTTACATCAACTTCAACGTTCAGTAATATGTTACACTGTTACATCAACTTCAACGTTCAGTAATATGTTACACTGTTACATCAACTTCAACGTTCAGTAATATGTTACACTGTTACATCAACTTCAACGTTCAGTAATATGTTACACTGTTACATCAACTTCAACGTTCAGTAATATGTTACACTGTTACATCAACTTCAACGTTCAGTAATATGTTACACTGTTACATCAACTTCAACGTTCAGTAATATGTTACACTGTTACATCAACTTCAACGTTCAGTAATATGTTACACTGTTACATCAACTTCAACGTTCAGTAATATGTTACACTGTTACATCAACTTCAACGTTCAGTAATATGTTACACTGTTACATCAACTTCAACGTTCAGTAATATGTTACACTGTTACATCAACTTCAACGTTCAGTAATATGTTACACTGTTACATCAACTTCAACGTTCAGTAATATGTTACACTGTTACATCAACTTCAACGTTCAGTAATATGTTACACTGTTACATCAACTTCAACGTTCAGTAATATGTTACACTGTTACATCAACTTCAACGTTCAGTAATATGTTACACTGTTACATCAACTTCAACGTTCAGTAATATGTTACACTGTTACATCAACTTCAACGTTCAGTAATATGTTACACTGTTACATCAACTTCAACGTTCAGTAATACGAGTAGTTTTCAAAACAATTTTCAATTCCCTGAATAAACACATACTACAAAACTTTGCAAAAAATGTATTAACACAAAACTGGAGCAAACTATGATCCGTTTTTGAAAGTAACAACATACAAAAATCACCGATGACTAAAAAAAATAGAATATAATAAAATTTTATTTGTCACTGAAAACAAGAGAACACAAATAAAAAAATAACAATATTTGTCACAAACCGGTTCCAACTCAACAACGCTGACAACCAGCGCTGGTCTTCCGTTGGAAATTTGTTCAGTCATTAAATTTACTTCTAAATTAGTGGTAAATTATTTTACGTCAAAGAAAACTGAATAGTATTGCAATATAAAAAAGGCTTAGATTTGCGTGAAGAGTAATAAATACTTGCATTCAAAACAATTAAAAGTATTTATTTTTCTTTAATGTAAACTGAATTGTGTTGCTATAAAAAAAGGCGCAGAATTGAGTACCGAGTAAAAATACTTGCATCGGAAATTGTTCATTGTGGTCCTTGTAATGAGAAGCATATTTGCATTCATGAATTTCAAATCTTTGCAAGAAGAGTATCTCCATACTACACCAAACATGGTTGAGTGAGAGCGATATAATGAGACGATGTCCGACCGAGTGCGGACGAAACGGGCCGACCGAAGCCGAACAGAACCGACTCACGAGTATGGCGTCCGCCGCACATGCGCGTATGTACTAGCGACCGAACGGACGAATAAAGTAAATACTTTTAAGACTTTTTAGCCTTGCAAGTATTTCGGGGCGGTACTTGGTCGGCGTACTTGCAAGGAAATACCTGGTCGCGTAAATACGCACCATCCCTACGCCGGGATACTCACATTATATCTCTTCTCTACGATATTTTGTTTAATCCTTGTTCTCCTTTTTACCTGAAATCTCGTTTCACTTACGTGCACGAATCCCATTCTTGTAACCTTAGGTCGTCCTCTAATCTTCGTCTTCAAATTCCACAACACTATAATACCTTTTATGGCTCCTCCTATTCCATGCGTGCTGTTTGCCTCTAGAATGCTCTTCCATTGGCTATCAGGCGTGCGCAAAGCCTTGATTCATTTAAAGCTCAGGTTAAGAAATATTATCTTTCAAGTATTGTTCACTAATTTTTATTTTGTCAATCTATTTTTACTAGTGTCCTGTTATTCCTTAATTGAATATACTTATATATATATATATATATATATATATATATATATATATATATATATAAGTAGTTAGTTATTTTATTTATGATATTATTATATGTTAATTACTATTTTTTATTTAAATTTCTCATATCTATTTTACACCACCGTCTACGCTAAATTTTAATATTATATTCCATTCCTTAAAGGTTGTCTGGAAGAGATCGCTTTTTAGCGATAAGACCGCCTTTTGTGCCATGTTATTTGTTTGTTGTATTCTTGTTGTGTTGTATTTTTGTGGTGACAATAAAGAATTCTTGTATTGTGTTGTATTGTATTGTACTTGTATCAAGACAAGCATTATAGATGTAGGGCAGGCTGCACTCGCCTACATCACACATGTACTTAGGCGTAGTTTGCTTATATTAAGTTTGTATTACGTTTCACGGACCGTCACGCCAGTCTCTCGCTGGCGCTCCAATAAAGCGCATGTATTAAAGCCTAAACTGCATTTAATTGACCCCATATAGAATACTCACCTCAATTAGCCAGCGACACCACATACACTCATCAACCAACACACCCAAACAATATTCTATAGTGGTGACCGTATGCCGTATTCTATATATACAAACAAACATCCATATAAAAAATAAAAATTAGTCTATAGGGGCCTATCCAGCATACGTGGCTTTCAAACACTTCACAATAAAAGGTATTCCGCATTTTATTGGTTCCAATTGAGCAATTCTTCTATCGGTGACGTCACTGGACGATATATCGCTTTAATCAAGCTTCTGCAGATTTTTGTCCGCTCATCGATTCCACACATCCATCATGGACTTCTATTATGACACCAATACTAAACAAATTGAATGCTGCAGTCAGTACAATTAAAATAAAACCTTAACGCTATAGTAATACAAGTTGTATTGAGTGTACTTGTTAAGTTTGTGTATAGTGTATGTTGGAGGGTAGGATTAGTTTGGATTAGCGCCATCTGTGTGCGGCGACAGCAGTATTGCGCTAGTAGTGTTTAGAGATGAGCAATACGTTGCATGTACATAACATAAATGTTTAAAATTTAATATTTAAATTGTTTGACAAGGGTTTTCCTGCGTTTGCCGAAAAAATGCCATCTCTGTCTGTATATTTATTGCAAAACTAGTGACTCTGTAAATTGTAATGTATAATATTGGTGGATTATTAACCAATAATATCTTGTTTATATGTACACGAGTGTGGGCAAGCGATATAGAGACGGAATAACGTTGTTTTCGTGTTCGTGGGAAATCTCTATAGAAACCCTGGTAAAGTTTAAACTGCTTTACGACGGTACCTGATGGAACTTTGATATTTGACTTAAATTGATTGATTTATATCTTGAAAATGGAAAAAACTTAGCGCTGGCAAATACACAAATCGTATGTAAAATCTGTCGCCAAGCACCTAACGGTGTGTTCCGTTAGCCTTCCTTGAGAGCCAGTGTGTTCCAGACTAGGCATGCTCCATCTAGGGCTACAGTATCGCTGACTTCCGTAGTCGTGCGAACGTGTAGTCAGATGCCTAGCTGTGTAAGATAAAAAAGGAGATTTTTTATTTATTATTTTAATGGAGTGACGCTGTACTCGTACTGTGACTTGTGAAATAATATACACAGATTTTTACAAGTTGTTATTAAAAAAAGACGTGGTTGTTTTAAAGTTCTTTGAAATTTTCGATGTTACTGGAAAAATATTTTATGCTAAAGGTTACAAAGCTTTGACAATAACATGGTTATAGATAACCACTGGGCAAATAATAGAGGAGCTTATAACTGGCGATAGAGTGTAACAGTGTGCAGTTTTGAAGCTCAGGATATAAGCTTTAAGCTGTATCCTATGTGATGTGATTTAAAGTGAGTGCACACAATAACGTGATGTGCGGACATTTTGGATACTAGAGTTAGATCGCCTGTGCTGCGAACGACTGGATCCCTGATACCTAGCTTATATCTAGTCGATCTGGATCATACAGCCAGTCGGAAGAAGGCTTAGTTACGATTATAGTACCTAAATTGTATCTAGGTTTTGAATTTAAATATTTAAGAGTTAAATAGCAACAAAACTCCACAAACATGTAGATTACTTAGTGTCTTATTGGTCCAAACATCTCCTAGAAATTAGGCAGCTAAGAAATACAAAAAGGTCGTTACATTTGTGGGAAATCAATTAAAAAAAGTTACGACGGCTGGATCGATTTGAAATTATTATTTTTTGTTTGCTGATACCCTCCCGCGTCAAATAGTTCCTTTTAAATTTAATCAAAACCGGTCCAGAGGAGGCGTCGCTCTAATGGAACTCGGTAATACCTAGAATTTTGTTAAAAATACAGTATAGACAATCGCAGAAAACACTATTCTTTAACTGTTAACTTTTAACTTTACACTGAGGAAATAAAAATATGTATATCAATACAGTATAAACTTCATTTCGTACGATAGCTCAGTGACTGTATAATCCCCGAAGGTAATTTATCTACCTACAATCTCGCAAGCAAATGATGAGTATCCAATATGGACGGTAGCCCTAAAATAATTAGCGTATACCCTTACAAGGGCGTTTCTTTGTCACGCACAGCCACGCCGTTGGACAGATTCTACGGAGCAGTACAAAGCCGACCTAAAATTACTTTGAAATTGATGTTCACTGGGGGAAGGGGGAGGGGGGGTTATTCAGTGAAGGAATAATAGTTACGTCGAGTCATCGCTCCGCACTTTGATGGAACCACAGTCTGGCGCGATTCAGAGGAATAACTTGAACTGTTCAATCGGCCGCAGTGTAGTTCTGGCAGTAGGGCGGTTCGAAACAATATATACCTACTTATTATACGTTACTGTATTTTTAATACTATGTATGAAGGAGTACTAGACTGGCTGCCAAAAGACCTAAAAAGAGAGCTTAAGAGTTTTGGACTTAGAAAATAAATATAAAGAAATATATACCTAGATAATTATTAATTTTATGATGTAAAATTTTATTGTCTTAAGAAATATTTTTTGATAATTCATTACATATAAAGCAGTGAAGACGAAAGTTAGACATATTATATTCATTTACTTCTGCCTTTTACATAAGCAAGTAAATTAGAATATATAAGCAGTCTCGTAATACCTAAAATTACAGGTTTATTAAGTATTGGTCGTTATCATTGCATTGAAGGTTACATTTATATTTTATTTAATAACGAAAGTTAATATTTCTGTAAGATTTTATCTGTTTAACGATATTTTTTATTTTTCATTATGTTTTTCGTATATGTTTGACTGAAATATTTTATGTGATTTTAGTGACCATTGGTATATACCAATCTCTCTCTGTGTGTGTACTCTGCGGAGATATCTCCACAGGGCTTAAACTTAATTTAATTTAAGACTTGTCTTAAATTAATTAATTTTATCTATATTTATAAGTAGATACACAGCATGTCTGTATGCCTTGTGGGTAGAGCTAGAGCTCAAATTGTATGCTAAATGTTCTCACCTAGTCTCACAGATAAATACATCCATTTTATTTCAATAATCCGAAGAAGTAACACAACTGGCTAGTTAATTGAGCTACGTCAGCGAACAATTAGTGGGTCTGCAGCGGAAAAGCAGTGCGACCGCACCGGACACGCTGCGTGAGCCGCGCGTGCCGGACCGTGACCTCATTGTAATTGCTGTTGATTGCTGACCGTGCTAAATCACGCTAGTTTACATTACACTATCCTAACTAATATCATAAATGCGAAAGTAACTCTGTCTGTCTGTTTCGCTTTCACGCCTAAACCACTGAACCGATCTGGATGAAATTTTATACACAGGTAGATTGGACCCCGGGACGTATTAAATTTTATTAATAATTAAATATTTTTACCTTTTTTGGAAGATATTGACTCTCACTATTAATAAACTAATAGCGTTTCTTACTTATAACTCGCCACTAAAGTTTCTCCTACTATTTACGAGTATATGGGAGAGCAAATAAACACCGATTGTCGCCCACCGTCCACCTCCTGAGTCCACCTGGGTGAAACATGTACGGCAATTACACCATATTTCTCAACTCTTTTTATACTTCTAGACCAACAACGTTTTAAACTTTTCCATATATATCAGTTTTTTATCCTACACAGTTAGGCATTTGACCACGAGTTCGCACGACCACGGAAGTCAGCGATACTGTAGCCCTAGGTGGAGCATGTCTAATCTGGAATTCACTAGCTGTCAAGGAAGGCTGTCGGAATACATCATTAGGTTAGCGACAGATTTTACAACTTGAGGGTGGTAGCTAGGTAGGCGAGCGATAGGAAACGTCCTACCACCATGGTATGGTTTCCTCACGATGTTTTCCTTCACCGGTAGCTCAGGCTCATTTTGCATGTTTCGTGGGATGGAACCGCGTACCTTTTGCACGGCAATAGACCCCACTAACCACTCGACTATCATCGCTAAAAAGGTTATAAGTGCAAGTCTGTCTGTCTGTTTGACCTGTGTCTGGGTGTTTATTATATGTATAAGTATGTATATATGTATTTCTAAGTATGTATATCAGTCTTAAGGATGCCATAGCACAGGCTTTGCCTAGTTTGAGACTTGAACACCTTCGTGTGGATGTTGTCACATATTACTATTATTATTATTATAAGTATGGAGTATGATATTCATCGAAGCTCTCGGGTGTTGATCCTGTAAGGCGCGTGTCGTCGGTGTTTCCACGCGCGATTAGTATGCGCGACGGAAGGCGCGCGTGGAGTGCGCCACTACATGAGGGAATTAGCCTGAGACATGTTATTGTAAGATACAATATTTTAAGTGTTATTTTTTATTGGAAACTTAAATAACGTATTAGTTTTTCGTGACAACATACATGATATACACGGCGGTCGGCGGTCGGCGAGAGACACATCACTTCAATTATTTTGTCTCAAGTTAATATTTTACTACAAGTAAACATTTTTATGTAAATCATAAAATATATTTAGCAAACTCCAAACACGCCGACTCTAACTAGCTCTATATGTATATCAAAAAGTAAAAATATTCGCTAGTAATCAGAGCGAAGCTTAAATCGGTGTTTTTAGAAATTCAACTTCTAAAGGAATCAAATAGAGATTCAAAATTTTAAGTCGCGTGTAACTCCGCATTGTCAGCTACTAGTATAATTATAATTTTTATAATTATAATTATGAATTTGCGTATTTTAGTATTGAATTTGAATGAATTGTTGAACGTGTTGATGAACACAACTTCTGAACGTTTACTTTCTGTTTGTACTAACAATGTACAATCTACCTTCGAAACAGCTTTTGCTAGTTAATTGAACATTAAGTTTCAATTTATCCATGATTTTTGTAGGTTTATTTTACCGAAGCTTCGTATGAAATTATCATTTAATTTTAATTTTGTGTTTGTATCAACTATCGCTCTGTTGAACACAAGTAACAAAGATTCTTTAAAATTTGCTTTCAAAGCAAAATACTTCTGTTAGTTGAACATATTATTATGATATAAAGTTTGTTCTTGAATATCCTATCGAGCTGTATATATAGCTACTCGTACGTCTACCGTTAATTACATATTTTCAAAACTTTAGTCTTAGAACTTACACTAAGTATAATTTTTCAGAAAGACATGAAAAAAGTGTCTTCACCTTAACAAAACAATAAGAAAAGTGTCGATGGACAAATTCTTAGAGACATTGTTGTGTAGAATTTTATTTTAAATTTAAATTATTTATTAGCCTTAATCTATATTGTAATATATCTAGGAAGGCTCTAGGAGGGAACTTTCAAAACAAAGGGCAGGCTTTCTAACGAGTTTATTGCAGAATATTGTAATTAGCTATGCTTCTAATCTGTACAATAACGGGAGGATGAGATCCCGTGAAGAACACATGTACAAAATGCACTTGCCCCGCAGCGCTCTGTCTCTGCGGGATGAGATGCGATGAACATGGATGAGGTGTGACTGAACAAGATGAAAATAACGATAGCGATTACGATTACAATTGCACAGAGGTTAACAAAGTCTACTGTTATATAAATTAAAACTATTTACCAGATTTTGACGAATAGCATGAGTTTAATTACTTATTTTGTAAAATAACTTAACACACCTCGTGGCTTGTAGGATAAAAAGGTGGTAGCCTTGATGTACCATAGCTCTTCTTCCCTTACTGCATGCCAGTATAGCACACACACAATGACCTGGCGGCATGTGACATAACAGAGAATTAAATATTGATTTACAAGAGGAGATAACTCCCAGGGCTGACACTACTCGTATCACTACTCTTTTAAACTACTAAAACAAAAATCAAATATTTTTTTTCCTTATATTATTTACAGAATTGACGTAGCTTCAGTTCTACGCCGCGTGACATCAGCTGTAAATAATCATAAACTTCCTTTTGCGTAGTAGAGAAAGAAATGATACTTTACTAGTGTTCTACTAGACCTTTTTTGTGTCGGAAATTATATACAACATTCGAAATATTCGAATTAAATAAAAACCTGTTTAAATTACAACAATTTTAATTGAATTGAATTAAAAAACAGCGACTTTGATTATGTTATACAAAACAAACTGCTGCGTCATTTATGATAAAATGCATATCAGGGAACACCTGTGAAGTTTTTATACCATTAAAACTAAAAAAAACACGATAAACTTATAAGACCCCGTTGTTTTTGCGTCGAGGTTAGCAACCAATTAAATGAAACCCCCTCCAGTGTTATCGTAACTAATTTAAAATGTAAAAGTACTTTACATGACGTGGTACATACTCGTACCCATCTGATACGAGAAAAAAAGCACTTTGCATGAAAATTCTTTGCACCTAGTACAAAATGCCGGAGGTTTTGTACTAGGTGCGAGATTATTGGGGTAAAAGCAAGTGAGACAAAAGGCGGCAGAGTGCCGCAAATGCACCAAAATAAAAAGATGCATGCTCACAAAGGTGTTCTGACTTATAAGCACAAAATAGTTAACTACAGAAAGCACAAAACAACGGTAAATTAAAACGTCGTGAGGAAATCTATTGTCGGAGAAGGTTAATAAAAAAAAGAAATTTAGCCAGCGTGGTGGACTATGGCCTACACCCCATTCATAGAGGAGACCTGTACTCAGCAGTGGGCATAGCACAAGCAAACTATAAATGGATTGCACCAACTCTAATATTGTGGTTTTCGTGAGCTACAAAATTTACATGAAGATCAAACTGTCTCCTCTACTTATGACCGTATTTCTTCTCTTTTCAGTTTTATATTTATATTATTTTCGTACAAATGTTTGATTTGTCAAAATCTTGTGTTAGTTGATAAAGAAGTCAGAGATCTCGTCACAACATATGCAAATGAATGTGAAATAGAATCGTCAAAGCAAAATAACTTTTAGATTTCTCATTACGTTTCTCAATAATAGAAATAGTGTATAAAAATACAGTAAACGTTCAGGATTACAATATCTAAGTTTCAAAAATGTCAGGTGTACGTTAATACCCCTAAACGTTTACTGATTGCGTATTTGCTATTTTATAAATTCCTACAAAGTAAATCCCGACTCAAAAAAAAAATCTTTTACAAACACCTAACAGCTCTTTATACCATGAGAATGGCAAATGTCCTTCTGCTGGATCTTTACAACAATCAGGTACTCGTGAAAACCTGTCTTCTTAAACAATATGAATCAAAAACGCGTTTGTCCTTCTGCTCTTATTATTTTGTTGCGAAGCACATACTTTTACGCAGAATGTTGGTGCATTTTATATGAAAGCGTTACTCGTATTACCTGCGGAGGTACGAGTAGAGAGGTGATAGTTATTTACCACAGACTCGAGTCAGCTTTACCTCTCTATATTGATACTCTTTGAGTTCTTTGTTGTAGATAATGTATCTGTTGCACAAAGACAGCATATTCTTTTCTTTTAACTAGTTTTCAGCTTAAAGCTCGGTTTTTGTAACATGCGTCCTTTCTCTAGCGGGGTTACTATAACAATATAATGATTCATTGTTATATTCTTACAATAAATATACTTTGATAATGTGTAAGTTCTAGCTTAAGTTATTTTTTGGGACATTTGTTCTAAACACGGCAGTCGAAGTGTACGAGTATACGCAGACACTGGTCTTGCTTCAGTGTTTGTAATGTGTTACAATTAATTTCGTTATTTTCTAACTTAAATCAGTAAACGCTGGTAAGTTTGATTTACCTGACGACTTAATATTGCAATAGCACTACTTACCTCTACTTATTAAATTAGTTTTGTACTCGTACTGCATCACACTAAAACTACTGCTTCGATACTCAATAGTGTGTGTGTATGTGAGTGCGTGTGAGTGTCTGTCTTGCTTTTTATGTTTGAAAAGTGAATCAATGAGCGGTGTTCGTAGCCATGTTTGTTGAAGAGCGGTCCAAGATGGTCGCCTCTACAAAATAGCAAATTACACATTATTTCATAACTCCTTTAATATGTGTCTCAAAAGTCAACGGCTTGGCAATTAGAATACATTTCTGATCAATGTCGGGGTTTTCTAAGTTTTAACTTTGAACGTAAATCAAATAGTTAGGTGACCTTAGAATGATGCATTTATTTAAACAACCAGCTTTTATATTCTCACTACAATAATATTTATTTATGCCACACTGAGCTACAGTGCGTGGCTCCTCGTCTCGTTACATCACCTAAGTTTAGCATTAAACTTAACACTCTTCCGCTCGGTTCTTAAACATGTGCTCAAAATTCAAATGTAATTTTATTATTCTTTAACAAGCGCAGTGGAGAGAACCTGGCATTTCACTTTACGAAACTGACCTTAATATTTTGACCGTATAAGTACTTTAGCTGAATATAAGTTTGTATTTTAATGCTAGATTTATACGCCTGTTGAACAGAAAGGTTTCGCAACGGACGTAAAGAATTTTACTCAGGAGCGGTTCAAAAGCATTTGATAAAAAAAATACAAAAATTCCTTACACTTTTATAAAATGTTACCAATCACAAATAGCAAGAGTCGAGATAGTCCCCTGGCTCTCAAATAGCAAGAGTCGACCTAGTCCCCGGGCTCTCAAATAGCAAGAGTCGAGCTAGTCCCCTGGCTCTCAAATAGCAAGAGTCGAGCTAGTCCCCGGGCTCTCTAATAGCAAGAGTCGAGCTAGTCCCCTGGCTCTCAAATAGCAAGAGTCGAGCTAGTCCCCTGGCTCTCAAATAGCAAGAGTCGAGCTAGTCCCCGGGCTCTCAAATAGCAAGAGTCGAGCTAGTCCCCTGGCTCTCAAATAGCAAAAGTCGACCTAGTCCCCGGGCTCTCAAATAGCAAGAGTCGAGCTAGTCCCCTGGCTCTCAAATAGCAAGAGTCGAGCTAGTCCCCGGGCTCTCTAATAGCAAGAGTCGAGCTAGTCCCCTAGCTCTCAAATAGCAAGAGTCGAGCTAGTCCCCTGGCTCTCAAATAGCAAAAGTCGAGCTAGTCCCCGGGCTCTCAAATAGCAAGAGTCGAGCTAGTCCCTGGGCTCTCAAATAGCAAGAGTCGAGCTAGTCCCCTGGCTCTACCTTCTTGTCTACGAGATTATTAAAGTTTAGTTACGTTTATGAAAATACACATATAATTATTTTGTTCTAAAACTTTTAACATCTAAAGACAAACGCGTCTTCACCCGAAATAAGGAACTTCAACGACTCTTTTCATTTCAAATGTAATTCTCACTTCAGTTAACCGTTCACTTCACTTATCTACACTTCACTTACTCCACATCGAGTCACTTCAGTTTGCACTTCACTATTTTGTTGCGCTACAAATTATGCCACTTAAAAATTCATATGCAATCTCCGTTCCCATACAAAACGTGAATCGCTCTCCACTCGGTCTGCCTTTTAAATTCTCGTTAACTGCAACTTTACACAACATCACTCTTATTACAAAGGATTACAGCTCATTTTGCTGTCCGTAGTTTGTAAAAATGATAGATGATTTTCCGCTCGAAGAGTTGGACTTTATCACGGGGTGGGAAAGTTGTTATTTGCGCGTGTGTTTTTGAGGATGTAGCAGTGGTTTTTCAAGTGGTAATTTGGAAGCTAGGACGCTGTTCGCAGCAAATCCGGTGAAAAGCAAGTCCGCCGCGCTACGAGTACCTAGTGCTGGCTCATTCGTAACTAGCTCGTGTGCTGTTGATTAGTTTGTCTCTGTACTATTCAAATATATAAATGTTCCGTATGGTTGCACCTACAGGCACCTCACAACGAGTAGGTGAAGCGGCCTGGCTTCACCTGTGCTACTCGTACTCTAATACAAACGCGTACATTTTGTATTTCACCAATTCATTTTGACGAACTTTGATATTGTACAAGAATAACGTTTACAATAAGTTATCTGTTTTCAATAAGTTAGAGTTATAGCCGTTACCGGGTATTTTGGGATGAATTGAGATAGATAGTTTACGACTCCTAAAAATCTTGAAAGCTCGTCCTGTCACACGGAGTACATATTTCGTTAATGACTTTAATTGTATTAAAATCTGACCTCATACGTCATATAGGTAGTAGGGATTTTAGTCATACGAACAAACGTCAAACAGATTTAAAAAAACTAGTTAATATCGAAACGCAATATTAAACCCATGTCTACATGTCATGTAAACATGTAAGCATGTAAACATGGACGTGGAACATCGAAAAACAGATTTTCATTACAGACTTTGGTGTCACTTGTAGGATTTCTTTTGACATAAGTTTTTCCTACCCTCGTTCACAAACTTGCACAAGTTTCCGCAATGAACTTGATTTGTGAACGCGTAAAAGTAATCAAAAATAAAGATTGCCTCTACAGAGATGATCCACAGCCCCCGCCCCCGCTGCCCTGTGCCGCCCCCGCTGCCACCCTGTGCCGCCCCCGCTCCCGTCTTGTGCCGTTGCTGCCATCTGCCGCCCCAGCTTGTGCCGCGGTATATTTAAAGCTCAGGTAAACAGAAATAAAGTTAATTGAAACTACGATCGATGGAGTAGAACAACGTACAGAGAGACTGCTTTAAAATAATTTATACAAAGTTTTCACCAACTTGAGGTTTTAAAAAATGTTGGGATATCGAATTAAAATGGCCAAGATTGTTTGTCTGCAACATCTCTGTAAGAGATCGTCTAAGTCGTTAGCGATATCGTCTAAGATCGTTAGCGATAAGATCTTTTTATTGTATGTTGCCATACAATATCTATTTGTGGCTTTAATAAAGAGTTATGTACTCGAAATTTTTTATAACATAAATTCTTATGGTTTCAGTATCAATAATAATGTATCCCGTCGTTACTTCAGACCAACAACTGCAGAGAACTAAACTGAATGTTTGTCAAAGAGCAATGGAACGCAGTATCCTCGGCATCATTAGTAAAAATCATGTTTGCAACACGTTAATACGATCAAATACAACCGGGATTGTCGATGTGAACGATAAGACTGCCAATCTAAAGTAGTACTGGGCAGGACACATTATCATGCGCATCCAGAAGATTGGCAAAGATCGTCACTCAATGGTACACCCTGACCACGAGGTCAGCTGCCTAAGAGATGGCGGGACGATCTTTGCGATTTTCAACAGAATTGATAGGGATGCGTGGATAGATATTGGGGAGACTTTTGCTCTACAATGGGACACAATAAGTTGAGGAAAAAAACTAATATCATCTAGGTTACTATCAGTAGTTCCTTCTGTAACAAACAAGAATCATCACTGATAGTTATAATTCTGTTGTTATACTATATGTTTTTATACCCAGTAATTAAAGTAACTTTCATTTTCGATTCGACAAAAATTTCATGACATAATGTAATGTAGTCAAATCTCTGTTGATATGTTCTACTCTGTGTCGATGGTGAGGTCAGATATCGAAGAACTTTGATGAGAAATATCTCGAATGTTGTTGACGTGTTTATTTACTTCTGTACTACTTTATTTAAGAGTTATGGCGTCTCTTACTTCTACCAGGTATATGTGAATGTTGGTTAGCTATAAGAGAATGTTGTGTGTTGTGGAGCCCTAATACTTGTAGGCCTAAGAGCAGGCAGCGTAGCTCAGACGGCGTGCGCTCGCGGCTTGATTTTGTCTATGTGTGCCGCTTGTGCGTGTGTGCCACTAGGCCGATTATTCGTAGTTACAGTCCGTATTGGTTCACTGTTAGGTGTGTGTCACCATGAAAATGTGCTATTACCGAACGGTTACACCAATAACAGCTGATTGCCTTTAAAGAATGAAAGCATCTTTGCTATTTGTCGGGAGTCTGCCAAATCAAACAAAGAAGACTCACGGGTTATTAGCGACGATCCAAAGTACCAGGGTTTCACGCTCGAATAAGGTTCGTACTGCTCTTGCTTGGTCTCCTCACGATGTATGAACTACTATTTATTAAGCCTGATTAAAATTGAATTTATGCTGAATTATTGAATTAAAAATTGCTATTTTGCGCATCACAGACACGTCTACTTTGTGTGAGGGACGGGACGAAAAGGTATAGGTAAAAGTATAGTAACTACCCGACTGCGAAGGAAGGAGGGTTATGTTTTTCGAGTGTATGTATGTATATATATTTCTTTGGCCTAAACGGCTTGTAGTATTTTTATACAAGTAAGGTCAATGGATTCATCTCAGTCGTAAGAGTGACACTGCGCACATCAAAATTGAAAATAAAAGGTTTTGTTGCACCACAAAGTAATGTTAATTGTTTTTTATTTAAATGTTTGGAACGTTACCAAGACAATACCCAACTGCTAAATCTTTAAACCTGTGTATCATCATTAATTTTTTAATTTTATTGTATTTAGTGTTACTTTTACGACTAAAATGAATCTATTGACACCACTTACATTAAAATACGACAAGTTGTTTAGACTAGAGCGGTGCCGAAACAATATGCATACATACATACATACATCCACTCGAAAAACATAAACCTCCTTCTTCGCAGTCGAGTAAAAATTACACTATGATAATACATAACGATACTAGTGCGCATAATTGTTCACTACTGTCGAGGAAATATCATCGCGTGAGCCAAATGCGAGTGCGATTAGGAGGCCGAGGCTGTAATGATTAAGGCCAACGAGACATACGACGTTTATCAACACTTTCAATTTTAAAAAGTTAAAGAATATTTTGTATGTGTAAAAATTTTGCGATTAGTTAATTGTGATAAATAAGAAAGTGCGTTCATTTATAAACTATTTTCAGACGAATACAAATGAACAATTAAAATAGAATGGGCTTGTTTTAAGAAAAACATTAGGGAGTGGTTTCTTTTAAATAAGTTAATATAAACTGAAGAGTATATACATAGTCGTATAATGGCATAATATAATGTGATTGTATCTAATGGCGATGGAAATAGAAGAACGAGTCTTTAAAAAGCTTTAGGCGATAAGACCGCCCGATGTACTAGCAATGTTTTGCTTATAATATATTTAAGTGTGCAATAAAGATGTATTGTATTGTAATATTGTTGGCACATAAATGTCAAACACACAAGAAAACTTACAACTAGTGTTAAAAGTGTTATCGGTGAAAGAAAAAGTGTTCATAAGGTTTGTTCTGAGCTATCAGATTAGTACTATCATCAAGTACATTTACTACTACGAGTCGGTAGAGAGTGAAGCAACAAGGTAGGTACTGTAATATATGAGCACAAGTGAAATAAAACCACAAATTTAGTTTACTCACCACATCAGGACGTTGTATTTCCAAATAAAGCCAGCTGTTATGAGCTATACTCCATTCCAAATAACGTGCTGATGAATGAATGAATTAACTCTTCATTCATTCTTTCATTCATGAGCACGTCATTAAGAACGGAGTATAGCTCACAAATGCTCACGTGTAAATAAATGTGTTTTTGTCGATCAAAGTCGTTATAGTATACAGTATTTGTTTACCGCTGCAGTGCGAGGGTTCACAATCGAAACCTAAACATTTGTTTACAAACTTTGACGTATATAAAAAAGGACGGCTGATATAGTTGATTTTGTTTTTGAAATGTTTGTGAAAATACAGGGAAGGTTTAAACGGTGAGAAAAATGCGTAACCGTTCGGAGTTTGCCGGCTCGGATAGTACATGTTTTTTATATGTATATTGGTATATTGTCTTTTATTGTGCAAACTGCCAAGTTGTGTAATTCACTGCCGTTTTTTTTCAAATTTAATTATTTTAGGCAAGCGTGCGATATCTTGATCTTCGTTTTACATCAAACGTGGTGCCCTCAAGTGCAAGCCTGTTATTCATAAAAAAAGACAATAATCTGACTTAGCCTGAAGTGCGCTGTTAGAATTTGAGAAAAGAAGTTATTGGTAGAACAGAGACATATCACAAACAAATATTGTGCTCTGAGATGACACGACACCTCATGTTATGTGGAACATAGTGTAGCGATCTCGTGCTAACGAGCGCGTCGTTACTGTATACTGCCTTACGCAGGTGCTACGAATTGCTACACCGTAGAGCTGCTACGAGTCGTAGCACCTCGTAGACCTGCTACGACGTCATGATATGCTCAACACTACAATTAGGTGTTGTATTTAATCATTTTTTATATTTTTACCACAAAATACTTCTGCTTTGTCTAAAATTGAAATGTTCATTCAGAACTTGTAATTGATAGCTCGTCGGATTTTTACTTCATATTACTGTAGCACTAACATTATTCTATTATTAATATCAATTTGGAGCTTATCAAATAGTCTAATTTCTTTATAATATTTCGTCGAAATATTGCAATACTCCTATAAATAGGATTATCGCGGATCACGGAAAGCGCCTCTAGGAAAACACATTTATTTTAGAGAAAAAAAAATGTTTCAAAAGAAACGAACCAATCTTTAACTTTTCCAAACGTCAAAAGCATTGCGTTAAACGTTAAAAACACAATTTAAAATATCGTTTCTTTGATTTTCCGAGCAAACGAACAGAATATAATTGAAATGAAAAGCATCGAAGAGAGTTCGCTGCATGCTAATGACGTGCTCGTTCGTTCGTGGCTCGTTGTTACCTATTTGCCATGACTCTGGCATTTAAGTAATAACTCAATTAAGAACGATTTTTAAAGCTTTGCGTATCATTTCTTAAAATCAAAAAAACGGTTTAGATTTTTCTCCCGAGGCATGTAAAAATTAGATGGAATCATGATTTACACAGGTTTTGTTGTCAGTATCAATTGCTGTTCGTTGGAGTCGGTAGTATACGACAACAGCTGGAACGATATAGCTGATTTTGGTTTAGAAATATTTGTGAAAGTTTAGTTTAGTTGTATACGGTGAGAAAAATGCAAAGTTGTTAGGCGGTACGGAGTTTGCCAAGTATTGGGCAAAACATATGGTATTTTTTCTATATGTATACTAGCTGACCCGGCGAACTTCGTACCGCCTAACAGTTATTAATGTTTCTCATCTTTAAACTTTCCCTGGAGTGCGACAAACATTTCAAGACCAAAATTAGTTAAATCGGCCTATAAGATTGTCGACTATTATTGTGCAAAATGCCAGGTTGTGGAATTCACTGCCGGATTTGATTCTTAGCTTGACAAAATCAAGTATTAGCTAGCCGTCCAGATGTCGACTCCCGGCGTGACGTAAGACGACATCTAAATAATAATACATGTGAATGGGTGAATAATGTAGCTTTAATAATTTGTCATATACATAACATAGTAATTAATTCATTATAATATATAATATAATTCAGTGCTACATTTAAATGTCAATATTATTACTTACTGTAGATGCATGCAGATGAATAAATCGCTTTTTTACTTTTACTTTTTACGCGTCTCGTAAATAGCCGTATTATAAATACTCAATGACAGTACAACTTTGTAGCGGAACTGTGAATATCAACTATAATGTTACAAAGCAATCACACCAAGTCCTCTGAGCTAAATTTAACCCTTTACATTTTTAAAAAATACAGCAACGACTAACGAAACATTAAAAAAACTGTAGTACCTGAGTAGCAAGTTTGGTCTTCGAGAACCAACTATGTAAGACCAACATAAATATCATAATACACCACCCCATGCATACAAAAAGCACTTGCCCGCAAGTTACTGTTATAACATATCTTTACTTATACATAACTTGAAAGTAAATATTTCCAGGATTCATTCAGATTTCTCCCCAATTTGCTACAGTAACACAGGCCACGTTCCACGGACATTACTTAATATCGCTCATGTAATGAATGCTTCACAGAGTGCGTGTGCATAAAATATATACGTTTAATTTAACCGTCGAGTGTTTAAGAGCGTCGTTAATGCCGCAAGCGAAACGAGCGAAACGAGCGAAATGAGCGAAACGAGCGCATCGAGCGGAATGAGCAAAAGAGCTCGCGGCAACACTGATGTAATTGCTCGCAATTAAAACAGTCCCGTGGTTTTGTTTGTGACAGTTAACTACTTTATTGAAAGTCGAAGTGAGTGGACCGCGCTGCGCTGCGCCGCGTCGCGTGAAACGTGTTGTAAAAACATGCGTTCAAAATATATCGAAAATAACTGTAAAATATTATTTATATTTTTGAATTTCGCTTTTTTGTGATCGGTTCATAAATGCAGGTTTATTGGCGGCCGAAATGATTTTACTAGAGAACCTAAGATTACGAGTAGGACAGACAGAAATACCGTATTCAGGTTCTTTGAGGGTTATTATTTACTGAACAAACAAAACGTCTATGAGTCATCTAGACGTATATACCTTATAATCAGAAAGACGTCAGTTACGCGTAGATAAATAATGTAAAAAATGGTCTCTTTACTTATAACTCTTACTTACATTAATTGTGAAATAGTCGCCGAGTGAAGCTCCCGGAGCTGGCGAGCAGTCAACAGTGTCATAACGTCCCTGGTAACATTACCGTGCGTGCTCACACGACAACCGCGTATTGAATGCCAACTTAACATGTGTGGATGTATCGTTACTAATAATAATTTAGAAGCATTTAGAATGAGCGTCGGCTCTCACTATGTCTCAATATCAACAAGTTATTGCTTTACATGCAGAAGCACAAATAAATTAAAATTCAATAAAATGTTAGTGTCACTTTTACTAACATTATGAATTGTCTCTTAAAGCAGTTCCCGATGTGCTGAGCTGGTTGAATTGGGGCCAATGAAATATAGTTTCAATACCATTTCTTAAATGTAAGAAACTGCCAAAGATGGAAATGTTAACTGGTGTGGTATTTTTTTTTTAATTTAGTCTATCTTTCAATCTTTTAAGAGCACTCGTCAACTGAACAGTACTCGTAGGTCAAAAATCACAATTTTAAGCTCATGCTTATCTTAGCTTAGCTGAAATAATAATACATAGATTACTGTTTTTGAAACCGTGTTGTATGTATAATTTTTATTATTTTGCAGCCTATCCACCAATTGTACATGGCTCTATGATCGAACACACAGGTTGTCGCCAACTCGTATATCCAATATTAATAATCTATAGTAAATTAGATAAGATACATTTATTGACAGAACAACACAAACATATTTATATGAAGAGGCAAGTAAGTGGTCAGCTGCTATGAGTTCTTTATCTTTCTATGGTGGCTGTCCACAGTGAACGCCAACAAGCCACCGACGCCCGCCTTCCTTCACTCTATCTTGTTAGTATTCGGCTTTAGATCACCGCATATATTATAAATGTGAGAGAGTTCATTGGCTTCGTTATTTATGTACCTCTCTGTTATCCTTAGGACTTGTATAGGATATGGTCAAACGATTATTTGTCGAATGTCCGTCCGTTGCGTATTTTTATTTGATGATGATTATTACACACACTAGCTCTGTGGTGATAGCTGTGGTGTTGGCTCACGAGGAGTATGCTCGGCTGACTTGTTTCTATTGATAACCTCTTGACTCTAATGATATATTAAACAAACAATGTGACAAGTGTATCTCAACACAACATTCTGTAAGGTTGCGTATTTTTATTTGATGATGATTATTACACACACTAGCTCTGTGGTGATAGCTGTGGTGTTGGCTCACGAGGAGTATGCTCGGCTGACTTGTTTCTATTGATAACCTCTTGACTCTAATGATATATTAAACAAACAATGTGACAAGTGTATCTCAACACAACATTCTGTAAGGTTGCGTATTTTTATTTGATGATGATTATTACACACACTAGCTCTGTGGTGATAGCTGTGGTGTTGGCTCACGAGGAGTATACTCGGCTGACTTGTTTCTATTGATAACCTCTTGACTCTAATGATATATTAAACAAACAATGTGACAAGTGTATCTCAACACAACATTCTGTAAGGTTGCGTATTTTTATTTGATGATGATTATTACACACACTAGCTCTGTGGTGATAGCTGTGGTGTTGGCTCACGAGGAGTATACTCGGCTGACTTGTTTCTATTGATAACCTCTTGACTCTAATGATATATTAAACAAACAATGTGACAAGTGTATCTCAACACAACATTCTGTAAGGTTGCGTATTTTTATTTGATGATGATTATTACACACACTAGCTCTGTGGTGATAGCTGTGGTGTTGGCTCACGAGGAGTATGCTCGGCTGACTTGTTTCTATTGATAACCTCTTGACTCTAATGATATATTAAACAAACAATGTGACAAGTGTATCTCAACACAACATTCTGTAAGGTTGCGTATTTTTATTTGATGATGATTATTACACACACTAGCTCTGTGGTGATAGCTGTACAAAACCCTAATCCAATGAAACAAAATAGTTATACCAAAAGTTGTCTTTTTATTTCTGTCTCTTTCTAATCTTAGTTGAAAGTACCAATATCATCACAAAATAAACGTTTGCGCGTTTTAAGGGGTATCAGCGCCATCTAGTTCGAATAAAGAGAACGAGTGACGCTGTACCGATACAAGTATGGTTTTAACAATTAAACATTCCGCCACCCATGGACCACACGTCCATAATACAAAGGAGTAGGTACTTAACGCACTTCAGTTACGCACAACATTTATACAATTAACTTATACTAAATAGAAGTTGCAATTTTGTTAACGATTTATAAGTTTCAAATTCTAAAGTATGTAAATATGTATAACCAAACTAAAATTACAAATTACATTCGTATTTACAAATTTTAAACAGCACAATATTTTTATATTCTTATTCTGTAGTAGGTAATACACAGAGTTTCGAAACAGGTCGCTTGATGATATTACCTCCCTTACTACGTAAGCTCACAACTCGAGTAATATTATCTGGACCACTATGTTTTGCAGTTATTATGCTGTAGAGCCATCTGGCTGGTGGAAGATTGTCTTCCTTTACCAGCACAATGTCGCCAATTTGGAATTCCCGAGTGCGTTCCTTCCATTTATACCGCTGTAGAAACTGGGTCAAGTATTCACTAGACCAACGCTTCCAGAAAACTTGGACCATGCGTTGAGTCAACTGCCAGCGGCGTAAAGACGAAACATTCGAGTCTTGATAATTTGCATCTGGAACCATTACCAACGGTTCGCCAACCAAGAAGTGCCCTGGTGTTAATGGCAAAGGTTCATCAGAGCCATCAGTTAAACGCGATATTGGTCTCGAATTGAGACATGCCTCAATTTGAGCCAACACCGTAGTTAACTCTTCAAAGGTAAGAGTGGAATCACCAATTACCCTTTTAAGGTGACCCTTTATGGAACGGACTCCTCGCTCCCATAATCCTCCGAAGTTGGGACTATAAGGAGGGATCCTATGCCAGGTTGTCCCGTTATTTGCGAACCAGTCAGCAAGCTCAACAGTGAAAGAAGACTTTTCCATTTTTAGCAGGTTCTTCAGTTCACGGTCTGCGCCGACAAATGTAGTACCATTATCGGACCAGAGGTCAGCACAATGACCACGTCTGGATATAAACCGCTTAAACGCTGCTAAAAATGTCGTAGAAGTCAAATCGCTAACGACTTCCAGGTGGATGGCCTTCGTCGCCATACAGACGAAAAGGCATATATATCCTTTGGTGGATCGTTGACCTCGACCCTTTGTTGTCCTCACTGATATTGGACCTGCAAAATCTAGACCACTTCGGGAAAATGGCCTAGATGGCGTTAGTCTTGGTGACGGTGCTTGACCCATCAGTGGGTGCACTGCCTTCGAAGAGTATCGTACACATGTCACACACTTGTGAACATACGATTTCACCAAATTTCTTAAATTGACAATCCAGTATTTGGCCTGAATGTAGTTGATCATCAAGAGCGGACCTCCATGCAAAGTTTTCTCATGGGCATCTCTAATGATCAGCTTCGCCAAATGTGACTGGCGTGGTATGATAATAGGATGCTTTCGGCCTTCCGGCAGATTAGCCTGCTGCAGCCTACCACCAACGCGCCATACTCCGTCATTGTCCTTAAAGGGGTTAAGAGAGGAGAGTTTTCCTTTCTTATCCTTAAGGTCATTAGTTAAGTAACGAGTCTGAGTTCGTTTAATGCAAGCTAGCAACACTTCCTGCAGTTCTTTAGCCGTCAACCATGACGGTAAAGTTGGATCAGAAGGTAAGTAGAATCGCCTGCACAATGCTAACACGCGAACGAGTTTTCTTAATGAAGAAAATCTTTCAAGAAACGGATCACCATCTTCAACGTCTCCGGTAAGTACATGACATTTCAATATTTTTCTTTCTTCCAAGTTTGTATTCCTTACATTCCCCTTACCATATATAATCTCTTTCAGGTGCAGCCACTGCGGTCCACGATTCCATAAGTCATTATCTACGCACTCTGAAGGCATCACTCCTCTAGAAGCACAGTCAGCTGGATTATCCTTTGAGGCGACGTGAGACCATTGACTTCCATCCAAGACTGTAAGGATCTCCGACACTCTATTAGCGATGAACGTCTTCCATCGACTAGGGTGACTACTTAGCCAAGCCAATACAATCGTCGAGTCAGTCCACGCATGCAGGTGATGTTTTGAAACGCTTAAAATTTCTGCGACTTCATGAAGAAGCTTAGCCAGCAAGACAGCACCGCATAGTTCTAGGCGAGGTATTGACACCTGCTTGATAGGCGCTACCCTCGTCTTAGAAGTCACTAAACTTACATGTACGTTTCCTTGAGCATCAACTACACGAGCGTATACCACAGCGGCGTACGCTACGTTGGAAGCGTCTGAAAATCCCTGGAGTTCCAGGCACACGTCATCCTTCCTTGATTGAATCCATCTCGGAATACGAATCTCTTGAAGTTTCCCCAAGTCATTGCGAAACTCGAGCCAGTCTTTTTGCATAGATGAGGGGAGTGGTTCATCCCACTCAATACCAGACAGCCAGAGCCTTTGAATAAAGACCTTGGCAGACGTGATTGCTGGAGCCAGCCATCCGAGAGGGTCATACAACCGGGCAATGTCCGATATTACCTTTCGTTTTGTGCACGGACTATCAATCGGAGAGAGGGTAACAGTGCATTGAAATGTATCGTTCTCTCGATTCCACGTAAGACCTAGAATCTTCATCACTTCGTCAGTCTTGAGTTCTAAATCATCGTTTGATGCAGGAACTTCACGACTGATGTGGCGCATTAAATCCAGATTGTTGCTAGACCACTTCTGTAGAGGAAAGCCTCCACGTTCGAGAAGTGTAGTCATCTGCTCAAAAATCTGAACTCCTTCGTCCACTGAATGACAGCCAGTCATGAGATCATCCATGTAGAAATCTGTCAACACGCGACCTTGAGCTAATGGCATCTCTTCACCTTCGTCCTTTGCTAACTGCTGCAAAGATCGTACTGCCAAGTATGGTGCTGAAGACATTCCAAAAGTGACTCTCAACAAACGCAGATGCTTCACTTCAGCAATCGGATCATCACGCCAGAAGATTCGTTGAAAGTCAACGTCATCTTTACAAACCTTGATTTGTCGGAACATCTTGACGATATCTGCAACTATCGATATCGGGTAACAGCGCTAACGCATTACTAGATGTCTTAGCTCCGGTTGGAGAGTCGGTCCTGTCATCAGGTCATCATTAAGTGAGACTCCGTTGGGTCCAGAACAGGAACAATCAAAAACCACGCGAACCTTGCTAGTGGTTTTGTCTTGTCTTACCACAGCATGATGTGGTATATATACAGCATTCGGATTCAGTTGAACCTCGTTAATAACTTCTTCCATATGACCCAGACTGATATATTCATTGATAACTTTCGAATATTCCCGCTTGAGCTCAGGATCACTGTTTGAAAGCCGTTTCTCTAACATCAGAAACCGTTTCTTTGCAATATGCCTAGAGTTTCCGAACTTGCATTGTGGGTCTTCTGTCTTGAAAGGAAGACGAACTATGTATCGACCTAAATGATCTCTCTTGGTAGATTGAGCAAACCATTCTTCACATTTTTTATCATCTGCGGTCAAATGCTTCTGATTCTGAGGGGACGGTTCCGATTCCATCTCCCAGAACTTCTTGAGCAGTTCGTTTTCAAACTGCTGATCAACAAGTGACAGATGCATGTTGATGATGCTGTGACACTGGGCTCTGTGACTGACGTCAGCAGAATTTACAGTGCCAGATAAGATCCAGCCTAGTCGGGTGTTTTGAGCAATCAACCCAGGCTGGTCTCTAACTATTCCTTCCAGAATAATCTGGCTGTACACCTCCGCCCCCAGTAGCAGATCGATCCGATTCGGAGTACCAAACGATGGATCTGCTAAAGCACTGACGGGAAGTGATTGCAAAGACTGCACATTGTGCAGTAAAGCAGTGGGCAAAAGGCACGTGATCTTCTTCAGCACGTGCGCTTTTACTGTGATGGTAAAGTTTGGGTCTAGGCGAGACTGAATAGTCATCAAAACTGTGTGCTTCGACGCAATAGTCGAGCCAGGGTCACCGCCTAGTCCGGAGACTAAACCAGTCTCAAGTGTCTTCTTGAGACCCAATAGCTGCACAGCAGCTTCTGTCAGGAAAGTCGCCTGGGATCCCTGATCGAGCAAGGATCTTAAAACTACAGTCGTTTTCTTATTAGTTGTCGCCTTTACCAAGGCGGTAGCCAACAGAACTTGACTGGGCGAATTCACCAAACAGCTGGTGATTTTTGGTATATCAGATGTTTCGCATTGGGCTTGTGAATTTGATGAGTCTGATGTTGACGCTGTGACAGTAGCGACAACACTCTTGTTCACAAGTTGATCAGCCTTGACCTTGTCAGAGACTGGTTTCTGGTTTACGGGATGCAAAAGAGAGTGGTGCTTTTTTTTACACAAACGGCACCTTGATGACGTGACACATTGATAGGCTGAATGATCACTACCATTCAGGCAATTAAAACATAAATTATGCTCCAGAGCAAATTTACGCCGAGCATCGGTGGTTTCCCTTGCAAATTTCTTGCAATTGCAAATTTTGTGGTTCTCTGTGCAAAAGGCACAGGTTACAAATGTAGTCGCGACGTGAGCACAATTGGTTTTTTCAACCTTTTGAACCTTAGGATCTAAAAACTCAATCGACCTGAATCTATTCTCCAAGAATTTCTCAAACATAGTCATTGTGGGTAACTCTAAATCAGTCTGAGTTACGTTTTGTTCCCAGAGCTTGCGGGACTCAGCATCTAGTTTTTGACAAATTAAAAAAATTACTATCAAATCCCAAGACTCAACCTTGACCCTTAAATTTTTTAAGGCACTTAAACATTCTCTAGTGGTATCTAACAGCTGTCTTATCGCACTAGAAGATTCAGTGGTCAACGCTTTCTGAGATGTTAGCCTTTTCAAAATGCAGTTTACTAAATACTTCTTATTGTTGTATCTGGTTTCTAACTGAGTCCAACAAACCTGGTAATTATCGGAAGTAACCGGAATATGTCGCAACAATTGTTCTGCTTCACCGCTAAGTGAACCTTTTAAATAATGTAGCTTCTGTACATTGTCTATTCTATTGTTGTTGTGGATCAAGGAAGTGAATAAATCCCGAAAGCTAGCCCATTCGGCATACTTACCCGAAAATTTAGGTATCTCTATTTTAGGTAATTTTACACTAAATTGATCAGTTCCTTGGTCCGCAACAGATTTAGAAGCCACAGCCTCTGGTTTGAGTTTCGAAATAGCCTCCTTCAATAATGACTTGTATTCAATATACACCTCTTCAGTCGAGTCGTACAAATCTATTGAAATGTAAGGAGATTTTTGTAATTCATCACTGTCAATATCGAATTCATATGTAATTTTTCGGTGATTACTTTGAAACTTTCCAGTGGTGTTCCAATGTTTCTAAACGTGTGCCGACATATGCTAAAGTTATACGTTCCTTTGAAGATTTCTTAAAATTAACCAAAGACTTAGTAATTTGACTTGCGATGTTCCGTTGTATTCTAAAATATTTGTCTGTCATCATGAAAAACAAAAATCTTAATTCAATTTACTTAGACAATATGTATACCTCAATTTAGTCATTCAACATTCAACAATCAGCAAAGAACACAATACAATCAGCTGCTGAGGCAAAACAATTAAAAGGCTCAAAGTAAAATTTCAACAAAAATTTCTAAGTCGATGATATTATTTTTAAAATATAATAAGTGTATGGAACCTTGTCGCAATAAATTCTATACAAAATTGGGCATAGGAACTGAAGAAGAAGTCTATGGAACTATGTCGAAATAATTTTTTCATGCACTAGTGATTTCTTCAAAGTTGTAACTTCCAAGAGAATAAGGTTGAAAATGTACTCACAATTTTTTACCACCAATAACTCACTCTTCCAAACACTTCACTGATATTGACATCGACACGTCAGGATGTTACGTCACACCAATGACGTCAGGTCTGCTACGCCGGCTCGAAGGACCATGTACAAAACCCTAATCCAATGAAACAAAATAGTTATACCAAAAGTTGTCTTTTTATTTCTGTCTCTTTCTAATCTTAGTTGAAAGTACCAATATCATCACAAAATAAACGTTTGCGCGTTTTAAGAGAACGAGTGACGCTGTACCGATACAAGTATGGTTTTAACAATTAAACATAGCTGTGGTGTTGGCTCACGAGGAGTATGCTCGGCTGACTTGTTTCTATTGATAACCTCTTGACTCTAATGATATATTAAACAAACAATGTGACAAGTGTATCTCAACACAACATTCTGTAAGGTTGCGTATTTTTATTTGATGATGATTATTACACACACTAGCTCTGTGGTGATAGCTGTGGTGTTGGCTCACGAGGAGTATGCTCGGCTGACTTGTTTCTATTGATAACCTCTTGACTCTAATGATATATTAAACAAACAATGTGACAAGTGTATCTCAACACAACATTCTGTAAGGTTGCGTATTTTTATTTGATGATGATTATTACACACACTAGCTCTGTGGTGATAGCTGTGGTGTTGGCTCACGAGGAGTATACTCGGCTGACTTGTTTCTATTGATAACCTCTTGACTCTAATGATATATTAAACAAACAATGTGACAAGTGTATCTCAACACAACATTCTGTAAGGTTGCGTATTTTTATTTGATGATGATTATTACACACACTAGCTCTGTGGTGATAGCTGTGGTGTTGGCTCACGAGGAGTATGCTCGGCTGACTTGTTTCTATTGATAACCTCTTGACTCTAATGATATATTAAACAAACAATGTGACAAGTGTATCTCAACACAACATTCTGTAAGGTTGCGTATTTTTATTTGATGATGATTATTACACACACTAGCTCTGTGGTGATAGCTGTGGTGTTGGCTCACGAGGAGTATGCTCGGCTGACTTGTTTCTATTGATAACCTCTTGACTCTAATGATATATTAAACAAACAATGTGACAAGTGTATCTCAACACAACATTCTGTAAGGTTGCGTATTTTTATTTGATGATGATTATTACACACACTAGCTCTGTGGTGATAGCTGTGGTGTTGGCTCACGAGGAGTATACTCGGCTGACTTGTTTCTATTGATAACCTCTTGACTCTAATGATATATTAAACAAACAATGTGACAAGTGTATCTCAACACAACATTCTGTAAGGTTGCGTATTTTTATTTGATGATGATTATTACACACACTAGCTCTGTGGTGATAGCTGTGGTGTTGGCTCACGAGGAGTATGCTCGGCTGACTTGTTTCTATTGATAACCTCTTGACTCTAATGATATATTAAACAAACAATGTGACAAGTGTATCTCAACACAACATTCTGTAAGGTTGCGTATTTTTATTTGATGATGATTATTACACACACTAGCTCTGTGGTGATAGCTGTGGTGTTGGCTCACGAGGAGTATACTCGGCTGACTTGTTTCTATTGATAACCTCTTGACTCTAATGATATATTAAACAAACAATGTGACAAGTGTATCTCAACACAACATTCTGTAAGGTTGCGTATTTTTATTTGATGATGATTATTACACACACTAGCTCTGTGGTGATAGCTGTGGTGTTGGCTCACGAGGAGTATACTCGGCTGACTTGTTTCTATTGATAACCTCTTGACTCTAATGATATATTAAACAAACAATGTGACAAGTGTATCTCAACACAACATTCTGTAAGGTTGCGTATTTTTATTTGATGATGATTATTACACACACTAGCTCTGTGGTGATAGCTGTGGTGTTGGCTCACGAGGAGTATACTCGGCTGACTTGTTTCTATTGATAACCTCTTGACTCTAATGATATATTAAACAAACAATGTGACAAGTGTATCTCAACACAACATTCTGTAAGGTTGCGTATTTTTATTTAAACGTGTATTATTTTAGAACTTTAAAAATAATTCTTCCATACAAATGTTAAGTTTATCAAAATAATATTACACTAGTTATGCTATATGTTAGAGGCTCTACTATTAAACACACATTATGTTGTCAAAGTAAGTAAGTTGGAGCTAAGTTGTAGAGTAGGTAGCGAGGTGTCGCGACACGCTGCGACCAACTTACAATAAACAATCTGCTTCCGCACAAACTTGCATATTACCAACCAACCTGTTTGATATCATTCATAGTTGTATCATTGTGTACATACATACATACATACATCCGGGTGCGTGGAAGTAGTTCAAAGTTGACTAACTTACATACAAACAGTAAACAAACAATAATTTAAATCTAGAAATTCATTTGATGTTGTGCTAATACTCGTACGGAATATTGATTATTTCTTTCATTTTCTTTATTTATCATAATAAGACAGATACATGTAGACAGATACATGTAGACAGATACATGTAGACAGATACATGTAGACAGATACATGTAGACAGATACATGTAGCTTTCAGCGTCACTAAGTTACAATTTGACTAAGCACGCTTCATGAAAACTTTAAAATAACTTAATGTTTAGACAGATTGGTAGTTCTTATTAAGTCATATTATGATGATAAGTAACATGAACATGGTTATTACAAACTACTCCGCGATTTCGTACGTTTATAACACAGTGATTCCATTAAAGGAAGGTATTATAATAAGTCTGAGAATCGAGATTCACTCGTTTATTCGTTATAGAGATAATTATTTAACAACGGAATAATATTGTGATATGGGTTAGGTACAGTGGGTACAGTGGGTACAGTGGGCACAGTGGGCACAGTGAGTATAGTGGGCACAGTAGGCACAGTGGGCACAGTGGGTACAGTGGGTAGGTACGAGTATATTAATGAAACGTTGAAGCAAGGGTTTACTATCATCTGGGTACAATATTAAGGAATCTACTTACCAGTTGAACACTTAGATGAGGCAAGAGCGATGTTATTACAACACATTTCTTTGACAAGAAGCACACGTATTTTTTTTCGTAAAAATTGCATAATTTATTAAAGGTATAAAAAATACATTAAAAAGGAAAAAATTGTTGCTCGAAAAATTTTGAATTTAGGGCAAATGCCCAAAATTTTATTAGTTCTTAATTTATTTCGAAATTAGACGCTGGCCACTTAGTTTATGGTTCTCGTTGCGTTCGCGGTCGAACCGTCCCTCCCCGCCCCGCCCCGTCCCGCCGTCTGCAAGGCGCCTTCACGTCTATTAAAGAAGTTACAGAATTTGTACATTTGTTCTCTCGCTTGCACATTAGCACATACATCAAACTCCAAATATACATCATTTTTTGTGTATGAAAACTGATTCGAAACGAAAGTACTATTTATAAAAAAAACTTCGTTATCTACACAATGCACCAAGCTGCTCCTTAACACGTTCAACGCGGTACGAGATATTTTAGACTTGTAGGTGACTTTACCTTGGTGCGGGGCGTGATTTCGTGGGTGTCTGGGAGTAGGAAAGAGACATATATATTTTTGTGTACCTTGGCAAGAATATAGACAGAATAGTACGTTAAAACAGTACAATACTAATTCGTATTGTACGCACTGGAAAGCAATAATAGACCCTCGGTGCGGTACAAGCCTATCTTGACTTATACTGACATGTCTTGTACCGCACCTACGGTAAGGACATTATTTAACTAGTGCGGGCCAAGCTCTCAGTGAAACTTACACCCACAATATGGAAATATGGTTTTCGCGCCAAAAACTACAAATAATGAAGCTTTCACGTAAAATTATAACCAAAGTCTTTGGAAATGTATAAACGCAAGAATGACCGAAATGTTACAGGTTTAGTCACAAGCCACGAATGTCTCATGTAGCACTGGAAAAAAGTCTAGTACAAGTCTCAATCGTATTGTAACGCGCCCACGGAAAATCTTTAAAATCAGCTCCCGCGTCGAACGTGTTAAAAGTTATTCTGTAACTTAATTTTATATAAAGCAGCGCGCAAGCATTGCACATATTCACTATACGCCAGCCCGTGGACAACATATTTGTATGTTTACATCTTATACTTGTTTATATACCAACTATAACATCGTGACAGAGAGTGAACAAAACGACAGATTGTGTGGTGTGGTGTGGTGCGGTGTGGTGCGGTGTGGTGCGGTGCGGTGCGGTGCGGCACGTCGTGCGGCGAGTTCAGCAAGCGAGAGGAAGGCACAAAGGGCGGCGATATGAACGTCTTGTACACTTACACACATGAGTAATACGACCACAACTGCACAAAATATTCACGTACAGAAGGATAGTTTCGAGAGGTATTCAATTTTATTAATATTTTCATTAAAAAACACCGGAAAAGCTATTTTACATCTCTCACATTCGGTAAGAAGGTCCTTATTACCCCCAAATGGGGCTTGTAGCTAGAAAACCCCTAGGGCGGTAAGTAATTAAAAAAAACATCACTCTTTCAAATAGTTCGCGTACATCTAACCATCATACTGGCAATAGACATCATGCATTCAGCCCAATGACAAAAGAGGTCGCTTCGCTGTTCAGCCTTGTCTTCGTATGAGTATAATAGGCATTAATTTTAAATATCGAACGGCGAAGCTTAATTTCGTTCTTGAAAAAAATAATTAAAAAAAAGATTAAAAAAGGCGGGAATAGAAAACTTTTACTTTAAATATTGTTTGTTTTTGTTTTTTTTTTTTATAATTACGTGATAATTAGAAAAAAAACATGAGTTCTGTAAGTGATGAAGATATAAGCTGCACTGTGGGAGTGCAGCTTATATCTTATATCTTCAATGAAAATGGAAGCTGAAGCAGCAATTAAAATGATTTATTATTGTAATGCCGGTTTCTTTCTACTTACCTCACAATCGAGATGTAAAGCAGAGTAGTTAGCTCGGGTGTAAGCATCAATTGCACCCTCGAACTATAGGCGCCCTCGCTGCGCTCGTGCGCCTAAATATCTCGGGCTGCAATTGATGCCTTACAGCCCTTGGCTACTAGTCTACTATTATTTACTTGCTGACGGATCCACAAAGTAGAAGAAGTGGATAACAGTTTTACAAAGAGTTGATGTAGGTAATTAGACTTAAAACCACTGCATAATGTTGTGACGACCATTTTGGAGAATTTTTAGTCGTTACGTTATTTCTCTCAAAAAGAGATGAAACTTGCTGCAGCAGTTACTTACCGATTCTTGCGACTAGCTGAAAAGGCAATTTGAGCCGCATATTGTGAAACTCGCAATAATAATACCACAACTTTTACATAACTTTTCCTTATTTTTAACTTTTACTTATTACCCAACAGGTTTGTCCGGAACCCTCGTTGCGCGAGTTTTACTCGCAGTTGACCGGTTTTTTTTTATAAAGCGTATTGAGCCAGTTAGTATTCTGTATTATATTACTGTGTGTTAGTTATATTGTGTAATGTGTAAGGCATTCCTCCGGCCGCGGCGTGACACACGACTGGATGAATCCTTCGCTTCAATACCGTTATATCTAATATCGGTCTGATCTGATAAAACTTACGTAGGAGTTCGAGTACATTACTCCTACATATCCCGTGTACAATAATAATAATATGGGACAACATCCACACAAAGGTCTTCAGCTCCCAAACTGGGCAAAGCCTGTGCTTCGTTAACCTGATGACTGATATACAAATACATATTTATATACATAAATACATACTTATATTAATATATATATAATAAACACCCAGACACAGGTCGAACAGACATGCACACAAATGTTTGACCTGTGCGGGGATCGAACCCGGCACCAGCGGCGCAGAAGGCAGGGCTTCAGTTTATATTTTATTTTTTATTTTGAATACTTTTTAATATGTTGTGAGAGTTTTCAATGATAATTATTTACTGTTGATATTGTGTCCCAATACATTCTTACAGAACAATGTAACTAGCGACGTGTACGTGCGTGACGTCACCACCCGGTACCAACTGTAGATCAACGCTGGTTGTTGCAACCAGCGATGTGTTGAGTTGGGACCGGTTTGTGACTTTAAGCAGTAATTTGTAACTTTAGTCTCATTAATATTTATGTAATTAAGTTTGTTTTTCTATTTCATGTTATAATTTTTCTATTCTGTTCTATTTATATAGTAAACTCAATTAATTTGTTGTATCAAACTTACAGTACCTACATATAATTAATTAATCCCAACATTATTTTGACAAGTTCTATCAAAAGTCGATGAGTTCAAGCAAAGTTTACGAACAATTTGTGCAAAACTTTCACACTTGTACAACAATGAATGAGTTTTAAACAAAATTATCAATTTATAAACATTATTTTCTTATACTTGTAATTAATGAACACAAGTCGAGAACATCGGACTAAAATATTTCGTCTAAGCTACTCGTACTTAGCTCGTAGAAAATAATTTATTTATGCCAAAATCAATCTTTTTACTAAACGTACAGCAGCGGGCTGCATTCTATTACTAATGATGGACATTTAGCTATATTTATTTTATAATATTAATTATTTTGTACATCTGTACAAAGTTGCTTTTTAACCGCGCTCTTAATTTTCATGAGCGAGCAAGCTAAAGATTCTACTAAGCGATAGCGAAGGAATCAAAAGGGCACGAGGTAAAAATCTTTGCAATCCAGTTTAACACGTAACGTTTCATCCCACTTCTAAATTTTTTTATGAAATTACTAAATGAAAAAAAAATTAAATGACAATTAAAAAAAGTACACCAAAAAGATTCCGTATTTAACAAGTTAAAAAAGGTTGTATGACAAATTCGTCACCACAGAGGTAGAAGTAAATAGGTGTTATAATGTATTGAATTCTCAAACTTCATGCACACGATGTTCTAAATTTAATTTACTTTGTCCTCTAGCAGATAAAAACGGTTTTTGCACGAATATCGAAGAGCAAAAATACTCTTTCCGAGATAAGGGGATGGCAAATTTATTAATACAGAATTATGAATTGATTCTATGGAAGGTTTTTTAAAGGTGTGTTAGTTTGAATTCTGATTCTGTTAGACGTAGAGTTATATTATCAAGTTAGTTTTCAATCTGCACCTACTCCTAATAAAACAGATAATGTGATGCAATGCAAGTAACAAATAGAAAAAATCGACGAATCGAAAGTGCGAGTCTGACTCGCACACTAAGGGTCCCGTATCATATATCATATAACCAGGATCCATATAAATATTATTACTAATAATGATTATTAATGTGAGTTGCTGAAATAAATAAATATTAATATTAATTTTATTTGATTTTTAGTATTGTTATAGCGGTAACAGAATGAAAGGACGGAAAGTAAAATAGTAATTACGTTCCGTTTTTACCGTTTAGAACCGATAGTTAGTTTACCGAACCCTAATTACGTATATTATTAATCGGAACTTTTGATGAATACATAGCTCGGCTCGCTTCTTGTATAAAACTGCTAGTACTCGCGTGGCTGCGCGGGCCGCATGCGACTCGCTTGGCTGCGCGGGCCGCATGCGACTCGCTTGGCTGCGCGGGCCGCATGCGACTCGCTTGGCTGCGCGGGCCGCATGCGACCCGCGTGGAACTCCTATAACATATAATATCAGGTCAAGCATTTAAGTCGCAATTGATATTACCCTTAAACTATGTAGTCTAATTTTTCTTAAATATAAATATTGCATTTTAATATAAACTTTCGTGTGAATCCCGCCCAACTGTCAGCTTCACTACGTTCAGTAGGTAACTTATTCAGGGCGGACGTAGGGCGGCGTAGGGCGGACGACGTAAACGAATAAAAGGCAATAAGTTATGGCAAATGGTGAGTTTCGAGGACGAAAAAACACCGCGTCCCGGATGAATAAAAACCAGATTTGGATTTACTACACACGTCTGATATAGCCGAAGAGAACAACGAGAGAGCAACGAGAAGATGGGCTCCAATGAAATAGCTACAATAGTATGTTGTTTGGTTGTAACGTGCATTTGATTGGAAATTGGGATTTAGGTTATATGACTCTAAAAAAGAAATTTAAATTATTATAAAAAAAATTATGAAAACTATTTCATATTTTTAAGTAAAGTGTGTACTAAGCTTTGTAAAGTATAAGAATAATTTAAAGGACTTGTTGCATTTTCGGCCCGGGCGGTGTACGTCGACCAAAAATACCTCAAAATGTGGTTAATACTGTGTATTAATGAAAAATGCGTCAATCGCCTCTTTCATTGCGTACGAAAATATCTAAATTCTGTAAATTGTAGTGGAATTATAGCATCTCTGGAAGATTTATATATCCTAGGTTGACTCCAACAGTCACATTGGTCTAGAAATTGTACCACCCGTCACAATTGTCACCTTTTTGCGTAAATAACATGGAAATATTTTGATTAGTAATTAATTTTGTACACTGCGATAAGTTACGTCATTTGGAATTTGGTTGATAGATTATAGATTAATAGTCCCCAACGTATTTATGATATCATGTACACTGTCCAGGCCGGAGCTCCATACATTTTCAAAACAACTCTTTTCTAGTATTTTGATTAGAACTTTTCATAGCTACAAAGACTTTTAAGTATTAACTTATTAATTACGAGTAATTGACGTATAAAAATTATTTTGATGATTTAGTTTTTTTTAACAAACCTATGTAATGTAGTGCGCTGTATGTACTCGTACAATACTTTTAGAATGTTATTGTGTAGTTATCATTATGATCCAGTTATATTATGACGTTATAGTTATCGAAATATTACAAAAATAAATAATAAAACAACGTTAATTTTGCTACAGGTAATACAGTATTAAAACTAAGTTCCTCTACGAGTAGCATTTGCTCGTCAATTTACACGGAATATTTGTTCGATAAAGGTGTTAGTTTACCGATGCGAGTACGAGTAGCACCATTGATGGATTGGATTACCCTCGAGCGTCTGTTTTGATACCTCACACTGACTGCGTTCCGCCGCGGGGTAATCAATCCGAGGGGGGAGTAGCGGGGAGGGGGGTTAGATATGGGGAGTGGGGGGGGGCACGAAAGGGATTTGATTTCTGAGTAAGATTAAAGTTAAACTAGCTTCGGACTGCGAGTTCGGTCTCGATTGAACTTCGCTGAAATATTGCTCAGGAAAATGTCGTTACCGTTATTGGCATGACTGAGATGTTTTAGTCAAGATGTTATTCGAATTTAATTATATTGAAAATAACTAGTTTTGTACAGAATCTTATAGTAATAGGGAGATCGAGTATAGAATTTCATCTTTCATATAGATTTTCCATTTGTACAGACATATTATGTCATATTTAGAAAACTAAATCATCTCTTATATCTTATAATTAGCGATAAATAAATAAATATTTTATTATTAAATTAAAGCTAAGAACTAACTACATATAAATATAAGTAATAGGTACAATACACATCTTCATTGCACTAAACAATACAGCGAAATATAATATAGACAAAACGCCTAATTGACAGGTGAGGTGGTCGAGCCGACGTCATAGTGTGTACATTGAAACAGTTATAACATATTGCTATATTAAAACTAAGTTAAGCAAGAGATTGACTAAATGAACCGATATCTCAAACAGCAATACGTTGATTTACAGTGTACCTACTGTACGGAACACTGAGGCTGTGCTTGTATCTACTCGTGATATCGGATTGTTCAGTTACCATGTTGGTTCTAATATCTACATCACTGACGTTTGGCTTATCTATACATGGTTATAACAAGTATAGTGATTTAATAATAAATTAATAATTGAATAATTTTATTAATCAATTATTAATTAACTAGTATTTGTTAATTAATTAATATTTATTAATTATACAATCACAATACTAATTCAATCAAATAACCCACCTGGACTGTATGTGGTGCGAAGGTGCCCATGACACTAGCTGCATGTCCACGTTAATTAAATATTATTTATTAATTAGTTATTATTTATTAGTTTATTATTATTTGTTCATCGTTATGATCATCCACAGTCTTCCTTATCCCACCGCTGGGTATAGGCCCCTCTCATATTATTATTATTTATTACTTTTAATTAATTATTATTAATCAGTTATTTCGTGTTAATTTAGTAAGCAACATCTTAGTTTAGAAAAAAATATAAAATTATTAAACATCTTAATTGTTTTTATAAAATGGCGTAATGAATGATAAGCCGTCTCATTGCGACACGGACTCGCAGATCGCATGTAAATAGCTTATAATTACTTGAATAGAAGTGTAACATTGTACTTGCGAGCGAGGAACGCTAATTAATAAATAATATATTAAATTTATTGGACACTGAGTACGAATGTACGTATCAACCTGAGATCCAGGATTCTAGTTCCGGACCTCAGGTATCAACCCATAATATCCCTCTGCTGGGCACGGGTCTGCCCTATGAAGGGGGCTATAGTCCACCACCTTGGTCAAATTGCGGGTTCACTTGACATATCTTTGAAAGTGATTAACCACGATGTTTTATTTCACCGTTTAAGTACGTGGTAATTAATTCTAATACGCACATGAGTAATACACTCAGAAATGCATGCCTGAACCTGGATTTGAACTCGCGTTCGCGCTCTTGTGAGGCAACGGGTTTAACGACTACGCTACTCGTACCACTCACTTGATAATAAAGAATGTATACTAATTTATAAAAACTATAAACTATTTCGGTGTTACTATTGTAAAATCTCAAAAAAAAAATGTATTAAAAGTTTTAAAATTTTAAAACTTCAGTGCGGAAACTAGGTGAGTCTCTGAGGGTCGTTTGTACTCGTAGGAGGGCTCTGCGCTCGCGTCTCGTCACAATGCATTATGGAACACGTCACAAATGTATCTGATTGTAATGAACAATAACCACATTACAAAATAACTAGCTCATTTCTCTTTAAGTTAGATGAATGAACGAATGAATGAATATAGTTTTATTGCGCACCAAACCAAATATAAAAAATACAGCAAGACAAATCTATACAATGGTACATAAAGTGGCTTTATCTCCTAAAGCAATTTCTTCCAGGCAAACTTTAGATGGATAGAACTTATTTAAAAAAAAGATTTGTGTAAACGTTAGATATGTGTCAATAACCCTGTAGATACAGATATATTGTGCGAGTGGAGACAATCAGGTGTCGAGTGTGGGGGAGATGTGTTGTTAATACTGATTGTAACTATATATATAAAGTACTTACTTAACTGTCTGTTTGCACTCGTACCTCGGCAGTAGGTGGGATTTGTAATGTTTATTGTTATTGCTGTAGATCGAGGAGAATCTGCCATATCTATACAGAGTTATCGGCTAGGGGTGAACTAAGCCGAAATGGGGTCACTATACTCATACTTGGGACCAACTCTGAATTCACAAAAAAAATCGGCTGTTTCATACACATTGTCGACGAGTGTTGAACATTTTGTATGGAACAGCTGAATTTTTTTTCTCGAATTCAATGTTGTTCTCAACATAATGTCAGAATATTCGATTAAATAAAAAAATATATCGTAAAGTATATAAATATATCGTAAAGTATATAAATATATTGTAAAGTATATAATATATGGACTAACATCAAACAAAATTACGTACAGACAAAAACAAACATTGGTTTTAAATTTAAAGCATCTGAGCTCACCAGGTCAATTAATTCTACTTCCATTACTGGCCTCTACACTCGCACCTTACAACCTCCAGATACATACTCGTACATCAGTATCAAACTGATTACCTACTTGTGGCCTATTACATTCAGATTGAACAACGTGTTTTGATGATTTACTGCTATCATCAAAACTTTGCCCTTATCCCACTGAGTGGGGTCGCCACACCATGATATCCTCTTCCATTCTACTGTATCAACCGTTATCTCTTCATTCCCTCCCCTGTCACACATGTGAGTACCGCACTGCCACTTACCGTTCTAATAACACAATATAAATATTTAAAAAAAATTAATGTATCTGAAAAAAGTTTCTCGAACAGCAAAAACTAGAGTGCTGACAAAAATGCACAAACATATTTCTAATTGAAAAATTTCTATCCAAAAAAAATGCAATTTCGCAAAAAAACTTTCTGAAAATTAATACCCAAATTCCGTAGCAGACAGGAAATTAGCTAAATTAAGCAAAATGAACAAAAACGCGAGGTTTTAGGTGTGTTCTACAAAAAAGCGAATGTGAGTCGCCCAACTTCAGTCGGAACTTTTAGCAAAATTTGTGAAATTTGCAATTACAGCTGGAAAATTCGGCGCTTTGTCGGAAACAGAACCGACCGAGAGCAAAGGAACCTTCACACCTGGACTACTGTCATACACTCGCACTAGGAGGAGAACAGCTTCTAACTGTTATTGTAAATAATAAATATAAGCTTTAATTTGGTACGACGACATGATATTGTTAGCTTTTCTATATTCTTGATTATGTTGCACTAAGTAACTTTTTTTTCATCACCATAAACCATTACCTACCCACTGCTGAGTATAGGTCTCCTCTTGCGCGCACCATCCTTCCTTACTAAACTTTTCTATATTAGTAAAAAGTTTAAGATTAGTATAAACTAAGACTGGCTGAGAAGCCAGTCATAGCCAGAATATGTATATATATATATATATATATATATTTAATATTTTAATAATGCCAATAAGATTTAATGTGTAGTTCGTTTAATAATGGCGGTTTCTATCTGGAGAAACGTGTAAGCCTTTTGCCAATTAGCGTGGTCATGTCGCTAGCTAGTATGTTGGGCACGTTGCCCTCTTTTGGTTAGCTTGGTTTTTTTGGATCATTTGGATTATCTGTAGATCTTTAGTGGTCTATAATCCACCTGATATTTTTTTAATGTTGTAGTCAGAGACTTTAACCTGATAATTTGGGCCTTAATTTAAATAATTATGGTCCCAATTATTAAAGCCAAACGTAACATTAATCACAGTACGAATATACAGCTTTCCACTGTCAGTTGATAGGACATTTTATAACAATTTAAAGCCTTATTCTTGAGTTCTCGACTCACAAATAAAACTATTTTAAAACTCAACGTTTTCACGTCACTTCTTGACGTTGTCATGATTTATGTTTATTTATTTCGCTCCTACAATATTTTATTAACGAAGTAAAATTTGATTTTTGACATAAATCACATGAAGTATTTTAAATAATATTTCAAAATTAATGTTCAAAAGTTTAATGTGAAACCTTAAATTACATATCTGTGATCAGCAGGCGCAGGCTGTTTGTTTGTTTACTATCAATATTGTTTACTTGTCAAACATTTCTAGCAATTTCACTTAGTTATAATAATTGATGAGCCCTACAAGATTTTTGTGTGTCTACCTATTCTTATCCCACTAGGTAAGGACGGCATAGTTTTGTAATTTTTTGCAATCAAGCCTTATGTTATGTAACGGGCTCGTGTATGTGTATCTTATCCCACTAGGTAAGGACGGCATAGTTTTGTAATTTTTTGCAATCAAGCCTTATGTTATGTAACGGGCTCGTGTATGTGTATCTTATCCCACTAGGTAAGGACGGCATAGTTTTGTAATTTTTTGCAATCAAGCCTTGTGTTATGTAACGGGCTCGTGTATGTGTATCTTATCCCACTAGGTAAGGACGGCATAGTTTTGTAATTTTTTGCAATCAAGCCTTGTGTTACGTAACGGGCTCGTGTATGTGTATGTAGTCTACTAACTCTGTCATAAATATATATATATGTAATAAACTAGTTATTAATATCAAAAGGATTTTTTAAAGGATATAATAAAATACCAAAATCAAAATCAATCTCTGTGCTCTGAGCTCTGTGCTTCATCAATCGATCCGTGTCATTTGTATAATAGCAGTATCATTGATACGTCTCTGTGTCTAGCGGCCGGGCTGCCGTAGGCGCTGTGCTGTAACCTAGCTACGAGTAACACGCACGATACGACGCTCGCAAATTGCGTTAGTCTAGTAGTGTAGTTTAGTATAGTACAGTAGTGTAGTGTTAGTGTTACCTAAAGTAGTGTAGTGTTACTCAGGGTTAGCTACAGTAGTGTAGTGTTAGTGTTACCTACAGTAGTGTAGTGTTAGTGTTATCTACTGTAGTGTAATGTTAGTGTTACCTACAGTAGTGTAGTGTTAGTGTTAGTGTTACCTAAAGTAGTGTAGTGTTACTCAGGGTTAGCTACAGTAGTGTTAGCTAACTACAAGCGTATTTCAAACTGTTCATCGAAGTCGTTTAACGTTCAGTCCTATAAACGTTAGAATATTTATAAAAGAATATTATTTAATTTAGCGATTTGATTTAGCAATAGAGTTGATTCTAAACTAATTTTGTACACTGCGATAACTTATGTTAGTTTGATTTTGGTTGATAGATTAAAGATTCATAATCTGTAACGTATTTATAGTATGTACGAGTACACTGTCCTGGCCGTTGCTCCATACATTATTGAAACAACTCTTTTAGACTTATTTGGTGTGTTTTCACTTCAAATAGCATTCAGAGACCTAGTCTGCAATCGTCTATTTACATCTATTTAATTTTAATTGATAAATACTATAAATGACAATTATCGTCCGCTCCGGCCGCGGTAGTTTTAACGCTTATATGGAGGAATGACTACGGTACAAACTTAGCTCCACGACTGTATAAATTAGATCCCAGTCAACTTTTTGTGTTCAACATATTTTTGTATAAAATAAGGTATTTTAATCAACACTAACAATACAATATACCCGAAGCACTCACGCTCACTTGAAAGCTTCTTCTTGGTGCGGCGTCGTGTGTCGGGTCGCTCTCTCCCCTCCGGTGCGGTTCACGAGCGTCAACTCGTGAACGGGTGCTGCTCGCGGGGGTCGGATTGTTTCCCACATACACGTTATACAGAATATTCAAATATATAAAAGTAAATTGTATTTAGTTAAATTAGCTAAGTAGTTTGTTTGTCTTCTAAACTCAACAAAATTAAATGAAAGTTAAAAATGGCGCGGACCTTGGAGTCTGTGGAGCATGTATTTTAAATAAAAAATAAACAATAGACTAAAACAAAAAATAAATAAGTCGATGTGTCTGTACTCGTAGACTGGAATACAAATTGAACTTTGTGTGACATCCAAACTGTCGTCATTTGCATATAAATAAGTTAGGAATATTTTTCGCTAGTTTGTTGTATATTTTCGTAGCAATGTTTATAAATAAATGATTCAGGGCTTGTGTTGGAGTGCGAGGCGAGGATTGGAGCTCACTGATTCTACGACCCATTGGTATGCAGGGAGCGGCGGCCGATACCTCGGACTATTCACATGTCAACATAGAACGACGCGCTTCAATGAAACTCTAACATGGAGTCAAAGTTCAAAGTTCTTTATTCGCCTTAGATACTCGTATGATACAAGGTCTTATTATAACTTAAATATAGATCAACATATCATAGCTTATTAACATGCGAACAGTACTTAGTACAAAAATAATTACAGTACTAATGAAAACAATTGACATTTGAGAACTCATCTATAACTAATAATATTTGTATGTACGTTTAATGTGTAGATACTGTAATCTATACTAATATAGTACAGAGTATTATGTCTGGGCTACATACTATACTATACTATACGTTTACACTTAAATATTAAGTACCTACTTACTAAATATTACTAAATATTGCAATAAAACGATATCAAATATGATAAAAGAAATGAAATATTAAGACATTTACGAGCTATATCTGTATTCATATATGTATGTATACCACGTTTTAGCCAATCAAAAAGTTCCAACTTTACTGCGCGTCAATACGTGTGTCGTACTATACGAGCGTAATAATACCAGTACATCCACGGTTTACATTGACACGGGGAGAAACTTGTTTAAAAAATAAATACAATAAATAATTCGTTTGATAAATGGGCGTTAGAGGTGAACAGTTCATCTATATTTGACTTCGATACGTTTGTGCCAGCTACTAGTTCTAAACATATATATAATCAAAGGCTACCACTTACCTACATTCATACAGCTAACTAGACGAGCCTCTACTGAGGAACGAGACGAGACGAGACGAGACGTCGTCAGTGGATACTACATGTATGTAGGAGCTAGAACTAACCAGTCATTTCTCTGGATATAATTATTCAGTTTATGTGAATAATTTTATTTGTTACCAAGGAACACTAAACTCGTATATAACTATTTTGAGATAACTTATATTTGAAGGACATACGAAAATATTACGATCAGTTATTCAAAGACTTTTTATATCACCTCACTCGTGCGAACTCACTCACTCACAATATACATACCTACTCTAATATAACTCGTATTGGTAAGTGCTATATGTTGCTCGGTTCAGTAGTAAGTAAGTATGTACATGTATGTCGAGAAAAGAGGAAGTACTCAATTTGTATATATTTTTACTTGACTGCGAGACATAACCTTCCTTGGTTATGTTTTTATAAATATATAAATTAAGGATGATACGATGGTTTAACGATTTAGCAGTCGGGTTTTTCGAACTCGCTTCTAATGAAATAAACTGAAATTAATTTCACATAATGATGATCCAGACTAATTAAAACAGAATCATTGTAGATCAAGGTTGCCTGTGAGAATTTGCTTTAGGCGATAAGGCCGCCTTATGTACTACTGATGTTTTGTTCTTGCTTATATAATATTGTTTATTTTGTTTTTGGTGTGCAATAAAGAAATATTGTATTGAATTGTAGATCGTACTAAAACAAATTATCCTTTGAATATGGTAGGTAGGTATAGGATACGAGTAGGTCCCATCTGGCCCAATGTCGGTGGTCCCGGTGCCGTGGCTGAATTGTTAATTTAATACGATTTTACTCTCAAATTCCCTCTTAAAATTTTCTAAATTCATATCAAATTTATCGGCTAATAAGCAGGTAACTGTTTCAGAAAGTTTTAGGTAAAAGTAACAAACGAATATGTTGAACGAGGGCGGGTCGTTTAGTAGCGGATGGAACGACACACCCGCGGAACACTGCCGCACTGATGTTTACAATTTTTGTATTTACTTATATTTTTACAGGTTTTGTAGTACATTATTTAGCTATTTGTATTGACAAAACTTTAAACAAGTGGTAAGAGTTTTTCGAACTCGCTTCTAACAACTTTTTAGAAGCGAGTTCGAAAAACCAGACCGCCGGTAAATCATTAAGACAAATCTATTGACACCACTCACATACAAATAAATACGACAAGTCGTTTAGGTTTACGGCGTGCAAAAGAAATATACATACATTCGAAAACCATAACCTTTCTTCTTTCGCAGTCTGGTAGAAATACTGTCACTGAAGACTTTTTCAAGTAAATAACTTGATAATGCATTTTAAGACTCCGAAAAGGGCTGGTAAATAAAGATATTTTAACCCCCAGTGTGGCAGTGTTCCGCTGAAGGGTTGAAAGTAGAAGTTTATTTTTATTGTGTTGTTGTGTGATAGGCTTACAATTTTAGAGAGGTGTAAAATTTTAAAGGCTGAATATATTGCGGTACGAAGGCTTCGGGTCCATTTGGGTAGCGCAGATTTATCCCTCGCGGGTCGGAAGTTAGATTAAGCTTTTGTTTGTCCTCCCTTCTCCCTCTACCCGCGCCACACTCATTATGATATATATTAGACTCTTGCTGCTTATTGTTTGAAGGTTGACTTGCAAATGGCTTTTTAGTTTATGTTTTTAATATTGTATTTTGTTTATACAGCTTGTGACAGTTTTGGTGTCTGTTAGATTGTGTAAGCGTTCTCGTCAACAACAAAGTGTTCGGCTCTGCGTACATAGAATTCATAAATACAATCGTCACTGAAAATGTGGTAAATTTAAACAAATTAGTCGGTCAGAAATGTATTTGTCATATGAACTATTTTAAAAAACTTTTGGGCAAGTTTTGAAATTACAAAAGTCAAAATCTTACAGGTTAAAAAACTTTGAAACACTTTATTTTATTAAGGTAATTAGAATCACGTTTATTTTTTATTTATTTTTTCAGATTTATAGCCTGACTCCATCAATTAGATTTAAAGTTATTAGCTTAATACTTTTTTTTTATAATTCCAACCTGCGAATGGGTTTAAATCAAGTGGTATTTTTCTAAGTCGTAAGTCCCTTACTTATCTTGTTGTTGTGGTAAGATAGTGAACTCATTACAGGTAGACGTTGGTTTGTTATCCTACATACACCGTTCGCGTTCCTAAAACAACAAGTTAAATTTATAACATGACCCGGATTTTAAAGTTAGTAGTCATAACAACAAGTCCGTAAGCTACCTTCCTCTATATCTTTAATCTAGGAGAGCGCAACTTACTACCATTCGACACGAGATAGAAAACAGTGACTTACCTTTACTCATTCTTTACTAAACACCGTAGAGAATATATTAGAAATTCATGAGGGTTAGGGCGGTAGGTAGTGTTCCTAACATATGAGACAATTTATACAAACATATATAGCCATACGATGCTTGCCAACTATATCTAACACGAGACAAGCAACGACCTGTAGCAAAAAAACAGAGATTTGAGACACAAGTACAAGAAAAACATAATATTCGAAATAACCCCACTGCTAAATCGTTAATCCCGTGTATCATGGTTAATTTCTTTCTTTTTTTTAATTTTGATTTAAACATTATTACACTCACAACTAAGACGAATCTATTGACACCACTCACATAAAAATACCACAAGCCGTTTAGTCTCTAGGACGTGCCAAAGAAATATACATACATACATACACTCGAAAAACATAAACCTTCTTCTTTCGCAGTTGAGTAAAAATTTAAAAAATAAACAATAACAAGTTGTGGCTGTGTCTTTATGTAAATAAATATAACTTTGAATTATATTAACTATCCGAGAAATATCATGAAGTACTTTCATTTTAACAGTTGATTGTATTTTGACAAACGGACGAATTGTACACTTGACCAATGTCGTTCAATCGAAAAATCGAAATTAGACTACTCGTAGTAGAATCTTAGTCCTTTTTTAGTCCTTGTTTTTTAATCCTTTTTTGAATTGATAGACTATTTACAAGGACTGCTTTAAGGCGTAACGTATAATAAACGTATAAATTCATAGCATTGCACTGACCTGCTGGACACGGGCCTGCGATATTAAGGAGGTGTAGAAGTGATGTGGATTTTACTTACCTAATGTTCTTCTGGTTTAAGACACGTTGGATAAGTTGTAATCAAGGTCACTGAGTATGGACACAAGAGGAGCTTCCTCCGACCTCCGCGAGCTAAGTTCTAGATAAATACCGCGTTCACAGCTTACTGCAGGTACCCACACAATAGGGTCCGACACACATAGCGCGGATGATGTACAATGGAGCTGTTTTATGGACTTGCTGAAATAGCATCGTATCAAGTTTTGCGTATTATTCCGATCTGTCACCCTGCTTTGTCCCATGGAGTGATAAAATTTAATATGTCGCTGTTACCGATGAGGGGACATTTGGAGTCGCCTCCTTCATGTTTTTGCTTTGAACTGGCAGGTAGTGTAACTCGATGTTGGCTTATTTCTACTTCCTTGTATATATTGGATTTATGTTGGTATTTTAGGATCTCGAACGACTTCGTTTCTTGTGAATGCTATCGAGCAAGTTGTGGTTACACGCAACGTTATTTATTGTTACATCAACTGATAAGTATTTATATAAAATTAGCTGCGTTTTGCGAAGAATCCTACTGTGGGAGTTAGGGCTCAAACAAGTAAAGGATAACTTGTGCGTTCATATTAGTTAACTAGTCCCTAACCTTTACATCAATGTACCCTCCATTATAATGAATGTTTTACTGTGGGTACTCAATCATTGTCATATTTTTATAAAAATTGCATGTCTGTGAATTGATTATTGTTAATAATATCAACTTTATTATTATATCTACCTTACGTAAATTTTGCATGCAAATAAATTCATTGTTCAATATTTCATTTCTTTTATACACTTATCTTAAGCAAAAAAAGGAAGCAAAATAAAATACATTAATTATTATTATTATTTTGCGATTTTACCCGCGGTACATATTTGATCATCCCAAGGGAACACTGCAAATTCCCAGGATAAAAAGTATATGTTTTTATCTTCGTGCCAAATTTCGTCCAAATCTGTTAATCCGTTTGAGCGTGAAGGAAGAACAAACAAACACACGCACACGTAGAAACTATCGCCTTTATAAAATTAGTGTAATAACATCTAAATTTAATTTTACATTGACTTCATTCATTGAACTACTAAGTGCTTTGTTTACGGGAAGTGAAATATAGTACCCGGCTGTATTGGGATACAACTGTTCTATGTAGGATTGTGCTAAAACCTCATCGATGCCCTGCTTTAATACTTGACGGAGGACACCGAGAACGCCGAGACTTTTGCATGTTCATTAGCACTTTCTATGTTCCTCCTTAATATACAACAGTGTGAGATTTGCGCGTTTGGTTTATCTAAAGAGATATCTATAGTCGCTTCTCGCGTGCAGTCTGAGTATCGTTCTCTGTAAACACTAGCGGGTGTGTACCTACAGGGACCGACGACGAGCGGTGAGCGGTGTGAGCGGTGTGAGCGGTGTGAGCGGTGGCGTGCCGCAAGGTACCTACTCTCTCCTACACTAGTGACCGTGTCTAACGCTATGTTCATTCAAGTGTTCCCATTCAAGTATTTCACTGTGATAATACCTATAGAACGGAGCAACCGCGTGGGATGAACCCGGAAACAAGCAGTCGATGTGAGTTTACTGATGTGCAACCAAAGAGTGACACCGTAAACTTTTTACTTAATTAATTATTATCACCATCAGGAAAAAATATCGAAGTGGCGGATGTTTAATTATGTAGATATTGCAGGCGGTACGTGGGTTCTCCCGAGAGTAACCAACAAATACACTTTCCCATTTCTAGTACCTATGTGTTTATGTATAACAAAACTTATAATTTAATCTATTCACATTTGTTTACGAGGAAACAAAAAAAGGACACGAAATATACGAAAGGGACTAGTATACAAGTATCATTGTCTGAAGCCTGAACATCAGCGTCATGAGAATAAAAACCAATATCTATTTTCTTTACGTACATTGTCTCGGTGATCTGTGCTCTAATAATTACAATGACGTCAGTATGTTTATTTTGGATTGATGCCATTTTGTTACTATTTCCTTTGATTAATATTATACCAAATGATACAAAACTAAAATTGACATAATACGAGTACGAGTACGAGTACGAGTACGAGTACGAGTACGAGAACATTATTATGTAAGAAGAAAATAAAACTGTAACAGTTATCTAATAGCAGAATTCAGGACTTTTTTTAAACTGTAATTTTTATGTGAAGCAATCATAAAACAAAAATTGAGATAATATTTTAAATAGATAGATATACCTACGATATTTACATGTGCAGTTGATGAGAGTAAGAAAGTAACGTTCAGTAGGAAAAATAACTTTTATTTTATTTTATAAAGTATAATAAAATGTCATCCTGATGAATACAAAAATTACTTATTCATTTTTTTTTCTCTAATCCTCTTATATATTCAACATTTCGGAAAACAGAAGCAGTAGGTATGTCCGGAATAAATTACTACTATTAAATAAATAAAAATATTTGTTTTAATAACATAAAAATAAAAATTAGATAATATAAAGTGAAGTGATGAGGCACAAAATAGTGTTGTCAAACATACTCGTAAGTACTGCCCCGCCCTGGTCGCCCCCGGGGCATGTGCCCGGAGCGCTTGCTGCATTCAATCATAATAAAATAATTTAAAAACATACCGCGCTCATATATATATATGTATATTTACCTACATTGTTAGTAATCTGAATACTTAAAATTTAAATTGCTAGATAAGAGTTTTTAATTAGCTTTCAAAATAACAATATTCAGTGATAATTGATAATATTCTGTCTACGAGGTTATCAGTGAGGCTGAATAACGTCACAAACTGATATCGAAACTCCTAATCTCCCCCGGGTGAACCAATTCGGTATTTCGAAACTAAATATAACCGCCTTCGTGGCGCAATTGGTTAGCGCGTTCGGCTGTTAACCGAAAGGTTGGTGGTTCGAGTCCACCCGGGGGCGCTCATTTTTGGCACTTATTATAAAAACAGTTTGATGCCAACACAGAATGAAACGATGAATGAATAATGACTTTAATTTGACAACCTTCTTTAAACAAACACTCACCGTAACAAGGTCGAGGAGCATACCACCATGTGGGCGCCAGCCGACCCCGTGTGGGCGCCAGCCGACCCCGTGTGGGCGCCAGCCGACCCCGTGTGGGCGCCAGCCGACCCCGTGTGGGCGCCAGCCGACCCCGTGTGGGCGCCAGCCGACCCCGTGTGGGCGCCAGCCGACCCCGTGTGGGCGCCAGCCGACCCCGTGTGGGCGCCAGCCGACCCCGTGTGGGCGCCAGCCGACCCCGTGTGGGCGCCAGCCGACCCCGTGTGGACGCCCGCCAGCTGTCTCTACGGCTGCTGCTCGTCTCAATTGTGGTGTCCTCCGAAAGCTCCTTCCTAAGGCTTAGAATTTAGAAGGCAAAACCTAGTGGAGCGGCACGTCCCAGGTGTCTCTTGGCTTCACTGTGAGTGGCAAGGCCACGGTTACTGAGCCCACATCAATATAAAATGACATAGTAAACAATAGCATGGTGGTATAACGTTGCCGGTGTGTTCCGGCAGCCTTTCTTGAGAGCTAGTGTATTCCAGACTAGTCATACTCCATCCAGGGCTAAAGTATCGTTGAGTTCCTTGGTCGTGCGAACTTGTGGTCAAATGTGTAACAGGTCTGACACAGGTTTGTATGTTGGATACGATCGCGGTTCAACACAGGTTCACTTACTCTAGTAATATCATTAACTAGTGGTTAAAAGTGACTTCAAACAACTCGACCACCAGAACTTTAGAGCCACGTATCATAACAAGTGAATGCAGCTCGCGGGATGCAGCTAGTATCCAGCTAATGACCATCTGCAGCTGAAGACGAATCTATTGACACCACTCACATAAAAATACGACATGCTGTTTGGGCTCTCGGCTGTACCAAACAAATATACATACATACACTCGAACATATAACCTCCTTCCTTCGCAGTCGGGTAAAAATAATAAATACCTCTACAAAAAACTTCAACGCAATCGTACGACATACTCAGGTGTAATAAAGAGAGGTGTGATAATGGTTTCATATCAAAGAATAGCAGCTCTAGCGCGCGCGCGACGTAGAGGCATTGTAGCTAGCTGTATTGTCGGAGTGCTCGCTCGGGTTCGTCCCCCGCGGCAATGTTTTAACGCTCCATTCGAGAGTGAGCTGGTTTTGTGCGCTCGTCACCAACATTTACAATACATAGTGGTTGTCTCGGCACGTTACACTTCACGCGCAAATATGTACCTTGTTACAATAGGATATGATTCCAAGTATCAAATCGCGGAAGCGAGGACGTGAATAGAATCGCGTTTAGACGATTACGGTAAGGTTGTATGTCGCGAGTGAGATTTATATTGCAGTAGGTAGTCACTTGCAAGCAAAGACGATATAATGAGTTTTCCCGCGTTCGCTGAAAAAATGTCGTCTCTATCTGTGTGTTTATTGCAAAACTTGGTGACTGCAAGTTCTGATGTATAATGTTGGTGGATAAATTAACCATTAGTATCTTGAGTGCGGTTACAGTACCTAAGACTACTCTGTTTAATATTTTTCTATAAATAATTTTTATATTTCTAACTTATTCTCTACTAGCTGACCCGGTAAACTTCGTACCGCCTAACAGTCGATTCTTGAATATGTTTTTTTAATACCTACTTATTCTGCTATTCGGGATGCCGGGTCAGCAAATATATTAATGCAGTATTATTCATACGATACTAACGTCACTTAATTATTTTGCCTTCCCGGAATCTCTTCACTAACACTTACACTTTTAAAGTTCAAATTGAGTTTTAAGTATTTTTACGAATCTATTGTATAGTAGTATAGAAAAGTGTAGTTTTTGACCCTTTCAGGCATTTTTTTGTTTTCGAAAGAACCGTCCTCGTACTTCAAGGAATATTCTAAAAAAAGAATTAGCAAAATCGGTTCTGCTGTTCACGAGTTTTGCGCTTAGCGACACATTCAGCGATTCATTTAAATCATAGTAGCCGCGAGCCGCGGTGTTATCGCAGAGTGTACACCCAGGGTACAAATGAAAGATCTTGTAGTATCGACTGTCTCAATACTTTATTCCGACCGAAGACAACAACCAACGGAAACATTTTTATTATTAGGGCCACTCGGAAAGTAACACCACCGCCAGCTATTTTGCATGCTAACGCCATCTAGTTTTTCCGAGTGACACTAATTTACTTGAACATACCGCCCACCAAGGGCAAATTTAATTTGACCTTAACTCTTAAGTGTATGAACCGCCCACCGTGAAATATCATAATCCCGAAACAAAAGTAAATTAAGCCTTGGTGCGCAGATAACAAAGTTACATTTATACAATTTTCAAGACATACATTACTAAAACTACCAATCCGCTTTAAACACAACAAAAAAATCACTTAAACCTTAACCTACACTAGTGAAACCTGTCTAGTCAGCCAGTGGTAATATACAGAGTTTCGATGTTGGGCGCTTTATCTCACAGTTATTTTATGTGCGTAAAGAAACTACACGAGTGCACCCATCGGACCCTGGGTGCTTAGTAACCACTCGCCCAAGCAACCATCGACATGGTGGAACATTGTCTTCTTTGACAAGTACGACGTCTCCAACCCCCGGCTCTGGATTTTGATAAGTCCATTTATATCGATGCAGAAATTGTGTAAGGTAATCTTGCGACCATCTTCGCCAAAAGTTCTGCATCAGTTTTTGCGTTAACTGCCACCTTCGCAATCTAGTCGTGTTGGTGAATTCATAATTATGATCCGGGGCAGTAATAAGAGGCTCACCCACTAAAAAATGGCCCGGAGTTAACGCATCTACTGCATCTAATTCCGTGTCAAGCCTCGCCATTGGCCTAGAATTTAGGCAAGCTTCAATTTGGGACAGCACTGTCGACAGTTCTTCGAATGTCAATGTAGTGTCTCCAACAATTCTTTTCAGGTGGAACTTTACAGACTTTATTCCTCCCAATGACCACCAAAGTTAGGTGAGTGAGGTGGAATAAAGTGCCACGTAGTTCCGTTGAGAGCTAAAGCTTCCGAAATTTCCTTACAAAGACAAGATTTCTCAGATTCCAACAAATTTTGTATTTCGCGGGATGCTCCGACAAAATTTGTTCCATTGTCACTCCAAAGCTCCGCACAATGACCTCGACGAGCCACAAACCGTTTAAATGCAGCTAAGAATCCTTCCGCTGTTAAATCGCTTACCGCTTCAATATGAACAGCTTTCGTCGCCATACACACGAACAAACAAATGTAACCTTTGTAAGCATGGTGACCCCTTCCTTTGGTAGTCCTTATACATATTGGGCCCGCATAATCAACCCCGCTTCTTTTAAATGCTCTTGATGGTGTAACCCTCGCTGCTGGCAATTGTCCCATTAGTTGATTGGATACTGCGGCGTTGTTCCTGATACATGTAACACACTTACGAACAAAAGCTTTGATTGTCAATTTGGCTCCTAATATGTAGTATTTGGTACACAAATACGTTAGCATGAGTTGTATACCGCCGTGTAAAGTTTTGATGTGAGCATCAGCTATTATGAGGCTGGTAAGAGTCGACCTTTTAGGCAGCAATATCGGGTGCTTAAAGTCTTCTCCTAGCGACACCTTGTCAAGTCGCCCTCCAACCCGTAACAACCCCTTGTCGTCAATAAATGGATTTAATGATTTGAGTGGGCCTTTCAATTTAATCCTTGCGTCACCCTTTCTTAGGATATCCAGCTCTTTTTTAAAATGTTCGTCTTGGCATTTTTTCAAGCACATCTGAAGCGACTCTGATAATTCCAGCGACGTGAGATATCTTTGGCATTGACACTAGCTGGCTTCTTTAGTTCCAAGAAACGTCGGCAGTAAGCTATAACTCGAATCAGCTTCGTCAGCGATGAATATCTCTCCCAAATTGTCGCTTCCGGTATTGTCAGATGAACCTTTATTTCTTCAAGGTGCGTTTCAACATGATTTGGTCTGCCATATTTGACGTTAATGCTTCGCAAAAAGTCTGGTCCCGTAAACCATAATTCATTGTTGACCAATTCTGAAGCTGTAATGCCTCTGGATGCAGAGTCTGCTGGGTTGTAACTTGTTCTTACATGAGACCACTGATCTGAATCTAAGGTTGTCAATATCTCCGAAACTCGATTAGCAACAAACGTTTGCCATCGACTGGGGTGACTATTTAACCAAGCCAATACTACAGATGAACTGTCCACGCTCAAAGTTGTGATTTTTCAATTCCTAAAGTCTCTGCAACTTCAACAAGTAGCCTGCTTACTAGAACTGCTCCACAGAGCTCTAGTCTGGGTATGAATATCTGTTTGATCGGGGCCACCTTTGTTTTGGCTGTAATCAATGTCACATGTACATTCCCTTCTATGTCAATTCGCCGAATATAAACCGCCGCCGCATACGCAACCTTCGAAGCATCACAAAACCCATGCAGTTTAACTACTGTGTCACTATTTTTTGTGTGATGCCATCGTGGGATATTTATGTGCATTAAGTTGGATAACCCTTCCCGGTAAGTACTCCACTCTTTCAGTATTTCTGCTGTGACTTCTTCATCCCATCCTAATCCAGCTATCCACAGCTTCTGAATTAGAACTTAGAACTACTATCACACATGGCGACGCCCATCCTAACGGGTCGTACAATCTTGCAATGTGCGATATTATTTTCCTTTTTGTTACAGGTCCGGATTCTTCAGGCAGATTCACCGAGTAGCGGAACTCATCATTGCTCCGATTCCAGGTAAGCCCTAAAAGTTTTACCGTCTCATCCGTTTTCAATTTTAGTTCTTCCCGAATGTCTTCTTTGTTCGACACTGTTTCTTTGATCGCTTGTAATAACTCATCGCTATTACTTGCCCATTTTTGTAATTCAAATCCACCTTTCTTTAACAGCCGAGTCATTTCTTGAAAAATATCCATTCCGTCCTTTACCGTTTCACATCCAGAAAGCATATCATCCATATAAAAGTCCTTTATTATTCTTTCAGATGCTGTAGGAAAATTGACGCCTTCGTCCTGCGCTATTTGCTGTAGGCTTTTCACAGCTAAATAAGGCGCAGTAGCTGTTCCAAAAGTTACCCTAAGTAACCTATAGTCTTCAACCTTGCCATCTTCGTCATTTTTCCACAACAACCTTTGAAAGTTGGTATCCTCTTCTGCTACCTTCACTTGACAATACATTTTGATTATATCCGCTGATAGACATATAGGGTGCTGTCTCCAACGCATTAGCAAGTGTCTCAACTCCGGTTGCAAGGTAGGTCCGACCATTAAACAGTCATTCAAGGATACTCCGTTTCTATATTTACAAGATGCATCATAGACAACTCTAACCTTTGTAGTGTCCTTATCGTTCCTGATTACCGCGTGATGAGGTAAGTATATCGCCGCCTTATTCTCTTTTTCTGTTTCGGGCAATTTCTCCATGAATCCTAAATGTAAGTACTCTTTTATAACCTTCTTGTAGTTTTCTCTAAGATCTTTGTTTTTCTTAAACCGTACTTCTAATCCGTTAAGTCTTTTTTCAGCTACTACCCTGGAATCACCATCCAAACATTCAGGTCTCTCAGTTTTAAAAGGAAGTTTGACAACGTATCTCCCCTCAGCATCTCTTTTAGAAGTCTTCGCATAAAATTCTTCACAACGAGTTTCTTCTTCGGACATCATTTTCTTTTTTGTTTGAGGTTCGGCTTCTATTTCCCAAAATCTTTTTTACATATCATTATTTTCAACACACGTATGCATCGTCACTACCTTTCGTGATGATGATTGTAACCCTTCACATGTGCCCGATAGAACCCAACCCAATGATGTCGCCTGAGCCAACGGGAATCCCTTTGGGCCCTTCCTTATCCCACCGTGTATTATTTATCCGTAGATGTCAGCCCCTAATAAAATGTCAATTCTGCTTGGTGTATGATAATGAGGATCTGCTAAACTCATATCCTTGTCTAGCCAGTCTAGTTCTTCCACCTTGCAGTTTGGAAGGAACGTTGTAATCGATTTAAGTACATATGCCTTTACTTTGAGAACGATAGCGCTGTCTACTCTTGACTGAATATTCAGCTCGACCATGTTTTTAGTCAAAGTACTAGTATTTCCCTCTAGTCCCGATATTATTCCATTTACAGGAATTTTCCTTATACCCAAATATTGAACCGTCGCTTCTGTGACAAATGAAGCCTGTGAGCCCTGGTCCAGTAAAGCTCTTATGTAATGGTTTTGTCCATTGCGTGCCCTTGCCAAAACCACCGCCGTAGCCAAAATGACTTGTTTCATAACTGGGACCTGACCAAAACATGAGACCATTGGTGACGCTTCAACTGAATTTGATGCCGATGTTCCAGCGAATGAATTGACCAATTCTGTCCCGGATGTAGAGGCACCAGCATTAACCTGATGTGACTGGCCACCTTCCGCACCGCCGGGGTGGAGAATCGTATGATGTTTGCCTTTACATATCCTACAACCTGTTTTACTTGGACAAAATCTGGCCGAGTGATTACTACCCAAACAGTTATAGCACAATCGCCGGTCAACCACAAAGTCGCGTCGTTTATCTACGCTTACATTATTAAATTTTTTACATGTGTAAGTTCTATGATCTTCATTACAGAATTCACACTTTACATTAGTTACATGTAAGGCTTTAGGTCTTTGCGGGTTGCTGGTAATAAGAGTTGAATGTCTTGGCCTTTGACTAGGTTCAATGAACTCGAGTGCTTTGAATCTGCTCTCCAGAAATTCCCTAAATTGGGAAAACTTAGGTAACTCGTTTGAATTACCATCGGCAACTTTCAACTCCCATTGCTTCCGCGTTTCCGCGTCTAGTTTATTAGCTACTACATAAATAACTAATATATCCCAGGAGTTTATATCAATTCCAATATTCCTAAGTGCATGAAGACAATCTACTGTAGTGTCAATTAAATCCTTCAAGAGCATAGAGGACTCCTTTGCTGCTCCTTTTTGATTCATTAACCGCTTCAAGATACAATTCGCGAGATAATTTTTGTTATTGTATCTTGCCTCCAGCTGACTCCAACATTCTGTGTAATTTTCGGCAGTGATAGGAAGCTGTCGTATCAGCTGCTCGGCTTCACCGGTTAAATAACCCTTCAAGTAATGTAAGCGCTGCACGTCATCGATGGATTGATTTAAATGAATCAACGAGACGAACATGTCTCTAAATGTTACCCATTCCTCATACTTCCCTGAGAACGTGGGAATCGTTATTTTCGGAAATTTCAAAACTGACGGTGCGCCACCACCATTTCCGGTGCATTGAGCCCTTGACGTTGGAGCCGGCTGGGGTTTATATTTTAAAATATCCGATTTACAATTAATATACGAGTCCTCCGTGCTCTCGTATATTTTATGAGTGACGTAATTGCTTGCTTCATATTCAGCCCAATCATCAATATTACCAATAATTTCCTCATGCACCTTCGTAAACTTGGCCCATAAATCTTCTAGTATTTCAAGTCTAGTTTATACGTAACCCTCTGACGCTAACCGATCCTTAGAGGATTTTTTAAAATTAATATGGGCTTTATTAATTTTATCCTGAATATCCCGTTGTAAATTGATATATTTTTGCATGATGACCTATTATTTGAAAGTGATATATGAACAGAATATATTTTCAAGTGTAAAAATTTTACAAGTCCAAAACACAGTCGCGAAAATTTTACAAGTGTTTGAGCATTTAGGGACTTAGAAAAATCGGGCATAGGTTCCCCGTCTCAACCAAATTCGAGAGATTATTCTAAGTCCATAAATTGCATGCAAGAAATTTTACAAGTGTTAAACTATACTTAACTTAATTCACTTTTTAACAATTTTGAATGTACTCACGGTATGGAATGCACTCACACTAGATCGCGTCCTGACGTCACCAGAGGGGCTCCCCCCGTGCTGATTCTTGCCGTCCGCGTTATCACCTGTGGCCTGCGGAGCTCCCCCCGCGCTGATCCTTGCCGTCCGCGTTGTCACCTGTGGCCTGCGGAGCTCCCCCCGCGCAGATTCTTGCAGTACCGCTGTCAGATGCAGATTTCCCCCCGCACCGGCGGTTCCCGCTGCCGTCGTCTGCCGAACTTCCCTCGCGCCGACGCCTGTGTTCCTCCCCGCAGCCGTGCTCCTCCCCGCAGCCGTGCTCCTCCCGCCGCCGTGCTCCTCCCGCTGCCGGTCCCCTCCGCTGGCTCCCTGCACCGGCTGCCGTCCGTCCTCTGCCGCTTCCGCCCAAGCAGCAGTCCACAGGGCGAATAGTCCGAAATCCGCGGACTACTGATCCGACTCCAGAAGGACCAATTTGTTCACCCAGGGTACAAATGAAAGATCTTGTAGTATCGACTGTCTCAATACTTTATTCCGACCGAAGACAACAACCAACGGAAACATTTTTATTATTAGGGCCACTCGGAAAGTAACACCACCGCCAGCTATTTTGCATGCTAACGCTGTAGCCTACCGGGTGAAATATAAAGATTTTATTTCTTATACCTCTTTATTTGGTAGGTGAAGGAGTACATAGATAAGAAAAGGGGCAATGTTAGGACCATTCGCTTGTCTTAATTAATTTAATCTAATACAATCTTTCTTATTTTTCTAAATTTCGAAAATAAATAATGAGGAATTTTTAGAAATTCCTTTGGCAAACCAGATCCAGTGAGGAAAATTGAGTCTCCCAGTTACAGCGCAGTATGGGGAATTAAGTCACCCGGAAACAGCTCAGGGTTGAGGAGTAAGTCCTCCGGAAACAGTTTGGCAAGGGAAGGTTAGCCCCTCGGAAACACCTCCTGTTAAACAATTGTTTGTGTCACTCGCGTTGAACAAAAATAACAATCAGTACAGACTAAATTAAGAGGCGAGTGAACAACATAACAAATTTAAAGGATTATTATTGATTTTAAGTTAACTAAGAAATATCGAGCTGGCCAGATAATTGTAAACAAAAATACCATTAAAGTCAAGGTATTATCCATCAGAATCTTATTGATTTTAATTTATAACAGCTACAGAAACACTACAGAATATTTAAAAGAAAAATAAAAATTTAGGTGAGTTCCCGTTGGAGTATCAATGGACAAAACTCACTAATAAGATTTAACAGTTGCCGCATTAAGTCATTACAATTCAATATAAACCATAATTAAAATTTAAGGCGACTTTGCCCTAAAGTAGCAAATGGCCAGAAATCACCAATTGTGTTAAACGACAGCTACAAAGTAATTACAAAACATTATAGAACAGAAATAAAATGTTAGGCGATGTTCGCCCTAAAGTTGCAAATGGTCAGAACTCTCTAATAGTGTTGTACGATAGCTACAAAGTAATTATAAATCATAACAGGACAAAAATATAATTTTAGGCGATGTTCGCACTAAAGTCGCAAAAGGTCAGAAATCAATAACTGCTTTTTTAAGCATACACAGACCATTAGAAGCACAAATTAATGTTTGATAAATTTATCTAAATATAGAATTCAGTCAAAAATATCTACTTTCCATATAACACAGTCGGAACACAAAGTATTAGTTTAGTCGAGTTGCCAAAAAATATTAATTAGCTGATTCTCCACTCAAGCGACAGCAACAAAAACAATCAGAGGTTATTGAAACAATAATTTTGTTGAAACGCTCGAAGCAAAACTTAATGACAGAATATTAATATAGTTTCAGTATAACAATATTGATTTTATTCAGTCACAATATTCTGCATTTGACAAACAACATTAATAAAAAGTAAAAGCAATTCAACAAATCTTACATTTTAAATAATCAACAGCGTCCGATTAATTTATTGTGAAAACATTCAAACAGTCGGACAAAGTCTCAATAAAACAAAAGCATTGTAGGATATCTTCTAGGTAGATACAATACTCAGTTTTTCAGCTTCAATTAGTTTAGTTCAGACAGACAAATAGAAATCTTCATGGGGTGTGAGGGTGTGAAGTCAAACACTTGCACAACGCTAAGTTTACTATTATAATTTAAGCCAGTATATTGTCATTACATCAGCTTGTTCAGAGCACTTTTGCAAGAAGTTAAAATTGATATTTAAATGAAGTTAAGATGAAAAGAAAAAAAATATAAGGTAGCGAGTTATAAGTATGATTAAATCTACATACCCGTCCAGGGAGGTAATGAAGCGTGTAGTGAGAATAAAAACGCGTACACCAATGCAACCAGCAATCAGCAATCAGCACAGCAGATCTGTTCAAAATGACCACCATGAACAACAATACCCACGGAACACGTAATTCATTATCAGAACAAATCAAGGTTAGGTTACATACCCAAGGAGAAATCAGCCTTGACACGCGAGGAGGATCGACCACGCACTCTGAAGATATATTCAGCCACAGACAGACACCAAAACAGATAGGAGAACCAATATCCTGATCAGCCACGTGGTGTTCCAATCCTACAAGGAGTAAAACCACAAAAATTAGCGACTAGCACACAAAACACCAATTATACTTTATCACGATGATCAGCGACAGAGCTTACCCGGTCAAAAGAAAAACATCCTCACATTTACAATAAATTATATCTGGGACTCGGCGTCCATCACCAAAAGACCAAGCAAAATGTCGCCGGAACCACAAATTCAATCCACTTCTTTCCCAAAGACAAAATGTTTAAAAAGCACAGAACAATAAGTGAAAAAAATCGACTTCTATAGAGCCATAGAAACAGGAAAACAATTGATCGTCGTAATCGGCTAAATTAAAACGATTATAAGAATAATTTGAATAGTGTTTACAATGTGATTTCAAACAGCAAAATATTGATTTATCCAAGAAGAACAGAAAAAAACGAATGATAAAGATTTTACCTTACTAACCATCGATCATTAATTAGACGATTGTAAACGAAACGTCATCTCCGATTTGACAGTTCTATGACAAAAGAAAAAAAAACTTAACAACGTAAACAAATGGTTTTGAAGCGAAAACACGATTTTCAAATGAATTGAAGATCTAAATATGTAAAATGAATCAAAATAAGGATACAAATTAGTCAGTGTATTAAGTAGGTAAGTCCAGTAAACGACGTTCAAATAGCAACAACAACAAACGCGAAAAATACGCATAAACGAAGGCGATTTCAGGACGAGTGTTGACCTAAATAACTTGATGAAGAAACACCTTTCTAACTCAAAAAATAAAGGGTTACAACGCCATCTAGTTTTTCCGAGTGACACTAATTTACTTGAACACAGAGAATATGATTATTCCATTAAATAAACACTACCCATTTCCAGCATTAAAAGTATGAACAAGAGGTGTACTCGTATAAGTGTTTCTATATTGTGTGTTAATGTTGTAGGTGATAAGCTATCTCGGTGCCAAGTTTCATCCAAATCCGTTTAGTAGTTTTTTTATAAAAGAATAACAAACGTACAAAGTGCTATAGTGTTCGTACAAACGAACCACAAACTGATGTTGTAGTTGACGTAAACAAATATTATTGAGAGGAGTTACTCGTACTTACTCGTACTCAATCAAACGTACTCCTACCATTATTGTAATAGTGGCGACCGACGCACGCACACGCACACGCACACGCACACGCACACGCACACGCACACACACACGCAACGTTCTACATAATTTAAAAGCACAAGTGTGTTTGTTGGTTTATTGATTTGATTATTCTCGATTGTTCCGTAATCGTCTCTTCAGTCCTGACAGATCGGCTTATTATAATGCACACACTACACACTAGCTGCGCGCCGCGGATCTCCTATTTTCTATTGCCTTTGTTACTCCGTGATAATGTAGCCTTCTAACGTTGAAAGAGTTCCTTTTCGAAATCGGTTCTGTACATTTTAAGTTCACTCGTTAAATACAAAAAAATAATTTTATTTAGAAAACTAACGCGAGTTTGATTCATATTTTGTATAAGAAACGTGCGTGCGACGTGTCATCGTTGAAGACGCAAATGGCTCATTTCATCCCTGATAAAGTTCGCCGAATGTGAACGAAACTATAGTTGGAAATTTCCAACAATCGGGTTCAAGTGAAAACCCGTTTCTTATACAATATAAAAATGCAAATTTTGCATAAAAATTACTGAATTTATATGAGAACTAGTTTTGAATCGCGGCTTCGTTCGCGAACGTAGTCGTATAATGAATGTTGTTTTATTAGATTTCAATTTGAGATACTTTCGCGACTCCTTCAATGGAGTTGTGTAGTCGAGCCGGCGCCGACTTCGATAAGCTTCGAATATAAGATAAAATGTTCAACCAAGCTTCTCACAGAGTTTACATATTTTTATATTCTCTCCGTAATCTTTATAGAGTGTAGCGTGTACGTATATATATCACGTAAAGTCGCTGATAATGCTAAACGGGAGATAAAGTCGTGCGGCTAAATAATGTTGAGTGCCATTATCCGAAGCGGTTAGGGTGTAGGTATACGAGTAGGTATATATCGCGCCTGCACGAACATTTGTTTGTTTATTGTATCGATAAATGTTTTATTTCAGCCGTTGAATTATTGATCGTTTGAATACATGATTTATTTTGCGTTTTTTATATTAAATATATACTGACATTTCAATACGTCCTTTGAGTATTTTTCTAAATTTATATATGACGGCGCCACCGTCAATGTTTATAAACAGCGAGTGCAACGGGCGTGACGTCAACACTCACCCCACTACTCAACAGTATAAAAGGCGGCGCTCGCCAGTGGAGAGCCCATTCGCCAGTCGACCATCGCCCGGTGCACACGTTGTACCAACGGCCGTGTTTATTATAAAAGTTATAGATTTAGTTATCTGTCGTAATAAATTTGAATTAATTAAAAATAATAAAGTGATTAGGTTGTGATTTTGATATTTTTCTTTAAAAAAAACAATGTCGGCTCCTGATCCTATATCAGAAGTTACGGATCCACCTCCACCTTCAAGTGTAACGGAGCAAATGGCAGTGTTTTCTTCGGGAATGGAAGCAATCTTCCAGAAAATCGCTGACAACTTGACTACCCGCCAAGCCGCTCAAACATCATTGCCAAAGTTAATCAACTTCGACCCCGACGAGAAGGAAGCAGATATCGTCAATTGGTGTACATTGAGCGAGCTCATAATCGAAAAAAAAAACCTCGAAGGAGTTGATTTGATTCTGGCTCTAACACATTCACTCAAGGGCCGCGCCGCAATGTGTCTGACTAAAATACCGGTTGATAACATATCATGGCCCGCAATCAAGGAGATCCTCATATCAAGATTTGCGAAGCCTATGATGATGCAAGATCACTTCGACCAAGTTATTAAGTTTCGCATCGATGTCAAGGAGAGCCCAGCCGAAGCAGGCATGAGATTGTGGCAACTAATAGAGAAAATTCCCGACTCAAATATGCCTGAGAAAGTTATCACCGGATTTGCAATATCTGTTTTATCGTAGTGTGACGACAAAATTCGCCGCGAGTTAAATTCTGTGGTTATCAACGATAAAAATCAACTATTCCGTACACTACGAAGCCTCAACCTGAAACGTCAAAATGAAGATCCAGTTTCGACAGAGTCTGATACGAAACGATTCCGAATCACTCCGTTTCGTGGTAACTGCAACTATTGCGGAAGACCAGGGCATCGTGGTCACGAGTGTCGTGACAAAAACAGGCTTATCTCAAAGTCATCTCCAACTACATCCAAGTTTGAACCACCACGGTCGTCGGTAGCTGGTTTCCGACCTGCTGTCAGCTGCTACGTGTGTGGAGACCCCGGCCACGTGGTCTCCGGCTGCCCCATGCGCTACAAGAAGAAGGAAGATGGCGCTCAGGGTGCCGTCTCCGCGAGCTCCAAGCAGGTCAACGTGTGTACCAGGACTTCTCACGGAGTTTTACAGATAAGTGGAATTCAGTTACCCTTTATATTTGACTCGGGTTCCGAATGTAGTCTGATTAAACAGAGTTATATTGAATCTTTGAAAGGCGAGTGGTTTCATGAACAAGTGTCCCTAAAAGGGTTAGGCGGTAGTAGCGTGATCTCTAATACGCAAATTAAGTGTCCCACTGAAGTTCAGGGTCTTAACTTAGAGGTTATGTATCACGTGTTGCCCAATGATAACCTTAGCGATGATGTACTGTTAGGACGTGACATTTTGGATGCCGGTGTGTCTGTAGTTCTTGGTGATGACGGATTAACTTTCATTAAGACCAAAAATGCAAACTGCTGCACATTTTCGAATATTTTTGATGAGACAACTGTCGACACTGATCTTCAGGGAAAGGATAGGGAACGGTTATTCATAATTCTCAAAAAATATTCCAGTAACTTTATTCAAAAACTACCTATCACAAAAATTTCGACAGGTGAGCTAAAAATCAATTTGATTGATCCAACCAAAACTGTTCATCGTTGACCCTATAGGTTATCCCCGACGGAGCTTACCGTCGTTAACAAAAAGGTTCAGGAACTATTAGACGCGAACATAATCAGGGAAAGTACATCACCATTTGCGAGTCCCATTCTTTTAGTTAAGAAAAAAGATGGTAGCGATCGTTTATGTGTAGATTACAGAGAACTTAACAGTAACACGCGCCCGGATAGCTACCCACTCCCGTTGATTAGCGACCAAATTGACAAATTAAATGGAGCTACATTCTTCTGTAGCATCGACATGGCTTCAGGATTCCATCAAATCAAAGTTCATGACGACTCCGTCGAAAAGACTGCTTTTGTTACCCCGACTGGACAATACGAATACCTTACTATGCCATTCGGTCTAAGGAACGCACCACAGGTCTTTCAAAGAGCGATTAACTCCGCGTTAAAACCCCTTCATGATGATAGAATATTGGTCTACATGGACGATGTTCTCTCTGTATCTGAAACTGTAGATGAAGGCCTTTCCCGTTTGGACAAGCTATTAGAAACTTTGTCTAATGCCGGATTTTCATTTAATTTTAAGAAATGCAAGTTTATGAAACAGGAAGTCGAATATTTAGGCTATGTCATTTCCTGTGGTGAGCTCAAACCGAATCCTCGCAAAGTTCATGCTCTACAAAATGCTCCAAAACCTAGCAACGTTAAGCAAGTCAGGCAGTTAATAGGGTTAGCGACATATTTCAGACAGTTCATTCCTAACTTTTCAAAATTGCTCAGACCACTTTACCCACTGACGTCAGGAAAAGGGCCTATCGTCTGGACCACTGAACACGATAGAGTTCACGACGAAATTGTTAAACATCTAGTGACCGAGCCAGTTCTGAAAATATTCGACCCATCGTTACCTATAGAGTTGCATACCGACGCCAGCAGTGACGGTTATGGTGCCGTCTTAATCCAAAAGTATGACGGTCTGCCGCATGTAGTGGCTTATTTCAGCCGCAAAACGAGTGATGCGGAGAGCCGCTATCATTCTTATGAGCTGGAGACGCTAGCCGTTGTTAAATCGATAGAACATTTCCGTCACTACCTCTATGGGCGAAAGTTTACAGTCTTTACAGACTGCAACGCGTTAAAATCCTCGCACTCAAAAAAAGACTTAACCCCTAGAGTACATCGATGGTGGGCAATATTGCAATCTTACGATTTTGACGTAGTTTACAAAGAAGGCAAAAACATGGCTCATGTTGATTTTTTGTCCCGTAACTCTCCCCCGGATTCGCAAGACCTTCAGTCGAAATCGAAGATAGTGAATTTCTCAGAACTGGAAAAGGGTTGGCTATCTGTAGAACAACAGCGAGATAGCGAAATCTCAGATATAATCAATAAGATACAATTAAATGAGTTACCTCCCGAAATATCGCGCACATATGATATTAGGCAGGGTATATTGTTTCGTAAGATTGAGCGCGGAAAAACTACAAAGTGGCTGCCTATCTTACCAGATTCATTGATTTGGTCTCTTATAAGTCAATGTGCATGCTGAAATCAAACATTTAGGCTATGAAAAAACTCTCGATAAGATGTACGAGCTTTATTGGTTCCAAAACATGTCCCGTAACGTAAAAAAATTTGTAGACTCCTGCGTGATCTGTAAATCATCAAAGGGTCCTTCAGGTGCTCAGCAGGTCCGACTGCATCCTATTCCAAAACCGGCGGTTCCCTGGCACACATTACATCTCGATCTGACGGGCAAACTGAGTGGTAAGAGCGACCGCAAAGAATACTGTTCCGTAATTGTTGATGCTTTCACAAAGTTTGTCCTGCTAAAACATACAACTGCGCTAAATTCGGCTAATGCTATTAAAGCTGTTAAAGAATCTGTACATTTGTTTGGCGCTCCGAAAAGGATAATTGCTGATCGCGGACGTTCATAAGACAATTCGGATTTTAAAGAATTTTGTGAAAGCAACAATATTGAATTGCATCTTATTGCCACTGGATCTAGTAGAGCCAACGGACAGGTAGAGCGCGTGATGCGTACATTGAAGGGTTTACTAACCATAGCTGAGTGTAGCTCCGATCAGTCGTGGCAAGAGAAGTTGGGCGATATACAACTTGCTCTGAATAGTACGCATTCTAGAGTGACAGGATTCACTCCAATAGAATTAATGTTCGGCATACAATGCAGTTCGTTAGAAATAGCCAGAATATCGTCAAATACCAACGATCCAACTAGGTTAGATATCGAAACAGCACGCTCTAATGCTTCTGATAGTATAAAAAAAGCAGCTGAATCGGATACTCTACGCTTCAATCGAGGAAAAGCAAAGGTAAAGCCTTTTTCTGTCGGTGACTTTGTTTTTGTTAAAAGTGAGGAAAGGCATCAAACGAAGTTAGATCGAAAATATAAAGGCCCCTTCAAAATCAGTGCAGTTCTCGAAAATGATAGGTATGAACTAAGACACATTAATGGTTCAAACCGAATATACAAATACGCACACGAATATTTGCGAGAAGTACCTCGTGGTCCTTTAGGTTTGTTAGAAGTTTCTGAGAATCTCGATACTGATGATGCCGTGACGGCGTGTGAGGACGATAATCTTGTTCATGAAACTAATCGTCATACTGATGATGTAATTGCACTTAGTGATAATAATTCTTTGAATAGTGATACCTTGTCTGTCGTTAGTAATACTAATTATGTAAACCTGGGAAGATCTCGCACTAACTCCGAAGACAGTTCATTGTCAGACGCACATTCTGCTATTGTTGGAACAAATGCTGAAATTCATCATCATAGAGAATAAGAAAAAATTAAGATAAGAATAGTAAATTTGTACAAAAAAAAAAAGGTTTTGAAATGAAAAAAAAAAGTGTAAAAGAGTCATTGTAGGGCTTAACCGGTCCAATGACTCGGCTAAAGGGGTGTTTGTCTGGGCTAGCAATAACAGCTAAAGGGACATACACCTGGTCTATCATTGAAAGCTACAGGGAATTGATCTAGTCTAGCATGCTATAGGGATCAATATCCGGTCTAGCTTGCTATAGCGATCAATATCCGGTCTAGCACAACCGTTTATATAATTTATAGTGAAGGAATAAACTGAAGGGTCTATAGACCGGTCCAGCATATTCTGAAGGGTCGATGTAGACCGGACCAGACTTGATAGGTTTAAGTTAAGATTTTTAGTGATTTAAGAGAATTTAGTCAAGTACCTGGAACATGCCAGGATGATCGAGCAGTTTGTTTTCTTTGTCCTCAGATGAGTGACGAGTGACGAAGACGCGTACGAGGACGTACGCTCGTCAGTATGGCCGTGACGGCGCCACCGTCAATGTTTATAAACAGCGAGTGCAACGGGCGTGACGTCAACACTCACCCCACTACTCAACAGTATAAAAGGCGGCGCTCGCCAGTGGAGAGCCCCCCCCTCCTGTGCGCGAGAAGTAAAATGTCCCTTAGAAATAAGGTGACACTTTACAAGACCGTGATCCGCCCCGTCATGACCTACGCCTCTGTTGTCTTCGCACACGCGCCCTCTTATCAACTGGATAAACTCCAAGTCATTCAAAACCGCTTCATCCGTAGAGCGGTAGACGCGCAATGGTATATGCGCAACTCGGACCTCCACTGCGACCTCGAGCTCCCCTCCATCCGTCAATTTATGAAGGATGCCTCGCGTAGATACTTTGACTCTGCTCCCCACCACCCGAACCCGCTCGTGGTTCAAGCGGCGGACAATTCGACTGACCCGAACGGTCCGCCCCCCTTGCATAGGCGTCCTAGACACTTTTTGGATGATCCGGACGACCCCATTGCAGCCGTAGTATCGGCCGCCCTGGGGTCGCCCGGCCCACCTGACTCGTCTCCTAACACACATTCCGTTTTTGGTACTGGTCCGGGCCACCAGATTCGACATCCATTCCGACGATACAGAATGCGTCCTCGCCGGCGAGGACGTGGTCTCTTACGACCCTTAGGGTCACCCAGTTGATTGATAGGGCCCTAGGTCTTTCCCCGTCTGGGAGGCCAGGTCAATTCGGTCAAATAATCAAACCAGTTGCCTAAATTAGCTAGGTTTAGGGTCCAGGCCTCTCCCCGGGATGCCATGGACACAAGTCGATCTAATGATAGGGCTCTGGCGCGGGCCAGGGCACCTCTCTCCAAAAAGCGTCGTTCAGATGCCAATCAAGTGTAGGGTCCTCGTGAACTCTGGACTCAGAGCTCCAGGACAATCAGGTCAAATAGTCACTCAGATTCATAGGGCTCATTTGTCCTCCCCCTCAGGGAGGTCTGGGCAAATTCGCTCTAAAAAGTTTTAGCTAGGATGCCACCAGTGGCTAGGGCCCTAGGCACTCCCCGTCTGGGTTGCCAGGGCAGTTCGTTAGTCCAACTCTGGGCTCAAGCCGAGGTTCGTGCCGTCTGAGGCGCCCTTGTGCTTGTCGCCCCAAAACCAAAACCGCGGCCCAGCGCACTAGCGCTTGCCAAACGTCCGGTCAAGCTGTCCGAGGTCGTGTTCGACCAGCAGCTCAGTCCTTTCCAAAAAAAAAAAAAAAAAAGTGGAGAGCCCATTCGCCAGTCGACCATCGCCCGGTGCACACGTTGTACCAACGGCCGTGTTTATTATAAAAGTTATAGATTCAGTTATCTGTCGTAATAAATTTGAATTAATTAAAAATAATAAAGTGATTAGGTTGTGATTTTGATATTTTTCTTTAAAAAAAACAATGTCGGCTCCTGATCCTATATATACAATATTTCAGCGCATTACAATGTAGGCTTTAATAGCTCTGAATAGGTATATACAGTGATCCAATTTCAGTCGAGTTACTTGTATTTTCGGCTGATAGGACTAGCCAAAGGGAAGATTTCTTTATTTCCGAGCAAGTGTTTGTAATGAAGTAATGAAAAATAAAATTGGGATTCATTGTAACTACTGGCCGTACAAAAGCAACAACGTTATGGAAAAACGAACTTATCGCTCGCTGTAAGTACTCGGACCTCGCTCTTGGTCTCACTCCATATATCTGCACATTGAATCTGTAAGGATAATAGTTCATTAATCTCGTACCTCGGGGAAGTGAACTAGAGCGTCCTATGTCCGGCGTCCGCCCCTCCGCTCGAATTCAGAGTTGGTCTCATAGTGAAAGTTGATCCTTAGGATGGGTACAGTGACCCCTTTTCGGCTTAGTATACCCCTAGCCGATAACCCTGTATGTATTTTAGGTTACGATGGAGCTGGCGTAAAAACGTTCTGTTTAAAGTCCATTAAAAAAAAGAATTAAAAAAACACAGTCTGTTGTAAAATAACACTTGTCAGGTATAATAATCACTACAATCAGTCGACATAGGTGCAATTTTATTTCTTTTTTATTTCTCTCCGGAAATGAACACAATAATAATTTCGTACAAAACGGCGGAAGATCAAAGAAACTCCCGCCTCGTGATTACTTTCATCTCTCCGACGTTGATTGTCTTACTGCCGCTTATTAATCATTAACGAGCCTGCGGTTCTTCTAATTACAAATTAACGTTGTATTTTTTAGAAATAAAGCTTTTTACCCAACTACGCGGAGAGGAATGATTCTGACCGTCTATGTATGTAACGTGTATGTACCTCGGATCTCATTCACTACTCATTTTAAATAATGTATCAATCGATGCGTGTCATATATTATGACGTCACTGCAACTTCAAAACGTAGTCTTGAACGTGTTATAGTTTTGTCAAATGTGTCAGCAAATAAAGCAGAATGAGCGCTCACACTGTAACATCTTCGGCCGCTAAATGTTGCCTAAACATATTTTGAGTAAACTTTAAGAGATACAATCGTTAGAGCATGCTTCAACTAGTGCCTACTACATCTATAATATATAAAGGTATATTGAACACCGAAACAATAATACAGCAAAATATATTATAAACAAAACATTGGCACTACATTGGACGGCCTTATCGCCTAAAGCGGTTAAAGAAGTAAGTATAAAACAAAACTCATGTTAAAACGTATTTCTAATTATCTCCAACTATTTGGCACTGTAAAATTAGTCGCACAAGTTGGTCCGTGCTGCCAGTACTGTACTGTACTGTACTGTACTGTACTGTACTGTACTGTACTGTACTGTACTGTACTGTACTGTACTGTACTGTACTGTACTGTACTGTACTGTACAGTACAGTACAGTACAGTACTTGAGCGTGCAAGTTGCACAATGCACGCTGCAAGTGTCCGACGGACGCGGACGGACGGAGCCAGCGTCGGACAAAACGACTAACTTATTGGACGGACGAGCGAGAACTATACATAGCTGGATGTTTAGATGCAATCAACTGCCACATTCACTGAGTTCGTTCAGCGAACAATACGCACGATACGACACACACAATATTATTTAGGGTATTTAAATTTAGATAAAGTATCGGTTAGGGGTTATAACGCTACCGCTTTTTCCAAAGGGGCAAGGCTATAATTAATTTAAAAAAAACAGAAGTTAGCTCCTACCTGACCCTACCAGTAGGACCCTAACTTTGGAGGAAAAGAAAGAAGAAAATATGTACAAATGAATATTTAATTTACAAATTACAAACTGCAAAAAAATGAAAATGAAAATACTACCTTATAACTAAACGAACTTAAAATTACTCCCATTTTAAACGGCCGGTCACAATACTCTGGTGGTAGATCACAGACGGAGGGAGTAGTTCATAGACCGAGAGGTAGTTCTCAGATGAAGGTGACAGTCCTCAGATGAAGGTGGCAATTCACAGATGAGGGTGGCAGCTCGAAGATCCGAAGGTGGCAGTTCCAGTATCGGAACGATGAATATAATATTTCAGGTTGCACCGACCTTAACTTTAAGGAATGCTCCATCCATCCAAATGTATACTGTGTGTCTATGTCTCATTATCCACATTCTCTTATAGTCCTTGGATCTTACGATGGTTTGATGAAAAATTCACTTTAAAATAAAACTGGTCGCGCCAACAGAATTCCCAGGCCTGCCTGGCCCGAGTGTGGCCGTAGTACGTAGTTGAAAGAAAACTTGAGCAGAACTGTGTCCTGGGGAATGCCTCGCGATGTCTCATATAGTCGCGAGCCCGTTTCTTAAAATCTATATTCAAAAATTTAAATATTATAAATGGCCAAAACAAAAATAAGTAAAACTAGACTATTTATCATAAAACCTTACACGTTCTCATAGAAAAAAATACAACTTTTGAAAGATATGACGTGAAATGAAAATTATTGACGTTGTCAACAATATGTAAACAAACAAAATTTAATAAAAAAACGGCAATTAATACATTTAAAAGTAATATTTTCAGCACCAAAAGTATAACGAAATCATCAGAAAATTATTGCGGATATATTGACCAGGTTTTTACGCAGCAAAACGTTAGTAAAAAGGGCTTTATAATATAATACAGTAGTATAATACAAATACTACAGGGTACACTGAGCCGATAGGGACTTACTATACTAATCATTACGAACAACTTTCATTATGGGACCAACTCTGAATTTGAGGAAAAAACAACTGTTCCATACAAAAACTTGAATGTTAGTCGACAAAATGTATAAAAAAGCTGGTTTATTTTATCAAGTTCAGAGTTGGTCCCATAGTAAAAATTGTTAATTGGGAGGAGTATAGTGACCCCCTTTCGGCTTAGCACACCCCTAGCCGATAACCCTGTATAATTAGCTGCATATTAAATGCGATAATAATAATTAGGTTATCCCACGGGACACTGATTGATTCCGAGATTCAAAGTAACTAGAGTCAACCGTTGGGTAAACGAGTAAACAATCCTGGTAACCAAATGAATACAATCTGATTAGCTGTTTGCGAGTAAAAGCGTAACAAACAAACGCACACATATCATAGCGTGATTATGTACATATGTACGTGAAGAGTAAAGTCTGTTATATAGAAACATTACAATTCATGCATTTTAGTACATTTCATTACTCGTAGCTTTAACAAAACACGGTTCATATCAATTTTCATAGATTGCATTGCAAGTATTTTTAAACTGTTTTTACCTGACTACGTAAGAAGAAGGGTTATGTTTTTCGAGTGTATGTATGTATGTATTTTGGGACGCTCTAGAGCCTAAACAACTTGTCGTATTTTTATGTGAGTGGTGTCAATAGACTCGTGTTAGTCGTGAGAGTGACACTGGGTACCTACAGCTAAATTAAAATAAAGTAATGAAGTATATGGTACTCAGGTGTAACTATGTAGCAGTCGGGTTTTTCGAACTCGCTTCTAACCACCTGTTATTGTTTTTCTTGACATTGTTTTACAAGTATACGTTGCTCTAAGCCTTAACATAAACTGAAGGTTGTTAAATATTTAGTACAATAAATAGTATTAAAGTTGTAACAGCAATAGGTTGTGTTGTGTCGATGGTGAGCGCTCTCGGTGATGGTAAATGTAGGAAGTTCTCCACTAACCACTTGCTCGAGTAAGTAATACGAGGATTGCGTCTGCTAAATGTGCTGTTTCACAAACTTACGTCATTTAAATAATGAGCTACAATGCACTAACACGAACTAATCGTTGTTTTGTTTTTTGTTTGAATCTTTTATATTTAAGGGATGGATATTTTGTGAAGAAGTCACACTTTAAGGGAGCGTCTGCGTCAAAGCTAAATTATCATTTGTGACGTTGGAAAATTTGAATACTTTTTGGAGATATTACAAAAAAATGATTATATAAAACATTAATATTATTTATATGTATTTATTGAGAAACACAATAATTAAAATCTTTCTTAAGAAAATTATGCAATGAGGCCAGCACTGCCAGCACTATCTACTCACTCGGACGGGCACTCTACCAACTGGCAGCAGTTTAGATTGGTTTAGTTTTAATTATCATGTACTGCTTACATTGCTCTGTATAGTGTAAGTTTTAGTTAACATTTTATCATGTTTTATAAGTTTGTGCAATAATTACTCTTAAAAAGCAAAAAAACTCATCGAATATGTCGTAACTGAACGTTCAGAAAGTGCCGATTTCAACGCTTTTTCTAATACCGAAATGCGGAGTTATTTTTATCTAACCGCATATATTTTAAGTGACGTTATTTGATGTAGATACCGAGTCCTGTCTTTTGTCGAAGGTCTTTGAAATTGAAGGATGTTTTAAGTGAGAAACATTACTCTTAATAATTTTGTAGCAATTTACGTGCGCACAAATTATTCGGTGTCCGATACTCGTACTCGAACTCGTACCGGATCTCCGCGCCGTGCTCCTTTCATATTTGTCAGCCTTCGTCACACTCGTTTAAATCATTACAACATATCAGGTTGAGAACATGTTAGGAACAAATAACATTAAACTTAAACTTATAACGTTACCCCTTTTATCCAAAGGGACAAGGCTATAATTATTTAAAAAAAAAGAAAAAAAGAAGAAGAAATTAGCTCCTACCTGACCCTACCAGTAGGACCCTAACTTTGAAGGAAAAGAAAGAAGAAAATATGTACAAATGAATATTTAATTTACTAATTACAAACTGCAAAAAGATTAAAATGAAAATACTACCTTATAACTAAACGAACTTAAAATTACTCCCATTTTAAACGGCCGGTCACAATACTCTGGTGGTAGATCACAGACGGAGGGAGTAGTTCATAGACCGAGAGGTAGTTCTCAGATGAAGGTGACAGTCCTCAGATGAAGGTGGCAATTCACAGATGAGGGTGGCAGCTCGAAGATCCGAAGGTGGCAGTTCCAGTATCGGAACGATGAATATAATATTTCAGGTTGCACCGACCTTAACTTTAAGGAATGCTCCATCCATCCAAATGTATACTGTGTGTCTATGTCTCATTATCCACATTCCCTTATATTCCTGAGAACTTGTGATGGTTTGATGAAAAATTCACTTTAAAATAAAACTGGTCGCGAGTTAGGAGGTGGGCGAGGGCAACAGGCTTTTTAAAAAGACAAATTGAGGTGTTAACCGCTTGAAGAGCTGGTCAAGACTGCCGTTTATTTTAAACTATATCTAAAACATTGATATGTGATACAAAGGATTACTTATACTAATTAATCTTAATGTTTCCTGGTAGGAAGCAATAAGCTTCCTTTGACGTTACCCGACTCTTATCTATCTTGCCTAATTACAATGGGTGGCATTGTATAATGTCACGTTTACACGGACATAACTCCTCCCCCCTTAAGATGGAGGCGCACCGAAGGCTGCTGCTGATGATGATGCTGGGGATCTTCAGCTTCTAAGTGATGCTGGGGCTCCACAGTTTCATGTTGCTGGACTGAGGTGTGCGCCGACCTTGGTATCCACCAAAATTTGTAGATGCCTGTTCCAACTGCTGCCAGAATCAAAATTATGTATAACAGGATTGATGGCCAACTGGGTGTGCTCGAGATGATGCTGAGGTCTTCTTCTGAAGTCTTAATATTTTCAGACTGTTGCAAGGCGTCCTTTAGGTTATCTAGCTCTATGTTTTCTAAGTTAATGGTTACAGGTGAAATCTTCGTTGTGTAATGAGTCCTCGGCAAAGGTATTGTTTCTCTGACGTTGACGTAGCGCTGGTGCGTTGTTAGTACTTTGTCTGCAATTTGTACCTTACAATTGTAGTCGGTGGTTATAAGGAAAACGCCTTTATTTCTTTGATATTGGACGTCGTTATTACAGGTGGTTTTCACGACTTCTTCTTTTTTTATGATGATTATCCAGCTGTTGTCCTTAACTTGCTGAACCAGGTTGTTCTCGTAGGTTGCTGTTACATAGGTGCAGTTGTGTGGTTCTTGATGTTGAATAAGTTGTGCGATGCAATCGTTCGAATGCAGTAGGGTTTCCCACTCCAAGTGCTTGCAGATGACGTCATCTTCGACGATCTCGGTGCATGGCTCGTGAGGATATGCGAACTCGTTATTTCCCAAGACAAGGAAGGGATTTTTAGGGATAAGGATTGTGTTATTATCGTTAGGGATTGAATAAAGGTGAAGTAGGTTATAGGGTTGTTCTGAAACTAGTGGTATGTCCAGTATAAAGGTAAGGGTGTCATTAGTGCTATATGCCTTGACTACAATGGCTTTTTCCCATAAATGAATGTTTTTTATATTCGGGGCATAGGCTAAACTTCCCTTAATTTCGTTCTGAATTTGATTCAATTCTTCTATGAGGTAGGCAGGGTCAATGATACTAGGGTGCATTTTATTTAGGTGCGAGAATGTTAATGCATTTTCTAAAGTTTCTAGTCTGTCGTAGAGTTGTTGAAACGATGTCTCAATTTCGTTAAAAATACTGAGCGTTAAGTAGTTTGTCTCAAAGTCGTTACTTTGTTTATTGTACCTGTCAATTGCAATAGAAATTTCGTTTTTATTCTTTTTAATATGTTTCAGGCTATTTTCATATTCTTTCATGAAATCCTGCATTATACTTATTGTCTTTTTCTGATTTGATTTATTAATATTGATTGCTGATTGGATTGCTTTGATTTCGTTGTCATATTTAATTGCGTCATTTTGGTCTAAATTTCCTGTTATCGCTTTTACTATTGATCCCAAGCCGTCGATTAAGCCACGCTTATGTCTATAGCCAGGCTTAAAACCTATGTTATCTAATCCTAAGTAAAGTAATCTACTTTCTATTGTATCTATGAGGTAGTCTATTTGCTTACTAATAGCTACTGTACTTACTGAACTATTCTGTTTTAATCTTATCGTATAATAATTGCTACATATATCTAAGTAAATATCCCTCAATTTTGAGGTTTTATAAACTACTGCTAAATGGTAGGTATTTATCTGGTATTGGGCTTTCGCTTCAGTAAGGACGAGGATCCCGTTGTGGTTATCTATGGGTTGGATGATGGCAGAGCTTCCGGCGAGTCCGAGGACTGTGATGAAGGTGAAGGCGCTCCTGGAACATTTTCAGGTCGCCTTAGTAAACGGAAGTGTACTCTTATAGATTTTGCGTTAATATGTTTTCCGACAATTTCTGCAATTTGTTCCGGATGTATACGTAAAATGGTATATGGTCCTAAGTATTTGGGTTCAAGTTTATTTGCTCTGGCCGTTTTAGCTACTTGTTTGTAAACAATGTCACCTACTTTGAAGCGTGCTATTTCGGTGTCTTTATTAGCTTTTTCTATCACTTGTTGTTTATTGCTCGCTAATTTTTTATTTATTAATTTCTGTGTGTTTTCCATAATTTGTTTATGTTTTAAGACATATTCTTGGTAAAATTCTTTTGGGCAGTGCAATTCTAACGGGTTTCTACTGTCTGTATGTCCGTAAAGTAACTCGAAGGGTGTGAAACCTGTTGCAGAGTGAATGGTATTATTATAAGCTATAATGGCGTATTTCATTAGATTTATTGGTTCATCTTTATCTGTGATTCTCTGTATTCGTATAATTTCAGCGAGAGTCGAATGAAGTCTTTCTATAGGTGAATTTGAGTTGGGGTTGTAGGCTGTTGTGAAGTGTATGTGAATATTGTGCATTGCACATACCTCCGTGATTACGTCATTATCAAATTTGGAATCTGAATCTGTCGTTATTTTCTTAGGGACTCCTATTACTGCGAAAATGCTAAGTAGTGACTCTGCTATATGGATGCTAGTACATGCTGTAAGTGGTATTGCCTGTGCATATTTTGTGAAGTTATCTATTATGGTTAAAAACGTAATGCCGCCGCTGCTGTATAGGTCCATGAACATGTGTTCCATGGGTTTATGTGGTGTATCTGTTAAAGATAGCGGTAGTTTTAAGGGGTTGCGTTCATATTTACTTTTAAGACATTTTTCACATTGATTATAGAATTTTTGTATGGATACTAACATTTTTGGCCAATGGTAATTTCGGTGAATGTGTTTGTACGTTTCTTGAATTCCTCTGTGAACGGTTTTTCCTTCATGGTATTTCCTTATTATATCTGTTTGTTCGGAAATACTGTCAATTAGTGTTACTCTACTCATGCATCTAATTAATTTTGGGCCACGATTATTAAATACGTTTTTATAAACTTCACAGAATAATGAGTAGAACTCTTCATGGTGAAAATAACAGTGGAAAATTCTACTGGGAATTGTATGTTCTTTCAAAAATTCGATTATTTGCTCTTTTGTATTATTTATGGGTATCCAAACGTCTTTTATTACGTATTTTCCTTTTGATCTGTCGTCTATTCTGTAAGTATTGCCGGGTGTTTTTCTGATATGAAACTGTTTAAGCTGCCTATCAATTGCGTCATCTATTTGAGGTATTTTTTCTGAATTTGATTCGATAACGGGTGTCATAGACATGTCTACCTGCGTTGTTTGAGTGTCTGCAAGATGGTCTTGTTCTATTGCGTCTGGTGTTATAGGCATATCTAAAAGTGTCCTAATGTCCGGAAAATCTCCCTCTGGATATGCCGTTGACGTGCTTGGTTGCGGTTCACTTGTGCTAGGGGTAGTTATTTTTTTGTTATTATTTAGAAGTTGTACTCTAGATAGAGCGTCTGCGTTAGTATTAGATTTTCCTTTTTTGTACTGCACATCGAAGTTATACTCTGCTAGTCTGAGACGCCAGCGTGTGAGTTTGGAATTCGGGTCTTTAATGGACATAATCCACGTGAGTGGACGGTGATCTGTATAGATTGTGAATCGTTTTCCGTACAAATAAGGTCTAAAGTACTTTATAGCCCATACTATACTCAGTAGCTCTTTTTCTATGGTTGAATATCTTTGTTCTGTGTCGGATAGCGTACGTGAAGCGTATGCTATTGGTCTATCTGAGCCTATTTGTCCTTGGGATAAGACTGCTCCTATTGCTACGTCTGAAGCATCTGTTGTTAAGATAAAAGGTTTTTCGAAATCTGGATATTGTAAAATTGGTGCATTAATAAGTACTTGTTTGCATTTTTCAAAAGCATCTATGTATTCTTTTGTCAATTCGATTTTACTACCCTTTTTTAGGCATTTAGTCAATGGTTTTGTAAGTTTTGCGAAGTCCTGAATGAATTTTCTGTAATAGCCTATTAGACCTAGAAATGATTTTATTTCTTTCTGTGTTTTTGGTATAGGGAATTTTTTTACTGCGGCTATTTTATCTTCATTAGGCTGAAGGCCTTTATCGGTTAATGTGTGGTCTAGGAATTTTACCTGTTTTTGCAAAAATTCTGATTTATTTAGCTGTATTTTAAGGTTATGTGCTCTGAATCTGTCGAAAACTTGCCTACATTTTTCGAGGTGTTCCTGTAGCGAGGTGGAGTAGATTATGACGTCATCAAGGTACGTAAGTACATTGTCGAGGCCACGTAGCACTGAGTCCATTAGTCTCTGGAATGTGCTTGGCGCGTTTTTCAGACCGAAAGGCATTCGAAGAAATTCGTAATGTCCGCGATCTATTGTAAATGCTGTTTTTTCGACATCTTCTTTAGCCATTTCTACTTGGTGATAGCCTGATGCTAAATCTATTGTTGAGAAGTATTGTGCACGTCCTAGTTTATCTAGGATATCGTCTATGTTTGGTAATGGGTATTTATCTTCTATTGTTTTTTCGTTAAGTTTTCTATAGTCTATTACTAGCCTATACTTTTGTTCTCCGGTGGCATCGATTTTCTTAGGCACTAGGTGTACTGGGCACGACCACGGGGAATTACTTTCTTGAATTATATTTTGCTCCAATAATTTATTAATTTGATTTTTTATTTCTTCCTTTTGTTTTGGAGCTTGACGATAATTTCTAACATAGATCGGTTTACTGTCTGATAATTTTAATTGATGCTTTATTTCGTGCGTGAAAGTTAAAGGAATTTCCTCACAGTGGAAAATATCGCGGTAATTGTAACACAACTTTCTAATTTCGCGATTTTCCTCGGGGTTCATATGGTTTGTACATAATCTCTCTAGATTTTTCTTTAATAGTTCGTCTAACTTTGCTTTAGTTTTTTGTGATATTAATTTAGATTTTTCTTCTTTTTTTAATATTTAGCCGGTGAAAATTTAAATAACGATTATTTCTGAAACGAATCGGTCTGTCTGTTGTGTTAATTATGGCTGCTAGAGCGTTTCCTTCTTTTACTGAAATTATTGCTGCGGGTAAAATTAAACCTTTTTTTGTTTTTAAACCGTCTGTAAAATAATCTCCTTCTGAGTAGTTGCATAATAAGTTAATTATTTGCTCGCTCCTAGGTGCTATGTTGGTACATGATTTCAGGTCGTCTTTAATAGGAATATTTGCGTTTTCAGTGCGCAATATCATGTTTTTTATGTCTAATTTACTTCTTAGTGCTACCAATAGGTCTAGACCGAAAAGTCCTGCAAAATCTGAATCAAAATCAAAAATTAGAAATTTGTGCGTTATCTTGTCGTTAAATAGTCTTTCAGGTAATTTAATATGCGCTACTTGCTTATGTTTAGATACTGCATGAGGTGTCTTTATATAATGCGTTTCGTTTTTTTTTTTAATGTTTGCTTTATTTAAACTTTTCACAATTTTCGGGCTGATTAATGTGTCTAGTAGGGTATGACGCGCCTGTGTCTAGTAGGAATCTACCGCCTAGTTCGCTGATATAGATATAGGGGAGGCGGCTGTATTCTTGAATATTATTTATAAGGGTTACGTTGTTAGCTGTTTGTACGCTTCTACGAAAAAATTTTCGTCATCAATTTGTTCAGGTGAGTTAATTTCATTTTCCTCTTCGGAGGTGGACTCATCATCGCTATCTGGTCCAGTTTCTTGTTGGTAATACGTTTTATTTTTATTAATTTCGGAATTAGTCGCGGGTTGTTTATTCTTGATCGATGCGTTGTTTTTCACAAAAGGTGTCGATTTATTTTGTCTAATATTGTTGGGATTTTTAGTTGCGTTTCTGTTTAATTGAGTGCGTTTTGCTCTAAGCTTACTTTCCTCCTGTTTTGCCACCGTGATGGCTTGCTCAAGATTTTGTACATTTTTTAATTTTATTAAAATTGCTGTTATGGGATTGAGTTTGTCTAAAAATGTTTCGAGAGCCATTTGCTCATAGTAAATTCGTTTATCTGGGTTTAAGGAAATTAATGCGCTCATCAAGTTCCTTATTTTGTCGCCAAAAAAATCAATTGAGTTATTATCCCTATTTGTTTGCATGAGTTCTTGGACGAGCTGTAATTCGGTCCTGAACTCTCCAAATTTTCTTTGTAAAGCGTTCTTGATTTCAACCCAAGTTTTAGCCCCTGGGCTTTGCGACAACGCTTCCACAGCTCTACCAGTAAGTTTATTTCTAATAAGACATGTAATGCAGGGATCATCCCTGTTGGAAATGAGTTCTAAAGCGTTTTCCACGCCCTCTATATAAAATGCCAATGTTCTTTTGTTCCCATCGTAACTGGGTAACATTTTTGCGAAAGTCGAGTGATCCGTTGTTATCGGCTTCTCCTCGACGAAGGATCTTTCACCCTGGGCCCCCTTTTCGTTAGCCATTTTTATCCAATCAAAAATAAGGGTCGCAAAAAGTGAGTAATCTCAATAAACGGTGCAAAATGCACGAAATATAAAAATTTGCAAAATACAAATTTAAAATAGTATACAATTAAGTACCTTTACACTTGAAATACCAAAAATTTTATAAGGATAAAATCAAGGAAAAAGGTAAAGTCTCGGGGAAAAACAGAGTTAATGCTTACCCCATGAGCATGGCCGTTGTGTAGGCTGGTTGGTGGTGAGTCTGCGTCTTCAGCTGCTGTTGTCTGCTTGCTGCTGCCCGGAACCCACGGTAGGTTCTTTTTTCGCGACGGAGACGAAGGATCGAATCGAAAGATTTTAGAAACTTGCTACCGTTATCGCGACGTGCCGACTGCGCCAGTTAGGAGGTGGGCGAGGGCAACAGGCTTTTTAAAAAGACAAATTGAGGTGTTAACCGCTTGAAGAGCTGGTCAAGACTGCCGTTTATTTTAAACTATATCTAAAACATTGATATGTGATACAAAGGATTACTTATACTAATTAATCTTAATGTTTCCTGGTAGGAAGCAATAAGCTTCCTTTGACGTTACCCGACTCTTATCTATCTTGCCTAATTACAATGGGTGGCATTGCATAATGTCACGTTTACACGGACATAACTCGCGCCAACAGAATTCCCAGGCCTGCCTGGCCCGGGTGTGGCCGTAGTACGTAGTTGAAAGAAAACTTGAGCAGAACTGTCTTGAAGAATGCCTCGCGACGTCTTATATAGTCGCGAGCCCGTTTCCTAAAATCTATATTTTTAAATTTAAATATTATAAATGGCCAATACAAAAATAAGTAAAACTAGATTATTTAACATAAAACCTTACACGTTCTCATAGAAAAAAATACAACTTGTGAAAGATATGACGTGAAATGAAAATTATTGACGTTGTCATCAATAGGTAAACAAACAAATTTTAATATAAAAACGGCAATTAATACATTTAAAAGTAATATTTTCAGCACCAAAAGTATAACGAAATCATCAGAAAATTATTGCGGATATATTGACCAGGTTTTTACAAAGATATATGAAAAAATTATAAAGTATGAAAGACAACTCAAAACGTTAGTAAAAAGGGCTTTACAATATAATACAGTAGTATAATACAAATACTACAAACTAAAGAACAAATTGGTGAGACAACGAATGAGTCTACGGCGATAACAAATATGTGACCTAAATTACTATACACAATATAACTGAAAATGATAATTAATAACAATGTATTTATTATATTCAGATAAAGATATGATATCAGCTCGCCTCGGCGCATGGTGCTGTCAATTATTTGTAAACCAATTTATTTGGGACTCTGTTTCTAAATATGGCAGTCCCAGAGTATAAACACTGGTGTAAAATAAACTAGTAAAATGTAGGTAATTCATCGGAGGTGACTCACATAGTCTCATATGTCCTTTGCGGCATCGGAATTAGGTTCTGCCAGGATATTGTTGTGCTGTGTCTCTGCCTGTAGGCTGCCTGTGGACTCTCACATGACCTGCTATTGTCATCTAGGAACAAACATTTGTAAAGCTCGATTCAACATCCGAGTCACGGTAGCACTGAGTTGTAACCCAGTAGTACCATATACCTACCGATCTGTCCCTACTGGTTAAGAATAACGTTTGTTTTTCCATATATTTCTATTAAGGATGCCTGTAGGAATACTTTTCCACTAACATCAACTGTAACCACTCCAGTCCCTGCCTGGCTTAGAGTTGCTTAAGTTTGGTAATACGAGTAAGCAGGATTCACCTCAGCTAATTTATTGCTGCCACAACTAATAAGAGTCATCCTTCAAAATGCAGAGCATCACCCTCATTAATACATTCAAAAGTCCCATAACGCTGTGCGAAGTACTCGTACCATGACACGGGCATTTGTAGGCTCGACGCGACGTGTTCCGTGCTAACGACGTACATTGCGCGCATTACTCTCGCTACTTGTCGACGTGTGACGTCCTGCAAACTTTGTACGACACACGTTTATAACTTTCCTACCGGGATTTAGATTTGCAGTTAACTTGTGAAGATTATAGTGTTACTGCGGTGTTACCCACGTTGGTACAGAATAAAAAGTATACAAGTTCTAAGCTTGTAAGTCTACGTACAAAATTTCATCCAAATCGTCTGAGCAGTTTTTGTGTGAAAGAGTAGTTCAGTAATTAGTGAGATATTTTTTCCCATAAAGCCAGGTTTTAAAAAAAAAATTATGTAGTGGTACTATGCTCGTATAATTCGTTAACAGCTGGGCACTTCCCTCCGTCATTTCTTACTACATAAACACTTCAATTAATGAGCTACTTACTGTTTTTTCTTCCGTCGTTAACTGAAGGACCGGGAGTGGAATGCAATTACTGAGTCGCAGCCGCCGGTGCCGCTAGGACGGTGTACATACGTTCAATTAATTAATTACTATTTACTCACAGTCATGAGATAACTAAACCTGACTTAGCTGCAATTTATTATTAAACTGTAGTAACTATATTCATTAATGTAAATTTTTTGTTTATATGTGACTTCTGTGGTCGTGCGAACTTGTGGTCAAATGCCTAGCTGTTCAGTTCAATCCCACGACCAATTTTTCAAATAATTAGAACTCTTATTGTAAGTTTCGGCCCCTGACTTATATACAACCTCCTCGAATCTGTTGTCTAGTCTGTTGTTTGAATTGTCTAAGAATTACAATTGCATTGTGCCAAAATAGCCGTTTTGACATAGAATAGGTCAGAGTTAGTATGTAAAATCATTTATACACATTGCTAGTACGTATAACACAGCTGACTACTTGCAGACGAGCTGCAGAACGTCGCGGGAACATAATTCCAGATTGAGCTACAACCGTCAAAGGAAGGCGCGGCTAGTTTGACGTACACGAGATTAAACTGCGCCTCGTCTGCAACCGCCCGCGGCCGGTCTGCGCCGCCCGTTGCCCGTCTGTGTGCCACAAACACGGATCACGAATATTGCATTCACAACAGTGCATCGCGAGAGAGCCGGAACTGTATTCCATTGTCAGTTGTAAAGAACTACAGTTTGGTGATGTGCTGCTTGTTGGACGCATGTCGAGGAATGCCTCGGCTGCATTGTTGTTAGCTAACTCCAACACCCATATTCACAATCAGTTTCCGCTCGGATTCGAAAACTTTGCAACTCGAATTACGCAAAACTTATTAGAAGATCCTAAATTATTACTTCGAAAGTCTATTCTAGATCTAAACTGAAATAATAATCACTATTTGATATTACGTCACAAGCTTTGCTTTGCGTGTTGCAAAGTTTTCTAATCCGAGCGGAAACTGATTGTGAATACTCGTGTGGGTGCAGATAGTTGGATCGATCGTTTGTCCACTTTAGTATGTTTTCATTTACTAAGGTTTATTGGTTTTATGTTATCGTTGAGTGGTGTGTGTGTGTGTGTGTGTGTGTGTGTGTGTGTGAACCGAGCGAGCGAAGCGTCGCTGCTTCCAGTCTGACTGGGTTCTTCACATTTATAGTCTTCGAGGATTAAACTTTACAAAAAACCTACTTCTATCCTATCTTTCCTACTTTTTGGGAGAAATGAGGACAAAAACCTCAAAGCTATAAACATACATTTATTTATGATTTGGAACAAGATCTCGAATACATTCCACTCGAAACAATTAAAAACTCGAATCGAAAATGTTTATCGTAACTATGGCAACTGGTGAAGAAGTTACGTCAGATGGTAATGATTGACACAGATTGCTTAAAGTAGTAAGTAAGTAAAGATCACGAGGTCAACAGTTCACAGAACTACTAGTTTACAACAAACAATAACAACATAAAACTGTTTATAATTATTATAAAGGTTGTCTGGAAGAGTTCGCTTTTGACGTGACAACGTCTTACAATTCGATGGAGCCGGCTGAACGCTCAAAAAAACATGACTCATGCGGCGTTACCTCGCTCCGAGACGTTCCATTGAAGGCTTGAAGTGCAAGCGAGAGCGCGGAACGACCGACAAAGAGGCACAATTGGCCTCCGCCGATTACGAATTTACGAAAACGAAAAAAAGTACGAATTATGACAGATAGAGCCAGCTTAGAGGGTTTTATAACCCTATATAAAATAGAACGATATGTTAAGTATATCGACGAGTTTATTCAAAAAAATATAAAATTTTACGAACACTCACTGGATAATTCGAAAGTCATATCCTTCGTGGAAGCGCTTCTTGTTTCGAAAAACCTATCAACGTGTCAACATTCATCTTTCAGTAAAAAAAATGTGAATTCGTCTCGTGGACAAAACTGTAAGGCTAAAATAGACGTTGTTATCAGAAAAGTTAACAAGGACACTATTCGAAATGACAAACTGTTGTCGGAAGCGTATAATGTGTTAGTGACCATAGTGTTCGAACACTAAAACACTAACATGCAGCCAGGAAACCGAAGAATCTTTTATGAAATATTTTGATATTGGAATAACACCTTGCGCAGCAATTGTTTGTTTTTCAAAGATCTTTATTTAACGTAAGAATTTTTCATAACACATAAGATTGGACACGGTCTCAATTAATGCAATACATATTTTTTACAATGACTTACTACAGGCTAACCACGCCTTTGAAAAATCTTTTAAAAAACTATACAGTTCACATATACTTACATTTCAATCATAATATTAAGATATATTCACTTACTCAAGATATATATTTTTTTTCCTTTTAATATACAATAATAAGCTATTTGTACGTAGCTCATTTTTAACAATATCAATTAATATTCTGTGGGTAAATTTACGTAATATTTTTTTTTACTAAATTAACACAATCAAAAGTAAATAACAAATTCGCTACGAAGCATAAAGTTAGCGAAATTGTAATTTCAATAATGTAACTTACATAAATTATAACAGAACTACAGAACTATGAATCTAGACAGCATTCACGAAAGTACTTTGTAGTTGAACATTATTTACAAACCATTTTATATTTCAAGACTACCCTCAAGTTACGTTAAGAGGCTAAAATTGTTTTGTTCGAGCTGTGACTCGGCATCACTGCACGGCGCGTCATCACGGTCGTCAAGGACGTAGTGATGCGGCAAGCGGTATCTGCTGTACGTGTCCATGTATGGTAATTCGGATAGTCGAGTTTTTCCTATTAATGATATAAGGCGGTTGCTATTGTTAGCAACAGCTTGATAGAATTTTATTGTTTGTTGTAGAATGAATTCACGAATTGTAGGAAAATTAATGTTTTTATGTAATAGTTTAATATTATTACGAAATTTTGTTCGGAAAGAAATTTTAAACGCTTTATTTTGTAATACTTGCAATTTTATTTAATTAGATTGACAGGTGCTTCCCCATACCGGCGCAGCATACGTAAAACAAGACCTTATAAGTATAGAGTAGATCTAAAGTTTAGTTTTTGGACTGAGATTACTATTCCTATTCATGATTGGACACAGGGCACCAAATGCTTTAATGCCTTATAGTCTAATTTGGTCAACATGTGTGGTCCACTTTAGTTTTGTATCTAGATGAACTCCAAGATACTTGACAGATTTAGACCAAGGGATTACGTGTCCTCTAATTAAGAGTGTTCGATGAGGAGGCCGTCTTTTTCTATAAAACATTATAGCTTCAGTTTTTGATTTATTAAGCTTGAGTTTCCACTTCTTGAAGTACTCCGCAAGTAAATCTATTGATAACTGGAGTCTACCTATAATTAAATTCTCATCTTTAGATGACGTATAAGATACAGTATCATCCGCGAAACATGCAAGGCTCGTACGTGGCTGCTTTGGAATATCATTCAAGTAGACCAAAAACAATAATGGACATAAGACTGAACCCTCCACACCCACACCTGCAGGGACACAACGGGGTTCAGAATAAGTGTTGCCAATGTGCACTTGAAATGTAAGCTGAAAAAGTATGCTTGTATGAGTTTAATAAAATTTGTTGGTTCTGCGCACTCGAAAAATTTGTGAAGTAATCCATCATGCCAGACTGTGTCGAAAGCTTTTTCGATGTCCAAAAGAAACATCCCGGTAGATTGTTTTAAGTTAAGGTTTTGCGAGATATGCTCACTAACACGCGCTAGTTGCTGGATAGTGGAATGAGTTTGGCGAAATCCAAACTGTTCACTAAGGAATTGTCCATTTTGATTAGTCAATAGCCGTTCATAGATAACGCGCTCGAATAATTTCGCAAACGCTGGCAATAAACTTATAGGATGATAATTCACAGCTTTCTTATGGACTTTCCCAGGCTTTGAAAGTGCGATTACTTTAGCCGATTTCCAAGCAGTAGGGAAATACTGAAGTTTAAAGCATGCATTAAAAATTTTTGTTAAGAGGACTATACACTTCCGAGGTAGATTTTTTAAAAGTATATTGTGAATGTCACCGGGTTCTTTACGATTTTTAAGGCGGCAGATATAGTTCATAATTTCTCTTGGACGGACTAGCTGAGGTGGACAAGATGTATCTGATAATGATTTAAGAGAGTCAACAGATGACATCACTTGCGCATGTATATCATTATCCATCCAATCAGTGGTCGAGCTCATATTTTTGCTAATCGCAAGGGCTAACTCATTACATTGTTCAAAAATTGAAGTCGTAGAGTGGAGTTATCTTTAAGCAAAGGTGGAATATTTGAAACTACGCCTTTCAGTGTCTTAGCGACGCGCCATAGCTCAGTTTGTACATTATTTATTTTATTTTATTTTGTATTACACATTTTATGATTATGTAACTGTATTGATACCTTTATTCTAAATTGTAAGTTGTTTTTTTCATATTTAAGGCCTTTACGCTTGACGTAATCTGCGGAACGAGATTCTCTATGTCTAAGATTATTTTTAAGTTGTATAATGTTCTTAATTAATTTTGGTAACGGTTTTGGTTCAAGAAATATTTTAGTTTTAGGAATTGCGAAGATTCTAGCTGACATAACGGCTTTTGTTAGGTTATTAATTTCTTGTTCTATATGTGTTGTTGTACTAATAATTTTGCTAGTTAAAGAAATGTATTCGTTTAAGTGTAGACGGAACTTACGCCAATCAGCTGATTTATAGTTACATTTTTCGTGCGGATGACGATCTATGGTGCCACATATTTTTACAAGTACGAGAAAGTGATTGGAGTTAAGTGCGGTGATCGCCTGCACACTTTGGATTCTAGGGACATGCGGAGCAATTAATTACAACGAATTGAACATACTGGACTCGTTTTAAGATACTCGTACTGATCTAAATGGAATAGAGATGTTGTCGAATTCTCAAATAAATCCCTCCAAAAATCATGTGTACTACCTGTACAATAAATGGTGTACTGAAAAGTATGGTCACCGTAATGAATGCAATCTCCCGAAATCATACAAGGAATAATTGAGAGTTTAAATAACAAAGGCTACTCGATACTGTTGAAACAAAATCCCAGGATTATCGTGATATATTATGAAACGAGTCTTTCTGTCTACTGCATATGAGAAAATGATTTTTGTAGACACTACATCATCGTATGACCAGACCGGTTCAGCGATTACTCTAGTTTTTACATCTCACAAAATCCGTAGTCTTTGTGATATTTGGCATGTGCTATACATACTGAGCAAAATGAGTCCAATTACACGCTGGTTTTTGCCGCTATTAAAAAGCTGTAAAAAAGAACGAGGTGTGTAAAAAAGTTGAGCTTGATATTGTTATGACGGACGATTCTACTGCCGAACGAAATGCTTTGAGAACAATTTTTCCAAATGCTCGATTACTATTATGCGCATTCTGTGTTTGCCAAGCCTTTTGGCGTGGGCATTGCGTTGCAGATCATAATAGACATAGTGAAAAAACAGTCAATCATGACACGATTTTAAAATATATATTTTGTAACTGATCCAGAAGAAGCAGTAAAATTGTATGAGAAATTGACAGGTGACCAGTATGTTAAGACGATGCCAGCTCTGTAAAAACATCTGAGTAATTTATGGAAACGCCGGCTTGAATGGTGTGTCTCTGATGGGTTGGATTTACTTACGCGAGGAAACAATACCAACAACAGAACAGAAGCATCTATACGCATTCTTAAAGACGTGATGCTTCAGCGCTGTAAAGCATTTATTGCTTGCGCATTAGTAGATTACATCACGTCCATTATTGAAAATTATTTCTGCTGCGCATTGTTTCTTACGCTAACACGTAATTTCCATTTATGCAATGTTCATGAAGACTGCTCAAAATATTAAAAATATATCTAAAGTCAACGATAATGAGTACAGTATTAAATCAGAGACAAGCCCAAATATTTTTTACACTGTGCCGTTTGCGACTGTGACGCTGGAAAATGTGGAAAATTCTGCAAGCACCTGTGTAGCATTGAGCAAAACTTTGGAGTTATATTTCCCAATTCTCCTCGGTAGTCTATTCAAAATAGAATGTCACTAGCAAGAATTGCGACGGAGGATGAGATAAATGAAATTTTTTACATGAATATGCTAGATTTGGATCTAACGCCAAAGAATGATTTGGACTCGACAGGACCGCAGTGCTCTTCCTCCGATACACGAGAGCCGATACAGGATGTGGCCAATTAATTATTTGTCTTACAAGCAACAGGTTGCTGTAGAATTTCCGCACCAATATAAAAATGTACTAGCAGAGTTTAAGACTGAAGTAAAACGCTTCACAAAGTTATTTGAAACACTGTCCACAATCTAAGAGCACTAGGTACTCGTTAATTCATAAAAATTTTTAAACAAATCAATATATCAGAGCAAGGACAAATCTTCAGTTTACGTCACATAATAACAAGGCGTGTACCAAGGAAAATTAAAGTTAAAAGCACAGCTCAGCTCTGTAGACGTAAAAACAGAGGAATAGGAAAGACCAAGTCAAGTCAATTCAAGCTGGGCGGCCGTCTAACACAGAACGCAGAACTAAACGAAAACATAACTTAGGGCAGAATGTTAAAATGAATGTCCATGTTGCGCGCTAAATTCTTATTTTTAATTTTATAATTATTTGTATAGTAACTAATAAACGTTTTTTATCCACTTTTGTTCTTGTATAATTTACCTCAATCCCTGACCTATACAATAAATGTCTTTTAAAATCATACCTACCCCAAACGAATGTTACTTTAACAGAATATTTTTTGAACATGGCGGGACCGCGATATATGTTAAAAATGGTTTAGATTTTAAAATTAGAAACGATTTGAATAAAATGTCATTTGAAACAAATTTTGAATTAGCAGCTATAGAGTTAAGGTTGTCAAAAATAGTAATTATGGCTCTTTACCGTCCAGAATATGATATAGATTTATTTTTTGAATTATTGACAAAACTGTTAAATAAACTTTGCAAAGAAAAGAAACAAATTATTATAGCAGGTGATTTCAATTTAAATGTATTAAAAGTAGATAAAAATATTAAGAAACTTGACGGCATACTAAAGAAATTTGATTGTAAATGGTTGTTAAATGAACCTACTAGAACCGAGACAAATAAAAGGAACCAAACCAGTTCAACATGCATTGATAACTTTATTGTAAATTTTAGTGGTTGTAGAGGATCAGTTTTAGGATGTAAACTATCAGACCATAATGTAATTAAATTGGAATTGTTCAATACCAAAAATGTTAATAGTAAAAATACAGCCTATATGGCTCGAAATTTTTCAAAAAATAACCTTAATTATTTTAACTATTTGTTTAACAAAAAATAAATGTCAATAAAAACAGAAATACTAATGACTAGTGACGCGAACGCAAGAACGAGGATTTTACACGATGATTTGATATACTACTATAACATAGCTTTTCCAAAAATGAAAAAACAAGTAATAAATGTTCAGAAAAAATGGTCGACTTTAGGTATAGAAACTAGTAAGAAAAATTTAGCCAAAATGGAAATCCTTCAAGAGGTTGACCCTAGCGGAACAAGAAAATTAAACATTAAAAAGTATAGAAAAATATTACGTAAAACAATGGTCGTAGCAAAAAAAATACAGTATAGAGATAGAATAAAAAAATCAATAAATAAAATTAAAGAATCTTGGAAAATTATAAACGAACAGTCAGGTCAAAATACGCGACGCAATACAAGTAATAGAATAAAATCAGTAAAAACCGAAAGCGGAGCAAGTATTACAGAATCTAAAAAAATTGCTACTTTATTTAATAATTTTTTTCGCAACATAGCTCATACGTTAACTTGTAATCTAGAAATTGACGCGGATGATTGCAAAAAGTATTTAAATTACTGTAGTAAACCGTTGACATCTATTTCATTCGGACCAGTAGATTATACTGAGCTCAAAAAGGTAGTAGTTAACATGAAGCAAAAACCTACGTTAGATATTTATGATATGAGTACTAAGACTTTACGGAACCTAATAATAAATAACGATAATTTATTTGAATTAATATTAATTGTCTTAAACTCATGTTTAACTGACGGAATATTTCCCGACGTATTGAAACCGGGTAGGGTAATCCCACTTTTTAAAAAAGGGGATATAGAGGATATTAGTAATTATAGACCCGTTTGCATTTTGCCAACTTTATCAAAAATTTTAGAAGCTATTATTAAATCGAGAATCGTTAAATACTTTGAAGAAAATAATTTATTTACAATGTCACAGTTTGGATTCAGAAAAGGCCGCTCAACAGAAATGGCTATAAGAAAAGTAGTATATTACATTCTAGAATCCTTAGATACGTCAAATAAATGTGCAAGTATTTTTTGTGATCTTTCAAAAGCTTTTGATTGTTTGAGGCACGATATATTGATTTTAAAAATGCAATATTACGGATTTCAAGGCAATGAATTAAATATGATGATAACTTACTTACAGAACCGTAGTCAAATTGTCTCGATTAATGAACAAATTTCTACAGAAGGTAGGATGTCAATTGGAGTACCACAGGGCTCTATTTTAGGCCCAGTCTTATTTTTGATATATATTAATGATATTACCAATGCATTGCCAAGTTGGGCTCACATAAATTTATTTGCAGATGACACACATGTAGGTATCAGAGACAAATGTATACATAATTTAGAAAATAAAATTAGTATCGTTATGGAATTGTTAAAGGAATGGTTTGACGCAAATGGAATTGTTCTTAACTCTGATAAAACCATCTCTATGCAGTATCAGTCAAAGTTAGGTATTTTCGGGAATTCCATTAGTAAAACAAATGTATTTCTAGGTTATACAATAGATAATACAATTAGCCATAATGCGCACATCGATAAAATTTGCAAGAAAATGGCAAGCTGTAATTATGCTTTATTTAAACTTAAGCCATTACTAGATAAAAAGTCGCTCATCTCTGTCTATTATGCCTACGTGCATTCTATTATAAGATACGCTATTACTGTTTGGGGAAATGCTAAAGATATCATAAAAGTCTTAAAATGTCAAAAACAGTCTATAAGAACAATTAACGGTTTGAAAAAACGTAGTCCTGCGAGAAAACACTTTAAAAAAGATAAAATAATGACAGTTATATCACTTTATATTTATAGTTGTTTATTAGAAGTACACGAGGATAGGGAAATACCGGAAAAAAGAATTTCACGCAATAATAAAAAAGGGCGAATCCTACCAATAAATAGATTAGCTAAATGTAAGAAGCAGGGGCTTTATACTAAAATACTGATGTATAATAAATTACCTAATAGTGTAATGGATCTCAATTTTATTACATTCAAACAAAAATTGAAGTATTTTTTTGAAAGCAATCCTTTTTATAAACTCAGCGAATATATGTCAATGCAGCTTGTAGAATCATCGTTCTTGTGTAACAAACAACCATTATAAAATATTAATAATAACTAAACAAAGCAATTTTAATGTAAATATTTGTCATGAGAACTATTAAACTAAGAACTAATATTAAGTAATTGTATATAAATGAGATTTGTAAGTTAAATTTTTTAAGTAATTATTCATTCAAATGTAATAAGACTTGCCTGTAACGAACGTTATTTAAAGGTCAATAAATATTACTTTACTTTACTTTACTTTATGTTGCGGTCGGGTATATTTTGAAATCCTTAACACGACGGTTCTTATACCCAAAACGAATGTTTCAGTGGGGTATAATTTAAAATCCTCAACAAAGTGGTACATATTTTTATGGTATACACGAACTCAACACTATAGAGCGTTATGTGAAGGTATAGATTCCATATATGGACAGCTGCTATACAATAATACATTTACATGTTTTCGTCAAGTATGAAGTGCAGTGAAAAGTGAATGTGGTGTCAATTGTTTATAGCATCGATGATTGCGGCGATAAAGGTAATGATTATTTCGATACAAAATGTCTATCAAACAATTCAAATTAAAATTTTCTTTTTAAAAATGAAACCATTCCATCAGTATTTTCTTATGACGTTCAACTATCGTCAGTTAACCGACTTTACAAACAACTCATTTTTTTTTTTATTCTTTTTGTGTTGTTTTGTTGTAGTTAAAATAATTATTGTATTGTATAATTATTAATCGCTGATAGTAAATATGTACTGTTCATATTTGAAGGTAGTACGTTCGTATAGACATGTAATAAATTGTGTGACTTCAGTAATGATGTACTCTTCCATGTGGAATCTCTTCTTCGTTCGGCAGACGTTTTACAAAGTGTGTCCAAAGCTGAGCTTGTTTCGACAAATTGTAATCCAACTCGATAGCGGCTCTCCGCCGGATGACCACTTACTTCTCCAACGATATAAAGGATTCAAATGCTGCCATTTTAAATTGACTCATGGTCCGCACGCACTGCGCCCGACCTGGACCGAGCCGAGATACAAGCAAAGTTGATGTAACAACTACTGTATAGGACTTAGTACTAGAGAAGAGAACCTGGTACGAAGCGGTCAAGGAGAATACCTCAGTAATTAATAAAAAAAAGTAGTATTTCTTTTAATGAAGTAAAACTCGTTTGAACCAAATAACTCCTCTCTGGGTAAATCCCTTATATCAGGGATACTATGCAACACACGCACCACAAACCAAGTTTCAAGCCACATATTTAGTATTAAACTCATCGTTTCAAACATTTGCCTCGGCTGGAAATCGAACCCGAAGCGAATAAGCTAATAAATGGGTCATGGACACGTCACTAAATTATCAGATGATCAATTGGAATACAGACAGACAGTACATTATACATAATGGATAGGTATACAGGATATTGAATAGTTACATGAATTATTATAGTAAGAGTAAAAGTGTACCGAAGGACGATGAAGAGTGATAATTCGGAAATCTCAAGCCATTGTCTCTAAAAGGATTCGGAAGTCGATCGCAGTGCGTAGCGCCCTCTGTATTTAGCTACTCGACAATTAGGCAAATGGCGGAGATCTCCAGTGAGTAACGGCTCGGTTATAATCGTCCATTATCGTTCGATTACAGTCGGTTATGTCGTATAATTGCTGTGCAAATGGCCTCCTAATTATTTCTTCAGTGACGTCAGCCTTTCGTAATCTCTCTCCGAGGTAGCTTTGTTCGGAAGATCTTTATACAGCTTTATTAGAACTAACGAAGACGATATTTTGGTTTAGGATTAACTGAATTGCTTTGGTAATCTGTATTTAGCTAAAGGCCGCCGCATGACGCCGCTGGAGGGGCAACGTTGGTGTGGGCGGCCACAAGGGTGCGGAGAGGTGTGCTGCGCGTACACTATGAGCTATCTCCTTATATGCCATTTAACACTTCCACCCTGGATCTTAGATTCTTAGCTCTTGCGTTTTCCACCCCTGAACGGCTAATTAAAGTAAGGCAGGTGCATTTGGCCTCCAAGAAATCGGGGTCCGTGGTGTCGCCACAAAGCTGACTTTGCGTTATTACACTTATTCTTATTTAGATATATTCAGACAGACTTATTCAGACACACACAAAAAAAGAAGAAAAAATCTTACAAAATATAGTGCCACAAGTTGCGGCCTTATCGAAAGATACGGCCACTTAAAGCAATCTCTTCCAGGCAACCTTAGGATGGAGACAACTGTGTTATTTATTACATACAGTAAACCAACGCCCAAATTCAAAGATGTTGATAATATCGTTACATTATTTCTCTTGTTATTTAAGTTTTGTTTATAGTTAGTTAGAGGAGCGTTAGTTAGAGGAGCGTTAGTTTAATCAATAACTACTGACATAGTATAAATCAACTCAAATATTTCATGTAGTTCTAATCGCTCACACGTTGCAATCTCTCGTTTGTTTTCCCTAAAATTAATTACAATTTTGATTGCAACCGTTATTAAAGTGAATCACGTCAAAACATAATGAATAGGCGTCAAAACAAACTAATAAACGTCAGCCATTACAGATAACACACGCGCACATATTCATACATAGTTTGTAGAAATTAATTGCATATGTTACCGGCTTAACCCGATTTTAAACTGAACTAGTATCTTCTAAACCAAATCAGTTCTCATGAAAGAGTCACCGGGTTGTCAACAAAAAAGCCTAAGCCTTGTGTTGATCTTGACAACGAAAGAATCTCCAGTTTGTCTTAAAATATAAAAAAGCTATATTGATTTGTCCTATCACGTTTAGCTAAAACTGAATTGGCCTAGGAGAGACTAGTTCATCCTAAAATCGGGTTTGGCCGGTAGCATATACATTGAATAAATGAGATATAGCTTCACACTAGGATAGACTACGAGTAGCAACATTCACAACACTCAGAACTACAACTAATGATCAAATATGTATTAGTTAAAATAGAGAATTCTGATGAAAGTTTGGCTTATATGTATACTTTGGTAAATAACGTTATCGACGGATGCACTCCTAAAAAAAGACAAAGATGATTACTAACACTAAGTATAATTATCCGGAATGGTATTCGAGTGAATTAGTAAGTTACATAAAGCAAAAGTGGAGGTATCACAAGTTATTTAAAATAACTAGATCACAATGTGATTATGAAACGTTTTCCCGGTGCCGAGCTCGTGTTAAATTTAAGTTAAAATCGGATTATGAAGCTTACCAGATTAAATTACAAATTAATTTTAAAAATGACCCAAAATCGTTTTGGAGCTATATTAGGTGCAAGCAATCTAAACGTTATCAATCACGAATCACACAAAACGGTCGAGAATTGAGTGAACAAGAGTGTGCTGAAAGTTTTGCATCCTATTTTGAGTCGGTATATAGCACGACACGGCCCACGCTAGACCCCGAGGCGGCGGAGCGCGCGGCCGGGGCGCTCGCGTGCATGTCGGTCAGCTGAGCGCGCTCGACCTCAGGGACGCGCTCCGCCGGCTCAAGCCCAAGCGGTCGGTCGGCCCCGACGGTATACCACCATACCTCATAAAAGACTGTCGCTCCGTCTTTGAGAAGCCGCTGCTGCACGTGTTTAATCTGTGTCTCAAAGAAGGTCTCTACCCGGAAGTATGGAAGCTAACCCGAGTGATTCTGGTTCCGAAGGGAAGTTCAGGTTCAGATGTAAGCGGATACCGACCTGTGGCAGTCTTGTCCGCGTTTGGAAAGGTTTTCGAATCTGCTCTGCACAAGTGCACATATGAACAGGTCAGTTCGAGTTTGTCCGATGTTCAACACGGCTTCCGGCCGGCTCGAAGTACGGGGAGTAACTTGCTTTCGTTTGTGTCGTATTTGGTTCCAGCTTTTACTTCAGCTGGTACTTCGACTTCCGGAAAACCTTCGACACCGTGGATAACGACATCTTATTGGAGAAGCTAGCGGCGGTGAGATTCACCCCGCATCTTCTGAAGTTTTTTGCGAGTTACCTCGGTGAACGCCGTCAGTATGTCGAATACGCCGGTTACTAATCTGAACCTTATTTCACTTATTCAGGTGTAAGTCAAGGTAGCAGTTTAGGACCTTTAGAGTTTATTTTGATGGTCAATGACCCCCAATCCCCAATGCCGTCGTGAATGCACAGTGCCTACTGTTCGCGGACGACCTTAAATTATTTCTGTCTATAGCGGACATAGGTGATTGTGAAATACTCCAACGAGACATAGCAAAAAATCTTGCAACAAAATCTTGCAACAACTTAGAATCAAACACATGACTGGCGACTCTGATAGCGAGTGTGCCATCCTCTAAGCCTCGGGCTTGTTTGCGGACAGACACGATATGAATTAGACACGCGTTAATAGCATACCTACTAGCGTTCATGTATTGTCTCACTAAATGTAAAGCAATTTTAGTTGCCAGAAAATATTTAGAACAGATTAGTTCATTGGGTTTTGATATAATGCTAACATGCGACACAGAAGAGTTTAGTGATCGCAAATTATAAGACCCTTAAACACGAAAAAACCAACTCCTGCAATGAAAGCGAGCACATAATATTTTTTGTAACCTATAAGAAGACCCAAGAAAAGTACCACAAAAAAGCAGAATCTAGCTCTAAAATTAGTTAATTTCAAAATTGATACATGCGCTGCATTCATTAACGTAAGTGTATTCCAGACTAGGCATGCTCCATTTAGTGCTACAGTATCGCTGACTTCCATGCTCGTGCGAACTTGTGATCAAATGCCTAGCTGTACAGGATAAAAATAAATAAAACGATATATAGGAAAAAAAGGATAACGATATAAGTACTTGTATTGCGATAGTTGGTAAAAACTTTCATATCACAACAATTTAGTAATTAGCTTAGCCTTCACAAATATACTAAAAATACCTAACTACTAGTTAGTAATCATTACAGTGAATTATTCAATTTAATTATGATATTTTAGCGGCTATATTATTTACAGTATTTGAAATCACGACCCTACTACCTACTGAACCGGCCGCTATCGCTACAATTATTTCATTAAATTGATAAAAATATTTAGATACGGGAATGTGTTTAGTTATTACCAGAATGTTCGCTAATTGTCAATCGTGTTAGTATAAAAAGGATTTTCAGTTTAAATTTGTATAATTTCTAGTAAGCTATTGGAGTGGAGCAGTCGAGATGACGTGTTTTATATTACTGCTTGTTGTCGGAGCCTTGCTGAGCCAAGGCTCAGCCCATCCTCGAGGTGAGTGAAAAAATACCATAAAATTAACATATTCAGTTTCACTTTATCGTCCACAAAAAAAAACTATCAAGGAAAACCTTCTGTGGGCTTTCTTTTTGCAATAGGACAAAAAAGTATGCAGATAAGATATTGGAGAATACATTCTTTTTTTTTCGCTGTTCTCATGCCTAGATCAAGCTCTCTACTACTAAAGTATGACAGATTTACTGAAGTAGTGCTAGTATTAAAGTTAAACGGCGAAGGGCAGAGAATACTCCTTGTAAGTACTTGTAAGACTCTATAATTGTTGAACCGAACACTACTCATACATTAAACACTGGCTCTGTATCAGTAGATAAATATTAATGAATTTGAAGCAATACTCTTAGATCCCGCGCAGTTTTTAGAATATCTTCTATTTCCTTTAAAAATATGGCAAAAGAGTCAATATCAAAAGCCTTCGCTGGATCTAAAAAGATCTAAGAACATGTCACTGTATTTTCTCAAAAGTAGTTCAATAATTTTCGTTTTGGCACACTTGGGTGTGCAAGCTGTTCTACTAGCAAAATAAGAACTCTTTTCAGTTATTTTTTTGAATTCATCATCGTTGTAACTGTCATTATCATCAAGTGGAGTGACTCAACCTGGTGTCAGCTTGTTTACGTCGCCTGACTGATCTTACATGGTTTACTGTTACTCGTATTATGCAAAGACAAGAAGCCAGGATTGATTCAGCCCACGCACGGTAGCACTCGTAATGTCTGTCTGCTGAGAAGACACTTCAAACATATTTGCCCGAATAAGGGACTACTGCATGTGACAAAAGCGATTCTTCATTATCATTATCAACTTGTATCTGTGTACATCTGGACAAATGCTTCTCCCACGAACGTTGTTCAACTCCGTCTTTAGATCATGCGCTTTTTTCTTCAGGTCTTTCTCTTCCACCTGGTCGGATCCAGCACTTTATAATGTAACAGAAGTGTACTTTAAATGTTTGACTAATGTATTTGATATGCTGCATGGCAGCCGTGAAGCGACCAAACGTGGGCATCTTTGGCGGGCACCAGATCCCCATCGAGTGGGCACCGTACATGGCCTCCCTGCGCTACTCGCTCGGCGAAGGCAAGTGGATGCACATGTGCGGAGCCTCCATCATACACGAACAGTTTCTGCTCACGGCCGCGCACTGCGTCTATAACGCGTGAGTATGAATACTTCATGTTAGTTTCAAAGTACTGAACATTCTACACCAAATAGTGGTCATGTATTTGAGAGTTTCAAGTACACTAAATCTTGTCTGAGGCTTTGGTTTTTATTTCATTTGACTGCGGTTTGATTTATTAACATTATACATTATGATAATGACAGGGGCAAGGTAGAAGAGTACAAAATAATTGTGGGCACTGAAGTCCGCGGGGGAGACAACGGAGAAGAATACCAGATAGAAGAGTTCATCCCTCACTCCAACTACTCGTTCGTGGACGGTGACAACCATGACATCGCTCTCATCAAACTGTCGGAGCCTATAACCTTCGGACCTAAAGTGGCGAAGACTTACCTCGCGACTCCCGCACTAGAGATCCCTCAGGGATCTGAGTTAAACATCACTGGATGGGGATATACTGATGTAAGTTTACTTTTATTGTATTTATTATGCCTGGTACTTCCAATTTATGCTACCTCGATGTCCTTCACGAACATCTTTGAATCATTTGGTGGCGAGTAAGCTAACATATAAAAACTATGCTCTAAATATTGAACATTGGCTGGACTGCGGTACGAAACGTTAATGCAATACATGTTCTTTGCCAACATATACAATTATAATTATTTATGGAACTGATCAATTCCTATTTGTACCGAAGGTAGTGCTCTTGAACGGAGACAGAATAATATGAATGAGACTTTGATTTTCTTACCTAAAACGTTTGTTAGTTAATCACTATAATGTTTGTTTGTTCAGTCGTACGCGGAGACACCGATGCTGCTGCAGGTGGCAGTGCCGATGGTGAGCGACGAGCTGTGCGGACAGGTTGCCATGCAGATGCACTTTGAGATGACAGATAACGTCATCTGCGCTGGGAGCATCGGGGAGGACACGTGTCAGGTCAGAACCATCTATTACCACCACCAAGTATAAATGTAAAAAAATTACCGCACCAAACGATAAATGGCGACATTATCACTAAAAACGATATCTTTCTGGCAAATTAAGACACGTATGTGCGGAGAATTGAATGAAGATACCATGAGGCTAGCGGTGACACTAGTGGTCTTGTTACTGTATTGTTGACTTGTTGCTACGAGTAGTTAACCAACAACCTAATATAACATAGTAATAGCATAATAAATAATATTAGAACTCCTGGTGAAGGTCTATGACAATGAAATGCTATATTATTTATTAATTGTACGTTGTCCAGGGTGACAGCGGTGGCCCGCTGAGCCTGGGCAACCTGCAGGTGGGGATCACCTCGCAGGGTCTCGGCTGCGGGATCGCCGCCGGGGTCTACACCAGGGTCTCCGCCTTCTTCGACTGGATCACAGAACAGATCTACGTCAACCAATAAACAACCACTGGGACCTGTGTGTAATCGTCAAGGAAATTGTATCTAGTTTGCTTACTCATAATTATAGCTTTGAAAGTGCTATGTTGTATTGTATACCTACCTACTGCAATCCCTGTGCTATTCGTCTTCTTCATGAATCCGACTATTTCAATCTGTATGACTAAAATAATCTTCACTATTATCGATTGTTCCCTTTGTTGATTATAAGGTAAGTTTTTCAAATACTGTGATCTTTAATGTTATTCTTATTCTCTACTTCGAAGTTTAAGCTGAGTTGACAATCAATAGTGCTTCAGTAGGTTAGGTCAACATTGGCATTAAAACACCCATGAATTACAGATGTATAGACATACTATTGTAGCTACAGATAAATATAAATAGGGCAAAATACCAAATAGTGTAACTTCTCATTGAATCTATATTCATCACTTGGTGGGTAAACTATCAAATATCATCATAAGCTTGTTAGTAATGTAGGCGTCTGATGGTGGTCGTGTGGCGGCGGGTGCGGGGTGCGTTGAGGGACAATTAGTTTATGCAAATGTGATGGATTCATAACAGTTCGTGTCAGCTGCGAGAGTATCGTGTCGCGAGCGGGAGCCATGCCGGCTACATGTCATGCTGATTAGTGTTGTTATATTACAGGGTTATGGTTTATTACTGGTGTTAACGTCAACACCCACTCTAACATTGTACATGGTGATTGAGTGAGTTGAATATGGTTATTATAGGATCATAAAAGAACACTCTGTAACTATGGAACTCAAGATACCAGTACGCAGTAGGCATTTTTATTCCTGTGCTGCACTGATGCCATATTCATAAAGTTAATCCCGCCTTGATATAGTTCTGTGCAACTTATCAGACGTTACTTTTGGTAGAGGTATAGTGCTCATTTCTTGTTACAACAATACCCAGCCTCACGGAGCAGAACATGTAGTGTTTAGAGAGCGAATAGATAAAGTAAAACTGATATTGTTTTACCTCCATGTTTTGAGTTGTGTTAGACATTTTCTTATTAAGTTAAATGAAGAGAGTATACTTGATGTACATTGATAGCTTAGTTCTTAAACGTACCCCGGTGGTGTTCGATCAGACTCAGACAGAGGCGCGTCAGCACACTACTAAACTTGCTGACTGCAGCTTTCAAACATTTAAATAAGTAACTTATATTAAAACCGCTCCACAAACTAAAATACACGAGAGTTGTGAATTGCGTCCGCTCTAATTAAAAGTGTTCCATTATTTTATTTAGCTTTTTCCAAAGTTGCCAGCATTTTAGCGGTTAAAAAACGAAAAAGCTTTTTTTCGCTAAAATGTTTCTTCTGAAATTGTTTCCTGTGTCTGAAACTTGGCGCGAATGTAAATCGTTTATAGCAAGAACTGTGAGCTCTTGGAATTAGTTTACTGTTTTTTGACGCAGAGATTCGTGAGTGACGCACGTATGGGAAACAGCGATCACTTTAATTTTATTCGAGGAGCCACAGATAATATGTCAGATAGTATAAGTAGAAACGACGCTCTGTAACTCAGTTTGATCACGAGATCAGTGGATACAAACAGTAAATATGAACTCAATTGTAAAACTAATTGTCTGTAATAATGCGTTTGACTTATTCATAATATTTAAACAAGTTTAAATTTATAGTTTTACAAGTTTAATTAGCGGGTGTGAAATATATATTTCACACCCGCTAATGTTGGTTTACTTTCCGAAATATTCTGGATAGTAGATGATGACTTCTTCAATTCTAGTAATGAATCTAAGTATAAATATAATAAAGCCAACATTTAACGGTATCAGAAGCAGAATTGTCGAGTCCACCAGCGCACCAGCGCACCACGAGCGTTCTCTCTTTCAAAATCTCTTTTAAAATTCAAAACAATCTGATCCCTAAAAAAAATTAATGAACTATTTATTATTTTGTTGTATTTTTTATCAATAATGAATTGTGTCTAGCAGGGTTCATTATATCTGTTTTTGTGTCTGGGTGCATGTGGTGTCTATCGTTTATGAATGTTGCGTGCTATTGATGATATAGAAGAAATCCTAGTGGGGAGCTATGAGTGTGATACGCTGTAACAGTTACAAAGCATCATTAGTAAAAAATAAACAGGCCATCTTTACAACTACAGACTATTACATTACAGAATGAGTTGACATGTCAATAAAAAAAAGAACTATACAGTTCTGGACGGAGACGCTGTATTTTTGTTTCCAACATATAACAGAGGCAAAATTACAAAAAGAAAACTAAACGAAGAAATATTACTTCAAAGAATATCTCAAACAAGCATCGTGAAGAACATAAGAGCGCTCGCGGCGTCGCACGGACAGTACGAGTAGCTACATCAGAGATATGTTACTACTAGATACACATTACACAACGCGCGCGCCCACTATAGTGCTTCTCGTTCTCACAAGAGTATTGCCATAAGTCTTTAATTCTACTGGTTAAGAGTAATTTAGTACAGCAATTTTTTATCAATTCTCACCGTGCTGTGATTCCAATTTATCTCTGAATGAAACACAGCGTGACCGCACATAAAACATATATAACATTTAGAAATTCTCCAAAAAATAATTGGATAAAAGAAGTGAAATAATTCTTACGAATAATCTGAATTTCATAAAACCAACTATGTGACTTATTTACTATTGACTTATCTGGCTCACAGATCGTTTGATTCCGCAGCTTCTGACAAGATGGAGATTTGGGAAAATCGGTATTAGGCAAGTAAGCTTCTATTTGTTTGGCTAACTTCCGTCAGATTACACAGTTAGCCAAGCATAATCCGGCCACGGTGATTACGACGGAACATCACTAACTCTTTCTCTTTTTTTTACTATTAAAACATAATTATAGCATCTCGTTTTCGCAAGCTACATCACATCGGGGTCACCAATGTCGATATGTGTGTCTCTACTCACTCGAACACTGTCAAATATCTAACAGTTTACATATTATCTATCTGACTCCTGTAGGGATTATATTTTAGTAATAAGTCCAAATTCACTTTTGATATTTCACTCGCGTTTATTCATGAACCGTGTAGAGTGCGGCGGGCGGAGAATCACTGAGGAGGCAACGAAGCGCGCGGGGAACAATTGCATCGCATGCCTGTAAACGCTAATTCAGCATTCCTTGCCCCCACAACGTTCCTTATCTCAATTCTATCTGTTAAAGTTCTTTGGGCTACATCAAAACTTGAACAACTTAGTATCAGCACCGCGTCGCTTCGTATCGTGTCGTGTCGTACTCGGTCGGTGCACTGTCATGCACGAGCGAGTAAAAACTACACAAAACTTTATTTCATTCTTGCTACAAACGACCAACTCCAGCGACGAAGAATGTGGAATGTACCGACGGGGAAACGAACCGCCGATGTTGTTGGCGGTCGCCGGTGGGTTCGGGAACTTGTTTGCTACAAGTTTTCTTAGATGCAGCTGTGATCTCACCCAGCGTAACTGCAGTTTGGTATCATGCAGCATCATACTGACGACTGTTTCCACTGAAAATTAGCTACTTATACATTGATACATGGATTATAAATAACTATATGTGAAATTGACGTAGTATGATACTACTTACTGTGTTGTGTGTAAAGACTACTGAGCAAATGCCTTCATTGTCAAAAACAAAGTGACTAAGTACTAATATACTTTTCAAACTACTTTGTTCTTACTTGGATATTATATGAAGCGTTAAAAGGAACTTGAAAGTTTGTTCAGTAACTTTACAGCTATATTTATTAAAGTATCAAAGAGTTAATTGTATGTAAATGTGAACGACTGTCACGTCTCACTATTGAACGACAATACACTTGAAAATGTTGTAATGTTTATGTTACTCTATGTACAATACAGAATTAGTCTATATATATATATATATATATATATATATATATTGTTTTATATAGGTCATTATGAAGAGATAAAACCGTCAAGAGAGCTGCCCTGCTCTAGCTGTTATAAATATGAGTCACGTTCTGACGCTGTACATACGAGGAGAGGAGAAGAGAGGAGAGGCTGAGAGCTTCTCAGACAGTTGCAATCAAATTGTAGAGACACGACCGCGGGCGCGGCCCACTGTACACTACACTGTCAGCCAGACAGAACGCGACTAGCGATTTAACTGAAAATTATATTGTGAAATTACGTTATAATATTGTGAGTAAAATATTACAGTGTGCGTCTGTATTCATGAATCCAGCGTACTGATCAACAACACTACTCGCATTATTGACTACTTAGCTGTCACCCACGGCATATGGTGTAATATAAAAATAGATTCAAACTGAACCTAAAACAATATCCTTAAACTTTATACTCTCTAAACTTGTTCTGGCATTAGTACTATTTATCAAAACCCCTCTGGACATGGTCCGGCGTTGATACTCATATATAAAATTTTTGTAATTAATTAATCTAATATTTCATTTAATGATTAGTAATTTAATTGATCATTCATGTATGTATTAATCAAAATGAATTGTTTCTAACTTTATCTAAATTAGATTTCACATAATTTTAGCATTGCTATGTATTTATGATAGTTTCAAACATAATTAATTTAGTTCTCTTTTTCATATTTAAAGCATGAGGTCACACTTTGATATTTGGATGGCCGACTGTTGTAATTATTTGCCTATTTTATTATTATTATTTATTAAACGATTTATACGAATATCAAAACACTGCTTTATTATCATTGTGAAAGCAGTGTTTTGACTTCGGTGGTAAAGGGCGACTGACTTGATTTGACTCGACCAATCACAGCCGGCGCTACTGTCGCCATCTTTGATTGGAGGGGCGGACCGCTCCGAACAATCTGAGCGCGGGCAGTCAGTGCAGTTGTGCTTTGCTCTTCGATGGAATAAGACCTCTAAATAAGTGAATCCTACATTGTGTTTTGTGAATCTGGATTATAAAGAAGTTAATACGAAATGTAAGTACAGTTTTATTTCTTTAGATTTAGCTACCCCTATATCAGCTAACGAAAAGGTAACATTGGTCGTAGAATGGGCCAACAATATAGATTATTATCATACTTATATATAGTAGATGGTGTTCCTATTTACTACAAACTTTTAAATTGTAAAATTATTAAGTCACACTTGCATAAATCTCTTCTCTATAACACATATCGTACATAATTTACTCAGATATAATCAGCTGGTAAATAATTGGCCGGGGAGCGTATAAGACTGCTTCGCATTATCTGAGACAATGTGGTGTGCTACAACTGTACATAGAAAAATAATCTATATAATTATTAGCCGCGAGACGCGAGAACTGCGACCAAACCCTTATCTGGTACTCGATTAGGTACCTACTACAGAGTTCAGTTTTAAAATTGTGTTCCCATATAAGAACATTGTCATGATTCCGTTCATTGCATTACTTTATCTTCTATACTCGTAGTTATCAACTGTTAGTGATCTACTCGTAACAAACAAACAAACACAACACTTCATTTGTTTAAAATATGAAATTACAATTTGACTATAATGTAAGAAATGCCTAACGATGTGCAAATTGAACTCGCGCAATAAACGATCCGCACCATATTACTTTTTACCTACTTACTCGTATTTTACTTTTAGACAATTTATTCAGTTATTTTGATTTGATGCCTAAAACTACTGGACACAGCACAGCAGAACAAATAGAATATATTTATTATGACATAAAAATTATAATTAAAAAGTACTTTTTACCTATTACTTTTAGGTACGGAACCTTATAAAGTAAACTACGGGGAATGAGCTCGTCACCGCGCGCCGCACTAATGGCGCGCCACATTTTTCTATTGTGTCCAACTGCTTAAATTATAATGTTGATTGATGAACATGAACTCATTTCCTCCGCTGTAGTGACGTCACTGCAATCTTACATTGATTAATGGTCGCCTCAACATCTGGAACTCTAGCTCCAGCACTAAAGGTTCAACAACAGTCTAAAAACTTCACTCACCAAATTATTTGATAAAGTTTCGTGTGACGACGTGACCCTAGACTAGACATAATTTCATTTCAGCAAAAAAGGTCTTGAAGTTTTTACGAGCATTACCATACAGATAGATTTTAACTTTAACATAGTGTATATTACATACTGTTAAGTACTCAGTTGTGCGGGGAACGGCAAATGAGAAAGAAATCGATGTTATTTGGCTAGTTTTAGATAAGATATTTGATCAAAGTTGTGGTTCACTCATTTGTGCTAGTTTTGCCATTATTATTCTTATTTGATCTTTGTGAAAAAAATAACGATATAGATATAATTTAACGTTAAATGTTTTGTCCGAGAGATCGACTGTATCTGTATCTGCTACAAGTTTGGCAAATCACTGGCTAGCTCGCCCGCTCGCCCGCTCGCTCGCTCGCTTGGTCGGTCGGTCGGTCGATCGGTCGATCGGTCGGTCTATCCGTTATTAAAACACGACATTCTTTACAAAATGTATAAATTTGGTAAATAAAAGTATTGTGACGCAGCTCGCGGGTACCTACTTCTATTATATCGAAGCTATACATTTATAAATTTCAGATGACTTGGCTGTTTTGTTTCATTTGGTTCATGTTAATTGATTTCTTGGCTGACAAGTAGAGTTTTTTTTATTATGGCTTTGTTAAGAGAACATAATTAACAAGCTTAGGTGTTCATATAAAATATTAAAAGCTAAAGATCCCGCAATGTTTTCACATACGAATTCAACATTTATTATAAACCAATGCTATTTTCCTATCTGTAAAAATAAACACGACTTTAATACCTTCCTCAATATTTATATGGCTAAAGCTCAAGAGAATTAGTTGAATGGTTCCCGAATGGTCTGTATTGGAGCTGACCACTTCGTTACCTTTGACTCTTGTGAAACGATGAACCTCTTGATTCCCGGAAGGAGTAGCTCCTGCTTGCGGTCGTTTATCTACGTCACGGCGAGTGTGTAACGTCGACAGAATCGCGGCTACTTCGCGCGTTATACTCGTGTCATGTCACAAGGACGAGCTCTTTATAACCATGACTGTTTAGGGATGAAGCTCCCGGTGCTAAATTTGACAGACAGTTATCCTTTGCGCTGTCAACAGATAGCTCGTGCCAGGGCTAGTGCTTGCCCTGCTGATTAGCTTTGTGTACTTTTAAGAATACTACTTTAGAGTTCCGAAGAGCCGGTGGCCGCCCTAAGTTCAAGTGTAAGACTGAGCTTCCGAAAGATCTCCAAAGGTTCAGGGAACCTGGCATGAGCTGGCATAGAAAAAAGCCTTTTTTGCCTATTTGATCGAGACACGCTTGGGTCTTTAAGGACAAAGTAAGTAATTACTTTTCATATTTTATTGTTCTGTCCATGGATTCGCTTAACATGTTACAATGAAAAGTAGGACAATGGTTATCAATATGAGGATGAGTAAGAAAGCTCTTGTAAGAAAATTGTGATGTGGCAGTTTCAATAAGTAGGCATATTAATAAAATACAGAAGCAAAGGAAAAAAATATTCACCGTCATGGAAAAGGCAATAACTAAGCTACAAGTATGACAACAAACTATGAGATCAGATAAAAAGAATCAACAGTCTGTAGTAGCCTTTGTTCTCAAAACCGATGTAATATATAAATATATAACGTTTAGCCTGTGTTCAGTAATTCCCTCATTACCAATGTTCAGTATCCGAGTATTCGGTTGTGAAGGTACAAAGGGTTCCTACTGTACCGAGGACCGACCGAGGACCGGCGGACAACAAAAAGTTTAATTTGCTGAGGAAATGTACATACACGCTTTACACAGTGTACGTCCAGTGATATCGGACCGTATGCGGGCGTGCATTAAGATCTAGTTTCACTCGTGGCGTGCGTGCAGGTTGTATTTACATAATGTATTTGTTCTGTGTAATTTGCTATCTGGTAGCGAGCTAATTGAGCTGTTTGTTCGGAGAGGAGCGAGGGGAGTGGAGAGGGGGGAGGGGGGGGGGGGGAGTACAAACGTTACCTGCTTTTCTATATTACTATGTGTAATGTAATAATTTTACACCTTTAAAACACTTCAAGCTACCTAAGTCTCTACTAATAATTAATCAACGTCGTCACGTCGATTACTTATTTGACACGACTCGATGTTACATTATAATTAATGTATAACTTGCACTCGAAGCTCAGACGCTACGTTCGATCGAACAATTAAGTAAAATAAAATTAACTTAAAATGTTATTGAGTTAGATACTGGTTTATTATGCTTTTTTATGTATTTAAATTAACTATTCATAGAGTAACGTATTGTATTATAATCACATTAATGCATAAAGTATATATTTTGTAAAGTGTGTCATTACATATGACTTCTATTATGATAAATGTGTATTATTCAACCATTTCTATAACATCAGGTTTATGTAGACACAGGAGCACAAGATGAATGGTAGTTGTGATTTGTTCTTGTTTATCATCTCATTACTCAAGATGTAAGCTTCCAGACAAATACTCGTCTGAGTGTAAGATATAAGTTGTGATAAATAAGTGGTTTACACTTATTTCTTTATTTTTTGTGATTTAGTTCAGTACAATACAGGGGTAGCTCAAATCAGTTCGAGTACATGTTGGCAGGGCCTACCTTTGTTTTGATTGACTTGCCGGGGTACTGTCGTGCGCTAATGCTACGAAGTATGTAGTAATGCTACGAAGTATGTAGTAATGCTACGAAGTATGTAGTAATGCTACGAAGTATGTAGTAATGCTACGAGGTATGTAGTAATGCTACGAAGTATGCAGTAATGCTACGAAGTATGTAGTAATGCTACGAAGTATGTAGTAATGCTACGAGGTATGTAGTAATGCTACGAAGTATGTAGTAATGCTACGAAGTATGTAGTAATGCTGCGAAGTATGTAGTAATGCTACGAAGTATGTAGTAATGCTACGAGGTATGTAGTAATGCTACGAAGTATGCAGTAATGCTACGAAGTATGTAGTAATGCTACGAAGTATGTAGTAATGCTACGAAGTATGTAGTAATGCTACGAGGTATGTAGTAATGCTACGAAGTATGTAGTAATGCTACGAAGTATGTAGTAATGCTACGAAGTATGTAGTAATGCTGCGAAGTATGTAGTAATGCTACGAAGTATGTAGTAATGCTACGAAGTATGTAGTAATGCTACGAGGTATGTAGTAATGCTACGAAGTATGTAGTAATGCTACGAAGTATGTAGTAATGCTGCGAAGTATGTAGTAATGCTACGAAGTAAGTAGTAATGTTGCGAAGTGGCCGCATGTTAGTCTAAACATATTATTACAAATAAATTATCTATTTGAAAACATTATATTTATGCTCTAACATACGAGTATATAAATCGACTGAGTTGTGCGTGCCGTTTGATTTAAAGTAACTTAATTTGAAGATATACAGAGTATAAGTGGTATTTAGATAGTTCATCTACAATACTATAACACGGTAAGAAACTTAGTCCTACAGCATTGACAAACTTAAATAAAAAACTAGTGGCGGTTAATCCGTTCGTCACGATATATCTCCCGCGAGGTGGAGAGGTGGAGGAGAGACGGGGTTCAAGGGACAGTGGTTGTAAGAGATGTTCGAGGGCAGTGCTACGAGTAGCCGTCGCTCCCCCACTGGCTCCTCTCTATGTAGAGTGCTATTTGTCATTGTGCGGATGTTATTTGCGTTTGTTATGTGAAGGTGTAATGTTATTCATATTTCCTTCGTTTATATATGTGTGGTACTGGTACTATCTTGTATATAAATAGCTATAGGTATTTTGTGCGGGTGTGATGGATACGCTGTAAGGTTTTGAAAGCATCTATGGCATTACATTAGATAGGTACTCGTAAATATTTTTTATGATTTAACGGAAGTCAGCAATACTGTAGCCCTAGGTTGAGCTTGCCTAGTCTGGAATACACTGAATCTCAAGGAAAGCTGCCGGAACACACCGTTAGGTGCTTGTCGGCAGAATTTTCAACTTGCGGGTGGTAGCTAGCCATACGAGTGATAGGGGATTCTTCCGGTGTTTTCCTTCACCGGTAGCTCAGGCTTTTTATGCATGGGATGGAACCTCGTATCTATTGCTCGGAAATCGACCCCATTAACCACTCGACCGTCACACGCTACATAAATACAATGAAACAAAGTCAATATTTCATTCATAGTATCTTGCAAATCCTAAAATGGCGCGATAGCAATTAACAGTACAAATAATGAAAGCTAGCTAATGTACGCAGCCTATGCACACTCATTAAAAATGCAAAGTAAAACAGTAATGTAATTACATAGTAATAATAAACTGTAGATACCTCTTCCCGTGAGAGGGAGCGATCACTCCCCTCAGCTCTGTGTACAACATACAGTAGCAGCAACCGTTCAACTATACGTCTTTTCTACAGACTTTTTAAAAAGGTAGGGGAAAAGGGGGGTAAATAATTTGACTGTATTTTTTTGTTTTTTACCTATAACTTCTGAAATAGTTCGAGTATCGAGAGCTGTTGTAATGGAATCGAATGTCACTTCTTTGTTAAATAATAATGTTTTGTCATTTATATTTTTATTGTATCTGATAGCCGGAGCAGGAGCAGGAGCAGGTGTAACGAGAAGTAGACGGTAGTATCTGATAGCCGGAGCAGGAGCAGGTGTAACGAGAAGTAGACCCTAGTATAACTTGTCTAAATATAAAAGGAAAATTAATTTTTCATCCCACCATCTTAGAAAGAGTATTTTTGCTATTCGATATCTCAGTGTAGTTTTTATCCACTAGATGAGGAGAGTAAATTTCAATTTAGAATATCTTGTGCACTAAGTTTGTGAATTATAAACCTCATTCAACCTTTTACTTCTACCTATTTGGTGCCGAATTCATCATGCAACCTTTTTTATTTTGTTAAATACTCAGACTCGGAACCTTCTTGCTGTACTTTATTTTATAACTTGTTTTGCGCGCGCCATTGTCTTTTCATTTTATATTAATACCTAAACCGAAATAAAATTATCTTGTGACTGTAAAGTAAAGTAATATTATAACTCAATAAAAATAGTATGTTTTCTCTTCTTGAATGATCTCGATGAGTATTTTAAATTTTTTACTTTTATTTGTTTATTAATATTTTTTTCCCTGTACATCGTTAAGTAAAAACTCGTGCAGATCTCATTGTCTAGCAAATTTTTTCAGATTGTGCAACTCAGATGCAACTCAAGTGCAACTCAAGTGCAACTCAAGTGCAACTCAGATGCAACTCAAGTGCAACTCAGATGCAACTCAAGTGCAACTCAAGTGCAACTCAAGTGCAACTCTAGTGCAACTCAAGTGCAACTCAAGTGCAACTCAAGTGCAACTCAAGTGCAACTCAAGTGCAACTCAAGTGCAACTCAAGTGCAACTCAAGTGCAACTCATATGCAACTCATATTTTTTTGCTCTTGTAGTTAATCGTTTTGTTTTTGGTAATAAAGGATTTTTAAATTTCAATATTGAAATCCGATGCACTTTACAAAATAGTTGATGGTTTGAACAGTGTCGAATTTCACATCAAGTTTTAATTGTTCCCGACAATAATTCCGCAGAGCTCATTTGAATGTTGGCTGAGCGTCGACAGAGCACGACTGGACGGACTGACTGGTGGAGCAGAGAGCGGTTAACTTCGATAATGTATTCAGTTTAAACGTTCCTTTATGTAGCCATTTAGCCATGTTTAAGGCGATCCAGTCGCCCCGCGCCCCGCGCCCGGTCGAGGCAGTTGGGCAGCCTAGGTTGAGTTCAACTTGTAGTGCTTACATTAAACTGTTAGAGACAAGTAATACTTCGTCTAGACTACCGCTAAGTTGTTATGTACTATATTGAGCTATTATATAGTTTCCTATTGAATATATTTATATGTGGCGGATATTGAATTTGCTTTTGTTGGATCTATTGTTGCTTGTATTTTTGTGGAGGAGATATAAATGGTATTGTTAATGTAAAACAGTAAAATGTATTTAACATTTAGTATATAAGAGAGTTACATAGAGTTAATACATTCAACTAAAAAGACGTTCAGTAGCCCGATGTAGGAAGCGTTTCCGCCCGGATTCGAACCTTTGCACCAGGAACTATACAAATCTCAATACAAAATATCTAACTTTAAAATATGATTTTTTTTCCCCGACTGCGAAAGAAGGAAAGTTATCCCCCTCTAGATTCCCTTGTCGAATGTCCTGGGACGATCGTTACTCTACTTGCCACTGATCATTACGTGAGACTATCTGTCAAGTAAGCTATTTTACTGTTAATCTCTTAAATATCACTACCATTACTATATCTTCCACATCTCTGTATCTTCACTATACCTGTATAGCTCGCAGTAAAGTGGGCTGAACTTTTCAGAGTAATTCTACTTACTTCGATTGCCACATAAACGAAATCGTGAATCATTGATAGTGTCTATTGACTGAACATGGAAATTATGTTGATCACTTGATCACAAAACATCAGCGAGGCATTTCAAAAAAGTTTGTCAAACAACCAGTCCAATGAAATATTGTCCCATTCCGGTACAGTATATACTAGTGTTGTCCTTGAGGCACACACACACACACACACACTGCGCTCGACTGGATGCAGTGTGTGTGTATGTGTAAGTGTAGTACAATGTAGTGTACAGATAGTGTTGCCATTGAATATGTGATGAGAGAACAATGCATTATGCATGTGCTGTACTCGTGGGAACACTGACAAACTATTCACGTCACGAAGAAACTAAATTGTTAACTAATTCTCTTGTTACAATCTCTTTATTTAAATTACTCAAATAACATATCTCGTGAAGTGAAATCAAATGATATCGAGCGTGCTACTCGTATGTTACATCGCGTCGTCGCTTTCATTCAGGGGGTTTGCGGTCCGACTGAACATTATTGGCCTGTTGAAAACAAACGGTCGTGTGTGAGACAGTTGTTGTTGTAAGGCACACATCAATGTATCGACTAACGACAACGATGACAACCCGCCCTCTCACAGAGCGTGACTGACAGTGACAGTGACAGTGACAACAGTAATGTAGATTCACAGTACATACCTAGTAGACTTGGCAAAGTTGTGGCACAGTCACAGAGGCCATAAACAAAGATAGAATAGAGTATACAGATAGACTGACTCCTCACTCGCCGCGCCACCGACGCCACCGATCTCCGAGCGTCGTCTCCACGATACCTATGTATGTATATCTGTTTCTCATCCGCTCTAAAAACAAATTAAAACTCGCTCGTAACAATATTTTTGTTTCGTTACATTCATTTGTGTTTGAAATGTAGAATTATGTTCCAAGTGAAATATTACTTTGTTTCACGAGTTACGCGTTTTTTGTGTTAAATGCCGAATATGTGGCTCCCTCGGGACAGTCACATGTAGGTCTTCTCTACCCTACTCCACTCCACTCCACTCCACTCGGGGAACATGAGATGATGCAGAATGTTAGCAGTAGGTACCTCACACTGATGTTAGCCATATTTGAGTTTTTAGAGTATATATTTATATTAATGACCTGCTTAAATAAAATATTAATCTACACCAAATAAAGTTTTAGTTAATTACTCTCTAAAAGATGCTCTCACGGAGTTGTTTTCACTAACTCACTAATTATGTTAGGTAACTTGATACTTATCGTTCGGAAACCTGCCCCGTCCGTGAATCACACTAGAGAGCGTGCCGGCCCGTGAAGCTTATAATGTTAACTCACAACACTACCAGATGGCAGCGTACCTACTCAGCCTAGCGGGACCACCACGCGGAATGTCTACTTCTACTAATTGACACAGATGTTTCAGCCAAACATCCTGCATCCCACCGTCACGCGGCGAGTGGAGCGAGTGGGCGAGCTGTCAGCCTGTCACTACCACTGTATACGAGTATACGTTCATGGTTCCGAGCTCGTTAATAATGAGCGGCTCGTTAATGGCTCATTACTACCGACATTTGCATTTCATTTCTGAGAGGTAACCACATTGCCATCTCGCCTCGCCCTCTTTAAAACAAAACATTGAATATTAATTTCTATTCAGATGACATCGATAATCATTATGTGAAAAAAGAAAATTAATAGAAGATTATTTAATCGGTTCAGCTTTATTCATTGATATATCAATTATGAAACGAGAAATATGTTTATTATGCGTATAGCAGATACTGTCAAATAGAGTACCTTCTCCTATTTTGTGAAGTCTGTAAAAAGTGTCGAGTGACAGATGACAGGTGACAGGTGACAGGACACTGACACCAGCGTCTTGTGAAATTAGTTTTTATACACATCACAAATTAATGATACTACGTACGTTGATTAGTATCAGAAAACAAGTTCAAGTATTGATTGATAAGTTATTGATTACTTGAATGATGTAAAGTTATATGAATAGAATGAAAGAGAAGCTCGCCGACACGTACCTGCTCGTACGAGTACGTCGTGGTTCCTCAACATGAGAGCATACTCGTATTACTTCACTTGCAATATTTTCCTACTAATATTATAAACGCGAAAGTTTGTAACAATGTATGGATGTATAGGAACATTGGGCCCCGTGAAGTTAATAAAACAATGGTAACTTCACTATGAACTATATTGAATTCACGGGTACATTGATTCCTATGCAATTTCGAGAAGCCAGGGGTGAGCGTAAATAGAGTAAAAGAACTGCTAAGTGTGATTAATTTGTCTACATACCTAGTAAAAGACGAGGTTTTATCAATACAACAAATATGTACCAAGTACTCTGATATATTTCATTTGCCGGGTGATAAATTAACAGTTACAAATTTGTACGACCAATCAATTCATTTAAAAGATAACGTCACACCGGTATATAGAAAGCAATACCGTATCCCTATAGCACAAAAAGAAGAACTCAACAACCAGATAGTGCTTTCTCGATTATGCCGTTTTGTAACAACAAAACGGCATAATCGAGAAAGCAAACAGCGAATGGTCCAGTCCGCTACTACTAGTTCCTAAAAAATCGAACAAAGATGGTAAGCGACAATGGAGAGTAGTAATCGATTATAAACAATTAAATGAACTAATTCAAAACGATAAATTTCCTTTGCCAAATATTACAGATATATTAGAATCATTATCAGGTGCGTTTTACTTCAGTCACTGCTATTTGAGTAGTCGTTATTATCAATATAACTTACAAAATGAGTCCAGAAAGTACACAGCCTTCACAACAGGTACTGGACAATACCAGGTGTCTAGACCACCGATGGGATTAAACATTAGCTCATCAGCTTTTAGTAGATTAATGACAATAGCGATGTCAGGACTTAACTACGAAAAATGTATAGTCTATATGGACGATTTAATTATTTTCGGAAGAAATCTAACCGAACACAATAAAAACTTAATGAATGTGTTTTTAAGATTGCAAGAAGTCATCTAAAATTGAATCCATTAAAATGTGCGTTTTTAAAGCGATAAATACTCTATCTAGGACATGTCATTTCGGCAGACATGTCATATTTTACCTGACCCAGAAAAGATTCGCGTAATCGAACGCTATCCGACACCCACTGTTTATTAACAGGTTTGGAGAAATTGTTTTACCATTGAACCAATTAAGTAGAAAAAATGTTAAATTCGAATGGACTTCAGAATACCAAAACTCATATGAGACATTGAAAAAATTACTATTAAGGCCACCAATATTAGAATATCCAGATATTTCCCCAGAAAACGAGTTTATTTTACAATGCGATAGCTCTGTATTTGCTATTGGTAGCGTACTCTGTAATAGTAATGGAAAACCAGTAGCGTATGCGAGTCGAAGTTTAAATAAGGCAGAGTTAAATTATCCGACGATAGAAAAGGAACTGCTGGCTATCGTATGGTCAATAAAATACTTCAGGTTGTATTTATTTAATAAACATTTCCGGATTAAGACTGACCACCGGCCATTAACTTTTTTGTACAATATGATTAATCCATCAGGCCTTTTAACCAATTTTAGGCTTTTGTTAGAAGAATATGATTTTAAGGTCGAGTACGTCAGAGGGAAAGATAATGTAGTAGCAGGTGCATTATCTAAGATAATTATAACATCAGATGAATTGAAAGATATGAATAAAAGAATGATATGAATGATGTGTTATGACGAGAGCACAAACGAGGAAATTAGCTGAGTCTTCTAGTAGTGCTTCTAATGATGACAACAGTAAGACGAATAAACCTTCTAGTGATGATAGAACTGATCACCCTAAAATTGCAGAGGTTTTAAAGAAGTGTGAGTCAGACATAGAGTTAGTAATTATATCAGACGTGAACCTGCGCAGAATAATAAATCAAGGACAAGACATTTTACATCAAGGAGTAGAAATTTTTGTTATTGTGAAAGTAGAAATGTTATATTTGCAAGCCAATCTTCTTCATCAGTACATTCGCGAGACGATTTACTGAAAGAAATGGCAATAATATGCAAAAAAATTAAAATAGAAGAGACAGTTATTAGAAAAACGCGTCAAAATAAAATGTTTATTGAATGGCTAGCAAAATATAGCGAAAAATAAAGATGACAATTTGTCAAGAATATGTGTTGTTAAAGATGTTCAAAGAATATATACCGACGAAGAAAAACGGTTATAATGAATGATTTTCATTTATTACCAAGTAGTGGGCATGTAGGCATACCAAGTAGTGGGCATGTAGGCATACCAAGTAGTGGGCATCAAGAAATATTATTATTGGTCATCAATAGAAAAAGACGTAAAACATTATGTAGGTAAATGCGAAAAGTGTCAAAAACAAAATACACTATCATACTTAAAGAACCGCTAACAATTACGACTACAGCATCATCTTCATTTGAAAAAATATTTTTGGACATAGTAGGTCCGATAGATAGAGACGATCGCGGATTTTCTTATATCTTAACGCTGCAATGTGAGTTGAGTAAATATGTCGAAGCCTTTCCTTTAAGAACAAAAACAACCATAGAAGTAGCAAAAGCGTTTGCGGAAAATTTTGTTTTACGGTACGGTATCCCGAAAGAAATAGTAGCGAGGAACGGAATTTACATCCAAAGTTATGTCAGAGATGAGCAATATTTTAAACATAAAACAGACCATATCAACCGCATACCATCATCAAAGTATTGGCGCTTTAGAAAATTCACATAAAGTATTTACTATTACACATACACATACAGTATTACACATACAAACAAACAATCATTCCTCATCTTGGAGTTCATGGTTACCTTATTGGTGTTTTTCATACAATACGAGTGTTCATTCAGAAACCAAATATACTCCGTATGAATTAGTATTCGGACATTTATGTACGTTGCCGAGTAACTTACGTACAACAGTAGAGCCATTGTATAGTTTCGATAATTATGTATTAGAATTTAAATATAGGCTGCAAGAAGCACAACATGATGCAAAATGTAATTTAATCTTTAGCAATCAACAAAGGAAACAGCAGTATGATAAAGCAATTAAGCTAATCAATTATCAAGCAGGTGACTATTTGCTATTGAAAAATGAAACCGGCAGTAAACTCGATCCGTTGTACACCGTGCACCGTGCACCGTGCACCGTGCACCGTACACCGTGCACCGTGCACCGGCCCGTACATTGTTATTGAAGATATGCCACCTAATGTAAAAATAAATATGAATGGAAGATTTGAAATTGTGCATAAAAATAGGACTAAGTTATATAAGGAATAAAAATCTATTTAATTATAAGATATATTTAATTATGTACTTAGGTTAACAAATTTTAATAGTAAAAAAAAAAACAGTCTAGAATATCTTTTTTTTATATTTTTAGTGGCATGGTGTAGTGTGTAAGTTAGTGCTAAGGTAGCAATAATGTATTAGGTTTTATTTCAGAATAAATGTAGCCTTTAGCAAACATACACGTTTACTTTATTTAATCAATGACCGATATATAGCAACGTCACACACGCAAATAAACCTGCACAAACGATTTGGATGAAAGTTGGTACGGCACATAGACTTTTAATCCTAAATGAACGCGAGTAACAAACACGGCAACGCAGCGCAGCGCAGGGAGCACCTATACGACTAGATATAGCAAGAGATATTTAAAGACGTGGGTAACTTTCAGACAAGTATTGTTGTTACTGATTGTTGATATAATATGTATAGTGTCGCACAATAATAAGTACTATCACGACAGCTGTCGCTCGCTATAACAATCATATCATCCAGAACTACAGTCATAAACCCGACTTATGACAGCTTCCGTGTCATGTGTCTTCTTACTCTACATTGGACTATAAATGCAGAGTCCGGTACAATAAATGTTACTAACAATATGTTCTTATTGTTAATATCATTGAAATACTCCATATTCTACTTTATATAATATAATGATAAATATATTAAGATAATAATAATTATACGTTATATAATTATATATAACAATATCTTTAATTTCTGTAATCGAGAACACATCTTTGTGGAGAAGTTAAGGTAAAAATTGTTTATTGTATTATGGACCTACTACTGCTATAGAACGTATTACCTATATACTCTACATCTATCAGAAAGCATGTGGTATGTCAGGGTGACAAGGTAACGATAGCGATAGCGATAGCGAGTGACGTGTACCGGAGTAGCGCCGGCAGCGAAGCGGGCCCGACGTGTGTCGAATGCTGACAGAGGGCCAATCAGGCGTCTCCCTCGCGGAGTAGGAATGTCTGCTCATTATTGACTATTAATATAGTGAATGTGATTGCCTCCGAGGAGGGCCGGAGGACCGACCGCTCATACTGAGGACTCCTCGATATATACATTCCACACACATATATACATTCTTACCAATTGATTCATGTGATGAAATATGTACATATTTCTTTATCACACGAACCGTTTGGCAAGTATTCTATATGTCACCTATGCGCTCTATATGTCACCTATGCGCTGTACATTATAGAGTTATATACACTCGTCATTGGAATGATACAAGAGTCGAATACATTCGTACAAAACAGACGCATTAGTTTTTTGTCACAATCTCGTACACTGATTTATAAGATGGACGCCTGTGTTAATGTAGAGCTGCTCTGATGCTTTTCTGACGGCTTATTTCTCAAAGAGTCGATAATAAAAGCGCTAATTTTAAATTTGTCTTTATTGTTTTTCCCCTTAATTTTAAAATGTAAAACTCAGTAAGTACACGCGCCATGTTGTGGAGCGTATTGTGTGGTGGTTGTGAGGCGCGGCACGTCCCTCCTACACTGGAGGACCGGGAGTGACCGCTCCTACATTCAATTACCCTGTTTGTCTCTGTGCTTCATTATGCCGTGTTGGTTTCAAACGAGCAGCGCCGAGGGCTGTTGTCGAATACAAATGTTTCATATTTTCATTAAAAAGATGACCTTTTACATTACAAGCGAGACAATCGATATTCCTGCCTGCTATTAGACCTGCGTGATTTACTCGAACAATACGCACTGACACCAATTAAACCACAAACTCATAGACATTTGAACGAGTAGAAATACTGGAAAGCGCCACCGGTTCATGGTAGTTTCTAATTTTAAAGTAATAAGTACTTATCTCTCGCAGTTATACCTGCGTCCAGCTCCCGTGTCTGGATGCGGGTAACCGAGGCCTTACCAGCCGTCGCCGCCGCCGCCGCTATCCGCTCGACAGCAAACGATTTTATTCCGAAGATTTATGGACTGTTTTAAAAATCGCAATTATTTTTTAATCTTGATTACGAAGCATTTTAGAGAAGGAATGAATTTAAGATGCTTTGCTTAGTTTAAAACAAGTGATGTAGAGCTTTTAGTATATATTGTTAATAATATTTGTATATAGAGTAGAGTACCTACTTGTAGCGCGGGTATTTCTCCTGATCAGTGTGGGGATGTGGATGTTGTCCCATATTATATTACATGATTAGTTCCGTGCTGCGTGTGTGTTACACATGTGCTCACACAGACAGACACTGCTGTATATTCCTTAGCCGTAAAGGTGGCTAGCTACTTAGTAAGAAACAAATATTAAAAGCTAATTTCGGCGAGCTTTAGTGGTAAGTGCATACTCGTACAAATGACGGAAACAAACACGAGCGTATCTTTTTTCTTTAGTACCTAGCTCTAAACTTTGGGCTGTCGTTAAGTTTGTACATGAACATCTGTGGAACAGTTTTATCGTCCAATTTAAAGCTAAAAGTAACATAATGTAAACTACTACTAGCTGCTAGACGTGGTCACTGGCCACGTGGCTAGCTGGCTAGCTGGCCACGTGGCTAGCTGGCTAGCTGGCTAGTTGGCTAGCTGGCTAGCTGTCCAGGGTGAGTCCACTCCTAAAGTTATTGTTAATTCCGCACATTTTAAATTGATACTTATCAACCTTTTCCACTGCTTTCGTACTAAATGTAAATATTTCAACACAATATATGATTACAGTACTTAGTAGTAGTTCACTCGGTGGGTTCACCTCCAAATCTCCGCGAGCTCCCATCGCATGGTAAATTAGTCCTCTCTCCCCTACATATTCTCACATCATAAAACACTAACTATTTTAATTCAAAAGCCTGAGAGCTGCTCCTCCACCTTCGTCATGCGTTGCCGGGGATTGTATTTGAGCGCTCTCCAACTATTGCCACACGATTATACACTCTATGGTCTCGGTATTAGAGGTGTTACTATGCGCAGGTAGGCGGTGGAGATGTCATCGTGTCTAATTAAGTTAACCCCTCTCCCGATGTGAAAGGCGCGCTAAGTACGAGACCGCAGGGGAGTGAGGGGAGGGTAGGTGTGGAGGTGGTGAGGGGGGTGCAAGTGTAAAGAATACTCGTGTCTGTGAGCTGTGAGTCCGTGACAAGTGTATCGCGCTATGTTCCGCGCGAGACTCGCACGCGACCGCACTTACACTACCCAAATAGTAAACCTCCCTCGATTAGGTGTCACTTTACAATACAGGGTTATCGGTTAGGGGTGTACTAAGCCGAAAGGAGGTCACTATACACACCCATAGTAACAACTAGGGTATGTATAGTGACCCCCTTTTAGTACACCCCTAACCGATAACTCTGTATACATCTGAAAACTTGAATTGATTGAATCATCATCACCTACTGAGAACTGGCATATAAATACAATGTATTGTAATGTAATGTAATGTAACATACGAGTAGGTACTTCTAGCAAATGAACACAACTCACAACAACAACAACAACAACAACAACACTACTACACATCAACAATTGTTTATTTACACTAATAAAACATTGCTTGGGTAAAATAATGTAATACTGTCAGAGAATCAATGTGTGTTTGTTTGTCCAACCATCAAACGGAGTCCACATATTCACCACCACGAACAACTCGCTCTATAGAAGCGAACTGGAAGTGGAAAAACAATCTTAAGGCTCTATAAATAGTATATTCCTACAGATCTGGGTTAGAACATATTGATACATAAATTATAATATACTTAATCGAAACTCATTCAGCTTAGTTCAACTGTGATTGATACAGTACGCGACAAATAACTAGAACTAAGATGGCGGCATGGTCCCTTTCACTCTCACGGGTAGTTTGGTAAGTGCGAACAAGACAACACGTCTAGAGCTCTACTAGCTATATCTTGTTTGCTTCTGTGTTATGTAATTGATGTTTATCGCGAACAAACGAGTGGCTTCATTATTCCGTGAGTAAGATATTGTGACGTCACCATCAGTTCGTTGTCGATGTATGACGTCAGTCGGCTCTCTCAAGTAACGAACTCGTACAGTTATCGATACACTGATCGCAACAGATGCCTCTCAAAATACCTTCGCGCAAATTAAGATACGATCTTCGAAGCTAACGTTTTACGAGAATATTTTTTTAAGTAGAAATCGAACATTCGATTCGATAGATAAGACGAGATTATTTCACTCGCGATGAATATAAACGAATGAAATGACCATTCATAAGTGTTAGCACGAAACGTTTCATATGAACCTATATATCTACTATCGAAGAGATCTCCTCCGCAACCAAAACACGCTGAAAATAAACACTCACAACCAATTTCCGAAGATGTGACGATAAAAGCGGATGATCCCATAAACATGGGGACAGCCGACCGCCACAATTAAATAAACATAAAATAAATTGAACGCGCGTTTTATTAAACGGATCGCAGATGGGCCCATGCGTGCGCTGCTCTACTCGCAGTAGGAGTACCGCGCCCGGCACAGCGCTAGCTGCGAACATTGTCATATAACTAGGTACTACTGCGAACTGTTGACCTTGGGAGTTGGAGCTAAATTTAGGCAAAGACGTTTTATTTTATTCACATGGAACCATTGTTTACTTGCAATGTCGCAACTCATTGAAGAGTTGTCTTAAGTTAACGACTTGTAAACGAGTACATTAACCAGTGAGAGTCAGTCAGACATTGAAAACTCCTTTTAGTCAACTCCTGATTTTTTTTCCACGTTTTAAGCCAGTTTGATGGCTAATACAAAACTAAATATATTTAACAGTTATTTATCAAAACCTGTAAGGGTCACGTCTTTCAATATGTACGAGTGCCACCATCGAGATGATAATCTGTTTATCACGAGCATTGACAATGTAACACAAGTTTGTTAATGTAACGGAGTTATTTATTGTAAGTAAGTGAAGGTGTAAAGCTAGAGTACTGCGCGGTCGTGGTTGTAGGGTGGAGAGTTAGAGCACGTTTGGTATTCATTGCAGCGTCCGTATTACTTAGCGAGTAGTAATGGGATAGAGAGAGGGTCGCGCGCCCGGAGCCGAGCCGAGCCGAGACATGACGCGCGCCAGTGCTGCCTCTAGCGACCATACGAGGAACTTAGCTGCGAACGGTAAACACCACTAATGGGTTGACGTCTGATATAAAGGTCGACATGAGATCTAATTTTTTGTAGTGGGAATTTTTTTTTTGTTATTTTTAGGTACTATTTCCCATAAATTTTAAACATGTAGTACAGTGAAAATTAAGAAAACGATCTATGCAGTGTACATTTGATATGAACTAAGGCGCAAGGCTTGCGTATCACGTGCCATCGCGAGCTCGATACTGCGGAAGATTCGTGAAAACCCTCACGCTAAAGCTCTTTATAGTTTGTTAGACAAAAATAATATTAGGTTATTTTTATTCATTGGTATGTAAATAAGCAACCGTAAGAACAAATGAAACAAAACTTTCATTGTATTATCATCCCACGTAGCTGAAAAAGAGACAATAAAATAAATAGAAAGTAGTCACAACAAGATAGGATGTGGTTGTTTAACCTGCTCCTGCTCCTGCTCCTACACCTCGCACAGCAGTATAGTGTAGCCGGCCGGTTGTGTGGTCACGTGCGAACGATTCTATCAGCCGCTAACCGCTAGTTATCGGAATTACATCGACTCTGTATATTATTAGAGTTACGCAATAGGGCCGCGCTCGCGCTCGCGCTCGCACTCGCGTGCGCGCTGACCATACGTGCGCCCCGATATAACAATATTATAATAATACTTATTGCAGCTACACTTGTTCCTGCTAGGGGTACCACTGTACTATACAATAATTGCTTAATGTGTTTGTTACATTACATTGAAGAATTAATCGGTCAGTCGACTTTGATGAACTATTTTATCAACCCACATATCATGCATGTGCCACTGTGAGGCGCTGGGTCTTGCCAAAATTAAATGTGCTCTAGGTAACCACGCTGCCTAAATGCGGGTCGTTTATTTCAGTTATCTTGATCTAGACTTGTAGCTTTCTCTAACGAGCAGTTCTTCTGAAAATGTTCCTCTATGCCATTCATTCGAATGCTGCCCTACAGGTGTTATAAAACTAAATTATTATAATTATGATAATTAATTGCAATTAAAATACCTAAGTGCCTAATACATAAAATTTTTAAATGCATAAAATATGTTCATAAGCAGACTCGGAAGGTATAAATGTAAATCTGCCGCGGTATCAGGATGGTAACGTCTAGGCTCCTCGACGGACTAATTCCCGTCCATCGTCATCAGTCACCAGTGACACAACGCATTGAAACCGAGACATCGCGACACTTTACCTAAGGGTAAGGTTGCTATATTGACCGCAAGGATTGCAACATGGCGGGCAGGAGAGGATGCAGCGCTACCGTAGCTGTGCTGTTACAATCGGATAAAACCAAATATATACTCACTCACCATGTCGGAGGAAGCCGTTATAGCTTCAGAGTGGGTTGTTGACTGGCCCACTCATAAAACAGGTCCTGGGACAGGTGACCCTTGCTTCATCAGTCAAATTAAAAAAGGTTTTTTAACTTAGTTTATATCAATATTACGAATTATCTAGATCAGTCTCTCTGCGTTCACTCATCTAGATACGAGTATCTCTACACCTACGATGAGTTAGACTTTAAAATGTAAATGTATAATATAATAACTATCTTAGAACTATAAAAGTTTTTATTAGTTTAGTTTTTTTTAAGTAATTAATAATTGAAATGTAACAAGACTTGCCTGTAACGATACTTATTTAAAGACCAATAAATGTTTCTTATTCTCATAGTTCACTAAAATTATCGATGACTTCCATTTTTTTTTCGAAATTTTTTTGCGAAATTTTTCGGCTAGTCCCGAGAGCGCGTCCCTCGAATGACGTAGCGCCTGCGCCTGCGCCTTTATAATATCGACAATCTAATACCGGTGAATAACTGAAGTAGTGGTGCGTAGTAGCGTAACTACCGTGGTCTGGCATCTCGCATCTCGCTACGAGTGCAAGCGTCCACACTCTCATTAATGATTCATATCGGCCATTTTAAACGACCACACACAGCCTTCATCTGGTGCGGAACGTGACAAACAGAAATAATTGTTGTACTGACGTGATTCGTATTGATAACGATTTTATAATTTAAAGGCCAATGTCACATTCAAGGTGTATTGTCCCCTATACAAAGTTTGCACTAACATCGTGCTAAAAAATATTTCTAAGGTTCCCCAGTTGGTTGAAGGAAGGCATTTTCAGATTTTACTCAATTTATGCAAATACTTTGATTTTGAGTAACACGAGTATAACTTTAAGAGCAGATAAAATTGAAACTAATCTGTCTTCTTTACGGCTCATTTCATCCCCGATGAAGTTCACCGAATCTGAACGAAACCATAGGTGGACCTTAACAACAATCACCTGTCTTCATTAGCGAGTTGAATACAGAACAAGGTGGAAGCAGCGCTGTGCTCGCTACGACCACTCACTAGTGAGACACCCTCGAGGCGGTGCAAGGATGCTAATCGTATCCACTACATCGCAGTAGTGTGGTGTGGACAGTGTCTGCAGCGTCAGCTACAGTGCACTCGAGCACGCGTCGACACTCGACACTCGTGCACACAGTGAGGAGCAGAGGCCATTCGAGTGCACACGACTGGTGTCGCTGCGGAGACTTGATTCTGTTCCTCACAAGGCGAGCCTTGCATACAGACGTAGGTCTGTATGCAAGGCTCGTCACACAAACAAACTAACATTAATAATCTCTCACACTTACAAAACTCATCGAGAATAATGACTCTCCAGTGATTAAATAAATGTACTTACTCAACTTTATATCCTTTAAATTAAAAATATCTTATTAAATGTATATTTTATTTATTTATTGCATAACTTAGGCAATAGTTACTGTGACAAAGCAGTATTCTGTGTCACTGCTTTAAGAATAAAGAGCAGATCTGATCGTGAGCTGAGCCCGCCATTAGAGGGCGGCTTGATGCGCTTCCGGTCACCGTTTTAACCATTCATCCGCGGACCGGATGTCGGACGTGTTGCCATGGCGACGGAGGTACGTCCGTGCCTACTAGCAGAATACTGACTACAACCGTTCCACGTTACCAGTAGGCTCACTCTATTAGCACGACATCATTACATGACAATATAAAGTACGTTATATACATGCATAGTTCATACATTGTTTTCATAAATTAGTTATTGAGTCAGTGAGTGTACATGTTTTTCTTTCTGTCATCTGTCAGTTCTTATGGTTGTCTGGGAAATTAGTACTCGTGTACAGGCTGACGTGCAGGTGCATTGCACTCTCAGCCGAGTCATGTCTCACTTACGAGTACACTACGAGTGTACGAAAACAAGTGAGTATGAGTATAAACAACATTTCTAGTAAATTAAAAATGATGACAAGTTGAATTTGAGTTGGATTTGAAAGAGAGTGCGGGAGGGCAGCACGCTCCCCGCCGCCGCGGCAGCGACCTACATACATGATGCAGTATGGACGAACAACGAACATTTAACAACAGTTACCACAACACTTTTAGCCTTGGATTTATAATATAACAATCATAACGATAGGTTCGGTATCGACTCTGGTCAATTTGTAGCCTGACTAGAGCTTCCCTGAGAAAACATCGAACCACACTTCAAGTGAAATTAATTAAACTGGACTAAATAGTCTCATACTTGAACTCTTTTATATAGGACAAGTGTGACCGTCTGCCACCGCGTGAGAGACGTTCGTGGGGGCAGATGGAAATAATTATTTTCTAAGCTATAGCTCCATTTCTATTAGGTTTGTTTAGCTGACATTTCTTAAGCAGCTAAAAACTTTGTCTCGCTTTTTAACTTGCTTGTAAATGGCGGCATAATTTCTCGATGTGTCATTGAAAACCTTAATTACACTCTACACTTACTTGGCGGCCATGATTACACACTAAATATACCTACTCATAGACATGTCGACCGAAATAAAAGAAATAACACCCGAGATCATTAACTGTAGCAAGTAAGACAAATTGATGGAGTCACTTTGAGAGAGTTGAGTGGCCTTCGGATACTTGCCTGGTAGTGGGAATGTCCTTACTGGTGTAGGCTGTAGTTTGCACTCCTCCGCTGACCATTGTCTCGGCTAACAAAATGCCATTGTGTCGCGCATCATTGTCTCACCAACTAATAAATTAAAAGGGTTGCCATAATGCGGGGCTCGTTAGCACACGGACACCCCCGCGCCACGTGCCCTGACCTCGTGCATCGACTACACATCACACCACATGTAAGTAATCACTGACTAGCAATGATAGCAACTCGGTGGTCACAAATATAGTACGAACCAGGTATTTCAGATTTTTTTTATAATAGAAGATAGGCTTGCATTTGGCCGCAACTCCCCTGATATGAAGCGATGATACGGCCTAAGATGGAGCACGCATGCCAAGAATCAAAACCTATTCACTCGTGAGATTATAACTACTACCTCTGAAATTCGATAGTTATGATCCAATGAACTTCTGCGACATAAGTAAGTGTGTATTCAGAATGTATATAACTCGATAAGTGGAGCAGCTGAGTCGCAGGCTCCTCATACCTAAGTACACATTTGTCACACAACAGCACGTGAAGCGTGCATCACAATGTCCCGTTGTGGAGGAAGCCTGGAGTCGGCACTAGTTCGCCGGGACTCTATTGTACTCCTCCCTCTTCAACTAGCACTATACACTATACACGACCAAGTCAATTCAAACATTCCTTCCTTCTCTCGTCTTTTGTCATCACAATCACTAGTAAACGACAGGTAGGTATTATCGGTGGGCGAGTCGGCCGGCAGTAATGCATCCGATTCAACGCGACCCACTCGACCCGCGCTGTGTCACACTTACTTTCAACTACGCAGCTAGAAGCGTCCAGTGATCCTGAACGGATTATGTACATGAGCTATGTACAGTAGACTTTAGTGTAGTGTATGCAGGAGTCGAACACGACACCGGGCGGGTACTCGTAGAGCAGCTGGCGCGGGTAGTTCTAAACTCACCCTAAAGTGACACGACCCGTTAGGTTAGTGAAGCGAAAAAACCCTTTCGGCTTTATCGACCTTTTGAAACAATGGCAGACAAGTTTCCCCAACAACATACGAAACAAAGTTCCCGTGTTCTGTGACGAGCCCGTGTTTATGTACTCGTACACAGGATAACTTTACATTATGTAGACACATTTACTCTAAAATAACATCATATTTACTTCCTCTAAATTTATCAAGTCAAATTAATCAATATTTCATAAATGTAACTCGAGAAGTGACTTCTTAAAGTTATCCAAGTTTTGATGAAATATATCAAGTTCTGGACATATTCGTATATCAATGCAAGTTTCGTTATAACATTGACACACTCTTTGAAGTGGATTGTTACGTCCCACGTTATTGTTTGAGGAGGGAATATAAAACAGAGACATTGGTTTACGAGTAGCAAATTTCCTAATGACAATTTTAACATTCGCCAATAATTCTTCACTAAAGATGCCATTGACGATCTTGTGAAGAATACAGAAATCAGTGATTTTCGTCTGTGTATTAGACTCTGAAACTGGAAATGCACCAGACGATCTTCATAATCATAATCATAATCGTTCTCCTTAATCATAACTTAATGATTAATTGCCTTAAAAACCGCTTTTGTATCGATTCTATACGATCGAATTTTTAGTGATTCAATTTCTTTAAAAGGTTTTGCAGTACGCATTATAAAACCTAACATTCTATTTGCTTTAGCTACTATAGTCTTATAATTATATTTAAAGTTTAAAGAAGAATCAAACCAAACTCCTAAATCGCGGACGGTATTAACCTTGTCTATATGATGCCTTCGATTGAATAATTATAATTTATGATATTACTCTGTTTTGTGATTGTTATATATTGACATTTCTTAATATTTAATGTCATGTAGTTAATTATACACCATTCGTTCAATATATTTATGTTATCCTGAAGATGAATACTGTCATTAATATTTGAAATTTTCTTATACAATTTTAAATCATCTGCATAAGCCAGGCATGGACAAGTAATTTTTTCTAGTAAGTCATTTATAAACACTAAAAAAGTAAGGGTCCTCAATTAGATCCCTGAGGAATACCTGATGACGGCTCAAAAAGTACAAAGCAACCTTTTCAAAAAAATATCTTTGACTTCCAAGAATAATTTCGTTGTATAGATAACTAACGATTTTCCATATTCATCTCCGACATACGAGTAAAGGAAGCAGAAGGCTTTCTAACGTGATTATTCATGAAATGTGTGCCATGTATGTGTCTGGTATATGTTTGATACATATATGATAGAGCAGCAGTACCTACCTACCTACTGTAGGTTCTAATAAGAAATATACAAATAAAACCACCTTAGAAACCAAAGCGCCATTAGGTACTTATGTGTAGTAACTCATGACACTTGCAGTTGTAGCTTATCGATGGCAAATCGAATAAACCTTTAAATATACATTGCTCTCCCGCGGGGCTTTATCATGCAAATCGAATCAGAACCTGCCCCTGGTCCCACTGCCCCCGCTGCCCCCGCTGCCCCCGCTACCCCCTCTGCCTACACAAACTAAATTCCATTTATTTACCGCTAAAAGGTCCGGTCGAACTCGAAGAGGTGCGTTTCAGGGGTTTGTATTGAAAAATAAAGAATGCTTCAAGTGTTGCTCGTCCGACGAAACTTCTCTCGCGAAATCAAACTTACTAAAAAGTATTAGTCGAAATGAAAACTTGGAAAGAATTAAATAAATGTAATAAACTACACGTTACTAAATACAACATTATACGAGTTCAATGGTTATTGTTTGCTCGCACTCACTGAACTAGTCCGTCCCTTCGAATCTACTGGAGATTTATCCCATGGGACAACCAACACTAATTGTGTCCCTCCAGTGCAATCGAGCCGACCTCGGTATTAACTTATTATAATCAGATCTATTTGAATACTTACGATACAATACGAATATATCCTGAGTAGGTCCCTGTAGTAGGTGACATTTGTCCCGACGCCGGAACTAGTGAGAAATGTGCCGCTGTTTGGGAATTGAAAAGTGTTCGATTGCATTATATACTTAGTGAACTACTGGAGGCGAACTAGTAGGTGTAGTATACAGACGGAAATATCAACAGTATTCAACAGTAATAATAATGGCGAGTACCAGCAAAGAAAGTGTATAGTTTTAGTGTACAGAGGCTCAGCTTACTAACTAGCTACTCGTACATTAGCTACGAGCTACGAGTATAAGCGCACTGAATGGTTTAATACACACATACGAGGAGGCATGTTTATTGTTGTTGTTAACTCTGACATTAGTGTATGGAGCCACCAATTTCTTAGAAAATTGTGATGATCACGTGCGTGTCGTTTTCTTTCTAATGAAAATAGGAATAAAACAGGTTTTCTAACAATACATCGGATTACTAACAATAAATATAGAAATTTGCCGATTGTCGTTAAATTCCAGTAAAAGTTGTTTAAGTATTGGTGCAGTCGCTGTTGCTGTCGAGTCGCTGTCGAGTCGCTGTCGAGTCGCTGTCGAGTCGCTGTCGAGTCGCTGGCGAGTCGCTGTCGAGTCGCTGTCGTGTCGCTGTGGGGAGGACAGACTCTCCTACACGAATCCTTTCACATTATTATATTTGAAAATAATATATATATATATATATATATATTATCGTCGCCGAGTCAATTCTATGAAACCTAGATAAAGGCGTCGAGTCAGCAGCACAAAGCTGACTTAAAAGTTTGGAGCTCGCTCTCTAACTCGCTCGGGAGCGAGACAAAAATGCGAGCAAAGTCGATTGTGGATTAACCAGTGATGTGCTTCCTGACACCCTCCGCCCTCCGCCCTCCGCCAGTTGCCTCTTCACTATTATTTTTCAACTACAATTAAAATCAAAATGAAGTTCATTCGTTTTAGGCAAATAAAGTAAGCTAAAAACCTAAACTATACCTAACACGTCTTTAAAGTGACTCATTAAAGACTTGCTACTCGTATTTGGAAGTTCGTGAAAATAAACTGTTGTTACCCAAATGTATATACTCGTAGAGACCGTTTTAAAAAATGTACTCTTTCTTACACATATTATTATTAGTGGCATCATGGCGATAGATACCACAACAAGTACTCGTCGGTAGGCGACGTGTCACTCACTGTGGTCCAACACAGTGCAGTCGCTGTCAGTAGAACAATGTGCGGCCGCCTGTCCCCCCCTCCCACACACCGCCCTTCGTTCCCCTCCCCTCGTCCCTTCCCCCGCAGCTCGCGCCAGCTCCATTCCGAACTTAATGGAAAAATAATTGAATGCTTCTCTCAAAGAAAACTCAAGATATTTTAGAAACTGGCGTGTGCTTGTATCTTAGTGTAATAAAAACACTTTAAAAAGTAAAGTCAAATTCAATGACTACTCGATTAAAAAAAATGATACAATAAATCATATAGCGTATACTCGTACTTTTAATTTTTAACTTTTATTTAATGTTTTAATATTATTATTCAAAGCTTTTATTGCTATTACTTAAGGCTTGCGCTTGGCTCAACGTTTTGGAGATAAACTTTGGATAGAGCATCGTTGCATATAAGTGAACTATAGCTAACACTCCTCCTTGACCATTTTAAATCATCGTAAAATCCTCGCATTCAATCAAACGTGACACGAGAAGGTACTTGCCTACTAATACTAAACGAAACACCTAGTGCTTTGTATCAAAACACTGTTCATGAAATGGTGTACGTGCTGTGCCTGAAATTACATCGTGGAGACATCCCTGGACCATACTTTCTGGAGATCTACGGGCTGATACGGCGGGTCTAGGAATTACATATTTTGAATTTCTACCTCTAAAAGTTACAACGCGGGAGCGACATAAGTGTTTTAGCTCTACTTTCGACATACTCCAACGCTTCAAGCTGATATTTAGCTGACATACCAGAGATGCGAACAGTGCTGCTGAGAGTGCTGCTGATAGTGCTGGTCGAGTCGGCACGGAAGACAAACAACACTGACTGTATACATCACATAATGCCGAGCGGAGTGACCGGAGGTGTTAAATTCAATAAGTTTCTTCATAAATATTGATCAGTAAATCGCGAACTTTCGATAGTTTTTGTTCGTAAAATGATCGCCCTCATGTGGTTCCACTACTATACTCTCAACTAACGCGACATGCACGTGAAACTTAGTGTCGTACTCGTTTTACAATATTGTGGTAAAAGCTCGTAGCGTAAAAGAAGGTTTGAAAAAATTGGATCACAGTAAATATTAAAGATATCTGCGACTTCGTTCGCAATATCCTTGTATAATGTATGTCAGTGTCAATGTTAGAGATCTTTCTAAGCCTTGCTATTGTAATTCGAGTAGATACCCATGTATAAGATAAGCAGTATTTGAACTGCTAGGGTTCCGTATCCAAAGGGTAAAAACAGTTCCCTATTCTTAACACTTTAAGAAGGTTATGTATTTGCCAAATATATATATTTTCTATCTATATATATATATATCTATTTTCTTTTTGGTATATATAAAAATATATACCAAAAAGAAAATAAAATAATTATATGAGAGCGGCTCAAAAACAACAACCGTGAAATTTTTGCCGTTTTTTGCTCAATTTTAATAAGGACAACAGTACGTCCTGTGTAGTGTAGACACTTGAAGTAATATTGTTTGTGCGCGAACCCGACTCGCACTTGGCACATTGTTTTATGTATGTTTTATCTCCGATGTTCTTAGAGACAATTATTTCTAATTAGTCCTATATAAAAGTTGTTTGTTTTTAGTTAATATAAGTTTAATTGTGTACATAGGTAGGTACATGAACATGATATCCTTGTAAGGTAAGTGTCACACCCGGGCTGCCTGTTTCTGCCGAATTGAACTCGGTTATTACTTTTTTATTTCTTCGTGTTTGTTTTCGGATATTAAAAGTACAAGCTAAGTTTTCCCAAGCATAATGTCGTAAACCGGGAAAATCTAATTTCTTCTTTGACCATTGACTCCTGATCCCGCCGCTAACTAACTTTCCCTCTTATCCCTCTATCCTCAGAAAACATGCTTGTAGGAAAAGATAAAAAGGTGAACTGAACCTTAATGAACTGCGTTGTAGTTCCCTAAGTAACGGCTCCAAGAGGAGCTTCCACAAATGTTCTTCTGCACCTCTTCGCCTTAGTACGAGTACTTGACTTCTACGCTTTTATCTGTCCTGACAGATAAGTAAATAAATAAATTGCTATAGTTAATCTACTCGTATACTATCTAACTATCGATTAACCATCGCAAATTTATAAGGCATTCCTCTTCCGCCAGTCTGAGATTTATGGCTGGCTATCAAGCACTGTTAAAGACTTCCTCTATGAAACAAGGGTGATTAGATTTTTCTGATCCAGCATATAATTTATGTGATTCCATAGGTCATAGAATCTTCTGTGCTCTTTTGTGGCTTAAAAATTATTATTATTGACTAAGACTCAGCCTTTGAATGGGATGCCATTTAATGCAACTGACAATCATGTTTTTCAAAATCTTCCCCATCACTGGCAAAAAGGCTATCGCACAGCTGACGATCTGAAATTATCTGCTAAAATTTTTGCAGAGTCCCTCCGGTCTATATTTTTCCCACCTTTTTTGAGAGGTAGTTCTTCTTGCCTTTTTGTAGTTCTGTTCATCATATGGTATAAAAATACGAACGGTATAAACAAACATACAGACTGTATAAAAGTATGAATTCGGTTAGGTTAGGTTTCCCCCGTGGGTCAACACCTTGTCGAGGTGGGGGAGCTTATGGAGACGTCCCGGATGGCCCGAAGTGTAGCACTCACGGGACCGATTAGGAGGGAAATTCCCGATTGGGCAGAAGACTGCTTTCCGGACCACTCTAGCACTCGTGTGCATTTCCTCGCCAGCAGGTTAGGTTAGGTTAGGTTTTTTTTTTCTATATTAGAAGCGTTTTAACCCTTTGCGCGGGGTCAAGGGTTCTTGTTTATATGTTTATTTTATATTTCCAATGTTATAATTTGATTATGTTTTTGAGTTAAGTTGTAGGTTTACAAAGTGTCTTATTATAATTTTGATATCAAGTTCTGAACACAAGTCACATACACGAAAAATTAAATTAATTTATACTAGAATTAGTTGTGAACTAACACACTCACTCACGTTTGGCACATTCTTATTCACCATACGTTGTGCTGTTTGCGTAATGGATCATTTATCAATGCGTATTTTCGTACAGTAAGTTTATTTAATTTGTTTTTTTTTTTTTTTTTTTTTTTTTTTTTTTTAATCTTTATGTAGTAGAAGATTGTTGTATTTATATCATAATGATATACTACCCAATCAAACTTCTATCTATTTATTTCTATTTATTGCAATATTTGCTATTTTAATACTATACTCTTAGGTTAGGTTAGGTTAGGTTAGGTTAGGTTCCCCCCCGTGGGTGCCCGCATTGTCGAGGCGGGGGGGCTCAGTAGCCGTGGCCTCGTCACCCACGGTGAAGCCAAGAGGTACCCGAGCGGGGCCGCTCCACAAGGCGTTGAGCCCGCCTATGTCGGAGCGGCAACAGGAGGTAGGTTGCGGTGTTTTATGGGGACACCGCAACTGAGGCGGGCTGCAATGTCGTAAGACGGCGCAGCCGAGGATGGGGCCGCGGCGGGAGAGGAGTGCCGGTATTGAGGTGCGCCGCTCTCCCTACCTTCCGCGGCCGCAGCGGGGTCACCGGCGCGTGACGGTGACGTGGTGGGGCCGCAGTATTGGAGATTTGCTGCGGCCGAAGTGGCAGGCGGCGGGGCCACTAATGACCCGTCGTAATGGTGGGCCTTCTGCGCGCGCCCCAGAGCTTTTATCTGGAGCGAGCGCTGAAGGCGGTCCGGAGGCAAGTCTGCCCGGACGTGTGGAGCCCTCGCCTATACCTCTCCTTTGAGAGGATTGGTTGTAGGGCTAGGCGGAGAAGGGGCAGGCAAAGACGTTGATTACTGTCTTCCCTCCCCATGGTGGTGAATAGCGGGAGGCAGGCGCGGGGGCGCCCTCTCCCGCATTGCACATATTCACCACCCCGTCGGGCGGGAGCGGCCGAGCACTCACGGTCGTTCACGGGCCCCTCCCTGCAAAGAGGGGCGTGCGGGCCCCGCTGTAAAGCGGGCGGTCGTCGGCGGGGGACTGGATGTAAAGGCTCTGCCGGATTCCCAGTCCTCTTCCATGAAGACGATGCGGGAGTGCCGCTGGGTTGTTTAGTGGGTAAACCGGGAGCGGCCCGGGAGTCCCACATACCCCCCTCATCCCCCGATGGGGGGGCATGCGTAACGCATTTTTCCCAGCGTAAAAAAAAAAAAAAAAAAAAAAAAAAAAGGTTAGGTTAGGTTAGGTTAGGTTCCCCCCCGTGGGTGCCCGCATTGTCGAGGCGGGGGGGCTCAGTAGCCGTGGCCTCGCCACCCACGGTGAAGCTAAGAGGTACCCGAGCGGGGCCGCTCCACAAGGCGTTGAGCCCGCCTATGTCGGAGCGGCAACAGGAGGTAGGTTGCGGTGTTTTATGGGGACACCGCAACTGAGGCGGGCTGCAATGTCGTAAGACGGCGCAGCCGAGGATGGGGCCGCGGCGGGAGAGGAGTGCCGGTATTGAGGTGCGCCGCTCTCCCTACCTTCCGCGGCCGCAGCGGGGTCACCGGCGCATGACGGTGACGTGGTGGGGCCGCAGTATTGGAGATTTGCTGCGGCCGAAGTGGCAGGCGGCGGGGCCACTAATGACCCGTCGCAGGAGGAGGCCGTGGTGGGCCTTCTGCGCGCGCCCCAGAGCTTTTATCTGGAGCGAGCGCAGAAGGCGGTCCGGAGGCAAGTCTGCCCGGACGTGTGGAGCCCTCGCCTATACCTCTCCTTTGAGAGGATTGGTTGTAGGGCTAGGCGGAGAAGGGGCAGGCGAAGACGATATAGTCTTCCCTCCCCATGGTGGTGAATAGCGGGAGACAGGCGCGGGGGCGCCCTCTCCCGCATTGCACATATTCACCACCCCGTCGGGCGGGAGCGGCCGAGCACTCACGGTCGTTCCCGGGCCCCTCCCTGCAAAGAGGGGCGCGCGGGCCCCGCTGTAAAGCGGGCGGTCGTCGGCGGGGGACTGGATGTAAAGGCTCTGCCGGATTCCCAGTCCTCCTCCATGTAGACGATGCGGGAGTGCCGCTGGGTTGTTTAGTGGGTATACCGGGAGCGGCCCGGGAGTCCCACATACCCCCCCCATCCCCCGATGGGGGGGCATGCGTAACGCATTTTTCCCAGCGTAAAAAAAAAAAAAAAAAAAAAAAAGGTTAGGTTAGGTTAGGTTCCCCCCCGTGGGTGCCCGCATTGTCGAGGCGGGGGGGCTCAGTAGCCGTGGCCTCGCCACCCACGGTGAAGCTAAGAGGTACCCGAGCGGGGCCGCTCCACAAGGCTTTGCCCTCGAGCCTATGTCGGAGCGGCAACAGGAGGTAGGTTGCGGTGTTTTATGGGGACACCGCAACTGAGGCGGGCTGCAATGTCGTAAGACGGCGCAGCCGAGGATGGGGCCGCGGCGGGAGAGGAGTGCCGGTATTGAGGTGCGCCGCTCTCCCTACCTTCCGCGGCCGCAGCGCGGGGTCACCGGCGCATGACGGTGACGTGGTGGGGCCGCAGCATTGGAGATTTGCTGCGGCCGAAGTGGCAGGCGGCGGGGCCACTAATGACCCGTCGTTATGGTGGGCCTTCTGCGCGCGCCCCAGAGCTTTTATCTGGAGCGAGCGCAGAAGGCGGTCCGGAGGCAAGTCTGCCCGGACGTGTGGAGCCCTCGCCTATACCTCTCCTTTGAGAGGATTGGTTGTAGGGCTGAAAGGTGGTGAATAGCGGGAGACAGGCGCGGGGGCGCCCTCTCCCGCATTGCACATATTCACCACCCCGTCGGGCGGGAGCGGTCGAGCACTCACGGTCGTTCCCGGGCCCCTCCCTGCAAAGAGGGGCGTGCGGGCCCCGCTGTAAAGCGGGCGGTCGTCGGCGGGGGACTGGATGTAAAGGCTCTGCCGGATTCCCAGTCCTCCTCCATGTAGACGATGCGGGAGTGCCGCTGGGTTGTTTAGTGGGTATACCGGGAGCGGCCCGGGAGTCCCACATACCCCCCCCATCCCCCGATGGGGGGGCATGCGTAACGCATTTTTCCCAGCGTAAAAAAAAAAAAAAAAAAGGTTAGGTTAGGTTCCCCCCCGTGGGTGCCCGCATTGTCGAGGCGGGGGGGCTCAGTAGCCGTGGCCTCGTCACCCACGGCGAAGCTAAGAGGTACCCGAGCGGGGCCGCTCCACAAGGCTTTGACCCAAGCCTATGTCGGAGCGGCAACAGGAGGTAGGTTGCGGTGTTTTATGGGGACACCGCAACTGAGGCGGGCTGCAATGTCGTAAGACGGCGCAGCCGAGGACGGGGCCGCGGCGGGAGAGGAGTGCCGGTATTGAGGTGCGCCGCTCTCCCTACCTTCCGCGGCCGCAGCGCGGGGTCACCGGCGCATGACGGTGACGTGGTGGGGCCGCAGTAGTGGAGATTTACTGCGGCCGAAGTGGCAGGCGGCGGGGCCACTAATGACCCGTCGCAGGAGGAGGCCGTGGTGGGCTTTCTGCGCGCGCCCCAGAGCTTTTATCTGGAGCGAGCGCAGAAGGCGGTCCGGAGGCAAGTCTGCCCGGACGTGTGGAGCCCTCGCCTATACCTCTCCTTTGAGAGGATTGGTTGTAGGGCTAGGCGGAGAAGGGGCAGGCGAAGACGACGATTGTAGTCTTCCTTCCCCATGGTGGTGAATAGCGGGAGACAGGCGCGGGGGCGTCCTCTCCCGCATTGCACATATTCACCACCCCGTCGGGCGGGAGCGGCCGAGCACTCACGGTCGTTCCCGGGCCCCTCCCTGCAAAGAGGGGCGTGCGGGCCCCGCTGTAAAGCGGGTGGTCGTCGGCGGGGGACTGGATGTAAAGGCTCTGCCGGATTCCCAGTCCTCCTCCATGTAGACGATGCGGGAGTGCCGCTGGGTTGTTTAGTGGGTATACCGGGAGCGGCCCGGGAGTCCCACATACCCCCCCTCATCCCCCGATGGGGGGGCATGCGTAACGCATTTTTCCCAGCGTAAAAAAAAAAAAAACAAAGGTTAGGTTAGGTTCCCCCCCGTGGGTCAACACCTTGTCGTGGTGGGGGGGCTTAGTAGCCGCACGGTTTGCGGTGAAGCGAAGAGTGACCCGAGGTGGGCCTTCTCCGCGCGCCCCAGAGCTTTTATCTGGAGCGTGCGCAGAAGGCGGTCCGGAGGCAAGTTGCCCGGACGTGTGGAGCCCTCGCCTATATCTCTCATTTGAGAGGATTGGTGGCAGGGTAGAAGGATGTGCCTGAGGATTAAAATCTGAGGGACGAATCAGGAGGATGTTGCCGATCGGGCAGTAGATTGCTTTCCGCTGCGACAGTGTGCGCGTGTCTGTTTGATATTCGTGTGCTGTCGCGGCAGAAAGCCACCAAGTCTCAAGGTTCGTGGGTCGCCGAGGGGAGTGTTCGGAGTGGGAGTTCGGAGCTGTGCCTTGTTTATGAGTCACAGCTTCGAGCTCGCGAACCGGGCATGGTCGGCGGGAAGCACGGCCGCTAGGCCCACAAAAACAAAACTAAAAACAACTATGGGAGACAATGATAAGAAAATGACTACCCAGGAGGGTCCACGAAGGTGGGAATCCCTCCGTGTCGACAAGTCGGCACGCAGCCCCGCGTACTCTGGGGGGGGCACTTATCATTCGCAGACGTACGGAAGTAAGACAGGAGAGAGGATAGAGAAGGCGCGTAGCCCTGAGGTGCTAGATTCTGACGATTGTTCATCAGTCGGGAGTATGGTGAGCGTAAGTTCTCGGGCGACGGAACGCAGAAAACGTAACTGGCGTTCAAGGAAAAGTGACGACGAGGAATGCTCGAACTCCGGCAGTGGGTCGGATGCTCCAGCTGCCAAAGTCGTTGCAGTGAAGGAAAAGCGTGGCCGGGGCCGTCCGCCCACAACGGGACAATATGTTGGTCTTGCCGCAGCAAAGGCTGCACTTGTTGCAGCAGAACGCGAGAAGATGGAGCTCCGGGCCGAGCAAGAGCTTGCGGAAGCGGCCCGGAACCGGTATCTTACACGAGTTTCAGTGAGCCAGCTATCTGAATCTTCAGAAGATTTGCCTGAAACTCAGAGTTTGGCCTCTGATTTGAATAAGAGGGTTTTGGACTCTGTAGCCAACATAGAACTGGTGGCTACAAAATCCAAAACTTAAAGGGTACGTACATACGTGTCCTAAAGGACGCAGCTGCTGACATCAAAATGGCACTAGAAGACCTCCGAAAAAGGTCTTCTTCAGACGAGACAAGGAGGTTGCAGGCTGCTAACGCGCGCTTGCAAGAGCAGGTTGCGGATCTCCGTAAAGAAAACGTTGATATCCGTAAAGAGATGTTGGAGCTGCAGGCGCGCGTTGCGGCTGCGGTACCAGGTGCAGGTTGCTCAGCGCCTAGCAATGTAGACGTTACTGAAGATGATAGCCTGGTACAAAAAGTTATGCGCCAGGTCGGTGAATACGTGAACGCGCGGCTAGAGGCTTTGCAGCCGCGACTCTTGCCGGAGCAACGCATCCGCCCGCCGCTTGCCGCTGATCGCAGAGGCGCCAACCACGTCCCGGAACCTCAGCCCGGGCCATCTGGTGCTTCTGTTCCATCGAGTATGACTCAGCCTGACCCTGAATCCCGAAAGGGAAAGAAAAGAGTAGGCCAGAAGAATAAAACTGTGGCGAAAGGCAGTAGACCACAAGCTACAGTGATCGGAGGAGACGCACCCCCGTCGATTGACCCACCCACAGAGAGTTGGGCACGGGTTGTTTCAAAGGGGAAGAATAGAAAGAAGGTTGGTACGGCGGAAGCTCCGGCAAATTCACAGAGGTCCCGTCCCCAAACGAAAGAAAACCAGACGCGTCGTCGTGCCAAAAATGACGGCCCTATACTCCGCGCCCCGAAATCATCGGCTGTCGTCTTGACGATTCAGCCTGGTGGCGTGGAGAAGGGCCTTACTTATGCGAAGGCATTGTTAGCTGCTAAAGCTAAAATTAATTTAGCATCGCTCGGCATTTCCCAGCTTGGGTTCCGCGTCGCTGTCACCGGTGCTCGAATGCTGGAAATCCCGGGAGACACAAGTGGCGAGCTAGCGGACTCTCTCGCTGCGAAGTTGAGAGAGATCTCTGATGAAGGAGACTTAAAGGTTTCTAGGCCAGTTAAATGCGCGGAACTCCGCATCACTGGCTTAGATGACTCGGTCACACCGAAAGAAGTTGCGTTGGCTATTGCTTCGGCAGGGCAATGTGCTTCTGACGGAATCAAGGTGGGCGACATTCGTCGCAACGTTGCAGGCCTGGGCACAGCTTTTGTGCGTTGCCCCGTGGCCGCAGCAAAGAAGGTGTCCGAAGGCGGACGACTACTCATAGGCTGGGTGTCAGCACAGGTTCATGTGCTGACACAAAAACCATTGCGCTGTTTCCGTTGTCTAGAGGTGGGACACGTCCGGGAGCAGTGCAAGGCCGAGACGGACCGTAGCACCTTATGCTACCATTGCGGCCTCCCTGGCCACAAGGCAGGCAGCTGCTCGGCCGCACCGCACTGCGCAGTTTGTGCAGCTGCTGGAAAGCGGGCTGAACATCGCGTGGGTAGTAAAGCTTGCTCCCCACCGCGGAAAAAGAAAGCAAGGCGTGGCGTAAGGTCAGCTCCAACCACCCAGTCAAGGACGACCCAATTGCCGAGCGCTGAAGTGCAAGGGCAAATGGACGTTGTCACGTAATGAATGGGAAACTGAGTACTGGTAACGGTAATTGATGACCGCTACCCGTCTCTAATTGGGAACTGTGGACGCCTGGTTCGGGGGGACCCGCCGTCCATCGAGCAACGTTCCCGAGAATGCGCGATGTGTCTCGTGTTCTGACACATCGCCATTATGAGGGAGGAGTCAAAAACTCTCCGTGTAAGGGGTCTGAAAAGACCACGCGTCGGTTCGTGGAAGGAATACTAACGTAATCCCATGTTCCGACAAATGGCGATTCGATGGAGAACACCCCAGGTTTTTAGTGGGTATGCCGCCATTCTGGCGGTGAGCCCCACATAACCACCACGCTCCCCCGAGCCGGTGGTATCCGTAATTGGATTTTCCTGGGCAAAAAAAAAAAAAAAAAAAGGTTAGGTTAGGTTAGGTTAGGTTCCCCCCCGTGGGTGCCCGCATTGTCGAGGCGGGGGGGCTCAGTAGCCGTGGCCTCGTCACCCACGGTGAAGCCAAGAGGTACCCGAGCGGGGCCGCTCCACAGGGCTTTGACCTCCAAGCCTATGTCGGAGCGGCAACAGGAGGTAGGTTGCGGTGTTTTATGGGGACACCGCAACTGAGGCGGGCTGCAATGTCTTACGACGGCGCAGCCGAGGATGGGGCCGCGGCGGGAGAGGAGTGCCGGTATTGAGGTGCGCCGCTCTCCCTACCTTCCGCGGCCGCAGCGCGGGGTCACCGGCGCATGACGGTGACGTGGTGGGGCCGCAGTAGTGGAGATTTACTGCGGCCGAAGTGGCAGGCGGCGGGGCCACTAATGACCCGTCGCAGGAGGAGGCCGTGGTGGGCTTTCTGCGCGCGCCCCAGAGCTTTTATCTGGAGCGAGCGCAGAAGGCGGTCCGGAGGCAAGTCTGCCCGGACGTGTGGAGCCCTCGCCTATACCTCTCCTTTGAGAGGATTGGTTGTAGGGCTAGGCGGAGAAGGGGCAGGCGAAGACGACGATTGTAGTCTTCCCTCCCCATGGTGGTGAATAGCGGGAGACAGGCGCGGGGGCGTCCTCTCCCGCATTGCACATATTCACCACCCCGTCGGGCGGGAGCGGCCGAGCACTCACGGTCGTTCCCGGGCCCCTCCTTGCAAAGAGGGGCGTGCGGGCCCCGCTGTAAAGCGGGTGGTCGTCGGCGGGGGACTGGATGTAAAGGCTCTGCCGGATTCCCAGTCCTCCTCCATGTAGACGATGCGGGAGTGCCGCTGGGTTGTTTAGTGGGTATACCGGGAGCGGCCCGGGAGTCCCACATACCCCCCTCATCCCCCGATGAGGGGGCATGCGTAACGCATTTTTCCCAGCGTAAAAAAAAAAAAAAAAAAAAAAAAAAAAAGTTAGGTTAGGTTAGGTTAGGTTAGGTTAGGTTCCCCCCCATGGGTGCCCGCATTGTCGAGGCGGGGGGGCTCAGTAGCCGTGGCCTCGCCACCCACGGTGAAGCTAAGAGGTACCCGAGCGGGGCCGCTCCACAAGGCTTTGCCCTCGAGCCAATGTCGGAGCGGCAACAGGAGGTAGGTTGCGGTGTTTTATGGGGACACCGCAACTGAGGTGGGCTGCAATGTCGTAAGACGGCGCAGCCGAGGATGGGGCCGCGGCGGGAGAGGAGTGCCGGTATTGAGGTGCGCCGCTCTCCCTACCTTCCGCGGCCGCAGCGTGGTCACCGGCGCATGATGGTGACGTGGTGGGGCCGCAGTATTGGAGATTTGCTGCGGCCGAAGTGGCAGGCGGCGGGGCCACTAATGACCCGTCGTAATGGTGGGCCTTCTGCGCGCGCCCCAGAGCTTTTATCTGGAGCGAGCGCTGAAGGCGGTCCGGAGGCAAGTCTGCCCGGACGTGTGGAGCCCTCGCCTATACCTCTCCTTTGAGAGGATTGGTTGTAGGGCTAGGCGGAGAAGGGGCAGGCGAAGACGACGATTGTAGTCTTCCCTCCCCATGGTGGTGAATAGCGGGAGACAGGCGCGGGAGCGCCCTCTCCCGCATTGCACATATTCACCACCCCGTCGGGCGGGAGCGGCCGAGCACTCACGGTCGTTCCCGGGCCCCTCCTTGCAAAGAGGGGCGTGCGGGCCCCGCTGTAAAGCGGGTGGTCGTCGGCGGGGGACTGGATGTAAAGGCTCTGCCGGATTCCCAGTCCTCCTCCATGTAGACGATGCGGGAGTGCCGCTGGGTTGTTTAGTGGGTATACCGGGAGCGGCCCGGGAGTCCCACATACCCCCCTCATCCCCCGATGGGGGGGCATGCGTAACGCATTTTTCCCAGCGTAAAAAAAAAAAGGTGAGGTTAGGTTAGGTTCCCCCCCGTGGGTCAACACCTTGTCGTGGTGGGGGGGCTTAGTAGCCGCACGGTTTGCGGTGAAGCGAAGAGTGACCCGAGGTGGGCCTTCTCCGCGCGCCTCAGAGCTTTTATCTGGAGCGTGCGCAGAAGGTGGTCCGGAGGCAAGCTGCCCGGACGAGTGGAACCCTCATCTATACCTCTCCTTTTGAGAGGATAGGTGGTAGGGCTGGATGAGCCCGAGGAGTCAAACCCGAGGCAGGAATTAGGAGGGAGTTGCCCGATCGGGCAGTAGACTGCTTTCCGTTGCGACAGTGTGCGCGTGTCTGTTTGATATTCGTGTGCTGTCGCGGCGGAAAGCCACCAAGTCTCAAGGTTCGTGGGTCGCCGAGGGGAGTGTTCGGAGCGGGAGTTCGGAGCTGTGCCTTGTTTATGAGTCACAGCTACGAGCTCGCGAACCGGGCATGGTCGGCGGGAAGCACGGCCGCTAGGCCCACAAAAACAAAAATAAAAACAACTATGGGAGACAATGATAAGAAAATGACTACCCAGGAGGGTCCACGAAGGTGGGAATCCCTCCGTGTCGACCAGTCGGCACGCAGCCCCGCGTACTCTGGGGGGGGCATTTATCATTGTAAAACGTACGGGATAAAGACGGGAGTGTTGCAGGAGAAGAAAGATGAGGAGGTAGATTCCGACGATTGTTCGTCAGCCACAAGTATGGTGAGCGTGAGCTCGAAGTCGTCAGAGCGAAGAAAACGAGACAGGAATGTAAGGAAAAGAGACGGAGGTTGCGGTTCGAGTTCCGGCAGTGGATCGGATGCTCCGGCTACCAAAATAGTCGCCGTGAAGGAAAAACGAGGCAGAGGCCGTCCGCCCACCACGGGTCAATACGTCGGCCTTGCCGCAGCGAAGGCTGCACTTGTAGCAGCAGAACGCGAGGAGATGGAATTGCGGGCCGAGCAAGAGGTTGCGGAAGCGGCTAGAAACCAGTATCTGACTAGAGCCTCAGTAAGCCGGCTTTCTGAATCTTCGGAAGATATGTTTGAGACTCAGAGTCTGGCCTCAGATTTAAATAAGAGAATTTTGGACTCTATTGCCAATATTGAACTGGTGGCAACAAAGTCCAAAAACTTAAAAGGCACGTACGTACGTGTTCTTAAAGACTCGGCATCTTACATAAAAGTGGCACTAGATGACCTCCAAAAGAGGTCCTCTTCTGACGAGACAAAGAGGCTGCAGGCCGCTAATGCGCGCTTGCAAGAGCAGGTGACGGATCTCCGTAAAGAGAACGTTGAGATTCGTAAAGAAATGTTGGAGCTACACGCGCGCGTTGCGGCTACGGCTCCAGATCTCGGTTGCACTGCGCCTAGAGGTGTAGACGCAACTGAGGATAGCTTGGTACAAAAAATTATGCGACAAGTTGGTGGGTACGTGAATGCGCGGCTGGAGGCTTTGCAGCCACGACTCCTGCCCGAGCTACGCATCCGCCCGCCACTTGCCACTGATCGAAGAGGCGCCAACCACGTTTCGGAGCCTCAGCCTGGCCCATCTGGCGCTTCTGTTCCATTGGGTATGACACAGCCTGGCCTAGAATCCCGAAAGAGAAAGACAGGAACAGGCAATAAGGATAAAACTGCAGTGAAGGGTGGTAAACCACAAGCCTCAGTGAACGAAGGTGACGTACCCCAGTCGATCGACCCTTCCACAGAGAGTTGGGCACGGGTGGTTGCGAAGGGGAAGAAGAAAAAGGTTGGTACGGCGGAAGCTCTGGCACCTTCGCAGGGTTCCCGTTCGCAAGCGAAACAAGTGGAAACACATCATCTTGCCAAAAAAGACGGCCCTAAACTCCGCGCCCCAAAATCATCGGCTGTCGTCTTGACGATTCAGCCTGGTGGCGTGGAGAAGGGATTCACTTACGCGAAGGTATTGTTAGCTGCCAAAGCTAAAATTAATTTGGCGTCGCTTGGAATTTCCCAGCTTGGGTTCCGCGTCGCTATCACCGGTGCCCGAATGCTGGAGATTCCGGGTGACACAAGTGGCGAGTTGGCGAACTCCCTCGCTGCAAAGCTGAAGGAGATCTTTGTTGAGACAGATTTGAAGGTTTCTAGGCCGATGAAATGCGCAGAACTCCGCATCACTGGCCTAGACGACTCGGTTGCTCCGGAGGACGTTGCGCTAGCGATTACTGAGGCCGGTCAATGTGCTCGTGAAGCAATAAAAGTGGGCGACATTCGTCGCAACGTTGCAGGCCTGGGCACAGCTTTTGTGCGCTGCCCCGTAGCCGCAGCAAAGAAGTTGTCCGAAGGTGGACGACTACTCATAGGCTGGGTGTCAGCACAGGTCCGTGTGCTGACACAAAAGCCATTGCGCTGCTTCCGTTGTCTCGAGGTGGGACACGTCCGGGAGCAGTACAAGGCCGAGACAGACCGTAGCACCTTATGCTACCGTTGCGGCCTCCCTGGCCACAAGGCAGGTAGGCTCGGCCTATCCGCACTGCGCAGTTTGTGCAGCTGCTGGAAAGCGAGCTGAACATCGCGTGGGCAGTAAAGTTAGGTTAGGTTAGGTTAGGTTAGGTTAGGTTAGGTTAGGTTAGGTTAGGTTAGGTTAGGTTAGGTTAGGTTAGGTTAGGTTAGGTTAGGTTAGGTTAGGTTAGGTTAGGTTAGGTTAGGTTAGGTTAGGTTAGGTTAGGTTAGGTTAGGTTTTTTTTTTTTTTTTTTTTTTTTTTTCTCGTTCCTTTGACTTATTAAGAATCAAAGTCTGATACTATTTTATTATGTAGGGTGGGTTCCATATAAATCGTTCCTAATAATTTGGGTCTAGACATTCTTATACTATATCTTATCTATTGCTACTATTATACTTATAAACTTTTTACATTTCTTAGTTGTTCCTTATTGTAAGCCTTATATATTAATACTAGTTTACATATCTATCTTATTTAACTTGTATTTTATGCTGAGAGTGTATATTCTCAGAATATACATTCATCATAATATTCTACCTATTTGTTCCTATTTTTAACTATATCAACAATTTCTGTACAATATTTTAGAAATATGCACCTTGTATTATTTTCGGCCATAATAACACTTGCATTTTCTACTTTTAAATCGATACCTATTAAAAGTTCAGTGTCGTATCTTTTCAGGCCAAATATGGGACACTCGAATAGGACGTGCACTACCGACTCGCTCCTGTCAGGGTCGCATATGCATGATGGGCTCTCCTTACACTTAAACCGGTTTAAGTATTCGGAGAACCCACCGTGCCCGGTAAACGCCTGTGTCGTCTGGTTTGTGGGAACGAATTTGCGGACGATTTTATATGCCTGAATGGCATCCGGAAAAAAGATTTTGGTTATACCGGCCGTTGTGCCTGCGGTATAACGTCTGTTCCACTCATCCAGGGTTTGTAGGCGAATCTGGCTTTTAACATAGGACACCGGAAAGCTGTCATAATCCGGCCGTGTCTTTTTGGATTTCGCGGCTTCTTTAGCGAGCTGGTCAGCGCGCTCATTACCCAACAAGCCAGCATGGGCTTTTATCCAAAAGAAGGAGACGTGTTTGTTTTGGGTTCTGCATATGGACAGGCTCTCGCGCGTCTCCACAGCCAACGGGTGTAGGGAGCTGTTCTTCGTGATGGTTTGAAGCGCAGAGCTTGAGTCGCTGTAAACTCCAAAGCTCCTTTCCGGTCGCTTGGTTATCTCTTGCGTAGCTCTACATATTGCCAGCAGTTCCGCCTGGTAGACCGTGCAGTACGATAGTAGCTTGAGTTTGAGCGTTTTGATCTCGGCTTCGCTGTCCCAAAAGGACAGTGCTGCTCCGACCTCGCCCTCAATCTTGCTACCATCGGTGTAGATTCTTACTGCTTGTGTATTGTGCATGTCCACTTGCTCTTGGTCTACCAAGCTGGCGAAACTGAGGCTCATGTGCTCTGCCGGGTGCTTCGTCTGGGTGAAGGGTATTGGCCGCTCCACTTCCCTGTCCGGGAGTTCTGGCCGGGGCGGTTAGGTTAGGTTAGGTTAGGTTAGGTTAGGTTAGGTTAGGTTAGGTTAGGTTAGGTTAGGTTAGGTTAGGTTAGGTTAGGTTTTTTTTTTTTTTTTTTTTTTTTTCCTGTTCTGAAGCGCGTAACACAAGGTTACCGTCCAGGCCCGCGAGCTACCCCTACCTAACAAGATTGGCAAGGACTTTATTCAACAAGCATTTATTTTGTGTAACATCGTAATTTTAGTGTTTTTTGAAAAATTTACAATGAAGCTTTTTTATACACGTTTATATACTCTTACTATCGAATTTATCAGTGAAGTTTTAGCCTATAAGTGTTGGTACTCTCTATTTATATTTACGTTTATACATTTCGCTTATACTTAGGTTTTTATTTCCTGTAACATTATTACTATTACATTTATATTATAGTACTTATATTCTAACACATTTATACAAATATTTATTACTACAATATATTCAAAATAACATTATGTTTGTTATATTAAATACATCTTGTAGTTCTACAACTTACATCTTTACATTTTTATCCGATCGTTATCGCTATGCTGATACTCCTATATCTCAATATAGTGCACAACATATATTTATATATCTGATTTATTTCCACCGTTATTTGCTGTTCGAAATAGAACTCTATTGACAATTTTGTAATTTTTTGTTTGTTTGCTTTAGTACGAATAGATAGAACGGTTTCACTGGCGTTTAAAACTGAATGTTTTAGGAGGAGTGCAGGTAAGCGTTGCATGAGAGCAGCGGTTTGTGGCTTTTCGTTTGTAAAGGGTGAGTCATGCCCATCATGCCTGCTTTTTACTTTACGAGCCTTTTTTCTTGACCATCTGCTGATCGTTCCTAGCACGCTCCGAGACCACTGTTCGCCAGTTGTTCGAGATATTAGACTTGATGTATCTGTACTGTTTTTTAAGCTTAGGACATCCTTAGCAGTACGCTACAGCTGCACGTGCGAGTGTATCCCACTTGAGTCGCACTGGGCACTCGGGGCTGAAGGCACCATGCTCGGTCTTGTCCATCTTGGCAGCTATACAGTTACAGCAGGCGGGGGTCGCTCCGGCCATCCAGTCCGCACACTTGTCCTTCATGTGAGGTCCTCCACAGTGGCTGCACTTTTCCACCGTTTCTGTGCAGAAACGGCGGCCGTGACCATATCCGAGACAGAGCGAACATTGAACCAGCGGGGATTGGTCTTCGACCTTCACTCGCTGCAGATCAATGTGCACCGCCCCGACGACCGTCATCCGCTGCCACAGCACTGTGGCGACTCTCAGCACTACGTGATGGGTGAGCGGACTTCTGGTTCGTTTTCTGGTTCGGTTAGGTTAGGTTAGGTTAGGTTAGGTTAGGTTAGGTTAGGTTAGGTTAGGTTAGGTTAGGTTAGGTTAGGTTAGGTTAGGTTAGGTTAGGTTAGGTTAGGTTAGGTTAGGTTAGGTTAGGTTAGGTTAGGTTAGGTTAGGTTAGGTTAGGTTAGGTTAGGTTAGGTTAGGTTAGGTTAGGTTAGGTTTTTTTTTTTTTTTTTTTTTTTTATCCAGGGAGGAGGAAATCCTTTTTACGGATACCCTAAGGAGGGTTATGTCGGACTCTGCGTAGTGCCCTACCGACTAAAACCCCCTCCCTGCTTCTGACTACCTCCAACATAATCGGAGACTATGTTTTCATTTCCTTTTCTTCACGAATTTAACTTGTTAAACTACGCTCTATCTCATCCCATATACATTACATTATATTATAATAAGTCAATTTTGTCACTTGTATTTATTTAATTATGATGACATATAATTATTTCTTATTTTATTTAACTATTTATTACTTTCTTCAAACTATTTCATTTATATTTTCACAATGTACATTAAGTATAATTATCTTTTCATGTCGTTTTATTCCTTTTTATCACTCTTGCAGCTATATCTTCACAGTATTGTATAAATATATCCCTGTCCTTACTTAGCATTATTTCCTTTATAGAGTCTTTAGTTAACTCTACGTCAAGCGCCTGTTCCAGTTCAAATCTTGATTTACTGTGCACTGGGCAGTCGAGTAGCAGATGAGGTACTGATTCACTTACAGCTGGGTCGCAGATGCACGATGGGTTCTCCTTGCACTTGAATCGATTTAAGTACTCAGAGAACCCACCGTGCCCCGTCATAACCTGGGTTCTGGTGTTATTTATGGATATTTTCTTAATTATCCCATATGCGGTTCTTACGTCGGGGAAAAACATTTTTGTTATGGCAGCAGTACTGCCCTGGACGTAGCGCTCGTTCCATTCGTCAAGCGTAGACATACGGATACTACGCTTGACGAATGAGACCGGATACAGGTCGTAGCTTGGTTTGCGCTTAGACTTGGTTGCAGCTTCCTTAGCTAATTGGTCTGCTCTTTCGTTGCCCTCCAACCCCGCGTGAGCCTTTATCCAGAACAAATCTACATGTTTGTTCTGGAGAGATATGGTTTTCAAGTTATCTCTGGTTTCTACCGCGAGGGGATGGAGGCAATTCGAGTTCTGGACAGTAAGGAGGGCTGCCATAGAGTCACTCAAGACTGCAAAGGACGACGACCCGTGCTTAAGGACCACTTTAGTCGCCTCACATATCGCCAGGAGCTCAGACTGGTAAACGGTGCAGTAGCTTGGGAGGGCAAGTTTGAGGGATCTGGTCTCGGTCGCGCCGCTCCATATGGACAACGCGGCTCCAACTTTCCCCCCAATCTTGCTCCCGTCTGTATATATACAAATTTCAAATTTGTTAAGAGCCGATAGTTGCTCTTCGTTTACCAAATGTCTGATCTCCAGGCTGATGCGCTCGGCGGGATGCGGGCTGTCGAGAGCTGAAGCCATCCGTTCCACCTCCCTGTCCCCTAATACCGGCTGGGGCACCCCCTTCTTGGCTTCATATAATGAGGCCGCCTCACGGACTCGGAGATCGAGAGGGAGTATTCCAGCCAAAACCAGGGCGGAGTTGAGGGAGACAGTTCGGTAGGCTTTGCACAGCTTCTGTGCTATGCCACGCTGCACTGCTGCCAGCTGTCTGATAACACCGAGCTTATTTGCCGCTGGTGCCCACACGCTTGCAGCGTACAAGACAACCGGTTCGACTGTCGCCGTGTATATGATTTTCAAGACCTCAGGGTGAAGGCCCCAGCTAGCTTTGGCCACTCTGCTAAGCTGCTTCTGAATGTCTGCGGCTCTACGGCAGACGTTTGCCACGTGGGTGTTAAAGGTGAGTTTATGATCTATAGTGACGCCCAGTACCTTGATTTCGTTTTGCATGCCAATGTCTATCCCGGCCATACTCAGGCGTGGAGTGTCATGTTTCAGCTTACGCGTAATTACCATGGCGTTGGTTTTTTTGGGAGCAAACTTCAGTTTGTTCTCCACCCCCCACACCCGAACAAGTTCAAGAGCGACATTGGCCTGCAATTCGACCTCTAAGGCTGTTTCACCACTGAACGCCAACAAAACGTCGTCAGCAAACGCCTGCACGTAGAAGCCCACTCTCTCGAGATTTTTCAGCAAAGGATCCAGCAGGAGGTTCCAAAGAATGGGTCCCCCGATTGAACCCTGCACGCAACCCTTATTTGTGCTTTTAGTGCACTCCTGTCCAAGGTATCTGACCTTTACCTTCCTGTCGGAAAGATAACTGTCGAAGACCCTCCTCAAGTTCAGGGGGCACTTTTCCTCAGCCAATCGGATCCGTATGGCCGGCCACCAAGCACCATCGAAAGCTCCCTCTATATCCAAGGAGACTAGTGTTATCAGCTTCTTTTCATCCAGCTGACAGCGGATGTGCTGCATTAACATATAGAGGGAGTCTTCAGTGCTCTTCTGTGGCATGAACCCGAATTGGCGAGTACTAAAACTTGGCATTATATGGAACTTGAGTCGGTTCACCAACATTTTCTCATAGATCTTTCCGAGTATTGGAAGGAGTCCTATCGGTCTGTATGATTTTGGCTTAGAGTAGTCATCCTTCCCCGGTTTTCTGAGTACTACTACTGTTGCTTCCTTCCAGATCTCCGGGAAAAGGTGGCACTCCAAGCATTTGTTGAATATAGACAGGAATGCACTCGGGTCGCTGCTTATGGCGTGGCAGCAGATGTCTGCAGTAAACCCGTCCGACCCGGGGGCTTTTTTGGGATTGAAGGATTTGAAGGACTGCTCTAGTTCGGCTAGGGTGAACGGCGGGTCGTAACTATCAATTTGTTCTCCATCGTTTACTGTACTAGCTTTTGCCCGGATTTGAGTGTGACGGGGATTATCTTCGATGACAAGGTCCTCCGGATAGAAGGTGTCGGCTAAAAGCTTCACGGAGCCCTGCGCATCCAATACTTCCCCGTCGCTCTCAAGCGGCAAGTCCTCTTCCCTGCGTGCCGTTCGTCCTATTACGCGGTAAATCCCTTCCCAGACCCCTTCTCGGTCCTGTCTACTGCAGAACATCTTCCAATTTGCAATTTCCTGTTTAATTGCTTCTGCCTCATAACGCTCTTGTAGGTCTAGATACGCCTTAACGACCTTTGGCCTGCGAATAGGGGCTGCACAGCGGATTCTCCTTTTTCTGGTGGCGACTTCGGTTTTCATCACATCGAGATCATCGGACCACCACGGCATCGCTAGCTTCTCACAATCTTTTTTGGCAGGAATCGACAGGACGCAGGCTTCCCGCATGGCTGCTGTTAGGTTTTTGACCAGCACATTTAGATCCTCCCGAGAGCTGATTTTCTCTATTTCAGCTTTTGTAATTTTATATTGCTTAAGCAATTGAGAGAGAATTTCTCGGAAGGAAGTCCAGTTTGCCTTCCTTGTATTAAATTGCCTCGTTGTCCTGTCTATCCTGATGCCCTTTGATCTCTTGAGATTTATATTAAAAGTGATGCCGTTGTGGTCGGAACTTGTTAGACCCTCTTCGATTTCCCACTCGTCCACCAGGTCCAGGAGATCGGTCGAGCAAGCTGTGATGTCGACATGGCTTGTGTATCGCTTGCCGCCCCGTATCGTGTCAAAGGTTGGTTTCTGGCCTGTGTTGAGGACGTTTAAGTCAAGCTCGTGCAGGGTCCCGAGCAGGTCCTCACCCCTGTGGTCGACAATTTGGCTTCCCCACCACGGGTTCTTGGCGTTAGCGTCGCCTCCGATTATCAATCTTCCTGCCCCGAGTTCCTCCCCAATTTTGTTCAGGTGGTCTAAATACTGTTGTAGGGGCAGGTCTGGCTCGAAGTACAAGGAAACAAGCGTGATTGCCCAAGCACTGGTCTGAATCCTCACCACGACGATGTTGTCCGTGGTGAGTTTCGGGTACTGTACAACATTTAAGTCCTTGTCGAAGACAGCTATCGCTGCTTTCACTTTCCCATCTCCAGTACCAGTGCTTTGGAAAATACGAACGCCCCTGTGATTCCTCATACTTCTCGCCCCACCCACGTAAGGCTCCTGTAAAAGGGCTACAGCAACGCCACGCTTCTCGCCCTCCAGCAGTAACTCCTGAGTGGCCAATTTCTTCCTTTGTAAATTCGACTGGAGAAACTTGTAGCAGGTGGTTTGATCCGGGGTGCCCTTAGCAGTATGCTATTGTGGATCGCGCTATCTCGTCCCACCTTCGGCGGACGGGGCATTCAGGATGGAAGGCGTTGTGGTCCACATGATCAAGCTTTGCCCTGAAACAGTTTTGACACTTAGGTGCTACTTCAGCCTTCCAGTCTGCACACTCCGTCTTCAGATGGGGTCCGCCACAATGGCTGCAAAGGTCGGCGGGTTCATTGCAGAACCGCTTCCCATGCCCATAACCAAGACAGCGTGTGCACTGGATAAGCGGGGTCTGGTCTTCGACCCTTACGCGCTGCAGATCAATGTGGACCGTCCCATGTTCGATTGCCCTCCGCCAGATGGTGGGCGAAACACTCAGCACGATATGTCCGGTATGAGGGTTTCTTGCCTTGCGCCTGAATTTTATTTCAGTCCTGTCCTCCTCAGCGCCGAGCCCACCGAAGATGCCCCTATTCTGGTTCCTTAAAGCTTTTAGTACGTCCTCGTCAGTGTTGACGAGAAGTACGTCCTTAAGGATTAATAGGGGGTCTTTATTACGCATCTCTTCGACGTTGAGGTTGACAGCACGTTTCCCAAGGCGATCGCGGACTTTATCCCTCTCCTCCAGCGTGCTAAATCCGAGGATGACTTTGCGATCCTTGGCCTTGCGGACTCTTTCGACTCGGACCCATCCTTCCTTGGCGTCAACCGCCTTCCTAAGTTGGTCCAGTACCTCATCCCCGGTTTCTGTTTCGTTTTTGGAGGTGACTACGACTGAGTGCAACGTACTTCGCATCGGTGGCGACTTTCCGTAGTTAGTCGCAGTAACATTTGCATAGGAAGGCAGTGCAATCCTTTCGATGGTATCCTTTTGTCGGTCCATTGCAAGCCGCAGATCGCTCAGTATCTTGTTGTTTTCCAACAACATGCTTGCGTGTTCATCAAGCTTTACCAAGATGGTGGGGTTGGCTTGGATGGAAAAGGTGGTGTCCGTCATTTCCGGAGTCGGTCTTTCGCCAGTTGTGAGTTTTAACCTTTTAAGTTCCTCTTCTGCCTCTTTTACCAGTTGGTAGAGGCGTCCCACCGAGTCCACAACCGCCGTCTTAATCTCGGTTTTTAGGTTTTTGGATCCATTTATGTTTATTTTTGCCTTGTTATGGCAGTAGAGGGCCTCCTTAGTTCTATCTGCGAACGTCTTGGACGGTTGGCCATCGAGCGATGTTCTGCTGTCGGCCGTTGTCTTGGGTTGAGACTGTGGCAACTTTGTCCTCGTCTGCACAGGCCCTGCCTGTGATGTCGCTTTTGATGAGGAAGGACCCGTCCGGGTCGCCTCCCAACCGTCAATGCTCTTTCTGACATTCCCGGTCGGAGGTGTCAGATTTTTCTTTGGGGGCGACTCTACAGTTCTTTTTGGGATCGGGGAGTAAAACATTATGACTTTGGAGATGGGCGTCTAATTAAAATAAAATAAATTTGTAAAACTTAAATAAATTATTTAAATTTCAGTGTGCCATATATGTCAAAATATTAAAAAGAGTGTGGTTTTCAAGTCAGAGTAGAAGGTAGTAAATTAAAAATAAACTACGTGTAATTAATATTTCAAATTAAGTTACAGAATTTTAATCACAAACAAAATTCTGTTTTTGCTTCCGCCACACTGAAACTTCGTCCACTTGGGTGCAGCGGTGTGGGTGGGTGGGCGGGCAAACTTTTTGTCGATTTTCGCACTTTTTTCTTTGGGAGTCGACGCAGTCGGCCTCCCGCAGTCCAGATATAAAATAAAATCAAAATTTGGTTGGTAAATGGATTTTTGAAAATTCAAAAACTCGAAATTTTCACGAAAATCCGGAAAATTTCGAGTATGCTGATTAATTTGTGATTTTTTGTTACAGGTCCAGAAAGCGCACGCGGAGCCTCGTCCAACGACGTTAGGTTAGGTTAGGTTAGGTTAGGTTAGGTTAGGTTAGGTTAGGTTAGGTTAGGTTAGGTTAGGTTAGGTTAGGTTAGGTTAGGTTAGGTTAGGTTAGGTTAGGTTAGGTTAGGTTAGGTTAGGTTAGGTTAGGTTAGGTTAGGTTACGTTAGGTTAGGTTAGGTTAGGTTAGGTTAGGTTAGGTTAGGTTAGGTTAGGTTAGGTTAGGTTAGGTTAGGTTAGGTTAGGTTAGGTTAGGTTAGGTTAGGTTAGGTTAGGTTAGGTTAGGTTAGGTTAGGTTAGGTTAGGTTAGGTTAGGTTAGGTTAGGTTAGGTTAGGTTAGGTTAGGTTAGGTTAGGTTAGGTTAGGTTGTTAGGTTAGGTTAGGTTAGGTTAGGTTAGGTTAGGTTAGGTTAGGTTAGGTTAGGTTAGGTTAGGTTAGGTTAGGTTAGGTTAGGTTAGGTTAGGTTAGGTTAGGTTAGGTTAGGTTTTTTTTTTTTTTTTTTTTTTTTTTTTTTTTCCTGTCCTGAAGCGCGTAACACAAGGTTACCGTCCAGGCCCGCGAGCTACCCCTACCTAACAAGATTGGCAAGGACTTTATTCAACAAGCATTTATTTTGTGTAACATCGTAATTTTAGTGTTTTTTGAAAAATTTACAATGAAGCTTTTTTATACACGTTTATATACTCTTACTATCGAATTTATCAGTGAAGTTTTAGCCTATAAGTGTTGGTACTCTCTATTTATATTTACGTTTATACATTTCGCTTATACTTAGGTTTTTATTTCCTGTAACATTATTACTATTACATTTATATTATAGTACTTATATTCTAACACATTTATACAAATATTTATTACTACAATATATTCAAAATAACATTATGTTTGTTATATTAAATACATCTTGTAGTTCTACAACTTACATCTTTACATTTTTATCCGATCGTTATCGCTATGCTGATACTCCTATATCTCAATATAGTGCACAACATATATTTATATATCTGATTTATTTCCACCGTTATTTGCTGTTCGAAATAGAACTCTATTGACAATTTTGTAATTTTTTGTTTGTTTGCTTTAGTACGAATAGATAGAACGGTTTCACTGGCGTTTAAAACTGAATGTTTTAGGAGGAGTGCAGGTAAGCCTTGCATGAGAGCAGCGGTTTGTGGCTTTTCGTTTGTAAAGGGTGAGTCATGCCCATCATGCCTGCTTTTTACTTTACGAGCCTTTTTTCTTGACCATCTGCTGATCGTTCCTAGCACGCTCCGAGACCACTGTTCGCCAGTTGTTCGAGATATTAGACTTGATGTATCTGTACTGTTTTTTAAGCTTAGGACATCCTTAGCAGTACGCTACAGCTGCACGTGCGAGTGTATCCCACTTGAGTCGCACTGGGCACTCGGGGCTGAAGGCACCATGCTCGGTCTTGTCCATCTTGGCAGCTATACAGTTACAGCAGGCGGGGGTCGCTCCGGCCATCCAGTCCGCACACTTGTCCTTCATGTGAGGTCCTCCACAGTGGCTGCACTTTTCCACCGTTTCTGTGCAGAAACGGCGGCCGTGACCATATCCGAGACAGAGCGAACATTGAACCAGCGGGGATTGGTCTTCGACCTTCACTCGCTGCAGATCAATGTGCACCGCCCCGACGACCGTCATCCGCTGCCACAGCACTGTGGCGACTCTCAGCACTACGTGATGGGTGAGCGGACTTCTGGTTCGTTTCTTGAATGCGACCTGTATGTTTTGGTCTTCCGCGTCATCTATGTCTTTGAACAGATGTTTGTTCTGATTTTTCAGAGCCTTTATTATCTCTTCGTCACTATTCGTACTGAGCTGGAGTACGTTCCTAAGTACGACGAGGGGCTTCTTATTTTTTATATTTTCTATATTAAGTTCCGGTGCGCTTTCTAATTTTTCTCTAACTTTTCTTCTTTCTTCTTCTGTTTTACATCCTATGATTACTTTTCTATCTTTCGCTTTTCTCACTCGTTCTATTGTTATACCGCCTTCTTTCGCGTTTATAACTTTTCTTATCCGGTCCAAGACGTTTTCTCCGGTCTCTAGTTCATCCTTGGCGGTGACGAGCACCGAGTGCAGCGCCGCACGCTCGGGCGGGCGCGGCCGCGGGCTGGTCGCCACCACGTTAGCGTAGCTTTTATGTTCCACCGTCTCCTTAACACTATCTATTTTTCTAATGTTTTCTTTTAGCAATGTGTTATTCTCCTTTATGATCTCTTCTTGTCTTTTCAGTCTTTCATTCATCTCTTTCCATCTCGTCTCTTCTTCTGCTCTGTCGGAGGTCTCAGTTGCAACTTTACTTGTACGTAGCGGTGGTGGTGCAGGTTGCTCGGAGGGCCCGCGTGTTTTATCGGCTTCTGCCTCTTTGACCAGCTGATATAGTCGGTCCAAGGCCTGCAGCACTCCCTGCTTAATATCGGTGCGAGTGTTTCTCGAGGTCGCGAGGTATTGTTTTGCTTTAATAAGCAGCGCTCTCGCCTCGGTGACCCTCTCCGAGGTCTTTGAGTTAGATGGTTTAGGCGGGCTCACGGTGATCTCAGTTTGCAGCCTGCCGATCGCCGTCTGTGGACCGGCGGGGCTCGCCTGTTGGGGTTTCTTCAGCGGCTGAGGGCTGGTTCGGGCACGGTCTGGTCTCCCAGTCTCCCACTCTCCGATACTGCGCCTGACTCTGCTCGCCGATGGTCCCGCGCAATCAGTGTCTGTCTCGGATAGTGTCACCGTCCTATCCATCGCTTTGCTAGGTTGGTTGGGAGTGTGAAACATTTGTGACGGTAGTGGGATCCGATGTTGGCGGTGAAGTGGTTATCTCGCGAGGAATAGACGCTTCCCAGTCGAGTTTGTATAAGTTGTAAAAATAGGATGCGTCTATTCACAGGAATGAGCTCGATAAGTCGTAAGAGTTCTATCCAAAAGCAACACAATAACGTGAAAAGTCAGCAGAATAACAAAGATAAATGTTGCGTGGTCTACTCGTAGCCACTAGTCGCTCTTAATAGCTATACATACAATACTACAATTTACACAAACAAAACTTATCCGCTACAGTACATACACTTACTATACTTATAGTCTGTTCTTAATTATAGAGTAAACTCTTCGAGTCAACAAATATGCGCTAAGCGCCGTCTTAATTGTAATTTGTGCTCACTATTATTGTACTGTAAGTTATTTATAAAATTTTTATTTATTTGTGAATCACTCTTCATAGAGTCTGAATATAAGTAAATATATTGAGTCACTGAATATGTCACCCCAAAACCGATGCTCCGGTCTACGCAGCTCCAACTGTTCTATTTCTAGGGTAATATGTTTTATTTTTTTTTTTATTATATTATATTATGTTTTTATAACTTACTTATTGAGTTAGCACCAAATCGAGTGTGCCGTTAAAAGAAAAATTTTTGAAAATTTTTGAAGCTTTTGAAAATTTTCGGGGGGTGAGAGAAAAGTGGAGGAGGGGGGGTAGGGTCTGGTGAGGTTGGCGTCGGCGAGTATTTTTGTATATACTACTGTGTAGTATATACAAATTTTGCTCAAAAAATTGCTATCTAGCACCGTTCCCGAGATATTTATGTTTTAATATTTTATTCTAATTAAGTTTTTTTTTTTTTAAAAATAGAAGGAAGGTTGCTAAGGGAATGAAATTTAGCGGAACCCGGGGAACGAAGGGAACCAAATCGAGTGTGCCGTTAAAAGAAATTTTTTGAAATTTTTGAAAATTTTTCGGGGGGTGAGGGAAAAGTGGGGGGGGTAGGGTCTGATGAGGTTGGCTTCGGCGAATTTTGCTCAAAAAATTGCTATCTAGCACCGTTCCCGAGATATTTATGTTTTAATGTTTTATTCTAATTAGGTTTTTTAAAAATAGAAGGACGGGTGCTAAGGGAATGAAATTTAGATTTTTGTATACTGTGAATTTTCTATTGTTCAAAAGGTTAATTTGGATTGATTTTTATTAGAGATTTCGATATTTGGTGCCAACTTTGGGGAGGGGGTGAAGAAGGGGGGAGGTGTACACAGGGGTTGTTTTCACAATAAATTTTTAATATAAGAGTTACAGCTTTAAAAATTTAGATTAGTACTATATGCTATTTTATTTTAATTAATTGCCAATAAGGGGGGGGGGGATATCTGTTTTGGGTAAATGTCACTTAAAATGTCATGTAAAGTGTCTACAAGACACGTGATTAAATAAAGATCGGAGGGGGGGGGGGAGTGGGGGGAGTCGGGGGGGGGGGGGGGGGTTATTTGTCAGTGCTTATCACTCGGCAATACCTGTAATGATTAAATTTGGGACAATTTGATTTTATTTTTGGGGGAAAAAGAGGGGGTGGGGGTGGAAGGAAGGGGGATGAGCGTATAGTCTTAGTCGTTCCCCACACAACACAAAAAACTGCGATCTCGTAGCTTACTGCCACGAGGAGCTACGTCTGCCTGTTCGTTGTGTGTGCTGGGAACTAACTATGACTATAATCTGTGATCTGTAACGGATAAAGTAAAAGTTCGGAAATATATTTTTTCAAAATCCGAAATTTTGAAAAAGGGGATCGAGAGAGGGGAGCAAATGATAATATTATATATATATAATATATATATATCCGAAGTAACGTCTAAATTTTTCTAGGACCCACCGTTTCTGAGTTAAGTACTCGAGAAGCTTTAGCCGACTTACAAAAGGTGTATGGTTAAGAAATTAAATAGGTAAAATTTACAAGTATATTTTAAATCAAATTTACAGTTCAGTTAACTGAGGTAGGGCAACCTGGGGAGGCCCAGTGGGGGGGCAGGGAATTTGAAAAATAATAATTTTTTAGAGGGGGAGGTGGTAGCGGGTGAAGGGGGGAGGGGGGGAAAAGCTATTGACACCACGTGCTCAAATTTACAATAAAACTTAAATTATATTAAATTATTTTTGATGTTCGTCACCTTTTTTATCTGGTCGGGTAAGCCAGTGACGTCACGAGCGCTTTACCCTTGACCGTTTTAAAATAGTACAGCAGAAATACCAAGGTACATTAAAAAATTCATATCTACGTAACTACTGGCTTGAAAAATCTGAAAATTTGGAATATTGATCTGGTTGAAACGTTCTACTTAAATTTGGAAAAAAAATTATGCCTAAAAGATCGTTTTCAAAAGTTATCAAATTTCAAAAATACCTAAATTATTTTTCCATTTTTGATGGCTGCTATCTTCGTCAAATCGGGTCCAAATTGAGCAGGAAAAACGGTTCTCAACTCCTCTTCCGCTCCTCTTCCTGGATAATGTAGCAGGTCTTCTGCAGGTGTCCTTGATCTTCCAGCACGTGGCCACGTGGTTTTCCTTTCTTGCCTGTAACTCCTCACTCCGGGGCAGGAAAAATCCAAACGAGGCCTCGTTTGGAAGGTCTCCTTGCAGGCTTTCCTGGCAGTCCAAAAAATGGGGGGGTCGTCGATCTCGTTCTCGCAGCGTTCGCCTCCAAAGTTTAAAATCACTAAAAGATTTGGGTTTTTTGGTCACAGCTCACTCAAAACTGGTCGGATTTTCAAAATTTTTCCAAATGCACTTTTGTCTTGTCTTTCCGCATCCAACAATGTATAGCACTTGTTACTTCTGACGAAAATTTCTATTTATAAGATTTTTCGCGATATCTCGGGCGCGGAGCGGTTTAAAAAGTCGAGACAAAGACGATGCGCTTCAGTGAGAGCTTGCGCGCGACTGGGTTAGGTTAGGTTAGGTTAGGTTAGGTTAGGTTAGGTTAGGTTAGGTTAGGTTAGGTTAGGTTAGGTTAGGTTAGGTTAGGTTAGGTTAGGTTAGGTTAGGTTAGGTTAGGTTAGGTTAGGTTAGGTTAGGTTAGGTTAGGTTAGGTTAGGTTAGGTTAGGTTAGGTTAGGTTAGGTTAGGTTAGGTTGAGGGGCTGGCTGGGCTACCTTCTCGAAGCTCGTCCACTACTATGTCTTGCGGATTTTTATCCGGAGGGATGGTACTGGATTGTGCGGGTGCTCCTTGGGTGCGGTCAACAATTTCTCTCGTAGGGGAGATATTGTTTTTTCGCAGCAAAACGTCCAGCGGGAGGGACTTCTGCTTTCGCCCCTAAGCTTGTATTAGGAGCGCGTGCAGAAGTAAGAAGTGGGCTCGTGAGTCGAGCAGTCTGGAGCAAGTGGGTCCGGACGAAGTAGAGCCCTCCGTGTATCTCTCTGATGAGCAGAGAGAACAGCGGATGTGGGCAAGTGCAGCACTGGCTGCGGGGGTTACGATTCATGTTGGATCGCAGTCGCTGACTTCGGCGACAGTTGGTGGGCTCTGGTCTTCTTTTGCCTTGTAGGTCAATGAGTGGGCGCAGAAGTGCGCTGGTTGTCGCTGAGGACAGCATACCAAATCCCAAGGTTTGTGGGTCGCTGAGGGGAGTGTTCGGGGCGCGGGGTTGGAGCTGTGCCTTGTTTTTTGAGTCACAGCTCCGAGGTCGCGAATCGGGCATGGTCGTCGGGAAGTCGGCCGCTAGACCCACCACCACGGGATGCTCACCCTTATGAGCAACAAATATGAAAGATGGCCAATTTGAAAAAGACTACCCAGGAGGGTCCACGCAGGTGGGAATCCCTCCGTGTCGACCATTCGACACGCAGCCCCACGTACTCTGGGGGGGGCACAAATTGCCAAGAGGAAGAAGGAAGAAATAAAAAAGTATTAGAGAAAGTGTTGAAGAAGGATGATGTGAGAAAAGAAAATGAAGGTTCTGAAAACGAAGAAATGAGGGTGTTGAGGAATAGAAAAGACGAAAAAGAGGGTAAAAAGAGGTGTAAGAGAAGGCCTAAGGATAGCTTTTCGAAATCAGAGAGTGACCTCACGGCAGCAACATCTCGTGCACTGTCTCCTATTATTAGTGAGACAACAGGCCGATTCTGGGAACGTGATGGCAAGCGCCAACGGCTCGGAGACGAGTCTATCAGTGACGTTGAGAGCATATCCGAAGAGTTGCCACCCGTGCCGCTGCACACGCTTCTTTTTAAAAAGCCGGCAACTACGGATTGTCTTACTGGAGATAGATTCGGGAAGAAGCAGTTGCTGGGGCAAAAACGTGCCCAAGAAAGTTTGGAACTAGAGAGTGAGTTGGAGAACCGCGCACTTAGTGCTTGTGAGACCAGAATCTCTCTGAACCAAGAATTTGATGGCGATGAGCGACTGGTGAGTGCCCTCAGTCAGAAGGCTTTAGAGGACGTTGAAACCATCCTCAAGGTGGCAACAAAATCTGGAAACTTAAAGGGCACTTTCCAGAGAGCTCTTAAGGACTCAGCTGGGTCCATTAGGACGGTTGTGGCAGCCCTCAGCAAGAGGACTGCAAGTGATGAAACGGCCAAACTGCAAGATGAAAACGCTCGCTTGCGAGCGGAAATGGCCGAACTTCGCAAAGAAATGGCTGCGCTTAGGGAGAAGGTGGAGCAAGGGACTGATCCTATTGCTACTCCGGCCCATAATATAATGACGGCAGAAGCTCTTATGTCACACCCGGAGTTCTTCCAGGAGTTGGAGCGCTCAATCATGCTGCAGGTGGGTGGCATGGTCAACGCGCGATTAGAAGCAATAAATCCACGTCTGCTCCCCGAGAAGCGTATACGGCCTCCACTCGCTGCTGACCGGATGCAGGCGGGAAAGGCGGCTTCGGATCCAAAGCCTCCGCCACAGGCGGGACCCAGCATCCGTCAGGTGCTTCACTCCGAACCCCGACAGGGGTCAAAGGGAAAGGCTACCAAAGGAATCGCAGTCAAGGCTACCAAGCAGCCTGCGAAGGACAACCCATGCTCCCTTGCTTCTGCGCCTGTCTCGATGAATGAGGGTTGGTCGACGGTGGTCAAGCGAGGAAGGAAGAAGAAGGTGACCCAACAGCCGGCTTCCCAGCCTGCGAATGGGAAACCCAGGAGCCAGCAGGTTAAGTTGCGTCCACCTCGGTCCGCGGCTGTAGTTATCACGCTGCAGCCGGGGGCTGAGCAGAAGGGTGTAACTTACCCGAAAGTGTTAGTGGACCTGCGGTCAAAAATTGACCTGGCCAGCTGCGGCATCGGTGGAACCGGTCTGCGCTGCAAGCGAGCTGCCACCGGTGCTTGTAAACTTGAGGTGCCTGGTGCTACAAGTGATGAGAAGGCGGACATTCTTGCGCAGCGGATTCGCGAGCATGTTGACCCGGAGCTTGTGTCAGTGTCCAGGCCTGTTAAGTGCGCGGAAATGCGTATATCTGGTCTGGACGACTCGGTCTCCGTAGAGGAGCTGAAATCAGCTATAGCTAGAAGCGGTGACTGTCCTCAAGAGTCGGTGAAAGTTGGGGAAATTCGACAAGACCCCCGGGGCGCCGGGGTTGCATGGGTCCGCTGTCCAGTTGCAGCCGCGAAAAAGCTAGGCGAAGGGAACCGCTTCCTGGTTGGGTGGGTGTCAGCCCAGGTGAAAGTGTTGCAACCTAGGCCGATGCAATGCTATCGGTGCTTGCAAAAGGGGCACGTCAGGGCCCAGTGTAGTGCCGAGGTAGACCGCAGTGAAGATTGTTATCGCTGTGGTCAGCCCGGACACAAGGCGGCGACGTGCTCCGCGGACGCCCGATGCTCGCTATGCGCAGCGGCCAATAGGCCTGCGGGACACCGGATGGGTAGCAAAGCATGCTCCCCACCCAAACCAAAGAAAGTAGTAGCCGGTAAATGTACCCAATCTCCAGCAGCAGTAGTGGCCGGTAGCAGCCGCCCCGCGCCCAGACGGGGAGAGGAGTCGATGATCACAAATTAATTTAATTATGGCTCATCGATTCCTCCAGGCGAATATCAACCACTGTCGCAACGCGCAGGACTTGCTCATGCAGAGCATGGCGCAATGGTTGATAGAGGTTGCTGTAGTTGCCGAGCCGTACTTTGTCTCCCCCCGAGATAACTGGGTGAGTGACATCGATGGCGTGGTGGCTATAGTAGCCTCAGTGTCGGCTGGTTGTCCGCCTCTCTCTTTAATAGCAAAGGGCAGAGGCTATGTAGCGGTGCTGTGGAGAGACATAGTCCTCATAGGGGTGTATTTTTCTCCAAACCGGGCACTCTCTGAGTTCGAGTCGTTTCTGTACGGGGTGGGGGCTCTCATTAGGCATCAACTACCCCAACAGACGCTTTTAGCGGGAGACCTCAACGCCTGGTCTTCGGCGCGGTCCCCGGCGGCGAGAGCTCGCGGAGTGTACCTGGACGAGTGGGTGGCGAGAACTGGCCTCACGGTTCTTAACTGTGGGTCAGTTAACACCTGCGTGCGACAGAATGGGGGGTCGATTGTCGATGTGACTATTGTTTCCCCTGATGTTGCGCGTATGGTTAGGGATTGGAGGGTGGTGGAAGATGAGGAGACGGGTTCCGATCACCGTTACATACGGTTTGATGTGTCTCTCTTTTCCACCACGGCTCGTCGCCCGGGAAGGTGCACCTCTAGTGTTCCCAGGTGGGTTCTGAGGACGATGGACAGAGAGACGCTTGTGATGGCATCTATTGTCCAAGAGTGGCTTCCGCAACCGGATATGATAGATGTCGAGTTGGAGGCTAAGTGGTTTCAGGACGCCATGTCACAGGTCTGTGACGCGTCAATGGCAAGGGCAAGACCGCTGCCTCCGAGAAGGCGAGTGTATTGGTGGTCTCAAGAGATAGCTGTTCTACGGAGCAGCTGCGTGGAGGCGAGACGCCGGTACACGAGGCATCGAAGACGACGTCGTCGGGATGAGTCTGCGGAAAACCTGCTGTATGGTGTATACCGGGAGAAGGTGAGGGACCTGCAACGGGCAATCTGTGACGCTAAAGCTCGGGCGTACGCTGAAATGCTCGAGACTCTCAGTCGCGACCCATGGGGGCGCCCGTACAAAGAGGTCAGACGGAAGATCCGTCCCTGGGCGCCACCACTGACGGAGACTCTTGAGCCGCGATTGCTGGGTGATGTGGTGACTGCCCTGTTTCCAAACGGGGTGGCGTTTCAGCCCCCGGTAATGGTGCCACCTCTCCGGAGAACTGAGATCCGAGATGAGCTCGAGGAGATACAACCAGTGTCGGAGGGTGAGTTGTTGGCGGCCATACTAAGACTGAAAGCCAAGAACAGGGCTCCAGGCCCAGATGGCATACCTGGACGCGCCTGGATTGTGGCCTTGGAGGCGCTGGGGAACCGATTCCGACGCCTTTTGAGTGCTTGTCTGGAGACGGGTCGGTTCCCATCGCTGTGGAAGACGGGCAGGCTGGTACTTCTCAGGAAGGATGGGCGCCCAGCGGATTCTCCTTCCGCGTACCGCCCTATCGTTCTGCTCGACGAGGCAGACAAGTTGTTCGAGCGTATAATAGCAAGACGACTTGTTCAGCACCTCGATAGGGTAGGTCCGAACTTGTCAGAGCACCAGTTTGGTTTCCGAGTAGGCCGGTCTACGATTGACGCCATCATGCGCGTCAAAGCCATCTCGGACGAGGCGGTGGCTAGCGGTGGGGTGGTGATGGCTGTGTCTTTGGACATAGCTAACGCCTTTAACACTCTACCATGGGCCTGTATTGGGGAGGCACTGAAGTACCATGAAGTGCCGCCCTACCTCAGACGTATCGTTGCCGCCTACCTCTCTGGGAGATTTATCTCATATACAGGGAGGGATGGTCGACAGCTGCGAAAGGAGATGTCGTGCGGTGTTCCACAGGGATCGGTTCTGGGGCCACTGCTGTGGAACATCGGGTATGACTGGGTGCTAAGGGGAGCTCTTAATCCGGGCGCCGGTGTGACCTGCTATGCAGACGACACGCTCGTGACAGCCCGGGGCGAGACCTACGAGGAAGCTGCCCGTCTTACCACGGCAGCTGTGCAAGAAGTGGTGGGAAGAATGGAGCGGTTGGGACTCCGGGTGGCGCTCAACAAGTCCGAGGCCTTAGTGTTTCATGGCCCGAGACGTGCGCCACCAAGGGGTTCCTTCATCTCTATCGGAGAGGAACGCATCGATGTGCAGCCCCTGATGAAATATCTCGGACTGCACCTCGATGCTAAGTGGGACTTCTGCGGACACTTCGCGAAGATGGCCCCTAGGTTGAGGGTGGCGGCTGCTACTCTGAAGCGCTTGCTGCCCAACCTTGGTGGACCTATAGCAGGATGCCGCCGCCTGTATTTGGGAGTGGTTCGGTCCATGGCACTCTACGGAGCGCCAGTGTGGGCGAAGGCTCTGAACCGTCGAACCATTGCTCTGCTGAGGCAGCCTCAGAGGGTGATGGCCATCGGAGTCATACGCGGTTATCGGACCATTTCTTGCGAGGCGGCGTGCGTGCTGGCGGGGTCACCTCCCTGGGACCTGGAGGCGATGGTCCATGCGGGGATGTACGCGTGGCGCACAGAGTTGCGCAGCCGCGGAGAGCATCCCGCGCCGAGGGAGATTGCAGTATGGAAGTCCCACGCTCGGCGGTCCCTGCTTTGGGAATGGAGGGAGCGACTGGCTCACCCAGTGGCTGGAAGCTGGACTGTTGAGGCTGTCCGGCCGGTACTTAAGGACTGGTTGGACAGGGCGCACGGGTCGCTTACTTTCCGGTTGGTGCAGGTGCTTTCGGGGCATGGATGCTTCGGAAAGTACTTGTGCAAAATAGCCGGAAGAGAACCGACCCCTGCGTGCCATCACTGCGGATGCACGGAAGACACGGCGCAGCATACGTTGGAAGAGTGCAGAGGCTGGAGCAGCGAGCGCCGTGCTCTTGCCGAAGTGGTGGGAAATGATCTCTCTCTCCCAGCATTGATCAAATCAATGCTTCGAGATGAGGGATCATGGGAGGCGGCTGCTTCCTTCTGCGAACAGGTCATGTCCCAGAAGGAAGCGGCGGAGCGCGAGAGGGAGGTCACTAGTGATCTCCCGATGCGCCAACGTAGAAGCGGGCGTCGGAGAAGGATCTTTCACGCCCTTCTCCGACCCCCGTAGTAGGGGCATTGGGTCACAGACTCGGGGGGGTCTGTGTCCTGATACGAGTAGCCCCGAGGTGGCGCGCGCGGTGTTTCCGCGCGTCTCTCTTGGAATGATGGGTGGAGAATCTCCAGCTTCACCCTGACAAGGATGGATCCCAGGGGACCAGCGCTGACGGGGCCGCGGTCGAGTACAAACGTGTGCCCGTAGCCCTGTTAACTAGCGTTGTGAAGAAACACCGTGGGGGTTTTAGTCGGTTGGAGTCCGACACTACCCACTTGCCACCCCCCGGTGGCGGGTGGGCGTCCGTTCCGGATTTCCCCCACGAAAAAAAAAAAAAAAAAAAAAAAAAAAAAGGTTAGGTTAGGTTAGGTTAGGTTAGGTTAGGTTAGGTTAGGTTAGGTTAGGTTAGGTTAGGTTAGGTTAGGTTAGGTTCCCCCCCGTGGGTCACCACCTTGTCGTGGTGGGGGGGCTTAGTAGCCGCACGGTTTGCGGTGAAGCGAAGTGTGACCCGTGGTGGGCCTTCTGCGCTTGCCCCAGAGCTTTTATCTGGAGCGAGCGCAGAAGGCGGTCCGGAGGCAAGTCTGCCCGGACGTGTGGAGCCCTCGCCTATACCTCTCCTTTGAGAGGATTGGTGGTAGGGCTGAAGGGTAGATGGAAGTCCGGAGACGGACTTGGAGTTGAGCTTGCCTTAACTGGCCGGCTTCAGTGGAGACAACCACGAAACAAAAACCTCAAAATCCCAGGTGTCGACTCATCCGCCTGTGGGTGCCCTGACAGGGTGGCTGGTGGAGTGCACCAGCCCACTAGAGGTCAACCCACGGATACCGCCCGACCTCCGTGGTGTAACAGGGTTACCCGGGTACAGGGGGCACTGCCCGGGTGGACTGAATATTTCCGCCATACTCGTGGGAACAAAAATGTTTGTTTTAAATAAAAATATAGATAAGTTTGATGTTAAGAGGGGAGCGCAATGCGCTAATGAGGAGGAGTCCGAAGTCGATAACATCTTTTCGATGGCATCGGCCAAGGGTTTGTCAGAGTCTGACTCTGACGCGAGTTTGATGACGGTGGCATCTCTGGATACCGAAGAGTCACCGTCTGCGAATCGGCGGAAACGCCGAAAGAGCATGGAGGGGAATGCCTCGGATAACTCAAGTGAGTCGACCGAGGTGATCCCGCCCCGACGTGGAAGAGGCAGACCGCCTACCACTGGGCAGTATGTTGGCCTAGCGAAAGCCAAAGCCGAATTAAATAAGGCCAAGGAAGAGGAGCTGCGGCTTGAGGCCGAAAGGCAGATGGCCGAAGAGCAGCGCCAAAAGAGGGAAAAAACCCGGGCCTTCTTTATGAAGGGCCCGCAGGCCAAAGGGCGAGACGCTGCCGATATTGAAAGGCTTGTGATGGACTCGGTGGACACCATCAAAAAGGTGGCCACCAGGTCTAAAAACCTCAAGGGCACATTTGTGGCCGCCCTGAACGAGGCTGCGCGAGTTGTAAAAGACTCTTTCCAGGAGCTGCGCGACCGCACGATGCCCGAGGAGGTCAGCCTCTTAATGGAGGCCAACAAGAAGCTCACAGCGGAACTCACAGAGATCCGTCGTGAATTAAGCGAGTTGAGGGCCGCTCGAGCGTGCCCTCCGGTCTCGGTACCAGCTCCAGCTCCTTCTTTGGATCTCGAGGAGGTTAAGCGTGCGGTCATGGTGCATGTTGGCACTCTAATGGATGCCCGTTTTGAGGGCATGAGTGACCGGCTGCTTCCAGAGAAACGCGTGCGGCCGCCTCTGGCTGCTGACAAGCAAATCAGTGAGGTAGCACCGCCAGTAGCCAGTACATCCTCAGCGGCAGCTGCTCCTCCCCAACCTTTTCCACCTAGTGCTAAATCCATGGGTGCTGCACCGAAAAGGGCGGGTAAGAGAAAGAAGAAATCTACACCGGCTGCAACCGTAGATTTGGAATCTACACCTGCGCCGCGTCCAATGCAGGGGTCATGGGCTGAGGTCACAAAACGAGGCTCAAAGAAAGGTGGTAGTGCAGCCGTGCAAAATAGAGCCAGGTCATCAGCTCCCGTGAGGTCACAGCCTCCAAAGGTGGTACCTCCGCAAGCCGCGAAGGCAAAGGTGGCTAAATTGAAAGCCCCTCGCACTGCAGCCGTGGTAATCACGCTGCAGCCGGGGGCGGCTGAGAAGGGCCTCACTTATGCAGGAGTGCTGATGGAGGCCAAGAACCGCATTAATTTGTCGGATCTTGGAGTGCCGCCCCTAAAGATAAGGACCGCAGCTACTGGGGCTCGAATACTGGAGGTTCCGGGCGAGGACAAAGATCTGAAAGCTGACACCCTGGCTGAGAAGCTCAGAGAAGTGTTCAGAGCTCAAGGGGAGATACAGGTGTCAAGACCGACCACAACAGCGGATTTACGCGTGAGTGGCTTGGACGACTCTGTAAACTCCACCGAGCTGACAGAGGCTCTTGCAGGAGCTGCGGGGTGTCCGGTATCCTCCATTAAGGTGGGAGAGATCCGAAAAGGGGCAGCGGGTATGGGCACTGCATTTGTAAGGTGTCCCGTGACGGCCGCTAAGAAGATAGCAGGTGTCGGTCGAGTGATGGTTGGATGGGTGGCAGCGCAGGTCCAGATCTTGGACGCCAGGCCGCGACGTTGCTACCGGTGCCTCGCACTGGGTCACGTCAGAGCCCAGTGCCAATCCGAGGTAGACCGTAGTGACGACTGCCACCGTTGCGGCAACAAGGGTCACAAGGCCAGTGACTGTTCGGCTGCGCCACACTGCACTCTATGTGCAGTAGCGGGAAGACCAGCCAACCACCTCTCCGGGGGCAAGGCATGCGCCAAGCCCCCGACTAAAACAGGGGCGAGAAAGAAGCAGTCTGCGACTTCAAATAAATCCAAGTCGCAGCCAGCTCGCCCCGTAATGGTGCAGACGGTTGCCATGGAGGAAAGTTAGCATGGCTCTCACTTTCCTCCAGGCAAACATCAACCACTCCGCCCGCGCTCAGGATCTCCTCCTGCAGAGTATGGCGGAGTGGTCAATCCAGGTGGCTGCAGTAGCCGAACCGTATGTGGTCCCATCTCGGTCTGACTGGGTAGGGGACCTTGATGGACTGGTGGCAGTTACCACTCAGTCGCCAGTGCGTTCCCCGTCCCTCGTCGTCGTGACTCGAGGCTCGGGGTACGTGGCGGTGAGGGTCGGTGAGACTGTAGTGGTTGCGGTGTATTTTTCACCCAACAGAGCCCTCACCGATTTTGAGGCCTTCCTCGTTGAGGTGGGGACCCTGGTAGGTCAGTGTCGCCTTTGGCCTGTCGTCGTCCTCGGAGACTTCAACGCCAAGTCCACGGCGTGGGGGTCTCCGACGATCAATGCACGGGGTAGGCCATTGGAAGAGTGGTTGGCGGAAGTGGGTCTCTGTATCCTCAACCAGGGGTCAGAAAACACGTGCGTGCGGATGCAGGGCGGGTCAGTGGTCGACCTAACCCTGGCCACTCCGGAACTCGCGCGCCGTGTACATGACTGGGAGGTTCTGGTCAACGAGGAGACGCTATCCGACCATCGTTACATTCGGTTCAGCGTCTCCTCGTCTACAGCGGAGGACTACGGGCGAGAGCCTCTCGTGTCTGGACCACGGTGGGTGCTCAAACGTCTGGATGTGGAGTTGCTGCAGGAGGCAGCCATTGTTCAGGCATGGAATGCCCCACCCCTGGAGCCCGTCGACATTGACGCAGAAGCGGACGCGCTATGCACGGCAATGACTCACATTTGTGATGCCGCGATGCCGCGCGCGACGATACTGCCGCCCAAGCGCCAGGTCTATTGGTGGTCGGAGGAGATTGCTGAACTCCGCCGCTGTTGTGTAGCGAGGCGTCGCCGCTACCAACGTTACCGGAGACGAAGGCGTCAGGACGCCAGTGAGTCGGATGCTCTCTATGCCGCCTATAGAGAAGCGTCCAAAGCTCTCCGTGTTGCCATCACCGAGGCTAAAGCCGATGCATGGAGGCAGCTGCTGGTGACTCTGGAGCGGGACCCATGGGGGCGCCCCTATCTAATGGCTAGGCGAAAGCTTCGGCCGTGGGCGCCTCCAGTCACCAGTATGCTGCAGCCGGCGACACTTCAGCGAGTGGTAGAGGGACTGTTCCCCGGTAGACCGGGAACCGACTTTGTCCCACCCACGGAGATGACAACACGGTATGACAATACCGGACGTGACGAGGAAGAGCGGCCGCCCGATGTATCCGAGGGAGAATTGGGAGCGGCTGTCCTGAGAATGAGGGCCAAGAACACAGCACCGGGGCCAGATGGCATACCTGGCCGTGCGTGGGCCCTCGCTCAGGACGCTCTGGAACCTAGCCTGAGGGGTCTCTTTAACCGCTGCATGCAGGAGGGGAGATTCCCTCGGCGATGGAAGGTAGGGAGATTGGTGCTCCTTCGAAAGGAGGGGAGACCAGTGGACGAGCCGTCGGGATACCGACCGATTGTGTTGCTTGACGAGGCGGGCAAGTTGTTGGAGCGGATCGTCGCTGCCCGTCTTGTCAAGCATCTTGAGAGAGTGGGGCCAAATTTAGCCGAATCTCAGTTCGGATTCCGGAGAGGTCGATCTACGGTAGACGCTATTGCGTGCGTACGAGATCTCTCCGAAAAAGCGTGCTCCACTGGTGGGGTGTTGTTGGCGGTGTCGTTAGACATAGCCAACGCGTTCAATACCCTGCCGTGGACCACTATATTGGGAGCTTTGAGGTACCATCGCGTGCCCCGGTATCTCGAGCGTCTCGTTGGGGATTATCTCTCCGATAGAGAGGTAGTCTTCCCAACGATGCAGGGCGAGGAACGGAGTCCCATGACTCGCGGTGTTCCGCAGGGGTCAGCTTTAGGGCCACTCCTGTGGAACATCGGCTATGATTGGGTTCTTCGGTGCGCTAACCTTCGTGGCGTCGGCGTAGTGTGTTACGCCGATGACACTTTGGTTACCGCTAAAGGGCGGACGTTTCGAGAAGCGTCGGTACTGGCAACGGCTGGAGTGGCATCAGTGGTTGCTAGGATTCGGAGGTTGGGTCTGGAGGTGGCGCTTCATAAATCTGAGGCCATTTGTTTTCATGGTCCTCGGCAAGCGCCACCTGCAGGCTCATACATTGTAGTAGGAGGAACTTCTATTTCTGTCGGGTCATCGCTGAAATACCTCGGTGTTGTGCTCGATAGCAGGTGGAAGTTCGGAACACATCTGCAACAGTTGACACCCAAATTAATGGGTACTGCTGCAGCGTTAAGCCGGCTTCTCCCCAACCTGGGCGGGGGAGATGGGACCTGCCGCCACCTTTACATGGCGGTAGTGCGCTCAATGGCGCTATATGGTGCCCCCATATGGGCGGGTTCACTTGACCGCCGCGAGTCGGCGCTGTTGATGCGCTCGCAGCGCGTGATGGCCAAGAGAGTGTGTAGGGGCTACTGCACACTCTCACATGAGGTGGCATGCGCACTCGCTGGCTCACTGCCGTGGGACCTGGAGGCTGAAGTTTTGTCCTCGGTCTACTGGCGAAGGGCTCAAGCGAGGGCGAGGAATATGCACCCGGCGCCACAGGAAGTGGTACGGTGGCGCAGGAGTGCCAGGGACAGGGCCCTGGAAGAGTGGCGGCAGAGTCTGCTGACGGGTCCCACGCAGAGGGGAGCTGGAGCACAACGTCTCCTTGAGGCGATCCAGCCCGTACTCGTAGAGTGGGTAAAGCGGAAGCACGGGGTGCTAACCTTCCGGTTGACGCAGGTCCTTACGGGGCATGGATGCTTCGGGAGGTACCTGTGTTATGTAGCCGGAAGGGAAGAGACTCCAGTGTGCCACCAGTGCGGATGGCCGGAGGACACTGCGCAGCATGCGCTTGAGTCCTGTCCGGCAGAAGCGGAACCGCGACGGTCTTTGGTCGCAGTCGTGGGGGCAGACCTTTCCTTGCCCACCGTCCTTAACAGGATGGTCAGCGACGAAAGGTCGTGGGAGGCGATGGTCTCCTTCTGTGAGACAGTGATCTCCAGAAGGGAAGACGAGGAGCGAGAGCGGGAGCGGAATCCCCTCGCTCATCCGCGCCGGAGAGTGCGGCCAAGGGGGCGGGCTATTCTAGCTCGTACCCCGTCTCCGCTAAGAGTACCTGGGGTGCCGGATGCGGGGGCGTCCGACACCTCCGATAGTAACTAAGGGGTCTAAGAGAGGTGATGCGCCGTACATACCCGGCGCATCGCTTGAGTCGTATGGAAGGGGTAACCTTTCCCGAGGCGGGTCCACCCAGGACGCTAACTGACGGGACTGCGGAGAATGCGCGAGCGGTCCCGCGGTCCCGTCGTTGAGTCATGATGCGGGAACATCGTGGGGTTTTAGTCGGTATGGGCGTCTCTGACGTCGAGCCCGACATATCCCTTCCGTCCCCCCTGGCGGTTGGGAATGCGTAAATGCATTTCCCCACGTAAAAAAAAAAAAAAAAAAAAAAAAAAAAAAAAAAAAAAAAAAAAAGGTTAGTTTAGGTTAGGTTAGGTTAGGTTAGGTTAGGTTAGGTTAGGTTAGGTTAGGTTAGGTTAGGTTAGGTTAGGTTAGGTTAGGTTAGGTTAGGTTAGGTTAGGTTAGGTTAGGTTAGGTTAGGTTAGGTTAGGTTAGGTTAGGTTAGGTTAGGTTAGGTTAGGTTAGGTTAGGTTAGGTTAGGTTAGGTTAGGTTAGGTTAGGTTAGGTTAGGTTAGGTTAGGTTAGGTTAGGTTAGGTTAGGTTAGGTTAGGTTAGGTTAGGTTAGGTTAGGTTAGGTTAGGTTAGGTTAGGTTAGGTTAGGTTAGGTTAGGTTAGGTTAGGTTAGGTTAGGTTAGGTTAGGTTAGGTTAGGTTAGGTTAGGTTAGGTTAGGTTAGGTTAGGTTAGGTTAGGTTAGGTTAGGTTAGGTTAGGTTAGGTTAGGTTAGGTTAGGTTAGGTTAGGTTAGGTTAGGTTAGGTTAGGTTAGGTTAGGTTAGGTTAGGTTAGGTTAGGTTAGGTTAGGTTAGGTTAGGTTAGGTTAGGTTAGGTTAGGTTAGGTTAGGTTAGGTTAGGTTAGGTTAGGTTAGGTTAGGTTAGGTTAGGTTAGGTTAGGTTAGGTTAGGTTAGGTTAGGTTAGGTTAGGTTAGGTTAGGTTAGGTTAGGTTAGGTTAGGTTAGGTTAGGTTAGGTTAGGTTAGGTTAGGTTAGGTTAGGTTAGGTTAGGTTAGGTTAGGTTAGGTTAGGTTAGGTTAGGTTAGGTTAGGTTAGGTTAGGTTAGGTTAGGTTAGGTTAGGTTAGGTTAGGTTAGGTTAGGTTAGGTTAGGTTAGGTTAGGTTAGGTTAGGTTAGGTTAGGTTAGGTTAGGTTAGGTTAGGTTAGGTTAGGTTAGGTTAGGTTAGGTTAGGTTAGGTTAGGTTAGGTTAGGTTAGGTTAGGTTAGGTTAGGTTAGGTTAGGTTAGGTTAGGTTAGGTTAGGTTAGGTTAGGTTAGGTTAGGTTAGGTTAGGTTAGGTTAGGTTAGGTTAGGTTAGGTTAGGTTAGGTTAGGTTAGGTTAGGTTAGGTTAGGTTAGGTTAGGTTAGGTTAGGTTAGGTTAGGTTAGGTTAGGTTAGGTTAGGTTAGGTTAGGTTAGGTTAGGTTAGGTTAGGTTAGGTTAGGTTAGGTTAGGTTAGGTTAGGTTAGGTTAGGTTAGGTTAGGTTAGGTTAGGTTAGGTTAGGTTAGGTTAGGTTAGGTTAGGTTAGGTTAGGTTAGGTTAGGTTAGGTTAGGTTAGGTTAGGTTAGGTTAGGTTAGGTTAGGTTAGGTTAGGTTAGGTTAGGTTAGGTTAGGTTAGGTTAGGTTAGGTTAGGTTAGGTTAGGTTAGGTTAGGTTAGGTTAGGTTAGGTTAGGTTAGGTTAGGTTAGGTTAGGTTAGGTTAGGTTAGGTTAGGTTAGGTTAGGTTAGGTTAGGTTAGGTTAGGTTAGGTTAGGTTAGGTTAGGTTAGGTTAGGTTAGGTTAGGTTAGGTTAGGTTAGGTTAGGTTAGGTTAGGTTAGGTTAGGTTAGGTTAGGTTAGGTTAGGTTAGGTTAGGTTAGGTTAGGTTAGGTTAGGTTAGGTTAGGTTAGGTTAGGTTAGGTTAGGTTAGGTTAGGTTAGGTTAGGTTAGGTTAGGTTAGGTTAGGTTAGGTTAGGTTAGGTTAGGTTAGGTTAGGTTAGGTTAGGTTAGGTTAGGTTAGGTTAGGTTAGGTTAGGTTAGGTTAGGTTAGGTTAGGTTAGGTTAGGTTAGGTTAGGTTAGGTTAGGTTAGGTTAGGTTAGGTTAGGTTAGGTTAGGTTAGGTTAGGTTAGGTTAGGTTAGGTTAGGTTAGGTTAGGTTAGGTTAGGTTAGGTTAGGTTAGGTTAGGTTAGGTTAGGTTAGGTTAGGTTAGGTTAGGTTAGGTTAGGTTAGGTTAGGTTAGGTTAGGTTAGGTTAGGTTAGGTTAGGTTAGGTTAGGTTAGGTTAGGTTAGGTTAGGTTAGGTTAGGTTAGGTTAGGTTAGGTTAGGTTAGGTTAGGTTAGGTTAGGTTAGGTTAGGTTAGGTTAGGTTAGGTTAGGTTAGGTTAGGTTAGGTTAGGTTAGGTTAGGTTAGGTTAGGTTAGGTTAGGTTAGGTTAGGTTAGGTTAGGTTAGGTTAGGTTAGGTTAGGTTAGGTTAGGTTAGGTTAGGTTAGGTTAGGTTAGGTTAGGTTAGGTTAGGTTAGGTTAGGTTAGGTTAGGTTAGGTTAGGTTAGGTTAGGTTAGGTTAGGTTAGGTTAGGTTAGGTTAGGTTAGGTTAGGTTAGGTTAGGTTAGGTTAGGTTAGGTTAGGTTAGGTTAGGTTAGGTTAGGTTAGGTTAGGTTAGGTTAGGTTAGGTTAGGTTAGGTTAGGTTAGGTTAGGTTAGGTTAGGTTAGGTTAGGTTAGGTTAGGTTAGGTTAGGTTAGGTTAGGTTAGGTTAGGTTAGGTTAGGTTAGGTTAGGTTAGGTTAGGTTAGGTTAGGTTAGGTTAGGTTAGGTTAGGTTAGGTTAGGTTAGGTTAGGTTAGGTTAGGTTAGGTTAGGTTAGGTTAGGTTAGGTTAGGTTAGGTTAGGTTAGGTTAGGTTAGGTTAGGTTAGGTTAGGTTAGGTTAGGTTAGGTTAGGTTAGGTTAGGTTAGGTTAGGTTAGGTTAGGTTAGGTTAGGTTAGGTTAGGTTAGGTTAGGTTAGGTTAGGTTAGGTTAGGTTAGGTTAGGTTAGGTTAGGTTAGGTTAGGTTAGGTTAGGTTAGGTTAGGTTAGGTTAGGTTAGGTTAGGTTAGGTTAGGTTAGGTTAGGTTAGGTTAGGTTAGGTTAGGTTAGGTTAGGTTAGGTTAGGTTAGGTTAGGTTAGGTTAGGTTAGGTTAGGTTAGGTTAGGTTAGGTTAGGTTAGGTTAGGTTAGGTTAGGTTAGGTTAGGTTAGGTTAGGTTAGGTTAGGTTAGGTTAGGTTAGGTTAGGTTAGGTTAGGTTAGGTTAGGTTAGGTTAGGTTAGGTTAGGTTAGGTTAGGTTAGGTTAGGTTAGGTTAGGTTAGGTTAGGTTAGGTTAGGTTAGGTTAGGTTAGGTTAGGTTAGGTTAGGTTAGGTTAGGTTAGGTTAGGTTAGGTTAGGTTAGGTTAGGTTAGGTTAGGTTAGGTTAGGTTAGGTTAGGTTAGGTTAGGTTAGGTTAGGTTAGGTTAGGTTAGGTTAGGTTAGGTTAGGTTAGGTTAGGTTAGGTTAGGTTAGGTTAGGTTAGGTTAGGTTAGGTTAGGTTAGGTTAGGTTAGGTTAGGTTAGGTTAGGTTAGGTTAGGTTAGGTTAGGTTAGGTTAGGTTAGGTTAGGTTAGGTTAGGTTAGGTTAGGTTAGGTTAGGTTAGGTTAGGTTAGGTTAGGTTAGGTTAGGTTAGGTTAGGTTAGGTTAGGTTAGGTTAGGTTAGGTTAGGTTAGGTTAGGTTAGGTTAGGTTAGGTTAGGTTAGGTTAGGTTAGGTTAGGTTAGGTTAGGTTAGGTTAGGTTAGGTTAGGTTAGGTTAGGTTAGGTTAGGTTAGGTTAGGTTAGGTTAGGTTAGGTTAGGTTAGGTTAGGTTAGGTTAGGTTAGGTTAGGTTAGGTTAGGTTAGGTTAGGTTAGGTTAGGTTAGGTTAGGTTAGGTTAGGTTAGGTTAGGTTAGGTTAGGTTAGGTTAGGTTAGGTTAGGTTAGGTTAGGTTAGGTTAGGTTAGGTTAGGTTAGGTTAGGTTAGGTTAGGTTAGGTTAGGTTAGGTTAGGTTAGGTTAGGTTAGGTTAGGTTAGGTTAGGTTAGGTTAGGTTAGGTTAGGTTAGGTTAGGTTAGGTTAGGTTAGGTTAGGTTAGGTTAGGTTAGGTTAGGTTAGGTTAGGTTAGGTTAGGTTAGGTTAGGTTAGGTTAGGTTAGGTTAGGTTAGGTTAGGTTAGGTTAGGTTAGGTTAGGTTAGGTTAGGTTAGGTTAGGTTAGGTTAGGTTAGGTTAGGTTAGGTTAGGTTAGGTTAGGTTAGGTTAGGTTAGGTTAGGTTAGGTTAGGTTAGGTTAGGTTAGGTTAGGTTAGGTTAGGTTAGGTTAGGTTAGGTTAGGTTAGGTTAGGTTAGGTTAGGTTAGGTTAGGTTAGGTTAGGTTAGGTTAGGTTAGGTTAGGTTAGGTTAGGTTAGGTTAGGTTAGGTTAGGTTAGGTTAGGTTAGGTTAGGTTAGGTTAGGTTAGGTTAGGTTAGGTTAGGTTAGGTTAGGTTAGGTTAGGTTAGGTTAGGTTAGGTTAGGTTAGGTTAGGTTAGGTTAGGTTAGGTTAGGTTAGGTTAGGTTAGGTTAGGTTAGGTTAGGTTAGGTTAGGTTAGGTTAGGTTAGGTTAGGTTAGGTTAGGTTAGGTTAGGTTAGGTTAGGTTAGGTTAGGTTAGGTTAGGTTAGGTTAGGTTAGGTTAGGTTAGGTTAGGTTAGGTTAGGTTAGGTTAGGTTAGGTTAGGTTAGGTTAGGTTAGGTTAGGTTAGGTTAGGTTAGGTTAGGTTAGGTTAGGTTAGGTTAGGTTAGGTTAGGTTAGGTTAGGTTAGGTTAGGTTAGGTTAGGTTAGGTTAGGTTAGGTTAGGTTAGGTTAGGTTAGGTTAGGTTAGGTTAGGTTAGGTTAGGTTAGGTTAGGTTAGGTTAGGTTAGGTTAGGTTAGGTTAGGTTAGGTTAGGTTAGGTTAGGTTAGGTTAGGTTAGGTTAGGTTAGGTTAGGTTAGGTTAGGTTAGGTTAGGTTAGGTTAGGTTAGGTTAGGTTAGGTTAGGTTAGGTTAGGTTAGGTTAGGTTAGGTTAGGTTAGGTTAGGTTAGGTTAGGTTAGGTTAGGTTAGGTTAGGTTAGGTTAGGTTAGGTTAGGTTAGGTTAGGTTAGGTTAGGTTAGGTTAGGTTAGGTTAGGTTAGGTTAGGTTAGGTTAGGTTAGGTTAGGTTAGGTTAGGTTAGGTTAGGTTAGGTTAGGTTAGGTTAGGTTAGGTTAGGTTAGGTTAGGTTAGGTTAGGTTAGGTTAGGTTAGGTTAGGTTAGGTTAGGTTAGGTTAGGTTAGGTTAGGTTAGGTTAGGTTAGGTTAGGTTAGGTTAGGTTAGGTTAGGTTAGGTTAGGTTAGGTTAGGTTAGGTTAGGTTAGGTTAGGTTAGGTTAGGTTAGGTTAGGTTAGGTTAGGTTAGGTTAGGTTAGGTTAGGTTAGGTTAGGTTAGGTTAGGTTAGGTTAGGTTAGGTTAGGTTAGGTTAGGTTAGGTTAGGTTAGGTTAGGTTAGGTTAGGTTAGGTTAGGTTAGGTTAGGTTAGGTTAGGTTAGGTTAGGTTAGGTTAGGTTAGGTTAGGTTAGGTTAGGTTAGGTTAGGTTAGGTTAGGTTAGGTTAGGTTAGGTTAGGTTAGGTTAGGTTAGGTTAGGTTAGGTTAGGTTAGGTTAGGTTAGGTTAGGTTAGGTTAGGTTAGGTTAGGTTAGGTTAGGTTAGGTTAGGTTAGGTTAGGTTAGGTTAGGTTAGGTTAGGTTAGGTTAGGTTAGGTTAGGTTAGGTTAGGTTAGGTTAGGTTAGGTTAGGTTAGGTTAGGTTAGGTTAGGTTAGGTTAGGTTAGGTTAGGTTAGGTTAGGTTAGGTTAGGTTAGGTTAGGTTAGGTTAGGTTAGGTTAGGTTAGGTTAGGTTAGGTTAGGTTAGGTTAGGTTAGGTTAGGTTAGGTTAGGTTAGGTTAGGTTAGGTTAGGTTAGGTTAGGTTAGGTTAGGTTAGGTTAGGTTAGGTTAGGTTAGGTTAGGTTAGGTTAGGTTAGGTTAGGTTAGGTTAGGTTAGGTTAGGTTAGGTTAGGTTAGGTTAGGTTAGGTTAGGTTAGGTTAGGTTAGGTTAGGTTAGGTTAGGTTAGGTTAGGTTAGGTTAGGTTAGGTTAGGTTAGGTTAGGTTAGGTTAGGTTAGGTTAGGTTAGGTTAGGTTAGGTTAGGTTAGGTTAGGTTAGGTTAGGTTAGGTTAGGTTAGGTTAGGTTAGGTTAGGTTAGGTTAGGTTAGGTTAGGTTAGGTTAGGTTAGGTTAGGTTAGGTTAGGTTAGGTTAGGTTAGGTTAGGTTAGGTTAGGTTAGGTTAGGTTAGGTTAGGTTAGGTTAGGTTAGGTTAGGTTAGGTTAGGTTAGGTTAGGTTAGGTTAGGTTAGGTTAGGTTAGGTTAGGTTAGGTTAGGTTAGGTTAGGTTAGGTTAGGTTAGGTTAGGTTAGGTTAGGTTAGGTTAGGTTAGGTTAGGTTAGGTTAGGTTAGGTTAGGTTAGGTTAGGTTAGGTTAGGTTAGGTTAGGTTAGGTTAGGTTAGGTTAGGTTAGGTTAGGTTAGGTTAGGTTAGGTTAGGTTAGGTTAGGTTAGGTTAGGTTAGGTTAGGTTAGGTTAGGTTAGGTTAGGTTAGGTTAGGTTAGGTTAGGTTAGGTTAGGTTAGGTTAGGTTAGGTTAGGTTAGGTTAGGTTAGGTTAGGTTAGGTTAGGTTAGGTTAGGTTAGGTTAGGTTAGGTTAGGTTAGGTTAGGTTAGGTTAGGTTAGGTTAGGTTAGGTTAGGTTAGGTTAGGTTAGGTTAGGTTAGGTTAGGTTAGGTTAGGTTAGGTTAGGTTAGGTTAGGTTAGGTTAGGTTAGGTTAGGTTAGGTTAGGTTAGGTTAGGTTAGGTTAGGTTAGGTTAGGTTAGGTTAGGTTAGGTTAGGTTAGGTTAGGTTAGGTTAGGTTAGGTTAGGTTAGGTTAGGTTAGGTTAGGTTAGGTTAGGTTAGGTTAGGTTAGGTTAGGTTAGGTTAGGTTAGGTTAGGTTAGGTTAGGTTAGGTTAGGTTAGGTTAGGTTAGGTTAGGTTAGGTTAGGTTAGGTTAGGTTAGGTTAGGTTAGGTTAGGTTAGGTTAGGTTAGGTTAGGTTAGGTTAGGTTAGGTTAGGTTAGGTTAGGTTAGGTTAGGTTAGGTTAGGTTAGGTTAGGTTAGGTTAGGTTAGGTTAGGTTAGGTTAGGTTAGGTTAGGTTAGGTTAGGTTAGGTTAGGTTAGGTTAGGTTAGGTTAGGTTAGGTTAGGTTAGGTTAGGTTAGGTTAGGTTAGGTTAGGTTAGGTTAGGTTAGGTTAGGTTAGGTTAGGTTAGGTTAGGTTAGGTTAGGTTAGGTTAGGTTAGGTTAGGTTAGGTTAGGTTAGGTTAGGTTAGGTTAGGTTAGGTTAGGTTAGGTTAGGTTAGGTTAGGTTAGGTTAGGTTAGGTTAGGTTAGGTTAGGTTAGGTTAGGTTAGGTTAGGTTAGGTTAGGTTAGGTTAGGTTAGGTTAGGTTAGGTTAGGTTAGGTTAGGTTAGGTTAGGTTAGGTTAGGTTAGGTTAGGTTAGGTTAGGTTAGGTTAGGTTAGGTTAGGTTAGGTTAGGTTAGGTTAGGTTAGGTTAGGTTAGGTTAGGTTAGGTTAGGTTAGGTTAGGTTAGGTTAGGTTAGGTTAGGTTAGGTTAGGTTAGGTTAGGTTAGGTTAGGTTAGGTTAGGTTAGGTTAGGTTAGGTTAGGTTAGGTTAGGTTAGGTTAGGTTAGGTTAGGTTAGGTTAGGTTAGGTTAGGTTAGGTTAGGTTAGGTTAGGTTAGGTTAGGTTAGGTTAGGTTAGGTTAGGTTAGGTTAGGTTAGGTTAGGTTAGGTTAGGTTAGGTTAGGTTAGGTTAGGTTAGGTTAGGTTAGGTTAGGTTAGGTTAGGTTAGGTTAGGTTAGGTTAGGTTAGGTTAGGTTAGGTTAGGTTAGGTTAGGTTAGGTTAGGTTAGGTTAGGTTAGGTTAGGTTAGGTTAGGTTAGGTTAGGTTAGGTTAGGTTAGGTTAGGTTAGGTTAGGTTAGGTTAGGTTAGGTTAGGTTAGGTTAGGTTAGGTTAGGTTAGGTTAGGTTAGGTTAGGTTAGGTTAGGTTAGGTTAGGTTAGGTTAGGTTAGGTTAGGTTAGGTTAGGTTAGGTTAGGTTAGGTTAGGTTAGGTTAGGTTAGGTTAGGTTAGGTTAGGTTAGGTTAGGTTAGGTTAGGTTAGGTTAGGTTAGGTTAGGTTAGGTTAGGTTAGGTTAGGTTAGGTTAGGTTAGGTTAGGTTAGGTTAGGTTAGGTTAGGTTAGGTTAGGTTAGGTTAGGTTAGGTTAGGTTAGGTTAGGTTAGGTTAGGTTAGGTTAGGTTAGGTTAGGTTAGGTTAGGTTAGGTTAGGTTAGGTTAGGTTAGGTTAGGTTAGGTTAGGTTAGGTTAGGTTAGGTTAGGTTAGGTTAGGTTAGGTTAGGTTAGGTTAGGTTAGGTTAGGTTAGGTTAGGTTAGGTTAGGTTAGGTTAGGTTAGGTTAGGTTAGGTTAGGTTAGGTTAGGTTAGGTTAGGTTAGGTTAGGTTAGGTTAGGTTAGGTTAGGTTAGGTTAGGTTAGGTTAGGTTAGGTTAGGTTAGGTTAGGTTAGGTTAGGTTAGGTTAGGTTAGGTTAGGTTAGGTTAGGTTAGGTTAGGTTAGGTTAGGTTAGGTTAGGTTAGGTTAGGTTAGGTTAGGTTAGGTTAGGTTAGGTTAGGTTAGGTTAGGTTAGGTTAGGTTAGGTTAGGTTAGGTTAGGTTAGGTTAGGTTAGGTTAGGTTAGGTTAGGTTAGGTTAGGTTAGGTTAGGTTAGGTTAGGTTAGGTTAGGTTAGGTTAGGTTAGGTTAGGTTAGGTTAGGTTAGGTTAGGTTAGGTTAGGTTAGGTTAGGTTAGGTTAGGTTAGGTTAGGTTAGGTTAGGTTAGGTTAGGTTAGGTTAGGTTAGGTTAGGTTAGGTTAGGTTAGGTTAGGTTAGGTTAGGTTAGGTTAGGTTAGGTTAGGTTAGGTTAGGTTAGGTTAGGTTAGGTTAGGTTAGGTTAGGTTAGGTTAGGTTAGGTTAGGTTAGGTTAGGTTAGGTTAGGTTAGGTTAGGTTAGGTTAGGTTAGGTTAGGTTAGGTTAGGTTAGGTTAGGTTAGGTTAGGTTAGGTTAGGTTAGGTTAGGTTAGGTTAGGTTAGGTTAGGTTAGGTTAGGTTAGGTTAGGTTAGGTTAGGTTAGGTTAGGTTAGGTTAGGTTAGGTTAGGTTAGGTTAGGTTAGGTTAGGTTAGGTTAGGTTAGGTTAGGTTAGGTTAGGTTAGGTTAGGTTAGGTTAGGTTAGGTTAGGTTAGGTTAGGTTAGGTTAGAGGTTAGGTTAGGTTAGGTTAGGTTAGGTTAGGTTAGGTTAGGTTAGGTTAGGTTAGGTTAGGTTAGGTTAGGTTAGGTTAGGTTAGGTTAGGTTAGGTTAGGTTAGGTTAGGTTAGGTTAGGTTAGGTTAGGTTAGGTTAGGTTAGGTTAGGTTAGGTTAGGTTAGGTTAGGTTAGGTTAGGTTAGGTTAGGTTAGGTTAGGTTAGGTTAGGTTAGGTTAGGTTAGGTTAGGTTAGGTTAGGTTAGGTTAGGTTAGGTTAGGTTAGGTTAGGTTAGGTTAGGTTAGGTTAGGTTAGGTTAGGTTAGGTTAGGTTAGGTTAGGTTAGGTTAGGTTAGGTTAGGTTAGGTTAGGTTAGGTTAGGTTAGGTTAGGTTAGGTTAGGTTAGGTTAGGTTAGGTTAGGTTAGGTTAGGTTAGGTTAGGTTAGGTTAGGTTAGGTTAGGTTAGGTTAGGTTAGGTTAGGTTAGGTTAGGTTAGGTTAGGTTAGGTTAGGTTAGGTTAG